>CM067841.1:333873254-342927888 GCA_034509565.1 Triticum monococcum
GACCAAATCTGAAAATAGGTAAATTACTTGCTAGACACACCTCTTCGAATATGTTGGGAGAGCATGATGATTGCATATGATGAATAATATTGTGCTTTTCTTCTGGATGACTTCCCAACACCATGTCACAATTTTCTTCTTGATTTCATGCATCATAAATTTGAAGATCTTCGTCAACCGAACTTTGTTCGGCTACTTGCTCTTGTCCTTGAAGCTTGTCAATTTCTATGGCACGAAACTCATAGGGCAGGAAGTAGGTTCCATTAACTTCAGAAAAATCAAACATGGCTGTTTTGCTATGCTTTCCATGCCCTTTCTCAATGATGCTTGCCTCTTTGGATTTGATGGATTCGGAATATATACTACTTGATTCGGTTTTTTCAACCGAAGCACTTTTAGTTTCCGAATCATCATTCTTTTTGCCGGTTATATCAATTGGCAAGGCTTGTTTTCTTTGAGCCAATTCCCTATCAATTCTCTCTTGGCGAAGTACCTGCACCCTATCACGCAAAGCTTTAACTCCCCTCTCAATTCCAGCCTGCTCTAGATTAGTTTGCCTCCCAATGCTTTTAGAATCTTTCGGCAATGAAGTGTTAGTGTTGCCAAAATTTTGCAATTGTGTAGGGGATGTATAATATGCTCCGGTACTAGGTGGAGGTGTATGCACTACTGTATAACCATATGCTCTTTCGCCAATTCTATCAATGCATGTAGTTTCATCTTCTTGCAAAACTCTAGCCTTTATTGTAGCATAATCAGGAAACAACCCCTTTTCATATTGTTCAAGGCAAAGAGCACTAATCCTCTTGTTTTGTGCCAAGCTCTTCTTTAATGCAGCCACAACCGCTTCTGGAAGAGATTGCTCCGCAATACTTCCAGATTCTTTTGGCAATGATTTGCGAGTGTTGCCGAAATTCTCAAATTGAGTAGACTATGCATTATATGCTACAGTATTTGATGATGGCACATGTGTTCTTGTAAAATTTTCACTTATTCGGCTATGACCATGAAGATGCGGGGCCGAATTATGAACATCTACAGTTACATATGGTGCTGAAAAATTACTAACATGAGGTGTATCATATGATGGTTGAGAGTAACTGGCTGAATAGCTAGTAGTAGCATGGCCAATTCTCCCATCCATCGGCAAGGTTGGATTCACATATTGCAAATTAGTTGCCGATGAATAAAAAGGTGAAACACTTTCTTGTATGCTATTGGAAATTTTAAAATAAGGTGTTTCAAATTGATTAACCAAACCCATCATGTTGTTCATCGGCATATGGGTTTGTGGGGTTCCCGGTGCATGCGAGTTTGGAAACATATGTTGTACGTTGCTAAAATCATAAGAACTTAAAGCATGAAGATTGTTTTGCATCGGCCCTTGCGCATATTTAGATGCATGATTGATAAAACTAGGGCTAGCCGATACATTATGCTCATTAGGTGATCTAGCAACAACATATGGATTATTTGCATCTACAAGGGGGAATTGGGTATTCATATTACCTTTGTAGATTGCAGTAATTTGATGACGATCTCTTCATAGCAAGAACAGGCTGGAGACCGTTCAAAGCTTCATCCCCAGCGGAGTCGCAAAAAAGTGTGTTCACACACGAACACGTCACCATGTACCCTCGAAGGCCGGGGGTGATGCACCGCAGCTCGCGTCGAAGAAGGTCCGACCGGCAACGCGATACGCAGGACAGCCGGCAGACGCTTTTGTAGACCCGAAGCCCCGCTTACCCGGGAGGGACCCCGTCAGGGCTCGCGGCGGCTATGGGCTGCTCCAGGTCGATTCACTCGCCCCTAGAGCCTCATGATTCTGCAGCCCTCCAGCATGAAGAACTAGCGAAGAACGAGAAGGAAGATACAAGGGAGAGATAAAAAGTAGATGAACACGAAAAAGTAGTAGATGTGTTTATTCGATTGGTGTTGTTTCAATCGGCCGTCACCCCCAACATATATAAGAGGCGGCTGGACTTCCCATATAAGCAAAGGATTTATCTAGGCTTTCCTTACAAGAAAATTACATCAATTCACATCCAAAACCATAGTCAAATTCGGACTGGTTTTATCCGAACTTTCCAAAACTGTTCGGTTTAAACTGGCTGCACCTTGTGGGTCTTTTTTGCGGTGGTAAACAATCTCGGATGAAAACAAGGCCAAAAGCAATCTTGACCGTTTCGACGAAACGAACAACTTTCATGTTGAAGGTTTTTTGATCAGAGATCATCTTGAGGGTCAGATCGGTCTCGCAACACAGGCTATTTCCTCGCGCTACCCATTAGACATGTGTCTGGTGGGGTGCGCCACATCTCGCCTCGTGACAGGGCTGCACTCCGATTGCTCTAACTTTTGCATACGAACTTGGATTTGAACAATTTTTATATCAAAATTGATTGTTTCAACGAGCGAAGACAACCCGTGTAGATCATTTTTTCATTTGAGGCCGTTTTGGGGGCTTAATCGGCTAAACTGTACTTTGAATATAAGATCTTAGTACTTTGAGCATAGTTTCGGCCTTTGAGATGAAATCGGACGGCGATGACCCAAATTTCAAAGATGTTCATATCAATAATACGGAACTCTTTCATGTAGATCACTTCTCCATTTGAGGCCATCTTAATTATGTTTTTGACCATGCCAAAAACTGGTGTCAATAGGGTTTCCCCCACAAGTGAAGACGGTGAACATGATATACGCAACCCCCATTCCCAAGAGGGAGCGGAAGCGTGCACTAAGGGACGTCTATGCGATGGGGCCCGTCGCCCCAAAGTTCAATCCGTGGTCTGCTTGCCCGATCACCTTCGACCGCAGGGACCACCCCACTAGCATCCGTCATGGCGGATCCGCCGCACTAGTCCTAGACCCCATCATTGACGGATTTCACCTCACTCGAGTCCTTATGGACGGCGGCAGTAGCCTAAACCTGCTTTATCAGGATACAGTGCGAAAAATGGGTATCGATCCCTCGAGGATCAAACCCAGCAAAACCACCTTTAAAGGCGTCATCCCAGGTGTAGAGGCCCATTTCACAGGCTCAATCACACTGGAAGTGGTCTTCGGATCATCGGACAACTTCCGAAGCGAAGAGTTAATCTTCGACATCGTCCCATTTCGTAGTGGCTATCATGCACTGCTCGGACGAACATCATTTGCAAAATTCAATGCAGTGCCGCATTATGCATACCTCAAGCTCAAGATGCCAGGACCTCGCGGGGTCATAACAGTAAATGGAAACACAGAACGCTCGCTCCGCACGGAAGAGCACACTGTGGCCCTTGCAGCAGAAGCACAAAGCAGCCTGTTCAGGCCGACCACTCATTCGGCGTCACAGCCTCCGGACACCTTCAAGCGGGTCCGGAATAAGCTGCAACAGGATCGCCTAGCACGATCAGAGCTCACCTAGCAGTTCGGCCCCCGTCCTAGTCCCAGTGAAGCGACGAAATCCGTGCCGCGCGTACATAACTACGCTTTGAAAATACCATGGACATAGGCGGGGGCACGACCAGGACATGCCCCGCATTGTGGCTTAACCGCAGTAGGGGCTGTATACCTTTGTCATTCCTTCTCTCTTTCAGGGCCTAACTCTCCGGAAGCCCTTTCCGGCAGTATGATTGCCGGGCACATTCCGAAAGCAACAACCAAGGCGGCAAGAAGCTAAGATGAACATGGGAACCGCCAGGTGCTCTCTAGTAATAATTGATATACCCGCTTTTCACTATTTATGCGTAGCTTGCCCTGGGATAGGACATTTCGAATTGTCCTACTTTATGCTTATTGCACTACTTGTACCAGTACGCTTCAATGTATTATTTAAATAACAATGCATATCATTAATCTGTCATTGCATTATTTATGTTTTTCTCTTTCTCTTATATGTCCACTTACGACAATCCGCACCCACACGTTCGGGTACAGTCAGTTTGCCAGGGGTTCCCGTTTACCCCATAATACGACACAATAAGTCCGAACACTTTCGAGAGTGCGGCACCCCGAACTTATAGCATTATATGCATCAACTCTGAATCATGTCTTTGGTCAAATGTTGGGTTGCCCGGCTCCCATGCTTTGGTACCTTACGTTCCGCTATATCGGTTAAGGTAGCGGTGGGAGAACTACTGCGATTGTGTCCCGGTTCTTCCGGACGAGCACCTCAGCGGAGAAAGCCAAAAACTGACTGTCATGATAAGGCGAGAGACTGATCGCTGTTCGAGAGGTCTGAAGTCCTTAAAGACTTTTTACGCTTTGGGCGAGGAGTCGGCCTTGTCCGGCTTAGGCGTGTATAGCGCCCCAAATTCGGCCCTTCGAATACCAGGGGCTTTGCCACAATTTAAAATCATAGACTTCTACGGCTAAGTGAGAGTGATAAAGCATTATAGTCCGATTGCCTGGTTCGTTGCGCTGAACACCTCCCTTGGAGGACCCAAAATTGGGGTAAAGAGTGTTCAGGTTTATCCCGAACACCCCAGTACTAGTTACATGGGGGCAGAAGCCGACGTTTGGCTAACTCTCAGATTTCATAAACGGCCGCACAGAAGGTAATATTTTAAATTAAGAAAGCGTCACATGGCGCAATTGAACTCGTTTCATATTACAGGATCACATGAGCATGTTCATTCAAAAATTACATCCTTGGCACACCCATCTGCCACTAGGCGGGAACCCTCCGGGACACTCTCATAATAATTCTCGGGGCGGCGATGCTCCTTGCCCTCCGGTGGCCCCTCCTTCAGCAGCTTCACGGCATCTAGCTTCGCCCAGTGCACCTTCGCCCGGGCAAAAGCCCTACGTGCACCCTCGATGCAGACGAACCGCTTGATGACTTCAAGCCGTGGGCAGGCTTCTACAAGCCGCCTCACCAAGCCGAAGTAGTTGCCGGACAGGGGCTCGCCAGGCCACATCCGGCCTATAAGGCCCCTCATGGGCTGTTCGGCCGCCTTGTGAAGCTCGACCAACTGCTTCAGCTGGTCGCTCAAGGGCACGGGGTGTTCGGTCCTAGTATACTGAGACCAGAACAACTTCTCCGTCGAGCTCCCCTCGTCAGCCCGGTAAAACTCCGCGACATCCAGTACACTGCGGGGAAGATATGCAAACGCTCCTGGAGAGCTCCAGACTCGGGTAAGAAACAGGAAATTCTCCTTCACGTGCTTGCTTTGCATAATGAATGCCTTACCCACTGCTGTCTTCTTCACCGCGTCAATCTCCTGGAGGGCCTTGTGGGCTTCGGCCTTGGCACTCCAGACGCTTTCAAGCGCCTGCGCAAGCTCGGACTCTCGTGTCTTAGAGTCAAGCTCCAAGGACTTGTGCTTTTTGGCGAGAGCCTCGAGCTCTTGCTGCACCTTGCCTACTCGGGCTTCTTGCTTCTCCCGTTATATGCGTTCTTTGGCCGCTTTGTCTTCGGCCTCGGGCAACGCCTTCCTTAGGGTCGCCACCTCGGTTGTGGCCCCTGACAAATCCATGATGATCCTATTACTTTACAATCGAACTTCTTTTTAACTATACAGGCAATGATATTTCTTACCTTTGCTCTCTTCGAGCTGCCTCTTGGTAAGGCCGAGCTCATCCTCGGACCGCTTCAGGTCCTGCTTCAGCATAGAGACCTCCACAGTACGCGCGGCAGCGGCCAGCAGTGAAGCCTGCACATACACATAGACATACTCTAATTAGACTCCTGAGTTATCATTTGATCCTCTATTCGGCTTTTCTCCGCGAACGCCGAACAAAGCATCAGGGGCTACTATCTATGCGGTATATTTTCTTATATTTTGATTGCTCACCTCAAAACCTGTTAGGAGGCTAGCGCAGGCTTCGGCCAGTCCGTTTTTGGCGGACTGAACCTTCTCGACAACCGCACTCATGATAGTGTGGTGCTCTTCTTCGATGGAAGCGTTGCGAAGCGCTTCCAGCAGGTTGTCCGGTGCCTCTGGTTGGACAGAGGACACTGGCACGGATGGTTGGCCCCCCTTGATGGGGGACCGCCTGCCAGAGTCCGGAACCATCGAAGGTTCCGGCGCAGTGTCCGATTGGGGCCCAAACTCGAAGCCCGTGGGAGCCTCGCTCCATTGGTACCCAGGGTCCGGGAAGTCGCCGCGAGGCGCCCCCAGGACCACCGACCCTTGGCTCGGTGCCTGTTTAGACAACACCTCGGCGTTGTCCGTAGGGCGAGGGGTGGAAGCTGCCGAAAGAGAGCCGCTGTTCATATCCAACGAGTCCAAAGAGCCGCTGGACGAGGGTACGTCGAGATGAGCTCGGGATGGACTGCATAATCATGTTCGGCATGAGGAAAGGCAGTACAATAAAACATACCATGAAGTACTATGGTGTCCGGACACTTACGACTTCGCCAGGGGCTTGTCCCTGGGTAGCCACTCGTCACCGCTGTCGGCGGCCGTCGTGGCACAGTCCGGAAGGAGGGTCCTTCCCTTCTTGGACCCTTCGGCCTCCCCGGATGGGTCGGCCTTCCTTTTCTTGTCTTCCCCGGCTGGGGGGAGAACTTTTCTCCTCCTCCTCCTTTCCATGGGAGGAGTGCGCGTTGGAGTCATCTTCCGAGGACTCCGATACAACCTTGGGCGGGAGACCCTTTCCGGTCCCCGCGGCCTTCTTCGTAGGGTGCCGGAGTTAGCATCTTCATCAGAAGAGCGTCTGCAGGATCTTCGGGTAGCGGGGCTGGGCTATCAAGCTGCTCCGCCATCTCTATCCAGTCCTGTTAAATGACATGGAGGTTCAGATCCCGCACACAACTAAACCGGGCAAATAAATACCCTGAGATATATAAAAAGCCTACCGGATTGGCGCGGTGCTTTGCGCTGAGTCCGTGGTCCTCGTTGAGGGGGTGGAGGGATCTCGACGCTCTTGAACAGCACCCTCCAGACGTCCTCGTGCGTTGTGTCATAGAGCTCTCGCAGCGTCTGGTGCTTGGCCGAGTCGAACTCCCACAAAACAAATGCCCGCCATTGACACGGAAGGATCCGGTGAGAGAGCATAACCTGGACCACGTTGACGAGCTTTATTTTCTTGCTCGTCATGTTCTGGATGCAGGTCTGGAGTCCGGTCAGCTCTACTGAAGAACCCTAGGACAGGTCCTTCTTTTCTCAGGAGGTGAGCCGCGTGGGGATTCTGGATTGAAATTTGGGGGCCGCCACCCAGTTGGAGTCGCACGGCTCGGTGATGTAGAACCACCCCGATTGCCACCCCTTTATGGTATCCACATAGGCGCCCTCAAGCGAGGTGACATTAGGCATCTTGCCCACCATGGCACCTCTGCACTCTACTTGCTAGCCGCCCACCACTTCGGTTTAACATCGAAGGTTTTCAGCCATAGGCCGAAGTGGGGCCTGATGCGGAGGAAGGCCTCACACACGACGATAAATGTCGAGATGTTGAGGATGAAGTTGGGGGCCAGATCATGAAAATCCAGCCCATAGTAGAACATGGGCCCATGGACAAACGGGTGGAGGGGAAATCCCAGTCCGCGGATGAAATGGGTAAGAAAAACTACCCTCTCATGGGGTTCGGGCATTGGGATGATCTGCCCTGCATCGGGCAGCCGGTGCGCGATATCCGCGGCCAGATATCCGGCTTCTCGTAATTTTTTGACGTTATCCTCCGTGACGGAGGAGACCATCCACTTGCCTCCTGCTCCCGACATGCTTGGAGTGGTTTGAGAAGAAGAATGCGAGCTTGGGCGCTAGAGCTCGATTGTGCGGGAATGGGTAAGCGAGGAAGAAGAAGGCGTGGGTGAAAAAGTAAATCCTTATCCCTTTATAAGGGCGGAAGAGGCGATGTGTCTCCCCACTTGCCTGGTAAAACCACTTATTCCCCAGGCGCCATAATTGATGGCGCGGTTGGGTTACCCACGTCCGTATTGATGAGAATCCCGCGATAAAGGGAACACGATCTCTGTTTTGACAAGACGTGTCGAGAAAACCGCCTCGCAATATGTCCGGAGCTGGTTGAGAAAAGCGGTTTGAATAATAACCGGGCCATGGCGTAATGTCGTGCTATTGAAACATGTCAGCAGATTAGATTTGTGGAAATATTATTCTCTCTACGGTGGTATGTGGAACTTATTTTGCAGGGCCGGACACTATCCTTGTATTCAAAACTCTTCCATGATGTATGCGGAGGAGGAACCCGCCTTGCAATGCTGAACACAACACTGCGCGCCGGACTCATCTTCATTGAAGCCTGGTTCAGGGGCTACTAAGGGAGTCCTGGATTAGGGGGTGTCCGGATAGCCGGACTATATCCTTTGGCCGGACTGTTGGACTATGAAGATACAAGATTGAAGACTTCGTCCCGTGTCCGGATGGGACTCTACTTGGCGTGGAAGGCAAGCTAGGAAATACGGATATGTATATCTCCTCATTTGTAACCGACCTTGTGTAACCCTAGCCCCTCCGGTGTCTATATAAACCGGAGGGTTTTAGTCCGTAGGACAACAGACAATCATACCATAGGCTAGCTTATAGGGTTTAGCCTCTCTGATCTCATGGTAGATCAACTCTTGTAACACTCATATTATCAAGAACAATCAAGAAGGACGTAGGGTATTACCTCCATCAGGAGGGCCCGAACCTGGGTAAACATCATGTCCCCTGCCTCCTGTTACCATCTGCCTTAGACGTAGTTCGGGACCCCCTAACCGAGATCCGCCGGTTTTGACACCGACAACAATAGAATCATCTTCTTCTTCAGTAGCTTGAGGCACTGGGGCCTTGTGCTTCTCCTCAACAGGGATGTTCCTGGTGCTCCTCTTGGGCTTTGGCTTTGGAGCTGGAGCAGCAGTCTTAGGAGCAGTTTTGGGCTTAGATGGAGCAGCCCCTGCCCATATAGCATCTCCCATAAGCTTTTGAGCTTTGGGTGCTAGTGCTGCATCCTCTTCCTCTTCCTCTTCTTCAGAATCTCTCATTATTGAAGAACTGCCAAGCACTCTGGCAGTGGTCTTCTTGAATCTTTCCTTCCTTTTCTTCTCTGCCACAACCTGTTCTTTGGGTGCAGATCCCAAAGTCTCTTGAGTGGATGTTCTGGCTTTTGACATGGGAACTCTCTTGGCAGGAACCTTTTGCTTCATTCCTGGCTTAGTGGCAGCAGCTGTGCCATATTCCTTTTTCATAACTTTCCTCTTTGAGGTGGCCTCTTCCTCAACAGCCGCATAGTCCTCATCCTCAGAATCTGAGGTTCTCTTCTTTCTGGTCCTGGTGGCTGCCTTAGGCAAGTTGCTGGGTGTACTCCTGCTTCCATCATCAAAGCTACTAGAGGGACTAGTGCCCTCACTCATGTTAACTTGCTCCTCAGACTTGTTCTGACTGTCACTCTGATCTTACATGATGCAAACACTGACAACAAACCCTGTGAATAGATTATAGATGAGTTAGATTGGATAAGAATCACAAAGTACAGAGGTTTTTGCAAAAGAACGAGTTAAGAACTTACTTTTAGTTTTCCACAGAAAGCATTTCGGATCTACCTATTTGAAAACTCGGTGATACCGAAGCAGCTTTTGGAACCTAAACTAGTGAACTCGGTCAGACCGAGTCACAGTTCGGTGGCACCAAGACTGCTAGGGTTTCACAAAGTATTGAACTCGGTCACACCGATTTGCAATTCTTGGTCAGACCGAGAATCACATGTGCAATGGCCTTAGCCAAATCAATGGAACCGATTTCAACAACTCGGTTGGTCCGAGATGATTTCAGCGGAAACCTAACCCTAAATTTTCAATCCACGACTAAACTACGGAGTGATTTCGCTAGATAGAGTGATCTCAATGGTGGCAAGATACATGGCAAAACAATGTGCTAGGAATCAGAGAGGGATTAGCACAAGGATCAAGTCCATACCCTAAGTGCGGCGATGGACCTGCTACGGCGGCAACGACGGAGATGATTTCCGTTGACGGCAGCGGAGACCAGCGGCGGGAGGCAGCTGGCGATGAGGAGGATGATCCGAAGACCTAGGGAGGCAGAGCAGGCTGAGCGCGGGCGAAGGGGTTCAGAAAATTTTCCAAATTTTGGCCCGGGGATATATATAGCCTGACCCTATCGGTGTGACCGAGTGGAACAACTCGGTGGCACCGAGATTCATAACTGCAAGCAGTTACTGAAACTCGGTGTGACCGAAAAGTTCAAATCGGTTGCACCAAGATTGAAAACCTAGATCAACTTAGTGATCTTGGTATGACTGAAATGGATGAATCATTCAGACTGAAACGCACAAAGAAGTTTTGGAAGTTTAAGTCTATGACGAATTGGGGACTCCGAGTGCTCCTCACACAGAGTGGTTCGAATCTGACTTGATCAAACTTTGTGATGTAGCATGAATAGAGTTTGAGACAAGAAAATCATAGATAGCTAGAGAAGGTTCTTAGGCATTCTTGTCCATCCACTTGGCAAAGTAAGAAGGAACCAAACAATCAAAACAACAAGTGGATGTCCCCGAATGAGTAAATTATGCAACCAACATGCTCACACAATAAAATGGAAAATGAAATATGTGGCAAAGCATGCACATCCAATTCTAGCATCTATCAAGCAATTGGCGATGACTAGGTCATCTATATATGAGTATATTGACTTAGGAGTCAAATGAGAACATTTGATCATAGGTCATACTCATCGTTTAAGCACAAGTGGGGTTACCACTTTTACATAAAGTGTTGCTGTGTTCACACCATTAGAGTTGCTTTAGCTCAATTCTTAGAGTAAAGCTCCCCCTAGATGTGAGATCCCCCCTAAGAGGGATGAACTAACCTTGGGTTTTGTCGATGATGACTTCATTTAGGTGTTGAAGATGTGGATGCTCAATGTTGATGTAGATCATTTGGAGCAATCCTTTGGAGTGAGTTGCACTTTCAATACCTACACGGGTTAGTCCCACAAGGAACAAACAAGAATATCCATAGACATAGAGTGATGCACACACAAGATGATGTCTATGAAAGCATTAGGTTGCCTTGTCCCTTGTCTTACCAACAAGAGGGTTTGTGACTTCTTGAACTAGTGCAAGATTTGGAAGTTGATTGCACTTGTTCTTGCCAAAATGATAAGAGTGAAGTATGTTGGCGGGGTCACCCTCAGGAACTCTCTAGTTCTTCTTCTTCGGGATCCACGTCATCTTGATGGGAATCCTTGGAGTTGTAGTCGTACTTGATGAAGTAGAACTTGATGTAGTCTTGGGAACCCACTTGACCAAGGCCTTGGGTGCTTCTTCAAATGCATCAATTTCCTCTTGAAGCTTATCCTTGCCTTTTTGCTTGTGGTCTTGTGGTGGAAGATCATCTTGAGCTTGTGTCCCTTTGAAGGAAGTAGGATCATACTTGTTTTGTTGAGGAACATACTTTGTCTTGGGGTATTGATCTTCTTCCCACTCAACTCCATTGGCATTGAACTTTCATTCAAAACCAACACCTTGGTTCTTCCGGTGTCTTCCTTGCTTGCGTACAATTTCGTCGAATTTCTTACTCCCGGCAAGGCTCTTGTAAACACCTTTCTCTATAATTCCCTTCAATAAGCTATTTTCTTGCTCAAGTTTAACTTGGCTAAGAGAATCATTAGTGAAATCAAGAGAACTACTAGAAGCAACAACATTGGATTTAACATGATTATTGTTACTACTAGAGGAAGAATCTTTCTTGTTCTTGTTACTAGACTTGACTTGAGGCATGTAAGTGGATAAGAGTAAACGCTTGGCAATGTAATAAGAATTTTTCTTGCGAAGATCATCATTGATTGCCTTTAAGAACTCATGCTCTTGCTCAAGGTTGAGCTTTTCAAAACGTAATTTCTCATGAGTCCTTAAAAGTTCTCGATGATCTCCTAAGATAGTTTCATGAGCTAACTTAAGAGTGTTTACTTCTTTAGTTAGAAACTCAATCTTCTCCTTATCACTATCATTCGTTTTATCTTGATTAGCATGATTAATTGACGTTTCATCATAGTATTCATCACTAGAGTTGTCAACGAGTAAATCATCATCACCTAACAAGTCATCTTCATCACTATTGAAATCAATATACTTGGGGTGTGATACCTTTGGGCCTTTAGCCATGAAGCATCTTCCAAGACCTTCATTTGGTGAATCAAATATGTCGTAGGAGTTGGTTGACACAAGTGCTAGACCGACAACACCTTCATCTTGAGTATATTCGGAGTCGGAGTGATAGCTTCTCTCGGAGTGATTGTTGGAGTCGGAGCCGGATACCCACTCACCAACATGAGCTTGATGTCTTCGTTTTGTGTAGCTCCTTGATGAATTGTCCTTCCTTTCCGAATCCTTGCTTCTCCAGGATGTTCTTCGTTCATAACGATCATCTCTAATCCTTCTCTCTCTTGATGGTGATTCTTCTCTTCTACTTCTTCTTTGGAGAATCTTCTCTTCTTTTGTAGGGTGCCGTACCCTCATTGGAATAGTGTCCGGGTCTTCCACAATTGTAGCAATTCGCTCTCGACTAGAAGATCTTTTGTTATTGTAGGACCTTGACTTGGAACTTCTCTCTTTGCTTCTACTCTTGTAGAACTTGTTGAAGTTCTTCACCATTAGGCTCAATTCTTCATTGAAGGTTTTTTCTCACTTGATGATGTGGGAGCTTCACATGAGGCTTTGTAAGCACCACTTGACTTGTTATGGAGCTCCTCCTTATCATTGAGTGACATCTCATGAGCAACAATTCTTCCAATGACTTCCGTTGGCTTGAGATCTTTGTAATTGGGCACCATTTGGATCAATGTGCATACGGTATCATATTTTCCGTCCAAAGCTCTTAGGATCTTCTTGATGATGAATTTGTCGGTCATCTCTTCACTTCCTAAGTCGGCGATCTCATTTGTGATAAGAGCAAGCCTAGAGTACATTTCAACGACACCTTCACCATCCTTCATTTTGAACTTGTCAAGCTGACTTTAAAGCACATCCAACTTGGATTCCTTGACGGAGTCGGTACCTTCGTGCATGTCAATCAAAGTATCCCAAATTTCCTTCGCATTCTCAAGACGGCTGATTTTGTTGAATTCTTCGGGGCACAATCCGTTGAAGAGGCTATCACAAGCTCGAGCATTGTATTGCAACATCTTTAACTCTTCCGCGGTAGCTTCACGGTTCGGTTCTCTCCCATCAAAGAATTGACCTTGCAAGCCAATACACACAATAGCCCATACGGTGGGGTTATTGTCGGCGTTCTGGGAACGGGGGTCCCCAGACTTGCCTGCCTGCGGCCTGCGGCGTGGCTCAAAGGGGGCCCGGCACGGCCCATCTTCATCAACACAAGACTCAAGACCCTCGCGAGGCGCCAAGCCTCGCGGGGCGGACGACACGAAGCTTCCTCAGGCACGGCCTCGTCAGGCTGGCTTGCGAGGAGGCGGAGAGATCAAGGCGGGGTACCTCGCGAGGTGCACGTGACGCAAGCCATGACGACTCAGGGCGCCTGGCGGGTGCTAGCCCGCACAACGTCCTCCTTTCCTCTTTGGTGCAAAGGGGGCAAGCGCAGCCGCGGAGTACCGAGGCATCAGGCAAAGGTTGCCATTTCGGTGCAACGAGACCAAGACTAGAAGGACTACGAGACGGAGGTCACCGTGGAGCCCAAGCGGCGTCATCACCAGAGCTTTGCGCAGGCAAAGACTGCTTTTGTCAGGATAGTTGATACTTGTTGTCCCCCTTCAAATTAGCCCGCCATTGTTGGCTCCCTTCCTGCTCGATATTTGGGAAGAGGACCAGGGTCTCTATAAATAGGACCAGCCGCCCACAGAGCAAGGGGTTGGTGGCCGGCGAGTAAGAGTAAGGCAGCTAGAGAGAGAGAGAGAGAAAGAGAAAGAGAAAGGTGGCTGAACTCCTCCCAGCAGTTCATCACCCCAGCCAAGAACAGACCCTCGCGAGGCTGTTCTTCCTTGTATTGTTCATCATCATCAGCCCCAAGAGGCAATCCACCCACCACACACTGGAGTAGGGTATTACACCACAACGGTGGCCCGAACCAGTATAAACCTTATGTCTCTTGTGCAGTTCTTTCAGTAGTCTAGATCTTTGCGAGACGGAGAGGTAGAAGACATAATCTCTGCACGCACCCCAGTGTTCGAACCTTAAGGGTCTGCCGGAACCCGAAATCTGACATTTGGCGTGCCAGGTAGGGGTGCGCTGGAATTCATCGTCCACCGCCCCGTTCTCCTCCGACCGTCGCCTCCATGTCCGACGCTCATCGGGCCCGCGCGGAGCGCCGGGCTGCCCTCGCCTCCCGCGTCGCCCTGACAGCCCCTATCGGTGGGCGTCCTCGCCATTCCCCATCACCTGCCATCAACGCCGCCACCGGCCCGGCGGGGGACGAGCAGCAAGCATCGTCTCGGCATCCATCCGTGCACCAAGACGGCCGCACCGCAACTCCCACGCTCGCCCCAGCTGGATCTTCGCCCCGTGCGCTTAGCGCACCCATGGAGGCTCGGGCTGCACTCATCGCGGCAAATGAGCTCCTGCGCTGCCGCCCCGCCGACGACGTCTATGGGGAATGGCTCGACCGCGTCGCCAAACCCGTCCGTGCCGCAGGGGCTCTCCTGCGCCGCCCCATCACGCTACACCAACACCCCCGGTCGTCGCGGCCATCCTGGGCGGCTCACAGGCGCCGCCCACAAGTCACCACGTCAAGCCGTTCATCCGCCGGGTCAGCGCCGCTTCCACGCGGCAGGGGGCTCCCCCGGATCAGACGGCGCCCTAGAGCGGCCTGATCTTCAGTTCGGAGGACCACCCCTCCAACTCGGCCTGCTCGGGCGCGCTCCCCATGTTGTGCACCCCCACCATCTGCCAGGTGGCCATCACTAGAACCCTCGTTGATGGCAGCGCGGGCCTCAGCGTGCTCTCGGTCGAGGCCTTCAACCTCCTCCGCATACCCCTGGAACGGCTGCAACCCAGCCGGCCCTTCTTAGGCGTTGGGGGCAAGTCGTCCAGTTCCTTGGGGCAGATCCGGCTCCCAGTGACCTTCGGCACCTACGACAACTTCCGCACGGAGCTGGTTAACTTCGACATTGCCCCCATCGGCCTCCCCTACAACGCCATCCTCGGCTACCCAGCGCTGGCCCAATTCATGGCCGCGACGCACCCGGCGTACAACCTCATGAAGATGCCCGGGAGCAGCGGTGTCCTTACTGTGCACGGAGACACCGGGGACGCGTTGCGGGCGCTCAAGCTCGCCTTCAAGATGGCGGCGTCGGCACAACCCGCCGACTTGGAGACCCCCGGGCCCAAGGGGGCTGCACCCGCCAAGAAGAAGCAATTGTTCACCCAAGACAAGGCAGAAACCAAGCAGATACCCGTCGATGAGGACGGGTCCACCAACGCCACTTTCACCATAGGCGCCCACCTCAAACCCGAACAGGAGGAGGCCCTAGTCGGGTTCCTGCGCGCAAACAAGAAGGTATTCACTTGGGAGCCGGACCAGTTGGCAGGGATCCCCAGGAGTGTAATCGAGCATCACCTCAACATGTGCCCCAACGTGAGCCCTGTGAAGCAGAAGGCCAGGCGGCAGTCCACAGAAAAGCAGGACTTCATCGTCCAAGAGACCCGCAAATTAGAGGCCGCTGGGGTCATCCGCGAGGTCCGATACCCAGATTAGTTGGCCAATCCTGCCGTTGTGCCAAAGAAGGGAGGGAAGGAGCGAATGTGTGTCGACTTCACCAACCTCAACAAAGCATGCCCGCAAGATCCGTTCCCGCTCCCCAGCATCGACCAGATCGTTGATTCCACTGCGGAATGCGACCTGCTATGCTTCCTTGACGCCTTCTCAGGATATCACCAGGTGAAGATGGCGGTAGAAGATGTCGAGAAGACAACCTTCCTAACCTCGTGTGGTGTATACTGCTAGACGTGCATGCCATTCGGGCTGCGTAACGCAGGGGCGACCTTTCAGCGGCTGATGCACATCACCTTGGGCCCGCAGCTCGGGAAGAATGTTGAAGCTTATGTCGATGACATTGTGTTAAAGTCTTGGGAGGCAGGGACCTTGATACAGGACTTGGAGGAAACCTTCGCGAGCCTCAACGCAGTGAACCTACGGCTCAACCCAGAGAAGTGTGTGTTCGGAGTCCCCTCGGGCAAGCTCTTGGGTTTCCTCGTGTCCCATCGAGGCATCGAGGCTAACCCAGAGAAGGTCAAGGCAGTGGAAGACATGAGCCCGCCAAAGACCCTCAGAGAAATGCAGAAGCTCACGGGGCGCGTGACCGCGCTAGGGCGCTTCATCTCCAAGTTGGGAGAACGAGCCCTGCCCTTCTTCCAGCTAATGAAGAAGAAGGGGCCCTTTGAGTGGACTGAAGAGGCCGACCAGGCGTTCCAGGATCTCAAGAGATACCTGACCAGCCCACCCATCATGGTGGCTCTGCGCCCTCAGGAGCCCCTGGTGCTTTACCTCGCCGCCACTCCCTACTCCGCCAGCGCAGCCTTTGTGGCAGTCAGAGAGGAGCGCCGAATCAAAACCACGGCAGCAGCCCGGGACAAGGCAGAACAGGGACAAGGAAGGCCTACAGAAGCCGCCACCGCGGTTGAGGATGATCATCCGCCGCAGAGGGGCGCACCAGAGGCGGAAGAGGCCCCTCTTTCGGATGGCCAGTCTCAGGAGGTCTCATTGCCTCAAGAGGCGCCACGGTCTCCGGAAGGAGCCACCAGCACTGACGCACTCCGCCTTGTTGAGCACCCAGTGTACTTCGTGAGCACAGTGCTGTGGGATGCAAGAGCACGGTACCCCATGCCTCAGAAATTCCTCCTTGCGCTACTGGTGGCTTTGCGCAAGCTGCGGCACTATTTTCTGGGTCACCCCATCAAGGTCGTCTCGTCATACCCCCTGGAGAGAGTGCTCAGGAGCCCTAATTCAGCTGGAAGGGTCGCTGAGTGGAACATAGAACTACAAGCGTTTCAGCTCGAATTCAGCACGACCAGGGTCATCAAGGGAGCAGCGTTAGCGGATTTTGTGGCAGAGTGGACCGAGGCACCATGCCTCGAAGCCGATGAGGACCGGTCCCTATCCTCGGGAAGCGAGGCGCTAGAAGGCTGGGTCATGTACTTCGATGGGGCGTTCTCCAGGCATGGCGCTGGAGCTGGGGCGGTGCTTATATCGCCCACACAAGACAAGCTCTATTATGCCATGCAACTCTGTTTCCAGCAAGGTGAAAAGGTCTCCAACAACATAGCGGAGTATGAAGGTTTGATAGCGGGCTTGAAGGCCGCGACTGCCCTGGGAGTGAAACGCCTCACCATCAAGGGTGATTCGCAGCTCCTTGTCAATTTCTCCAACAAGGTGTACGAGCCGAAGGATGAGCACATGGAAGCCTACCTTGCAGAAGTCCGCATGATGGAGAAGCAATTCTGGGGGTTGGAGTTGCAGCATGTGCCCCATGGCACCAATCAGGAGGCCGACGACATCGCCAAACGTGCGTCCAGACGGTTACCCCAGGAGCCTGGCGTTTTTGAGGAGCGGCTCTTCAAGCCCTCAGCTCTGTCGTCATTATCAAACACGGCTCAGCCCTGGGAGGAGCTCCCCCAGCCACCTGCCTCAGGAGCTCCGACCTGTGGTCCGGCCTCAGGAGCGCGCCTGCTCCTGACGATGTAACCTCTGGAGGGATGTTGGATCACGGAGCTCCGGAGCTACATAGCGCAAGGGACCTTGCCGGAGAAGGAGGAGGAAGCGTAGCGAGTGGCACGCCAGGCCACGGCATACTACATCAAAGACGGAGAGCTCTACCGGAAGTGACGAAACGATGTATCCCTGCGCTGCATCTCCATGGAGCAAGGGAAGGAACTACTGGAAGATATACACGGCGGAGACTGCGAGCATCATTCATCATCGCGGACCCTCATCGGCAAGGCGTTCCACAGTGGGTTTTATTGGCCCACCGCGCTCAATGACGCCGTGGAACTAGTGAAAGCTTGTGAAGCCTGCCAGTTCCACGCCAAGCAGATCCACCAGCTAGCAGGAGGCTTGCAGACTATCCCCCTTTCGTGGCCATTCGCAGTCTGGGGGCTGGACATCTTGGGCCTGTTTCCTCGGGCGCCAGGGGGCTACCGCTACCTCTACGTTGCCGTGGACAAATTCACCAAGTGGGCTGAAGTAGAGGCTGTCCGCACCATCCCCGCGGGTTCCGCGATCAAGTTCATCAAGGGCATCATGAGCCGGTTCGGGGTGCCGAATCGCATCATCATGGACAACGGTTCGCAGTTCACCAGTAACCTCTTCAAAACATACTGTGCTAACCTTGGAACGTAGATATGCCACGCCTCAGTGGCGCACCCCCGAAGCAACGGCCAGGCCGAGCGACCCAACGCGGAGGTCCTGAGGGGCCTAAAGACCCAGACGTTCAAGAAGAAGCTGGAGGCCTATGGCAGAGGTTGGTACAACGAGCTTCAGTCCGTGCCGTGGTCCATCCGCACCACCGCGACCAAACCAACTGGAGAGACCCCGTTCTTCCTGGTCTACGTTGCGGAAGCGGTCCTCCCTCACGAGGTCAGACGTCGCTCCGTGCGGGTCCTGGCGTTCGATGAGGCGCAGCAGGACGCCATGCGGGGGATGGACCTCGTGCTGGGGGAGGAACGTCGCCGAGAAGCCGTGTTGCGAGCGGCGAGGTACCAGCAAGCGCTACGGCGATATCACTGCTGCAACATCCGTCCCAGAACTCTTGAGGTAGGAGACCTCGTGCTCAGGCGGGTTCTCTCCAGGGAGGGATTGCACAAGCTCCCTCCCATGTGGGAGGGCCCGTTCAAGGTTGTTCATGTTTCCAGGCCCGGCTCCGCGCGCTTGGAGACTCAGGAGGGAGTGCTGGTCCAGAATGCATGGAACATCTAGCACCTCCGGAGGTTCTACCCCTGAAAAGGCCCAGAGCCTGTGAAGCAAGGCGAGTGCCTATGAAGCTATCGCGTTTTGGAAAAGGCCCGAAGCCTGTGAATCAAGGCGAGTGCCTGTGAAGCTATCGCGTTTTGGAAAAGGCCCAGAGCCTGTGAAGCAAGGCGAGTGCCTGTGAAGCTACCGCGTTTTGGAAAAGGCCCGGAGCCTGTGAAGAAGGCCAATGCCTGTGAAGCTCGCCGCCCGTGACACTCTCACGTAATAATGAGTGGGGCTGTACATGCCCTGGAGTCTCCGGAGCGCCGGCTGTCAGAGTAATGGGACACGGATACCCCGAAGACGGCAAGATGATATTTCAAGACATCGGGGCTAGCAAAGCCCCTCAGTCCGACTGCCCGGCCGCTCCTGCCGGCTCCTCGTCCGACTGCACTACCCGGCCGGCTACCGACTGCCGGCTGCCGACTACGCCAACCAGTCGGCTGCCGACTGCAGCCCGACCCAACATCGACGAGACAGCCGTACCGCGATGTCGTCATCTACAGTGTACCGCGTCCCCTGGGTACTGATTTATAAAGTATCCCAGGGGACAAGCATGACATAAACCATGCCTCTAGCCATGCCTACATGGCTTGGCATGTAAGCTACCCAAGGTAGCTTACATCCAACGCTACCACCAAGCTTACATGCTAAGCTACCTCATACTATATATATACCACACACCCATCCATCCAGGGAGGATGGACACTCACGCATGCACACAAGCACTAGCTAGCAAGCTAGCTAGCTATCCATCCATCCATCCACATGAGCACACACACTCACGGCCATGAGCATGGCCGACCACTAGCATGCCTCGTATAGGCATTTACCAGATCAGATGCCTATGGCACTGACTCCAGATACAGCTCCAGGAGCACTTTGTATTTCCCGATGTACACCTCAGATATATACTCAGACATGCAGGAGTAGGGGTATTATCTCTCCGGAGAGCCCCGAACCTGGGTAAACCACCGTGTGCTACTCGCATACCCGCTCCCAGTCCTACCAGCAGCAGCCCTACCCACACACTAAGCCCTTGTGGCATCTGTCGACTCGCAAGCCCCCCGTGAGAAATACCACGACAGTTGGCGCCCACTGTGGGGCGGTACTTTGCTACCACGCTGCTGTTGGTTTCGCGGTCCGGGCGGGACCGTCTTCGTCATCTCCGCCGCGGCGTCGCGCCGTCTCTCCGGTAGCGCTCGGGGGCTCGACGTCGACACGCCCCCGGAGCGGCCGCGCGGGGCGGCACGTCCTCGTCGTCGGCCGCCGCCTTCGCCACCACCATTGCAACACCGGCCGTCCGTCCGCGCACGCCGCGCGCGGGGCCTTGCTTCGGTCGGCCGCCTCCATCCGCGTGCCGCTTGTGTCCGTTCCCCTTCGCGCTGCGCTTTGCTCTGGCCGGAGCGCGTGTTTACCATTGTATATATCATCCATACAAGCAAGCTTGATACAAGTCAAATCATGCCCAAACCATTAGCCAAACACCACCTATACATTAGTCGGACGCTGCCCATACACTACCCAGATGCAAATCGGACGAACCTCGTGCGTTGGCGCGACCTCGACACCCAATCTATGCGTGCTGCCACCGGCAGCGCTCCCGCACGCGCTGCCACTGGCGGTGCTCCTCGCCGCTGCGCTTGCACCGGACCCCCTGGTCCTCTTCTTCGGCTCCTGCCTCGTTCGCCCGGCCGTTCCAGGATAGACTGCGTCCGGCCCTCCACCCGTGGCAGGCTCCTGTCGCCGGTGCCGCTTGGCCCCGCCTCCGGTCGCTCCGCGGCTGGACGGTTACCCGCACGCGGTCTGCGACTGCCTTGCGCCTGGCCTCCTCCTCCCCGCGCCGGGCCGTCACTGCTCCTGCCAGCGGCCCCGCCGCCGCTCTGGTCCGCCTCCGCGCTGATGCGTTTTGGCTCAGTGCGCTTGCGCGCAGCCCCGATGGCCTTGCTACATCGCCTCTGCTACACCGCGACCCCGTTCATGTTCATCCCACGCACGCGTCGCCCGGCTCGCCACCGCGCCTCCAGCAAGCGCGCACACGGGGCCCCGCCTCCAGCCGGCTGGCCGCCCCGGCCTGCTCCGCGCCCGCCGGCTCCGCTTTCGCCCCGTGTCGCGTCCGTCTCGCCGTCGCTACCGGGTCCGGCTCCACCCAGCTTTTGCTTTGACCGCGCCCGGCCCTGCTCGTCGTTGGCCGGCTCCGTGCACGGCCGCGCGCTAGCGCTTGCTGACTCCACCACAGCGCGCCGGCTTCATCCGCTTAGGTCGGGTCCGGCCCTGCGCCGCCTCCACAGCGCCCTCCCCTGCGCCCGTGAGCTCCACCTCGCTGCTCCAACCCCGCCCAAGCTCCCTGTAGCCCTGCGGCTACCCCGCGTCCGGCCTCTCGTCGCCGCCTGGGGCCCTCGCGGGCCCGTCGTCCGCACCCAGACGTGGCGACCTCCACGCCCTGCCGCCTCCTTGCACGCGTGCCGGCTCGGCCTCCCCGCGCCGGCTGCCCTGGGCCGGCTCTGCCCGCGCCGGCTGCTCCGCCTGCGCCGGCCTCCCCCGCGCCGGCCTCCCCGCGCCGGCTGCCCCGGGCCGGCTCCGCCCGTCGCCGGCTGCCCCGGGCCGGCCTCCCCCACATCCAGCCCTGCTCCGCCCGTGGCTCCCATGCCGCTGCTGCCCCTCACCAACCGCGCCGTGTCCGGCTTCGCCTGCGCCTGGCTGCTTGGTCTTCATGCTGGGCTCTCTCCGGCTCCGCGTCCCACACCGGCCGGGTCGCCGCTGCCGCCTCCCGCGCGCCGGCTTCGTGTCCCGGCCGCCGGCTTCGCATGCGATCCGGTCGCCGGCTTCCGCCGCTCTTCGCACCGCCTTCCGCACTGCTCTGTCGGGCTCCCGTGCCGCTGGCCGGGTCGTGCGTCCGGCACCGGCTGCGCCCCGGGCTCGCATCGTCGTCCTCGGTCGGCTCCGTCCGCGCTCCCCTATCGCCGCTCCGACTCCCGCGCCCGCCTACTGCGCTGCTCCGCCTGCCGTGCTCCTCTCGCCGGCTCCACCGTGCTCCAGCCGCGTTCGGCCTCTACTCCCGCTGGCTTGCCGCCCCAGCCGGCGGCCGGCTTCGCGCGTCGGGTCCGCCTCCTCCCCGCACCCGTTCGGCTGCCAAATCCGGCTGCCGACTCATTGCCTCGGCTGACTGGGCTAACCCCCAACCGCCCCCTGCGTTGGCCGGCCTTCGCGAGCACCTCCCTGGGCTTGGGCGTCGCCGCCCCTCCTACAAGCGCGTCCGCGTCGCCTCGCGCCTACTGACTGCTCCCAGTGGGCTCTTATGCAGGCTGCACAAAGAAGAAAAGGAGGGGGAGTCTGACTGAAAGTCAAAAGAGCCGGCTCCCCATCCCGTCCAAAAAAAAGAAAAAAAAAGAGAGAGAGAGGAGGGTCCGGCTTACTGTGTGGAGCCGGACAAAGAGAAAAAGAAGAGGCCGATTGCCTTGGGGCCGGCTGGAAAAAGTGGGCTAGGCCGCTCGCATAGCCGGCTGCTCAAAAACAAAGAGAGAGAAAAGAAATGTTCGTCTGATCGTTGGCTACCTGACCGGCTGCAAAGAGCCTGACTGCTGTGTCGAGGTCCGCCCTTCAGCCGTCTAAAAAAAAGAACAAGACAAAGTATTTGCCGGAAGATCCGGCCCGACTGCTCAACAGTCGGCCCGAATCTCGTGGGCTACACCCAGCGGGTGCGCTGACGCGACCCCGCGAGAGAAGAAGACAAAGTAGTTGCCGGAAGATCCGGCCCGACTGCTCAGCATCGGCCCGAATCTCGGGGGCTACACCCAGCGGGTGCGCTGATGCGCCCCCGCGAGAAAAAAGACAAAATAGCTGCCGGAAGATCCGGCCCGACTGCTCAGCAGTCGGCCCTACATCCAGCGGGTGCGCCAGGCGCACTCTGCGAGCGCCGAGTCGCGCCGGCTATCTTCGACGACCGCGACTACACGAAAATCAATGTGAGCTCCTCACCCGCATATTTTTGCAATACGCAAGCACGGATAACCCCGAGCGTTGCTCGGGGGCTGTCTCCGCATTTCATTACAGTAGCATCACTATTTTCCCCGGTGCCAGCCAGAGTTGGCCCGGGGGCTGGCCACTTGGCCTGAGACGTTAGTTCCTGCAGACGGCTTAGTACCATGCGTGGTACCAAAGGCTCACTCTTAGTCACAGACCGCAGAGCGGCCGTCCGACTAGCAAGAGTGGACGCTGGAGGCCACCCACGCGAAAAACGTCCGGGAAGAAAAACGGTTCGGGCGACCCGGCCATTTTCCTTTACAAGTATCTACTCGGTTGAATCTGCTCCTAGACTCTGAGTACTGTACACTCCACTTCGCGGCCCACTCTCAGCCACAGACCGCAGAGCGGCTGTCCGGCAAGCAAGAGCACAAGCCAAAAAGCGGAGGGAACACGAAAAAGATTAAGGGGGCTCGGACGAAACCGAGTCGGCACCCTCCGCATAAAACTTGCAATGCTAAAAGCAAACATTCGATATATCTGCATGGACTAACTGTGTCCTTTTTTTATGATCACTTTCATGAACATTTGCCAAAAAACCTCCGCCCAACTTTGCCAAGTTGCCCGGAGGCTTGGGGGCTACTGTCGAAGTAATGGGACACGGATACCCCGAAGGCGGCAACATGATATTTCAAGACATCGGGGCTAGCAAAGCCCCTCAGTCCGACTGCCCGGCCGCTCCTGCCGGCTCCCCATCCGACTGCACTACCCGGCCGGCTATCGACTGCCGGCTGCCGACTACGCCAACCAGTCGGCTGCCGACTGCAGCCCGACCCAACATCGACGAGACAGCCGTACCGCGATGCCGTCATCTACAGTGTACCGCGTCCCCTGGGTATTGATTTATAAAGTATCCCAGGGGACAATCATGACATAAATCATGCCTCTAGCCATGCCTACATGGCTTGGCATGTAAGCTACCCAAGGTAGCTTACATCCAACGCTACCACCAAGCTTACATGCTAAGCTACCTCATACTATATATATACCACACATCCATCCATCCAGGGAGGATGGACACTCATGCATGCACACAAGCACTAGCTAGCAAGCTAGCTAGCTATCCATCCATCCATCCACATGAGCACAGACACTCACGGCCATGAGCATGGTCGGCCACTAGCATGCCTCGTATAGGCATTTACCAGATCAGATGCCTATGGCACTGACTCCAGATACAGCTCCAGGAGCACTTTGTATTGCCCGATGTACACCTCAGATATATACTCAAACATGCAGGAGTAGGGGTATTATCTCTCCGGAGAGCCTCGAACCTGGGTAAACCACCGCGTGCTACTCGCATACCCGCTCCCGGTCCTACCAGCAGTAGTCCTACCCACACACTAAGCCCTTGTGGCATCTGTCGACTCGCAAGCCCCCCATGAGAAATACCACGACACCGGCCTCAGGCGCTGGGGCTCCCTCCCACGCCCAGTGGCAGCACTTAGCTCCGCGCTGGTGAGAAGACGTGGAAGACTAGATTAGGTGCCGGACGCGGCTTTTCATTTGCTTTCCGAAGTTGGCTTGTTCCTTCTCATTTGAAGTTTTATTGAAGTTGTTGCCGTCTTTGGCTTGCAGTTCTTCGGCTTTTCACTCTCCTGCCTCGATTTCTCTTGCGCAAGGCCTCGCGAGGGGGGCAGCTGAGCGCCCTCGCGAGCGTTCCTATCCTAGTCATTCAAAGAGTTCGCGACCTGGGCCCCTTACAGGAGCACCCCACCAGTTCGTGCCCCACGGGCACTGCGACACAAACAAAGGGCCTGGGTCGGTCGCCCCCCCACGGCCGGGGTCGGGAACTATCCACGCTCAGGCACATAGCCGAAAGGAACGATAATGAAAGCAAAACAATGATTAACAGCAATAACCCAAACACGCCCCCGCGGGGCTCCGCACTATTGTCTTTGTTACGCAGGAAAAAGGGAAAAGGAAGAACAAATCCGGCATGGCTCGCCTCACACCAGCCCGCGGGGAAGGCCCGAGCTGCCTCCGGGGCTCAGGCGGACTCCCTCTCGCGCTTCACCAGGGCGCGGAAGCGTGCGGATACGTTGCCACCCCCAAGCAGATACGACGGCGTGGAGGCTGATCGCGGCCACTGCTGGAGGAGTCGCCGCCTGAAGAAGAACCGGAGAAGCTTGAGGAACCCCGAATGCCGCCAGCCGCGCGAGCGCTGCTCCCTCCATCATCACCGGAGCTGGGTTCCCAGCCGCGGTCGTCACCCTTGGGACAACACCCTGCGCGGCGATCATCTTCCCCAAAACACCCTCACGTAGAGGGTGGCGTTGCCGTCGCCATCGAACTTGAAGTGTAGGGTGCACCGACGGCTCAGGCCACGTGCACAGGCAAACGTCTGCCAACCACGGGCCAGGGACAGGCTCGCGGCCATGGAGACCTCCAGGGAGACCCATGAGGCCCGGCTGCAGCATCCGTCGGCCTGGAGCCAGAGGCCGCCCGGGGCGCCGGCCGGGAGCTCGCCAAGGAGGAAGCGAGGAAGCGGGAGCCGGGTGCTAGCCGGCTCCGCCGACCACATGACGAACTCCAACAGCACTTCAGCAACACGAACGCGCGACCTAGGGGGATGCATAGCCGGAGCGCGCCCCCAGCTGCAGCAATCCGCCCGTCGCCGTGCTGAAGATCACCTCCACGGCAGCGGGGAGCCACCATGGTGGCCACAGGATGCTTGGGAAGGCGCCCTCTGTCGCGCTTGGGTGGGGGAGAGGCGGGCTCAACCCGGCAAGCCTTCCCCTTCTCGGCGGCCGAGAACCTCCTCGACGGGGCCATGAAGAAAAAGGAGAAGCAAGGGGGGATGAACTGGAAGGGCACGTGCTGTTCCGTACTTATAGCCGGCGAAGGCCAACCGCCGGCCTCCACGATCACAGGTAATCATGACACGACTCGCATGCAGGGACTTGTCCAACTTGCGCGATCACCGGGCATCATGGGGAAGCGGAGACGCCCACGTCCCATCAACCGCCACGCGGCGCCCAAGGCCGCAGGCTGTTAGGACCCGCGGCGCTTCGCCCTTGCCCTTTCGCCTCTCGGCACGGCCAAGTTCGGGCGCGCCTTGGGCCTGGGGGCTACTATCGGTGTTCTGGGAACGGGGGTCCCCAGACTTGCCTGCCTGCGGCCTGCGATGTGGCTCAAAGGGGGCCCGGCATGGCCCATCTTCATCAACACAAGACTCAAGACCCTCGTGAGGGGCCAAGCCTCGCGGGGCGGACGACACGGAGCTTCCTCAGGCACGGCCTCATCAGGCTGGCTCGCGAGGAGGCAGAGAGATCAAGGCGGGGGTACCTCGTGAGGTGCCCGTGACGCAAGCCATGACGACTCAGGGCGCCAGGCGGGTGCCAGCCCGCGCAGCATCCTCCTTTCCTCTTTGGTGCAAAGGGGGCAAGTGCAGCCGCGGAGTACCGAGGCATCAGGAAAAGGTTGCCATTTCGGTGCAACGAGACCAAGACCAGGAGGACTACGAGACGGATGTCACCGTGGAGCCCAAGACGGCGTCATCACCAGAGCTTTGCGCAGGCGAAGATTGCTTTTGTTAGGATAGTTGATACTTGCTGTCCCCCTTCAAATTAGCCCGCCATTGTTGGCTCCCTTCCCGCTAGATATTTGGGAAGAGGACTAGGGCCTCTATAAATAGGACCAGCCGCCCACAGAGCAAGCGGTTGGTGGCCGGCGAGTAAGAGTAAGGCAGCTAGAGAGAGAGAGAGAAAGAGAAAGGTGGCTAAACTCCTCCCAGCAGTTCATCACCCCAGCCAAGAACAGACCCTCGCGAGGCTGTTCTTCCTTGTATTGTTCATCATCATCAGCCCCAAGAGGCAATCCACCCACCACACATTGGAGTAGGGTATTACACCACAACGGTGGCCCGAACCAGTATAAACCTTGCGTCTCTTGTGCAGTTCTTTCAGTAGTCTAGATCTTTGCGAGACGGAGAGGTAGAAGACGTAATCTCTGCACGCACCCCAGTGTTCGAACCTTAAGGGTCTGTTGGAACCCGAAATCCGACAGTTATGTCCAAGAATATGCATTTTCATCTTATGCTTCCAACTAGCAAAATTAGTACCATCAAAGTAAGGACCTCTACGGTGGTAATTTCCCTCGCTAGACGCCATACTCTCCTAGGTTGCGAAACCAAGGCTATGACTACCAAAAGCTACGAAAATCAAAGCAAATGGAGACCAAAGCTCTGATACGACTTGTAGGACCGAAAGTATGTCTAGAGGGGGGTGGGGGTGATTAGACTACTTGACCAAATAAAAACTTATCCTTTTCCCAATTTTAGTTCTTGGCAGATTTTAGAAACTTTGGACAAGTAAGCAATCTTAACACAATTCAAGCAAGCATGCAAAGAGTATATGAGCAGTGGAAAGTAAAGCATGCAACTTGCAAGAATGTAAAGGGAGGGGTTTGGAAGATTCACACACAATAGGAGACACAGATGTTTTTGTCGTTGTTCCGATAGGTGGTGCTATCGTACATCCATGTTGATGGAGACTTCAACCCATGAAGGGTAACGGCTGCATGAGTCCACGAAGGGCTGCACCCACAAAGGGTCCACGAAGAAGCAACCTTGTCTATCCCACCATGGCCGTCGCCCACGAAGGACTTGCCTCACTAGCGGTAGATCTTCATGAAGTAGGCGATCTCCTTGCCCTTACAAACTCCTTGGTTCAACTCCACAATCTTGTCAGAGGCTCCCAAGTGACACCTAGCCAATCTAGGAGACACCACTCTCCAAGAAGTAACAAATGGTGTGTTGATGATGAACTCCTTGCTCTTGTGCTTCAAATGATAGTCTCCCCAACACTCAACTCTCTCTCACATGATATGGATTTGGTGGAAAGATGATTTGAGTGGAAAGCAACTTGGGAAGGCTAGAGATCAAGATTCATATGGTAAGAATGGAATATCTTGGCCTCAACACAAGTGTAGGTGGTTCTCCCTCGGAAAAAATAAGTTGGAAGTGTAGGTTTGTTCTGATGGCTCTCTCCACGAATGAAGAGGTGGTGGAGGGGTATATATAGCCTCCACACAAAAACTAACCGTTACACACAACTTGCCAATCTTGGTGGGACCGAATTGATAAACTCGGTCGGACCGATTCAACAAAGCTAGTGACCGTTAGGAGTTTCGGTGGGACCGACATGCAACTTGGTAGGACCGATATGGTTAGGGTTAGGGCATAACGCAATCTCGGTGAGACCGATTACACAAACTAGGTGAGACGGATTTTGGTAATAAGTTAACCAGAGAGTTGGTCAGGTAAACTCGGTGGGACCGATTCACTCATTTCTTTGAGACCGAAATGTTATGAAAGGGAAACAGAGAGTTTACATTGCAATATCGGTGGGACCGAAACGTTACGAAGGGAAACAGAGAGATTACAATCCCATCTCGGTGAGACCGAGATCCCTATTGGTGAGACCTATTTGCCTAGGGTTTGTGGCAGTTGCTATGACATTTGAACTCGGTGGCGTTGGATAGAAAAAATCGGTGGGGCTGAGTTTGACTTTTGGTTTAGGTCATATGTGGGTGTGAGAGAGTAATTGAGGGTTTTGGAGCATATCACTAAGCATTTTGAGCATGAGCCTCATTAAGCAACACCTCATCCCTCCTTAATAGTATTGGCTTTTCCTATAGACTCAATGTGATCTTGGATCACTAAAATAGAAAATGTAGAGTCTCGTGCTTTGAGGTTGAGCCAATCCTTTTGTCCTTAGCATTTTGAGGGGTCCACTTTTCTCATCCATGCCATGCCAATCATTGAGCTTTCCTGAGATATTAATCTTGAAATAACATTAGCTCAATGAGCTATATGTTGTTAGGAATTACCAAAACCACCTAGGGATAGTTGCACTTTCACCCGTTCATCCAAAGGCAACACCACGGGGTCCTGTTCATCCACCTCCACCAGGAACTGTTCATGCAAACCCCCCGGCAACACTCACTGTTCATCTAGAGGCAGCATCGATCGGCTTCAGTTAGCAGCAGTAGCGAAGGAATCGCTCGATTGGGTAGGTGACAGCCATCGATCGATCGCTCGGGTTCAGTAACGCGTAGCCTACAGTGCAATCGCTCGGGTTCAGTTAGAGCCCAATGCCTCGCTCAGGTTCAGTTAGAGCCCAACGCCTCGTAGCCACGCGCGTGCGTGTGCGAGAGAAATGCGCATCGCTCGGCCCCGACCATCCACCATAATCGGGAACACCTCGATATTTTCCTCGCCCTCGCTTCTACCATAGTTTTTTTCCGTCATGGACGGCCCAAAGAATGTCATGTAGCTGCGTCTCTGGCCCGCCCAAGACGAAAAGCCCATTTTCTATCATGATTTTTTGTCATATAAGTAGGACCCCACCACATCTATGATGATACCGTGTTTTGTCACAATTATTGTCATAGAAGTGTCATAAGTATGACGGATTTTTTTTCGTTCGGCCCAAAATGTCACCGATGTGTCTTTTTTTTGTAGTGTATGCACCGTTGCCTAAGTTCGTCGTGCCAAGACACCACGTGATGATCGGGTGTGATAATCTCAACGTTCATCTATAACGGCACTCCTAGGGAAAATCTTATACACAGAATCTTAGCAGCAGCGCGACACAAAAAGAGGCGCTGCTGCTAATTAGCAGCAGCGAGGTTAGGAAAAGCGCGCTACTGATGTAAATTTAGCAGTAGCACGTGATGTCTAAACCGCGCTGCTACAAAAATCCACCGATAGAACACAACGACCTAAGTTTACCAGCAGCATGGCATCACGAAGCGCGCTACTGCTAATGCAATAGTAGTAGCGCGCTTTTTAGTCACGTCGTTGCTGCTAATTTTGAAATTGTCCACACGGTTGGCTCGTTTAGCAGTAGCGCGTGGTGGGAAAGCGCGCTGTTGCTACGCTCTTAGCAGCAGCGCATGTTCCCTCCTGCGCTACTACTAAGACACAGGACCCACCACCTCCCCTCTCCCCATCTCCTCTCCTCCCTTTCCCCTACCTCCCACATCCTCCCTCTCTCACTCTTCTTCTTCCTCAATACTTCTCCCCCCATTACTCTCCCTCTTCTACCTAACTTTCTCTCTCTACATTACTCCTAGCTAACTACCCCACCTCCATTAATGCATCTCCTTTCTCTTTTTCCTTCCCCCTCCACTAGTTGAAGTTGTCTCCTCCCAAATTAGCTAGCTAGGTAGATGTAGCATTTAGTTAAGTGACATAATTGCCCCCTAACTAGATCTTTCTTTGTCAAGAAGAGCTTTGTGCACTTTTGATCTCTGTACATTATCATCTCCACCGTGTGCTCGATCTCGAGATAGAGGTGATTAAAATTTCATGCTTTTGAAAATTGGAAATATGTGTATGTGTGTCTGATATGATAATTGGGCAATATGATGGAAATTGTGTGTGTGGCATGTGTTGACGCCAAATTGTGCTTTTGAGTTGCCTATGTTTTGCCAAAATGTCGATTTATTTCCGTTTCGGCGAATTCCGGGCAAACTCTCTAGATCTACATATGTCCTATTTTAAGGGAAGGTCATGCCAAATTTTTGTATGACTTTGATGCATGCACACATTTTTATAATCAATTTGTTTATTATTACCATGCAGACGTTCATGATGGTCAGTGGAACGATGGTGGACAGGTGGCTGTGGTCGGCGGTGCAGGACATGAAAGAAAACAACCGGACAGAGGTTTTATGTCCGTGTCGAAAATGCAAAGGAATAGTTTGGCTCGACCCCTATGACGATGGTTGTGTCGAAGCGCACCTGCTCATGACTGGTTTGATGGATGGCTATACTCGGTGGATAATTGAAGATGAGGATGACGATGTTGAGGAAACCGACGGGGCAGGCAATGACGACACGAGGCAAGACGAAGAGATGATCGATAATGGCAGCGGGGAAGAGGCCGGACATGGCGTCGGAGAAGGGGCCGGACATGGCGGAGTGGAAGGGGCCGGACATGGCGGCTGAGAGAATGTGGACTCCACGCAGCAGAGTTCGTCGGTACTAAGTTCAATCGTGCGGGACCCTCATGTTCAAGCACTGCTTCGCAAGGAGACGAGTACTGAGAGAGCTGCTTCTAGAGAGGCGGCTAAGCTGGAGCAACAGGTGGTAGACTTTGTCGGATTTCGGGTTCCGGCATACCCTTGAGGTTCGAACACTGGGGTGCGTGCGGATATCTCTCCTCTACCGATCTACGTCCAATCTCCTCGCGTGATCTAAGCTGAACAACGAACAGCACAAGGGACACGAGGTTTATACTGGTTCGGGCCACCGTTGTGGTGTAATACCCTACTCCAGTGTGTGGTGTGATGGATTGCCTCAGGGGCTGATGATGAATAGTACAAGGGAAGAACAACCTCGCAAGAGGTGTTCTTGAGCTGGTGCGATGAACTGCTCGGGTAGGTTCAGTCGCCTCTCTCTCTCCCTGCTGGGGCTCTATCAGATCTCTAGATCTCCCCCTAGGGTTCTCCCAGATCTCTAGCTCCCTGCTGGGGTTCTACCAGATCTCTCCCTGCCCTCTACTCTGGTGGCTAGCTCTATTTATAGAGGCCCTGGGCCTCTCCCCAAATAATGAGCGGGAACGGCGCCAACACTTGGCCATTTTGAAGGGGAACATCTAGTACAAGTTATCCTGACCAAAGGTGGTCTTCGGCTGCCAAAAGCACTGGTGATGACGCCGTCTTGGGCTCCACGGTGACCTCCGTCCTGCCGCTCTGCTGGTCTTGGTTTCGTTGCACCGGAATGGTAACCTTTGCCCGATGCCTTGGCCTGTGCTTGCCCCCTTTGCACCAAAGTGGAAACAAGGACACTGCGCAGGCCGGCGCCCACCTGGCGCCCGCCTGGTCTCGATCGTCATGGCATGCGTCACGGGCTCCTCGCGAGGTACCCCTGCCTTGATCTCTCCGCCTCCTCGCGAGCCTGCCTGGTGATGCTGCCTCTGAGGAAGCTTCCAATCATCCACCCCGCGAGGCATGGCCCCTCGCGAGGGTCTTGAGCTTGAGCTGATGAAGATGGGCCACGCTGGGACCCCACTTGAGCCACGTCGCAGGCCGTAGGCAGGCAAGTCTGGGGACCCCCGTTCCCAGAACACCGACAGTAGCCCCCGGGCCCAAGGCGCGCCCGGGCTTGGCCTAGCAGGGAGCGAAGAGGCAAGCGCGAAGCGCCGCGGTCCCAAAAAGCCCGCGGCCTCGGGCGCCACGTGGCGATTGATTGGTCATGGACGTCTGCGCTTCCCCACAACACCTCGGCGGTCGAACGACTTGACAAGTCCCTGCATGCAGAGAGATCGGTCATGATTACCTGCGATCATGGTGCTCGGCGGTTGGCCTCCTCCGGCTATAAGTACGGGGCTGCGTGAGCCCCTTTAGTCCATCCCTTCCTGCTGCTCCTTTCCTTCTCCTTCCCCGTTCTTGCTTCTCCTTACGCCAATGGCACCAATCCGCCGGTTTTTTGCAGAAGAGAAGGGAAAGGCCCCCCGAGAGGGTCCTGACCCACTTCCACCGAAGAAGCGGCTGGTCCTCTGCCACCGAGATGAGGGTGCTCACCAGGAGGCATCGAGGCCCTGGTATGAGCGGCCGCAGCCTGGGTTTCCACTACCCTTGTACGCCCGCGTCGTGTGTCCTGGGGGAGAAGGCATCGAGTGACATCGATGGTGCCGCCATCGACGCCGGCGAGTGACGGTGGTGCGTGTCCTTTCTCCTGGAGTCCACGCCGAGCGGTCCTCTCGCGAGCTCATGCTCCATGCCACCATGCCTCCAAGCTCTTGGATCTGCCATCCTCCCTCCTTCGCCTTCAAGATGCCGCCGAACGGGGCTCTGGAGCTCTGGCTGCAGCATGCTGACTGTAGTACCCTCGCGACCGGAGCGGAGGTCGCGGTCATCACTCCGGGCAAGGTCTTCATGACCCGGGGCTTGGGCGAAATCGCCCGGGTCTGCCGGATGGTAGGTGCCCTCGTGATTCATCTTGAATACGACGGCGCCTCCTTGATGTTCTTCAAGGTCTTTGATGCTGAAGGACGCCGGCTGGAGTGTTGCCCCCGGGAGAGCGGCAGGGGCAATGAACTGGCGAGGACCTGCCCCGCCCATCGGCCCTCCAACAGCTCCTCAGGTAGCAGTGGAGGAGCTGGGGAATCCAGCAGCTCCCCCGAGCTCCTCACGACTTCGGAGATGAGCGATGACAGCTATGAGACCCCGAGCTCGCTTCGTGCTCGGAGCGGGGTAGCTGCGTCCAGCCGCCGATGCCACTGATCTGGATGGGGTTGGCGCCGGCGTTGGGCAGCCCATTGTTGATGATGGCGTCCCTTGCGGAGGTGCGGGCGATTAGCGTTCCTTAGGATTAGTACTTTCGTTCCCTGCGAGGAATCGAAGCAACACCCCGTGGGGGTATGTAAGGCGCCTGCCATGTCTTTTGTGAACATTATATCCTTAATATGAATCAATGCGAGGTGCTTGTCCTGTCTCGGCTCGGCTCCCCTTTCTATCCTTACGAGGACTTGGCGCTCTACGCTGACAGGTCCTAGTCCCCAGGCAAGTTTAAGCCATCGCTGGTATGCCAGGTCGCGATGCCATGGTCAAGGCCAGGAGGTGAGCGCCCCGATGTCCGGTAAGAGCCCCCGAGTCGCGATGCTCGGGAGGTCCCCTTTAGCGCTCAAGCATCCCTTGCTGGGCGAGAAAGGAAGGCAACGTCGCCATGACAGAGCCGCACTGGGCGAGGGTTTGACGCTGCGTTGGTCCAACTCCTGTAAGGGCGTGACTTATCTCTTGAGTCTGGTGTAGTTCCTCAATGAAGCGCTCGACCCGAGTGGTGGCAGCTGAGGCGCTGCTGGGTTAGATCCTCGCGATCTCCTTCCCACTCCCACGCACTTTCCTTAATGCTCTAAATTCTCAAGTCCCGGCCCTCGAGCGAGCTCAGCCGCCGCTGGTATGACAGGTCGCGATGCCGTGGGTCAAGGCCAGGGGGTGAGGGCTGGAGAGCCAGTAGGAGCCCATGAGTCGCGATGCTCAGGCGCCCCCCTTTTAACGTGCAAGCGGTCCGTGCCGGAGAGAGGGAGAGACAGCTCGTGACGTCCCCAGTGCTGCTCCTAGAGTAGGTACTGCACACCAATCATGAAGAGAAACAAGACCTGTCGTTACGGCTGCCAGCCAACCTTTGGTCGCTTCGGGGAAGTGATTGGGGCACTGAGGGCCTGGTGAGGTGGCGCCTTGCGGGGCTGCCGCGGCCAGAGCTCAACCACTCAGATTTATCGGCGTTGCAGGGACAGACCCATGCGCGAATGCCATGCCAGAGCGAGCGGCTCCATAGGTAGGCATTAATCGAGCAGGCGATTAGGTCGGGCATGTTAAGCACGCAGGAGCAAATTCATTTTAAATAGACGCGAGAAAAGCAAACGCCACTGGGCCAGGCCCGAGCAGCTCGGGGATGATGCAGCCCGAGGGGCGCCCCCAACAAGGTAAGTAAAGAGCATAAGAAAAACGGATACATGCCACAGGGACGGACCCACGCGACCTAGGAATGATGCGTCCATGTGGGCGCTCCCAACTAAAAATGGAACTTAGAAAGATGTCACCTGGTGGCGTTGAAGATGAAGTGATGTTGAAGAAGCGGGCGATGCAAGATGAAGACGTCGATCCTCACGAGCCCCCAGGCCCAGGAGCCTCGAGAGGCTCTGGGGGCGCAGGTGGGTCTCTAAGGGCCATCTCCATCTCAGCCAGGACCGCACAATGCCTGACCTCCTGAGCCTCCAGAATGCTCCTCAGTGGGCCGATGAGTGGCGACCGCGTTCGGCAGGCCGAAAGGCATGCGAACGTAGCTGTGAGGTGGACCCTTGCAACGCCCCACGCGCAAAGGCTAGAGGCGCTCCTGAGATGCGACTCGGTTGAGCCCTAGCACATCGATGCAGATGCGCAGCCCACCATCCTCGCCTGGATGTGGGGACACGGTGGGCAAGCGGCGGCTGCTGCACATGACTCTCGACTCCTGTAGCTCCTGGGTGTTTCTTGAGATGAACTCCTGAGGGTTTGGTCTTCCTTGCCTTGTACTTTCCAGAGGGAAACGTGCCTGGAAGCACCCCTCCAAGTGGTGCCCGAGCGCCTCCCTCGCGACCTTGGCAAAGTCAGTGGCTCTCCAAGAAAGAGCCCCCGAGCCCTGCCTAAGGAGGGCGCCGGGCGCGCCTTCCTATGTGAGAGAGGGTGGCACTCCCTGATTGGGCGCAGATCCTGACGCAACACCTCCGGAGGCGCCTGCCTCCTTATGGCTTGGGCTAGGCGAAACCTTCTTCTTCTTAAGAGTTGCCTCGAGAAGTCTTCTATTCCTGTGGTCCGGGTCTTCGATTGCTGCGGCTTGGAACACGCGCTCAAGTGAACACACTGCGCCCCTTTCTTCACAGGGTACAATGATCACTCCACCGCTTCCTGGCATCTTGAGGACATTGTATCCATGGTGAGTCACTGCCATGAACTTGGCCAGTGTTGGGTACCCGAGGATGGCGTTGTATGGCAGACGGATGTGGGTGACGTCAAAGTCAATGAGCTCGGTGCGGTAGTTGTTGCGCTTCCCAAAGGTGACTGGAAGGCGAACCTGCCCTATTGGAACACTGGAACCATCAGTGACTCCTGAGAAAGGCTTGCTCGGCTAAAGCTAATCATACGACACTTGGAGATTGTCGAACGTCTCGACGGACAGGACATTGAGTCCTGCTCTGCCATCAATGAGGGTCCTGGTGACCTGCACATTGCTGATGACTGGGGAGCAAAGCATCGGGAGGACTCCGGCCGTTGCCGCGCACTTGAGCTGATCCGCTGAGCTAAATGTGATAGCACACGCAGACCACCTGAGAGGGCGCGTGGCCTCAAGCTTGGGGAGGACTGCATTCAACTCGCGAGCAAACTGCATGAAGATGCGCTGTGAGGCTAGGGCCTGCGTGCCACCCAAGATGCAAGCGATTGCGCGCGGCTCCTGGAAGCCTCTAGCCCCCTAGTCTTGATGTTGGTCTTCGTTCCTCCTTGGTGGTGGCAGCAAAGGAGGAAGGCCTGCGTTGCCGTGCGGGCGATCCTCACGAGGCTGATCTCTCCAGCCTCCCTCGCGAGGCTGGTCCTGCCAGCGATCCTCGCGAGGTCGGTCACGCCACCCTTGGCGAGGGCCACGGTCTTCCCATCGTTCGCCACCTTTTCCTCCTCCTCGGCCATAGCCCCTGTCGTTGCGCTCGGCGCGTTGGCCGACACGTCCATCTCTCACAGCCCTGAGCTCTTGACATTCATTGATGTTGTGGGTGTGGAGGTCGTGGTACACGCAGTACCGACTGCCCTTGGATGACTCAGCCTGATCCCTGCCTTGCTTGGTGTCTGGTTTCGCTGCAAGCACAGCAGCCCCCTTGCGCTTCACATCCTTGGCCTTGGGCTTCTTCTCTTCTGGGTCGGCAGCCGGGAGTACGAGGAGGGAAAGGCGCCCTTCCTCAGCCCTGGCGCACTTGGTTGCCAAGTTGAATAGCTCCAGGGATGTGCATAGGTCTTCATGGATTGCTAGCTCCTCCTTCATCTTGATGTCGCGTACGCCATCGGAGAAGACCGAGATGATGGCTTCTTCAGTCACTTTGGGGATCTTGAGGCGAGCGTTGTTGAAGCGCTGGATGTATTTCTGTAGGGTTTCCCCTTGCTGCTGCTTGATGCGGCGCAGATCGCTCACGGCCAGGGGCCGGTCATGAGTGCCCAGGAAGTTGGTGATGAAGCGAGTGCGCATCTCGTCCCAGGAGGAGATCGTGCCAGGAGCCAGGTTCAGGAGCCAGGTGCGGGCCCCGTCCTTGAGCGCCATGGGAAACCAGTTCGCCATGACCCTTTCGTCTCCGTTGGTGGCTTCGATGCATAGCTCGTAGAGCTGTAGGAAATCCACGAGGTCCGCCGTGCCATCGTAGCGAGGGGGCAGGTCAAGCTTGAACTTGGCTGGCCATGCGATGCCACGTAGCTCGGGGGTGAGGGCACGGCAGCCTGCTATGGCCACCGTCGCCTTTTGCTGGTGCTGGGCTTGTTACTGGGGATTACCACGCGTCGCCGCATGGAGCAGCGCGGGGTCTTGGCATGGAGGTGCAGGGACGCGATCTTGGCGTGCCGGCGCTGGGAGCACGCGAGCACCTTCTTGGGGACGAGGGATCTCTTGGAAGCTCCTTTCTTGCTGCGCAGGCGCCGGGCACGGAGGGTCTCGCCCTGGGGCTGCGCGCCTTGGAGCTAGGGCGCCTTCTTGGGGAGGAGGTGGTGGAGGCACCTCCTGATCCTCGCCTCCTGCGCGGAATGGAGGGCGAGGCAGTGAGAAGGACGGCAAGGGGGAGCCCCCTGCGGCGCTGACGAGCTCGGTGATGTGGGCGATCCAGTCCTCGTAGAGGTCGTCGACGGGGCGTAGTGCAAGAGCTCTCTTGGCAGGAGCAGCGCGACGTGCGCGTCCGTGGGGGCGCGACGGGTGTGGGACGACGAAGCGGCTGGAGTCAGCGATGGTGTGGCGATGCGGCCCTCCCGCTGTACCGAAGGATGCTGGGACGAGGCCTGTTGCTCGTTCCCTGCCGGGCCGGTGGCGGCATTGGCGGCGGGTGATGGGGAACAACGAGGGCGTCCGTCGACGGGCACCGTCTGGGCGACGCGGGTCGCAAGAGCAGCCCGACGCTTGGTGTGAGCCCAACGAGCGTCAGCCATGGACACGACAGAAGATCACATGTGAACAACGGAAGAAAGATTCCAGCGCACCCCTACCTGGCGCGCCAAATGTTGGTTTTCGGGTTCCGGCAAACCCTTGAGGTTCGAACACTGGGGTGCGTGTGGATATCTCTCCCCTACCGATCTACGTCCAATCTCCTCGCGTGATCTAATCTGAACAACGAACAACACAAGGGACACGAGGTTTATACTGGTTCGGGCCACCATTGTGGCTAATACCCTACTCTAGTGTGTGGTGTGGTGGATTGCTTCAGGGGCTGACGATAAATAGTACAAGGGAAGAACAACCTCGCGAGAGGTGTTCTTGAGCTGGTGCGATGAACTGCTCGTGTGAGTTCAGTCGCCTCTCTCTCTCTCTGCTGGGGCTCTATCAGATCTCTAGATCTCCCCCTGGGGTTCTACCAAATCTCTAGCTCCCTGCTGGGGTTCTACCAGATCTCTCCCTGTCCCTCTACTCTGTGGTGGCTAGCTCTATTTATAGAGGCCCTGGGCCTCTCCCCAAATAATGAGCGGGAAGGGCGCCAACACTTGGCCATTTTGAAGGAGAACATCCAATACAAGTTATCCTGACCAAAGGTGGTCTTCGGCTGCCAAAAGCACTGGTGATGACGCCGTCTTGGGCACCACGGTGGCCTCCGTCTTGCCGCTCTGCTGGTCTTGGTCTCGTTGCACCAGAATGGTAACCTTTGCCCGATGCCTTGGCCTATGCTTGCCCCCTTTGCACCAAAGGGGAAACAAGGACACTGCACAGGCCGGCGCCTGCCTAGCGCCCGCCTGGTCTCGATCGTCATGGCTTGCGTCACGGGCTCCTTGCAAGGTACCCCTGCCTTGATCTCTCCGCCTCCTTGCGAGCCTGCCTGATGAGGCTGCCTCTGAGGAAGCTTCCGGTCATCCGCCCTGCGAGGCTTGGCCCCTCGCGAGGGTCTTGAGCTTGAGCTGATGTAGATGGGCCGCGCTGGGCCCCCACTTGAGCCACACTGCAGGCCGCAGGCAGGCAAGTCTGGGGACCCCCATTCCTAGAACGCCGACAGACTCGAACACTCGATTGTATGATGGTTGCAATCCTGAGGTGACCCACTTGAGTTTCACGCTCCAACTCCCGAAGACGAAGGCTAAAAACAAATGGACTGACACTAGCCTCGATGAGCATCTCAAGTACCTAAAGGATGTTCTTCCCGCGGGGAATCTATGTCCTACTAGTGTTGATGAGGCCAAGAAGATCGTGTGCCCTCTTGATCTGCCGCATGTTAGATACCATGCATGCATCAATGATTGCATAATTTATTGGAAGGAGCACGCGGAAAAAACAAGCTGTCCGGTGTGCAATGCTTCTCAATACAAGAATGCCGAGAAGAAATGTCCCCCGAAAGTTGTATGGTACTTACCGATCACTCCCCGTCTCCAGCGCTATTTCGTAGATCCGAAGGAAGCAAAGCTAATGCGCTGGCACGCGAAGAGGAAGAAGCCCGACGATGGAGATGATCCGAAGCTAAGACACGTCAAGGATTGAAGCCAGTGGAGAGCGTTGAACAACTTCTATCGGTATTTTGAATGTGATGCAAGGAACATTGTGCTCGACGCGTGTACCGATGGCATGAATCCATTTGGCAACCAGAGCACCAACCATAGCACATGGCCCGTGTTTGTATGGATGTACAACCTCCCCTGGTTGTGCATGAAGTCGAAGTACATTCACATGAGCAGGCTTATTCAAGGGCCGAAACAACCAGGAAATAATATTTATTTGTATCTGGGGCTACTTCAAGAGGAGTTAGACACTTTATGGAAAACACCGACCAAGACATGGGACGCCAGCAAAGGCGAGTATTTCTACATGAGAGCCGCTCTGATCACGACGGTGCATGATTATCTCAGTTACGGATATGTCGCAGGCTAGGTGTGCCATGGATATTGCGGATGCACGCGGTGCATGGATGTTACAATGTCTCAGCGGCTAACGTCAAGGAAATATGGCAGGTCTGGGAAAATCGTGTACATGGGGCATCGAAGATGGCTTGAACAGGACGACTCGTGGAGATCTATTCAATGGTCACGCTGAGCATCGAGGACCTCCACGTAAGCGGAGTGGTGCCAAAATCGATGAGCTATTGAAAAACTGGAAGGAGTGCGCCGCGCAGGGAAAGATGATGCAAAAGGCGCCGGAGCCGCTGCGGAAGGTATGGAAGACGAGGTCTATGTTCTGGGACTTGGAGTACTGGGACAAACTCGATACACCTCATTGCCTTGATCAAATGCACATCTGTAAGAATGTCCTTGAGAGTTTGCTCGCGACACTGATGAACATGCCGGATAAGACCAATGATGGGCCGAAGGCAAGAAAAGACTTGCAAGATTTGAAAATCAGGGAAGATCTGCACATGCCGCCCTGTAAACAGTCAGACAAGACAGAGACGGAGACAGAGACGGAGACAGAGGCGTGGGACAAGAAGGACAAGAAAATAAAGAAAGAGGATTATGCCCCCGTTCTAGCTTCACCTTAAGTCAGGCTGAGATCAATCAATTCTTTAAGTGCCTTACCGAAGTCAAAGTTAGTTCTAGTTACTGTGGCAAGATAAGCAGATATCTAGACACAGACAAGAAAAGGTTCAATGGGATGAAGTCCCATGACTGTCATGTGATGATGACGCAGATACTACCTATTGCCCTTAGAGGGATAATGGACAAGCACGTCTGTGACACGCTTATTGGTCTCTGCAACTTTTTCAACGTCATCTCTCGAAAGTCGATTAGTCTGAAGCAGCTCCAAAGGCTACAGGAAGAGATCATTATGATAATGAATGAGCTTGAGATGTACTTCCCGCCCGCGTTCTTTGACGTGATGGTGCATCTGTGTGTCCATATTGTGGACGACATAATAGACTTGGGGCCGTCAATTATGCACAACATGATGCCGTTTGAGAGGATGAATGGGATCAACAAAGGCTTCGTTCGTAACATGTCCCGTCCGGATGGAAGCATCGTACAGGGCTATCTGACACAAGAGTGCATCTCTTTCTGCGAGAATTTTCTATATGGCGCAGACCAGCCGCCTGATGTTAGTGTTGGTTTGCCCGATAACAAGCACGATGGGAGGCTCGAAGGAGAAGGTCACTCCAACAGTCGCAGGGAACTGCACGTGGCATACTCAGATCGATGCAATGACTTTGACATAGCAAATTTGGTAGTGCTACAACACCTAGATGAGGTAGATCCTTTCGTGGCACTGCACAAACAAATTACCGCAAAGAAGTATCATGATTGGGGGGTATGCAGGACATACGCCGAAGTTACTAGAGAGCACAACTCCACTTTCCTGCATTGGTTCAAAGAGCATATTATTGCTAATTCCCCGGAGGAGGGCTCTAAGGAAAGATTGCTCATATACGCCTTAGCACATGGCCCCTCGCCCAACCTCCTAACCTATCAGGCATATGATATCAAAGAATACACGTTCTACATGAAGGCCAAAGATATGGACAGTGATGATCAAAACTCAGGGGTGATGATGGAATGCATGACCGGCAGCGACAACGGCGCAACTGAAAGATTTTACGGAAGGGTCGAGGAGATTTGGGAGCTTGACTACTCTGGACTGCACAACACGACGATGTTCCGTGTTAGATGGGCTACGAACGTCAAAAGAGAAAACCGGAATTTCACTACCATGACTATACCCGACGCCAAGAGCGCTACCGTGAACGCCATCGCAAAAAATGAGCCATGGGTACACGCTAAGCACGTGACACAATGCTTCTTCATAACCGACCCGCGCAATCCCAGCCATGGTGTCGTGAGGAGAGGCAAAAGGAACATCATTGCAATGGATGGAGTCGCCAATGAGGAAGACTATGATCAGTACGGCAACCCAATGAGGGAAGATGATGACGATGATGATGATGAAGTGTACGTCAAAAGAAGAATCAACACCTACATTACCTAAGAAAAATTTTACTCCATGGAAAAGGCAAAGTCACAATCAGGGGCTCAATTATTCTTCAACGAACAAGAAGGGAAAGAAGCTGACTCAAAAACAAAAACGTCAACGCCGAGGAACCGTATGCTATCGGTCAAATGATGTAATATATATGTTCCTATTTTGTATCCACACTTAGTTAACTGCTCTCAGAAAAAAAGTGAGAGAAAATAAAGGAAAACAAACGGGAAAACTGTTACTCGTTATAGCAGCAGCGCGTTTTCAGAAAAGAGCTACAACTAGTCAAGGTAGTAGTAGCGGTTTCTACATGAAACCGCTATAGCTACCTTGAGTAGCTATATCGCGTTTTCCCTAAATGCGCTACTACTATGCCCACTTAACCCCGAAAATCCCCACTCCTCTCTTCATCCCGCCTCTTTTCCCCGAAATCCCCACACTCTCTCTTCCCCTCACGCCGCCGGAGCCCTCGCCGTGCCTATGCACTCGCCCCCGACGCCGACGCCGACTGACCTTGGCGCCGGCTCCGGCCCCGACCCAGACCCCGGCGCTCACCCATGGCCCCGGACCCCGGCGCTCGCCCGCGGCCCCGGCCTCGGCGCTCGACCCCGACCCCGACCCCTCCCAACCTCGGCCGTCGTCGGGCCTGCACCCTCTGTAAGCCCCCACCTCTCCTCCTCTCTCTGGTAGCTAGGTTTTTTGGTTAATTTAGTTAGGGCAGATGGTTAATTAGGTTATATATGTGGACATGTGATGTTTTGGACATGTCATATTTGTAAATTTGGACATGTCATTTGGACATGATGATTATGTGCAGGGTAAATGATCTGAGTGGCCTATGTTACGCCGGAATGTTGATTCATTTCCATTCCGGTGAATTTGAGGCGCTCGATATGTCCATTTTTTAGCAAAGGTAATGCCGAAATTTTCCGTGAATTTTGGCATGATTTGTGCTAGATAGTAGGCATATTGAGTGCTCGGAAACGACATTCCGGCAAACATAGATTTCTTTTTATGTCATTTCTCATTTTTTTCATAGTTTTAGAATTAAACGAGGAGACTTAGTCATAGGAAACATGTCGAACAATGAAGAAACTGGGCCTTCTGACCAAGATGCAGACTAGATGGATTATGAGGGTGAACAAGAGTACCTCGACTATTTGACTACTAAGAAAATGTAAAGTCAAGGTTTGCAGGTCGGCCTTGATGCTGGTACTGACGCCGACATCGACACCGACGGTGCCGACACTGATGGCGGTGCCGAGGACATCGGGGAAGGTACCGGCGAGGAAGATACCGACGCCGATGCCGCTACCGAAAAGAAGAAGCAGAGGATACGAAAACCTAACAAACTAGGGATTGGACGACTGGTGATCACAAAGATGGCACCTGGCAAGTTTGAGCCATTAGAGTGGGAAGAACCTCACAAGTGCTATGGGAAGCAAGTAGGATGCATCCTACGGGAATGCGCGAGCATCAACGACAATGACTTAAGGAGTAAAGAACATTTGACGCAGTTGCTCCTGATGAAGTTGCACAAGAGATTCAAGTTCCCCGACCGGGATGATAACATAGAAGAGCCGTGGGATGATCCGAAGATGAAAAAGATTAACAATCACACCATGGGCATGTTCAGCAATGATTTGGCCTCTTGGAAAGGGAGGGTGAAATGAGCTATTGAGGCTGAGGAACCCCTGTCCAAGATTCTGGAGGAAAATCCGACACTGACGGTTGAGGAGTTTGAAAAGTTCAAGGACACTTGCGCTACCGAGGCAGCCAAGTCTAAGGCTACGAAATTCAAGAGCCTTCAGCAAAGGAACACGGGGAAGCATCACCTCGGAAGCTGTGGCTACCTCAGTAAATGGCCCATATGGGATAAGGAGGACGCGGAACATGAAGCCGCGGGTATCCCAGACCCCTTCGCGAAGTTCACCAACCCCTTGGAGCGTGACTTCATCAGGGCCCATGTCGGTGTCCTACGGACTAGCCTATGGTATGATTGTATGTTGTCCTACGGACTAAACCCTTCGGTTTATATAGACACCGGAGGGGGCTAGGGTTACACAAGGTCGGTTACAAGGGAGGAGATCTACATATCCGTACTGCCTAGCTTGCCTTCCACGCCAAGGAGAGTCCCATCCGGACACGGGACAAAGTCTTCAATTTTCATAGTCCAACAGTCCGGCTAAAGGATATAGTCCGGCTGTCCGGAGACCCCTTAATCCAGGACTCCCTCAGCCTGCTACAAGTGGGACAAGGAAAATAAGGTTTTTTACACGGACCAGATCATGAGGAAATTGATTAGACTACTGGTGATTATTCTTTTACCACCTTACATTTAGCTCCAGATCTAGTCGACTACACATTCCTAAATGGTTCATGGTCCTTCTGCAGGAGAAGCAACACCAGCTTGCAGCCGAAAGCCCTACTTCTCCGATGAGGCCCAAGTGGGACACTGCTCTCAACCGGGCCTTGAACGAACTTAAGGGACTCCCTTTGGGCCAGTGGTCGCAATATGGTCGTGTGCACGACGCTGGAGACGGTGCCACGTGGAAGGTGTTTTACAACGAGGGTCCGAAGGCCAAGAAGCAGGAAGGGAAGTTTAGTCAGGTGGACATAGATGAGAAGGTGAAGCTTGTGGTCGAGGAAAAAGCAGCTGAGGACGCGAAAAAAATAGCCGAGGAGAAAAATGAGTTGCTACTGCAGGCAGTGAATGCAGCTGTAACTGCCTGTAGAAATGATTTCTCTACTAACTTGGTTCTAGCTATCATCAACTGGACGAAGGAAAATCCAGACAAGACGGTACATGATTTCCCGTTGCCCAGTTTCATCGGGAGCAACTCCGTGAACAACAACACCACCGCACCATCACTTGCTCACACAACCGGGCCTCCTCTCGCAGTCGCTCCCGCTCATAGCAGCCCGTCCTCAGTCTCTGGCGTGCTAGGTGGGCCTTCGTCTTTGGCTGAGCTCGATGCCATCACGGTAATTACATGTCGCACCAACATAGAACATTCCATTTTCGTTGCCTTTCAGATGTTTTACGCCACAGTCATGTGTTTGCAGGCCGAAGAAACCCCGTGCACCATACTCTACTTGATCAAAGGCCAGAAGGTGGACGTGGGAAAGGGGATGATAATGAACCCCTTGCAACCCACGTTCCACAACCACCCGATCCCTGCTGGGCACTTCAGAGTTAACTTGTCAAGTGTGAAATCGGGGCACGAGCATTTGCCTCCTCTAGTAAAGCCTGTGGGAGAGGACGACAAGACCCCGCCGCAGATTGGAAACTACAAGGGTTGGGTGCTGCTATGGCCGAAGAATCTTATTCATCTGGAGCCGGCCGAGAGCACACCAATAACCACACATCAACAACCATGTGCGAAGACCACCACCCCGCCTACGCAATTACCAGCTCCTGTAGTGCCGGGTGAGAGCGGAGGACGGCGTGATGGAGGGGGTGCAATAGTACTGGCTGATGTAATCGGTCCTGTAGAACATAGAATGGATGATGAGACGGAGGTCGACCCAATGGGTTTCCTCAATACAAACGCGTATGACTGTGACATAGATATGATGAGTCAACCATATGATGAATCGGGCTATCAGCATGCTAATGAGGATATGGATGATCTGCCCGGGTAGGAAGGTCGTAGCAGGGAACGCAAAAGCCTCTCTTCATGAAATCCTCACAGGACACGCCTAAAGATGCCGCCTCAACACAGGCTCAACTAGCCGAGGGTCGTACAATTCTTAGACCGGGAACACTGGGGCAGGGGTTAAGGAAGGGTCTGGAAGGTGTGCCCAAGAAAAAGGAGAGGAAGAGATCGGGGAAGATAGCTGCCTCCAAACAAGCCAGAGCACATCGCAGCCAGATGATGGATTCTGAAGAGCGTGTACCCGTGAAAGGTGCGGCCATGTTCCATCTCACGGGCGAGTCGATGCTACCGTCGAAACCGCTGGAGGCACTATCAGGGGATCTCAGGAGACTGCACGACCATGTGCTATCGACTGAGAAAAGCCTACTAGCCTCGAAGGATCCAGGATATCCGATATACGCGGCTCGTGTGCCTGAGGGGAAGTGCTACGTCAACACACGGCCCGCCGAGGTGTTCTTCCTGCGGTTTGACCAAATCTTTGAGATGTTTCTAACAAGGCGGCTCGATTTTACAATCGTCCGCCTTTTTTGCGCTACTTATGAGCTCCGTCATGAAGAGAGAAGAAGTCTCGTAAATCTGTGTGGTGGATCCATACTACATGCACGAGTCTTTCTTGAGTTTCGGCGACTTTGAGCGTGAAACTGCTAGGGACTACCTCCAAAACTTCATGGTACATAATAAGGACCAGGAAATTGTCCTCTTGCCTTATCATCCAAAGTAAGTCAGTTCCGGACAACCCTTTTGTACATTTCAATCGTTCCTTCTCATTCATATGGAGAATAATTTGAGGTGTCTTTTCCTCGCAGCAACGGGCGCGCCCTCCTTATCGTTCTTTACCCGCGAGTCTCCCACACGCCGTGTATTCCAACCCTTCCAGAGACTACGAGAAGAAGGACTACACCCACATAATGAATATTCTAGATGATGCTCTCCAAGGCTTCAGCATTAGAGGTGGCCACATGCAGATCAGGAAACAAAGGAACAAGAAGATGGGTTTCGCACATAAAACTAACTTCTACTACACCCATGTCCCAGAACCAAGCAAGAAGGATGGATTCTGCATCCTCCATCTCATGATTGAGTTCAACACGGATCACCAAAAGCTTCGCATGACAAGCAGAAATGATGAACATATCCACAAGTGGCTAGAATCTCATGGAGAAGCGGATTATAAACTTAGAGATGACTTCTTTCGCATCCAAAGAGACATTGCGACGATCATCATGAAAGAAGTCGTCAATGAGAAGGGGATGTTCCACCATGGCCCTATATCGCAAGCTGACGTCCGAACTCGCATAGGCATGCAACGTCAAGACCTCACGCCGTTCAAGAAGCTAGGGTCCATCCTCGATGATATGGAAGGATGGAACTTCTAGTGATTTATGATGCCGATGATGATGATATGTGTCAGTTGAACTTGTATACTTTCTGTAGCGATGAAACTTTGTGATGTCCACGGTCCCTGCCGAACTTGCACAACGCTACTTTGTTTGTTTGGGTACGATGACCTACGTACCTGTAGTTAATTAGTTTGCGTACTGTATGTTGCATCTAGTTACTAATTAACCCTTTCTTTTTCGTGTTGCTCTAATATATTTTGTTGAATATGATTGTACATCCTCTTGATGAACATGCATCTCTAACAGGTACCTAGTTTCTTGATGGCGAGATGGTGGTGCTATGTCGTGTACAAAGGGAAGGTTCCGGGGGTGTACAACGAGTGGCCTGAGTGTCAGGCACGAGAGAATGGGGTCTCGGGCGCCAGCCATAAAGGCTTCAAAACCAGACAAGAAGCTGAAGCTAGTTACTTGAGGTTCACGCTAGCGCGAGAGAGGACTCGTAACCGCCGGATCATGTCCTGCATAGTTCCGCTCTCACTCATAGTGATAGCTCTTCTCGCGTATACCATTGTTTAGATGGATGACATTGTAGTTACAAGTATTCAAAACTTGCGTGTATCGCTATTTTCGAGATGATGATGAGATACCACTTTGTGTTGGATGATTATTATGATGAGACTATTTGTATGTATATGCTATGATTACATTTGTGGTCTCGCAGCCATTTGTATGTGTATCATGATGAAATTTGTATCTGCTAAATATTCTTGTATAAAGCCTGTCCAAATACAAAACAAATATGCAGGAAAAAAACTACTAAAATTAGCAGTAGTGAGTGGAGTAAAGTTAGCAGCAGCGCCATAGTAGCAGTAGCGCGTCGAGGCAAAGCACGCTAGAGCTATTAGCAGTAGCGAGCTTCCATGAAGTGCGCTGCTGCTACACTTGTATAGTAGTAGCGCGGGTGTGCATGCGCTACTACTACAGGTTAGCTGTAGCGCCTTATTAGTAGCGCCGGTCCCCGCGCTACTGATATACCTAGAACCCGCGCTACTGCTAGCCTTTTCCCTAGTAGTGCGGGTGTAAGACAGTTTTGCACACGCCGAATACTTAGGTTAAACTTGATGAGCCTAGCATACGCAGATATGGCCTCGGAGCACGACCGAAAGGTCGAGCGTGAATCATATAGTAGATATGATCAATATAATGATGTCCACCATTGAAAACTACTCCATTTCACGCGATGATCGGTTATGGTTTAGTTGATATGGATCACGTGATCACTTAGATGATTAGAGGGATGTCTATCTAAGTGGGAGTTCTTAAGTAATATGATTAATTGAACTTAAATTTATCATGAACTTAGTACCTGATAGTATTTTGCTTGTCTATGTTATTGTAGATAGATGGCACGTGTTGTTGTTCCATTGAATTTTAATGCGTTCCTTGAGAAAGCAAAGTTGAAAGATGATGGTAGCAATTACACGGACTGGGTCCGTAACTTGAGGATTATCCTCATTGCTTCATAGAAGAATTACGTCCTGGAAGCACCGCTGGGTGCCAAACCCGCTGTAGAGCAAAGTTGATGACTACTCAATAGTTCAGTGTGCCATGATTTACGGCTTAGAACTGGGACTTCAACGATGTTTTGAACGTCATGGAGCATATGAGATGTTCCAGGAGTTGAAGTTAATATTTCAAGCAAATGCCCGGATTAAGAGATATGAAGTCTCCAATAAGTTCTACATCTATAAGATGGAGGAGAATAGTTATGTCAGTGAACACATACTTAGAATGTTTGGATATCATAACCACTTGACTCAGCTGGGAGTTAATCTTCCAGTTGATAGTGTCATTGACAGAGTTTTTCAATCACTGCCACCAAGCTACAAGAGCTTTGTGATGAACTATAATCTGCAAGGGATGGATAAGACGATTCCCGAGCTCTTCGCAATGCTAAAAGCTTCGGAGGTAGAAATCAAGAAGGAGCATCAAGTGTTGATGGTTAGCAAGACCACCAGTTTCAAGAAAAAAGGTAAAGGGAAGAAGAAAGGGAACTTCAAGAAGAATGGCAAACAAGTTGCTACTCAAGAGAAGAAACCCAAGTCTGGACCTAAGCCTGACACTGAGTGCTTCTACTGCAAAGGGACTGGTCACTGGAAGCGGAACTGCCCCAAGTATTTGGCGGATAAGAAGGATGGCAAGGTGAACAAAGGTATATGTGATATACATGTTATTGATGTGTACCTTACTAGAGCTCACAGTAGCACCTGGGTATTTGATACTGGTTTTGTTGCTAATATTTGCAACTCGAAACAGGGACTACGGATTAAGCGAAGACTGGCTAAGGACGAGGTGACGATGCGCGTTGGAAATGGTTCCAAAGTCGATGTGATCACCGTCGGCACACTACCTCTACATCTACCTTCGGGATTAGTTTTAGACCTGAATAATTGTTATTTGGTGCCAGCGTTAAGCATGAACATTATATCTGGATCTTGTTTGATGCGAGACGGTTATTCATTTAAATCTGAGAATAATGGTTATTCTATTTATATGAGTAATATCTTTTATGGTCATGCACCCTTAAAGAGTGGTATATTTGTGTTGAATCTCGATAGTAGTGATACACATATTCATAATGTTGAAGCCAAATGATGCAGAGTTGATAATGATAGTGTAACTTATTTGTGGCACTGCCATTTGGGTCATATTGGTGTAAAGTTCATGAAGAAACTCCATACTGATGGACTTCTGGAATCACTTGATTATGAATCACTTGGTACTTGCAAACCATGCCTCATGGGCAAGATGAATAAAACGCCATTCTCTGGAACAATGGAGTGAGCAACATACTTGTTGGAAATCATACATACTGATGTATGTGGTCCAATGAATATTGAGGCTCGCGGCGGGCATCGTTATTTTCTCACCTTCACAGATGATTTGAGCAGATATGGGTATATCTACTTAGTGAAACATAAGTCTAAAACATTTGAAAAGTTCAAGGAATTTCAGAGTGAAGTGGAAAATCATTGTAACAAGAAAATAAAGTTTCTACAATCTGATCATGGAGGAGAATATTTGAGTTATGAGTTTGGTCTACATTTGAAACAATGTGGAATAGTTTCGCAACTCACGCCACCCGGAACACCAAAATGTAATGGTGTGTTCGAACGTCATAATCATACTTTACTAGATATGGTGCGATCTATGATGTCTCTTACCGATTTACCGCTATCATTTTGGGGTTATGCTTTAGAGACAGCTGCATTCACATTAAGTAGGGCACCATCGAAATCCGTTGAGATGACACCTTATGAACTATGGTTTGGCAAGAAACCAAAGTTGTCGTTTCTTAAAGTTTGGGACTGCGATGTTTTATGTGAAAAAGCTTCAACCTGATAAGCTCGAACCCAAATAGGAGAAATGTGTCTTCATAGGATACCCAAAGGAGACTGTTGTGTACACCTTCTATCACAGATCCGAAGCAAGACATTTGTTTCTAAGAATGGATCCTTTCTAGAGAAGGAGTTTCTCTCGAAAGAAGTGAGTGGGAGGAAAGTAGAACTTGATGAGGTAACCGTACCTACTCCCTTATTGGAGAGTAGTTCATCACACAAACCGGTTCCTGTGACACCTACACCAATTAGTGAGGAAGCTAATGATGATGATCATGAAACTTCAAATCAAGTTACTACTGAACCTCGTAGGTCAAACAGAGTAAGATCCGTACTAGAGTGGTACGGTAATGCTGTTCTGGAGGTCATGTTACTTGACCATGACGAGCCTACGAACTATGAGGAAGCGGTGATGAGCCCAGATTTTTGCAAAATGGCTTGAAGCCATGAAATCTGAGATGGGATCCATGTATGAGAACAAATTGTGGACTTTGGTTGACTTGCGCGATGATCATCAAGTGTAACGCCCACGATGCGGCTATATCTCCCACGTGTCGAAGCACGACTTAGAGGCATAACCGCATTGTAAGCAATGTCGCAAGTGAGGTAATCTTCACAACAACCCATGTAATGAATACGGAAAAGAGGTACATGGTTGGCTTACACTCACCACGTCACACAATAGCATAAATATCAATACATTCATCCAAATACAATCATGGTCCGACTACGGAACCAAAATAAAGACAACCCCAGATGCGACAAAGTCCCCGATCGCCCCAACTGGGCACCACCACTGATCATCTGGAAAGGAAACGTAGTATCGTCCTGAGTCCTCATCGAACTCCCACTTGAGCTCAGTCGAATCACCTGGAGCGGTATCATCGGTCCCTGCATCTGGTTTTGGAAGTAATCTGTGAGTCACGGGGACTCAGCAATCTCACACCCTCGCGATCAAGACTATTTAAGCTTATAGGAAGGGTAAAAGGTATGAGGTGGAGCTGCAGCAAGCGCTAGCATATATGGTGGCTAACATACGCAAAAGAGAGCAAGAAGAGAAGGCAAAGGCACGGTCGAGAAACTATGATCAAGAAGTGATCCTAGAACAACCTACGTTCAAGCATAACTCGAGACTGTGTTCTCTTCCCGGACTCAGCTGAAAAGGGACCATCACGGACACACACTCTGTTGATTCATTTTAATTAAGTTAAGGTTAATGTTTTCTACAACCGGACATTAACAAATTCCCATCTGCCCATAACCGCGGGCACGGCTTTTGAAAGTTCAAAACCCTACAGGGGTGTCCCAACTTAGCCCATCACAAGCTCTCACGGTCAACGAAGGATATTCCTTCTCCCAAGACAACCCGATCAGACTCGGAATCCCGGTTACAAGACATCTCGACAATGGTAAAACTCAACCAGCAAAGCCACCCGAATGTGCCGACAAATCCCGATAGGAGCTGCACATATCTCGTTCCTAGGGCACACCGGATGAGCAAGACGTCGGGTAGGCCAGGCCAGAGGTTCCCCTGGTGGCACCGGACATCGCCCAGTTGGACCAACCCTTAGAGAAGCACTGGCCCGGGGGTTAAAATAAAGATGACCCTTGAGTCCGCAAAACCCAAGGGAAAAGGCTAGGTGGCGAATGGTAAAACCAAGGTTGGGCCTTGCTGGAGGAGTTTTATTCAAGGCGAACTGTCAAGGGGTTCCCATTATAACCCAACCATGTAAGGAACGCAACACTACAAAAAAAGACACATCCGTGACATTTTGGGCCGAACGAAATTTTTTTCGGTCATACAGATGACACTTCTATGATGATAATTGTGACAAAACCCGGTATCATCATAGATGTGGTGGGCTCCTACTTCTATGACAACAAATCATGATAGAAAATGGGCTTTTCATCCTGGGCGGGCCGGAGACGCAGCTGCATGACATTCTTTGGGCCGTCCATGACGGAAAAAACTGTGGTAGAAGCGAGGGGGAGGAAAATTTCGGGGAGTTCCCGGTTACGGTGGGAGGTCAGGGGCCGAGCGATGTGCGTTTCTCTCGTACACGTATGCGCATGTGTGCGAGGCGTTGGCTCTAACTGAACCCGAGCGAGGCGTTGGGCTCTAACTGAACCCGAGCGATTGCACTGCAGGCTACGCGTTACTGAACCCAAGCGATCGATCGATGGCTGTTAACTGAACCCGATCGAGCGATTCCTTCGCTACTGCTGCTAACTGAAGCCGATCGATGCTGCCTCTGGATGAACAGTGAGCGTTGCGCGGGGGGGGGGGGGGGGGGTTGGATGAACAGTTCCCGGTGGGGGTGGATGAACAGGACCCCGTGGTGTTGCCTCTGGATGAACAGGACCCCGATTGATCGAGCCGATTGGGGCTGGATGAACAGGACCCCGTGCAGGGCTGGATGAACAAGACTACCCCGTGGAGGGCAGGATGAACAGTAGATGGTGGAGGGCAGGATGAATAGTAGCCCGTGAAGGGGTGGTTGAACAGGAGCCCGTGGAGAGGGCTGGTTGAACAGTAGCCGGTGAGTAGCGTGCGGTGGAGGCTGGATGAACAGGACCCCATGGATGAATAGTCGCAGGTGGAGGCTGGAGGAGGTCGACGGTTGATGAACAGTAGCTCATGGAGGCTAGAGGGGGTCGACGATGGAGATGAACAGTATCCCATGGAGTCCCGTTTTGCGGTACGCCACACCCCTCCCGATGAACAGGACCCCCGTTTTGACCGTAGCGCTCCAACACAAGTCCGTTTCGTCCGTTTCGCGGTATCCACACCCCTCCCGATCAACAAGACCCCCGTTTCGACCGTAGGAGGTCCGTTTCCTCCGTTTTACGATACGCCAGACCCTCCCGATCAACAGGATCCCATTTTGAACGTGGCCGGTCGAACACAAGGCCGTTTGCTCCGTTCTGCGATACGCCAGGCCTCATTTCCATCGCCTGTGCCGTCCAAGCCCTCCCGATGAACACGACGCATTCCGTTGCCTCCCCATGAACACGACGAATTCTATTGCCTCCCCATGAACACGACAACGACGCTGTTTCTCCGTTCCGAGCCAGCCATGTACACGAGGCCTGGCCGTACGTATGTGCGAGTAGGCGTTCGAGACCCCGCCCATATGTACACATATGTGGCCATATTTTCTTTCTTGCACCCCGACCGCTGTATGTACATGTACATGCTACATGTGCGCCTCTACTACGACATGTGCGCGCCTCTACATCAACCAGTATATATGTACGTACACGTTCGCGACCAAAATGACAACGCTACATACGCTTCGACCAGGTGGGTCTCGACTGTCAGGCACTTCCTTGCGTGTGAAGATGTAGCTGGTGGGTCCCAGCAGTCAGGGGCAAACGTTTTTTCACGAAATATGGTGGCCTGTCCGGTGGGTCCCCGCTGTCAGGTGGATGAATAATTATTTTGCGTGTAATAAGGAGGCACTTCCTTACTGCGGCCGTGGACCCAGCTGTCAGCGTATCCACGCACAGTACTCTTCCGATGGAAGTCTGTCGTTGACCACATTGACCATGCCGCGCCGAGAGCACCACGGCGGTGGACGACAGCGAGGCCTAGGAAGGGGACGACGCGGAGCCGGGAAAGACGCGGCAGTGGAAGCCCATGCGGAGAGGAGTACGAGGGTTCACTTGTTCGGCTGCGGTGTGAGGCTGCCGTCGCCGCAGGGCCTGGCCAGCGGTGGGAATTGTAGGGGGCGGTGAGGCCTCCGCGGCAGCACAGCCGGCCATGGGAGGCAGGAGCATGCGGCACGACCGGCGCTGCTTTGGGCGGCTGGAGCAAGAAGACCAGAGGTTGAAGAAGCACTACGGCCGTTGGATGGACATCATACGGTCACTGGAGCTAGAATCGTTCATATTGACTAAGTTGACAAAGCCCTTCGTCCCCGTCAACTTAGTAGGCCCACAAGTCAGCCTCCCACCAAGGTGGGTCCCAGCTAGCCGGGGGATATTCATTTTTTTGTGCGTAATAAGGAGGCACTTCCGGTGGGTCCGAGCTGACAGCGGGGGGAACTTTTTTTCGCGAAATACGGTGGCCCGTCTGGTGGGTCCCAGTAGTCAGGGGGAAACAATTTTTTGCAAAATACTAGTGGCCCATCCGGTGGGTCCCTGCTGTCAGGTGGAGGAATAATTCTTTTGCGCGTAATAAGGAGGCACTTCCTTGCGGCTGCCGTGGACCCAGCTGTCAGCCTCTCCACGTACAATACTCTTGCGATGGAAGTGGTCGTTGACCACATTGACCACACCGCGCCGAGAGCACCACGGCGGTGGATGACGGCGAGGCATAGGAAGGGGACGACGTGGAGCCGGGGAAGACGCGGCAGTGGATGCCCACGCGGAGAGGAGTACAAGCTTTCACCGGTTCGGCTGCGGTGTGAGGCTGTCGTCGCCGCAGAATAACAGGGGGTGTGGTTGAGTAGAGGGATGCCCTGGCTAGCAGTGGGAGTAGTAGGGGGCGCTGAGGCCTGCGCGGTAACACAGCCGGCCACGGGAGGCGAGAGTAGGCGGTCCCGCCGGCGCTGCTTTGGCGGCTGGAGCAAGAAGATCAGAGATTGAAGAAACACGACGACCGTTGGATTGACATCCAACGGTTACGTCTGCTAGAATCGTTTGTTGACGTATATAATAACTAAAAAAATCTTGCATACGCGTCAGCTAAACAGGCCCACAAGTCAGACCACTCCCTCTTTTTTTAATAATTTATATATAGCTCATGGCAACTTCATATGCAATTTCTTGCAGTCGTTTTTTTGGTTGGCCAGGGCCAATTTTGCATATTTCTGTGGGTTCCAAACTATTTTTAATACTGAAATGTCCAGCCAGATTTAAAGTACTTTGAAGATATATTTAAAATAGGTTAATGCCCAGTGAAATAGGAATCTGAAAATGTAATAAAATTCAGAAATTATAAAGTAATTGCCAATTTGTCATCTGTTTTTATATTTACAACCCATTTCATATTACTTTCAAGATTTCCAGGCGTCTTGAAAGAGTTGCAGCCCATCAGGGCGTAGAAAAATAAGTAGGCCTGGATTGGGTATTCTTCAGAAAAAAATAAACTGGGCTCATTTTCACAAAGAAAAAATAGCTGGGCTGGTCACATGGTGAACATAAAATATAAGTCTGGGCCAGACGGGCCACAGCCCAGTTCAAACCCTGCTCCGTCTCAACAGTACCAAACAAAAAAATACTGCTCGAGTAGCTACGTCCCAGGTGTCAGCCGATCTTGTGCTGTTCTCTTGTCTATTGACTATATACGCTCCCAATGTCGTGGGTTCCAGATGTCAGAAAAGAACTAGGAGGAAGCATTTTATTTTTCCATATGCTGACGTGGTGGGCCCCTACTGTCATCCTCTCCACGTACTTCTGCCGATTCCTATTGTTTGTTGACCATGTTGACAACACGAGAGGGCGGCGCCGCGGCGAGCGCACCAAAGCGCGCGGAGGACGTCGGCGTTAATGATTTAGGAGATGGTGGGGCGGCGATGCGTGCGCTGAGGCGCAGCCAGCCGTGGGAGGCGGAAGCAGGCGGCCCCTCCGACGCTGGTTTGGTTTTGGTGGCTGGAGGAAGACAGGACTGAAGAAACACAACAGAGTGTAGTACTTAACAATATTAACTAAAACCAGCAGGGGCACTTAACAACCAAAGCTGAAAGCAGTATGAGTACTTATACAGGTTCAACCGTACAAAGCACGCCTCGAACAGTGCTACTTCGCCTACAGTTAACTAAGGGTGAGGCTGCGAAGCCCCAGGACAAGGCCCAGGCGCCACCCCACGCATCCACAACCTTCTGAAAGCGGCTTCATCTCGCAACATGGTCAATAAACAGGATATTCGCTTTAGAGCCATGGAAAAGCATGAACATAATCTTCTGTCCTATTCTCCAAGATGGACGGGCCTTCATTATTTGAGACCACCCATGAATAAGTATCTTTTCACCTCCAAGGGGAATTGAGTAGGTCGACATAAACATCATGTTGTGACCAAGCGCAAGTCTGACCCGACCATGGTCAGGCATCTGTAGAGGAACAATAGAACTCGGCAGTTCCTGTTTCAAGAAGATCACAGCTGTAAAACTGTGTATAAGCAATAGTTTATGAACAACATATATAACAGAAAACAGCTCGTACCATAAGTTCCTCGACACAGTTGGACCTGTTCAACGAGTGCAGCAGTGGCACACATATCCCACGTGGCCTTCCACCATTGAAATGCCCCACAAGGACCTCAAGACGATCAATAAAGTGTAGGAACTTGTGGATGTCGATCCAGTCAACTTCAGTGCCATTAGTAACAGCTGAGTTATTACAGAGTAACAAACGAGCAGACTGCTTTACTCTGAAAAAACTTACACGTGCCACCAATTATAAGAAAATATTAGTTAGAAGTAGCATCTTCGTGAGCGATTCGTTGCTACTTCTAAAGTTAAATTGTGATTAGTTAGACAGAATAGGTGGATTAAGAAGTAATCGAGGCAACAAGCAAGAACCAGATACAAAACTAACATGGATGAACAATTGGAATGACGTCGGGGTGGAAGATCGCAGTGAAGATGAGACCAGGTTCTGCTATTTCCATCAACATCCGTGCGCCAACTTTCAGCCCATAACACTTGAGAAAGTTTATCCAAGTTCGGCCATAAAAAAGAAGCAATCTTCTTGGTTCATGAACCCAACTCAGAACTTACATCCATGGCTTGTCTTCACTGTGACCATTAAACTAGTGTATTCAGTTATGGCAAGGCCGAGCATCTTGAGTACATGTGTTCTGGCGAGCAAATAATACACTGCAGGAAAAATAATATGAGAACACAGCATGTTCAAAAAAACCCCACCCTCCTAGATAGAAAAGAGGATTCTAGGAACATACTGTGCGTGTTTCGAAATGTTGTGTTAGGATGAGAAGGAACAAGTGTGGTGTCTCGCCAAGGGCGCAGAAACCTGTAGGGTACTCGCACTTTGGGCACTGCAAATGAAACACACTATATTCAGTAGGAAGAAAAATGCATCAACGGCGGCGGCTGCCATCCTAGGATTACCTGCAAACAAGGGACTTGGGTTTATCGGGGATGGATGAAGAATTCGTACCTGGTTCTCCATGAGAAAACCCTATGCAATCGCCGAGAGGGGGTTTTCTCTGAACAAGCAGATGAGGGAGAAAGGGATTCATGCCCAGTGAAATATTGCCGCTTCGTCCGTCCAGCTTACTGCTAAAGCTGGAAAGGGGGGTTGTGATTTTATAGCTCATTGGGCATTACTACGGCGCTACGACCAGGGTATGTCTACCAAGAAGTTGTGCACTCTAATTTGTGCATATGGCACGTGGACCCCGTTGCCGATTGCCCCACACATCAGCGAAAGGAAGTAGAAAGACAGGAGTAAGTAGTTACACATAAATATTTTTTTTGACAGAGAGATACTCCCTCTGTAAAGAAATATACAAATCTTTTATATCACAGGCTCACCTTGCCGAGAAAAATACTCCCTCTGCAACACACGGGCATTATGGGGGGTCAGCTGAGAATATAATACTCAGATGTTTTTTTGAGGGATAAAAGCTGCTTTATTGAAGATTAACAGTCATAGGTATACAAATAATTTCGGGGGTTCCTGTGAGCCAAAGACGGCGTCCACAGGGCAAAGAAGTAGCAGCTTTTGCGAGCACATGCGCTTCAACATTACACTCGCGTTTTTCATGTATGATCTCCATGGTTTGGAACATATTCTTCTTCATCTTGATCTCGTCCATAATAACTTTGCTGGGCCCCAAGTATACCTCTCCAATATGCTTGCCTGTTGCTGAACAATCGGTGCTAATCTGAACTTGTTGCAGATTTAAGTCAAGAGCCAGAGATAGCCCCTCGCAACATGCCATTGCCTCTAGGATCTCTGGATCAGTAACACTTTCGCACACCAGTGCCGATGCTCCAAGGAAGAAGCCTGTATGATCCCGACTCACAACTGCCAGGGCTCCCCTTTCACCATTGCGAGATAACGCAGTATCAACATTCATCTTCGCCCAACCCACAGTGGGAGGAGGACGCCACTTCTGCACTAAGCTAGTGCTTCTCTAAACCAGGTTCTGAACTTTGGGCCGCAGGTCGACCCTGCATGTTTGGGGGCCCATATGTTCTACCTCAGGGCTTTTCATATTGCAAGCGATCGGTACGGCGCTGGTTTTAGATGTTGTCGCAAGGCGAATACACAAAATTGAATAAAGCACGACAGCTGTTGGAATGAAATCGAACGACAGTTCCTAACCAGCAATCAGAGTTGCAATTCTATCAACGATATACCATGTGATAAATAATACTATTGTACTACTTATACACACATGACACTTGTTTCACCATGCTAGATTATTACATCAAAATCTCTCGAAGGATAGATCAGTTAGGCAGTTGCGTGCTGCTACTGAAGAATTTCAAATTTTATTTGGACCAGCTCTCCTTGCCAAGAAAGTTCGATTTTGACATCATCCCCTATCGCAAGATATGATTTAGATTTGAACCTTGACCATCCTTTAGCATCAATCATCATGCGACCATCCTTTGTACTTATGATATATTGAGCAGGTTCATTCACACCAAGGCTGCGCATGGTAAGAGAAACTTGGCCGTGGTCGCCCGGATTGTTGAACGACTCCCTCGTTGCTCTAAGAATTCTCTGTTTGCAAACAAGAAGACATACCCAAACAGTTAGATCAACACAGTGAATCATGTGAAACAACATGGAAAGAAAAAAGAACGAAGCACTTGGGCGGCCAATGCTTACCAAGAAGGTGGACATGTCGGTTTTTGTAAGGACTTTGGTATATGAAGTGTGAACTATAGCCCAGTCTATTGCCGGTGCAACTACACAGGCCAGAGCAGATGCAAGTGCAAGTGTTGGTGCAGGTGCCGAAGCCGCAGCTGCTGCCGGAGATGGTGCTCCTTGTAGAGCTGGTGCCGATGTCAGAGCAGGTGCCGGTGTCGATGCCCGATCCTCCGGTAGATCAGACTGATCCACTGACGCGGTTGGTGCCCAATCCTCAGCTGGATCAGACTAAGCTGCTGCCGTTGTTAGTGCTAGAGCAACTGTCGGTGCTCGATCTGTGGGAGACAGCGGCAATCATGTCTGGTCTGCTATGATCAGCTTTCTAACTTGACTAGGATCCGTGACCGTGATCCATTCTTTTTCTTCATTTCTTTTAAACGCGAGAAGGACTAATTGTGGTGTTTTTGTTAAACCAAACTGCAGTTCATCATAGGGATTCAGCTTGTACTCAGACAACAGACTGATCCAATTTTTTCCAGTAATATAAGTGATGGACAATGCCTTCATTACTGACACGACATAAGAAGTGAAACCTGCAAAAATAGCCATCGTAGACCAAACCAAACGGTTTATTCTGTGATGAATGTCACATGGCAAAACCTGCATCGTAAAACATGACATTAAATCAATAAGATTTAGACAGTAAATCAATAAGATTTACTTGATGTGACACGAGTGAATCCTTACCAGGAAATCACTATGTTGAAGTACTAAACAGAAGATTGATCGTTTGACTACGCGTGGCATGCAGGGGCCCCACCTACTCCCACAAGCAGGACAGTCCAAAGGTCGTGACAAATCGTATGGACCGAACATCCATGGGGCTGGAAATCCTGGTGGGTGCGATAAACCCTGCAATGCATACAGATATTGGAGTGTAACCATAATTGATAAACCGTCCTCACAAAAAATATGATATGGATACTTCAAAATATACAGACTGAATTGAGTGGACAGACATTAACATAGACCGTTCTCAGGACTGACCACACACCAAAAGCGGCAGTACTAATAAACAATACAGGGTTCACAAACACAAATCAAGTACTGAACAATAGTACTTACTACAGACAAGCAAAGTTGCACTAACTAAACTATGCAGACTATTTTTTGCCACTGACCTACGACATGAACCCCACATAACTGACTAGGCCATGGACTTCGTGTGAGATGTCTACATGCACCATCACCATCTTGTCAACCTTGGAGAACCTAACAGAGTGGTCTTTCCACTCATAAACATGATGATGAAGACAGGCCGCATCAGATTTGTTGGGAAGCTTTACAAGAACCACACCCTTCGTAATCGAAGGCACAGCCAGGAAATTGTTGTGGTCAAGTACAGCCTCGAGAACATACCTAACAACAATGCTACAGGAAAACACTAGTTCAGGACACGTGGCGACAAGGACACAACAGCTGGATAGTTCAGTAGTAGAACTCATCATCATGTCTTCCAGTTCACACGGCATGACTTTGAGAACTTCATCTCCACCACGGACCTGGTTCTAATTCAAACAGAAACCATATTTTATTACTACCTCCGTTCAGAAATATAAGATGATTTTCGATATTATACTCCATAAATGACTACATATACGCACAGAAATGAGTGAACAAAGACACTAGAACATGTCTTCAAAGGCATGAGAGCAGAGGGATTACATGCAATATCCATAACACAAGTTACTGAGGCAAATATACCCTCTTAAAAGGTAGCATTGATGTTCATAAAGTACTCCCTCCGTCCCAAAATTCTTGTCTTAGATTTGTCTAGATACGGATGTATCAAGTCACATTTTAGTATTAGATACATCCGTATCTAGACAAATCTAAGACAAGAAATTTGGTACAGAGGGAGTAGTTGAAAGTAATCTATAAGAAATCACTGTCAACCTCTCGCATGTTTTGGTCAAAAGAGGAATTTAGAACTGTCATTTGGCACACAAAAATCACATGCAAGATCACCCAGAAAGTTGTACTACTAGTACTAGTACTGCGTGTTAGATGAAAAAACACGATCAAGATCGAGAAAAAGATCGCCAAGAAGAGATATTACCTAGACTTGCTTAATGATGGATCTCGGAGAGGGGGGCTTGGACAGGGCGATGGCTTTCAGCTTGTCTGCGGTAGTCTCGGCGGGGTGCTTGCGCTTCTTCGTACCATGAGCCTCGACAGTTTTGGCCGGAGCCATAGACATAACTTCGGCCGGTGCTTCAGCGTCCATCAAGAAACTGTCAAATAGAAATAAAAGAAAAGAAACCATAATCACAAACCCAAAAGAAGAAAAGAGAGGGAGTTATAGGATCAGTCTCGGGGTTGCAAGACCGGGCCTTGGCCAGAATCAACACCATTGATGCGCTCACCTTTCCTTCTTTGGGAGAGAAGAACAATGGCAGAAGCAGGTCGGGGTTTTCTTGAAGAAATGAGGAAAAAGATGAGGCAGAAGCGAGGGTTGGGTAGAGATGAAGCTGAGAGAGAAGAGTGAAATGATGGTTGCTTCGTCCGTCCAACTTACCACTGGAAAGGAGGGGGTTTTGTGATTTGACGGCTCATTGGGCATTACTACAGCGCTTTGGTCAGGGTAGTCTACAGTCACTCTACTACGAAGTAATTTAGTGCATGGCTGGTGGACCCCGATGCTGGTTGTCCCACACGTCGGTGAAAGTGAGTACTTTAGTGCATGGCTGGAGGAGGATCCGCACGTTAGAGTGTGTCCATTGTTTTTCAGAAGAAAAAAATGATTACAGTTTCCACTCTTACAACGGAGGAGTGCGAAACACGGTAGCCACTTGAACATACACAGTGCTCCTACTAGTAGGCATGTGCAGTGGTTCATACATCAGTACTACACAATCTTGTTGCTAGTGTAGTAAGATATGACGATAACAAATGATGTTTTGCGCATGTTAACTACTCCTATATGTAACATAGTACCGCTTTTTCGACTATCCGGTCGAGAATGGACCGTGAGATCAATGTTAACAGAACTAGGTCCACAGTGCACGGAGAGTACGATGCTACAGTACTCCACGAAACATGAACCACATGAAGCATGAATAGTGTTAGGCAGGGTGTATGAAGGGTGCACGGGATGGGAGGAAAAGTTCCCTTCTTGACCCACTTTTGGGTGTTTGGCAGAGTGCATGAAGGGTGCATGAGTCCACACTAGTAGGTTGACAAAAATACACTAAGAGGAAACAACTATATTGAGATGAGAATGCAACCAAACACACCCACACGCTTTGTGCTACAGTGACTGATCTGCACCGTCTAAGTTTGATCCAATGGTCATGTTGCGCCGAGACATGGACATGCCCATGCAGAGGGTTTAGCCCGACGGCCGGCATCGTCGCGCTGGCACGACGGTAGGCATCGCGCAGCCGCAACACGTGCGTGGCAACTTGGTTCACCAAGTGGCTGAGGCGATCCTGGACCTCGTCACGATCAGCCCGCTCGTGCTCCAGCTGGCTCCCCTGACGGCCTATCGTATCTCCCGCTTTCTGCAGCAACGCTGCCGATGCCTTGAGCATCTTTATGGTGGACGCATGTCGCTTTTGAAGCCCCGTGAACTCCCGCACATAACGGAGGAGCATGACACTCCTCTCCTCCTTGAGCTCATGGAGCTCCACGTCCTTGTCCCTGAGCTCCACATCCTTGGCATGGAACTCCTATGTCTGGAGCCTCACTTCGGACTCCGTGATCTGCTGCGCCGCCATGGCACCAGGTAGAAGCAATGGGGAGAGGAAGCAAAGGGGGGAAACGGCTGAAAGGCAATGCAATCTACGGGAAGGCGGAGGGAGCGGGGAATCTTTTGGTTTTTGCCACGGTAAAACACCAGTCAACGACTTCTCACATCAGGGAGCAGTGGGTACAGGAGGAGTCATCGTGACTAATTGCTATCGTGCCTGCTCCCAATCAAAAAATTAAAAATCCTGCCGCGCCTGCTCCTGTCAATCAAAAAATTAAAAATCCTTCCGCACCCAAACACCAGAGCAACGCCGCGGTGGATATTTAAATTTACCTACCGGCAAGTAGATAAAAAAGGGGTGAAAAAATAAATGTGGCGGCAGCCTAGCTAATCGGTCGAACTAGCCCAACTAGCTAGCCACCGTGCTTCACCGATGTACTCGGCGGGAAAGGTGGTCTTTCATGATTTGACGACTCATTTACTTGCTTCAGCGCTACGACCGAGGAGGACCCAGAAAACGCGCGGTAGGGCGTCCCACGTCAGGAAGAATATATGCGTGCACCACCCGGGAGGACCCCGAAACTACGCGGTAGGGTGTGCCACGTCTCGGCACAAAGGAAAAATGTGCGTGTAAAAATATAATGTATCAGACGTAGTAGAGTACCTATGGTTCTACCTCGGGACCCAGCCAGTCGGTTGAAAACACCCCACTAGCCACACAACTTCATCATGCAAATGTGGCACGGAGGATAGATGTGGTTAGCTCCGTCTCGACCAGCCACAACGTCTCTTGTTCTAGGTGATTCTTCTATTTTCCAAGTTTTTTTAGTTGTAATAACACCACGGCAAGCTAGCACCGCTCTTCGTGTGTGCCCGTGCAAAGGTTAGACGATGGAGAGAAGAGAGATTGAGATCACAGACCTGGGACCCACCAGTAAGTGAGATAACGGTCATGCACGTGTTGACGAGGCACTCCCTCTACTCTACTCAACGCAAGTACTGTATAAAATCAAGTTATGGGACAAAGCCAACAACCGTTCATTTTTTCAGGCTATCGACTTACGCTTTGTAGTCCAGGTTGCCAATTCGAATCTCGTCTTTCAGATTTGTTAGTTTTAGGTCCAAATTTGATTAATGACAAGTGGGACCCCCGTGTGTTGTTTCGATATTTCAGTGTAGGATGGTTTTTTTGAACAAACACTTTGCGCGGTTAGACAAGTAACGACACGAGTTACATGTTTTTTGCAAGTTTATGAACAAAAATGATAGCGGCATAGAATATCACATCCACCCCGCAGCTTAGATACTATGGTGATACGAGTTTTTACACCGTTGGAAGTGAGAGCCAATGGCTTGGGAGTAGTCTTTGTAATTATGCACAATTTCCAAACTCTCCAAAGGTTTTTTTGCAAATAAAACATCCAGGCCTCGTGTGTGCCGCTGCATCTTCGATCCAACGGCTCCCCAGTGCTCATATTAGGTGCTCCCTGTAGCTTAATTACCCGCTATGGTGATTGGAGTAGTTGTGGGCCGAATGCTACGAAAATATAATCTAAACCGACCGGAATAAATGCCTACACAAATTAATCCAAGGTTGGAGTGCCCCTCGCAATGTAGATAGCTCCGGCTTTGCGAGGGATGGAGAGGTAGTAGCTTCAACGCATGGAAGATACGGTGTGAGAAAGCAAGGTCAATCGAGAGACATATAGATAGAGAGACAAAGTGAGTGTGGTCCGACATTCATTGAACAAATATATATGCTCTGGAGAGATATTGTCCGATTGAGATTTTTGGCAAGGGTGAGGGCTGTAAGATAGAGCTTGAGAGATGATCCAGTCACATACGTGTAGATATATTTTGTGCGTGAGAGGAAGCAAGTGAACCGATCACATAGGGTTGCCGTGCGATCGAAAGAGTGAGACTGGTTGGAGAGAGTGACCTAGATAGACGATGTGCGTGAGAGAGTATACAATGTGAATAGGTCGAATTGGGATCAACATGGTGATATATCATTTTTGTCCGAGAAAGAGCAAGGTCAATCGAGACATACGGAGAGAGAGAGAGAGAGATTGAGTGAGTGTGGCCCACCATGAGGTCGAAAGAGTGGTGGCGGCTTGGATGGACTGACCTAGATAGACAATCTGCATGAGAGAGTATAGAGTGTGTCGATCGAGGCCCGAACAGGGAGATATATCATTTGTGTGTGAAAGAAAACGAGGTTAAACGAGAATCCGATAAAGAGAGCGAGATTGAGCGAGTGTGGCCCGCCGTGTGGAAGAAAGAGTGAGACAGTCTTGAGGGAGTGACCTAGATATACAACGTGCGTGCGCATGCATGAGAGGTTGGGGGATAGATAGGCAATGCATGTATTTAGCACGAGAGGGTGAGAGGGAGAGGGGGGGGGAGAGATAGAGCTCGGCATGGGGTGCAATGGCGGGTGTGTGAGGTAAATACATTTGGTAACAGAGTGGAAAAATTGGTTGTGTAGTTGAGAGACTAAGAGATCAAAACATGTAGAGAAAGAATGAATGTGTGTTGGAAACTGATAGCTTCCTAAGGTGGATAGGAGAGGAAGATTGACTGATACAGGAAGTATATAGGGTTTGTGCGGGGGGGGGGGGGGGGGGGCTAAAAACAACATTTGAATGTACATAGTACGAGACTTAATATCGATGTTTCAATTCGGTGTACATTGTAAGATTTGAACCGAGGACCATGCATACGGGTAATTATTTCGAATTCGTGCCATACTAAGTTTCGAAAAGTTGACTTGACTCAGTTTGTTGTGCTATTTTGTAGGTCATATGCTTGAATCCATCCAAAAGTTTTCTCACTACCATGGTGTTCATCATATACATATGAATTTGTATTAAAAAAGTAGCATGGATATAGTGAAATGCGAAATCCACGTTAGAATTGGAGATCGCTATGTGACACACACTCTAATTCAAATAATTAACTATGTGACACACACTCTAATTCAAATAACTAATTATGTGATACACACTCTAATCCACGTTAGCATGGGTACCGTTTCGATTTTTTTTCAAATAACTCCTCATTAATTAATTTATAGTACTCCCTCTCTTCACTTTTATAAGACCTTGAAGACATTTCAGACAATGTGCAAAACAGTTCATTTTAAGTTGTCTGAAACGACTTACAAAAGTGAACGGATGGAGTATCTCGTTTCGAATGACTAATTATTGCAAGGAAAACATGGGCATGGTAATACATACAGATTCGTTTGCAAATGAAAGATGATTCATTTGCATCCTCAAATGTAGGCGCACCAGGCAAACCAGGGTCGTGTCGGGGTGGACGCTACTTCGGTGCCTTAAAGGCAACTGCCTTTGGGTCACTGACATGTGGGCCAACCACCTGTTGGGCCCATATGTCATGGACACAAAGGCAGGTGCCTTAGGGCACCGAAGCATAGTCCTGCCAGGGTGGTCGCGTGTGTCAGACGGACGCGTAGCACCCATCCACCCACCCCCCTCCCCCCAAAAAAGGACGACGACAATATAAGTTCGCGCTTCCGTGTTTCGGATTGAAATATCTGGTGGCCCCAATTCCAGCCTTGCAAAATCTCTCTTCTCCACCGTCCCCTTCCGCGCCTAGGTTGCTCAAATCCCTAATTCGCCGCCAACCCTCGAATCGCCCCTCGTCTTGTCTCTTTCCCCACCGTTCCCCACCTCTGTGCCGGACGACGACGAAGAAGACGACGGTCACACTTCACCACCGCACCGGAGCTACCTCATCTACGCCCTCGTCCACCGCACCGGGTGGTCCCCCGACAACGTCGGCCGCCGCAACCGACGTGCCTCACAGACACCGAGTTCCACCGCATCAAGTGCAGTTCACCGACGCCGTCTCCCAGCTCACCCGGGCTACTTCACCAAGCACATCGTCGCACCTCCGCCCCCCGAGGCCCTTGTGCACTGTTCCGACGATGTTTGGATATCCTTTCACTTCTCTCTTAGCTTACACGCCTATGCAACTCTGACCTTAACTCTTATTTCTTCTGGAGATATCATCTGAAACAAGCAAATCCATATTTTAGCGAAGCATGACGGCACTACGGGATCTAGTACACATCCTGCACACCCGTATAACCTTGTAAGTATCTATCCTCCGGTACAACATCGAGGTCGATTCCTCTTATTTGATCAACCATTCGCCATGTCAAAAATGCAGAGGGGGATGCAAGGAGCACAAGGCCTGCACATCCAAGCAAGTGGTAACATGGACTTGTACATGGAACATCCCAAGCGCAAGTAGAGCTGCAGTGAGCCTGTACAACGAGCTAGCATAAGTCCATGTATTTCATTTAATTCGTACTGGCATTCGTGTATGATTTGTGTGCAGTGGCTGATCCACGAATTCAAGTTACCAGGGGCGAATATTTAACTTAAAAAATACGAAGGCACTTGCACTCCGGAAATCAACATAACTTGAGAAATGTGAAGCTACATGCACTTTGAAAACCAGCTAATGATCCAAAGTAGTTCAGATTATAAACACTAAATGATGCAAGCACCACAAAACACAAAATGCAACATGGTGTACAAGGACTACAAACATGGTCTGTACCTGCTTGAATTATTCGTTCTCTGGCTGAAAAATATCGAAGTGTAATTGCACGTATAACTAGTGCGCAAACTGCATATCAATATATCTATCCTGCACAAGTATGCCAATAGTTTCAAACAACAGATTAGAAAAGTATTTATGCTATGTTGTCATGATATGGGGACTTTCTGGTAGATGGCCTCGACGTTTCCTCAAGCTATGAAAATGCACTATAATTTGCTTGTCATCAATGCCTGCAAATCTCTGTCTCTCTCAACATAGTAGATCATCATTAGACACTAAATCCTTCGATGAGCTTGCAAAATGCTTGCATTAGATCCCTCATTAGACACTATATGTTCATCAACAGGAGCATGTAAAATGTTTGCATCAAATCCTCCATTAGCAGTCTGTTCATTAGACACTTTAGGCTCAAGAACAACATGAGCTTGTATGTTTGCACCGGAAACTTGATTAGATACATCAGATTCAGTCAGTTCAGTATTGATTGGGGGAGTTATAAAATAAGTAGAAATTGGTTTCATTTTCTCATAGATTCCCTACATACAAGCAGTTTTACAACACCGTCAGGTTTAACTATTGGCCCGAAATTGAAGAGTTGAATTAGATATAATCAAGGATGTGATGTACCTACTCATTGCGCATGCTAGTCTTGCAAGCTGCGACTGTCCGTTTGCGCAAGCTCGATGCCATGCCCGTGCTGCCGCCGCTGCCTCCCACGCAGGCTACACCCAGGGTTAGATCTTCATCTTCTTGTCCTTCCATTCGCTTGAAGCCCGGCGACCGCCCTCCAATGAGGGCGCGAGGAAGTGCTGTGTCGGTTTGTCCAGCGGCGGCTAGGTTAGGAGCGAACCAGACTGGAGGCTGGAGCGAATGAATTGGGTTTTTTCCTGCTGTCGATCGATATGGGAGGCACTCGTTTGGGCCGTGAGCCTGCTGTAGGGCCTGCCTTGCACTTATGTTATTGGCCCATCCAAATTGAAACATTTTTCTTCATTTTTTACATTGCCTGCTCATGCGTTGGGACGAACAAAACTAGCATGGGCCAACCTGGACGACTCAAACTAGGTGCACACTTTCCAGCCACCTGAGGCGGCCGCCCATACCAGCCCCTATGGTGGCATCGCCCCTTTTTGTGTGTATGATTGGATAGTGAAAAATATTCTAGTGGCGCTTTTGATTTACCCACAGAATGGTTGAATTGCTTGTTTCTACGAACTGAGTTCGCCAATAATGTGAAGGATGCCAGTCTTCATCCTATTGTAGATTGCTTAGATCTCGATATGCCAAAAGTAATCGCATGGAATATACAGTAAAAGCCAATGCAATGTGTTTGGCTACAACTAGTCTGACTACACGTCCTCATATAACATATCAAGGACGCACCATCTTACCAGATTAGCCATTCGACTTACCCATGCAGTGTGGGAAGAAAGAAGTATTGGGACTGCATATCCAAGAAATTGATGCCATGGACTCCTTCGTACAACCTTGTAAGCGAAAAAGAAGTTGCAGTGTGCCTGTACAAAGAACTAGCGTAAGTTCAGTTACCTGCTTCTCGGAATTTTAGTTAGCCACTTATTGCAAAATTGTTCAATTACGTTGCTTGGCTTAATTTAGTTTGCTACTGATTACATAATGGCACAGCCTATTAATCATATTGTAGACTGTGCCTATCTATGTGTTTGATACTTACTGTTAAGAATTACCTATTTGCCTTAACTTAAATATCTACTTGTTTGTTTAACTACTTTGCTGCTGCAACAACAGGTTACAATGATGTTAATAACTACTTTTCAGCATCCAATTGAAACTCTTTAGTTCCTTGTTTGTTTAACTGGTTTGCTGTTATAACTCCCAGTTGAGATGTTTTGCTAACTTCAACTTTTCTGAATCCAATCGGAACTTTAATGGCAAAACAGGTTAGCCCAAGATCAAAAAACGAGGTCCCCATGGACGTTGCATCATCCCACAACAGTGGCACCGACCCAATCGTGCATTATGAATTGCCAACTGCTGATGCTCTAGAGGCTAAACTAGTGGTAGAAAGAGATTCTGCTTGTGCACTTAGAGATGAAGCTGACATGTTGAGGAAGCAAACAACACAATCACAAGCAGTACTCAAGACAACCATTAAATATTTGGTGGATTTCAAAACGAAGCAAGCTGAGACTGACCAGATTGTTAAGGTCCTGAAGGAAAAAAGGAAATTAAATTCATACTTGGTAAATCATAGGTGAAATGTTCTTTCCATAGTTGAATAACCTTTGTGTTGTCTGTTCATGTAATCAATCAAACCATTTGTTTTAGAGATCATGTCATAATTGTTTTTTTGTTTTTTTGTTTGTAATTTTATTTGAGCAAAAGTTTGTATTAATTGATAAGACTCAGAGACATTTCATTTGGATTGCTGTGCCAGACCTACAAATATGCCAATTGGGCTGAATGTGCATTCAGCAATAGTAGTATAGATGGACCATAAGTGGCACGCATCGGAAATGGCCAAGATGGTGGCTAAAAAAAGGATGCTGTTGTAGCCAAAAAAAGTATAGCGGACTGGCTTATGTATGTTAGTTGATATTATTGATCCATATACTCTATAAGTGTTTATATGTCTGTTAGTTCCGTACATTCTTGGTTGATTGAATCGGTATTTGAATCTTGATACATCGCTTGTGTACATATCTAAATGGGAGTACACATTATGCTGCATGTGACATTTGAGTTGGACATGAAGTGTTCCAAATATTTGAATTCACCTTAAACTGGATTCTAGTTTCTGAATTTGAGTATCAGGATTTGTAAACCATATTCATATATGACAGTGGAATACATCTTTGTCATCCTTTTGAAGATATATAAAAACACATAGAATGATTTATAGAGATTCATATAGCAATACAAAATGGATTCGAATTTAGTTGCCAGGGTAAACGTGGATGCTTATTGTCCCAAAATTCGAAAGAAACAGCAAAATGTCCACTCCCACATCGGCTGCCCGAAGCCAAGTGTTTGGTAGATGGAAATTACTGTCTACCCATTACACGGACAATCCGTCGGCCCGATTTCCACAGCTCTAAATAGGGGTAGGTTAGTAACTTCAATTAGACGTGACACGACTGCCTCTGAGCCCATTCCGACATGGTGGAGTCAAACATGGGCGGCAAAACTCATTTGATTCAAGCTCGTCCGAAAGACCTCTATTTCTCCCTCCATTCCCCATTCATACACGGTGGGCGGCAAAACACCCTCTCCTCGTCCGAAATAGATGTAGGCTAATATTTTAAATAGGGGCAGATGTGTAACTTCCATCAGACGTGACACAACCGCCCTACCTGTCAGCCCCGTTCATACACCGTGGGCACACCCTCTCCTCGCCCGAAATAGTTACTGGCAAATATTTGGGAGATGCGAGATTACCGTCCTATCCCCAACTGAAAAGACGTCCAAATTTGAAACGGGGGAAAAGTTTGTAACTTTCCCATATTTCAGACAGGCGCGTCCCAAAAACATGGTTCCCCGTACCTCTCCCTCCATTTTCCCATTCATACACCGTCCGCGCTAGAACACCCCATTCCCACACCAGGCTCCGTCCGCCACCCCATCCATCGCCTCCGTCCTCCACCACATCCATCGCCACCGTCCTCCACCATGCTGGAGCGCCTACCAAGACCGCATCGTCCACTGCTAGAGATGGACGTTTCTCATCCACGGCGACGGACCAATAGCCTTGCATTGTGTCCTCTCGCTTCATCGGCGATGTCGTCCTCTTTGCCGGGGCCGCTCACACGACCTTCTCTTCCACCGCAATGGGACTTATCCCCCAATGCACTCGTCTACCGTCGCAGATCTGCTTCAACGCCACCGACAGCCATCGCACCCCCAATGCCTACACGGCGTCGCAAGAGAGGTGGTACTTCATATCTCCTCAACTTTTTGATCTCAACCAGAAAATAGATCTTAACTTGGTTACTCTACTTTCTTTTCAGCTCTTAGAATGTAGTTCTTAGTTCGAAGCAAACAATGGATGCTAAATATCATTTCTCCGGTTTGCAGCTTCAAATCTGCCATGGCACAACCATAATACGGTTTTATTGATCATGCTTAGGGTTTAATTGACCATGTTGGTTCCGTGGTGGTTTCTTTAATAGAAATTAGAGGGGAAACCCTCGTTTGCTAAAAAATATATGCTTAGAGTTTCCCCCTTTTATGATCACTATACGATCAGAATGCATGCTTTCGTGTCATAATAACACTACTCCACCCATCAAGCGCAACAAGCTTAGTTGTTCAAATACGAATCTGATATTATTAAAACAGAGTTGTTTAATTGGTCAGCTAAATGTTCCTAAATTAGTTTTGAAAATGCATGTTCGCCGCTCGGGTGTGTATCTCTGTGTGTGATCTGGTCAGCACGGTTGGGGAGGTGAACTTTACATATGCAGGGGTTTATAGGGAGACACTCTCCAAGTTGAAACCGCAATGCATTCCATAGATAATCTGACTACTTTTTATGTTTTCATGAATCTCAGATTCTGAACAACATCATAATGATTATGAGCTTGCACGCATGAAAAGAATAAAGGAGAACAATGCCATGGCTGTCAAACTTGGCATTAAGGGACTGAAATCAAGTCTGGATGCAATGCAATGCAAACACTCTCCACCTATAGATTCATGCTCAGAATATGATCCTAACAGTGATTCTGAGCTAGAGGGAGACCTAAGTCAATGTCGCTCCCTAGTGGAGGAGTCAGAGGAAGATGCCCTATCTTATTCACCCATCAAGGTACTTGCTCTAACTTTCCAAGGTTACATTGCTCGCACATATCTTGCAACTGATGCTTTGCATTGCTTCTACTTTGTTGAACTGCCATTAGCTTAGTTTACACATCGTGTATGTGAATACGCCCTGCCTATCCATTTTCAGTACATATTCCATCTGTCATCATACCATATTTATCCATTCAAATGCTGTTCTTGTGTATCAGACGTTCAAAAGGAAGAGGGCGATTGCTGATCGTGGAGGAGCGCAAGCAAAGTATTTGGAAAAGGTAATGGCACCTGATAAATCAAATAGCCCATTAGGTTTAGTTGCAATATCATATGACCCACAAAATACCCCAACTCTAGCAGACTCTAGCCCTACTACACTAGTCATTTCTGATGCCCCAACTCAGCCGACCCCAACTACAGCAAACAATATGATTATGCTAGTTGACATAGCACCAGTTGTACGACGCAAAACCCCCATTCCAGCAAAGAGTACACCGAATCCAGTTGCTAAATCCCTTTTCGAACCAGAGAGAGCCCCAATTGCAGCAAATAGGACCCCTGTTCCATTTCTTCCCAGTTTAGAAGACGAAGCTTATGTTGTTGTCAGGAAATTTGTGCTTATCTTTGCTTCATGGAAAGATTATACCGCAGACACAGAACAATTTCCAGTCTTCCTCCGCAACTTGCGCGTAAATGTACTAATGTTATTCATGGTCATTACTGCATATGTTTCTGCTGACAGAAGACATAAGATTTCATTCTTTTAAATAGGCGAGGCGCAAACTGGATTGTGATGACGAGCAAGGGTTGGTTGCGCTTTTCAAGCACTCGTTGATGAAGTATCGTTCCTACCTGAGGCAAGCGCACTTCAATGGCAAGCCTCTGAACGAAATTTCTGTAAAGTCTCCGGTGCTACATTTATCCGACGGTGACTGGAATAATCTTGTTACACATTGGTCTCAGCTGCAGCGTAAGGTACTGTCTATGATATCACATCACAATTTGAACTACATTTCTACATTTGCCTTAATGTATCACTTGTATGAAAACTGTTAGCAGAAGAACATTCATTCTCAAGGGACCACAGAATCTCGCAACTATACTGCACACTGCATTGCTCTTGTGAGTACCTCTTGCCCTGTATGACCATACTTAATTTCATAGCTGTTTGATTATGTAGCATCACTACACATGTTAGCCTCGTAATCGTCCATTTGGTGGACATTATAAGATCCATATGGACTCTTACATAAATTTAGAATCAACCCAATGCTTTTGGAGAGGTTTTGCTCTGCAGTCCTCTTATAAGGACTGAACGTGGTCTATCACTGTACTTACATTAACAGCTACTCCCTCCGTCCCATAATATAAGAACGTTTTGTACAGTACACCAGTGTTCAAAACACTCTTGTATTATGGGAAGAGGGATTGGTTCATTTTGTAGCATTCTGCATCTTATCTCCCTCGCCCACCATTTACTGAAAAAGATCAGATCTATATTTAATCTTACCAACAAGTAGAATACACAGACAATGCCAGTGCAAAAGTGTAGCCCATTGCTCTTGTCAGTACATTTTGTCCTATAACGCTTGTACTTCCAGGGATTGGTAGTTGATTATGTAGCATCAATCTGCATCTTATCTTCATTATCCTCTATCCCTTCCAATATTATCATATCTATAATTACTCTCTACAAAATGTAGAGTACAGGCAATGCTTATGAAGAAGATTCTGTGCTGAAATTCTTGAGTTATCCTTCCCTTGCCATGGAGAAGGGCATTATAAAGCCGGTGTTAACTGTTAATGTAAGTCAGTCCTTCTAAAGCCTTTATCCTCAACTGCTGTTTAATTTTCTCATACTCCCTATCATTTACAACTGTTTAGTTTGCTGTTTCTACCAAAATGCATGTTCGTAAGAACTGTAAGTTCTAAGTTTTACTTGTAAAACCAGATTCCTTATTCATACCATGCACATTACTTAATACTCCCTATATGTATGCTTGTTTTTGTGGATCTATAATCCAGCTGTGGTGAAGTAGCCCACGTTTGCACCTTGTCATCTCCTGTTTTATCTTACTGATGTGGCTGATGATATGAACAACATGCCATGCACATTATCCAAAATAGATACAATGATTTTCTTTGCCCTTCATCTATGCTTGTTATGTTGACATGGTAATCTAGTAGTGTGGTGAAGCTCCCCGCATTATGAACAATGCCAAATTATGCTATTGATATTTTGAACATACTCTTTATTTTTTAATTTGAAATTGGATATAATTGACAGAACGGTTATCATCTTTGTTTATACACGTGCAAAACCTGTCATCTCTCTGCTTTGTTTCAGGGTGATATGCCTGATGGCATGCACAAGTCTGCTGAAGGCTGTGAGACAAACCCAACATATATTGTAGCAAAGAAGGCCAAACATCTTGAAGATAGCGAGACAACCCCAAAGTCTTGTCTTGATGGAGTGTTCAAGTTACTTGAGACTAACAGTCAGACAAGCTCACAGAATTCGTTGTCTGAATCAGTTCGACTTCTTCAGTCCCAAGTTCTAGCAGAAAAGCATTATGCAACTCAACTTCGACTTGAAGTCCTATCTCTAAGAAAGATTGCGGAGAACACCAATGAGAACCTCATCGCTAAAGAGAACACCAATGAGAACCTGGAAGCTATGACCGACATGCTAGGTCGGTCTCACAGCCTTGCTCAGCAGCTTGCGCAGTTGTTCCCCCGCAAGGCCAACCTTTCTTGAACTGTCTTAGAAGTGGTCTCGGTTCAGTATTATTTTGGTACGCAGCAATGGTGCCCGGTTTTTGTAATCTGTTTCTTCGTTGCACTTTATGATCACTGGTGGTGAACTTTGATGCCCAGTGGATGTAATATACCTTAAATCCTTTATTGTGTAGTGTAGGTTTGTTCTTAGTTACTATGCCGTAATTTCTTTATTGTATAGAGTAGGTTTGTTCTTGATTCCTACTAGTTACGCAGCAGCCCGAAATGAACCCCGGCCCATGATTGTGCAAATCAAATCATGGGCTTTTAACATGCCAAAATTGTCTGGGTCCTTGTTTGGCCCAATCAGATATCAGCTGCGAGCAGGCTGGATGCAAACCGGGCCGTAGTTAGGCCCAACTATATGACGGGCTTTTAACATGCCGAAATTAATATAGGGCCGAAATGTTAAACGGGCCCTTAACATGCCAAAATTAATATCATGCCGAATTACTAAGTGGACCTTTAGCAAGTGGGCCCAAAAGTATACTGTCCAGTTGACGGGCCGAATCTGATATGGGCCATAATTGAGCCGAAAGCCTCTTAAAGGGCTGGACCTGATCTGGGCCGTAATTTGGCCCAGAATGTGGTAGGCTTTTAACGGTCCGGATCTCATATGGGCCACTATTAGGCCCGGAGCGTGGCAGGCCATTAATGGATCGGATCAAATATGGGTCGGCATTTGGCCCAAAACATGGCAGCCAGTTAATGGGCCGGCCTACTAGGGTCCTCAAAATCTTGTGGGCCTATAGCTGGGCCGGCCCATTAATGTCGGTGAAATCTTGTGGGCCTTTAGCTGGGCCGGCCCATTATGACCCGCAAGAATCTTGTGGGCGTTTACCTAGGCCGGCTCATTATGGCACAAAAAATCTTGTGGCCCTTTACCTGGGCCGGCCCATTATGGCCCACAAAATCTTGTGGGCCTTTAGGTGGGCCAGCCCATTATGGTCCGCAAAATTTTGTGGGCCCTTAGCTGGGCGGGCCCATTATGGTCTGCAAAATCTTGTTGGCCTCTAGTTGGGCCGGCCCATTTAAACTTGTTGGGCCGTGCCACGTGTCGACGTATCATAGGCGCCTTCTGTCCAGTGAGTGGATGACATCTGTCCCGACGATGAGCCGACATGTGTTTCCTCTAGCCAATGATGATTTTACACGTGGAAAATCCCCATTGGTCGGGGCTGTTAACAGGTTATCGGATCCGAAACCCCACCCGATAGCTTAACTGCGTTCCGTTACGGTGGATGCCACGTGTCGGTCACCCTTGACGAAAGCACTTCTTTGACGCGCGATTTATCGTCATGGAAGTGGACACTTCCGTGATGATAATTTTGGTAATGTCATGGAACACTTCTACGACAACACATGTATGACTATCTTGATTCTGTCATAAATTTGTCATGGATGTACATGCATGACAAAAAAAAGCGACCTACTGTGACAAACACATATCATCACATAAGTGTATTTTTTTCTAGTGCAAAATCAAGGAACATAACACCGGTATGACGGAAGCTAGGGCGGCAAGAGTGGAACAAAACACCAGGCATAAGGCCGAGCCTTCCACCCTTTACCAAGTATATAGGTGCATTAAAGTAGACAAGATAATATAATGATATCCCAACAATAAACATGTTCCAACAAGGAACAAACTCCAATCTTCACCTGCAACTAGCAACGCTATAAGAGGGGCTGAGCAAAGCGGTAACATAGCCAAACAACGGTTTGCTAGGACAAGGCGGGTTAGAGGTTTGAAATGGCAATATGGGAGGCATGATAAGAAAGTGGTAGGTATCGTAGCATAGGCATAGAAAAAGAGCGAGCATCTAGCAAGCAAAGATAGAAGTGATTTCGAGGGTATGGTTATCTTGCCTGCAAAGTTCTCCGAGTTGACGTTAGCTTGATCCTCGTAAGCGTACTCAACGGGCTCCTCGATCACGTACTCGTCTCCTGGCTCTATCCAAAGAAAGAACACAAGCAAAGGGAGACACAATCAACCACGTGCAATGCACAAACAACATGATGCAAAACATCTCATGATATGCGGGATGCGATATGTGATGCATATGCATGTTTTGGAAAGGAAATATTGAACCTGGCCTCAACATGGAAATCCAAGAGTTCCACTGGAAAGAGGAGTTGATTTCTGTTGAAATCGATATAAAGATCACCGGAATCGGATGCACGGTTTGCAAAAGACAAGCAAATCAAATATGGCACCGATCTGCGATTAACAGCATGAGGCCATCTAAATGCATCAAGAACAACAAGCTACAACACTCTAACATGACAACAAAATACATGGCAGGGATCCACTCTAGATGCTTGACAAAAGATGAACACTGAGCTACGGCTAATTCACTCAATAGCAGGTTCAAACAAGCATGGCAAAAGTGCAAAAGATATCAGGTTACAGACTTAGTGATAATAACAACATGTCAGGAATTTAACATCAGGAAGCAATATTTAGAGCACGATAACAACATGCTACATGAACATATCATGGCAAAGCAAAGCATGGCATGAAGCTACTCAAAGCATACAACAAAAGTCCCTTGCTGACCATAAGCCAAAAGGGATCAGAAAATACAATGGCAACCATGTGAACATAGCAATTATCGTTAACAGATTCAGACTTAGTAGAAAACTGGAACATGGCAAAACAGATATCAAGTAGGCATGTTTACGAGCTCGATGCACTCACCACAAGGCATTGCATGAAAAACTAAGCATATACCCAGCAAGTAGACATGGCATAGAAGCTAAACATGGCAAGAACAACCTCATAGCATGCGTGGATCAACTACAACAACCTCGGCAAAAATGCTTAACACGTAAACATTCTGCCAGGAACATTTTGTAGCAAAAGTAGAGCTTGATTGAGTCAAGCTAGGGTGCTCCATAATTGCAAACAAAGACATGGATGGATAGAGCACCACCATATCTAGAAAACATCCTTACTGATCATGCTCAAAAGAGGCATGGATCACTCTGTAGCAACATGAATACATGGCATAAAAATATTAACAGAGCAATGACTTATACTATTTCTAAATCTCTAAAATCAGCAATATTACGAGGGCTACTTTGCATGCTTGTGCTAGTCACCACAGTGATCACAAAAATACTTGGCATACACCCCTGTAAAGATGGCATGGCATACTTCAAAACTCATGTAGGGCTCAAGTTCATAGGAGGCACACATTAATCATGGCAAAAATGACAAATGTCCAATTACTGATATGAATCTGAAACTAACAGAAACTAGCACTCTTCCAACAGCATTTAGGGCATCAAGATGAGCTCAAATGAACATGGTGCAATGAGATGAAATGAAGTACTCGTTGAGACAAACAAATTGATATGCTACACGCCCAAAACGGAGTCACGGTTGCAGAGATATGATGCGATGAAATATGCATTAAAAACGAGGGTTAGGGAAAAAAGTCAACCCGAATCTTAGATCTGGATGGGTTACTGTAGCAACACGGAAAACGAGGATCGTTGGCACCAGAGTTGACCGGATCGGAGGAAGACGAGCCCCGGGGTCGAGGTGGAGCAAGGAGGAGGCCGGCTGGAGTCGGAGGTCGCCGGAGGCGACACGACGGCGTGGTGACGAGGTCGGCAAGGAGCGGCGTGCGGTGGCCGGCCAGAGCGCTGCGGCGGCGGGGCGGCGAGGTCGGGCGCGGCGGCCGGCGGTAGAGGTGGCGGTGCGGCGTACGGTGGTGCGGGGGCCGGCTCGGGCTGCCCGCGATAGTGGAGAGGCGCGGCCGGGCCGGGGAGGGCTGGCGGGCCCGCGGGCCCGCGGTGGAGGCGGTGATGTGGGGCGCGAGCGGGGCCACATGGCGGATCATGAGTGGCGGCGGCGGAACGTCCGGCGCGCGGATGAGGAGCGGGGCTAGGTCTAGGGTTGGAAGGGATCCAGAAAATTTCGGAGGGGAAGTTATATTTATAGGTAGAGGGAGCTAGGAGGCTCCAAATTGAGCACGGTTTGCGGACACACGATCGTGATCGAACGGCCTAGATGATGGAGGAGGTTTAGGTGGGTTTTGGGCCACTTTGGAGGGGTGTTGGGCTGCAACACACACGAGGCCTTCTCGGTCCCTCGGTTAACCGTTGGAGTATCAAATGAAGTCCAAATGGCACGAAACTTGACAGGCGGTCTAACGGTAGTAAACCAAGGCCACATGGAAAGTCTTGGTCCAATCCGAAAACGTTTAACACCCACACATGAAAAGAGGTAGAAAGGGACACCGGAGGACATAGGAGCGCCGGAATGCAAAACGGACAACTGGGAAAATGCTCGGATGCATGAGACAAACATGTATGCAAATGCAATGCACATGATGACATGATATGAGATGCATGACAAAGGCAAAAGCACACAAAGACAAAACCCGACAACGAGGAAATAACATAACTTAGTGCCGGAAATGGCAAGAGTTGGAATACAAATATGGCAGGTTACATACGGGGTGTTACAACACTCCACCACTACGAAAGGATCTCGTCCCCAGATCTAGGACTGGAAAAACTCTGGGTACTTAGAACGGAGGTGATCCTCGCGTTCCCAGGTGGCTTCACGGTCGGAATGATGTGACCACTTGACTTTTAGGAATTTGATAGACTTGTTGCGAGTCTTGCGGTCGGTTTCTTCAAGAATAGAAACGGGGTGCTCATGATATGACAGGTCTTCCTGGAGATCAATCTCTTCAAAATTGACGGCGCGGTCAGGAGTCTTGAAACACTTGCGGAGTTGAGACACGTGGAACACGTCGTGCACGTTTGCAAAGTTGGAAGGAAGCTCAAGTTGATAGGCGAGATCGCCTCTTTTGCCAATGATCTTGAAAGGACCCACGTATCTAGGGGCAAGCTTCCCTTTGATACCGAAGCGACGAGTACCTTTCATTGGAGAGACACGGAGGTAGACATGGTCTCCAATCTCGAAAGCCAAGTCACGATGCTTGCTATCATAGTAACTCTTCTGGCGTGATTGCGCGGCTTTGAGATTTTCACGAATGACTTTGCACATTTCTTCGGCCTCTGTGATCAAGTCATTTCCAAGAAGTTGGCGTTCACCAGTTTCTGACCAGTTAAGAGGAGTACGTCACTTCCTGCCATAGAGAATCTCGAATGGGGACTTGCCCGAACTCGCTTGGAAGCTGTTGTTGTAGGAGAACTCGGCATATGGAAGACAATCTTCCTACTTCATACTGAAAGAAATGACACATGCCCTGAGCATATCTTCAAGAATCTGATTGACTCGCTCGACTTGTCCACTGGTTTGAGGATGAAAGGATGTGCTGAAGCGAATGTTGGTGCCCATGGCCTTCTGAAAAGAATCCCAAAACTTAGAGGTAAAGATGCTACCACGATCTGAAGATATCAACTGCGGAATGCCGTGCAGAGAGACAATCTTGGAGGTATATAGCTCTGCCAACTGAGCTGCTATGATAGATTCTTTGATTGGAAGAAAATGAGCCACTTTGGAGCTTGTCGATGACAACGAAGATAGCATCATTGCCACACTTGGACTTGGGAAATCTAGTCACGAAGTCCATCTCAATATGGCCAAACTTCCATTCTGGAATGGAAAAAGGTTGGAGGAGACCAGCTGGTCATTGGTGTTCTGCTTTCACTCTTCTGCAGACATCACATTCATTCACAAACTGAGCAATCTCGCGCTTCATTCGAGTCCACCAATACAACTGCTTGAGGTCCTGGTACATCTTTGTACTTCTAGGGTGAATAGAGAGGAGTGAATTGTGAGCCTCGTTCATAATGACTTTACAAAGGTCACCTTTAGGCAAAATAATGCGATCCTCGAAGAATAGAGTATCCTTGTCATCAAGGCGATGGCACTTGTACTTGGGTTGACTCTTGGCAATCCCAATCTTCACCTTCTTCACCATAGCATCAAGAAGTTGAGCCTCGTGAATCTGATCTTCCAAAGTAGGAGAGACTTGAAGGTTGGCAAGAAATCCTTGAGGAACAACTTGTAGATTGAGTTTGCGGAAAGCTTCACAAAGCTCCGGTTGGTAAGGCTTGAGAATCAAACTATTGCAGTAAGCCTTTTTGCTCAATGCGTCAGCAATTACATTGGCCTTGCCTGGAGTATATTCGATACTCGGATTATACTCTTGAATCATCTCGACCAAACGAGTCTGCCTGAGGTTGAGGTTTGGTTGAGTGAAGATGTACTTGAGACTCTTATGATCAGTGAAGATGTCCACTTTTCTTCCCAATAAGAGATGTCTCCATGTTAAAAGAGCATGGACAACTACCGCCAACTCGAGGTCATGAGTGGGGTAGTTCTTTTCGTTAGGCTTCAACTGGCGAGAGGTATAGGCCACAACTTTCTTCTCTTGCATCAACATTGCACCAAGACCTTGAAGGGAAGCATCACAGAAGACCTCAAACGGTTTGGATTCATCAGGAGGAGTCAGAACTGGAGCAGTGACTAACTTCTCTTTCATGGTGTTGAAAGCGATGTCACATTCAGGCGACCAGACATACTTCACATGCTTCTGCAAGAGGTTGGAAAGAGGCTTCGCGATCTTAGAGATGTTCTCAACGAACCTTCAACAATAGCTTGCGAGCCCAAGGAAACTGCGGAGTTGCTTCACGTTCTGAGGTGGTTCCCAATTCACAATTGCAGACACCTTCTCAGGATTAACAGCTATGCCCTTGGTGAAGATGATATGCCCAAGATAGAGAACCTCATCGAGCCAAAACTCGCACTTCGAAAACTTCGCATAGAACTGATGTTCTCTGAGTTTATCCAGCACCAAACTCAAATGCTTGGCATGACCCTCCTTGTTCTTGGAAAAGACCAAAATGTCATCGACGTAGACCAAGACAAATTCATTTGTATAGGCGTTGAAGATGAAGTTCATCATGCAAGAGAATGTTGGAGGAGCGTTGACAAGGCCGAAAGACATGAAAGTGTATTCATATGAACCATAGCTTGTTCTGAATGCTGTCTTGGGGATATCTTCTTCATGAATGAGAATATGATGATAGCCCATACGGAGGTCAAGCTTGGAGAATACTTGAGCACCTTTGAGTTGTTAGAAAAGGTCATTGATGTTGGGAAGTGGGTACTTGTTCTTTATGGTCTTCTTGTTCAATGGACGGTAGTCGACACAAAGTCGGTCCGTTCCATCCTTCTCCTTGACGAACAGAACGCCACAACCCCAAGGAGAAGAACTAGGTCGGATGAGACCCATACGCTCTTGAATATCGAGTTGCTTCTTCAGCTCCTTCAACTCTTCAGGTCCAAGCTTGTAAGGACGTTTGCAAACAGGTTCCGTGCCAGGCTCAAGATCGATGATGAATTCAACTAGCCGGTGTGGAGGCATTCCTGGAAGCTCTTCTGTAAAGAGGTCTTGATATTCGCAAACGACTGGAATCTGAGATATGGCATCTAGCTCGCCCTTCTAATTGAGAGAAAACAGACGAATGGTATCATCCTGAGCAGCAAATACGATTACATCCTCAGGCGAATGTGTCAATTGAATCTGCCTGGCAGCACAATCAAGCTGAGCCTTGTGCTTAGAAAGCCAGTCCATTCCGAGAATAAGATCAATATCCGAGTTGCCAAGGACCATCGGAGAAGACAGAAACTTATAGTCGCCCAACATGATAGTAACATCCGGAGCCATCATTTTGGTGTACATGAACAAACCCGGAGAGGAAACCGCTATCGGTTTAGGCAAATCCATAGTATTCAAATCGTGCATGGATGCAAAAGGCTTCGATATGAATGACAAAGATGCACTAGTATCAAAAAGAACTGTTGTAGGAATATCGTTAACAGGAAGGTTACCCATAATCACATCTGACGAGTCCTCTGCCTGAGTTGCATTCATCATGTTGATCTTAGCAGACTTGGGATTATGCTTGACCACTGTGGTACTGGCAGATCTCACAGGAGGAGGAGGAAGACGCCTCTGATTGAAGCATTTGTTGGCATAGTGACCCTTCTGCTGACACTTGTTGCACGTGACCTCCGAGAGCAGACGGCGATATGAAGCACTTGATCTTGGAGCATGAGACGAAGTCTTGTTCTGAAAGCCTGGGTTGGGTGGGTGGGAAGATCCATTGCCACCTTTGCACTTCTGCTGATAAGGCTGACGGAATGGAGGAGGAGGAGGCAACCAATACTTTTGCTGCTTAGTTACCACTTGAGTTGAGGAAGAAGGAGTTGCATCTCTGACTCGCTTCTTGGAAGCATCGCACTTGAGCTGAGCAGTCTCTTGTTAGTGCCATGTTGTAAAACTCATCATACTTCTGCAGCTCAAAAAGCACGAGAGCTAGTTGGAGATCTTCTCTAAGGCCACCTCTAAACTGGTAAATCATGCTCTTCTCATCAGGGACGTCTTGCTTAGCGAAACGAGCTAGCTTCTGGAACATGATGTTGTACTGGTAAATAGACAAGCTGCCTTGCTTCAGATTGCGGAACTCCTCACGCTTGCCCTCAACAACACTTTGAGGAATGTGGTGAGCTTTGAAGTCTTGAAGGAATTCATCCCAGGTAATCACACGACCTCCTCTGGAATCTTTGTATTGTTGATACCATTCTGCAGCTTGGTCTTTGAGTTGGAACAAGGTAAACTTGACCAAGTCCTTAGGCCTGACGTTGCTGCACTCGAAATGCTTGCAGATATCCACGAGCCAATCATCAGCGTCTGTTGCCTCGACACAGTTACTGAAGGTCTTTGGCTGGTTTGCGAGGAACTGGTTGAGTGTAGCAAACTGATTCTGAAAGTTGCCATGGCCTTGATTTCCTTGGTTGCGCTCTTGCAAGAGTTGCATGAGCATCTGTGTGTTTGCATTGGTAGCGGCCATCACAGCTTGCCATGCCTCCGGAGGTGGAGGTGGTGGTGGTGAATCAGGATTTTGACGCGTTGGAGGAGCCACCCTGAAGAGGGTGACATCCGTTAGCATCTTGAAAGACATATATTCAAGCTGAATCAAATGGATCGAAATTGCAACATATAGTCTTAACATCCGAACAAAATGAACGAATGCATTCCAATTGAGATGGTCACACTTCCATAAATTGAGAAGCCACTTAGATAGAGGTAGAAGAATAAAACAATAAGGTACGGACAAGAACAAATACTTGGTGAGGATTACCCAATCACAAACCAAATATTCGCGGAAAAATACTAGAGCTACATGAATTCCCACCTATGAAACTCCCGAAATTCTCCCGGTTAGGCAATCAGGTGTTGGGGATACAGGGGAAGCATAATATCTCACCTAAAGCTAGCAAATCCTACATCCAGCTGTGTCCATCCTTCAACACATAACCAAGAAACCTTCGGAAATCATTTACCTCAACCTTCGAAAAGCATCCGTTATATGAGTTATGGCAATACTCCCGAACTCCCGCCCCAGTATTGGGGGGCGTCGAGGCTATCTCACCACCAACTGCATAAAGGAGATTTTTGATGTCGGCGAGCTCAGGTATTCTAGAACTGCAACGATAAAATTATGACGACAACACCTCGGAGCTCAACTCCCCGGGACACTGCCACAACCCCTAAATGTCAGGAGGCACCAAGAACAATGTTCTCGTCACAAAACCATCGGAACGATTCCAAGATACCCGCGTGATCCTAAATTTTTTGGGGTGAAATTTGAGAAGAGAAGAGTCAAAACTCTACGTCAGGATGCCTCACCAGAGCGACGAAGGGACTGAGGAGTAAAAAGAATCCTACTCTTCGATATATATAGATCCTAAATGACTCAAAACATTTTTCTAGACTCAACAACGCCAGCGATTCGATCAAGCAGGGGGCTCCTAAGGTCGGGGAAGGCTCTGATTACCAACTTGTAACGCCCACGATGCGGCTATATCTCCCACGTGTCGAAGCACGACTTAGAGGCATAACCACATTGTAAGCAATGTCGCAAGTGAGGTAATCTTCACAACAATCCATGTAATGAATAAGGAAAAGAGGTACATAGTTGGCTTACACTCGCCACGCCACACCATAGCATAAATATCAATACATTCATCCAAATACAATCAAGGTCCGACTATGGAACCAAAATAAAGACAACCCTAGATGCGACAAAGTCCCCGATCGCCCCAACTGGGCACCACTACTGATCGTCTAGAAAGGAAACATAGTATCGTCCTGAGTCCTCATCGAACTCCCACTTGAGCTAGTCGAATCACCTGGAGCGGTATCATCGGTCCTTGCATCTGGTTTTGGAAGTAATCTGTGAGTCACGGGGACTCAGCAATCTCACACCCTCGCGATCAAGACTATTTAAGCTTATAGGAAGGGTAAAAGGTATCAGGTGGAGCTGCAACAAGTGCTAGCATATATGGTGGCTAACATACGCAAAAGAGAGTGAGAAGAGAAGGCAAAGGCACGGTCGAGAAACTATGATCAAGAAGTGATCCTAGAACAACCTATGTTCAAGCATAACTCGAGACCGTGTTCTCTTCCCGGACTCAGCCGAAAAGGGACCATCACGGCCACACACTCTGTTGATTCATTTTAATTAAGTTAAGGTTAAGGTTTTCTACAGCCGGACATTAACAAATACCCATCTGCCCATAACCGCGGGCACGGCTTTCGAAAGTTCAAAACCCTGCAGGGGTGTCCCAACTTAGCCCATCACAAGCTCTCACGGTCAATGAAGGATATTCCTTCTCCCAAGACAACCCGATCAGAATTGGAATCCCGGTTACAAGCCATCTCGACAATCGTAAAACTAAACCAGCAAAGCCACCGAATGTGCCGACAAATCCCGATAGGAGCTGCACATATCTCGTTCGCAGAGCACACCAGATGAGCAAGACGTCGGGTAGGGCAGCCCAGAGTTGCCCCTGGTGGCACCGGACATCGCCCAGTTGGACCAACACTTAGAGAAGCACTGGCCCGGGGGTTAAAATAAAGATGACCCTTGAGTCCGTGAAACCCAAGGGAAAAGGCTAGGTGGCGAATGGTAAAACCAGGGTTGGGCCTTGCTGGAGGAGTTTTATTCAAGGCGAACTGTCAAGGGGTTCCCATTATAACCCAACCGTGTCAGGAACGCAAAATCAAGGAACATAACACCGGTATGACGGAAGCTAGGGCGCCAAGAGTGGAACAAAACACCAGGCATAAGGTCGAGCCTTCCACCCTTTACCAAGTATATAGGTGCATTAAAGTAGATGAGATAATATAATGATATCCCAACAATAAACATGTTCCAACAAGGAACAAACTCCAATCTTCACCTGCAACTAGCAACGCTATAAGAGGGGCTGAGCAAAGCGGTAACATAGCCAAACAATGGTTTGCTAGGACAAGGTGGGTTAGAGGTTTGACATGGCAATATGGGAGGCATGATAAGCAAGTGGTAGGTATCGTAGCATAGGCATAGCAAAAGAGCGAGCATCTAGCAAGCAAAGATAGAAGTGATTTCAAGGGTATGGTCATCTTGCCAGCAAAGTTCTCCGAGTTGACGTTAGCTTGATCCTCGTAAGCGTACTCAACGGGCTCCTCGATCACGTACTCGTCTCCCAGTTCTACCGAAAGCAAGAACACAAGCAAAGGGAGACACAATCAACCACGTGCAATGCACAAACAACATGATGCAAAACATGTCACGATATGCGGGATGCGATATGTGATGCATATGCATGTTTCGGAAAGGAAAGATTGAACCTGGCCTCAACTTGGAAATCAAAGAGTGCCAATGGAAAGAGGAGTTGATTTCGGTCGAAATCGATATAAGGATGACCGGAATCGGATGCACGGTTTGCAAAAGACAAGCAAAACAAATATGGCACCGATCTGCGATTAACAGCACGAGGCCATCCAAATGCATCACGAACAACAAGCTACAGCACTCTAACATGACAAAAAAATACATGGCAGGGATCCACTCAAGATGCTTGACAAAAGATGAACACTGAGCTATGGCTAATTCACTCAATAGCAGGTTCAAACAAGCATGGCAAAAGTGCAAAAGATATTAGGTTACAGACTTAGTGAAAATAACAACATGTCAGGAATTTAACATCAGGAAGCAATGTTTACAGCACGATAACAACATTCTACAGGACCATATCATGGCAAAGCAAAGCATGGCATGAAGCTACTCAAAGCATACAACAAAAGTCCCTTACTGACCATAAGCCAAAAGGGATCAGAAAATACAATGGCAACCATGTGAACATAGCAATTATCGTTAACAGATTCAGACTTAGTAGAAAACTGGAACATGGCAAAACAAATATCAAGTAGGCATGTTTACGAGCTCGATGCACTCACCACAAGGCATTGCATGACAAACTAAGCATATACCCAGCAAGTAGACATGGCATATAAGATAAACATGGCAAGAACAACCTCATAGCATACATGGATCAACTACAAAAACCTCGGCAAAAATGCTTAACACGTAAACATTCTGCTAGGAACATTTTATAGCAAAAGTACAGCTCGATTGAGTCAAGCTAGGGTGCTCCATAATTGCAAACAAAGACATGGATGGATAGAGCACCACAATATCTACAAAACATCCTTACTGATCCTGCTCAAAAGAGGCATGGATCATTCTGTAGCAACATGAATACATGGCATAAAAATATTAACAGAGCAATGACTTAGAATATTTCTAAGTCCCTGAAATTAGCAACATTACGAGGGCTACTTTGCATGCTTGTTCTAGTCACCCCAGAGATCACAAAAATACTTGGCATAGACCCCTGTAAAGATGGCATGGCATACTTCAAAACTCATGTAGGGCTCAAGTTCATAGGAGGCACACATTAATCATGGCAAAAATGACAAATGTCCAATTACTGATATGAATCTGAAACTGACAGAAACTAGCACTCTTCCAACAGCATTTAGGGCATCAAGATGAGTTCAAATGAACATGGTGCAATGAGATGAAATGAAGTACTCGTCGAGACGAACAAATTGATATACTACACGCCCAAAACGGAGCCACGGTTGCAGAGATACGATGCGATGAAATATGCATAAAAAACTAGGGTTAGGGCAAAAAGTCAACCCGAATCTCAGATCTAGACTGGGTTACTGTAGCAACATGGATAACGAGGATCGTCGGCGCCGGAGTTGACCGGATCGGAGGAAGACGAGCCACGGGGTCGAGGTGGAGCGAGGAGGAGGCTGGCCGGAGTCAGAGGTCACCGGAGGCGACATGGCGGCGCAGCGACGAGGTCGGCGAGGAGCGGTGCGCGGTGGCCGGCCAGAGCACTGTGGCGGCGGGGCGGCGAGGTCGGGCACGGCGGCCGGCGGCTGAGGCGGCGGTGCGGCGTACGGTGGCGCGGGGGCCGGCTCGGGCTGCCCGCGGCAGTGGAGAGGCGCGGCCGGGCTGGGGAGGGCCAGCCTCGGGCTGGCGGGCCCGCGGACCCGTGGTGGAGGCGGCGATGTGGGGCGCGAGCGGGGCCACGTGGCAGATCGTGAGTGGCGGCGGCGGAATGTCCGGCGCGGCCCGGACGTGTCCAGCGCACGGATGAGGAGTAGGGCTAGGTCTAGGGTTGGAAGGGATCCGGAAAATTTCGGAGGGGAGGTTATATTTATAGGTAGAGGGAGCTAGGAGGCTCCAACTTGAGCACGGTTTGCGGCCACACGATCGTGATCGAACGACCTAGATGATGGAGGAGGTTTGGGTGGGGTTTGGGCCACTTTGGAGGGGTGTTGGGCTGCAACACACACGAGGCCTTCTCGGTCCCTCGGTTAACCGTTGGAGTATCAAACGAAGTCCAAATGGCACGAAACTTGACAGGCGGTCTAACGGTAGTAAACCAAGGCCACATGGCAAGTCTTGGTCCAATCCGAAAACGTTTAACACCCACACACGAAAAGAGGTAGAAAGGGACAGCGGAGGACATAGGAGCGCCGGAATGCAAAACGGACAACGGGGAAAATGCTCGGATGCTTGAGATGAACATGTATGCAAATGCGATGCACATGATGACATGAGATGCATGACAAAGGCAAAAGCACATGAAGACAAAAACCCTACAACGAGGAAATAACATAACTTAGTGCCAGAAATGGCAAGAGTTGGAATACAAATATGACAGGTTACATACGGGGTGTTACATCAAGCCATCGAGAATGAATGGATCTTCAAGAATAAGACTGACGCTGACGGTAACATTACTTTCTATAAAGCTCGACTTGTTGCAAAAGGTTTTCGACAAGTTCAAGGAGTTGACTATGATGAGACCTTCTCACCCATAGCGATGCTTAAGTCCGTCCGAATCATGTTAGCAACTGCCGCATTTTATGATTATGAAATTTGGCAAATGGATGTAAAGACTGCATTATTGAATGGATTTCTGGAAGAAGAGTTGTATATGATGTAACCTGAAGGTTTTATCGATCCAAAGGGTACTAACAAAGTGTGCAAGCTCCAGCGATCCATTTATGGACTGGTGCAAGCCTCTCGGAGTTGGAATAAATGTTTTGATAGTGTGATCAAAGCATATGGTTTTTTACAGACTTTTGGAGAAGCCTGTATTTACAATAAAGTGAGTGGGAGCTCTGTAGCATTTCTAATATTATGTGTGGATGACATATTGTTGATTGGAAATGATATAGAATTTCTGGATAGCATAAAAGGATACTTGAATAAGAGTTTTTCAATGAAAGACCTCGGAGAAGCTGCTTATATATTGGGCATCAAGATCTATAGAGATAGATCAAGATGCTTAATTGGACTTTCACAAAGCACATACCTTGATAAAGTTTTGAAGAAGTTCAAAATGGATCAAGCTAAGAAAGGGTTCTTGCCTGTGTTACAAGGTGTGAAGTTGAGTAAGACTCAATGCCCGACCACTGCGGAAGATAGAGAGAAAACGAAAAGTGTTCCCTATGCTTCAGCCATAGGCTCTATCATGTATGCAACGCTTTGTACCAGACTTGATGTGTGCCTTGCTATTAGTTTAGCAGGGAGGTACCAAAGTAATCCAGGAGTGGATCATTGGACAGCGGTCAGAACATCCTAAAATACCTGAAAAGGACTAAGGATATGTTTCTCGTTTATGGAGGTGTCAAAGAGCTTGTCGTAAACGGTTACGTCGATGCAAGCTTTGACACTGATCCGGACGATTCTAAATCGCAAACCGGATACGTATTTATATTGAACGGTGGAGCTGTCAGTTGGAGCAGTTCCAACCAAAGCATCGTGGCGGGATCTATGTGTGAAGCGGAGTACATAGCTGCTTCGGAAGCAGCAAATGAAGGAGTCTGGATGAAGGAGTTCATATCCGATCTAGGTGTTATACCTAGTGCATCGAGTCCAATGAGAATCTTTTGTGACAATACTGGTGCTCTTGCCTTGGCAAAGGAATCCAGATTTCACATGAGAACCAAGCACATCAAGAGACACTTCAATTCCATCCGGGATCAAGTCCAGGTGGGAGACATAGAGATTTGTAAGATACATACGGATCTGAATGTTGTAGACCCGTTGACTAAGCCTCTTCCAGGAGAAAAATATGATCAACACCAAGACTCCATGGGTGTTAGAATCATTACTGTGTAATCTAGATTATTGACTCTAATGCAAGTGGGAGACTGAAGGAAATATGCCCTAGAGGCAATAATAAAGTTATTATTTATTTCCTCATATCATGATAAATGTTTATTATTCATGCTACAATTGTATTAACTTGAAACATAATACATGTGTGAATACATAGACAAACATAGTGTCACTAGTATGCCTCTACTTGACTAGCTCGTTGATCAAAGATGGTTGAGTTTCCTATCCATAGACATGAGTTGTTATTTGATCAACAGGATCGCATCATTAGGAGAATGATGTGATTGACTTAACCCATTTTGTTAGCTTAGCACTTGATTGTTTAAGTTTACTACTGTTGCTTTCTTCATGAGTTATACATGTTCCTATGACTATGAGATTGCGCAACTCCCGAATACCTGAGGAACACTTTGTGTGCTACCAAACGTCACAACATAACTGGGTGATTATAAAGGTGCTCTACAGGTGTCTCCGATGGTGTTCTTGGAGTTGGCATAGATCCAGTATAGGATTTGTCACTCTGATTGTCCGAGAGGTATCTCTGGGCCTTCTCGGTAATACACATCACTGTAAGCCTTGCAAGCAATGTGACTAATGAGTTAGTTGCATGATGATGCATTACAGAATGAGTAAAGAGACTTGCCGGTAACGAGATTGAACTAGGTATTGAGATACCGACAATCGAATCTCGGGCAACTAACATACCGATGACAAAGGGAACAACGTATATTGTAATGCGGTTTGACCGATAAAGATCTTCGTAGAATATGTAGGAACCAATATGAGCATCCAGGTTCCGCTATTGCTTATTGACTGGAGACGTGTCTCGGTCATGTCTACATAGTTCTCGAACCCGTAGGGTCCGCGCGTTTAAAGTTCTGTGACGATCGGTATTATGAGTTTTTGTGTTTTGATGTACCGAAGGTAGTTCAGAGTCCCGGATATGATCACGGACATGAGGAGGAGTCTCGAAATGGTCGAGACATGAAGATCGATATATTGGATGACTATGTTCAGACATCGGAAGGGTTCCGGGAGGTTTCATACATATACCGGAGTACCGGGGGTTACCGGAACCCCCCGGAAGCTATTGGGCCTTATGGGCTTGAGTGGAGAAGAGAGAGGTCAGCCTGGAGGTGGCGCGCGGCCCCCTTGCCCCAATCCGAATTGGACAAGGGGAGGGGGTGGCGGGGCCCCTCTCCTTCCTTCTCTCCACTTCCTCCTTCCCCCTTCTCCTTCTTGGAATAGGAAAGGGGGGAAAACCTACTTGGAGTAGGATTGCCCCCTCTTGGGAGTGCCTCTCCCTTGGCCGGCCCTCTCCTCCTCCCCCTTTATATATGGGGGTAAGGGGGCACCCCAAAGACACAACAATTGATCTGTTGATCTCTTAGCCATGTACGGTCCCCCCTCCACCATAATCCACCTTGGTTATATCGTAGCGGTGCATAGGCGAATCCCTGCGTCAGTAGCTTCATCAACATCGTCACCACGCCGTCGTGCTGACGAAACTCTTCCTCGAGCTCTACTAGATCATGAGTTCGCGGGACATCACCGAGCTGAACGTGTGCTGAACGCGGAGGTGCCATATGTTCGATGATGAGGATCGGTCGATCATGAAGACGTACGACTACATCAAGCATGTTGTTATAACGCTTCCACTTAACGGTCTACGAGGGTACGTGGACGACACTCTCCCCTCTCGTTGCTATGCATCACCATGATCTTGCGTGTGCGTAGGAATTTTTTTGAAATTACTATGTTCCCCAACATGCTCGTGGTAGAAGGCTTGCGGATGGACAGAGGAAGTCCGAAGTATTGAATAGGGAATTGCTTCACCGGGCATTGCATCTCTGAAGCAATGGCCGCTATGTCCTTGTCATTGCACTAGATGGGTGTAGACGAGCACTTGTTGAAGTTAGTGCGGAGCCCGGAGGCCACCCCAAAGACACGCAGAAGCTCGCGGACAACAAAGATATCATGGTGATCCGGGCGATAGAAGATGACGACGTCGTCGGCATAAAGAGAGATGTTAGAGGTCGCGTGTCTCATAGTCAGCCGCTGGATGAGGCCAAGCTCGACGACACGGACTAGCATGGAGTTGAGGACATCGATGACGATTTTGAAGAGCATCGGAGAAACTGGGTCGCCCTGGCGGAGGCCGCAGGTGTGGCCAATGGGGGGTGGCTATTGATCATGACCCGGGTGGAGGCGGTGGATAGAAGGATCGATATCCAGACGCGCCAACGTTGGCCAAAACCAAGGTGCTGCAGGGTTGCGAGAAGGAAGGGCCAGGAGATGCTGTTGAAGGCCCGCACGATGTCAAGCTTTAGAAGCACATGGGGCACCTTGAGGTTATGGAGGAGACACGCCGTTTGCTGGACGAGCAAAACGTTGTTGTGGATACACCGGCCGACGATGAAGGCTCTCTGATTGGTCGAGACCATGGCCCCGAGGCGAGGTGCAAGCCGCAGAGAAAACACCTTTGAAAAGAGCTTTGCAATGAGGTGGATGAGGCTAATGGGGTGGTAGTCCGATAAGGCAGCGGCGTCCGGGCGCTTGGGCAGGAGAGTGAGGAGCGCTTCGTTGAGCTTTTGAAAACCTCGCCCATTGGCAGTGTATAGCTTGTCGAATGCCTCGCATATGTCGTGCTTCATGATATCCCAATAAGCACGGAGGAATTCGATTGTGAATCCATTCGGGCCGGGAGCCTTTCTAGTTGATACGCATTTGATGGCCCTCCAAATCTCGTCCTCTGTGAAAGGTGTCTCCAAGTTGGATAGGTCAAATGATCCCATGCGCAGAAGGGACTGGTTCAGGGAGAAGGCGCGCTCTTCAGAGGAGCCAAGGACGTTGACAAAGTGGTTGTAGGCATCCTCAGCCATGTCAGCGTGCTCGAAGATGGAATGGTCGCCCACGTGGAGGGAGGAGATGAGGTTATGTTGTTTCCGGCGTGATGCATGCACGCTGAGGTAGGAGAGCGGGGAGTCGCGGGGCCAGGATAGGCGCGATCGCTGACAAGTGATGGAGCGTTCATGGGAAGCCAACCCCAGGTAGGTGCTTTTGAGCTTGCGCCTGAGCCACACCTCTATTTGGGATAACGGACAGAGGTCCTGCGCGGCATCAAGGCAGACAATCAACTCCCACACGACTTGCGGTTGCAGAGAGACACCGCCGATCATGCATGCACTCCATCGTTGGAGGTGCTGCGCGGTGGCCTTGAGGCGGGCCACGATACGCCCGAAGGGATCCGCCTCCGGGGGAATCGAGTTCCTAGCTTCCGAGACCGTGTAATGGAAGCCGTCAAGCTTCAGCCAGAAGCACTCGAAGTGAAATCTGCGCACCCCTGCAGGGTGAGCAGCGCAATCCATGACCAACGGGCAGTGGTCGGACGCCGCGGAGGAGAGACAGTGCAGGAGGCAATGCGGGTGGGCAAGCTCCCATCCGGACATGCACATGATCCTATCATTTCACACGAGGGTTGGCATGTCACGCTCATTGAACCAAGTGTAGCGGCGCCCGTGTAGGTACATGTCTTAGAGCTCCTCGTCAGCTATGAAACGCCGGAATTGACTCATGACGCGATGATTCAGATTCGGGGTGTTTTTGTCAGCGGCCGAAGTGATCATGTTGAGGTCGCCGCCAAGGAGCCAGGGTCCGATGCGCGATTCACGCACCTCGTGGAGGTCGGCTAGGAAGACAAACTCGGCCTCATCATCCTGAGGGTCATACACGTCGGTGAGCCACCAGTGCCCGCTGCCGTTGGTGGGAGAAACAAGAGTGGAAACTTAAATAAATATGTGGATACATAAACAAACATTGTGTCCCTAGTAAGCCTCTACTAGATCAGCTCGTTGATCAAAAGATGGTTAAGGTTTCCTAACCATAGACATGTGTTGTCACTTGATAATAGGATCACATCTTTGGGAGAATGATGTGATGAACAAGACCCATCCGTTAGCTTAGCATATGATCGTTCAGTTAATTGCTACTGCTTTCTTAGTGTCAAATACACATTCCTTCGACCATGAGATCATGAAACTCCCAGATACCGGAGGAATACCTTGTGTGCTATCAAAGTCACAACGTAACTGGGTGGTCATAAAGATAATCTACATGTATCTCTGAAGGTGTCTGTTGAGTTGGCGTGAATGAAGATTGGGATTTGTCACTCTATATGACGGAGAGGTATCTCTGGGCCCTCTCAGTAATACAACATCGCAAGAAGCTTGCAAGCAAAGTGACTAAGGAGTTAGTTACCAGATGATGTATTAAGGAACGAGTAAAGAGACTTACCGTTAACAAGATTGAACTAGGTATGAAGGTATCGACGATCGAATCTCGGGCAAATAACATACTGACGGACAAAGGGAACTACGTATGTTGTCATAAAGGTTCGACCAATAAAGATCTTCATGGAATATGTAGGAACCAATATGGGCATCTAGGTCTCGTTTATTGGTTATTGATCGGAGAAGCGTCTCGGTCATGTCTACATCATTCTCGAACCCGTAGGGCCCTCACGCTTAACGTTTGTTGACCATATAGCATTATATGAGTTCTGTATATTGGTGACTGAATGTTGTTCGGAGTCCCAGATGAGATCAAGAATATGACGAGGAGCTCTGGAATGGTCTGGAGGTAGATATTTATATATAGGATAATAGTGCTTGGTCTCCGAAAGGGTTCCGGAATTCACTAGAAGGGGTTTCAGATGTTTCCCGAAATGTTCTGGTGCGAGGCCACTTTATTTGGGCCAAGGGGTAAAGCCCACGAGGCTTTAGGAAGGTGCAAAAGGAAGTTTTGTGGAGGCCAGGGGCCAGACGCCAGGGACCTTGGTGTCTGGGCTAGACGCTGAGGACCCTGGTGTCTGGGCCAAATGCCGAGGACCCTGGAATCTAGTCCTGGAGTCCGAGAAGGACTCTTTGCCTTGCATGCCAAACTGACTTTGAGGAGGCTCTTTATCCAAGACCAAGAAATGACCCCATGGCTCAACATATAAATAGAGAGGCAGGGCTAGTGTTGGAAATACCCCCTAGAGGCAATAATATTGTATTATTATATTTCCATTATTCATAATTAAGAATTTATATTTCATGCTATAACTATTATGATCCTGGAATATGCGATTCAGTGGAAAACTCATATGCACGTGTGGAATCATAAACAGTCAAACAATAGGTTCCCGGCTCAAGTCATATGCACGTGTGTAATATCGGGTATTATCGATTAATTATATATAGGTGAAAAATGTTTCGGGAGGATTCCGTTAAGAGAGACCTGAAGGATTGGAGTATCACCAGAGAACTAGCTATGGACAGGGGTGCGCGGAAGCTTGCTATCCATTTGCCAGAGCCATGAGTTGGTCGCGAGATCTTATGGGTTTCACCTCTAGCCTACCCCAACTTGTTTGGGACTAAAGGCTTTGTTGTTGTTGTTGTTTGTTAGGTAGAAAATGTTTCCAGGGATGTTAAATTATATATATAATGCTCTGAAAATGTTTAAAGTATTGTATATATTAATTAAATATCAACGGGCCTTAAAAGGCCAAGAAGGGGAAGGAGACTTGGGCCATAAAGGCCCAAGTGGAGGTGGGCCCCCTTTCCTTGGGGGGGGGGGATCCTACTAGGGGTGGGAGTTGGACTTCCTCCCTAGGCCGGCGCACCAAGGGAGGACTTTCCTCCGTTGGTGGCTGCCCTCTCCTCCCTCCTAAACCTATATATACTAGAGGTTTCCCACCCTTTTGATAAGTTTTTGGGTGCCTCTTCTAGTTGATCTAGTTCTAGTTCTAGTTGGTCCTAGACTAATTAGAGCTAGCCCTATCCACCTCTAATCCTCATAATTAGAAGCCCAGTGTGGTTCTAATCTCTTCCCTCTAATTATTCAGCGACGATTAGCTCTGGACGGAGGAGCGCTGCCGGATCATGAAGACGGTACGCTTGCAACCAAGTAGAGAGGTCTTGCTTTTGGTCTTCTGTTCGAGGGCGGTTCGCGGGATCATCATCGTCGTACGAGGGACTTTGCGCATGATCTACACCGACTCTTTTTCTTCCATTGCACTCCGGAGTTGGTAACAATTGTTGATCCCAACCCTTATGCATCTTCATATTGATCTTGGTGATCGTAGGTGCAAAGTTTTTGTTTTGTTTTCTACTATGTTTCCCAACAAGTGGTACGGTAATCCTATCCTAGAAGTCATGTTTTTCAGAAAAGTAATATACATATCCTAGGGACTACACACACAACTAGGAACAAGAGAATTAAACCATATCTTAGCATCACCCTTTAACGAGAAAGGGAACAACTTAAGAATATAGTAATAGCAAATTTTTTCCTCATGAGCAAACATGGTAGCTATATCATTCAATTTAGTAAGATGTTCCACAACAGTTTCAGATTCATAACCATGGAAAGGATCAGATTCAACCAAATTAATTAACCCAGGATCGACAAAGAATTCATAATCCTTATCAGTAACAAAGATAGGTGAAGTAGCAAACTTAGGATCATATTTCATTCTAGCATTCAAATATTTTTGTTTCCACTTGTATAATAATTTCTTAAGATCATATCTATCCTTACAAGCAAGAAAGTCCCTAGCTACCTCTCCATCCATAACACAACCCTCCAGTATAACATGCAATTCATATCTAGGAGAGCTAGGTCTAATGGGTGTCTCAAAGTTTCCAGTTTCAATAATTTCATCAGTTTCAGAAATATCATCAGTTTCAACATTCTCAATATCTTTAGCTCTAGCAAGTTGTCCATCAAGAAATTCACCCTGTGGTACAGTATTATCAAGCAAAGTAGTAGTATCATCATAAGCACCATTGAGGGAGTCCTGGATTAGGCGGTCTCCGGACAGCCGGACTATATACTTTGGCCGGACTGTTGGACTATGAAGATACAAGATTGAAGACTTCGTCCCATGTCCGGATGGGACTTTCCTTGGCGTGGAAGGAAAGCTTGGCAATACGGATATGTAGATCTCCTCCCTTATAACCGACTCTGTGTAACCCTAGCCCCCTCTAGTGTCTATATAAACCGGAGGGTTTAGTCCGTAGGACAACAACAATCATACCATAGGCTAGCTTCTAGGGTTTAGCCTTTATGATCTCGTGGTAGATCAAGTCTTGTAATACTCATATCATCAAGATCAATCAAGCAGGACGTAGAATATTACCTCCATCGAGAGGGCCTGAACCTGGGTAAACATCGTGTCCCCTGCCTCCTCTTACCATCCGCCTTAGACGCACAGTTCGGGACCCCCTACCCGAGATCCACCGGTTTTGACACCGACATGGGTGCTTTCATTGAGAGTTCCACTGTGCCGTCACCGTAAGGCTTGATGGCTCCTTCAATCATCGGTAACAATGCGGTCCAGGGTGAGATTTTCCTCCCCGGACAGATCTTCGTATTCGGCGGCTTCGCACTGCGGGCCAACTCTCTTGGCCATCTGGAGTAGATCGAGAGCTACGCCCCTGGCCATCAGGTCAGGTTCGGAAACTTAAACTACACTGCCAACATCCGCGGAGACTTGATCTTCGACGGATTTGAGCCCATGTCAGGTGCGCCGCACAATCACGACAAGCATGACGTAACTCTGCCATCGGATAGTGTTCGGGAGATCACACCTGCAACTACTCCGGCCCTCAATCCGGAGAAAATTGCACCATCCGAGGACGGGGGGATAGACCCACCATGGAGGCAGCACTCTCAGTGGCGATGGAGCCGGATACTGACTTCACCCCTGATACGTCTCCGTCGTATCTACTTTTCCAAACACTTTTGCCCTTGTTTTGGACTCTAACTTGCATGATTTCAATGGAACTAACCCGGACTGACGCTATTTTCAGCAGAATTACCATGGTGTTATTTATGTGCAGAAACAAAAGTTCTTGGAATGACCTGGAACTTCACGGAACAATTTTTGGAAAAATATAAAAAATACCTACAAAAGATGAAGGCCGGGGGGCCCACCACCTGTCCACGAGGGTGGGGGCGCGCCTGTGCCCCTAGGGCGCGCCCCCTACCTCGTGGGCCCCCCGGAGCTCCTCCAACTCCAACTCAAACTCTATATATTGTGTTTCAGGGAGAAAAAAATTAGAGAGAAGGATTCATCGCGTTTTACGATACGGAGCCGCCGCCAATCCCTAAAACCTCTCGAGAGGGCTGATCTGGAGTCCGTTCGGGGCTCCGGAGAGGGGAATTCATCGCCATCGTCATCATCAACCATCCTCCATCACCAATTTCATGAAGCTCACCGCCGTGCATGAGTAATTCCATCATAGGCTTGCTGGACGGTGGCGGGTTGGATGAGATCTATCATGTAATCGAGTTAGTTTTCTTAGGGTTTGATCCCTAGTATCCACTATGTTCTGAGATTGATGTTGCTATGACTTTGCTATGCTTAATGCTTGTCACTAGGGCCCGAGTGCCATGATTTCAGATCTGAACCTATTATGTTTTTATCAATATATGAGAGTTCTTGATCCTATCTTGCATGTCTATAGTCACCTATTATGTGTTATGATCCGTTAACCCCGAAGTGACAATAATCGGGATACTTGCCGGTGATGACCGTAGTTTGAGGAGTTCATGCATTCACTATGTGTTAATGCTTTGGTTCGGTACTCTATTAAAAGGAGGCCTTAATATCCCTTAGTTTCCATTAGGACCCTGCTGCCATGGGAGGGTAGGACAAAAGATGTCATGCAAATTCTTTTCCATAAGCATGTATGACTATATTCGGAATACATGCCTACATTACATTGATGAACTGGAGCTAGTTCTGTGTCACCCTAGGTTATGACTGTTACATGATGAACGCATCCGGCATAATTCTCCATCACCGATTCATTGCCTACGAGCTTTCCATATATTGTTCTTCGGTTATTTACTTTTCCGGTGCTATTGCTATCATCACTACAAAATACCAAAAACATTACTTTTACTATTGTTACCTTTTGCTACCATTGCCACTACTATCATATTACTTTGCTACTAAATACTTTGCTGCAGATACTAAGTATCCAGGTGTGGTTGAATTGACAACTCAGCTGCTAATACTTGAGAATATTCTTTGGCTCCCCTTTTGTCGAATCAATAAATTTGGGTTGAATACTTTACCCTCGAAGACTGTTGCGATCCCCTATACTTGTGGGTTATCAAGACTATTTTGTGGCGCCGTTGCCGGGGAGCATAGCTCTATTCTTTGAGTCACTTGGGATTTATATATGGTTATCATTATGAAGAACTTGAAAGATCCAAGAACCAAGATTTATCCCTCAACTACGAGGGGAGGTAAGGAACTGCCATCTAGCTCTACACTTGATTCACCTTCTGTTTTGAGTAAGCTTGCGACACCTAAACCTGCTTCTCCTATTTGTTCTGATATGTCACATGTTATTGATGATGCCACTTCTGCTATGCATGATACTTATGATGAAACTACTTCTATGCTTGATACTACTGTGCTACTTGGTGAATTTCTTGATGAACAACTTGCTAGGGCTAGAGAGATTGAAAATATTGAATCTGATAATACTGATGAAATTGATGATGAAGACTTGCCTGTTATTCCTGAGGGTTATGTTTTTGATAAAGAAGCTTCTTTAGCTATTTTAGCTTGCAAAGATAGATATGAACTCAAGAGGTTGTTAGCTAAATGGAATAAGCAATCTCTAAATGCTAGGATGAAACCTGACCCTGCTTTAGCTACTTCACCTATCTGTGTTACCGATAAGGATTATGAATTCTCTATTGATCCTGATATAATTAATTTGGTTGAATCTGATCCTTTTCATGGCTATGGATCTAAAACTGTTGTGGCACATCTTACTAAATTAAATGATATAGCCACCCTGTTCACTAATGATGAGAGAACTCGCCACTTTTATATCCTTAAAATATTTCTGTTCTCATTAAAGGGTGATGCTAAGATATGGTTTAATTCTCTTGATCCTGGTTGTGTGCGTAGTCCCCAGGATATGAGTTATTACTTCTCTGCTAAATATTTCCCTGCTCATAAGAAACAAGCTGCTTTAAGGGATATATATAATTTTGCGCAAATTGAAGAAGAGAGTCTCCCACAAGCTTGGGGGAGGCTTCTCCAATTACTTAATGCTTTGCCTGATCATGCTCTTAAGAAAAATGAAATACTTGATATCTTTTATAATGGACTAACCGATGCTTCCAGAGATTACCTGGATAGTTGTGCTGGTTCTGTTTTCAGGGAAAGAACACCGGATGAAGCTGAAATTCTATTGAATAATATGTTGACAAATGAAGATAATTGGACACCTCTGGAGCCAATTCCTGAGCCTATTCCTAAACCAACTCCGAAGAAGAGGGGTATACTATTTCTTAGTCCTAAAGATATGCAAGAGGCAAAGAAATCTATGAAAGAAAAGGGTATTAAAGCTGAAGATGTTAAGAAATTATCTCCTATTGAAGAAATACATGGTATTAATTTACCGCCTGTTGAAGAAACATATGATCTTAATCCTTCACCTATTGAAGAAACTCATGGTCTTGATAACCCGACACAGGTAGTAAAGGTAAATTCTCTCTATAGATATGATAAAGCTGAAATCCCATTTACTAAGTTTGCTAGCCCATGCTTAGATGAGTTTGATAAATTTATGGTTAAGCAAGAAGATTTTAATGCTTATTTTGGTAGACAATTGAAATACAATTCAAATATTCTTGAACACTTGGGTGATTATATGGCTAATGTCAAAGGTGAACTTAAACTAATTAGTAAACATGCTTCTATGGTTACCACTCAAGTAGAACAAGTACTTAAAGCTCAAAATGATTTTCTCAATGAATTAAATAGCAAGAATAATGATAATGCTGTTAGATTTATGACTAGAGGTGGTAAAATGACTCAGGAACCTGTGTATCCTGAAGGCCACCCTAAGAGAATTGAGCAAGATTCTCAGAGAAATAATATAGATGCACCTAGTCCTTCTAAAAGGAAGAAAAAGAAAAATGATAGGACATTGCATGCTTCTAGTGATCCTATTGTTGAAACACCTGAGAATCCAAATAACATTTCTATTTCTGTGCTGATACACAATCTGGTAATGAACCTGAAACTAGTAATAAAGTTAATGATAATGTTCATGATGATGCTCAACCTAGTAATGATAATGATATAGAAATTGAACCGGCTGTTGATCTTGATAACCCACAATCAAAGAATCAGCGTTATGATAAGAAAGACTTTGTTGCTAGGAAACATGGTAAAGAATGAGAACCATGCGTTCAGAAACCCATGCCTTTTCCTCCCAAACCATCCAAGAAAAAGGATGATGAGGATTTTGAGCGCTTTGCTGAAATGATTAGACCTATCTTTTTGCGTATGCAATTAACTGATATGCTCAAAATGAATCCTTATGCTAAGTATATGAAATATACTGTTACAAATAAGAGAAAGATACCGGAAGCTGAAATTTCCACCATGCTTGCTAATTATACTTTTAAGGGTGGAATTCCAAAGAAAATGGAGATCCCGGTGTACCAACTATACCATGCTCCATTAAAAGAAACTATGTTAAAACTACTTTATGTGATGTTGGAGCCGGTGTTAGTGTTATGCCTCTCTCTTTATATCGTAGACTTGATTTGAATAAGTTGACACCTACTGAAATATCTTTGCAAATGGCTGATAAATCAACTGCTATACCTGTCGGTATTTGTGAGGATGTGCCTATTGTAGTTGCAAACGTTACTATTTTAACGGACTTTGTTATTCTTGATATTCCCGAGGACGATAGTATGTCTATTATTCTTGGAAGACCCTTTTTGAATACTGCAGGGGCTGTTATTGATTGCACTAAAGGCAATGTCACTTTTCATGTTATTGGTAATGAGCACACGGTACACTTTCCGAGGAAACAACCTCAAGTTCATAGCATCAACTCTATTGGAAAAATCTCATCGATTATATTTGGAGGTTTTGAATTTCCTCTTCCTACTGTCAAGAAGAAATATGATATTCTTAATATTGGGGATGTGCACATCCCCGTTGAGGTAACATAGTGTTATTCGAAATTTCTCCGGTTCCATGTTATTCGGAATGAGTTCGTTAACAAGACTTGATCAACCTTGTTAGTGGATTCCTTTTTGATGATCATGAGATGGATGAAACTAGAAGGCACAACCTTCTGTACCTTCCTTTTAATTTCTGTTATTTATATTAAATAAAATAAAAATAGTATTTTTCTGTCTGTTATCTGATTATCAGTGCAATATAAAAATACCCCGAAAATAAAAGTTCTCCAAATGCCCTGAAATTTAAATATGATTTCTTTGGAATATTTGAGAATATTTGGCACTGAGAACACAACAGGGGGGTCAACCACCTGCCCACGTGGGTGGAGGGCGCGCCCCCTGCCTCGTGAGCACACGGTGGCCCTCCTCCACTTATTCCTGCACCTACACACTTCTTCTTCCTCCCACAAACACGAATATCCAGTTCATGCCCGAGTCCAAGCTCGTTTTGCTGCCATTTTCGATCTCCTTGCTCAAAGCACCTCTCACAAAATTGCTTGGGGAGATTGTTCCTTGAAAATGATGAAGAGACTTTTGAGGGGCTCATCGAGCCGAAGCTCGAAGGAAAAGGCATAGAAGCCTAAGTATAATCTGCCTCACACCGCGGAGATTCGGTCGTGTGAATGGCCTTCCGATGATTTCTTGAGAGCAGCCAGGATTTGTGAAGATTTTTATGAACTGGCTAAGAATGCAGGCCAGGCCTCACCGCTTTCCTCCACGACCAACGCGATCAGTATCTCTTACTCACAAATATCTTTGTGCAAAACTTTCATTTCCATTCTAGGAGCTCACCACCTACGGTGGAGCTTCATTTATATGATGAGCATAAGGAGATGTCACTTTATGATTTTTGTCGGGTTTGTTTAGTCCCTTTAGAGGGCAAGACAGAGAAACCACATCGCGAGGATGTGGATGGGTTTATTGATACTATCACTGCAGGTGAAACAAGGAAGGTTTCCAATGCACGAATCACTAGCATACATTTTCCTATTTTACTCTATTTTGCATTATTTGCTAGTCGTTGTTTAATTGGTCGTGGAAACTGTGGAAACCTTAGTGTCCCTGATATTATTATTTTCCTCCACGGTTTATACGGTGATAACTCTGTTAGTATGGGCGGCATTATTGCTAAATGGTTAAGTCTGAACTGTACAAAGGGCCCCATCTTTGGAGGCATCTATGCTTCACGCCTAGCTGCACATTTTAACATACCTATTAGGCATTATGAAAAGGAAGAAAAAGTGTTGCCTCATGTTTATTTAGACTATAAAAGTATGGTTGCACATGATTTTATTGTTAAGAATAGGGAAGGAGAGCTTAAATACAAATTGTTCTTTGATAAACATCATCCTGAGACTATTACCCTGCCTACTCCTTCTTTGTTTGATTTATCTGTAGGCCAATACCTTGTTCCGTTAGAGGCTATTCACGCCTACCGGAACCCTGCACCAGCCATGGAGCTAGAGCCGAAACCACAAGTTGATCCTTCACGATAGTCTAATTACCAGTGGGATCCGGAGATGATTGCCAACCAGTGGCAATCAGAGTCTTCTTCTTCATCATAGTACGACCCCAACTATTATTATGGATATCCGCCAGGCCAGCCGTGGCCATAGACCAACTTAGGCCAAAATCCTAAGCTTGGGGGAGTACGTATTTCTCACCGACATTACATTTATGTTCACACACTCATTGCTAGACGCCGGTGCTCATACTTTTTCATTGTATCATCCATGCTACTTTATTTCCTTTTTATGCTTTCTTCTTGTGTGTTTGATAAACCTTAAGAAAAAACCAAAAAAAATAGTTGTAACTTTTAATTAGTTTACTTTCCATGATTGTAGTAGTAATTAAAAAGAAAACCCCAAAAGATTTCATGTTCTTCTTTTACTTGTTGGGAGCTCTCCAGTGTAAATAGTTTTATTTCTTTTCTTTTCTTTGGGGGTCGATAGGAGAAGACCATAATTAAATTGTTGAAGTGGCTCTTGTATGCATTATTGTTGATCTGACAAAAGTGCCCATATTGCCTTGCCTTCTCATGTTTATTGAATGCTTGCAGATTCCAGCTTAGTCCAATGCACGTGCACTATTATTATTATTCACATCGTTCGGTCGTGCAAGTGAAAGGCAATTATGATGATATAAGATGGACTGACTGAGATGAGAAAAGCTAGTATGAACTCGACCTCTTTTGTTTTGGAAAATATGATTAGTTCATCGTTTCTGATTCAGCCTATTATGAATAAACATGTTTGCAATGACAACTAGACATCATAGTTTCTTGTGCCATGCTTGATTAGCTATGAGTTATAATGGTTTACCTTGTGTGGCAACATGCTATTGAAATGGTTATGATGTGGTATGATAGGGTGGTATCCTCCTCTGAATGATTTAAGTGACTTGACTTGGCGCCTGTTCACGCATGTAGTTGAAACAAAATCAACATAGCCTTCACGATATTTATGTTCATGGTGGATTATATCCTACTCATGCTTGCATTCAGTGTTGATTAATTTTAATGCACGTTCATGACTGTTGTCGCTCTCTAGCTGGTCGCTTCCCAGTCTTTTGCTAGCCTTCACCTGTACTAAGCGGGAATACTGCTTGTGCATCCAAACTCCATTAACCCCAAAGTTATTCCACATGAGTCCACTATACCTACCTATATACGGTATCTACCTGCCGTTCCAAGTAAATTTGTATGTGCCAAACTCTAAACCTTCAAATAAATATCCTGTTTGTTAAGCTCGAATAGCTCATGTATCAACTAGGGCTGTCCGTATCTTCCATGTTAGGCGGGTTATTCTCAAGAGGAGTGGACTCTGCTCCTCACTCACGAGAAAGTGGCTGGTCACCGGGATGCCCAGTCCCATGCTTTATGCAAACTAAATCAAAATAATTGCAAAGAAAACTCCCCCTGGGACTGTTGTTAGTTGGAGGCACTCGTTGTTTGGAGAAAGCCATGGATTGATGCTTGTTGGTGGAAGGGGGAGTATAAACTTTACCATTCTGTTGGGAACCGCCTATAATGTGTGTAGCATGGAAGATATTGCCATCTCTTGGTTGTTATGTTGACAATGAAAGTATACCACTCAAAATATTATTCACGTCTATTTCAAAACCGAGCTCTGGCACCTCTACAAATCCCTGCTTCCCTCTGCGAAGGGCCTATCTATTTACTTTTATGATGAGTCATCATCCTCTTATTAAAAAGCACCAGTTGGAGAGCACCGCTGTCATTTGCATTCATTACTGTTAGTTTACATTGAGTATGACTTGAATGGATCTCTTTTGCCATGAATTACAATGTCTAGTCAGTCCTTGGTCTTTAAAGGTAATCTGCATTTATGTTTTGCGGTCTCAGAAAGGGCTAGCGAGATACCATATTGTTATATCATATTATGATTGTTTTGAGAAAGTGTTGTCATCTGAGATTTATTATTATTGCTCACTAGTTGATTATGCTATTGATATGAGTAAACTTGAGACCAAAGCGTTATTGTGAATGTGGTTAGTTATAATCTTTGCTGAAAACTTGAATGCTGGCTTTACATATTTACAACAACAAGAGCAAACAGAGTTTGTAAAAGTTTTTCTTTATGACTTTTAGTTTATCAACTGAATTGCTTGAGGACAAGCAAAGGTTTAAGCTTGGGGGAGTTGATACGTCTCCGTCGTATCTACTTTTCCAATCACTTTTGCCCTTGTTTTGGACTCTAACTTGCATGATTTGAATGGAACTAACCCGGACCGACGCTGTTTTCAGCAGATTTACCATGGTGTTATTTATGTGCGGAAACAAAAGTTCTCAGAATAACCTGAAACTTCACGGAGCAACTCTTTGGAAAATATAAAAAATACCTGCAAAAAATGAAGGCCAGGGGGCCCACCACCTGTCCATGAGGGTGGGGGCGCACCTCCCCCCTAGGGCGCGCCCCCTACCTCATGGCCCCTTGGAGCTCCTCCGACTCCAACTCCAACTCTATATATTGTGTTTCGGGGAGAAAAAATCATAGAGAAGGATTCATCACATTTTACGATACAAAGCCGCCGCCAAGCCCTAAAACCTCTCGGAGGGCTGATCTGGAGTCCGTTCGGGGCTGCGGAGAGGGGAATCCGTCGTCATCGTCATCATCAACCATCCTCCATCACCAATTTCATGATGCTCACCACTGTGCGTCAGTAATTCCATCGTAGGCTTGCCAGACGGTGATGGGTTGGATGAGATCTATCATGTAATCGAGTTAGTTTTGTTAGAGTTTGATCCCTAGTATCCACTATGTTCTGAGATTGATGTTGCTATGACTTTGCTATGCTTAATGCTTGTCACAAGGGCCCGAGTGCCATGATTTCAGATCTGAACCTATTATGTTTTTATCAATATATGAGAGTTCTTGATCCTATCTTGCAAGTCTATAGTCACCTATTATGAGTTATGATCCATTTACCCCGAAGTGACAATAATTGGGATACTTACCGGTGATGACCGTAGTTTGAGGAGTTCATGTATTCACTATGTGTTAATGCTTTGGTCCGGTACTCTATTAAAAGGAGGCCTTAATATCCCTTAGTTTCCATTAGGACCCCACTACCAAGGGAGGGTAGCACAAAAGATGTCATGCAAGTTCTTTTCCATAAGCACGTATGACTATATTCGGAATACATTGCTACATTACATTGATGAACTGGAGCTAGTTCTGTGTCACCCTAGGTTATGACTATTACATGATGAACCGCATCTGGCATAATTCTCCATCACCGATCCATTGCCTACGAGCTTTCCATATATAGTTCTTCGCTTATTTACTTTTCCGTTGCTATTGCCATCGTCACTACAAAATACCAAAAAAATTACTTTTACTACTATTACCTTTTGCTACCGTTACCACTACTATCGTATTACTTTGCTACTAAATAGTTTGCTGCAGATACTAAGTTTCCAGGTGTGGTTGAATTGACAACTCAGCTGCTAATACTTGAGAATATTCTTTGGCTCCCCTTGTGTCGAAATAAATTTGGGTTGAATGCTTTACCCTGAACTGTTGCGATCCCCTATACTTGTGGGTTATCAACCCCTTACGAGAGCCGTGTTGCCGAACTACTAGATTCGTCCCCGGCCACGGACTCGAAGCCGCCTGCGTCCGTGCCTATCGAATCCGATTGGGCGCCGATCATGGAGTTCACCTCCGCGGATATCTTTCAGCACTCACCTTTCGGTGACATGCTAAATTCATTAAGGTCTCTCTCCTTGTTAGGAGATCCTTGGCCGAACTATGCCCGGCTAGAATGGGATGCGGACGAAGAAGAAATTCTCTGCCCACCCACCACCCACTTAGTAGCCTCTGTCGACGATTTAACCGACATGCTCGATTTCGACTCCGAAGACATCGACGGCATGGACGATGATGCAGGAGAGGAACATGAACCAGTGCCCATAGGGCGCTGGACAACCACTTCACCACATGACATATACATGGTGGATACACCCAAAGAAAACAATGACGAAGAACGGCAGGATGCAGCGAAGAATAGCTCCCTCGAGAAGCAATCAAAGCGTCGGTGTAGGCGCCGCTCAAAATCTTGCCTCGGCAAAAACAACAATAACAGCGCATGAGAAAATAACACTCCAGTCGACTCCAGAGTAAACGACGATCACATTGACCCAGCGGCAGAGCATGATGAAACTGCAAACAACGAACATAGTACGGATCCGATGTTCGAACACGGCGACGCCGAGGATAAACCTCATCAAACCCCCTCTAGGGAGGAAAATAGTCCGGATGAAGACGCACACATCATCCCGAAAACGCACTTGGAGCAAGAGAACCTTCGCAGTAGGCTTATTGCCACAGCGATGAGTCTGAAGAAGCAGAAGCAAAGGCTTAAGGCCGCACAAAACACGCTCAACAGCAGGTGGAACAAAGTGCTCGACAATGAAGAAAAGTATGGTGGAAGTTACCACACAAAGAACTATCCAAAGCGCAAGCTATTACCTGAATTCGACGATGAGGCCTTAGAGCCCACACAACCGAAAAATAAAACGGCCAACCGGCCAGATCAACCACCTTGTGATCACGATAGAGCGGCTAACAAGGCCGCACATAAGTCAACACACGATCTACGTGAGGACTTGCGCCAAATCCAGTATGACCAGATCCATCTATGGATCTAGGAAATGCGCTCCGCCGCAAAACCAAAACCGAATACTACAACCATCTGAACACCATGATACATCCAAATACAGGGGTGCCACACACCCCCTATGTTTCACCGATGAGGTGCTGGACCACGAATTTCCAGAAGGATTCAAACCAGTGAACATAGAGGCGTATGACGGGACCACAGACCCTAGGGTCTGGATTGAGGACTTTATCCTCCATATCCATATGGCTCGCGGAGATGATCTCCACACCATCAAGTACTTGCCCCTCAAGCTTAAAGGACCAGCTCGGCACTGGCTGAAAAGCCTTCCCGAAAACTCAATTGGAAGTTGGAAGGAGCTCGAGGATGCTTTTCGGGCTAATTTTCAAGGGACCTATGTCCGACCTCCAGATGCAGACGATTTAAGTCATATAATTCAACAGCCCGGAGAGTCAGCTCGAAAGCTTTGGAACGGGTTTCTCGCTAAGAAGAACCAAATCATCGACTGCCCGGACGTTGAAGCCTTAGCAGCTTTCAAGCACAGCGTCCAAGACGAATGGCTCGCCAAACACCTCGGCCAAGAAAAACCGAGAACAATGGCAGCCCTGACAAGGCTCATGACCTGCTTTTGTGCGGGCGAAGATAGCTAGTTAGCCCGCAGTAGCACCAGCGACCCAAGCACATCGAATGTCAGGGATGGCAATGGAAAACCACGACGTAGTAAAAGCAAGCATCGAAATAAAGAAGACATCCCAGATAATACGGCGGTAAACGCCGGATTCAGGGGCTCTCGACCAGGTCAGTGGAAAAAGCCTTTCAAAGGTAGCAGAGATGGACTGTCTAGCCTAAACAAGATTCTAGACAAACTATGTCAGATTCATGGCACGATAAACCTGCAAATCACACCCATAGAGAATGCTGGGTCTTCAAGCAGGCCGGTAAGCTAAACGCCGAACGGAAGGGGAGGGAGACACCAAGCTAAGACGAGGACGAACCTCGCCAGCAAAGCACTGGAGGACAGAAAAATTTCCCACTAGAGGTGAAAACAGTAAACATGATCCACGTGACGAAGAGGAGAAGCAAACATGCACTCCGAGACATATGCGCCGTAGTGCCCACCCCTAAGTTCAACCCCTGGTTGGCCTGCCCGATCACTTTTGATCGCAGGGATCACCCGACAAGCATCCGTCATGAAGGATTAGCTGCCTTAGTGTTAGACCCAATAATAAACGGATACCATCTCACACGAGTCCTTCTGGACGGCGGCAGTGGTCTAAATCTGATATATCCGGACACAGTCCGCAAAATGGGGATAGACCCGACAAAAATCAGCCACAGTAATACTACCTTCAAGGGAGTAATACCAGGCCCAGAGGCCCGCCCCACGGGCTCTCTAATACTAGAGGTTGTATTTGGTTCACCCGACAACTACTGAAGTGAGAAGTTAGACTTCGACATTGCTCCATTCTGAAGCGGCTATCAAGCACTACTCGGAATAACAACTTTCGCTCGTCTTAATGTGGTACCACATGACACTTCTCTTAAGCTTAAGATGTCTGGTCCACGTGGCACCATCACAGTTGGTGGAAATATTGAGCGTTCTCTATGCGTGGAAGGACGTGCGGCGGCTTTAACAGCCAAGCACTAGACGGCCTCACGAACCATAATAAATGATAGGTCGTCAGGACCGTGGACACGGTTAGACAAGTCCGGCACATCACTAGATATACCTGAGATTGGTTTGATGGTTAAACCCTCATAGACGGTACCAGGGGCTTCCCGCGTGTAATCAGGGCTAGTTCGGCTCAACTAGACTTATCTTGAATTTTATTGATTTATCGAGAATAACCAATTTTTTGGCACGACAACTTTCACCTAAGTTCTTCTCTTTTATAGATGGCAATCGTGCTACACCCATCCAGGACACGGCACAATGGAGACACAGGCACAGACGTGCAGCAGGGACCCGCTCAAAGGTTTCTTTTCAGATTAAGACCCTGCGTAAACCTTTTTTTACTATCTCTTGTTGTTCACATCCCCCGGATACTCAATACAACCGAGAAGGATGTTGACGTTATTGGCATTTCGCCACGTCAGAATATTGCACGTACCTGGACACTCGGGGTTTATTATTAAGGGCATTGTTCAGCCCGACATATGTTATAAAGACCGAATACCTTAGGGAGTGTTTGGCATTGCGAGTTTGTCCTTATATGCATCAGCTATGAATCATGTCTTTGGTCAAATGTTGGGTTTGCCTGGCTCCCGTGTTTTGCTACCTTACGTTCCGCTCTATCGGCTAAGGCGGCACTGGGAGAACTACTGCGATTGTGCCCTGGTTCATCCGGATGAGCACCTCAATAGAGAAAGCCGAAAACTGACTGTCATGATAAAGCGCAAGACAGGTCAACCACTTGATGACTTAGCGGAATCTTCGGGATTCCTCCGCATTCACGAAGGGCCGTTTCCCAGTCATGTATGTACGCGCACCGTATTCAGACAAGCGCGGAAGTACCAGGGGCTATATAATAGTCCCACCATCAAACTCCTATGGCTAAGTGAAAGTGTTAAAGCAATATAGTCCGATTACCTCGTTCGCTGCGCTACCACCTCCTTAATGGACCAAGACATTGGATGAAGTGTGAATACACGTTTTTTGAGAACACCCCCGCATTATATGCGTGGGGGCTGAAGCCGACGACTGCAAACTTTCAGGTTATATACATATATACATAAACGGCCGCACAGGAGGCACCATAATACTTTTAGGCAATAGTATAAACACAGCCTTTACAATTCAATAAAACATTGTTTTTTACAATGGGAATACATGTCACGAGAACATAATATTCTTCGAGCACTGAGCCTCTATTGAATGAGCGCCTTCAAGGACTTCTTCAAAGTAGTGCTCGGAAGATAATCGGCACACGGCCGAACTCTGGGTTGCAATAGTGGTGGCCTCCATCTCTTCCCAGTATGTCTTGACACGGGCAAGTGCCATCCGCGCACCCTCTATGCACGCTGACCTCTTCATAGCGTCGATGTGCGGCACAGCACCAAGGAATTGTTGCACTAAACTAAAATAACTATTCGGCCTTGGCCCTTCCGGCCACAGATGATCCACAACAGACCTCGTGGCAAGTCCGGACAACCTATGGAGCTTGGCCCACTCGGCCATTCGCTCATTCAACAGCAGCGGACGCACTGGAACATTGAGCTGTGACCAGAACAGCTTTTCCACTTTACGATCTTTTTGATCCTTGAAGTACTCGGCCGCATCAACAGCACTTGCTGCCAAATGCACGCATGCGTCTGCAAAACTCCATAGTTGATCAAGAGGGGCATAATTCGGATCTCCGAACTTCATCCGCAAAAAAGGGCTTCCCAGCCGCGATATCTCCAGCTTGACGCAGCTCCTCCTTCGACGCTCTGATTTTGGAGCGGGCTTCCTTGGCTGCTACCATGTCCTTCTCCAGTTCCGTCGCCTTCGCTCGGCTTTCTTTTTCAAGAAGCTGGTAATGGTCAGCGGCATCTTTCAACTCAACGGCCATTTTGGCTATTTTTTCCTTGCTTTGGCAATGCACAGCCTGTTCGGCCCTCACCTCTTCGACCGCCTTTACAGCGGCCACACCACTATTCCTGGCTTGTTCCTTGGCTTGGGCAAGTTCCGCCCGAAGGGTCTCCACGGCGGCAGCTCAATCTGCAGTCACAACATATTAAAGATACTGGCATCATGCTCCTCTTACTATGTGTTGATCACCGGAGAAATCACATACCCCATGCCTCGTCGAGCCGCTTGTTTACAAGCACGATGTCAGCATCTGCCGCATCAAATTGCCGCTTCAGCTCGGCAAACTCATCAGTCCGCCTAGCCGCCGGACCTTCAGCCACCTGCACATGACGGCGGCCTGAATATTACCTGGGACTATGATCCTCTGTTTGCCGCCATTCTCGACGGCAACCAGAGTCTCAGGGGCTACTATCTACATAGGGCACACCTAACGTGTGCGGTACTGTCAAAAACATACACTATTTCACGTACCTCAAAGCCTTTCAGCAGACTCATAAAAGCTTCGTGCAACAAGCTTTTGGTGGATAAAATCCTCTCAATCACCGTACCCATTAGCGTACGATGCGCTTCTGAGATGGCCGCTTGCTCCAGAAGATCCTTCAGTGCGTCCGATCGCACACCGGATGGTTCCGGACTCTTTCTGTTGCTCTCCTTAGGAGCCGAATACTGAGGACTTCGGGTGGCCAAAGGATTACCCTCTGGCCTTGGCGGATCAGGAGAAACCCTCCGCGATGACACTTCAGGGTCGCCTGCCTCATGAGGTGGGGCGGCATGGGGAGGTGTTTCGCTCTCCATCATCTCCGGAAGAAGATCCCCCGAAGACGAACTCTGTCGAGAAGGGCTACGATCCGAACTACAAAGATATATGCTTCGGTTATTGTCTTCAGAAGTAATGTATATTTTTACTATTAAGTACTTTTTGGTTACTTAAAGCTCGGTAGAGGGCTGATCCCCTTGCGGGCACTATGCAGCAAAAGTATCCTTCATGGCAGGACCCTCTGGTGAAGATTTCTTCCCCCGTTTGGAAACCTTTGTTTCCGGGTCTTCAGAGGTGGTCCTCTTCCTTCCTTGGGGAGAGGGAATTTTATATTCTTCTCCCTGGTTATCCTCCTTCGCGGAGGCGCTAATTCCCCGATTTGGACAAATAATTAGTGAGGCCTGCTTTCAGCCTCTTTATTCCCCCTTTTATCTTCCCCTGAGGGCGCCTGATAAGGCGCCGACTCGAGCATTTTGGCTACTACTGGATTTGCTGAGCCTTCGGGAAGGGGGGCCGAACACCTAATCATCTTCGCCTTTGTTACCCAGTCCTGGTCAAGAAGCGACTTTTCGGAATAATGTTATGGTAAATAAAAAGACAGCGTGTTTGGCCACGGGATTACTTACTTGGGTATCTGGGCGATTACAGCTCAGACCCGCATCCTCGGTGGTGTCTGGACCCTTTATTTGTGCTCTGAAGAACAATTTGTACATCTCTTCGAGCGTCATGCCGAGGAAGTGTTGAATAGTTCGCGGTCCTTCTGGGTTGAATTCCCACATACGGAGGGGTCGACGTTTGCAAGGCGGGACTCGACGAACTAGCTTGACTTGCATTACCGTGACCAGGCTGACATCTCTCTCAAGGAGATCTTGAATGCGACTCGGCAATATCGGCACATCATGTACTGGCCCCCAGTTCAGCCCCTTGTTGATCCATGACGTCAGTTGTGGTGGGGGGCCCGAGTGAAAGGCAGGGGCAGCTACCCACTTGGCACTTCGGGGAGCTGTGATACAAAACCACTCCCGTTGCCATAAACCGGACACCTCTGGGAAGGAACCCTCTGGCCACGGAACATCAACACTTTTGCTTATTACGGCACCTTTGCACTCTGCGTGTCGCCCCTCGATCATCTTCGGCTTCACATTGAAAGTCTTGAGCCATAGGCCGAAGTGTGGGGTAATGTGGTGAAAGGCCTCACACACGATGATGAATGACGAGATGTGAAGGAGGGAATCTGGGGCCAGGTCATGGAAATGCAGCCCATAATAGAAAATGAGCCCCCTAACAAAGGGATCCAGAGCGAGGCCTAGACCTTAGAAGAAGTGAGAGATGAATACAACATTCTCGCCGTGTTCGGGAGTGGGAATGACCTGCTGTCGGGTGGTAGGATCGACATATGCCAACGGGTGGCTTATCATTGCGGGGGCCAATAGAACGTCGCCGGTGCCTGGAAACGGGATGAGGCGTAGACATGCACGCCGGCGAATCTTACCCAGCTTCAGGGCTCTCCGGGGAGATAACACCCCTACTGCTGCTCTGCGGGGTCTCCGCATGATCACTAAGTTCACAGGTGGCTACAGTGCTCCTTGAGTTGTTTGGGGTGGAAGGAGGAAGAAGGGCTTAGCTCAGCTTGCTTCTTCTCCTTGTATGTGTCTCTGTCTAGAAAGAGAGTTCCACCCTTTGCATGGGTGCACCGGGGGGTTTATATAGGCCTACCCCCCGGGGGTACAATGGTAATCCGACTGGGCGCGTGGCCCAGCTGTCTGTGGCTATGTTCGCCGGCTTCTCCACCGGCTTCTGGGGCCCGCCGGCTGGTGGGTCCCGCCGGCTGCCGGCTCCCGTGTCGACAGGCCGGCCCCACTGGCCAGGGCCTGGTCGGCGGCTGGTTACTGTGGCTCCGTGTTTGTTGGCGCAGGCTTGGTCGGGGTAAGCGTGGCTACAGTAACGCCGCCCTGGCGGGCGATTACTGTAGCCCCGCCGCACCTTGTCTCCTTAATGGGCGTCTCCTTCGAGGAGGGCGGCAGGCCGGCTACGTGAAGCCGGCCCTCTGTCTTGCCGGCTTGAGAGGGGGTGCGGCCGCCTTCGGCATCTCTCTGCCCGAAGGGGCCCACCGACTCGGGGGCCACGCTGGCGGCCCGTCGAGGACGGCGTCGGAGCCGCCGTGGCTACAGTGCCGCGCCGGGCGGGCCGCAGCTGCCCGCACGACGCGCTGTACCAGGCGTGCTCCGGGTTTTGGGGGTGGCAGGCTCCACTGTAGCCACGCCCCGCTTCATCATCGCAGAGTGGACGCGTACATCGCGGGTACGGCGTTGACTGCTTTATCGGAGCCGGCCCTGTCGTAGCCAACCCTCCACAGTTTTCTTCATGGGGGTAAAAAGGGCGGGCCGCCCCCCAAGCCGGCCAGGATGGCAGTCAGCTAGGGGGGAGGCGGCCCAGGTCTTGAGTCTCCTTATGAGCCGGATGGGCTCATAATTTTTTCTGAGGGGCCAGGGGAAGCCGGCTGGGCTACCCATGGCTATTTACCCCGACAGTAGTCCCTGAAGGCGGACGAGCTTCACGGCGGACGGAAGGACGGGAAGCTTGGCCGGCTTCATACCGTGAGGGGCTGTCCTCGTCGTTGCAGCCGACTTCGGAGCGCTTTTGGTTACTAGGGTGACCGTGGTTGACCCGCGGGATGGCCACGGGCCCCACGACGAGCCACGTGGCGGGGAAGCCCTGCCATCGCACGCGCGCGACGGGACGCCGCTGCAGGCCCGGGCCCGCCACTCCCTGGCCTCGGCCCGGGCGCAGATCTTCTGTGGCCCGAGGGGACTGCTCGCCTCCCCGTGGCCGTTACTTCGCGTCATCAAGACGCGTAATTAGCGCGGGCGTGGGGGAGATGGGCACGATCGATCCCCACGATCCCCCACGCCGCGCCTCCTCGTCTCTGGCGCACGCGCCTACAAGTAGCGGGGGAGGAGGAGAGGCACAGGCCTGTTCGCTCTCCCGCTCCCCGTCCCTCCTGCTCTTCTTCTTCCTCTTCTTCTTCCTCGCGCCCGACGCAGTTTCGCGCCGCAGCCCACCCACGCCGCCATGTCTCTGGCTTTGTCGAGCTCGTGGGACGGGTCCAATGTCCACGATGATCACATCGAGTTCCTCCGCCAGATCCGGCGCCTGCCCGCCGCCAACCTCGTGCAGGTGCGTCTGGCGCCCGCGAAGGAGGTCTTGCCGGCCCCGGAGGAAGGCGAGCGCGTCGTCTTCCGCGCGCACTTCCTCCGTGGCTTCGGCTTCCCGGCGAGTAGCTTCATGCGCTCCTTTCTTGAATTCTACAATCTCCAACCGCACCACGTCACGCCCAACGCAGTGCTACAGCTCTTGGCCTTCGTCTCACTCTGCGAGGGGTTCCTGGGGGTGCTGCCGACGCTGGAGCTCTGGGCGGAGCTGTTCCAGAACAAGCTCGGCACCGTCTCCGCCGGCGTGCCAGCTCCCTGCGGCGCCTTCATCGCAATGAAGAGGGCAAGCAACGACAACCCCTTCCCCCACATCCCTCTAATCCAATCCGTCAAGCTCTGGCAGAAGTCTTATTTCTACGTCAAGAACGTCGCCCCGCACGGCGACTACGTCAATCTGCCGGCTTATGTAGCCGGCCCGCCGACTGGGAAGCGGCGGACCTGGGGCTACCGGTCGAAGTCCTTATCTCCGGCTGGGAATGCTTCCATCTCCCGGCTGCGGGTGATGGTCCAGTCGGAAGGCCTGCGCGCGTCCGATCTGGTGACCGCCTTCGCCGAGCGCCGGATTCTGCCCCTCCAAAGCCGGCCGCACATGATGTGCCAGATGAGTGGCCGGTTTGATCCTTGCCGGCTGAGCACATGGGAGATGCCCCACGCCGAGGTGGCTCTGATGGCGAACTACATCGCCAACCTGAAGCTCACCGACGAGTGGCAATTCGGCAAGGTGCCGTACTCCCGCGCCCATCCTCCGCCTATGGTAAGTTTTTCTTCTTGTCGTCCGCCGGCTTGGGTCAGCCGGCTTCTGACCAGGCGGCTCTTTTCTTTTTTCTCTTCGTCAGAATCCTCTTCTTCCGTCGCCATCCGGGGCGGCTGGAGTCGACCGTGAGTACGCCCCGGACCGTACGGTGGACGACCTCGACGACCCGGATCTCTCCGCCGTCTCCATGGAGGATGCCGCCGAGCTCGGCGGCATCGGGCTCTCGGCCAGTTTCGACGACTGGCCGGACGATTTTGAAGCCGAAGAACTCCCGCGCCGTCAGCCAGCAACCGACCGCCGCGGCGCGAGCTCGTCTGCCGCGTCGACTGCCACGGTGGGCGCCAAATGTCGGGTGGTAGGATCGACATATGCCAACGGGTGGCTTATCATTGCGGGGGCCAATAGAACGTCGCCGGTGCCTGGAAACGGGATGAGGCGTAGACATGCACGCCGGCGAATCTTACCCAGCTTCAGGGCTCTCCGGGGAGATAACACCCCTACTGCTGCTCTGCGGGGTCTCCGCATGATCACTAAGTTCACAGGTGGCTACAATGCTCCTTGAGCTGTTTGGGGTGGAAGGAGGAAGAAGGGCTTAGCTCAGCTTGCTTCTTCTCCTTGTATGTGTCTCTGTCTAGAAACAGAGTTCCACCCTTTGCATGGGTGCACCGGGGGGTTTATATAGGCCTACCCCCCAGGGGTACAATGGTAATCCGACTAGGCGCGTGGCCCAGCTGTCTGTGGCTATGTTCGCCGGCTTCTCCGCCGGCTTCTGGGGCCCGCCGGCTGGTGGGTCCCGCCGGCTGCCGGCTCCCGTGTCGACAGGCCGGCCCCACTGGCCAGGGCCTGGTCGGCGGCTGGTTACTGTGGCTCCGTGTTTGTTGGCGCAGGCTTGGTCGGGGTAAGCGTGGCTACAGTAACGCCGCCCTGGCGGGCGATTACTGTAGCCCCGCCACACCTTGTCTCCTTAATGGGCGTCTCCTTCGAGGAGGGCGGCAGGCCGGCTACGTGAAGCCGGCCCTCTGTCTTGCCGGCTTGAGAGGGGGTGCGGCCGCCTTCGGCATCTCTCTGCCCAAAGGGGCCCACCGCCTCGGGGGCCACGCTGGCGGCCCGTCGAGGACGGCGTCGGAGCCGCCGTGGCTATAGTGCCACGCCGGGTGGGCCGCAGCTGCCCGCACGACGCGCTGTACCAGGCGTGCTCCGAGTTTTGGGGGTGGCAGGCTCCACTGTAGCCACGCCCCGCTTCATCATCGCAGAGTGGACGCGTACATCGCGGGTACGGCGTTGACTGCTTTATCGGAGCCGGCCCGGCGGTAGCCGGCCGTGCCATAGCCGGCCCTACCGTAGCCGGCCATGCCGTAGCCGGCCCTCCACAGTTTTCTTCATGGGGGTAAAAAGGGCGGGCCGCCCCCCAAGCCGGCCAGGATGGCAGTCGGCTAGGGGGGAGGCGGCCCAGGTCTTGAGTCTCCTTATGAGCCGGATGGGCTCATAATTTTTTCTGAGGGGCCAGGGGAAGCCGGCTGGGCTACCCATGGCTATTTACCCCGACACCTGCCCTCGAGCAGGCAGCCTGTGCGAGATTTCGAGGGTCAAATACCTGCCCTCTCTTAGCTTCTTGATGTCTTCCTCTGTCACAGAGGAATGCATCCACCGACCTTGAAGGTTGGATCCGGACATGGTTGAAGGTCCGAAGCGCCTGACCTGAGCCTTAGGTGTTGGAACTCGAGACGGGGGAAGTATTCGATCGAGTACAAGAGGGAAAAAAGGACAGGCCTAAAATCGAGGAGTCATACCAACGGGCACGGTTGGGTTACCCACGTCCGTATTGATGAGAATCCCGTAATAAGGGGGACACGATCTCTGCTGTGACAAGACGTGTCAAGAAAACCGCCTCGTGATATGTGCAGTGCTGGTTGAAAAAAAATCGGTTCAAATAAAGACCGGGCCATGGCATGATGTCATGTAGCTAAACGTGTCAACAGATTAGATTTGTGGAAATATTATTCTCTCTATGGTGGTATGTGGAACTTATTTTGTAGAGGCGGACACTATTGTTGTGTTCGAAATCTTCTATGGAGTATTCGGAAGAAGAACCCGCCTTGCAATGCCGAAGACAAATCTGTGCGCCGGACACATCGTCATTGAAGCCTGGTTCAGGGGCTACTGAGGGAGTCTTGGATTAGGAGGTCTCCGAACAGCCGGACTATATCCTTTGGTCGGACTGTTAGACTATGAAGATACAAGATTGAATACTCCGTCCCGTGTCCAGCTGGGACTTTCCTTGGCATGGAAGGCAAGCTTGGCAATACGGATATGTAGATCTCCTCCCTTGTAGTCGACTCTGTGTAACCCTAGCCCCCTCCGGTGTCTATATAAACGGGAGGGTTTAGTCTGTAGGACAACAACAATCATACCATAGGCTAGCTTCTAGGGTTTAGCCTCTACGATCTCGTGGTATATCAACTCTTGTAATACTCATATCATCAAGATCAATCAAGAAGGACATAGGGTATTACCTCCATCGAGAGGGCCCGAACCTGGGTAAACATCGTGTCCCCTGCCTCCTGTTACCATCCGCCTTAGACGCATAGTTCGGGACCCCCTACCCGAGATCCGCCAGTTTTGACACCGACAGTCATGCATAGCAAAAGTAGCATCATCAATTACTTGCGACATATCAGAATCAATAGCAGGTGTAGGTGTCGCAAGCTTACTCAAAACAGAAGGTGACTCAAGTGCAGAGCTAGATGGCAGTTCCTTACCTCCACTCGTCCTAGACGGAAAAATCTTGGTTTTGGTATCTTTCAGATTAATCATAGTGATCAACAAATATAAGTCCCAAGTGACTCAAAGCATATAGCTATGCTCCTCAGCAACGACGCCAGAAAAAGGTCTTGATAACCCACGAGTATACGGGATCATAATAGTTTTTTAGGGTAGAGTATTCAACCCAAATTTATTGATTTGACACAAAAGAGGAGCCAAAGAATATTCACGAGTATTAGCAGTTGAGTTGTCAATTCAACCACACCTGAAAGACTTAATATCTGTAGCAAAGTATTTAGTAGCAAAGTAGTATGGAAGTAATTGTAATAGTGGCAAAAGTGTCAGTAGCAGTTTCATAGTGATTGTAACAGCAGTAGTGATGACCCACAAGTATAGTGGATATATCGTAGTCCTTTTAATAAGTAAGAGTGTCGAACCCAACGAGGAGCAGAAGGAAACGATAAGCAATTTTCAGCAAGGTATTCTCTACAAGCACTGAAATTATCGTTAACAGATAGTTTTGTCATAAGATAAATCATAATGGGTAACAAGTAAATAAAGTAACTAAGGTGCAGCAAAGTGGCCCAATCCTTTTTGTAGCAATGGACAAGCCTGGGCAAACTCTTATATAAAGCAAAGTGCTCCCGAGGACACATGGGAATTGTTGTCAAGCTAGTTTTCATCATGCTCATATGATTCGCGTTCGTTACTTTGATAATTTGATATGTGGGAGGACCGGTTCTTGGGTGTGATGCGGCTTGAAGCTACGTCAGTATTTCCCCAAAGAAGAAGGGATGATGCAGCACATTGATGGTAGGTATTTCCCTCAGTGATGAAACCAAGGTTATTGAACCAGTAGGAGAACCAAGCAACACTACATAAACATCACCTGCACACAAATAAAAAATACTCGCAACCCGACGTGTAAAAGGGGTTGTCAATCCCTTTCGGGTAACAGCACCAGAAATTGGCAAACGGACGTGAATAAATTGTAGTAGATTGATAGATTGAACGCCAAATAAAATAAATTGCAGCAAGGTATTTTTGTATTTTTGGTTTAATAGATCTGAAAATAAAATAGATTGCAAAGGAAAATAAGATGAGAAAGAGACCCGGGGCCCGTAGGTTTCACTACTGGCTTCTCTTGAGCAAAATAGCAAATGGTGGGTAAACAGATTACTGTTAGGAAATTGATAGAACTTCAAATAATCATGACGATATCTAGGCAATGATCATTATATAGGAATCACGTCCAAGATTAGTAGACCGACTCCTGCCTGCATCTACTACTATTACTCCACACATCGCCCCGCTATCCAGCATGCATCTAGTGTATTAAGTTCATGGAGAAATGGAGTAATGCAATAAGAACGATGACATGATGTAGACAAGATTTATTTATGTAGAAATAGACCCCATGGTTTTATCCTTTGTAGCAACGATACATACATGTCGGTTCCCCTTGTGTCATTGGGATCAAGCACCATAAGACTGAACCCACTACAAAGCACCTCTTCCCATCGCAAGATAAATAGATCAAGTTGGCCAAACAAAAACCCAAATATTGGAGAAGAAATATGAGGCTTAAGCAATCATGCATATAAGAGATCAAAGAAGATTCAAATAACTTTCATGGATAAAAAGATAGATCTGATCATAAACTCAAAGTTCATCGGATCCCAACAAACACACCGCAAAAGAGTTACATCATATGGATCTACAAGAGACCACTGTATTGAGAATCAAATGAGAGAGAGGAAGCCATCTAGCTACTAACTACGGACCCGAAGGTCTACAAAAAATTAGTCATGCATCATCGGAGAGGCACCAATGGAAGTGGTGAACCCCTCCGTGATGGTGTCTAGATTAGATTTGGTGGTTCTGGACTCTACAGCGGCTGGAATTGATTTTCGTCGACTCCCCTAGGGTTTTTGGAATATTGGGATATTTATAGAGCAAAGAGGCAGTCCGGGGGGCACCCGAGGTGGGCACAAGCCACCAAGGTGCGCCTGGGGGCCCAGGCGTGCCCTGGTGGGTTGTGCTCCCCTCGGAGCACCCTGCAGGCGCTTCTCCGGCCCATTGGATGTCTTCTGGTCCAAAAAATCCACAAAAAGTTTCGCTGCATTTGGACTCCGTTTGATATTGATTACCTGCGATGTAAAAAACATGCAAAAACAGCAACTGGCACTTGGGACTATGTCAATAGGTTAGTACCAAAACATGATATAAAATGACTATAAAATGATTATAAAACATCCAAGAATGATAATAGAACAGCATGGAATAATAAAAAATTATAGATATGTTGGAGACGTATCAGCATCCCCAAGCTTAATTCCTGCTCGTCCTTGAGTAGGTAAATGATAAAAACAAAATTTTTGATATGGAATGCTGCTTAACATGTCATCTCATATTCTTTTCTTTATAGCATGGACATTTGGACTTTCATATTGTTCAAAGAAATAGTCTAGTTTTGACATGATAACTTAAATACTCAAGCATACCAACAAGCAACCATGTCTTTCAAAATATCAACGCTAAAATAAGCTATCCCTAGCCCATCATGCTCAATCATTGATCCATTCATGAAACACACTCGCATATTAACTACACCCAATGCTCAAGTACGATTATAGTGCTCCCTAGTTGGTGCTTTTATAAGACAAGATGGAGACTCAAATTCAAAATAAAAATTGCATAAAGTAAAAGAAAGGCCCTTCGCGGAGGGAAGTAGGGAATTGTAGAGGTGCCGGAGCTCAAAGAGAAAATTTAGAGGTAAAAACATTTTGAGAGGCATACTTTTCCCACCAATGAACACGACTTAGAGTTCCCAACACTTTCCATGCTAGATATATCATAGGCGGTTCCCAAACAGAAATTAAAGTTTATTCCCTTACCACCATACTTTCACTTTCCATGGCTAATCGTATCCACGGGTGCCTTCCATACCAACACTTTCCAAGGAATTTATTATTTGACAACATAAAGTAAACTCATTTTTCATTTCAGGATTGGGCATCCCTAATACCTTTGCCTTAATCTTGTGTAATGACAAGTGAATAAACACTCATCATGAGAATAACACATCTAGCATGGAAAATATTAGCCACCCCTCACCGCCTCACGAGCGGTACGAGCACACAAAAGAGAAATTTATTTTGAATATTAGAGATAGCACATACAAAATTGCTTAGAACGACAAAAGAATATCGCATATAGGTAGGTATAGTGGACTCATGTGGCAAAACTGGTTTAAAGGATTTTGGATGCACAAGTAGTGATCATACTTAGTGCAAAATGAAGGCTAGCAAAAGATTGGGAAGTGACCAACCAAGAAACAAATAGTCTCATAAGTGAGCATTTAAGCATAATTAACACCGAATAATGCACCACAAGTAGGATGTAATCTCATTGCATGACTATTGAATTTCGTGCTTGCATAGGGAATCACAAACCTTAACACCAATATTCTTACTAAAGCATAATTACTCATCAACATGACTCACATATCACATCATCAGATCTCAAAACTACTACTAAGAATCAAGATTATTTTGTCCAATGATCTTATGGAAGTTTTTATTATATCCTTCCTGGTTATCTATCACTTTGGAACTAATTTTCATGTGTTGCTTTTGACAAGCTCAAAAAATATAAGTGAAGATCATGAGCATAAAATTTCTTTCTCTCAAATTAATTTAAGTGAAGCAAGAGAGAATTTCTTGAAAATTTTACTAACTCTCAAATAAATCTAAGTGATGCAAGAGAGCATTTCTCCAAAGAAATACGAAAGCACACCGTGCTCAAAAACATATAAGTGAAGCACTAGAGCCAGTCCATAGCTCATAAAAATTTAAGTGAAGCATAGAGAGCAATTCTAACAAGTCATGACATAATTTTGACTCTCTCAAATAGGTGTGTCCATAAAGGAATCAAGACTTAAAACACAAAATTAAACAAGAAAAGACTTATGTCATACAAGACGCTCCAAGCAAAACACATAGTATGTGACGAATAAAAATATAGTTTCGAGTAAAATACTGATGGCCGTTAGAAGAAAGAGGGGATGCCACTCGGGGCATCCCCAAGCTTAGTTGCTTGCTTCTCTTTGGATAATAGCTTGGGGTGCTGGGGCATCCCCAAACTTAGGATCTTCTTACTCCTTATTCCTTCATCCGTCGTAAGATAACCCAAAACTTGAAAACTTCAATCACACAAAACTCAACAAAGCCTCCATGAGATCCGTTAGTATAAGAAAGCAAATCACTACTACAAGTTCTGTAGCAAACCAATCATATTTTATTCTTGCATTATATCTACTGTATTCCAACTTTTCTATGGAAAAAACTCATCAAAGAAAACCATAGAATCATCAAAACAAGCACACAATGCAAAGAAAACAGAATCTGTCAAAAACAGAACAGTCTGCAGTAATCTGGATATTTTGAATACTTCTGTAACTCCCAAACTCTGAAAATGAGGATGACCTGGGCAATTTGTATATTAATATTTTGCAAAAGGAATTGATATTTTTTTCGCCCTTTGGTTAAAAATGGAAATTATTTTTGTGAGCGCAAAAGTTTCTGTTCTTCCAGCAAGATCAAACAACTATCACCAAAGAAGATCCTAAAGGCTTTACTTGGCACAAACACTAATTAAACTACTAAAAACACAATCATAACAGTAGCATAATTGTGCTAACACTCAAAAATAGGAAGGGAAAAGCAAAAATAAATTTTATTCATTGGGTTGCCTCCCAACAAGCGCTATTGTTTCACGCCCCTAGCTTGTCATAAGATTTCAATGATGCTCACACGAAAAATAAGAATTGAAACACAGAGAGAGCATCATGAAACATATGACAAACATATTTAAGTCTAACATACTTCCTATGCATCGGAACTTTATAAGCAAACAAATCATCAAGGAAAGAAATATCTAGCATATGCAAGGAAGAAGAAAGAAATAATTGCAATCTCATCATAACGAGAGGTAATTTAGTAACATGAAAATTTCTACAACCATATTTCCCTCTGTCAAAATAATTACATGTAGGATCATAATCAAATTCAGAAATATAGCTATCATATAAAATATTCTCTTCATGATCCACATGCATAAAAGTTTTATAATCTTCCAAGATAGTGGGATTAACATCAACTAAAGTCATGACCTCTCGAAACCCACTTTTATCAAAAATTTCATAAGATTGAACACTCTCCAAATATGTGGGATTATTTTTACCTAGAGTTGACACTCTTCCAAACTCACTTTCAATATTATTACAAACATATTCATCACGATGCTTAAATAAACTATCAAGATCATAAGAATCATCATCACCCCAATCATGATCATTGCAATAAGTAGCGGGCATAACAAAACAAGCATCCCCAAGCTTGGGGGTTTGCATATCATAGACATTAACAGAGTTTACAATAATATTATTGCAATCATGCCTTTGATTCAAGGAGCTATCGTGAACCACTTTATGAATTTCTTCTTTTAACACTTCATCACAATTTTCAGATTCACGAATCTCAAGCAAAACTTCATAAAGATAATCTAGCAAACTCAATTCACTAGCAATTGGTTCACGATAATTGGATCTTTTAAAAATATTAGCAAGTGGACGAGGATCCATATCAATATATTTTTAGCAAGCAAGGATGCAAGCAAATAGAAGACACATGGCAACACAAGCAAACAAGAGATCTGATGAGAAAAAGGCGAACGAAAAAAAGAAGGCAAATAAAACGACACATTTTTGTGAAGTAGGGGAGATGAAAACAAGAGGCAAATGGAAAATAATGTAAATTGCAAGGAGATGAGATTTGTGATTAGGAACCTGGTATATGCTGAAGATCCTCCCCGACAACGGCGCCAAAAATTCCTTTTGATGCGGCTTGAAGCTATGTCGATATTTCCCCAAAGAGGAAGGGATGATGCAGCACAACGACGGTAGGTATTACCCTCAGTGATGAAACCAAGGTTATCGAACTAGTAGGAGAACTAAGCAACACTATGTAAACAGCACCTGCACACAAATAACAAATACTCGCAACCCGATGTGTAAAAGGGGTTGTCAATCCATTTCGGGTAACGACGCCAGAAATTGGCGAATAGATGTGAATAAATTGTAGTAGATTGATAGATCAAACACCAAATAAAATAAATTGCAGCAAGGTATTTTTGGTTTAATAGATCTAAAAATAAAAGGAAAATAAAATAGATCTCAAAGGCAAATAATATGGGAAAGAGACCCGGGGTCCGTAGGTTTCATTAGTGGCTTCTCTTGAGCAAAATAGCAAACGGTGGGTAAATAAATTACTGTTGGGCAATTGATAGAACTTCAAATAATCATGATGATATCTATACAATGATCATTATATAGGCATCATGTCCAACATTAGTAGACCGACTCCTGCCAGCATCTACTACTATTACTCCACACATTGACTGCTAGTCAGCATGCATCTAGTGTATTAAGTTCATGGAGAAACGGAGTAATGCAACAAGAACGATGACATGATGTAGACAAGATCTATTTATGTAGAAATAGGCCCCATAGTTTTATCCTTAGTAGCAATGATACATACGTGTCGGTTCCCCTTCTGTCACTCAGATCAAGCATCGTAAGATCAAACCTACTACAAAGCACCTCTTCCCATTGCGAAATAAATAGATCAAGTTGGCCAAACAAAACCCAAATATCGGAGAAGAAATATGAGGCTATAAGCAATGATGCATATAAGAGATTAAAGAAGATTCAAATAACTTTGATGGATAAAAAGATAGATCTGATCATAAACTCAAAGTTCATTGAATCCCAACTAACACACCGCAAAAGAGTTACATCCTATGGATCTCCAAGAGACCATTGTATTGAGAATCAAACAAGAGAGAGAGAGAGAGAGAGGAAGTCGTCTAGCTACTAACTATGGACCCGAAGGTCCACAAAGAACTACTCAAGCATCATCAGAGAGGCACCAATGGAAGTGGTGAACCCCTCCGTGATGGTGTCTAGATTGGATCTGGTGGTTCTAGACTCTGCGGTGGCTAGAATTGATTTTCGTCGACTGCCCTAGGGTTTCTGGAATATTGGGGTATTTATAGAGCAAAGAGGCGGTCCGGGGGGCACCCGAGGTGGGCACAACCCCCAGGCCCCCAGGCGCGCCTTGGTGGGTTGTGCTCCCCTCGGAGCACCCCCCAGGCGCTTCTTCGGCCCATTGGATGTCTTCTGGTCCACAAAAAAATCCACAAAAAGTTTCGCTGCTTTGAACTCTGTTTGATATTGATTACCTATGATGTAAAAAACATGCAAAAATCAGCAACTCACACTTGGCACTATGGTAATAGGTTAGTACTAAAAATGACTATAAAATGATTATAAAACGTCCAAGAATGATAATATAACAACATGGAACAGTAAAAGATTATAGATATGTTGGAGATGTATCAGGGTGCGGCCCTTCCTTGGACAAACCTCCCACTTATGATTAACCCCTCTCGCAAGCATCCACAACTACGAGAGAAGAATTAAGGTAAAACTAACCATAGCATGAAACATATGGATCCAAATCAGCCCCTTACGAAGCAACACATAAACTGGGGTTTAAGCTTCTGTCACTCTAGCAACTCGTCATCTACTTATTACTTCCCAATGCCTTCCCCTAGGCCTAAATAATGGTGAAGTGTCATGTAGTTGACGTTCACATAACACAACTAGAGGAGAGACAGCATACATCTCATCAAAATATCAAACGAATACCAAATTCACATGATTACTTATAACAAGACTTCTCCCATGTCCACAGGAACAAATGTAACTACTCACAAAACATATTTATGATCAAGATCAGAGGAGTATTAATTATCATTAAGGATCTAAAAATGTAATCTTCCACCGGATAAACCAACTAGCATCAACTACAAGGAGTAATCAACACTACTAGCAACCCACATGTACCAATCTGAGGTTTTGGAACCAAGATCGAATACACGAGATGAACTAGGGCTTGAGAGGAGATGGTGTTGGTGAAGATATTGATGGAGATTGTCCCCCTCTCGATGAGAGGATCGCTGGTGATGACGATGGCTTCGATTTCCCCCTCTCGGAGGGAAGTTTCCCCGGCAGAATAGCTCCGCCGGAGCCCTAGATTGGTTCTGCCCAGGTTCCGCCTCGAGACGGTGGCGCTTCGTTCGAAAGCTTCCTTCAGATTTATTTTCAGGTCAAAACACACCATATAGCCAAAGATGGGCACCGAAGGCTTGCCAGGGGGCCTACAAGGAGGGGGCGCCAAGGGGGGTAGGGCGCGCTCCCACCCTTATGGCTGGTTGGTGGCCCCCCTCTGGTACTTTCTTTTCCCAATATTTTTTATATATTCCAAAAACATGCTCCGTGAAGTTTCAGAACTTTTGGAGTTGTGCAGAATAGGTCTCTAATATTTGCTCCTTTTCCAGTCCAGAATTCCAGCTGCCGGCATTCTCCCTCTTCATGTAAACCTTATAAAATAAGAGAGAATAGGCATAAGTATTGTGATATAGTGTGTAATAACAGCCCATAATGCATTAAATATCAATACAAAAGCATGATGCAAAATGGATGTATCAACTCCCCCAAGCTTAGACCTCGCTTGTCCTCAAGAGAAAGCCGATATCGAAAATATGTCCACATGTTTAGAGATAGAGGTGTCGATAAAATAAAATACGGACATGAGGGCATCATGATCATCTTTTAGAACAACAACATATATTGCCATATAATTTCTTACGCTAAAGTTACAATTCATTCACAAAGTAAAGTATGAATCAGAAACCTCATTGGAAACTAACAAACTATGATCATTGAAGCAATTGCATTTTATCATAACATCGGAAAGATTCAATTAAGAGCTTTTCAGCAAGTCCACATACTCAACTATCATTTAATCTTTCACAATTGCTAACACTCACGCAATACTTATGGGTTCAAAGCTTCAATCAGACAGAGAGAAAGATAGGGGCTTATAGTTTCGCCTCCCAACCTTTTACCTCAAGGGTAACATCAACGATAATACTTTATGATAACCTACATCCGAGTGGATATATATATCCGGATCTCTCCAACATATAGTGCTTGCCAAAGGAAAAAGTAGAAAAAGGAAAGCTGATGATCACCATGACTCTTGTATAAGGTTAGAAAATAAAAGTAAAAGATAGGCCCTTCGCAGAGGGAAGCAGTGGTTGTCATGCGCTTTTATGGTTGGATGCACAAAATCTTAATGCAAAAGAACGTCACTTTATATTGCCGCTTGTGATAAAGAACTTTATTATGTAGTCTGTCGCTTTTATTTCTTCCATATCACAAGTTCATATAAAGTTTTTTCTTCTTCACACTAATAGATCATACATATTTAGGGAGCAATTTTTATTGCTTGCACTGATGACAACTTAGTTGAAGGATCTTACTCAATCCATAGGTAGGTATGGTGGAATCTCATGGCAAAACTGGGTTTAGGGATGTTTGGAAGCACAAGTAGTATCTCAATACGGTTCGACCCAATCCGAACCCTCATATTCTTCCTTTTCTTCTTCTTATTTTTATTTTTCAGGTTCTTTACAACCCACATCACTTTTCGATGGTACCAAGGTCCCTTCTTCTAGACCCCTTATGTATGCTCAATCGTTTATCCTCTCAAAGGATCACACACTAAGGCGACAAGCAGCGCATACGTGCAGCAGAGTATCCAAAGGATCGTCAAGATCATATTTCCCTCTTAGGACCTGTATAATGCTTTCCCTTGTGCCCGTTATGTAAAATAGCCTAGATGCTTATCGCATCCTCTGTAAAAATACGTTTCGACGTATCAATCAGACTATAATGGAAACAGTTTCTCCCAACTCTGTTCGGTACTGGCTTATTTCCTAATCTGTATTCCCTCTTCATGTCAAATTGTTGTATATACCTCGACATGATTCAAATCGCCAGGGCTTTATCTGGCCACGTATATTTTTCAAATAAAATAAGTCTGAACACCTTTATAGTATGCTTCGGCGTCCCAAATATGGCACTATATGCATCGGCTCTGAATCATGTCTTTTGTCAATAGTTGGGTTGCCCGGCTCTTGTGATTACTACCTTACGTTTCGCTTGTTCGGCTAAGGTTGTAAAGGGAGAACTACTGCGATTGTGTTTCTGGTTCGTCCGGTCAAACACCTCAGTAGAGAAAGCGGAAAACTGACTGTCATGATGTGGCGAGAGTTGGTCAGCAATTCGGCAACCTACTAAATCTCTAGTGATTTCTTCCGTATTACATGAAGGACTTGCTCTTTCCAGTCACGTGCTTAAGGCATCCAAGTTTGGATAGCCGCACACGCACTAGGGGCTATCTCACAGTCCCATTGTCAAACTCCTATGGCTAAGTGAGAGTAATTGATAACCCACAAGTATAAGCGATCACAACTATTTTCGAGGGTAGAGTATTCAACCCAAATTTATTGATTCGACACAAGGGGAGCCAAAGAATATTCTCAAGTATTAGCAGTTGAGTTGTCAATTCAACCACACCTGAAAGACTTAATATCTGTAGCAGAATATTTAGTAGCAAAGTAGTATGGAAGTAACGGTAACGGTGGCAAAAGTAACAGTAGTAGTTTTTGTAGCAATCGTAATAGTGGCAACGGAAAAGTAAGTAAGCAAAGATCAATATGTGAAAAGCTCGTAGGCAATGGATCAATGATGGATAATTATGTCGGATGCGATTCCTCATGCAACAATTATAACATAGGGTGACACAGAACTAGCTCCATTTCATCAATGTAATGTAGGCATCTATTCCGAATATAGTCATATGTGCTTATGGAAAAGAACTTGCATGACATCTTTTGTCCTACCCTCCCGTGGCAGCGGGGTCCTATTGGAAACTAAGGGATATTATGGCCTCCTTTTAATAGAGTATCGGACCAAACCATTAACACTTAGTGAATACATGAACTCCTCAAATTACGGTCATCATCGGGAGTGGTCCCGATTGTTGTCACTTCGGGGTTGCCGGACCATAACACATAGTAGGTGACTATTGACTTGCAAGACAGGATCAAGAACTCACATATATTCGTGAAAACATAATAGGTTCAGATCTGGAATCATGGCACTCGGGCCCTAGTGACAAGCATTAATCATAGCAAAGTCATAGCAACATCAATCTTAGAACATAATGGATACTAGGGATCAAACCCTAACAAAACTAACCCGATTACATGGTAAATCTCATCCAACCCATCACCGTCCAGCAAGCCTACGATGATATTACTCACGCACAGCAGTGAGCATCATGAAATTGGTGATGGAGGATGGTTGATGATGACGATGGCGACAGATTCCCCTCTCCGGAGCCCCGAGCGGACTCCAGATCAGCCCTACCGAGGAAGATTAGGGCTTGGCGGCGACTCCGTATCGTAAAACGCGATGAATCCTTCTCTCTGATTTTTTTCCTCCCCGAAAGTGAATATATGGAGTTGGGGTTGAGGTCGGTGGAGTCCCAGGGGGCCCACGAGGCAGGGGGCGCCCTGCACCCTCATGGATAGGGTGTGGGGCCCCTGATGCTGATTCTTTCGCTAATATTTTTCATTAATTCCAAAATGTGTCTCCATGGATTTTCAGGTCATTCCGAGAACTTTTATTTCTGCACAAAAATAACACCATGGCAGTTATACTGAAAATAGCGTCAGTCCGGGTTAGTTCCATTCAAATCATGCAATTTAGAGTCCAAAACAAGGGCAAAAGTGTTTGGAGAAGTAGACACGTTGGAGACGTATCAGTAATAAAGCCGCATAGTCTGATTGCCTGGTTCGCCGCACTAACACCTCCTTCACAGACCAAGACTTTGGGCAAGTGTGGTTATGTGCTACCCCGAACACCCCCGTAGTATCTACGTGGGGGCTGAAGCCGACGACTGGCAAACTCTCAGGTATAAAAACGGCCCCACAGGAGGAACAACACTTCAAGATAAATAGCATAAATATATTACACAACATTGGTTTATAATACATTGTCTGGGTAGCCCGTATAAATTTACTCGAACATAACATCCTGCGAGCATTGACCCTCTATCAAATGGGCACCCTCGAGGACATCTTCAAAATAGCACCGTGGCTTGTGGTGGTCCTTGCCTCCAGGCGGACCCTCAACCGCCACGACGGCGGCCTTCATCTTCGCCCAGTGCATCTTGACACGGGCAAAGGCCATCCGCGCACCTTCTATGCACGCCGAGCGCTTCACTGCCTCTACTCGGGGCAAGGCGTCGCCAAGCTGCTTGACCAGGCTGAAGTAGCTGCTCAAAATGGGTCTGACTGGCCATAGCCAGACTATGATGTCCTTCATGGCCAAACCGGACATCCTATGCAGTTCCTCCAGCTGCATCATCTAGTTGTTTAGCAGGGTTGGCCGCTCCGGCGCCAAGTACTGAGACCAGAAGAGCTTCTCCGTCGCATTCCCTTCTTGGGCCCGGAAATACTGGGCGGCGTTGGCAGCACTCCTTGGGTGATCCGCAAAGGCGTCTGGAGCACTCCATAGTTGATTTAGCAAAGCATATCTTTGACCGCCGAATATACTCTATAAAAGAAAAGGCTTACCAGCCGCTATCTGTTCGGCTTGCATGATCTCCTCACGAGCCACCTGGGACTCGGACTACGCCTCCTTCACCTCTTGAAGAGCCTTGGTGAGTTCAGCCGCTTGGGCCTTGTTACTCTCCTCCAAGGACTCACACTTGTTGGCGGCATCTTGGAGCGCTTGCTCCACTTTAGTCACCCTCGCCTCATACTGGCAGCGGGTGACCTTTTCGGCCTCTACATCCGCAGCTGCTTTGTCTGTGGCCGCTCCGCTTGCCCTCGCCTCCTTCTTGGCTTCGGCAAGGGCACTCTTGAGGGCCTTGACCTCGGTCGCGTTGCCTACAATCATATACATAACAGTGCATGAGCTTAAACTCTGAGTTTGCATTATAATTTAGGTTTGTAAGGGGTCTTTTAAAAGCACACCTTGGGCCTCATCAAACCGCTTGTTAATACGGTGACCGATCTCATCGTCAGCCCACTTCAGTTTCCACTGGAGTTTGGAAACTTCAGTGTCCCTGGCTGAAGTTGCCAATAGTGAAGCCTGTTTATCAAAATAGATAAACGCGTTATCTCTGGCGAATATTTGATCCTCTGTCCGGCTCCTTTTTCCATAGAGCCGAACAGAGTCTCAGGGGCTACTATCTATACACAGGCATATTCTTCCAATGCGAAAAGTGGCTAAGCATATTATATCACATACCTCAAAGCCTGTTAACAGGCTAGTGAAAGCTTCGTTCAGTCTGCTTTTGGCGGACTGAACCTTCTCAACTACCGTACCCATCAAGGTACACGTTGAAGTGCTTCCCTTAACTTATCCGGTGCATTCGGATTGATAGAGGTCGCTGATGGAGTCAGCACTCCCCCTCCCTTAATGGGGGATGCTCGCTCGACTCCAGAGCCATGTGGGTCTCCGGAGTTGTATTCGGTTGGGGCCGGACTGATCCAGGCCCCCGTCGTCAGTTTCCATGGGAGTTGTGCCCCCCATGTTTTCGGCAGCCGAGGCATTACCCTCTGGCACTATTTTAGCGGCCTTCCGCACCTCTTCCTGGCCCGGAGAGGTCCTTTGGGATTGCACCTCGGTGTCATCCGTGGCATGTGGCGGAGAGGCTCGCGGAGGCGTTTCGCTCTCCATCATCTTCGGCGCCAACGAGTTCCCCGAATACGACAATTATTGGGGGAGATCACAGGCTCGACTGAAATACGTAAATGGCATGTTATCCTACAATTTGTAAAAGTCCAGATATATGTATAGTATCTTTCAATACTTACGATTCGGCGGGGGGCTTTAGCCTGAGGTGCTGCTCGGGGATGACTTCGGTGTCCGAATCTGAATCGTCCGAAAGGGAGATCTTCCCCTTCTTGGATGCCTCTGCCTCTAGGTCCGCCGCCCTTTTCTTCTCCCCCTTAAGGGAGAATTGCTCTCCTCCTCCTCTTCGTCTTCATCCCCCTCGTGGGAGGAGAGAGCTTCAGTATCTTCGGACGTAATGTCCGAAGTACCTTTACGGCGAAGGCCACTTCTGGCCTCCTTGCCCTTCTTCTCCGGCGCCTGGTACAGCGCCGGAACCAGCATCTTCGTTAGTAGAGGAATAGCTAGGTCTTCGGGTAGCGGAGCCGGACATTGGATCCGCTTCACCTTCTTCGTCCAGCCCTGAAGGATGAGGGGAAGGCTTAGCATACTCCTTGGATCTACAAGTTGAGGTTATGTTTGGAAATCTAAAAACTTACTGGAGTAGCCGGATGACCGCAGTCGAGGCCGAGGTCTTCGGTCATTCCCGGCCACGACTTCTGGGCCTTGAAAAGCAGCTTCTGGATCTCTTCGTGCGTCATGCCGAAGAATCGCTGGAGGGTCCGAGGGCCGGCCGGATTGAATTCCCACATATGGCGAGTCTGGCGCTGGCAGGGGAGAATCCAGCGAAAAAGCATCACCTAGATCAAATCAGCAAGACTGGTATTCTTCTCTATCATACTCTTGATCCGCTTCTACAGCGTCATCACCTTGTCGGACGACGCCCAGTCTAGTCCCTTCTTGATCCACGATGTAAGCCGCATTGGAGGCCCGGATTTGAACCCAGGGGTGGCGGCCCATATAGCGTCGCAAGGTTCCGTGATATAGAAACACTCATGTTGCCATCCCTTCACGTTCTCCATAAAGGCCCCCTTGGGCCAGGTGATGTTGGGAAGCTTGCTCACCATGGCACCGCCACACTCCGCGTGTTGACCATTGACCACCTTCAGCTTCATGTTGAAGACCTTGAGCCACAGGCCCAAGTGGGGAGGGGGGATGCGGAGGAATGCCTCACACATGATGATGAACGCCGAAATGTGGAGGAAGGAATTCGGGGCTAGATCGTGAAAATCTAGCCCGTAATAGAACATAAGCCCGCGGACGAAAGGGTGGAGGGGAAACCCTAGTCCATGGAGAAAATGGGGGATAAACACTACCCTCTCATTAGGCTCCGGAGTGGCGATGATTTGCTTTTTGGCAGGGAGCCAATGGACGATTTCTGCGGCTAAGTACCCCACTTCCCGGAGTTCCTTGACGTTCCCCTCCGTGATGGAGGAGGCCATCCACTTGCCCTGCACGACAGATCCGGACATGACTGGAGTGTTTGGTGGGAACGGAAAAGATTGAACCTTGGGCGCTGGAGCTCGAGGGCGGATGGGCTGAGGAAGAAGAAGGCGTGGGGTAGAAAGATGGATCCTTATCCTCTTATAAAGGAGGTGAATATCAAGCGCCCCCCACGGGCCTTAAAACTCACCTATTCCCAAGGAGTCATGCAAATGGCACGGTTGGATTACCCAAACCCGTATTGATGAGAATCCCGCAATAAGGGGACACGATCTCTATTTTGACAAGACGTGCCAATAGAGGTTGCGCCTCGGGGCGCGGAGTGGGAGGCCGCAAAACGGTTCGAAATAATGATAAGGCCAGAACATAACGTCTCACCGAAAAAGCTGTCAATGGGCATGACATGTTTTGTTTAAGTATTTCACCCTTGTGGTTCAAGGTTGTAACTAATTATACAGAGCAGGATATAGTTCTTTTGTTCAGCTACTTTGGAGTATTCGGAGGAGGAACCCGCCTCGCAATGCCGAAGACAATCTGCACGCCAGACATATCGTCATTCAAGCATGGTTCAAGGGCTACTAAGGGAGTCCTGGATTAGGGGTTCCCCAGGCATCCGGGCTATTGGACATGGCCTAGACTAATGGGCCATGAAGATACAAGATATAAGGCCTTCCCCCATGTCTGGATGGGACTCTCCTTTGCGTGGATGGCATGCTTTGCGTTCGGACATGAAGATTCCTTTCTCTGTAAACCGACTCTGTACGACCCTAGGCCCCTCCGGTGTCTCTATAAACTAGGGGGGTTTAGTCCGTAGAGGCAATCATAATCATATAGGCTAGACATCTAGGGTTTAGCCATTATGATCTCGAGGTAGATCAACTCTTGTAACCCCTATACTCATCAAAGTCAATCAAGCAAGAAGTAGGGTATTACCTCCATTAAGAGGGCCCGAACCTGGGTAAGCATCGTGTCCCTTTTCTCCTGTTACCTTCGATCCTCAGACGCATAGTTCGGGACCTCCTACTCGAGATCGGTCGGTTTTGACAGCGACAGCTACTTCACACTTTGCTAGGTGAACCTCGGTTGGAGGGGGCATGCATTCATAGCTTAGGATTCCCTTCGTGCCGACACGAGGGGGGCTGCTAGCTACTTCGCACTTTGCTAGGTGAACCTCGGTTGGGGGGGCATGCATTCATAGCTTAGGATTCCCTTCGTGCCAACACGAGGGGGGCAAGCAATACGTTGTGCTTTGAGAGATAGGTGCCACATCGAAGTTGCATTTGGTATTTGGACATCAAACCACTTGTCGGCGTTCTGGGAACGGGGGTCCCCAGACTTGCCTGCCTGCGGCCTGCGGCGTGGCTCGAGTCGGGGCCCAGCGCGGCCCATCTTCATCAACACGAGGCTCAAGACCCTCGCGAGGGGCCAAGCCTCGCGAGGCGGACGACACGGCGCATCCTCAGGCACAGCCTCGTCAGGCTGGCTCGCGAGGAGGCGGAGAGTTCAAGGTAGGGTACCTCGCGAGGTGCCCATGACGCAAGCCATGATGACACGGGGCACCAGGCGGGTGCCAGCGCGCGCAGCGTCCCTCTTCCCTCTTTGGTGCAAAGGGGGAAAGCGTATCGGCGGAGTACCGAGGCATCAGGCAAAGGTTGCCATTTCAGTGCAACGAGACTAGGACCAGGAGGACTACGAGACGGAGGTCACCATGGAGCCCAGCGCGGCGTCATCACCAGAGCCTTTGGCAGGCGAAGACTGCTTTTGTCAGGATAGATGTACTCGCTGTCCCCCTTCAAATTAGCCCGCCATTGTTGGATCCCTTCCCGCTCAATATTTGGGGAGAGGACCAGGGCCTCTATAAATAGGACTAGCCACCCACATAGCAAGGGGGGTTGGGGTTCGGAGGTTTGGTTCGGTTGGGGTTGGTCGGATCGATTCCTGTTCGTTCGGTCCGCAAGTAGAGAGAGAGAGAGGGTGACTGAGCTCTTCATAGCAGTTCATCACCGCAGCCAAGAACAGACCCTCGCGAGGCTATTCTTCCTTGTATTGTTCATCCTCACCAGCCCCAGGAGGCAATCCATCCACCACACACTGGAGTAGGGTATTACACCACATCGGTTGCCCGAACCAGTATAAATCTCGTGTCTTTCGTGTAGTTCTTTTAGTAGTTTAGATCCCCTCGAGACGGAGAGGTTGAAGGCTTGATTTCCGCGTGCACCCCAGTAACCTTAAGGGTCTGCCGGAACCCGAAATCCGACATTTGGCGCGCCAGGTAGGGGTGCGCCGGAATTCGTCTTCCACCGCTCCGCTCTCCTCCGACCGTCGCATCCATGTCAGACGCTTGTCGAGCCCGCGCCGAGCGCCGGGCCGCCATCGCTTCTCGCGTCGCCCAGACGGCCCCTGTCGGTGGGCGTCCTCGTCGTTCCCCGTCGCCCGCCGTCAACGCCGCCACCGGCCCGGCGGGGGGCGAGCAGCAGGCATTGTCTCAGCACCCGTCCGTGCGGCAAGACGGCCGCACCGCCACTCCATCACTCGCTCCAGCCGGTTCTTCGTCCCGCGCGCTCCGCGCACCCTTGGAGGCTCGAGCTGCGCTCCTTGCGGCAAACGAGCTCCTGCGCTACCGTCTCGTCGACGACGTCTACGAAGAATGGCTCGACCGCGTTGCCGAGCATGTCCGCGCCGCAGGGGGCTCTTCCGCGCCGTCCGTCCCTCTGCGCCGCACTCCGCCCCGCGCAGGTAGCGAAGCTCTAGAGGCGCACCAGCCGCCTCCTCTCCAAGAAGATGCCGTGGCTCCAAGGTGCTTGGTCCCTGGGCGGAACCCGCTCTGTCAGGCGCTAGCGCAGCAAGAGCGAAGCTGCCAAGAAATCCCTTGCCCGCAGGGGGCTGCCCGGGCGCTCCCTGCTCCGGCACGCCGCGACCCTGCTCCACCTCCGGCACGTCAAGACCCCGCCCTGCTCCTAGCTGCAGCGCGTGGGGACCCTCAAGACCAAGCTCTCCACCAACCGAGGCCTTTCATGGCCACCGCGGGCTGCCACGCCTACACCACTGAGCTGCGCAGCATCGCGTGTCCCGGCAAGTTCAAGCCCGACCTGCCTCCTCGCTACGACGGCACAACCGATCCCGCAGAGTTCCTCCAGCTCTATGAGCTAGGTATCGAGGCTGCCGGCGGGGATGAAAAGCTCATGGCTAACTGGTTCCCCATGGCGCTGAAGGAAGGGGCGCGAACCTGGCTCCTGAATCTGGCTCCAGGCACGATCTCCTCCTGGGACCAGATGCGCGCCCGCTTCATCGCCAACTTCCAAGGTACTCGCGACCGGCCGCCCGCCGTGAGCGACATGCGCCGCATCAAGCAACAACCCGGAGAGACCCTGCAAAAGTACATCCAGCGCTTCAACAGCACGCGCCTGAAGATCCCCAGGGTGTCAGAGGAGGCCATCATCTCCGACTTCTCTGACAGCGTGCGTGACGTCAAGATGAAGGAGGAGCTGGCGATGCACGAAGATCTCTGCACCTCCCTGGAGCTGTTCAACTTGGCGAACAAGTGCGCCAGGGCTGAGGAGGGACGTCTCTCCCTCCTCGAGCTGCCTGCCGCGGACCCAGAAGAGAAGAAGCCCAAGGCCAAGGACGTGAAGTGCAAGGGGGCTGCCGTACTCGCGGCAGAACCAGACACCAAGCGGGGCAAGGATCTGCCTGAACCCTCCAGAGGCAGCCGGTACTGTGTGTACAATGACCTCCACACCCACAATACCAATGAATGTCAAGAGCTCCGCGCCGTGCGAGAAGGAAGGATCAGCCGTCGCCCTGACCGTGCTGACCGGGGCTACGGCCGAGGAGGAGGAAGAAACCCAGGGCGCTGGGAAGACCGCGGCCCGTGCCAGGGGTGGCGCGACCAGCCTCGCGAGGACCGCTGGCGGGACCTGCCTCGTGAGGGAGACTGGAGAGACCAGCATCGTGAGGACCGCCCTCATGGCAACACAGGCCTACCTCCGCTGCCGCCTCCACCAAGAAGGAACGAAGACCGCCATCAAGACGAGGGGGCTGGGGGCTTCCAGGAGCCGCGCGCGATCACCTGCATCCTGGGCGGAGCTGAAGCCCCAACCTCCCAACATATCTTCAAGCAGTTTGCCCACGAAGTGAATGCAGTTCTCCCCAAGCTCGAAGCAACGCACCCCCTCAGGTGGTCGGCGTGCCCCATCACGTTCAGCTCGGCAGACCAGCTCAAGTGCGCGGCCACTGCAGGGGTCCTCCCGATGCTCTGCTCCCCAGTCATCAGCAACGTGCAGGTCACCAAGACCCTCATCGATGGCGGGGCAGGGCTCAACGTCCTGTCCATGGAAACATTCAACAACCTCCAAGTGCCCTATGACCAGCTTCAGCCAACCAGGCCTTTCTCCGGGATCACCGACGGTTCCACAGTCCCGATCGGGCAGGTCCGCCTCCCTGTCACCTTCGGGGCCCGCAGCAACTACCGCACCGAGCTCATCGACTTCGACGTCGCCCACATCCGCCTGCCGTACAATGCCATCCTCGGGTACCCACCGCTGGCCAAGTTCATGGCCGTGACCCACCACGGCTACAACATCCTCAAGATGCCAGGAAGTGGCGGCGTCATCATGGTGCCCTGTGAAGAGAGAAATGCAGTGTGTTCCCTAGAGTGAGCCTTTCAGGCCGCGTCGCTAGAAGACCCAGATTGCGGAAGCAGGAGGCTTCCTGAGACCACCCCCAAGAAGAAGAAGACATCGTCAGGCTCAGCCCCTCAGGAGGCAGGCCCCTCAAGGCCCGTGCCCCCTCAGGGGGGCCCTCCATCCATCGCATAGGAAAGCGCGCCCGGCGCCCTCCTCAGGCAGGGCTCGGGGGCTCTCACCTGGAGGGCCACCGACCTAGCCAGGGTCACGGGGTGGCACTTGGGCACCATGTGGAGGCGTGCTTCATAGCACGTTTCCCTCAGGAGGGAGCCAGGCGAGGAAGATCAGACCAGCAAGAGTTCGTTGACGAGGCCATTCGAGAGCTACAAGAGACAAGGATCATGAGAGGTTGCCGCCGCTTGCCAGCCGTGGCCCACATCCAGGCGAGGATGGTCGGCTGCACGTCTGCGTCGACGTACCAAGGCTTAATCAGATCGCCACAACGGAGCACCTCTGGCCCTCGCAAGTGGGGCGCTGCGGAGGTCCACCCCACAGCTATGTTCGCATGCCTTACGGCCTGCCGCGCATGGCTGCGGCGTACCAGCACCTCATGAGGGGCATCGTGGAGGCTCAGGAAGACAGGCGTTCCGCGGCCTTGGAGGAGATGGAGGCAGCTCGCGAGGAGTCACCAGCGCCTCCGGAGCCTCCCGAGGCCCCGGGGCCTGGGGGCTCGTGAGGGTCGGCTTCCGCAGCCCGTCAAGTCTGCTGCACCAATGCCACTACGCCGGCGACATCCTCAGGTGACATCTTTCAAGTTCTGCTCTCAGTTGGGAGCACCCCCCCCAGGGTTGCATCACTCCCAGGCCGCGCGGGTCCGTCCTCGTGGCATGTATCTGCATTTACCTTTCCGTCGTTAGTTTGCCTTGTTGGGGGCGCCCCTCGGGCTGCATCATCCCCAAGCCGTTCGGGCCAGACCCAGCGGCGTGTATCCCCCTAGTGTTTATTTCCAACTATGCATTGCCTATCACGCTTAGCTGCATGGTGCCCGTCCGCGGCATCTTCTCTTCCCATGTCGGCCACTTGCACGTTAAAGGGGGGGTGCCTGAGCATCGTGACTCAGGGCTCTTACTGGCTCTCTAGCCCTCACCCTCTGGCCTTGTCCATGGCATCGCGACCTGGCATACCAGCGACGGCTGAGACAAGCTCGAGGGCTGGGACCCGAGGACGTAGAGTACCGGGACCCGAGGACGTAGATTTCGGGCCAGACCCAGCGGCGTGTATCCCCCTAGTGTTTATTTCCAACTATGCATTGCCTATCACGCTTAGCTGCATGGTGCCCGTCCGCGACATCTTCTCTTCCCATGTCGGCCACTTGCACGTTAAAGGGGGGTGCCTGAGCATCGCGACTCAGGGCTCTTACTGGCTCTCCAGCCCTCACCCTCTGCCTTGTCCATGGCATCACGACCTGGCATACCAGCGACGGCTGAGACAAGCTCGAGGGCCGGGACCCGAGGACGTAGAGTACCGGCATCTAACCAAATTTTGCAGGGACACATCTCAAGATATGGCCCAGTGTCGGGCGCAACCCGCCCGGAGGTAGGGCCTCGTGAGTCCCGCGCTGGCTCACGGGTGCCCAGATACACCTCACCTAGCTCTACCATGCCGGTCACGTGTCAGGGCGGGGCTGTATACGCCCCGGGGGCTCCTCCCGGAGGGGAGCCCCCTCCCACGTACCAGTGGAAGCACCATGCTCCGTGCTGGCTGACGACACTGCCGAGGAGCGGCTATGCCCGTACACATACGAAAGCGCTATGCTCCGCGCTGGTGATAAACAACTTAGGGTGGCCTCCGGGCCGCGTTAACCTTAGGGAGCCCAGAGCTCAGTGGCTGGCCTCATCGCAACGCCTCCCCTCGGGAGTGCCGCGTGAGGGGGCTGGGCACGGGGGCTACGGCTGGGTCACGCCCAGACGTACGCCGCCCAGCCAGGCCCCTCGGGCCTGGTTTGCCGCACGTATCTCCCCGAGCGGAGCCAAGGTATGAAGGCCGTTTGCGCGTCAAGGGGGACCCCTGGGCATCGCGACCCAGGGGCCTAACTGGTCTCGTAGCCCCTCACTCCTTATTTCCGAAAGGCTATGCTGGGTGAGGTACGTGCGGGGCCGGGCTCTACAGACGTAGAACGGTAGCCACGCTTACATCTCGCCTCATCACCCGCTGTTCGCGCGTCAAGGGGGACTCCTGAGCATCGCGGCTCAGGAGCCTAACTGGCTCCGTAGCCCATCACTCCTTAGTTCCGAAAGGCTATGCTGGGTGAGGTACGCGCGGGGTCGGGCTCTGTAGACGTAGAACGGAAAACACGCCTACATCACGCTTCCCTACTTGTTGTTCGAGCGCCAAAGGGGACTCCTGAGCATCGCGACTCGGGAGCCTAACTTGTCACGTGGCCCCTCACTCCTTTGGTCCCGTCCTGGTTTCCGGTCGGGGCTGATGCTGGGTGAGGCATGCGCGGGGCCGGGCCCTGCCGGCGTAGAACACAAGCAAGTAGGGAAGAAAAGCATAAAATCCAAGGAACTTAAAAGCAAATATTAGAGTCCATACTGTCAATCTCAATACCAAACGCAAGTTTAAATGCCTCCCCGAGGCATGATGCATGTGCAGGAACCTAAAGAAGAGCAGGGATGGGACGGAGTCACTCGTCGGCGCTGGTTCCGCCTTGTGGAACAGCGGGGTCGGCAACGCCTTGCTTCGGCCTGGTGCTGAAGGCCAGGAACTTCTCCAGCAGCGCCTCCGCGCACCCCTTCACGGCTTCGATAGTGGCAGCAGCACCCTCGCCGCTCACCGGTTCCAGCAGGGCGTCGAGGTCGGTGTTGGGATCGCGGAGGTAGACGTGGGCGAAGACCCGTGTCAGCGCGGTAGAAGACAGGACGTGCGCCTCGGCCTCGGCCGCGGGGCCGATGCCGAGGACGACGTCCTCAAGCGCCTTGACCAGGAAGGGAAGCAGATTGGCGGGGCCATCCTCGTCACCAACAAGCGGGCTGTCCAAGCCGCTCTCGTAAAGCATCTTCAGCGAAGCGCGAGCGTCCTTCTCCATGCCCGTGAAGGCCACGCGATCTTCGGCGAGGACCTGAGCCTTGGCGTCCAGCTCGGCCTTCGTCGCCTCCAGCTCCTGCTTCCACATGCCTAGACGCTCGCGGCGCTTCTTGAGCTTGGCCTCCGAGTCCCCGAGCGCCGCCTCACGCGCCTTCACCCCCTTCTCCTGCTCTTGGCGAGGGCGAACCTCCTCTGCAAGTTGGCCCCGCAGGCCTTGCAGCTCGTCCTCCAGCGCCTTGCAGCGGTCGCGGGCCTTGACCGCTTCCCCCAAGGCCGCGTCACGAGCAATCTTCGCCTCAAGGACGGCCCACTTCTCCTCGTCGCAGGCCGTCGAGGCCTGAACCAGCGCCACCCGGATCGAAGCATCACAGCGAATCCACCCCGAAGCCAGTTCCAGACGCCCGGCCACCAGGCGAGGGTCGGCGCCGAGAAGGTCCTGACGCAGCCGGTCCAGTTCAGCAGCAGCATGCTCCAAGACGGAGGAAGAAGACGAAGGAGCCTCGGCGCGCTCCAGGACGACAGGGGGAGCTGAGGGAGCAGTGTCCAGCAAAACGGGAGGAGAAGGTGACGGCGGCAAGGCCGTCGAATCCCGGGCCAGCATTCGCTGCGTCTCCCCAGCCATGGCAGTGGTGCCAGACGAGGACACTTCAGGAGTCACCTGGGCCATGGGGGCTGAGCTCGCCCCCGCCAGCATGGCCAGACCTCCTGAGGGCGACCGACCAGGAGAAGCCCGCGCACTGCGATTGCCCCCTTTCTCTGGCGGGGGCGCTGCCGCGGATGGAGCCTCAGGAGCCCGCTTCGGTTTCTTTGCCGTGGGCGCCCGCCTACTCAAGAGAAGCAATCATCAAGCCTCGTTAGCAGAATGAGAAACAAGAGAACAAGGATCAAGCGCTTACGGGTCATCGCCGGTGAGCTCGAGCAGCTTTCGGCCCAACTTCAAGCCAAACAGCCGGCTGGAAGGGTCGACCTTGGAAGCAGAAGGCGCGGCAGCGGACTGCCCCGGGGTAGGGGCAGGCCCGTGGGGGACCAGCCTGGTCCTGTCCTTCTTCGGGATCGGGGGCAAGCTCCCGCTACCCAGCACATCGTCGTCATCATCATCATCATCGCTCGGCGATAGGCGGAGAGTGCGGGCCTAGCACCGTGGGAGGGGAGCCCTCGACTCTCCGCCAGTCGCCCCAGAGTCGGGCCCCTCTCCCCGCTCCTCTCCGTCCTCTTCCTCGCTGGAGTCACTAGAGGGCACGTCCACCAGTCCTTCAGAAGGCGCCACGGGCACGAGCCCGACCCCGTTGAAAACGGGCATGGACTTCACCACTTGCTCCCAGTCGCTGCGAAGAAACAAGGGCTCGGGAGCGCCCTCCAACCTTGCCACCGTGCCCCGACCAGAGATTGAAGAACCGCGTCCACGTCCTCTTCGTCCACAGGCACGGGGCTCAGATGAGGCCTCCACATCGGAGAAGAGTACTGCCGGAGTGGAGCCAGCTGCAGCTCCAAGAACTCCCTCAATAGTGACGCACCAGTCAACTTCGCCATGGCCATGTTGGCTGGCCCCAAGTCCGCATCCATCTTCTCTAGCACTGGCTTCGCGCGGGGATCCCTGAGCTCCGCCCGGCACCAGTCACTGGCGCTCACGGCCTGCTCCGTGGGCGGGATCAGCCGAGGGTGGACGCGCCCGGCGTCAACCAAGACCCACTTGCTCCGGAAGCCATCAACCCTCTTCCCAGGACTCGAGATGGTAATGGTGCTGCCATGCGCGACGAAGGTCGCGCATGCGGAAGGAGAACTGCCAGTAGTCCGGAGGTAGAAGTAGTGGTGCAGCAAGGCCACCGAGGGCTGCACCCCCACGTGGGCCTCGCAGTAGTAAGCAAAGATCGCCAGGAGAAGGACAGAGTTGGGGTGGAGATGCCGAGCCAGCAAGTTGTAGTGGCGGAGGACAGAGAAGAAGAACTTGGAGAAGGGAGGCACCAAGCCCGCTGCGATGGCGCTCACAAAGAAAGGGTAATAGGTGCTCCCTCGACCTTCAGGGGAGGCGGAGCCGACCTTGAACACCTCCGTCCCGACGACGCCCTGCGCCGCCGCCATCCGGCACAGCCGGGCAAAGGTGGCCTTGGACACAGTCGGCGGATCCAGAGCAGGGGAATACCAAGCTTCGACCGGAGGCTTGCGAGGCGCCATGGCTTCCTAGGTCGCGCAACCGGAGTAGATCTGGAAGTTTGGAGGAAGAAAGGGGAGGCGCAAGAAAGGGGATCTGAGCAGCAACCGGAGAAAGCAAGGGCGAAATCTGGGAAGATGCCTCTCCCTTGTCAACCTGCGTGGTTGCTAAGGCGCCACGTCCAATCAACCGCCACGCGGCGTGCAAGGCCGCAGGCTGTTAGGGCCAGCGGCGCTTTGCCCTTGCCCTTTTGCCTCTCGGCACAGCCAAGTCCATGCGCGCCTTGGGCCCGGGGGCTACTGTCGGCATTCTGCGAACGGGGGCCCCAGACTTGCCTGCCTGCGGCCTGCGGCGTGGCTAGAGTGGGGGCCCAGCGCGGCCCATCTTCATCAACACGAGGCTCAAGACCCTCGCGAGGGGCCAAGCCTCGCGAGGCGGATGACACGGCGCATCCTCAGGCACAGCCTCGTCAGGCTGGCTCACGAGGAGGTGGAGAGTTCAAGGCAGGGTACCTCGCGAGGTGCCCATGACGCAAGCCATGATGACACGGGGCACCAGGCGGGTGCCAGCGCGCGCAGCGTCCCTCTTTCCTCTTTGGTGCAAAGGGGGCAAGCGTATCGGCGGAGTACCGAGGCATCAGGCAAAGGTTGCCACTTCGGTGCAACGAGACCAGGACCAGGAGGACTACGAGACAGAGGTCACCATGGAGCCCAGCGCGGCGTCATCACCAGAGCCTTTGGCAGGCGAAGACTGCTTTTGTCAGGATAGATGTACTCGTTGTCCCCCTTCAAATTAGCCCGCCATTGTTGGATCCCTTCCCGCTCAATATTTGGGGAGAGGACCAGGGCCTCTATAAATAGGACTATCCACCCACATAGCAAGGGGGGTTGGGGTTCGGAGGTTCAGTTCGGTTCGGTTGGGGTCGGTCGGATCGATTCCTGTTCGTTCGGTCCGCAAGTAGAGAGAGAGAGAGGGTGACTGAGCTCTTCATACCAGTTCATCACCAGAGCTAAGAACAGACCCTCGCGAGGCTGTTCTTCCTTATATTGTTCATCCTCACCAGCCCCAGGAGGCAATCCATACACCACACACTAGAGTAGGGTATTACACCACATCGGTGGCCCGAACCAGTATAAATCTTGTGTCTTTCGTGTAGTTCTTTTAGTAGTTTAGATCCCCTCGAGACGGAGAGGTTGAAGGCGAGATTTCTGCACGCACCCCAGTGTTCGAACCTTAAGGGTCTACCGGAACCCGAAATCAGACACCACTGTTTTCATACATAAATTTGGTCCACATGCAAGCGTGTTCATGTTCTGACCCTCTCACGCCTCATTTTTCGCCAAATTTATGAACATTAGACAAGTCGGATGACACAACAGACACAATTCACTCGAACTAACCGTGTGCCTCGCTGGTGCCCCTGTCACGCACACATCTGCATAGTACATTGGGATCCACAAGGCTTCCCCTCTCAAAAATATCTACCCGCCTGTAGCTTTTTTATGTTTGATAACACACAGTTATTGTGTTTTGACCGTGTGATGTTTCTTGTTCCCAATCCCGCATGCATCCCTCGAAAATATCTGCCCGCCTCGAGGTCTTTTCTGTTTCATAACACACGGTTGTTATCTCTGGACCATGTGCGATGCACCATCATCTAAATTTTCAATAGTCCCGGCATTTCACTCCCGCGTAGTAAAATTTTCAGTACCCGCGTCATTTCGTCAAACACACACCCCACCCTCCTCCACACACACTCCCTCCTTCGCTCAAAACCCTAGCAAGTTCCCCAACACCGTTTCCACAAGGCCTCCACGTCGCCGAGGAAGCTGACGACCATTATTGGTCGCAGGCACTTAATCAGCGGGCTAGAGTATGCGGGTATGTCACAGACGCCGACTACGACAGCGATGGCCTGAGGCGGGCTATGTCACATGTTAAGTGGCCCACTCCAACCCCTCGGGTTCAACCGCCGTCGATCTCATCCATGGCACCGCCGCTGATCTCCTCTGGCTCACTGTCAAGAATTTGCCATCCTACATCGCCATCGAGCCCCATTTGTCATTTCTGAAGGACATGTTCTGCGACGCTGGCTTGGGATCCACAGCTTCCAAGCCAGGCCTCATCGACGGCGACCACGAGGAGGGCACCCTCTCCGGATCTTCCATGGGGAAAGCGCCCATCTGCTCTTCCAAGGGGAAAGAGCCCGTCCGCGACATCACGGAGGGCACCCTACAGCCGTGCTCTTCCAAGGGGAAGGAGCCCATCTGCGACAACATGGAGCGCATACAGGGTCCGTGCTCCTCCCACTAGAACGAGCCCATCTGTGAAAAGTGAGGAAACCCATGATTTGTTTTGCAGTGCCTCTTCACAGGGGGAGACCCATGATTTGTTTTGTCGAGTTCCTTTTGTAGTGTATTGAGAATATGTCCAGTTTTAATTGCTATATTTGGTTGTTTGCAATATGCCTTGTTTATTTCAGTTGTTCACAATGTGATGCTCTATATGTGCAATTATTTACTGTGCAGTACATTTCATCAATCCAGTTTTAAACATACCGATAGGAATGCATAGATTTCCTTGCTGTTAAGCCAGTTATAGCTAGCATATGCCTCTTTTAAAGTTTTTTGATTGTTCGGTTGTTTATAGTTATCATATGTCTAGTTTCAAATGCTATTTTTGGTTGTTCGTAGTATGCCTTTATTATTCCAGTTATTCACAATGTGATGTTCTATATGTGCAAGTATGAACTGTGCAATTCAATTTCATCTGTACTAGTTTCTACAATACGACTATGAATAAATACATTTGGTTGCTGCATCTTGTAGTTAACATGCCTTTCCATTTTTATTTAACAATAACAACTGTACTTAGACTGGCAAAATACCAGTTTGAATGACTATGTTTGTTTGCTGTTAAATTTTAGGCCTGTTGCAGTTAACACACCTTTCCACTTGTTTTTCTTTACTAGCGTGCTTAAACCTACACACTGAAGCTATCTTCTGCCATAGATAATTTTGGCTGATGTTTAGCCTGTTGTGCTTAACATGCCTCTCGATGTACCTAGACATGACAATTTTGGGAACGACTATTGTTTTCCATCAAGGTTAGTTTCATCCCATGGCTTATATATACTCACTGCTCAGGATATCGGTAGCTGGTACCATATAGGCCGGGGCTGATAAGGGACTAATCGGTGAATTGGACTTTTAACTGAATATATCTATAACCCATTTATCGTTAGGTTAACTAGGGCCATATGTAATATATCCGAGGCTACATAGCAACATGCACTGTACTTAATGTCTAAATATGCAATCCTAGGCTACATAGCAACAAGGAAGAGTTTTACCTTAATGTTCTGATGATGTCTAGATATATGTAGAAGAGCAGCAGCAGCAACAACAACAACAACACAACCCTGTTTGGATACTCAACTTATCTAGAGGTTAGAGTTAGTTTCTAACTCATGACTAACCCTGAACTAACACCATCCAAAGAGGTGTTTCGATGACAGGGTTAGATTCACAATAAATGCACTAGGAGAACTAGCTCCAATTAGCACCTCTTGGGTTGGATAGCTTTTTTTGGGTGGGTTAGATGCAACTAGCACAAACTAGCCCTCATGTTTGGATATACTTTAGGGCTATTTGATCCCGAACTAGCTCAAACTAACTCTAACCCATGGATACAACAGCAGTTAATCAGCCAATAATTTGTAAGAAGGCAATAAACTCCTTCTGGCCCCTAATATAAGATGTTAATTCATCTAATATGTGAGTATATTGGATGTTATAAGATATTATAAAAGAGTGTTGTATTACATCATTGTGCAATTGTTGTTTAGCTTCTAATATTAACTTGGTGCTTTTAGGTACATATGTCATTGGTAAAGATCTGCGCTTCGACCCTTTCTGCATATGGGGCAATGAGATATTGATGAACCAGCATCATGTGAGGAAGCTGATAAAGATTGTGAGTAAAATGGGTCAAAAAATGGCAATTAAACTATTTGTTTACACTTTATCCAAGACAATAGCGAACTGCGGGATGGTAAGTAAGAACTCTGCAGCCTTCTTTTTACTGCCCATAATGAGTTGTGTTAGATGACAATGTCTGAATCTTTTTCCTTTGCAGTGCTTGCCAAAGCAGTTTACTCAAGATTACCTCTCAAACTACATGATTGGTGGGCATGCAAAGGTTAAAGTATTTCTACCAGAACAAAATGATTATATAGATGTTTTCATGAAGACCGTGAAGGATGGGCGGTCGGCCATCACAAGGGGTTGGACTAGAGTCGTGCGTGCCTTCTGCATGGAGGATGGCACAATATGGGCATTCCGCTTCACCTTCTTCAGCAACCAGAATGTATTTTGCCTCTTTCTTTACCATCTTTAATAGTACAAGTATACAACTGTGGTTCGTCATTCTTTATTTGGTTCTTATGTAATTCTTGAACATATGTACCTATGAATCGAATAATGCATTGGTTGTTTGAACCTGATGGATATGAATAAAGCTATAGCATACATTCAAATTCAAATTCAAATCCGGTACAATTTGAAATAGCAGCAATTAAATTACGATGAAATTACGCTCGCTGGGTCATTACGGCACACATGGTTGGTAAAACATAAACATTTGTGATATACACCATAATCCGACATGGTTCACAGAGAGGAAACGTGTGCAAGCATGCACATAGTTGTCGTTTGCAAAGCCTGTGCGATGTGAGACAATATCACAAATGGTGCGCGCAAACTAGACATTTGTGATAGTTGCCTTATCATACATGATTTGCAACCATGAACAGTTTATGATGAAGTATCACTACTGCAGGATGCTGCTAACGCGACACTATGATCAGAGACCCATCGATGAAACTGTGTGCGATGCCATAATCACAGACGATGGTGTAAAAAACCGTCAAAAAGGTGCAAAATGTTTGCGATGGAGGATGCATCAAACACGGTTCAGATTTTAGTTGCGCGTGCGATGCAGGGCATACGGTTCAGCTCAATTAACTGTTTGCGATGAGGAGGAACCAAAGAAACGGGTAGCCAGATGGAGGTGTGTGCGATATACAACATACGGTTCACTCAGATGAACTGCTTGTGATTAGGCAACACAAAAGAAATGGTCAGCCAGATGAAGGTGTGTGCGATATACGGCATGCGGTTCACTTGGATGAACTGTTTGCATTGAGACATGAGAACAGAAACGGTTCAACTTAACAAGATGTGTGTGATACGCGGCAAACAGGTCTGTAATCAGAAATGTGTGTGAAGACCGATAATAACACACACGTTTGATGCTAATAAGACGTGTGTGTTGTGCGATGGGATTGCATACAGAATAACAACATATATATATATATATATATATAGACACACACACACACACACTTATAAGGACATGCTTGCATAACCAAATTAAACATCCACTTACATAGGTGGCTACTACAACCATGGCATTTGCACACACCAAAGTAAACTATTACATGCATAATTACATAGGTGGCTAGTACACACATGACATTTCCACACACCAATAAAGTAAACTATATATTACATGCATGATTAACTAGCATAAACGATCATCTGATCATCATCTACTTCTTGTGACGCTTGCTCTGCTTGTGGCTCGATCCGGGCTCGTCGATTTTGGTAACGAGGCACTTCCTCATGTTAATGGTCCTCTTGTGCGTCTCGTAGCATGTGTATATGCTCTTGGCCGCGAACCTGAGGTGAGGTTCATCCAGTTGCCACATCCAGGCCCTGTGCCAGGATAGGGGACTTGTTCTCTGGGCATTCTGCTTCATCTTTTTGTAGTAGGGGTTGATGATGGCCGAGGCGAGTTCGACTAGGGAGTCCTTCTTCGTGCTGCCCCAGACCCTATGGTGGTCATAGATTTTGACAAGGTTCTTGCAGGCCAAGCCCGTAACACGGAGCATGTTTACATTGTCGGTGGTTTCCACCATGGTGAACTTGTAGTCGGTGCTGTTGACAAACCTGTTGAAACGGTCACAAGGCTCTGTGGCCATGCAATAGTGGTAGATGAGGAAATGATGGCCCACGCACAACTGGGTGATGACAACCTTCTGATCTATGCTGGGACGACGATGGTGTACTGGAGGTCGATGCCGACCACCTTGTACTTGTCTCGAGCAAGCAACTGCTCAACGCTATTGATGTAGTTGTCCACCACGGCCGAGTCGATGGTGTACACCACCGAGAGATCAGTCTCCCTCGCGTGGGTCTCCACTCTATGCTCGCCAAACTCCATTGGAGTGCCGCTGGACATCCCCTCTCTATGTGTCGTCGTGGGTGTGCCTGTTCTGTTTTGGGGTGCGATCGAAAGGTTGAAGAGACTAAGGTTATAATGGCCGCGGGAATTAAAGGGGAAGCCGGACGGCCAGGCATATCGGCAGGACCTAATGGCAGTTCTAATTTGTAGCGCGTAACTCCATCATGCAGCACGTGACTCCATCGTGCCGCACGTAACTGCATCGCGTGGCAATGCGCGTGTCGCAACCGCATGCATATGGGGCCCCCGACATGATCATGCACATGCCCAACCACTGGTAGAGCTCGCGCGGAGGGACACAAGCAAAGCGCGGTCGCCTCAACGGCAAGCAGCCATATATATGCATGGAACACCCACCACACACAATGCCGCCACTACCCGTCGACAGCTGTTGCCGGCCACCGTTGCCGCCACACCACCATCGAAAGCCAGGGCCATCTCCCGCTCCGCCGCCGTGGCCCCAAGGCGGGAGGTGTCCGTCGTGGCCGCCACCCCACTGCGGGCCACCGGGGCCATCACCCGCTCCGCCACCGCGGCCCGAAGGCGGGAGGTGGTGGTCTCGGCCGCCACGCATCGTCGGCCGCTGTGGCCGCCAGCCCACCGTCGACCGCCGGGATCATCACCCGCTCCGCCACCATCGCCCGAAGGAGGGAGGCGGAGGTGGAGGCCCGCACGTGCGTCAGCGACCTTGCACGCTACATTGAGTTCCTGTAGGAGGAGGAGGAGCGCCTTGTCGAGCACGGAAAGAGCCTTATCGCAGCCGTGGCCGCAGCACACACTGACGCAGAGGCGAGGAATCAGGAGATCTACGAGCAGTCTGGCCGCTTCGAGAGGGATCGTCTCGAGAGGTAGTGGGGGTTCGAGCTGGCGAGCGTCGCTGAACGTGCAGCAGCGGCAGAAACCGTATTGCATTTATCCAGCTCGTCGGTAGGCTCCTCCTCTTCCTCTTCCTCTTACTGAGCGTGCTCGGCAGAGGAGGGGCTGCCGGAAGTAGCACAAAGCCCCTCTTCATGGTAGTAGTATTTAGGGGCTATTTTGTTCAGTTCATCTGATTATTGATGTGTGGTTGAACTGTACAACGTTCTTAAAATTAGCTAGTATATATAGTTGAACTAGCTATTTCAACACGTGGTTGGCAACAATTGGGGAAAAGTTTGTTCGGTTCAGCTGTCGAGTTGAACTGTTTGTATAAATTAAGAACGACTGCTTAATCTATGAATGCAATCTATGGTTAGTTACTGAATTTTAGTTGCAAAAATTAGACAGTGCTAGTGATTTCTAGCTGCATATTTGGACAAATCGCAGTGTTACAAGGATTGACAAATGACAACGTTACTAGATCAACAAATGTCAATCTTTCTAGTTTGACAAATGGCAACATACCAAATATGATAGATGCAAATCTTACCAAATTGTTTGTACGTGGTTGCACACGGGTCATCCAAAACAACTATTTGCGTTGAAGGGATGCACAAATCCTGCGTTGTGGATTTTCCTTCGACTTAAGGGGGAAGACCACTCACTTTGCATCCGGGTGTTCTATCTAAAACGTTTGCGATCAAGAGTTGCAGAAATCTGCTCGACACATTTTCTCTTGGCTTCCTGGGGAAGCTGTTAGCATACCTTCCATTTAGTCAAGCACTCAAGCACCTATCCGCACGGCACCTCCTAGCCATTAAAAGATTGAGGCGTGGCATCACGTGAATGGTTAACAGAATGCACATAATTTAAATTATACAAAATGTTTGAGATGTTAAAGTGGCAGCTATTTGTTTCAAAATACCTTTGTTGGCTGTTATTCGAGTGCGCCTTCTCTCAAAATGGACACGAAAAATACCACAGCATGTCGGGTGTCATTCCATTATAGCATGCCAAGTTTCATGAATTTCAGACGAGTTTTGGATTTACTAGAATTTAAAAACAAAGTATCTCAATGTTTTTCCGGCAATCAACAATGCCCTGGTGTTTGAAATTCATTCCCATTTCTTGCATGGGACCTAAGCATGCCCCGAAGGACACTGATAACCCACAAGTATAGGGGATAAATTGTAGCCTCTTTAGATATGTAAGAGTGTCGAACCCAACGAGGAGCTAAAGGTAGAACAAATATTCCCTCAAGTTCTATCGACCATTGATACAACTCTACACACGCTTAACGTTCGCTTTACCTAGAACATGTATGAAACTAGAAGTACTTTGTAGGTGTAACGGGGTAGGTTGCAAGAATATAAAGAGCATGTAGATAAAAACTAGGGGCTGTTTAAGGTAAAGAAGCAATAAAGTTAGTATAGCGAGTGTGGTAGGAGTTGCCAAATTGTCCCTAAGCAATTGACTACGTTACTAGACCGATAGCAGCTTTTATGTGGGAGAGGCCACTGCTAGCATGTCATCCCTGACTTGGAATTCTATGAACTTATGATTGGAACTATTAGCAAGCATCCGCAACTACTAATGTTCATTAAGGTAAAACCCAACCATAGCATTAAGATATATTGGTCCCCATTCGATCTCGCATTCATCAATTTCTATGCTTGGTAGAAGCTTCTATCACTCTTGCCTTCCAATACATAGTCCTATCGACATAGAACTAACCCTATGGTGTGATCCACGCATGCGCTCATATGATTGGAACCAAAGGACAGCAACATAACCACAAGCATATTAATCCAATCATAGCAATTCACCAATTACCGATAGGACAATGAAAATCTACTCAGACATCATAGGATGGCAACACATCATTGGATAACAATATGAAGCATAAAGCACCATGTTCAAGTAGAGGGTACAACGGGTTGCGGGAGAGTGGACCGATGTAGATAGATGGGGGAAGGTGATGAAGATGTTCGTGAAGATGATGGAGGTGTTGGTGTAGATTGCGGTGACACGATGATGGCCCCGACGGCATTCCGATGCCACTGGGAGAGAGGGGGAGAGAGCCCCCCTTCTTCTTCTTCTTCCTTGACCTTCTCCCTAGAAGGGAGAAGGGTTTCCCCTCTGGTCCATGGCCTCCATGCCGGCGGGCGAGAGCCCCTCTGAGATTGGATATGTCTCTCTAACTCTCTCTGTTTCTGTGTTCCAGATGCTGGCCTTTCCCCATTTCTTATTTTCCTGGAGATCCGTAACTCCGATTGGGCTGAAATTTTAACACAATTTCTATTCGCATATTGGCTTTGTTGCGGCGAAAGAAGGGAACCAACCACCTTACGGGGTGGCCATGAGGGCCAGGAGCGCGCCCCTGCCTCGTGGCCCTCTCGGGCATCGTCTCGCGTTGATTCTTCTTCCCAAAAATCACATATATTCCAAAAAAATCTCCGTCAGTTTTATCCCGTTTGGACTCCGTTTGATATGGATTTTCTGCGAAACAAAAAACATGCAACAAACAGTAACTTACACTAGGCACTGGATCAATATGTTAGGTCCAAAAATAGTATAAAAAGTTGCCAAAAGATTAGAAAAGTTGTAGAATATTGGCATGGAACAATAAAAAATTATAAATACAACGGAGACGTATCAGACACAGATGTGATTTTTCAACCAATTTATATGCACTGGAGCTTGTGCATGTAGTTCAAATTTGAATTATGCACATGAAATGCCTAGAAAACCACTTAATGTATGAAAATGTCCAAACGAACCCCAAAAAATTCCAAAAGTAAACACAACACTCCTGTTGCTCTATGTTAACACTAGAATTTTTTTGAAAGCAATAAGAGGCAACGGATATCGTTTCGTCCCCAAAGGTGACATGTTCCCTATCGAAACCATCACACTTGTTGTGAGAAGCTAAGGTTTGTGAGATGCTTATACCCAAACCTGCCCCAAATGGGACAAATTTTTTACCACGCCATGTTGATGTCGCTCCATGATAGCATGCCAAGTTTCATGAATTTCAGACGAGTTTTGGATTTACTAGAATTTAAAAACAAAGTATCTCAATGTTTTGCCAGCAATCAACAATGCCCTGGTGTTTGAAATTCATTCCCATTTCTGGCATGGGACCTAAGCATGCCCCGAAGGACACATATTTGATTTTTCAACCAATTTATATGCACTGGAGCTTGTGCATTTAGTTCAATTTTGAATTATGCATATGATATGCCTAGAAAACCTAGTTAATGTATAAAAAATTCCAAACGAACCCCGAAAAATTCCAAAAGTAAACACAACACTCTTGTTGTTCAATGTTGACACTATAATTTTTTTGAAAGCAATAAGAGGCAATGGATATCGTTCCATCCCCAAAGGTGGCACGTTCCATACCGAAACCATCACGCTTGTTGTGAGAAGCTTATTCCCAAACCTGCCCCAAATGGGACAAATTTTTTACCACGGCATGTTGATGCCGCTCCATGATAACATGCCAAGTTTCATGAATTTCAGACGAGTTTTGGATTTACTAGAATTTAAAAAGTAGGTATCTCGATGTTTTGCCGGCAATCAACAGTGCCCTGGTGTTTGAAATTCATTCCTACTTCTTGCATGGGACCTAAGCATGCCCCGAAGGACACATATTTGATTTTTCAACCAATTTATATGCACTGGAGCTTGTGCATGTAGTTCAAATTTGAATTATGCACATGAAATGCCTAGAAAACCTAGTTAATGTATAAAAATGTCCAAGCAAACCCCGAAAAATTCCAAAAGTAAACACAACACTCGTATTGTTCTATGTTGACACTAGAAATTTTTTGAAAGCAATAAGAGGCAATGGATATCGTTTCGTCCCCAAAAGTGACACATTCCCTACCGGAACCATCACACTTGTTGTGAGAAGCTAAGGTTTGTGAGCCTGCCCCAAATGGGACAATTCTTTTGCCATGGCATGTTGACGCGACTCCATGATAGCATGCCAAGTTTATGAATTTCAGACGAGTTTTGGATTTACTAGAATTTAAAAACCAGGTATCTCAATGTTTGCGGCCGAGTGACGGTGGCAGGGTGTTTGAAATTCATTCCCATTTCTTGCATGGGACCTAAGCATGCAACCAAGGACACAAATTTGATTTTTCAACCAGTTTATATGCACGGGAAAATGCGCATGTAGTTCAAATTTGAATTATGCGCATAAAATGCCTGGAAAACCCAATTGATGTATAAAAATGTCCAAACGTACCCCGAAAAATTCCAAAATTGAACACAACACTCCTATTGTTCTATGTTGACACTCGAATTTTTTTGAAAGCAATAAGAGGCAATGGATATCGTTTCGTCCCCAAAGGTGGCATGTTCCCTACCGAAACCATCACGCTTGTGTTGAGAAGCTCTGGTTTGTGAGAAGCTTATACCCAAACCTGCCCCAAATGGGACAAAAATTTTACCACAACATGTTGATGCCGCTCCATGATAACATTCCAAGTTTCATGAATTTCAAACGAGTTTTGGATTTACTAGAATTTTAAAACCAGGTATCTCAATGTTTGCGGCTAGTGACGGTGGCAGGGTGTGTGACATTCATACCCATTTCTTGCATGGGACCTAAGCATGCAACCAAGGACACATATTTGTTTTTTCAACCCGTTTATACGCAGTGGAGCATGTGCATGTAGTTCAAATTAGAATTATGCACCTGGAATGCCTAAAAAACCAAGTTAATGTATAAAAACGTCCAAACGAACCCTGAATAATTCCAATTTTTTTGATGACACACCTATAGTTGCATGTCCACTACAGATAAAAGTTCTAGCAATTCAAACACCGTCCTTTGTAGTTGTGACCCCATTACGTAATTCAAATCAACACGATAAAGCAAGTAGATCGCACACAGTTTATTATCACCAACCATTTGAGATGGAGCACAAAATATCTTGGAGCACCATCGGTGTATAGTACGCCTATGGCTTACGCGAGAAGGTGTGCCGGCTACAGTCCACAACCGACGTGTCAAGCATACTAGCTCACTCCCCAAATATCATTTCATTGGTCATTCGTCGCCGGTGAAATATGGGGACGTGGACCCACGTCGTGAGGGAAACTTCGGTGGCCCACTCTAGCGAGAGCGCGGCTGCAGCGGCCAGGCGCGTTCTAACAAGCTTCGTGAGGGCGACCGTGGTCTGCATCCGGGCGGCCAAGGCAGCCCAAACGACCGCTGTTGCTTCTTAGGAGGCGGCAGCAGCAATCTGCCTCAGGGATAGAAACTGGCGAGAGCGGCATAGTAGCTGTCTATTCCGCAACGGCAGCCTTAGCCCTGATGGAGGCCGCCCACTACCATGTCGAGGCCGTCCACGCCCAGGTCGTGGCGGTCACCGCACAAATCGAACGAAACTTCTCCGACAACGGTCGGCAACCCACGACCGAATAGTTGGCAATCGCCAAGAGAGTTCGAGCAGCCGTCCGTTCCTGCGCGGCATACCTTGCCACGACGGAGCCCGCCAGAGCCCAGATCGTGCCCGCCCATGCCCATCTTGTGGCGGCCTATTCCAAAGGTATGGCAGACGCGGATGGCGAGATGCTTGTCGAGTATGGTGCAATTGATGCCATGGAGCCCCTTCCCCAAGAGACCGTCGGGCGCGAGCTGGACATGGAGGCGGCGACAGAGATCGACGAGCGCCAGCCGTAGTAGTACTCTTTGTTTTGTTTAATTAAGAGCGCCGGTCTTTAATTTGTTAGAGTAATGTTTAGGTCAGCTAGTTCTGTTTAATTGCTGAACTTGCTCAATTAAGAAGTTAGTCTCCTTTGTGTAGCCAAATTATGCAATGACGTGGATGACCACTGTAACTAGGGAAATTCGAACCAATTTTTTGACGTTCAAACTCAACACACACACGGGTTAAGCTATCTTAATCATTTGTGATGTTCACATATCGTACAGAGTTTTGAATGAGGGACCGTGTCTGATGACACTTTGCACGCCAGTTTTTTCGCTGAAGCGATTTCAATTTTTTGGCTTCCGCGGAAATATCTACCTCCCCGCCCCTCCCCCTTACCAAAAGCCACATTTCCTATGTTTCCGCCTTCCTTTACAAGTTGAAACCTTCACTCCTTGCTTGTAGCACCGCTGCCTCCATGCTGATGACCCTCCTTCACACTGCTCGGCCTCGCCTATCTAGGCAGGTAAACCACACCCGACCCCCATCCTTCTCCTCCTTCCACATCCCACATGCGCCGACCACCGGCGCGAGCGTGACACCTTCCACCCAAATCACAGACCCCCTCCACCAAATAAGCGCTGCCCCAAGCCATGGTGCGCGCAATATAGCCAGGATCCCAAGGACCATTTGGCAGCGGAGAAGCAAATCCTGGACGCACGAGCGGATGAGGTCGCGATGGCTGCCATGCGTGTCGACCCCCAGATCTTGGAGGAGCACCTCACCATTGAGGCCACCGTCGACGCCTCGCGCGCCGACGATGCGACGCGGTTGGCTGTTTGGTTCAATTCTGCAATGTGATGTTCAATTGTTGTGGGTGCATTCTTTTATTGTATACCATGTGAGAAATAAATCTAATTTGGCTGTACTAAATACATGAGAAACAAATACAATTGCTATATTTCCAAGTTGTTAAGTATGATTGGTTAACTGTATGATCTTCTATTAGGAGTATGTTATATGTGCAATGTGGTGCTCAGTTAATGTTTGGTTCATTTGTTGTGGTGTTTAGCTAACTGCTTGGTTCAACTCTACACTGCGATGTCCAATTGTTGTGGGTAGAATTTTGTATTGTTGTGCATGTGAGGAATAAATCAAATTTGGTTGCACTTAATACATGAGAAACATATACAAGTGCTATCTTTCCTAGTTCTTAATCATTCTTGGTTTGGATAAATGGGGTTTCCATGTGGCTTGAATCAATCTGATGAATCTGAAATCTGCTTATTTTTCATCAACATATTTTACTGATAGCATGCGAACTCTTACTTAACCTGATGACTAACTACCTTATATGTGTTGCAGGGAAACAATGCGAAGCACTGAGGTTTACAATCGAGGTTAGCACGTGCATGGTCCATTGTCTAATAGCACATTACTGGGCAATTGCAGGAACCATTTTAATATTTCGGTTTTTAACAATTTGGTCTTGCACATGTAGGTCCTGCTGTCAGAGGTTTTGACCCACTGTTCGACCCTTTTCGCATATGGGGAAATGAGTTGTCCATGAATATCAGTCAAGTCAAGAAACTCAGAAAGATTGTTAGGATAAAGAAATTAGCGACAAAAAACAACAAGATCTTTGCTGCATAATGAAGAAGACAACAGTTCACTACAGGATGATACTAACTATCATGCCTTCCCTTTTTTATTCCTTTGCCCCATTTCCAATATAGGGAAGATATTTATGCACATCCTTGTTTTCAGGCCTTTCCAAAGCAGTTCACGGATGATTATCTCTCAAACCACTTGTCTGGTCAGGAGGCGAGGAATGTATTCATACAACACCCACGGTTCAATATTGAAGTGTTCCTGAAGAGGACGAAGGATGGACGGTCAATCATCCACAGGCACTGGCCTAAAATTACAAAGACCTTCAACATCAATGAAGTCTCAATATTCGCCTTCTGCTTTAACAGTTTTCTAGATGAGATACATCTGTCGATGTATCGCCTATGATGCTAATTTCGAAAGGTTATAGATGTTGCATGTGAAACTTGGTCCTGGTGTAGTTGTGTAATGGGGTAGCTGAGTGCTGAAGCTATATGATGTTGTAGTCTGATGTATTTCAATTATGAAAATGAAATATATTGTCTGCTTAATATGAAATGTCAATTAGATTAATAAATGGATTATGAATAATCGGATAATTAGCCTGCTAATTGGGTTTTGTTATTGAAAAGGGTTGTTCAAAAAATACCGCGGGCGATGACCTCAGGCAACGCACACAGTTTCTAGGAATAAACCATGTTGGATCAATGAACAATCACACACGACTTTATCTTGAAAACTGTTTGCGTTAGGCCACCTTGCGCAAACGTTTACCACATAAAAACTGTGTGTGATGGACAGCCTTTGCCACAAATATTCTTCTATGGACCATGTGTGATGCATTTAATAACACAAACGATTTAACGGGAAAAATTGTGTGTGATGTACCTGTGAACAGAAACGTTTTCCTTGGATCGATTGTGTGGGATGTACATACGAACGAAAACGTTTAGCGGGGACTGACTGTGTGGGATGTACTTGCGACCGGAAACAATTTCACCATATAATTGTATTTTATTTAGCTCTACTCTACGTATTTCCATATTTGAGCGCTCTCCGGTCGCACACGGCCTCATTTTGCCGAGCATGTGTGCCAGGAGGGCATATGCCCGATGGTTTCTGGGTCATGTGGGAAGGACCCCCCTATCGCCCACACTCACTTGGCGATAGTTCCAAATGCCGTCGCGGAAAGGGGTTAAAAACCGTTTGTATAGGACCGACGCATACCAGTGTATGCATCGTAAACGTTGCACCACAGAATAGCGTGTGCGACAGTTGTCGTGTACGATGATGTTATGACAGTCCGACGTTTTGTAATCCTGTCTGACACTCGTACAACGATTAGCTAACCTTCTTAATTAGTTATCGCATACACTTTAGGAAAAGCGAATGTGTGTAATTGTATGCTTATCATAAACGTTCTATAATAGTGAACCGTTTGTGATGGGCCACGCATTGTAAACGTAGCACCATAGAATACTGACTGTCGGTGTCAAAACCGGCGGATCTCGGGTAGGGGGTCCCGAACTGTGCGTTTGAGGCGGAATGTAACACGAGGCGGGGGACACGATGTTTACCCAGGTTCGGGCCCTCTCGATGGAGGTAATACCCTACTTCCTGCTTGATTGATCTTGATGATATGAGTATTACAAGAGTTGATCTACCATGAGATCGTAGAGGCTAAACCCTAGAAGCTAGCCTTTGGTATGATTATTGTTGTCCTACGGACTAAACCCTCCGGTTTATATAGACACCGGAGGGGGCTAGGGTTACACAGAGTTGGTTACAAGGAAGGAGATCTACATATCCGTATTGCCAAGCTTGCCTTCCACGCCAAGGAGAGTCCCATCCGGACATGGGACGAAGTCTTCAATCTTGTATCTTCATAGTCCAACAGTTCGGCCAAAGGATATAGTCCGGCTGTCTGGAGACCCCCTAATCCAGGACTCCCTCAGTAGCCCCTGAACCAGGCTTCAATGACGATGAGTCCGGCGCGCAGATTTGTCTTCAGCATTGCAAGGCGGGTTCTATTTCCGAATACTCCATAGAAGATTTTGAACACAAGGATAGTGTCCGGCTCTTCAAAACAAGTTCCACATACCACCGTAGAGACAATAATATTTCCACAAATCTAATCTGCAGACATGTTTAGCAACATGACATCATGTCATGGCCCGGTCATTATTCGAACCGTTTTTCTCAACCAGCACTACACATATCGCGAGGCGGTTTTCTTGACACGTCTTGTCGAAGCAGAGATCGTGTCCCCCTTATTATGGGATTCTCTTTAATACGGGCGTGGGTAACCCAATCGTGCCCGTTGGTATGACTCCTCGATTTTAGGCAAGTCTAAAACGGCCACGAGGAGGACGCTTGATATTCACCCTCTTTATAAAGAGCCCAAGACCTGTCCTTTTTCCCTCTCATACTCAATCGAATCCTCCCCCCGCCTCGAGTTCTAACACCCAAGGCTCAGGTCAGGCGCTTCGGACCTTCAACCATGTCCGGATCCAACCTTCAAGGTCGGTGGATGCCTTCCTCTGTCACAGAGGAAGACATCAAGAAGCTAAGAGAGGCCAGGTATTTGACCTTCGAAATCTTGCACAGGCTGCCTACTGGAGGGCAGGTCATTCCCACTCCCAAATCCGGCGAGAGCATTGTATTCATCTCTCACTTCCTCCGAGGGCTAGGCCTCGCTCTGGATCCCTTTGTTAGGGGGCTCATGTTCTATTATGGGCTGCATTTCCATGACCTGGCCCCAGATTCCCTTCTACACATCTTGTCGTTCATCATCGTGTGTGAGGCCTTCCTCCGCATTACCCCCCACTTCGGCCTGTGGCTCAAGACTTTCAATGTGAAGCCGAAGATGATCGAGGGGCGACATGCAGAGTGCTGAGGTGCCGTAGTAAGCAAAGGCGTCGATGTTCCATGGCCAAAAGGTTCCTTCCTGGAGGTGTCCAGTTTATGGCAACGGGAGTGGTTTTATATCATAGCTCCCCGGAGTACCAAGTGGGTGGCCGCCCCTGCCTTTCGCTCCCCCCCACCACCACAACTAACGTGATGGATCAACAAGGGGCTGGACTAGGGGCCAGTAAATGATGTGCCGATATTGCAGAGTCGCATCCGAGATCTCCTTGAGAGAAATGTCAGCCTGGTCACGGTAATGCAAGTCATGCTAGTTCGTCGAGTCCCACCTTGCAATCGTCGACCGCTCCGTATGTGGGAATTCAACCCGGAAGGACCGTGAACTATTCAGCATTTCCTCGACATCACGCTCAAAGAGATGTACAAATTGTTCTTCGGACCACAAATAAAGTGTCCGGACACCATCGAGGATGCGGGTCTGAGCTGTAATCGCCCAGATACCCAAGTAAGTAATCCCGTGGCCGAACATGTTTTCATTTTATTTATCATAACATCATTCTGAAAAGTCGCTCCTTGACCAGGACTAGGTAACAAAGGCGAAGATGATCACGTGTTCGACCCCCCTTCCCGAAGGCTCGGCCGATCCAGTACTAGCCTGAATGCTCGAGCCGGCGTCTTCTCAGGCGCCCTCAAGGGAAGATAAAGCGGGGAATAAAGAGGCTGAAAACAGGCCTCACTCATTATTCATCCAAACCGGGGGAATTAGCGCCTCCGCTAAGGAGGGTAACCAGGGAGAAGAAACTGGAATTCCCTCTCCCCAAGGAAGGAAGAGGACCACCTCTGAAGACCCGGAAACAAAGGTTTCCAAACGGGGGAAGAAATCTTCGCCAGAGGGTCCTACCTCGGAGGGTACTCTTGCCGCACAGCGCCCACAAGGGGATCAGCCCTCTACCGAGTTGTAAGTAAACAAAAAGTACTTAATAGTGAAAATATCCTACATTACTTCTGAAGACAATAACCGAAGCATATATCTTGTAGTTCGGATCGTAGCCTTTCTCGACAGAGTTCGTCTTTGGGGGATCTTCTTCCGGATATGATGGAGAGCGAAACACCTTCTCACAGCCCTACAAATCTCCTTGTAATTAGTGGCATTGCATTATGCATCAATTTCAATTTCTTTTAATTTTGAAATGGGGGCTGATAAACCCTAGCAACAAATGAAACTCAACTAGGGTCCAAATAAAAAATCATTTCACTGAACCCAAAACGCCCCTCTAAAATGTTCATCATCTTTGGATTGGTCTTGAACCTCAGCCAAAAATATTGCACATTTTTCTAGGTCAATCGGGGGTCACTGAATTAAATCATACAGTATTTGCATTTGAGCATTTAAATCATATAAAATATTTAAAATGCCCAAATAATCCCAAACCAAAATGTTCCATGTTTGATATTTTCCAAACATTGGGCATGTAGCAGTTTGGTGATTTTTGAAAGGGTCTAAGTATTTTTAATAAAGCCCTAAAGACTACAGAAAAATAGAAAAATAAATTAAAAGGGAAAGAGGGAGAACCTACCTGGTGGGCCAACCGGCCCACCACTGTAGTAGCCCAGCCAGGCAAAGCCAGCCCAGCCCACCTCCACTTCCCTGTCGTCTTCCACCTCCCGCCAGTGGGCAGGAGGGCGTGTGCCCGCGGCACGCACGCACGCGCCCAGCCACCTCCTGCTTCCCGAGGCGCCTTGAGCCTTCCGTCGCGCCACGCCGCCCCCCCAAGACCCGTGTGGATCGGTCACTCCTTCCCTCGCTCTCCCCCTCGCCCGTTCCCCGCCATGGCCGAAGCCTCCATGGACGCCCCGCCGCCGTTTGCCGCTGCCATCGACCTCCCCACGCCCATCCAGCTATGCCACGGGTTCCGCCTCGACCCCCGCATCCTCGGCACCAATGCAGGCGCCGCCAGGAGCTCCGTGACGACGACCCCGAGCTCTTCTTCCTCCTGGGACCGGTGGATCACTGCCGGTCGATTCGCGCCATCGAGGACGTGCCCAAGCCCACTGATCTGCGCTTCGACCTCCCAGTGAGCTCCTCCGTCATTTCCCCCTAACCCCGCGGCCTAGCGCTCGCTGTAGCACCGCTTTCCATGATGCCCGAAGCACGCCGCCGCACGAACTCGTCACCGACGAGGCTCCGGTGGCCAATCGGCCCCGTTCATATGCCCGTTGGCTTTGTGAGAGCCTGCAGAACGCGTAGGTGCTACCCGTTGATCCTCCCGTGCACGGTGTCGTCGTTTTCATCGGCGCCCGAACTCCGGCGGCCGCAACCGAGCTCGCCGCCGTCGACTCCGGCCACCCCAGGCCAGGCTACTGCCACCAGGCAACGCGCTGCAACGCCAGCTACCCGTAGAGCCCAACCGCGGCTCAAACCGCGGCCTATACACGAAACCCGAGCATCTCCGGCGAGCCACCGCCATGCTTTTGGTCGCCAGTGTCGACAGCTGACGTGGTCGCTCAATCAAGACTAATCACCACTAATCCCTCCCTAACGGACGCTAACAGACGTGCCCCACCCGTTAATTAACCACAGGGTTATACCCTGTTTAATTTAAGCTAATGACCATGGCCCCACCGGTCAGTTTGACCTGGCCACATCACACGTTGACCGACCCCACCAGACAGAGTTGACTGCGCTGACGTGTCCGTTGACCCGACCCCACCTGTCAGTGACACAAACAACACTGGGTCACTGACCAGTGGACCCCACTGGTCAGGTTTGACCCGGACCGGCCCTGTTGACTTGCTTACATCACCCTGATGACATTCTGACGCAATAAGTCCTTTTCTGGATTTGATTTATTTCTAAATAACCAGGAAATTCCAAAAAATGTTTAAAACTTCTAAAAATCATAGAAATTCAACAGTAACTCCAAATGAAATAATTTATATATGAAAAATTATCAGAAAAATTCAAGGAATCTGTTTATGGCATTTTCATGCAAGTTTGAACAACTTAACCTCATTGTTTAGTCCAAAACATGATAATGCATTATTTGAATTCATAGTTTGAATTTGAATTTGAACATAGTGTTCAAACCAACTCCATTTAACATGTTGCTAGTTGCATTAGCTCAAACCACAGCATATTGACATGTCATGATCATGCATCATATTGTGCATTGCATTGATTGTGTTTCTTTCTCTGTTGCCGGTATTTGTCCCCTCTCGATAGACGTTGTACCGACGATGTGCTCGTTGACACTGATGAAGACCCAATGATATCTTCGGAAGTGCCAGGCAAGAAAAACCCCCTTGTTCATTCCGATACAATCCCCCTCTCTCGCTCCTGCACTCTTTTACTGCATTAGGAAAGCACATTTCCTCTGTTACTTGCCGCGGTAGTTGAACCCCTTATCCTCTGCATGACCTGTCATTGCCACGGTAAATAGATGAAACCCACTAGCATGAGTAGGAGTTGTTTGAGCCCTGATGTGCATACTCATTCATGCTTGTTTGTCATGCCTGCTACTGCTTATAGTTGAGTCAGTTCCGATTCATCAGGGATGAATCGGAGATGTGTGAACATGTCCTACTGTGTGTGAGCTAAGTGTGTGAACACGATTTGGTAAAGGTAGCGGTGAGAGGCCATGTAGGAGTACATGGTGGGTTGTCTCATTGAAACCGTTCTTAGGAACTCAGTTCTGTGTTTGTGATCCATGAAACAGTTACTACCACGCATTGGGCCCGAAACCAATGGACCCTCTCGGCTTCTTGATCACCCTTGTCCTCTGTCCAGGAGTTGCAATTAGTTTCTGGTGTTTATAGGATATGTGTTGGTGGCCGTGCGTAGCGCTGACCCCAGGGGTGGGCTATGTTGCGGTAGATACACCGTGGTCGGGCATGCCGGGCGCCCCTTTGGTGTCTCGGAACCCTGTACACATCGTTCGGGGCCGTATGTGGAAACCTCGGCCGGACTCCCTGCGGATGGAACCTAGATAGGCGATAAACCTGGACTAGAGACTTAGGTGTTTAGGTAGGCCGTGGCCGACACCCTCGTTGGGCTTCCGCTTGAAGGTTGCCGAGTACATGTTGTGTAAACGGCGGTAAGTGGTGAGAGCGTGTGTGAAGAAGTACACCCCTGCAGGGTTAACATCATCTATTCGAATAGCCGCGTCCGCGGTAATGGACTTCTGGGTTGCCTATAACAGTTCATAGACAAGTGAAAGTGGATACTCTAAAACTCGCAAGATAAGTGTGAGTGCTATGGATGGTCTTCTCGTAGGAAGACGAGAGCGGATCCATAGTGGTGTATTGATTGGTGAATATGTGGACTCGTGTGCGCCACCTCAAAAGAGTTGCTTGTAGTCGTAGTTCAGATAGCCACTAAGTCAAAGCTGGCTTGCTGCAGTTAAACTCCACCACCCCCCTTGTTGATACCGATGCATATGTAGCTAGTTCTGATGTAAGTCTTGCTGAGTACCTTTGTACTCACGTTTGCTTAATTTATGTTTTGCAGAGAGATTTCAATCTCGCTAGTAGTTTCGCGTGGACTTCGACGTTTAGCTTGATACCTCAGCAACGATCTTGTGCCCTCGGCAGGATCTGGTAGATAGTCAGGCTTCTTAGCCTTTTTCATTTGTAGATGTCTGTACTCAGACATGTTAAGCTTCCGCATGTGCTTTGCATTGTATGCTATGATTGTTGGGTCATGAGACCCATGTTTGTAATACCTCGCTCCTCGGAGCCTAATGAATAAATACCTGAGTTGTAGAGTTATGTTGTGATGCCATGTTGTATTTACACATATCGAGCATATTGTGTGTATGATTAAAATGCTTGGTATGTGTGGGATCCGACAACCTAGTTGTTTATCTTTGGCAACCTCTCTTATGGGGAAATGTAGTCTAGTGATTCCATGAGCCATAGTAGTCCGCTACAGCCCGGTTCACCGGAGTCCTGCTAGCCCAGCACTACTGCCCAGGACACTTGACTGGCCGGCATGTGTTTCACTTCGTTCCCATGTTTGTCCCTTCGGGGAAATGTCACGCTGTGATATCCGGAGTCCTGCCTAGCCTGCTACAGCCTGGGTTCCCCAGAGTCCTGTTAGCCCAGTGCTACAGCCCGGAATCACTCGCTGGTGACCGACATGCTCGATGTGGTTCATGTATGCCTGTCTCCATTGGTCTGTGCCGCTTTGGGTCCACTACTAGCCATGTTGGCCCGGGTTCTTTGTCATATGGATGCTAGCGACACTATCATATACGTGAGCCAAAAGGCGCAAACGGTCCCGGGCCATGGTAAGGCGACACCCGTGGAATACCGTGCGTGAGGCCGCAAAGTGATATGAGGTGTTACCAGCTAGATCGATGTGACTTGGAATCGGTGTCCTGACAGCGTTGGTATCAGAACCTGACTGCCTGTAGGATTACCAAGCCAAACTGGTCGAAGTTGAGTCTAGAAATGCTTTAGTTATGTAAGGGAATTGATTCGGGAAGGGAACGTAAGGTTCTTTTTACTCCTTATACCTCATGGCCATCTGATCCGAGTCAACCTCTTCTTTTCTACGGGGATTAAGAACTAGGCATTCCCATCTATCTATCAGGATGTTGTGTTACTAACCCGTTGACTTATAGGATTGATGGATTCATGCTGCAGTTCAGTTCCTACTACTTCCATATATTCATAACTGGCCTCAGAACCTTGATATTATGATTCTGAGTGGTTATGCCACCATTTTTGCAGGATGTCTCAAATCTTTTCGAGCATTTACTGCCGTTATGCTGTCCGAGTCATCCCAGGTATCTAAATAGTCTTATGCATTTGCAAACCTTTTCCCCTGTTCTTGATGTCCATTTAGGCCAGGTTAATCACACTAATTGTGAGTTGGGGTATTCTTTTTCCTCGACATATATGTTGGAATTATTATTATGACCCTAGATGTCTTAGAGTGCCACCTAGTAATCAAACCATGTTTTGCGTTTCCAGTGTGATGATTCTGGCCATTATTCTTGAAAGCATCGCGTGATGCCATTTAGTTAGTAGGCATTCTATTCCTGGGTTTTGAACCCGAGACTCACCCTACCTGCTTCATGTTGATAATGTTTGCTAGTTCCTTAGGATATTAGTAACCTTTGCGATAGTCCTCAAGGTCTATGGTATATCGGTCTTCCAATACCATGAGTCAATATGACAGAAGTTATTTGAACCAAAAGATCACAATTAGCGTACTCTTGAGGAGTTCTCCATTCATAATTGTGACTCCGCCAGTCCTACCTCTCTGCATGGGTTATCCGGAAGAAACATGTCGAACTTGGTTCGACATATTAATCTATGCATCCACAACTCAGAAAGATATATGTTCCTTTGAGTTGTCCCCCTTCCATTATATCCTGACCCCTGTCTATCAATTGATAGTCAGGAGCAGTTGTGCATTGATGTTATCGATGCCTGTTATTCATGTCATCCGTCAAGCCATTCTATTTCAGAATGACTAGGAGAAACAAACTCCAGTACCTCATCCATATCCAGGATTACGCCAAAGTAGTTGTATTCCGCAGATCAAAATGCAACCCAGCTTTTGGTTCTGTTCTACTCTGAAGTATTACCCACTTTATGTCAAGAGCATCGTGAGAATTGCACCTTCTCCTATGAATTCTTGACGCAGTGATACTCTCTCCATCATTATTCATTTCTCGATTTCCGTGTTGTTGCAACCGGAATGTCGACAAGTGAATCGTGGTGTGTGAAATCAATACTCCTAGCAACCCCGTTGCTTGGTAGTTAATGGACAATATTCTCATTCTTAGCGTGTTGGTTATTGAATCATCATTCTAAGATAGATTGTGCTACCTAGTCCTTATTTCCTAGTGCACTCTTCGATCAACGGGTTAGGATTTTGCTAAACCCTCGCTCCTTGATCATATCGTCTTGCCCTGAAAAGCAAGATTGTTCTCGAGCTTAATAACATATCGGTGGTTCGTGATTTTCCGAATATCTTCTCGGAAGTGTTACCAGGTTGTCACTTGACCGTTATGTTGAGTTCGTGATCAAGATGGTTTTTCAATAAACCACTTTTCCCCAAGAACCTGTGTTGGATACCCCTGAGCTAGTTGGTTAAGCTTAACAACAACTTGGAGAGTTGGAAGACGAAAACTTGTCCGACTTAGTTCATCCCTAAGGGATATCCTTGTGTGTGTGTGTGTGTGTGTTGAAGAAAGATGATATATTCATCGACTGATCCCCGTGATCAGCTGATGAATCTATTATCTTGTCCAAACCTTGATATGAGTGTGGGCTATCATCAAATCAAATCAGAACCAACGATGTTCGTAATGTTGTCTTACTTGCGGTTGTCCCTCGAGCATACACCATTATATCTTTGGCCGGACCAATACTATCACATTGTTCACATAGTGGTGGAAGTCCAGTGATATGGAAACTTCGATGAGTTGTTGTTGAGCCCATCAGCGGCATTTTGTCTCCTCCATGATTGTGTTGAACATCCAGCTAGTGTTGGAAACTTTATAGGCATTGCCCTCATGTCCCGATCATGAAGCATATGTCCGGTTGAAAGATGTGACTTCCTCTAATTCATGTGCATCTAATGTAAGTTGCCGCCGTGAATTCGAGAAAGTTTGTTTTTGCTCCCTCTGAAATCATCCCAAGTCAGTCATGCATGTGCGAAGTATTCTATGGTCTGATAGACTGATCATCTACATTCTATACGTATCCCTAGCACACAAAGCCACTGATTGATTTGTTCAAGGAGAAGAAGTTTCTTCTTAAGGGTTAGACCTAGGCAAGGACTTCGATACCCTTGTTGATGGTTCCCCCTGAACTCGGTAGTGTTTCATTTTAAGACTACCAGGTGACCATGCTTGTCTAGGACAACGTGTTCACATGCTTGTAGCAGAACCGGCTCATGTTTTGGAGCTTACTACCGTAGTTCATTCCCCCGAGAATCTCACAATGTCATCTCGTCGATTTGTGTTGCAAACCTTCATTTTCCTATCTAGACTCGATGAGTCTGGAATATCCTGTCACCAACCAGATCTGAATCTCAGGCAGATATGATGGTTGGAGCATTTTCCAAGAACTATAATATTGGTCTCTCGATAAAGGGTAAAGTGGATGTCGTGGCCAACACATCCAGCCGGAAGACCTATTATTGTAGTATCTCGATTGAAGAAAGTTGGTCACCTCCCCATAAGGATTTCTTAGGATTTACTCCAGAAGTTGTTCCTTATGGATCTATTGTATTTCGAAGTCCGACGACTACTTGATGGCTAGGTTGATGCTTTAAAGCATGACCGTGGTAACCAGTACATCAAGGAGAACACTAGAAGCGGAGTGCTAAATGTCCTTGGGTTGATCGTCCAGATTTTGTTTCCTTGGCCTCGCTAAGGTGAAATCTGAGAAAGTGTTATCTTCCTTTGCATCTGCATTATCCATCACCATTCATCATGGTGGTATGTTGTGTTGCCAGGATCCTTGACATGGATGTTGGTAAGACCCTAATGAGTATGAAAATGCTCAAGTTCTTGAGAGCACGCTCAGGCACTAGGTTCTGATGTTTTCGATAACTGGAATGTGCCTCCGTCCTCTCAGGTGTTCGTTAGCCATCCAATTGGTGGAATCACCTTTGCCGATGAACCTTCTCCCCAGTTACTAGAATCATTCCCACCATTTGCATTTTGTTCCCAGTTTGCCCCTCAGTAGTTGTTGTTCAGGATCATCTTCAAAAGTGGACTTACCATGGGTCCCATCCATTTCCGATGATAAGCTAAAAATCATCCATTGCGTTGTCTTCAACAAAGTAGTCCACATCATCCATTCTGGCATGGGTATGCCATTCATTCGAACTCGTTCACACGATCATTTGTGATTGCCTTAAGCTGGAATAAAGAATTTCAATGATTTATGGATCAAAAGTAATTCTTTTTGCCACTTAAGGGAATAGTTCTTCGAGTCACCTTCCCCGAGGTGCCCTGTTTTAGAATCATGGCAATTTCCCTCGCTACTTTGAAACCCTCGTCAAATTGTTTCTTCTATCGCTCCTAATGCAAGTTTTGCCTCTCAGTTCGCGAGATGTTTCTATGTCTCACTCCGTGAGTTGATCGTGAGTTGCCTGATCTTTGAGGAGATCGACTCTTTAGGGTTTTCCTTCCTTCTCATTGTCATGAGTGGATGAAATTCTCATAGCAAGATGCCAATGCTAGATGATGAGTGGATCAACGTCTTCAGAAATGCGATGGATCGTGAAGACTGAGTCAGTTCCGTGTCCCCACTGTCTTCTTACCTCACGACTTGAATCTCGGGACGAGATCCTTGTTTAGTGGGGGTGAGTTGTCACAGCCCTAGAAATCTCCTTGTAATTGGTGGCATTGCATTATGCATCAATGTCAATTTCTTTTAATTTTGAAAGGGGGGCTGATAAACCCTAGCAACAAATGAAACTCAACTAGGGTCCAAATAAAAAATCATTTCACTGAACCCAAAATGCCCCTCTAAAATGTTCATCATCTTTGGATTGGTCTTGAACCTCTGCCAAAAATATTGCACATTTTTCTAGGTCAATTGGGGGTCACTGAATTAAATCATACAGTATTTGCATTTGAGCATTTAAATCCTATAAAATATTTAAAATGCCCAAATAATCCCAAACCAAAATGTTCCATGTTTGATATTTTCCAAACATTGGGCATGCAGCAGTTTGGTGATTTTTGAAAGGGTCTAAGTATTTTTAATAAAGCCCTAAAGACTACAGAAAAATAGAAAAACAAATTAAAAGAGAAAGAGGGAGAACCTACCTGGTGGGCCAACCGGCCCACCACTGTAGCAGCCCAGCCGGGCAAAGCCAGCCCAGCCCACCTCCACTTCCCTGTCGTCTTCCACCTCCTGCCAGTGGGCAGGAGGGCGTGTGCCCGCGGCACGCACGCGCGCGCCTGGCCACCTCCTGCTTCCCGGGGCGCCTTGAGCCTTCTGTCGCGCCACGCCGCCCCCCAAGACCCGTGTGGATCGGTCACGCCTTCCCTCGCTCTCCCCCTCGCCCGTTCCCCGCCATGGCCGAAGCCTCCATGGACGCACTACCGCCGTTTGCCGCTGCCATCGACCTCCCCACGCCCATCCAGCTATGCCACGGGTTCCGCCTCGACCCCCGCGTCCTCTGCACCAATCCAGGCGCCGCCAGGAGCTCCGTGACGATGACCCCGAGCTCTTCTTCCTCCGCGGACCTGTGGATCACCACCGGTCGATTCGCGCCATCGAGGACATCCCTAAGCCCACTGAGCTGCGCTTCGACCTCCCAGTGAGCTGCTCCGTCATTTCCCCCTAACCCCGCGGCCTAGCACTCGCTGTAGCACCGCTTTCCATGACGCCCGAAGCACGCCGCCGCACGAACTCGTCGCCGAAGAGGCTCCGGTGGCCAATCGGCCCCGTTCATATGCCCGTTGGCTTTGTGAGAGCCTGCAGAACACGTAGGTGCTACCCGTTGATCCTCCCGTGCACGGTGTCGTCGTTTTCATCGGCGCCCGAACTCCGGCTGCCGCAACCGAGCTCGCCGCCATCGACTCCGGCCACCCCAGGCCAGGCTACTGCCACCAGGCAATGCGCTGCAACGCCAGCTACCCATAGAGCCCAACCGCGGCTCAAACCGCGGCCTATACACGAAACCCGAGCATCTCCGGCGAGCCACCGCCGTGCTTTTGGTCGCGGGCATCGACCGCTGACGTGGTCGCTCAATTAAGACTAATCACCACTAATCCCTCCCTAACAGACGTTGACAGACGGGCCCCACCCGTTAATTAACCACAGGGTTATACCCTGTTTAATTTAAGCTAATGACCGTGGCCCCACCGGTCAGTTTGACCTGGCCACGTCACACGTTGACCGACCCCACCAGACAGAGTTGACTGCGCTGACGTGTCCGTTAACCCGACCCCACCTGTCAGTGACACAAACAACACTGGGTCACTGACCAGTGGACCCCACTGGTCAGGTTTGACCCGGACCAGCCCTGTTGACTTGCTTACGTCACCCTGACGTCATGCTGACGCAATAAGTCCTTTTCTGGATTTGATTTATTTCTAAATAACCAGGAAATTCCAGAAAATGTTTAAAACTTCTAAAAATCATAGAAATTCAACCGTAACTCCAAATGAAATAATTTATATATGCAAAATTATCAGAAAAATTCAAGGAATCTGTTTATGGCATTTTCATGCATGTTTGAACAACTTAACCTCACTGTTTAGTCCAAAAGATGATGCATTATTTGAATTCATAGTTGGAATTTGAATTTGAACCTAGTGTTCAAACCAACTCCATTTAACATGTTGCTAGTTGCATTAGCTCAAACCACAGCATATTGACATGTCATGATCATGCATAATATTGTGCATTGCATTGATTGTGTTTCTTTCTCTATTGCCGGTATTTGTCCCCTCTCAATAGACGTTGTACCGACGATGTGATCGTTGACACTTATGAAGACCCAATGATATCTTCAGAACTGCCAGGCAAGCAAAACCCCCTTGTTTATTCCAATACAATCCCCCTCTCTCGCTCCTGCTCTCTTTTACTGCATTAGCACAACACATTTCCTCTGTTACTTGCCGCGGTAGTTGAACCCCTTATCCTCTACATGACCTGTCATTGCCACAGTAAATAGATGAAACCCACTAGCATTAGTAGGAGTTGTTTGAGCCCTGATGTGCCTACTCATTCATGCTTGTTTGTCATGGCTGCTACTGCTTAGAGTTGAGTCAGTTCCGATTCATCGGGGATGAATCGGAGATGTGTGAACATGTCCTACTGTGTGTGAGCTAAGTGTGTGAACATGATTTGGTAAAGGTAGCGGTGAGAGGCCATGTAGGAGTACATGGTGGGTTGTCTCATTGAAACCGTTCTTAGGAACTGAGTTCTGTGTTTGTGATCCATGAAACAGTTACTACCACGCATTGGGCCCGAAACCAATGGACCCTCTCGGCTTCTTGATCACCCTTGTCCTCTGTCCAGGAGTTGCAATTAGTTTCTAGTGTTTATAGGATATGTGTTGGTGGCCGTGCGTAGCGCTGACCCTAGGGGTGGGCTATGATGCGGTAGATACACCGTGGCCGGGCATGCCGGGCGCCCGTTTGGTGTCTCGGAACCCTGTACACATCGTTCGGGGCCGTATGTGGAAACCTTGGCCGGACTCCCTGCGGATGGAACCTGGATAGGTGATAAACCTGGACTAGAGACTTAGGTGTTTAGGTAGGCCGTGGCCGACACCCTCGTTGGGCTTCCGCTTGAAGGTTGCCGAGTACATGTCGTGTAAACGGCGGTAAGTGGTGAGAGCGTGTGTGAAGAAGTACACCCCTGCAGGGTTAACATCATCTATTCAAATAGCCGCGTCCGCGGTAATGGACTTCTGGGTTGCCTATAACAGTTCATAGACAAGTGAAAGTGGATACTCTAAAACTTGCAAGATAAGTGTGAGTGCTATGGATGGCCTTCTCGTAGGGAGACGAGAGCGGATCCATAGTGGTGTATTGATTGGTGAATATGTGGACTCGTGTGCGCCACCTCAAAAGAGTTGCTTGCAGTCGTAGTTCAGATAGCCACTGAGGCAAAGCTGGCTTGCTGCAGTCAAAGCTAGTTCTGATGTAAGTCTTGCTGAGTACCTTTGTACTAACGTTTGCTTAATTTATGTTTTGCAGAGAGATTTCAATCTCGCTAGTAGTTTCACGTGGACTTCGACGTTTAGCTTGATACCTCAGCTACGATCTTGTGCCCTCGGCAGGATCTGGTAGATAGTCAGGCTTCTTAGCCTTTTTCATTTGTAGATGTCTGTACTCAGACATGTTAAGCTTCCGCATGTGCTTTGCATTGTATGCTATGATTGTTGGGTCATGAGACCCATGTTCGTAATACCTCACTCCTTGGAGCCTAATGAATAAATACCTGAGTTGTAGAGTTATGTTGTGATGCCATGTTGTATTTACACATATCGAGCATATTGTGTGTATGATTAAAATGCTTGGTATGTGTGGGATCCGACAACCTAGTTGTTTATCCTTGGCAGCCTCTCTTATGGGGAAATGTAGTCTAGTGATTCCATGGGCGATAGTAGTCCGCTATAGCCCGGTTCACCGGAGTCCTGCTAGCCCAGCACTACTGCTCAGGACACTTGACTGGCCGCATGTGTTTCACTTCGTTCCTATGTCTATCCCTTCGGGGAAATGTCACGATGTGATATCCGGAGTCCTGCCTAGCCTGCTACAGCCCGGGTTCCCCGGAGTCCTGTTAGCCCAGTGCTATAGCCCGGAATCACTCGCTGATGACCGACATGCTCGATGTGGTTCATGTATGCCTGTCTCCATAGGTCTGTGCCGCTTTGGGTTCACTACTAGCCATGTCGGCCCGGGTTCTCTGTCATATGGATGCTAGCTTCACTATCATATACGTGAGCCAAAAGGCGCAAACGGTCCTGGGCCATGGTAAGGCGACACCCGTGGAATACCATGCGTGAGGCCGCAAAGTGATATGAGGTGTTACCGGCTAGATCGATGTGACTTGGAATCGGGGTCCTGACAGCGTTGGTATCAGAGCCTGACTGCCTGTAGGATTACCAAGCCAAACTGGTCGAAGTTGAGTCTAGAAATGCTTTAGTTATGTAAGGGAATTGATTCGGGAAGGGAACGTAAGGTTCTTTTTACTCCTTATACCGCATGGCCATCTGATCCGAGTCAACCTCTTCTTTTCTACGGGGATTAAGAACTAGGCATTCCCATCTATCTATCAGGCTGACGTGTTACTAACCCGTTGACTTAAAGGATTGATGGATTCATGCTGCAGTTCAGTTCCTACTACTTCCATATATTCATAACTGGCCTCAGAACCTTGATATTATGATTCTGAGTGGTTATGCCACCATTTTTGCAGGATGTCTCAAATCTTTTCGAGCATTTACAGCCGTTATGCTATCCGAGTCATCCCAGGTTTCTAAATAGTCTTATGCATTTGCAAACCTTTTCCCCTGTTCTTGATGTCCATTTAGGCCAGGTTAATCACACTAATTGTGAGTTGGGGTATTCTTTTGCCTCGACATATATGTTGGAATTATTATTATGACCCTAGATGTCTTAGAGTGCCACCTAGTAATCGAACCATGTTTTGCGTTTCTAGTGTGATGATTCTGGCCGTTATTCTTGAAAGCATCCTGTGATGCCATTTAGTTAGTAGGCATTCTATTCCTGGGTTTTGAACCCGAGACTCACCCTACCTGCTTCATGTTGATAGTATTTGCTAGTTCCTTAGGATATTAGTAACCTTTGCGATAGTCCTCAAGGTCTATGGTATATCATTCTTCCAATACCATGAGTCAATATGACAGAAGTTATTTGAACCAAAAGATCACAATCAGCGTACTCTTGAGGAGTTCTCCATTCATAATTGTGACTCTGCCAGTCCTACCTCTCTGCATGGGTTATCCGGAAGAAACATGTCGAACTTGGTTCGACATATTAATCTATGCATCCACAACTCAGAAAGATATATGTTCCTTTGAGTTGTCCCCCTTCCATTATATCCTGACCCCTGTCTATCAATTGATAGTCAGGAGTAGTTGTGCATTGATGTTATCGATGCCTGTTATTCATGTGATCCGTCAAGCCATTCTATTTCAGAATGACTAGGAGAAACAAACTCCAGTACCTCATCCATATCCAGGATTGGGCCAAAGTAGTTGTATTCCGCAGATCAAAATGCAACCCAGCTTTTGGTTCTGTTCTACTCTGAAGTATTACCCACTTTATGTCAAGAGCGTCGTGAGAATTGCACCTTCTCCTATGAATTCTTGATGCAGTGATACTCTCTCCATCATTATTCATTTCTTGGTTTCCGTGTTGTTGCAACCGGAATGTCGACAAGTGAATCATGGTGTGTGAAATCAATACTCCTAGCAACCACGTTGCTTGGTAGTTAATGGACAATATTCTCATTCTTAGTGTGTTGGTTATTTAATCATCATTCTAAGATAGATTGTGCTACCTAGTCCTTATTTCCTAGTGTAGTCTTCGATCAACGGGTTAGGATTTTGCTAAACCCTCGCTCCTTGATCATATCGTCTTGCCCTGAAAAGCAAGATTGTTCTCGAGCTTAATAACATATCGGTGGTTTGTCATTTTCCGAATATCTTCTCGGAAGTGTTACCAGGTTGTCACCTGACCGTTATGTTGAGTTTGTGATCAAGATGCTTTTTCAATAAACCACTTTTCCCCAAGAACCTGTGTTGGATACCCCTGAGCTAGTTGGTTAAGCTTAACAACAACTTGGAGAGTTGGAAGATGAAAACCTGTCTGACTTAGTTCATCCCTAAGGGATATCCTTGTGTGTGTGTGTGTGTGTGTGTGTTGAATAAAGATGATATATTCATCGACTGATCCCCGTGATCAGCTGATGAATCTATTATCTTGTCCAAACCTTGATTTGAGTGTGGGCTATCGTCAAATCAAATCAGAACCAACGATGTTCGTAATGTTGTCTTACTTGCGGTTGTCCATCGAGCATACACCATTATATCTTTGGTCTGACCAATACTATCACATTGTTCACATAGTGGTGGAAGTCCAGTGATATGGAAACTTCGATGAGTTGTTGTTGAGCCCATCAGCGGCATTTTGTCTCCTCCATGATTGTGTTGAACATCCAGCTAGTGTTGGAAACTTTATAGGCATTGCCCTCATGTCCCGATCATGAAGCATATGTCCGGTTGAAAGATGTGACTTCCTCTAATTCATGTGCATTTGATGTAAGTTGCCGCCGTGAATTCGAGAAAGTTTGTTTTTGCTCCCTCTGGAATCATCCCAAGTCAGTCATGCAAGTGCGAAGTATTCTATGGTCTGATAGACTGATCATCTACATTCTATACGTATCCCTAGCACACCAAGCCACTGATTGATTTGTTCAAGGAGAAGAAGTTTCTTCTTAAGGGTTAGACCTACGCAAGGACTTCGATATCCTCGTTGATGGTTCCCCCTGAACTCGGTAGTGTTTCATTTTAAGACTACCAGGTGACCATGCTTGTCTAAGACAACGTGTTCACATGCTTGTCGCAGAACCGGCTCATGTTTTGGAGCTTACTACCGTAGTTCATTCCCCCGAGAATCTCGCAATGTCATCTCGTCGATTTGTGTTGCAAACCTTCATTTTCCTATCTAGACTCGATGAGTCTGGAATATCCTGTCACCAACCAGATCTGAATCTCAGGCAGATATGATGGTTGGAGCATTTTCCAAGAACTATAATATTGGTCTCTCGATAAACGGTAAAGTGGATGTCATGGCCAACACATCCAGCCGGAAGACCTATTATTGTAGTATCTCGATCGAAGAAAGTTGGTCACCTCCCCATAAGGATTTCTTAGGATTTACTCCAGAAGTTGTTCCTTATGGATCTATTGTATTTCGAAGTCCGACCACTACTTGATGGCTATGTTGATGCTTTAAAGCATGACCGTGGTAACCAGTACATCAAGGAGAACACTAGAAGCGGAGTGCTAAATGTCTTTGCGTCGATCATCCAGATTTTGTTTTCTTGGCCTCACTAAGGCGAAATCTGAGAAAGTGTTATCTTCCTTTGCATCTGCATTATCCATCACCATTCATCATGGTGGTATGTTGTGTTGCCAGGATCCTTGACATGGATGTTGGTAAGACCCTAATGAGTATGAAAATGCTCAAGTTCTTGAGAGCATGCTTAGGCACTAGGTTCTGATGTTGTCGATAACTGGAATGTGCCTCCGTCCTCTCAGTTGTTCGTTAGCCATCCAATTGGTGGAATCACCTTTGCCGATGAACCTTCTCCCCAGTTACTAGAATCATTCCCAACATTTGCATTTTGTTCCCAGTTTGCCCCTCAGTAGTTGTTGTTTAGGATCATCTTCAAAAGTGGACTTACCATGGGTCCCATCCATTTCCGATGATAAGCTAAAAATCATCCATTGCGTTGTCTTCAACAAAGTAGTCCACATCATCCATTCTGGCATGGGTATGCCATTCGTTCGAACTCGTTCACACGATCATTTGTGATTGCCTTAAGCTAGAATAAAGAATTTCAATGATTTATGGATCAAAAGTAATTCTTTTTGCCACTTAAGGGAATAGTTCTTCGAGTCACCTTCCCCGAGGCGCCCTGTTTTAGAATCATGGCAATTTCCCTCGCTACTTTGAAACCCTCGTCAAATTCTTTCTTCTATCGCTCCTTATGCAAGTTTTGCCTCTCAGTTCACGAGATGTTTCTATGTCTCACTCCGTGAGTTGATCGTGAGTTGCCTGATCTTCGAGGAGATCGACTCTTTAGGGTTTTCCTTCCTTCTCATTGTCATGAGTGGATGAAATTCTCAGAGCAAGATGCCAATGCTAGATGATGAGTGGATCAACGTCTTCAGAAATGCGATGGATCGTGAAGACTGTGTCAGTTCTGTGTCCCCACTGTCTTCTTACCTCACGACTTGAATCTCGGGACGAGATCCTTGTTTAGTGGGGGTGAGTTGTCACAGCCCTAGAAATCTCCTTGTAATTAGTGGCATTGCATTATGCATCAATTTCAATTTCTTTTAATTTTGAAATGGGGGCTGATAAACCCTAGCAACAAATGAAACTCAACTAGGGTCCAAATAAAAAATCATTTCACTGAACCCAAAATGCCCCTCTAAAATGTTCATCATCATTGGATTGGTCTTGAACCTCTGCCAAAAATATTGCACATTTTTCTAGGTCAATTGGGGGTCACTGAATTAAATCATACAGTATTTGCATTTGAGCATTTAAATCCTATAAAATATTTAAAATGCCCAAATAATCCCAAACCAAAATGTTCCATGTTTGATATTTTCCAAACATTGGGCATGCAGCAGTTTCGTGATTTTTGAAAGGGTCTAAGTATTTTTAATAAAGCCCTAAAGACTATAGAAAAATAGAAAAACAAATTATAAGAGAAAGAGGGAGAACCTACCTGGTGGGCCAACCGGCCCACCACTGTAGCAGCCCAGCCGGGCAGGAGGGCGTGTGCCCGCGGCACGCACGCGCGCGCCCGGCCACCTCCTGCTTCCCGGGGCGCCTTGAGCCTTCCGTCGCGCCACGCCGCCCCCCCAAGACCCGTGTGGATCGGTCACTCCTTCCCTCGCTCTCCCCCTCGCCCGTTCCCCGCCATGGCCGAAGCCTCCATGGACGCATCGCCGCCGTTTGCCGCTGCCATCGACCTCCCCACACCCATCCAGCTATGCCACGGGTTCCGCCTCGACCCCCGCGTCCTCTACCCCAATCCAGGCGCCGCCAGGAGCTCCGTGACGACGACCCCGTGCTCTTCTTCCTCCTTGGACGGGTGGATCACCGCTGGTCGATTTGCGCCATCGAGGACATCCCCAAGCCCACTGAGCTGCGCTTCGACCTCCCAGTGAGCCTCTCCGTCATTTCCCCCTAACCCCGCGGCCTAGCGCTCGCTGTAGCACCGCTTTCCATGACGCCCGAAGCACGCCGCCGCACGAACTCGTCGCCGACGAGGCTCCAGTGGCCAATCGGCCCCGTTCATATGCCCGTTGGCTTTGTGAGAGCCTGTAGAACACGTAGGTGCTACCCGTTGATCCTCCCGTGCACGGTGTCGTCGTTTTCATCGGCGCCCGAACTCCAGCTGCCGCAACCGAGCTCGCCGCCGTCGACTCCGGCCACCCCAGGCCAGGCTACTGCCACCAGGCGACGCGCTGCAACGCCAGCTACCCGTAGAGCCCAACCGCGGCTCAAACCGCGGCCTATACACGAAACCCGAGCATCTCCGGCGAGCCACCACCGTGCTTTTGGTCGCCGGCGTCGACCGCTGACGTGGTCGCTCAATCAAGACTAATCACCACTAATCCCTCCCTAACAGACGCTGACAGACGGGCCCCACCCGTTAATTAACCACAGGGTTATACCCTGTTTAATTTAAGCTAATGACCGTGGCCCCACCGGTCAGTTTGACCTGGCCACGTCACACGTTGACCGACCCCACCAGACAGAGTTGACTGCGCTGACGTGTCCGTTGACCCGACCCCACCTGTCAGTGACACAAACAACACTGGGTCACTGACCAGTGGACCCCACTGGTCAGGTTTGACCTGGACCAGCCCTGTTGACTTGCTTACGTCACCCTGACATCATGCTGACGCAATAAGTCCTTTTCTGGATTTGATTTATTTCTAAATAACCAGGAAATTCCAGAAAATGTTTAAAACTTCTAAAAATCATAGAAATTCAACTGTAACTCCAAATGAAATAATTTATATATGAAAAATTATCAGACATGCATGTTTGAACAACTTAACCTCACTGTTTATGGCATTTTCATGCATGTTTGAACAACTTAACCTCACTGTTTAGTCCAAAACATGATGCATTATTTGAATTCATAGTTGGAATTTGAATTCATAGTTGGAATTTGAATTCATAGTCATGATCATGCATCATATTGTGCATTGCATTGATTGTGTTTCTTTCTCTGTTGCCGGTATTTCTCCCCTCTCGATAGACGTTGTACCGACTATGTGATCGTTGACACTGATGAAGACCCAATGATATCTTCAGAAGTGCCAGGCAAGCAAAAACCCCTTGTTCATTCCGATACAATCCCCCTCTCTCGCTCCTGCTCTCTTTTACTACATTAGGACAACACGTTTCCTATGTTACTTGCCGCGGTAGTTGAACCCCTTATCCTCTGCATGACCTGTCATTGCCACAGTAAATAGATGAAACCCACTAGCATGAGTAGGAGTTGTTTGAGCCCTGATGTGCCTACTCATTCATGCTTGTTTGTCATGCCTGCTACTGCTTAGAGTTGAGTCAGTTCCGATTCATCGGGGATGAATCAGAGATGTGCGAACATGTCCTACTGTGTGTGAGCTAAGTGTGTGAACACGATTTGGTAAAGGTAGCAGTGAGAGGCCATGTAGGAGTACATGGTGGGTTGTCTCATTGAAACCGTTCTTAGGAACTGAGTTCTGTGTTTGTGATCCATGAAACAGTTACTACCACGCATTGGGCCCGAAACCAATGGACCCTCTCGGCTTCTTGATCACCCTTGTCCTCTGTCCAGGAGTTGCAATTAGTTTCTAGTGTTTATAGGATATGTGTTGGCGGCCGTGCGTAGCGCTGACCCTAGGGGTGGGCTATGTTGCGGTAGATCCACCATGATCGGGCATGCCGGGCGCCCGTTTGGTGTCTCGGAACCCTGTACACATCGTTCGGGGCCGTATGTGGAAACCTCGGCCGGACTCCCTGCGGATGGAACCTGGATAGGTGATAAACCTGGACTAGAGACTTAGGTGTTTAGGTAGGCCGTGGCCGACACCCTCGTTGGGCTTCCGCTTGAAGGTTGCCGAGTACATGTCGTGTAAACGGCGGTAAGTGGTGAGAGCGTGTGTGAAGAAGTACACACCTGCAGGGTTAACATCATCTATTCGAATAGCCGCGTCCGCGGTAATGGACTTCTGGGTTGCCTATAACAGTTCATAGACAAGTGAAAGTGGATACTCTAAAACTCGCAAGATAAGTGTGAGTGCTATGGATGGCCTTCTCGTAGGGAGACGAGAGCGGATCCATAGTGGTGTATTGATTGGTGAATATGTGGACTCGTGTGCGCCACCTCAAAAGAGTTGCTTGTAGTCATAGTTCAGATAGCCACTGAGTCAAAGCTGGCTTGCTGCAGTTAAACTCCACCACCCCCCCTTGTTGATACCGATGCATATGTAGCTAGTTCTGATGTAAGTCTTGCTGAGTACCTTTGTACTCACGTTTGCTTAATTTATGTTTTGCAGAGAGATTTCAGTCTCGCTAGTAGTTTCGCATGGACTTCGACGTTTAGCTTGATACCTCAGCTACGATCTTGTGCCCTCGGCAGGATCTGGTAGATAGTCAGGCTTCTTAGCCTTTTTCATTTGTAGATGTCTGTACTCAGACATGTTAAGCTTCCGCATGTGCTTTGCATTGTATGCTATGATTGTTGGGTCATGAGACCCATGTTTGTAATACCTCGCTCCTCGGAGCCTAATGAATAAATACCTGAGTTGTAGAGTTATGTTGTGATGCCATGTTGTATTTACACATATCGAGCATATTGTGTGTATGATTAAAATGCTTGGTATGTGTGGGATCCGACAACCTAGTTGTTTATCCTTGGCAGCCTCTCTTATGGGGAAATGTAGTCTAGTGATTCCATGAGCCATAGTAGTCCGCTACAGCCCGGTTCACCGGAGTCCTACTAGCCCAGCACTACTGCTCAGGACACTTGACTGGCCGGCATGTGTTTCACTTTGTTCCTATGTCTGTCCCTTCGGGGAAATGTCACGCTGTGATATCCGGAGTCCTGCCTAGCCTGCTACAGCCCGGGTTCCCCGGAGTCCTGTTAGCCCAGTGCTACAGCCCGGAATCACTCGCTGATGACCGACATGCTCGATGTGGTTCATGTATGCCTGTCTCCATAGGTCTGTGCCGCTTTGGGTTCACTACTAGCCATGTCGGCCTGGGTTCTCTGTCATATGGATGATAGCGACACTATCATATACGTGAGCCAAAAGGCGCAAACGGTCTCGGGCCATGGTAAGGCGACACCCGTGGAATACCGTGCGTGATGCCGCAAAGTGATATGAGGTGTTACCGGCTAGATCGATGTGACTTGGAATCAGGGTCCTGACACACCTTCCCATGCCACCCCGCCTCATGAGGCGGGCAACCCTAAAGTGTCAGAGGGTAATCCTTCGGCCACCCGAAGTCCTCAGTATTCGTCTCCTAAAGAGAGCAAAAGAAAGAGTCTGGAATAGTCCAGTGTGCGATCGGACACACTGAAGGATCTTCTGGAGCAAGCGGCCATCTCAGAAGCGCATCATACGCTAATGGGTATGGTGATTGAGAGGATTTCATCCGCCGAAAGCGGGTTGCATGAAGCTTTTATGAGTCTGCTGAAAGGCTTTAAGGTACATGAAATAGTGTGTGTTTTTGACAGAACCGCACATGTTAAGTGTGCCCTATGTAGATAGTAGCCCCTGAGACTCTGGTTGCCATCGAGAATGGCGAAAACAGAGGATCATAGTCCCAGGTAATAATCAGGCCGCCTTCATGTGCAGCTGGCTGAAGGTCCTATGGCTAGCCGGACTGGTGAGTTTGCCAAGATGAAGCGGCAACTTGATGCAGCAGATGCCGACATCGTGCTTGTAAACAAGCGGCTCGACGAGGCACATGGTATGTGATTTCTCCGGCGATCGACACATAGTAAGAGGAGAATGATGCTAGTATCTTTAATATGTTGAGACTACAGATCAAGCTGCCTCCATGGAGACCCTTCGGCCGGAAATTGCCCGAGCCAAGGAACAACCCACGAATAGTGATGCGGCCGCTCTAAAGGCAGTCGAAGAGCTGAGGGCCGAACAGGTTGCGCCTTGCCAAACCAAGGAAAAAAATAGCCAAGATGGTCGTTGAGTTGAGTTGAAAGTTGCCGCCGACCATTACCAGCTTCTTGAAAAAGAAAGCTGAGCGAAGGTGACAAACCTGGAGAAGGCCATGGTAGCAGCCAAGGAAGCCCGCTCTAAAATCATAGCGGCGAAGGAGGAGCTACGTCAAGCTGGAGATATCGCGGTTGGGAAGCCCTTTTTGCTGCGGACGAGGTTTGGAGATCCGAAGTATGCCCCTCTTGATCAACTATGGAGCTCTGCAGACACATACGTGGATTTGGCAGCCAGTGTTGCTGATGCGGCCGAGTACTTGAAGGATCAAAAAGATCGTGAAGTGGAAAGGCTATTCTGGTCACAGTTCCATGTTTCTGTGCATCCGCTGTTGCTGAATGAGCGAATGGCCGAGTGGGCCGAGCTCCATAGGTTGTCCGGGCTTGCCATGACGTCTGTTGTGGATCATCTGTGGCCCGAAGGGCCAACGTCGAATAGTTATTTTAGTTTAGTGCAACAGTTCCTTGGTGTTGTGCCGCACATCGACGTTATGAAGAGGTCGGCGTGCATAGAGGGTGTGCGTATGGCACTTGCCCATGTCAAGACATACTGGGCAGATATGGAGGCCACTGCTATTGCAACCCAGAGTTCGGCCATAGGCCGAGTATCTGCCGAGCACTACTTTGAAGAAGTCCTTGAAGGCGCTCATTCAATAGAGGCTCAGTGCTCGAAGAATATTATGTTCTATTGACATGTATTCCCATTGTAAAAACAATGTTTTATTGAATTATAAAGGTTGTGTTTATACTTTTTCTTGAAAGTATTATGATGCCTCATGTGCGGCCGTTTATGTATATGTGTATATAACCTGAAAGTTTGTAGTCGTCGGCTTCAGCCCTCACGCATATAATGCGGGGGTGTTCGCAAAAAACATGTATTCACACTTGATCCAATGTCTTGGTCCATTAAGGAGGTGGTAGCGCAGCGAACGAGGCAATCGGACTATATTGCTTTAACACTTTCAATTAGCCATAGGAGTTTGATGGTGGGACTAATATATAGCCCCTGGTACCTCCGCGCTCATCCAAAGAGGGTGCGCGTGCGTACATGACCGGGAAACGGTCCTTCGTTAATGCGGAGGAATCCCGAAGATTCCACTAAGTCATCGAGTGGTTGACCAGTCTCGTGCTTTATCATGACAGTCAGTTTTCCGCTGTCTCTACTAAGGTGCTCATCCGGATGAACCAGGGCATAATCGCAGTAGTTCTCCTGGTGCCGCCTTAGCCGATAGAGCGGAACGTAATGTAGAAAAACATGGGAGCCGGGCAAACCCAACATTTGACCAAAGACATGATTCAGAGCTGATGCATATAAGGCCAAACTCGCGACGTCGAACACTCCCTAAGGTATTCGGTCTTTATAACATATGCCAACCTGAACAATGCCCATAATAATAAACCCTGAGTGTCCAGGTACGTGCAATATTCTGAATAGGCGAAATGCCAATAACGTCAGCATCCTTCTCGGTTGTATTGAGTATCCGGCGGATGTCAACAACAAGAGACAGTAAGAAAGGTTTACGTAGGTTCTTAATCTGAAAAGACCTTTGAGCGGGTCCCTGCTGCACGTCTGCGCGTTTGTCTCCGTTGTGCCGTGTCCTGGACGGGTGTAGCACGATTATCATCTGTAAAAGAGAAGAACTTAGGTGAAAGTTGTCGTGCCATAAAAATTGGTTATTCTCGATAAACCATTAAAATTCAAGATAAGTCAAGTTGAGCCGAACTAGCCCTGATTACACGCGGGAAGCCCCTGGTACCATCTATGAGGTTTTAACCATAAGACCAATCTCAGGTATATGTAGTGATGCGCCGGACTCATCTAACTGTGTCCGCGGTCTTGACGACATGTCATTTATTCTGGTTGGTAAGGCCGCCTAGTGCTTGGCTGTTAAAGCTGCCGCACGTTCTTCCGCGTGTAGAGAACGCTCAATATTTCCACTAACTATGATGGTGCCACGTGGACCAGGCATCTTAAGCTTAAGAGAAGCGTAATGTTGTACCGCATCAAAACGAGCGAAAGCTGTTCTTCTGAGTAGTGCTTGATAGCCGCTTCGGAATGGAGCAATGTCGAAGTCTAACTTCTCACTTCGGTAGTTGTCGGGTGAACCGAATACAACCTCTAGTATTAGAGAGCCCGTGGAGCGGGCCTTTGGGCCTGGTAGTACTCCCATGAAGGTAGTATTACTGTGGCTAATTTTTGTCGAGTCTATCTCCATTTTGCGGACTGTGTACTGATATATCAGATTTTGATCACTGTCGTCGTCCATAAGGACTCGTGTGAGATGGTATCCATTTATTATTGGGTCTAACACCAAGGCAGCCAATCCTTCATGCCTAATGCTTGTCGGGTGATCCCTGCGATCAAAAGTGATCGGGCAGGCCAACCAGGGGTTGAACTTAGGGGTGACGGGCTCTACGGCGCGTATGTCTCGGAGTGCATGTTTGCTTCTCCTCTTTGTCACGTGGATCATGTTTACTGTTTTAACCTCTGGTGGGAATTTTTTTATGTCCTCCAGTGCTTTACTGGCGAGGTTCGTCCTCGTCTTCGCTTGGTGTCTCCCTCCCCTTGTGTTCGGCGTTTAGCTTACCGGCCTGCTTGAAGGCCCAGCATTCTATGTGGTTGTGATTTGCAGGTTTATCAGGGGTGCCATGAATCTGACATAGTTTGTCTGGAATCTTGTTTAGGCTGGACGGTCCACCTCTGCTACCTTTGAAAGGCTTTTTTCGCTGACCTGGTCGAGAGCCCCTAAATCCGGCATTTACTGCCGTATTATCTGGGCTATCTTCTTTATTTCGACGCTTGCTTTTACTGCGTCGTGGTTTTCCATTGCCTTCCCTGACTTCGGATGTGCCTGGGTCGCTGGCGCTACTGCGGGCTAGCCAGCTATCTTCGCCCACGCAAAAGCGGGTCATGAGGCTTGTCAGGGCTGCCATTGTTCTCAGTTTTTCTTGGCCGAGGTGTCTGGCGAGCCATTCATCTCGGACGCTGTTCTTGAAAGCTGCTAAGGTTTCGGCGTCCTGGCAGTCGATGATTTGGTTCTTCTTAGTAAGAAACCTGTTCCAAAGCTTTCGGGCTGACTCTCCGGGCTATTGAATTATATGACTTAAATCATATGCATCCGGAGGTCGGGCATAGGTCCCTTGAAAATTAGCCTGAAAAGAACCCTCGAGCTCCTCCCAACTTCCAATTGAGTTTTCAGGGAGGCTTTTCAGCCAGTGCCGAGCTGGTCCTTTAAGCTTGAGGGGTAAGTACTTCATGGCGTGGAGATCGTCTCCATGAGCCAAATGGATATGGAGGATAAAGTCTTCAATCCGGACCCCAGGGTTTGTGGTCCCATCGTATGCCTCTATGTTCACTGGTTTGAATCCTTCTTGAAATTCGTGGTCCAGCACCTCATCAGTGAAACATAGGGGGTGTGTGGCACCCCTGTATTTGGATGTATCATGGCGTTCGGACAGTTGTAGTATTCGGTTTTGATTTTGTGCCGGAGCGCGCTTCCTAGATCCATAGATGGATATGGTCATACTGGGTTTTTGGCACAAGTCCTCACGTAGATCGTTTGTTGACTTATGTGCGGCCTTGTTAGCCGCTCGATCGCGGCCACAAGGTGGCCATTTTATTTTTCGGCTGTGTGGGCTCTAAGGCCTCATCGTCGAATTCAGGTAATAGCTTGCACTTTGGGTAGCTCTTTGTGTGGTAACTTCCACCATTCTTTTCTTCGTTGTCGAGCACTTTGTTCCACATGCTATTGAGCGTATTTTGTTTGGCCTTAAGCCTTTGCTTCTGATTCTTCAGACTCCTCACTGTGGCAATAAGCCTTCTGCGGAGGTTCTCTTGTTCCAAGTGCCCTTCCGGGATGATGTGTGCATCTTCGTCCGGACTGTTTTCCTCCCCAAAGGGGGGTTCATGAGGTTTATCCTCGGCGTCGCCGTGTTTGGACATCGGATCCGTACTATGTTCGTCGTTTGCAGTTTCATCGTTCTCTGCCGCTGGGTCAATGTGGTCGTCGTTTCCACTAGAGTCGACTGGAGTGTTATTTTCTCTTGCGCTGTTATCGTTGTTTTTGCCGAGGCGGGATTTTGAGTGGCGCCTATGCCGATGCTTTGCTTGCTTCTCGAGGGAGCTATTCTTCGCTGCATCCTGCCGTTCTTCGTCATTGTTTTATTTGGGTGTATCCACCATGTATATGTCATGTGATCAAGTGGTTGTCCAGCGCCCTGTGGGCACTGGTTCCTGTTCCTCTCCTACATCGTCGTCCATGCCGTTGATACGTCTCCAACGTATCTATAACTTTTTATTGCTCCATGCTATATTATCTGCTGTTTTGGACATTATTGGCCTTGATATCCACTTTTATATTATTTTTGGGACTAACCTATTAACCGGGGGCCCAGCCCAGAATTGATGTTTTTTGCCTGTTTTAGGGTTTTGAAGAAAAGGAATATCAAACGGAGTCCAAACGGAATGAAACCTTTGGGAACGTGATTTTTAGGAAGAGTATGATCCGGGAGACTTGGACCCTATGTCAAGAAACAAGAGAGGAGGCCACGAGGTAGGGGGAGCGCCTGCCTACCCCACGCGCGCCCTCCCCCCTCGTGGGCCCCCTGTTGCTCCACCGACATACTCCTTCCTCCTATATATACCTACGTACTCCCAAACGATCAGATACGAAGCCAAAAACCTAATTCCACCGCCGCAACTTTCTGTATCCACGAGATCCCATCTTGGGGCCTGTTCCGAAGCTCCGCCGGAGGGGGCATCGATCACGGAGGGCTTCTACCTCAACACCATAGCCTCTCCGATGAAGTGTGAGTAGTTTACTTCAGACCTACGGGTCCATAGTTAGTAGCTAGATGGCTTCTTCTCTCTTTTTGGATCTCAATACAATGTTCTCCCCATCTCTTGTGGAGAACTATTTGATGTAATCTTCTTTTTGTGGTGTGTTTGTTGAGACCGATGAATTGTGGGTTTATGATCAAGTCTATCTATGAACAATATATGAATCTTCTCTGAATTATTTTATGTATGATTGGTTATCTTTGCAAGTCTCTTCAAATTATCAGTTTGGTTTGGCCTACTAGATTGATCTTTCTTGTAATTGGAGAAGTGCTTAGCTTTGGGTTCAATCTTGCGGTGTCCTTTCCCAGAGACAGTAGGGGCAGCAAGGCACGTATTGTATTGTTGCCATCGAGGATAACAAGATGGGGTTTTCTTCATATTGCATGAGTCTATCCATCTACATCATGTCATCTTGCTTAAGGCGTTACTCTGTTTTTAACTTAATACTCTAGATGCATGCTGGATAGCAGTCGATGAGTGGAGTAATAGTAGTAGATGCAGGCAGGAGTCGGTCTACTTGTCTCGGATGTGATGCATATATACATGATCATACCTAGATATTCTCATAACTATGCTCAATTCTGTCAATTGCTCAACAGTAATTTGTTCACCCACCGTAGAATACTTATGCTCTCGAGAGAAGCCACTAGTGAAACTTATGGCCCCCGGGTCTATCTTCATCATATTACTCTCCTACTACTTAGTACTTTACTTTGCTATTTACTTTGTCTTTATTTTACTTTGCACCTTTATGATAAAAATACCAAAAATATTATCTTATCATATCTATCAGATCTCACTCTCGTAAGTGGCCTTATAGGGATTGACAACCCCTATTTGCGTTGGTTGCGAGGATTTATTTGTTTTGTGCAGGTACGAGGGACTCGCGCGTAGCCTCCTACTGGATTGATACCTTGGTTCTCAAAAACTGAGGGAAATACTTACGCTACTTTGCTGCATCATCCCTTCCTCTTTGGGGAAAACCAACGCAGTGCTCAAGAGGTAGCAGTCGTCGATGTCTTCGGAGTCGAAATCGAGCATGTCGGTTAAATCGTCGACAGAGGCTACTAACTGGGTGGTGGGTGGGCAGCAAATTTCTTCGTCGTCCGCTACCCATTCTAGCCGGACATAGTTCGACCAAGGATCTCCTGACAAGGAGAGAGACCTTAATGAATTTAGCACGTCGCCAAAAGGTGAGTGCTGAAAGATACACTACAAAAAAATACACTTCCGTGATGATACGTGTTTGTCACAGTAGGTCGCGTTTTTTGTCATGCATGTACATCCATGACAAATTTATGACAGAATCAAGATAGTCATACTTGTGCTGTCGTAGAAGTGTTCCGTGACATTACCAAAATTATCATCACGGAAGTGTCCACTTCCATGACGATAAATTGCGTGTCACAGAAGTGCTTTCGTCAAGGGTGATCGGCACGTGGCATCCACCGTAACGGAACGTCGTTAAGATATCGGGTCGGGTTTGGGATCCGATAACCCGTTAACAGCCCCGACCAATGGGAAATTTCCACGTGTAAAATTCTTATTAGCCGGACGAAACACGTGTCAGTTCGTCAGTGGGTCAGATAGGCGCCTATGATACGTTGACACGTGGCATGGCCCAACAGAGGCCCATTCCTGTGAAAAGGCCAGCCCATTTGACTTGGTCAAAAGGTGGCGGGCCGGCCCATGTAAAGCCTGTTAATGGCCTGTTCGCATATAGCCCATTTACAGCCCGCTAACCCAAGGCCCATTACGCCCTATCCGAATTAGGCCCAGTAGCGTCATCTGGGCCATCCAATATGATTCCAGCCTGTTTTCACTTCTGGCTCATGTATGGCCCATGACGTCTTTCGGCCCATATGAGGCCCTATGTAACTCTTGGCCAATTAACGGCCCATGGTGAAACTGGCCCGTAATGAACAGTGTATCACTTTACACCCATTAACGGCCCGTGGTGAAACTGGCCCGTAATGAACAGTGTATCACTTTATACCCATTAACGACCCGTTATTCCGTTGGGCCGTTTCCAGCCCATGTTATCTTTCGGCCTTCTCAGAGCCCATTTATTCTTGGGCTCATTTCCAGCATTCGTTTACTTACGGCCCGTTACTGTCATTTTCTGCTTGTAGGCCAAATTCAGCCTGTGGTTACAGTCGACCCGTTTGTGGTCCGTTAATACATTGGGCCATTTTCATAGCGTCATCAAATATGGCCTATTACCGATGGCCCGTTACGGTCAGCCCATGAACGGACGATTCCAACTCTAGCCCGTTTACGGCCATAATGCGGCCTGTTATTGGCCCATGTTTGGCCAATCGATCATACGGCCCGTATAAGGCCCATTGATGATACGGCCCATAGAAGGCCCATTGTTTCTACAGCCCGTAGAAGGCCTACTGTTTCTATGGGCCGTAGAAGGCCCACTGTTTCTACGGCCCGTAGGAGGCCCAGTGTCACTACAGTAAATATTAGCCCATGGTTATTGTGGCCTAGTTTTAAAAAGTAGGTTATTGCAGCCCCTAGTTAACCGTGGAAAAAGAACTGCAATGACTACAAGCAAACAAATAAACAAGACAACAAGGAAATAAATAAGCAAGCAACTAATGCTAGGCTATCACGGCTATTACACATATTACATCCACTGGGCATCACAGTTCGCCACCAGTGCAAATATAGGGAACAAAGCAGCATATCATATACACTGGCTGTCAAAATTGGCCACCAGTGCAAATAAATGCGGCAGCAAAACAAGAGCATAACTGGATCAACTTCAGAAGAGCTCAAGAAACGTTATCCTCGGTATCCACCATGCTGGCAATAAGCTTAGCAAGCTGATTAGCTTGGTCCTGTTTGGCGCTAAAATCCTCCAACGCTTGCTGTTGCACCAGAAAGTATGCATCTGAATGCTCCAGGGACTTCCGCAGTACTTCCGCTTCTTGTCGCAGCACAGCTGATCGATGTCTTTCAGCTTGTAGTTGAGACTCAAGAAACCGAACTGATTCAGAGAGTGAGTTTGAATAGCTTGTGCAAGCGGTAGTGGCCAGTAACTCCAACACTAAACCAAGATAGGATGTGTCACTATCCTGAACCTTATCTGCATTACTTCCTTTACCGTTGCTTAATAAGGCACTCTTCCCCAATATTCTGTCAGCATTCTAAAAGAAGAAACAAGCAGACACATAAGAAGTTTAGCATGTACTAGTATATGAAACTCATTTCGGTGAACCAGTTCATTAGTAAGGTGGACAGGATTAAACTACCTAGTCTTCTATTGCCAAGTACTAGTTCATAATAAAAGCATCAAACAAACATATATCTATGTCCTAGGGTAGCAATGGAATCTTAAATTAGAACAGTTGTTCTTCAGGTTTAGGCACTTGTTCTACATGAACAGAGTACAGTAAGACGCAAGAATAAAATACTTAAAAATAGAAAATGAGCTCATAGACCTTACCACATTCTTGGTTCGGGACCAGTACAGAACAAGGCATTCCTAGTCATCGTCCAATAAATGTGTCTCAGGAGAACGTAAGGGAATTTGATGAGTTTGTTTGCCGGTGAAGTATGCTTTCTTTAGGTAATTCTGATACTGCCACCAAGAATTCTTGAAGATAGCAGAGGTATTAGCACAGGTTACCTCATCCTGAGTTTCCAAATCGGTCCTTCTCTATGGAGTAAAATGGGAAAATTTGCTGTATTATAACCATCATGGAGGTAGGATGTATGGGACGAAGCAAAGTAATTGCCATGAATAACATTACTTACACATAACTCCTGGACAAACACCTGCAACTAGCATTTTCCTTCATCTTTAGTATAATATTTCCAAGATGGGAAGATACGCACATACGATTTAACAACATCAAATGCGATAGATGCTAAACTACGACTAGATGGTTGTGCTTCCTCCACAGGAATAGGCGTACTAACTGGTGGAGTTGGGGTTCGCTGTGATAGTACTAGCCCTTTGGGCACTGGCGCTGCCTTACTAACTGCTCTTGTTTGGGAGCTCTGTGGTGGAGATGGTGATATGTCAACAGGAAGTGGGTTACTATCGGCTGGGTTTGGGGTTAGATTGGGTGAAGCTAGTTCTCTGTCCATCATAGTAGGGGTACAATCTACGAGAGTTTGGGATATGTGTGGTAGGGCTGGTTCTTGCGCATGTACAACCAGGGTGCTATCTCCACCAAGAGGTAGCACTGTTTTATTTGAAGACCGTGTTTTTAATCCGCTAGATACTGGCATCACCTGCTCCAATTCAAATGGCTGATAAACAGGAAACATAGTGGAATGTACAGACATTGTATGAGAGACATATGCAATAGATTGTGTGGAACAAAGAGGGCATGTAATAGTTGACATGTATATTGTTTAACTAAAACAGATAGCATGACATAATTTCACATATATGATGTCTATCTAAATTGGATAGCATAGCATAACATAATTCAAAGATATGATGAATAACTAAACAGGATCGCATGACATAATTCACCTACATGTTATCTAAGTAATCAGGATCGCATCATTTAATTCACATATGTGATTTATATGCTAAACAGAGGGCATTCGATATGATGTCTGAACTAAGAACATGGTGTTGAATATTGTGTATATGATGTCTAAACTATGCAATGCAAGGCACCATATGCATGATATGAGCAGTATAACCGTGCCAAGTTAGAGCATACACCTCAGTGGGGGAATAGGAATGGTCATCTGTCTCTGAATCCATCTCTGAGGAGCTATCGGGACCCAACAAGAGATCTGCTTCGACAGATAGCACTGTCTGCTCTGAAGGCCTTGTTTTCACTCCAGATTTTTCCATCTCCCACCCAAATGGCTGATTCATAGGAAGAGTAGTTTAATGTACAAACATTGTCGACAAATGGAAATGTAATGAAGAAAAGGATGGGCAAGATATCATTCAAATATATGATGCCTGGTTAAACAGGATGGCATTGCACATTTCACATATATTATGGCTGGCTAAAAGACATGAGACTGCATAATTCCCATATATGATATAGAAACTAAATAGGTGGCATTACAGAACATGTCTAAACTAAGCAGATGACATATATGATGTCAAAAGTAGGCACTGCAAGGCAACATATGCATGATATGACTAACATCATCATGCCAAGGTAGAGCAAACACCTTGGGGGGTAAATAGGAGTGGTTAGCGGCATCCGATTCCGCCTCAGAACAGATATCTTCCTCTGGATTACAATCTAGAGAGGGGTGGGGAGGGTTTGCCATTGAACCCACCATGGAGCGATGTCTGCATGACATTGTATTGCCGCGCAAAACTCTTCTCTTTTTCTCTACATGTTCAGCATGACTGTGTACAATATCTGACTTGCATACAAAAAAATATGGTGAGATTATGTAACGAGAGCATGCAGAAATTTAGAGTGATGGTAACAACCAGTGGATCGATGTTTTTCCGTTGAACCAAAATAGCCCTAATGGATCGACGTGAATGTATAGTAATAAGTGATGCAACAAGTGTACAACCTCTTTGCCGTAGCGTGTCGACCTCAGCATCATTGGGTTGGTCGCTGAAGCAGTTGAGGCAGAGGTGGCTGTCGGAGGTGTGGAGGAAGATCTGAGGAATCTGTAGATGGCGTCCAGGGCACTGCTCTGTTGTGATGGATCGTTCTGTCATTGGAGCAGCTCCGGTGAGCCGTAAGACGTCAATGCTGAAGCAGCACAAGACAGACATCGTCAATCTCAAGTGGGATTCTAATAGCATCTCCAATAGATGATGTAAAATGGATGTAAAATTAACATCACCAAAAACCACCTGACTACAACAGATGAGGTAAAAACTGTTGACTCTGAACTTAACTGTCGAAACTGAAATTTACTATGGAATCTGAACGCTACTGTCGGAACTGAACGCAATGGTAGAAGAGAGGCACTTGGCATGTAGTTTAGGGAGGGCCTGCAGTTCATCTTCAACCTGCACCCCCCTGAGCCGCCAGCCACCACCGGCCGAACTGTCGGCCCCAACGCTGCCTCGCCGCCCCGAAACAACTCGCCACCGCCGCCCCGGCCAGCCGTCTAGGCCCCCGCCCCCTCCCCACCCTGAACCCTAAGATAGATAGTGGGGTGGCTCTCTTCCCCGCTGCGGGTGGTTCTTCCTTAACTCTGGTGAGCCCCCCAACCCCTGAAAATCGACTAACCCAAAAGCCGATTCAGTCGACTGAAGTGTGGCTTAATCAGAGCAGAGCAGCAACACGAGCGAGGGGTAGAGCAGAAGTAGCAGCTGGGCGAGCGAGCGATCGAGCTAGAGCTGGAGCAGCGGCAGCAGATCTGGCTGGTATGGACGCCGCCGCCAAAGGGGCCTTGCACTGGGGGAGAGCCGCCATGGAGATGTCGCCCGCGGCGCCGGCTTCAAGGTAGCCGCTCCATGGGGGTGCGGGAGGGAGCACCGTTGGCGCCGGGAGGTCGAGTTAAGGAGAAGGTGCGATGCAATGAGTGTACAACCTCTTTGGTGGCGCCGAGTAGGCCTCGGCTTCGTTCGAGGAGTCGGTGAGGATGTTGCGGTTCCGGTGGAGCAGGTTAAGGCGGCACTGTGGGGATGGAGCAGTCGCAATAGATGAGGTGATCGTCGGAGCAGCTCCTTGGAGGTGGACGACGGGGCGGCTGAACTGGCGGGACGGCAAGATGGACGACGGATCCTTATCCGGGGAGGTAGACGAGGGACGTTGAGCTGTCGCGGTGGACAACGTCGTCGGGGAAGAGGCTCCGGCTGGGCAGCGGTGATGTGGCGGACGGAGGAGGGTGGGGTTTCGCGCCTGGAGCGGAGAGGTTATGGCGGCCTGGGATTTCGAATGGCGAAAAGGGGGCGATGGGAGGGGGTGAAGCATGACCTAGGAACGTGCTTGTCCAAAATGTAGGGTGTGTTACAAAAGTACCCCCCACCGATTTGAACTAGCGGCCCTTTCGGCTCAGGGTTAGAAGGGGGATTTCGCGTGTCGGGATTTGGCAGCTGGAGGGAGTTTTCGCGCGCATTGTAATTTCGGGATAGCAAGGCGCGGGTTGTGAAGGCGCCAGTTTTGGGAGCACGATATCTGAATTTTCGGGATATAACAAGACGCGAGTTGAATTTTAGGGCCAAGCCTAGCGTGTAGTGATATTGTACTTGTACGTACCAAATCAATTCGCACTTCCCTCAGCCAAAAAGAAAACGAAAAAATAAAACTATTCAGACCACACAAAGAGAGAGTCTTGCCCCGTTTTACTATACAAATGCTATTCAAAGCTACTCCCTCCTTCCATCTATATAGGGCCTAATGCGTTTTTTGATGCTAACTATGACCAAATATTAGAACAATGATATATGACATGCAACTTACGCAAAGCACACCGTTAAATTCGTCTGTGAAAGGTTCTTTCAATGATATAATTTTCACGTTGTGCATGTCATGTACTATTAATCTTGTCAATAGTCAAAGGCGGTCTTAAAAATCTCATTACGCCCTATATAGATGGAAGGAGGGAGTATGAATCCATGTTATGTCCGATTAAATTTTTTCGCTTGCTGTATAATGCATGTAACCTACTCATACCAACATTTTAGTGCATTCCAAATGTCTATACTACCGCTGCAATTCGAACTAAATTTGAATTCGTTTCTCTATTTCAATAAGAATCTACAATCATGATTGTTGCCAACTTCAACCATCATAGTTTCCTTGCTATCCGCCATATATAAATCAGACGGCCTATAATGCAGGATGGCAGGCACACCATCATCAACAACTCCGTTTTTTATAAGAGTACAGATAAAATATATTAACTGTAGTATACCATGTTCATAACCACACCATGTGTATCATCGTTATATATATTCACACATCCGTCAGTTTGAAACACTATGATAAATTCTTCAAATATCCGAATTCGCTTTTTATAATGAAGTATATATGATCTCTATTCATCTTTTACACCCACACAATCCTCTTATCTTTGTAGCTAGTGCTAACTTTCTCTTGTGCATGCACACGCCCGTATCCCTCTCACCCTCCCTTAGCATTCTCTAGCTCCATCGTGCAAATTTGTCTTTTCACTTTAGGTCGTTCACCCACGGTGTGTGTAGGCCCCCAGCTCCTTCTTTATGGCACACATCGATCGATATGCCTCTCTAGCCAGGTGTGCCTAGCACAAACACAAGCTTCCCCTCTTCTCTTGTCACCGTCCATGCCTCACTCCCACCACTCTTTTCATCGTTATCGTACTCGCACACTCCCCCCTCGATATAGTATGCCTCTCGTACCACCTCCTACATGCATCCCTCTCTCTATATATATCCTTCTCCTCGTTCCTCATTTGCTTCTAACACACACATGCATGTATACCGATCGATCTCCCAACATATACGTAGATCGACTTTAACTACCCCCCATCGATCGACGTACCTCACAAGTTATGTCTCTCCTTTCTCTTACAAAGGGCGATTGATCTTCCTATGTAGTTATGTCTGCTTACCACAGCCACATCGCCCCCCCCCCTCATCATTCATGCATGCCTCCTGACCCGTCTCTCACACGCACGTGCACACACAACAAGTAGCCATCTCCTCTCTTATTGATATTGCGGGCGTGCCCTCCGTTTGTCTAGCAAGCCTATCCCACCATTTGTTAGAAGCAACTCCACTACCACCCCCTCCAACACTCTAGCTCTATCTCTCTCCCAACCTTATTCATCTCCTGCACATATGCATGGATGTCGATCGATCTCCCTTAATACATGAGGCAGATCGATCTCCTTAATACATGAGGTAGGCCTCTCTCCTCCTCCACACATATACTAGTCATTGTACCTCTATAGTTAATTGGGCCTCCCTCTTCCCCCACCACACACTGATAGTCGAGCGGTGCAGGTAGGTATCCATGCCACGGAGACAAACTGCACATGTCCCATCTCACGTTCCAGTAGGCCAACCACTCTATATCTTTGACGTGGGCACACAAAATTCGATGGCACTCTTTATCGATCGCCTGCGCGCACACATACACATCATCCCTCTCTTCGATTCTATGGACACCTCAAGCCGATGATACCTCCACTCTCTTCTCATGGATCGCCCCCTCTATATATATGTTATATCCAGGACTCTATTTCACACACATTGCATATGTTAAATTTTTTGATTGACCCCCCCCCCCCCACAAAAAAAACTCTCAAGAACCCACACACTATATCTCTCTAGGTTTGTATCTCTCCCACACAACCCCACGTAGGTGGTGTACGTATACAAGAAGAGAATAGGTGCACCACGCACGTACTCACTCTTCGTGCCCAGCCACACCCGCGCGGGTACACGGTGGAGCTCATTTCTTTATGAAATGGCAGCCCACATGCTAATTTGAATGCCTGTAGCGGTTGTTTACCTAGGGAGGTCATGTACCACGCGTGCACGAAACAAAGTTCGACTTGACGCATTGCCGCGTTATTTTTAAATAAAGTTATAGCGCTCAATGGCACGTACACAGAATATAAAACGATTTTTATGGAGGAAGAGGTAGTCCGCTCTCCAGAGTATCTCACACAAGGCTCCGGTGGCCTCTCTCTCTCTCTCACCGTTGGTCACTGATCCGGCCACATCCCATCCGCCGGGGGAAAGGGAGTGCAGTGGCCTCTCTCTCTCTCTCTCCGTTAGTCACTGATCCGGCCACATCCCGTCCGCCGGGGGAAAGGGAGTGCGGTGGCCTCTCTCTCTCTCTTACTGTTGGTCACTGATCCGGCCGCATCCCGTCCGCAGGGGGAAAGGGAGGAAGTGCATCGTTTCTCCGTTCGACGGTGCCGAGGCAGCACATCCCGATCTGCGGTACACGCCGTTCTCTCCGACCAAGCTCCGGCGCGGCAGGGCCTATGCGACCTGCTCGCAAATTCCGCCCGCCGCTGCTCACCTAGTTACATCCCGATGATCTCCAGGTATCCCCTCCGGCCTTGCTCCACTGCTCGTTTTCCCATGTCGCTGCATGTGGATCTTCCATAGTTCTTTGCCCAAAACGTAGCTCATCCAGCGTACTTTCCATATTGCATTCTCGGCCTCACACCTTTTTAGACAAACACAACCATGTTGTTATCTTCCCTTAGGACAAGGAATATGCTTCTTTTTTTTCATCGCATGTGTCATCAACTGTTATTGGCCAGTAATTGTTTCCTTTCTACCTCTTTTTTGCAAACAGGGCTATCCATTTCACGTCGTTGCTATTGCAACCTCTTGGTGAACTGCACAAATCACTTTTTTCTTGAGTGTTTTGTGCAGTTGTACTAAAATGTCACACGGTCAACATCTCTACATTTTAGTGCGACTGCACAAAGGGAGATTGGTTTTGCTCTATCCTTCTCATCCAACTCCGAGCCTAATCTTCTCCAACTAGTTAGTCTTAAGAGAGACTACAAAGGTGACCGGCTTCTATTTGTATGTTTATTGTTTCATCAGTAGTCCTCTATTATCGTAATCACACTTGATATCTTTGGAACAGGGAAGCTCAACTCTATTTTAGTGGAACTGCACAAAATGATCGGAATGTTGCATGCTCCGGACATCTACTTTTTCCCAACATGCCTTGTTGATTTAGACAGAGCTAGGGGGACGTTGCTGGCAATGAAAGCATGTATCAATTTTAATTTAACACCTTCTCACAACTTTGTATTCAGTTGTGATGTAATTATTAGCTCTAATCTGCTAATAATTGACATGCATTAGCAAGGAAGTTAGTTTTTTATTGTTTCCGAAAGAGCATTGATGGCAAGACACGCAAAACAAAAGCTGAAAGCTCACACCATTGTACAATTTCATGTCACTGGAAAATTATTTGTATAGTACGTCAATTATGTAAACAAATGATGGAAGCTTGATAGCATTGCTAGAAGCATCTTCATCATCCGGGGCCATGTGCCATGCACAAAATTATACTCCTTCGTTCCTAAATATTTGTCTTTTTACAACTTTCAAACAGGCATATTTTAGAGTGTAGATTCACTCATTTTGCTTCGTATGTGTACTTCCTCTGTTCCTAAGATTCTATCCGTCTTAACAGAGATTTCAACAAGTGACTACATACGGAGCAAAATGAGTGAATCTACACTCTAAAATATGTCTATATACATCCGTATGTGCCAGTCCATTTGAAATCTCTAAAAAGACAAATATTTGAGTAGTCACTCGTTGAAATCACTAGAAAGACAAATACTCCGGAGTATATTTAAGAACCGAGGGGGTAGTGCACAACCGCATGGGAGACTCAGCCCGGTCGTTGCGCCGCATTAATAGTGAGTAATGAGCAGTCAAATCATAAGCCCCACCTTTCCCATTGTAAGTTGCTCTAAAGAAGCAACCATCAATACGCTCTTCTTTGAATCCGCTCATACCACTCCATCCATCACTATTTATATAGCGCGCTTCAGAAAAAAGAAAAAAAATCTGTGGGACCAAGGCGACTAGCGATCGGCCTGAACAATAGCATTGGTAGTTATAGCACGACATCTATTACTAGAGGGAATAATGCGTACACACATGCATGCAGTGCTTCCACCCCGCGTACACACATGCATGCACTCCGTAGTAGTACAGTACATGGAGAGAAAATTGTGGACTTGATTACGGTTACCACGCCCTAATTAATTGAGCATTAAACCAAACGCGTCTAAAGTCTCTCTGGTGGTGGAAATGCATTGAGAGAAATGCATCATAATGAAGCGCCCCTGTAAACTGTGACGGAGGGTGGAGTAGTATGAAGGTGCAAAACCAAGTACGCATACTACTGAGCTTGGCTCTTTGCCCCTTCGTGAAGTCGAACAATGATGGTACTCCGCATGTTGGGTACTATAGTGTATGCCTCTGACAATCTGACACCAAATGGACTGATGCATGTCCACCGAGGGTAGATTGCATTAGTCAAAAGGCGTAAGCGAGCTTCACCTTGTCCTGCAAGCTTCTCCTCGTTCTGCGAGTTGACGGGACACACCAAAAAGTAGTGCTAGTCCATACTCCCTCCTTTCCGGTTAATATGGCTTAATATTTTTTGTGGGTAAATGAGAGAGCTTTATTCATGTATAAGCATTCCTAGGACGATCAGCCAAGACACTGGTCACTAGGAAGCGAGGTACCCCGCAAAAAAACAAGTAGGAAGCAAGGTGTTTCATCAAGCGAGCTCTCGGCCACATTCAAAGTGCAGCAAGCATGGTTCGCACGAAGATGCGCCGCAAGGTTTGCTGGCCTGTTTACATGTTGAATAACAAAAAAAGAGGAAATATTACTCAGCGCTACTATTTGTAACAGGATATGAGCCAGAATTAAGCAAGAATTTTGGCGAGTGTTCCATGCAATCAACTTCCATTATCACATGCGAGAACCCTCGAAGAGAACCAAATGTGTTGAAGATTGCTTTATCACATTTTAAAATTATAATAAGGGTGCAGACGCTCCTCCATCCGGTTCCTAGTACTAGTATAGTACGTACCTTTATGGACTATAGTAGTAGTACTAGTAAACTTTGCGCTTGGCTGTTCGGGAAGTCGAACAATAATAGCACTAGTAGTATAGTGTATGCTTCTGGCAATCTGACACCGAATTAACTGTTGCACGTCCACCACCTGAGCGAGGGAGAGCTTGCATTAGTCAAAAGTTTCTCCTTGTCCTGCGAGCCACCGCACGCAAGCTTCTCCCATACTGCAACCTTCTCCTCGTTTGGCAAGTTGATGGGACACAGCAAAGTAATGCTAGTCCATGCTGCCTCCTCTCCAGTTAATATGGCTTAATTTCAAAGGAGATAAATACACTGTCTGTCACTATATATTTGTAAAAATACGGTCAGTGGACTTCATAATACGCTCATTGCGCTCAATATATATATTTTCCGGTGTTCATACAGTCACTAGCTCACCCTGACCGAGTATGTGTGTGCATGCACGTGTAGGTTGAGCACTTGAGCGTGACCGTGTGTGTTCTGTTGTGTGCTCGGACATGCATGCATTAGGGCGTCGCGCACGTTTTTGCGTCCATGTGTACGTGTGACTGTTGCATACATGTAGGGGGAGTACGTGTAGGGGCCACCAAGGAGCAGTCAAATCACACGGTAAGTTAGTCGGAAGAAGCAACCATCATTTCACTCTTGAATGACACGTACGCAATATAAAATGGTTGATATGGAGAGAAAAATAAAACCACTATATATACACTAGTAGGAGCTTAAACTACAAGCCTGCTTGCTTAGGTTGCTCTCTTCACAAGCATAGAACGACGGGCCTGATCCCGCAGCTGGGGGAAGGGAACAATGTTCTGCATAGATGCGGTCGACATCGGCGAGGGAGAAAACCCACAGTCGGTGCGTCCCAATCGGGGGTCACCGCGGTATGCGCCGATGCCGTGTCCCAACCGCCCTTCTAGCTACAGCCCGACGTCCCAGGTAGTCCATCTTCCTTTTGGAGCCGGCTTGCTCCACTGCCTTAGCTCCATCTCCATGTCAATCTTTCTCTACTTCTACCGGCCTCTATTTGTGATGAGTTTATGTCTCATGAACTAGTGCTAGTACTATTATTCTAATCACACTTCTTCAATATCTTTGCCATCAGGGATGCTGAGGTCGATTTTAGTGGAACTGCACAAAAGCATCGTATGATCCAAGGTTGCCAGCCGTCTTTCCTTCCCGACATGGAAAGTGCTATGGAACAAGAGGTAACAGAAGGTGGAGAACCAAAGAGTGCTGCTTCTATTGTTGCTGACATTCTCACTAAAGAATCTCCCTCTAGCACATTCCTTCGACAGGTTCTACATGGCCAGGAAATTAAATCATGTTTAGGGTTTAGGGTTTAAGTCGTAGTGACCCCATCAGTAGTTTTCTATCGTACAGGCTCTCACAACTTTTTTCTTTACTTGTGAAGTAAATATTGGCTATGATCTGTGAATCATTGAGATGCATCAGCATGCGTGTTAGTTTTCCTTTGTATTTGATAGAATGTTTTAACGGGGCAACCTTGGAATAGGAATGAAAATGGAGTGGAGAAGTTTCCGTTTTTCCGGAGAAGAAATGGAAATGGAGAGAAACCAACGTTTCGTTTCGTTGGATCGCGCCATCGAGAAAAACCAACGTTTAAATCACGTCTGTCGTGTTCGTGTCTCACCCTCCTCCACGGCTCGACCCCACACGGTCGCTCGGCATGCCACTCACCGCAAACCGAGTAGTATCGATAACTATCCCGCCTGCTTGTCGATGGATCGCGCCATGGAGTACTAGCACTACTGGAAGAGATTGACAAGTTGGGGGAGGACAGCTAGCTGTAGCACGGACTCCCAAGAACTTACTACTGGAAGAGGTCGCGCATGTTGTAGCCGGCTATTGCGACCTTTGAACGCGGAGCAGCAGTGTGCACCCGGAAGCGGCGCGAGCGACGCTCTCTCGGCCGACGCGCCGCAATCAATGCCGGCGCCAGTGAGAGGTCGCATCCGCTCTGGCCGGGCATGAATGGGCATTGACCGTTTCGGGCAGGAAGCACGCACGGGTGATGAAGAGGGTTCGGGTTGGTCAGGACCGGCTGTGGCAACGGTCCGGACGTGCGCAAATAAGAGATGATGTACGTTAATATTGCTGCGTATATAATTAACAACGTAAATAATGTGCCAATTGGACAAATATGATTGGAGATGGTAATGGAATTTTACGTAAACATGGATATGCATGTCTATGTCTATGTGTGTGCGCGACGATGACTCTCGCGACCTGGAAACGGGGGCGTGTTTTTGATCGAGTTTTCTTTCTTGGTACGTTAGAAAATCAGTTTGTGTAATTCACATCTAGATGTTATTTAAGGATATCACATCTAAGCCCCCACAAGTATATAATGTAGCAACAAGAAACAAAAAAACTAGGAAAAGACCACAAACAAAGTGGACATCAACTTATATGTGACATAACTATGTCACATCTAGATGTGTCCTAGACAGACCCTTAAAAAATTGTCCACCAGTTTTCGTTTCTTTTTTCGGGAACGCGCATATTCTATTTAAAACCACTGCTATGGAGAGATCTTTTTACTCCATTATAGACTCTTGTTTGATAGAGTTTCTCGCGTCTCGCTCTCTCACCCTCTCCATATCAAAACAAGATGACAGTGTCCACTCTATCTCTCTCCTCACCGGTGGTCACAGATCCGGCCGAATCCCGTCCGCTGCGGGAGGTGAGGAGGTCCAGTGTTGGCATTGTCGCCGTCGGCGACGGAGGAAGCCGATGCGCACCGTCCTCTCGGAGCTGGCGCTGGCGCGGATGAAGATCCTTCGTGCCCTTGTTCGCTGCCGTCGTGTGGGCAGATCCTGCCCGCCCGCCTAAACGACATCTCGCCCACCTGAGGTATAACTTCTTGTACTGGTCCAGCTCCCCAGGTTGCTGCGTGCGGGTTTTCTTCTATGCGACTACTCCCCAGCTCCCCATGCATAGTAGCTAGGGTTCGTCGGCTGGTCCAACATCACCTACTAGTACTATTACAGAGGAAATTTCACTCAAAAAGTTGTCCTGATTTATGCCTCGATGGAGGTATACATGTTGTTTCGACAAAAAGTACATGGTGGTTGTGAGGTCATTGTCCATATGGTGGTAGTACAATCACTGGTTAAATGAAGAAATGTTTTTTTCTCGGGTATCCTGGTTTAGTTCCCATCAAGATAATTATGATGCTTCTGTTTGTTGGTGTACTTTTCATTAATTTTTATTGACAATTAAGATGTCATTGCTAACCCTTTTTATGTTTTTGGAAACAGCGATGCGTGTCTCCATACCCGGGCATGTCTTCCTCAATTTTAGTGGAACTACACAAAATTGGATGGCCATTGTTGTTCCGCCTCATTGTCCTCTGCCACATGGTTCTTCCTTCCTCGATCTTGATTACTAGAAGAAACAGACCACAGTGAGGATTTGTCAAACTTCTTCGGTACCTCACCCAAACTTGATGCCAAATGGATGGTGCGTCACCATGATGACCTATTGATGCTCATGGTTGCGCCTCATGGTTGCGTCGGCTGGTGAAGCTGATCGATTTTCGACGAAAAACAAGCTATCTTCCATCAGTGCTCTTTGCTTGTTACGCACAAAGATGACATCATTCCTCAGTTCACCTTGGTTGCGTTGGAGACGCAGTCGTCATTCACGTTGGTGCAATTTTCGCTAGGGTTTTACGACAGGTGGGCCCAAAATGTGGCTGGCTCACCTGTCATACAGCCAAAAGCAGGTGCAGTGAAGGCACCAGAGCTCAGTCCGTACTATAGTAGTATATATATAAGCAGGAGCCTCAGCGCTTGTTTGCTAGAGTTTGCACCCTCCACACGCTCGCCGCACTACATATATGTTACACGCTGGAGGCTCAACGTTCATTTGCTAAGGTTTGCTATATTCACAGTCTCTCACCCTCTCTTCACCAGATCTAAACAAGACTGCGTTGGCCTCTTGTCTCTCTCTCTGCCCCCTTACAGCTGGTGAAGGAGGCGTCCGTATCCCGTCGCACCAGGAAGGGGAGGAGGTGCAGCATTCACTCTATCACCTTCGGCGAGGGAGGCAATCCAGTGCCGGCTGCGTTGTTCTCTTTCACCCAGCGCCTGTGCGGGAGGGCCACCGACCCCTTCTTCCTCGCTGCCGTACGTAGTGTGGGCAGATCCGGCCTCCCGCCGCACGCCTTGCCACATCCCGATGACCCTAAGGTATAAGTTTCTTTGAAACCGTCGTTGCTCTAGTTGCATGTGGATCTTTTTTGATCTGTAGTCGAATCTAGGTCTTGGTTCAAAGAGGAAAGAAGGGTGCGGTGGGCTGGAGCAAGAATCTAGGATGTGGTTCAATGAGGAAAGGAGGGGCGGAAAGTAGTATAGACTGGCTAACCAGCCGCTTTGTAGGTCTAAAAGGGAAAAGGGATTACCCAGTACACACAACTGTAAGGAACCGATCTCTTTGTTGAAAAGGGAAATAAACTGGGGGTCGGGTAGTTTGTGCACGACTAGATTTTCTGCCCTCACATAGGAAGAAGGTTCAAAGAGAACAAATATGGGACCAGCGCATATATGCTCCTTGGCTACATACTCTGCACCACCCATTTATACGTGTGGACGCACATGGTGCTGGCATGTCCCATGCAGCTATTTTGCTGTTGTTAATCTTAGAATTAACTACTGATCTATTTTAAAAGAATTTCTCTGTTAATATGAATCAATGCAACCGTGTTATAAATGCTACTGTCCTATACTTTGCTTTCCATCAAGATAAGGTAGATGCTTCTTTTTGTGGCCGCATGTTTCATCCTCCTTTATTGGCCAGTAATTGTTTTCTTTTTTGCCTCTTAAAACAGGGATATCTATTCAACTTGTTGCTATAGAGAACTTAAATGTCACACCGGCAACTTTGCTTGATTTCAGTGCAACTGCACAAAACTTGATTGGATTTCCTATTCGTGTTGGTAGATTCGTATTTTATGTTGGTCATCTCATGAAAGGTCAGTACAGGCCTTCATCCACATGATTGTGCAGTGTGCTTTGAGATGTTGTGCTACTTGTATTGGTACTGTTTTAAATAAATGATGAATTGAAGCTATTGCATTGCTGTCTTTTCCCATTAAGTAGTGAACAAAAATGGGACCAACCCAGACATGATGCTTGTTGCTTTGTTACAACAAATTCGGCATCACCCCCTTTATAAGCTTTGTCGTTCTTTATACAAGTTGAAACAAGGCATTGTTAAGATAATGTCTTAGTCAATATGAATGAATCACACTGATGGGGAATTGCTACTCTCCTGCTTTGTTTCCCATTAAGATAAAGTAGATCAGTAGATGCTTTTCTTCTGGGAGTACAAGTCATCAACCGTTATTTCTTAGTAATAATTTCCCTTATACCTATTGTTGCTTACAGGGATATCAAAATTAAAGCTCGGTTTTATTCCGACTTCGATTTTAGTTGAACTGCACAAAAGGAGCCAATGTGTAAGGAAAACTGCTGCATTACTGGGTCTAGTTGGTCGTTCCACTTTGCAGAAAGAAGCAGTCACTGTTTGCGCTACATTACAAAAGGAATGACTGAGAAGCTTTACAGAGTATTATTAGACACCGGTGACATGACTAGTCTGCAGAGACCATTGGCAATTTAACAACACGTGGAGTGCCCTGGGCAAAAAGTGCCCAAACAAGTACAAAAGCTACGACAGGACTCCACGATCATAGGCATTACATATTTTGAATGGGAAAAGCTTGTCAAAGTTTAATCAGTGATGTTATCTGATACATCTCCAACGTATCTATAATTTTTGATTGCTCCATGCTATATTATCTACTGTTTTGGGCAATATTGGGCTTTATTTTCCACTTTCATATTATTTTTGGGATTAACATATTAACCGGAGGCCCAACCCAGATTTATTGTTTTATGCCTATTTCAGTGTTTCGAAGAAAAGGAATATCAAACGGAGTCCAAACGGAACGAAATCAACTGGAGAAGTTATTTTTGGAAGGAAACCTACCGGATAGACTTGGACCCTACGTTAGAAGACGAAGGAGGAGCTCACGAGGGTAGGGACACGCCCACCCCCCTGGGGGGTGCCCCCTGCCTCGTGGCCCCCCCTTCGGTCCACCGACGTACTTCTTTCACCCATATATACCTACGTGTCCAAAAACTTCCAGGGGACACAATAGATCGGGAGTTCCGCCGCCAGAAGCTTCCGTAGCCACCGAAAACAAATCTAGACCCGTTCCGGCACCCTGCCGGAGGGGGCAATCCTTCTCCGGTGGCCATCTTCATCATCCTGGTTCTCTCCATGACGAGGAGGGGGTAGTGCTCCCTCGGGGCTGAGGGTATGTACCAGTAGCTATGTGCTTGATCTCTCTCTCTCTCTCTCTCTCTCGTGTTCTTGAGGTGATACGATCTTGATGTATCGCGAGCTTTGCTATTATAGTTGGATCTTATGTTTCTCCTCCCCCTGTACTTCTTGTAATGAATTGAGTTTCCCCTTTGGAGTTATCTTATCGGATGGAGTCTTTAAAGATTAGAGAACACTTGATGTATGTCTTGCCGTGGATATCTGTGGTGACAATGGGATATCACGTGATTCACTTGATGTATGTTTTGGTGATCAACTTGCGGGTTCCGACCATGAACCTATGCATAGGAGTTGGCACATAATTTCGTCGTGATTCTTCGATAGGAACTTTGGGACACTCTTTGAGGTTCTATGTGTTGGTTGAATAGATGAATCTGAGATTGTGTGATGCATATCGTATAATCATACCCACGGATACTTGAGGTGACATTAGAGTATCTAGGTGACATTAGGGTTTTGATTGATTTGTGTCTTAAGGTGTTATTCTAGCACGAACTCTAGGGCTGTTTGTGACACTTATAGGAATAGCCCAACGGATTGATTGGAAAGAATAACTTTGAGGTGGTTTCGTACCCAACCATTATCTCTTCGTTCGTTCTCCGCTATTAGTGACTTTGGAGTGACTCTTTGTTTCATGTTGAGGGATAGTTATGTGATCCAATTATGCTATTATTGTTAAGAGGACTTACACTAGCGAAAGTATGAACCCCAGGCCTTGTTTCCTAGCATTGCAATACCGTTTACGCTCACTTTTATCATTAGTTACCTTGCTGTTTTTATATTTTCAGATTACAAAAACTATTATCTACTATCCACATACCACTTGTATCACCATCTCTTCGCCGAACTAGTGCACCTATACAATTTACCATTGTATTGGGTGTGTTGGGGACACAAGAGACTCTTTATTATTTGGTTGCAGGGTTGCTTGAGAGAGACCATCTTCATCCTACGCCTCCTACGGATTGATAAACCTTAGGTCATCCACTTGAGGGAAATTTCTACTGTCCTACAAACCTCTGCACTTGGAGGCCCAACAACGTCTACAAAAAGAAGGTTGGGTAGTAGACATCAAGCTCTTTCCTGGCGCCGTTGCCGGGGAGGTGAGTGCTTGAAGGTATATCTTTAGACCTTGCAATCGAGTCTTTTAGTTTCTTGTTTTATCACTAGTTTAGTTTATAAAAGAAAACTATAAAAATGGAATTGAGTTTGTCTCATACGCTTCACCTTTTTAATATCTTTCGTGAGTATGATGGAAAGGATAATTGTGCTCAAGTGCTAGAAGAAGAAATCTATAAAATGTTTGGCACTAAATACTTGAATGATGAGCATGATTGCAATGTTGTTAGTATGAATTCCTTGAATATCCATGATGCTAATGATATGCAAAGCCACAAGCTTGGGGGAAGCTATGTTTGATGAAGATGATATTTTTTGTCCCCCAAGCTTTGATGAGCAAATTTATTATGATGAAAGCATGCCTCCTATCTATGATGATTATTGTGATGACACGTATGTTTTAAAGAATAATGATAACCATGAAACTTGTCATCTTGATCTTAATTTTCAATCACATGATAGTTATTTTGTTGAGTTTGATCCCACTATTATTCATGAGAAGAAATTTGCTTATGTGGAGAGTAGTAAATTTTCTATGCTTGTAGATCATGAAAAGAACGCTTTAGGTGCTGGTTATATTGTTGAATTCATTCATGATGCTATTTAAAATTATTATGAGGGAGGAATATATGCTTGTAGGAATTGCAATAATATCAAGTTTCCTCTCTATGTGCTTAAAGTTTTGAAGTTATGCTTGTTTTGCCCTCCTATGCTAATTGATTATTGTTTCCATAAGTTGTTTGCTTAAAAAATCCCTATGCATAGGAAGTGGGTTAGGCTTAAATGTGCTAGTCATATTCTTCACGATGCTCTCTTTACATTACAATTCTTATCTTTTATGAGAGCATCTTTGAAATCATCGTGCCTAGCTAGGGGCGTTAAACGATAGCGCTTGTTGGGAGGCAACCCAACTTTATTTTTGTTCCTTGCTTTTTGTTCCTGTTTAGTAATAAATAATTCATCTAGCCTCTGTTAGATGTGTTTTTATGCTTTTAATTAGTGTTTGTGCCAAGTAGAACCCTTGGGTAGACTTGGGGAAAGTCTTGTTGATCATGCTGTAAAAAACAGAAACTTTAGCGCTGACGAGAATTGCTGCCATTTTTATTTGGAAAGTGCTATTGAGTTAATTCTTTTTGAAGATGATTAATAGATAAATTACTCAGGTTCAGCAATTTATTTTAGAATTTTATGAGTTTCAGAAGTATACGTTTGATCCAGATTACTACAGACTGTTCTGTTTTTGACAGATTCTGTTTTTCGTGTGTTGTTTGCTTATTTTGATGAATCTATGGCTAGTAAAATAGTTTATAAACCATAGAGAAGTTGGAATAAAGTATGTTTAACACCAATATAAATAAATAATAAGTTCATTACAGTACCTTGAAGTGGTGATTTATTTTCTTATACTAACGGAGCTTACGAGTTTTCTGTTAAGTTTTGTGTTGTGAATTTTTCAAGTTTTGGGTAAGGATTCGATGGACTATGGAATAAGGAGTGGAAAGAGCCTAAGCTTAGGGATTCCCAAGGCACCTCAAGGTAATATTCAAGTACAACCAAGAGCCTAAGCTTGGGGATGCCCCGGAAGGCATCCCCTCTTTCGTCTTCGTTCATCGGTAACTTTACTTGGGGCTATATTTTTATTCACCACATGATATGTGTTTTGCTTGGAGTGTCAATTTATTTTGTTAGGATTTTCTTGCTGTTATTTAGAACAATGTTTTGAATATTTTATTTCAATAAAAGTGGCATTTATAGCCTTTACTATGCCTATGTTACAAGTATACATGTTGCTGTTTGAAAACAGAAAGTTTACCGCTGTTGCAATAATTCCCTAGAAAAGTCAGAATGTGATAAAATGTTGAAACCTTTTGCATATTAATCTCTGATAAATTTACTACAGTGGTAATTTTCTTTCATTATTTTTGGAGCTAGGGAAGTATGGATGTTGCAGCATTCTTTACAGACTATCCTGTTTAGGCAGATTGCTGTTACGTTTGCATTGTTTGCATATGTTTGCTTCTTTAATGATTCTATTTGAGGATAGGACTATTAAATATGCAGAGGCATTTAGTATTCAATGTTGAATAATAATTTTAGTGATTTGCTACAGTAGAGTATGATAAGGTTTTTTGCAATGGTTTATACTAACTTATCTCACGAGTCCTTGTTGAGTTTTGTGTGGATGAAGCTTTTGAGCTTAAGGGAGACCGTGATATGAGAGGAATTAAGGAGACACAAAAGCTCAAGCTTGGGGATGCCCAAGGTACCACAAAATAATATTTCAAGAAGTCTCATGCATCTAAGCTTGGGGATGCCCTGGTTGGTATCCCACCTTTCTTCTTCAACAACTATCGGTTAGTATCGGTTGATCCTAAGTTTTTGCTTCTTCACATGATGTTTGCTATTCTTAGATGTCATTTTATTTTGCTTTGATTGCTGTTTGAATAAATTATCAAGATCTGAAATTATTAATTGTTAGAGAGTCTTCACATAGTTGCATAATTATTTGACTACGCATTGATCTTCACTCATATCTTTCGGAGTAGTTTGTCATTTGCTCTAGTGCTTCACTTATATCTTTTAGAGCATGGTGGTAGTTTTATTTTGAAGAAATAGATGAACTCGCATGCTTCACTTAGATTATTTTGAGAGTCTTAAATACCATGGTAATTTTCTTAAAATCATAATATGCTAGGTATTCAAGAATAATAAAATTCTCTTATGAGTGTGTTGAATACTATGAGAAGTTTGATACTTGATAATTGTTTTGAGATATGGAGATGGTGATATTAAAGTCATGCTAGTTGAGTAGTTGTGAAATTGATAAATACTTGTGTGGAAGTTTTTGATTCCCGTAGCATGCACGTATGGTGAACAGTTATGTGATGAAGTCGGAGCATGATTTATTTATTGATTGCCTTCCTTATGAGTGGCGGTCGGGGACGAGCGATGGTCTTTTCCTACCAATCTATCCCCCTAGGAGCATGTGCGTAGTACTTTGTTTTGATAACTAATAGATTTTTGCAATAAGTATGTGAGTTCTTTATGCCTAATGTTGAGTCCATGGATTATACGCACTTTCAGCCTTCCACCTTTGCTAGCCTCTCTAGTACTGCGCACCTTTCGCCGGTACCATAAACCCACCATATACCTTCCTCAAAACAGACACCATACCTACCTATTATGGCATTTCCATAGCCATTCCGAGATATATTTCCATGCAACTTTCCACTGTTCCGTTTATTATGACACACTCCATCGTGGTCATATTGCATATCCCGGTACACCGCCGGAGGCATTCATATAGAGTCATATTTTGTTCTAAGTATCAAGTTGTAATTGTTGAGTTGTAAGAAAAATAAAAGTGTGATGATCATCATTATTAGAGAATTGTCCCAGTGAGGAAAGGATGATGGAGACTATGATTCCCCCATAAGTCGGGATGAGACTCCGGACGAAAAATAAATAAAAGAGGTCAAAGAAGCCCAAATAAAAAAAGAGAAAGAAAAGAGGCCATAAAAAAGAGAAAAGTCCCAAATTAAAAAAATGAGAGAAAAAGAGAGAAGGGACAATGTTACTATCCTTTTACCACACTTGTGCTTCAAAGTAGCACCAAGATCTTCATAGTAGATAGTCTCTCATGTTATCACTTTCATATACTAGTGGGAATCTTTCATTATAGAACATGGCTTGTATATTCCAATGATGGGCTTCCTCAAATTGCCCTAGGTCTTCATGAGCAAGCAAGTTGGATGCACACCCACTTAGTTTCTTTTTTGAGCTTTCATACACTTATAGCTCTAGTGCATCCGTTGCATGGCAATCCCTACTCACTCACATTGATATCTATTGATGGGCATCTCCATAGCTCGTTGATATGCCTAGTCAATGTGAGACTATCTTCTCCATTTTTGTCTTCTCCACAACCACCATTCTATTCCACCTATAGTGCTATGTCCATGGCTCACGCTCATGTATTGCGTGAAGATTGAAAAAGTTTGAGAACATCAGAAGTATGAAACAATTGCTTGGCTTGTCATTGGAGTTGTGCATGATTTAAATACTTTGTGTGGTGAAGATAGAGCATAGCCAGACTATATGTATTTGTAGGGATAGCTCTCTTTGGCCATGTTATTTTGAGAAGACATAATTGCTTAGTTAGTATGCTTGAAGTATTATTATTTCTATGTCAATATGAACTTTTGTCTTGAATCTTATGGATCTGAATATTCTTGCCACAATTAAGAAGAATCACATTGAAATTATGCCAAGTAGCACTCCGCATCAAAAATTCTGTTTTTATCATTTACCTACTCGAGGACGAGCAGGAATTATTAGCAAGAAGATGTTAGTTTAATATATTGGAATTGGAAAACCTTGTCAAAATTTGCTCATTGAGGTTAGCCAGAAGACATGCATTTGATATTTTTGAGTGGGACGCCCTTGCTATGAGCAGCGTAGAGTGTTTTTTCCTATTCCTGTGTTTAGTTTAGAAGTAAATAGTTACTCTGCTAAGATATTCCTATGTTAAGAGTTTGTTCTAAATATTGTCTATGTAATGCCAGGCCTTGTGTTTGATTGCAAAGTTGAGCTCGGAATGTTGTGGCATGCGGCATGACGAGCTGTTCACCGTGCCTCCTAAGAATAATGCTTCGTATTGTTTTGCATGTCGATCTAATGCCAGTGATTTGCTTGTTTAGAAGATCATCCTCTTCTGTTGTTTCCGTGCTTAAAAAGTTCATCGTCTGATGTTTCATTCATAGCCTATACGACAAGTCAGGTAGGTTAGATGTGAAACCATACGATCTTCCTACTAACTCATGATATTAGGCCGTGATTGGATCGTCATTTTCCAACCAAAACCGCTTGTAAAACTGATGCTTGTAAATTAAAGCAGATGGTCTCGGGTGAAGGCGCTTGGTTGGTCGATTTCGACTAGTAAAATATCGGAAGTACTTGACACACGATAAAAATGCTGAACGACACTCGAACGATTGCTAATCCAGCCGTTAGCTGTTGTTTGAGCCTTGCCCATGGATGGCATGATACGCACGTCATGCATGTATCGTCTGGTAATGTCGTCCATATAGCAGTGCTCGTAAAATATACACTGGTCTCTCAAATTACACGCGTAACCCGCCGGTTTTACTTACCGACCTCGGGCCCTCGGTTTCATTACGCCTGTATTTTACGCATTGTTTTCGATGATGAGTAAATTACACTTGTATGTTAATACAAGTTTGAAATAAACCAGAGCTCCCAAGCACGGCCTTACCGTTTCATGCCATCTCAGTTTCTCGAAGGTGCTCATAGGTGTCCGATGATCCTGGCTTCCTGAATGAGTAGCGGGCGCTGTATCAGACCATCTGTAGGGCCCGCGAGGCCCTCTCCACTGTCCTTCGAGTTGCTGTGCTCGCCGTGGCGCCAAGCATTGTTAACATCATCAACGAACATGAGGATTCGGGAGATGACTTTATTTTGACTGGATGACACTAGGGACCCACTAGGGCCATAGCTGTACGTACGCAAGTGCCTCCTTATTATGTACAACTATTTTTTTTGCTTTCTCCTGGTTTCCTGACATCATGGTCCCACACCATTGTCAACCTATGTAGTCAATATAAACGAGAGAATTGCACAAGGTGCGGCCGACAACTCGGACCAAGCAGCTCGAGCAGTATTTGTGTTTTTGAGGCGTGAGCACTGCAGAGTTTTTCTTGGCGATGATTTCGTTGTTGTTCAGAGGAGAGCAGGGTATTAACTGGGCGGGCTGTGGCCCGTCTAGCCCAGGCCAGATATCCAGCCCAGATACTAATTTTTTCAAGATGAAAATGGCTAGCCCAGCTATATGTCTTTTTGAGGAATACCCAGGCAAGGTCAACTTGTTATTCTCCGCCTCGCTGGGCTGCAAATCTTTCCTAGGAGGGATGCATTAGGCTTAACAGGAAAATGGGCTTTAAAAATAATAAATGGGATGTAATTATAAAAACTGGGCAGTAACTATAAAAAATTCACCAAACACGAAATTAGTTTACAAAATATTATTTATGGATTTTGAAAATCTTAAATTTTCATTGTTGCGCGCGCAATGTTTCATTGGATTTTTATGTAATACAAATTTATATTTAATCTGACTAGAAATTTCGGGATAAAAATATTTCGGAGCACATCAAAATGTGGGAAATTTTATTGAATTCTGTCTTCAATGGTTGGTTGAAATTATTAATCATTGTCCTAGCTAGAAAATGGGTTGTACTTTTAACAAACTGTAAATGGGCTGTTGTAAATTCCATTAGAATTCCAAAATGGGCTGTACATTCTTACAAAACGCAAATGGGCTATAAGTTCTCTGCCACACACTTGTGGGCCTACTAAGTGACGTGTCCCCTAAAAAATAAGTTGACGCGTATGCAAGGCTTTGCCAACTTATTATAGTCAACACACGGTTCTAGTAGTAGTGGCCGTTGGATGTCTATCCAACGGATGTCGTGCTTCTTCTTCAACCTCGGATATTCTTAGCTTCGGCCGCCCAAAAAATGATTCCTCCCCCTGACATCTGGGGTGCACCGTTTCGGAGGCTGACCTGTGGGACTACTAAGTTGGAGCGTACCAAGGGCTTTGTGAACTTAGTCAATAATAAACGTTTCTAGCTTCAGTGACCGTACGATGTCCATCCAACGGTCGTAGTGCTTCTTCAACCTCTGGTCTTCTTGGTCCAGCCGCCCAAAGGAGCGCCGGTCGTGCCGCCTGCTCCTGCCTCCCGTGGCCAGTTGTGCTGCCGCGGAGGCCTCACCACCCCCATACTACTCCCACCGCTGGCCAGGCCATCCCTCCACTCACCCACACCCCATGTTATTCTACGGCGATGGCAGCCTCACACCGCATCCGAACCAGTGAACCCTCGTACTCCTCTACGCTCGGGCTTCCACTGATGCATCTTCCTCGGCTCCGTGTCGTCCCCTTCCTAGGCCTCTCCATCGTCCAGAGCACCGCCCTGGTGCTCTCGGCGCGGCGTGGTCAACGTGATCAATGACCGACTTCCATCAGAAGAGTACTGTACGTGCAGAGGCTGACAGCCGGGTCCAGGCAGCCGCAAGGAAGTGCCTCCTTATTACGTGCAAAATAATTATTCCTCCACCTTACAGCAGGGACCCACCGGACGGGCCACCTTATTTCGCGAAAAAACGTTTCCCCCCTGACTGCTCGGACCCACCAGACGGGCCAGCGCATTTCGCGAAAAAACGTTCCCCCCGCCGTCAGCTCGGACCCACCGGAAGTGCCTCCTTATTAGGCACAAAAAATGAATACTCCCCCTGCTAGCTGGGACCCACCATGGTGGGAGGCTGACATGTGGGTCTACTAAGTTGACTGGGATGGGGGCCTTTGTCAACTTTAGTCAATATGAACAATTCTAGCTTCAGTGATCGTACGATGTCCATCCAATGACCGTAGTGCTTCTTCAACCTCTGGTCTTCTTGCTCCAGCCGCCCAAAGCAGCGCCGGTCGTGCCGCATGCTCCTGCCTCCCATGGCCGGATGTGCTGCCGCGGAGGCCTCACCGCCCCCTACTATTCCCACCGTTGGCCAGGCCCTGCGGCGACGACAGCCTCACACCACAGCAGAACCAGTGAACCCTCGTACTCCTCTTCGCGCGGGCTTCCACTGCCGCGTCTTCCCTGGCTCCCCGTCGTCCCCTTCCTAGGCCTCGCCATCGTCCACCGCCCTGGTGCTCTCGGCGCAGCGTGGTCAACGTGGTCAAGGAACGACTTCCATCGGACGTGGACTGTACGTGGAGAGGCTGACAGCTGGGTCGACGACCGCAGCAAGGAAGTGCCTCCTTATTACGTGCAAAATAATTATTCCTCCACCTGACAGCAGGGACCCACCGGCCGGGCCACCATATTTCGTGAAAAAAACATTTCCCCCTGTCTGCTGGGACCCAGCAGCTACACAGACCAGCCCAGTAGTTTATTTTTCTTTCTGAAAATGGCTAGCCCAGTTCTTTTATGATTTGTCAAGTAAGTCGCTTTATCAGGCATGCTGGGCTGCAAATCTTTCAAGACGAGGAGAGCTTCATTCGGCTGGCCAAGAAAATGGCCTATCAGTAATGAGAAATGGGATGTACATTTTTAAAACACATCAAACCAGCAATTATTTTGAAATATCTTTTTTTTCATTTCGAGATTTTAAATTGCATTGATTTTTATGCGTGGACAATTTATTGGATTTTATATTGATATACATTTATTTTTAAAATCAGTCTGAATGTGACTCGAAATTTTGGGATTAAAACCAGTTCAGACCGCACCGACATATGCAAATTTCGTATAATTTTTTAACCGTGGCCACAATATGGGCTATAATGCTAACATAAAGAATATGGGCTCCAAAAAACCCGTAAGAATTAGCAAATGGTCTGTAAATTATTTGAAATAATGGCAGATGGGTTGTATGCTGTTTTCCACAGATTTGAGGCTTTCCACAGATGGCCTGTATACTGTTGGATGTCCATCCAACGGCCGTCGTGCTTCTTCAATCTCTGCTCTTCTTTCTCCAGCCGCTCAAAGAAAGCGCCGACGAGACTGCTTGCTCCCTCCTCCCCATGGCCGGGTGTGCTGCCGCGCAGGCCTCACCGCCCCACCGTACTCCCATCGCTGGCCTAGCCATCCCTCTACTCACCCACACCTACTGTTATTCTCCGGCGACGGCAGAGGAACCAGTAAACCCTCGTATAGTCGTACTCCCCTCTGCGTGGGAAACAAAAACAACGGTCGACTCTTCCCTGCCTCCGTGTCGTTCCCTTCCTATGCCTCGCCGTCGTCCACCGTCCTGGTGCTCTCGGCATGGTGTGATCAGCGTGGTCAACGACTGACATGCATCTGAAGTGGACTGTACGTGGAGAGGCTGACAGCTGGGTCCACGGCCGCACGCAAGGAAATGCCTCCTTATTATGCGCAAAATAATGATTTCCTCCACCTGACATCTGGGACCCACCGAAACGGCCTCTGTATTTGGCGAAAAAACGTTACCGCCGCTAACAGCTTGGACCCACCAGCTATATCTTCGCACGCAAGGAAGTGCCTCCTTATTACGCACAAAAAAATGAATACTCCCCCTGCTAGCTGGGACCCAGTATAGTGGGCCTACTAAGTTGACGGAGACGAATGGCTTTGTCAACTTAGTCAATATGCACGATTCTAGCTCGACTGACCGTACGATGTCCATCCAACGGCTGTAGTGCCTTCTTCAACCTCTGGTCTTCTTGCTCCAGCCGCCCAAAGCAGCGCCAGTCGTGCCGCCTGCTCCTGCCTCCCGTGGCCGGCTGTGCTGCCGCAGAGGCCTCACCGCCCCCATACTACTCCCACTGCTGACCAGTGAACCCTCGTACTCCTCTACACGTGGGCATCCACTACCGCGTCTTCCCCGGTTCCGCGTTGTCCCCTTCCTAGGCCTCGCCGTTGTCCACCGCCCTGGTGCTCTCGGCGCGGTGTGGTCAACGTGGTCAAGGAACGGCTTCCATCGAACGTGGACTGTACGTGGAGAGGCTGGCAGCTGGGTCCATGGCCGCAGCAAGGAAGTGCCTCCTTATTACGTGCAAAATAATTATTCCTCCACCTGACAACGGGGACCCACCGGATGGGCCACCAGTATTTTGCAAAAAAATCGTTTCCCCCTGACTGCTGGGACCCACCGGACAGGCCACCGTATTTCGCGAACCCCCCCCCCCCCCCCCCCGCGCGCGCACTGTCAGCTCGGACCCACCGGAAGTGCCTCCTTGTTACGCACAAAAAAATTAATACTCCCCCGGCTAGCTGGGACCCACCTTGCTGGGAGGCTGACTTGTGGGCCTACTAAGTTGACAGGGACGAAGGGCTTTGTCAACTTAGTCAGTATGAACGATTCTAGCTCCAGTGACCGTACGATGTCCATCCAATGGCTGTAGTGCTTCTTCAACCTCTGGTCTTCTTGCTCCAGCCGCCCAAAGCAGCGCCAGTCATGCCGCATGATCCTGCCTCCCGTGGCCGGCTATGCTGCCGCAGTGGCCTCACCGCCCCTACTATTCCCACCGCTGGCCAGGCCCTGCGGCGACGGTAGCCTCACACCGCAGCCTAACCAATGTAGCCTCGTAGTCCTCTCCGCGCGGGCTTCCACTGCCATGTCGTCCCCTTCCTAGGCCTCGTCGTCGTCCACCGCTGTGGTGCTCTCCGCGCGGCGTGGTCAACGTGGTCAAGGAACGACTTCCATCGGAAGAGTACTGTACGTGGAGAGGCTGACAGCTGGGTCCACGACCATAGCCCAGTTTTTTTGTGATTTGCCAAGTAAGTCGCTTTGTCAGGCCTGTTGGGCTGCAAATCTTTCAAGACGAGGAGAGCTTTCATTCGGCTGGCCGAGAAAATGGCCCATCAGTAATGAGAAATGGGTTGTACATTTTTAAAACACATCAAACCGGCAATTAGTTTCAAATATCTTTTTTTCATTTCAAGATTTTAAATATCATTAATTTTTATGCATGGAGAATTTATTGGATTTTATATTGATATACATTTATTTTTAAAACCAGTTTGAATGTGAGTCAAAATTTTGGGATTAAAAATAGTTCGGACCGCACCGAAATATGCAAAATTTCGTATAATTTTTTAATCATTTCCACAATATGGGTTGTAATGCTAACAAAAAGAATATGGGCACCAAAAAAACCTTAAGAATTAGCAAATGGGCTGTAAATTATTAGAAATAATGGTAGATGGGCTGTATGCTGTTTTCCACAGATTTTAGGCTTTCCTAAAAAAAGGTTGATGCACAAGCACTGACTGTTGGATGTCCATCCAACGGCCATCATGCTTGTTCAATCTCTGCTCTTCCTGCTCCAGCCGCTCAAACAAGCGCCGGTGGGACTGCCTGCTTCCTCCTCCTAGCGGCCGGCTATGCTGCCGCGCAGGCCTCACCGCCCGACCATACTCCCATCGCTGGCCTAGCCATCCCTCTACTCACCCACACCTGCTGTTATTCTCCGGCGACGGCAGACAAACCAGTAAACCCTCGTACAGTCGTACTCCCCTCCGCATGGGAAACAACTGCCGAGTCTTCCCTGCCTCCGTGTCATCCCCTTCCTAGGCCTCGCCTTCGTCCACCGCACTGGTGCTCTCGGCGCGGCGTGGTCAACGTGGTCAAGGAACGACTTCCATCGGACGTGGACTGTACGTGGAGAGGCTGAAAGCTGGGTCTACGACCGCAGCAAGGAAGTGTCTCCTTATTATGCAGAAAATAATGATTCCTCCACCTGACAGCTGGGACCCACCGGACGGGCCACTGTATTTCGCGAAAAAAAGTTTCCCCCTGACTGCTGGGACCCATCAACTACATCTTCGCACGTAAGGAAGTGTGTCTGGGCAAAAAAAAACGATTCGCCCCCTGACTACTAGGACCCACCAGCTACATCTTCGCAGGCAAGGAAGTGCCTCACAGTCGGGACCCACCTGGTCGAAGCGTATGTAGCATTGTAATTCTGGTCACGAACGTGTACGTACATACTGGTCGATGTAGAGGCGCGCATGTGTCGTAGTAGAGGCGCGCACGTAGCATGTACACGTACGTACAGCGGCCAGGGTGCAAGAAAGAAAATACGGCCACGTATGCGTACATACGGACGGGGTCTCGAACGCCTACTCGCGCATACGTACGGCCAGGGCTCGTGTACATGGCTAGGTTAGAATGGAGAAACAGCGTCGTCGTCGTGTTCTTGGGGAGGCAATGGAATGCGTCGTGTTCATGGGGAGGCAACGGAATGCGTCGTGTTCATGGGGAGGCAACGGAATGCGTCGTGTTCATGGAGAGGCAACGGAACGTGTGGGAGCCAACTGGCTGGGTCGGAACGGAATGTGTGGTCGTATTCATCGGGAGGGCTTGGACGGAACAGGCGATGGAAACGAGGCCTGGCGTACCGCACAAGGCAGGAAACGGACCTCCTACGTTCGGAACGGGGTCCTGTTGATCGGGAGGGGTCTGGTGTACCACAAAACGGAGGAAGCGGACCTCCTACGGTCGAAACGGGGGTCCTGTTCATCGGGAGGGGTGTGGCATACTGCAAAACGGAGGAAACATACTTGTGTTGGAGCGCTACGGTCGAAACGGTGGTCCTGTTCATCGGGAGGGTGTGGGGTACCGCAAAACGGGACTCCACCGTCGACCCCCTCCAGCCTCCACGAGCTACTGTTCATCCACCGTCGACCTCCTCCAGCCTCCACCTGCGACTGTTCATCCACGGGCTCCAGTTCATCCAGCCTCCACCGCGCGCTACTCCACCAGCTACTGTTCAACCAACCCTCCCCACGGGCTCCTGTTCAACCACCCCTCCACGGGCTACTGTTCATCCTGCCCTCCACCATCTAATGTTCATCGTGCCCTCCACGGGGTGGTCCTGTTCATCCTGCCCTCCACGGGGTCCTATTCATCCAGCCCCAACCGGCTCGATCGATCAGGGTCCTGTTCATCCAGAGGCAACACCACGGGGTCCTGTTCATCCACCCCCACCGGGAACTGTTCATCCAACCCCCCCCCCTGCAACGCTCACTGTTCATCCAGAGGCAACATCGATCACTTTCAGTTAGCAGCAGTAGCGAAGGAATCACTCGATCGGGTTCAGTTAACAGCCATCGATCGATCGCTCGGGTTCAGTAATGCGTAGCCTGCAGTGCAATTGCTCGGGTTCAGTTAGAGATAATGCCTCGCACACATGCGCGTACGTGTACGAGAGAAGCGCGCATCGCACGGCCCCGACCTCCCACCGTAACCGGGAACTCCCCGAAATATTCCTCGCCCTCGCTTCTACCATGGTTTTTCCGTCATGGACGACCCAAAGAATGTCATGCAGCTACGTCTCCGGCCCGCCCAGGACGAAAAGCCCATTTTCTGTCATGCTTTTTTGTCATAGAAGTAGCAGCCCACCACATCTATGATGATACCGGGTTTTGTCACAATTATCGTCATAGAAGTGTCATATGTATGACAGAAAAAAATTCGTTCGACCCAAAATGTCACGGATGTGTCTTTTTTTGTAGTGATATCTGCGTAGGTGAACTCCATGACCGGCGCCCAATCGGATTCGATAGGCACGGACGCAGGCGGCTCGGAGTCCGTGGCCGGAGACGAATCCAGTGGTTCGGCAACACGTTTCTCGTGAGGGGTGAAGTCAGTATCCGGCTCCATCGCCACTGAGAGTGCAGCCTCCATGGCGGGGTCTATCCCCCCGTCCTCGGATGGCGCAATTTGCTCCGGATTGAGGGCCGGAGTAGTTGCAGGTGTGATCTCCAAACACTGTCTGACGGCTGAGTTACGTCATGCTCGATGTGATTGTGCCGCGCATCTGACATGGGTTCGTATCCGTCGAAGATCAAGTCTCCGCGGATGTCGGCAGTGTAGTTTAAGTTTCCGAACCTGACCTGATGGCCAGAGGCGTAGCTCTCGATCTGCTCCAGATGGCCAAGCGAGTTGGCCCGCAGTGCGAAGCCGCCGAATACGAAGATCTGTCCGGGGAGGAAAACCTCACCCTGGACCGCATCGTTACCGATGATAGAAGGAGCCATCAAGCCTTACGGTGACGACACAGTGGAACTCTCGATGAAAGCACCAATGTCCGTGTCAAAATTGGTGGATCTCGGGTAGGGCGTCCCGAACTAAGCGTCTGAGGCGGATGGTAATAGGAGGTGGGGGACACGATGTTTACCTAGGTTTGGGCCCTCTCGATGGAGGTAATACCCTACTTCCTTCTTGATTGATCTTGATGATATGAGTATTACAAGAGTTGATCTGACACGAGATCGTAGAGGCTAAACCCAAGAAGCTAGCCTATGGTATGATTGTTGTTGTCCTACGGACTAAACCCTCTGGTTTATATAGACACTGGAGGAGGCTAGGGTTACACAGAGTCGGTTACAAGGAAGGAGATCTACATATCCGTACTGCCAAGCTTGCCTTCCATGCCAAGGAGAGTCCCATCCGGACACGAGACGAAGTCTTCAATCTTGTATCTTCATAGTCCAACAGTCCGGCCAAAGGATATAGTCTGGCTGTCTGGAGACCCCCTAGTCCATGACTCCCTCACTGACTATGATGGCAATGCAAGCACAAACGAGTAGGAGTGCTGTATATGCATCTTGGATACTGATGACCACAAGTATAGGGGATCTATCATAGTCCTTTCGATAAGTAAGAGTGTCGAACCCAATGAGGAGCAGAAGGAAATGACAAGCTGTTTTCAGTAAGGTATTCTCTGCAAGCACTGAAATTATCGGTAATAGATAGTTTTGGTATAAGGTATTTCGTAATGGGTAACAAGTAACAAAAGTAAACAAGGTGCCGCAAGGTGGCCCAATCCTTTTTGTAGCAGAGGACAAGCCTAGTCAAACTCTTATATAAAGGAAAGCGCTCCTAAGGACACATGGGAATTATCGTCAAGCTAGTTTTCATCATGCTCATATGATTCGTGTTCGTTACTTTGATAATTTGATATGTGGGTAGACCGGTGCTTGGGTACTGCCCTTCCTTGGTCAGGGAGTCCTGGATTTAGGGGTCTCCGGACAGTCGGACTATATCCTTTGGCCAAACTGTTGGACTATGAAGATACAAGATTGAAGACTTCGTCCCGTGTCTAGCTGGGACTTTCCTTGGCATGGAAGGCAAGCTTGGCAACACGGATATGTAGATCTCCTCCCTTGTAACCGACTCTGCATAACCCTAGGCCCCTCCGGTGTCTATATAAACCGGAGGGTTTAGTCCGTAGGACAACAACAATCATACCATAGGCTAGCTTCTAGGGTTTAGCCTCTACGATCTCGTGGTAGATCAACTCTTGTAATACTCATATCATCAAGATCAATCAAGCAGCAAGTGGGGTATTACCTCCATCGAGAGGGCCCGAACCTGGGTAAACATCATGTCCCCCACCTCCTATTACCATCCGCCTCAGACGCACAGTTCGGGACCCCCTACCCAAGATCCGCCAGTTTTGACATCGACATTGGTGCTTTCATTGAGAGTCCCACTATGTCATCACCATAAGGCTAGATGGCTCCTTCGATCATCGGTAACGATGCAGTCCAGGATGAGGTTTTCCTCCCCGGACAGATCTTCGTATTCGGCGGCTTCGGACTGCGGGCCAACTCGCTTGGCCATCTGGAGCAGATCGAGAGCTATGCCCCTGGCCATCAGGTCATGTTTGGAAACTTAAACTACACTGCCGACATTCATGGAGACTTGATCTTCGACGGATTCGAGCCCATGTCAGGTGCACCGCATGATCACGACGAGCATGACGTAACTCTGCCATCTGACAATGTTCGGGAGATCACACCTGCAACTACTCCGGCCCTCAATCCGGAGAAAATTGCGCCATCCAAGGACGGGTGGATAGACCCTGCCATGGAGGCCGCACTCTTAGTGGCCATGGAGCCGGATACTGACTTCACCCCTTACGAGAGCCGTGTTGCCGAACCACTGGATTCGTCTCTGACCACGGACTCCAAGCCGCCTGCGTCCATGCACCTCTAATCCGATTGGGCGCCGATCATGGAGTTCACCTCCGCGGATATCTTTCAGCACTCACCTTTCGGCGACGTGCTAAATTCATTAAGGTCTCTCTCCTTGTTAGGAGATCCTTGGCCTAACTATATCCAGCTAGAATGGGATGCGGACGACGAAGAAATTCGCTGCCCACCCACCACCCACTTAGTAGCCTCTGTCGATGATTTACCCGACATGCTCGATTTCGACTCCGAAGACATCGACGGCATGGATGACGATGCAGGAGAGGAACAGGAACCAGTGCCCACAGGGCGCTGGACAACCACTTCACCACATGACATATACATGGTGGATACACCCAAAGAAAACAATGACGAAGAACGGCAGGATGTAGCAAAGAATAGCTCCCCCGAGAAGCAAGCAAAGCGTCAGCATAGGCGCCGCTCAAAATCCCGCCTCGGCAAAAACAGCGATAACAGCGCAGGAGAAAATAACACTCCAGTCGACTCCAGAGCAAACGACGACCACATTGACCCAGCGGCAGAGCACGATGAAACTGCAAACGGCGAACATAGTACGTATCCGATGTCCGAACAGGGCGACACCGAGGATAAACCTCATCAACCCCTCTCGGGGGAGGAAAACAGTCCGGACGAAGATGCACACATCATCCCGGAAAGGCACTTGGAACAAGAGAACCTCCGTAGAAGGCTTATTGCCACCGTGAGGAGTCTGAATAAGCAGAAGCAAAGGCTTAAGGCCGCACAAAATACACTCAACAGCAAGTGGAACAAAGTGCTCGACAACGAAGAAAAGTATGGTGGAAGTTACCACACAAAGAGCTATCCAAAGCACAAGCTATTACCTAAATTCGACGATGAGGCCTTAGAGCCCACACTGCCAAAAAATAAAACGGCCAACCGGCCGGATCAACCACCTTGTGGCCGCGATAGAGCAGCTAACAAGGCTGCACATAAGTCAACACACGATCTACGTGAGGACTTGCGCCAAAAATCCAGTATGACCAGATCCATTTATGGATCTAGGAAGCGCACTCCGGCACACAATCAAAACCGAATACTACAACCATCCGAACGCCATGATACATCCAAATACAGGGGTGCCGCACATCCCCTATGTTTCACTGATGAGGTGCTAGACCATGAATTTCCAGAAGGATTCAAACCAGTGAACATAGAGGCGTACGGCGGGACCACAGACCCTGGGGTCTGGATTGAGGACTTTGTCCTCCATATCCATATGGCTGGCGGAGACGATCTCCACGCCATCAAGTACTTGCCCCTCAAGCTTAAAGGACCAGCTCGGCACTGGCTGAAAAGCCTCCCCGAAAACTCAATTGGAAGTTGGGAGGAGCTCGAGGATGCTTTTCGGGCTAATTTTCAAGGGACCTATGTCCGACCTCCGGATGCAGACGATTTAGGTCATATAATTCAACAACCTGGAGAGTCAGCCCGAAAGCTTTGGAACAGGTTTCTCACTAAGAAGAACCAAATCGTCGACTGCCCAGACGCCGAAGCCTTAGCAGCTTTCAAGCACAGCGTCCGAGACAAATGGCTCGCCAGACACCTCGGCCAAGAAAAACCGAGAACAATGGCAGCCCTGACAAGCCTCTTGACCCGCTTTTGCGCGGGCGAAGATAGTTGGTTAGCCCGTAGTAGCACCAGTGACCCAAGCACATCTGAAGTCAGGGACGACAATGGAAAACCACGACACAGTAAAAGCAAGCGTCGAAATAAAGAAGACAGCCCAGATAATACAGTGGTAAACGCCGGATTCAGGGGCTCTCGACCAGTCAGCAGAAAAATCCTTTCAAAGGCAACAGAGATGGACCGTCCAGCCTAAACAAGATTCTAGACAAACTATGTCAGATTCATGGCACCCCCGATAAACCTGCAAATCACACCCACCAAGAATGCTGGGTCTTCAAGCAGGCCAGTAAGCTAGACGCCGAACACAAGGGGAGGGAGACACCAAGCAAAGACAAGGACGAACCACGCCAGCAAAGCACTGGAGGACAGAAAAATTCCCACCAGAGGTTAAAACAGTAAACATGATCCATGTGACGAAGAGGAGAAGCAAACATGCACTCCGAGACATACGCGCTGTAGAGCCCGTCACCCCTAAGTTCAACCCCTGGTTGGCCTGCTCGATCACTTTTGATCGCAGGGATCACCCAACAAGCATCTGGCATGAAGGATTGGATGCCTTGGTGTTAGACCCTATAATTAACGGATACCATCTCACACGAGTCCTTATGGATGGCAGCAGTGGTCTAAATCTGATATATCCGAACACAGTCCGCAAAATGGGGATAGACCCGACAAAAATAAGCCACAGTAATACTACCTTCAAGGGAGTAATACCAGGCCCAGAGGCCCGCTCCACGAGCTCTCTAATACTAGAGGTTGTATTTGGTTCAACCAACAACTACCAAAGTGAGAAGTTAGACTTCGACGTTGCTTCATTCCGAAGCGGCTATCAAGCACTACTCGGAAGAACAGCTTTCGCTCGTTTTAACGCGGTACCACATTACACTTCTCTTAAGCTTAAGATGCCTGGTCCACGTGGCACCATCACAGTTAGTGGAAATATTGAGCGTTCTCTACGCGCGGAAGAACGTGCGGTGGCTTTAACAGCCAAGCACTAGACGGCCTCACCAACCAGAATAAATGACAGGTCATCAAGACCGCGGACACGGTTAGACGAGTCCGGCGCATCACTAGATATACATGAGATTGGTTTGATGGTTAAACCCTCATAGACGGTACCAGGGGCTTCCCGCATGTAATCAGGGCTAGTTCGCCTCAACTTGACTTATCTTGATTTTTAATGGTTTATCAAGAATAAACATTTTTTTGGCACGACAACTTTCACCTAAGTTCTTCTCTTTTACAGATGACAATCGTGCCACACTCGTCCAGGACACGGCACAACAGAGACACATGCGCAGACGTGCAGCAAGGACCCACTCAAAGGTTTCTTTTTAGATTAAGACCCTGCATAAACATTTTTTACTGTCTCTTGTTGCTCACATCCTCCGGATACTCAATACAACCGAGAAGGATGCTGACGTTATTGGCATTTCTCCATGTTAGAATATTGCACGTACCTGGACACTCGGGGTTTATTATTAAGGGCATTGTTCAGCCGGGAATATGTCATAAAGTCCGAATATACCTTAGGGAGTGTTCGGCTTCACGAGTTTGGCCTTATATGCATCAGCTCTGAATCATGTCTTTGGTCGAATGTTGGGTTTGCCCGGCTCCCGTGTTTTGCTACCTTACGTTCCGATCTATCAGGTAAGGCGGCACCGGGAGAACTACTGCGATTGTGCCCAGGTTCATCCGGATGAGCACCTCAGTAGAGAAAGCCAAAAACTGACTGTCATGATAAAGCGCGAGACTGGTCAACCACTCGATGACTTAGCGGAATCTTCGGGATTCCTCCGTATTAACGAAGGGCCGTTTCCCGGTCATGTACGTACGCGCACCATATTTGGACGAGCGCGGAGGTAGCAGGGGCTATATAGTAGTCCCACCGACAAACTCCTATGGCTAAGTGAAAGTGTTAAAGCAATACAGTCTGATTGCCTCGTTCGCTACGCTACCACCTCCTTAATGGACCAAGACATTGGATCAAGTGTGAATACGCGTTTTTGGCGAACACCCCCGCATTATATGCGTTGGGGCTGAAGCCGACGACTGCAAACTTTCAGGTTATATGCATATATACATAAACGGCCGCACAGGAGGAATCATAATACTTTCAGGCAATAGTATAAACATAGCCTTTATAATTCAATAAAACATTGTTTTTACAATGGGAATACATGTCACTAGAACATAATATTCTTCGAGCATTGAGCCTCTATTGAACGAGCGCCTTCAAGGACTTCTTCAAAGTAGTGCTCAACAGATACTCGGCCTACGGCCGAACTCTGGGTTGCAATAGTGGTGGCCTCCATCTCTGCCCAGTATGTCTTGACAAGGGCAAGTGCCATACGCGCAACCTCTATGCACGCCGACCTCCTCATAGCGTCGATGTGCGGCACAACACCAAGGAACTGTTGCACTAAACTAAAATAATTATTCGGCCTTGGCCCTTCCGGCCACAGATGATCCACAACAGACCTCATGGCAAGCCCGGATAACCTATGGAGCTCGGCCCACTCAGCCATTCGCTCATTCAACAGCAGCGGACGCACTGGAACATGGAACTGTGACCAAAATAGCCTTTGCACTTCACGATCTTTTTGATCCTTGAAGTACTCTGCCGCATCAGCAGCACTGGCTGCCAAATCCACGTATGCGTCTGCAGAACTCCATAGTTGATCAAGAGGGGCATACTTCGGATCTGTGAACTTCGTCCGCAACAAAAATGGCTTCCAGCCGCGATATCTCCAGCTTGACGCAGCTCCTCCTTCGCCGCTCTGATTTTAGAGCGGGCTTCCTTGGCTGCTACCATGGCCTTCTCCGGGTTCGTTGCCTTCGCTCGGCTTTCTTTTTCAAGAAGCTGGTAACGGTCGGCGGCATCTTTCAACTCAACGGCCATCTTGTCTATTTTTTCCTTGCTTTGGCAATGCGCAGCCTGTTCAGCCCTCAGCTCTTCGACCGCCTTTAGAGCGGCCGCATCACTATTCCTGGCTTGTTCCTTGGCTCGGGCAAGTTCCGCCTGAAGGGTCACCACGGCGGCAGCTCCATCTGCAGTCACAACATATTAAATATACTAGCATCATGCTCCTCTTACTATGTGTTGATTATCGGAGAAATCACATACCCTGTGCCTTGTAGAGCCGCTTGTTGACAAGCTCGATGTAGGCATCTACCACATCAAGTTGCCGCTTCAGCTCGGCAAACTCACCAGTCCGGCTAGCCACCGGACCTCCAGCCACCTGCACATGAAGGCGGCCTGATTATTACCTGGGACTATGATCCTCTGTTTGCCGCCTTTCTCAATGGTAACCAGAGTCTCAGGGGCTACTATCTGCATAGGGGCACACCTAACGTGTGCAGTACTGTCAAAAACATACACTATTTCACGTACCTCGAAGGCTTTCAACAGACTCATAAAAGCTTCATGCAACCCGCTTTCGGCGGATGAAATCCTCTCAATCACCGTACCCATTAGCGTACGATGCACTTATGAGATGGCCGCTTGCTCCAGAAGATCCTTCAGTGCGTCCGAGCACACACCGGATGGTTCCGGACTCTTTATGTTGCTCTCTTTAGGAGCCGAATACTGAGGACTTCGGGTGGCCAAAGGATTACCCTCTGGCCTTGGTGGATCAGGAGAAACCCTCTGCGACGACATTTCAGGATCAACCGCCTCATGTGGCGGGGTGGCATGGGGAGGTGTTCCGCTCTCCATCATCTCCGGAAGAAGATCCCTCGAAGACGAACTCTGTCGAGAAAGGCTACGATCCGAACTACAAGATATATGCTTCGGTTATTGTCTTCAGAAGTAATGTAGGATATTTTTAAGTACTTTTTGTTTACTTATAGCTCGGTAGAGGGCTGATCCCCTTGCGAGCACTATGCGATAACAGTACCCTCGGAGGCAGGACCCTCTGGAGAAGATTTCTTCCCCTGTTTGGAAACCTTTGTTTCTGGGTCTTCAGAGGTGGTCCTCTTCCTTCCTTGGGGAGAGGGAATTTCAGATTCTTCTCCCTGGTTATCCTCCTTCGCGGAGGCGCTAATTCCCCCGATTTGGATGAATAATGAGTGAGGCCTGCTTTCAGCCTCTTTATTCCCCCTTTATCTTCCCCTTAGGGCACCTGATAAGGCGTCGGCTCGAGCATTCTTGCTAGTACTGGATCGGCCAAGCCTTCGGGAAGGGGGGCCGAACACCTAATCATCTTCGCCTTTGTTATCCAATCCTGGTCAAAGAGCGACTTTTCAGAATGATGTTGTGATAAATAAAAAGACAGCTTGTTCGGCCACTTGATTACTTACTTGGGTATCTAGGCGATTACAGCTCAGACCCACATCCTCGGTGGTGTCCAGACACTTTATTTGTGGTCCGAAGAACAATTTGCCGAGGAAGTGTTGAATAGTTCGCGGTCCTTCCGGGTTGAATTCCCACATACGGAGGGGTCGACGTTTGCAAGGCGGGACTCGACGAACTAGCATGACTTGCATTACCGTGACCAGGCTGACATCTCTCTCGAGGAGATCTCAGATGCGACTCTGCAATATCGACACATCATTTACTGGCCCCCAGTCCAGCCCCTTGTTGATCCATGATGTCAGTTATGGTGGGGGGCCCGAGCGAAAGGTAGGGGCGGCCACCCACTTGGTACTCCAGGGAGCTGTGATATAAAACCACTCCCGTTGCCATAAATAGGACACCTCCGAGAAGGAACCTTTTGGCCATGGAACATCGACGCCTTTGCTTCTTATGGCACCTCCGCACTCTGCGTGTCGCCCCTCGATCATCTTCGGGCTCACATTGAAAGTCTTGAGCCACAGGCCGAAGTGGGGGGTAATGCGGAGGAAGGCCTCACACACGTCAATGAACGACGAGATGCGAAGGATGGAATCCGGGGCCAAGTCATGGAAATCCAGCCCATAATAGAACATGAGCCCCCTAACAAAGGGATCCAGAGCGAGGCCTAGCCCTCGGAGGAAGTGAGAGATGAATACAATGTTCTCGCCGGGTTCGGGACATGGTTGAAGGTCCGAAGCGCTTGACCTGAGCCTTGGGTGTTAGAACTCAAGGCGGGGGAAGGATTTGATTGAGTACGAGAGGGAAAAAAGGACAGGCCTTGGCCTCTTTATAAAGAGGGTGAATATCAAGTGTCCTCCTCGTGGTCGTTTGGGACTTGCCTAAAATCGAGGAGTCATACCAACGGGCACGATTGGGTTACCCACGTCCGTATTGATGAGAATCCCGTAATCAGGGGGACACGATCTCTGCTTCGACAAGACGTGTCAAGAAAACCACCTCGCGATATGTGTAGTGCTGGTTGAGAAAAACGGATCAAATAATGATCGGGCCATGACATGATGTCATGTTGCTAAACGTGTCAGCAGATTAGATTTGTGGAAATATTATTCTCTCTACGATGGTATGTGGAACTTGTTTTGCAGAGCCGGACACTATCCTTGTGTTCAAAGTCTTCTGTCGAGTATTCGGAGGAAGAACCCGCCTTGCAATGCTGAAGAAAAATCCGCGCGCCGGACTCATCGTCATTGAAGCCTGGTTCAGGGGCTACTGAGGGAGTCCTGGATTAGGGGTTCTCCGCACAGTCGGACTATATCCTTTGGCCGAACTGTTGGACTATGAAGATACAAGATTGAAGACTTCGTCCCGTGTCCAGATGGGACTTACCTTGGCGTGGAAGGCAAGCTTGGCAATACGGATATGTAGATCTCCTCCCTTGTAACTAACTCTACGTAACCCTAGCCCCCTCCAGTGTCTATATAAACCGGAGGGTTTAGTTCGTAGGACAACAACAATCATACCATAGGCTAGCTTCTAGGGTTTAGCCTCTACGATCTCATGGTAGATCAACTCTTGTAATACTTATATCATCAAGATCAATCAAGCAAGAAGTAGGGTATTACCTCCATCGAGAGGGCCCGAACCTGGGTAAACATCGTGTCCCCCGCCTCCTGTTACCATCCGCCTTAGATGCATAGTTTGGGACCCCCTACCCGAGATCTGCCAGTTTTGACACCGACACTTGCACAAGCATCCCACTTACGATTAGCCCCCCTCGCAAGCATCCGCAACTATGAAAGAAGAATTAAGGTAAACCTAACCATAGCCTGAAACATATGGATCCAAATCAGCCCCTTACGAAGCAACGCATAAACTAGGGTTTAAGCTTCTGTCACTCTAGCAACCCATCATCTACTTATTACTTCCCAATGCCTTCCCCTAGGCCCAAATAATGGTGGAATGCCATGTAGTCTATGTTCACATAACACCACTAGAGAAAAGACAACATACATCTCATCAAAATGTCGAACAAATACCAAATTCACATGACTACTTATGAGAAGACTTCTCCCATGTCCTCAGGAACAAACGTAACTACTCACAAATCATATTCATGTTCATAATCAGAGGGGTATTAATGTGCATAAAGGATCTGAACATATAATCTTCCACCGAATAAACCAACTAGCATCAACTACAAGGAGTAATCAACACAACTAGCAACCCACATGTACCAATCTGAGGTTTTGAGACAAAGATCGGATACAAGAGATGAACTAGGGTTTGAGAGGAGATGGTGCTGGTAAGATGTTGATGGAGATTGACCCCTTCCCAATGAGAGGATCGATGGTGATGACGATGGTGACGATTTCCCCCTCCCGGAGGGATGTTTCCCCGATAGAACAGCTCCGCCGAAGCCCTAGATTGGTTTCGGCAAGGTTCCGCCTTGAGACGGTGGCGCTTCGCCCCAAAAGCTTCCTTATGATTTTTTTTCCAGGGCAAAAGACACCTTATACCAGAGATGGGCATCGGGGGGCTTCCAGGTAGCCCACGAGGCAGGGGGCGCGCACAGGGGGGTAGGGCGCGCCCTCCACCCTTGTGGACACTGGGTGGCCACCCTTTGGTGCTTTCTTCGCCCAATATTTTTAATACATTCCAAAACCGACTTTCGTGGAGTTTCAGGACTTTTGGAGTTGTGCAGAATAGGTCTCTAATATTTTCTCCTTTTCCAGCCTAGAATCCCAGCTGCCGGCATTCTCCCTCTTCATGTAAACCTTGTAAAATAAGAGAGAAAAGGCATAAGTATTGTGACATAATGTGTAATAACATCCCATAATTCAATAAATATCGATATAAAAGCATGATGCAAAATGGATGTATCAACTCCCCCAAGCTTAGACCTCGCCTATCCTTAAGCAGAAGCCGATATCGAAAAATATGTCCACATGTTTAGAGATAGAGGTGTCGAAAAAATAAAATACAGACATGAGGGCATCATGATCATTCTTAGAATAGCAACATATATGTATTGTCATACGATTTCTTATACTGAAGTAACAATCTATTCACGATGTAGATTATGAATCAGAAACTCCATTGAAAAACTAGCAAACTATAATCTCAGTCATTGAAGCAATTGCAATTTATCATAACATCGGAAAGAGTCAATATAAGAGCTTTTCAGCAAGTCCACATACTCAACTACTCCCTCTGTTCCAAATTACTTGTCGTAGGTATGGATGTATCTAGAAGTATTTTAGTTGTAGATGCATCCATTTTTGCGACGAGTAATTTGGAACAGAGGGAGTATCGTTTAGTCTTTCACAATTGCTAACACTCACACAATACTTATGGGTATGAAGTTTTAATCGGACACAGAGAAAGATAGGGGCTTATAGTTTTGCCTCCCAACCTTTTACCTCAAGGGTAACGTCAACAATAATGCTTTATGAAAACCCACATCCAATTGGATATATATATATATATATATATATCAGGATCTTTCCAACACATAGTGCTTACCAAGTGATAAAGTGTAAAAAGGAAAGGTGAAGATCACCAAGACTCTTGTATAAGGTATAAGACAAAAATAAAAGATAGGCCCTTCGCAGAGGGAAGCAGAGGTTATCATGTGCTTTTATGGTTGGATGCACAAAATCTTAATGCAAAACAACGTCACTTTATATTGCCACTTGTGATAGGGACCTTTATTATGTAGTCCGTCGCTTTTATTTCTTCCATGTCACAAGCTCGTATAAAGCTTATTTTCTCCACACTAATAGATCATACATATTTAGAGTGCATTTTTTATTGCTTGCAACAATGACAACTTACTTGAAGGATCTTACTCAATCCATAGGTAGATATGGTGGACTCTCATGGCAAAACTGGGTTTAAGGATATTTGGAAGCACAAGTAGTATCTCTACTTGGTGCAAAGAATTTGGCTAGCATGAGGGGGAAGGCAAGCTCAACATGTTGGATGATCCATGACAATATAATTTATTTCAGATATAAGAAAACATAACCCATTACGTTGTCTTCCTTGTCCAACATCAACTTTTTAGCATATCATATTTTAATGAGTGCTCACAATCATAAAAGATGTCCAAGATAGTATATTTATATGTGAAAACCTCTCTTTCTTTATTACTTCCTATTAATTGCAACGATGACCAAAACTATGTTTGTCAACTCTCAACAACTTTTATTCATCATACTCTTTATATGTGAAGTCATTACTCTCCATAAGATCAATATGATCTCTTTATTTCTTTTTATTCTTTCTATTTTCTTTTATTCCCTCAAGATCATAGCAAGATAACCAAGCCCTCGACTCAAGACTAATCTTTATTATATATAGCTCACGAACTCGATTACATAGATAAGGATCAACACAAAAACTCAAAGCTAGATCATACTAAACTTTATTCTACTATGTCAAGATATAACCAAAAGGATCGTACAACAAAAAACGGTAAAGATAGAAGTGTGATGGTGATACGATATCGGGGCACCTCCCCCAAGCTTGGCAGTTGCCAAGGGGAGTGCCCATACACATGTGTTTATGTCTCTTTCTTTGGAGGTGGTGATGATGGAGTTGTTGATGACGTAGGCTTCTTCCTTAATTTGCGCTTGAGGATAGAATTTTGCTCCCTTAGGTCATCGATCTCCTACTCAAGGCTTATGCATAGTTCCTGTTTGTTCTCCTGCAAGAGGTGAAAAGGGATAAACTCGATCTTAGGTTTCTTTGCTCTATCAGGGAGGCTTGACTTTTTGAACTCCAGATGCATGTCCATAGGTTGAGGTAATGGGACTTCATCTTCATCTGAGCTCGTCTCCTCCTATCCCCTAGGATCATAGTCTTCTTCTTCCTCCGTGGTCCAACCACAATGCTCCAAGTCCTCGTAGACCTTAGGGTCTGCAAGGTAATCAGCCACATAGCTTTCTCCCTCCGAATCCTGGGATGATATATTGCTCTAATCTACGACAGAAACGACTCGAAACAAAAACAGAGGATTTTGTCGTGGTATAGTGGTCAAAATCTTTGGGAGATCATATAATGAATTTTTATCGACCAGAAGAAGTATCATGTAAGAAAACAGAGTCCGGAGGGCACACGAGGTGCCCACAAGGCAGGAGGGCATGCCCAGGGGGGTAGGGCGCGCCCTCCACCCTTGTGTATGCCTTGTGTCCTTTCCGGACTACTTCTTATTTTCCTATTTTCTTAAGTATTGCAAAACGGAGAAAAATTGCCGTTAGAACTATTTTGGAGTCGGTTTACTTACTGTACCACATACCTATTCCTTTTCGGAGTCTGTAACGTTCTTGAAAGTGTCCCTTATGTACTCCTACGGGGTTACGGTGTCAATAACATTGGTTTCAACATTTGTGGGATTACCGAGATATAATGTTTGATTCTTTGACCGTTCACCACCTTCGGATTTGTGCCTTCGAAGTTGTTGATTTTTATGGCACTGGAATGATAGACCTCCTCGATAACGTAAGGACCTTCCCATTTAGAGAGGAGTTTTCCTGCAAAAAATCTTAAACGAGAGTTGTATAACAAAACACAATAACCTACATTAAACTCACGCTTTTGTGTCCTTTTTTCATGCCATATTTTAACTTTTTCTTTAAATAGTTTGGCATTCTCATAGGCCGGGGATCTCCACTCATCAAGTGAGCTAATGTCAAAAAGTATCTTCTCACCGGAAAGTTTGAAATCATGATTGAGCTCTTTAATGGCGCAATATGCCTTATGTTCTAGGTCGACAGGTAAGTCACATGTTTTTCCATAAACCATTTTATACGGAGACATACCCATAGGATTTTTATATAAAGTTCTATAGGCCCATAACGCATCATCAAGTTTCTTGGACCAATTCTTTCTAGATCTATTAACAGTCTTTTGCAAAATTAATTTAATCTCTCTATTACTCAGTTCTACTTAACGACTAGACTATGGGTGGTATGGAGATGAAATTCTATGATTAACATCATACTTAGCAAGCATTTTACGAAAAGCACCATGAATAAAATGTGAACCAGCATTAGTCATTAAGTATCTAGGGACTCCAAACCTCAGAAAAATAACTTCTTTAAGCATCTTAATAGAGGTGTTATGATCAGCAAAACTAGTTGGAATAACTTCTACCCACTTAGTAACGTAATCAACAGCAACTAAAATATGTGTATACCAATTAGAGGAAGGAAACGGTCCCATATAATCAAAGCCCCAAACATCAAATGGTTCAATAACAAGTGAATAGTTCATAGGCATTTCTTGACGTCTACTAATATTACCAATTCTTTGACATTCATCACAAGACAAGACAAACTTACGGGCATCTTTGAAAAGAGTAGGCCAATAAAAACCGGATTGCAATACCTTATGTGTAGTTCTATCTCCAGCGTGGTGTCCTCCATAAGCCTTGGAGTGACACTTGCCTAGGATCTATTCCTGTTCATGCTCAGGTACACAACGTCTAATAACACCATCTACTCCTTCTTTATAAAGGTGTGGGTCATCCCAGAAGTAATGTCTAAAATCATAGAAAAACTTTTTCTTTTGCTGGTATGTGAAACTAGGCGGTATAAATTTAGCAACAATGTAATTAGCATAATCATCATACCATGGATCAGTAGGAGAAGCATTTATGACAGCTAATTGTTCATCAGGAAAACTATCATCAATAGGGAGTGGGTCATCAAGAACATTTTCTAACCTAGAAAAGTTGTCTGCAACGGGGTCCTCACCTCCCTTCCTATCAATAATATGCAGATCAAATTCTTGTAGCAAGAGAACCCATCTAATAAGTTTAGGTTTAGCATCTTTCTTTTCCATAATGTATTTAATAGCAGCATGATTAGTGTGAACAATTACTTTATAATCAACAATATAGGGTCTGAACTTATCACAAACAAATACAACTGCTAAAAATTCTTTTTCAGTAGTAGCATAATTTCTCTAGGCACTGTCTAGAGTTTTACTAGAATATTGGATGACATTTAATTTCTTATCAACTCTTTGTCTTAGAACAACACCTATAGCATAATCACTAGCATCACACATAATTTCAAAGGGTAAATTCCAATCAGGTGGCTGAACAATAGGTGCAGACATCAAGGCTTTCTTAAGTATTTCAAATGCTTCTACACAATCATCATGAAAGACAAAAGGAACATCTTTTTGTAAGACATTAGTCAGAGGCCTATAAATTTTTGAGAAGTCTTTAATGAACCTCCTATAAAAACCAGCATGACCAAGGAAACTTCTTATACCTTTAAGGTCCTTAGGACACGACATCTTTTCAATAGCATTAACTTTAGCTTTATAAACTTCAATACCTCTTTCAAAAATTTTATACCCCAAGACAATACCTTCATTAACCATAAAGTGGCACTTCTCCCAATTCAAGACAAGATTAGTTTCTTCACATCTTTGCAAAACTCGATCAAGGTTGGTTAAGCAATCATCAAAATAAGTTCCATACACGGAGAAATCATCCATGAAAACCTCAACAATCTTTTCACAAAAGTCAGAGAATATAGTATTCATACATCTTTGAAAGGTCGCAGGTGCATTACATAAACCAAAAGGCATACGTCTATAAGCAAAGGTACCGAAAGGGCAAGTAAAAGTGGTCTTTTCCTGTTCCTCTTTCAACACGGGTATTTGAGAGAAACCAGAATAATCGTCTAGAAAGCAAAAATGTGTATGTTTGGATAATCTTTCTAGCATTTGATCAATAAAAGGTAAAGGGTAATGATCCTTTCTAGTAGCTTTATTTAATTTGCGGAAATCAATTACCATTCTATAACCTGTAACAATTCTTTGTGGGATCAATTCGTCTTTATCATTAGGAACAGCAGTAATACCTCCCTTCTTAGGGACACAATGGACAAGACTTACCCACTGACTATCAGCAACATGATAAATTATACCTGCCTCGAGAAGCTTTAGCATTTCATTGCTTACCACTTCTTTCATCTTAGGATTTAACCGTCGTTGGTGATCAACAACCGGTTTAGCGTCTTTCTCCAATTTTATTTTATGTTGGCATAGAGTGGGACTAATGCCCTTAAGATCATGAAGAGTATATCCTATAGCAGCATAGTGCTTCTTCAGAGTTTTCAATAATTTCTCTTCTTCCTGCTCTGAAAGATTAGCACTAATAATAACGGGATATATCTTCTTTTCATCAAGATAAACATATTTAAGAGTATCAGGTAATGGTTTAAGCTCAAACACGGGATCACCCTTGGGTGGAGGAGGATCCCCTAGAATTTCAATAGGCAAGTTGTGTTTCAAAATAGGTCCCTGTTTAAAGAATACTTCATCTATTTCCCTTCTTTCATTCATAAACATATCATTTTCATGGTCCAGAAAATATTGTTCTAAAGGATCATTAGGAGGCACAACAATAGAAGCAAGACCAATAATTTCATCTTTACTAGGCAATTCTTTATCATGGGGTTGTCTACGAAATTTAGCAAAATTGAAATCATGAGACATATCCCCTAAACCAACAGTAACAATATCCTTTTCGTAGTCTATCTTAGCATTAACAGTATTTCAAGAAGGGTCTACCAAATATAATGGGACAAAAGTCATCTTGTGGGGAAGCAAGAACAAGAAAATCAGTAGGATACTTAATTTTCCCACACAAGACTTCAACATCTCTAACAATCCCAATTGGTGAAATAGTATCTCTATTGGCAAGCTTAATAGTAACATCAATATCTTCTATCTCAGCAGGTGCAATATCATGCATAATTTCTTTATATAAAGAGTAAGGTATTGCACTGACACTAGCACCCATATAACATAAGCCATGATAATAGTGATCTCCTATTTTAACAGAAACAACAGGCATGCCAACAACAGGTCTATGTTTATTTTTAGTATCGGGTCTAGCAATTCTAGCAGCTTCATCAGAGGAGTAAATAACATGCCCATCAATATTATCGACCAAGAGATCCATAACCATAGCAATACTAGGTTCAAATTTAATTTGCTCAGAGAGTGTAGGTGTTCTAACATTACTCTTACGAACCACAGTTGGAGCTTTAGCATGATCCTTTATTCTAACAGGGAGGTGGTTTCTCAATATAAGTGGTAGGAACAATTGGATCAACATTATAAGTGATAGTATTTTCTTCAACTTTAATAGGTTCAACTACTTTTACTTCAATGGGAGTATGATATTTAAACCACTTCTCCTTAGGGAGATCAACATGAGTAGCAAATGAATCACAGCAAGAAGCTACTATCTCACAGTCAAGTCCATATTTAGTGCTAAATTCACTAAAAACATCGGTATCCATAAAATATTTAACACAATCAAACTTAGGTGTTATACCTGACTCCTTACCTTCATCGAGTTCCCAATCTTCAAAGTTGCGTTTAATTCTTTCCAATAAATCCCATCTGAATTCAATAATCTTCATCATAAAAGAACCAGTACAAGAAGTATCGATCATGGAGCGATTATTGACAAAAGGCCGAGCATAAATTTTTTGAATAATAATTTCTCTTGACAGCTCATGATTAGGGCATGAGTATAACATTGACTTAATCCTCCCCCAAGCTTGAACGATACTTTCTCCTTTGCGAGGCCAAAAATTATATATATAATTACGATCACAATGAACCAGATGCATAGGATAAAACTTTTGATGAAATTCCAATTTCAATCGGTTGTAGTTCCATGATCCAATATCATCACATAGCCTAAACCATGTCAATGACTTTCCCTTCAAAGATAAAGGAAAGACCTTCTTCTTGATAACATCCTCGGGCATACCTACAAGCTTAAATAATCCACAAACTTTATCCACATAGATTAGGTGCATAACGGGATGTAATGTTCCATCTCCTGTAAAAGGTTTAGCTAGCAGTTTCTCTATTATACCCGCTGAGGGAGTCCAGGATTACGGGGTCCTCGGGCGTCCGGGCTATGTGATATGGGCCGGAATAATGGGCCGTGGAGATACAAGACAGAAGACTTTCCCCGTGTCCGGATGGGACTCTCCTTGGCGTGGAAGGCAAGCTTAGCGTGCGGATATGAAGACTCCTTTCTCTGTAAACCAACTCTGTACAAGCCCTGGCCCCCTCCGGTGTCTATATAAACCAGAGGGTCTAGTCTATAGAGGCAATCATAATCATATAGGCTAGACATCTAGGGTTTAGCCATTACAATCTCGTGGTAGATCAACTCTTGTAACCCCTATACTCATCAAATTCAATCAAGCAGGACGTAGGGTATTACCTCCATTAAGAGGGCGCGAACCTGGGTAAACATCGTGTCCCCTGTCTCTTGTTACCTTCGATCCTTAGACACACAGTTCGAGACCACCTACCCAAGATCTGCCAGTTTTGACACCGACATTGGTGCTTTCATTGAGAGTTCCACTATGCCGTCGTCGAAAGGCTCAATGGCTCCATCAATCATCTACAACAACGCTGCCATAGAGGAGATTTTTCTCCTTGGCCAGATCTTTGTATTTGGCAGCTTCGCATTGAGGGCCAACTCGGTTGGCCATCCAGAGCAGATCGACAGCTATGCCCCTGGACATCAGATCAGTTTTGGAAATCTAAATTATGTCGCTGATACCCGAGGAGACTTGATCTTCCAAGAGTTCGCGGCCCCAACCACCACTCCGGCCTTAGATCCGGAGCATACCATCAGGTTCGAAGACGGGAGTCTAGAGCCTGCCGGACTCTCTGCAGCCTTAGAGCTCAACACCGGAAAACCAGAGAGAACAACGTCTCCGGCAATCATTACAAAGCCGGACTCTTCTCCAGACACTAATTCCGAACCCTGGAGGCCCGCGTCATGTGAGCTCGGCCCAGAAACTTCCGACTCCATCCAAACCCCGCTCTTAAATGAGGCTCTGGACTTAATGATATCCCTCATCATCATAGAGGAACCGCTTCTGAATCACATGCAGCCCAGGCTAGGGGCTGGAAATAGGGAATTTTACTTCCCACCCACCACCCACTTCATAGCCACTGTCGAGGAACTAACCGACATGCTTGATTACGCCTCTAAAGACATTGATGGTATAGACGACGATGTCGGAGAGGAGCAGGCCCAAATCCCACCGGTCATCGGGCGTTGGATGGCCACCTCCTCGTAGGATGTATAGATGGTGGATACACCTAAAAACGGCGATGGCGACAACGAGAAAAACCCAGTCGAGGATGAACCTCCTGAGATACCGCCAAAACGTTGACGTCAGCGGCGCCACTTTAAATCGCACCGCGGTAAGAACAGCAATACCGGCACCGAAGACAAGATACTCCGGAGAACGCCGAAGACCAAGAAGACCCCATCGAACTAATGATGACCCACAAGTGTAGGGGATCTATCGTAGCCTTTTCGATAAGTAAGAGTGTCAAACCCAACGAGGAGCAGAAGGAAATGATAAGCGCTTTTCAGCAAGGTATTTTCTGCAAGCACTGAAATTATCGGTAACAGATAGTTTTGTGATAAGGTAATTTGTAACGGGTAACAAGTAATAAAAGTAAATAAGGTGCAACAATATGGCCCAATCCTTTTTGTAGCAAAGGACAAGCCTGGACAAACTTTTACATAAAGGAAAGCGCTCCCGAAGACACATGGGAATTATCGTCAAGCTAGTTTTCATCACGCTCATATGATTCACGTTCGGTACTTTGATAATTTGATATGTGGGTGGACCGGTGCTTGGGTACTGTCCTTCCTTGGACAAGAATCCCACTTATGATTAACCCCTATTGCAAGCATCCGCAACTACAACGGAAGTATTAAGGTAAACCTAACCATAGCATGAACCATATGGATCCAAATCAGCCCCTTATGAAGCAACACATAAACTAGGGTTTAAGCTTTTGTCACACTAGCAAACCATCATTGTAACGCCCTCAATGTGGCTATATCTCCCACGTGTCGAGGCATGACTTAGAGGCATAACCGCATTGAAAGCAATGTCGCAAGTCGGGAAATCATCACACATCCCATGTACATAAATAAGATAAAGGGGAGGTACATAGTTGGCTTACACTCGCCACGTCACATCAAAGTACATAAATAACATCCATCATACAAATCACTCATGGCCCGACTACGGCGCCAAAACAGAAAAGACCCCCAACATGCGACAAGGCCCTGAATCTAACCCCGATTGGGCACCACTACTGATCATCAGGAAAAGACACATAGTAACGCTGAGAGTCCTCGTCGTACTCCCACTTGAGCTCAAGCGCGCCATCTGGAGCTGTATCATCTGTCCCTGCATCTGGTGTAATAGTAATCTGTGAGCCACAGGGACTCAGCAATCTCGCACCCTCGCGATCAAGACTATTTAAGCTTAATAGGTAGGAAAGGGGTAATGTATAAGTGGATCTGCAGCAAGCGACTAGCATATATGGTGGCTAACTTATTCGCAAAAGAGAGCGAGAAGAGGAGGCAAAGCACGAGCGAAAAAGTAGAGAGCAACCTGCGCAAACATAACTCCAACGCCGTGTCCACTTCCCGGACTCCGCCGAGAAGAGGCCATCACGGCAACACACTCAGTTGATTCATTTTAATTAATTAAGGTTCAAGTTATCTACAACCGGACATTAACAAATTCCCATCTGCCCATAACCGCGGGCACGGCATTCGAAAGACCAATCCCTGCAGGGGGTCCCAACTTAGCCCATAACAAGCTCTCACGGTCAATGAAGGAATAGACCTCCACCCAAGACACACCGATCAGACTCGGTGTCTCGGTACAACAAGATGATTCGACAGGTTAAAACAAGACCAGCAGCACCACCTGCTGCGCCGACAAATCCCAATAGGAGCTACACATATCTCGTTCTCAGGGCACACCGGATAAGCTAAGCGTACGGGAGCCAACGTAACCCAAGTTGCCAAGGGACGGCCCCGCACGGTGCTCTAGGGTGGACCAACACTCAGAGGAGCACTGGCCCGGGGGGGTTAAAATAAGATGACCCTCGGGCTCCGGAAACCCAAGGGAAAAAGAGGCTAGGTGGAAAATGGTAAAACCAATGTTGGGCATTGCTGGACAAGCTTTAATCAGGGCGAACTATCAAGGGGTTCCCATTATAGCCCAACCGCGTAAGGGACGCAACAATCCGGGAACATAACACCGATATGACGGAAACTAGGACGGCAAGAGTGGAACAAAACACTAGGCGAGAGGCCGAGCCTTCCACCCTTTACCAAGTATATAGATGCATTAAGATAACATGGCAATATAATGATATCCCAACAAGTAAATAAATGTTCCAACAAGGAACGGCCCCAATCTTCACCTACAACTAACAACGCTATAAGAAGGGGGCTGAGCAAAGCAGTAACATAGCCAATCAACGGTTTGCTAGGACAAAGGTGGGTTAGAGGCTCAATCATGGCAATTGGGAGGCTGACAAGCAAGTGGTAGGCATCGTAGCATTGGCAAAGCAAAAGAGCGAGCAAACTAGCATAGCAAAGATAGTAGTGATTTCGAGGGTATGATCATCTTGCCTGCACAGTTGTCAGAGTTGACTGGATCCTCAAAAGCAAACTCAACGGGCTCCTCGTTAGCGAACTCGTCTCCCGGCTCTACCCAACAACACAAACAAGCAACAAGGATACAATCAACCACGTGCAAGGGCAACCAATAATATGCAAAGATGGTATGCTATGCGGGATGCGATGCGGGATGCAAAATGCAAGACGTGACAGGAAATGCATGAACCTGGCCTCAACTTGGAAAACCAAGTGTGCCACTGGATAGAGGGGATGAAATCACCTGAAAACGATATAAAGATCATAGGAATCGGAGCTACGGTTTGGAAATGGCAAGCGTTTTACGAAACGAACCGATCTGCGATTTACAGCAAGTAGGCTCCTGAATGCAACGAAATGAACATGCTACAGCCACCAAACATGAAAATAAAATACATGTCAGGGATGTACACAAGATGCTTAACAAATCACTAGCACTGAACCATAGCCAAATTCATCCATTAAGAGGTTCAAACAACCATGGCAAAACTGAATAAGCAAAACAGATTTCAGACTTGGTGAAATTAACACTAGTCTGAAATTTCAGACCACGATGCTCTCTTCGGGGCATCAAAACAACATGAAACACAACCTGAAAATGACAAGTAAGAACATGGCATGGAGCTACTCAACAAGCTTAACAAAACACCCAAAGTGACCTGGGGCCAAAAGGGTTCACAAAATACTCTAACGAGCACACGAACATAGATGAAACACAATCAGTTTTCAGACTTAGTGAAAACTGAGACATGCTGAAATTATAACTCATGAAGGCATGTAAACGAGCTCGATGCACTCACTACGGTGCAAGTCATGGCAAGGCAAGCATATATCCATAAAGAAGGCACAAAATGCTAGCTAGACATGGCAAGAACAATGGCATAGCATGCACGATTCACTAACAATGGCATCGGCAAAATCGCAAAAGAGTTCACGATCTGCCCAAAATAACAACGATGCAAAAGTTGAGCTCGATTGACTCAACCTAGGGTGCTCCAACATAACAAGTAAAGACATGGATGGATAGAGCATAACATAAATATCAAAACTCCCTTACTGATCATCCTCAAAAGAGGCACGGATCACTAGGAAACAAGCTGAACATATGGCATCATGAACTAAAATATCCCAGACTTAGTGAAAATCACTAAGTCCCTGAAAACAGAATTCTCATGTACCCCTCTTTGCAAGCTTGCACAAGACACCACACACATCCTAAAAATGCATGGGTGGCACCTCTGGAAAGAAGACAAAATGCTTAACAATTCATCCCAAAGGGTCACAGGCATATCATGCACACAATAATCATGGCAAAAATGACAAAAGTCTATGATGAGCTAACGGATCTGCAATTTAACTCACGATGCCTCCTTCTAACAGCATTTTGGGCATCAATATGAACTCAAATGCAAATGATGCAATGGAATGAAATGATGTACTCGTCGAGGCGACGACTTTGATATATCATATGTCCAAAACGGAGCTACGGATGCGGAGATATGAGCAGTCAAAGCATGCATGAAAAACTAGGGTTTCGGGGATAAAAGTCAACCGAGGAGGAGATTTCCAGATCTGATCCGGCGCGGATTCCGAGGTTCGACGGGGTACTGTTCACGCCGGAGCCCCTGTAGCTTGCCAGAGCTCGAATAAGCGGCGGGGTCGCGTGGGAGAGGAGGCTCCGGCCGGATCCGAGGCCGGTGAGAGGAGGGGGCGCCGGGGCGCGGTCGCCGGCGCCGGGTGGCGAGGTGGCGTCGGCGAGGCGAGGAGGTCCGGGGCGGAGCTTGCCCCGGCCGGCAATGGCGCGGCGGCGGCGGGCTCGGCCGTGCTCGGGGGAGATGAAGGTGGCGCGGGCAGCGGGATCTGGCCCGGGGCGGCGAGGAGGCGGGCCCCGCGCGGGCCTGGGCGGGGCGGCGGGAGCGGCGGCGAGGTGGGGCGCCCGCTGCCACGTGGCGCGCCCCGGTTGGTCGGCGGCGGCGGCGGACAACGTCCGGTCTGTCCGGACGTGTCCGGCGGCGAGGTGGGATCTAATTTCTAGGGTTTGAGGAGGGGGATCCGCGAATTTGGAGGAGGGGGTGTATATATAGGCATAAGTGGAGCTAGGAGAGTCCAAATGAGGTGCGGTTTTCGGCCACGCGATGGTGATCGAACGCTCTAGGACCTGGAGCAGAGTTTGGTGGGTTTTGGGCCAAATTGGCGGGGTGTTGGGCTGCAACACACACGAGGTCTTTTCGGTCCCTCGGTTAACCGTTGGAGTATCAAACGAAGTCCAAATGGTACGGAACTTGACAGGCGGTCTACCGGTAGTAAACCAAGGCCGCATGGCAAGTCTCGGTCCAATCCGGAAATGTTTAATCCCCACACACGGAAGAAAGCTAGAAATGACCACCGGAGGAGAACGAAGCGCCGGAATGCAAAACGGACAACGGGGAAAATGCTCGAATGCATGAGATGAACATGTATGCAAATGCAATGCACGTGAAGACATGATATGAGATGCATGAAAACGAAAACAACACACGGAGACAAAGACCCGAATCCGAGAAATAAATATAACTTAATGCCGGAAACGGCAAGAGTTGGAGTACAAATTGGGAAAGTTATATCTGGGGCGTTACAATCATCTACTTATTATTTCCCAATGCCTTCCTCTAGGCCCATACAATGGTAAAGTGTCATGTAGTCGACGTTCACATGACACCACTAGAGGAAAGACAACATACATCTCATCAAAATATCGAACGAATACCAAATTCACATGACTACTTATAGCGAGACTTCTCCCATGTCCTCAGGAACAAACGTAACTACTCACAAAGCATATTCATGTTCATAATCAGAGGGGTATAAATATGCATAATGGATCTGAACATATGATCTTCCACCAAATAAACTAACTAGCATCAACCACAAAGAGTAATCAACACTACTAGCAACCCACAGGTACCAATCTGAGGTTTTGATACAAAGATTGGATACAAGAGATGAACTAGGGTTTGAGAGGAGATGGTGCTGGTGAAGATGTTGATGGAGATTGACCCCCTCCCGATGAGAGGATCGTTGGTGATGACGATGTTGATGATTTCCCCTCCTGGAGGGAAGTTTCCCCGGCAGAACAGCTCCGCCGGAGCCCTAGATTGGTTCCGCCAAGGTTCCGCCTCGTGGCGGCGGAGTTTTGTCCCGTGAGCTTCCTTATGATTTTTTTCTCGACGAAAGACTCCATATAGCCAAAGATGGGCATCAGAGGGCTACCAGGGGGCCCATGAGGCAGGGGCGCGCCCAGGGGGTAGAGCATGCCCCCCACCCTCGTGGACGGTGGGTGGCCCCCCTCTGGTACTTCTTTCACCAAATATTTTTTTATATATTCTAAAACGTGCTCCCGTGAAGTTTCAGGACTTTTGGAGATGTGCAGAATAGGTCTGTAATATTTGCTGGATTTCTAGCCCAGAATTCCAGCTGTCGGCATTCCCCCTCTTCATGTGAACCTTGTAAAATAAGAGAGAATAGGCATAAGTATTGTGACATATTGTGTAATAACAGCCCATAATGCAATAAATATCGATATAAAAGCATGATGCAAAATGGATGTATCAACTAACATCCGAACAGGATGATCGGGAGGATGGGGAAGTTGACCCTGACGAACAAACAGGGAACAATGACTCGGAGGACAACAACTATCTGATACTCTCCAAGGACGACGTGAGCCTTGGCGACGAAGATTTTATCATGCCAGAGGAACCCCTCGAACAAGAGTGCTTCAAGCGCCGGCTAATAGCTACGGCTAGAACCCTAAAAAAGAAACAGCAACAGCTTCATGCTAACCAAGATCTGCCCAACGACAGATGGAGTAATGTCCTGGGGGCCGAAGAGTATGGACTCAAATGCCCAAAAAAGAGTTACCTGAAGCGTAAGCTGCTACCCCAATTCGACAACGAGGTGCGGGAGCCCATACCGCCCGTACGCAGTGCGGCTGCCGGACCAATCCAACCACCACGTGGCCAGGGCAGAACGACAAGTCAAGCCAAACACCAGCCCGCTCCACCTCGCCGTAAAAGCAGAGAAACAACATCTCGGGGTTACACATACGGCCTACGACAGGACCTGGAAAATAGGATATGTCAGACAAGGTCAAGCTACGGATCGCGGGGGCGTGCTCCGGCGCGAGAGGAGGGCTATCAAGCCTGGTGCGATAAACATAACCAACCCTGGGCTGAAAACCGCATACGGACTCCATCCGAACTGCGTCGTGACATGGCCCGATGTAGAGGCGCCGCACAACCCCTATGCTTCACCGATGAGGTAATGAAGCACGAGTTCCCCAAAGAGTTCAAACCCATGAACATCGAATCATACGACGGCACAACAGATCTCGCTGTATGGATTAAAGACTTTCTTCTCCACATTCACATGGCTCGCGGTGACGATCTACACACCATCAAATACCTTCCCCTCAAACTTAAGGGACCAGCACGGCACTGGCTGAACAGTCTACTAGAAAATTCTATTGGTAGCTGGGAGGACCTAGAGGATGCATTCAAAGACAACTTCCAAGGTACCTATGTACGGTCCCCAGATGCCGATGAACTTGGCCACATAATCCAGCAACCTGGGGAATCGGCCCGACAGCTTTGGCCAAGGTTCCTAATAAAAAAGAATCAGATTGTGGATTGTCCGGACGCAGAGGCCCTCGCAACCTTCAAACATAGCGTCCGAAACGAGTGGCTCGCCCGACACCTCGGCCAAGAAAAGCCGAAGTCCATGGAAGCCATTACCACACTTATGACCCATTTTTGTGCGGGAGAAGACAGCTGGCTCGCTCGTAGAAGCAATAGCACCAGCGACCCTGGTGCCTCCGAAACCAGGGACAGCAATGGCAAGCCACGACGCGACAAGCATAAGTGTCGAAACAACAATGAAGGAGTGCAAGACACGGTGGTTAACGCCGGATTCAGTGGCTCCGAACCCGGTCAACGGAAAAAGCCATTCAAGGCAAACAGAGATGGCCCATCCAGTCTAGACAGAATACTTGATCAGCCTTGCCAGATTCATGGTACCCTCGATAAACCCGCCAATCATACCAACATAAATTGTTGGGTCTTCAAACAAGTCGGCAAGCTTAACGCCGAACACAAGGGAAAAGGGTCGCCAAGCGACGACGATGACCAAAACCCCCGTCAACCAAACACAGGTGGACAGAAGTAGTTTCCCCCCGAAGTAAAAATGGTGAATATGATATATGTCACACATATACCTAGGAGGGAGTGCAAACGCACACTATGGGACGTCTACGCCATAGAGTCGGTCGCCCCCAAAATTAACCCATGGTCGGCTTGTCCGATCACCTTCGATCGAAAGGACCACCCAACCAATATCCGTCATGGAGGTTCGGTAGCTCTAGTCCTCGATCCAATCATCGACGGATTCCATCTTATGCGAGTCCTCATGGATGGAAGCAACAGTCTCAATCTACTTTATCAAGACACTGTCCGCAAAATGGCATTGATCCGTCAAGAATCAAGCCCACTAGAACTACCTTGAAAGGAGTAATACCTGGAAATGAGGCCCGCTGTATAGGCTCAATCACGCTGGAAGTAGTCTTCGGCTCGTCAGACAACTTCTGAAGCGAAGACTTGATCTTCAACATCGTCCCCTTCCGCAGAGGCTATCACGCATTGCTCGGACGAACCGCTTTTGCCCGCTTCAATGCGGTCCCGCATTACGCCTATTTAAAGCTCAAGATGCCCAGTCCATGTGGCGTCATTACAATCAATGAAAACATAGAGCGCTCCCTCCGTACTGAGGAGCATACAGCGGCCATTGCGGTCGAAGTACAAAGCGGCCCTATCAAGCCGCACACCTCCTTGGCTATTAGGCCACCAGACCTCCCCATGCAAGACCGTTCAGTCCTATATAATGGCAGTCCGACAACTTCAGGGCTGGATTAGCATCCTAGCCTCCGTTGACCACCAAGTACATCAATGGAATTCATACCGCGTGTGCACAATTATGCACTCAAAATACCTTGCGCATCGGCGGAGGCAACATACGGACAGGCCTATAAAAAGGTTTGACCTTATATGGCTTTCCCCTTTATTTAATCATTTTCTTACCACAAGTGAATCAAAACCTACTCATTCTTCGGACCCACGAGGACTCTTTCCGAGCCCGGTTTTGTATACATAGCTGAAGACCATTCCTTTAAAGGAATCTTTCTTATTTGGGTGAAAGCGGTGCAAACGTGCGGCAGGAAGGTGCAAAGCATTTTGGCAAACCACAAATTCACTCAAGAACCTGTATAGAAGCTTTTTTCTCCCAGCCCTAGACCCCCGGCATGCAAAATGGCCTTTGTGATTACGATAAATTATGTAAGATTAAGTTCTGACGTATCAATCAGATCCCAGTGAAACAAATTCTTATTCGGAACAGTCTTTACTTGCAGACTTCATTCCGTCTTTATAGTTTCCTCACTCGCACACCTCGGCACAAAATTACCGGGGGCTCTATAGGACAACATATGTGTTGCCAAACAAAAGTTCGAACAACTTTATAGCACAATTCGGCGTCCCGAGCACAACATTATATGCATCGGCTCTGAATCATGTCTTTGGTCAATTGTTGGGTTGCCCGGCTCCTCTGCTTGCTACCTTACATTTTGTTTGAACGGCTAGGGTAGTAAAGGAAGAACTACTGTGATTGTGTTTCTGGTTCGTCCAATTAAGCACCTCAATAGAGAAAGCTAAAAACTGACAGTCATGATGCGGCGAGAGCTGGTTAGCCACTCGGCGATTCATTACAATCCTTAGTGATTTTTCCGTATTACATGAAGGACCGTTTCCCGGTCACATATGTAATGCACCCGCATCAGGGTAGCCGCATACATACTAGGGGCTACCTAATAGACCCATTGCCAAACTCCTATAGCTAAGTGAGAGCAATGAAACCGAATAGTCTGGTTGCCTGGTTCGCCGCACTGACACCTTCTTCAAGGACCAAGACGTTGGGTTAAGTGTAGTTATGTGCAATTTCGAACACCCCAGTAGCATCTAAATGGGGGCTGAAGCCGCCGACTGGGGACTCTCGGATACAATAAAGGTCGCACAGGAGGATAAAAACCTTTCATCAAGGAATGAATATATTACAAAACATTTAATTTATAACATCCATGGAAAGTTCGGACTTTTTTATTCAAACAGTACATCCTTAGAGCATTGGCCCTATATAAGTCGAGCACCTTTTAGCACGTCCTCAAAATAGCGCTCTGGTGTGCGGTGGGCCTTGCTTTCGGGAGGACCCTCGACCGCCACCTTTTTGGCACTCATTTTCACCCAATGCATCTTGATGCGAGCGAAAACCATACGCGCTCCTTCCATGCAGGACCACCTCTTGAGAGCAACAATCCGGGGTAGCACATCGATGAGACGTCGCACGAGGCCGAAGTAGCTGCCCAGAACGGCTTCAGCAGGCCACAACCGGACTATGATGTCCTTCATGGCCGCGCTGGACATATTATGCAGCTCCGCCCATTGTGCCATCTGGTCATTTAGCAGTAGGGGACGCTCCTGCTCCACAAACTGCGACCAGAAGAGCTTCTCCGACTCATACCCCTCCTGGGCCTGGAAGAATTGGGCGGCAACCGTAGCACTCGTCAGAAGATCCGCATGTGCGCCTGGAGAACTCCATAGTCGATTAAGCAAGGCATACTTCTGGTCCCCAAATTTAGCCTGTAAAATAAAAAGGCTTACCAGCCACTATCTGACCGGCTAGACGGATTTCCTCGCGCGCAGCGCGGGATCCAGACCGTGCCTTCGAAGCATCTTGATTGGCCTTGGCGAGTTCGGTCACCTTCACTTTGTTTTCCATTTCCAGGGACTCGCACTTGGCGGCAGTCTCCTTGAGCTATTGCTCCATCTCAGTCAGCCGTTCCTTAAAACGATGCCGAGTGGCATGTTCGGCCGTTAAGTCCACAATCGCCTTGTCAGCAGCCGCCTTGCTTACCCTTGCCTGCTCCTTGGCTTGAGCAAGCTCACCCCAAAGGGTCTCCACCGCGGTAGCACCATCTGTACAACCATGCACAGTAAAGCTCTTCAACTTCCACAAAAGCACAGAAATAAACAGGCATACCACAAGATGTATCTTATACCTTGCGCTTGGACGAGCCGCGTGTTAACAAGGAGTAGATCCTCATCGGCTCGCTCTAGTTTCTGTTTGAGTTCGAAAATCTCCGCTGACTGGGCAGTCGCCGCTAAGAGAGAGGCCAGTTTTGAAATTCAAATAAAATAGCATGTTACCACCTGACAACTGATTATTGATCCTGTGCTCACTTTTCTTTTAGAAAACCGAACAGAGTCTCAGGGGCTACTATCTATATACGGGCATATTTCTCATAAAAAAGATCAAAAAACATTACATTGCATACCTCGAAGCCTGCTAGCAGGCTGGAGAAGGCTTTGTTCAGTCCGCTCTTGGCAGACTGAATCTTCTCAAACACTGCACCCATCAAGATGTGGTGCTCGTCTAGGACGGATGCACTTTGAAGAGCGTCCGTCGTGATATTTGGCACCTCCGGATTAGCAGAGGTCGCCGCTCCCTTTTCTCCCGCAGGGGGTCGTTCACTAGACTACGTGGCCGTATTGGTCTCCGGAGCAGTCTATGGCTGGGGGATGGATTGACCGGGGCCCTCGTTGCTGGTCTCCATGAGGACTGTCTTCCCCGGCCCTCCGGCAGCCAAGGTATTACCCTCTGGCACCGTTAGATCGCCCCCCATGTCTCTTCAAGGCTTGGGGAGGGCCTATGAGACGACACCTCGGCATCATCCGCCTTAGGCGGCGGGGAGGCTAATGGAGGCGGCCCGCTCTCCATCATCTCCGGTGGCAGATCCCTCGAGGACGAAGATAGTGGGGGAAGATCGCGGGCCGGACTAAAAGATAGAACTTAGAGTTATCATCACAATTTATTGATTGAATAAGTGCGAAAAAATCCCGGACCACTTATGAGTCAACTTGGGGCTTTGTCCGGCGCCGGTGCTTCGGGGTAACCTCGGTGTCTGACCCAGAGTCATCGGGGAGGGTAATTTTGTCCCTCTTGGACGCTTCATCTTCTAGGTATTCGGAGGCGACTCTCTTTTTACCCTTGCGGCGAAGATCTTCTTCGTCCTCCTCCTCCTCATCACCGTCATCACCCTCGTGAGAGGACTAGGCATCAGCATCTCCGGACATTGCGCCCGAAGTGCTCTCCTCCCTTTTCTTCTTCTTGTACTTCTTTGCCGGCACCTGGTATGGCGCCGGTACCAGCATCCTCATTAGAAGAGGATTGGTTGGGTCTTCGAGGAGCGGAGCCGGACACCGGATCTGCTCCGCCTTCTTAATCCAGACCTGTTAGGGGATGGATTACTTGGCACCTCTCCCTCGGGTTGTTGAAGCCTATTGGTGTTCGGAGTTTTTTGAATTTACCTTGGAGGACGGGTAGTTGCAGTAGAGGACGGTGTCGTTTGAGGACCTTGGCCATGACTTCCGCTTCTTAAAAAGCAGCTTCCAGATCCCCTTATGTGTTGTGCCGTAGAACCGTTGTAGGGTACATGGCCCTTCCGGATTGAACTCCCACATCTTGAGGGGCTGCCTCTGGCAGGGAAGTGCTCGGCGGATCAGCATCACTTGGAGTACATCCGCAAGGGTAACGTCCTTCATGCTCTTGACGCGTTTCTGCAGCCGCAGCACCTCAGGGACTGACCCCCAGTCCAGACTCTTGTCGGTCCAGGATGTAATCCTCACCGGGGTCTGGATCTAAAGGCTGGTGCGGCCGCCCGCCGCCCACTTGGAGCTGCGGGGTTCTGTGATATAGAACCATTCCTATTGCCATATTTTGACGGTGTCCACAAAAATTCCCTTTGGCCAATTGACTTTGGGAAGCTTGCTCACCATGGCGCCGCCACAGTCCGCGTGTTGCCCATTGACCAGCTTTGGTTTCATATTAAAAATCTTGAGCCATAAGCCGAAATGTGGAGGGACACGGAGGAAGGCTTCACACACGACGATAAACACCGAGATGTGAAGGAACGAATTTGGGGCCAGATCATGAAAATCCAGCCCGTAGTAGAACATGAGACCCCTTACAAAGGGTGGAGGACGAATCCGAGTCCATGGAGGAAGTGGGGGTTAAACGCCACCCTCTCAACGGGCCACGGAGTGGGGATGACCTGCGCTGGATCGGGAAGCATGTGCTTGATTTCCGCGGTCAAATACCGCGCTTCCCGCAGCTCCTTGATGTTCTCCTCTGTGACGGAGGATGGCACCCACTTGCCTTGAGAGCCAGCCATGGTCGGAGGAGTTGTTGGGAAGGGAAGAGCTTGGAGTTTGGGAGCTGGAGCTCCGGGATGGAGAGGCAAAGAGAATGAGGTGTGGGGTGGAACAGATGGGTTCTATCCACTTATATGGACTGCGAATATCAAGTGTCCCCTCCCTTGAGCCTTAAAACTCGCCTGTTCCCAAGGGGTCACGTGAACCGCACACACTACAAAAAAATACACTTCCGTGATGATACATGTTTGTCATAGTAGGTTGCATTTTTTGTCATGCATGTACATCCATGACAAATTTATGACAGAATCAACATAGTCATACCTGTGCTGTCGTAGAAGTGTTCCATGACATTACCAAAATTATCATCACGGAAGTGTCCACTTCCATGACGATTAATCGCGCGTCACAAAAGTGCTTTCGTCAAGGGTGACCGACACATGGCATCCACCGTAACGGAACGCCGTTAAGCTATCGGTTCGGGTTTTGGATCCGATAACCCGTTAACAGCCCTGACCAATGGGGATTTTCAACGTGTAAAATCATCATTGGCTAGAGGAAACACGTGTCGGCTCATCATTGGGACACATGTCATCCACTCATTGGACAGGAGGCGCTAGGTCGACACGTGGCACGGCCCAACAGTGGCCCATTCCGGTGAAAAAGGCCGGCCCAGTAAAAATTAGCAGGCCGGCCCATATAAGGCCTACCTGTGTCAGGTCCATTTAAGCCCACGCCCCATACGAGATGTGCCAATTCGGCCCGTTAAAGATTTGACACCATTGTAACCCATCGTCAGTTCGAGCCCATTAACAGCCCGCTATATATTTGGGCTCAATATCGGCCCAATGAGATTTCGGCCTGTTAACGGCTGAGGGAGTCCTGGATTAGGGGGTGTCCGGATGGCCAGACTATACCTTCAGCCGGACTCCTGGACTATGAAGATACAAGATTGAAGACTTCGTCCCGTGTCCGAAAGGGACTTTCCTTGGCGTGGAAGGCAAGCTTGGCGATACGGATATGCAGATCTGCTACCATTGTAACCGACCTTGTGTAACCCTAACCCTCTCTGGTGTCTATATAAACCGGAGGGTTTTAGTCCGTAGGACAACATACACGACAACAATCATACCATAGGCTAGCTTCTAGGGTTTAGCCTCTCCAATCTCGTGGTAGATCTACTCTTGTACTACCCGTATCATCAATATTAATCAAGCAGGACGTAGGGTTTTACCTCCATCGAGAGGGCCCGAACCTGGGTTAAACTTCGTGTCCCTTGCCTCCTGTTACCATCCGGCCTAGACGCACAGTTCGGGACCCCCTACCCAAGATCCGCCGGTTTTGACACCGACATTGGTGCTTTCATTGAGAGTTCCTCTGTGTCGTCGCCATCAGGAAGGATGCCTCGCCCCATCTTTAAAGACGGCACCGTTGCTAAGGGAGCTTTGGCTGTTGGCCAAACCCTCCGGCTAGGTTGTTTTCTTATGACCGCCTGTTCGGCTTCTGCGCCGACGATGACCTCTCGAGCCATCGAAAACAATCTTCATGTCAGCTCAGAACTCACTGAGCAGTTAGATCCAATGGAGCTCTCCTCCATAAACGAGCTCTTGGATCGCATCGCTGCCTTGGGAGTCACTATGGATTACGACCAGATTGGGCCTAAACCCGATCTGAGAGAGATTAACTCTCCCCAAGTCACCCATCATGTTGCCGTGGTAGAGGGACAGTGCGGCGACCCTTCATCTATCTTAAGGACTAGCTATGTCCGGATTCCCGATCCCTCCAAGCCGGATACCCGCGGTGGGGAGGATATCACTCAAGACCTGAACTTAGAGTTAGGCGACGGGCTGGATTCATTAGACAACATCCAGGAATCCAAATTTTCAAGTTCGGAAATTCCTCGGCCTCGGAGCCTCAGATGGGGTGAGGTTTCGGATTTAATTCCGCCCGCCCACCCGAACATAAGCAATATATCCCAAATCAGGCAAGAGCCCGATGAAACAGTACATCATTACTGGGCCAGATTCCTCCTGGTTAAGAACAGGATAAAGGACTGACGCGAGGAAGACGCAATCTCAATCTTTTGCAATAATTGCACGGACAAGGGAATCCTCAACGCCATAAGTCACCGTGATATTGCAAGCTTCGCTGACTTGGCGTCCATCGTGCGAAAGTACTGTGCGATGGAAAGCGCCTAGAAAACCGAAATAAAATTTTTGGATGATCCGGCCCTGAATACAAACCCAGTCCGAAATAAAAGGGTGCATCATCGCCAGACACCCGGGTCAAACACCAAAAAGCAAAAACCCTCTACAGGGCATGGAACCGTACTGGAAGGATGGCTTAATGGACCCTGTAAAATTCACAGTACAAAGGACGCCACACCAACTCACAACCTTAGAGCATGTTGAATACTCCGGCAGGTGGCCAAAATTGGCGAAAATCTCCTAATTCCGGAGGCCATAGAAAGCCACCCCAGAGACACCAATACAGTATTAACAGTCATCGAGACTTTCGCATCAAATAATATGCAAAAAAGGACACTCCACATCCTTGCCGAAGTCTACCAAGTAGCAACAATAAATCCATGGAGTGACACGGCTATTACCTTCAACACCAGTGATGAACCTAAATTCTGAACAGTCCGAGCACCAGCCGCATTGGTCCTCAGTCCAATAGTGGACGGCTTTTGCCTTACCAAGGTACTCATGGACGGCGGCAGCGGATTGAACCTCATTTATGAGGAAACCCTTCAAAAATTGGAAATGGACTGGAACCGCATTGAGCGAAGCAGCACAACCTTTAGAGGAATAATCCCTAGTCGGGAAGCGCGCTGCATAGGAAAAATCACACTAGATGTGGTGTTCGGCACGCCGGATAATTACAGGTCCGAAGAGGTCACGTTCCATGTGGCTCCGTTCAGCAGCGGTTATCACGCTCTGCTAGGGCGGGAAGCGTTTACAATCTTCCAAGCAATACCCCATTATGGGTACATGAAGCTCAAGATGCCCGGGCCTAACGGGATCATCACTCTCGCTAGTGATCCGGACATAGCACTCCGCGCCAAAAACAAGACAGCCGCACTGGCCCTTGAGGCACTATCTGTCGTGGAATTGTCACGGCAGATGTCCTCTTGCAAGGACTTGATTGTGGAGCCATCGCAACTAGGAAGCTTAAAGGGGTTAATCGGGACGAAGGACACGCGAGGTTTATACTAGTTCAGCCACTTACGGTGAAGGAAGGCCTACGTCTAGTTAGGTTCGGTATTGCTTGAGGTTTCGATGGCCAGGGAGCGAGATATGCTATGCCCGGTTCTCGTTTATTTGTTTCTTCCCTAAGCCGCCAGCGGGTCGTCCCCTTATATACATGGGTCGACGCCCTACAGCTTACAGAGTCCTGGCCGGCTCATAAACAGTGTCCGGCTCGGTGACTAGTTACTTCTACCTTACAATACAAGTCACGCCCTCATGGTGGTGTATCACCATGGGCTATAAATCGCCTATGGGCCTTTAGACCCTTTACTGAACCGCCATCTTCACGTCTTGGTCTTGGTCTTCAGATGGGCTTCTTTTAGTACAACCCGGCCCCTCCTGGGCGGCTTACGTAAATAGTTATATCCCCAACATTAGGCCCCAGATTGATTTGAACCAGTTCATGTCAATCTTTGAAAACCTTACGAACTGGCCTTTAGTCTTCTGTCTTGTGTGAAAATTGTAACCCGCCGTGACGTCATCATCTAGATCCGGGTTAAATCATCGTGACATCATCTTGAATAAAACTTATATTTTAATTCGTCATATCCTCAACGGATCTCTGCCTTTACTGACCTTCCCAAAAATCGAGGCGTCAGGGCCGCTGGATAATGATGTCTTTGGTCTCCTCGTTTCTCGCGTTGTCTTGGTCAGTCTTTCCTTATAAATAGGGCGACCTAGGTCTTCCATTCATCCCTCTTTTAGTCGTCTCCTTCCTCTTGCTCCCTTTTCTGCGACCCAAACTCCGCCGCCGTCGCCGCCGTCGAGCTCCTTGTCTTCACCAACTCAGGCCGCTGCATCGACCTAAATCTGACTAGAGAAACGCGACGAACCTCTGCCGTAGCTCCGCATCTATAAGTCACTTTTCCTTCCTGTCTTAGATCTGCATTATAGTGTTCATCGAGTTCGCCGGTGTTCATCGCCGCCCACGGCGAACCCTTTATGTATTTCATCTCCAATGACATGTTCAGATCGTTAAATGACATAGAGCTACTGCGGTGACTGATTCATGCTTATCTCGAACACAAACAGATCTCTTTTCTTTGTTCAGAGGCTTCCTTCAAGTGCACGAACTTCCCTGTACTGTTTTTTAGGTCTAGAAATTTTTCCTTTCCAGAGCATCGTTTGATCCAAAGTAATATTGGCAATTTGTGAAACCTGTTTGCTCCACACTTAGCCAAAAACTGCGCTTGTTGATTCTATTTCAGCCATAGTAGTTTGCGTAACCAGTTTAAGATAACACCGGCTGTCAGCACCGCTTGCTTTTGGCGACTTAAGAAAACCTTAATCATCTTAGTACCTGCAGTTGTTAAACATTATCATATAGTTACATGTATGTCATTAGGCCCCTTCTTAAGCCGACATCTTAAATAACCCAATAACACTTATTCTCCGGATTATAATAAACCGGAAAATTTCTTTTATCTTGTTGTAGGCTTTCAATTTACACAATGGCACCCAAAGCTGTTAAACCTCCGATTACCTGCAACTGGGTCCCATCCATTGTTACAGAGAGCAAACTGTCCGAGTTTGTAAAGTCTGGCCATCTGCCCAAGAAGGACGTCATGTCTTATCATGCTCCTGACCCGTCTGAAGAGAAACCTCAACCCAAGGAAGGGGAGGTGATCCTTTTCACCGATCACATGAGCCGGGGATTTGCTCCTCCCGGTTCAAAATTCTTTAGAGACGTTTTGCACTTCTTTGACTTAAGACCTCAAGACATCGGGCCCAACTCTGTGTCAAATATCTGCAACTTTCAAGTTTTCTGTGAGGTCTACCTTGGAGAAGAACCCAGCCTACTTTTGTTCAGGGAATTGTTCTATTTGAACCGGCAGAATGAACGGGCCAACGGGCCCAGTCTGGAACTTGGTGGCATATCAATTCAAAGGCGGAGAAACTGCCTGTTCCCTTATGCTGAATTGCTGAGTCATCCAAAGGACTGGAACCAGACATGGTTCTACTACCAAGATACCTCTCCGGCTGGCGAAAATCCACTACTCGGCTTCTGGGCATTGTGTCTTGAACCTACTCACCCATTGCCGGATAAGTTGACAGCTATTGAACGCCTGCCACTCACCCCAAAATCAAGAGGATTAAAGCTCTTTTAGGGAACGGCTTAGATGGCATTGACCTGGTTTGAGTCTGGGTTGCTTGGAGAATAATTCCGTTAAGCCGCCGCCCCGGCTTAATGTGTAATTATTCAGGCGAGAAAGAGGACCCTCAGCGTCATAGCCCTGACGACTTACCAGACGACATAGTGGAAGCTACAACTCAGTCCTTGTTGAAGGAGGGCACAGTGAATAGTAATGCCTTCGGCTTACTACCTTTTTGCCAGAAGAACCCGGCCCCTGCAGTAAGTTTCCAGCCGTCGGGTTATGTTTTATCATGTTAGGTTGTATTCTTATGCATAACCAGTTATAACCTTTTACAGGCAAATGATAACTTCTGGAACATGCAATATGATCATGAGGCGGCCAAGAAAGCCAGGGCGGCCAAGAGAGCCGAAAAGAAAACCACCAAGCCCACCACCTCAAGGAAAAGGAAGCCAAGCGCCTCTGAGCTGTTTCAGCTTGATGATACTGATGATAACGAGGAAGAGGTAACCTTTGAATTTCCCTTTCTCCTTTATTTCTACCTTACTGATGCTAACCTTCTTTCAGGAAGACATGGGTAACAGCCAACCCGTCGAGGAAGAGGTAATTGTAATCTCCTCCGACTCCGAGCTTCAGCCGCGTCAGAAAATTCGAAGAGTAACCCGGAAAGTAAGATTTTCACATCCTTTGGCTTACCAAGATCCTGGCTTTCTTTTGAAGCGACAGATTTATGAGAGCCGGAGGCAGACCCGGACCAGCAAAGACGCGGAACTCTCCTCCGGCTTACCTGATGTGACCAGGAAACGCCAGGCTGAGGTTATCTCTGATTTACACCTTCTTTTTCCTTTGGCGGGCTTCATTTGTTAGCCTCTCAATTATTCTGACTCCAACTATCAGGATATTTCACCTTCCTCCGGTGAGTCTATGCAGTCCAACATGCCAGCCTTCAAAACTGCTCCCGGGTAATATAAACTTGTTGTACCTTATGCCTTATTTTACTCATATTTGTTGTATTTAACCTGTCTACCTTTTCCACAGTGTGCAAGTAAAGCCCAGCAAAAGGGCAAAAAAGAATAAGCTGCCCCAAGAACCGGTTGTGACTGAACCAGAGCCGGGCACAGCTGCTCCTGACGCCTCTGCTCACGAGCCGTCGCCTCAATCGTCTCATGATGTTCCTATCTCTTCCTCTGACCCGCCTACTGAGCAAACCTTCAACGATTCTGGTAACCTGGAGGCTCCTAGCCCCGCCAAGACAAATGATCAGGAAGTTGAGATTCTCAAGACTCAGTTTGTTGAGCCGGCACACCCATCTGTCCTTGCCAAGTGTTCTAAAGAGGAATTGGTAGAACGCCGAAAGGCCAAGCTGGACGTCACTGACTATACTCATTTGAGTATTGGCGAGATCGTCTCCGGCTATATCAATCAAGTACAAAGCAGCCATGACCTGGAAATTGACATGGTGAAGCAGATACAGCAAAAATCTGAGGTATGACTTATGCTAGCTTACTTTCAATCATACTTACTGTACCATTCCCCATGTCCATTGCTTATGAATAAATATGTTGTAGACTTAGAAAAATTGTGAGAGCTGTTTGCCCGGCTTAAAGAAAAATATTTGAACCGGATGTAACACAATACCTTTAACTTGCGATATACATTAGCCCCCAAGTGCCAAAAATCTTTGCTTGCAAGGTATTTGGGACTTAATATCCAGGACCGGCTTAATAATTTAGAAAGCTTCGGTATACATTAGCCCCCAAGTGTCAACTATCTTTGCTTGCAAAGTGCTTGGGACTTAATATTATTTACCGTAATTTTGACTACTATCCGGTGCAACGCAGGCCACCATAAGTAAATTTGAATCGGAGATTGCTGACTTGAAGAATCGCCTGGTAGCCCAGGAAAATGAAATTGAAAAGGCCCACTCCAAATTTGAATTCAGCGTCTCTGAACAAGAGAAGCTGAAGCAAAATTTTGAATCAGAGAAGAAAATTTGGGCTGATGAAAAGGCCGCACTGGTGACCAGGGCCGAGACAGCAGAGGCAACGCTTGCGGAAGCAACGACCGAACTGTCTGACCTAAAGCGCCAGATATCTTGAATGGTCTCAGCAATCTTTGGTGAGTGACTTACTCAAACCTTAAACATTGCAAAACTCCTTGAATGACCATTTCAGTTGTCTCCTCTGACTCACCTTATGCTTGAATAACGCAGGCCCAGGAGCACAAATCTCAAGCAGAACATGGTGATCAAGCTGAAGGCAGTTTATACTATGGTGGAACAACTCTACACCGGGTCACAACGTGCTCTGGCCGTTGTGGCTTTATCAAATGATGTTCCCTATCTCCTGCAAGATGTGCTGAAGCGCCTTGCTGTGCTACCTCAGCGAATCCAAGAGTTAAGACGAGCATCTGCAAGAGCCGGAGCTATAGCCGCATTGAGCCGGGCCAAGGCGTGGCTTCCAGAACTAGACCCCGCTGATATTGCTCTTGGGTATCCAAGTTTAAAGGAAGATGGCACCGTCTTTAATGATAAAGACTTCACCGCCTGTGTGAAGGATATATGTCCGATGGCTACTCTTATTGGGAACGATACTGACCTCACCAAGTGTCAGCCGGGTTATGACAAGGAGAATCGGAGAATCCCCACGATGCATTATGATGATGTTAGCTTGATCCCTCCAACCGGTAAGCACACCTTTGCTCCTGAAGTCGACCCAACCGGTTTAATAGATGATGAAGCTGAGTTTGAAGCCTTGAGTGGCATTGAATGGGCCTCATCATCCTTCCAAGACAAAGCAGTCGGCGGAGAGACGGAGAAGGATAACCCGGAGGCTTCAAATTAACCCCAAGAGTAGCTTGTCAGGCGCCACCTGCTTATGTCATTGTAGAAAACAATGCCGCGTCATTCAGACTCGGGGAGTCTTGTAACAAAGTAAAAGATACCTTGAGTTTTGCTATGCCTTTGTGCATGCTTATGGCCCTTGATAGTTGCATAAACCGCCGCCACTATTCTCTTTGTAGCTTGTATGAATCTGTTATGTCTTTTGCAAAAATACCTTGCATTGCCATGTGATGATTACAGCTGCTTTTCTGGCTTGTATAAACCAACCACCGAGGGTAAGTTTTCCTGAAAATTGGCACATACAAGTTCACCTGGTACTTAACAACCTGATGTAACCAATATTAACCCTAGAAAATTGTAATGTATTGTATTTTCAAGAAGGTCACAAGATATGCAATGTTGACACTTGTAAAATATGATGAACAAAATTCAAGGGTCTCTGATTCGAATACGATCAGTGAACCGTTCCAAAGGGGTTGAGCTAAGATTCGAATACGATCTGTTAGCCCCCAGTGGCTGTGGCGATGCCGATCAAGTGGCTATCGACAGCTATGTTCTCTTTGGTTCGAATACGACCTATGTTTGAATAGGAAGCCCCCAAGTGACCATAAGAGTTGTTTAATGACGCTGATTCGAATACGATCCACGTCAGACCCAAAAGGGGTTAAGCTATGATTCAAATATGATCAAGATGCCCCCAAGTGGGTTTGGTAGTATGCCGATCAAGTGGATATCGACAGCTATGTTCTCTTTGGTTCGAATACGACCTATGTTTGAATAGGAAGCCCCCAAGTGATCACGGCTAGATTCAGATATGATCATAAACCGGACCAAAGGAAAGCCGAATTTAGATATGATCCGCTTCTCCTTGGTTATCTCCACCACCTAACAAAGAAAACACATAAACCTTTTTAGGAGTGGCAAAAAAGGACAGAGGTCCTGCTTTATTGATTTATGTAATATACATAGTATAAGTATATACACATTAGAGCTGATGGCTCAAGTATAATAAGGCCGAAGATGAGTGATATTCCATGGCCGACGGGTCTCCTCCTCCGACTTACGTGAGTCTTTGTATTCCCGAACGTCGATAAGGTAGTATGACCCGTTGTTGAGATTCTTGCTGACCACAAAAGGTCCTTCCCAAGGAGGGGATAGCTTGTGCATGTCAGATTGATCCTGGATGGGTCGGAGCACTAAGTCGCCTTCCTGAAAGGTTCTGGACTTAACCCGGCGGCTGTGGTAGTGGCGCAGGTCTTGCTGGTAAATCGCCGAGCGGGCTATTGCCAAGTCTTGCTCTTCATCCAACAGGTCAAGTTCATCTTGCCGAGCTTTTTCATTGTCTTCCTCAACATAAGCCACCACACGGGGTGAATCATGACGGATGTCACTTGGCAGGACCGCCTCTGCTCCATACACCATAAAGAAAGGCGTGTGACCCGTAGATCTGTTAGGTGTAGTATTGATGCTCCAGAGTACAGAAGGTAACTCCTCCACCCAACACCCCGGCGTCCGTTGTAAGGGGACCAAGAGTCGGGGCTTGATACCCTTCAAGATTTCTTGATTAGCTCGTTCTGCTTGACCATTTGATTGAGGGTGATCTACAGCTGAAATGTCAAGCCGGATATGCTCTCGTTGACAGAACTCTTCCATAGCTCCTTTGGAAAGGTTAGTACCATTATCAGTTATGATGCTGTGTGGAAAACCAAAGCGAAAAATCACCTTTTTCATAAACTGGACTGCTATGGCTGCATCACACTTACTGACTGGCTCCGCCTCCACCCACTTTGTAAACTTGTCAACCGCCACCAAGAGGTGAGTCTTTTTATCCTTAGACCTTTTGAAAGGCCCAACCATATCAAGCCCCCAAACTGCAAATGGCCAGGTAATTGGAATCATCCTTAACTCTTGAGCCGGCACATGGGCTCGTCGTGAGATTTCTGACATCCGTCACATTTACTGACCAGGTCTTCCGCATCAGCATGAGCCGTCAGCCAATAAAACCCATGAAGGAAAGCTTTGGCCACAAGAGATTTTGAGCCGGCGTGATGACCACAATCGCCTTCATGAATCTCACGAAGGATCTCCTGACCCTCTATAGGTGGCACGCAATGTTGAATCGCTCCAGTGACGCTGTAATGATGTAACTCGCCATTGACAATTGTCATAGACTTGGACCGCCGGATGATTTGTCTTGCCAAGGTCTCATCTTCACGCAATTCTCCCCGGGTCATGTAAGCCAAATAAGGCACTGTCCAATCCGGGATAACGTGGAGAGCCGCCACCAGCTATGCCTCCGGGTCTGGTATTGCCAGATCTTCCTCTGTAGGTAATTTAACAGAAGGATTATGCAAACTATCAAGAAAGGTGTTAGGTGGCACCGGCTTGCGCTGACACCCCAGCCGGCTTAAGGCATCAGCCGCCTCATTCTTCCTTCGATCAATGTCTTCCACTACGTAACCCTTGAAATGTCCAGCCACAGCATCAACTTCACGACGGTAAGCCGCCATGAGGGGATCTTTAGAGTCCCACTTGCCTGACACCTGTTGAGCTACAAGGTCTGAGTCTCCTAGGCATCTTACCCAGCTCAAGTTCATCTCTTTGGCCATCCGGAGACCATGGAGCAGGGCCTCATACTCAGCTGCATTGTTAGTGCAAGGAAACATAAGCCGGAGCACATAACAAAATTTGTCACCTCGAGGGGAAGTTAACACAACTCCAGGCCCTGAGCCTTCCAACTGTCTGGACCCATCAAAGTGAATAATCCAATAAGTGTTATCGGGCTTCTCCTCAGGTGCCTGTATCTCTGTCCAGTCATTGATGAAATCCACCAAAGCTTCAGACTTAATGGCAGTACGCGGTACGTACTTCAGACCATGAGGCCCGAGCTCGATGGCCCATTTGGCAACTCGTCCTGTAGCCTCTCTGTTCTGTCCCAAGGGGGCAAAACTTACCACAGTGATAGGGTGACCTTGGAAGTATTGCTTCAGCTTCCGGCTTGCCATGAACACTCCGTAAACAAGTTTCTGCCAATGAGGATATCTTTGTTTTGACTCGATGAGTACCTCACTGACATAATAAACCGGCCGTTGAACCGGATGTTCCTTACCGGCCTCCTTGCGTTCTACCACAATTGCCACACTAACGGCTCACGAACAAGCAGCCACATATAACAGCAAAGGCTCTTTGTTAATGGGAGCCGCGAGAACTGGTGGCTCAGATAACTGCCTCTTCAAATCCTCAAAAGCAGCATTAGCAGCATCACTCTAGACAAAGGTGGCTGCCTTCTTCATCAACTGGTACACCGGTAGGGCTTTCTCACCTAACCGGCTTATAAACCGGCTTGAAGCAGCAACACGACCCGCCAATCGCTGAACATCATTAATACATGCCGGTTTAGCCAAAGAAGTGATTGCCTTAATCTTCTCCGGATTAGCCTCGATGCCCCTGTTTGAGACCAAGAATCCCAGAAGCTTGCCTGCAGGCACACCGAATACACACTTTTCTGGGTTAAGCATCATTTTGTAGACCCGCGGATTATCAAAGGTCTCTTTGAGATCAGATATCAAGGTTTCCGCCTCTCTGGATTTTACTACTATGTCATCCACATAAGCATGAACATTGCGCCCAATCTGATTGTGGAGACAATTCTGTACACACCGTTGATAAGTTGCCTGGGCACTCTTGAGCCCAAAAGGCATAGACACATAGCAGAAGGCTCCAAACGGGGTGATGAAAGCCCCCTTCTCCTGGTCCTTAACTGCCATCTTGATCTGATGATAACCAGAATAAGCGTCCAAAAAGCTCAAACGCGCACACCCTGCCGTAGCATCAATGATTTGATCAATACGGGGGAGAGCAAAAGGATCGGCCGGACAAGCCTTATTTAAATCTATGTAATCCACACACATCCGCTAGGTTTTGTTTTTCTTGAGTACGAGCACCGGGTTAGCCAACCACTCCGGGTGAAAGACTTCGACAATAAACCCAGCCGCCAAGAGCCGGGCGACCTCTTCTCCTATAGCTTTTTGTCGCTCTTCATTGAATCGCCGCAGAAACTGCCTGACCAGCTTATACTTTGGATCAATATTAAGAGTGTGCTCAGCGAGTCCTCTCGGTACACCCGGCATGTCAGAAGGTTTCCATGCAAAGATGTCCCGGTTCTCACGGATGAACTCGATGAGCGCGCTTTCCTATTTAGGATCCAAGTTGGCACTGATGCTAAATTGCTTAGATGAATTACCCGGAGTAAAATCAACGAGCTTAGTCTCTGCAGCCAATTTAAACTTCATGGCCGGGTCATGCTCCGTAGTCGGCTTCTTGAGAGAAGTCATATCTATCGAGTCAATGTTATCTTGATAAAATTTGAGCTCCTCTGCTGCACAGACAGACTCGGCGTAAGCCGCATCGCCTTCTTCACACTCCAGGGACACCTTTCGGCTTCCATGCACAGTGATGGTACCCTTGTAACCCGGCATCTTGAGCTGTAGATAAACATAGTACGGCCGTGCCATGAACTTGGCATAGGCTGGCCGCCCGAACAAAGCGTGATACGGACTCTTGATTTTAACCACTTCAAAAGTTAATTTTTCCGCCCTAGAATCATGCTCGTCTCCGAAGGCCACCTCTAGCTCAATCTTACCCACAGGATACGCCGACTTACCGGGCACCACTCCATGGAAGACGGTGTTGGAAGTCTTTAAATTCTTGTCAGTTAAGCCCATGCGCCGAAAGGTCTCGTAATAGAGGATGTTGATGCTGCTACCTCCATCCATGAGCACCTTAGTAAATTTATAACCACCAACCTGCGGTGCCACCACTAGGTCCAATTGACCTGGATTATCAACCCGGGGAGGGTGATCCTCCCTGCTCCAGACAATAGGCTGTTCCGACCACCTCAAGTAACGCGACTGCTGCTGCTGCTGACCTCCCTGACCAGACTGCTGTTGATTATAACCACCCTGGTTTCCCTGAAAACCGGATCCTGAACCACCGCCCGGGCCATGAAAGCCGACGGCTCCTGAGCCGCCGCCTGGGCCTTGATTGCCATCAAACGTATTAGAATTCTTAAAAGCTTTCATGATTGCGCAATCCTTCCACAAATGAGTCGATGGTCGTTCCCGGGTGCCGTGTTTCGGGCAGGGCTCATTGAGAAGTTGCTCAAGAGATGGACCTGACCCACCAAAATGGGTGGCTTCCCTTTGCGCTTCTGGTTATTACCCTGTGCATTGGCCACAAATTCTGGGTTACCATCCGCCTTACGCTTATTGCCTCCTTGACTCGCTGGGTTATGCTGCTGACCCTTTCCATTACCGTTCTTCATTCCCTTCCCTGTCTTTTCCTCATCAGACGTGGGATCCTTGGTACTATCAGAATCGGCATACTTGACTAAATCCGCCATCAGCGTCCCCATATCGTTGCAATCACGCTTAAGGCGCCCCAGCTTCTGTCTCAGAGGCTCAAAGCGGCAATTCTTCTCCAGCATGAGAACTGCTGAGCCGGCATCCATCTTGTCAGACGAATGTATTATATCCTTGACCCGGCGCACCCAATGAGTCGTAGATTCACCTTCTTCCTATTTACAATTTGTCAGATCCACAATTGACATGGACTGCTTGCAACTATCCTTGAAGTTCTGGATGAAACGGGCCTTTAACTCTGCCCATGAGCTAATGGAGTTGGGCGGCAAACCCTTTAACCAAGAACGGGCCGTTCCGTCCAACATCATGGTGAAATATTTGGCCAGCGCTTCATCACTCACCTCCAGCAGCTCCATAGCCATCTCGTAACTTTCAATCCACGCCCCAGGCTGTAAATCGGCCGTATAATTCGGCACCTTCCGAGGTCCCTTGAAATCCTTGGGCAGACGTACATTGCGTAGAGCCGGCACCAGACATGGGACTCCTCCGGTTCTAGTAGCCACTCCAGCCTCAACGGAAGCCGTCGGGTAAGCCGGTGAGTTTTGTTGAGCTGCTAGCTGAGCCGCCCACTCGTCCTCCTGACGTATCCGATCCTGAACCGGGTTATACCCACCGGGCTGGTTCCGGCGCTGAGCGTTACTTGACAAGGCCTCTGACTCCATGTGTCTACTGTAACTCGGGCTCCGGTTTTGATGAGGCGGAGCTAACCAGGGCGGAGGAGTCGAGTGAAACCTATCCCGGCTGTAGGAGTAGGTTTCTTGCTAGGCCAGGGCTGTTTGGACAAGTTCTCTGATCTTCCGGGTTTCCACCGCTGTCGGATCATCCCCATCTACTGGGAGAGCTGCCAAACGTGCTGACGCTGTGATTAAATTCTCCATGGGGTTGGAGAAGTGACCCTGTGGTATTGGTACATAACTGGGCGGTGCCATGTTGCTGTGAGGAGGTGCCATCCCCTGAGGCTGGACTGGACCTCCCGCTCCGGATGTAATGAGCTGATTCGTACCTGGCGGGTTACTTGGGCCGGCCCCGGGTGTAGCAAAGAGATTCCGAGGATCATAATTCTGCGGTAAACGGGACTGAGTTTTCTGATGTCTCCTCCTCATTACCTCATTAGACGCGTTTAAGCTCAATGTGAGCTGCAAGGCCTCTGCCTGGAGTTGCTGCGCCCATACGTCCAAAGCCGCCCGCTCTGTTGCTAATCTAGTGTCTTCAGCTGCTAAGGTTTCCTTGGCCCGGGCGATCTCATCGCGAACCTGTGCCACCTCTGCCTCATGCTCAGATTGGTTCGCAGGTATGACTGTCACAGTTAACAAAGCCATGAGCTTATCCATGAGATCCATCAGTACCTGAGCCGGTGAACGCATAGGGCCTCTGCCCCGGCTGCTCCTAACTCGGACGTTATCGCCGCTGAGGCCATAGAATTTTGGCCGGGTTGAGTACCAGCCATGAAGACTCCTGCCCAGTTTGGCGACTCTGAGGGGTCCGGAATAGTGCTTCCATTGGAACAGCCCCCCAGCACACCATCTTGAACCTGATACAACGAATCTGTTGAGCTGGCGGACGAATCGCCGTCAGAGAGGACGGCCGGCTCACCATCACCTTCAGATCCTTCCGGAAGTTCACCTCCGTGGATGCAACCCACAAAGGCAAGCTTCACGACGGGTTGAGCTCGGGCGGGTTTCGCACGCCGAGCCGTCTCGACGAGGTCGGTGCAGCTGTCCGACTCAGGGCCTGGCTCACCGATCCGGCCGATGAAGACATGAATTCCGCCGAAGGGGACCCGGTATCCGTACTCAATTGAGCCAGCGTCGGGGCCCTAGCCTTCGTCGTCGATGTAGATCTTGCCGCGACGACTCTTGGTCATCCGGCCAACTGCATATCCCTTGAGCCCTTCGAAGCTGCCCTTCAAGAACTCAAATCCACCGTGCGCTGGCCCCATGGTGGGCGCCAACTATCGTGGAATTGTCACGGCAGATGTCCTCTTGCAAGGATTTGATCATGGAGCCATCGCAACTAGGAAGCTTAAAGGGGCTAATCGGGACAAAGGACACGCGAGGTTTATACTACTTCAGCCCCTTACGGTGAAGGAAGGCGTACGTCTAGTTAGGTTTGGTATTGCTTGAGGTTTCGATGGCCAGGGAGCGAGATACGCTATGCCTGGTTCTTGATTGGTTGTTTCTTCCCTAAGCCGCCAGCGGGTCGTCCCCTTATATACACGGGTCGACGCCCTACAGCTTACAGAGTCCCGGCCGGCTCATAAACAGTGTCCGACTCGGTGACTAGTTACTTCTACCTTACAATACAAGTCACGCCCTCATGGTGGTTTATCACCATGGGCTATAAATCACCTGTGGGCCTTTAGACCCTTTACTGAACCACCATCTTCACGTCTTGGTCTTGGGCTTCAGATGGGCTTCTTTTAGTACAACCCGGCCCCTCCTGGGCGGCTTATGTAAATAGTTATATCCCCAACACTATCCGAAGCCCTAGCGGCTGAGGAACTAACTGCGCTGCGCTCTACGATGAATAGGGACGATGTGGTACTCGACAAAAGATCCAAGTCCACCTCCTTTAAACCGGCGGACGAAATAGTCAAATTCCAAGTCCATCCAACGGACCCCAATAAAACAGCTTCCATCAGGGCACAGTTAAACCCTGATGTAGACGCCGCACTGCGAGAGTTCCTACGAGAGAACTGGGACATTTTCGCCTGGCACCCTTCAGACATGCCAGGAATCCCACGCAGGCTGGCCGAGCACAGCTTAAATATCCAAACAGGATTCAAACCTATCAAATAGGCTCTTCGGCGTTTTTCCGAACCTAAGAGACAGGCCATGGGAGAGGAGCTAGCAAAGCTATTGGAGGCCGGATTCATCAGAGATATAATAAATCCGGACTGGCTAGCAAACCTGGTGATGGTACCAAAGAAGGACAAATCCTGGCGCATGTGCGTTGATTTTAAAGACCTTAACAAGGCTTGCCCAAAGGATCCCTTCCCCCTCCCCCGCACCGATCAAATTATCGACGCTACCGCAAGACACGATTCGTTGTGTTTCCTTGATGCATATTCCGGCTACCATCAAATCAAGATGGCAGAACCAGACCAAGCCGCAACGGCATTTATCACACCATACGGCCCATTCTGCTTCAACACGATGCCCTTCGGGCTCAAAAACACCGGCACAACATATCAACGCATGATTCAGACATGTCTGGCAAACCAGATCAGCAAAACAGTGGAGGCATACATAGATGATGTGGTCGTCAAAACAAAACATGTCGAATCTCTAGTAGACGACTTGAGGCTCACATTTGATAACCTCTGAACATACGACATCAAGCTCAACCCGGAAAAATGCGTTTTCGGCGTTCCAGCCGGAAAGCTTTTAGGCTTCATTGTATCCGGTAGAGGAATTGAAGCAAATCCAGCCAAGATCCGAGCTCTGTCGCAACTGGATATCCCGAAGGACCTCAAACAAATACAAAAGTTAACCGGATGCGTGGCGGCTCTAAGCCGCTTTATCTCCCGCTTGGGAGAAAAGGCCCTACCCCTTTACCGCCTCCTTCGGTGCACCGAACACTTCAAATGGACGGATGCAGCCACGGCCGGACTCGATGAAATAAAAGCCATACTGGCAACAAACCCAGTCCTGGCCGTGCCAAACATTGGCGAACCAATGCTATTATACATTGCAGCAACACATTAGGTTTTAAGCGCAGTGCTCGTTGTCGAACGAGAAACGGACGGACACAAATTCCCCCTTCAAAGCCGGTCTATTATGTGTCCACTGTCCTCACTCCCTGCAAATCACGGTACCCGCATTATCAAAAGATTGCGTACGCGGTATTCATGGCATCCCAGAAGCTACGACACTACTTTCAAGAGTGTTCAATAATAGTAGCCTCGGAAGTACCACTTAACGATATTATAAACAACCGTGACGCAACGGGCCGGATTGCAAAATGGGCCATTGAGCTCCTCCCGTTCGACATAACTTATAAGCCACGGCGAGCCATCAAGTCGCAAGTCTTGGCCGACTTCGTCGCAGAATGGACGGAGGCCGAACTCCCTAAAGAGTACGGCACATATTCAAATTGGATCATGCATTTCAACGGCTCCAAGATGTTGGCCGGACTAGGGGCTGGCGTCGTTCTGACGTCCCCCATAGGAGACACGGTTCAATACGTACTCCAGATTATGTACACGGACTCCAACAATGCAGCCAAATATGAGGCCCTTTTACATGGTCTCCAGATGGCAGTATCCATGGGCATTCAACGCCTAGAGGTGCGCGGGGACTCGAACCTCGCAATATCCCAAATAAATGGAGACTTCGATGCCAAGGATCCAAAAATGGCAGCTTACCGCAACACCGTCCTAAAAATGTCAGCTCGGTTCGAAGGGCTTGAATTCCAACATGTAGCCCAGGAAAATAATCAGGCGGCAGATGTCCTGGCACGCATCAGCGCAAAACGCGATGTAGTCCCCCCCAACATCTTCTTGGAAAGGTTGTTCAAGCCATCCGTAGTATGGGAAGGGGAGCCGAACAATAACAGCCCGGACCCAACCGCACTGCCCGACATCGAACATTCCGACACAATCGGAGGCTCTGCCAATGAAATAACACCTTCAGCCCACGTAATAATGGCCGTTATCGCCCCGTGGACAGAACCATTCCTCGCCTACCTTACAAGGCAGGAACTCCCCGAGGACCAAAATGAGGCACGCTGCATAGTGCGGCGATCCAAAGCATACAAAGTCCACGAGGGAGAGCTTTATAAGAAAAGCACTACCGGAGTCCTTCAAAGGTGCATCTCCGAAGAGGAAGGGCGGAACCTCCTGGCTGAAATTCATGCCGGACTCGGCGGTCATCACGCGGCAGCTCGGTCCCTTGTAAGCAAAGCCTTTCATACAGGCTTTTATTAGCCGATGGCCCAGGCAGATGCCCAGGACTTAGTCCAACGATGCACCGGGTTCCAGCTCTTTGCAAAACAAAGCCATATGCCACCCACCGCCCTCCAAACTATCCCCATCACTTGGCTCTTCGCGGTCTGGGGGCTTGACATGGTTGGACCCCTTAAAGGCGGAACCCACAAGCAAAAATACTTACTGGTCATGGTGGATAAGTTCACCAAATGGATAGAAGCCAAGCCTGTTAAGACGGCCGAATCCGGACCGGTGATAGACTTTATATCCGGGATTGTACACCGTCACGGCGTCCCCCACAGCATCATCATGGATAATGGCACGAACTTTACGGCCGACGAGGTAAAACTCTGGTGCAAAAACATGGGCATCAAGCTCGATTATGCTTCCGTCTATCACCCACAAACTAACGGCCAGGTCGAACGTGCAAATGGTCTTATCATGAGCGGCATCAAACCCAGATTAGTGCGGTCCCTCAAGGAATCTAACATGCACTGGGTAGACGAGCTTGACTCCGTGCTCTGGGGGCTGCGGACCACGCCGAATCACACCACCGGATACACACCATTCTTTATGGTGTACGGCGCAGAGGCAGTTTTGTCTTGCGACATAATTCATGACTTACCTCGAGTGCGCATGTACGAAGAAAGAGAAGCCAAGATCGATTGGCAGGACAGCTTGGACGCATTGGAGGAGGAGCGTGACATGGCAAAAGCCCGTTCCGCATTCTATCAACAGCAGGCTCGAAGATACCAAAGCAGAGAAGTACGGGCCAAAAATTACAACGTTGGCGAATTAGTTCTACGACTACCGGACAAAAAAAGGACAAACTCAAGCCCAAGTGGGAAGGTCCCTTCATAATCGACCAAGTCCTGACTGGTGGAGCATACCGCCTGCGAGATGCATCGGATAACCGACTCGAGCCAAACCCATGTAACGCAGCCCGTCTCCGAAGATTCTATTCCTAGCGCCAGACTCTGTGTTCGTCTCCTTCCTCTGTCCATTTTTTATATACTTTCTATCTTACATTCCTCTTCTTCTCTCTCTCTCTCTCTCTCTCTCTCTTATAGCCTTTCAAGGCTCATAAAGTGACGGGCTATCCGCGCTCATTAAACCTGGGGGCTTCTTTACACAGAAGCTTATTTATACGGGCTTCATGCCCAACACATGTGTCACACTTCCGCATGTACCTTTTATTCACCATTATATGCATCGATATGACTTAAGTTTTGGCCAAGCTAGGTTGCCTGGCTCCTGTGCTTACCCCTACGTTCCCGATTGTTCGGCTAGGTGGTAAAGGGAGCACCTCTGCGATTGTTACCGCCGGGTCAGCCGGACGTGTACCTCAGACTGGGTGAAGCCGAAAGCTAGCGTTCTTAAGGGAATATTCAGTCGGTGAACTAAAGATGATCTTTTTTTATTTATCTATACGCCCCCAGATGTTTTTCCTGCGTTCTTTTTGCAACATGGACATGCACTTTAGGGCATGCCTCCCAGGGAAAGGAACCCCTAACGGAACTATTCTCCCTGGAATATGTTTCTTACTAACCATGTAATATAACATAACTAGCCGGGCACTTGTCTGTTCACGCACTAATGACCCCTACGCCTGGTCTCCATGCATTCCCCGGTTCCAATATAACTGCATGCGAATTCGGACACACTCCGGACCGTCAGGTCCCGAGGCTGAAGCGAAAAGGTCGACCATGACAAATGATCTACAATCCGGCTAGAAGGCATTATAAATGTCAATTAAATTACATAGTCATTTTGACTGATTGTATTCCTCTTCAATACCATCTAACAGGCTGTCTAATTTACAGTCCTGCTGGGAATACTTTGCGGCCAACTCTACTTGGCCGTATACTAAGCTTACAAGGATCTCCTTCCCATCGGGCCCTACAGGACCGACCTCGGCCATGTGGTTGGGGTCAGCCTTTGTGTACCGCGTCTTCACCATGGCCTAGGCCTCCCTAGCGCCTTGACGGAAGGCCGATATCTTCCACAATCGAAAGCGTTGCCGTGCTCCCTTTAGCTTCTCCGCAAGCTCTCCAAGACCTTCGGGCATGGAGATGGATGGCCACAGGGCCTGGGCGACTCCTTGCATCGCCTGCCGAACTCGATCGAGCAGTTGCAAGAGCTCGGGAAGAAGGTCACCCATAGAACCAGGCATCTCCTCTACAGGACGACCTGTTAGCACACCTACAGACATTGCTCTGTTAGTCGACTTCCCCGCCGAACTTTCTTTCAAAGGTTCGGTCAAGCACTTACTAAATACGCCGCGCCGAAGCCGCTGATTCTCCTTAACGGAGTCTAACAGCTGGGCACGAACATCTTTTAGCTCGACGCCCAGCTTGGTGTTGGCATCTTGGAGATCATTCTTCTCCTGCCTCACCTTTGTCAGCACCTTCTCACCAGCCTTTAGCTGGCATAGGAGGTGTTTCCTTTCCGGATTCAATCCGGCGCCATCTGCAATTTCATTTGTCAGATTCGCAACGATGCCGTGCTTCGCAAAATACTTATCTTTCGAAGTGTATATTACCAGAGGGGGTCTCCTTGGGCTCCCCTGCCGCGGCTAGTGCGGCCTCAAGTTGGGCTTTGCACTCTTCCAGCTCCTTGGACAGTAGGGAATTCTTTTCCGTAAGAACCTGCATAACAAATTATCCTTAAATCAGTTATTCTAACTGTTTCAAGTCTCGAGGGCTACTGGTATATATATATATATATATATATATATATATATATATATATATATATATAATTACCAAAATTTTCTTACCCGTATGTCTTTTACATATTGCTCTGTGGCTCTGGCTAGACCATTTTGAGCGGCACGGAGGTACGCATCTCCCGAATTAAAGCCATCTAATGCCTCTTGGGAGAAACAAGCGCCGCAAAGGATTGTCCGGTGATGCCTATGGTTCATGGCACTCTCCACCTCAGAGTTGGTGGCAGACAACCTGTCCACATCCTCCATTGGAGGAGCGTCCGGTGCGTGCCTTGTGTTCGCCTCCGCCTCCGGACCAGGCTTTGGAGCCTGGCTAGTGGAGGCGCGGTTGGCAGCCTCTCCAGGTATAGTCCGGCGAGGTCTCTTTATCCTGAAGAGAGCACGAGTGTTAATATGCCTCGCAGGTGTAACACCTGGGATAAGGGGGCGCGCCATACCTTTGCGCTGACGCCTCGGTCCGGACTGCGCCTCTTTTCTGCCCATGGGCCCCTGCGGCCCCTCATTGGCTTGCCGCCGTAGGTTCAGCCTCCCGTCTCAAAAACCTCCCCTGCAAAGCTCGGTTGTAATCAGGAAACTGAGAGCACGAGAGGGCGGACACCTATTCGGGGTACTAGGACTTCTATCTCAGTTACCTGGGAGGCCGGGATTAGTCCTGGGTAATCGGCCGTAATGGCCACCAAGGCGTCGTCCTTGCTCAATTGATGGAACACTCCATCAATCAGCTCCACAGATATGACCGGATCCTCTGGAGAGGCCGGGTCGAGGGACCGTCCTGGGTCCTAGGGTTGTGGAGGAGGGCTGTTTATTTCCTTAACAGCCCGGCGCAATTCCTGCGTTGAAGTCATTAGACTAAATATTTAACAATAGGAATACAAAATGGATGGGCAAGTAAATGCGATCGCTTACCCAGCTTGGGGGATTGTGCATAGCGAATCATCCCTGTGGGTTGACGTGGAGAAATTCCTCCTCTTCTCCCTTGTACAAAGTGGACAAGATCTTTAGTAGAGCAGCAGCTAAATCCGGCCCCTTACGGCCGTAGCGGGTGGCGTCATCCTCCCCGTTTAAGTCCCACATGGGGTGGCTTCTATACTGAAGCGGCTGCACCCCCCGCATGATGCATTCGGCCATAACCCCGATCATGGTCAGTCCGGAATGAGCTAACAATCTTATCCGGCCCATCAGGTAAATGATGTCCCTGGCACTTTCCCTCTGAGGCCTCCGTGGGCGCCAGCTTAGGCGCTTCTCGGGGAGGCCGATCCGGATAGGGTCCGGCAGCGGGACGTCCTCTATATAAAACCATTCCGAAGGCCAGTCTTCGGATGCCTTCTTTGGGGTTCCGGATAGATATCCGGTCCCGGCGATGCGCCACACTTCGGCTCCGCCCACTTGATGTATTGACCCCTCCTTAGAGCGGGACACAAGGCAGAATAACCTTTTCCATAGCCCGAAATGAGCCTCGACACCCAAAAACAGCTCACAGAGGGCTACGAAGCCCGTGATATGCAATACGGAGGCAGGCGTGAGATTGTGTAGCTGGAGGCCGTAGAACTCCAGCAGCCCCCGGAGAAATGGATGGATTGGAAACCCGAGCCCCCTTATTAAATAAGGGACGAGGCATACCCGCTCTCCTTTAGAGGGATTAGGGGCACTCACCGCTTGCTTTCCGCCGTTATAGATGGCAAGACCGGCTCGAACCGGGATCATATAGGCCGGGGGGAGAAATCCCTTGGTCTGGAGCATCACTAGCTCGCTATGCGGGACGGAGCATCTCTCCCAATATCCAAGCTGAGGGCTGGAAGGGCGAAAGGAGGAGTTGCGATGGCTGGCCATGGTGGAATGGACCTTTGTCGGATGCGCTCTGATGAACACTCGCGAAGGGGGGAAGATGTGGTTTGGATCTAAATCCCCGTCCCCTTAAATGGGCATCTCATTGACGCGGCTAGGGGTGTGAATGAAAAAACACTCAGACTTTTCATATTTGTTTGACACGTGGGAGACGGCCATTATTGGGCGTAGAAGCCAAGGAGCGCAATATTTACAAGAAACCGGACTTTATTCAACAGGTACACGGAATTTGGAGGAGAACCCGCCTTGCAATGCCGAAGACAATCTGCGTGCCGGACTCATCGTCATTGAAGCCTAGTTTGGGGGCTACTGAGGGAGTCCTGGATTAGGGGTGTCCGGATGGCCGGACTATACCTTCAGCCGGACTCCTGGACTATGAAGATACAAGATTGAAGACTTCGTCCCATGTCCAGAAGGGACTTTCCTTGGCGTGGAAGGCAAGCTTGGCGATACGGATATGCAGATCTCCTACCATTGTAACCGACTTTGTGTAACCCTAACCCTCTCCGGTGTCTATATAAACCGGAGGGTTTTAGTCCACAGGACAACATACACGACAACAATCATACCATAGGCTAGCTTCTAGGGTTTAGCCTCTCCGATCTCGTGGTAGATCTACTCTTGTACTACCCATATCATCAATATTAATCAAGCAGGACGTAGGGTTTTACCTCCATCGAGAGGGCCCGAACCTGGGTAAAACTTCGTGTCCCTTGCCTCCTGTTACCATCCGGCCTAGACGCACAGTTTGGGACCCCCTACCCGAGATCCACCGGTTTTGACACCACAACGGTCCATTTAATGGATGGGCCAATTTTCAGGATGTACATCTTTCGGCCTTTTAGCGACCCATTTAAATGTTGGGCTAATTTCCGGCCAGGTGTGTCTTTCAGCCTGTTGACGGCCCATAAATTTGATGGGCCATTTGTAGTCAGACCTGAGTTTCAGCCTTTTAGCGGCCCATTTAAGTGTTGGGCCAATTTCTGGCCCGGTGTCACTTTCAGCCTGTTGACGGCTGAGGGAGTCCTGGATTAGGGGGTATCCGGACAGCCGGACTATAACCTTTGCCCGGACTGTTGGACTATGAAGATACAAGATTGAAGACTTCGTTCGTGTCCGGATGGGACTCTACTTGGCATGGAAGGCAAGCTAGACAATACGAATATGTATATCTCCTCCTTTGTAACCGACCCTGTGTAACCCTAGCCCCCTCCAGTGTCTATATAAACTGGAGGGTTTTAGTCTATAGGACAACATACAATCATACCATAGGCTAGCTTCTAGGGTTTAGCCTCTCCGATCTCATGGTAGATCTACTCTTGTACTACCCATATCATCAATATTAATCAAGAAGGACGTAGGGTTTTACCTCCATCAAGAGGACCCGAACCTGGGTAAAACATCGTGTCCCCTGCCTCTTGTTACCATCCGCCTAGACACACAGTTCGGGACCCCCAACCCGAGATCCGCATGTTCTGACACCGACATTGGTGCTTTGATTGAGAGTTCCTCTGTGTCGGCGCCGTTACGCTTGATGGCTCCTACAATCATCGATAGCGATGCAGTCCAGGGTGAGACTTTTCTCCCCAGACAGGTCTTTGTGTTCGACGGCTTCGCACTACGGGCCAACTCGCTTGGCCATCTGGAGCAGATCGAAGGTTACGCCCCTGGCCACCAGGTCAGGTTTGGAAGCTTAAACTACACGGCCGATATCTGTGGAGACTTGATCTTCGACGGATTCGAGCCTCTGCCTTGCGCGCCACGCGGTCACGATGAGTACGATTTGGCTCTACAATCAGATAGTGTTCAGGAGATCGCACCGGTAGCCGCTCCGACCCTCAATTCGGAGCCAATTGCGCCGTCCATGGACGGGTGGATGGACCCGGCCATGGAAGCCTTACCCTCATCGGCGACTGAGCCGAACATCGACCTTACCCTGCACGAGAGCCGTATTGTCAAACTGTCAGATCCTTCTCTGGCCACGGACTCTGAACCGCCTGCGCCCGTTCCTAGCGAATTTGATTGGGCGCCGATCATGGAGTTTACCTCCGCGGATATTTTTTAGCACTCGCCCTTTGGCGGCATACTGAACTCATTAAGGTCTCTCTCCTTGTCAGGAGGATCTTGGCCGAACTATGTCCGGCAGGATTGGGACGGGGTCGACGTTGAAATTCGCGGCCCAGCCACCACCCACTTAGTAGCCACTGTCGATGACTTAACCGACATGCTCGACTTCGACTCCGAAGACATCGACGGTATGGACGATGATGCGGGAGACGAAGAGGAACCACTGCCACAGGGCACTGTAGCCACATCATCATACGATATATACATGGTGGACACACCCAAAGAAGGCAATGGCAACAAGACAGCGGAGGATGACCCCTCCAAGAAACAACCTAAGCGCCGATGTCAGCGGCGCCGCTCTAAGTCCTGCCGAAGCGAAAGTGGTGATACCGGCACAGGAGATAATAACACTCCGGATAGTGGCGACGATAACAACAATCCCCTCCAGCAAGATTTAGAGCAGGAGGATGGAGGAGCCAGCCCTCCTGAGAGAGCGGCAGATGGAGAGGCAGAGGATGATAATTACATGCCCCCCTCCGAAGACGAGGCAAGCCTCGGCGATGACGAATTCTACGTGCCAGAGGATCCCGTCGAACAAGAGCGCTTCAAGCACCGGCTTATAGCCACGGCAAATAGCCTTAAGAAAAAGCAGCAGCAGCTTCAAGCTGATCAAGATCTGCTAGCTGACAGATGGACTGAAGTCCTTGCGGCCGAGGAATATAAACTCGAATGCCCCTCCAAGAGTTACCCAAAATGCAGGTTGCTACCTCGACTGGAGGAAGAAGCGTATGATGCGGCTGATCGGCCACCTCGTGGCCGCGATAGAGAGGCATTCCAGCCAAAAGTTCAGCCTGCACCCCGACGCCATTCAAATAAAAAGGCATGGGGAAATACGCCAGACCTGCGAGACGTATTGGAGGACAAAGCAAAACATGCAAGATCGATCTACGGATCACGAGGGTGCGCCACTATGCGAGACGATAAATGTTACACCGGATACAGTAAAAGTAAGTCCGGCTGGGCCGAACACAGCAGGCAAGACCCATTCGAGCTGCGTCGCGATATAGCCCAATACAGAGACGCCGCACACCCCTTATGCTTCACAGACGAAGACATGGATCATCAAATCCCAGAGGGTTTCAAACCCGTAAATATAGAATCATACAACGGCACAACAGATCCTGCGGTATGGATCGAGGATTTCCTCCTCCACATCCACATGGCCCGCGGTGATGACTTACACGCCATCAAATACCTCCCACTAAAGCTCAAAGGACCAGCGCGGCATTGGCTTAACAGCTTGCCGGCAGAGTCCATTAGCTGTTGGGAAGATCTGGAGGCCGCATTCCCCAACAACTTTCAGGGCACTTATGTGCGACCACCAGATGCCGATGACTTGAGCCACATAATCCAATAGCCAGAAGAATCGGCCAGGCAATTCTGGACTCGGTTCCTAACAAAGAAAAATCAAATCGTCGATTGTCCGGATGCAGAGGCCCTAGCAGCTTTCAAACACAACATCCGCGACAAGTGGCTAGCCCGACACCTTGGTCAGGAAAAGCCAAAATCTATGGCAGCCCTCACGACACTCATGACCTGCTTTTGTGCGGGAGAAGATAGCTGGCTGGCTCGTAGTAATAACATATCAAAGAACCATGGTACTTCGGATACCAAGGACGGCAATAGCAGGTCACGTCGCAACAAACATAAGCGCCGCATTAACAGCGACAACACCGAGGATACAGCAGTCAATGCCGGATTCAAAGGCTCTAAACCCGGTCAGCGGAAAAAGCCATTCAAACGAAGCACTCCGGGCGTGTCCAATTTGGACCACATACTCGATCGCTCGTGTCAAATACACAGCACCCCCGACAAGCCAGCCAACCACACCAATAGGGATTGTTGGGTATTCAAGCAGGCTGGCAAGTTGATTGCCGAAAACAAAGATAAGGGGCCACATAGCAATGACGAAGAGGAGCCCCGGCAGCCGAACACCGGAGGACAGAAGAGGTTCCCACCACAAGTATGGACGGTGAACATGATATACGCAACCCACATCCCCAAGAGGGAGCAGAAGCATGCGCTCAGGGACGTACATGCGTTGGAGCTAGTCGCCCCAAAGTTCAACCCATGGTCCTCCTGTCCGATCACCTTCGATCGCAGGGACCACCCCACTAGTATCTGTCATGGCGGATTCGCCGCACTGGTCCTAGACCCAATCATTGACGGATTTCACCTCACTTGAGTCCTTATGGATGGCGGCAGCATCCTGAACCTGCTTTACCAGGACATAGTGCGCAAAATGGGTATAGATCCCTCAAGGATCAAACCCACAAAAACAACCTTTAAAGGCATCATTCCAGGTGTAGAGGCCCATTGCACAGGCTCAATTACACTGGAAGTGGTCTTCGGATCCCCAGATAACTTCCGAACCGAAGAATTAATCTTCGATATAGTCTCGTTCCACAATGGCTATCATGCACTGCTCGGGCGAACCGCATTTGCGAGATTCAATGCGGTACCGCATTATGCATACCTCAAGCTCAAGATGCCAGGACCTCGGGGGGTCATCACAGTTAATGGAAACACAGAGCGCTCTCTCCGCACGGAGGAGCACACTGCGGCCCTCGCAGCAGAAGTGCAAAGCAGCCTCTCAAGGCAATCCACCAGTCCGGCGTTTCAAGACCCGGACACCTTCAAGCGCGCTCGGAGTAATCAGCAACTAGACCGCCTGGCATGATCTGATCTCGCGTAGCAATGCGGCCCCCACCCCAGGCCCAGCCAAATGGTGAAATCCATGCCACGCGTACATAATTACGCATTAAAAATACCATGGGCACAGGTGGGAGGGGGACACAACTATGGCACGCCCCAAGACGCGGCTTAAACCGCACTAGGGGCTTCCCGCTTTGTTATTTTTCTCTTTCAGGACTTTAATCTCTGGAAACCCTATCCGGCAGCATGATTGCCAAACACATGATGCAGCAACCAAGGTGGCTGAAAGCTACGTCACACCACGGAACTCCCAGGTGGATTACGACAACGACTGAAATATTTGCTTTAATACTATCCTCAGCTTGCCCTTGGAAGGGACATAGTCCTACTTTTTGCTTATCGCACTATCTGTATCATTCTGCTTTAACGCACCTTTTTGAATAAACAATGCATAGCATTAAGACTATTATTGCATTCTTCTTTATATATATATATATGTGTGTGTGTGTGTGTGTGTGTGTGTGTGTGTTCATTAATGACACCTTGCAACCGTACACTTTGGTATGGCCAATACACCAGGAGCTTAAGTACCCCACAATATGGTGTGAGAAGTCCGAACACTTTCACAAGTGCGGCACCCCGAACTTATAGCATTATATGCATCAGCTCTGAATCATGTGTTTGGTCAAATGTTGGGTTTGCTCGGCTCCTATGTTTTGGTACCTTACATTCCGCTCTATCGGCTAAGGTAGCACTAGGAGAACTACTGCGATTGTGCCCCGGTTCTGCTGGGTTAAGCACCTTAGTAGAGAAAGCTAAAACTGACTGTCATGATAAGGCGAGAGACTGGTCGCTATTCGGCGAGGTTTTGAGTCCCTAAAGACTTATGCCACTTAGAGCGAGGAGCCGGTCCTGTCCGGCTTAAAGGCGTGTATCGCGCCCCGAATTCGGCCTTCCGAATACCAGGGGCTTTGCCGAAATTTAAAATTATAGAATTCTATGGCTAAGTGAGAGTGATAAAGCATTATTAGTCCGGTTGCCTTGTTTGTTGTGCTGAGCACCTCCCTCGAAGGACCCAAAAATGGGAACAAGAGTGCTCAGGTTTATCCCAAACACCCCAGCACTCATGGCATGGGGGCAGAAGCCGAGGACTAGCCATCTCTCAGATTGGATAAACAGCCAAACAGAAGGTAATATTTTAAATTCAAACAAGCGTTGCATAGCGCATATGAAACAAGTTTTCATCATACAAGATCACACGAGCAAGTTCACTCAAATATTACACCCTTCAGGACACCCTCAAAATAAATTTCGGGGGTGCGATGCTCCTTGCCCTGCGGCGGTCCTTCCTTGATCAGCTTCACGGCGTCTAGCTTGGTTCATTGCACCTTCACGCGGGCAAAAGCCCGGCGTGCACCTTCAATGCAGACGGACCGCTTGACGACTTCCAGCCGTGGGCAGGCATCCACAAGCCGCCTCACCAGGCCGAAGTAGCTGTTCGGAAGGGCATCGCCAGGCCACAGCCGGACTATAAACCCTTCATGGCATGTTTGGCCACCTTGTGTAGCTCGACCAGCTGCTTCAGTTGGTCGCTCATAGGCACCGGGTGTTCGGTCCCAGTATACTGAGACCAGAACAGCTTCTCCATTGAGCTTCCCTCCTCGGCCAGGTAAAACGGTACGGCATCCGACACACTACGGGGCAAATCTGCGAATGCTCCTAGAGAGCTCCGGACTCGGGTAAGTAATAGGTAATTTACTTTCACATGCTTGCTTTGCATATAGAATGCCTTACCCGCCGCTATTTTCTTCATCGCGTCAATCTCCTGGAGGGCCTTTTGGGCTTCGGCCTTGGCACTCTTCGTGCTCTCGAGGGTCGCGGCAAGCTCAGACTCTCGCGTGTTCGAGTCAAGCTCCAATGCCTCGTGCTTCGTCGCGAGAGCCTGGAGCTCTTGCTGCACCTCGCCCACCCGAGCCTCTTGACTTTCCCGCTCGGTGCGCTCCCTGGCCGCTTTATCTTCGGCCTTGGACAACGCTTGCTTTAGGGTTGCCACTTTAGTCGTGGCCCCTGGCAAATTCATGATGATCCTATCATTTTGCAATCGCAGTCTTTTTATACATATCCATAGACTAGGTATTACTTACCTTTGTTCTCCTCAAGCTGCCTCTTGGCAAGGCCGAGCTCGTCCTTGGACCCTTTAAGGTCCTGCTTCAGTGCGGTGACCTCCGCAGTCAGTGCGGCAGATGCCAGCAGCGAAGCCTGCATATGCATATTGACATACTTAAATTAGACTCATGCGATATTGTTTTGATCCTCTATTCGGCTTTTCTTTGTGAACACCGAATAGAGCATCAGGGGCTACTATCTATGCGGTAATATTTTTCCTATATTTTAAACACTTACCTCAAAGCCTGTTAGAAGGCTGGCACAGGCCTCAGTCAGTCCGCTCTTGGCAGACTGAACCTTCTAGATCACCGCACTCATAATAGTGTGGTGCTCTTCGTCGATGGAAGCGCTGCAAAGCGCTCCCAGCTGAGTGTCCGGTGCCTCTAGTTGGACAAGGGTCACCGGCACAGCCGTCTTTCCCCTCTTGGAAGGAGGCCACCTGCCCGAGTCTGGAACCACTAGAGGTTCCGGCGCAGCGTTCGGCTGAGGGCCGAACTCGGAGCCCTCAGGGGCCTTGTCCCCTCTGCTCCCGGAGTCCGGAAGGTCGCCTTGAGGCGCCTCCGAGGCTGTCTCCCCTCGACCCAGTGCCTCTTGAGACAACACCTCGGCGTTGTCCACAGGGCAAGGGGAGGTGGCGGTCGGAAGTGGATCGCTATCCATATCCGACGAGCCCAGGGAGCCATCCGATGATACATCAATACGGGCTCGTGGTGGCCTGCATAATCATATTCGGCGTTAGGGGAAGTAGTGCGACAAAGGAATGCTATGAATTACTCTGGTATCTGAATACTTACGACGTCCCTGGGTGCTTGGCCGTTGGCAACCACTCGTCTTCGCCTTCGGCGGCGGTTGTGGAATTGTCCGGAAGGAGAGTCCTTCCCTTCTTGGACCCTTCGGCCTCCCTAGTTGGGGCGGCCTTCCTTTTCTTGTCTCCCCCAACTGAAGAGGGAGCATCTTCTTGTTCCTCCTCATCTTCGGGGGAGGAGTGTGGCGCAGAGTCATCGAACGATGAATCCGATGACGCCTGGCGTCAGGAACTCTTTCGGGTTCCCTTGGCCTTCTTGGTCTTCTCCGGCACCTTGTAAGGAGCCAGAGTCAGCATCTTCATCAGAAGAGCGCTGGCTGGGCCTTCGGGCAAAGGAGCCGGACAGTCGATCTATCCGGCCGTCTCCTGCCAGTCTTGTCAAAGGTACGGGAGCTTAGATCCCGCATAGACTCAAAGTATGAAAAACAAGTATCCTGTGAGAGGTAAAACAGCTATCCGCGCTGGCTTGGCGCTTCGCGCAGAATCCGCGATCCTCGGTAGTGGGAGGGGGAACCTCGGCACCCTTGAATAGCACCTTCTAGGCATCCTCGTGAGTTGTGTCGAAGAGCCTGTTCAGAGTTCAGTGTTGGGCTGGGTCGAACTCCCACAAGTTGAAAGCCCGTTGTTGGCACGGGAGGATCTGGCGAATGAGCATGACCTAGACTACATTGACGAGTTTGAGCTTCTTGTTCACCATGTTTTGAATACATGTTTGGAGTCCGGTTAGCTCTCCCGAACTACCCCAGGACAGGCCCTTCTCTTGCCAGGAGGTGAGCCGCGTGGTGATGCCAGATCGGAACTCGGGGGCCGCTGCCCATTTAGGGTCACGCGGCTCGGTGATGTAGAACCACCCCGATTGCCACCCCTTTGTGGTCTCCACGAAGGAGCCCTCGAGCCATGTGATGTTGGGAATCTTACCCACCATGGCGCCTCCGCACTCCGTCTGGCGGCCGCTCACTACCTTCGGCTTGACATTGAAGGTCTTCAGCCATAAGCCGAAGTGAGGCTTGATGCGGAGGAAGGCCTCGCACACGACGATAAATGCCGAGATGTTGAGGATGAAGTTCGGGGCCAGATCGTGGAAATCCAGGCCGTAGTAGAACATGAGCCCCTGGACGAATGGGTGGAGAGGGAATCCCAGTCCGCGGAGGAAATGGGTAAGGAACACTACCCTCTCATGGGGCCTGGGGGTGGGGATGAGCTGCCCCTCATCTGGGAGTCGGTGCGCGATGTCGTCGGGCAGGTATCCAGGTCTCCTCAGCTTCTTGATGTGTCCCTCCATGACGGAGGAGACCATCCACTTGCCTCCCGCTACAGACATGGTTGGAGAAGGTCGAGGTGGGAAATGCGGACTTGGGCGCTGGAGCTCGAGTGTGCAAAAATGGATGAGCAAAGGAGGAATAAGGCGTGGATGAAAAGGTGAATCCTTATCCCTTTATATGGCCAGATGAAACTATGCGTCCCCACTAGCCTGGTAAAACTCGCTTATCCCCCAAGCGCCATAATCGATGGCGCGGTTGGGTTACCCACACACGTATTGATGAGAATCCCATGATAAGGGGACACGATCTCTGCTTTGACAAGACGTGTCAAAAAACTGCCTCGCGTTATGTGCGGGGCTAGTTAAAGGAAACGGTTCGAATAATCACCGGGCCATGGCATAACGTCATGTTGCCAAAGCAAGTCAGCAGATTAGATTTGTGGAAATATTATTCTCTCTATGGTGGAATGTGGAACTTGTTTTGCAGGGTCGGACACTATCCTTGTATTCAAATTCTTCCATGGTGTATTCGGAGGAGGAACCCGCCTTGCAATGCCGAAGACAATACTGCATGCCGGACTCATCGTCATTGAAGCCTGGTTCAGGGGCTACTGAGGGAGTCCTAGATTAGGGGGTATCCGGACAGCCGGACTATAACCTTTGGCCGGACTGTTGGACTATGAAGATACAAAATTGAAGACTTCGTCTCGTGTCCGGATGGGACTCTACTTGGCGTGGAAGGCAAGCTAGACAATACGGATATGTATATCTCCTCCTTTGTAACCGACCTTGTGTAACCCTAGCCCCCTCCGGTGTCTATATAAACCGGAGGGTTTTAGTCCGTAGGACAACATACAATCATACCATAGGCTAGCTTCTAGGGTTTAGCCTCTCTGATCTCGTGGTAGATCTACTCTTGTACTACCCATATCATCAATATTAATCAAGCAGGACGTAGGGTTTTACCTCCATCAAGAGGGCCCGAACCTGGGTAAAACATCGTGTCCCCTGCCTCCTGTTACCATCCGCCTAGACGCACAGTTCGGGACCCCCTACCCGAGATCCGCCGGTTCTGACACCGACAACGGCCCATAAATCAATTGGGCCAATTGTAGTCGGACCTGAGTTTTGGCCTTTTAGCGACCCATTTAAGTGTTGGGCCAATTCCCGGCCCTGTGTGCCTTTTGGCCTGTTAACGGACCATAAATGAGTTGGGCCATTTGTAGTTGGACCTTAGTTTTGGCCTCTTAACGGCACATGCCCTTCATGGTCCAATACTAGCCCGGTTTCTCTTTCGGCCTGCTAAAGGCCCACAACATAGTTGGGCCGTTTACAATACGACCTGACTTTCGGCCTCTTAGCGGCCCTTGCTCTTCATGGCCCAATACAAGCCCGCTGTCTCTTTCGGCCTGCTAAAGGCCTACAGTATAGTTGGGCCATATGTAGCCCAAACTTAGTAACGGCGTGTTAACGGCCCGTGAAATAAATTGGGGCCACCTATTGCCCGCTTCAATGTCGGCCTGTTAACGACCCGGGAGGTAAGAGGGCCGACCATTAACTTTCGGCCTAGTAACGGCCCATTAACTTAATGGGCCCACTAAAGTTCGTTCATGTCTTTAGGCCAAATTAGATAATTTGAGCCCATTACGACGAGCAAAGGTACGGCATACAGGGAATAACGTTGCACATCCAGAATATATTACATGAAATTACATCCACTTGGCAATCAAAGATAGATGCCAGTGCAAATAAATGAGTAGAACCTAACCATCTACAACGTCACAATCTGCAACCTCAGCACAGATGATGCCCATAAGCATGTGGGCAAGTTCTTGCTACTTTGCCACACTGTCTCTGAAAACATTGATTAGTTGTTGTGTTGCACGACTCTGCACCTCTGATTCATCCACCATTTCCATCATTGCTTCAGCCATTAATTGGTTCACAAACATACATTTATTCCGTTGCATTCGAGACAGAGGATACTGAACAGATTCAGATGGCGATTTTGGCAGGCTTGTATTATTGATAGTGGAGAGTGTCTTGACCACTACATCATAACATAAATTAGGACGGGAACCAAACAGATTAATCATGAGTTATTGCCATATTACCTGGCCTAGATTTACTGGAAAGAAACAATGGGGTTGCCTTGCTATTTTCAGAGTTTTTCTTCTTATCTTCAGTAGCCTGCACAAAATTAACACACTAGCATTGCTATCATTGGCCAAGTAAGATAATAGGAAAGCGACATTGACACAATGAACGTTTGGGCAACTAGCCTACACCAAATTAACACAATATGGCACAACTATCATCAGCCAGGTAAGGTAATACGAAAGCAACATTGACACAATGAATGAATGGGCAACCAGAGAAGCACTACAATTCATTAATGTGCGTGATATGAGATAGCACATTCATGCAGCTCAGTACGCAAAACTACCAGGCAGTTTTCCTTACAAAAATCAACATTGGCGCCTTTAACATTTTACTACAACTAATTTTAGATCAGATAAAGGTTAGATTCACGCCGATTAACAAAATACATGCTGATGTAAAAATATAGTGATATACAGCAGGTACTTACATCAGCACTGGAGCACAGGGAATTCCTGCAAGATATTTTCCTCGAATACGATCCCAATGGAGGAAGTCTTGTATCATTTAACCTTATTTTCTAAAAGAGAGACGGGTAAGAAACATGTAGAAAATATGATCAGAATGCTATAAAATTTCATGATGCGAGGATACACACACGCTTCTTAGAATGGAGTTGACATTCTTTTGTTGGACTGGAGCGAACTAGTTCTTTGGCCACTGGAATCTGCTTATTATCAGTGGGAGTTGGGTTTCTCTGTGCTGGAGCAGTATCTATGAAAAATGGAGTTGGTTTATTATCTCCTAGCGTTTGGATCTTTTGCAAAGACCTGGTCTGTAACCCTTTAGATTCTAACATAGCCGTCTTCCCCTTGCAAGCCTTATATAGAAGAATGGTGATTCAGTTATAAAACATGCTCCAGCAGAGATGGAATAGGTACTGAAGAATAGAAAGGCATGACATATTGACATGTATTCACTCCATCCGGAAATAAATGGATGGGTCTAGGCGTATTTCAGTTCTTGATACATCCAGTTTTATCCATTTTTGCGACATTTAATCCAGACGGAGGAAGTATGATGTAAGAGCTAGGGATACGACAGGACAACACAGTAAAAAAACACTAAAAACCCCACTGCAGAACCAAAGTATTCAAACCCACTGATATGAGATAGTATACTCATGCAGCTCAGGATGCAAAACTACCAGGCAGTTTTCCTTGCAAAAATCAACATTGTGGCCTTTAATCATAATTTTGCTACAACTAAATTTAGATCAGATAAAGGTTGGATTCACGCCGATTAACAAAATACATATTGATGTAAAAATATAGTGATATACAATAGGTACTTACATCTACATTGGAGCATAGAGAATTCCTGCAAGAATCTTTCCTCATAAACGATACCATTGCAGAAAATCTTCTATCTATTAAGCTTATTTTCTAAAAAGAGAGATGGGTAAGAAACATGTAGAAAATATGATCAGCATGCTATAAAATTTCATGATGCAAGGATACGCACATGCTTCTTATGATTGAGTTGACATATTTTTGCTGGACTGGAGCGGACTAATTCTTTGGCCACTGGAATCTGCTTATTATCAGTAGGAGTTGGGTTTCTCTGTGCTGGAGCAGTATCTATAAAAACTGGAGTTGGTTTATTATCTCATGGCGTTTGGATCTTTTTTGCAAAGGCCTTGTTTGTAACCCTTCAGATTCTAACATAGTCATCTTCCCCTTGCATGCCTTGTATAGAAGAATGGTGCTTTAATTATAAAACATGCGGCAGCAGAGAGATGGAATAGGTACTGAAGAATAGAAAGGCATGACATATTGACATGTATTCCCTCCATCCGGAAAAAAATGGATAGGTCTAGGTGTATTTCAGTTCTAGATACATCCTTTTTTATCCATTTCGGCAACATGTAATCCGGACGGAGGGAGTATGGTGTAAGAGCTAGGGATACGACAGGGCAACACAGCAAAAAAACACTAGTTGAATGTAAAATTGTATGCTAGCGGAATATGTACAGAAATAATTAAGGCAACATACACGTGTATGATTGGGAAAGTAAGATGGCATTGCAACAGAGCACTAGAACAGCACTTCAATGTAAAAAAACATGGTATGGTAGACAGATGAAGTACATACTGATGAATAACAATGCATAAGATATTCAGAAGCATGATGGCCAAATTAAGCAGATGGCATTGCGATAGAGTAGAATGACAGTACATAAATTTGAGAACATGTTATCATGAATGGAATAGGTACTGAAAAACAGGAAGGCATGACATATTTACATGCATGATCAGCATGCTAAGCACATGGCATTACAACAGAGTAGATACACTCCAGGACATTATATGCATGTTGTACCCATATCACATGCCAAGTTAGAGCAAGGACCTTGTGAGCTGAAGAGGATTCATCATCTTTCTGCAAGTCTTCTAAAGAACTACATTTACATGTTCCATCATATTGGGTATCATTGACATCAAGTTTATTGGCCTTTACATTGCTCCGTGAGGTTCTTGTGGATATATCAGTGTGTGCAATTATATCTGACATGCATGGAATACAACTAGTAGTTAGATTTATGTAATGAGTGCCTGTAGGAGACGACATAAATAGTAGGACTGGGGTTAACTAGCAGCAACAGGTCTCATAAACTAAAGGGAGGACACAGATGAAAGCTACGGAATATGTATCGTTTGTACTCGAGATTAACTAGATGGCACACAAAAGTATTAAAGAACAACATAGGAAATACTAGAAGTGGTATAATACTATAATCATCAGCCTGTGGGATAGCATTGGCTGATGGATGATAACTATGGAACAGTGTTACCTAAAGAACAAGTATCTTAGCTGAACTATGGAACAGCGTTAACTCCTGAACAAGACCCGTAAGAGATCAGCATGAATATACAGTGAAATGTGATGATCTATTTTCCATGCTTAGATGAATAACAAAGCCATAAATGTTGCACACAAGTAAGATGAGGGTACAACCTATCTGGCTGCCATCCATAGGAGTGAGCATCATGTGTTGACTTGTCGATGGCCCTGCAGTTGTTGTGGCTGTGCATGTCGGGCACGCGCATTCGATGCAGGGAATTGAGTGGGGACTATAGCTCCCTTGTGGTGTATGCATCCCTTGTTGGAGCAGCTGCGGTGAGTCGGAAGACGGTGTGTCTGAAGATGCAGATAACGCATAATGTTAAGAATGACATATCTCTTTGATCTGAAGAAATACACTAAGAGATCAACAGCAAGGTGCGAGAGTGGTCACACATCTGTTGACTGAAGACTAAATTGGGGTCACACGATTTTATTTTATTTTGGTACTGTCCGATCTACGCCGGATGGCTGGCCGTCTTGTGCCTCCCGGCTGACACTGTTTGGAATCTTCCCCGAAGAGCCAATGACCAACGGCAGAGCAGCCTCCATCCGCCGTCCATGGCCCCAGCCAAAAGCCCGCTCCCCGCCCCACCGCATTGTCATGGTTGCGCCGCCCCCGGGCCAATCCACAAAGACTCCCCGTCATCCAGATCCGGCGGCGGCGGTACCTTCAACCCACGCAACTCTAAAAGATAGCCATCTAAGCGCTGCTTCTGTGGCGAACTTGTCGCCCTGCACCCTTACATTGGACACCAGCCAACCGGCAGCCTAGGAGCTCCGCCGCCTCGAGGGGTGCTTCTTCCCATTGCAAATCGATTGGGCGAGAATAAAAATTCAGACAACTGACGCCTAAATAAAGTGATTTGAGATGAGGGTGCGACCTATCTGGCGGCATTGTGAAGTAGGCAGGTCCAGCTGCCGAGTCGGTGAGGCCGGTGTGGTTGCGGTGGCGACCGGCGGCAGGGAAAGAGCGATGTCACGACGATCGATGGCTATGCCGAAGCAGCGCCAGGACTCTGGACGGATCCAAAGTTGGAGCCGCTCCGGCACCGTGAATAACAGCGGGGGTGAATCGGCTCCGGTACGGTTCACGCGGCCGTCGTCGAGGCAGCACCACCACCATGGAGTAAGAGGCACACAGCCCAGTGCACGACAGCAAATGGACAGCGTCTCCAGCATTAGGGAGGAGGGCAGCTATGAAATTGGTGTGGTGGGGGCGCAATGGAGGTGGGGATGAGGTTTCGCGGCTCGGGAGAAGGGAGCTTCCCGGGGAGAAGGTGATTTGGCGCCCATGAGGTATGAATGGTGGCGGGCAGGGGAAATTGGGAGGGGAGTGGAACCATGTCTTACGGACGCATTTGTCTGAAATGTGAGGGGGAGTTATAGTTCTACCCTTGCCTATAGGCTTCTCGGCTTGGGTCTGTGTACTAAGGGTCGGGGCTAGTAGAGTAACTTTTCTTCTCTGGGCGGGAGCGATTTCGGACGAGGAGGGTGTGTTTTGAACTATAGTGGGCGCGAGCGATTTCGGGCGGGGAGACCGTGTTTTGAAATAGTGGGCGCGAGCTATTTCGGGTGAGGAGAGAGTGTTTTGCCGACCATGGTTTATGAATTATTCGGCACATGTCATTTTGGCCGAGGAGAAGGAGCGCTTGGATGAAGTTACGAACCTACCCTCGATGTACAACGGACCAATTGATGCGTGTCCCACATAGGACGATAATTTCGCGTCTCCCATTTATTTGCTCGGGCGAATTCCATCGAGCAGAGAGGATGGTTAATGGTTCGTTCAAATTTTGGGAGAATGACGTCTACCTTACCAAGTCGATTCGGATCAAATTTTGAAATATTAGCTTGCCACTTCTTTTTTAGATGGAGAGATGATGCTCGGGAGTAATGTGTTTTTACATGCTCGTTGCTAGCGATTTACTATATGACAAATAGTTGACCCACTCAAGAACGCGAATCAAACCCAAAATGAAATATCTCGATTCAATGAAATAGCTCGTTCAGTAGGTCAAAATAGTGAACTAAATCCAAAATTGAACACCTCAATCGAGTAGCATGTTGTACAGTATTATAGTACTCCATGAACATGTTGAAAGTCAAATTAATGAACTTGTTTGATATAGGCATATATCCATTTATGTGTGGATTGCAGACAACATGTTCTACAATTTAAATATTTGAATGCAAGTTTATATTGAAACATGGTTTATATCAGTCTTTGATGCATAAAATGCGACCTCCCCCTCTCCCGGACTCCTGCTCTCTCCCTCTCTCTCTCTCTCTCTCTCTCTCTCTCTCGCTCTCGCCGACAATCTTCAATTCTGTCGCACGCATCTGACACAAAAACCTTGTTCGTCCCTCTCCCTTTCTCTCCGTCTCTCTCTCTCTCTCTCTCTCTCTCTCTCTCTCTCTCTCTCTCTATTTGTGTGTGTGGGGGGGGTCTTTCTAGTTCGCATGCATATATACACCATCTATAGGTCTCTCTCGCACACTATGTATGATACTCTAGCTAGTCCAAGCTAGATATCTTGGGTCCACTCATCGTACGCACACAGATTCCTTGGCTCTTTGCCTGTAACTCTCTCATGCACCACAATGTCGTCTCGGAGCTCTTCCCCCCCCCCTCCCCTCTCTCAAACTCTCCATCCACCTGGGTCACACATACACATGCATATCTCACTCGCACTCAATAGGCCCATCTAAAACTCTATCTCTCCCCCTCGTTCTCTCTCCATCTCACACGCGCACACACACAATCTCATGCCCAGCTAGCCAAGTATGATGGTCTCTCACTCAATTGTAGGCACACGCAGTCCCCCTGTATGTATATGACTAGCTAATCTTAGTCTCCATCACAAACATGTGCATGGTCTATCTCGATTTCTCTCGGGGCATCTTTCTATCGCGCACGCACTCCCTCGATCTCCCACCCATATAGTCCCCTCACGATCTCGACGGGATCTCTCTATCACAAACACACCCTCTCTCCCTCCCCAAGCGTCCATGCCATCCATGTGTCCCTCTCGACCTTTGTTCCTTGTTGGCCACACCTCTATTGGACATGTGCTGCAGGGGTGTCTCTCTCTGTTGCAAACAATCACACACTAGCTATCTTCGTGTATCTCCTCGCCTCGCTTTTCCATCTCGGAGATGCATGCGTGATATGTTCGCATAAGAAACGAAAAAACACACTCTCTCTCTAATTTATCATTTGTTGTCACTTTCTCTTTCACACACATACTCTTTTTGCACACTTACTCATTCTCCTTCACACGCACTTGATCTGTCTCGACTGAGGCACTCTCCTCGGTCCATAGCATATAGATTTATTGAAAAGTCAAACATCACAAAGTTTGACCATGTACGTGGAGAAAAAGAATTACATCTAGTGCGGCAAACATATACCATTAGATTCACCATGAGATGTAGTTTTGTATGATGTATCTTTGGTATTGTAGATATAAATAATAATAGCGTAAACCTGATCAAAGTTTCCAAAGTTTGACTTCTAACCTGCGGCCCGGCACCGAGGAATGTCTCCAGGTAATATTGCTTGATTCCGCCAGGGCAAGGGGCCGCTTGAACGACAGCTTCGTCTTCTTGTTCGATGAGGTCCTCGTTGGTTTCCGCGACAAGTTCACCATCGTCAACAAGCTTGCGGACGACTTTGACGTAAGCCTCCAGCCGACATGCCCAGGCTCTGCGATGCCCACCACCCTCAACAGCCACTATGGTAACAACCTCTTTGACGCACTGGTGGCCCTGCGACTGCCCGCCGTTGCGCCGGAGAATGTCCACCTCGAGGTCGCGCTCGCCGCGCAGCGCCTGGCACAGCAAGACACCATCGACATAATCACCCATGTCTACGCGCAAATCATCCACAAGGACTACTACATGCAAGAGGGGGACGATAGGACGCTGGCCTTCTTGGAGCGCAGGGAAACCTTGGACGGCACTGTTCAGAAGCACGTTGAGCTCGCCGCCAACGCCGCTGCTCCTCACACGTCGGTTGGTGACCCGGCGCACTAGGGTGTGAGGATGTCATTGAACGTTGATGAATCCGTATGTATTTTTATCTTTCCGTCAAATCCATGTAGTAGTATATGATACTACAGTAATTATCTTACCTTTCACATCAACTTGATAATTTTCGTACGTACTCCATGCATGAACGGCGCCAGAACCAAACTTCTCATTACTCTAGGCAAAATTGTTATTTTCTATCTATCGGTCGCGCCATGGAGCAGAACCAAATTTTACAAGTTAAGAGTTCAAAAGGAAAAGCCTGCCGTGTTTGCGTCGCACCCCCACACAGTTGGTCCGGCACGCTGCTCAAGCGGGAATGCGTGCGGTGTTGCATTTTCACTTACAAGTGGGACCGTAGTTGAGCAAACCGACTATCGGCAAACCCCCACCCCGCCCACCACGCGGTGGCTGAGAAAGCAGGAGGGAGAAGAGATGGCTGTAGCATGGACTCTAAGAAAATTGGTGTCAGATGGGACTCGTGTGAGTGGCATGTGTCGTACTGCTAGACGTGAATGCTAGTTATGGCCCATGCCACCCCACTATATCGAGCCTATATCGAGGTACGTAGAACAAATTTCCTGTAGTCCGTGCTCAGCCCTCCTCTATCTCTCTTCTCAGCCAGCCAGCGGACGCACGGAGCCCATCGTCTGTTTGCTCACATGCGGCCGCACATGTCAGTGAAAACGCAAGAGGGCCCACTGAAACTACACATCTTTCACCTCGACGTGCTGGTGATGAAAAACAAATCCAATAAAGATCTTCCGTGGCCGCTTTTGGAGTTACTCAAGAGTAGTAAGATTCTATTTACAGTTTAACCCAAGATGCACATCTCGTGGCTTCAACTACCACTCTATTTTCTTTCATGACACGACCTGGATGCTGGATGTCCCACGTGTCGGCAAAAGGAGGAAGAACCCGACCAAATCTTCGGTTCTGCTCTCGGATTAGACTAGTTGTGCTAACTTAAAAATTTTATTGTGTACTCCCTCCGTTCCAAAATACTTGACTTCCATTTGTCCAAAAATGGATGTACCTATATACTAAGACATGTCTAGATACATATATATTTTGACAAATAGAAGGCATGTATTTTGCAACGGAGGGAGTAGAATGGATGCAAGTTTTTGTATTGGGAAGAAGAGTACATCCATATATTGATAGAGCGCAATTTAGTAGATGTTCTATCACTTTTAGCTAGCACAGACGCAAGATCGAGCCTCCGCAGATCAACAATGAATGCATCGAGAAGGCACTAATCCAACTTACAGGAGTAGTAAAATGTATTCTTGTGGTTCTTGTTTTCTTTGGTCTTGCTTTTCTAGTCAAAATTATCATTGGAGTTCGTGCAAAACGGTGGTGTGTTTGGGGTCGTGCGTTGGAGTTGGCCTTACAAGTGAGACCGCAGTTAAGGAAACCGACCATCGGCAAACCCCCACCTCGCCCGCCGCGCGATGGCTGAAGTTAGAGAAACGACAAGGTTGAAGAGATTGCTCTAGCACGGACTCCAAGAAATAATATGGTGTCAGATGGATGTCGTGGTGGTGGCGTGTGCCGTACTCCTGGACGTGAATGCTTGTTCTGGCCCATGCAACCCCACTACTCCTACTACTTACTCCTACTATATAGTGCTAGTATCAAGGATTCGAGGTGCTGGTTACGTACAGCGAACACATTAACATATGGCTACAGTAAAAACACCTGCCTGACGCGCGAAGCATGTGAAGCTATTACAAATAGTGTACTACTATTGTTGATTGGCCTCATCCGATAACCTGTTGCAATGCACGTACAATTATGTATTCGGAAAATATTTTTTTGCCTCGTCGCACCACTCACTCAGAGAAGCGACTCGAAAGCCATTCATAAATTTAGTATGTTTATCATAGGCATATCATTTTATTACATACAACAGGTCATCAACCCACATCGACAACGAGGATACATTATAAATACTAAAGTTTTCACCACACAACAAATAACAAGCAATGAAATGAACTTCAACTCAACCATTCCTCAGTGTTGGAAACGCTTGCTTTGAACCACAAGTGATTCTATGGGACGGGCCATCGATTGTCGATCTGGAAACCAACGCAGGGCTGATCATCCAGGCTGAAGTGGCCTACTATATCAGTACCAGGGTAGGGAACCACCCAAATGTCCAAGGTATAGACACAGTTGCTTCTCATAAATGGTACTGTTAACGTTGTGTCAACAGCAGTTGGGTCGCCTTTCATCATCATCGGATAGTTTTGTCCAAGGAAGAGCGAGTTTTCTCCAAGACTATCAATTTTGTACAAGGGAGAAGGAGTTGGTGGTAGCACACTAGTATCCATCCCGAATACCATGCAACGGGTGTTGGAATAGGTCCGGCGAGTGCGACCATGGGAGACTACACCTGTTTCCTTAGTAGTAACATCATCACTGGGATGTATACACACAAGACGAGGTGATCCATCGGAATTAGTTGCCAGGCGCCACTGAGTATATGGGTTCTGCTCGTCCTCATGCTCGTGACCATCACCATCGTCATCTCCCCCTTGGTTATAAAAATTTTCAAGTATAGGTGGTGGGATGTTCATAGGACCTTGGAAACACAAGAAGAAGGTTATTTAGTAAATGGAAACTTGCTAACCCGCATGCATGTGGATGAAACAATTATAATTACGGTGGAAGATAAACGTACCGAAACTACGAGGATCCCATGCAAAAACAGTGCCACGAGTGGTGGCAGCAAACACAAGGCCCTCGTATTGAATTGCATCACAGTACTCATCCGTGTACAGAAACTGATTTTTGAGCAATATCCATCGAGTCAAACCACGAAGGACGGCAACAAGCTTGTCGAAGATAGCAACAACTTGATAGTTGTTGTAATTCCAAGAGTGGTTGGGAACTCGACAAATTGCTATCTTCCGTAGAAGACAGTCACCATGATCATATTTGAATGTGTGTACAATACCGGTGTGCTCAACCTCTGGGCAGTCTGCTGAGATTTTTGGAAGTGGAACCCGGTCACGAGTGTACACATTCACAAGTTCCCACTCGCAGTTGGACCCAATGTAAACAACCCAATCTCCATTTGCGCCCTCCCAAGCCTTGCCCTCAAGCGATGGCATCTTAACATCATATGTATCATTATCAAGCGGCATCAACTGGCACAGGGCGAGGCCTCCGTCGTGCCGACGCCAGTCATCAGGGTCACGGCAAAGAAGATAGGGGAGATCAAACCGCTCCTTGACTCTTGGGTTCTTTGTAATGATGTTATTAGTTGAGTCGAGAATGGGATTGAACGAACCTGCCATGCTAGACGAGGTGATGACGTCGCACCGATCAATGAGTTCCTCCACCACGTCATCTTTTAGATCGGGGCAAGAATAACGGGGTCGTTTCCGGCTTGTTCCCTCCATGGAGAAGACGATCAAACAATGATAGAAGAAAGGGTGAAGGGCTGAAGGAAAATGGAGGAGGGAGAGGAAGAGTGTGCGACAGCAGTTCCAAATCGAGAGGGAAAGGCGAAGAGTCGGTGGATGGTTGCGAGTTTGCCACGGTTCACGAAGAGGCGCCCCGGCCTACACGTCCGTTCGGAAATACTCCTACTACTCGCCGTCATCTCACGGATATGTTGGAATGGGACCACATGTCAACGAAACATGGTGTGTAATTTCTCATGCAAAATGCGATCTGGCCGCGTTGGCCTGAGGTGCCGCATTAGTTATCGACCTTTATTTTTTTAATGGCATGCCGATCAGTTTTGAAGCACGACTAGCTGGTACTGTACACAGAGAAAATATAAACTACTCTACCACTACTCCACCTCCAGTACTAGTAGTATAAAAAAGATATATAGGCTGGAGCTTGAGCGCTTTCTTGCTAAGGGACGCCCACTTGCTTCTCACACTACCACCCTCTCTCCAGATCTAAAAAAGACGGCCCCTCTCTCCCCCCTCACCGGTGGCCACAGATCCGCCGGGAAAGAAAAGGATGTGCAGCATTGACGCACTCGTCGTCGGCGAGCGAGGTCACGCACTGACGACAAGGTCATCCTCTCAGACCTAGCGCCCGCGCGGGATGGCCTCCGTCCCCAAGCTTGTTGCCGTAGTGTGTGCGGAGGACGACGACCACGAGCGAAGCCACTTCCCGCCGACCCTCAGGTATGCTACCTCTTTTCGAACCATAACCTTGTTGTATTTCCCCATCTGCCACATTGTTGCATGTGGATCTTTTTCCACTCCACCATCTTCCCAATTTGCTATCCTCTGCTCTGCTGGCCACGCAGACGAAAACCATAATTTGCACTATTAAAGGAAACCCTACTTCACGTAGACTAATCCATGTCCGGGTTGAATAAGGAAAGGAAGGGAGACTGTACTGTCCAAGAGAATAGGCACCGAACCCGCATCTAGGTTGAAAAGGGGAAAATCAGTAGCTAAGGAACGAGTTTCGTGTCTCTTGGTTGAAGAAGGGTAGAAAGGCATGACGATGCAATAGAGAATGACCAGGTCGATCGGTTTGTTGTCCTCGCATAGGAAAAAGGTGGCTAAAGAGAACAAAAATGGGACGTAATCCACATATGCTGTCTGGATATTTGTTGCTCTGGGCAACCATACCTCCCTCACCACTCTGTGTTGGTGGAGGTACATTGTACTGGTGCGCCCACTGTCCGAATGGGCCTCCCATGCTCTTATTGCCACTTTTTTGCCGTTAGTATAACGCCAGCAGTCATGTCAAGCAATGCTACTGCTAAAGTGATGCCACATTTAACTAATGCCGCTCTTAGTCTAATGCCACCCATAAATTTAAGCAATGCCATTTAATGTCACTGGATTATTTCAGGGTTTAGCTGTTGATTGTGGATGTATTAAAGATTTTTCAGCAAGGCATTCTAATGCTGTTGCACAGCCAGTATACCAATGATGAAATTTGTTACTACCTTCAGATTTTTGCACTGTTAATGCTTATAGATTGCATACCTCACTTTCATGAGATAAGTTAATTTTTTTGTACAGTGTCACCAAAATTCCAAGGCGCTGATGTCATTTTATTTTGGTTAAACTGCACAGACAATTATGAAGACAAGAGGAAAGGTCAAGAGTGGGCACCTCCTATGGCTATTCTCTTGAGGAGGTCTATATGTTTGTCTCTAATGCCTGTCAACTACATACCTGACATCATGATGTAATGTTAAGTCATTTCCTTTTGTACAGTGTCACTGAATTGTCAAGGCGGTGATGGCATTTTATTTTAGTAGAACTGCACAAAATTTGCTAAAAAGAAGAGGAAAGGTCAGGAATGGCTCACTTTTCCAGAAAAAACTATGTATGCCTTCCTGACATCAGCCGCTGTTGCTTTATTTATTCCTTCAAACAGGTGGTTAGAAATAGTCTTGCTACCTTTTCCCATTAAGAAATTGGAATGCTTATATTTGTGAGTCTATGCTTCAACTAGTGCCACTTTTAGAGTAATCACACTTTCAATATCTATGCAAACAGGGATGCTTGATTTTAGTGGAACCGCACAAAAAGTCCAACTGGTTCAACATTAGGAGCATGTTTTTTTCCAAACCTTTATATCCAATTGGTGGCACTATGAGCTGTTCATTACGAAGGTACATGGTTTGCTACTATCTTGCTACTCTTTTTGTACTGTCATTAGATAGTAATACTAGTGGTTTCCATGTGAATTTATTGGCAGGGTGGACCTACATTGGAGGTGCAAGACAGGATTCAATGATTGGATGCTCAATTTCGGTTGTATCGATTTCACCTCTTCCATCACTGCGAACATGGATATCCTTGGTCTGATGAAGAATAGGCGCTATATTTCTGCTCTGAATGAGCAAATCAATTCAGTATGAAATTGTCCAGGGCAAAACATAACTGTATCAAATTGTCCAGTGCAGAACATGACAGATGCTAAGCGGAAGAGACATGTTTAAACCGAAAATACAAGGTGTGGTATATGTTTACTAGCTGCTTGATATTTGTGTAGATAGAGATGTCTGCCTATTGCTATTTGGCAAACAAACAAAGTGCCCACAATTTTGGTTGAACTGCACAAGAGAATAGTATAGTCACTGCATGCAGTGCCATTTGAAAATAGACATAGAAAGATTGGATAGTAACTTCATGGACTGCAAAAAAGTAGTACTGTACTATTTATTGGCCAACACTAGGTGCTTCATTGCTTTGGTTTGATTATACAATGGGCATCATTTTGCCTAAGTTAAAGTTTGTATTCCGAAAATAGTCTCGTTGTGTTATCGAGAGAAGACCAAATCATATTGCAGTGGATGTTCCTCCATCATGTGTGGTTCATTCTCATGGTTCCAGCTGTTGGTGAAACCACTTACGTTTGCAAGAGAAATTGTAGACTTCACAAACAAATTTGTCTTTTAGTCTGTACTGAATGTTGGCCAAGAGAAGCATCCATGTTAGTAGGAAGAACAGATGTTTTTTCTAGATCTTTGCTTTTGGAGCTACATATTTGTATATGTTCTGTGAATCATTGAGATGCATTAACATGTTGATCTTATGTATGGGAATCGTACTAGTTAGTTTTAGTTGCGACGCAAGATCCGAAGTGGCTGATCTTTGCTTTTGGAGCTACATATTTGTATATGATCTATGAATCATTGAGAAGCATTAATAGTTACTTATTTCTATTCGCTCAGTGTTTACAAGTTACTGATCGATCACTAGGTAGCCTACAAATGCGCTCCTGGCAGTTTTATTTGCGACGCAAGATGCGAAGTGGCAGTTTTTTGAATAAAAATGCCTACCTCTGAAGAAACTGACATGCTACACTATCGATCCTACGCGGATAAAAATGCCTACCTCTGAAGAAACTGTCAAGCTACACTATCGATCCTACATGGATAAATAGCGGATCACGCACGTACTACCTCCTTTCCGGTTTGTAGGGCTCAATTCAAGAAACGACCTACTCGATCCTACACAAATAAATAGCGGATCACACACATACTAGTACCTCCTTTCCGGTTTGCAGGGCTTAATTCAAACCTCTCACCAACCAAGGTACTCCCTCCGTCCGGGATTTATTAGTCCCGTGAGCAAAGCGGCAAGACCAAGGCATGGCAATAATTGACGGCATGCAGAAGTTTAAGCCTAATTAATTCCAACGATTTAAGTGGCTGCATGCATGCCCTTGGCTGCGACTCATTGCATGATGCTTCACGTACTGCCTGCGAGCGATTCCGAGTGCCTCATGCAGCCGGCCGTAATTAAGGCAGCTAACTGATGCGAAAAAAGATACGCTTTAAATCCGTGGAATCATTATTGACAAGGAGGGAGATGATTCGAGTGCACTCATTTGACCGCCATGCCGGCGTGTGACCCAGGCGAGAAGGGACGGCATAGTCATAATTTCAGTTTCTCTAGTTTTCCACGGCAAGCTGGCGCGCTAAGCCATTATGCATTGAATTCCGATGACCGTCGCGCTACCTTCCGCCTATAAGTACTATTTCCCGGCCTTCTCAGGTGCCACCATGACCCAACTCGCCATATCCTCATAAGCCCCCACCGGCCTAACGTTGCTCGCCACATCTGCCATGCCCCCGCCCGTCCGTGGTAGGCGACGCCGGAGGCGGTCACCGCCGGAACTAGTGTTCGGGTTTTCACCGGAAGGTAGGCAGAGGCAAGAGGCATTCTATCTGTCTTTAGATGGCAATGCGGAGATCGAGGAGTTGTTGGAGCACGACCACATGGCGGAGGAGCAGGAGTTGTTGGAGCGCGACCGCCTGGTGGAGGAGCAACGTATCGCCGATTTGCGCCGCCAGCGGGACATGGAGCAGCAGTGCACCGATGCTCTGAGTCGCGAGTAGAGCGCCCGCAACTGGGCCGACTACATGGAGGCCGGCGCCTGGCAAATAGCCCTGGAGGCTGTCGGGCATGCATGCGTTCGCGACGCTGATTTTTACTACCAGCTCGTCAAGTGGGTTTCCCGCTTGGAAGCCGAAGCTTCGGTGGACCACGCCGGCATGGAAACGGCCAAAGCACGTGAGCAACGCGCCCTATCGCACCTCTGGCAAGTACGAGGCGGGGCGGAGGACGCCGGTGCCGGCGTTTAGCATGGACAGTAGATGGCGGACGGCATCGTCTAGTTAGCTAAGAGTAAGTTAGTACTTGTACGCTACTAGATTGTTAGTGGGAGTAGATAGTTAACTTGGCTATGATGGTTGTCGACGTGGAAGTTCAGTACTCTATCGGATCACGGGTTCCGGCAGACCCTTAAGGTTCGAACACTGGGGTGCGCGTGGAGATCACGCCTTCTACCTCCCTGTCTCACAAAGATCTAAACTACGGAAAGAACTGCACAAGAGACACAAGGTTTATACTGGTTCGGGCCACCGTTGTGGTGTAATACCCTACTCCAGTGTGTGGTTGGTGGATTGCCTCCTGGGGCTGGTGATGATGAACAATACAAGGAAGAACAGCCTCGCGAGGGTCTGTTCTTGGCTAGGGTGATGAACTGCTAGAAGGAGTTCAGTCACCCTCTCTCTCACTCACTCACTCTCTCTGATTTGCTCTCACTTGTCGACCGTACAAATGAACCCCCTCCTCTCTTCTCTTTGTCCTTTCCTTCTTTTCCTACCCTGGGGGTGGCTAGTCCTATTTATAGGCAAAGGCCCTGGGCCTCTTCCCAAATATTGAGCGGGAAGGGCGCCAACAATTGGCCAATTCGAAGGGGAACATCTAGTACACTTATCCTGACTAAAGTTGGTCTTCGCCTGCCAAAGGCCCTGTGGTGACACCATGCTGGGCTCCATGGTGACCTCCATCTCGTAGTCCGCCTGGTCTTGGTCTCGTTGCACCGAAATGGCAACCTTTGCCAGATGCCTCGGTACTCCGCGGCTGCGCTTGCCCCCTTTGCACCAAAGAGGAAAGAAGGATGCTGCGCGCGCTGGCGCCCGCCTGGCACCCTCGATCGTCATGGCTTGCGTCATGGGCACCTCGCGAGGTACCCTGCCTTGATCTCTCCGCCTCCTCGCGAGCCAGCCTGAGGAGGCTGTGCCTGAGGATGCGACGTGTCGTCCGCCCCGCGAGGCTTGGCTCCTCGCGAGGGTCTTGAGTCTTGTGTTGAGGAAGATGGGCCGCACTGGGCCTCCCTTGAGCCACGCCGCAGGCCGCAGGTAGGCAAGTCTGGGGACCCCCGTTCCCAGAACGCCGACAGTAGCCCCCGGGCCCAAGGCGTGCATGGACTTGGCCGTGCCGAGAGGCGAAAGGGCAAGGGCGAAGCGCCGCGGGCCCTAACAGCCTGCGGCCTTGGGCGCCGCGTGGCGGTTGATTGGACGCAAGGCTTCAGCAACCGCGCAGGTTGATAAAGGAGCGGCATATGTCCAGACCTTGCCTTTTGCTTTCTCCGGTTGCTGCTTAGATCCCATTTCTTGCGCCTCCCCTTTCTTCCTCCAAACTTCCAGATCTACTCCGGCTGCGTGACCTAGGAAGCCATGGCGCCTCGTCAATCTCCGGCCGAAGCTTGGTATTCTCCTGCTCTGGACTCGCCGAATGTGTCCAAGACCGGCCTTGCCCAGCTGCGCCAGATGGCGGCGGCGCAGGGCATCAATGGGACGAAGGTGTTCAAGGCCGGCTCCGCCACCCCTGAGGGCCGAGGGAGCACCTTTTATCCTCTCTTTGTAAGCTCTATTGCTGCGGGCCTGGTTCCTCCCTTCTCCGAGTTCTTCTTCTCTGTCCTCTGCCATTACGACTTGCAGGCTCTGCATCTCCATCCCAACTCTGTCCTTCTTCTGGCGATCTTCGCTTACTACTGCGAGGCCCACGTAGGGGTGCAACCTTCGGTGGCCTTGCTGCGCCATTACTTCTCCCTCCGGGTCACTCGCGGCTCTCCTTCCATGTGAGCGGGCTTCGTCGCGTATGGCGGCACCATTGCCATCTCGAATCCCAGGAAGAGGATTGAGGGCTTCAGGAGCAAGTGGATCTTGGTGGATGCCGGGCGCGTCCATCCTAGGCTGATCTTGCCCGCGGAGCCGCCCATGAGCTCCGGCGACTGGGGCCGAGTGGAGCTCACGGACCCTCAGGCAAAACTGGTGCTGGAGAAGATGGACGCGGACTTGAGGCCGGCCAGCGTGGCGGTGGCGAAGTTGACCGGTGCGTTGCTGCTGAGGGAGTTCTTGGAGCACCAGCTGGCTCCACTCCGGCAGTACTCTCCTCCAATGTGGCGGCCTCATTCGAGCCCGGCGGCTGTGGGCGAAGAGGATGTGACTGCGGTTCTCCAATCTCTGGTCGGGGGCGTGCTGGCAAGGTTGGAGGGCGCTCCTAAGCCCTTGTTCCTTCGCGACGACTGGGAGCAAGTGGTGAAGTCCATGCCTGTTTTTAACGGGGACGGGCTCGTGCCCGCGGCGGCTTCCGAAGGACCGGTGGATGTGCCCTCCGGCCACTCCAGCAATGAGGAGGAGGAAGAGGAGCGGGGAGAGGGGCCCGACTCTGGGGCGACTGCTGGAGAGTCGAGGGCTCCCCTCCCCCGGCGCAGGTCCCGTACTCTCCGCCTTTCGCTGAGCGATGATGATGATGATGATGACGATGACGTGCTGGGTAGCGGGAGCTCGCCCTCGATCCCGGAGGGGGGCAGGACCGGGTTGATCCCCCGCGGGTCTGTCCTGACTCCGGGGTGAACCGTGGATGCGCCTTCTGCTTCTGAGGTCGATCCCTCCAGCCGGCTCTTAGGCTTCAAGTATGGCCGGAGGCAGCTAGAGCTTTCTGGCGATGACCCATAAGTGCTTGATCCTTGATATTTTGTTTCTCGTTCCGCCGACGAGGCTTGATGATTGCTTCTCTTGAATAGGCTGGCGCTCGTGGCGAAGAGGCCGAAGGGAGCCCCCGAGGCCCCATCTGCGGCGACGCCTCCGCCTGCAGGGGAGGGAGATCGTGACGCGCGGGCCTCTCCTGCCCGCTCATCCTTGCGAGGCTTGGTTGAGCTGGCCGGGGCGAGCCCAGACCCCATGGCTCGAACGACTCCCGAGGTGCCCTCGTCTGGCGCCGCTGCTACAGCTGTGGAGGCACAGCGGACTCCGCCTCGGGACACTGCGGCCTCGCCGCCGCTACTTTCTCCTCTCGTTCCACCGACCGTTGCTTCCCCAGCTCCTCCTCTTGTCTTGGAGTGCACCGATGTTTCTCCGCCTTCTTCTTCCATCCTGGAGTGTGCCGTTGCTGGACTGGACCGGCTGCGGCAGGATCTTCTCGGCGCCGACCCTCGCCTGGTGGCCGGGCGCCTGGAACTGGCTTCGGGGTGGATTCCTTCTGATGCTTCGATTCGGGCGGCGTTGGTTCAGGCCTCAACGGCCTGTGACGGGGAGAGGGAGGCCACCCTCGAGGCGAAGGCTGCCCGAGACGCGGCCCTGGGAGAGGTGGTTGGGGTCTATGGTCGCTGCAAGGAGTTGGAGGACGAGCTGCAAGGCCTGCGGGACCAGCTCGCGAAGGAGGTTCGTCTTTGCCAGGAACAAGAAGAAGGCATGAAGGCTCGCGAGGCGGCCATCGAGGGCCGGGAGGCCAAGCTCAAGAAGCGCCGCGGCCGCCTAAGTGCGCTGGGGGAGGAGCTGGAAGCGACGAGGGTCGAGCTGGAGAGCAAGGCCAAGGTTCTTGCCGAGGATCGCGTGGCCTTCGCGGACATGGAGAAAGATGCCCGCGCTTCACTGAGGACGCTTTACGAGAGCGGCCTGGATAGCCCGCTAGCCGGTGACGGGGACGGCCCCGCCAAGCTGCTTCCCTTCCTGGTTAAGGCCCTTGGGGATGTCGCCCTTGGCATCGGCCACACGGCCGAGGCCGAGGCGCGCGTCCTGTCTTCTGTTGCGCTGACGCGGGTCTTCGCCCACATCTACCTTCGCGATCCCAGCGCCGACCTCGACGGCTTGCTGGAACCGGTGAGCGGCGAGGGTGCTGCCGCCGCTGTCGAAGCCATGAAGGGGCGCGCGGAGGCGCTGCTGGGGAAGTTCCGGGCCTTCAGCACCAGGCCAAAGCAAGGCGCTGCCGGCCCTGCTGCTCCACGAGGCGAAGCCACTCCACACAGCTTCATCGCCGACAAGTGACTCCGTTCCATCCCTGTTCTTCTTTCAATTCCTGCACATGCATCACGCCTCAGGGAGGCATTTAAACTTGTGTTTGGTACTGAGACGTCAGTATGGGTTGTAATATTTGCTTTTAAATTCCTTGAATTTTATGCTTTTCTTCCCTACTTGTTTGTGTTCTACGCCGGTAGAGCCCGGCCCCGCGCGTGCCTCACCCAGCATTAGCCCCGACCGGAAACTAGGATAGGACCAAAGGAGTGAGGGGCTACGTGACAAGTTAGGCTCCTGAGTCGCGATGCTCAGGAGTCCCCCTTGGCGCGTGAACAACAAGTAGGGAGGCGTGATGTAGGTGTATCTTCCGTTCTACATCTGTAGAGCCCGACTCCGCGTGTACCTCACCCAGCATAGCCTTTCGGAACTAAGGAGTGAGGGGCTACGGAGCCAGTTAGGCTCCTGAGTCGCGATGCTCAGGAGTCCCCCTTGACGCGAAAACAGCGGGTGCTGAGGCGAGATGTAAGTTGGGCTACCATTCTACGTCTGCAGAGCCCGGCCCCGCGCGTACCTCACCCAGCATAGCCTTTCGGAACTAAGGAGTGAGGGGCTACGGGACCAGTTAGGCCCCTGAGTCGCGATGCTCAGGGGTCCCCATTGACGCTCAAACGGCCTTCATACCTTGGCTCCGCTCAGGGAGAGACGCGCGATGAACCAGGCCCGAGGGGCCTGGCTGGGCGGCGTACGTCTGGGCGTGACAGAGTCGTAGCCCCCATGCCTAGCCCCCTCACGCGGCACTCCCGAGGGAAGGCGTTGCAATGAGGCTAGCCACTGAGCTCTGGGCTCCCTGAGGTTAATGCGGCCCGGAGGCCACCCTCAGTTGTTTATCACCAGCGCGGAGCATAGCGCTTCCGTATGTGTACGGGCATAGCCGCTCCTCGGCAGTGTCGTCAGCCAGCGCGGAGCATGGTGCTTCCACTGGTACGTGGGAGGGGGCTCCCCTCCGGGAGGAGCCCCCGGGGCGTGTACAGCCCGCCCTGACACGTGGCCGGCACGGTAGGGCTAGGTGAGGTGTATCTGGGCACCCGTGAGCCAGCGCGGGACTCACGAGGCCCTACCTCTAGGAGGGTTGCGCCTGGCACTGGGCCGTATCTTGAGATGTGTCCCTGCAAAATTTGGTTAGATGCCGGTACTCTACGTCCTCGGGTCCCGGCCCTCGAGCTTGTCTCGGCCATTGCTGGTATGCCAGGTCATGATGCCGTGGACAAGGCCAGAGGGTGAGGGCTGGAGAGCCAGTAAGAGCCCTGATTCACGATGCTCAGGCACCCCCCCCCCTTTAACATGCAAGTGGCCGACATGGAGAAGAAGGGATGCCGTGGACAGGCATCAAGCAATCAAGCGTGATAGGCGAATGCATAGTTAGAAATAAACGTGAGGGAGATACACGCCGCTGGGCCTAGCCCGAGCGGCTTGGGGATGATGCAGCCCGAGGGGCGCCCCCAACAAGGCAAACTAACGACCGAAAAATAAAAGGGGATACATGCCACAGGGACGGACCCACGCGGCCTGGGAGTGATGCAACCCTGGGAGGGCGCTCCTAGCTGGGAATGAAGCTTGAAAGATGTCACCTGAGGATATCGTCGGCGAAGTGGCGTTGGTGCTGTAGACTCGGTGGGCGGAAGCCGATCCTCACGAGCCCCCAGGACCCGGGGCCTCGGGAGGCTCCGGAGGCACTGGTGGCTCCTCGCGAGCTATCTTCATCTCTGCCAGGGCCGTGGAGCGCCTGTCTTCCTGAGCCTCCATGATGCCCCTCATGAGGCGCTGGTACGCCGCAGCCATGCTCGGCAGGCCGTAAGGCATGCGAACATAGTTGTGGGGTGGACCCCCGCAGCGCCCCACTTGCGAGGGCCAGAGACGCTCCATTGTGGCGATCTGATTGATCCCTGGTACGTCGACGCAGACGCGCAGCCCACCATCCTCGCCTGGATGTGGGGCCACAGCTGGTAGACGGCGGCAACCTCTCATGATCCTTGACTCCTGTAGTTCTTGAATGGCCTTGTCAACGAACTCCGGCTGGTCTGACCTTCCTTGCCTGGCTCCTTCTCGAGGGAAACGTGCTTCGAAGCACGCCTCCACATGGTGCCCAAGCGCTTCCCTCGTGACCCTGGCTAGGTCGGTGGCCCTCCAGGTGAGAGCCCCCGAGCCCTGCCTGAGGAGGGCGTCGGGTGCGCTTTCCTATGCGATGGAAGGGAGGTCCCCCTGGCAGACACGGGCCCTGAAGGGCCTGCCTCCTAAGGGGCTGAGCCTGACGACGTCTTCTTCTTCTTGGGGGTGGTCTCAGGAAGCCTCCTGCTTCCGCGATCTGGGTCTTCTAGCGATGCGGCCTGATAGGCTCGCTCCAAGGAACACACTGCATCCTTCTCTTCACAGGGCACCGTGATGACGCCGCCACTTCCTGGCATCTTGAGGACATTGTAGTCATGGTGAGTCACGGCCATGAACTTGGCCAGTGCTGGGTACCCAAGGATGGCGTTGTACGGCAGGCGGATGTGGGTGACATCAAAGTCGATGAGCTCGGTGCGGTAGTTGCTGTGGGCCCCAAAGGTGACAGGGAGGCGGACCTGCCCGATCGGAACTGTGGAACCGTCGGTGACTCCGGAGAAAGGCTTGGTTGGCTGAAGCTGGTCATAGGGCACTTGGAGGTTGTTGAATGTTTCCACGGATAGGACGCTGAGCCCTGCCCCTCCGTCGATGAGGGTCCTGGTGACCAGCACGTTGCTGATGACTGGGGAGCAAAGCATCGGGAGGACTCCGGCCGTGGCCGCGCACTTGAGCTGGTCTGCTGAGCTGAACGTGATGGCGCACGCCGACCACCTGAGGGGGCGCGTTGCTTCGAGCTTGGGGAGAACTGCGTTCACTTCACGGGCAAACTGCTTGAAGATACGTTGAGAGGCTCGGGCTTGAGCTCCGCCCAGGATGCAGGCGACTGCGCGCGGCTCTTGGAAGCCCCCAGCCCCCTCGTCTTGATGGCGGTCTTCGTTCCTCCTTGGCTGAGGCGGCAGCGGAGGTAGGCCTGCGTTGCCATGAGGGCGATCCTCACGAGGCTGATCCCTCCAGTCCCCCTCGCGAGGCAGGTCCCGCCAATGGTCCTCGCGAGGTTGGTCGCGCCACCCCTAGCGCGGGCCGCGATCTTCCCAACGTCCTGGGTTTCTTCCTCCTCCTCGGCCATAGCCCCGGTCAGCACGGTCAGGGCGATGGCCGATCCTTCCTTCTCGCACGGCGTGGAGTTCCTGACATTCGTGGGTGTTGTGGGTGTGGAGGTCGTGGTACACACAGTACCGGCTGCCCCTGGAGGGTTCGGGCAGATCCTTGCCCCGCTTGGTGTCTGGTTCTGCTATGAGTACGGCAGCCCCCTTGCGCTTCACGTCCTTGGCCTTGGGCTTCTTCTCTTATGGGTCCGCGGCAGGCAGCTCGAGGAGGGAGAGACGTCCCTCCTCAGCCCTGGCGCACTTGGTCGTCAAGTTGAACAGCTCCAGGGAGGGGCAGAGCTCTTCATGCATCGCCAGCTCCTCCTTCATCTTGACGTCGCGCACACCATCGGAGAAGGCTGAGATGATGGGTTCCTCGGACACCTTGGGGATCTTGAGGCGCGCACTGTTGAAGCGCTGGATGTACTTTTGCAGGGTCTCCCCGGGTTGCTGCTTGATGCGGCGCATGTCGCTCACGGCGGGCGGCCGGTCGCGAGTACCTTGGAAGTTGGCGATGAAGCGGGTGCTCATCTGGTCCCAGGAGGAGATCGTGCCCGGAGCCAGATTCAAGAGCCAGGTGCGAGCTCCTTCCTTGAGCGCCATGGGGAACCAGTTCACCATGACCTTTTCATCCCCACTGGCAGCCTCGATGCCCAGCTCATAGAGCTGGAGGAACTCTGCGGGATCAGTTGTGCCGTCGTAGCGAGGAGGCAGATCTGCCTTGAACTTGCCGAGCCATGCGACGCTGCGCAGCTCGGTGGTGTAGGCACGGCAGCCTATGGTGGCCACGAAAGGCTTCGGCTGGTGGAGAGCTTGGTCTTGAGGGTCCCCACGCGCTGCAGCTAGGAGCAGCGTGGGGTCTTGGCGTGCCAGAGCTGGAGCAGGGTCGCGGCGTGCCGAAGCAAGGAGCGCCCTAACAGCTCCTTGCGGGTGAGGGACTTCTTGGCAGCTCCGTTCTTGTTGCGCTGGCACTTGACGGAGCGGGTTCCGCTCAGGGGCCACGCGCCTTGGAGCCATGGCATCTTCTTGGAGAGTAGGCGGTTCGTACGCCCCCGGAGCTTCATTGCCCGTGCGGGGCAGGGTGCGGCGCAGCGGAGCGGACGGCGCAGGAGAGCCCCCTGCGGCGCGGACGAGCTCGGCTACGCGGCTGAGCCACTCCTCGTAGACGTCGTCGACGGGGCGGTAGCGCAGGAGCTCGTTTGCCGCGAGGAGCGCAGCTCGAGCCTCCAAGGGTGCACGGAGCGCATGGGACGAAGAGCCGGCTGGGGTGAGCGATGGAGTAGCGGTGCGGCCGTCTTGCCGCACGGATGGATGCTGAGACGACGCTTGTTGTTCGCCCCCCGCCGGGCCGGTGGCGGCGTTGACGGCGGGCGACGTGGACGCCCACCGACGGGGGCCGTCTGGGCGACGCGGGAAGCGATGGCGGCCCGGCGCTCGGCGCGGGCCCGACGAGCGTCAGACATGGATGCGACGGTCGGAGGAGAGCGGAGTGGCGGAAGACAGATTCCGGCGCATCCCCTACCTGGCGCGCCAGATGTCGGATCACGGGTTCCGGCAGACCCTTAAGGTTCGAACACTGGGGTGCGTGCGGAGATCACGCCTTCTACCTCCCCGTCTCGCAAAGATCTAAACTACGGAAAGAACTGCACAAGAGACACAAGGTTTATACTGGTTCGGGCCACCGTTGTGGTGTAATACCCTACTCCAGTGTGTGGTTGGTGGATTGCCTCCTGGGGCTGGTGATGATGAACAATACAAGGAAGAACAGCCTCGCGAGGGTCTGTTCTTGGCTGGGGTGATGAACTGCTAGAAGGAGTTCAGTCACCCTCTCTCTCTCACTCACTCTCTCTGATTTGCTCTCACTTGTCGACCGTACGAATGAACCCCCTCCTCTCTTCTCTTTGTCCTTTTCTTCTCTTCCTACCCTGGGGGTGGCTAGTCCTATTTATAGGCAAAGGCCCTAGGCCTCTTCCCAAATATTGAGCGGGAAGGGCGCCAACAATTGGCCAATTCGAAGGGGAACATCTAGTACACTTATCCTGACTAAAGTTGGTCTTCGCCTTCCAAAGGCCCTGTGGGACGCCGTGATGGGCTCCATGGTGACCTCCGTCTCGTAGTCCGCCTGGTCTTGGTCTCGTTGCACTGAAATGGCAACCTTTGCCTGATGCCTCGGTACTCCACGGCTGCGCTTGCCCCCTTTGCACCAAAGAGGAAAGAAGGACGCTGCGCGCGCTGGCGCCCGCCTGGCACCCTCGATCATCATGGCTTGCGTCATGGGCACCTCGCGAGTTACCCTGCCTTGATCTCTCCGCCTCCTCGCGAGCCAGCCTGAGGAGGCTGCGCCTGAGGATGCGCCGTGTCGTCCGCCCCGTGAGGCTTGGCTCCTCGTGAGGGTCTTGAGTCTTGTGTTGAGGAAGATGGGTCGCACTGGGCCTCCCTTGAGCCATGCCGCAGGCCGCAGGCAGGCAAGTCTGGGGACCCCCGTTCCCGGAATGCCGACATACTCTATATGTGGATCAGACCTGTTACTTTGCTCTGAATGTTGAACTTTCCGTTTGAACGTATGGAATGGGTTGTTATTTTTTTTAAATGGTTTGTATTTGTCCTCCACGGTTTAGAGGCTGACTTGTGGGCCTAGCAAGTTGACGCGTACACAATCATGAGATGATTGTATGTGGAGAGGATGATAGCAGGGACCCGCCAAGGTCATGGCAGTACGCAAGCAAGTGCCTCCTTATTTCAAGCCAATAAAAAATGGCTCCTCCTAGTGGATTTCTGACATCTGGGTCCCATGCCATTGTCAACGTAGTCAATAAACGAGAGAATTGCACAACGGGCGGCTGACACCAGGGACCCAGTAGCTCGCCCAGTTATTTTTGTTTTGGGTTAATTTGATAAATGCCACTCCAAATCTGGTGTATCCGAGAAATGCCACTGCAATTTCCAAACTTTGAAAAATGCCATTTCATGCCATTTCTAGTGGCATTTTTCGAAGTCTGGAGTGGCGTTTTTCTAAGTTTGCAAACTGCAGTGGTGTTTTTCAAAGTTTGCAAAAATTGCAGTGGCATTTTTATGAATCGCCATAATTGGAGTGGCATTTATCTAATTTGTTTTTGAGACGGAAGCAAGGTGTCAACTGGGCTGTGTGGGACACTCTGGCCTGTCTAGACAGCCTTTTGTTTTATGTTTACCACAGACCAGCCTAGTAGTTTTTTTTCTTTCTAAAAATGGCTAGCCTGGTTCTTTTGTGATTTGTCAAGTAAGTCACTTTATCAGGCCTGTTGGGCTGCAAATCTTTCAAGACGAGGAGAGCTTCATTCGGCTGGCCGAGAAAATGGCCTATCAGTAATGAGAAATGGGTTGTACATTTTTAAAACACATCAAACCGGCAATTATTTTCAAATATCTTTTTTTCATTTCGAGATTTTAAATTGCATTGATTTTTATGCGTGGACAATTTATTGGATTTTATATTGATATACATTTATTTTTAAAATCAGTCTGAATGTGACTCAAAATTTCGGGATTAAAAACAGTTCAGACCGCACCGACATATGCAAAATTTCGTATAATTTTTTAACCGTGGCCACAATATGGGCTGTAATGCTAACATAAAGAATATGGGCTCCAAAAAACCAGTAAGAATTAGCAAATGGGCTGTAGATTATTTGAAATAATGGAAGATGGGTTGTATGATGTTTTCCACATATTTGAGGCTTTCCACAGATGGCCTGTATACTGTTGGATGTCCATCCAACGGCCGTCGTGCTTCTTCAATCTCTGCTCTTCCTGCTCCAGCCGCTCAAACAAGCGCTGGCGGGACTGCCTGCTCCCTCCTCCCCGTGGCCGGTTGTGCTGTCGTGCATGCCTCACCGCCCCACCGTACTCCCATCGCTGGCCTAGCCATCCCTCTACTCACCCACACCTGCTGTTATTCTCCGGCGACGACAGACGAACCAGTAAACCCTCGTACAGTCGTACTCCCCTCCACGTGTGAAACAAAAATAACGACCGAGTCTTCCCTGCCTCCGTGTCGTTCCCTTCCTAGGCCTCATCGTCGTCCATCGCCCTGGTGCTCTCGGCGTGGCGTGCTCAACGTTGTCAATGACCGACATGCATCTGAAGTGGACTGTATGTGGAGAGGCTGACAGCTGGGTCTACGGCCACACGCAAGGAAATGCCTCCTTATTATGCGCAAAATAATGATTTCCTCCACCTGACATCTGGGACCCACCGAAACGGCCTCTGTATTTTGCGAAAAAAATGTTACCGCCGCTGACAGCTTGGACCCACCAGCTATATCTTCGCACGCAAGGAAGTGCCTCCTTATTACACACACAAAAATGAATACTCCCCCTGCTATCTGGGACCCAGTATAGTGGGCCTACTAAGTTGACGGGGATGAAGGGCTTCGTCAACTTAGTCAATATGCACGATTCTAGCTCGACTGACCGTACGACGTCCATCCAACGGCCGTAGTGCTTCTTCAACCTCTGGTCTTCTTGCTCCAGCCGCCCAAAGCAGCGCCGGTCGTGCCGCCTGCTCCTGCCTCCCGTGGCCGGCGGTGCTGCCGTGGAGGCCTCACCGCCCCCATACTACTCCCACCGCTGGCCAGGCCATCCCTCCACTCCACTCACCCACACCCCCTATTATTCTGTGGCGACGGCAGCGCAGCCGAACCAGTGAACCCTCGTACTCCTCTCCGCGTGGGCATCCACTGCCGCGCCTTCCTCGGCTCCGCGTCGTCCCCTTCCTAGGCCTCGCCGTCGTCCACTGCCGTGGTGCTGTCGGCGCGGCATGGTCAATGTGGTCAACGACCGAATTCCATCGGAAGAATACTGTACGTGGAGAGGCTGATAGTTGGGTCCACGGCAGCCGCAAGGAAGTGCCTCCTTATTACGTGGAAAATAATTATTCCTCCACCTGACAGCAGGGACCCATCGGACGCCCACTAGTATATCGCAAAAAAAAACGTTTGCCCCTGACTGCTGGGACCCACCCGACGGGCCACCGTATTTCGCGAAAAAAACGTTCCCCCTGCTGTTAGCTCGGACCCACCGGAAGTGCCTCCTTATTACGCACAAAAAATGAATACCCCCTACTAGCTGGGACCCACCTTGGTGGGAGGCTGACTTGTGGGCCTACTAAGTTGACGGGGACGGAGGGCTTTGTCAACTTAGTCAATATGCACGATTCTAGCTCCAGTGACCGTACGATGTCCATCCAACGGTCGTAGTGCTTCTTCAACCTCTGGTCTTCTTGCTCCAGCCGCCCAAACCAGCGCCGGTCGTGCCTCGTGCTCCTGCCTCCCGTGCCGGCTGCGATGCGGCGGAGGCCTCACCGCCCCCTACTACTCCCACCGCTGGCCAGGCCATCCCTCTACTCACCCACACCCCCTGTTATTCTGCGGCGACAGCAGCCTCACACTGCAGCAAACCAGTGAACCCTCGTACTCCTCTACGCCTGGGCATCCACTGCCGCGTCTTCCCCGGCCCCGCGTCGTCCCCTTCCTAGGCCTCTCCGTCGTCCACCGCCCTAGTGCTCTCGGCGCGGCGTGGTCCACGTGGTCAAGGAACGGCTTCCATCGGACGTGGACTATACGTGGAGAGGCTGACAGCTGGGTCCACGGCCGCAGCAAGGAAGTGCCTCCTTATTACATGCAAAATAAATATTCCTCCACCTGACAGCGGGGACCCACCGGACGGGCCACCGTATTTCGTGAAAAAAATGTTTGCCCCTGACTGTTGGGACCCACCAGCTACATCTTTGCACGCAAGGAAGTGCCTGACAGTCGGGACCCACCTGGTCGAAGCATACGTAGCGTTGTCATTCTGGTAGCGAACGTGTACGTACATATATACTGGTGGATGTAGAGGCATGCACGTGTCATAGTAGAGGCGTGCATGTAGCATGTACACGTACGTACAGCGGCCAGGGTGCAAGAAAGAAAATACGGCCACGTATGTGTACATACGGGCGGGGTCTCGAATGCCTACTCGCGCATACGTACGGCCAGGGCTCGTGTACATGGCTGGGTCGGAACAGAGAAACAGCGTCATCGTCGTGTTCATGGGGAGGCAACGGAATGCGTCGTGTTCATGGGGAGGCAACAGAATGCGTCGTGTTCATTGGGAGGGCTTGGACGGAACATGCGATGGAAACGAGGCCTGGCGTACCGCAGAACGGAGCAAACGGCCTTGTGTTCGACCGGCCACATTCGAAACAGGATCCTGTTGATCGGGAGGGGTCTGGCGTACCGCAAAACAGAGGAAACGGACCTCCTACGGTCGAAACGGGGGTCCTGTTCATCGGGAGGGGTGTGGCGTACCGCAAAACGGAGGAAACGGACTTGTGTTGGAGCGCTGCGGTCGAAACGGGGGTCATGTTCATCGGGACGGGTGTGGCGTACTGCAAAACGGGACTCCACGGGATACTGTTCATCTCCACCGTCGACCCCCTCTAGCCTCCATGAGCTACTGTTCATCCACCGTCGACCTCCTCCAGCCGCCACCTGTGACTGTTCATCCACGGGCTCCTGTTCATCCAGCCTCCACCGCGCGCTATTCCACCGGCTACTGTTCAACCAGCCCTCTCCACAGGTTCCTGTTCAGCCACCCCTCCATGGGCTACTGTTCTTCCTGCCCTCCACTGTCTACTGTTTATCCTGCCCTCCACGGGGTGGTTCTGTTCATCCACCCCTCCACAGGGTCTTGTTCATCCAGCCCCAACCGGCTCGATCGATCGGGGTCCTGTTCATCCAGAGGCAACACCACGGGGTAATGTTCATCCACCCCCACCGGGAACTGTTCATCCACCCCCCCCCCCCCCCCCCGCAACGCTCACTGTTCATCCAGAGGCAGGATCGATTGGCTTCAGTTAGCAGCAGTAGCAAAGGAATCGCTCGAGCGGGTCCAGTTAATAGCCATCGATCGATCGCTCGGGTTCAGTAATGCGTAGCCTGCGGTGCAATCGCTCGGGTTCAGTTAGAGCCCAACGCCTCGCACACACGCACGTATGTGTATGAGAGAAGCGTGCATCGCTCAGCCCCCGACCTCCCACCGTAACCGGGAACTCCCTGAAATTTTCCTCCCCCTCGCTTCTACCACGATTTTTTCCGTCACAGACGGCCCAAAGAATGTCATGCAGCTGCGTCTCCGGCCCGCCCAGGATGAAAAGCCCATTTTCTGTCATGATTTTTTGTCATAGAAGTAGGAGCCCACCACATCTATGATGATACCGGGTTTTGTCACAATTATCGTCATAGAAGTGTCATATGTATGATAGGAAAAAAATTCATTCGGCCCAAAATGTCACAGATGTCTCTTTTTTTGTAGTGACGGTTAGGTTACCAAAACTCGTATTCATGAGAATCTCGTAATAAGGGGGAATGATCTCTGCTTTGAAAAGACGTGTTACCGAAGGTTGCGTCTCGAACCGCAAAACGGGAGGCCGAAAAACAGTCTGAAGTAATAAAACGGCTGGATGTAGCGTCTCGTCCGTGAAATCATTAGAAGATGGAACTTATCTGCATTTTACCTTTATGTTTGAGGATTGTGACTATTGTACAAAACCGGATATAGCGCTGGTGGTCAGCTACTTTGAAGTGTTCGGAGGAGGAACCCGCCTTGCAATGCCGAAGACAATCTGCACGCCGGACACATCGTCATTGAAGACTGGTTCAGGGGCTACTAAGGGAGTCCAGGATTACGGGGTCCTCGGGTGTCCGGGCTTTGTGATATGGGCCAGACTAATGGGCCGTGCAGATACAAGATGAAAGATTATCCCCGTGTTCGAACGGGACTCTCCTTGGCGTGGAAGGCAGGCTTAGCATGCGGATATGAAGATTCCTTTCTCTGTAAGCCGACTATGTACAAGCCCTAGCCCCCTCCGGTGTCTATATAAACTGGAGGGTCTAGTCCGTAGAGGCAATCATAATAATATAGGCTAGACATCTAGGGTTTAGCCATTACGATCTCGTGGTAGATCAACTCTTGTAACCCCTATACTCATCAAAGTCAATCAAGCAGGACGTAGGGTATTACCTCCATTAAGAGGGCCCGAACCTGGGTAAACATCGTGTCCCCTGTCTCATGTTACCTTCGATCCTTAGACGCACAGTTCGGGACCCCCTACCCGAGATCTGTCGATTTTGACACCGACACCCGAAGGAATTTCAAAGTAAACATTTCCAGTAGGTTCAGTAGGTTGAGGAGCAATTCTTTGCTCTACTGGTCGGGGTGAAGATACCCCGAACAAGCCCCTCAAAGGATTATTTTCCATAGTAACAAGTGACAGTAAATTTTAGCACACTATATAAATTTTTCCTTACCAAATTCCACCTACCAAAGGCGCTTCACTCCCCGGCAACGGCGCCAGAAAAGAGTCTTGATTACCCACAAGTGTAGGGGATCTATCATAGTCCTTTCGATAAGTGAGAGTGTCGAACCCAACGAGGAGCAAAAGGAAATGATAAGTGGTTTTCAGTAAGGTATTCTCTGCAAGCACTGAAATTATCGGTAACAGATAGTTTTGTGATAAGGTAATTCGTAACGGGTAACAAGTAACAAAAGTAAACAAGGTGCATTAAGGTGTCCCAACCCTTTTTGTAGCAAAGGACAAGCCTAGACAAACTCTTATATAAAGGAAAGCGCTCCCGAGGACACATGGGAATTATCGTCAAGCTAGTTTTCATCATGCTCATATGATTCACGTTCGTTACATTGATAATTTGATATGTGGGTGGACCAGTGCTTGGGTACCGCCCTTCCTTGGACAAGCATCCCACTTATGATTAACCCCCCTTGCAAGCATCCGCAACTACGAAAGTAGAATTAAGGTAAACCTAACCATAGAATGAAACATATGGATCCAAATCAGCCCCTTACGAAGCAACGCATAAACTGGGGTTTTAAGCTTCTATCACTCTAGCAACCCATCATCTACTTATTACTTCCCAATGCATTCCCCTAGGCCCAAACAATGGTTAAGTGTCATGTAGTCGACGTTCACATAACACCACTAGAGGAAAGACAGCATACATTTCATCAAAATATCGAATGAATACCAAATTCACATGACTACTTATAACAAGACTTCTCCCATGTCCTCAGGAACAAACATAACTACTCACAAATCATATTCATGTTCATAATCAGAGGGGTATTAATGTGCATAAAGGATCTAAACATATAATAGTCCACCGAATAAACCAACTAGCATCAACTACAAGGAGTAAACAACACTACTAGCAACGCACATGTACCAATCTGAGGTTTTGAGACAAAGATCGGATACAAGAGATGGACTAGGGTTTGAGAGGAGATGGTGCTGGTGAATATGTTGATGGAGATTGACCCCTTCCTGATGAGAGGATCGATGGTGATGACGATGGTGACGATTTCCCCCTCTCGGAGGGATGTTTCCCCGATAGAACAACTCTGTCGGAGCCCCAGATTGGTTCCGCCAAGGTTCCGCCTCGAGACGGCGGCGCTTTGTCCCGAAAGCTTCCTTATGATTTTTTTTCTAGGGCAAAAGACACCTTATACCAGAAGATGGGCATCAGAGGGCTTCCAGGTGGCCCACGAGGCAGGGGGCGTGCCCAGGGGGTAGGGCGCGCCCTCCACCCTCGTGGACAGTGGGTGGCCCCCCTCTGGTGCTTTCTTCGCCCAATATTTTTAACATATTCCAAAACATACTTTCATGGAGTTTCAGGACTTTTGTAGTTGTGCAGAATAGGTCTCTAATATTTGCTCCTTTTCCAGCCCAGAATCCCAGCTGTCGGCATTCTCCCTCTTCATGTAAACCTTGTAAAATAAGAGAGAAAGGGCATAAGTATTGTGACATAATGTATAATAATAGCCCATAATGCAATAAATATCGATATAAAAGCATGATGCAAAATGGACGTATCAGCTCCCTATCCCCGACAGTTTTTGGGTCGTGTGGGAAGGACCCCCTATCGCCGCCACTCACTTGGCGACAGTTCCGAACGCCGTCGCAGAAAGGGGTTAAAAACCATTTGTATAGCACCGACGTGTACCAGTGAACACTCACCGTGAGAATAACCCACCTAGCATGGAAGATACTGACAGCCCCCAGTCACTACATGAGCGATTTGAGCATACAAAACTGATTATCATTTGAAGGTTTAGATTTTGGCACATGCAAATTTAGTTGGACAACAGGTAAATACCACATATAGGCTACAGACTAAGGCATATCCTAGTGGTGGGAAGGGGTTTATGTCTTCCCACCCACCCAGGTTGAAGGCATGGTACTTGCAATTTGGGTTTGTTGCACCAATTATACTATAGGGGCCTCCCTTACAGTCTTTCTGTCCAAAAAAACCGCATATAGGTAGGTATGGTGGACTCATATTGAACAACTTTGGGTTTAAGGAAGTGGATGCACAAGTAGTATTCCTGCTTAGTACAAGTGAAGGCTAGCAAAATATTGAGGAGCGACCAACTAGAGAGCTACAACGGTCATGAACATGCATTGGGATTAACCAACATTGAGTGCAAGTATGAGTAGGATATAAATCACCATGAACATAAATATCATGGAGGCTATGTTGTTTTTGATTCAACTACATGCGTGAGCATGTGCCAAGTCAAGCCACTTAAATCATTCAAAGGAGGATACCATCCTATCATACCACATTATGACCATTTTAAATTGCATGTTGGCACATAAGACAAACCATTATCCACTCCTAGCTAATTAAGCATGGCATGAGTAACTATAATCTCTAATTGTCATTGCAAACCTGTTTCATTCATAATGGGCTGAATCAGGAACGAGGAGCTACTCATGTTTACAAAAACAAAACAGGTCGAGTTCATTCCAACTTTACTTCATATCAATCATTTCATCAAATATCGTCATTATTGCCTTTCACTTGCACGACCGAACGATGTGAATAATAATAAGAGTGCATGTGCATTGGACTAAGATGGAATCTAAAAAATTTTATTCAGAGGAGAAGACAAGGTAATATGGGCTCTTTGTTAGATCAACAATAATGCATATGAAACCACTCAACATTTTCATCGTGGTCTTCTCCTTACGACCCAACGAAAAGGAAAAGAATTTCAGAGAAACACTGATACATCTCCGTCGTATCTATAATTCTTGATTGTTTCATGCCAATACTTTACAACTTTCACATACTTTTGGCAACTTTTTATATGATTTATTGGACTAACCTATTGATCCAGTGCCCAGTGCCAGTTACTGTTTATTGCATGTTTTTTTGTTTCGCAGAAAATACATATCAAACGAAGTCCAAATGATATAAAAATTTACGGAGAATTATTTTGGAATATATGTGATTTTGGGACTTGGAATCAATGCAAACGGGGGGCCATAGTGACCACAACCCACCAGGGCGTGCAGGGCACCCCCTGGCGTGCCCAGGTGTCTTATGCCCTCCTCGAAAGTCAGTTGGGGCCCTTCTTCTGGTGCAAGAAGAGATAATTTATGGAAAAAATTGTGTAAAACTTTCAGTGCAATCAGAGTTACGAATATCAGGGAATTTAAGAACCGTGAAGGGCTGGATCAGGGGAACGCAAAACAAAAGAGAATAGAGAGGGAGATCCAATCTCGGAGGGGCTCCTGCCCCTCCACCGCCATGGAGGCCATGGACCAGAGGGGGAACTCTCCTCCCATCTAGGGGGGAGGCCAAGGAAGAATAAGAAGGAGGGTCTCTATCCCCCTCTCTCCCAGTGGCGCCGGAACACCCCCGGGGCTAGGATCGTGACGGCGATCTACATCAACAATCTTGCTACCGTCAACACCAACTTTCTCCCCCTCTATGCAGCGGTATAACACCCGTTCTCCCCGCTGTAATCTCTACTTAAACATGGTGCTCCACTCCATATATTATTTTCCAATGATCTATGGTTATCCTATGATGTTTGAATAGATCCTCCTGTGGGTTAATCATGATCTTGGTTGGTATGTTAGTATATTTTATTTATGGTCTTGTCCTATGGTGCCCTCCATCTCGCGCAAACGTGAGGGGTCCCCGTTGTAGGGTGTTGTAATATGTTCATGATTTGCTTATGGTGGGTTGCGAGAGTGACAGAAGCTAAAACCCGAGTAGGTGGGTTGTTTTGTATGGGATATAGAGGACTTGATACTTAATGATATGGTTGGGTTTCACGACCTTAATGATCTTTAGTAGTTGTGTATGCTTGCTAGAGTTCCAATCATAAGTGCATATGATCCAAGTAGAGGAAGTATGTTAGCTCGTGCCTCTCCCTCATATAGAATTACGAGAATGATTACCAGTACTTGTTATCGATTGCCTAGGGACAAATGACTTAAATATTGACAAAAGTTATCCACTTTTATTACATTGCAATTTATTCATAGTTTTATTCTCGCAAAGTACTCGTAGTTTTATTCTTGCAAAATAGTTTCATACTTGTTTTAGGTAAATCAAAAGATAAGTGTGCGTAGAGTTGTATCGATGGTCGATAGAACTTGAGGGAATATTTGTTCTACCTTTAGCTCCTCGTTGGGTTCGACACTCTTATTTATCAAAGAAGGCTACAAACGATCCCCTATACTTGTGGCTATCAAGACCTTTTTCTGGCGCCGTTGCCGGGGAGCAATAGCGTGGGGTGAATATTCTCGTGTGTGCTTGTTTGCTTTATGACTAAGTAGTTTTTATTTTCTATTCTAAGTTATTTTCTATCTTTAGTTATGGGTAGGAAACGAAAAATACCAAAAAAAAATTATTTCTACCTACTAAACCAATGGTTGAAGAACCACCCAAAATCTATCACACTACTGAAGCTTTTTACTTGGATCATCATCGATCCCTTTGTGCTCGTGCTGAAACCCCAACTAGCTTAGTTGAGGGCAAATCATTAGATGAGCATGCTTGTTATGTGCGACACTGCTTATCTAAAAAAGGGAAACTTTTGTGGCATCAAATTAATACTATCAATGCTATGCTTGGAATTTATGTGAATTATATGATTTTACTTGTTGTTCTGAAGACCCTAAGAAACACCTTCCTTACCAATGTGAGTTTAGTGATAATGGAATCGTATCTTCGTATGCTAAGGGTGTTTATAATTACTATGATGTTCAACAAATTGAATAATTTGTTGCTTTTAAGGGTGCTTATGAAATTGCTTTCTTTGATTGAAAAGTATGATGCTACTCTTTACAAATCTGAAATTTTTGCCATACATAAATATTGCTATGAAAATTATTCTTCTAATGCTTATATTAAACCATATATTAAGGACTTCTCCGCTGTCCAAGAAGAGACTAACATTTTGCAGGAGTCTATGGAAGAAGGAATTGATGAAATTGTGAGCTCATTGGATGAAAAAGATGATGAAGAGAGTGAAGAACAAAAGGAGGAAGAGCTGATTGGCTACCCGTGCCCACCTTCTAATGAGAGTAAACCTCTAACTCATACATTATTTAATGTCCCTTCATGCTTACCGAAGGATAAATGTTATGATCCCGTTGAATTTTTTTTGAAATATCCCTTTTTGATGAACTTAATGCTTGCTATGATTATTGCCAAGATGCCAATATGAATTATGCTTATGGAGATGAACTTGCTATTGTTCCTTATGTTAAGAATGAAATTGTTGCTATTGCACCCAAGCATGATAGTCCTATTATCTTTTTGAATTCTCCAAACTACACATATCTGAGAAGTTTGCGCTTATTAAGGATTATGTTGATGGGTTGCATTTTGCTACTACACATGATAATTTTGATGAATATAATATGCATGTGCTTTCTACTCCTACTTGCAATTATTATGAGAGAGGAACTATATCTCCGCCTCTGTATGTTTCCAACATGATAAAATTGCAAGAAACTGCTTATACTATGTATTGGCCTTTACTCGATGTGCATGAATTGTTCTTGTATGTCATGCCAATCCATAGGAAGAGAGTTAGACTTCGTCATTGCATGATTTATGTTTCTTTGTGCTCACTGAATAAAACTTGTGGATCACTGAATATGATATGTTTGATTCCTTGCAATAGTTTTGTGATATAGAGATGGAATATGTGGGAGGTACTAGTAAATGGTAAGAACATTGGTGTTAAGGTTTGTGATTCCCAAAGCATACACGTATAGTCTCTCATTATGCTATGAAGTTAGAGCATGATTTATTATTGATTGTCTTCCTTATGAGTGGCGGTCGGGGACGAGCGATGGTCTTTTCCTACCAATCTATCTTCCTAGGGGCATGCGTAGTAGTACTTTGCTTTGAGGGCTAATAAACTTTTGCAATAAGTATATGAGTTCTTTATGACTAATATGAGTCCATGGATTATACGCACTCTTACCTTTTCGCAATTTGCTAGTCTCTACGGTACCGTGCATCGCCCTTTCTCACCTCGAGATGTGGTGCAAACTTCGCAGGTGCATCCAAACCCCGTGATATGATACACTCTATCACACATAAGCCTTATTATATCTTCCTCAAAACAGCCACCATACCTACCTATTATGTGTTGGGGAACGCAGTAATTTCAAAAAATTTCCTACGCACACGCAAGATCATGGTGATGCACAGCAACGAGAGGGGAGAGTGTTGTCTACGTACCAACGCAGACCGACTGCAGAAGCGATCACACAACATAGAGGAAGTAGTCGTACGTCTTCTTCCCGATCCGACCGATCCAAGCACCGTTACTCCGGCACCTCCGAGTTCTTAGCACACGTTCAGCTCGATGACGTTCCTCGGGCTCCGATCCAGCAAAGCGTCGAGGAAGAGTTCCGTCAGCACGACGGCGTGATGACGATCTTGATGTACTACCGACGCAGGGCTTCGCCTAAGCACTACAACGGTACGATCGAGGTGGAATTTGGTGGCAGGGGGCACCGCACACGGCTAAGGAACGATCTCAAGGATCAAGTTGTGTGTCTTGGGGTGCCCCCTGCCCCCGTATATAAAGGTTGGAGGAGGGGGTCCGGCCGGCCAAGGGAGAGGAGGCGCAGGGGAGTCCTACTCCCACCGGGAGTAGGACTCCTCCCCCCAATCCTAATCCAATTAGGACTCCCGGGGGGGAAAAGAGAGAGAAGGGGGGCCGGCCCCTTATCCTATTCCTAATAGGACTTGGGGGGTGCGCCGGCCAGCTAGTGGGCTTCCCTTTTCTCTTTTCCACTAAGGCCCAATAGGCCCATTAGTCTCCCGGGGGGGTTCCGGTAACCCTCCCGGTATTCCGGTAAAATCCCGATTTCACCCGGAACACTTCCGATGTCCAAACATAGGCTTCCAATATATCAATCTTTACGTCTCGACCATTTCGAGACTCCTCGTCATGTCCGTGATCTCATCCGGGACTCCGAACAACCTTCGGGACATCAAAATGCATAAACTCATAATAACTGTCATCGTAACGTTAAGCGTGCGGACCCTACGGTTCGAGAACAATGTAGACATGACCGAGACACGTCTCCGGTCAATAACCAATAGCGGGACCTGGATGCCCATATTGGCTCCTACATATTCTACGAAGATCTTTATCGGTCAGACCGCATAACAACATACGTTGTTCCCTTTGTCATCGGTATGTTACTTGCCTGAGATTCGATCGTCGGTATCCAATACCTAGTTCAATCTCGTTACCGGCAAGTCTCTTTACTCGTTCCGTAATACATCATCTCACAACTAACTTATTAGTTGCAGTGCTTGCAAGGCTTATGTGATGTGCATTACCGAGAGGGCCCAGAGATACCTCTCCGTCAATCGGAGTGACAAACCCTAATCTCGAAATACGCCAACCCAACATCTACCATTGGAGACACCTGTAGTACTCCTTTATAATCACCCAGTTACGTTGTGACGTTTGGTAGTACCCAAAGTGTTCCTCCGGTAAATGGGAGTTGCATAATCTCATAGTTATAGGAACATGTATAAGTCATGAAGAAAGCAATAGCAACATACTAAACGATCGGGTGCTAAGCTAATGGAATGGGTCATGTCAATCAGATCATTCTACTAATGATGTGACCTCGTTAATCAAATAACAACTCCTTGTTCATGGTTAGGAAACATAACCATCTTTGATTAACGAGCTAGTCAAGTAGAGGCATACTAGTGACACTCTGTTGGTCTATTTATTCACACATGTATTATGTTTCCGGTTAATACAATTCTAGCATGAATAATAAACATTTATCATGATAGAAGGAAATAAATAATAACTTTATTATTGCCTCTAGGGCATATTTCCTTCATTATGGCCTTTCCATAGCCATTCCGAGATATATTGCCATACAACTTCCACCGCCTTCATTTTGATGACTTGAGCATTCATTGTCATATTGCTATGCATGATCGTAAGATGCTAGCATGATATTTCCATGGCTTATTCGTGTTCTGATATCATTGTTATGCTAGATCATTGCACATCCTGGTACACTGCCATAGGCATTCATATAGAGTCATATTTTGTTATAGGTATCGAGTTGTAAGTAAATAGAAGTGTGATGATTATCAGTTTTCATTATTGGAGCATTGCCCCAGTGAGGAAAGGATGATCGAGACTATAATTCCTGCACAAGTCGGGATGAGACTCCGGACAATGAGAGAGAAAAAAGAAAAAAAATAAAGAGAGAAGGGGCATGCTAGTTCCACACTTGTGCTTCAAAGTGGCACCATGTTTTTCATATGGAGAGCCTCCTATGTTACCACTTTCATATACTAGTGGGGATTTTTCATTATAGGATTAGATGCACACACACTTAGTTTTCATACTGAGCTTTCATACACTTATAGCTCTTAGTGCATTCATTGCATGGCAATCCCAACTCCTCGCATTGATATCAATTGATGGGCATCTCCATAGCCCGTTGGTTAGCCGCGTCGATGTGAGACTTTCTTACCGTTTTGTCTTCTCTATATTTACCCCTATCATCATACTCTATTCCACCCGTAGAGCTATATCCATGGCTCACGCTCATGTACTGCGTGAGGGTTGAAAAAGCTGAAGCGCGTTAAAAAGTATGAACCAATTGCTCGGCTTGTCATCGGGACTGTGCATGATAAATACTTTGTGTTAAGAAGATAGAGCATGACAAGACTATATGATTTTGTAGGGAATTCTTTCTTTAGTGTTGATATTTTGAAAGACATGATTGTTTGTTGGAATGCCTGAGTATTGATGTCTTTATGTCAAATTATAGACTATTGCTTTGAATCACTTATGTCTTAATATTCATGTCATGATTAGATATATGATCAAGTTTATGCTAGGTAGCATTCCACATCAAAAATTATCTTTTTATCATTTACCTACTCGAGGACGAGCAGGAATTAAGCTTGGGGATGCTGATACGTCTCCATTGTATCTATAATTTTTTATTGTTTCATGCCAATATTATACAACTTTCACATACTTTTGGCAACTTTTTATATGATTTATTCGACTAACCTATTGATCCAGTGCCTAGTGCCAGTTACTGTTTGTTGCGTGTTTTCTGTTTCACGGAAAATACATATCAAACAAAGTCCAAACACGATAAAAATTTACGAAGAATTATATTGGAATATATGTAATTTTTGGGACTTGGAATCAACGCAAACGGGGGCACACAGTGACCACAACCCACTAGGGCGCGCCGGGCACCCCTGACGCTCCCAGGTGTCTTATGCCCTCCTCGAAAGTCGGTTGGGGCCATTCTTATGGCACCAGAAAGATAATTTATGGAAAAAAATCATGTAAAACTTTCAGTGCAATCGGAGTTACAGATCTCCAGGAATTTTAAGAAACCGTGAAGGGCCAGATGAGGGGAACGCAAAACAGAAGAGAACAGAGAGGGAGATCCAATCTCAGAGGGACTCCCGCCCCTCTGCCGCCATGGAGGCCATGGACCAGAGGGGGGACTCTCCTCCCATCTAGGGGGAGGCCAAGGAAGAATAAGAAGGAGGGGGATCTCTCCCCCTCTCTCCCAATGGTGTCGGAACACCGTCGGGGCTAGCTAGGATCATGATGGCAATTTACATCAACAATATTGCTACTGTCAACACCTACTTTCTCCCCTCTATGCAGTGGTGTAACACCCCTTCTCCCCGCTGTAATCTCTACTTAAACATGGTGCTCAACTCCATATATTATTTCCCAATGATCTATGGTTATCCTATGATGTTTGAGTAGATCCGTTTTGTCATGTGGGTTAATCATGATCTTGGTTGGTATGATTGTATATTTATGGTGTTGTCCTATGGTGCCCTCCATCTCGCGCAAACATGAGGGGTCCACGCCATTCATGATTTGCTAATGGTGGGTTGCGAGAGTGACAAAAGCTTAAACCCAAGTAGGTGGGTTCTTGTGTATGGGTATAGAGGACTTGATACTTAATGCTATGGTTGGGTTTCACGACCTTAATTATCTTTAGTAGTTGCGTATGCTTGCTAGAGTTCCAATCACAAGTGCATATGATCCAAATAGAGAAAGTATGTTAGCTCATACCTCTCGCTCATATAGTATTACAAGAATAATTACCGGTACTAGTTATCGATTGCCTAGGGACAAATGACTTAAATTTTGACAAAAGTTATCCACTTTTATTACCTTGCAATTTATTCATAGTTTTATTCTCACAAAGTACTCGTAGTTTTATTCTTGCAAAATAGTTTCATACTTGTTTTTGGTAAAGCAAACAATAAGTGTGCCTAGAGTTGTATCGGTGGTTGATAGAACTTGACGGAATATTTGTTCTACCTTTAGCTCCTCGTTGGGTCCGCACTCTTATTTATCGAAGAAGGCTACAACGACCCCCTATACTTGTGGGCTATCAAACACACTAAAATATTTTTGGAGTTTTGGTTTTTCTCAACAAAGTAAAACAAAAACGAGAAAAAAAACTATTTACACAGGAAAGCTCCCAACAAGCAAAAGAAGAACGAGAAATCTTTTTTGGTTTTCTTTTAATACAACTACTAAATAAACTAGAAATAAAAACTAAAAAGAAGCAAGAACTATTTTTTGGATTTTCTCAAAGTTTTTCAAACACGCAAGAAAAAAAGCAAGAAAAATAAACTAACATGGATAATACAATGAAGAAGTACGAACACTGACAACTGAAATGAGTGTGCGAACATGAATGTAATGTCGGTGAGAAATACGTACTCCCCCAAGTTTAGGCTTTTGGCCTAAGTTGGTCTAGGGCCACGGCTGGACTGGCGGATATCCAAAGTCGTAGTTGGGGTTGTACTGAGTTGCGGCCGCTACCGCTTGGAGGGCTACAGCATGAAGGCGAGCGGCCTCCCCTCCTCTCTTATACTCCTCTACCTCATCTATGGTTATGAAGTATCTCTGTTTTACCTGAAAGTTAAAGATGCCAGGAGCAGGAAGTGTAATATAGAAGACACGCTCCCTGTCAAAGATTATTCGGTACGGTAGGGGTTGTTCGCTCCTTTCAAGAAACTAGTAGTGTATCGTAGCATCATTATCAAGGTAAGAAAGTGGTAACTCAATGTCATTTTATCTTATGAGTAGCCCAAGATAATTAGCTAACTGGGTGGCATAAATCCCACCAAAGAAATCTCCATCTTTAGCATTATTATGTAACCTCCTTGCAATAACAGCCCCCAAGTTATATCGTTTATCACCCATTATCCCACTCTTGAGGGCACTAAGATCTGATGCACAAAGGTGGCTATGATCATGTTTACCATTGATGCATCTACCTGTAAAGAGAGCAAAATAATATATAGCAGGAAAGTGAATGCTCCCTATAGTAGCTTGTGTTACATTTCTAGTTTCTCCCCTAGTAATGCTAGCAAGGAAATTAGTGCAATCAAATTTAAGGCGTTCACCATGAATCCCCCATTGCGGGATTTTGCATATTTCATTAAAGTCTTCAAGGTCCATTTGAAATGATTTATCATATAGATTAAATAAAAAATAATGTGTATTGCTCTTGGATGTAAACTCATATCTCCGCACAAAGGAATCACTGAGGTGATAGTACCGACGGCACTTATTAGACACGAAGTCCTCAAGGCCAGCGTTTTGTACATATGCGTGAAATTCCTCCTTAAAACTTGCATGAGTCATGAAATGATCAGACGCCATTCACAAGGCCACAGTAGGCGCCTCCCTCGGTGGTTCAAGGTCTGGCTCGCGTATCACAAGCCTTGGGGCTTTCTTCTTCGAGGAACCACCTTGGTATATTTTCCTAAAGATTTTTCTTCGTCTGAAAATTTCTGAAATTTCTTAGTGACTCAAAATAAAAGTGAACAAAACTCAACAAAACTAATAGAAACTACTCCCACAAGTGTCTAGAGGCCATATCATGCAATAAAACTACTTTGGACCATCTAAATTTGACATGCAAGCTCGAGAACAAGGTCACCACAGCAACCAAAAAATTCAATATATAAAGCACTAGAACAAAAACTAATTCGACCATTGGAGGAATCACATACCGATGAACAATTCCCTGAAACAGTTTCAGAAACAACGTTCCGACCAAGGAGATCGAAAATGGCAAAAAAAATGAGTAAGAACACGGGATTTAGCAATAGTGGGATTTTTTCTGGAGGAAGATGAAGTGAATGGGTGCTGGAATAAGTGAGGGGGGCCCACATGGGACCCACAAGCCTGCTAGGTGTGCCCAGGGGGTGGGCGTGCCTTGTGGCTTGTGGCCCACCGATGAACCCCCCTAAGGTGTGTTCAGTGCCAAAAATTCTAAAATATTCTACAAAAAATCACACTAAATTATTAGGGCATTTGGAGAACTTTTATTTCTGGACATTTTTTATTGCACGGATAATTCAGAAAACAGAAAAATAATAGTATTTTTTCTTTATTTATTCTAAATAATAGAGAGTAAAAAGTGGGTACAAAAAGTTGTGCTTCCTCAATTCATCCATCTCATGCCTGTCAAAAGGAATCCATTAATATGGTTGATCAAGTCTTATTAACAAACTTCTTCCGAATGACATGAAACCAGAGAATCTTCGAATAACACTAGGTTACCTCAACAGGGATATGCATGTCCCCAAAAATAAGAATATCATATTTCTTTTTGACAGTAGGAATAGGGAATTTAAAACCTCCAATAGGAATTATTGGAATTTCTCCAATAGAATTGATACTATTCACTTGAGGTTGTTTCTTCGGAAAGTGTACCGTATGCTCATTACCATTGACATGGAAAGTGGCATTGCTGAGGGAGTCCTGGATTAGGGGGTCTCCAAACAGCCGGACTGTTGGACTATGAAGATACAAGATTGAAGACTTCGTCCCGTGTCCGGATGAGACTCTCCTTGGCATGGAAGGCAAGCTTGGCGATATGGATGTGTAGATATCCTTCCTTGTAACTGACTTTGTGTAACCCTAGCCCCCTCCGGTCTCTATATAAACTGGAGGGTTTAGTCCATAGGACAACAGACAATCATACCATAGGCTAGCTTCTAGGGTTTAACCTCTACGATCTCGTGGTAGATCAACTCTTGTAATACTCATATCATCAAGATCAATCAAGCAGGACGTAGGGTATTACCTCCATCAAGAGGGCCCGGACCTGGGTAAACATCGTGCCACCTGCCTCCTGTTACCATCCGCCTTAGACGCACAGTTCGGGACCCCCTACCCGAGATCCGCCGGTTCTGACACCGACATTGGTGCTTTCATTGAGAGTTCCACTGTGTCGTCACCATATGGCTCGATGGCCCCTTCGATCATCGGTAACGATGCGGTCCAGGGTGAGGTTTTCCTCCCCGGACAGATCTTCATATTTGGCGGCTTCGCACTGCGGGCAAATTTGCTTGGCCGTCTGGAGCAGATCGAGAGCTACGCCCCTGGCCATCAGGTTAGGTTTGGAAATTTAAACTACATTGCCGACATCCGCGGAGACTTGATCTTCGATGGATTCGAGCCCATGTCAGGTGTGCCGCATAATCACGGCGAGCATGATGTAACTCTGTCGTCGGACAGTGTTCGGGAGATTGCATCTGCAACTACTCTGGCCTTCAATCCGGAGCAAATTGCACCATCCGAGGACGGAGGGATAGACCCCGCCATGGAGGCCGCGCTCTCAGTGGCAATGGAGCCGGATACTGACTTCACCCCTTACGAGAGCCGTGTTGCCGAACCACTGGATTTGTCTCCGGACACGGACTCCGAGTCGCCTGCATCCGTGCCTATCGAATCCAATTGGGCGCCGATCATGGAGTTCACCTCCGCGGATATCTTTCAGCACTCGCCTTTCGGCGATGCACTAAATTCATTAAGGTCGCTCTCCTTGTCAGGAGAACCTTGGCCGAACTATGTCCAGCTAGAATGGAATGCGGACGACGAACAAATTCGCTGCCCACCCACCACCCACTTAGTAGCCTCTGTCGATGATTTAACCGACATGCTCGATTTCAACTCCGAAGACATCGATGGCATGGACGACGATGCAGGAGAGGAACAGGAACCAGTACCCACAGGGCGCTAGACAACCACTTCACCACATTACATATACATGGTGGATACACCCAAAGAAAACAATGACGAAGAACGGTAGGATGCAATGAAGAATAGCTCCCTCGAAAAGCAATCAAAGCGTCGGCGTAGGCGCCGCTCAAAATCCCGCCTCGGCAAAAACAACGATAACAACGCAAGAGAAAATAACAATCCAGTCAACTCCAGAGGAAACAACGACCACATCGACCCAGCGGTAGAGCACGATGAAACTGCAAACGGCGAACACAGTACGGATCCGATGTCCGAACACGGCGACGCCGAGCATAAACCTCATCAAACCCCCTCTGGGGAGGAAAACAGTCCGGACGAAGATGCACACATCATCCAAGAAACGCACTTGGAGCAAGAGAACCTCCGCAGAAGGCTTATTGCCACAGCGAGGAGTCTGAAGAAGCAGAAGCAAAGGCTTAAGGCCGCATAAAATACGCTCAACAGCAGGTGGAACAAAGTGCTCGACAACGAAGAAAAGTATGGTGGAAGTTACCACACAAAGAGCTATCCAAAGCACAAGCTATTACCTGAATTCGATGATGAGGCCTTAGAGCCCACACAGCCGAAAAATGAAACAACCAACCGGCCGGATCAACCACCTTGTGACCGCGATAGAGCGGCTAACAAGGCCGCACATAAGTCAACACACAATCTACGTGAGGACTTGCGCCAAAAATCCGGTATGACCAGATCCATCTATGGATCTAGGAAGCGCGCTCCGGCACAAAATCAAAACCGAATACTTCAACCGTCTGAACGCCATGATACATCCAAATACAGGGGTGCCGCACACCCCCTATGTTTCACAGATGAGGTGCTGGACCACGAATTCCCAGAAGGATTCAAACCAATGAACATAGAGTCGTACGACGGGACCACAGACCCTGAGGTCTGGATTGAGGACTTTATCCTCCATATCTATATGGCTCGCGAAGACGACCTCCACGCCATCAAGTACTTGCCCCTCAAGCTTAAAGGACCAGCTCGGCACTGGCTGAAAAGCCTCCCCGAAAACTCAATTGGAAGTTGGGAGGAGCTCAAGGATGCTTTCCGGGCTAATTTCCAAGGGACCTATGTCCGACCACCGGATGCAGACGATTTAAGTCATATAATTCAACAGCCCGGAGAGTCAGCCCGAAAGCTTTGGAACAGGTTTCTCACTAAGAAGAACCAAATCGTCGACTATCCGGACACCGAAGCCTTAGCAGCTTTCAAGCACAGCGTCCGAGACGAATGGCTCGCCAGACACCTCGGCCAAGAAAAACTGAGAACAATGGCAGCCCTGACAAGCCTCATGACCCGCTTTTGCGCGGGCGAAGATAGTTGGTTAGCCCGCAGTAGCACCAGCGACCCAAACACATCCGAAGTCAGGGATGGCAATGGAAAACCACGACGCAGTAGAAGCAAGCGTCGAAATAAAGAAGACAGCCCAGATAATACGGCGGTAAACGCCGGATTCAGGGGCTCTCGACCAGGTCAGCGGAAAAAGCCTTTCAAAGGCAGCAGAGATGGACCGTCCAGCCTAAACAAGATTCTAGACAAACTATGTCAGATTCATGGCACCCCCGATAAACCTGCAAATCACACCCACAGAGAATGCTGGGTCTTCAAGCAGGCCGGTAAGCTTAACGCCGAACACAAGGGGGGAGACACCAAGCGAAGACGAGGACGAACCTCGCCAGCAAAGCACTGGAGGACGGAAAAAATTCCCACCAGAGGTTAAAACAGTAAACATGATCCATGTGACGAAGAGGAGAAGCAAACATGCACTCCGAGACATATGCGCCGTAGAGCCCGTCACCCCCAAGTTCACCCCCTGGTTGGCCTGCCCGATCACTTTCGATCGCAAGCATCACCCGACAAGCATCCGGCATGAAGCATTGGCTGCCTTGGTGTTAGACCCAATAATAAACGGATACCATCTCACACGAGTCCTTATGGACGGCGACAGTGGTCTAAATCTGATATATCAGGACACAGTCCGCAAAATGGGGATAGATCCGACAAAAATCAGCCGCAGTAATACTACCTTCAAGGGAGTAATACCAGGCCCAGAGGCCCGCTGCACGGGCTCTCTATTACTAGAGGTTGTATTCGGTTCTTCCGACAACTTTCGATGTGAAAAGTTAACTTTCTACATTGCTCCATTCCGAAGTGGCTATCAACCACTACTCGGAAGAGCGGTTTTCGCTCGTTTTAATGCAGTACCGCATGACGCTTCTCTCAAGCTTAAGATGCCCGGTCCACGTGGCACCATCACAGTTAGTGGAAATATTGAGCGTTCTCTACGGGCGGAAGAACGTGCGGCGGCTTTAACAGTCGAGCACTAGACGGCCTCACCAACCAGAATAAATGACAGGTCGTCAAGACCACGGACACGGTTAGACGAGTCCGGCACATCACTACATATACATAAGATTGGTTTGATGGTTAAACCCTCATAGACGGTACCTGGCTTCCCGCGTGTAATCAGGGCTAGTTCGGCTCAACTTGACTTATCTTGAATTTTAATGGCTTATTGATAATAACCAATTTTCTGGCACGGCAACTTTCACCTAAGTTCTTATCGTTTATAGATGACAATCATGCTACACCCATCCAGGACACGGCACAACGGAGAAACAAGTGCATACGTGCAGCAGGGACCCGCTCAAAGGTTTCTTTTCAGATTAAGACCCTGCGTAAACCTTTTTTACTATCTCTTGTTGATTCACATCCTCCGGATACTCAATACAACCGAGAAGGATGCTGACGTTATTGGCATGTGGCCACGTCAGGATATTGCACGTACCTGGACACTCGGGGTTTATTATTAAGGGCATTGTTCAGCCCGGCATATGATACAAAGACCGAATACCTTAGGGAGTGTTTGACATCGCGAGTTTGCCTTATATGCATCAGCTCCGAATCATGTCTTTGGTCAAATGTTGGGTTTGCCCGGCTCCCGTCTTTTGCTACCTTACGTTCCGCTCTATCGGCTAAGGCGGCACCGGCAGAACTACTGCGATTGTGCCCTGGTTCATCCCGATGAGCACCTCAGTAGAGAAAGCCAAAAACTAACTGTCATGATAAAGCATGAGACTGGTCAACCACTCGATGACTTAGCGGAATCTTCGGGATTCCTCCGCATTAACGAAGGGCCGTTTCCCGGTCATGTACGTACGCGCCCCGTATTCGGACGAGCGCGAAAGTACCAGGGGCTATATAGTAGTCCCACCGTCAAACTCCTATGGCTAAGTGAAAGTGTTAAAGCAATATAGTCCGATTGCCTCGTTCGCTGTGCTACCACCTCCTTTATGGACCAAGACGTTGGATCAAGTGTGAATACGCGTGTTTTTGCAAACACCCCCGCATTATATGCGTGGGGGCTGAAGCCGACGACTGCAAACTTTCAGGTTATATACATATACACATAAACGACCGCACAGGAGGCATCATAATACTTCCAGGCAAAAGTATAAACACGGCCTTTATAATTCAATAAACATTGTTTTTACAATGGGAATACATGTCACTAGAACATAATATTCTTCGGCACTGAGCCTCTATCGAACGAGCGCCTTCAAGGACTTCTTCAAAGTAGTGCTCGGTAGCTACTCAGCCCATGGTCGAACCCTGTGTTGCAATAGTGGTGGCCTCCATCTCTACCCAGTATGTCTTGACACGGGCAAGTGCCATCCGCGCACCCTCTATGCACGCCGACCTCTTCATAGCGTCGATATGCGGCACAGCACCAAGGAATTGTTGCACTAAACCAAAGTAACTATTCGGCCTTGACCCTTCTGGCCACAGATGATCCACAACAGACCTCATGGCAAGTCCAGACAACCTATGGAGCTCGGCCCACTCGACCATTCGCTCATTCAACAGAAGCGGACGCACTGGAGCATGGAACTCTGACCATAACAGCTTTTCCACTTCATGATCTTTTTGATCATTGAAGTACTCGGCCGCATCAGCAGCACTTGCTGCCAAATCCACGTATGCGTCTGCAGAACTCCATAGTTGATCAAGAGGGGCATACTTCGGATCTCCGAACTTGGTCCGCAACAAAAAGGGCTTCCCAGCCGCGATATCCCCAGCTTGGCGCAGCTCCTCCTTCGCCGCTCTGATTTTGGAGCGGACTTCCTTGGCTGCTACCATGGCCTTCTCCAGGTCCGTCGCCTTCGCTCGGCTTTCTTTTTCAAGAAGCTGGTAACGGTCGGCGGCATCTTTCAACTCAACGGCCATCTTGGCTATTCTTTCCTTGCTTTGACAATGCGCGGCCTTTTCGGCCCTCAGCTCTTCGACCGCCTTTAGAGCGGACGCATTACTATTCTTGGCTTGTTCCTTGGCTCGGGCAAGTTCCGCCCGAAGGGTCTCCATGGTGGCAGCTCCATCTGCAGTCAAAACATATTAAAGATACTGGCATCATGCTCCTCTTACTATGTGTTGATCACCAGAGAAATCGCATAACCTATGCCTCGTCGAGCCGCTTGTTGACAAGCACGATGTCGGCATCTGCCGCATCAAATTGCCGCTTCAGCTCAGCAAACTCATCAGTCCGGCTAGCCACCGGACCTTCAGCCACCTGCACATGACGGCGGCCTGATTATTGACTGGGACTATGATCCTCTATTTGCCATCGTTCTCGACGGCAACCAGAGTCTCAGGGGCTACTATATGCATAGGGCACACCTTACGCGTGCGGTACTGTCAAAAACATACACTATTTCACGTACCTCAAAGCCTTTCAGCAGACTCATAAAGGCTTCATGCAACCCGCTTTCGGCGGATGAAATCCTCTCAATCACCATACCCATTAGCGCACGATGCGCTTCTAAGATGGCCGCTTGCTCCAGAAGATCCTTCAGTGCGTCTGACCGCACACTGTACGGTTCCGGACTCTTTTTGTTGCTCTCTTTAGGAGCCGAATACTGAGGACTTCGGGTGGCCAAAGGATTACCCTTTGGCCTTGGCGGATCAGGAGAAACCCTCTGTGACAACACTTCAGGGTCGCCCGCCTCATGAGACGGGGTGGCGGGGGGAGGTGTTTCGCTCTCCATCATCTCCGGAAGAAGATCCCCCGAAGACAAACTCTTTCGAGAAGGGCTATGACCCAAACTACAAAACATATGCTTCGGTTATTGTCTTCAGAAGTAATGTAGGATATTTTTACTATTAAGTACTTTTTGTTTACTTACAGCTTGGTAGAGGGCTGATCCCCTTGCGGGCATTGTGCGGCAAGAGTACCCTCTGAGGCAGGACCCTCTGGCAAAGATTTCTTCCCCCGTTTGGAAACCTTTGTTTCCAGGTCTTCAGAGGTGGTCCTCTTCAGGGAATTTTAGATTCTTCTCCCTAGTTATCCTCCTTCGCGGAGGTGCTAATTCCCCGGGTCTGGATGAATAATGAGTGAGGCCGGCTCTCAGCCTCTTTACTCCCCCTTTATCTTCCCTTGAGGGCGCCTGATAAGGCGCCGGCTCGAGCATTCTGGCTAGTACTGGATTTGCTAAGCCTTCGGGAAGGGGGCCGAACACCTGATCATCTTCGCCTTTGTTATCCAGTCCTGGTCAAGGAGCGACTTTTCAGAATAATGCTATGATAAATAAAAAGACAGCGTGTTCGGCCACGTGATTACTTACTTGAGTATCTTGGCGATTACAGCTCGGACCCACATCCTTGGTGGTGTCCGGACACTTTATTTGTGGTCCGAAGAACAATTTGTACATCTCTTCGAGCATGATGCCGAGGAAGTGTTGGATAGTTTGCGGTCCTTCCGGGTTGAATTCCCACATACGGAGGGGTCGGCATTTGCAAGGCGGGACTCGACGAACTAGCATGACTTGCATTACCGTGACCAAGCTGACTTCTCTCTCGAGGAGATCTCGGATGCGACTCTGCAATATCGGCACATCATTTACTGGCCCCTAGTTCAGCCCCTTGTTGATCCATGACGTCAGTTGTGGTGGGGGCCCGAGTGAAAGGCAGGGGCGGCTACCCACTTGGCACTTCGGGGAGCTGTGATGTAAAACCACTCCCGTTGCCATAAACCAGACACCTCTGGAAAGGAACCCTCTGGCCACGGAACATCAACACTTTTGCTTATCACTGCACCTCCGCACTCTGCGTGTCGCCCCTCGATCATCTTCGGCTTCACATTGAAAGTCTTGAGCCACATGCCGAAGTGCGGGGTAATGCAGAGGAAGGCCTCACACACGACGATGAACGACGAGATGTGAAGGATGGAATCCGGGGGCAGGTCATGGAAATCCAGCCCATAATAGAACATGAGCCCCCTAACAAAGGGATCCAGAGCGAGGCCTAGCCCTCGGAGGAAGTGAGAGATAAATACAACACTCTCGCCGGGTTCGGGAGTGGGTATGACCTATCCTCGAGCAGGCAGCCTATGCAAGATTTCAAGGGTCAAATACCTGGCCTCTCTTAGCTTCTTGATGTCTTCCTCTGTGACAGAGGAAGGCATCCACTGACCTTGGAGGTTGGATCCAGACATGGTTGAAGGTCCGAAGCGCCTGACCTGAGCCTTGGGAGTTGGAACTCGAGGCAGGGGAAGGATTCAATTGAGCACGAGAGGGAAAAAGGGAAAGCCTTGGCCTCTTTATAAAGAGGGTGAATATCAAGCGTCCTCCTCGTGGCCGTATGGGACTTGCCTAAAATTGAGGAGTCATACCAACGGGCATGATTGGGTTACCCATGTCCGTATTGATGAGAATCCCGTAACAAGGGGGACACGATCTTTGCTTTGACAAGACGTGTCCAGAAAACCGCTTCACGATATGTGCAATGCTAGTTGACAAAACCGGTTCGAATAAAGACCGGGCCATGGCATAATGTCATGTTGCTAAATGTGTCAGCAGATTAGATTTGTGGAAATATTATTCTCTCTACGGTGGTATGCGGAACTTGTTTTGCAGAGCCGGACACTATCCTTCTGTTCAAAATCTTCTATGGAATATTCGGAGGAGGAACCCACCTTGCAATGCCTAAGACAAATCTGCGCGCCGGACACATCGTCATTGAAGCCTGGTTCAGGGGCTACTAAGGGAGTCCTGGATTAGGGGGTCTCCGGACAACCAGACTATATCCTTTGGCCGGACTGTTGGACTATGAAGATACAAGATTGAAGACTTCGTCCTGTGTCCGGATGGGACTCTCCTTGGCGTGGAAGGCAAGCTTGGCGATACGGATGTGTAGATCTCCTTCCTTGTAACCGACTTTGTGTAACCCTAGCCCCCTCCAGTGTCTATATAAACCGGAGGGTTTAGTCCATAGGACAATAGACAATCATACCATAGGCTAGCTTCTAGGGTTTAGCCTCTACGATCTCGTGGTAGATCAACTCTTGTAATACTCATATCATCAAGATCAATCAAGTAGGACGTAGGGTATTACCTCCATCAAGAGGGCCCGAACCTGGGTAAACATCGTGTCCCCTGCCTCCTATTACCATCCGCCTTAGACGCATAGTTCGGGACCCCCTACCCAAGATCCGCCGGTTTTCACATCGACAATTGCCCTTGTTGCAATCAATAACAGCCCCTGCAGTATTCAAAAAGGGTCTATCAAGGATGATCGACATACTGTCGTCCTCGGGTATATCAAGAATAAAAAAGTCTGTTAAGATAGTAACATTTGCAACTATGATAGGCACATCCTCACAAATACCGATGGGTATGGCAGTTGATTTATCGGCCATTTGAAAATATATTTCAGTTGGTGTCAACTTATTCAAATCAAGTATTCGATACAAACAGAAAGGCATAACACTAACACCAGCCCCAAGATCACATAAAGCAGTTTTAACATAGTTTCTTTTAATGGAGCATGGTATAGTTGGTATCCCATGGTCTCCTAGTTTCTTTGGTATTCCACCCTTAAAATTATAATTAGCAAGCATGGTGGAAATTTCAGCTTCCGGTATCTTTCTTTTTTTTAGTAACAATATCTTTCATATACCTAGCATAAGGAGACATTTTCAGAATATCAGTCAAACGTAAGCGCAAAAGACAGGTCTAAGCATTTCAACAAAGCACTCAAATTCTTCACCATCCTTTTTCTTGGATGGTTTAGGAGGAAAGGGCATGGGTTTCTGAACCCATGGCTCTCTTTCTTTTCCATGTTTCCTAGCAATGAAGTATGTCTTATCATATCTTTTATTCTTAGGTTGTGGGTTATCAAGATCAACATCAGGTTCTATTTCCACATCATTATCATTACTAGGTTGAGCATCAACATGAGCATCATCATTAACATTATTACTAGGTTCATGTTCATTACCAGATTGTGTCTCAGCATCTAAAATAGAAATATCATTTGGGTTCTCAGGTGTGTCTATAACAGGTTCACTAGAAGTATGGAAGGTCCTATCATCTTTCTTTTTCTTCTTAGATAAACTAGGTGCATCAGTATTAATTTTTTGAGAACCTTGCTCAATTCTCTTAGGATGGCCTTCAGAATACAAAGGTTCCTGAGTCATTTTACCACCTCTAGTCATAACTCTAACAGCGGGACATTCATTTTATTGTCCATCTCATAGAGCAAATCATTTTGCGCCTTGAGAACTTGTTCTACTTGAGTTTTTACCATGGAAGCATGTTTACTAACAAACTTGAGATCATTAACAGTTCTACACATATAGTCACTCAAGTGTTCAAGCATATAGGCATTTCGTTTTAACTCTCTACTAACATATGCATTGAAGTTTTCTTGTTTAACAATAAAGTTATCAAATTCATCCAAGCATTGACTAGCAGATTTAGTATAAGGAATATCACCTTCATCAAATCTATAAAGAGAATTTACGTCTACTACCTGTGACGGAGTATTAAGACCATGTATTTCTTCAATAGGCGGTAAATTCATAACGTCTTCAGCTTTAATACATTTTTCTTGCATAGATTTCTTTGCCTATTGCATATCTTCAGGACTGAGAAATAGAATACCTCTCTTCTTCGGAGTTGGCTTAGGAGGTGGTTCACGAAGAGTCCAATCATTATCATTACTCAATATATTATTCAATAGTACTTCAGCTTGTTCAATAGCTCATTCCCCAAAAACACAACTAGCACAACTATCTAGGTGGTCCCTAGAAGCATCGGTTAGTCCATTATAAAGGATATCAAGTATTTCATTTTTCTTGAGAGGATGATCAGGCAAAGTATTAAGTAATTGGAGAAGCCTCCCCCAAGCTTGTGGGAGACTCTCTTCTTCAATTTGCACAAACTTAAATATTCTCTGTAAAGCAACTTGTTTCTTATGCGCAGGAAAATATATTTCAAAGAAGTAATATAACATATCCTGGGGGACTACGCACACAACTAGGAGCAAGAGAATTAAACCATATCTTAGCAACACCCTTCACCGGTATGCGTCGGTGCTATATAAACGGTTTTTGAGCCCTTTCCGCGACGGCATTTGGAACCGTCGCCTAGTGAGTGGCGGGGATAGGGGGTCCTTCCCACATGACCCAGAAACCGTCGGGGATATGCCCTCTTGGCATACACGCTCGGCAAATTGAGGTCGTGTGCGACCGGCGATTGCTCAAATACGGAAATACGTATAGTAGAGCTAAAAATACAATTATACCGGCGAAATTGTTTTCGGTCACAAGTACATCCCACACAGTCAGTCCCCGCTAAACGTTCCTGTTCGTATGTACATCCCACATAGTCGCTCCAAGAAAAACGTTTCTGTTCACAGGTACATCACACATAATTTCCCCATTAAATAGTTTGTGATAGTGTTTCCATTGCACATGATATTAACAATTTTATCGTTTGCGTTATTGAATGCATCACACACGGTGCGTAGAAGAAACTGTGTGGCAAAGGTTGTCCATCACACACAGTTTTTATGTGGTAAACGTTTGCGCATGGTGGCCTAACGCAAACAGTTTTCAAGAGAAGGTCGTGTGTGATTGTTCATTGATCCAACACAGTTTATTCCTAGAAACTGTGTGCGTTGCCTGAGGTCATCGCCCACAGTATTTTCTCAGTAACCTTTTGTAATAGCAAAACCCAATTAGCAGGCTAATTCACCATTAGTAGGCTAATTTCCCTATTATTAATAATCCATTTATTAATCTAATTTACATTCATATTAAGCACATAATATATTTCATTTCCATATTAAGGAAGCAGGATTTCATAATTGAAATACATCAGAGTACAACATGATATAGCTTCAGCACTCACCTACCCCATTACACAACTGCACCAGCATCAAGTTTCACATGCAACATGTAGAACCTTTCGAAATTAGCATCATAGACGGTATATAGACAGATGCATATCATCTGGAAAACTGCTGAAGCGGAAGGTGAATATTGATCCTTCATTCATGTTGAAGGTCTTTGCAACTTTAGGCCAGTGCATGTGGATGATTGGCCGTCCGTCCTTCGTCCTCTTCAGAAAAACTTCAATATTGAACCATGGGTTTTGTATGAAAACCTTCCTCGCCTCCTGACCATAGAGGTGGTTTGAGAGTTAATCATCAGTGAACTGCTTTGGAAAGGCCTGAAACAAGGATGTGCCTAAATATCTTCTCTATATTGGACATGGGGCAAATGAATAAAAAAGGCAAGGCATAATAGTTAGTACCATCTTGTAGTGAACTGATGTCTTCTTCATTGTGCAGACAAAGATCTTGTTGTTTTTTGTCGCTAATTTCTTTATCCTAACAATCTTTTTGAGTTTCTTGACTTGATTGATATTCATGGACAACTCATTTCCCCATATGCAAAAAGGGTCGAACAGTGGGTCAAAACCTCTGACAGCGGGACCTACATGTGCAAGACCAAATTGTTAAAAACCTAAATATTAGAATGGTTCCTGCAATTGCACAATAATGTGCTATTAGACAACGTACCATGCACATGCAGTTAACTAAACCACAACAAATGAACCAAACATTAACTGAGCACCACATTGCACAATATAACATACTCCTAATAGAAGATCAGACAATTAACCAAACCAAACATGCTTAACAACTTGGAAATATAGCAATTGTATTTGTTTCTCGTGTATTTAGTACAACCAAATTCGATTTATTTCTCACATGGTATACAATAACAGAATGCACCCACAATAATTGAACATCACATTGCAGAATTGAACCAAGCAGTTAACTAAACACCACAACAAATGAACCAAACATTAACTGAGCACCACATTGCATAATATAACATACTCCTAATAGAAGATCGGAGAGTTAAACAAACCAATCATGCTTAACAACTTGGAAATATAGCAATTGTATTTGTTTCTCATGTATTTAGTACAGCCAAATTCGATTTGTTTCTCACATGGTATACAATAACAGAATGCACCCACAACAATTGAACATCGCATTGCAGAATTGAACCAAATAGTTAACTAAACACCACAACAAATGAACCAAACTTTAACTGAGCACCACATTGCACAATATAACACTCCTAATAGAAGATCAGACAGTTAACCAAACCAAGCATGCTTTACAACTTGGAAGATTGCACCCTGAAGAATTGAACATCACATTTGAACCAAACAGTTAACTGGACACCACATTGCACGACATATAGAATATATACACTAGAGCAGAAGATTGCATGGTAAAAGTAGATATCACAATTCACTAGAATTTGTTAAGGAAAGGCAGTAGCTAGCAAATTGAACATGGGTCCTTATAATGAGGTAATAAGACAAGCTACTCCTCATTGTTGGAGATATCGATGACGATTGGCTCCTTGGAGATGGAAGAGGGCGGGGCCTTCGCATTGTGGGTGCCCTCGTCGTAGTGGTGAATTGCTTGAGCCGCTCCGAGCACCAACCTGCTGGCTCTCGAGATGAGGTAAGCACGTGCACACTGAGAAAACACATCATAGTCTTCGTCGAAGGCACCAATGGTGGCCTCGAGAAAACGCCACTAATTGTCGTTTAAAGCAGCCAACCGCGTCACGGCATCGGCGCGCGAGGTGTTGATGGTGGCCTCGATGGCGAGGTGCTCCTCCAAGATCTGGGGGTCGGCACAAATGGCAGCCATCGCGACCTCATCCGCGTGTGCGGCCGCGATTTGCTTCTCCGCTGCCAAATGCTCCTTGAGATCCTGGCTATACTGCATGCACCATGGCTTAGGGCGGCGCTTATTTGGTGGAGGGATCGGTGATTTGGGTGGAAGGTGTCACACTCGCGCCGGCGGTTGGGGCATGTGGGATGTGGAAGGAGGAGGGGGATGGGGGTCGGGTGTGGCTTACCTGCCTGGAGGTGAGGCCGAGCAGCGTGAAGGAGGGTAGTCGGCGAGGAGGCGGCGCTGCAAGCAAGGAGTGAAGGTTTGAACTTGGAAAGGAAGGCGGAAACAAGGGAAATGTGGCTTTTGGTAAGGGGGAGGGGCGGGGAGGTAGATATTTCAGCGGAAGCCGAAAATTTGGAATCGCTTCAACGAAAAAACTAGCGCGTAAAGTTTCATCAGACACGGTCCCTTATTCAGAGCGGGCTGTGGACTGTAGCCGTTGCACCTTCTCGCGTAAGCCGTATGCATACTATAATCCGATGGTGCTCCAAGATATTTTATGCTGGATCTCACACGGTTGGTGATAATAAACTGTGTGGGATCTACTTGATTTTTCGTCTTGATTTGAATTACATAATGGGGTCACAGTGGAAATGGACGGTATTTGAATTGCTAGACTTTTATCTGCAGTGAACATGAAACTATATGTGTGTCGTAAAAAAATGGGATTATTCATGGTTCGTTTGGAAATTTTATACATTAAATTGGTTTTCTAGCCATTTCAGGTGCACAATTCAAAATTAAAGCACACGCACATGCTCCGGTGACCAACATGGGTTGTAAAATAATATATGTGTCCATGGGTTTATGATTATGTCTCATGCAAGAAATGGGGATGAATTTCGAACACCACGGCACTGTGGCTCTCTGGCAAATGTTGAGGTACTTGCTTTTGTAATTCTAGTAAATCCAAAACCCGTCTGAAATTCATGAACCTTGGCATGCTATCATGGAATGACATCAACATGCTGGGGTAAAAAATATTGTCCCATTTGAGGGAGGTTGTGGTATAAGCTTCTCACAAGAAAGCCTCATGGTTCCCTTAGGGAAACGTGTCACCTTTGTGGATAAAACGATATCCGTCGCCTCTTCTTCCTTTCAATTTTTTCCTGGTGTCAATATATGGTCATGCAAGGCATTCTTTTTCAGAGTCCTCCTTCCTTTTTTGCAGGCGGCCATCAAACCTCTCCCATTCAAGGACGTGTTATAAAGGAGAAACGGCGCAAACGTGCAGCAGGGCCTCCATCGAGATTTTTAAATCATTAATTTTAGGCTCTGTGTAAACCTTTCCCTTTATCACTTTTCTTCCCTTTTTCTTTGGCATGTAAAATGCCCAAGATGTTATTGGCATTATCTGTAACCATGCGGCTCGCCGTATTAAACGGTATATAAAAGAAGCAGTTTGCTTCCAATTTGTTTGAAGTTTATTTTATTACCATCTGCGTTCTCTCCCTACCTCAGATTGCCACATGTGCCTCAAATCTGGATTTAATACCAGGAGTTGTATCCCACCTGGCACACTTCAAAGTCCGAACACCTATAGGGAACTGTTCAGCGTCCCGGATATACCGTTATATGCATCGGCTTCGAATCATGTCTTGGGTCTATACTTGGGTTGCCCGGCTCCTGTGCTTACCACCTTACGTTCCGTATTGTTCGGCTAAGGTAGTAAAGGGAGAACTATTGTGATTGTATTTATGGTTCATCCGGTCAAGTACCTCAGTAGATAAAGCCGAAAACTGACTGTCATGATAAGCGAGAACTAGTCGGCGATTCGTCGACTTAGTATTATACTACAGATCGTTAGCGATCTACTCCGTGTTACACGAGGGGCTGGTCTTCACCCAGCCGCGTAGAGCAGGCGCCGTAATTCGGATAGTTGCACACGCACAAGGGCCTAGTACTTAGCCCCACAGTCAAACTCCTATGGCTAAGTGAAAGAAATAAAGCCGCATAGTTTGTTTGCCTGGTTCACTTCGCGGACACCTCCTTTACAGACCAAGACGTTGGGTAAAGTGTAGTCACGTGTCGTGTCGAACACCCCTATAGCATTTACATGGGGGCTGAAGCCGACGACTGGAAACTTTTAGATATAAAATAAACAGCCACACAGGAGGAAAAGTCACTTGAAACATAAGGCGCAAAAATATATACATATCGGTTCATAAGCATAGTCTTTACAATCTGAATACAATTACTCAAAGGCCGCATCCTTTGAGCACTGGCCCTCTATAATACGGGCTCCTTCTAGGACGTCATCGAAGTACCTCTGCGACCTCCGATGATCCTTGCCCTCGGGTGGGCCAGTGGTTACCACTTTGGTGGCCTTCATCTTCCCCCAGTGCATCTTGACGCGGGAAAAGGCCATTCGTGCACCCTCTATACAGGTCGAACGCTTCACAGCGTCGACCTGCGGCCTCGCATCGACGAGTCACTTCACCAATCCAAAGTAGCTACTCGGATTGGCTCGGCGGGCCAGAGCCGGACTGTCAAGTCCTTCATGGCTGCACCCGCCATGTTGTGCAGCTCGACCAGCTGCTTCAACTGGTCGTTCAGAGGTACTGGATGTTCTGGCACAAGGAATTGCGACCAGAACAGCTTCTCCGTGCTATTCCCCTCCTGGGCTCGGAAGAATTCGGCGACGGCGGCAATACTCTTCGGGAGATCCGCAAACGTGCCTGGAGAACTCCACAATTGCGTCAGCGACACATACTTCCGACCTCCAAAGATACTCTGTAGAATAAAGGCCTTACTAGCCGCGCCTGCTTGATCTCCTCGCGGGCACTCCGAGACTCACTCCACGCCTCCTTGGCGGCATCAAGAGCCTTATTGAGTTCGGATGCTTGGTCCAAAGTCTTCTACTCCCACTCCTCGCATTTGCGAATGGCGCCTCGTAGCTCTTGTTCGACTTCGGCCACCCACGACTCATGTTGTCGGCGGGAGACATGTTCGGCCTCTAGCTCGGCAGCCGCTTTGTCAGTGGCTGCTTTGTTCATCTCGGCCTCCTTCTTGGCCTGTGCAAGAGCGCCTTTGAGGGTCTCGACCTTAGCTGCGCCAATTGTGACATAATCACACCGCACAATGAGTTCGTACTCTTACAATCAAACACATAGTCATTTGACATAATAATTCTTTGAAAGTCTGCATACCTTGTGTTTCATCAAATCGCTTGTTAACGCGATCGAGCTCTGCGTCATCTATTTGAAGCTTCCGATTGAGCTCGGAAACCTCTGCGGCCTGGGCGGATGCCGCTATGAGGGAAGCCTGTACAAAAAATGGCACAATATGTTCTATTAGCTGGTACTACATGGATGCTCTGTCCGATTCTCTTTAGAATCAGACAAAGCATTAGAGGCTACTATCCGTATACAGGTTTGTTATCCTATACAAATAAAATGTAAACTTCTTTTAGAGTATTACGTCGCATACCTCAAAGCCTATTAGTATGCTATTGAAGGCTTCATTCAGTCCGCTTTTGGCAGACCGAATCTTTCCCATAACCGCACCCATCAGGGTGCGGTGTTCCTCCATGATGGAAGCACCTTGCAGTGCTTGCTCCAGCCTGTTCGGCGCCTCCGGATTAATGGAGGACGTCGTTGAAGCTGATGCTCCTCCCCCTATCGTAGGGGGCTGCCTTCCCGATTCCGGAGCCATGCTGGCCTCCGGAATGGTGTTCGGTGGGAGCTCGGATTTCTTGGGCTCTCCATCGTCGGTTGCCATAGGGACTATTTCCCCTTGGCAGACGGTGGATGAGGTGTCGACCTCGGGCACCCTCTCGTCCGCCCCACTCCCACCTCCTCGCGCAGGAGACACCCGCTGGTAAGTCACCTCAGTGTTCCCTAGTATGATGGGCGATTGAGCCTGTTGCGGCGTGTCACTCTCCGCCATGTCAGTTGGCAGAGAGCTCCCTGGAGATAATGGTGTGCTAGGGAGTGTGAGGGGAGGACTGCAAAACAACAAATAGAATTTATTATGCAATGATAACAAACTGACAAAGATAACAGCAGAAGCCCGAACACTTACGATTCGGCCAGGGGCTTGCTCCTGGGTTACTTTTGGAAATCAGCTTCGGACTCCGAGTCCGAGCTGCCCAGGAGGTTCAGCTTCCTCCTGGGCGCCCCATTTCCCGCGTCTTCGGGAGCCGCCCTCTCCCCCCCTTTCCCTTGAGGGGGGAATCGCTTTCCTCCTCTTCCTCTTCGTCATGGGAGGAGTGGGCGTCGGTCTCTCCGGACATGGTATCCGAAAGACCCTTAGGGCGGGGGCCGCTCTTGACCTCCTTGCCCATCTTCTTGGCCTTCTTCTCCAGCGCCTTATACGGCACCAGAACCAGTATCACCGTCAGTTGGGGCGTGGCTGGGTTTTTGGGCAACGGAGCCAGACAGTTGATCCGCTCCGCTTTCTTCGTCCAGGCCGGAATGGAACATAAGAGTTCTAATTCCTGTCATAATTGAAATATGGACAAGATACGTATTCGGCAAAATTGTGCTTACCTCTAAGGCCAAAGCCACGTTGTTGAAGCCCTTGTCTTCGGTCTCCTCTGGCCATTCCTTCTGGGCCTTGAAAAGTTGCTTCCATATGTCTTCATGCGTAGTGCCGAAGAAGCGCTTCAAGGTCCGTGGCTCCTCCGGATAAAACTCCCATAAGTGGGAGGCCCGGAGTTGGCAGGGAAGGGTGCGGCGGAAGAGCATCACCTGAATCACGTTGGTGAGGTGGGTGCCCTTCGACATCATGCTGGAGATGCGGTTTTGGAGCGTCTTCACCTCTGTCTGAGACCCCCAATCAAGGCCCTTGGTGGTCCATGAGGTGAGCCTCTATGGGTGTCCGGATCTAAATTCGGGCGTGGCTGCCCACTTGGCATCGCGGGGTTCGGTGATGTAGAACCACTCCTGCTGCCATATCTTGTTGGTATCCACAAAGGCCCCTTTGGTCCAGATTGCATTTGGGAGCTTGCTCACCATAGCTCCCCCACGGTCCGCGTGCTGCCCGTCGACCACCTTCGGCTTCAGATTGAAGGTTTTGAGCCATAAGCCGAAGTGTGGGGGACGCGGAGGAAAGCTTCACACACGACTATGAAAGCTGATATGTGGAGGATAAAGTTTGGGTCCAGGTCATGGAAATCTAGCCCGTAGAAGAATAAGAGACCCTGAACAAAAGGGTGAAACGGAAACCCCAGCCCCCGAATAAAGTGAGGGATGGATACCACCCTCTCACCCGGCTCAGGGACGGGGATCACCTGATCCTCGTCAGGAATCCAGTGCCCTATGTCGTCGGCGAGGTAGCCTGCGCTCCAGAGACTCTTCACATTCTTCTCCTTGACAGTGGAGGCCTCCCACTTGCCCTTGGAACCAGATCCAGCCATTGCTGGAGAAGGAGGCGGTGGAGGAGGAGATGGGAGCTACGGGCGCTGGAGCTGTGGGCGCTGGAGCTAAGAGATTGGGAAGCAAGGGCTTGAGGAGAGCGTGAGGTAAAAGAGGGGATCTATGTCCTTTTATAGGCAGTAAATACCAAGCGTCCCCCCACTCGAGCTGTAAAACCTGTCTGTTCCCACCGTAATCGTGCGTAAGGTGCGGTTGGGTTACCCAAATCATATTAATGAGGATCCCATGATAAGCGGGCACGATCTCTGCTTCGACAAGATGTGCCAATAGAGGCTATGCCTCGAAATGCAAAACCAGAGTCAAGAAAACGGTTCAAAATATTAAAGGATCAAGCATGATGTTTCGCTGGAAAGTTGTCAGTAAAGACACAGTGTTTGTTTTGACACATTGCATTCGTGGCTAAGGGTTGTACTAATCATGCAAAGCCGGACATGGTTCCTTTATCCAGGAAATAAACTTTATGTTCGGAAGGAGGAACCCGCCTTGCGATGCCGAAGACAGTACGTGCGCCGGACTCATCGTCATCGAAGACTGGTTCATGGGCTACTGAGGAAGTCCTGGATTAAGGGGTCCTCGGGTGGCTGGATTACTCGTTATGGGCCGGACTGGTGGGCCGTGAAGATCACTACAGAAGATTATCTCCTGTATCCGGATAGGACTCCTATATGTGTAGAATGGCAAGTTTAAAGTTCGGGTGTAATGTTTCCTTCCTCTGCAAGATGATTATGTACAACCCTAGGCCCCTCCGGTGCATATATAAACCGGAGGGTTTAGTCCGTAGAGGCAGAATCAAAATTACCATAGGCTAGGCTTCTAGGGTTTAGCCACATCGATCTCGAGGTAGATCAACTCTTGTAATCCTCATATTCATCAAGATCAATCTAGCAGAAAGTAGGGTATTGCCTCCATTAAGAGGGTCCGAACCTGGGAAACATTGTGTCCTTGTTTCCCCCTGTTACCATCGATCCTCGGATACACAGTTCAGGACCCCCTACCCGAGATCCGCCGGTTTTGACACCGACAGAGCCCTCCAGAGATAGGATGGGTCAAGGCCAACACAGAGGGTGCTATGTCAAAGACTCTTGATTTTGGCGGTGGATGGGCGGTTCTAGGGACCATCATGGAGCTTTTCAAGAGGGAGAATATGCCTCTTTTTTTCCCTGCACCACGGATCCGGAACTTGCTAAACTCATGGCGTGCCAACGTACTATTCAACTTGCGAGAGAAATTGGAGCCCGGAAGCTCATCCTAGATTCTGACTTTCAGACAGGTGTCCACGGGATCAAGGAGGGGTGCTTGAGATCGCTGTACAAATGGACACATTATTGAAGAGGTGAAAGGACTTCTACAGGTTTTTGAGTTAAAAGTTAGGTGGGTGCTATGTTTGGCGAATAAACTCGCTCTATAACTTAGTAGGGAAGGTTGCTTGAATAAGCTTTGTAAAACTTGGCTGGAGCATCCGTTAGCACGTTAGTGGCCTCGGAGGCTGTCTAATTAAACACATTAACGTGCGGGAGAAGGGCGACCAACCAGCATGGCCACATGGCGCATGCTGGTTGGCCGTGGCGAGAAACTTTTTAATTTTTTGGAAGATGAAATTGAGATTTTTTTTCTTTTGAGAAAAGTTTTTTTAGATTATTTTTGGAAGATGAAAGTGAGACTTTTTTTTGCTTTTGAGATTTTTTAGGTTTTTCCTTTTCTGTTTGAGATGGATGTGATGTTAAAGTGTTGCGAGAAAGTTTTTTAAAAAATTAAAAGAAAAGTGAGAATTTTTTGTTTCATTTAAGAGAAAAAAATACACGCTCAACTTCCTTTCAAGAGGCCCACAATGGCGGGCCTCAATCACTAGTAAAATGCAACCGTTTCAACTAAAACACAGAGTCCACACACGCGCGCACACACATTGTAACGTTGATAGTGGGTCGAACGAAACTCAAAGTTCCTCAAAAGATGAGGAGAAAGCTGCCTCGATGCGGGCTTGCTCGGTGTGCACCTCGTCTCCCACCTTGATTCACGTGATGAAGTTCTTTTTTTTCTTTTTTCTTTTTTTGCGAAAAGCGGGATGAAGTTCTTGACTCTCCTGCCGTTGGCGGAAGCTTGGAATAGCTTCGTGTTAGCATCTCCTTCCTTAACCCATCTCATTCTTGAGCGTTGACGCTCAATTGTCCGCTCGAGCGAGGCCATGCCCAGCAACGCAAGCTTAATAGTACAACACAACCAGAGCTCCTGATCCGTGAGGATGCGGGCTTCCTGTGCCTTGTCGAATCTGCATATCACGAAGGTGGCCACTGCCATGAGCAACTTGATGTTTCCGGTCGTTCTCTGCCTCATGCTTGTAATGATACTGCAACATTCCCAAAGAGCGCGTCTAATCTCTTGAAAGGATCCAATTTCAACTAAAACACATAGCCTACGCGCGCGCACAAACACATTGTAACGTTGAAAGAAAATTCACTGGGTGAAATTACCGGATGAAGCTCAAAAAGGCGAACTGTACTTCCATTATTTGGCCGCCCAAGACACTTTATTGTCACTATTACCAAATCAGGCTGGTCGTAATGATAGTATCATAGCTAGTATCATGCATGCCAACTAGACTATTTTGCTAAGGTGGCATAAAATTAAATGAAGAAAGAGAGTGTTGAGTATCATACTCCCTCCGGTCCTTTTTACTTTGCACATTAGGTTTGTCTGAAGTCAACCTCATCCAATTTTGACCAAGTTTATACAAAAAAATATTAACATTCACATAACAACACATTATTAATAGATCCATCTTGGAATATATTTTCATATTATATTTATTAGATGTTATAGATGTTAATATTTTTTAATATAAATTTGATCAAACTTAGCAAACTTTGACTTCAGTCAAAGCTAACGTGCAGAGTAAAAAGGACCGGAGGGAATATCATGATACTGTATCATATTAAATGTTATACTACTATGTGTCATGCATGACAATAAATAAGGTTACTTATGATACTAATATATGATATTTTGCATTACGGAGGTAGTATCATAGCTTAGTATCATGTGCATGATACTAAGGTATGATACTACCCATTACAAGCAGCCTCAAAAAAAAAAAGAATTAGTTTTACAGGCTTAAACTCCTTGCGAACTGTAACCACTTCGGACTTAATCGGGCGCGCCACGTACTTAATCTAGCAGTTTGTGCGAAACGTGTCCTACAATTATTTTTTCTTTTTTTTGGCTTGAGAAAAGAAGCACAAAATTTCGCCACTTGGTGCGGATGACGATCGATCAGGGTTTGCGACCTCGCCGGAGGGCCGGCCATTTGGTGATCATGCGAGTCCGACGAGCTTCTCGCTGAGCTCCCAGACCTTCCTAGCCTTCTCGGTGTCGCTGGCCTCCTCGGAGAGCTGGTTCTCGAAGGACGCCGAGTTCTTGTTCCAGCTCCAGTAGACGCCGGACTTGGTGAGGCTGGGCTCGCTGACGACCTGCGCCAGCCTCTTGCCGGCCTCGTCCTCGGACACGTACCCCTTGGTGATGTACTTCTGGAACGGCGGGAAGAGGAAGCGGAACAACGGGACGTGCTCACGGAAGAGGCCCGTGGTGGCGATGCACCCCGGGTAGAGCGACGCGAAGGTCACGCCGGTCTCCTCGTGGTACCGCCGGTGGAACTCCTGCATGGTCAGCATATTGCACACCTTGCTGTCCTTGTACGCCTTGGCGCCGTCGAACTCCGCGCCGTCAATCATGGCAGCACTGCCCACGCCGTTCAGCCCGGCCGCCAGGCCCCTCAGGTCCCCGAGGTTGGCCTTGGGCGGCACGTTCCCCGCGAGCGTGTTCGTGTTCCCTGCACACAGAAATGAAGGTTACAGTCTGAAACAACGACGAGTAGGACAACAAAGAAACAGAGGATCGCGCATGTACATATTACCGGTGATGGAGCCGACGATGATGAGGCGCTTGGAGGGGTAGTCGGAGGCCTTGAGGTCCTCGAGGAGCTCGCGGGCGAGGAGGAAGTGGCCGAGGTGGTTGACGCCGACGCTCATCTCGAAGCCGTCCGCGGTGAAGGAAGGCTCCTTGGCGGTGGGCTGGTACACGGCGGCGTTGCAGACGACGACGTCGATGGGCATGTCGAGCTGGCGCACGTTCTTGACGAACTGGCGGACGCTGTCGAGGGAGGCCAGGTCCAGGTGCACGATGGTGTAGCTGCCCTTGGGCATGCCGGCCGCCCTGGCCGCGCGCGCGGTCTTGAGGTAGTCGCGGCACGCCATGATGACGTGCCACTTGCCTGACTCCGCCAGGGCCTTGGCCGTGGCGAGGCCGAGGCCCGACGACGCGCCCGTGATGACCGCGTTGCCCGTGCGGACGGTCTTCTTGCCGGACGGCGACGCCGGGGTCGCGGTCGGCGCGGACACCGCCGCGGCCTGCGCGCGGATGGCAACTGACGACGTGTTCACCCTCTGCGTAGGTTCGTGACGCGCATGTCGGTCAGAACGAGCGGCGGCTAACAGAGCACGGTCCACAGTCTAGGCCAAGTACCCAGCTAACTAATCACAAATCCGGTACTCCATTACTCGACTATGTTACCAGCTGCAATTCCCCAAATAATACCACGCAACAACAAGCAGCGACTTGCTAGGCAGAGTGCACACATGCATCGACCCGAATGCAAAGATTTCAGCTCACCTTGGTGCGCAGGCCCAGGGAGGTGGTGTCGAATCTGAGGCCATCGGCGAGACGAACGCCGAAGAAGGCCGAGTCCTTGGCTGCTCCCTGCACACGGACCACACAGCCACGAAATCAGCAATAAACATTGGGAAGAAACTCCAAGCACCAGGCGTGAACTCCACGGAGAAGTTGAGAAAACTAAACCTCCTTGCGCGCGGAGAGGGCCGACGGGAGGAAGGAAGTGGCCGCCTGAAGAGCCATCTGAGCCGGCGAGCAACGCAGCGACGAGAGTGTATCAGATGGTGCGGATGGCAGTGAGCTTCTCTTGGAAAGGCTTGCGAAAGCGAAGGAGCGGCGCCATTTATGCTAGCGGGGACGATAAGGTGATAGGGGGAGGCGGGCCGATGCCAGATGGCGCCGACCTGGCAGTGGCGCGGCCAATGGGGTTCCTCTGGCTGGATTCCCGTCACGGGGGGTGCTCGGCTGGCTGCTGCACAGAATGGAAAGGTTTTGAGGTAAATGTTTGTCGCTGTTGGCGTCCATGGTCGATCGGGACGGTTCTAGTCAGTTGTGCCTTGATGGGCCGGTTTTGTTTCTCGAAAACAACTCACAGATCTCGCTCTTTGGAAACTTTCCATTTCCCCCCACGTCAAAAAAAAAACTTTCCATTTCCCCCAATTTTCATCACAGTCCAACGCTCTATTTTCTTACCATGAACCGGCCCACTTCTAATACTTGGTGGTAGTATAGCCTGTACATTCATCATCCTCCTCCTTCATGGCTCCATATCCTCCTCTACTATAACCTAAGCCTCCTAGTTTTAAAAAGCCCACGTTCAATTGAGGTCTCCAATTAAAATTAGATCATCCGATTTTGATCGGGTCAACAATTTTTCAAAGCTCTTTTATTTAATTGTTTTTATACTATACACCATGCTTCCAAATTGTAAGGCCTAACAATTAATTAAGGTATTCAATTTAGAATTGGGTCATCCAATTTTAACTGGGTCAACAATTTATCAAGACCTCCCATTCAATTATTTTAATTCACTATGTTCCCTAATTTTAAAGGTCTTTCATTTAATTGAGGTAATCAATTTTGGATTTGGTTTACGATTTTGACCAGGCCAACGATTTTTCAAATCAATTAGCAGCAACTGGCCTATAAAAACATTAATCTTGCGCACCCTACCACCACCTAAAAAAAGAAGAGCCATCATGTGATATTGTAGCACTAATATAGTAAATACAACCACCAACACACAAAAATTCCCACATAAATGTAGGCTGGCTAGCGCATAACACAGTATCACATCACGAAAGACCCACCAAATCACTGTATTATAAATATAAATAAAACACACTCTATCATCTCCCCGACCCACCAAACTAAATATTCCACAAGTTCAAGAATATAAGGGGTATTAGTTTTTTGGAGAGTCAAATTTCTTTAACTTTGACCACGTTCACAGCACAAATATTGACATCCACAATATTAAACAAAATAAGTATGAAAATTCATTTCATGATGAATCTAAAAGTACTAATTTGATAGTATGGATTTTAATATATTTCTCTACAAATTTGATGAAATTTAAAATATTTGACTTTCAAAAAATAATACACATTATATTTTGTAACAGAGTGACTTTTTTTTAAGAAACCCAACAACACCAATAACGCAGCAAAGCATGCCCAATCCTTCTAGTTTTCACAAAAGAGTAAAACGCGTCAAAGGTTCTAAAACTATTTGAGGTGTGTTAAGCTAGTCTCAAAACTTCAAAACTGTAAATTTGGGTCTCATAAGTTTGTTAGTGGATCATCTCCGGTCTTAAACAGCCTAAACAATTGTTTGACATGCTTGCGTGGCGTGTTGACCGTTGCCACATCAATACGGGTCCCACCAGGGACACCCAAGTAGAAAGATATTTTGCATAAACACCCTAGGTTGATGCCGCTGGACACAGAGGATGCAGACTAGCTGAACATGGCTACCAGTCTTTTCAGCTAGGTCAGGCCTAGAAGATGACCCTCCTTGCATACTGTTGCCAGCTGATGGTCATTGCCGACCACTCTATCATGTGCAGCCTGACCTGCTGCCGCATCGCATCTCACGGAGACGGAGATAGAGTTGCATTTCGTCGAGGGATTGAAGTGGGGCACGGATATGTGTAGCTCGTGGCGAAGACCAGTAACCACGTGTCACGTCACGCTGACATCATGTTGGGGATAGAGTTGCATTTGGTCGAGGGATTGAAGTGCGGCACGGATATGTGTAGCCCGCGGCGAAGGCCAGTAACCACGTGTCGTGTCACGCTGACATCATTTTTTCTTTTTATTTTTTGGTTTATATTTTGACATATTCTAAATAAATATACTACAGAAACACTTTACATAACATTTTGAAAAATGTTAATCTTGCATTTAGAAAATGGTAGACATGTATAGAAAGTATTTCCGATGTACACGAAAATATGTAATGTGAAGTAGAAAATGTTAATCATGTGTATGAAAGTGTTTGTCACAATTACAAAATTTCACTCATTTTTCTAAAAATGTACGCAACATTTAACAACATGTTTAGGCAATGTAAAAAATTGTTTGTCTAATTCAAAAAATGTTTCATACATTAAAAATGTTACATTATATTTTAAAAAATCTTCGCAAATTCTAAAATGCTTGTACAATATACAAAAATGTTTGCATAGTTCAGGCGAGGAGGTGAATCCATCATTTTTTTTTCTTTTGATGGCTATTTGTGATGGTGCTAGAGGCAGGTGATGGGCGTTGGTGTCAAGCTTAGACGATTCTTCAGTCTTGACTATAATTTCATTCTTGGCTAGTGTTTTTTTGTGCAAAGTCTAGCGTTTTGCTGCCTTTATAAATTTGTCAAGTGTGTTTACATGGATTTTATTATGATCTTTATGATATAAATGAGACACGTAACAAAGAAAACTAAAGTATAAAGAAGAAACAAAGAAAACAATGAAGAAGACCGCAGAGAAAACAAAGAAAATCGAGACTCGAAGAAAATCCATGAAAAAAAGAACAGAAAAAAAAGAAAAAAAGACGAAGAAAACCAGACCAAACCGATCGAACTCAACTACCGAATGTGGAACAACGAAGACAACAGCCGAAGATAGCTAAGGGCATCTCTAGCAGACTCTTTATCGTGCGGACCTTTAAAGTGAGTATAAGGGCCGCGAAAAACATGTTTTAAGGGCTGGCGCGGGCTACGGCGAAGCAGATCCCGCAAGGCCGAACAGTAAAACAGAATATTCTACGTTCGTCCTTGCAGGGTCTGTTGTGCTGCAGCCCGCGCCAGCCCTCAAAACATGTGGTTTTTTCTCAATTTGACACATATGTGTCATAATACATAGAAATATGAAATCAATATAAATTAGAATCAATATATATTAGAATCTAAATATTACAATGCAATAATCATCCAAATTACAATAATTATTGAAATATAAGAATTAAACTTACAATTCAATACAAGAATTGTTCCAAATACAACAATGATGCAAATCACACATGAATTAATTAAATGAATGTAAAAATGGCTGGTTTTATTACTGCCCATGCCTTTGCCAATGGTGCTTAATGAGATCGTGCTAAAGCTGGTGGTGGGTGTTTGAGTCTTCAATTTCCCGATATATTTGTAGGAATGCTTGTATGCGGTCAGGGTCTTTAGATGACTTCACGCGGCTATCGACATTGTCGTAGAAGAACTCTGTGTCCCTCTCATCTTCGATGATCATGTTGTGAAGAATCACACAATATGTCATGATGTTGTTTAGGGTTTGCTTGTCCCAAAAACGAGCAGGACCATGAACAAATGACAAACCTAATGAAAGATCGTGGATGCCGCCTAGAGGGGGGGGGGGTGAATAGGCACTTCAAAATAATTACGGTTTAGGCTTGAATAAATACGGAATAAACCTAGCGGTTAATTTGCCAAGCACAAAACCTAAAACAACTAGGCTCACCTATGTGCACCAACAACTTATGCTAAGCAAGATAAACTACTAGGTAATAGCAAGATATACGACAAGAAACAATATGGCTATCACAAAGTAAAGTGCATAAGTAAAGAGCTCGGGTAAGAGATAACCGAGGCACGCGGAGACGACGATGTATCCTGAAGTTCACACCCTTGCGGATGCTAATCTCTGTTTGAAGTGGTGTGGAGGCACAATGCTCCCCAAGAAGCCACTAGGGCCACCTTAATCTCCTCACGCCCTCGCACAATGCAAGATGCCGTGATTCCACTAAGGGACTCTTGAGGGCGGTCACCGAACCCGTACAAATGACAACCCGTGGGGGCGGTCACCGAACCCGTACACTTTGGCAACCCTTGGGGGCGGTCACTGATATGTCTCCAACGTATCTATAATTTTGATTGCTCCATGCTATATTATCTACTGTTTTGGACTATATTGGGTTTTATTTTCCACTTTTATATTATTTTTGGGACTAACCTATTAACTGGCGGCCCAGCCCAGAATTGCTGTTTTTTTGCCTATTTCAGTATTTCGCAGAAACAGAATATCAAACGGAGTCCAAACGGAATAAAACCTTCGGGAACGTGATTTTCTCACCGAACGTGATCCAGGAGACTTGGACCCTACTCCCAGGAGTCAAAGAGGCGGTCACGAGGGTGGGGGGCACGCCCACACCCCTAGGGCGCGCCCCCTGCCTCGTGGGCCCCTCGGTGCTCCACCGACGTACTCCTTCCTCCTATATATACCTACGTACCCCCAAACGATCAGAACAGGAGACAAAAAACCTAATTCCACCGCCGCAACTTTCTGTATCCACGAGATCCCATCTTGGGGCCTGTTCCGGATCTCCGCCGGAGAGGGCCGTCATCACGGAGGGCTTCTACATCACCATAGCCTCTCCAATGAAGTGTGAGTAGTTTACCTCAGACCTTCGGGTCCATAGTTAGTAGCTAGATGGCTTCTTCTCTCTCTTTGGATCTCAATACAAAGTTCTCCCCCTCTCTTATGGAGATCTATTCGATGTAATCTTCTTCTTTTTGCGGTGTGTTTGTTGAGACCGATGAATTGTGGGTTTATGATCAAGTCTATCTATGAATAATATTTGAATATTTTCTGAATTATTTTATGTATGATTGGTTATCTTTGCAAGTCTCTTCGAATTATCCGTTTGGTTTGGCGAACTAGATTGGTAGTTCTTGCCATGGGAGAAGTGCTTAGCTTTGGGTTCGATCTTGCGGTGTCCTTTCCCAGTGACAGAAGTGTTAGGGAACGCAGTAATTTCGAAAATTTTCCTACGCACACGCAAGATCATGGTGATGCATAGCAACGAGAGGGGAGAGTGTTGTCTACGTACCAACGCAGACCGACTACGGAAGCGATCACACAACGTAGAGGAAGTAGTCGTACGTCTTCTTTCCGATCCGACCGATCCAAGCACCGTTACTCCGGCACCTCCGAGTTCTTAGCACACGTTCAGCTCGATGACGTTCCTCGGGCTCCGATCCAGCAAAGCGTCGAGGAAGAGTTCCGTCAGCACGACGGCGTGATGACGATCTTGATGTACTACCGACGCAGGGCTTCGCCTAAGCACTACAACGGTATGATCGAGGTGGAATTTGGTGGCAGGGGGCACCGCACACGGCTAAGGAACGATCTCAAGGATCAACTTGTGTGTCTTGGGGTGTCCCCTGCCCCCGTATATAAAGGTTGGAGAAGGGGGGGGCGGCCGGCCAGGGAGAGGGAGGCGCAGGGGAGTCCTACTCCTACCGGGAGTAGGACTCCCCCCTCCAATCCTATTCCAATTAGGACTCTCGGGGGGGCCGGCCCCTTCTCCTAGTCCTACTAGGACTTGGGGAAAGGGGGGGGGGGGGCGGCCAGCTATGGGCTGCCCCTTTTCTCTTTTTCCACTAAGGCCCAATAGGCCCATTAGTCTCCCGGGGGGTTCCGGTAACCCTCCCGGTATTCCGGTAAAATCCCGATTTCACCCGGAACACTTCCTATGTCCAAACATAGGCTTCCAATATATCAATCTTTACGTCTCGACCATTTCGAGACTCCTCGTCATGTCCGTGATCTCATCTGGGACTCCGAACAACCTTCGGTACATCAAAATGCATAAACTCATAATAACTGTCATCGTAACGTTAAGCGTGCGGACCCTACGGTTCGAGAACAATGTAGACATGACCGAGACACGTCTCCGGTCAATAACCAATAGCGGGACCTGGATGCCCATATTGGCTCCTACATATTCTACGAAGATCTTTATCGGTCAGACCGCATAACAACATACGTTGTTCCCTTTGTCATCGGTATGTTACATGCCCGAGATTCGATCGTCGGTATCCAATACCTAGTTCAATCTCGTTACTGGCAAGTCTCTTTACTCGTTCCGTAATACATCATCTCACAACTAACATATTAGTTGCAGTGCTTGCAAGGCTTATGTGATGTGCATTACCGAGAGGGCCCAGAGATACCTCTCCGACAATCGGAGTGACAAACCCTAATCTCGAAATACTCCAACCCAACATCTACCATTGGAGACACCTGTAGTACTCCTTTATAATCACCCAGTTATGTTGTGACGTTTGGTAGTACCCAAAGTGTTCCTCCGGTAAACGGGAGTTGCATAATCTCATAGTTATAGGAACATGTATAAGTCATGAAGAAAGCAATAGCAACATACTAAACGATCGGGTGCTAAGCTAATGGAATGGGTCATGTCAATCAGATCATTCAACTAATGATGTGACCTCGTTAATCAAATAACAACTCTTTGTTCATGGTTAGGAAACATAACCATCTTTGATTAACGAGCTAGTCAAGTAGAGGCATACTAGTGACACTCTGTTGGTCTATGTATTCACACATGTATTATGTTTCCGGTTAATACAATTCTAGCATGAATAATAAACATTTATCATGATATAAGGAAATAAATAATAACTTTATTATTGCCTCTAGGGCATATTTCCTTCAGTCTCCTACTTGCACTAGAGTCAATAATCTAGATTACACTGTAATGATTCTAACACCTATGGAGCCTTGGTGCTGATCATGTTTTGCTCGTGGAAGAGGCTTAGTCAACGGGTCTGCAACGTTCAGATCCGTATGTATCTTGCAAATCTCTATGTCTCCCACCTGGACTAAATCCCGGATGGAGTTGAAGCGTCTCTTGATGTGTTTGGTCCTTTTGTGAAATCTGGATTCCTTTGCCAAGGCAATTGCACCAGTATTGTCACAGAAGATTTTCATTGGACCCGATGCACTAGGTATGACACCTAGATCGGATATGAACTCCTTCATCCAGACTCCTTCGTTTGCTGCTTCCGAAGCAGCTATGTACTCCGCTTCACATGTAGATCCCGCTACGACGCTTTGTTTAGAACTGCACCAACTGACAGCTCCACCGTTTAAAGTAAACACGTATCCGGTTTGCGATTTAGAATCGTCCGGATCAGTGTCAAAGCTTGCATCAACGTAACCTCTTACGGTGAGCTCTTTGTCACCTCCATATACGAGAAACATATCCTTAGTCCTTTTCAGGTATTTCAGGATGTTCTTGACCGCTGTCCAGTGATCCATTCCTGGATTACTTTGGTACCTCCCTGCTAAGCTTATAGCAAGGCACACATCAGGTCTGGTACACAGCATTGCATTCATGATAGAGCCTATGGCTGAAGCATAGGGAACATCTTTCATTTTCTCTCTATCTTCTGCAGTGGTCGGGCATTGAGTCTGACTCAACTTCATACCTTGTAACACAGGCAAGAACCCTTTCTTTGCTTGATTCATTTTGAACTTCTTCAAAATCTTGTCAAGGTATGTGCTTTGTGAAAGTCCAATTAAGCGCTTTGATCTATCTCTATAGATCTTTATGCCTAATATGTAAGCAGCTTCCCCGAGGTCTTTCATCGAAAAACTTTTATTCAAGTATCCCTTTATGCTATCCAGAAATTCTATATCATTTCCAATCAGCAATATGTCATCCACATATAATATTAGAAATGCTACAGAGCTCCCACTCACTTTCTTGTAAATACAGGCTTCTCCAAAAGTCTATATAAAGCCAAATGCTTTGATCACACTATCAAAGCGTTTATTCCAACTCCGAGATGCTTGCACCAGTCCATAAATGGATCGCTGGAGTTTGCATACTTTGTTAGCTCCCTTTGGATCGACAAAACCTTCTGGTTGTATCATATACAACTCTTCTTCCAGAAATCCATTCAGGAATGCAGTTTTGACATCCATCTGCCATATTTCATAATCATAAAATGCGGCAATTGCTAACATAATTCTGGCGGACTTAAGCATCGCTACGGGTGAGAAGGTCTCATCGTAGTCAACTCCTTGAACTTGTCGAAAACCTTTCGCGACAAGTCGAGCTTTATAGACAGTAATATTACCGTCAGCGTCAGTCTTTTTCTTGAAGATCCATTTATTCTCAATTGCTTGCCGATGATCGGGCAAGTCAACCAAAGTCCATACTTTGTTTTCATACATGGATCCCATCTCAGATTTCATGGCCTCAAGCCACTTTGCGGAATCTGGGCTCACCATCGCTTCTTCATAGTTCGTAGGTTCATCATGATCTAGCATCATGACTTCCAGAACTGGATTACCGTACCACTCTGGTGCGGATCTCACTCTGGTTGATCTACGTGGTTCAGTAGTATCTTGTTCTGAAGCTTCATGATCATCATCATTAGCTTCCTCACTGATTGGTATAGGTGTCGCAGAAACAGTTTTCTGTGATGTACTATTTTCCAATAAGGGAGCAGGTACAGTTACCTCGTCAAGTTCTACTTTCCTCCCACTCACTTCTTTCGAGAGAAACTCCTTCTCTAGAAAGTTTCCCAATTTAGCAACAAAAGTCTTGCCTTCGGATCTGTGATAGAAGGTGTATCCAATAGTTTCCTTTGGATATCCTATGAAGACACATTTCTCCGATGTGGGTTCGAGCTTATCAGGTTGAAGCTTTTTCACATAAGCATCGCAGCCCCAAACTTTAAGAAACGACAACTTTGGTTTCTTGCCAAACCATAGTTCATAAGGTGTCGTCTCAACGGATTTTGATGGTGCCCTGTTTAACGTGAATGCGGCCGTCTCTAAAGCATAACCCCAAAACGATAGCGGTAAATCAGTAAGAGACATCATAGATCGCACCATATCTAGTAAAGTACGATTACGACGTTCGGACACACCATTACGTTGTGGTGTTCCGGGTGGCGTGAGTTGCGAAACTATTCCACAATTTTTCAAATGTACACCAAACTCGTAACTCAAATATTCTCCTCCACGATCAGATCGTAGAAACTTTATTTTCTTGTTACGATGATTTTCAACCTCACTCTGAAATTCTTTGAACTTTTCAAATGTTTCAGACTTATGTTTCATTAAGTAGATATACCCATATCTGCTTAAATCATCTGTGAAGGTGAGAAAATAACGATATCCGCCACGAGCCTCAATATTCATCGAACCACATACATCGGTATGTATGATTTCCAATAAATCTGTTGCTCTCTCCATAGTACCGGAGAACGGTGTTTTAGTCATCTTGCCTATGAGGCACGGTTCGCAAGTACCAAGTGATTCATAATCAAGTGGTTCCAAAAGCCCATCAGTATGGAGTTTCTTCATGCGCTTTACACCGATATGACCTAAACGGCAGTGCCACAAATAAGTTGCACTATCATTATTAACTTTGCATCTTTTGGCTTCTACATTATGAATATGTGTATCACTATCTTCGAGATTCAACAAGAATAGACCACTCTTCAAAGGTGCATGACCATAAAAGATATTATTCATATAAATAGAACAACCATTATTCTCTGATTTAAATGAATAACCGTCTCGCATTAAACAAGATCCAGATATAATGTTCATGCTCAACGCTGGCACCAAATAACAATTATTTAGGTCTAATATTAATCCCGAAGGTAGATGTAGAGGTAGCGTGCCGACCGCGATCACATCGACTTTGGAACCGTTTCCCACGCGCATCGTCACCTCGTCCTTTGCTAGCGTCCGCTTATTCCGTAGTCCCTGTTTCGAGTTGCAAATATTAGCAACAGAACCAGTATCAAATACCCAGGTGCTACTGTGAGCTCTAGTAAGGTACACATCAATAACATGTATATCACATATACCTTTGCTCACTTTGCCATCCTTCTTATCCGCCAAATACTTGGGGCAGTTCCGCTTCCAGTGACCAGTCTGCTTGCAGTAGAAGCACTCAGTTTCAGCAATTTATTTTAGAATTTTTGGGGTTCCAGAAGTTTGCGTTAGTTACAGATTACTACATACTGTTCTGCTTTTGAAAGATTCTGTTTTTCGTGTGTTGTTTGCTGATTTTGATGAATCTATGGCTAGTAAAATAATTTATAATCCATAGAGAAGTTGGAATACAATAGGTTTAACACCAATATAAATAAAGAATGAGTTCATTACAGTACCTTCAAGTGGTCTTTTGTTTTCTTTCTCTAACGGAGCTCACGAGATTTCTATTGAGTTTTGTGTTGTGAAGTTTTCAAGTTTTGGGTGAATTCTTTTGATGGATTATGGAACAAGGAGTGGCAAGAGCCTAAGCTTGGGGATGCCCATGGCACCCCCAAGATAATCCAAGGACACCAAAAAGTCAAAGCTTGGGGATGCCCCGGAAGGCATCCCCTCTTTCATCCACTTCCATCGGTAATTTACTTGAAGCTATATTTTTATTCACCAACATGATATGTGTTTTGCTTGGAGCGTCTTGTATTATTTTTGTCTTTGTGTTTTAGTATGCCACAATCATCATTGCTGTGCACACCTTTTGAGAGAGCCATACATGAATTAAAATTTGATAGAATACTTTATGTGCTTCACTTATATCTTTTGAGCTATGTGATTCACTTATATCTTTTGAGCTATGTAATTTTGCTCTATGTGCTTCACTTAGATCTTTTAGAGCACGGTGGTGGATTTGTTTTAAAGAAGCTATTGATCTCTCATGCTTCACTTAAATTATTTTGAGAGTCTCTTAATAGCATGGTAATTTGCTTAATAATAACATGCTTGGTATTCAAGATTTGTGAAACTTTCTTTTGAGTGTGTTGAATACTAAGAAAAGATTGAAGCATGATAATTGTTTTGAGATATGGAGGTGATAATATTAGAGTCATGCTAATTGAGTAGTTGCGAATTTAAAGAATACTTGTGTTAAAGTTTGTGATTCCCGTAGCATGCACGTATGGTGAACCGTTATGTGATAAAGTCGGAGCATGATTTATTTATTGATTGTCTTCCTTATGAGTGGTGGTCGGGGACGAGCGATGGTATTTTCCTACCAATATATCCCCCTAGGAGCATGCGCGTAATACTTTGCTTTAATAACTTCTAGATTTTTGCAATAAGTATATGAGTTCTTTATGACTAATGTTGAGTCCATGGATTATATGCACTTTTTTTCACCCTTCCACCTTTGCTAGCCTCTCTAATACCGCGCACCTTTCGCCGGTATCATACACCCACCATATACCTTCCTCAAAACAACCACCATACCTACCTATCATGGCATTTCCATAGCCATTCCGAGATATATTGCCATGCAAATTTCCACAGTTCCGTTTATCATGACACATTCATCATTGTCATATTGCATATCCCGGTACACCGCCGAAGGCATTCATATAGAGTCATATTTTGTTCTAAGTATCGAGTTGTAATTGTTGAGTTGTAAGAAAAATAAAAGTGTGATGATCATCATTTTTAGAGCATTGTCCCAAGTGAGGAAAGAATGATGGAGATTATGATTCCCCCATAAGTCGGGATGAGACTCCGGACGAAAAATAAATAAAAGAGGCCAAAGAAGCCCAAATAAAAAGAGAAAGAAAAGAGGCCATAAAAAAGAGAAAAGTCCCAAATAAAAGAATGAGAGAAAAAGAGAGAAGGGACAACGTTACTATCCTTTTACCACACTTGTGCTTCAAAGTAGCACCATGATCTTCATAGTAGAGAGTCTCTCGTTATGTCACTTTCATATACTAGTGGGAATCTTTCATTATAGAACTTGGCTTGTATATTCCAATGATGGGCTTCCTCAAATTGTCCTAGGTCTCCATGAGCAAGCAAATTGGATGCACACCCACTTAGTTTCTTTTTGAGCTTTCATATACTTATAGCTCTAGTGCATCCGTTGCATGGCAATCCCTACTCACTCACATTGATATCTATTTATGGGCATCTCCATAGCCCGTTGATACGCCTAGTTGATGTGAGACTATCTTCTCCTTTTTGTCTTCTCCATAACCACCACTCTATTCTACATATAGTGCTATATCCATGGCTCACGCTCATGTATTGTGTGAAGATTGAAAAAGTTTTGAAAAAGTTAGAGTATGAAACAATTGCTTGGCTTGTCATCGGGGTTATGCATGATTTAAATACTTTGTGTGGTGAAGATAGAGCATAGCCAGACTATATGATTTTGTAGGGATAACTTTCTTTGGCCATGTTATTTTGAGAAGACATAATTGCTTTGTTAGTATGCTTGAAGTATTATTATTTTTATGTCAATATAAACTTTTGTCTTGAATCTTTCGAATCTGAATATTCATATCACAATTAAGAAGATTTGCATTGAAACTATGCCAAGTAGCACTCCGCATCAAAAATTCTCTTTTTATCATTTACCTACTCGAGGACGAGCGGGAATTAAGCTTGGGGATGCCTGATACGTCTCCAACGTATCTATAATTTTTGATTGCTCCATGCTATATTATCTACTGTTTTGGACTATATTGGGCTTTGTTTTCCACTTTTATATTATTTTTGGGACTAACCTATTAACCGGAGGCCCAGCCCAGAATTACTGTTTTTTTGTCTATTTCAGTATTTCGGAGAAACAGAATATCAAACGGAGTCCAAACGGAATAAAACCTTCGGGAACGTGATTTTCTCACCAAACGTGATCCAGGAGACTTGGACCCTGCTCCAAGGAGTCAAAGAGGCGGTCATGAGGATGGGGGCGCACGCCCTGCCTCGTGGGCCCCTCGGTGCTCCACCGACGTACTCCTTCCTCCTACATATACCTACGTACCCCCAAACGATCAGAACAGGAGCCAAAAAACCTAATTCCACCGCCGCAACTTTCTGTATCCACGAGATCCCATCTTGGGGCCTGTTCCCGAGCTCCGCCAGATAGGGCCGTCATCATGGAGGGCTTCTACATCACCATAGCCTCTCCGATGAAGTGTGAGTAGTTTACCTCAGACCTTCGGGTCCATAGTTAGTAGCTAGATGGCTTCTTCTCTCTCTTTGGATCTCAATACAAAGTTCTCCCCCTCTCTTGTGGAGATCTATTCGATGTAATCTTCTTCTTTTTGCGGTGTGTTTGTTGAGACCGATGAATTGTGGGTTTATGATCAAGTCTATCTATGAATAATATTTGAATCTTCTCTGAATTCTTTTATGTATGATTGGTTATCTTTGCAAGTCTCTTCGAATTATCCGTTTGGTTTGGCGAACTAGATTGGTAGTTCTTGCCATGGGAGAAGTGCTTAGCTTTGGGTTCGATCTTGCGGTGTCCTTTCCCAGTGACAGAAGGGGCAACAAGGCACGTATTGCATCGTTGCCATCGAGGATAACAAGATGGGGTTTATTTCATATTGCATGAATTTATCTCTCTACATCATGTCATCTTGCTTAAAGCGTTACTCTGTTTTTAACTTAATACTCTAGATGCATGCTGGATAGCGGTCGATGAGTGGAGTAATAGTAGTAGATGCAGAATCGTTTCGGTCTACTTGTCACGGACGTGATGCCTATATACATGATCATGCCTAGATATTCTCATAACTATGCTCAATTCTATCAATTGCTCAACAGTAATTTGTTCACCCACCGTAGAATACTTATGCTCCTGAGAGAAGCCACTAGTGAAACCTATGGCCCTCGGGTCTATTCTCATCATATCAATCTCCATCACTTTAATCTTGCTTTGCCTTTTACTTTGCCTTTACTTTTTACTTTGCATCTCTATACCAAAAATACCAAAAATATTATATCTATCATATCTCACTCTCGTAAGTGACTGTGAAGGGACTGACAACCCCTAATCGCGTTGGTTGCGAGTAGCTATCGTTTTGTACAGGTACAAGGGACTTGAGCGTGGCCTCCTACTGGATTGATACCTTGGTTCTCAAAAACTGAGGGAAATACTTACGCTACTCTGCTGCATCATCCCTTCCTCTTCGGGGAAATCCAACGCAAGCTCAAGAGGTAGCAGTCACCGGTACCCGTCAAATTGCTCGGGGCGCTCTCCACAACCTAATTGGAGACCACGACGCTTTCCCGGAGCTTTACACCACAATGATTGAGCTCCGAACACCACCAACCGTCTAGGGCGCCCAAGCACCCAAGAGGAACAAGCTCAAGGGTACCAAGCACCCAAGAGTAATAAGCTTCTCAACTTATAACTTCCACGTATCACGTGGAGAACTCAAACTGATGCACAAAATGCAATGGCAAGGGCACACGGAGTGCCCAAGTCCTTCTCTCCCAAATCCCACCGAAGCAACAAATGCTAGGGAGGAAAATAAGAGGAAGAACGAAGAAGAGAACACGAAGAACTCCAAGATCTAGATCCAAGGGGTTCCCCTCACATAGAGGAGAAAGTGATTGGTGGAAACGTGGATCTAGATCACCTCTCTCTTTTCCCTCAAGAACTAGCAAGAATCATTGGAGGGATTGAGAGTTAGTAAGCTCGAAGAAGGTCAACAATGGGGGAAGAACACGAGCTAAAGAGATAAGGTTCATTGGGGAAGAAGACCCCCTTTTATAGACGGGAAAAAATCCAACCGTTATGCTCACAGCCCGCACAGAGCGGTACTACCGCTCCAAGGAACGGTACTACCGCTAGGGCAGAAGAACCCCTTTGAAAAACAACAGCGAGGAGGCAAAAGGCCAGTAGAACCGCCGGAGCGGTACTACCGCTAGGGATAGTGGTACTACTGCAAATGGTAGCGGTACTACTGCTTGTGAGCGGTACAAAAAAAATACTTCCGTGCCTACTTCCGCTGAGCAAAACATGAGATTTTGGTCCGGAGCGGTACTACCGCTCAGGAGCCGCAGTAGTACCACTCTGGAGCGGTAGTAAAAAATTGCATCCGCTCTAGCCACGGTAATACCGCTGCAGCCTTTACCAAAACAGCCACAACTTCTGCAAACGGACTCCGAATTTAACGAAACCAAGTTTGTTGGAAAGCTAACGACATGGGCTAACACAATCCTGAAAGAAATATCAATAAGAAGCAAATGAGAGAAGGCCCATAATAAAATGGTGAGAACCCTTCCTCGGAAAAGACCAGTAAAACCTCCAACATCGAAAACATCATAGAAGATGCATGCGAACTCCGTTTTCGATGAACTCAAGCTTGTCATCAAGATGACCATAAGCTCTAAGACTCACAAAGAGAACCAAACAAGAACCAAGAAAGATGATGTAAGGATGCAATGGTTTGAGCTCTCTACGAATGATATGATCAAGCTACTCATCGAGAGCCCCCCTTGATAGTACGACGATCATGAGACCGGTAAAAGAGAAAACCTATCAAGGGCAAAACTTTACCTTGCACATGGTCCACTTAAGCTAGATGATGACGATCTTGACTCCCTCAAGTTGTACCACCTTTCTTGATTGCGTTGGCTCGGTGAAGACTAGTTGATTGCTCCGCCATACTCCACTATGGGTGAGCCACTCTTCCGCACATCTTCACAAGTCCATTGTCACCACACTGGACGGCAAGCTTCAAGCATTTGATCTATTCGTGATGCTTCACTTGAATTTGCACACCGCAACCTATCCCTACAAAGAACTCTCACAAAGACCATGTGTTAGTACATAAAGCGTAATGGACAATGCTTACCATACCATGGGATCACTTGATCCCTCTGTACATCTTGTACGCTTTATGTGTTGATCAACTTGATTCACTCTTGACTTAGTCTTGATCAACCTTGATTCTTTCCAACTCTCTTCATTTGGATGATGTCTTGAAGGTAAACATGAATGATCAAACAATCTTCTTCTTCAAGACATGCTTGCAATAAGCTCAACTTGATTCACTCTTGACTTAGTCTTGATCAACCTTGATTCTTTCCAACTCTCTTTATTTGGATGATGTCTTGAAGGTAAACATGAATGATCAAACAATCTTCTTCTTCAAGACATGCTTGCAATAAGCTCAACTCTCAAATGACCAATCTTTGGATAATTCCTTGAATAGCACCTTGGTCGACACAAACTCTCCTTGAGACCAACACATGTACTCCAAGAAAAGCCTATGGTCAAAACCTTCAAATATAACTCAAGGTAACCATTAGTCCATAGAGATTGTCATCAATTACCAAAACCAAACATGGGGGCACCGCATGTTCTTTCAATCTCCCCCATTTTGGTAATTGATGACAATCACTTTCAAGAGAGTTTATACAAGGAATTATGCATCACCAAGCAATGCAACAACTAATAATGCATGCATATGAGATGCAAATGCTTAGGAACAAAACCAAAGCAAGGAGAAAACTCTGAAGTATTCTCCACAAAACTCTCTGGAACTTCTCCCCCATTGGCATCGATTTCCAAAATGGGCGAAAAGCTTAGAAGGCCAATATAAATTATGTTCCTCCATAAATTGTGTGTTTCTCAACAAGAGAGTGGAATGCAATACACATATCCAACGGTAATACTTGGAGGAAGACCAACTATATCGAGGCACCAAGATTGCTAAAGGAATGATATGCCACAAGGACATAACAAAGAGAGAGACAAGCAATCAAGCAATCAAAAGGTACCAATTGAAGCAAGCAATCAACGGATATCAATTGAACCAACTAGACCACAGATCCTACGAGCTAGATGAATAAAGGATATTATGATATGAGCAAATGAGTGTTCTAAAGAAACTAGAGAAGCTCCCCATGATTTGTGCACACATAAGAATCTTTGTATTTGGATACAAAGTGCACAAAATAGGATCATAGCTCCCCCAAAATCAATAGAAACTTACAACAAGTGCAAGTGAGCATATAGGAAACTAAGCCTAGTACATGTAACAAACACATGGTTGAGCAACAAGTGAAAGAGGTAACTTAAGAATGGGCTCAACCAAAATGATGTGTGTGAATCAAGGCAATGCACTTGAGAATACTAATGTACGGATGAGCATTAAGTATCAATAAAGTCTTGAAAGAATGAGGCAACACGGTGCAAGGCCTATCATTCCCACACACAACAAGTAAATGGGTTCACAAGCTTACCAATAAGCATATAAAGAACCTATGCTTGTGACAACCCGTGGTGAAGATAGAAGATGAAAGCCTCATCAAGACGAGGGATACCAATTAAGATGGCAAAAGCCTCGTAAAGATAAGCATGACGAAAATAATCTTCACCACACAAGAGTGCATCAAGATGCAACGAGATAAGACATGCACTCAAGGCAAAAGCTTTCACGGAGCCACCAAAGAAATAACATAAGAATGACAAGGTGGACGTGAAAGAAAGGATATCAACTAGATATGCAACTTCTCTCAAGTGTATAAGATTCTAGGTAGACGAAATCATGATGATATATATCTACAGATAAAGATATACACACGAAATAGTTACAAAAGGAAAGAACAAGATATCCACACGGAAATCATAAATATACCAATAAGATATTTGCTTGAAAGCATAGCACATGGCTAGATCTGATCATATTGTATATAAATGAATTCCTACTACACAACCATCAAAAACATCACAACTAGTAATATGAGATCATCATTGAGATGCTTTAAGAAAGGAAACAAGTATCACAAGATGGAATGAATATCATGCTAAGATGCAACCTACACAAGGTTGAAAGCAAGGAAGAATGCATGAAGAGATACTTGTTACCGAGATATCATTGGAAGGATGTAGTAGATACCAATTAAAGGTAGATAGTAGTTCATTGATCATCCTAGCTTGACTCCAATAAGTACATGATGACACCACCTTCCTTGTGAGTGAGCCGAGCGTCCAATGCATCTCCAATTGTTCCTAGAACAACAACACAAACAAAATGGTACCCAAACTCATTGGGACAAAAGAGTTAGAGAACCAACAATACATAGGACAAACTCCACATAAAAATGTGCATATAGATACGAAAATGAATTTTATGCACATCTCATCCAATTTGAGACTTGGTGGAGTTTCCCCTATATATTGGGTCAAAGAAAGATAGCATGTCAAAGATACTACACGAAGTTAATATGCATGCTCAAGACTTTCAAGAACCGATACCAAATGACAAAGAAATATCAAGTGAAGAAAAGATACCAGATGAATAAATCATCACTTGGAGGATATCAATTGAAAGATACATCAAGGAATGAGATATCCAATGGCACACTCAAAATAAAAGATATCAAACTCCCAAAAGAGAGGATGGTTCCAAACATACCAAGCTCTCTACAAAGTTTCATGATGGCACAAAGTACCAAAACGAAAACGTCTTGCCTTCCACAAACACACACTTGATAAGGATCGCAAGAAGAGTGTTTTATAGAAAATAGGATAGCTCCCTCAAGACTAGTGCATTAGAGAGAAATTTCATTTGAAAACAAAATGCACAAGGTGGGATCACCACTTTCACTATATCTAGAAAACACTAAACAAGATCAAGAAATAAACAAGATCCACAAGTGGTATGAAAGACAAAGGGAGTTGATACAATCCTTGGCAAGAGAAAAGGCAAATAAAGGCTAAAGCCAATGTAAAGATGATCAATAAATGCTACCACAAAAGTGAGTACCAATTGTCAAAAGACAAGAAGTAAATGGAAATAATTTCCGATGGTAGATAGCAAGGATATCCGACATCATCTTCACACCAAACAAAAAGCAAATTGCAACTTGTAGAGCTAACATGCCACCTAGGAACAAGATAATTTACAATATCAACTCTAGGTGACAATATCTCAAATGTACACATTTTCTTGGCTAGTAATATACACATAGCATATTACTCCCCCATAATGTGATACCAATTAAGGATAAACAAGAGGCAAATAAAAGGATCCAATAAGAGATAATTAATGGACTATTTAGAATTTGAATTTCTCATGAGAAGACATACCACATAGCGACTAGATAATCTTGAAATATCAATACTAGGTGGTATTACTCATGTACACACATTTATAGGATCGTGAGGTGCACAAAGCACATCACTCCCCCATAATGGGATATTCCATTAATCTCTCACAAGAGCCAACTAAGAAATAAACAAGATGCAAAAGGCTCAACGAACGACACACATGTACATGATGTGCAAACCAACACACACATACTTGATTGCTCAAGATAATCAAGTTGGAAGCACAACATATACAAACACATGCAAGGAACGAAACCAAACATGCAAAGGGGCAAGTAACTATCAATGTAGACACTTTAAGCACGAGTTACCGCAAGGAGGAACATTGGATATAAGATAGAAACTTGATAATCCGGATGACTTGGCTTGAGACAATAAGAATGATGAAGTCCCCTTAATTCTTCATAATGCAGCCAAGTCTCCAATGACCTCCAATATCACCTATTAATCAAGTTGGAGCTTGTTGGTCCCCAACCAAGTTGGGTCCTAAGAGGTTTGTCACAATAGGCCTGGCTACCTAAATGGTTCTTTTCTTGACACCACTTTGAGCACCAACAAATTTGGCAAACACATTGCCAATATTATCCTTCCCAAGAGAATAGATATCATCAATAATAATTGGGTTGGATAAGTTACCACTAGTGCATGAAGAAGCGAGGTGACCTTTCTCGCGACATAGGTAGCAACGTCTACTCTTCACTTTCTTCTCACTTGATTTATCAACTTGAGAAGCAAAAGCTCGAGTCTTCTTGGGAAGAGGCTTTTCTTCAACTTGAGGTTGAGCATGAGAATGAACTTGTGGCCGCTTCCCTTGTTGCTTGTCACTAATGGGTTTCTTCTTCAATGGGAAAGATCTAACATGATGCCCTTCAATTTTGCACTTGAAGCAAATAATCTTGGCTGAATTCTTGACTTGTTCTTGGCCCTTCTTCTTGATCATTTTGGACTTCTTCTTCTTATTGGAGTTGAATCCAAGTCCACCTTTGTCATTGGGGGATTTTTGCACACTCAAGATATTGTTGAGTGTGGATTTCCCTTCATGACTCTTTTCCAAGTCTTTCTTCAAAGAAGTGACTTGGGCCTTGAGCTCTTTGATTTCCTCTACATGGTTAGTCTCAACACAAGTACTAGAGGAAGTATAAGCTTCATCGTTAGAGCAACAAGGCAAGGAAAGCAATTCATCACAAGATGTATCAACACTGTGAGTAGATGAATTACAAGGACTAGCACATGGCAATATAGCATTTTGACTAGAAGTAGTGCTAGTATCCACATGAGGCTCACTAGATGTTACCTTAGAAATCATGGCCTCATGAGCTATCTTTAGCTCATTATGGGATACTAGAAGATCATCATGAGAGCTTGAGAGCTTTTCATGGTTTTCTTCTAATTTCCCATAATTGCTAGATAGCAACTCAAGTTGAGCCCGAAGCTCAACATTCTCCTTCAAAATGGATGCTTCACAAGTAATAGAGTTAGTAGCACAAGCATCATCATTAGCAACAAGAGGAGAAGACAACTTGGCAAGCTCTTTTGAATATGAAGCTTTAAGTTCTGCATGAGACTCGGTGACTTTGAGGAGCTCACTCTTAATGACCCTTGAGCCATTTTCGAGGTGCCCAAAGTCCTCAAGGAGTTTAGCATGCGCAACTTCAAGCTTCTCATTTTTAGTTTCAAAAACATTGGCCACCTCAATATCTCTATCATGAGATTCCTTCACTCTAGATAATTCTAGAGAAAAAGTCTCCTCAGAGATTCCTTGGTGGTTTGTTCAAGTTCGAGAGCTTGGGAGAGGTCCGCGATCTCATTAGCGTAATCACGCTCATGACCTTCCAATTTATCAATGGTGACCTCATGCTCCTCAAGACGAGATTCCAACTCATCAATATATTTCTTGCCCTCAATAGCAATAGACATGATTTCCATGAAGTTGGAACGAGCAATTTTATTCTTAAGAAGAGCTTTAAAAATCATTTCCCCCTTAATTTTTAAGGAGGCAACATCATCATTCTCTTCATCATAATCAACATCATCATCACTCTTGCCATCATCAATATCATCACAAGATATATTGGGATTCAAAGTGGGAGATACCTTTGAAGCCTTGGACATAAGGCAAAATGCAATAGATGATGATGTAGGATCCCTTGAAGCACCATCCAAGACCACATCTTGTTCCATGGTGTGTTGGGTTTCCTCTACATTGTTAGCACAACAACTCGAGAAAATACATGCATTTTTATCATGGCAACAAGATATAGCAAGCATATCATCATGAGATTTAGTCAAGCAATTTTTACATGATATGCAAGGACTATCAACACAAGCATGTGAAACATGTATGGTGCTGGAAGTGTTAAAGTCCAAAGAAGATGCATTGCAGTAAGATAGTGATGAAGTATCATCCACAATAAGCTTACTATCATCATTGCAATGACCAACACTACTCACCATATCATTACCTTGTGGCAAACCACATGTAGGTGAAGTAGAAGAAGTTGAGAAGACTATACGACCGGAGGTGGAGGGAGAACAATCATCCCCACAAATCTTGGACAAACAATATTTATCTTGAAGCTTCGTCCACAACTCATGAGCATCCCGGAACGGCATGAGTTGAAATATAACTACATTGCTCAAAGCATCGAAAAGCACATTAGAAGCTTGAGCATTGAGATAAGAGTTTTTCTCATCCTCTAAAGATAATCTTTGGGGATCCTTTGGAGGAGAAAAACCCATACCTACAATTCGCTCTAAATTTGGGTCCATGACCCTAAAGAGATTAAGCATGCGAATTACCCAAACATCAAAATTTGTGCCATCGAAACTAAGAGTGTCAGAGAATCCTAAACCCCTAGTCGACATCCTTACTCTCTAGGCGGTTAAGCCCTATAAAGAGAGACGAGGCTCTGATACCAATTGAAAGATCGTGGATGCCGCCTAGAGGGGGGGGGGTGAATAGGCGCTTTAAAATAATTACGGTTTAGGCTTGAACAAATGCGGAATAAACCTAGTGGTTAATTTGTCAAGCACAAAACCTAAAATAACTAGGCTCACCTATGTGCACCAACAACCTATGCTAAGCAAGATAAACTACTAGGTGATAGCAAGATATATGACAAGAAACAATATGGCTATCACAAAGTAAAGTGCATAAGTAAAGAGCTCGGGTAAGAGATAACCGAGGCACGCAGAGACGATGATGTATCCCGAAATTCACACCCTTGCGGATGCTAATCTCCATTTGGAGTGGTGTGGAGGCACAATGCTCCCCAAGAAGCCACTAGGGCCACCGTAATCTCCTCACGCCCTCGCACAATGCAAGATGCCGTGATTCCACTAAGGGACCCTTGAGGGCGGTCACCGAACCCGTACAAATGGCAACCTGTGGGGCGGTCACCAAACCCGTACACTTTGGCAACCCTTGGGGGCGGTCACCGGTACCCATCAAATTGCTCGGGGCGATCTCCACAACCTAATTGGAGACCCCGACGCTTGCCCGGAGCTTTACACCACAATGATTGAGCTCCGAACACCACCAACCGTCTAGGGCGCCCAAGCACCCAAGAGGAACAAGCTCAAGGGTACCAAGATGTAACACCCTCGATGCGACTATATCTCCCACGTGTCGAGGCACGACTTAGAGGCATAATCGCATTGAAGGCATATGTCGCAAGTTAGGCAATCATCACAAACATCCCATGTAATATAGATAGATAAAAGGGATAACATAGTTGGCTTACACTCGCCACGTCAATCAAGTACATAAATAACATACATCATCCAAACACTCATGGCCCGACTACGGCGCCAAAATGAAAGATAACCCAACAAGCGACATGGTCCCGATCACCCCAACTGGGCACCACTACTGGTCATCAGGAAAAGAAACATAGTAACGCTGAGAATCCTCGTCGAACTCCCACTTGAGCTCAAGCGCGCCATCTGGAGCTGTATCCTCAGGCCCTGCATCTGGTGTAATAGTAATCTGTGAGCCACAGGGACCCAGCAATCTCGCACACTCACGATCAAGACTATTTAAGCTTAATAGGTAAGGCAAGGTAAATATGTGGAGCTGCAGCAAGCGACTAGCATATATGGTGGCTAACCTATTCACAAAAGAGAGCGAGAAGAGAAGGCAAAGCGCGAACGCCTAACTAAAGAGGGCAATCCTGCGGCAAACATTACTCCAACACCGTGTCCACTTCCCGGACTCCGCCGAGAAGAGGCCATCACGGTAACTCACACAGTTCATTCATTTTAATTAAGTTTATGTTTAAGTTATCTACAACCGGATATTAACAAATTCCCATCTGCCCATAACCGCGGGCACGGCTTTCGAAAGTTCAAATCCCTGCAGGGGAGTCCCAACTTAGCCCATGACAAGCTCTCACGGTCAATGAAGGAATAGACCTCCTCCCGAGACATTTCGATCAGGCTCGGTACCTCGGTTCTTCAAGAAATTTCGACAGGTTAAAGACTAGACCAGCAACACCGCCCGAATGTGCCGACAAATCCCGATAGGTGCTGCACATATCTCGTTCTCAGGGCACACTCAGATAGGTCAAGCTACGAGTAAAACCAACCCTCAAGTTTCCCCGAGGTAGCCCCGCAGGCTGCCCGGTTCGGACCAACACTCAGAGGAGCACTGGCCCGGGGGGTGTTTAAAATAAGATGACCCTCGGGCTTCGGAAACCAAAGGGAAAAGAGGCTAGGTGGAAAATGGTAAAACCAAGGTTGGGCATTGCTGGAAAAGCTTTAATCAAGACGAACTATCAAGGGGTTCCCATTATAACCCAACCACGTAAGGAACGCAAAATCCGGGAACATAACACCGATATGACGGAAACTAGGGCGACAAGAGTGGAACAAAACACTAGGCGAGAGGCTGAGCCTTCCACCCTTTACCAAGTATATAGATGCATTAATATAACATGGTAATATAATGATATCCCAACAAGTAAATAAATGTTCCAACAAGGAACGGTCTCCAATCTTCACCTGCAACTAGCAACGCTATAAGAGGGGCTGAGCAAAGCGGTAACATAGCCAATCAACGGGTTGCTAGGACAATGGTGGGTTAGAGGCTGAACATGGAAATTTGGGAGGCTTGAAAGCAAGTGGTAGGCATCGTAGCATTGGCATAGCAAAAGAGCGAGCAAACTAGCATAGCAAAGATAGTAGTGATTTCGAGGGTATGATCATCTTGCCTGCAAAGTTGTCAGAGTTGACTGGATCCTCGAAAGCAAACTCAACGGGCTCCTCGTTAGCGAACTCGTCTCCCGGCTCTACCCAAACAAGACAAACAAGCAACAAGAACACAATCAACCACGTGCAAGGATCAAACAAGATGATGCAAACATGGTATGCCATGCGGGATGCCATGCGGGATGCATATGCAAGATATGACAGGAAATGCATGAACCTGGCCTCAACTTGGAAAACCAAGTGTGCCACTGGAAAGATGAGATGAAATCGCTTGAAAACGATATAAAGATCACCGGAATCGGAGTTACAGTTTGGAAATGGCAAGCGATTCAAATATGACCACGATCTGCGATTTACAGCAAGTAGTCATCTAAATGCAATGAGATGAACATGCTACAACACCCAAACATGGCAACAAAATACATGGCAGGGATGCATTCAAGATGCTTAACAAAAGTCTAGCACTGAGCTACGGCCAATTCATCCATTAACAGGTTCAAACAAGCATGGCAAAAATGCATATGGTAAACAGATCTCAGACTTAGTGAAATTAACACTTGTCTGGAATTTTAGACCAAGTAGCACTCTTCGGAGCAACGAAACTACATGCTATAGGACCTGAACATGGTAAAGTAAAGCATGGCATAGAGATACTCAAAGAGCTTAACAAAAGTCCCTTAGTGACCTTGAGCCAAAAGGGATCACAAAATACATTTGCAAGCATGTGAACATAGCAAAAACATAATCAGTTTCAGACTTAGTGAAAAACTGGAACATGCTGAAAACAGATCTCAAGTAGGCATGTTTACGAGCTCGATGCACTCACTATGGAGCAAGTCATGATAAGCTAAGCATACATCTATCAAGAACACACAAAATTCAAGCTAGACATGGCAATAACAATAACATAGCTTGCACGGATCAACTATAACATCATCGGCAAAATTGCAAACAAGTTGACAATCTGCCCAGATTCACAAAGTAGCAAAAGTAGAGCTCGATTGACTCAAGCTAGGGTGCTCCATATATGCAAACAAAGACATGGATGGATAGAGCACTACAAGATTAACAAAACATCCTTACTGATCATCCTCAAAAGAGGCACAGATCACTAGGAAACAACATGAACATATGGCATCATGAACTAAACAGCTCAAGGACTTGGTGGAAATGCTAAGTCCCTGAAAACAGAGTTACCAAGTGCCTCACTTCGCAAGCTTGCACTAGTCACCACACACATCACAAAAAAACATGGGTTGCACCTCTGGAAAGATGACAAAACCCTTAACAAAACATATGTAGAGCTCATGGGCATATCATGCACACAATAATCATGGCAAAAATGACAAAAGTCTAACATGGAGTAACAGATCTCACAAATATCTCAAGTAGCCCTCTTCTAACAGCATTTCGGGCATCAAGATGAACTCAAATGAAAATGATGCAATGGAATGAAATGATGTACTCTCTGAGATAAACATTTTGATATGCTATATGCATGAATCGGAGCTACGGATGCAAAGTTACGAGCTACGAACAGGAGCATATGGATCTGTGATTTCGGGACTTAGACGAAAAAATCACCCCGAGATCTAGGGTTTGCACGGAAACCGAGGCGCGACCGGATCTCGCCGGAACAGTGCTCGCCGGCTCGGAGCTCGCCGGAGTCGATGAGGAGGGCGGCGGGGTCGGATCCCGGCGAGAGGAGGGCGGGGCGGCGACGGCGGTCGCCGGACTTGGCGGCGATGGTGGCTGTCGGTGAAGCGGCGGCCGGGCTGCGGCAATCCGGGCGGTGGCGCGCCGACCGGAGAAGGAGGCGAGGCGGCGCCGGGCTGCCGCGGCCGGAGAAGACAGAGACACGGGCGGCGGCGCAATCCAGGCGGCGGGGCTTGGCGATGCGGGCCTCGGGGGCCGGCTACGGGCTCCCGGGCCTGGCGGCGGAGGCGAACGGCGGCGCCATGTGGCACGCCCGGAGTGGCTGCGGGCGGGCGGCGCGCAGGTCGGACACGTTCGATCTGGCGCGGACGTTGTCCGGCGGCGCGAGGAGGAGCGGATCTAGGGTTTGAGGAGGAGGGGATCCGGGATTTTCGGAGGGGGTGTTTATATAGGCATAGAGGGAGCTAGGAGAGTCCAAATGAGGTGCGGTTTTCGGCCACGCGATCGTGATCGAACGCTCTAGATGATGGAGCAAGGTTAGGTGGGTTTTGGGCCAAGTTGGAGGGGTGTTGAGCTGCAACACACATGAGGCCTTTTCGGCCCCTTGGTTAACCGTTGAAGTATCAAACGAAGTCCAAATGATACGAAACTTGACAGGCGGTCTACCGGTAGTAAACCAAGGCTGCATGGCAAGTATCGGTCCAATCCGGAAATGTTTAATCCCCACACATGAAAGAAAGGTAGAATTGACCACCGGAGGAGAACGAAGCGCCGGAATGTAAAACGGACAACGGGGAAAATGCTCAGATGCATGAGACGAACACGTATGCAAATGCAATGCACATGATGACATGATATGAGATGCATGACAACGATAACAACACACGGAGACAAAGACCCGAACCCAAGAAAATAAAATAACTTAAGGCCGGAAACGGCAAGAGTTGGATTACATATTGGGAAAGTCATATCCGGGGTGTTACACAAGCACCCAAGAGTAATAAGCTTATCAACTTGTAACTTTCACGTATCACGTGGAGAACTCAAATCGATGCACCAAATGCAATGGCAAGGGCACATGGAGTTCCCAAGTCCTTCTCTCCCAAATCCCACCGAAGCAACAAATGCTAGGGAGAAAAATGAGAGAAAGAACAAAGAAGAGAACACGAAGAACTCCAAGATCTAGATCCAAGGGGTTCCCCTCACATAGAGGAGAAAGTGATTGGTGGAAACGTGGATCTAGATCTCCTCTCTCTTTTCCCTCAAGAACTAGCAAGAATCATTGGAGGGATTGAGAGTTAGCAAGCTCGAAGAAGGTCAACAATGGGGGAAGAACACGAGCTAAAGAGATAAGGTTCATTGAGGAATAAGACCCCCTTTTATAGGTGGGAAAAAAATCCAACCGTTATGCTCACAGCCCGCACAGAGCGGTACTACCGCTAGGGCGGAAGAACCCCTTTGAAAAACAATAGCGAGGAGGCAAAAGGCCAGTAGAACCGCCGGAGCGGTACTACCGCTCGACCTCACGGTACTACCGCTAGGGATAGCGGTACTACCGCAAATGGCAGCGGTACTACTACTTGCGAGCGGTACAAAAAAATACTTCCGTGCCTACTTCCGCTGAGCAAAACACGAGATTTTGGTCCGGAGCGGTACTACCGCTTAGGAGCCGCGGTAGTACAGCTCGGGAGCGGTACTACTGCTCAGGAGCCATGGTAGTACCGCTTTGGAGCGGTAGTAAAAAATTACATCCGCTCTAGCCACGGTAGTACCGCTGCAGCATTTACCAAAACAACCACAACTTCTGCAAACGGACTCCGAATTCAACGAAACCAAGTTTGCTGGAAAGCTAACAACATGGGCTAACACAATCTTGAAAGAAATATCAATAAGAAGCAAACGAGAAAAGGCCCATAATAAAATTGTGAGAACCCTTCCTCGGAAAAGACCGGTAAAACCTCCAACACCGAAAACATCATAGAAGATGCATGCGAACTCCGTTTTCGATGAACTTAAGCTTGTCATCAAGATGACCATAAGCTCTAAGACTCACAAAGAGAACCAAACAAGAACCAAGAAAGATGATGTAAGGATGCAATGGTTTGAGCTCTCTACGAATGATACGATCAAGCTACTCATCGAGAGCCCCCCTTGATAGTACGGCAATCGATTCTATAACCCGGTCTCCCAACTACCATCATGAGACCAGTAAAATAGAAAACCTATCAAGGGCAAACCTTTACCTTGCACATGGTCCATTTGAGCTAGATGATAACGATCTTGACTCCCTCAAGTTGTGCCACCTATCTTGATTGTGTTGGCTCGATGAAGACTAGTTGATTGCTCCCCCATACTCAACTATGGGCGAGCCACTGTTCCGCACATCTTCACAAGTCCATTGTCACCACACTGGATGGGAAGCTTCAAGCATTTGATCTATTCGTGATGCTTCACTTGAATTTGCACACCGCAACCTAACTCCACAAAGAACTCTCACAAAGACCATGTGTTAGTACACAAAGCGTAATGGACAATGCTTACCATACCATGGGATCACTTGATCCCTCTGTACATCTTGTACGCTTTATGTGTTGATCAACTTGATTCACTCTTGACTTAGTCTTGATCAACCTTGATTCTTTCCAACTCTCTTCATTTGGATGATGTCTTGAAGGTAAACATGAATGATCAAACAATCTTCTTCTTCAAGACATGCTTGCAATAAGCTCAACTTGATTCACTCTTGACTTAGTCTTGATCAACCTTGATTCTTTCCAACTCTCTTTATTTGGATGATGTCTTGAAGGTAAACATGAATGATCAAAAAATCTTCTTCTTCAAGACATGCTTGCAATAAGCTCAACTCTCAAATGACCAATCTTTGGATAATTCCTTGAATAACACCTTGGTCGAAACAAACTCTCCTTGAAACCAACACATGTACTCCAAGAAAAGCCTATGGACAAAATCTTCAAATATAACTCAAGGCAACCATTAGTCCATAGAGATTGTCATCAATTACCAAAACCAAACATGGGGGCACCGCATGTTCTTTCACCTAACTTGCAACCCCAAAGGCTCTTTCAAAATCTTTTCGGGCAGCCTCTTGGACCTATGCAAATTCGCTTGCTCCCTACTTTCGGGTTTTCCGATGGTCTTGACAAACATAAACCAAGAAGGGTAAATACCATCAGCAAGAGGGTAGCCCTTTGTGTACTGATGCCCATTCACCGTGTAGTTGCAAGCAGAAGCATCACCACTAGCAAGTCTAGCAAACAAATAAGACCAATGCAACACATTGATGTCATTGAGAGTACCCGCCAAACCAAAGAAGCAATGCCAAATCCATATATAAATCCTCGGATGCAACGGCCTCTAGCAAAAATTTTGCATCACGAGACTTGCCACAATACTATCTGTGCCATGCCTCCGGGCAGTTTTTCCAAGTCCAATGCATGCAATCAATGCTTCCTAGCATGCCTGGCCTACCTTGCTTCTCATTTGTTGCCATCAACATTTTTGTGTCTTCCTCGTTGGCTGCCCGAAGATAGACAGGACAAAAGACATGGATGATCACTTTGGCGAACATATGCATTGACTCAATTGTAGTATCTTCGTATGCACTAAAACCCTTCAAGCCCGCGACATTTCTCCTTTGGGTAAAAAAAATCGAGAATTGGCCTCGCAAACTTCTACTATTTTTACGAAGAGGGATCGACGCATTCGATACTTTCTCTGAAAGAGGTGCGGTGGATACATAGGTGACACTGCGAAGTAGTCTTGCATCAGCATCATGTTCCTGAGATGACGGTTGCGCGGGATGCAAAGACGAACGATGGTCGATCCTCACCGCCACTTTCTGTTCCTATCCTCGAACTCCTTCACGGTGAGGATCACTACGATCATCTGCTGCCGATTCTTCTTGAGCAGCGTCTTTATGTCTGAGTCGTCGGACGAGGACGAATCCTCGAGCAAAAATTCCTCGCACGGGTTCAAATCCATCTACAAATTTTAATGGAGCTCACATGAGCGGAAATCGTTCGCTAAATCTAACTTGAAGGGGTAGAAAAGGACTCACCGACGGATCTGGGGTGGGCGACAACTCAGGGGCGGCTGGGCGCGGCGCGGTGGACCCGGGTCTGCAGCGACTTGGTGGTGTGTTTCCGCCGGCGGATATGGCCGGAATCGAAGGTGGCGGGCGGGCGGCGATGGCGGAATGGGGAAGGGGAACGTGCGCAGGCTGAAATGTCCCTCCTGCCAACTGCTTTTCCACTATATAGGGCACCGGCCGGGGTGGGGGGGGGGGTGGGGAACTTGTGTTTCCGCGGGTCAGGAGGAGGGGGCAATTTACCGCGCCCCTCAAAATTTTTTAAGGGGTAGAGACGTTTAAGGTGTCTATTCGGGCCGCTTTTTCACGTAAAACTTTAAACTTGCGATTATTTTGCAGTTCGGCGCAATATAAGGGGTCTGCTAGAGATGCTCTAATGGCTCGGCCCAATAGCCGTCCTCCGGCATGTGTCCTAATAGGACTCATTATATAATACTTTTTTGCAAAGACCACTCCCATCTTCCCATGTTACGACAAGTCGCGTCACTTGTTGCTACACTTATTTTTTTCAAAACGTTTTATCTCTTAAATTGTGTGTCTAAATGTCGAACCGTTTTCACCGTTGTATTCTCACATCGAGATCTTCAAAACTAGTTTCCACGTGTGAAGATTTGGAGGGACTTTTTCACAAAAAAGGACTAAAAAGAGAACCAGTAGCACGTTTTTCCCTTTTTCCAAGAGGCATGATCGTGCCTCTCATGGAAGCAACTCTGTGCCTCCATGAGTAGTAAATTTGTGCTTCTCGCGAAAGGACCGTGCCTCAGACGGAAGCAAATCCGTGTCTGCACGAGAAGTAAATATGTGCCTCTCGCACAAGAAAGAAAAGAAAACATGTTATTTCCCTTTTTAAGAGGCACGGACGTGCCTCTCGCGGAAGGAAAAAAACATGAGTGCCTCTCATGAAAGAAAATCCGTGCCTTCACAAGAAGTAAATATGTGCCTCTTGCATAAGAAAGAAAAAGAAAAACACGTTTTTTACTTTCCGAAAGACACGACAGTGCGTCTCGTGGAAGCAAATCCGTATCTTCATGAGAATAAATATGTACCTTTTGTAGAAGGAAAAACACGTTGTTTTCTTTCTGGGATACAAGACCGTGCCTCTCGCAGAAGCAAAATCGTGCCTCAATGAGAAGTAAATCCGTGCCTCTTGCGAAAGGAAAAGAAACGCGTTTTATCGCCCAATTTTTGTCCCGGATTTTTTTGGGTCCAAATCTTAAGAAAACCAGGGAAAACCGAAAGACAAAAAAAGAAAAACATCTAAAAGCCGAAAACGCGTATAGAAAAATAAAATAAAATTCAAAAGGAGCGTCCAGAGCGCGACATGTGGCGTCGGTTGAGAGGTGGGGGCTCCCGAAGGAGTATTCCTTTATTAGTTGCTCTCGCAATCGAAGTGGTCAAACGATTCCTATTTGTACTGGGCCCAAACATGCCAGCTTTTTGAGTTGATATGCGAACTTTTCTTAAAATCTTGTACTTTTTGCAAATTCATGACGTTTTTGGAATTCAGGAACATTTTTAAAATCCATGAACCTTTTCTGAATCTAAAAACTTTTAAAAAAACTTCAGATCTTTTTAGTTTTAAATCTTTTTCCTTTCAAATATGTGTCTTTAAGCAAATAATCCTTTTTAAGCTATAAAAATTGAATTGTCAAGACAAGATTGCCGGGTTCCTTTTTTGGAATTCATGATAGATCTTGGAGCCACAGGCGGTCACGGACAAGATAAGCCATTGTGACAGATAGATCGGATGGCTCATCGTGGACACTGACTGTTGTGTATGGACCACAAGATGATCAAGACAAGATTGTTTTTCTTCAAGAGATTCGTGACATCAAGTGCTTAGTGCAAAATGGATGGCTTATTGCTGGTGATTTCAATCTTATTGCAAGTGCAAGCGAGAAGAGCAACTCCAACGTAAACATTCGTATGATGGGCCGGTTTAGAACCGTCATCGAGGATATTGAGCTTAGAGAGTTCCAGTTGAATGGAAGGCTTTTCACTTGGGCCAGTGACAATAGCCATCGCACCTGCTCCAAACTGGATCGTATTTTCATGACCCAGGATTGGGAAATGCGGTTCCCCCAATACAATCTGATGCCTGCCTCCACGGCCATTTCAGATCACAGTCCCCTGCTGCTCAAGAAGATGAAACTGAAGCGCTACTCTGGTTTCAGATTTGAAACTTTTTGGGTCTCTTTGCGTGGTTTTAGGGAAATTGTTCAGGAGGCCTGGAACAGGGATGTGCGTTCCCTAGATGCTTTCAGAGTTCTACACACAAAGTTTTGTCGCACGGCTGCTGCCCTCAAGAAGTGGAGCAAAGCTCGCATGTCCGAGTTGAGGCTACAGGAGGCCATCGCCAACGACGTCATTTTCCATTTGGATGTGGCACAAGATGAAAGGGTTTTGTCCAATGATGAACTAAATTTGAGGCGTCTTTTAAAGGCTAGACTGCTGGGGTTGGCGGCCATTGAACGAGCGAGATGGAGGCAAAAATCCAGATTGACTACAATCAGAGTTAGTGATGCCAACACAAGGCTATCCACTTGCGTGCCAATGGCAGACGTCGTAAGAATCACATTCCTACCCTCAAAAAGTAATGTGGATCAGAGACCAATATCCACGAGGAGAAGGCAGAGATCCTACTGCAACATTTTAAGGGCCTTCTGGGTGTGCCTTTCAAGGCCAACCACAATTTGAATTGGGATTTCCTGTAGTTGCCACGCCATGACCTGCGACATCTCGATGTTGACTTCACCATAAATGAGCTAAAAGAGGTGATTGATTCAATGCAGTCTGAGAAGGCGCCAGGCCCTGATGGCTTCCCTGGGCTTTTCTTCAAGAGTTGTTGGGATGTCCTGAAGATCGATCTCATGAGGGCTATTGATCTAGTTCACTCTCTCAGAATAGATCACTTGCACTTGTTGAACTCGTCTCATATTGTGCTACTCCCTAAGAAAGATGCCCCCGGCAGCCCTTTGGACTACAGGCCGAGCAGCTTGATGCACAACATTGCCAAGATCATTTGCAAGCTGCTTGCCAACAGATTGGCCCCGGAGCTCGATTCTCTGGTTTCTCACTCCCAATGTGCCTTTATTAAAAAGAGATGCATTCAAGATAACTTCCTTTACGTGCGCAATGTTATCAGAGAGGCCTACACCAAAAAGAAGCCTCTAATCTTCCTGAAGCTTGACATTGCAAAAGCATTTGATTCAGTTGGTTGGGGTTTTTTGCTGGAGACTTTATCTACTTTTGGCTTCGGACAACGTTGGAGAAATATTGTTTCTGCCATTCTGAGCTCCACCTCTTCGAGGATTTTGCTAAATGGCACCCCTGGCATGCCTTTCAAGCACATGTGCGGCCTGCGACAGGGAGACCCCCTATCCCCAATGCTATTCATTCTTGTCATGGAGCCACTTCGAAAGTTGTTAGATCTTGCAACAGGGAGGGGGGTTTTATCTTAGCTTCGGACCAAGACTGCCAGACTACGTACTAGCATGTATGCTGATGACATGGCTCTGTTTATTAACCCTGTTAAGGAGGAGGTGCAGGCGGTCAGAGCAATTTTGGACAGATTTGGGGAGGCCTCTGGACTAAGGATCAACGCCCTGAAATGTGTTGCTTACCCGGTTAGATGCGAGGGTTTTGACTTCCAGGATATCATTCAGGACTTTGGTGGCACGACGGGATCTCTTCTGTGTCGCTACCTTGGTCTCCCGCTTAGCTTCCGCAAGCTCAAGAGAATTGAGGTCCTCCCACTCATTGAGGGCATGGCTGGCAGGCTTAAGGGATGGAAAGGCAAATTGATAGCAAAACCTGGCAAGCTCACGCTAATAAATTCTATGCTTACGTCCATGGCCACTCATTTCCTTACTAGTTTTGTGATTGACAAATGGGCAGTAAAGAGAATGGAGAAGATTATGCGCAACTTCCTTTGGAATGGGGATGACGAGTGTAGCGGAGCCAAATGTTTAGTAAACTGGAAGAGGGTGTGCTCCCCTAAGGATCTGGGTGGCCTCGGAATCAAAGATATTTTCTGTTTTGGTAGGGCACTACGGCTGCGATGGGCTTGGCTTGAATGGAGCCCCACCCCTAGGCCTTGGCTGGGCACTCCCATCCCTTGTGACCGCACTGATAGGTTGCTATTCTCGGCTTGCACTGACATCTCTCTGGGAAATGGGAAGAGCACACATTTCTGGCATGATCGTTGGTTGGATGGTATGGCTCCGGTCAATATTGCTCCTGGCCTATTTGGTTTGGCGCGGAGGAAAACTTTGACTGTGCAGGAGGCTTTGGACCGTGGCCGCTGGATGAAGGGCCTGGAGAGGATTTCCTCTGAGGAGCTTCTCGACTAGTTTGTCAGGCTGTGGGAGATGCTCCAACCCATTGTGCTCTCGGATATCCCAGATTCTATTCGGTGGAAGTTCTCTGCTGACGGCTGCTACTCCGCTGCCTTCGCCTACAAGGCTCAGTTCTTGGGCCGCATTGCGGAACCGCAACTACACGCTGTTTGGAAGGGCAAGGCCGAGCCGAAGATCAAATTTCACCTTTGGTTACTACTCCAAAAAAAATCTGGACAGCGGATCGGCTTGCGACAAGGGGATGGCCACACAACGAGAAGTGCACGTTCTGCGATCAGATCATCGAGTCGGCTGCTCATCTTACTTTGACTTGCCCTTTTGCCCGGGAGGTTTGGTTTTCCTTCCTGCAAAGTGACCATGAGGCCTCTACTGTTGCTTCAACCTCAATGACGATCAAGGGCTGGTGGAGGAAGGTCTGGAAGCTGCGCAGCAATCCAACTAGGCGGATGCAGATCACCTCGGCTGTATACGTCGCTTGGAATCTTTGGAAAGAGAGAATAGGCGGACTTTTGAAGGGAAGAGATGCTCCCCCGAGACTGTTGCTGCTATGGCTAGAGATGAAATAGCAATGTTCAAGGAGGCTACTGTTTAGCGCCTTTATTTCCTTTCCATTTGGTTTCCAGAGTTGTGTTTTTCTTTAAGAGTGTGAGTGTGGGCTTTGGCCGCTCTGTACAACACCTGGAACTTTGGTTCCTTTCCTTCTTCTAATATGAAAAGGCAGAACTACTGCCATGTTCCTTCAAAAAAAAAATTGAATTGTTTTTCTTTAAAGCGCTGCAGGGGCATCACTCATGCTTATGGGCCGTGCCCACGTGGCTCCGCGCGAGCACTGGCTACGGTTCGGGCGGAGACACTAAAAAAAAGCGCCGAGGAGGAGGTCTCCGGATTGGCACCCGAGCGATGTTGGAAGCTTTTAGTTTGGTGCCGACTTTCCTGCGTCTAGTAGTAGTTGTAATCGTTTTTTTACATGAAAGTTGTAATCGTTACTCGAAAAGAAAGAGTTGTAATCAGGCATTGCTGCGTATTCCATGTCGAGAGAGACTCTAGTCTAGTCCAGCTAGCTCTATATACAGACTACACAGCTGCTGTCGGCAGATGCACTTATTTTGCACACGACTTGTAGCTTCCGTCCGCGTCCGTGCTGCTGTTTTGTTTTTTTCCCCATCTATTCATGGACAAATTCTTCAAGGCGAGGTAACTTTCGTTCTTCAATTTTTTTTTGTGAAATACAGTACAATCATCACAAGCATCTTGGAGTCGACGGAGACGTCACTTACCAATGGAACAATAAAGCTATTAAATCTTGAAATAAATCCATAAAACTGTGATCACCCATGCCAGATATGAGCAGGTTTGGGGTTTCAACACAAGTGATCTGATCATCTTACCCTAATAAAAGAAAACCCATCTTTTTTAGGGGTAAAACACTTTAGAAAGAAAAACCTGGAATTTTTTTTCCGATCTTTCATACCTTTTTAGGGTTCTATATCTCTAATCAAATAATTGCCTTCGTATGGTTATTTTACTGACACATATATCTCTAATTGAATAAATTAACTTCAACATTTTACAGGTAGCTATGAAGATAACGGTTTTAGCTATAGTTTTAGATACTTCTTCTATTCCATAAAGCAAACAACTTGATTTAACAACACTGCCCAATATTTAGGGGACCCCTCTCCCGAGTTCATACGTGTTTTCGTGTAACCGATTTGTCGGAAAATATACCTACCCATATTTTTCATTATGACGTGCATGCCATGTTATTCCTTTGCATCATGCTTCTATTTGTCTCGTCGTGGGTTATCTTCTTCGTCTTGCTTCTATCTGTCTTGCTTTCTTCACTATCATCAAAACCAAAGCTTAAACCGAAGCTTTCCGAGCAGTTGTTTATTTCTCACTTTAGCTACTGCCGTTTCCTCTTCCGAATTAAGCGGCCTTTGTATGACCATCTTCCCTTCCTGTCTATCTCCTTCGGTCAGGTAGTGAATCATTTGAGTGATAAATTGTTTTATATAGATTGCATAGCTATTAAACCCTATGTATTCCCTTCGATTCATATTAATGGTCGCTGATTTAATATGGAGTGGAGTGAGTATCATATTTCCGGTCGTGTAGCTGGCCTGCGCATCTGTAGCTTGTCGGCCCACTATTTCGCCGCGTGGACGGTGGACTTTGTCCGCAGCGGGGCCCACTCCTCCTGACACGTCAGCTACAGGACCCACGGGACGCAGCAGCAGTTACGGTACAGCTAGCATCATACCTCGTCGAGCCGAACAAATGCAGCAGCAGCATATCTCCTCTCATCGAGCCCAAAACAGACCGACGACTCGGGTCACACCGCGAGAGAGAAGGAGAGACAGAGGACGACGACGACGAGGCGCTAAACCCACCGCGTCGGTGCCGCGAGACCGGAGGCCAGGCCGCATCCCGGGCGGGCGGGCGGGCGCGCGCGCGCGATGGCGAGCAGGACGGCGGGGCGGGGCGGGAGGCCGCTGCTGGGCGGCGGCGCCGGGGGCGGGAGGCGCGGGAAGCCGTCCAAGGCGATCCTGGCCGCGCTGCTGCTGGCGTCGGTGGCGCTGCTGCTCCTCCTGGCGCTCGGCGCGCTCTCGCTGCCGGCCGGCTCCGGCCGCGGCGCGGTCCTCTCGCTCCCGCGCCCGCGCTTCCGCAGATCCGCGTCCGAGTCGTGCGTCCTCGCCTCCCCCTCCCCTTCGCGTCCACGGCCTCCGTGATCTGCCGTGTTCGTTGCCCGCGCACGCTCTCCCTTTTTTCCCGAGATTGACGTGGTGCTTGTTGTTCTCCGTTGTCGTTGTGCAGGAGGCTGGAGAAGCGCGGGGAGAAAGGGGAGCCCTGGACGGAGGTTCTGTCGTGGGAGCCACGGGCGTTCATCTACCACAACTTCCTCGTGAGTCTCTTGCCCCATTCTGTTTTTTTGGTTTGGGCCTAAACGGCTGCCTCTTTATTCTTTACGTGCTTTATTGGTTCTAGGATGCGGGCTGGGAGATCTCGAGATCTTTGTCTGTGATTTTAGGCGATTGTTGAATTCCAGTTAAGAGCTCGTTGTAAACATTGGCCTATCCGTACCAGATTAGATTCGTTAAGTAAAATCCGAAATGCTTGTACTTCAGTCGCAAGAATGCTAGTTATGAACTGAGGATCTCAACCCCTGAATTAGGTACAGAAAAGCATGAAGGAAACATATGTGAGCAGGACGCCACTGGCATTTCACTGTAGAGGGCTTGTACATGCAGCGCGCCCGGACATGGCTCTTGTTGAGTTCTACATGTTTATTATTCATCCAGGAATCCTCATATATATAGTCACACATAATTTGTGCTTCGAATCTGCTTGACCTTCAAGCCAGGGGCTCAAACTCAGAAGTGCAGGCACATGGGCTTGGGACAAAGAAGTAGATGATAAATATCAACACTGGCATTAGAAACTTTGCACTGTGATTATTAGTATCCAAAATGCCTTTGGAAGGTGTTTACTTCTGATGACATTGCATAATAGGAGATGAAGAAATGTCATGTGTATTTGTTGTATTTATTACACCTGGTTGGTATTACCGCAACTATTTATCATCTATGTTAGTTCGCTTCAAATAGCGATCAGGGTATGACTTGACTTTACTGCTGCTCTCAGTCCAAGGAAGAATGTCAGTATTTAATTTCATTGGCAAAGCCTCACATGAAGAAGTCGACAGTGGTTGATTCTGCAACTGGAGGGAGTAAAGATAGCAGGTTTGGACACTGCAAATTCTTCTTTCTCTTGGAACTGTTACGGAACCTGATGCCCACTTACGCTTAATGAAATGTATTCAGGGTGCGAACGAGTTCAGGAACATTTCTTAAAAGAGGCCAGGACAAAATTGTTCGCACCATTGAGAAAAGAATATCAGATTTCACCTTCATACCTGTAGGTATGGCATACCTACTAATATCATGGATACTTGAAAGTTTATTTACCTTTCTATGTTTTTGCTAGTATGCCTAGGGAGAAGATTACCGCTGAACTTAAGGTCTGAATATATTTTAAATACACTGTATTGTTCATTTGAAGAACTTTTCAGCTTTAATTCAGCATAAATGAATTGAACACCACCTCAAATTATCTATAAGTGTCATTTTGTTTTACTCAAAAGTTATAACTATAGTTGCTCTTCCAAATCTGAACTGTAATTTTGTGAACTTCAGTTTTAGGCTGATGCATTAGTCTTCGTCATGGTATAATTTCAAAGTTTTGATTATCATGCAGTATTGTGTGTCATTGGTTCTCCAAAAGTGCACTTGCTTACGACTTAGTTTGAATAGTTCATCATGGAGTATTAAGTAACTATGCAAAGTAATGTATCAGTACATTACGGAGTGCAACTGCAGTGCGTTTCGGTGATCTGGTGTTTTCACAGTTATGTTCAGTGAGAATTATCAAGTTTATTTCAATTGGCAGCAAGGGTTCCACTAGGAGTATTAGCTTACAACGTACTGGCAGTATGTTCAAGTTTACATTGCCTTGTCCGGATACTAGGTGACACTTGCGCACCCAATTGTCTGAGACCCTCATTTAATAAATAGAGTTACACATATCAGTAGACAAAAAAGTGTTTTTGGTTCTCGAATAAGCTGTCAAACTATGGACGCGGATTTGGTGAACATGGGTGCACGCGCACCCTTTATGAATAGTAAATTCGAAAAAATGCTAGAAAAAATCAAAAAATTCTGAATTTATTTTTGTAATATACATTGTCAACCGATATACTCGCATATGAAGTTTCACGAAGAAATCACATCCGTGGTAATCCGCGCAAAAATGACAAAATCGAAGCTATATTAAAAAACACTATTTAATGAATAGTATGGTCGCATTTGTATTTTCTTCACTAAGAGTAGTATGGGTGTCAATACATCATGAAACTTCACACATGAGTAGAATGACCGATTAAGTTTCATACCACGAAATTTCAGAAATTCTAAATTTTTTCTAGTATTTTTTATGAATTTACTATTCACATGGGTGCGCACGCACCCATGTTCACCTTTGTATTTTCGGTCAAACTATCTTGTTCTCAAGTTAGCTTAGATGCTAGGTACTTGGTTGAGTTAAACATTTGTTTCTTTCAGCCAGCATGCTTCCGACCTTGTCATGGACCACAGACCTGGCTCTGTGTCTGCCATTTTCCCAACAAGGTCATTGCCAATAATTACAATTTTTATAGCATACCAAGTGCTAGAAGACAAAATTTTAAAATTGTGCAAGGGCACCAAGTATACACTGTACCAAAATTGTTAACCAAATTCACAGTTGCACTTGAGACAGCGCTCATGCATGCAAAGCATGATATCATACATGTTAAAGTCAAATATCTCATATTTAACTAGACAGTGCATGTGCACTCTTACAAAAAATAATATAAAAAGGATACACACACTAAATTATGCACTCCACTGTGTTTAGTTCATCTTTGAAACTTCTTTATGCTATGTAAAGCAGTACATTGTGTAACTGTTAGTTACTTTTGGGTAGTTTGAAATATTGCACATTTGAATGAAATAAGACATTGTGCATGCCTAATAACATAAGGTACATGAGCTGTCTTAACTCCAGTTTATGCAAAAAGAAAAATAATTAGTGCATTGCAGAAATATCACATTGCCAGCGCTAAATGGCTGAATATCGATAAGAACTGCCTAGTTCAACGTTTCACCACATGAGAGTTGCACAAATAAATTATATATTCTACCTACCCCTTTTGAGTTCTTGAATGTTTCAATGTTGAAACATCGAAGCACTACCTTTTTCATTCCGTAGCTGCTTATATTTTCTCTGGAAGTTTGCTTCAAATTTGATGTCAATTTCTCGTCGTTTTTATTCATAATCTGTGCAGAAAACGGAGAGGGCCTTCAAGTTCTCCACTATGAGGTTGGACAGAAATATGAACCTCACTTTGATTACTTCCATGATGATTTCAACACCAAAAATGGGGGCCAGCGTATAGCCACTGTTCTTATGTATCTGTATGTACTACAAAGATATGCATTTTTTACATATAACATGCAGCATAGATGATCCAATTGACTTTTCTTTTCCAACTGATTAATTAGTTCGGATGTTGAAGAGGGCGGTGAGACCGTGTTTCCTTCTGCTAAAGTTAATAGCAGCTCAATACCATTTCATAATGAGCTGTCTGAATGTGCAAAGCGGGGTATATCTGTCAAACCGAAGATGGGAGATGCATTGCTTTTCTGGAGCATGAGGCCTGATGGAACCCTGGATCCCACAAGCCTCCATGGTGAGATTCTAATACTCGATGCAATGACAAAATTGTTTTCCTTAAAATGGTTGCGCAACAATATATTGACTCTTCTGTCTACCTGCAATTTCTTTTAGGTGGTTGTCCAGTGATAAAAGGTGACAAATGGTCATCTACAAAGTGGATTCGTGTTCATGAGTACAAAGTTTAGGCATAACAGAACCAGGCGCTTAAGGTACTAGTTAATTATGCTGTACATGTTTTTGATTTGCCAACTACCAGGAGTAGTGGACCTCTACTCCACACTATCAAGCGCATTTTGGATTTATGTGGGGTCTTTTGTTTCTAATTCTTTGCAGGTCATGCACCAGTTACTAAATATGTGGACGTTACAGCACATGATGAGGTCTCCAGTTTTCCATAGAGGATCGCCCTACATTTTTTTCTACCTTAACCAAGGCTTGGTCTTGGTCACCTTGTTGTACATTAACTTGTTAATTAGGCTTATGAACCATGATCACTCAGAGAAGATGTATTTGTTGAGTGTATAAATAACCATTGCCCTCCTAACGCAAATCGAGATGAGTGCCTGATAGCCTGATATCTGTGAAAGAGCATTCCTATTCTATTTGCGCAAACCCTAATTCAAATCGAGATTTAGAAAGATAAAATCTTGAGAAGTATAGAGGAGATGGCGCCCCTCCCGCTCTCCTAGCTCTCCTCCCCACCAGCCCCGCCGCCGTCGACTCCACGCCGGTAGCCCTCCTCCCTCGCCCTGCTATGGCGCCCATTCCCCCACCCACTCCCTCTCCGACGAGCGCGTCTCCTCTGGGGACAGCCGCTGGTCTGACTCTGGGTCCGACAGCGCGGCTCCCTCCCGCTCCTACAGGGACGTCGTTCGCACACCACCGCCAGCGCCCAGCGGCCCCTAGGCTGCCCCCCTCGGGCCCCGCTCGAAGGTTCATCGCGTCTCGTATGGAGCCAGGGTGGATGCCGACGGCTACCAGCAGCCGCGCCGCAGGAACCGACGTCGGCCTCGCCGTGAGCCTGAATTGAGCCCGGAGTCGAGGCGCCAACGCAGCCCATCCCCCGAGGAGCTTGCCGGGCTCTGCTTCCGCTGCCTCGACCCCCGCCACCGTGTCCGCGACTGCACCAACGACATCCGCTGCAGGCGGTGCCTCATCTCCGGCCACGACTCTCGTGGTTGTGACGACTTCCACCGCCGCGCCGGTCACACCCCACCCGCCGCCCCATGGACGGCCGCGCACCGTGCTGGCCGCGCACCGTGCTGGCCGCGACCCACCCGCCGCCCCGCGGACTGCCACGCCCTCGACGCCGCCCCCCTGCTCCGGTTGTGCATGCCGCGCCCCAGCTACCTGCCCCGCTCCGGTCGCGCACGTGAGCGCCGCTGAGCCAGCGCGCATCATCATGTCGCGCTCCGTTGAGATGGAGGAGGCAGAGGAGGTGCTCAGCCGGGCGATGGTGGCCACCATCACTGGTACTCGGCCCCAGGTGTGCGCCGACGATGTCGCTACGCTCCTGTGCACCACGTTCGACTTCGAAGACGGCGACTTCACCACCCACCTCCACAAGCCTGAAGATTTCCTGATCATCTTCGGCTCCCGCGCCTCCAAGGACCGCATGAACGGCGACCACTACATCCGATGCCCGCGCTTTTCGCTGTCGCTACGCCCGTGGTGCAAACTTGCCCATGCCGGCTCCGGTGGGTTCGAATACCGCGTCGAGCTCGAGCTCCGTGGCATCCCCGCCCAGGCCTGGCATTTAGCGACGGTGGAGCACATCCTCGGGACCAGCGTCTGGGTCGAGCGCCTCCACCCGCAGACGCGCTCCCGCACTGACCTGGCCATGTTCCGCCTCTCCGGACGCGCGCACGACCCCGCCGGCATCCGCCGCGTCGCCACGCTGGAGATTGTCGAGGTCACTCCGGGATGCACCGCCTCCTCCGCCCCTACGGTCACCACTCTCACATACCCTATCGCCATCGCCCTCGTTCGCTCCGACGTCGACCGAGCTCGCGCCCCCACCGGTCCTGCAGCTCGCCCAGATGGGGAGGAAGATGGGCATGCGGCTGATGGTGATGGCGTTGATGCCGATCATGGCCCCGGGCGGGGCTGCCCGCGCCGCCGCGGCCACAAACACCGCCGTACTGCCGTCGCTCCGGAGGGACGTGCCGACGGCATGGCTGTGGATGCCGGCGGTTGGGCGCACCCCCGTGGCCAGCACCGCGCTGACGGCTTTGCCGTCGCCGATCACTGGTTCGGGGCGTGCACCGCCGTGCGCGCTCAAACGCCGCCGCCCGTACAGTCAACACCCCGGCGCATGGATGCCTGGCCCACCTCCCTGGACGACGCCCGACGCCCTCGTCACAAAGCCAAAAGAGGAAAGAGGGGAGGAAAGAAAAAGCATGCAAGGATTGCGGCTGCGATTGCCAAAGCTGCTGCGGCTGCCGATCCCAGGCCGACAAGATCACCCCCACAGGCCGACGCACACGTCGCTTCGCCAGCTGGCTCCCTAGCACTGGCGTCGCGCCCTCCCACCCTAGAGGCCGGACCCGCCACGGATGTGGATCCTTGCCCGACAGGATCACCCCAACGGACGGACGCGCACGTCGCTTCACCAACTGGCTCCTTGACGCTGGTGCCGGGCCCTCCCACCAGAGAGGTCGGGCCCGCCACGACCACGCCCCTCCTGTCGCCATGCACCCAAACGAGCACCGCAGCTGACTCAGGACCGCCCTCCACCAATCGCTGCGCGCCTAGGGATCCCGACAGCATATCCTCATGCAGCGAGGTCCCTGACTCACAACCAGAAGTGCGCCCACCCTTGTCCGCTCCAGAGACTGATGCTGCTGCTGACCTGCTGTCGGGGCAAAGCGCTGCTTTGTCTACGTCAGTTCCTGTTGCCCCTGACGAGGACCGATCCCCTGACCGTATCGAAGCTGCGCGGGGCGATGCGCAGGAAGAGATGCGGCAAGCCCACACCACCGCGCCAGAGCGCACCCAAGGCCACGACAATCCTTTGCAGGCTCCTCGCGTGGATGTGATGGGCCTCCCAGTCGGTGCCACTTCGACGGCCCATGATCCCATGCAGATCCTGCCCAGGCCACCTCCCCTCCTGGATGCGGCTACCGCTGGCCCGACCATCGAGGATGTGCGCCCCGCACCGCCCACACCAGCCATTCGGTGCGCGACCCGCTTCGCCTCACCTCCAGTCATGCTACGCCACTGCCGTCCGAGCACTACCACGACGGGCAACTGGACCTTGGGTGACTTCCTTGCCGCAGCCACCCGACAGCTCAATCCTGTCCTTCCCGCCCCAGGCTGCAAGCAACGCAGGCAGCCTCTCAACTTCGCGCCGCCACGGTTTGGGCGATCTGCGACCATAGCAAAGTCCAAGGCGGCTGCTCCACCTACTGTCGAACGCCGCGCGCAGGTTCAGCTGCTGCACACTCTGGGCATCGTTGGTGTTGACGAGCCAATCACACCGGATGCAATGAAGGCCTACGACAACCTGTTCACCGCGACGATCCCTAAGACAGTCCTTGCAGCCATCGCTGCCCTGGTCGGTCGCGAGCTCCCTGCTGACCCATCAACGGCGCCGATCACCACGATGATCAACGATAGCCCGATCGAGGTCTAAGCACGTGCCCCGCTCCTCCCTTGTCGACCATGTTCTCATGGATCACGCCCCGAAGATCATAGTATGGAATGTGCGCGGCCTCAATGCTCGCGCCCGGCACACCGCAATCCGGTCGCTCATTGTATCCATGAACGCATCTGTTGTCTGCCTCCAGGAAACTAAAATGGAGTTGATCGGCTTGTCCACTGTCCTCGAGACACTTGGCTCGGACTTCGATGACCACGCGTACTTGCCTGCGATCGGCACCCGCGGCGGTATTCTGCTGGCCTGGAAGCGCAGCTTGGTGATGATCAGCAACCCCTCGCTCACCACAAACACGCTATCCGCCCTGGTGACGCCCCCCACGGGGCCAACCCCTGGTGGCTCACTATTGTCTATGGGCCGCAGCATGACAACGACAAGATCGCGTTCCTCCAGGAAATACGTGATGTCCGAGCCAACTGTGCTGGCCCATGGATGCTTTGCGGTGATTTCAACCTGATCTATCGTGACGAGGATAAGAACAACGGAAACCTCAACCGCCGCATGATGGGGCGCTTCCGACGGGTCATCAACGACCTTGCTCTCAAGGAGATATACCTAAACGGACGGCGCTACACTTGGTCGAACGAGCAGACGCCGCCAACTCTGGTTCACCTTGATCGTGTCCTATGCACCGCGGATTGGGAAGAGCAGCATGGCGAGTGTCACCTACGTTGTCTGGCTTCGGTCATATCTGACCACAGCCCCCTCCTCCTCGACTGCTCGCCCCTACCCCCAGCACGCCGGCGCTTCCACTTCGATGACTACTGGACATGAGTCGAGGGATTTCATGACGTGGTCGCAGACGCGTGGCACTCTGTGGATGACGCGGACCCGTTTTGCCGCATCATGCGACGCATGCAGGCCACCGCACGCAAGCTCACGAGTTGGAGCGCGCGCACCGTGGGTAATATCCGCGACCAGCTCGCGATCTCATGCGAACTGCTGCTGCGGTTTGACACGGCCCAGGAGAGTCGCCAATTGACACCACATGAGGATTGGCTACGAAGGCAGATCAAGCTCTCCTACCTCGGCCTCGCCTCGTTCGAGCGCACCCTCGCGCGCCAACGTGCATGTGTTACATCGCTCAAGGATGGAGATGCGAACACCTCCTTCTTCCATCGACAATGCACGTACCGCAAGCAGAAGAATAGGATCCACACTCTGACGGTTGAGGGAGCCATTCTTACTGATCCAACTTACTTGGCCGCCGCGGCGTTCACGCACTTTGACTCCCTGCTCAGAACAGATCACCCTCGCGAGTGTGCCCTCAACCTCGACGACCTCATCGCGCCCTCCAACCTGGATGACCTGGACACCCCCTTTGGCGAAGAGGAGATTTGGCAGGCTGTCAAGCGATTGCCGGCGCGCAAAGCACCCGGCCCGGACGGCTTCACCATAGAATTCCTGCGCTCCTGCTGGCCTGTTGTCAAGCAGGACTTCGTCCGTGTATTCCAGAAGCTCTACGCGCTCCGTGGGCGGGGTTTCAGTTGCCTGAACCAAGCATTGCTCACGCTTATCCCAAAGTGCTCTGATGCAGCCGGGCCGGGGGATTATAGGCCCATCAGCCTAATCCACCTCGTCGCCAAGATTTTCGCAAAGTGTTGTCCCTCCGCCTAGCACCCAAACTGAACGAGCTGGTCAGCCCCATTCAGAACACATTCATCCCGGGATGAAGCCTACACGACAATATCGTGCTCGTCCGACAATCAGCCCGTCTTCTCCACCAGCTGGGCGCCCCGCGCATTCTCCTGAAGCTCGACCTCGCGCGGGCGTTTGACTCCGTATCCTGGCCATTCCTCTTTGAGGTCTTGTGTCGGTATGGCTTCAGCGCCCGTTTCCTTGGCTGGATCTCCATTCTCCTATCGTCGGCAAGCACAAAGGTCATCCTCAATGGCGCGCCGGGACCTGTGATCTGGCACCGCTGTGGGCTTCGTCAAGGTGATCCCGTATCACCACAGCTCTTCGTGCTGGCTGTCGACACACTGGGACGCCTTTTTCACCGCGCTGCCGAGCTTAATGTGCTGCAAAAACTGCACCCCCGCCAAGCGCTTCCCGTCCTCTCGCTGTACGCGGACGATGTCATACTCTTCTGCCACCCCTCGACAAGCGACACACTCGCTGTCCGGGATATCCTGCAGCTATTTGGCCAGGCGTCCGGCCTATGGGTGAACTTCCAGAAGAGCACAGCCACGCTGATCAGATACGACGGCGACATGGCTGCCCCGGCCATCGCCAACCTAGGCTGCCCAACCGCGGCGATGCCTGTCACCTACCTGGGGATCCCGCTCACCCTTGGGCACCTAACCGCTGCACAACTCCATCCCCTTGTCGACAAAACTTCTCGAAAACTCCCCACTTGGAAGGCGCATCTCATGAACAAAGCTGGACGCCTCGCCTTCGTCAAATCGGTACTAAGGGCGATCCCCATCCACCAGCTCCTTGTGCTCTCACTGCCAAAGAAGATCCTCAAGCTCCTAGAGAAAATTCAACGAGGATTCCTATGGGCGGGCCGCACAGAGGCGCATGGTGGCCACTGTCACGTTAACTGACAACGCGTCTGCCGCCCAACTCGCCTTGGTGGACTTGGAGTGCATGACCTGGAGCGCACGGGACTGGCCCTGCATACCAGATGGCTTTGGTTCGCCCACACAGACGACACCCGGGCATGGTCTGGCCTCGACCTCCAATTCAATGCTACGGAGCACGCCTTCTTCTTCACGTCCACCACCATGATCCTCGGCGACGGCCAGCGCGCGTTGTTCTGGGAGGACCGATGGCTTAACGGTTACTCCATCCCGGAACTAGCGCCACAACTTCACGCCCTCATCCCGAAGAATCGCCGCAAGAGCAGGACCGTGACGGATGGCCTGCAAGCGCACCAATGGGCATCAGACATCCAGGGTACTCTCGGCATCTGAGAGATCGGCCGGTACCTCACCGCCTGGCACGCGCTCGAGCACATAAGGCTCAATGTCGAGTCGGATCGCCTACATTGGAAGTGGAATGCGACAGGCAACTACATGGCGCAATCCGCCTACCTCGCCACTTTTCAAGGCTCGGTCTCCTGCCCTGCATGGAAACTAAACTGGAATGGCTGGGCACCTCCGCGTGTCAAGTTCTTCCATTGGCTCGCTCACCTGGGGCGTTGCTGGACGGCTGATCGCCTAGCTCGTCGCGGACTGCCACACCCCCCTCGCTGCCCGCTTTGTGATCAGGAGCCCGAATCGATCCGGCATCTCCTGCTGGAATGCTCCTTCTCCAGACAAGTATGGCATGAGAGCCTGTCCTGGCTACGCCTGCCATGCAGCGCACCCTCCAACGAGGAATCCCTCTCCGACTGGTGGCGCTCGGCAAACCGGAGCACGCCCAAGCCAATGAAAAAGGGCCTTACCACCGCTACTCTGTTGATCCCTTGGATGACCTGGAAGCATCGCAACAACTGCGTGTTCAACGGCGCGACCCCTTCGACCAGCTTGCTGATCACACAGATCAAGGATGAAGCTACGCTCTGGGCAAGAGCGGGAGCTCGTGGCCTGCGTGCCATCCTACCACAAACCTGGGACGTACACTGATTTAGACCGCTATCTGTAATCGCTCCTCCTAGGAGGCTGTAACAAACTCTATCTTTTCAATACAAAGAAACGCAAGTCTTTTGCGTTTTCTAAAAAAATCGAGATTTAGCTGTTACTCTCTCTATCCCTATTTACATGGTGTCCATGTATTCGAGGTGTAACTGTAAGTGCATCTAGTGCCACCCCTAGTTGGTTTTGGAGTATTGACGACAAACCTAGTTGAGGGACTAATGTGTTTGTGAGAATTGCAGGATAACACAGGTAGAAGTCCCTCATTGATTCGGTTTTCCTACCAGAGATGACCCCTAAAAATGTATGAAGACATTGAAGTCAAAGGTGGTATGTGAAGACATTCACATTAAAGACTATGACAAGAGAAGACATCGCGTGAAGACTATGGAGCGCGAAGACTTAGCAGTTTCGTCGTTCTGTGTTTTTCTTTGTTGAGTCATAGGAACCACTGTACTGTTAAGTGGGGTCCAAGAGAACCAGTCAGAATGACTGAAGTGATGCTTAACCAAAATCATATGTCTTCGAGTGAAGACTATGAGAGCAAATCTTGTCCAGAGTTGGATAAGTCAGCCTTGCTTGTAGCCCAAGTAAAGTTGCCGTGTGCGTTTGAAATCTGACCGTTGGAACATGTGTCAGTTCCTTAGTGACCCAGGGTCATTTCGGACAAATCAGGTCGGGTTGCCTAGTGGCTATAAATAGCCCACCCCCTACAACCATAAACGGTTGGCTGCTCAGAGTTAGAGAACGACTTTTGTCATTTGAGAGCAACCCACCTCGAAGCCTTTGAGAGAGAATTCCTTGCAAGGATAAAGCCCTAAACACCCAAAGCTAAAGAGTGTTAGGCATCACTTAAGTCTTCCTGTCTGTGTGATCTGAAGACTTATTACACTTGAGGACTGTGAATCCTCCAGCCGGTTAGGCGTCGTGTTCTCAGCATCCAAGAGTCATTGTGGATCGCCGGTGAATGAAGTGTGTGAAGGTTTGGAAGTCTACCTTGAAGACTTACCAGAGTGTTTGGGCGAGGTCTGTGTGACCTTAGCTCAAGGGGAATACGGTGAGGACTAAGTGTCCTGAGGTGCGTGTTCAGGACTAGGTGTCCGGGACTGTGTGTCCTCAGGTTTAAATACCTATCCGCCCTAACCAGATGTACAACTGTCACCGCAGTTGGAACTGGTCTACCAAACCTTTGTCTTCACCACGCACACTGGTTCTATCCTTCCCATCTCTTTATTTACAGTTGGCTCTTGTGAAGTCAGTGCCTATTTGCATTATCCATTTGTCTTCACTGTGTACTTGATCTTTACTGCCTAGCTGCTATTAGTCTTTGTGATTTCACTTCATTGAATACTTGACTATGGTCTGCCTAGTGTAGTCTACCTTCCGCTGCATGGTAATAGGCTCATTTCTATCATTTGTCTTCAAAACTTCCATGTTTTGAAGACTTTCATAAAAATCGCCTATTCACCCCCTCTAGTCGATATAACACACTTTCAATTGGTATCAGACCAAGGTACTCCCTTCTTCTGTGTGATTTTGGTTTAACCACCTGGAGTTTTAGTTATGTTGACCACAGGTATGAAGACTGTGTCATGCCCCATCTTGGACGGTCACGAGTATCCCAAGTGGAAGGCCATGATGAAGAAGCGCCTCATGGAGAGAAACAGCGAGCTGTGGATCGTCACTGAGATTGGTCTGACCGATCTGTGCAAGATGGCGGAAGCTGATGACATTCACAAGTACACTCTTCTCAACCTCACGACGAAGGACGTCATCTGCTCCTGTCTATCTCAAAATCAGTTTAGGAATATCATGCATCTCGATCATGCGAAGCTTATCTGGGACCGTCTCTCTGAGGTCTATGAAGGTCATCGAACTCGTCATGATCCTTGGTTTGAGGACTTTAAGGAGTCTCTCAAAGCGATGACATTCGAACCAGAATCATCATCTTCTGCATCATGCCTTATGGCAAAAGATGCTAAGGTAATTGAATGCTATCTATCTGAATCCAGTGATGATGAATCTGGTGATGAATTTGGACCCAGCTATGCAAAACTTGCTTCCCTTGCCACTAAACAACAGAAAGCTATGGAACATATTCGACAACTGTTAGACAAAAGCGATGACCTGTTGGACGCTGAAATGACTCGATCTCAGTCCTTAATTGAAGACATAAAAAAACTTCACGTTAAGTATGAGGAACTTGAAAGTCGTCATGAAACGCTCTCAACAACTCATGAAAGGCTTTCCTATGATTATCTTCAAAGGAAGCAAGATCTTGAGAAATTGAGAGCGGCTCATGAAGATCTTCAAAAGGAAAACGAGCCACTTCGCGCTGAATAGATCAGTTCAGCTCAGGAAGGATTTGAACCACCATGTCTTAAATGCATTGAGCATGATAACGCTACTTCTGTTGCTGAATGTTCTACTGCTGCTACTATTGCAATATCTTCAACTGTTGATGTGGTAACTAACCCCTCTGCTGAGGATACCACTGCTATTGCTGATGAGAATGCTAGGTTGAAGACACTGCTTGAAACAGGGATGTACAAAAGTCTCAAAGGGCATCAAACACTATGTGATGTCCTCAAAAGGCAGATCCTGAACCGAAACCCTAGGAAAGAGGGTGTTGGGTTCGAAAGGAAAATGAATGCTGATGGCTCTTACTGGAAACCTGAGCAGTACCCCAAAACCACATGGGTTGCTGCAAAGGAACCTTCAGCAGATCTATCCACCCTATCTGGCTTCACTTATGCTAATCCCATTGTTATTGATGAATCCTTTGATGCAAACTATAGTCTGTTTAAGAATCAGAATGGTGAAGTGTTTGCCAGGTATATTGGTACTAACTACAGGAATGGACCGCCAATGAAGAAGATCTGGGTGCCGAAAAGGTATTTGGAGAATCTTCTTGTGAATGTCATCATGACACCACAGGTGAAGAAGAAAAACCCCAGACCACAGGCTTCATACGGTCCAAAGGCTTCATACAGACAGAGGACTCACTTGAGTCGCACTAACGCAAATGTTTTGCAGGGAAGCCATACTCAGGACTATGAATATGAGCGCGGTTCATCAAACCGCCATGTTCATAAGACCAAGAACTATTCTGCCTATTCTTATGAGTACTATTGTCCACCTGCAAGACTTTTTGCTAGGGCTCCAAAGCCAAAGTTCTCAGATGCTACACTTAGACTCATTGCTTCAAAGCCACCCTTGAAGATGTGGGTCGCTAAGAAAGCTTAACTCTCTTTTGCAGGGAAAGGTCTCCAGCAGAAAACCAAAATCGTCTGACGCTATTGCTGGGGACCTTAAACATCTTGTAGGGCGCAAGATCAAATGCCCAAATGGTCTTATTATGAACTTTGTTCCTGAATTGCTTGCTACTTGCCCTATCAGTCCTAATCTCGATCTAAGCTTTAATAATCCACTGGTTTGTCAAATGTTTTTGCTTCACAATTCTCTTTGTGAAGCCTATCCCCCTAACTGCACTGTAGGGTATGACACCAGCAACTTTAGAATGGATTATTGATAGTGGGTGTACCAATCACATGACTGGCAAGCGAAGCCTTCTCATGGACTCAACTTTACGTCCATCTGACAAAAGTCACATCACATTTGCTGACACTGGTAAAAGCAAGGTATTGGGTCTAGGTAGAGTTGCAATCTCAAAGGATCAACACATGGATAAAGTCATGCTTGTTGAATCCCTTGGTTTCAACTTAATGTCTGTCTCAATGCTTTGCGATTTAAACATGATTGTGATGTTTGGAAAATAATGCTGCCTTGTTCTAATGGAATCTGACAAGTCTCTAGTGTTTGAAGGGTATCAGAAAGATGATTTGTACGTGGTAGAATTCTCAGCAGGACCACAACTTGCCGTATGTCTTCTAGCAAAAGCTTCTGAATGCTGGCTCTGGTATCGGAGGCTAGGGCATGCTGGCATGAGGAACCTCCACACCCTTGCAAGGAAGAAGCATGTCATAGGTGAAAGTGCATTATATCGACTAGAGGGGGGGGGGGTGAATAGGCGATTTTTATGAAAGTCTTCAAAATGTGGAAGTTATGAAGACAAACAGTAGAGATATGCCTATTACTATGCAGCGGAAGTTAGACTACACTAGGCAAGCCATGGTCAAGTATCAACAGAGTGAAAGCACAGTGACGAATAGCTACAGTGTAATACGGATCAGGTAGGAAGATATTATGAAGCCAAATAGAACACACAGTCACTCAGTGAAGACTAAGGATACAGCAAACATGCAATGACTTCACAACGAGTAACAATATGTAAAGGGAAGTGAAGATGAAACCAGTAACTCGTTGAAGACAATGATTTGTTGGACCAGTTCCAGTTGCTGTGACAACTGTACATCTGTTGGAGCGGCTAGGTATTTAAACCTTAGGACACACAGTCCCGGACACCCAGTCCTGAACCGCATCTCAGGACACCCAGTCCTCACCGTATTCTCCTTGAGCTAAGGTCACACAGACCTCGCCCAATCACTCTGGTAAGTCTTCAAGGTAGACTCCCAAACCTTCACAGACTTCGTTCACCGGCAATCCACAATGACTCTTGCATTCTCAGAACGCGACGCCTAACCGGCTGGAGGATGCACAGTCCTCAAGTGTAATAAGTCTTCAGATCACTCAGACAAGAAGACTTAAGTGATGCCCAATTTGCTCTGGCTCTGGGTGGTTAGGGCTTTTTCCTCGCTAGGCATTCTCTCTCAAAGGCTTCGAGGTGGGTTGCTCTCAAACGACAAAAGCCGTGCACTAAAATCTAAGCAGCCAACCGTTTATGGTTGTAGGGGGTGGGCTATTTATACCCAGTAGGCAACCCGACCTGATTTGTCCGAAATGACCCTGGGTCACTAAGGAACTGACACGTGTTCGAACGGTCAGATTTCAAACTCACATGGCAACTTTACTTGGGCTACACGCAAAGCTGACTTGTCCGACTCTGGACAAGATTTGCTCTCATAGTCTTCGCTCGAAGACATAGGTTTTTTGTTTAGGCATCACTTCAGTCGTTCTGACTGGTTCTCTTGGACCCCACTTAGCAGTACGGTGGTTCCTATGACACAACACAAGTAAAAGAGAACTACGAAAGATCTAAGTCTTCGAGCTCCATAGGCTTCATGTGGTGTCTTCTCCTGTCATAGTCTTCAAAGTGAATATCTTCATATGCCACCATTGACTTCAATGTCTTCGTACATTTTTAGGGGTCATCTCTGGTAGTAAAACCGAATCAATGAGGGACTTCTACCTGTGTTATCCTGCAATTCTCACAAACACATTAGTCCCTGAACTAGGTTTGTCATCAATACTCCAAAACCAACTAGGGGTGGCACTAGATGCACTTACAATCTCCCCCTTTTTGGTGATTGATGACAAACTAGTTGAAGTTTTCAACGGGGAATATAGTCTGTGAAATTTTAAAGGATAAGGAATTGTCTTCATAAGTTGCAAGGACTCCCCCTGAAGATGTGCATATAAGTAATTTGCTTTTGGAATGCAAATGCACATGGCAGGTTGCACTTGTGGAGATCAACTTCAACTTATGATGACAATCTACTATGCATGTAAAAGTATATGAAGATAATGACATGCATGATGGAAAATGGACGTCTGCAGAATGATCTAAGTGCGGAATTTATCGTCGCACATGCGGAATTTATCTTCACAAAACAAGGTGGCAAATAAGTAGCAGACGACCATCGAGTTTAAGTGTTACAACTCAAAGAACCAAATGTAGCAAAACGAGAGTTGTAAGCATGAAGCAAAATATAGCAAAATGTAAAGCACCCGCCCATAATGACCCGCTTGAAGACTATCAACCTCATATGCTTCTCCCCCTTTTGTCAGTGAGGACCAAAAAGGTTCGAAGACATAGAGTTTCTACTCGTTCCCATGAGCGGCAGGGTCGTCGGTGGTGTTTGGCGGTGCTGAAGAGCTTGGTGCAGTGTCGACGCGTGCTGAAGGAGGTGGTGGTGATGTAGCATCGTCTTCATCCTCTATAATTCTGGCAGTCACCATGGCAGCAGAGGAAGAAAACTCCGAGTCTTCAAGGGATGGCGTGCCTCGCAGCACAGCTTTTGTAGGAGGTGTGGAGTCAAACTTGAATCGCTCTATGAAGCCATCCTCTTGAAGATCAGCTTCAGAACACATCATCGTGAGCCCTTTCCATGTGCGTCGACAGGTTTCATGTGCAACGAATGCATTCTTGGTGGCAAGATTTCGAATGCGATTTACATCCACCAAGAGGCTTTTCATCTGACGTTTCAGCCAGTCATGATGCCTATCCTGTTTTTGATGAAGGGCCACAAGAAGCTCTCGGTCACTAAGAGCACGAGCGCGCTTCTTGGGTCTTGGAGCAGTGGTGCTGTCAGTGGCTTTAGTGGAAGCAGGGCATGGTGCACGTGTAGTGCCAGCCAACGGATACACCCGAGAGATTGCTTCAATTCCTTCAATGTTCTAAGTGAAACTCTGGTGATCTGCATTCTGAAGACTCAGAGGTTGCTTGGCTGGCTCAGGATAGATGGCTTCAGCAGAGGTATCCACATCAGGCAAGAAGATCCGATGGTTGCGGGCTGAGGGTTGATACAAGATAGCAGAGTGAAGTTTGATCAGCCTCATTACCCAAGGGGCATAGAATTTCAAACCAAACAGATCTGAGCCTGATGCAGCAAGTTGGCGTATGAAGAAGTCCTGTGCATTGAAGCATTTGCCATGAAGAATACAGAATATCAGAGTCTTCATTGCACCCTCAATCTTGGCATTTGGAGAGTGCCCTTTGACAGGCCAGAGAGTTCGCCTGATGATGTGATAGATGGTTCTAGGAAGGTACTCAAGGTCTTCAACGAAGAACTCTGTAGGATAAGGAGCATCTTGAGGCAATGGCTTCATCATGAAAAGCATTTGACTCATATCAGGTTCTGGTCGCTGAAAGATGCTCTCAATAGCTTCAGCATGCAGCTGACAGCCTTGCTCGAAGAGATCGCCAGGAGTGGGCAAGCCAGTGAGCTCAATGATATCAAATGCATTGACTTCGTGATGAACATTGCCAGTCATCCACTCCAGGACCCAAGTCTTCGGATCTCTGTTGTATCCTTTGATGTGTAGTGTGGCATAGAATTGTAGCAGCAGCTCTTCATTCCAATGCTCTTCATCAATAACAAACTACAGCAGACCCACTTGCTTGAAGCAATCCAACGCTTCTTCGAGACAGGGCAGACCAGCAACAGCTTCAACATCAAGGCGCTTGTGCGGGAAGATGCTACCTTGGTTGTACATGATGCATGAGTAGTAGCTGCGCTAAGGATAGCTCCAGAACCGATCTGATGAAATCCTTTCCCCAGAGTAGGGGTTCTTGGAGCTATTGAAGAAGGTATTGTCGGACTTGAAGCTATTGACGTTGAAGGAGCCAGGTGCTGATGCAGGACCTGGGAACCTTGGCAGTCTTGGGATCGGCTTCTGTATCTGAGGCCTGTGCTCAACATGGTAATCAAATTGGGGACCGGCAGCAGACTCAGGAACAGAAGTATCAGGATCAGTGGCTTCACTGTCTTCTGATGCTTTTGGTGGGGAGGGCTCCACATTAGCTTCATGGTTGGTAGTGGCAGCCTCATGATTTGCATCCTCCACTTGACGAGCTGGAGGGTCAGACACAGGCACGTTCTCCTGGAGAACTGCTTCTTGGTGGAACAGGGGAGTGGGATCTTGTGGTACTTCTTCTTCTTCGGCTGATGCAGCCGGAATGTCTTCAAAGACTTGAGGCCTTGGACCTTTGCGAAGCCTGCGTAACACAGATGACGCCTGTGGATTCGGAGTGGGCTGGGCCTCAGATTCTTCTTCCTCTTGGGGGCGATCTGCCCATGAAGCATCCTGGGCAATTGGCGTCAATGGACAACCAATGCTGATGAGTTCGCTGTGGTCTTGCTGAGGAAGGACTGCATCATTTGCTACATTGTCATGATGACCAATGTCTTCAGCAGCGATGGGGTCGGTCGCTGGAATGTCTTCAGCTACAGGAGCCTCTGTGGAAGCAGGCTCATGAACTGTCAGTTGACGTTCTGCGTCAGGATAGACCATAGAAAGGGGTTCAACTATCAAGGGCTCTGTGGGAGCAGCCCGATCTTTCTTGGTCTTCCGCTTCTTCTTAGAGGGGGCAGTAGGAGAGGCTTCAGGATATTTCCTTTTCCTTGCTTCAGCCTCAGCAGTCCTGGTCTTCTTGACCTCTGAAGCGGTTGACCGGCTCTTTGGCTTCGAGCCAGTTGTTGCAGTTGGGAAGACAATCGGAGCTGCTTCTTGCCTTGGTGCATCGGGTTTAGCCGTAGTTGGCTTATTCTTCTTCTTCGCGGCCATCCTTTCCATATCCAAGCATAAAACCCTCAAGTGTAATAAGTCTTCAGATCACTCAGACAAGAAGACTTAAGTGATGCCCAATTTGCTCTGGCTCTGGGTGCTTAGGGCTTTTTCCTCGCTAGGTATTCTCTCTCAAAGGCTTCGAGGTGGGTTGCTCTCAAACGACAAAAGCCGTGCACTGAAATCTGAGCAGCCAACCGTTTATGGTTGTAGGGGGTGGGCTATTTATACCCAGTAGGCAACCCGACCTGATTTGTCCGAAATGACCCTGGGTCACTAAGGAACTGACACGTGTTTGAACGGTCAGATTTCAAACTCACATGGCAACTTTACTTGGGCTACAAGCAAAGCTGACTTGTCCGACTCTGGACAAGATTTGCTCTCATAGTCTTCGCTCGAAGACATAGGTTTTTTGTTTAGGCATCACTTCAGTCGTTCTGACTGGTTCTCTTGGACCCCACTTAGCAGTATGGTGGTTCCTATGACTCAACACAAATAAAAGAGAACTACGAAAGATCTAAGTCTTCGAGCTCCATAGGCTTCATGTGGTGTCTTCTCCTGTCATAGTCTTCAAAGTGAATATCTTCATATGCCACCATTGACTTCAATGTCTTCGTACATTTTTAGGGGTCATCTCTGGTAGTAAAACCGAATCAATGAGGGACTTCTACCTGTGTTATCCTGCAATTCTCACAAACACATTAGTCCCTCAACTAGGTTTGTCGTCAATACTCCAAAACCAACTAGGGGTGGCACTAGATGCACTTACAATAGGCATCGAGGGCGTCAAGTTCAAGAAGGATCACTTATGCGGTGCCTGTGAAGCAGGAAAGATGACGAGGGCCAAGCATCCCTCGAAGACAATCATGAGAACGACTCAACCCTTTGAACTGCTCCACATGGATCTTTTCGGTCCCACTCATTACTCAACTCTTACTACTACTGCTTGTCTCTATGGCTTTGTCATTGTTGATGATTATTCAAGATATACTTGGGTGCATATAATCCTCTACAAGACTGAAGTGCAGGATGTCTTCAGACGCTTCGCCAATCGAGCAATGAACAACTATGGCGCCAAGATAAAACATATCAGAAGTGACAATGGCACTGAATTCAAGAACACCGTCCTAGATACATATCTTGATACTTTAGGCATCACACATGAATTCTCAGCTCCATACACGCCACAGCAGAATGGCGTCGTCGAACGCAAGAACAGAACACTTATTGAGATGGCCCGGACGATGCTTTATGAATACAAGACTCCAAGAAAGTTCTGGCCTGAAGCCATTGATACTGCATGCCATATCATCAACCGTGTTTATCTTCACAAGCTTCTGAATAAGACATCCTATGAGCTCCTTACTGGCAAGAAGCCAAACGTCAATTACTTCAGAGTATTTGGCGCCAGGTGCTGGATCAAGGATCCACATCACACTTCAAAATTTGCACCAAAAGCACATGAGGGTTTTATGCTTGGATATGGAAAGTATTCGCACTCCTACAGAGTCTTCAACCTTTTTCACTATAAAGTGGTTGAAACAGTGGATGTGCGGTTTGATGAGACGAATGGCTCACAAAGAGAGCACCTGCCAAATGTGCTAGATGAAGTTCCATCCAGTGAATCAATCAAACTTATGGGAACTGGAGAAATCATACTGTCTGAAGCTCAGCCTGAAGAGGAACTTATCATCTCCGCACCTGATCAACCTGAAGACAATGCTCAGCCTGAAGACAATCCCTCTAACGATGACAATGATCAGCAAGAGCAAAATCTTTGTCCTGTACATCCTCGTGTTGCAAATGAAGTACAGATTGAGAGAATAATTGATAGCATCAATGCACCAGGTCCACTCACTTGTTCAAGGGCAACACAGCTAGCAAATTTCTATGGGCACTTCGCATTTGTCTCAATATCTGAACCCAAGAAAGTTGAAGAAGCCTTCTTGGAACTTGAATGGATTCAAGCTATGCAAGAAGAGCTTCAACAGTTTGAGCTGAATAATGTATGGGAACTGGTTAAGCGTCCTGATCCTCGCAAGCACAATATAATAGGCACCAAATAGATATATCGCAACAAGCAAAATGAGCATTGGCAAGTTGTCAGAAACAAATCTCGTCTCGTTGCTCAAGGATACACTCAAGTTGAAGGGATTGACTTCGATGAAACATTTGCTCATGTGGCTAGACTTGAAGCCATACGCATACTGCTGGCCTATGCAAATCATCATAACATTCTTCTGTATCAAATGGATGTGAAGAGCGCCTTTCTCAATGGCAAGATTGAAGAAGAAGTGTATGTTGCACAACCGCCTGGCTCTGAAGATCCAAAACATCCCGACATGGTGTACAAGCTCAACAAGGCACTGTACGGCCTCAAACAAGCCCCTCGGGCTTGGTATGACACACTCAAATACTTCCTGAAGAGCAAAGGCTTCAAACCTGGTTCCCTCGATCCCACTCTCTTCACGAAGACATATGATGGTGAACTGTTTGTGTGCCAAATATATGTGGATGACATTATCTTCGGCTGCACCAATCAGAAATACACTGACGAGTTTGGATATATGATGCAAGAGCAATATCAGATGTCCATGATGGGTGAGCTGAAGTTCTTCCTTGGTCTTCAAATACGTCAGCAACGCAACGGCATCTTAATATCTCAAGAGAAATATCTCAAAGATTGCCTGAAGAAATTTGGGATGCAAGACTGCAAAGGCTTCACAACTCCAATGCCAGCCAAACATCATCTGGGTCCCGACGACAATGGTAAAGAGGTCGATCAAAAGGTATACCGCTCCATGATTGGGTCTTTACTTTATCTATGTGCATCTAGGCCAGATATTATGCTTAGTGTTTGCATGTGTGCTCGATTCCAAGCAGCACCAAAGGAATCGCATCACTTAGCTGTGAAGCGAATTCTTTGATATTTGGCTCACACCCCAACATTAGGATTATGGTATCCCAAGGGCTCAGAGTTTGATCTGGTTGGATTCTCGGATGCTGATTATGCTGGTGACAAGGTGGATCGCAAGTCTACATCAGGCACACGTCATTTTCTGGGACGATCACTTGTATGTTGGTCTTCAAAGAAGTAGAACTGTGTATCTCTCTCCACTGCTGAATCTGAATACATTGCTGCTGGATCTTGCTGCGCTCAGCTTCTGTGGATGAAGTAAACACTCAAAGACTATGGCATTCATCTGAAGCAAGTGCCACTCTACTGCGACAACGAAAGCGCCATCAAGATTGCCAACAACCCAGTTCAGCACTCGAAGACAAAGCACATTGAAATTCGTCATCACTTTCTCAGAGATCATGTTGTGAAGGAAGATATTGATATCATACACGTCAACACTGAAGAGCAATTGGCAGATATCTTCACCAAGCCCTTGGATGAGAAGAGATTTTGCAAGTTACGGTGTGAGCTAAATATCTTGGAATCCTCAAATGTCCTGTGATCAGGCACACATCCTAACACTTATGCATATTGATGACTTAGATGTGCAACACACGAAGTAAAGTATATCTTCAATCAATGAAGACTTACATTCTAAGTGTGAATACTTTAATATGGAATTTGACTTCGGAGCGCCACGATAATTGTGCGCCGTGTCTGGGTCTAATACTTCCTATACGGTGGGTAACGCCACCACCAAATTCTTCTATTTGAAGTGTTTCGCCCATGCGTTACATTTGCTATGTCTTCACATTTTGTTTGGCTTCAATCTCAACCTGTCCTCATGATTATCTTCACTATGTTGATTATATATATATATATATATATATATATATATATATATATATATATATATATATATATATATATATATATACTAGTGTTCTGTCCTCTACAGCATTCACTTATAGCTATGTCTTCTTGTTGAATCTTTTAAACTAAGTGAATGTGATCGGACTCTAACCTCTCTATGCTTTCTATCTCAAACTCTATCTCTCCAAATCATATGCATTCTCTTGAAACTGTCGAATGTCTTCTCTACATCCTTGTCAGCAGAAGATACAGAGACAAACATTAAGTCCGCTTTCAATGCTAATTCCTTCACCTGAAACCTGAAGCAGTGGGAACGACCACCCGACAATCCAGGCGTGCGTGGGAACGTGGAACAACCTCCGATATGTTGCATGATGGCCACGTGTCCTTCAGATGTGAATCACCAGGGGCACCTGTGTAATAACACTGTGCCATCCCTGTCCCTATAAATACATGCCTCACCACAGTCATTATCCTTCTTCCACTCTCGCACAAACCCTAGCGCCACCGCTAGCCCTTGACGACGCCGGCGATGAAGCGCTTAGCTGCCGCGACCTCTCGGATGCCGTCTTCACGCCGGCCGCGGACATCGTCTTCTCCGCCGTCGCTGTAGGTGTCCTCCGTCGCCAAGTTAGGGCACGGACGATCAAACTGCTCGGCCTCATCTCCCTCTCTGTCTAGCAGTTCTTCGTATGGTAAATAAAACTTCCTTTTTAAGGCCCCTTTGATCCTATAGATTCATCACTTTCTGCCACAAGAAGTTTCTATTCACACAAGTTGGATCTATTTCATACTGCATCTCATAATATGCCTAGCATGTTCACTTATGCTTCACAAATTAGTTAGATTCCTCACTTGTATTGGTCCATGGATTCGTACAAATCTGGAACCACCTCTTTATCTATGAGTGAATGTCTTCGCACGTTGAGGTCAATGTCTTCTAAACTGATTTATCTTCAAAATCTTCTGAGAATGCATATGACCACTTCCCCTTCCCTCGCACCTTAATGCTGTCACAGGTACATGTCCGTGAGAGAATCCCTTGGTTCTCATAGTCTGCATTCATTTGCAGAATTCTTACATCATCATATAAATTCTCCCGAAGCCAGTTCCTGTTTGTCCAGCAAGCGAAAGCCTTTGAAGCCTTTGAACGTGTTGAAGCCATTCAGTTTAAAGTTCATGGCTACAGAGAAATCAGTAAGGAAGGGTGGCAGACATTGTCGTGGGGGAACGTCAAGAGATTTGCCTGATGACCTCTCAGAGCTTTACAAGACAGATCCTGAAGAGGATTACAATCAGCGCAAGACCCGAATCCAATGGATTCGAAGATATTGGGCAGAACAATGGTTCAAGTACCAGTTTGTGACCCAAGAATATGCTGAGAAAAATGCCATCAAGCGACCATGGGGAGACATCCTATATAGAAATCTTCAACCCAGGTCCAGAGATGAAGGCATTGAACAAGGCTTCTATTCCTGCATGGTCCGTGGACCACAGCCTGCGGATGCACACCCATCGTCATTGCTATGGTGTCGTGACGACAATCTGTTCAAACGCAACTTCCAGTTTGCCAAGAATTCGTCTAAGCAAAACAGGAAGTCATTGGGACTAGACTTCAACCCTGGCCCTTCTACTCCCCGTGCCGATGGCACCCGCGAAGCTGAACCCAATCTTGTTGGGCCCTTCTACAACCTGGAAGGTCTCATCACTCATATCATGGTTCAAGGGACTGCCGCGGATGAGCCTGCAGATGACGCTGAATCTGATGAAGCGCCTGCACCGCCGAAGCCAAAGAAACTGAAGCAGCCTAAAGCTTCAAAGCCTGCCTCAGCACCAAAAATCTCACGGGCGAAGCCACTGGCTACTGCACCTCCTGAAGACAGTGTGCAGTCTGAAGATTTGTCACGCATCTCCAAGCCCTCGAGAGTAAAGATGCCTTTGCAACACACCAGCCAAGAACTGACTGCTGCTGCTATTCTGCGTAACGACGCCATTGATCTGTCCAGCGATGAAGATCTTCCAGATGGCGCTCTTGAGCAACTGATCAAGAGCAAATAAGAAGCAGAAATCTTCAATGATTTGCCTCTCTTTGACGTGGCAATCATCCACAACTTCATTGATGAGTGGTTTGACACGCCCAACCTCAGCTTTGATGATCTGCAACTTCCAACTGGCCTTAGTGTTGCCTTCCATGGCGCCATTGCTTCAGAGCTAGCTCTAGCTCAGCACATCGTCAAACTGCAAAAGATTGACTTTGAGAAAGCTCAGTTCAAGAAGCACACGGCCAAGCTTAGTGTACAAGAGGTCAAAAACTTCAAGATCATGCTACACGAGCTCAAAGAAGCCTTTCTCAAGAAGCGTGAAGAAGCTCAAGGTTCTCGTGAGCGCATGAAGAGTCTGGCTGACAAGTGTGTTCAAGCCTACAATGAGGCTAAGAAGCGCAAGGCTCTTGGTCGTCCTGGCATCGATCCTAGGATGGCTGCAAAGAAGAAGAAGAAGCCAGCTATGACCGAACCTGAAGCCCCAAGGCAGGAAGCACATCCCATTGTCTTCCCAGCTAGCATGACCGGCTCGAAGCCAAAGGTCAGGTCAACCGCTTCAGAACTGAAGAAGACGAGGCATGCTGAGGCTGAAGCGAGAAAGTGGAAACATGCTAAAGCCTCTGATGCTGCTCCCTCCAAGAAGAAGTGTAAGACCAAGAAGGATCAGGCTGCTCCCATAGAGCCCTTAGTTGTTGAACCTATCTCAATGGTTCGCCCTGCATCTGCACAACAAGAGCACCAACTGATTGTCCATGAGTCTGCTTCCACAGAGGCTCATGAAGCTAAAGACATTCCAGCAGTTGATCCCACCGCTGCTGAAGACATTGGTCACCATGACAATGTTGAAGATGATGTAGTTCTTCCTCAGATCGAGCACCAACTGGTATTATCGCTTGTGCTTATGCACAGCAAACTCATCAGCATTGGTCGTCCTCTGACGCCAATTGCACAGGACGCATCATGGGCTGATCACCCACAACAACAAGTCACACCACCCCGGCAAGAAGAATTAGATGACTTTGAGGCCCAGCCAACTCCATCTCCATCGACGTCGCCAGCGTTATGCAGGCTTCGCAAAGGACCAAGGTCTCAAGTCCCTCTTTCGAGTGTTCCAGAAGGAGAAGTGCCCCACCAATCTGTTACACGTCAAGTGTTTCCAGATGCCACTCCTACTGTGAATGTCTCCGAGTCTGAGGCCAAAGCTGCTGAAGACATTCTGGCTGCATCAGCCGACGACACACAAGAAGAAGAACGTGTCCCTACTCCCCCCATTACTGAAGAAGCTATTCTCGAGGAGAACGTGTCTGTGCCCGACCCTCCAGCTCATCAAGTGGAGGTTGAGAATCTTGAGGCTGCCACCACCAACACAAAATGAAGCCAATGACGTTGTCATGGCTGAAGCAAATGTGGAGCCTGCACCAACCAATGTGCCAGAAGTCAATGAAGCAAATGATGCAACTGCTCCTGTTCCTGCTGCTGGTCCTAAGTTTGACTATCACGTTGAGCACAAACCTCAGGTACAGAAGCCAATGCCAAGGTTGTCCAGGTTTCCAGCTCCTGCATCAGCACCCGGATCCTTTAATGTCAACGGCTTCAAAGCAGACAACACCTTCTTCAATAGCGCCAAGAACCCCTACTCAAGGGAAAGAATATCTTCTGATCAGTTCTGGAGCTATCCGCAGCGAAGTTATTACTCATGCATTCTGTACAATCAAGGTCGCATTTTCCCTCATATGCATCTTAACACTGAAGCCATAACTGGTCTGCCTTGCTTGGAAGAAGCTCTGGATTGCTTCAAAGAGTCTGGATTGTTGCCGTTCGTCACCGACCAAGAGCACTGGAACGAAGAATTGCTACTCCAATTCTATGCCACTCTTCACATTCGTGGCTACAACAGAGATCCGAAAACTTGGGTCCTTGAGTGGATGACCGGCAATGTTCATCACGAAGCCAAAGCCTTTGATATCATTGAGCTCACTGGTCTGCCCACTCCTGGAGATCTTTATGAACCTGGTTGTCAACTTCACAGTGCAGCTATGGAGAATGAAAGTGCTAGTGATCGACTAGAGGGGGGGTGAATAGGCGATTTTTATGAAAGTCTTCTAAGCAGGGAAGTTTTGAAGACAAACGATAGAAGTAAACCTATTACCACGCAGCGGAAGGTAGACTACACTAGGAAAACCTTAGTCAGGTAATCAACTAAGTGAAAGCACAATGACTTATAGTAGCTAGGCAGTAAGGATCAGGTAGGAAGATATTGTGAAGCCAATCAGAACAAGCAGTCACTCTGTGAAGACAAAAGATAACGCAATCATGCAATGACTTCACAAGGACCAACAGTAAGTAAAGGAATGGAAGGATGAAACCAGTGACTCGTTTTAACCAATGATTTGTTGGACCAGTTCCAGTTGCTGTGACAACTGTATGTATGGTTAGGGCGGCTAGGTATTTAAACCTGAGGACACACAGTCCTGAACACGTAGCTCAGAACCCTTAGTCCTCACCGTATTCCCCTTGAGCTAAGGTCACGCATACCTCGCCCAATCACTCTGGTAAGTCTTCAAGCTAGACTCCCAAACCTTCACAGACTTTGTTCACCGGCGATCCACAATGACTCTTGGATGCTCAGAACGCGATGCCTAACCGGCTGGAGGATTCACAGTCCTCAAGTGTAATAAGTCTTCAGATCACACAGACAGGACGACTTAAGTGATGCCTAACACTCTTTGGCTCTGGGTGGTTAGGACTTTATCCTCGCAAGGAATTCTCTCTCAAAGGCTTCGAGGTGGGTTTCTCTAAAACGACAACAGCCGCACTTTAACTCTGAGTAGCCAACCGTTTATGGTTGTAGGGGGTGGGCTATTTATAGCCACTAGGCAACCCGACCTGATTTGTCCGAAATGACCCTGGGTCACTAAGGAACTGACACATATTCCAACGGTCAGATTTCAAACACACACGGCAACTTTACTTGGGCTACAAGTAAAGCTGACTTGTCCAACTCTGGACAAGATTCGCTCTCATAGTCTTCACTCGAAGACATAGGATTTTGGTTAAGCATCACTTCAGTCATTCTCACTAGTTCTCTTGGACCCCACTTAACAGTACGGTGGTTCCTATGACTCAACAAAGAAGAAAAAGAACTACGAAAGATCTAAGTCTTCGAGCTCCATAGGCTTCATGCGATGTCTTCTCTTGTCATAGTCTTCAATGTGAATATCTTCACATACCACCTTTGACTTCAATGTCTTCATACATTTTTAGGGGTCATCTCTGGTAGGAAAACCAAATCAATGAGGGACTTCTACCTGTGTTATCCTGCAATTCTCACAAACACATTAGTCCCTCAACTAGGTTTGTCGTCAATACTCCAAAACCAACTAGGGGTGGCACTAGATGCACTTACAATCTCCCCCTTTTTGGTGATTGATGACAAACTAGTTGAAGTTTTCAACGGGGAATATAATATGTGAAATTGTAAAGGATAAGGAATTGTCTTCATAAGTTGTAAGGGCTCCCCCTGAAGATGTGCATATAAGTAATTTGCTTTTGGAATGCAAATGCACATGGCAGGTTGTACTTGTGGAGATCCTCTTCAACTTATGATGACAACTCATCATGCATGAAAAGTATGTGAAGATAATGACATGCATAATGGAAAATGGACGTCTGCAAAATGATCTAAGTGCAGAATTTATCGTCGCACAGGAGGAATTTATCATCGCATCACAAAGTAGCAAATGAGTAGCAGACGACCATCGAGTTTAAGTGTTACAACTCAAAGAACCAAATGTATGAAAATGAGAGTTGTGAACACTAGGCAAAACATAAAGTAACCGCCCATATGGACCCGCTTGAAGACTATCAAACTCATATGCGTCTCCCCCTTTTGTCAGTAAGGACCAAAAAGGTTTGAAGACATAGAGCATCTACTCGTTCCCATGAGGAGTAGGTGAGGTAGTAAGGTCGTCAGTGTTGTTAGGCGGTGCAGACGAGCTTGGGGCAGTGTCGACGTGTGCTGAAGGAGGGGGCGGTGAAGTAGCATCGTCTTTGTCCTCGATCACTCTGGCATTCACAGTTGCCGCAGAGGAAGAGAACTCAGAGTCTTCAAGTGAGGGAGTTCGTCGCAACACAGCCCTTCGGGGAGGTGTGGAGTCAAACTTGAAATGTTCAGAGAAGCCATCCTCTTGAAGATCATCCTCAAAGCACATAAGCGTCAGCCCTTTCCATGTACGCCGACAAGTTTCATGGGCAACAAAGGCATTCTTGGTGGCAAGGTTGCGAATGCGGTTGGCATCCACCAAGAGGCTGTGCATTTGACGCTTTAGCCAGTCATGATGCCTATCCTATTTTTGATGAAGAGCAACCAGAAGCTCTCGGTCATTGAGAACACGAGATCGCTTCTTGGGCTGTTGGGCAATAGTGCTTTTAGTGGCTTCAGTGAGGGCACGATGAGGTGCACGTGTAGTGCCAGCCAGAGGATAAACACGAGTGACTGCTTCAACTCCTTCAATGTTCTGAGAGAAACTTTGATGCTCCGCATTCTGAAGACTAAGAGGCTCCTTGGCAGGCTCTGGATAGAGGCCTTCAACGGACATATCCACGTCAGGCATAAAGATCTGATGATTGCGAGCAGAAGGCTGATATGAGATAGCTGAGTGGAGTTTGATCAGCCGCATTATCCATGGAGCGTAGAACTTCAAGCCAAAAAGGTCAGATCCTGAAGCAGCAAGTTGGCGGATGAAGAAGTCTTGTGCGTTGAAGCATTTGCCGTGAAGAATATAGAAGACCAAAGTCTTCATTGCACCTTCCAGCTTTGCATATGGGGAATGTCCTTTGATGGGCCAGAGAGTTCGCCTTAAAATGTGATAGATGGTCCTTGGTAGATACTCCACGTCTTCAACAAGGAACTCCTTAGGATATGCAACATCTTGTGGCAAAGGCTTCATCATACTGAGCATCTGACTCATGTTCGGTTCAGGCTTCTGAAAGATGCTCTCCATAGCTTCATTGTGAAGTTGACATCCAGGTTCATAGAGATCTCCAGGAGTGGGAAGACCAGTGAGCTCAATGATATGAAAGGCTTTGGCTTCGTGATGAACATTTCCTATCATCCACTCAAGGGCCCAAGTCTTCGGATCTCTATTTTAACCACGTATGTGAAGTGTGGCATAAAATTGGAGCAGCAACTCTTCGTTCCAGTGCTCTTGGTCGGTGACGAAAGGCAACAATCCAACCTCTTTGAAGCAGTCCAGAGCTTCTTCCAAGCAGGGCAGACCAGCTATTGCTTCGGTGTCAAGACACATATGTGGGAAGATGCGACCTTGATTGTACATAATGCATGAGTAATAGCTTCGCTGCGGATAGCTCCAGAACCGATCTGAAGGTATTCGTTCCCTTGAGTAGGGGTTCTTGGAGCTACTGAAGAAGGTGTTGTCTGCTTTGAAGCTGTTGACATTGAAGGATCCAGGTGCTGATGCAGGACCTGGAAACCTGGGCAACCTTGGCATTGGCTTCTGTACCTGAGGGTTATGCTCTATATGATAGTCAAACCGAGGACCAGCAGCAGGCGCAGGAACAGAAGCAGTAGCATCATTGGCTTCGCTGACTTGTGGTTCTTGGGTTGGTGTAGGCTCCACATTTGCTTCATCCATGACAGCGTCAGTGGCTTCATTGGTGTTGGCGGTGGCAGCCTCAAGATTTTCTACCTCCACTTGATGAGCTGGAGGGTCGGGCACAGACACGTTCTCCGCGAGAATAGCTTTGTCAGTAGTTGGGGGAGTGGGGACACGTTCTTCTTCTTGGGTGTCATCGGCTGATGCAGCCGGAATGTCTTCAGCAGCTTTAGCTTCAGATTCGGAGACTGGAGGCCTTGGTCCTTTGCGAAGCCTGCATAACGCTGGCGACGCCTTTGGAGATGGAGTTGGCTGGGCCTCATAGTCATCCTATTCTTCTTGCCGGGATGGTGTGACTTGTTGTTGTGGGTGATCAGCCCATGATGCATCCTGAGCAATTGGCGTCAGAGGACGACCAATGTTGATGAGTTCACTGTGCGTAAGCACAGGCGATGATACCTGTTGGTGCTCGATCTGAGGAAGAACTGCATCATCTTTAACATGGTCATGGTGACCAATGTCTTCAGCAGCAGTGGGATCAGCTGCTGGAAAGTCTTCAGCTTCATGAGCCTCTGTGAAAGCAGGCTCATGGACAATCAGTTGGCGCTCTTGATGTTCAGCGGCAGGGCGAACCATGGAGATGGGTTCAACAATTAAGGGCTCTGTGGGAGCAGCCCGTTCCTTCTTGGTCTTCCGCTTCTTCTTGGAGGGAGCAGGAGCAGAGGCTTCGGGATGTTTCTTGTTTCTGGCTTCAGCCTCAGTAGTCCTCATCTTCTTCAGTTCTGAAGCGGTAGACCTGGCTTTTGGCTTCGAGCTAGTCATGCTGGTTGGGAAGACAATGGGATGTGCTTCCTGCCTTGGTGCGTTGGGTTCGGCCATAGCGGGCTTCTTCTTCTTCTTCTTCTTCTTCTTCTTCTTCTTCTTCTTCTTCTTCTTCTTCTTCTTCTTCTTCTTCTTCTTCTTCTGCTTTGCAGCCATCCTGGGGTCGATGCCAGGACGCCCAAGGGCCTTGCGCTTCTCAACCTCATTGTAGGCTTGCACACACTTGTCAGCCAGGCTCTTCATGCACTCACGAGAACCTTGAGCTTCTTCACGCTTCTTGAGAAAGGCTTCTTTGAGCTCGTGCAGCATGATCTTGAAGTTCTTGACCTCTTGCATGCTGAGCTTGGCCATATGCTTCTTGAACTGAGCTTTCTCAAAGTCAATCTTCAGCTTCAGTTCAACGATGCGCTGGGCTATAGCTAACTCTGAAGCAATGGCGCCATGGAAGGAAACACTGAGGCCAATGGGAAGTTGAAGATCTTCAAAGCTGAGGTTGGGCGTGTCAAACCACTCATCGATAAAGTCGTGGATGATTGCCACGTCAAAGAGAGGCAAATTGTTGAAGATTTCTGCTTCTTCTTTGCTACTGATCAGTTGCTCAAGAGCGTCATCTGCAAGATCTTCATCACTGGACAGATCAATGGCATCGTTGCGCAAAATAGCAGCAGTCAGTTCTTGGCTGGTGTGTGGCAGAGGCATCTTGACTTTCGGGGGCTTGGAGATGCGTGACAGATCTTCAGACTGCACACTGTCTTCAGGAGGTGCAGTAGCCAGTGGCTTCGCCCATGAGATTTTTGGTGCTGAGGCAGGCTTTGAAGCTTTAGGCTGCATCAGTTTCTTTGGCTTCGGCGCTGCAGGCGCTTCATCAGATTCAGCGTCATCTACAGGCTCATCCACGACTGTCCCTTGAACCACGATATGAGTGATGAGACCTTCCAGGTTGTAGAAGGGCCCAACAAGATTGGGTTCAGCTTCGCGGGTGCCGTCGGCACGGGGAGCAGAGGGACCAGGGTTGAAGTCTAGTCCCAATGACTTCTTGTTCTGCTTCGCCAAATTCTGGGCAAACTGGAAGTTGCGCTTGAACAGATTGTCGTCACGACACCATAACAGTGACGATGGGTCAGCATCCGCAGGCTGTGGTCCACGGACCATGCAGGGATAGAAGCCTTGTTCAATGGCTTCATCTCTGGACCTGGGTTGAAGATTTTTGTAGAGGATGTCTCCCCATGGTCGCTTGATGGCATTCTTCTCATCATATTCCTTTGTCACAAACCTGTACTTGAACCACTGTTCTGCCCAATATCGTCGAATCCATTGGATTCGTGTCTTGCGCTGATTGTAATCCTCTTCAGGATCTATCTTGTACAGCTCTGAGAGGTCATCGGGCAGATCTCTTGATGTTTCTCCTTGATGCTTCCTGCCACCCTTCCTTGCTGATTTCTCTGCAGCCATGAACTTTAAACTGAATGGCTTCAATAAGTTCAAAGGCTTCAAGGGCTTTCGCTTGCTGGACAAACAGGAACTGGCTTCGGGAGAATTTATGTGATGCTGTAAGAATTCTGCAAATGAATGCAGACTATGAGAACCAAGGGATTCTCCCACGGACATGTACCTGTGACAGCATTAAGGTGCGAGGGAAGGGGAAGAGGTCATATGCATTCTCAGAAGATTTTGAAGATAGATTAGTTTAGAAGACATTGACCTCATCGTGCAAAGACATTCACTCATAGATAAGGAGTTGGTTCCAGATTTTTACGAATCCACAGATCAGTACAAGTGAGGAATCTAACTACTTTGTGAAGCATAAGTGAACGTAGTAGGTATAATATGAGATGTAGTATGAGGTGGATCCAACTTGTGTGAACAGAAATGCTTGTGGTACAAAGTGACGAATCTATAGGATCAAAGAGGCCGTAAAAAGGGAGTTTTATTTACCACATAAGAAACTGCTAGATGGAGTAGACGAGGAGGCCGAGCAGTTCGATCGTCCGTGCCCTGACTTGGCGACGGAGGACACCTACGGTGACAGCGGAGAAGATGATGCCCGCGGTCGGCGTGAAGACGGCGTCGGAGAGGTTGCGGCAGCTAAGCGCTTCGTCGCCGACGTCGTCGAGGGCTAGCGGTGGCGCTAGGGTTCGTGTGAGAGTGGAAGAAAGGATAATGACTGAGGTGAGGCGTGTATTTATAGGGATAGGGACGGCTCAGTGTTATTACACAGGTGCCCCTGGCGATTCACATCTGAGGAACACGTGGCCATCATGCAGCATATCAGAGGTTGTTCCACGTTCCCACGCACGCCTGGATTGTCGGGTGGTCGTTCCCACTTCGCCAGGTTTCAGGTGAAGGAATTAGCATTGAAAACAGACTTAATGTTTGTCTCTGTATCTTCTGCTGACAAGGACGCAGAGAAGACATTTGACAGTTTCAAGAGAATGCATATGATTTGGAGAGATAGAGTTTGAGATAGAAAGCATAGAGAGGTTAGGGTCCGATCACATTCACTTAGTTCAAAAGATTCAATAAGAAGACATAGCTATAAGTGAATGCTGTAGAGGACAGAACACTAGTATATATATATAATCAACATAGTGAAGATAATCATGAAGACATGTTGAGATTGAAGCCAAACCAAATGTGAAGACATAGCAAATGTAACGCCATGAGTGAAACACTTCAAACAGAACATTTGGTGGTGGCGTTACCCACCGTATAGGAAGTATTGGACCCAGACACGGCGCAAAATTATCGTGGTGCTCCGAAGTCAAATTCCTCATTAATGTATTCACACTTAGAATGCATGTCTTCATTGATTGAAGATATACTTTACTTCGTGTGTTGCACATCTAAGTCATCAATATGCATAAGTGTTAGGATGTGTGCCTGATCATAAGACATTTGAGGATTCCAAGATATTTAGCTCACACCGTAACTTGCAAAATCTCTTCTCATCCAAGGGCTTGGTGAATATATCTGCCAATTGCTCTTCAGTGTTGACGTGTATGATATCAATATCTTCCTTCACAACATGATCTCTGAGAAAGTGATGACGAATCTCAATGTGCTTTGTCTTCAAGTGCTGAACTGGGTTGTTGCTAATCTTGATGGCGCTTTCGTTGTCACAGTAGAGTGGCACTTGCTTCAGATGAATGCCATAGTCTTTGAGTGTTTGCTTCATCCACAGAAGCTGAGCGCGGCAAGATCCAGCAGTAATGTATTCAGATTCAGCAGTGGAGAGAGATACATAGTTCTGCTTCTTTGAGGACCAACATACAAGTGATCGTCCCAGAAAATGACATGTGCCTGATGTAGACTTGCGATCCACCTTGTCACCAGCATAATCAGCATCCGAGAATCCAACCAGATCAAACTCTAAGCCCTTTGGATACCATAATCCTAGAGTTGGGGTGTAAGCCAAATATCGAAGAATTCGCTTCACAGCTAAGTGATGCGATTCCTTTGGTGCCGCTTGGAATCGAGCACACATGCAAACACTAAGCATAATATCTAGCCTAGATGCACATAGATAAAGTAAAGAACCAATCATGGAGCGGTATACCTTTTGATCGAACTTTTTACCATTGGCGTCCTGAAGCCCTTGCAGTCTTGCATACCTAACTTCTTTAGGAAATCTTTGAGGTACTTCTCTTGAGATATAAAGATGCTGTTACGTTGCTGTCGTATTTGAAGACCAAGGAAGAACTTCAGCTCTCCCATCATGGACATCTGATATTGCTCTTGCATCATATATCCAAACTCTTCACTATATTTCTGATTGGTGCAGCCGAAGATAATGTCATCCACATATATTTGGCACACAAACAGTTCACCATCATATGTCTTCATGAAGAGAGAGGAGTCGAGGGAACCAGGTGTGAAGCCTTTGCTCTTCAGGAAGTATTTGAGTGTGTCATACCAAGCCCGAGGGGCTTGTTTGAGGCCACACAGTGCCTTGTTGATCTTGTACACCATGTCAGGATGTTTTGGATCTTCAAAACCAGGTGGTTGTGCAACATACACTTCTTCTTCAATCATGCCATTGAGAAAGGCACTCTTCACATCCATTTGATACAGAAGAATATTATGATGATTTGCATAGGCCAGCAGTATGCGGATAGCTTCAAGTCTAGCCACATGAGCAAATGTTTCATCAAAGTCAATCCCTTCAACTTGAGCGTATCCTTGAGCAACGAGACGAGCTTTGTTTCTGACAACTTGACCATGCTCATCTTGCTTGTTGCGATATATCCATTTGGTGCCTATTATATTGTGCTTCCGAGGATCAGGACGCTTAACCAGTTCCCATACATTATTCAGCTCAAATTGTTGAAGCTCTTCTTTCATAGCTTGAATCCATTCAGGTTCCATGAAGGCTTCTTCAACTTTCTTGAGTTCTGTTATTGAGACAAATGCGAAGTGCCCACAGAAATTTGCTAGCTGTGTTGCCCTTGAACGAGTGAGTGGACCTGGTGCATTGATGCTATCAATTATTCTCTCAATCTGCACTTCATTTGCAACACGAGGATGTACAGGACGAGGATTTTGCTCTTGCCGATCATTGTCATTGTTGGAGGGATTGTCTTCAGGCTGAGCATTGTCTTCAGGTTGATCAGGTGCGGAGATGATAAGTTCCTCTTCAGGTTGAGCTTCAGAAGTTATGACTTCTCCAGTTCCCATAAGTTTGATTGATTCACTGGATGGAACTTCATCTAGCACATTTGGCAGGTGCTCTCTTTGTGAGCCGTTAGTCTCATCGAACCGCACATCCACTGTTTCAACCACTTTATAATGAAAGAGATTGAAGACTCTATAGGAGTGCGAATCCTTTCCATATCCAAGCATAAAACCCTCATGTGCTTTTGGTGCAAATTTTGAAGTGTGATGTGGATCCTTGATCCAGCACCTGGCGCCAAATACTCTAAAGTAACTGACATTTGGCTTCTTGCCAGTAAGGAGCTCATAAGATGTCTTGTTCAGAAGCTTGTGAAGATAAACATGGTTGATTGTATGGCATGCAGTATCAATGGCTTTAGGCCAGAATTTTCTTGGAGTCTTGTATTCATCAAGCATCGTTCAGGCCATCTCAATGAGTGTTCTGTTCTTGCATTCGACGTCTCCATTCTGCTATGGCGTGTATGGAGCTGAGAATTCATGTGTGATGCCCAAAGTATCAAGATATGTATCAAGGCCAGTGTTCTTGAATTCAGTGCCATTGTCACTTCTGATGTGCTTTATCTTGGCGCCATGGTTGTTCATTGCTCGATTGGCGAAGCGTCTGAAGACATCCTGCACTTCAGTCTTGTAGAGGATTGTATGCACCCAAGTATATCTAGAATAATCATCAACAATGACAAAGCCATAGAGACAAGCAGTAGTAGTAAGAGTTGAGTAATGAGTGGGACCGAAAAGATCCATGTGGAGCAGTTCGAAGGGTCGAGTCGTTGTCATGATTGTCTTCGAGGGATGCTTGGCCCTCATCATCTTTCCTGCTTCACAGGCACCGCATAAGTGATCTTTCTTGAACTTGACACCCTCGATGCCTATGGCATGCTTCTTCTTTGCAAGGGTGTGCAGGTTCCTCATGCCAGCATGCCATAGCCTCCGATGCCAGAGCCAGCATTCTGAAGCTTTTGCTAGAAGACATATGGCAAGCTGTGGTCCTGCTGAGAAATCTACCACGTACAAATCATCTTTCCGATACCCTTCAAACACTAGAGACTTGTCAGATTCCATTAGAACAAGGCAACGATATTTTCCAAACATCACAATCATGTTTAAATCGCAAAGCATTGAGACAGACATTAAGTTGAAGCCAAGGGATTCAACAAGCATGAATTTATCCATGTGTTGATCCTTTGAGATTGCAACTCTACCTAGACCCAATACCTTACTTTTACCAGTGTCAGCAAATGTGATGTGACTTTTGTCGGATGGACGTAAGGTTGAGTCCACAAGAAGGCTTCTCTTGCTAGTCATGTGATTGGTACACCCACTATCAATAATCCATTCTGAAGCTGCTGGTGTCGTACCCTACAGTGCAGTTAGGGGGATAGGCTTCACGAAGAGAATTGTGAAGTAAAAACATTTGACGAACCAATGGGTTATGAAAGCTTAGATCGAGATTTGGACTGATAGGGCGAGTAGCAAGCGATTCAGGAACAAAGTACATAATAAGACCATTTGGGCATTTGATCTTGCACCCTACAAGATGTTTAAGGTCCCCAGCAATAGCGTCAGACGATTTTGGTTTTCTGCTGGAGACCTTTCCCTACAAAAGAGAGTTAAGCTTTCTTAGCCACCCACATCTTCAAGGGTGGCTTTGAAGCAATGAGTCTAAGTGCAGCATGTGAGAACTTTGGCTTTGGTGCCCTAACAAAAAGTCTTGCAGGTGGACAATAGTACTCATAAGAATAGGCAGAATAGTTCTTGGTCTTATGAACATGGCGGTTTGATGAACCGCGCTCATATTCATAGGCCTGAGTATGGCTTCCCTGCAAAACATTTGCGTTAGTGCGACTCCGGTGAGTCCTCTATCTGTATGAAGCCTTTGGATCATATGAAGCCTGTGGTCTGGGGTTTGTCTTCTTCACCTGTGGTGTCATGATGACATTCACAGGAAGATTCTCCAAACACCTTTTCGGCACCCAGATCTTTTTCATAGGTGGTGCATTCCTGCAGTTAGTACCAATATACCTGGCAAACACTTCACCATTCTTATTCTTAAACAGTTTGTAGTTTGCATCAAAGGATTCATCAATAACAATGGGATTAGCACAAGTGAAGCCAGATAGGGTGGATGGATCCACTCAAGGTTCCTTTGCAGCAACCCATGTGGTTTTGGGGTACTGCTCAGGTTTCCAGTAAGAGCCATCGACATTCATTTTCCTTTCGAACCCAACACCCTCTTTCCTAGGGTTTTGGTTCAGGATCTGCCTTTTGAGGACATCACATAGTGTCTGATGCCCTTTGAGACTTTTGTACATCCCTATTTCAAGCAGTGTCTTCAGCCTAGCATTCTCATCAGCAATGGTAGTGGTATCCTCAGCAGAGGGGTTAGTTACCACATCAACAGGTGAAGATATTGCAACAGTAGCAGCAGTAGAACATTCAGCAATAGAAGTAGCGTTATCACGCTCAATGCATTTAAGACATGGTGGTTCAAATCCTTCCTGAGCTGAACTGATCTGTTTGGCGCGAAGTGACTCGTTTTCCTTTTGAAGATCTTCATGAGCCGCTCTCAATTTCTCAAGGTCTTGCTTCCTTTGAAGATAATCGTAGGACAACCTTTCATGAGTTGTTGAGAGCATTTCATGACGACTTTCAAGTTCCTCATACTTAACGTGAAGATTTTTTATGTCTTCAATTAAGGACTGAGATCGAGTCATTTCAGCGTCTAACAGATCATCGCTTTTATCTAACAGTTTTTGAATGTGTTCCATAGCTTTCTGTTGTTCAGTTGCAATTTTAGCAAGTGTTTTGTAGCTAGGTTTGGAATCACAATCAGATTCGTCGTCACTGGATGTTTGATAGTGAGTAGTGCGTGTGTTTACCTTGGCACCACGTGCCATGAAGCAGTAGGAAGGAGCGGAGTGGTCCTTTTCATTTGCATCGATGTCGGTGATGAAGTCATTGTCGTCAGTGTTGAAGATGGACTTGGCAATGTATGCTGTAGCCAGACTCGCAATGCTAGAATCGGACTCCTCCTCAGACTCCACCTCCGCCTCCTCAGAAGCAGACTCCTCCTCAGAATCCATTTCCTTGCCAACAAACGCACGTGACTTGCCAGATGAGCTCTTCTTGTATGATGAAGACTTTGAGGAAGACTTGGAAGAAGACTTTGAGTATTTCTTCTTCTTGTTGTCAGAGTCATACTCCTTGCTCTTCTTATTCTTGTTCTCATTGTCCCACTGTGGACACTCAGAGATGTAGTGGCCAGGCTTCTTGCACTTGTGACATGTTCTCTTCTTGTAGTCATGAGCAGAAGCTTCATCATTCCTTGAGCTTGATCATCAAGACTTTCTGAACCCTTTCTTCTTGGTGAATTTTTGGAACTTCTTCACAAGCATAGCAAGCTCCTTTCCAATGTCTTCAGGATCATCAGAATTGTTGTCAGATTCTTCTTCGGATGAGGAGACAGCTTTTGCCTTCAAGGCACGAGTTCGCCCATAGCTGGGACCGTAGATGTCTCTTTTCTCAGAAAGCTGAAACTCGTGTGTGTTGAGCCTCTCAAGTATGTCAGACGGATCGAGTGTCTTGCAATCAGGGCGTTCTTGAATCATCAGGGCTAGGGTGTCAAACGAACTGTCAAGTGATCTCAGGAGTGTCTTGACGACTTCATGCTTGGTGATCTTAGTGGCGCCGAGGGCTTGAAGCTCATTTGTGATGTCAGTGAGTCGATCAAACATGAGCTAGACATTCTCATTGTCATTTCTCTTGAAGCGGTTGAAGAGGTTGCGAAGGACACTGATTCTCTGATCTCTCTGGGTGGAGACGCCTTCGTTGACCTTGGAGAGCCAGTCCCAGACTAGCTTGGAAGTCTCCAACGCACTCACACGGCCATACTGTCCTTTGGTCAGATGACCACAGATGATATTCTTGGCAGTAGAGTCCAGTTGAACGAACTTCTTGACATCAGCAGCAGTGACACCTTCTCCAGCCTTGGGAACGCCGTTCTTGACAACATACCATAGGTCGACATCAATGGCTTCAAGATGCATGCGCATCTTATTCTTCCAGTAGGGATATTCAGTTCCATCAAAGACGGGGCATGCAGCAGAGACTTTAATTATCCCTGCAGTCGACATAGCTAAAACTCCAGGTGGTTAAACCAAATCACACAGAACAAGGGAGTACCTTGCTCTGATACTAATTGAAAGTGCTAGTGATCGACTAGTGGGGGGGTGAATAGGCGATTTTTATGAAAGTCTTCTAAACAGGGAAGTTTTGAAGACAAACGATAGAAGTAAACCTATTACCACGCAGCGGAAGGTAGACTACACTAGGCAAACCTTAGTCAGGTAATCAATGAAGTGAAAGCATAATGACTTATAGTAGCTAGGCAGTAAGGATCAGGTAGGAAGATATTGTGAAGCCAATCAGAACAAGCAGTCACTCTGTGAAGACAAAAGATAATGCAATCATGCAATGACTTCACAAGGACCAACAGTAAGTAAAGGAAGGGAAGGATGAAACCAGTGACTCATTAAAGACAATGATTTGTTGGACCAGTTCCAGTTGCTGTGACAACTGTACGTATGGTTAGGGCGGCTAGGTATTTAAACCTGAGGACACACAGTCCCGGACACCCAGTCCTGAACACGCAGCTCAGAACCCTTAGTCCTCACCGTATTCCCCTTGAGCTAAGGTCACGCAGACCTCGCCCAATCACTCTGGTAAGTCTTCAAGGTAGACTCCCAAACCTTCACAGACTTTGTTCACCGGCGATCCACAATGACTCTTGGATGCTCAGAACGCGACGCCTAACCGGCTGGAGGATTCACAGTCCTCAAGTGTAATAAGTCTTCAGATCACACAGACAGGACGACTTAAGTGATGCCTAACACTCTTTGGCTCTAGGTGGTTAGGACTTTATCCTCGCAAGGAATTCTCTCTCAAAGGCTTCGAGGTGGGTTGCTCTCAAACGACAACAGCCGTACTTTAACTCTGAGCAGCCAACCGTTTATGGTTGTAGGGGGTGGGCTATATAGCCACTAGGCAACCCGACCTGATTTGTCCGAAATGACCCTGGGTCACTAAGGAACTGACACGTATTTCAACGGTCAGATTTCAAACACACACAGCAACTTTACTTGGGCTACAAGCAAAGCTGACTTGTCCAACTCTGGACAAGATTCGCTGTCATAGTCTTCACTCGAAGACATAGGATTTTGGTTAAGCATCACTTCAGTCATTCTGACCGGTTCTCTTGGACCCCACTTAATAGTACGGTGGTTCCTATGACTCAACAAAGAAGAAAAAGAACTACGAAAGATCTAAGTCTTCGAGCTCCATAGGCTTCATGCGATGTCTTCTCTTGTCATAGTCTTCAATGTGAATATCTTCACATACCACCTTTGACTTCAATGTCTTCATACATTTTTAGGGGTCATCACTGGTAGGAAAACCGAATCAATGAGGGACTTCTACCTGTGTTATCCTGCAATTCTCACAAACACATTAGTCCCTCAACTAGGTTTGTCGTCAATACTCCAAAACCAACTAGGGGTGGCACTAGATGCACTTACAGAGAGCATCTTTCAGAAGCCTGAACCAAACATGAGTCAGATGCTTAGCATGATGAAGCCTTTGCCTCCAGATGCTGCATATCCTAAGGAGTTCTTTGTTGAAGACCTTGAGTATTTGCCACGCACTATCTATCACATTATCAGGCGAACTCTCTGGCCCATCAAAGGACATTCCCCACATGCAAAGCTGGAAGGTGCAATGAAGACTTTGGTATTTTATATTCTTCACGACAAATGCTTCAATGAACAAGACTTCTTCATCCGCCAACTTGCTGCATCAAGATCCGATCTTTTTGGCTTGAAGTTTTACGCTCCATGGATAATGCGCCTGATCAAACTACACTCCGCTGTCTCATATCAGCCCTCTGCTCGCAATCATCGGATCGTTCTGCCTGACGTTGATATGTCCGTTGAAGCCATCTATCCAGAGCCTGCCAAGGAGCCTCTTAGTCTTCAGAATGTTGAGCATCAGAGCTTCTCTCAAAACATTGAAGGAGTTGAAGCAGTCACTCGTGTTTATCCTCTGGCTGGTACTACACGTGCACCTCATCGTGCCCTCACTGAAGCCACTGAAAGCACCATTGCCCAATGGCCCAAGAAGCGATCTCGTGTTCTCAATGACCGAGAGCTTCTGGTTGCCCTTCATCAGAAACAGTATAGGCATCATGACTGGCTGAAGCGCCAAATGCAAAGCCTCTTGGTGGATGTCAACCGCATTCGTAATCTTGCCACCAAGAATGCCTTTGTTGCCCATGAAACCTGCCGGCGTACATGGAAAGGGCTGACGCTTATGTGTTCTGAAGATGATCTTCAAGAGGATGGCTTCTCTGAACGTTTCAAGTTTGACTCCACACCTCCAAGAAGGACTGTGCTGCGATGAACTCCGTCTCTTGAAGACTTTGAGTTCTCTTCCTCCGCGGCAACTGTGAATGCCAGAGTGATCGAGGACGAAGACGATGCCACTTCACCGCCCCCTTCTTCTGCACGCATCGACACTGCCCCGAGTTCGTCTACACCGCCGAACAATACCGACGACCTTGCTGCTTCACCTACTCCTCATGGGAACGAGTAGATGCTCTATGTCTTCAAACCTTTTTGGTCCTTACTGACAAAAGGGGGAGAAGCATATGAGTTTTATAGTCTTCAAGCGGGTCCATATGGGCGGTTGCTTTATGTTTTTCCTAGTGTTTACAACTCTCGCTTTGATACATTTGGTTCTTTGAGTTGTAACACTTAAACTCGATGGTCGTCTGCTACTTATTTGCAATTCTGTGATGCGATGATAAATTCCGCATGTGCGACAATAAATTCCGCACTTAGATCATTTTGCAGACGTCCATTTTTCATTATGCATATCATTATCTTCACATACTTTTCATGCATGATGAATTGTCATCATAAGTTGAAGAGGATCTCCACAAGTACAACCTGCCATGTGCATTTGCATTCCAAAAGCAAATTACTTATATGCACATCTTCAGGGGGAGCCCTTGCAACTTATGAAGACAATTCCCTATCCTTTACAATTTCACATATTATATTCCCCGTTGAAAACTTCAACTAGTTTGTCATCAATCACCAAAAAGGGGGAGATTGTAAGTGCATCTAGTGCCACCCCTAGTTGGTTTTGGAGTATTGACGACAAACCTAGTTGAGGGACTAATGTGTTTGTGAGAATTGCAGGATAACACAGGTAGAAGTCCCTCATTGATTCGGTTTTCCTACCAAAGATGACCCCTAAAAATGTATGAAGACATTGAAGTCAAAGGTGGTATGTGAAGACATTCACATTGAAGACTATGACAAGAGAAGACATCGCGTGAAGACTATGGAGCGCGAAGACTTAGCAGTTTCGTCATTCTGTGTTTTTCTTTGTTGAGTCATATGAACCACCGTACTATTAAGTGGGGTCCAAGAGAACCAGTCAGAATGATTGAAGTGATGCTTAACCAAAATCCTATGTCTTTGAGTGAAGACTATGAGAGCAAATCTTGTCCAGAGTTGGATAAGTCAGCCTTGCTTGTAGCCCAAGTAAAGTTGCCGTGTGCGTTTGAAATCTGACCATTGGAACACGTGTCAGTTCCTTAGTGACCCAGGGTCATTTCGGACAAATCAGGTCGGGCTGCCTAGTGGCTATAAATAGCTATAACGCCCTCGATGCGGCTATATCTCCCACGTGTCGAAGCACGGCTTAGAGGCATAACCACATTGAAAGCAATGTCGCAAGTGAGGTAATCTTCACACAACCCATGTAATACATAAGGGAAAAGAGATACATAGTTGGCTTACAATCGCCACTTCACACAATTACATGAATAAAGCAATTACATCATCTAGATACAATCAAGGTCCGACTACGGAACCAAAATAAAAGAAGAACCCCAAATGTGACAAAGGTCTCCGATCGACCCCAACTAGGCTCCACTACTGATCAACTAGAACGAAACAACATAAGGGAAAATATCTTCATCGAGCTCCTCCTGAGCTGGGTTGCATCATCTGCACGGACTCATCGGCACCTGCAAGCTGGTTTTGGAAGTATCTGTGAGCCACGGGGACTCAGCAATCTCACACCCTCGCGATCAAGACTATTTAAGCTTATGGGTAATGTAAAAGGTATGAGGTGGAGCTGCAGCAAGCGACTAGCATTTCTGGTGGCTAACATACGCAAATGAGAGCGAGAAGAGAAGGCAAAGCACGGTCGATAAAAGTATAATCAAGAAGTGATCCTAGAACAACCTACGTCAAGCATAACTCCAACACCGTGTTCACTTCCCGGACTCCGCCGGAAAGAGACCATCACGGTTACACACGCGGTTGATTCATTTTAAGTAAGGTCAACTTCAGGTTTTCTACAACCGAACGTTAACAAATTCCCATCTGCCCATAACCGCGGGCACGACTTTCGAAAGTTCAAATCCCTGCAGGGGTGTCCCAACTTAGCCCATCACAAGCTCTCACGGTCAATGAAGGAATAGACCTCCACCCGAGACATTCCGATCAGACTCGGTATCCCGGTACAACAAGACATTTCGACAGGGTAAAACTAAACCATCAACACCGCCCGAATGTGCCGACAAATCCTGATAGGAGCTGCACATATCTCTTTCTCAGGGCACACTCAGATGAGCGCTCCATACAACTAAAACCAAACCTCGAGTTTCCCCGAGGGGGCGCTGCACATGACTCTAGTTCGGACCAACACTCAGAGGAGCACTGGCCCGGGGGGGGGGGTTAAAATAATGATGACCCTTGAGTCTGCAGAACCCAAGGGAAAGAAAAGGCTAGGTGGCAAATGGTAAAACCAATGTTGGGCATTGCTGGAGAAGCTTTACTTAAGGCGAACTGTCAAGGGGTTCCCATAATAGCCCAACCGCGTAAGGGACGCAAAATCCGGGAACATAACACCGATATGATGGAAACTAGGGCGGCAAGAGTGGAACAAAACACCAGGCATAAGGCCGAGCCTTCCACCCTTTACCAAGTATATAGATGCATTAATTAAATAAGATATATTGTGATATTCCAACAAGGAACGACCTCCATGTTCCAACAAGGAACAAACTTCAATCTTCACCTGCAACTAACAACGCTATAAGAGGGGCTGAGCAAAGCGATAACATAGCCAAAGAACGGTTTGCTAGGACAAGGTGGGTTAGAGGCTTGGTTCAACAATATAGGAGGCATGATAAGAAAGTGGTAGGTATCGCAGCATAGGCATAGCAAAAGAGCGAGCAACTAAGCAAGCAAAGATAGAAGTGATTTCGAGGGTATGATCATCTTGCCTGAAATCCCGCAAGGAAGAAGAACGAGTCCATGAAGAAGACAAACAGATGTAGTCGAACGGTTCCTCACAAACACGACGTAACCGGAACCAACCCGAAGAAGCAACACCGGAAAAGAAGCACAGAACATAGTAAACAACCAACACATGAGCATGGTATGATATGCGGAATGCGGTATGCGATGCATATGCATGATTGGACAAGGAATGCATGAGCCTGGCCTCAACTTGGAAAATCCAGTGTGCCACTGGAAAGAAGAGGTGATTTCGGTTGAAATCGATATAAAGATCACCGGAATCGGAGTTACGGTTTGGAAATGGCAAGCGATTCAAATATGACACCGGTCTGCGATTTACAGCAAGTAGCCAACTAAATGCAATGAGATGAACATGCTACAACACTCAAACATGGCAACAAAATACATGGCAGGGATGCATTCATGATGCTTAACAAAAGTCTAGCACTGAGCTACGGCCAATTCATCCATTAACAGGTTCAAACAAGTATGGCAAAAATGCAAATGGTAAACAGATCTCAGACTTTGTGAAATTAACACTTATCTGGAATTTCAGATCATATAGCCCTCTTCGGAGCAACAAAACAACAAGCTACAGGACCTGAACATGACAAAGTAAAACATGGCATGGAGCTACTCAACAAGCTTAACAAAAGTCCCTTAGTGACCTTGAGCCAAAAGGGATCGGAAAAAATACTAACAAGCACACGAACATAACAAAAACATAATCAGTTTTCAGACTTAGTGAAAACTGGCACATGCTGAAACATAACTCAAGTATGCATGTTTACGAGTTCGATGCACTCACTATGGTGCGAGTCATGGCAAGACAAGCATATATCCATTAAGAAGGCACAAAATGCAAGCTAGACATGGCAAGAACAATGGCATAGCATGCACGGATCAACTACAATAACATCGGCAAAATCGCAAACAAGTTGACGATCTGCCCAGAATCACAACGAAGCAAAAGTAGAGCTTGATTGACTCAAGTTAGGGTGCTCCATATATGCAAACAAAGACATGGATGGATAGAGCACTACAATATTAACAAAACTCCTTTACTGGTCATCCTCAAAAGAGGCACGGATCACTAGGAAACAACATGAACATATGGCATCATGAGATAAACAATCCCAGGACTTAGTGAAATTACTAAGTCCCTGAAAACAGAATTACCAAGTGCCTCACTTTGCAAGCTTGCACTAGACACCACACACATCACAAAAATACATGGGCTGCACCTCTGGAAAGATGACAAAACCCTTAACAAAACATATGTAGAACTCATGGTCATATCATGCACACAATAATCATGGCAAAAATGACAAATGTCTAAGATGAAGTAGCAGATCTGACAATTAACTCAAGTAGCCTCCTTCTAACAGCATTTCGGGCATCAGGATGATCTCAAATGAAAATGATGCAATGAGATGAAATGATGTACTCTCTGAGACGAACATTATGATATGCTATATGCATGAATCCGAGCTACGGATGTAAAGTTACGAGGCCTCGAACAGGGCAACATGGATCTGCAATTTCGGGGAATTAGTGAAAATATACCTCCGCGAAAGTCAACGCGGGACGGAGATATCTGGGACGGAGGGATCCGGAATGAGGGGCGGCGTTTGGATGGTGGGGTTGGTGGATCTGGTCCAGATCTGGCCAGACCGAAACTCCGGCGAGGTGGCGCGAACTCCGGCGAGGTGGTTGACCAGCGGCGCGGGCATGCTTGCCGGCGTCAAGGCGGCGGTGGCCCGAGGCTGCGAGCGAGCAAGGCGGCGGCGAGAGGAGATGCAGGCGCGGGGAGCGGGCGGCGCGGTGGCGGAGCAAAGGCAGAGGCGGCGGCGGGCGGCTACGCCGGCGATGGAGGCGGCGGCGACCGGTGCGGGCGAGCGCGGTGGCGGAGGACAGTGAGCGGCGGCGGAGGGGCGCGCGGTCGGGCGGCGGAGCGCGGGCCCGGTGCGGCCCGATTCGGCCCCGGGGCGGGCCGGATCTGGGCCCCGGGCGGCGGCGACAAAGTGGGGTGCTGGCGGCGGTGACGTGGCGCCCTACCGTTGGCTCGGGCGGGCGGCGATGCTGATGTGGCAGCCCCTGATAGGCCAAAGTGAGGTGGCAGCGGGGTGGACATGTCCGGCCTGCGCGGGGCAAAGTGTCCGACGGCGCGAGGTAGAGGAAGACTAGGGTTTCGTCCGCGAAAAATGAATGGGGTGCACATATTTATAGGTAGAGGGAGCTAGGAGAGTCCAAATGAGGTGCGGTTTTCGGCCACGCGATCGTGATCGAACGCTCTAGATGATGGAGCAGAGTTAGGTGGGTTTTGGGCCACTTTGGAAGGGTGTTGGGCTGCAACACACACGAGGCCTTTTTGGTCCCTCGGTTAATCGTTGGAGTATCAAACGAAGTCCAAATGATACGAAACTTGACAGGCGGTCTACGGTAGTAAACCAAGGCCGCATGACAAGTCTCGGTCCAATCTGGAAATGTTTAATCCCCACACACGAAAGAAAGGTAGAAATGACCACCGGAGGAGAACGAAGCGCCGGATTGCAAAACGGACAACGGGGAATGCTCGGATGCATGAGACGAACACGTATGCAAATGAAATGCACATGATGACATGATATGCAATGCATGACACGCAAGCAATGACAACACAACAACATCGAACAACTGGACGACACCTGGTACATCGGTCTCGGGGCGTTACAACACTCCACCACTACGAGAGGATCTCGTCCCGAGATCTAGAATGGCACCGGAGGGAAAACGGAAGAGAAAGAGAAGAGGTACGCTAAGTTGCTCCTTAGACAAACGAATGAAAACCAAGAACCTTGAAGAGGTTAAGCCATATCGAGAAAAGAATACAACAGAGATGAATGAAGTTGAAAACACTCTGTTAGAAAAGGAGAACAAAGAACAATAAAGGTCAAATACGACAACACTCCGGTTGAGAAGGGAATAAAACTTGATAAGATGAGAGAACTTGGAAAGATGGCACGACACTCAGGTTAAATGGATAGGCATGAAAAGAACATGATCTTGACAAAACGAGATGATGGGTTGAAAAGAGCAACATCATAATGCCTCCAGAACAAAAGAATAGAGGATAGATAATTGAAATAGGAGAATGGAAAAGAAAATGCCAACTTCTGCCACAAAATAGCTTGATAAGGCATCTTTAGGAGAAGGGTCGAACGGAATTGTTGTAAAAACAACAACGAAAAGAGTAATCATGATATGGTCTTATGGAATACAACTCAAACATTATGAGGTGCCCACCTGCCACTCACGGGAAGAAGAATTGGATTGGCATGAATAAGGAGACGAGAAGGTTATCACCGAAAGGATATATGAAGAACTTGGATCATATATGAGCACAATTATCGCAACAATCCTTAGGGAAGGATTAAGGTGAAGTATAACCCAAGATAACTCCAATGACGAGATTTGTGGATTTAAAATACCTCATCTTGATAACTTGTGAAACACGAAGCACGAAGGGAAATTATCAGGAATGACATAATACCACCTCCAATGATACGGTAGAAAGAAAATGCACTTCGGAATGCAAGATGAAGAATGCTTGAGCTCCTTAGAAAAGAATCTCAATGAACTCTTGGAGAGGGGATATAAATCCTTGATGAACCATCAAGTATAGCCTCCATGAAGAAACTCCGGTAACAAAAGAATAAAAATAAAGAGAAATTGAAAACACAAGGTGAACCCTTGCAATGATTTAGATGGATCTCAGTGATAATTAGAGCTTGGAACTCCGGGCCAAAAGAGAAGATAAAACAACTGAAACCGAGAATTTGAAGGGCCTCCGAAATAAAGATTTAATCACTTGAATGAACAAGAATAAGAATTATGTTATGCTTGTCCTTCACCAATTAAATTGATGGCAATCAACGGATTTGGCACACTACTTATTCTCGTAGCAAGGATTAAGAGAGAGATATCGCCAACTTGGGAAGGTCTTCTTTGAACCACCGGTAGGATTGACAACGAATAAATTGATAAGGAAGAGAAACCTGGAAGAACCACCATAAGAATTGGTTATGAACAAAGTAAAGATAAAGAAACACCGGGAAGAATTAGCAAATGGACGAAGATGCTTGAGAGAATTTAGATGGAATTTAATATAATAGATCATGGACCGATTAGAGATCACTTGAACGCTGCACCGGTAAGATCGTTTAATGATAACTGAAAGCTGAGAATGAATAAAGCTGAGTTGATGGACTCCGGATAACAAACTGAGAAGACTCTTAAATTGCTCCGGAAGGGTGAAAAGAATTCTCACGATCAAAACAATTACGGGAGGATGGCAACAAGCTAGAATCACGAATCTTGAAGAGAATGGATGTGACGTCCGGATAATCAAGCTACAGTAAACCTCTGCTAATGGTGCCACGTCACCTCGGGTACTGTTGGTAAACTCGAGTTAGTTCAAAAACGATTCAAATTAAAATTTAAAATATAGGCAAATAGTAAAATTTTCACATATCAAAATAAAATGTTCAGGTTGTGTCAAATAAATCGTAAGTAATTATGGTGAAGAAACCAAACTTTGATAAAAGGTTTAAAGGCTCTAAAACAATCAAAATAGAGCGAAAACAATTAAACAAATGCCTATTGAAATTTATGAAATATTAAAACTATTTTATTACGAGTAAAAATTAGTCTGACAGTAGTTTGTTTATAAATACAAATTTAGGTACCAGTGGTAGTTTTATAAAACTAAAAGTAAGAGAAACTAGAAATAAAACAGAAAAGAAAATAAGAAAAAGGGGGAGACAAAACGGTAAACAACAAAATAAAAAGAGGGGGGAAGCCCTTGGCCAACTGGGCTACCCAGCCCAACTCCCACCCTAGCCCGACCGGCCCACCCCGCTCACCATAACCCCCCCTGTCGGTGAAACCCTAACCGACACCCCACCCACTCTCTCCTCCCTCTGCCCCCCCGATTGGATCGGGGGAATCAACCCCATCGACCGCGCCGCTCGACCCCCCTACGATCCATCGCCGGACGCCATCGCCGTGGTCCTCTCCGTCGCCGGAGGCCCCCCCTCCCCCGCCGGACCGCAACCTCGCCGACACGTCCCCGTCCTCCTCCCCATCGGACCCCATCGAGCCTCGCCGCCCCCTCTACTCTCCAACGCCGGTGAGGGCCACGCCCTCCTCCTCTCCCCTACTCCAGTTGCGCCTCATGCCGCTCGTGCCAACCGCCGCGTCGTCCGCTTCCTCCTCGTTCACGCCCCGCTTGGCCAGCGCCCGCGCACGAACCCGCTTCCCCTGCTGAGCTGCGGCTTGCTTCGCCGGCTGCCTTCGCGCGCTGCGCTCGACCATGCCCTGCTCCGCCCTGCACGACCAGCATGCCCGCTGCACTCCGCTGGCCCAGCAGCTCCCCTAGCCGCGCCGCTTGGCCCCGGTCGCGCCCGCACCATCGCGCCCGTGGCCACGCCGCCCGGGCCTCGCCTCCGTCGCCCTGCTCCCAATCCGCCACGCGCCGCCCTGCGGACGCAGTCCCGCACCGGTCTGCGCCGTCGCCGTCGCCGACGAGCATGCGCCCTGGCTCGCCGTGCCCCCCTCCCTCGTTGGCCGCGCCTGAGGCCGCGGACGGGCGCCCGCTGCGCCAGTTCGGGCGGGTGCCCAGCGCCCGCTAACACCGAACCCACTATGGCCACTGGGGCCAATGACAAGTGGGGCCCTGTCCCTAAACATTTTAGAATAAAAAAAGAAAAATATATATAATTAAAATAAATAAATAAATTACTTAATTAACTTATTTAATCATGTTTAAATTAACCTAATAATAGATTACCCTAATTAAATACTGTTAATTAACCTAAGTCTATGACCATGGGGACCCACTGGTCATTTGACCAGTCAACGGTCAATGCTGACTGGGCCGTTGACTTTGACTGGCCCCATCAGTCAGCCTCTGCTGACTGGGCAGTTGACCAAGTCAACTGGGCCTACTGGTCAGCCACAGAAGCCCATCTGTGGGTACACTTCTGTGTACCCATAGCAATTTAACATTTAATTTTCGAATTAAAAATAATTTAAAATGATTAAATCATTTTTAAATTAATATAAAATAAACCGTAGCTCGGATGAAAAAACTTTGTACATGAAAGTTGCTCAGAACGACGAGACGAACCCGGATACGCAGCCCGTTCATCCGCCACGCACCCCTAACATATCAAACTCACAACTTTCCCCCTCCGGTTCACCGGTCCGAAAACGCGAAACTTCGGGAGTACTTTCCCGGATGTTTCCCCCCTTCACCGGTATCACCTCATACCGCGTTAGGGCACCCCTAGCACCGATACTTGTCATGTCATGCATCGCTATGCATCTGTTTTCTTAAATATTTATTGTTTCTTCCCCCCCTCTTCTCTCGCTAGACACCGAGACCGACGCCGCGGCTACCCAGTACGACTACGGAGTTGACGACCCCTCTCTCTCTTGCCAGAGCAACCAGGCAAGCCCCCCCTTGATCACCAGATATCGCCTATTCTTCTCTATACTGCTTGCATTAGAGTAGTGTAGCATGTTACTGCTTTCGGTTTATCCTATTCTGTTGCATAGCCTGTCATTGTTGCTACAGTTGTTACCTTACCTGCTATCCTACTGCTTACTATAGGATGCTAGTGTTCCATCAGTGACCCTACACTCTTGTCCATCTGCCATGCTTTACTACTGGGCCATGATCACTTCGGGAGGTGATCACGGGCATATACTATATACTTTACACTGTTACATTACCTGTGATACTGTTCGGAGATGGGGGCTGAAGGGGCAGGTGGTTCCACCCAGGTAGTGGTGGGCCTGGGTTCCCGACGGCCCCTGACTATAACTTTGTGGCGGAGCGACAGGGCAGGTTAAGACCACCTAGGAGAGAGGTGGGCCTGGCCCTGGTCGGTGTTCGCGGATACTTAACACATTTAACAAGATCTTGGTATTTGATCTGAGTCTGGCTACTGGCCTATACGCACTAACCATCTACGCAGGGACAGTTATGGGCACTCGACGTCATGGTATCAGCCGAAGCCTTCGCGACGTCAGCGACTGAGTGGCGCGCGCCGGGTTGGACCGCGTAACGCAACTTCCTTTGTAATGGAGGTTGCTAGGTCTGCTCTCCGGCCGCGTACGCAATGTGCAGGTGTGCAAAGGGCGATGGGCCCAGACCCCTGCGCCATAGGATTTAGACCGGCGTGCTGACCTCTCGGTTGTGCCTAGGTAGGGCTGTGACGTGTTGATCTTCCGAGGCCGGGCATGACCCAGGAAAGTGTGTCCGGCCAAATGGGATCGAGCGTGTTGGGTTATGTGGTGCACCCCTGCAGGGAAGTTAATCTATTCGAATAGCCGTGATCTTCGGTAACAGGACAACTTGGAGTTGTACCTTGACCTTATGACAACTAGAACTGGATACTTAATAAAACACACCCTTCCAAGTGCCAGATACAACCGGTGATCGCTCTCTCACAGGGAGACGAGGGGAGGATCATCGGTTAGGTTTATGCTATGCGATGCTACTTGGAGGACTTCAGTCTACTCTCTTCTACATGCTGCAAGACGGAGGCTGCCAGAAGCGTAGTCTTCGACAGGATTAGTTATCCCCCTCTTATTCTGGCATTCTGCAGTTCAGTCCACATATGATACCCTTATTCCATTTGATACCCATGCATATGTAGTGTAGCTCCTTGCTTGAGAGTACTTTGGATGAGTACTCACGGTTGCTTTCTCCTTCTTTTCCCTCTATCCCTTCTACCTGGTTGTCGCAACCACATGTTGGAGCCCAGGAGCCAGACGCCACCGTCAACGACGACTCCTACTACACCAGAGGTGCCTACTACTACGTGCTGCCCGCTGACGACGACCAGGAGTAGTTAGGAGGATCACAGGCAGGAGGCCTGCGCCTCTTTCGATCTGTAACCTAGTTTGTGCTAGCCTTCTTAAGGCAGACTTGTTTAACTTATGTCTGCACTCAGATATTGTTGCTTCCGCTGACTCGTCTATGATCGAGCTCTTGTATTCGAGCCTTCGAGGCCCATGGCTTGTAATATGATGCTTGTATGACTTATTTTATTTGTAGAGTTGTGTTGTGATATCTACCCGTGAGTCCCTGATCCTGATCATACACATTTGCGTGTATGATTAGTGTACGGTCAAATTGGGGGCGTCACAATGGAGCAAGATTAAAGAGAAACTCTTCTTCGGTCTTCAAAATCTGAGAATGACGACGAGAAACACCACCAATAATTATTTAGACACTCTGGAAGAATCAAAACGAAGAGGTTGAGCCAACGATGAAAAGAATTTGAAAGATCTTGGAGAAAGACATTTGACTGATGATAAATCATTCTTACGTCAAACTTCAAAAAGAATTTGATTATAACTCCGGAAAAAATAAGAAGAGTCAGGTAAGATCCTGGGAAAAGACCTGTGGGTTAGGGCCCACTCAAAAGAAACACCGTAGAACGATTTAAAAGGGGGAATGCACCGGTTGAATTAAATGGCTAGAAAGAAATAACAACCTCGAAAGAGTTTGAACGAATGTAGAGTGGAAACATGAATCTTCGAGATATCTTGAGCACTCCGGAACAATAAATAGCGAGAAGTGGAATGATAATGAGGTGCACCGGCATGAGAAAGCATTGAAACGAGGAAAAAGGTATGATCAACAAAACTTGACTTGAAACCACCGGAGAAGAAAAAGAATGAAAAGTGATGAACTAGTAGAACATCTTCATGGAAACCACCGGGTAAGAACATTGACGGAAAAGAATGGAGAGGCTTCCCATCAATAAAATGGATACTTGATTAAGAAATCTGAATCCTTGAAGAAAAAGGGTGGGTGGGCGGGAAAAACAAAAGCAACTTGGAGATGGATGAAACAAACACCGTTGAGAAGAAGTGATAATAGGTCTTGCTGATATTGGAATGACCGGATCCACTTGAAGAGAAAACACGCCGGTGAGAAGAAATTGAAATGACAAACTCAATGATCGAGGAGGATTAGTATTCACATAGGAATATGAGAACACCACTTAGGGAAGGTATGGAATCAACATTTGACTTCGAAGCAACACGAATACCACAACTCAAAACAAAAACAAAGGGTTGGCTTGTAGAATAAGCCGGAACAAACATATGATAGAGATTTCGTCCGAAGTTTTCGTGGTGGGGCCCACACGGGCTCGATCGTACAACACCATCATGTACAAGGCAGTGCACATGACATACGAAGCGTCCCCGAGTCGGCATAGCCAAGGACTCTTTAAGACACAACGAGACCACTGTAAAACCGACCGTGAATAGGCGGACCACTAGACGTGGAACCCCAATTTCATATCATACATCTGTCGGGAAGATATCCTAAGAGCTACTTGAATTCCCACCTATGAAACTCCCGAACCTTTCCGGTTATGCAATCAGGTGTTGGGGATACAGGGAAAGCATAATATCTCACCCAAATCTAGCAAATCCTACATCCAGCTGTATCCATCCTTCAACACATAACCGAGAAAAAACTTCGGAAACCATCTACCTCAACCTTCGAAAAGCATCTGTTATACAAGTTATGGCAATACTCCCGAACTCCCGCCCCAGTACTAGGTGGCGTCAAGGTTATCTCACCAACGAACTGCATAAAAGAGATTTTCGATGTCGGCGTACTAAACTCAGGTATTCCAGAACTTCAACGATACAATTATGACGACAACACCTCAGAGCTCAACTCCCCGGGACACTTCCACTAAACCCCTGACAGGAGGCACCAAGACAATGTTCTCATCATAAAACCATCGGAACGATTCCAAGATACCCGCGTGATCCTAAATTTTTTTTAGTGAAATTTGAGAAGAGAAGAGTCAAAACTCTATGTCAGGATGCCTTACCAGAGCGATGAGGAGACTGGGAAGTAAAAAGAATTCCTATCTCTCCGATATATAATTCCTAAATGACTCAAAACATTTTTCTAGACTCAACAACGACTGCTAATAACGATCAAGCAGTGGGGGCTCCTAAGGTCGGGGAAGGCTCTGATTACCAACTTGTAATGCCCTCGATGTGGCTATATCTCCCACGTGTCGAAGCACGGCTTAGAGGCATAACCGCATTGAAAGCAATGTCGCAAGTGAGGTAATCTTCACACAACCCATGTAATACATAAGGGAAAAGAGATACATAGTTGGCTTACAATCGCCACTTCACACAATTACATGAATAAAGCAATTACATCATCCAGATACAATCAAGGTCCGACTACGGAACCAAAATAAAAGAAGAACCCCAAATGCGAAAAAGGTCCCCGATCGACCCCAACTGGGCTCCACTACTGATCAACTAGAACGAAACAACATAAGGGACAATATCTTCATCGAGCTCCTCCTGAGCTGGGTTGCGTCATCTGCACGGACTCATCGGCACCTGCAAGCTGGTTTTGGAAGTATCTGTGAGCCACGGGGACTCAGCAATCTCGCACCCTCGCGATCAAGACTATTCAAGCTTATGGGTAAGGTAAAGGTATGAGGTGGAGCTACAGCAAGCAACTAGCATGTCTGGTGGCTAACATACGCAAATGAGAGCGAGAAGAGAAGGCAAAGCATGGTCGATAAAAGTATGATCAAGAAGTGATCCTAGAACAACCTACGTCAAGCATAACTCCAACACCGTGTTCACTTCCCGGACTCCGCCGGAAAGAGACCATCACGGTTACACACGCGGTTGATTCATTTTAATTAAGGTCAACTTCAGGTTTTCTACAACCGGACGTTAACAAATTCCCATCTGCCCATAACCGCGGGCACGGCTTTCGAAAGTTCAAATCCCTGCAGGGGTGTCCCAACTTAGCCCATCACAAGCTCTCATGGCCAACGAAGGAATAGACCTCCACCCGAGACATTCCGATCAGACTCTGTATCCCGGTACAACAAGACATTTTGACAGGGTAAAACTAAACCAACAACACCGCCCGAATGTGCCGACAAATCCTGATAGGAGCTGCACATATCTCTTTCTCAGGGCACACTCAGATGAGCGCTCCATACAACTAAAACTAAACCTCGAGTTTCCCCGAGGGGGCGCTGCACAGGACTCTAGTTCGGACCAACACTCAGAGGAGCACTGGCCCGGGGGGGGGGGGTTAAAATAATGATGACCCTTGAGTCTGCAGAACCCAAGGGAAAGAAAAGGCTAGGTGGCAAATGGTAAAACCAATGTTGGGCATTGCTGGAGAAGCTTTACTTAAGGTGAACTGTCAAGGGGTTCCCATAATAGCCCAATCGCGTAAGGGACGCAAAATCCGGGAACATAACACCGATATGACGAAAACTAGGGCGGCAAGAGTGGAACAAAACACCAGGCATAAGGCCGAGCCTTCCACCCTTTACCAAGTATATAGATGCATTAAATAAATAAGATATATTGTGATATCCCAACAAGTAAAAAATGTTCCAACAAGGAACGACCTCCATGTTCCAACAAGGAACAAACTTCAATCTTCACCTGCAACTAACAATGCTATAAGAGGGGCTGAGCAAAGCGGTAACATAGCCAAACAATGGTTTGCTAGGACAAGGTGGGTTAGAGGCTTGGTTCAACAATATAGGAGGCATGATAAGCAAGTGGTAGGTATCACAGCATAGGCATAGCAAAAGAGCGAGCAACTAAGCAAGCAAAGATAGAAGTGATTTCAAGGGTATGATCATCTTGCCTGAAATCCCGCAAGGAAGAAGAACGAGTCCATGAAGAAGACAAACGGACGTAGTCGAACGGTTCCTCACAAACACGACATAACCGGAACCAACCCGAAGAAGCAACACCGGAAAAGAAGCACACAACATAGTAAACAACCAACACATGAGCATGGTATGATATGCGGAATGCGGTATGCGATGCATATGCATGATTGGACAAGGAATGCATGAGCCTGGCCTCAACTTGGAAAAGCAAGTGTGCCACTGGAAATAAGAGGTGATTTCGGTTGAAATCGATATAAAGATCACCGGAATCGGAGTTACGGTTTGGAAATGGCAAGCGATTCAAATATGACACCGGTCTGCGATTTACAGCAAGTAGCCAACTAAATGCAATGAGATGAACATGCTACAGCACTCAAACATGGCAACAAAATACATGGCAGGGATGCATTCATGATGCTTAACAAAAGTCTAGCACTGAGCTATCCATTAACAGGTTCAAACAAGTATGGCAAAAATGCAAATGGTAAACAGATCTCAGACTTAGTGAAATTAACACTTGTCTGGAATTTCAGATCATATAGCCCTTTTCGGAGCAACAAAACAACAAGCTACAGGACCTGAACATGACAAAGACATGGCATGGAGCTACTCAACAAGCTTAACAAAAGTCCCTTAGTGACCTTGAGCCAAAACGGATCGGAAAAATATACTAACAAGCACACGAACATAGCAAAAACATAATCAGTTTTCAGACTTAGTGAAAACTGGCACATGCTGAAACATAACTCAAGTAGGCATGTTTACGAGCTCGATGCACTCACTACGGTGCGAGTCATGGCAAGACAAGTATATATCCATTAAGAAGGCACAAAATGCAAGCTAGACATGGCAAGAACAATGGCATAGCATGCACGGATCAACTACAATAACATCGGCAAAATCGCAAACAAGTTGACGATCTGCCCAGAATCACAACGAAGCAAAAGTAGAGCTCGATTGACTCAAGCTAGGGTGCTCCATATATGCAAACAAAGACATGGATGGATAGAGCACTACAATATTAACAAAACTCCTTTACTGATCATCCTCAAAAGAGGCACGGATCACTAGGAAACAACATGAACATATGGCATCATGAGATAAACAATCCCAGGACTTAGTGAAATTACTAAGTCCCTGAAAACAGAATTAACAAGTGCCTCACTTTGCAAGCTTGCACTAGACACCACACACATCAAAAATACATGGGTTGCACCTCTGGAAAGATGACAAAACCCTTAACAAAACATATGTAGAACTCATGGTCATATCATGCACACAATAATCATGGCAAAAATGACAAATGTCTAAGATGAAGTAGCAGATCTGACAATTAACTCAAGTAGCCTCCTTCTAACAGCATTTCGGGCATCAAAATGATCTCAAATGAAAATCCTGCAATGAGATGAAATGATATGCTCTCTGAGACTAACATTTTGATATGCTATATGCATGAATCGGAGCTACGGATGCAAAGTTACGAGGCCTCGAACAGGGTAACATGGATCTGCAATTCCGGGGACTTAGTGAAAATATACCTCCGTGAAAGTCAACGCGGGATGGAGATATCCGGGATGGAGGGATCCGGAATGAGGGGCGGCGTTTGGATGGTGGGGTTGGTGGATCTGGTCCAGATCTGGCCGGACCGAAACTCCGGCGAGGTGGCGCGAACTCCGGCGAGGTGGTTGACCGGCGGCGCGGGCATGCTTGCCGGCATCAAGGCGGCGGCCGGAGCGGGGCGCCCGAGGCGGCGAGCGAGCAAGGCGGCGGCGAGAGGAGATGCAGGCGCGGGGAGCGGGCGGCGCGGTGGCGGAGCAAACGCAGAGGCGGCGGCGGGCGGCTACGCCGGCGATGGAGGCGGCGGCGACTGGTGCGGGCGAGCGCGGTGGCGGAGGCCGGCGAGTGGCGGCAGAGGGGCACAGGGGCGCGCGGTCAGGCGGCGGAGCGCGGGCCCGGTGCGGCCCGATTCGGCCCGGGGCGGGCCGGATCTCGGCCCCGGGCGGCGGCGGCGAAGTGTGGTGCTGGCGGCGGTGACGTGGCGCCCCACGGTTGGCTCGGGTGGGCGGCGATGCTGATGTGGCGGCCCCTGATAGGCCGAAGTGAGGTGGCAGCGGGGTGGACATGTCCGGCCTGCGCGGGGGAAAGTGTCCGGCGGCGCGAGGTAGAGGAAGACTAGGGTTTCGTCCGCGAAAAATGAACGGGGTGCACATATTTATAGGTAGAGGGAGCTAGGAGAGTCCAAATGAGGTGCGGTTTTCGGCCACGCGGTCGTGATCGAACGCTCTAGATGATGGAGCAGAGTTAGGTGGGTTTTGGGCCACTTTGGAAGGGTGTTGGGCTGCAACACACACGAGGCCTTTTTGGTCCCTCGGTTAACCGTTGGAGTATCAAACGAAGTCCAAATCATACGAAACTTGACAAGCGGTCTACCGGTAGTAAACCAAGGCCGCATGACTGTCTCGGTACAATCCGGAAATGTTTAATCCCCACACATGAAAGAAAGGTAGAAATGACCACTGGAGGAGAACGAAGCGCCGGATTGCAAAACGGACAACGGGGAAAATGCTCGGATGCATGAGACGAACACGTATGCAAATGAAATGCACATGATGACATGATATGCAATGCATGACACGCAAGCAATGACAACACAACAACGGCGAATAACTGGACGACACCTGGCACATCGGTCTTGGGGCGTTACAATAGCCCACCCCCTACAACCATAAACGGTTGGCTGCTCAGAGTTAGAGTACGGCTTTTGTCGTTTGAGAGCAACCCACCTCGAAGCCTTTGAGAGAGAATTCCTTGCGAAGATAAAGCCCTAAACACCCAGAGCTAAAGAGTGTTAGGCATCACTTAAGTCTTCCTGTCTGTGTGATCTGAAGACTTATTACACTTGAGGACTGTGAATCCTCCAGCCGGTTAGGCGTCGCGTTCTAAGCATCCAAGAGTCATTGTGGATCGCCGGTGAACGAAGTCTGTGAAGGTTTGGAAGTCTACCTTGAAGACTTACCAGAGTGTTTGGGTGAGGTCTGTGTGACCTTAGCTCAAGGGGAATACGTTGAGGACTAAGTGTCCTGAGTTGCGTGTTCAGGACTAGGTGTCCGGGATTGTGTGTCCTTAGGTTTAAATACCTATCCGCCCTAACCAGACGTACAACTGTCACCGCAGTTGGAACTGGTCTACCAAACCTTTGTCTTCACCACGCACACTGGTTCTATCCTTCCCATCTCTTTATTTACAGTTGGCTCTTGTGAAGTCAGCGCCTATTTGCATTATCCATTTGTCTTCACTGTGTACCTGATCTTTACTGCCTAGCTGCTATTAGTCTTTGTGCTTTCACTTTATTGAATACTTGACTATGGTCTGCCTAGTGTAGTCTACCTTCCGCTGCATGGTAATAGGCTCATTTCTATCATTTGTCTTTGAAACCTCCATGTTTTGAAGACTTTCATAAAAATCGCCTATTCACCCCCCCTCTAGTCGATATAACGCACTTTCAGTAACTTCCCATTTTTATGGGTCAAATTGATGGTCAAAGTTCAACCATGGAATTCGACAAGAAAGTTTGATCCCACATGCTAAATACTCCATAACTGGAGCATGTTTTTTTATGAAATCATGAAAACATGCTAATTGTGTAAAATGAACCCCGTCTTTCAAACATTTAAGCAGGCCTCTGTTTGAAGTTAGTACTAGTAAGATGGTAATTCTATATATTTCAATACTAATTCTACATTTTCACTGGAATTGTTGGACCATATAGAAGTTTGTAACTACTAGTGTATCAACAAGATAATCACTCCATCATTGCCTCTCCTCCCTATCCTTAATCTTCTGTAAGATAATACCCATACAATCTCTAAACACTCAATAAGTCTTTATCCATAGATCTCGCGCTTTACTTTTGGTTCCCAAGAAATGGAAGCAGACTCCTTTGGAATTGGTGCACGCTCTTTCTTCTTTCTTTAGAGTCGGTGCATATTCATTCTTCTTCCATGGATTGGCAGTGGTTCTCTTCACTTGAGTTGGGAACTGTATCATGGCTCATCTTCTGCTCCGGCTTGAAGGAGTCTCAGCCGAATTCTGGTATGTTCAGAGGCAACCATCGGTCTCAAGCATCAACCACCTTCACTGGAGGCCCTGAATGTGGTCTTTGGATGCACATCCTTGGCACACAGGTATTTGATGTTTCTTCATCTTCTACAAGGAGGCCACCACCCGTACAAGGAGATCATTCCTCTCCGACACATGTTGTTCAACTAGATCCTCGTCGTCAGTGAGCTATTTATCATCTTCATCCTCTTATAGGTGTCCGACCATCATCTTCCTCACCAACGTCCAGTGGGGCTCTTGCTCGATGGTGATTGTCGTCGACGAGGCTTCGAGGTGGAGCAACGTTAGACATATCTCCCAATGTTCACTAGATGTGTGGCCCTCCACGTGCTCTCTCCCTACATGGTTGAGCGGAACATATTATCTAGGGCATTGTGGTAAATTGCCCTAGATGGGGATTGTAGTCTCTTCTTGTAATGGACGACATGTATTTTATTTGCCTAGAAAAACAAGAGACAAGCTTTGTTGAATGGAGAGGCCGATGGGTCTCTATAACCGAGACTTGTTTGAGGCGGGTAAGGCTGACCGGGTAATTAGAGGGTGTTAGGAAATAACGAATCTCTATTTATCTTTCACTCTATAATTAGTTTCATCAAAGTTATACAAGATTTTTGAGAATCACTAGGGAGGTTAGGAGGATGGTTGTACCCCTAGTCCACTAGGGATCAAACACCATGTTTGATAAGCAAGGTGTGAGTGATGCCTTCATCAATCTCAATATGTGAGCTTAGGCCCTCTAGGAATCTACTATTTTATCCTTGATGTTCTAATGAGTTACTTGAAAAAATGACGTGTTCGTAGTCTTCCTTATATGCCCTAAAAAATCAGAGAAGAACTAAGAATTCTTTGAGGTGAGCAATATTAATATTTTTAATAAACAAGATACATAATTTATAATTAATCAACTACTCCCTCTGACCGTGAAAAGAGCACATAATTTTTTTGGCTTGTAGATTAAGGAGGAGCACAATGCTAGCGAAACTTCCTAATTTACATTCATGTGACAATTTCATCCTTGCGCAATCGTGTGCACAATAACTACCTTGATAAGGAAAGAGGTGGGTAATGGTGGAAGGGGGTATTTTAGGAAATTCACTGCTAATAATCACTCGCGCTCTTCTTTCTAAAAGACAAATATTTTTGTACGCCCTCTCTTCGCGATCGGAGGAAGTACCAATGAGGGATGTATGGTTATTGAATTGTATTGTGTTGTGCTTAGTTTATACTTATACATGAAAAAATAGTTGTAAACCGAGCCTAGTACTAGTTTAGCCTTCCATATTAAATTGTTAGGACATCTTCAAGGCAGACCCTCAAATCTCGCGCAAGCATCCAGATCGCGCTGTCCGGACGCAGTATGCAATCCAACGTGGTTCTGTATTGGTCCGCTGAGCGACCCATGCCACTTTTTTTGGTAAACTGAAACCAAATGTGGAGGCGGGTTGGGGGGGGGGGTGCAGAAGTCCGGACATCCGCCTGGCCGATCATAAGGCATCACGTACCATATCTACTCTTCGTCCACTCAGAATGGCTAGCTTTGGGCGGAAGACTTTGTGTTAGTTGCGTTACATTTGACGAAAGATAATGTGGAAGATGTTTATGCATTTGGCAGAAGGTGCTAATTATGCTTGATTAGGCAGTCCTTGCTAGATTAGGCGGAACTTAGTAGCTTCATTTGGCGGAAATTTCAGTAGCATTTGGCGGAAATATGAGTAGCATTTGGTGAAACTATTAGTTTAGCTATTAAACAAATTATAAATTACATTTGCTATTTTTCTAAGGCAAACATTTGTGGTATAGGGTTGGATGGATGGTTTCCGTATCCGTGTATGGACACTAGTCCGGACCAATTTTCGGACAAATCTTTTGCAGTTTGATGTTGAAGATGCCCTTAGCCCCTGCTAACATATTCATCTCAACATGTAAACATACCAACCTCAGTATGCAACATGCATAAAAAAGGATCTATGTTGACCGGAAATACATAGGAGCTCCTGGGCGCTCCACACCCTTACATGAACTAGTCAAATGTGTAGATGCAATGCACGTTAATTTGAAAGTATATCAAGTGCATGCGGATATTAAGTAGGATATTATTTGCATGTTATTATGTGATTAGCATTATATTTGGCATGAAATTAATTGCACGCTAAACGTGTTGAGCGCTTGACATTGAATCAGTCTAGGTCGTTGGATTGACATGATTTGATGGTTGAGAGTAATTGGATCTGTCCATTTGGGTTTTTTTATATTGGTATAGATATTAAACGTAAAAATTACCAAAAGTTATACAAAACTGAAATTTAAGATATCAAACCTGAGTTCTCAATCTACCCTGTGTGAAATTTCGTAAAAAAAAATCAGGAAACATATCCACGGCGAAGGAAATACTCTCCGAACAAAAATCTATTCAAACATTTTTTTTCTATACATAGAAAATTTTGTCTTTTTGCCATGAATGCATTTTCTGGTATTTTTTCACAAAATTTCACACGGGAATAGGTTGGGAACCCAGATTTGATATTCCAAAATCTCAGACATTGTTGCCATCTTCTTCACTCTTTAAATATTCCTATTTTTTTGAACGTAAATGTTCCTAATTCTTAAAATGTTTTAAACAGATTGGCGCCTGACATTGAAGCGGTGAGCAGCTCCAAGCTCTAGAAGAAAGGGACAGCAGGTACTCCACGTGTGCAAGCTCACCACAGACGTGCCAGCCTCGCCGAGGAACCCAGCAGAAAAACTGAAAAATATGGGAAATGGCGACGAGGAGAAGGTGGAAGGCCTCCACCACGCTCGGCAGCCCCCGCACGGCGAGTCTTCCTCCTCCTCCCCTTCCTCCCGCCACGCCACGAAGCGCCGACGCGCGCACGGCGCGGCAGCAGCCATGGCCGACCGCTTCTTCCCCAACGACCTCCCCGACTTCGTCGCCGAGGCACCCGACGGCGGCGACCCTCCCGCCGCCGGGCTCCGCGGCCTGCTCTCTCTCCCTTACCCAAGGCTCTCCGACCGGCTCCTCCGCGCCGCGCTCCGGCTCAAAGACAAGGCACGCCGTCTTTGCTTTATTTCTTGTGTTGTGGTTTCATTTCGGGGCGCGCGAGCGCGAGGTGCTCGACTGATTGATCGTGTCCTGCAGGTCGTGCAAGAGACATGGACTAGGACGGGGGGCCAGGTGACGGACTACACGCTTTACACGGGCGCGCTCGGGACGGCGCTCCTGCTGTTCAAGTCCTTCCAGGTCACCGGCGACCGCCGTGATCTCAACCACGCCAGCGACATCGTCCAAGCCTGCGATGCCGCGTCGCTTGGCCTACCGTACGATGGCGACTCTCATTGTTTCCGTTTTGTAGTTTTGTTTGGTTAGATAGATTGTTCTGGTCGTTGTTAATTCATGTGAAATGATCGCCTGGTTGCGAGGCGCAGGTTCTTGACTTTCATATGTGGGAGAGCCGGTGTCTGCGCTCTCGGAGCAGTGATCGCGAAGCATTGCAATGATCAGTTGATGGAGACCAACTTTCTGAGCTCGTTTGATGAGGTGAAGCCTCTATTAATTAAGCGTAATTTCGGTTCTTGAGTCTGTATGTTAAATTCTGTGCTATTTTGCTACATGGTTGTAGAACCACGGATGGTATACCTAAGAGAAAACTCCTTATATAACACTGTTTTAAATTTTGTTTCCCTATTTGACACTTAATAACTTTTTCTTCCCTATCTAACACAGTCTCTAAATTTTATGCCCTTTATGACACTTTCGTCCATTTTAAGCCTTAATGATGTTAAATGACATCTGAAAAGACATATTTGCCCCTCATATGATAGGTGACCAAAATTTTACGTGGTAGTTTAGCTTCAGGTCAGCAGGGTAGCCGGTGTACATCAATAGTACATGGTACACTACATACTGGATCGATAGTATACAACAAAGTCAGTATGTTAAAATCGTAGTCAGTGCTTGTAATTTTTTGTGAAAAGCCAGTGCTTGTACACGCCGTACACAACTATTGCTAGGTGTAGCCTAGTATATATGTGCATATGCCCAGTCCTTTTGTAACAGCTGTGAGTTGAGATTGAAAAAGGAATATAAAAAGGACCGACATGGTCCCGTGGCCATCAATCGCATCGTGTGTGTTTATGTTGTAGCCGAGATAGTATCCCTAACTTGCTTTTTTACGGGTATCGCTAGCTTGATTAGCTAGCCAGCAAACGTAGAAATGATCAAGCGAGAGATCGGCTGCTAACTAACTTCATCTATTATGTATTAGCAGTACGCGTCCAACTAGAATCGATCCACTTGCCTGCCTACTTGTTTCTTGGTGTGTACGTGTCGTCTATGTCTCGACGGAACCCTCGGAAAGTATTCGAGCTAGCCTCGTGTGCCTGTACACTGGAAAACACTCGGCTATAACGCCATCAGTGTTGAGGTCGAGGTTGGGACCAAGGCCAACGCAAAACGAGTCAGCCGCATACATACATACATATAAAATTTTGGTCAAATATCGCATGAAGGGCAAATAGGTCTTTTCATGTGTCATTTAACACCGTTATGGCTTAATATGGACGAAAGTGTTATAAAGGGCATAAAATTTAGACTCGGTGTTAAATAAGGAAGGAAAAGTTTTTCGGCGTTAAATAGGGCAATAAATTTTAAGACAGTGTTAAATAAAGAATTCTCTCTATACCTAATGTTGTTGACAGAGTTGTCTTACATTTGTGATCTTGTAGATAATTATCACAGAGAAAGTTCCAAATGAGCTGCTGTATGGAAGGGCGGGTTATTTGTGGGCTTGTTTGTTCCTGAATGAGCATCTCAGTGACAAGACAATACCTGCCGAGCACATTGTATGTTGACACTGATTCTGTTCCTCTTTTCACAGTATTTGTTTCTGTAGAACAATGTGGAAGGTACATCTTATCTAATCATGCAAAACCGCTGCTATAAGGCAGAGTTCTGTGGCAAAGGACATAATTAGGGAGGGAAGGAAGCTGTTGAATAAGGGGAGCTGCCCGCTGATGTATGAGTGGCATGGGAAGAAGTACTGGGGTGCTGCCCATGGACTTGCTGGAATCATGCATGTTCTCATGCACACTGAATTGAAGCTGGATGAGCAGGATGACGTGAAGAATACTCTGCGGTACATGATCAGTAACCGGTTTCCAAGTGGAAACTACCCCTCGAGTGAAGACAGTGAATCCGATCGCCTGGTGCATTGGTGCCATGGTGCCACTGGTGTTGCTCTTACACTCGCTAAGGCATATCAGGTATTGCTGCATCTGTATAGAGTTAGTCTATAGGATCTTCCTGAGTATGTATGCATCTTATTCACACCACATATGCATACCCATCTGGGAAGTTGTGCATGCATCTCCACATAGACAAGTTTGTTCAGGCCTCAGCAGGAGTTTTTACTGACGACCAATTAGGCTTTGGCACAAGTTTTAGCTATGACTGATGAGCAGCCAAGCAATAGTGTTCTATTAACTAAACTTTCCCTTTGATTATAGTGATGAGCTAACCGTTTGTGTTTCAGGTCTTCCAAGATGATCACTTCAAGCAGTCCGCTGCAGAGGCTGCTGAAGTTGTCTGGAACCGTGGTCTTCTCAAGCGAGTTGGAATATGCCACGGTATAAGCGGGAATGCCTATGTATTCCTCTCACTTTATAGGTTAACTGGCAATGTTGAGTACCTCTACCGGGCTAAGGCTTTTGCTTGTTTTCTGCTTGAAAATGCTGATCGATTGATTGCTGAGGAGGCCATGCATGGTGGTGACCATCCGTTTTCATTGTTTGAAGGAAAGGCTGGGATGGCATATCTCCTTTTAGACATGGTTAACCCCTCGGAATCAAGGTTCCCCGCCTACGAACTTTGAGTTCCAGCATCAATGCATGTAGGCCCAGCGATCCGTCAGTCCAAACAATCTGTGTCAAAAATGATCTTACATTTTGGGACGGCGGGAGTACTTGTGTTCTTATCTACCCTGTAAAATTACCTTAGTGCGGTTGATATCCTTGTAAATTTTAGTGTTTCTGACTCTGCAAACTTGGACCTTTGTAAAATATGCTTGTGAGGGGGTTCTGGTAATAATGCTCATCTTTGTGTTGAATAGTGCCTATTGACCTTGAATAAAATGAGTGCTTTGGGATGCAAATGATATCATGGCCAACAGCCAGGGCAATTCCTTTGGGATGAAATGTGGATGTAGCCTTTGCCTTTCCTTGCTTAAACTTTTAAGATATAGTCTTTTCTTTTAACAACGAGGAAGTAGTCTTTTTGACCCATGCTCATGAACATTTGTATGTTCTCAACCTTGGCCCTCCACATTTCATTATTTCTAATGTACTTGGAAAACACCTCTAACCTTGAAACTATTGCACATGTACTTTGGAATTCATATCTGATTGCTGACTTTGTGTTTGGCTTTCTTGGAGTGGGTCAATGGAAATAGCGAAGAGTAGAGGGGACAACGGGTCACCCTGTCGAAGACCACACCCATGGGCGATAGGGTTGCCAGCAATACCATTCAGCCGTAATAGGAGGAGGTGCATGTAGTGCGGAGACACAATCACGAAAGATGCTCGGGAATCCCCTCTGCTGAAGGAGATCAAGGAGGTACCCCCATCTCACCGTGTCAAAAGCCTTTCAAATGTCGAGCTTCAAAAGTAGGGTGGGGGTGTTGCACATATGGAGCCGGCACACATGAGCTTGCTCACATACACGAAGTTATCGTAGATGCTTCTCATCTTGATGAAAGCACTTTAGGCGCGCATATGACGGACGAGTAAGCCTGATGGCGAGAATTTTCGCAATAATTTTGGCCACTGTGTGGATAAGGCTAATGGGGCGGTAGTCAGAGATTATCTCGGCACCCTCCTTCGGGAGGAGGACAACATTCGCGGAGCTGAGCCAATGAAGGTTGGCAGTGTGGAGGTTGTCGAATAGGGGAATTACCTTCATGATATCATCCTTGATGATGTCCCAACACTTCTTAAAGAAGAGACCGGTGTGATAGATGCTCTGGATCGAGTAGGGTTAGAGATCCTCGGTGGATTACCTTCTCTTGGGTTAATGAACCCGAAACAGTGGCCATGGTGGAAGGTGATGGCAGAGAGTAGCAGTGGCGGTGCTTCCCATCAGCACTGCACTAACCCTAGATCAGTAGGGATGTAGGTGGGTGTACGGCGTTGCGACGAACCTCGTGTTGCGAGCCGCCGACCCCCACCTCTTTATATGTGTGTAGGTGACAGGGGCCCGTCAACCATAGTGGGTTGAGCGCCCCCGATCTGGGCGCGGATCTAAGGGCCCGTTGGGCCGTTGGGCCCACACGGTGAAGATCATCCTAACATTCTCCCCCTTGATCTCAACTTTTACTTTTGACCTTATGCTTTTACTTTACTCGTTTTATAACAGATCAATACATAGAACATGTTTCATCGTCACAGCTTAATTGCCGATAGAATCAGACAGCCACAACGTTCCTCTCTGTTTGGAAACAAATTCTTTAACCTTGGGCCCTTTATTGTCCGGAAATCTTAGACTATACCATAAAAACCCATGTCGACTGTGTGTTCTCCGAACACACTGGGCGGTAAGCCTTTAATAAGCAGATCTGCAAACACTTCTTTGTTGCTTTTATGCTTCAAGCATTTCTACATAATTCCGGACTTTCTCCTTTACAACGCATAACACTGTGTCAGTGTGTTTGGCATCAACACTTGACTCGTTATCATAGGAGCGAAAAACTTTAAAATGGTTATCGCTTATGTCAACCATTATCAACTCCGGGTACAGGTCTCCTTAACCATTTTGCCTGTCCCTCAGCCTCATATCAAGCTATTAAATATCTTTGCATCACATTGATGATAATTGTTTCATTCTTTGGAGCTTTTCCACACAAAAACCTTCAAGTATGAAAGTTAGCGACAATTGTGGATTGCACTATACATTTCACAAGTCCTATCTTTGTACTCACAATCTTTTGAGAGCACTTGTTTCTTTCAGCATGAGGCCGATATCTTTGACTCCATTCAAGTGATCTATATATGGACTGGACATTGCCAAAACAACCCGGATACGTGAACTGTGTCAGGGTAATGTATTGAGCTTTCAACAACTGAAGCATATGGCACCATATCCATTTTTCTCATTAACTTTTGGAACACCAAAGTTTCCAGTTCCATTACCCTTGACTATAAGAACAGGCGTAGGTTTTCTCGCATGCATACTTTAGAGACCTTTCTTAGCATGCCCATGCGACATTCCTAATACCCCATTTTATTCTTTTCTTTGTGAATCTCGATATTTATAACGAGAGACAGTCCATAAATGACTTCTTCAAGTAGTATCCCCTGTGTTCTTTACTTTCATCTGATGTAACTCAGATCATAATATCTTTCATCTAATGTAACTCAGATCATGATGTGCTACCAACACTCATTGTAATCTATGCAGTGCAAAACGCGCAAAAACCTTTGGATTTAAGTCATGTTTTACACCTTTACATATTTCCTTTGGAGTCACATTGTCCTTGTAGACTCTTTACAGCCTACTGTTTTGGCTTCATTGGAAATTACTCATCAGTCCCAAACATCGCCGGGATGCACAATTTCATTTCATCTCACACAGTCTCTTATCATTTAGATAAGCAGACACTTCACAAAGCTCGAATGCTTTAAATGAGGTGAGATCAACCTCCATTTGAATTTCACTAACATAGACTTTATAGTAACCGGAAGTATCTGATTTTCTCATTCCTTTATAGAGCTAACAACATGTGTTGTATAGGTCATACAACATGCTCTCCCAGATTACTCCATCTTCACTAAAAATGGCGTATCTTTAAACTTTATAATTTGGGTTTATTCTGTTAAAACTTTCTTTTTTATGGCACTTTAAGCACCATCTTAGTTTTCCTTACCCTGCTTTCGGAACTGTAAAAGATCCAGAAATATAGATATTTCTTTTCTTTAGGGGTATTAATATGACCGTCGTACTCCCCCAGACGATCACATTCTTCATCACATTATCTAAAGTATAGGGGAGTTTCATCATTCTTAATTTATCTCATATATCTTTCTCCCCCTCGAAATGTGGCAAGAACTTTTCTGCCACAATTTCGAAAACCATTGATAACTCTTGTGAATTGAGAAAACTTCGATTATCTACTTCATTCATCAGATTACTTCATACGAAATGTAGTTATCTCTTCATACAAAATGTAGTTATCTCTTCATACAAAATGAAGTTATCTTTTAACTAGTGTGGGAGTACTTTTCCCTCATTTCATTTCAGAAACTCAATAGAGTTCTTTATCATTAGTACTTTTGCAAGTCACACTTGCATATCATTCTTATCTTTAGGTTCATCTGTAATTTTTAATCTCTTTGGATTTATCGAGTGCTTAATGACCATTACACATAAGGTGTACGGTCGATACTAGGAAAGCATAATAGCCACTCCATACTTTTCTCCTAGAGTGGGACACATTAAAAGCACATGAGTCATCATATCTCTCCTGTCATACATGATAAGTCCTTTGCCAGAATTTCTCCCGCCATACGAGATTTTTGACATAATAATATGTCAACTTTACCCCATTAATTACGCAGGTATTTTCCCAGACTTTTCCCGCCATGCGGATTTTATCATAATCATCTTCTCCCGCTATGCGGGTAATTCCCTGCAAGGGACATAAATGTAAGAATTGACTCTTTTCACTGCATTATTCAATCATTAAATTTAGGAATAAATCCTAATGCTCTTTGACACACATGCTTGATCCGACGTTGGTCAAATTAAACATGCATGTTGCTTGTTTCTTCTCAAATCATGTTGACTGATAAATCTTCTTCATATAGAATACATCAAAGACATTCGTCAACCAAGACTCTCGATGATCTATCTATTTTCTTCTCTTGGATTAATATCCAAGAATTCTTTTCTTTTGAAGCCATTCTTTAGAGAGAACATACTCCCTCATGTTATGACCTTTCCTGGTCATCTTTTGGGTCACAAGTACCCAGCCATTCGCTTTCATGAATGAAAGCATGGAAAACTTTTAGTCTGAGAAAACTTAGCCAATAATCAACAATAATGAGCATAAAAATAACCCTACGTTGGTCTGGTTAAAAAAATATGCACATTAAACTTCTGTAAAACTTCCTTTTTATACTCTAAATCACCGTTGTGGTAGAATTAGAATAAAACTCATTCTTCTACATTAATTCCATATCACCATTGGGCTGAAATGGAAATAATGCATATAACTCATAAACAATGTGATGATAATATTTCTATTAAACAACTTTGCTAAGAAAATAATCATCATTATCAACTTTATTGCAGCGGAAAACTAGCAATATACAGTTCTCAATCTTTATCAAATTCTTCGAAAATTGGTCACTTGGATACAAAATTTATCAGAGATTTGAACTTTTAACTATAAGACTCATTGAATTGTAATATTGTCATCATCAACGTTGGTCAGAAAATGACAATACCATATTCTAACTTTAAAAGAAATATCTTTCTTTTATCATATCGGAAACTATCTGCATCTTATTTCACCCATAGGGGAAAACATTGCTAAGAACAGTTCTTCCAATTAAATTTTCCCGTTGGTTCCAATTTAATTGGAGGATAAAACTTTTTCTTTGCAGCGGAAACTTTCAATATTCTATGCAGAAACAATTCTGCACTCTTTTACTCTCGAAGCAATTTTAACCGGTTGGTTCAAAAAAGCATTAGAGAAGCAACAATTTAATCTTTTACTTTAGTTCTATTCATTTTTAAAGGAGCACTTTTATTTTTATTTGCAGCGGAAAAACATGAATAGACAACTCATGAACTTTTTATTCTTTATAGAAACTTTTCTTTGACCAAATAAAAAAATTCATGAATTTCTCTTTTTCTGAAAATTTTCTCTTTTCATTTTCAGAAACTTTTTCTATTTTCTAACAAACTTTCTTTGGATTAAATTTGAATAGAAAATACTATTTGAAAATTTCCCAAAACTTGGACAGAAAACAGAATAAACGAAAAAAGAGGCAAAACTGCAGCGCAGCCTAGCCTCGGGCCAGCGCGCGCGGCTGTGGCCTCGGTCCAGCGCGCGGCGCACGCGCCCGCTATGGCTTGCCACGGTTCAGCGGCCCAGCTCGCCACTGCCAGCTGCTCAGCTCTTTTGGCCCAAAAAGCCCGGCATGAGCTAGGGTTTCAATCTCGGCCGTCCAATGCGATCTGACGGCCGGCCCCTGTTTTCTCTCGAGCAAAAACGCCCACCGCGCCGCTCGGGTGAAAACCCTAGTCATTTCCCCGCCGCGCCGCTCGGATCCCTCTCGCTTTCTGTCCCGACCGAGTCGGGCCACCGCGCCGCGGCACCAGGCCGGCCGCCGGCGACGAGAGCCACCGTGCCGCGCCCGGTCGCCGGAGACGGCCACTGCGCCGCGCCTCTTTTTTCCCTTCCTTTTGTCCCTTCGTTTCTTCCTTCGCAGCGGCCACTGCATGCCGCCGGCGATGCTCAGCCCGTCCACCGGCGACGGGGTTGAAAACCTCCGCGTGGCGCGAGGCTCTGCTTCCTCCCCCCCTTTTCTTTCCATCTTTCAAGCTCCCCATCGACCACCGCGTTGTATGAGCGAGAGAGAGCCACATGCAGAGCTGCTGTTTGCTCCCCCTCGCGCCGGCGGCTGACGCGCGATACTGCTGCGCCCTCCCTGTCCCCTTTGCCGGCGTGCGCGAGCACCTCCAGGGTGAACGCGCCGCCGTTAAATGGCACGGTGGTGGTGCCCTTTGCCCCTTCCGGGGTGGTTCTTCGTCCGGCGCCTCGGCTTGCCGATGCGCGGCCGGATCGAGAGGAACGGCTCGGCCATGACGGCGGCGCTACTTTAGGGATTTCTTTTCCCTCTTTTCTCTGTTAGGAGTTAGGGTTCTTGAGGAGGGGGGATCTTTCTATCTCTGGTTTTCTTTGTATCGAAGATCCTATAACCAAACCTGTCTGATACCATTGATAGATGCTCTGGATCGAGTAGGGTTAGAGATCCTCGGTGGATTACCTTCTCTTGGGTTAATGAACCCGAAACAGTGGCCATGGTGGAAGGTGATGGCAGAGAGTAGCGGTGGCGGTGCTTCCCATCAGCACTGCACTAACCCTAGATCGGTAGGGATGTAGGTGGGGTGTACGGCGTTGCAACGAACCTCGTGTTGCGAGCCGCCGACCCCCACCTCTTTATATATGTGCAGGTGACAGGGGCCCGTCAACCATAGTGGGTTGAGCGCCCCCGATCAGGCGCGGATCTAAGGGCCCGTTGGGCCGTTGGGCCCACACGGTGGAGATCATCCTAACACGGTGAACCCGTTCGGTCCAGGCGCTTTATCACTTGTCACTTGGTTGATGGCCTCCCGAACCTCGGATGATCGAGAGGGTGGCATGGTGCTGAATTTTGGCGTTAAAAGAACAACCTCCGGCTCCATCGGAGAGGTGAGTGCCGGTTTTCATAAGTTTGTGGTGAAGGGCTTATGGTTCGGAATGATCGGAGTGCTCACTCCAGAGGTTAGAACCCACCTCATTGAAACCCAGAAGGGAAGCCTAAAAATTCTCGAATTTGAAAGTCCTCGGCCTACGCGGCCCAACGGCTTCTGCAAGAAAGAGGGTGTGGTAGTCGGAGAGTGATGAAGATAGGGCCTCAAAAATCTGGGTGTCGAATTGGATGTCCCATTCAACATTGCAAAAGAAAAAGTCAAGTTTGCCTGAGGCCCGGTTTTGCCTACCATTGCTCCAAGTGAATTACTGATTTTGGAGGTGGATCTTCTTGAGCTCACATCTATGAAGAGTGACTCGGAAACGGTTGATGCACCTTACACTGATGTTCATCTTATTTTTGTCACGGGCTCGATAAATTTGGTTTAAGTCACCAAAGGTGAGCTAAAGATCGTCATGTGATGGCTTTTGAGCAATGAGCTCGGCAAAAAAGGCATCTTCTAAGAGTGGATGAAGAAGTGCCGTATACCGAAGTGATCTTGAAGTTGATCTCGGAGCCTTTAACATGGACCTTGGCCGAAATACAGAAAGTTGAGGCAGTAATGGAAGAAATACTCCCTCCGTTTCGAATTACTTATCGCAGATATGAATGTATCTAGATGTATTTTAGTTCTAGATACATCAATTTCTCTGACAAGTAATTTGGAACGGAGGAAGTATCCACAAGAGCTGATCCTCCCACAACATGAGCATTATTCCTCCACAAATAATTCATTTGTTGGTTGGATGCTCGTGCGTCCAGCCAACGGATGCCGGTCCGTTGCAGCACTATACAACATAAAAACACATGCCTTCTTTGCTGTCACGCTCTCCCCGCTCGCGGCAGAATCTTCAACTCTACTCCTTTGGGGCTACTAAAGATTGCAAGTCTCCTTCATTTGCAGAAGATCACCTTCTTGCCAGGTTCGCTCAACCTCACAAGGGCTGCTGCTGCAACACGCATCACTTCACAGGATGTGCCGTTGATGGCGAACTTTCCTTCTACTGTTGCCCACATTAACTCTTCCATCGACCATATTTCTAGGACTTCGAATAGTGAAGCCCACAACTTTGCTCACCCGGCTCTGAATTCTTCCAGTGAAGGTATTTTCAGCTGCTCTTACCATACGAAGGATATGTATTCATCCTGTGCTCTGCACTTGATCTGGATGAAAACTCGCCGCCTTTCCTTTGCTAGAGAGAGAGAGAGAGAGAGAGAGAAGAGAGAGAGAGAGAGAGAGAGAGAGAGAGAGAGAGAGAGAGAGAGAGAGAGAGAGGGAGGGAGGAACCCGGCCGCGCCTTGCTCTAGGTCCGCCACAACATCCAAACCCAACACTAGATGTTTCTAAACAGAACACATCATTAGTAGCATCACTAACATGCTCGCCGACGAGGCATTTGGAATCTAAGAACAGTTGACAAACATATCAACAGCCGATGGTTGCAAATATTATTAGTAGCACGAGGCCGGCCTGACATATGGTAAGGCCATAACTAAAGCCCTCGTGGTTCAGGCCTTGGACTATTTTATCAAGCGGCGTACCTAGGAGGCTGGAGGAGCCACCAGTCACTCACGCCATAACTGTATTTGTTCAGGTAAACAGCACAAACAACCAGTTACCGCGGTGCAGAGTTTTAACTGAATGCTGTTCCGGGTGAGTTGAAATGGCATTGCAAGGCCCTGGTGCAGTGCTGATTCTTATCCACGGAATTTTTTCTTTGTAGGATTTCAGGGTATCTGGGCTGAGCTATTTCTTGGATTCCGGGGTGCGCAGTGTTTGTCTATAGCTCGGCCTGCAGGAAACACCAAGAGCGCATGAAGCCGAAACGGCAGTGTCAAAGAGAGTGGGGAGCCATCTCGACTCATTCCCACTACCAAAAAAATCCCCATCCTTTTCTATCCTTTCATTTTAGAAACTAATGTCTCCTACTGGTCTGGCTATATAAAGTGAAGCATCGCGCACTAGGAGCTCCAGAAGTAGTAGTAAGCAGCAATGGCGCAGCAGATAGAGCACACCCACCTCCTCCTCCGTGGGCTCAACCTCCACCTTGCTCAAGTAGGCAAAGGTGAGGTCTCGTTTCCCCCCTTCTTTTCGCCATCGGCGTCGTGAGTGGAGCTTGAGCTTGATGGAGCGAAGTGTTCTTGTCATGTGTGTGATCTGTTCTTTGTGCTGCTTGCAGATGAGCTTGGGACGGTGGTGTTCTTGCACGGCTTCCCGGAGATATGGTACACGTGGCGCCACCAGATGCTGGCCGTGGCCGCCGCCGGGTACCGCGCCATCGCGCCCGACAGCCGCGGCTACGGGCTCTCCGACCAGCCGCCGGAGGACGTGGAGGCCACCTGGGAGGACCTCGTCGCCGACGTGCTCGCCATCCTCGACGCCCTCTCCATCCAGAAGGTACGTAGTCACCACATCCACTCCACTGAACAGCTGAGAATCGTCGTAGCCCGCCATGCTCGCTCCGTGGCATGGCATGACCATCTTGTGCGCGGATGTGCTCCTGCCTCCAGGTGTTCCTGGTGGGCAAGGACTACGGCGCCATGCCGGCGTACGACTTCGCGCTGCGGCACCCGGACCGCACCCGCGGCGTCATGTGCATGGGCATCCCCTTCAGCCCGGGGCCCTTCAACTTCGACACCATGCCGGAGGGGTTCTACATCCTGCGGTGGCGCGAGCCCGACAGGGCGGAAGCCGACTTCGGCCGGCACGACGTCCGCCGCGTCGTGCGCACCATCTACATCCTCTTCTCCCGCAGCGACGTCCCGATCGCGGAGGACGGGCAGGAGATCATGGACCTCGCCGACCTCTCCACGCCCCTGCCGCCGTGGTTCACCGAGGAGGACCTCGACGCCTACGCCGCGCTCTACGAGAAGTCCGGCTTCCGCTACCCTCTCCAGATACCATACAGGTAGGTCAACTCAAGGTTCTTCGTGCCCCCAGCCATGGCCCATGGCCCATGGCACGATTATGTTACAACGAAGAAGAAACAGATTGACGAACTTAATAACTGCTTCCATGATCGCAGGTCTCTGCACAGGATGACGAAGCATGTGGACCCCAAGTTCCAGGTCCCCGTGTTCATGGTGATGGGGGAGAAGGACTACTGCTTCAAGTTCCCTGGTTTCGAGGCCGCCATGAGGAGCGGCGTCATGAACACCTTCGCGCCGGACCTCAAGATCACCTACATCCCTGAAGGAAGCCACTTCGTGCAGGAGCAGTTCCCGGACCAGATCAACGACCTCCTCCTCGGCTTCCTCAAGGACCATCCCTGATCTATAATCCATCGCCGGACGAGAGTGAGCTCGGGGTTCCCAATGAATAAAGCTTCCGCCACCATTGCTCTGCTTGAACCATGTCGCTCTGAATTTTCTTGGTCGTTAAAAATGGATAGTGTAATGTAATCATGCCCGTCTGGTTTTTCTGTTTTTGAATCGGGTAGCTTATCATCGATTAAGAAACATTATATTTCTACTTTTTTTTGAGGTTTTTTTTTCTTTTTTTTGAGGGTAACATTATATTTCTACTACAATGTACTCCTTTCATTAACTCAAAAATGCAACACTTTGGAGATATCAACCATAACTGAGAAACACATAGCATATGCATAATTAGGATGCACACGGACATCATGAATACGCCCACGCAAATGATCACATCGGCAAATATAAAAGCCATAGAAGAAGCGAAACTAAGCCTAATAAGGCAAAGGGGGTGAAGGGCATATCTCAAGACTATGTCGACATCCATGTGGAGTAGACGTCAAGCTCTGCACAACCTTGAGTACACTCCCAAGTATATATCCATCCAAATCCTTTCTTTATCACATTCACGTATTTCTTCAAATATGAAAAATCATGGCGTAGCTCCTCAAAGGAATGTCTGAGGAGGTCGAGATGTGGGTGAGGGATCTCAAGCATGTGGTGTTTGGCCTTTTGAAGGTTTCTACCAAATGCTCCAGCCATCCCGAGAACCTTGGAATCGAGGAGGGGGAAGTTGAGTCCGTGTATGATGGTCAACTTCTCTCTCATTTGGTGAACCAGACGGTGGGAGGTGGGTTTAGATGACAAGAGGCTCGGGCCAAGCTTTGTGATCTTACAACATCATCTTCAAAATCTGAATCACACTTGTCGAAAAAGAAGAAAATCACCTAAAAGGGGGAAGTTCTTACCCATCACGAAAGACATGCTTTGAAATAGCAAAGTTTTTCGTGACTTGTCTAAACACTGACCCCATTGCTATGTGTGTGATCATGCGTTGGGCTTTGTTGCCATAACAGAATCTGGTAAACATGACTTTTCGGTGCAGGTTCTTAATCACATCTTCGGTGGTTTCGACGTCACCTCACCTTGTTTACCTACGCATGGCAGGTTCTGTGGAATCTTACACGGTGTCTAGCAGGGACGAAGCTAGAAAAAAGCTTGATGGAGTCATATCCAAAGCAATGGGGTCATCTTCTATAATCAACAATGATTAATACTAAGTTAATGAAGGATTGAGTAATTGCATTGGGGTCAATTGACCCCAATGCCTACATGCCAGCTCTGTCCCTGGTGTCTAGCTTACCTCAGTGGATTTTTTAGTCATTTTGGTTGGATAATTTCACATGGTAGGTTTTGCGGGATCTTACACGGCCCCTGCCACGTCAACTGATATCGGGTGTGTAGGCCCCTTCTTTTGGAAGGCCTAGGGGTTTTGTGAAGGAAATATGCCCTAGAGGCAATAATAAAGTTGTTATTTTATATTTCCTTATTCATGATAAAGGTTTATTATTCATGCTAGAATTGTATTGATCGGAAACCTAAATACATGTGTGAATACATAAACAAACACCGTGTCCCTAGTAAGCCTCTACTTGACTAGCTCGTTGATCAAAGATGGTTAAGGTTTCCTAACCATATACATGAGTTGCCATTTGATAACGGGGTCACATCATTAGGAGAATGATGTGATGGACAAGACCCATCCGTTAGCTTAGCATAATGATCGTTCAGTTTTATTGCTATTGCTTTCTTCATGTCAAATACATATTCCTTCGACTACGAGATTATGCAACTCCCCGATACTGGAGGAATACCTTGTGTGCTATCAAACGTCACACCGTAATTGGGTGATTATAAATATGCTCTACAGGTATCTCCGAAGGTGTTTTTTTGAGTTGGCATAGATCGAGATTAGGATTTGTCACTCCGAGTTTCGGAGAGGTATCTCTGGGCCCTCTCGGTAATACACATCATAAGCTTGCAAGCAAACGACTAAGGAGTTAGTCACGAGATGATGTATTACGGAACGAGTAAAGAGACTTGCCGGCAACGAGATTGAACTAGGTATGAAGATACCGACGATCGAATCTCGGGCAAGTAACATACTAATAGACAAAGGGAATTACGTATGTTGTCATAACGGTTCGACCGATAAAGATCTTCGTAGAATATGTAGGAGCCAATATGGGCATCCAGGTTCCTCTATTGGTTATTGACCACAGAGGTGTCTCGGTCATGTCTACATAGTTCTCGAACCCGTAGGGTCCGCATGCTTAACGTTCGATGACGATATATTATTATATGAGTTATGTGATTTGGTGACCGAATGTTGTTCGGAGTTCTGGATGAGATCACGGAAATGATGAGGAGTCTCAAAATGGTCGAGAGGTAAGTATTGATGTATAGGACGATGGTATTCGGACACTGGAAGTGTTTCGGCGGGTACCAGGTACTTATCGGGTCATCGAAAGGGGTTCTGGGCACCCCCCGACAAAAGATATGGGCCTTATGGGCCAAGAGGGGAAACGCACCAGCCACAAGGGGCTGGTGCGCCCTCCATATGGGCCGGCCTAGGAGGAGAAGGAAAGAGGGGAAGGGAAAGGAAAGAGAGGAATAGGATTCCCGCTTCCTTCCCTCTCCCACCCCTCTTTCCTTCCCCCTCCAACAAACATGGCAGGGGGGACACGGCCAAGGGCAGGAGCCCAAGTAGGATTCAGACCTACTTGGGGCACCCCTTGGCCTCCCCCCTCTCCCTCCCACCTATATATATGAGGAGGGGGCGCCTAGCACATACCAGACAATTGTTTAGCCGTGTGTGGCGCCCTGCTCCACCGTTTACACCCCCGGTCATATTTTCGTAGTTCTTAGGCGAAGCCCTACGAGGATCACTTCACCATCATCGTCACCACGCCATCGTGATGATGGAACTCATCTACTACCTCGACGTCTTGCTGGATCAAGAAGGCGAGGGACGTCACCGATCTGAACGTGTGCAGAATGCGGAGGTGCCGTGCGTTCGGTACTTGATCGGTTGAAGCGCAAAGAAGTTCGACTACATCAACTGCATTGAGGAACGCTTCCGCTTATGGTCTACGATGGTACGTAGACACACTCTCCCCCTCGTTTCTATGCACTCCATGGATAGATCATTGCGTGTGCGTATAATTTTTTTTGTTTTCCATGCAACGTTCCCAACAGTGGCATCATGAGCCAGGTCTATGCTTAGATGATATGCACGAGTAGAACACAAAGAGTTGTGGGCGGTGATAGTCATACTGCTTACCGCCAACATCTTATTTTGATTCGGTGGTATTGTGGGATGAAGCGGCCCGGACCAACCTTACATGTCCACGCACATGAGACCGTTTGCATAAAGGTGGTTGGCGGGTGTCTGTTTCTCCTACTTTAGTTGAATCAAATTTGACTGCGGCCGGTCCTTTTGAAGAAAGTTAAAACAACAAACTTGATGAAACACCATTGTTGTTTTTTGCGTAGGTAAGAATGGTTCTTTCTAGAAGCCCGTAGAAGCCACGTAAAACTTGCAACAACAAAGTAGAGGACGTCTAACTTGTTTTTGCAGGGCATGTTGTGATGTGATATGGTCAAGGCATGATGTGATAAACGGTATTGTATGAGATGATCATGTTTTGTAAGATATCTGACAACCAGCAGGAGCCTTATGGTTGTCTCTTTATTGTATGAAATGCAAATGCCATGTAATTGTTTTACTTTATCACTATGTGTTAGCAATAGTTGTAGAAGCAATAGTTGGCGAGACGACCACGACGCAATGATGGAGATCAAGGTGTCGAGCCGGTGATGATGGAGATCATGATGATGCTTTGGAGATGGAGATCAAAAGCACGAGATGATGATGGCCATATCATGTCACATATTTTGATTTCATGTGATGTTTATCTTTTATGCATCCTATTTTGCTTAGTACGGCGGTAGCATTGTAAGATGATCCCTTCACTAAATATAAAGTTAAAAGTGTTCTCCCTAAGTATGCACCGTTGCTATAGTTCGTCATGTTGAGACACCACGTGATGATCGGGTGTGATAGACTCTACGTTCACATACAATGGGTGCAAGACAGTTTTTCACATGCGGAATACTTAGGGTTAAACTTGATGAGCCTAGCATGTACATACATGGCCTCGGAACACTGGAGACCAAAAGGTCGAACATGAATCATATAGTAGATATGATTGATGACCCACAAGTATAGGGGATAAATCTTAGTCCTTCCGATAAGTAAGAGTGTCGAACCCAACAAGGAGTAGAAGGAAATGACAAGTGGTTTTCAGCAAGGTAATGTCTGCAAGCATTGAAATTGTAAGTAGCGAGTAGTTTGATAGCAAGATAATTTGTAACAAGCAAGTAACGATAATAGTAAAAAAAGTGCAGAAAGGTAGCCCAATCCTTTTGAGGCAAAGGACAGGCCAAAATTGTCTCTTATGATAAGCAAAGTGTTCTTGAGGGTACACGAGAATTTCATCTAATCACTTTCATCATGTTGGTTTGATTTGTGTTCGCTACGTTGATAATTTGATATGTGGGTGGATCAATGCTTAGGTGTTGTTATTACTTGAACAAACCTCCTACTTATGATTAACCCCCTCGCAAGCATCCACAACCACGAGAAAAGTATTAAGAATAAATTCTAATCATAGAATTAAACTTTTGGATCCAATCGGTCCCTTACGGAATAACGCATAAACTAGGGTTTAATCTTCTGTCACTCTCGCAACCCATCATCTAATAACTACTCCACAATGCATTCCCTTAGTCCCAAATATGGTGAAGTGTCATGTAGTCGACGTTCACATGACACCACTAAGGGAATCACAACATACATACCATCAAAATATCGAACACATATAAAATTCACATGATTACTTGCAACAAGATTTCTCTCGTTACCTCAAGAACAAAAGTAACTACTCAGAAATCATAATCATGCTCAAGATCATAGGGGTATTAAATATCATATTGGATCTGAATATATAAATATTCCACCAAATAAACCATATACTAATGAACTACAAGATGTAATCAACACTACTAGTCACCCACAAGTACCAATCTATAGTTCCGGTACAAAGATTGAACACAAGAGATGAACTAGGGTTTGAGAGGAGATGGTGATGTTGAAGATGTTGATGGGGATTGCCCTCCCCAAGATGGGAGAATTGTTGGTGATGATGATGACGATGATTTCCCCCTCTGGGAGGGAAGTTCCCCCGGCGGAATCGCTCCGCCGGAGGGCAAAAGTGCTCATGCCCAAGTTCCGCCTCGAGACAGAGGTGCTTCGTCCCGAAAGTCCTCTCCTTATTTTTTCTAGGTCAAAATGACTTATATACCATAAGATGGGCACCGGAGGTGGGCTGGGCTGAGCACAACCCACCAGGGCGCGCCTGGGGGCCCAGGCGCACCCTGGTGTCTTATGCTCACCAGGTGGCTCCCCTATGGTAGTTATTTGCTACAATATTTCTTATTTATTCCATAACCCCCCTGAAGTTTCAAATCATTTGGAGTTGTGCAGAATAGGTACCTGACGTAGCTTTTTCAGGTCCAGATTTCCACTTGTCGGAGTTCTCCCTCTTTGTGTGTTCCTTGCAAATTATGAGAGAAAAGGCATTAGAATTACTCCAAAAAGTATTATTATGTATAAAAACATTATAAATAACAGTAGGTAAACATGATGCAAAATGGACGTATCAACTCCCCAAGCTTAGGCCCCGCTTGTTCTCAAGCGAAAACCGAAATCGAAAAACATGTCCACATGCTTAGAGAGAGAGGTGTCGATAAAAACAAAATACAGACATCGAAGCATCATTTGAAATATTATAACAACAACAAACTTTAACATAAAACTTTTATCATAGACTTCTCATGAATAAGTAGCAATTCATCACAACATCAAAGTATAAAACATAAACTCTATTAGAAACCAACAAACTATGTTCTCAGTCAACTTTGCAACTACAATTCATCATCTTTTCAGTAAGGGTCACGTATAGGAGCCTTTAGGCAAGTCCACATACTCAACCATCATATAGTCTTATATGATTTCTAACACTCACCGCATACACATGAGCAAAACGTTTCAACCTGACACATAGAAATATAGGGGCTTATAGTTCTGCCTCCCAACGTATTCACCTCAAGGGTGATGTCAACAATAATAACTCATGCTACCCATATCCAACTGGATATATGTGCCTAGATCTTTCCTCACCACATGATGCTTGCCAAAAGAGAAAATAAAAAAGGAATAGAAAGAAGAACTTTGACTCTTGCATAAAAATAAATACATAAAAGTAAAAGATAGGCCCTTCGCAGAGGGAAGCAGGGGTTGCCATGCGCCTTTTGTTTGTATGCTCAATCCCTTAGTGCAAAAGAACGTCATGCTATATTGCCCCTTGTGATAGCGACCTTTATTATGCAGTCTGTTGCTTTTATTCTTCACCATCACAAGTTCATACAACGCTCAATTTTCTCTGACACTAAATGATCTAACACTTTTAGAAGCAATTTTTATTGCCTTATTGCACCGATGACAACTTACTTGAAGGATCTTACTCAATCCTTAGGTAGGTATGGTGGACTCTTGAAAATAAGATTTGGGTTTAAGGGTTTTTGGATGCACAAGTAGTATCTCTACTTAGTGTGGAATTTTTGGCTAGCAAAGATGGGGGGGGGGCAAGCACCACATGTTGAAGGATCCATGACAATATAACTTCTATGTGAATATGAACAAACATAAATCATTAAGTCGCCTTCCTTGTCCAAAGTCAACAATTTTGGCATATAATATTTTGATGGGGGCTCACAATCACAAAAGATTTCTAGGATAGTGTATTTGCATGTGAATCTTCTCTTCCCTTATTAATTATTTCATGAATTGCACCATTGACCAATGCTATGTTTGTCAATCTCTAATAAAATTTTCTATTATACTTTTCCTTATGTGGTGTCATTACTTACCATAAGATTAGCATATGATCTTTTTCATTTATTTCCTTTCTTTTTATTGAACATGAAAGTAAAGAAAGCAGAACTCAAACTAAACTTTATTATATATCTCACACATTATTACAAAGATGGATCACTAAGAAAACTCTCAAAAAGAAAGGATCGAACTAAAATTTTATTCATCTAAAGCAAAAGATAACTATGGATCGAACTAAGATAAGTAAAGGCAAAAGATAGTGGAGATGATATGATACCGGGGCACCTCCCCCAAGCTTGGCGAAGGCCAAGGGGAGTGCCCATACCCGATACTCAATTTTCTTTTGGTGATGAAGAAGGATGTGGTGGTGATGAAGTGGAGGGTTTGTCCTTCTTTTCCTCCAACTTACGCTGGAGGATAGAGTTATCTATCCTCAACTCATCATTCTTCATCTCGAGCTTTATTATCCCCACCGCATAATGCGTCCATGCTTTCATTCTTGAAACGAGGAGGGACTGGTTCATCTTCATCTTCCTCATCGGTGTACCACATATAGGGATATGTATCCTTGAAGATATTCTTATCCAGAGGCTGATAAGTAACAGGACAATCCTCCTCAAAACTTTGAGACGACATATTTTCAGATCTGGTAGAAAACAGCAAGGAAAAGAAGATATGAGATTTCTCCACGATACGATGGTCAATAGGTTCAGGGGGTATATAAAGATTTTTTTATCTTGGGAAACAAGCAAAAAGAAGAAAAATGGAGTCCGGAAGGTACCCGAGGTGGGCAGCCAGGCGTGCCCTGGTGTCTTGTGCCCACCAGGGTGACCTTCCTAGTTGTTTCTTATTTTCCTAATTTTATAAATACTCCAAAATGGACAAAAAATATTTTTGCGGATTTTTCAGAGCCCGTTTACTTACAGTATCACGTACCTCCTCTTTTCCACGATTCTAGAGTGTTCCGGAAGGTTTCTTTTATGTGTTATTCCGTTGTCATAGTTTTGATAATATTGCTTTCAATATTAATGAGCGTACCTGAGATATAATGTTTTATTCGTTGCCCATTAACAACCTTCGGGTTAGTACCTTTGGCATTATTTATTTTGATAGCTCCAGATCGACAAACCTCCTCGATAACATAGGGTCCTTCCCAGTTGGAGAGGAGTTTTCCAACAAAGAATCTGAAACGAGAATTGTACAAAAGAACATATTCTCCAACTTTGAACTCACACTTTTGGATTCTTTTATCATGCCATCTTTTAACCTTTTCTTTGAATAATTTGGCATTTTCATAAGCTTGGGTTCTCCATTCATCTAATGAGCTAATATCAAATAACCTATTTTCACCGGCAAGTTTAAAGTCATAGTTGAGTTCTTTAATTGCCCAATATGATTTATGTTCTAAATCAAGAGGCAAATGACAAGATTTTACATAAACCATTTTACAAGGAGACATACCCATAGGATTTTTATATGTTGTTCTATAAGCCTAAAGTGCACCATCTAATATCTTAGACCAATTCTTCCGGGACCTATTAACAGTCTTTTGCAAAATTAATTTTATTTCTCGATTACTAAGTTTAACTTGACCAGTAGGCCGAGGATGATAGGGTGATGCAATTCTATGGTTAACATCATACTTGACAAGCATTTTACGGAAAGCACCATGAATGAAATGTGAACCACCATCAGTCATTAAATATCTAAGGACTCCAAACCTTGGAAAAATAACTTCCTTAAGCATTTTAATAGAGGTGTTGTGATCAACACTACTAGTTGGAATAGCTTCTACCCACTTAGTAACATAATAAACAACAACCAAAATATGAGTATACCCATTAGAGTAAGGAAAAGGTCCCATGTAATCAAAACCTCAAACATCAAATGGTTCAACAACAACTGAATAATTCATAGGCATTTCTTGACGCTTACCGATATTACCTATTCTTTGACATTCATCACAAGACGGGACAAACTTACGAGCATCCTTGAAGAGGGTAAGCCAATAAAACCTAGATTGCAATACCTTGTGAGCAATTATGTCTCCCGCATGATGTCCTCCATAAGCTTCGGAGTGACATTTCCGTAGGATTTGTCCCTGTTCATGCTCAGGTAAACAACATTGAATAATACCATCTACTACTTCTTTATAAAGATGTGGGTCATCCCAGAAGTAATGTCTTAAATCATAGAAGAATTTTTTCTTTTGTTGGTAATTAAAGCTAGGTAGTATGTATTTAGCAACAATATAATTAGCATAGTCAGCATACCAAGGTGTACTATGAGAAACATTTATTGCAGCTAATTGATCATCAGGAAAACTATCATTAATAGGTTGTGGGTCATCAAGATTATTTTCAAGCCTAGACAAGTTATCAGCTACGGGGTTCTCCACTCCTTCTCTATCAATGATATGCAAATCAAATTCTTGTAGCAAGAAAACCCACCTAATGAGTCTAGGTTTAGCATCTTTCTTTTCCATAAGATATTTTATAGCAGCATGATCAGTGTGAACAATAACTTTAGAATCAACAATTTAAGATCTGAATTTATCACAAGCAAACACCACTGCTAAGAATTCTTTTTCAGTAGTAGCATAATTTCGTTGAGCACTATCTAGAGTTTTACTAGCATAATGAATAACATTCAATTTCTTATCAATTCTTTGTCCTAGAACAGCACCAACAACATAATCACTAGCATCACACATAATTTCAAAATGCAAGTTCCAATCAGGTGGTTGAACAATAGGTGCAGAACTTAAGGTTTTCTTGAGTGTTTCAAAGGCTTCTAAACAATCATCATCAAAAACAAATGGCATATCCTTTTGCAAGATATTTATAAGAGGCCCAGAAATTTTAGAGAAGTCTTTAATAAACCTCCTATAGAAACCAGCATGATCGATGAAACTACAGATACCTTTGATATCTTTAGGACATGGCATTTTTTCAATTGCATCAACCTTAGCTTTGCCCACCTCAATACCTCTTTCAGAAATTTTATGGCCTAAAACAATACCTTCGTTAACCATAAAGTGGCACTTCTCCCAATTCAAGATAAGATTTGTTTGCTCGCATCTCTGCCAAACTCGATCAAGATTGCTTAAACAATCATTGATACGTCTCCAACGTATCTATAATTTTTGATTGTTCTATGCTATTATACTATCTGTTTTGGATGTTTTATATGCATTAATATGCTATTTTATATGATTTTTGGGACTAATCTATTAACCTAGAGCCCAGTGCTAGCTTTTGTTTTTCCTTGTTTTAGAGTTTCGCAGAAAAGGAATACCAAGTGGAGTCCAAACAGAATAAAACTTTCGCGATGATTTTTCTTGGACCATAAGACACCTAGGAGACTTGGAGTGCAAGTCAGAAGAGCCACGAGTAGTCCACAAGGATGGAGGGCGCGCCCCCCAACCTTGTGGGCCCCTCGGTGACCCCCTGACCTAGACCTTCCTCCTATATATACACATATACCCCAAAAACTTCCACGGGAGCCACAAAACCACTTTTCACCACCACAATCTTCTGTACCCATGAGATTCCATCTTGGGGCCTTTTCCGGCATCCTGCCGGAGGGGGATTCGATCACGGAGGGCTTCTACATCAACACAATTGCCTCTCCGATGAAGCGTGAGTAGTTTAGCACAGACCTACGGGTCCATAGCTAGTATCTAGATGGCTTCTTCTCTCTCTTTGGTTCTCAATACCATGTTCTCCTCGATGTTCTTGGAGATCTATTCGATGTAATACTCTCTTGTGGTGTGTTTGTCGAGATCCGATGAATTGTGGGTTTGTGGTCAGCTTATCTATAAATATTATTTGAATCTCCTCTGAATTCTTTTATGCATGATTTGGTATCTTTGCAAGTCACTTTGAACTATCGATGTGGTTTGGCCAACTAGATTAGTTTTCTTGCAATGGGACTAGTGCTTAGCTTTGGGTTCAATCTTGTGGTGCTCGATCCTAGTGACGGAAGGGGAACCGACACGTATTGTATTGTTGCCATCAAGGATAAAAAGATGGGGTTTTCATCATATTGCTTGAGTTAATCCCGCTACATCATGTCATCTTACTTAATGCATTACTCTATTCTTATGAACTTAATACTCTAGATGCATGCAGGAGTCGGTCGATGTGCGGAGTAATAGTAGTAGATGCAGAATCGTTTTGGTCTACTTGACACGGATGTGATGCCTATATTCATGATCATTGCCTTAGATATCATCATAACTTTGCTCTTTTCTATCAATTGCTCGACAGTAATTTGTTTACCCACCATAATATCTTCTATCTTGAGAGAAGCCTCTAGTGAAACCTATGGCCCTCGGGTCTATTTTACATCATATAAGTTTCCGATCTACAATTCTAGTTTGCTATTTACTTTCTTTTGCAATCTTTTACTTTCCGTTCCATAAACCAAAAATACCAAAAATATTACTTTACGTTTATCCATCTCTATCAGATCTTAGGTTGCAAATAACTGTGAAGGTATTGACAACCCCTTTATCGCGTTGGGTGCAAGGTTGATGTTTGTTTGTGTAGGTATTCGATGGCTTGCGTGTTGTCTCCTACTGGATTGATACCTTTGGTTCTCAAAACTAAGGGAAATACTTACGCTACTTTGCTGCATCGCCCTTTCCTCTTCAAGGAAAAACCAATGCAAGCTCAAGAGGTAGCAAGAAGGATTTCTGGAGCCGTTGCTGGGGAGATCTACGCCAAGCCAAGACATACCAAGTACCCATCATAAACTCTCATCCCTCACATTACATTATTCGCCATTCACCTCTCGTTTTCCTCTCCCCACTTCTAAAATGATTTTCGAAAAGATTCGCCTTTTCTTTGCCCTTCTTCCGTTCGTGTTCTTCTTCTGCCTTTCTCGCTTCTATGGCTAGTCATCCCATCCTTGTTAGAACTCCCGATAATGAGGTTCTCAACTTTAAACAAAGCGAAGGAGAGAATTTAAAAGATGCTTGGTATAGAATTTGCAGTGCTCAAAATATATCTACTCGGAAGCAATCTACTTCCGTTCTTCTTCACAATTTTTATGTAGGCATTACTCGTTGGAATAGATATGTTCTAGATACCATTACTAGGGGGAATTTCTTGGGGATCCATACTCTCGACTCTTACAATGCCATGATAGATTTGCTAGGCGCACCACCTCTTTTGGTTAATGGAACTATTTTAACCTTGGAACATGTAATGCAAAGATTGGATATTATTGAAAATAAAATTGCTACCGTAGATTTGATTGAAAATTTGGATAAAAATATTCATAATCAGATTACTCAATATGCATCTAAGGTAGGAGTTACTCTAAATAACCTTAAGGAAAAGGAACCCATAGTTAATGAAAAGATAGATCAAGATTCTACTAGAATTGGCAAACTAGAAGATATTATTACCAACTTGGGTTCCGCTTTTTCCTCTGTTAAAACTACTCCAAACCCTCATCCTAAGATTGCTTATGTTCCTAAAAATAAGGGTGAATCTTCTAGTAAAAACAATGAAGATCTCAAATCAATTAGTGTTCACCCCAATTTTCTCGATATTATAAAGGAACCTACTATCACGAATGAATTTCTTGATTTCTTGCCTAGGAGTTTGATCATTTATAAAATTAAAGAATCTCCTAAGAATCATAAGTGTGTAATGAAATAATTACATGCCAAAGATGATACACTTAGATCTATTCGTGTTTTTATGCCTAGCTAGGGGCGTTAAACAATAGCGCTTGTTGGGAGGCAACCCAATTTTATTTTTGTTCTTGCTTTTTAGGTCCTTCTTTGTAATAAAGTTTTCATCTAGCCTCTGGTTAGGTGTGGTTTTTTGTTTTAATTAGTGTTTGTGCCAAGTAAGACCTTTGGGATAGCCTATGGTGATAGTTGATTTGATCCTGCTGAAAAACAGAAACTTTTGCGCCCAAGAGATTAGTTTTCATTTTTAACAAAGTGCGATAAAATACCGATTCTTTTTGTAGAGGATTAATAAACAAATTGTCTAGGACTTCCTAATTTCTCAGGATTTTTGGAGTTACAAAAGTATTCAAAATATCCAGATTGCTACAGACTGTTCTGTTCATTCTGTTTTTCGCGTGTTGTTTGCTTATTTTGATGCATCTATGGCTAGTATCAGGGGGGGGGGGGGGTATGAACCATGGAAAAGTTGGAATACAGTAGTGATTACACCAATATAAATAAAGAATGAGTTCACAACAGTACCAAAAGTGGTGATTTATTTTCTTATACTAACAGAGCTTACGAGATTTTCTGTTGGAGTTTTGTGTTGTGAAGTTTTCAAGTTTTGGGTAAGGATTTGATGGACTATGGAATAAGGACTGGCAAGAGCCTAAGCTTGGGGGTGCCCAAGGCACCCCAAGGTAATATTCAAGGACGTCAAAAAGCCTAAGCTTGGGGATGCCTCGGGAAGGCATCCCCTCTTTTGTCGTCGTCTATCGGAAATTTTACTTGAGGCTATATTTTTATTCACCACATGATATGTGTTTTGATTGGAGCGTCTTGTATGATTTGAGTCTTTGATTTTTAGTTTGACACAATCATCCTTGCTGTACACACCTTTTGGGAGAGACACACATGAATCGTGATTTATTAGAATACTCTATGTGCTTCACTTATATCTTTTGAGCTAGGAAAAATTGCTATAGTGCTTCACTTATATCTTTTTAGAGCACAGCGATGGTTTTATTTTATAGAAATTGATGAACTCTTGTACTTCACTTATATTATTTTTAGAGTCTTTATAACAACATGGTAATTTGCTTTGGTTATAAAATTAGTCCTAATATGATAGGCATCCAAAAGGGATATAATAAAAACTTTCATATAAAGTGCATTGAATACTATGAGAAGTTTGATTCCTTATGATTGTTTTGAGATATGAAGATGGTGATATTAGATTCATCCTAGTAAGTAGTTGTGAATTTGAGAAATACTTGTGTTAAGGTGTGTGAGTCCCGTAGCATGCACGTATGGTGAACCATTATGTAACGAAGTTGGAGCATGAGATGTTTTTTGATTGTCTTCCTTATGAGTGGCGGTCGGGGACGAGCGATGATCTTTTCCTACCAATCTATCCCCCTAGGAGCATGCTCGTAGTACTTTGTTTCGATGACTAATAGATTTTTGCAATAAGTATGTGAGTTATCTATGACTAATGTTGAGTCCATGGATTATACACACTCTCACCTTTCCGCCATTGCTAGCCTCTCTAGTACTGTGCAACTTTTGCCGGTACCATAAACCCACCACATATCCTTCCTCAAAACAGCCACCATACCTACCTATTATGGCATTTCCATAGCCATTCCGAGATATTTTGCCATGCAACTTTACACCGTTCTGTTTATTATGACATACATCATCATTGTCATATTGCTTTGCATGATCATGTAGTTGACATCGTATTTGTGGAGAAGCCATCATTCATCATTTTTTATACATGTCGCTCTTGATTCATTGCACGTCCCGGTACACTGCCGGAGGCATTTACAGAGTCATATTTTTGTTCTAGTATCGTGTTGTAAGCAAATAGAAGTGTGATGATTTTCATTATTAGACAATTGTCCCATGTGAGGGAATAAAATAAAAAAAGGGTAAAGGCCAAATAAATAAAAATAGAAGGCCCAAAAAATGAAAGAAAAAATGAGATAAAAAGAGAGAAGGGACAATGTTACTATCCTTTTTGCCACACTTGTGCTTCAAAGTAGCACCATGATCTTCATGATAGAGAGTCTCCTATGTTATCACTTTCATATACTAGTGGGAATTTTTCATTATAGAACTTGGCTTGTATATTCCAACGATGGGCTTCCTCAAACGCCCTAGGTCTTCATGAGCAAGCAAGTTGGATGCACACCCACTTATTTTTCTTTTTGAGCTTTCATAAACTTATAGCTCTAGTGCATCCGTTCCATGACAATCCCTACTCACTCACATTGATATCTATTGATGGGCATCTCCATAGCCTGTTGATACACCTATTTGATGTGAGACTATCTCCTTCTTTTTTGTCTTCTCCACAACCACCATCTATTCCACCTATAGTGCTATCTCCATGGATCACGCTCATGTATTGTGAGAAAGTTGAAAAGGTTTGAGAACATCAAAAGTATGAAACAATTACTTGGCTTGTAATCGGGGTTGTGCATGATTTGAATATTTTGTGTGATGAAGATGGAGCATAGCCAGACTATATGATTTTGTAGGGATAAGCTTTCTTTGGCCATGTTATTTTGTGAAGACATAATTATTTTGTTAGTATGCTTGAAGTATTATTGTTTTTATGTCAATATTAAACTTTTGTTTTGAATCTTACGGATCTGAACATTCATGCCACAATAAAGAGAATTACATGGATAAATATGTTAGGTAGCATTCCACATCAAAAATTCTATTTTTATCATTTACCTACTCGAGGACGAGTAGGAATTAAGCTTGGGGATGCTTGACACATCTCCAACGTATCTATAATTTTTGATTGTTCCATGCTATTATAATATCCATTTTGGATGTTTTATATGCATTAATATGCTATTTTATATGATTTTTGGGACTAACCTATTAACCTAGAGCCCAGTGCCAGTTTATGTTTTTTCCTTGTTTTCGAGTTTCGCAGAAAAGGAATACCAAACAGAATAAAACTTTCACGATGATTTTTCTTGGACCAGAAGACATCCAGGAGACTTGGAGTGCAAGTGAGAAGAGCCATGAGGCGGCCACAAGGGTGGAGGGCATGCCCAGGGGGGTAGGGCACGCCCCCAACCTTGTGGGCCCCTCGGTGACCCCTGACCTAGATCTTCCTCATATATATACACATATACCCCAAAACTTCCAAGGGAGCCACCAAACAACTTTTCCACCACCGCCACCTTCTGTACCTGTGAGATCCCATCTTGGGGCCTTTTCCGGCATCCTGCCGAGGGGGATTCGATCCGGAGGGCTCCTACATCAACACCATTGCCTCTCCGATGAAGCGTGAGTAGTTTACCACAAACCTACGGGTCCATAGCTAGTAGCTAGATGGCTTCTTCTCTCTCTTTTACTTTTAATATACCATGTTCTCCTCGATGTTCTTGGAGATCTATTCGATGTAATACTCTTTTGCGGTGTGTTTGCCGAGATCCGATGAATTGTGGATTTATGATCAGCTTATCTATGAATTTTATTTGAATGTCCTCTGCATTCTTTTATGCATGATTTGATATCTTTGCAAGTCTCTTCAAACTGTCGATTTGGTTTGGCTAACTAGATTGGTTTTTCTTGCAATGGGAGAAGTGCTTAGCTTTGGGTTCAATCTTGCGGTGCTCGATCCTAGTGACAGAAGGGGAACCGACACGTATTGTATTGTTGCCATCGAGGATAAAAAGAGGGGGTTTTCATCATATTGCCTGAGTTAATCCCGCAACATTATGTCATCATGTAAAAATATGGGAAAAACCAACGCAAGCTCAAGAGGTAGCAATCATCAAAAGTCTTCCCATAAAAAGAAATGTCGTCCATGAAAACCTCAACAATCTTTTCATAAAAGTTAGAGAATATAGAAGTCATACATCTTTGAAAGGTTTTAGGTGCATTGCATAAACCAAAAGGCATGCGTCTATAAGCATACATTCCAAAAGTGTAAGTAAAAGTGGTCTTTTCTTGATCAGGTTGAGAAACATGTATTTGTGAAAAACCAGAATATCCATCAAGGAAGAAAAAATGTGTGTGCTTAGATAATCTTTCTAGCATTTGATCAATAAAAGCCAGAGGGTAATGATCTTTTCTAGTTGCTTTATTTAGTTTTATAAAATCAATTACCATTCTATAGCCTGCAACAATTCTTTGTGGAATTAGTTCATTCTTATCATTAGGAACAACAGTAATACCTCCTTTCGTAGGGACACAATGAACATGACTTACCCATCTACTATTAGCTATAGGATAGATTATACCTGCTTCCAGAAGTTTTAATATTTCCGTTCTTACCACTTCTTTCATCTTCGGATTTAACCGACGTTGGTGATCAACAACGGGTTTAGCATCAGGTTCCATATTAATCTTGTGCTGACATAGAGTGGGACTAATGCCCTTAAGATCATCAGGAGTATATCTAATAGCGGCTCGGTGCTTCCTTAGAACTTTCAATAATCTCTCTTCTTCATATTCTGAAAGGTTAGCACTAATAATAACATGATATATCTTCTTCTCATCAAGATAAGCATATTTCAAAGTGGCTGGCAATTGTTTTAATTCAAACAGAGGATCACCTTTAGGTGGAGGAGGACCTCCTAGATCGAAGTCTCCGTGCTTAAGTGTCATCCCTGGATCCGTATGCTGACACACACAGTACTCGAGGAATTATAACAGAGTTCAATCACACACTTATTACATCGAGGTCCTCATAAAAAGTATTTATTACAATAATATGGCTAAAGGCCATCTAACAAAATAACTGTCGAAGCTTCGAAGGTAAATGAGTCCATCCAACTCCACGACAAAACTAAGTGCGAGACAACGACCTATCGCAACTTAATCCTCGTCTGAAAATTCTGCAACATGAGACGTTGCAGCCGTGTAGGTCAGCACATCGAATATGCTGGCAAGATCACACTATAGAGCAATGATGAATAATGACTATCACTACATGCATATTTGGCTGGTGGAGGCTCTAAGTTTAACATTTGCATAAAGCTAATTTTTTTCCTACAACAAAGGGATAGATTTTATTTACTACCAAGTTTATGCCATTATTGAGAAGCTAACCCCAACTCAATCCCAGAATTGTCAAGTAACAGTAATAATAATAATGTACCCAACAAATTTATTAAGTAAAGTGATGAGATCAACCAATAACTCAAATACCAGATACTCAAGATGTCCATAACCGAGGACACGGTTAATCATGATTAGTTTGTACACTCAGCAGAGGTTTGCACACTTTTCCCCACAAGACTCGACCGCATCCATGCTGGGAAGATCGAGACATAGTCTTTCTGAAGAGGTCCCCTTAACCGATAGATAGGGCGGTACACATACAATTCCCCTACATCTGCTAGCCCATCATGGAAAGGTTTCCTACAACTTACTTAACTATGCCAGAGCCCATAATGGCTTGTGGCTGCACACGGAAGTTTCTGAGCATGAATAATCTTATGATCCCTTTGAGCCTGGGTGGCATTCCGTAGGATGATCACACGGGTACCCCGGGATCTCCTAGGACAACACTGGATTCCCCAGGTACCCACAACCAATCCACCCAGATGTGTATTAAAGTAGCCACCTTAAGTTTCCCTTAGTCACCATCTCTCACAACTTGCATGATTCTCACATACCAATCCCTGTCTACGAGCATGGCTAAGCAATATGAGCATAACGTATATTCCCGGGGTGATCAAAGGTATTAGGTTCCTACCTCATCTACTACATAGCAACAACCACATGTTCCCAATCCTACTCATGCAATGTTTGAGGGTGTAACTAATGCATAAAAACTGGGTAATAAAGGGTATGATCAAAGTGTAACTTGCCTTGCTGACAATCGGAAAACCCTAGAGATTCGCAGTAGCAAGCTTCGCACTCCGGAAAATCTATCGTAGACAAACAATAGCATACATAAGAACTCAATCATGAAGATGCAAAGAAAACCAGAGAAAAAGATCTTAACAGAAAGTTCAGGTCGAGAACTTCGATTTGCGAAAAGAATCAACTAAATCGGAAATACGAAACTCAAGTTACGATCAAAAAAAGTTCAAGTTCAAATCTGTTTGAAACCAAATTTTAAACTTTCAAAAACATGTTTAAGTTAGTTATCTGGATAGAGAGGATCAAAACAAAGAATTTGGCGTTGGTTTCATTGGATTTGGATAAACGAGGCAAAAGTTGTGATTGTTTGAAGAACATGGACTAATTTGCGAAGAAAAATAATTATGGATGGGTCCCTGGCCGAAAATAAACAGAAAAAGAAAAACCTAGCAGACGAAAGTCCGCTACGAGACACTAACGAACGAAACCGTTCGTTAACAGATCTAAACCTACGAGCGTTCGCTAAGTAGATCGAACCGAAAAGAAAACCGAAAAAACGTAAACTAAAATAAAAACGGACCGGAGAGGTTTTTTACCGGTTCGGTCGGTTTTGACATCGGCGGCGACAGCGGTTTCGGCGACGGTGAGGCGGGTCGGGCGGCGGAGCTGTAGTGGCGGGTGCGGGCGGCGGCGACTGCGAGTGGCGGGTGGAGCGGCGGCGTCGACGGCAGAGGCGGTGGCAGGCGGCAGGCCGGGACTGCGGTGGCGGCGGGCGGCTTGAGGAAGAGAGAGAGGCCGGGGCGGCGGCTATTTAAGGAGAGAGAGGGTGCGGCGACCTTGGAGGAGGGGGCAGCCGGAGCAGCGTGGCACGGTCGGACTCCGGCCGGAGTCCGGCTTGGCGACAGAGGTGAGGGCGGTGTGGCGGTTGGGCCGGCTCGGCTTTGGCCCAGTTCGGTCCAAAGTTTTTTTTTATCATTTTTCGAAAATATGAAAAATAGGAAAAACCTAGTAAAAGTATTTTAAAAAATTCCTGAAAAATTCACATAATTCCCTCCTAACATATGGACTAATGTGAATATTTTTCTGGACATAAATGCCTGAAAATAAAATAAAGTTTTTAGTATTAATAAAAATAAATATACACGCAAATAAAATCAAATAAAAAATATATTTATTCAAAAATAAATTTCCAACATTTCTTTACTATTTTTGAAGAAGTCATATTACTTCTCTCATTATTTTTATTTATTTGAAATTATTGGAAAAATATTTTGAATAAAATTCTTTGATCCAATTTGCCAATTTTGAAAAATTCAAAAATGGGTTTTTTGAGGAAAACTCCAACTCTCGCAATTGGTCCTTGAGTTGCTTAAGGTTTCTAGGATCAAAATTCAAATAAAACAAATTTCAGAAATGCACAAATGATGAATGCATATGAATGATCTAAATAACATCCAAATTGAAAATTGGGATGTTACAAACCTACCCCCCTTAAGATGGATCTCGCCCTCGAGATTCGGGTTGCCTAGAAAAAAGGTGCGGGTGGTCCTTTCGGAGGTCTTCTTCTCGTTCCTAGGTGGCTTCCTCCTCGGTATGGTGACTTCACTGAACCTTGAAAAATTTGATAACCTTGATGCGAGTAACTCGGTTGGCGAACTCAAGAATCTTGATGGGTTTCTCCTCATAAGTTAGGTCACTCTCCAACTGAATTGCTTCCAGGGGCACTGTATCTCTTAGAGGAATATCGGCCATTTCTGCATGTCACTTCAACTGGGAAACATGAAACACATCATGAACTCTTGACAAACCTTTGGGTAATTCCAACTTGTAGGCAACTTCACCCATACGTTCCAAAACTCTGTATGGTCCCACAAATCGTGGCGCCAACTTTCCTTTGACTCCAAACCATTTAACTCCTCGAACTGGCGACACACGAAGATATGCTCTGTCTCCAACTTCATAGGTCACCTCCTTGCATTTAGTATCGGCATAACTCTTCTGCCTGGACTGGGCTATCATGAGTCTATCACGAATCAACTTGACCTTCCCCTTAGACTCTCTGATTAAATCTGGTCCGAACAGTTGTTGGTCTCCAACTTCATACCACATCAATGGTGTCCTGCACCTCCTTCCATTCAAAGCTTCGAAAGGGGCCATCTTCAAACTAGTTTGGTAGCTTTTGTTATACGAGAACTCTGCATAAGGCAAATTATCATCCCAACTAGATCCATAATCTAGTGCACAAGCTCTCAACATGTCCTCTAGAATCTGATTGACTCTCTCGGTCTACCCATGTGTCTACGGATGAAAGGCTGTACTGAACTCTAGCCTGGTACCCAAAGTTTGGTGTAACTGATGCCAAAACTTCGAAATAAATTGTGTTCCTCTATCTGATACCATGGTCCTCGGAACTCCATGCAGACATACGATCCTGGTCATATATATCTTGGCCAACTTAGCGCTCGTATAAGTGGTTTTCATGGGGATAAAGTGAGCCACCTTGGTCAAGCGATCAACTACAACCCAGATGGAGTCATATCCGGAACGAGTCCTGGGTAATCCGGTGATGAAATCCATGCCAAGTTTATCCCACTTCCATTCGGGTATCGGCAAAGGCTGAAGTAATCCTGCTGGTTTTTGATACTCTGCCTTAACTCTCTGACATACGTCACATACTGCTACATACTCGGCAATATCCTTCTTCATACCTGTGCACAAGAAACGTTCCTTCAAATCAAGATACATCTTGGTGTTGCCTGGGTGAATCGAGTAAGGCGAATCATGAGCCACCTGAAGAATTAACTTTCTGATCTCTGGGTCATTAGGCACATAGATGCTATCTTCAAACTATAAAGTTCCGTGTTCATCCTCATGAAAACCTTTGGCCTATCCTTTACTCATATTTTGCTTATCAATCTTTTGAGCTTCTCAGATCTTTCCCAACAAAGTGGACTGAACTTCCAACGCTGCAACAAAACCTCTCGGAACTATCTCTAAGCGAAGTTCTCTGAGAGCGTCGGCTAACTCCTAGGGTAATCCTCCGGTTATGAGATGTAACGCCCGGATAATTAAGCTACAATGAACCTATGATAATGATGCCACGTCACCTCCGTTAATGTCGCTAATCTCGCGTTAGTTCAAAATATTTCGAATTCAAATTTGAATTTTTATCAAACATCAAAAAATTTCAAGCACTAAGACTAAAATGTTCGGTTAGTGCCAAATATTACATAGGTAATTATTATGAAGAAAACACTTTTAGAAAATGCCTAAATATTTTAAAGTCAATTAAAATGGTAAGAAAAATAAATAAAAGGAAAAACAAAAAAAAACTAACAAAAAAACAAACCCCAACCCCCACTTGACCAGGCGGCCCAGCTCACAGGCCAGGCCGACCCACCCCCTCCATATCCCCACCAGGGGAAACCCTAACCCACGACCCACCTCACTTTCCCCCACTCCTCCACGACTCTCTCCCATCCCCGATCCAGATCGCGATCGGGGGTACCGAACCGAAACGCGGCCTGACTCTAGTCATCGAACCTTGCCGCGCGGAGCTCGACGCACCTCCACCTCGCCAGACTTCCTCCCCAACGTCTTTGTCGCGCGTCCCCACCTTCCTCCTCACGCCCCGCTGCCCCGAACCCTACAGCCTCCCCGTGAACTCCCTTCCTTCTCCTCTGTCGCCGGCGCCGTCCACAGCACGCACGCGCACTCCGCCCCATACGCGCGCCGAGCCGCGCCCGAAAGCCGTGCCTTGCTCGCCACTGCTCCTGGCCATGCCTGCCCGCACTGAAGTGCGCGCGCGCTCACGCGTCCCGCGTCCTCTACGGGGCTGCGACCTCCTCCACGCGTCACGACTAGACTGGCGCCCCACGCGCTCCCATCGTGACCGCGCCTCGCACGCGCCCCGCCCCGTGCGCGCCCATCGTGGCCGCCTCCCCTGCTGCTGCCCTTGCCACCGCTTACCCGCGGCCTCGCGCTTACTGCAGCTCGCCTACCCGAGGCCGCCCTTGTGCTCCCTGCTGCTTTCACCCACCTGTGCCCTGCAGTCGCGCCCCGCGTGCCGCCCGCGCCGCCTGCCGCGTAACTGCAGCCACCTCGCCTTGCGTCCGCCCCTTCGCCCCTGCCGCGCACGCCCGCGCCCCTCCGCCTCGCTCGCCCGCATGCCTTGCTGCATCGCCGCGCGCGCAACTCCACCCCTCACCGTGCCCCGCCTCCCCTGACCTCGCCCACGGCCACGGGCCACCGCCGCTCGTCACGCCCGCCGTGCAACCGCAGCCACCTCGCCTTGCGCCGGCCGCCTTCGCCCCTGCCGCGCTCGCCCGCGCCCCTCCACCTCGCTCGCCCGCGTGCCTTGCTGCATCGCCACGTGTGCAGCCCCACCCCGCGCCGTGCCCCGCCTCCACTGACCTCGCCCGCGGCCACGGGCCACCGCCGCTCCTCACACCTGCATCCGCCGCCCGTGCCGGCGCCAGGCCGCGCCTACCCAGCGACCACTCTCCCCGTCGCTCCCCGCGCACCACCGCCGCCCTCGCCGTCCATGCGCGCGCTCGCCCCTACCGCTCCCCGCTGTCCAGCCGCTGCCTCACGGCGACGCCCGGGTTCGACCGCCCCCGAGGCTCCTTTCTCCCATGCCCGCATGCCCGTTAACCCGTTCCCGGTGGGGCCTATGACAAGGGGGCCCCACCCCCAGAACGATTTTAGAAAAAGATAAAAAATAGTAAAAATAAATTAAATTAAATTAATTAACTAAACTAATTAACTTAATTAATCATGTTTAATTAACCTAATTAATTAACTAACCTAACTAATCTGCTAATTGAACTAATTAATTTGGTTAATTAGTAAACAAAGTATGAGATGCAGGACCCACACGTCAGTTTGAACGATTCAACGCCCTGTTGACTGCTGACGTCATGCCGACGTCACAAATACTATTCTGGATAATGTTGAATTAAAATAATTAAATAAATCCTAAAAATGATTTAAATCTTTTAAAATTAATATAAAATAAACCGTAGCTCGGATGGAAAAACTTTGTACATGAAAGTTGCTCAGAACGACGAGACGAATCCGAATATGCAGCCCGTTGGTCCGCCACACATCCCTAGAATAGAGAACACGCAACTTTCCCCCTCCGGTTCGTTTGTCCAAAAACGCGAAACACTGGTAATACTTTCCCGGTTGTTTCCCCCCTTCACCGGTATCACCTCCTATTGCGTTAGGGCACACCTAGCACTGTTACTTGTCATGTCATGCATCGATATGCATTGTATTCATTGTTTCTTCCCCCTCTTCTCTCCGGTCGACTATGAGACTGACGCCGCTGCTGGTGCCCCGGTCGACTACGTTCTTGACGACCCCTACTTGCCGGAGCAACCAGGCAAGCCCCGCTTGATCACCAGATATCGCCTATTCTTCTCTCTACTGCTTGCATTAGAGTAGTGTAGCATGTTACTGCTTTCGGTTAATCATATTCTGTTGCATAGCCTGTCATTGTTGCTATAGTTGTTGGTACCTTACCTGCAATCCTAAATGCTTAGTATAGGATGCTAGTATTTCATCAGTGTCCCTACATCCTTGTCCATCTGCTATGCTATACTATCGGGTCGTGGTCACTTGGGAGGTGATCACGGGTATATACTTATATACATCATATATGATACCTGTGGTGACTAAAGTCGGGTCGGCTCGTAGAGTACCCGCGAGTGATTCACGGAATGGGGGCTGAAAGGACCTTTGTTCCGACGGCCCTCTGGGTGGATCTTTGTGGCGGAGCGACAGGGCAGGTTGAGACCGCCTAGGAGAGAGGTGGGCCTAGCCCTGGTCGGCGTCCGCGGTTACTTCTAAATAACAAACTTAATAATATCTTGGTATTTGATATGAGTCTGGCCACTGGCCTATACGCACTAACCAACTACGCGGGAACAGTTATGGGAACTCGACGTCGTGGTATCAGCCGAAGCCTTCGTGACGTCAGCGACTGAGCGGCGCGCGCCAGGTTGGACCGCGTAATGCAACTTCCTTGGAAATGGAGGTTGCTATGTCTGCTCACCGGCCGCCCTCGCAACATCGAGGTGTGCAATGGGCGATGGGCCCAGACCCCTGCGCGCATAGGATTTAGACCGGGGTGCTGACCTCTCTATTGTGCCTAGGTAGGGCTGCGACGTGTTGATATTCCGAGGTCGGGCATGACCCAGGAAAGTGTGTCCGGCCAAAGGGGATCGAGCGTGTTGGGAAATGTGGTGCACCCCTGCAGGGAAGTTTATCTATTCGAATAGCCGTGTCCCTCGGTAAAAGGACGAGCCGGGGTTGTACCTTGACCTTATGACAACTAGAACTGGATACTTAATAAAACACACCCTTCCAAGTGCCAGATACAACCCGGTGATCGCTCTCTCGCAGGAATACGAGGGGAGGATCGCCGGGTAGGATTATGCTATGCGATGATACTTGGTTAACTTACCATCTACTCTCTTCTTCTGCTTCGAGATGGAGGCTGCCAGAAGCGTAGTCTTCGGCAGGACTAGCTATCCCCCTCTTATTCTGACATTCTGCAGTCCAGTCCACATATACTACACCTTTCATTGATACCTATGCATATGTAGTGTAGCTCCTTGCTTGCGAGTACTTTGGATGAGTACTCACGGTTGCTTTGCTCCCCCTTTTCCCCCTTTCTATACCCGGTTGTTACGACCAGACATTGGAGTCCAGGAGCCAGACGCCACCATCAACGACAACTCCTACTACTCTGGATGTGCCTACTACTACGCGCAGGCCCCTCACGACGACCAGGAGTAGTTTAGGAGGATCCCAGGTAGGAGGCCTGCGCCTTTTTCGATATGTATCCCAATTTGTGCTAGCCATCTTATGGAAACTTGTTTAACTTATGTCTTTACTCAGATATTGTTGCTTCCGCTGACTCGTCCATGATTAAGCTCTTGTATTCGACCCTCGAGGCCCCTGGCTTGTAATATGATGCTTGTATGACTTATTTTATAGAGTTGTGTTGTGATATCTTCCCGTGAGTCCCTGAACTTGACCATACATGTTTGCGTGTATGATTGGTGTACGATTGAATCGGGGGCGTCACAAGTTGGTATCAGAGCCGACTGCCTATAGGGATCCACCTTCCACACTCCTTGGCCGAAGTCGAGTCTAGACATTGCAGAACTTTTGCTAACATGGTTGTGTGTCTTATGGGTCCACATCGCCATTTTGGTGGTATTAGGATCTTTTACTCCTCGATCTTTACTCCGGGACTCTGAACTCTCTTCTACTCGGGTTAAACAAATTTACTAACTCTAACATTAGGATCCCGTTACCACATTCACCCCAAAGTCGGATAAGCCCTAGTTATTCCTTAGAGTAGTATTTTGAACATTACCCACACTGTCTGTAACACCCACGATGCGGCTATATCTCCCACATGTCGGAGCACGACTTAGAGGCATAACCGCATTGTAGGCAATGTCGCAAGAGGGGTAACCTTTACACATCCCATGTACTGAATAAGAAAAGAGATACATAGTTGGCTTACAATCGCCACTTCAAACAATAACATAAATAGCATTACAATCATCCAGGTACAATCAAGGTCCGACTACGGAACCAAAATAAAGACGACCCCGAATGCATAATGTCCCGGATCGCCCCAACTGGGCTCCACTACTGATCAACTGGAAACGAGACAACACAACGAACATGATCTTCATCAAGCTCCTCCTTGAGCTCGGTTGCGTCACCTGCACGGTATCATTGGCACCTGCAACTGGTTTTGGAAGTAATCTGTAGAGTCACGGGGACTCAGCAATCTCACACCCTCGCGATCAAGAATATTTATGCTTATGGGTAGGTAAAAGGTATGAGGTGGAGCTGCAGCAAGCACTAGCATATATGGTGGCTAACGTACGCAAATGAGAGCGAGAAGAGAAGGCAAAGCACGTTCGAGAATCTATGATCAAGAAGTGATCCTAGAAATACTTATGTTCAAGCATAACTCCAACACCGTGTTCACTTCCCGGACTCCGCCGGAACGAGACCATCACGGCTACACACGCGGTTGAAGCATTTTAATTAAGTTAAGCGTCAAGTTCCCTACAACCGGACATTAACAAATTCCCATCTGCCCATAACCGCGGGCACGACTTTTGAAAGTTCAAAACCCTGCAGGGGTGTCCCAACTTAGCCCATCACAAGCTCTCACGGTCAACGAAGGATATTACTTCTCCCAGGAAGACCCGATCAGGCTCGGAATCCCGGTTACAAGACATTTTGGCAATGGTAAAACAAGACCAGCAAAGCCGCCCGATGTGCCAACAAATCCCGATAGGAGTCGCACGTATCTCGTTCTTAGGGCAAACCGGATGAGACATCCTACGAGTAAAACCAACCCTCAAGTTGCCCCGAGGTGGCCCCGCAGTCTACTCATTTTGGACCAACACTCAAAGGAGCACTGGCCCGGGGGGGTTTAAAATAAAGATGACCCTCGGGCTCCGGAAACCCAAGGGAAAAGAAAAGGCTAGGTGGCAAATGGTAAAACCAAGGTTCGGCCTTGCTGGAGGAGTTTTATTCAAGGCGAACTGTCAAGGGGTTCCCATTATAACCCAACCGCGTAAGGAACGCAAAATCAAGGAACATAACACCGGTATGACGGAAACTAGGGCGGCAAGAGCGGAACAAAACACCAGGCATAAAGCCGAGCCTTCCACCCTTTACCAAGTATATATATGCATTAATATAAACAAGAGATATTGTGATATCCCAACATATCCATATTCCAACATGGAACAAACTTCATCTTCACCTGCAACTAGCAACGCTATAAGAGGGGCTGAGCAAAGCGGTAACATAACCAAACAACGGTTTGCTAGGACAAGGTGGGTTAGAGGCTTGACATGGCAATATGGGAGGCATGATATAGCAAGTGGTAGGTATCGCGGCATAGGCATAGCAACAAAGCGAGCAACTAGCAAGCAAAGATAGAAGTGATTTCGAGGGTATGGTCATTGAGGGAGTCCTGGATTAGGGGGTGTTCGGATGGCCGGACTATACCTTCAGCCGGACTCCTGGACTATGAAGATACAAGATTGAAGACTTCGTCCCGTGTCTGGAAGGGACTTTCCTTGGCGTGGAAGGCAAGCTTGGCGATACGGATATATAGATCTCCTACCATTGTAACCGACTCTATGTAACCCTAACCCTATCCGGTGTCTATATAAACCGGAGGGTTTTAGTCCGTAGGACAACATACACAACAACATAGGCTAGCTTCTAGGGTTTAGCCTCTCCGATCTCGTGGTAGATCTACTCTTGTACTACCCATATCATCAATATTAATCAAGCAGGACGTAGGGTTTTACCTCCACCGAGAGGGCCCGAACCTGGGTAAAACTTCCTGTTCCTTGCCTCCTGTTACCATCCGGCCTAGACGCACAGTTCGGGACCCCCTACCCGAGATCCGCCAGTTTTGACACCGACATTGGTGCTTTCATCGAGAGTTCCTCTGTGTCGTCGCCGTCAGGCTTGATGGCTCCTACGATCATCAATGCCGATGCAATCCAGGGTGAGACCTTCCTCCCTGGACAGATCTTTGTCTTCGGCGGCTTCGCACTGCGGGCCAATTCACTTGGCCATCTGGAGCAGATCGAAAGCTATGCCCCTGGCCGTCAGGTCAGATTTGGAAGCTTAAACTACACGGCTGACATCCGTGGGGACTTGATCTTCGACGGATTCGAGCCACTGCCGAGCGCGCCGCACTGTCACGACGAGCATGATCTAGCTCTGTCGCTGAAAAGCGCCCTGGAGGCCGCACCCGCATCGGCTTCGACCCTTAATTCAGAGCCAACTGCGCCGATCTAGGATGGGTGGTTGGACGCCGCCTCGGGGGCTGCGATCCCAACGGCGATCGAGCCGAACACCAGCCCCGCACTCCGCGAGACTCATGACTCCAAGGAGCCGGACTCCTCTCCAGACTCCGAACCCTCCGCGCCCCTGCCAACCGAATCCGATTGGGCGCCGATCATGGAGTTTACTGCCGCGGACATCTTGCAGCACTCGCCTTTCGGTGATATTCTGAAGACATTGAAGTCTCTCTCTTTATCAGGAGAGCCCTGGCCGGACTACGGTCAGCAAGGTTGGGATTCGGATGATGAAGAAATTCAATGCCCACCCACCACCCACTTTGTAGCCACTGTCGACGACTAAACCGACATGCTCGACTTCGACTCCGAAGACATCGACAGTATGGACGCCGATGAAGGAGACAATGAAGAACCAGCGCCTATTAGGCCCTGGAAAGCCACGTCGTCATATGACATATACATGGTGGACACCCCAAAAGAAGGAGATGGCGATGGAACAGCGAAGGATGACCCCTCCAAGAAACAGCCTAAGCGCCGGCGTTAGCGGCGCCGCTCAAAATCCCGCCAAAAAAATACGGTGATTCCAGCACGGTAGATAATAATACTCCGGAAAGTGCCGAAGAAAACCCCCTCCAGCAAGATTTAGCACAGGAGGATGGAGAAACCAGCCCTCATGAGAGAGCGGCAGACAGAGAGGTCGAGGACGATAATTATATGCCTCCCTCCGAAGACGAGGCAAGCCTCGACGACGACGAATTCTTCATGCCAGAGGATCCCGTCGAGCAAGAGCGTTTTCAACGCAGGCTTATGGCCACGGCAAGAAGCCTCAAGAAAAAACAGCAACAACTTAAAGCTGATCAAGATTTGCTAGTCGACAGATGGACTGAAGTCCTTGCGGCCGAAGAGCATAAACTTGAACGCCCCTCCAAGAGCTACCCAAAGCGCAGGTTGCTACCCCAATTAGAGGAGGAAGTACTTGATACGGCCGACCAGCCACCTCGTGGCCGCGACAGAGAGGCCTTTCGACCGTCTACTCAAGCTGCACCCCGTACCAAGGCACGGGAATATGCGCCGGGCTTACGAGACATGTTGGAGGACAAGGCAAGGCAAACAAGATCGATCTACGGATCGCGTGGGCGCCCCACGGCAAGAGACGGTAACCGTCACGCTGGCCACAAATTCGGCAGGGCCAAACATAGTAGACAAAGCTCATTGGAGCTACGTCGTGATATAGCCCAGTACATAGGCGCCACACACCCACTATGCTTCACAGACGAAGTAATGGATCATCAAATCCCCGAGGGTTTCAAACCCGTAGACATCGAATCATATGATGGCACAACAGATCCTGCGGTATGGATCGAGGATTATCTCCTTCATATCCACATGGCCTGCGGCGATGATTTCCACGCCATCAAATACCTCCCACTAAAGCTTAAAGGACCAGCTCGGCATTGGCTTAACAGCTTGCCAACATGATCAATCAGTTGTTGGGAGGACCTGGAAGCCGCATTCCTCGACAATTTCCAGGGCACTTATGTGCGACCCCCAGATGTCGACGACCTAAGTCACGTAATTCAGCAGCTAGATGAATCGGCCAGGAAATTATGGACACGGTTCCTAACAAAGAAAAATCAAATAGTCGACTGTCCGGACGCTGAGGCCCTAGCAGCCTTCAAGCACAATATCCGTGACGAGTGGCTTGCCCGGCACCTTGGACAGGAAAAGCCGAAGTCTATGGCAGCACTCACGACACTCATGACCCGCTTTTGCACGGGAGAAGACAGCTGGCTTGCTCGTAGCAACAATATGACCAAGAACCCTGGTAATTCGGATACCAGGGACAGTAGTGGCAGGTCGCGTCGCAAAAAGCAGAAGCGCCGCATTAACGGCGACAATACTGAGGTTACGACAGTTAATGCCGGATTCAGAGGCTCTAAATCCGGTCAGCGGAAAAGCCATTCAAAAGGAATCCTAGGGGCCTGTCCAGTTTGGACCAAATACTCGACCGCTTATGCCAGATACATGGCACCCCCGAAAAGCCGGCCAATCACACCAACAGGGATTGTTGGGTGTTCAAGCAGGTAGGCAAGTTAAATGCCGAAAATGAAGACAAGGGGCTGCATAGCAATGACGACGAGGAGTCCCGGCCGCCGAACAATAGTGGACAGAAGGGTTTTCCCCCACAAGTGCGGACGGTGAACATGATATACGCAACCCACATCCCCAAGAGGGAGCGGAAGCGCGCGTTAAGGGACGTATACGCGATAGAGCCAGTCGCCCCAAAGTTCAACCCATGGTCCTCCTGCCCGATCACCTTTGATCGAAGGGACCATCCCACTAGCACCCGTCACGGCAGATTTGCCGCATTGGTTCTAGACCCAATTATTGACGGATTTCATCTCACCAGAGTCCTTATGGATGGCGGCAGCAGCCTGAACCTGCTTTACCAGGATACAATGCGGAAAATGGGCATAGATCCCTCGAGGATTAAGCCTACCAAAACAACCTTTAAAGGCGTAATACCAGGTGTAGAGGCCAAATGTACAGGCTCAGTCACACTTGAAGTGGTCTTTGGATCTCCGGATAATTTCCGAAGCGAGGAGTTAATCTTCGACATAGTCCCGTTCCGCAGTGGCTATCACGCACTGCTCGGGTGAACCGCATTCACCAAATTCAATGCGGTACCTCACTACGCATACCTTAAGCTCAAAATGCCAGGCCCTCGAGGAGTAATTACGGTCAATGGAAACACCGAACGCTCCCTCCAATCGGAGGAGAACACGGCGGCCCTTGCAGCAGAAGCACAAAGCAGTCTCTCCAGGCAGTTCTCCAGTCCGGCCATTAAACGACCGGACACCATCAAGCGCGCCCGGAGTAACCTACAACAAGACCGTCTGGCATGATCCGAGCAGGCGTAGCAATGCGGCCCCAACCCCAGCCCTCGCAAAACAGCATACCAATACTTCGCGTACATAACTACGCTCTAGAAATACCATGGGTACAGGGGGGAGGGGCACCATCACCGCACGCTCAAAACACGGCTTCAACCGCACCAGGGGTTGCCGATTTTTTATTTTTCTCTTACTTTCAGGACTCCACTCTTCGGAAGGCCTGTTAGGCAGTTCAATTGCCGCACAAATGGTGCAAGAACCAGGGAAGCAGACAATCCACGCCGCATTATGGAACTCCCAGGTGGTCTCTATCACGAGAAGTATACCTGTTTCGCATATTATTCCGCAGCTTGCCCCTGGAGCGGACATGTTACATAGTCCAACCTTTTGCTTATCGCATTATTTGTATCGTTCTGCTTTGATCGCAGCCCTCTTTAATAAACAATGCATAGCTTTTGTCTATTTTTGCACTACTCTTTTTCAATATATGTTCCTTAACGACATGTTGCACCCGTACACTTTAGTACGGCCAAAATATGCCAAGGGCTTCAGTACCCCTCAACATGGTGTGAGAAGTCCGAACACTTTAACAAGTGTGGCACCCCGAACTTATAGCATTATATGGATCGGCTCTGAATCATGTCTTGGGTCAATAGTTGGGTTTGCCCGGCTCCTATGTTTTGGTGCCTTACGTTCCGCTATATCGGCTAAGGTAGCACTAGGAGAACCACTGCGATTGTGCCCCAGTTGAGCTGGGTTGAGCACCTCAGTGGAGAAAGCTAAAACTGACCGTCATGATGAAGCGAGAGCTGGTCGCTATTCGAGAGGTTTTTTTGAGTCCTTAAAGACTTATGCCACTTAGGGCGAGGAGTCGGCTCCGTCTGGCCAAGGCGTGGATAGCGCCCCGAACTCGGTCTTCCGAATACCAGGGGCTTCGCCGAAATTTAAAATTATATAATTCTAGGGCTAAGTGAGAGTGTTCACGCATTATAGTCCGATTGCCTTGTTCGTTGGGCTGAGCGCCTCCCTCAAAGGACCCAAACATGGGAAAAAGAGCGCTCAGGTTTATCCCCGAACGCCCCAGCACTAGAGGCATGGGGGCAGAAGCCGACGACTCGCCATCTCTCAGAATTGATAAACAGCCGCACAGAAGGTAATATTTTAAATTCAAAACAGCATTGCTTAGCGCATATGAACAAGTTTTCAGCGCACAGGACAAAACGAGCGAGTTTTACTCAAAAATTACATCCCTAGAACATTCATCCGCCACAAGGCGGGTACCCTTCAGAACATCCTTATAATAATTCTCGGGCTTGCGATGCTCTTTCCTCGGCGGTGGCCCGTCCTTCACAAGCTTCTCAGCATCCAGCTTGCCCCAGTGCACCTTAGCACGGGCAAGGGCCCTACGGGCACCTTCAATGCAGATGGAGCGCTTGATGACTTCGAGCCTTGGACATGCCTCCACCAGCCGCCGCACCAGCCCGAAATAGCTCCCAGGCAGAGCCTCTCCAGGCCACAGCCGAACTATGAGGCCCCTCATGGCCTATTCGGCCGCCTTATGGAGCTCAACCAGTTGCTTCAGCTGGTCGCTCAGGGGCACAGGGTGTCCGGCCTCAGCATACTAAGACCAGAACACCTTCTCTGTCGAGCTGCCCTCCTCAGCTCGATAGAATGCGGTGGCATCAGACACACTCCGGGGAAGATCTGCGAATGCTCCTGGAGAGCTCCAGATTCGGGTAAGTAACAAGTAACTCACGTTTATGTGCTTACTTTGCATAAAGAATGCCTTACTTGCCGCTATCTTCTTCACCTCATCCAACTCCTGGAGGGTCTTCCGGGATTCGGCCTTGGCAGACTTGGCATTTTCAATAGCCACCGCGAGCTCATACGCTCGCGTCTTTGAGTCAAGCTCCAAACTCTCATGTTTTTCCATGAGAGCCTGGAGCTCTTGCCGTACCTTGCCAACCTCGGCCTCACACTTCTCCCGCTCGATGCGCTCCGTGGCCGCCCTCTCCTCGGCCTCGACCAACGCTTGCTTAAGGGTCGCCACCTCAGACGTGACCCCTACAATAGCCACGATAATCCTGTCATTTTTTGGCAATTGCACCTTTTTATATATATTTAAACAAGGTATTTCTTACCTTCATTGTCCTCGAGCTGCTTCTTGGCATGCCCGAGCTCTTGCTCGGACCGCTCGAGGTTCTGCTTTAGCGTGTCCACTTCCGCAGTCAGTGCGGTGGACGCCAGCAGGGAAGCCTGCACACGCATATTGACTCCTTTTTGTTAGACTCCTGCGAATTTTATTTGATCCTCTATTCGGCTTTTCTTCCCGAACGCCAAACAGAGCATCAGGGGCTACTATCTATGCGGTAATATTATTTACACATTCTTTACTTACCTCAAAGCCTGTCAAAAGGCTAGTACAAGCTTTAGTCAGTCCGCTCTTCGCGGACTGAACCTTCTGGACCACCGCACCCATAATGGCGTGGTGCTCCTCGTCGATGGAGGCGCCTTGAAGCACCTCCAACAGATTGTCCGGCGCCTCCGGTTGGACGGAGGCGACCGTTACGATGGGCTTGCTCCTCTTGGAAGGAGGTCCCCCGCCAGACTCTGGAACCTTTAATGGTTCCGGAGCGGTGTACGGCCTAGGGCCAGACTTCGAGCCCTGGGGGGTTTCATCCCCTTTACTCCTGGAGTCCGGGAGGTCGCCTCGCGGCGCCTCCAGGACCACCTCCTCCCGGATTGGAACCTGTTGGGACAACACTTCGATGTCGTCCGTAGGGCGGGGGGAGGAGGCCGTCGGAAGCGAGTTCACATCCGACGAGTCCAGTGAGCCACTCGACGACGCGTCGAGACGGTCTTTGGGTGGGCTGCATAAACATATTCGACATAAGGGAAAGCTGTGCAATAAACGAATACTATGAATTACTCTGGTATTTGGATACTTACGATTTGGCCAGGGGCTTGGTCCTGGGCACCCACTCCTCTCCGCCGTCGTCGGCGTCGGTGCAGTAGTCCGGAGGAAGGGTTTTCCCCTTCTTGGACCCTTCGGCCTCCCCAGTTGGGGCGGCCTTCCTTTTCTTCCCCCCCCCCCTGCTGGAGGGGGAGGGGTCTCTTCTTCCTCCTCCTCGTCTTCATGGGAGGAGTGGGTCTTGGATTCGTCGGATGGTGAATCCGACACCTCCGGGCATCGGGCACTCTTTCGAGTCCCCGTGGCCTTCTTCTTGGCCCTCTTCTCCGGCACCACATGGGGTGCCGAAACCAGCAGCTTCGCCAAGTGAGCGTCCACTGGGCCTTCGGGCAAAGGAGCCGGACAATTGATCTGTCCGGACGTCTCCTGCCAATCCTGTCAAAGGTAAGGGAGTTTAGATCCCGCATAGAGTCAAACTATGAAAAACCGATACCCTGTAAAAGGAAAAAACAGCTTACCGCATGAGCGGGACGCTGTGTGCTGAATCCGCGATCCTCGGTAGCGGATGTGGGGGCCTCGGCGCCCTTGAAAAGCACCTTCCAGGCATCTTCGTACATCGTGTCAAAAAGCCTGCTCAGAGTTTGGTGCCGTGCCGGGTCGAACTCCCACAGGTTGAAAGCCCGTTGTTGATACGGGAGGATCCGGTGGATGAGCATAACCTGGACTATGTTGATAAGTTTGAGCTTCTTGTCCAGCAGGATTTGGACGCATGTTTGGAGTCCGGTCAACTCTCCTTTTTTACCCCATGACAGGCCGGTCTCCTTCTAGGAGGTGAGCCGCGTAGGGGGTCCGGACCAAAACTCGGGGGCTGCGACCCATTCGGGGTCGCGCGGCTTGGTGATGTAAAACCACCCCGATTGCCACCCCTTCAGGGTCTCCACAAAGGAACCCTCGAGCCATAAGACGTTGGGCATCTTGCCCACCATGGCGCCTCCGCACTCCGCCTGGTTGCCGCGCACCACCTTTGGCTTGACATTGAAAGTCTTGAGCCATAGGCCGAAATGGGGGCGGATGCGGAGGAAAGCCTCGCACACGACGATAAACGCCGAGATATTGAGGACAAAGTTCGGGGCCAGATCATGGAAATCCAGGCCATAGTAGAACATGAGCCCCCGGACAAATGGGTGAAGAGGGAAGCCCAGTCCGTGGAGGAAATGGGGGAGGAACACCACCCTCTCATGGGGCCTAGGGGTGGGGATGAGCTGCCCCTTTTCGGGAAGCCGGTGGGCAATGTCGTTAGACAAGTATCCGGCCTTCCTTAGTCTTTTGATGTGCCCCTCCGTGACGGAGGAGACCATCCACTTGCCTCCCGCTCCGGACATGGTTGGAGAAGGTTGAGGTGGGGAGTGCGGACTTGGGCGCTGGAGCTCGAGTGCGCGAGAATGGATAAGCAAGGGAGGAAGAAGGCGTAGGTGAAAAGGTGGATCCTTATCCCCTTATATAGGTGGACGCAACTACGGGTCCCCACCAGCCTGGTAAAACTCGCTTATCTCCAAGCGCCGTAATCAATGGTGCGGTTGGGTTACCCACACCGGTATTGATGAGAATCCCGGAATAAGGGGACACGGTCTCTGCTTTAACAAGACGTGCCAAGGAAACTGCCTCGCATGACGCGCTGAGGTGGGATAATCAAACGACTCAGATAAAGGCTTGGCCGTGGTGTGTCACACTATGGAATACGTCAGCAGATTAGATTTGTGTAAATGTTATTCTCTCTATGGCAATATGTGGAAACTTATTTTGCAGAGCCGGACACTATCTTTGTGTTCAAAATCTTCTATGAAGTACTTGGAGGAGGAACCCGCCTTGCAATGCCGAAGACAATCTACGCGCCGGACTCGTCGTCATTGAAGCTTGGTTCAGGGGCTACTGAGGGAGTCCTGGATTAGGGGGTGTTCGGATGGCCGGACTATACCTTCAGCCGGACTCCTGCACTATGAAGATACAAGATTGAAGACTTCGTCCCATGTCCAGAAGGGACTTTCCTTGGCGTGGAAGGCAAGCTTGGCGATATAGATATATAGATCTCCTACCATTGTAACCGACTCTATGTAACCCTAACCCTATCTGGTGTCTGTATAAACCAGAGGGTTTTAGTCCGTATGACAACATACACAACAACAATCATACCATAGGATAGCTTCTAGGGTTTAGCCTCTCTGATCTCGTGGTAGATCTACTCTTGTACTACCCATATCATCAATATTAATCAAGCAGGACGTAGGGTTTTACCTCCATCGAGAGGGCCCGAACCTGGGTAAAACTTCCTGTTCCTTGCCTCCTGTTACCATCCGGCCTAGACGCACAGTTCGGGACCCCCTACCCGAGATCCGCCGGTTTTGACACCGACATTGGTGCTTTCATCGAGAGTTCCTCTGTGTCGTCGCCGTCAGGCTTGATGGCTCCTACGATCATCAATGGCGATGCAGTCCAGGGTGAGACCTTCCTCCCTGGACAGATCTTCGTCTTCGGCGGCTTCGCACTGCGGGCCAATTCACTTGGCCATCTGGAGCAGATTGAAAGCTATGCCCCTGGCCGTCAGGTCAAATTTGGAAGCTTAAACTACACGGCTGACATCCGTGGGGACTTGATCTAAGACGGATTCGAGCCACTGCCGAGCGCGCCGCACTGTCACGATGAGCATGATCTAGCTCTGCCATTGAAAAGCGCCCTGGAGGCCGCACCCGCATCGGCTTCGACCCTTAATTCAGAGCCAACTGCGCTGATCTAGGATGGGTGGTTGGACGCCACCTCGGGGGCTGCGATCCCAACGGCGATTGAGCCGAACACCAGCCCCGCACTCCACGAGACTCATGACTCCAAGGAGCCGGACTCCTCTCCAGACTCCGAACCCTCCGCGCCCCTGCCGATGGAATCCGATTGGGCGCCGATCGTGGAGTTTACTGCCGCGGACATCTTGCAGCACTCGCCTTTCGGTGATATTCTGAAGACACTGAAGTCTCTCTCTTTATCAGGAGAGCCCTGGCCGGACTACGGTCAACAAGGTTGGGATTCGGATGATGAAGAAATTCAATGCCCACCCACCACCCACTTTGTTGCCACTGTCGACGACTTAACCGACATGCTCGACTTCGACTCCGAAGACATCGACAATATGGACGCCGATGAAGGAGACGATGAAGAACCAGCGCCTATCAGGCCCTGGAAAGCCACCTCGTCATATGACATATACATGGTGGACACCCCAAAAGAAGGAGACGGCGATGGAACAGCGGAGGATGACCCCTCCAAGAAACAGCCTAAGCGCCGGCGTTAGCGGCGCCGCTCAAAATCCCGCCAAAAAAATACGGTGATTCTAGCACGGTAGATAATAATACTCCGGAAAGTGCCGAAGAAAACCCCCTCCAGCAAGATTTAGCACAGGAGGATGGAGAAACCAGCCCTCATGAGAGAGCGGCAGACAGAGAGGTCGAGGACGATAATTATATGCCTCCCTCCGAAGACGAGGCAAGCCTCGACGACGATGAATTCTTCATGCCAGAGGATCCCGTCGAGCAAGAGCGTTTTCAACGCAGGCTTATGGCCACGGCAAGAAGCCTCAAGAAAAAATAGCAACAACTTAAAGCTGATCAAGATTTGCTAGTCGACAGATGGACTGAAGTCCTTGCGGCCGAAGAGCATAAACTTGAACGCCCCTCCAAGAGCTACCCAAAGCGCAGGCTGCTACCCCAATTAGAGGAGGAAGCACTTGATACGGCCGACCAGCCACCTCGTGGCCGCGACAGAGAGGCCTTTCGACCGTCCACTCAAGCCGCACCCCGTACCAAGGCACGGGAATATGCGCCGGACTTACGAGACATGTTGGAGGACAAGGCAAGGCAAACAAGATCGATCTACGGATCGCGTGGGCGCCCCACGGCAAGAGACGGTAACCGTCACGCTAGCCACAAATTCGGCAGGGCCGAACATAGTAGACAAAGCTCATTGGAGGTACGTCGTGATATAGCCCAGTGCATAGGCGCCACACACCCACTATGCTTCACAGACGAAGTAATGGATCATCAAATCCCCGAGGGCTCCGGAAACCCAAGGGAAAAGAAAAGGCTAGGTGGCAAATGGTAAAACCAAGGTTGGGCCTTGCTGGAGGAGTTTTATTCAAGGCGAACTGTCAAGGGGTTCCCATTATAACCCAACCGCGTAAGGAACGCAAAATCAAGGAACATAACACCGGTATGACGGAAACTAGGGCGGCAAGAGTGGAACAAAACACCAGGCATAAAGCCGAGCCTTCCACCCTTTACCAAGTATATATATGCATTAATATAAACAAGAGATATTGTGATATCCCAACATATCCATATTCCAACATGGAACAAACTTCATCTTCACCTGCAACTAGCAACGCTATAAGAGGGGCTGAGCAAAGCGGTAACATAACCAAACAACGGTTTGCTAGGACAAGGTGGGTTAGAGGCTTAACATGGCAATATGGGAGGCATGATATAGCAAGTGGTAGGTATCGCGGCATAGGCATAGCAACAAAGCGAGCAACTAGCAAGCAAAGATAGAAGTGATTTCGAGGGTATGGTCATTGAGGGAGTCCTGGATTAGGGGGTGTTCGGATGGCCGGACTATACCTTCAGCCGGACTCCTGGACTATGAAGATACAAGATTGACGACTTCGTCCCGTGTCCGGAAGGGACTTTCCTTGGCGTGGAAGGCAAGCTTGGCGATACGGATATATAGATCTCCTACCATTGTAACCGACTCTATGTAACCCTAACCCTATCCGGTGTCTATATAAACCGGAGGGTTTTAGTCCGTAGGACAACATACACAACAACATAGGCTAGCTTCTAGGGTTTAGCCTCTCCGATCTCGTGGTAGATCTACTCTTGTACTACCCATATCATCAATATTAATCAAGCAGGACGTAGGGTTTTACCTCCATCGAGAGGGCCCGAACCTGGGTAAAACTTCCTGTTCCTTGCCTCCTGTTACCATCCGGCCTAGACGCACAGTTCGGGACCCCCTACCCGAGATCCGCCGGTTTTGACACCAACATTGGTGCTTTCATCGAGAGTTCCTCTGTGTCGTCGCCGTCAGGCTTGATGGCTCCTACGATCATCAATGGCGATGCAATCCAGGGTGAGACCTTCCTCCCTGGACAGATCTTCGTCTTCGGCGGCTTCGCACTGCGGGCCAATTCACTTGGCCATCTGGAGCAGATCGAAAGCTATGCCCCTGGCCGTCAGGTCAGATTTGGAAGCTTAAACTACACGGCTGACATCCGTGGGGACTTGATCTTCGACGGATTCGAGCCACTGCCGAGCACGCCGCACTGTCACGACGAGCATGATCTAGCTCTGTCGCTGAAAAGCGCCCTGGAGGCCGCACCCGCATCGGCTTCGACCCTTAATTCAGAGCCAACTGCGCCGATCTAGGATGGGTGGTTGGACGCCGCCTCGGGGGCTGCGATCCCAACGGCGATCGAGCCGAACACCAGCCCCGCACTCCGCGAGACTCATGACTCCAAGGAGCCGGACTCCTCTCCAGACTCCGAACCCTCCGCGCCCCTGCCGATCGAATCCGATTGGGCGCCGATCATGGAGTTTACTGCCGCGGACATCTTGCAGCACTCGCCTTTCGGTGATATTCTGAAGACACTGAAGTCTCTCTCTTTATCAGGAGAGCCCTGTCCGGACTACGGTCAGCAAGGTTGGGATTCGGATGATGAAGAAATTCAATGCCCACCCACCACCCACTTTGTAGCCACTGTCGACGACTTAACCGACATGCTCGACTTCGACTCCGAAGACATCGACAATATGGACGCCGATGAAGGAGACGATGAAGAACCAGCGCCTATCAGGCCCTGGAAAGCCACCTCGTCATATGACATATACATGGTGGACACCCCAAAAGAAGGAGACGGCGATGGAACAGCGGAGGATGACCCCTCCAAGAAACAGACTAAGCGCCGGCGTTAGCGGCGCCGCTCAAAATGCCGCCAAAACAAATACGGTGATTCCAGCACGGTAGATAATAATACTCCGGAAAGTGCCGAAGAAAACCCCCTCCAGCAAGATTTAGCACAGGAGGATGGAGAAACCAGCCCTCATGAGAGAGCGGCAGACAGAGAGGTCGAGGACGATAATTATATGCCTCCCTCCGAAGACGAGGCAAGCCTCGACGACGACGAATTCTTCATGCCAGAGGATCCCGTCGAGCAAGAGCGTTTTCAACGCAGGCTTATGGCCACGGCAAGAAGCCTCAAGAAAAAATAGCAACAACTTAAATCTGATCAAGATTTGCTAGTCGACAGATGGACTGAAGTCCTTGCGGCCGAAGAGCATAAACTTGAACGCCCCTCCAAGAGCTACCCAAAGCGCAGGTTGCTACCCCAATTAGAGGAGGAAGCACTTGATACAGCCGACCAGCCACCTCGTGGCCGCGACAAAGAGGCCTTTCGATCGTCCACTCAAGCCGAACCCCGTACCAAAGCACGGGAATATGCGCCGGACTTACAAGACATGTTGGAGGACAAGGCAAGGCAAACAAGATCGATCTACGGATCGCGTGGGTGCCCCACGGCAAGAGACGGTAACCGTCACGCTAGCCACAAATTCGGCAGGGCCGAACATAGTAGACAAAGCTCATTGGAGGTACGTCGTGATATAGCCTAGTGCATAGGCGCCACACACCCACTATGCTTCACAGACGAAGTAATGGATCATCAAATCCCCGAGGGCTCCGGAAACCCAAGGGAAAAGAAAAGGCTAGGTGGCAAATGGTAAAACCAAGGTTGGGCCTTGCTGGAGGAGTTTTATTCAAGGCGAACTGTCAAGGGGTTCCCATTATAACCCAACCGCGTAAGGAACGCAAAATCAAGGAACATAACACCGGTATGACGGAAACTAGGGCGGCAAGAGTGGAACAAAACACCAGGCATAAAGCCGAGCCTTCCACCCTTTACCAAGTATATAGATGCATTAATATAAACAAGAGATATTGTGATATCCCAACATATCCATATTCCAACATGGAACAAACTTCATCTTCACCTGCAACTAGCAACGCTATAAGAGGGGCTGAGCAAACCGGTAACATAACCAAACAACGGTTTGCTAGGACAAGGTGGGTTAGAGGCTTGACATGGCAGTATGGGAGGCATGATATAGCAAGTGGTAGGTATCGCGGCATAGGCATAGCAACAAAGCGAGCAACTAGCAAGCAAAGATAGAAGTGATTTCGAGGGTATGGTCATTGAGGGAGTCCTGGATTAGGGGGTGTTCGGATGGCCGGACTATACCTTCAGCCGGACTCCTGGACTATGAAGATACAAGATTAAAGACTTCGTCCCGTGTCCGGAAGGGACTTTCCTTGGCGTGGAAGGAAAGCTTGGCGATACGGATATATAGATCTCCTACCATTGTAACCGACTCTATGTAACCCTAACCCTATCCGGTGTCTATATAAACCGGAGGGTTTTAGTCCGTAGGACAACATACACAACATAGGCTAGCTTCTAGGGTTTAGCCTCTCCGATCTCGTGGTAGATCTACTCTTGTACTACCCATATCATCAATATTAATCAAGCAGGACGTAGGGTTTTACCTCCATCGAGAGGGCCCGAACCTGGGTAAAACTTCGTGTTTCTTGCCTTCTGTTACCATCCGGCCTAGACGCATAGTTCGGGACCCCCTACCCAAGATCCGCTGGTTTTGACACCGACAGTCATCTTGCCTGAGATCCCGCAAGGAAGAAGAACGAGTCCATGAAGAAGACAAATGGACGTAGATGAACGGATCCTCACAACTCCGGAACGAAACCGAAGCTAACGCGAGAAGTAACCCGGAAAGAAGCAGAAACATAGTAAACAACCATCACATAATCACGGCATGATGCACAACAAGTATGATGCTGTAACACCCACAATGCGGCTATATCTCCCATGTGTCGGAGCACGACTTAGAGGCATAACCGCATTGTAGGCAATGTCACAAGAGGGGTAATCTTTACACATCCCATGTACTGAATAAGAAAAGAGGTACATACTTGGCTTACAATCGCCACATCACACAATACATAAATAGCATTACAATCATCCAGATACAATCAAGGTCCAACTATGGAACCAAAATAAAGACAACCCCAAATGCATAATGTTCCCGATCGCCCCAATTGGGCTCCACTACTGATCGTCTGGAAAGGAAACGTAGTATCGTCCTGAGTCCTCATCGAACTCCCATTTGAGCTCAGTCGAAACTCCTGGAATGGTATCATCGGTCCCTGCATCTGGTTTTGGAAGTAATCTGTGAGTCACGGGGACTCAGCAATCTCACACCCTTGCGATCAAGACTATTTAAGCTGATAGGTAAGGTAAAAGGTATGAGGTGGAGCTGCAGCAAGCACTAGCATATATGGTGGCTAACATACGCAAATGAGAGCGAGAAGAGAAGGCAACACACGGTTGATAATCTATGATCAAGAAGTGATCCTAGAACAACCTACGTTCAAGCATAACACGAGACCGTGTTCTCTTCCCGGACTCCGCCGAAAAGAGACTATCACGGCCACACACTCTGTTGATCCTTTTTAATTAAGTTATGTTTCTGGTTTTCTACAACCGGACATTAACAAATTCCCATCTGCCAATAACCGCGGGCACGACTTTCGAAAGTTCAAATCCCCGTAGGGGTGTCCCAACTTAGCCCATCACAAGCTCTCATGGTCAACGAAGGATAATCCTTCTCCCAAGACAATCCGATCAGACTCGGAATCCCAGTTACAAGACATCTCGACAATGGTAAAACAAGTCCAGCAAGACCACCCGTTGTGCCGACAAATCCCGATAGGAGCTGCACATATCTCGTTCTCAGGGCACACCGGATAAGCTAAGCGTACGGGAGCCAACGTAACCCAAGTTGCCAAGGGATGGCCCCGCACGGTGCTCTGGGTTGGACCAACACTTAGGGAAGCACTGGCCCGGGGGTTTAAAAATAAAGATGACCCTTGAGTCCACGAAACCCAAGGGAAAAAGGCTAGGTGGCAAATGGTAAAACCAAGGTTGGGCCTTGCTGGAGGAGTTTTATTCAAGGCAAACTGTCAAGGGGCTCCCATTATAACCCAACCATGTAAGGAACGCAAAATCAAGGAACATAACACTAGTATGACGGAAACTAGGGCGGCAAGAGTGGAACAAAACACCAGGCATAAGGCCGAGCCTTCCACCCTTTACCAAGTATATAGGTGCATTAAAATAGACAAGATATAATAGTGATATCTCAACAATAAACATGTTCCAACAAGGAACAAACTCCAATCTTCACCTGCAACTAGCAACGCTATAAGAGGGGCTGAGCAAAGCGGTAACATAGCCAAACAACGGTTTGCTAGGACAAGGTGGGTTAGAGGTTTGACATGGAAATATGGGAGGCATGATAAGCAAGTGGTAGGTATCGTAGCATAGGCATAGCAAAAGAGCAAGCATCTAGCAAGCAAAGATAGAAGTGATTTCGAGGGTATGTTCATCTTGCCTGCAAAGTTCTCCGAGTTGACGTAAGCTTGATCCTCGTAAGCGTACTCAAATGGTTCCTTGATCACGTACTCGTATCCCGGCTCTACCCAAAGAAAGAACACAAGCAAAGGGTGACACAATCAACCACGGTGCAATGCACAAGCAACATGATGCAAAACATGGCATGATATGCGGGATGTGATATGCGATGCATATGCATGCTTCGGAAAGGAAAGATTGAACCAGGCCTCAACTTGGAAAACCAAGAGTGCCGCTAGAAAGATTAGTTGATTTCAGTCAAAATCGATATAAAGATCACCGGAATCGGATGCACGGTTTGCAAATGGGAAGCAAAACAATAATGGCACAAATCTGCGATTAACAGCACGAGGCCACCTAAATGCATCAAGAACAACAAGCTACTGCACTCTAACATAGCAACAAAACACATGGCAGTAATCCACTCAAGATGCTTGACAAAAGATGAACACTGAGCTACGGCTAATTCACTCAATAGCAGGTTCAAACAAGCATGGCAAAAGTGTAAAAGATATCATGTTACAGACTTAGTGAAAATAACATGTCGGGAATTTAACATCAGGAAGCAATGTTTAGAGCAGGATACCAACATTCTATAGGAACATATCATGGCAAAGCAAGGCATGGCATGAAGCTAATCAAAGCATACAACAAAAGGCCCTTACTGACCATAAGCCAAAAGGGATCAGAAAATACAATGGCAACCATGTGAACATAGCAAGTTTCGTTAATAGATTCAGACTTAGAATAAAACTGGAACATGGCAAAACAGATTCACGTAGGCATGTTTACGAGCTCGATGCACTCACCACAAGGCATTGCATGACAAACTAAGCATACACCCAGCAAGTAGACATGGCATAGAAGCTAAACATGGCAAGAACAACCTCATAGCATGCATGGATCAACTACAACAACCTCGGCAAAATTGCTTAACATGTAAACAATCTGCCAGGAACATTTTATAGCAAAAGTAGAGCAAGATTGAGTCATGCTAGGGTGTTCTATAATTGCAAACAAGGACATGGATGGAAAGAGCATAACAATATCTCCAGAACATCCTTACTGAACATGCCCAAAAGAGGCATGGATCACTCTGTAGCAACATGAATACATGGCATAAAAATATTATCAGGGAAAAACATAGAAGATTTCTAAGTCCCTGAAATCAGCAACATCACGAGAGCTACTTTGCATGCTTGTGCTAGTCACCACAAAGATCAAAAAAAACATGGCATACACCCCTGTAAAGATGGCATGGCATACTTCAAAACACATGTAGGGCTCAAGTTCATAGGAGGCACACATTAAACATGGCAAAAATGACAAATGTCCAAATTCTGATAAGAATCTGAAACTAACATTACATAGCACTCTTGCAACAGCATTTAGGGCATCAAGTTGAACTCAAATGAACATGGTGCAATGGGATGACGAACAATTTGATATGCCACACGTCTAAAACGGAGCCACGGATGATGAGTTATGATGCGATGAAGAATGCAAAAAATACTGGGACTTAGGGAAAAAGTCACCCTTAGGGTTTCGGATCCAGATCTGGATCGGGGTGACACACAAAACGAGGTTCGTCGGACATCTCGCCGGAGTTGGCGCCATAGCTCGAAGCGGTGGCCGGACTTGGTGGTGGCCGCACGCCGGCGACGAGGAGGAGGCGGTGGGAGGCCGGAGTTGGTGCGGACGGTCCGGGCGGCGGCGGCGGTGGTGCCACGTGGCGCCCTCTCACTGGTGCGGGGCGGCCAACGAGCAGCGGACATGTCCGGCGGCGGAGGGGTGAATTTTTAGGGTTAGGGGAGGAAGAGATCCGGGATTTGGAATGGGAGGACCTATTTACACATAGAAGAGGCTAGGAGGCTCCAAATTGAGCACGGTTTTCGGCCACACGATCGTGATCGAACGACCGAGATGATGGAGGGGGTTTAGGTGGGTTTTGGGCCACTTTGGAGAGGTGTTGGGCTGCAACACACATGAGGCCTTTACGGTTCCTCGGTTAACCGTTGGAGTATCAAACGAAGTCCAAATGGCACGAAACTTGACAGGCGGTCTACCAGTAGTAACCTAAGGCCGCTTGGCAAGTCTCGGTCCAATCCGAGAACGTTTAACACCTGCACACGAAAAGAGGTAAAAGGAGACACCGGAGGACATAGGAGTGCCGGAATACAAAACGGACAATGGGGAAAATGCTCGGATGCATGAGACGAACACGTATGCAAATGTGATGCACATGATGACATGATATGAGATGCATGACAAAGACAAAAGCAACAAGAAGACAAAAACCCAACAACGAGGAATATCATAACTTAGTGCCGGAAATGGCAAGAGTTGGAATACAAATGTGGTAGGTTACATATGCGGCGTTACAACACTCCACCACTACGAAAGGATCTCGTCCCGAGATCTAGGACTGGAAAAACTCCGGATATTCGGAACAGAGGTGGTCCTCGCGTTCCCAGGTGGCTTCACGCTTGGAATGATGTGACCACTTCACTTTCAGGAATTTGATACACTTGTTGCGAGTCTTGCGCTTAGTTTCTTCAAGAATAGCAACGAGGTGCTCATGATAAGACAAGTCTTCTTGGAGATTAATCTCTTCGAAGTTGACGGTGCGGTCAGGAGTCTTGAAACACTTGCGGAGTTGAGACACGTGAAACACGTTGTGCACATTTGCAAAGTTGGATGGAAGCTCAAGTTGATAGGCGAGATCGCCTCTTTTGCCAATGATCTTGAAAGGGCCCACGTATCTAGGGGCAAGCCTCCCTTTGATACCGAAGCGACGAGTACCTTTCATTGGAGAGACGCGGAGGTAGACATGGTCTCCGATCTCGAAAGCCAAGTCACGATGCTTTCTATCATAGAAACTCTTCTGGCGCGATTGCGCGGCTTTGAGATTTTCACGAATGACTTTGCACATTTCTTCAGCCTCTGTGATCAAGTCATTGCCAAGGAGTTGGCATTCACCAGTCTCTGACCAGTTAAGAGGTGTATGACACTTCCTGCCATAGAGAATCTCGAATGGGGCCTTGCCTGAACTCGCTTGGAAGCTGTTGTTGTAGGGGAACTCAGCATATGGAAGACAATCTTCCCACTTCATACCGAAAGAAATGACACATGCCCTAAGCATATCTTCAAGAATTTGATTTACTCTCTCGACTTGGCCACTAGTTTGAGGATGAAAAGCTGTTTTGAAGCGAATGATGGTGCCCATTGTCGGCGTTCTGGGAACGGGGGTCCCCAGACTTGCCTGTCTGCGGCCTGCGGCGTGGCTCAAAGGGGGGCCCAGCACGACCCATCTTCACCAACACAGACTCAAGACCCTCATGAGGGGCCAAGCCTCACGGGGCGGACGACGCGGAGCTTCCTCAGGCACGGCCTCATCAGGCTGGCTCGCGAGGAGGCAGAGAGATCAAGGCGGGGTACCTCACGAGGTGCCCGTGACGCAAGACATGACGACTCAGGGCGCCAGGCGGGTGCCAGCCCACGCAGCGTCCTCCTTTCCTCTTTGGTGCAAAGGGGGCAAGCGCAGCCGCAGGGTACCGAGGCATCAGGCAAAGGTTTCCATTTCGGTGCAACAAGACCAAGACCAGAAGGACTGCAAGGCGGAGGTCACCGTGGAGCCCAAGACGGCATCACCGCCAGAGCTTTATGTAGACGAAGACTACTTTTGTCAGGATAGCTGGTACCGGTTGTCCCCTTTCAAATTAGCCCGCCATTGTTGGCTCCCTTCCCGCTCGATATTTGGGAAGAGGACTAGGGCCTCTATAAATAGGACCAGCCACCCACCGAAGAAGAGGGGAGTTTTTCAGAGAAGCAGCCAGAGAGAGAGAGAGAGAGGGAAGGGTGACTGAACTCTTCTCAGCAGTTCATCCCCCTAGCGAAGAACAGACCCTCGCGAGGCAGTTCTTCCTTGTATTGTTCATCATCATCGGCCCAAGAGGTAATCCACCACACCACACACTGGAGTAGGGTATTACACCACAACGGTGGCCCGAACCAGTATAAACCATGTGTCTCTCGTGTTGTTCTTTCCATAGCTTAGATCTTAGCGAGGCGGAGGGGTGCAGGTAGGTAGGAGGCGAAATCTCCACGCGCACCCCAGTGTTCGAACCTCAAGGGTCTGCCGGAACCCGAAATCTGACATTTGGCATGCCAGGTAGGGGAGCACCGGAGTTTTCTCTTCCGCCACCGCCATGGCCGGCCTCACGATGAGTAGCGCGTCGCCCGCTCCGGCCGCCGGCGCCAGCATGGGGGCCAGGGGGCTCTGCGCCCCGGCCCCAGCCCTGCAGCGGGTACGGTGGCCAGGCAAGTTCAAGCCAACGACGCCGCCGCGCTACGGTGGCGTGACAGATTCGCTGGCCCTCTTGCTGGCGAGCGAGGAGGCCCTCCTCGAAGCCGGAGATGACGATAGGGTCATGGCCAACTGGCTCCCCATGGCCCTCACCGGCGCTCCGCGCACATGGCTGCCCCACCTGCCGGCAGCCTCCGTGGCCTCCTGGGAAGAGCCCTGCGGCCTCTTCCCCGCCCGTCGCGCTACATCAACACCCCCGGTCGTCGCGGCCCTCACGGGCGGCTCGCAGGCGCCGCCTACAAGTCACCACGTCAAGCTGTTCATCCGCCAGGTCAGCGCCGCTTCCGCGCGGCAGGGGGCTCTCCCGGACTGGGCAGCGCCCAAGGCCGGCCTGACCTTCAGCTCGGAGGACCACTCCTCCAACTCAGCCTGCTCGGGTGCGCTCCCCATGCTGTGCACCCCCACCATCTGCCAGGTGGTCGTCACCAGAACTCTCATCGATGGCGGTGCGGGCCTCAGCATGCTCTCAGTCGAGGCCTTCGACCTCCTCTGCATACCCCTGGAACGGCTGCAGCCTAGCCGGCCCTTCTTAGGCGTTGGGGGCAGGTCATCCAGCTCCTTGGGACAGATCTGGCTCCCAGTAATCTTCGGCACCTACAACAACTTCCGAACGGAGCTGGTCGACTTCGACATCGCCCCCATCGGCCTCCCCTACAACGCCATCCTCAGCTACCCAGTGCTGGCCCAGTTCATAGCCGCGACGCACCCGACGTACAACCTCATGAAGATGCTCGGGAGCAGTGGTGTCCTCACCGTACACATGGACACCGGAGACACGCTGCGGGTGCTCAAGCTCGCCTTCAAGACGGCGGCGCCGGCACAGCCCGCCGACTTGGAGACCCCCGAGCCCAAGGGGGCTGCACCCGCCAAGAAGAAACAGTTGTTCACCCAAGACAAGGCAGAAACCAAGCAGATACCCGTCGATGAGGACGGGTCCACCAACGCCACTTTCACCATAGGCGCCAACCTCGAACCCGGGCAGGAGGAGGCCCTGGTCGGGTTCATGCGTGCAAACAAGAAGTATTCACTTGGGAGCCTGACTAGTTGGCAGGGATCCCTAGGAGTGTAATCGAGCATCACCTCAACGTGTGCCCCAACATGCGCCCTGTGAAGCAGAAGGCCAGGCGGCAGTCCACAGAAAAGCAGGCCTTCATCATCCAAGAGACCCGCAAATTAGAAGCCGCCGGGGTCATTCGCGAGGTTGATACCCGGATTGGTTGGCCAACCCTGTCGTTGTGCCAAAGAAGGGAGGGAAGGAGCGCATGTGTGTCGACTTCACCAACCTCAACAAAGCATGCCCGCAAGATCCATTCCCCCCCCCCCCCCGCATCAACCAGATCGTTGATTCCACCGCGGAATGCGACCTGCTATGCTTCTTGGATGCCTTCTCTGGGTATCACTAGATCAAGATGGCGGTAGAAGACATCGAAAAGATAGCTTTCCTAACCCCGTATGGGGTGTACTGCTACACATGCATGCCATTCGGGCTGCGTAACGCAGGGGCGACCTTTCAGCGGCTGATGCACATCACCTTGGGCCCGCAGCTCGGGAAGAATGTTGAAGCTTACATCGATGACATCATGGTGAAGTCTCGGGAGGCCAGGACCCTGATACAAGACCTGGAGGAAACCTTCGCGAGTCTCAACACAATGAACCTATGGCTCAACCCAGAGAAGTGTGTGTTTGGAGTCCCCTCGGGCAAGCTCTTGGGTTTCCTCGTGTCCCATTGAGGCATCAAGGCTAACCCGGAAAAGGTCAAGGCGGTGGAAGACATGAGCCCGCCAAAGACCCTCAGAGAAATGCAGAAGCTCACTGGGCGCGTGACCGCGCTGGGGCGCTTCATCTCCAAGTTGGGGGAACGAGCACTGCCCTTCTTCCAGCTAATGAAGAAAAAGGGGCCCTTTGAGTGGACAGAAGAGGCCGACAAGGCGTTCCTGGATCTCAAGAGATACCTGACCAGCCCACCGGTCATGGTGGCGTCGCGCCCTCAAGAGCCCCTGGTGCTTTACCTCGCCGCCACTCCCTACTCCGCCAGCGCAGCCCTGGTGGCGGTTAGAGAGGAGCGTCGAATCAAAACCGTGGCAGCAGCCCGGACAAGGCAGAACAGGAACAAGGAAGACCCGCAGAAACCGCCACCGCGGCTGAGGAGGATCAGCCGCCGCAGAGGAGTGCACCGGAGGCGGAAGAGGCCCCTCTCCCAGATGGCCAGCCTTAGGAGGCCTCATCGCCTCAAGAGGCGCCAGGGTCTCTGGAGGGAGCCGCCAGCACTGACGCACCCAACTTCGTTGAGCACCCCGTGTACTTCGTCAACACGGTGTTGCGGGATGCGAGGGCACGGTACCCCATGCCTCAGAAACTCCTCCTCGCGCTACTGGTGGCCTTGCGCAAGCTGCGGCATTATTTTCAGGGTCACCCCATCAAGGTCGTCTCTTCATACCCCCTGGAAAGAGTGCTCAGGAGCCCTCACTCAGCTGGAAGGGTCGCTGAGTGGAACATAGAACTGCAAGTGTTTCAGCTCGAATTCAGCACGACCAGGGTCATCAAGGGAGCAGCGTTGGCAGATTTTGTGGCAGAATGGACGGATGCACCAGGCCTCAAGGCCGACGAGGATTGGTCCCTCTCCCCGGGAAGTGAGGCGCCAGAAGGCTGGGTCGTGCACTTCGATGGGGCTTTCTCCAGGCATGGCGCTGGCACTGGGGCGGTGCTTATATCGCCCACTCAGGACAAGCTCTACTACGCTGTGCAGCTCTGTTTCCAGCGAGGTGAAAAGGTCTCCAACAACATAGCGGAGTACGAAGGTTTAATAGTGGGCTTGAAGGCCGCAACTGCCTTGGGAGTGAAACGCCTCACCGTCAAGGGCGATTCGTAGCTCCTTGTCAATTTCTCCAACAAGGTGTACGAGCCAAAAGATGAGCACATGGAAGCCTACCTTGCAGAGGTCCGCAGGATGGAGAAGCAGTTCTGGGGGTTGGAGTTGCAGCATGTGCCTAGTGGCACCAATCAGGAGGCCGACGACATCGCCAAACATGCGTCCAGGTACCTTAGGAGCCTGGTGTTTTCGAGGAGCGGCTCGTCAAGCCCTCGGCCCTGCCGTCAATGTCAAACACGGCTCAACCTCGGGAGGAGCTCCCCCGGCCACCTGCCTCGGGAGCTCTGACCTGCGGCCCGGCCTTAGGAGCACGCCTGCTCCTGACAATGGAACCTTAGGAGGGATGCTGGATCACGGAGCTCCGGAGTTACCTAACGCAAGGGACCCTGCCGGGTAAGGAGGAGGCAGCGGAGCGAGTGGCACGCCAGGCCACGGCATACTGCATCAAGGATGGAGAGCTCTACCGGAAGCGACCAAACGATGTATCCCTGCGCTGCATCTCCAGGGAGCAAGGGAAGGAACTGCTAGATGATATACATGGTGGAGACTGTGGACATCATTCATCATCATGGACCCTCGCCGGCAAGGCGTTCCGCAGCGGGTTTTATTGGCCCACCGCGCTCAATGACGCCGTCGAATTAGTGAAAGCTTGTGAGGCCTGCCAGTTCCACGCCAAGCAAATCCATCAGCCAGCAGGAGGCTTGCAGACTATACCCCTTTTGTGGCCATTCGCAATCTGGGGGCTGGACATCTTGGGCCCGTTTCCACGGGTGCCAGGGGGCTACCGCTACCTCTACGTCGCCGTGGACAAGTTCACCAAGTGGGCTGAAGTAGAGGCCGTCCGCACCATTCCCGCGGGTTCCGCGGTCAAGTTCATCAAGGGCATCGTGAGCCGGTTCGGGGTGCCAAACCGCATCATCATGGACAACGGTTCGCAGTTCACCAGTAACCTCTTCAAAACATACTGTGCTAACCTTGGAACGCAGATATGCTACGCTTCAGTGGCGCACCCCGAAGCAACGGCTAGGCTGAACGGCCCAACGCGGAGGTCCTGAGGGGCCTCAAGACCAGGACGTTCAAGAAGAAGCTGGAAGCCTGCGGCAGAGGTTGGTACGATGAGCTTCAGTCCATGTTATGGTCCATCCACACAACCGCGACCAAGCCGACTGGAGAGACCCCGTTCTTCCTGGTCTACGGAGCCGAAGCGGTCCTCCCTCACGAGGTCAGACGTCGCTCAACGCGGGTCATGGCGTTCGACGAGGCGCAGCAGGACACCATGCGGGGGATGGACCTCGTGCTGGGGGAGGAACGTCGCCGAGAAGCCGCGCTGCGAGCGGCGAGGTACCAACAAGCGCTGCGGCGATATCACTGCCGCAACATCCGCCCCAGAACTCTCGAGGTAGGGGACCTCGTGCTCAGGCGGGTTCTTTCTAGGGAGGGGCTGCATAAGCTCTCTCCCATGTGGGAGGGCCCGTTCAAAGTTGTTCAAGTTTCCAGGCCCGGCTCCGCGCGCTTGGAGACTCTGGAGGGGGTGCCAGTCCAGAACGCATGGAACATCCAGCATCTTCGGAGGTTCTACCCCTAAAAAGGCCCGGAGCCCGTGAAGAAGGAGAATGCCTGTGAAGCTATCGTGTTTTGGAAAAGGCCCGGAGCCTGTGAAGAAGGCGAATGCCTGTGAAGCTATCGCGTTTTGGAAAAGGCCCGGAGCCTGTGAAGAAGGCGAATGCCTGTGAAGCTATCGCGTTTTGGAAAAGGCCCGGAGCCTGTGAAGAAGGCCAACGCCTGTGAAGCTCGCCGCCCGTGACACTCTCACGTAATAATGAGTTGGGGCTGTACACGCCCCGGAGTCTCAGGAGCGCCGGCCTCAGGCCCTGGGGCTCCCTCCCATGCCCAGTGGCAGCACTTAGCTCCGCGCTGGTGAGAAGACGTCGAAGACTAGATTAGGTGTCGGACGCGGCTTTTCATTTGCTTTCCGCAGTCGGCTTGTTCCTTCTCATTCGAAGTTTTATTGAAGATGTTGCCGTCTTTGGCTTGTGGTTATTCGGCTTTTCACTCTCCTGCCTCGATTTCTTTTATGCAAGGCCTCGCGAGGGAGGGGGCAGCCGGGCGCCCTCGCGAGTGTTCCTATCCTAGTCGTCAAAGGGTTCTCGACCTGGGTCCATCACAGGAGCACCCCTGCAGTCCGTGCCCCACGGGCACCGCGACACGAACACATGGCCTGGGTTGTTCGCCCCCCACGGCTGGGGCCGGGAACTATCCACGCGCGGGCACATAGCCGGAAGGCACGGTAACGGAAGCAAAACGATGATTAACAGCAATAACCCAAACACGCCCCCGCGGGGCTCCACACTACTGTCTTTTTGCGCAGGAAAAAGGAAAAGAGAGAACAAATCAGGCGCGGCTCGCCTCACACCGGCCTGCAAGGAAGACTCGAGCTGCCTCCGGGGCTCAGGCAGATTCCCTCTCACGCTTCACTGGGGCACGATGGCTGGCGGACACGCTACCACCTCCCAAGCAGATACGACGGCGTGGAGGCTGACTGCGGCCACCACTAGAGGAGTCACCGCCTGAAGAAGAACCGGAGAAGCTTGGGGAACCCCGAACGCCGCCAGTCGCACGAGTGCTGTCCTCTTCGTCATCGCCGAAGCTGGGTTCCCGGCTGCGGTCGTCGTCCTCGGGGCAGCACCCTACGCGGCGACCATCTTCCCCAAACACCCTCACGTAGAGGGTAGCATCACCGTCAAACTAGAAGTGCAGGGTGCACCGACGGCCCAGGCCACGCGCGCGGGCAAACGTCTGCCAACCGCGGGCCAGGGCCAGGCTCCCGGCCGCGGAGACCTCCAGTGAAGCCCATGAGGCCCGGCTGCAGCAGCCGTCGGCCTGAAGCCAGAGGCCGCCCGGGGCGCCGGCCGGGAGCTCGCTGAGGAGGAAGTGGAAGCCGGGTGCTAGTCGGCTCCGCCGACCACACGACGAACTCCGGCAGCACCTCTGCAGCACGAAAGCACGGCCTAGGGGGACGCGCGACTGGAGCACACCCCCCCCCCCCCGGCCGCAGCAATCCGCCCGTCACCTTGCTGGAAAGCGTCTCCGCGGCCGCGGGGAGCTGCCGTGGCGGCCACAGGATGTTTGCGAGGGCGCCCTCGGCCGCGCTTGGGCGGGGGAGAAGCATGCTCAACCTGGCAAGCCTTCCCCTTCTCCGCGGCCGAGAACCTCCTCGACGGGGCCATGAAGAAGAAGGAGAAGCAAGGGGAGATGAACTGGAAGGGCGCGCATTGATCAATACTTATAGCTGGCGAGGGCCAACCGACGGCCCCCACGATCGCAGGTAATCATGACCCGCTTTGTATGCAGGGACTTGTCCAATCCGTGCAGTTTCCGAGGCGCCATGGGGAAGTGGAGGCGCCCACGTCCAGTCAACCGCCACGCGGCGTCCAAGGCCGCAGGCTGATAGGGCCTGCGGCGCTTCGCTCTTGCCCTTCCGCGTCCCTGCACGGCCAAGTCCGGGCGCGCCTTGGGCCCGGGGGCTACTGTCGGCGTTCTGGGAACGGGGGTCCCCAGACTTGCCTGCCTGCGGCCTGTGGCGTGGCTAAAAGGGGGGCCCATCACGGCCCATCTTCACCAACACAGACCCAAGACCCTCGCGAGGGGCCAAGCCTCGTGGGGCGGACGATGCGGAGCTTCCTCAGGCACGGCCTCATCAGCCTAGCTCGCGAGGAGGCGGAGAGATCAAGGCGGGGTACCTCACGAGGTGCCCGTGACGCAAGCCATGACGACACAGGGCGCCAGGCGGGTGCCAGCCTGTGCAGCGTCCTCCTTTCCTCTTTGGTGCAAAGGGCGCAAGCGCAGCCGCGGGGTACCGAGGCATCAGGCAAAGGTTTCCATTTCGGTGCAACAAGACCAAGACCAGAAGGATTGCAAGGCGGAGGTCACCGTGGAGCCCAAGACGGCGTCACCGCCAGAGCTTTGTGCAGACGAAGACTACTTTTGTCAGGATAGCTGGTACCGGCTGTCCCCGTTCAAATTAGCCCGCCATTGTTGGCTCCCTTCCCGCTCGATATTTGGGAAGAGGACCAGGGCCTCTATAAATAGGACCAGCCACCCATCGAAGAAGAGGGGAGTTTTTCAGAGAAGCAGCCAGAGAGAGAGAGAGGGAAGGGTGACTGAACTCTTCTCAGCAGTTCATCCCCCCAGCCAAGAACAGACCCTCGCGAGGCAGTTCTTCCTTGTATTGTTCATCATCATCAGCCCAAGAGGCAATCCACCACACCACACACTGGAGTAGGGTATTACACCACAACGGTGGCCTGAACCAGTATAAAACCTGTGTCTCTCATGTCGTTCTTTCCATAGCTTAGATCTTAGTGAGGCGGAGGGGTGCAGGTAGGTAGGAGGCGAAATCTCCGCACGCACCCCAGTGTCCGAACCTCAAGGGTCTGCCGGAACCCGAAATCCGACACCCATGGCCTTCTGGAAGGAATCCCAGAACTTAGAGGTAAAGATGCTTCCACAATCTGAAGAAATCAATTGCGGAATGCCGTGCAGAGAGACAATCCTGGAGGTATATAGCTCTGCCAACTGAGATGCTGTGATAGATTCTTTGATAGGAAGAAAATGATCCACTTTAGTGAGCTTGTCGATGAAAACGAAGATAGCATCGTTGCCACGCTTGGACTTTGGAAATCCAGTCACGAAGTCCATCTCAATATGGTCAAACTTCCATTCTAGAATGGCAAGAGGTTGGAGGAGACCAACTAGTCGTTGGTGTTCTGCTTTCACTCTTCTACAGACATCACATTCATTCGAGTCCACCAATATGACTGCTTGAGGTCATGATACATCTTTGTACTTCCAGTATGAATAGAGAGGAGTGAATTGTGAGTCTCGTTCATAATGACTTTATGAAGGTCACCCTTAGGAACAACATTGTGATCCTTGAAGAATAGAGTATCCTTGTCATCAAGACGATAGCACTTGTGCTTGGGTTGGCTCTTGGCAATCCCAATCTTCACCTTCTTCACGATATCATCAAGAAGTTGGGCCTCACGAATCTGATCTTCTAAAGTAGGAGAGACTTGGAGGTTGGCAAGGAATCCTTGAGGAACAACTTGAAGATTAAGTTTGCGGAAAGCTTCACAAAGCTCTGGTTGGTAGGGCTTGATAATCAAACTGTTGCAGTAAGCCTTCCTGCTGAATGCGTCAGCAATTAGATTGGCCTTGCCTGGAGTATACTCAATACTCGGATTGTACTCTTGAATCATTTCAACCCAACGAGTCTGCCTAAGGTTGAGGTTGGGCTGAGTGAAGATATACTTGAGACTCTTATGATCAGTGAAGATGTCCACTTTTCTTCCCAACAAGAGATGTCTCCATGTTAAAAGAGCATGGACAACTGCCGCCAACTCGAGGTCATGAGTGGGGTAGTTATTTTCGTTGGGCTTCAACTGACGAGAGGTATAGGCCACAACTTTCTTCTCTTGCATCAACACTGCACCGAGACCTTGAAGGGAATCATCACAGAAAACCTCGAACGGTTTGGATTTCATCAGGAGGAGTCAGAACTGGAGCAGTGACTAACTTCTCTTAGAGGGTGTTGAAAGCGATGTCACATTCAGGCGACCAGACATTCTTCACATGCTTCTGAAGGAGGTTGGAAAGAGGCTTCGCGATCTTAGAGAAGTTCTCAACGAACCTTCGACAATAGCTTGCGAGACCAAGGAAGCTGCGGAGTTGCTTCACGTTCTGAGGCGGTTCCCAATTCACAATTGCAGACACCTTCTCAGGATTAACAGCTATGCCCTTGGCGGAGATGATATGCCCAAGGTAGAGAACCTCATCGAGCCAAAACTCGCACTTTGAAAACTTTGCATAGAACTGATGTTCTCTGAGTTTGTCCAGCACCAATCTCAAGTGCATGGCATGATCCTCCTTGTTCTTGGAAAAGACCAAAATGTCATCAAGGTAGACCAAGACGAAGTCATTTGTGTAGGCGTTGAAGATGAAGTTCATCATGCGAGAGAATGTTGGAGGAGCATTGACAAGGCTGAAAGACATGATAGTGTATTCATATGAACCATAGCTTGTTCTGAATGCTGTCTTGGGGATATCTTCTTCACGAATGTGAATCTGATGATAGCCCATACAGAGGTCAAGCTTGGAGAATACTTGAGCACCTTTGAGTTGTTCGAAAAGCTCATTGATGTTGGGAAGTGGGCACTTGTTATTTATGGTCTTCTTGTTCAATGGACGGTAGTTGATACAAAGTCGGTCCGTTCCATCCTTCTTCTTGACAAAAAGAACACCACAGCCCCATGGAGAAGAACTTGGTCGGATGAGACCCATACGCTCTTGAATATCGAGTTGTTTCTTTAGCTCCTTCAACTCTTCTGGTCCAAGCTTGTAAGGACGTTTGCAAACAGGTTCCGTGCCAGGTTCAAGATCGATGACGAATTCAACTGGCCGGTGAGGAGGCATTCCTGGAAGCTCTTCTGGAAAGACGTCTTGATATTCACAAACGACTGGAATCTGAGAGATGGCATCCAACTCGCCCTTCTCATTGAGAAAACAGTCAAATGGTATCATCACGAGCGGCAAAGACGATTACATCCTTAGATGAATGTGTCAATTGAATCTGCCTGGCAGCACAATCAAGCTGAGCCTTGTGCTTAGAAAGCCAATCCATTTCGAGAATAAGATCAATATCCGAGTCACCAAGGACCATTGGAGAAGACAGAAACTTGAAGTCGCCCATCATGATAGAAACATCCGGGACCATCGTGGTAGCCCTCATAGACTTGGCCGGAGAAACCACTCCCATAGGTTTACCCAACATTTCGGAAACGAAGTCATGCTTTGAAACAAATGATCTTGACATGAAACAATGCGATGCACCAGTATGAAAAAGGACTTTTGCAGAAGTAGAGTTAACTGGAAAGTTACCCATGATCACATCTGACGAGTCCTTTGCCTGAGCTGCGTTCACTATGTTGACCTTTGCAAACTTCGGATTATGCTTGACCACTGCGGTGCTGACAGATCTCACAGGAGGAGGAGGAAGACGCCTCTGATTGAAGCATTTGTTGGCATAGTGACCCTTCTGCTGACACTTGTTGCACGTGACCTCTGAAAGCAGACGCTGATACGGAGCACTTGATCTTGGAGCATGAGACGAAGTCTTGTTCTGAAAGCCTGGGTTGGGTGGGTGGGAAGATCCATTGCCACCTTTGCTCTTCTGCTGATAAGGCTGACGGAACGGAGGAGGAGGAAACCAATACTTTTGTTGCTTAGTTGCAACTTGAGTTGAGGAAGAAGGAGTTGCATCCCTAACTCGTTTCTTGGAAGCATCGCATTTGAGTTGAGCAGCCTCTTGTTTCTGTGCCATATTGTAGAACTCATCGTACTTCTTCGGCTCAAAAAGCACAAGGGCTAGTTGGAGATCTTCTCTGAGGCCACCTCTGAACTGATAAATCATGCTCTTCTCGTCAGGGACGTCTTGCTTAGCGAAACGAGCGAGCTTCTGGAACATGATGTTATACTGGTAAACAGACAAGCTGCCTTGCTTCAGATTGCGGAACTCGTCATGCTTGCTCTCAACAACACTCTGGGGAATGTGGTGAGCTTTGAAGTCTTGACGGAATTCATCCCTGGTAATCCCACGACCTCCTCTGGAATCTTTGTATGGCTGCTACCATTCTGCAGCTTGGTCTTTGAGTTGGAACGAGGCAAACTTGACAAAGTCCTCAGGCCTGACGTTGCTGCACTCGAAATGCTTGCAGATATCCACGAGCTAATCATCAGCGTCTATTGCCTCGACACAGTTACTGAAGGTCTTTGGCTGGTTTGCGAGAAACTGGTTGAGTGTAGCAAACTGATTTTGATTGTTGCCATGGCCTTGATTTTCTTGGTTGCGCTCTTGCAAGAGTTGCATAAGCATCTGCGTGTTGGCGTTGGTAGCGGCCATCATAGCTTGCCATGCCTCCGGAGGTGGAGGTGGTGGCGGCGGTTCAGGATTCTGACGCGTTGGGGGAGCCATCCTGAAGAGGGTGACATCCGTTAGCATCTTGACAGACATATATTCAAGCTGAATCAAATGGATTGAAATTGCAACATATAGTCTCAACATTCGAACAAGAATGAGCGAATGCAATCCAAATTAAATGGTCATACTTCCATAAATTGAGAAGCCACTTAGATAGAGGTAGATGAATAAAACAACAAGGTACGGACAAGAACAAATACTTGGTAAGGATTACCCAATCACAAACCAAATATCTGCGGAAGAAATACTAGAACTAGAAGAATTCCCACCTATGAAACTCCCTAAATTCTCCCGGTTATCTAATCAGGTGTTGGGGATATAGGGGAAGCATAATATCTCACCAAATCTAGCAAATCCTACATCCAGCTGTATCCATCCTTCAACACATAACCAAGAAACCTTCAGAAATCATTTACCTCAACCTTCGAAAAAGATATGTTATACAAGTTATGGCAATACTCCCAAACTCCTGCCCCAGTACTGGGTGGCGTCGAGGTTATCTCACCAACAACTGCATAAAAGATATTTTCGATGTCGGCGAAACTCAGGTATTCCAGAATTGCAACGATAAAATTGTGACGACAACACCTCGGAGCTCAACTCCCCGGGACACTGCCATAACCCCTAAATGTTAGGAGGCACCAAGAACAATGTTCTCGTCACAAAACCATCAAAATGATTCCAAGATACCCGCGTGATCCTAATTTTTTTAGTGAAATTTGAGAAGAGAAGAGTCAAAACTCTACGTCAGGATGCCTCACCAGAGCGACGAAGGGACTGAGGAGTAAAAAGAATCCTACTCTCCGTTATATATAATCCTAAATGACTCAAAACATTTTTCTAGACTCAACAATGCCAGCGATTCGATCAAGCAGGGGGCTCCTATGCTTTGATATTGTGATCAAAGCATATGGTTTTGTACATACTTTTGGAGAAGCCTGTATTTACAAGAAAGTGAGTGGGAGCACTACAGCCTTTCTGATAACTATATGTAAATGACATATTGTTCATCAGAAATGATGTAGAATTTTCTGGAAAGCATAAAGGAGTGTTTGAAAGGAGTTTTTCAAAGAAAGACCTCGTTGAAGCTTCTTCCATATTGAGCATCAAGATCTATAGAGATAGATCAAGACGCTTGATAAATTTTTCAATGAGTACATACCTTGAAAAGATTTTGAAGTAGTTAAAAATGGAACAGTCAAAGGAGTTCTTGCCTATGTTGCAAGGTGTGAAGTTGAGTAAGACTCAAGACCCGACCACAGCAGAAAATAGAAAGAGAATGAAAGTCATTCCATATGCCTCAGTCATAGGTTATATAAAGTATGGTATGCTGTGTACCAGACCTATTGTATACCTCACCATGAGTTTGGCAAGAGGGTACAATAGTGATCCAGGATTGGATCACTAGACAGCCGTCAAAATTATCCTTAGTGGTATAAGGATATCTTTCTCGGTTATGGAGGTGACAAAAAGTTCATCGTAAAGAGTTACTACGATACAAGCTTTGACACTGAACCAGATGACTTTGAGTCTCAATCTGAATATATATTGAAAGTGGGAGCAATTAGCTAGAGTATCTCCGTGCAGAGCATTGTAGACATAGAAATTTGCAAAATACATACGGATCTGAATGTGGCAGACCCGTTGACTAAACTTCTCTCGCAAGCAAAACATGATCACTCTTTGGGTGTTAATCACATAGTGATGTGAATTAGATTATTGACTCTAGTAAACCCTTTGGGTATTAGTCACATGGCGATATGAACTAATCACATGGTGATGTGAACTATTGGTGTTAAATCACATGGCGATGTGAACTAGATTATTGACTCTAGTGCAACTGGGAGACTGAAGGAAATATGCCCTAGAGGCAATAATAAAGTTGTTATTTATATTTCCTTATATCATGATAAATTTTTATTATTCATGCTAGAATTGTATTAACCGGAAACTTAGTACATGTGTGAATACATAGACAAAACAAAGTGTCCCTAGTATGCCTCTACTTGACTAGCTCGTTAATCAAAGACGGTTATGTTTCCTGACCATAGATATGTGTTGTCATTTGATAAACGGGATCACATCATTAGAGAATGATGTGATGGACAAGAACCATCCATTAGCTTAGCATAATGATCCTTTAGTTTTATTGCTATTGCTTTCATCATGAATTATACATGTTCCTCCGACTATGAGATTATGCAACTCCCGAATACCGGAGGAACACCTTGTGTGCTATCAAACGTCACAACATAACTGGGTGATTATAAATATGCTCTACAGATGTATCCGAAGGTGTTTGTTGGGTTGGTATAGATCGAGATTAGGATTTGTCACTCCGTGTATCGGAGAGGTATCTCTGGGCCCTCTCGGTAATGCACATCAGTATAAAGCCTCGCAAGCAATGTGACTAATGAGTTAGTCACGGGATGATGCATTACGGAACGAGTAAAGAGACTTGTCGGTAATGAGATTGAACTAGGTATGATGATATCGACGATCGAATCTCAGGCAAGTAACATACCGATGACAAAGGGAACAACGTATGTTGTTATGCTGTTTGGCAGATAAAGATCTTCATAGAAAATGTAGGAGCCAATATGAGCATCTAGGTTCTGGTATTGGTTATTGACTGAAGATGTGTCTTGGTCATGTCTACATAGTTCTCGAACCCGTAGGGTCCGCATGCTTAATGTCCGATGACGATTTGTATTATGAGTTATGTGATTTGATGACCGAAGTTTGTTCGGAGTCCCAGATGAGATCACGGACATGATGAGGAGTCTCGAAATGATCGAGGGGTAAAGATTCATATATAGGACAATGATATTTGGACACCGAAAGTGTTCCGGGTGATATGGGGTCACCGGAAGGGGTTCCGGGCACCCCCGGCAAAGTTATGGGCCTATTGGGCCAAGTGAGGGACAGACCAGCCCTTGGTGGGCTGGTGCGCCCCTCCTAGGCCGAATAGGAGTAGGAGGAAAGGAAGGGGAAGAAGAAATGAAGGAGGAGGGATCGGCCTCCACCCTTTCCTTCTCTTTCCCCTTCTCTTTCCTTCCCATATGCTGAAATAAGGAAGGGGGCGAATTGGGCTTGCACCGCAAGTAGGATTCGGCCTACTTGGGGGTGCCCTAAGGCTGCCTCTTCCTCCCCTCCAACCTATATATATGTGGGGAGAGGGGCAACTAGAACACACAAGATCTCTCTTAACCGTGTGCGGTGCCCCCTCCACAGTTACACACCTCGGTCATATCGTCATAGTGCTTAGGCGAAGCCCTGCACCGGTAACTTCATCATCACCGTCGCCACGCCGTCGTGCTAACAGAACACTCCCTCGTACTCAACTAGATCAAGAGATCGAGGGACGTTATCAAGCTGAACGTGTGTTGAATGCGGATGTGCCGTATGTTCGGTGCTTGGATCAGTTGGATCGCGAAGACATTGGACTACATCAACCGTGTTACTAAACGCTTCCGCTTTCGGTCTACGAGGGTACGTGGACACACTCTCCCCTCTCATTTCTATGCATCTTCTAGATAGATCTTGCGTGATCGTAGGAATTTTTTGAAATACTACGTTCCCCAACAGTCAGGACATGGAATATGCTGGCGAGATCACATTATAGAGCAATGATGAATGACTATCACTACATGCATATTTGGCTGGTGGAGGCTCTAAGTTTAACATTTTCATAAAGCTATTTTTTCCCTACAACAAAGGAATAGATTTATTTACTACCAAGTTTATGCCATTATTGAGAAGGTAACCCCAATTCAATCCCAGAATTATCAAGTAATAGTAATAATAATAATATACCCAACAAATTTATTAAGTGATGAGAGCAACCAATAACTCAAATACCAGATACTCAAGATGTCCATAACCGGGGACACAGCTAATCATGATTAGTTTGTACAATCAACAGACGTTTGCACACTTTTCCCCACAAGAATCGACCACGTCCATGATCGGAAGATCGAGACATAGTCTTTCTGAAGAGGTACCCTGATGTCTACTACACAACCTTCTTCTTGTAGACGTTGTTGGGCCTCCAAGTGCAGAGGTTTGTAGGACAGTAGCAAATTTCCCTCAAGTGGATGACCTAAGGTTTATCAATCCATAGGAGGCATAGGATGAAGATGGTCTCTCTCAAGCAACCCTGCAACCAAATAACAAAAACTCTCTTGTGTCCCCAACACACCCAATACAATGGTAAATTGTATAGGTGCACTAGTTCGGCGAAGAGATGGTGATACAAGTGGTATATGGATGGTAGATAAAGGTTTTTGTAATCTGAAAATATAAAAACAGCAAGGTAACTAATGATAAAAGTGAGCACAAATGGTATTGCAATGTGTTGAAACAAGGCCTAGGGTTCATACTTTCACTAGTGCAAGTCCTCTCAACAATAATAACATAATTGGATCACATAACTATCCCTCAACATACAATAAAGAGTCACTCCAAAGTCACTAACAGTGGAGAACAAACGAAGAGATTATGGTAGGGTATGAAACAACCACAAAGTTGTTCTTTCCAATCAATCCGTTGGGCTACTCATATAAGTGTCACAAACAGCCCTAGAGTTCGTACTAGAATGACACCTTAAGACACAAATCAACCAAAACCCTAATGTCACCTAGATACTCCAATGTCACCTCAAGTATCCGTGGGTATGATTATACGATATGCATCACACAATCTCATATTCATCTATTCAACCAACACATAGAACCTCAAAGAGTGCCCCAATGTTTCTACTGGAGAATCACGATGAAAACGTGTGCCAACCCCTATGCATAGGTTCATGGGCGGAACCCGCAAGTTGATCACCAAAATATACATCAAGTGAATCACGTGATATCCCATTGTCACCACAGATACGCACGGCAAGACATACATCAAGTGTTCTCAAATCTTTAAAGACTCAATCCGATAAGATAACTTCAAAGGGAAAACTCAATCCATTACAAGAGAGTAGAGGGGGGAAGAAACATAAGATCCAACTATAATAGCAAAGCTCGCGATACATCAAGATCATGCCAAATCAAGAACACGAGAGAGAGAGAGAGGGAGAGAGAGAGAGATCAAACACGTAGCTACTAGTACATACCCTCAGCCCCGAGGGAGAACTACTCCCTCCTCGTCATGGAGAGCACTGGGATGATGAAGATGGCCACCGAAGAGGGATTCCCCCTCCGGTAGGGTGCCGGAACGGGTCTAGATTGGCTTTCGGTGGCTACAGAGGCTTCTGGCGGCGGAACTCCCGATCTATTGTGCTCCTCGATCGTTTTAGGGTATATGGAGATATATAGGCGGAAGAAGTACGTCAGGGGAGCCACGAGGGGCCCACAAGGGTGGAGGGCGCGCCCAGGGGGGTGGGCACGCCCCCTGCCTTGTGGCTTCCTCGTTGCTTCTCTTACGTACACTCCAAGTCTTGTGGGTTGCTTCTGATCCAAAAATAAGTTCCGTGAAGTTTCAGGTCAATTGGACTCCATTTGATTTTCCTTTTCTGTGATACTCTAAAACAAGGAAAAAATAGAAACTGGCACTGGGCTCTAAGTTAATAGGTTAGTCCCAAAAATCATATAAAATAGCATATAAATTTATATAAAACATCCAAGGTTGATAATATAATAGCATGGAACAATCAAAAATTATAGATATGTTGAAGACATATCAGCATCCCCAAGCTTAATTCCTGCTCATCCTCGAGTAGGTAAATGATAAAAATAGAATTTTTGATGTGGAATGCTACCTAACATATTCATCATGTATTTCTCTTTATTGTAGCAAGAATATTTAGATCAATAAGATTCAAGACAAAAGTTTAATATTGACATAAAAATAATAATACTTCAAGCATACTAACTAAGCAATCATGTCTTCTCAAAATAACATGGCCAAAGAAAGTTCATCCCTACAAAATCATATAGTTTGGTCATGCTCCATTTTCGTCACACAAGAATGCTCTCATCATGCACAACCCCGATGACAAGCCAAGCAATTGTTTCATACTTTAGCAATCTCAAACTTATAAACTTTCACGCAATATATGAGCGCGAGCCATGGATATAGCACTATGGGTGGAATAGAATTTGATGATGGGGGTTATGTGGAGAAGACAAAAAAGGAGAAAGTCTCACATCAACGAGGCTAATCAATGAGCTATGGAGATGCCCATCGATTGATGTTAATGCAAGGATTAGGGATTGCCATGCAACGAATGCACTAGAGCTATAAATGTATGAAAGCTCAACAAAAGAAACTAAGTGGGTGTGCATCCAACTTGCTTGCTTGCGAAGACCTAGGGCACTTGAGGAGGCCTATTGTTGGAATATACAAGCCAAGTTCTTTAAGGAAAAATTCCCACTAGTATATGAAAGTGACAAAACAAGAGACTCTCTATCATGAAGATCATGGTGCTACTTTGAAGCACAAGTGTGGAAAAAAGGAAAGTAGCATTGTCCCTTTTATTTTTTTATTTTTTTATTTGGCCTTTCCCTTTTTTTGGCCTCTCTCTCTCTCTCTCTCTCTCTCTCTTTGGGACAATGCTCTATTAATGATGATCATCACACTTCTATTTATTTACAACTCAAAGATTACAACTCGATACTAGATAAGATATGACTCCATATGAATGCCTCCGGCGGTGTACCGGGATTGCGATGAATCAAGAGTGACATGTATGAAAAATTATGAACGGTGGCTTGGCCACAAATACGATGTCAAGCTACATGATCATGCAAAGCAATATGACAATGATGATGCGTGTCATAATAAACGGAACAGTGGAAAGTGGCATGGCAATATATCTCGGAATGGCTATGGAAATGCCATAATAGGTAGGTATGGTGGCTGTTTTGAGGAAGATATAAGGAGTTTTATGTGTGAAATAGCGTATCATATCACGGGGTTTGGATGCACCGGCGAAGTTTGCACCAACTCTCAATGTGAGAAAGGGCAATGCATGGTACCGAAGAGGCTAGCAATGGTGGAAGGGTGAGAGTGCATATAATCCATGGACTCAACAAGAACTCACATATATGCTCCTAGGGGGTAGATTGGTAGGGAAAGACCATCGCTCGTCCCCGACCGCCACTCATAAGGAAGACAATCAAATAACACCTCATGTTTCAAATTTGTTACACAATGTTTACCGTACGTGCATGCTACGGGACTTGCAAACTTCAACACAAGTATCCCTCGAATTCACAACTACCCAACTAACACAACTTTGATATCACCATCTCCATATCTCAAAACAATCATCAAGTATCAAACTTCTCTTAGTATTCAATGCACTTATATGAAAGTTTTTATCATATCCCTCTTGGATGCCCATCATATTAGGACTAGTTTCATAACCAACGCAAACTACCATGCTGTTTAGGACTCTCAAAATAATATAAGTGAAGCATGAGAGTTCATTTATTTCTATAAAATAAAACCACCACTGTGCTCTAAAAAGATATAAGTGAGGCACTAGAGCAACAACAAACTACTCCGAAAGATATAAGTGAAGATCAATGAGTAGTCAAATAATTTTGCAACTATGTGAAGACTCTCTAACATTTAAGAATTTCAGATCTTGGTATTTTATTCAAACAGCAAGCAAAACTAAATAAAATAAAATGATGCTCCAAGCAAAACACATATCATGTGGCGAATAAAAATATAGCTCCAAGTAAATTTACCGATGAACGAAGACGAAAGAGGAGATGCCTTCCGGGGCATCCCCAAGCTTAGGCTTTTGGTTGTCCTTGAATATTACCTTGGGGTGCCTTGGGCATCCCCAAGCTTAGGCTCTTGCCACTCCTTATTCCATAGTCCATCGAATCTTTACCCAAAACTTGAAAACTTCACAACACAAAACTTAACAGAAAACTCGTAAGCTCTGTTAGTATAAGAAAATAAATCACCATCATAACGTACTGTAATGAACTCATTCTAAATTCATATTGGTGTAATATATACTGTATTCCAACATCTCTATGGTTCATACCCTCCGATACTACTCGTAGATTCATCAAAATAAGCAAACAACACGATCAAAACAGAATCTATCAAAAACAGAACAGTCTGTAGTAATCTGAATCAAACACAAACTTATGGAACCCCAAAAATTCTAAAATAAATTGCTGGACGTGAGGAATTTATATATTAATCATATTAAAAAAGAATTAACTAAATAGCACTCTCCAATAAAAAATGGCAGCAATTCTCGAGAGCGCTAAAGTTTCTGTTTTTTACAGCATGATCGCAAAGACTTTCCCCAAGTCTTCCCAAAGGTTCTACTTGGCACAAACACTAATTAAACACATAAAACCACATCTAAACATATGCTAGATGAATTATTTATTACTAAACAGGCGCAAAAAGTAAAGAACAAGAATAGGATTGGGTTGCCTCCCAACAAGCGCTATCGTTTAACGCCCCTAGCTAGGCATGATGATTTCAATGATGCTCACATAAAAGATAAGAATTGAAACATAAAGAGAGCATCATGAAGAATATGACTAGCACATTTAAGTCTAACCCTCTTCCTATGCATATAGATTTTGTGAACAAACAACTTATGGGAGCAATAATGAACTAGCATAGGAAGGCAAAACAAGCATAACTTCAAAACTTTAAGCACATAGAGAGGGAACTTGATATTATTGCAATTCCTATAAGCATATATTCCTCCCTCATAATAATTTTCAGTAGCATCATGAGTTAATTCAACAATATAACCATCACCTAAAGCATTCTTTTCATGATCTACAAGCATAGAAATTTTATTACTCTCCACATAAGCAAAATTCTTCTCCTTCGGAATAGTGGGAGTATCATACGAGACTCGAATACTATAAATTGTTTCCACATTAAAAGAGTAATGTTCATAAAGGGGTAATCATAATCATGACAAGTTTTATAAATATAATAACTACTTTTTATAGCATAAGTATCATCACAATAATCATCATAGGTAGGAGGCATGCTATCATCATTATAGATTTGCATATCGAAACTTGGGAGACTAAAAATATCATCTTCATTAAATGTAGCATCCCCAAGCTTGGGACAAACATTAATTGCATCAAATATATTCTCAAAAACATCATCTTCATCAAACATAGCATCCCCAAGCTTGGGCCTTTTCATATCATAAGCATAATCACTCGCATAATTAATAGTATGGATAGCACCAATAGTATATCAATTATCATATTCTTCCAATCAAGTGCCAAAAAGATTTTCAAGATCATAAGAAGTATCATTATCTTCCACACTTATATTTTCATGAGGCACAATAGTAATAGGAGCAGCATTATTTGGGAGAGAGATATCTTTTTACCTCTCTTCCTTTTTATTTTCTTCTTCTTCACCACATCATGTGTGGGTTCAATCCTCTTTTTGGAGCTCCTTATTAATGAGATTGGATGAATAGAAGGCTCCTCCTCGTAACCTGATTCATCATAAGAAATAATAGGAGGGTATTGGGAAGTCTCTTCCCTTTCATTAGTATTCTCTTCATCTTCTATTTGTTTTCTTTTCTTTATGTAGTTGGCAATATAAGTATTTTAAAACAATTCACTGCACACAATACATATAAATTTCCTCTAGATCAAAGCCAAGAAGTTTATCACGAGCAAATACTGGAAGATACTTAGTTATATGTTTCATTTCTTCGTAACCCATAAGCGAACAAAGTTCATTATGATGTGCAAGAGAAATCAAGTCATCACAATTTTTGGAAATGATTAGACCATGAAACAATTTGCATCAGATGGTTAAATGACAACGTTCATTGCAAAGCTCACAAGTATGGCTAAGAAAATTTAAATTTCAGCACAAACATCTAGCCTTTCTTGCAACAATTTAGTTTCTAAGTACTTATGCCTCTTGCAAAATCTACCTTCCCTAATTGGTGCGTACTTGCAAACCCAATGCACTCCACAAAAATTGACAGGTTTATAGGAGACATGTTCATCATAACTAGTGCAATCATCATTAGTACTATGGATATTCAAGGAGTTCATACTAACAACATTGCAATCATGCTCATCATTCAAAGATTTAGTGCCAAACATTTTAATGCATTCTTATTCTAACACTTTGGCACAAATTTCCTTTCCATCATACTCACGAAAGATATTAAAAAGATGAAGCGTACGAGGCAAACTTAATTCCATTTTTTCGTAATTTTCTTTTATAAACTAAACTAGTGATAAAACAAGAAACTAAAAGACTCAATTGCGAGATCTAAAGATATACCTTCAAGTACTCACCTCCCCGGCAACGGCGCCAGAAAAGAGCTTGATGTCTACTACACAACCTTCTTCTTGTAGACGTTGTTGGGCCTCCAAGTGCAGAGGTTTGTAGGACAGTAGCAAATTTCCCTCAAGTGGATGACCTAAGGTTTCAATCCGTAGGAGGCGTAGGATGAAGATGGTCTCTCTCAAGCAACCCTGCAACCAAATAACAAAGAGTCTCTTATGTCCCCAACACACCCAATACAATGGTAAATTGTATAGGTGCACTAGTTCAGCGAAGAGATGGTGATACAAGTGGTATATGGATGGTAGATAAAGGTTTTTGCAATCTGAAAATATAAAAACAGCAAGGTAACTAATGATAAAAGTGAGCACAAACGGTATTGCAATGTGTTGAAACAAGGCCTAAGGTTCATACTTTCACTAGTGCAAGTCCTCTCAACAATAATAACATAATAGGATCACATAACTATCCCTCAACATGCAACAAAGAGTCACTCCAAAGTCACTAATAGCGGAGAACAAACAAAGAGATTATGGTAGGGTACGAAACCACATCAAAGTTATTATTTCCAATCAATCCATTGGGCTATTCCTATAAGTGTCACAAACAGCCCTAGAGTTCATACTAGAATAACACCTTAAGACACAAATCAACCAAAACCCTAATGTCACCTAGATACTCCAATGTCACCTCAAGTATCCGTGGGTATGATTATATGATATGAATCACACAATCTCAGATTCATCTATTCAACCAACACATAGAAACTCAAAGAGTGCCCCAAAGTTTCTACCGGAGAATCACGACAAAAACGTGTGCCAACCCCTATGCATAGGTTCATGGGCGGAACCCGCAAGTTGATCACCAAAACATACATCAAGTGAATCACGTGATATCCCATTGTCACCACAGATACGCACGGCAAGACGTACATCAAGTGTTCTCAAATCTTTAAAGACTCAATCCGATAAGATAACTTCAAAGGGAAAACTCAATCCATTACAAGAGAGTAGAGGGGGGGGGGAAGAAACATAAGATCCAACTATAATAGCAAAGCTCGCAATACATCAAGATCATGCCAAATCAAGAACACGAGAGAGAGAGAGGGAGAGAGAGAGAGAGATCAAACACATAGCTACTAGTACATACCCTCAGCCCAGAGGGAGAACTACTCCCTCCTCGTCATGGAGAGCACCGGGACGATGAAGATGGCCACCGGAGAGGGATTCCCCCTCCGGCGGGGTGCCGGAACGGGTCTAGATTGGCTTTCGGTGGCTACGGAGGCTTCTGGCAGCGGAACTCCCGATCTATTGTGCTCCCCGGTCGTTTTAGGGTATATGGAGATATATAGGCAGAAGAAGTACGTCAGGGGATCCATGAGGGGCCCACGAGGGTGGAGGGCGCGCCCCCTGCCTCGTGGCTTCCTCGTTGCTTACCTTACGTACACTCCAACTCTTTTGGGTTGCTTCCGATCCAAAAATAAGTTCCGTGAAGTTTCAGGTCAATTGGACTCCGTTTGATTTTCCTTTTCTGCGATACTCTAAAACAAGGAAAAAAATAGAAACTGGCACTGGGCTCTAGGTTAATAGGTTTGTCCCAAAAATCATATAAAATAGCATATAAATGCATATAAAACATCCAAGGTTGATGATATAATAGCATGGAACAATAAAGAATTATAGATACGTTGGAGACGTATCACACCCTTACCCGATAGATAGGCCGGTACTCCTACAATTCCCCTACATCTGCTAGCCCATCATAGAAAGGTTTCCCACAACTTACTTAACTATTCTAGAGCCCATAATGGCTTGTGGATGCACACGGAAGTTTCTGAGCATGAATAATCTTATGATCCCGTTGAGCCTGGGTGGCATTCCATAGGATGATCACACGGGTACCCCGGGATCTCCTAGGACAACACTGGATTCCCCAGGTGCCCACGACCAATCCACCCAGATGTGTATGAAAGTAGCCACCTTAAGTTTCCCTTAGTCATTATCTCTCACAACTTGCATGATTCTCACATACCAATCCCCGTCTACAAGCATGGCTAAGCAATATGAGCATAACGTATATTCCCGGGGTGATCAAAGGTATTAGGTTCCTACCTCATCAACTACATAGCAACAACCAAATGTTCCCAATCCTACTCATGCAATGTTTGAGGGTGTATCAATGCATAAAAACTGGGTAATAAAGGGTATGATCAAAGTGTAACTTGCCTTGCTGACGATCGGAAAACCCTAAAGACTCGTAGCAGCAAGCTTCGCACTCCGGAAAATATATCATAGACAAACAATAGCATACATAAGCACTCAAGCGCGAAGATGCAAAGAAAATCATAGAAATAGGACTTAATAGAAAGTTCAGGTCGAGAACTTCGATTTGCAAAAAGAATCAACTAAATCGGAAATACGAAACTCAAGTTACGATCAAAATAAGTTCAAATTCAAATATGTTTGGAACCAAATTTTAATCTTTCAAAAACATGTTTAAGTTGGTTACCTGGATAGAGCGGATCAAAACGAAGAATTTGGCGTTGGTTTCATTGGATTTGGATAAACGAGCAAAAAATTGCAATCGTTTAAAGAATAGGGACTAATCTGTGACGAAAATAATTACGGATGGATCCCTGGCCAAAAATAAACAGAAATAGAAAAATCTATCGGACGAACGTCCGCTACGAGAGACTAACGAACGAAATCGTTCGTTAACAGATCTAAACCGGCGAGCGTTCGCTAAGTAGATCGAACCGAAAAGAGAACCGAAATGAAAACCGAAAAAATCATAAACTAAAATAAAACCGGACCGGAGCAGTTTTTTACCGGTTCGGTCGGTTTCAACGTCGGCGGCGACGGCGGCTTCCGGCGACGGCGAGGCGGGTGCAGGCGGCGGCGGCTGTAGCACCGGGTGCGGGCGGCAGTGACTACGAGCGGCGGGTGGAGCGGCGTCGGCGGCAGGCAGCGGCGTCGACGACAGAGACAGCAGGCGGCGGCTGCGGTGGCGGTGGGCGGCTTGAGGGAGAGAGAGGCGGGGGCGGTGGCAATTTAAGTAGGGGGTGCGGCAGCCTTGGAGGAGGGGGCAGCCGGGGCGGCGTGGCGCGGTCGGACTCCGGTCAGAGTCCGGATCGGCGACGGAGGTGAGGGCGGAGCGTCGGCTGGGCCGGCTGGGCTTCGGCCCAGTTCGGTCCGAAGTTTTTTTAAAACATTTTTCGAAAATATGAAAAATAGTAAAAACCTACTAAAATATTTTTAAAAATTCCAGAAAATTCACATAATTCCCTCCTAATATATGGACTAATGTGCACATTTTTCTAGACCTAAATGCCTAAAAATAAAATAATTTTTTTAGTACTATAAAAATAAATAAACACGCAAATAAAATCAAATAAAATATATATTTATTCAAAAATAAATTTCCAACATTTCTTTACTATTTTTTAAGAAGTCATATTGTCTTCTCTCATTATTTTTATTTATTTTAAATTATTTGAAAAATATTTTGAATAAATTTCTTTGATCCAATTTGCCAATTTTGTAAAATTCAAAATTGGTTTTTTGAGAAAACCTCCAACTCTCTCATTTGGTCATTGAGTTGCTTAAGGTTTCTAGGATCAAAATTCAAATAAAACAAATTTCAGAAATGCACAAATGATGAATGCATATGTATGATCTAAATAACATCCAAATTGAAAATTGGGATGTTACACTCTTCGAACTATCGATATGGTTTGGCCAACTAGATTGGTTTTTCTTCCAATGGGAGAAGTGCTTAGCTTTGGATTTAATTTTGTGGTGCTTGATCCTAGTGATAGCAGGGGAACCGACACGTATTGTATTGTTACCATCGAGGATAAAGATGGGGTTTTCATCATATTGCTTGAGTTAATCCCACTACATCATGTCATCATGTAAAAATATGGGAAAAACCAACGCAAACTCAAGAGGTAGCAATCATCAAAAGACTTCCATAAACAGAGAAGTCGTCGATGAAAACCTCAACAATCTTTTCACAAAAGTCAAAGAATATAGCAGTCGTACATCTTTGAAAGGCAGCAGGTGCATTGCATAAACCAAAAGGCATCCGTCTATAAGCATAAGTTCCAAAAGGGCAAGTAAAAGTGGTCTTTTCTTGATCAGGTTGGGAAACATGTATTTGTGAAAAACCATAATATCCATTAAGGAAGAAAAAATGTGTGCGCTTAGATAATCTTTCTAGCATTTGATCAATAAAAGGCACAGGTTAATGATCTTTTCTAGTTGCTTTATTTAGTTTTCTAAAATCAATTACCATTCTATAGCCTGCAACAATTCTTTGTGGAATTAGTTCATTCTTATCAATAGGAACGAAAGTAATACCTCCTTTCTTAGGGACACAATGAACATGACTTAACCATCTACTATCAGCTATAAGATAGATTATACCCGCTTCCAGAAGTTTTAATATTTTTGTTCTTGCCACTTCTTTCATCCTCGGATTTAACGGATGTTGGTGATCAACAACGGGTTTAACATCAGGTCCTTATTAATCTTGTGCTGACATAGAGTGGGACTAATGCCCTTAAGATCATCAAGAGTATATCCAATAGCAACCCGGTGCTTCCTTAGAACTTTCAATAATCTCTCTTCTTCATGTTCTGAAAGGTTAGCACTAATAATAACATGATATATCTTCTTCTCATCAAGATAAGCATATTTCAAAGTGGTTGGCAATTGTTTTAATTCAAACACAGGATCACCTTTAGGTGGAGGAGGACCTCCTAGAGTTTCAATATGCAAATTGTGTTTAAGCAGAGGACGTTGTTCAAGGAAAATCTTATCTTTTAATTTCTTTCACGCATATGCATATCATTTTCATGGTCTAGCAGATTTTGTTCTAAAGGATCTGTAGGAGGCACAACAATAGAAGCAAGACCAATAATTTCATCCTTACTAGGTAATTCTTTTTATGAGGTTTTCTACTAAACTTGGAAAATTTAAATTCATGAGACTCATCACCAAAGCTAACACTGACAGTTTGTTTCTCACAATCTATTTTAGCATTAGCTGTGTTCAGGAAAGGTCTACTAAAGATAATGGGACAAAAGTCATCTTGTGGAGAACCAAGAACAAGAAAATCAGTAGGGTATTTTATTTTCCCACACAAGACTTCAACATCCCTAACAATCCCAAGTGGTGTGATGGTGTCTCTATTAGCAAGTTTAATAGTAACATCTATGTATTCTATTTCAGCGGGTGCTATATCATTCATAATTTCTTGATATAAGGTGAAGGGAATGACACTCACGCTAGCACATATGTCACACAAACCATGATAACAGTGATCCCCTATTTTAACTAAGACAACAGGCATGCCAACAACAGGTCTATGTTTATCTTTTTCATCAGGTTTGGAAATTCTAGCAGCTTCATCACAGAACTAAATAACATGCCCATCTAAATTTTCAACCAGGAGATCCTTAACCATAGCAACACCAGGTTCTACCTTGATTTGTTCAGCTAGTTTAGGTGTTCTAATATAACTTTTATTGACCACAGTTGAAACTTTAGCATGTTCCTTTATCCTAACAGAAAAATGTGGTTTTTCAATATAAGAAGTAGGAACAACTGGATCAATATTATAGATTATAGTTTCAGCTTTGGCTATTACTGGTTCTTTAATTTCTTCTTTAATAGGTGGGTGATATTTGAACCCCTTCTCTTTAGGGAGATCAACATGAGGAGCAAAGGATTCACAAAAGGAGGCTACTATCTCAGAGTCAAGTCCATATTTAGTGCTAAATTATTGAAAGGCATCGGTATTCATAAAAGATTTAACACAATCATACTTAAGCTTAATACCTGACTCTTTACCTTCCTCGAGTTCCCAATCTTCAGATTTGCATTTAATTCTTTCCAAAAGATCCCACCGGAATTCAATAGTTTTCTTTATAAAGGAACCAGTACAAGAAATATCAAGCATGGATCGATCATTGATACGTCCATTTTGCATCATGCTTCTATATCGATATTTATTGCATTATGGGCTGTTATTACACATTATGTCACAATACCTATGCCTTTTCTCTCTTATTTTACAAGGTTTACATGAAGAGGAGAATGTCGGCAGCTGGAATTCTGGGCTGGAAAAGGAGCAAATATTAGAGACCTATTCTGCACAACTCCAAAAGTCCTGAAACTCCACAGAAGTCAATTTTTTAATATATTAAAAATATTGGGCAAAAAGCACCAGAGGGGAGCCAGCCACCGTCCACGAGGGTGGGGGCGCGCCCTACCACCCTGGGCGCGCCCCCTGCCTCATGGGCCACCTGGCAGGCCCCCGATGCCCATCTTCTGGTATAAGGTGTCTTTCACCTTGGAAAAAATAATAAGGAAGCTTTCGGGACGAAGCACTGCCTTCTTGAGGCGGAACCAGTCTAGGGCTCTGGTGGAGCTGTTCTGCCGGGGAAACATCCCTCTGGTAGGGGGAAATCGTCATCACCATCGATCCTCTCATCGGGAGGGGGTCAATATCCATCAACATCTTCACCAGCACCATCTCCTCTCAAACCCTAGTTCATCTCTTGTATCCGATCTTTGTCTCAAAACCTCAGATTGGTACCTGTGGGTTGCTAGTAGTGTTGATTACTCCTTGTAGTTGATGCTAGTTGGTTTATTCGATGGATGATTATATGTTCAGATCCTTTATGCATATTAATACCCCTCTGATTATGAACATCTGGCAGCGGGTGTCCCGCCCCATCTCTCTCGGCGGCCTTCGCATCCGTGACATCTACCGCACGGGCATGTCCCTGCGTGTTCGTTGGCTGTGGCTCCAGCGCACAGACCCCTCGCGGCCATGGACACACCTCCCCATTCCTCACGATGCCGACGCAAGCACTATCTTCTGTGCCTCCGCAAGCTAGCAGCTTGGCTCGGGCGACACTTGCCGGTTTTGGACCGACCATTGGATCAACGGCAAATCTGTTGCTGAGATCGCCCCTCTCGTCTACACTTGTCCCGCGCCACCTCCGCAAAGACCGCAGTGTGCGCGATGGCCTTCACATGCGTTCCTGGGTCCATGACATTCGAGGCGCACTTGGCCCGGCGGCCATGGTGCAATACATTGACCTTTGGCGCCTGGTACACCACACACCGCTTTCCTCCACGCGGGACATGCTCTCCTGGCGTTGGACTGCTTCCGCCACATACTCGGCGAGCTCCTGCTACAAGGCGCTTTTCTTTGGTGCTTGCGAAGATCCCCACTGGCGGCTCACCTGGCGTCCATGGGCACCCCTTCACGTCAGGTTCTTCCTTTGGCCTGCCATGCAAGACCGCTGGTGGACCGCAGAGCGGCTCGCCCGCCATGGCTTGCCACACGAGACCGGTGTGCACTCTGTGATCAGGAGCTCGAGTCCATGCATCACCTCCTCGCGGCATGTTCGTTCTCGCGTCCGATTTGGCATGAGATCCTCGGCGGGGCTCGCATGGCCAACGATCTTCCATCTGCGGACACCCCCTTCCAAACATGGTGGTCCTCCTGCCTCGACCGCTCACCGGCCCCCGTGCGAAAAGGCCTCTCCTCCCTCATCATACTCACGGCGTGGTGGCTCTAGAAACACCGCAACGCATGCATCTTCGACCGAGCCACTCCCTCGCTCACCCTTGTCTCCGACACCATCAAAGATGAGGCACATCTATGGGCAAAGGGAGGTGCCAAAGGGCTACTAAATATCATCCCTGGCGAGTAGCTACTAAGTTAGACATTAGGGCTGAGCAGACCCCTTGTTCCAGTTTGCTCCGATGCTCGTGCACCATGCCTCCTGCGTACATGGCCCTATAAGCGTTGTAATCCCATGCTACTTTCTCCTTCTATCAATACAAAGATACGTAGCTTGCATATTCTTGAAAAAAAGATTATGAACATGAATATGATTTGTGAGTAGTTACGTTTGTTCTTGAGGACATGGGAGAAGTCTTGCTATAAGTAGTCATGTGAATTTGGTATTCGTTCGATATTTTGATGAGATGTATGTTGTCTTTCCTCTAGTGGTGTTATGTGAACGTCAACTACATGACACTTCGCCATTGTTTGGGCCTAGGGGAAGGCATTGGGAAGTAATAAGCATATGATGGGTTGCTAGAGTGACAAAAGCTTAAACCCTAGTTTATGCGTTGCTTCGTAAGGGGCTGATTTGGATCCACATGTTTCATGCTATGGTTAGGTTTACCTTAATTCTTCTTTCGTAATTGCAGATGCTTGTGAAGGGGGTTAATCATAAGTGGGATGCTTGTCCAAGGAAGGGCAATACCAAAGCACCGGTCAACCCACTTACCAAATTATCAAAGTAATGAATGCGAGTCACATGAGCACGATGAAAACTAGCTTGACGATTGAGGGAGTCCTGGATTAGGGGGTGTCCGGATGGCCGGACTATACCTTCATCCGGAATCAAAGACTATGAAGATACAAGATGGAAGACTTCGTCCCATGTCCGGAAGGGACTTTCCTTGGCGTGGAAGGCAAGCTTGGCGATACGAATATTCAGATCTCCTACCATTGTAACCGACTCTATGTAACCCTAACCCTACCCAGTGTCTATATAAACCAGAGGGTTTTAGTCCGTAGGACAACATACACATCAACAATCATACCATAGGCTAGCTTCTAGGGTTTAGCCTCCTCGATCTCGTGGTAGATCTACTCTTGTACTACCCATATCATCAATATTAATCAAGCAGGACGTAGGGTTTTACCTCCATCGAGAGGGCCCGAACCTGTGTAAAACTTCGTGTCCCTTGCCTCCTGTTACCATCCGGCCTAGACGCACAGTTCGGGACCCCCTACCCGAGATCCGCCGGTTTTGACACCGACATTGGTGCTTTCATTGAGAGTTCCTCTGTGTCGTCGCCATCAGGAAGGATGCCTCGCCCCATCTTTAAAGACGGCACCATTACTAAGGGAGCTTTGGCTGTCGGCCAAACCCTCCGGCTAGGTGGTTTTCTTATGACCGCCTGTTCGGCTTCTGTGCCGACGATGACTTCTTGAGCCATCGAGAACAATCTTCATGTCAGCTCGGAACTCGCCGAGCAGTTAGATCCGATGGAGCTCTCCTCCATAAACGAGCTCTTGGATCGCTTCGCCGCCCTGGGAGTCGCTACGGATTACGACCAGATTGGGCCTAAACCCGATCTGAGAGAGATTAACTCTCCCCAAGTCACTCATCATGTTGGCGTGGTAGAGGGACAGCGCGGCGACCCTTCGTCTATCTTAAGGACTCGCTACGTCCGGATTCCCGATCCCTCCAAGCCGGATACCCGCGGAGGGGAGGATATCACTCAAGACCTGAACTTAGAGTCAGGCGACGGGCTGGATTCATTGGACAACACCCAGGGATCCAAATTTTTGGGTTCAGAAATTCCTCGGTTTCTGAGCCCCAGATGGGGTGAGGCTTCGGATTTAACTCCACCCACCCTCCCCAACATAAGCGATCTATCCAAAATTAGGCAAGAGCCCGACGAAACAGTACATCATTACTGGGCCAAATTCCTCCTGGTTAAGAACAGGCTAAGGGACTGCCGCGAGGAAGACGCAATCTCAATCTTCTGCAATAATTGCACGGACAAGGGAATACTCAACGCCATAAGTCGCCGTGATATTACATGCTTCGCTGACTTGGCGTCCATTGTACGAAAGCACTATGCGATGGAAAGCGCCTGGAAAACCAAAATAAAATTTTGGGACAATCTGGCCCTAAATACAAACCCAGTCCAAAATAAAAGGGTACATCATAACCAGACACCCGGGTCAAACTCCAAAAAGCAAAACCCCTCTACAGGGCATGGAACCGTACTGGAAGGATGGCTTAATGGACCCTGTAAAATTCACAGTACAGAGGACACTAGACCAACTCACAGCCTTAGAGCATGTTGGATACTCCGGCAGGTGGCCAAAATTGGCGAAAATCTCCTAATTCCAGAGGCCACAGAAAGCCACCCCAGAGACACCAATGCGGTATTAACAGTCTTCGAGACTTTCGCATCAAATAATATGCGAAAAAGGACACTCCGCAGCCTTGCCGAAGTCTACCAAGTAGCAACAATAAACCCATGGAGTGACACGGCTATCACCTTTAACGCCAGTGATGAGCCTAAATTCCGAACAGCCCGAGCACCAGCCGCATTGGTCCTCAGTCCAATAGTGGACGGCTTTCGTCTTACCAAGGTACTCATGGACGGCGGCAGCGGATTGAACCTCATTTACGAGGAAACCCTTCAAAAAATGGAAATAGACCGGAACCGCATCGAGCAAAGCAGCACAACCTTTAGAGGAATAATCCCTAGTCAAGAAGCGCGCTGTACAGGAAAAATCACACTAGATGTGGTGTTCGGCACGCCGGATAATTATAGGTCCGAAGAGATCACGTTCCATGTGGCTCCATTCAGCAGCGGTTATCACGCTCTGCTGGGGCGGGAGGCGTTTACAATCTTCCAAGCAATACCCCATTACGGGTACATGAAGCTCAAGATGCCCGGGCCTAATGGGATCATCACTCTCGCTAGTGATCTGGACATAGCACTCCGCGCCGAAAGCAAGACAGCCGCACTGGCCCTCGAGGCACTGTCCGAAGCCCTAGCGGCTGAGGAACTGACTGCGCTGCGCTCTATGGTGAATAGGGACGATGTGGTACTCGACAAAAGATCCAAGTCCACCTCCTTTAAACCGGCGGACGAAATAGTCAAATTCCAAGTCAATCCACCGGACCCAAATAAAACAGCTTCCATCGGGGCACAATTAAACCCTGATGTAGACGCCGCACTGCGAGAGTTCCTACGAGAGAACTGGGACATTTTTGCCTGGCACCCTTCGGACATGCCAGGAATCCCACGCAGGCTGGCCGAGCACAGCTTAAATATCTATTGGATCACGGGTTCCGGCAGACCCTTAAGGTTCGAACACTGGGGTGCGTGCGGAGATCACGCCTTCTACCTCCCCGTCTCACAAAGATCTAAACTACTGAAAGAACTGCACAAGAGACACAAGGTTTATACTGGTTCGGGCCACCGTTGTGGTGTAATACCCTACTCCAGTGTGTAGTTGGTGGATTGCCTCCTGGGGCTGGTGATGATGAACAATACAAGGAAGAACAGCCTCGCGAGGGTCTGTTCTTGACTGGGGGGATGAACTGCTAGGAGGAGTTCAGTCACCCTTCTCTGTCTCTCTCACTCACTCTCTGCTTTGCTCTCACTTGTCGACCGTCCCTTTGCTATGTGGGTGGCTGGTCCTATTTATAGGCAAAGGCCCTGGGCCTCTTCCCAAATATTGAGCGGGAAGGGCGCCAACAATTGGCCAATTCGAAGGGGAACATCTAGTAAACTTATCCTGACTAAAGTTGGTCTTCGCCTGCCAAAGGCTCTGTGGTGACGCCGTGCTGGGCTCCATGGTGACCTCTGTCTCGTAGTCCTCCTGGTCTTGGTCTCGTTGCACCGAAATGGCAGCCTTTGCCTGATGCCTCGGTACCCCACGGCTGCGCTTGCCCCCTTTGCACCAAAGAGGAAAGAAGGACGCTGCGCGCGCTGGCACCCGCCTGGCACCCTTGATCATCATGGCTTGCGTCATGGGCACCTCGCGAGGTACCCTGCCTTGATCTCTCCGCCTCTTCGCGAGCCAGCCTGAGGAGGCTGCGCCTGAGGATGCGCTGTATCATCCTTTGCCTCAATTCTTGCCCCGCCTTGGTGTGATGGCACATAAACCCGCTATAAGTACGGCACGGCGCGTGCCCTTCCAGTCCATCTCTTCTTGTTTTCTCCTTTGCCTCAATTCTTGCCCCGCCTTGGTGTGATGGCTCCATCGAGGAGGTACTCGGCTGCGGAGAAGGGGAAGGCCCTCCAGGTCGATCCTGCCTCTCCCCCACCCAAGTGCGGTCGTGGGCGCCCTCGGAAGCATCCGGTGGCCGCCCCGGTAGCGTTTGGTGGTCATGATGGCGGCTCCCAGCGCGGCGGCGGGCGAGCCGCTGTGGCCGAGGGACGTGCCTGGGTTGCGCGCTCCCCCAGGTCGTGCTTTCGCGCTGCGCAGGTGCTGCCGGAGTTCGTCGTCTGGTCGGCGGAGCCGACTAGCGCCCGGCTCCAACTCCCTCGCTTCCTCCTTGGTGAACTCCCGGCCAGTGCTCCTGGTGGCCTTTGGCTCCAGGCGGAGGGCTACTACAGCAGGTCCTCGTGGGCCGCGCTGGAGGTCTCCACCAACGGGGGCTTGGCCTTAACTCGTGGCTGGCAGGCGTTCGCCCGCGCTCGTGGCCTGGGGCGCCGGTGCACCCTGCACTTCAGGTTTGAGGGCGATGCCACCCTCTATGTGAGGGTGTTTGGGGAAGATGGTCGCCGCGCGGGGTGGTGCCCTGAGGACGACGACCGCGGCCGGGGGCCCCGCTCCGACGGTGATGGAGGAGATAGCGCCCGCGCGAATGGCGCCGCCCGAGACTCCCCAAGCTTCGTCAACTCTTCCTCAAGTGACTCCTCTAGCAGTGGCCACAGTCAACCCCCGCGCCGTCGAGCTTGCTTGGGAGGTGATGGCTCGTCCGCCCGCCGTCATGCCCCGGTGAAGCGCGAGAGGGAGTCTTCCTGAGGCCCAGAGGCAGCCTGGGTCGCCTCCGCGGGCTGATGTGAGGAGGGCTGCGCCGGGCTCGTCCTTTCCTTTTCCTTTTGTTTCCTGTGTAAGACAAAACAGCTGCATGGAGCCCCGCTGGGGCGTGTTGGGAATTATTGCCGTTTTAGCCATTACCTTGATCTTATTTTTGCGCCTCTTAACTACACACCTGTGCGTAGATAGTCTTTGACCCCTGCCAGGGGGGCGACAGACCCAGGCCCTGTGTGCGCGTCGCGGTGCCCGAGGGGCGCGGACTAGAGGGGTGCTCCTGTAACGTGCCCGGGCCATGAAACCTTCCAGCGGCTAGAGCAGAAACGCTCGCGAGGACGTTTGAGTACCATCCCTCGCGAGGTCGCTTATGAGAGAAACCAAAGCGAGGAGCGAAAATCGACGAACCACAAATCAGCAACAGCGAGAACTTCAATAAGACTTCAAATGCAAGTAAACACGTCAACTGCGGAAAGCAAATGAAAAAGCCGCGTCCGGCACCTAATCTAGTCTTCGACGTCTTCTCACCAGCGCGGAGCTAAGTGCTGCCACTGGGCATGGGAGGGAGCCCCAGGGCCTGAGGCCGGCGCTCCTGAGACTCTGGGGCGTGTACAACCCCACTCATTATTACGTGAGAGTGTCACGGGGTGGCGAGCTTCACATGCATTGGCCTTGCTTCACAGGCTCCGGGCCTTTTCCAAAACGCGATAGCTTCACAGGCACTCGCCTTGCTTCACAGGCTCTGGGCCTTTTCCAAAAAGGGAAGGTCTTCACAGGCACTCGCCTTGCTTCACAGGCTCTAGGCCTTTTCCAAAAAGGGAAGGTCTTCACAGGCATTCGCCTTGCTTCACAGGCTCTGGGCCTTTTCCAAAAAGGGAAGGTCTTCATAGGCACTCGCCTTGCTTCACAGGCTCTGGGCCTTTTCCAAAAAGGGAAGGTCTTCACAGGCACTTGCCTTGCTTCACAGGCTCTGGGCCTTTTCCAAAAAGGGAAGGTCTTCACAGGCACTCGCCTTGCTTCACATGCTCCGGGCCTTTTAGGGGTAGAACCTCCGGAGGTGCTGGATGTTCCACGCGTTCTAGATCGGCTCCCCCTCTTGAGTCTGCAAGCGCACGGAGCCTGGCCTGGAAACATGAACAACCTTGAACGGGCCCTCCCACATGGGAGAGAGCTTGTGCAGCCCCTCCCTGGAGAGAACCCGCCTGAGTACGAGGTCTCCTACCTCGAGGGTCCTGGGGCGGATGTTGCGGCAGTGATATCGTCGTAGCGCCTGTTGGTACCTCGCCGCTCGCAGCGCGGCTTCCCGGCGGTGTCCCTCCCCTAGTACGAGGTCCATCCCCCGCATGGCGTCCTGCTGCGCCTCGTCGAACGCCAAGACCCGTGCGGAGCGATGCCTGACCTCGTGAGGAAGGGCTGCTTCGGCTCCATAGACCAGGAAGAACGGGGTCTCCCCAGTTGGTTTGGTTGCGGTTGTGCGGATGGACCACAACACAGACTGGAGCTCGTCGTACCAGCCTCTGCCGCAGGCCTCCAGCTTCTTCTTGAATGTCCTGGTCTTGAGGCCTCTCAGGACCTCCGCGTTGGCTCGTTCGGCCTGCCCATTGCTTCGCGGGTGTGCCACCGAAGCGTAGCATATCTACGTCCCAAGGTTAGCACAGTATGTTTTGAAGAGATTACTGGTGAACTGCGAACCGTTGTCTGTGATGATGCGATTCGGCACCCCGAACCGGCTCACGATACCCCTGATGAACTTGACCGCGGAGCCAGCGGGGATGGTACGGACAGCCTCCACTTCTGCCCACTTGGTGAACTTGTCAATGGCGACGTAGAGGTAACAGTAGCCCCCTGGCACCCGAGGGAACGGGCCCAGAATATCCAACCCCCAAACTGAGAATGGCCACGAGATGGGTATTGTCTGCAGGCCCCCCGCCGGTTGATGGATCTGCTTGGAATGAAACTGGCAGGCCTCACAAGCCTTTACCAACTCGATTGCGTCATTGAGCGCGGTGGGCCAGTAGAACCCGCTACGGAATGCCTTGTCGACGAGGGTCCGTGATGATGAGTGGTGTCCGAAGTCTCCGCCGTGTATGTCCTCCAGTAGTTCCTTTCCTTGCTCCCTAGAGATACAGCGCAGAGATACACCGTTTGGTCGCTTCTGGTAAAGTTCTCCATCTCTAATGCAGTATGCCGTGGCCTGCCGCGCCACACGCTCCGCTTCCTCTTCCTTTTCTGGTAGGGCCCCTTGTGTTAAATAACTCCGGAGTTCTGCGGTCCAGCACTCCTCCTGAGGTTCCATCGTCAGGAGCAGGCGTGCTCCTGAGGTCGGCCCATAGACCGGGGCTCCCGAGGCTGGTGGCTGGGGGAGCTCCTCTCGAGACTGAGCGGTGTTTGATAACGTTGGCTGTGCTGAAGGTTTGAAGAGCCGCTCTTCGAAGACACCGGGTTCCTGCGGCATCCGCCTGGATGCCCGTCCGGCTATGTCGTCAGCTTCCTGATTGGTGCCACGGGGCACGTGCTTCAGCTCCAGCCCCCAGAACTGCTTTTCCATCCTGTGGACCTTCGCTAGGTAGGCCTCCATATGCTCGTCCTTCGGCTCACACACCTTGTTGGAGAAGTTGACTAGGAGCTGCGAGTCGCCCTTGACGGTGAGGCGTTTCACTCCCAGGGCTACTGCGGCCTTCAACCCGGCTATCAGTCCCTCATATTCTGCAATGTTGTTGGAGACCTTTTCACCTTGCTGGAAACAGAGTTGTACGGCATAGTAGAGCTTATCCTGAGTGGGTGATATCAGCACCGCACCAGCCCCCGCGCCGTGTCTGGAGAACGCCCCATCGAAGTACATGACCCAGCCTTCCGACGCCTCACTCCCTGGAGAGAGGGACCGATTCTCGTTGTCCCTGAGGCCTGGTGCCTCCGCCCATTCCGCTATGAAATCCGCCAACGCTGCTCCTTTGATGACCCTGGTTGTGCTGAACTCGAGCTGAAACGCCTGCAGCTCCATGTTCCACTCGGCGACCCTTCCGGCTGAGTTAGGGCTCCTGAGCACTCTCTCCAAGGGGTACGATGAGACGACTTTGATGGGATGAGCCTGGAAGTAGTGACGCAGCTTGCGCGAGGCTACCAGTAGCGCGAGGAGGAGCTTCTGAGGCATTGGGTACCGTGCCCTCGCGTCTCGTAACACCGTGCTAACAAAGTAGACGGGATGCTCAACAAGGCTGAGAGTATCTGGGGTCGCGGTGCCCTCGGGAGGTAAGGGCGCCTCACGAGATGACGTGGCCTCGGGAGGTGGACCATCCGGGCGTGCGGCCTCTCCTACCTCCGGTGCATTCTTCGGCAGCTGAACCTCCTCAACTGCGGTTGCGGCTTCTGCAGGCTTTCCTTGTTCCTGTTTTGTCTTGCCTCGGGCTGCCGCTGTGGTCTTGAGTTGGCGTTCCTCCCTAACCGCCACCAGGGCTGCACTGGCGGAGTAGGGAGTGGCAGTGAGGTAAAGCAGCAGGAGCTCTTGAGGGCGCGGAGCCACCATGACTGGGGGACTGGTCAGGTACCTCTTGAGATCTTGAAACGCTTATCTGCCTCTTCAGTCCATTCAAAGGGCCCCTTTTTCTTTATCAGCTGAAAGAAAGGCAGCGCTCGCTCCCCTAATTTGGAGATGAAGCGCCCTAGCGCGGTCACGCGCCCAGTGAGCTTCTGCATTGATCTAAGGGTCTTTGGCGGACTCATGTCCTCGACCGCCTTGACCTTCTCGGGGTTGGCCTCGATGCCACGATGGGACACGAGGAATCCCAAAAGCTTGCCCGAGGGGACGCCAAACACACATTTCTCCGAGTTGAGCCGCAGGTTTACTGCGTCGAGGCTCGCGAAGGTCTCCTCCAGGTCTTGTATCAGGGTCTTGGCCTCCCAAGATTTTACTACAATGTCATCAACGTAGGCTTCGACATTCTTTCCGAGTTGCGGGCCCAAGGTGATGTGCATTAGCCGCTGAAAGGTTGCCCCTGCGTTACGCAGTCCGAACGGCATGCATGTATAGGAGTATACCCCGCACGAGGTTAAGAAGGCGGTCTTCCCAACGTCTTCTACCGCCATCCTGATCTGGTGATACCCGGAGAAGGCGTCCAGGAAGCATAGCAGGTCGCACTTCGCAGTGGAATCGACGATCTGGTCAATGTGGGGGAGCGGAAACGGATCTTGCGGGCATGCTTTGTTGAGGTTGGTGAAGTCGACACACATGCGTTCCTTCCCCCCTTTCTTGGGCACAACGACAGGCTTGGCCAACCAATCCGGGTATGGGACCTCGCGAATGACCCCAGCGGCTTCTAGCTTGCGGGTCTCTTGGACAATGAAGGCTTGCTTCTCCACGGACTGCCGCCTAGCCTTCTGCTTCACGGGGCGCACATTTGGGCAGACGTTGAGGTGATGCTCGATGACACTCCTGGGGATCCCCGCCAGCTGATCGGGATCCCAAGCAAATACCTTCTTATTCGCGCGCAGGAACATGACCAAGGCCTCCTCCTGCTCAGGCTCAAGGTTGGCGCCTATGGTGAAAGTGGCACTGGAGGACCCGTCCTCGTCGACGGGTATCTGCTTGGTTTCTGCCTTGTCCTGGGTGAACAACTACTTCTTCTTGGCGGGCGCAGCCCCCTTCGGCTCAGGGGTCTCCGCGTTGACGGGTCGTGCCGATGCCGCCGTCTTGAAGGCGAGCTTGAGTACTCGCAGGGCGTCCCCGGTGTCCCCGTGCACGGCGAGGGTACCGCTGCTCCCGGGCATCTTCATGAGGTTGTACGCCGGGTGCGTGGCGGCCATGAACTGAGCCAGCGCCGGGTAGCCGAGGATGGCGTTGTAAGGGAGGCCGATGGGGGCGATGTCGAAGTCGACCATCTCCGTGCGGAAGTTGTCGTAGGTGCCGAAGGTTACCAGGAGCCGGATCTGTCCCAGGGAGTCGGATGATCCACCCCTGACGCCCGAGAAAGATCGGCTGGGTCGCAGCCGCTCCCGGGGTATGCAGAGGAGGTTGAAAGTCTCGACCGAAAGCACGCTGAGGCCCGCGCCGCCATCAACGAGGGTTCTGGTGATGGCCACCTGGCAGATGGTGGGGGTGCACAACAGGGGGAGCGCGCTCGAGCCGACCAGGTTGGTGGGGTGGTCCTCCGAGCTGAAGGTCAGACCGGCCTCACGTGTCGCCCGGTCCGGGGGAGCCCCCTTCCGTGCGGAAACGGCGTTAACCCGGCGGGCAAAAGGCTTGACGTGGCGACTCGTGGGCGGCGCCTGCGAGCCGCCCAGGAGGGCCGCAACGACCGGAGGCGTCGATGTTGCGGTGCAGCTACTCCGCCGCGTAGGCAGATGCTGGGGGGGTGCTTGCCGCTCGTTCCCCGCCGGGCCGGTGGCGGTGTTGACGGCGGGCGATGGGGGACAACGAGAACGCCCACCGGCGAGGGCCGCCGGGGCGACGCGAGCTCGACTCGCGCCGTACATGGATGCGGCGGTCGAAGGAGAGCGGAGTGGTGGAAGACAGATTCCGGCGCACCCCTACCTGGCGCGCCAAATGTCGGATCACGGGTTCCGGCAGACCCTTAAGGTTCGAACACTGGGGTGCGCGCGGAGATCACGCCTTCTACCTCCCCGTCTCACAAAGATCTAAACTACTGAAAGAACTGCACAAGAGACACAAGGTTTATACTGGTTCGGGCCACCGTTGTGGTGTAATACCCTACTCAAGTGTGTGGTTGGTGGATTCCCTCCTGGGGCTGGTGATGATGAACAATACAAGGAAGAACAGCCTCGCGAGGGTCTGTTCTTGGCTGGGGGGATGAACTGCTAGGAGGAGTTTAGTCACCCTTCTCTCTCTCTCACTCACTATCTCTGCTTTGCTCTCACTTGTCGACCGTCCCTTTGCTATGTGGGTGGCTGGTCCTATTTATAGGCAAAGGCCCTGGGCCTCTTCCCAAATATAGAGCGGGAAGGGTGCCAACAATTGGCCAATTCGAAGGGGAACATCTAGTACACTTATCTTGACTAAAGTTGGTCTTCGCCTGCCAAAGGCTCTGTGGTGACACCGTGCTGGGCTCCATGGTGACCTTCGTCTCGTAGTCCTCCTGGTCTTGGTCTCGTTGCACCGAAATGGCAACCTTTGCCTGATGCCTTGGTACTCCGCGGCTGCGCTTGCCCCCTTTGCACCAAAGAGGAAAGAAGGACACTGCGCGCGCTGGCGCCCGCCTGGCACCCTCGATCGTCATGGCTTGCGTCATGGGCACCTCGCGAGGTACCCTGCCTTGATCTCTCCGCCTCCTCGCGAGCCAGCCTGAGGAGGCTGCGCCTGAGGATGCGCCGTGTCGTCCGCCCCGTGAGGCTTGGCCCCTCGCAGGGTCTTGAGTCTTGTGTTGATGAAGATAGGCCGCACTGGGCCTCCTTTGAGCCACGCCGCAGGCCGCAGGCAGGCTAGTCTGGGGACCCCCGTTCCCAGAACGCCGACAATATCCAAACAGGATTCAAACCTGCCAAACAGGCTCTTCGGCATTTTTCCGAACCTAAGAGACAGGCTATGGGAGAGGAGCTAGCAAAGCTATTGGAGGCCGGATTCATCAGAGATATAAAACATCCGGACTGGCTAGCAAACCTGGTGATGGTACCAAAGAAGGACAAATCCTGGCGCCTGTGCATTGATTTTAAAGACCTTAGCAAGGCTTGCCCAAAGGATCCCTCCCCCTCCCCCGCATCGATCAAATTATCAACGCTACCGCAGGACACGATTCATTGTGTTTCCTCGACGCATATTCCGGCTACCATGAAATTAAGATGGCAGAATCTGACCAATCCGCAATGGCATTTATCACACCATACGGCCCATTCTGCTTCAACACAATGCCCTTCGGGCTCAAAAACACCGGCGCAACATATCAGCTCATGATTCAGACATGTCTGGCAAGCCAGATCGGCAAAACAGTGGAGGCATACGTAGATGATGTGGTCGTCAAAACAAGACATGTCGAATCTCTAGTAGAAGACTTGAGGCTCACATTTGATAACCTCCGAACATACGACATCAGCTCAACCCAGAAAAATGCGTTTTCGGCGTTCCAGCTGGAAAGCTCTTGGGCTTCATTGTATCCAGTAGAGGAATCGAAGCAAATCCAGCCAAGATCCGAGCTCTGTCGCAACTGGATATCCCAAAGGACCTCAAACAAATACAAAAGTTAACCGGATGCGTGGCGGCTCTAAGCCGCTTTATCTCCCGCTTGGGAGAAAAGGCCCTACCCCCTTTACTGCCTCCTTCGGCGCACCGAACACTTTGAATGGACGGATGCAGCCATGGCCGGACTCGAGGAGATAAAAGCCATACTTGCAACAAACCCAGTCCTGGCCGCACCAAATATTGGCGAACCTATGCTATTATACTTTGCAGCAACACATCAGGTTGTAAGTGCAGTGCTTGTCGTCGAACGAGAAGCGGACGGACACAGATTCCCCGTTCAAAAGCCGGTCTATTATGTGTCCACTGTCCTCACTCCATGCAAATCACGGTACCCGCATTATCAAAAGATCACGTACGCGGTATTCATGGCATCCCGGAAGCTACGACACTACTTTCAAGAGTGTTCAATAACAGTAGCCTCGGAAGTACCACTTAACGATATTATAAACAATTGTGACACAACGGGACTGATTGCAAAATGGGCCATTGAGCTCCTCCCATTCGACATAACTTATAAGCCACGGCGAGCCATCAAGTCGCAAGTCTTGGCCGACTTCGTCGCAGAATGGACGGAGGCCGAACTCCCTAAAGAGTGCGGCACATATTCAAATTGGATCATGCATTTCGACGGCTCCAAAATGTTGGCCGGACTGGGGGCTGGCGTCGTTTTGACGTCCCCCACAGGAGACACAGTTCAATACGTGCTCCAGATTATGTACACGGACTCCAACAACGCAGCCGCATATGAGGCCCTTTTACATGGTCTCCGGATGGCAGTATCCATGGGCATTCAACGCCTAGAGGTGCGCGGGGACTCAAACCTCGCAATATCCCAAATAAATGGAGACTTCGATGCCAAGGATCCAAAAATGGCAGCTTACCGCAACGCCGTCCTAAAAATGCCAGCTCGGTTCGAGGGGCTTGAATTTCACCATATAGGCCGGGAGAATAATCAGGCGGCAGATGTCCTCGCACGCATCGGCGCAAAACGCGATGTAGTCCCCCCCCCCCAACATCTTCTTGGGAAGGTTGTTCAAGACATCCGTAGTATGGGAAGGGGAGCCAAACAATAACACCCCGGACCCAACCGCATTGCCCGACAACGAACATTCTGACACAATCGGAGGCTCTGCCAATGAAATAACACCTTCAGCCCACGTAATAATTGCTGTCGTCGCCCCGTGGACAGAACCATTCCTCGCCTACCTCACTAGGCAGGAACTCCCCGAGGACCAAAATGAGGCACGCTGCATACTGCGACGATCCAAAGCCTACAGAGTCCACGAGGGAGAGCTTTATAAGAAAAGCACTACCGGAGTCCTTCAAAGGTGCATCTCCGAAGAGGAGGGGCGGAACCTCCTGGCTGAAATTCATGCCGGACTGGGCGGTCATCACGCTGCAGTTCGGTCCCTTGTAAGCAAGGCCTTCCGTACAGGCTTTTATTGGCCGACGGCCTGGGAAGACGCTCATGACTTAGTCCAACGATGCACCGGTTGCCAGCTCTTTGCAAACCAAAGCCATATGCCACCCACCGCCCTCCGAACTATCCCCATTACTTGGCCCTTTGCGGTCTGGGGGCTTGACTTGGTTGGACCCCTTAAAGGTGGAACCCACAAGCAAAAATACTTACTGGTCATGGTGGATAAATTCACCAAATGGATAGAAGCCAAGCCTGTTAAGATGGCCGAATCCGGACCGGTGATAGACCTTATATCCGGGATCGTACACCAATACGGCGTTCCCCACAGCATCATCACTGATAACGTCACGAACTTCACGGCCGACGAGGTAAAACTCTGGTGCAAAAACATGGGCATCAAGCTCGACTATGCTTCCGTCTATCACCCACAAACTAACGGCCAGGTCGAACGTGCAAATGGTCTTATCATGAGCGGCATTAAACCCAGATTAGTGCGGTCCCTCAAGGAATCTAACACGCACTGGGTAGAGGAGCTCGACTCCGTACTCTGGGGGCTGCGGACCACGCCAAATCGCACCATCGGATACACACAATTCTTCATGGTGTACGGCGCAGAGGCAGTTTTGCCCTGCGACATAATTCATGACTCACCTCGAGTGCGCATGTACGAAGAAAGAGAAGCCGAGCTCGATCGGCAGGACAGCTTAGACGCATTGGAGGAGGAGCGTGATGTGGCAAAAGTGTGTTCCTCATTCTATCAACAGCAGGCTCGAAGATACCAAAGCAGAGAAGTACGGGCCAAAAATTACAATGTTGGTGAATTAGTTCTACGGCTACCGGACAAGAAAAAGGACAAACTCAAGCCCAAGTGGGAAGGTCCCTTCATAATTGACCAAGTCCTGACAGGTGGAGCGTACCGCCTGCGAGATGCATCGGATAACCGACTCGAGCCGAACCCATGGAACGCAGCCCGTCTCTGAGGATTCTATGCCTAGCGCCGGACTCTATGTTCGTCTCCTTCCTTTGTCCATTTTTTATATATTTTCTATCTTGCATTTCTCTTCTCTCTCTCTCTCTCTCTCTCTCTCTCTCTCTTATAGCCCTTAAAGGCTCATAAAGTGACGCGCTATCCGCGCTCATTAAACCTGGGGGCTTCTTCAAACAGAAGCTTATTTATACGGGCTTCATGCCCAACACATGTGTCACACTTCCGCATGTACCTTTTCTTCACCATTATATGCCTCGATATGACTTGAGTTTTGGCCAAGCTGGGTTGCCTGGCTCCTTTGCTTACCCCTACGTTCCCGATTGTTCGGCTAGGTGGTAAAGGGAGCACCTCTGCGATTGTGACTGCCGGGTCAGTCGGATGTGTACCTCAGACTGGGTGAAGCCGAAAGCTAGCGTTCTTAAGGGAATATTCGGTCGGTGAACTAAAGATGATCTTTTTTATTTTTATCTATATGCCCCCAGATGTTTTTCCTGCGTTTCTTTTCGCAGCATGGACATGCACTTTAGGGCATGCCTCCCAGGGAAAGGAACCCCTAACGGAACTATTCTCCCTGGAAGATGTTTCTTACTAACCATGTAATATAACATAACTAGTCGGGCACTTGTCTGTTCACGCACTAATGACCCCTACGCCTAGTCTCCATGCATTCCCCAGTTCTTATATAACCGCATGGGAATTCAGACACACTCCGGACCGTCAGGTCCCGAGGCTGAAGCGAAAAGGTCGGCCATGACAAACAATCTACAATCCGGCTAGAAGGCATCATAAATGGCAATTACATTACATAGTCATTTTGACTGATTGTATTCCTCTTCAATACCATCTAGCAGGCTGTCTAATTTACAGTCCTGCTGGGAATACTTCGCGGCCAACTCTACTTGGCCGTATACTAAGCTTACAGGGATCTCCTTCCCATCGGGCCCTACAGGACCGACCTCGGCCATGTGGTTGGGGTCAGCCTTTGCGTACCGCGTCTTCACCATGGCCCAGGCCTCCCTAGCGCCTTGACGGCAGGCTGATATCTTCCACAATCAAAAGCGCTGCCGTGCTCCCTTTAGCTTCTCCGCAAGCTCTCCAAGACCTTCGGGCATGGAGACGGATGGCCACAGGGCCTGGGCGACGCCTCGCATCGCCTACCGAACTCGATCGAGCAGTTGCGAGAGCTCGGGAAGAAGATCACCTATAGAACCGGGCATCTCCTCAGCAGGACAACCTGTCAGCACACCTACAGACATTGCTCTATTAGTCGACTTCCCCGCCGAACTTTCTTTCAAAAGGTTCGTTCAAGCACTTACTAAATATGCCACGCCGAAGCCGCTGATTCTCCCTCACGGAGTCTGACAGCTGGGCACGAACATCTTTCAGCTCGACACCCAGCTTGGTGTTGGCATCTCAGAGATCGTTCTTCTCCCCCATCACCTTTAACACCACCCTCTCACCAGCCTTTAGCTGGCGTAGGAGGTGTCGTCTTTCCGGATCCAATCCGGCGCTATCTGCAATCTCATTTGTCAGATTCGCACCAAAGTCGTGCTTCGCAAAATACTTATCTTTCAAAGTGTATGTTACCAGAGGGGGCCTCCTTAGGCTCCCCTACCGCGGCTAGTGCGGCCTCAAGTTGGGCTTTGCACTCTTCCAGCTCCTTGGACAGTAGGGAATTCTTTTCTGTAAGAACCTGCATAACCAATGATCCTTAAATCAGTTATTTTAACTGTTTCAAGTCTCGGGGGCTACTGGTATATATATAGTTGCCAAAATTTTCTTACCCGTATGTCTTTTACATATTGCTCCATGGCTCTGGTTAGACCATTTTGAGCGGCACGGAGGTACGCATCTCCCGACTTAAAGGCATCTAACGCCTCTTGGGAGAAACAAGCGTCACGAAGAATTGTCCAGTGACGCCTGTGTTTCATGGCACTCTCCACCTCAGAGTTGGTGGCAGACAACCTGTCCACATCCTCCGTCGGAGGAGCGTCCGGTGCGCGCCTTGTGTTCGACCCCGCTTCCGGGCCAGGCTTTGGAGCCTGGCTGGTGGAGGCGCGATTGGAGGTCTCTCCGAATATAGTTCGATGTCTCTTTGTCCTGAAGAGAGCACAAGTGTTAATATGCCCTGAAGGTATGACACCTGGGATAAGGGGGTGCACCATACCTTTGCGCTGACACCCCGGTCCGGACTGCACCTCTTTTCTGCCCACGGGGCCCTGCGGCCCCTCGTTGGCTTGTCGCCACAGGTTCAGCCTCCCGTTTCTGGGAGGCCGGGATTAGCCCTGGATAATCGGCCATAATGGCCACCAGGGTGTTGTCCTTGCTCAATTGATGGAACACTCCATCAATCAGATCCACCACAAGCTCCGGATCCTCTTGCGAGTCCGGGTCGAGGGACCGTCCTGGGTCCTCGGGTTGTGGAGGAGGGTTGTTTATTTCTTTAACAGCCTGGCACAGTTCCTGCATCGAAATCACTAAGATTAAATATTTAACAATGGTGATATAAAACGAATGGGCAAGATGTGATCACTCACCCAGCTTGGAGGATTGTACATGGAAAATCCACCCTTTGGGTCAACGCGGAGAAAATCCTCCTCTTCTCCCTTGTACAAAGCGGACAAGGTCTTTATTAGAGCCCCAGCCGAATCCGGCCCCTTACGGTCGTAGCGGGTGGTGTCGTCCTCCCCGTTGAAATCCCACATGGGGTGGCTTCTATACTGTAGCGGCTGCACCCCTCGCATGATGCATGCAGCCATGACCCCGATCATGGTTAGTCCGGAATGAGCTAACAATCTTATCCGGCCCATCAGGTAAACAACGTCCCTGTCACTTTCCCTCTGAGGGCTCCATGGGCGCCAGCTTAGGCGCTTCTTTTAGGGAGCATTGTTGAATTCAGGGAGGCCGATCTAGACAGGATCTGGTAGCGGGACGTCTTCTATGTAAAACCATTTCGAGGGCCAGTCTTCGGACGCCTTCTTTGGGGTTCTGGACAGATAGCCGATCCCGGTGATGCGCCATACTTCGGCTCCGCCCACTTGATACATAGACCCCTTCTTGGAACGGGGCACGAGGCAAAATAGCTCCCTCCACAGTCCGAAATGAGCTTCAACACCCAAGAACAGCCCGTAGAGGGCTACAAAGCCCGCGATATGCAATACTGAGGCAGGCGTGAGATGATGTAGCTGGAGGCCGTAGAACTCCCGCAGCCCTCGAAGAAATGGATGAATTGGAAATCTGAGCCCCCTTATTAAATAAGGGACGAGGCACACCCTCTCTCCTTTGGAGGGATTAGGGGCGCTCTCCGCCGTTATAGACGGCAAGACCGGCTCGAACCGGGATCATATAGGCCGGGGGGAGAAATCCCTTGGTCTGGAGCGTCACTAATTCACTATGCGGGATGGAGCATCTTTCCCAATATCCAGGCTTAGGGCTGGAAGGGTGGGAGGAGGAGTCGCGACGGCTGGCCATGGTTTAATGGATCTTTGTCGAATGCGCTCTGATGAACACTCGCGAAGGGGGAAGGTGTGGTTTGGATCTAAATCCTCGTCTCCTTAAATAGGTCAGCTTGTTTACGCGGCTAGGGATGTGAATGTAAAAATACTCAGACCTTTCATATTCGTTTGACACGTGGGGGCGGCCATTATTGGGCGCGGAAGCCAAGGAGTGCAACATCTACAAGAAACCGGACTTTATTCAATAGGTACATGGAATTTGGAGGAGAACCCGCCTTGCAATGCCGAAGACAATCTGCGCGCCGGACTCATCGTCATTGAAGCCTGGTTCGGGTGCTACTAAGGGAGTCCTAGATTAGGGGGTGTCCGGATGGCTGGACTATACTTTTAGCCAGACTCCAAGACTATGAAGATACAAGATTGAAGACTTCGTCCCGTGTCCGGAAGGGACTTTCCTTGGCGTGGAAGGCAAGCTTGGCGATACGGATATTCAGATCTCCTACCATTGTAACCGACTCTATATAACCCTAACCCTACCCGATGTCTATATAAACTGGAGGGTTTTAGTCCGTAGGACAACATACACATCACCAATCATACCATAGGCTAGCTTCTAGGGTTTAGCCTCCTCGATCTCGTGGTATACTCTTGTACTACCCATATCATCAATATTAATCAAGCAGGACGTAGGGTTTTACCTCCATCGAGAGGGCCCGAACCTGGGTAAAACTTCGTGTCCCTTGCCTCCTGTTACCATCCGGCCTAGACGAACAGTTCGGGACCCCCTACCCGAGATCCGCCGGTTTTGACACCGACAATGATAATTCCCATGTGTCCTCGGGAGCGCTTTCCTTTATATAAGAGTTTGTCCAGGCTTGTCCTTGGCTACAAAAAGGACTAGCCACCTTGCTGCACCTTATTTACTTTTATTACTTGTTACCCGTTATGAATTACCTTATCACAAAACTATATGTTACCGATAATTTCAGTGCTTGCACAGAATACCTTACTGAAAACCGCTTGCCATTTCCTTCTGCTCCTCATTGGGTTCGAAACTCTTACTTATCCAAAGGACTATGATAGATCCCCTATAATTGTGGGTCACCGAGAGTCTTTTCTGGTGCCATTTCCGGGGAGTGAAGCACCTTTGGTAAGTGGAATTTGGGAAGGAAAATTTTATATAGTGTGCTGAAATTTACTGTCACTTGTTACTATGGAAAACAATCCTTTGAGGGGCTTGTTCGGGGTATCTTCACCCCGACCAGTAGAGCAAAGAGTTGCTCCTCAACCTACTGAACCTATTGAAAATGTTTACTTTGAAATTCCTTCAGGTATGATAGAGAAACTGCTAGCTAATCTTTTACAGGAGATGGAACATTACATCCTGATATGCACCTAATCTATGTGGATGAAGTTTGTGGATTATTTAAGCTTGCAGGTATGCCCGAGGATGTTATCAAGAAGAAGTTCTTCCCTTTATCTTTGAAGGGAAAGGCATTGACATGGTTTAGGCTATGTGATGATATTGGATCATGGAACTACAACCGACTAAAATTGGAATTTCATCTGAAGTTTTTATCCTATGCATCTGGTTCATCATGATCGTAATTATATATATAATTTTTGGCCTCGTGACAGAGAAAGCATCGCTCAAGCTTGGGGGAGGCTCAAGTCAATGTTATATTCATGCCCCAATCATGAGCTTTCAAGAGAAATTATTATTCAAAAAAAATTATGCTTGGCTTTCTCTCAATAATCGCTCCATGCTCGATACTTCTTGTACTGGTTCTTTTATGATGAAGACTATTGAGTTCAGATGTGATTTATTGGAATGAATTAAACGAACTCTGAAGATTGGGAACTCAACGAAGATAAGGAGTTAGGTATAATACCTAAGTTTGATTGTGTTAAATCTTTTATGGATACTGATGCTTTTCGTGAATTTAGCACTAAATATGGACTTGACTCTGAGATAGTAGTTTCTTTTTGTGAACCATTTGCTACTCATGTTGATCTCCCTAAGGAGAAGTTGTTTAAATATCATCCTCCCATTGAACTAAAAGTAGTTGAACCTATTAAAGTTGAAGAAAAGACTATCACTTATAATGTTGATCCTATTGTTCCTACCGCTTATATTGAGAAACCACCTTTCCTTGTTAGAATAAAGGATCATGCTAAAGCTTCAACTGTGGTTCGTAAGAGTAATGCTAGAACACCTACACCCCCTGAGCAAATTAAAGTTGAACCTAGTGTTGCTATGGTTAAAGATCTCTGGGTCGATAATATTGATGGGCATGTTATTTACTTTTGTGATGAAGCTGCTAGAATTGCTAGACCCGATACTAAAGATAAACATAGACCTGTTGTAGGCATGCCTGTTGTTTCTGTTAAAATAGGAGATCATTGCTATATCATGGCTTATGTGACATGGGTGCTAGTGCGAGTGCAATACCTCATTCTTTATACGAAGAAATTATGCATGATATTGCACCTGCTGAGATAGAAGGTATTGATGTTATAGTTAAGCTTGCCAATAGAGATACTATTTCACCAGTTGGGGTTGTTAGAGATGTTGAAGTGTTGTGTGGGAAAGTTAAATATCCTACTGATTTTCTTGTTCTTGGTTCCCCACAAGATGACTTTTGTCCCATTATATTTGGTAGACCCTTCTTGAATACTGTTAACGCTAAGATATACTGCAAAAGGATATTGTTTATGTTGGTTTAGGGGATATGTCTCATGATTTTAATTTTGCTAAATTTCATAGGCAACCCCATGATAAATAATTGCCTAGTAAAGATGAAATTATTGGTCTTGCTTCCATTGATGCGCCCCCTAATGATCCTTTAGAACAATATTTGCTAGACCATGAAAATTATATGTTTATGAATGAAAGAAGGGAAATAGATGAAGTATTCTTTAAACAGGGACCTATTTTGAAACACAACTTGCTTGTTGAAATTCTAGGGGATCCTCCTCCACCCAAGGGTGATCCCGTGTTTGAGCTTAAACCATTACCTGGTACTCTTAAATACGCTTATCTTGATGAAAAGAAGCTATATCATGTTATTATTAGTGCTAACCTTTCAGAGCGGGAAGAAGAGAAATTATTGAAAACTCTGAAGAAGCACCGTGCTGTTATTGGATATACGCTTGATGATCTTAAGGGCATTAGTCACAATCTATGCCAGCACAAAATAAAATTGGAGAAAGACACTAAACCGGTTGTTGATCACCAACGACGGTTAAATCCTAAGATGAAAGAGGTGGTAAGAAATGAAATACTAAAGCTTCTTGAGGCAGGTATAATTTATCATGTTGCTGATAGTCAGTGGGTAAGTCATGTCCATTATGTCCCTAAGAAAGGAGGTATTACTGTTGTTCCTAATGATAAAGATGAATTGATCCCACAAAGAATTGTTACAGGTTATAGAATGGTAATTGATTTCCGCAAATTAAATAAAGCTACCAGAAAGGATCATTACCCTTTACCTTTTATTGATCAAACATACACATTTTTGCTTTCTAGATGGTTATTCAGGTTTCTCTCAAATACCTGTGTCAAAAGAGGATCAGGAAAAGACCACTTTTACTTGCCCTTTCGGTACCTTTGCTTATAGACGTATGCCTTTTGGTTTATGTAATGCACCTTCTACCTTTCAAAGATGTATGACTGCTATATTCTCTGACTTTTGTGAAAAGATTGTTGAGGTTTTCATGGATGATTTCTGCATTTATGGAACTTCTTTTGATGATTGCTTAAGCAACCTTGATCGAGTTTTGCAGAGATGTGAAGAAACTAATCTTGTCTTGAATTGGGAGAAGTGCCACTTTATGGTTAATGAAGGTATTTTTTTGGGGCATAAAGTTTCTGAAAGAGGTATTGAAGTTGATAAAGCTAAAGTTGATGCTATTGAAAAGATGTCGTGTCCTAAAGACATTAATGGTATAAGAAGTTTCCTTGGTCATGCCGGCTTTTATAGGGGGTTCATTAAAGACTTCTCAAAAATTTCTAGGCCTTTGACTAATCTCTTACAAAAAGATGTTCCTTTTATCTTTGATGATGATTGTGTAGAAGCATTTGAAATACTTAAGAAAGCCTTGATTTCTGCACCTATTGTTCAGCCACCTAATTGGAATTTACCCTTTGAAATTATGTGTGATGCTAGTGATTATGCTGTAGGTGTTGTTCTAGGACAAAGAGTTGATAAGAAATTAAATGTTATCCAATATGCTAGTAAAACTCTAGACAGTGCCCAGAGAAACTATGCTACTACTAAAAAAGAATTTTTAGCAGTTGTATTTGCTTGTGATAAGTTCGGACCTTATATTGTTGATTCTAAAGTAACTGTTCACACTGATCATGCTGCTATTAAATATCTTATGGAAAAGAAAGATGCTAAACCTATACTTATCAGATGGGTTCTCTTGCTACAAGAATTTGATTTGCATATTATTGATAAAAAGGGAGCTGAGAACCCCGTTGCAGATAACTTGTCTAGGTTAGAGAATGTTCTTGATGACCCACTCCCTATTGATGATAGTTTTCCTGATGAACAATTAGCTGTCATAAATGCTTCTCGGACTGCTCCATGGTATGCTGATTATGCTAATTACATTGTTGCTAAATTTCTACCACCTAGTTTCACATACCAGCAAAAGAAAAAGTTTTTTCTATGATTTAAGACATTACTTCTAGGATGATCCGCACCTTTATAAAGAACGAGTAGGTGGTGTCATTAGACGTTGTGTACCTGAGCATGAACAGGAACAGATCCTTCGCAAGTGTCACTCCGAGGCTTATGGAGGACACCACGCTGGAGATAGAACTGCATATAAGGTATTGCAATCCGATTTTATTGGACTACTCTTTTCAAAGATGCCCGTAAGTTTGTCTTGTCTTGCGATGAATGTCAAAGAATTGGTAATATAGTAGACGTCAAGAAATGCCTATGAACTATTCACTTGTTATTGAACCATTTGATGTTTGGGGCTTTGATTATATGGGACTGTTTCCTTCCTCTAATGGGTATACACATATTTTAGTTGCTGTTGATTACGTTACTAAGTGGGTAGAAGCTATTCCAACTAGTAGTGTTGATCATAACACTTCTATTAAGATGCTTAAAGAAGTTATTTTTCTGAGGTTTGCAGTCCCTTGATACTTAATGACTGATGGTGGTTCACATTTTATTCATGGTGCTATTTGAAAAATGCTTGCTAAGTATGATGTTAATCATAGAATTGCATCTCCATACCACCCACAGTCTAGTGGTCAGGTAGAACTGAGTAATAGAGAGCTTAAATTAATTTTGCAAAAGACTGTTAATAGATCTAGAAAGAATTGGTCCAAGAAACTTGATGATGCATTATGGGCCTATAGAACTGCATATAAAAATCCTATGGGTATGTCTCCGTATAAAATGGTTTAGGGAAAAGCATGTCACTTACCTCTCGAACTAGAACATAAGTCATATTGGGCCATTAAAGAGCTCAATTATGACTTCAAACTTGCCGGTGAGAAGAGACTATTTGACATTAGCTCACTTGATGAGTGGAGAACCCAGGCCTATGAGAATGCCAAATTGTTTAAAGAAAAAGTTAAAAGATGGCATGACAAAAGGATACAAAAGCGTGAGTTTAATGTGGGTGATTATGTTCTATTATACAACTCTCGTTTAAGATTTTTGCAGGAAAACTCCTATCTAAATGGGAAGGTCCTTACATTATTGAGGAGGTCTATCGTTCTGGTGCCATAAAAATCAACAACTTCGAAGGCACAAAACCGAGGGTAGTGAACATTCAAAGAATTAAACATTATATCTCAAGTAATCCCATAAATGTTGAAACCAATGTTATTAATACCGTAACCCCAGAGGAGTACATAAGGGACACTTTCTAGAACGTTTCAGGCTTCGAAAAGGAATAGGTATGTGGTACGGTAAGTAAACCGACTCCAAAATAGTTCTAACAACAATTTTTCTCCGTTTTGGAATATTTAAGAAAATAGGAAAATAAGAAGCAGTCCGGAAAGGACATGAGGTGTCCATGAGGGTGGAGGGTGCGCCCTACCCCCCTAGGCGTGCCCCCTGCCTTGTGGGCACCTCGTGTGACCTCCAGACTCCGTTTTCTTGTACGATACTTCTTTTGGTCGGTAAAAATTCATTATATAATCTCCTGAAGGTTTTGACCACCGTACCACGCAAATATCTCATGTTCTTGTTCCGAGCTGTTTTCTGCCAGAGTTTTCAAGGCTAGTCATCATGTCGTCCCCTCCTCCAACAACGCGGGCGAAAATGCTTGGCTAATGAAGATAGAGACGAAGCAAGAGGGAATCGGGGAAATCAAGGAAGGTGACAAGATCAAGGAGGTTGCAAAGGAGCAAGTCCCGATAGTAGAAGAAGAATGATCCTCTCAACCTTACTACAACCATCTCACCCCAACTGAGATTGAAGCTTTCAAGATGATTGAGCTAGCTCGCATACAAAATAAGTATCTCACACGTGAAAATCTTTTATTGCAAGAGCATATCACCGCACTCAAGGGCATTATCCACAAGCTGGAGGATCTCCTACGCTCGATGTGCGACATGCCATCATCAACAACTCCATTATCACCACCTCTGGAGAACTGAGCATGGGTATGGGCACTCCCCTTGGCAACTGCCAAGCTTGGGGGAGTGCCCGGTATCGTATCACCGTCACACTTCTATCTTTACCATTTTTCTTAGTTCGATCCTTTTGATTATATCTTGATCTAGTAGAATAAAGTTTAGTATGATCTAGCTTTGAGTTTTGTGTTGATCCTTATCTATGTAATCGAGTCTGTGAGCTATATATATAATAAAGATTAGTTTTGAGACAAGGGCTTTGGTTATCTTGCTATGTTCTTGAGGGAATAAAAAATAAAATAAAATAAAGAATAAAAATAAATAAAGAGATCATATTGATCTAATGGAGAGTAATGACTTCACATATAAAGAGTATGATGAATAAAAGTTGTTGCGGTCATCGTTGCAATTAATAGGAAGTAATAAAGAAAGAGAGGTTTTCACATATAAATATACTATCTTGGACATCTTTTATGATTGTGACCACTCATTAAAGTATGACATGCTAAAAAGTTGATGTTGGACAAGGAAGACAACGTAATGGGTTATGTTTTCTTACATCTGAAATAAATTATATTGTCATGGATCATCCAACATGTTGGGCTTGCCTTTCCCCTCATGCTAGCCAAATTCTGTGCATCAAGTAGAGATACTACTTGTGCTTCCAAATATCCTTAAACCCAGTTTTGCCATGAGATTCCACCATATCTACCTATGGATTGAATAAGATCCTTCAAGTAAGTTGTCATTGTTGCAAGCAATAAAAATTGCTCTTTAAATATGTATGATCTATTAGTGTGGAGAAAATAAGCTTTATACGAGGTTGTGACATGGAAGAAATAAAAGTGATAGACTGCATAATAAAGGTCCCTATCACAAGTGGCAATATAAAGTGACGTTCTTTTGCATTAAGATTTTGTGCATCCAACGATAAAAGGACATGACAACCTCTGCTTCCCTCTGTGAAGGGCCTATCTTTTATTTTTGTCTTATACCTTATATAAGAGTCATGGTGATCTTCACCTTTCCTTTTTACATTTTATCCTTTGGCAAGCATGATATGTTGGAAAGATCCTGATATATATAGCTAATTGGATGTGGGTTTTCATAAAGCATTATTGTTGACATTACCCTTGAGGTAAAAGGTTGGGAGGCAAAACTATAAGCCCCTATCTTTCTCTGTGTCCGATTAAAACTTCATACCCACAAGTATTGCGTGAGTGTTAGCAATTGTGAAATACTAAATGATAGTTGAGTATGTGGACTTGCTAAAAAGCTCTTATATTGACGCTTTCCGATGTTATGATAAATTGCAATTGCTTCAATGACTGAGATTATAGTTTGCCAGCTTTCAATGAAGTTTCTGATTCATACTCAACATTGTGAATAGATTGTTACTTTAGCATAAGAAACCATATGACTATATATATATATGTTGTTGTTCTAAGAATGATCATGATGCCCTCATGTCTGTATATTATTTTATCGACACCTCTATCTCTAAACAAGTGGACATATTTTTCAATATCGGCTTCCTCTTGAGGACAAGCGAGGTTTAAGCTTGGGGGAGTTGATACGTCCATTTTGCATCATGCTTCTATATCGATATTTATTGCATTATGGGCTGTTATTACAAATTATGTCACAATACTTATGTCTTTTCTCTCTTATTTTACAGGGTTTACATGAAGAGGGAGAATGCCGGCAGCTGGAATTCTGGGCTGGAAAAGGAGCAAATATTAGAGACCTATTCTGCACAACTCCAAAAGTCCTGAAACTCCATGAAATTTGGTTTTGGAATATATTAAAAATATTGGGCGAAGAAAGCACCAGAGGGGAGCCAGCCACCGTCCACGAGGGTGGGGGGCGCACCCGCTGCCTCGTGGGCCACCTGGCAGGCCCCCGATGCCCATCTTTTGGTATAAGGTTTCTTTCCCCTGGAAAAAATAATAAGGAAGCTTTCGGGACGAAGTGCCGCCGTCTCAAGGAGGAACCTTGGTGGAACCAATCTAGGGCTCCGGCGAAGCTGATCTGTCGGTGAAACATCCCTCCGGGAGGGGGAAATCGTCACCATCGTCATCACCATCGATCCTCTCATCGGGAGGGGGTCAATCTGCATCAACATCTTCACCGGCACCATCTCCTCTCAAACCCTAGTTCATCTCTTGTATTCGATCTTTGTCTCAAAACCTCAAATTGGTACATGTGGGTTGCTAGTAGTGTTGATTACTCCTTGTAGTTGATGCTAGTTGGTTTATTCGGTGGAAGATTATATGTTCAGATCTGTTATGCATATTAATACCCCTCTGATTATGAACATGAATATGATTTGTGAGTAGTTACGTTTGTTCCTGAGGACATGGGAGAAGTCTTGCTATAAGTAGTCATGTAAATTTGGCATTCGTCCCATATTTTGATGAGATGTATGTTGTCTTTCCTCTAGTGTTGTTATGTAAACATCGACTACATGACACTTCACAATTGTTTGGGCCTAGGGGAAGGCATTGGGAAGTAATAAGTAGATGATGGGTTGCTAGAATGACAGAAGCTTAAACCCTAGTTTATGCGTTGCTTCGTAAGGGGCTGATTTGGATCCACATGTTTCATGCTATGGTTAGGTTTACCTTAATTCTTCTTTTGTAGTTGCGGATGCTTGCGAAGGGGGTTAATCATAGGCGGGATGCTTGTCCAAGGAAGGGCAGTACCCAAGCACCGGTCCACCCACATATCAAATTATCAAAGTAACAAATGCGCATCATATGAGCACGACGAAAACTAGCTTGACGATAATTCCCATGTGTCTGCGGGAGTGCTTTCCTTTATATAAGAGTTTGTCCAGGCTTGTCCTTTGCTAAAAAAAGGATTGAGCCACCTTGCTGCACCTTGTTTACTTTTATTACTTGTTACCCGTTACGAATTACCTTATCACAAAACTATCTGTTACCAATAATTCCAGTGCTTGTAGAGAGTACCTTACTGAAAACCGCTTGTCATTTCCTTCTGCTCCTCGTTGGGTTCAACACTCTTACTTATCGAAAGGACTACGATAGATCCCCTATACTTGTGGGTCATCAATCATCATGAGAAAGTCGAGCATAAAAATTCTGAATGATAATTTCCTTCGAGAGCTCATGATTGGGGCATGAATATAACATTGACTTAAGCCTCCCCCAAGCTAGAGCGATACTTTCTCCTTCACGAGGCCAAAAACTATATATATAATTCCGATCACGATGAACTAGAAGCATAGAATAATTTTTTTGGTGAAACTCCAATTCCAAGATCCAATATCATCGCATAGAGTATACCATACCAATGCCTTTCCCTTCAAAGATAAAGGTAAACCCTTCTTAACTTCATCTCCGGATAAACCTGCAAGCTTAAGCAATCCACAAATTTCTTTCACATATATCAAGTGCATATCTGGATGTTCGGTTCCATCTCCTGCATAAGGATTAGCTAGCAGTTCTTCTATCATACCCGAAGGACTTTCATATTCAATATTTTTAGTAGGTGCAGTAGGTTGAGGGGTGACTAATTTTGGTTCTGGTCGAGGTGAAAATCCCCAAACAAACCCTTTCAAGGATTGTTTTCCATAGTAACAAGTAACAATAAATTTCGGCACATAGTAATAATTTTTCCTTACCAATTTCCACTTGCCAAGAGCGCTTCTGTCGGTGCTCACAACACCTATGGGACCACACGGATCCCTTCTACGGTTTGGCAAGGAAGAGGCGTGGTACAAAGAGCGGATCTAACGGTCAACACGATGGATTTTTACCCAGGTTCAGGTCACTAAGGAGCGTAATACCCTAGTCCTACTTGAGTGTATTTCTTGTATTCTTGAGCTTCGGCTCGCCGCTATGCTTGCAAGTTGGGCCAAGAGGTTCAAAAGTCTGAATCCTCCTCTAGTATGCCATGGGCCTCCTTTTATATGTCCAAGGGGCTGTCACAGTGGCACATAGGAGGTGTAAAGTAGCTACAGTGCCTATGTTTATCACCAGCATCTTAGGACAAAACACATTAAATGCGTTGCTTACGTGCCCCTCAGCTTTATCGGGGGCGGGAGTAGAACCCGTCCCGTCCGTCGCCGCCCCGCTCTATCTTGACACGCGTCCATGCTGGCGAGGCATGCAGTGCCAAGTTGGTTGGCCAGCTGGCGCGCTAGAGAGGTGGCGGGATCTTCATGAACATCTGCATGCCACCACGCAGGTGCTTGCTAGGCTGGTAGGCCGACCACTACGTTGGAGAGGTGACGGGGTGGCGGAGTCTTGTCGTGGTCTTGTCGACGTCCCCGGCAAGGATCTTGTCGGGGCCTCGCAGACGTCTACGACAAGGATCTTGCTAGGTACGTACCTCGTCTTCTGGCCTCCACAAAGATCTGCACGCCTCTATGCGCGCACCCCTGGGTCTTGGTCTTAACATTGTCGATGGCGTCAGAGCTCTCAATCACAAGGGTGGTGCTCTTGTTAGTGCCCTGCAAGCCGTCCCGGCAAGGATCGTGCCGGGGTGGCGCAAGCTGTCCCGGCAAGGATCTTGCCGAGGGTGGCGCAAGTTGTCCGGCAAGGATCTTGCCGGGGGTCCAGCTCGTCCTCTGTTCTCTGGATTGGCCACTTCTCTTTGCCTTGTATCTCGTTTTTATCCTCGATCGCGTTCTTCATGCCTCGCCGCGCGTGGGGCTACAACTTCCCGTGCACAAGTATGGGGTGCTAAAGGGCCCAAACTTTAGTGCACCAACAGGAGCCCCTGGACCTGGGCCACGCACGAGCGTGGAGCGTCGTTGGGCCAGGCCCAAACATTGCATGGGCATGCATGGCAGGGTATAACTGCTATAATCTTCTCATCTGCTGCGCTTCCCCATGATCTATATTGAGTGCGCGGCATGGAGGTCATCCGTGGAACGGTTGCAGCACGCCTGTGCCTGCGCCAATGCCTTCACATCGAATAGTAAAGAGGCAGCCCTATGCCTTCCCCATAAAAATAGGAATCCACAGGGGCGCAACTCATTTACCCCTCTCGATCTTTCCAATCTAGGAAACCACCATCTCCTTCTTCTTCCTCGAGCCCAATCCAGAGCCTCCTTCTCTGATCATCGCCACCGCGTCCTCACCACTTTCGGTCCCCTCGCCCTCCGTCAGCTGCTATGGCGCCTGAAAACAAGGGAGCGCTCAAGGCGAGCAAGGGGGAAGAGGTGCCGGAGGGCAAGCTGGTGATGATGCGGAGGGAGCACGTCGTCTTCACTCTTGGGCTCGATGTGCGTGCTCAAGGATCGGTACCAGTTCATGTGGAGGACGGAGACGACGGGGCATCCCGCCACCCACGTCATCCCTGGACCCAACGACACGCGAGGTCCAAATAAATTCACCTTTTTCTTTGATTATCTCTACTGCGGGCTCTGCCCCCCATTCTCAGATTTCTTCATCGACATCATGTATCTCTACTCCTAATGGAGCAGTTGGTAGTCTCCGCCGGTCAATTTTCGTCCCACCACTTTCGTCCGGTTTTTTTCGTTGGTTAACCTTCGCCCTACTCCCACCACCCCGTGCAAAACAAAAAAAACATACGCCACCATCCGTCTCCCGATCCACCCGATCTCCATGCGGCCACCCTATCTCCCTCGTCTAGCGATGTAGCGCCGCCCCAATCTCCCCGCTCCGCCGCTGCCGCCCCCCGCCTTCCACTATCACCCGCTCAGCCACCTCCACCCTCCTCTACATCGCCGAATCCGCTTGTAGATCGTTAAGGAAGCGGCTCCCGGGTCCGCGCTCGTGCGGCCGTGACGGAGGGTCTCGAGATGGTCGCCGCCGAAGATGAAGCCCCTGACGGAGGAGTCCAGATCTGGCACCTCACCAAGGTCGCCCCCACGGTGAGTGCACATGCCTTTTGAATCCCGGCCCGTCCATCTATTGAATCCAAGTTGGACATGAAGGGGAGAGGTAGGGGTCAGCAAATGCAAAGGGGCAGGGGTCACCATAGTTGTTAATTCATTTTTGCTGAATTTAGAGCGATGCAATATAAGTTTCTGAATTTCTGTCAACTGAAGATTGTGCATAGTAGTGGTCAAGGTGTCAAATACTTTGTTTTTGCTTTGCATCAAACCATTTCTTTTGTGCTCTGGAGTTTAGAGTCAGCCCCACCTTGATTTTCCTCCGTCCTCCGCCACTGCTCCTAAATGTATTGGAATTCAGCAGGTCATGAAAATGGACGGATGTGATAGTGAAGGAACCAGAGGGAATGATACTACTGTATTAGCAATGGTGTTGATACGCAAGTACTCCACCTAATCTAAAATTTTGTATCTTTCTTTTCACAAAAAACTATCAAACTTGTGTACTGTCATGCCTTCTAATTTTTCTTATTAATTTGCAAATTAAGTTGTCATATTGGTTGGGCTCATTTTTCTGTTTTTTCTCTGCAGGGGAAGCCAACATCTGGAAATAGTCGATCGTGCCGGTGTGAATGCTAACGTGTCATAAATTGAGGTCACATGGATCAGGCCAGTGAAGAACACGAGTAGGGTGGCCGAGAACTTTCTAAACAAAACCTGTTGTCTTCAATGGAGTTTTCCCTAGATCCAGGTATGTGCCTTGACGTGGTGCCAAGATTATGTTCATGTAAGTCTTTTTGACTGATTTACATGGTAGCAGACTGCCAATATTTAGCGATGTGGATTCAGAGAGATTCGACAATGCTCTCGTTTGTGAAATTAGGATGATTCCGATAGCCCCGCCATGCGCCTCCCTCGACAGTTGCCCTTCTGTCTCCAGAGAGTGAGGAACTTGAGGACCTTGATGAGATACACGAGGGTGTGGAGGAAGCTAGATTGTAGAGTTTGTTGTGGTTTCGATCAGTAAAGTTGGGTGGAACCAGGAGGAAAACAATTCCTTATAAAAAAGACAGATTGCAGGAATTTATTGATGGGAAAATAGCGGCCGACGGTATCTGCAGAATCGATGGGAAAAATGGACCCTCAGGCCTCCGGGTGGACAAAGAAGTATGTTTCAATCGATGAATTGTTTTTTGTTGGGTTGGAGATAGCTAACCAAGCCCAGCCCTCACGAGGCAACCCTACAACACAACCAGCCCCAACCCGTCCCTCGTCTCGTCGGCGGCACATCGCCGCCTCCAGCCTCTGGTCTACCGCCACCATCTGGACCAGTCCCTGCAACCCGCCAGAGCGCCGCTGGCCGCCGCCCCACCCATGTCATGTCAACATCTTCGATCACACGGTTGTGCCTACCTATGTCTTCACGGCAGCGCCGTCGGAAGCGTAAAACACAAAGCAAAGATGAAGCTCTCGCATCATACCTCAAACTCTTCCTGCAGAATACTACATGGTACTATTAAAGTAAATATAGTACCATTTTTTGTTATATATGCTACTATGTGGTTGCGGCACAATAGACCCTTATAAATATATTTCTTTCAGGTTCTAGACGAGGCCGGCCAACTAAGAAAAATCTTTTGTCCGATAGAGATGCAGGTTTGTAACCCTTCCCAAAACCAAACATAATTTCCATGTTACATCTTCTATTCTGTTCTACACATAAGCATTTACTTTGCTTGAGTAACAAAATGTCTTTAACAAAGTGTTTGTGCTTAGGATGAGAAAGCAACATTTTATCAAAACACTTAACTCTTTAATGTTGGAATATAAGAATAATTACCAACCACACTACATTTTCAGGGGCATGCGTACTTGAACTCTTTTCATATGTTGTTCTCAAAACCATGGCTCGTAGATTTATTGGTAATTATTATTCAGAAGGTTTCCTGGTAAGTCAAAGACATTTGTGATTCAGAACATCGAGAGTATGGAGGGTTTGTGCTCAGAAATAAGTTTCTTTTTGGTTACCACCTTATGAATATATTTATAGATAATTCATTTTACTTGTTTCTGGTCAGATTTTACTCACAATTTGGTCATATCATTTGAGACAAGGACATCATATCTTTTGAATTTGTTTAGTGACCCGCATTGGTAAGAAGATTCGGCAAACTCGGTATTGTTCAACACTAATAATCTAGCTTATTGACAAGACGATAAAAATATGTTGATAATATCGGTCACTAACTCCTTATTGTAGAGAAGTCTTGACATCGGACAGTCATCAGGCAACAACATCAGGGAGGAGCGGCGCCGCAGGGACAATGTCGTTGGCAGCACCTTTGGAGGGATCCGCTAAGGAGAAGTCACCAGGGCCGGCCATCATGCCTGAGGTGTGAAGGATGTCATGGCAAATGATCAACGAAACACCTGCTGATTGTTTCAGGTAGCCTTCTGTGTTGCGGTTCCTCGTCATTGTAGGGACCAGTTTCAAATTTCAATATGGACATGCTTAACATGTTGTTTCAGTTCAGTTTGTAGGCCTTACTTTCTGTAAAAATGTAACATGCATTCGTCAAATGTGCACCGGCAGGCAAATCCCTTCGATTGGAATCATAGACTGCTCCAAGGATATGGTTGTATAATGCCAAAAATTCCAATTGAAATTACTGGGAGTAACTGCTCAGGTATCATGCACATATTTGAGAAATTTTATTTCAGACTGACATGTAGCTACTTGTTACAAAAAAAAGAGCAGGCCATATAACAAATAGCCAAAAATTAATTCTTGTTTTGGGTGCCGTAAAGAAAATTATGGTATGGCCTATCTCGACTTGATAGGGACAGTGTCCGGTGAGCTGAAAAGCATGATTTGTGTGCGTCTTAAAATATGGCCTAGGAGTTCTCACCTATCTAGATTCTAGACTAGATATGCGGTCTATATTTTTTCTTTGTTGAGCAATCTTGTGATATACTCATAATTACTGGTTTTGGCTACGCTTTTCTCAGGGATCCTTTAGATGATAATGTAACTCCTGTTGTTGAGGAGTTTTGTAGATAATTAGCACCTTCAAGTGCCGCTCAACAGGAAGGATAATTTAAGTGGCTAGAATTATGTGGAAGGTGTTGAAAACAGGGGTAAGTTTAGTCGCCCTGGAACTATTAAAGATGAGAAGCATGATCTTTTATTTGTCATGTTCTATCTCTAACATGTGGAAGGTGCCAAGTGCAGTACTCCCTTTCATAGTTCATGTGCTCTATGGAGTATGTTTTATCACATATGGTCATGTGCGGTATCCAATTTCCCTTTGATGACTAACAATTGGAACAAAACGTTGGAAGTAGGGCAAAAGAAAGTTATGGATACAAACTTCTGGTTGGGGTGTGGTCAGTTGGCCACACCATGCCCGAGAAGAAAATTCTAATGTATATACAGTCTTGACACCAAACTATTATACCATGATGCCTATCTAAGTCTTCTTGTACGACCAATTATGTTACATGGAAATTTTATTCATTGAGTAATCTTTTGAGATGCTACGATGTTGATTCAGTAGAGACATGTTTCCAAATGACATATTAGAATTATTGGTTACACTAGATTGCTGACCGATTAATTTAACACACTTAGATCAAAATGACTCATATTCTTTCCTTATGTAATGTTCTATTTTGTAGCTTCCCGGTATCAGAAATAATAGCTACCATACTTCATTTATTGTTTAAGTGATCAAATTTTCTTCATCTATTCAATTTCTAAGTAAGTGTACCAATTATCTCCTTCCTTGAGCGATGTTTCAAATTTTACTGGGTGCAGGGTTTATCGCTGATGGAATGTTTCAGGTTGCAACCCAACAATTACTCATGTATCATATTTTAACACAACCGTATTAGCTATTTAATCTTCTACATTTTATTAACCGTGGTTTTTTCCTTGGTTTCATAGTTGAAAGGAGTCCAAAATATAATTTACCATCCAAGATCGGGGTTAATATCTGCATTAACTGCTATCCATCCCGATACTAGATGAGGAGACTCTGGGTAGTTAATGTCATCCTAATTGAATATGACACAGACTATGTTTTGAGTGGCGTAGCCCAAGCTTGATTTATTCATTCGTCTTTCTTAACTCTGATATAACTATTCTTTCTGTCGTGGCCAACTCATACATGATGCATGGATGATCTTTCAAATAATTATACATACCTCAGCAAACACAAATCGATGAGTAGATCAACTAAGGAATACAAAAGTTCAAGGCCCGTGATGGACAAAAATGATATAGTATCTTTTCGCTTATTAAGCAGGTCATGCTGTTGTTTTTTTATTCTTTAGATTTTTCACTGAATGAGGCTTTTGCGTGTTCTGAAATGCGATCAATGGCACTCAAGGTTATGCTAACTGTTGTTATCATTATGTGATTTCAGTTTATATATAATTCAGTCAGAGGCTTTATCCTTGGTGAGCTAAATTGCTGATGAGTGTTGTGTGTTTTGCAGGTCTGGTCCTATTGCATTGATAGTTGGAGCAGCATCATTGAGTCAGAGGCTTTATCCATGGTGACTTGGTGAGATAAAGTGCTAATGAGTTGTGCATTTTGAAGGTCTAGTCCTATTGCCTTGGTAGTTGGAGCGGCATTGCTTGCGATGGCTTGGCCATGGTTGGCGAGCACCTAGAGATGTTATACTTGCTCGAACCATTTAAACAGGAGCAGCAGCACGCAATCAGACCCAGAATACAACTCGAATCATTTAAATAAGTGTGTTTTGTTACGATGAATGCCTCTTTTATTTCTCAAGCTCCTGGGCTCCTATAGAGTTCTCTTTTTGGGAAACCTGTGGTTTGAATATGCATTTTAAGGACTGATCTTCTATAACTATACTCTGTATCTTCTAGCACACAACCATTATGATTGTTTCTTGTATGAGTATGAACATTAGGACTTCACAACAGCAGGTTCAATTCTTTTGAGGGAACTCCCCTCTATGAAAGATGCTCAAGCAACATGCTCCATAAGTTTCTTTGTCCCCTCACATGACATGCATTTCCATATGATATTCTATTCCTTTTGAAAGATTGTCTGCTAAAATCTCTATTTTTGTGGAGAGACTTGCACTTAAAAGAGATTAGTTGACATCAAGTGATACAAACAAGTGACCTACTAGAGATTCTTGTGTATAAGCAATTGGCTAAACGAATGTATTTGATTTCTTGGTTGTATCCTGTTAGGTGTACTATAGTGGTGACCAATACCAATGCTTTGATCACATTAACTTGCATACAGTATTTTTCTTCTGCTTGAAACAAAAAGTAAACCATTTTGCTATTAAGTGATGTGCTCAGATTAAGTTTGTGCTCCCCTAAAATAAGTTTGTACCTGAATTAGTCTACTTACGAAAAATATGTACTATTCGGAGTATCTAAATTGAGTGCTAAGCTTTAAAAAAATAAAATTAAGTTATATTCATGTACTTGATGACCAAACTACTGTTCAAAATGAGCAGGAACATTCAAATGCCCGAAGACTTCCTTCAAGCTAGGGGGTTGTATAAGCGAACGACCGAAAACAAGGTGGAGATGAAAGCTCTAAGGAAGTAGGCAGGACTAAGATGTGACTCACCATCGTCTAATCTAGGCGCTTGCTAACCTAGGTAATGAACGGTGACATAGGGAGGGCAGAGAGACACCGGCAATGGAGGTACAGATCTAGATTCTCCCTCATCTCCATAGACATGGAAGAGCTCTCTAAAATGTGCTACTTGCGGGGGCATGCCGCCGTGGGGTTTCTGCTTGGACCGACAATATGATTTGTTGTCATATGGCCATGTCTTGTGGGGATAAGCAGTGTGTGAGGTGCTCATGGAGGGACGTGGTTCAAGCGAGTAACCATGATTACCGTTCCAGACCAAGCATATGCTACATTTAAATTTGTATAGCGCAAGTAATCGTAGCAATGTGCATGGCATAATGGAACGAAGTAAATTGAAGGCTCTATAGGTGTTGTCATCAGAGAGCACAACGGTAAGTTTATAGCTACAGCAAATGAAAAACTTGAAATCTGCTATGATGCTTTCATAGCAGAAGCAATTGCAGTTAGGTTTGGCCTAAACCTCTCCCGCACAGCTGGGTGCAGCAAAATTGAAGTAAATTCAGATAGCGTGGAGGTGATTTCAGCACTCAAAGAGGAATACTCATCTTCGGTGGCCAGCACGATCTTCGATGATTGTTATTTCATGTCTTTAGATTTCAGTCATATTGTTTTTGAACATTGATATAGAGGGAACAATAAAGTAGCCAGCCCCGATGGCTATTATTCCTCTTATTGTCTCTGATGCTACAATTGTAGCCAATTAATAAAGGAGGGGTTGATTTTAAAAATAAAAATGGAACAAAGTAAACTTATGGAAGGAGGACATTTTAGTTAACCCAGATCATTGTTTTAGTTTTTTTTCTTGGGTATACGTCACATTCTATGATGCGTCGGTTCTATGTTCAAATTTCAAACACCCAAACGTATGATGAAGAAATGAGCTTCCACCTTGAAGATGATCTTAATCACTTATTTATTTCATTTGTATGCATTATAGCCCGTAGCAACGCACGGGCGTTCTCCTAGTACCTTTGGTTTCCATCTTTTGGATTTCACGCCGAACGCCGTGGTGTGTATGGCCATCTTCGCCCACTGTCGGTGTCAAAACCGGCGGATCCTGGGTAGGGGGTCCCGAACTGAGGCTGATGGTAACATGAGGCGGGGGACACAGTGTTTACCCAGGTTCGGGCCCTCTCGATGGAGGTAATACCCTACTTCCTGCTTGATTGATCTTGATGATATGAATGTTACAAGAGTTGATCTACCACGAGATCGTAGAGGCTAAACCCTACAAGCTAGCCTGTGATTATGATTTTTGTTGTCCTATGGACTAATCCCTCCGGTTTATATAGACACCGGAGGGGGCTAGGGTTACACAGAGTTGGTTACAAGGTAGGAGATCTACATATCCGAATTGCCAAGCATGCCTTCCACGCAAAGGAGAGTCCCACCCGGACATGGGACGAAGTCTTCAATCTTGTACCTTCATAGTCCAACAGTTTGGCCAAAGTATATAGTCCGGCTGTCCGAGGACCCCCTAATCTAGGACTCCCTCAGTAGCCCCTGAACCAGGCTTCAATGACGATGAGTCCGGCACACAGATTGTCTTCGGCATTGCAAGGCGGGTTCTTCTCCAAATCCTGAGTACCTGTCATAATGAGTAGTGTCCGGCTTCCCATGAATGTTCCACTCCTTGGCTTCTATGCTTTAATAATGGCTATCTTCCACGTGTCGAGCGAATGCGGGAAGTCGGAGGATTTTTACATTTTCCACCCAAACCATGTGAGTAGATCGTCTATTTAAAGGGTTGGGGATCCTCAGATCCAGATCACACCATCCTCCCACAGCGAGTATCCATCGGAGCGTGCCCGGAAAAGCCCATCCCATCATGGCCGGCCATCGCAGTTCCTCCTCTCGCTCCCGTAGCACTAAGCCAGGCAATTGGGAGAAGTGTTCCGTCCCCCACAGCCAATTAGTAGAGTTATAGATCCAGTGGTTTCTCCCTCCTGCGTATATGGTCCCCGTCTGAGCTGGACTAGCCACTTATAAAGGCAGGGAGCAAGCAGAGAACTTTCCCAACTCTTCCATGGGGGAGCGGGTATGCCTTGTCCCTTACTTATTGAGGGGACTTGGATTTCCAATCCATCTGTTCGTCCGCGGGCTCCTGGAGTTCTACGGCCTCCAGCTGCATAACATTACTCCCACCTCCAAATTACACATCGCCGGCTACGTCGCCCTTTGCGAGCTGTTTCTGGGCTGCGAAGCTCATTTCGAGCTATGGAAGAGGCTATTCTGCCTCATACCCCGTACGCCGGAGGGGTCAATATATCAAGTGGGCGGAGCCGAAATATGGCGCATCGCCGGGACTGGATACCTGTCTGATACAACAAAGAAGACATCCGAAGACTGGCCTTCGGAGTGGTTTTACATGGAGGACGTCCCCCTTCCGGACCCTATTCGGATGGGCCTTCCTGAGTTTAATAACGCCCCTTTGAAGAAACGCCGCAGCTCGTGCCCTCGGAGCCCGGGAGGAAGATAACAGAGAGGTCCTTTACCTGATGGGCAGGATAAAAATGCTGGCTAAATCAGGACTGGCAATAATCGAGGTTATGTCAATATGCATAATGCGGGGGGTGCAGCCACTTCAGTATCGGGGAGAACCCATGTGGCACTTCAATGGAGAAGACAATGCCACCTGCTGCGGCCGTAAAGGCCCTGACTCCGCCGCCGCTCTAGCGAAAATACTGTCCGATTTATACAAAGGAGAGGAAGAGGAGTTCATCCACATTAAGCCACGGGATGGATTCTCCATGTACAACCCTCCAAACTGGTGAGCTGCTACTTTTTACTCCAGACCTTCCTGCATTCTTCGTCGTAAATATTTACCTTGCTATTTCATAGCAAGAACTGCAAAAAGCTGTGAGCAAGGTCCACAGCCCGTCTCCCTAGTCAAAGGACCCTGACCGGGCCCTCGACCCCGGACTCAAAGAAGATCCGGACATATTTGTGGAGCTTATCGACAGGACGTTCTATCAGTTAAGCTGCGACGGTGCCTTAGTGGCCATCATAGCCGATTATCTCGGACTGCTCCCTGCATCGCATGTAAGTAAAACCGGAGTCCCAACTTTCAAGAAGGATCCCTTTTTTGCACTTCACCCACCGCACACATATAGTGTCTTACAGGGAAGGCCCTCGGGATGCCATGCCGAACCCACGGTGACTCACCAACGAGGGGCACCGAAGCGGCTTCGCTCAAAAGGAAGGCGGTAAGGACTGAGATGCCGTTATAGAGGTATGAAAACGAACCCTGCTCCGTGGTTGTCATCTTTAAAATATAGTAATGTCCATGGTTCCTGACAGAAAAAATGCTCGCCGGACCGTGTCCGGGGAGCCTGCTAGCCACGCCCCCACCAGCTGGACTCATGAGCCGGTCTTAGTGGAAGATGCTAACGTGGGGACAACACCGGATGTTCCTCCTACAAAGGATGCGTATAGGCTATCCGCTACGAATTCCGAAGTGGAGAGTGCCATGAATCACAGGCGACACTAGGCCGTACTCTGCGACCCTGGTTTCTCCGAAGAGGCGTTCGATGCCTTCAACTCGGGAGACGCGTACATCCGAGCCGCTCAAAATGGTCTTGCCAGAGCCACGGACCAGTATGTAAAGGATATACGGGTAAGAAAATCTGATAATTATGTATATTAGTAGCCCCTGAGACTTGAAATAGTTGGCACAACTAATTTAAGAATCATCATATGTGTAGGTTCTTACGGAGAAGAATACCCAGTTGTCTCAAGAGCTGGAGGAGTGCAAAGCCCAGCTATGGGCCGCAATTGCCGAAATGAAGGAGTCCAAGAAGGCCCCATCTGGTAACACTTGTTCTGATAAAAAAGAATGAAATGTCATGTACCAGTTAGTATTCGGCATGCATGCAAATCTAACAATAGATTCTGCAGATGACCCCGGAGTGAATCCGAAGGTCGTGTGAGGGGATGAGCAACATGCTCAATGACAGCTAGAGGCTGGCGAGCGTGTGCTAACGCGGGTTAGGCAGGAGAAAAACGATCTCCAAGATGCCAATACCTGGCTGGGTGTTGAACTGAAAGATGTTCAGGCCCAACTAGTTGACTCCGTAAAGGAGAATAAGGAGCTTTGACGCGGCATTTTTAGTAAGTGCTTGGATGCACTTTTATAGAGTTCGGCGAAGAGGAGATGCCTGGGTCTGCAGGCGATCTTCTGCCAGAGCTCTCACAACGGCACGAACAAGTTCGGCAGGTGATGCAGGGCATTGCCTAGGCCATGTGGCCATCCGCCTCCCTGCCAAGAGGCATGGGGGAGCTTGTAGAGATGCTCAAGGGAGCGCAGTGACGCTTCCGATTGTGGAAGATATCTGCCTGCCGATAAGGTGCAAGGGAAGCCTGGGCCATGGTGAAGACTCGATATACCAAGGCTGACCCGAACCACATGGCCGAGGTCGGACCTGTGGGGTCTGATGGGAAAGAGATCCCCGTTAGTCTGGTGTATGACCAGGTAAAATTAGCCGCAAAGTATTCCCAACAGGATTGTAGGCTAGACAGCCTGTTGGATGGTATAGAAGAAAATTTTAGTCAGTCTAAGTGATTGTGTACTTCAAGTGACATATATTGTCCCTAGCCGGATTGTAAATTACTTGTCATGGTGGACCTTTTTGCTTCGACCTCTGGACTCGACGGTCCGGAGTGTATCTGAATACCCGCTTAGTTATGTAAAAACCGGGGTACGCGTGGAAACCAGGCGTAGGGGTCATAAGTGTTTGAATAGACAAGTACCCAACTAGCTATGTTATATTACATGGATAGTAAGAAACATCTTCCAGGGAGAATAGTTCCGTTAAGGGTTCCTTTCCCTGGGTACGCATGCATTAATGTGCATGTCCGAACTACGGAAAGAGACGCGGGATATAAACATGTGGGGGCATATATTGCAATAAGTAAAAGTCATCTTTTGTTCACCGACCGAATATTCCCTTAAGAACGCTAGCTTTCGGCTTCACCCAGTCTGAGGTACACATCCGGTTGACCCGGCAATAACAATCGCAGAGGTGCTCCCCTTATGCCCTAGCCGAATTAACGGGAACGTAGGGCATAAACACAAGAGCCAGGCAACCCAGCTTGGCCAAAATTTAAGTCATATCGATGCATATAATGTCGAAGAAAAGGTACATGTGGAAAAGTAACACATGTGCAGGGGGCATAGAGCCCAGAACATAATTATATTAAGCTTATGTATAAGAAGCCCCCAGGTATAATGAGCACGCCTGGTGCGTCAAGATTGTGTAGTCAAGACACATTTTAACCTTTTAAGGCCATGAAGAAAAGGGGAAGAAAGAAAGAAATACAGATAGCGGATATATATAAAAAGGCGGAGGTAAGGAGACGAACACAGAGTCCGGCACTAGCTGTAGAACCTTCGGAGTCTGGCCGCGTTCCATGGGTTTGGCTCGAGTCGATTATCCGATGCATCCCGCAGGCGGTACGCTCCACTGGTTAGAACTTTGTCAATGACGAAGGGACCTTCCCATTTGGGCTTGAGCTTGTCCTTTTTCTTCTCTGGTAAGCGTAGAACAAGTTCGCCAACGTTATAAGTTTTCGCCCGCACTTCTCTGCTTTGATACCGTCGAGCCTATTGCTGATAGAATGCGGAGCAGGCTTTTGCCACGTTACGCTCCTCCTCCAGGGCATCTAAACTGTCATGCCGATCAAGCTCGGCTTCTTTCTCTTCATACATGTGCACTCGAGGTGAGTCATGAATGATGTCACAGGGCAATACCGCCTCTATGCGGTACACCATAAAAACGGTGTGTATCTGGTAGTGCTATTCGGCATGGTCCACAGCCCCCATAGTACGGAGTCGACTTCCTCAACCTAGTGCGTATCTGATTCCTTCAAGGATCGCACTAATCTGGGTTTGATGCCGCTCATAATAAGACGATTTGCTCATTCGACTTGACCCTTTGTTTGGGGGTGATAGACGGAGGCATAATCGAGCTTAATGCCCATGTTGCAGCACCAAGTTTTTACCTCGTCAGCTGTAAAGTTCGAGCCGTTATCGGTGATGATGGTATGGGGGACACCATAACAGTGTATAACCCCGGATACGAAGTCTATCAACGGTCCGGACTCGGCCGTTTTAACTGGTTTGGCTTCTATCCATTTGGTGAATTTATCCACCATGACCAATAGGTACTTTTTCTTATGGCTTCCTCCTTTAAGGGGTCCGACCATATCAAGCCCCCAGACCGCAAAGGGCCAAGTAATGGGGATTGTTTGGAGAGTGGTAGGTGGCATATGGCTTTGGTTTGCAAAAAGCTGGCAACCGACGCAATGTTGGACGAGGTACTGTGCGTCTGCTCGGGTTGTCGGCCAGTAGAAACCTGTACAGAACGCCTTGCTTACAAGGGCCCGAGCTGCGGCGTGATGGCCGCCGAGTCCAGCATGAATTTCTGCCAAAAGTTGTCGTCCTTCCTCTTCGGAGAAACACCATTGAAGTACTCCAGTAGCGCTTTTCTTATAAATCTCTCCCTCGTGGACCTTGTAGACTTTAGACCGCCGCACAATGCAACGTGCCTTGTTTGGGTCCTCAGGGAGTTCTTGCCTATTTAGGTAAGCCAAGAAGGATTCTGTCTACTGGGCGATGACACCCATAATCACGTGGGCCGAATGTTGGAAATATGCCCTAGAGGCAATAATAAATTGATTATTATTATATTTCCTTGTTCATGATAATCGTTTATTATCCATGCTATAATTGTATTGATAGGAAACTCAGATACATGTGTGGATACATAGACAACACCATGTCCCTAGTAAGCCTCTAGTTGACTAGCTCGTTGATCAATAGATGGTTACGGTTTCCTGACCATAGACATTGGATGTCGTTGATAACGGGATCACATCATTAGGAGAATGATGTGATGGACAAGACCCAATCCTAAGCATAGCACTAGATCATGTAGTTCGTATGCTGAAGCTTTTCTAATGTCAAGTATCATTTTCTTAGACCATGAGATTGTGCAACTCCCGGATACCGTAGGAATACTTTGGGTGTGCCAAACGTCACAACGTAACTGGGTGGCTATAAAGGTACACTATGGGTATCTCCGAAAGTGTCTGTTGGGTTGGCACGAATCGAGACTGGGATTTGTCACTCCGTGTAAACGGAGAGGTATCTCTGGGCCCACTCGGTAGGACATCATCATAATGTGCACAATGTGATCAAGGAGTTGATCATGGGATGATGTGTTGCGGAACGAGTAAAGAGACTTGCCGGTAACGAGATTGAACAAGGTATCGGGATACCGACGATCGAATCTCGGGCAAGTATCGTACCGCTAGACAAAGGGAATTGTATACGGGATTGATTAAGTCCTTGACATCGTGGTTCATCCGATGAGATCATCGTGGAACATGTGGGAGCCAACATGGGTATCCAGATCCCGCTGTTGGTTATTGACCGGAGAACGTCTCGGTCATGTCTGCATGTCTCCCGAACCCGTAGGGTCTACACACTTAAGGTTCGATGACGCTAGGGTTATAAAGGAAGTTAGTATGTGGTTACCGAATGTTGTTCGGAGTCCCGGATGAGATCCCGGACGTCACGAGGAGTTCCGGAATGGTCCGGAGGTAAAGATTTATATATGGGAAGTCCTGTTTTGGTCACCGGAAAGGTTTCGGGATTTATCGGTAATGTACCGGGACCACCGGGAGGGTCCCGGGGGTCCACCAAGTGGGGCCACCAACCCCGGAGGCTTGCATGGGCCAAGAGTGGTGAGGGACCAGCCCCTTAGTGGGCTGGTGCGCCTCCCACATAGGCCCAAGGCGCCTAAGAGGTGGAGAGAGGGGAAACCCTAGGCTTAGATGGAAAGTAACTAATTCCGCCCCCCCTAGGGGAAACCCTAGGGCGCAGCCCTCCTCCCTCTCCCCTATATATATGAGGCCTAAGGGGCTGCACATAATACCCACGCAATTCAATCTCTCTTGGTGCAGCCCTGCGTCTCTTCTTCCTCCTCTTCTGTGGTGCTTGGCGAAGCCCTGCAGGATTGCCACGCTCCTCCACCACCACCACGCCGTTGTGCTCCTGCTGGATGGAGTCTTCATCAACCTCTCCCTCTCGCCTTGCTGGATCAAGGCGTGGGAGACGTCACCGGGCTGTACGTGTGTTGAACGCGGAGGTGCCGTCCGTTCGGCACTTGGTCATCGGTGATTTGAATCACGACGAGTACGACTCCATCAACCCCTTTCACTTGAACGCTTCCGTTTAGCGATCTACAAGGGTATGTAGATGCACTCTCCTCCCCCTCGTTGCTAGTCTCTCCATAGATAGATCTTGGTGACACGTAGGAAAATTTTGAATTTCTGCTACGTTCCCCAACACCGAAGGTGTTATTTCGGTGGCGGAGCCTCCGATTATGTCAGAGTGCTCGGGATCTGGTGTTTTGGACGGATCCGGATTGTTGTTGTCAGTCTCTCCTTCCCACACCACGAATGGCTTAAACAACCTTTCTAAGAAGATATTAGGTGGTACGGGGTCGCGCTTAGCGTTGATGCGGGCGAGGATATCCGCCGCTTGATTGTTTTCTCAGACCACATGGCGGAATTCGAGTCCCTCGAACCGAGCTGACATTTTGAGGACGGCATTGTGGTAAGCCGCCATTTTGGGTCCTTGGCGTCAAAGTCTCCATTTATTTGAGATATTGTGAGGTTCGAATCCCCATGCACCTCTAGGCGTTGAATGCCCATGGAGACTGCCATCGGGAGACCATGCAACACGGCCTCATATTCTGCTGCATTGTTGGAGTCTGTGTATAATATTTGGAGTACGTATTGGACTGTATCTCTAGTGGGGGATGTCAGGACGATGCCTGCCCCCAGACCAGCCAGCATCTTAGAGCCATCGAAGTGCATGATCCAATTGGAGTACGCGCCGTACTCTTTAGGGAGTTCGGCTTCTATCCATTCGGCGATGAAATCATCCAGTACTTGCGACTTAATGGCTCGCCGGGGTTTGTATGTTAAGTCGGATGGGAGGAGCTCAATAGCCCATTTAGCAATCCGGCCCATGGCATCGCGGTTATTTATTATGTCATTGAGTGGTACTTCAGAGGCCACTGCAATTGAACACTCTTGAAAGTAGTGTCATAGTTTTCGGGATGCCATGAAGACCACGTATGCTATCTTTTGATAATGTGGGTACTGTGATTTGCATGGAGTGAGGACAGTGGATACGTAGTATACCGGCTTTTGAAGCGGGAACTTATGTCCGTCCGTCTCTCGTTCGACGACGAGCACTGTGCTTACAACCTAGTGTGTTGTCGTTATATATAACAGCATTGGTTCACGGATATTTGGCGCGGCCAAGATTGGGTTGCTAGCCAAGAGGGATTTTATTTCTTCCAATCCGGCCGTGGCCGCATCCGTCCACTTGAAGTGTTCGGTGCGCCGAAGAAGGCGATAAAGAAGTAATGCCTTTTCTCCCAGTCGGGAGATAAAGCGGCTTAAGGCAGCCACGCATCCGGTTAATTTCTGGATTTGCTTGAGGTCTATTGGGGTAGCCAACTGTGAAAGAGCTCAGATTTTATCCGGATTTGCTTCAATTCCTCTATTGGAAACGATGAAGCCCAAGAGCTTTTCGGCGGGCACGCCGAAAACGCATTTTTCCGAATTGAGCTTGATGTCATATGTTTGAAGATTGTTGAACGTAAGCCTCCAGTCGTCTATTAAGGATTCGACGTGTCTGGTTTTAATGACCACATCGTCTACATATGCCTCCACTGTTTTGCCGATTTGTGCTACCAGGCATGTCTGAATCATGCGTTGATAGGTTGCACCGGCATTTTTGAGCCTGAAAGGCATGGTGTTAAAACAGAAGGGGATGTATGGGGTGATGAACGTCATTGCGGCCTGATCGGACTCCGCCATCTTGATTTGATGGTATCTGGAGTATGCGTTGAGGAAACACAATAAGTCATGTCCTGTGGTAGCATCGATAATTTGATCGATGCGAGGGAGGGGGAAGGGATCCTTCGGGCAAGCCTTGTTAAGATCCATGAAATTGACACATAGGCGCCAGGATTTGTCCTTCTTTGGTACCATCACCAGGTTTGCTAGCCAGTCCGGGTGTTTTATTTCTCTAATGAATCTGGCCTCGAGTAACTTGGCTAGCTCTTCTCCCATGGCTTGTCGCTTAGGCTCTGAGAAACGCCGAAGAGTCTGCTTGACCGGCTTGAATCCTTCAGAATGTTTGGGCTATGCTCGGCCAGCCTGCGTGGGATTCCTGGCATGTCCGAAGGATGCCAGGCGAAGATGTCCCAATTCTTGCGCAAGAACTCCCATAGCGCGGTGTCTGTTGTGGGTGTCGGTGTCAAAACCGGCGGATCTCGGGTAGGGGGTCCTGAACTGTGCGTCTAGGCCGGATGGTAATAGGAGGTAGGGAAAACGATGTTTTACCCAGGTTTGGGCCCTCTTGATTGAGGTAAAACCCTATGTCCTGCTTGATTAATATTGATGATATGGGTAGTACAAGAGTAGATCTGCCACGAGATCAAGGAGGCTAAACCCTAGAAGCTAGCCTACGGTATGATTGTTGTCTATGGAGTTGATGAAGTCGTCCTACGGACTAAAACCCTCCGGTTTATATAGACACCTGATAGGGTTAGGGTTACATAGAGTCGGTTACAATGGTAGGAGATCTTGAATATCTGCATCACCAAGCTTGCCTTCCACGCCAAGGAAAGTCCCATCCGGACACGGGACGAAGTCTTCAATCTTGTATCTTCATAGTCCTGGAGTCCGGCTGAAGGTATAGTCTGGCTACCCGAACACCCCCTAATCTAGGACTCCCTCAGTAGCCCCTGAACCAGGCTTCAATGACGACGAGTCCGGCGCGCAAATTGTCTTCGGCATTGCAAGGCGGGTTCCTCCTCCAAGTCCTTCATAGAAGATTGTAAACACCAAGAATAGTATCCGGCTCTACAAAATAAGCTTCCACATATTGCCATAGAGAGAATAATATTAACACAAATCAAATCTGCTGAAGTATTCTGCAATGCGCTATCGCACCACGGCCAAGCCTTTTACGAATCATTTTTACTTTTTCACCTCAGCATGTTTTGCGAGGCGGTTTCCTTGGCACGTCTTGTCAAAGCAGAGATCGTGTACCCCCCTTTTATGGGGATTCTCATCAATACGGACGTGGGTAACCCAACCGTGCCCATTAGCATATTTTCTCGATTAAAGGCGAGTCCCAAACGGTTACGGGGAGGGCTCCTGGTATTCAGCCTCTTATAAAGAGACCAGGGCCTTATCTTTTCTTCAACAAGTTCGCCCGTCGCCTCGAGTTCCAACACCCTAGGCTCCAGATTCTGGGTGCCTCGAACCTTCGACAATGTCCAGTTCCGACCTTCAAGGCCGATGGATGCCCTCCTCCGTCACGGAGGAGGACGTGTTAAAGTTGAGAGAGGCTAAGTTCCTGGCCGGCGAAATTTCGCACAGGTTGCCTGCTCAAAGGCAGGCTATCCCCAGTCCCCAGCCCGGTGAGAGCGTAGTGTTCATGTCTCACTTCCCTCGGGGGTTAGGCTTCCCGATAGATCCCTTTGTGAGGGGACTGCTATTTTATTACGGGCTGGAATTTCATGACTTAGCTCCGGAGTCCATCCTCCATATCTCCTCGTTTATCGTTGTGTGCGAAGCATTCCTCCGTGTTACCCCTCACTTCGGACTATGGCTCAAGACCTTCAAAGTGGAGCCGAAGATGATCGAGGGACGACACGCAGAGTGCGGAGGCGCTATTATAAGCAAAAATGCTGATGTTCCATGGCCCGAGGGCTCTTTTCAAGAGGAGCTAGGCTTGTGGCAACGAGAGTGGTTTTATATCACCGCTCCCCGGAGCACCAAATGGGTGGCGCCTCCTGCCTTTCACTTCCCCCACCACGGCTTGCGTCATGGGTCAACGGAGGGTTAAATTGGGGTTTGCCCAAAGACGTGCCCTTGTTACAGGGCCGAATTAAGGATCTCTTGGAAGGAGACCTCAGCTTGGTCAAGGTGATGCAGGTCATGCTGATTTTCCGAATATTGCCCGGCAAACGACGCCCCCTTCGCCTGTGGGAGTTTAATCCAGAGGGACCGCGAGCTCTCCAGAACTTTATGGGCGCAACGCTCGCGGAGATGTACAAACTGTTCTTCGGATCACAAGAGATGTGTCCGGATTTAACCGAGGACGCAGACCTAAGCCGCAATTGCTCGGATACTCAAGTAAGCAACCTTGTGTCCGGACCTTCCATCCGTATAATTGTCATAAACTTGCCCCTAAAAGAGCCGTCCTTTTAAACAGGAGTGGATAGCGAAGGCAAAGCTGATCAGGTGTCCGGCTCCCCTTCCTGAAACCAGGCCGGATCTCGTGCTAGTCAGGATGCTGGAGATAATGCCTTTGGAGGGGGAGGACAAGGAAGCTATGGCCTCCTCGAAGGAGGCTGCTATAAAGGGAGGAACCGATGATTCTTCTCCTAAGGGGAAGAAGAGAGCCGCCTCTGACGACCCGAAAACCATGGCCGCAAAGCGGGGGAGAAAATCCTCGTCGGAGGGTCTGACGCTGGGGAGTTCCTCGGTCGGACTACGCCCTCAAGGGGATCAGCTCTCCAGCAAGCCGTAAGTAGAGAAAGATTTTTCTTTTGAGGGATGAGGGAAATCCTTGATTTATGTCTGAGAAGATTAACCAAATTTTTACCTTGTAGCTCGGACCTCAGCCCTTCTCAGCAGAGCTCGTCTTCGGGGGATCTTCTTCCGGAGATGATGGAGAGCGGGACGCCTCCTCCTGCCGTGCCGCCTAGCGAGGTGGGCGATCCTGAGGTGTCGTCGCGGAGGGTTTCTCCGAATCCGGCAGGAGCGGAAGATAGTGTGCCCCCCCGAGGTTCTCCGCGTCCGGACTTCGAAAGAGGTCATGGGACGAGCCCGGCACCGTCTGGTGCTCGGTCGGAGGAGCTAAAGATTCTGCTGGGGCGAGCTTGCATCTCAGAGGAGCACCGTGCCTTTATGGGCACGGTGATTGAAAGGATTTCTGTCAGGACCCCGATCCTAGGTCACACCGATCTAGCATGTAACACATCATATCACTTTGTGGCCTCACGCACGGTATTTCCACGGGTGCCACCTTACCTGGCCCGGGACCGTTTGCGCCTTTTGGCTCACGTATATGATAGTGTCGCTAGCATCCATATGACAAAGAACCAGGGCCGACATGGCTAGTCGTGAACCCAAAGCGGCACTAACCCATGGGGACATGCATACATGAATCAACCTCGAGCATGTCGGTCAATAGCGTGTGAATCCGGGCTGTAGCACTGGGCTAACAGGACTCCGGTAACCCGGGCTGTAGCAGGCTAGGCAGGACTCCGGACGTCACCGCGTGACATTTCCCCGAAGGGACAGACATGGGAACGAAGTGAAACACATGCCGGCCAGTCAAGTGTCCTGAGCAGTAGTGCTGGGCTAGCAGGACTCCGTTGATCCGGGCTGTAGCGGACTACTATCACTCAGAAGCACTAGACTACATTTCCCCATATGATAGGCTGCCAAGGATAAACAACTAGATAGTCGGATCCCACACATACCAAGCATTTCAATCATACACACAATATGCTCGATATGTGTAAATACAACATGGCATCACAACATAACTCTACAACTCAAGTATTTATTCATTAGGCTCCGAGGAGCGAGATATTACAGACATGGGTCTCATGACCCAACAATCATAGCATACAATGCAAAGCACATGCGGAAGCTTAACATGTCTGAGTACAGACATCTATAAATGAAAAAGGCTAAGAAGCCTGACTATCTACCAAATCCTGTCGAGGGCACAAGATCGTAGCTGAGGTATCAAGCTAAACGTCGAAGTCCACGCGGAACTACTAGCGAGACTGAAATCTCTCTACAAAACATAAATTAAGAAAACGTGAGTACAAAGGTACTCAGCAAGACTTACATCAGAACTAGCTACATATGCATCGGTATCAACAAAGGGGGGTGGTGGAGTTTAACTGCAGCAAGCCAGCTTTGACTCGGTGGCTATCCTAAACTACGACTGCAAGCAACTCTTTGAGGTGGCGCACACGAGTCCACACATTCACCATTCAATACACCACTATGGATCCGCTCCCGTCTCCCTACAAGAAGGCCATCCATAGCACTCACGCTTATCTTGCGAGTTTTAGGGTATCCACTTTCACTTGTCTATGAACTGTTATAGGCAACCCAGAAGTCCATTACCGCGGACGCGGCTATTCGAATAGATGATGTTAACCCTGCAGGGGTTTACTTCTTCACACACGCTCTCACCACTTACCGCCGTTTACACGACATGTACTCGGCAACCTTCAAGCGAAAGCCCAACGAGGGTGTCAGCCACGGCCTACCTAAACACCTAAGTCTCTAGTCCAGGTTTATCGCCTATCCAGGTTCCATCCGCAGGGAGTCCGGCCGAGGTTTCCACATACGGCCCCGAACGATGTGTACAGGGTTCCGAGACACCAAACGGGCGCCCTGCATGCCCGGCCACGGTGTATCTACCGCAACATAGCCCACCCCTGGGGTCAGCACTACGCACGGCCGCCAACACATATCCTATAAACACCAGAAACTAGTTGCAACTCCTGGACAAAGGACAAGGGTGATCAAGAAGCCAAGAGGGTCCATTGGTTTCGGGCCCAATGCGTGGTAGTAACTGTTTCATGGATCACAAACACAGAACTCAGTTCCTAAGAACGGTTTCAATGAGACAACCCACCATGTACTCCTACATGGCCTCTCACTGCTACCTTTACCAAATCGTGTTCACACACTTAGCTCACACGCAGTAGGACATGTTCACACATCTCCGATTCATCCCCGATGAATCGGAACTGACTCAACTCTAAGCAGTAGCAGGCATGACAAACAAGCATGAATGATTAGGCACATCAGGGCTCAAACAACTCCTACTTATGCTAGTGGGTTTCATCTATTTACTGTGGCAATGACAGGTCATGCAGAGGATAAGGGGTTCAACTACCACGGAAAGTAACAGAGGAAACGTGTTGTCCTAATGCATTAAAAGAGAGCAGGAGCGAGAGGGTGGGGTTGTATCGAAATGAACAAGGGGGTTTTGCTTGCCTGGCACTTCTGAAGATAACGTTGAGTCTTCATCAGTGTCAACGATCACAGCGTCGGAGAAGCGTCTACCGAGAGGGAACAAACACCGGCAATAGAGAAGGAATACAATCAATGCAATGCACAACATGATGCATGATAATGACATGGCAATATGTTGTTGATTGAGCTAATGCAACTAGCAACACAATTAAATGAAGTTGGTTTGAATATAAGATTCAAATTCCAACTCCATATATGATTATTTAAAAGCCCTTTATTGAATTTGTCCTAAACAGTGGCCTTAAGTTGTTCTAACATGCATGAAAATGCCATAAACAGATTCCTTGAATTTTTCTGATAATTTTTCATATATAAATTATTTCATTTGGAGTTATGGTTGAATTTCTATGATTTTTAGAAGTTTTAACTATTTTCTAGAATTTCCTGTATAAAAATAATTCCAGTAAATAATTATTGCATCAGCATGACGTCAGGGTGATGTCAGCTGGTCAACTGGGCGCCTCCAGGTCAAACCTGACCAGTGGGACCCACTGGTCAGTGACTCAGCCAACTAACTAAGTTAGTTAGTGCTAAACTGACCCTAACCAGGCTATTAGCAAGGCGGGGCCCACATGTCGGTGTCTAGTTTAGTTAACTAAATTAGTTAGCTCTAATTAATCTCGGGTTGACTAATTAGGGGCTTGGGCCCACATGTTAGTGAGACAGAGAGGGGGGGAGTCAACCGAGCCGGTGGGGTCAAACCACGCCGGTCAGCAGGTCAACCCCTACCGGCGATGTGTCGCCAGCGACAACAGGCGCGGCGGAGCAGCGCGGAAACGCTGCTCCGGCGACCATTTGCACGGCGGAGAGGCTCTACGTGACGAGGGGACTCATCCGCGTCCAGTGGTGCTCACGGCAGCAGCTCTAGTGGCCTAAAACGACGGCCGCGGCGACTTGCGCAGCGGCCGGAGTTTGGTCGGGTGCGGGGACGCGGCTGCGATGCGCTGGGAAAGTAACTGGCGGTGGCTTTGGCTTCCTGCGGAGCTGATGAGCATGGTGATGCGTGTGGATGCAGGCTACGGTGGCTCAGACCACGGCGGCGCCATGGTCGGCAGCGACGAGCTCTCGGGCTCAACGGAGCCCGCGGTTAGAGGATGAAATTAGTAAAGGGAAGAGAGGGGTTCGGTGCGGAGGCTCATAGCGAGGCTAACGAGCGCGAGGGGGAGGTCGGGGATGCACTGACGACGGCGAATCGACGACGGTGAGCTTCGGCACCCGAGGAGGAAGACGGCGATGGTGACGGCGCTTCGAGGTGTCCGGCGGGGCGCGGCTCGGTGGAGAGGAAGAGAAGGATGCGGTGGTGCTTCTGGAAGCATCAACGGGGCGAGGGAGGGCTAGTGGCCGTGGTGGTGCTCGTCGGCGCTCTCGGGCTCTCGCGGACGGTCGCGGGAGAGAGGGACAGAGAGGGGGAAATTGCCACGGGAGAGAGGAGAGGAGTGCAGGGGGTCGAGAGGGCTGCGTGGCGTCGTCTGGAGCCGTCCAGGCCGTCGAGGGGGCACGCAGGCAAGGTGGAGGTGGCACGGCGCATGCCTGCGCGCGGCAACCATGCGCGCGCGTCCTCCTGGCAGGAGCTTGAGGACGGTGGTGCTGGTGGGCTGGGCCTGTTGGCTGGGCTGCCAGCTGGGCCGGCTTCAGGTAAGGCCAGGTAACTCTGTTGTTTCATTTCTATTTTTCTAATCTTATCTGTTTTCTATTTTGCAGGTTTGTTTTGAATTTGGTTTTGAAACCAAATCAATTTTGTTGCTTCTGGAAATATTTTTTTTTGAAGCTAAAAGAATTAAACCAAAGCTCCATAAAATATTTCAGAATTATTGGACATATATTCATTTAATAGTAGATATAAATCCAATTCAAATAATTATTGATTTAAAATCAGAGCCCAAATAATTCCTTAGAAATGTTCCAAAATTTTGGTTTGATTTATAACTCTTGCCAAAATTGTCAGAGCTATTTCTAGGGCATTTTGGATTTGCTGATTGCAATTTTAGGGTTTCTTGCCCCTTTATTAAAATGATTTCCGAGGCTTTCAATTTCCTCATTTCAAATTTCAGAATTTAGACATGGTGCACACATGAAGCTGGCCTAGAGCATTACCAGAAGCTAGGGATGTGACAATTTCATCCGCAGAGAGAGGATTGCATGAGGCCGTCAAAAGTTTACTGACGGGTTTCGAGGTATATTAGATAATGTACACTTTTGGCAGTTGTGCATGAATAAGATGCGCCCTGTGTAGATAGTAGCCCCTGAGACTCTGCGCGTCGTCAATAAATGACGGCACGCGGAGGATCATAATCCCAGGTCTAAGATGTCGCCTTTGAATGTAGGCGGCAGGGTGTCCGGAATCGAGCTGAACTGACGATTTTGCCGAACTAAAGCGGCAACTGGACGTGGCAGAAGCCGACATCACGCTTGTCAACAAGCGGCTTGAGGAGGCTCAAGGTATGCAATTCCCTGGGCGGCATGAGGTAAGAACAGTTTGATGCATGTGTCTTACAATGTGTGTGTTTGACACAGATGGTGCGGCCGCCATGGAGAGTCTTAGGGCAGAACTTGCCCGAGCTAAAGAGCAAGCCAGAAAAAGTGATGTGGCCGCCAAGAAAGCCCTTGAAGAGCTGAGAGCCGAACAGGCTGCCCATTGCCGAAGCAAGGAAGAGATGGCCAAGATGGCCGAAAAGTTAAAAAGCACTACAGACCGTTGCAGACTTCTTGAAGAAGAAGACCAGGCAAAACAGACGGACTTAGAGAAGGCCACTGCCAATGCCAAGGACGCGCGCTCTGCGATGAGAGCTGCAAAGGAGGAGCTGCGTCAGGCCGAACAGATTGCGGCTAGAAAGCCCTTAATGCTGCGAAGGAAATTTTGCGACCCGAAGTTTGCTCCGTTGGACCGGATGTGGAGTGTGGAGGATACCTATCTGGATTTGGCAGCGAGTGCTGCTGATGCGACCGAACACTTTCGAGATCAGAAAGATCACAAAGTGGAAAAGCTTTTCTGGTCGCAGTTTCACAATCCAAAGCGTCCACTGGCAGTGGACGATCGTTTGGCTCAATGGACCGAAATGATTAGGTTGTCCGGACTTGCCATGAAGTACGTCATGGGTCATCTGTGGCTGGGGAGATCGGAGCCGAAGAGTTATTTCAGCTTGGTGCAGCAATTCCTTGATGCGGTGCCGCGTATAAATGCAATGAAGAGGTCAGCGTGCATAGAGGGCGCAAGGATGGCTCTTGCCCATGTTAAGACATACTGGGCGGAGATGGAGACCACCGTTGTTGCGTCCCGAGATTCGGACAAAAGCCGAGTACCTTCCAAGCACTATTTTCAGGAAGTCCTTGAAGGCGCTCGTGTAATAGAGACATAGTGCTCGAAAGATGCTATGTTATGATAGCACATGTAATTATAAAGTAATATTTTGATGAATTGTAGTGGCCTTTTTATACTTGTGCCTTCAAGTATTGGGAACACCTCCTGTGCGGCCGTTTTAATATATAAAATCTGAAAGATGGCAGTCGTTGGCTTCAGCCCCCACGCACATAGTGCGGGGGTGCTCGCAGAAGACGCATATTCACACTTAACCCAACGTCTTGGTCCTACAAAGGAGGTGATAGCGCAGCGGGCCAGGCAACCGGACTATAATGCTTTAACACTTTCACTTAGCCATAGGAGCTTGACAGTGAGACTATTTAGGTAGCTCCTTGGTGGCGACTGCGCTCATCCGAGTTCGGGGCGTGTATGTGCCTGACCGGGAAGCGGCCCTTCGTTAAAGCGGAGGAATCCGATAGATTCCGCTAAGTCATCGAGTGGCTGACCAGTATCACGCTACATCATGACAGTCAGTTTTTGGCTTTCTCTACTGAGGTGCTCGCCCGGCCGAACCAGGGCACAATCACAGTAGTTCTCCTGGTGCTACCTTAGCCGATAGAGCGGAACGTAAGGTAGCCGAACTCAGGAGCCGAGCAACCCAACATTTGACCAAAGACATGATTCGGAGCTGATGCATATAATGCCAAAACTCGCGGACGCCGAACACACTCTAAGGTATTCGGTCTTTATGAGTGCGGGCGAAACAACACTCTTTATTAAAAAAAACCCTAGTGTCCAGGTACGTGCAAAAATTCTGACGTGGCCACATGCCAAGACGCCAGCCTCCTCCTTGGTTATATCAGAAAAAAAAACCAGGGGATGTGTAGCAACAAGAGACAGTAAAAAAAGGTTTACGCAGGGTCTTAATCTAAAAAGAATCCTTTAGGACAGGTCCCTACTGCACGTATGCGCCTGTGTCTCCGTTGTGCCGTGTCCTGGACGGGCGCCGCACGACGTTCATCTGTAAAAGAGAGGAACTGAGTTGAAAACGGGTCGTGCCGAAAAAATTTAAAATAAACAAAGTGGAAACTAAAATATATAAAATTGAGCTTTATTGTCTCTTGTTGTATATGCATGGAGCCCCTAGTGCGGGGGTATATGGCCACTAAGCCTGCATGATAATTTTGTACCGAACTCGTCTATCCGCGTTCGTGGTCTTTAGTGACCTATTTCGAAGTTTTCTGGCCGGTGAGGCCATTTTGCTGTGGGGCTGTCAAAGCGGCTGCACAGTCCTCCGCTTGGGGAGGCGCACTTTAGTGCTTCCCCTTCAAAGAGATGATGCCTCATGGACCGGGCATCTTAAGCGTAAGAGATGCATAATGCGGTATTGCGTTAAAGCGAGCGAAAGCTTCGCGTCCCAGTAGTGCTTGATAGCGACTTGAGAACAGGACGATACGGAAGGTCAGCTTTTCGCGGCGGAAGTTATCGGCAGAGCCGAATATGACTTTGAGCCGGAGAAAACCCATACAACGGGTGTCCGGACCAGGTATTACCCCTTGAAAGGAGGTTTTGCTACAGCGGATTCTTGCTGGGTTTATCCTCATGTGCTGGATTGTGTCCTGATATATCAGGTTTAGTCCACTGCCGCCGTCCATAAGGACATTTGAAAACTGGAGTCCGCCAATTATGGGATCGAGTATCAAGGCAGTCCAGCCTGCATTCTTGATATTTCTAGAATAATCTAGCTGATCAAAGATGATCGGTTTTGACAACCAGTGGCCGGACCTTTGGGGATGGGCCGTGTGGTGTGTACCTTTACGGGCGCCGAACGTTTTGTTATGTGAAGTGAGTTCACTGTTTTTACTTCTTGTGGGAAGTTCTTTTGTTTCCTGGTACTCTGCTTTTGGGGTTCGTCCTCGTCTTCGCTTGGTATGTCGAGCCCCTTGTGTTCGGCATTGAGTCTGCCGGATTGTTTGAAAACCCAACAGTCTCTGTGGGTATGGTTAGCAGGCTTCCCGGGAGTACTGTGTATCTGACATATCCTGTCCAGGATTTTATTTAGGTTGGATGGATCGTCCCTGTTATCCTGGGGGGTGATTTTGCCTGATTTTGTCGTGAGCCTTTGAATCCGGCATTGACTGCCGTGCTCTTCGGACTTTTGTCCTTAGTCCGGCAACGGTCCTTGTTGCGTCGTGGTTTTCCATTTCCATCCCTAGTTTCGGATGTACTTGGGTCGCTGGGGCTGCACCTTGCCAACCAGCTGTCCTCCCCAGCACAAAAGCACGTCATGAGGTTTGTTAGTGTGGCCATTGTTCTTGGCTTTTCTTGGCCGAGGTGTCTGGTGAGCCATTTGTCTCGGACGTTATGCCTAAAAGCTGCTAAGGCTTCAGCGTCCGGACAGTCGACTATCTGATTCTTTTAAGTGAGGAATCTATTCCAGAACTGCCGAGCTGATTCTCCGGGTTGTTGAGTTATGTGACTAAGATCGTCTGCATCCAGAGGGCAGACATAGGTCCCTTGAAAGTTTGCTCGGAAAGCATCCTCGAGCTCTTCCCAGCTTCCAATTGTGTTTTCGGGAAGGCTTTTAAGCCAATGCCGGGCTGGCCCTTTAAGCTTAAGGGGTAAATATTTTATGGCGTGGAGATCATCTCCTCTAGCCATGTGTATGTGGAGGATATAATCCTCTATCCAGACTCCAGGGTCTGTTGTTCCATCGTATGCCTCTATGTTTACGGGTTTGAATCCCTCTGGAAATTCATGGTCCAGGACCTCATCGGTGAAACATAGAGGGTGTGCAGCGCCCCTGTATTTGGGTGTGCCGGATTCTGATGATGGCTTCATAGCATTGCTTACAAGAGCTTGCTTTCTTGGCCCATAAATGGACCTGACTGGGCCATGATGCGAATCCTTAAGTGGGTCGCATGCCGATTTAAGTGCGGCGCCGCTTGCCACTTTATGGGGTCATCTATCCGACCGTGTGGCTTTCTCATTTTTTGAATGCGGGGGCTCTAGGGCCTCTTCGTCGAATTCAGGCAGTAGCTTTCTTTTCGGATAGCTTTTAGTGCGACGACTGTCGCCGTATTTATCTGCGGTATTGATTACTTTGCTCCATCTAATCCGGAGTGCGTCTTCTGCTGTTTTTAGCTTCCGCTTCTGCTTTTTAGGCTGCGTGCAGTTGCAACGAGCCTCTCGTGGAGATTCTTCTGCTCCATAGGTTTCTCCGGCATGAGGTCGTCCGGAATGCCATTTTCGCCAGAGGAGGGATGTTTGGTTTCTCCATCCGCGTTGCCATGTTCGGACAGTTGCTCTAAGGCCTGCTCGTCCTGCTCTATGGCTAGGTTTTTATCGAGGCGGGGCTTGGGTCAGTGTTTACGCCGATGCTTTGATTACTTTTCGGGGGGTCGATCTCCCGTTCTGTCCCCTTTTTCCTCATTGTCGCTTCCTTTAGGGGTATCCACCATGTACACATCGTGAGATGAGGTGGCTGTCCAATGCCCTATGGGCGTTGGTTCGTCGGTATCTCCTGCATCGTCATCCATGCTGTCGATGCCTCCGGAGTCGAAGTTGAGCACGTCGTTTAAATTTTCGACAGTGGCTACCAAGTGGGTGGTGGGTGGGCTTTGAATTTCTTCATCGTTCGTATCCCATCCTCGCTGACCGTAATCCGGCCAGGGCTCTCCTGATAAAGAGAGGACTTAAGAGAATTCAGGATGACGCTGAAAGGCGAGTGCTGAAAGATGTCTGTGGCGGTGAACTCCATTATCGGCGCCCGATCAGATTCGATTGGCAGGGGCGCGGGGGGTTCGGAGTCCGGTGAGGAGTCTGGATCCTCGGAGTCACGGGTCGTGCAGAGTGCAGGGCTAGTGTTCGGCTCGATCGCCTTTGAGATCACAGCCCCCGAGGTGGCGTCCAACTGCTCGTCCTCGATTGGCGCAATAGGCTCCGAGTTAGAGGTCGAAACCGATGTGTGAGCGGCCTCCAGGACACTGTCCGGAGGTAGAGCTAGATCATGCCCCTCGAGATAGTGCGGCGCGCTTGGCCATGGCTCGAACCCGTCGAAGATCAAGTCTCCGAGGATGTCGGCCGTGTAGTTTAAGCTTCCAAACCTGGCTTGATGGCCAGGGGCGTAGCTTTCGATCTGCTCCAAGTGGCCAAGAGAATTGGCCTGCAAAGCGAAGCCGCCGAAGACGAAGATCTGTCCGGGGAGAAAAGTCTCACCCTGGACCGCATCGTTGTTGATGATCAAAGGAGCCATCGGACGTAACGGCGACGACACAGAGGAACTCTCAATGAAAGCACCAATGTCGGTGTCAAAACCGGCGGATCTCAGGTAGGGGCTCCCGAACTGTGCGTCTAGGCCGGATGGTAACAGGAGGCAGGGAACACGATGTTTTACCCAGGTTCGGGCCCTCTTGATGGAGGTAAAATCCTACGTCCTGCTTGATTAATATTGATGATATGGGTAGTACAAGAGTAGATCTACCACGAGATCAAGGAGGCTAAACCCTAGAAGCTAGCCTATGGTATGATTGTTGTCTATGGAGTTGATGAAGTCGTCCTACGGAGTAAAACCCTCCGGTTTATATAGACACCGGATAGGGTTAGGGTTACATAGAGTCGGTTACAATGGTAGGAGATCTTGAATATCCGCATCGCCAAGCTTGCCTTCCACGCCAAGGAAAGTCCCATCCAGACACAGGACGAAGTCTTCAATCTTGTATCTTCATAGTCCTGGAGTCTGGCTGAAGGTATAGTCCGGCTACCCGAACACCCCCTAATCCAGGACTCCCTCAGTGGGGTTCAGCTGTGCCCCGATGGATGCTATTTTTGTAGGGTCCGTTGGGTGGACTTGGAATTTGACTGTTCTGTCCGCTGGTTCAAAAGAGGTGGATTTGGGTCTTTTGTCGAGTATCACGTTGTCCCTGTCCACTATGGAGCGCAGCGCAGTTAATTCTTCGGCCGCGAGGGCTTTGAATAAAGCTTCGAGGGCCAGTGCGGCGGTTTTATTTTTGGCGCGGAGTGCTATGTCCGGATCACTAGCTAGAGTGATGATTCCATTTGGTCCGGGCATCTTGAGCTTCATGTACCCGTAATGGGGTATAGCTTGGAAGATCGTGAATGCCTCCCGCCCTAAAAGGGCGTGGTATCTGCTATTAAACAGGGCCACTTGGAATGTAATTTCTTCGGACCTCTAATTCTCCGGCGTGCCGAATACCACATCTAGTGTGATTTTTCCTGCACATCGTGCCTCCCGACTAGGGATTATCCCTCTGAAGGTTGTGCTGCTTTGCTCAATGCGGCTCTTGTCTATTTCCATTTTGCTAAGAGTCTCCTCGTAGATGAGGTTTAATCCGTTGCCACCGTCCATGAGCACTTTAGTAAGCCGGAAGTCGTCCACAATTGGACTAAGGACCAAAGCGGCTGGTGCTCGGGCTGTTCGGAATTGAGGTTCTTCACTGGCGTTGAAGATTATAGCCGTGCCGTTCCATGGATTTATTGTTGCAACGTGGCATACTTCGGCGAGGCTGCAGAGTGCTCGCTTGTGCTTATTATTTGAGGCGAAAGCCTCAAAGACTGTCAGTACTGTATTGTTATTTTCCATGGGATGGTGCTCTGTGGTATTGTTGATGAGGAGGTCTTCACCGCTCTTGGCCACCTGCCGGAGTATCCAACATGGTCTAAGGCTATGTGTTGGCATGGTATCCGGTGTACTGTGAATTTTGCATGGTCCATTGAGCCATCCCTCCAATACGGTTCCTCGCCCTGTAGTGGGCTTTGGTTTCTTTGTAATTGGATCGGGTGACTTACGAGAGTACACCCTTTTAGTTCGGACGGAGGGTTTAGTGAGAGCCGGAGGATCCCAGAATTTTGTTTTGGTTTTCCAGGTGCTTTCCATCACACAGTACTTCTATACTATGGCCGCCAAGTCAGCGAAGTGTACTATGTCACGGCAACTTATGGCATTGTGGATTCCCTTGTCCGTGCAATTTTTGCAAAAGAATGAAATTGCATCTTCCTCGCGACAGTCCTTGACCTTGCTCATTACAAGGAGGAATCTGGCCCAAAAGTGATGTACTGTCTCTAGGGGCTCTTGTCTAATGTGGGAAAGATCACTTATGTGAGGGTGGGTGGGTAGATTTAGGTCCAAACCCTGACCCGATCTGAGACCCAGGGGCAGAGGAGTTTCCGAGCTTGGCAGTTCGGGGTCCGGGATGTTGCCCCATAGTTTTGGCCCGCTGTCCGATTCTAGGTTCGAAGATTGGGCCATGTCCTCCCGTAGACGGGTATCCGGCTCGGAGAGCTTGGGAATCCGGACATAGTTTGTCCTCAAAATAGAGGAAGAATCGCTGCATCGCTCCTCCACCACCACTATCTGATGGGTGACCGGTGGAGAGTTAATCTCCCTTTGGTCGGGTTTAAGCCCGATCCGATCATAGTCCGTAGCGACTCCCAAGGTGGCAATGCAATCCAAGAGCTCGCTCAAGGAAGAGAGCTCCATTGGATCCATCTGCTCGGTGAATCCCGAGTCGACATGGAGGCTGTTTTTGATGACCCGAGAAGTCATTGTCGGCGCGACGGCCGAACGGGCGGTCATGACGAAGCCGCCAAGTCGGAGAGTTTGGCCTACAGCTAGGGCTCCCCCAGAGGTAATGTTGTCCTTGACAACCATACGAGCCATTAGGCCTTATCATGACGGCACAGTGGAACTCTCAATGAAAGCACCAATGTTGGTGTCAAAATCGGCGGATCTCAGGTAGGGGGTCCCGAACTGTGCGTCTAAGGCTGATGGTAACAGGAGGCGGGGGACACAGTGTTTACCCAGGTTTGGGTCCTCTCGATGGAGGTAATACCCTACTACCTGCTTGGTTGATCTTGATGATATGAATATTACAAGAGTTGATCTACAACGAGATCGTAGAGGCTAAACCCTAGAAGCTAGCCTAGGATTATGATTGTTGTTGTCCTACAGACTAATCCCCTGGTTTATATAGACACCGGAGGGGGCTAGGGTTACATAGAGTCGGTTACAAGGGAGGAGATATATATATCCGAATTGCCAAGCTTGCCTTCCATGCAAAGGAGAGTCCCACATGGACACGGGACGAAGTCTTCAATCTTGTATCTTCATAGTCCAATAGTCCGGCCAAAGTATATAGTCCAGTTGTCCGAGGACCCCCTAATCCAGGACTCCCTCACCCACCTCCATGAAAATTTCGCCGGGGTGGTCCCCAACACGGCGCTCTTCTACCACTATTTCATCCCCTGCATCCATCTAGGAGGGGCGCTGTCCGGCTGAATCACCTGGATCCCGAGGGCTTGCTGCAAGGGGACGTATCCAAATGGGACCCAGAAGGAGAAGTGGGACGAGTGGCAGTGATACGTCTCCAACGTATCTATAATTTTTGTTTGCTCCATGCTATATTATCTACTGTTTTGGACATTATTGGGCTTTATTATCCACTTTTATATTATTTTTGGGACTAACCTATTAACCGGAGGCCCAGCCCAGAATTGATGTTTTTTTGCCTATTTTAGGGTTTCGAAGAAAAGGAATATCAAACGGAGTCCAAACGGAATGAAACCTTCGGAAACGTGATTTTCTCACCAAACATGATCCAGGAGACTTGGACCCTACGTCAAGAAACAAAATAGGAGGCCACGACGTAGGGGGCGCGCCTACCCCCCCCCCCCAGGCGCGCCCTCCACCCTCGTGGGCCCCCTGTTGCTCCACCGACGTACTCCTTCCTCCTATATATACCTACGTATCCCCAAACGATCAGATACGGAGCCGAAACCCTAATTCCACCGCCGTAACTTTTTGTATCCACGAGATCCCATCTTGGGGCCTGTTCCGGAGCTCCACCGGAGGGGGTATCCATCACGGAGGGCTTCTACATCATCACCATAGCCCCTCCGATGAAGTGTGAGTAGTTTACCTCAGACCTTCGGGTCCATAGTTATTAGCTAGATGGCTTCTTCTCTCTTTTTGGATCTCAATACAATGTTCTCCCCCTCTCTTGTGGAGATCTATTCGATGTAATCTTCTTTTTGCGGTGTGTTTGTTGAGACCGATGAATTGTGGGTTTATGATCAAGTCTATCTATGAACAATATTTGAATCTTCTCTGAATTCTTTTATGTATGATTAGTTATCTTTGCAAGTCTCTTCGAATTATCAGTTTGGTTTGGCCTACTAGATTGATCTTTCTTGCAATGGGAGAAGTGCTTAGCTTTGGGTTCAATCTTGCGGTGTCCTTTCCCAGTGACAGTAGGGGGCAGCAAGGCATGTATTGTATTGTTGCCATCGAGGATAACAGGATGGGGTTTTCATCATATTGCATGAGTTTATCCCTCTACATCATGTCATCTTGCTTAAGGCGTTACTCTGTTTTCATGAACTTAATACTCTAGATGCATGCTGGATAGTGGTCGATGAGTGGAGTAATAGTAGTAGATGCGGGCAGGAGTCGGTCTGCTTGTCTCGGATTTGATGCCTATATACATGATCATACCTAGATATTCTCATAACTATGCTCAATTCTATCAATTGCTCAACAGTAATTTGTTCACCCACCGTAAAATACTTATGCTCTTGAGAGAAGCCACTAGTGAAACCTATGGCCCCCGGGTCTATCTTCATCATATTAATCTTCCAACACTTAGTTATTTTCGTTGCCTTTTATTTTACTTTGCATCTTTATCACAAAAATACCATAAATATTATCTTATCATATCTATCAGATCTCACTCTCGTAAGTGGCCGTGTAGGGATTGACAACCCCTTATCGCATTGGTTGCGAGGATTTATTTGTTTTGTGCAAGTGCGAGGGACTCGCGTGTAGCCTCCTACTGGATTGATACCTTGGTTCTCAAAAACTGGGGGAAATACTTACGCTACTTTGCTGCATCACCCTTTCCTCTTCAAGGGAAAACCAACGCAGTGCTCAAGAGGTAGCAAGAAAGATTTCTGGCGCCGTTGCCGAGGAGTCTACGCAAAAGTCAATATACCAAGTACCCATCACAATTCTTATCTCCCGCATTACATTATTTGCCATTTGCCTCTCGTTTTCTTCTCCCCCACTTCACCCTTGCCGTTTTATTCGCCCTCTCTCTCTATCCTCCCTCTTTTTTCTGTTTGCCTCTTTTTGCCCGCTTTCTTTTTGTTTGCTTGTGTGTTGGATTGCTTGCTTGTCACGATGGCTCAAGATAACACTAAATTGTGTGACTTTACCAATACCAACATCAATGATTTTATTAGCACTCCGATTGCTCCTCTTACCGATACTGAATCTTGTGAAATTAATGCCGCTTTGCTGAATCTTGTCATGAAAGATCCGTTTTCCGACCTTCCTAGTGAAGATGCCGCTACCCATCTAAATAGCTTCGTTGATTTGTGTGATATGCAAAAGATGAAAGATGTGGACAATGATATTGTTAAATTGAAGCTATTTCCTTTTTCGCTTAGAGATCATGCTAAAGCTTGGTTTTTGTCTTTGCCTAAAAATAGGATTGATTCTCGGAATAAGTGCAAAGATGCTTTTATCTCTAAGTATTTTGCTCCCGCTAAGATCATCTCCCTTAGAAACGATATTATGAATTTTAAGCAACTTGATCATGAACATGTTGCACAAGCTTGGGAGAGGATGAAATTAATGATACATAATTTCCCTACTCATGGTTTGAATTTGTGGATGATTATACAAAAAAATTATGCCGGATTGAATTTTGCTTCTAGAAATCTTTTAGATTCGGCCGCGGGAGGCACTTTTATGTAAATCACTTTAGGAGAAGCTACTAAACTCCTAGATAATATTATGGTTAATTATTCTCAATGGCGTACTGAAAGATCTACTAATAAAAGGTGCATGCGATAGAAGAAATTAATGTTTTGAGTGGAAAGATGGATGAACTTATGAAATTATTTGCTAGTAAGAATGTTTCTTCTGATCCTAATGATATGCCCTTGTCTACTTTGATTGAGAATAATAATGAGTCTATGGATGTGAATTTTGTTGGTAGGAACAATTTTAGTAACAACGTGTATAGGGGAAATTTTAATCCCAGGCCTTATCCTAGTAATCCCTCTAATAATTATGGTAATTCCTACAACAATTCTTATGGAAATTATAATAAGATGCCCTCTGATTTTGAATCTAATATTAAAGAATTTATTACTTCGCAAAAGAATTTCAATGCTTTGATTGAAGAAAAATTGCTTAAGATTGATGAGTTGGCTAGGAACATTGATAGAATTTCTCTTGATGTTGATTCTTTGAAACTTAGATCTATTCCACCTAAGCATGATATCAATGAGTCTCTCAAATCCATGAGAATTTCCATTGATGAGTGCAAAGAAAGAACCGCTAGGATGTGTGCTAAGAAAGATGCCTTTATAAGACGTGTTCTTCTAGTTCCTATGAAAATAAAGATGAAGATCTAAAAGTTATTGATGTGTCCCCTATTAAATCTTTGTTTTGCAATATGAAACTTTATAATGATGGTATTGAATATGATCCACCTTTACCTAGAAGGTGTTCCAAAAATTCGGAGTTTTTAGATCTTGATGCTAAATTTGATAAAAGTGGGATTGAAGAAATTAAAACCCTAGATGTTGCTAAACCCACTATTTTGGATTTCAAGGAATTTAATTATGAAAATTGCTCTTTGATTGATTGTATTTCCTTGTTGCAATCCGTGCTAAATTCTCCTCACGCTTATAGTGAAAATAAAGCGTTCACTAAACATATCATTGACGCCTTGATGCAATCTTATGAAGAAAAACTTGAATTGGAAGTTTCTATCCCTAGAAAACTTTATGATGAGTGGGAACCAACTATTAAAATTAAGATTAAAGATCATGATTTCTATGCTTTATGTGATTTGGGTGCTAGTGTTTCCACGATTCCAAAGACTTTGTGTGATTTGTTAGGTTTCCGTGATTTTGATGATTGCTCTCTAGACTTGCACCTTGCGGATTCCACTATTAAGAAACCTATGGGAAGAATTAATGATGTTCTTATTGTTGCAAATAGGAATTATGTACCCGTAGATTTTATTGTTCTTGACATATATTGCAATCCTTCATGTCCTATTATTCTTGGTAGACCTTTCCTTAGAACTATTGGTGCAATTATTGATATGAAGGAAGGAAATATTAGATTCCAATTTCCGTTAAGGAAAGGCATGGAACACTTTCCTAGAAATAAAATTAAATTACCTTATAAATCTATTATGAGAGCCACTTATGTATTGCCTACCAAAGATGGCAATACCTAGATCTATCCTTGCTTTTTATGCCTAGCTAGGGGCGTTAAACGATAGCGCTTGTTGGGAGGCAACCCAATTTTATTTTTATTCCTTGCTTTTTGCTCCTGTTTAGTAATAAATAATTTATCTAGCCTCTGTTTAGGTTGTGTTTTTTTGTGTTTAATTAGTGTTTGTGCCAAGTAGAACCGCTGGGAAGACTTGGGGAAAGTCTTGATATCTTGCTGTAAAAAAACAGAAACTTTAGCGCTCACGAGAACTGCTGCCATTTTTATTTGGAAGGTGTTATTTAGTTAATTATTTTTTAATATTATTAATAGATAAGTTCCTCACGTCCAGCAATTTATTTTATAATTTTTGGGGTTCCAGATCTTGCGCTAGCTACAGATTACTACAGACTGTTCTGTTTTTGACAGATTCTGTTTTTCGTGTGTTGTTTGCTTATTTTGATGAATCTATGGCTAGTAAAATAGTTTATAAACCATAGAGAAGTTGGAATACAGTAGTTTTAGCACCAATATAAATAAACATTATAGTACCTTGAAGTGGTCTTTTGTTTTCTTTCGCTAACGGGGCTCACGAGATTTTCTACTTTAAGTTTTGTGTTGTGAAGTTTTCAAGTTTTGGGTAAAGATTTGATGGATTATGGAACAAGGAGTGGCAAGAGCCTAAGCTTGGGGATGCCCATGGCATCCCCAAGATAATCTAAGGACACCTAAAAGCCAAAGCTTGGGGATGCCCCGGAAGGCATCCCCTCTTTTCGTCTACTTCTATCGGTAACTTTACTTGGAGCTATATTTTTATTCACCACATGATCTGTGTTTTGCTTGGAACGTCTTGTATGATTTGAGTCTTTGCTTTTTAGTTTACCACAATCATCCTTGCTGTACACACCTTTTGAGAGATCCATACATGATTTGGAATTTGTTAGAATACTCTATGTACTTCACTTATAACTTTTTGAGTTATATAGTTTTACTCTAGTACTTTACTTATATCTTTTAGAGCACAGTGGTGGATTTGTTTTGTAGAAACTATTGATCTCTCAGGATTCACTTAGATTATTTTGAGAGTCTTAAATAGCATAGGTATTCAAGATTAATAAAAAAATCTTATGAGTGTTTTTTGAATACTAAGAGAAGTTTGATGCTTGATGATTGTTTTGAGATATGGAGGTAATAATATCAAAGTCGTGCTAGTTGAGTAGTTGTGAATTTAAGAAATGCTTGTGTTGAAGTTTGCAAGTCCCGGAGCATGGATGTATGGTAAACATTATGTAACAAATTTTAAACATGAGGTGTTATTTGATTGTCTTCCTTATGAGTGGCGGTCGGGGACGAGCGATGGTCTTCTCCTACCAATCTATACCCCTAGGAGCATGCGCGTAGTGCTTGGTTTTTGATGACTTGTAGATTTTTTCAATAAGTATGTGAGTTTTTTATGACTAATGTTGAGTCCATGGATTATACGCACTCTCACCCTTCCATCATTGCTAGCCTCTTCGGTACCGTGCATTGCCCTTTCTCACATTGAGAGTTGGTGCAAACTTCGCCGGTGCATCCAAACCCCGTGATATGATACGCTCTTTCACACATAAACCTCCTTATATCTTCCTCAAAACAGCCACCATACCTACCTATTATGGCATTTCCATAGCCATTCCGAGATATATTGCCATGCAGCTTTCCACCATTCCGTTTATCATGACACATTCATCATTGTCATATTGCTTAGCGTGATCATGTAGTTGACATAGTATTTGTGGCAAAGCCACTGTCGGTGTCAAAACCGGCGGATCTCGGGTAGGGGGTCCCGAACTGTGCATCTAGGCAGGATGGTAACAGGGGGCAACGGACATGAAGTTTTACCCAGGTTCGGGCCCTCTTGATGGAGGTAAAACCCTACGTCCTGCTTGATTAATATTGATGATATGGGTGTTACAAGAGTAGATCTACCACGAGATCAGAGAGGCTAAACCTTAGAAGCTAGCCTACGGTATGATTGTATGTTGTGATTGTTGTCCTACGGACTGAAACCCTTTGGTTTATATAGACACCGGAGAGGGTTAGGGTTACACAAGGTCGGTTACAAAGGAGGAGATATCCATATACGTATTGCCTAGCTTGCCTTCCACGCCAAGTAGAGTCCCATCCGGACACGAGACGAAGTCTTCAATCTTCTATCTTCATAGTCTAACAGTCTGGCCAATGGAGATAGTCCGGCTGTCCGGAGACCCCCTAATCCAGGACTCCCTCAGTAGCCCCTGAACCAGGCTTCAATGACGATGAGTCCGGCACGCAGTTGTCTTCGACATTGCAAGGCGGGTTCCTTCTCCGAATACATCACAGAAGAATTTGAATACAAGGATAGTGTCCGACCCTGCAAAATAAGTTCCACATTCCACCGCAGAGAGAATAATTTTTTCGCAAATCTAATTTACTGGCTTGTTTTGACAGCATGACGTCATGTCATGGCCCGGTGATTATTCGAACCGTTTCTCTTAACCAGCTCCACACATAACGCGAGGTGGTTTCTTGACACGCCTTGCCGAAGTGGAGATCGTGTTCCCCTAATTACGAGATTCTCATTAATGCGGTCATGGGTAACCCAACCGTGTCTAGGACTCCTAGATTATAGGCAAGTCCCAAACGGCTACGGAGAGGACGCTTGATATTCACCCTCTTTACAAGGGGACAAGGTTTTCTCTTTTTCCCTCTCGTGCTCAACCAAACCCTTCCCTCGCCTCGAGTTCTAACACACAAAGCCCAGGTCAGGTGCTCCGGATCTTCAATCATGTCCGGATCCAGCCTTCAAGGCCGATGGATGCCCTCCTCTGTGACGAAAGAGGACATTAAGAAGTTGAGGGAGGCCAGATACCTGACCGCTGAGTTGTCGCATCGGCTGCCTGCTCGAGGGCAGGTCGTCCCTACTCCCGAACCCAACGAGAACGTTGTGTTCATCTCCCACTTCCTCCGAGGTCTAGGCCTCACTCTGGATCCCTTCATCAGGGGCTTGATGTTCTATTACGGGCTAGATTTCCACGATCTAGCTCCGGACTCCTTTCTCCACATCATGACATTTATTGTCGTGTGTGAGGCCTTCCTCCGTGTGACCCCTCACTTCGGCCTGTGGCACAAGACCTTTGAAGTACAACCAAAGGTCATCGAGGGGCACCATGCAGCGTGCGGAGGTGCATCAATAGGCAAGATGGCAGGAGCTCCATGGCCGAAAGGTTCCTTTCCAGAGGTGTCCGAATTATGGCAATGGGAGTGGTTCTACGTCACGGCTCCCAGAAGTGCCAAGTGGGCGGCTGCCCCCACTTTCCGCCCGGGCCCCCCACCACAACTGATGTCATGGATTAGCAGGGGTCTGAGCTGGGGTCCAGCCAAGGACGTGCCTATACTGCAAAGCCGCATCTGAGATCTCTTCGAGGGAGATTTTAATTTGGTTGCGGTAACACAAGTTATGCTGGTTCATCAAGTCCAGCCTTGCAAATGCCGGCCCCTGCGCTTGTGGGAGTTCAACCTAGAGGGACCACATGCCATTCAAAGTTTTCGCGGCCTGACGCACGAGGAGATGTACAAGTCATTCTTCGGACCTCAAGTGGAATGTTCGGATATTACCGAGGACATGGGCCTGAGCAGTAACCGCGCCGCCAAACAAGTAAGAAATCCCCTAGCCGAACACGCTGTCTTTTATTCGAAGTTATTTCTGAGAGTCCGCTTTTTTACCAGGACTAGCTAACAAAGGCGAAGATGATCCGGTGCTTGGCTCCCCTCCCTGAGGGTTTGGAAAATCCGGTATTGGAGAAGATGCTCGAGGTCACACCTTGTCCGGAGCCCCTGAAGGAAGATACAGAGGGAGATAATACGGGCGGACGCGGGCCCCCATCACTACCCGCTCCAACTGAAGGAACGGGCATCTCCACGAAGGAGGACAGTCGGGGGAGGAAAAGGACTCCTTCCGAGGATCTGGAAGCTGAAGCCTCCAAAAGGGAGAAGAGGTCTCCCACTGAGGGTCCGGCCTTGGGGGTGTTTTTGCCGCGCAGAGTCCACGGGGGGGGTCAGCCCTCCAACGAGTTGTAAGTGATCCAAAATATTTTAATAGTAAGGGTATTGATGGAAATATGCCCTAGAGCCAATAATAAATTGATTATTATTATATTTCCTTGTTCATGATAATCGTTTATTATCCATGCTAGAATTGTATTGATAGGAAACTCAGATACATGTGTGGATACATAGACAACACCATGTCCCTAGTAAGCCTCTAGTTGACTAGTTCGTTGATCAATAGATGGTTACAGTTTCCTGACCATGGACATTGGATGTCATTGATAACGGGATCACATCATTAGGAGAATGATGTGATGGACAAGACCCAATCCTAAGCCTAGCACAAGATCATGTAGTTCGTATGCTAAAGCTTTTCTAATGTCAGGTATTATTTCCTTAGACCATGAGATTGTGCAACTCCCGGATACCGTAGCAGTGCTTTGGGTGTGCCAAACGTCACAACGTAACTGGGTGGCTATAAAGGTACACTACAGGTATCTCCGAAAGTGTCTGTTGGGTTGGCACGAATCAAGACTGGGATTTGTAACTCCGTGTAAACGGAGAGGTGTCTCTGGGCCCACTCGGTAGTACATCATCATAACGTGCACAATGTGATCAAGGAGTTGATCACGGGATGATGTGTTACGGAACGAGTAAAGAGACTTGCCGGTAACGAGATTGAACAAGGTATCGGGATACCGACGATCAAATCTCGGGCAAGTATCGTACCGATAGACAAAGGGAATTGTATACGGGATTGATTAAGTCCTTGACATCGTGGTTCATCCGATGAGATCATCGTGGAGCATGTGGGAGCCTACATGGGTATCCAGATCCCGCTGTTGGTTATTGACCGGAGAACGTCTCGGTCATGTCTGCATGGTTCCCGAACCCGTAGGGTCCACGCACTTAAGGTTCGATGACGCTAGGGTTATAAAGGAAGTTTGTATGTGGTTACCGAATGTTGTTCGGAGTCCCGGATGATATCCTGGACGTCACGAGGAGTTCCGGAATGGTCCGGAGGTAAAGATTTATATATGGGAAGTCCTGTTTTGGTCACTGGAAAAGTTTCGGGTTTTATCGGTAACGTACCGGGACCACCGGGAGGGTCCCGGGGATCCACCAAGTGGGGCCACAAGCCCCGGAGGGCTGCATGGGCCAAGTGTGGGAGAGGACCAGCTCCAGGTGGGCTGGTGCGCCCCCCCACCAAGGCCCAAGGCGCAAGGAAGAGGGGAAGGGGGCAAACCCTAGGGCAGATGGGCCCTAAGGCCCACCCTGGTGCGCCTCCCCCTCTTCCCTCCCCTTGGCCGCCCCTAGATGGGATCTAGGGGGCTGCCGCCACCCCTAGGGAGGGAACCCTAGGTGGGGGCGCAGCCCCTCCTCTCCCCCTATATATAGTTGAGGTTTGGGCTGCCCAATACACATGAGTTCCTCTCTTTCTTGGCGCAGCCCTATCCCTCTCTTTCTCCTCATATCTCGCAGTGCTTGGCGAAGCCCTGCTGGATCACCACGCTCCTCCATCACCACCACGCCATTGTGCTGCTGCTGGATGGAGTCTTCCTCAACCTCTCCCTCTCTCCTTGCTGGATCAAGGCATGGGAGACGTCGTCGGGCTGTACGTGTGTTGAACGCGGAGGTGCCGTCCGTTCGGCACTAGGATCTCCGGTGATTTGGATCACGACGAGTACGACTCCATCAACCCCGTTCACTTGAATGCTTCCACTTAGTGATCTACAAGGGTATGTAGATGCACTCTCCTTCCCTCGTTGCTGGTTTCTCCATAGATAGATCTTGGTGACACGTAGGAAAATTTTGAATTTCTGCTACGTTCCCCAACAGTGGCATCATGAGCTAGGTCTATGCGTAGTTTCTATGCACAAGTAGAACACAAAGTAGTTGTGGGCGTTGATTTTGTTCAATGTGCTTACCATTACTAGTCCAATCTTGATTCGGCGGCATCGTGGGATGAAGCGGCCCGGACCGACCTTAAACGTACTCTTACGTGAGACTGGTTCCATCGACTGACATGCATTAGTTGCATAAGGTGGCTAGCGGGTGTCTGTCTCTCGCACTTTAGTCGGATCGGATTCGATGAAAAGGGTCCTTATGAAGGGTAAATAGCAATTGGCATATGACGTTGTGGTTTTTGCATAGGTAAGAAACGTTCTTGCTAGAAACCCATAGCAGCCACGTAAAACATGCAAACAACAATTAGAGGACGTCTAACTTGTTTTTGCAGGGTATGCTATGTGATGTGATATGGCCAAGAAGAATGTGATGTATGAGATTGATCATGTTCTTGTAATAGGAATCACGACTTGCATGTCGATGAGTATGACAACCGGCAGGAGCCTTAGGAGTTGTCTTAATTTATTTATGACCTGCGTGTCAACATAAACGTCATGTAATTACTTTACTTTATTGCTAACCGTTAGCTGTAGTAGTAGAAGTAACAGTTGGCGAGCCAACTTCATGAAGACACGATGATGGAGATCATGGTGTCATGTCGGTGACAAGACGATCATGGAGCCCCAAGATGGAGATCAAAGGAGCTATATGATATTGGCCATACCATGTCACTGTTATTTGATTGCATGTGATGTTTATCATGTTTTTGCATCTTATTTGCTTAGAACAACAGTAGTAAATAAGATGATCCCTCATTAAAATTTCAAGAAAGTGTTCCCCCTAACTGTGCACCGTTGCGAAAGTTCGTCGTTTCGAAGCACCACATGATGATCGGGTGTGATAGATTCTTACGTTCACATACAACGGGTGTAAGCCAGATTTACACACGCGAAACACTTAGGTTGACTTAACGAGCCTAGCATGTACAGACATGGCCTCGGAACACAAGAGACCGAAAGGTCGAGCATGAGTCGTATAGAAGATACGATCAACATGAAGATGTTCACCGATGTTGACTAGTCCGTCTCACGTGATGATCGGACATGGCCTAGTTGACTCGGATCATGTAATCACTTAGATGACTAGAGGGATGTCTATCTGAGTGGGAGTTCATAAGATGAACTTGTTTATCCTGAACATAGTCAAAAGGATTTTGCAAATTATGTTGTAGCTCGCGCTTTAGTTCTACTATTTAGATATGTTCCTAGAGAAAATTTAGTTGAAAGTTGATAGTAGCAATTATGCAGACTAGGTCCGTAAACTGAGGATTGTCCTCATTGCTTCATAGAAGGCTTATGTCCCTAATACACCGCTCAGTGTGCTGAACCTCGAATGTCGTCTGTGGATGTTGCGAACATCTGACATACACATTTTGATAACTACGTGATAGTTCAGTTAAACGGTTTAGAGTTGAGGTACCGAAGACGTTTTGAAATGTCGCGAAACATATGAGATGTTTCGAGGGCTGAAATTGGAATTTCAGGCTCGTGCCCACGTCAAGAGGTATAAGACCTCCGACAATTTTCTTAGCCTGCAAACTAAGGGAGAAAAGCTCAATTGTTGAGCTTGTGCTCAGATTGTCTGAGTACAACAATCATTTGAATCGAGTGGGAGTTAATCTTCCAGATAAGATAGTGATGTTTCTCCAAAGTCATTGCCACCAAGCTGCTAGAGCTTCATAATGAACTATAACATATCAGGGATAGATGAGATGATCCTTGAGATATTCGCGATGCTTGACACCGCGAAAGTAGAACTCAAGTAGGAGCATCAATTGTTGATGGTTAGTTAAAAAACCACTAGTTTCAAGAAGGGCAAGGGAAAGAAAGGGATACTTCATGGAACGACAAGCCAGTTGCTGCTCAAGTGAAGAAACCCAAAGTTGAACCCAAGCCCGAGACTAAGTGCTTCTGTAATAAGGGGGAACAGCCACTGGAGCAGAATTACTCTAGTTACTTGGTAGATGAGAAGGCTGGCAAGGTCGATAGAAGTATATTGAATATACATTATGTTAATGTGTACTTTACTGGTACTCCTAGTAGCACCAGGGTATTAGATACCGGTTCGGTTGCTAAGTGTTAGTAACTCGAAATAAAAGCTACGGAATAAACGGAGACTAGCTAAAGGTGAGATTACGATATGTGTTGGAAGTGTTTCCAAGCTTGATGTGATCAAGCATCGCATGCTCCCTCTACCATCGAGATTGGTGTTTGCGTTGAGCATAGACATGATTGGATTATGTCTATCGCAATACGGTTATTCATTTAAGGAGAATAATGGTTATTCTGTTTATTTGAATAATACCTTCAATGGTCTTGCACCTAAAATGAGTGGTTTATTGAATCTCGATCGTAGTGATACACATGTTCATGGCAAAAGATATAAGATAGTAATGATAGTACCACCTACTTGTGGCACTGCCACGTAAGTCATATCGGTATAAAACGCATGAAGAAGCTCCATGTTGATGGATCTCTGGGCTCACTCATTTTTGAGAAGTTTGAGACATGCGAACCATGTCAATTGGTGTATATGCATGAAGAAACTCCATGCAAATGGACCGTTTGGACTCACTTGATTATCACTTGAGACATGCAAATCATACCACATGGGCAAGATGACTGAAAGCCTCGTTTTCAGTAAAATGGAACTAGAAAGCAACTTGTTGGAAGTAATACATTTTGATGTGTGCAGTCCAATGAGTGCTGAGGCGTGTAGTGGATATCGTTATGTTCTTACTTCACAGATGATTTGAGTAGATGTTGAGTATATTTACTTGATGAATCACGAGTCTGAATTATTGAAAGGTTCAAGTAATTTTAGGGTGAAGTTGAAAGATCGTCGTGACAAGAGGATAAAATATCTATGATATGATCATAGAGATGAATATCTGAATTACGAGTTTGGCACAGAATTAAGACATTGTGGAAATTGTTTCACAACTAATACAGCCTGGAACACCATAGTGTGATGGTGTGTCCGAACATCATAACTACACCCTTTTGGATATGATGCATACCATGATGTCTCTTATCGAATTACCACGATAGTTTATGGGTTAGGCATTAGAGACAACCACATTCACTTTAAATAGGGCACCACGTAATTCTGATGAGATGACATCGTATGAACTATGGTTTAGAGAAACCTAAGCTGTCATTTCTTAAAAGTTTGGGGCTGCGATGCTTATGTGAAAAGTTTCAGGCTGATGAGCTCGAACCCAAAGCGGATAAATGCATCTTCATAGGACACCCAAAACAGTTGGGTATACCTCCTGTCTCAAATCCGAAAGCAATAAGGGATTGTCTCTAGAATCGGGTCCTTTCTCGAGGAAAAGTTTCTCTCGAATGAATTGAGTGGGAGGATGGTGGAGACTTGATGAGGTTATTGAACCGTCTCTTCAACTAGTGTGTGGCAGGGCACAGGAAGTTGTTCCTATGGCACCTACACCAATTGAAGTGGAAGCTTATGATAGTGATCATGAAACTTCAGATCAAGTCACTACCAAACCTCGTAGGATGACAAGGATGTGTACTACTTCAGAGTGGTACGTAATCCTGTCTTGGAAGTCATGTTGCTAGACAACAATGAACCTACGAGCTATGGAGAAGCGATGGTGGGCCTGGATTCCAAAATGGCTCGAGGCCATATAATCCGAGAGAGGATCCATATATGAAAACAAAGTGTAGACTTTGGCGGAACGGCTCAATGGTCGTAAGGCTGTTGAGTACAGATGGATTTTTAAAAGGAAGACGGAAAATGATGGCAAGTATCACCATTAAGAAAGCTCGACTTGTCGTTAAGATGTTTTCCGACAAGTTCAAGGAGTTGACTACGATGAGACTTTCTCACTCGTAGCGATGCTAAGAGTCTGTTGGAATTATATTAGCGATTACTGCATTATTTATGAAATCTTGCAGATAGGATATCAAAACATTGTTTCCTCGACGTTTTTTTGAGGAAAGGTTGTATGTGATACAACCAGAAGGTTTTGTCAATCCTAAAAGATGCTAACAAGTATGCAAAGCTCCTTCTAAGGACTGGAGTAAGCATCTCGGAGTTGGAATGTATGCTTTGATGAGATGATCAAAGTTTTGGATGTATACAAAGTTTATGAGAAACTTGTATTTCCAAAGAAGTGAGTGGGAGCACTATAGAATTTCTGATGAGTATATGTTGTTAACATATTGTTGATCGGAAATGATGTAGAATTTCTGGAAAGCATGTAGAGTTATTTGAAAAGTGTTTTTCAATGGAAATCCTGGATTAAGCTACTTGAACATTGAGCATCAAGATCTATAAGGATAGATCAAAATGCTTAATGGTACTTTCAAATGAGCACATACCTTGACATGTCTTGAAGGTGTTCAAGATGGATCAGTCAAAGAAGGAGTTCTTGCCTGAGTTGTAAGGTATGAAGTTAAGACTTAAAGCTCGACCATGGCAGAAGAAAGAGGAAGGACGAAGGTCGTCCCCTATGCTTTTGTCATAGGCTCTCTACAGTATGCTATGCTGTGTGCCGCACCTGAAGTGTGCCTTGCCATGAGTCAGTCAAGGGGTACAAGAGTGATCCAAGAATGGATCACAGGACAGCGGTCAAAGTTATCCTTAGTAACTAGTGGACTAAGGAATTTTCTCGATTATGGAGGTGGTAAAAGAGTTCGTCGTAAAGGGTTACGCCGATGCAAACTTTGACACTAATCCAGATTATTCTGAGTAGTAAATTGGATTCATATAGTAGAACAGTTATTTGGAATAGCTCCAAATAGAACATGGTAGCTGGATCTAGGAGATGACATAGAGATTTGTAAAGCACACACGGATCTGAAAGATTCAGACCCGTTGACTATAACATCTCTCACAAGCATAACATGATCAAACCCAGAACTCATCGAGTGTTAATCACATGGTAATGTGAACAAGATTATTGACTCTAGTAAACTCTTTGGGTGTTAGTCACATGGGGATGTGACCTTGAGTGTTTATCACATATCGATGTGAACTGGATTATTGACTCTAGTGCAAGTGGGAGACTGTTGGAAATATGCCCTAGAGGCAATAATAAATTGATTATTATTATATTTCCTTGTTCATGATAATCGTTTATTATCCATGCTAGAATTGTATTGATAGGAAACTCAGATACATGTGTGGATACATAGACAACACCATGTCCCTAGTAAGCCTCTAGTTGACTAGCTCATTGATCAATAGATGGTTACAGTTTCCTGACCATGGACATTGGATGTCATTTATAACGCGATCACATCATTAGGAGAATGATGTGATGGACAAGACCCAATCCTAAGCCTAGCACAAGATCATGTAGTTCGTATGCTAAAGCTTTTCTAATGTCAGGTATCATTTCCTTAGACCATGAGATTGTGCAACTCCCGGATACTATAGGAGTGCTTTGGGTGTGCCAAATGTCACAATGTAACTGGGTGGCTATAAAGGTACACTACAAGTATCTCCAAAAGTGTCTGTTGGGTTGGCACGAATCGAGACTGGGATTTGTCACTCCGTGTAAACGGAGAGGTATCTCTGGGCCCACTCGGTAGGACATCATCATAATGTGGACAATATGATCAAGGAGTTGATCATGGGATGATGTGTTACGGAACGAGTAAAGAGACTTGCCGGTAACGAGATTGAACAAGGTATCGGGATACCGACGATCGAATCTCGGGCAAGTATCGTACCGATAGACAAAGGGAATTGTATACGGGATTGATTAAGTCCTTGACATCGTGGTTCATCCGATGAGATCATCGTGGAGCATGTGGGAGCCAACATGGGTATCCAGATCCCGCTGTTGTTTATTGACCGGAGAACGTCTTGGTCATGTCTGCATGGTTCCCGAACCCGTAGGGTCTACACACTTAAGGTTCGATGACGCTAGGGTTATAAAGGAAGTTTGTATGTGGTTACCGAATGTTGTTCGGAGTCCCGGATGAGATCCCGTACGTCACGAGGAGTTCCGGAATGGTCCGGAGGTAAAGATTTATATATGGGAAGTCCTGTTTTGGTCACCGGAAAAGTTTCGGGTTTTATCGATAACGTACCGGGACCATCGGGAGGGTCCCGGGGGTCCACCAAGTGGGGCCACAAGCCCCGGAGGGCTGCATGGGCCAAGTGTGGGAGGGGACCAGCCCCAGGTGGGCTGGTGCGCCCCCCCCCCCCCACTAAGGCCCAAGGCGCAAGGAAGAGGGGAAGGGGGCAAACCCTAGGGCAGATGGGCCCTAAGGCCCACCCTGGTGCGCCTCCCCCTCTCCCCTCCCCTTGGCCGCCCCTAGATGGGATCTAGGGGGCTGCCGCCACCCCTAGGGAGGGAACCCTAGGTGGGGGCGCGGCCCCTCCCCTCCCCCTATATATAGTTGAGGTTTGGGCTGCCCAATACACATGAGTTCCTCTCTTTCTTGGCGCAGCCCTATCCCTCTCTTTCTCCTCATATATCGCAGTGCTTGGCGAAGCCCTGCTGGATCACCACGCTCCTCCATCACAACCACGCCGTTGTGCTGTTGCTGGATGGAGTCTTCCTCAACCTATCCCTCTCTCCTTGCTGGATCAAGGCATGGGAGACGTCGTCGGGCTGTACGTGTGTTGAACGCGGAGGTGCCGTCCGTTCGGCACTAGGATCTCCGGTGATTTGGATCACGACGAGTACGACTCCATCAACCCCGTTCACTTGAACGCTTCCGCTTAGCGATCTACAAGGGTATGTAGATGCACTCTCCTTCCCTCGTTGCTTGTTTCTCCATAGATAGATCTTGGTGACACGTAGGAAAATTTTGAATTTCTGCTACGTTCCCCAACAGGTATGCTATCTTTTTCCTCTGAGAAAATAACCACCGCATCTATGTTGCAGTTCGGGCCTCAGCCCCTCTCAAATGAGCTCGTCCTCGGTGGATCTTCTTCCAGAGATGGTGGAGAGCGAAACGCCTCCCCCGAACTCCTCCGCTCCAGAAGCGGGCGACCCCGAAGTGTCGTCACGGAGGGCCTCTCCGGATCCGGTGAGGCCGGAAGATAATCCCGTAGACCCCCAAAGTCCCCAGTGTCCGGCTCCCTAAGAGAGCATACGAAAGAGTCCGGCACCGTCTGGCGTGCGGTCGGACGTTCTGAGGGAGTTGGTGGGGCGAGCGGCCATCTCAGAAGAGCACCGTACGCTGATGGGTACGATGATGGAGAGAATCTCATCCGCTGAAAGCGGATTGCATGAAGCCTTTATGAGTCTATTGACAGGCTTTGAGGTATGTGAGATAATATGTGATTGTACTGCACATGTTATAGTAGCCCCTGAGACTCTGGTTGTCGCCGAGGACGGCGGCGAACAAAGGATCATATTCACAGGCAATAACCAAACTGCCTCTATGTGCAGGTGGTGGAAGCTCCGGTGGCTAGCCGGACTAGGGAGTTTTCCCAATTAAAACGGCAACTGGATGCGGCAGACGCCGACATCGAGCTTGTTAACAAGAGGCTTGACGAGGCACAGGGTAAGTGTTATTATCCGGTGAATGCCACATAGTAAGAGCAGCATAATGCCAGTATCTTTAATATGGTGTGACTGCAGATGGAGCTGCCACCGTGGAAGCCTTGCGGGCGGAACTTGCCCGAGCCAAGGAACAAGCGAGGATTAGTAATGTGGCTGCTTTGAAGGCGGCCGAAGATTTGAAAGCCGAGAAGGCCGCACATTGCGAGAGCCAGGAGAAGATGGCCAAGATGGCCGTAGAATTGAAAGACGCTACCGACTGTTGCCGGGTCCTTGAGAAAGAAAACCGAGCGAAGGCAACGGACCTTGAGAAGGTCGCGGCGGCGGACAAAGACACCCGTTCTCCTATGAGAGCGAAGAAGGAGGAGCTGCAGGAAGCCGGGGATATTGCGGCTGGGATACCCTTCATGTTACGGAGGAAGTTCGGAGATCCTCGGTATGCCCCTCTAGATCGGCTGTGGAGTTCGGCAGATGCATATATGGATTTGGCGGCGAGCGCTGCCGATGTGTCCAAGTACTTCCATGGTCAGACTGATCATGAAGTAGACAAGCTGTTCTGGACGCAATTCCACGTTCCAGAACGTCCATTTCATTGACTGACCAGCTAGCCGAATGGGCCCAACTGAATAGGTTGTCCGGACTCGCCATGAGGTCTGTTCTGGATCAGCTATGGCCGGAAAGACCAAAGCCGAACAGCTATTTCAGCTTAGTGCAGCAGTTCCTTGATGCGGTGCTGCGCATTAATGCGATGAAGAGGTCGGCGTGCATAGAAGGCTCGCGGATGGCCCTTGCCCGTGTTAAAGCATACTGGGTAGAGATGGACGCTACCACCGTTGCAGTGCAGGGATCAGCCATAGGCCGGGTGGCTGCCGAGCACTATTTCGAGGAGGTTCTCGAGGGTGCTTGTTTGATAGAGGCCCAGTGCTTGAAAAATATTATGTTTGAGTGATATTTATTTTCATTGTAAGCACAATGCTTTTATGAATTTTTTATAAGGTTATTTTTATACTTTTGCCTGAAAGTAGTATGATGCCTCATGTGCGGTTGTTTATGTATACCTGTGTATAACCTGAAAGATTGCAGCCGTCGGCTTCAACCCCCACGCATAAAGTACGGGGGTGTTTGCAAAAAACGTGTGTTCACACTTAACCCAACGTCTTGGTCCTATTAAGGAGGTGATAACGTAGCGAGCGAGGCAACCGGACTATAATGCTTTAACACTTTCACTTAGCCATAGGAGTTTGACAGTGGGGCTACTAGATAGCCCCTGGTGGCTCCGCCCTCTCCCGATCGCGGGGTGCGTACATGCCTGGCCGGGAAACGGCCCTTCATTAAGGCGGAGGAATTCTAACATTCTGATAGGTCACCGAGTTGTTGACCAGTCTCACGCTATATCATGATAGTCAGTTTTCGGCTTTCTCTACTGAGGTGCTCGTCCGGATGAACCAGGGCATAATTGCAGTAGTTCTCCTGGTGCTACCTTAGCCGGTAAAGCAGAACATAAGGCACCAAAACAAAGGAGCCGGGCAAACCCAACATTTGACCAAAGACAATGATTCGGAGCTGATGCATATAAGGCCAAACTCGCGACGCTGAATACTCCCTAAGGTATTCAGTCTTTATGGTATAACCCAGGCCTAGATAGTGCCCTTCGTAAGAAGCCCCTTGTGTCCAGGTATGTGCATTATTCTGAGGTGGCCACATGCCAAGACGCCAGCATCCTTCTCGACTGTGCTGAGAATTCGGTGGATATGTATCAACAAGAGACAGTAAAAAAGGTTTACGCAGGGTCTTAATCTAAAAAGAATCCTTGGAGCGGGTCCCTGCTGCACGTCTATGCCTGTGTCTCCGTTGTGTCGTATCCTGGACGTGTGTAGCATGATGATTATCTATAAAAGAGAGGAGCTTAGGTGAAAAAGCTGTCATGCAAAAAGATAGTTTTTTAAAGAAATCATGTATAATTCAAGGTAAGTAAGAATTGCCGCCTGTCTGCGCACGTTGAGCCCCTTGTATTTGTAATAGGGGTGTGATCATTGATCCAGTAAAAATTGCATATGGCTGCAACGGACTCGTCTAACCGTGTCCGAGGTCGTGACGACCTGCTAAATGCTTTAGTTGGTGAGGCCGTTTTTAGTGTGCGGCTGCCAGGGCAGCCGCACGCCCTTCAGCGCGCAGAGATCGCTTAATACTTCCGTTCACTGTAATGATGCCATGTGGACCGGGCATCTTGAGTGTGAGGGAAGCGTAGTGTGCTATTGTGTTAAAGCGAGCAAAAGCTTCGCGTCCGAGTAGTGCTTGATAGCCACTTTGAAACGGAGCGGTGTGGAAGGTTAAATGTTCGCTACGGAAGTTATCGGGGAAGCCGAATATAACTTTTAGTAGCAGGGAGCCCGTGCAGTGAGCCCCTGGGCCTGGCGTTACTCCTTTAAAGGTAATATTGCTATGGCAAATTTTTGTTGGGTCTATCCCCATTTCGCAGATTGTATCCTGGTATATCAGGTTTAGACTGCTGCCACCGTCCATCAGGACTCGTGTGAAGTGGTATCCGTCAATTATTGGGTCTAATACTAGGGCAGCCCATCCTGCACGCCGGACACTTGCTGAGTAATCACGATGGTCGAAAGTGATCGGTTGAGACGACTAGTGGCAGGACTCCGCGGTGATAGGCCTTCGGGCGTATTTTTCTGGGAGTGCCGTTTTGTTTCTGCCATTGATCACGTGTAACACGTTGACTGTTTTGACTTCTGGTGGAAATTTCTTTTGTTCCCCGGTGTCTTCCTTGAGAGGCTCATCCTCATCTTCGCTTTGTGTATCATCCCCCTTGTGTACGGCGTTTAGCTTGCCGGACTGCTTGAAGACCCAACATTCTCTGTGGATGTGATTGGCTGGTTCGCCAGGGGTGCTATGGACCTGACATATTTGGTCCAGAATTTTGTTTAGGCTAGACAGTTCGTCTCTAGCGCCTTTAGGGGGCGGCTTTTGCTGACCTAACCGAGAGCTTTTGAATCCGGCGTTTACTGTCGTGCTCTTCGTGTTGTCTCTTTTATTTCGGCGTTTGTTATTGTTGTTGCGCCGTGATTTCCCGTTTCCATCTCTAACTTCAGATGTACTGGGGTCGCTGGAGCTGCATCGGGCTAGCCAGCTGTCTCCACCTGCGCAAAAGCGGGTTATGAGGCTTGTTAAAGCTGCCATTGTTCTCGGTTTTTCTTGGCCGAGGTGTCGGGCAAGCCATTCGTCACGGATGATGTGCTTAAAAGCTGCCAAGGCTTCGGCGTCCGGGCAGTCCACAATTTGGTTCCTTTTAGTAAGAAACCTGTTCCAAAGCTTTCGGGCCAACTCTCCGGGCTGTTGAGTTATATGACTCAAACCATCCGCATCCGGAGGTCGGACATAAGTTGTAACACCCCGGATATGATTTACCTAATATGTAATCCAACTCTTGCTGTTTCCGACGCTAAGTTATTTTATTTTCTCGGGTTCGGGTTTTCGTCTCAGTGTGTTGTTGTCGTTGTCATGCATCTCATATCATGTCATCATGTGCATTGCATTTGCATACGTGTTCATCTCATGCATTCGAGCATTTTCCCTATTGTCCGTTTTGCATTCCGGCGCTCCGTTCTCCTCCTATGGTCATTTCTACCTTTCTTTCATGTCTGGGGATTAAACATTTCCGGATTGGACCGAGACATGTCATGCGGCCTTGGTTTACTACCGGTAGACCGCCTGTCAAGTTTCGTACCATTTGGACTTCGTTTGATGCTCCAACGGTTAACCGAGGGACCGAAAAGGCCTCGTGTGTGTTGCAGCCCAACACCCTTCCAATTTGGCCCAAAACCCACCAAAACCCTCTCCATCCTCTAGAGCGTTCGATCACGATCGCATGGCCGAAAACCGCTCCTCATTTGGACACTCCTAGCTCCCTCTATGCCTATATATAGCCCCCCTCTCGTAAATCTCGGGTCTCCTCTCCCCCTAACCCTAGAAAAACTCCACCCGCCGCCGCCGGATAAAAAATCCGCGCATCGGACGTGTCCGCCCGGCTCCGCCGGACGAATCACGCCGCACCACGCGTCCCAGGCCGGTCCCCACTTCCTCGCCGACGCCCGCGGCCCACCGAAGCCCGGGGAGGGCCCCCGCGGCCCAGACGCCCGCGCCGCCGCCCGCCTTCGTCCTCTTCCCCGTGCGCCGCCCAGTCACCAGCCGCCGCCGCCCGACGCGCCATCGCCGCCTCCGCGCCGACCGCTCACCGGCCGGAGCTCCTCACCGCCACTCGTCGCCGGTGCCGACCCCGCTCGCCGCCGTTCAACCTCCGGCGCCGGTCGCCCTCGCCCTCGCCTTCCCCTTGCCCGGATCCGGCCGCCACGGCCACTCCGGCGACCCCGCGCATCTTCTCCGGTGAGATCCACCGCCGCATCGGATCGGTCGTGCGTCAGCTACAGTAAACCCTAGATCCGCGAGGTGGTGAATTTCTCTAAGTCCCCGATTCCCAGGTTCATATGCCCATGTTCATCGTGCCGTAACTTTGCATTCGTAGATCCGTTTTGGGCATATAGCATATCAAAATGTTCGCCTTAGAGAGTACATCATTTCATCTCATTTCATCATTTTCATTTGAGCTCATCTTGATGCCCGCAATGCTGTTGGAAGAGTGCTATTTGAGTTAATTGTCAGATCTGCTCCTCCAAATAGCTATTTGTCTTTTTTGCCATGATTATTGTGTGCATGATATGCCCCTGAGCTCTACATATGTTTTGTGATATGCTTTGCCATCTTTCCAGAGGTGCAATCCATGTATTTTTGTGATGTGTGTGGTGACTAGCACAAGCTTGCAAAGTGGTGCATTCATTAATGCTGATTTCAGGGACTTAGCAATTCCACAAAGTCCTTGATCTATTTATATCAATATGCCATATGTTCATGTTGTTTCCTAGTGATCCGTGCCTCTTTTGAGGAAGATTAGTAAGGATGATTTGTTAATCTTGTAGTGCTCTATCCATCCATGTCTTTGTTTGCAATTATGGAGCACCCTAGCTTGAGTCAATCGATCTCTACTTTTTCTATTTCGTGAATCTGGGCAGATTGTCTACTTGTTAGCGATTTTGCCGAGGATGATGTAGTTGATCCGTGCATGCTATGTTATTGTTCTTGCCATGTCTAGCTTGTATAATGTGTATTATTGATGGGTGTATGCTTAGATTGTCATGACTTGCTCTGTAGTGAGTGCATCAAGCTCGTAAACATGCCTACTTGATATCTGATTTTGCATGCTCCAGTTTCACTAAGTCTGTGATCTGATTATGTTTTTGCCATGCTCACATGCTTTTAATTGTATTTTCTGATCCCTTTTGGCTCAAGGTCACTAAGGGACTTTTGTTAAGCTCTTTGAGTAGCTCCATGCCATGATTTACTTTGCCATGTTAAGTTCTTGTAGCATATAGTTTTCATGCTCCAAAGTGTGCTACCTGATCTGAAATTCCAGACAAGTGTTAATTTCACTAAGTCCGAAATCTGTTTACCAATTGCACTTTTGCCATGCTTGTTTGAACCTGTTAATGGATGAATTGGCCGTATCTCAGTGTTCATCTTTTGCTAAGCATCATGAATGGATCCCTGCCATGTATTTTGTTGCCATGTTTGAGTGTTGTAGCATGTTCATCTTGTTGCATTTAGATGGCTACTTGCTGTATATCGCAGACCATTGTCATATTTGAATTGCTTGCCATTTCCAAACCGTGTCTCTGATTCCGGTGATCTTTATATCATTTTCAAGCAAAATCATCTCACCTTTCCAGTGGCACACTTGGATTTCCAAGTTGAGGCCAGGTTCATTCATTCCTTGTCAAATCTTGCATATGCATCACATATCGCATCCCGCATAGCATACCATGTTCGCATCATGTTGTTTGTGCTTTGCACATGGTTGATTGTGTTCCGTTTGCTTGTATGTTTTGTTTGGGTAGAGCCGGGAGACGAGTTCGCTAGCGAGGAGCCCGTTGAGTTTGCTTTCGAGGATCCAGTCAACTCTGACAACTTTGCAGGCAAGATGATCATACCCTCGAAATCACTTCTATCTTTTCTTTGCTAGATGCTCGCTCTTTTGCTATGCCTATGCTACGATGCCTACGACTTGCTTATCATACCTCCCAAATTGCCATGTCAAACCTCTAACCCACCATCTCCTAGCAAACCATTGATTGGCTATGTTACCGCTTTGCTCAGCCCCTCTTATAGCGTTGCTAGTTGCAGGTGAAGATTGAAGGCCGTTCCTTGTTGGAACATTATTTTCTTGTTGGGATACCATTATATTATCTTGTTATCTTAATGCATCTATATACATGGTAAAGGGTGGAAGGCTCGGCCTTTTGCCTAGTGTTTTGTTCCACTCTTGCCGCCCTAGTTTCCGTCATATCGGTGTTATGTTCCCGGATTTTGCGTTCCTTATGCGGTTGGGTGATAATGGGAACCCCTTGACAGTTCGCCTTGAATAAAACTCTTCCAGCAATGCCCAACCTTGGTTTTACCATTTGCCACCTAGCCTCTTTTCCCTTGGTTTTCCGGAGCCCGAGGGTCATCTTATTTAAACCCCCCTGGGCCAGTGCTCCTCTGAGTGTTGGTCCAAACAGAGCCACTTGCAGTGCCCCCTCGGGGAAACTCGAGGTTTGGTTCTAGTTGTACGTAGTGTTCATTTGAGTGTGCCATGAGAACGAGATATGTGCAGCTCCTATCGGGATTTGTCGGCACATTCGGGCGGTGTTGCTGGATTTGTTTTAACTTGTCGAAGTGTCTTGTAGAACCGGGATACCGAGGCTGATCGGAATGTCTCGGGAGAAGGTATATTCCTTTGTTGACCATGAGAGCTTGTCATGGGCTAAGTTGGGACTCCCTTGCAGGGATTTGAACTTTCGAAAGCCGTGCCCACGGTTATGGGCAGATGGGAATTTGTTAACGTCCGGTTGTACATAACTTGAACCTTAACTTAATTAAAATGAATCAACTGTGTGAGTTACCGTGATGGTCTCTTCTTGGCGGAGTCCGGGAAGTGAACACGGTGTTGGAGTAATGCTTGTCGCAGGATGTTCTCTAGTTATTCGTTCGTGCTTTGCCTTCTCTTCTCTCTCTCTTTTGCGAACAGGTTAGCCACCATATATGCTAGTCGCTTGCTGCAGTTCCACATATTACCTTGTCTTACCTATAAGCTTAAATAGTCTTGATCGCGAGGGTGTGAGATTGCTGAGTCCCTGTGGCTCACAGATTACTTCCAAACCAGATGCAGGGCCTGATGACTCTATTCCAGATGACGCGCTTGAGCTCAAGTGGGAGTTCGGCGAGGACTCGCGTCGTTACTATGTGTCTTTCCCTGATGATCAGTAGTGGTGCCCAGTTGGGGCGATCGGGACCATGTCGCATGTTGGGTTGGTCTTTTATTTTGGCACTGTAGTCGGACCATGAGTGATTGGATGATGTAATGCTATTTATGTACTTTGTTTGACGTGGCGAGTGTAAGGCAACTATGTACCTTCCCCTTTTATCATCTATATTACATGGGATGTTGTGAAGATTGCCTTACTTGCGACATTGCTTTCAATGCGGTTATGCCTCTAAGTCGTGCTTCGACACGTAGGAGCTATAGCCGCATCGAGGGCGTTACAAGTTGGTAATCAGAGCCTTCCCCGACCTTAGGAGCCCCCACTGCTTGATCGTTTTTAGCAGCCGTTGTTGAGTCTAGAAAAATGTTTTGAGTCATTTAGGAATTATATATCGGAGAGTTTAGGAATTCTTTCTACTCCCCAGTCCCTTCATCGCTCTGGTAAGGCATCCTGACGTAGAGTTTTGACTCTTCTCTTCTCAAATTTAACTAAAAAAATTAGGATCACGCGGGTATCTTGGAATCGTTCCGATGGTTTTGTGACGAGAACATTGTTCTTGGTGCCTCCTGTCATTTAGGGGTTGTGGCAGTGTCCCAGGGAGTTGAGCTCCGAGGTGTTGTCGTCACAATTTTATCGTTGCAGTTCTGGAATACCTGAGTTTAGTACGTCGACATCGAAAATCTCTTTTATGCAGTTGTTGGTGAGATAACCTCGACGCCACCCAGTACTGGGGCGGGAGTTCGGGAGTATTGCCATAACGTGTATAACGGATGCTTTTCGAAGGTTGAGGTAGATGGTTTCCGAAGTTTTTCTCGGTTATGTGTTGAAGGATGGATACAGCTGGATGTAGGATTTGCTAGATTTGGGTGAGATATTATGCTTCCCCTGTATCCCCAACACTTGATTGCATAACCGGAAAGGTTCGGGAGTTTCATAGGTGGGAATTCTTGTAGCTCTAGCTCTTCTTCCATGGATATTTGGTTCGAGATTGGGATTTCTTACCGAGTATTCGTTCTTGATCCGTACCTTGTTCATTTATTCCTCTACCTAAATTCTAAGTGGCTTCTCAATTTATGGATATGTGACCATTTCAAGTGGAATGCATTCGTTCATTTTGTTCGGATGTGAAGACTATATGTTACAATTTCATTCCATTGGATTCAGCTTCAATATTTATCTATCAGTGTGCTAATGGATGTCAACCTCTTCAGGATGGCTCCTCCAACGCGCACGACTCTGAATCCTGATCCGCCACCACATCCCCCTCCTCCGAAGGCATGGCAAGCTGTGATGGCCGCAACCAATGCAAACACGCAGTTGATCATGCAAATTCTTCAAGAGCGCAACCAAGCGAACCAAGGCAACCAAGGCAACAATCAGAATCACTTTGCTACACTCAACCAGTTCCTTGCAAATCAGCCAAAGACCTTCAGCAATTGTGTTGAGGCAACTGATGCTGACGATTGGCTTGTGAACTTGTGCAAGCATTTCGAGTGCAGTAACGTCAGGCCTGAGGACTTTGTCAAGTTCGCTTCCTTCCAACTCAAAGACCAAGCTGCAGAGTGGTTCCAGCAGTACAGGGATTCCAGAGGTGGCCATGTGATTACCTAGGATGAATTCCGTCAAGACTTCAAAGCTCATCATATTCCTTAGAGTGTGGTTGAAAGCAAGCGTGAGGAATTCCGCAACCTGAAGCAAGGCTCTATGTCTGTCTATGACTACAAGAAGTTGTTTCAGAAGCTCGCCCGCTTTGCTAAGCAGGACGTCCCTGATGAGAAGAGCATGATATACCAGTTCAGGGGTGGTCTCAGAGAAGACATCCAGCTAGCACTTGTTCTCTTCGAGCCCTTGAGGTACGATGAGTTCTACAACATGGCATTGAAACAAGAGGCTGCTCAACTGAAGTGTGATGCTTCCAAGAAGCGAGTCAGAGATGCTACTCCTTCTTCCTCTACTCAAGTGGCCAAGCAGCAGAAGTATTGGCTTCCTCCTCCTCCGTTCCGTCAGCCGTATCAGCAGAAGAGCAAAGGTGGCAGTGGATCTACCCACCCACCCAACCCTAGCTTTCAGAACAAGACTTCGTCTCAAGCTCCAAGATCGAGTGCTCCATATCACCGTCCGCTTTCAGAGGTCACGTGAAACAAGTGCCAACAGAAGGGTCACTATGCCAACAAGTGCTTCAATCACAGGCGTCTCCCTCCTCCTCCTCCCGTGAGATCGGCAAGTACAGCTGTGGTCAAGCATAACCCCAAGCACGCCAAGGTCAACTTGCTGAATGCAGCTCAAGCAGAGGACTCGCCAGATGTCATCATGGGTAACCTCCTTGTTAACGATATTCCAGCTAAAGTTCTTTTTGACAATGGTGCATCGCTTTCTTTTATTTCAACACCATTTCTTGCCAAGCATGATTTTGTGACCGAAAGGATTCCTGTCCCGTTGAAGATTGTGTCTCCGGGCAAGCAAATGACTTCTAACAATTGCGTCCCGGATGTCTCTATCACGTTGGGCGACTACAAGTTCCTTTCTTCTCTGGTGGTTCTTTGTAATTCGGATATTGATCTTATTCTCGGAATGGATTGGCTTTATAAGCACAAGGCGCATCTTGATTGTGCAGCCAGGCAGATTCAATTGACTCGTTCGTCTGAGGATGTAATTGTCTTTGCCGCTCGTGATGATACCATCCGTCTGTTTTCTCTCAATGAGAAGGGTGAACTGGATGCCATCTCGCAAATTCCAGTCGTTTGCGAATATCAAGACGTCTTTCCAGAAGAGCTTCTAGGAATGCCTCTGCACTGGCTAGTTGAATTCGTCATCGATCTTGAGCCTGGCACGGAACTGGTTTGCAAACGTCCTTACAAGCTCGGACCTGAAGAGTTGAAGGAGCTGAAGAAGCAACTCGATATTCAAGAGTGAATGGGTCTCATTCGACCTAGTTCTTCTCCGTGGGGTTGTGGAGTTCTTTTTGTGAAGAAGAAGGATGGAACGGACCGACTTTGTGTTGACTACCGTCCATTGAACAAGAAGACTATTAAGAACAAATACCCACTTCCCAACATCAACGAGCTGTTCGAACAACTCAAAGGCGCCCAAGTATTCTCCAAGCTTGATCTCCACATGGGTTATCACCAGATTCGAATACGTGAGCAAGATATTCCCAAGACGGCTTTCAGGACAAGCTATGGTTCATATGAATACACTGTCATGTCTTTTGGTCTCGTCAACGCTCCTCTGACTTTCTCTCGCATGATGAACTTCATCTTCAACGCCTACACCAATGACTTTGTTTTGGTCTATCTCGACGACCTTCTGGTCTTTTCGAAGAACAAGGAAGATCATGCCAAGCACTTGCGTTTGGTACTTGATAAGCTCAGGGAACACCAGTTCTACGCCAAGTTCTCCAAGTGCGAGTTTTGGCTCGATGAGGTTCTTTATCTTGGTCATATCATCTCTGCCAAGGGCATTACGGTGAATCTTGAGAAGGTGTCTGCAATTGTGAATTGGGAACCACCTCAGAACGTGAAGCAACTCCGTAGCTTCCTCGGTCTCGCAAGCTACTATGAAGGTTCGTTGAAAACTTTTCTAAGATCGCGAAGCCTCTCTCAAATCTTCTCCAGAAGCACGTCAAGTACGTTTGGTCTCCAGAATGTGACATCGCTTTCAACACTTTGAAAGAGAAATTGGTCACTGCTCCAGTTTTGACTCCTCCTGATGAATCCAAACCGTTCGAGGTCTTCTGCGATGCCTCTCTCCAAGGTCTCGGTGCAGTGTTGATGCAAGAGAAGAAAGTTGTGGCTTATACCTCTCGTCAGTTGAAGCCCAACGAGAAGAACTACCCCACTCATGACCTCGAGTTGGCGGCATTTGTGCATGCTCTTTTGACTTGGAGACATCTCTTATTGGGAAGAAAAGTGGACATTTTCACTGACCACAAGAGTCTCAAGTACATCTTCACTCAGCCAAATCTCAACCTCAGGCAGACTCAATGGGTCAAAATGATTCAAGAGTATAATCCGAGTATCGAGTATACTCTAGGCAAGGCCAATGTGATTGCTGACGCATTGAGCAGGAAGGCTTATTGCAACAGTCTGATTCTCAAGCCTTATCAACCCGAGCTTTGTGAAGCTTTCCGCAAACTTAATCTGCAAGTTGTTCCTCAAGGTTTCCTCGCCAACCTTCAAGTCTCTCCTACCTTGGAAGACCAGATTCGCGAGGCTCAGCTTCTTGATGCTATGGTGAAGAAGGTGAAGATTGGGATTGCCAAGAGTCAACCCAAGTACAAGTGCTACCGCCTTGATGACAAGGATACTCTCTTCTTCGAGGATCGTATTGTTGTGCCCAAAGGTGACCTTCGTAATGTGATCATGAATGAGGCTCACAATTCACTCCTCTCCATCCACCCTGGGAGCACGAAGATGTATCGGGACCTCAAGCAGGCTTATTGGTGGACTCGAATGAAGCGCGAGATTGCTCAGTTCGTGAATGAGTGTGATGTTTGCAGAAGAGTGAAGGCAGAACACCAAAGGCCAGCTGGTCTCCTCCAACCTCTTGCCATTCCAGAATGGAAGTTTGACCACATTGAGATGGACTTCGTGACTGGGTTTCCAAAGTCCAAGCGTGGCAATGATGCTATATTCGTTGTCATCGACAAACTCACTAAAGTGGCTCACTTTCTGCCTATCAAAGAGTCAATCACTGCAGCTCAATTGGCGGAGCTCTATACCTCTCGAATTGTCTCTCTGCATGGTATTCCACAGGTGATCTCTTCAGACCGTGGTAGCATCTTTACCTCCTAATTTTGGGATTCTTTTCAGAAGGCCATGGGCACCAACATCCGCTTCAGCACAGCTTTCCATCCTCAAACTAGCGGTCAAGTCGAGCGTGTCAACCAGATTCTTCAAGATATGCTCAGGGCTTGTGTGATCTCCTTCGGCATGAAGTGGGAGGATTGTCTTCCATATGTTGAATTCTCCTACAACAACAGTTTTCAAGCAAGTTCGGGCAAGGCCCCATTCGAAATTCTGTATGGCAGGAAGTGCCGTACCCCTCTCAACTGGTCTGAAACCGGCGAACGTCAACTTTTGGGAAATGACTTAATCACAGAGGCAGAGAAAATGTGCAAAGTCATTCGAGATAACCTCAAAGAAGCCCAATCCCGCCAGAAGAGCTACTATGATAGTAAGCACCGTGATTTGGCTTTAGAGATTGGAGATCATGTTTACCTCCGCGTCTCTCCAATGAAAGGTACTCGTCGCTTTGGTATCAAAGGGAAGCTTGCCCCTAGATACGTGGGACCTTTCAAGATCGTCAGCAAGAGAGGCGATCTCGCCTATCAACTCGAGTTTCCTTCAAACATTGCAAATGTGCATGACATGTTCCATGTCTCTCAGCTCCGCAAGTGCTTCAAGACTCCTGAACGCACCGTCAACTTCGAAGACATTGATCTCCAAGAAGATCTCTCTTATCGTGAGCACCCCGTTGCTATTCTTGAAGAGACTGAACGCAAGACTCGCAACAAGTCAATCAAATTCCTCAAAGTCAAGTGGTCACACCATTCCGACCGTGAAGCCACCTAGGAACGCGAGGATCACCTCCGTTTTGAGTACCCAGCGTTCTTCCAGTCCTAGATCTCGAGACGAGGTCCTTTCGTAGTGGTGGAGTGTTGTAACACCCCGGATATGATTTACCTAATATGTAATCCAACTCATGCCGTTTCCGGCGCTAAGTTATTTTATTTTCTCGGGTTCGGGTTTTTGTCTCAGTGTGTTGTTGTCGTTGTCATGCATCTCATATCATGTCATCATGTGCATTGCATTTGCATACGTGTTCATATCATGCATTCGAGCATTTTTCCCCGTTGTCCGTTTTGCATTCCGGCGCTCCGTTCTCCTCCGGTGGTCATTTCTACCTTTCTTTCATGTGTGGGGATTAAAAATTTCCGGATTGGACCGAGACTTGTCATGCAGCCTTGGTTTACTACCGGTAGACCGCCTGTCAAGTTTCGTACCATTTGGACTTCGTTTGATGCTCCAACGGTTAACCGAGGGACGGAAAAGGCCTCGTGTGTGTTGCAGCCCAACACCCTTCCAATTTGGCCCAAAACCCACCAAAACCCTCTCCATCCTCTAGAGTGTTCGATCACGATCGCGTGGCCGAAAACCGCACCTCATTTGGACACTCCTAGCTCCCTCTAAGCCTATATATAGCCCCCCTCTCGTAAATCCCGGGTCTCCTCTCCCCCTAACCCTAGAAAAACTCCACCCGCCGCCGTCGGACAAAAAATCCGCACGTCGGACGTGTCCACCCAGCTCCGCCGGACGAATCACGCCGCGCCACGCGTCCCGGGCCGGTCCCCACTTCCCCGCCGACGCCCGCGGCCCGCCGAAGCCCGGGGAGGGCCCCCGCGGCCCAGACGCCCACGCCGCCGCCCGCCTTCGTCCTCTTCCCCGCGCGCCGCCCAGTCACCGGCCGCCGCCGCCCGACGCGCCATCGCCGCCTCCGCGCCGACCGCTCACCGGCCGTAGCTCCTCACCGCCACTCGTCGCCGGTGCCGACCCCGCTCGCCGTCGTTCAACCTCCAGCGCCGGTCGCCCTCGCCCTCGCCTTCCCCTTGCCCGAATCCGGCCGCCATGACCACTCCGGCGACCCCGCGCAGCTTCTCCGGCGAGACCCGCCGCCGCATCGGATCGGTCGTGCGTCAGCTACAGTAAACCCTAGATCCGCGAGGTGATGAATTTCTCTAAGTCCCCGATTCCCAGATTCATATGCCCATGTTCATCGTGCCGTAACTTTGTATCCGTAGATCCGTTTTGGGCATATAGCATATCAAAATGTTCGCCTCAGAGAGTAAATCATTTCATCTCATTGCATCATTTTCATTTGAGCTCATCTTGATGCCCGAAATACTGTTGGAAGAGTGCTATTTGAGTTAATTGTCAGATCTGCTGCTCCAAATAGCTATTTGTCTTTTTTGCCATGATTATTGTGTGCATGATATGCCCCTGAGCTCTACATATGTTTTGTTATATGCTTTGCCATCTTTCCAGAGGTGCAATCCATGTATTTTTGTGATGTGTGTGGTGACTAGCACAAGCTTGCAAAGTGGTGCATTCATTAATGCTGATTTCAGGGACTTAGAATTCCACAAAGTCCTTGATCTGTATATCAATATGCCATATGTTCATGTTGTTTCCTAGTGATCCGTGCCTCTTTTGAGGATGATCAGTAAGGATGATTTGTTAATCTTGTAGTGCTCTATCCATCCATGTCTTTGTTTGCAATTATGGAGCACCCTAGCTTGAGTCAATCGAGCTCTACTTTTGCTATTTCGTGAATCTGGGCAGATTGTCTACTTGTTAGCGATTTTGCCGAGGATGCTGTAGTTGATCCGTGCATGCTATGTTATTGTTCTTGCCATGTCTAGCTTGTATAATGTGTATTATTGATGGGTGTATGCTTAGATTGTCATGACTTGCTCTGTAGTAAGTGCATCGAGCCCGTAAACATGCCTACTTGATATCTGATTTTGCATGCTCCAGTTTTCACTAAGTCTGTGATCTGATTATGTTTTTGCCATGTTCACATGCTTGCAATTGTATTTTCTGATCCCTTTTTGCTCAAGGTCACTAAGGGACTTTTGTTAAGCTCTTTGAGTAGCTCCATGCCATGCTTTACTTTGCCATGTTAGGTTCCTGTAGCATATAGTTTTCATGCTCCAAAGTGTGCTATGTGATCTAAAATTCCAGACAAGTGTTAATTTCACTATGTCTGAAATTTGTTTACCAATTGCACTTTTGCCATGCTTGTTTGAACCTGTTAATGGATGAATTGGCCGTAGCTCAGTGTTCATATTTTGTTAAGCATCATGAATGGATCCCTGCCATGTATTTTGTTGCCATGTTTGAGTGCTGTAGCATGTTCCTCTTGTTGCATTTAGATGGCTACTTGCTGTACATCACAGACCGTTGTCATATTTGAATTGCTTGCCATTTCCAAACCGTGTCTCCGATTCCAGTGATCTTTATATCGTTTTCAAGCGAAATCATCTCACATTTCCAGTGGCACACTTGGATTTCCAAGTTGAGGCCAGGTTCATTTATTCCTTGTCAAATCTTGCATATGCATCGCATATCGCATCCCGCATAGCATACCATGTTCGCATCATGTTGTTTGAGCTTTGGACGTGGTTGATTGTGTTCCGTTTGCTTGTATGTTTTTTTTGGGTAGAGCCGGGAGACGAGTTCGTTAGCGAGGAGCCCGTTCAGTTTGCTTTCAAGGATCCAGTCAACTCTGACAACTTTGCAGGCAAGATGATCATACCCTCGAAATCACTTCTATCTTTGCTTTGCTAGATGCTCGCTCTTTTGCTATGCCTATGCTACGATGCCTACCACTTGCTTATTGTAACGCCCCATATGTAACCTTCCCGAATTGTACTCCAACTCTTGCCGTTTCCGGCATTAAGTTATATTTAATTCTCGGGTTCGGGTCTTTGTCTCCGTGTGTTGTTTTCGTTTTCGTGCATCTCATATCATGTCATCACGTGCATTGCATTTGCATACATGTTCATCTCATGCATTCGAGCATTTTCCCCGTTGTCCGTTTTGCATTCCGGCGCTTCATTCTCCTCCGGTGGCCAATTCTAGCTTTCTTTCGTGTGTGGGGATTAAACATTTCCGGATTGGGCCGAGACTTGCCATGCAGCCTTGGTTTACTACCGGTAGACCGCCTGTCAAGTTTCGGGTCATTTGGACTTCGTTTGATACTCCAACGGTTAACCGAGGGACCGAAAAGGCCTGTGTGTGTTGCAGCCCAACACCCCTCCATTTTAGCCCAAAACCCACCAAACTCTGCTCCATCGTCTCGGTCGTTCGATCACGATCGTGTGGGCGAAAACCGCACCTCATTTGGACTCTCCTAGCTCCACTTATGCCTATATATACCCCCCCTCCATTCGGATCTCCTCTTCCCCCGTCCAAAACCCTAAAAAAAAGGAATCCAGATCCAGCGCGCCGGCCGGACACGTCTGCCCCGGCCGGACGCGTCCGCCCTCGCCGCCGAGCCACTCAGCGGCCACTTCGCCCGCCGCCGCCGCGGCCCGCAGAGGCCCGCCGCGGGCCCTCCCCGGCCCGCATCGCCCCGCCGCCGCCTACCGCCAGCCGCCGCCCTCCTCCTCGCGGCCAGCCGCCTGAGCCGCCGCGCGCCGCTTGCCCGCGAGCCGCCACAGGAGCCCGCCGCCCGAGCCACCGCGGGAGCCTGCCGCCTCGCTCCTGCTCCGGCCGCCGCGGGGCCCTGCTCCGGCCGCCGCCGACCCCGCCGTCCGGCAGCCCTCGCCGGCGCCGACTCCGTCCTCGCCGGAGCCCTGCTTCCTCGCCGGAGAAGCTCCGGTGAACAGTGCCGGCCATGCCTCGGTTTCCGTGCGAAACCCTAGATCTAATCCGGGAGGTTGTTTTTTTTGCTAAGTCCCAGGAATTTTTCACTTCTTATGCTCCTGTTCATCGCATCATAACCTTGCACCCGTGGCTCCGTTTTGGGCATATGATATACCAAAATCTTCGTCTCGGCGAGTACATAATTTCATTCCATTGCATCATTTTCATTTGAGGTCATCTTGGTGCCCAAAATGCTGTTGGAAGGAGGCATCATGAGTTAAATTGCAGATCCGTTAGCCCTACATTGACTTTTGTCATTTTTGCCATGTTTAATCCGTGCATGATATGCCTGTGCCCCTTTGGGATGAATTGTTAAGCATGTTGTCTTCTTTCTGGAGGTGCCTCCCATGCATTTTTAGGATGTGTGTGTTGTCTTGTGCAAGCTTGCAAAGTAGGGTACCTGAGTTTGCTGATTTCAGGGACTTAGTGAAAATCACTAAGTCTGGGATGTTTTAGTTCACGATGCTATATGTCCAGCTTGTTTCCTAGTGATCCGTGCCTCTTTTGAGGATGATCAGTAAGAGTGATTTGTTATGCTTGTTATGCTTAATCCATCCATGTCTTTACTTGTTATGTTGGAGCAACCTAGGTTGACTCAATCGAGCTCAACTTTTGCATAGTTGTTGTTTTGGGCAGATCGTGAACTCTTTTGCGATTTTGCCGGAGTTATTGCTAGTGATCCATGCATGCTATGCCATTGTTCTTGCCATGTCTAGCTAGCATTTTGTGCCTTCTTAATGGATATATGCTTGCCTTGCCATGACTTGCACAGTAGTGAGAGCATCGAGCTAGTTCACATGCCTCCGTGAGTTATATTTCAGCATGTCCCAGTTTTCACTAAGTCTGAAAACTGATTGTGTTTCATCGATGTTAGTGTGCTCGGTAGAGTATTTTGTGAACCCTTTTGGCCCCAGGTCATTTTGGGTGTTTTGTTAAGCTTGTTGAGTAGCTCCATGCCATGCTCTTACTTGCCATGTTCAGGTTTTGGCTTCATGTTGTTTTGCTGCTCCGAAGAGGGCATCGTGGTCTGAAATTTCAGACTAGCGTTAATTTCGCTAAGTCTGAAATCTGTTTTGCTTATTCAGTTTTGCCATGCTTGTTTGAAGCCCTTAATGGATGAATTTGCCTTTGCCTCAATCCTGGTGATTTGTTAAGCTTCTTGAGTACATCACTGCCATGCAATTTGTTTTCATGTTTGGTGGCTGTAGCATGTTCATTTTGTTGCATTTAGGAGCCTACTTGCTGTAAATCGCAGATCGGTTCGTTTAGTAAATCGATTTCCATTTCTAAACCGTAGCTCCGATTGCCATGATCTTTATATCGTTTTCAGGGGATTTATTCCCCTCTATCCAGTGGCACACTTGGTTTTCCAAGTTGAGGCCAGGTTCATGCATTTCCTGTTACATCTTGCATTTTGCATCCCGCATCACATCCCGCATAGCAAATCATCTTTGCATATTATTGGTTGCCCTTGCACGTGGTTGATTGTCTCCTTGTTTCTTGTTTGTGTTGTTGGGTAGAGCCGGGAGACGAGTTCGCTAACGAGGAGCCCATTGAGTTTGCTTTTGAGGATCCAGTCAATTCTGACAACTGTGCAGGCAAGATGATCACACCCTTGAAATCACTACTATCTTTGCTATGCTAGTTTGCTCGCTCTTTTGCTTTGCCAATGCTATGATGCCTACCACTTGCTTGTCAGCCTCCCAATTGCCATGATTGAGCCTCTAACCCACCTTGTCCTAGCAAACCATTGATTGGCTATGTTACCGCTTTGCTCAGCCTTCTTATAGCGTTTCTAGTGCAGGTGAAGATTGGAGCCGTTCCTTGTTGGAACACTTATTTTACTTGTTGGGATATCATTATGTTGCTATGTTATCTTTACTCATCTATATACTTGGTAAAGGGTGGAAGGCTCGGCCTCTCGCCTAGTGTTTTGTTCCACTCTTGCCGCCCTAGTTTCCGTCATATCGGTGTTATGTTCCCGGATTGTTGCGTCCCTTGCGCGGTTGGGCTATAATGGGAACCCCTTGATAGTTCGCCTTGATTAAAGCTTTTCGGGCAATGCCCAACATTGGTTTTACCATTTTCCACCTACCCCTTTTCTTTCCCTTGGGTTTCCGGAGCCCGAGGGTCATCTTTATTTTAGCCCCCACGGGCCAGTGCTCCTCAGTGTTGGTCCCACCGAGCGATGTCCGGGGCTACCAGGGGCAACTCTGGGCTGGCCTACTCGACGTCTGGCTCATCTGAGTGTGCCCTGAGAACGAGATATGTGCAGCTCCTATCGGGATTTGTCGGCACATTCGGGTGGTGTTGCTGGACTAGTTTTGACCTGTCGAATCATCTTGTTGTACCGGGATACCGAGTCTGATCGGTGGGTCCTGGGTGGAGGTCTATTCCTTCGTTGACCATGAGAGCTTGTTATGAGCTAAGTTGGGACCCCCCCTGCAGGGATTGATCTTTCGAAAGCCGTGCCCGCGGTTATGGGCAGATGGGAATTTGTTAATGTCCGGTTGTAGATAACTTGAACCTTAATAATTAAAATGAATCAACTGCGTGTGTTGCCGTGATGGCCTCTTCTCGGCGGAGTCCGGGAAGTGGACACGGCGTTGGAGTTATGTTTGCGTAGGCTGCTCTACATAGTTTTCCGCTCGTGCTTTGCCTCCTCTCCTCGCTGTCCTTTGCGGATAAGTTAGCTACCATATATGCTAGTTGCTTGCTACAGCTCCACTTACATTACCCCTTTCCTACCTAATAAGCTTAAATAGTCTTGATCGCGAGGGTGCGAGATTGCTGAGTCCTTTGTGGCTCACAGATTACTATTACACCAGATGCAGGGACCGATGATACTTCTCCGGATGGCGCGCTCGAGCTGAAGTGGGAGTACGATGAGGACTCTCAGCGTTACTATGTGTCGTTTCCTGATGATCAGTAGGGATGCCTATTCGGGGTTAGATTCAGGGCCTACTCGCTTGTTGGGGGTCTTTTCTATTTTGGCGCCGTAGTCGGGCCATGAGTAATTGTATGATGGATGTTATTTATGTACTTTGATGTGACGTGGCGAGTGTAAGCCAACTATGTTATTTTTTTCCCTTTATATTATATATGTACATGGGTTGTGTAATGATTCCCGACTTGCGACATTGCTTTCAATGCGCCTATGTCTCTAAGTCGTGCCTCGACACGTGGGAGACATAGCCGCATCGAGGGCGTTACAAGTTGGTAATCAGAGCCTTCCCCGACCTTAGGAGCCCCATTGCTTGATCGTTTTTAGCAGCCGAGTTGTGTCTAGAAAAATGTTTTGAGTCCTTAGGAATTATATATCGGAGAGCTTAGGAATTCTTTTTACTTCCCAGTCTCCTCATCGCTCTGGTAAGGCATCCTGACGTAGAGTTTTGACTCTTCTCTTCTCAAATTTCACTAAAAAAAATTTTAGGATCACGCGAGTATCTTAGTTTTGTTCCGATGGCTTATGATGAGAATACTGTCTTGGTGCCTCCTGTCAGGGGTTTAGTGGAAGTGTCCCGGGGAGTTGAGCTCTGAGGTGTTGTCATCATAATTCTATCGTTGCAATTCTGGTATACTTGAGATATGTGCGCGACATCGAAAATCTCCTTTATGCAGTTCGTTGGTGAGATAACCTCGACGCCACCCAGTACTGGGGCGGGAGTTCGGGAGTATCGCCATAACTTGTATAACAGATGCTTTTCGAAGGTTGAGATAGATGGTTTCCGAAGGTTTCTTGGTTATGTGTTGAAGGATGGATGCAGCTGGATGTAGGATTTGCTAGCTTGGGTGAGATATTATGCTTCCCCTGTATCCCCAACACCTGATTGCATAACCGGAAAGTTTCGGAAGTTTCATAGGTGGGAATTCAAGTAGCCTTAGGATATCTTTCCAACGGATGTGTGATATGAAATTGGGGTTCGACGTCTAGTGGTTCGCCTATTCACGGTCGATTTTACAGTGGTCTCGTTGTGTCTTAAAGAGTCCTTGGCTTTGCTGACTCGGGGACGCTTCGTATGTCATGTGCACTGCCTTGTACATGATGGTGCTGTACGGTCGAGCCCGTGTAGGTCCTACCACAAACACTTCGGACGAAATTTCTATCATGTGTTTGTTCCGGCTTATTCCGCAAGCCAACCCTTGGTTTTATTTCGAGTTGTGGTATTCGTTCTTCTTCGACGTCATATGTTGATTCCATCCCTCGTTGATGTACCTCTTCTACCTGATTCTTCGTGGCTTCGCAATTTAGGAATATGTGACCACTTCAAGAGAAGTGCATTCGTTCATTTTGTTCGGATGTGAAGACTTTATGTTGCAATTTTCATTTCGTTGGTTTCACCTTCAATATTTCTCTATTTGTGTGCTAATGGTGGTCAACCTCTTCAGGATGGCTCCCGCTAAGAGCACCAGCCAGAACCAGAATCAAGATCCTCCGCCACCGCCGCCTCCTCCGGAAGCATGGCAGGCTGTGATGGCTGCTACTAATGCAAATACTCAGTTGATCATGCAAATCATCCAAGAGCGGAATCAAAGCAGTCAAGCGAATCAAGGCAACAACCAAAACCAATTTGCAACTCTAAATCAGTTCCTCGCAAATGGTCCAAAGACGTTCAGCAACTGCGTTGAGGCTACCGATGCTGATGATTGGTTAGTCGATCTGGGCAAGCATTTTGAATGTAGCAACGTCAGACCTGAAGATTTCGTCAAGTTCGCGTCTTTCCAGCTCAAGGATCAGGCCGCAAAGTGGTTTCAGCAGTACCGGGATTCCAGAGGTGGACGTTTGATCACTTGGGATGATTTCCGTCGTGATTTCCGAGCTCATCACATCCCTCAAAGTGTGACTGAAAGCAAACGTGAAGAATTCCGCAATCTGAAGCAAGGCTCTTTGTCTGTCTATGACTACAAGAAGTTGTTCCAGAAGCTCGCCCGTTTTGCCAAGCAGGATGTTCCTGATGAGAAGAGCATGATCTATCAGTTCAGGGGTGATCTTCGTGAACAAATTCAGCTCGCTCTTGTCCTCTTCGAGCCGCTGAGATACGATGAGTTCTACAACATGGCACTGAAGCAAGAGGCTGCTCAGCTAAGGTGTGATGCTTCCAGGAAGCGAGTCAGAGACACTACATCTTCTTCCTCTACTCAAGTGGCCAAGCAGCAGAAGTATTGGCTTCCTCCTCCTCTGTTCCGTCAGCCGTATCAGCAGAAGAGCAAAGGTGGCAGTGGTTCATCCCACCCACCCAACCCAGGCTTTCAGAACAAGACTTCGTCTCAAGCTTCAAGATCGAGTGCTCCGTACCACCGTCCGCTCTCTGAGGTCACGTGCAACAAGTGCCAACAGAAGGGTCACTATGCCAACAAGTGTTTCAACCAGAGGCGTCTTCCTCCTCCTCCTCCTGTCAGATCGGCAAGTATAGCTGTGGTCAAGCATAACCCCAAGTCCGCCAAGGTCAACTTGATGAACGCAGCTCAGGCAGAGGATTCGTCGGATGTGATCATGGGTAACCTTCCTGTTAATGATATTCCTGCAAAAGTTCTTTTTGACACGGGTGCTTCGCATTGTTTCATCTCGAGGCCATTTGTTTCTAAGCATGAGTTGCCCTTGCAAGATTTGCCTAGGCAGTTGTCTGTTGTTTCTCCGGGAAAATTCATGAGTGCAAGCGCTATTGTTCCGGATATTTCTATCACGTTGGGCGATCACAAGTTTCTCTCTTCTCCGGTGGTTCTTGGTGATTCTGATATCGACCTCATTCTTGGGATGGACTGGCTCTCTAAACACAAGGCTCACCTCGATTGTGCAGCCAAGAAGATTCAACTGACTCATTCCTCTGAAGATGTCATTGTCTTTGCTGCTCGGGATAATACCATCCAGTTGTTCTCTCTCAATGAAAAGTGTGAATTGGATGCTATTTCGCAGATTCCGGTTGTTTGTGAGTATCAAGATGTCTTCCCTGAAGAACTCCCAGGCATGCCTCCAAACCGGCCGGTTGAATTTGTTATTGAACTCGAGCCCGGTACGGAACCTGTGTGCAAACGTCCCTACAAGCTCGGCCCCGAAGAGTTGAAGGAGTTGAAGAAACAACTCGATGTTCAAGAAAGGATGGGTCTCATTCGGCCTAGTACTTCTCCGTGGGGTTGTGGTGTTCTTTTTGTGAAGAAGAAGGATGGAACGGACCGACTTTGTGTTGATTATCATCCGTTGAACAAGAAGACCATCAAGAACAAATACCCACTTCCCAACATTAATGAGCTGTTTGAACAACTCAAGGGTGCCCAAGTATTCTCCAAGCTTGACCTCCGTATGGGTTATCACCAAATTCGCATTCGTGAGCAAGATATTCCAAAGACGGCATTCAGAACAAGCTATGGGTCATATGAATACACTGTTATGTCTTTTGGCCTCGCCAATGCTCCTCCGACGTTCTCTCGCATGATGAACTTCATCTTCAACCCCTACACCAACGACTTTGTTTTGGTCTATCTCGACGACATCCTGGTTTTCTCGAAGAACAAGGAAGATCATGCCAAACACTTGCGTTTGGTTCTTGACAAGCTAAGGGAACATCAATTCTACGCCAAGTTCTCCAAGTGTGAGTTTTGGCTCGATGAGGTTCTTTATCTTGGCCATATTATCTCTGCCAAGGGCATTTCCGTGGATCCTGAGAAGGTGTCTGCAATCGTTAATTGGGAACCTCCTCAGAATGTGAAGCAACTCCGTAGCTTCCTCGGTCTTGCAAGTTATTGCCGAAGATTCATTGAAAACTTTTCCAAGATCGCGAAGCCTCTCTCAAATCTTCTTCAGAAGCACGTCAAGTACGTTTGGTCTCCGGAGTGTGATATCGCTTTCAACGCTTTGAAAGAGAAATTGATCACTGCTCCAGTTCTAACTCCGCCTGATGAAACCAAGCCATACGAGGTCTTTTTTGATGCCTCTCTCCAAGGTCTCGGTGCAGTACTGATGCAAGAGAAGAAAGTTGTTGCTTATACCTCTCGCCAGTTGAAGCCTAATGAGAAGAACTACCCCACTCATGATCTCGAGTTGGCGGCAGTTGTGCACGCATTGTTGACTTGGAGACATCTTCTCTTGGGAAGGAAGGTGGACATTTTCACTGATCACAAGAGTCTCAAGTACATCTTCACTCAGCCTAATCTCAACCTCAGGCAGACTCGATGGGTCGAAATGATTCAAGAGTACAATCCGAGTATCGAGTATACTCCAGGCAAGGCTAATGTGATTGCTGACGCTTTGAGCAGAAAAGCATATTGCAACAGTCTGATTCTCAAGCCTTATCAACCCGAGCTTTGTGAAGCCTTCCGCAAACTTAATCTGCAAGTTGTTCCTCAAGGTTTCCTTGCCAACCTTCAAGTTTCTCCTACCTTGGAAGACCAGATTCGCCAAGCCCAGCTTCTTGATGCTATGGTGAAAAAGGTGAAGATTGGTATTGCAAAGAGTCAGTCCAAGTACAAGTGCTACCGACTTGATGACAAGGACACTCTCTTCTTCGAGGATCGAATTTTTGTGCCCAAAGGTGAACTTCGTAAAGTGATCATGAATGAGGCTCACAACTCTCTCCTCTCCATCCACCCTGGGAGCACGAAGATGTATCAAGATCTGAAGCAAACTTATTAGTGGACTCGAATGAAGCGCGAGATCGCTCAATTCGTGAATGAATGTGATGTCTGCAGAAGAGTGAAGGCAGAACACCAAAGGCCAGCAGGTCTCCTCCAACCTCTCGCCATTCTAGAATGGAAGTTTGACCATATTGAAATGGACTTCGTGACTGGGTTTCCTAAGTCCAAGCGTGGCAATGATGCTATATTCGTTGTCATCGACAAGCTCACCAAACTGGCTCATTTCCTGCCTATCAAAGAGTCAATCACTACAGCTCAATTGGCGGAGCTCTACACATCGCGAATTGTCTCTCTGCACGGTATTCCAAAAGTGATATCTTCAGACCGTGGCAGCATCTTTACCTCCAAGTTTTGGGATTCTTTCCAGAAGGCCATGGGCACCAGCATTCGCTTCAGCACTGCTTTCCATCCTCAAACAAGCGGTCAAGTCGAGCGTGTCAACCAGATTCTTGAAGATATGCTCAAGGCTTGTGTTATCTCCTTCGGCATGAAGTGGGAGGATTGTCTTCCTTATGCTGAATTCTCGTACAACAACAGTTTCCAAGCAAGTTCCGGCAAGGCCCCGTTTGAAATTCTGTATGGTAGGAAGTGTCGTACACCTCTCAACTGGTCTGAAACCGGTGAACGTCAGCTGCTGGGTAATGACCTGATCACAGAGGCAGAAGAAATGTGCAAGGTCATTCGTGATAATCTCAAAGCAGCCCAATCCCGCCAGAAGAGCTACTATGACAGCAAGCACCGTGATTTGGCTTTCAAGATCGGAGATCATGCCTACCTCCGCGTCTCTCCTATGAAAGGGACTCGTCGCTTCGGTATCAAAGGGAAGCTTGCCCCCAGATACGTCGGGCCTTTCAAGATTGTCAGCAAGAGAGGCGACCTCGCCTATCAACTCGAGCTTCCTGCAACCTTTGCCAATGTTCATGATGTGTTCCACGTCTCGCAACTCCGAAAGTGCTTCAAGACGCCTGAGCGCACCATCAACTTCGAGGACATTGAGCTCCAAGAAGATCTCTCTTACCGTGAGCACCCAGTTGCAATCCTTGAAGAGACTGAACGCAAAACTCGCAACAAGTCAATCAAATTTCTCAAAATCAAGTGGTCACACCATTCCGACCGTGAAGCTACCTGGGAACGCGAGGATCACCTCCGTTCTGAGTACCCAGAGTTCTTTCAGTCCTAGATCTCGGGACAAGATCTTTTTGTAGTGGTGGAGTGTTGTAACGCCCCATATGTAACCTTCCCGAATTGTACTCCAACTCTTGCCGTTTCCGGCATTAAGTTATATTAAATTCTCGGGTTCGGGTCTTTGTCTCCGTGTGTTGTTTTCGTTTTCGTGCATCTCATATCATGTCATCACGTGCATTGCATTTCAATACATGTTCATCTCATGCATTCGAGCATTTTCCCCGTTGTCCGTTTTGCATTCCGGCGCTTCGTTCTCCTCTGGTGGCCAATTCTAGCTTTCTTTCGTGTGTGGGGATTAAACATTTCCGGACCAAGACTTGCCATGCGGCCTTGGTTTACTACCGGTAGACCGCCTGTCAAGTTTCGGGTCATTTGGACTTCGTTTGATACTCCAACGGTTAACCGAGGAACCAAAAAGGCCTGTGTGTGTTGCAGCCCAACACCCCTCCATTTTGGCCCAAAACCCACCAAACTCTGCTCCATCATCTCGGTCGTTCGATCATGATCGTGTGGGCGAAAACCGCACCTCATTTGGACTCTCCTAGCTCCACTTATGCCTATATATACCCCCCTCCATTCGGATCTCCTCTTCCCCCGTCCAAAACCCTAAAAAAAAGGAATCCAGATCCAGCGCGCCGGCCGGACACATCCGCCCCGGCCGGACGCGTCCGCCCTCGCCGCCGAGCCACTCAGCGGCCGCCACGCGTCCCCGCGGGGACCGCTTCGCCCGCCGCCGCCGCGGCCCGCAGAGGCCCGCCGCGGGCCCTCCCCGGCCCGCATCGCCCCGCCAGCCGCCGCCCTCCTCCTCGCGGCCGGCCGCCCGAGCCGCCTGAGCCGCCGCGCGCCGCTTGCCCCGGCGAGCCGCCACAGGAGCCCGCCGCCTCGCTCCTGCTCCGGCCGCCGCGGGGCCCTGCTCCGGCCGGCGCCGACCCCGCCGTCCGGCAGCCCTCGCTGGCGCCGACTCCGTCCTCGCCGGAGCCCTGCTTCCTCGCCGGAGAAGCTCCGGTGAACAGTGCCGGCCGTGCCTCGGTTTCCATGCGAAACCCTAGATCTAATCCGGGAGGTTGTTTTTTTTTTTTGCCAAGTCCCAGGAATTTTTCACTTCTTATGCTCCTGTTCATCGCATCATAACCTTGCACCCGTGGCTCCGTTTTGGGCATATGATATACCAAAATCTTCGTCTCGGCGAGTACATAATTTCATTCCATTGCATCATTTGCATTTGAGGTCATCTTGGTGCCCAAAATGCTGTTGGAAGGAGGCATCATGAGTTAAATTGCAGATCCGTTAGCCCTACATTGACTTTTGTCATTTTTGCCATGTTTAATCCGTGCATGATATGCCTGTGCCCCTTTGGGATGAATTGTTAAGCATGTTGTCTTCTTTCCAGAGGTGCCTCCCATGCATTTTTAGGATGTGTGTGTTGTCTTGTGCAAGCTTGCAAAGTAGGGTACCTGAGTTTGCTGATTTCAGGGACTTAGTGAAAATCACTGTCTGGGATGTTTTAGTTCACGATGCTATATGTCCAGCTTGTTTCCTAGTGATCCATGCCTCTTTTGAGGATGATCAGTAAGAGTGATTTGTTATGCTTGTTATGCTTAATCCATACATGTCTTTACTTGTTATGTTGGAGCACCCTAGGTTGACTCAATCGAGCTCAACTTTTGCATAGTTGTTGTTTTGGGCAGATCGTGAACTCTTTTGCGATTTTGCCGAAGTTATTGCTAGTGATCCATGCATGCTATGCCATTGTTCTTGCCATGTCTAGCTAGCATTTTGTGCCTTCTTAATGGATATATGCTTGCCTTGCCATGACTTGCACAGTAGTGAGAGCATCGAGCTAGTTCACATGCCTCCGTGAGTTATATTTCAGCATGTCCCAGTTTTCACTAAGTCTGAAAACTGATTGTGTTTCATCGATGTTCGTGTGCTCGGTAGAGTATTTTGTGTACCCTTTTGGCCCCAGGTCATTTTGGGTGTTTTGTTAAGCTTGTTGAGTAGCTCCATGCCATGCTCTTACTTGCCATGTTCAGGTTTTTTCTTCATGTTGTTTTGCTGCTCCGAAGAGGGCATCGTGGTCTGAAATTTCAGACTAGCGTTAATTTCGCTAAGTCTGAAATCTGTTTTGCTTATTCAGTTTTGCCATGCTTGTTTGAAGCCCTTAATGGATGAATTTGCCTATGCCTCAGTCCTGGTGATTTGTTAAACTTCTTGAGTACATCACTGCCATGCAATTTGTTTTCATGTTTGGTGGCTGTAGCATGTTCATTTTGTTGCATTTAGGAGCCTACTTGCTGTAAATCGCAGATCGGTTCATTTAGTAAATCGCTTGCCATTTCTAAACCGTAGCTCCGATTGCCATGATCTTTATATCGTTTTCAGGGGATTTCTTCCCCTCTATCCAGTGGCACACTTGGTTTTCCATGTTGAGGCCAGGTTCATGCATTTCCTGTTACATCTTGCATTTTGCATCCCGCGTCGCATCCCGCATAGCAAATCATCTTTGCATATTATTGGTTGCCCTTGCACGTGGTTGATTGCCTCCTTGTTGCTTGTTTGTGTTGTTGGGTAGAGCCGGGAGAAGAGTTCGCTAACGAGGAGCCCGTTGAGTTTGCTTTTGAGGATCCAGTCAATTCTGACAACTGTGCAGGCAAGATGATCACACCCTTGAAATCACTACTATCTTTGCTATGCTAGTTTGCTCGCTCTTTTGCTTTGCCAATGCTACGATGCCTACCACTTGCTTGTCAGCCTCCCAATTGCCATGATTGAGCCTCTAACCCACCTTGTCCTAGCAAACCATTGATTGGCTATGTTACCGCTTTGCTCAGCCTTCTTATAGTGTTTCTAGTGCCGATGAAGATTGGAGCCGTTCCTTGTTGGAACACTTATTTTACTTGTTGGGATATCATTATATTGCTATGTTATCTTTACTCATCTATATACTTGGTAAAGGGTGGAAGGCTCGGCCTCTCGCCTAGTGTTTTGTTCCACTCTTGCCGCCCTAGTTTCCGTCATATCGGTGTTATGTTCCCGGATTGTTGCGTCCCTTACGCGGTTGGGCTATAATGGGAACCCCTTGATAGTTTGCCTTGATTAAAGCTTTTCCAGCAATGCCCAACATTGGTTTTACCATTTGCCACCTACCCCTTTTCTTTCCCTTGGGTTTCCGGAGCCCGAGGGTCATCTTTATTTTAGCCCCCACGGGCCAGTGCTCCTCTGAGTGTTGGTCCCACCGAGCGATGTCCGGGGCTACCAGGGGCAACTCTGGGCTGGCCTACCCGACGTCTGGCTCATCTGAGTGTGCCCTGAGAATGAGATATGTGCAGCTCCTATCGGGATTTGTCGGCACATTCGGGCGGTGTTGCTGGACTAGTTTTGACCTGTCGAATCATCTTGTTGTACCGGGATACCGAGTCTGATCGGTGGGTCCTGGGTGGAGGTCTATTCCTTCGTTGACCGTGAGAGCTTGTTATGGGCTAAGTTGGGACCCCCCTGCAGGGATTGATCTTTCAAAAGCCGTGCCCGCGGTTATGGGCAGATGGGAATTTGTTAATGTCCGGTTGTAGATAACTTGAACCTTAATAATTAAAATGAATCAACTGCGTGTGTTGCCGTGATGGCCTCTTCTCGGCGGAGTCCGGGAAGTGGACACGGCGTTGGAGTTATGTTTGCGTAGGCTGCTCTACATAGTTTTCCGCTCGTGCTTTGCCTCCTCTCCTCGCTCTCCTTTGCGGATAAGTTAGCTACCATATATGCTAGTCGCTTGCTGCAGCTCCACTTACATTACCCCTTTCCTACCTAATAAGCTTAAATAGTCTTGATCGCGAGGGTGCGAGATTGCTGAGTCCTTTGTGGCTCACAGATTACTATTACACCAGATGCAGGGACCGATGATACTTCTCCGGATGGCGCGCTCGAGCTGAAGTGGGAGTACAACGAGGACTCTCGGTGTTACTATGTGTCGTTTCCTGATGATCAGTAGGGATGCCTATTCGGGGTTAGATTCAGGGCCTAGTCGCTTGTTGGGGGTCTTTTCTATTTTGGCGCCGTAGTCGGGCCATGAGTGATTGTATGATGGATGTTATTTATGTACTTTGATGTGACGTGGCGAGTGTAAGCCAACTATGTTATTTTTTTTCCCCTTTATATTATATATGTACATGGGTTGTGTAATGATTCCCGACTTGCGACATTGCTTTCAATGCGCCTATGTCTCTAAGTCGTGCCTCGACACGTGGGAGACATAGCCGCATCGAGGGCGTTACACTTATCATGCCTCCCAAATTTCCATGTCAAACCTCTAACCCACCATGTCCTAGCAAACCGTTGATTGGCTATGTTACCGCTTTGCTCAGCCCCTCTTATAGCGTTGCTAGTTGCAGGTGAAGATTGAAGGCCGTTCCTTGTTGGAACATTATTTTCTTGTTGGGATACCATTATATTATCTTGTTATCTTAGTGCATCTATATACATGGTAAAGGGTGGAAGGCTCGGCCTTTTGCCTAGTGTTTTGTTCCACTCTTGCCGCCCTAGTTTCCGTCATATCGGTGTTATGTTCTCGGATTTTGCGTTCCTTACGCGGTTGGGTGATAATGGGAACCCCTTGATAGTTCGCCTTGAATAAAACTCTTCCAGCAATGCCCAACCTTTGTTTTACCATTTGCCACCTAGCCTCTTTTCCCTTGGGTTTCCGGAGCCCGAGGGTCATCTTATTTAAACCCCCCCCCCCCTGGGCTAGTGCTCCCCTGAATGTTGGTCCAAACAGAGCCACTTGCAGCGCCCCCTCGGGGAAACTCGAGGTTTGGTTTTAGTTGTACGTAGTGTTCATTTGAGTGTGCCCTGAGAACGAGATATGTGCAGCTCCTATCGGGATTTGTCGGCACATTCGGGCGGTATTGCTGGATTTGTTTTAACTTGTCGAAGTGTCTTGTAGAACCGGGATAACGAGGCTGATCGGAATGTCTCGGGAGAAGGTATATTCCTTCGTTGACCGTGAGAGCTTGTCATGGGCTAAGTTGGGACTCCCTTGCAGGGATTTGAACTTTTGAAAGCCGTGCCCGCGGTTATGGGCAGATGGGAATTTGTTAACGTCCGGTTGTAGATAACTTGAACCTTAACTTAATTAAAATGAATCAACCGTGTGATTTACCGTGATGGTCTCTTCTCGGCGGAGTCCGGGAAGTGAACACGGTGTTGGAGTAATGCTTGTCGCAGGATGTTCTCTACTTATTCGTTCATGCTTTGCCTTCTATTCTCGCTCTCTTTTGCGAACAGGTTAGCCACCATATATGCTAGTCGCTTGCTGCAGTTCCACATATTACCTTGTCTTACCTATAAGCTTAAATAGTCTTGATCGCAAGGGTGCGAGATTGCTGAGTCCCTGTGGCTCACAGATTACTTCCAAACCAGATGCAGGGCCTGATGACTCCGTTCCAGATGACGTGCTTGAGCTCAAGTGGGAGTTCGATGAGGACTCACGCCGTTACTATGTGTCTTTCCCTAATGATCAGTAGTGGTGCCCAGTTGGGGCGATCGGGACCATGTCGCATGTTGGGTTGATCTTTTATTTTGGCACCGTAGTCGGACCATGAGTGATTGGATGATGTAATGCTATTTATGTACTTTGTTTGACGTGGCGAGTGTAAGCCAACTATGTACCTTCCCCTTTTATCATCTATATTACATGGGATGTTGTGAAGATTGCCTTACTTGCGACATTGCTTTCAATGCGGTTAAGCCTCTAAGACGTGCTTCGACACGTAGGAGCTATAGCCGCATCGAGGGCGTTACATAAGTCCCTTGAAAGTTTACCCGAAAAGCGTCTTCGAGCTCTGCCTAGCTTCCAATGGAGTTTTCGGGGAGGCCTTTAAGCCAATGACGAGCTGGCCCTTTGAGTTTGAGTGGTAAGTACTTGATGGCATGGAGATCATCTCCTCGAGCCATATGGATGTGGAGGATATAGTCCTCGATCCAGACCCCAGGGTCTGTTGTTCCGTCGTATGCCTCTATGTTTACAGGTTTGAATCCCTCTGGAAATTCATGATCCAGCACCTCGTCGGTGAAACATAGGGGGTGTGCGGCACCCCTGTATCTGGGTGTACCGCGTTATTCGGATGTTTGTTGTGTTATATCGTATTTTGGGGCGCGCTTGCATGGTCCATAGATGGATCTGGTTGCACTGTCCTTTTGGTGCAAGCCCTCGCGTGAATCGTGTATTGTCTTGTAGGTGGCATTGTTTGCCGCTCTATGTTGGCCTTGAGGTCGTCTATCCGGCCAGGTGGCTGTTTTGATTTTTGGTTGTGAGGGTCTGAGGCCTCCTTATCGAATTCAGGTAGCAACTTCCGCTTTGGGTAGCTCTTGGTGGGGCGATTGTCGCCGTACTTCGCTGCTGTGTTGAGTACTTTACTCCATCTGATTTGGAGTGTGTCCTGTGCAGCCTTGAGCCTTTGCTGCTGCTTTCTCAGACTCCTCGCGGTGGCAACAAGCCTTTGATGGGCATTCTGCTGCTCCAGGTGCCTGTCCGGCGTTGTGTCGTTCGGACTATTATCTTTGACATAATTCGTTTGTTCGGTTTGATTCTCCGTATTGTCGTGGTCCGGCAGTGGTTCGCCCTGCTCCAACGCTGCGTCGGTGTTATCATTATTTCTGGCGAGGCGTGATTTGGGGTGGCGCTTGCGCCGCCGCTTTGACTGCTTCTTGAGGGAATAAGCCTTCGGTGCGTCCTTCCGTTCCTCGTCGTCTTCCTTTGGTGTATCCACCATGTATACGTCATATGATGAATTGGACGTCCAGCGCCCTGTGGGCGGTTGTTCCTCTCTGCCTCCCGCATCGTCGTCCATACCATCGATGTCTGCGGAGTCGAAGTCGAGCATGTCAGTTGAGTCATCAACAGTGGCTATTAAGTGGGTGGTGGGTGGGCGTCAAATTTCGTTGTCTGCATCCCAATCCTGTTGGCCATAATCCGGCCAGGGCTCTCCTGACAAAGAGAGAGACTTTAGTGAATTCAGAATGTCGCCGAAGGGCGAGTGCTGAAAGATATCCACGGCGGTGAATTCCATGATCGACGCCCAATCGGATTCGATTAGCAGGGGCGTGGATGGTTCGGTTTCCGGAAGAGAGTCCGGCACCCTAGAGTCACGGGCTGCACGGAGATTTGCGCTGGTGTTCGGCTCGATCGCCATTGAGACTACAACCCCTGAGGTGGTGTCTAACCACCCGTCCTCGATTGGCGTAGTTGGCTCCAAACTAAGGGTCGGAGCTGATGCGGGCGCGGCTTCTGGGGTACTGTTCGGCGGTAGAGCTGGGTCATACCCATCACGACAGTGGGGCGCGCCCGGCTGTGGCTCGAATCCGTTGAAGATCAAGTCCCCACGGATGTTGGCCGTGTAATTCAAACTTCCAAATCTGACCTGATGGCCAGAGGCGTAGCTTTCAATCTGCTCCAGATGGCCAAGCGAATTAGCCCGCAGTGCAAAGCCGCCTAATACAAAGATCTATATGGGGAGAAAAGTCTCACCCTGGACCGCATCGCTATCGATGATAGTAGGAGCCATCAAGCCTAACGGCGACGACACAGAGGAACTCTCAATGAAAGCACTAATGTCGGTGTCAAAACCGGCGGATCTCGGGTAGGGGGTCCCGAACTGTGCGTCTAGGCCGAATGGTAATAGGGGGCAAGGGACACGAAGTTTTACCCAGGTTCGGGCCCTCTTGATGGAGGTAAAACCCTACGTCCTGCTTGATTAATATTGATGATATGGGTGTTACAAGAGTAGATCTATCACGAGATCAGAGAGGCTAAACCCTAGAAGCTAGCCTACGGTATGATTGTATGTTGTGATTGTTGTCCTACGGACTAAAAGCCTTCGGTTTATATAGACACTGGAGAGGGTTAGGGTTACACAAGGTCAGTTACAAAGGAGGAGATATCCATATACATATTGCCTAGCTTGCCTTCCACGCCAAGTAGAGTCCCATCCGGACACGAGACGAAGTCTTCAATCTTCTATCTTCATAGTCTAACAGTCCGGCCAATGGAGATAGTCTGGCTGTCCGGAGACCCCCTAATCTAGGACTCCCTCAGCCACCATTCATAATTCTTTCATACATGTCACTCTTGGTTCATTGCATATCCCGGTACACCGCCTGAGGCATTCATATAGAGTCATATCTTGTTCTAAGTATCGAGTTGTAATTCTTGAGTTGTAAGTAAATAGAAGTGTGATGACCATCATTCATAGAGCATTGTCCAAAAAAAGAGAAAGGACAAATAAATAAATAAAATATAAAGGAGGACAATGCTACTATCCTTTGCCACACTTGTGCTTCAAAGTAGCACCATAATCTTCATGATAGAGAGTCTTTTGTTTTGTCACTTTCAGATACTAGTGGGAATTTTTCATTATAGAACTTGGCTTGTATATTCCAACAATGGGCCTCCTCAAGTGCCCAAGGTCTTTGTGAGCAAGCAAGTTGGATGTACACCCACTCAGTTTCTTTTGTTGAGCTTTCCTACATTTATAGCTCTAGTGCATCTGTTGCATGGCAATCCCTACTCCTTGCATTAACATCAATCGATGGGCATCTCCATAGCCCATTGATTAGCCTCATTGATGTGAGACTTTCTCCTTTTTGTCTTCTCCACATAACCCCCATCATCATATTCTATTCCACCCATAGTGCTATATCCATGGCTCACGCTCATATATTGCATGAGAGTTTATAGGTTTGAGATTACTAAAGTATGAAACAATAGCTTGGCTTGTCATCGGGGTTGTTCATGATGAGAGCATTCTTGTGTGACAAAAATGGAGCATGACTAAACTATATGATTTTGTAGGGATGAACTTTCTTTGGCCATGTTATTTTGAGAAGACATAATTGCTTAGTTAGTATGCTTGAAGTATTATTATTTTTATGTCAATGTGAACTTTTATCTTGAATCTTTCGGATCTAAATATTCATACCACAATTAAGAAGAATTACATTAAAATTATGCCAAGTAGCACTCCGCATCAAAAATTCTGTTTTTATCATTTACCTACTCGGGGACGAGCAGGAATTAAGCTTGGGGATGCTTGATACGTCTCCAACGTATCTATAATTTTTGATTGCTCCATGCTATATTATCTACTATTTTGGACATTATTGGGCTTTATTATCTACTTTTATATTATTTTTGGGACTAACCTATTAACCGGAAGCCCAGCCCAGAATTGTTTTTTTGCCTATTTTAGGGTTTCGAAGAAAAGGAATATCAAACGGAGTCCAAACGGAATGAAACCTTCGGGAATGTGATTTTCTCACCGAACATGATCCAGGAGACTTGGACCCTACATCAAGAAACAAAAGACGAGGCCACGAGGTAGGGGGCGCCTACTCCCCCCCCCCCCCCAGGCGCGCCCTCCACCCTCATGGGGCCCCTGTTGCTCCACCGACGTACTCCTTCCTCCTATATATACCTACGTACCCCCAAACAATCAGATACGGAGCCAAAACCCTAATTCCACCACCGTAACTTTCTGTATCGACGAGATCCCATCTTAGGGCCTGTTCCGGAGCTCCACCGGAGGGGGTATCCATCACGGAGGGCTTCTACATCATCACCATAGCCCCTCCGATGAAGTGTGAGTAGTTTACCACAGACCTTCAGTTCCATAGTTATTAGCTAGATGGCTTCTTCTCTCTTTTTGGATCTCAATACAATGTTCTCCCCCTCTCTTGTGGAGATCTATTCGATGTAATCTTCTTTTTGCGGTGTGTTTTTTGAGATCGGTGAATTGTGGGTTTATGATCAAGTCTATCTATGAAAAATATTTGAATCTTCTCTGAATTCTTTTATGTATGATTGGTTATCTTTGCAAGTCTCTTCGAATTATCAGTTTGGTTTGGCCTACTAGATTGATCTTTCTTACAATGGGAGAAGTGCTTAGCTTTGGGTTCAATCTTGCGGTGTCCTTTCCCAGTGACAGTAGGGGCAGCAAGGCACGTATTGTATTGTTGCCATCGAGGATAACAAGATGGGGTTTTCATCATATTGCATGAGTTTATCCCTCTACATCATGTCATCTTGCTTAAGGCGTTACTCTGTTTTCATGAACTTAATACTCTAGATGCATGCTGGATAGCGGTCGATGAGTAGAGTAATAGTAGTAGATGCAGGCAGGAGTCTGTCTACTTGTCTCGGACGTGATGCCTATATGCATGATCATACCTAGATATTCTCATAACTATGCTCAATTATGTCAATTGCTCAACAGTAATTCGTTCACCCACCGTAAAATACTTATGCTCTTGAGAGAAGCCACTAGTGAAACCTATGGCCCCCGGGTCTATCTTCATCATATTAATCTTCCAACACTTAGTTATTTTCATTGCCTTTTATTTTACTTTGCATCTTTATCATAAAAATACCAAAATATTATCTTATCATATCTATCAGATCTCACTCTCGTAAGTGGTCGTGTAGGGATTGACAACCCCTTATCGCGTTGGTTGCGAGGATTTATTTGTTTTGTGTAGGTGCGAGGGACTCGCGCGTAGCCTCCTACTGGATTGATACCTTGGTTCTCAAAAACTGAGGTAAATACTTACACTACTTTGCTGCATCACCCTTTCCTCTTCAAGGAAAAACCAATGCAGTGCTCAAGAGGTAGCAGGCGGCACAGGTGGTGTTGGATTGTGGAAGAAGAGACGCATCCATTTTGCACCCCCCCCCCCCGGCACCCCCCAGCAAGCGCAAGTGGCCCGTCGCAGCATCTGGGGCAACCTCGACCCTCAGGACAAGAAGCTCACAGGCACCACCACTAGAATCCACCGCCTCAAGGCTGCTGGGCTTACTCTGGAGATGATCGGGGCCGATTTTCTCTGTCGCCATATCGCCCCTCTGCATAACAAAGGGAGGCCGGCTTGGGATTTTCGGAATGCGGCAGATATTATGAGGTTGCACCCTGGCCGAAATCGCAACTTTATAGTGATGTAGCACGCGTTCCTGTGCTCAAAGCTGTTCCAACTCAAGGTCGACAAGCCCAGCAAGGCCGGCAAGGCAGAGGAGGCCGACAAGCCATTCAAGTTGCCGACGGTCGTGGTCCCCCTATGCAACAACTCCAACCGGTCCTCCATCATTGCTATGATGCCGGAGTTCAACGCTCATAGCCTTGACCAGGGCTGGGTCGAGCCAGATGGAGTGCGGGTGCAAGAGTTCTTCGACAGCTTGTTGGAGCGGCCCTTCCGTGAGGAAATACAACTCATCTGCGACACCACCAACGTTGAGGTGGCGTACATCGCCAGCATGGCGGAAGAGGCAGCTTTTGCCGCGGCAGCCAGCAGCGTCGACTTTAGGGAAAGCGAGGCCGGGGCCGAAGAAGATTTTGTTGAGCAGGCGAAGACTGCCGAGAGCACAGCGGCGCCACCACCGGGGTCCCTTGTGCCGAGGAGGCGACCAAAGAGGTGGTCGATGATGTGGACGAAGAGGAGCTGCCCAAGGAGCCCCCAGTCTAGGGGGAGGAAGCGCGTCCTCCGGCGAATTGGCTCCAGCGAGCCAGTGCAGCGAGCCTCCTCGCCCGAAGAGGTCCCCACCAAGAGGGTGGCCGGCAAGGATGCACAGCGGCAAGAGGCCCAGGCGCAGTCCGTGCGCCATACGAGGCGCACGGCCGTGACAACACAGGAAGCAGCGGCCGCTGCTTCTGCCATGGCCAAGCAACCCAGGCCTCCGTCTTCACCTCTCCGAACGAACACCTTACCAGAGGCCGACTATGCCCTCTCTTCCATGAGCCCGGATAGGAGGAGGCCGGAGGAAGAGGACGAAGAAGGGGATGAGTAAGTGCTCCACCACCTTCTTCATTTCCTGAATCTCTGTTTTGGTTATTTTGCATGACTTGACCTTGTCTTGGCTTGCCTCTATAGGGACACGGAGACATTAGCACAGAGGATGGCGAAGAGGGCCAAGACCTCGACGGGCGACAAGCCCCCGGCAAGCACCTCAAGCGTGTCGGAGGTGATCACGATCAGCCCGGGCCCCAGTCCACGACAAAGCCCCTGACTCAGCCCCCAGCGTGAGTCCATTACCCACTTTCCGTTGGCGAGCGCTGGGGGCGTGTCTTTTCACCGTTAATCTTGTCGGGTTTGTAGGGGGAGAGCGGCAACATGAGGGGCCATCAAGGGCCGCCCCCAACATGCCTCCTCCATCAACCACCACACCACCCAGGGAAGGGTCCCCGGCAAGGGCTTCTCCCAGTGAGCCCACGCCGCCAAGGGAGAGATCCCTGGCAAGGCCCTCCCTCGAGGAGCCCACGCGTGCGAAGGGAGAGCCAGCAAGCACAGGTGTCGGCGGCCCTATCTCGGCAACAAGCGTTGGCAGGGAGGGAACCACTCCTCCCCAACTCATCATAGGTAAGCCGCCCTGCTCCTGATCTTGACCGGTTCCCCATTGTAACTTCTTTCTGCTTCGAACTCCGATCCTAGTTTCATCTTTTTTTCCTCCTTGGTTTTCAGACCTCTCCTCAGTGGGTCAGATGGATATCGATGGCACCATCGAGGAGATCGCCAAGGATGCCGCCGCTGAGGCCGACAAGGTTGCCGCCGACGAGGCCGCCAAGGGGGCACATGAAGAGCCCGCCAAGGGATCTACCGAGGAGACCAACGAGGGGACCGGTGACCATACTGATGGCATCCCTGCCTCAGGAGCACCTGGCGCTGCATCGGTCCCGGAGCCCTCGGCTGCAAGGGCAACGGTGGTCGACGACCAACCATCCACCTCTGAAGCCCCCAACTCGAGCAGATACCTAAAGATCGGCGAGGATTTGTTTGTCACCATCCCGGGGATGGCAAGCACCAGAGCGCCTGCCGAGGGGGAGGTTTTTGACGAAGAGGTCATCATTGCCGCCGGGCTCCAGGTTGTTGACGAGCCAGGCACCAGCAACGACAGCTCCAAGGAGGACCAGCTCCTCCAAGCCATGTGCAGCAACTTCCAGAAGCTTCAGGCGCTTCAACGGGCCTACAAAGGAGAAGCTGGACTCTAGGATGGCGGTCGTTGATGCGGTGGAGGAGGGCTTCCATGAGCGCATCGAGCAGATGCAGGCCTGGTTTATGGAGGCCCGGCGGGATTTGAAGACCAGCCATGAGCAGCTGGGTCAGCGCTGGAATGAGCTTCTTCTGAAGCAATCAGACACCAAGAAGGCACAGGAGGAGGCTGCTGCACAAACCTCCAAGGAGGACAGTGACCTAATGGGGCGCAGTGTCCTGCTCGATGCCCAGGAAGAGGACCTTGCCACCATGCTCCGTGGCAAGGATGAAGAAATTGAGAAGCTCGTCATGCGTCAAACCCAGGAATTGGAGCAGAAACGCAAGGATGCACTCGACACTCTGTTCTTGGATCATGCCGGCAAGCTGAAGGAGGTTGTCGATGCCGCCAAAGCCGCGGAGGCCGCTAAGAACGAGTTGGCCGGCAAGGTGGAGAAGCTGGAGGCAGAGCTGGAGAAGCACAGGGAGGAGGTCGCGACGCTTAAGAGCGACAGGGACAAGACCATTGACACCTTGGCGGGGCTGCAAGTTACCATATCTGACAAGACCAAGCTGCTCTCCAAGGCCAACGACTCCATTGCTGATCTGAAGCTGAAGTTGTCCACTCTGGAGGAGACCCTTGAAGGTAGCAGAGCTCATGAGAGGACCCTGGCCAAAGATCTTAAGGACGAGAAGCTGCTGCTCGAGAGCGCTGTTGCCACCCACGACGACTTCGTAAAAGGCACGGGGATCTGGACCGAGCGCCTTGTCGATGTCGCGGAGAGGCTCACCACGCAGTTGTCCACCTTGGGCATGCCAAGCTTCAGGTTCTCTCATGATGAGATAAGAACTGAGAGTGTTAGGGTGACCATGTTCTTCGAGGGCGTCCTTGACGCCTTGAAGATACTCCACGATGGCCAAGCGACCCACCTGGCCAATGAGTCCAGGAAGCTTTGCCGGGGCGCCCTCCTCAAGGTGCTCACCAAGGTGGTGTACAGGAACCCCAGCACCGACCTCAACCAAGACAGCTTGCCAGCAGATGCAGACTGTAGGGTGCTTGAAGAGCTTGTTGCGCCCGTCGTCAGCCTGGTTGACGACGTCAAGAGGGTGGAAGGCCAGCGCCAAGACTAGGCGCTCCGCTCCCTCTTGCCGCCATGGATCCGTACCCACAACAATCCCAGTTAAGTTAGAACTGCGGCAACTATTAATGTAATATAACTTGCTATTTTTCGAATCGAATGCATGCTATCTTCCTCGTATGATTCCTCTTTGTATGGTACGCACCCTACATGTTACTAGGAAAAGCTTGCCGGCGTGCGCACCCTAGTTGCGAGTGATTTGAGGACGGATCCTTAGCAGCCTGCTGGGGTGCCACCACCGGCAAGGCACCTTGCCGTTCTTAGTGCAGCCACTTGAGCCATTGAACGGACTCAAAACGGAGCAAGGGCGCAACCAATCCCGACAAGGTTCCTTCGCGTGCAGGTTTTCCTATACAAGAACCGAGACCATTCAAGGAAAATAACCTGATATTAAAAGAAATTTCTCGAAGTCTCGTGACTTAGCTTTTTTGCTGATGTATTCTTTTTCACAAGACGCCACCTCGAGCGTCGCCTGTTGGCGTCCCCACTTTCTATCCACCATGGCAAATTTGTATGCGGGGGAGCCTTCTATCCTCTGAGAAAAAGAAAGAAGAGAAAATAGGAATATGGAACCTTTTGCGGTTCATTAGTGCTTGCTGGCCTTGTGCATCTCGAGAATGATGTTGTGGCTCTTCCGCAGCGGCGTCCGGGGTCACCAACGTCGCGGCGCTGCTTGTCGCACACGACCTGGGAGGACTGCGGAGCGGACGCCGGTGGGGTTGCCTTGGAAGTCACCGCGCCGCCCATAGGCAACACGACTCCAGATGGACCGACCGCCATGATCCCCTTCTTCTTGGGAGCCATGGTGATCGAGGAAACGACGCGCTAACTGCTAGATCGGGTTTGCAGGACTCTCATCCCCTGCCTAGCGCGTGCTACCTCTTGAGCATGTGTTGGTTTTCCCTTGAAGAGGAAAGGGTGATGCAGCAAAGTTGCATAAGTATTTCCCTCAGTTTTTGAGAACTGGGGTATCAATCCAGTAGGAGACTACACGCAAGTCGCCTAGTACCTGCACAAACAAACAAGAACCTCACAACCAACGCGATAAAGGGGTTGTCAATTCCTTCAGGCCACTTGCAAAAGTGAGATCCGATAAAGATAATAAGATAAATATTTTTGGTATTTTTGTTGTATAGATTGGAAAGTAAAGATTGCAAAATAAATAGTAAACTAGATTTGTAGATCAGAAACTTATAAGATGTAAAGTAGACCCAGGGGCCATAGGTTTCACTAGTGGCTTCTCTCAAGATAGCATAAATTATGGTGGGTGAACAAATTACTGCCGAGCAATTGATAGAAAAGCGCATAGTTATGAGAATATCTAGGCATGATCATGAACATAGGCATCACGTCTGTGTCAAGTAGACTGAAACGATTCTGCATCTACTACTATTACTCCACACATCGACCGCTATCCAGCATGCATCTAGAGTATTAAGTTCATAAGAACAGAGTAACGCATTAGGCAAGATGACATGATGTAGAGGGATAAACTCAAGCAATATGATATAAACCCCATCTTTTTATCCTCGATGGAAACAATACAATACATGTTGGTTCCCTTTCTATCACTGGGATCGAGCACCGCAAGATTGAACCCAAAGCTAAGCACTTCTCCCATTGCAAGAAAGATCAATCTAGTAATCCAAACCATACTGATAATTCGAAGAGACTTGCAAAGATATCAAATCATACATATAAGAATTCAGACAAGAATCAAATATTGTTCATAGATAAACTTGATCATAAACCCACAATTCATCGGATCTCGACAAACACACCGCAAAAAGAATTACATCAAATAGATCTCCAACAACATCAAGGAGAACTTTGTATTGAGATCCAAAGAGAGAGAAGAAGCCATCTAGCTAATAACTATGGACCCGAAGGTCTGTGGTAAACTACTCACACATCATCGGAGAGGCTATGGTGTTGATGTAGAAGCCCTCCGTGATCGAATCCCCCTTCGGCAGATTGCCGGAAAAGGTCCCCAGATGGGATCTCATAGGTACAGAAGGTTGCGGCGGTGGAAAAATGGTTTTGTGGCCCTCTTGGATGTTTTCAGGGTATAAGAGTATATATAGGCAAAAGAAGTAGGTCGGTGGAGCTGCAAGGGGCCCATGAGGGTGGGGGGCGTGCCTGCCCCTTGGGCGCGCCGCCCTACCTCGTGGCCACCTCGTTCCTTCCTTGACCTCCACTCCAAGTCTCCTGCATTGCGTTTGTTCCAAAAAAAGATCCTCGCGAAGGTTTCGTTCCGTTTGATATTCCTTTTCTGTGAAACACAGTAATAGGCAAAAAACAGCAATTTGCACTGGGCCTTCGGTTAATAGGTTAGTCCCAAAAATAATATAAAGGTGCATAATAAAGCCCATTAAACATCTAAAACAGATAATATAATAGCATGGAGACGTATCAAGCATCCCCAAGCTTAATTCTTGCTCGTCCTCGAGTAGGTAAATGATAAAACGGAATTTTTGATGTGGAATGCTACCTAACATAATTTTCAATGATTCTCTTTATTGTGGAATGAATGTTTAGATCCAAATGATTTTGGACAGAAGTTTAATATTGACATAAAAATAGTAATACTTCAAGCATGCTAACCAAGCAATTATGTCTTATCAAAATAACATAGCTAAAGAAATCTTATCCCTACAAAATCATATAGTTTGCCCATGCTTCATTTTCGTCGCACAAAATGCTCCCATCATGCACAACCCCGATGACAAGCCAAGCAATTGTTTCATACTTAGCCTTTTCAAACTCTTTCAACTTTCACGCAATATATGAGCGTGAGCCATGGACATAGCACTATGGGTGGAATAGAATATGATGATGGAGATTGTGTGAGAAGACAAAAAAAGAGAAAGTCTCGCATTGATGCGGCTAATCAACGGGCTATGGAGATGCCCATCAATTGATGTCAATGCAAGGAGTAGGGATTTCCATGCAACGGATGCACTAGAGCTATAAATATACGAAACCTCAACAAGAGAAACTAAGTGGGTGTGCATCCAACTTGTTTGCTCACGAAGACCTAGGGCATTTTGAGGAAGCCCATCATTGGAATATACAAGCCAAGTTATATAATGAAAAATTCCCACTAGTATATGAAAGTGTCAAAATAGGAGACTCTCTATCATGAAGATCATGGTGCTACTTTGAAGCACAAGTGTGGAAAATGGATAGTAACATTGCCCCTTCTCTCTTTTTCTCTCATTTTCCCCTTCTTCTTCTTTTCTCTTTTTTTTATTTGGGCCTTTTTCTCTTCTTTTTATGGCCTATTTTTTCGTCCGGAATATCATCCCAACTTGTGGGGGAATCATAGTCTCCATCATCCTTTCCTCACATGGGACAATGCTCTAATAATGAAAATCATCACACTTTTATTTACTTACAACTCAAGAATTACAACTCGATACTTAGAAGAAAATATGACTCTATGTGAATGCCTCCGGTGGTGTACCAGGATATGCAATGAATCAAGAGTGACATGTATGAAAGAATTATGAAGGTAGCTTTGCCACAAATACGATGTCAACTACATGATCATGCAAAGCAATATCACAATGATGGAGCATGTCATAATAAATGGAATGGTGTAAAGTTGCATGGCAATATATCTCGGAATGGCTATGGAAATGCCATAATAGGTAGGTATGGTGGCTATTTTGAGGAAGATATAAGGAGGCTTATGTGTGATAGAGTGTACCATATCACGGGGTTTGGATGCACTGGCGAAGTTTACACCAACTCTCGAGGTGAGAAAGGGCAATGCACGGTACCGAAGAGGGCAATGATGGAAGGGTGAGAGTGCGTATAATCCATGGACTCAACATTAGTCATAAAGAACTCACATACTTATTGCAAATATCTACAAGTCATCAAAACCAAGCACTACGCGCATGCTCCGAGGGAGATAGATTGGTAGGAGAAGACCATCGCTCGACCCCGACCGCCACTCATAAGGAAAGCAATCAAAGAACACCTCATGCTTCAAATTTGTCACACAACATTTACCATACGTGCATGCTACGGGACTTGCCAACTTCAACACGAGTATTTCTCAATTACACAATTACTCGACTAGCACGACTCTAATATTACCACTTTTATATCTCAAAACAACTATCAAGTATCAAACTTCTCATAATATTTAATGCACTCTATATGAAAGTTTTTATTATACCCATCCTGGATGCCTATCATATTAGGACTAATTTTATAGCCAAAGCAAATTACCATGTTGTTCTAAAAGACTCTAAAAATAATATAAGTGAAGCATGAGAGATCAATAATTTCTATAAAATAAAACCACCATCGTGCTCTAAAAAGGTATAAGTGAAGCACTAGAGCAAAATTATCTAGCTCAAAAGATATAAGTGAAGCACATAGAGTATTCTAATAAATTCCGATTCATGTGTGTGTCTCCAAAAGGTGTATACATCAAGGATGATTGTGGTAAAATAAAAAGCAAAGACTCAAATCATACAAGACACTCCAAGCAAAACACATATCATGTGATGAATAAAAATATAGCCTCAAGTAAAGTTACCGATAGATTAAGACGAAAGAGGGGATGCCTTCCGGGGCATCCCCAAGCATATGCTTTTGGTTGTCCTTGAATTTTACCTTGGGGTGCCTTGGGCATCCCCAAGCTTAGACTCTTGCCACTCTTTGTTCCAAAATCCGTCAAATCTTTTACCCAAAAACTTGAAAACTTCACAACACAAAACTCAACAGAAAATCTCATGAGCTTCTTAAGTATAAGAAAACAAACCACCACTTTAAGGTACTGTAATGAACTCATTATTTATTTATATTGGTGTTAAACCTACTGTATTCCAACTTCTCTATGATTCATACCCCCCGATACTAGCTATAGATTCATCAAAATAACCAAACAACACACGAAAAATAGAATCTGTCAAAAACAGAATAGTCTGTAGTAATCTGTAGGTCTCGAATACTTCTGTAACTCCACAAATCCTGAGAAATTAGGAAGTCCTAAATAATTTTTATATTGATCTACTTCAGTTGGAATTGGTATTTTATCACTCTCTGGTAAAACTTGAAAATTATTCTCGTGAGCGCATACTTTCTCTCTTTCCAGCAAGATCAAATAACAATCATCCAAGAAGATCCTAAAGGCTTTACTTGGCACAAACACTAACTAAAACATAAAATACACAATCATAACAGAGGATAGATGATTTATTTATTACTAAACAGGAATGAAAAGCAAGGAACAAAAATGAAATTGGGTTGCCTCCCAACAAGCGCTATCATTTAACGCCCCTAGTTAGGCATAAAAACAAGAATAGATCTAGGTATTGTCATCTTTGGTATTCAATCCATATGTGGCTCTCATAATAGATTCATAAGGTAATTTAATTTTATTTCTAGGAAAGTGTTCCATGCCTTTCCTTAACGGAAATTGGGATCTAATATTTCCTTCTTTCATGTCAATAATTGCACCAATCGTTGTAAGGAAAGGTCTACCAATAATAATAGGACATGTAGGATTGCAATCTATATCAAGAACAATGAAATCTACGGGCACACAATTCATATTTGCAATAATAAGAACATCATTAATCCTTCCCATAGGTTTCTTAATGGTGGAATCCGCAAGATGCAAATTTAAAGAACAATCATCAAATTCACGGAAACCTAACACATCACACAAAGTTTTTGGAATCGTGAAAACACTAGCACCCAAATCACATAAAGCATAGAAATCATGATCTTTAATATTAATTTTAATAGTAGGTTCCCACTTATCATAAAGTTTTCTAGGGACATAAACTTCTAATTCAAGTTTTTCTTCATAAGATTGCACTAAAGCATCAACGATATGTTTAGTAAAAGCTTTGTTTTGATCATAAGCATGAGGAGAATTTAACATGGATTGAAACAAGGAAATACAATCTATCAAAGAGCAATTATCATAATTAAATTCCTTGAAATCCAAAATAGTGGGTTCATTGCTATGTAAATTTTTGACCTCTTCAATCCCACTTTTACCAATTTTTTAATCAAGATCTAAAAACTCTGAATCGTTGGGACGCCTTCTAACTAAAGTTGACTCATCTCCAGTCCCACCTTTATCAAGATTCATATTGGCAAACAAAGATTTAATAGGAGACACACCAATCACTTTTAGATCTTCGTCATTATTATCATGAAAACTAGAAGAACACGCTTTCACAAAGCAATTTTTTTAGCACGCATCCAGTGGTTCTTTCTTTGCACTCATCAATGGAAATTATCATGGCTTTGAGAGACTCATTGATATCATGCTTAGGTGGAATAGATCTAAGTTTCAAAGAATCAACATCAAGAGAAATTCTATCCATGTTCCTAGTCAACTCATCAATTTTAAGCAATTTTTCTTCAAGCAAAACATTGAAATTCTTTTGCGAATTCATAAATTCTTTAACACTAGTCTCAAAATAAGAGGGCATCTTATTAAAATTTCCACAAGAGTTGTTGTAGGAATTACCACAATTATTAGAGGAATTACTAGGGAACGACCTAGATTAAAATTTCCTCTATACGCGTTGTTACCAAAATTGTTCCTACCAACAAAATTCACATCCATAGGTTCATTATTATTATCAATCAAAGTGGACAAAGGCATATCATTAGGATGAGAAGAAACACTCTTATTAGCAAACAATTTCAGAAGTTCATCCATCTTTCCACTCAAAACATTAATCTCTTCTATCGCATGAACCTTTTTACTAGTGGATCTTTCGGTATACCATTGAGAATAATTAACCATAATATTATCTAGGAGTTTAGTAGCTTCTCCTAAAGTGATTTCCATAAAAGTGCCTCCCGCGGCTGAATCTAAAAGATTTCTAGAAGCAAAATTCAATCCAGCATAAAATTTTCGTATAATCATCCATAAATTCAAACCATGTGTAGGGCAATTACGTATCATTAATTTCATCTCCTCCCAAGCTTGTGCAACATGCTCATGCTCAAGTTGCTTAAAATTCATAATATCGTTTCTAAGAGAGATGATCTTAGCGGGCGGAAAATACTTAGAGATAAAAGCATCTTTGCACTTATTCCATGAATCAATACTATTTTTAGGCAAAGAAGAGAACCAAGTTTTAGCGCGATCTCTAAGCGAAAACGGAAGTAGCTTCAATTTAACAATATCATTATCCACATCTTTCTTCTTTTGCATGTCACACAAATCAACAAAGTTGTTTAGATGGGTAGCGGCATCTTCACTAGGAAGGCCAGAAAACTGATCTTTCATGACAAGATTCGGCAAAGCAGTATTGATTTCACAAGATTCAGCATCGGTAAGAGGAGCAATCGGAGTGCTAATAAAATCATTATTGTTGGTATTGGAGAAGTCACATAATTTAGTATTATCTTGAGCCGTCGTGACAAACAATCAATCCAACACACAATCACACAAGAGGCAAGCGAAAAGAAATGAACGGAAAAAGGGCGAACGGAAAAGAGGCGAAAAAAACGGCAAGGTGAAGTGGGGGAGAGGAAAATGAGAGGCGAATGACAAATAATGTAATGCGAGGGATAAGAGTCTGTAATGGGTACTTGGTATGTCTTGACTTGAGCTTAGATCTCCCCGGCAATGGCGCGAGAAATCCTTCTTGCTACCTCTTGAGCATGCGTTGGTTTTCCCTTGAAGAGGAAAGGGTGATGCAGCAAAGTAGCGTAAGTATTTCCCTCAATGTTTGAGAACCAAGGTATCGATCCAGTAGGGGACTACACGCAAGTCGCCTAGTACCTGCACAAATAAACAAGAACCTCGCAACCAACATGATAAAGGGGTTGTCTATCCCTTCACGGCCACTTGCAAAAGTGAGATCTGATAAAGATAATAAGATAAATATTTTTGGTATTTTTATTGTATAGATTGGAAAGTAAAGATTGCAAAAAAATAGTATACTGGATTTGTAGATCGGAAACTTATATGATGTAAAGTAGACCCGGGGGCCATAGGTTTCACTAGTGGCTTCTCTCAAGATAGCATAAATTACGGTGGGTGAACAAATTACTGTCGAGCAATTGATAGAAAAGCGCATAGTTATGAGAATATCTAGGCATGATCATGAACATAGGCAGCACGTCCGTGTCAAGTAGACCGAAATGATTCTGCATCTACTACTATTACTCCACACTTCGACCGCTATCCATCATGCATCTAGAGTATTAAGTTCATAAGAACAGAGTAATGCATTAGGCAAGATGACATGATGTAGAGGGATAAACTCAAGCAATATGATATAAACCCCATCTTTTTATCCTCGATGGCAACAATACAATACATGTTGGTTCCCTTTCTGTCACTGGGATCGAGCACCGCAAGATTGAACCCAAAGCTAAGCACTTCTCCCATTGCAAGAAAGATCAATCTAGTAGGCCAAACCAAACTGATAATTCGAAGAGACTTGCAAAGATATCAAATCATACATATAAGAATTCAGACAAGAATCAAATATTGTTCATAGATAAACTTGATCATAAACCCACAATTTATCGGATCTCGACAAACACACCGCAAAAAGAATTACATCAAATAGATCTCCAACAACATCGAGGAGAACTTTGTATTGAGATCCAAAGAGAGAGAGGAAGCCATCTAGCTAATAACTATGGACCCGAAGGTCTGTGCTAAACTACTCACACATCATCGGAGAGGCTATGGTGTTGATGTAGAAGCCCTCCGTGATCGAATCCCCCTCCGGCAGATCACCGAAAAAGGTCCCTAGATGGGATCTCACGGGTACAGAAGGTTGCGGCAGTGGAAAAGTGGTTTTGTGGCTCTCCTGGTTGTTTTCAGGGTATAAGAGTATATATAGGCGAAAGAAGTAGGTCGGTGGAGCTACGAGGGGCCCATGAGGGTGGGGGCACGCCTTCCCCCTAGGCATGCCGCCCTACCTCGTGGCCGCCTTGTTGCTTCCTTGACCTCCACTCCAACTCTCCTGGATTGTGTTTGTTCCAAAAAAATATCCTTACGAAGGTTTTGTTCCGTTTGGATTCCGCTTGATATTCCTTTTCTGCGAAACACTGAAATAGGCAAAAAAAACAGCAATTTGCACTGGGCCTTCGGTTAATAGGTTAGTCCCAATAATAATAATAAAGTGCATAATAAAGCCCATTAAACATCCAAAACAGATAATATAATAGCATGGAACAATCAAAAATTATAGATACATTGGAGACGTATCAGCGCGGCAAAGATGTCGGTGCTCATGACACCTACGGGACCACGTTGATCCCTTCTACGGTTCGGCAGGGAAGAGGCGTGGTGCAAAGAGCGGATCTGACGGTCAACACGACGGATTTTTACCCAGGTTCGTGCCGCTGAGAAACGTAAAACCCTAGTCCTGCTTGAGTGTATTTCTTGTGTTCTTGAGCTTCGGCTCGCCGCTATGCATGCAAGCTGGGTCGAGAGGTTCAAAAGTGTAATGCCCCAGATATAACTTTCCCAATTTGTACTCCAACTCTTGCCGTTTCCGGCATTAAGTTATATTTATTTCTCGGGTTCGGGTCCTTGTCTCTGTGTGTTGTTTTCATTTTCATGCATCTCATATCATGTCATCACGTGCATTGCATTTGCATACATGTTTATCTCATGCATTTGAGCATTTTCCCCGTTGTCCGTTTTGCATTCCGGCGCTTCGTTCTCCTCCGGTGGCCATTTCTAGCTTTCTTTCGTGTGTGGGGATTAAACATTTCCGGATTGGACCGAGACTTGCCATGCGGCCTTGGTTTACTACCGGTAGATTGCCTGCCAAGTTTTGGGTCATTTGGACTTCGTTTGATACTCCAACGGTTAACCGAGGGACCGAAAAGGCCTCGTGTGTGTTGCAGCCCAACACCCCTCCATTTTGGCCCAAAACCCACCAAACTCTGCTCCATGTCCTAGAGCGTTCGATCACGATCGCGTGGCCGAAAACCGCACCTCATTTGGACACTCCTAGCTCCCTCTACCTCTATAAATACCCCCTCCCGTTTTTCGGATCTCCCCTCTCCTCTGAAACCCTAGTCTCCCTCCATCCGGCGCGTCGGACACGTCCGGTCCGCACCGGACAAACTGCACTGCCACCGCCGACCACTCACGCCCCGCCACGTGGCAAAGCGCCGCTGCCACCGCCCGCGGCCCGGCTGGCCTGTAGCCGGCCCGCACCGTCGCCCGACCGGGCCACTCATCCTCGCCCGCGCCGCCTCGTCTTCTCCGCGTCCGGCCCGCACCCCGCCGACCGAAGCTCGCCGGCGACGAGCTCCGGCCGCCGCGCCTCGCCCCGGCGCCGGATCAAGCCGCCGCCGCCTCGCCGTGGCGCCCCGGCCTCTCCTCCACAGCGCGCCACCGCTACCAACTCCGGCGGCCTCAAGTCCCCGCTCCCCCGGCCGGATCCGTGAAGTCCGGTGAGCTCCGCAGCGTCTCCGGCCACCGCGACCCCCATTTCCGGCGACCTCGTCCTCGAGTTGCTACAGTAACTGCCGTGCCCGATCCAGATCTGGTTGCTACAGTAACCCTAGCGGTTGACTTTCCCTCTCCCCCTTAATCTTTTATGCCTACTTTGACTGATCATATCTCCGCATCCGTAGCTCCGTTCTGGACATATGATATATCAAAATCTTCGTCTGGACATGTACATCATTTCATTCCATTGCATCATTTGCATTTGAGTTCATCTTGATGCCCAAAATGCTGTTAGGAGGAGGCATCGTGAGTTAAATTGCAGATCCGTTAGCTCATCATAGACTTTTGTCATTTTTGCCATGATTATTGTGTGCATGATATGCCTGTGACTCTTTGGGATGAATTGTTAAGCATTTTGTCTTCTTTCCAGAGGTGCCACCCATGCATTTTTAGGATGTGTGTGGTGACTTGTGCAAACTTGCAAAGAGGGGCAACTGAGATTTCTGTTTTCAGGGACTTAGTGATTTTCACTAAGTCTGGGATATTTTAGTTCATGATGCCATATGTTCAGCTTGTTTCCTAGTGATTTGTGCCTCTTTTGAGGATGATCAGTAAGGGAGTTTTGATATTTATGTTATGCTCTATCCATCCATCTCTTTGTTTGCATATGTGGAGTGCTTTAGCTTGAGTCAATCGAGCTCTACTTTTGCTTCGTGGTAAATCTGGGCAAATCGTCAACTTGTTTGCGATTTTGCCGATGCTATTGTTAGTGATCCATGCATGCTATGCCATTGTTCTTGCCATGTCTAGCTAGCATTTTGTGCCTTATTTATGGATATATGCTTGCCTTGCCATGACTTGCACCGTAGTGAGTGCATCGAGCTCGTTTACATGCCTTCGTGAGTTATAATTTCAGCATGTCTCAGTTTTCACTAAGTCTGAAAACTGATTGTGTTTCATCTATGTTCGTGTGCTCGTTAGAGTATTTTGTGAACCCTTTTGGCCCCAGGTCACTTTGGGTGTTTTCTTAAGCTTGTTGAGTAGCTCCATTCCATGTTCTTACTTGTCATGTCCAGGTTATGTATCATGTTGTTTTGCTGCTCCGAAGAGAGCATCGTGGTCTGAAATTTCAGACTAGTGTTAATTTCACTAAGTCTGAAATCTGTTTTGCTTATTCGTTTTTGCCATGCTTGTTTGAACCTCATAATCGATGAATTTGACCGTGGCTCATTGCTATTGTTTTGTTAAGCATCTTGTGTACATCCCTGCCATGTATTTTGTTTTCATGTTTGGTGGCTGTAGCATGTTCATTTCGTTGCATTTAGGAGCCTACTTGCTGTAAATCGCAGATTGGTTCGTTTCGTAAAACGCTTGCCATTTCCAAACCGTAGCTCCGATTCCTATGATCTTTATATCGTTTTCAGGTGATTTCATCCCCTCTATCCAGTGGCACACTTGGTTTTCCAAGTTGAGGCCAGGTTCATGCATTTCCTGTCACGTCTTGCATTTTGCCTCCCGCATCGCATCCCGCATAGCATTACCATCTTTGCATATTATTGTTTGCCCTTGCACGTGGTTGATTGTATCCTTGTTGCTTGTTTGTGTTGTTGGGTAGAGCCGGGAGACGAGTTCGCTAACAAGGAGCCCGTTGAGTTTGCTTGTGAGGATCCAGTCAACTCTGACAACTGTGCAGGCAAGATGATCATACCCTCGAAATCACTACTATCTTTGATATGCTAGTTTGCTCGCTCTTTTGCTTTGCCAATGCTACGATGCCTACCACTTGCTTGTCAGCCTCCCAATTGCCATGATTGAGCCTCTAACCCACCATTGTCCTAGCAAACCGTTGATTGGCTATGTTACCGCTTTGCTCAGCCCCTTCTTATAGCGTTGCTAGTTGCAGGTGAAGATTGGAGCCGTTCCTTGTTGGAACATTTATTACTTGTTGGGATATCATTATATTGCCATGTTATCTTAATGCATCTATATACTTGGTAAAGGGTGGAAGGCTCGGCCTCTCGCCTAGTGTTTTGTTCCACTCTTGCCGCCCTAGTTTTCGTCATATCGGTGTTATGTTCCCGGATTGTTGCATCCCTTACGCGGTTGGGCTATAATGGGAACCCCTTGATAGTTCGTCTTGATTAAAGCTTTTCCAGCAATGGCCAACATTGGTTTTACCATTTGCCACCTAGCCTCTTTTTCCCTTTGGTTTCCGGAGCCCGAGGGTCATCTTATTTTAACCCCCCCCCCCCCCGGGGCCAGTGCTCCTCTGAGTGTTGGTCCAACTGTCAGCTGCCGGTGGCCACCAGGGGCAACTCTGGGCTGGCCTACCCGTACCTAGGATAATCTGAGTGTGCCCTGAGAAAGAGATATGTGCAGCTCCTATCGGGATTTGTCGGCACATTCGGGCGGTGTTGCGGGACTTGTTTTAACCTGTCGAATCATCTTGTTGTCCCGAGATACCGAGTCTGATCGGTGTGTCTTGGGTGGAGGTCTATTCCTTCGTTGACCGTGAGAGCTTGTTATGGGCTAAGTTGGGACCCCCCTGCAGGGATTGATCTTTCGAAAGCCGTGCCCGCGGTTATGGGCAGATGGGAATTTGTTAATGTCCGGTTGTAGATAACTTGAACCTTAATTAATTAAAATGAATCAACTGAGTGTGTTGCCGTGATGGCCTCTTCTCGGCGGAGTCCGGGAAGTGGACACGGTGTTGGAGTTATGTTTGCGCAGGTTGCTCTCTAGTTTCTCGCTCGTGCTTTGCCTCCTCTTCTCGCTCTCTTTTGCGAATAAGTTAGCCACCATATATGCTAGTCGCTTGCTGCAGCTCCACTTATACATTACCCCTTTCCTACCTATTAAGCTTAAATAGTCTTGATTGCGAGGGTGCGAGATTGTTGAGTCCCTGTGGCTCACAGATTACTATTACACCAGATGCAGGGACAGATGATACAGCTCCAGATGGCGCGCTTGAGCTCAAGTGGGAGTACGACGAGGACTCTCAGCGTTACTATGTGTCTTTTCCTGATGATCAGTAGTGGTGCCCAATCGGGGTTAGATTCAGGGCCTTGTCGCATGTTGGGGGTCTTTTCTATTTTGGCGCCGTAGTCGAGCCATGAGTGATTTGTATGATGGATGTTACTTATGTACTTTGATGTGACGTGGCGAGTGTAAGCCAACTATGTACCTCCCCTTTATATTATTTATGTACATGGGATGTGTGATGATTTCCTGACTTGCGACATTGCTTTCAATGCGGTTATGCCTCTAAGTCGTGCCTCGACACGTGGGAGATATAGCCGCATCGAGGGCATTACAAGTTGGTAATCAGAGCCTTCCCCGACCTTAGGAGCCCCCATTGCTTGATCGTTTTTAGCAGCCGAGTTGTGTCTAGAAAAATGTTTTGAGTCCTTTAGGAATTATATATCGGAGAGCTTAGGAATTCTTTTTACTTCCCAGTCTCCTCATCGCTCTGGTAAGGCATCCTGACGTAGAGTTTTGACTCTTCTCTTCTCAAATTTCACAAAAAAAAATTTAGGATCACGCGAGTATCTTGGATTTGTTCCGATGGCTTATGATGAGAACACTGTCTTGGTGCCTCCTGTCAGGGGTTTAGTGGAAGTGTCCCGGGGATTTGAGCTCTGAGGTGTTGTCATCATAATTTTATCTTTGCAATTCTGGTATACTTGAGATATGTTCGCGACATCGAAAATCTCCTTTATGCAGTTCGTTGGTGAGATAACCTCGACGCCACCCAGTACTGGGGCGGGAGTTCGGGAGTATCGCCATAACTTGTATAACGGATGCTTTTCGAAGGTTGAGGTAGATGGTTTCCGAAGGTTTCTTGGTTATGTGTTGAAGGATGGATACAGCTGGATGTAGGTATTGCTAGTTTGGGTGAGATATTATGCTTCCCATGTATCCCCAACACCTGATTGCATAACCGGAAAGTTTCGGGAGTTTCATAGGTGGGAATTCAAGTAGCTCTTAGGATATCCTTCCGACAGATGTATGATATGAAATTGGGGTTCGACGTGTAGTGGTTCGCCTATTCACGGTCGATTTTACAGTGGTCTCGTTGCGTCTTAAAGAGTCCTTGGCTATGCTGACTCGGGGACGCTTCGTATGTCATGTGCACTGCCTTGTACATGATGGTGCTGTACGATCGAGCCCGTGTAGGTCCCACCACGAAAACTTCGGACGAAATTTCTATCATATGTGTGTTCCGGCTTATTCCGCAAGCCAATCCTTGGTTTTATTTTGAGTTGTGGTATTCAAGTTGCTTCGACGTCATATGTTGATTCCATCCCACGTTGATTTACCCCTTCTACCTGATTCTTCGTGGCTTCGCAATTTAGGAATATGTGACCACTTCAAGAGAAGTGCATTCGTTCATTTTGTTCGGATGTGAAGACTTTATGTTGCAATTTTCATTCCATTGGATTCACCTTCAATATTTGTCTATTTGTGTGCTAATGGTGGTCAACCTCTTCAGGATGGCTCCTCCAACGCGCACGACTCCGAATCCTGATCCGCCACCACCTCCACCGCCTCCGGAGGCTTGGCAAGCTGTGATGGCCACAACCAATGCAAATACATAGTTGATCATGCAAGTCCGAATCCTCCTCCAATATGTCGTGGGCCTCCTTTTATATGTCCAAGGGGCTGCCACAGTGGCACACAGGAGGTGTAAAGTAGCTACAGTGCCTATGTTTATCACCAGCGTCTTAGGACAAAACGCATTAAATGCGTTGCTTACATGCCCCTCAGCTTTATCGGGGACGGGAGTAGAAGCCGTCCCGTTCGTCGCCGCCCCGCTCCGTCTTGACACGCATCCATGCCGGCGAGGCATGTAGTGCCAAGTTGGCTGGCCTGCTACCGCGCTAGAGAGGTGGCAGGATCTTCACGATGATCTGCATGCCACCACGCAGGTGCTTGCTAGGCTGGCTGGCCGCCCACTGCGCTGGAGTGGTGATGAGGTGGCAGAGTCTTGTCGTGGTCTTGTCGACATCCCCGGCAAGGATCTTGCCGGGGCCTCGCAGACGTCTCCGGCAAGGATCTTGCTAGGTACCTCGTCTTCTGGCCTCCACAAAGATCTACACGCCTCTACGCGCGTGCCCCAGGGTCTTGGCCTTAACGTTGTCGATGGCGTCAGAGCTCTCAATCACAATGGTAGTGCTCTTGTTAGTGCCCTGCAAGTCGTCCCGGCAAGGATCGTGCCGGGGTGGCGCAAGCTGTCCTTGCAAAGATCTTGCCGGGGGTCCAGCTCGTCCTCTATTCTCTGGATTGGCCACTTCTCTTCGCCCTGTATCTCATTTTTATCCTCGATCGCGTTCTTCGTGCCTCGCCGCACGTGGGGCTACGACTGCCCGTGCACAACTATGGGGTGCTAAAGGGCCCAAACTTTAGTGCAACGACAGCTTCACTCCCCGTCCTCGGCAACGGCGCCAGAAAAGAGCCTTGATGACCCACAAGTATAGGGGATGAATCGTAGTCCTTTCGATAAGTAAGAGTGCCAAACCCAACGAGGAGCAGAAGGAAATGACAAGTGGTTTTCAGCAAGGTAATGTCTGCAAGCACTAAATTGTAAGTAGTGAGTAGTTTGATAGTAAGATAATTTGTAACGAGCAAGTAATGATAATAGTAACAAAAGTGCAGCAAGGTAGCCCAATCCTTTTGAGGCAAAGGACAGGCCAAAACGGTCTCTTATGATAAGCAAAGTGTTCTTGAGGGTACACGGGAATTTCATCTAATCACTTTCATCATGTTGGTTTGATTTGTGTTCGCTACTTTGATAATTTGATATGTGGGTGGATCGGTGCTTAGGTGTTGTTCTTGAAGGAAATATGCCCTAGAGGAAATAATAAAGTTGTTATTTATATGTCCTTATATCATGATAAATGTTTATTATTCATGCTAGAATTGTATTAACCGGAAACTTAGTACATGTGTGAATACATAGACAAACAGAGTGTCACTAGTTTGCCTCTACTTGACTAGCTCGTTGAATCAATGATGGTTATGTTTCCTAACCATAGACATGAGTTTTCATTTGATTAACGGGATCACATCATTAGAGAATGATATGATTGACTTGACCCGTTCGTTAGCTTAGCACGATGATCGTTTAGTTTGTTGCTATTGCTTTCTCCATAACTATACATGTTCCTATGACTATGAGATCATGCAACTCCCGAATACCCGAGGAACACTTTGTGCGCTACCAAACTTCACAACGTAACTGGGTGATTATAAAGGTGCTCTACAGGTGTATCTGATGGTGTTTTTTGAGTTGGCATGGATCAAGATTAGGATTTGTCACTCTGATTGTCGGAGAGGTATCTCTGGGCCCTCTCGATAATGTACATCACTATAAGCCTTGCAAGCAATGTAGCTAATGAGTTAGTTACGGGATGTAACATTACGGAACGAGTAAAGAGACTTGCCAGTAACGAGATTGAACTAGGTGTTGGGATACCGACGATCAAATCTCGGGCAAGTAACATACCGATGACAAAGGGAACAACGTATATCGTTATGCGGTTTAACCGATAAAGATTTTCATAGAATATGTCGGAACCAATATGAGCATCCATGTTCCGCTATTGGTTATTGACCAGAGACATGTCTCGGTCATGTCTACACAGTTCTCGAACCCATAGGGTCTGCATGCTTAACGTTCGGTGACGATCAGTATTACGAGTTTATGTGTTTTGATGTACCGAAGGTAGTTCGGAGTCTCAGATTTGATCACGGACATGACGAGGAGTCTCGAAATGGTCGAGACGTAAAGATCGATATATTGGAAGCCTATGTTTGGACATCGGAATGGTTCCGGGTGAAATCGGGAGTATACCGGAGTACCGGGAGGTTACCGGAACCCCCCGGGAGGTATATGGGCATTATTGGGCCTTAGTGGAAGAGAGAGGGGAAAGAAGCAAAGGAGGGGGCGCCCCCCCCCCCCCCAAGCCTAATCCGAATTGGGAGGGGGTGGCCCCCCTTTCCTTCCTTCTTCCCTCTCCTTCCTTCTCTCCTAAAACCAACAAAGGGAAGGGGTGGGGAATCCTACTCCCGGTGGGAGTAGGACTCCTTTGGGGCGCGCCTAGAGAGCCCCCCCCCTCCTCCACTCCTTTATATACGGGGGAGGGGGCACCCCATAGACACACAAGTTGATCATTGATCTTTAGCCGTGTGTGGTGCCCCCCTCCACCATAATCCACCTCGGTAATATCGTAGCGGTGCTTAGGCGAAGCCCTGTTCCGGTAGCAACATCATCACCATCATCACACCGTCGTGCTGACGAAGCTCTCCCTCGAGGCTCTACTGGATCATGAGTTCGCGGGACATCACCGAGCCGAACGTGTGCAGATCGCGGAGGTGTCGTATCTTCAGTACTAGATCGGTCGGTCGTGAAGACATACGACTACATCAACTGTGTTGTCATAATGCTTCCGCTTACGGTCTACGAGGGTACGTAGACGATACTCTCCCCTCTCGTTGCTATGCATCACCATGATCTTGCGTGTGCGTAGGAAATTTTTTGAAATTACCGCGTTCCCCAACAGTTCTTACTTTAACAAACCTCCTACTTATGATTAACCCCCTCGCAAGCATCCGCAACTATGAGAAAAGTATTAAGAATAAAGTATAACCATAGCATTAAACTTTTGGATCTAATTGGTCCCTTACGAATAGTGCATAAACTAGGGTTTAAGCTTCTATGACTCTCGCAACCCATCATCTAATAAGTACTCCACAATGAATTCCCTTAGGCCCAAATATGGTGAAGTGGCATGTAGTCGACGTTCACAAGACACCACTAAGGGAATCACAACATACATACCGTCAAAATATCGAACACATATAAAATTCACATGATTACTTGCAAGAAGATTTCTCCTGTGACCTCAAGAACAAAAGTAACTACTCAGAAATGATAATCATGCTTAAGATCAGATGGGTATTAAATAGCATATTGGATCTGAACATATAATCTTCCACCAAATAAACCATATAGTAATCAACTACAAGATGTAATCAACACTACTAGTCACCCACAATTACCAATCTATGGTTCCGGTATGAAGATTGAACACAAGAGATGAACTAGGGTTTGAGAGGAGATGGTGATGTTGAAGATGTTGATGGAGATTGCCCTCCCCAAGATGGGAGAGTTGTTGGTGATGATGATGATGATTTCCCCCTCTGGGAGGGAAGTTCCCCTGGCGGAATCGCTCCGCCGGAGGGCAAAAGTGCTCCTGCCCAAGTTTCGCCTCAAGACAGCGGCGCTTCGTCCCGAAAGTCATCTCCTTATTTTTTCTAGGTCAAAATGACTTATATACCAGAAGATGGACACCGGAGGTGGGCTGGGCTGAGCACAACCCACCACTACTAGGGAAATGCCTATACATAGGAGCTTAGTAGTAGCACTTTTTATAAGAAAACGCTGCTGTTACTTATCAGTAGCGCTTGCACATGACAAGCGCTACTACTATGCACTTACCAGTAGCGTTGTGTTCATAAAACACGCAACTACTACAACTGCTAGACAATTGCCGGCAGACCAGGCTTAGTAGTAGCGCTTTTATGTAGAAAGCGCTACTACTATTGAACGTAGCAGTAGCGCTTTCTACATACAAGCGCTACTACTATGGGCTCCTTATCCACACCCATGGCCCGCGCTCGACCTCAACCCCCCCCCCCCCCTCACACACACTCCACTCGCGCGCCTCCGCCGTGCGCCATCACTGCCGCCTTCCCCCGCGCGCCGCCATCCCCCCGCGTCGGTCTTCTCCCGCCGACCTCCCTCACCCGCGCCGGCTCTCCTCCCCCGCTGGCCACCCTCCCCCGCGCCGGCCTCCTCCCCCGTCGGCCGACCTCCCGCACCGGCCCTCCTCCCCACAGGCCACCCTCCCCCCCCTGCAGGTCGTCCTCCACCGAGAGGTACTCCTCCTCCCTCTAGGTTAATTAGGTTAACTAAGTGAACTAGCTAGGTTAATTTGGTTTACTAACTAGGTTAATATGATGTTTTTTAGATGTTAGGTTAACTAATTTGGTTAACTAAGTAGATGTTAATTAGGTTAGGGCAGCAGTGGTACTGTTAATTAGAGGTTTTTTAGTTAGGGGAGTAGGTTAGGTAACTAAGTAGATGTGAATTAGGTTAGGTAACTAAGTAGATGTTCATTTAGGGCATGAGTGTTTAGTTTAGAGAAAAATTTAATATATATTTTTTTACTTTTTTAGTAAGTGTTTAATAGAATTAGTAAGAAAATTAATTGAACTAGTTGAACTAGTTTATTTTTAGTAAGTACTAGTTTATTTTAGTTGAACTAGTTGAATTAATAGAGCTACTTTATTTTTAGTAAGAAAATTTAGGTATATGAGATTTGATGATCTAATTAAAATTTTACTATAGAACTAGTTTATTTTTAGTAAAAAATAATAGAACTAGTTTATTTTTTAGTTAAAGCAATTATTCCCGCATCGACGCCGACGATGCCTATCCCGCATCCTCGTGTTGACTCGGTGGAGGAGGCCTGCTTGATCAGAGGGGTCATGTCCGGGACTGGGCTCCGCCGGGCTGGTTCTGGGAGGTGCTACCTTCCGGGGGCGTAGCTTGGTGGGGAGCCAGTCTGTCATTGACCCGAACCTTCTTTGGTGGCGGTCGCATGGGCCAGTGATGGTGTAGAGGCTTGAGGACCCCGCGGAGGTGGTACGTCACCGTGTTAGTGAGGAGGACGAGCACGTCCGTCGCTACATCGTTGCCTTGGAGGGCGGGTTCTCCAATACCTGGCAGGTTCTTCAGGGATCTCACTGGAGCTATGATCCTGTGATGGTTCCTTCTCTTTGGGTGTCCACCACCCGCGCCGATACTCGTCGTTCGCTAGGGTTTTAGCTGTATTAGTGATGTTATATGTATGATGCTATTCGAGATGTATTAGTGATAATATTCGATGATGTATGGACAAAAGAGATGATTTAGTTTTTCTTATTGAATGCATGTTAATTTGAATACTAATTTATTTTACGATTTGGTTTTGCTTATTGAATGCTCAAATTGGAGAACTACTCCTATTTTGAATGCTCAAATAGGAGAACACTATGCAAGGCATATGCATTTGATTAGTTGATAGCTTATAGGGTTTTTGTTTTTGCAGAAATCAAGGAGCCCATCCATCATCACCGCCGTCGTCCCCGTCACCGACACCCTCCGGCCTCGAGGTGAGACCTTGAAATGTTTTTTTTCATATTTTTCAACCATTGAAATGCAATGACCATCAAGTTTGAATGCTCATATGATGTAGATATAAACATGTATATCTTGTGTTGCTCAAATAGGATATGTGCTTGCCCAAGTGGTCGACCATGTTTGCAGGTTACACCTCCGAGTGGCCTATGTTTTGCCGGAGTGTTGATTAATTTCCATTCCAACAAATTTCAGGCGCTCGATATGTCCTTTTTTAGCAAAGTTCAAGCCAGATTTTTCCATGAATTCCGGCATGACTTGTGCTAGAATATGTAGGGAATATCGAGTGGCCTAGATTTTCTAGAAAAATAAGTAAACGACATTTCGGGTTGAATTTAAGTCTGTCGAGGCTCCATACATGACAGTCAACAAATGAGTGAGGGAGAAAGTTTGCACCATATATGAGAGAAGAAGAATCATGATTGTTATCTTGGGGGGTCGTTTTTCCTTCTTCTCCTTTTGCTAGACCTTTGTTATGCACTAGGGGAAGGAGGAATAACGACCATCACCGATGGTCGGAAAATCAGTGGGGGAGTGTATCCACCATATATGAGAGAGGACGAAGAATCCCGACTGTTGTCATGGGGGTCGTTTCTCCTTCTTCTCCTTGTGCTAGACCTTTGTTATGCACTAGGGGAAGGAGGAGTAACGACTATCACCGACGGTCACAAATGTTAGAGAGGAATCAGTGAGTGAGAGTCTCCACCACATATGAGAGGACGAAAAATCTCGATTGTAGTCGTGGGGGTTGCTTCTCCTTCGTTCCCATGTGCTAGACATTTTGATGTAATGCACTCCGGGACGAAGGGAGGAGCGACCATCACCGACGGTCGAATATATACACCACGTGAGCTGAGAGTTTTCAAGAAAAGACTCGACAAACCGATAGTCAACCCATGATGAATAATAATGATCTAATTTAGTTTTTGTAGTACATATATTTAATTGTACAAGTTTAATCTTTGAATTATATGAACCTAGGAAATGTCATCATCAGACAACGAAAGTCTCCCGGGGGAGTGCGACTGGTGCAACGACGACCGGGGTCTGTGCGACAGGCCTCACCCGGACGAAGGTCGGCGCTTCAGCATTAAGCTCCAGGAGACCTTCATGTTGAAACAGTATGCAACAATGACAAGTTTCTTTCATAATTAAGCACGACTTCTACTACTTCAATGTGTAATTTTGGTCTTTTACAATTCGACTAGCTTATCCCATTCCATGCAAGACGCTATGTCTTGGAGAGGCTGGGTTTTGAAGATCATGAAAGTATGGAAACAAAGAAAAACACCTAAGGGCCCATCATGGTATGGATTTTGAAGTAAATTTGTACAATTCTGAGAGTGTAACCCATTTTTGTTGCATGAATTGGGAAGCACTTTGCACGATGTATGGTTTTTATGAGGGTATGCTTGTCACCATGGATCTTGGTGATCTTGACATCGCCCAAGATAATTTGGACATTTGGATCCTTGTTGATACGCTTCCAATTCTACCGCTATGTGAGTTTCTCAAACATAGTTATTAAGTAATTTATATTGTTTATTTCAAAATAGTTGACAACTTATTTTCATTCTTCAAAGAATGTGTGGAAGATGGTAGACATAACCTACTACACCGATGGCTCAGAATTAACTTATCAGGAGAAAAATCATCTGATACTGATCTTGAGAATTACAATATCTATTATCAAACTCCTCCACATTATGGTCAATACGTGCCACCAGTGCACGTGTTGAACTACGGTAACATCCATGGAGATGTCATGGTAAGATTTTTTACTATTACGACATCTGTGCATCTTTTGCATAAATTCTTCTAAAACTCAACTACATTGCTAACTACAAAGTCATTACTATGTTTTCCGACAGAAAATCCCGAAGGATTGTGTGCCTCATCTGATGTTTCGGAAAGGTCACCTTGATGTTTTGAACTTACGGCCAGGTCATCCTACGAATCACTCCTGTCCATACCATATTTCTAAAAGGGATGAAGACATGACAATCAAAGATTGGAAAAAAATGTATGGTCAAACATAGGGAGCTACTTGGAAGCAACATTGTGCGAAGGGCAAGAATTGGAGACAAGATAATCTCCATTCTCCATAATGGAGAGTCAGGGCCTATCTTGTTTATGCTATTTTACCTTAGAGAGGATATTTAGCTCCTAGCTAATACTCATGATCATGTGCTAAGAACAACTAAGTAGGATTGGTTAGATGACTATGATGATGATGATGAGTATGACTTGTTATTATGGTATCGAGTAGAAGTTGTATGATCGATGATGATGAGTATGACTTGTTATTATGATACCAATGATGAGTTATTTATTATTATGATCGATGATGCATGATGCTAAGTTGTTATATAGGCATGATGAGTTATTATATATATATATATCAGTAGGTGAAATGAATATGGATTAGATTCAAGTGGAGGCAACATGTGGTGCACATCGAAAGTACTACTAAGCCAAACTAGACCAAATTTGAATTAGTAGTACTTTCAACATGCACCACATGTTGCCTCCACTTGAATCTACTCCATGTTCATTTCACCCACTATTATATATAATAACTAATCATGGTCATAAAATCATATGATGAAAGTACTATATATAAAACATATAGAAATACAGCGAAAATAAGCTGCAATGAAAAAACAGAAAAACTAAGCAGTAGCATTTTTTCAGAAGAAACGCTACTGCTACTTACCTCTATCAGCAGTGCTTTTCCAACAAGAGCGCTACTGCTAACTAGGTGCATCAGTAGCGCTGGTAAACCAGCGCTACTGCTACCAGTTAGCTGTAGCGCCTTAGTGGTAGCGCTGGTACAAGCGCTACTAGTAGCTCTAAAACCAGCGCTACTACTAGGGTTTTCCCTAGTAGTGCATCAGGGCGCGCCTGGGGGGCCAGGCGCACCCTGGTGTCTTGTGCTCACCAGGTTGGCCCCCTCCGGTAGTTATTTGCTCCAATATTTCTTATTTATTCCATAAAAATTTCCCGTGAAGTTTCAGCTCATTTGGAGTAGTGCAGAATAGGTAGCCTGACGTAGCTTTTTCAGGTCCGGATTTCCAACTGCCGGAATTCTCCCTCTTTATGTGTACCTTGCAAATTATGAGAGAAAAGGCATTAGAGTTACTCCAAAAAGCATTATTATGCATAAAAATATTATAAATAACACTAGGTAAACATGATGCAAAATGGACGTATGACTACCCCATCTCACGTGATGATCAGACATGGGTTAGTTGATTTGGATCATGTATCACTTAAATAACTTGAGGGATGTTAATTTAAGCGGGAATTCATTAGTAATTTGTTTAATTGAACTTAAATTTATCATGAACTTAGTCTTAATAGTTTTTGCATATCTATGTTGTAGATCAATAGCTCGCGATATAGCTCCTATATATTTTCAATATGTTCCTAGAGAAAACTAAGTTGAAAGATGATAGTAGCAATGATGCGGACTGGGTCCGTGATATGAGGATTATCCCCATTGATGCACAGAAGAATTATGTCCTTGATGCACCGCTAGGTGACAGACCTATTATATTGCAGGAGCAGATGCAGACGTTATGAACGTTTGGCAAGATCGATATGATGACTACTTAATAGTTTAGTGCGCCATGTTTTACGGCTTAGAATTGGGACTTCAAAAAGTTTTGAACACCACAGAGCATATGAGATGTTCTAAGAGCTGAAATTGGTATTTTAGGCTCATGCCCGTGTCGAGAGGTATGAGACCTCTGACAAGTACTTTTCCTACAAGATGGAGGAGAATAGCTCAGCCAGTGAGCATGTGCTTAGAATGTCTGGGTACTACAATCGCTTGAATCAAGTGGGAGTTAATCTTCCAGATAGGATACTGATTGACAGAGTTCACTAGTCACTATCACCAACCTACTAGAACTTCGTGATGAACTATAATATGCAAGGGATGATGAAAACGATTCCCGGGCTCTTCACGATGCTGAAATCGGCGAAGGTAGAAATCAAGTAAGAGCATCAAGTGTTGATGGTTAAACAAGACCACTAGTTTCAAGAAAAAGGCAAGGGAAAGAAAGGGAACATCAAAAAGAATGGAAAGCAAGTTGCTACTCCCATGAAGAAGCCCAAAGCTGGACCCAAGCCTAAAATTGAGTGCTTCTACTACAGAAGAAATGGTCACTGGAAATGGAACTGCCCCAAATACTTGGCAAATAAGAAGGATGGCAAAGTGAACAAAAGTATATTTGATATACATGTTATTGATGAATATTTTACTAGTGTTCGAAGTAACCCCTGGGTATTTGATACCGGTTCAGTTGCTAAGATTAGTAACTCGAAACAGGAGTTGAAGACTAGTTAAAAGCGAGGTGACGATGTGTGCTGGAAATGATTCCAAGGTTGATATGATCACCATCGCACACTCCCTCTACCTTCGGGATTAGTGTTGAACCTAAATAAATATTATTTGGTGTTTGTGTTGAGCATGAATATGATTAGATCATGTTTATTGCAATACAATTATTCATTTAATTTGGAGAATAATTGTTGTTCTGCTTACATGAATAAAACCTTCTATGGTCATACACCCAATGTGAATGGTTTATTGAATCTCGATTGTAGTGATACACATATTCATAATATTGATGCCAAAAGATGCAAAGTTGATAATGATAGTGCAACATACTTGTGGCACTACCGTTTAGGTCATATTGGTGTAAAGCGCATGAAGAAACTCCATGCGGATGGACTTTTGGAATCACTTGATTATGAATCATTTGATACTTGCGAACCATGCCTCATGTGCAAGATGACTAAAACTCCGTTCTCCAGAATAATGGAGCGAGCTAATGATTTATTGAAAATAATACATACCGATGTATGCGGTCCGATGAGTGTTGAGGCACGCAGCGGGTATCGTTATTTTCTGACCTTCACAGATGATTTGAGTATATATGGATATATTTACTTAATGAAACACAAGTCTAAAACATTTGAAAAGTTCAAAGAATTTCAGCGTGAAGTGGAGAATCATCATAACAAGAAAATAAAGTTTCTACGATTTGATCGCGGAAGTGAATATTTGAGTTACGAGTTTGGCCTTCATTTAAAACAATGTCCGAGCATTGTAACCGTACTTTATTGGATATGGTGCAATCTATGATGTCTCTTACAATTTACCATTATCATTTTGGGGTTATGCATTAGAGACAGTGGCATTCACGTTAAATAGGGCCCCGTCTAAATCCGTTGAGACGACACCGTATGAACTATGGTTTTGCAAGAAACCTAAGCTGTCGTTTCCTAAAGTTTGGGGAGGCGATGCTTATGTCAAAAGGCTTCAACCTGATAAGCTCGAACCTAAATCAGAGAAGTGAGTCTTCATAGGATATCCTAAAGAACCTATTGGGTACACCTTCTACCACATATCTGAAGGCAAGATCTTTGTTGCTAAGAATGGGTCCTTTCTAGAGAAAGAGTTTCTCTCGAAAGAAGTGAGTAGGAGGAAAGTAGAACTTGATGAGGTAATTGTACCTTCTCTCAATTTGGAAAGTAGCACATCAGAGAAATCCGTTCCCGTGATGCCTACACCAACTAGAGAGGAAATTAATGATGATGATCATGAAACTTCAGATCAAGTTACTACTGGACCTCGTAGGTCGGACAGAGCATGTTCCGCACCAGAGTGGTACGGTAATCCTGTCCTGGAAGTCATGTTACTAGACCATGACGAACCTACGAACTATGAAGAAGCTATGATGAACCCAGATTCAGATAGACGGCTTGAGGCCATGAAATCTGAGATAGGATCCATGTATGAGAACAAATTGTGGACTTTGGTGGACTTGCTCGATGATCGGCAAGCCATTGAGAATAAATGGATCTTTGAGAAGAAGACAGACGTCAATGGTAATGTCACCATCTACAAAGCTAGACTTGTCGCAAAAGGTTTTCGACAAGTTCAAGGGTTGACTACGATGAGACCTTCTCATCCGTAGCGATGCTTAAGTCAGTCCGAATCATGTTAGCAATTGTCGCATTTTATAAGTATAAATTTGGCAAATGGATGTCAAAACTGCATTCCTCAATGGATTTCTTAAAGAAGAGTTGTATATGATGCAACCAGAAGGTTTTGTCAATCCTAAAGGTGCTAACAAAGTGTGCAAGCTCTAGCGATCCATCTATGGACTGGTGCAAGCATCTCGGAGTTGGAATATACACTTTGATGAGGTGATCAAAGCATATGGTTTTATACGGACTTATGGTGAAGCTTGTATTTACAAGAAAGTGAGTGGGAGATCTGTAGCATTTCTGATATTATATGTGGATGGCATATTGTTGATCATAAATGATATAGAATTTCTAGATAGCATAAAAGGATACTTGAATAAGAATTTTTCAATGAAAGACCTCGGTGAAGCTGCTTATATATTGAGCATCAAGATCTATAGAGATAGATCAAGACGCTTGATAGGACTTTCACAAAGCACGTACCTTGATAAAGTTTTGAAGAAGTTCAAAATGGATCAGTCAAAGAAAGGGTTCTTGCCTGTATTACAAGGTGTGAAGTTGAGTAAGACTCAAAACTTGACCACATCAGAATATAGAGAGAGAATGAAAGTCATTCCCTATGCCTCAGTCATAGGTTCTATAAAGTATGTCATGATGTGTACCAGACATGTTGTGTGCCTTGCCATGAGTTTGGCAAGGGGGTACAATAGTGATCCAGGAGTAGATCACTGGACAGCGGTCAAAATTATCCTTAGGTACCTTAAAGAGGACTAAGGAAATGTTTCTTGATTATGGGGGTGATAAAGAGGTCATCGTAAAGGGTTACGTCGATGCAAGCTTTGACACTGATCCAGATGACTCTGAGTCTCGATCTGGATACATATCGAAAGTGGGAGCAATTAGCTAGAGTAGCTCCATGCAAAGCATTGTAGACATAGAAATTTGCAAAATACATACGGATCTGAATGTGACAGATGTTAGGGAACGTAGTGATTTCAAAAAAATTCCTACGCCCACGCAAGATCATGGTGATGCATAGCAACGAGAGGGGAGAGTGTGATCTACGTACCCTTGTAGACCGACAGCGGAAGCATTATGACAATGCGGTTGATGTAGTCGTACGTCTTCACGGCCCGACCGATCAAGCACCGAAACTACGGCACCTCTGAGTTTTAGCACACGTTCAGCTCGATGACGATCCCCGGACTCCGATCCAGCAAAGTGTCGGGGAAGAGTTCCGTCATCACGACAGCGTGGTGACGATCTTGATGTTCTACCGTTGCAGGGCTTCGCCTAAGCACAGCTACAATATTATCGAGGATTATGGTGGAAGGGGGCACCGCACACGGCTAAGAAGACGATCACGTGGATCAACTTGTGTGTCTAGGGGTGCCCCTGCCCCCGTATATAAAGGAGCAAGGGGAGGAGGCCGGCCGGCCCTATGGCGCGCCAAGGAGGAGGAGTCATCCTCCTAGTAGGAGTAGGACTCCCCTCTTTCCTACTCCTACTAGGAGGGGGAAAGGAAGGGGGGAGGGAGAAGGAAAGGCCCCCCCTCTCCTAGTCCAATTCGGACCAGGGGGAGGAGGTGCGCGGCCCACCCTGGCTGCTCCTCTCTCTCTCCACTAAGGCCCATAAGGCCCATTGCTTCTCCCGGGGGGGTTCCGGTAACCCTCCGGCACTCCGGTTTTCTCCGAAATCACCCGGAACACTTCCGATGTCCGAATATAGCCGTCCAATATATCAATCTTTATGTCTCGACCATTTAGAGACTCCTCGTCATGTCCGTGATCACATCCGGGACTCCGAACTAACTTCGGTACATCAAAACTCATAAACTCATAATATAACTGTCATCGAAACCTTAAGCGTGTGGACCCTACGGGTTCGAGAACAATGTAGACATGACCGAGACATGTCTCCGGTCAATAACCAATAGCGGAACCTGGATGCTCATATTGGCTCCCGCATATTCTACGAAGATCTTTATCGGTCAGACAGCATAACAACATACGTTGTTCCCTTTGTCATCGGTATGTTACTTGCCCGAGATTCGATCGTCGGTATCTCAATACCTAGTTCAATCTCATTACCGGCAAGTCTCTTTACTCGTTTCGTAATACATCATCTCGCAACTAACTCATTAGTTGCAATGCTTGCAAGGCTTATGTGATGTGCATTACCGAGAGGGCCCAGAGATACCTCTCCGACAATCGGAGTGACAAATCCTAATCTCGAAATATGCCAACCCAAAATTTACCTTTGGAGACACCTGTAGAGCTCCTTTATAATCACCCAGTTACGTTGTGACGTTTGGTAGCACACAAAGTGTTCCTCCGGCAAACGGGAGTTGCATAATATCATAGTCATAGGAACATGTATAAGTCATGAAGAAAGCAATAGCAACATACTAAACGATCGGGTGCTAAGCTAATGGAATGGGTCATGTCAATCACATCATTCTCCTAATAATGTGATCATGTTAATCAAATGACAACACATGTCTATGGTTAGGAAACATAACCATCTTTGATTAACAAGCTAGTCAAGTAGAGGCATACTAGTGACGTTTAGTTTGTCTATGTATTCACACAAGTATTATGTTTTCGGATAATACAATTCTAGCATGAATAATAAACATTTATCATGATATAAGGAAATAAAATAATAACATTATTATTGCCTCTAGGGCATATTTCCTTCAACCCGTTGACTAAACCTCTCTCACAAGCAAAACATGATCACACCTTAGTACTCTTTGGATGTTAATCACATGGCGATGTGAACTAGATTATTGACTCTAGTAAACTCTTTGGGTGTTGGTCACATGGCGATGTGAACTATGGGTGTTAAATCACATGGTGATGTGAACTAGATTATTGACTCTAGTGCAAGTGGGAGACTGAAGGAAATATGCCCTAGAGGCAATAATAAAGTTGTTATTTTATATTTCCTTGTTCATGATAAAGGTTTATTATTCATGCTAGAATTGTATTGATCGGAAACCTAAATACATGTGTGAATACATAAACAAACATTGTGTCCCTAGTGAGCCTCTACTTGACTAGCTCGTTGATCAAAGATGGTTAAGGTTTCCTAACCATAGACATGAGTTGTCATTTGATAACGGGGTCACATCATTAGGAGAATGATGTGATGGACAAGACCCATCCGTTAGCTTAGCATAATGATCGTTTAGTTTTATTGCTATTGCTTTCTTCATGTCAAATACATATTCCTTCGACTATTAGATTATGCAACTGCCGGATACCGGAGGAATACCTTGTGTGCTATCAAAAGTCACAACGTAACTGGGTGACTATAAAGATGCTCTACAGGTACCTCCGAAGGTGTTTGTTGAGTTGGCATAGATCGAGATTAGGATTTGTCACTCCGAGTTTCGGAGAGGTATCTCTGGGCCCTCTCGGTAATACACATCATAAGCTTGCAAGCAAACAACTAAGGAGTTAGTCACGAGATGATGTATTACGGAACAAGTAAAGAGACTTGCCGGCAACGAGATTGAACTAGGTTTGAAGATACCGACGATCGAATCTCAGGCAAGTAACACACTGATAGACAAAGGGAATTACGTATGTTGTCATAACGGTTCGACCAATAAAGATCTTCGTAGAATATGTAGGAGCCAATATGGGCATCTAGGTTCCGCTATTGGTTATTGACCGGAGAGGTGTCTCGGTCATGTCTACATAGTTCTCGAACCCGTAGGGTCCGCACGCTTAATGTTCGATGACGATATAGTATTATATGAGTTATGTGATTTGGTGACTGAATATTGTTTGGAGTCCCGGATGAGTTAACGGACATGACGAGGAGTCTCGAAATGGTCAAGAGGTAAAGATTGATATATAGGACAATGGTATTTGGACACCGGAAGTGTTTCGGGGGGTACCGGGTACTTATCGGGTCACCAGAAGGGGTTCCGGGCACCCCCGGCGAAAGATATGGGCCTTATGGGCCAAGAGGGGAAATGCACCAGCCACAAGGGGCTGGTGCGCCCCCATATGGGCCGGCCTAGGAGGATAAGGAAAGAGGAAAAGGGAAAGGAAAGAGAGGAATAGGATTCCCCCTTCATTCCCTCCCCCTCCCCCCCCCCCTCTTTCCTTCCCCCTCCAACAAACATGGCAGGGGGGGACACGGCCAAGGGTAGGTGCCCAAGTAGGATTCGGACCTACTTGGGGCACCCCTTGGCCTCTCCCCTCTCCCTCCCACCTATATATATATATATATATATATATATATATATATATATATATATATATATATATATATATATATGAGGAGGAGGGGGCGCCTAGCACATACCAGACAATTGTTTAGCCGTGTGCGGCGCCCCCCTCCACCATTTACACCCCTGGTCATATTTTCGTAGTGCTTAGGCGAAGCCCTGCGAGGATCACTTCACCATCACAGTCACCACGCTGTCGTGCTGACGGAACTCATCTACTACCTCGATGTCTTGCTGGATCAAGAAGGCGAGGGACGTCACCGAGCTGAATGTGTGCAGAACGCGGAGGTGTCGTGCGTTCGGTACTTGATCGGTTGAAGCGCGAAGAAGTAAAACTACATTAACTGCGTTGAGAAACGCTTCCGCTTACGGTCTACGAGGGTACATAGACACACTCTCCCCCTTGTTGCTATGCATCTCCATGGATAGATCATTGCGTGTGCGTAGAATTTTTTTGTTTTCCATGCAACGTTCCCTAACATTTTGGACCTCGAGAAGGTGACTATCAGTCTCCCGGTACACTGGCTCTGGAGGATGCACATTGATCCCGACCACCCCTGGAAGGGCCTCGACCTCTAGTTCTCGCGAGATGAACGTGCAGTGTTCACCGCGTCCACCAAGATGGTGGTTCATGATGGAGCTACTATCTTATTTTGGGAGGACCTCTAACTTGATGGTCGGGCCATCTTAGTGATCGCACCTGAGGTACTCCTATTGGTCTCCAACCATACCAGGAAGGGGCAGACTGTTTGGGATGCCCTGAACGATCACCGCAGGATCTCAAATATCAGGGGGTCCTCGGGCCGTTGGCTCTTTGGGATTATATCCAGATCTGGCACTTGGTCAACGTGATGCAGCTCACTCCCCACCTGGTGGCATTGGACGGCGGATGCGCGGTACACATCCAAGAGTTGATGTGATGCACCCTCTGAGGGTGCGGTAAGATCGTGCTCGTGGAGGCTCATCTAGAGCCCCCCCCCCCCCCCCCCCAAGGATCAAGTTTTTCATGTGGCTCGGTCGCTTCTTCTTTTTTGAATTATGTGGACCACGGAGCGTCTTGAGTATCATGGCTTGCACTACACAGACCGAGTTGTGTGTTCTGCGACCAGTCGAAGGAGACGATGGTCCACCTCCTCTTTGGCTACTCCTCACGCATGCTCTACTAGGAGGTGCTCTCGTGGATCATGCTGACTGTCACTAGTCCAGCGGACGGGGCGGACTTTGTGGACTAGTGGCGGGAAACTTGCCTCTCAGCTCCTACCTTGGCTCCAAAGGGCATGTCCCCGTCATCCAGCGAGTGGGTTGATGCATGTGGAAGCATCATAACATAATCATCTTCAACCTTGGCTCAGCCTCGCCCATCTCCTCGACACGATCAACTCGAAGGCTAGGCTATGGGCTTTGGTGGGCGCATCTGGGCTTGTGAGTTTGCTCCCAAAGGGAGTCACAACTAGCTTTATGGGCGTTGTGGTGTGCATGCACTATGACCTTCATTGGGCTATTGTACATTGGGTGTGGCCTTCATTGGGTTACTTTACGTCTGAGTGTGTCCTTGTTAGGGCTTGTGGTGACTCTTTTCACAATCAATGCAATGAAATATAAAGCTTTTCTCGAAACAGATACGACTTTGCTCAAACGTCTATTGCATTTCATGAGTCAAAACCGGTGGTTATAATGTTGCCCCAAATATGGCTCCCTCCATCCCGTATTAATTGACACTCAATGGATGTACTTAACACTGAGATGCGTCTATATACATTTGTTTGAGCGATATTAATATGGCACGAAGGGATTAGTTTTTATGCAATTTACTAGTGCTATATTTATATCTTTAATACTCACTCCGTTTATAAATACAAAATATTCTAATTTTATTGATGAATGGATATATATAGACACGTTATAGTATGTTTGTGCACTCATTTCATTATGTATACAGCCTATATAATAAAATACCTAAAACATTTATATTTGTGAACGAAGGAGCTAATAAAATCAGATGGTTTGAAGAGGAAGAAACCAACGTTGGGGGCCAAGACGAACCAACCGGCCGACCAGCACTATTCCGGTCGTCGATACACTTTGTGGAGACTATAGTAGTTGGTGGGCAGTACTAGAGACAAAACTGGCGCTCTCTGTTCTTCGGCAGCATCTCCGCCTCTCCGGACTAACTGTCGTTGTTACCAGCAAGCCGGCAATCTCCATCCACAAGCTCTAAAGTCTAAAGAAAGAACGGGCAATCAGAAAGCCTTCCAAGAAGTGACGCGGGAGAGGAGCAGGGCGGCGCAAGCCATGGCCATGGTGGAGCAGCAGATCGAGCACAGCCACCTCGCCATCAGAGGCCTCAACCTCCACGTAGCGCAAGCAGGCACAGGTCAGCGCCCCCTCCCTCGACCACGCCCGCGGCAGGCCGGCCGATGTGAGTGGTGACCGTTGTTTGCTTGCAGGCGAGCTCGGGACGGTGCTGTTCCTGCACGGCTTCCCGGAGATATGGTACTCGTGGCGCCACCAGATGCTGGCCGTGGCCGCCGCCGGGTACCGCGCCGTCGCGCCGGACTGGCGGGGGTATGGCCTCTCCGACCAGCCGCCGGAGCCGGAGGCGGCGGCGTACAGCGACCTGACAGAGGATCTCCTCGCCCTCCTGGATGCGCTCTCCGTCCCCAAGGTAGCCTCTATCCCTCGGTTATGGGATATTTCTTGGGAAATCATTGTGTCAATATCAGGGTTCAGTTCTCGATTGGTAAAAAAAGGAATTCTTGGTTGGTGTTGTCTCTTTATTTGGTTCATAAGTTCATAGGACTTATTTTAGTCCCAACTTATAAGTCCTAAGTCTTTAAAAAGTCCCTATCTATTTTGTTCCTGGGACTTATAAGTCTATAAGTCCCTCCTACAACTATGGGTGTGTTTGGTTTGAGAACGAAGTGGAACGGAATGTCATGGTTTCATTTCGCTGGAATAGGTCGGTTCCATCCTCATGTTTGGTAGGAGCAATTCCAAAGAATGGAACGGTTACATGTTGGTGTTTGGTTTGAGAGATGGAACGGAATGGAATTCTTCATCTCAGTTGATTACATTGATTCATACTGAATTATATTTCGATAGAAAACTAATGAATGCAAATGAGCACTTGATTATATTGATTCGGAGGTATATATAGACGCTGCAGTATAGGTATGCAAGATCAAACGAGGAATCTATCAGAATCAGAGAGCAGAAAAGATCATATCAGGCATCACACACACCACCTGACAACGTCCAGAAAAGATCAGATCAGGCACTTTGCACATTGCGAGTGTCTTCAGAAATATTAACAGATTGTGAAGATGCAAAGGAAGGAGGGCCGCCGCCCAGCAGGTGAGGTCGGGAGGCCGCCACCGGCCAGCCATGAGCCACTGCCGCAGCCCATGGTCGCTGCTACTTCTTCTGCTGCCGCCGCTCCGCCCAAGCTGGCCGCTGCTCCACTCCTCCTTGGCCGCTGCCGCCACGCAGCAAGCAGCTTCGGCCGCTCAGATGTGTCCGCAACGGGACAGCTGCTCCTCCGTGCTTTCCTGGATGTGTCCGCGACGGGATGGCCGCTCCTCCTTATGTCGCTGGGAGAGAAGGATGGCCGGCTATGAGGGAGAAAGACGAGCGAGAGGAGAGACGACGGGGAGGTGAGGGCAGAGCCGGCGACGGGCCGAGGGAGTGTGGCGGCGCTGAGATTGGATGGTGCGTGCGCCCGTGCGAGTCGGGGGAGAGGGGAAAAAGAAGCTGGTCCCGCGCGGTCCGCTCAATTCGAAGGTATCACTTGGTTCCGCATATACAGCGAATATTCGCTCGGTGGGAACCGATGGATTCCGTTCCAGTGGGAACCGAACGCTAGAACGAGCTCTGGGTACAGGTCCGACTCATGCCGTTTCACTTGGTGACTGAAACCAAACACACCCTATAAGTCCCTATAAGTCCCTCCTTGAGAGTCTTATTTCATAAGTCCCAAATGCCCACTTTAAGTCTCTGTAAGTCTCTCCTGTTTGGTTTAGATGGGACTTATAGGGACTTATTTAAGTCCCTAGACCAATAAGTCTCTGGAAACAAACACCCTCTTAAAATCGGTGTGGGGGCAGTTCCTGTAGTTTAGGACGGTAACAGTCCCTGTGAGTTCTACTAGTTCAGGGTCCTGTGAAAGAAATATTCAGATGGAACTGCATATTTGAAGAAAACTGCTTAAATCTGTAAGAAATTTGCATAAAAGTTCATAGAGGTTTTAAACCAGAAGTCATGGTGGAGTTGGTGTAGTTACAAACAGACAGATAACCATGAGGGGCTTATGTGAGAGCTGCGTTGCGTTGTTCACTTGTTGGACGACCACTTGAGTCTATTACCAGAATTCATGTCTAGCAACGAAACCAGGTATATTGTTGTTCTGAAACAGGTCTAATGTTTCATCAGCACAATTAGAACTTATGTGTATTGTGCTTAAAAGTACTCTCTCGCACTTTTAAGAGGCACATTTGTCACAGTTCTGTTGTTTCATTTGTTCATCTAGAGTATTAAACTATTGATTGGTATCAGTTCCCTTGAGTTGATGTGTTTTAAGCTGGCACTCAATGGGATATAGGCAGCACCCAGAGTCAAACATGCCCTTCTGGTCGACATTGATCATTATTTAAGCATACAAAATAAGATAATTCCCTCACTAATAACAGTGCTATTCTTCAACGTTCTCGTCTGATAACTTCCATTTTGCTTCACATCAGGCTTACCTTGTGGCAAAGGATTTCGGAGCCATGCTAGCTTATGATTTTGCTCTTCGTCACCCCAGCCGCACATGCGGTGTTATGTGTTTGGGCATCCCTTTTCTTCACGGTGGCTCCTCCTTCACTGCCATGCCCGAAGGCTTCTATATACTGCGTTGGCGGGTTTTTACCCTAACCTGAAAGTCCCATGTCAAGCACATGACTAGAGAGTTCTTCTCATGATATGATACAAAAAGCTTGCGCTGTGCAGGAACCAGGAAGAGCAGAGGCAGACTTTGGCAGGTATGACGTCAAGCGAGTCGTGCGCACCATCTACATTCTCTTCTCTAGAAGCGAAATCCCGACAGCGAAGGAAGATCAAGAAATCATGGATCTCGCGGACCTGTCGACTCCCCTTCCAGAGTGGTTCACCGAGGAGGATCTTGCAGTCTACACGTCCCTCTATGAGAAATCAGGTTTCGTGTATCCACTGCAGATGCCATACAGGTAAACGCAGGGACTACTAATTTCCATTCTCTTAAAGGTGCCTAGACTATGTGCCATTGTGGTGACTCAATAGTTTGTGGTATTAGGTTCATCAAGTATTGACAGGTATTACATGTGTGCTGCAACGCTTGACAGGTCTCTCCATAAGAGGCAACCAATCGAAGACCCAAAATTCCAAGTCCCGGTGTTCGTCGTCATGGGGGAGAAAGACTACGTGATCAAGTTCCCCGGGGTCGAGGCCGTGTTGAAAAATGGCACCATGGAGAAGTTTGCGCCGGATCTGAAGATCACTTACATCCCTGAAGGAAGCCATTTCGTTCAGGAGCAGTTCCCGGACAAGGTCAACGAGCTCCTCCTTGGCTTCCTCAAGGACCATCCTGTGGCTTGACACACGGGGTCTATACTCTATAAGTCTATTATGCTTGGCCTGCACTTGGTTGAGCACCCTACTCCGTGCACATTCCGCAGTGTTATGAACATATGATGCGTGCTTCCTGTGAAGTGAAGGATATGCTAGTTTCATCAACAACCTTTAATAATAAATATACGTATGTATGTTGGGTCCGTGCTGTCCTCTAGAACGCCAGTGTTCAGTCCTCGTGGGAATCGTGTATTTCGCCAAAAACCTATCTGAATTTCACTTGGAATTCCCAGGGATCGAATCGAAGATGGTCTCTAGCCTCGTATGCCCCAAGGGGTGAATCATCCTGGCTATAACAACTCCATGTTTTTAACAGCTGTGTGAGATTATGGTCGCTACACACGAGAAGTGCATTGCATACATTTGACCCTTGGGTGACTCCAGGTAGGCTAGTACGGAATCCCATGCAACACGAGGATTGGGAACAACTCTTAGTCAACACGCCAGCTGATCAACTGCTTAAGTGGCAGTTTATGTCATTTGTGCGAGTGCAAACTCAATCAATAGGCAAAACTACCAGCATACAGACAATGAATGTTACATCATTCAGAGTAAGCTATAAGAGTAGAAGAAGAATAACTTTTTACCACAAAGGTCAGAGCAAATATAATGCGTCAGGTAACAAACAGACCACTTCGTAAATGCATTCCAAACATTAAAATCTTGTAACATACTGTACCGGAATACAGAATACAAGCACATTAGTGGGTTGATGATCATTAACTCTTTTAGAGTTACAACAAGGCGCTTTCGGTACATGACAGACCTCCTATCACCAAAAGCCAGCTGAACCAATTTCCCAGAAATCTTGCAGTGCACATATGAGATCACCAGCTCGCTCGCTTGGTATAAATGAGTATCAACACCGCTTGCTTGGCATAAATGATTTTGGGGTCTCCACCAGATATGCATGATACAATCATCAGTCGGGGGCTTAGGGCATCTTGAATAAACTACAAGGAGCATTTATCTGGCGCACCGTCATCTATAACTCTTCAGCCCGATATTTGGATGACCTGCATAAGGGAAGCCGTATAAGGTAAGGCAAGATGGCAGCAAAACGCAAGGCAAACAATAGACTTGCAGGAAATACAACCAGCTGTTGAAAATCGATATTGAGCTACATTTTAGACTCTAGACAGTCTGATGGGCATACTATATAGTACTTTCCATCAACAAAAACACTAGGTTTGGCATATATCAGTCCTTAATTCTGCTTCTGAGGTAGTACTGCAGTTAGAAACTGCAGATGTGTTGTCACAATCACATGTGAACCCATCCAGATCATGTTCCATTGCAGCAACCAGAAAACATACATCCTTTCCAACCAAGGACCAGAAAAGATATTTCATCTTGAGCAATTTCAAGCAACATATTAATGTCCATGCTCACTATTTTGAATTTTTGTTGGAAAAAACACTGGCTCGCAAATTACAAGTGTTGTTGGGTGATTAATTATCAGTTCCACACAAATTCGTTGGGAGCTGATCTATGATTCAGCTTTACTGAATTTATCAGCTCTATGATCCAGCGATAGAACCGCTGCCACCGCATGTAGTCACCGTCGACGTCCCGCCTGCTGCTTAATCACTCGGCTAGCTCGCCTCCCGGCGGCAGGCAAGATCGAGCAGTAACCTCCTATATCTGATTTGATTTTTGTAGCAGGTCAAAATTCAAACCTGGCGAATCGCCTACAGAAGTATTCCAGGATAATGTAACTGTGAAGAAATTGTGTGCTTCTGAAGGTAATGCCATGTAGATTCCTTTGACAACCTCCTAGGCCAGGCACAATCCAAACAACTACTCCCTCACTAGTGATCTAAAATGTCTTATACTCCCTCCGTCCCATAATGGCCACAAAAATCCGAAATTCCAGGCCCAAGCCAGGCAGCACATTTACCCAGCCATGCAGCCCAGGGCAGCATCCAAACTAGCCCTAAGTTTGTGCTTTGCAGAATCGCATGCCAATTCAGTACATTCTTTCCTATTTTACTTTTATATATTTCTAAAGATTCACTTGGTGGTCGTCCGTTCACATCTACACTCAGCTCTGACAAGTGGGCCAAAACACACTTGTCGAGGACACTTATCGAGGCAGCAACAAGAGCAGAGGGCAAAGAAGCAATCAATTCCCCCTCCCTGCCTCCCACCTTGAGAACCCTCTTCTTGCCCCCAATCACCTTCCTTCCACCGCTTCACATTCCCAATCCGCCTCCCACCTCGAGAACCCTCTTCTTGCCCCCAATCACCTTCCTTCCACCGCTTCACATTCCCAATCCGTGCTCCCCTTGCCAGCTTACCTCCTCTAACTTTCAAATATTTTATCAATCAGATTCAAAGCTCAAATACGAAGCATGTCGCCATGCTCGGCGCCACTCGGTATCTCCTCCCGTCGTCCTTGGTTCTACTTCTTCTCTATTGATTTTCCTCTTCCTCCATTCAAGCCCAGTCCCATCACTGCTCGCTGGTCGTCATGGAAACTTCATGGAGTCATTAACCCCTGCCAGGAAGCTCACCGTTGCCCGAACCGTGTGGAGGCTGCAGCCCCAGCTGGAGAGCTCGCCGCCGCTGGAACCGCATGGCAGCCGCATACGTGCCGGCGAGCTCGCAATGCTGAACTGTATGTTATATTGTAGCAGTGTAGGCAAAAACTATGCCGATCGTTATCTCCAGAACAGCCGCTTAGCGCAGCGCCGCTGGAACCGCACGGCGGCCGTATCCCTGCCGGTGAGCTCGCCAACGCCGGAACCGCCTGGAGACCGCACCCCTGCCGGCAAGCTCGCCATTGCCGAACCGTGTTTACTGTACAAGTGCGGTCAACACGCCAACACGTATGCCGGCTGTTCTCTGCAGAACTGTCGCGTGTCTTCAGGAGCTCAGCGCCGTGTTGCGTCGAAGTGGCCGTCCATCCCAATCTACCCTGCATTCTATGGTATTCTTCGTCCTCCTGTACATCTCGACGATGTACACCGCGTGTCAGTTTGTCACCCCACCCCCTGTCTCTTAATTGAATTCTGAAGCAATATGGAATATATGACGAAGAGATGAGCCATGGATTCTAATATGGAATGGTATAATTTTATTCCACTGAGTTTGGATTTCTAGGATGACTTTTGCCTATTAACACCCGTGTTTTAGGGGGGGGGGGGGGGGGGGGGGGGATTGTTCTCCTGTGTTTGTGAGCACTCCCTCTTGGACCTGGTTCAGCTAGAGTTGCTTATGTGATTTATTATTATTATTATTGAGAATAGAGTTTCTTATGTGATTAAGTGGTACATATCTAACTGTCAAAAAAAATGGTGGTACATATCTAGCCACCCCAGATCCAAGATGCAACAAAAGTCTAGAATTTGCATGGCTACATTATTTTGGGCATTGAACATGTGTGCTCTTCACTTCTTCCTGAAAACTATGTACTAATTAACTGAAGTTCATAGTTGCAGCTATACTATGTTACAAGTCATGAGCTTAATATGAACTGGGGAAGAAATTGCAATAGATAGTCATGATATATGACACTTTCAGGTGACTACAAATATGTGCAGACTATATTTTTGTTCAAAAGGTTCAGATATATAGCTAATTTATATAGCAGGAAGTAGGAACTAATAGTATGCTCTTAAGTGTAAACTGGAAACCTGGTCTGTTCCTCAAATCAGTTTGTAGTTTTGTGCACTCACATCCTCTTAACTATCATGTATCACAATGTTAAACAGTAGCATAATAAGATCATATCGCTTCATGTTAGGCCAGATCTTATATTTTTAGCACCCTGGTTACTACCTCTATATTAAACCACTCTTAATTTTTATGGCACGAGTCTTAGTAACTCATAATACCAAATAGAGACTTTATATTGTAGAAAGCTTCTTATAAATTTTATGCTTAATATGAAAACTAGGCTTTACTCAACATTTACTGCAGTGAAGCATAGGTAGCTGATATTTATTTTGCGTCAAGGGTCAATTGCACCACTAAAGGAAAGCAAGGTCCTTAATTACCTCAACCCTTGAAATCATGTACAACAATATCCTAGCACTATTCTTGGAAATAAGATTTCATAGTTTATATTGGAATAATCATGTTCAAGCAATGTGCCCCATAGTTCAACAAGCTTGTCCATATCGAATCCATCCAACAGTAGACACAAGCAGAGGTAATGGAATTGACCAATGATGAGTAATTTTTTGTTTGGATGTTGTTATATATCACTTAATCATAGATATTTATTAGGATCAAATAAACACTGAAATAAATAGGCCTCCAAGGATTTGGAGGAAGGCCTGTAGTTTGGTACTCCCTCCGGTCCTTTTTACTCTGCATATTAGAATTCTCTGGAGTCAAACTTCATAAAGTTTGACCGTATTTATATGAAAAAATATCAACATCTGCCATGCTAAAGTTATATAATATGAAACTTTAAGTCATGACACATCTAGTGGTATTGATTTCAGATTGTGAATGTTGGCACTTTTTTCTACAAAGTTCGTCAAACTTTATGAGGCTTGACTTCAGTCAAATCTTATATGCGAACTAAAAAGGACCGGAGGAAGTATGAAATTGGAGGCTTTTGTCTAAACAACTAAGAAGTTAGATCGTGCACTTTGATATATTATTATATTTGGCTAATTTTGTGCTAGCATAATTCATGCATTACCAGAAACTCCACTCAAAGCCAATGCTCAAGACATGAAATCATGGCAAAGATGACATAAGCTAGCTCTTACATGTAAACAAATGGAATCTTAGTCCGAAGGCTTTTGAATCAAGAAGTAGATGAAGTATTGATGAAACCTTTGTATTTGAAATGTTATGAGCTGGATGATTTGTTTTGTACTGTCGAATGAAATATTTGTCGTGTTTCCTTATGAAATGATATGGACATTAGTTATTTCATCCATTGATCTATATACTACCTTAGGAAACCACTAACTAAGGCGAGGCAAGAAGATATGGACATTAGTTATTTCATCCATTGATCTACATACTACCTTAGGAAACCACAAACTAAGGCGAGGCAAGAATAACCATGTAATCACCGGGTGGTTCACTGTCAACAAAGCGTGCTAACCTCTTATGGGGTAATACAGCAGTACTCCACGCATGAAATAAACAACAGAAAAAAAAAGAATCCACCAAGCGGACAGCCAACAAAGGGATACTACAAAGAAAACGGCACAACAAGGTGCGTGACTACTTCTAGTTAAGAGGTATGCATACTTGCAACTCAAACCTTATAAATTGCCAAAAATATATTTTATCTCAAGTACTCCCTCTGTGCCAAAATATATGTCGCTACTCTTATAGCTGAATAATAGTGAATTGACACACAATGAGAAGTAGCTACATGATGCATCAGAAGTTTCAGAGCATGAGGATAGCAAAATTATATTTATTGGAACAGAAAAATACCTTATCGAAACAGTAAGGACTAGGGTTCTGCAGCATTGGGATTTTCTTCTGCACCAAGAGCCAGAACAACTTTCCTCAGGATGGCATCAACTGGTTGATGTGAGTTCTCAACAGCCTTGCTTATAGCTTGCCATCTCTCGCCATGTTTTGGTTCAGCTGCAATGCATCGTTTCAGAACGTCCCTTTGTGTGTCCGCATTTCCGTGCTGGAGTTCAAATTTGTAGTACAATGCCCAAAAGTCCCCAATGTCAGGAGCAAGAGTAACAGCTCTGTTCAACCAACTCCTTGCTTTATCAACCTTCCTGTCATGCCAGAAAAGTTTGGCGACAGCTGCAATGACATGTGGATCATGATCACATCGCTTTATAGCATCTGAGCTCTTTGATTTGCGTTGCGGACGTGGCACCATCTCAATAGCTGCAGCCCACAAAATGCCACTTGTTGGACACTCTTGTAATGCCTTGGCTAGTAGAGAATCAGCTTCCTTTTTGTTCCCGTGCCTCAATTCAGCTCGAATTGCTGCAAGCCATAGTTCAGGTGTAGCTGGATTCTTTTTCCTTGACATGGTGAGGAAAGCGCGCGACTTACTCAAGCCATTTATCCTCTCCTCTAGACTAGCTAGCGAGAGCCAAAGAGGGATGCAACCAGGGCAGTGTTTGAGTCCATTCTCATAAACCTCCTTTGCCTTCCCTACATGGCCAATCCGGTCTTCCATCTGTCCAAGCATTAACCACAATTTGAAAAATGAGGGGAATAACTTCAGACCTTCCTCCAACAGCCTCCTTTCCTCATTCACATTTCCTAATTCCCTCTCAACAATTGCTGATTTCATCCAAACCCTCTCGGTGCCTCCTCTTTCCCTGGCCTTGGTCAAAAGCATTCTTGCTCTCTCCGGTTCATTGTTCTCGAACTCTAACTTGAATGCAGCTAACCAGATCTCCTCTGAAATAGGGATAGCAGCATAAGCTTCCTGAAGGATGGCCCGAGCTGCAGGGACATCACCAGCCAGCCATTTCTCCTTTGCGCCCATAAGCCATAACACTTCAGCTTTTGGATTGTACGTGACAGCCTTTCTGAGAATGGCTTCAAGAGATTCTCTTGTCCCATGGCTCTTCTCAAGCTGCGCCGCTTTAAGCCATATACTCTTTTTGGCAACAAACACACTAAGAGCATGTGCATAGATGGCCCGAGCTGTCTCGATTGAACCACGTTTCTTGCATTCCTCAGCATCAGCAACCCATGTTCGCTTCCGGTCCTCATCATCAACCCCAACTCCAATAGTGCTCTTCACAATAGCCTGGCAAGTAAGCACAGATCCAGCACGCTCTGCCGCTTCGGCTTCCTTTAGCCATGCCTCCCTATCAATATCCAACCCTTCTCTCTGCAAAGATCTTATACCTCTCTCAATCACCTTGCTTACAGATTGGGTGTTCCCATTAGCCTCCTCCAGCTTTGCAGCTGTAATCCAAATGGCAGGTTCCTTGTTGAGCTTCTCCCTGGCCTTGTTAAGCACCTTCTTTGCCTGGTCATATGTCTCGAGCCTTGCTAGGGCAAGCCACAGCTCGACATGAAGTGGGCAGCACTCCACAGCCCTGTGAAGCAACATCCGTGCATCCTCCTCGTTCGCCAGCTCCACAACAGCCTTCCACAACCTAACTGAATCAGGAATGTGCTCCAATCCCTTCCTTAAAACCCTGCTCTTGTTCAAATCACTAGTCTCTAGTTTTGCAGCCTGCAGCCACAGCTTCACAGAGTTAGGAATTGCCTTCACGCCCCTGGCAATTACAGCCTTTGACTCGTCTGGGCTAGCCAACCGGCATGCCTCGAACCACACATCCTCGTTCTTGGGGCACTCCTCACAGCCCCTCTGAATGAGCTGCCGAGCAGACTGGAGCTTGCCAGCAACCTCTTCAAGCCTGGCAGCAGCAATCCAACCTGGAGGATGCTTTGGGTTTGTCTGCGTCACAGACCTGAGCAGCAGTCTCGCCTTCTTAATGTCAGAGATCTCAGCATCGCTAGTAATTTTCATGCTTTTCAAGTCTGTAAGGTATCCCTTTGGATCAACAACAGTAAGCCCAGAAACTGAATCTGACAGCCTGTCCAATTTCAGCGAAAGCACAGTACCGCGGCCCTCACCCACAGCAGTCAGGTCGGTAACCGGAGTTTGAGCCCACGGTGTCTCAGTGCCACCAGCCGCACGGCTCTTGGGGTCCAGCGCTGTGACATGCTCCTGCTCCTGCCGGGCCTTCTCAAGCAGAGTGTCCGGCACCGGGACAAAGCTCTCGAAACGCTTCTTCTTGTTGCGCGCCGAGTAATCCCCAATTTCAGGTATGCTTTCCCACTCCTGCACGGACACATCCGCCAGCTTCCTCTTGAGATCAGCAAACTGCTCGGTGATCTTGGGGTTGGACGCACGGTACTTCTCAATCTCCTGCTTGAGGCGCGCCTCGCGCCGATCCTTGCGGCGCAGGTCCATCCTCTGGTCGATGCTCTCCCAGACAGCATCAGCCTCGCGGTCATCATCGTCGTAGTCGGCGTTGGAGAAGAGGCCGGCATCGTTGCCCTCGAACTCGTCAAACTTCTGGTTCTCGTCGTATCCCTTCTCCTCGTCGCCGCCTTCATCACCGCCTTCGTCCTCGCCGGGGGGCTTCCCGCGGCCGCGCCCGACAGCGGGAGGAGCAGCCGCGGCGGCGGAGCGATCTGGGAGGTCCGGGGCAGCGCGGGCCGGCCCGATATCGGAACGGGTGGTGAAGCCGGTGGCGCCACGGCCGAGACCCGCGACGTAGTTGGGGGGCGGCTTGGAGTTGAGGAAGTCGTAGCGCACGGGACGGGCGGGCGCCGCCGCCGGAGGAGGGGGCGGCGGCGGGGTCGGGGCGGGGCCGCTCATGTCGCCGAGGAGGGAGAGGCGGGAGAAGGACGGGGCGATCTGGAGGGAGGAGAGGAGCGGGGAGAGCGGCGGCGGAGCAGATGGGTTGGGTCGGGGGAGATTGGGAGAGGGCGTAAGAGCATTACTAGCAGAACCGTCAGACTCAAATGTTAAAAGCAGTTTTAAGGGTTGAGTTGTGCCACTTTTTGATACTTTTAAGGGTTAAAAAACATGGGCAAATACTAGAACCCTCAAATCCAACCTATAAACTGTTTTAAAGATTGAATTTGAGGGTTCTAGTCTTTGCCTCGACCCCAACCTTTAAATTTATCATTTGACATCTTAAAATTCATGACAACAAGAACATAATCAACTTGCAAACAAACTACCAAATGACAATTATTGATGCATGGTTTAATAGTTTACATCACAAAATCATCATCTTCCTCCTCTCATCGGCACCATCACCCAAAAGTTGCACCTCGGCGCCATCTGATAGACCACAAGCGGGCTCCATCAAGCATCTCCATCGGCACCGGTGGAGTCGTACACACCGCCATCACCACAACTACTCATCGGAGTGTCACCTCGAAAAGTAGAGGACGCAACACGGAACATCCGCTTCCTCTCCGCGATGTCTTCCTTGTAGTCCTTCCACCATCGTAATTGGTCTTCATCCATGTCCTTCTTGGACATCATCATGTGCTCTTTCTCTTCCACCATGAGTTCTTTCCATATCTTTGCCTCTTTGAGCTTGATCATCCTCTCCTCCAACTCGGCCTTGCGCTTTGCTTCTTCACGCTTTGCTTCAACTTGTGCAAGCTTGACCTCTTTCTTCTTCTCGGTGATAAGAAGCTTCGTCTCCAATGTCTTCGTTGTCAATTCCTCTCTTGCCTTCATCATGTGGTCCATCTTCTCCCTTAGGCTTGACGCCTCTTCTTCCATCTTCACCCTTAGCTTGCCCTTCTTGTTTCCCTCGGGCTTGCCCAAGTTCCTCTCCTCCTCATCTTCACTATCATCCATCCTTAGCATTGCCGACTTCTTGGGTGCGGTCTCTTGATCCCTCACCTTCCACTTGTCAAAGGTTTGAAGAATTGACCAAACATGCTTAAATGGGAATGGCTTGCCCTTGGAAGCGGCCATCTCCTTGTACCTCATGCCGGCAATTGTCTCCTATGAACCACACATAAATCACATAAGAACCTACCAATATCATCTATCACTTGGTCCATGGCACACACATAATCAAAATAGTGAAGAAATATGTACTCACATAGTCACTCTCCACAGTTCCACTAGGTGGTGCATCTCTCACTTGGTCCATGGCCGCACTCCAACGAGAACAAGCGGGCTTGATCAACTCCCACCGGCCTTGAAGCGACCGGAAAGAGCGATGGATGAACCCACTATTCTTCGGCTTGATCTTACAATAGACGTCCTCGATCCTTTGCCAATACCGTTTACCGGTTTGATTGGTGCCGGTGGTTGCATCCATTCCCACAGCTGCCCAAGCACGAACCAAGAGGACATCTTCCGCCTCGGTGTAGTTTGTCGACCGCGCGTGTGGGCGGGAAGCGGCGGTGAATGCCTCCTCCCCTATCTCGGCCACCTCCTCCTCGTCATCCCCCACCTCCTCCTCATCTTCCTCCTTCTCCTCCAAGTCGTCACCAACCCTAAAGGGGTCTAGAGGCGGAGCTCCGAGGTCCACCTCCGCGTTTTGGAGGAGGTCCATGAACGAGGATGGGTTTGCCATTTCCTCGAACACCTCGTGCGCGGCGGGAGGAGGTTGGGCGACGGCGGCCGCCGCGGGCTTCTTCCGCGGCTTGGAGGCCGCCCCTCGCGGCCCAAGAGAGGCCACCTTCTGTCGGCTCTTCTTGGTAGCCGGGGCGGGAAGCGGCGGTGAGGCGGCGACGGCGGGAGCCGGTGCGGGCGAGGCGGGCGGGGCGGTGACGGGGGCGGGCACCGGGGCGGGGGCGGCAGGAGGTGGTGCGAGGCCCGCCCGCCGCCGCTTGGCCCCGACGTGGGTCGCCGCCACCACGTCGGCGACGGTGGGTTGGGCGGGGGCGGGGCGGGGGCGGGCGTCGGGTCGGGCGACGGGGCGGGCGACGAGGGCGGGACGGGCGGGGCGGGAGCGGCGGCCGCGGCGGGCGGGGGCGCAGCGGCGGGGGGGCCTTCCATGGCCGGCGACGAGGAGGAGTGCGGCGGGACGTGGGCGGGAGGAGGAGCGGTTGGCTCCCGCGCTGGCTCGGAGCGAGCGACGAGGAGGAGTGCGGGTTGGGGGGAGATTTTCCCCTCAACCCCTACTTCTACAGATTGCAAATTGGTTTGAGGGTTGGACCTCTAAATTTTTTTACGGGTTTGAGGGTTTAGAGGTTCTAGTCTACGGCATTTTTTCGGCGAAAACTGTAAAAAAAGCGGTTATTTTTAGGGGTTTGAGGGCTCTACTAGTAATGCTCTAACCGGCCTTTGCCGTGACCAGCTCAAGGTCTAGGGCCCCTCTTGGTGTAGTACAATTTTAGAGGCGGTGCGTGCGTGACTACGTTTTTTCTAAGAAACACACGCATCTTTACGAAGGCAAGCACGCGCACACCCTGATATGCGATTGGGATCGCGGAACACGTATTTTCCGATCCTATCTGGCTGCGCACCCGAGGCGACTAGGGTTTTGAGGGACTTCGCAGGCGCCCGCTCGATCTTCTTCGACGGGGCGACCTCGTGCATCTGAAGCGATGGCGGCTTTCAATGATGCTAGCGAAAGACGGGCGGAAACATGATTCAAGATGTCAAGGTCTTCATCGGGGGAGGTGTCAGATATCTGAAGTGTAACGCTTCATTCAGTTATCCGACGGCAAGGAAGTATCGTCAGGGCAAGATCCAACGGCTCGCGTAGCTCGCCGTAATTCTAGCGTTACTGCAGTATTCCTTTTTCCTATGTCGTTTCATTCAGTGTTGGGCTATATAACAGCCAGCAGAGCTCCTGCGTGGGCATGTCATTTTGTCTGGTGATCTAAATCACTTTACTCCTATACTTTACAGCTACCACACTCTGTAATATATACAATTCCTCTTGGCTTGGCCGAATTCGGTCCCCAATCAGGCCTCAAAACCTAGTTCGTCAAGCTTACTAGTGTCCAGATCCTATCAGGGCATGACAAATGGTATCATGAGCCAGGCGATCTCTCGGCGTCGGGAGCGTGCGATGCTGCGCTAGTTCGTTCCCACCCTCTTTTTCCCACCTTTTTTTCCGGCGGCATTGGAGGCGGTGTGCCGGCGGCGCGTGGCGGCGGTGTGAAATTCGGCGGCAGCTTGCAGCGCGGGATTGGTTGCTGAGACTTCCTGTCTCAGCGGTAAAATTCCAGATCCACGCGCGAGTGGTTCTGCTTGGTGGCGTTCGTCGCAGGCGGCGGCAGGATCTGTCTGTGGTTCGGGTTGCCGACACAACGGTGGTAAAATTCCTCTCCACAGCGCAGTATCATGGGGCGATCGAAGCCGGTCATGGAGGAGTTGGATCCGGCGGAATTAATCCATCTCAAGGAGGAGGTGCTGGCTACTCGAGAGGAAACCACGGGGTTGCGTGAAGAGGTAGACATGATGCGGAAGGAGATCCAGGCTACGAATTCCAAACAGGACACTATGGCTTCAGTGATTTCTGGGGTACAGACAACAGTGTCTGCTTTAAGTGGTCAATTACAAGCAATTTCTGATGTTTTGAAGAATTTAAGTATACACGCCACAGCTTCGACCTCTGGTCCTCCTCCCAGTCATCTTGAACAGGAACCACCACCCACCCAGTCTCCAATTGTACAGGAAATCCCTAAGGAGGCTCAAGAGGATTCTCATAGGCAACTAATAGAAGAATTGAAGAAAAGGTTGTTGGTTGAACAAGAGAAAACTAGGCAATATGCACTATTGACAGGCTCTGATCTTCCACCCATTAACACTGCTCGCCGATCTGCCCCACCTGGTTATGGAAATTCAGCAATCCCTGAAGTGATTTCAGTACAGGCGTCGCCAACAGCTCATACTAGGACAATTCACACACCAGCTTTCAACCAGGTTCAACAGCAGGGTAATAAGCTACAGTGGGAGGATTATCACAAAGCTTATGAGAAGGACATGCGAGCCCTATTCCTTAAGTCGATGACCAAGGGTCCGAAGATGGAATTCCCAAGGTTTGATGGTACAAATCCTGCAGGGTGGATACGTCAAGCAGAGAAATATTTTCAGATGGCAGGAGCACCACCTGAATACAAGGTTTCACTGGCACAGATGTACTTTGTGGGCAGAGCTGATGTCTGGCTTAGAAGAGCAGGAGTGATCAAGAAGCAGTATGCATGGACACAATTCTATGAAGAAATTTTACATCGTTTTTCTACATCTCGCACTTATGATTTGGTCGACAGATTTAATGCTTTCAAGCAAAACAACTTGTCCATTGTTGAATACACCAACCAGTTTGAAGAACTAATGGCTGAAGTGCAAGAGGACAATCCCAACTTGTTTGAAATGTGGTTTGTAAAGTGCTACGTTAATGGGATGAGGGCAACTATTAAGTTTCAACTCAGGCCATTAAGGCCAGAAACACTTACAAATGCTTATTGGCTAGCAGTTGATATTGAACAAGCAACACCTGCCAAGAAACATTATCCCCCTTTAACTACTGACAGGAGCAAGTACACATTCCAGCACTATAAACAACAGGGTCAAGTAACAGAAAAGAGCACAAAAAGTAAGGGCCTTCCAGTAGTGCAGAGAGCAAGAGAACCTGGGAAGTGTTGGCGATGTGGTGATGTGCGGTTTCATGGGCACAAGTGTAAGCAGGCTCCAGTTATTAATCTTTTAACTGGAGAGGAACCTGCGGATTCATCTACTGAACAAGAAGAAGTAACTGAAACTGACCAACAAGAACAATAAGCTGTAGATGAAAAATTGCATGCAGATTTCATTGCAAGGAATGAGCTCCAGACGAGTTAGTACCTTGTCTGTGTTAGTGACTGTGGGGGGCAAACAGGCTGTAGCTCTAGTGGACTCCGGGAGTAATTCCACCTTTATGAACCTCAAGTTTGCTCTCACAACATCTTGTTCTATAGTGAGGGACAAATCCATAGCAGTGGTTGTTGCTGGTGGAGGGGTTTTGTGGTCTGGAGCTTACATCCCTGCCACCAAATTCCAAATGGGCAAGGAAGAGTTTGAACATCCTTTTCGGGTTTTAGATTTGCCATGATATGATATGGTCATTGGATGTGATCTGCTAGCACAACATAGCCCTGTTTTCTTTGACTATGAAAATAAACAAATCATTCTCACAAAGAACAAGTCTTATCAAATTACTGTTCCTGCTTGCAATTCCTTTGCTGCAGCAATTGAAATTCTAGGCACTGAGCTAGCTTCCATGTTAGTGATACGTCTCTAACATATCTGTAATTTTTGATTGCTCCATGCTATATTATCTTCTATTTTGGATGTTTATGGGTTTTATTATACACTTTTATATTATTTTTGGGACTAACCTATTAACCCAGAGCCCAGTGCCAGTTTCTGTTTTTTTCCTTGTTTTAGAGTATCGCAGAAAAGGAAAATCAAACGGAGTCCAATTGACCTGAAACTTCACGGAACTTATTTTTGGAAGGAAAGCAACCCGGGAGACTTGGAGTCCACATAAGGGAAGCAACGAGGAAGCCACGAGGTAGGGGGCGCGCCCACCCCCCTTGGCGCGCCATCCACCCTCGTGGCTCCCCTGACGTACTTCTTCTGTCTATATATATCCATATACCCTAAAATGATCGGGAAGCACAATAGATCGGGAGTTCCGCCGCCAGAAGCCTCCGTAGCCACCGAAAGCCAATCTAGACCCGTTCCGGCACCCTGCCGGAGGGGGAATCCCTCTCCGGTGGCCATCTTCATCATCCCGGTGCTCTCCATGATGAGGAGGGAGTAGTTCTCCCTCGGGGCTGAGGGTATGTACCAGTAGCTATGTGTTTGATCTCTCTCTCTCTCTCTCTCATGTTCTTGAGGTGATACGATCTTGATGTATCGCGAGCTTTGCTATTATAGTCGGATCTTATGTTTCTTCTCCCCCTCTACTCTCTTGTAATGGATTCAGTTTTCCCTTTGAAGTTATCTTATCGGATTGAGTCTTTAAAGATTTGAGAACACTTGATGTATGTCTTGCCGTGCATATCTGTGGCCACAATGGGATATCACGTGATTCACTTGATGCATGTTTTGGTGACCAACTTGCAGGTTCCGCCCATGAACTTATGCATAGGGGTTGGCACACGTTTTCGCCGTGATTCTCCGGTAGAAACTTTGAGGCACTCTTTGAGGTTCTATGTGTTGGTTGAATAGATGAATCTGAGATTGTGTGATGCATATCGTATAATCATACCCACAGATACTTGAGGTGACATTGGAGTATCTAGGTGCCATTAGGGTTTTGGTTGATTTATGTCTTAAGGTGTTATTCTAGTACGAACTCTAGGGCTGTTTGTGACACTTATAGGAATAGCCCAACGGATTGATTGGAAAGAATAACTTTGAGGTGGTTTCGTACCCTACCATAATCTCTTCGTTTGTTCTTCGCTATTAGTGACTTTGGAGTGACTCTTTGTTGCATGTTCAGGGATAGTTATATGATCCAATTATGTTATTATTGTTGAGGGAACTTGCACTAGTGAAAGTATGAACCCTAGGCCTTGTTTCAACGCATTGCAATACCGTTTGTGCTCACTTTTATCATTAGTTACCTTGCTGTTTTTATAATTTCAGATTACAAAAACCTTTATCTACTATCCATATACCACTTGTATCACCATCTCTTCGTCGAACTAGTGCACCTATACAATTTACCATTGTATTGGGTGTATTGGGGACACAAGAGACTCTTTGTTATTTGGTTGCAGGGTTGCTTGAGAGAGACCATCTTCATCCTACGCCTCCTACGGATTGATAAACCTTAGGTAATCAACTTGAGGGAAATTTACTACTGTCCTACAAACCTCTGCACTTGGAGGCCCAACAACGTCTACAAGAAGAAGGTTGTGTAGTAGACATCAGTTAGCAGCTGGTACAATGGGTTATGCTATATATATTATCGGGGATGTATCAATGAAGAAACATCCTCAACATGAGACACCTGCTGAATTTGAGAAAGTGTTGCAACAATATCCTGAAGTATTTGCAGAACCAGAGGGCCTGCCACCTGAAAGGAGTTGCGATCACAAGATTCCGCTTCTGCCTGGTTCTAACCCACCTAATATCAGGCAATACAGAATTCCTCATAAACACAGGGATGAAGTGGAGAAACAAGTACAACAATTGTTGAAATCAAAGGTAATTAGACCTAGCCAAAGCCCTTATGCTTCTCCAGTAATAGTAGTTCTGAAAAAAGATGCCACATGGAAATTGTGCACTGACTTTAGGGACTTAAATTCTATTACTATCAAAGACAAATTTCCTATTCCTGTCATTGAGGATCTGCTAGATGAGTTACATGGAGCAAAATATTTCACTAAACTGGATTTAAGATCAGGCTATCATCAAATTAGGATGAGTGAAGAGGACATACCAAAAACTGCATTCAGAACCCATTTTGGTCATTTTGAGTATTTAGTTATGCCTTTTGGCCTATCTAATGCTCCGAGTACTTTCCAGGCTTTAATGAATGCAATATTTGGCAAGTATTTGAGGAAATTCATATTGGTCTTCTTCGATGATATACTAGTTTTTAGTTCCTCTTTGGAAGAGAACCTAGAACATTTGAAAGTGGTGTTTGATTTATTGAAGGAACATCAGTTGTTAGTGAAATTGTCCAAATGTTTGTTTGTTGTCCAGCAAGTGGATTATCTTGGTCACATTATTAATGAGCAAGGGGTGTCTACAGATCCTGAGAAAGTAAGTGTTGTTAAGGACTGGCCCGCTCCTACTACAGCAACACAACTCAGGGGTTTTCTGGGTTTGTGTGGTTATTACAGAAGGTTTGTGCAGCATTTTGGGCTTATTGCAAGACCATTACATGATATGTTGAAGCAGGGACATTTTCATTGGATCACAGCCCAAGATTTGGCATTTCAACAACTGAAACAAGCTATGACTACCGCCCCTGTGTTGGCCCTGCCCAACTTCAACATCCCCTTCATCCTAGAAACTGATGCTTCAGGTCAGGGCATTGGAGCTGAAAGATCATGGATGTCGCCTAGAGGGGGGGGGGTGAATAGGCGTTTTAAAATAATTATGGTTTAGGCTTGAACAAATGCGGAATAAACCTAGCGGTTAATTTGTCAAGCACAAAACCTAAAACAACTAGGCTCACCTATGTGCACCAACAACCTATGCTAAGCAAGATAAGCAACTATGTGATAGCAAGATATATGACAAGAAACAATATGGCTATCACAAAGTAAAGTGCATAAGTAAAGGGGCTCGGGTAAGAGATAACCGAGGCATGCGGAGACGATGATGTATCCCGAAGTTCACACCCTTGCGGATGCTAATCTCCGTTTGGAGCGGTGTGGAGGCACAATGCTCCCCAAGAAGCCACTAGGGCCACCGTAATCTCCTCACGCCAATGCAAGATGCCGTGATTCCACTAAGGGACCCTTGGGGGCGGTCACCGAACCCGTACAAATGGCAACCCTTGGGGGCGGTCACCGAACCCGTACACTTTGGCAACCCTTGGGGGCGGTCACCGGTACCCGTCAAATTGCTCGGAGCGATCTCCACAACCTAATTGGAGACCCCGACGCTTGCCCGGAGCTTTGCACCACAATGATTGAGCTCCGAACACCAACAACCGTCTAGGGCGCCCAAGCACCCAAGAGGAACAAGCTCAAGGGTACCAAGCACCCAAGAGTAATAAGCTTCTCAACTTGTAACTTCCACGTATCACGTGGAGAACTCAAACCGATGCACCAAATGCAATGGCAAGGGCACACGGAGTGCCCAAGTCCTTCTCTCCCAAATCCCACCGAAGCAACTAATGCTAGGAAGGAAAATGAGAGGAAGAACAAGAAAGAGAACACCAAGAACTCCAAGATCTAGATCCAAGGGGTTCCCCTCACATAGAGGAGAAAGTGATTGGTGGAAATGTGGATCTAGATCTCCTCTCTCTTTTCCCTCAAAAACTAGCAAGAATCCATGGAGGGATTGAGAGTTAGCAAGCTCGAAGAAGGTCAACAATGGGGGAAGAACACAAGCTCAAGAGGATTAGGTTCAATGGGAAGAAGACCCCCTTTTATAGGAGGGGGAAAATCCAACCGTTATCCCCCACACAGCCCCGCAGAGAGCGGTACTACCGCTGAGGTAGAGTGGTACTGCCGCCCACAAGCGGTACTACCGCTCCCCCTCAGCGGTACTACCGCGCCAGACGAGAAGGGCTGGGGCAGGGGCCCAGGGCGGTACTACCGTGGAGGTAGAGCGGTACTACCGCTCTCAAGCAGTACTACCGCCACTACTGCCGCAGTTAGTGCCGCAAAACCCGACACGAGAAAATGCGCGCAAGAATCAAAGCGGAAGGAGCACCATGCCACCACGGTACTGCGGCTGAGCCCAGCAAGCGGTACTACCGCTCCGAGGAGCGGTACTACCGCTACAGACGCAGTGACAGGACGGTAGTAGCACGGAACCGCAGAGGTACTGCCGCTGAGGCCACCCAGCGGTACTACCGCTCCGGGGAGCGGTACTACCGCTCCGGGAGCGGTACTACCGCTTAGGGAGTCTCAGCCGCACTACCACTGTGGACCGCGGTACTACCGCTGGGTCCAGGAGAAAAACCATACTCCAGAAAACCAGAACTGCCATAACTTCTGCATATGAGCTCCGAATTGAGCAAACTCAAGCTTGTTGAAAACAAGACGACGAGTAGCATCAAAACAGCGACTGGTTATAGTAAGAAGAGGCAGGGGAGGTATGCCAACAAATAGAGGAGTGAAACCTCCAACCGAGAAGAACCGGCAAAACCTCCAACATCGAAAACATCATAGAAGATGCATGCGAACTCCGTTTTCGATGAACTCAAGCTTGTCATCAAGATGACCATAAGCTCTAAGACTCACAAAGAGAACCAAACAAGAACCAAGAAAGATGATGCAAGGATGCAAAGGTTTGAGCTCTCAACGAACGATACGATCAAGCTACTCATCGAGGGCCCCCCTTGATAGTACGGCAATCGATCCTATAACCCGGTCTCCCAACTACCATCATGAGACCGGTAAAATAGAAAACCTATCAAGGGCAAACCTTTGCCTTGCACATGGTCCACTTGAGCTAGGTGATGACGATCTTGATTCCCTCAAGTTGGACCACCTTTCTTGATTGGGTTGACTCGATGAAGACTAGTTGATTGCTCCCCCATACTCCACTATGGGTGAGCCACTCTTCCGCACATCTTCACAAGTCCATTGTCACCACAAAGGACGGCAAGCTTCAAGCATTTGATCTCTTCGTGATACTCTACTTGAACTTGCACACCGCAACCTAACCCCACAAAGAACTCTCACGAAGACCATGGGTTAGTACACAAAGCGTAATTGACAATTCTTACCATACCATGGGGTCACTTGATCCCTCTCGGTACATCTTCTGCGCTTTGTGAGTTGATCAACTTGATTCACTCCTGACTTAGTCTTGATCAACCTTGAACCTTTCCAATTCTCTTCATTTGGATGATGTCTTGAAGGTAGACATGAATGATCACACAATCTTCTTCTTCAAGACATGCTTGCAATAAGCTCAACTCTCACATGACCAATCTTTGGATAATTCCTTGAATAACACCTTGGTCGACACAAACTCTCCTTGAAATCAACACATGTACTCCAAGAAAAGCATATGGACAAAACCTTCAAATATAACTCAAGGCAACCATTAGTCCATAGAGATTGTCATCAATTACCAAAACCAAACATGGGGGCATCGCATGTTCTTTCAGGAGCTGTGCTTATGCAGCAGGGAAAACCACTTGCTTACTACAGCTCAATGCTTTGTCCCAAGAATTGCTTACCATCTACTTATGAGAAGGAAGCCCTAGCTATCATTGAAGCTTTAAAAAACTGGAGGCACTATCTAGTGGGTCACAAATTGATCATCAAAACTGATCACCAGAGCTTGAAATTTATGGCAGACCAAAAAGTAACTGGGAAAATTCAGCAAAAGCTTATGATTAAGTTGCTTGAATTTGACTTCCAAATTCAATACAAGAAGGGGAAGCAAAATAGAGCAGCAGATGCATTATCCAGAAAGTGCACTCTCATGGCTATATCCCTGGTCACTCCTAAGTGGACAGAAGAAATAGAGAGTTCATATGTGCAGGACAGTGCTTGTAAGAAAACACTAGAAGAATTACTAGTCCTGCCCAACCACGAGTCTCATCATAATTCCTTGCAAGGGGGAATTATCAGACACAAAGGAAGAATATATGTGGGCAATGATAGAGCATTGAAACACATATTATTGTCTGCATTACATTCTTCTGCTTTGGGAGGGCATAGTGGGATGAAAGCAACATATCAAAGAGTGAAGAACATCTTTTATTGGCCTGGAATGAAGAAGGAACTGGAAAATTTTGTGGCAGAATGCCCTGTGTGCCAGAAAAACAAAGGTGAGCACTGTCATTATCCAGGATTACTTGATCCTTTGCATATTCCTGATATGGCCTGGACACATCTGAGCATGGATTTCGTCAAGGGACTGCCTAAATCCAATGGAAAAGAGATCATTTTTGTAGTGGTGGACAAATTAACCAAATTTGCTCATTGTATTGCAATGTCGCATCCATATACAGTTCAGTCTGTAGCTACTGCATTCATAGATAATGTGATCCAATTACATGGACCTCCTATTGCCATTGTATCTGATCGAGACAGAATTTTTACTAGTGAGTTGTGGAAGAGCATCTTTGCTGCAATGAACATAGAGTTGAGGTACAGTTCTGCATACCATCCTCAATCCGATGGGCAGACATAAAGGGTTAACCAATGCATTGAGAACTATTTAAGGTGTATGGTTTCTCACGAACCAAAAAAATGGGTGTACCATCTGGCCATGGCAGAATATTGGTACAATACGTCTTTCCACTCCTCTTTACAGAAGACACCTTTCCAAGCTTTATATGGTTATGATCCTCCTAATATTAGTGAGTTTTCCTTACCTGGATCACTGGAAATTGGGACTAATGGCCCTTCTATAGACAGACAAGCCCTGATGGGGCAGTTAAAGCACAATTTACAAACAGCTCAAGCGAGAATGATCAAGTATGCAGACAAAAAGAGGACTGAACGAGTGCTGACTCCAGGAGATATGGTCTATTTGAAATTACAACCATACCGCCTAAATGCTTTTGGGATCCGGCATCACATCAAGCTCCAGAGCAAGTACTATGGGCCTTTTCGGGTGATGAACAAAGTTGGCAATGTGGCTTATAAATTGTTGCTTCCAGCACAATCTCAAATCCACCCAGTTTTTCATATTAGCCAACTTAAGAAAAACATTGGCTCGACAACGATTCCCTGTGCAGACCTACCTTTAATTGGGCCCAATGGACAGATTAGAACAGAACCAGTACTTGTATTGGAGATCCGCCAAGTTCCGAGGAATAATATACCTATGGTGCAGTGGCTGGTACAATGGGAAAATTTACCACCTGAAGATGCTTCGTGGGAAGATGCCAATTTCATCAAGCACACGTTTCCAGGGTTTTTCAAGCAAACAGTGGAGAGCTGGCGCAAGCACGACCCACCTTGAGGACAAGGTGTGTTTCGACAGGGAGGCACTGTCAGGTATTTGAAGTGTAACGCTTCATTCAGTTATCCGAAGCATCGTCAGGGCAAGATCCAACGGCTCGCGTAGCTCACCGTAATTCTAGTGTTACTGCAGTATTCCTTTTCCTGTACTGTTTCATTCAGAGTTGGGCTATATAACAACCAGCAGAGCTCCTGCATGGGCATGTCATTTTGTCTGGTGATCCAAATCACTTTACTCCTATACTTTACAGCTACCACACTCTGTAATATATACAATTCCTCTTGGCTTGGCCAAATTCGATCCCCAATCAGGCCTCAAAACCTAGTTCGTCAAGCTTACTAGTGTCCAGATCCTATCAGGGCGTGACAGGAGGCTCTTGGAAAGCTAGATATATCGGAGGAGGAGGCAAGATGATCGAGAAGAAGGGCCAAGGAAGTAGCTGCTAGCTGGAAAGGTCGTGTACCGAAACCAATTCCATATCCAACCCATAGCCAATGCGCTTTGGCCAGCTTGAGAAAACCCTAAACGTTTTCAATTTCGATCGGTTGGTGTCACATATTCGTTGCTGAATTTGAGAATCAAATGAGAGAGATAATCGGTTCTAAGGAGGATCCCATTGGCATGTTAGCAAGAATGCCACGATCCTGGCTGAATCTAAGGATTGCATGCTGAAAGAAATATGCTCTAGAGGCAATAATAAAGTTGTTATTTATATTTCCTTATATCATGATAAATGTTTATTATTCATGCTAACATTGTATTAACCGGAAACTTAGTACATGTGCGAATACATAGACAAACATAGTGTCACTAGTATGCCTCTACTTGACTAGCTCGTTAATCAAAGATGGTTAATTTTCCTAGCCATGAACAAAGAGTTGTCATTTGATAAACGGGATCACATCATTAGAGAATGATGTGATTGACTTGACCCATCCGTTAGCTTAGCACTATGATCGTTTAGTTTATTGCTATTGCTTTCTCCATAACTTATACATGTTCCTATGACTATGAGATTATGCAACTCCCGAATACCGAAGGAACACTTAGTGTGCTATCAAACGTCACAACGTAACTGGATGACTATAAAGATGCTCTACAGGTGTTTCCGATGGTGTTTGTTGAGTTGGCATAGATCGAAATTAGGATTTGTCACTCCGTGTATCAGAGAGGTATCTTTGGGCCCTCTCGGTAATGCACATCACTATAAGCCTTGCAAGCAATGCGACTAATGAGTTAGTTACGGGATGTAGCATTACGGAACGAGTAAAGAGACTTGCCAGTAACGAGATTGAACTAGGTATGATGATACTGACGATCGAATCTCGGGCAAGTAACATACCGATGACAAAGGGAACAACGTATGTTGTTATGCGGTTTGACCGATAAAGATCTTCGTAGAATATGTAGGAACCAATATGAGCATCCAGGTTTCGCTATTGGTTATTGACCGGAGATGAGTCTCAGTCATGTCTACAGAGTTCTCGAACCGGTAGGGTCCGCACGCTTAACGTTTGGTGACGATCGGTATTATGAGTTTATGTGTGTTTGATGTACCGAAGGTAGTTCGGAGTCTCGGATGTGATCACGGACATGACGAGGAGTCTCGAAATGGTCGAGACATAGAGATTGATATATTGGATGGCTATATTCGGACACCGGAAGCGTTCCGGGTGGTTTCGAGTAAAACTGGAGTGCCGCAGGGTTACCGGACCCCCCCCCCCCCCCGCGCGAAACTAATGGGCCTAGATGGACCTTAGTGGAGAGAGAGAGAGAGGCAGGTCGCGCGCCCCTCCCCCTTGAGTCCGAATTGTACTAGGAGAGGGGCGGCGCCCCCCTTTCTCCTTCCCCTCTCCCACTCCTTCCTTCCCCCTCCTAGTAGGACCAGGAAAGGATGAATCCTACTCCTACTAGTAGAATGCCCGTGCGTTGCCACGGGCTGACAAAACTATATATAGAGAAAGTGCCGATCAAATAAACTACAATTCAACATGTGGACGTTACATGTGACTTATAATTTTATTGCTGTGAATACTTGTCATTATAATACTACCCCCTTTCCAATTTATTAGGCCCACACGTATCCCTAGATCAATGATATTTTTTTCAACATAATGCAAGTTATATTTTAAAAAGATTATATCATCAGAAACTTGAAATGTTCTATTTTTAAAGGTACAACGTTTTTCATGTACAATTCATATTACAGTAGTAAAATTACCAACCCCGGAGATACGCGCAGGACCTAAAAAGGAGGTAGCACTTTCTCGACGTCCCATATGCAAACACAGTGCATGACAAATTCAATGTGTATTAAAAGGATAGCATAATTTTTTTGACATTCTGCACTTAATGAAAATGCAATTTGTTTAAAGTGTATGTATGTCGGTGAGTTCTCGGACTCAACAACCACGTCTTAGGGTTAAGTGGGTTCATTATGAATGTCTAGAAAATGTGAGACATAGAAATAAATTGTAAAATATTGCCAAATACACATAAGAAAAGAAGGACAATTATACGTGTGTTATTATCAAAATGGGTGAATTTTCAGTCCTGTCCAGTCAGGTCGCAAACGAGTCGAGCTCGAACGAGTTGGTCTAGCTCAACTTAAACTTAAAATCAAGCGAGCTCAAACAAAGTGAAGTTCAAAGTCGAGTAATAGAAAATGGTGTGTACTCAGCTTGTAACGACATATAGCTAATTTTAAGCTAAATAAGATGATGAAATACGATATAATATAAAAAACAAAAATTAAGTATTGTCTGTCTTCAACGAAAGGCTCTAGTTTGAGCGCTTTTCTGGTTTCTTTCTCTCTCGGCCAATCATCCACTGAAGCGTCCATAGTAGAAAAGTAAAGGAAATGACTTCACGAACACTGAACCAACATTGCTACTTACCTCAGGAAAAAAACCAGCTAGTCTGCTACTACCTCACTCAGCTCTGTCTCGACCTCTCTAGACTCTTCCTCCTCCCATCGCCCCTCGCCATATCCGATCCACCGAGCTCCGGCCGCCTGCCGCCTTGTGCATAGGATGAGACCTCCAGGCCGACCTCCCCTACCCTCAGATGCCGGCCATGTCGAACGACGACGCGCGGACGGAGGAGGCAACAGGTCGCGTCTTCCACTTGGGGATGAGGCCGACGAAGCTGATAGACGGGAATAGGGTGGCCCCCTGGAAGTGGAGGCAGCAACATGTGTCTTCCTCATGGGCACGAGGCCGGAGGAGCTGGCAGAGGAGGCAGCAGCCGCGCATTCCCGCATGCGGACGAGGTTGAAGGAGCTTGCGGCGAGACTGGAGGGCAGCGTGGTGGAGAGGCAGCGGTGCACGGGCACGAGACGAGGTGTACAGGATGGACAAGCTCGCCGGATACAGGATGGGAACGCTCGTCGGCATCGTTATCAAGTACAGTGTTTAGGTAATCTCCCTGCCCCTCGCTCTATTAATCCCCTGTGAAGTGGTTTGGTTTGTGGTTTGCACACTTTTGTTGAGAATTTTAAATAAATAAGCAATATATAAAGTCGGTTTATATTTGCACATTTAGCTAGCAGGAGGAAAAAACAGAATTATTAAATCAATAAGCAAAGCGTTTGTTGTGCAGCTGACAAAAAAAATCGTCACGTCGTTTAGGAGGCAGATATCTTCGTTCATCAACTCGGATACCACCATGGCATTAGCATATTTTCCCTCAAACATCCTACGGTTCTTTCCTTCCATAAGTGCGAGGCAACATACATAGCATTTGTGGCTAGGTGCTTGGTATCTTTGGAATTGGCCATGACCACAACTTACTTCCATCATTTCTTGATGTTTGATTCCTAACCTTATATTCTCATCATCTCCAGGTTGGTAGACTCGAGCTCGCAAAAGGAGAAAGGGTGAGGCATGCAGCACTTTCAATAGTTTTGTCGCAAAAGGAGCAGACTTCATCACGGGGCCATCCTCTGCTCAGCATCCTATCTACTTTGAACATACACCTTTTTATCTAGATCTTAAAAGGGTAGATATGCAGCTTTATCTGCTTGGAAGAAACTGGCCTCTTCTTTGAGTTCTACATAACTTGAACTTTTCTTTGCTGGTTCACGAGTCAAAATCTGGAAGCATACTTTAAAATCTACGCATAATACGATACTGTCTGAGAACATGTGTGTTATTAAACACACGTATATTTAGAATTATAGATGAGGAGGGGCAAGAGACAGGTGTGCGGCTTGGACTTGTGTGTCGTTGCCGCTCCTGCTAAACCCTAGCTCTACCTCTCTCTCGCTACACCTCGCTCGCTCCCTGCGCTCAGACGACAGAAGGAGAAAGAAGAAGATCAGACGAGGCAGTGGACACATGAGTTTTTCTGGCGCACAAACGCCCTTTTCTTTCCCTCGAGCACGAACTCGACGTGTCAACGAGCTCCACATAGGTGAGGGGGATTTATACCCTCGAGCACTAACATGCCAAGCCTCACCCACACGCACTCGCTCCCCCACTCGCCATGCCTCGCGCGCTCTGGCTTGTGCCCGCGCATCGTGCACGCACACGATCGTCGCGGCCTCCTCGCGCGCCCGACGCGGTCGCCTCCCCTGGACCCTCGCCGACTAACCTGCGTGGCCCCGTGCACACACACGCTAGATCACGCGCGCACACACACACACACACCTACGCTCGGTCATGCACGCACGCGCCCAAGCCCTGTCATGGCCGAACCCGACGCGACCATCGCGCGCACGCACACGCACGCCGCGTCCCGAGCTCGCCGTGGCTTATTGCCCAACACTTCTCCCCCAAAGCCACGACCTAAAGGAGGCCGCCATCTTCGATGCTGACTCCGCCATCATCGCGCGCTCTGCTGCCGGCTCCCTCCACACCTGCGGGCAGTCGCGCTTGAAGTGGCCGCGCTCGGCGTACTTGTAGCAGCACCCGTGTCGGTTCCCGCCGTTGCCCGACGTCGTGCTCCACCCGTCGTCGTCGTCGCGAGCTACTCCCTGCTGCCGCTCCCGCACTCGCCACTGCCCCATGGTCAGCAGCAGCTGATCGCCGCCACGCTCGCCGCCGTCTTGTCCCCGGCGCCGAACCCGCTCATCAAATGCGCGCAGCCGCCCTAGCGCCTTTTCTAATGTCTTCTCGTCAAGGTTGCAGAATTGCTCAATGCCGGCGACGACGGGGAACAGCCGATCGGGCACCGTGTCCAGGAGCTTCTTCACAAGCTCCGCATCGCACAGGGTCTCCCCGAGATTCGCGAACTGCGTCGTCAAGCCCGCCAGCCTCCCAGCGTACGCATCCAGTGCCTCGCCGTCCGCCATCTTCAGGCAATCAACCTCCCCGTGCAACATCACCCGCCTCGTCGCGCGCACCCGGTCGGCACCGATGAACTTCACCTTCAAGGAGTCCCATACCTCCTTGGCGATGAGCTTCGCCGCCACCTGCAGCAGCACATCCTCCGGCAGCCCGCCGAGGATCATGGGGCGCGCCATCTTGCACTTCTTCCCGTTCACCGCCGCGTCGGCCGGAGCCACCACCTCCCATATAGTGTGGGCGTCAAGGATCGCCTGCGCTTTGATCGCCCACGCCGTGTAGTTGTCCGGCATGAGCATCGGCATCGCCATCGACACCGATCAGCCTGTGCCACCGCCGTGTGGCACGATCGCCATTGCCGATGGCGAGCTCCCGAACCTGAAGCTCTGATGCCAATTGTCGTTGCCGCTCCTGCTAAATCCTAGCTCTCTCTCTCTCTCTCTCCACCTCCCTCGCTCTCTGCGCTTAGACGACAGAAGGAGGAGGAAGAAGAAGATCAGACGAGGCAGTGGACACATGAGTTTTTCTGGCGCACAAACGCCCTTTTCTTTCCCTCGAGCACGAACTCGACGTGTCAACGAGCTCCACATAGGTGAGGGGGATTTATACCCGCGAGCACTGACATGCCAGGCCTCGCCCACACGCACTCGCTCCCCCACTCGCCATGCCTCGCGCGCTCCGGCTCGCGCCCGCGCATCGCGCACGCACACGATCGCCACGGCCTCCTCGCGCGCCCGACGCGGCCGCCTCCCCTGGACCATCGGCAACTAACCCGCGTGGCCCCGTGCACACACACGCTAGCTCACGCACACGCACACACACACACACACACACACACACACACACACACACACACACCTACGCTCGGTCACGCACGCACACGCCGAGCCCTGTCACGGTCGAACCCGACGCGACCACCGCATGCACGCACACGCACACCGCATCCCCGGCTCGCCGTGGCTTATTGCCCAACATTGCCGGCCTCCAAGAGGAATTGCATGCGGGCCTTTCCCACGATAATTACACTGCATAATTCTTTCTAATGTCAAAAATAATAAACAACCATTAAGCCAAATATTCTAATATGTTTGCTTGGCATATCACCATACATGATGAAAGAAAATATTGACATTAGCACATAAAAAAGTTATAAGCTTACCCGTACAAACAAAGTCTAGGTTTACATAATTTGTTTAGCACAAAATAACATGGGCAAATTTATTACACCGGAGAGAGTTTTGCATTCATAGAAAAAAACATAACATATAATTTAGCATATACAAAGCCCACAACTCTTGCTGACCTTACCTATGTAATAAATTAGCGCTACAGCACAGATTATTAAAAGAACAGTAGGTTCAGGAAAATAGACAAAGAATGCAGTGGTTAATTTTATGAAAAAATAGGATGATTAGGACCTTGCAGAAGACATAGCAATGCTTGAATGATTAAGTTGTGTATAACTGTAATTGGTATTGCTGGTGGAATTATAAGAGCATACAGAAATCATGGCAGCGTATGTTTCTTTCCACAATAATCATCATGTTTTGTAGTGCATCTATAAAACCACTTTATTAGCTACACAAAAATTATAATTATGTTCTAGTCTGTAGTGGTGAACATTATTCATAAATCATCGAGAAGAAGTCAGGTACTACAAATAGATTATAACATATTTACAACGTTCACATTCTTACACATGTGTCGTAACTCCAGGTAATTCTTTTTGCATCATATTGTAGATATGTATCCTATACATGCAGCTAGCAATTTATACATGGACAACACAAAGGACTTTATCTCCATGAAAGTGAGAAAACAAAGGACATACTCTGAATTTGCAATGCACGCGGAGTTTGCAATGCTGCCTGTAGTGCACCGTGAATCTTCAGAGGCCAACGTGCAACACTCGGTACTCTGGGTGCGCCTGTCCAACGCTTGCGTGCAGGCCGGCGTTCCGTCATCCCATATGGCACACCTGGTACGTTTTCCTATTAGACAAAAGAACCAATGGAAATTGATTAGCCGAGGCTGTTCTATATTCGTTTCCACCCGATCGAAAGCTGGCTAGCAATGAACGGAACAGATCCAGTAGCCTTCTCCACATCGTATTCTTGTGTGCGGGATCAAGAAAAACATGTACCTGCGCCGGCGGCGTACTTGCAGCCGCGCGTAAGGGTGTGTCGTAGGTGCAGCTGCGCATGCAATCCCAATTGGAGGAGAATCTGATTAGCGTCAAGGCCGTCCAATCCGATGCCCACATCGTGCAGCCACGCTTGCTCACGGTGGGAGAGGATGGTGTGCAATCCCACATCGAGATCGGCAAGTCTAGGATGCACGTCCGTCTCAAGACCATCTAGATGAGCATGGAGGTCGGCATGCAATTCCGCGTGGTGGTGAGGAGGGGCATGCAGGGTGGGTGGGGCGGCGCGGCGCATGGAGGGCCGAAGCCGAGGAGCAGTGGCAAAGGGGTGGGCTGTGGGATGCGTGAGAAGGGGCTGGAGTTAGGGTTTGCTTGGACCTGATTATGCGTTGGTTACTTGTTAAAAATCGGTGGGAGGCGGGATGGGGGAGATCGAAAGGAAGCGAGCGAACCAACGAACGAAACAGGTACGGACTGAGGCATCTCTATTCTTAATGGACGAATTGGTTGAATAGTTCCTCCACTTTCAACCGATTTATTTTCAACCGGTTTTTCTTCGTCCCACCTCCCACCAGCCCCTCCCACCGGTTTTTCTCTTTTTTCGTCTGACCGGCAATACCCAACGTATTTATGGTAATCAATCATAATTAATCCACATATAGTAATAAATCAATCCAGGTATGGTAAGGTCATAACTCAGGAAATTTTGAATATGGTAATTATATGGTACTAAATTTAAATTACCCCAAAGGCTATTAATCCAGATATGGTAAGGCCATAACTCGGGAAATATCGAATATGGTAATAAATTTAAATTACTACCATGTATGGTAAGGCTATCGATCCAGGTATGGCACGCACCAATGTATTTATGGTAATCAATCATAATTAATCCACGTATAGTAATAAATCAATTCAGGTATGGTAAGGTCATAACTCAGGAAATTTTGAATATGGTAATTTGAATGAATCAGAACTTTCCATGATGTGGTTTCTTTTTCCTGCCAAAGGACCGCATCCTGCCAGCCTTCGTCACACCTCCCCGATCCAGTTGGTTTTTCACGTCCCTGATTTTCTCACGTCCCGGATTTCCTCCCATGGGTTTATGGTAAAACTTTTAAAACCGGCCATAATAGCCAATCAATCAACGATAATCATGCACCGCCCATCCGGCATTGAAAGCCCATATATGTCCCTGCACTGGATCGTAACCGCCGCATCGTGCTTGTGCACGTCGCCACAGGCACCCCGATCGCGTCGCTGTCGCCGCCGCCATCCAACAGGTCACGTCCGCCTCACCCCATCTTCCAGGAGGCCTTCGTAAGCACCACCGTCTTATGCCGGATTGTGCCGTCTCCCGCCGACGCTGTCCACAATAGTACGCCTCCACCCTGCCTCGTCCCATCTTTTAGCTTGCGCAATCAGTCCGTGCAAACGTACGCACATCAATCTTGCAAGGTACGCAGCAGCAGCATCACTAGGGATATCTTAAGCTAACTAGACTTTATCAGTGTATGCAAGCCTACGCAGATCCATCTTCTCAAACTGTTGGACGCCCTTGTGATGCTGCTGTGAGGCGAAGAGAAGTGGCCAACGATGAGGCAGTGCAGGAGACGGAGGCGAAGGTCCAAGCTGTTGACGCAGGATCCAAGCCGCTGGCGGAGGCCGCTGCGCCACGAGGACACTGAGAAACAAGGCGGCTGAACGTCGGCAACCACAGCTGGTTCGCTCCAACGGTGGGTGGTGGCGGATCCAGTCGTGCTCTTTCTCGAGCTCCCCATCGTCGTGCTACCAAGCGCGCCCACATCTCCCCCCGCCGGGTGAGCTTGTCCTCCGTGATCTCATGTTTTTTTTGCGGGTGATCCGTGTGAAGGAAATATGCCCTAGAGGCAATAATAAAGTTATTATTTATTTCCTTATATCATGATAAATGTTTATTATTCATGCTAGAATTGTATTAACCGGAAACATAATACATGTGTGAATACATAGACAAACAGAGTGTCACTAGTATGCCTCTACTTGACTAGCTCGTTAATCAAAGATGGTTATGTTTCCTGACCATGAACAAAGAGTTGTTATTTGATTAACAAGGTCACATCATTAGTTGAATGATCTGATTGACATGACCCATTCCATTAGCTTAGCACCCGATCGTTTAGTATGTTGCTATTGCTTTCTTCATGACTTATACATGTTCCTATAACTATGAGATTATGCAACTCCCGTTTACCGGAGGAACACTTTGGGTACTACCAAACGTCACAACGTAACTGGGTGATTATAAAGGAGTACTACAGGTGTCTCCAATGGTAGATGTTGGGTTGGCGTATTTCGAGATTAGGGTTTGTCACTCCGATTGTCGGAGAGGTATCTCTGGGCCCTCTCGGTAATACACATCACATAAGCCTTGCAAGCATTATAACTAAGATGTTAGTTGTGAGATGATGTATTACGGAACGAGTAAAGAGACTTGCCAGTAACGAGATTGAACTAGGTATTGGATACCGACGATCGAATCTCGGGCAAGTAACATACCGATGACAAAGGGAACAACGTATGTTGTTATGCGGTCTGACCGATAAAGATCTTCGTAGAATATGTAGGAGCCAATATGGGCATCCAGGTCCCGCTATTGGTTATTGACCGGAGACGTGTCTCGGTCATGTCTACATTGTTCTCGAACCGTAGGGTCCGCACGCTTAACGTTACGATGACAGTTATTATGAGTTTATGCATTTTGATGTACCGAAGGTTGTTCGGAGTCCCGGATGTGATCACGGACATGACGAGGAGTCTCGAAATGGTCGAGACATAAAGATTGATATATTGGAAGCCTATGTTTGGACATCGGAAGTGTTCCGGGTGAAATCGGGATTTTACGAGATTACCGGGAGGGTTACCGGAACCCCCCGGGAGCCAAATGGGCCAACATGGGCCTTGGTAGAAAGGTGAAAGGGCTGCCCCATGGGCTGCGCGCCTCCCCCCTTCCCCTTGTCCTATTAGGACTAGGGAAGGTGGCCGGCCACCCCCTCTCTCTTTCCCACTTGAGAAAACCTAGTTGGACTAGGATTGGAGGGGGGAGTCCTACTCCCGGTAGGAGTAGGACTCCTCCTGCGCCTCCCTTGCTTGGCCGGCCAGCCCTCCCCCTCTCATCCTTTATATACAGGGGCAGGGGGCACCTCTAGAGACACAAGTTGATCCCTGAGATCGTTCCTTAGCCGTGTGCGGTGCCCCCTGCCACCAAATTCCACCTCGATCATACCGTTGCAGTGCTTAGGCGAAGCCCTGCGTCGGTAGTACATCAAGATCGTCACCATGCCGTCGTGCTGACGGAACTCTTCCTCGACGCTTTGCTAGATCGGAGCCCGAGGATCGTCATCGAGCTGAACGTGTGCTAAGAACTCGGAGGTGCCGGAGTAACGGTGCTTGGATCGGTCGGATCGGGAAGGCGTACGACTACTTCCTCTACGTTGTGTGATCGCTTCCGCAGTCGGTCTGCGTTGGTACGTAGACAACACTCTCCCCTCTCGTTGCTATGCATCACCATGATCTTGCGTGTGCGTAGGAATTTTTTTGAAATTACTACGTTCCCCAACAGTGGCATCCAAGCCTAGGTTTTATGGTTTGATGTTATTTGCACGAGTAGAACACAAGTGAGTTGTGGGCGATACAAGTCATACTGCCTACCAGCATGTCATACTTTGGTTCGGCGGTATTGTTGGACGAGACGACCCGGACCAACCTTACGCGTACGCTTACGCGAGACCGGTTCCCTCGACGTGCTTTGCACATAGATGGCTTGCGGGCGACTGTCTCTCCAACTTTAGTTGAACCAAGTGTGGCTACGCCCGGTCCTTGAGAAGGTTAAAACGGAGTCTATTTGACAAACTATCGTTGTGGTTTTGATGCATAGGTGAGATGAGTTCTTGCTTAAGCCCGTAGCAGCCACGTAAAACTTGCAACAACAAAGTAGAGGACGTCTAACTTGTTTTTGCAGGGCATGTTGTGATGTGATATGGTCAAGGCATGATGCTAAATTTTATTGTATGAGATGATCATGTTTTGTAACCGAGTTATCGGCAACTGGCAGGAGCCATATGGTTGTCGCTTTATTGTATGCAATGCAATCGCGATGTAATGCTTTACTTTATTACTAAGCGGTAGTGATAGTCGTGGAAGCATAAGATTGGCGAGACGACAACGATGCTCCGATGGAGATCAAGGTGTCGCGCCGGTGACGATGGTGATCATGACGGTGCTTCGGAGATGGAGATCACAAGCACAAGATGATGATGGCCATATCATATCACTTATATTGATTGCATGTGATGTTTATCCTTTTATGCATCTTATCTTGCTTTGATTGACGGTAGCATTATAAGATGATCTCTCACTAAATTATCAAGAAGTGTTCTCCCTGAGTATGCACCGTTGCCAAAGTTCGTCGTGCCCAGACACCACGTGATGATCGGGTGTGATAAGCTCTACGTCCATCTACAACGGGTGCAAGCCAGTTTTGCACACGCAGAATGCTCAGGTTAAACTTGACGAGTCTAGCATATGCAGATATGGCCTCGGAACACAGAGACCGAAAGGTCGAGCGTGAATCATATAGTAGATATGATCAACATGACGATGTTCACCATTGAAAACTACTCCATCTCACGTGATGATCGGTTATGGTTTAGTTGATTTGGATCACGTGATCACTTAGAGGATTAGAGGGATGTCTATCTAAGTGGGAGTTCTTAAGTAATATGATTAATTGAACTTTAATTTATCATGAACCTAGTCCTGGTAGTATTAGCATATCTATGTTGTAGATCAATAGCTCGCGTTGTTGCTTCCTTGTGTTTATTTTGATATGTTCCTAGAGAAAAACTATGTTGAAAGATGTTAGTAGCAATGATGCGGATTGGATCCGTGATATGAGGTTTATCCTCATTGCTGCACAGAAAAATTATGTCCTTGATGCACCGCTAGGTGACAGACCTATTGCAGGAGCAGATGCAGACGTTATGAACGTTTGGCTAGCTCAATATAATAACTACTTGATAGTTTAGTGCACCATGCTTAATGGCTTAGAATCGGGACTTCAAAGACGTTTTGAACGTCATGGACCATATGAGATGTTCCAGGAGCTAAAGTTAATATTTCAAGCAAATACCCGAGTTGAGAGATATGAAGTCTCCAACAAGTTCTATAGCTAAAAGATGGAGGAGAATCGCTCAACTAGTGAGCATGTGCTCAGATTGTCTGGGTACTACAATCGCTTGAATCAAGTGGGAGTTAATCTTCCAGATAAGATAGTGATTGACAGAATTCTCTAGTCACCATCACCAAGTTAGTAGAACTTCGTGATGAACTATGATATGCAAGGGATAACGGAAACGATTCCCAAGCTCTTCGTGATGCTGAAATCGATGAAGGTAGAAATCTAGAAAAACATCAAGTGTTGATGGTTGACAAGACCACTAGTTTTAAGAAAAGGGTAAAGGGAAGAAGGGGAACTTCAAGAAGAATGGCAAGCAAGTTGCTGCTCAAGTGAAGAAGCCCAAGTCTGGTCCTAAGCCTGAGACTAAGTGCTTTTACTGCAAAGGGACTGATCACTGGAAGCGGAACTACCCCAAGTGATTGGCGGATAAGAAGGATGGCAAAGTGAACATAAGTATATTTGATATACATGTTATTGATGTGTACTTTACTAGTGTTTATAGCAACCCCTCAGTATTTGATGCTAGTTCAGTTGCTAAGAGTAGTAACTCGAAACGGGAGTTGCAGAATGAACAGAGACTAGTTAAGGGTGAAGTGACGATGTGTGTTGGAAGTGGTTCCAAGATTGATATGATCATCATCGCACACTCCCTATACTTTCGGGATTAGTGTTGAACCTAAATAAGTGTTATTTGGTGTTTGCGTTGAGCATGAATATGATTTGATCATGTTTATTGTAATACGGTTATTCATTTAAGTAAGAGAATAAATTGTTGTTCTGTTTACATGAATAAAACTTTATATGGTTACACACCCAATGAAAATAGTTCGTTGGATCTCGATCGTAGTGATACACATAATCATAATATTGAAACCAAAAGATGCAAAGTTAATAATGATAGTGCAACTTATTTGTAGCACTGTCGTTTAGGTCATATTGGTGTAAAGCGCATGAAGAAACTCCATACTGATGGGCTTTTGGAATCACTTGATTATGAATCAGTTGATGCTTGCGAACCATGCCTCATGGGCAAGATGACTAAGACTATGTTCTTCGGAACAATGGAGCGAGCAACAGATTTGTTGGAAATCATACATACTGATGTATGTGGTCCGATGAATATTGAGGCTCGCGACATGTATCATTATTTTCTGATCTTCATAGATGATTTGAGCAGATATGAGTATATCTACTTGATGAAACATAAGTCTGAAACATTTGAAAAGTTCAAAGAATTTCAGAGTGAAGTGGAGAATCATCATAACAAGAAAATAAGGCTTCTACGATCTGATCGCAGAGACAAATATTTGAGTTACGAGTTTGGTCTTCAATTAAAACAATGTGGAATAGTTTCGCAAATTCGTGCCACCCGGAACACCACAGCATAATGGTGTGTCCGAACGTCATAACCGTACTTTGTTAGATATAGTACAATCTATGATGTATCTTACCGATCTACCACTATCGTTTTGGAGTTATGCATTAGAGACAACTGCATTCACCTTAAATAGGGCACCATCTAAATCCGTTGAGACGACACCGTGTGAACTATGGTTTGGCAAGAAACCTAAGCTGTCGTTTCTTAAAGTTTGGAGTTGCGATGCTTATGTGAAAAAGTTTCATTTCGATAAGCTCAACCTCAAATCGGAGAAATATATCTTCATAGGATACCCAAAGGAGACAGTTGGGTACACCTTCTATCACAGATCCGAAGGCAAGACATTCGTTGCTAAGAATGGATCCTTTCCAGAGAAGGAGTTTCTCTCGAAAGAAGTGAGTGGGAGTAAAGTAGAAAACTTGATAAGGTAATTGTACCTTCTCCCTTATTGGAAAGTACTTCATCACAGAAATCTGTTCTTGTGACTACTACACCAATTAGTGAGGAAGCTAATGATGATGATCATGTAACTTCAGATCAAGTTACTACCGAATCTTGTAGGTAAACCAGAGTGAGATCCGCACCAGAGTGGTACGATAATCCTGTTCTGGAAGTCATGCTACTAGACCATGACGAACTTGCGAACTATGAGGAAGCGATGATGAGCCCAGATTCCGCGAAATGGTTTGAGGCCATGAAATCTGAGATATGATCCATGTATGAGAACAAAGTATGGACTTTGATGGATTTGCCCGATGATCGGCAAACCATAGAAATAAATGGATCTTCAAGAGGAAGACGGACGCTGATAGTAGTGTTACTATCTACAAAGCTAGAATTGTCGCAAAAGGTTTTCGACAAGTTCAAGGTGTTGACTACGATGAGAGCTTCTCACTCGTATCTATGCTTGAGTCTGTCCGAATCATGTTAGTAATTGCCGCATTTTATGAAATCTGGCAAATGGATAAACAAAACTGCATTCCTTAATGGATTTATTAAAGAAGAGTTGTATATGATGCAACAGAAGGTTTTGTCAATCCGAAAGGTGCTAACAAAATGTGCAAGCTCCAGCGATCCATCTGTGGACTGGTGCAAGCATCTCGGAGTTGGAATATACGCTTTGATGAGTTGATCAAAGCATATAGTTTTATACAGACTTGCGGTGAAGCCTGTATTTACAAGAAAGTGAGTGGGAGCACTACAACATTTCTGATAAGTATATGTGAATGACATATTGTTGATCGGAAATAATGTAGAATTATTCTGTAAAGCATAAAGGAGTGTTTGAAAGGAGTTTTTCAAAGAAATACTTCGGTAAAGCTGCTTACATATTGAGCTTCAAGATCTATAGAGATAGATCAAGACGCTTGATAAGTTTTTTCAATGAGTACATACCTTGACAAGATTTTGAAGTAGTTCAAAATGGAGCAGTCAAAGAAAGAGTTCTTGCCTGTATTATAAGGTGTGAAGTTGAGTAAGACTCAAAGCCCGACCACGGCAGAAGATAGAAAGAGAATGAAAGTCATTCCCTATGCCTTGGCCATAGGTTCTATAAAGTATGTCATGCTGTATACCAGATCTATTGTATACCCTGCACTGATTTGGCAAGGGAGTACAATAGTGATCTAGGAGTAGATCACTGGACAGCGGTCAGAATTATCCTTAGTGAAATAAGGATATGTTTCTCGATTATGGACGTGATAAAAAGGTTCGTCGTAAAGGGTTACGCCGATGCAAGTTTTGACACTAATCTAGATGACTCTAAGTCTCGGTCTAGATACATATTGAAAGTGGGAGCAATTAGCTAGAGTAGCTCCAAGCAGAGCATTGTTGACATAGAAATTTGCAAAATACATGTGGATCTGAATGTGGCAGACCCGTTGACTAAGATTCTCTCACAAGCAAAACATGATCACACCTTAGTACTCTTTGGGTGTTAATCACATAGCGATGTGAACTAGATTACTGAATCTAGTAAACCCTTTGGGTGTTGGTCACATGGCGATGTGAACTATGGGTGTTAATCACATGATGATGTGAACTATCGATGTTAATCACATGGTGATGTGATCTAGATTATTGACTCTAGTGCAAGTGGGAGACTGAAGGAAATATGCCCTAGAGGCAATAATAAAGTTATTATTTATTTCCTTATATCATGATAAATGTTTATTATTCATGCTAGAATTGTATTAACCAGAAACATAATACATGTGTGAATACATAGACAAACAGAGTGTCACTAGTATGCCTCTACTTGACTAGCTCGTTAATCAAAGATGGTTATGTTTCCTGACCATGAACAAAGAGTTGTTATTTGATTAACGAGGTCACATCATTAGTTGAATGATCTGATTGACATGACCCATTCCATTAGCTTAGCACCCGATCGTTTAGTATGTTGCTATTGCTTTCTTCATGACTTATACATGTTCCTATAACTATGAGATTATGCAACTCCCGTTTACCGGAGGAACACTTTGGGTACTACCAAACGTCACAACGTAACTGGGTGATTATAAAGGAGTACTACAGGTGTCTCCAATGGTAGATGTTGGGTTGGCGTATTTCGAGATTAGGGTTTGTCACTTCGATTGTCGGAGAGGTATCTCTGGGCCCTCTCGGTAATACACATCACATAAGCCTTGCAAGCATTATAACTAAGATGTTAGTTGTGAGATGATGTATTACGGAACGAGTAAAGAGACTTGCCAGTAACGAGATTGAACTAGGTATTGGATACCGACGATCGAATCTCGGGCAAGTAACATACCGATGACAAAGGGAACAACGTATGTTGTTATGCGGTCTGACCGATAAAGATCTTCATAGAATATGTAGGAGCCAATATGGGCATCCAGGTCCCGCTATTGGTTATTGACCGGAGACGTGTCTCGGTCATGTCTACATTGTTCTCGAACCGTAGGGTCCGCACGCTTAACGTTACGATGACAGTTATTATGAGTTTATGCATTTTGATGTACCGAAGGTTGTTCGGAGTCCCGGATGTGATCACGGACATGACGAGGAGTCTCGAAATGGTCGAGACATAAAGATTGATATATTGGAAGCCTATGTTTGGACATCGGAAGTGTTCCGGGTGAAATCGGGATTTTACCGGATTACCGGGAGGGTTACCGGAACCCCCCGGGAGCCAAATGGGCCAACATGGGCCTTGGTAGAAAGGTGAAAGGGCTGCCCCATGGGCTGCGCGCCTCCCCCCTTCCCCTAGTCCTATTAGGACTAGGGAAGGTGGCCGGCCACCCCCTCTCTCTTTCCCACTTGAGAAAACCTAGTTGGACTAGGATTGGAGGGGGGAGTCCTACTCCCGGTAGGAGTAGGACTCCTCCTGCGCCTCCCTTGCTTGGCCGGCCAGCCCTCCCCCTCTCATCCTTTATATATGGGGGCAGGGGGCACCTCTAGAGACACAAGTTGATCCTTGAGATCGTTCCTTAGCCGTGTGCGGTGCCCCTGCCACCAAATTCCACCTTGATCATACCGTTGCAGTGCTTAGGCGAAGCCCTGCGTCGGTAGTACATCAAGATCGTCACCACGCCGTCGTGCTGATGGAACTCTTCCTCGACGCTTTGCTGGATCGGAGCCCGAGGATCGTCATCGAGCTGAACGTGTGCTAAGAACTCGGAGGTGCCGGAGTAACGGTGCTTGGATCGGTCGGATCGGGAAGGCATACGACTACTTCCTCTACGTTGTGTGATCGCTTCCGCAGTCGGTCTGCGTTGGTACGTAGACAACACGCTCCCCTCTCGTTGCTATGCATCACCATGATCTTGTGTGTGCGTAGGATTTTTTTTGAAATTACTACGTTCCCCAACACCGTGATCTCGTGTTCCTCTCCAACACGACCTCACATTGCATTATTTGGACATGTGAACTCAAATGCTAGAGCCAGCCGTCAGGTGCAGTGGGTAGATAATTTCAGATTTCAGACTTTCAGTTTCCACTAGCTCTATTCTGGTTCGACCTGCCATAATGGCAAATCCCTATATTTTTTTCCCGATATGAAATTCTAATCGAATTTGGCAAATCCCTTTCTAGACAACCAGGATGTTCCTACCATTGTATAGTCCTAATTGCTTCCAGTTTTATCTATCTGTTCAATCTATCTTGACTGAATTTCTGAACAACTGGGTTGCTAGAACGGGGTGTGGTGGATTTTGTTTCTGGAAATTGTTTCACAATTGTTTGAGTGCTTTTGTTCATTTTGTTCTTAAGTTCTTTCTGGTATAGGGACTCTGATGTTATTCTTCTGCAAAGTGGCGAGCTCTCAATCTGGCCAGGCTCTAGAAAAAGAGAACAATTGGTATGTTTCTATTCTAAGGTTGTTTCTAACCAGCTGAACATAATCTGAACGACTCAGAATCCTATGTACAAGTCCAGCCATGCAAGTGCAAGTACAAGTATGTCGGCTGCTGCGTACAAAGGGTGGGTGCAAGGCAAGTTGGCCACTTGAAGCCAGTATGACTACAAGGATCTGCAGTACTGACAAAACTCAGTCTGCACAAGGTGAAAATCAGTGTACTTCACCCCTTGGTCATTTCTGAAATGAGATGTATTTCATTGGATTAGTCTGTGAGCTGAGAGTGTATAGATTCTCTTATGTGCTAATATGAATTGCATGTGGCTGATTGGTTAATTGTTGTCCATGTGGTTTCCATGATTTTTGTTTGGATGCAAGGTAGATAAGGAATACGAACAAGAAATATACTGGGGCCAAGGAAACGTGTGCTACTCGGTCATATCAAGGGTGGTTTCAGAAATTATAGGCTATATATGTTTATGTGAGTAAGATTGGGAGATTAGTAAAAGAAATTAACAGTTACTGTCGCTTTGTATAGATAGATTAATGTTTTTCTGCTTGGCATAATGCAGAGGAAGTACAAATCATAATGTATAACATATTCATCCCTTTTTGTCTAACGTTAATAACTGAACATGAAAAAATTATATGTCTCAGCAGAGCAGTTATCAGTAGAACTACGTGCTTTGTGGTCTGCACCTCAATTGGCTACACCACTTGTTGAAAAAGAAAGACAAGGCCGAATGCATATTATGAAGTAAGTACTATCTATCATGGTTACAATATAATAAAGAGTGATTATCGGTGAAACCCTGACAATATTGTATGGTGTGCATGAGGATCCTAAAGATATTTACGTTCGACACAATGTGTAGGAGGCCTAAATATATACTCCCAGGTGGGGGTACGAATATCTATGCTCCCATTGCTACGCACGGGCATTGTCCTATTATCTAAAAAACACATACGGTTCCTTTTCCTGTCAATGATCGCGTCCTGCCCTCCCTTCGGCGACCCACACCCACGATCGGTTCCTTCCCCCCTCGCCCCCACGTCGATAGCCCCTCGTGAAAAAAAATCCCTCCAAGAAAAATAGGATCCCTCCCGATCCAACTTTCTCTTGCTGACCAAGCCCTATCCCCATCCCAATATGGCCGCTGCCAGGATTGTCAACGTCGCCTACCCTCCTCCATCTTCTCACAAGCGTCGGGACATGGCTGTCCTCCAGCAGTGTGCCGCCCACCCACCGACGCCGCACACATGCGACGAGGATGTATCGCCTGCGACCCAACGACTCGATGCAAGCCCCGAGCTGATTCTCCAATGGTGCCCGCCGTTCGTCGGCAACGACCTTGGATCGAGAGCAACGGCGGTCGGACCTAGGCCAGCTCCGGCGGTGACCCAGGTTTTTTTTACGAAAGCACATCACTATGTACTGCATATATTAATATTTAAAGAAGGAAAATAAAAACTAGATCTAGAGTATGTATAGGCTATACAAAATTGTTTGCCCGGGCCTGGTTACAACAGCGTACTAAGCTAAGATTGTTACTTGCAGGAATGTAAATAAGCGTTATGTGTTGGTCATGGTAGGAAGAACAAGTAAGATTAAGACCAAATAAGCCTCCTACCAGGTTTTCATTTGGGTTAGAAGATAAAGTTGTGTGTATTGTTTCAGACAAACCGTGAAGCGGTAGGTCTAGCAACCCTTAATGTCCTTCTTTGCATTTGTAAACACTTGGCCTGATTGTTTTTAAAGATTGATGCGTTTCTCGTGATCCAAATGCTCCGGTAGCCAAGGATGATCAACTCATGGTGAAAAGGTTTCTTCAGAGAGCCCTTTAGAGCAATGACCCATTGACTGGCAGAATACAAATTAGTTTGTGATAAGGGTGGGGCATAAATATTCCTGGCAAAGCTTTCCAAATGACAACTCAGGTATTGTTCATGTGGCTATTCAAAGTGAAATTAGTTGGCTTGATTTGATTCTTTTGGAAAACTAATTAGTCACACTTTTCACTCGAAGCGGCCACAACATGAGTGTTGTAGTTCATCAACTCTACAATGGCTTCCATAAGCGAGGTCTGCTAACAGTACAATTACATGCTATTGTACTTGGGGTACACAAGATGACGAGAAGGGTCATTGACAACACAAGTGCATTGGGTGGCCGACAACCTTATTCATGGGCGTCGGTGGCAAATCTATCACATCTTGTGAGTATATTGCATGCGCAGTCCTGACATATACGCATGTTCCTTTCGAACGGTTGAATTTTCAGATGCTATTATTCAACTAATGATGATGATGTAACATGTACAATTCTCTAATTTGGCTTCACTTTCACTGAATTATTCCAAACTGTGCACTGACATTTTTATGAATCTCACAAACTATGCACTGACATTGGAACTTGAACCTGGCACATCTGATGAGGAGAGGAAAAGATGGCTCGCATGCTCTGTCGACAAGTAGTGGGTTAGCATTGTGGCATATCATGGCTCTACAAGATGTATCTGCCCCTCCCCTTATACATCTTTTTGTTGACTAGGGAGAGCCGGCGGGCGGGAGCGGAACCGGACGAAGCTCCAGTCAAAGATCGTTATGTTGCATGTAATAATATGGATTTGAGATTTCTAATTTGAGGTATCCGGATGTGGAATGCATTTTTTGACGGGTGACCATTCACTATCCGCGGACACGTCCGGGCGTGTCCGTAGACATTTGAGGGGTCAGATTTGCCAAATTCGGTAGTAGATGCTCTTAGTGGAGCAAGAAGATGTCGACGTTTGTTGGGTTGTGGTGTAGGTTGGGATTATGGACTTAAAATGCATGAGCCTTGGCACTTGTCGTCGTTGTGTACTAATGAATTGCTTATTGCCTCTAGGTATGAACATCTCTAGATCCTTCTCTTCTTTGGATCCATTGATTTTTGTGCATATAGAAAAGAGAAGTCAAGAGAAAGCACTTCAAAAATAATGGGCCAATGAAGAAGATTGATTTTGTGGTACAAAAAGGTTGGCTATGTTTCATTAAAAGATGTCATTTGATGTGCTTTATCCTTCCAAAGCTTTATGTTTGACATATAGTATACACTGCTTGTGCAGGATGGTTATAAAGTTGATAAATAATTTTTTATTACATTTGCTAAAGTACCGTGCAAATGAAGCTTAAGACAACATACCTGACGTCGTAAGGTAATATCTTAATCGCATCAAGTAAATCTTAGTTTGTAACATATAATTATTTGGATCATTGTTCTCTATGTATATATCACCGAGTTACATTGCAGGTGAAATGGATTTTAATTATTTTTTAATTGTTGCAGGCTATCTTTTCTCTACCTACAAAATATAATATACATTATATGCGCAATCAGATAAAATCTATACATGAAAATTTGATATGCATTGTATTCATAGGTGCAATAAAAAAAATTAAGAGCCCGTGGCAACGCACGGGCGTTCTACTAGTTAGGAGTAGAGACTAGGTGGAGGATTCCTCCTCTCCTTGGGCGTCTCAAGGGCCGGCCAGCCTCCCCCCTTGCTCCTTTATATACGGGGGCAGAGGCACCCTAGAACACACAAGTTGACATTGTGTTAGCCGTGTGCGGTGCCCCCTTCCACCATAATCCACCTCGGTCATATCGTTGTAGTGCTTAGTCGAAGCCCTGCGCCGGTAGCATCATCATCGTCGTCATCACGCCGGCGTGCTGACGAAACTCTCCCTCGACACTCAGCTGGATCTAGAGTTCGCGGGACATCACCGAGCTGAACGTGTGCAGATCGCGGAGATGCCGTATCTTCGGTGCTAGGATCGGTCACATTGTGAAGACGTACGACTACATCAACCGCGTTGTCATAACGCTTCCGCTTACGGTCTACGAGGGTACGTGGAGAACACTCTTCCCCTCTCGTTGCTATGCATCACCTAGATAGATCTTACGTGTGCGTATGATTTTTTTTTTTGAAATTACCGTGTTCCCCAACACATGTGGCCAGATGAAGTGAACTTTGATCGGCTCCATATTTGAGCTAGGGTTCTAAAATTTCCTGATCACATGAGGGACGATACTTGGGGTTCATCAATTGCTAGGTAGATTGATGAAAATGTCACAATGGTTCAGTTCGACCACACTAAGGGCTTTCTGCGTGTACATGTTCATTGATGTGAATATGCCCATTCGCCGGAGGTGGATTCTGATTGATTCCACGAGGAGGAAGAGGGTTGATCCGTATGATATACCATAGAGCAACTGCCCTATTTTTGTTTCTCGTGTGACCGCTTAAGTCATTTTGATTTGCACTGCCTTATTCTGGGCACTCGCGATGAGAACAATGGCCTTCCATTTTGGGGGCAAAGCTGAGCCCTAGATGATTTAAAAAATGGCGACCAACGGAGGTTCTTTTCTTTTAAAGGCCAGGATTCGAAGACTAGTAGCAAGCAAGAATCCAAGAATTATCACTCACATGGTGAAACAGCTGCCGGAAACGAAGTTGACTCACCATCTAAGAGGACACAACAACAAAAGTGCAAGAGAGCACCTCAAAACAAAGAATATAGGTTGGTTTCTAAACCACTTATTTTGAACTTGGGAGTTGAGAAGGATGGCAACCCGGATGGTGAACCAAGCGAGCTGGCTGCACGGATGGGAACTTCAGGGGATGATGAAGCAATGGTAGAGAGTGTGATCCCGAAAAGAAAAAATCAACATCAAAAAATTCGACAGAGGCTGCGGGTGAGCCATGTCCGTCCCAATGAACTTTAGTTATTCCTCTACGTACAACATTTCCCGAACAACAGATACAATTTATACACACATGATATTCCAAGTTATTTCATCCCACTTAATCTAAGCATGTTAGTGTCGGGAATTTGACTTGTAGTTTCCTCTAGGTCAAAACTATATTTTTTTGCGAGGTAGGTGAGGGAGTCCTGGACTAAGGGGTCCTCGGGCGTCCGGCCTGTTATCTATGGGCCGGACTGATGGGCTATGAAGATACGAAGACCAAAGACTACACCCGTGTCCGGATGGGACTCTCCTTGGCGTGGAAGGCAAACTTGGTGACGGAATATGCAAATTCCCTTCTTTGTAACCGACCTTGTGTAACCCTAGATCCTCCTGGTGTCTGTATAAACTGGAGGACTTAGTCCGGATAGGATATACTCAATACCTTAGTCATACAAGCTAGACTTCTAGGGTTTAGCCATTACAATCTCGTGGTAGATCAACTGTTGTAATACTCATATTCATGAATATCAACCAAGCAGGATGTAGGGTATTACCTCCATCAAGAGGGCCCGAACCTGGGTAAAACTTCGTGTCCCCAGTCTCCTGTTACCATCAACCTTAGATGCATAGTTCGGGACCCCCTACCCGAGATCCGCCGGTTTTGACACCGACATTGGTGCTTTCATTGAGAGGTGAGCCGAAATAACAGTGACAACACCGACGATACGACGATCAACGCCGGATTCAGCGGCTCTAAGTCCGGTCAGCGGAAGAAGCCGTTCCAAAAGAACAATTCGGGCCCATCCAGTTTGGACCGCATACTTGATTGTCTGTACCAGATTCATGGCACCCCCGACAAGCCTCCTAATCATACAAATAGAGAGTGCTAGGTTTTCAAACAGGCCGGCAAATTAAACGCCGAGAACAGGGAAAAGGGATCACAAAGCGAGGATGATGATGAAGAGCCACGACAACCAAACACAGGGGGACAGAAGAAGTTTCCCCTCAGGTCGAAATGGTGAACATGATATATGCTACCCACATCCCCAAGAGGGAGCGCAAGCGTGTGCTCAGGGACGTCTACACAATAGAGCCAGTCGCCCCAAAATTCAATCCATGGTCGTCATGCCCGATCACTTTTGATAGCTGGGATCACCCGACCAGTATCCGTCACGGAGGCTCAGCAGCACTGGTCTTAGACATGATAATTGATGGGCTCAACCTGACTCATGTCCTTATGGATGGCGGTAGCAGCCTCAATCTGCTTTACTAGGATACAGTGCGAAAAATGGGCATTAACCCATCAAGGATCAAGCCTACAAAGACTAGCTTTAAAGGAGTCATTCCAGGCGTAGAGGCCCGTTGTACGGGCTCAATCACATTAGAAGTTTTCTTCGGATCCCCGGACAACTTCCGAAGCGAGGAGTTAGTCTTTGATATCGTCCCATTCCGTAGTGGCTATCATGCACTGCTCGGACGACCTGCATTTGCTCGATTCAATGCAGTGCCACACTATGCTTATCTCAAACTCAAGATGCCCGGCCCATGCGGTGTCATAACAGTCAATGGCAATACGGAACGCTCTCTCAGTACAGAAGAGCACACAGCCGCCCTAGCAGCAGAAGTACAAAGCGGCCTTCTCAAGCAGAACCTTCATTCTACTGCCGAGCCCTCGGACACCCTTAAGAGGGCCTGGACTACTCTTCAGCAGGAGAGCTCGGCTCATCAGGAGCTCGACTAGCAATCCGGCCTCTGTCTCAGTCCTGATCAAGCGGTGGCCTGCGTGCCGCACATACATAACTATGCACTCAAAATTCCATGGGCATCGACGGGGGCATAGCTAGATTGTGATCCATGGCATGACTCAACCAACTTGGGTACACATATGCTTTCACTTTTGCTTGTTTTATTTCCGGTTTTAATCCCATAGACCCCATCGGGTGGTCTGGTTATCAGTCCTCTTGAAGGACAAACACACCAAGATGGCGAGGAGCGCAGACATACAGGGACTTTTTAGGTGATTCCGTTAACGATAACTCTACCCGTCTTCCAGGACCCACATGCAGCTCTTCCCTGGTTTCAACATGTTGAATAGCCTGTTGCTTATTGCACTACTTGTATCAATGCGCCTTGACGTACTAATTACATTACAAGGAAAACAGTTTGTAGCTGGAGCCGTAGGACCCCAGCTTTTTACCTTTACATCTTTTCTGTTTTCTTTCTCTCTTTGCTTTATTTTTTCAGTTTCCCTGTGGATAACCCCATCAGGTAGAACCCATACACTTTGGTACGTTTTGATGTTTTCCAGGGGCTTTATAGCACCCCACATTACGGCAACAAAAGTTCGAACACTTCTTGTAAGTATAGTTCGGCACCCCGAATTTAGCATTATATGCATTGGCTCCAAATCATGTCTTTGGTCAATAGTTGGGTTGCACGGCTCCTGTGCTTGCTATCCTACGTTCTGCTACATCGGCTAGGGTAGTAAAGGGAGAACTACTGCGATTGTGCCCTGGTCTAAACCGGATGAGCACCTCCGTAGAGAAAGCCGAAAACTGACTGTCATGATGCGGCGAGAGCCGGTCAGCTGTTTGGAGGTCTCAAATCGTTGGAGGTTTTTCCGCATTTCGCGAAGGATCAGTACTTCCCGGTCAGACGCCGGGCTGTGCCTATGTTTTATTATAAAACTCCTATGGCTAAGTGAGGGTGTTCAAGCCGTATAGTCTGGTTGCCTGGTTCGTTGTGCTAAAAAGTCCTTCAAGGACCATATAATTGGATCAAGATTGTTTAGATACCATCCCGAACACCTCCGTACTACCTACATGAGGGCAGAAGCCGACGGCTCGCCAACCCTCAGATTTCATACAACACGGTCACGCAGGAGGATACAATTAAAACATAATAAAAAATATATTACAGAGCGGATTTGTTTTCATCATACAAGACAAAATACGAGTGTATTCACTCGAAAATAATGTCCTTCCCACATTGCGCGGCTACAGTACGAGACCCCTCTAGGACATCCGCAAAGTAGCGCTCGGGCGTATAGTGCTCCTTGCCCTTCGGTGACCCCTTGGTCAGCTCGACGGCGTCCATCTTCGCCCACCACATTTTGCAACGAGCAAAGGCCATCCGGGCACCTTCAATACAGACCGACCGCTTTACAACCTCAAGCCGCGGGCAGGCACTAACAAGCCGCTTCACAAGCCCGAAGTAGCTGCTGGGTACCGGCGCGACAGGCCATAGCCGGACTATCAGGTCCCTCATGGCCAGCTCGGCCGCCGTGTGTAGCTCGACCAACTGTTTCAGCTGGTCGATGAAGGATACCGGATGTTCTGGCCCAAGATATTGAGACCAGAACAGCTTCTCCATCGAACTCCCTTCTTTAGCTCGATAGAATTCAGCAGCATCAGATATGCCGCGTGGCAAATCCGTAAACACCCTGTAGAGCACAAAATTCGGGTAAGTAAAAGGAGTGTCTCTTTCACAGACTTGCCTTGCGTAATAAAAGCCTTACCCGCCGCAATCTTCTTAGCCGCCTGGAGTTCCCTAAGGGTGCTCTGGGCCTCGGCTCGAGCCTCTTGTACACTCTGGTGGGCCTTCGCAAGTTCAGACGCCTGCGTCTTTGAATCACGCTCCAGGGAATCATACTTCTTGACGGCATCCTGAAGCTCCTGCTGAACCTCGCTGACCCGGCCTCGTGCTTTTCGCGTACAGCGTGCTAATGCCTTCTTGAGGGCCACCATCTCGGTCATGGCCCCTAGCATAGTCCATGACACTTTAGTCAGCACGAAGTATTCATCCTTCCTAACATACACGCATAGGTTACTGCATACCTTGGTTGCCCTCCAGCTGCTTCTTCACAAGGACGAGCTCTTCCTCGGCCCGCTCCAGGCTCCGCTTCAGTTCGGAGACTTTCGCAGTATGAGCGGCAGCAGCTAGCAGCGACGCCTGCTTAATTTCATAGACATCATATATCAGACTCCTGCGAAAATTGTTTTGATCCTCTGTTCGGCTTTTCTTTCTGAACACCGAACAGAGCATCAGGGGCTATTGTCTATGCCGTGATATTCTTTCTACAATTATTATTACCTCAAAGCATGTTAAAAGGCTAGTGCGGGCTTTGGTCAGCCCGATTTTGGTAGACTGAACATTTTTGACCACCGTACCCATGAGGACACGGTGTTCATCTACAATAGAAGCACCTTGCAGTGCTTCTAGCAGATCATCCGGCGCCTCTGGTTAGACGGAGGTCACCAGCGGAACAGGCACACCCCCTCCTTTCAGGGAAGGACCAGACTCCAGAGCCGCACAGGTCTCCGGAATGATATCCGGCTGGGGGCCGAATGGAACTCGGCCCCCACCATCAGTCCCCATGGGGGCTTCTTCCCCCATGTGTCCGGTGGACGTGGAGTCATCCTTGGACGCCGCCCTGACGATTTCCAGAGCCTCTTCTTCGTCGGGAAAGGCCCTTTGGGACACCACCTCGTCATCGCCTTTGGGCGAGGTAGAGTGAGTAGGTGGTGGCGACATGCTAGCCATCTCCTTTGAGTCCAGCGAGCTCTTTGTCGAGGATTGCGGAGAACTATCATGGGCCGGACTGCAATAGCATAAATTAAACATATTAATATGGCAAAGGGGAAGGGCCATACATTTGGATGAGCATAAGGTCTCTGGTACTTACGAAGCGGCCCGAGGCTTGGTCTGGGGCATTCGTTCCAGACTACTATCGACATCACACGCGGAGTTCTCCGCGAGGGAGCCCTTCCGCCTCTTGGGTGCCTTCACCTCTAGGTTCGTGGAGGCCACCCTTTTCTTCCTCCCCCCCTCAGGGGGAGTTGTTTTCTCCTCCCTCCTCCTCGTCGTCATCTTCGGTGACCGGAGGGTCAGTCTCGTCTTCGTATGACAGGTCCGAAGTATCCTTTCGATGAAGGCCACTCCTGGTCCCCTTGGCTGCCTTCTTGGTCTTCTTCTCTGGCACTTCATAAGGTGTCGGGAACAACATCTTCGTCAGGAGTGGGGTCTCTTTGTCTTCGGGTAGCGGGGCTGGACAGTTAATCCGCCTCGCTATGCCGGTCCAAGTCTAAGAAAATATTGACAAGAGAGCTTAGAATTCTTTCTCATAATACGCTAGTAAAGATTATGCATTGAGAGCGTGAAAGAGCTTACTGATTTGGCTTGGCGCTTTGAGCTAAGCCCATGATCCTCGGTTGTAGGTGGTGGCGTCTCGCCGGCCTTGAAGAGCACTTTCCAGATATCCTCGTGTGTTGTGCCGATGAGCTTTAGCAGCGTCTGGTGCTTGGCTGGATCGAATTCCCACAAATAGCAGGTCCGGCGTTGGCACGGGAGGATCCGGCGGATGAGCATGACCTGGATCACATTGACAAGCTTGATCTTGTTGGATATCATGTTCTGGACACACGTCTGGAGCCATGACAGCTCGTCCGAAGTACCCCAGGATAGGCCCTTCTCTTGCCAGGAGGTGAGCCGCATCGGAGCTCCGGATCGGAATTCGGGGGCCGCCGTCCAGTTGGCGTCGCGTAGCTCGGTGATGTAGAACCACCCTGATTGCCACCCCTTCACCGTTTCCATGAAAGAACCATCGAGCCAGGTGACGTTGGTCATCCTACCCAACATAGCTCCTCCGCACTCTGCCTGTTGACCGCTCACCACCTTCGGCTTCACATTGAAAGTCTTCAGCCATAGGCCGAAATGAGGTGGGATGCGGAGAAAGGCCTCGCACACGACTATAAATGCCGAGATGTTGAGAATAAAGTTGGGGGCTAGATCATGGAAATCTATCCCATAGTAAAACATTAGTTCATGGACAAACGGGTGGAGAGGGAATCCTAGCCCGTGGACAGAATGTGTGAGGAACACCACTCTCTCATGAGGCTCGGGGGTGGGGACGATCTGTCCCTCAGCCAGAAGTCGGTAAACGATCTCCTTGGCCAGGTATCCAGCCTCTCGGAGCTCCTTTATATTTTTCCTCTTAACGGAGGAGGCCATCCATTTGCCGCCGGCTCCGGATCCGGACATGATTGGGTGTTTGTTTGAATGGGAGCGAATGAGGACTTGGGCGTTGAGCTCAAGAATGGAGAGGCAGGAAGAAAGCGTGGGAGAAGAAAGGGGAATCTTATCTCCTTATAAGGGCGGTGAATATCGAACGCCCCCCCATTCGCCTTAAAATTCGCCTGCTCCCAAGGGCTGTGTAAACGACACAGTTGGGTTACCCACACTCTTATTGATGAGAATCCCGTAATAAGGGGACACGATCTCTGCTTTGACAAGACGTGCCAATGACAACCGCGTCTCCAAACGTGGGGCGAAAAAGAGTTCGAAATTATGATCGGACAGGCATGACGTCGCATTGCTAAAGTTGTCAGCAGATTGGACTTATGTGTTATTATATTCTCTCTACGGTTGTGTGCGGTGTGTGTTACAGGTCCGGACACAATCAATTCGTCTCGAGACTATTCGGGAGTTCGGAGGAGGAACCCGCCTTGCAATGCCAAAGATAGCACTACGCGCCGGATACCTTGTCATTGAAGCCAGGTTCAGGGGCTACTGAGGGAGTCCTGGACTAAGGGGTCCTCGGGCGTCCGGCCTGTTATCTATGGGTTGGACTGATGGGTTGTGAAGATACGAAGACCGAAGACTACACCCGTGTCCAGATTGGACTCTCCTTGGCGTGGAAGGCAAGCTTGGCGACGGAATATGAAAATTACCTTCTTTGTAACCGACCTTGTGTAACCCTAGATCCTCCCGGTGTCTATATAAACCGGAGGACTTAGTCCGGATAGGATATACTCAATACCTTAGTCATACGGGCTATACTTCTAGGGTTTAGCCATTACGATCTTGTGGTAGATCAACTCTTGTAATACTCATATTCATAAATATCAATCAAACAGGACGTAGGGTATTACCTCCATCAAGAGGGCCCGAACCTGGGTAAATCTTCGTGTCCCCAGTCTCCTGTTACCATCAACCTTAGATGCACAGTTTGGGACCCCCTACCCGAGATCCACCGGTTTTGACACCGACAGTAGGTCAAAACTATATTCCAGCATGATTGTCGATAAATCCTCCCTTGATTGAAAATTTATTGTGTTGCTACTTTCCAACAGTTTTACTTTTCACATAAAAAACTTGTCATTCATCCACTAGAATAACCATTAAAATATTCATGTTGTTTGAACAAAAGACTTCCTTCCAGTCTACAAACCATAAAGAGTGATTGTGCTAGATGAAGAATTATATGGACAAACAACAATATGTGTTGCTTCTTCCAAATACTCAAGGGAATATAGATTCAATTCCTCCATTCAGTGTAGAGTGTATGATATATTACAATGTTCAATAATTTCATGCTCTTTGTTACATATACAACTCATATATTCCTGAAGTGTACTTCCCTCACCAGTATGTTTTTAATATTTTTGAAATCTTTAATCAACTAGTTTCCCGCTTGAATATACAGTGTGACATACACAATAAAACCTTTCGACTTGTATCATAAGTATATCCGAATAAGTAACCATGTGAATCTTTTTTTCATCTTCCACCTTCACAAAAGGTGTATAATCAAAATACATGTTACATATGCTTGACATGTACCATAGTCCTCCCACTAAATTTAGAATTTCTGAAAGTGCTAGTTATTGACTAGAGGGGAGTGAATATGCGATTTTTATGAAAATCTTCAAAACACGAGGTCTTTGAAGACAAACAGTAAAAATGAACCTATTGATATGCAGCGGAAGATAGACTACACTAGACAAGCCATAGTCAATTAAGCAATGTAGTGAAAGCACGAAGACTATCAGCAACTAGGTAGTATGAATCAGGATGGAAGACGATATGAAGCCAAACAGTAAATAGTCTTCACTAAGTGAAGTCAAACAGATCAGACAAGCAAGCAATGACTTCACGAAGACAGACTGTAAAGTAAAGGGAAGTGGAGGATAGAACCAGTTGGTTGGTGAAGACAAGGATTTGGTAGACCAGTTCCAGTTGCCGTGACTATTGGGGAACGTAGTATTTCAAAAAATTTCCTATGATCATGCAAGATCTATCTAGGAGAAGCATAACAGCGAGCAGGGAGGGTGTGTCCACGTACCCACGTACCCTCGTAGATCGAAAGCGGAAGCGTTTAGTAACGCGGTTGATGTAGTCGAATGTCTTCGCGATCTAACCGATCCAAGTACCGAACGCACGACACCTCTGAGATCTACACACGTTCAACTCGGTGACGTCCCTCGAACTCTTGATCCAGTTGAGGCCGAGGGAGAGTTTCGTCAGCACAACGACATGGTGATGGTGATGATGATGTTACCGGCGCAGGGCTTCGCCTAAGCACTACGACGATATGACCGAGGTGTTAACTGTGGAGGGGGGCGCCACACACGGCTAGGAACAATTGATGTGTGTTCTAGGGGTGCCGTCCCCACATATATAAAGAAGGGATAGGGAGGGAGGCAGCCTAGGGCGCGCCCAAGTAGGAGGAATCCTACTTGGGCCCCTAGTCCAATTCGGCCCCCTACCATATTTGGACAAGGGGAAAGGAAGGGGGGGAGGGGAAGGAAGTAGGAGTCCTACTTCATACTTACCTTTTCCTCCTCTCCTTTCCCTTTCTCCCCACGGGCATTTCCTATTTGGCGCTGCAGGCGCCGGTTATAGCTGTTTCTGCAAACCGGCGCCTGCAGCGGCGCTACCTGGGCTCGGCCCAACTTCTATTTTTACTGTTTCTTAAACTCTAGATAAAACTGCAAAAGAGGCGCACAAGATAGGATTCGAGCCTGCGTCGTAGGTTACCAGTATCAACGTATAACCACCTCGACCACTTAACCAGATGTGCTGAAATACATGTTTTCATCAATTTATTTGTTCTTATTTTTCCTTGTTTCTTTTTCTTTTTCTTTTTTCTCTATCCTTTTCTACTTTCTTTTTTCGAAATTCGTAATTGTTTTCTTAAAATAGATGGACTTCTTCTCTAAATCTATGAACTAAATCTTTCGAAACTCGTGAACTTTTTTCAAATTGATGAACCATTTTCAGAATAGAGGAACTCATTTTTCAAATTTGATGAACTATTTCTTAAAATCGATGAACTTTTTTCGCAAAATCGATGAACTTTTTTCTCAAAATCAATGAACTTTTTCCAAAATCGATGAACTTTTTTCAATTTACATGAACTTATTTTCAAAATCGATGAACTTTTTCATATTCGATGAACTTTTTTCAAATTCAATGAACTTTTTCTCAAAATCGTTGATTTTTTGTTTCAAATTTGATGAACCTTTTCAAAATATATGAACTTTTTTGAAATTCGATGAACTTCTTTTCAAAGTCGATAAACTTTTTAAATTTGGTGAACTTTTTTTCAAAGTGGATGAACTTTTTTGAAATTGGTGAACTTTTTTTTTCGAAGTCGATGAACTTTATTCAAATTCGTGAAGTTTTGTTTCTAATTTGATGAACTTCTTTTTGAAATCGATGAACGCTTTTGAACTTTGCTGATTTTTTTTTCAAATTGGATGGACTTTTTTTCAAATTCAGAAACTTTTTCCATTTTCGCGAACTTTTTTCAACTTTTTTTCAATTCATGGTTTTTTGAATGCGTTTTTAAATTTATGTTTTGTTTATGCAAATAATTTATAGCTGTTATATAATACTACTATATGTTCAATATTTGTACTAAAGGAAGGGCCAAATAGCGTTGTTTCCTCAAAAAGATAACAAAGGTAGCCTGTCTTAGTGGTTAACGCGCGTGGCGTTCTAGTTAGCGGCCAAAGTTCGATTCTGAGACCGGCAGAATAAACATGGATTTTTTCCTTCGCTTTTTGCCTCTCAACTGGTTCCTAGGTCGGCCCGCTGCGCGTCTCACGCGGGCGCCAGTAGCGTGAACTGGCGCCTACAGCGCTGATTAGGAGCTCCCCTCCCCATGTGGCTGGCCCTATAGGGGGCGAACCAGCCCCTTGTGGGCTGGTGTGTTCCCTTACTTGGCCCATTAAGCCCATATTTGTGTCGGGGGTTGCCCGGAACCCCATCCGGTGTCACCCGAAACACTTCCGGTGTCCAAATACGTCCTATATATGAATCTTTATCTCTCGACCATTTCGAGACTCCTCGTCATGTCCGTGATCTCATACGGGACTCCAAACAAACTTCGGTCGTCAAATCACATAACTCATAATACAAATCGTCATCGAACGTTAAGCGTGAGGACCCTACGGGTTCGAGAACTATGTAGACATGACCGAGACACATCTCCAGTCAATAACCAATAGCGGAACCTGGATGCTCATATTGGCTCCTACATATTCTATGAAGATCTTTATCGGTCAAACCGCATAACAACATACGTTGTTCCTTTTGTCATCGGTATGTTACTTGCCCGAGATTCGATCGTCGGTATCCTCATACCTAGTTCAATCTCGTTACCGGAAAGTCTCTTTACTCGTTCTGTAATGCTTCATTCCGCAACCAACTCATTAGTCACACTGCTTGCAAGGCTTTATAGTGATGATCATTACCGAGAGGGCCCATAGATACCTCTCCGATACACGGAGTGACAAATCCTAATATCGATCTATGCCAACTCAACAAACACCATCGGAGGCACCTGTAGTGCATCTTTATAATCACCCAGTTACGTTGTGACATTTGATAGCACACTAAGTGTTCCTCTGGTATTCGGGAGTTGCATAATCTTATAGTCATAGGAACATGTATAAGTCATGAAGAAATCAATAGCAATAAACTAAACAATCATAGTGCTAAGCTAACGGATGGGTCATGTCCATCACATCATTATCTAATGATGTGATCCCGTTCATCAAATGACAACACATGTGCATGGCTAGGAAACTTAACCATCTTTGATTAACGAGCTAGTCAAGTAGAGGCATACTAGGGGCACTCTATTTTGTCTATGTATTCACACATGTACTAAGTTTCCGGTTAATACAATTCTAGCATGAATAATAAACATTTATCATGATATAAGGAAATATAAATAACAACTTTATTATTGCCTCTAGGGCATATTTCCTTCAGTCTCCCACTTGCACTAGAGTCAATAATCTAGTTCACATCGTCATGTGATTTAACACCAATAGTTCACATCTTTATGTGATTAGTTCACATCACCATGTGACTAATACCCAAAGGGTTTTACTAGAGTCGATAATCTAGTTCACGTCGCTATGTGATTAACACCCAAAGAGTACTAAGGTGTGATCATGTTTTGCTTATGAGAGAAGCTTAGTCAATGGGTCTGTCACATTCAGAGCCGTATGTATTTTGCAAATTTTCTATGTCTACAATGCTCTGCATGGAGCTACTCTAGCTAATTGCTCCCACTTTCAATATGTATCCAGATTGCGACTTAGAGTCATCCGGATTGGTGTAAAAGCTTGCATCGGCATAACTCTTTACGAAGAATTCTTTATCACCTCCATAACCGAGAAATATCTCCTTAGTCTTCTAAGGATAATTTTGACCGCTGTCAAGTGAACCACTCCTGGATCAATATCATACCCCCTTGCCAAACTCATGGAAAGGTACACAATAGGTTTGGTACACAACATAGCATACTTTATAGAACCTATGGCTGAGGCATAGGGAATGACTTTCATTCTCTTTCTATTTTCTGCCATGGTCATGTTTTGAGTCTTACTCAACTTTACACCTTGCAATACAGGCAAGAACTCCTTCTTTGACTGATCCATTTTGAACTACTTCAAAAATCTTATCAAGGTATGTACTCATTGAAAAATCTTATCAAGCGTCTTGATCTATCTCTATAGATCTTGATGCCCAATATGTAAGCAGCTTCATGATACGTCTCCAACGTATCTATAATTTTTGATTGTTCCATGCTATTATATTATCTGTTTTGGATGTTAATGGGCTTATTTATACACTTTTATATTATTTTTGGGACTAACCTACTAACCCAAGGCCCAGTGCAAAATTTTGTTTTTTGCCTGTTTCAATGTTTCGTAGAAAAGGAATATCAAATAGAATCCAAACGGAATAAAACCTTCAGGAGAGTTATTTTTGGAACAAACGTGATCCAGGGGACTTGGAGTGGATGTCAAGAAATCAACAAGAAGGCCACGAGGCAGGGAGGCGCGCCTGCCCCCTGGGCACGCCCCCACCCTCGTGGGCCCCTTGCAGCTCCACCGACATACTTCTTCCTCCTATATATATCCATATACCCCAAAAACATCCAGGAACACCATGAAACCCTATTTCCACCGCCACAACCTTCTGTACCCAAGAGATCCCATCTTGGGGCCTTTTCCGGAGCTCCGCTGGAGGGGGAATCGATCACGGAGGGCTTCTACATCAACACCATAGCCTCTCTGATGATGTGTGAGTAGTTTACCACAGACCTTTGGGTCCATAGTTATTAGCTAGATGGCTTCTTCTATCTCTTTAGATCTCAATACAATGTTCTCCTTGATCTTCTTGGAGATCTATTTGATGCAACTATTTTTGCGGTGTGTTTGTCGAGATCCGATGAATTGTGGGTTTATTATCAAGTTTATCTATGAACAATATTTGATTCTTCTCTGAAATCTTTTATGTATGATTGGTTATCTTTGCAAGTCTCTTTGAATTATCAGTTTGGTTTGGCCTACTAGATTGATCTTTCTTGCAATGGGAGAAGTGCTTAGCTTTGGGTTCAATCTTGTGGTGTCCTTTCCCAGTGATAGTAGGGGCAGCAAGGCACATATTGTATTGTTGCCATCGAGGATAAAAAGATGGGGTTTATATCATATCGCTTGAGTTTATCCCTCTACATCATGTCATCTTGCCTAATGCATTACTCTGTTCTTATGAACTTAATACTGTAGGATCGAAAGTATGTCTAGAGGGGGGGGTGATTAGACTACTTGACCAAATAAAAATCTAGCCTTTCCCCAATTTGAAGTCTTGGCAGATTTTAACAACTTAGCACAAGTCAAGTAATCAACCTACACATGCAATTCTAAGAGTATAGCAGCGGAATGTAAAACAATTGCATATGAAGGTAAAGGGAGGAGTTTGGAGGGAGCAAACGCAATGTAGACACGAAGATTTTTGGCGTGGTTCCGATAGGTGGTGTTATCGTACATCCATGTTGATGGAGACTTCAACCCACGAAGGATAACGGTTGCACGAGTCTGCTACCTCTTGAGCACTGCGTTGGTTTTCCCTTGAAGAGGAAAGGGTGATGCAGCAAAGTAGCGTAAGTATTTCCCTCAGTTTTTGAGAAGCAAGGTATCAATCCAGTAGGAGGCCACGGACGAGTCCCTCACACCTACACAAACAAATAAACTCCTTGCAACCAATGCAATAAAGGGGTTGTCAATCCCTTCACGGTCACTTACGAGAGTGAGATCTGATAGATATGATAAGATAATATTTTTGGTATTTTTATGATAAAGATGCAAAGTAAAGAAAGCAAAATAAACGGAAAAGGAAATAGCTTGTTGACGGAAGATTAATATGATGGAAAATAGACCCGGGGGCCATAGGTTTCACTAGTGGCTTCTCTCGAGAGCATAAGTATTATGGTGGGTAAACAAATTACTGTTGAGAAATTGATAGAATTGAGCATAGTTATGAGAATATCAAGGTATGATCATGTATATAGGCATCACGTTCGAAACAAGTAGACCGACTCCTGCCTGCATCTACTACTATTACTCCACACATCGACCGCTATCCAGCATGCATCTAGAGTATTAAGTTCAAGAGAACAGAGTAACGCTTTAAGCAAGATGACATGATGTAGAGGGATAAACTCATGCAATATGAAATAAACCCCGTCTTGTTATCCTCGATGGAAACAATACAATACGTGCCTTGCTGCCCCTACTGTCACTGGGAAAGGACACCGTAAGATTGAACCCAAAGCTAAGCACTTCCCCCATTGCAAGAAAGATCAATCTAGTAGGCCAAACCAAACTAATAATTCGAAGAGACTTGCAAAGATGACCAATCATGCATAAAAGAATTCAGAGAAGATTCAAATATTGTTCATAGATAAACTTGACCATAAACCCACAATTCATCGGTCTCAACAAACACACCGCGAAAGAAGATTACATCGAATAGATCTCCACAAGAGAGGGAGAGAACTTTGTATTGAGATCCAAAAAGAGAGAAGAAGCCCTCTAGCTAATAACTATGGACCCGAAGGTCTGAAGTAAAGTACTCACACTTCATCGGAGAGGCTATGGTGTTGATGTAGAAGCCGTCCATGATTGATGCCCCATCCGGCGGAGCTCCGGAAAAGGCCCCAAGATGGGATCTCACGGATATAGAAAGTTACGGCGGTGGAATTAGGGTTTTGGCTCCGTATCTGGTAGTTTGTGGGTACGTAGGTATATATAGGAGGAAGGAGTACGTCGGTGGAGCAACATGGGCCCCACGAGGGTGGAGGGCGTGCCTGGGGGGGGGGGGTAGGCGCGCCCCCTACCTCGTGCCTTCCTGGTAGTTTTCTTGACGTAGGGTCCAAGTCCTCTGGATCATGTTCGTTCCGAAAATCATGTTCCCGAAGGTTTATTCCGTTTGGACTCCATTTGATATTCTTTTTCTGCGAAACTCTGAAATAGGCAAAAAACAACAATTCTGGACCGGGCCTCCGGTTAATAGGTTAGGCCCAAAAATAATATAAAAGTGTATAATAAAGCCCAATAATGTCCAAACAGGATATAATATGGCATGGAACAATAAAAAATTATAGATACGTTGGAGACGTATCAAGCATCCCCAAGCTTAATTCCTGCTCCTCCTCGAGTAGGTAAATGATAAAAACAGAATTTTTGATGTGGAATGCTACTTGGCATAATTTCAATGTAATTCTCTTAATTGTAGTATGAATATTCAGATCCGAAAGATTCAAGACAAAAGTTCAATATTGATATAGAAATAACAATACTTCAAGCATACTAACTAAGCAATTATGTCTCTTCGAAATAACATGGCCAAAGAAAGGTTTGTAACATCCAAAATTTTCAATTTGGAAAGTTATACACTGGATCATCATTGCATAATTTATTTGCTTTTGGTTTTGATCCTAGAAATTATACGCAACTCAAGGACCCACGGAGAGAGTTGGGGATTTCGTTATTTTCATATTTGAGTTTTCTCAAATTTTGAGAATAGGATCATTTGATTTTAATTATTTTATTATCAATTATTTCTATTAAAAAATATGAGAGAGGGAATAAAATAACTTTCCCAAAATAAAGAAATATTGAGGATTTAATAATAAAATCAAATAAGATTTTATTCGGAGTTTTTCGATATTTTATTTGAATTTAGGAAAAATGTGTGTTTTTCAAAATTGCATTTAGGCCCCACTTGTGCGGCCTGATTTTAGAAGCCGGGGAAAATTTATTTCGGGATTTTTGGAGTCCGTTTAGTATTTCTTTTATTTGTTTTTCTGCGTGAAATAATTAAAAAAAAACAAAAACGCAATCGACCTACGGGCCGTGTCCGACCTGGACACTAGGCCCGTCCAGGCTTTATAAGTCGGGGAGCCCAGCCCGGGGCCTCCCAAACCCTAGCTCCCCAGCCCCGCCGCCGCCCCGCGCCGCCGCCGACCGCCGCCCCGCGTCGCCGCCGACCGCCGCCGGATCCGTCGCCGGAGTTGCCGGGGTAGTTTTTTTTGTCACTGGTTTTTTTTTCCGAAAAACCGTTCGGTTTTTCCGACGGTTTTGTTCGTTTTTTAGTTTCGGCTCTTTTCAAATAGATCGGTTTTTCCGACTTATTTAAATAGCGAGCGTTCGTTCGTTTGTTCTACCGAACGTTCATCGTTTTTTCTTTTCTCGGATTAAATCCGCGATTTTTTTGATCGCGATTTTCGTTTTAGTATAACTTTTCGCTCGTTTATCGGAATCAGACGATTCAAGCACGTGGAGTTTCGTCTCGAAACCCTCTATCCGTTTAACCAACTTAAACAAGTTTTTGCCACTGTAAAAAATTGCCCTAGATCCAGAATAGTAAACAAAGCCTGTTTCTTTTGCCGTTTAACTTTCGTTGCTTCGTTTGATTTGAATCTTTTTGCAAACCGGAGTTCTTAAGTTGAACTTTCTGGTTAGATCTCTTATTTGAGTTTTACCTGTGCATTAGATGAATACTTATTGTATGCTTGTTTGTTTGTCTGCGATAGAATACCCGGAGTGCGCCGCCAATTACTTCGAATCTCTAGGTTTCGCGGGTCATCAGCAAGGCAAGTAACACTTTGATCATACCTCCTACTACCCAGTTTTATCGCATTAGATCAATCCTCAAACATTGCATGATTAGGATCTAATTAAATTGTTGGATGGGAAGTAGTTGAGGTAGTACCTATTACCTGTTGTATTATCAAACCTTTGGGAGTTACTTCTACGTTTGCCTATTATGCCATGCTATGCTAGTAGACGTGGATTGGGTGAGTGATATCCATGACAGATGTGAGTTTGTTAATTAATGGTTTATCTAAGGTGGCAACTTAGACACACATCTGGGTGGATTGAGGTACCTGGGTATTCCAGGATTGCCTGTTTTTCTTTATGGACCACCACCCAGGCCCAAAGGGATCATGAGATTTTTTCATACTAGAAACTTCCGTGTGCAGCCACAAGCTATTATGGGCTCTAGCATAGTTGATTAAGTCGTGTGCACTCTTACAGGGTGGAATAGCAGATGTAGGGGAAAGTAGGTGTAACGGTCTATCCATCGTAAGGTGCTAGCGCTTCTGAAAGACTATGTCTCGGTCATCCGTTTCTCAAACACCGTGTAGTGCGAGAAACCAAACGGAGGCGATCGAGTCTTGTGGGGAAAAGTGCGCAAACCTCCGCAGAGTGTATAAACTAATCATGGTTAGCCGTGTCCCCGGTTATGGACATCTTGAGTATCTAGTACTTGGATTATCATGTGAATCTCAACATGTTACTCAAAAATTTAATTTTGGTGGGTTTTGTTTAATGATGATGCTTAATTGGGATTGAGAATGCTGTCAACCATTCTCAATGTTTAACAACTACCATGATAGTTAAATAAAATTTATTCCTTTGCAGTAGGAAAAAAATTAGCTTTACGCAAAACTGTAACCATAGAGCTTTCCACCAGCCAAATATGCATATAGTATAGCTGTTTCATTCCATTATTTTCCATGTGTTACATTGCCAGCATATTCCATGTGCTGACCCGTTTTCGGGCTGCAACGTTAATGTTGCAGACTTTTCAGACGACGATTAAGGAGTTTTAGGTCGTGGTTCTATACTCAGTGATGCCGTTGGAGTTGATGGACTCACTGTCTTCTAAGCCTTCCGCTGTTATCGTTATTAGATGGCCTTAAGCCATATTTATTGTAATAAGTTCTCTATTGAGACACTCGATGTAATAAGTGTGTGATTACTACTCTGTTATAAATCCTTCAAGTACTGTGTGGTGTCAGCATTACTAATCCAGGGATGACACCTGAGCACAGAGATCAGACTGTTTGAGGTCTGGTCGCTACAAAGATGGTATCAGAGCACACGCTGACTGTAGGACACGACCACTAAGCTAAAGACCTAGATCACTATTCACTCTCTTCTCTTCTGACCTCTCATCTTTTCTACTCTTTAGGATGGCGGATTCAAGGAACAAGTTCACGCAACCGGATGAAGATACACCCTTTGGACGTCACCTAAAGGAAGTCACTAGATACCTAAACATAGGAGTACCAAGCTTCACCGGAACCTACAACGCCACTTTACCTGAAGAAGAGCGCTGGATGATTCAAGTTGAAGTTCCAGGAAGGACGTTCATGCCAGTCACTGAGCCCATAGAGTTTTCTTTTAATGCACCAACTTGGAGTCTAGGAAAGAGCATGGCAGCTCACATCGCCATGGGACGCATTGGAGAAGTCTACCGCAATGATCTCAAGGATACTATCTACCAGATTTGTGGGCGCCGAGATGAGCACTGGGAGATAATCAGCACCAGAAAGGATAGATCAATTGCAGCTTTTATCCAGGAATTAAACCAGCACATTCGACGTCAGGAGAACCAGATGTGCGCCGACATGATAGACCTGAAGAAGGCAAGGAGAAGAATCAAGGAACTGGAGGAAGAACTCAAGGCTACACGTGAAGATTATGAAAAATAAATTGAAGTATTAGTGGATAAGAATGCCGACCTAACAATGAAGATCAGGATATTTATGGGAGGCCCTACACCAGTAGATGAAGACGAAGAACCCAAGGAGATTCGCCCAGAAGACTATATCATCATCGACGACACCGACTCGGACCCAGATGATAGCGATGATGACTATGTTGATGAAGCCGGAGCATATATCATGGAGTCTGCAACCGAAGAATATTTCTAGTAGACCACCTCATCAGTAGTAGTAGTCCACCATGTAAATACAGTAGTCCGAGCACTTTTGCGATAGTTAGATCGATTTTATGCCCTTGTTTGATTGAATGAAGTGAATTGTTTGCTTTTGCCTCATGTGCATATGGGTAGTGTTTTCTCTTTAGACCCCCTCTATTCTTAAATCTCATCTTTTCTAAACCCTCAGATGCCTCCGAGACGTGACCCCGGATTTACCTTCCCACCGGAGCTCACTCAGTTGATCCAGCAGCAGAACACATTGATGCAGTTGCTAGTCCAGAATCAGAATCAGGGGAACAACAACAACAACCCACCACCACCACCACCACATGTTGATCACTTAGCTCGTTTTCTTAGGCTGAATCCACTGGTGTTTTCCAGTAGCACCGAGCCGATAGTAGTAGATGATTGGCTCCGCAAGACAGCTAGAGAGTTGACCACAGCAGGATGCACAGATGCAGAGAAGGTGAAGTTTGCCGCACATCAGCTTGAAGGACCCGCAACATCATGGTGGGAGAATTTCACAGCCACTTTCCATGTCGACACTGTCACATGGGACCAGTTTCAGCAGGCTTTTCGAACTGCCCATGTTTCAGCAGGAGCTATGGCCTTGAAGAAGCGAGAGTTTCGCAACTTGCGCCAAGGAGGACGGACAGTTGGCCAGTATGTGGAGGACTTTAGTAAATTAGCACGTTATGCCCCAGATGACGTTGCTACGGATGTAGCTAAGCAGGAGAAGTTTCTGGAAGGACTGAATGATGAGTTGAGCATGCAGTTGATGGTAGCAACCTTCAACAACTACCAGGAGTTGGTAGATCGTGCTCTTATGATTGAAGGGAAGCAGCAGCAGATTGAAAATCACAATAGGAAGTATGCACAAGGAAAGTACAATTCAGGAGCTCAGCAGAAGCCACGATTTATCCCTAGATCGGGAGGACATTTTCAGCATACCCATGGAGGAGGTAGCTCGCACAATCACAATGGCCCCAAGAATGGTAATGGTAATGGAGGAAGCAACGGCCAGAACCGTACCAACCCATCAACCCCAGCCAAGAAAGACCTGAGCCAAGTCACTTGCTTTAAGTGTCAGAAGACCGGACATTATGCCAATGAATCTCCCGAAGGCCAGAATGGCAATGGAAGCTCTGGGAAGAAGGCGAACCCTTTCAACAGGGGACAGGTGAACCACGTTAACGTGGAGGAGGTTGAAGAGCAGCCAGATGCAGTAATCGGTAAGTTTTTGGTTAAGTCATTTACTGCACTCGTTCTTTTTGATACTGGTGCATCACATTCATACATATCAAGGGGATTTGTGGATAACTATAACTTGCCCACTAAGGTTCTTAGAACACCTATGCTAGTAAGCTCACCAGGAGCGGAGTATATGGCCAGTCAGGGATGTTTCCAAGTGCCATTAAGTATAGGAAGGCACATTTTCCCAACGGATTTAATTATTCTGGAATCCCAAGGTTTGGATGTAATTCTCGGTATGGATTGGCTGTCGATGTATGTGGGAAACATCGATTGCGCCAGTAAGACAATTTTGCTTACGACGCCAGAAGGAAGAAGGATCAAGTATGTATCCCGGCATGCGCCAAATAGGACACAAGTAAATTCCTTATCAGGAGTTGTGCAGGAGGAAGTACCAGTGGTAAGGGATTTCCCTGATGTATTTCCAGAAGAGTTGCCAGGCATGCCACCGGATAGAGATATTGAGTTTTTGATTGAGCTATTGCTAGGCACAGGGCCAATATCAAAGAGACCATACAGGATGCCCGCAAAGGATTTGGTGGAGATTAAGAAGCAGATTAAGGAGTTACTGGATAAAGGTTACATTCGCCCAAGTTCGTCGCCTTGGGGATCACTAGTACTTCTAGTGGAGAAAAAGGATGGATCGTTAAGGATGGTTGTTGATTATCGTGGGTTGAATGAAGTAACGATCAAGAACAAGTACCCACTACCAATGATCAGTGATCTGTTTGATCGATTGCAAGGAGCTAAAGTGTTTTCCAAGATCGATCTGCGATCAGGATACCACCAGTTGAAGATTCGAGAACAGGATATACCTAAGACAACTTTTACCATCAGGTATGGGCTGTACGAGTATACTGTTATGTCATTTGGTCTGACTAACGCACCTGCCTATTTTATGAACATGATGAACAAAGTGTTTATGGAGTTCTTGGATAAGTTCGTCGTGGTGTTCATTGATGATATTCTGGTTTACTCGAAGAATGAAGAGGAGCATAAGGAACATTTGCGTTTGGTTCTTGGAAAGCTCAGGGAATATCAACTATATGCCAAGTTTAGCAAATGTGAGTTTTCGTTGAAGGAAGTAGGATTCGTCGGACACATTATATCCGGAGAAGGAATAGCATTTGATCCCACTAAAGTTGATACCGTGACCAAGTGGGAGGCACCAACAACAGTTGGGGAGATCCGGAGTTTCCTTGGACTCGCAGGATACTACCGGAGATTTATTGAGAATTTCTCCAAGATTGCAAAACCTATGATGGAGTTATTAAAGAAGGATACCAAGTTCATATGGACTGAGGAGTGTGAGGCTAGTTTCCAGGAGTAGAAGAAACGCTTGGTTACTTCACCAGTGTTGATTTTGCCAGACCAGACCAAGGATTATGAGGTGTATTGCGACGCTTCATGACGAGGACTTGGAGCAGTGCTTATGCAGGAAGGGAGAGTTGTTTCATATGCCTCACGACAACTGAAACCCCACGAATTGAATTATGCCACGCATGATTTGGAGTTAGCAGCCGTAGTGCATGCATTGAAAACATGGAGACATTTCCTCATTGGAAATCATTGTGAGGTGTACACGGATCACAAGAGTTTGAAATACATTTTCACACAGAAGGAGTTAAACCTTAGACAAAGGAGATGGTTGGAGCTCATCAAGGATTATGATATGAGATTGCATTACCATCCCGGAAAGGCTAATGTAGTAGCTGACGCATTGAGCCGTAAGAGCCATGTCAATACACTAATGACGGGAGAAATACCAAAGGTGTTAGCCGAGGATCTTCGTGAGCTATGTTTGGAAATAGTTCCGAGAGGCTATGTAGTAGCATTGGAGATTCAGTCAACTTTGATGGATAGCATCAGAGAAGCTCAGAAGACTGACAAGGAGATTGCTGTTGGTGAACGTAGCAGAAATTCAAAAAATTTCCTACGTGTCACCAAGATCTATCTATGGAGAGACCAGCAATGAGGGGAAGAAGAGTGCATCTACATACCCTTGTAGATCGCTAAGCGGAAGCGTTCAAGTGAACGGGGTTGATGGAGTCGTACTCGTCGTGATCCAAATCACCGATGATCCTAGTGCCGAACAGACGGCACCTCCGTGTTCAACACACGTACAGCCCGATTATGTCTCCCACGCCTTGATCCAGCAAGGAGAGAGGGAGAGGTTGAGGAAGACTCCATCCAACAGCAGCACAACGGCGTGGTGGTGGTGGAGGAGCATGGCAATCCTGCAGGGCTTCGCCAAGCACCACGGGAGAGGAGAAGGACTTGGGAGAGGGGAGGGGCTGCACCAGAACATTGGTATGGCTGCCCTCCCACCCCCCACATATATATATAGGGGCAAGGGAGAGTGGGGGAGGCGCAGCCTTGGCCCTTCCTCCAAGGAAGGGTGCGGCTAAGAGGAGTCCCTCCTCCCCAAGGCACCTCGGAGGTGACTTCCCCCTTTAGGACTCTTCCTATCCCTCATCTCTTGGCGCATGGGCCTCTTGGGGCTGGTGCCCTTGGCCCATATAGGCCAAGGCGCACCCCCTACAGCCCATGTGCCCCCCCGGGGCAGGTGGCCCCACCCGGTGGGCCCCCGGGACCCTTCCGGTGGTCCCGGTACAATACCGATGACTCCGAAACTTGTCCCGATGGCCGAAATAGGACTTCCTATATATAAATCTTTACCTCCGGACCATTCCGGAACTCCTCGTGACGTCCGGGATCTCATCCGGGACTCTGAACAACATTCGGTAACCACATACAAACTTCCTTTATAACCCTAGCGTCATCGAACCTTAAGTGTGTAGACCCTACGGGTTCGGGAGACATGCAGACATGACCGAGACATTCTCCGGTCAATAACCAACAGCGGGATCTAGATACCCATGTTGGCTCCCACATGTTCCACGATGATCTCATCGGATGAACCACGATGTCAAGGACTTAATCAATCCCGTATACAATTCCCTTTGTCTATCGGTACGATACTTGCCCGAGATTCGATCGTCGGTATACCGATACCTTGTTCAATCTCGTTACCGGCAAGTCTCTTTACTCGTTCCGTAACACATCATCCCGTGATCAACTCCTTGATCACATTGTGCACATTATGATGATGTCCTACCGAGTGGGCCCAGAGATACCTCTCCGTCACACGGAGTGACAAATCCCAGTCTCGATTCGTGCCAACCGAACAAACACTTTCGGAGATACCCGTAGTGTACCTTTATAGCCACCCAGTTACGTTGTGACGTTTGGCACACCCAAAGCACTCCTTCGGTATCCGGGAGTTGCACAATCTCATGGTCTAAGGAAATGATACTTGACATAAGAAAAGCTTTAGCATACGAACTACACGATCTAGTGCTATGCTTAGGATTGGGTCTTGTCCATCACATCATTCTCCTAATGATGTGATCCCGTTATCAATGACATCCAATGTCCATGGTCAGGAAACCGTGACCATCTATTGATCAACGAGCTAGTCAACTAGAGGCTTACTAGGGACATGGTGTTGTCTATGTATCCACACATGTATCTGAGTTTCCTATCAATACAATTATAGCATGGATAATAAACGATTATCATGAACAAGGAAATATAATAATAACCAATTTATTATTGCCTCTAGGGCATATTTCCAACAGTCTCCCACTTGCACTAGAGTCAATAATCTAGTTCACATCGATATGTGATTAACACTCAAGGTCACATCCCCATGAGACTAACACCCAAAGAGTTTACTAGAGTCAGTAGTCTAGTTCACATCACTATGTGATTAACACTCAATGAGTTCTAGGTTTGATCATGTTGCTTGTGAGAGAGGTTATAGTCAACGGGTCTGAACCTTTCAGATGCGTGTGTGCTTTACAAATCTCTATGTCATCTCCTAGATGCAGCTACCACATTCTATTTGGAGCTATTCCAAATAACTGTTCTACTATACGAATCCAGTTTACTACTCGTACACTAGTTACTAAGGATAACTTTGACCGCTGTCCTGTGATCCATTCTTGGATCACTCTTGTACCCCTTGACTGACTCATGGCAAGGCACACTTCAGGTGCGGTACACAGCATAGCATACTGTAGAGACTATGTCTTAAGCATAGGGGACGACCTTCGTCCTTTCTCTCTATTCTGCCGTGGTCGAGCTTTAAGTCTTAACTTCATGCCTTACAACTCAGGCAAGAACTCCTTCTTTGACTGACCCATCTTGAACACCTTCAAGATCATGTCAAGGTATGTGCTCATTTGAAAGTACCATTAAGCGTTTTGATCTATCCTTATAGATCTTGATGCTCAATGCTCAAGTAGCTTAATCCAGGCTTTCCATTGAAAAACACTTTCCAAATAACCCTATATGCTTTCCAGAAATTCTACGTCATTTCTGATCAACAATATGTCGACAACATATATTCATCAGAAATTCTATAGTGCTCCCACTCACTTCTTTGGAAATACAAGTTTCTCATAAACTTTGTATACACCAAAATCTTTGATCATCTCATCAAAGCATACATTCCAACTCCGAGATGCTTACTCCAGTCCTTAGAAGGATAGCTGGAGCTTTACACACTTGTTAGCATCTTTCAGGATTGACAAAACCTTCTGATTGTATCACATACAACCTTTCCTCAAAAAAAAAATTTGTCGAGGAAACAATGTTTTGACATCCTATCTGCAAGATTTCATAAATAATGCAGTAATCGCTAATATAATTCCAACAGACTCTTAGCATCGCTACGAGTGAGAAAGTCTCATCATAGTCAACTCCTTGAACTTGTCGGGAAACTTCTTAATGACAAGTTGAGCTCTCTTAATGGTGACATTTACCATCATTGTCCGTCTTCCTTTTAAAATCCATATGTACCTAACAGCCTTATGACCATCAAGTAGTTCTTCCAAAGTCTACACTTTGTTTTATATATGGATCCTCTCTCGGATTATATGGCCTCGAGCCATTTTGGAATCCAGGCCCACCATCGCTTCTCCACAGCTCGTAGGTTCATTGTTGTCTAGCAACATGACTTCCAAGATAGGATTACTGTACCACTCTGAAGCAGTACGCATCCTTGTCACCCTACGAAGTACGGTAGTGACTTGATCTGAAGTTTCATGATCACTATCATAAGCTTCTACTTCAATTGGTGTAGGTGCCACAGGAATAACTTCCTGTGCCCTGCTACACACCAGTTGTAGTGACGGTTCAATAACCTCATCAAGTCTCCACCATCCTCCCACTCAATTCTCGAGACAAACCTTTCCTTGAGAAAGGACCCGATTCTAGAAACAATCCCTTATTGCTTTCGAATCTGAGACAGGAGGTATACCCAACTGTTTTTGGGTGTCCTATGAAGATGCATTTATCCGCTTTGGGTTCAAGCTTATCAGCCTGAAACTTTTTCACATAAGCGTCGCAGCCCCAAACTTTTAAGAAATGACAGCTTAGGTTTCTCTAAACCATAGTTCATTCGGTGTCATCTCATCGGAATCACGTGGTGCCCTCTTTAAAGTGAATGTGGTTGTCTCTAATGCCTAACCCATAAACCATCGTGGTAATTCAATAAGAGACATCATGGTATACATCATATCTAATAGGGTGCAGTTATGATGTTCGGACACACCATCACACTATGGTGTTCTAGGCTGTATTAGTTGTGAAACAATTCCCACAATGTCTTAATTCTGTGCCAAACTCGTAATTCAGATATTCATCTCTATGATCATATCATAGATATTTTATCCTCTTGTCACGATGATCTTTCAACTTCACCCTGAAATTACTTGAACCTTTCAATAATTCAGACTCGTGATTCATCAAGTAAATATACTCAAAATCTACTCAAATCATCTGTGAAGTAAGAACATAACGATATCCACTACACGCCTCAGCACTCATTGGACTGCACACATCAAAATGTATTACTTCCAATAAGTTGCTTTCTAGTTCCATTTTACTGAAAACGAGGCTTTCAGTCATCTTGCCTATGTGGTATGATTTGCATGTCTCAAGTGATTCAAAATAAAATGAGTCCAAACGGTCCATTTGCATGGAGTTTCATATACACCAATAGACATGGTTCGCATGTCTCAAACTTTTCAAAAACGAGTGAGCCCAAAGATCCATCAACATGGAGCTTCTTCATGCGTTTTATACCGATGTGACTTAAGTGGCAGTGCCACAAGTAGGTGGTACTATCATTACTATCTTATATCTTTTGGCATGAACATGTGTATCACTACGATCGAGATTCAATAAACCATTCATTTTAGGTGCAAGACCATTGAAGGTATTATTCAAATAAACAGAGTAACCATTATTCTCCTTAAATGAATAACTGTATCGCGATAGACATAATCCAATCTTGTCTATGCTCAACGCAGACACCAAATAACAATTATTTAGGTTTAACACCAATCTCGATGGTAGAAGGAGCGTACGATATTTGATCATATCAACATTGGAACCACTTCCAACACATATCGTCAGCTCACCTTTAGCTAGTCTCCGTTTATTCCGTAGCTTTTTATTTCGAGTTACTAACACTTAGCAACCGAACCGGTATCTAATACCCTGGTGCTACTAGGAGTACTAGTAAAGTACACACCAACATAATGTATATCCAATATACTTCTATCGACCTTGCCAGCCTTCTCATCTACCAAGTATCTAGGGTAATTCTGCTCCAGTGGCTGTTCCCCTTATTACAGAAGCACTTAGTCTCGGGTTTGGGTTCAACCTTGGGTTTCTTCACTAGAGCAGCAGCTGAATTGCCGTTTCATGAAGTATCCTTTCTTGCCCTTGCCCTTCTTGAAACTAGTGGTTTCACCAACCATCAACATTTGATGCTCCTTCTTGATTTCTACTTTTGTGGTGTCAAACATCGCGAATATCTCAAGGATCATCATATATGTCCCTGATATATTATAGTTCATCACGAAGCTCTAGCAGCTTGGTGGTAATGACTTCGGAGAAACATCACTATCTCAACTGGAGGATCAACTCCCACTCGATTCAAATGATTGTTGTACTCAGACAATCTGAGCACAGGCTCAACAATTGAGCTTTTCTCCCTTAGTTTGCAGGCTAAGAAAATTGTCGGAGGTCTTATACCTCTTGACGAGGGCACGAGCCTGAAATCTCAATTTCAGCCCTCAAAACATCTCATATGTTTCGTGACGTTTCAAAACGTCTTCGGTGCCTCAACTCTAAACCGTTTAACTGAACTATCACGTAGTTATCAAAATGTGTAGGTCAGATGTTCGCAACATCCATAGACGACGTTCGAGGTTCAGCACACTGAGCGGTGCATTAAGGACATAAGTCTTCTATGAAGCAATGAGGACAATCCTCAGTTTACGGACCTAGTCCGCATAGTTGCTACTATCAACTTTCAACTAAATTTTCTCTAGGAACATATCTAAATAGTAGAACTGAAGCGCGAGCTACGACATAATTTGCGAAGACCTTTTGACTATGTTCAGGATAATTAAGTTCATCTGATGAACTCCCACTCAGATAGACATCCCTCCAGTCATCTAAGTGATTACATGATCCGAGTCAACTAGGCCGTGTCCGATCATCACGTGAGACGGACTAGTCAACGTCGGTGAAAATCTTCATGTTGATCGTATCTTCTATACGACTCATGCTCGACCTTTCGGTCTTCTGTGTTCCGAGGCCATGTCTGTACACATGCTAGGCTCGTCAAGTCAACCTAAGTGTTTCGCGTGTGTAAATCTGTCTTACACCCGTTGTATGTGAACATTAGAATCTATCACACCCGATCATCACGTGGTGCTTCGAAACAACGAACTGTCGCAACGGTGCACAGTTAGGGGGAACACTTTCTTGAAATTTTAATGAGGGATCATCTTATTTACTACTGTCGTTCTAAGTAAACAAGATGTATAAACATGATAAACATCACATGCAATCAAATAGTGACATGATATGGCCAATATCATATTGCTCCTTTTGATCTCCATCTTCGGGGCTCTATGATCATCTTGTCACCGGCATGACACCATGATCTCCATCATCATGATCTCCATCATCGTGTCTTCATGAAGTTGTCTCGCCAACGATTACTTCTACTACTACAGCTAACGGTTAGCAATAAAGTAAAGTAATTACATGACGTTTATGTTGACACGCAGGTCATAAATAAATTAAGACAACTCCTATGGCTCCTGCCGGTTGTCATACTCATCGACATGCAAGTCATGATTCCTATTACAAGAACATGATCATCTCATACATCACATATATCATTCATCACATCCTTTGGCCATATCACATCACATAGCATACCCTGCAAAAACAAGTTAGACGTCCTCCAATTGTTGTTTGCATGTTTTACGTGGCTGCTATGGGTTTCTAGCAAGAACGTTTCTTACCTACGCAAAACCACAACGTGATATGCCAATTGCTATTTACCCTTCATAAGGACCCTTTTCATCAAATCCGTTCCGACTAAATTGGGAGAGACAGACACCTGCCAGCCACCTTATGCAACTAGTGCATGTCAGTCGGTGGAACCGGTCTCACGTAAGCGTACATGTAAGGTTGGTCCGGGCCGCTTCATCCCACGATGCCGTCGAAACAAGATTGGACTAGTAACGGTAAGCATATTGAACAATATCAACGCCCACAAGTACTTTGTGTTTTACTCATGCATAGAATCTACGCAATAGACCTAGCTCATGATGCCACTGTGGGGGAACGTAGCAGAAATTCAAAAAATTTCCTACGTGTCACCAAGATCTATCTATGGAGAGACCAGCAACGAGGGGAAGAAGAGTGCATCTACATACCCTTATAGATCGCTAAGCGGAAGCGTTCAAGTGAACGGGGTTGATGGAGTCGTACTCGTCGTGATCCAAATCACCGATGATCCTAGTGCCGAACAGACGGCACCTCCTCGTTCAACACACGTACAGCCCGATGATGTCTCCCACGCCTTGATCCAGCAAGGAGAGAGGGAGAGGTTGAGGAAGACTCCATCCAGCAGCAGCACAACGGCGTGGTGGTGGTGGAGGAGCATGGCAATCCTGTAGGGCTTCGCCAAGCACCACGGGAGAGGAGAAGGACTTGGGAGAGGGGAGGGGCTGCACCAGAACATTGGTATGGCTGCCCTCCCGCCCCCACATATATATATATATATATATATATATATATATATATAGGGGCAAGAGAGAGCGGGGGAGGCGCAGCCTTGGCCCTTCCTCCGAGGAAGGGTGCGGCTAGGAGGAGTCCCTCCTCCCCAAGGCACCTCGGACGTGCCTTCCCCCTTTAGGACTCTTCCTATCCCTCATCTCTTGGCGCATGGGCCTCTTGGGGCTGGTGCCCTTGGCCCATATAGGCCAAGGCGCACCCCTACAGCCCATGTGGCCCCCCGGGGCAGGTGGCCCCACCCAGTGGGCCCCCGGGACCCTTCCGGTGGTCCCGGTACAATATCGATGACTCCGAAACTTGTCCCGATGGCCGAAATAGGACTTCCTATATATAAATCTTTACCTCCGGACCATTCCGGAACTCCTCGTGATGTCCGGGATCTCATCCAGGACTCCGAACAACATTCGGTAACCACATACAAACTTCCTTTATAACCCTAGCGTCATCGAACCTTAAGTGTGTAGACCCTACGGGTTTGGGAGACATGCAGACATGACCGAGACGTTCTCCGGTCAATAACCAACAGCGGGATCTGGATACCCATGTTGGCTCCCACATGTTCCATGATGATCTCATCGGATGAAGCACGATGTCAAGGACTTAATCAATCCCGTATACAATTCCCTTTGTCTATCGGCACGATACTTGCCCGAGATTCGATCGTCGGTATACCGATACCTTGTTCAATCTCATTACCGGCAAGTCTCTTTACTTGTTCCGTAACACATCATCCCGTGATCAACTCCTTGATCACATTGTGCACATTATGATGATGTCCTACCGAGTGGGCCCAGAGATACCTCTCCGTCACACGGAGTGACAAATCCCAGTCTCGATTCGTGCCAACCCAACAGACACTTTCGGAGATACCCGTAGTGTACCTTTATAGCCACCCAATTACGTTGTGACGTTTGGGACACCCAAAGCACTCCTACGGTATCCGGGAGTTGCACAATCTCATGGTCTAAGGAAATGATACTTGACATAAGAAAAGCTTTAGCATACGAACTACACGATCTAGTGCTATGCTTAGGATTGGGTCTTGTCCATCACATCATTCTCCTAATGATGTGATCCCGTTATCAACGACATCCAATGTCCATGGTCAGGAAACCGTGACCATCTATTGATCAACGAGCTAGTCAACTAGAGGCTTACTAGGGACATGGTGTTGTCTATGTATCCACACATGTATCTGAGTTTCCTATCAATACAATTATAGCATGGATAATAAACGATTATCATGAACAAGGAAATATAATAATAAACCATTTATTATTGCCTCTAGGGCATATTTCCAACAATTGCCTCTATAAAGGAGAAAATGAGCGAAGGAAAGGCTAAAGGATTTCGTGAGGATGAGCACGACAACCTATGGTTTGAAGACCGTGTTTATGTGCCCAATGACCCGGAGATCAGGAAGTTGATTCTGTAAGAGGCACATGATTCACCATATTCGATTCACCCAGGAAATACCAAGATGTATTTGGATTTGAAGGATACCTTCTGGTGGACCGGAATGAAGAAAGATATTGCGGAGTATGTAGCGGTTTGTGACGTATGTTAGAGAGTAAAGGCAGAGCATCAGAAGCCAGCAGGATTGCTACAGCCATTGCCGATACCCGAATGGAAGTGGGATAAGTTAGGCATGGATTTTATCATGGGATTACCCAGGACTCGTTCAGGCTATGACTCGATTTGGGTTGTAGTTGATCGGTTGACAAAAGTAGCTCATTTCATCCCGGTAAAGACCACTTACACCAGTGCTAAGTTGGAAAAGATATACATGACCAGGATTGTATGCTTACATGGAGTTTCGAGGAGTATAGTATCAAATAGAGGAACCCACTTTACCTCAAAGTTCTGGAATCGGTTGCATGAAACTTTGGGTACCAGGCTAGAGTTCAGCACAACTTTTCATCCACAGATAGATGGACAGACCGAGAGAGTCAATCAGATTTTGGAGGACATGCTGAGAGCTTGTGCGCTAGATTATGGATCTAGTTGGGACGACAATTTGCCATATGCAGAATTCTCTTACAACAACTGCTATCAATCCAGTTTAAAGATGGCCCATTTCGAAGCCTTGTAGGGAAGGAGGTGCAGGACACCGTTGTCGTGGGATGAAGTTGGAGACCGCCAGTTGTTTGGACCTGATTTGATTAAGGAGTCTGAACAGAAGGTGAAATTGATTCGCGATAGGCTCAAGGTAGCTCAATCCAGGCAAAAGAGTTATGCAGATTCAAAATGCAAGGAGACAGTTTACGAAGTCGGAGACAGAGTTTATCTTCGAGTATCCCCACTTTGGGGAATAAAGCGCTTTGGTGTTAAGGGAAAGTTAGCGCCACGATTTGTAGGACCATACCGAGTATTGGAACGTATGGGAGAAGTGGCCTACAAGTTGGAATTGCCCGAAGGATTGTCAGGAGTTCATGATGTGTTCCACGTTTCTCAGCTGAAGAAGTACCACGCGGAGATGGCTGACATACCCTTGAGAGACACAGTGCCATTGGAAGCAATTCAGTTGGTTAACAATTTGACCTATGAAGAGAAACCAGTTAAGATTCTCGAGTTTGCTAGCCGAGTCACCCGCAACAAGGTTATCAAGTTTTGTAAGGTTCAGTGGAGCCACCACATGGAGGATGAAGCCACCTGGGAGCGAGAGGAAGATTTGCTCAAGGACCACCCTCACCTATTTTCTAGCCAACCCGAATCTCGAGGGCGAGATTAATCTTAAGGGGGTAGGTTTGTAACATCCAAAATTTTCAATTTGGAATGTTATACACTAGATCATCATTGCATATCATAATTTATTTGCTTTTGGTTTTGATCCTAGAAATTATACGCAACTCAAGGACCCATGGAGTGAGTTGGGGATTTCGTTATTTTCATATTTGAGTTTTCTCAAATTTTGAGAATAGGATCATTTGATTTTAATTATTTTATCGTCAATTATTTCTATTACAAAAATATGAGAGAGGGAATAAAATGACTTTCCCAAAATAAAGAAATATTGAGGATTTAATAATAAAATCAAATAAGATTTTATTTCGGAGTTTTTCGACATTTTACTTGAATTTAGGAAAAATGTGCGTTTTTCAAAATTGCATTTAGGCCCCAAATAAATGTTCATCTTGTGCGGCTTGATTTTAGAAGCCGGGGAAAATTTATTTCGGGATTTTTGGAGTCCGTTTAGTATTTCTTTTATTTGTTTTTCTGCGTGAAATAATTAAAAAAAACAAAAACGCAACCGACCTACGGGTCGTGTCCGACCCGGACACTAGGCCCGTCCAGGATTTATAAGTCGGGGAGCCTAGCCCGGGGCCTCCCAAACCCTAGCTCCCCAGCCCCGCCGCCGCCCCGCGCCGCTGCCGACCGCCGCCCCGCGTCGCCGCCGATCGCTGCAGCCGCCGGATCCATCGCCGGAGTTGCCGGGGTAGTTTTTTTTGTCGCTGGTTTTTTTCGGAAAAACCGTTCGGTTTTTCTGACGGTTTTGTTCGTTTTTTAGTTTCGGCTCTTTTCAAATAGATTGGTTTTTCTGATTTATTTAAATAGCGAGCGTTCGTTCGTTTGTTCTAGCGAACGTTCGTCGTTTTTTCTTTTCTCGGATTAAATCCGCGATTTTTTATCGCGATTTTTGTTTTAGTATAACTTTTCGCTCATTTATCGGAATCAGGCAATTCAAGCGCGTGGAGTTTCGTCTCGAAACCCTCTATCCGTTTAACCAACTTAAACAAGTTTTTGCCACTGTAAAAAATTGCCCTAGATCCAGAATAGTAAACGAAGCCTGTTTCTTTTGCCGTTTGACTTTCGTTGCTTCGTTTGATTTGATTCTTTTTGCAAACCGGAGTTCTTAAGTTGAACTTTCTGGTTAGATCTCTTATTTGAGTTTTACCTGTGCATTAGATGAATACTTATTGTATGCTTGTTTGTTTGTCTGCGATAGAATACCCGGAGTGCGCCGCCAATTACTTCGAATCTCTAGGTTTCGCGGGTCATCAGCAAGGCAAGTAACACTTTGATCATACCTCCTACTACCCAGTTTTATCGCATTAGATCAATCCTCAAACATTGCATGATTAGGATCTAATTAAATTGTTGGATGGGAAGTAGTTGAGGTAGTACCTATTACCTGTTGTATTATCAAACCTTTGGGAGTTACTTCTACGTTTGCCTATTATGCCATGCTATGCTAGTAGACGTGGATTGGGTGAGTGATATCCATGACAGATGTGAGTTTGTTAATTAATGGTTTATCTAAGGTGGCAACTTAGACACACATCTGGGTGGATTGAGGTACCTGGGTATTCCAGGATTGCCTGTTTTTCTTTATGGACCACCACCCAGGCCCAAAGGGATCATGAGATTTTTTCATACTAGAAACTTCCGTGTGCAGCCACAAGCTATTATGGGCTCTAGCATAGTTGATTAAGTCGTGTGCACTCTTACAGGGTGGAATAGCAGATGTAGGGGAAAGTAGGTGTAACGGTCTATCCATCGTAAGGTGCTAGCGCTTCTGAAAGACTATGTCTCGGTCATCCGTTTCTCAAACACCGTGTAGTGCGAGAAACCAAACGGAGGCGATCGAGTCTTGTGGGGAAAAGTGCGCAAACCTCCGCAGAGTGTATAAACTAATCATGGTTAGCCGTGTCCCCGGTTATGGACATCTTGAGTATCTAGTACTTGGATTATCATGTGAATCTCAACATGTTACTCAAAAATTTAATTTTGGTGGGTTTTGTTTAATGATGATGCTTAATTGGGATTGAGAATGCTGTCAACCATTCTCAATGTTTAACAACTACCATGATAGTTAAATAAAATTTATTCCTTTGCAGTAGGAAAAAAATTAGCTTTACGCAAAACTGTAACCATAGAGCTTTCCACCAGCCAAATATGCATATAGTATAGCTGTTTCATTCCATTATTTTCCATGTGTTACATTGCCAGCATATTCCATGTGCTGACCCGTTTTCGGGCTGCAACGTTAATGTTGCAGACTTTTCAGACGACGATTAAGGAGTTTTAGGTCGTGGTTCTATACTCAGTGATGCCGTTGGAGTTGATGGACTCACTGTCTTCTAAGCCTTCCGCTGTTATCGTTATTAGATGGCCTTAAGCCATATTTATTGTAATAAGTTCTCTATTGAGACACTCGATGTAATAAGTGTGTGATTGCTACTCTGTTATAAATCCTTCAAGTACTGTGTGGTGTCAGCATTACTGATCCAGGGATGACACCTGAGCACAGTGATCAGACTGTTTGAGGTCTGCTCGCTACAATAAGTTATCCCTACAAAATCATATAGTCTAGCTATGCTCCATCTTCACCACACAAAGTATTTAAATCATGCACAACCCCAATGACAAGCCAAGCAATTGTTTCATACTTTTGGTGTTCTCAAACTTTTTCAATCTTCACGCAATACATGAGCGTGAGCCATGGACATAGCACTATATGTGGAATAGAATGGTGGTTGTGGGGAACACAAAAAGGGAGAAGATAGTCTCATATCAACTAGGTGTATCAACGAGCTATGGAGATGCCCATTAATAGATATCAATGTGAGTGAGTAGGGATTGCCATGCAACGGATGCACTAGAGCTATATGTATATGAAAGCTCAACAAAAAGAACTAAGTGGGTGTGCATCCAACTCCCTTGCTCATGAGGACCTAGGGCATTTTGAGGAAGCCCGTCATTGGAATATACAAGCCAAGTTCTATAATGAAAAATTCCCACTAGTATATGAAAGTGATATCATAGGAGACTCTCTATCATGAAGATCATGGTGCTACTTTAAAGCACAAGTGTAGTAAAAGGATAGTAGCATTATCCCTTCTCTCTTTTCTCTTTTTTTATTTGGGCCTTTTCTCTCTCTTTTTATGGCCTCTTTTTTTTAGTCTGGAGTCTCATCCCGACTTGTGGGGGAATCATAGTCTCCATCATCCTTTCCTCACTTGGGACAATGCTCTAAAAATGATGATCATCACACTTTTATTTACTTACAACTCAACAATTACAACTCAATACTTAGAACAAAATAGGACTCTATGTGAATGCCTCCGGCGGTGTACCGGGATATGCAATGATGCACGAGTGACATGTATGAAATAATTATGAGTGGTGGCTTTGCCACAAATACGATGTCAACTACATGATCATGCAAGCAATATGACAATGATGGAGCATGTCATAATAAACGGAACAGTGGAAAGTTGCATGGCAATATTGTAAGTGCATCTAGTGCCACCCCTAGTTGGTTTTGGAGTATTGACGACAAACCTGGTTGAGGGACTAATGTGTTTGTGAGAATTGCAGGATAACACAAGTAGTAGTCCCTCATTGATTCGGTTTACCTACCGGAGATGACCCCTAAAAATGTGTGAAGACATTGAAGACAATGGTGGTATGTGAAGATATTCACATTGAAGACTATGACATGAGAAGACATCGCATGAAGACTTTGGAGCACGAAGACATAGTTGTTTCGTAGTTTCATCTTCTTCTTTGTTGAGTCATAGGAACCACCGTACTGTTAAGTGGGGACCAAGTGAACATAGTAAGAATGACTAAAGTGATGCTCAACCAAATCCTAAGTCTTCGAGCGAAGACAATGAGAGCAAATCTTATCCAGAGCTGGATAAGTCAGTTTTACTTGTAGCCCAAGTTAAGCTGCCGTGTGTGTTTGAAATCTGACCGTTGGAACATGTGTCAGTTCCTTAGTGACCCAGGGTCATTTCGGACAAATCAAGTCGGGTTGCCTAGTGGCTATAAATATCCCACCCCTACACAATAAATTGGTGGCTGCTCAGAGTTAGTGCACGGCTTTTGTCATTTGAGAGCAACCCACCTCCGAAGCCTTTGAGAGAGAAATCCTTGCGAGGACAAAGCCCTAAACACCCAGAGCCAAAGAGTGTTAGGAATCACTAAAATCTTCCTGTCTGTGTGATCTGAAGACTTGTTACACTTGAGGACTGTGAATCCTCCAGCCAGTTAGGCGTCGCGTTCTGAGCATCCAAGAGTCATTGTGGATCGTCGGCGAACGAAGTCTGCGAAGGTTTGGAAGTCTACCTTGACGACTTACCTGAGAGATTGGGCGAGGACTGTGTGTCCTTAGCTCAAGGGGAATAAGGTGAAGACATGGTCTTCTGAGTTAAATCTCAGCCTCCCTAACCAGACGTACAGTTGTCACAGCAACTGGAACTGGTCCAACAAATCATTGTCTTCAACAAGCAACTGGTTCTATCCATCCCTTGTCTTTATTTACAGTTGGTACTTGTGAAGTCATAGTCTGTTTGCATTATCTGTTTATCTTCACGGTGTGACTGTTTGTTCTGATTGGCTTCATACTATATTCCATCCTGATCCATACTGCCTAGTTGCTATTAGTCTTCGTGCTTTCATTTCATTGTATACTTGACTATGGCTTGCCTAGTGTAGTCTACCTTCCGCTGCATGTTTATAGGTTCATTTCTATCGTTTGTCTTCCAAACATCCATGTTTTGAAGACTTTCATAAAAATCGCCTATTCACCCCCCTCTAGTCGATAATTAGCACTTTCAAATATATCTCGGAATGGCTATGGAAATGCCATGATAGGTAGGTATGGTGGCTGTTTTGAGGAAGGTATATGGTGGGTGTATGATACCGGCGAAAGGTGCGCGGTATTAGAGAGGCTAGCAATGGTGGAAGGGTGAGAGTGCGTATAATCCATGGACTCAACATTAGTCATAAAGAACTCACATACTTATTGCAAAAATCTATTAGTTATCGAAACAAAATATTACACGCATGCTCCTAGGGGGATAGATTGGTAGGAAAAGACCACCGCTCGTCCCCGGACGCCATTCATAAGGAAGACAATCAATAAATAAATCATGCTCCGACTTCATCACATAACGGTTCACCATACATGCATGCTACGGGAATCACAAACTTCAACACAAGCATTTCTCAAATTTAAAACTACTCAACTAGCACGACTCTAATATTACCATCTCCATATCTCAAAACAATTATCAAGTATCAAACTTCTCATAGTATTCAACACACTCATAAGATTTTTTTTATTAATCTTGAATGCCTAACATAATTAAAGCAAATTACCATGCTGTTTTGTAGAACTCTCAAAATAATCTAAGTGAAGCATGAGAGAACAATAGTTTCTATAAAGCAAATCCACCACCGTGCTCTAAAAGATATAAGTGAAGCACTGGAGCAAAAACTATATAACTCAAAAAATATAAGTGAAGCACATAGAGTATTCTAACAATTTCCGAATCATGTGTCTCTCTCTCAAAAGGTGTGTACAGCAAGGATGATTGTGGAAAACAAACAAATAAAGACTCAAATAATACAGGACGCTCCAAGCAAAACACATATCATGTGGTAAATAAAAATATATCTCCAAGTAAAGTTATCGATGGAAGTAGACGAAAGAGGGGATGCCTTCCGGGGCATCCCCAAGCTTGGGCTTTTAGGTGTCCTTAGATTATCTTGGGGTGCCATGGGCATCCCCAAGCTTAGGCTCTTGCCACTCCTTGTTCCATAATCCATCAAATCTTTTACCCAAAACTTGAAAACTTCACAACACAAAACTTAAAGTAGAAAATCTCGTGAGCTCCGTTAGGGAAAGAAAACAAAACACGACTTCAAGGTACTGTAATGAACTCATTCTTTATTTATATTGGTGTTAAACCTACTGTATTACAACTTCTCTATGGTTTATAAACTATTTTACTAGCCATAGATTCATCAAAATAAGCAAAGAACACACGAAAAATGGAATCTATCAAAAACAGAACAGTCTGTAGTAATCTATAGCTAACGCAAGTTCTGGAAACCCCAAAATTCTAAAATAAATTTCTGGACGCGAGAAATTTATCTATTAATCATCTGCAAAAAGAATTAACTAAATATCACATTCCAAATAAAAATGGCAGCAATTCTCATGCGCGCTAAAGTTTCTGTTTTTCACAACAAGATTAAAAAGACTTTCCCTAAGTCTTCCCAACGTTTCTACTTGGCACAAAAACTAAATAAACACAAAAACACAACCAAAACAGAGTCTAGATAAATTATTTATTACTAAACATGAGCAAAAATCAAGGAATAAAAATAAAATTGGGTTGCCTCCCAACAAGCGCTATCGTTTAACGCCGCTAGCTAGGCATAAAAGTAAGGATAGATCTAGGTATTGCCATCTTTGGCAGGCAATCCATAAGTGGCTCTCATAATAGATTCATATGGTAATTTAATTTTATTTCTAGGGAAGTTTTCCATTCCTTTCCTTAACAGAAATTGGAATCTAATATTCCCTTCCTTCATATCAATAATTGCACCAATCGTTCTAAGGAAAGGTCTACCAAGAATAATAGGACATGAAGGATTGCAATCTATGTCAAGAACAATAAAATCTACGGGCACATAATTCCTATTTGCAACAATAAGAACATCATTAATTCTTCCCATAGGTTTCTTAATAGTGGAATCCGCAAGGTGCAAGTTTAAAGAGCAATCATCAAAATCACGGAAATCTAGCAAATCACACAAAGTCTTTGGAATCGTGGAGACACAAGCACCCAAATCCCACAAAGCATAGCATTCATGATCTTTAATTTTAATTTTAATAGTAGGTTCCCACTCATCATAAAGTTTTCTAGGGATAGAAACTTCCAATTCAAGTTTACAAAACAAAGATTTAATAGGGGACACATCAATAACTTTTAGATCTTCATCTTTATTTTCATGGGAACTAGAAGAACACACTTTCACAAAACAATCTTTCTTAGAACACATCCTAGCGGTTCTTTCTTTGCACTCATAAATGGAAATTCTTATGGCTTTGAGAGACTCATTGATATCATGCTTAGGTGGAATAGATCTAAGTTTCAAAGAATCAACATCAAGAGAAATTCTATCAACGTTCCTAGCCAATTCATCAATCTTAAGCAATTTTTCTTCAATCAAATCACTGAAATTCCTTTGCGAAGTAATAAATTCTTTAATATTAGATTCAAAATCAGAGGGTATCTTATTAAAATTTCCATAAGAATTGTTGTAGGAATTACCATAACTATTAGAGGAATTACTAGGATACGGCCTAGGATTAAAGTTTCCTCTATACGCGTTGTTACCAAAATTATTCCTACCAACAAAATTCACATCCATAGATTCATTATTATTCTCAATTAAAGTAGACAAAGGCATATCATTAGGATTAGAAGAAACACTTTTGTTAGCAAATAATTTCATAAGTTCATCCATCGTTCCACTCAAAACATTAATTTCTTCTATCGCATGCACTTTCTTATTAGTAGATCTTTCAGTGTGCCATTGAGAATAGTTAACCATAATATTATCTAGGAGTTTTGTAGCTTCTCCTAAAGTGATTTCCAAAAAAGTGCCTCCTGCGGCCAAATCTAAAAGATTTCTAGAAGCAAAATTCAATCCAGCATAAATTTTTTGTATAATCATCCATAAATTCAAACCATGTGTAGGGCAATTACGTATCATTAATTTCATCCTCTCCAAAGCTTGTGCAACATGTTCATGATCAAGTTGCTTGAAATTCATGATATTGTTTCTAAGAGAGATGATCTTAGTTGGAGGAAAATACTTAGAGATAAAAGCATCTTTGCACTGATTCCACGAATCAATACTATTTTTAGGCAAAGACGAAAACCAAGCTTTAGCACGATCTCTAAGCGAAAAAGGAAATAGCTTCAATTTAACAATATCATTGTCCACATCTTTCTTCTTTTGCATATCACACAAATCAACAAAGTTGTTTAGATGGGTAGCGGCATCTTCACTGGGAAGGCCGGAAAACGGATCTTCCATGACAAGATTCAACAAAGCAGTATTAATTTCACAACATTCAACATCGGTAAGAGGAGCAATCGGAGTGTCAATAAAATCATTGTTGCTGGTATTAGTAAAGTCACACAATTTAGTATTATCTCGAGCCATCGTGACAAGCAAGCAATCCAACACACAAGCAAACAAGAGACAGGCAAAAAGAGGGAAATACAGAAAGAGAAGGAGGATTGAGAGAGAGGGCGAATAAAATGGCAAGGGTGAAGTGGGAGGAGAGGAAAACGAGAGGCAAATGGCAAATAATGTAATGAGGGAGATAAGGGTTTGTGATGGGTACTTGGTATGTTGACTTTTGCGTACACTCCCCGACAACGGCGCCAGAAATCCTTCTCGCTACCTCTTGAGCACTGCGTTGGTTTTCCCTTGAAGAGGAAAGGGTGATGCAGCAAAGTAGTGTAAGTATTTCCCTCAGTTTTTGAGAACCAAGGTATCAATTCAGTAGGAGGCCATGCACGAGTCCCTCGCACCTACACAAACAAATAAACTCCTCGCAACCAACGCAATAAAGGGGTTGTCAACCCCTTCACGGTCACTTACGAGAGTGAGATCGGATAGATATGATAAGATAATATTTTTGGTATTTTTATGATAAAGATGCAAAGTAAAGAAAGCAAAATAAATGAAAAAGGAAATAGCTTGTTTACGGAAGATTAATATGATGGAAAATAGACCCGGGGGCCATAGGTTTCACTAGTGGCTTCTCTCGAGAGCATAAGTATTACGGTGGGTAAACAAATTACTATTGAGCAATTGACAGAATTGAGCATAGTTATGAGAATATCTAGGTATGATCATGTATATAGGCATCACGTCCGAAACAAGTAGACCAACTCCTGCCTGCATCTACTACTATTACTCCACACATCGACCGCTATCCAGCATGCATCTAGAGTATTAAGTTCAAGAGAACATAGTAACGCTTTAAGCAAGATGACATGATGTAGAGGGATAAACTCATGCAATATGAAATAAACCCCATCTTGTTATCCTCGATGGCAACAATACAATACGTGCCTTGCTGCCCCTACTGTCACTGGGAAAGGACACCGCAAGATTGAACACAAAGCTAAGCACTTCTCCCATTGCAAGAAAGATCAATCTAGTAGGCCAAACCAAACTGATAATTAGAAGAGACTTGCAAAGATAACCAATCATGCATAAAAGAATTCAGAGAAGATTCAAATATTGTTCATAGATAAACTTGATCATAAACCCACAATTCATCAGTCTCAACAAACACACCGCAAAAGAAGATTACATCAAATAGATCTCCACAAGAGAGGGGGAGAACTTTGTATTGAGATCCAAAAAGAGAGAAGAAGCCATATAGCTAGTAACTATGGACCCGAAGGTCTGAAGTAAACTACTCACACTTCATCGGAGAGGCTATGGTGTTGATGTAGAAGCCCTCCGTGATCGATGCCCCCTCCGACGGAGCTCCGGAAAAGGCCCCAAGATGGGATCTCACGAATACAGAAATTTACGGCGGTGGAATTAGGGTTTTGGCTTCGTATCTGGTAGTTTGGGGGTACATAGGTATATATAGGAGGAAGGAGTACGTCGGTGGAGCAACGTGGGCCCCACGAGGGTGGAGGGCGTGCCTGGGGGGGCCCTAACTCGTGCCTTCCTGGTAGCTTTCTTGACGTAGGGTCCAAGTCCTCTGGATCATGTTCGTCCCGAAAATCACGTCCCCGAAGGTTTCATTCTGTTTGGACTCCGTTTGATATTCTTTTTTTGCGAAACTCTAAAATAGGCAAAAAACAACAATTCTGGGCTGGGCCTTCGGTTAATAGGTTAGTCCCAAAAATAATATAAAAGTGTATAATAAAGCCCAATAATGTCCAAAACAAGATATAATATGGCATGGAACAAAAAAATTATAGATACATTGGAGACGTATCAGAGTCCACGAAGGGCTCCACCCACCATGGGTCCATGAAGAAGCAACCTTGTCTATCCCACCACGGCCATCGCCCACGAAGGACTTGCCTCGCTAGGGTAGATCTTCATGAAGTAGGCGATCTCATTGCCCGTACAAACTCCTTGTTTCAACTCCACAATCTTGACGGAGGCTCCCAAGTGACACCTAACCAATCTAGGAGACACCACCCTCCAAAAGGTAATAGATGGTGTGTTGATGATGAACTCCTTGATCTTGTGCTTCAAACGATAGTCTCGCCAACACTCAGCTCTCTCTCATAGGATTGGATTTGGTGGAAAGAGGGTTTGGGTGGAAAGCAACTTGAGGAAGGCTAGAAATCAAGATTTATGTGGTTGGAATGGAATATCTTGACCTCAACACAAGTGTAGGTGGTTCTCTCTCAGAAAATGTATGTTGGAAGTGTAGGAATGTTCTGATGGTTCTCTCCATGAATGAAGAGTCGGTGGAGGGGTATATATAGCCTCCACAAAAAATCTAACCATTACACACAAATCACCAAACTTGGTGGGACCAAAACATGAAACTCGGTCATACCGATTTGGTTCAGAATGTGGAACGTTAGGATTTTTGGTGGGACCGACATGTCAACTCGGTGGGACCGATTCCATTAGGGTTAGGGCATAATGTAATCTCGGTGAGATCGATTACACAAACTCGGTGGGACCGATTTTGGTAATAGGCAAACAGAGAGTTGGTCAGGCAAACTTGGTGGGACCGATTTGCTCATCTCGGTTAGACCGAAACATTACAAAGGGGAAATAGAGAGTTTGCATTGCAATCTTGGTGGTACCGATCGCTGATGACCCACAAGTATAGGGGATCTATCGTAGTCCTTTCGATAAGTAAGAGTGTCGAACCCAACGAGGAGCAGAAGGAAATGATAAACGGTTTTCAGCAAGGTATTCTCTGCAAGTACTGAAATAAGTGGTAAGAGATAGTTTTGTGATAAGATAATTTGTAACGACCAACAAGTAAAAAAAGTAAATAAAGTGCAGCAAGGTGGACCAATCCTTTTTGTAGCAAAGGACAAGCCTGGAGAAACTCTTATATAAGGAAAAGCGCTCCCGAGGACACATGGGAATATCGTCAAGCTAGTTTTCATCACCTTCATATGATTCGCGTTCGGTACTTTGATAATTTGACATGTGGGTGGACCGGTGCTTGGGTGTTGTTCTTACTTGAACAAGCATCCCACTTATGATTAACCTCTATTGCAAGCATCCGCAACTACAACAAAAGTATTAAGGTAAACCTAACCATAGCATCAAACATATGGATCCAAATCAGCTCCTTACGAAGCAACGCATAAACTAGGGTTTAAGCTTCTGTCACTCTAGCAACCCATCATCTACTTATTACTTCCCAATGCCTTCCTCTAGGCCCAAATAATGGTGAAGTGTTATGTAGTCGACGTTCACATAACACCACTAGAGGCTAGACAACATGCATCTAATTAAAATATCGAACGGATACCAAATTCACATGACTACTAATAGCAAGACTTCTCCCTTGTCCTCAGGAACAAATGTAACTACTCACAAAGCATAAACATGTTCATAATCAGAGGGGTATTAATATGCATATAGGATCTGAACATATGATCTTCCTGAAGGAAATATGCCCTAGAGGCAATAATAAAGTTATTATTTATTTCCTTATATCATGATAAGTGTTTATTATTCATGCTAGAATTGTATTAACCGGAAACATAATACATGTGTGAATACATAGACAAACTTAGTGTCACTAGTATGCCTCTACTTGACTAGCTCGTTAATCAAAGATGGTTATGTTTCCTAACCATGAACAAGGTCTTGTTATTTGATTAACGAGGTCACATCATTAGTTGAATGATCTGATTGACATGACCCATTTCATTAGCTTAGCATCCGATCGTTTAGTATGTTGCTATTGCTTTCTTCATGACTTATACATGTTCCTATGACTATGAGATTATGCAACTCCCGTTTGCCGGAGGAACACTTTGGGTGCTACCAAACGTCACAACGTAACTGGTTGATTATAAAGGAGTACTACAGGTGTTTCCAATGGTAGATGTTGGGTTGGCGTATTTCAAGAATAGGATTTGTCACTCCGATTGTCGGAGAGGTACCTCTGGGCCCTCTCGGTAATACACATCACATAAGCCTTGCAAGCATTATAACTAAGATGTTAGTTGTGAGATGATGTATTACGGAACGAGCAAAGAGACTTGCCAGTAACGAGATTGAACTAGGTATTGGATACCGACGATCGAATCTCGGGCAAGTAACATACCGATGACAAAGGGAACAACGTATGTTGTTATGTGGTCTGACCGATAAAGATCTTCGTAGAATATGTAGGAGCCAATATGGGCATCTAGGTCCCGCTATTGGTTATTGACTGGAGACGTGTCTCGGTCATGTCTACATTGTTCTCGAACCGTAGGGTCCGCACGCTTAAGGTTTCGATGACAGTTATATTATGAGTTTATGAGTTTTGATGTACCGAAGGAGTTCGGAGTTCCGGATGAGATCGGGGACATGACGAGGAGTCTCGAAATGGTCGAGACGTAAAGATCGATATATTGGACGACTATATTCAAACTTCGGAAAGGTTCCGAGTGATTCGGGTATTTTTCGGAGTACCGGAGAGTTACGGGAATTCGCCGGGGAGTATATGGGCCTTATTGGGCCATATGGGAATAGAGGAAAGAGTCCAAAAGGAAGGAGGCCTGCGCCCCACCTCTGGTCCGAATTGGACAAGGGGCGCAGCCCCCTTTTCCTTATTCCTCTCCCCCTCTTTCCCCTTCTCCTACTCCAACAAGGAAGGAGGGAGTCCTACTCCCGGTGGGAGTAGGACTCCCCTTGGCGCGCCAACTCCTAGGCCGGCCGCCCCTCCTCCCTTGCTCCTTTATATACGGGGGCAGGGGGCACCCCATAGACACACAAGTTGATCCTTGGTGATCGTTCCTTAGCCGTGTGCGGTGCCACCTGCCACCAAATTCCACCTCGATCATATTGTTGCAGTGGTTAGGCGAAGCCCTGCGTCGGTAGTACATCAAGATCGTCACCATGCCGTCGTGCTGACGAAACTCCTCTCGGATGCTTTGCTGGACCGGATCCCGGGGATCATCATCGAGCTGTACGTGTGCTAATAATTCGGAGGTGCCGGAGTAACGGTGATTGGATCGGTCGGATCGGGAAGACGTACGACTACTTCCTCTACGTTGTATGATCGCTTCCGCAGTCGGTCTGCGTGGGTACGTAGACAACACTCTCCCCTCTCGTTGCTGTGCATCACCATGATCTTGCGTGTGCGTAGGAAATTTTTTGAAATTACTACGTTCCCCAACAGTGGCATCCGAGCCTAGGTTTTATGGTTTGATGTTATTTGCACGAGTATAACACAAGTGAGTTGTGGGAGATACAAGTCATACTGCCTACCAGCATGTCATACTTTGGTTCGGCGGTATTGTTGGACGAGACGACCCGGACCAACCTTACGCGCACGCTTACGCGAGACCGGTTCCCTCGACGTGCTTTGCACATAGATGGCTTGCGGGCGACTGTCTCTCCAATTTAGTTGAACCGAGTGTGGCTACGCCCGGTCCTTGAGAAGGTTAAAACGGAGTCTATTTGACAAACTATCGTTGTGGTTTTGATGCGTAGGTGAGATGAGTTCTTGCTTAAGCCCGTAGCAGCCACGTAAAACATGCAACAACAAAGTAGAGGACGTCTAACTTGTTTTGCAGGGCATGATGTGATGTGATATGGTCAAGGCATGATGCTAAATTTTATTGTATGAGATGATCATGTTTTGTAACAAAGTTATCGGCAACTGGCAGGAGCCATATGGTTGTCGCTTTATTGTATGCAATGCAATCGCGATGTAATGCTTTACTTTATTACTAAGCGGTAGTGATAGTCGTGGAAGCATAAGATTGGCGAGACGACAACGATGCTACGATGGAGATCAAGGTGTCGTGCCGGTGACGATGGTGATCATGACGGTGCTTCAGAGATGGAGATCACAAGCACAAGATGATGATGGCCATATCATATCACTTATATTGATTGCATGTGATGTTTATCCTTTTATGCATCTTATCTTGCTTTGATTGACGGTAGCATTATAAGATGATCTCTCACTAAATTATCAAGAAGTGTTCTCCCTGAGTATGCACCGTTGCCAAAGTTCGTCGTGACCAGACACCACGTGATGATCGGGTGTGATAAGCTCTACGTCCATCTACAACGGGTGCAAGCCAGTTTTGCACACGCAGAATACTCAGGTTAAACTTGACGAGCCTAGCATATGCAGATATGGCCTCGGAACACGGAGACCGAAAGGTCGAGCGTGAATCATATAGTAGATATGATCAACATAACGATGTTCACCATTGAAAACTACTCCATCTCACGTGATGATCGGTTATGGTTTAGTTGATTTGGATCACGTGATCACTTAGAGGATTAGAGGGATGTCTATCTAAGTGGGAGTTCTTAAGTAATATGATTAATTGAACTTTAATTTATCATGAACTTAGTCCTGGTAGTATTAGCATATCTATGTTGAAGATCAATAGCTCGCGTTGTTGCTTTCATATGTTTATTTTGATATGTTCCTAGAGAAAATTGTGTTGAAAGATGTTAGTAGCAATGATACGGATTGGATCCGTGATCTGAGGTTTATCCTCATTGCTGCACAGAAAAATTATGTCCTTGATGCACCGCTAGGTGACAGACCTATTGCAGGAGCAGATGCAGACGTTATGAACGTTTGGCTAGCTCAATATGATGACTACTTGATAGTTTAGTGCACCATGCTTAATGGCTTAGAATCGGGACTTCAAAGTCATTTTGAACGTCATGGACCATATGAGATGTTCCAGGAGTTGAAGTTAATATTTTAAGAAAATACCCGAGTTGAGAGATATGAAGTCTCCAACAAGTTCTATAGCTAAAAGATGGAGGAGAATCGCTCAACTAGTGAGCATGTGCTCAGATTGTCTGGGTACTACAATCGCTTGAATCAAGTGGGAGTTAATCTTCCAGATAAGGTAGTGATTGACAGAATTCTCTAGTCACCATCACCAAGTTAGTAGAACTTTGTGATGAACTATAGTATGCAAGGGATAACGGAAATGATTCCCAAGCTCTTCGTGATGCTAAAATCAACGAAGGTAGAAATCAAGAAAAACATCAAGTGTTGATGGTTGACAAGGCCACTAGTATCAAGAAAAGGGCAAAAGGGAAGAAGAAGGGGAACTTCAAGAAGAACGGCAAGCAAGTTGCTGCTCAAGAGAAGAAACCCAAGTCTGGACCTAAGCCTGAGACTGAGTGCTTCTACTGCAAAGGGACTGGTCACTGGAAGCGGAAATACCCCAAGTGATTGGCGGATAAGTAGGATGGCAAAGTGAACATAAGTATATTTGATATACATGATTATTGATGTGTACTTTACTAGTGTTTATAGCAACCCCTCAGTATTTGATACTAGTTCAGTTGCTAAGATTAGTAACTCGAAATGGGAGTTGCAGAATGAACAGAGACTAGTTAAGGGTGAAGTGACGATGTGTGTTGGAAGTGGTTCCAAGATTGATATGATCATCATCACACACTCCCTATAATTTCGGGATTAGTGATGAACCTAAATAAGTGTTATTTGGTGTTTGCGTTGAGCATGAATATGATTTGATCATGTTTATTGTAATACGGTTATTCATTTAAGTAAGAGAATAAATTGTTGTTCTGTTTACATGAATAAAACCTTATATGGTTACACACCCAATGAAAATAGTTCGTTGGATCTCAATCGTAGTGATACACATAATCATAATATTGAAACCAAAAGATGCAAAGTTAATAATGATAGTGCAACTTATTTGTGGCACTGCCGTTTAGGTCATATTGGTGTAAAGCGCATGAAGAAACTCCATGCTGATGGGCTTTTGGAATCACTTTATTATGAATCAGTTGATGCTTGTGAACCATGCCTTATGGGCAAGATGACTAAAACGCCGTTCTCCGGAACAATGAAGCAAGCAACAGATTTGTTGGAAATCATACATACTGATGTATGTGGTCCGATGAATATTAAGGCTTGCAGCAAGTATCATTATTTTCTGACCTTCACAGCTGATTTGAGCAAATATGGGGATATCTACTTAATGAAACATAAGTCTGAAACATTTGAACAGTTCAAAGAATTTCAGAGTGAAGAAGAAAATCATCGTGACAAGAAAATAAAAGTTTCTACGATATGATCGCAGAGGTAAAATATTTGAGTTACGAGTTTGGTCTTCAGTTAAAAACAATGTGAAATAGTTTCACTACTCACGCCGCCTGGAACACCACAAGATAATGGTGTGTCCGAATGTCATAACCGTACTTTATTGGATATAGTACAATCTATGATGTTTTTACCGATTTACCAATATCATTTTGGGATTATGCATTAAAGACAACTGCATTCACGTTAAAAAGGGCACCATCTAAGTCTGTTGAGACGACATAATCTGAACTGTGGTTTGGCAAGAAACCAAAGTTCTCGTTTCTTAAAGTTTGGGTTGCAATGCTTATATGAAAAGGTTTCAACTTGATAAGCTCAAACCCAAATCGGAGAAGTGCGTCTTCATAGGATACCCAGAAAGAAAAATGTTGGGTACACCTTCTATCACAGATCCGAAGGCAAGCTATTCGTTGCTGGGAATGGATCCTTTCTAGAGAAGGAGTTTCTCTTGAAAGAAGTGAGTGGGAGGAAAGTAGAACTTGATGAGGTAACTGTACCTCCTCCCTTATTGGAAAGTAGTACATCACAAAAACCGGTTTCTGTGACACCTACACCAATTAGTGAGGAAGCTAATGATGATGATCATGAAACTTCAGATCAAGTTACTACCGAATCTCGTAGGTAAACCAGAGTGAGATCCACACCAGAGTGGTACGGTAATCTTGTTCTGGAAGTCATGTTACTAGACCATGATGAACTTGTGAACTATGAGGAAGCGATGATGAGCCCAGATTCCGCAAAATGGTTTGAGGCCATGAAATCTGAGATATGATCCATGTATGAGAACAAAGTATGGACTTTGATGGACTTGCCCGATGATCGACAAGCCATAGAAAATAATGGATCTTCAAGAGGAAGACGGACACCGATAGTAGTGTTACTATCTACAAAGCTAGAATTGTCGCAAAAGGTTTTCGACAAGTTCAAGGTGTTGACTACAATGAGAGTTTCTCACTCGTATCTATGCTTAAGTCTATTCGAATCATGTTAGCAATTGCCACATTTTATGAAATCTGGCAAATGGATAAACAAAACTGCATTCCTTAATGGATTTCTTAAAGAAGAGTTGTATATGATGCAACCAGTAGGTTTTGTCAATCCTAAAGGTGCTAACAAAATATGCAAGCTCCAGCGATTCATCTATGGATTGGTGCAAGCATCTCGGAGTTGGAATACACGCTTTGATAAGTTGATCAAAGCATATAGTTTTATACAGACTTGCGGTGAAGCCTGTATTTACAAGAAAGTGAGTGGGAGCACTACAGCATTTCTGATAAGTATATGTGAATGACATATTGTTGATCGGAAATAATGTAGAATTGTTCTGTAAAGCATAAAGGAGTGTTTGAAAGGAGTTTTTTAAAGAAAGACTTCGGTGAAGCTGCTTACATATTGAGCTTCAAGATCTATAGAGATAGATCAAGACGCTTGATAAGTTTTTTCAATGAGTACATACCTTGACAAGATTTTGAAGTAGTTCAAAATGGAGCAGTCAAAGAAAGAGTTCTTGCCTGTATTACAAGGTGTGAAGTTGAGTAAGACTCAAAGCCCGACCACGGCAGAAGATAGAAAGAGAATGAAAGTCATTCCCTATGCCTTGGCCATAGGTTCTATAAAGTATGTCATGCTGTATACCAGATCTATTGTATACCCTGCATTGATTTGGCAAGGGAGTACAATAGTGATCTAGGAGTAGATCACTGGACAGCGGTCAGAATTATCCTTAGTGAAATAAGGATATGTTTCTCGATTATGGATGTGACAAAAAGGTTCGTTGTAAAGGGTTACATCGATGCAAGTTTTTGACACTGATCCAGATGAATCTAAAGTCTCAATCTGGATACATATTGAAAGTGGGAGCAATTAGCTAGAGTAGCTCCGTGTAGAGCATTGTAGACATAGAACTTGCAAAATACTTACGGATCTGAATGTGACAGACCCGTTGACTAAAATTATCTCACAAGCAAAACATGATCACACCTTAGTACTCTTTGGGTGTTAATCACATAGATATGTGAACTAGATTACTGACTCTAGTAAACCCTTTGAGCGTTGGTCACATGACGATGTGAACTATGGGTGTTAATCACATGGTGATGTGAACTATTGCTGTTAAATCACATGGCGATGTGAACTAGATTATTGACTCTAGTGCAAGTGGGAGACTGAAGGAAATATGCCCTAGAGGCAATAATAAAGTTATTATTTATTTCCTTATATCATGATAAATGTTTATTATTCATGCTAGAATTGTATTAACCGGAAACATAATACATGTGTGAATACATAGACAAACTTAGTGTCACTAGTATGCCTCTACTTGACTAGCTCGTTAATCAAAGATGGTTATGTTTCCTAACCATGAACAAGCTCTTGTTATTTGATTAACGAGGTCACATCATTAGTTGAATGATCTGATTGACATGACCCATTTCATTAGCTTAGCACCCGATCGTTTAGTTTGTTGCTATTGCTTTCTTCATGACTTATACATGTTCCTATGACTATGAGATTATGCAACTCCCGTTTGCCGGAGGAACACTTTGGGTGCTACCAAACGTCACAACGTAACTGGGTGATTATAAAGGAGTACTACAGGTGTTTCCAATGGTAGATGTTGGGTTGGCGTATTTCGAGAATAGGATTTGTCACTCTGATTGTCGGAGAGGTACCTCTGGGCCCTCTCGGTAATACACATCACATAAGCCTTGCAAGCATTATAACTAAGATGTTAGTTGTGAGATGATGTATTACGGAACGAGTAAAGAGACTTGCCAGTAACGAGATTGAACTAGGTATTGGATACCGACGATCGAATCTCGGCCAAGTAACATACCGATGACAAAGGGAACAACGTATATTGTTATGCGGTCTGACCGATAAAGATCTTCGTAGAATATGTAGGAGCCAATATGGGCATCCAGGTCCCGCTATTGGTTATTGACCGGAGACGTGTCTCGGTCATGTCTACATTGTTCTCGAACCGTAGGGTCCGCATGCTTAAGGTTTCGATGACAGTTATATTATGAGTTTATGAGTTTTGATGTACCGAAGGAGTTCGGAGTCCCGGATGAGATCGGGGACATGACGCGGAGTCTCGAAATGGTCGAGACGTAAAGATCGATATATTGGACGACTATATTCGGACTTCGGAAAGGTTCCGAGTGATTCGGGTATTTTTCGGAGTACCGGAGAGTTACGGGAATTCGCCGGGGAGTATATGGGCCTTATTGGGCCATACGGGAATAGAGGAAAGAGTCCAAAAGGAAGGAGGCCTGCGCCCCACCTCTGGTCCGAATTGGACAAGGGGCGCAGCCCCCTTTTCCTTATTCCTCTCCCCCTCTTTCCCCTTCTCCTACTCCAACAAGGAAGGAGGGCGTCCTACTCCCGGTGGGAGTAGGACTCCCCTTGGCGCGCCAACTCCTAGGCCGGCCGCCCCTCCTCCCTTGCTCCTTTATATACGGGGCAGGGGGCACCCCATAGACACACAAGTTGATCCTTGGTGATCGTTCCTTAGCCGTGTGCGGTGCCCCTGCCACCAAATTCCACCTCGATCATATTGTTGCAGTGCTTAGGCGAAGCCCTGCGTCGGTAGTACATCAAGATCGTCACCACGCCGTCGTGCTGACGGAACTCCTCCCCGACGCTTTGCTGGATCGGAGCCCGGGGATCGTCATCGAGCTGTACGTGTGCTAAGAACTCGGAGGTGCCGGAGTAACGGTGCTTGGATCGGTCGGATCGGGAAGACGTACGACTACTTCCTCTACGTTGTGTGATCGCTTCCGCAGTCGGTCTGCGTGGGTACGTAGACAACACTCTCCCCTCTCGTTGCTGTGCATCACCATGATCTTGCGTGTGCGTAGGATTTTTTTTGAAATTATTACGTTCCCCAACACTTCCACCAATTAAACCAACTAGCATCAACTACAAGGAGTAATTAACACTACTAGCTACCTACTAGCACCAATCCCGGACTTGAAGACAAGAATCGGATGCAAGAGATGAACTAGGGTTTTGAGATGAGATGGTGCTGGTGAAGATGTTGATGGAGATTGCCCTCTCCCGATGGGAGGAGCATTGGTGATGACGATGGCGATGATTTCCCCCTCCGGGAGGGAAGTTTCCCCGGCAGAACAGCTCTGTCGGGGCTCTAGATTGGATCCGCCAAGGTTCCGCCTCGTGGCGGCGGAGTTTCGTCCCGAAAGGTTGCTTCTTATTTTTTTCTAGACGAAAGACTTCATATAGGAGAAGATGGCCATCGGAGAGCCACCAGGGGGCCCACGAGGTAGGGGGGCGCGCCCTGGGGGGGCACCCTCGTGAGCAGGGTGTGGGCCCCCTGGTCTTCATATTTGGCGAGGATTTTCATTATTTATTATAAGGTATTCCGTGGAGTTTCAGGACTTTTGGAGTTGTGCAGAATAGGTCTATAATATTTGCTCCTTTTCCAGCCTAGAATTCCAGCTGCCGGCATTCTCCCTCCTTATGTAAACCTTGTAAAATAAGAGAGAATAGCCATAAGTATTGTGACATAATGTGAAATAACAGCCCATAATGCAATAAATATCGATATAAAAGCATGATGCAAAATGGACATATCAACTCCGCCAAGCTTAGACCTCGCTTGTCTTCAAGCGAAAGCCGATAACGATAAATATGTCCCCATGTTTAGAGGTAGAGGCATCGATAAAAAATAAAATACGGACATGAGGGCATCATGATTGATGATTATTCTCATAACAACAACATACATAGATATTGTCATATGATTACTTATGTTCAAGTGATGATCTATTCACAATGCAAAAGTATGAATCAGAAACCTTATTGAGAACCAACAAACTATAACCTCTATCATTGAAGTAATTGCAATTTATCATAACATCAGAAAGAGTCTATGTGAGAGCTAAAAAGCAAGTCCACATACTCAACTATCATCTAGTCCTTCATAATTGCTAACACTCACGCAATACTTGTGGTTACGGAGTTTTAATCGGACACAGAGAAAGATAGGGGCTTATAGTTTCGCCCCACAACCTTTTACCTCGAGGGTAATGTCAACAATAATAACTCATGCCCCCTATATCAAATTATATATATATATATATATATATATATATATATATATATATATATACCAGGTTCTTTCCAACATGCTGGGCTTGCCAAAGGATAAAATGAAAAAGGAAAGGTGAAGATAACCATGACACTTGCATAAGGTAGAAGATAATAATAAAAGATAGGCCCTTCGCAAAGGTTGCCATGCGCTTTTATGGTTGGATGCACAAAATCTTAATGCGAAAGAACGTCACTTTATATTGCCCCTTGTGATATGAACCTTCATTATGCAGTCCGTCGCTTTTATTACTTCCACATCACAAGAACGTATAAAGCTTATTTCTCCCACACCAATCAATCATACATATTTAGAGAGCAATTTTTATTGCTTTGCACCGATGACAACTTACTTGAAGGATCTTATTCAATCCATAGGTAGATATGGTGGACTCTCATGGCAAAACTGGTTTAAGGGTATTTGGAAGCACAAGTAGTATCTCTACTTGGTGCTGAGAATTTGGCTAGCATGAGGGGGAAAGGCAAGCTCAACATGTTGGATGATCCATGACAACATACTTTATCTCAGATATAAGAAAACATAACCCATTACGTTGTCTTCCTTGTCCAACATCAACTCTTTAGCATGTCATATTTTAATGAGTGTTCCCAATCATAAAAGATGTCAATAATAGTATATTTATATGTGAAACCTCTCTTTCCTTATTACTTCCCATTAATTGCAACGATGACCGAAGCTATGTCTGCCAACTCCCAACAACTTTTAATCATCACACTCTTTCTATGTGAATTCATTACTATCAATAAGATCAATATGAACTTTTGTTTCTTCTTATTATTTTTCTCTTTTCTTTTCTTTTATTTGGGATCATGGCAAAAATAAGCAAGCCCTTGACTCAATCACTAATCTTTATTATATAACTCACAGACTCGATTACATAGATAGATCATAAAGCAAAACTCGAAACTAGATCTTGCCATAAACTTTATTCTACTAGATCAAAATACTACTAATAGGATCGAACTAAGAAAAACGGTAAATATAGGAGTTGTGATTGTGATATGATACCGGGGCACCTCCCCCAAGCTTGGCAGTTGCCAAGGGGAGTGGCCATACCCATGTGATTATATCTCCTTGGTTGGTGAAGAAGGTGGAGGTGTTGTTGACTTAGTTGATGGCATAGACTTCTCCCTTAATTTATGCTTGAGGACGACATTTTGATCCCTCAGATCATCAATCTCCCACTCCAGGGTTAATATCTTTTTGCATAGGTCCTGCTTATTTTCCTGCAAGAGACGAAAAGGGATAAACTCGAATTTTGGTTTCTTTACCCTATCAGGGAGACTTGACTTTTTGAACTGCAGGTGCATATCCCAGGTCAATAACCAACAGCGGGATCTGGATAGCCATGTTGGCTCCCACATGTTCCATGATGATCTCATCGGATGAAGCACGATGTCAAGGACTTAATCAATCCCGTATACAATTCCCTTTGTCTATCGGCACGATACTTGCCCGAGATTCGATCGTCGGTATACCGATACCTTGTTCAATCTCATTATCGGCAAGTCTCTTTACTTGTTCCGTAACACATCATCCCGTGATCAACTCCTTGATCACATTGTGCACATTATGATGATGTCCTACCGAGTGGGCCCAGAGATACCTCTCCGTCACACGGAGTGACAAATCCCAGTCTCGATTCGTGCCAACCCAACAGACACTTTCGGAGATACCCGTAGTGTACCTTTATAGCCACCCAATTACGTTGTGACGTTTGGGACACCCAAAGCACTCCTACGGTATCCGGGAGTTGCACAATCTCATGGTCTAAGGAAATGATACTTGACATAAGAAAAGCTTTAGCATACGAACTACACGATCTAGTGCTATGCTTAGGATTGGGTCTTGTCCATCACATCATTCTCCTAATGATGTGATCCCGTTATCAACGACATCCAATGTCCATGGTCAGGAAACCGTGACCATCTATTGATCAACGAGCTAGTCAACTAGAGGCTTACTAGGGACATGGTGTTGTCTATGTATCCACACATGTATCTGAGTTTCCTATCAATACAATTATAGCATGGATAATAAACGATTATCATGAACAAGGAAATATAATAATAAACCATTTATTATTGCCTCTAGGGCATATTTCCAACAATTGCCTCTATAAAGGAGAAAATGAGCGAAGGAAAGGCTAAAGGATTTCGTGAGGATGAGCACGACAACCTATGGTTTGAAGACCGTGTTTATGTGCCCAATGACCCGGAGATCAGGAAGTTGATTCTGTAAGAGGCACATGATTCACCATATTCGATTCACCCAGGAAATACCAAGATGTATTTGGATTTGAAGGATACCTTCTGGTGGACCGGAATGAAGAAAGATATTGCGGAGTATGTAGCGGTTTGTGACGTATGTTAGAGAGTAAAGGCAGAGCATCAGAAGCCAGCAGGATTGCTACAGCCATTGCCGATACCCGAATGGAAGTGGGATAAGTTAGGCATGGATTTTATCATGGGATTACCCAGGACTCGTTCAGGCTATGACTCGATTTGGGTTGTAGTTGATCGGTTGACAAAAGTAGCTCATTTCATCCCGGTAAAGACCACTTACACCAGTGCTAAGTTGGCAAAGATATACATGACCAGGATTGTATGCTTACATGGAGTTTCGAGGAGTATAGTATCAAATAGAGGAACCCACTTTACCTCAAAGTTCTGGAATCGGTTGCATGAAACTTTGGGTACCAGGCTAGAGTTCAGCACAACTTTTCATCCACAGATAGATGGACAGACCGAGAGAGTCAATCAGATTTTGGAGGACATGCTGAGAGCTTGTGCGCTAGATTATGGATCTAGTTGGGACGACAATTTGCCATATGCAGAATTCTCTTACAACAACTGCTATCAATCCAGTTTAAAGATGGCCCATTTCGAAGCCTTGTAGGGAAGGAGGTGCAGGACACCGTTGTCGTGGGATGAAGTTGGAGACCGCCAGTTGTTTGGACCTGATTTGATTAAGGAGTCTGAACAGAAGGTGAAATTGATTCGCGATAGGCTCAAGGTAGCTCAATCCAGGCAGAAGAGTTATGCAGATTCAAAATGCAAGGAGACAGTTTACGAAGTCGGAGACAGAGTTTATCTTCGAGTATCCCCACTTTGGGGAATAAAGCGCTTTGGTGTTAAGGGAAAGTTAGCGCCACGATTTGTAGGACCATACCGAGTATTGGAACGTATGGGAGAAGTGGCCTACAAGTTGGAATTGCCCGAAGGATTGTCAGGAGTTCATGATGTGTTCCACGTTTCTCAGCTGAAGAAGTACCACGCGGAGATGGCTGACATACCCTTGAGAGACACAGTGCCATTGGAAGCAATTCAGTTGGTTAACAATTTGACCTATGAAGAGAAACCAGTTAAGATTCTCGAGTTTGCTAGCCGAGTCACCCGCAACAAGGTTATCAAGTTTTGTAAGGTTCAGTGGAGCCACCACATGGAGGATGAAGCCACCTGGGAGCGAGAGGAAGATTTGCTCAAGGACCACCCTCACCTATTTTCTAGCCAACCCGAATCTCGAGGGCGAGATTAATCTTAAGGGGGTAGGTTTGTAACATCCAAAATTTTCAATTTGGAATGTTATACACTAGATCATCATTGCATATCATAATTTATTTGCTTTTGGTTTTGATCCTAGAAATTATACGCAACTCAAGGACCCATGGAGTGAGTTGGGGATTTCGTTATTTTCATATTTGAGTTTTCTCAAATTTTGAGAATAGGATCATTTGATTTTAATTATTTTATCGTCAATTATTTCTATTACAAAAATATGAGAGAGGGAATAAAATGACTTTCCCAAAATAAAGAAATATTGAGGATTTAATAATAAAATCAAATAAGATTTTATTTCGGAGTTTTTCGACATTTTACTTGAATTTAGGAAAAATGTGCGTTTTTCAAAATTGCATTTAGGCCCCAAATAAATGTTCATCTTGTGCGGCTTGATTTTAGAAGCCGGGGAAAATTTATTTCGGGATTTTTGGAGTCCGTTTAGTATTTCTTTTATTTGTTTTTCTGCGTGAAATAATTAAAAAAAACAAAAACGCAACCGACCTACGGGTCGTGTCCGACCCGGACACTAGGCCCGTCCAGGATTTATAAGTCGGGGAGCCTAGCCCGGGGCCTCCCAAACCCTAGCTCCCCAGCCCCGCCGCCGCCCCGCGCCGCTGCCGACCGCCGCCCCGCGTCGCCGCCGATCGCTGCAGCCGCCGGATCCATCGCCGGAGTTGCCGGGGTAGTTTTTTTTGTCGCCGGTTTTTTTCGGAAAAACCGTTCGGTTTTTCTGACGGTTTTGTTCGTTTTTTAGTTTCGGCTCTTTTCAAATAGATTGGTTTTTCTGATTTATTTAAATAGCGAGCGTTCGTTCGTTTGTTCTAGCGAACGTTCGTCGTTTTTTCTTTTCTCGGATTAAATCCGCGATTTTTTATCGCGATTTTCGTTTTAGTATAACTTTTCGCTCATTTATCGGAATCAGGCAATTCAAGCGCGTGGAGTTTCGTCTCGAAACCCTCTATCCGTTTAACCAACTTAAACAAGTTTTTGCCACTGTAAAAAATTGCCCTAGATCCAGAATAGTAAACGAAGCCTGTTTCTTTTGCCGTTTGACTTTCGTTGCTTCGTTTGATTTGATTCTTTTTGCAAACCGGAGTTCTTAAGTTGAACTTTCTGGTTAGATCTCTTATTTGAGTTTTACCTGTGCATTAGATGAATACTTATTGTATGCTTGTTTGTTTGTCTGCGATAGAATACCCGGAGTGCGCCGCCAATTACTTCGAATCTCTAGGTTTCGCGGGTCATCAGCAAGGCAAGTAACACTTTGATCATACCTCCTACTACCCAGTTTTATCGCATTAGATCAATCCTCAAACATTGCATGATTAGGATCTAATTAAATTGTTGGATGGGAAGTAGTTGAGGTAGTACCTATTACCTGTTGTATTATCAAACCTTTGGGAGTTACTTCTACGTTTGCCTATTATGCCATGCTATGCTAGTAGACGTGGATTGGGTGAGTGATATCCATGACAGATGTGAGTTTGTTAATTAATGGTTTATCTAAGGTGGCAACTTAGACACACATCTGGGTGGATTGTGGTACCTGGGTATTCCAGGATTGCCTGTTTTTCTTTATGGACCACCACCCAGGCCCAAAGGGATCATGAGATTTTTTCATACTAGAAACTTCCGTGTGCAGCCACAAGCTATTATGGGCTCTAGCATAGTTGATTAAGTCGTGTGCACTCTTACAGGGTGGAATAGCAGATGTAGGGGAAAGTAGGTGTAACGGTCTATCCATCGTAAGGTGCTAGCGCTTCTGAAAGACTATGTCTCGGTCATCCGTTTCTCAAACACCGTGTAGTGCGAGAAACCAAACGGAGGCGATCGAGTCTTGTGGGGAAAAGTGCGCAAACCTCCGCAGAGTGTATAAACTAATCATGGTTAGCCGTGTCCCCGGTTATGGACATCTTGAGTATCTAGTACTTGGATTATCATGTGAATCTCAACATGTTACTCAAAAATTTAATTTTGGTGGGTTTTGTTTAATGATGATGCTTAATTGGGATTGAGAATGCTGTCAACCATTCTCAATGTTTAACAACTACCATGATAGTTAAATAAAATTTATTCCTTTGCAGTAGGAAAAAAATTAGCTTTACGCAAAACTGTAACCATAGAGCTTTCCACCAGCCAAATATGCATATAGTATAGCTGTTTCATTCCATTATTTTCCATGTGTTACATTGCCAGCATATTCCATGTGCTGACCCGTTTTCGGGCTGCAACGTTAATGTTGCAGACTTTTCAGACGACGATTAAGGAGTTTTAGGTCGTGGTTCTATACTCAGTGATGCCGTTGGAGTTGATGGACTCACTGTCTTCTAAGCCTTCCGCTGTTATCGTTATTAGATGGCCTTAAGCCAAATTTATTGTAATAAGTTCTCTATTGAGACACTCGATGTAATAAGTGTGTGATTGCTACTCTGTTATAAATCCTTCAAGTACTGTGTGGTGTCAGCATTACTGATCCAGGGATGACACCTGAGCACAGTGATCAGACTGTTTGAGGTCTGCTCGCTACAATAAGTTATCCCTACAAAATCATATAGTCTAGCTATGCTCCATCTTCACCACACAAAGTATTTAAATCATGCACAACCCCAATGACAAGCCAAGCAATTGTTTCATACTTTTGGTGTTCTCAAACTTTTTCAATCTTCACGCAATACATGAGCGTGAGCCATGGACATAGCACTATATGTGGAATAGAATGGTGGTTGTGGAGAACACAAAAAGGGAGAAGATAGTCTCATATCAACTAGGTGTATCAACGAGCTATGGAGATGCCCATTAATAGATATCAATGTGAGTGAGTAGGGATTGCCATGCAACGGATGCACTAGAGCTATATGTATATGAAAGCTCAACAAAAAGAACTAAGTGGGTGTGCATCCAACTCCCTTGCTCATGAGGACCTAGGGCATTTTGAGGAAGCCCGTCATTGGAATATACAAGCCAAGTTCTATAATGAAAAATTCCCACTAGTATATGAAAGTGATATCATAGGAGACTCTCTATCATGAAGATCATGGTGCTACTTTAAAGCACAAGTGTAGTAAAAGGATAGTAGCATTATCCCTTCTCTCTTTTCTCTTTTTTTATTTGGGCCTTTTCTCTCTCTTTTTATGGCCTCTTTTTTTTAGTCTGGAGTCTCATCCCGACTTGTGGGGGAATCATAGTCTCCATCATCCTTTCCTCACTTGGGACAATGCTCTAAAAATGATGATCATCACACTTTTATTTACTTACAACTCAACAATTACAACTCAATACTTAGAACAAAATAGGACTCTATGTGAATGCCTCCGGCGGTGTACCGGGATATGCAATGATGCACGAGTGACATGTATGAAATAATTATGAGTGGTGGCTTTGCCACAAATACGATGTCAACTACATGATCATGCAAGCAATATGACAATGATGGAGCATGTCATAATAAACGGAACAGTGGAAAGTTGCATGGCAATATTGTAAGTGCATCTAGTGCCACCCCTAGTTGGTTTTGGAGTATTGACGACAAACCTGGTTGAGGGACTAATGTGTTTGTGAGAATTGCAGGATAACACAGGTAGTAGTCCCTCATTGATTCGGTTTACCTACCGGAGATGACCCCTAAAAATGTGTGAAGACATTGAAGACAATGGTGGTATGTGAAGATATTCACATTGAAGACTATGACATGAGAAGACATCACATGAAGACTTTGGAGCACGAAGACATAGTTGTTTCGTAGTTTCATCTTCTTCTTTGTTGAGTCATAGGAACCACCGTACTGTTAAGTGGGGACCAAGTGAACATAGTCAGAATGACTAAAGTGATGCTCAACCAAATCCTAAGTCTTCGAGCGAAGACAATGAGAGCAAATCTTATCCAGAGCTGGATAAGTCAGTTTTACTTGTAGCCCAAGTTAAGCTGCCGTGTGTGTTTGAAATCTGACCGTTGGAACATGTGTCAGTTCCTTAGTGACCCAGGGTCATTTCGGACAAATCAAGTCGGGTTGCCTAGTGGCTATAAATATCCCACCCCTACACCATAAATTGGTGGCTGCTCAGAGTTAGTGCACGGCTTTTGTCATTTGAGAGCAACCCACCTATGAAGTCTTTGAGAGAGAAATCCTTGCGAGGACAAAGCCCTAAACACCCAGAGCCAAAGAGTGTTAGGAATCACTAAAATCTTCCTGTCTGTGTGATCTGAAGACTTGTTACACTTGAGGACTGTGAATCCTCCAGCCAGTTAGGCGTCGCGTTCTGAGCATCCAAGAGTCATTGTGGATCGTCGGCGAACGAAGTCTGTGAAGGTTTGGAAGTCTACCTTGAAGACTTACCTGAGCGATTGGGCGAGGACTGTGTGTCCTTAGCTCAAGGGGAATAAGGTGAAGACATGGTCTTCTGAGTTAAATCTCAGCCTCCCTAACCAGACGTACAGTTGTCACAGCAACTGGAACTGGTCCAACAAATCATTGTCTTCAACAAGCAACTGGTTCTATCCATCCCTTGTCTTTATTTACAGTTGGTACTTGTGAAGTCATAGTCTGTTTGCATTATCTGTTTATCTTCACGGTGTGACTGTTTGTTCTGATTGGCTTCATACTATATTCCATCCTGATCCATACTGCCTAGTTGCTATTAGTCTTCGTGCTTTCATTTCATTGTATACTTGACTATGGCTTGCCTAGTGTAGTCTACCTTCCGCTGCATGTTTATAGGTTCATTTCTATCGCTTGTCTTCCAAACATCCATGTTTTGAAGACTTTCATAAAAATCGCCTATTCACCCCCCTCTAGTCGATAATTAGCACTTTCAAATATATCTCGGAATGGCTATGGAAATGCCATGATAGGTAGGTATGGTGGCTGTTTTGAGGAAGGTATATGGTGGGTGTATGATACCGGCGAAAGGTGCGCGGTATTAGAGAGGCTAGCAATGGTGGAAGGGTGAGAGTGCGTATAATCCATGGACTCAACATTAGTCATAAAGAACTCACATACTTATTGCAAAAATCTATTAGTTATCGAAACAAAATATTACACGCATGCTCCTAGGGGGGTAGATTGGTAGGAAAAGACCATCGCTCGTCCCCGGACGCCATTCATAAGGAAGACAATCAATAAATAAATCATGCTCCGACTTCATCACATAACGGTTCACCATACATGCATGCTACGGGAATCACAAACTTCAACACAAGCATTTCTCAAATTTAAAACTACTCAACTAGCACGACTCTAATATTACCATCTCCATATCTCAAAACAATTATCAAGTATCAAACTTCTCATAGTATTCAACACACTCATAAGATTTTTTTATTAATCTTGAATGCCTAACATAATTAAAGCAAATTACCATGCTGTTTTGTAGAACTCTCAAAATAATCTAAGTGAAGCATGAGAGAACAATAGTTTCTATAAAGCAAATCCACCACCGTGCTCTAAAAGATATAAGTGAAGCACTGGAGCAAAAACTATATAACTCAAAAAATATAAGTGAAGCACATAGAGTATTCTAACAATTTCCGAATCATGTGTGTCTCTCTCAAAAGGTGTGTACAGCAAGGATGATTGTGGAAAACAAAAAAAATAAAGACTCAAATAATATAGGACGCTCCAAGCAAAACACATATCATGTGGTAAATAAAAATATATCTCCAAGTAAAGTTACCGATGGAAGTAGACGAAAGAGGGGATGCCTTCCGGGGCATCCCCAAGCTTGGGCTTTTAGGTGTCCTTAGATTATCTTGGGGTGCCATGGGCATCCCCAAGCTTAGGCTCTTGCCACTCCTTGTTCCATAATCCATCAAATCTTTTACCCAAAACTTGAAAACTTCACAACACAAAACTTAAAGTAGAAAATCTCGTGAGCTCCGTTACGGAAAGAAAACAAAACACGACTTCAAGGTACTGTAATGAACTCATTATTTATTTATATTGGTGTTAAATCTACTGTATTCCAACTTCTCTATGGTTTATAAACTATTTTACTAGCCATAGATTCATCAAAATAAGCAAAGAACACACGAAAAACGGAATCTATCAAAAACAGAACAGTCTGTAGTAATCTGTAGCTAACGCAAGTTCTGGAACCCCCAAAATTCTAAAATAAATTTATGGACGTGAGAAATTTATCTATTAATCATCTGCAAAAATAATTAACTAAATATCACTTTCCAAATAAAAATGGCAGCAATTCTCATGCGCGCTAAAGTTTCTGTTTTTTACAACAAGATTAAAAAGACTTTCCCTAAGTCTTCCCAACGTTTCTACTTGGCACAAAAACTAATTAAACACAAAAACACAACCAAAACAGAGAGTCCAGATAAATTATTTATTACTAAACATGAGCAAAAATCAAGGAATAAAAATAAAATTGGGTTGCCTCCCAACAAGCGCTATCGTTTAACGCCGCTAGCTAGGCATAAAAGTAAGGATAGATCTAGGTATTGCCATCTTTGGCAGGCAATCCATAAGTGGCTCTCATAATAGATTCATATGGTAATTTAATTTTATTTCTAGGGAAGTTTTCCATGCCTTTCCTTAACAGAAATTGGAATCTAATATTCCCTTCCTTCATATCAATAATTGCACCAATCGTTCTAAGGAAAGGTCTACCAAGAATAATAGGACATGAAGGATTGCAATCTATGTCAAGAACAATAAAATCTACGGGCACATAATTCCTATTTGCAACAATAAGAACATCATTAATTCTTCCCATAGGTTTCTTAATAGTGGAATCCGCAAGGTGCAAGTTTAAAGAGCAATCATCAAAATCACGGAAATCTAGCAAATCACACAAAGTCTTTGGAATCGTGGAGACACAAGCACCCAAATCCCACAAAGCATAGCATTCATGATCTTTAATTTTAATTTTAATAGTAGGTTCCCACTCATCATAAAGTTTTCTAGGGATAGAAACTTCCAATTCAAGTTTACAAAACAAAGATTTAATAGGGGACACATCAATAACTTTTAGATCTTCATCTTTATTTTCATGGGAACTAGAAGAACACACTTTCATAAAACAATCTTTCTTAGAACACATCCTAGCGGTTCTTTCTTTGCACTCATAAATGGAAATTCTTATGGCCTTGTGAGACTCATTGATATCATGCTTAGGTGGAATAGATCTAAGTTTCAAAGAATCAACATCAAGAGAAATTCTATCAACGTTCCTAGCCAATTCATCAATCTTAAGCAATTTTTCTTCAATCAAATCATTGAAATTCCTTTGCGAAGTAATAAATTCTTTAATATTAGATGCAAAATCAGAGGGTATCTTATTAAAATTTCCATAAGAATTGTTGTAGGAATTACCATAACTATTAGAGGAATTACTAGGATACGGCCTAGGATTAAAGTTTCCTCTATACGCGTTGTTACCAAAATTATTCCTACCAACAAAATTCACATCCATAGATTCATTATTATTCTCAATTAAAGTAGACAAAGGCATATCATTAGGATCAGAAGAAACACTTTTGTTAGCAAATAATTTCATAAGTTCATCCATCGTTCCACTCAAAACATTAATTTCTTCTATCGCATGCACTTTCTTATTAGTAGATCTTTCAGTGTGCCATTGAGAATAGTTAACCATAATATTATCTAGGAGTTTTGTAGCTTCTCCTAAAGTGATTTCCAAAAAAGTGCCTCCTGCGGCCAAATCTAAAAGATTTCTAGAAGCAAAATTCAATCCAGCATAATTTTTTTGTATAATCATCCATAAATTCAAACCATGTGTAGGGCAATTACGTATCATTAATTTCATCCTCTCCAAAGCTTGTGCAACATGTTCATGATCAAGTTGCTTGAAATTCATGATATCGTTTCTAAGAGAGATGATCTTAGTTGGAGGAAAATACTTAGAGATAAAAGCATCTTTGCACTGATTCCACGAATCAATACTATTTTTAGGCAAAGACGAAAACCAAGCTTTAGCACGATCTCTAAGCGAAAAAGGAAATAGCTTCAATTTAACAATATCATTGTCCACATCTTTCTTCTTTTGCATATCACACAAATCAACAAAGTTGTTTAGATGGGTAGCGGCATCTTCACTGGGAAGGCCGGAAAACGGATCTTCCATGACAAGATTCAACAAAGCAGTATTAATTTCACAACATTCAACATTGGTAAGAGGAGCAATCGGAGTGTCAATAAAATCATTGTTGCTGGTATTAGTAAAGTCACACAATTTAGTATTATCTCGAGCCATCGTGACAAGCAAGCAATCCAACACACAAGCAAACAAGAGACAGGCAAAAAGAGGGAAATACAGAAAGAGAAGGAGGATTGAGAGAGAGGGCGAATAAAATGGCAAGGGTGAAGTGGGAGGAGAGGAAAACGAGAGGCAAATGGCAAATAATGTAATGAGGGAGATAAGGGTTTGTGATGGGTACTTGGTATGTTGACTTTTGCGTACACTCCCCGACAACGGCGCCAGAAATCCTTCTTGCTACCTCTTGAGCACTACGTTGGTTTTCCCTTGAAGAGGAAAGGGTGATGCAGCAAAGTAGTGTAAGTATTTCCCTCAGTTTTTGAGAACCAAGGTATCAATTCAGTAGGAGGCCATGCACGAGTCCCTCACACCTACACAAACAAATAAACTCCTCGCAACCAACGCAATAAAGGGGTTGTCAACCCCTTCACGGTCACTTACGAGAGTGAGATCGGATAGATATGATAAGATAATATTTTTGGTATTTTTATGATAAAGATGCAAAGTAAAGAAAGCAAAATAAATGAAAAAGGAAATAGCTTGTTTACGGAAGATTAATATGATGGAAAATAGACCCGGGGGCCATAGGTTTCACTAGTGGCTTCTCTTGAGAGCATAAGTATTACGGTGGGTAAACAAATTACTGTTGAGCAATTGACAGAATTGAGCATAGTTATGAGAATATCTAGGTATGATCATGTATATAGGCATCACGTCCGAAACAAGTAGACCAACTCCTGCCTGCATCTACTACTATTACTCCACACATCGACCGCTATCCAGCATGCATCTAGAGTATTAAGTTCAAGAGAACATAGTAACGCTTTAAGCAAGATGACATGATGTAGAGGGATAAACTCATGCAATATGAAATAAACCCCATCTTGTTATCCTCGATGGCAACAATACAATACGTGCCTTACTGCCCCTACTGTCACTGGGAAAGGACACCGCAAGATTGAACACAAAGCTAAGCACTTCTCCCATTGCAAGAAAGATCAATCTAGTAGGCCAAACCAAACTGATAATTAGAAGAGACTTGCAAAGATAACCAATCATGCATAAAAGAATTCAGAGAAGATTCAAATATTGTTCATAGATAAACTTGATCATAAACCCACAATTCATCAGTCTCAACAAACACACCGCAAAAGAAGATTACATCAAATAGATCTCCACAAGAGAGGGGGAGAACTTTGTATTGAGATCCAAAAAGAGAGAAGAAGCCATATAGCTAGTAACTATGGACCCGAAGGTCTGAAGTAAACTACTCACACTTCATCGGAGAGGCTATGGTGTTGATGTAGAAGCCCTCCGTGATCGATGCCCCCTCCGACGGAGCTCCGGAAAAGGCCCCAAGATGGGATCTCACGAATACAGAAATTTACGGCGGTGGAATTAGGGTTTTGGCTTCGTATCTGGTAGTTTGGGGGTACATAGGTATATATAGGAGGAAGGAGTACGTCGGTGGAGCAACGTGGGCCCCACGAGGGTGGAGGGCGTGCCTGGGGGGGCCCTAACTCGTGCCTTCCTGGTAGCTTTCTTGACGTAGGGTCCAAGTCCTCTGGATCATGTTCGTCCCGAAAATCACGTCCCCGAAGGTTTCATTCTGTTTGGACTCCGTTTGATATTCTTTTTTTGCGAAACTCTGAAATAGGCAAAAAACAACAATTCTGGGCTGGGCCTTCGGTTAATAGGTTAGTCCCAAAAATAATATAAAAGTGTATAATAAAGCCCAATAATGTCCAAAACAAGATATAATATGGCATGGAACAAAAAAATTATAGATACATTGGAGACGTATCAGAGTCCACGAAGGGCTCCACCCACCATGGGTCCACGAAGAAGCAACCTTGTCTATCCCACCACGGCCATCGCCCACGAAGGACTTGCCTCGCTAGGGTAGATCTTCATGAAGTAGGCGATCTCATTGCCCGTACAAACTCCTTGTTTCAACTCCACAATCTTGACGGAGGCTCCCAAGTGACACCTAACCAATCTAGGAGACACCACCCTCCAAAAGGTAATAGATGGTGTGTTGATGATGAACTCCTTGATCTTGTGCTTCAAACGATAGTCTCGCCAACACTCAGCTCTCTCTCATAGGATTGGATTTGGTGGAAAGAGGGTTTGGGTGGAAAGCAACTTGAGGAAGACTAGAAATCAAGATTTATGTGGTTGGAATGGAATATCTTGACCTCAACACAAGTGTAGGTGGTTCTCTCTCAGAAAATGTATGTTGGAAGTGTAGGAATGTTCTGATGGTTCTCTCCATGAATGAAGAGTCGGTGGAGGGGTATATATAGCCTCCACAAAAAATCTAACCATTACACACAAATCACCAAACTTGGTGGGACCAAAACATGAAACTCGGTCATACCGATTTGGTTCAGAATGTGGAACGTTAGGATTTTTGGTGGGACCGACATGTCAACTCGGTGGGACCGATTCCATTAGGGTTAGGGCATAATGTAATCTCGGTGAGATCGATTACACAAACTCGGTGGGACCGATTTTGGTAATAGGCAAACAGAGAGTTGGTCAGGCAAACTTGGTGGGACCGATTTGCTCATCTCGGTTAGACCGAAACATTACGAAGGGGAAATAGAGAGTTTGCATTGCAATCTCGGTGGTACCGATCACTGATGACCCACAAGTATAGGGGATCTATCATAGTCCTTTCGATAAGTAAGAGTGTCGAACCCAACGAGGAGCAGAAGGAAATGATAAACGGTTTTCAGCAAGGTATTCTCTGCAAGTACTGAAATAAGTGGTAAGATATAGTTTTGTGATAAGATAATTTGTAACGACCAACAAGTAAAAAAAGTAAATAAAGTGCAGCAAGGTGGACCAATCCTTTTTGTAGCAAAGGACAAGCCTGGAGAAACTCTTATATAAGGAAAAGCGCTCCCGAGGACACATGGGAATATCGTCAAGCTAGTTTTCATCACCTTCATATGATTCGCGTTCGGTACTTTGATAATTTGACATGTGGGTGGACCGGTGCTTGGGTGTTGTTCTTACTTGAACAAGCATCCCACTTATGATTAACCTCTATTGCAAGCATCCGCAACTACAACAAAAGTATTAAGGTAAACCTAACCATAGCATCAAACATATGGATCCAAATCAGCTCCTTACGAAGCAACGCATAAACTAGGGTTTAAGCTTCTGTCACTCTAGCAACCCATCATCTACTTATTACTTCCCAATGCCTTCCTCTAGGCCCAAATAATGGTGAAGTGTTATGTAGTCGACGTTCACATAACACCACTAGAGGCTAGACAACATGCATCTAATTAAAATATCGAACGGATACCAAATTCACATGACTACTAATAGCAAGACTTCTCCCTTGTCCTCAGGAACAAACGTAACTACTCACAAAGCATAAACATGTTCATAATCAGAGGGGTATTAATATGCATATAGGATCTGAACATATGATCTTCCTGAAGGAAATATGTCCTAGAGGCAATAATAAAGTTATTATTTATTTCCTTATATCATGATAAGTGTTTATTATTCATGCTAGAATTGTATTAACCGGAAACATAATACATGTGTGAATACATAGACAAACTTAGTGTCACTAGTATGCCTCTACTTGACTAGCTCGTTAATCAAAGATGGTTATCTTTCCTAACCATGAACAAGGTCTTGTTATTTGATTAACAAGGTCACATCATTAGTTGAATGATCTGATTGACATGACCCATTTCATTAGCTTAGCACCCGATCGTTTAGTATGTTGCTATTGCTTTCTTCATGACTTATAGATGTTCCTATGACTATGAGATTATGCAACTCCCGTTTGCCGGAGGAACACTTTGGGTGCTACCAAACATCACAACGTAACTGGGTGATTATAAAGGAGTACTACAGGTGTTTCCAATGGTAGATGTTGGGTTGGCGTATTTCAAGAATAGGATTTGTCACTCCGATTGTCGGAGAGGTACCTCTGGGCCCTCTCGGTAATACACATCACATAAGCCTTGCAAGCATTATAACTAAGATGTTAGTTGTGAGATGATGTATTACGGAACGAGTAAAGAGACTTGCCAGTAACGAGATTGAACTAGGTATTGGATACCGACGATCGAATCTCGGGCAAGTAACATACCGATGACAAAGGGAACAACGTATGTTGTTATGTGGTCTGACCGATAAAGATCTTCGTAGAATATGTAGGAGCCAATATGGGCATCCAGGTCCCGCTATTGGTTATTGACCGGAGACGTGTCTCGGTCATGTCTACATTGTTCTCGAACCGTAGGGTCCGCACGCTTAAGGTTTCGATGACAGTTATATTATGAGTTTATGAGTTTTGATGTACCGAAGTAGTTCGGAGTCCCGGATGAGATCGGGGACATTACGAGGAGTCTCGGAATGGTCGAGACGTAAAGATCGATATATTGGACGACTATATTCGGACTTCGGAAAGGTTCCGAGTGATTCGGGTATTTTTCGGAGTACCGGAGAGTTACGGGAATTCGCCGGGGAGTATATGGGCCTTATTGGGCCATACGGGAATAGAGGAAAGAGTCCAAAAGGAAGGAGGCCTGCGCCCCACCTCTGGTCCGAATTGGACAAGGGGCGCAGCCCCCTTTTCCTTATTCCTCTCCCCCTCTTTCCCCTTCTCCTACTCCAACAAGGAAGGAGGGAGTCCTACTCCCGGTGGGAGTAGGACTCCCCTTGGCGCGCCAACTCCTAGGCCGGCCGCCCCTCCTCCCTTGCTCCTTTATATACGGGGGCAGGGGGCACCCCATAGACACACAAATTGATCCTTGGTGATCGTTCCTTAGCCGTGTGCGGTGCCCCCTGCCACCAAATTCCACCTCGATCATATTGTTGCAGTGCTTAGGCGAAGCCCTGCGTCGGTAGTACATCAAGATCGTCACCACGCCGTCGTGCTGACGGAACTCCTCTCCGATGCTTTGCTGGATCGGAGCCCGGGGATCGTCATCGAGCTGTACGTGTGCTAAGAACTCGGAGGTGCCGGAGTAATGGTGCTTGGATCGGTCGGATCGGGAAGACGTACGACTACTTCCTCTACGTTGTGTGATCGCTTCCGCAGTCGGTCTGCGTGGGTACGTAGACAACACTCTCCCCTCTCGTTGCTGTGCATCACCATGATCTTGCGTGTGCGTAGGAATTTTTTTGAAATTACTACGTTCCCCAACAGTGGCATCCGAGCCTAGGTTTTATGGTTTGATGTTATTTGCACGAGTAGAACACAAGTGAGTTGTGGGAGATACAAGTCATACTGCCTACCAGCATGTCATACTTTGGTTCGGCGGTATTGTTGGACGAAACGACCCGGACCAACCTTACGCGTACGCTTACGCGAGACCGGTTCCCTCGACGTGCTTTGCACATAGATGGCTTGCGGGCGACTGTCTCTCCAACTTTAGTTGAACCGAGTGTGGCTACGCCCGGTCCTTGAGAAGGTTAAAACGGAGTCTATTTGACAAACTATCGTTGTGGTTTTGATGCGTAGGTGAGATGAGTTCTTGCTTAAGCCCGTAGCAGCCACGTAAAACATGCAACAACAAAGTAGAGGACGTCTAACTTGTTTTGCAGGGCATGATGTGATGTGATATGGTCAAGGCATGATGCTAAATTTTATTGTATGAGATGATCATGTTTTGTAACAAAGTTATCGGCAACTGGCAGGAGCCATATGGTTGTCGCTTTATTATATGCAATGCAATCGCGATGTAATGCTTTACTTTATTACTAAGCGGTAGTGATAGTCGTGGAAGCATAAGATTGGCGAGACGACAACGATGCTACGATGGAGATCAAGGTGTCGTGCCGGTGACGATGGTGATCATGACGGTGCTTCGGAGATGGAGATCACAAGCACAAGATGATGATGGCCATATCATATCACTTATATTGATTGCATGTGATGTTTATCCTTTTATGCATCTTATCTTGCTTTGATTGACGGTAGCATTATAAGATGATCTCTCACTAAATTATCAAGAAGTGTTCTCCCTGAGTATGCACCGTTGCCAAAGTTCGTCGTGACCAGACACCACGTGATGATCGGGTGTGATAAGCTCTACGTCCATCTACAACGGGTGCAAGCCAGTTTTGCACACGCAGAATACTCAGGTTAAACTTGACGAGCCTAGCATATGCAGATATGGCCTCGGAACACGGAGACCGAAAGGTCGAGCGTGAATCATATAGTAGATATGATCAACATAACGATGTTCACCATTGAAAACTACTCCATCTCACGTGATGATCGGTTATGGTTTAGTTGATTTGGATCACGTGATCACTTAGAGGATTAGAGGGATGTTTATCTAAGTGGGAGTTCTTAATTAATATGATTAATTGAACTTTAATTTATCATGAACTTAGTCCTGGTAGTATTAGCATATCTATGTTGAAGATCAATAGCTCGCGTTGTTGCTTTCATATGTTTATTTTGATATGTTCCTAGAGAAAATTGTGTTGAAAGATGTTAGTAGCAATGATACGGATTGGATCCGTGATCTGAGGTTTATCCTCATTGCTGCACAGAAAAATTATGTCCTTGATGCACCGCTAGGTGACAGACCTATTGCAGGAGCAGATGCAGACGTTATGAACGTTTGGCTAGCTCAATATGATGACTACTTGATAGTTTAGTGCACCATGCTTAATGGCTTAGAATCGGGACTTCAAAGTCATTTTGAACGTCATGGACCATATGAGATGTTCCAGGAGTTGAAGTTAATATTTCAAGCAAATACCCGAGTTGAGAGATATGAAGTCTCCAACAAGTTCTATAGCTAAAAGATGGAGGAGAATCACTCAACTAGTGAGCATGTGCTCAGATTGTCTGGGTACTACAATCGCTTGAATCAAGTGGGAGTTAATCTTCCAGATAAGATAGTGATTGACAGAATTCTCTAGTCACCATCACCAAGTTAGTAAAACTTCGTGATGAACTATAGTATGCAAGGGATAATGGAAATGATTCCCAAGCTCTTGTGATGCTAAAATCAACGAAGGTAGAAATCAAGAAAAACATCAAGTGTTGATGGTTGACAAGGCCACTAGTTTCAAGAAAAGGGAAAAAGGGAAGAAGAAGGGGAACTTCAAGAAGAACGGCAAGCAAGTTGCTGCTCAAGAGAAGAAACCCAAGTCTGGACCTAAGCCTGAGACTGAGTGCTTCTACTGCAAAGGGACTGGTCACTGGAAGCGGAAATACCCCAAGTGATTGGCGGATAAGTAGGATGGCAAAGTGAACATAAGTATATTTGATATACATGATTATTGATGTGTACTTTACTAGTGTTTATAGCAACCCCTCAGTATTTGATACTAGTTCAGTTGCTAAGATTAGTAACTCGAAACGGGAGTTGCAGAATGAACAGAGACTAGTTAAGGGTGAAGTGACGATGTGTGTTGGAAGTGGTTCCAAGATTGATATGATCATCATCACACACTCCCTATAATTTCGGGATTAGTGATGAACCTAAATAAGTGTTATTTGGTGTTTGCGTTGAGCATGAATATGATTTGATCATGTTTATTGTAATACGGTTATTCATTTAAGTAAGAGAATAAATTGTTGTTCTGTTTACATGAATAAAACCTTATATGGTTACACACCCAATGAAAATAGTTCGTTGGATCTCAATCATAGTGATACACATAATCATAATATTGAAACCAAAAGATGCAAAGTTAATAATGGTAGTGCAACTTATTTGTGGCACTGCCGTTTAGGTCATATTGGTGTAAAGCGCATGAAGAAACTCCATGCTGATGGGCTTTTGGAATCACTTTATTATGAATCAGTTGATGCTTGTGAACCATGCCTTATGGGCAAGATGACTAAAACGCCGTTCTCCGGAACAATGAAGCAAGCAACAGATTTGTTGGAAATCATACATACTGATGTATGTGGTCCGATGAATATTAAGGCTTGCAGCAAGTATCATTATTTTCTGACCTTCACAGATGATTTGAGCAAATATGGGGATATCTACTTAATGAAACATAAGTATGAAACATTTGAACAGTTCAAAGAATTTCAGAGTGAAGAAGAAAATCATCGTGACAAGAAAATAAAAGTTTCTACGATATGATCGCAGAGGTAAAATATTTGAGTTACGAGTTTGGTCTTTAGTTAAAAACAATGTGAAATAGTTTCACTACTCACGCCGCCTAGAACACCACAAGATAATGGTGTGTCCGAATGTCATAACCGTACTTTATTGGATATAGTACAATCTATGATGTTTTTACCGATTTACCAATATCATTTTGGGATTATGCATTAAAGACAGCTGCATTCACGTTAAAAAGGGCACCATCTAAGTCTGTTGAGACGACATAATCTGAACTGTGGTTTGGCAAGAAACCAAAGTTGTCGTTTCTTAAAGTTTGGGTTGCAATGTTTATATGAAAAGGTTTCAACTTGATAAGCTCAAACCCAAATCAGAGAAGTGCGTCTTCATAGGATACCCAGAAAGAAAATGTTGGGTACACCTTCTATCACAGATCCGAAGGCAAGCTATTCGTTGCTGGGAATGGATCCTTTCTAGAGAAGGAGTTTCTCTCGAAAGAAGTGAGTGGGAGGAAAGTAGAACTTGATGAGGTAACTGTACCTCCTCCCTTATTGGAAAGTAGTACATCACAAAAACCGGTTTATGTGACACCTACACCAATTAGTGAGGAAGCTAATGATGATGATCATGAAACTTCAGATCAAGTTACTACCGAATCTCGTAGGTAAACCAGAGTGAGAACCACACCAGAGTGGTACGGTAATCCTGTTCTGGAAGTCATGTTACTAGACCATGATGAACTTGCGAACTATGAGGAAGCGATGATGAGCCCAGATTCCGCAAAATGGTTTGAGGCCATGAAATCTGAGATATGATCCATGTATGAGAACAAAGTATGGACTTTGATGGATTTGCCCGATGATCGGCAAGCCATAGAAAATAATGGATCTTCAAGAGAAAGACGGACACCGATAGTAGTGTTACTATCTACAAAGCTAGAATTGTCGCAAAAGGTTTTCGACAAGTTCAAGGTGTTGACTACAATGAGAGTTTCTCACTCGTATCTATGCTTAAGTCTGTTCGAATCATGTTAGCAATTGCCACATTTTATGAAATCTGGCAAATGGATAAACAAAACTGCATTCCTTAATGGATTTCTTAAAGAAGAGTTGTATATGATGCAACCAGTAGGTTTTGTCAATCCTAAAGGTGCTAACAAAATATGCAAGCTCCAGCGATTCATCTATGGACTGGTGCAAGCATCTCGGAGTTGGAATACACGCTTTGATAAGTTGATCAAAGCATATAGTTTTATACAGACTTGCGGTGAAGCCTGTATTTACAAGAAAGTGAGTGGGAGCACTACAGCATTTCTGATAAGTATATGTGAATGACATATTGTTGATCGGAAATAATGTAGAATTGTTCTGTAAAGCATAAAGGAGTGTTTGAAAGGAGTTTTTTAAAGAAAGACTTCGGTGAAGCTGCTTACATATTGAGCTTCAAGATCTATAGAGATAGATCAAGACGCTTGATAAGTTTTTTCAATGAGTACATACCTTGACAAGATTTTGAAGTAGTTCAAAATGGAGCAGTCAAAGAAAGAGTTCTTGCCTGTATTACAAGGTGTGAAGTTGAGTAAGACTCAAAGCCCGACCACGCAGAAGATAGAAAGAGAATGAAAGTCATTCCCTATGCCTTGGCCATAGGTTCTATAAAGTATGTCATGCTGTATACCAGATCTATTGTATACCCTGCATTGATTTGGCAAGGGAGTACAATAGTGATCTAGGAGTAGATCACTGGACAGCGGTCAGAATTATCCTTAGTGAAATAAGGATATGTTTCTCGATTATGGACGTGACAAAAAGGTTCGTTGTAAAGGGTTACATTGATGCAAGTTTTTGACACTGATCCAGATGAATCTAAAGTCTCAATCTGGATACATATTGAAAGTGGGAGCAATTAGCTAGAGTAGCTCCGTGTAGAGCATTGTAGACATAGAACTTGCAAAATACTTACGGATCTGAATGTGACAGACCCGTTGACTAAAATTATCTCACAAGCAAAACATGATCACACCTTAGTACTCTTTGGGTGTTAATCACATAGATATGTGAACTAGATTACCGACTCTAGTAAACCCTTTGAGTGTTGGTCACATGACGATGTGAACTATGGGTGTTAATCACATGGTGATGTGAACTATTGTTGTTAAATCACATGGCGATGTGAACTAGATTATTGACTCTAGTGCAAGTGGGAGACTGAAGGAAATATGCCCTAGAGGCAATAATAAAGTTATTATTTATTTCCTTATATCATGATAAATGTTTATTATTCATGCTAGAATTGTATTAACCGGAAACATAATACATGTGTGAATACATAGACAAACTTAGTGTCATTAGTATGCCTCTACTTGACTAGCTCGTTAATCAAAGATGGTTATCTTTCCTAACCATGAACAAGCTCTTGTTATTTGATTAACGAGGTCACATCATTAGTTGAATGATCTGATTGACATGACCCATTTCATTAGCTTAGCACCCGATCGTTTAGTATGTTGCTATTACTTTGTTCATGACTTATACATGTTCCTATGACTATGAGATTATGCAACTCCCGTTTGCCGGAGGAACACTTTGGGTGCTACCAAACGTCACAACGTAACTGGGTGATTATAAAGGAGTACTACAGGTGTTTCCAATGGTAGATGTTGGGTTGGCGTATTTCGAGAATAGGATTTGTCACTCCGATTGTCGAAGAGGTACCTCTGGGCCCTCTCGGTAATACACATCACATAAGCCTTGCAAGCATTATAACTAAGATGTTAGTTGTGAGATGATGTATTACGGAACGAGTAAAGAGACTTGCCAGTAACGAGATTGAACTAGGTATTGGATACCGACGATCGAATCTCGGCCAAGTAACATACCGATGACAAAGGGAACAACGTATATTGTTATGCGGTCTGACCGATAAAGATCTTCGTAGAATATGTAGGAGCCAATATGGGCATCCATGTCCCGCTATTGGTTATTGACCGGAGACGTGTCTCGGTCATGTCTACATTGTTCTCGAACCGTAGGGTCCGCATGCTTAAGGTTTCGATGACAGTTATATTATGAGTTTATGAGTTTTGATGTACCGAAGGAGTTCGGAGTCCCGGATGAGATCGGGGACATGACGAGGAGTCTCGAAATGGTCGAGACGTAAAGATCGATATATTGGACGACTATATTCGGACTTCGGAAAGGTTCCGAGTGATTCGGGTATTTTTCGGAGTACCGGAGAGTTACGGGAATTCGCCGGGGAGTATATGGGACCTTATTGGGCCATACGGGAATAGAGGAAAGAGTCCAAAAGGAAGGAGGCCTGCGCCCCACCTCTGGTCCGAATTGGATAAGGGGCGCAGCCCCCTTTTCCTTATTCCTCTCCCCCTCTTTCCCCTTCTCCTACTCCAACAAGGAAGGAGGGAGTCCTACTCCCGGTGGGAGTAGGACTCCCCTTGGCGCGCCAACTCCTAGGCCGGCCGCCCCTCCTCCCTTGCTCCTTTATATACGGGGCAGGGGGCACCCCATAGACACACAAGTTGATCCTTGGTGATCGTTCCTTAGCCGTGTGCGGTGCCCCTGTCACCAAATTCCACCTCGATCATATTGTTGCAGTGCTTAGGCGAAGCCCTGCGTCGGTAGTACATCAAGATCGTCACCACGCCGTCGTGCTGACGGAACTCCTCCCCGACGCTTTGCTGGATCGGAGCCCGGGGATCGTCATCGAGCTGTACGTGTGCTAAGAACTCGGAGGTGCCGGAGTAACGGTGCTTGGATCGGTCGGATCGGGAAGACGTACGACTACTTCCTCTACGTTGTGTGATCGCTTCCGCAGTCGGTCTGCGTGAGTACGTAGACAACACTCTCCCCTCTCGTTGCTGTGCATCACCATGATCTTGCGTGTGCGTAGGAATTTTTTTGAAATTATTACGTTCCCCAACACTTCCACCAATTAAACCAGCTAGCATCAACTACAAGGAGTAATTAACACTACTAGCTACCTACTAGCACCAATCCCGGACTTGAAGACAAGAATCGGATGCAAGAGATGAACTAGGGTTTTGAGATGAGATGGTGCTGGTGAAGATGTTGATGGAGATTGCCCTCTCCCGATGGGAGGATCATTGGTGATGACGATGGCGATGATTTCCCCCTCCGGGAGGGAAGTTTCCCCAGCAGAACAGCTCTGTCGGGGCTCTAGATTGGATCCGCCAAGGTTCCGCCTCGTGGCGGCGGAGTTTCGTCCCGAAAGGTTGCTTCTTATTTTTTTTCTAGACGAAAGACTTCATATAGGAGAAGATGGCCATCGGAGAGCCACCAGGGGGCCCACGAGGTAGGGGGGCGCGCCCTGGGGGGGGCACCCTCGTGAGCAGGGTGTGGGCCCCCTGGTCTTCATATTTGGCGAGGATTTTCATTATTTATTATAAGGTATTCCGTGGAGTTTCAGGACTTTTGGAGTTGTGCAGAATAGGTCTATAATATTTGCTCCTTTTCCAGCCTAGAATTCCAGCTGCCGGCATTCTCCCTCCTTATGTAAACCTTGTAAAATAAGAGAGAATAGCCATAAGTATTGTGACATAATGTGAAATAATAGCCCATAATGCAATAAATATCGATATAAAAGCATGATGCAAAATGGACATATCAACTCCGCCAAGCTTAGACCTCGCTTGTCCTCAAGCGAAAGCCGATAACGATAAATATGTCCCCATGTTTAGAGGTAGAGGCGTCGATAAAAAATAAAATACGGACATGAGGGCATCATGATTACCCTGTTCAAGAATTCATCCGATTAACCAGTTAACTTGCCGATTAATCCCTACTCATAGGGTCACCGAGTAGCCGATAAACCGAAAAATCATCCGATTAATTGATTAAATGGCCAATTAACTTGCCGATTAGCCGATTAATCCCCTACTCGCTAGCCAACCGAGCAGCTACCAGTTAACGATTTCCTCAACAATGCATGATTATTCTCATAACAACAACATACATAGATATTGTCATATGATTACTTATGTTCAAGTGATGATCTATTCACAATGCAAAAGTATGAATCAGAAACCTTATTGAGAACCAACAAACTATAACCTCTATCATTGAAGTAATTGCAATTTATCATAACATCAGAAAGAGTCTATGTGAGAGCTAAAAAGCAAGTCCACATACTCAACTATCATCTAGTCCTTCATAATTGCTAACACTCACGCAATACTTGTGGTTATGGAGTTTTAATCGGACACAGAGAAAGATAGGGGCTTATAGTTTCGCCCCACAACCTTTTACCTTGAGGGTAATGTCAACAATAATAACTCATGCCCCCTATATCAAATTATATATATATATATATATATATATATATATATATATATATATATATATATACCAGGTTCTTTCCAACATGCTGGGCTTGCCAAAGGATAAAATGAAAAAGGAAAGGTGAAGATAACCATGACACTTGCATAAGGTAGAAGATAATAATAAAAGATAGGCCCTTCGCAGAGGTTGCCATGCGCTTTTATGGTTGGATGCACAAAATCTTAATGCGAAAGAACGTCACTTTATATTGCCCCTTGTGATATGAACCTTCATTATGCAGTCCGTCGCTTTTATTACTTCCACATCACAAGAACGTATAAAGCTTATTTCTCCCACACCAATCAATCATACATATTTAGAGAGCAATTTTTATTGCTTTGCACCGATGACAACTTACTTGAAGGATCTTATTCAATCCATAGGTAGATATGGTGGACTCTCATGGCAAAACTGGTTTAAGGGTATTTGGAAGCACAAGTAGTATCTCTACTTGGTGCTGAGAATTTGGCTAGCATGAGGGGGAAAGGCAAGCTCAACATGTTGGATGATCCATGACAACATACTTTATCTCAGATATAAGAAAACATAACCCATTACGTTGTCTTCCTTGTCCAACATCAACTCTTTAGCATGTCATATTTTGATGAGTGTTCCCAATCATAAAAGATGTCAATAATAGTATATTTATATGTGAAACCTCTCTTTCCTTATTACTTCCCATTAATTGCAACGATGACCGAAGCTATGTCTGCCAACTCCCAACAACTTTTAATCATCACACTCTTTCTATGTGAATTCATTACTATCAATAAGATCAATATGAACTTTTGTTTCTTCTTATTATTTTTCTCTTTTCTTTTCTTTTATTTGGGATCATGGCAAAAATAAGCAAGCCCTTGACTCAATCACTAATCTTTATTATATAACTCACAGACTCGATTACATAGATAGATCATAAAGCAAAACTCGAAACTAGATCTTGCCATAAACTTTATTCTACTAGATCAAAATACTACTAATAGGATCGAACTAAGAAAAACGGTAAAGATAGGAGTTGTGATTGTGATATGATACCGGGGCACCTCCCCCAAGCTTGGCAGTTGCCAAGGGGAGTGGCCATACCCATGTGATTATATCTCCTTGGTTGGTGAAGAAGGTGGAGGTGTTGTTGACTTAGTTGATGGCATAGACTTCTCCCTTAATTTACGCTTGAGGACGACATTTTGATCCCTCAGATCATCAATCTCCCACTCCAGGGTTAATATCTTTTTGCATAGGTCCTGCTTATTTTCCTGCAAGAGACGAAAAGGGATAAACTCAAATTTTGGTTTCTTTACCCTATCAGGGAGACTTGACTTTTTGAACTGCAGGTGCATATCCCAGGTTGAGGTAATGGGGCTTCATCTTCATCTGAGCTCGTCTCCTCCTCCCCATAAGGTTCATAGTTCTTTTCTTCCTCCGTGGTCCAACCATCGTGCTCCACATCTCCATAGACCTTAGGATTAGATAAGTAATCATCCACATAGCTTTCTCCTTCTGAATCCTGGGAAGACATGTTGATCTAATCTTAAGTGGGACAGCTCGAAACAAAAACAGAGGATAATTGCGTGATACGGGAGTCAAAACCCCCGGGAGATTATATAATGAATTTTTACCGACCAAAATACGTATCATGCAAGAAAATGGAGTCCAGAAGGCACACAAGGAGCTCACGAGGTAGGGGGGCGCGCCCAAGGGGGTAGGGCGCGCCCTCCACCCTCATGGGGCCCTCGTGTCCTTCCCGGACTACTACTTAATTTTCTATTTTTCTAAATATTCCAAAACGGAGAAATATTGCCTTAAAAATTGTTTTGGAGTCGGTTTACTTACCGTACCACATACCTATTCCTTTTCGGAGTCTGAAACGTTCTGGAAAGTGTCCCTTATGTATTCCTCCGGTGTTACAGTTTCAATAATATTGGTTTCAACATTTATGGGATTACCTGAGATATAGTGTTTAATTATTTGACCGTTTACCACCTTCAGATTTGTGCCTTCGAAGTTGTTGATTTTTATGGCACCGGAACGATAGACCTCCTCGATAACATAGGGGCCTTCCCATTTAGAGAGAAGTTTTCCTGCAAAAAATCTTAAACGGGAGTTGTATAGCAATACATAATCACCTACATTAAACTCACGCTTTTGTATCCTTTTGTCATGCCATCTTTTAACCTTTTCTTTAAACAACTTGGCATTTTCATAAGGTTGGGTTCTCCATTCATCAAGTGAGCTAATATCAAATAACCTCTTTTCACCGGCAAGTTTGAAATCATAGTTGAGCTCTTTAATAGCCCAATATGCCTTATGTTCTAGTTCAAGAGGTAAGTGACATGCCTTTCCATATACCATTTTATACGGAGACATACCCATAGGATTTTTATATGCAGTTCTATAGGCCCATAATGCATCATCAAGTTTCTTGGACCAATTCTTTCTGGACCTATTAACAGTCTTTTGCAAAATTAATTTGAGTTCTCTATTACTTAATTCTACTTGACCACTAGACTGTGGGTGATACGGAGATGCAATTCTATGATTGACATCATATTTAGCAAGCATTTTACGGAAAGCACCATGAATAAAATGTGAACCACCATTAGTCATTAAATATCTAGGGACTCCAAACCTCGGAAAAATAACTTCTTTAAGCATTTTTAATAGAAGTGTTATGATCAGCACTACTAGTTGGAATAGCTTCTACCCACTTAGTAACGTAATCAACATCAACTAAAATATGTGTATATCCATTAGAGGTAGGAAAAGGTCCCATATAATCAAAGCCCCAAACATCAAACGGTTCAATAACAAGTGAATAATTCATATGCATTTCTTGACATCTACTAATATTACCAATTTTTTGACATTCATCACAAGATAGGACAAACTTACGGGCATCCTTGAAGAGAGTAGGCCAATAAAAACCGGATTGCAATACCTTATGTGCAGTTCTATCTCCCACGTGGTGTCCTACATAAGTTTCGGAGTGGCACTTGTGTAGGATCTGTTCCTGTTCATGCTCAGGTACACAACGTCTAATAACACCATCTACTCCTTCTTTATAAAGATGTGGGTCATCCCAAAAGTAATGTCTCAAATCATAGAAGAACTTTTTCTTTTGTTGGTATGTGAAGCTAGGTGGTATAAATTTAGCAACTATGTAATTAGCATAATCAACATACCAAGGCGTACTACGAGAAGTACTTATGACATTAATTGTTCATCAGGAAAGCTATCATCAATAGGTAGTGGGTCATCAAGAACATTCTCTAACCTAGATAAGTTGTTTGCAATGGGATTCTCGGCTCCTTTTCTATCAACAATATGCAAATCAAATTCTTGTAGCAAGAGAACCCATCTAATAAGTCTAGGTTTAGCATCTTTCTTCTCCATAAGATATTTAATAGCAGCATGATCAGTGTGGATAGTTACTTTAGAATCAACAATATAAGGTCTGAACTTATCACAAGCAAATACAACAGCTAAAAGTTCTTTTTCAGTAGTAGCATAATTTATTTGAGCATTGTCTAGGGTCTTACTAGCATAATGAATAACATTTAATTTCTTATCAACTCTTTGCCCTAGAATAGCACCTACAGCATAATCGCTAGCATCACACATAATTTCAAAGGGTAAATTCCAATCAGGTGGCTGAACAATGGGTGCAGAGACTAATGCTTTCTTAAGTATTTCAAATGCTTCTACACAATCATCATCAAAGACAAATGGTATATCTTTTTGTAATAAATTAGTCAGAGGCCGAGAAATTTTTGAGAAGTCCTTAATGAACCTCCCATAAAATCCGGCGTGACCAAGGAAACTTCTTATACCTTTGATGTCCTTCGGACATGGCATATTTTCAATAGCATCAACCTTGGCTTTATCAACTTCAATACCTCTTTCAGAAACTTTATGCCCCAAGACAATACCTTCATTAACCATAAAGTGGCACTTTTCCCAATTCAAGACAAGATTAGTTTCTTCACATCTCTGCAAAACTCGATCAAGATTGCTCAAGCAATCATCAAAAGAAGATCCATAGATGGAAAAGTCGTCCATGAAAACCTCACAAATCTTTTCACAAAAGTCAGAGAATATAGCCATCATGCATCTTTGAAAGGTAGCAGGTGCATTACATAAACCAAAAGGCATACGTCTATAAGCAAAAGTACCAAAAGGGGATGTAAAAGTAGTCTTTGATTGATCTTTAGCCGACACAGGTATTTGAGAGAAACCAGAATAACCATCTAGAAAGCAGTAATGTGTATGTTTGCATAATCTTTCTAGCATTTGATCGATAAAAGGTAAGGGTTAATAATCTTTCTTAGTAGCCTTATTTAATTTGCGGAAATCAATTACCATCCTATAACCTGTAATAATTCTTTGTGGAATCAATTCATCTTTATCATTAGGAAAAACAGTAATACCTCCCTTCTTAGGGACACAATGAACAGGACTTACCCACTGACTATCAGCAACAGGATAAATTATACCTGCCTCCAGAAGCTTTAGTATTTCTTTTTCTTACCACTTCTTTCATTTTAGGGTTCAGACGTCATTGAGGATCACGAACTAGTTTGGCATCTGCTTCAAATTTATTTTATGTTGACATAGAGTGGGACTAATGCCCTTAAGATCATCAAGAGTATACCCAATAGCAGCACGGTGCTTCTTCAGAGTTTTCAATAATCTTTCTTCTTCATTCTCTGAAAGGTTAGCACTAATAATGACATGATATATCTTCTTTTCATCAAGATAAGCATATTTAAGATTATCAGGCAATGGTTTAAGCTCAAACACGGGATCACCCTTAGGTGGAGGAGGATCCCCTAGGATTTCAACATGCAAATTGTGTTTCAGCATAGGTTCCTGTTTAAAGAATACTTCATCTATTTCCCTTCTTTCATTCATAAACATATCATTCTCATGGTCTAGCAAATATTGTTCTAAAGGATCACTAGGAGGTACGAAAATAGAAGTAAGACCAATAATTTCATCCTTACTAGGCAGTTCTTCTTCACGGCGTTGTTTACAAAATTTAGAGAAATTAAATTCATGAGTCATATCATCCAAGCCAATAGTAACAACATTCTTTTCGCAGTCTATCCTAGCATTAACAGTGTTTAAGAAGGGCCTACCAAATATAATGGGACAAAAGCTATCTTGTGGGGAACTAAGAACAAGAAAATCAGTAGGATATTTAGTTTTCCCGCACAAGACTTCAACATCTCTAACAATTCCCATTGCTGAAATAGTATCTCTATTAGCAAGTTTAATTGTGACATCAATATCTTCTAACTCAGCAGGTGCAATTTCATGCTTGATTTCTTTATACAAGTCATAAGGTATAACACTAGCACTAGCACCCATATCACATAATCCATGATAACAATGATCTCCTATTTTAACAGAAATAACAAGCACACCTACCACATGTCTATGTTTATCTTTAGCACAAGGTTTAGCAATTCTAGCAGTTTCACCGCAGAAATGAATAACATGCCCATCAATATTATCAGACAAGAGCTCTTTAATAATAACAATATTAGGTTCAACTTTAACTTGCTCAGGAGGTGTAAATGTTTTAATATTGCTTTTACGAACCACAGTTGAAGCTTTAGCATGATCCTTTATTCTAACAGGGAAAGGTGGTTTCTCAACATAAGAAGTAGGAACAATAGGATCATTATAAGTGATAGTCTTTTCTTCAACTTTAATAGGTGCATCTACTTTTACTTCTATGGGAGGATGATATTTGAACCACTTCTCCTTAGGGAGATCAACATAAGTAGCAAAAGATTCACAGAAAGAAGCTACTATCTCAGAATCAAGTCCATATTTAGTGCTAAACTTACGGAAAATATCGGTATCCATAAAAGATTTAACACAATCAAACTTAGGTGTCATACCTGACTCCTTACCATTGTCGAGGTCCCAATCTTCAGAGTTGCGTTTAATTCTATCCAATAAATCACATCTAAATCCAATAGTCTTCATCATAAAAGAGCCAGCACAAGAAGTATCAAGCATGGTGCGATTATTTTCAGAAAGCCAAGCATAAAAATTTTGAATAATCATTTCTCTTGAGAGGTCATGATTGGGGCATGAATATAACATTGATTTAAGCCTCCCCCAAGCTTGAGCGATGCTTTCTCCTTCACGAGGCCAAAAATTATATATATAATTGCGATCATGATGAACAAGATGCATATGATAAAACTTCTGATGAAATTCCAATTTCAATCGTTTGTAATTCCAAGACCTCATATCATCACATAGCCTATACCACGTCTATGCATCTCCCCTCAAAGATAAGAGCAAGACCTTCTTCTTAACAACATCTCCGGGTACACCTGCAAGCTTAAATAATCCACAAACTTCATCCACATATATTAGATGTTCACCAGGATGTTTTGTTCCATCTCCTAAAAAAGGATTAGCCAGCAGTTTTTCTATTATACCCGAAGGAACTTCAAAGCAAGTATTTTCATTTTCATTTTCATTTTCAGTAGGTTCAGTAGGTTGAGGAGCAACTCTTTGCTCTACTGGTCGGGGTGAAGATATCCCGAACAAGCCCCTTAGAGGATTACTTTCCATAATAACAAGTGACAGTAAATTTAAGCACACTATATAAAATTTTCCTCACCAAATTCCACCTACCAAAGGCGCTTCACTCCCCGGCAACGGCGCCAGAAAAGAGTCTTGATGACCCACAAGTATAGGGGATCTATCGTAGTCCTTTCGATAAGTAAGAGTGTCGAACCCAACGAGGAGCAGAAGGAAATGATAAACGGTTTTCAGCAAGGTATTCTTTGCAAGTACTAAAATAAGTGGTAACAGATAGTTTTGTGATAAGATAATTTGTAACGAGCAACAAGTAACAAAAGTAAATAAAGTGAAGCAAGGTGGCCCAATCCTTTTTGTAGCAAAGGACAAGCCTGGAAAAACTCTTGTATAAGGAAAAGCGCTCCCGAGGACACATGGGAATATCGTCAGCTAGTTTTCATCACGTTCATATGATTCACGTTCGGTACTTTGATAATTTGACATGTGGGTGGACCGGTGCTTGGGTGCTGTTCTTACTTGAACAAGCATCCCGCTTATGATTAACCTCTATTGCAAGCATCCGCAACTACAACAAAAGTATTAAGGTAAACCTAACCATAGCATGAAACATATGGATCCAAATCAGCCCCTTACGAAGCAACGCATAAACTAGGGTTTAAGCTTCTGTCACTCTAGAAACCCATCATCTACTTATTACTTCCCAATGCCTTCCTCTAGGCCCAAATAATGGTGAAGTGTTATGTAGTCGACGTTCACATAACACCAGTAGAGGCTAGAAAACATGCATCTCATCAAAATATCGAACGAATACCAAATTCACATGACTACTAATAGCAAGACTTCTCCCTTGTCCTCAGGAACAAGCGTAACGACTCACAAAGCATAAACATGTTCATAATCATAGGGGTATTAATATGCATATATGATCTGAACATATGATCTTCCACCAATTAAACCAACTAGCATCAACTACAAGGAGTAATTAACACTACTAGCAACCTACTAGCACCAATGCCGGACTTGAAGACAAGAATCGGATACAAGAGATGAACTAGGGTTTTGAGATGAGATGGTGCTGATGAAGATGTTGATGGAGATTGCCCTCTCCCGATGAGAGGAGCGTTGGTGATGACGATGGCGATGATTTCCCCCTCCGGGAGGGAAGTTTCCCCGGCAGAACAGCTCTGCCGGAGCTCTAGATTGGATCCGCCAAGGTTCCGCCTCATGGCGGCGGAGTTTCGTCCCGAAAGGGTGCTTCTTATTTTTTTTCTAGACGAAAGACTTCATATAGGAGAAGATGGTCATCGGAGAGCCACCAGGGGGCCCACGAGGTAGGGGGGCGCGCCCTAGGGGGGGCGCCCCCCACCCTCGTGAGTAGGGTGTGGGCCCCCTGGTCTTCATATTTGGCGAGGATTTTTCATTATTTATTATAAGGTATTCCGTGGAGTTTCAGGACTTTTGGAGTTGTGCAGAATAGGTCTCTAATATTTGCTCCTTTTCCAGCCCGGAATTCCAGCTGCCGGCATTCTCCCTCCTTGTGTAAACCTTGTAAAATAAGAGAGAATAGCCATAATATTCTGACATAATGTGAAATAACAGCCCATAATGCAATAAATATCGATATAATAGCATGATGCAAAATGGACGTATCAATCGCTCATCTCGGTTAGACTAGAATGTTACGAAGGGAAACAGAGAGTTTGCAATCCCATCTCGGTGAGATCGAGATCCCTACCGGTGAGACCGAAATGACTAGGGTTTGTGGCAGTGGCTATGTCAAGTGAACTCTGTGGCGCCGGGTAGGAAATTTCAGTGGGGTCGAGTTTGAGTTTTGGTTTGGGACATATGTGGATATGAGAAAGTATTTGAGGGCTTTGGAGCATATCACTAAGCATTTTGAGCAAGTAACTCATTAAGCAACACCTCATCCCATTTTAATAGTATTGGCTTTTCCTATGGACTCAATGTGATCTTGGATCACTAAAAGTAAATGTAGAGTCTTGAGCTTGAGCCAACATGCGTTCTTAGTATTTTGAGGGGTCCACTTTCTGATCCATGCCATGCCAAACATTGAGCTTTCCTGAAATATTTATCTTGAAATAGCATTAGCTCAATGGGCTATATGTTGTTAGGAATTACCAAAACCACCCAGGGATAGTTGCACTTTCAATCTCACCCTTTTTGGTAATTGATGATAACATATAGATCAAAACTACGAAAAATGGTAATAAGATTGAAAAATATCGTCGCTTTGAGAAGTATGTGATAAGCAAGAGCTCACCCTAAATTTGTGCATCATTTAAAATTTGCTTTTGAATGCAAATGCACAATCGATTAGGATCATGGGTTACTCTTCCATGTCACATACATCTTGGTGGAGCGCTCAAAATGATAGAAATTAAAAGCATGCACTCATCACCAAGCAAGTGAATGGTCATTTATGGATATAAAAGATAGTATCATCTAAACAAGCATTAAGGTGTCAAATGATCAATCACATGATCACATAAGTATCTCACATAAGGACATAAAGTATCTCACACAATAAAAAGTTCAACCAAAGGCAAAGAAGCAAAACACTCTCTTGAAGCCTATGATCTATACATATTTCTCCCCCTTTGGCAACAAGTTACCAAAAAGTTCAAATATGCATAGTGCTATGCATCTCTCAGGCTTGGTCTTCGGGAGGTGGTGTAGAGAGAACTCCAAGGACAAAGGCATCTGCTGATGTAGTTGGAGCTGGTGGAGTGGATGCTGGAGGTGGCACTGAGGCTGTGGCTGCAGGTGCTGATGTTGTAGCTCTAGAATCTGTCACTGGCACGACAGCAGACCTCTGTCCTCTAGGCACTCACTAAAATGCATCTGTGGTTGCCTTGCCTCTCTTCTCTTTTGCTTCCTCCTGAAGCTGCTCAACTGCTGTTTGAATCTCAGTTACCTTCAGATTAAGATCATAAAACTTAGTTTATACGATCCTCTCCAAGCTCTCCTGGTTTTGAGTCAGGGTGGCCAAGCCCTTCTCAATCCTCAGTGTAGACTGGATCAGATATGCAAGTTGATCTTGCTTGCTCTTCAGGAAAACCTGAGATGCCTCTTCAACACTTGGCATCTTGGCAGATTTCTCAGCCTTTGCTTTGGATCTCTTCTCCTGTGCTTGAACTGATGATGGTTCCTCCTTATTCATCACAATAGTATTATCTTCAAAATCAGGATACAGGGGTAGATGCTCCTTATCCAACAGATATGTTCCTGTGCCCATCTTGGAGTTGATGAGCTCCTGAATGTGTGGAGCATACCCATAACTTCTCTTCTGGTCAGCAGCAGTCCTCTTGATTATCTCTACAATCAGACTCATGACCTTGAACTTCTGAGGGACATCAAAAAGTTGTAGCAGGTTGATAGAGTGCCCTCTGATCATCTTGTGATCTCCTGACTTGTGTAGCAGAGTGTGCCTTAGGATCCTGTTGATAGTAGGCAGACCAGACAACAAGAAATGTACAGATCCAAGCTTGTGAGTCTCCAAAGCTTTATCTGGGATCTCCTTGTACATGTTAGCTATAGTGTTGCGGTCCTTCTTCTTCGTGGCATACACATCCAAGTCATCTTCATGTTCTGCTGGGGCATTTATCAATTTTGCCCATTCTTCAACTGTGGATTGGTACCTAGTACCTTCTGACATCCAAACGATCTTCCCATCTGGGTAAAAGTGAGCAGTGGAGTAAAACTGCATGATCAACTCATCATTCCATTTTGTAAGCTTCTATCCAACAAACTCATCTACTCCACATGCTTTGAAACTGTCATAAACTCCTGGGAAGTGATCTTCATTCTCCTGGATGAATTACCAATCAACCCATCTCATGTCACTCACAATGGGCTTCTTGTCAAGCAGAATGGTTTCATAAAAGTCTTGTTGTTCCTTTGTGTGAAACCTGTAGTCAACTGCAGTCCTTCTCCTCACAGCATAAGGATCAGACTTTCTCCATAATCTCAGTCCAGCATCTTTTCTGATGTGCATGTATTCAGGTACTGGATGAGTATCATTGTGGTATGGAATCTTGGGCTTCAATTTTCTCAAAACAAGAGACTCATCATCTTCTTCTCCAGCTTTAGGCACTGGGGCCTTGTTCTTTTCTTCAGCAGGTATACTTCTGGTGTTCCTCTTGGGCTTAGGAGGCTTCTAAGCTTGAGCTTTGGGGGCAGCTTTGGGCTTTGATGTTGCAGTCCCTGACTTTATAGCATCTCCCATAAGCTTCTGAGCTTTGGGTGCTGGAGCATCCTCTTCTTCCTCTTCATCTTTAGAGGGATCTTTCATCATGGAGGGCTTGCCAATGACTCTGACAATGGTCTTCTTGACTCTTTCCTTTCTCTTCTTTATCTCTCTAGCTTCTTTGGGTTCAAGAGTGAACTCCATTGTTTCTTGAGTAGAGGCTCTGGCTTTAGACATAGGAACTCTCTTTGCTCGAGCCTTCTTATTCATTCCTGGCTTAACTGTAGCAGCTATGCCATACTCCTTTTCAGCACCTTCTTCTTGGAGCTTACTTCCTCCTCAGTGGCAACATAATCCTCATCCTCTGATTCTAAGGTTCTCTTCTTCCTAGATCTACTGGCTGCCTTTGGAAAGTTGCTGGGAGTGCTCCTATTGCCATCATCAGAAGTGCTCGAGGGATCTGAACCCTCACTTAGTTGCACATGTTCTGCAGACTTGTTCTGACTGTCACTCTGATCAGACATCTTTGCAAATTCACTGACAGCAGACCCTGTGAATAGATGTAGATGAGATAGGGTGGATGAGCATCACAAAGTGCAGAGTTTTTGCAAAACAGATGAATTAAAAACTTAGTTTTAGTTCTCCACAAAAAACATTTCGGAGCTACCGATTTGTAAACTCGGTGATACCGAAGCAACTTTTGGAACCTAAACTAGTGAACTCGATCAGACCGAGTCACAGTTCGGTGGCACCGAGACTTCTAGGGTTTCACAGAGAACCGAACTCGGTCACACCGATTTGTAGTTTTCGGTCAGACCGAAAATCGCAAGTGCTATGGCCTAAGCCAAATCGGTGAGACCGATTTCTACAACTCGGTCGGTCCGAGATGAGTTCGGCGGAGACCTAACCCTAAATTTCAAATCAAATCTAACCTAACAGATGTTTTCAGTGGATAGAGTGTTTGCATACATGGTAAAGATCATGGCAAAAATAATGTGCTATGAATCAGAGGTAAAAGAATAGCACAAGGGTCGAACCCATACCCTAGTTCAGCGGGGGTTCACTACGGCGACAACGGCAGAGCAGATTTCCGTTGACGGCGACGGAGACCAGCGGCAGGAGGTCGCTGGCGGCAAGGAGACGATCCGGAGACCCGAGGAGGCAGAGCAGGACACATGGGCGGGTTGAAGAGTTTGAAGAAATTTCCAAAATCTCACCCGTGGGTATATATACCCTGTCGGTGTGACCGAGTGGAACAACTCGGTGGCACCGAGATGCAGACTTGCAAGCGGTTACTGCAACTTGGTGTGACCAAAAAGTTTAAATCGATTGCACCAGATTGAAAACCTAGATCAACTTAGTGATCTCGGTGTGACCGAAATGGATGACTCGGCCATACCGAAATGCACAAAGAGGTTTTGGAAGTTTAAGTCTATGACAAATCGGGGACTCCGAGTGCTCCTCACACAGAGTGGTTCGAATCTGACTTGATCAAACTTTGTGATGTAGCATGAATAAAGTTTGAGATGAGAAAAGCATAGATAGCTAGAGGAAGTCCTTAGGCATTCTTGTCCATCCATTTGGCAAAAGAGAAAAAGCCAAACAATCAAGGCAACAAATGGATGTCCTCGAATGAGTAAAATATGCAACCAACATGCTCACACAATAAGATGGAAAATGAAATATGTGGCAAAGCAGGCACAAGCACTCTAGCATCTATCAAGCAATTTGGCGATGACTAGGTCATCTATAAATGAGTATATTGACTGAGGAGTCAAATGAGAACATTTGATCGTAGGTCATACTCATCGTTTAAGCACGAGTGAGGTTACCACTTTTACATAATGCATTGTTGTGTTCACATTGCTAGAGTTGCTTTAGCTCAGTTGATTAGAGTAAAGCTCCCCCTAGATGTGATATCCCCCCTAGGGGGGATGAACTAACCTTGGGTTTTGTCGATGATGACTTCATGTAGGTGTTGAAGATGTCGGTGCTCAAAGTTGATGTAGATCATTCAGAGCAATCCTTTGGAGTGAGTTGCACTTTCAATACCTACACGAGTTAGTCCCATAAGGAACAAACAAGGATATCCATAGACATAGAGTGATATTCACATGAGATGATGTCCATGAATGCATTAGGTTACCTTGTCCCTTGTCTTACCAACAAGAGGGTTTGTGACTCCTTCAACTAGTGCAAGATATGGAAGTTGTTTGCACTTGTTCTTGCCAAAATGATATGAGTGAAGTATGTTGGCGGAGTCACCCTCAAGAACTCTCTAGTTCTTCTTCTTCGGGATCCACACCATCTTGATGGGAATCCTTGGAGTTGTAGTCGTACTTGATGAAGTAGAACTTGATGTAGTCTTGGGAACCCACTTGATAAATGCCTTAGGAGCTTCTTCAAATGCATCAATCTCCTCTTGAAGCTTGTCCTTTCCCTTTAGCTTGTGGTCTTGTGGTGGAAGATCATCTTGAGCTTGTGTTCCTTGGAAAGTAGTAGGATCATACTTCTCTTGTTGAGGAACAAACCTCGTCTTGGGGTATTGATCTTCTTCCCACTCAACTCCCTTGGCATTGAACTTTCGTTCAAAACCAACACCTTGATTCTTCCCGTGTCTTCCTTGCTTGCGTACAATTTCCTCAAATTGCTTACTTCCGGCAAGACTCTTGTAAACACCTTTCTCTATAATTCCCTTCAATAAGCTATTTTCTTGCTCAAGTGTAACTTGGCCAAGAGAATCATTAGTGGAATAAAGAGAACTACTAGAAGCAACATCATTGGATTTAGCATGATTATTGTTACTACTAGAAGAAGAATCTTCCTTACTCTTGTTGCTAGATTTAACTTGAGGCATGTAAGTAGACAAGAATAAACGCTTGGCAATGTAAGAAGAACTTGTCTTGCAAAGATCATCATTGATTTCCTTTAAGAACTTATGCTCTTGCTCAAGGTTGAGCTTTTCAAAGCGTAGCTTTTCATGAGTCTTTAAAAGTTCTCGATGATCTTCCAAGGTAGTTTCATGAGCTAACTTAAGAGTGTTTAGTTCTTTAGTTAGACGCTCAATCTCTTTCTTATCATTGTCATTCATTTTATCTTGATTAGCATGATTAATAGCAAGTTCACCATAGTTTTCATCACTAGAATTGTCAACAAGTAAATCATCATCACCTAGCAAATCATCTTCATCACTATTGAAATCAACATACTCGGGGTGTGATACCTTTGGGCCTTTACCATGATGTTCTTCTGAATCCTTGCTTCTCCATGATGTTCTTCGTTCATAACGGTCATCTCTACTCCTTCTCTCTCTTGGTTGTGATTCTTCTCTCCTACTGCTTCTTTTGGGAGAATCTTCTCTTCTTTTGTAGGGAGCCGTACACTCATTGGAGTAGTGTCCGGGTCTTCCACAATTGTAGCAATTATGTTCATGACTTGAAGATCTTTTGTCATTGTAGGACCTTGACTTGGAACTTCTTTCCTTGCTTCTACTCCTGTAGAACTTGTTGAAGTTCTTCACCATTAAGCTCAATTCTTCATTGAAGGTTTGTTTCTCACTTGATGATGTGGGAGCATCACATGAGGCTTTGTAAGCACCACTTGACTTATTGTGGAGCTCTTCCTTATCCTTGGGTGACATCTCATGAGGAACGATTCTTCCAATGACTTCGGTTGGCTTGAGATCTTTGTAATTGGGCATCATTTGGATCAATGTGCACACGGTATCATATTTCCCATCCAAGGCACTTATGATCTTCTTGATGATGAATCTGTCGGTCATCTCTTCACTTCCTAAGCCGACAATCTCATTTGTGATGAGAGCAAACCTAGAGTACATTTCAGTGACACCTTCAGCATCCTTCATTTTGAACTTGCCAAGTTGACTTTGGAGCACATCCAATTTGGATTTCTTGACGGAGTCGGTACCTTCATGCATATCAATCAAAGTATCCCAAATTTCCTTTGCATTCTCAAGACGGCTGATTTTGTTGAATTCTTCGGGGCACAATCCGTTGAAGAGAATATCACAAGCTTGAGAATTGTATCGCAACATCTTCAACTCTTCCGCGGTAGCTTCACGGTTCGGTTCTCTCCCATCAAAGAATTCACCTTGCAAGCCAATACACACAATAGCCCAAACGGCGGGGTTATGTCCAAGAATATGCATTTTCATCTTATGCTTCCAACTAGCAAAATCAGTACCATCAAAGTAAGGACCTCTACGATGGTAATTTCCCTCGCTAGACGCCATACTCTCCTAGGTTGTGAAACAAAGGCTATGATCACCAAAAGCTATGGAATCAAAGAAAATGGAGACCAAAGCTCTGATACCACTTGTATGATCGAAAGTATGTCTAGAGGGGGGTGGGGTGATTAGACTACTTGACCAAATAAAAATCTAGCCTTTTCCCAATTTTAAGTCTTGGCAGATTTTAACAACTTAGCACAAGTCAAGTAATCAACCTACACATGCAATTCTAAGAGTATAGCAGCGGAATGTAAAACAATTGCATATGAAGGTAAAGGGAGGAGTTTGGAGGGAGCAAACGCAATGTAGACACGGAGATTTTTGGCGTGGTTCCGATAGGTGGTGCTATCGTACATCCACATTGATGGAGACTTCAACTCACGAAGGGTAACGGTTGCGCGAGTCCACGAAGGGTCCACGAAGAAGCAACCTTGTCTATCCCACCATGGCCATCGCCCACGAAGGACTTGCCTCACTAGGGTAGATCTTCACGAAGTAGGCGATCTCCTTGCCCGTACAAACTCATTGGTTCAACTCCACAATCTTGACGGAGGCTCCCAAGTGACACCTAACCAATCTAGGAGACACCACTCTCCAAAAGGTAATAGATGGTGTGTTGATGATGAACTCCTTGCTCTTGTGCTTCAAATGATAGTCTCCCCAACACTCAGCTCTCTCTCATAGGATTGGATTTGGTGGAAAGAGGGTTTGAGTGGAAAGCAACTTGGGGAAGGCTAGAGATCAAGATTTATGTGGTTGTAATGGAATATCTCGACCTCAACACAAGTGTAGGTGGTTCTCTCTCAGAAAATGTATGTTGGAAGTGTAGGCATGTTCTGATGGCTCTCTCCATGAATGAAGAGTGGGTGGAGGGGTATATATAGCCTCCACACAAAATCTAACCGTTACACACAAATCACCAATATCGGTGGGACCGAAACATGAAACTCGGTCAGGCCGATTTAGTTCAAAATGTGAATGTTAGGATTTTCGGTGGGACCGACATGTCAACTCAGTGGGACCGATTCCATTAGGGTTAGGGCATAACATAATCACGGTGAGACCGATTACACAAACTCGGTGGGACCAATTTTTGTAATAGGCAAACAGAGAGTTGGTCAGGCAAACTCGGTGGGACCGATTCGCTGATCTCGGTTAGACCGAAACGTTACGAAGGGGAAACACAGAGTTTGCATTGCAATCTCGGTGGGACCGATCGCTCATCTCGGTTAGACCGAAACATTACGAAGGGAAACAGAGAGTTTGCAATCCCATCTCAGTGAGACCGAGATCCCTATTGGTGAGACCAAAATGACTAGGGTTTGTGGCGGTGGCTAAGTTAAGTGAACTCGGTGGCGCCGGATAGGAAATTTCGATGGGGCCGAGTTTGACTTTTGGTTTGGGACATATGTGGATATGAGAAAGTAGTTGAGGGCTTTGGAGCATATCTCTAAGCATTTTGAGCAAGTAACTCATTAAGCAACACTTCACCCCCTTTTAATAGTAGGGTTTTTATCATTTATGCCACTAGTTGTGTCCCACTACTCAATTTTGCCATTAGAAGTTACAACTGCTCAAAAATGCCATCAATTCGTGAGATGCTTGCTCAAAAATGCCATTAGATATCTCAAAAATGCCATCGTTCTGTTAGATGTTTGCTCAAAAATGCCATTAGACATTGTTGTTTTTACGTCAAACCCGTTGACCATGTTCTATGACAAAAATAAGCCTATACCCACATGTCAGTTCTCTCTATCTCACAATGATATGTGTGGCCCCACTTGTTAGGAGTAACCAAGCAAATAATTTTATAGGAAAATAAGAACGATGTTGGGATCAAGTGGGCCCCATACTTTATTGTAGTGAGATAGAGGGAGAGTTGGCATTTTGGTTCATAGGTATTTATGTCATTATAACATGGCAAAAGAGATTTGAGATCACAATAATGGTGTTTAGTGGCATTTTTAAGCATGTGTCTAATGAAGCGATGGCATTTTTGAGCAGTTGAAATTTCTAGTGGCAAAACTGAGTAGTGGGACACAACCGGTGGCATAACTGATAAAAACCCTTAATAGTATTTGCTTTTCCTATGGACTCAATGTGATCTTGGATCACTAAAAGTAAAATGTAGAGTCTTGAGCTTGAGCCAACATGTGTTCTTAGTATTTTGCGGGGTCCACTTTCTGATCCGTGCCATGCCAAACATTGAGCTTTCCTGAAATATTTATCTTTAAATAGCATTAGCTCAATGGGCTATATGTTGTTAGGAATTACCAAAACCACCCAGGGATAGTTGCACTTTCAAATACTCTAGATGCATGCTGGATAGCAGTCGATGTGTGGAGTAATAGTGGTAGATGTAGAATCGTTTCGGTCTACTTGTCACGGACGTGATGCCTATATACATGATCATGCCTAGATATTCTCATAATTATGCACTTTTCTATCAATTGCTCTCTTGAGAGAAGCCACTAGTGAAACCTATGGCCCTCGGGTCTATCTTTTATCATATAAGTTTCCAATCTATTTTATTTTGTAATCTTTACTTTCAATCTATATCATAAAAATACCAAAAATATTTATCTTATTATTATTATCTCTATCAGATCTCACTCTCGTAAGTGACCGTGAAGGGATTGACAACCCCTTTATCGCGTTGGCTGCGAGGTTCTTATTTGTTTGTGTAGGTACGAGGGACTTGCATGTAGTCTCCTACTGGATTGATACCTTGGTTCTCAAAAACTGATGGAAATACTTACGCTACTTTGCTGCATCACCCTTTCCTCTTCAAGGAAAACCAACGCAGTGCTCAAGAGGTAGCAAGAAGGATTTCTGGCGCCGTTGCCGGGGAGATCTACGCACAAGTCAAGACATACCAAGTACCCATCACAAACTCTTATCCCTCTCATTACATTATTTTCCATTTGCCTCTCGTTTTCCTCTCCCCCACTTCACCCTTGCCGTTTTATTCGCCCCCTTTTTCCGCTCGCTTTTTTTTCTGTTCGCTTCTTGTGTGCTTGTGTGTTGGATTGTTTGTCACGATGGCTCAAGATTATACTAAATTATGTGATTTTTCCAATACTAACAATAATGATTTTATTAGTACTCCGATTGCTCCTCTTACCGATGCTGAATCTTGTGAGATTAATACTGCTTTGCTGAATCTTGTCATGAAAGATCCGTTTTCCGGCCTTCCTAGTGAAGATGCCGCTACCCATCTAAACAGCTTTGTTGATTTGTGTGATATGCAAAAGAAGAAAGGTGTGGATAATGATATTGTTAAATTGAAGCTATTTCTGTTTTCGCTTATAGATCGTGCTAAAACTTGGTTTTCTTCTTTGTCTAAAAATAGTATTGATTCTTGGAACAAGTGCAAAGATGCTTTTATCTCTAAGTATTTTCCTCCCGCTAAGATCATCTCTCTTAGAAATGATATTATGAACTTTAAGCAACTAGATCATGAGCATGTTGCACAATATTGGGAGAGGATGAAATTAATGATTCACAATTGCCCTACTGATGGTTTGAATTTATGGATGATCATACAAAAATTTTATGCCGGATTGAATTTTGCTTCTAGAAATCTATTAGACTCGGCCGCGGGAGGTACTTTTATGGAAATCACTTTAGGAGAAGCTACCAAACTCCTAGATAATATTATGGTTAATTATTCTCAATGGCACACCGAAATATCTACTAGTAAAAAAGTTCATGTTATAGAAGAAATTAATGTTTTGAGTGGAAAGATGGATGAACTTATGAAATTGTTTGCTAATAAGAGTGTTACTTCTGATCCTAATGATATGCCTTTGTCTACTTTGATTGAGAATAATAATGAATCTATGGATGTGAATTTTGTTGGTAGGAACAATTTTGGTAACAATGCGTATAGAGGAAACTTTAATACTAGGTCGTATCCTAGTAATTCCTCTAACAATTATGGTAATTCCTACAACAATTCTTATGGAAATAATAATAAGATGCCCTCTGATTTTGAATCTAATATTAAAGAATTTATTAGTTTGCAAAAGAGTTTCAATGCTTTGATTGAAGAAAAATTGTCTAAGATTGATGAGTTGGCTAGGAACGTGGATAGAATTTCTCTCGATGTTGATTCTTTGAAACTTAGATATATTCCACCTAAGCATGATATCAATGAGTCTCTCAAAGGCATGGAAATTTCCATTGATGAGTGCAAAGAAAGAACCGCTAGGATGCGTGCTAAAAAAGATTGCTTTATAAAAGCGTGTTCTTCTAGTTTTGATGATAATAAGGATGAAGATCTAAAAGTAATGGATGTGTCCCCTATTAAATCTTTGTTTTGCAATATGAATCTTGATAATGATGGGACTGGAGATGAGTTAACTTTAGTTAAAAGGCGTCCCAATGATTCGGAGTTTTTAGATCTTGATGCAAAAATTGGTAAAAGTGGGATTGGAGAGGTCAAAATTTTACATAGCAATGAACCCACTATTTTGGATTTCAAGGAATTTAATTATGAAAATTGCTCTTTGATAGATTGTATTTCCTTGTTGCAACCTAAATTCTTCACATGCTTATAGTCAAAATAAAGCTTTTACCAAACATATCGTTGATGATTTAATGCAATCTTATGAAGAAAAGCTTGAATTAGAAGTTTCTATCCCTAGAAACTTCATGATGAGTGGGAGCCTACTATTAAAATTAAAATTAAAGATCATGAATGCTATGCTTTATGTGATTTGGGTGCTAGCATTTCCACAATTCCAAAAACTTTGTGTGATGTGTTAGGTTTCCGTGAATTTGAAGATTGTTCTTTAAATTTGCATCTTGCGGATTCCATTATTAAGAAACGTATGTGAAGGATTAATGATGTTCTTATTGTTGAAAATAGGAATTATGTGCCTGTAGATTTCATTGTTCTTGATATTGATTGCAATCCTTCATGTCCTATTATTCTTGGTAGACCTTTCCTTAGAACTATTGGTGCGATTATTGATATGAAAGAGGGGAATATTAGATTACAATTTCTGTTAAGGAAGGGCATGGAACACTTCCCTAGAAAGAAAATTAAATTACATTATGAATCTATTATGAGAGCCACTTATGGATTGCATACCAAAGATGGCAATACCTAGATCTATTCTTGCTTTTATGCCTAGCTAGGGGCGTTAAACGATAACGCTTGTTGGGAGGCAACCCAATTTTATTTTTGTTTCTTGTTTTTTGGTTCTGTTTAGTAATACATAATTCATCTAGCCTCTGTTTAGATGTGGTTTTATGCTTTTAATTAGTGTTTGTTCCAAGTAGAACCTTTGGGAAGACTTGGGGGAAGTTTTAGTGATCTTGCTGTAAAAAACAGAAACTTTAGCGCTCACGAGATTTGCTGCGATTTTTTACTGGAGAGTGCGATTAGGTTGATTATTTTTGCAGATGATTAATATAAAAATTCCTCACGTCCACAAATTTATTTAAGAATTTTTGGGGTTACAGAAGTATTCGAAACCTACAGATTACTACACACTGTTCTGTTTTTGACAGATTCTGTTTTTCGTGTGTTGTTTGCTTATTTTGATGAATCTATGCCTAGTATCGGAGGGTATGAACCATAGAGAATTTGGAATACAGTACGTTTAACACCAATATAAAGATAGAATTAGTTCATTACAGTACCTTAAGTGGTGGTTTTTTTCTTATACTAAGGGAGCTCATGAGATTTTCTGTTGAGTTTTGTGTTGTGAAGTTTTCAAGTTTTGAATAAAGATTTGATGGATTATGGAACAAGGAGTGGAAAGAGCCTAAGCTTGGGGATGCCCAAGGAACCCCAAGGTAAAATTCAAGGACAACCAAAAGCCTAAGCTTGGGGATGCCTCGAAAGGCATCCCCTCTTTTGTTTTCTTCCATCGGTAACTTTACTTGAGGCTATATTTTTATCCACCACATGATATGTGTTTGGCTTGGAGCGTCTTGTATGATTTGAGTCTTTGTTTTTTAGTTTACCACAATCATCCTTTCTATACACACCTTTTGGGAGAGACACACTTGAATTGGAATTTATTAGAATACTCTATGTGCTTCACTTATATCTTTTGAGCTAGATGATTTTGCTCTAGTGCTTCACTTATATCTTTTAGAGCACGGTGGTGGTCTTATTTTATAGAAATTATTGATCTATCCTGCTTCACTTATATTATTTTGAGAGTCCTTTACAACAACATGGTAATTTGCTTTGGTTATGAAATTAGTCCTAATATGATAGGCATCCAAGATGGGTATAATAAAAACTATCATAGAAAGTGCATTGATACTTGATAATTGTTTTGAGATATAAAGATGGTGATATTAGAGTGTGCTAGTTGAGTAGTTGTGAATTTGAGAAATACTTGTGTTGAAGATTGCAGGTCCCGTAGCATGCACGTATGGTAACCGTTGTGTAACAAATTTGAAAACATGAGGTGTTATTTGATTGTCTTCCTTATGAGTGGCGGTCGGGGACGAGCGATGGTCTTTTCCTTCCAATATATCCGCCTAGGAGCATGCGCGTATGTAACGCCCCAGATATACCTTTCCCAATTTGTACTCCAACTCTTGTTGTTTCCGGCATTAAGTTATATTTATCTCTCGGGTTCGGTTCTTTGTCTCCGTGTGTTGTTTTCATTTTTCATGCATCTCATATCATGTCATCACGTGCATTGCATTTGCATACATGTTCATCTCATGCATTCGAGCATTTTTCCCCGTTGTCCATTTTGCATTCCGGCGCTTCGTTCTCCTCCGGTGGCCATTTCTAGCTTTCTTTCGTGTGTAGGGATTAAACATTTCCGGATTGGACCGAGACTTGCCATGCGGCCTTGGTTTACTACCGGTAGACCGCCTGTCAAGTTTCGGGTCATTTGGACTTCGTTTGATACTCCAACGGTTAACCGAGGGACCGAAAAGGCCTGTGTGTGTTGCAGCCCAACACCCCTCCAATTTGGCCCAAAACCCACCAAACCCTGCTCCATCGTCTCGGTCGTTCAATCACGATCGCGTGGGTGAAAACCGCACCTCATTTGGACACTCCTAGCTCCCTCTACCTCTATAAATACCCCCCCCCATTCGGATCTCTTCTTCCCCCGTCCAAAACCCTAAAAAAACATCTCCCTCCTCTGCCACCGACGGACGTGTCCGGCCCGCGCCGGACAACGTCCGAACTCTCCGCGCTTCAACCCGCGCTCGCCACGTGTCCCCGGCGCGGGACCGCTTCGCCGCCGCCATCCGGCCCGAGAGGCCCATCGCCGGCCCCCGCGGGCCCGAGCGCCCCGCGCCCCCACGCCTCCAGAGCGCCACCGCCTCCTTCCTCCGTCCCCGCGCCCGGTGGCCGGAGCCGCCCCGACACTCGATGCCGGCGACGCCGCGCGCCACCGTCGCCCTCGCCGATCCGGCCGGTGGTCGCCGCCACCGACCCTACCTCGCCGCGCGCCATCGCCGTCCTCTCCTCCGGCCGGCGTGCCGCTCCAAGTCCTCCCCGGCATCTAACTCCGGCGAACCCCGACATTTCCAGCGAGCCCAAGCTCGGGCTGCTACAGTGCTGCGAGATCCGGATCTAGATCCGGTTGACCTCTCCCCGAAACCCTAATCTCCATATTTTTTTATGCATACTTTGACTGCTCATATCTTCGCAACCGTGGCTCCGTTTTGGACATATGATATATCAAAATCTTCGTCTCGACGAGTACATCATTTCATTCCATTGCATCATTTGCATTTGAGTTCATCTTGATGCCCAAACTTCTGTTAGAAGGAGGCATCGTGAGTTAAATTGCAGATCCATTAGCTCATCATTGACTTTTGTCATTTTTGCCATGATTATTGTGTGCATGATATGCCTATGACCCTTTGGGATGAATTGTTAAGCATTTTGTCTTCTTTCCAGAGGTTCCACCCATGCATTTTTAGGATGTGTGTGGTGTCTTGTGCAAGCTTGCAAAGAGGGGTACCTGAGATTGCTGATTTCAGGGACTTAGTGATTTTCACTAAGTCTAGGATGTTTTAGTTCATGATGCCATATGTCCAGCTTGTTTCCTAGTGATCCGTGCCCCTTTTGAGTACGATCAGTAAGGGACATTTGTTAATCTTGTTGTGCTCTATCGATCCATGTCTTTACTTGTTATGTTGGAGCACCCTAGGTTGAATCAATCGAGCTCAACTTTTGCATCGTTGTTAATTTGGGCAGATCGTAAACTCTTTTGCAATTTTGCCGGTGCTATTGCTAGTGATCCATGCATGATATGCCATTGTTCTTGCCATGTCTAGCTAGAATTTTGTGCCTTCTTTATGGTTATATGCTTGCCTTGCTATGACTTGCACCGTAGTGAGTGCATCGAGCTCGTTTACATGCCTCCGTGAGATATAATTTCAGCATGTCTCAGTTTTCACTAAGTCTGAAAACTGATTGTGTTTCATCTATGTTCGTGTGCTTGTTAGAGTATTTTGTGAACCCTTTTGGCCCCAGATCATTTTGGGTGTTCTGTTAAGCTTGTTGAGTAGCTCCGTGCCATGCTCTTACTTGTCATGTTCAGGTTATGTTTCATGTTGTTTTGCTGCTCCGAAGAGAGCATTGTGGTCTGAAATTTCAGACTAGTGTTAATTTCACTAAGTCTGAAATCTGTTTTGCTTATTCAGTTTTGCCATGCTTGTTTGAACCCCTTAATGGATGAATTTGCCTATGGCTCAGTCCTAGTGATTTGTTAAGCATCTTGTGTACATCCCTTCCATGTAATTTGTTTTCATGTTTGGTGGCTGTAGCATGTTCATTTCGTTGCATTTAGGAGCCTACTTGCTGTTATTCGCAGATCGGTTCGTTTCGTAAAACGCTTGCCATTTCCAAACCGTAGCTCCGATTCCTATGATCTTTATATCGTTTTCAGGTGATTTCATCCCCTCTATCCAATGGCACACTTGGTTATCCAAGTTGAGGCCAGGTTCATGCATTTCCTGTCACGTCTTGCATTTTGCATCCCGCATCGCATCCCGCATAGCATACCATCTTTGCATGTTATTGGTTGCCCTTGCACATGGTTGATTGTATCATTGTTGCTTGTTTGTGTTGTTGGGTAGAGCCGGGAGACGAGTTCGCTAACGAGGAGCCCGTTGAGTTTGCTTTTGAGGATCCAGTCAACTCTGACAACTGTGCAGGCAAGATGATCATACCCTCGAAATCACTACTATCTTTGCTATGCTAATTTGCTCGCTCTTTTGCTTTGCCAATGCTACGATACCTACCACTTGCTTATCAGCCTCCCAATTGCCATGATTGAGCCTCTAACCCACCTTTGTCCTAGCAAACCGTTGATTGGCTATGTTACCGCTTTGCTCAGCCCCCTTCTTATAGCGTTGCTAGTTGCAGGTGAAGATTGGAGCCGTTCCTTGTTGGAACATTTATTTACTTGTTGGGATACCATTATATTGCTATGTTATCTTAATTCATCTATATACTTGGTAAAGGGTGGAAGGCTCGGCCTCTCGCCTAGTGTTTTGTTCCACTCTTGCCGCCCTAGTTTCCGTCATATCGGTGTTATGTTCCCGGATTGTTGCGTCCCTTACGCGGTTGGGCTATAATGGGAACCCCTTGATAGTTCGCCTTGATTAAAGCTTTTCCAGCAATGCCCGACATTGGTTTTACCATTTGCCACCTAGCCTCTTTTCCCTTGGGTTTCCGGAGCCCGAGGGTCATCTTATTTTAACCCTCCCGGGGCAGTGCTCCTCCGAGTGTTGGTCCACCCTAGAGCATCGTGCGGGGCCGTCCCTTGGCAACTTGGGTTACGTTGGCTCCCGTACGCTTAGCTTATCTGGTGTGCCCTGAGAACGAGATATGTGCAGCTCCTATCGGGATTTGTCGGCACAGCGGGTGGTGTTGCTGGACTTGTTTTAACCTGTCGAATCATCTTGTTGTACCGAGATACTGAGTCTGATCGGTGTGTCTTGGGTGGAGGTCTATTCCTTCGTTGACCGTGAGAGCTTGTTATGGGCTAAGTTGGGACCCCCTGCAGGGATTGATCTTTCGAAAGCCGTGCCCGCGGTTATGGGCAGATGGGAATTTGTTAATGTCCGATTGTAGATAACTTGAACCTTAATTAATTTAAATGAATCAACTGAGTGTGTTGCCGTGATGGCCTCTTCTCGCCGGAGTCCGGGAAGCGGACACGGTGTTGGAGTTATGCTTGCGCAGGTTGCTCTCTAGTTTCTCGCTCGTGCTTTGACTCCTCTTCTCGCTCTCTTTTGCGAATAAGTTAGCCACCATATCTGCTAGTCGCTTGTTGCAGCTCCACTTATACATTACCCCCTTTCCTACCTATTAAGCTTAGATAGTCTTGATCGCGAGGGTGCGAGATTGCTGAGTCCCTGTGGCTCACAGATTACTATTACACCAGATGCAGGGACAGATGATATAGCTCCAGATGGCGCGCTCGAGCTCAAGTGGGAGTACGACAAGGACTCTCAGCGTTGCTATGTGTCTTTTCCTGATGATCAGTAGTGGTGCCCAATCGGGGTTAGATTCAGGGCCTTGTCGCATGTTGGGGGTCTTTTCTATTTTGGCGCCGTAGTCGGGCCATGAGTGATTTGTATGGTGGATGTTATTTATGTACTTTGATGTGACGTGGCGAGTGTAAGCCAACTATGTTACCCCTCTTTATTATTATATTACATGGGATGTTTGTGCTGATTACCCGACTTGCGACATATGCCTTCAATGCGATTATGCCTCTAAGTCGTGCCTCGACACGTGGGAGATATAGTCGCATCGAGGGTGTTACAGCGTAGTGTTTGGTTTTTTATGACTTGTAGATTTTTGCAATAAGTATGTGAGTTCTTTATGACTAATGTTGAGTCCATGGATTATACGCACTCTCACCCTTCCATCATTGCTAGCCTCTTCGGTACCGTGCATTGCCCTTTCTCACCTTGAGAGTTGGTGCAAACTTCGCTGGTGCATCCAAACCCCGTGATATGATACGCTCTATCACACATAAACGTCCTTATATCTTCCTCAAAACAGCCACCATACCTACCTATTATGGCATTTCCATAGCCATTCCGAGATACATTGCCATGCAACTTTCTACAGTTTCATTTATGACACGCTTCATCATTGTCATATTGCTTTGCATGATCATGTAGTTGGCATCGTATTTGTGGCAAACCCTGAAGGAAATATGCCCTAGAGGCAATAATAAAGTTATTATTTATTTCCTTATATCATGATAAATGTTTATTATTCATGCTAGAATTGTATTAACCGGAAACATAATACATGTGTGAATACATAGACAAATAGAGTGTCACTAGTATGCCTCTACTTGACTAGCTCGTTAATCAAAGATGGTTATGTTTCCTAACCATGGACAAAGAGTTGTTATTTGATTAACGGGATCACATCATTAGATGAATGATCTGATTGACATGACCCATTCCATTAGCTTAGCACCCGATCGTTTAGTATGTTGCTATTGCTTTCTTCATGACTTATACATGTTCCTATGACTATGAGATTATGCAACTCCCGTTTGCCGGAGGAACACTTTGTGTGCTACCAAACGTCACAACATAACTAGGTGATTATAAAGGAGCTCTACAGGTGTCTCCAAAGGTACATGTTGGGTTGGCGTATTTCGAGATTAGGATTTGTCACTCCGATTGTCGGAGAGGTATCTCTGGGCCCTCTCGGTAATGCACATCAGTTAAGCCTTGCAAGCATTGCAACTAATGAGTTAGTTGCGGGATGATGTATTACAGAACGAGTAAAGAGACTTGCCGGTAACGAGATTGAACTAGGTATTGGATACCGACGATCGAATCTCGGGCAAGTAACATACCGATGACAAAGGGAACAACATATGTTGTTATGCGGTCTGACCGATAAAGATCTTCGTAGAATATGTAGGAGCCAATATGGGCATCCAGGTCCCGCTTTTGGTTATTGACCGGAGATGTGTCTCGGTCATGTCTACATTGTTCTCGAACCGTAGGGTCCGCACGCTTAAGGTTTCGATGACAGTTATATTATGAGTTTATGAGTTTTGATGTACCGAAGGAGTTCGGAGTCCCGGATGAGATCGGGGACATGACGAGGAGTCTCGAAATGGTCGAGACGTAAAGATCGATATATTGGATGACTATATTCGGACATCGAAAAGGTTCCGAGTGATTCGGATATTTTTCGGAGTACCGGGTAGTTACGGGAGAAGTAATGGGCCTTGATGGGCTTTAGTGGGAAGAGGAAAAGGGCTGCTGCGCCCCCCTCCCCTCTAGTCCGAATTGGACTAGGGAAAAGGGGGCCGGCCACCTTTCCTACTCCTCCACTTCCTTCTCCCTTCCTCCCCTCTTGATGGACTCCTACTAGGACTTGGAGTCCTAGTAGGACTCCCATCCTGGCCGCACCAATAGCCTTGGCCGGCCTCCTCCTCCTCCATCCTTTATATACTGAGGCAGAGGGCACCCCATAGACACACAAGTTGATCATTGAGATCGTTCCTTAGCCGTGTGCGGTGCCCCCTGCCACCATATTCCACCTCGATCATATCGTTGTAGAGCTTAGGCGAAGCCCTGCGTCGGTAGAACATCAAGATCGTCACCACGCCGTCGTGCTGATGGAACTCCTCCCCGAAGCTTTGCTGGATCGGAGCCCGGGGATCGTCATCGAGCTGTACGTGTGCTAAGAACTCGGAGGTGCCAGAGTAACGGTGCTTGGATCAGTTGGATCGGGAAGAAGACGTACGACTACTTCCTCTACGTTGTGTCAACGCTTCCGTTGCGATCTACAAGGGTACGTAGATCAGACTCTCCCCCTCGTTGCTATGCATCACCATGATCTTGCGTGTGCGTATGAATTTTTTTTGAAATTACTACGTTCCCCAACAGTGGCATCCGAGCTTAGGTTTTATGGTTTTATGTTATATGCACGAGTAGAACACAAGTGAGTTGTGGGCGATACAAGTCATACTGTCTACCAGCATGTCCTACTTTGGTTCGGCGGTATTGTTGGACGAGACGACCCGGACCAACCTTACGCGTACGCTTACGCGAGACCGGTTCCCCCGACATGCTTTGCACACAGGTGGCTTGCGGGCGACTGTCTCTCCAACTTTAGTTGAACCGAGTGTGGCTACGCCCGGTCCTTGCGAAGGTTAAAACGGAGTCTATTTGACAAACTATCGTTGTGGTTTTTGATGCGTAGGTGAGATTGGTTCTTGCTTAAGCCCGTAGCAGCCACGTAAAACTTGCAACAACAAAGTAGAGGACGTCTAACTTGTTTTTGCAGGGCATGTTGTGATGTGATATGATCAAGACATGATGCTAAATTTTATTGTATGAGATGATCATGTTTTGTAACCGAGTTATCGGCAACTGGCAGGAGCCATATGGTTGTCGCTTTATTGTATGCAATGCAATCGCGATGTAATGCTTTACTTTATCACTGAGCGGTAGCGATAGTCGTGGAAGCATAAGATTGGTGAGACGACAACGATGCTACGATGGAGATCAAGGTGTCGCGCCGGTGACGATGGTGATCATGACGGTGCTTCGGAGATGGAGATCACAAGCACAAGATGATGATGGCCATATCATATCACTTATATTGATTGCATGTGATGTTTATCTTTTTATGCATCTTATCTTGCTTTGATTGACGGTAGCATTATAAGATGATCTCTCACTAAATTATCAAGAAGTGTTCTCCCTGAGTATGCATCGTTGCCAAAGTTCGTCTTGCCCAGACACCACGTGATGATCGGGTGTGATAAGCTCTACGTCCATCTACAACGGGTGCAAACCAGTTTTTGCACACGCAGAATAGTCAGGTTAAACTTGACAAGCCTAGCATATGCAGATATGGCCTCGGAACACGGAGACCGAAAGGTCGAGCGTGAGTCATATAGTAGATATGATCAACATAACGATGTTCACCATTGAAAACTACTCCATCTCACGTGATGATCGGTTATGGTTTAGTTGATTTGGATCACGTGATCACTTAGAGGATTAGAGGGATGTCTATCTAAGTGGGAGTTCTTAAGTAATATGATTAATTGAACTTAAATTTATCATGAACTTAGTCCTGGTAGTATTTTGCAAATCATGTTGTAGATCAATAGCTCGTGTTGTTGCTTCCCTATGTTTATTTTGATATGTTCCTAGAGAAAAACTATGTTGAAAGATGTCAGTAGCAATAATGCGGATTGGATCCGTGATATGAGGTTTATCCTCATTGCTGCACAGAAAAATTATGTCCTTGATGCACCACTAGGTGATAGACCTATTACAGGAGCAGATGCAGACATTATGAACGTTTGGCTAGATATGATGACTACTTGATAGTTTAGTGCACCATGCTTAACGGCTTAGAATCGGGACTTCAAAGACGTTTTGAACGTCATGGACCATATGAGATGTTCCAGGAGTTGAAGTTAATATTTCAAGCAAATACCCGAGTTGAGAGATATGAAGTCTCCAACAAGTTCTATAGCTAAAAGATGGAGGAGAATCGCTCAACTAGTGAGCATGTGCTCAGATTGTCTGGGTACTACAATCGTTTGAATCAAGTGGGAGTTAATCTCCCAGATAAGATAGTGATTGACAGAATTCTCTAGTCACCATGACCAAGTTAGTAGAACTTCGTGATGGACTATAGTATGCAAGGGATGACGAAAACGACTCCCGAGCTTTTCATGATGATGAAATCGATGAAGGTAGAAATCAAGAAAACATCAAGTGTTGATGGTTGACAAGACCACTAGTTTCAAGAAAAGGGCAGAGGGAAGAAGGGGAACTTCAAAAAGAACAGCAAGCAAGTTGCTGCTCAAGTGAAGAAGCCCAAGTCTGGACCTAAGCCTGAGACTGAGTGCTTCTACTGCAAAGGGACTGGTCACTGGAAGCGGAACTACCCCAAGTGATTGGCGGATAAGAAGGATGGCAAAGTGAACATAAGTATATTTGATATACATGTTATTGATGTGTACTTTACTAGTGTTTATAGCAAACACTCAGTATTTGATACTAGTTCAGTTGCTAAGATTAGTAACTCGAAACGGGAGTTGCAGAATAAACAGAGACTAGTTAAGGGTGAAGTGACAATGTGTGTTGGAAGTGGTTCCAAGATTGATATGATCATCATCGCACACTCCCTATAATTTTGGGATTAGTGTTGAACCTAAATAAGTGTTATTTGGTATTTGCGTTGAGCATGAATATGATTTGATCATGTTTATTGTAATACGGTTATTCATTTAAGTAAGAGAATAAATTGTTGTTCTGTTTACATGAATAAAACCTTATATGGTTACACACCCAATGAAAATAGTTCGTTGGATCTCGATCGTAGTGATACACATAATCATAATATTGAAACCAAAAGATGCAAAGTTAATAATGATAGTGCAACTTATTTGTAGCACTGCCGTTTAGGTCATATTGGTGTAAAGCGCATGAAGAAACTCCATGCTGATGGGCTTTTGGAATCACTTGATTATGAATCAGTTGATGCTTGCGAACCATGCCTCATGGGCAAGATGACTAAGACTCTGTTCTTCGGAACAATGGAGCGAGCAACAGATTTGTTGGAAATCATACATACTGATGTATGTGGTCCGATGAATATTGAGGCTCGCGACAGGTATCATTATTTTTTGATCTTCACAGATGATTTGAGCAGATATGAGTATATCTACTTGATGAAACGTAAGTCTGAAACATTTGAAAAGTTCAAAGAATTTCAGAGTGAAGTGAAAAATCATCGTAACAAAAAATAAAGTTTCTATGATCTGATCGTAGAGAAGAGTATTTGAGTTACGAGTTTGGCCTTCAGTTAAAAACAATGTGAAATAGTTTCACTACTCACGCCACATGGAACACCATAGTGTAATGGTGTGTCCGAACGTCATAACCATACTTTATTAGATATGGTGCGATCTATGATGTCTCTTACCGATCTACCACTATCGTTTTGGGGTTATGCATTAGAGACAGTTGCATTCACATTAAATAGGGCACCATCAAAATCCGTTGAGATGACGCCTTATGAACTATGGTTTGGCAAGAAACCAAAGTTGTCGTTTCTTAAAGTTTGGGATTGTGATGCTTATGTGAAAAAGTTTCATCCTGATAAGCTCAAACCCAAATCGGAAAAGTGCATCTTCATAGGATACCCTAAAGAATATGTTGGGTACACCTTCTATCACAGATCCGAAGGCAACATATTCGTTGCTGAGAATGGATCCTTTCCAGAGAAGGAGTTTTCTCTCGAAAGAAGTGAGTGGGAGGAAAGTAGAAAACTTGATAAGGTAATTGTACCTTCTCCCTTATTGTAAAGTAGTTCATCACAAAAATCTGTTCTTGTGACTACTACACCAATTAGTGAGGAAGCTAATGATGATGATCATGTAACTTCAGATCAAGTTACTACCGAATCTCGTAGGTAAACCAGAGTGAGAACCGCACCAGAGTGGTACGGTAATCCTGTTCTGAAGGTCATGTTACTTGACCATGACGAGCCTACGAACTATGAGGAAGCGATGATGAGCCCAGATTCCGCGAAATGGTTTGAGGCCATGAAATCTGAGATATGATCCATGTATGAGAACAAAGATTGGACTTTGGTTGACTTGCCCGTTGATCGGCAAGCAATTGAGAATAAATGGATCTTTAAGAGGAAGACGGACGCTGATAGTATTGTTACTATCTACAAAGCTAGAATTGTCGCAAAAAGTTTTCGACAAGTTCAAGGTGTTGACTATGATGAGAGCTTCTCACTCGTATCTATGCTTGAGTCTGTCCGAATCATGTTAGTAATTGCCGCATTTTATGAAATCTGGCAAATGGATAAACAAAACTGCATTCCTTAATAGATTTATTAAAGAAGAGTTGTATATGATGCAACCAGAAAGTTTTGTCAATCCGAAAGATGCTAACAAAATGTGCAAGTCCAGCGATCCATCTGTGAACTGGTGCAAGCATCTCGGAGTTGGAATATACGCTTTGATGAGTTGATCAAAGCATATAGTTTTATACAGACTTGCGGTGAAGCCTGTATTTACAAGAAAGTGAGTGGGAGCACTACAGCATTTCTGATAAGTATATGTGAATGACATATTGTTGATCCGAAATAATGTAGAATTATTCTGTAAAGCATAAAGGAGTGTTTGAAAGGAGTTTTTCAAAGAAAGACCTCGGTGAAGCTACTTACATATTGAGCATCAAGATCTATAGAGATAGATCAAGACGCTTGATAAGTATTTCCATGAGTACATACCTTGACAAGATTTTGAAGTAGTTCAAAATGGAACAGTCAAAGAAGGAGTTCTTGCCTGTGTTACAAGGTGTGAAATTGAGTAAGACTGAAAGCCCGACCACGGCAGAAGATAGAAAGAGAATGAAAGTCATTCCCTATGCCTTGGCCATAGGTTCTATAAAGTATGTCATGCTGTATACCAGATCTATTGTATACCCTGCACTGATTTGGCAAGGGAGTACAATAGTGATCTAGGAGTAGATCACTGGACAGCGGTCAGAATTATCCTTAGTGAAATAAGGATATGCTTCTCGATTATGGACGTGACAAAAGGCTCGTCGTAAAGGGTTACGCCGATGCAAGTTTTGACACTAATCTAGATGACTCTAAGTCTCGGTCTAGATACATATTGAAAGTGGGAGCAATTAGCTAGAGTAGCTCCATGCAGAGCATTGTTGACATAGAAATTTGCAAAATACATGTGGATCTGAATGTGGCAGACCCGTTGACTAAGATTCTCTCACAAGCAAAACATGATCACACCTTAGTACTCTTTGGGTGTTAATCACATAGCGATGTGAACTAGATTACTGAATCTAGTAAACCCTTTGGGTATTGGTCACATGGCGATGTGAACTATGGGTGTTAATCACATGATGATGTGAACTATCGATGTTAATCACATGGTGATGTGATCTAGATTATTGACTCTAGTGCAAGTGGGAGACTGAAGGAAATATGCCCTAGAGGCAATAATAAAGTTATTATTTATTTCCTTATATCATGATAAATGTTTATTATTCATGCTAGAATTGTATTAACCGGAAACATAATACATGTGTGAATACATAGAAAAACAGAGTGTCACTAGTATGCCTCTACTTGACTAGCTCGTTAATCAAAGATGGTTATGTTTCCTAACCATGGACAAAGAGTTGTTATTTGATTAACGGGATCACATCATTAGATGAATGATCTGATTGACATGACCCATTCCATTAGCTTAGCACCCGATCGTTTAGTATGTTGCTATTGCTTTCTTCATGACTTATACATGTTCCTATGACTATGAGATTATGCAACTCCCGTTTGCCGGAGGAACACTTTGTGTGCTACCAAACGTCACAACGTAACTGGGTGATTATAAAGGAGCTCTACAGGTGTCTCCAAAGGTACATGTTGGGTTGGCGTATTTCGAGATTAGGATTTGTCACTCCGATTGTCGGAGAGGTATCTCTGGGCCCTCTCGGTAATGCACATCACTTAAGCCTTGCAAGCATTGCAACTAATGAGTTAGTTGCGGGATGATGTATTACAGAACGAGTAAAGAGACTTGCCGGTAACGAGATTGAACTAGGTATTGGATACCGACGATCGAATCTCGGGCAAGTAACATACCGATGACAAAGGGAACAACGTATGTTGTTATGCGGTCTGACCGATAAAGATCTTCGTAGAATATGTAGGAGCCAATATGGGCATCCAGGTCCCGCTATTGGTTATTGACCGGAGACGTGTCTCGGTCATGTCTACATTGTTCTCGAACCATAGGGTCCGCACGCTTAAGGTTTCGATGACAGTTATATTATGAGTTTATGAGTTTTGATGTATCGAAGGAGTTCGGAGTCCCGGATGAGATCGGGGACATGACGAGGAATCTCGAAATGGTCAAGACGTAAAGATCGATATATTAGACGACTATATTCGGACATCGGAAAGGTTCCGAGTGATTCGGGTATTTTTCGGAGTACCAGGTAGTTACGGGAGAAGTAATGGGCCTTGATGGGCTTTAGTGGGAAGAGGAAAAAGGCTGCTGCGCCCCCCTCCCCTCTAGTCCGAATTGGACTAGGGAAAAGGGGGCCGGCCACCTTTCCTACTCCTCCACTTCCTTCTCCCTTCCTCCCCTCTTGATGGACTCCTACTAGGACTTGGAGTCCTAGTAGGACTCCCATCCTGGCCGCACCAATAGCCTTGGCCCTCCTCCTCCTCCTCCATCCTTTATATACTGAGGCAGGGGGCACCCCATAGACACACAAGCTGATCATTGAGATCGTTCCTTAGCCGTGTGCGGTGCCCCCTGCCACCATATTCCACCTCGATCATATCGTTGTAGAGCTTAGGCGAAGCCCTGCGTCGGTAGAACATCAAGATCGTCACCACGCCGTCGTGCTGACGGAACTCCTCCCCGAAGCTTTGCTGGATCGGAGCTCGGGGATTGTCATCGAGCTGTACGTGTGCTAAGAACTCAGAGGTGCCGGAGTAACGGTGCTTGGATCGGTTGGATCGGGAAGAAGACGTACGACTACTTCCTCTACGTTGTGTCAACGCTTCCGTTGCGATCTACAAGGGTACGTAGATCAGACTCTCCCCCTCGTTTCTATGCATCACCATGATCTTGCGTGTGCGTAGGAATTTTTTTTGAAATTACTACGTTCCCCAACAAACCCACCATGCATAATTTATCATGCATGCCACTCTTGATTCATTGCCCTTCCCGGTACACCGCCAGAGGCATTCATATAGACTCATATTTTGTTCTAGTATTGAGTTGTAATCTTGAGTTGTAAATAAATAGAAGTGTGATGATCATCATTAATAGAGCATTATCCCAAAAAAAGAGAAAGGCCAAAAAAAGAAAGGCCGAAAAAATAAATAAAAAGGGACAATGCTACTGTCCTCTTTTTCCACGCTTGTGCTTCAAAGTAGCACCATCATCTTTATGATAGATAGTCTCTTGTTTTGTCACTTTCATATATTAGTGGGAATTTTTCATTATAGAACTTGGCTTGTATATTCCAACAATGGGCTTCCTCAAATGACCTAGGTCTTCGTGAGCAAGCAAGTTGGATGCACACCCACTTAGTTTTTTTTGTTGAGCTTTCATACATTTACAGCTCTAGTGCATCCGTTGCATGGCAATCCCTACTCCTTGCATTAACATCAATTGATGGGCCGTTGAGTAGCCGCGTCGATGTGAGACTTTTTCCTTTTTTTGTCTTCTCCACATAACCTCCATCATCATATTCTATTCCACCTGTAGTGCTATATCCATGGCTCACGCTCATGTATTGCGTGAAAGTTGAAAAAAGTTTGTGATTACTAAAGTATGAAGCAATTGCTTGGCTTGTCATCGGGGTTGTGCATGACGAGAGCATTCTTGCGTGAAGAAAATGAAGCATGACCAAACTATATGATTTTGTAGGGATGAACTTTCTTTTGCCATGTTATTTTGAGAAGACATGATTGCTTGGTTAGTATGCTTGAAGTATTATTATTTTTATGTCAATATTAATTTTTTGTCTTGAATCTTTTGGATCTGAACATTCATACCACAATAAATAAAATTACATTGAGAATTATGCTAGGTAGCATTCCACATCAAAAATTCTTTTTTTATCATTTACCTACTCGAGGACGAGCAGGAATTAAGCTTGGGGATGCTTGATACGTCTCCAACGTATCTATAATTTTTGATTGCTCCATGATATTATATTGTCTGCTTTGGATGTTAATGGGCTTATTTATACACTTTTATATTATTTTTGGGACTAACCTACTAACCCAAGGCCCAGTGCAAATTGCTGTTTTTTTGCCTATTTCAGTGTCTCGCAGAAAAGGAATATCAAACGGAATAAAACCTTCGGGAGAGTTATTTTTGGAACAAACATGATCCAAGGGACTTGGAGTGGACGTCAATAAATCAACGAGGAGGCCACGAGGCAGGGAGGCGCGCCCCCCACCCTCGTGGGCCCCTTGCAGCTCCACCGACCTACTTCTTCCTCCTCCACGAGTGGACGTCAATAAACATCCAGGAGCACCACGAAACCCTATTTCCACCGCCGCAACCTTATGTACCCAAGAGTTCCCATCTTGGGGCCTTTTCCGGAGCTCCGTCGGAGGGGGAATCGATCACGGAGGGCTTCTACATCAACACCATAGCCTCTCCGATGATGTGTGAGTAGTTTACCATAGACCTTCAGGTCCATAGTTATTAGCTAGATGGCTTCTTCTCTCTCTTTGGATCTCAATACATTGTTCTCCTCGATATTCTTGGAGATCTATTTGATGTAACTCTTTTTGCGGTGTGTTTTCGAGATCCGATGAATTGTGGGTTTATGATCAAGTTTATCTATGAACAATATTATATTCTTCTCTGAAACCTTTTATGTATGATTGGTATCTTTGGAAGTCTCTTTGAATTATCAGTTTGGTTTGGCCTACTAGATTGATCTTTCTTGCAATGGGAGAAGTGCTTGGCCTTGGGTTCAATCTTGCGGTGTCCTTTCCTAGTGACAGCAGGGGCAACAAGGCACGTATTGTATTGTTGCCATCGAGGATAAAAAGATGGGGTTTATATCATATTGCTTGAGTTTATCCCTCTACATCATGTCATCTTGCCTAATGCGTTACTCTGTTCTTATGAACTTAATACTCTAGATGCATGCTGGATCACGGTCGATGTGTGGAGTAATAGTAGTAGATGCAGAATCATTTCGGTCTACTTGTCATGGACGTGATGCCTATATACATGATCATGCCTAGATATTCTCATAATTATGCACTTTTCAATCAATTGCTCGACAATAATTTTTCACCCACCGTAATACTTATGCTATCTTGACAGAAGCCACTAGTGAAACCTATGGCCCCCGGGTCTATCTTTTATCATATAAGTTTCCAATCTATTTTATTTTGCAATCATTACTTTCAAGCTATATCATAAAAATACCAAAAATATTTATCTTATTATTATTATCTCTATCAGATCTCACTCTCGTAAGTGATCATGAAGGGATTGACAACCCCTTTATCGCGTTGGTTGCGAGGTTCTTATTTGTTTGTGTAGGTACGAGGGACTTGCGTGTAGTCTCCTACTAGATTGATACCTTGGTTCTCAAAAACTGAGGGAAATACTTATGCTACTTTGCTGCATCACCCTTTACTCTTCAAGGGAAAACCAACGCAGTGCTCAAGAGGTAGCACTTCGTCGAGGTCTTTCTTTGAGACACTCCTTTCAAACACTCCTTTATGCTTTCTAGAAAATTCTACATCATTTCTGATCAAAAATATGTCATTCACATATACTTATCAGAAAGGTTGTAGTGCTCCCACTCACTTTCTCGTAAATACAGGCTTCACTGCAAGTCTGTATAAAACTATATGATTTGATCAACTTATCAAAACGTATATTCCAACTCCAAGATGCTTGCACCAGTCCATAGATGGATCGCTGGAGCTTGCACATTTTGTTAGCACCTTTAGGATTGACAAAACTTTCTGGTTGTATCATATACAACTCTTCTTTTCTCTCAAAAAAAACTCTTCTTTAATAAATCCATTAGGGAACGTAGTTTTGATATCCATTTGTCAGATTTCAGAAAATGTGGCAAATGCTAACATGATTCGGACAGACTTCAAGCATCGATACGAGTGAGAAAATCTCATCGTAGTCAACATCTTGAACTTTTCAAAAATTCAACAAGTCGAGCATTGTAGATAGTAACACTACTATCAACGTTCGTCTTCCTCTTGAAGATCCATTTATTCTCAATGGCTTGCCGATCATCGGGCAAGTCGACCAAAGTCCACACTTTGTTCTCATACATGGATTCTATCTCAGATTTCATGGCCTCAAGCCATCTGTCGGAATCTGGGCTCATCATCACTTCCTCATAGTTCGTAGGTTCATCATGGTCTAGTAACATGACTTCCAGAACAGGATTACCGTACCACTCTGGTGCGGATCGTACTCTGGTTGACCTATGAGGTTTGGTAGTAACTTGATATGAAGTTTCATGATCATCATCATTAACTTCCTCATGTAGACTTCACTGGACTAATTTCAATGATGAGCTACTTTCCAATTTGAGATAAGGTACAATTACCTCATCAAGTTCTACTTTCCTCCCACTCACTTCTTTCGAGAGAAACTCCTTCTCTAGAAAGGATCCACTCTTAGCAACAAAGATCTTGCCTTCGGATATGTGATAGAAGGTGTACCCAACAGTTTCTTTTGGGTATCCTATGAAGACGCACTTCTCTGATTTGGGTTTGAGCTTATCAGGCTGAAACATTTTCACATAAGCATCGCAACCCCAAACTTTAAGAAACGACAGCTTAGGTTTCTTGCTAAACCACAGTTCATACGGTGTCGTCTCAACGGATCTTTAGACGGTGCCCTGTTTAACATGATTGCAACTGTCTCTAATGCATAACCCCAAAACAATAATGGTAAATCGGTAAGAGACATCATAGATCGCACCATATCTAATAAAGTACGGTTATGACGTTCGGACACACCATTACACTGTGGTGTTCCATGTGGCGTGAGTTGTGAAACTATTCCACATTGTTTCAAATGAAGGCCAAAGTCGTAACTCAAATATTCGCCTCCGCGATTAGATCGTAGAAACTTTATTTTCTTGTTACGATGATTCTCAACTTCACTATGAAATTCTTTGAACTTTTCAAATGTTTCAGACTTGTGTTTCATTAAGTAGATATACCCATATCTGCTCAAATCATCTCTAAAGGTCAGAAAATAACGATACTCGCCACGAGCCTCAACACTCATCGGACCGCATACATCGGTATGTATTATTTCCAATAAGTCAGTGGATCGCTCCATTGTTCCGGAGAACGGAGTCTTAGTCATCTTGCCCATGAGGCATGGTTCGCAAGCATCAAATGATTCATAATCAAGTGATTCCAAAAGCCCATCAGTGTGGAGTTTCTTCATGCACTTTACACCAATATGACCTAAACGGCAGTGCCACAGCTAAGTTGCACTATCATTATTAACTTTGCATCTTTTGGAATCAATATTATGTGTATCACTGTGATCGAGATTCAATAAACCATTTATATTGGATGTAATACCATAGAAGGTTTTATTCATGTAAGCAGAGGAACAATTATTCTCTGACTTAAATGTAATAGCCACGATGCGGCTATATCTCCCACGTGTTGGAGCACGACTTAGAGGCATAACCGCATTGTAGGCATGTCGCAAGAGGGGTAATCTTTACAAACCCCATGTACTGAATAAGAAAGAGGTACAGAGTTGGCTTACAATCGCCTCTTCACGCAATACATAAAGATAGCATCACATCATCCAGATACAATCAAGGTCCGACTACGGAACCAAAATAAAGACAACCCCAAATGCATAAGATCCCCGATCGCCCCAACTGGGCTCCACTACTGATCGTCTGGAAAGGAAACATAGTAACGTCCTGAGTCCTCATCGAACTCCCACTTGAGTTCAATCGCATCTCCTGGAATGGCATCATCGACACCTGCATCTGGTTTTGGAAGTAATCTGTGAGTCACGGGGACTCAGCAATCTCACACCCTCGCGATCAAGACTATTTAAGCTTATGGGTAGGGGAAAAGGTATGAGGTGGAGCTGCAGCAAGCACTAGCATATATGGTGGCTAACATACGCAAATGAGAGTGAGAAGAGAAAAGCAAAGCACGGTCGAGAATCTATGATCAAGAAGTGATCCTAGAACTACTTACGTTCAAGCATAACACAAGACTGTGTTCTCTTCCCGGACTCCGCCGAAAAGAGACCATCACGACTACACATGTTGTTGATTCATTTTAATTAAGTTAAGTTTTAGGTTTTCTACAACTGGACATTAACAAATTCCCATCTGCCCATAACCACGGGCACGGCTTTCGAAAGTTCAAATCCCCGCAGGGGTGTCCCAACTTAGCCCATCACATGCTCTCACAGTCAACGAAGGATATTCCTTCTCCCAGGATGGCCCGATCAGACTCGGAATTCCGGTTACAAGACATCTCGACAATGGTAAAACAAGACCAGCAAGACCACCCGCTGTGCCGACAAATCCCGATAGGAGCTGCACATATCTCGTTCTCAGGGCACACCGGATAAGCTAAGCGTACATGAGCCAACGTAACCCAAGTTGCCAAGGGACGGCCCCGCACGGTGCTCTAGGTTGGACCAACACTTAGAGAAGCACTGGCTTAGGGGTTTAAAATAAAGATGACCCTTGAGTCCGCGAAACCCAAGGGAAAAAGGCTAGGTGGCAAATGGTAAAACTAAGGTTGGGTCTTGCTGGAGGAGTTTTATTCAAGGCGAACTGTCAAGGGGTTCCCATTATAACCCAACCGCGTAAGGAACGCAAAATCAAGGAACATACCACCGGTATGACGGAAACTAGGGCGGCAAGAGTGGAACAAAACACCAGGCATAAGGCCGAGCCTTCCACCCTTTACCAAGTATATAGGTGCATTAAAGTAAACAAGATATAATAATGATACCCCAACAATAAACATGTTCCAACAATGTGACGCCCTCGATTCAATCGTACACTAATCATACACGCAAATGTGTATTATTAAGATCAAGGACTCACGGGAAGATATCACAACACAACTCTAGACACAAATTAAAATAATACAAGCTTTATATTACAAGCCAGGGGCCTCGAGGGCTCGAATACATAAGCTCGAAACACAAGAGTCAACGGAAGCAACAATATCTGAGAACATACATAAGTTAGACAAGTTTGCCTTAAGAAGGCTAGCACAAAAACAACATCGATCGAAAAGGCAAGGCCTCCTGCCTGGGAGCCTCCTAACTACTCCTAGTCGTCTGTGGTCTTCACGTAGTAGTAGGCATCCTCCGGATAGTAGTAGTCATCAGTGGCATCGTCTGGCTCCTGGGATCCGTCATCTGGTCGCAACAATCGGGTATGGGGGAAAAAGAAGTAGCAAAGCAACTGTGAGTACTCATCCAAAGTACTCGCAAGACTTACATCATATCTAAACTAAGTATGCATCTGTATCAAAGGAATGGGTTGTATCTGTGGACTAAACTGCAGAATGCCAGAAGAGAAGGGGAAAGCCTAGCCTATCAAAGACCAGCATCTTTTGGAATCCACCATCTTGCAGCAACAGGAGGGGTTAGAGTAGCACAAAGTCAAGTAGTAGAAGAGTTATCAACCTCAGCCAGAGATCCTTTCTCGACACCCTGCGAGAAAGCAATCCTAGAGCCATACTATCCAGTTATCATCACATATCCAAGTCTCATCTCCATGTCTCATCTCAAGTATCCAGTTCTAGTTGTATCGATCGGGATACAACTCCAAGTGTCCGTTACCGTAGGACAGGCTATCGATAGATGTTTTCTTCCCTGCACGGGTGCACCAACTTACCCACCACGCTTGATTATCTCCGGCCAGACACACTTTCCTGGGTCATGCCCGGCCTCAGCCAAACAATACGCCGCAACCCGACCTAGGCTTAATATAGAGGTCAGCATGCCGGACTAAACCTATGCCCCCAGGGGTCATGGGCCATCGCCCCGGGAACTCCTGCACGTTGCGTGGGCGGCCAGTGAGCATACCTAGCTACCTCCTTCAACAAGGCAGGAGCTTACGCAGTCCAACCCGGCACGCGCCGCTCAAACGCTGACGTCTATTAAGCTTCGGCTGATGTATACGACGCAGAACGCCCATACTATGCCCACGTGATGGTTAGTGCTATCAGGCCAGAGGCCCCTCGGATCAAATATCCAAATCGAAGTGGATTAGGAACACGTGGTAACAAGCAGAGACTCACGAAAGAGATGACCCCGTCGCCCCGTCTCGAGTACTTGCGGCAAGGGCTAAGAATGCCCGGCCACGCCTCGTAATTATCTCGCGGGCACCCTCCAGGTCAACCTGACTCCACATCACTCGCAATTAAGCTCGCGCGGGTACCCCTCAGGGTCGACCCGTCTTTCCAAGTAACATCGGTAAAGTCCAAGTATCTGTGTGTCCAAGCATCAAGGGGAAAACCCGAGGAATCACCCCCGATGAATTCCACTAGATGTAATCATCAAGGTGAACGTAAGAGGTATCACCCCTGAGGTTCACACTTGAGGGGTTGCATGACAGAGTCGTATCGGAAGTGGTTAAGGAGGAAATCACCCTCGATGACCACGACCGAATGACTACACTACAGGGTTACATCAGAAGTGCTGAAGAGATCTCACCCTCGGCACTCGATAGTAACCCAGTAGTGTCGAACAACTAAGGGGAAAGTGATGTGCGGTGCCGGGGCCTGGTCTTCGATGATGAAGCAGGGGCAACAAGGACAAGGTGGGGGTCACTGATGGGTCACTAACCAACCTATACTAAGCAGTTTAGGATAAGCAGGTAGGTAACAATGAGCAGGTTACAAAAGCAGGCTATGCATCAGAATAGGAGCAAACAATAATAGTAGCAAAATCTAATGCAAGCATGAGAGAATGGAATGGGTGATATCGGGATGATCAAAAGGGGGGGGGGCTTGCTTGCCTGGTTTCTCTGGCAAGGAGGGGTCATCATCGACGTAGTCGATCACAGGGGCAGCATCGGTCTTGGGGTCTACCGAGAGAAGAGGGGGAGGAAACAGTAAATATAAAGCAACATAGCACCACAAAGCATAACATGGCAATAAGATGTGCCGGATGTGACCTAACGTATGGCTACGCGATAAAGGTGAAGGGGGAAAACAACCGGGAATGTTTTCCTAGTTCCAGACCTGTGTCAGATAGATGACCGGAGGGGGAATGTTCCATGTTCAACATGCTAGGGGCATGTGACAGTCGAACGAACCGCGTATCCGGATTCGCCTCGTCGTTCTGAGCAACTTTCATGTATACAACTTTTTCATCCGAGCTACGGATTATTTTCTATGATTTTTTTAAAGTTCTAGTAATATTATGGAACTATCCTTAAATCAAAAATGGGAAATATGACATCAGCCTGACGTCATCATGACGTGGGCAGTCAACAAAGCGTTGACTGGTCAAACAGAGCAGGGGGGCCCATCTGTCATTGACCTAACTAATTTAACAGGGTTAAATTAACTAATTTAGTTAATTGGACTAATTAATCACAGTTAAATTATTACCTATTTAATTAATTAATTAATATTTATTTATAAATCTCTTTTTTTTAAACAAACAGGGGGTGTGGGTCCCTGTGGTCAGTGGCCCATTGGGGCCAACTGGGCGAAACGGGTGTGGGCGGGGCGTAGCCTGCCCGAACACAGGCGAGGCCGCCGTGCGATGGGGAGGAGAAGGGCGCGCAGGCAACGGGGCGCCAGCGGCCGCGGCGGTGGGCCGGCAAGGCGTGGTGCGACGAAGGCCACGCGGCGGCGACAGGCGTGGGGTGAGCCGCGGCGGAGGCAGGCGGCACAGGGAGGTTGAGCAACAGCAGGTGGAGGCGGCGTGCGAGCCACAGTGGCGAGCTGAGCGTCCTCGGGCGGAGTCGGCGACGGTCGAGCAAGGCCACGGGGGCGCGGAGCGCTGGCGATGCGGCTCGGCCGGAGCAGAGCTGCAGGCGAAGTGCGGGCGCGCTCGAGACGAGCGGCCGAAGCGAGTGGGCATCAGCGAGCGTCGCGTGGGGCCGTGCGGCTGCAGGGCGAGGCGGGTGTTGCAGCGGGGTCGGGACGCGGGCGGCTGGGCGAGCGGAGGCACGACGGGCAGCGGTCGCGCGCGGGGAACGACGGCAAAACAAGAACGGGGCGAGGGGAAGCGGAGAAGAAGCTCACGGGGCCCTGTAGTCGTGCAAAAGCAAGCTCGGGGATGCCGGAGGAGCTCGAGGTGGGCTCGAGGACGACGCGGGTGGCCGGTGGAGGAAGACGGAGCCGTTATGGTCGTAGAGGTGCTCCCCGTCTCCAGCAGATTGCACCAGAAGACGAGGCGGAGGCCAGCGGGGTTCGTGGACACGAGCTGTGGACGCGGAGAGGACAGCTGCCGCGGTGGCGTAGCAACGATGGCGACAGGCGCGTCGGCGAGAGATGCATCTGGAGGGGGAGGTGGAGCAGGAGGGAGAGGAGGCAAGTGGGTGTGAGCGAGTGCTTGGCGATGTGAGTGGAGCAGGGGGGAAGAGCCCGAGGGTTCAGCCTTATCCCCTCGGGGCGTCGCCGGCGAGGCGATCCGGCGGGGACTCGCCCCCTGTAGCGACGGGTCGCTTGAACAGGAAGATGACCGGGGTGGGTGGCTGGGTCGGCCTGGCCGGTCGCGGCCATCTAGGCCAAGAGGCCTAGTTAGGCCCGGGGGTTCTTTTCCTTTTCTTTGTTTATTTACCTTTTCTTTTATAGTTTCTGTTTAGTATTTAATTTAAACAACAAAAGGGGTTTTGTAAAATAAGAGACTTGGCCCATAGTTACAATGCAAATTTAGGCACTGCCATAAAATGGTTTGGCACATAAATAAAATAGTTTGCAAACTTTTATAATTTTAAAGGCATACAAGAAATCGATTTGGCCATTGTTTTAATTATTATATGGCATTAATCTACTTTGTAAAAAGTTGGTTCACCATCATAATTACTTATGAAATATTTGCCAAAAGACGAACATTTTAGTTTGCATGTTTGACAAGTTTGATTTTTTGACTTTAGATTGGATTTGAAACTGAATGGTGATTTGGATCAAGTGAAGATTAGCAATAGTAACATGATGACATGGCACCATTATTAGGGGATTACTATAGCATGACACTGGGGGTGTTGCAAACAAGGAACAAACTCCAATCTTCACGTGCAACTAGCAACGCTATAAGAGGGGCTGAGCAAAGTGGTAACATAGCCAAACAACGGTTTGCTAGGACAAGGTGGGTTAGGGGTTTGACATGTCAATATGGGAGGCATGATAAAGCATGTGGTAGGTATCGAGGCATAGGCATAGGCATAGCAATAGAGCGAGCAACTAGCAAGCAAAGATAGAAGTGATTTCGAGGGTATGGTCATCTTGCCTGCGAAGTTCTCCGAGTTGACGCAAGCTTGATCCTCGTAAGCGTACTCAACGGGTTCCTCGATCACGTACTCGTATCCCGGCTCTACCCAAAGCAAGAACACAAGCAAAGGGAACCACAATCAACCACGGTGCAATGCACAAGCAACATGATGCAAAACATGGCATGATATGCGGGATGTAATATGCAATGCATATGCGTGCTCCGGAAGGAAAAGATTGAACCAGGCCTCAACTTGGCAAACTAAGAGTTCTGCTGGAAAGATGAGTTGATTTCGGTCGAAATCGATATAAAGATCACCGGAATCGGATGCACGGTTTGCAAATGGCAAGCAAAACAATAATGGCACTATTCTGCGATTAACAGCACGATGCCATCTAAAATGCAACAAGAAACTAAGCTACCGCACTCTAACATAGCAACAAAGCACATGATAGTGATCCACTCAAGATGCTTGACAAAAGATGAACACTGAGCTACGGCTAAATCACACAATAGCAGGTTCAAACAAGCATGGCAAAAGTGCAAAAGATATCAGGTTCACAGACTTGGTGAAAATAACAACATGCCAGGAATTCGCATCAGGAAGCAATGTTTAGAGCAAGATAACAACATGCTACAGGAACATATCATGGCAAAGCAAGGCATGGCGTCAAACTACTCAAAGCATATAACAAACGTCCCTTACTGACCATAAGCTAAAAAGGATCAGAAGATATGATGGCACCCATGTAAACATAGCAAGTTTCGTTAACAGATTCAGACTTGGCAGAAGACTGGACATGGCAAAAACAGAGTTACGTAGGCATGTTTGCGAGCTCGATGAACTCACCACAAGGCATTGCATGACAAACTAAGCATACACTCAGCAATAAGACATGATCAAGAAGCTAAACATGGCAAGAACAACCTCATAGCATGCATGGATCAACTACAACAACCTTGGCAAAATTGAATAACACATAAACAATCCGCCAGGAACATTTTATAGCAAAAGTAGAGCAAGATTGAGTCATGCTAGGGTACTCCATAATTGCAAACAAAGACATGGATGGATAGAACATAACAATATCTCAAAATCATCCTTACTGAACATGCTCAAAAGAGGCATGGATCACTCTATAGCAATATGAATACATGGCATAAAAATAACATTAGGGAAAAGACTTAAAAGAATTCTAAGTCCCTGAAATCAGCAACATCACGAGAGCTACTTTGCATGCTTGTGCTAGTCACCACATTGCTCACAAAAATACATGGCATACACCCCTGTAAAGATGGCATGGCATAGCCCAAAACACATGCAGGGCTCAAGTTCATAGGAGGCACACAATAATCATGACAAAAATGACAAATGTACACAATCTGTTAAGAAACAGAAACTAACATTCGATAGCACTCTTGCAACATTTTAGGCATCAATATGGACTCAAACAAGCATGGTGCAATAGAATGAAATGAAGAGCACATCCTAACAAACAATTCGATATATTACACGCCCAAAACAGAGCTACGGATGCAGAGATATGACATGATGAAGATGCCTAGAAAATATAGGGACTTAGGGGAAAAAATCACCTCCCAGATCAGGATCTAGGGTTTCGGGCGCGCTTTCCGAGGATCGCCGGAATCTTCACCTGCGGTGGCCGAGACTCGCCGGGGAGGAGGGAGATGGCCGGAGTCGAGGGGAGAGGTCGCCGGAGTGCTCGTCCGCGCGGAGGGAGCTGCGGTGGTCGGTGAGGACGGTGGCAACGTCGCCGGAGCTTGGCGGGCCGGCGCGAAGGTGGCGGCGGCCGGCAGCAGGGTCGCCGACAGCCGGCGGGCGCGTCGGGCGGCGGAGCTACAGGCGCTAGGCGGCGAGGTGCGCGTCGGGCGGCGGAGCTTGGAGCGGGCCGGGAGGGTTGGCTGCGGGCCCAGCGGGCCGGCGCGGTAGGTGGTGGCTGCGCCCACGTGGCGGCCGTGGGTTGGTCCGGGCGGCGGTGCGGACACGTCCGGCCGTCTCGGACGTGTCCGGCGGCGGCGGGGAGGTTGGATCTAGGGTTTGGGACGAAAATTTCGGGGAAGAGGACATATTTATAGGTAGAGGGAGTTAGGAGAGTTCAAATGAGGTGCGGTTTTCGGCCACACGATCATGATCGAACAACCGAGAAGAAGGAGGGGGTTTGGAGGTTTTGGGCCACTTTGGAGAGGTGTTGGGCTGCAACACACACGAGGCCTTTACGGTTCCTCGGTTAACAGTTGGAGTATCAAACGAAGTCCAAATGGCACGAAACTTGACAGGCGGTCTTTCGGTGGTATACCAAGGCCGCTTGGCAAGTCTCGGTCCAATCCAAGAACATTTAACACCCGCACATGAAAAGAGGCAAAAGGGGGACGCCGGAGGACATATGAGTGCCGGAATGCGAAACGGACAACGGGGAAAAAGCTCGCATGCATGAGGCGAACACGTATGCAAATGCGATGCACATGATGACATGATATGAGATGCATCACATGGACAAAAAGCAAAACAAAGACAAAACCCAACCACGAGGGAATATCATAACTTAGAGCCGAAAATGGCAATTGTTGGAATACAAATATGGCAAGTTACATACGAGGCGTTACAACACTCCACCACTACGAAAAGATCTCGTCCCGAGATCTAGGACTGGAAAAACTCCGGATATTTGGAACGGAGGTGGTCCTCACGTTCCCAGGTGGCTTCACGGTCGGAATGATGTGACCACTTCACTTTTAGGAATTTGATAGACTTGTTGTGAGTCTTACGCTCAGTTTCTTCAAGAATAGCAATGGGATGCTCATGATAAGACAGGTCTTCTTGGAGATCAATCTCTTCGAAGTTGATGGTGCGATCTGGAGTCTTGAAACACTTGTGAAGCTGAGACACGTGAAACACGTCGTGCACGTTTGCAAAGTTGGATGGAAGCTCAAGTTGATAGGCGAGATCGCCTCTTTTGCCAATGATCTTGAAAGGACCCACGTATCTAGGGGCAAGCTTCCCTTTGATACCGAAGTGACGAGTACCTTTCATTGGAGAGACACGGAGGTAGACATGGTCTCCGATCTCGAAAGCCAAGTCACGATGCTTGCTATCATAGTAACTCTTCTGGCGCGATTGCGCGACTTTGAGATTTTCACGAATGACTTTGCACATTTCTTCAGCCTCTATGATCAAGTCATTGCCAAGAAGTTGGCGTTCACCAGTCTCTGACCAGTTAAGGGGAGTACGGCACTTTCTGCCATAGAGAATCTCGAATGGGGCCTTGCCCGAACTTGCTTGGAAGCTGTTGTTGTAGGAGAACTCGGCATATGGAAGGCAATCTTCCCTCTTCATATCGAAAGAAATGACACATACCCTGAGCATATCTTCAAGAATTTGATTGACTCGCTCGACTTGGCCACTAGTTTGAGGATGAAAGGCTGTGCTGAAGCGAATGTTGGTGCCCGTGGCCTTCTGAAAAGAATCCCAGAACTTAGAAGTAAATATACTTCCACGATCTGATGATATCAACTGCGGAATGCCGTGCAGAGAGACAATCCTGGAGGTATATAGCTCTGCCAACTGAGCTGCTGTGATAGATTCTTTGATAGGAATAAAATGAGCCACTTTAGTGAGCTTGTCAATGACAATGAAGATAGCATCATTGCCACGCTTGGACTTGGGAAATCCAGTCACGAAGTCCATCTCAATATGGTCAAACTTCCATTCTGGAATGGCAAGAGGTTGGAGGAGACCAGCTGGCCGTTGGTGTTCTGCTTTCACTCTTCTGTAGACATCACATTCATTCACAAACTAAGCAATCTCGCGCTTCATTCGAGTCCACCAATACGACTGCTTGAGGTCATGGTACATCTTTGTACTTCCAGGATGAATAGAAAGGAGTGAATTGTGAGACTCATTCATAATGACTTTATGAAGGTCACCCTTAGGAACAACAATGCGATCCTTGAAGAATAGAGTATCTTTGTCATCAAGGCGATAGCACTTGTACTTGGGTTGGCTCCTGGCAATCCCAATCTTCACCTTCTTCACCATAGCATCAAGAAGCTGAGCCTCACGAATCTGATCTTCCAAAGAAGGAGAGACTTGGAGGTTGGCAAGGAATCCTTGAGGAACAACTTGGAGATTAAGTTTGCGGAAAGCTTCACAAAGATCCGGTTGGAAGGGCTTGAGAATCAAACTGTTGCAGTAAGCCTTCCTGCTCAAAGCGTGTGCAATGACATTGGACTTTCTTGGAGTATATTCAATACTCGGATTATACTCTTGAATCATTTTGACCCAACGAGTCTGCCTGAGGTTGAGGTTGGGCTGAGTGAAGATGTACTTGAGGCTCTTATGATCAGTGAAGATGTCCACTTTTCTTCCCAACAAGAGATGTCTCCATGTTAAAAGAGCATGGACAACTGCCGCTAACTCGAGGTCATGAGTGGGGTAGTTCTTTTCGTTGGGCTTCAACTGGTGAGAGGTATAGGCCACAACTTTCTTCTCTTGCATTAACACAGCACCGAGACCTTGAAGGGAAGCATCACAGAAAACTTTGAGTGGTTTGGATTCATCAGGAGGAGTCAGAACTGGAGCTGTGACTAACTTCTCTATAAGGGTGTTGAAAGCGATGTCACATTCAGGCGTCCAGACATACTTCACATGCTTCCGGAGGAGGTTGTAAAGAGGCTTCGCGATCTTAGAGAAATTCTCAACGAATCTTCGACAATAGCTTGCGAGCCCAAGGAAGCTGCGGACTTGCTTCACATTCTGAGGCGGTTCCCAATTCACAATTGCAGACGCCTTCTCAGGATTAACAGCTATGCCCTTGGCGGAGATGATATGCCCAAGGTAGAGAACCTCATCGAGCCAAAACTCGCACCTTGAAAACTTCGCATAGAACTGATGTTCTCTGAGTTTGTCCAGCACCAATCTCAAGTGCTTGGCATGATCCTCCTTGTTCTTGGAAAAGACCAAAATGTCATCGAGATAGACCAAGACGAAGTCATTTGTGTAGGGGTTGAAGATGAAGTTCATCATGCGAGAGAATGTTGGAGGAGCATTGACAAGGCCGAAAGACATGACAGTGTATTCATAAGAACCATAGCTTGTTCTGAACGATGTCTTGGGGATGTCTTGTTCACGAATGCGAATCTGATGATAGCCCATACGGAGGTCAAGCTTGGAGAATACTTGAGCACCTTTGAGTTGTTCGAATAGCTCATTGATGTTGGGAAGTGGGTACTTGTTCTTTATGGTCTTCTTGTTCAATGGACGGTAGTAGACACAAAGTTGGTCCGTGCCATCCTTCTTCATGACAAAAAGAACACCACAACCCCATGGAGAAGAACTCGGTCGGATGAGACCCATACGATCTTGTATATCGAGTTGTTTCTTTAGCTCCTTCAACTCTTCTGGTACAAGCTTGTAAGGATGTTTGCAAACAGGTTCCGTGCCAGGTTCAAGATCAATGACGAATTCAACTGGCCGGTGAGGAGGCATTCCTGGAAGCTCTTCTGGAAAGACGTCTTGATATTCACAGACGACTGGAATCTAAGAGATGGCATCCAACTCGCCCTTCTCATTGAGAGAAAATAGTCGAATGGTATCGTCACGGGCAGCAAAGACGATCACATGCTCAGACGATTGTGTCAATTGAATCTGCCTGGCAGCACAATCAAGTTGAGCCTTGTGCTTAGAAAGCCAGTCCATACCGAGAATTAGATCAATATCCGAGTCACCAAAGACCATTGGAGAAGACAGAAACTTATAGTCGCCCATCATGATAGAAACATCCGGGATCATTGTGGTAGCCCTCATAGACTTGGCTGGAGAAACCACTCCCATAGGTTTACCCAACATTTCTGAAACGAAGTCATGCTTTGAAACAAATGATCTTGACATGAAACAATGTGATGCACCAGTATCAAAAAGGACTTTTGCAAGAGTAGAGTTAACTGGAAAGTTACCCATGATCACTTCTGAAGAGTTCTCTGCCTGAGCTGCATTCACCATGTTGACCTTTGCAAACTTGGGATTATGCTTGACCACTGCATTGCTAGCAGATCTCACCGGAGGAGGAGGCGAAAGACGCCTCTGATTGAAGCATTTGTTTGCATAGTGACCCTTCTGCTGACACTTGTTGCACGTAACCTCTGAAAGCGGCCGGTGATATAGAGCACTTGACCTTGGAGCATGAGATGAATCTTTGTTCTGAAAGCCTGGGTTGGGTGGGTGGGAAGATCCATTACCACCTTTGCACTTCTGCTGATAAGGCTGATGGAATGGAGGAGGAGGCAACCAATACTTTTTCTGCTTAGCTACCACTTGCGTTGAAGAAGAAGAAGAAGGAGTTGCATCCCTGACTCTCTTCTTAGATGCATCGCACTTGATCTGAGCAACTTCTTGCTTCAGTGCCATGTTGTAGAATTCATCATATTTTTCAGCTCAAAAAGCACAAGAGCTAGTTGCAGATCTTCTCTGAGGCCACCTCTGAACTGATAAATCACGCTCTTCTCGTCAGGGACGTCTTGCTTGGCGAAACGAGTGAGCCTTTGGAACATGATGTTGTATTGGTAAACAGACAAGATGCCGCTTCAGATTGCGGAACTCCTCATGCTTGCTCTCAACAACACTCTGAGGAATGTGGTGAGCTCTAAAGTCTTGGCGGAAATCATCCCAGGTAATCACAGGACCTCCTCTGGAATTTTTGTATTGTTGATACCACTCAGCAGCTTGGTCTTTGAGTTGGAACGAAGCAAACTTGACAAAGTCCTCAGGCCTGACGTTGCTGCACTCAAAATGTTTGCAGATATCCACGAGCCAATCATCAGCGTCTGTGGCCTCGACACAGTTACTGAAGGTCTTTGGCTGGTTTGCGAGGAACTGGTTGAGGGTAGCAAACTGAGTTTGATTGTTGCCATGGCCTTGATTTCCTTGGTTGCGCTCTTGCAAGAGTTGCATAATCAACTGCGTGTTGGTGTTGGTAGCGGCCATCACAGCTTGCATTGCCTCCGGAGGTGGAGGTGGTGGCGGTGGTTCCGGATTCTGACGCGTTGGAGGAGCCATCCTGAAGAGGGTGACATCCGTTAGCATCTTGAAAGACATATATTCAAGCTGAATCAAATGGATCGAAATTGCAACATGTAGCCTTAACATTCGAACAAGAATGAACGAACAAATTCCAAATTAAATGATCACACTTCCATAAATTGAGAAGCCACTTAGATAGAGGTAGATGAAAAACAACAAGGTACGGACATGAACAAATACTTGGTAAGGATTACCCAATCACAAACCAAATATCTGCGGAAGAAATACTAGAGCTACATGAATTCCCACCTATGAAACTCCCAAAACTTTCCGGTTATGCAATCAGGTGTTGGGGATACAGGGGAAGCATAATATCTCACCCAAAACTAGCAAATCCTACATCCAGTTGTATCCATCCTTCAACACATAACCAAGAAACCTTCGGAAATCATTTACCTCAACCTTCGAAAAGCATCCATTATATGAGTTATGGCAATACTCCCGAACTCCCACCCCAGTACTGGGTGGCGTCGAGGTTATCTCACCAACAAATGCATACAAGAGATTTTCGATGTCGGTGAAACTCAGGTATTCCAGAATTGCAACGATAAAATTATGACGACAACACCTCGGAGATCAACTCCCCGGGACACTGCCACAACCCCTAAATGTCAGGAGGCACCAAGAACAATGTTCTCGTCACAAAACCATCAGAACGATTCCAAGATACCCACGTGATCCTAAAATATTTTTTTGTGAAATTTGAGAAGAGAAGAGTCAAAACTCTACGTCAGGATGCCTCACCAGAGCGACGAAGGGATCAAGGAGTAAAAAGAATCCTACTCTCCGTTATATATAATCCTAAAAGACTCAAAACATTTTTCTAGACTCAACAACGCCAGCGATTCGATCAAGCAGAGGGCTCCTAAGTCGGGAAAGGCTCTGATACCAACTTGTAACACCCACGATGCGGCTATATCTCCCATGTGTCGGAGCACGACTTAGAGGCATAACAGCATTGTAGGCATGTTGCAAGAGGGGTAATCTTTACACATCCCATGTACTGAATAAGAAAGAGGTACAGAGTTGGCTTACAATCGCCACTTCACACAATACATAAATATTGTATTACATCATCCATATACAATCAAGGTCCGGCTATGGAACCAAAATAAAGACAACCCAAATGCATAAGATCCCCGATTGCCCCAACTGGGCTCCACTATTGATCGTCTGGAAAGGAAACATAGTAACGTCCTGAGTCCTCATCGAACTCCCACTTGAGTTCAATCGCATATCCTGGAATGGCATCATCGACACCTACATCTGGTTTTCGAAGTAATCTGTGAGTCACGGGGACTTAGCCATCTCACACCCTCGCGATCAAGACTGTTTAAGCTTATGGGTAGGGGAAAAGGTATGAGGTGGAGCTGCAGCAAGCACTAGCATATATGGTGGCTAACATACGCAAATGAGAGCGAGAAGAGAAAAGCAAAGCACAGTCGAGAATCTATGATCAAGAAGTGATCCTAGAACTACTTACGTTCAAGCATAACACGAGACTGTGTTCTCTTCCCGAACTCCGCCAAAAAGAGACCATCACGGCTACACACGCTGTTGATTCATTTTAATTAAGTTAAGTTTCAGTTTTTCTACAACCGGACATTAACAAATTCCCATTTGCCCATAACTGTGGGCACGGCTTTCGAAAGTTCAAATCCCTACAGGGGTGTCCCAACTTAGCCCATCACAAGCTCTCACGGTCAACGAAGGATATTCCTTCTCCTAGGACGGCCCGATCAGACTCGGAATCCTGGTTACAAGACATCTCGACAATGGTAAAACAAGACTAGCAAGACCACCCGTTGTGCCGACAAATCCCAATAGGAGCTGCACATATCTCGTTCTCAGGGCACACCAGATAAGCTAAGCATACAGGAGCCAACATAACCCAAGTTGCCAAGGGACGGCCCCGCACGGTGCTCTAGGTTGGACCAACACTTAGAGAAGCACTGGCCCGGGGGTTTAAAATAAAGATGACCCTTGAGTCCGCGAAACCCAAGGGAAAAAGGCTAGGTGGCAAATGGTAAAACCAAGGTTGGGCCTTGTTGGAGGAGTTTTATTCAAGGCGAACTGTCAAGGGGTTCCCATTATAACCCAACCGCGTAAGGAACGCAAAATCAAGGAACATAACACCGGTATGATGGAAACTGGGGCGGCAAGAGTGGAACAAAACACCAGGCATAAGGCCGAGCCTTCCACCCTTTACCAAGTATATAGGTGCATTAAAGTAAACAAGATATAATAATGATAGCCCAACAATAAACATGTTCCAACAAGGAACAAACTCCAATCTTCACCTGCAACTAGCAACGCTATAAGAGGGGCTGAGCAAAGCGGTAACATAGCCAAACAAAGGTTTGCTAGGACAAGGTGGGTTAGGGGTTTGACATGGAAATACGAGAGGCATGATAAAGCATGTGGTAGGTATCGAGGCATAGGCATAGCAATAGAGCGAGCGACTAGCAAGCAAAGATAGAAGTGATTTCGAGGGTATGGTCATCTTGCCTGCGAAGTTCTCCGAGTTGACATAAGCTTGATCCTTGTAAGCGTACTCAACGGGTTCCTCGATCACGTACTCGTCTCCCGGCTCTACCCAAAGCAAGAACACAAGCAAAGGGAACCACAATCAACCACGGTGCAATGCGCAAGCAACATGATGCAAAACATGGCATGATATGCGGGATGTAATACGCAATGCATATGCGTGCTCCGGAAGGAAAAGATTGAACCAGGCCTCAACTTAGCAAACCAAGAGTGCCGCTGGAAAGATGAGTTGATTTCGGTCGAAATTGATATAAAGATCATCGGAATCGGATGCACGGTTTGCAAATGGCAAGCAAAACAATAATGGCACTATTCTGCGATTAACAGCACGATGACATCTAAGATGCAACAAGAAACTAAGCTACTGCACTCTAACATAGCAACAAAGCACATGATAGTGATCCACTCAAGATGCTTGACAAAAGATGAACACTAAGCTACGGCTAAATCACAAAATAGCAGGTACAAACAAGCATGGCAAAAGTGCAAAAGATATCAGGTTCACAGACTTAGTGAAAATAACATGCCAGGAATTAACATCAGGAAGCAATGTTTAGAGCAAGATAACAACATGCTACAGGAACATATCATGGCATGAAACTACTCAAAGCATATAAAAAAGTCCCTCATTGGCCATAAGCCAAAAAGGATCAGAAGATATGATGGCACCCATGTAAACATAGCAAGTTTCGTTAACAGATTCAGACTTAGCAGAAAACTGGACATGGCAAAAACAGAGTTACGTAGGCATGTTCGCGAGCTCGATGCACTCACCACAAGGCATTGCATGACAAACTAAGCATACACCCAGCAATAAGACATGATCAAGAAGCTAAACATGGCAAGAACAACCTCATAGCATGCATGGATCAACTACAACAACCTTGGCAAAATTGAATAACACATAAACAATCCGCCAGGAACATTTTATAGCAAAAGTAGAGCAAGATTGAGTCATGCTAGGGTACTCCATAATTGCAAACAAAGACATGGATGGATAGAACATAACAATATCTCAAAATCATCCTTACTGAACATGCTCAAAAGAGGCATGGATCACTCTATAGCAATATGAATACATGGCATAAAAATAACATTAGGGAAAAGACTTAGAAGAATTCTAAGTCCCTGAAATCAGCAACATCACAAGAGCTACTTTGCATGCTTGTGCTAGTCACCACATTGCTCACAAAAATACATGGCATACACCCCTGTAAAGATGGCATGGCATAGCCCAAAACACATGCAGGGCTCAAGTTCATAGGAGGCACACAATAATCATGACAAAAATGACAAATGTACACAATCTGTTAAGAAACAGAAACTAACATTCGATAGCACTCTTGCAACATTTTAGGCATCAATATGGACTCAAACAAGCATGGTGCAATAGAATGAAATGAAGAGCACATCCTAACAAACAATTCGATATATTACACGCCCAAAACAGAGCTACGGATGCAGAGATATGACATGATGAAGATGCCTAGAAAATATAGGGACTTAGGGGAAAAAATCACCTCCCAGATCAGGATCTAGGGTTTCGGGCGCGCTTTCCGAGGATCGCCGGAATCTTCACCTGCGGTGGCCGAGACTCGCCGGGGAGGAGGGAGATGGCCGGAGTCGAGGGGAGAGGTCGCCGGAGTGCTCGTCCGCGCGGAGGGAGCTGCGGTGGTCGGTGAGGACGGTGGCAACGTCGCCGGAGCTTGGCGGGCCGGCGCGAAGGTGGCGGCGGAGCTACAGGCGCTAGGCGGCGAGGTGCGCGTCGGGCGGCGGAGCTTGGAGCGGGCCGGGAGGGTTGGCTGCGGGCCCAGCGGGCCGGCGCGGTAGGTGGTGGCTGCGCCCACGTGGCGGTCGTGGGTTGGTCCGGGCGGCGGTGCGGACACGTCCGGCCGTCTCGGACATGTCCGGCGGCGGCGGGGAGGTTGGATCTAGGGTTTGGGACGAAAATTTCGGGGAAGAGGACATATTTATAGGTAGAGGGAGTTAGGAGAGTTCAAATGAGGTGCGGTTTTCGGCCACACGATCATGATCGAACAACCGAGAAGAAGGAGGGGGTTTGGAGGTTTTGGGCCACTTTGGAGAGGTGTTGGGCTGCAACACACACGAGGCCTTTACGGTTCCTCGGTTAACAGTTGGAGTATCAAACGAAGTCCAAATGGCACGAAACTTGACAGGCGGTCTTTTGGTGGTATACCAAGGCCGCTTGGCAAGTCTCGGTCCAATCCAAGAACATTTAACACCCGCACATGAAAAGAGGCAAAAGGGGGACGCCGGAGGACATATGAGTGCCGGAATGCGAAACGGACAACGGGGAAAAAGCTCGCATGCATGAGGCGAACACGTATGCAAATGCGATGCACATGATGACATGATATGAGATGCATCACATGGACAAAAAGCAAAACAAAGACAAAACCCAACCACGAGGGAATATCATAACTTAGAGCCGAAAATGGCAATTGTTGGAATACAAATATGGCAAGTTACATACGAGGCGTTACAACACTCCACCACTACGAAAAGATCTCGTCCCGAGATCTAGGACTGGAAAAACTCCGGATATTCGGAACGGAGGTGGTCCTCACGTTCCCAGGTGGCTTCACGGTCGGAATGATGTGACCACTTCACTTTTAGGAATTTGATAGACTTGTTGTGAGTCTTACGCTCAGTTTCTTCAAGAATAGCAATGGGATGCTCATGATAAGACAGGTCTTCTTGGAGATCAATCTCTTCGAAGTTGATGGTGCGATCTGGAGTCTTGAAACACTTGTGAAGCTGAGACACGTGAAACACGTCATGCACGTTTGCAAAGTTGGATGGAAGCTCAAGTTGATAGGCGAGATCGCCTCTTTTGCCAATGATCTTGAAAGGACCCACGTATCTAGGGGCAAGCTTCCCTTTGATACCGAAGTGACGAGTACCTTTCATTGGAGAGACACGGAGGTAGACATGGTCTCCGATCTCGAAAGCCAAGTCACGATGCTTGCTATCATAGTAACTCTTCTGGCGCGATTGCGCGACTTTGAGATTTTCACGAATGACTTTGCACATTTCTTCAGCCTCTATGATCAAGTCATTGCCAAGAAGTTGGCGTTCACCAGTCTCTGACCAGTTAAGGGGAGTACGGCACTTTCTGCCATAGAGAATCTCGAATGGGGCCTTGCCCGAACTTGCTTGGAAGCTGTTGTTGTAGGAGAACTCGGCATATGGAAGGCAATCTTCCCTCTTCATATCGAAAGAAATGACACATACCCTGAGCATATCTTCAAGAATTTGATTGACTCGCTCGACTTGGCCACTAGTTTGAGGATGAAAGGCTGTGCTGAAGCGAATGTTGGTGCCCGTGGCCTTCTGAAAAGAATCCCAGAACTTAGAAGTAAATATACTTCCACGATCTGATGATATCAACTGCGGAATGCCGTGCAGAGAGACAATCCTGGAGGTATATAGCTCTGCCAACTGAGCTGCTGTGATAGATTCTTTGATAGGAATAAAATGAGCCACTTTAGTGAGCTTGTCAATGACAATGAAGATAGCATCATTGCCACGCTTGGACTTGGGAAATCCAGTCACGAAGTCCATCTCAATATGGTCAAACTTCCATTCTGGAATGGCAAGAGGTTGGAGGAGACCAGCTGGCCGTTGGTGTTCTGCTTTCACTCTTCTGTAGACATCACATTCATTCACAAACTAAGCAATCTCGCGCTTCATTCGAGTCCACCAATACGACTGCTTGAGGTCATGGTACATCTTTGTACTTCCAGGATGAATAGAAAGGAGTGAATTGTGAGACTCATTCATAATGACTTTATGAAGGTCACCCTTAGGAACAACAATGCGATCCTTGAAGAATAGAGTATCTTTGTCATCAAGGCGATAGCACTTGTACTTGGGTTGGCTCCTGGCAATCCCAATCTTCACCTTCTTCACCATAGCATCAAGAAGCTGAGCCTCACGAATCTGATCTTCCAAAGAAGGAGAGACTTGGAGGTTGGCAAGGAATCCTTGAGGAACAACTTGGAGATTAAGTTTGCGGAAAGCTTCACAAAGATCCGGTTGGAAGGGCTTGAGAATCAAACTGTTGCAGTAAGCCTTCCTGCTCAAAGCGTGTGCAATGACATTGGACTTTCTTGGAGTATATTCAATACTCGGATTATACTCTTGAATCATTTTGACCCAACGAGTCTGCCTGAGGTTGAGGTTGGGCTGAGTGAAGATGTACTTGAGGCTCTTATGATCAGTGAAGATGTCCACTTTTCTTCCCAACAAGAGATGTCTCCATGTTAAAAGAGCATGGACAACTGCCGCTAACTCGAGGTCATGAGTGGGGTAGTTCTTTTCGTTGGGCTTCAACTGGTGAGAGGTATAGGCCACAACTTTCTTCTCTTGCATTAACACAGCACCGAGACCTTGAAGGGAAGCATCACAGAAAACTTTGAGTGGTTTGGATTCATCAGGAGGAGTCAGAACTGGAGCTGTGACTAACTTCTCTATAAGGGTGTTGAAAGCGATGTCACATTCAGGCGTCCAGACATACTTCACATGCTTCCGGAGGAGGTTGTAAAGAGGCTTCGCGATCTTAGAGAAATTCTCAACGAATCTTCGACAATAGCTTGCGAGCCCAAGGAAGCTGCGGACTTGCTTCACATTCTGAGGCGGTTCCCAATTCACAATTGCAGACGCCTTCTCAGGATTAACAGCTATGCCCTTGGCGGAGATGACACATGTAGGGCTCAAGTTCATAGGAGGCACACAATAATCATGGCAAAAATGACAAATGTACATAATCTGTTGAGAAACAGAAACTAACATTCTATAGCACTCTTGCAACATCATTTTAGGCATCAAGATGGACTCAAACGAGCATGGTGCAATGGAATGAAATGAAGAGCACATCCTAATGAACAATTCAATATATTACACGCCCAAAACGGAGCTACGGATGCAGAGATACGACATGATGAAGATGCCTAGAAAATTTAGGGACTTAGGGGAAAAAATCACCTCCCAGATCTGGATCTAGGGTTTCGGGCACGCTTTCCGAGGATCACCGAAATCTTCACCTGCGGTGGGCGGGACTCGCCGGGGAGGAGGGAGATAGCCGGAGTCGAGGGGAGAGGTCGCCGGAGAGGCTGGTGGCGACGTCGCCGAAGCTTGGCGGGGCGGCGCAAAGGTGGCGGCGGCCGGCAGCAGGGTCGCTGGAGCCGGGCGGCGAGGCGGCAGCCGGCGGGCGCGTCAGGCGGCGGAGCTACAGGCGCGGGGTGGCAAGCTACGCGTCGGGCAGCGGAGCTTGGAGCGGGAGGCGGCGGCACGCGAGCGGGCCGAGAGGGTCGGCTACGGGCCCGGCAGGCCGGCGCGGTAGGTGGTGGCGACGCCCACGTGGCGGCTGCGGGTTGGTCCGGGCGGCGGCGGGGAGGTTGGATCTAGGGTTTGGGACGAAAATTTCAGGGAAGAGGACATATTCATAGGTAGAGGGAGCTAGGAGAGTCCAAATGATGTGCGGTTTTCGGCCATGCGATCATGATCGAACGACCGAGAGGAAGGATGGGGTTTGGATGGGTTTTGGGCCACTTTGGAGAGGTGTTGGGCTGCAACACACATGAGGCCTTTATGGTTCCTCGGTTAACCGTTGGAGTATCAAACGAAGTCCAAATGGCACGAAACTTGACAGGTGGTCTTTCGGTGGTATACCAAGGCCACTTGGCAAGTCTCGGTTCAATCCAAATACATTTAACACCCGCACATGAAAAGAGGCAAAAGGGGGACACCGGAGGACATAAGAGTGCCGGAATGCGAAACGGACAACGGGGAAAAAGCTCGGATGCATGAGGCGAACACGTATGCAAATGCGATGCACATGATGACATGATATGAGATGCATGACATGGACAAAAAGCAAAATGAAGACAAAACCCAACCACGAGGGAATATCATAACTTAGAGCCAAAAATGGCAAGAGTTGGAATACAAATATGACAAGTTACATACGGGGCGTTACATTAAATGAGTAACTGTATCACAATAAACATGATCCAATCATATTTATGCTCAATGCAAACACCAAATAACATTTATTTAGATCCAATACTAATCCTGAAGGTAGAGGGAGTATGCGATGGTGATCTTATCAACCTTGGAATCACTTCCAACACACATTGTCACCTTGCCCTCAACTAGTCTCTGTTCATTTTATAACTCATGTTTCAAGTTATTAATCATAGCAACTGAACCAATATCAAATACCCAGGGGCTACTATGAACACTAGTAAAATACACATCAATAACTGTTGGAAATATGCCCTAGAGGCAATAATAAAATGGTTATTATTATATTTCTTTGTTCATGATAATTGTCTATTGTTCATGCTATAATTATGTTATCCGGAAATCGTAATACATGTGTGAATACATAGACCACAACACGTCCCAAGTGAGCCTCTAGTTGACTAGCTCGTTGATCAAAAGATAGTAATGGTTTCCTGACTATGGACATTGGATGTCATTGATAACGGGATCACATCATTAGGAGAATGATGTGATGGACAAGACCCAATCCTAAGCATAGCTCAAAGATCGTGTAGTTCGTTTGCTGTAGCTTTTCCGAATGTCAAGTATCATTTCCTTAGACCATGAGATTGTGCAACTCCCGGATACCGTAGGAGTGCTTTGGGTGTGCCAAACGTCACAACATAACTAGGTGACTATAAAGCTACACTACAGGTATCTCCGAAAGTGTCTGTTGGGTTGGCACGAATCGAGACTGGGATTTGTCACTCCGTATGACGGAGAGGTATCTCTGGGCCCACTCGGTAATGCATCATCATAATGAGCTCAATGTGACCAAGTGGTTGATCACGGGATCATGCATTACAGTACGAGTAAACTGACTTGCCGGTAACGAGATTGAACGAGGTATTGGGATACCGACGATCGAGTCTCGGGCAAGTAACGTACTGATTGACAAAGGGAATTGTATACGGATTGATTGAATCCTCGACATCGTGGTTCATCCGATGAGATCATCGAGGAGCATGTGGGAGCCAACATGGGTATCTAGATCCCGCTGTTGGTTATTGACCGGAGAGTCGTCTCGGTCATGTCTGCGTGTCTCCCGAACCCGTAGGGTCTACACACTTAAGGTTCGGTGACGCTAGGGTTGTTGAGATATTGGTATATGGTAACCCGAAAGTTGTTCGGAGTCCCGGATGAGATCCTGGACATCACGAGGAGTTCCGGAATAGTCCAGAGGTGAATATTTATAGATAGGAAGTCAAGTTTCGGCCATCGGGAAAGTTTCGGGGGTAATCGGTATTGTACCGGGACCATCGGAAGGGTCTCGGGGGTCCACCGGGTGGGGCCACCTATCCCGGAGGGCCCTATGGGCTGAAATGGGAGGGGAACCAGCCCCTAGTGGGCTGGTGCACCCCCCTTGGGCCTCCCCTGCGCCTAGGGTTGGAAACCCTAGGGGTGGGGGGGGGGCGCCCCACTTGGCTTGGGGGGCAAGCCACCCCCATGGCCGGCGCCCCCCCTTGGAGATTGGATCTCCTAGGGCCGACGCCCCCCTAGGGGTCCTATAAATAGTGGGGGGAGGGGAGCCGCACCCTAGCCCCTGGCCTCTCCCTCTCCCTCCTGTGACACCTCTCCTTCTCGAAGTTCTCGGCGAAGTCCTGCCGAGATCGCCGTAGTTTCCACCACCACGCCGTCGTGCTGCTGGATCTCCATCAACCTCTCCTTCCCCCTTGCTGGATCAAGTTGGAGGAGACGTCTTCCCAACTGTACGTGTGTTGAAAGCGGAGGTGCCATCCGTTCTGCGCTAGGTCATCGGTGATTTGGATCACGACGAGTACGACTCCATCAACCCCGTTCTCTTGAACGCTTCCGCGCGCGATCTACAAAGGTATGTATATGCACTCCTCTCTCCCTCGTTGCTAGATGACTCCATAGATTGATCTTGGTGATGCGTTGAAAATTTTAAAATTCTGCTACGTTCCCCAACAGTGGCATCATGAGCTAGGTCTTTGTGTAGTTTCTATGCACGAGTAGAACACAAAGCAGTTGTGGGCGTGGATATTGTCAATTTGCTTGCCGTTACTAGTCTTATCTTGATTCGGCGGCATCATGGGATGAAGCTGAAGGAAATATGCCCTAGAGGCAATAATAAAGTTATTATTTATTTCCTTATATCATGATAAAAGTTTATTATTCATGCTAGAATTGTATTAACCGGAAACATAATACATGTGTGAATACATAGACAAACAGAGTGTCACTAGTATGCCTCTACTTGACTAGCTCGTTAATCAAAGATGGTTATGTTTCCTAACCATGAACAAAGAAGTTGTTATTTGATTAACGAGGTCACATCATTAGTTGAATGATCTGATCGACATGACCCATTCCATTAGCTTAGCACCCGATCGTTTAGTATGTTGCTATTGCTTTCTTCATGACTTATACATGTTCCTGTAACTATGAGATTATGCAACTCCCGTTTACCGGAGGAACACTTTGGGTACTACCAAAGGTCACAACGTAACTGGGTGATTATAAAGGAGTACTACAGGTGTCTCCAATGGTAGATGTTGGGTTGGCGTATTTCGAGATTAGGGTTTGTCACTCCGAGTGTCGGAGAGGTATCTCTGGGCCCTCTCGGTAATACACATCACATAAGCCTTGCAAGCATTATAACTAAGATGTTAGTTGTGAGATGATGTATTACGGAACGAGTAAAGAGACTTGCCAGTAACGAGATTGAACTAGGTATTGGATACCGACGATCGAATCTCGGGCAAGTAACATACCGATGACAAAGGGAACAACGTATGTTGTTATGCGGTCTGACCGATAAAGATCTTCGTAGAATATGTAGGAGCCAATATGGGCATCCAGGTCCCGCTATTGGTTATTGACCGGGGACGTGTCTCGGTCATGTCTACATTGTTCTCGAACCGTAGGGTCCGCACGCTTAACGTTACGATGATAGTTATTATGAGTTTATGCATTTTGATGTACCGAAGGTTGTTCGGAGTCCCGGATGTGATCACGGGCATGACGAGGAGTCTCGAAATGGTCGAGACATAAAGATTGATATATTGGAAGCCTATGTTTGGACATCGGAAGTGTTCCGGGTGAAATCGGGATTTTACCGGATTACCGGGAGGGTTACCGGAACCCCCCGGGAGCCAAATGGGCCAACATGGGCCTTGGTAGAAAGGTGAAAGGGCTGCCCCATGGGCTGCGCGCCTCCCCCCTTCCCCTAGTCCTATTAGGACTAGGGAAGGTGGCCGGCCACCCCCTCTCTCTTTCCCACTTGAGAAAACCTAGTTGGACTAGGATTGGAGGGGGGAGTCCTACTCCCGGTAGGAGTAGGACTCCTCCTGCGCCTCCCTTGCTTGGCCGGCCAGCCCTCCCCCTCTCATCCTTTATATACGGGGGCAGGGGGCACCTCTAGAGACACAAGTTGATCCCTGAGATCGTTCCTTAGCCGTGTGCGGTGCCCCCTGCCACCAAATTCCACCTCGATCATACCGTTGCAGTGCTTAGGCGAAGCCCTGCGTCGGTAGTACATCAAGATCGTCACCACGCCGTCGTGCTGACGGAACTCTTCCTCGACACTTTGCTGGATCGGAGCCCGAGGATCGTCATCGAGCTGAACGTGTGCTAAGAACTCGGAGGTGCCGGAGTAACGGTGCTTGGATCGGTCGGATCGGGAAGGCATACGACTACTTCCTCTACGTTGTGTGATCACTTCCGCAGTCGGTCTGTGTTGGTACGTAGACAACACTCTCCCCTCTCGTTGCTATGCATCACCATGATCTTGCGTGTGCGTAGGAAATTTTTTGAAATTACCACGTTCCCCAACAATGGTATCAGAGCCTAGGTTTTCTGGTTTGATGTTATTTGCACGAGTAGAACACAAGGAGTTGTGGGCGATACAAGTCATACTGCCTACCAGCATGTCATACTTTGGTTCGGCGGTATTGTTGGACGAGACGACCCGGACCAACCTTACGCGTACGCTTACGCGAGACCGGTTCCCTCGACGTGCTTTGCACATAGATGGCTTGCGGGCGACTGTCTCTCCAACTTTAGTTGAACCGAGTGTGGCTACGCCCGGTCCTTGAGAAGGTTAAAACGGAGTCTATTTGACAAACTATCGTTGTGGTTTTGATGCGTAGGTGAGATGAGTTCTTGCTTAAGCCCATAGCAGCCACGTAAAACTTGCAACAACAAAGTAGAGGACGTCTAACTTGTTTTTGCAGGGCATGTTGTGATGTGATATGGTCAAGGCATGATGCTGATTTTATTGTATGAGATGATCATGTTTTGTAACCAAGTTATCGGCAACTGGTAGGAGCCATATGGTTGTCGCTTTATTGTATGCAATGCAATCGCGATGTAATGCTTTACTTTATTACTAAGCGGTAGTGATAGTCGTGGAAGCATAAGATTGGCGAGACGACAACGATGCTACGATGGAGATCAAGGTGTCGCGCCGGTGACGATGGTGATCATGACGGTGCTTCGGAGATGGAGATCACAAGCACAAGATGATGATGGCCATATCATATCACTTATATTGATTGCATGTGATGTTTATCTTTTATGCATCTTATCTTGCTCTGATTGACGGTAGCATTATAAGATGATCTCTCACTAAATTATCAAGAAGTGTTCTCCCTGAGTATGCACCGTTGCCAAAGTTCGTCGTGCCCAGACACCACGTGATGATCGGGTGTGATAAGCTCTACGTCCATCTACAACGGGTGCAAGCCAGTTTTGCACACGCAGAATACTCAGGTTAAACTTGACGAGCCTAGCATATGCAGATATGGCCTCGGAACACAGAGACCGAAAGGTCGAGCGTGAATCATATAGTAGATATGATCAACATGACGATGTTCACCATTGAAAACTACTCCATCTCACGTGATGATCGGTTATGGTTTAGTTGATTTGGATCACGTGATCACTTAGAGGATTAGAGGGATGTCTATCTAAGTGGGAGTTCCTAAGTAATTTGATTAACTGAACTTAAACTTATCATGAACTTAGTACCTGATAGTATCTTGCTTGTTTATGTTGATTGTAGATAGATGGCTCGTGCTGTTGTTCCGTTGAATTTTAATGCGTTCCTTGAGAAAGCAAAGTTGAAAGATGATGGTAGCAATTACACGGACTGGGTCCGTAACCTGAGGATTATCCTCATTGCTGCACAGAAGAATTACGTCCTGGAAGCACCGCTGGGTGCCAGGCCTGCTGCTGGAGCAACGCCAGATGTTATGAACATCTGGCAGAGCAAAGCTGATGACTACTCGATAGTTCAGCATGCCATGCTTTACGGCTTAGAATCGGGACTTCAACGGCGTTTTGAACGTCATGGAGCATATGAGATGTTCCAAGAGTTGAAGTTAATATTTCAAGCAAATGCCCGAATTGAGAGATATGAAGTCTCCAATAAGTTCTATAGCTGCAAGATGGAGGAGAACAGTTCTGTCAATGAGCATATACTCAAAATGTCTGGGTATAATAATCACTTGATTCAGATGGGAGTTAATCTTCCAGATGATTGCGTCATTGACAGAATTCTCCAATCACTGCCACCAAGCTACAAGAGCTTCGTGATGAACTATAATATGCAAGGGATGAACAAGACTATTCCCGAGCTCTTCGCAATGCTGAAAGCTGCGGAGGTAGAAATCAAGAAGGAGCATCAAGTGTTGATGGTCAACAAGACCACTAGTTTCAAGAAAAAGGGCAAAGGGAAGAAGAAGGGGAACTTCAAGAAGAACAACAAGCAAGTTGCTGCTCAGGAGAAGAAACCCAAGTCTGGACCTAAGCCTGAAACTGAGTGCTTCTACTGCAAGCAGACTGGTCACTGGAAGCGGAACTACCCCAAGTATTTGGCGGATAAGAAGGATGGCAAGGTGAACAAAGGTATATGTGATATACATGTTATCGATGTGTACCTTACTAGAGCTCGCAGTAGCACCTGGGTATTTGATACTGGTTCTGTTGCTAATATTTGCAACTCGAAACAGGGACTACGGAATAAGCGGACGCTAGCAAAGGACGAGGTGACGATGCGCGTGGGAAACGGTTCCAAAGTCGATGTGATCGCGGTCGGCACGCTACCTCTACATCTACCTTCAGGATTAATATTAGACCTAAATAATTGTTATTTGGTGCCAGCGTTGAGCATGAACATTATATCTGGATCTTGTTTAATGCGAGACGGTTATTCATTTAAATCAGAGAATAATGGTTGTTCTATTTATATGAGTAATATCTTTTATGGTCATGCACCTTTGAAGAGTGGTCTATTCTTGTTGAATCTCGATAGTAGTGATACACATATTCATAATGTAGAAACCAAAAGATGCAGAGTTGATAATGATAGTGCAACTTATTTGTGGCACTGCCGTTTAGGTCATATCGGTGTAAAGCGCATGAAGAAACTCCATGCTGATGGGCTTTTGGAACCACTTGATTATGAATCACTTGGTACTTGCGAACCGTGCCTCATAGGCAAGATGACTAAAACACCGTTCTCCGGTACTATGGAGAGAGCAACAGATTTATTGGAAATCATACATACCGATGTATGTGGTCCGATGAATATTGAGGCTCGTGGCGGATATCGTTATTTTCTCACCTTCACAGATGATTTAAGCAGATATGGATATATCTACTTAATGAAACATAATTCTGAAACATTTGAAAAGTTCAAGGAATTTCAGAGTGAAGTTGAAAATCATCGTAACAAGAAAATAAAGTTTCTACGATCTGATCGTGGAGGAGAATATTTGAGTTACGAGTTTGGTGTACATTTGAAAAATTGTGGAATAGTTTTGCAACTCACGCCACCCGGAACACCACAGCATAATGGTGTGTCCGAACGTTGTAATCGTACTTTACTAGATATGGTGCGATCTATGATGTCTCTTACTGATTTACCGCTATCGTTTTGGGGTTATGCTTTTGAGACGGCCGCATTCACGTTAAATAGGGCACCATCAAAATCTGTTGAGACGACGCCTTATGAACTATGGTTTGGCAAGAAACCAAAGTTGTCGTTTCTTAAAGTTTGGGGCTGCGATGCTTATGTGAAAAAGCTTCAACCTGATAAGCTCAAACCCAAAGCGGAGAAATGTGTCTTCATAGGATACCCAAAGGAGACTGTTGGGTATACCTTCTATCACAGATCCGAAGGCAAGACATTCGTTGCTAAGAATGGATCGTTTCTAGAGAAGGAGTTTCTCTCGAAAGAAGTGAGTGGGAGGAAAGTAGAACTTGACGAGGTAACTGTACCTGCTCCCTTATTGGAAAATAGTACATCACAGAAAACTATTTCTGCGACACCTATACCAATTAGTGAGGAAGCTAATGATGATGATCATGAAACTTCAGGACAAGATACTACTGAACCACGTAGATCAACCAGAGTGAGATCCGCACCAGAGTGGTACGGTAATCCAATTCTGGAAGTCATGCTACTAGATCATGATGAACCTACGAACAATGAAGAAGCGATGGTGAGCCCAGATTCCGGAAAGTGGCTTGAGGCCATGAAATCTGAGATGGGATCCATGTATGAGAACAAAGTATGGACTTTGGTTGACTTGCCCGATGATCGGCAAGCAATTGAGAATAAATGGATCTTCAAGAAAAAGACCGACGCTGACGGTAATATTACTGTCTATAAAGCTCGACTTGTCGCAAAAGGTTTTCGACAAGTTCAAGGGGTTGACTACGATGAGACCTTCTCACCCGTAGCGATGCTTAAGTCCGTCAGAATCATGTTAGCAATTGCCGCATTTTATGATTATGAAATATGGCAGATGGATGTCAAAACTGCATTCCCAAATGGATTTCTGGAAGAAGAGTTGTATATGATGCAACCAGAAGGTTTTGTCGATCCAAAGGGAGCTAACAAAGTATGCAAACTCCAGCGATCCATTTATGGACTGGTGCAAGCATCTCGGAGTTGGAATAAACACTTTGATAGTGTGATCAAAGCATTTGGCTTTATACAAACTTTTGGAGAAGCCTGTATTTACAAGAAAGTGAGTGGGAGCTCTGTAGCATTTCTGATATTATATGTGGATGACATATTGCTGATTGGAAATGATATAGAATTTCTGGATAGCATAAAGGGATACTTGAATAAAAGTTTTTCGATGAAAGACCTCGGGGAAGCAGCTTACATATTAGGCATAAAGATCTATAGAGATAGATCAAGACGCTTAATTGGACTTTCACAAAGCACATACCTTGACAAGATTTTGAAGAAGTTCAAAATGGATTAAGCAAAGAAAGGGTTCTTGCCTGTGTTACAAGGTGTGAAGTTGAGTTAGACTCAATGCCCGACCACTGCAGAAGATAGAGAGAAAATGAAAGATGTTCCCTATGCTTTAGCCATAGGCTCTATCATGTATGCAATGCTGTGTACCAGACCTGATGTGTGCCTTGCTATAAGTTTAGCAGGGAGGTACCAAAGTAATCCAGGAGTGGATCACTGGACAGCGGTCAAGAACATCCTGAAATACCTGAAAAGGACTAAGGATATGTTTCTCGTATATGGAGGTGACAAAGAGCTCACCGTAAGAGGTTACGTTGATGCAAGCTTTGACACTGATCCGGACGATTCTAAATCGCAAACCGGATACGTGTTTACTTTAAACGGTGGAGCTGTCAGTTGGTGCAGTTCTAAACAAAGCGTCATAGCGGGATCTACATGTGAAGCGGGGTACATAGCTGCTTCGGAAGCAGCGAACGAAGGAGTCTGGATGAAGGAGTTCATATCCGATCTAGGTGTCATACCTAGTGCATCGGGTCCAATGAAAATCTTTTGTGACAATACTGGTGCAATTGCTTTGGCAAAGGAATCCAGATTTCACAAAAGGACCAAACACATCAAGAGACGCTTCAACTCCATCCGGGATCTAGTCCAGGTGGGAGACATAGAGATTTGCAAGATACATATGGATCTGAATGTTGCAGACCCGTGGACTAAGCCTCTTCCACGAGCAAAACATGATCAGCACCAAGACTCCATGGGTGTTAGAATCATTACTGTGTAATCTAGATTATTGACTCTAGTGCAAGTGGGAGACTGAAGGAAATATGCCCTAGAGGCAATAATAAAGTTATTATTTATTTCCTTATATCATGATAAAAGTTTATTATTCATGCTAGAATTGTATTAACCGGAAACATAATACATGTGTGAATACATAGACAAACAGAGTGTCACTAGTATGCCTCTACTTGACTAGCTCGTTAATCAAAGATGCTTATGTTTCATAACCATGAACAAAGAAGTTGTTATTTGATTAATGAGGTCACATCATTAGTTGAATGATCTGATTGACATGACCCATTCCATTAGCTTAGCACCCGATCGTTTAGTATGTTGCTATTGCTTTCTTCATGACTTATACATGTTCCTATAACTATGAGATTATGCAACTCCCGTTTACCGGAGGAACACTTTGGGTACTACCAAACGTCACAACATAACTGGGTGATTATAAAGGAGTACTACAGGTGTCTCCAATGGTAGATGTTGGGTTGGCGTATTTCGAGATTAGGGTTTGTCACTCCGAGTGTCGGAGAGGTATCTCTGGGCCCTCTCGGTAATACACATCACATAAGCCTTGCAAGCATTATAACTAAGATGTTAGTTGTGAGATGATGTATTACGGAACGAGTAAAGAGACTTGCCAGTAACGAGATTGAACTAGGTATTGGATACCGACGATCGAATCTCGGGCAAGTAACATACCGATGACAAAGGGAACAACGTATGTTGTTATGCGGTCTGACCGATAAAGATCTTCGTAGAATATGTAGGAGCCAATATGGGCATCCAGGTCCCGCTATTGGTTATTGACCGGGGACGTGTCTCGGTCATGTCTACATTGTTCTCGAACCGTAGGGTCCGCACGCTTAACGTTACGATGACAGTTATTATGAGTTTATGCATTTTGATGTACTGAAGGTTGTTCGGAGTCCCGGATGTGATCACGGACATGACGAGGAGTCTCGAAATGGTCGAGACATAAAGATTGATATATTGGAAGCCTATGTTTGGACATCAGAAGTGTTCCGGGTGAAATCGGGATTTTACCGGATTACCGGGAGGGTTACCGGAACCCCCCGGGAGCCAAATGGGCCAACATGGGCCTTGGTAGAAAGGTGAAAGGGCTGCCCCATGGGCTGCGCGCCTCCCCCCATTCCCCTAGTCCTATTAGGACTAGGGAAGGTGGCCGGCCACCCCCTCTCTCTTTCCCACTTGAGAAAACCTAGTTGGATTAGGATTGGAGGGGGGAGTCCTACTCCCGGTAGGAGTAGGACTCCTCCTGCGCCTCCCTTGCTTGGCCGGCCAGCCCTCCCCCTCTCATCCTTTATATACGGGGGCAGGGGGCACCTCTAGAGACACAAGTTGATCCCTGAGATCGTTCCTTGGCCGTGTGCGGTGCCCCCTGCCACCAAATTCCACCTCGATCATACCGTTGCAGTGCTTAGGCGAAGCCCTGCGTCGGTAGTACATCAAGATCGTCACCACGCCGTCGTGCTGACGGAACTCTTCCTCGACACTTTGCTGGATCGGAGCCCGAGGATCGTCATCGAGCTGAACGTGTGCTAAGAACTCGGAGGTGCCGGAGTAACGGTGCTTGGATCGGTCGGATCGGGAAGGCGTACGACTACTTCCTCTACGTTGTGTGATCGCTTCCGCAGTCGGTCTGCGTTGGTACGTAGACAACACTCTCCCCTCTCGTTGCTATGCATCACCATGATCTTGCGTGTGCGTAGGAATTTTTTTGAAATTACTACGTTCCCCAACAGAAGCGGCCCGGACCGACCTTACACGTACGCTTACGTGAGACTGGTTCCACCGATTGACATGCACTAGTTGCATAAGGTGGCTGGCGGGTGTCTATCTCTCCCACTTTAGTCGGATCGAATTCGATGAAAAGGGTCCTTATGAAGGGTAAATAGAAATTGGCATATCACATTGTGGTTTTGGCGTGGTAAGAAACGTTCTTGCTAGAAACCTATAGCAGCCACGTAAAAACTTGCAACAACAATTAGAGGACATCTAACTTGTTTTTGCAGCATGTGCCGTGTGATGTGATATGGCCAAAAGGATGTGATGAATGATATATGTGATGTATGAGATTGATCATGTTGTTGTAATAGGAATCACGACTTGCATGTCGATGAGTATGACAACCAGCAGGAGCCATAGGAGTTGTCTTTATTTATTTATGACCTGCGTGTCAACATAAATGTCATGTAATTACTTTACTTTATTGCTAAAGCATTAGCCATAGTAGTAGAAGTAATAGATGATGAGACAACTTCAAGAAGACACAATGATGGAGATCATGATGATGGAGATCATGGTGTCATGCCGGTGACAACGATGATCATGAAGCCCCGAAGATGGAGATCAAAAGGAGCAAATGATATTGGCCATATCATGTCACTATTTGATTGCATGTGATGTTTATCATGTTTTACATCTTATTTGCTTAGAACGACGGTAGCTTAAATAAGATGATCCCTCGTAATAATTTCAAGAAAGTGTTCCCCCTAACTATGCACCGTTGCGAAGGTTCGTTGTTTCAAAGCACCACGTGATGATCGGGTGTGACAGATTCTAACATTCGAATACAACGGGTGTAAGCCAGATTTACACACGCAATACACTTAGGTTGACTTGATGAGCCTAGCATGTATAGACATGGCCTCGGAACACGGAAGACCAAAAGGTCGAGCATGAGTCGTATAGAAGATACAATCAACATGAAGATGTTCACCGATGTTGACTAGTCCGTCTCACGTGATGATCGGACACATCCTAGTTAACTCGGATCATGTTTCACTTAGATGACTGGAGGGATGTCTATCTGAGTGGGAGTTCATTGAATAATTTGATTAAATGAACTTAATTATCATGAACTTAGTCTAAAATCTTTACAATATGTCTTGTAGATCAAATGGCCCATGTTGTCCTCAACTTCAACGCGTTCCTAGAGAAAACCAAGCTGAAAGATGATGGCAGCAACTATACAGACTGGGTCCGGAACCAGAGGATCATCCTCATAGCTGCCAAGAAAGATTATGTCCTAGAAGCACCGCTAGGTGACGCACCCATCCCAGAGAACCAAGACGTTATGAACGCTTGGCAGTCACGTGCTGATGATTACTCCCTCGTTCAGTGCGGCATGCTTTACATCTTAGAACCGGGGCTCCAAAAGCGTTTTGAGAGACACTGAGCATATGAGATGTTCGAAGAGCTAAAAATGGTTTTCCAAGCTCATGCCCGGGTTGAGAGATATGAAGTCTCCGACAAGTTCTTCAGTTGTAAGATGGAGGAAAATAGTTCTGTCAGTGAGCACATACTCAAAATGTCTGGGTTGCATAACCGCTTGACTCAGCTGGGAGTTAATCTCCCGGATGACGCAGTCATTGACAGAATCCTTCAGTCGCTTCCACCGAGCTACAAGAGCTTTGTGATGAACTTCAATATGCAGGGGATGGAAAAGACCATTCCTGAGGTGTATTCAATGCTGAAATCAGTAGAGGTGGAAATCAAAAAGGAACATCAAGTGTTGATGGTGAATAAAACCACTAAGTTCAAGAAAGGCAAGGGTAAAAAGAACTTCAAGAAGGACGGCAAGGGAGTTGCCGCGCCCGGTAAGCAAGCTACCGGGAAGAAGCCAAAGAAAGGACCCAAGCCCGAGACTGAGTGTTTTTATTGCAAGGGAAGTGGTCACTGGAAGCGGAACTGCCCCAAATACTTAGCAGACAAGAAGGCCGGCAACACTAAAGGTATATGTGATATACATGTAATTGATGTGTACCTTACCAGTACTCATAGTAGCTCCTGGGTATTTGATACCGGTGCGGTTGCTCACATTTGTAACTCAAAGCAGGAGCTGCGGAATAAGCGGAGACTGGCGAAGGACGAGGTGACGATGTGCGTTGGGAATGGTTCCAAGGTCGATGTGATCGCCGTCGGCACGCTACCTCGACATTTACCTACGGGATTAGTTTTAAACCTCAATAATTGTTATTTAGTGCCAGCTTTGAGCATGAACATTGTATCAGGATCTCGTTTAATTCGAGATGGCTACTCATTTAAATCTGAGAATAATGGTTGTTCTATTTATATGAGAGATATGTTTTATGGTCATGCTCCGCTGGTGAATGGTTTATTCTTAATGAATCTCGAGCGTAATGTTACACATATTCATAGTGTGAATACCAAAAGTTGTAAGGTTGATAATGATAGTCCCACATACTTGTGGCACTGCCGCCTTGGTCACATAGATGTCAAACGCATGAAGAAGCTCCATGCCGATGGACTTTTGGAGTCTCTTGATTATGAATCATTTGACACGTTCGAACCATGCCTCATGGGTAAAATGACCAAGACTCCGTTCTCAGGAACAATGGAGCGAGCAACCAACTTATTGGAAATCATACATACTGATGTGTGCGGTCCAATGAGTGTTGAGGCTCGCGGTGGCTATCGTTATGTTCTCACCCTCACTGATGACTTGAGTAGATATGGGTATGTCTACTTAATGAAACACAAGTCTGAGACCTTTGAAAAGTTCAAGGAATTTCAGAGTGAGGTTGAGAATCAACGTGACAAGAAAATCAAGTTCTTGCGATCAGATCGTGGGGGAGAATACTTGAGTCACGAATTTGGCACACACTTAAGGAAATGTGGAATAGTTTCACAACTCACACCGCCTGGAACACCTCGGCGTAATGGTGTGTACGAACGTCGTAATCACACTCTATTGGATATGGTGCGATCTATGATGTCTCTTACCGATTTACCGCTGTCATTTTGGGGTTACGCTTTAGAGACTGCCTGTAACATCCAAATTTTCAATTTGGAATGTTATACATTAGATCATCATGCATATCATATTTTATCTTGCATTTTGGTTGATCCTAGAAATTCTACGCAACTCAAGGACCCGCGGAGAGAGTTGGGATTTCATTATTTTCATATTTGAGTTCTCTCAAATTTTGAGAATAGGATTATTTGATTTTATTTATTTTATCATCAATTATTTCTACTACAAAAATATGAGAGAGGGAATAAAATGACTTTCCCAAAATAAAGAAATATTGAGTATTTAATAATAAAATCAAATAAGATTTTATTTCGGAGTTTTTCGGTGTTTTATTTGAATTTAGGAAAAAATTGCGTTTTCCAAAATTGCATTTAGGGCCCAAATAAATGTTCACCTTGTGCAGCTTGATTTTAGAAGCCCGTGAAAATTTATTTCGGAATTTTTGGAGTCCGTTTAGTATTCCTTTTTATTTTTCTTCCGAGAAGAATAATTAAAAAAACGAACCGACTTCGGGCCATAGCCGAGCGGGACACCGCCCGGGGGCAGCCTTTAAATAGCGCCGCCCAGAGCCGCCCCAGCCCATCAGCCCCGCCTCGATCCACGCGTGCCACCGGAGCCGCCGCCGCCGCGCCCGAGTATCGTCGCGCCTCGTTTTTCGTGCCGAAAAAAAGAAAAAGAAATATCGGCGTTCGTCGTTTTTCTTTTTCTCGGATTAAATCCTCGATTTTTCTCATCGCGATTCCTGATCCGATTTTCGTTTTCGTATAACTTTTTGCTCGTTTATCGGAATCAGGCGATTCAAGCGCCTAGAGTTTCGTCTCGAAACCCTCTATTCGTTTAACCAACTTAAACAAGATTTTGCTACTGTAAAATTTGCCCTAGATCCAGATTACTAGAACGAAGTTGTTTTCTTTTGCCGTTTGACTTTCGTTGCTTCGTTCAATTTGATTCTTTTTGCCAACCGGAGTTCTTAAGTTGAACCTTCTGGTTAGATCTCTTATTTGAGTTTTACCTGTGCATTAGATGAGTACTTATTGTATACTTGTTTGTTTGTCTGCGATAGAATACCCGGAGTGCGCCGCCTGTTACTTCGAATCGTTAGGTTTCACGGATCATCAGCAAGGCAAGTAACACTTTGATCATACCTTTTCTACTAGCCAGTTTTATTGCATTAGATCAATCCTCACACATTACATGATTAGGATCTAATTAAATTGTGGGATGGGAAGTAGATGAGGTAGTACCTATTACCTGTTTATTATCAAACCATTGGGAGTTACTTCTACGTTTGCTTATTATGCCATGCTATGCTAGTAGACGTGGATTGGGTGAGTGATATCTATGACAGATGTGAGATTGTTAATTAATGGTTTATCTAAGGTGGCAATTTAAACACACATCTGGGTGGACTGAGGCACCTGGGTATTTCAGGACTTGCCTGTTTTCTTTTGGACCGCCACCCAGGCCCAAAGGGATCATGAGATTATTCATGCTAGAAACTTCCATGTGCAGCCACAAGCTATTATGGGATCTAGCATAGTTGACTAAGTCGTGCGAACTCTTACAGTGGTAGACTAGCAGATGTAGGGGATGTAGGTGGTACGGTCTACCCGATCATAAGGTGCTAGCGCTTCTGAAAGACTATGTCTCGGTCATCCGTCTTCTCAAACACCATGTAGTGCGAGAAACCAAACAGAGGCAATCGAGTCTTGTGGGGAAAAGTGCGCAAACCTCTGTAGAGTGTAACAAACTAATCATGGTTAGTCGTGTCCCCGGTTATGGACATCTTGAGTATCTAGTACTTGGATTATCATGTGAATGTCAACATGTTACTCTAAATTAATTTTGTTGGGTTATGTTTAATGATGTTACTTAATTGGGATTGAGAATGCTGTCAACCATTCTTAATGTTTAACAATCACCATGATAGTAATTAAATTTTATTCCTTTGAAGTAGGGAAAATTGGCTTTACGCAAAACAGTAACCATAGAGCTTTCCACCAGCCAAATATGCATATAGTATAGCTATTTCATTCCATTACTATCTATGTGTTACCTTGCCAGCATATTCCATGTGCTGACCCGTTTTCGGGCTGCAACGTTAATGTTGCAGACTTTTTCAGACAACGATTAAGGAGTTTTTAGGTTGTGGTTCTATACTCAGTGATGCCGTTGGAGTTGATGGACTCACTTATCTTCCAAGCCTTCCGCTGTTATCGTTATTAGACGGCCTTAAGCCATACTTATTGTAATAAGTTCTCTTTTTAGACACTCGATGTAATAAGTGTGTGATTGCTACTCTGCTATAAATCCTCCGAGTACTGTGTGGTGTCAGCATTACTGGTCCAGGGATGACACCGGAGCACAGAGATCAGACTGTTTGAGGTCTGGTCGCTACACTGCCGCATTCACTTTAAATAGGGCTCCGTCGAAATCCGTTGAGACGACACCGTATGAATTATGGTTTCGGAAGAAACCTTAGCTGTCATTTCTAAAAGTTTGGGGATGCGATGCTTATGTCAAGAAACTTCAATCTGAAAAGCTCGAACCGAAGTCGGAAAAATGCGTCTTCATAGGATACCCTAAAGAAACTATTGGGTATACCTTCTACCTCAGATCCGAAGGCATGATCTTTGTTGCCAAGAATGGATCCTTTCTAGAGAAAGAGTTTCTCTCAAAAGAAATAAGTGGGAGGAAAGTAGAACTCGATGAAGTATTACCTCTTGAACCGGTAAGTGGCGTAGCTCAAGAAATTGTTCCTGAGGTGCCTGCACCGACTAGAGAGGAAGGTAATGATGATGATCATGAAACTTCAGATCAAGTTGCTACTGAACTTCGTAGGTCCACAAGGACACGTTCCGCACCAGAGTGGTACGGCAACCCTGTCCTGGAAATCATGTTGTTAGACAACGGTGAACCTTCGAACTATGAAGAAGCGATGGCGGGCCCAGATTCCGACAATTGGCTGGAAGCCATGAAATCCGAGATAGGATCCATGTATGAAAACGAAGTATGGACTTTGACTGACTTGCCCGATGATCGGCGAGCCATAGAAAATAAATGGATCTTTAAGAAGAAGACAGACGCGGATGGTAATGTGACCATCTATAAAGCTCGGCTTGTCACTAAGGGTTATCGACAAGTTCAAGGGGTTGACTACGATGAGACTTTCTCACCCATAGCGAAGCTGAAGTCCATCCGAATCAAGTTAGCAATTGCCACATTCTATGATTATGAGATATGGCAAATGGACGTCAAAACGGCATTCCTTAATGGTTTCCTTAAGGAAGAATTGTATATGATGCAGCCGGAAGGTTTTGTCGATCCTAAGAATGCTGACAAGGTGTGCAAGCTCCAACGCTCGATTTATGGGCTGGTGCAAGCATCTCGGAGTTGGAACATTCGTTTTGATGAGATGATCAAAGCATTTGGGTTTACGCGGACTTATGGAGAAGCCTGCATTTACAAGAAAGTGAGTGGGAGCTCTGTAGCATTTCTCATATTGTATGTGGATGACATACTGTTGATGGGAAATGATATAGAATTCTTGGAAAGCATAAAGGCCTACTTGAACAAGTGTTTTTCAATGAATGATCTTGGAGAAGCTACTTATATATTAGGCATCAAGATCTATAGAGATAGATCAAGACGCCTCATTGGTCTTTCACAGAGTACGTACCTTGACAAGATATTGAAGAAGTTCAAAATGGATCAGTCAAAGAAGGGGTTCTTGCCTATATTGCAAGGTACGAGATTGAGCACAGCTCAATGCCCGACCATGGCAGAAGATAGAGAAAAGATGAGTGTCGTCCCCTATGCCTCGGCCATAGGGTCTATCATGTATGCTATGCTGTGTACCAGACCTGATGTAAACCTTGCCGTAAGTTTGGTAGGAAGGTACCAAAGTAATCCCGGCATGGAACACTGGACAGCGGTCAAGAATATCATGAAGTACCTAAAGAGGACTAAGTATGTGTTTCTCGTTTATGGAGGTGACGAAGAGCTCATAGTAAAGGGTTATGTCGATGCTAGCTTCGACACATATCTGGATGACTCTAAGTCACAAACCGGATACGTGTATATTTTGAATGGTGGGCAGTAAGCTGGTGCAGTTGCAAGCAAAGCGTTGTGGCGGGATCTACATGTGAAGCGGAGTACATGGCAGCCTCGGAGGCAGCACAAGAGGCAATCTGGGTGAAGGAGTTCATTACCGACCTAGGAGTCATACCCAATGCGTCGGGCCCGATGACTCTCTTCTGTGACAACACTGGAGCTATTGCCCTTGCCAAGGAGCCCAGGTTTCACAGGAAGACCATGCATATCAAGCGTCGCTTCAACTCCATTCGTGAAAGTGTTCAAAATGGAGACATAGATATTTGTAAAGTACATACGGACCTGAATGTGGCAGATCCTTGACTAAACCTCTCCCTAGAGAAAAACATGATCAACACCAGAACTGCATGGGTGTTCAGTTCATCACAATGTAACTAGACTATTGACTCTAGTGCAAGTGGGAGACTGTTGCAAATATGCCCTAGAGGCAATAATAAAATGGTTATTATTATATTTCTTTGTTCATGATAATTGTCTATTGTTCATGCTATAATTGTGTTATCCGGAAATCGTAATACATGTGTGAATACATAGACCACAACACGTCCCTAGTGAGCCTCTAGTTCACTAGCTCGTTGATCAAAAGATAGTCATGGTTTCCTGACTATGGACATTGGATGTCATTGATAACGGGATCACATCATTAGGAGAATCATGTGATGGACAAGACCCAATCCTAAGCATAGCTCAAAGATCGTGTAGTTCGTTTGCTGTAGCTTTTCCGAATGTCAAGTATCATTTCCTTAGACCATGAGATTGTGCAACTCCCGGATACCGTAGGAGTGCTTTGGGTGTGCGAAACGTCACAACATAACTGGGTGACTATAAAGGTACACTACTGGTATCTCCGAAAGTGTCTGTTGGGTTGGCACGAATCGAGACTGGGATTGTCACTCCGTATGACGGAGAGGTATCTTTGGGCCCACTCGATAATGCATCATCATAATGAGCTCAATGTGACCAAGTGGTTGATCACGGGATCATGCATTACGGTACGAGTAAAGTGACTTGCCGGTAACGAGATTGAACGAGGTATTGGGATACCGACGATCGAGTCTCGGGCAAGTAAAGTACCGATTGACAAAGGGAATTGTATACGGATTGATTGAATCCTCGACATCGTGGTTCATCCGATGAGATCATCGAGGAGCATGTGGGAGCCAACATGGCTATCCAGATCCCGCTATTGGTTATTGACCGGAGAGTCGTCTCGGTCATGTCTGCATGTCTCCCAAACCTGTAGGGTCTACACACTTAAGGTTCGATGACGCTAGGTCTACGCACTTAAGTTGGTAGGAGATAACTAAATGTGCATGACGTGTTCCATGTCTCTCAGCTCTGCAAGTGCTTCAAGACTCCTGACCGCACCGTCAACTTCGAAGACATTGATCTCCAAGAAGACCTTTCTTATCGTGAGCACCCCGTGGCTATTCTTGAAGAGACTGAACGCAAGACTCGCATTAAGTCAATCAAATTCCTCAAAGTCAAGTGGTCACACCATTCCGACCGTGAAGCCACCTGGGAACGCGAGGATCACCTCCGTTCTGAGTACCCGGTGTTCTTCCAGTCCTAGATCTCGGGGCGAGATCCTTTCGTAGTGGTGGAGTGTTGTAACACCCCGGATGTAATTTACCCTAATATGTACTCCAACTCTTGTTGTTTCCGGCACTAAGTTATTTTATTTCCTCGGGTTCAGGTTTTTGTCTCGTGTGTGTTGTTGCCTTTGTCATGCATCTCATATCATGTCATCATGTGCATTGCATTTGCATACGTGTTTGACTCATGCATCCGAGCATTTTCCCCGTGGTCCGTTTTGCATTCCGGCGCTCTTATCTCCTCTGGTGGTCCTTTCTAACTCTTTTCGTGTGTGGGGGTTAAACATTTCCGGATTGGACCGAGACTTGCCAAGCGGCCTTGGTTTACTACCGGTAGACCACCTGTCAGTTTTCGTGCCATTTGGACTTCGTTTGATACTCCAACTATTAACCGAGGGACCGAGAAGGCCTCGTGTGTGTTGCAGCCCAACACCCTTCCAATTTGGCCCAAAACCCACCAAAACCCTCTCCATCATCTAGAGCGTTCGATCACGATCGCGTGGCCGAATACCGCACCTCATTTGGACTCTCCTAGCTCCCTCTATGCCTATATATAGACCCTCTCCCGAAATTTTCGGATCTTCTTCCCCAAAACCCTAGCTCCCCTTCCTCTCCGCGCACCGGACAGCGTCCGGACGCGCCGGAAACGTCCGCCGCTTCGCCCGGACCAACCACGAGCCGCCACGTGGGCAAGTGCGCCCACATCGCCGCCGGCCTGCCCGGGCCCAAGGCCGGCCCTCTCCTCCCGCGACCGGGCCCGAGCCGCAGCGCTCCGCCCTCCGCCTCCTTCTTCGTCGTCGGCGCCGGACCCCGCCGCCGTCTACTCCACGCCGCTGCATCGCCAGACGCCAACGACGCCTCCGGCCACCGCGGCCATCACCGGCGCCGCCCGCGGCCACCTCGTTCTCCGCCGCCACTCGCCGCCCGGCCTCGCGCGCCCACCTCTCTGGCCTCCCTCGTCGTCCGGCGAGCCCCGCGACTACTCGTGCGATCCCCGACGTTTCCAGCGAACAGGAGCTCGAATCCAGTGATCTCCTCGATCCGCGCTCCGGCCAGATCTGGATCTGAGACGGTTGACTTTTGCCCCGAAACCCTAGTTATTTTACGTTTTTCATCATGCTATAACTTTGCACCCGTAACTCCGATTTGAGCGTGTGGCATATAAAAATGTTCGCCTCAGAGAGCACATCATTTAATCTCATTGCATCATTTTCATTTGAGCTCATATTGATGCCCGAAATGCTGTTGGAGTAGAGCTATTTGAGTTAATTGTCAGATCTGCTGCACCAAATAGCTATTTGTCATTTTCTCCATGATTAATGTGTGCATGATATGCTCCTGAGCTCTATATGTGTTTTGTTATATGCCATGCCATCTTTACAGAGGTGCTTACCATATATTTTTGTGACATGTGTGGTGACTAGCACAAGCTTGCAAAGTAGTGCATTCGTTAATGCTGATTTCAGGGACTTCGAATTTCACTAAGTCCTTGATCTGTTTTTATCAATATGCCATATGTTCATGTTGTTTCCTAGTGATCCGTGCCTCTTTTGAGGATGATCAGTAAGGATGATTTGTTAATGTTGTGGTGCTCTATCCATCCATGTCTTTGTTTGAAATGATTGAGCACCCTAGCTTGAGTCAATCGAGCTCTACTTTTGCTATTTCGTGAATCCTGGCAGGTTGTCTACTTGTTAGCAATTTTGCCGAGGATGTTGTAGTTGATCCGTGCATGCTATGTTGTTGTTCTTGCCATGCCAAGCTTCTATGATATGCATTCTTGATGGGTGTATGCTTAGTTTTTCATTCCATGCTCCGTAGTGAGTGCATCGAGCTCGTAAACATGCCTACTTGTTAACAGATTTGCATGTTCCAGTTTTTCTCTAAGTCTGAGATCTGATTATGTTTTTGCCATGTTCACATGCTTGCAATTGTATCTTCTGATCCCTTTTGGCTCAAGGTCACTAAGGGAATTTTGTTAAGTGCTTTGAGTATCTTAATGTCATGCCTTACTTTGCCATGTTAAGTTCCTGTAGCATATAATTTTCATGCTCCAAACTGTGCTACCTGATCTGAAATTCCAGACTTGTGTTAATTTCACTAAGTCTGAAACCTGTTTATCGTTTGCGTTTTTGCCATGCTTGTTTGAACCTGTTAATGGATGATTTGGCCATAGCATAGTGTTCATCTTTTGTCAAGCATTATGAGTGGATCCCTGCCATGTATTTATTTCCATGTTTGAGTGCTGTAGCATAATTATCTTGATGCATTTAGATGTCTACTTGCTGTTTATCGCAGACCGGTGCCATATTTGTTTTGCTTGCCATTTCCAAACCATGCATCCGATTCCGGTGTTCTTTATATCGATTTCAACCGGAATCACCTCACCTTTCCAGTGGCACTCTTGGATTTCCAAGTTGAGGCCAGGTTCAATCATCCCTTGCCAATCCTGCATGTGCATCACATATCGCATCCCGCATAGCATACCATGTTTGCATCATGTTGTTTGAGCTTTGCACGTGGTTGATTGTATTCCTTTTGCTTGTTTGTCTTGTGTGGGTAGAGCCGGGAGACGAGTTCATTAACAAGGAGCCCATTGAGTTTGCTTCCGAGGATACAGTCAACTCTGACAACTTTGTAGGCAAGATGATCATACCCTCGAAATCACTTCTATCTTTGCTTGCTAGATGCTCGCTCTTTTGCTATGCCTATGCTATGATGCCTACCACTTGCTTACCATGCTTCCCAAATTGCCATGTCAAACCTCTAACGCACCTTGTCCTAGCAAACCGTTGATTGGCTATGTTACCGCTTTGCTCAGCCCCTCTTATAGCGTTGCTAGTTGCAGGTGAAGATTGGAGATCGTTCCTTGTTGGAACATTGATTATTATTGGGATATCATTATATTATCTTGTTATCTTAATGCATCTATATACTTGGTAAAGGGTGGAAGGCTCGGCCTTTTTCCTAGTGTTTTGTTCCACTCTTGCCGCCCTAGTTTCCGTCATATCGGTGTTATGTTCCCGGATTTTGCGTTCCTTACACGGTTGGGTGATAATGGGAACCCCTTGACAGTTCGCCGTGAATAAAACTCTTCCAGCAATGCCCAACTTTGGTTTTACCATTCGCCACCTAGCCTCTTTTTCCCTTGGGTTCTGTGGACTCAAGGGTCATCTTTATTTAAACCCCCGGGCCAGTGCTCCTCTGAGTGTTGGTCCAACCTGTCAGCTGCCGGTGGCCACCAGGGGCAACTCTGGGCTGGCCTACCCGTACCTTGGACAATCCGGTGTGCCCTGAGAACGAGATATGTACAGCTCCTATCGGGATTTGTTGACACATTCGGGCGGTGTTGCTGGTTTAGTTTTACCCTTGTCGAGGATGTCTTGTAGAACCGGGATGACGAGTTTGATCGGAATCTCTCGGGAGAAGGTTTATCCTTCGTTGACCGTGAGAGCTTGTGATGGGCTAAGTTGGGACTCCCCTGCAGGGATTTGAACTTTCGAAAGCCGTGCCCACGGTTATGGGCAGATGGGAATTTGTTAATGTCTGGTTGTAGATAACTTGAACCTTAACTTAATTAAAATGAATCAACTGCATGTGTAACCGTGATGGTCTCTTCTCGGCGGAGTCCGGGAAGTGAACACGGTGTTGGAGTAATGTTTGCCGTAGGTTGTTCTATAGTTCTTCATTCGTGCTTTGCCTTCTCTTCTCGCTCTCATTTGCGAACAGGTTAGCCACCATATATGCTAGTCGCTTGCTGCAGCTCCACATATTACCTTGCCTTACCTATAATCTTAAATAGTCTTGATCACGAGGGTGCGAGATTGCTGAGTCCCCGTGGCTCACAGATTACTTCCAAACTAGACGCAGGGCCCGATGACTCCGTTCCAGATGATGCGCTTGAGCTCAAGTGGGAGTTCGACGAAGACTCACGCCGTTACTATGTGTTTTTCCCTGATGATCAGTAGTGGTGCCCAGTTGGGGCGATCGGGACCATGTCGCTTGTTGGGGTTGATCTTTTATTTTGGTACCGTAGTCGGACCATGAGTGCTTTGGATGATTGTAATGCTATTTATGTACTTTGTGTGACATGGCGAGTGTAAGCCAACTATGTATCCTTTCCCCTTATTATCTATTTACATGGGTTGTTGTGAAGATTACCTTACTTGCGACATTGCTTTCAATGCGGTTATGCCTCTAAGTCGTGCTTCGACACGTAGGAGATATAGCCGCGTCGAGGGCGTTACACTAGGGTTGTTGAGATATTAGTATACGGTAAACCGGAAGTTGTTCAGAGTCCCGGATGAGATCCCAGACATCACGAGGAGTTCCGGAATAGTCCGGAGGTGAAGATTTATATATAGGAAGTCAAGTTTCGGCCATCGGGAAAGTTTCGGGGGTAATCGGTATTGTACCGGGACCACCGGAAGGGTCCCGGGGGTCGACCGGGTGGGGCCACCTATCCCGGAGGGCCCCATGGGCTGAAGTGGGAGGGGAACCAGCCCCTAGTGGGCTGGTGCGCCCCCCTTGGGCCTCCCCTGCGCCTAGGGTTGGAAACCCTAGGGGTGGGGGCGCCCCACTTGGCTTGGGGGGCAAGCCACCCCCTTGGCCGCCGCCCCCCCTTGGAGATTGGATCTCCTAGGGCCGGTGCCCTCCCAGGGGTCCTATAAATAGTGGGGGGGGAGGGGAGCCGCACCCTAGCCCCTGGCCTCTCCCTCTCCCTCCCGTGACACCTCTCCTTCTCGCAGTGCTCGGCGAAGCCCTGCCGAGATCGCCGTAGTTTCCACCACCACGCCGTCGTGCTGCTGGATCTCCATCAACCTCTCCTTCCCCCTTGTTGGATCAAGTTGGAGGAGACGTCTTCCCAACCGTACGTGTGTTGAACACGGAGGTGCTGTCCGTTCGGCGCTAGGTCATCGGTGATTTGGATCACGACGAGTACGACTCCATCAACCCCGTTCTCTTGAACGCTTCCGCACGCGATTTACAAGGGTATGTAGATGCACTCCTCTCTCCCTCGTTGCTAGATGACTCCATAGATTGATTTTGGTGATGCGTAGAAAATTTTAAAATTCTGCTAAGTTCCCCAACAATAACATGTATATTATATATACTTTTGTTCACTTTGCCATCGTTCTTACCCGCCAAATACTTGGGGTAGTTCCGCTTCCAGTGACCAGTCCCTTTGCAGTAGAAGCACTTAGTCTCAGGCTTAGGTCCAGACTTGGGCTTCTTCACTTGAGCAGCAACTTTCTTGCCATTATTCATGAAGTTCCCCTTCTTTCCTTTCCCATTTACTTAAAACTAGTGGTCTTGTCAACCATCAACACTTGATGCTTTTCTTGATTTCTACCTTCACCAATTTCAGCATCACGAAGAGCTCGGGGAATCGTTTTCGTCATCCCTTGCATATTATAGTTCGTCATGAAGTTCTAGTAACTTGGTGATAGTGACTAGAGAACTCTGTCAATCACCATCTTATCTGGAAGATTAACTCCCACTTGATTCAAGCGATTGTAGTACTCAGACATTCTGAGCACATGCTCACTAGTTGAGCTATTCTCCTCCATCTTTGTAGGCAAAAATACTTGTCAGAGGTCTCATACCTCTCAACTCGGGCATGAGTCTGAAATACCAATTTCAACTCTTGGAACATCTCATATGCTCCATGGCATTTCAAAACATTTTTGAAGTCCCGGTTCTAAGCCGTAAAGCATGGTGTACTAAACTATCAAGTAGTCATCATACCGAGCTTGTCAAACGTTCATAACGTCTACATTTGCTCCTGCAATAGTTCTATCACCTAGCGGTGCATCAAGGACATAATTCTTATGTGCATCAATGAGGATAATCCTCAGATCACGGACCTAGTCTGCGTCATTGCTACTATCAACTTTCAACTTAGTTTTCTTTACGAACATATCATAAATAAAACGGGGAAGCTATACGCGAGCAATTGATCTACAATATAGATATGCAAATACTATCAGGACTAAGTTCATGATAAATTTAAGTTCAATTAATCATATTACTTAAGAGCTCCCACTTAGATAGACATCCCTCTAGTCATCTAAATGATTACCTGATCCATATCAACTAAACCATGTCCGATCATCACGTGAGATGGAGTAGCTTTCAATGGTGAACATCACTATGTTCATCATATCTACTATATGATTCACGTTCGGCCTTTCGGTCTCAGAGTTCCGAGGCCATATCTGCATATGCTAGGCTCGTCAAGTTTAACCCGAGTATTCTGCATGTGCAAAACTGGCTTGCAGCTGTTGTACGTGAACGTAGAGCTTATCACACCCGATCATCACGTGGTGTCTCGGCACGAAGAACTGTCGCAACGGTGCATACTCAGGGAGAACACTTATACCTTGAAATTTTAGTAAGGGATCATCTCATAATGCTACCGTCGTACTAAGCAAAATAAGATGCATAAAAGATAAACATCACATGCAATCAAAATATGTGACATGATATGGCCATCATCATCTTGTGCCTTCGATCTCCATCTCCAAAGTACCGTCATGATCTCCATCGTCACCGGCATGACACCATGATCTCCATCATCTTGATCTTTATCAACGTGTCGTCACATGGTCGTCTCACCAACTATTGCTTTTGCAACTATTGCTATCACATAGCGATAAAGTAAAGCAATTATATGACGCTTGCATCTTATGCAATAAAGAGACAACCATAAGGCTCCTGCCAGTTGCCAATAACTTTAACAAATCATGATCATCTCATACAACAATTTGTATCTCATCACGTCTTGACCATATCACATCACAACATGCCCTACAAAAACAAGTTAGACGTCCTCTACTTTGTTGTTGCAAGTTTTAGTGGCTGCTATGGGCTTCTAGCAAGAACCGTTCTTACCTACACATCAAAACCACAACGATTTTTCGTCAAGTGTGTTGCTTTAACCTTCAACAAGGACCGGGCATAGTCAAACTCGATTCAACTAAAGTTGGGGAAACAGACACCCGCCAGCCACCTGTGTGCAAAGCACGTCGGTAGAACCAGTCTCATGAACGTGGTCATGTAATGTCGGTCCGAACCGCTTCATCCAACAATACCGCCGAATCAAAGTAAGACGTTGCTGGTAAGCGTATGACTATTATCGCCCACAACTCTTTGTGTTCTACTCATGCATATAACATCTACGCATAGACCAGGCTCGAATGCCACTGTTGGGGAACGTAGTATTTCAAAAAAATACAATGATCACGCAAGATCTATCTAGGAGAAGCATACAAATGAGCGGGGAGAGCATGTCCATGTACCCTCGTAGACCGAAAGCAGAAGCATTTAGTAACGCGCTTGATGTAGTCGAACGTCTTCACGATCCAACCGATCCAAGTACCGAACGCACAGCACCTCCGCGATCTGCACACGTTCAGCTCGGCGACGTCCCTCGAACTCTTGATCCAGTTGAGTCTGAGGGAGAGTTTCGTTAGCATGACAGCATGGTTACGGTGATGATGATGTTACTGCCACAGGGCTTCGCCTAAGCACTACGACGATATGACCGAGGTGTTAACTGTGGAGGGGGGCGCCGCACACGGCTAGGAACAATTGATGTGTGTTCTAGGGGTGCCCTCCCCACGTATATAAAGGAGGGAGAGGGAGGGACGCAGCCTAGGGCGAGCCCAAGTAGGAGGAATCCTACTTGGGCCCCTAGTCCAATTCGCCCCCCCCTACCATATTTGGACAAGGGGGAAAGGAAGGAGGGGGGAGGGGACTTCATACTTTCCTTTTCCTCCTCTCCTTTCCCTTTCTCCCCACGTGGCTGGCCCTATAGGGGGCGCACCAGCCCCTTGTGGGCTGGTGTGTTCCCTTACTTGGCCCATTAAGCCCATATCTTTGCCGGGGGTTGCCCGGAACCCCTTCTGGTGATCTGGTATCACCCGGAACACTTTCGGTGTCCAAATACCATCGTCCTATATATGAATCTTTACCTCTCGACCATTTCGAGACTCCTCATCATGTCTGTGATCTCATCCGGGACTCTGAACAAACTTCGGTCATTAAATCACATAACTCATAATACAAATCATCATCGAACATTAAACGTGCGGACCCTACGGGTTCGAGACCTATGTAGACATGACCGAGACACATCTCCAGTCAATACCAATAGCGGAACCCAGATGCTCATATTGGCTCCTACATATTCTACGAAGATCTTTATCGGTCAAACCGCATAACAACATATGTTTTTCCTTTTGTCATCGGTATGTTACTTGCCCGAGATTCGATCATCGGTATTCTCATACCTAGTTCAATCTCGTTACCGGCAAGTCTCTCTACTCATTCCATAATGCATCATTCCGCAACTAACTCATTATTCACATTGCTTGCAAGGCTTTATAGTGATGATCATTACCGAGAGGCCCAGAGATACGTCTCCGATACACGGAGTGAAAAATCCTAATCTCGATCTATGCCAACTCAACAAACACCATTGGAGACACCTGTAGAGCATCTTTATTATCACCTAGTTACATTGTGATGTTTGATAGCACACTAAGTGTTCCTCTGGTATTCGGGAGTTACATAATCTTAGTCATAGGAACATGTATAAGTCATGAAGAAAGCAATAGCAATAAACTAAATGATCATAGTGCTAAGCTAACGGATGGGTCATGTCCATCACATCATTCTCTAATGATGTGATCCCATTCATCAAATGCCAACACATGTCCATGGCTAGGAAACTTAACCATCTTTGATTAACGTTAAATATCCGAAACATCCCGAAATCTTTCCGTTGTCCGAATACCTTCGTCCAATATATCAATATTTACCTCTTGACTATTTCGAGACTCCTCGTCATGTCTGTGATCTCATCCGGGACTCCGAAAAAACTTCGCTCACCAAAAAGCATAACTCATAATACAAATCGTCATCGAACGTTAAGCGTGCGGACCCTACGGGTTCGAGAACTATGTAGACATGACTGAGACAGATCTCCGGTAAATAACCAATAGCAGAACCTGAAGGCTCATATTGGCTCCTACATATTCTACGAAGATATTTATCGGTCAAACCGCATAACAACATACGTTATTGCCTTTGTCATCGGTATGTTACTTGCCCGAGATTCGATCATCGGTATTATCATACCTAGTTCAATATCGTTACCGGCAAGTCTCTTTACTTGTTCCGTAATGCATCATCCCGTAACTAACTCATTAGTCACATTGCTTGCAAGGCTTATTGTGATGTGCATTATTGAGAGGGCCCAGAGATACCTCTCCGATACACGGAGTGACAAATCCTAATCTCGATCTATGCCAACTCAACAAACACCATCGGAGACACCTGTAGAGCATCTTTATCACCCAGTTACGTTGTGACGTTTGATAGCACACAAAGTGTTCCTCCGGTATTTGAGAGTTACAGAATCTCATAGTCAGAGGAACATGTATAAGTCATGAAGAAAGCAATAGCAATAAAACTAAAAAATCATTGTGCTAAGCTAACGGATGGGTCTTGTCCATCACATCATTCTCTAATGATGTGATCCTATTCATCAAATGACAACACATGTCTATGGTCAGGAAACATAACCATCTTTGATTGACGAGCTAGTCAAGTAGAGGCATACTAGGGACACTCTGTTTTGTCTATGTATCCACACATGTACCAAGTTTCCGGTTAATACAATTCTAGCATGAATAATAAACATTTATCATGATATAAGGAAATATAAATAACAACTTTATTATTGCCTCTAGGGCATATTTCCTTTAGTGACAACTGTACATCTGGTTAGGGAGGCTGAGATTTAACTCAAAAGACCGCGTCTTCACCTTATTCCCCTTGAGCTAAGGACACCCAGTCCTCGCCCAATCACTCTGGCAAGTCTTCAAGGTAGACTTCCAAACCTTCACAGACTTCGTTCACCGGTGATCCACATTGACTCTTGGATGCTCAGAATGCGACGCCTAACCGGCTGGAGGATTCATAGTCCTCAAGTGTAACAAGTCTTCAGGTCATGCGGATAGAAAGACTTCAGTGATGCCTAACACTCTTTGGCTCTGGGTGTTTTGCGCTTTGTCCTCGCAAGGATCTCTCTCTCAAATGCTTCGGAGGTGGGTTGCTCTCAAACGACAAAAGCCGTGCACTAACTCTGAGCAGCCACCAATTTTATGTGTAGGGGGTGGGCTATTTATAGCCATGAGGCAACCCGACCTGATTTGTCCAAAATTACCTTGGGTCACTAAGGAACCGACACGTGTCCAATGGTCGGATTTCAAACACACGCGATAGCTTGACTTGGGCTACAAGTAAAGCTAAGTCATCCAGCACTGGATGAGATTTGCTCTCATTGTCTTCGCTTGACGACATAGGATTTTGGTTGAGCATCACATCAGTCACTCTGACTTTGTTCACTTGGACCCCACTTAACAGTACGGTGATTCCTATGACTCAACAAAGAAGAAATAGAAACTACGAAACAACTATGTCTTCGCACTCCATAGTCTTCAAGTGAATGTCTTCACATGTCATAATCTTCATCGTGGATGTCTTCACGAACCACCATTGTCTTCAATGTCTTCACACATTTTTAGGGTTCATCTCTGGTAGGTAAACCGAATCAATAAGGGACTACTACCTGTGTTATCCTGCAATTCTCACAAACACATTAGTCCCTCAACCAAGTTTGTCGTCAATACTCCAAAACCAACTAGGGGTGGCACTAGATGCACTTACAATCTCCCCCTTTTTGGTGATTGATGACAAACCGGTTGAAGTTTTCAACAGGGATAAAAGTATGTGAAAGTTAAGGATTAAGGATTTGTCTTCATATGTCGTAAGAGGCTCCCCCTGAAGATGTGCATATAAGTAGTTTGCACTTGAATGCAAATGCACATGGCAGGTTTTACTTTGTGGAGATCCTCTTCAACATATGAAGAAAATTCATCATGCATATGTAAACACAACAAAGATAATGACATGCACAATGACAAATGGGCGTCTACAAAATGACTTCATGCGAAATTTATCATCACATCACAAAGTAGCAGCAAAAGTAGGAGACGACCATCAAGTTTAAATGTTACAACTCAAGAGCCAAATAGTTTCAAAACAAGAGTTGTAAGAACTTAGCAAAAATAATGCAACCACCCATATTGACCCTTTTGTCAGTAAGGAGCAAAAAGGTTTGAAGACATAGAGGATCTACTCGTTCCCAGTTGGAGTAGAAGATGGAGCAGGGTCGACATTGGAGTTTGGTGGTGCAGACGGGCCTGACATAGAATCATGGTGAAGAGCAGCTAGGGTTGGTGAAGTGGCGTCATCCTCTTCATCGATGACTCTCGCAACAACAGTTGCAGCCGGAGATGAATGTTCAGAATCTTCAATAGATGGTGTGCAACGCCAGCTTGCATTTTGTGGAGGCATGGAGTCAAGCTTGAAGCACTCTGTGAAGCCATCTTCGCGAAGATCATCTTCAGAGCAGAGCAATGTGAGGCTCTTCCAGGACCGCCAACAGGCTTCATGTGCAACAAAAGAGTTCTTTGTGGCTAAGTTGCGAATGCGATTAACATCCACCAAGAGACTCTGCATCTGACGCTTCAGCCAGTCATGATGCCTATCCTGCTTTTGATGTAAAGACACTAGAAGCTCACGGTCGTTGAGGACACGAGGACGCTTCTGAGGCCTTTGAGCAATGGTGCTAGCAGTGGCTTTAGTGTTGGCTCGATGCGGCATACGCAAGTTGCCAGCCAGAGGATAAGTAGGAGTTGCAGCATTGGGCACTCGAATCCCTTCAATAAGTTGCGTGAAGCTTTGGAATTCTGCATTCTGAAGGTGGAGTGGCTTCTTTGCTAGTTGGGGGTAGATGGCTTCAATGGACATATCACATCAGGCAGAAATACAATGTGGTTGTGCTGAGGGTTGATAGTCGATGGTTGAATGAAGCTTGATCAAGCGCATCACCCATGGAGCATAAAATTCTAGGCCAAATAGATCAATCCCTGAAGCAGCAAGCTGTAGGGTGAAGCAACCGTGAGTGTTGAATCTGACGCCATTGACTATATAGAAAACCAATGTCTTCATGGCGCCTTCAAGTTTAGCTTCAGAAGAGTTTCCTTTGATAGGCCAGAGAGTACGCCTTAGTGTATGATAGACTGTGCGTGACAAGTACTCAAGGTGTTTAACAAAGAACTCCTTGGGGTATTCGGCGTCTTGGAGCAATGTCTTCATCATGCTTAGCATTTGGCTCATGTTTGACTCTGGCTTCTGGAAGATGCTTTGCAGCTTGTTCTGATGAAACTGACAACCAGGTTCATACAAGTCACCTGGAGTGGGCAGGGAAGTAAGCTCGATGGTATCCTGAGCTTTGGCTTCATGATGAACGTCACCTATCATCCACTAAAGGATCCAAGTCTTCGAATCCCTGTTGTAGCCTCGAATGTGTAGTGTAGCATAGAACTGCGGCAGAAGCTCTTCATTCCAGTGCTCCTTGTCAGTCACAAATGGAAGCAACCCAACATATCTGAAGCAGTCCAGAGCCTCCTCAAGGCATGGCATCCCAGCAATAGCATCACAATCCAGACACTTATGAGGAAAAATGCGGTCCTGGTTGTACAAGATGCAAGAGTAGCAGCTTCGCTGCCGATGGCTCCAAAACTTGTCAGAGGAGATTTTGGGATTCTTGTAGGGGTTCTTAGCGCTGTCGAAGAAAGTGTTGTGCGCCCTTAACTTTGCACATCAAAGGAGCCTGGGGTAGTGGCAGCACCGGGAAGCCTTGGCAGTCTTTGCTTTGGCTTCTGAACCCGAGGCCTCTACTCCACATGATAATCATATTGTGGTCCGGGAGCAGTGGGTGGAACCATGATAGGCCATCTGACAGTCACCAACTCACCACGATTGAATGCGCATTCCATAGTATGAGGCCTTGGAGGGGGAACGGCGTCATCAAAGATGATTTGCGTCACAATGGTGTCAGTAGTCACATTCGCTTTGGGCTTCACATTATCTTCAGCCATGATAGTGTCATTGGCTTCAGTGGCATTGTTGGCGGCAACCTCATTGTTTTCAACCTCCATCTGTTCAACAACTGGAGGGTCGGGCACGATCACATTCTCTTCTTGAATGACAGGATCACTAGCAGGGGGTGTGGCTTCTCTTTCATCTCCTTTCTCTTCTTTTTTTCTTCTTCGGCTGATGCAGCTAGAATGTCTTCAGCTGCTTTGGCTTTAGACTCAGAGGCAGACGCAGAAGGGGTGGCTTCAGGGAACACTTGACGTGCTACCGAGTTGTGTTGTTTCACATCCTCTTCTAGAATGCTTGTCATGGAGGCCTGAGGCCTTTGCGAAGCCTGCGGAATGCTGGCGACGCCTTTGGAGAGGGTGTGGTCTATTCCATGTAGTTGTCATCATCAAGCACTGGAGTGGTGACTTGAGCTGGTGGAGTATGTGGTGTTTCATCTTGCAGAGGGGTATCTTGTTCTTGTTGTTGCTCAACCCATGAGTCATCTTAAGCAACTGGCGCCAGAGGACGACCAATGCTAATAAGTTCACTGCTCGTGAGAGCAGGCGATGATAGCGATTTGGGCTTGAGCTGAGGAAGGACTTCACCATCATTTACATTGTCTTCATGACCAATGTCTTCAGCTGCGTTGGGGTCAATAGCTGGAACTTCTTCACTTTCTGGAGCCTCTGTGGAAGCAGGCTCATGAATCACCAGGCGGCGCTCTTGGTTGGTAGAGGCAGGGAAAGCAACAGCGATGGGTTCAACATTGAGGGGCTTTGGGGCAGCAGCACGCTCTCGCTTTGAAGACTTAGAAGCCTTAGTCTTCAATTTCTTTTTGGAGGGAGCATCATCAGATGTATCTTTGAGCTTCCTCTTCCTGGCTTCGGCTTGCCTAGTCTTCTTCTTCTCAGAAGCTGCTGAGGAGACCTTTGGCTTCGAGCCAGTCATGCTAGTAGGGAAGACTATGCTTGGTCGTTCCTGCCATTGAGCTTCGGGTATGGCATCAGCAGACTTCTTCTTTTGCTTGGCAGCCATCTTGGGCTCGATGCCAGGACGCCCAAGAGCCTTTCTCTTCTCAGCTTCATTATGCGCTTGAACACATAAAGCCATCTTCAGAAGCTTGCACACATTGTTGAACTCTGCCTTGAGATCTTGCATCATATGCCCAAACTCATCACTGTATCTCTTGTCAGTGCAGCCAAAGATAATGTCATCCATAGAGTTGGCATACAAACAGTTCACCATCATATGTCTTCGTGAATAGAGTGAGATCTAGGGAACCAGGTTTGAAGCCTTTGCTCTTCAGGAAGTCTTTGAGTGTGTCATACCAAGCATGAGGGGCTTGTTTGAGGCAATACAATGCCTTGTTGAGCTTGTATACCATATCAGGATGCTTTGGGTCTTCAAAGCCAGGTGGTTGTGCAACATAAACTTCTTCTTCAATTTTGCCGTTGAGGAAGGCACTCTTTACATCCATTTGGTATAGAAGAATGTTATTGTGGTTGGCATAGGCTAGCAGTATGTGAATGGCTTCAAGCCTTGCAACAGGAGCAAAGGTTTCATCGAAGTCAATCCCCTCAACTTGTGTGTAACCTTGAGCAATGAGACGAGCCTTGTTTCTGACAACTTGACCATGCTCATCTTGTTTGTTACGATAAATCCATTTGGTGTTGTTGATATTGTGCTTGCGAGGATCTGGATGCTTCACTAGCTCCCACACATTGTTCAGCTCAAATTGTTGAAGCTCTTCTTGCATAGCATGAATCCATTCAGGTTCCATGAAGGCTTCATTAACTTTCTTGGGTTCAGATATAGAGACAAATGCAAAGTGCCCACATAAATTTGCTCGTTGTGTTGCTCTTGAATGAGTGAGTGGACTAGGTGCATTGATGCTATCAATAATCTTCTCAATCTGGACTTCATTTGCAACGCGAGGATGAACTGGACGAAGATTTTGCCCTTGCTGATCATTGTCTTCATCTTCAGCATTGGCTTTAGGCTGAGCAGTGTCTTCATGTTGATTAGGTGCAGAAATGATGATTTCCTCTTCAGCCTGTTCCTCTGAAGGTATGGTTTCTCTAGTACCCATAAGCTTGATAGATTCACTTGGTGTAGCTTCATCTAGCACATTTGGCAGGTGCTCTCTTTGCGAGTCGTTAGTCTCATCGAACTGCACATCCACAATTTCAACCACTTTGTAGTGAAAGAGGTTGAAGACTCTGTAGGAGTGTGAATCCTTTCTGTAGCCAAGCATAAAACCTTCATGTGCTTCCGGTGCAAATTTTGAAGTGTGATGCAGATCCTTGATCCAGCACCTAGCACCAAATACTCTGAAATAGCTAACGTTTGGCTTCTTACTAGTCAGGAGCTCATATGATGTCTTCTTTAGGAACTTGTGAAGATAAACATGGTTGATGATGTGGCATGCAATATCAATGGCTTCAGGCCAAAATTTCCTTGGAGTCTTGCACTCATCAAGCATCGTTCGTGCTATTTCAATGAGGGTTCTGTCCTTGCGCTCCACAATGCCATTTTGTTGAGGTGTGTATGGAGCAGAGAACTCATGTGTGATGCCTAATGTATCAAGATAAGTTTCGAGGCCGGTGTTCTTGAATTCTGTGCCATTGTCACTTCTGATGTGCTTGATCTTGATGCCATAGTTGGTCATGGCACGATTGGCGAATCGTCTGAAGACATCCTACACTTTAGTCTTGTAGAGAATTATGTGCACCCATGTATATCTTGAGTAATCATCAACAATGACAAAAACATAGAGGCATGCAGTGGTAGTAAGTGTAGAGTAGTGAGTAGAGCCAAATAAGGCCATGTATAGCAGCTCGAAGGGACGAGTCGTCATGATTGTCTTCGAGGATGCTTGGCCCTAGTCATCTTTCCATCTTCACAGGCACCGCATAGATGATCCTTCTTGAACTTGACACCCTCGATGGCTATGACATGCTCTTCTTCATGAGAGTGTGCAAGTTCCTCATGCCCGCATGCCCTAGCCTTCGATGCCAGAGCCAGCACTCTGAAGCTTTTGCTAGAAGACATACAACCGGCTTTGGTCCTGCAGAGAAATCCACCATATACAGATCATCTTTTCGATACCCTTCGAAGACTAGAGATTTGTCAATTTCCATAAGCACAAGGCAATGATATTTTCCAAATATCACAATCATGTTCAGATCACAAAGCATTGAGACAGACATTAGGTTGAAACCAAGGGATTCAACAAGCATCATTTTATCCATGTGCTGATCCTTTGAGATTGCAACTCTACCTAGGCCCAATACCTTGCTTTTACCAGTATCAGCAAATGTGATGTGACTTTTGTCAGATGGACGTAGGGTTGAATCCATAAGAAGACTTCGATCACCAGTCATGTGGTTAGTGCATCCACTATCCATAATCCACTCAGTAGCCTTCAAAGTTGTACCCTACAGTGAAGTTTGGGGGATAGGCTTCACAAAGAGAAGTGTGAAGCATAAACATTTGACACACAAGCATACTATCAAGGTTCAGATCCTTGTTAGGGTAGATAGGATGATTTTAAAGAAATCCTGGGACGAAATACATAGTAAGACCATTTTGGCATTTTATCATGCGTCCCAAAAGATGTTTTAGCTCCCCAGCATAAGCGTCAGAAGCTTTTGATTTCTAGCTGGAGACCATTTCCTACAAAAGAGAGTTAATTCTTCTTAACCACCCACATCTTCAGGGGTGGCTTAGAAGCAATGAGTCTAAGTGCAGCATCTGAGAATTCAGGCTTTGGAGCCCTAGCAAATAGCCTTGCAGGAGGTGAATAATACTCATAGGAATAAGCAGAAAAGATCTTGGTCTTATGAACATAGCGGTTTGATGAAACACGCTCATATTTATAAGTCTGAGTATGGTTTCCCTGCAAAACATTAGCGTTAGGGTGACCCTGGTGGGTCCTCTGTCTGTATGAAGCCATTGGACCATATGAAGCTTTTGGCCTGGGGTTTGTCTTCTTCCTAGGTGGTGTCATGATGACATTGATATGTCCATTTTGCATCATATTTTCTTACTATTATTTATAATGTTTTTGTCCACAATAATGCTCTTTGGAGTAATTCTAATGCCTTTTCTCTCATAATATGCAAGGTATACACAAAGAGGGAGAATTCCGGCAGCTGGAAATCAGGACCTGGAAAAGCTATGTCAGGCCACCTATTCTGCACAACTCCAAACAAGCTAAAACTTCACAGAGATTTTTTTATCAAATATATGAGGAATATTGGAGAAAATAACTACCAGAGGGGGCCCACCAGGTGGGCACAACCCACCTGGGCGCGCCAGGGAGCCCAAACGCACCCTGGTGGGTTGTGCTCACCCAGGCCCACCTTCGGTGCCCATCTTCTGGTATATAAATCATTTTGACCTTGAAAAAATAGGGGGATGACTTTCAGGACGGAGCGCCGCCGTCTCGAGGCGGAACTTGGGCACAAGCACTTTTGCCCTTCGGTGGAGCGATTTCGCCGGAGGAACTTCCCTCCCGGAGGGGGAAATCATTGTCATCATCATCACCAACAACTCTCCCATCTTGGGGAGGGCAATCTTCATCAACATATTCAACAGCACCATCTCATCTCAAACCCTAGTTCATCTCTTGTGTTCAATCTTGTTACCGGAACTATAGATTGGTGCTAGGGGGTGACTAGTAGTGTTGATTACATCTTGTAGTTGATTACTATATGGTTTATTTGGTGGAAGATTATATGTTCAGATCCAATATGCTATTTAATACCCCTCTGATCTTGAGCATGATTATAATTTGTGAGTAGTTACTTTTGTTCTTGAGGTCACGGGAGAAATCATGTTGCAAGTAATCATGTGAACTTGATATGTGTTCGATATTTTGATAGTATGTATGTTGTGATTCCCTTAGTGGTGTCATGTGAACGTCGACTACATGACACTTCACCATATTTGGGCCTAAGGGAATGCATTGTGGAGTAGCAATTATATGATGGGTTGCGAGAGTGACAGAAGCTTAGACCCCAGTTTATGCGCTATTCCGTAAGGGGCCAACCGATTGGATCCAAAAAATTTATGCTATGGTTAGAATTTATTCTTAATACTTTTCTCGTAGTTGCGGATGCTTGCGGGAGGGTTAATCATAAGTAGGAGGTTTTTTCAAGTAAGAACAACACCTAAGCACTGGTCCACCCACATATCAAATTATCAAAGTACCAAACATGAATCAAACCAACATGGTGAAAGTGACTAGATGAAAATCCCGTGTACCCTCAAGAACGTTTTGCTTATCATAAGAGACCGTTTTGGCCTGTCCTTTGCCTCAAAAGGATTGGGCTACCTTGCTGCACTTTTGCTATTATTATCATTACTTTCTTGTTACAAAATATCTTGCTATCAAACTACTCTGTTGCTTACAATTTCAACACTTGCAGACATTACCTTGCTAAAAACCACTTGTCATTTCCTTCTGCTCCTCGTTGGGTTCGACACTCTTACTTATTGAAAAGAGCTACAATTGATCCCCTATACTTGTGGGTCATCAAGGCTATTTTCTGGCACCGTTGCAGGGGAGTGAAGCGCCTTTGGTAAGTGGAATTTGGTAAGGAAACATCTATAAAGTGTGCTGAAATTTGTTGTCACTTGTTACTATGGAAAACAATCCTTTGAGGGGTTTGTTCGGGGTATATTCACCTCGATCTGAACCACAATTAGCTACCCCTCAACCTACTGCACCTACTGAAAATACTGAATATGAAATTCCTTCGGGTGTGATAGAACAACTGCTAGCTAATCCTTATGCAGGAGATGGAACCGAACATCCTGATATGCACTTGATATATGCAGAACAAATTTGTGGATTGTTCAAGCTTGCAGGTTTACCCGGAGATGAAGTTATGAAAAAGGTTTTCCTTTACCTTTGAAGGGAAAAGCATTGGCATGGTATAGGTTATGCGATGATATTGGATCTTGGAATTGGAATCGTTTGAAATTGGAGTTCCATCAAAAACATTTATCCTATGCATCTAGTTCATCGTGATCGGAATTATATATATAATTTTTGGCCTCGTGAAGGAGAAAGTATCGCTCTAGATTGGGGGAGGCTTAAGTCAATGTTACTTTCATGCCCCAATCATGAGCTCTTAAGAGAAATTATTATCCAGAACTTTTATGCTCGGCTTTCTCGTAATGATCAAACCATGCTTGATACTTCTTGTGTTGATTCTTTTATGAAGAAGACTATTGAATTCCAGTGGGATCTTTTGGAAAGAATTAAACGCAACTCTGAAGATTGGGAACTCGAAGAAGGTAAAGAGTCAGGTATTAAACTTACGTATGATTGTGTTCAATCTTTCATGGATACCGATGCTTTTCAAAAGTTTAGCACTCAATATGGACTTGACTCTGAGATAGTAGCCTCCTTTTATGAATCTTTTGCTACTCATGTTGATATCCCTAAAGAGAAGTGGTTTAAATATCACCCACCTATTAAAGAAGAAACCAAAGAACCGGTACCAGTTAAAGAAGAAACTATACTTTACAATGTTGATCCAGCTGTTCCTTCTGCTTATATTGAGAAACCACATTTCCCTGTTAGGATAAAGGAACATTCTAAAGTTTCAACTGTGGTTAACAAAAGCTATATTAGAACACCTAAACCTGATGAACAAATTAAAGTAGAACCTAGTATTGCTATGGTTAAAGATCTCTTGGTAGAAGATGTAGATGGGCATGTTATTTACTTCCGTGAAGAAGCTGCTAGAATTGCCAAACCTGATAAAAAGATAAACATATACCTATTGCTGGCATGCCCGTTGTCACAGTTAAAATAGGAGACCATTGTTATCGTGGTTTATGTGACATAGGTTCTAGCGTGAGTGCTATTCCTTATTCCTTATATCAAGAAATTATGAATGACATAGCACCCGCACAGATAGAAGACATAGATGTTACTATTAAACTTGCTAATAGAGACACCATCTCACCAATTGGGATTGTTAGAGATGTTGAAGTCTTGTGTGGGAAAATAAAATACCCTACTGATTTTCTTGTTCTTGGTTCCCCACAAGATGACTTTTGTCTCATTATCTTTGGTAGACCTTTCTTGAACACCGTTAATGCTAAAATAGATTGTAAGAAACAAACTGGCGATGTTAGTTTTGGTGATGAGTCTCATGAGTTTAATTTTTCCAAGTTTAGTAGAAAGCTTCATGAAAAAAAGTTGCCTAGTAAAGATGAATTAATTGGTCTTTCTTCTATTGCTATGCCTCCTACTGATCCTTTAGAACAGTATATGCTAGACCATGAAAATGATTTACATATGCATGAAAGAAATGAAATAGATAAGATTTTCTTTGAACAAAGTCCTCTACTTAAACACAATTTGCCTATTGAAACTCTATGAGGTCCTCCTCCACCTAAAGGTGATCCTGTTTTTGAATTAAAACTATTGCTAGACACTTTGAAATATGCTTATCTTGATGAAAAGAAGATATATCCTGTTATTATCAGTGCTAACCTTTTAAAGCATGAAAAATAAAGATTATTGAAATTCTAAGGAAGCACCGAGCTGCTATTGGGTATACTCTTGATGATTTAAAGGGCATTAGTCCCACTCTATGTCAGCATAAAATTAATATGGAACCTGATGCTAAACCCGTTGTTGATCACCAACATCGGTTAAATCCAAAAATGAAGGAAGTGGTAAGAACGGAAATCTTAAAACTTCTGGAAGCAGGTATAATCTATCCTATAGCTGATAGTAGATGGGTAAGTCTTGTTCGTTGTGTCCCTAAGAAAGGAGGTATAGCTGTTGTTCCTAATGATAAGAATGAACTTATTCCACAAAAAATGTTACATGCTACAGAATGGTAATTGATTTTAGAAAATTAAACAAAGCAACTAGAAAAGATCATTAACCTCTGCCTTTTATTGATCAAATGCTTGAAAGATTATCTAAGCACACACATTTTTGCTTCTTTGATGGATATTCTGGTTTTTCATAAATACCTGTTTCTCAACCTGATCAAGAAAAGACCACTTTTACTTATCCCTTTGAAACTTATGCTTATAGACGTATGCCTTTCGGTTTATGTAATGCACCTGCTACTTTTCAAAGATGTATGACTGCTATATTCTCTGACTTCTATGAAAAGATTGTTGAGGTCTTCATGGATGACTTCTCTGTTTATGGGAAGTCTTTTGATGATTGTTTAAGCAATCTTGATCGAGTTTTGCAGAGATGGGAACAAACAAATCTTGTCTTGAATTGGGAGAAGTGCCACTTTATGGTTAATGAAGGCATTGTCTTGGGTCATAAAATTTCTGAAAGAGGTATTGAAGTCGACAAAGCTAAGGTTGATGCAATTGAGAAAATGCCATGTCCTAAAGATATAAAAGGTATTCGTAGTTTCATAGGTCATGCTGGTTTCTATAGGAGATTTATCAAAGACTTTTCTAAAATTTCTAGGCCTCTTACGAATCTCTTGCAAAAGGATATTCCTTTTGTTTTTGATGATTGATACGTCTCCAATGTATCTATAATTTTTTATTGTTCCATGCTATTATATTATCTGTTTGGATGTTTAATGGGCTTTAATATGCTCTTTTATATTATTTTTGGGACTAACCTATTAACTGGAGGCCCAGTGCCAGTTTCTGTTTTTTTCCTATTTTAGAGTTTCGTAGAAAAGGAATACCAAATGGAATCCAAACGGAATGAAACCTTCGCGATGATCTTTCTTGGACCAAAAGCAAACCAGAAGACTTGGAGTTAAAGTCTGGAACTCCGTGAGGCAACCACAAGGCAGGAGGGCGCGCCCAGGGGCTAGGCGTGCCACCACCATCATGGGCCCCACGTAGCTCCACCGACATACTTATTTTGCCTATATATACTCTTATAACCTAGATCGATCACAGAGAGCCACAAAACCACTTTTCCACCACCGCAACCTTCTGTACCCATCAGATCCCATCTTGGGGCCTCTTCCGGCGATCTGTCGGAGGGGGAATCGATCACGGAGGACTTATACATCAACACCATAGCCTCTCCGATGAAGCATGAGTAGTTTACCACAGACCTTCGGGTCCATAGTTATTGGCTAGATGGCTTCTTCTCTCTCTTTGATTCTCAATACAAAGTTCTCCTTGATGTTCTTGGAGATCTATTCAATGTAATACTCTTTTGCGGTGTGTTTACCGAGATCCAATGAATTGTGGGTTTATGAACAAGATTTGAAGGAAATATGCCCTAGAGGCAATAATGAAGTTATTATTTATTTCCTTATATCATGATAAATGTTTATTATTCATGCTAGAATTGTATTAACCGGAAACATAATACATGTGTGAATACATAGACAAACTTAGTGTCACTAGTATGCCTCTACTTGACTAGCTCGTTAATCAAAGATGGTTATGTTTCCTAACCATGAACAAAGTGTTGTTATTTGATTAACGAGGTCACATCATTAGTAGAATGATCTGATTGACATGACCCATTCCATTATCTTAGCACCCGATCATTTAGTATGTTGCTATTGCTTTCTTCATGACTTATACATGTTCCTATGACTATGAGAGTATGCAACTCCCGTTTACCGGAGGAACACTTTGTGTGCTACCAAACGTCACAACGTAACTGGGTGATTATAAAGGAGCTCTACAGGTGTCTCCAAAGGTAGATGTTGGGTTGGCGTATTTCAAGATTAGGATTTGTCACTCCGATTGTCGGAGAGGTATCTCTGGGCCCTCTCGGTAATGCACATCACATAAGCCTTGCAAGCATTGCAACTAATGAAGTTAGTTGCGGGATGATGTATCACGGAACGAGTAAAGAGACTTGCCGGTAACGAGATTGAACTAGGTATTGGATACCGACGATCGAATCTCGGGCAAGTAACATACCGATGACAAAGGGAACAACGTATGTTGTTATGCGGTCTGACCGATAAAGATCTTCGTAGAATATGTAGGAGCCAATATGGGCATCCAGGTCCCGCTATTGGTTATTGGCCGGAGATTTGTCTCAGTCATGTCTACATTGTTCTCGAACCGTAGGGTCCGCACGCTTAATGTTACGATGACAGTTATTATGAGTTTATGCATTTTGATGTACCGAAGTTAGTTCGGAGTCCCGGATGTGATCACGGACATGAAGAGGAGTCTCAAAATGGTCGAGACATAAAGATTGATATATTGGACGGCTATATTCGGACACCGGAAGTGTTTCGGGTGATTTCGGAGAAAACCGGAGAGCCGGAGGGTTACCGGAATCCTACCGAGAGAAGTATTGGGCCATATGGGCCTTAGTGGAGAGAGAGAGGGGCAGCAAGAGGTGGGCCGCGCGCCACCTCCTCCCTGGTCCGAATTGGACTAGGAGAGGGGGGCGGCGCCCCCCCTTTCCTTCTCCCACTCCACCTCTTTCCCCCTCCTAGTAGGAGTCCTACTCCTACTAGGAGGAGGACTCCTCCTTGGCGCGCCACACCTAGTCGGCCGGCCTCCTCCCCTTGCTCCTTTATATACGGGGGCAAGGGGGCACCTCTAGACACAGAAGTTGATCCACGTGATCGTTCCTTAGCCGTGTGCGGTGCCCCCTGCCACCATATTCCACCTCGATCATATCGTTGTACTGCTTAGGCGAAGCCCTGCGTCGGTAAAACATCATCATCGTCACCACGCCGTCGTGCTGACGGAACTCATCCCCGAAGCTTTGCTGGATCGGAGCCCGGGGAGCGTCATCGAGCTGTACGTGTGCTAAGAACTCGGAGGTGCCGGAGTAACGGTGCTTGAATCGGTCGGATCGGGAAGACGTACAACTACTTCCTCTACGTTGTGTCAACGCTTCCATTGCGGTCTACGAGGGTACGTAGACAACACTCTCCCCTCTCGTTGCTATGCATCACCATGATCTTGCGTGTGCGTAGGGAATTTTTTGAAATTACTGCGTTCCCCAACAGTGGTATCAGAGCCTAGGTTTTATGGTTTGATGTTATATGCACGAGTAGAACACAAGTGAGTTGTGGGCGATATAAGTCATACTGCCTACCAGCATGTCATACTTTGGTTCAACGGTATTGTTGGATGAAGCGGCCCGGACCGACATTACGCATACGCTTGCGCGAGACCGGTTCTCCCGACGTGCTTTGCACAAAGGTGGCTTGCGGGTGACTGTTTCTCCAACTTTAGTTGAACCGAGTGTGGCTACGCCCGGTCCTTGCGAAGGTTAAAATGGAGTCTATTTGACAAACTATCATTGTGGTTTTGATGCGTAGGTGAGATTGGTTCTTACTTAAGCCCATAGCAGCCACGTAAAACTTGCAACAACAAAGTAGAGGACGTCTAACTTGTTTTTGCAGGGCATGTTGTGATGTGATATGACCAAGACATGATGCTAAATTTTATTGTATGAGATGATCATGTTTTGTAACCGAGTTATCGGCAACTGGCAGGAGCCATATGGTTGTCGCTTTATTGTATGCAATGCAATCGCGATGTAATGCTTTACTTTATCACTAAGCGGTAGCGATAGTCGTGGAAGCATAATATTGGCGAGACGACAACGATGCTACGATGGAGATCAAGGTGTCGCGCCGGTGACGATGGTGATCATGACGGTGCTTCGGAGATGGAGATCACAGGCACAAGATGATGATGGCCATATCATATCACTTATATTGATTGCATGTGATGTTTATCTTTTATGCATCTTATCTTGCTTTGATTGACGGTAGCATTATAATATGATCTCTCACTAAATTATCAAGAAGTGTTCTCCCTGAGTACGCACCATTGCGAAAGTTCTTCATGCTGAGACACCACGTGATGATCGGGTGTGATAGGCTCTACGTTCAAATACAACGGGTGCAATACAGTTGCACACGCGGAATACTCAGGTTATACTTGACGAGCCAAGCATATACAGATATGGCCTCGGAACACTGAGACCGAAAGGTCGAGCGTGAATCATATAGTAGATATGATCAACATAGTGATGTTCACCAAAGAAACTACTCCATCTCACGTGATGATCGGACATGGTTTAGTTGATTTGGATCACGTGATCACTTAGAGGATTAGAGGGATGTCTATCTAAGTGCGAGTTCTTAAGTAATTTGATTAATTGAACTTAAACTTATCATGAACTTAGTACCTGATAGTGTCTTGCTTGTTTATGTTTGATTGTAGATAGATGGCTCGTGTTGTTGTTCCGTTGAATTTTAATGCGTTCCTTGAGAAAGCAAAGTTGAAAGATGATGGTAGCAATTACACGGACTGGGTCCGTAACTTGAGGATTATCCTCATTGCTGCATAGAAGAATTATGTCCTGGAAGCACTGCTGGGTGCTAGGCCTTCTGCTGGAGCAACACCAGATGTTATGAACATCTGGCAGAGCAAAGCTGATGACTACTCGATAGTTCAGTGTGCCATGCTTTACGGCTTAGAATCGTAACTTCAACGACGTTTTGAACGTCATGGAGCATATGAGATGTTTCAGGAGTTGAAGTTAATATTTCAAGCAAATGCCCAGATTGAGAGATATGAAGTCTCCAATAAGTTCTATAGCTGCAAGATGGAGGAGAACAGTTCTGTCAGTGAGCATATACTCAAAATGTCTGGGTATGATAATCATTGATTCAGATGGGAGTTAATCTTCCAGATGATTGCGTCATTGACAGAATTCTCCAATCATTGCCACCAAGCTACAAGAGCTTCGTGATGAACTATAATATGCAAGGGATGAACAAGACTATTCCCGAGCTCTTTGCAATGCTGAAAGCTGCGGAGGTAGAAATCAAAAAGGAGCATCAATTGTTGATGGTTAACAAGACCACTAGTTTCAAGAAAAAGGGCAAAGGGAAGAAGAAGGGGAACTTCAAGAAGAACGGCAAGCAAGTTGCTGCTCAAGAGAAGAAACCCAAGTCTGTACCTAAGCCTGAAACTGAGTGCTTCTACTGGAAGCGGAACTGCCCCAAGTATTTGGCGGATAAGAAGGATGGCAAGGTGAACAAAGGTATATGTGATATACATGTTATTGATGTGTACCTTACTAATGCTCGCAGTATCACCTGGGTATTTGATACTGGTTCTGTTGCTAATATTTGTAACTCGAAACAGGGACTACGGATTAAGCGAAGATTGCCTAAGGACAAGGTGACGATGCGCGTGGGAAACGGTTCCAAAGTCGATGTGATCGCGGTCGGCATGCTACCTCTACATCTACCTTCGGGATTAGTATTAGACCTAAATAATTGTTATTTGGTGCCAGCGTTGAGCATGAACATTATATCTGGATCTTGTTTAATGCGAGACGGTTATTCATTTAAATCAGAGAATAATGGTTGTTCTATTTATATGAGTAATATCTTTTATGGTCATGCACCCTTGAAGAGTGGTCTATTCTTATTGAATCTCGATAGTAGTGATACACATATTCATAATGTAGAAGCCAAAAGATGCAGAGTTGATAATGATAGTGCAACTTATTTGTGGCACTGCCGTTTAGGTCATATCGGTGTAAAGCGCATGAAGAAACTCCATACTGATGGACTTTTGGAACCACTTGATTATGAATCACTTGGTACTTGCGAACCGTGCCTCATGGGCAAGATGACTAAAACACCGTTCTCTGGTACTATGGAGAGAGCAACAGATTTGTTGGAAATCATACATACAGATGTATGTGGTCCAATGAATATTGAGGCTCGTGGCGGATATCGTTATTTTCTCACCTTCACAGATGACTTAAGCAGATATGGGTATATCTACTTAATGAAACATAAGTCTGAAACATTTGAAAAGTTCAAAGAATTTCAGAGTGAAGCTGAAAATAATCATAACAAGAAAATAAAGTTTCTACGATCCGATCATGGAGGAGAATATTTGAGTTACGAGTTTGGTGTACATTTGAAAAATTGTGGAATAGTTTCACAACTCACGCCACCCGGAACACCACAGAGTAATGGTGTGTCCGAACATCGTAATCGTACTTTACTAGATATGGTGCGATCTATGATGTCTCTTACTGATTTACCGCTATCGTTTTGGGGATACGCTCTAGAGACGGCTGCATTCACGTTAAATAAGGCACCATCAAAATCCGTTGAGACGACGCATTATGAACTGTGGTTTGGCAAGAAACCAAAGTTGTCGTTTCTTAAAGTTTGGGGCTGCGATGCTTATGTGAAAAAGCTTCAACCTGATAAGCTCGAAGCCAAATCGGAGAAATGTGTCTTCATAGGATATCCAAAGGCTCTATCATGTATGCAATGTTGTGTACCAGACCTGATGTGTGCCTTGCTATAAGCTTAGCAGGGAGGTACCAAAGTAATCCAGGAGTGGATCACTGGACAGCGGTCAAGAACATCCTGAAATACCTGAAAAGGACTAAGGATATGTTTCTCGTATATGGAGGTGACAAAGAGCTCACCGTAAAAGGTTACGTTGATGCAAGCTTTGACACTGATCCGAACGATTCTAAATCGCAAACCGGATACGTGTTTACATTAAACGGTGGAGCTTTAAGTTCATGCAGTTCTAAACAAAGCGTCGTAGTGGGATCTACATGTGAAGCGGAGTACATAGCTGCTTCGGAAGCAGCGAAAGAAGGAGTCTGGATGAAGGAGTTCATATCCGATCTAGGTGTCATACCTAGTGCATCGGGTCCAATGAAAATCTTTTGTGATAATACTGGTGCAATTGCCTTGGCAAAGGAATCCAGATTTCACAAGAGAACCAAGCACATCAAGAGACGCTTCAATTCCATCCGGGATCTAGTCCAGGTGGGAGACATAGAGATTTGCAAGATACATACGGATCTGAATGTTGCAGACCCGTTGACTAAGCCTCTTCCACGAGCAAAACATAATCAGCACCAAGGCTCCATGGGTGTTAGAATCATTACTGTGTAATCTAGACTATTGACTCTAGTGCAAGTGGGAGACTGAAGGAAATATGCCCTAGAGGCAATAATAAAGTTATTATTTATTTCCTTATATCATGATAAATGTTTATTATTCATGCTAGAATTGTATTAACCAGAAACATAATACATGTGTGAATACATAGACAAACTTAGTGTCACTAGTATGCCTCTACTTGACTAGCTCGTTAATCAAAGATGGTTATGTTTCCTAACCATGAACAAAGTGTTGTTATTTGATTAACGAGGTCACATCATTAGTAGAATGATCTGATTGACATGACCCATTCCATTAGCTTAGCACCCGATCGTTTAGTATGTTGCTATTGCTTTCTTCATGACTTATACATGTTCCTATGACTATGAGACTATGCAACTCCCGTTTACCGGAGGAACACTTTGTGTGCTACCAAACGTCACAACGTAACTAGGTGATTATAAAGGAGCTCTACAGGTGTCCCCAAAGGTAGATGTTGGGTTGGCGTATTTCAAGATTAGGATTTGTCACTCCGATTGTCGGAGAGGTATCTCTGGGCCCTCTCGGTAATGCACATCTCATAAGCCTTGCAAGCATTGCAACTAATGAAGTTAGTTGCGGGATGATGCATCACGGAACGAGTAAAGAGACTTGCCGGTAACGAGATTGAACTAGGTATTAGATACCGACGATCGAATCTCGGGCAAGTAACATACCGATGACAAAGGGAACAACGTATGTTGTTATGCGGTCTGACCGATAAAGATCTTCGTAGAATATGTAGGAGCCAATATGGGCGTCCAGGTCCCATTATTGGTTATTGGCCGGAGATTTGTCTCAGTCATGTCTACATTGTTCTCGAACCGTAGGGTCCGCACGCTTAACGTTACGATGATAGTTATTATGGGTTTATGCATTTTGATGTACCGAAGTTAGTTCGGAGTCCCGGATGTGATCATGGACATGACGAGGAGTCTCGAAATGGTCGAGACATAAAGATTGATATATTGGACGGCTATATTCGGACACCAGAAGTGTTTTGGGTGATTTCGGAGAAAACCGGAGAGCCGGAGGGTTACCGGAATCCTACCGGGAGAAGTATTGGGCCATATGGGCCTTAGTGGAGAGAGAGAGGGGCAGCAAGAGGTGGGCCGGGCGCCACCTCCTCCCTGGTCCGAATTGGACTAGGAGAGGGGGGCGGCGCCCCCCCCCCCCTTTCCTTCTCCCACTCCACCTCTTTCCCCCTCCTAGTAGGAGTCCTACTCCTACTAGGAGGAGGACTCCTCCTTGGCGCGCCACACCTGGCCGGCCGGCCTCCTCCCCTTGCTCCTTTATAAACAGGGGCAAGGGGGCACCTCTAGACACAGAAGTTGATCCACGTGATCGTTCCTTAGCCGTGTGCGGTGCCCCCTGCCACCATATTCCACCTCGATCATATCGTTGTAGTGCTTACGCGAAGCCCTGCGTCGGTAGAACATCATCATCGTCACCACGCCGTCGTGCTGACGGAACTCATCCCCGAAGCTTTGCTGGATCGGAGCCCGGGGAGCGTCATCGAGCTGTATGTGTGCTAAGAACTCGGAGGTGCCGGAGTAACGGTGCTTGAATCAGTCGGATCGGGAAGACGTACGACTACTTCCTCTATGTTGTGTCAACGCTTCCGTTGCGGTCTACGAGGGTACGTAGACAACACTCTCCCCTCTCGTTGCTATGCATCACCATGATCTTGCGTGTGCGTAGGAAATTTTTTGAAATTACTGCGTTCCCCAACAAGATTATCTATGAATATTATTTGGTTCTTCTCTGAATTATTATATGCATGATTTGATATCTTTGCAAGTCTCTTTGAATTATCGGTTTAGTTTGGCCTACTAGATTGATCTTTCTTGCAATGGGAGAAGTTCTTAGCTTTGGATTCAATCTTGCGGTGTCCTTTCCCAGTGACAGCAGGGCCAGTAAGGCACGTATTGTATTGTTGCCATCGAGGATAAAAAGACGGGGTTTAATCATATTGCTTGACTTTATGCCTCTACATCATGTCATCTTGCTTAATGTGTTACTCTGTTCTTATGAACTTAATACTCTAGATGCATGCTGGATAGCGGTCGATGTGTGGAGTAATAGTAGTAGATGCAAAATCGTTTCGATCTACTTAACATGGATGTGATGCCTATATCATGATCATTGCCTAGATATTCTCATAACTATGCGCTTTTCTAATTTGTTTACCCACCGTAATACATGCTATCTTGAGAGAAGTCACTAGTGAAACCTATGGCCCCCCGGGTCTCTTTCTTATTATATTGCATCTCTTTTATTTACATGGCATCTCGTTTACTATTTTGCAATCTTTACTTTCCAATCTATACAACAAAAATACCAAACATATTTATTTTACTATCTCTATCAGATCTCACTTTTGTGAGTGACCGTGAAGGGATTGACAACCCCTTTATCGTGTTAGTTGCAAGGTTCTTGATTGTTTGTGCAGGTACTATGTGAAAGTGTGTTATATCGACTAGAGGGGGGGTGAATAGGCGATTTTTATGAAAGTCTTCAAAACATGGAAGTTTCGAAGACAAACGATAGAAATAAACCTATTACCGTGCAGCGGAAGTTAGACTACACTAGATAAACCATAGTCATGTATTCAATGAAGTGAAAGGACAATGACTGATAGTAGCTAGGTAGTAAGGATCAGGCAGTAAGATATTAAGAAGCCAAACAGATCACACAGTCACTCACTGAAGACAAAAGATTGAGCAAACATACAATGACTTCACACAGAGTAACAGTAAGTAAAGAGACGGGAAGGATGAAACCAGTGACTCGTTGAAGACAAAGATTTGTTGGACCAGTTCCAGTTGCTGTGACAACTGTACGTCTGGTTAGGGTGGCTAGGTATTTAAACCAAAGGACACACAGTCCCGGACACCTAGTCCTGAACACGCAGCTCAGGACACCCAGTCCTCACCGTAATCCCCTTGAGCTAAGGTCACACAGACCTCGCCCAATCACTCTGGTAAGTCTTCAAGGTAGACTCCCAAACCTTCACAGACTTTGTTCACCAGCAATCCATAATGTCTCTTGGATGCTCAGAACGCGACGCCTAATCGGCTAGAGGATGCACGGTCCTCAAGTGTAATAAGTCTTCAGATCACTCAGACAAGAAGACTTAAGTGATGCCTAATTCTCTTTGGCTCTGGGTGGTTAGGGCTTTATCCTCGCAAGGAATTCTCTCTCAAAGGCTTCGAGGTGGATTGCTCTCAAACGACAAAAGCCGTACTCTGAATCTGAGCAGCCAACCGTTTATGGTTATAGGGGGTGGGCTATTTATAGCCACTAGGCAACCCGACCTGATTTGTCTGAAATGATCCTGGGTCACTAAGGAACTGACACGTGTTCCAACGGTCAGATTTCAAACTCACACGGCAACTTTACTTGGGCTACAAGCAAAGCTAACTTGTCCGACTCTGGACAAGATTTGCTCTCATAGTCTTCACTCGAAGACATAGGTTTTTGTTTAAGCATCACTTCACTCATTCTGACTGGTTCTCTTGGACCCCACTTAACAGTACGGTGGTTCCTATGACTCAACACAGAAGAAAAAGAGCTACGAAAGATCTAAGTCTTCGATCTCCATAGGCTTCATGCGGTGTCTTCTCTTGTCATAGTCTTCAATGTGAATATCTTCATATACCACCTTTGACATCAATGTCTTCATACATTTTTAGGGGTCATCTCTGGTGGGAAAACTGAATCAATGAGGGACTTCTACCTGTGTTATCCTGCAATTCTCACAAACACATTAGTCCCTCAACTAGGTTTGTCGTCAATACTCCAAAACCAACTAGGGGTGGCACTAGATGCACTTACAATCTCCCCCCTTTTTGGTGATTGATGACAAACTAGTTGAAGTTTTCAACGGGGAATATAATGTGTGAAATTGTAAAGGATAGGGAATTGTCTTCATAAGTTGCAAGGGCTCCCCCTGAAGATGTGCATATAAGTAATTTGCGTTTGGAATGCAAATGCACATGGCAGGTTGTGCTTGTGGAGATCCACTTCAACTTATGATGACAATCCACTATGCATGTGAAAGTATGTGAAGATAATGACATGCATAATGGAAAATGGACGTCTGCAAAATGATCTAAGTGCGGAATTTATCGTCGCACATGCGGAATTTATCATCGCAACACAAGGTAGTAAATAGGTAGCAGACGACCATCAAGTCTAAGTGTTACAACTCAAAGACCCAAATGTTTCAAAACGAGAGTTGTAAGCACGAAGCAAAATATAAAGCACCCGCCCATATGGACCCGCTTGAAGACTATCAAACTCATATGCTTCTCCCCCTTTTGTCAGTAAGGACCAAAAAGGTTTGAAGACATAGAGCCTCTACTCGTTCCCATGGGGAGTAGGTGAAGCAGCAGGGTCGTTGATGGTGTTTGGCGGTGCAGACGAACTTGGAGCAGTATCGATGTGTGTCGAAGGAGGCGGCGATGAAGTAGTGTCGTCTTCATCCTCGATCACTCTGGCATTCACGGTTGCGACAGAGGACGAGAACTCAGAGTCTTCAAGTGATGGAGTTCGTCGCAGCACAACCCTTCGAGGCGGTGTGGAGTCAAACTTGAAGCGCTCAGTGAAGCCATCCTCTTGCAGATCATCTTCAGAGCACAGCAGCGTCAGCCCTTTCCATGTGCGTCGAGAGGTTTCATGGGCAACGAAAGCATTCTTGGTGGCAAGATTGAGAATGCGATTAACATCCACCAAGAGGCTTTGCATCTGACGCTTCAGCCAGTCATGATGCCTGTCTTGTTTCTGATGAAGAGCCACAAGAAGCTCTCGGTCGTTGAGAACACGAGTGCACTTCTTGGGTCGTGGAGCAGTTGTGCTGTCGGTGGCTTCCATGAGAGCAGGGTGTGGTGCACGTGTAGTGCCAGCCAAAGGATACACCCGAGCGACTGCTTCAACACCTTCAACGTTCTGAGTGAAACTCTGATGCTCTGCATTCTGAAGACTTAGAGGTTCCTTGGCAGGCTCAGGATAGATGGCTTCAGTAGATATATCCACATCAGGCAAGAAGATCCTATGGTTGCAGGCAGATGGCTGATATGAGATAGCAGAGTGAAGTTTGATCAGCCGCATCACCCAAGGGGCGTAGAACTTCAACCCGAACATATCAGAGCCAGATGCAGCAAGTTGGCGAATGAAGAAATCCTGGGTATTGAAGCATTTTCCATGAAGAATATAGAAGACCAAAGTCTTCATTGCACCTTCCAGCTTGTCATGGGCAGAATGTCCTTTGATTGGCCAGAGAGTTCGCCTTATGATATGATAAATGGTCCTTGGAAGATACTCAAGGTCTTCAACAAGGAACTCCGTGGGATAAGCAGCATCTTGGGGCAATGGCTTCATCATACTCAGCATCTGACTCATATTCGGTTCGGGCTTCTGAAAGATGCTCTCAACAGCTTCACTGTGAAGCTGACAGCCATGCTCATAGAGATCGCCAGGAGTGGGCAAGCCAGTGAGCTCAATGATGTCAAAGGCTTTAGCTTCGTGATGAACGTTTTCAGTCATCCACTCCAGGACCCAAGTCTTTGGATCTCTGTTATACCCGCGGATGTGAAGTGTGGCATAGAACTGGAGCAGCAGCTCTTCATTCCAATGCTCTTGGTCAGTAACGAACGGCAGCAGCCCAACTTCTTTGAAGCAATCCAAAGCTTCCTCCAGACAGGGCAGACCAGCTATGGCTTCAATGTCAAGGCGCTTGTGTGGGAAGATGCGACCTTGGTTGTGAAGAATGCATGAGTAATAGCTTCGCTGCTGATAGCTCCAGAACCGATCAGATGATATTCTTTCCCTAGAGTAGGGGTTCCTGGAGCTATTGAAGAATGTGTTGCCTGCTCTGAAGCCATTGATGTTGAAGGAGCCAGGTGCTAATGCAGGACCTGGGAACCTGGGCAATCGTGGGATTGGCTTCTGGACCTGAGGCCTGTGCTCAACATGATAGTCGAATTGGGGACCAGCAGCAGACGCAGGAACAGAGGCAGCAGGATCAGTGGCTTCACTGACTTCTGGTGCTGTTGGGGGTGAGGGCTCCACATTAGCTTCAGCCATGACGGCGTCAGTGGTGTTGGTGGTGGCATCCTCTAGATTTTTAACCTCCACTTGACGAGCTGGAGGGTCGGTCACGATCACGTTCTCCTCGAGAACCGCTTCTTGGTGGGGCAGGTGAGTAGCAGCTTGTGGAACTTCTTCTTCAGCGGCTGATGCAGCCGGATTGTCTTCAGCAGAGACTTGAGGCCTTGGACCTTTGCGAAGCCTGCACAACGCGTGCGACACCTGTGGAGCTGGAGTGGGCTGGGCCTCATAGTCTTCTTCCTCTTGTGGGCGATCCGCCCATGAAGCATCCTGTGCAATTGGCGTCAGTGGACGACCAATGCCGATGAGCTCGCTATGTGTTAGCACAGGCGATGATACCTGTTGGTGCTCTAGTTGAGGAAGGGCTACATCATCTTCAACACGGTCATGGTGACCAATGTCTTCAGCTTCATGAGCCTCTGTGAAAGCAGGCTCATGGACAGTCAATTGACGTTCTTCTGGATTAGCATCGGGGTGAACCATGGAAATGGGTTCAACAATCAAGGGCTCTGTGGGAGCAGCCCGTTCCTTCTTGGTCTTTCTTTTCTTCTTGGCGGGGGCAGTAGCAGAGGCTTCAGGATGTTTTCTCTTCCTTGCTTCAGCCTCAGCAGTCCTGGTCTTCTTCAGTTCTGAAGCGGTTGACTTGGCCTTTGGCTTCGGGCCGGTCATGCTAGTTGGGAAGACTATGGGATCTGCTTCCTGCCTTGGTGCTTCAGGTTCAGCCATAGCAGGCTTCTTCTTCTTCTTTGCGGCCATCCTGGGGTCAATGCCAGGACGCCCAAGGGCCTTGCGCTTCTCAGCCTTATTGTAGGCTTGCACACATCTGTCAGCCAGAGTCTTCATGCGCTCACGCAAACCCTGAGCTTCTGCACGTTTCTTTAGAAAGGCTTCCTTGAGCTCGTGCATCATGATCTTGAAGTTCTTCACTTCTTGCACACTGAGCTTGGCCATATGCTTCTTGAACTGAGCCTTTTCATAGTCAATCTTCTGCTTCAGTTCAACAATGCGCTGGGCGATGGCCAACTCTGAAGCAATGGCGCCATGGAAGGCGACACTGAGGCCAATGGGTAGTTGGAGATCTTCGAAGTTGATGTTTGGCGTGTCAAACCATTCATCAATGAAGTTATGGATGATTGATACATCAAAGAGCGGCAGATTATTGAAGATTTCTGCTTCTTCTTTGCTCTTGATGAGTTGCTCAAGTGCATCACCTGCAAGATCTTCATCACTTGATAGATCAATGGCTTCATTGCGCAGAATGGCAGCAGCTGTTAGCTCTTGGCTGGTGTGTGTCAGAGGCATCTTGACCTTCTGGGGCTTGGAGATGCGTGACAAGTCTTCAGATTGCACACTGTCTTCAGGAGGTGCAGTTGCCAGTGGCTTCGCCCTTGAGATTTTCGGTGAAGGGGCAGGCTTTGAAGCCTTGGGCTTCTTCAACTTCTTTGGCGTTGGCGCTGCAGGCGCTTCATATGATTCAGCGTCAGCAACAGGCTCATTCACGGCTGTCCCTTGAACCAAGATATGGGTGATGAGACCTGCCAGGTTGTAGAAAGGACCGACGATATTGGGTTCTGCATCGCGTGTGCCATCAGCCCTTGGAGCAGAAGGACCAGGGTTGAAGTCTAACCCAAAAGACTTCTTGTTCTGCTTCGCTGGGTTCTTGGCAAATTGGAAGTTGCGCTTGAATAGATTGTCGTCACGACACCATAGTAGTGACGATGGGTGTGCATCTGCAGGCTGTGGCCCACGGACCATGCAGGGATAGAAGCCTTGCTCAATGGCTTCTTCTCTGGACCTGGGTTGAAGATTCTTGTACAGGATATCTCCCCACGGTCTCTTGATGGCATTTTTCTCAGCATATTCCTGGGTCACAAACCGGTATTTGAACCACTGTTCTGCCCTATATCTTCGAATCCATTGGATTCGGGTCTTGTGCTGATTATAATCCTCTTCAGGATCTGTTTTGTACAGCTCTGAGAGGTCATCAGGCAAATCTCTTGATGTTCCCCCACGACGCTGTCTGCCACCCTTCCTTACTGACTTCTCTGCAGCCATGAACTTCAAACTGAAAGGCTTCAAAACATTCAAAGGCTTCAAAGGTTTTCTCTTGCTGGACAAACAGTAACTGGCTTCGGGAGAATTTATATGATGCTATAAGAATTCTGCAAATGAATGCAGACTATGAGAACCAAGGGATTCTCCCACGGACATGTACCTGTGACAGCATTAAGGTGCGAGGGAAGGGGAAGAGGTCATATGCATTCTCAGAAGATTTTGAAGATAAATCAGTTTAGAAGACATTGATCTCATCCTGCGAAGACATTCACTCATAGATAAGGAGTTGGTTCCAGATTTGTACGAATCCAGAGATCAGTACAAGTGAGGAATCTAACTACTTGTGAAGCATAAGTGAATATACTAGGCATGTTTTGAGATGCAGTAGGAAAAGATCTAACTTGTGTGAATAGAAACTTCTTATGGCAGAAAGTGACAAAGCCATAGGATCAAAAGGGGCCGTAAAAAGAAGTTTTATTTACCACACTGGGAACTGCTAGACGGAGTGGAAGAGGAGGCCGAGCAGTTTGATCTTCCGTGCCCTAACTTGGCGACGAAGGACACCTACGGCAACGGCGGAGAGGACGATGTCCGCGGTCGGCGTGAAGACGGCGTCGGAGAGGTTGCGGCAGTGAAGCGCTTCGTCACCGGCGTCGTCGAGGGCTAGCGGTGGCCCTAGGGTTCGTGCGAGAGTGGAAGAAGAGATAATGACCGCTGTGAAGGGTGTATTTATAGGTACAGGGGTGGCACTCCGTTATTACACAGGTGCCCCTGGCGATTCACATCTGAGGAATATGTGGCCATCATGTAGTTTGTTCCACGTCCCACGCACGCCTGGATTGTCGGGTGGTCGTTCCTACTTCTCCGGGTTTCATGTGGAGGAATGAGCATTGAAAACGGACTTAATGTTTGTCTCTGTATCTTCAGCTGACAAGGACGCAGAGAAGACATTCGACAGTTTCAATAGAATGCATATGACTTGGAGAGATAGAGTTTGAGATAGAAAGCACAGAGAGGTTAGGGTCCGATCACATTCACTTAGATCAAAAGATTCAACAAGAAGACATAGCTATAAGTGAATGCTGTAGAGGACAGAACACCAGTATATATATATATATATATATATATATATATATATATATATATATAATCAACATAGTGAAGATAATCATGAAAACATGTTGAGATTGAAACCAGACAAATGTGAAGACATAGCAAGGTAACGCCATGAGTGAAACACTTCAAATAGAACGTTTGGTGGTGGCGTTACCCACCGTATAGGAAGTATTAGACCCAGACACGGCGCACAATTATCATGGCGCTCCGAAGTCAAATTCCACTTTAATGTATTCACACTTAGAATGTATGTCTTCATTGATTGAAGATATACTTTACTTTGTGTGTTGCACATCTAAGTCATCAATATGCATAAGGGTTAGGATGTGTGCCTGATCACATGACATTTGAGGATTCTAGGATATTTAGCTCACACCGTAACTTGCAAAATCTCTTCTCATCCAAGGGCTTGGTGAAGATATCTTTCAATTGCTCTTCAGTGTTGACGTGTATGATATCAATATCTTCCTTCACAACATGATCTCTGAGAAAGTGATGACAAATTTCAATGTGCTTTGTCTTCGAGTGCTGAAGAGGGTTGTTGGCAATCTTGATGGCGCTTTCGTTGTCGCAGTAGAGTGGCACTTGCTTTAGATGAATGCCATAGTCCTTGAGGGTTTGCTTCATCCACAGACGCTGAGCGCAGCAAGATCCAGCAGCAATGTATTCAGATTCAGCAATGGAGCGAGATACACAGTTCTGCTTCTTTGAAGACCAACAAACAAGTGATCGTCCCAGAAAATGACATGTGCCTGATGTAGACTTGTGATCCACCTTGTCACCAGCATAATCAGCATCCGAGAATCCAACCAGATCAAACTCTGAGCCCTTTGGATACCATAATCCTAGAGTTGGGGTGTGAGCCAAATATCGAAGAATTCGCTTCACAGCTAAGTGATGCGACTCCTTTGGTGCCGCTTGAAATCGAGCACACATGCAAACACTAAGCATAATATCTGGCCTAGATGCACATAGATAAAGCAAGGAACCAATCATGGAGTGGTATACCTTTTGATCGAACTCTTTACCATTGTCGTCGGGACCCAGATGATGCTTGGCTGGCATTGGCGTCGTGAACCCTTTGTAGTCTTGCATACCGAACTTCTTAAGGCAATCTTTGAGATACTTCTCTTGAGATATGAAGATGCCGTTGCGTTGCTGTCATATTTGAAGGCCGAGGAAGAACTTTAGCTCTCCCATCATGGACATCTGATATTGCTCTTGCATCATATATCCAAACTCTTCACTGTACTTCTGATTGGTGCGGCCGAAGATAATGTCATCCACATATATTTGGCACACAAACAGTTCACCATCATATGTCTTCATGAAGAGAGTGGGGTCGAGGGAACCAGGTATGAAGCCTTTGCTCTTCAGGAAGTACTTGAGTGTGTCATACCAGGCCCGAGGGGCTTGTTTGAGGCCATACAGTGCCTTGTTGAGCTTGTATACCATATCAGGATGTTTTGGATCTTCAAAGCCAGGTGGTTGTGCAACATACACTTCTTCTTCAATCTTGCCATTGAGAAAGGCGCTCTTCACATCCATTTGATAAAGTATGTTATGATGATTTGCATAGGCCAGCAGTATGCGTATGGCTTCAAGTCTAGCTACAGGAGCAAATGTTTCATCGAAGTCAATGCCTTCCACTTGAGTATATCCTTGAGCAACTAGACGAGCTTTGTTTCTGACAACTTGACCATGCTCATCTTGCTTGTTGCGGTATATCCATTTTGTGCCTATTATGTTGTGCTTCCGAGGATCAGGACGCTTAACCAGTTCCCATACATTGTTCAGCTCAAACTGTTGAAGCTCTTCTTGCATAGCTTGAATCCATTCAGGTTCCATGAAGGCTTCTTCCACTTTCTTGGGTTCTGTTATTGAGACGAATGTGAAATGCCCACAGAAATTTGCCAGCTGAGTTGCCCTTGATCGAGTGAGCGGACCAGGTGCATTGATGCTGTCAATTATTCTCTCAATCTGCACTTCATTGGCAACACGAGGATGTATAGGGCGAAGACTTTGCTCTTGCTGATCGTTATCGTTGTTGGAGGGATTGTCTTCAGGTTGAGCATTGTCTTCAGGTTGATCTGGTGCGGAGATGATGAGTTCCTCTTCAGGATGAGCTTCAGAAGGTATGATTTCTCCAGTTCCCATTAGCTTGATTGATTCACTGGATGGAACTTCATCTAGCACATTTGGCAGGTGCTCTCTTTGTGTACCATTAGTCTCATCGAACCGCACATCCACGGTTTCAACCACTTTATAATGAAAGAGGTTGAAGACTCTGTAGGAGTGTGAATCCTTTCCATATCCAAGCATAAAACCCTCATGTGCTTTTGGGGCAAACTTTGAAGTGTGATGTGGGTCCTTGATCCAGCACCTTGCGCCAAATACTCTGAAGTAACTGACATTTGGCTTCTTGCCAGTGAGGAGCTCATACGATGTCTTGTTCAGAAGCTTGTGAAGATAAACACGATTGATTGTGTGGCATGCAGTATCAATGGCTTCAGGCCAGAATTTTCTTGGAGTCTTGTATTCATCTAGCATTGTTCTGGCCATCTCAATGAGTGTTCTGTTCTTGCGTTCGACGACGCCATTCTGCTGTGGCGTGTACGGGGCTGAGAATTCATGTGTGATGCCCAAGGTATCAAGATATGTATCAAGGCCGGTGTTCTTGAATTCAGTGCCATTGTCACTTCTGATGTGCTTTATCTTGGCGCCATAGTTGTTCATTGCTCGATTGGCGAAGCGTCTGAAGACATCCTGCACTTCAGTCTTGTAAAGGATTATATGCACCCAAGTGTATCTAGAAAATCATCAATAATGACAAAGCCATAGAGACAAGCAGTAGTAGTAAGAGTTGAGTAATGAGTGGGACCGAAAAGATCCATGTGAAGCAGCTCGAAGGGTCGAGTAGTAGTCATGATTGTCTTTGAGGGATGTTTGGCCCTCGTCATCTTTCCTGCTTCACAGGCACCGCATAAGTGATCTTTCTTGAACTTGATGCCCTCGATGCCTATGACATGCTTCTTCTTTGCAAGGGTGTGGAGGTTCCTCATGCCAGCATGCCCAAGCCTTCGATGCCAGAGCCAGCATTCTGAAGCTTTTGCTAGAAGACATACGGCAAGTTGTGGTCCAGCTGAGAAATCTACCACGTACAGATCATCTTTCCGATACCCTTCAAACACTAGAGACTTGTTAGATTCCATTAGAACAAGGCAACGATATTTTCCAAATATTACGATCATGTTCAAATCGCATAGCATTGAGACAGGCATTAAGTTGAAATCAAGGGATTCAACAAGCATGACTTTATCCATGTGTTGATCCTTTGAGATTGCAACTCTACCTAGACCCAATACCTTACTTTTACCAGTGTCAGCAAATGTGATGTGGCTCTTGTCGGATGGACGTAAGGTTGAGTCCATCAGAAGACTTCTTTTGCCAGTCATGGGATTTGTACACCCACTATCAATAATCCATTCTATAGACGCTGGTGTCGTACCCTACAGTGCAGTTAGGGGGATAGGCTTCACGAAGAGAGTTGTGAAGCAAAAACATTTGACGAACCAGTGGGTTATGAAAGCTTAGATCCAGATTAGGACTAATAGGAAGAGTAGCAAGCGATTCAGGAACGAAGTACATAGTAAGACCATTCGGGCATTTGATCTTGCGCCCTACAAGATGTTTAAGGTCCCCAGCGATAGCGTCAGAAGATTTTGGTTTTCTGCTGGAGACCTTTCACTGCAAAAGAGAGTTAAGCCTTCTTAACCACCCACATCTTCAAGGGTGGCTTAGAAGCGATAAGTCTAAGTGCTGCGTCTGAAAACTTTGGCTTTGGGGCTCTAGCAAAAAGTCTCGCAGGCGGACAATAATACTCATAAGAATAAGAAGAATAGTTTTTGGTTATGAACATGGCGGTTCGATGAACCGCGCTCATATTCATAGGCCTGAGTATGGTTTCCCTGCAAAACATTTGCATTAGTGCGACTCAGATGAGTCCTCTGTCTGTATGAAGCCTTTGGGCCATATGAAGCCTGTGGTCTGGGGTTTGTCTTCTTCATCTGTGGTGTCATGATGACATTCACAGGAAGATTTTCCAAACACTTTTTGGGCACCCAGATCTTCTTCATAGGCGGTCCATTCCTGCAGTTAGTACCAATGTACCTGGCAAACACTTCACCATTCTGATTCTTAAATAGTTTATAGTTTGCATCAAAGGATTCATCAATGACAAGGGGGTTAGCACAAGTGAAGCTAGATAGACTGGATGGATCTGCTGAAGGTTCCTTTGCAGCAACCCATGTGGTTTTGGGATACTGCTCGGGTTTCCAGTAAGAGCCATCAGCATTCATTTTCCTTATGAACCCGACACCCTCTTTCCTCGGGTTTCGGTTCAGAATCTGCCTTTTGAGGACATAACATAGTGTCTGATGCCCTTTAAGACTTTTGTACATCCCTGTTTCAAGCAATGTCTTCAACCTAGCATTCTCATCAGCAATCGCAGTAGTATCCTCAGTAGAGGGGTTAGTTACCACATCAACAGTTGAAGATATTGCAACAGTAGCAGAAGTAGAACATTCAGCAACAGAAGCATCATTATCACGCTCAATGCATTTAAGACATGGTGGTTCAAATCCTTCCTGGGCGGAACTGATCTGTTCGGCGCGAAGTGACTCGTTTTCCTTTTGAAGATCTTCATGAGCCGCTCTCAATTTCTCAAGATCTTGCTTCCTTTGAAGATAATCATAGGAAAGCTTTTCATGAGTTGTTGAGAGCGTTTCATGACAACTTTCAAGTTCCTCATACTTAACGTGAAGATTTTTTATGTCTTCAATTAAGGATTCAGATCGAGTCATTTCAGCGCCCAACAGATCATCGCTTTTGTCTAACAGTTTTTGAATATGTTCCATGGCTTTCTATTGTTCAGTTGCAATTTTAGCAAGTGTTTTGTAGCTGGGTCTTGAATCACAATCAGAGTCATCGTCACTAGATGTTTGATAGTGAGTAGTTCATGTGTTTACCTTGGCACCGCGTGCCATGAAGCAGTAGGTAGGAGCAGAGTCGTCCTTGTCATTTGCATCGGCGTCGGTGGTGAAGTCATTGTCTTCAGTGTTGAAGATGGACTTGGCAACGTATGCTGTAGCCAGACTTGCCACGCCAGAATCGGACTCCTCCTCAGACTCCACCTCCGCCTCCTCAGAAGCAGACTCCTCCTCTGAATCCATTTCCTTGCCAACAAACGCACGTCCTTGCCAGATGAACTCTTCTTGTGTGATGAAGACTTTGAGGAAGACTTGGATGAGGACTTTGAGAATTTCTTCTTCTTCTTGTCGTCAGAGTCATATTCCTTGCTCTTCTTCTTCTTGTTGTTCTCATTGTCCCACTGCGGACACTCAGAGATGAAGTGGCCAGTTTTCTTGCACTTGTGACATGTTTTCTTCTTATAGTCATGAGCAGAAGCTTCATCATTCCTTGAGCTTGATCGTGAAGACTTTCTGAAGCCTTTCTTCTTGGTGAATCTTTGGAACTTCTTTACAAGCATAGCAAGTTCCTTTCCAATGTCTTCAGGATCGTCAGAACTTCTGTCAGATTCTTCTTCAGATGAGGAGACAGCTTTTGCCTTCAGGGCATGAGTTCGCCCATAGTTTGGACCGTAGATATCTCTTTTCTCAGACAGCTGAAACTCATGTGTGTTGAGCCTCTCAAGTATGTCGGACGGATCAAGTGTCTTGAAATCAGGCCGTTCTTGAATCATCAGGGCTAGGGTTTCAAACGAACTGTCAAGTGATCTCAGTAGTGTCTTGACGACTTCATGCTTGGTGATCTCAGTGGCGCCGAGGGCTTGAAGCTCATTTGTGATGTCAGTGAGTCGGTCAAATGTGAGCTGGACATTCTCATTGTCATTTCGCTTGAAGCGGTTGAAGAGGTTGCGAAGAACGTTGATTCTCTGATCTCTCTGGGTTGAGACGCCTTCGTTGACCTTGGAGAGCCAGTCCCAGACCAGCTTAGATGTTTCCAAAGCGCTCACACGGCCATACTGTCCTTTGGTCAGATGACCACAGATAATGTTCTTGGCAGTAGAGTCCAGTTGAACGAACTTCTTGACATCAGCAGTAGTGACACCTTCTCCAGCCTTGGGAACGCCATTCTTGACGACATACCATAGGTCGATGTCAATGGCTTCAAGATGCATGCGCATCTTATTCTTCCAGTAGGGATATTCAGTTCCATCGAAGACGGGGCACGCAGTGGAGACTTTAATTATCCCTGCAGCTGACATAGCTAAAACTCCAGGTGGTTAAACTGAATCACACAGAACAAGGGAGCATCTTGCTCTGATACCAATTGAAAGTGCGTTATATCGACTAGAGGGGGGTGAATAGGCGATTTTTATGAAAGTCTTCAAAACATGGAAGTTTCGAAGACAAACGATAGAAATAAACCTATTACCATGCAGCAGAAGTTAGACTACACTAGATAAACCATAGTCATGTATTCAATGAAGTGAAAGGACAATGACTGATAGTAGCTAGGTAGTAAGGATCAGGCAGGAAGATATTAAGAAGCCAAACAGATCACATAGTCACTCGGTGAAGACAAAAGATTGAGCAAACATACAATGACTTCACATAGAGTAACAGTAAGTAAAGAGAAGGGAAGGATGAAACCAGTGACTCATTGAAGACAAAGATTTGTTGGACCAGTTCCAGTTGCTGTGACAACTGTACGTCTGGTTAGGGCGGCTAGGTATTTAAACCAAAGGACACACAGTCCCGGACACCCAGTCCTGAACACGCAGCTCAGGACACCCAGTCCTCACCGTATTCCCCTTGAGCTAAGGTCACACAGACCTTGCCCAATCACTCTGGTAAGTCTTCAAGGTAGACTCCCAAACCTTCACAGACTTTGTTCACCGGCAATCCACAATGTCTCTTGGATGCTCAGAACGCGACGCCTAACCGGCTAGAGGATGCACGGTCCTCAAGTGTAATAAGTCTTCAGATCACTCAGACAAGAAGACTTAAGTGATGCCTAATTCTCTTTGGCTCTGGGTGGTTAGGGCTTTATCCTCGCAAGGAATTCTCTCTCAAAGGCTTCGAGGTGGGTTGCTCTCAAACGACAAAAGCTGTACTCTGAATCTGAGCAGCCAACCGTATATGGTTGTAGGGGGTGGGCTATTTATAGCCACTAGGCAACCCGACCTGATTTGTCCAAAATGACCCTGGGTCACTAAGGAACTGACACATGTTCCAACGGTCAGATTTCAAACTCACACGGCAACTTTACTTGGGCTACAAGCAAAGCTGATTTGTCCGACTCTGGACAAGATTTGCTCTCATAGTCTTCACTCGAAGACATAGGTTTTTGTTTAAGCATCACTTCAGTCATTCTGACTGGTTCTCTTGGACCCCACTTAACAGTACGGTGGTTCCTATGACTCAACACAGAAGAAAAAGAGCTACGAAAGATCTAAGTCTTCGAGCTCCATAGGCTTCATGCGGTGTCTTCTCTTGTCATAGTCTTCAATGTGAATATCTTCATATACCACCTTTGACATCAATGTCTTCATACATTTTTAGGGGTCATCTCTGGTGGGAAAACCAAATCAATGAGGGATTCTACCTGTGTTATCCTGCAATTCTCACAAACACATTAGTCCCTCAACTAGGTTTGTCGTCAATACTCCAAAACCAACTAGGGGTGGCACTAGATGCACTTACACTATGTGACTTGTGCATTGTCTCCTACTAGATTGATACCTTGGTTCTCAAAAACCGAGGGAAATACTTACGCTACTTTGCTACATCACTGTTTCCTCTTCAAGGTAAAACCAACGCATGCTCAAGAGGTAGCAAGAAGGATTTCTGGCACCGTTGCCGGGGAGATCTACGCCAAGTCAAGACATACCAAGTACCCATCATAAACTCTTCTCCCTCGCATTACATTATTTGCCATCCGCCTATCGTTTTCCTCTTCCCAACTTCTAAAATGATTTTCGAAAACCTTCGCCATTTCTTCACCTCTCTTTCGTTCGTCTTTTTCATTTGCCCTTATGTCTTACTTGGATTGTTTGCTCGTTTGCTTGGTATAATTGTGTGTTTATTGCAAATTAGAACCAAAACTTATGGATCCTCACCCACTTGCTAATCTTTTTAAGAGATCCAATTATGTCGAACCAATTGCTAGTGAGTTGAGTGCACTAGATTATCTTTATGAAGTTTTGTTTGAAATCCGTGAATCTGAAAATTGCGATGAAGTGCTTTATGAAGTGATTCATGATAGATCTTTGAATAAAAATCATGATTGCAATTATGTTATTATAAATTCTATTAATAGAAATTGTGCTAATAATATGCAAAACCCTAAGCTTGGGGATGCTAATTTTGCTATGTCTACTACTTGTTGCGATGATCATGATTGGGGTGATTCTTCTTATAATCTTAAAAGTTTATTTAAGCCCCATGATGAATATGAGATTGATAATAATGTTTGCAATAATATTGAAAGTGGGGTTGGAAGAGTGTCAAATTTAGACCCCACATATTTGGATAACGTTCAATGTTATGAAGTTTTTGATAAAAGTGGGTACAGAGAGGTCATGACTTTATTTTATGATAATCCCACTATTTTGGAAGAGTGTCAACTTTGCATGCATGTGGATCATGAAGAGAAAATTTTATGGGATAACTATATTGTTGAATGTGATTATGATCCTACATGTAATTATTATGAGAGAGGAAAATATGGTTGTACAAATTTTCGTGTCACTAAATTACCTCTCGTTATGTTGAGATTGCTATTGTTTCTTTCTCCTTCCTTGCATATGCTAGTTTTTGCTTGTCTTGATAATTTTTTTGCTTATATAATGCCTATGCATAGGAAGTATGTTGGACTTAGATGTGATTTTCATATGCTTCATGATGCTCCCTTCATGTTTCAATTGCTATCTTTCATGTGAGCATCATTAAAATTATAGATGCCTAGCTTAATGGCTTTAAAGAATAGCGCTTGTTGGGAGGCAACCGAATTTTATTTTTGTTCTTTGATTTTTGCTCCTGTTTAGTAATAAATAATTCATCTAGCCTTTGTTATGATTGTGTTTTTTATGTTTTAATTAGTGTTTGTGCCAAGTAAAGCCTTTAGGATTTTCTTGGGTGATTGTTGTTTGATCTTGCTGATAAAGACAGAAAGTATGCGCTTACAAAAATAATTTTCAGTTTTTACCAGAGAGCGATAAAATACCAATTCCATCTGAAGTAGAACAATATACAAATTTTCCTAGTCTTCCTAATTTTCAGAATTTTTGGAGTTACAGAAGTATCCGAAACCTACAGATTGCTACAGACTATTCTGTTTTTGATAGATTCTGTTTTTCGCATGTTGTTTGCTTATTTTGATGCATCTATAGCTAGTATCGGGGGGTATGAACCATAAATAAGTTGGAATACAGTAGGTTTAACACCAATATAAATAAAGAATGAGTTAATTATAGTAACTTAAAGTGGTGGTTTATTTTCTTATACTAACGGGGCTCATGAGATTTTCTGTTGAAGTTTTGTGTTGTGAAGTTTTCAAGTTTTTGGGTAAAGAGTTTATGGATTTTGGAATAAGGAGTGGCAAGAGCCTAAGCTTAGGGATGACCAAGGCACCCCAAGGTAAAATTCAAGGACAACCAAAAGCCTAAGCTTGGGGATGCCCCGGAAGGCATCCCCTCTTTCGTCTTCGTCTATCCGTAAGTTTACTTGAGGCTATATTTTTATTCACCACATGATATGTGTTTTGCTTGGAGCGTCTTGTATGATTTGAGTCTTTGCTTTTTAGTTTACCACAATCATCCTTTATGTACACACCATTTGGGAGAGACATGCATGAATCGGAATTTATTAGAATACTCTATGTGCTTCACTTATATCTTTTGAGCTAGATAATTTTGCTCTAGTGCTTCACTTATATCTTTTTAGAGCACGGTGGTGGTTTTATTTCATAGAAATTATTGATATCTCATGCTTCACTTATATTATTTTGAGAGTCCTTTAGAACAGCATGGTATTTTGCTTTGGCTATAAAATTAGTCCTAATTTGATAGGCATCCAAGATGGGTATAATAAAATGTTTCATATAAAGTGCATTAAATATTATGAGAAGTTTGATTCCTTATGATTGTTTTGAGATATGAAGATGGTGATATTAGAGTCATGCTAGTTGAGTAGTTGTGAATTTGAGAGATACTTGTGTTAAAGTTTGTGATTCCTGTAGCATGCACGTATGGTGAACGGTTATGTGATGAAGTCGAGGCATGGTTTATTTTTTGATTGTCTTCCTTATGAGTGGCAGTCGGGGGCGAGCGATGGTCTTTTCCTGCCAATCTATCCCCCTAGGAGCATGCACATAATACTTCATTTTGATAACTAATAGATTTTTGCAATAAGTATGTGATTTCTTTATGACTAATGTTGAGTCCATGGATTATACGCACTCTCACCCTTCCACCATTGCTAGCCTCTCTAGTACCGCGCAGCTTTCATCGGTACCATAAACCCACCATTTACCTTCCTCAAAACAGCCACCATACCTACCTATTATGGCATTTCCGTAGCCATTCCGAGATACATTGCCATGCAACTTTCCACCGTTCCGTTTATTATGACATGCTCCATCATTGTCATATTGCTTTGCATGATCATGTAGTTGACATCGTATTTGTGGCAAAGCCACCGTTCATAATTTTTCATACATGTCACACTTGATTCATTGCACACCCCAGTACACTGCCGGAGGCATTCACATAGAGTCATATTTTGTTCTAAGTATCGAGTTGCAACTCTTGAGTTGTATGTAAATAAAAGTGTGATGATCATCATTATTAGAGCAGTGTCTCATGTGAGGGAAGGATGATGGAGACTATGATTCCCCCACAAGTCGGGATGAGACTCCGGACGAAAGAAAAAAGAAAAAAAAGAGGCCATAAAAAAAGAGAGAAAATCCCCCCCCCCCCAAAATAAAAAAATGAGAGAAAAAGAGAGAAGGGGCAATGCTACTATCTTTTTTTTCCACATTTGTGCTTCAAAGTAGCACCATGATCTTCATGATAGAGAGTCTCCTATTTTCTCACTTTCATATACTAGTGGGAATTTTTCATTATAGAACTTGGCTCGTATATTCCAATGATGGGCTTCCTCAAAATGGCCTAGGTCATCATGAGCAAGCAAGTTGGACGCACACCCACTTAGTTTCTTTTTGAGCTTTCATACACTTATAGCTCTACTGCATCCATTGCATGGCAATCCCTACTCACTCACATTGATATTTATTGATGGGCATCTCCATAGCATGTTGATACGCCTAGTTGATGTGAGACTATCTTCTCCTTTTTGTATTCTCCACAACCACCATTCTATTCCACCTATAGTGTTATGTCCATGGCTCAAGCACATGTATTGCGTGAAGATTGAAAAAGTTTGAGAACATCAAAAGTATGAAACAATTGCTTGGCTTGTCATCGGGGTTGTGCATGATTTAAATATTTTGTGTGATGAAGATAGAGCATAGCCAGACTATATGACTTTGTAGGGATAGCTTTCTTTGGCCATGTTATTTTGAGAAGACACATTACTTTGTTAGTATGCTTGAAGTATTATTATTTTCTATGTTAGTATTAAATTTTTATTTTGAATCTTTTGGATCTGAGCATTCATGCCACAATAAAGAAAATTACATTGATAATTATGTTAGGTAGCATTCCACATCAAATTTCTGTTTTTATCATTTACCTACTCGAGGACGAGCAGGAATTAAGTTGGGGATGCTTGATACGTCTCCAACGTATCTATAATTTTTGATTGTTCCATGCTATTATATTATCTGTTTTGGATGTTTAATGGGATATAATATGCTCTTTTATATTATTTTTGGGACTAACCTATTATCCGGAGGCCCAGTGCCAGTTTTTGTTTTTTTGCCTATTTTAGAGTTTCGCAGAAAAGGAATACCAAATGGAATGAAACCTTCATGATGATCTTTCTTGGACCAAAAGCAAACTAGAAGACTTGGAGTTGAAGTATGGAACTCGTTGAGGCAGCCACGAGGCAGGAGGGTGCGCCCCCACCCTCGTGGGCCCCATGTAGCTCCACCGACGTACTTCTTTCGCCTATATATACTCTTATACCCTAGATCGATCGCAGAGAGCCACAAAACCACTTTTCCACCGCCACAGCCTTCTGTACCCATGATCCCATCTTGGGGCCTCTTCCGGTGATCTGCCGGAGGGGGGATCGATAATGGAGGGCTTCTACATCAACACCATAGCCTCTCCGATGAAGCGTGAGTAGTTTACCATAGACCTTCTTCTCTCTCTGATTCTTAATACAGAGTTCTCCTCATTGTTCTTGGAGATCTATTCGATGTAATACTCTTTTGCAGTGTGTTTGCCGAGATCCGATGAATTGTGGGTTCATAAACAAGATTATCTATGAATATTATTTGGTTCTTCTCTAAATTCTTATATCCATGATTTGATATCTTTGCAAGTCTCTTCGAATTATCGGTTTAGTTTGTCCTACTAGATTGATCTTTCTTGCAATGGGAGAAGTGCTTAGCTTTGGGTTCAATCTTGCGGTGTCCTTTCCCAGTGACAGTAGGGGCAGCAAGGCACATATTGTATTGTTGCCATCGAGGATAAAAAGATGGGGTTTATATCATTTTGCTTGAGTTTTATCCCTCTACATCATGTCATCTTGCTTAATGCGTTACTCTGTTCTTATGAACTTAATACTCTAGATGCATCCTGGATAGCGGTCGATGTGTGGAGTAATAGTAGTATATGCAGAATCGTTTCGATCTACTTGACACGGATGTGATGCCTATATTCATGATCATTGCCTAGATATTCTCATAACTATGCACTTTTCTATCAATTGCTCGACAGTAATTTGTTCACCCACCGTAATACATGCTATCTTGAGAGAAGCCACTAGTGAAACCTATGGCCCCCGGGTCTCTTTATTATTATATTGCATCTCTTTTATTTACATGGCATCTCGTTTACTATTTTGCAATCTTTACTTTCCAATCTATAAAACAAAAATACCAAAAATATTTATTTTACTATCTCTATCAGATCTCATTTTTGCGAGTGACCGTGAAGGGATTGACAACCCCTTTATTGCATTGGTTGCAAGGTTCTTGATTGTTTGTGCATGTACTAGGTGACTTGTGCGTTGTCTCCTACTGGATTGATACCTTGTTTCTCAAAAACCGAGGGAAATACTTACGCTACTTTGCTGCATCACCCTTTCCTCTTCAAGGGAAAACCAATGCATGCTCAAGAGGTAGTAATGATGATTGTTTAGAAGCCTTTGAAACACTCAAGAAAGCCTTAATTTCTACACCTATTGTTCAACCACCTGATTGGAACTTGCCTTTTGAAATTATGTGTGATGATAGTGATTATGTTGTTGGTGTTGTTCTAGGAGAAAGAGTTGATAAGAAACTGAATGTTATTCATTATGCTAGTAAACTCTAGACAGTGCTCAACGAAACTATGCTACTACTGAAAAAGAATTCTTAGCAGTGGTGTTTGCTTGTGATAAATTTAGACCTTATATTGTTGATTCTAAAGTTATTGTTCACACCGATCATGCTACTATTAAATATCTTATGGAAAAGAAAGATGCTAAACCTAGACTTATTCGATGGGTTCTCTTGTTCCAAGAATTTGATTTACATATCACTGATAGAAAAGGAGCTGTGAACCCCATAGCTGATAATTTATCTAGGCTTGAAAATGTGCATGATGACCCACTACCTATTGATGATAGTTTTCCTGATGAGCAGTTAGCTGCAATAAATGTTGCTCATAGTACTCCTTGGTATGCTCACTATGCTAATTACATTGTTGCCAAATATTTACCACCTAGCTTTACATATCAACGAAAGAAGAAAAATTCTTCTATGATTTAAGACATTACTTTTGGGATGACCCACATCTTTATAAAGGAGTAGATGGTATTATTAGACGGTGTGTACTTGAGCATGAACAGGGACAAATCCTACAGAAATGTCACTCCAAAGCTTATGGAGGGCATCATGCTGGAGATAGAACTGCTCACAAGGTATTGCAATTTGGATTTTATTGGCCTACTCTCTTCAAGGATGCCCGTAAGTTCATCTTATCTTGTGATGAATGTCAAAGAATAGGTAATATTGGTAAGCGTCAAGAAATGCCTATGAATTATTCACTTGTTGTTGAACCATTTGATGTTTGGGGATTTGATTACATGGGACCTTTTCCTTCCTCTAATGGGTATACACATATTTTGGTTGTTGTTGATTATGTTACTAAATGGGTAGAAGCTATTCCGACCAGTAGTGCTGATCACAACACCTCTATTAAAATGCTTAAGGAAGTCATTTTCCTAAGGTTTGGAGTCCCTACATATTTAATGACTAATGGTGGTTCACACTTTATTCATGGTGCTTTCCGTAAAATGCTTGCCAAGTATGATGTTAACCATAGAATTGCATCACCTTATCATCCTCAGTCTAGTGGTCAAGTTAAATTAATTTTGCAAAAGACTGTCAATAGGTCCAGGAAGAATTGGTCTAAGAAATTAGATGATGCACTTTGGGCTTATAGAACAGCATATAAAAATCCTATGGGTATGTCTCCTTATAAAATGGTTTATGGAAAAGCTTGTCATTTGCCTCTTGAGTGAGAACATAAAGCATATTGGGCATCAAAGAACTCAATTATGATTTCAAACTTGCTGGTGAAAATAGGTTATTTGATATTAGCTCTTTAGATGAATGGAGAACCCAAGCTTATGCAAATGCAAAATTATTCAAAGAAAAAGTTAAAAGATGGCATGACAAAAGAATCCAAAAGCATGAGTATAAAGTCGGAGAATACGTTCTTTTGTACAACTCTCGTTTCAGATTCTTTGCAGGAAAAATCCTCTCAAAATGGGAAGGCCCCTATGTTATCGAGGAGGTTTATCGGTCTGGAGCCATCAAAATAAATAATACCAAAGGCACTAATTCGAAGGTTTTCAATGGGCAGCGAATAAAACATTATATCTCAGGTACGCCCATTAATGTTGAAAGTAATATTATCCAAACTTTGATACCAGAAGAAGACATAAAAGAGTCCTTCCACAACACACCAGAATCATGAAAATAAGGACGTGCATGACACGATAAGTAAACGGAATCCCAAAAATCCGCAAAAATATTTTTTGTCAGTTTTGCAATATTTACAAAATTAGGAAAATAAGAAACTACCGGGAAGCGTACCCTGGTGGGCACAAGACACCAGGCCACGCCATGCTTGCCTAGCCCGCCTAGGTGGGTTGTGCCCACCTGGTACACCTTTCAGACTCCATTTTTCTTACGTTTTCTTGTTGATGTCTACTACACAACCTTCTTCTTGTAGACGTTGTTGGGCCTCCAAGTGCAGAGGTTTGTAGGACAGTAGCAAATTTCCCTCGAGTGGATGACCTAAGGTTTATCAATCCGTAGGAGGCGTAGGATGAAGATGGTCTCTCTCAAGCAACCCTGCAACCAAATAACAAAGAGTCTCTTGTGTCCCCAACACACCCAATACAATGGTAAATTGTATAGGTGCACTAGTTCGGCGAAGAGATGGTGATACAAGTGCAATATGGATAGTATATAAAGGTATTTGTAATCTGAAAATATAAAAACAGCAAGGTAACTAATGATAAAAGTGAGTGAGGGAGTCCTGGATTAGGGGGTCTCCGGATAGCCGGACTATATCCATTGGCCGGACTGTTAGACTATGAAGATACAAGATTGAAGACTTTGTCTCGTGTCCGGATGGGACTCTACTTGGTGTGGAAGGCAAGCTAGGCAATAAGGATATGGATATTCTCCTCCTTTGTAACCGACCTCGTGTAACCCTAACCCTCTCCGGTGTCTATATAACCGAAGGGTTTAGTCCGTAGGACAACAATCACAATATACAATCATACCATAGGCTAGCTTCTAGGGTTTAGCCTCTCTGATCTCGTGGTAGATCTACTCTTGTACTACCCATATCATCAATATTAATCAAGCAAGAGGTAGGGTTTTACCTCCATCAAGAGGGCCCGAACCTGGGTGAAACATCGTGTCCCCTGCCTCCTGTTACCATCCGACCTAGACGCACAGTTCGGGACCCCCTACCCGAGATCCGACGGTTTTGACACCGACATTGGTGCTTTCATTGAGAGTTCCACTATGCTGTCGCCATCAGGAAGGATGTCTCATCCCGTCTTTAAATATGGCACTGTTGCTGAGGGAGCTTTGGCTATCGGCCAAACTCTCCGGCTAGGTGGTTTTCTTATGACCGCCTGTTCGGCCGCTGCACCGACGATGACTTCTTGGGTCATCAAAAGCAATCTTCACGTCAACTCGGAACTCGCCAAGCAGTTAGATCCAATGGAGCTCTCTTCCCTGAACGAGCTCTTGGATCGCATCACCGCCCTGGGAGTCGCTACAAACTACGATCAGATTGGGCCTAAACCCGATCTGAGAGAGATCAACTCTCCCCAGGTCACCCATCACATTGCAGTGGTGGAGGAACAATGCAGCAACCCTTCATCTATCTTAAGGACTAGCTATGTCCGGATTCCCGATCCCTCCAAGCCGGATACCCGCGGAGGGGAGGACATCACTCAAGGCCTGAACCTAGAATCAGGCAGCGGGCTAGATCTATCGGAAAACATCCAAGAATCCAAACTTCCGAGTTCGGAAACTCCTTGGCCCCTGAGTCTCAGATTGGGTGAGGATTCGGATTCAATTCCACCCACCCACCCAAACATACGCGATCTATCCCAAATTAGGCAAGAGCCCAAAGAAACAGTACACCATTACTGGGCCAGATTCCTCCTGGTCATGAACAGGATAAAGGACTGCTGCAAGGAAGATGCAATTTCATTCTTCTGCAATAATTGCACGGACAAGGGAATCCTCAATGCCATAAGTCATCGCGAAATTACATGCTTTGCCGACTTGGTGTCCATAGTACAAAAGTACTGTGCGATGGAAAGCGCCTGGAAAACTGAAATAAGATTTTGGGATAATCCGGCCCTGAATACAAACCTAGTCCGAAATAAAAGGTTGCATTATGACAATACACCTGGGTTAACTACCAAAAAGCAAAATCCCTCTACGGGGCAAGGAACCGTACTGGAGGGATGGCTCAATGGACCCTGCAAAATTCATAGTACAGCGGATGCAATACCAACGCACAGCCTTAGAGGATGTTGGATACTCCGGCAGGTGGCCAAAAGTGGTGAGGATCTACTCCTCCAAATACCACAGAGCACCATCCCGTGGACAACAATACGGTGTTAACGGTCTTTGAGAACTTCGCATCAAATAATAGACGCAAGAAAACACTCCGCGGCATGGCCGAAATCTGCCAAATAGCAGAAATAAATCCTTGGAATGACACGGCTATTACCTTCAATGCCAGTGACGAACCTAAATTCCGAACAGCCCGAGCACCAGCCACACTAGTCCTCAGTCCAATTGTGGATGACTTTCGACTCACCAAGGTACTCATGGACGGCGACAGCGGATTAAACCTCATCTATGAGGAAACTCTTCAAAAGATGGAAATAGACTGGAGCCGCATTGAGCAAAGTAGCACAACCTTTAGAGGAATCATCCCCAGTCGGGAAGCACGCTGCTGGGAAAATCACACTAGACGTGGTATTCAGCACACCGGATAATTACAGGTCCGAAGAAATTACATTCCAAGTGGCCCCGTTCAGCAGTGGATACCATGCTCTATTAGGGCGGGAGGCGTTTGCAATCTTCCAAGCCATACCCCATTACGGGTACATGAAGCTCAAAATGCCCGGGCCCAACGGAATCATCACTCTTGCTAGTGATCCGGATATAGCACTCCGCGCCGAAAATAAGACAGCTGCACTAGCCCTTGAGGCACTATCCGAAGCCCTAGCGGCCGAGGAACTAACTGCGCTGCACTCCACGGTGAACAGGGACAACGTGATACTTAATAAAAGATCCAAGTCCACCTCCTTTAAACCGACGAACGAAATAGTCAAATTCCAAGTCCATCCAACGGACCCTACAAAAACAGCTTCCATCGGGGCACAATTAAACCCTGATGTCGACGCTGCACTGCAAGAGTTCCTACGCGAGAACAGCGACATTTTTGCCTGGCACCCTTCAGACATGCCAGGAATCCCACGCAGGCTGGCTGAGCACAGCCTAAATATCCTAAAAGGATTCAAGCCAGTCAAGCAGGCTCTTCGAAGTTTCTCTGAACCTAAGACACAAGCCATGGGAGAGGAACTAGCCAAGCTATTAGAGGCCGGATTCATCAGAGACATAAAACATCCGGACTGGCTAGCAAACCTGGTGATGGTACCAAAGAAGGACAAATCCTGGCGCTTGTGCGTCAATTTTAAGGACCTTAACAAGGCCTGCCCAAAGGATCCCTTCGCCCTTCCCCGCATCGATCAAATCATCGATGCTACCGCAGGACACGATTCATTGTGTTTCCTCGACGCATACTCCGGCTACATTCAAATTAAAATGGCGGAGCCAGACCAAGCCGCAACGGCATTCATCACACCATACGGCCCATTCTGCTTCAACACAATGCCCTTCGGGCTCAAAAACGCCGGCGCAACATATCAGCGCATGATTCAGACATGTCTGGCAAACCAGATCGGCAAAACAGTGGAAGCATACGTGGATGACTTGGTCGTTAAAACCAAGCATGTCGAAACTCTAGTAGATGACTTGAGGCTCACATTCGACAACCTCTGAACATATGACATCAAGCTCAATCTGGAAAAACGTGTTTTCGGCGTACCAGCCGGAAAGCTCCTGGGATTCATTGTCTCCAGTAGAGGTATTGAAGCTAATCTGGCCAAAATCCGAGCGTTGTCACAGTTGGCTACCCCAACAGACCTCAAACAAATACAAAAATTAACTGGATGCGTGGCGGCTCTAAGCCGCTTTATCTCCCGCTTGGGAGAAAAGACATTACCCCTTTATCGCCTCCTCCGGCGCACCGAACACTTCGAGTGGACGGATACCACCACGGCCGGACTCAACAAAATAAAAGCCATATTGGCAACAAACCCAGTCCTGGCCGCGCCAAACATTGGCGAACCAATGCTATTATACATTGCGGTAACTCATCAAGTAGTAAGCGTAGTGCTCGTCGTCGAGCGAGAAGTGGACGGACACAAATTCCGCCTTCAAAAGCCGGTTTCCTATGTGTCCACTGTCCTCACTCCATGCAAATCACGGTACCCGCATTATCAAAAGATAGCGTACGTGGTATTTATGGCATCCCGGAAGCTACGACACTACTTTCAAGAGTGTTCGATAACGGTAGCCTCGAAAGTACCACTTAACGATATTATAAACAACCGCGACGCGACGGGCCAGATTGCCAAATGGGCCATTGAGCTCCTCCCGTTCGACATAACTTACAAGCCACGGCGAGCTATTAAGTCACAAGTTTTGGCTGACTTCGTCGCTGAGTGGACGGAAGCCGAACTCCCTAAAGAGTATGGCACATATTCAAATTGGATCATGCACTTCAACGGCTACAAAATGTTGGCTGGTCTGGGGGCTGGCGTCGTTTTGACGTCCCCAATAGGAGATACCGTTCAATACGTACTACAGATAATGTATACGGACTCCAACAACGCAGCCGAATATGAGGCTCTTCTACATGGTCTCCGGATGGCAGTATCCATGGGCATTCAACGCCTAGAGGTGCGCGGGGATTCAAACCTCGCGATATCCCAAATAAATGGAGACTTCGATGCCAAGGATCCGAAAATGGAAGCTTATCGCAACGTCGTCCTAAAAATGTCAGCTCGGTTCGAGGGGCTCGAATTTCACCATGTGGCTCGGGAAAACAATCAAGCGGCAGATATGCTCGCCTGCATTGGCGCAAAACGCGACATGGTCCCTCCCAACATATTTCTGGAAAGGCTCTTCAAGCCATCCGTAGCATGGGAAGGGGACACCGGTAACAACAGTCCGGACCCGGCCAAAATACCCGATACCGAACTCTCTGACACAATCAGAGGCTACGCATCCAAAATAACACATTCAGCCCACGAAATAATGGCCATTATTGCCCCGTGGACAGAACCATTACTGGCCTACCTAACTAGACATGAACTTCCGGAGGACCAAAATGAGGCACGCTACATAGTGCGGCGATCCAAGGCCTACATGGTCCATGAGGGAGAATTGTACAAAAAAAGTGCTACCGGAGTCCTTCAAAGGTGCATCTCCGAAGAGGAAGGGCGGAACCTTTTGGCAGAAATTCACGCCGGACTCGGCGGTCATCACGCCACAGCCCGGCTCTTATAAGCAAGGCCTTCCGCACAGGATTCTATTGGCCAATGGCCCGGGTAGATGCACAGGACCTGGTCCAACGTTGCGCCGGTTGCCAGCTCTTTGCAAATCAAAGCCACATGCCACCCACCGCCCTCCAAACAATCCCCATTACATGGCCCTTCGCAGTCTGGGGGCTTGACATGGTTGGACCCCTTAAAGGGGTAACCCACAAGAAAAAATACTTATTCATCATGGTGGATAAATTCACCGAATGGATAGAGGCTAAACCGGTTAAAACAGCCGAATCCGGACCGGTGATAGATTTCATATCCGGGGTTGTACACCATTACGGCGTCCCCCACAACATCATCACTGATAACAGCACGAACTTCATGGCCGACGAGGTAAAACTCTGGTGCAGCAAAATGGGCATCAAGCTCGATTATGCTTCAGTCTATCACCCACAAACCAACGGTCAAGTCAAACGAGCAAATGGTCTTATAATGAGCGGCATTAAACCCAGATTAGTGCGCTCCTTAACGGAGTCTGACACGCATTGGGTAGAGGAGCTCGACTCCATACTCTGGGGGCTGCGGACCACGCTGAATCGTAGTACCGGATATACACCGTTCTTTATGGTGTACGGTGCAGAGGCAGTCCTGCCCTGTGACATAATTCATGACTCACCTTGAGTGCGCATGTACGAAGAAAGATAAGCCGAGCTCGATCGACAGGACAGTCTGGACACCTTGGAGGAAGAGCACGACGTAGCCAAAGCCCGTTCCGCATTTTACCAGCAACAGGCTCGCAGATACCAAAGCAGAGAAGTACGGGCCAAAACTTATAACGTTGGCGAACTAGTTCTACGACTGCCGGATAAGAAAAAGAACAAGTTCGAGCCCAAATGGGAAGGTCCCTTCATTATCGACCAAGTTCTGACCGGTGGAGCGTATCGACTACGGGATGCATCGACTAGTCGACTCGAGCCGAACCCATGGAGCGCAGCCAGGCTTCAAAGATTCTACGCCTAGCACCGGACTCTATGTTAGTCCCCTCCCTTTGTCCATTTTCTGCATATGCATCATCTGTCTTGTTTCCCTTTCTTTCTTTTATTTATCTAGGCCTTCAAGGGTCACCTTGTGCCTCACTCATACATTACAGATGCGCTAGCCGCACTCTTCATACCTGGGGGCTTCTTTCACAGAAGCTTAAATTATTTACCTGGGCCTCACGCCCAACACATGTGTTATACTTCCACATGTACCTTTCTTCACCATTATATGCATCGATATGACTTAAGTTTTGGCCAAGCTGGGTTGCCTGGCTCTTGTATTTATGCCCTACGTTCCCGTTAATTCGGCTAGGGCATAAGGGGAGCACCTCTGCGATTGTTACCGCCGGGTCAGCCGGACGTGTACCTCAGACTGGGTGAAGCCGAAAGCTAGCGTTCTTAAGGGAATATTCGGTCGGTGAACAAAAGATACTTTTATTTATTATCCATATCTGCCCCTAGATTATTTTTCTGCGCTTCTTGTCGCAGTCCGGACATGCACTTTAGGGCATGCTTACCCAGGGAAAGGAACCCTTAACGGAACTATTCTCCCTGGAAGATGTTTCTTACTACCCATGTAATATAACATAACTAGTTGGGCACTTGTCTGATAAAGCACTAATGACCCCTACGCCTGGTCTCCACGCATGCCCCGGTTCTTACATAACCGAGAGGGTATTCGGATACACTCCGGACCGTCGGGTCCCGAGGTCGAAGCAAAAAAGGTCCGCCACGACAAACGATCTACAATCCGGCTAGAAGGCATTATACATGTCACTTTAAAATTACATAGTCAATTTGACTGGTTGAATTCCTCTTCAATACCATCCAATAGGCTGTCTAGTCTATACTCCTGTTGGGAATGCTTTGCGGCCAAATCTACTTGGTCGTACACTAAGCTCACAGGGATCTCCTTCCCATCGGGCCCCACAGGTCCGACTTCGGCCATGTGGTTCGGGTCAGCCTTCGTGTACCGTGTCTTCACCATTGCCCAGGCTTCCCTGGCGCCCTGACGGTAGGCCGATATCTTCCATAATCGGAAGCGCCACCGCGCTCCCTTTAGCTTTTCTGCAAGCTCTCCAAGGCCTTCGGGTATGGAGATGGATGGCCACAAGGCCTGGGCGACGCCTTGCATCACCTGCCGAACTCGTTCGTGCTGCTGTGAGAGCTCGGGAAGAAGGTCACCCGTTGAACTAGGCATTTCCTCGGTAGGACGACCTGTTAGCATACCTACAAACATAACTCTGTCAGCCAGCTTCCTCGCCGAACTCTTTTTCAAAGTTCGTTCAAGCACTTACTAAATATGCCGCATCGAAGCCGCCAATTTTCCTTAACAGAGTCGAAAGTTGGGCACGAACATCTTCTAGTTCCATGCCCAGCTTGGTGTTGGCATCTAGGAGATCATTTTTCTCCTGCCTCACCCTCATAAGCACATTCTCATCGGCCTTCAGCTGGCGTAGGAGCTGTTTCTTATCCGGATTTACTCTAGTGTCATCTGCAATTTTATCGTTAGATCTGCATACACGCCGCATTCTATATGACACTTATCATTTGAAGGATATGTTACCAGAGGGGGTCTCTTTGGGCTCCCCTGCTGCGGCCAGTGCGGCCTGAAGTTGGGCTTTGCACTCTTCCAGCTCCTGGGACAGTTGAGTATTCTTTTCTGTAAGAACCTGCATAACAAATGGTCCTTAAATCAGTTATCCTAACTGTTTCAAGTCTCAGGGGCTACTGATATATATAATCACCAAATTTTCTCACCCGTATGTCTTTTACATACTGCTCCGTGGCTCTGGCTAGACCATTTTGAGCGGCACGGAGGTGCGCGTCTCCCGAGTTGAAGGCATCCAATGCCTCTTGGGAGAAATAAGCGTCACGAAGAACAGCCCGGCGACGCCTGTGGTTCATGGCACTTTCCATCTCGGAATTGGTGGCGGACAGTTTATCCGCATCCTCTGTCGGAGGAGCACCCGGCGCACGCCTCGTATTCGTACCCGCCTCCGAATCCGGCCTTGGAGCCTAGCTTGTGGAGGCGCGATTGGTAGCCTCTCCGGGTATAGTCCGGCGAGCGCTCTTTTTCCTGAAAAGAAGGCATGGGCATTAATACGCCTCTGAGAATAATGTCTTGCAATAAAGATGGCGCGCCGTACCGCTGTGCCGGTGTCTCAATCCGGACTACGGGTCTTTTCAGCCTACCTGGCCTCGCGGCCCCTTGTTGGCCAGTCGCCGCAGGCTCGACCTTCTGCCTCGAGGACCTCCCATGCAAAACACGGCTGTTATACGGCGATCAAAAACACGCAAGGATGGATCCCTTTTTGAAGTGCTGGGACTTCGGTCTCAGTCACCTGTGAGGCTGGAACTAGCCCAGGGTAATCGGCCGTAATGGCCACCAAAGCATTATCATCGCTCGATTGGTAAAACACCCCATCGATCAGCTCCGCAGATATGTTCGGATCCTCTTGGGAGGCCGGGTCGAGGGACCGTCCAGGGTCCTCAGGTTGTGGAGGGGGGTTGTTTATCTCCCTTACAGCCTGGCGCAGTTCCTGCGTAGAAATCACTAGACTGAATACTTAACTGCGGAAATATGAAACGGATGGGCGAGAAAAAGTCTCCGCTTACCTTGCTCGGAGGATTGTACATAGAAAATCCGCCCTGCGGGTTGACACGAAGGAATTCCTCCTCTTCTCCCTTGTACAAAGTGGATAAGATCTTTATTAGATCAGCAACCGATCCCGGCCCTTTACGGCCGTAGCGGGTGGCGTCATCCTCCCCGTTGAAATCCCACATGGGGTGGCCTCTATACTGAAGCGGCTGCACCCCCCGCATGATACATATGGCCATGACCTCGATCATGGTCAATCCGGATCGAGCTAAAAAACTTATCCGGCCCATCAGGTAAAGAACGTCCCTGTCATCTTCCTCCAGGGGGCTCCGTGGATGCCAGCTCCAGCGCTTCTTCAAAGGGGCGTTGTGGAACTCAGGAAGGCCGATCCGAATAGGATCCGGGAGGTGGACATCTTCTATATAAAACCATTCTGAAGGCCAGTCTTCAGACGTCTTCTTTAGGGTTCCGGACAGGTATCCGGTCCCGGCAACACGCCACACTTCGGCTCCGCCCACTTGATATATGGACCCCTTCTGAGAACGGGGCACAAGGCAGAACAACTTCTTCCACAGAGCGAAATGAGCCTCACAGCCCAAAAACAACTCGGAAAGGCTACGAATCCCGCGATATGCAGCATGGAGGCAGGCGTAAGGTTGCGCAACTGGAGGCCGTAGAAGTCCAGGAGCCCCCGGAGAAACGGATGAATTGGGAATCCGAGCCCTTTTACCAAATAAGGGACAAGGCATACCCGCTCTCCCTTGGAGGGATTGGGAAGGCTCTCCGCCATTATAGGTGGCGAGCCCGACTCGAACCAGGACCATGTACGCTGGGGGAAGAAATCCCTTGGTCTAAAGCATCACTAATTTGATGTGCGGGACGGAACATCTATCCCAATCTCCAGGCTTGGAGCTAGGGGAGCGAGAGGAGGAGCTGCGTCGACTGGCCATGATGGAATGGATCTCTGTCGGGCGCGCTCCGATGAAGGCTTGCCAAGGGGGGATGGTGTGATTTGGATCTGAATCCTCGTCTTTTTAATAGGCGGCTCATTCACACAGCTAGGGGGTAAATGTGAAAACACCCTGGCTCTTCACATTTGCTCGACACGTGGAAAGTGGCTATTATTGGGCGTGGAAGCCAAGGAGTGCAACATTCACAAGAAACCGGACACTATTTCGACAGGTACACATAATTTGGAGAGGAACCCGCCTTACAATGCCGAAGACAATACTGCACGCCGGACTCATCGTCATTGAAGCCTGGTTCGGGGGCTAATGAGGGAGTCCTGGATTAGGGGGTCTCCGGATAGCCGGACTATATCCATTGCCCGGACTGTTAGACTATGAAGATACAAGATTGAAGACTTCGTCTTGTGCCTGGATGGGACTCTACTTGGCATGGAAGGCAAGCTAGGCAATACGGATATGGATATCTCCTCCTTTGTAACCAACCTTGTGTAACCCTAACCCTCTCCGGTGTCTATATAAACCGAAGGGTTTTAGTCCATAGGACAACAATCACAATATACAATCATACCATAGGCTAGCTTCTAGGGTTTAGCCTCTCTGATCTCGTGGTAGATCTACTCTTGTACTACCCATATCATCAATATTAATCAAGCAGGACATAGGGTTTTACCTCCATCAAGAGGGCCCGAATCTGGGTAAAACATCGTGTCCCCTGCCTCCTGCTACCATCCGGCCTAGACGCACAGTCCGGGACCCCCTACCCGAGATCCGCCGGTTTTGACACCGACAGTGAGCGTAAACGGTATTGCAATGCGTGGAAATAAGGCCTAGGGTTCATACTTTCGCTAGTGCAAGTTCCCTCAACAATACTAACATAATTGGATCACATAACTATCCCTCAACATGCAACAAAGAGTCACTCCAAAGTCACTAATAGCGGAGAACGAACGAAGAGATTATGGTAGGGTACGAAACCACCTCAAAGTTATTCTTTCCAATCAATCCGTTGGGCTATTCCTATAATTTTCACAAACAGCCCTAGAGTTCGTACTAGAATAACACCTTAAGACACAAATCAACCAAAACCCTAATGTCACCTAGATACTCCAATGTCACCTCAAGTATCCGTGGGTATGATTATACGATAAGCGTCACACAATCTCAGATTCATCTATTCAACCAACACAAAGGACATCAAAGAGTGCCCCAAAGTTCTACCGGAGAATCACGACGAAAACGTGTGCCAACCCCTATGCATAGGTTCATGGGCGGAACCCGCAAGTTGATCACCAAAACATACATCAAGTGAATCACGTGATATCCCATTGTCACCACAGATACGCACGGCAAGACATACATCAAGTGTTCTCAAATCTTTAAAGACTCAATCCAATAAGATTACTTCAAAGGGGAAACTCAATTCATTACAAGAGAGAAGAGGGGGAGGAGAAACACAAGATCCAACTATGATAGCAAAGCTCGCGATACATGAAGATCGTGCCAAATCAAGAACACGAGAGAGAGAGAGAGATCAAACACATAGCTACTGGTACATACCCTCAGCCCCGAGGGAGAACTACTCCCTCCTCGTCATGGAGAGCACCGGTATGATGAAGATGGCCACCGGAGAGGGATTGCCCCCTCCGACAGGGTGCCGGAATGGGTCTAGATTGGCTTTCGGTGGCTACGGAGGCTTCTGGCGGCGGAACTCCCGATCTATTGTGCTCCCGGATGTTTTTAGGGTATATGGAGATATATAGGCGGAAGAAGTACATCAGGGGGGCCACGAGGGGCTCACGAGGGTGGAGGGCGCGCCCAGGGGGTGGGCGCGCCCCCCTGCCTCGTGACCTCCTCGCAGATCCCCCGACGTGCACTCCAAGTCTTCTAGGCTTCTTTCCTTCCAAAATGAGTTCCGTGAAGTTTCAGGTCACTTGGATTCCGTTTGATTTTCCTTTTCTTCGAAACCCTAAAACAGGGTAAAACAGAAACTGGCACTGGGCTCTCGGTTAATAGGTTAGTCCCAAAAATGATATAAAAGTGTATAATAAAGCCCATAAACATTCAAAATAGTAGACAATATAGCATGGAGCAATCAAAAATTATAGATACGTTGGAGACGTGTCAGCATCCCCAAGCTTAATTCCTGCTCGTCCTCGAGTAGGTAAATGATAAAAACAGAATTTTTGATGCGGAGCGCTACTTGGCATAATTTCAATGTAATTCTTCTTAATTGTGGCATGAATATTCAGATCCGAAAGATTCAAGATAAAATTTCATATTGACATAGAAATAATAATACTTCAAGCATACTAACTAAGCAATCATGTCTTCTCAAAATAACATGGCCAAAGAAAGTTCATCCCTACAAAATCATATAGTTTAGTCATGCTCCATTTTCGTCACACAAGAATGCTCTCATCATGCACAACCCCGATGACAAGCCAAGCAATTGTTTCATACTTTAGTAATCTCAAACTTATAAACTTTCACGCAATACATGAGCGCGAGCCATGGATATAGCACTATGGGTGGAATAGAATATAATGAGGGGGTTATGTGGAGAAGACAAAAAAGGAGAAAGTCTCACATCAACGAGGCTAATCAATGGGCTATGGAGATGCCCATCGATTGATGTTAACGCAAGGAGTAGGGATTGCAATGCAACGGATGCACTAGAGCTATAAATGTATGAAAGCTCAACAAAAGAAACTAAGTGGGTGTGCATCCAACTTGCTTGCTCACGAAGACCTAGGGCACTTGAGGAGGCCCATTGTTTGAATATACAAGCCAAGTTCTACAATGAAAATTCCCACTAGTATATGAAAGTGATAACTCAAGAGACTCCCTATATGAAGAACATGGTGCTACTTTGAAGAACAAGTGTGGAAAAAAGGATAGTAGCATTGCCCCTTTTTATTTATTTTCTCTTTTTTGGGCCTTCTTTTTTTTCTTTGTCCTTTCTCTTTTTTGGGGACAATGCTCTATTGAATGATGATCATCACACTTCTATTTTTTTACAATTCAATGATTACAACTCGATACTAGAACAAAGTATGACTCTATATGGATGCCTCCGGCGGTGTACCGGGATATGCAATGAATCAAGAGTGACAAGTATGAAAAAAATTATGAACGGTGGCTTTGCCACAAATACTATGTCAACTACATGATCATGCTAAGCAATATGACAATGATGAATGTGTCATGATAAACTGGATGGTGGAAAGTTGCATGGAAATATATCTCGGAATGGCTATGGAAATGCCATAATAGGTAGGTATGGTGGCTGTTTTGAGGAAGATATAAGGAGGTTTATGTGTGAAAGAGTGTATCATATCACGGGGTTTGGATGCACCGGCGAAGTTTGCACCAACTCTCGATGTGAGAAAGGGCAATGCACGGTACCGTAGAGGCTAGCAATGATGGAAGGGTGAGAGTGCGTATAATCCATGGACTCAATATTAGTGATAAAGAACTCACATACTTATTGCAAAAGTCTACAAGTCATCAAAAACCTTGGCACTACGCGCATGCTCCTAGGGGGATAGATTGGTAGGAAAAGACCATCGCTCGTCCCCGACCGCCACTCATAAGGAGGACAATCAAATAACACCTCATGTTTCAAATTTGTTACACAACGTTTACCATAAGTGCATGCTACGGGATTTGCAAACTTCAACACAAGCATTTCTCAATTTCACAACTACTCAACTAGCACAACTTTGATATTATTACCTCCATATCTCAAAACAATCATCAAGCATCAAACTTCTCTTAGTATTCAAAACACTATATGAAAGTTTTTACTAATCTTGTATACCTAGCATATTAGGATTTTAAGAAAATTACCATGCTATTTAAGACTCTCAAAATAATATAAGTGAATTATGAGAGTTCATCTATTTCTATAAAATAAAACCACCACCATGCTCTAAAAGGATATAAGTGAAGCACTAGAGCAAATGACAAACTACTCCGAAAGATATAAGTGAAGATCAATGAGTAGTCGAATAATTATGCAACTATGTGAAGACTCTCTAACATTTAATAATTTCAGATCTTGGTATTTTATTCAAACATCAAGCAAAGCAAACTAAAATTACATTCTAAGAATGGTAAACATCATGTGAAGAAGCAAAAACTTAGGATCAACCGAAACTAACCGATAATTGTTGAAGAAGAAAGGTGGGATGCCAACCGGGGCATCCCCAAGTTTAGACACTTGAGACTTCTTGAAATATTATCTTGGGGTGCCTTGGGCATCCCCAATCTTGAGCTTTTGTGTCTCCTTAATTCCTCTCATATCACGGTCTCCCTAAATCTCAAAAGCTTCATCCACACAAAACTCAACAAGGACTCGTGAGATAAGTTAGTATAAACCATTGCCAAAACCTTATCATACTCTACTTTAGAAAATCACTAAAATTATTATTCAACATTGCATACTAAATTCCTCTGCATATTTAATAGTCCTATCCTCAAATAGAATCATTAAAGAAGCAAACATATGCAAACAATGCAAACATAACAGCAATCTGCCTAAACAGGATAGTCTGTAAAGAATGCTGCAACATCCATACTTCCCTAGATCCAACAATTATGAAAGAAAATTCCCACTGTAGTAAATTTATCAGAGCTTAATATTCAAAAGGTTTCAACATTTTATCACATTCTGACTTTTCTAGGGAATTATTGCAGCAGCGGTAAACTTTCTGTTTTCAAACAGCAACATGTGGACTTCTAAAATAGGCTTAGTAAAGGCTATCAATGCCACTTTTATTGAAATAAAAGATGAAAAACATTGTTATAAATAACAGCAAGCAAATTATAACAAAATAAATTGACGCTCCAAGCAAAACACATATCATGTGGCGAATAAAAATATAGCTCCAAGTAAAGTTACCGATGAACGAAGACGAAAGAGGGGATGCCTTCCGGGGCATCCCCAAGCTTAGGCTCTTGGCTATACTCGAATATTACCTTGGGGTGCCTTGGGCATCCCCAATCTTAGGCTCTTGTCACTCCTTATTCCATAGTCCATCGAATCCTTACCCAAAACTTGAAAACTTCACAACACAAAACTTAACAGAAAACTCGTAAGCTCAGTTAGCGAAAGAAAACAAAACACCACTTCAAGGTACTGTAATGAACTCATTCTTTATTTATATTGGTGTTAAACCTAATGTATTCTAACTTCTCTATGGTTTATAAACTATTTTACTAGCCATAGATTCATCAAAATAAGTAAACAACACATGAAAAACAGAATCTGTCAAAAACAGAACAGTCTGTAGTAATATGGATGAAACGTATACTTCTGGAACTCATAAAATTCTCAAATAAATTTCTGGACCTGAGGAATTTGTCTATTAATCATCTTCAAAAAGAATTAACTAAATATATCTCTCCAAATAAAAATGGCAGCAATTCTCGTGAGCGCTAAAGTTTCTGTTTTTGACAGCATGATCAACAAGACTTTCCCCAAATCTTCCTAAAGGTTCTACTTGGCACAAACATTAATTAAAAGCATAAAACCACATCTAAACAGAGTCTAGACGAATTATTTATTACTAAACAGGAACAAAAAGTAAGGAACTAAAATAAAATTGGGTTGCCTCCCAACAAGCGCTATCGTTTAACGCCCCTAGCTAGGCATGTTGATTTCAACGATGCTCACATAAAGGATAAGAATTGAAACATAAAGAGAGCATCATGAAGAATATGACTAGCACATTTAAGTATAACATGCTTCCTATTCATAGGGATTTTGTGAGCAAACAACTTTTGGGAACAAGAATCAACTTGCATAGGAAGGTAAAACAAGCTTAACTTCAAAACTTTAAGCACATAGAGAGGAAACTTAATATTATTGCAATTCCTATAAGAATATATTCCTCCCTCATAATAATTTTCAGTAGAATCATGAATGAATTCAACAATATAACCAGCACCTAAAGCATTCTTTTCATGATCTACAAGCATAGAAAATTTACTACTCTCCACATAAGCAAATTACTTCTCATGAATAGTAGTGGGAGCAAACTCAACAAAATAACTATCATGTGAGGCATAATCCAATTGAAAACTAAAATCATGATGACAAGTTTCATGGTTATCATTATTCTGTAAAGCATACGTGTCATCACAATAATCATCATAGATAGGAGGCATGCTTTCATCATAATAAATTTGCTCATCAAAACTTGGGGGACAAAAAATATCATCTTCATCAAACATAGCTTCCCCAAGCTTGTGGCTTTGCATATCATTAGCATCATAGATATTCAAGGAATTCATACTAACAACATTGCGATCATGCTCATCATTCAAATATTTAGTGCCAAACATTTTATAGATTTCTTGTTCTAGCACTTGAGCACAATTTTCCTTACCATCATACTTACGAAAGATATTAAAAAGGTGAAGCGTATGAGACAAACTCAATTCCATTTTTTTACAGTTTTCTTTTATAAACTAAACTAGTGATAAAACAAGAAACTAAAAGACTCGATTGCAAGATCTAAAGATATACCTTCACGCACTCACCTCCCCAGCAACGGCGCCAGAAAAGAGCTTGATGTCTACTACACAACCTTCTTCTTGTAGACGTTGTTGGGCCTCCAAGTGTAGAGGTTTGTAGGACAGTAGCAAATTTCCCTCAAGTGGATGACCTAAGGTTTATCAATCCATAGGAGGCATAGGATGAAGATGGTCTCTCTCAAGAAACCCTGCAACCAAATAACAAAGAGTCTCTTGTGTCCCCAACACACCCAATACAATGGTAAATTGTATAGGTGCACTAGTTCGGCGAAGAGATGGTGATACAAGTGCAATATGGATAGTAGATAAAGGTATTTGTAATCTGAAAATATAAAAACAGCAAGGTAACTAATGATAAAAGTGAGTGTAAACGGTATTGCAATGCGTGGAAATAAGGCCTAGGGTTCATACTTTCGCTAGTGCAAGTTCCCTCAACAATACTAACATAATTGGATCACATAACTATCCCTCAACATGCAACAAAGAGTCACTCCAATGTCACTAATAGCGGAGAACGAACGAAGAGATTATGGTAGGGTACGAAACCACCTCAAAGTTATTCTTTCCAATCAATCCGTTGGGCTATTCCTATAATTGTCACAAACAGCCCTAGAGTTCGTACTAGAATAACACCTTAAGACACAAATCAACCAAAACCCTAATGTCACCTAGATACTCCAATGTCACCTCAAGTATCCGTGGGTATGATTATACGATAAGCGTCACACAATCTCAGATTCATCTATTCAACCAACACAAAGGACCTCAAAGAGTGCCCCAAAGTTCTACCGGAGAATCACGACGAAAACGTGTGCCAACCCCTATGCATAGGTTCATGGGCGGAACCCGCAAGTTGATCGCCAAAACATACATCAAGTGAATCACGTGATATCCCATTGTCACCACAGATACGCACGGCAAGACATATATCAAGTGTTCTCAAATCTTTAAAGACTCAATCCAATAAGATTACTTCAAAGGGGAACTCAATTCATTACAAGAGAGAAGAGGGGGAGGAGAAACATAAGATCCAACTATAATAGCAAAGCTCGCGATACATCAAGATCATGCCAAATCAAGAACACGAGAGAGAGAGAGAGAGAGAGAGATCAAACACATAGCTACTGGTACATACCCTCAGCCCCGAGGGAGAACTACTCCCTCCTCGTCATGGAGAGCACCGGTATGATGAAGATGGCCACCGGAGAGGGATTGCCCCCTCCGGCAGGGTGCCGGAACGGGTCTAGATTGGCTTTCGGTGGCTACGGAGGCTTCTGGCGGCGGAACTCCCGATCTATTGTGCTCCCGGATGTTTTTAGGGTATATGGAGATATATAGGAGGAAGAAGTACGTCAGGGGAGCCACGAGGGGCTCACGAGGGTGGAGGGCGCGCCCAGGGGGGTGGGCGCGCCGCCCTGCCTTGTGACCTCCTCGCAGATCCCCCGACGTGCACTCCAAGTCTTCTGGGCTTCTTTCCTTCCAAAAATGAGTTCCGTGAAGTTTCAGGTCAATTGGGCTCCGTTTGATTTTCCTTTTCTTCAAAACCCTAAAACAAGGTAAAAACAGAAAGTGGCACTGGGCTCTGGGTTAATAGGTTAGTCCCAAAAATGGTATAAAAGTGTATAATAAAGCCCATAAACATTCAAAACAGTAGACAATATAGCATGGAGCAATCAAAAATTATAGATACGTTGGAGACGTATCACTTGTCCACCAAGATAAAAAATCTATATATACTTCCCGAACCTGTTGATCACCGTAGCGCGGAGAAATCCCCTGTTCTTCTCTCTTGTTGTTTTCTGCGCTGTTCTGAAAATATGTCGTCCCAAGACTCTGACGGAGGGAGCTATGTCTCACATCTCATTGCTGACCCAAAGACCTATGGGAACCTATCTCCTTATGGTCGAACTACCGATGACGAGGAGGATGCTTACTTGATGAGGATCGATGGTTCAAGCTCGGAGGAGGAGGATGTTCCTCTACCTCAACCTGGGGATATGCACGTGGAGTTCAAAAAGTCAAGTCTCTCTAAGAGAGCTTACCGGTCTAAAAACCAATCTATTCCTTTTCGTTTTCTGCAGAAAAGCAAAGGGGATTTATGTGACAAGATCTTGAAGCTGGAGCTAGAAGTCAATGATTTAAAGGAAGAAATTTCTCAATATGAAAAAACTGAAGGAACAATTGCCATCACCACCACCATATTCATCAACAAAGGAAAATTGAGTATCGGGTATGGGCACTCCCCTTGGCTTCCGCCAAGCTTGGGGGAGTTGCCCCGGTATCGTATCATCCCACTATATTTTTTTCCTTCACTTAATTTAGTTCGATCTTTTGCTTTAGATAAATAAAAGTTTAGTTCGATCCTTTCCTTTCGAGAGTTTGCTTAGTGATCTATCCTTGTAATCGTGTGCAAGATATATAATAAAGTTTAATTTGAGTTTTTTGCTTTCTTTATTTTCATGTTGCAATTAAAAGAAAAGAAATAGGAAAGAAAATGAAAGAGAAAGGAAATAAATAAAAGAAAGGAAATAAATCAAAATATCATATACTAATCTTATGGTAGGTGATGACACCACATAAGGAAAAGTATAAGTAGAAAATTTTATTTGAGATTGACAAACATATCATTAGTCAATGATGCAACTCATGAAAGAATTAATAAGGGAAGAGAAGATTCACATATAAATATACTATCCTAGAAATCTTTTGTGATTGTGAGCCCTCGTCAAAATATTATATGCCAGAATTGTTGACGTTGGACAAGGAAGACAACTTAATGGTTTATGTTTGTTTATATTCACGTAGAAGTCATATTGTAATGGATCCTTTAACATGTACTGCTTGCCCCTATCTTTGCTAGCCAAAAATTCTGCACTAAGTAGAGATACTACTTGTGCATCCAAAAACCCTTAAACCCAAATCTTATTTTCAAGTGTCCACCATACCTACCTGGGGATTGATCAAGATCCCTCAAGTAAGCTGTCATCGGTGCAAAAAGGCAATAAAAATTGCTTCTAGAAGTGTGAGATCATTTACTGTAAGAGAAAATTGAGCGTTGCACGAACTTGTGATGGTGAAGAATAAAAGCGACAGACTGCATAATAAAGGTCGCTGTCACAAGGGGCAATGCAATGTGACATTCTTTTGCACTAAGGGGTTGAGCATACAAACAAATAAGTGCATGGCAACCTCTGCTTCCCTCTGTGAAGGGCCTATCTTTTACTTTTATGTATTTACTTTTATGCAAAGAGTCAAAGTTTTCCTTCTATTCCTTTTAATTTTTCTCCTTTGGCAAGAATCATGTGGTGAGGAAAGATCTAGGCACATATGTCCAGTTGAAACTATAAGCCCCTATCTTTCTATGTGTCCGGTTGAAACGTTTTGCTCATGTGTACGCAGTGAGTGTTAGCAATCATAGAAGACTATATGATGGTTGATTATGTGGAGCTCTTACTTAAACTCTGTTGAATAAGTTGAATTAGAATTGCTTGGTGACTGAGAACATAGGTTGTTGAGTTTCAAGAGAATTCATTGTTTGAACCTTAACATGTGAATTGGTTGCTACTTTAACATGGGAAGTTTTATAGGAAAGAATTGTTGTTATGATGCTAGGAAAAGTGATCGAAATTGTCATTGATCAAACTTGTGCACTTTGCTAGCATTCACACTTCATAAATTATTTCTTTTATCATTTACCTACTCGAGGACGAGTAGGAATTAAGCTTGGGGATGCTGATGCGTCTCCAATACGTGACCCTTCCTAAAACGTGATCCTTCGTGAAAAGATGATGAATTGTAGTTGCAAAGTTGACTGAGAACATAGTTTGTTGGTTTCTAATAGAGTTTTTGCTTTATACTTCAAAAGTGTGATGAATGGTCACTTATTCATGAGAAGTCTATGATAAAAGTTCTTTGACAAAAGTTTTATGTTTAAGTTTGTTGTTGTTATAATAATGAACATGATGCTTCTATGTCCGTATTTTATTTTTATTGACACCTCTCTCTCTCTCTCTCTCTCTCTCTCTAAGCATGTGGACATGTTTTCTGATTTCGTTTTTCGCTTGAGGAGAAGCGAGGTCTAAGCTTGGGGGAGTTGATACGTACATTTTGCATCATGTTTTCTTATTGTTATTTATAATGTTTTTATCCACAATAATGTTTTTTGGAGTAATTCTAATGCCTTTTTCTCTCATAATATGCAAGGTATACACAAAGAGAGAGAATTCCAGCAGCTGGAAATCTGGACCTGGAAAAGCTATATCAGGCCACCTATTCTGCACAACTCCAAACAAGCTGAAACTTCACAGAGATTTTTTATCAAATATATGAGGAATATTGGAGCAAATAACTACCAGAGGGGCCCCACCAGGTGGGCACAACCCACCTGGGCGCGCCAAGGAGCCCAGGCGCGCCCTGGTGGGTTGTGCTCACCCAGGCCCACCTCCGGTGCCCATCTTCTGGTATATAAGTCATTTTGACCTAGAAAAAAATAGGGGGATGACTTTTGGGACAGAGCGCCGCCATCTCGTGGCAGAACTTTGGCAGGAGCACTTTTGCCCTCCGACGGAGCGATTCTGCCGGGGGAACTTCCCACCCAGAGGGGAAAATCATCGTCATCATCATCATCAACAACTCTCCCATCTTGCGGAGGGCAATCTCCATCAACATATTCAACAACACCATCTCATCTCAAACCCTAGTTCATTTCTTGTGTTCAATCTCGTTACCATAACTATAGATCGATGCTTGTGGGTGACTAGTAGTGTTGATTACATCTTGTAGTTGATTACTATATGATTTATTTGGTGGAAGATTATATGTTCAGATCCAATATGCTATTTAATACCACTCTGATCTTGAGCATGGTTATCATTTGTGAGTAGTTACTTTTGTTCTTGAGGTCACAGAAGAAATCATGTTGCAAGTAATCATGTGAACTTGATATGTGTTCGATATTTTGATAGTATGTATGTTGTGATTCCCTTAGTGGTGTCATGTGAACGTCGACTACATGACACTTCACCATATTTGGGCCTAAGGGAATGCATTGTGGAGTAGCAATTAGATGATGGGTTGCGAGAGTGATAGAAGCTTAAACCCCAGTTTATGCGCTATTTCGTAAGGGACCGATTGGATCCAAAAGTTTTATGCTATGGTTAGAATTTATTCTTAATACTTTTCTCGTAGTTGCGGATGCTTGCTGGAGGGTTAATCATAAGTAGGAGGTTTGTTCAATTAAGAACAGCACCTAAGCACTGGTCCACCCACATATCAAATTATCAAAGTACCAAACACGAATCAAACCAACATGGTGAAAGTGACTAGATGAAAATCCCGTGTACCCTCAAGAACATTTTGCTTATCATAAGAGACCGCTTTGGCCTGTCCTTTGCTTCAAAAGGATTGGGCTACCTTGCTGCACTTTTGCTACTATTATCATTACTTGCTCGTTACAAAATATCTTGATATCAAACTATCCTGTTACTTACAATTTCAGCACTTGCAGACATTACCTTGCTGAAAACCACTTGTCATTTCCTTCTACTCCTTGTTGGGTCCGACACTCTTACATATCGAAAAGAGCTACAATTGATCCCGATACTTGTGGGTCATCAAGACATTCACAGGAAGCTTCTCAAGACAACTTTTGGTCACCCAGATCTTATTCAAGGGTGGTCCATTCCTGCAGTTAGTACCGATATACCTGGCAAACACTTCAACATTTTGATTTTTGGACATTTTATAATTTGCATCAAAGGATTCATCAATGATAATAGGGTTAGCACAAGTGAAGCCAGATAAGGTAGATGGATCTACTAAAGGTCCCTTTGTAGCAACCCATGTGGTTTTGGGGTACTGCTCAGGCTTCCAGTAAGAACCATCAACATTCATTTTCCTCTCGAACCCAACACCCTCTTTCCTAGGGTTTTGGTTCAAAATCTGTTTCTTGAGGACCCAACACCCTCTTTCCTAGGGTTTCGGTTCAGAATCTGTTTCCTAGGGTGTCTGATGCCCTTTGAGGCTTTTGTACATCCCTGTTTCAAGCAAAGTCTTCAACCTAGCATTCTCATCAGCAATAGTAGTGGTATCCTCATAAGAGGGGTTAGTTACCACATCAGCAGTTGAAGATATTGCAACAGTGGCAGCAGTAGAACATTCAGCAACAAAGACAACATTATCACGGTCAAGACATTTTAAACATGGTGGCTCAAAGTCTTCCTTAGCGGAACTGATCTATTGAGCGCGAAGTGAATCATTCTCTTTTTGAAGATCTTCATGAGACACTCTCAGATTCTCCATTCTTGCTTCCTTTGAAGATAATCATAGGAAAGCTTCTCATGAGTAGCTGAGAGATTTTCATGACGACTTTCAAGTTTCTCGTACTTAATGTGAAGATTTTTAATGTCTTCGATTAAGGACTGAGTTTGATTCATTTCCGCGTCCAATAGGTCATCGCTTTTGTCTAGCAACTTTTGAATATGTTCCATAATAGTTTGTTGTTCAGTTGCAATTTTAGCAAGTGTTTTGTAGCTAGGTTTGGATTCACATTCAGAGTCATCTTCACTGGATGTTTGAAAGTAAGCATCGCATGAGTTTACCTTGGCACCACATGCCCTGAAGCAGTAGGTCGGAGCAGAGTCATCCTCATCATCGGCATCAGCATCGGCGACGAGGCCATTGTCTTCGGTGTCGAAGATGGACTTGGTGACTTAAGCCGAAGCTAGATCCAGGCTTGCCACACCTGAATCGGGCTCCTCCTCAAACTCCACCTCCGCCTCCTTAGAAGCGGACTCCTCCTCTGAATTCATCTCCTTGCCAACAAACGCATGAGCCTTGCTTGATGAGCTCTTCTTGTGAGATGAAGACCTTGAGGATTTCTTCTTCTTGTCGTCAGAATCATATTCCTTGTTCTTCTTCTTCTTCTTCTTCTTCTTCTTCTTCTTCTTCTTCTTGTTGTTCTTGTTGTTCTTGTTGTTCTTCTTCTTCTTCTTCTTCTTCTTCTTCTTCTTAGATTCCTTGTCCCATTGAGGACACTCAGAGATGTAGTGACCAGGTTTCTTGCATTTGTGGCATGTTCTCTTCCTGTGGTCACGAGTAGAAACTTCATCATTTCTTGAGCTGCATCTTGAAGACTTTCCGAAGCGATTCTTCTTGGAGAGCTTCTGGAACTTCTTCACGAGCATAGCTAGGTCATTTTCAATGTATTCTTGTAAGGTGCACGTTGGTGACTGCAAGAGCATGCTGGCTAAACGTGTGGGAACTCCGCTCCTACTTCGTTCACATCTATTCTTGCTCGGTTCAGTATGGCCTAAGAAGCAACAATAAATTGAGCTGGCGTTTTTGGCAGTGGCAATGATCCGATTCAGATGTCAACTTCCAAGACATGAACATATTGATGTTGTTCGTGGATGATTGAATGCACAATAATTGTTCATCATATATGGTATGCACTTTGTCCACACCAGGAGATTGAACATTTCTCTTGAAAGAATGTTTGCTATGGTCGATACAATTACATGATTGCTAACATCATTGCCAAATATGATCTCCTGTTATGTGGATTGGTCTATTTACTGTCCAAGTTAAGAAGTGTGTATTTGTCTCTATCGATTTAAGGATTACTCCATCCTGCATATTTTGCCACTATTTAAAGATAACATGGTTTTGTGGACCAGATAATGTTGAGTACCACAAATATACAAGTGCTCTCATAGTGTAACAATGCTCGAATTCTCAAAAATGCAACAAGAAGCCTTAGATTAAATATCACCCCTGCTAGTAATAGAAAGAACAGGCAAAGAAGAAAGATGCCAAAGTTTCTACAAGAAGCAGTGGGTAGTAGAGTACTACTTGAGCCAAGAGCCCAAGAATAAGAATAAGTGTAGTAGTAAGCGCAAACTGCCTGGCAAACACAAAATACAGTGCGTAGAACAGTCAAGACGAACCATTCATCCACTCTCATCATTGATGAATATCGTGCCACAGTTCATGAAAAAAAAAAGGTGTCACACTCTATCGAGCATCCCAAGCAGTCTGAATAAGCCAACGATCAAAGTATATACGTACGCCACTCTCTAGAAAATCAGACGCACGAGGGACAAGCCATGGGGGGCCCATCCATGTAGCACTTTGAGTACAAGCAGATGTGCTGGACCGGCATGAGCCGCAACGTGGCATCGCGCGCCTTGCACACCGGGCATCTGAGATAATATGGCATCGGCGACGCAGGCAGACCAGGCGGCTGCGGTGATGGCTTCTGGAGGTAGTACTGCGGGAAGATCATCGGGTTGTCCCATATTTATTTTGTCACCCTGCTTCGGAGATTTGCGAGCTCCGTCCCTGCCCTTGGTGGATCCCCTGCCTCCTGATGCCTCTTCTTTCTGAAATACGCAAACAACATCAACCTCCATATCCAAACATCATCACAAAGATTATATGCCAAGACCTCAGGTTGACAAGCAGTGTATCAGCTAGAAGATCCACGAGATTTGAGAAAAAATGTAGAGTGTTGCACGTACGACAACTGTCCGGGCCCAAGTCTTTTTTGCATGGAATACAGAGGCAAACGCGGCGGATGGGGGCCTCTACCACTGCTGATGGACGGGCCTTGCACGAGGGGCATGAGGAGTAGTCTTTCAACAAGAAGCTTCTTGTTTCCTCTTCTCCGTACAAATAAAAACAACATTACTGCTTCCGTACCAGATTCTATCGAGCCATGCAGTAAAGGAACAGCACAAGAAAGGATGAAGCACCTTCGGGAGTGGCGAGTGTCAGATTCAAACGAGCGCTGTTTTCTCCTATTGATGTCACCCATTCCCGATCAAAGAAGCTGCCGCCGATGAACTTGGACAGCAAATTGGGCACACCTGGTTCCTCGACGAGGACAGTGTCTGCAATAACTAACTCGATACCAAACTATCAGTCACCAGGTGCAAAACAAATGGATACACTAATATCTGCAATGTTACAGAAGTACATTGGCCATTAGTATCATCAGAGGTCTCTTCCTCCAAAGCACTCAACTCCTCTGATATCACAACTGTGCATGGAACCGCATGTCAGAGCACGTAAGACATTCAGTTTGTACACGCACAACCAAATGAACGTTGATGAACGCACCGGGGGGGGGGGGGGGGGGGGGGGGGGGCGCAAGGGTTAGACTGAGCACTATAAAAAAAGACACATCCGTGACATTTTGGGCCGAACGAAATTTTTCTATCATACATGTCACTTCTATGACGATAATTGTGACAAACCTCAGTATCATCATAGATGTGGTGGGCTCCTACTTCTATGACAGAAAATGGGCTTTTCGTCTTGGGCGGGTCGGAGACGCAGCTGCATGATATTTTTTGGGCCGTCTATGACGAAAAAAACCGTGGTAGAAGCGAAGGCGAGGAAAATTTCGGGGAGTTCCCGGTTACGGTGGGAGGTCGGGGGCCGAGCGATGCGCGTTTCTCTCGTACACGTACGCACGTGTGTGCGAGGCGTTGGCTCTAACTGAACCCGAGCGAGGCGTTGGGCTCTAACTGAATCCGAGCGATTGCACTGCAGGCTACACGTTACTGAACCCGAGCGATCGATCAATGGCTTTTAACTGATCCCGATCGAGCGATTCCTTCGCTAGTGCTGCTAACTGAAGCCGATCGATGCTGCCTCCGGATGAACAGTGAGCGTTGCGCGGGGGGGGGGGGGGGGGGGGTGAACAGTTTCCGGTGGGGGTGGATGAACAGGACCCCGTGGTGTTGCCTCTGGATGAACAGGACCCTGATCGATCGAGCCGGTTGGGGCTGGATGAACAGGACCCCGTGGAGGGCTGGATGAACAGGTCCACCCCGTGGAGGGCAGGATGAACAGTAGACAGTGGAGGGTAGGATGAACAGTAGCCCGTGGAGGGGTGGTTGAACAGGAGCCGTGGAGAGGGCTGGTTGAACAGTAGCCGGTGGAGTAGCGCGCGGTGGAGGCTGGTTGAACAGGAGCCCGTGGATGAACAGTCGCAGGTGGAGGCTGGAGGAGGTCGACGGTGGATGAACAGTAGCTCATGGAGGCTGGAGGGGTCGACGGTGGAGATGAACAGTATCCCATGGAGTCCAGTTTTGCGGTACACCACACCCCTCCCGATGAACAGGACCCCCGTTGTGACGCCCCCGATTTAATCATACACTAATCATACACGCAAACGTGTACGATTAAGATCAGGGACTCACGGAAAGATATCACAACACAACTCTACAAATAAAATAAGTCATACAAGCATCATATTACAAGCCTACGATTAAGATCAGGGACTCACGGAAAGATATCACAACACAACTCTACAAAAAAATAAGTCATACAAGCATCATATTACAAGCCAGGGGCCTCGAGGGCTCGAATACAAGAGCTCGATCATAGACGAGTCAGCGGAAGCAACAATATCTGAGTACAGACATAGGTTAAACAAGTTTGCCTTAAGAAGGCTAGCACAAACTGGAATACAGATCAAAAGAGGCGCAGGCCTCCTGCCTGGGATCCTCCTAAACTACTCCTGGTCGTCGTCAGCGGCCTGCATGTAGTAGTAGGCACCTCCGGTGTAGTAGGAGTCGTCGTCGACGGTGGCGTCTGGCTCCTGGACTCCAGCATCTGGTTGCGACAACCAGAAAGAAATGAAAGGGGGGGAAAGGGGGAGAAAGCAACCGTGAGTACTCATCCAAAGTACTCGCAAGCAAGGAGCTACACTACATATGCATGGGTATCAAATGGAATAAGGGTATCATATGTGGACTGAATTGCAGAATGCCAGAATAAGAGGGGGATAACTAATCCTGTCAAAGACTACGCTTCTGGCAGCCTCCGTCTTGCAGCATGTAGAAGAGACTAGACTGAAGTCCTCCAAGTATCATCACATAGCATAATCCTAACCGATGATTCTCCCCTCGTCGCCCTGTGAGAGAGCGATCACCGGTTGTATCTGGCACTTGGAAGGGTGTGTTTTATTAAGTATCCGGTTCTAGTTGTCATAAGGTCAAGGTACAACTCCAAGTCGTCCTGTTACCGAAGATCACGGCTATTCGAATAGATTAACTTCCCTGCAGGGGTGCACCACATAACCCAACACGTTCGATCCCATTTGGCCGGACACACTTTTCTGGGTCATGCCCGGCCTCGGAAGATCAACACGTCGCAGCCCTACATAGGCCCAACAGAGAGGTCAGCACGCCAGTCTAAATCCTATGGCGCAGGGGTCTGGGCCCATCGCCCTTTGCACACCTGCACGTTGCGAACGCGGCCGGTGAGCAGACCTAGCAACCTCCATTACAAAGGAAGTTGCGTTACGCGGTCCAATCCAGCGCGCGCCGCTCAGTCGCTGACGTCACGAAGGCTTCGGCTGATACCACGACGTCGAGTGCCCATAACTATCCCCGCGTAGATGGTTAGTGCATATAGGCCAGTAGCCAGACTCAGATCAAATACCAAGATCTCGTTAAGCGTGTTAAGTATCCGCGAACGCCGACCAGGGCCAGGCCCACCTCTCTCCTAGGTGGTCTCAACCTGCTCCGTCGCTTCGCCACAAAGTAACAGTCGGGGGCCGTCAGGAACTCAGGCCCACCACTACCTGGATGGAGCCACCTGCCCTTTCAGCCCCATCTCCAAACAGTATCGCCGGTAATGTAATAGTGTAAAGTATATAGTATATGCCTGTGATCACCTCCCAAAGTGATCACGGCCCAGTAGTATAGCATGGCAGACGGACAAGAGTGTAGAGCCACTGATGAAACACTAGCATCCTATACTAAGCAGTAGGATAGCAGGTAAAGGTAACAACAGTAGTAGCAAGGACAGGCTATGCAGCAGTATAGGATTAACGGAAAGCAGTAACATGCTACACTACTCTAATGTAAGCAGTATAGAGGAGAGTAGGCGATATCTGGTGATCAAGGGGGGGGCTTGCCTGGTTGCTCTGGCAAGAGAGAGTGGTCGTCAACACCGTAGTCGTACTGGGTAGCAGCGGCGTCGGTCTCGGTGTCTAGCGAGAGAAGAGGGGGAAGAAATAATAAATATAATGCAAACAAATGCAAGACGATGCATGACATGACAAAGCATGATGCTAGGTGTACCATAACGTGGTACGAGGTGGTACCGGTGAAGGGGGGAAACATCCGGGAAAGTATAAAGGGATACTTGAATAAAAGTTTTTCGATGAAAGACCTCGGGGAAGCTGCTTACATATTAGGCATAAAGATCTATAGAGATAGATCAAGACGCTTAATTGGACTTTCACAAAGCACATACCTTGACAAAATTTTGAAGAAGTTCAAAATGGATCAAGCAAAGAAAGGGTTCTTGCCTGTGTTACAAGGTGTGAAGTTGAGTCAGACTCAATGCCCGACCACTGCAGAAGATAGAGAGAAAATGAAAGATGTTCCCTATGCTTCAGCCATAGGCTCTATCATGTATGCAATGCTGTGTACCAGACCTGATGTGTGCCTTGCTATAAGTTTAGCAGGGAGGTACCAAAGTAATCCAGGAGTGGATCACTGGACAGCGGTCAAGAACATCCTGAAATACCTGAAAATGACTAAGGATATGTTTCTCGTATATGGAGGTGACAAAGAGCTCACCGTAAAAGGTTACGTTGATGCAAGCTTTGACACTGATCCGGACGATTCTAAATCGCAAACCGGATACGTGTTTACTTTAAACGGTGGAGCTATCAGTTGGTGCAGTTCTAAACAAAGCGTCGTAGCGGGATCTACATGTGAAGCGGAATACATAGCTGCTTCGGAAGCAGCGAACGAAGGAGTCTGGATGAAGGAGTTCATATCCGATCTAGGTGTCATACCTAGTGCATCGGGTCCAATGAAAATCTTCTATGACAATACTGGTGCAATTGCCTTGGCAAAGGAATCCAGATTTCACAAAAGGACCAAACACATCAAGAGACGCTTCAACTCCATCCGGGATTTAGTCCAGGTGGGAGACATAGAGATTTGCAAGATACATACGGATCTGAATGTTGCAGACCCGTTGACTAAGCCTCTTCCACGAGCAAAACATGATCAACACCAAAGCTCCATGGGTGTTAGAATCATTACTGTGTAATCTAGATTATTGACTCTAGTGCAAGTGGGAGACTGAAGGAAATATGCCCTAGAGGCAATAATAAAGTTATTATTTATTTCCTTAAATCATGATAAGTGTTTATTATTCATGCTAGAATTGTATTAACCGGAAACATAATACATGTGTGAATACATAGACTAAACAAAGTGTCACTAGTATGCCTCTACTAGACTAGCTCGTTAATCAAAGATGGTTATGTTTCCTAACCATGAACAAAGAGTTGTTATTTGATTAACGAGGTCACATCATTAGTTGAATGATCTGATTGACATGACCCATTCCATTAGCTTAGCACCCGATCGTATAGTATGTTGCTATTGCTTTCTTCATGACTTATACATGTTCCTATAACTATAAGATTATGCAACTCCCGTTTACCGGAGGAACACTTTGGGTACTACCAAACGTCACAACGTAACTGGGTGATTATAAAGGAGTACTACAGGTGTCTCCAATGGTAGATGTTGGGTTGGCGTATTTCGAAATTAGGGTTTGTCACTCCGAGTGTCGGAGAGGTATCTCTGGGCCCTCTCGGTAATGCACATCACATAAGCCTTGCAAGCACTGCAACTAATATGTTAGTTGTTAGATGATGTATTACGGAACGAGTAAAGAGACTTGCCAGTAACGAGATTGAACTAGGTATTGGATACCGACGATCGAATCTCGGGCAAGTAACATACCGATGACAAAGGGAACAACGTATGTTGTTATGCGGTCTGACCGATAAAGATCTTCGTAGAATATGTAGGAGCCAATATGGGCATCCAGGTCCCGCTATTGGTTATTGACCGGAGATGTGTCTCGGTCATGTCTGCATTGTTCTCGAACCGTAGGGTCCGCACGCTTAACGTTACGATGACAGTAATTATGAGTTTATGCATTTTGATGTACCAAAGTTAGTTCGGAGTCCCGGATGTGATCACGGACATGACGAGGAGTCTCGAAATGGTCGAGACATAAAGATTGATATATTGGAAGCCTATATTTGGACATCGGAATTGTTCCGGGTGAAATCGGCATTTTATCGGAGTACCGGGGGGTTACCGGAACCCCCGGGGGGTTATTGGGCCAACATGGGCCTTAAGGGAGAAGAGGAGAGGAGGCAAGAGGTGGCCACGCGCCCCTCTCCTTCCTAGTCCGAATAGGACAAGGGAAGGGGGGCCGGCGCCCCCCCCCCCTTTCCTTGCTCTCTTCCTCCTATTCTCCCCCTTCTCTCCTAGTCCAACTAGGAGTCCTACTCCCGGTGGGAGTAGGACTCCCCTTGGCGCGCCACACCTTGGCCGGCCGCCTCCTCCCCTTGCTCCTTTATATACGGGGGCAGGAGGCACCCCATAGACACACAAGTTGATCCACGTGATCTATTCCTTAGCCGTGTGCGGTGCCCCCTGCCACCATATTCCTCGATAATACTGTAGCGGAGTTTAGGCGAAGCCCTGCTGCTGTAGTTCGTCAAGATCGTCACCACGCCGTCATGCTGACAGAACTCTTCCTCGACGCTTTGCTGGATCGGAGCCTGAGGATCGTCATCGAGCGGAACGTGTGCTAAGAACTCGGAGGTGCCGGAGTAACGGTACTTGGATCGGTCGGATCGGAAGAAGACGTACGACTACTTCCTCTACGTTGTGTGATCGCTTCCGCAGTCTGTCTGCGTTGATACGTAGACAACACTCTCCCCTCTCGTTGCTGTGCATCACCATGATCTTGCGTGTGCGTAGGAAAATTTTGAAATTACTACGTTCCCCAACATTATCTCCCAAGTTTCATTCGCCAAGATGGTATCCATCTCGTTACGAACCGCTTCCTTCCAGTAGTCAGCATCTTCAGATGCATAGGCCTCTGAAATAGAATTGGGAGTGTCATCTATGAGGTACATAAGAAAATCATCATCAAAGGACTTTGCAGTCCTTTGTATCTTGCTCCTAATAGGAACTTCATTGTTCTTCTCCACAGGACTTTCAAAGTGTTCCATCGAAATTGTAGGTTCGGTAATTGTAACTGGTTCCTAATTCGATGAACTAGGCATCTCCTGATTAGGTGAGGTAGCTATATCCTTCATGGGAAAGATATATTTAAAGAAAGTCGCATCATTCGACTCCATGATCGTACCGACATGCATGTCAGGTACCTCAGATTTTACAACCAAGAATCTATAGCCAATGCTATGAAAAGCATATCCCAGGAAAATACAATCCACAGTCTTTGGTCCAATTTTCCGCTTCTTTGAAATTGAAGTATTGACTTTCGCCAAACAACCCCATGTTCGCAGATAAGAGAGTTTTAACCTTTTCTTCTCCCATTCCTCGAATGGAGTTATCTCTTTGTTCTTTGTGGGGACTCGGTTCAGGACATGACATGCTGTCAATATCGCCTCCCCCCACCATGCCTTGGAGAGACCCGATGTGTCTAACATGGCGTTAACCAAATCAATTAGAGTACGGTTCTTTTTTTCGGCCACCCCATTTGACTGAGGTGAGTAGGGAGGCGTCCTCTCATGAATTATACCATGTTCCGCACAAAAAGCATCAAACTCATTGGAAAAATACTCTCCACCACGATCGGACCTAAGCCTCTTGAATTTTCGATCAAGTTGGCTTTCCACTTCAGCTTTATAGATCTTGAAAAAGTTCAAAGCCTCATCCTTAGATTTCAGAAGATACACATGACAGTATCTAGTGGAGTCATCAATTAACGTCATGAAATATTTCTTTCCACCTTTTGTCAACACACCATTCATTTCACATAGATCTGAATGTATGAGCTTTACTGGTGCAAAATTTCTTATTTCCGCAGTCGTGTGAGACTTACGAGGTTGCTTAGCTTACACACACACTTGACACTTAGATCCCTTGACGGTGGTGAAACTAGGGATTAAGTTCAACTTCGCTAGTCGCGACATGCAACCAAAGTTAACATGACAAAGACGTGAATGCCACACATTGGATTCACTATTGTTGCAAATGTGATTAACAACTTTAATTGCAAACGTCTGATAAGGATAAACGAAACAAGCCTCCTGACTCATAGCCTTTACCAACAAAGGTTCCATACTTGGATATTACAAATTTATTCGACTCAAAGACAAGCTTGTAGCCATCTCACACAGAAGAGATCCGCTGACAAGATTTTTATTGACGGAGGGGACATAATGCACGTTCTTCAGCCGCACGATCTTCCCCGAAGTAAACTTCAGATCGACCGTGCCAACACCACGAACAGAAGCACTTGAACCGTTGCCCATCAGCACGGTTGAAGTCCCTGCGGTCTGATAAGACGAAAACATGGAAATATCACCGCATACATGCACATTAGCACCCGTGTCAATCAACCAGTCAGGAGAATGACATACTAAAAGAATAGTGGGAAATATACCATACCCAGCATCCTTCATGTCAGTGTCTCCAATGACAACATTAGCGGTCTTGCCGCCTTTCCCAGGATGACGCTTGTCATACCGATTAGGGCAACTAGGAGCCCAATGATCAGGATCCCCACACACATGACAAGCACCTTTCTTCTTGCCATTCTTCTTCTTGAAGTTCGTGTGTTGCACAGCCTTGTTCTTCCCATCAAACTTTACTTTTCCATCAAACTTGCCCTTATTCTTGAACTTGTGGGGCTGAAAGTTCTGCTTCTGTACCACATTGGCACTAGATCCTCCCTCAATACCTCGAGCACATGTGTCCTTTGCTCTCGTCTTTTCTTCCACATCAAGAGTGCAAATGAGATCCGGGACGGAAAACTCCTGCCTCTTATGCTTCAGCAAGGTAGCAAAGTTCCTCCATGAAGGGGAAGCTTAGTGATGATACCTCCGGCAACAAACTTGTCCGGTAGCATACAACTGAAGTGCTCAAGTTCTCTAGCAAATGACTGTATCTCATGAGCTTGCTCAACCACGGAGCGCTCTTCAGTCATCCTGTAATCATAGAATTGCTCCATGATGTACAGCTCAGTGCCAGCATCCGAGACCCCAAACTTGGCCTCGAGTGCATCCCACATATCTTTTCCATTATCAATTGACGCATAAGCATCAACTATGTTCTCACCAAGAACACTCAAGAGAGCAGCCTTAAACAGAGTATCCATTTTCTGAAAAGCTTGTGCCTGTTGAGCATCAAGCTCTCCTTCAGGTTTGCCGAGAGTGGCGTCATAGCAACCCATGGTTTGAAACCATAATACTGCTCTCACGCGCCACCTCTTATAGTGGATACCCTCAAACATAGGAGGTCTCATGAAAGCAGCAAAATCATTTGGGGTAAATTGCCTATAATAAGGTTTTTGGATTGTTGGAAAAATGAGCAATTTACCAAATGATTTTATTAACAGAAATACTAGATAAAGCATGACTAACATAGTAGAGATAAAACAAGTTATGCGTTCTAACAGAGAGAAGGTAAATAACTTCTGCATATATGAACCGTAGCCTATAATATCTAAAGCAGACAGTATAGCAAGTAGCATATATGAAGTAGAACCTATCATGTGTAGGACAAGGACTAGAACAAGGAACTGCGGCGGAACCTTTAACAGGAAAGACAAGAACACGTATGAGACAGCAGCAGCAGAAGCGCTGGACTTGGGGTCGGTGTCCTCGCCTGCCATGTCGGCGAGGAGGTCGTGGACGTCGGGGAAGAAGTCGTCGACGACCGAATCGTCCGTGATAAAGCAGCCAGTAGTCGCGCTAAGAGCTCCCCCAAAACCTTATCACCCTTCTCCCGTACAGGACTCAAAAGGTGCGGTTTCGGAGGCCTACTGTCCTGACCTGCGGTGCACGCCGCAAGACGGGATGGGAAAGAACATAGCAGCAGCGCAGTGGTCGGAACTTTGTGGCGAGAGGAAGAGGAGCTTCTGTTGTGTCTCTCTGGAGAGGAGCGACATCTTTTATATAGGCACAGGAGAAGGACGCGAAGAGGCTCCGAAGAGGCATGCCGTTCGAATTCAGTGTCCACTACAGAAAACGTTTCAACTCCCACGTGACCTTTCGTATACCCGCCGTGCGTGGCAAAAATTTAGATATCGGCTCATTCCCGCAACCCGCGGAGCGGCGCGTCGTGCCGAGGCAGGCGACGGAGGAGGAGCGCGCGTGGATATCCCTCTTATTCTCATGCTCGTACAAGTGGGGAAAGAACCTCCCTCTAGGTGTGGGACTCCCATTCGTTCAAACAAAACGATGTCAAAACTGAAGCAAGTTTGTCAAAATTGAAGAAAAAGGATGTCAATTGTGAACAAAATGGGTGTCAAATTGCCATGCGCCAAATGTCAATTGTGAACAAAATGATTTGATTGCTCATTACTGCAGTTGCACGAAACATATAGAACGCCATGCGCCAAATGCCTCAACAGGTAGTAGATACGGGATACGAGATTCAGGATGACTTTGAACAAGGCAACGCACGCACCTGATGAGGGCCTGAGTGCATTTGCAATGAAAGAAGAAAGCTCCTGCCCCAAGATCATAGCAGTGCTTCCTGCAACAGATATTTCGAACAAATAGTGAAGCAAAAACAATGTGAAACCATGAACAAAACGGGTGTCAAATCGGCAGTAATACGAGGTGAATTTTGATTGCTGCAGTTGCACGAAAGATGGCAAACATGTAGAGCGCCATGCGCCAAATTTCTCAACAGATCGAGACAAGGCTCTGAACAATGCACAACACGCACCTGACAAGGGCCTGGATGAATTTGAAACGAAGGACGATGACATGTGTTGGCCCCGGGTCATGCTAGTACTTCCTGTCCCTGCAACAAATAATTCCCCCAAGTAGTTTGAATCCATGAAAGCTCTTACACAAAACCCCCCTTCCGATCACAAGTGAAATCATCAGAAAACGCGACAGTTCTAAACACAAACCTGAATGTCCAGGAAATGGCGCCCTTGGCAGCCCCCTATTGATGACGATCCCTGCAAAATACAATTCCGACTCGAAATTCACAAATCCTCCAACATAGAGATATCAAGGCATAGACAAGGGAGATCGAGGTGCTGGTTCCTAACCTGATGGGCGTGGCGGGGCGACAAGTGATGCGTGGTTGGCCTGCTCACAAAGGGCACTAGCAGTAACACCTGCATGCAGTCGACAGCGAAGTGAGGATGTGTTCGCTGGAACATGTTAGGAAACCGAGAGCTGAAGACAAATTTCAACCAAAATCGATGTGAAATACTAGTAGTTCCAACAAGCTCTCGTGCCAACTCTCCTTGTGTCGATCACAAGTAAACTCCTAAAAAAATGACCGTGCTAGAGGCACACCTTGATGTGCAGGTACCGACGCACTGGCCTGCCCCCTGCTGATGGCCGCGCTCCCTGCAAAAATCAAATCGAACTCAAACTTGAGTAAAACTGTAGCAAAGCAAAATGGACAAGGTGAGGTGCCGATTCGCCGAGGCCTAAGCGTAGCGGGGCCAGAGATGGATGAGGAGCGATCATCTCGTGCGCGGTCCATCTGCTCTCGAGCGGCACTAGTACTACTACGTGCCATCCTCAAGAAGACGAGGAGGAGAAAGCAGCGAGCATGCATGTTTCGAAACCGAGAACTGGGCAAAACATGTCAAATCAGCTATAGGGGAGGAACACGGAGGAAGGGACGCAGAGCAGAGCAGTGCGCGGTCGACCTGCTCTCGAGCAGCACTTGTTCCACCAAGCTCTCCCTTGTGTAGATCACAAAAAAATGATGGTTCTAGAGACACACATGGATGTGCAGGAACCGGCGCCCTCGCATGCCCCCTGCTGTTGGCCACGCTCCCTGAAAACACCAATTCGAGCTCGAACTTGAGAAAACTGCAACAGACCAAAACGGAAGGGTGAGGTGGCGGCTCGTCAAGACCTAACCTGATGGGCGTATCTGTGCGAGTGACGTTGAGCAATCGTTGGCCTGTGCTTGGTAGATCTACTCTGGGGCGTCACTGGTACTGCCAGCCGTCGACAAGGAGAAGGAGGTGAGGTCGAGAACAGGGCCGTACCACGGGAATCTAGGCCCCGGAGCAAATCACAATTTAGGCCCCATGTATAATAAAGACAATTAAAATTTAATTTTACTAATCACTGCAGATTTGTGGTAGTATTGATTTCTCAAAGAATTATATCACACCGAAAGAAAAATCTTCGAGCCATTAGGATGCCAAGGGTGTCATAGATTTTTTTTTTAATATTTGCTAGAATGGTGCACAGATTCAAGAAAGAACAATAAATCAATTTAAGAACAGATAGATGAAAAGGGAAGAAACGACCTTTGGTTGTTGAGTAATGATTATGAAACAACTTCTGCTCCAGGGATTGCGTCGAGCCGGCGACCAAGCAGCGAGATTCCAATCATCTGAATTTTTGATGGACTCCATTGGATGGATCAATGGAAGAAGAGGTAGAAAAGCGCCTAGTAATTGATACTGGTAGTTCCTTGGTGAACTTGCCATCAATGGCTTTCTTCTTCGATAAATGTAAGCCATTGGAGGAAGGAGACGAAGAGGCTGGGAGTTAATTTCCAGCGAATTAATCTGGGGATTTGATTTGCTGGTGGGCACTGAGGAACAGTTAATTTCCAGCGAATTAATCTGGAGAATTCGATGCGTCTGGTAATCTGCTTAGAGAGTTCTCCTTTGGGCTATGAAAAAGAGACTAGTAGTTTGGTTGTGGGCCTCGGTGGGTAGTGGTTACACAGTTAGCTGCCAGTAGTACTATTTCTTTCTCTTTACAATCTCACGGTTCATTTATTTGTATTCCCCCGCTCAACTTTTTTATCTGTAGTCCTCTCATTAATACATGCTTAGACAAATTAGAGGCCCCATAAATTTTGGGCTCTGTGCAGCTGCTCCGGTTGCACATGCACAGATACGGCCCAGGTCGAGAAGCAGCGAGCATGTTTGGAAACCGAGAATTGAGCAAAACATGTCAAATCAGCAGCAGGGGAGAAGAGGGAGGAAGGGACACAGAGCAGCGGACAGAGACGGTTCCCGAAGAGGTATAGGCATACCTGTCTTGGCAGGGGGGGCGCGCCGCCCGTGCTCTTCTCGGGCCGCATTGCTTCGGCGGCCACCAGGCAGGAAGGATGGCAGAGGAGAAGGAGAGCGCGTGAGAGAATGAGGAGCCCAAAGTGTATGCCGCCGCTTATATAGAGAGAGCAGGCACGCCACAAGGTAGAGCAGGTGCGCGACGGGGAGGAGCGGACGGGTGAAAGAGCGGGCGGAAAAGGCTTCGTACAGAGCCAACCAGCCTTCTACCACCGCAGGCCAGAGCCTGCGCCTGCAGGGGAGAGCACCATGATTACCCGTATCGTATCTTTGACTTTTCAAACTGGTTCATGTAAAACCAATGCTCGGGGCTTCAGGGGATGTTTGCCTTCCACTGCTCCCACATCCTGTGTTGGAGTTTGTGATAGCCTGACTTATTAGGGATGATAGACTATTCATATCAATAAGGAATTCCTTTTTTTCCGGGAGCTCATTCGGACAGAACTTCAAAGTTAAGCGTGCTCAGCTTGGAGTAGTGTCAGGATGGGTGACCGACCGGGAAGTTGCTTCCGGGTGCGCACGAATGAGGACAAAGTGCGCAGAAAAGACTAGTATTGATCTGTGGGGCCAGTCTAGATCCCGCCAGAAGTAACGACCACCGGCGGGTGTGTCCGGGGCGTTATAAGTTGGTAATCAGAGCCGACCCTCGCGGTTACACGGATGGTTGCGGACAGGTGCGTGGTCATGTTGTTCATGACGTTTGTGACCCGTCGTGGCACCCGGCATGGCACATGTACCGGACTGGAAGCACAGACGTTTGTGTCAAGAGGGAACGTTTCTGTGGCCCGACGAGGACGTCGGTTCCTCTGAGTGGGGGTGTATGTGATAGCCTGGCTTATTAGGGATGATAGACTACTCATATCAATAAGGAATTCCTTCTTTTCCGGAAGCCCATTCGGACAGAACTTCAAAGTTAAGCGTGCTCAGCTTGAAGTAGTGTCAGGATGGGTGACCGACCGGAAAGTTGCTCCCAGGTGCGCACGAGTGAGGACAAAGTGCGTAGAAAAGACTAGTATTGATCTGTGGGGTCAGTCTAGATCCCGCCAGGACGACGGGTGTGTCCGGGCCGTTACAGAGTTAATGCAAGCTTTCTTTCGGAGGGAGTGGTCAGCTCCGTGTTGGTGGTTTTGTGATGATCAACTTCTAGTCAGTGTTTTTAGGTCAGCGTCTGGCTATCTTTACTAGTAGAAACGATCTGGTCGTGAGCTATGACACACTGTAAAAAAGAAGGAGGAAAATGTGTGTGTTTGGCTTGATTTTGATGCGATCAACTTGTGGGTGAAATGCAACATATATTATTCGGACGGCTTCGCGTCCAAAATTATACCATCATCGCATTTTTTGTCCATTGATTGTTTAAAATCTTTTGCGCCGCCACTCGATTTGCGAAGGGAGAAATGAAACAATGCAGCTTTAAGCCATGGGCGGGGAGTCCACGGCCGTCCGCCACGTCCCAACGACGGCACCCTAGGACTGTTGGAGACGGAGACGACGCGTATGACTGGGGCATTATCGGTAGATGCGGGGAAAGGGATTGAGGGGTGCGGATGCGGATGCGGGGTGGTTGCCGGCGTCAAGAAAGACGAGGAATAGACCCCGGTGGCGAATGACTGACAAAGGAGGTTGCTTGGACAGGGCGGGCAGGCGAGGCAACCGCAATTGATGGGGGTTCGAAGAGAAAGAAGGGGACCGCACACCAGGAAACGATGGGAAAAAATAGGCGATTAGCGCATGCTATAGTTCACATACTCATTGACCCCGTATATCGAGCTAATTGATCGATTGATCCTACTCCATTTGAGTGTCAACTAATTCCGAACAAGAGAAATACTTCACAAACCTACTGACACCATATTAAGCTCACCGATCGATCGAGGAATCAAAAACTAATTACTATTCGAAAGCCACACATGATCGAGACAATGTGCTGGATGAAACGAATGTTTTTTTAACACGTTATAGATGCATACACTCATACATACACACATACACTGACCTCTATGAACGCACGTACACGCACATACTTTATCTCTATGAGCACCTCCGAGAGACCGAATCGACATATCATCTTGACATTGACGAAGTCGCCATAGACACCTTCGTTGTCGATGTGAATTGTCTCCTCCACGGAATGCACATCGTCGAAAGACCTGAAATAAATTCAGAAAAATGCGACCATCAATGCAAAGTCTAAGACTTGAACCTGGTGGGTTAGTTCCACACCTAGAGGCATACACTAAGCTTTGGTTACGAAACTAGATCTAGACACACCCGTGATGAAAAGATATCAAAAAAGAGTTCATTCCAGTTTTATCCCTAAGTTTGTGATATATATTACCCATTTGATGAATTTATACTCGATTTAAGCAAACCTTCTAGTGCGTTTTCCCAATTTTGTTGTTGACTGTACACGCCATGTCAACGGTTTATTTTTTTGTAACAAACATGGTCTATTATTATATTTACGTGCAAAGTTTAAAGAAAGATGGCTTCCATGGTCTTCCGTAGGGGTGGAGTTTGGTTTATATTGTTATCTCAGTTCGGCTTATTCAGGCTTTTTAAATTTTGATGTATGTAAAATAAGCATCGAAATAATCGTAGCAAAATTATAAACCGAACCTTATTAACCAAAATATGTTGGTCTTGTTTGTTCGGTTAACCGCGAACCAGATTCTGTGTGGACCTGACATGTAGGCCATACGGAATAGAAAGAATTAAGCAAGTGCACATGTAAGCCGTATGTTAATTACTTTTAGCTTGGAGTAGTACTTTTTTTTGAAATATCCAGCGCTTGCTGGTTTCCATTGATTTAGCAGAGAGAGAGATTACATAACTTGATCAAGTGATCAGACGGCAGAAGGGGTTGCACGCGGCCTCGCATGGGTCTGGCTGAGGCAGCCAGGGTTTTTAGGTTTCTATCTCACGTTAGATCCCCGAATGGGTGCTCTATGCATTTCGCTCCAGCTAATCTCCATAGCTCTAGGTCGCGGTGACAGGCGTCGATAATGCTTCTCACGCTAGGGTTCCTGCCTCTGAAGATTGCCTCGTTTCGCTCTAGCCAGATGTGCCAAGTGATCATGGCGATCATCGTCGTGGTGCCCTTCTTATCCCCCTGGGCCGCCTGGTCGACGATGGACTGAACACGTTTTGTTGTGCTTGGTACTTCCGGCCAGCTGTTGTGATCCAGAGCGCCGCATCCATGCCAGCCCGCGACGCTGTGCCAGACCTGCAGGGAGATCGAGCACTTCCAGAAGAGATGGACTGATGATTCCAAGTTTCTTCGGCAGAGCGGGCAAAAGTAGCAGTTCTCCCATCCTCTCCTCTAGAGACGGTCGTTGCACCAGAGGCGATCGTGGTGCAGCAGCCATAGAAACATTTTGATCTTTCCCGGGGCCCAAATCTTCCAGATCAGGGCACGAAACTGGCTCGTACCTCCGCTGTCGAGCTGGGCGTTGTATGCCGTCTTCGCAGTGTACTGCCCGGAGCTGCTCAACGTCCAGCGGATGGTGTCTGGCCTTCCCGCAAGTGTGATGACTCCAGCTCTTCTGATCTCTCTGGCTAGCTGGACAATTTGCGGCAGGATGCTGTTGAAGTCTCCGTGGTTTAGGTCCTGGATCCATCTGCCATCGTCCAGGGCGTCACGGACACATCTGTTCTTTCGTCTCGAGTGTGCGAAGACCGCCGGGAAAGCTTGTTTGAGTGGCCGGCCACCCAGCCATGAGCAAGCCCAGAAGGAGGTCGTGGCCCCGTCCCCGATGGTCCCACCGTGGCTGCAGCAAAGAGGGAACGGTCCTTGGCATCGCAGGGGGTTTCCGTGCCAACCCATGGCCTGTTGGGGTCTGTCCAGCTGAGCCAAAGCCAGCGGAGGCGAAGGGCACGGGCAAACGTCGAGAGGTCCTGGATGCCCAGTCCGTCGCGGTCCGTCGGCGTGGTCACCGTCTTCCATGCAACTTTGCATTTCCCTCCACTGATCTCTTCATCTTGCGCCCAAAGAAAGCGCCTCCTGGCCTTGTCGATCTCCTTGAAGAACTTTTTGGTGGCTCGCAGCATCGTGATGGCGAAGGTTGGCATGGCGGAAGGACGCAGCGCACAAGAACCCGGCGCCCGGCCAATGGCAGCAGCTTTGCCCTTCCAGCCAGCGAGCCTGGCTCTGATCCTATCTAAGACGAACTGAAGGTGGACTAATCTTATTCTACCAGTCGTGATCGGTAGTCCTAAGTATTTGATAGGGAAATGAACCGTAGCCCCCCCCCCCCAAAGTTTTGCAGGACGTCGGCGAGGTCGATTTCGGTGTAGCTAATGGGCACGACAGATGATTTCGCTAGGTTAACCCGGAGACCAGTAGCGTTACCGAAGCTAGCGAGGATTTGCAGTAGGCTATCTACATCCTGGCGATCGGGGTTGATGAAGATTACGGCGTCGTTGGCATAAAGGCTAGTTCTCATTCTGGTTGCAGGCCCTGGGATTGGCAGTATCATACCCTGACGCGTAGCAGCCTCCAGAAGGCAATGCAAGGGGTCGATGCAGAGGATGAAGAGCAGGGGAGACAGGGGGTCACCCTGTCGGAGGCCTCGAAGATGGTCGATGGAGTATCCAGGGACGCCGTTCAATAGGCAAGTCGAAGTCGAGGAGGACAGCAACATTGCAATCCAGTCACGCCAGCGGGGAGGGAAGCCCATTTTACTCATCAGTTCTAGGATGTATTCCTAGGAAACACTGTCAAAAGCTCTAGCAATGTCGAGCTTCAGCAGGAGGGCTGGGGTTTTTCTACGGTGCAGTGCTCTGACAGTGTTTTGCACGAAGAGGTAGCTATCGTGGATGCACTTTTTCTTCTGGAAGGCAGATTGTGCCGGCGAGATGATTCTGTTAATCACAGTTGGCAGGCACATAGATAAAACTTTGGTGATGAGCTTCCCGATCGAGTGTACCAAGCTGATAGGCCTGAAATCTCCCATGGAAGAGGCTCCATCCTTCTTCGGGATGAGAACGATCATAGCCGTGTTTAGATCAGAGAAGCTTCCATCAGCGAGGTTGTAAAAGTGGTGGAAGACAGCCATAATGTCTTCTTTGATCACGCTCCAGCAAGCCCTAAAGAAAGTCCCCGAGAAGCCATCGGGGCCAGGGGCCTTTTCAGCCGGAGACGCCATGATCGCAGCCCACACCTCAGCTTCGGTGAAAGGGTTATCCAGTCCATCGTTACTGACCGAGGGGAGATCCAGTTCGTCCCAATTCAGCGTGTTTGCTCTGCTGCTTCTCGTGCCGAGCAGTTTACTGAAGTGCTCATGGGCTATAGCCGCCTTGTCATCGTGGGTCGTGGCCATGCCCGATTCTGTCTGCAGGGAATGGATGCAGTTTTTCCTTCGCCTTGAGTTTATCTTGGCCTGAAAGAAAGCCGTCCTAGCATCTCCAGCGCGAAGCCAAGTGATCCTGGAGGCCTGCCGTTTCCGAGCGCGCTCCACTGCAGCCAAACCGAGCAATCTCTGCTTTAACATCTTGCGTAGGTGGAATTCTGCTGTAGATAGCCTTCTCCTCTCTTATGCCACATCTAGCCGCAATACCACCTCGCATGCCAGGTGCAACTGAACCTTTGCATCGCTAAACAGCGAGCGTGCCCAGATATTCAGGTCAGCAGCAGTTCTTCTCATCTTAACTTTCAGTCTGGCAATGGGGCAGGTGTGGTTCACTGGTCGCTGCCAAGTTCGCTGGACAGTCTCCTGGAAGTGCGGGAATTTAGGCCAAAAAGATTCAAATATGAACGTTGGCTTTCTTCGGGGGGCAGTAGTGTTTGCAATGACCAAGGGGCAGTGGTCAGAGCAAGCAGTTGATGCTGCAAACAGCATGTAGGTTGGGAACAGGGCATCCCATTCTGGATTGCAGAACATCTTGTCAATGCTGACCATGGTTGGATCTTCCCTCTCATTAGTCCAGGTAAACCTCATGTTTTTGCACTTAATTTCCTTGAGGTGTGCTCTGTCAAGGGCTGCTCTGAATCTTCCCATGAGCCTCCTATTCAAGTTCAGGTTGCTCTTGTCCCTTGCTTCATAGATCTCGTTGGAATCTCCATTGATTATCCATGGTTCTCCCAATTGAGGGGCTGCTCTAACTAACTCAGCCAGAAAATCATCCCTTCGCGTGTCATCCGTTGGACCATACACAGTTGTCAGCCAAAACTCACAGCCGCTCTGAATTTCAGTAACCTTTGCCGTGATCGAGAAGCAGCTGATCATGTGGGTTGTGATGTTAACCAGGCTTTTGTTCCATAGGATGACAGCTCCTCCTCTTGTTCCCATGGCAGGCAAGGCCGCGCAACCCTCCAGCGTATTGCCGCCCAGGTCTCTCACCAGCTCCGGTGACCAACAGTCGATCTTCGTCTCTTGTAGGCATAGAATTGTTACTCGGTGTGCCTCGGCCACTTCTCTGATTGCAGCTCTCTTTGCAGGGGCGTTTAACCCTCTCACATTCCAGCTCATGGTGATGTAGTTCAAACTAATCATGGATCACAAAATAAGCTCCGCCAACTAAACATTCTATTAAAGTAGAAGAACAAGTACACATGCCGTCGTACAAGGGTTCGCCGGAGACCACCAATAGGCCCCATAATTCTCCGGCGATAGGCGATCCTCTGATCCCTACCACTAACACTGAAGACGACTAACATCAACCCTAGCTCACGTTGGCTTAAGGCCAACGCTTGGCGGAGACTACTGCTGCTACGACTACGATGAGAACGGTTACAGGGTTGTGCTAACATTGGGGAAACTACACTGTGTCTGCAGTCTCTGCATCTGGGCCTGCGAGGCCGCCGGCGATGCGCAGGGCGTCAGGGTCGAGGCGGGTGAGCTTGGCGATGATCGCAATGTCCTGCTCTGACAGTGGCTCATCGAAGCGGCGGATGAGAGCTTCGCTTCCTTTGTCGTCATCTTCTCCTTTGGACCAAGCATCCCCAGGCGCTTGACTAGCAGCAGGGAGGCGCGTTGGGCAACTGGCACTGTGCACTTGCTCTCTTTCTGTCTTGCACTCTGCCTGACGGGGGTTGAGGAGGCTCTGGTCTTGGATGGCGCGGATCGACGTTTCTGTGGCGGTGCAACGATGATGGGCGGGGGCACGTCGGTGAAGAGGCGGGGCTGCTCCTCCACCGCGGCCTCGTCCCTGTCGAGCTGCAGCTGAAGCACCTCCTGTGTCACCGCACCCACCTGCAGAGTGGTGGCCACTGCGAAGGGGGGGGGTGCGGCATGCAGCAAACTCGAGCGGGATGGCGAGTGCGTCGGCGATCGTCTTGTCCAGCTCCTGCTGGACCTCGTCGGCGCGCGGCGGCGTAGGCAGCGCCTGGCCCGCGGAGTCAAAGAAGGCAGAGACCGGGTCACTCGCGGGCTCGGCGGTGGCCACCGCAGCCCCCGCCTCCTTCCTGGGGAGCAGCGGCAGAGGAGGGGTGGCCCTGAGCTGGGGCGGCTGCTGGGAACGCTTGCTTCACTTGCGACGGCTATCGGGGGTGCGGCTGCGGTGGCGCGAGGAGCTGGCGCCGTCACGCCTGGGGGGCTTGTCTCGCCCGAGCAGGGCGTCCTTCCATGTTCGCCGCCCGCCCTGCGCCCCATCAGGGTCGTCGCGATCGCGTTGCTGCCCGAGCTGAAGCCCTCCGCATCCTGACAGGGAGACCAGGGCAGGGTGCCTCCGTCCCTACCCCTGGCCGTCTTCCACGTGCATGGTCCAGGTGCCCGGCTAGATCGTGGGCACCGAGCGGCTGTCGTCCGAGCCCGAAGAGGGGAGGCCGCTCTGAGCGGAGTGGGACGACCGCGGCGACAGCAGGGACCAGTCCTCGACGCGGTCGACGTGGATGAGCATATCGTGCCTTTTGACGCGTGGCGGCGGCGCCGCTTCCCTACTCGGCGGCGAGAAGCCAAGCATTGCCTCGACGCGCCCCGCGCCGCGAGCAGCCCTCCAGATCGTGTGCGTGGTGGGGATGAAAGCCACATCCTACACCCACACCCAGTAGGCAAAGCTTTTGGTGTGCCCACGCTCATGCGTGTGGGAGTCGAGCCGGTCGATGATGCACTTGTCGCCGAGCACCTCTTCAGCCCCGGCGACGGACCAGAGCTACATGGGCATCTTCTCGATGACGACGCGGACGTGGAGCAAGAAGTCTTGGTGCACGGCGTGGTCGTCCTCATTCCATGGCTTAACGGTGAAGCAGGCCCCGTCGACGTTGATGGAGCCCAGGCGGACGGCGTTGTCGCGGTGTGCCGGCAGCTCGAAGTGGACGAGGAAATCTTCGGGGTCGTGGCTCGTGACGCGCAGCAGGTGCGCCGGAGTGCGCAGCTGGGCCTCGAAGGCGCGGCCCACCAACATGGGGCTCTCCGCGTGCCGCTCCGTCGTGGAAATGAGCAGGACGGCGTGGCGACGAAGGAGGAAGATCTGATGCTCCATCTCTGGAGTCTCGATCACCACCTTGTGGCTGGTCCTCGGGCGGCGTGAGGGGTCGGTGTGGAAGGCACACTCCATGGCCGGCGCGGGCGGCGATGGGAACCGCAGCCACTCGTGGACAGGTCCCTGGGGGGGAGTGGTCGGGCCGGGCCGCGTCGCAGAGGGCAGTCGCGGGCACGGTGACCAGGCAGCTTGCACTCAATGCAGTGGAGTGGATCTCTACAGTCGATGCGGCGATGCTTGGTACTGAGACATCTGAAGCAGAGCCCGCGGAAGCGCCTTAAGAAGGCCTCCCGGCCGGCACGCGCATTGAAGGAGGGCCGGCGGCCACGCTGGGGCCGTTGCGCGTGCACTCTGCTGCCGGCGGGCGCTCGCTGGCGCGCCGCGACTTGCGGGACTGGACCTCCATCCATTCAAATCCATTGACGGAAGGGGAAGAACTCTGCCACGCGGAAGGCCTAACTACGATGGACTGAAGCCGTGATCGCCCAGAATGGGGGGGCAGTGAAGATCCGGAGTGGAAAGGGGTGGCGCCGCCTCGGAGCACTCACCTCGCAACAGGATTTGTGGCAGAGAGCCGGGGGTGACCGTGGACGCGGGGGGGGGGGGGGGGCAGTCGGGAGTTCGGTAGCATCGACGGACCGCTGGATCCAGACAACGCAGGCATGGAGGCCGGCCAACCCCATCCCTCGTTCTCCTGTGAGCGGGACCGAGCTGAGTGCGAGGAGCAGCTGGAGCGGGGGCGCCCCATGCCGGGGGCGGAAGGTGGCGTCGCTGCCCGGGGCGGGCAGCGGCTGGATCTGGTGGCCGCCGCGGCCGGGGTGGCCAGCGGCGCGGGGAGGGCTCTCACGCTCTCATGTCGCTTGGTGTTGATGTTATGAACTTATTTGGAGTAGTACTAGTACTTGCATGAAACGAGAGATCCTATGCGCACTCGCTCGACTACGTTGCATGCATGCAAACCAGTGTTGGCACATTTTAAGAAAATCTAATCATGATGCTGACAACTATGTTTTGCGAGAAACTGCCGAGCAAATTACGTTCATGGGATGCAGGAGTACGTACTAGTAGTACTCCCTCTGGTCCTTTTTACTTTGCATATAAGATTTGTCCGAAGTCAAAGTATCTTTACTTTGACCAAATTTATAGAAAAAAGTATCAACATTCACAATACCAAACCAATATTGTTAGATTCATTACGAAATGTAGTTTCATAGTATATATAGTTGGTATTGTAGATGTTTATATTTTCTAATATAAATTTGGTTGAGTTTGACTTGACAGAAATCTAATACGCGGAGTAAAAAGGACCGGAGGGAGTAGTAGTTGCCTTTTTGTAGGGTGTCCGTACTAGTAAGATCATCTCCAGCTGCCACAGTACGTGGGTCAATGGCAGAGCCAGAGGAAGGCACGGTGTTCCATCCTGCGACGACAGCAAGGGGACAGACAACCAGAGTGAATCCTTGAGTAGCAAATCAACCGTGAGGAATAGCACCGCACCGCACCGCACCACGCGGGGTGGTACCACTTCACCTGCTAGTGCAGACATGTACTTTGTCTATCCAATTGCTAGTACATGCACCGGAAGATCAAATGATTGCTTTTATGTACACGGGAATTGAGGAATATAGTGTTGCCCTGGTTATTTCTGCAAGCACCGGAATCGTTTTTTTTTCTCCAATACACCTAAGCGTATCTTTGCATTGATAGGTAGAGTGAAAGTTACAGGGTTAGGGATCCAACGACTTGTGCGCAAAGAGGCAAGTCGAAGGCTCCCGAGAGTAGAGGGAGGGGGTTCTCAGCCCCAATACATGCGGTCTACATTACATCGAGTAGTGCTTGCAGCCCTTGGGCGCCGACCATGGCCCAGGCGCGCACTTCGTCTTGGATGGTAGCTAGCAGAATGTTGATGGAGGGTTGGCGATGATCAAAGATGCATGCATTTCGGTGCTTCCAAATCGCCCACGTAATGATTGGGACGATCGAGGCGAGAGCCTTTCGGAGAGAGCGCGGCATGGAGTCTGTCGCAGAACGCCACCAATCAAAGAGGGGGATAGTGCCGTCGGGGGGGGGGCAGTGGTAAGGCAACACCAAGAGTAGGCGCGGTACCAGATTTCCTTGGAGAAGGGGCACGCCACGAGTAGATGGTGAATGTCCTCGGCATCCTGATCGCAGAGCATGCAAGTAGACGGATGGGGCGGGCCGGGCCGAGCAAGTCTTGTGGCCGTCCAACAACGATCCTGCTTCGCAAGCCAGAGAAAGATCTTGTTGTCGTCGGGTGTCCAGCATTTCCAAGTGAGCCTCCACTCTGGGTCAGCGATGGAGCCTTGGAAGAGGGTGTGGTAGCATGATTTGGCCGAGTAGGATCCGCTGTCAGTCCAGCGCCATCGTAGCGAGTCGGGCTGGGGGAGAAATTCACCTGGAGGAGGCACCTCCAGAGTTCGACATACTCCACAGTGGTCACCACATTCAGCGCGCCGCGGATATCATGGATCCAGGCCCTGTTCTGGAGACCATCATGAACCAGACGCTTGGCGTGGAGGCGACGAGGAACAAGCGCGGCTAGGCTCGGCGCAAGTTCGGCAATGGATTTGCCATCAAGCCAGTGATCGGTCCAGAAACAACATGTGCGGCCGTCGCCGATGGTCCAAGTGGTGGAAGCTCGAAAAATGTCGCGAACGCTGGCGTCATCCGGCAGGTGGAGGTGGTGCCAGGGCCGGGATGGGTCAGTGATGCGCAGCCATAGCCAGCGAACATGAAGGGAGATGTCGGTGCGCTGGATGTCGCGCATGCCTGGGCCACCGAACTCGAGAGGGCGGCAGACGCGCGGCCAGTTGACAAGGCAGTTGCTGGAGCGAGCCTCTTTACGACCGTGCCACAGGAAATCTCGGATCAGATGATTGATAAGCTTGAGGATCGGGGCCGAGAGGGTCATAGTGAGAAGCAGGTGAAATGGCATGGCAGAGAGGACGTGGCGGATGAGGGAAAGACGCTCGCCGCGGGAGAGGAGGAATGCCTGTCAGGAGCTTAGGCGCTTGGCCATCTTCTCGACAAGAGGCATGAGCGTCGTATTACCAATTTTCCTCGTAGAGAGGGGGAGGCCTAGGTAGTTGATGGGGAACGCCTTGGTCGAGCAGGAGAGTGTCTCGCCCGCGAGGGCGGCCACCTCAGTGGTGCAGCAAATAGGAGTAGTGGAGCACATCGCAAAGTTGGTCTTGAGGCCAGATGCATGGCCGAACAGCTCGAGAATGCGCCGGACAGCCTGGAGGTCGTGGTGATCAGGGTGACAAAAGAGGATGACGTCATCCGCAAATAGAGAGATGCTAGGGATAGCACACCTAGCGGTGAGGTGCTGGAGGATGTTGTGCCTGCTCGCGTGCTGGACCAAGGTGTTGAGGACGTCGATCACCGGAACGAAGAGCATGGGTGAGACGGGATCGCCTTGTCGAAGGCCGCAAGCATGATCAATGGGCGGTCTAGGGGAGCCGTTGATGAGCACTCTCGAAGAGGAGGTCGAGAGGAGGATGGCAACCCATGCCCGCCAACGATGGCCAAATCCCAAGTGCGCGAGGACCTCGAAGAGTAAGGGCCAAGACACCGTGTCGAAGGCATGGGCGATGTCGAGCTTGATAAGGATGCGCGGGGCTTTGAGATTGTGGAGGAGCCTTGCGGTCTGCAAGCACGGGAATCATGGGAGGCTGAAGTACTAGTACTAGTACCGGAGGAAAGCCAATCGAGAAGGAGGTCCAGGTAGATCGTCAACTTATGTCCTGACTTCCCTAGTGGAGAGATTTGTGTGTGTGTGTGCGTGTGTGTGTGTGTGTGGTAATTATAGCAAGCTTGCATGAGAAGGAATTCAAGTGAGTGTATATTATTGTGCATCACTTGTTTATGGGGGGAAATTGGAATCACTCTAAAGACAAGGAAAATTGCCTTTCATTTGAGGTATTTGTTCAATGTTAATGTATTGGGCAAGTTTTTTATCTATCACTACTTTTTGAAATAAAAATTGGACAATTGTTTTTTGTTTCCATGTCATGTATTGTGGAATATAATAGCAACACTATTTACATTCAAACAATCCAAAGGAAGGTAGATGATGTCTACTTAGGCATTCCATGCTATATTTTGAAATACTTTGGAATTGGAAATTATGTCATCAAATTCCTTTGTGGAGGAACACTATTATTGTTACAGAACACTTTGTGGAACTTCAATGAGAAGGGATCTGGTTTATTGTTCTGTCTTGGAATCTATTGATTATGTGATGCGGAGCCTCCCATGAACATCACCATGTGAAGTGCCCCATCATTAAGAGACATGCGCAACTTTACGTGAAACTTGTATCTTCCAAAGAGCACTCCACACAACCGGAGTTGTAGATCCTCCTTGGCTCTGGGACGCCATTGCATGTGGTCGAGAACTGTGTATCAACTACATATGGTGGGTCGAATGAATTGAAAACATCGTTCTTTTCTCATGGTGCCATACAATAAAGCCATCAAAAGCTTGCACATTCAGTGGAAATTCTAGTATTTGACGGGCGTCCATGGGAATGAAAATGCTCTGTATAAGTTCCTCATCCCAAGTCCCCGAAGTTGGATCTATAAGCTCACACACCCTTGTTAAAACAGTTTGTCCAATATGTTCAAATTTGTAGATGGAGATCATAACACGGGATCATCCCTCTAAAATCAATTCTGAAAATCCGGCATGTAGGGACTCATGGTGCTTGTCCAATCTGCCATCAAGGAACAACAGATCTTAAACATCTCCTATTCCAATGTAATCTCGCGGAGGAACTATGGAACCACTTAGGGATGATGGAGATCATTGATGATGTTATCATGATTGACCAATCAGGTTTTGTCATATTGGAACATCTTCTCCTTCTACTGTTGTCTCTACTGCTTATTATGCGCAAAATCTGGAAGTGAAACAAGCCCTTCTTGTTTTACCGGTATACTTGTGGTGGATCAAGCGACAAATTACACACAACGAGTCATACCCTCCTTTTTGGTGGCCTGTGACGGTATTGGTATAGCGGCAATTTTTCAAAGTTCCTCCTGACGGAACAACATGGCAGAAGTGCGGAGATGGACAAAACCGGACCTGAAGTTCATGAAACTGAATGTTGATGCAATTGTGTTACTGAGGATGGTGCAGGAGCCATGACAACCATGTTGAGAGATTGTAGAGGTACATTCCTAGCTGCCCGATGCAAATATATTCGGTTTTGTTGCAGATGTGAAGACCACCGAAGCAATAGCAATGAGAGACGTGCTCAATTTTGCTAATGCTTTGGGATTTAATCGAGTTGAAGCCGAGTTAAACTCACTTATGTGATTAACTTCTGTAATAACCAATCTCAATGGTGGGATGCAACATTGGCTATCTTTGCAGAGTGTGTGGACGTAGCTGCTTGACTGGGAAGGTCTCTTTTAAACATTGTTTTCGTTCAGTGAACCAAGCATCGCATGTTATCTAAATTTTGTTGATGTAATAATACTTCTCTTAGTTGGCCTGGTGAGCCTCTGGCATGTTTGGTCTGTGCGCTTCTAAATGATGTAATTTTGTTTTTAGAATAAAGCTAGCCATGATGGTCTTCGCTAAAAATAGACATACACAACATCTACTTCATATGTATTAAGGCGAATCTTCTCCTTTACACGTGTTTACTTGAAACTCTCTTGGATGGTATACTACCTAACCATCCTTACCCGTGCATACATAAGTTTTAGCGGAGTATCACACTTGTTAAGAAGGAGTTCAAGCACAAGACTATGACTATGCCATCCAAGAGGGAAGCATGGAAGCGGCGATGGGAGAAGACAGAGTAACCGAAGTAATGCTGCAAAACCGCACCACTAGACAGTCCGGACGGATGACCAGACAGTCCGGTTAACATTTGCTCAAGGCCCCAAACCTTCTGTTGCCACCATATTGTCCAGTGCCGACCATACTATCCGATAGTGCTCATGCGTGCAGAAATTGGGCAAAGCACATGTAACTTTACCCTTTTCCCCTCACTTACCCATTCATGCCTTGCACCATATATCCCTCCACCCCTCCATTTTAGGGCTGGCAAAGACTAGAACTAAAACCATAGAGCTTTGCTTGTGTTCCTCCCCTTTGTGGGATCTATCTCCTCCTAGAGGAACAAAACCTCCTTTGTGAGAAGTATCACTCTAACTCAACAAGGCCTCCTAATGGGAGAAGGATTCCCTGAGTGAATCATAAAGATCTCCACTTGTGGAGGAGAAAGGCTTCATAGAAGCATAGAAGTATCAAGCTCTCCTTGTTCTAGGACTTGGGGAAGAACCCTATCTTGTTTCATCTCTCTCTTTGGATGATTTGGATCAAGGAACTATGTATGTGTATCTTTATTTGCATCTATGTGTGTTGATTCAAGTGTTTCCCCTCGTGTTTCCTCTCAGGTTCGCCGTATTTTTTTCCTCAAATCCACCTCTAATTCATGAAGATCAGGCCACTCTAGAGGCTTGCCCAATATCACCATGACATACTATTTGGAAACGGAAGACTGAAAATATCGCTCAATGGTGCATTACAGTTTTTTCACACAATAGCATCATCTTTCTTGATGGTACATTGGAAGTTATCAACCCAAATTGTTTTTTGGCAAAGATAACTCTATATGGAGGAATCTCGGAATGTAAACACATGCTTGGATTTTTTCATTGATGCTTTCTATGACTTGGACACATATCTTGGAACATGATAAAGTGGCTTACTAATTATGATAAAGTGCCACCTCTAGTTGGTTTTGGAGTATTGATGACAAACTTGGTTGAGGGACTAATGTGTTTGTGAGAATTGCAGGATAACATAGGTAGTAGTCCCTTATTGATTCGGCTTTTGTCGTTTGAGAGCAACCCACCTCTGAAGCATTTGAGAGAGAGATCCTTGTGAGGACAAAGCCCAAAACACCCGGAGCCAAAGAGTGTTAGGCATAACTGAAGTCTTTGTGTCTGCATGACTTGAAGACTTGTTACACTTGAGGACTATGAATCCTCCAGCCAATTAGGCGTCGCATTTTGAGCATCCAGGAGTCATTGTGGATTGCCGCTGAACGGAGTTTGTGAAGGTTTGGAAGTCTACCTTGAAGACTTGCCAGAGTGATTGGGCGAGGACTGGGTGTCCTTAGCTCAAGGGGAATAAGGTGAAGACGCGGTCTTGTGAGTTAAATCTCATCCACCCTAACCAGACGTACAGTTGTCACATCAACTGGAACTGGTCTACCAAATCCTTGTCTTCACCAAGCAACTAGTTCTATCCTCCACTTCCCTTTACTTTACAGTCCCGCTTCATGAAGTCATTTCTTACTTGTATGATCAGTTTGACTTCACTTAGTGAAGACTATTTACTATTTGGCTTCATACTGTCTTCCATCTTGATTCATACTACCTAGCTATTGATAGTCTTCGTGCTTTTACTACATTGCTTACTTGACTATGGCTTGTCTAGTGTAGTCTATCTTCGGCTGCATATCAATAGGTTCATTTCTAATGTTTGTCTTCAAAGACCTCGTGTTTTGAAGACTTTTATAAAAATGGCCTATCCCCCCCTCTAGTCGATAACTAGCACTTTCAATTGGTATCAGAGCAAGGTGCTCCCTTGTTCTGTGTGATTCGGTTTAACCACCTGGAGTTTTAGCTATGTCAACTGCAGAGATAATCAAGGTCTCCGCTGCGTGCCCAGTCTTTGATGGCACTGATTACCCCTACTGGAAGAATAAGATGCGCATGCATCTTGAAGCCATTGATGTCGACCTTTGATATGCATCAAGAATGGTGTTCCCAAGGTCGGTGAAGGTGTCACCGCTGCTGATGTCAAGAGGTTCATTCAACTAGATTCGACTGCCAAGAACATCATCTGTGGTCATCTGACCAAAGGACAGTACGGCCATGTGAGTGCACTGGAAACTACGAATCTGGTCTGGGACTGTCTCTCCAAGGTCAACAAAGGCGTCTCAACTCAGAGAGATTCAAGGATTGATGTTCTTCACAACCGCTTCAAGAGAAACGACAATGAGAATGTCCAGCTCATGTTTGATCGCCTCACTGATATCACAAATGAGCTTCGCGCACTTGGCGCCACTGAGATCACCAAGCACGAAAATGTCAAGAAGCTCCTGAGATCACTTGATAGCTCATTCGACATGCTGGCCTTGATGATACAAGAACGTCCTGACTTCAAAGATCTCGATCCATCTGACATACTTGAGAGGCTCAGCACACATGAGTTCCAGTTGTCTGAGAAAAGAGACATCTATGGCCCCAACTATGGACGAACCCGTGCTTTGAAGGCAAATGTTGTTTCCTCATCTGAAGAAGAATGTGAATGCAGTTCTATTACCCTTCACTACAGATGACTTCACCACCCTTACAAGGGGAATGCGCTCTTTGGCTAGCAAACTAGCTGAAGACACTGATCTTACACATTACCAACCAGTTTATGATGCCAACAATAAGAAGGTGAAGGCGCCGACGCATGATGCTCCAGATCTGACGCCTCCAATCCGTAAGCACACTTATGCCCCTGATGTTGACCCATCCACACTTATAAGTGATGAAGCTGTATTTAGAGCTTTAACTGGGATCGACTGGTCGACCACTGACTTCCAGCCATTGGGTGAAAAGGGGGCAGATGAACCGGTGATGGACGAGCCACAACCTTCAACTCAGCAAGGTCAAGAGTCATAAGCCATGGGTCGGCTTAGCATCTGCTTTCTGCAAAACTGCTAAGACAATTATTCCTGTGGGGCATTAGATGCCTTTGTAATAGGATTAGTTAAACTCTTGATTTGCCATGCCATCATGCATGCTTTGTTTTGCATGATACTACTGATCTGTCAAGTTGAAGATCCGCCACTTATGTTTATTATTTCATCGACTACGTGCTCCACTTTACTTATTGTACCTGCACACAGACACATGACAAGGATCCTAGCGGTTTACCGCAGGACGGATCATAATACCTTATAAAAACCACTAGTGGCTAAAGATAGTCCATAACCAGGGCCGGTTTAATCATGACCTTCAATAAAAATATCATACATGTGATACACCGCCGGCTTAGCAGACCAGCGGAATAAGGGTGAAAACCCCAAAATGTTGAGCGTACAAAACTCTGTGTAAGTTGACACATATCGCCGGCTTAATACGCCATATGCAGCAAGGGGTAATATCCCAAACTTAGAGCGTAGAACTTCCAAGCATATGAAATCATTATATCCTGGTGACTTATAGTCTTAAAGCCAGGCCGGGTTAATAAACACCGGGTAATTTCATGTATAAACCAGAAGGCATAGCCCTCCTTCATTTTTAACCATGTATCAATATGTCATAGGAGAGGAATCTCAAAAAATGTACAAATCAAAAATCGAAAAATCAAGGCTGTCACAGGTGGCCAGGCCTAAAAATCAAGTGCGTTCAAGGGCTGCACAGCTACTGAGTTAAACCTTCATAGAAACCTTATAAGCCATACCTCACATAACGTCGTTTTAACTTTGACCAATTCAGGGTCTATATAAGATTGATTTGTCAAAAGTACGGCGGGTTGTTCCAGGATTACCTGGACGGAGTGGCAGATTTAAAAAGGCAGGATAACTCGGGTTTTTAGGTGAATACACCTGGCTTCCAAGCCTGGCTTTTAAGCCTATTACAAGGTCATAAAAACTCTTATCCGTTGAACAAAGATCCCCCAAGTAACATTATATTCCGGGCACATAAGCCGGATCAACAAGGGTAATCATAGCTATGCTCGATGAGCAGGAAGCCCCCAAGTGATATATTTGTGAGCTGTGCTCGCCGGGTACCTATGTCTGAGTCGTGTTGTGCAACAAACTCTCTTTGGTCCCTGTAACTTGGTATCAAGCCTTTAAGTGATCATATAAAAGAAAGACTCAATTTCTGAGAAATGAAATGATAGAGGCCCTGAATTATCAGGGATGCCGTCTTTATTATATTAATCATAACATATACATTGTCAAAATATGTACATCAGGTGAGCCTATGGCTCAGGTATAATAAGGCCGTAGATGAGCAATATTCCATGGCCGGCGGGTTTCCTCCTCTGACATGCATGAGTCCTTGCGGTCTCGAACATCGATAAGGTAGTATGACCCATTGTTCAGATTTTTTCTAACCACAAAGGGCCCTTCCCAAGGTGGGGATAGCTTGTGCATATCAGATTGATCCTGGATAAGCCGGAGCACCAAGTCACCTTCTTGAAAAGTTCTGGTTTTAACCCGGCGGCTGTGATAACGGCGCAAATCTTGCTGGTAAATCGCTGAACAAGCCGCTGCAAGGTCACGCTCCTCATCTAACAGGTCAAGTGCATCCTGACGTGCTTTTTCATTGTCAGCTTCAACATAAGCCGCCATGTGGGGCGAGTCGTGACGGATGTCACTAGGGAGAACCTCCTCTGCTCTGTAAACCATGAAGAAAGGCATATAGCCCGTAGATCTGTTGGGGTAGTATTGTACTCCATAACACGGAAGGTAACTCCTCGACCCAGCAACCCGGCGTCCTCTGCAAAGGAACCATAATCCGAGGCTTAATGCCTCTCAGGATCTCTTGATTGGCTCTCTCAGCTTGACCATTAGACTGGGGTGAGCCACTGATGATACATCAAGACGTATATGCTCACGTTGAAAAAATTCTTCCATAACACCTTTGGATAGATTAGTTCCATTATCAGTTATAATACTGTGGGGAAAGCCAAAACGGAAAATCACCTTTTTAATAAATTGAACCGTCATCGCTGCGTCACATTTACTAACCAGCTCTGCCTCAACCCACTTTGTAAACTTGTCAACCGCCACCAGAAGGTGTGTCTTTTTTTCTTTGGACCTTTGCAAAGGCCCAACCATATCGAGCCCCCAGACTGCAAACGGCCAAGTAATTGGAATCATCCTCAATTCTTGAGCCGGCATGCGAGCTCGGCGTGAAAACTTCTGACACCCATCACATTTACTAACTAGATCCTCAGCATCGGCGTGAGACGCCAGCCAATAAAACCCATGACGGAAAGCCTTGGCTACAAGAGACTTAGAGCCGGCATGATGACCACAATCTCCTTCATGAATCTCTCATAGAATATCACATCCTTCTTCAAGAGAAACACAACATTGAAACGCCCCTGTAATACTACGATGATGCAACTCTCCATTGACAATAGTCATTGACTTAGACCGCCGGGTTATCTGCCTGGCCAAAGGTGCATCCTCAGGTAACTCGCCCCGAGTCATATAAGCCAAATATGGAACTGTCCAATCAAGAATAGCATGAAGAGCCGCCACTAGTTGTGCTTCGGGTCAGGAATAGCAAGATCCTCTTCTGTAGGCAATTTAACAGAAGGGTTATGCGGAATATCCAAGAAAGTGTTAGGTGGCACCGGCTTACGCTGAGACCCTAACCGGCTTAAAGCATCAGCCGCCTCATTTTTCCTGCGATCAAGGTGTTCAACTTGATAACCCTTGAAATGACTCGCAATAGCATCAACCTCTCGATGATAAGCCGCCATGAGTGCATCCTTAGAGTCCCAAGTGCCAGAGACTTGTTGAGCCACCAGATCTGAGTCACCGAAACACCTAACCCGGCTTAAGTTCATTTCCTTAGCCATCCGAAGACCATGGAGCAAGGCTTCATACTAAGTTGCATTGTTAGTACAAGGGAACATCAACCGGAGAACATAAGAAAATTTATCACCTCGCGGGGAAGTTAAGACAACTCCAGCCCCCGAGCCCTCCAACTGCCTTGACCCATCAAAGTGAATAAATCAATATGTTTTATCCGGCTTTTCCTCAGGCATCTGCAACTCTGTCCAATCATTGATAAAATCCACAAGCGCTTAAGACTTGATGGCTGTACGGGGCACATACTTTAAACCGTGAGGTCCAAGCTCAATGGCCCATTTGGCTACCCGACCTGTGGCTTCTCTGTTTTGAATGATATCCCCTAAAGGGGCAGAACTAACCACAATGCTAGGATGCCCAGAAAATACTGTTTAAGCTTCCGGCTACCCATAAAAATCCCATATACAAGCTTCTGCCAATGCGGATACCTTTGTTTGGACTCAAGAAGGACCTCACTAATGTAGTAAATCGGCCGTTGAACCGGTTGCTCTTTCCCTGACTCCTTTCTTTCCACCACAATGGCTACACTGATAGCTCGGCTATTGGCAGCCACAAATAATAATAAAGGCCCCTTATCAATAGGGGCAGCAAGAACTGGCGGCTCAGCCAATTGTTTCTTCAAGGCCTCAAATGCCTGATCAGCAGCATCACTCCAGACAAAGTGATATGTCTTCTTCCTCATCTGATACAAAGGAATAGCTTTCTCACCCAACTGGCTTAAGGCCGCAATACGACCGGCTAACCGCTGAACACCATTGATACACATCAGCTTAGCTAGAGAGGTGATGGCTTTTATCTTCTCCGGGTTAGCCTCAGTGCCCCGTTATGAAACCAGAAAACCCAAAAGCTTACCGGCTGGTACACCAAAAACACACTTAGCCGGGTTAAGCATCATCTTATAAACCCGGAGATTGTCAAAGGTTTCCTTCAAATCATCAATCAGGGTCTCCATCTTCCTGGACTTTACCACAATATCATCCATAGAGGCATGAACATTGCACCCGATCTAATCATGAAGACAATTCTGCACACATCGCTGGTAAGTCGCCTGGGCACTCTTGAGCCCAAAAGGCATGGATACAAAGCAGAAGGCTCCAAAGGGGGTGATAAAGGTTGTCTTCTCCTGGTCTTTAACTGCCATCTTGATCTGATGATAACCAGAATAAGCATCCAAAAAACTCAGACGCTCACAACCCGCCGTAGCATCAATAAGTTGATCAATACGGGGGAGAGCAAAGGGATCAGCTGGACAAGCTTTGTTTAAATACGTATAATCCATACACATGCGCCAGGTGCCGTTTTTCTTGAGCACCAGCACCGGGTTAGCTAACCACTCAGGGTGAAAAACTTCAATAATGAACCCAACCGCCAAGAGCCGGGAAACCTCCTCACCAATAGCCTTACGCCTCTCTTCATTGAAACGGCGAAGGAATTGCTTGACTGGCTTAAACTTTGGATCAATATTCAGAGTGTGCTCAGCGAGTTCCCTCGGTACACCTAGCATGTCTGAAGGATTCCATGCAAAGATGTCCCGGTTCTCACGGATGAACCCGATGAGCGTGCTTTCCTATTTCGAATCCAAATTAGCACTGATACTGAACTGCTTGGATGAGTTGCCAGGAACAAAGTCAACTAGCCTGGTGTCGTCTACTGACTTAAACTTCAACAAAGGGTCATGCTCTATGGTTGGCTTCTTTAAATATGTCATATCTGCGGGTTAACATTATCTTTGTAAAACTTCAACTCCTTTGTCACACAAACAGACTCAGCATAAGCAACATCGCCGTCTTCATACTCCAAGGCTACCTTGCGACTCCCATGCACTGTTATAGTGCCCTTGTGACCTAGCATTTTCAGCTACAAATAGACGTAACAAGGCTTTGCCATGAACTTAGCATAAGTCGGCCGCTCAAACAGAGCATGATAAGGGCTCTTGATTTTAACCACTTGAAAGGTCAACGTCTCAGATCTAGAATCATAGTCATCTCCAAAAGCAACCTCCAAAGATATTTTACCAACCGGATATGGCGACTTGCCAGGCACCACACCGTGAAAAACTGTATTCGACGGCTTATGATTTTTGTCAGCCAATCACATGCGGCAAAAAGTCTCATAGTAAAGGATATTGATATTGCTGCCTCCATCCATGAGCACCTTGGTGAATTTGTACCCCCAACCTGAGGCACCACCACTAAAGCCAAGTGACCCGGATTATCAACCCGGGGCGGGTGATCTTCACGACTCCACACAAATGGGCTGCTCAGACCATCACTAGTAACGGGGAACCGCCGGCTCAACGATGTTTACTGCCCTTTTATGGAGGTTTTGATCCCGCTTGCATAAACTTGTGGTGAAGACGTGGTACTGCCCACTATTCAACTGCTTTGGGTTACTCTGATAACCAGATTGCCATTGTTGATTTCCCTGATTGTTCTGTTGACTGTAACCACCTTGATTACCTTGGCTTTGAAAACCGGAATTAGAACCTCCACCACCATAACCCGGGCCGTGAGAGCCGGAACTTGAACCGCCATCCGGCCCATGATTGTTTTGAAAAAGATTGGAATTTCTGTTCTCCTTCATAATGAAGCAATACTTCCAGAGGTGAGTGGATGGCCTTTCCCGTGTACCATGCCTTGGACAGGGCATATTCAGCTACCATTCAAGATCGAATCCTGACCCCCCCCCCCAATCCGTGGAGGTGGCTTTCCCTTACGCCGTTGTCCATTATTTTGTGTATTGGTGGTAGCCACAAAATCTAAATTATTATAAGCTTTGCACTTACCATTGCCTCCCCGACTCGCCGGATTATGCTGCCGCCCTGTGTTACCGCCGCTCTTCTTTCCCTTTCCCGGCTTTTCCTCGGACTCGGGGTCCTTGGTACCGTCAGAGTCGGCATACTTAACCAGAGCCGCCATCAACTCCCCCATGTCATTGCAGTGGCGCTTAAGCCACCCTAACTTCTGCTTAAGGGGCATAAACGGCAATTCTTCTCTAACATCAAGACTGCTGAGCCGGCATTGATACGATCCGACGAATGCAGGATAGTCGAGACCCGGCGCACCCAATGGGTTGTTGACTTGCCTTCTTCTTGGATATAGGAATCCAGATCCACAATCGACATAGGCTGCTTGCATGTATCTTTAAAATTCTAGATAAACCGGTCTTTTAACTCAGCCCACGACCCAATGGAGTTAGCAGGCAGCCCTTTCAACCAAGTGTGGGCCGTCCCTTCCAACATCACCGTGAAGTACTTAGCGCATGCAACATCGTCAACATCCAATAGCTCCATTGCCATCTCATAAATCTCAACCCATGCTTCAGGGGGTAAGTTGGCTCTGTAGTTGGGCACCTTATGAGGACCCTTGAAATCCTTGGGCAAATGTACGTTGCGTAAAGCCGGCACTAAACATGGCACTCCCAAGGTTATGGAGGTTACCCTCGTCTCCATCGAAGTTGCTGGATAAATTGGAGAACGTTGATGAGCCCCTTGATGAGCCGCCAGCTCAGCTTCCTAGCACGCTCTGCACTGATCCACCAAATCCTGAGCATTAGCACCACTGCGCGCCAGATCATGTCCATGGGGCGGGTTACAGTGTCTCTCACTGCTTGAAATGGCCGGTGAATCGATGTGTCTGCTATAACTCCGGCTTGGGCGAGGGGTTGAGTGAATCCTCTCATGATTGTAAGAATAAGCCTCCCAGTATACCAATGCAGTCTGAAGAAGCTCCCTAGCCCTACGCGTTTCAATCGCAGCTGGAGACTCGCCTTCCACCGGGGGAGCCGCCAATCGCGACGCCGCAGCGATCATATTATCCAAAGGGTTAGAATAATGACCCAGCGGCTTCGGCACATATTGCGGTGGGATATTATTCAGACGAAGTGGATCTGTCACGCGTGGCTGAACCGGCGCTCCAGCTCCAGACGTGGTTACCGCCCGGTTTACTTCTGGTGGGTCACTGGTCCCTGCACCAGGTGTGTTGAAGAGGTTCCTTGCCTCGTAAGCCGTAGGCAGACGACTCCAGTGCATCCTTCTCATCACCTCGTTTGAGGCGTTCTGATCCAACGTGAGCCGAAAAGACTCTGCCTAAACTCGTTGTGCCTGAACATCCAGAGCAGCTTGTTCCGCTGTCATCCTTGCGTCCTCAGCCGCCAGATCCTCCTTGGCTTGAGCTATCTGATCTCGCAGTTTTGCAACTTTCACACTATGCTGATCTTGATCTGTCGGGTTAACCTCTACTGTTAACAATGTTGTCAAACTCTCCAATAAGTCAGACAAGACCTGAGCCGACGGGCGCACGGGGCCTCCCGCCCCCGCCGTCGTTGTCGTTGCTAACCCGAAAATCATTACTGCCGCAGTCGTAGAATTCTGCCCTGGCTGTGTACCGGCCATGAAAATTGCGACCCGGTTCGGCGGCTCACAGGGGTCCGGAATACTATCGCCATCGGAACAGCCCCCAAGCCTGCCATGTTGAAGTTGATGCAACGAAGTAGTCTCGCCCGTGGATGACTCACCATCAGAATAGATGGCCGTCTCACGACCAGACATAGATCCTTCCTCAAATTCTGCCCCATGGATGAATCCAACGATGGCGCGCTTCACGGCCGGTTGAACCCGGTCAGGTCATGCACACTGAGCTGTCTCGATGACGTCAGTGCAGATGTCCAGCTCAGGGCCTGGTTCGCCGATCTTGCCGATGAAGATGTGGATTCCGCCGAAGGGGACCCGGTACCCGTACTCGATTGAGCCGACCTCGGGGCCCCAGCCTGCGTCGTCGATGTAGAGCTTGCCGCGACAACTCTTGGTCATCCGACCCACAGCGTATCCCTTGATCCATTCGAAGCTGCCCTGTAAGAACTCGAAACCACCGTGCGCTGGCCCCACGATGGGCACCAAATGTCGTGGAATTTTCACGGCAGATGTCCTAGCAAAAGGACTTAGTCGTGGAGCCATCGCAACAGGGTTAGCTTAAAGGGGTTAAACGAGACAAAGGACACAAGGAGTTTATACTTGTTCGGCCCCTTGCGGTGAAGGTAAAGGCCTAATCCAGCTTGAGGTGGTATTGCTTATGTTTCGATTACCAGGGAGCGAATACGCTTAACCTAGCTTTTGATTTGTTGTTTCTTGTCCTAAGTCACTGCCGGATCGTCCCTTTATATACACAGGTCGACACTCGGCAGCTTATAGAGTCCCGGCCGGCTCATAAACAACGTGCCCGGCTCGGTGACTAACTACACATGCCTTATAATACAAGTTACACATATATGGCGGTTTACACTTGCTTGGGCCTTAAGTCACCTTTGGGCTCCAGGCCCTTGATGAGTCTGCGTAATGAGCTACCGTCTTAAGCATCTTCATGGGCTTTCTCTTGATAACCGCCAAGGACTTAACCCGGCCCCTCCTGGGCGGGTTAACCCAATAGTTATATCCCCAACACACCTCCTGGTGCGCAGCGTGCCACGAAAATGCAACCTAGGGGTCTCCTATAACTTCTCCCAATCCTCCATCACAGTCGCCTCCAGGAGAGGCGGGCCATGAAAGGTGCGCAGGCCGGGATCAAGTGGGAGGTATCGTCAATCAATTTTTGAACAAAGAGGTTAACAGAAAGTGCAGATAAATGTTGGGTAATATTCAGCAAAATAAACATTTCCTTATGATTAGTCATCTGATGATCCAAGCATTATATTTACTAGATGATACCCCGCGTGTTGCTGAGGGAATTAGAGCCAAGAAATTATTAGATAAACAATACAAATTTGTATATAACCATGAATGCTTGTTACATGGGAAACACACACATACATGAGGCCTCTTGCCAACTGATTACTTGAACGTGTGTTAGTTTGCTTCTTTGATGTTGCCTTGATTGGCATTGCTTTTCTGGTTTTGTACAATCTTGAGTGACATTCTGCAGTCTTAACCATGGCACAGATACATGTTTTCTTATCCTTGACCTCACCTCTCAATTTTGTATGGTAATTAGTTAAGGATTAAGCATTGTATTTAGTAAGGATGATGAAAAATGAAATAAGGGGGTGTAAAATGCAAGTATAATCCAGAACATATGGCATAATATATCGCTGAATTCCTGATGTCCTAAGGTGCCACTTGGCTTGGAAGGAGCTCGGAGAATAAAATGATCTTAGGGCTCAAGCATTAAGACTGAAATAGGCTCACTTGGCCTAAAATTCCAAAGGCTCTGCTTTGAAGGGTTTCCTTACTAACTTTATATGAATAAAACAACTTGAAAACGAGAAAGGGCATCTCTAACATTTTATTAAGTAACATGTATGGTTGCAGAAATTGCGCAACTAAAATAAATAGTACTCCCTCCGTCCCATAATGTAAGACGATTTTTGACACTACACTAATGTTAAAAACGTCTTGCATTATGGGATGGAGTACTAGCTTTCTTACATGATCAACAATAGTATTTAAACCAGAGATTCAAAACTAAATGTCAAAAAAAACTATGAAGAAACAACATGGGGGAGGTGGATTATCCTTGACTACATTATAAAGATTACATTGGCTCGCTTCACTTGTAGCCCTTTTGAGTTTTCATCAAATACCTTGTCGACATGACAATACAAAGATCTGCATAAAACAACATGAATGAGTGAGTTAATTTTAGAAGTCTAATGCAACCCCAAGATGTTGATATTGTTGTTCAAAACAAAATAATTAGTATTGAAAAAGGGTAAAATAATAATCAGTGTACAAAATCAATCTAAATAAACTGCAATAGCACAAACCATCCAACCAAATCCATATTCAGTTACCTTAATGTGTGACAACGCTTCTGAGTCTATCCAGGCCTCAAAGTAGTACCTCATGTCCTGGTAAACATTCCCATCGTCATCCAAAATCTGCAAAGAAAATCCACACATACCATAAATTTAGTAGAACAACATAACTACACACCATTGAGCAATTATTTTTACATCTTTGGGGGTGGCCTTATTACCCTTATTTAGCATAACAGAAACCCCTTGCGAAGATACCACTTCGGGTGATATTGTCTACAACTTTGTAAGTGTAAGGCTCCTACTAAGGGTTGAATGTCCCGAACATCACCTTTTGATCGTCCACTACAAAATAGAACATTGTTATTTACAAACATTATGTGACCTAGCTTGTGGAACGAAGAAAGGAGAGGAAGTTGTCCAAACTCTGAACACTGGTTTGAACATGTTGGCATACCGTCGAAAATCAAGTCTTGCATATATAAGGCCCTAATGATAACTGTGAAGAAAGAACATCACCTTCAATAGTTAACTTTCAAGTGTTTTGTTGTAGATTCAGTACCAACTCGATCATTTACCAGAGTGAAGAGCAACACTCTCAATGTGAATGTCAACAACAACCTCTAAAATATGCATGCATCATAAAATTAGAAACATTCAGAACCGTTTAGCATATTCTCATAGCAAACCAAAATCCAATTTCAGTAGCATGAATAGTCAATATAGTTTATCGATGCAAACAGAGTACCTGCACATACCATGTACACTTCTCCTTTTTTGGACAAAACACTTGCTATCTTTCTTTCACAACTGATGACTGCTCTTGTAATATATTAATGAACTATAAATGTTATTCTCTTTATCAAACAAATTCAACATGGATTACCTCATTATGAAGCCATGTGCTGATTGCATGATCAGTCATTGGTGCAACATCAAGAAACTAGGGCTCATGCAGATAATTGCATCCACCTTCGGCTTGCGACCTTGGTATAAAATATAGTGAGAGGAGGGCCTTCAGGGAAGCTATTAGGAATCTAGCAAATATATACATGTGCCACAAACTTGATATACAAAGCCTATGTTATTGTTGCATGATGTACGAATCATGTATTATTAATAAGGAAAACTAATTGGAACGGTACCAAGGGGATTACATGGCCATTTTCTTAGCAAACGACGCAGAGGTCGTCTTTGCCTCTGTCGTGTTCTGGCCGGATGGTAAAACCTGAGTGGTAGATTAACTACACGGGGTAGATTGTCGGCAATCACTGACCCGCGGAAAGGTTCACAGGGGCAGCAGAAGGAGGTGAGAGCAGAAGCGGAGTCCACCACGAGGCAACTAAAAAACAACAAAATTGACTTGAGGAAGAAAAGTATTCACAAACTGAACTGCTTTAAAAAAAATTCTCAACTGACCTTTTCATGTAGCGCCCGACACCCAGGCGCCACACTCCACTGTGCAGCATCTAGCTCTCAGGCGTTGCATGTCTGGCCAGCATGGCATAGTTAGGCCCCGCACCGAGTAGTGCAACGCCTTGGAGCTAGGTGCCACACATGTGATGTGCAGTGCCTAGCTCTCAGGCGTTGCACATTCTGTTAGTAGTTGGTAGGTTGGTCCCCTCCCCCACCCCCACACACCCCACCCCCCACCCCACCAATGATTTCCCCTCTCCCCCTCTCAAATCCTTCTCCAAATCTTCCAAATCTAAAGATTTTCTCCGTGGATTTTGAACCCAATCCCTCCCTCAAGGTAACCTCCTCAGATCCCCTCGTTTTCATCCAAAAAATGCCCACATTTGCTCATTTGTTGCTAGTTTGGGGAAACCCTAGTTTTTTATGGATCTTGAAATTTGTATGGAGATATGAGATGTTTGTTTGCCAATTTGCTAGGATTAGGCTTCTTAGTATGTTAGGGTTAGGGTTATGGGGTGTTGTTATGTTCGGGCTAGGGTTAGGGTTGTTAGCATGTTAGGGTTGTGCTTATGGTCATTGTTAAGTGGGAGTTAGGGTTATTGTTTCATATCCATGTTAGGGCTTTGTATTTTGTGTTAATCTTCGGATGAGTACTTATGGAAGATATGTTATGTTGTGTTGTTTTAATTATTATAGGGATGGAAAGAACATGTGTGTATGTTCATCATGTGGACAAAGGCGCCTTTCTGAAAGGCAATACTGAACCGGAGCCAGATGAGCTTGACATGGTGTTTGAGAATTATCCTATATATGCCTAGGTCTTGGAACAAGCGGGTAAAGATTTGAATTGGATGGACCCAAGTGATATCGTTGAGTTTGAGGGAAGGCATAATGTGAGTTTTGAAATGCACATCCGTTGGAAGACCATGTGTGTGAACTCTGAGAAACGTTGAGTTGCATACATGGAGACGGTGGTTGAATCACTAGAAAAGGCTCTTGAGTTATTTGCTACGAAGAAGATTGAGTCTAGTTTGCATTTGGACTTGAACCGGAACGCCTCCCCATTGGTTGCTAGTAGCTCTCCACCCATGAACCAAGATGAAATGAGTGAACCTCCTTTGACTCAACAAGTGAGGACAACATTGAACCGTATGTCAAAGAACCAAAAGAAGCTTTGCAAGAGGAGAATGTTGAATATGAGGACAATGGCAATGGAGTTGATCCCCATGACAACAATGTGGGTGATCCCGACAAATATTATGTGCAAGAGATAGTGGACCCTTCCATCCCTTATTCCCATGGCTATGAATTAGAGTCGGATGACGAAGGTCCCAATGAAGAAGTTGATGAGGAGGGGGTTCGCGGTGAAGGAGGCCGAAGCTTTCGAGAAGGTATTCCGGTAGGATCATCAGACACCATTCTTCAAGGATGTTAGTCTCAAAGATGAAGCTGTGGTAGATGGTGGAAAAGGTATATTTCTTGGAGTTAGGCTAGCTTCTCACCGGGATTGGGACCACGGCAAGAGTGGGATTTCTCCCAGGTCTAAGTTTGAAACCTTCTTGGAATTGAAGATGTGTCTCGATGACTACTCGGTTATGCATTATCGTCAACACAAGGTGGTAAACTCAGACGTCAATGTGCATTACACAGTTGCATGTGAGGAGCCGCGACGCCCATGGATTGTGCGTGCAAGACCATGGAAGGAGGACCCACTTGGCACATAGTGAGTTGTGTACAAAGTCACATGTGCCGAGGCAAGAAGGTGGATGGCAAGGTTTTCACTATGGAAGCATATATTGTCAATGCAAACCAAATAAACTAGGGTTACCAAATGATTACATATCATCTACAAATCCTAGATCCCACAAATCTATTTCAAAATTTACATGCAAATTTCTAATCCAACCAAATAAGGGTTCCACAAATCTGAAAAATACTTAACATTTTTCTGAATAGAAAGAAGGGGATCAGAGGAGAATACCTCTATGATGGATTGGTGAAGAAATCCACGCAACAAATCGTCAGATCTGAAGATTTTGGGAGAGGGGATTGAGAGGGGGAGAGGAGGAAGCCGCCTCCGCCACGTGTATTCTGTAACTAGAACAAATGGGCTGGGGTGGGGGAGGGCTAGAGCGCGGCCGTTACAAAGTCATAGTGTAATGCCTAGTGTAGCGCTTAGCTCCAAGGCGCCGCATTGCTTGATGCGGGGTGCAATTGTGCCACGCTGGCCAGACATGTAGCGCCTGAGAGCTAGGCGCTGCATAGTGGAGTGTGGTGCCTGGCTGTCGGGCGCTACATGAAAGGATCAGTTGAGCGATTTTTTTAAGAGCAGTTCAGTTTGTGAATCCTTTTCGTCCTTAAGTCAATTTTGTCATTTTTGCCTTGGCAGCATGAGGGATGCAGAGAGACAGATGGGGGATCCCTTGATTGACTCATCAGTTATGGGCGGCAGAAAAGGAAGCGTCTGCTCGCTTCGGTCACCATGGGATGCGTGATATTGGAATCATGGAATGGTAAGTGAACTGACGACGCATCCATCATTATTCATTTCGCAATCCCCTCCATTAGTGGGATCTAGGATTTGTAGATAGGGGATCGAGAGGGTGTAGTCGCACAAGCTGCAGATTGTGGTGGACACTGACGAATCTTTGAGGGTTTGTCAATAATTGTTGCAGGCAGTTTGTAATGGCAAAGTTGTGGGATAAAGCGAGAAGGTGTGTTCTGGCGGCTCTTGCTCTGGCTAGTTTGCCTCAAAAGGCTCCGATGCTAAGATGCAATCTATAGATGATGACTTGATGCAGAGGGTATGTGATACATCCATTTTGCATCATGTGTACCTACTGTTATTCATAATGTTTGTATGCATAATAATGCCTTTTGGAGTAATTCTAATGCCTTTTCTCTCATAATATGCAAGGTTCACACAAAGAAGGAGAATTCCGGCAGCTAGAAATCTGGACCTGGAAAAGCTACGTCAGGCTACCTATTTTTCACAACTCCAAATGGGATGAAACTCCACAGGGAATTTTTATGGAATAAATAAGAAATACTGGAGCAAATAACCACCGGAGGGGGGCCACCTGGTGAGCACAAGACACCAGGGCGCACCTGGCCCCCCAGGCGCGTCCTGGTGGCTTGTGCTTAGCCCAACCCACCTCCGGTGCCCATCTTATGGTATATAAGTCATTTTTACCTAGAAAAAATAAATATAGGACTTTCGGGATGAAGCGTCGCCGTCTCGAGGTGGAACTTGGGCAGGAGCACTTTTGCCCTCCCGCGGAGCGATTCCGTCGGGGGAACTTCCCTCCCGGAGGGGGAAATCATCATCATCGTCATCACCAACAACTCTCCCATATTGGGGAGGGCAATCTCCATCAACACCATCTCCTCTCAAACCCTAGTTCATCTCTTGTGTTCAATCTTTGTACCAGAACTACAGATTGGTACTTGTGGGTGACTAGTAGTGTTGATTACCTCTTGTAGTTGACTACTATATGGTTTATTTGGTGGAAGATTATATGTTCAGATCCAATATGCTATTTAATAACCCTTTGATCTTGAGCATGATTATCATTTGTCAGTAGTTACTTTTGTTCTTAAGGTCACGGGAGAAATCTTGTTGCAAGTAATCATGTGAATGTTATATGTGTTTGATATTTTGATGGTATGTATGTTGTGATTCCCTTATTAGTGGTGTCATGTGAACGTCAACTACATGACACTTCACCATATTTGGGCCTAAGGGAATGCATTGTGGAGTAGTTATTAGATGATGGGTTGCGAGAATGATAGAAGCTTAAACCCTAGTTTATGCGCTATTCCGTAAGGGACCGATTGGATCCAAAAGTTTAACATTATGGTTAGAATTTATTCTTAATACTTTTCTCGTAGTTGCGGATGCTTGCGAGAGGGTTAATCATAAGTAGGAGGTTTGTTCAAGTAAGAACATCACCTAAGCACCGATCCACCCACATATCAAATTATCAAAGTCGCGAACACAAATCAAACCAACATGATGAGAGTGACTAGATGAAATTCCCGTGTACCCTCAAGAACACTTTGCTTATCATAAGAGACCGTGTTGGCCTGTACTTTACCTCAAAAGGATTGGTCTACCTTGCTGCACTTTTGTTACTATTATCGTTACTTGCTCGTTACAAATTATCTTGCTATCAAACTACTCGTTACTTACAATTTCAGTGCTTGCAGACATTACCTTGCCGAAAACCACTTGTCATTTCCTTCCGCTCCTCACTGGGTTTGACATTCTTACTTATCTAAAGGACTACGATCGTTACCCTATACTTGTGGGTCATCAAGGCTCTTTTCTGGCACCGTTGCCGGGGACTGAAGCGCTCTTGATAAGTGGAAATTGGTAAGGAAAAATTATTACTATGTGCTGAAATTTACTGTCACTTGTTACTATGGAAAACAATCCTTTGAGGGGTTTGTTCGGGGTATGTTCACCTCGACCGGAACCACAATTAGTCACCCCTCAACCTACTGCACCTACTAAAAATATTGAATATGAAATTCCTTCAGGTATGATACAACAACTACTAGCTAATCCTTATGCAGGAGATGGAACCGAACATCCAAATATGCACTTGATATATGTGGAAGAAATTTGTGGATTGTTAAAACTTGCAGGTTTACCCGAAAATGAAGTTAATAAGAAGGTTTTCCCTTTATCTTTGAAGGGAAAATCATTGGCATGGTATAGGCTATGCCATGATATTGGATCTTGGAATTGGAATCGATTGAAATTGGAGTTCCATCAATCCTATGCATCTAGTTCATTGTGATCAGAATTATATATATAATTTTTGGCCTCGTGAAGGAGAAAGTATCACTCTAGCTTGGGGGAGGCTTAAGTAAGTGTTATATTCATTCCCCAAACATGAGCTCTCGAAGGAAATTATCATTCAAAAATTTTATGCTCGGCTTTCTCATGATGATCGATCCATGCTTGATACTTCTTGTACTAGTTCCTTTATGAAAAAGACTATTGAATTCTGGTGGGATCTTTTGGAAAGCAATGCAACTCTGAAGATTGGAAACTCGACGAAGGTAAAGAGTCAGGTATTAAGCTTAAGTTTGATTGTGTTAATCTTTTATGAATATCGATGCTTTTCAAAAGTTTAGCACTAAATATGGACTTGACTCTGAGATAGTAGCCTCCTTTTGTGAATCTTTTGCTACTCATGTCGATCTCCCTAAAGAGAAGTGGTTTAAATATAACCCACCTATTAAAGAAGAAATTAAAGAACCAGTAATATCTAAATATGAAATTATTGTCTATAATGTTGATCCTGTTGTTCCTACTCCTTATATTGAAAAACCACCTTTCCCTGTTAGGATAAAGGAACATGCTAAAGTCTCAATTGTGATCAATAAAAGTTATATTAGAGCACCTAAACCAGCTGAACAAATCAAGGTAGAACCGAGTGTTGCTCTGGTTAAGGATCTCCTGGTTGAAATTTTAGATGGCCATGTTATCTACTTCTGTGATGAAGCTGCTAGAATTGCCAAACCCGATGAAAAAGATAAACATAGTGTTGGGGAACGTTGCAGAAAACAAAAATTTTCCTACTCGTTTCACCAAGATCCATCTAGGAGTTCATCTAGCAACGAGTCATGAGATGCATCTACATACCTTTGTAGATCGCGTGCGGAAGCGTTCAACGAACGGGGATGATGTAGTCGAACACGACGTGATCCAAATCACCGATGACCGAGTGCCGAACGGACGGCACCTCCGCGTTCAACACACGTACGGGACGGGAGACGTCACCTCCTTCTTGATCCAGCAAGGGGGGAGGAGAGGTTGGTGATGATCCAGCAGCATGACGGCGTGGTGGTGGATGCAGGGCGTCACAGTAGCAGGGCTTCGCCTATACTACGCAAGAGGGAGATGTAACAAGGAGAGAGGGAAGCACCAAAAGCCGTAGTTCAAAGTCCCTCCTCTCCCCCACTATATATAGGGGTGCCAAGGGGGGGGGGCGGCCCTAGGAGATGGATCTCCTAGGGGGGGGCCAAGGGTGGGGGGCTTGCCCCCTAAGGCAAGGGGGCGCCCCCCCTTTAGGGTTTCCCCTAACCCTAGGCGCATGGGCCCCTTAGGGGTGGCGCCCCAGCCCACTAAGGGCTGGGTCCCTTCCCACTTCAGCCCATGGGCCCCTCCGGGATAGGTGGCCCCACCCGGCGGACCCCCGGGACCCCTCCGGTGGTCCCGGTACAATACCGGTGACCCCGAAACTTGTCCTGATGGCCGAAACAGCACTTCCTATATATAATTTTTTTACCTCCGGACCATTCCGGAACTCCTCGTGACGTCCGGGATCTCATCCGGGACCCCGAACAACATTTGGGTTACTGCATATACATATCTTCACAACCCTAGCGTCACCGAACCTTAAGTGTGTAGACCCTACGGGTTCGGGAGACATGTAGACATGACCGAGACGACTCTCCGGTCAATAACCAACAGCGGGATCTGGATACCCATGTTGGCTCCCACATGCTCCACAATGATCTCATCGGATGAACCACGATGTCGAGGATTCAATCAACCCCGTATGCAATTCCCTTTGTCAATCGATATATTACTTGCCCGAGATTCGATCGTCGGTATCCCAATACCTCGTTCAATCTCGTTACCGGCAAGTCACTTTACTCGTACCGCAATGCATGATCCCGTGACCAGACACTTGGTCACTTTGAGCTCATTATGATGATGCATTACCGAGTGGGCCCAGTGATACCTCTCCGTCATACGGAGTGACAAATCCCAGTCTTGATCCGTGTCAACCCAACAGACACTTTCGGAGATACCCGTAGTCTACCTTTATAGTCACCCAGTTACGTTGTGACGTTTGGTACACCCAAAGCACTCCTACGGTATCCGGGAGTTACACGATCTCATGGTCTAAGGAAAAGATACTTGACATTGCAAAACTCCAGCAGACGAACTATACGATCTTTATGCTATGTTTATGATTGGGTCTTGTCCATCACATCATTCTCTTAATGATGTGATCTCGTTATCAATGACATTCAATGTCCATAGCCAGGAAACCATGACTATCTGTTGATCAACGAGCTAGTCAACTAGAGGCTTACTAGGGACATGTTGGTGTCTGTTATTCACACATGTATTACGATTTCCGGATAACACAATTATAGCATGAATAAAGACAATTACCATGAACAAGGAAATATAATAATAACGCTTTTATTATTGCCGCTAGGGCATATTTCCAACAGTCTCCCACTTGCACTAGAGTCAATAATCTAGTTACATTGTGATGAATCGAACACCCATGGAATTCTGGTGTTGATCATGTTTTGCCCTAGGGAGAGGTTTAGTCAACGGATCTGCTACATTCAGGTCCGTATGTACTTTACAAATATCTATGTCTCCATCTTGAACATTTTCACGAATGGAGTTGAAGCGACGCTTGATGTGCCTTGTCTTCTTGTGAAACATGGGCTCCTTCGCAAGTGCAATAGCTCCAGTGTTGTCATAGAAGAGTTTGATCGGCCCCGACGCATTGGGTATGACTCCGAGGTCGGTGATGAACTCCTTCACCCAAATTGCTTCATGTGCTGCCTCCGAGGCTGCCATGTACTCCGCTTCACATGTAGATCCCGCCACGACGCTCTGCTTGCAACTGCACCAGCTTACTGCCCCACCATTCAAAATATACACGTATCCGGTTTGTGACTTTGAGTCATCCAGATCTGTGTCGAAGCTAGCATCGACGTAACCCTTTACGACGAGCTCTTCGTCACCTCCATAAACGAGAAACATCTCCTTAGTCCTTTTCAGGTACTTCAGGATATTCTTGACCGCTGTCCAGTGTTCCTTGCCGGGATTACTTTGGCACCTTCCTACCAAACTTACGGCAAGGTTTACATCAGGTCTGGTACACAGCATGGCATACATAATAGAACCTATGGCTGAGGCATAGGGGATGACACTCATCTCTTCTATTTCTTCTGCCGTGGTCGGACTTTGAGCCGAGCTCAATTTCATACCTTGCAGTACAGGCAAGAACCCCTTCTTAGACTGATCCATATTGAACTTCTTCAATATCTTATCAAGGTATGTGCTTTGTGAAAGACCTATGAGGCGTCTCGATCTATCTCTATAGATCTTGATGCCTAATATATAAGCGGCTTCTCCAAGGTCCTTCATTGAAAAACTCTTATTCAAGTAGGCCTTGATGATGTCCAAGAGTTCTATATCATTTCCCATTAAAAGTATGTCATCTACATATAGTATGAGAAATGCTATAGAGCTCCCACTCACTTTCTTGTAAACACAGGCTTCTCCATAAGTCTGCGTAAACCCAAACGCTTTGATCATCTCATCAAAGCGAATGTTCCAACTCCGAGATGCTTGCACCAGCCCATAAATCGAGCGTTGGAGCTTGCATACTTTGTCAGCATTCTTAGGATCAACAAAACCTTCTGGCTGCATCATATACAATTCTTCCTTAAGGTAACCATTAAGGAATGCCGTTTTGACGTCCATTTGCCATATTTCATAATCGTAGAATGCGGCAATTGCTGACATGATTCGGACGGACTTTAGCTTCGCTACCGGTGAGAAAGTCTCATCGTAGTCAACCCCTTGAACTTGTCGATAACCCTTAGCGACAAGCTGAGCTTTATAGATGGTCACATTACCATCCGCGTCTGTCTTCTTCTTAAAGATCCATTTATTTTCTATGGCTCGCCGTTCAACAGGCAAGTCAGTCAAAGTCCATACTTCGTTTTCATACATGGATCCTATCTCGGATTTCATGGCTTCTAGCCATTTGTCGGAATCCGGGCCCGCCATCGCTTCTTCATAGTTTGAAGGTTCACTGTTGTCTAACAACATGATTTCCATGACAGGGTTGCCGTACCACTCTGGTGCGGAACGTGTCCTTGTGGACCTTCGAATTTCAGTAGGAGCTAGATCAGAAGTATCTTGATCATTATCATTAACTTCCTCTCTAGTCGGTGCTGGCACCTCAGGAACATTTTCTTGAGTTGCGCCATTTTCTGGTTCAAGAGGCAATACTTCATCGAGTTCTACTTTCCTCCCACTTACTTCTTTCGAGAGAAACTCCTTCTCTAGAAAGGATCCATTCTTGGCAACAAAGACCTTGCCTTCGGATCTGAGGTAGAAGGTATACCCAATAGTTTCTTTAGGGTATCCTATGAAGACGCATTTTTCCGACTTGGGTTCGAGCTTTTCAGGTTGAAGTTTCTTGACATAAGCATCGCATCCCCAAACTTTTAGAAACGACAGCTTAGGTTTCTTCCCAAACCATAATTCATACGGTGTCGTCTCAACGGATTTTTACGGAGCCCTATTTAAAGTGAATGCGGCAGTCTCTAAAGCATAGCCCCAAAAGGATAGCGGTAAATCGGTAAGAGACATCATAGACCGCACCATATCTAATAGAGTGCGATTACGACGTTCGGACACACCGTTACGCTGAGGTGTTCCAGGCGGCGTTAGTTGTGAAACTATTCCACATTTTCTTAAGTGTGTGCCAAATTCGTGACTCAAGTATTCTCCTCCACGATCTGATCGTAGAAACTTGATTTTTCTGTCACGTTGATTCTCAACCTCACTCTGAAATTCCTTGAACTTTTCAAAGGTTTCAGACTTGTGTTTCATTAAGTAGACATACCCATATCTACTCAAGTCATCAGTGAGAGTGAGAACATAACGATAGCCACCGCGAGCCTCAACACTCATTGGACCGCACACATTAGTATGTATGATTTCCAATAAGTTGGTTGCTCGCTCCATTGTTCCTGAGAACGGAGTCTTGGTCATTTTACCCATGAGGCATGGTTCGCACGTGTCAAATGATTCATAATCAAGAGACTCTAAAAGTCCATCTGCATGGAGCTTCTTCATGCGTTTGACACCTATGTGACCAAGGCGGCAGTGCCACAAGTATGTGGGACTATCATTATCAACCTTACATCTTTTGGTATTCACACTATGAACATGTGTAGCATTACGCTCGAGATTCATTAAGAATAAACCATTCACCATAGGAGCATGACCATAAAACATATCTCTCATATAAATGGAACAACCATTATTCTCGGATTTAAATGAGTAGCCATCTCGAATTAAACGAGATCCCGATACAATGTTCATGCTCAAAGCTGGCACTAAATAACAATTATTGAGGTTTAAAACTAATCCCGTAGGTAAATGAAGAGGCAGCGTGCCGACGGCGATCACATCAACCTTGGAACCATTCCCGACGCGCATTGTCACCTCGTCCTTCGCCAGTCTCCGTTTATTCCACAGCTCCTGCTTTGAGTTACAAATGTGAGCAACTGCACCGGTATCAAATACCCAAGAGCTACTACGAGTACTGGTTAGGTACACATCAATTACATGTATATCACATATACCTTTTGTTTTGCCGGCCTTCTTGTCCGCTAAGTATTTGGGGCAATTCCGCTTCCAGTGACCACTTCCCTTGCAATAAAAGCACTCAGTCTCGGGCTTGGGTCCGTTCTTTGGCTTCTTCCCGGCAGCTTGCTTGCCGGGCGCGGCAACTTCCCTGCCGTCCTTCTTGAAGTTCTTTTTACCCTTACCCTTCTTGAACTTAGTGGTTTTATTCACCATCAACACTTGATGTTCCTTCTTGACTTCTACCTCTGCTGATTTCAGCATAGCAAATACTTCAGGAATGGTCTTTTCCATCCCCTGCATATTGAAGTTCATCACAAAGCTCTTGTAGCTCGGTGGAAGCGACTGGAGGATTCTGTCAATGACCGCATCATCCGAGAGATTAACTCCCAGCTGAGTCAAGCGGTTATGCAACCCAGACATAGTGAGTATGTGCTCACTGACAGAACCGTTTTCCTCCATCTTACAGCTGAAGAATTTGTCGGAGACTTGATATCTCTCGACCCGGGCATGAGCTTGAAACACCATTTTCAGCTCTTCGAACATCTCATATGCTCCGTGTCTCTCAAAACGTTTTTGGAGCCCCGGCTCTAAGCTGTAAAGCATGCCGCATTGAACAAGGGAGTAGTCATCGGTACGTGCCTGCCAAGCGTTCATAACATCTTGTTCAGCAGGGAGGACGGGTGCGTCACCCAGCGGTGCTTGTAGGACATAATCTTTCTTGGCAGCTATGAGGATGATCCTCAGGTTCCGGACCCAGTCCGTGTAGTTGCTGCCATCGTCTTTCATCTTGGTTTTCTCTAGGAACGCATTGAAGTTGAGGACTATGTTGGCCATTTGATCTACAAGACATATTGTAAATATTTTTAGACTAAGTTCATGATAATTAAGTTCATCAAATCAAATTATTTATGAACTCCCACTTAGATAGACATCCCTCTTCTAGTCATCTAAGTATAACATGATCCGAGTTAACTAGGCCGTGTCCGATCATCACGTGAGACGGACTAGTCAACATCGGTGAACATCTTCATATTGATCGTATCTTCTATACGACTCATGCTCGACCTTTCGATCTTCTGTGTTCCGAGGCCATGTCTGTACATGCTAGGCTCGTCAAGTCAACCTAAGTGTTTGCATGTGTAAATCTGTCTTACACCCGTTGTATGTGAACGTTAGAATCTATCACACCTGATCATCACGTGGTGCTTCGAAACAACGAACTGTCGCAACGGTGCACATTTAGGGAGAACACTTCTTGAAATTATTATGAGGGATCATCTTATTTACTACCGGCGTTCTAAGTAAACAAGATGCAAAAACATGATAAACATCACATGCAATCAAATAATAAACGTGACATGATATGGCCAATATCACATAGCTCCTTTGATCTCCATCTTGGGGCTCCATGATCATCTTGTCACCGGCTTGACACCATGATCTCCATCATCATGATCTCCATCATCGTGTCTCCATGAAGTTGCTCGCCAACTATTACTTCTACTACTATGGCTAACGCGTTTAGCAATAAAGTAAAGTAATTTACATGGCGTTTCTCAATGACACGCAGGTCATATAAAAGAATAAAGACAACTCCTATGGCTCCTGCCGGTTGTCATACTCATCGACATGCAAGTCGTGATTCCTATTACAATAGCATGAACATCTCATACATCACATATAGATCATTCATCATTCATCACAACTTTGGCCATATCATATCACAATCACTTGCTGCAAAAACAAGTTAGACGTCCTCTAATTGTTGTTGCAAGTTTTACGTGGCTGAATTAGGGTTCTAGCAAGAACGTTTTCTTACCTACGTGAAAGCCACAACGTGATTTGTCAACTTCTATTTACCCTTCATAAGGACCCTGTTCATCGAATCCGCTCCAACTAAAGTAGGAGAGACAGACACCCGCCAGCCACCTTATGCAACTAGTGCATGTTAGTCGGTGGAACCGGTCTCACGTAAGCGTACGTGTAAGGTTGGTCCGGGCTGCTTCATCCCACAATACCGCTGAAGCAAGAAAAGACTAGTAGCGGCAAGAAATTTGACAAATCCACGCCCACAACAAATTGTGTTCTACTCGCGCAAGAGGAACTACGCATAGACCTAGCTCTGATACCACTGTTGGGGAACGTTGCAGAAAACAAAAATTTTCCTACTCGTTTCACCAAGATCCATCTAGGAGTTCATCTAGCAACGAGTCATGAGATGCATCTACATACCTTTGTAGATCGCGTGCGGAAGCGTTCAACGAACGGGGATGATGTAGTCGAACACGACGTGATCCAAATCACCGATGACCGAGTGCCGAACGGACGGCACCTCCGCGTTAAACACACGTACGGGACGGGAGACATCTCCTCCTTCTTGATCCAGCAAGGGGGGAGGAGAGGTTGGTGATGATCCAGCAGCACGACGGCGTGGTGGTGGATGCAGGGCGTCACAGTAGCAGGGCTTCGCCTATACTACGCAAGAGGAAGATGTAACAGGGAGAGAGGGAAGCACCAAAAGCCGTAGTTCAAAGTCCATCCTCTCCCCCACTATATATAGGGGTGCCAAGGGGGGGAGGGGGCGCCGGCCCTAGGAGATGGATCTCCTAGGGGGGGGGCGGCCAAGGGTGGGGGGCTTGCCCCCCAAGGCAAGGGGGCGCCCCCCCTTTAGGGTTTCCCCTAACCCTAGGCGCATGGGCCCCTTAGGGGTGGCGCCCCAGCCCACTAAGGGCTGGGTCCCTTCCCACTTCAGCCCATGGGGCCCTCCGGGATAGGTGGCCCCACCCGGTGGACCCCCGGGACCCCTCCGGTGGTCCCGGTACAATACCGGTGACCCCGAAACTTGTCCTGATGGCCGAAACAGCACTTCCTATATATAATTTTTTACCTCCGGACCATTCCGAAACTCCTCGTGACGTCCGGGTTCTCATCCGGGACCCCGAACAACATTCGGGTTACTGCATATACATATCTTCACAACCCTAGCGTCACCGAACCTTAAGTGTGTAGACCCTACGGGTTCGGGAGACATGTAGACATGACCGAGACGACTCTCCGGTCAATAACCAACAGCGGGGTCTGGATACCCATGTTGGCTCCCACATGCTCCACGATGATCTCATCGGATGAACCACGATGTCGAGGATTCAATCAACCCCGTATGCAATTCCCTTTGTCAATCGATATATTACTTGCCCGAGATTCGATCATCGGTATCCCAATACCTCGTTCAATCTCGTTACCGGCAAGTCACTTTACTCGTACCGCAATGCATGATCCCGTGACCAGACACTTGGTCACTTTGAGCTCATTATGATGATGCATTACCGAGTGGGCCCAGTGATACCTCTCCGTCATACGGAGTGACAAATCCCAGTCTTGATCCGTGTCAACCCAACAGACACTTTCGGAGATACCCGTAGTCTACCTTTATAGTCACCCAGTTACGTTGTGACGTTTGGTACACCCAAAGCACTCCTACGGTATCCGGGAGTTACACGATCTCATGGTCTAAGGAAAAGATACTTGACATTGCAAAACTCCAGCAGACGAACTATACGATCTTTATGCTATGTTTATGATTGGGTCTTGTCCATCACATCATTCTCTTAATGATGTGATCTCGTTATCAATGACATTCAATGTCCATAGCCAGGAAACCATGACTATCTGTTGATCAACGAGCTAGTCAACTAGAGGCTTACTAGGGACATGTTGGTGTCTGTTATTCACACATGTATTACGATTTCCGGATAACACAATTATAGCATGAATAAAGACAATTACCATGAACAAGGAAATATAATAATGACGCTTTTATTATTGCCTCTAGGGCATATTTCCAACACATAGATCTGTTGTTGGCATGCATGTTGTCTCAGTCAAGATATGAGATCACTGTTATCATGTTTTATGTGACATAGGTGCTAGCATGAGTGCTATTCCTTTTACCTTAAATCAAGAAATTATTAATGACATAGCACCTGCTGAAATAGAAGACATAGATGTTACTATTAAACCTGCTAATAGAGACACCATCACACCACTTGGGATTGTCAGAGATGATGAAGTCTTGTGTGGGAAAAATACCCTATTGATTTTCTTGTTCTTGGATCCCCACAAGATGATTTTTGTCCCATTATCTTTGGTAGACCTTTCTTGAACACCGTTAATGCTAAAATAGATTGTGAGAAACAAACTATCGGTGTTATCATTGGTGATGAGTCTCATGAATTTAATTTTCCAAGTTTAGTAGAAAACCTCATAAAAAGAATTGCCTAGTAAGGATGAAATTATTGGTATTGCTTCTATTGCTGTACATCCTACTGATCCTTTAGAACAATATTTGCTAGACCATGAAAATGATATGCATATGCATGAAAGAAATGAAATGGATAAGATTTTCTTTGAACAACGTCCTTTGCTTAAACACAATTTGCCTATTGGAACTCTAGGAGGTCCTCCTCCACCTAAAGGTGATCCTGTGTTTGAATTAAAACAATTGCCAGACACTTTGAAATACGCTTATCTTGATGAGAAGAAGATATATCTTGTTATAATTAGTGCTAACCTTTCAGAACATGAAGAAGAGAGATTATTGAAAGTTCTAAGGAAGCACCGAGCTGCTATTGGATATACTCTTAATGATTTAAAGGGCATTAGTCCCACTCTATGTCAGCACAAGATTAATATGGAATCTGATGCTAAACTCGTTGTTGATCATCAACGTTGGTTAAATCCGAAAATGAAAGAAGTGCTAAGAACGGAAATATTAAAACTTCCGGAAGCAGGTATAATCTATCCTATAGCTGATAGTAGATTGGTAAGTCATGTTCATTGTGTCCCTAAGAAAGGAGGTATTACTGTTGTTCCTAATGATAAGAATGAACTTATTCCACAAAGAATTGTTACAGGCTATAAAATGGTAATTGGTTTTAGAAAACTAAATAAAGCAACTAGAAAAGATCATTACCCACTGCCTTTTATTGGTCAAATGATAGAAATATTATCTAAGCACACACATTTTTGCTTCCTTGATGGATATTCTAGTTTTTCACAAATACCCGTTTCTCAAACTGATCAGAAAAGACCACTTTTACTTGTCCTTTCAGAACTTATGCTTATAGACATATGCCTTTCGGTTTATGCAATGCACCTACTACCTTTCAAAGATGTATGACTACTGTATTCTCTGATTTTTGTGAAAAGATTGTTGAGGTTTTCATGGATCACTTTTCTGTTTATGGGAAGTCTTTTGATGATTATTTGAGCAATCTTGATCAAGTTTTGCAGAGATGTGAGCAAACAAAGCTTGTCTTGAATTGGGAGAAGTGCCACTTTATGTTTAATGAAGGTATTGTTTTGGGCCATAAAATTTCTGAAAGAGGTATTGAGGTGGACAAAGCTAAGGTTGATGCAATTGGGAAAATGCCATGTCCTAAAGATATCAAAGGTATTCGTAGTTTCCTTGGTCATGCTGGTTTCTATAGGAGATTTATCAAAGACTTCTCTAAAATTTCTTGGGCTCTTACAAATCTTTTGCAAAAGGATATTCCATTTGTTTTTATCATGATTGTTTAGAAGCCTTTAAAACACTCAATAAAGCCTTAATTTCTGCACCTATTGTTCAACCACCTGATTGGAACTTGCCTTTTGAAATTATGTGTGATGCTAGTGATTATGCTGTTGGTGTTGTTCTAGGACAAAGAGTTGATAAGAAACTAAATGTTATTCATTATGCTTGGAAAACTCTAGACAGTGCTCAACGAAATTATGCTACTTCTGAAAAAGAATTCTTAGTAGTGGTGTTTGCTAGTGATAAATTCAGATCTTACATTGTTGATTCTAGAGTTATTGTTCACACTGATCATGCTGCTATAAAATATCTTATGGAAAAGAAAGATGCTAAACCTAGACTGATTAGGTGGGTTCTCTTGCTACAATAACTTGATTTGGATATCACTCATAGAAAAGGAGCAGAGAACCCCGTAGCTGATAACTTGTCTAGCCTTGAAAATAATCTTGATGACCCACGATACGTCTCCAACGTATCTATAATTTATGAAGTATTAATGCTGTTATATTATCAATCTGGGATGTTTTACAATCATTTTATAGCAACTTTATATCATTTTTGGGACTAACCTATTGACCCAGTGCCCAGTACCAGTTGTTGTTTTTTGCTTGTTTTTTACATCGCAAGAAAGCAATATCAAATGGAGTCCAAACACCGCGAAACTTTTTGTGGATTTTTTATGGACCAGAAGACTTCCAATGGGCCAAAGCAACACCTGGGGGTACCCCGAGGGGGGGGGGCACAACCTACCAGGGCGCGCCTGGGGGCCCAGGTGCGTCCATGTGGGTTGTGCCCACCTCGGTGCCCTCCCGTACCCCCTCTTCACCCCATAAATCGTCAAATATTCCAAAAACCCTCGGGGTAACCCTAGATCGGTAGTTCCGCCACCGCAAGCCTCGGTAGCCACGAGAAACCAATCTAGACCCCGTTCTGGCACCCTGCCGGAGGGGGGAATCATCACCGGTGGCCATCTTCATCATCCTGGCGGCCACCATGATGAGGAGGGAGTAGTCTACCCTCGGGGCTGAGGGTTCGTACCAGTATCTATGTGTTTAATCTCTCTCTCTCTCTTACGTTCTTGAGATGTCACGATCTTGATGTATCACGGGATTTGTTAATATAGTCGGATCATATGGTGTTTTCCCCTCTCTGTCTTGTTGTGAATTGAGTTCTCCCTTTGAGATTTCGTTTTACCGAATTGAATACTTTTATGGACTTGAGAGCACTTGATGTATGTCTTGCTATGAATACCCGTGGTGACAATGGGGTGTCATATTGATTCACTTGATGTGTTTTTTGGCACTCAATGCTCGGATTCCCGAGGTGACATTGGGGTAATCTATGCATAGGGGTTGATGCACGTTCTCGTCTTTAGTTTATCCGGTAGAAATCTTGGGGCACTCTTTGAGGTTCTTTGTGTTGGATTGAGTATTATGAATCTGAATTTTCTTTCGTGTTATTTTAGTACAAACTCTTGATAGATCGATTGGAAAGAATAACTTAGTGTTATTTTAGTACGAACTCTTGATAGATCCATCAGAAAGAATAACTTGGTGTTATTTTAGTACGAACTCTTGGATAGATCGATCAGAAAGAATAGCTACAAACAATTTCTTATTATGTTCTCCGCTAGATAGGAACTTTGGAGTGATTCTTCATCACACGTTGAGGGATGGTTATATGATCCAATTATATTAGCACTATTGAGAGATTGCACTAGCGAAAGTACGGACCCTATGCCTCATTTTCAAGCATTGCAATATCGTTTGTGCTCCGATTTATCAATTGCTACCTTGTTGTTTTTATTGTTCCTATTACAAAAATCAATATCTACTATCCATATTACACTTGTATCGCCATCTCTTCGCCGAACTAGTGCACCTATACAATTTACCATTGTATTTGGTGTGTTGGGGACACAAGAGACTTTATCATTTGGTTGCGGGGTTGTTTGAGAGAGACCATCTTCATCCTACGCCTCCCACAGATTGATAAACGTTAGGTCATCGACTTGACGTAAAATTGCTATTTTCCTACAGAACTCTGCACTTGGAGGCCCAACACGTGTCTACAAGAATAAAGTTGCGTAGTAGACATCAAGCTCTTTTCTGGCGCCGTTGCCGGGGAGGTGAGTGCTTGAAGGTATATCTTTAGATCTTGCAATTGAATCTTTTAGTTTATTGTTTTATGTCTAGTTTCGTTTATAAAAAGAAAACTACGAAAAAATGGAATTGAGGTTGCATCATATTCTTCTTCTTTATAACGTCTTTCGTGAGAATGATGGAAAGGAAAATTGTGCTCAATTGATAGAAGAAGAATTCTATAAAATGTTTGACAAAAAATCTTTGAATGATGAGCATGATTGCAATGTTGTTAGTATGAATTCTTTGAATATTCATGATGCTAATGATATGCCAAGCCACAAGCTTGGGGATGCTATGTTTAATGAAGATTATCTTTTTAGTCCCCCTACTTTGAACAATCAAGTTTGCTATGATGACTGCATGCCTCCTATCTATGATGAGAACAAAGTTGCTACTTATTATGATTATTGTGATGATACTTATGTTATAAAAAGTAGTGACGATTATATTTATAAAAATTGTCATAGTTATGATCACCCTTTTTTTGAACTTCACTCTTTTAATGTGGAAACAATTTATAGTATTCGAGTTTCATATGATACTCCCACCATTGTGAATGAGAATAAAATTGCTTATATGGAGAGTAATAAATTTTCTATGCTTTTATATCATGAAAAGAATGCTTTATGTGATAGTTATATTGATGAATCTATTCATGATACTACTGAAAACTATTATGAGAGAGGAACTTATGATTCATGATGCTCTCTTTGTGTTCCAATTCTTATCTTTTATGCGAGCATCATTGAAATCATCATGCCTAGCTTAAAAGGCATTAAAGAAAAGCGTTTGTTGGGAGATAACCCAGTACTTTTACCTACTGTTTTTGTGTGTTCACATGATTAGGCTACTCTAGTAATCATGTTTTATTGCTTTCGTTTCAATAAAGTGCCAAGTAAGACCTTTGGGATGGTCTATGGTGATAGTTGATTTGATCTTGCTGAAAAATAGAAAACTTTGCGCTCAGGAAAAGAATTCTCATTTTTAACAGAAAATGTGATAAAATACTGATTCTTTTTGAAGAAGATTAATAGCAAATTTTCCCAGGTTGTCCTAAGTTTTCAGAATTTTTGGAGTAGCATAAGTATGGTTGGAATACATATTACTACAAACCGTTCTATTTTTGGCAGATTCTGTTTTCAATGCATAGTTTGCTTGTTTTCTTGTTTATATGGCTTATATTGCTCAATATAAACTGTGGAAATGACATGCTACCAAGGTTGTCAGAATCGCGACTTTGAATCAGATCGGAGCTCTGATGGTAGAATCGTAAATCGTAGAATCTTCACTACCAGGATCGTAGAAACGTAGATTTTATGAACTAAAATCGTAGAATCAGATGGGTGAGTTTGGATCGTAAAGTCGTAGAATCGTATAACAGAATCGTGATTCTAACAACCTTGCATGCTACAGTAGGAATTGTGTGGAAACAATTATGAATCTTGTCTTTGACAGTACCAAAGTGAAATGATTTGCTCTTTATCATACTAACCTATCTCATGAAGTTTCGTTAAGTATTGTGTGATTGAAGTTTTCAAGTTTTGGGTGAGATGTCGATATGAGGAGAATAAGGAGTGACTAGACTCTACGCTTGGGGATGCCCAAGGCACCCCAGGTTAATATCCAAGGAGGATCCAAGCAACTAAGCCCGGGGATGCCCCGGAAGGCATCCCCTCTTTCGTCTCCAACATTATCGGTAATCTTACTTGGGGCTATATTTTTATTCATCACATGATATGAGTTTTTCTTGGAGCGTCATTTTATTTTGTTTTGATTTTCTTGCTGTTATTTATAATATTTGTTTGCATATTTTATTTCAATAAAAGGGGCAAGGATAGCCATTACCATGCTTACCTTGCAAGTATATGAGTTGCTGTTTCAAAACAGAAAGTTTATCGCTGTTGCAAAAATTCCCGAGAAAAGTCAGAATGTGATAAAATGTTGAAACTTTTTGCACAATAAAATCTGATAAATTTTATACAGTGTGGTAAATGTTTTTAAATTTTGGAGTTAAATAAGTATTGATACTCTTGCATTCTTTACAGACTGTACTGTTTTGGCAGATTGCTATTATGTTTGCATTGTTTGCATATGTTTGCTTGTTTAATGATTCTATTTGAGAATATGACTATTAAATATGCAGAGGCATTTAGTATGCAATGTTGAATAATAATTTTAGTGATCCTCTACAGTAGAGAATGATAAGGTTTTGCATTGATTTGTACTAACTTATCTCACGAGTTCTTGTTGAGTTTTGTGTGGATGAAGGTTTTGAGGAAAACCGTGATATGAGAGGAATTAAGGAGACACAAAAGTTCAAGCTTTGGGATGCTCAAGGCACCCCAAGATAATATTTCAAGAAGTCTCAAGCATCGAAGCTTGGGGATGCCCCGGTAGGCATCCCACCTTTCTTCATCAACAATTATCGGTTTGTATCGGTTGAGCCTAAGTGTTTGCTTCTCCACATGAGTTGTGCTATTCTTGGAATTTAATTTTGTTTTGTTTTGATTGATGTTTTAATAAAATACTTAGATCTGAAAGTTTTTAAATAAAATAGAGTCCTCATAGCTACCCCTTCACTTAACTACTCGCTTGATCTTCACTTATATCTTTTTGGAGTAGCTTGTCATTTGCTCTTGTGCTTCACTGATATCCTATGAGTAAATTATTGAATGAATTGAATATCATGAAGTTGAAATTATATTTTCATATCATGCCTAGTAGTAGCTTCACATTGGGTTTAGAAAGTGAATCTTTTGAAGCTTGACAATCACAATATTGGTCATACAAGCAATTCCTGAATGAATACCATAAGGAAGAGAACTTTCACATGCAAATACACTATCTTGGAAATCTTTCGTGATTTTGAGCCCCCATGAAAATATTATATGCCAAAATTGTTGAGTTGGACAAGGAAGACAACGTAATGGTTTATGTTTGTTCATATTCACATAGAAGTTATATTGTCATAGATCCTTCAACATGTGGTGCTTGCCCCCCATCTTTGCCAACCAAAAATTCCGCACCAAGTAGAGATACTACTTGTGCATCCAAAAACCCTTAAACCCAAATCTTATTTTCAAGAGTCCACCATACCTACCTAAGGATTGAGCAAGATCCTTCAAGTAAGTTGTCATCGGTGCAATAAGGCAATAAACATTGCTTCTAAAAGTGTTAGATCATTTAGTGTAAGAGAAAATTGAGCGTTGTATGAACTTGTGATAGCAAAGAATAAAAGCGACAAACTACATAATAAAGGTTGCTATCATAAGGGCAATATAACGTGATGTTCTTTTGCACTAAGGGATTGAGCATAGAAACAAAAAGCGCATGGCAACCTCTACTTCCCTTTGTGAAGGGTCTACCTTTTACTTTTATGTATTTACTTTCATGCAAGAGTCAAAGTTTTTCTGTCTATTCCTTTTTATTTTTCTCTTTTGGCAAGCATCATGTGGCGAGGAAAGACCCAGGCAAATATATCCAGTTGGATATGGGTAGCATGAGTTATTATTGTTGACATCACCCTTGAGGTGAATATGTTGGGAGGTGAAATTATAAGCCCCTATCTTTCTATGTGTCCGGTTGAAATGCTTTGCTCATGTGTATGCGGTGAGTGTTAGTAATCATAGAAGACTATATGATGGTTGAGTATGTGGAGATCTTACTTAAACTCTATTGAATAAGTTGAATTACAATTGCTTGGTGACTAAGAACATAGGTTGTTGAGTTTCAAGAGAATTCGTTGTTTGAACCTTAACATGTGAATTGGTTGCTACTTTAACATGAGAAGTTTTATAGGAAAGAATTGATGTTACGATGCTAGGAAAAGTGATTGAAATTGTCATTGATAAAACTTGTGCACTTTGCTAGCATTCACACTTCAAAAATTATTTCTTTTATCATTTACCTACTCGAGGACGAGTAGGAATTAAGCATGGGGATGCTGATACATCTCCAACGTATCTATAATTTATGAAGTATTCATGTTGTTATATTATCATTCTTGGATGTTTTCGATCATTTTATAGCAACTTTATATCATTTTTTGGGACTAACCTATTGACCAAGTGCCCAGTGCCAGTTGCTCTTTTTTGCTTGTTTATTACATCTCAGGAAATCAATATCAAACGGAGTCCAAACACCGCAAAAATTTTTGTGGATTTTTTATGGACCAGGAGACATCCAATGGGCCAGAGCAGCACCTGTGGGGTGCCTCGAGGGGGGCACAACCCACCAGGGTGCCCCTGGGGGCGCAGGCGTGCCCAGGTGGGTTGTGCCCATCTCAGTGGCCTCCCGTACCACTTCTCTGCCCTATAAATCGTCAAGTTTTCCAAAATCCCTTGGGGTAACCCTAGATCAGAAGTTCCGCCACCGCAAGCCTCTGTAGCCACAAGAAACCAATCTAGACCCCGTTCCGGCACCCTGCCGGAGGGGGGAATCATCACCAGTGGCCATCTTCATCATCCCGACGGCCACCACAATGAGGAGGGAGTAGTCCACCCTCGGGGCTGAGGGTTTGTACCAGTAGCTACGTGTTTAATATATCTCTCTCGTGTTCTTGAGATGTGACGACCTTGATGTATCACGGGCTTTGTTAATATAGTTGGATCATATGGTGTTTTCCCCTCTCTATCTTGTTGTGAATTGAGTTTTCCCTTTGAGATTTCATTTTATCAAACTGAATACTTTTATGGACTTGAGAACACTTGATGTTTGTCTTGCTATGAATACCCGTGGTGACAATGGGGTGTCATATTGATTCACTTGATGTGTTTTTTGGCACTCAATGCTCGGATTCCCGAGGTGACATTGGGGTAATCTATGCATAGGGGTTGATGCACGTTCTTGTCTTTAGTTTATCCGGTAGAAATCTTGGGGCACTCTTTGAGGTTCTTTGTGTTCGATTGAGTATTATGAATCTGAATTTGCTTTGGTGTTATTTTAGTACGAACTCTTGATAGATCGATAGGAAAGAATAACTTAGTGTTATTTTAGTACGAACTCTTGATAGATCCATCAGAAATAATAATTCGGTGTTATTTTAGTACGATCTCTTGGATAGATCGATCGGAAAGAATAGCTACAAACAATTTCTTCTTATGTTCTCCGCTAGATAGGAACTTTGGAGTGATTCTTCATCACACGTTGAGGGATGGTTATATTATCCAATTAGATTAGCACCGTTGAGAGATTGCACTAGCAAAGGTACGGACCCTAGGCCTCATTTTCAAGCATTGCAATACCGTTTGTGCTCCGTTTTATCAATTGCTACCTTGCTGTTTTTTATTGTTCCTGTTACAAAAATCAATATCTACTATCCATATTACACTTGTATCAGCATCTCTTTGCCGAACTAGTGCACCTATACAATTTACCATTGTATTTGGTGTGTTGGGGACACAAGAGATTTTTTCTATTTGGTTGTAGGGTTGTTTGAGAGAGACCATCTTCATCCTACGTCTCCCACGGATTGATAAACCTTAGGTCATCCACTTGAGGGAAAATTGCTACTGTCCTACAAAACTCTGTGCTTGGAGGCCCAGCAGGTTTCTACAAGAATAAAGTTGCGTAGTAGACATGAACCCACAACCTATTAATGATAGTTTTCGTAATGAGAAATTAGCTGCAATAATTGTTTCTCATAAAACTCCTTGATATGCTGACTATGCTAATTATATTGTTGCTAAATATATACCACCTAGCTTTACATACCAACAAAAGAAAAAAAGTCTTCTATGATTTAAGACATTGCTTTTGGGATGACCCACATCTTTATAAAGAAGGAGTAGATGATATTATTAGGCGTTGTGTACCTGAGCATGAACAAGGATAAATGCTACGAAAATGTCACTCCGAATCTTATGGAGGACATCATGCAGGAGACAGAACTGCTCACAAGGTATTGCAATCTAGATTTTATTGGCCTACTCTCTTCAAGGATGCTCGTAAGTTTGTCTCATCTCATGATAAATGTCAAAGAATAGCTAATCCCGGTAAGCGTCAAGAAATGCCTATGAATTATTCACTTGTTGTTGAACCATTTGATGTTTGGGGATTTGATTACATGGGACCTTTTCCTCTCTCTAATGGGTATACTCATATTTTGGTTGCTGTTGATTATGTTACTAAGTGGGTAAAAGCTATTCCAACTAGTAGTGTTGATCACAACACCTTGATACGTCTCTGTCGTATCTACTTTTCCAAACACTTTTCCCCTTGTTTTGGACTCTAACTTGCATGATTTGAATGGAACTAACCCGGACTGACGCTGTTTTCAGCAGAATTACCATGGTGTTATTTATGTGCAGAAACAAACGTTCTCGGAATGACCTGAAACTTCACAGAGCCACTTTTTGGAAAATATAAAAAATACCTACCAAAGATGAAGGCCAGGGGGCCCACCACCTGTCCACGAGGGTGGGGGCGCGCCTGCCCCCCTAGGGCGCGCCCCCTACCTCGTGGGTCCCCTATTGCCTCTCTGACTCCAACTCCAACTCTATATATTGTGTTTCGGGGAGAGAAAAATTTAGAGAGAAGAAATCATCGCGTTTTACGATATGGAGCCGCCGCCAAGCCCTAAAACCTCTCGGGAGGGCTGATCTGGAGTCCGTTCGGGGCTCCGGAGAGGGGAATCCGTCGCCATCGTCATCATCAACCATCCTGCATCACCAATTTCATGATGCTCACCGCCGTGCATGAGTAATTCCATCGTAGGCTTGCTGGACGGTGATGGGTTGGATGGGATCTATCATGTAATCGAGTTAGTTTTGTTAGGGTTTGATCCCTAGTGTCCACTATGTTCTGAGATTGATGTTGCTATGACTTTGCTATGCTTAATGCTTGTCACTAGGGCCCGAGTGCCGTGATTTCAGATCTGAACCTATTATGTTTTCATCAATATATGAGTGTTCTTGATCCTATCTTGGAAGTCTATAGTCACCTATTATGTGTTATGATCCGTTAACCCCGAAGTGACAATAATCGGGATACTTACCGGTGATGACCGTAGTTTGAGGAGTTCATGTATTCACTATGTGTTGATGCTTTGTTCCGGTTCTCTATTAAAAGGAGGCCTTAATATCCCTTAGTTTCCATAAGGACCCTGCTGCCACGGGAGGCTAGGACAAAAGATGTCATGCAAGTTCTTTTCCATAAGCACGTATGACTATATTCGGAATACATGCCTACATTATATCAATGAACTGGAGCTAGTTCTGTGTCACCCTAGGTTATGACTGTTACATGATGAACTGCATCCAGCATAATTCTCCATCACCGATCCATTGCCTACGAGCTTTCCATATATTGTTCTTCGCTTATTTACTTTTCCTTTGCTATTGCTATCATCACTACAAAATACCAAAAACATAACTTTTACTAGTGTTACCTTTTGCTACTGTTACCATTACTATCATATTACCTTGCTACTAAACACTTTGCTGTAGATATTAAGTTTCCAGGTGTGGTTGAATTGACAACTCAGCTACTATTACTTGAGAATATTCTTTGGCTCCCCTTGTGTCGAATCAATAAATTTGGGTTGAATACTCTACCCTCGAAAACTGTTGTGATCCCCTATACTTGTGGGTTATCAAGACTATTTTCTGGCGCCGTTGCCGGGGAGCATAGCTCTATTCTTTGAGTCACTTGGGATATATATCTGCTTATCATTATGAAGAACTTGAGAGATCCAAAAACCAGGATCTATCCCTCAAGTACGAGGGGAGGTAAGGAACTGCCATCTAGCTCTGCACTTGATTCACCTTCCATTTTGAGTAAGCTTGCGACACCTACACCTGCTTCTGCTATTCGTTCTGATATGTCACATGTTATTGATGATGCCACTTCTGCTATGCATGATACTTATGATGAAACTACTTCTATGCCTGATACTACTGTGCCACTTAGTGATTTTCTTGATGAACAAATTGCTAGGGCTAGAGAGATTGAAAATATTGAATCTGATAATACTGATGAAAGTGATGATGAAGAATCACTTGTTATTCCCGAGGGTTATGTTTTTGATCAAGAAGCTTCTTTAGCTATTTTAGCTTCCAAAGATAGTTATGAACTTAAAAGGTTATTAGCTAACTGGAATAAGCAATCTCTAAATGCTAGAATGAAACCTGACCCTGCTTTTGCTACTTCACCTATTTGTGTTGTTGATAAGTATTATGAATTCTCTGTTGATCTTGATATAATTACTTTGGTTGAATCTGATCCTTTTTATGGTTATGAATCTGAAGCTGTTGTAGCACATCTTACTAAATTGAATGATATAGCCACTCTGTTCACTAAAGATGAGAGAACTCGTTACTTTTATATCCTTAAAATATTTCCGTTCTCATTAAAGGGTGATGCTAAGATATGGTTTAATTCTCTTGATCCTGGTTGTGTGCGTAGTCCCCAGGATATGATTTATTATTTCTCTGCTAAATATTTCCCTGCTCATAAGAAACAAGCTGCTTTAAGGGATATATATAATTTTGTGCAAATTGAAAAAGAGAGTCTCCCACAAGCTTGGGGGAGGCTTCTCCAATTACTTAATGCTTTGCCTGATCATTGTAACATCCCAAATTTTCAATTTGGAATGTTATACATTAGATCATTAATGCATATCATATTTTATTTTGCATTTTGGTTGATCCTAGAAATTCTGCGCAACTCAATGACCCACGGAGAGATTTGGGGATTTCGTTATTTTCATATTTGAGTTTTCTCAAATTTTGAGAATAGGATCATTTGATTTTATTTATTTCATCATCAATTATTTCTATTACAAAAATATGAGAGAGGGAATAAAATGACTTTCCCAAAATAAAGAAATATTGAGGATTTAATAATAAAATCAAATAAGATTTTATTTCAGAGTTTTTTTGGTGTTTTATTTGAATTTAGGAAAAATATGCGTTTTTCAAAATTGCATTTAGGTCCCAAATAAATGTTCACCTTGTGCGGCTTGATTTTAGAAGCCCGATAAAATTTATTTTGGAATTTTTGGAGTCCGTTTAGTATTTCTTTTTATTTTTCTTCTGCGCATAATTATTTTAAAAAAAATCAAACCGACCTAGGGTCGTGTCCGACTAGGACTCCCGGCCCGTTAGGCTATATAAGCCGGGGGGGGGGGGGGCAGCGAGAGCTAACCCTAGCCCGAGCCGCCCCCAGCTCCCGCCGCCGCCGCCGCCCCGCCCCCGCCGCGCCGCCGCGCTGTCGCACGCCGCCCGAGGTCTGCCGCCGCCTCGAAATCCGCACCGGTTTTTTTTATTTTTTTCGAAAAACCGTTCGGGTTTTCCATTGGTTTTTTAGATTCGTTTTTTTAAATAGATCGGTTTTTCCAGTTTATTTAATTTAGCGAGCGTTCGTCGTTTTTATTTTTCTTGGATTAAATCCGCGATTTTTCTGATCGCGATTCCTCATCCAATTTTCGTTTTAGTATAACTTTTCGCTCATTTATCGGAATCAGGCGATTCAAGCGCCTAGAGTTTCGTCTCGAAACCCTCTATCCGTTTAACCAACTTAAACAAGATTTTGCTACTGTAAAATTTACCCTAGATCCAGATAAGTAGAACGAAGTTATTTTCTTTCGTCGTTTGACTTTCGTTGCTTCGTTCGATTTGATTCTTTTTATCAACAGGAGTTCTTAAGTTGAACCTTCTGGTTAGATCTCTTATTTGAGTTTTACCCGTGCATTAGATGAGTACTTATTGTATGCTTGTTTGTTTGTCTGCGATAGAATACCCGGAGTGCGCCGCTTGTTACTTCGAATCGCTAGGTTTCCCGGATCATCAGCAAGGCAAGTAACACTTTGATCATACCTTTTCTACTACCCAGTTTTATTGCATTAGATCAATCCTCACACATTGCATGGTTAGGATCTAATTAAATTGTGGGATGGGAAGTAGTTGAGCTAGTACCTATTACCTGTTTATTGTCAAACCTTTGGGAGTTACTTCCGCGTTTGCTTATTATGCCATGCTATGCTAGTAGACGTGGATTGGATGAGTGATATTCATGACATATGTGAGTTTTGTTAATTAATGGTTTATCTAAGGTGGCAACTTAAACACACATCTGGGTGGATTGAGGCAACTGGGTATTCCAGGACTTGCCTGTTTTCTTTTGGACCGCCACCCAGGCTCAAAGGGATCATGAGAATATTCATACTAGAAATTTCCGTGTGCAGCCACAAGCTATTATGGGCTCTAGCATAGTTGACTAAGTCGTGCGAACTCTTACAGTGGTAGACTAGCAGATGTAGGGGATGTAGGTGGTACGGTCTACCTGATCGTAAGGTGCTAGCGCTTCTGAAAGACTATGTCTCGGTCATCCGTCTTCTCAAACACCTTGTAGTGGGAGAAATCAAACGGAGGCGATCGAGTCTTGTGGGGAAAAGTGCGCAAACCTCTGCAGAGTGTAATAAACTAACCATGATTAGCCGTGTCCCCGGTTATGGACATCTTGAGTATCTAGTGCCTGGATTATCATGTGAATCTCAACATGTTACTCTAAATTAATTTTGTTGGGTTTTGTTTAATGATGATGCTTAATTGGGATTGAGAATGCTGTCAACCATTCTCAATGTTTAACAACTACCATGATAGTTAAATAAATTTATTCCTTTGAAGTAGGGAAAAATTGGCTTTACGCAAAACTGTAACCATAGAGCTTTCCACCAGCCAAATATGCATATAGTATAGCTGTTTCATTCCATTACTCTCTATGTGTTACATTGCCAGCATATTCCTTGTGCTAACCCGTTTTCGGGCTGCAACGTTAATGTTGCAGACTTTTCAGACGACGATTAAGGAGTTTTTAGGTCATGGTTCTATACTCAGTGATGCCGTTGGAGTTGATGGACTCACTTATCTTCCAAGCCTTCCGCTATTATCGTTATTAGATGGCCTTAAGCCATATTTATTGTATTAAGTTTTCTTTTGAGACACTTGATGTAATAAGTGTGTGATTGCTACTCTGCTATAAATCCTCCGAGTATTGTGTGGTGTCAGCATTACTGATCCAGGGATGACACCGGAGCACAGAGATCAGACTGTTTGAGGTATGGTCGCTACAGAGATGGTATCAGAGCATACGCTGACTGTAGGACACGACCACTAAGCTAAAAGACCTAAATCACTATTCACTCTCTTCTCTTCTGACCTCTCATCTTTTCTACTCCTTTAGGATGGCGGATGCAAGGAACAAGTTCACGCAATCGGATGAAGATACACCCTTTGGACGTCACTTGAAGGAAGTCACTAGATACCTGAATATAGGAGTACCAAGGTTCACCGGAACCTACAACGCCACTTTACCTGAAGAAGAGCACTGGATGATTAAAGTTCAAGTTCCAGGAAGGACGTTCATGCCAGTCACTGAGCCCATAGAGTTTTCTTTTGATGCACCAACTTGGAGTCTAGGAAAGAGCATGGCAGCTCACATCGCCATGGGACGCATTGGAGAAGTCTACCACAAGGATCTCAAGGATACTATCTACCATATTTGTGGGCGCCGAGATGAGCACTGGGAGATGATCAGCACCAGGAAGGATAGATCAATCGCAGCTTTTATCCAGGAGTTAAACCAGCACATTTGACGATAGGAGAACCAGATGTGCGCCGACATGATAGATCTGAAGAAGGCTAAGACTAGAATCAAGGAACTGGAGGAAGAACTCAAGGCTACACGTGAAGATTATGAAGAGGAAATTGAAGTATTGGTGGAGAAGAATGACGACCTGATCAAGAAGATTGGAATATTTATGGGAGGCCCTACGCCAGTAGAGGAAGACGAAGAACCCAAGGAGATTAGCCCGGAAGACTACATCATCATCGACGGCACCGACTCGGATCCAGATAGTAGCGATGATGACTATGTTGATGAAGCTGGAGCAGATATCATGGGGTCTGCAACCGAGGAATATTTCTAGTAGACCACCTCATCAGTAGTAGTAGTCCACAATGTAAATATAGTAGTCCGAGCACTTTTGCAATAGTTAGATCGATTGTATGCCCTTGTTTGATTGAATGAAGTGAATTGTTTGCTTTTGCCTCATGTGCATATGGGTAGTGTTTTCTCTTAGACCCCCTCTATTCTTACATCTCATCTTTTCTAAACCCTCAGATGCCTCCGAGACGTGACCCCGGATTTGCCTTTCCACCGGAGCTCACCCAGTTGATCCAGCAGCAGAACACATTGATGTAGTTGCTAGTCCAGAATCAGAATCAAGGGAACAACAACAACAACCCACCACCACCACCACCACCTATTGATCACTTAGCCCGTTTTCTTAGGCTGAATCCGCCGGTGTTTTCCAGTAGCACCGAGCCGATAGTAGCAGATGATTGGCTCCGCAAGACAGCTAGGGAGTTGACCACAGCAGGATGCACAGATGCGGAGAAGGTGAAGTTTGCCGCACATCAGCTAGAAGGACCCGCATCATCATGGTGGGAGAATTTCACAGCCACTTTCCCAGTCGACACTGTCACATGGGACCAGTTTCAGCAGGCTTTTCATACTGCACATGTTTTAGCAGGAGCTATGGCCATGAAGAAGTGTGAGTTTCGCAACTTGCGCCAAGGAGGACGGACATTTGGCCAGTATGTGGAGGACTTTAGTAAGTTAGCACGTTATGCCCCAGATGACGTCGCTACGGATGCAGCAAAGCAGGAGAAGTTTCTGGAAGGACTGAATGATGAGTTGAGCATGCAGTTGATGGTAGCAACCTTCAACAACTACCAGGAGTTGGTAGACCGTGCTCTTATGATTGAAGGGAAGCGGCAGCAAATTGAGAACCGCAAGAGGAAGTATGGACAAGGGAAGTATACTTCAGGAGCTCAGCAGAAACGACGTTTTACCCCTAGATCGGGAGGACATTTTCAGCATACCCATGGAGGAGGTAGCTCGCACAATCACAATGGCACCAAGAATGGTAATGGTAATGGAGGAAGCAACGGCCTGAATCGCACCAACCCATCAACCCCAGCCAAGAAGGGCCTGAGCCAAGTCACTTGCTTTAAGTGTCAGAAGACCGGACATTATGCCATGAATGTCCTGAAGGCCAAAATGGAAATGGAAGTTCTGGGAAGAAACCGAACCCTTTCAACAGGGGACAGGTGAACCACGTTAGTGTGGAGGAGGTTGAAGCTCAGCCCAATGCAGTAATAGGTAAGTTTTTGGTTAAGTCATTTACTGCACTCGTTCTTTTTGATACTGGTGCATCGCATTCATACATCTCAAGGGGATTTGTGGATAAGAATAACATATCAACCCAAGCCCTTAGGTCACCCATGTTAGTAACCTCGCCTGGAGCAGAGTATGTGGCTAGTCTATGGTGTGATCGGTTACCATTAAGGATTGGTAACTATGTTTTTCCCTCAGACCTAATAGTATTGGAATCCCAAGGATTGGATGTGATATTAGGCATGGATTGGTTATCAAAGTATGAAGGGAATATTGAATGTGCTAGTAAGTCAATTATGCTTACCACCCCAGAAGGGAGAAGGATCAAGTATGTATCCCGACATGTGCCAAAGAGGACTCAAGTAAATTGCCTAACAGGAGTTGTGCAGGAAGAAGTACCAGTGGTAAGGGATTTCCCTGAAGTATTTCCAGAGGAGTTGCTAGGCATGCCACCGGATAGAGATATTGAGTTTTTGATTGAGCTATTGCCAGGCACAGGGCCAATATCGAAGAGACCATATAGGATGCCAGCAACGGATTTGGTGGAAATTAAGAAGCAGATTAAGGAGTTACTGGATAAGGGATATATTCGCCCAAGTTCTTCACCTTGGGGATCGCCAATACTTCTAGTGTAGAAGAAGGATGGATCGTTAAGGATGGTTGTTGATTATCGAGGACTGAATGAAGTAACGATCAAGAACAAGTACCCACTACCAATGATCAACGATCTGTTTGATCGATTGCAAGGAGCTAAGGTATTTTCCAAGATCGATCTACGATCAGGATACCACCAGTTGAAGATTCGAGAACAGGATATTCCTAAGACAGCTTTTACCACCAGGTATGGGCTGTACGAGTATACCGTTATGTCATTTGGTCTAACTAACGCACCTGCCTATTTTATGAACATGATGAACAAAGTGTTTATGGAGTTCTTGGATAAGTTCATCATAGTGTTCATTGATGATATCCTGGTTTATTCGAAGAATGAAGAGGAGCATAAGGAACATTTGCGTTTGGTACTTGGAAAGCTCAGAGAACATCAATTATATGCCAAGTTCAGCAAATGTGAGTTTTGGTTGAAGGAAGTAGGATTCCTCGGACACGATATATCTGGAGAAGGTATAGCAGTTGATCCCACTAAAGTTGATACCGTGACAAAGTGGGAAGCACCAACTACAGTTGGGGAGATCCGAAGTTTTCTTGGACTCGCCGGATACTACCGGAGATTTATTGAGAATTTCTCAAAGATTGCGAAACCTATGACCGAGTTGTTAAAGAAAGATACCAAGTTCATATGGACGGAGGAATGTGAGGCTAGTTTCCAAGAGTTGAAGAAATGTTTGGTTACCTCACCTGTGTTGATTTTGCCAGACCAGACCAAAGATTATGAGGTGTATTGCGACGCTTCACGTCGAGGACTTGGAGCAGTGCTTATGCAGGAAGGGAGAGTTGTTTCATATGCCTCAAGACAACTGAAACCTCATGAGTTGAATTATGCCACGCATGATTTGGAGTTAGCAGCCGTAGTGCATGCTTTGAAAACATGGAGGCATTTCCTCATTGGAAACCATTGTGAGGTGTACACGGATCATAAGAGTTTGAAGTACATTTTCACACAGAAGGAGTTGAATCTCAAACAAAGGAGATGGTTGGAGCTCATCAAGGATTATGATATGAGATTGCATTATCACCCCGGAAAGGCTAATGTAGTAGCTGACGCATTAAGACGTAAGAGCCATGTCAATACATTAATGACGGGAGAAATACCCAAGGAGTTAGCAGAAAATCTTCGTGAACTATGTTTGGAAATAGTTCCGAGAGGCTATGTAGCAGCATTGGAGATTCAGTCAACCTTGATGGATAGAATCAGAGAAGCTCAGAAGACCGACAAAGAGATTGCCGCTATTAAGGAGAAACTGAGCAAAGGAAAAGCTAAAGGATTTCGTGAGGATGAGCACGATACCCTATGGTTTGAAGATCGCGTTTACGTGCCCAATGACCCGAAGATCAGGAAGTTGATACTGCAAGAGGCACACAACTCACCATATTCAATTCACCCAGGAAATACCAAGATGTATTTGGATTTGAAGGATATTTTCTGGTGGACCGGAATGAAAAGGATATTGCGGAGTATGTAGCAGTTCGTGATGTATGTCAGAGAGTAAAGGTAGAGCATCAGAAGCCAGCAGGATTGTTACAACCATTGTTGATACCCGAATGGAAGTGGGATAAACTAGGCATGGATTTTATCATGGGATTACCCAAGACTCGTTCAGGCTATGACTCGATTTGGGTTGTAGTCGATCGATTGACGAAAGTAGCTCATTTCATCCCAGTAAAGACCACTTACACCAGTGCTAAGTTGGCAAAGATATACATGACCAGGATCGTATGTTTGCATGGAGTTCCAAGGAGTATCGTATCAGATAGAGGAACCCAGTTTACCTCAAAGTTCTGGAAGCAATTACACGAAACTTTGGGTACTAGGCTAGAATTCAGTACACCTTTTCATCCATAGACATATGGACAGACCGAGAGAGTCAATCAGATTTTGGAGGATATGCTGAGAGCTTGTGCGCTAGATTACGGATCTAGTTGGGACGACAATTTGCCATATGCAGAGTTCTCTTACAACAATAGTTACCAAACCAGTTTAAAGATGGCCCCTTTCGAAGCATTGTACGGAAGGAGGTGCAGGTCACCGTTATCATGGGACGAAGTAGGAAACCGCCAGTTGTTTGGACCTGACTCGATTAAAGAGTCTGAATAGAAGGTGAAATTGATTCGCGATAGGCTCAAGGTAGCCCAGTCCAGACAAAAAAGTTATGCAGATTCTAAACGCAAGGAGACAGTTTATGAAGTCGGAGATAGAGCTTATCTTCGAGTATCTCCACTTCAGGGAACAAAGCGTTTTGGAGTTAAAGGGAAGTTAGCGTCACGATTTGTAGGACCATACCGAGTTTTGGAGCGTATGGGAGAAGTGGCCTACAAGTTGGAATTGCCCGAAGGATTGTAAGGAGTTCATGATGTGTTCCACGTTCCCAGTTGAAGAAGTGTCATGCGGGGATGGCTGACATACCTTTGAGAGACACAGTGCCTTTGGAAACTATTCAGTTGGATAACGATTTGACGTACGAGGAGAAACCAATTAAGATCCTCGAGTTTGCCAGCCGAGTTACTCGCAGCAAGGTTATCAAGTTTTGCAAAGTTCAGTGGAGTCACCACATAGAGGAAGCCACCTGGGAGCGAGAAGAAGATTTTCTCAAGGACCACCCTCACCTATTTTATAGCCAACCCGAATCTCGAGGGCGAGATTCATCTTAAGGGGGGTAGGTTTGTAACATCCCAAATTTTCAATTTGGAATGTTATACATTAGATCATCAATGCATATCATATTTTATTTTGCATTTTGGTTGATCCTAGAAACTCTACGCAACTAAATGACCCACGGAGAGAGTTGGGGATTTCGTTATTTTCATATTTGAGTTTTCTCAAATTTTGAGAATAGGATCATTTGATTTTATTTATTTCATCATCAATTATTTCTATTACAAAAATATGAGAGAGGGAATAAAATGACTTTCCCAAAATAAAGAAATATTGAGGATTTAATAATAAAATCAAATAAGATTTTATTTCGGAGTTTTTTCCGTGTTTTATTTGAATTTAGGAAAAATGTGCATTTTTCAAAATTGTATTTAGGTCCCAAATAAATGTTCACCTTGTGCGGCTTGATTTTAGAAGCCCGTGAAAATTTATTTCGGAATTTTTGGAGTCCGTTTAGTATTTCTTTTTATTTTTCTTCTGTGCGTAATTATTTTTAAAAAATCGAACCGACCTAGGGCCGTGTCCGACTAGGACTCCCGGCCCGTTAGGCTATATAAGCCGGGGGGAGGCCCAGCCAGAGCTAACCCTAGCCCGAGCCGCCCCCAGCTCCCGCCCCGCCGCCTCGCCGCCACCGCCGCCGCACGCCGCCCGAGGTCCGCCGCCGCCTCGAATTCCGCGCCGGTTTTTTTTATTTTTTTTCGAAAAACCGTTCAGTTTTTTTAGATTCGGTTTTTTTAAATAGATAAGTTTTTCCAGTTTATTTAATTTAGCGAGCATTCGTCATTTTTCTTTTTCTCGGATTAAATCCGTGATTTTTCTGATCGCGATTCCTCATCCGATTTTCGTTTTAGTATAACTTTTCGCTCGTTTATCGGAATCAGGCGATTCAAGCGCCTAGAGTTTCGTCTCGAAACCCTCTATCCGTTTAACCAACTTAAACAAGATTTTGCTACTGTAAAATTTGCCCTAGATCCAGATTAGTAGAACGAAGTTGTTTTCTTTCGCCGTTTGACTTTCGTTGCTTCGTTCGATTTGATTCTTTTTGTCAACCGGAGTTCTTAAGTTGAACCTTCTGGTTAGATCTCTTATTTGAGTTTTACCCATGCATTAGATGAGTACTTATTGTATGCTTGTTTGTTTGTCTGCGATAGAATACCCGGAGTGCGCCGCTTGTTACTTCGAATCGCTAGGTTTCCCGGATCATCAGCAAGGCAAGTAACACTTTGATCATACCTTTTCTACTACCCAGTTTTATTGCATTAGATCAATCCTCACACATTGCATGGTTAGGATCTAATTAAATTGTGGGATGGGAAGTAGTTGAGGTAGTACCTATTACCTGTTTATTATCAAACCTTTGGGAGTTACTTCCGCGTTTGCTTATTATGCCATGCTATGCTAGTAGACGTGGATTGGGTGAGTGATATCCATGACAGATGTGAGTTTTGTTAATTAATGGTTTATCTAAGGTGGCAACTTAAACACACATCTAGGTGGATTGAGGCACCTGGGTATTCCAGGACTTGCCTGTTTTCTTTTGGACCGCCACCCAGGCTCAAAGGGATCATGAGACTATTCATACTAGAAACTTCCGTGTGCAGCCACAAGCTATTATGGGCTCTAGCATAGTTGACTAAGTCGTGCGAACTCTTACAGTGGTAGACTAGCAGATGTAGGGGATGTAGGTGGTATGGTCTACCCGATCGTAAGGTGCTAGCGCTTCTGAAAGACTATGTCTCGGTCATCCGTCTTCTCAAACACCTTGTAGTGCGAGAAATCAAACGGAGGCGATCGAGTCTTGTGGGAAAAAGTGCGCAAACTTCTGCAGCGTGTAATAAACTAATCATGATTTGCCGTGTCCCCGGTTATGGACATCTTGAGTGTCTAGTACCTGGATTATCATGTGAATCTCAACATGTTACTCTAAATTAATTTTGTTGGGTTTTGTTTAATGATGATGCTTAATTGGGATTGAGAATGCTGTCAACCATTCTCAATGTTTAACAACTACCATGATAGTTAAATAAATTTATTCCTTTGAAGTAGGGAAAAATTGGCTTTACGCAAAACTGTAACCATAGAGCTTTCCACCAGCCAAATATGCATATAGTATAGCTGTTTCATTCCATTACTCTCTATGTGTTACATTGCCAGCATATTCCATGTGCTGACCCGTTTTCGGGCTGCAACGTTAGTGTTGCAGACTTTTCAGACGACGATTAAGGATTTTTTAGGTCGTCGTTCTATACTCAGTGACGCCGTTGGAGTTGATGGACTCACTTACATTCCAAGCCTTCCGCTGTTATCATTATTAGATGGCCTTAAGCCATATTTATTGTATTAAGTTCTCTTTTGAGACACTCGATGTAATAACCGTGTGATTGCTACTCTGCTATAAATCCTCCGAGTACTGTGTGGTGTCAGCATTACTGATCCAGGGATGACACCGGAGCACAGAGATCAGACTGTTTGAGGTCTGGTCGCTACAATCATCCTCTTAAGAAAAATGAAATACTTGATATCTTTTATAATGGACTAACCGATGCCTCCAGAGATTACCTGGATTGTTGTACTGGTTCTGTTTTCAGGGAAAGAACACCGGATGAAGCTAAAATTCTATTGAATAATATGTTGACAAATGAAAATAATTGGACACCTCCAAAGCCAATTCCTGAGCCTATCCCTAAACCAACTCCGAAGAAGAGGGGTATTCTATTTCTCAGTCCTGAAGATATGCAAGAGGCACAGAAATCTATGAAACAAAAAGGTATTAAAGCTGAAGATGTTAAGAATTTACCTCCTATTGAAGAAATACATGGTCTTAATTTATCGCCCGTTGAAGAAACATATAATCTTCATCCATTACCTATTGAAGAAACTCATGGTCTTGATAACCCGACACATGTAGTAAAGGTAAATTCTCTCTATAAATATGATAAAGCTGAAATCCCATCTACTAAATTTGCTAGCCCATGCTTAGATGAGTTTGATAAATTTATGGCTAAGCAAGAAGATTTTAATGCTTATTTTGGTAGAAAATTGAAATACAATTCAAATATGCTTGAACACTTGGGTGATTATATGGCTATTGTTAAAGGTGAACTTAAACTTATTAGTAAACATGCTTCTATGGTTACCACTTGAGTAGAACAATTACTTAAAGCTCAAAATGATTTGCTCAATGAATTGAATAGTAAAGATAATGATAATGTTGTTAGAGTGGCTACTAGAACTGGTAGAATGACTTAGGAACCTTTGTATCCTGAAGGCCACCCTAAGAGAATTGAGCAAGATTCTCAGAGAAATAATATAGATGCACCTAGTTCGTCTAAAAAGAAGAAAAAGAAAAATGATAGGACTTTGCATGCTTCTGGTGAACATATTACTGAAACACCTGAGAATCCAAATGATATTTCTATTTCTGATGCTGAAACACAATCTGCTAATGAACCTGAAACTAGTCATAATGTTAATGATAATGTTATTGATGATGCCCAACCTAGTAATGATAATGATATAGAAATTGAACCTACTGTTGATCTTGATAACCCACAATCAAAGAATCAATGCTATGATAAGAAAGACTTTGTTGCTAGGAAACATGGTAAAGAAAGAGAGCCTTGGGTTCAGAAACCCATGCCTTTTCCTCCCAAACCATCCAAGAAAAAGGATGATGAGGATTTTGAGCGCTTTGCTAAAATGATTAGACCTATCTTTTTGCGTATGCGATTAACTGATATGCTCAAAACCAATCCTTATTCTAAGTACATGAAAGATATTATTACAAATAAAAGAAAGATACCGGAGGCTGAAATTTCCACCATGCTTGCTAATTATACTTTTAAAGGTGGAATACCAAAGAAACTTGGAGATCTAGGAGTACCCACTATACCATGCTCCATTAAAAGAAACTATGTAGACTTGATTTGAATAAGTTGACACCTACTGAAATATCTTTGTAAATGGCTGATAAATCAACTGCTATACCTGTTGGTATTTGTGAGGATGTGCCTGTTGTAGTTGCAAACGTTACTATTTTAACGGACTTTGTTATTCTTGATATTCCCGAGGACGATAGTATGTCTATTATTCTTGGAAGACCCTTTTTGAATACTGCAGGGGCTATTATTGATTGTACTAAAGGCAATATCACTTTTCATGTTAATGGTAATGAGCATACGGTACACTTTCCGAGGAAGCAACCTCAATTTCATAGTATCAACTCTATTGGAAAAATTCCATCGATTATATTTGGAGGTTTTGAATTTCCTATTCCTACTGCCAAGAAGAAATATGATATTCTTATTATTGGGGATGTGCATATCCCTGTTGAGGTAACATAGTGTTATTCGAAATTTCTCCGGTTCCATGTTATTCGAAATGAGTTCATTAAAAAGACTTGATCAACCTTGTTAGTGGATTCCTTTTGATGATCATGAGATGGATGAAACTAGAAGGCACAACCTTCTGTACCCCACTTTTACTTTCTGTTATTTATATTAAATAAAATAAAAATAAACATTTTTTTGTCTGTTATCTGATTATCCGTGCAATATAAAAATACCTCAAAAATAAAAGTTCTCCAAATGCCCTGAAATTTAAATAAGATTTTTTCTAGAATATTTGAGAATATTTGGCACTGAGAACACAGCAGGGGGTCAACCACCTGCCCACGAGAGTGGAGGGCGCGCCCTACCCCGTGGGTGCGCCCCCTGCCTCGTGGGCCCATGGTGGCCCCCCTCCACTTATTCCTGCACCCACACACTTCATCTTCCTCCCACAAACATGAATATCCAGCTCAAGCACGAGTTCTTGCTCATCTTGCTGCCATTTTTGATCTCCTTGCTCAAAGCACCTCTCACAAAACTGCTTGGGGGAGATTCTTCCTTGGTATGTGACTCCTCCATTGGTCCAATTAGTTTTTGTTCTAGTGCTTTATTCATTGCAAATTTTTGCTGCTTAGGTGACCCTGTTCTTGAGCTTGCATGTCAAATTTATATGGTCAAAAGTAGTTTTGATGCATGATATAGGCCCTAGGCACTTGTAGGAGTAGTTGCTACCAATATTATTGAGTTTGGTTTACTTTTATTTTGAAGTTACTAATTTTTTTAGAAATTTTCAAAAAATGATGAGGAGACTTTTGAGGGGCTCATCGAGCCAAAGCTCGAAGGAAAAGGCACCGAAGCCTAAGTATAATCTGCCTCGCACCGCGGAGGTTCAGGCGTGTGAATGGCCTTCCGAGGATTTCTTGAGAGCAGCCGGGATTTATGAAGATTTTCATGAATTGGCTAAGAATGCAGGCCTTACCGCTTTCCTCCACGACCAATGTGATCAGTATCTCTTACTCACAAATATCTTTGTGCAAAACTTTCATTTCCACTCCAGGAGCTCACCACCTACGGTGGAGTTTTATTTATATGATGAGCGTAAGGATATGTCACTTTATGATTTTTGTCGGATTTGTTTAGTCCCTTTTGAGGGAAAGACGGAAGAGCCACATCGTGATGATGTGGAGGGGTTTATTGATACTATCACTATAGGGGAAACAAGGAAGGTTTCCGATGCACGAATCACTAGCATACATTTTCCTGTTTTATGTTATTTTGCATTATTTGCTAGTCGTTGTTTAATTGGTCATGGAAACTGTGGAAACCTTAGTATCCCTGACATTATTATTTTTCTCAATGGTTTATATGGTGATAACTCTGTTAGTATGGGCGGCATTATTGCCAAATGGTTAAGCCTGAACCATACCAAGGGCCCCATCTTTGGAGGCATCTATGCTTCACGCCTAGCTGCACATTTTAACATACCTATTAGGCATTATGAGAAGGAAGAAAAAGTGCTGCCTCGTGTTTATCTAGACTACAAAAGTATGGTGGCACTTGATTTTATTGTTAATAATAGGGAAGGAGAGCTTAAATATCAATTATTCTTTAATAAACATCATCCTGAGACTATTACCCTGCCTGCTCCTTCTTTGTTTGATTTATCTGTAGGCACGTACCTTGTTCCGTTGAAGGCTATTCACGCCTACCAGAACCCTGCACCAGCCGAGGAGCCAGAGCCGGAACCACAAGTTGACGCTTCACGACGGTCTAATTACTAGTGGGATCCGGAGATGATTGTCAGCCAGTGGCAATCGGAGTCTTCCTCTTCTTCTTCTGAGTACGACCCCAACTATTATTATGGATATCAACCAGGCCAGCCGTGGCCATAGACCTACTTAGACCAAAAGCCTAAGCTTGGGGGAGTATGTATTTCCCACCGACATTACATTTATGCCCACACTCTCATTGCTAGATGTCGGTGCTCATACTTTTTCATTGTATCATCCATACTAGTTTATTTCCCTTTTTATGCTTTCTTCTTGTGAGTTTAATAAACCTTAAGAAAACCCAAAAAAATTAGTTGTAGCTTTTAATTAATTTACCTTCCATGCTTGTAGTAGTAATTAAAAAGAAAACCCAAAAAGATTTCATGTTCTTCTTTTGTTTGTTGGGAGCTTTCCCATGTAAATAGTTTTATTTCTTTCCTTTTCTTTGGGGGTCGATAGGAGAAGGCCATAATCAAATTGTTGAAGTGGCTCTTATATGCATTATTGTTGATCTGACAAAAGAGCCCATATTGCCTTGTCTTCTCCTGTTTATTGAATGCTTGCAGATTCCAGCTTAGTCCAATGCACGTGCACTATTATTATTATTCACATCATTCAATCGTGCAAGTGAAAGGCAATTATGATGTTATATGATGAACTGGCTGAGATGAGAAAAGCTGGTATGAACTCAACCTCTTTTGTTTTTGTAAATATGATTAGTTCATCGTTCCTGATTCAGCCTATTATGAATAAACATGTTTGCAATGACAACTAGAGATCATAGTTTCTTATGCCATGCATGATTAGCTATGAGTTATAATGGTTTACCTTGCGTGCCAATATGCTATTGAGATAGTTATGATGTGGTATGATAGGGTGGTATCCTCCTCTGAATGATTTAAGTGACTTGACTTGGCGCATGTTCACGCATGAAGTTGAAACAAAATCAACATAGCCTTCACGATATTTATGTTCATGGTGGATTATATCCTACTCATGCTTGCATTCTGTCTTGATTAATTTTAATGCATGTTCATGACTGTTGTCACTCTCTAGCTGGTCGCTTCCCAGTCTTTTGCTAGCCCCCACCTGTACTAAGCGGGAATACTGCTTGTGCATCCAATTCCATAAACCCCAAAGTTATTCCACATGAGTCTACTATACCTACCTATATATGGTATCTACCTGCCGTTCCAAGTAAATTTGTATGTGCCAAACTCTAAACCTTCAAATAAATATCCTGTTTTGTATGCTCGAATAGCTCATGTATCAACTAGGGCTGTTTGTATCTTCCATGTTAGGCGGGTTATTCTCAAGAGGAGTGGACTCCGCTCCTCACTCACGAGATAAATGGCTGGTCACCGGGATGCCCAGTCCCATGCTTTATGCAAACTAAATCAAAATAATTACAAACAAAACTCCCCCTGGGACTCTTGTTAGTTGGAGGCACTCATTGTTTCGAGCAAGCCATGGATTGATGCTTGTTGGTGGAAGGGGGAGTATAAACTTTACCATTCTGTTTGGGAACCGCCTATAATGTGTGTAGCATGGAAGATATCGCCATCTCTTGGTTGTTATGTTGACAATGAAAGTATATCGCTCAAAATATTATTCACCTCTGTTTCAAAACCGAGCTCTGGCACCTCTACAAATCCCTGCTTCCCTCTGTGAATGGCCTATCTATTTACTTTTATGCTGAGTCATCATCCTCTTATTAAAAAGCACCAATTGGAGAGCACCACTGTCATTTGCATTCATTATTGTTATTTTACATTGAGTATGACTTGACCGGATCTCTTTTACCATGAATTACAATGTCTAGTCAGTCCTTGGTCTTTAAAGGAGCTCTGCATTTATGTTTTGCGGTCTCAGAAAGGGCTAGCGAGATACCATCTTATTATATCATATTATGATTGTTTTGAGAAAGTGTTGCCATCCGAGATTTATTATTATGGCTCGCTAGTTGATTATGCTATTGATATGAGTAAACTTGAGGCCTATGCGTTATTGCGAATGTGGTTAGTTATAATCTTTGCTGAAAACTTGAATGCTGGCTTTACATATTTACAACAACAAGAGCAAACAGAGTTTGTAAAAGTTTTTCCTTATCACTTTCAGTTTATCAACTGAAATGCTTGAGGACAAGCAAAGGTTTAAGCTTGGGGGAGTTGATACGTCTCCGTCGTATCTACTTTTCCAAACACTTTTGCCCTTGTTTTGGACTCTAACTTGCATGATTTGAATGGAACTAACCCGGACTGACGTTGTTTTCAGCAGAATTACCATGGTGTTATTTATCTGAAGAAACAAATGTTCTCAGAATGACCTGAAACTTCACGGAGCCACTTTTTAGAAAATATAAAAAATACCTGCCAAAGATGAAGGCCAGGGGGCCCACCACCTGTCCACGATGGGGCGCCTGCCCCCCTAGGGCGCGCCCCCTACCTCGTGGGTCCCCTATTGCCTCTCCGACTCCAACTCCAACTCTATATATTGTGTTTCGGGGAGAAAACCAGAGAGAAGAAATCATCGCATTTTACGACACGGAGCCGTCGCTAAGCCCTAAAACCTCTCGGGAGGGCTGATCTGGAGTCTGTTCGGGGCTCCGGAGAGGGGAATCCATCGCCATCGTCATCATCAACCATCCTCCATCACCAATTTCATGATGCTCACCGCCGTGCGTGAGTAATTCCATCGTAGGCTTGCTGGACGGTGATGGGTTGGATGGGATCTATCATGTAATCGAGTTAGTATTGTTAGGGTTTGATCCCTAGTGTCCACTATGTTCTGAGATTGATGTTCTATGACTTTGCTATGCTTAATGCTTGTCACTAGGGCCCGAGTGCCATGATTTCAGATATGAAGCTATTATGTTTTCATCAATATATGAGTGTTCTTGATCCTATCTTGCAAGTCTATAGTCACCTATTATGTGTTATGATCCGTTAACCCCGAAGTGACAATAATCGGGATACTTACCGGTGATGACCGTAGTTTGAGGAGTTCATGTATTCACTATGTGTTAATGCTTTGTTCCGGTTCTCTATTAAAAGGAGGCCTTAATATCCCTTAGTTTCCGTAAGGACCCCGGTGCCACGGGAGGGTAGGACAAAAGATGTCATGCAAGTTCTTTTCCATAAGCACGTATGACTATATTCGGAATACATGCCTACATTATATCAATGAACTGGAGCTAGTTCTGTGTCACCCTAGGTTATGACTATTACATGATGAACCGCATCCGGCATAATTCTCCATCACCGATCCATTGCCTATGAGCTTTCCATATATTGTTCTTCGCTTATTTACTTTTCCTTTGCTATTGCTATCATCACTACAAAATACCAAAAACATTACTTTTACTTCTTTTACCTTTTGCTACCGTTACCACTACTATCATATTACCTTGCTACTAAACACTTTGCTGCAGATATTAAGTTTCCAGGTGTGGTTGAATTGACAACTCAGTTGCTAATACTTGAGAATATTCTTTGGCTCCCCTTGTGTCGAATCAATAAATTTGGGTTGAATACTCTACCCTCGAAAACTGTTGCGATCCCCTATACTTGTGGGTTATCACACCTCTATTAAAATGCTTAAGGAAGTTATTTTCCCATGGTTTGGAGTCCCTAGATATTTAATGACTGATGGTGGGTCACACTTTATTCATGGTGCTTTCCATAAAATGCTTGCCAAGTATGATGTCAACCATAGAATATGTTATTTTGTACAACTCTCATTTCAGATTCTTTGCAAGAAACTCCTCTCCAAATGGGAAGGACCCTATGTTATCGAGGAGGTTTATCGATCTGGAGCCGTCAAAATAAATAATGTCAAAGGTACTAACCCGAAGGTTGTTAATGGGCAACGAATAAAACACTATATCCCAGGTATGCCCATTAATGTTGAAAGCAATATTATTCAAACTGTGACACCGGAAGAACACATAAAAGAAACCTTCCGGAATACTCCAGAATCATGAAAACAAGGAGGTACGTGATACGGTAAGTAAACGGACTGTGAAAAATCCACAAAAATATTTTTTGTCAGTTTTGGAATATTTAAAAAATTAGGAAAAAGAAGAAACTACTTGGAAGGTGACCCTGGTGGGCACAAGACACCAGGGCGCGCCTGCCCCCCAGGTGCGCCCAGGTGGGTTGTGCCCATCTCGGGTACCTTCCGGACTCTATTTTTCTTCCGTTTGCTTGTTTCCGTAGATAAAAAATCTTTATATACCCCCGAACCTATTGACCACCGTATCGCGGAGAAATCCTCTGTTTTCTTTTCCTTGCCGCTTTCTGCCAAATCTAAAATATGTCGTCTCAAAGTTCGGAGGAGGATTGTCTAGTTACTTATCGCTCTATGGATAAGAATATCTTCAAGGAAACCTATCCCTATATATGGTACACCGATGAGGAAGATGAAGATGAATCAGTTCCTCCTCGTTTCAAGAATGAAAGCATGGAGGTGTTATGCAGGAGGATAATAAAGCTCGAGACGGAGAATTATGAGTTCAGGATAGACAACTCTATCCTCCGTCGTAAAGTTGGAGGAAAAGAAGGACAAACCCTCCACTTCATCACCACCACCTCCTTCTTGATCACCAAAAGAAAATTGAGTATCGGGTAAGGGCACTCCCCTTGGCTTCTGCCAAGCTTGGGGGAGGTCCCCCAGTATCGTATCACCTTCACTATCGTTTTCCTTTACTTATCTTAGTTCGATCCATAGTTATCTTTTGCTTTAGATGAATACAAGTTTAGTTCGATCCTTTCTCTTCGAGAGTTTGCTTAGTGATCTGTCTTTGTAATCGTGTGCGAGAAATATAATAAAGTTTAGTTTGAGTTTTGCTTTCTTTACTTTCATGTTTCAATAAAAAGAAAGGAAATAAATGAAAAAGATCATATGTTAATATTATGGTAAGTAATTGATATGTCTCCAACGTATATAATTTTTTATTGTTCCATGCTGTTATATTATCATTCTTGGATGTTTTACGATTATTTTATAGTCATTATTATATCACTTTTTGGTACTAACCTATTGACATAGTGCTAGTTGATATTTTCTGCATGTTTTCACATCGAAGGAAATCAATACCAAATGAAGTCCAAACGCATCGAAACTTTTTGTGGATTTTCTTGGACCAGAAGACATCCGGTGGGCCAAAGAAGTACCGAAGAGGGAGCCTGAGGTGATCACAAGACATCAGGGCGCGCCTGGAGGCCCAGACGCGCCCTGGTGGGTGGTGCCCACCTCGGTGGCCTCCCGAGCCGCCTCTTTGCTCTATAAATACCCCAATATTCTAGAAACCCTAGGGGAGTCGACGAAAATCAATTGCAGCCGCCGCAAGTTCCAGAACCACCAGATCCAATCTAGACACCATCACAGAGGGGTTCATCATGTCCATTGGTGCTTCTCTGATGATGCGTGAGTAGTTCTTTGTAGACCTACGGGTCCATAGTTAGTAGCTAGATGGCTTCCTCTCTCTCTTTTGATTCTCAATACAATGGTCTCTTGGAGATCCATGTGATTTAACTCTTTTTTGTGGTGTGTTTGTTGGGATCCGATGAACTTTGAGTTTATGATCAGATCTATCTTTTTATCCATGGAAGTTATTTGAGTCTTCTTTGATCTCTTATATGCATGATTGCTTATAGACTCGTATTTCTTCTCCGATATTAGGGTTTTGTTTGGCCAACTTGATCTATTTATCTTGCAATGGAAAGAGGTGCTTTGTGATGGGTTTGATCTTACGGTGCTTGGTCCCAATGACAGAAGGGGAACCGACACATATGTATCGTTTCCATTAAGGATAACAAGATGGGGTCTATTTCTACATAAATAGATCTTGTCTACATCATGTCATTGTTCTTATTGCATTACTCCGTTTGTCCATGAACTTAATACACTAGATGCATGCTAGATAGCGGTCGATTTGTGGAGTAATAGTAGTAGATGCAGGCAGGAGTCGGTCTACTAATCTTGGACGTGATTGAAGGAAATATGCCCTAGAGGCAATAATAAAGTTGTTATTTATATTTACTTATATAATGATAAATATTTATTATTCATGCTAGAATTGTATTAGCCGGAAACTTAGTACATGTGTGAATACATAGACAAATAGAGTGTACCTAGTATGCCTCTACTTGACTAGCTCGTTAATCAAAGATGGTTATGTTTCCGAGCCATAGACATGTGTTGTCATTTGATGAACGGGATCACATCATTAGAGAATGATGTGATGGACAAGACCCATCCGTTAGCTTAGCATAATGATTGTTTAGTTTCATTGCTACTGCTTTCTTCATGACTTATACATGTTCATCTGACTATGAGATTATGCAACTCCTGAATACCGGAGGAACACCTTGTGTGCTATCAAACGTCACAACGTAACTGGGTGATTATAAAGATGCTCTATAGGTTTCTCTGATGGTGTTTGTTGAGTTGGCATACATCGAGATTAGGATTTGTCACTCCGTGCATCGGAGAGGTATCTCTGGGCCCTCTCGGTAATGCACATCACTATGAGCCTTGCAAGCAATGTGTCTAATGAGTTAGCCATGGGATGATGCTTTACAGAACGAGTAAAGAGTCTTGCTGGTAACGAGATTGAACTAGGTATGATGATACCGACGATCGAATCTCGGGCAAGTAACATACCGATGACAAAGGGAACAATGTATGTTGTTATGCAATTTTGACCGATAAAGATTGTCGTAGAATATGTAGGAGCCAATATGAGCATCCAGGTTCCGCTATTGGTTATTGACCGGAGATGCGTCTCGGTCATGTCTACATAGTTCTCGAACCCGTAGGGTCCGCATGCTTAACGTTCGATGATGATTTGTATTATGAGTTATGTGATTTGATGACCGAAGATTGTTTGGAGTCCCGGATGAGATCACGGACATGGCGAGGATTCTCAAAATGGTCAAGAGGTAAATATTCATATATTGGAAGGTTACATTCGGACACTAGAATGGTTCGGGTCGTTTCTGATAAGTTTTGGAGTACTGGGGGTTACCAGAACCCCCCTAGGAAGATCATGGGCCTTCATGGGCCTTAGTGGAAAGGAGACAAGGGCAACAAGGGAGGCCGCACCCCCCATGGCCAGTCCGAATTGGACTAGGGAGGGGGCGGCGCCCCCTCTTTCCTTCTCCCCTCTCCTCCTTCCCTCTCTCTCCCTCTCTTGGAAAGGAAGGGGACTCCAACTAGGATTGGGAATCTTAGTTACCATGGCGCGTGCCCCCTTGGGCCGGTCACCTCTCCTCCCCCTTTATATACGTGGGAGTGGGGCACCCCAAAGACACACCAAGTCTTCTGTTAGCCGGGTGCGGTGCCCCCCTCAACAGTTACACACCTCGGTCATATCGTTGTAGTGCTTAGGCGAAGCCCTGCGTCGGTAACTTCATCATCACCGTCGCCACACCGTCGTGCTGACGGAACTCTCCCTTGTCCTCAACTGGATCAAGAGATCGAGGGACGTCATCGAGCTGAACGTGTGCTGAACACGGAGGTGCCGTACGTTCGGTGCTAGGATCGGTTGGATTGTGAAGACATTCGACTACATCAACCACGTTACTAAACGCTTCCACTTTCGGTCTACGAGGGTACATGGACACACTCTCCCTGCTCGTTGATATGCTTCTCCTAGATAGATCTTGCGTGATCGTAGGAATTTTTTTGAAATACTACATTTCTCAATAGTGATGCCTATATAATGATCATTGCCTGGATATCGTCATGATTATTTGAAGTTCTAACAATTGACCAACAGTAATTCGTTTACCCACAATTTGTTGTTTTTCTCGAGAGAAGCCACTAGTGAAACCTACGGCCCCGGGTCTCTTCTTTATTATATTTTCCTTCACGATCTATTTTTATTTGCTTTTATTTTCAGACCTATTAAAACAAAAATACAAAAATACCTTGCTGCACTTTATTTTATTTGGCGATCTATCTATCTATCAATTTATTACAACTTTCTCACGTCCACTTGCCAATTTCTGGTGCCGTTGCTCAAAAGGGATTGACAACCCCTTTAATACGTCGGGTTGTGAGTATTTGGTATGTGTGTGCAGGTGCCATTCATGTAGTGTTGCATGGTTCTCCTACTGGTTCGATAACCTTGGTCTCATCACCGATGGAAATACCTACCGTTTCTGTGCTGCATCATCCCTTCCTCTTTGGGGAAATACTGATGTAGTTCAAGCAAACATCAAATGGAATTTATGGCGCCGTTGTCGGGGAGACATCATCAACACCTACCAAGTTCCTAATCACAAATCTCATCTCCTTGCAATTTACATTATTTGCCATTTGCCTCTCGTTTTCCACTCCCCCACTTCAGAAAAATTTGTCGTTTTATTCGCCCTCTTTTCCCATTTGCCTTTTTCTCGTTAGATCTCATGTTTGCTTGTGTTGCCATGTGCCTACTATTTGCTTGCATCTTCACTTGCTAAAAATCTCTTGATATGGATCCTCATACACTTGCTAATATTTTTTAAAGTACATATTATGATGAACCAATTGCTAGTGATTTGAGTATACTAGATTATCTTTATAAAGTTTTGCTTGAGATTCGTGGATCTGAAAATTGTGATGAATTGTTAAGCGAAGGAATTTATAAAGTGATTCATGATACCTCCTTGAATGAAAAGCATGATTTCAATGACATTATTATAAATTCTATTAATTTCAATTGTGCTAACACTATGCAAAACCCCAAGCTTGGGGATGCTTATTTTTCTATGTCCACTACTTGTTGCAATGCTCAGGATTGGAGTGATGATTTTTATGATCTTGAAAATTTATTTAACCCTCATAATGAATATGTTTGCAATAATATTGAAAGTGGGGTTGGAAGAGTGTCAACTTTAGGTAAAATAAATCCACAAATTTGGAGAGTGTTCAATCTTATGAAATATTTGATAAAAGTGAGTTCAGAGAGGTCATGACATTATTTGATGATAATCCCACTATTTTGAAAGAGTGTCAACTTTGCATGCATGTGGATCATGGAGAGAAAATTTTCTATGATAGCTATATTGTTGAATTTGATTATGATTTTAAATGTAATTATTATGAGAGAGGAAAATATGTTTGTAGAAAATTTCATGTTACTAGATTACTGATGTCCACTACACAACTTGTTCTTGTCGACTCGTGTTGGGCCTCCAAGCGCAGAGTTTTGTAGGACAGTAGCAAATTTCTCTCAGGTGGATGACCTAAGGTTTATCAATTCGTGGGAGGCGTAGGATGAAGATGGTCTCTCTCAAACAACCGAGCAACCAAATAATAAAAAGTCTCTTGTGTCCCCAACACACCAAATACAATGGTAATTTGTATAGGTGCACTATTTCGGCGAAGAGATGATAATAAAAGCGTTGTAATGATAGTAGATATTGATTTTTGTAATATGAACAATAAAAACAGCAAGGTAGCAAGTAACAAAAGTGAGCACAAACGGTATTGCAATGCTTGAAAATGAGGCTTAGGGTCAGTACTTTTGCTAGTGCAATCTCTCAAAAATGCTAATATAGTTGGATCATATAACCATCCCTCAACGTGCGATGAAGAATCACTCCAAAGTTCTTATCTAGCGGAGAACATAAGAAGAAATTGTTTGTAGGGTACGAAACCACCTCAAAGTTGTTCTTTCCGATCAATCTATCCTAGAGTTCATACTAAAATAACACCAAGCTATTCTTTCCAATCAATCTAACCAAGAGTTCGTACTAAAATAACACCATATGATACACATCAACCAACTCTAATGTCACCTAGATACTCCAATGACACCATGAGTATCCGTGAGTTGATTATGCGACATGCATCAAACAATTTCAGATTCATAATACTCAATCCAACACAAAGAACCTCAAAGAGTGCCCCAAGATTTTTTCCGGAGAAACAAAGACAAGAACGTGCATCAACCCCTATGAATAGATTACCCCAATGTCACCTCGGGAATTCACGAGTATAGTGCCAAAACACATATCAAGTGAATCAATATAATACCCCATTGTCACCACGGGTACTCATATGCGAGACATATATCAAGTGCTCTCAAATCCATAAAAGTATTCAATTCGATAAAACAAAATCTCAAAGGGAAAACTCAAATCACAACAAGATAGAGTGGGGAAAACACCATATGATCCAACTATATTAACAAAGACCACGATAAATCAAGATTGTGACATCTCAAGAACACGAGAGAGAGAGAGAGAGAGAGAGAGAATAAACACATAGCTACTGGTACAAACCCACAGCCCCGAGGGTGGACTACTCCCTCCTCGTCATGGTGGCCACCGGGATGATGAAGATGGCCACCGATGATGATTTCCCCCTCTGGCAGAGTGCCGGAATGGGGCCTAGATTAGTTTTTCATGGCTACAGAGGCTTGCGATGGCGGAACTTCTGATCTAGGGTTATTTCTGATGGTTTCTCATTTATAGGATTTTTTGGCGTCAGTTTCACGTGAAGATGGGCCTCGAGGTGAGCACAACCCATCGAGGCATGGACAAGGGCTGAGGCGCACATTGGTGTTTTGTGCCCTACTCCTTCACCTTCTGGTCCTTCCACGAAGCTTCGGGGGTCTCTTTTGTTCCAAAAAAATCGTCAAAAAGATTTAGCTCATCTGGAGAACTTTCATTTCTGCACAAAAAAACACCACGGTAGTTCTGCTGAAATCAGTCTCAGTCCGGGTTTGTTCCATGCAAATAATACCACGACCATATAAAATTGTTGTAAACATGGCATGAATACTTCATAAATTATAGATACGTTGGAGACGTATCAGCATCCCCAAGCTTAATTCCTACTTGTCCCCGAGTAGGTAAATGATAAGAGAAATAATTTATGAAGTGCGAATGCTAGCAAAGTGCACATGTTTGATCAATGATAATTTCAATCACTTTTCCTAGCATCATAACAGCAACTCTTTCTCATAAAACTTATCATGATAAAGTAGCAATTTAAAATGGAATATTTGTTGTGGAAAGCTGCCTACCATACTCATCACATATTCTTTTCTTTTGTAGTATGGACATTTGGACTTTTATTTGGTTCAAAGCAATAGTCTAGTTTTGACATGAAGATTTCAATACTCAAGCATATCAATAAGCCACCATGTCTTTCAAAATATCAACACTAAAGAAAGTTATACCTAGCCCATCTTGCTCAATCATTGATCCATTCATGAAACACACTCGCGCATTAGCTACATCCAATGCTCAAGTACGATCATAGTGCCCCTTAGTTGGTGCTTTATAAGAGAAGATGGAGACTCAAATAAAAATAGATAGGCCCTTCGCATAGGGAAGTAGGGATTTATAGAGGTGCCAGAGCTCAAAGCGAAAAAGAGAGATAAAAACATTTTGGGTGGATTGCTTTTCCTGTCAACGAAACGATCGAGTAGTTCCCAATACTTTCCATGCTAGATATATCATAGGAGGTTCCCAAACAGAAAATAAAGTTTATTCCTTGTCCACCATTCTTTCACATTTCACGGCTAGCCGTATCCACGGGTACCGTCCATACCAACACTTTCCAAGGAATTTATTATTTGACAACATAAAGTAAATTCATTTTTCATTTCGGGACTGGGCATCCCTATTACCTTTGTCGTACTCTGGTGCAATGAAAAGTGAATAAACACTCATGTTGAGAATAACACATCTAGCATTGAAAAATATCAGACACCCCCTACCATTTCCTGAGCGGTACGAGCACATAAAAAGGAAATTATTTTGAAACTCTACAAAAAATACACTTCCGTGATGATACGTGTTTGTCACAGTAGGTCACGTTTTCTGCCATGCATGTACATCCATGACGATTTTATGACAGAATCAAGATAGTCATACTCGTGCTGTCATAGAAGTGTTCCATGACATTACCAAAATTATCATCATGGAAGTGTCCACTTCTATAATGATAAATCGCGCTTCATAGAAGTGCTTTCGTCAAGGGTGACCGACACGTGGCATCCACCATAATGGTTCATTGTTAAGCTATCGGGTTTCGGTTTAGATCCGATAACCCGTTAACAGCCCCGACCAATGGGGATTTTCCATGTGTAAAATTCTCATTCGCCAGATAATGCACGTGTCAGCTGATGGATATGTCGACACGTGGCACAGCCCAACAGTGGCCCATTTCAGGTAAAAAGGGCAGCCCAGCTAAAGGCCCGCCATGTTTTTTCAGACACAAGTGGGCTGGCTCGTTAACAACCTGCTATGTTTTGGGTCAAATTGAGGCCCATATCAGACTAGGACAGTTCACAGCCTGCCGTGTTTTGGGACAAATTACGGCCCATATCGGATCAGGCCCGTTAACAGTCCACTGTTCTTCTAGGCCCATTCCAGGACAGGTTTGTATTTTAGCCTGTTAAATGCTCGTTTACCAGTTCGTCCCGATAATAGTTTTGGCCTGTTAGCGGCCCGTGGTGCATCTAGGATGTTGTCGGCCCGGTTTAACTTTAGGCCATTTAACGGCCTGTCGGTGTCAAAACCGGCAGATCTCGGGTAGGGGGTCCCGAACTGTGCGTCTAAGGCGGATGGTAACAGGAGGCAAGGGACACGATGTTTACCCTGGTTCGGGCCCTCTTGATGGAGGTAATAGCCTACTTCCTGCTTGATTGTTCTTGATGATATGAGTATTACAAGAGTAGATCTACCATGAGATCAGAGAGGCTAAACCCTAGAAGCTAGCCTATGGTATGATTGTATGTTGTCCTATGGACTAAAACCCTCCGGTTTATATAGACACCGGAGGGGGCTAGGGTTACACAAGGTCAGTTACAAAGGAGGAGATATACATATCCGTATTGCCTAGCTTGCCTTCCACGCCAAGTAGAGTCCCATCCAGACACGGGACGAAGTCTTCAATCTTGTATCTTCATGATCCAACAGTCCGGCCAAAGGATATAGTCCGGCTGTCTGGAGACCCCCTAATCCAGGACTCCCTCAGAAGCCCCTGAAGCAGGCTTCAATGATGATCAATCCGACGCGCAGTGTTGTCTTAGGCATTGCAGGGCGGGTTCTTCTCCAAATTTTGAATGTCTGTCAAGTAGTGTCCGACCCCATAAATGTTGGACGTCTTGGCTTCTGCGCCCAGTAAGGGCTATCTTCCACGTGTCGAATGAATACGAGGAGCCATGGCATTTTTACATTCGCCCCCTAGCCAAATAAATAAATTGTCTATTAAAGGGATGGGGATTCTTAGATCCAATCCATACCATCCTCCCACGGCGAGAATCCATCAGAGCATGCTTCGTAAAAATCCACTCCATCATGGCCGACCACCGCAGCTCCTCCTCTCTCCCTATAGCCCTAAGCTTGGTGATTGGGAGAGGTGTTCTGTCCCACACAGTCGATTAGTAAAACTGCAAACTTAGGGATTTCTCCCTCCAGCGTATATGCTTCCCGTCCGATCCTGGCTCGCCACCTACAATGGCGGGGAGCAAGCGGAGAGCTTCCCCAGCCCCTCTACGGGGGAGCGGGCGTGCCTTGTTCCTTACTTATTAAGGGGACTCGAATTTCCAATTCATCCGTTCCTCCGCGTGCTCCTGGAGTTTTACGGCCTCCAACTGCATAATTTCACCCCTGCTTCCATATTACACATCGCCGGCTATGTTGCCCTTTGCGAGTTATTCCTGGGCTGTGAGGCTCATTTCGAGCTGCGGAAAAGGTTATTTTGCCTTGTCCCCTGCACACAGAAGGGGCACTTTATCAAGTGGGCGGAGCCGAAATATGGTGCATCGTCGAAACCGAATACCTGTCCGGTACTCCAAAGAAGACGTCCGAAGACTGGCCTTCAGAATGGTTTTATATGGAGGACGTCCCCCTTCTGGACCCTGTCTGGCGAGGTCTTCCTGAGTTCAACAATGCTTCTCTAAAGAAACGCCGAAGCTGGCGCCCATGGAGGCCCCAGGAGGAAGACAATGGAGAGGTCCTTTACCTGATGAACCAGACTAAGGCACTGGATCAATTAGGATTGACAGTAATCGAGGTTATGTCAATATGCATAATGCGGGGAGTGCAGCCACTTCAATATCGAGGGCACCCCCTGTGGTGTTTTTAACAGGGAAGATGATGCAACCCATTGCGGGCGTAAGGGACCGGACTCTGTTGCTGCTTTAGCAAAAATTCTGTCCGAGTTGTTCAAGGGAGAGGAAGAGGAGTTCATCCGCATCAAGCCACAGGATGGATTCTCCATGTACAACCATCCAAGCTGGGTGAGTTATATCTCGTTACTCCCATTCTTCCCGCATTCTATGTCGTAGGTACTCACCTTGCCATTCTACGGCAGGATCTACGAAAAGCTGTAAGGGAGGTCAACAACCCATCTCCACAACTAGAGGACCCTGACCAGGCCTTCGGTCCCGGACTTCAAGAAGATCCGGACATATTCGGGGAGCTAATAGACAGGCAGTTCTATCAATTGAGCTGCGATGACGCCATGGTGGCCATTACGACCGACTATCCTGGACTGCTCCCTGTGTCGCATGTAAGAAAAACCAAAATCCCAACTCCAAAAACTAGGATCCCCCTTTTAGACACTTCACCTACCATATACATATGGTGTTTTATAGGGAAGGCATTCGGGACGCCGTGCCGAACCCGCAGCAACTCGCCAACAAGAGGCACCGAGTCTGGGTAGGCCAAAAAGGAAGGCGGTCAGGACGAAGACGCCGGGGCAGAGATATGACAAAAAACCCCGCTCCGTGGTTGTCGTCTTTCTTAAAATGTAATGACGTCCGTATTTCTTTAATAGAAAAAACGCTCGCCGGAATATGTCCGGAGAGGCTGCCGATCACGCTTCGACCAGTCGGGCCCCAAGGCCGAACATAGAGGCGGAAGCCGACATGGGGCGGACACCGGATATTCCTCCTACAGAGGATGCGGATAGACTGTCCGCTACAAATTCAGAAGTGGAGAGTGCCATGAATCATAGGCGTCGCCGGGCCGTACTCCGTGATGCTTGCTTCTCGCCAGAGGCATTTGATGCCTTCAATTCTGGAGACGCATACCTCCGTGCTACTCAAAATGGTCTAGCCAGAGCCACAGACCAGTATGTAAGGGATGTACGGGTAAGTAAATCTGACGATTATATGTATCAGTAGCCCCTGAGACTTGAAACAGTTGACGCAACTGATTTAAGGATCATTATTTGTGCAGGTTTTTACAGAGAAGAATTCCCAACTGTCTCAAGAGCTGGACGAGTGCAAGGCCCAGCTGGAAGCCGCTGTTGCTGCATTGAAGGAGTCCAAAGAGGGCCCCCCTGGTAACTCTTTTGTCTATTGCAAAGAATATCAGTACCAGCTAGTATGCGACATATACGCACACCTAACAATAGATGTTGTAGGTGGCCCCGGAGTGAATCCGGAGGCCATGGATGCGGATACGGCACGGGATGATCGACAGCGAAATGCTGGCGAGCATGTACTGACGCGAGTCAGGAAGGAGAAAAACGATCTCCAAGATGCCAATATCCGGCTGGGCGTGGAACTGAAGGATGTCCGAGCCCAGCTTGCGGACTCCGTGAAGGAGAATAAACGGCTTCAACGCGGCATTTTTAGTAAGCGCTTGAACTTTTTAAAGGAGTTCGGCGAAGAAGCCTGCTAACAGGGTTATGTCTGCAGGTATGCTAACGGGTTGTCCCGCGAAGGAGATGCCCGGGTCCTCAGGTGATCTTCTGCCAGAGCTCTCACGACTGCACGAACAAGTTCGGCTGGTGATGCAGAGTATTGCCCAAGCCTTGTGGCCGTCCGCGTCGCCGCCAGGAGGCATGGGGGAGCTTATGGAGAAGCTCAAGGGAGCGCGGTGGCGCTTCCGGTTATGGAAGATATCAGCCCGCCGACAAGGTGCAAGGGAAGCCTGGGCTATGGTGAAGACAAGATATACCAAGGCAGACCCAAACCACATGGCCGAGGTCAGACCTGTGGGACCCGATGGGAAAGAGATCCTTATCAGTTTAGTGTATGATCAAGTAGAATTAGCCGCAAAGTATTCCCAACAGGATTGTAGGCTAGACAACCTGTTGGATGGTATAGAAGAAGAATTTAACCAGTCTTAGTGACTGTGTACTTCAAGTGACATGTATAATGTCCCTAGCTAGATTGTAAATCATTTGTCATGGCAGACCTTTTCACTTCAACCTCTGGACCCGATAGTCCGGAGTGTATCCGAATACCCACTCGGTTATGTAAAAACCGGGGTATGCATGGAAACCAGGTGTAGGGGTCATAAGTGCTTGAACAGACAAGTACCCAACTAGTTATGTTATATTACATGGATAGTAAGAAACATCTTCCAGGGAGAATAGTTCTGTTAAGGGTTCCTTTCCCTGGGTACGCATGCCATAATGTGCATGTCCGGACTGCGAGACACAGGCTAAAAACATCTGGGGGCGTGTAGTAATTTAAATGAAAGTCATCTTTTATTCACCGACCAAATATTCCCTTAAGAACGCTAGCTTTCAGCTTCACCCAGTCTGAGGCACACATTCGGCTGACCCGGCAATAACAATCGCAGAGGTGCTCCCCTTATGCCCTAGCCGAATTAACGGGAACGTAGGGCATAAACACAAGAGCCAAGCAACCCAGCTTGGCCAAAACTTAATTCATATCGATGCATATAATGGCGAAAAAGGTACATGCGGAAGAATAACACATGTGCGGGGCATGAAGCCCGGAAAGGTAATTAGATTACGCTTCTGTATAAGAATCCCCCAGGTATATTGAACACAGTTAACGCGTCAAGGTTGTGTAACCAAGACACCAGTATAGCCTTAAAAGGCTTTGAAAGAAGGAATAGAAAGAAAGAGAGAAGAAACAAATGTGCAAAAAATTGACGGAGGTAAGGAGACGAACACAGAGTCCGGCGCTAGGCGTAGAATCTTCGGAGTCTGGCTGCGTTCCATGGGTTTGGCTCGAGTCGATTATCCGATGCATCCCGCAGACGGTACGCTCCACCGGTCAGAACCTGGTCTATAATGAAGGGACCTTCCCATTTAGGCTTGAGCTTGTTCTTTTTCTTCTCTGACAGGCATAGAACTAGTTCGCCAACGTTGTAGGTTTTGGCCCGCACTTCTCTGCTTTGATACCTTTGAGCCTATTGCTGATAGAATGCGGAACAGGCTTTTTCCATGTCGCGCTCCTCCTCCAGGGCATCCAAATTGTCTTGCTGATCGAGCTCGGCCTCTCTTTCTTCATACATGCCCACTCTAGGCGAGTCATGCATTATGTCACAAGGCAGCACCGCCTCAGTGCCGTACACCATAAAAACGGTGTGTATCCGGTAGGGCGATTCAGCGTGGTCCGCAGCCCCCATAGTACGGAGTCGAGCTCTCTACCCAATGCGTGTCTGATTCCTTTAAGGATCACACTAATCTGGGTTTAATGCCGCTCATGATAAGAGCATTTTCCCATTCGACTTGACCGTTAGTTTGCGGATGATAGACATAAGCATAATCGAGCTTGATGCCCATGTTGTTGCACCAAAGTTTCACCTCATCGGCTGTGAAATTCGTGCCATTGTTAGTGATGATGCTGTGGGGGATGCCATAACGGTGTACGACCCCGGATATGAAGTCTATCACCGGTCCGTATTCAACCATTTTGACAGGTTTGGCTTCAATCCATTTGGTGAATTTATCGACCGTGACCAGTAAGTATTTTTTCTTATGGGTTCCCCTTTTGAGGGGTCCGACCATATCAAGCCCCCAGACCGCAAAGGGCCAAGTAATGGGGACTTTTTGGAGGGCGGTAGGTGGCATGTGGCTTTGGTTTGCAAAAAGCTGGCAACCAACACAATGTTGGACCAGATGCTGTGCATCTGCCCGAGCCGCTGGGCAATAAAAACATGTATGGAAGGCCTTGCTTACAAGGGCCCGGGCTGCGGCATGGTGGCCGCCGAGTCCGGCATGGATTTCTGCCAAAAGCTTCCGCCCTTCCTCTTCGGAGATGCACCTTTGAAGGACTCCGGTTGTGCTTTTCTTATAAAGATCTCCCTCGTGGACCTTGTAGGCTTTAGATCACTGCACTATGCAGTGTGCCTCATTTTGGTCCTCGGGTAGTTCCTGCCTAGTTAGGTAGGCAAGGAATGGTTCTGTCCACGGGGCAATGACGACCATAATCACGTGGGCTGAAGGTGTTACTTCGGTGGCAGAGCCTCCGATTGTGTCAGAGTGTTCGGTATCTGGGGTTGTGGCCGGGTCCGGACTATTCTTGCCGGTGTCCCCTTCCCATACCACAGATGGTTTAAACAGTCTTTCCAGGAAGATGTTTGGTGGGACAGGGTCGCGTTTAGCGCCGATGCGGGCGAGGATGTCCGCCGCCTGGTTGTTTTCCCGAGCCACGTGGTGGAATTCAAGCCCCTCGAATCGAGCTGACATTTTGAGGATGGCGTTGCGATATGCCGCCATTTTTGGATCCTTGGCATCAAAGTCTCCATTTTTTTGGGCTATTGTGAGGTTCGAATCCCCTTGCACCTCTAGGCGTTGGATGCCCATGGAGACTGCCATCCGGAGACCGTGTAACAGGGCCTCATATTCGGCTGTGTTATTGGAGTCTGTGTATAGTATTTGGGGTACGTATTGCACTGTATCTCCGGTGGGGGACGTCAGGACGACGCCAGCTCCCAGACCAGCCAGCATTTTGGAGCCGTCGAAGTGCATGATCCAATTGGAGTATGCGCCGTACTCTTTAGGTAGTTCGGCTTCCGTCCACTCGGCTATGAAATCGGCCAGGACTTGCGACTTAATGGCTCGCCATGGTTTATATGTTATATCGAACGGGAGGAGCTCGATAGCCCATTTGGAAATCCGGCCCGTGGCATCGCGATTGTTAATTATGTCATTGAGTGGTACTTCGGAGGCCACCGTAATCGAACACTCTTGAAAGTAGTGTCGTAGTTTCTGAGATGCCATGAATACTGCGTATGGTATCTTCTAATAATGTGGGTACCGTGATTTGCATGGATTGAGGATGGTTGACACGTAATATACCGGCTTTTGAAGTGGGAATTTGTGTCTGTCCATCTCTCGCTCAACGACGAGAACTGCGCTTACAACTTGATGAGTTGCCGCTATATATAATAGCATTGGTCCGCGAACAGTTGGCGCGGCCAAGATTGGGTTTGTGGCCAGGATGGCTTTTATTTCTTCCAGTCCGGCCATGGCTGCGTCCGTCCACTTGAAGTGTTTGGTGCGCCGAAGAAGGCGATAAAGGGGAAGTGCCTTTTCTCCTAATCGGGAGATAAAGCGGCTTAGAGCCGCCACACATCTAGTTAATTTCTGGATTTGCTTGAGGTCAGTTGGGATAGCCAACTGCGACAGAGCTCGGATTTTAGCCGTATTTGCTTCAATTCCTCTAATGGAGACTATGAAGCCCAGGAGCTTTCTGGCGGGAAAGCCGAAAACACATTTTTCCGGATTGAGCTTAATGTCGTATGTTCGAAGATTGGCGAATGTGAGCCTCAAGTTGTCTATTAAGGAGTCGACGTGTCTGGTTTTAATGACCACATCGTCTACATATGCCTCCACAGTCTTGCCGATCTACTTTTCCAGACATGTCTGGATCATGCGCTGATATGTTGCGCCGGCATTTTTGAGCCCGAAGGGCATTGTGTTAAAGCAGAAGGGGCCATATGGCATGATAAATGCCGTTGCGGCTTGATCGGACTCCGCCATCTTAACCTGGTGGTAGCCGGAGTATGCATCGAGGAAGCACAGTGATTTGTGTCCTGCAGTAGCTTTGATAATTCGATCGATGCGAGGGAGTGGGAAGGGATCCTTTGGGCAAGCCTTATTAAGGTCTTTGAAGTCGATGCATAGGCGCCAGGATTTGTCCTTCTTTGGTACCATCACCAGGTTTGCTAGCCAGTACGAATGTTTTATTTCTTTAATGAATACGGCTTCCAGTAGCTTGGCCAGCTCCTCTCCCATTGCTTGTCGCTTAGGTTCAGAGAAACACCGAAGAGTTTGCTTGACCGGCTTGAATCCTTTTAGAATATTAAGGCTATGATCGGCCAATCTGCGTGGGATTCCTGGCATGTCTGAAGGATGCCAGGCGAATATATCCCAATTCTCGTGTAGAAACTCCCGTAGTGCGGCGTCTACAGCGGGGTGTAACTGTTCCCCAATGGACGCTGTTTTTGTATGGTCCGTTGGATGGACTTGGAATTTGACTATTTCGTCTACTGGTTTAAAGGAGGTGGGCTTGGATCTTTTGTCTAGTATCACGTCGTCCTTGTCCACCGTGGAGCGCAGCGCGGTTAATTCCTCTGCCATGAGGGCTTTGGATAATGCCTCGAGTGCTAGTGCGGCTGTTTTGTTCTCGGCGCGGAGTGCTATGTCCGGATCACTAGCTAGAGTGATGATTCCATTGGGTCCGTGCATTTTGAGCTTCATGTACCCGTAATGGGGTACGGCTTGAAAAATCATGAACGCCTCCCGCCCTAGAAGGGTGTGGTATCCTCTACTGAACGGGGCCACTTGGAATGTAATCTCTTCGGACCTGTAGTTCTCCGGAGTGCTGAATACCACATCAAGTGTGATTTTCCCAGCGCAACGTGCCTCCCGACTAGGGATGATTCCTCAGAAGGTCGTACTGCTTTGCTCAATACAGTTGTTATCTATTTCCATTTTTTGAAGAGTCTCCTCATAAATGAGGTTTAGTCCACTGCCGTCGTCCATGAGCACTTTAGTGAGCCGAAAGCCATCCACGATTTTACTGAGGACAAAAGAGGCTGGTGCTCGGGCTGTTCGGAATTTGGGTTCGTCACCGGCATTGAAGGTGATAGCCGTGTCGCTCCATGGATTTATTGCTGCCATGTGGCAGACTTCGGCAAGGCTGCGGAGTGCTCGCTTACGCCAATTGTTTGAGGCGAAGGTCTCGAAGACCGTCAATACTGTATTGTTATCTGTGGGAAGGTGCTCTAAAGTATTTTGGATGAGGAGATTATCACCGCTTTTGGCCACCTGCCGGAGTACCAAACATGCTCTAAGGCTGTGTGTTGATATGGTATCCGCTGTACTATGGATTTTGCAGGGCCCGGTAAGCCATCCCTCCAATATGGTTCCACGCCCTGTAGTGGGCTTTTGCTTCTTTGTAATTGAGTCGGGTGACTTATGAGAGTGCACCCTTTTAGTTCGGACTGAGGGTTTTGTCAAAGCCGGATTGTCCCAAAATTGTGTTTGGGTTTTCCAGGTACTTTCCATCGCACAATATTTCCGTACTATGGCCGCCAAGTCAGCGAAGTGTGCTATGTCATGGCGACCTATGGCGTTGAGGACTCCCATATCTGTGCAATTGTTGGAAAAGAACGATATTGCGTCTTCCTCGTGACAGTCCTTGACCTTGTTCATTACAAGGAGGAATCTGGCCCAATAGTGATGTACTGTCTCTTGGGGCTCTTGCCTAATGTGGGAAAGATCGTTTGTATCTGGGTGGGTGGATTTAAGTCCACACCTTGACCCAATTTGTGATCCCGGGGCAGGGGAGATTCCGATCTTAGAAGATCGGGCTCCAAGATGCTGCCCTGTGGGTTCGGCATGCGGCCTGATTCTGGATTCAGGGTTAGGGCGGCGTCCTCCCGTGAGCGAGTATCCGGCTCAGAGAGCTCGGGAATCCAGACATAGTTTGTCCTTAGGATAGAGGGAGAATCGCCGCATTGCTCCTCCACCACCGCTATCTGATGGGTGACCGGCGGAGAGTTAATCTCCCGTTGGTCGGGTTTAAGCCCGATCCGATCGTAGTCCGTAGTGACACCAAGAGCGTCGATGCGATCCAAGAGCTCGTTCAAATAGGACAGCTCCATTGGATCCATCTCGGCAAATTTCGAGCCGACGTGGAGGCTATTTTTGATGACCCAAGAAGTCATCATCGGTGCTGCGGCCGAGCGGGCGGTCATGACGAAGCCGCCTAGTCGAAGAGTTTGGCCTACAGCCAGGGCTCCCCCATAGGTGACGTTGTCCTTGACAACGAGGTGAGCCATCCTCCTTATGATGACGACACAGTGGAACTCTCAATGAAAGCACCAATGTTGGTGTCAAAACCGGCAGATCTTGGGTAGGGGGTCCCGAACTATGCGTCTAAGGCGGATGGTAACATGAGGCAGGGGACACGATGTTTACCTAGGTTCGGGTCCTCTTGATGGAGGTAATACCCTACTTCCTGCTTGATTGTTCTTGATGATATGAGTATTATAAGAGTAGATCTACCACGAGATCAGAGAGGCTAAACCCTAGAATCTAGCCTATGGTATGATTGTATGTTGTCCTACGGACTAAAACCCTCCGGTTTATATAGACACCGGAGGGGGCTATGGTTACACAAGGTTGGTTACAAAGGAGGAGATATACATATCCGTATTGCCTAACTTGCCTTCCACGCCAAGTAGAGTCCCATCCGGACACGGGACGAAGTCTTCAATCTTCTATCTTCATGATCTAACAGTCTGGCCAAAGGATATAGTCCGGCTGTCTGGAGACCCCCTAATCCAGGACTCCCTCACGGCCCATGCAGAAACTGGGCTATTTCTTGTCCGAAGTAACTTTAGGACTCTTAACGACCCGTAGTCTTCGTGGATAAATTTCAACCCAACTGGCCTATTGGCCTGTTAATGGCCCATGTGACAATTGGGCCTAATTATAGCCCGCGTTGAATCCGGCCTACTTACAACCCATATGATAATGGACCGTGACACTTTTGGGCCTATGGCCCGCGTGGATACCGGCCTGCTTAAAGCCCATAATTTTATTGGGTCAAACAGGCTCGTGATATATTTTGGCCTGTTAACTGCTCGTCCTATTTGGGCCAAACATGGGCCTTAGGTACTTTCGGCCTATATTGGCCCGTGAATTTTCCAACTCAACGCTAGCCCAATCTAGGTTTTAGCCTGTTAAAAGCCCATGGTATTCTCTGGCCCAGCTGGCCAGAACTTTACTCGACATGTTAAAGGTGGGAAACTACTACAGGTTTAGACCTTCTAATGGCCCAAGATGATTATAGGCCCATGTTTTGGCCCATATGAGTAACGGGCCGACCTGAAGACCGACAACACTGAGATCCACTGAACCTTCCAGCCTAAATTATAGCATACTGACCAATAATAAACCTAGACTATACAATAAAGAAATTACAGCATATTACATCCACTTGGAATCAAAGTTTGCTATCGTTGATAATAAAGCGCAACGTGACCGCGGATTACATACACTTGGCATCAAAGGTCGCCACTAGTGCATATAAACGTGCTGGAAAAAAATATACAAAACTGAGAGCACTTCAGAAGGCACTAGGCCTGGCCAGGACGGGCTCCGCAAGCAGACGAACAAGCTGATGAGACCTTAGTTGTGTCTGAAGGAAATATGCCCTAGAGGTAATAATAAAGTTATTATTTATTTCCTTATATCATGATAAATGTTTATTATTCATGCTAGAATTGTATTAACCGAAAACATAATACATGTGTGAATACATAGACAAACAGAGTGTCACTAGTATGCCTCTACTTGACTAGCTCGTTGATCAAAGATGGTTAAGTTTCCTAACCATTGACATGGGTTGTCATTTGATTAACGGGATCACATCATTAGGAGAATGATGTGATTGACTTGACCCATTCCGTTAGCTTAGCACTTGATTGTTTAGTTTGTTGCTATTGCTTTCTTCATGACTTATACATGTTCCTATGACTATGAGATTATGCAACTCCCGTTTACCGGAGGAACACTTTGTGGGCTACCAAACGTCACAACGTAATCGGGTGATTATAAAGGTGCTCTACAGGTGTCTCCAAAGGTACTTGCTGGGTTGGCATATTTCGAGATTAGGATTTGTCACTCCGATTGTCGGAGAGGTATCTCTGGGCCCTCTCGGTAATGCACATCACTTAAGCGTTGCAAGCATTGCAACTAATGAGTTAATTGTGGGATGATGTATTACAGAACAAGTAAAGAGACTTGCCGGTAACAAGATTGAACTAGGTATTGAGATACCGATGATCGAATCTCGGGCAAGACATACCGATGACAAAGGGAACAACGTATGTTGTTATGCGCTTTGACCGATAAAGATCTTCGTAGAATATGTAGGAGCCAATATGAGAATCCAGGTTCCGCTATTGGTTATTGACCGGAGGCGTGTCTCGGTCATGTCTACATTGTTCTCGAACCCGTAGGGTCCGCACGCTTAACGTTTCGATGACGGTTATATTATGAGTTTATGAGTTTTGATGTACCGAAGGTTGTTCGGAGTCCCGGATGTGATCACGGACATGACGAGGAGTCTCAAAATGGTCGAGACATAAAGATTGATGTATTGGAAGCCTATATTAGTATATCGGAATTGTTCCGGGTGAAATCGGGATTTTACGGGAGTACCGGGGGTTACCGGAACCTTCCTGGGGGCTTAATGGGCCTACATGGGCCTTATTGGAAATAGAGGGAAGCAAAGGGAGTGTGGGGCGCGCCCCCAAGGGCCAAACCGAATTGGTTTAGGGCAAGGGGGGCGGCCCCCTCTTTCCTTCTCATCCTCTCCCTTTCCTTCCCCCTCTCCTACTCCTACTAGGAATAGGAGGAATCCTACTCCTAGTGGGAGTAGGACTCCCCCTTGGCGCGCCTCTCCCTGGTCGGCCGCCTCCTCCCCTTGCTCCTTTATATACGTGGCCAGGGGGCACCCCATAGACACAATAATTGATCTCTTGATCTCTTAGCCGTGTGCGGTGCCCCCTCCACCATAATCCACCTCGATCATATCGTAGCGGTGCTTAGGCGAAGCCCTGCGTCGGTAGAACATCATCATCGTCACCACGTCGACGTGCTGAAGAAACTCTCCCTCAACACTCGGCTGGATTGGAGTTTGAGGGACGTCATCGGGCTGAACACGTGCTGAACTCGGAGGTGCCGTGCGTTCGGTACTTGATCGGTCGGATCATGAAGACGTACGACTACATCAACCGCGTTGTGATAACGCTTCCGCTTTTGGTCTACGAGGGTACGTGGACAACACTCTCCCCTCTCGTTGCTGTGCATGACCATGATCTTGCGTGTACGTAGGATTTTTTTTGAAATTACTACGTTATCCAACATTGGCATCCAAGCCAGGTTTTATGCGTTGATGTTATGTGCACGAGTAGAACACAAGTGAGTTGTGGGCGATATAAGTCATACTGCTTACCAGCATGTCATACTTTGGTTCGGCGGTATTGTTGGATCAAGCGGTCCGGACCGACATTACACGTACGCTTACGCGAGGCTGGTTCTACCGACTTGCTTTGCATACAGGTGGCTGGCGGGTGTCAGTTTCTCCAACTTTAGTTGAACCGAGTGTGGCTACGCCCGGTCCTTGTGAAGGTTAAAACAGCATCAACTTGACAAACTATCATTGTGGTTTTGATGCATAGGTAAGAACGGTTCTTGCTAACCCCGTAGCAGCCACGTAAAACTGGCAACAACAAAGTAGAGGGCGTCTAACTTGTTTTTGCAGGGCCTGTTGTGATGTGATATGGTTAAGACATGATGCTAAATTATATTGTATGAGATGATCATGTTTTGTAACCAAGTTATCGGAAACTGGCAGGAGCCATATGGTTGTCGCTTTATTGTATGCAATGCAATCACCCTGTAATGCTTTACTTTATCACTAAGTGGTAGCGATAGTCGTAGAAGCATAAGTTGGCGAGACGACAACGGTGCTACGATGGAGATCAAGGTGTCGCACCGGTGACAATGGTGATCATGACGGTGCTTTGGAGATGGTGATCACAAGCGCAAGATGATGATGGCCATATCATATCACTTATATTGATTGCATGTGATGTTTATCTTTTATGCATCTTATCTTGCTTTGATTGACGGTAGCATTATAAGATGATCTCTCACTAAATTATCAAGGTACAAGTGTTCTCCCTGAGTATGCACCATTGCGAAAGTTCTTCGTGCTGAGACACCACGTGATGATCGAGTGTGATTGGCTCTACGTTCAAATACAACGGGTGCAAAACAATTGCACATGCGGCATACTCAGGTTAAACTTGACGATCCTAGCATATAACAGATATGGCCTCGGAACACGGAGACCAAAAGGTCGAGCGTGAATCATATAGTAGATATGATCAACATAGTGATGTTCACCATTGAAACTACTCCATCTCACGTGATGATCAGACATGGTTTAGTTGATTTGGATCACGTGATCACTTTGAGGATTAGAGGGATGTCTATCTAAGTGGGAGTTCTTAGGTAATATGATTAATTGAACTTAAATTTATCATAAACTTAGTACCTGATAATATCTTGCTTGTCTATGTTGATTGTAGATAGATGGCCCGTGTTGTTGTTCCGTTGAATTTTAATGCGTTCCTTGAGAAAGCAAAGTTGAAAGATGATGGTAGCAATTACACAGACTAGGTCCGTAACTTGAGGATTATCCTCATTGCTGCACAGAAGAATTACGTCCTGGAAGCACCACTGGGTGCCAGGCCTGCTACAGGAGCAACACCAGATGTTATGAACGTCTGGCAGAGCAAAGCTGATGACTACTCAATAGTTCAGTGTGCCATGCTTTACGGCTTAGAACCGGGAATTCAATGACGTTTTGAACGTCATGGAGCATATGAGATGTTCCAGGAGTTGAAGTTAATATTTCAAGAAAATGCCCGGATTGAGAGATATGAAGTCTCCAATAAGTTCTATAGCTGCAAGATGGAGGAGAATAGTTCTGTTAGTGAACATATACTCAAAATGTCTGGGTATCATAATCACTTGACTCAACTGGGAGTTAATCTTCCAGTTGATAGTGTCATTGACAGAGTTCTTCAATCACTGCCACCAAGCTACAAGAGCTTCGTGATGAACTATAACATGCAAGGGATGGATAAGACGATTCCCAAGCTCTTCGCAATGCTAAAGGCCGCGGAGGTAGAAATCAAGAAGGAGCATCAAGTGTTGATGGTCAATAAGACCACCAGTTTCAAGAAAAAGGGCAAAGGGAAGAAGAAGGGGAACTTCAAGAAGAACAACAAACAAGTTGCTGCTCAGGAGAAGAAACCCAAGTCTGGACCTAAGCCTGATACTGAGTGATTCTACTGCAAGCAGACTGGTCACTGGAAGCGGAACTGCCCCAAGTATTTGGCGGATAAGAAGGATGGCAAAGTGAACAAAGGTATATGTGATATACATGTTATTGATGTGTACCTTACTAATGCTCGCAGTAGCACCTGGGTATTTCATACTGGTTCTGTTGCTAACATTTGCAACTCGAAACAGGGGCTGTGGATTAAGTGAAGATTGGCTAAGGACGAGGTGACGATGCGCGTGGGAAATGGTTCCAAAGTCGATGTGATTGCGGTCGGCACGCTACCGCTACATATACCTTCGGGATTAGTATTAGACCTAAATAATTGTTATTTGGTGCCAGCGTTGAGCATGAATATTATATCTGGATCTTGTTTGATGCAAGATGGTTATTCATTTAAATCAGAGAATAATGGTTGTTCTATTTATACGAGTAATATCTTTTATGGTCATGCACCCTTGAAGAGTGGTCTATTTTTGATGAATCTTGATAGTAGTGATACACATATTCATAATGTTGAAGCCAAAAGATGCAGAGTTGATAATGATAGTGCAACTTATTTGTGGCACTGCCGTTCATATTGGTGTAAAGCGCATGAAGAAACTCCATACTGATGGACTTTTGGAACCACTTGATTATGAATCACTTGGTACTTGTGAACCGTGCCTCATGGGCAAGATGACTAAAACACCATTCTCCGGAACTATGGAGAGAGCAACAGATTTGTTGGAAATCATACATACAGATGTATGTGGTCCGATGAATGTTGAGGCTCGTGGCGGATATCGTTATTTTCTCACCTTCACAGATGATTTAAGCAGATATGGGTATATCTACTTAATGAAGCATAAGCCTGAAACATTTGAAAAGTTCAAAGAATTTCAGAGTGAAGTTGAAAATCATCGTAACAAGAAAATAAAGTTTCTACGATCTGATCGTGGACGAGAATATTTGAGTTACGAGTTTGGTCTACATTTGAAACAATGCGGAATAGTTTCGCAACTCACGCCACCCGGAACACCACAGCATAATGGTGTGTCCGAACGTCGTAATCGTACTTTACTTGATATGGTGCGATCTATGATGTCTCTTACTGATTTACCGCTATCGTTTTGGGGTTATGCTTTAGAGACGAACGCATTCACGTTAAATAGGGCACCATCAAAATCCGTTGAGACGACGCCTTATGAACTGTGGTTTGGCAAGAAACCAAAGTTGTCGTTTCTTAAAGTTTGGGGTTGCGATGCTTATGTGAAAAAGCTTCAACCTGATAAGCTCGAACCCAAATCGGAGAAATGTGTCTTCATAGGATACCCAAAGGAGACTATTGGGTACACCTTCTATCACACATCCGAAGGCAAGATTTTTGTTGCTAAATTCTGAACATTTCTGGAGAAGGAGTTTCTCTCGAAAGAAGTGAGTGGGAGGAAAGTAGAACTTGATGAGGTAATTGTACCTGCTCCCTTACTGGAAAGTAGTTCATCATAGAAACCAGTTTCTATGAAACCTACACCAATTAGTGAGGAAGTTAATGATGATGATCATGAAACTTCATATCAAGTTGTTACTGAACCTCATAGATCAACCAGAGTAAGATCCGCACCAGAGTGGTACGGTAATCCTGTTCTGGAAGTTATGTTACTAGACCATGACGAACCTACGAGCTATGAAGAAGCGATGGTGAGCCCAGATTCTGCAACATGGCTTGAGGCCATGAAATCTGAGATGGGATCCATGTATGAGAACAAAGTGTGGACTTTGGTTGACTTTCCCATTGATCGGCAAGCAATTGAGACTAAATGGATCTTCAAGAAGAAGACTGACGCTGACGGTAATGTTACTGTCTATAAAGCTCGACTTGTTGCAAAAGGTTTACGACAAGTTCAAGGGATTGACTACGATGAGACCTTCTCACCCGTAGCGATGCTTAAGTCTGTCCGAATCATGTTAGCAATTGCCGCATTTTATGATTATGAAAATTGGCAAATGGATGTCAAAACTGCATTCCTGAGTGGATTTCTGGAAGAAGAATTGTATATGATGCAACCGGAAGGTTTTGTCGATCCAAAGGGAGCTAACAAAGTGTGCAAGCTCCAGCGATCCATTTATGGACTGGTGCAAGCCTCTCGGAGTTGGAATAAATGCTTTGGTAGTGTGATCAAAGCATTTGGTTTTATATGGACTTTTGGAGAAGCCTGTATTTACAAGAAAGTGAGTGGGAGCTCTGTAGCATTTCTGATATTATATGTGGATGACATATTGCTGATTGGAAATGATATAGAATTTCTGGATAGCATAAGGGGATACTTGAATAAGATTTTTTTTGAAAGACCTCGGTGAAGCTGCTTACATATTGGGCATCAAGATTTATAGAGATAGATCAAGACGCTTAATTGGAATTTCACAAAGCACATACCTTGACAAAGTTTTGAAAAAGTTCAAAATGGGTCAAGCACAGAAAGGGTTCTTGCCTGTGTTACAAGGTGTGAAGTTGAGTAAGACTCAATGCCCGACCACTGCAGAAGATAGAGAGAAGATGAAAGATGTTCCGTATGCTTCAGCCATAGGCTCTATCATGTATGCAATGCTGTGTACCAGACTTGGTGTGTGCCTTGCTATAAGTCTAGCAGGGAGGTACCAAAGTAATCCAGGAGTGGATCACTGGACAGTGGTCAAGAACATCCTGAAATACCTGAAGAGGACTAAGGATATGTTTCTCGTTTATGGAGGTGACAAAGAGCTCATCGTGAATGGTTATGTTGACGCAAGCTTTGACATTGATCCGGACGATTCTAAATCACAAACTGGATACGTGTTTATATTAAACGGTGGAGCTGTCAATTGGTGCGGTTCTAAACAAAGCGTTGTGGCGGGATCTACATGTGAAGCAGAGTACATAGCTGCTTCGGAAGCAGCAAATGAAGGAGTCTGGATGAAGGAGTTCATATCCGATCTAGGTGTCATACCTAGTGCATCGGGTCCAATGAAAATCTTTTGTGACAATACTGGTGCAATTGCCTTGGCGATGGAATCCAGATTTCACAAGAGAACAAGCACATCAAGAGACGCTTCAATTCCATCCGGGATTTAGTCCAGGTGGGAGACATAGAAATTTGCAAGATACATACAGGTCTAAATGTTGCAGACCCGTTAACTAAGCCTCTTCCACGAGCAAAACATGATCAGCACCAAGGCTCCATGGGAGTTAGAATCATTACTATGTAATCTAGATTATTGACTCTAGTGCAAGTGGGAGACTGAAGGAAATATGCCCCAGAGGCAATAATAAAGTTATTATTTATTTCCTTATATCATGATAAATGTTTATTATTCGTGCTAGAATTGTATTAACCGAAAACATAATACATGTGTGAATACATAGACAAACAGAGTGTCACTAGTATGCCTCTACTTGACTAGCTCGTTGATCAAAGATGGTTAAGTTTCCTAACCATTGACATGGGTTGTCATTTGACTAACGGGATTACATCATTAGGAGAATGATGTGATTGACTTGACCCATTCCGTTAGCTTAACACTTGATCGTTTAGTTTGTTGCTATTGCTTTCTTCATGACTTATACATGTTCCTATGACTATGAGATTATGCAACTCCCGTTTACCAGAGGAACACTTTGTGTGCTACCAAATGTCACAACGTAACCGGGTGATTATAAAGGTGCTCTATAGGTGTCTCCAAAGGTACTTGTAGGGTTGACGTATTTCGAGATTAGGATTTGACACTCCGATTGTCGGAGAGGTATCTCTGGGCCCTCTCGGTAATGCACATCACTTAAGCCTTGCAAGAATTGCAACTAATGAGTTAGTTGCGAGATGATGTATTACGGAACGAGTAAAGAGACTTGCTGGTAACGAGATTGAACTAGGTATTGAGATACCGATGATCAAATCTCGGGCAAGTAACATACCGATGACAAAGGGAACAACGTATGTTGTTACGCGGTTTGACCGATAAAGATCTTCGTAGAATATGTAGGAGCCAATATGAGCATCCAGGTTCCGCTATTGGTTATCGACCGGAGACATGTCTCGGTCATGTCTACATAGTTCTCGAACCCGTAGGGTCCGCACGCTTAACGTTTCGATGACGGTTATATTATGAGTTTATGAGTTTTGATGTACCGAAGGTTTGGAGTCCCGGATGTGATCACGGACATGACAAGGAGTCTCGAAATGGTCGAGACATAAAGATTGATATATTGGAAGCCTATATTTGTATATCGGAATTGTTCCGGGTGAAATCGGGATTTTACCGGAGTACCGGGGGTTACCGGAACCTTCCCGGGGGCTTAATGGGCTTACATGGGCCTTAGTGGAGATAGAGGGAAGCAAAGGGAGTGTGGGGCATGCCCCCACAAGGCCCAAACCGAATTGGTTTAGGGCAAGGGGGGCCGGCCCCCTCTTTCCTTCTCCTCCTCTCCCTTTCCTTCCCCCTCTCCTACTCCTACTAGGAATTGGGGGATTCCTACTCCTAGTGGGAGTAGGACTCCCCCTTGGCGCGCCTCTCCCTGGCCGGCCGCCTCCTCCCCTTGCTCCTTTATATACGTGGCCAGGGGGCACCCCATAGACACAACAAGTGATCTCTTGATCTCTTAGCCGTGTGCGGTGCCCCCCTCCACCATAATCCACCTCGATCATATCATAGCGGTGCTTAGGCGAAGCCGTGCATCAGTAGAACATCATCATCGTCACCATGCCATCGTGCTGACGAAACTCTCCCTCAACACTCGGCTGGATCGGAGTTTGAGGGATGTCATCGGGCTGAACATGTGCTGAACTCGGAGGTGCCGTGCGTTCGCTACTTGATCGGTCGGATCCTGAAGACGTATGACTACATCAACCGCGTTGTGATAACGCTTCCGCTTTCGGTCTACGAGGGTACGTGGACAACACTCTCCCCTCTCGTTGCTATGCATCACCATGATCTTGCGTGTTCGTAGGAATTTTTTTGAAATTACTACGTTACCCAACAGTGTCAACCTTAGATGTTCCATCCCTAGCTTTATAGCACCATAGTGCGCAATGCAGTCCTCTGAGATCGTCATTGCATCTTTGACTTCAAGTCGGAGCTGAGCTGAAGCAAGCCTTTCCGCTTTAAGTTGAGACTAAAGAAGTTGAACTGATTGAGGCAGTGACTACATAGAGGTTCTCTCACAGCTGCTGGTGAGTAGCTTCAACTCACTGTCTTCATCAAGACAGGACCTTGGGGTCATCTCGCTCTCTTCAAGATGGTTTGGCTCACTATCTTCCCTAAAGTGCTGCCTGGCATAAGAGATATGACTCTGAAAGAGAAACTAGGAGACACGTAACATGTTTCACAATTATATAAGCAAATAAATGGATCTGTTGTACATAAGGAACATGTTTTTACAACTACAATTTAAAACTATTAGTTGTTGCAAACATCCAATCAGATATAAATAGCAAAGTAAACAGAAGTGGAGGAAATGATGCCTATCCAAATCTATGCTAGAACAAAGTTTGAAGGCTTGAGAAGGATGAACTTACATTACATGTTTACACGAGCTGGACAAAGCCCTTCTCCATGTCGATGGAAGTATAATTTAATAAATTCCCCAAATAAACTTCTTTATAAGCGTTGCGATTATTCTACATTTTGCAAACAGTAAATATAGATCAAATAATATTGGAAGAAACAGAGGATAAAGAAGCTCAGGTGCAGACTGATGATACATAATCAAATAGCAATGAATTAAGTACATCGTTACAAGGCAAAAGGTACTGACAAGAGGAATGCAGACATCAACGTGTGTAGTGGCATTGGCTTTATTCAACATTTTGGTAAGAGTAAATGTAGATATGATAATTTGGAGAAAGTGGAGGGCAGGGCAGATAAGATGCAGAGTAATGCTAGACAATCAACTATCTCGCGATGCAAGTACAGTAATGCCACCACCGTCCATTATTACTTGTCGCTCAAATGGATGTATCTAGCACTTGTAAGTTCTAAATACATCCAATTGATCAAATATTAATTCGATACAGAGGGAGTACATGACAACAGGTACTTACATGAGCAATCCAAAACTTCAGAACCATTGTGTTAATTCTACATTTATCTAAGAGTAAATATAGATCTTATAATTTCAAGCAAAGGGGGGATAAAGAAGTGAACATTTACAGTGATGCTACATAATCAAACAACAATGAGTGTAAGTATATATGCTAACAAAGGGCAAGAGGTACTGACAAGAGCAATGCAATGCCCAGTATTGTTGTGAGATCCTATGATCCTTTGAGCAAGGAGATTCATCTAAAATTAGTTTTCATACAAGAGAGAAGGTAAGGCACATGTAGAAATTTAGGAGTTCAAATTTTGAATTGATATCATAGACAGTACCTGACGTTGGGCTCTCAGCAGTTCTAATAGGGGTTTGGCCAGTGGAGTAGGGGTGAAGTGTGGTATAGTTGGGCCTGTGTTTCCTGTGGCTGCCGATCCATCTGATTTAACAGGTATCACCACCTTTTCCAAATACCTAGTTTGTACTCCTTGAGGATCTGCACTCACCCTCTTCCTTTTGGACATCTATTATGAAAGAACAACATTTGACTGAAAAAACATAGTATGGCGACACATGGAATAGGTACAAAAAATGGATAGGTATGGCATATACTCATATATGATGCTTAAACTAAGAAGATGGTGTAACAAAGTAGAAGTAATGCAAGAGGTCAGATGCAAAATATGTGCGACCAATACAACTTTGCCAAGTTAGAGCAAGCACCTTGATGGGTGAATAAGATAGGCCATCCTCCACCATGCCAAGTTTGTTAGCCAGTGGATTGTTCCGCAATATTTCTCTCGTGCGCCCATTCTCATATTCATTTTGATAATGTTCAATACCTCACATGCATGAAAACATAAAAACAAGTGAGATTATCTTTGTAATACAGAAGTGATTCTAATCCCATATTGCCTCCCTATAAACCCCTTTGTGTTATCTCTGCAATTGTCATGCATGCTGTAATTTGGTGTGTGCATTAATATAATGTGGCCTAATACTCAAAATATGAGAGCTCCAGAAGTGATGGTACTTCATAGATGACAGCTTCAACATATAGTAAAGAAGAACAAGTCGACCTGACCTGACAGATTCAAAATAAACTAAGAGCATCTCCAATAGACGGCCCAAATGTAAAAATACCTAACTTTTGGACCGTTTGGAAAAAAATGTTGCTCCAATAGACGGTCCATATGTAAAAAAATTGGACCGCGGCCTCCTCGTGATGTAAAATACAACACCTCGTGGTGCAAATTTACATCACGAGGTGCACCTGGTCCAAAACCAGCCACCGCCTGCAAACTCCCAACTGGCAGTTCCTTTCCTTTCTCGCCCCCTGCGCCCACCCGCCGCTGCCCCCCGCCTTCCGGCACCGCCATGGCCGAAGGTGACGACCCCGCAGCCTTCTCTGCCGCCGCAGCCGGTGGGCTGACCCACATGACCGCCGCCGCTGCCATCTCGCCCGCAACCGCTTCCATGCTGCCACCCCCCACCCACTGGCCTGGATTCGCGCCGCCCCGGCCGGTGGCTACCGCGTTGGTGGCGAAGCCGGTGAAGGGACGAGGTGGCGGAAAACAGCTGGCCAACCGCAGCCGCAACCCGATCGATAGTTTTACGCGGCCGGTGAAGGTCTCCAAGGCGGCCATGGCAGCTCGGGGCGACGACCCGTGGCCGGTGCGGCCGGCGGCCTCCTCCAGCAGCCACACATCCATTCCTCAACCTCCCCCTCCGCCACCGCCGGCCGTGGAGGAAGATGTGGCCACGCCGACGGCCACTGCCTCCAACATGTTCGACGAAATGTCGCAAAGGTATAAATTTTCCGGTTGTGCTCTCGTTTGTTGTTTCAAATTGTATGTGTTCTTGATTGTTTGTGCGTCCAATTGTAGTCTTGATGATGAAGCTTTCATGCATGCGACAAATGTGGCAAATGATGATTACATGTATGTGTCACAAGAATATGAAACCCAATATGATGATGACAATCTTGATGTGGACGATGAGGGCTTTGTTGTCAAGGGAAGAAGCGGAAATTATACCACCACGGAGGATGTGTTGATATGCACCACTTGGAAGAAAATCTCTCAAGATACATGCGTTGGAAGCGACCAAACGGTGAACACCTATTGGCAACGCATCAAGGAGTACTTCGATGAGCGCAACACAAGTGGTCACTTCCGTTCAAGGGACTCTCTACGCCAACGTTGGTCCACCATCAACACTGAATGCCAAAAGTAGGCCAGTTGCTTGTGAAATGTTGCTCGCATGAACCCAAGTGGTTGCGGTGATAGTGACTTGGTAAATATTTCCTCTTCGTGCATGCTTTGTGAAATATTTCCTCTTTCTTCCACATGTTTATGATGATGTATTTCTTGTTTTATTGTAGAAAATTATTGCACAATGATTATTTCGAGAGAGGAACATGAAAGGCGAGAAGAAGAAAAGGAAAGGAAAATCTTTCACTTTTCATCATTGCTACAAAGAGCTCAAGGATGAGGAGAAGTGGAAAACTAGAGAGACTTTTGAATCGCCGAATAAGAAGAGTGTGGTGCTTGAGAATGAAGAAGATGTCGTCATTGAGGAGACGAGCCCCACTCCTCACACCACGACAAAATCTTATAGGCCCGATGGAAACAAGAAAGCAAAGGGAACCAAGGCCAGAGACAATGATCTCAAGGAAGGATTTGATGCCATTGTCATGGCGAGGAAAGAGTATGCCAAAGAGAAAAGAATCTTGAAGCTCAAGGAAATAGAGGAGAGGAGTGAGGTCGAGCGGCGAAGGGCGGTGGCCGAGGAGAAGAGGGCGACGGCCAAGGAGAGGTTGGCCGCGACCGAGGAGAGGAAGGTGGACCTAGGGGAGAAGAAGGCCGCGGCCGACGAGAGGAAGATGGTCGAGGAGAGGACACTCAATTTTATGTTTATGGACACATCAACTCTTGATGCCAACGCAAAGGCATATGTTGAACTTTGTCGCAATGAAATTCTCATGCAGAAGCAAATGCTCATGAGGCAAATGATGATGGGTGGAGGCATGGGAGGAGGCATGGGAGGTGCCATGGGAGGAGGCATGGGAGGTGCCCTGGGAGGATGCATGGGAGGAGGCATGGGAGGTGCCATGGGAGGAGGCATGGGAGGTTCCATGGGTGGTCACATGAACATGATTGGAGGTTCCATGAATGGTGCATTTGGCGAAAACATGGGAGGTGGCTTCGATGGCAACATGGAAGGTGGCTTTGGCGGCATGGGAGGTGGCTTTGGCGGCAACATGATGGGTGGGTTGGGAGGTGGCTATGGCGGCAACATGAGTGGCATTGGAGTTGGCTTCGTCGGCAACATGACCAGTATGGGACGCAATGAAGATGCTTCCGGTGGTGCTCACGGCAACGAGAGTTCACCGCTTGTTGAGAACGTCGACAAAGACGATGGTGAAGATGATGATCGTACCACGGTTCACAACGCCGGTGCTGTTGATGACCCGCATGAGTAATATTCATGTGCATTTCAATATCTAAGGCGAAAAACTTTGATTGAGACGATGCTCTTTTGGTAGAGGGATTTGATACTATGATGGTGATGCACTTTTTATTGAAACTATGATGATGATGCACTTTATTTTCAAATTTTTGATGTTATTTCAATGCAAAACCGCGGCTGAACAGTTGCTGGTGCTACCTCTTGAGCACTGCGTTGGTTTTCCCTTGAAGAGGAAAGGGTGATGTAGCAAAGTAGCGTAAGTATTTCCCTCAGTTTTTGAGAACCAAGGTATCAATCTAGTAGGAGACAACACGCAAGTCCCTCGTACCTACACAAACAAATAAGAACCTCGCAACCAACGCGATAATGGGGTTGTCAATCCCTTCACGGTCACTTATGAGAGTGAGATCTGATAGAGATAATAATAATAAGACAAATATTTTTCGTATTTTTATGATATAGATTGGAAAATAAAGATTGCAAAATAAACGGTAATAGAAATAGCTTGTTGATGGAAGATTAATATAATGAAGAATAGACTCAGGGGCCATAGGTTTCAATAGTGGCTTCTCTCAAGATAGTATAAGTACTACGGTGGGTGAACAAATTACTGTCAAGCAATTGATAGAAAAGTGCATAATTATGAGAATATCTAGGCACGATCATGTATATAGGCATCACGTCTGCGACAAGTAGACTGAAATGATTCTGCATCTACTACTATTACTCCACACATCGACCGCTATCCAACATGCATCTAGAGTATTAAGTTCATAAGAACAGAGTAATGCATTAGGCAAGATGACATGATGTAGAGGGATAAACTCAAGCAATATGATATAAACACCATATTTTTGTCATCGATGGCGACAATCCAATACGTGCCTTGCTGCCCCTGCTGTCACTGGGAAAGGACGCCGCAAGATTGAACCCAACGCTAAGCACTTCTCCCATTGCAAGAAAGATCAATCTAGTAGGCCAAACCAAACTGATAATTCGAAGAGACTTGCAAAGATAACCAATCATACATAAAAGATTTTAGAGAAGAATCAAATATTCTTCCTAGATAATCTTGATCATAAACCCACAATTCATTGGATCTCGACAAACACACCACAAAAAGAGTTACATCAAATAGATCTCCAAGAAGATCGAGGAGAACATTGTATTGAGATCCAAAGAGAGAGAAGAAGCCATCTAGCTAATAACTATGGACCCGAAGGTCTGAGGTAAACTACTCACACATCATCAGAGGGGCCATGGAGTTGATGTAGAGGCCCTCCGTGATCGATTCCCCCTCCGGCGGAGCTCCCGAAAAGACCCCAAGATGGGATCTCTTGGGTACAGAAGGTTGTGGCGGTGGAAATAGGGTTTCGTGGTGCTCCTGAATGTTTTCATATATATATATATATATATATAGGAGGAAGAAGTAGGTCGGTGGAGCCACGAGGGGGAGGGCGCGCCCAGGGGGTAGGCACGCCCCCTGCCTCGTGGACTCCTCGTTGGTTGCTTGACGTCCACTCCAAGTTCCCTGGATCACATTTGTTCCAAAAATAACTCTCCCGAAGGTTTTATTCCGTTTGGATTCTGTTGGATATTCCTTTTCTGTGAAACACTAAAATAGGCAAAAAAATAACAATTTGCACTGGGCCTTGGGTTAGTAGGTTAGTCCCCAAAAAATATAAACGTGTATAAATAAGCCCATTAACATCCAAAACAGATAATATAATAGCATGGAACAATCAAAAATTATAGATACTTGGGAGACGTATCAAGCATCCCCAAGCTTAATTCCTGCTCGTCCTCGAGTATGTAAATGATAATAACAGAATTTTTTGAAGTGGAATGCTACCTAGCATAATTCTCAATGTAATTTTCTTTATTGTGGCATGAATGTTCATATCCAAAAGATTCAAGACAAAAGTTTAATATTGACATAAAATAATAATACTTCAAGCATACTAACAAAGCAATTATGTCTTCGCAAAATAACATGGCCAAAGAAAGTTATCCCTACAAAATCATATAGTCTGGCTATGCTCTATCTTCACCACACAAAGTATTTAAATCATGCACAACGCCGATGACAAGCCAAGCAGTTGTTTCATACTTTTGTTGTTCTCAAACTTTTTCAATCTTCACGCAATACATGAGCGTGAGCCATGGACATAGCATTATATGTGGAATAGAATGTTGGTTGTGGAGAAAAAAAGGAGAAGATAGTCTCACATCAACTAGGTGTATCAATGTGTCAGGACCCCGATCCTAAGCCACATCGATCTAGCATGTAACACATCATATCACTTTGCGGCCTCACGCATGGTATTCCCACGGGTGCCACCTTACCTGGCCCGGGACCGTTTGCGCCTTTTGGCTCACGTATATGATAGTGTCGCTAGCATCCGTATGACAGAGAACCCGGGCCGACATGACTAGTCGTGAACCCAAAGTGGCACTAACTCATGGGAACAGGCATACATGAATCACATCAAGCATGTCGGTCAGCAGCGTGTGAATCCGGGCTGTAGCACTGGGCTAACAGGACTCCGGGAACCCGGGCTGTAGCTGCTAGGCAGGACTCCGGATGTCACCGCGTGACATTTCCCCGAAGGGACAGACACAGGAACGAAGTGAAACACATGCCGGCCAGTCAAGTGTCCTGAGCAGTAGTGCTGGGCTAGCAGGACTCCGGTGAACCGGGCTGTAGCGGACTACTATGGCTCATGGAAGCACAAGACTAAATTTCCCCATAAGAGAGGCTACCAAGGATAATCAACTAGGTTGTCGGATCCCACACATACCAAGCATTTCAATCATACACACAATATGCTTGATATGTGTAATTACAACATGGCATCACAACATAACTCTACGACTCAAGTATTTATTCATTAGGCTCCGAGGAGCGAGATATTACAAACAAGGGTCTCAAGACCCAACATTCAGAGCATACAAGTCAAAGCACACGCGGAAGCTTAACATGTCTGAGTATAGACATCTACAAATGAAAAAGGCTGAGAAGCCTGACTATCTACCAGATCCTACCGAGGGCACAAGATCGTAGCTGAGGTAACAAGCTAAACGTCGAAGTCCACGCGGAACTACTAGCGAGACTGGAGTCTCTCTGCAAAACATAAATTAAGCAAACGTGAGTACAAATGTACCCAGCAAGACTTACATCAGAACTAACTACATATGCATCGGTATCAACAAAGGGGGTGGTGGAGTTTAACTGCAGCAAGCCAGCTTTGACTCGGTGGCTATACTGAACCACGACTGCAAGTAACTCTTTTGAGGTGGCGCACACGAGTCCACAAATTCACCATACCAATACACCACTATGGATCCACTCCCGTCTCCCTACGAGAAGGCCATCCATAGCACTCACGCTTATCTTGCGCATTTTAGAGTATCCACTTTCACTTGTCTATGAACTATGCGAGGGGTCCAAGTTTCCATATCCGAGGAATCCGGCTATTCGAATAGATAATGATAACCCTGCAGGGGTGTACTTCTTCACACATGCTCTCGCCACTTATCGCCTTGTACACGTCATGTACCTCGGCAACCTTCAAGCGGAAACCGGGCGAGGGAGTCGGCCACGAGCTGACTAACCAACAAGTCTCTAGTCCAGGTTTATCGCCTATTCGGGTTCCATCCGCAAGGAGATCCGGCCGGGGTGTCGCTCACGGCCCCAAACGATGTGTGCAGGGTTCCCAAGCCCACCATCCGGGTGCCACGGTGCCTAGTCTGTCCCAAGCCCACCTGTACCGGGTGCCACTTGGTAGACTACTAACACTACCTACAAACACCAGAAACTAGTTGCAACTCCTGGACAGATATCGAGTTGATTAATAAGTCGAGAGGGGCACTTAAGCATTCCAATGCGTGGTAGTAGCTGTTCATGGATCACAAACAGAGAACTCAGTTCCTAAGGACAGCTGAAATGAGACAACCCACCATGTACTCCTACATGGCCTCTCACCGCTACCTTTACCAAATCGTGTTCACACACTTAGCTCTCAACAGCAGGACATGTTCACAACTTTCCAATTCATCCCCGATGAATCAGACCTGACACAACTCTAAGCAATAGCAGGCATGACAAACAAGCATGAATGAGTAGGCACATCAGGGCTCAAACAATTCCTACTCATACTAGTGGGTTTCATCTATTTACTGTGGCAATGACAGGTCATGCAGAGGAAAGGGGTTCAACTACCGTAGCAGGTAACAGTTGAATCGTTGTTGTCCTAATGCAAGAAAAGAGAGCAGGAGCGAGAGAGAGGGATTGTATCGGAATGAACAAGGGGGTTTTGCTTGCCTGGCACTTCTGAAGATATTATAACTCTTCATCGCTGTCATCAAACTCATCGTCGGAAGCACGTCTATCGAGAGGGGACAATCACCGACTAGCAAAGAAGGAACACAATCAATGCAATGCACATTCACATGGATGACATGTCATGTTAAGGTACTGAATTTACCTAATGCAATATCTAGCCAAGTTAATTGAAGTGGAACTCAAACAAGATCAAATTCCAACTCCAAATGTTATTTCATAAATTGCCCTAATCATCATTTGTCCTATTCAGTGAGGTTAACTTGTTCAAACATGCACGAAAACGCCATATTCAGATTCCTTGGATTTTTCTGATAATTTTTCATATATAAATTATTTCATTTGGAGTTACGGTTGAATTTCTATGATTTTTAGTAGTTTTAACTATTTTCTGGAACTTCTAAATCATTTCTGAATAAGAAAAACCAGAAAAGCATTTACTACGTCAGCATGACGTCGGTGTGACGTCAGCAAGTCAACAGGGCACGGTCCAGGTCAAACCTGACCAGTGGGACCCACTAGTCAGTGACTAACTAACTAGCTTAAGTTAATTAGAGCCTGGGCCCGCATGTCAGTGTCTAATTTACTTAACTAAGTTAATTAGTACTAACAAAATCTAACACTAATTAAAAAGGGCCTGGCCCACACGTCAGTCAACCAGGGGAGGTCAAACCCCTGGTCAACGGGTTCAAACCCCCGGCCAGCAGGGTCAAACCTGCCGGCGACTTGACGCCGGCGAGGCCGGTCGCGGCGGCGAGCCTCGGGTTTCCTGTTCCGACGACCAAAAGGGACGGCAGAGGCATCACCGTGAAGCTGGGAGTGCCCCGCGTCTTTCTGTGCGGTTGGGATGGGTTGAGACGGCTCGAGCTCGCCGGGGCGAGGCTCGCGGCGGTGGCCGGAGTTCGCGCGTGGTCGGGGTTGGCGCTAGGGGGCACAGCAGGTCGAACGGGTGGGCGCGCCCGGCTCCTGGGAGAGTGCTAAGCACGGGGCAAAGCTCGGGCATGGGTGGCGGCAGCTGTGGCCGTGACGGCGATGAGGCACGGCAGCGGCGAGCTTCGGCCGTGGTGGTTAGTGAGGCTAGAGGAGGAAATAGACGGCAGGGAGAGAGGGGTTTGGTAGAGGAGCTCACGGCGAGGTCGAAGCGGAGCTCAGCTGGCTCGGGGACGACCGAAAGGCGACGAATCCGTCGATGGAGTCCGGCGGCCGTGCTCGGGGAAGACGACTCGTGGCGGCGATGTGGGGCTCCCGCGGTGGCGTGGCTCGGGGTGGAAGAAAGAGGGGGTCGAGGCAGAGCTCTCGAGCACGTTGGATGGGCGAGGGAGGTACGGTGGTCGCGGCTACGGCCAACGGCGGCGATGGGCGTGTTCGGTGGTGTCGTAGGGAGAGAGCAGAGGAGGGAGAGAGGTCCAGGGAGAGAGGAGAGGAGTGCAGGGGGGGTACAGGGGGTGTCATGGCGCTCGAGGTAGCCTCCAGCAGCGGCGTGCAAGCAGGAGGTGGCCGGGCATGCGCCGGCGTGCGGTGGCCACGCGCCCTGCATCCGACTGGCGCGAGGTGGAAGACGCCTCTGCCCCTAGTGGGCTGGGCTGTCTTACCGGGCCGCCAACTGGCCAGGTAAGTGGGCTGCCCAGTAAGTTCTGTTCTGTTTTAGCTTTTGTTCTGTTTTCTTTTATTTAATCATTTTGCCACTGATTCAAATTCAAAAGAATTTTAAAACAGTGACAAAACCCTTTGGGTAATTTTATGTTGCTAGATGGACTTTTCCAACAGCACATAAAACATTTCAAAGTTATTTGAAAATATATCCCATATATTATGAATATAATTCCAAATTCAAATACAATAATGATTTAAATTCAATGCCAAAATAATTCCTTAAAAATGTTCCAGAATTTTGGTTTGATATATAACTCTTGCCAAAATTCACAAAACTATTTTTAGGGCATTTTGGATTCACAGAATGCTATTTAAAGGGTGCTTGCCCTTATTTTAATCAGTTTTCTGAGGTTTCAACAATCCTCAATTCAAGTTTCAGAAATTTAAACATGATGCATAGATGATCTCAGATGCAACTAAATACAAGCAGTTCTAGGGTTGTGACACAATGGGCTATGGAGATGCCCATCAATAGATATCAATGTGAGTGAGTAGGGATTGCCATGCACAGATGCACAAGAGCTATAAGTGTATGAACGCTCAAAAAGAAACTAAGTGGGTGTGCATCCAACCCGCTTGCTCACGAAGACCTAGGGCATTTTGAGGAAGCCCATCATTGGAATATACAAGCCAAGTTCTATAATGTAAAATTCCCACTAGTTTATGAAAGTGATAACATATGAGACTCTCTATCATGAAGATCATGGTGCTACTTTGAAGCACAAGTGTGGAAAAAGGATAGTAACATTGTCCCTTATCTCTTTTTCTCTCATTTCTTTTTTTCATTTTTTTCTTTGGGCCTTCTTCTCCTTTTTTTTCTTTTATGGCCTCTTTTTTTCTTTCTTTTTTTTCGTTCGGAGTCTCATCCCGACTTGTGGGGGAAGCATAGTCTCCATCATCCTTTCCTCACTTGGGACAATGCTCTAATAATGATGATCATCACACTTTATTTACTTACAACTCAAGAATTACAACTCAATTCTTAGAACAAAATATGACTCTATGTGAATGCCTCTGGCGGTGTACCGGGATATGCAATGACTCATGAGTGACATGTATGAAAGAATTATGAATGGTGGCTTTGCCACAAATATGATGTCAACTACATGATCATGCAAAGCAATATGACAATGATGAAGCGTGTCATAGTAAACAGAACGGTGGAAAATTGCATGGCAATATATCTCGGAATGGCTATGGAAATGCCATAATAGTTAGGTATGGCGGCTATTTTGAGGAAGGTATATGGTGGGTTAATGGTACCGGCAAAAGTTGCGCGGTACTAGAAAGGCTAGCAATGGTGGAAGGGTGAGAGTGCGTATAATCCATGGACTTAACATTAGTCAAAAAGAACTCACATACTTATTGCAAAAATTTATTAGTTATCGAAACAAAGTACTACGTGCATGCTCCTAGGAGGATAGATTGGTAGGAAAAGACCATCGCTCGTTCCCGACCGCCACTCATAAGGAAGACAATCAATAAATAAATCATGCTCCGACTTCATCACATAATGGTTCACCATACGTGCATGCTACGGGAATCACAAACTTTAGAACAAGTATTTCTCAAATTCACAACTACTCAACTAGCATGACTCTAATATCACCATCTTCATATCTCAAAACAATCATCAAGTATCAAACTTCTCATAGTATTCAATGCACTTTTTATGATAGTTTTTATTATACCCATCTTGGATGCCTATAATATTAGGACTAGTTTCATAACCAAGGCAAATTCCCATGCTATTTTATAGGACTCTCAAAATAATATAAGTGAAGCATTAGAGATCAATAATTTCTATAAAATAAAACCACCACCATGCTCTAAAAGGTATAAGTGAAGCACTAGAGCAAAATTATCTAGCTCAAAAGATACAAGTGAATCTAATAAATTCCAATTCATGTGTGTCTCTCACAAAAGGTGTGTACATCAAGGACGATTGTGGTAAACTAAAAAGCAAAGACTCAAATCATACAAGACGCTCCAAGCAAAACACATATCATGTGGTGAATAAAAATATAGCCTCAAGTAAAGTTACCGATAGAAGAAGATGAAAGAGGGGATGCCTTCCGGGGCATCCCCAAGCTTAGGCTTTTGGTTGTACTTGAATTTTACCTTGGGGTTCCATGGGCATCCCCAAGCTTAGGCTCTTGCCACTCCTTGTTCCATAATCCATCAAATCTTTACCCAAAACTTGAAAACTTCACAACACAAAACTTAAACAGAAAATCTCATGAGCTCCATGTCGGGGGTGTCTGATCCCTCGCACACCTATGGGGACCGGCGGACCGAGCCCCTTTTGGTTCGGCAGGGGGCGGTGGATGCACAAAGAGCAGATCGAGGTGAAACACACGAGTGAGACGATCGGTTTACCCAGGTTCGGGCCGCACGGATGCGTAAAATCCCACTCCTGCTTTGGTGGTTGTATTGAGTTCTTGCTCGGGAGCGGCGAGTGCTACAGTACACTCAGGCAGCTAGCGAGACCGGGTGTGAGAATGGCTGTCCCCCCCCCTTCTCTGTTGCGCATGGGCCTCCTTTTATATGTCTAAGGGGTCACCGACATGTGGCAACAGAGGTGAGGGTAAAAATGTAAAAGGGGTGGTAGTTGGCTCCACCGCCTACATGTCGCATCCTACCTAACTCTGACGGCAGGGGACAAGGGCATTAAATGCCCGTCTGTGTCACCTTGACGGCCCAGAGAGGGACCGCCAGGAACGCCACCGTTTGCCACGATGGTTATCTTGTCAGCACTTGCTTGCCACCGCATGCCCCTGGCTGCACAGCCTCCCGCCACGTACGCCAGGAATGGTCCCAGGGCGACACGTTGGTGGGTGAGCTGGAGCGCGGGCTGCGGGGTAGTAGCTTGCCGCGGATGTTGTCTTGTCGCGTCCGGGAGCTTGTCGCTCACCGGGCCTTGTCGGGGCGCGCAGTGCGCCACAGCGAGCTTCTTGAGATGCTTTGGTTGATCTTCCCGGCAAGCTCCTCTTGCCGGGGTCTCGTCTCCTTCCCGGCAAGCTCCTCTTGCCGGGGTCTTGTCTCGTTCCCGGCAAGCTCCTCTTGCCGGGGCCTTGTTTTGCTCTTGGATACTTTGTTCTTGAATGGCCCCAAGGGGACCACGGAGGGTCTTGGCGGTCACCCGACAAGCCTTGCCGCGGGTCGCTGCGACTGCCCGTGCACAAGTTCGGGATACTAAGGTACCCCTACTTTAGTACACCGACAGGAGCCCCCGGGCCTGGGCCATACACGATGCCGAGCGCTGTTGGGCCAGGCCCAAAATAGTGCACGGGCACGCGCGGCCTAGGTTACGCCATAACTGATTCCGCACCCACCGTGCCCTCCCCAAACGGCACGCGTCGAACGCGGCGCCGTGCGTGACGTGGGCGGCATGCGCGGGGCTGCGCCCCGCGCTCATGCGTCACGTCGTAGTAAAAGGGGACGATTTGCGCCCCCCCCCCCGTAAACGGAGGGAGGCGTGGAGGCGTGGTGGGCGGAATCGTGGGTAGTTGTTTATTCGTGGCGGCGAAAAGTCCGCCCCCCCCCTTCTCCTCCCTCTTTATAAGCAGAGGAAACAGGGGTACGGCGCCATCTGCCCGTTGCTGCTTCCAATCTCAAAACCTCCGCCGCTCCCCGTCTTCTCAGAGCAACAAGAGAGCAGCGCCCTGCTCCCCCATTACTACCCGCACCACCACCACCGTCGGCCTCCTCCTACACCTTCGCAATGGCTCCGAAGGGCGACAAGGGGAAAGCGGTGAAGTCGACCGAGGCGCAGCGGCTCGCGAAGATGCGGAGAGAGCGAGCCATCTTCCCCTCCAAGCTCGGCGCGAAGGCGTTGCGGGAGCGGTATTACCTGTTCTGGTCGGCGGAGACGCGAGCTCACCCGCGGACCAGGGTGCTCCCAGCTGAAGCCCACACGAAAGCTCCGGACGGGTACCCTTTCTTTGCTGTGTTCTTCTACTGCGGGCTCTGCCCGCTCTTTTCCGAGTTCTTCTGTGATATTATGAACACATATGGTTTCTACCTCCTTGACTTCACCCCCAACGCCGTCCTCACCATGGCAGTTTTCGCACATCTTTGCGAAAACTTTGTCGGAGTCCACCCTAGTGTAGCTCTCTTCCGCCATTTCTTTATCCCTCGAGTAGAGAGTGGAGAGACTCTGTCCGGCGGAATCGCCTGGGTCTCAAGAGCTGGCAAGAAGGAGTCTTATCTGGAGGGGGAGTTCCGCGGCATGTGGGAGGAGTGGAGAGCAGATTGGTGCTGGATTGTCGAGGAGAGCCCGCAGTCATTCACCGTCCGGCGCCAAGCAGCAGCAGTGCGCGGCAACGACTGGAGCGACTTGGCCCCAGAAGACAGCAAGCTGACGATTGCCGTCACCAGGATCCGGCGCCTTAGGCTTGCCGGACTCACCGTAGGTGCTGTTGGCGCAAACTTTCTTCGCCGCCGCATTGCCCCTCTGCAGGAACGGGGAAGGCCTACTTGGGAGTTCAAGAACGCGGCAGACATTATGAGGCTGCGCCCAGGCCTCAACTATAATTTCACTGTCCTCGAGCACACTAGCATGCTGCAGGAGCTCTTCAAATACGATTCGGATCACCCCGAAGTCTTCAGGCTGCCGCAGGGCGTCGCCCCCTTGTGCAACAACTCTGCGCTCGACCGCATCCGGGCGATGATGTCGTTGTGCGATTCGCACGGAATCGAGCCAACTTGGCAAGAGCCCGAAGCCGAGGTCGTGCAGCAGTTCTTTGACGACCTAGTGGAGGTGCCGATCCGCGCCGATGAGAAGGACGGCCTCATCCGCGAGACCACCGAGGCGGAGCTGGTGTACATAGCCACCAGGTTGGAAGAGGCAACGGCAGCCGCAGCGGCAGGCAAATTTGGGTTCACTCTGGAGGAAGCGGTGGCAGAAGAGGAGAAAAACCCATGCCGAGCGAGACGATTTCCTCGGCAAGAAAGAGCTCACCCGGCAAGAGGAACTTGCCGGCAAGGAAGATCTTGCCGGGGGCAGCGCCGAGCCGAGCGAGCCTGCCGGGGATGCGAGCGACTCGCTGGAGATCGACTCTTCCTCCACTTCGTCTTCCGACAGCCCGCCGCCGGCCGCGCCCCTGTCTCCGCCGAGAAGGCGTCTCCGCAAGGCCGGGGATGTAGCGGGGCGGCAGGCGGACCAACAGTCGCCGCGCCACACAACGCGCTCCACCGCGGCAAGCACTGTTGCCGCGGGAGCGCCCCATGCTGCCGCTGCAACTGGAGCGGGATGTTCCCGGGCTGCCGCATCTGCTCCCACCAAGCGACCAAGGGAGCCTACCCCTCCACCTTCCCGCGCCAGCCGCGGGCCGGATTTCGACTTCTCCGCGTTTAGCTCCGACGAGGAAGAAGAGGAGGAGTAAGTTCTTCTCATTGCATTTGTAATTCTTTGATTTCCACTATTTTTGTCTTGTCTTGTTTCTCACTTGCCTTCCTCTGCATCTCTTCCTTTTCAGGACTCTGGCGCAGAGGGCGGCGAAGAGGGCCAGGGTGCCGGTGATCGTCATCGAGGACGAACCCACTGCATCGACAGGGGACGTGCCCGAGACGAACTTGTCGGACCCGGCGGCTGATCCTCAGAGCAGCCCCCAGCATAAGTGTTTTGTTTACTTCCCGCTATTGGGCGCGCGCAAAGATCCTTGCTATGCTGATACTTGTTTGTTGACTTATGCAGGAGCAGAGCAGCCTCACCAGGGGAGCCTGGAGACCGCCCCTGAAGCGCCAAGGGGGAGTCCTCCGACGAGGGAGAGGTCTCCTACAAGGGAGGCGACTCCGACAAGGGAGGAGCCCCCGACAAGGGGAAGGACTCCGGCAAGGGAGGAGCCCCCGGCGAGGGAAGGGACTCCGGCACGGGAGGAGCCCCCGGCGAGGGAGGAGACTCCAGCAAGGGAGGAGCCCCCGGCTCGGCAAGGATCTCCGGCAAGGGACCGTGCCAGCGATCCCCCGGCGATGGAGACCGCAGCGGCAGGCCCTGGCACAGGTAACTCCCTTGCTTCCAAAACTCCCCTTGGCTTCTTCGGCTTCTTGATCTTCCTCTTGGATTTTGCTCGAATTTTGCTTGAATCTTCTCCCCTCTTCCGGCATCAGATCCATCTGCCGCAGAGCCGATGGAGACGGAGGCCGCCGCCGAGGGAGCAGCCGGCGCCGGCGAGGAGGCCGCCAGGGCTGCCGCCGCGGAGGCGGGCGGGGAGTCTGGCGGTCGTACTGACGGCCCGGAGGCCACAGGAGCGCCAGGCGCTGCTCCGGCCACTGACTCCTCCGCCGCTGCCGCCACGGCAGGCTCCGAAGAGCCCCAGCCCGGCATCTACCTGAAGGCCGGCGAGAACATCTTCATCAGCCTCCCCTGGGCGTCAAGCTCCAGGGCGCCGATCGAGGGGGAGACGCTGGACGGAGAGGTGCTTGCCTCTGCCGGGCTGAAGCTGGTTGACGCGCCAAGCAGCGGCAGCGGCGATCCTGAAGAAGAGCGCCTGCTGCGGAAGCTAGTGGAGCTCTACCGCACCCGGCAGGCCAAGCTGGAGTCCCGCGAAGCGCTCGTGGCAAAGGCTGGCGCCGACATCGAGAAGCGCAGAGGAGCTCCGGGGCGCCAACCAAGAAGCTCTCCGCTCCCTGGCAAGGGAGCGGGAGGAACTTGCCGAGGCGCAGCAAGCCTTCCTTCTCGAGAAGGCGGACGTCAAGGAGCGCCAACGCCTTGTCGCGGAGAAGTTGTCTTCGCAGGAGGGTGACTTGGCGCAGCGGAAGGTCAACCTCGACAGCCATGAGGAGGAACTTGCCGCGCGCGAGCGGGCAGTTGGCGGAGCTGTCAAGCAGGCCGAAGATGCCGCCGCAGCTGCCGAGGCCGCCAAGGCTGAGCTGGAGCTGAAGGCGGACCTCGAGGCGAGCGGCGACGAGCTTGCCGCGCTCAAGCTTGAGCGTGAGAGGGACGCCAACAGCTACTTGGAGCTGCAGGCCCTTTTCGCCGAGAAGGGCAAGGAGCTGGATGCCGCCAAGAACTCCAACGCCGATCTCGAAGCGAAGCTGGTGGCCCTGACCAAATCTCTGGACGGCGCCAAGGAGCGGGAGACGGCCTTGAAGGAGGAGGTCAAGGCCGGCAAGGTGCTGCTGGCGAAGGCCGCCGCCGCCCGGAAGACTTTGTCGGAGGATATGGAGCACTGGATGGAGGGCCTGGTGGACGTCGCCACGGGTGTCGACAAGGAGCTGGCGCAGTTGGGGATGGTGGATCTCGCGTACTCCTCCGACGAGAACCTCCAACCCAGCGCCAAGCTTACTCTGTTCTTCAAAGACGTGGCGACGGTGCTCCAGCGAATCCGGGAGCAGTTCCCAAAGCAGCTTGCCTACGAGTCGCATAAGATCTGCGCAGGAGCTCTCCAGAAGGTGCTGATGAAGGTGGCCTTCCGCAACCCAGGCCTCCGCCTCAACAACGTCCTCCGAAGCCTGCCGCCAGATGCTGATCAGGAGGAGCTCAAGGCCCTTGTCGCACCCATCGTGGACAAGGTGAGCGGAATCAGGAGGGTCGAAGGCGACCATGTAGACTAGGCCATTTATCTTCTTATTTTCTTGTCGCTACCAATCATGTTATGAAAAACAGTCTGTTAGAGCTGCGACAAGTTATTCTGTAATATACTTCTATCTTGGATAGCAATTGCTATGTTATTTCCGTTACTTGCTTCCTTCCCTTGTATGTTTTTACCCTACGCTTTTAGGGAACTTGTCAGCGCAGGCTCCTCTGCCGCGAGCGCTGAGTGCGGAACGTCAGCAGCTCGCTTGCAGTGCCAGAGCTGGCAAGAACCTTGTCGCAGAGCTAGTCGCGGCTCGCTTAAGTTGTTGAGCAGACTCGAAACAACAGTAAGGGCGCAACTTAGCTACGAGTTGGTTGGTGCCTGCGCCGACAAGAAACCTTGTCGCAGCTAGCCGCGGCTTGCCTAAGTTGTTGAGCAGGGCTCAAAACAACAGTAAGGGCGCGGCCAACCACGAGTCGGTTCCTCCGCGCACAGGTTTTCCATACAAGGGACGATCGCAAGAAGGAAGATAACACTATAAATTTAATTGCTATGTTATTTCCTTTACTTGACTCCTTCCTTTGTATGTTTTTACCCTGCGCACATAGGGAACTTGCCGGCGCGGGCACGCTTGCCGCGAGTGCTGAGTGTGGAACGTCAGCGATCTGCGGGCGGTGCTGCGGCCGACAAGAAACCTTGTCGCGGAGCTTGCTGCAGCTCACTTAAGTCATTGAGCGGACTCGAAACAACAGTAAGGGCGCAACTAGCTACGAGTCGGCTCCTCCGCGCCCAGGTTTCCCATACAAAGCACGGGCGTTCAAGGAAAATAACTTAAAAATCTAAAGGAAATCTGATTGCTCAGACTTTGGCACTTATCTTTCTCTGTTGTTTGCTTTCCCGGGGTATGTGTTGAGCACATAATCTTTATGCACGGGGTCTGCACCCTGCTTTGTACAAAGGATTACATGCAACAGCGGCAAGACTTTGTACAAATGGGTGGTTGCCGGACAGGGCCGACAACCGCGCCTCATGGGCAAAGCTTGCGAAGATGCGCAATATTCCAGGAGTTGCTCACTGGTACGCCATCTTCGGTCCCAAGGCGGACAGCGCCAAGCCTAGTGACTCGCTTCACCCGGCAAGGGCCTTCCCACTTCGGCGTCAACTTGTCGGAAACCTTGGCGGACTGATCACGCCAAAGGGACAAGGTCGCCTTCCTCGAAACTTCTGGCTTTAACTTTGCGGCTATGATAGCGGCACAAAGCTTGCTGGTAGCGAGAGGCTCGCACAGCAGCCTGAAGACGATCTTCCTCGAGGAGCAGCGCGTCATCTTGCCGCAGCTGCTCTTGCTCAAGCTCATCACAAGCGAGCACTCGAGGTGACCCGTATACGAGTTCCGTGAGGATAACTTCTTCTGCTCCGCAGACTAGAGCAAAAGGTGTCTGGCCAGCGGCTCGATTTGGCGTCATTCTGATCGACCAAAGAACCACCGGCAGCTCCGCGCCAAAGCCTTTGCCGGAGAGGCGGGCGGTGGCGGCAAACGGTGCGGGGAACGAGATATGCTCGGACTTCTAACCGCGTTAGAAGGAGCAACATCTCGTCCGAGCGACCGCGCCACGCTCGCGCCAGCATGTTGGCGCGCATGCTGATCCTGAGCACTCCGGAATCCGCCAGCTCGACCTCGGCCCAACAGACGTATGGTACCGTGGGTACCATGACGCTGCTGGCCCCGCGCCTCCTGGGACGGGCGCGGTGCATGTACGGACGCCGAGGTCTTGGAGTGCGCGCGGTCGTTGTGGGAGGCGACCGCGCCGCCGACGTGCGGCGCAGCCTGGTCCTTGGACCTGGCAGCGCCATCAGTCTCCCCGTCGGCGCCTGTTCTTCCGCCGGCGCCTGCTCCACCAGCCGTCCGCTCTGGCGATGGCTGGCTCGACGCAGACAGAGCGGCTACCTCCGAAGCCTTCTTCTTCGGCGGCATGTTGATGAAGACGATGAAGATTCGGCTCACGCGAACGCCGGATCAGGTTCGCACAACCTCGACGCGCCCCCTACCTGGCGCGCCAAAGATGTCGGGGGTGTCTGATCCCTCGCACACCTATGGGGACCGGCGGACCGAGCCCCTTTTGGTTCGGCAGGGGGCGGTGGATGCACAAAGAGCAGATCGAGGCGAAGCACACGAGCGACACGATCGGTTTACCCAGGTTCGGGCCGCACGGATGCGTAAAACCCTACTCCTGCTTTGGTGGTTGTATTGAGTTCTTGCTCGGGAGCGGCAAGTGCTACAGTACACTCAGGCAGCTGGCGAGACCGGGCATGAGAATGGCTGTCCCCCCCCCTTCTCTGTTGCGCATGGGCCTCCTTTTATATGTCTAAGGGGTCACCGACACGTGGCAACAGAGGTGAGGGTAAAAATGTAAAAGGGGTGGTAGTTGGCTCCACCGCCTACATGTCGCATCCTACCTAACTCTGACGGCAGGGACAAGGGCATTAAATGCCCGTCTGTGTCACCTTGACGGCCCAGAGAGGGACCGCTAGGAACGCCACCATTTGCCACGATGGTTATCTTGTCAGCACTTGCTTGCCACCGCATGCACCTGGCTGCACAGCCTCCCGCCGCGTACGCCAGGAATGGTCCCAGGGCGACACGTTGGTGGGTAAGCTAGAGCGCGGGCTGCGGGGTAGTAGCTTGCCGCGGATGTTGTCTTGTCGCGTCCGAGAGCTTGTTGCTCACCGGGCCTTGTCGGGGCGCGCAGTGCGCCACAGCGAGCTTCTTGAGATGCTTTGGTTGGTCTTCCCGGCAAGCTCCTCTTGCCGGGGTCTCGTCTCCTTCCCGGCAAGCTCCTCTTGCCGGGGTCTTGTCTCGTTCCCGGCAAGCTCCTCTTGCCGGGGCCTTGTTTTGCTCTTGGATACTTTGTTCTTGAATGGCCCCAAAGGGACCACGGAGGGTCTTGGCGGTCACCCGGCAAGCCTTGCCGCGGGTCGCTGCGACTGCCCGTGCACAAGTTCGGGATACTAAGGTACCCCTACTTTAGTACACCGACACTCCATTAGTATAAGAAAACAAACCACCACTTAAGGTACTGTAATGAACTCATTATTTATTTATATTGGTGTTAAACCTACTATATTCCAACTTCTCTATGGTTCATAACCTCCGATACTAGCCATAGATTCATCAAAATAAGCAAACAACACGCGAAAAACAGAATCTGTCAAAAACAGAACAGTGTGTAGTAATCTGTAGGTTTAGAATACTTCTGTAACCCAAAAAATTCTAAAATAAATTTCTGGATGTGAGGAATTTATATATTAATCATCTGCAAAAATAATCAACTTAATCACACTCTCCAGTAAAAAATGGCAGCAAATCTCGTGAGCGCTAAAGTTTCTGTTTTTTACAGCAAGATCGTAAAGACTTTCCCCAAGTCTTCCGAAAGGTTCTACTTGGCACAAACACTAATTAAAAGAATAAAACCACATCTAAACAGAACCAAAAAGCAAGAAACAAAAATAAAATTGGGTTGCCTCCCAACAAGCGCTATCGTTTAACGCCCCTAGCTAGGCATAAAAGCAGGAATAGATTTAGGTATTATCATCTTTGGTATGCAATCCATAAGTGGCTCTCATAATAGATTCATAAGGTAATTTAATTTAATTTAATTTCTAGGAAAGTGTTCCATGCCTTTCCTTAATGGAAATTGAAATCTAATATTTCCTTCTTTCATATCAATAATTTCACCAATCGTTCTAAGGAAAGGTCGACCAAGAATAATAGGACATGTAGGATTGCAATCAATGACAAGAACAATGAAATCTACGGGCACACAATTCCTATTTGCAACAATAAGAGCATCATTAATTCTTCCCATAGGTTTCTTAATAGTGGAATCTGCAAGGTGCAAGTTTAAAGAACAATCATCAAATTCACGGAAACCTAACACATCACACAAAGTTTTTGGAATCGTGGAAACACTAGCACCCAAATCATATAAAGCATAGAATTCATGATCTTTAATTTTAATTTTTAATAGTAGGTTCCCACTCATCATAAAGTTTTCTAGAGATAGAAACTTCCAATTCAAGCTTTTCTTCATAAGATTGCATTAAAGCATCAACGGTATGTTTAGTAAAAGCCTTATTTTGATTATAAGCATGCGGAGAATTTAGCACGTATTGCAACAAGGAAATACAATCTATTAAAGAACAATTATCATAACTAAATTCCTCGAAATCCAAAATAGTGGGTTCATTTCTATGTAAAGTTTTGACCTCATCAATCCCACTTTTACCAATTTTTGCATCAAGATCTAAAAACTCTGAATCATTGGGACGCGTTTTAACTAAAGTTGACTCATCTCCAGTCCCATCATTATCAAGATTCATATTGCAAAACAAAGATTTAATAGGGGACACTTCAATCACTTTTATATCTTCATCCTTATTATCATCAAAACTAGAAGAACACGCTTTCACAAAGCAATCTTTTTTTGCACGATCTCTGAGTGAAAACGGAAATGGCTTCAATTTAACGATATCATTATCCACATCTTTCTTCTTTTGCATATCACACAGATCAACAAAGTTGTTCAGATGGGTAGCGGCATCTTCACTAGGAAGGCTGGAAAATGGATCTTTCATCACAAGATTCCGCAAAGCAGCATTAATTTCACAAGATTCAGCATCAGTAAGAGGAGCAATCGGAGTGCTAATAAAATCATTATTGTTGGTATTGGAAAATAACACAATTTAGTATTATCTTGAGCCATCGTGACAAACAATCCGACACACAAGCACACAAGGAGAAAGCGAAAAAGAGGCGAACAAAGAGAGAGAGGGCGAATAAAACGGCAAGGTGAAGTGGGGGAGAGGAAAACGAGAGGCAAATGACAAATAATGTAATGCGAGGGATAAGAGTTTGTGATGGGTACTTGGTATGCTTGACTTGTGGTAGATCTCCCCGGCAACAGCGCCAGAAATCGCACGTTGGCGGGAGATTGAATCTTGACTTGACTTGGTGCAACCTCCCCGGCAATGGCACCAGAAATCCTTCTTTCTACCTCTTGAGCACTGCGTTGGTTTTCCCTTGAAGAGGAAAGGGTGATGCATCAAAGTAGCGTAAGTATTTTCCTCAGTTTTTGAGAACCAAGGTATCAATCCAGTAGGAGACTACACGCAAGTCCCTTGTACCTACACAAACAAATAAGAACCTCTTAACCAACGCGATAAAGGGGTTGTCAATCCCTTCATGGTCACTTACGAGAGTGAGATCTGATAGATATAATAATAATAATAAGATAAATATTTTTGGTATTTTTATGATATAGATTGCAAAATAAACGGTAATAGAAATAGCTTGTTGACGGGAGATTAATATAATGAAGAATAGACCCGTGGGCCATACGTTTCACTAGTGGCTTCTCTCAAGATAGCATAAGTATTACGGTGGGTGAACAAATTACTGTCGAGCAATTGATAGAAAACTGCATAATTATGCGAATATCTAGGTGAGGGAGTTCCTAGATGCACAGTTCGATCCTAGATGCACAGTTCGGGACCCCCTACCCGAGATCCACCGGTTTTGACACTGACATTGGTGCTTTCATTGAGAGTCCCACTGTGCCGTCGACGAAAGGTTCGATGGCCCCTTCAATCGTCTATAGTGACGCTGTCCAAGGAGAAGCCTTCCTCCCTAGGCAGAGTTTCGTGTTCGGTGGCTTCGTACTGCAGGCCAACTCGCTTGGCCATCCGGAGCAGATCAGTAGCTACGCCCCTGGCCACCAGGTCAGATTTGGAAGCTTGAACTATGTCGCGGATATCCGCGGAGACTTGATCTTCAATGGATTTGAGACCGCAGCGATCGCTCCCCTCGCCCCGATGAACATGACTTAAATCTGTCATCGGACTAGGTTCAGGAGATGGCTCATGTTGCTACAATGGCCTTAGAACCAGAGCAGATCGTGACATTCGAGGCCACAGAATCTGCGGCACTAGAGCCACACGCAGACTCGACACCCTGCAATATTTGCGCCAACGGAACTCCAGACTCGTCTCTGGCTATAAGTTTCGGACCATGTACGCTTGCGGACACCGAGCTAGATCGGTTATTGATCTTCGAATTCAGCGCTGCAGACGTTTTTCAGCACTCACCTTTGGGCGATGTGCTAAACTCTTTAAAGAATTTGTCCTTGGAGAAGGACTCACAGCCAAACTATGTTCGGTTCGAGCTAGAGGCTGATGACGGGAAATTTTGCTTCCCACCCGCCACCCACTTCATAGCCACTATTGATGACTTAACCGACGTACTTGATTATGGCTCCAAAGACATCGACGTTATGGATGAGGATGCCGACAAGGAGCAAGGCCAAGACCCGCCATTTACTGGATGTTGGACGGCCACCTCTTTGTACGATGTGTACATGGTCGGCACACCTAAAAAAGCTAGCAACGATGACAAAGGATATCCAGTTGTGAATAAACCTTCTGAGACACAGTCCAAGTGTCGGCACCCTAAACACCGCTCTAAGCCTCGTCGCCCAAAAGATGGCAACACTGGCACTGGAGAAAATAGTACTCTGGGCGACGCCAAAAACAATGAAGACCCTGTCGGGGCTGCATCCGAGTAGGAGGAACAAGACAACGGGCAAGATACCCCTGATAAACAGGCCATGCCGAATGACCCAGATGAAGATAGTTATCGTCCAGTCTCCGAGGATGATGAGAACCTTGGCAATGAAGACTTCATCGTGCCTGAGGCACCCCTCGAGCAGGAGCGCTTCAAGCGCTAGCTAATAGCCACTGCAAGAAGCCTGAAGAAGAAGCAGCAGCAGCTCCAAGCTGATCAAGACCTGCTCATTAACAGGTGGACTGATGTCCTGGCAGCCGAAGAATACGGCCTCGAGCGCCCAGCCAAGAGTTACCCAAAGCGTAGACTGCTACCTCAGTTCGATGAGGAAGAACCAGACCCCATACCTCCCTCATGCAATGCGGACCGACCACCACGTGGTTGGGATAGTGCAGCGGACAGACCACCCCGCAGTCGGGATAAAACGGCAACTCGGGCTGAACAACAGCCCGCCCCACCACCTCGCAAAAACAAGGACAGAAGAGCTCGGGACCATACATACGACCTTCAGCAGGATCTGGATAGAAGAGTAGGAGACACCAGATCAATCTACGGATCATGAGGACGCTTACCGACTCGGGATGACGGCTACCTATTCGGATGTGACAAACCTAGTCACACCCAGGCCGATAACCGCAGATGGACTTCATCGGAGGTGCGTCGTGACGCGGCCCGATATAGAGGCGCCGCACACCCTCTCTGCTTCACAGCTGAGGTGTTGGATCACGAATTCCCCGAGGGGTTCAAGCCCGTCAATATTGAATCATATGACAGAACAACCGATCCCGCAGTATGGATTGAGGACTTTATTCTCCACATCCACATGGCCCGTGGAGACGACCTCCACGCCATCAAATACCTCCCACTAAAACTCAAAGGGCCAGCTCGACATTGGCTAAATAGCCTGCCCGAGAATTCCATCGGCAGCTGGGAGTACTTGGAAGAGGCCTTCCTTGACAACTTCCAGGGTACATATGTCCGGCCACCCGATGCCGATGACTTAAGCCACATAGTTCAACAACCTGGAGAATCAGCCAGACAATTCTGGACTAGGTTCCTAACCAAAAAGAACCAGATCATTGACTGCGCGGATGTCGAAGCCCTAGCGGCCTTTAAACACAGCATCCGCGACGAATGGTTGGCACGCCACCTTGGCCAAGAAAAGCCGAAGGCCATGGCATCCCTTACGGCACTCATGACCCGCTTTTGCGCGGGTGAGGACAACTGGCTGGCTCGTAGCGAAAACACAGCCAGCGAGACAGGCCCCTCCGAGGACAAGAACAGCTCTGGCAAGCTCCGGCGCAACAGACACAAACACCAAAGCAACGGCGACAACACCGATGACACCACAGTTAATGCAGGATTCAGTGGCTCCAAGTCCGGCCAACGGAAGAAGCCCTACAAGAGGAACAATGAAGGACCTTCCAGCCTGGACCGCATACTCGACCGTCCGTGCCAGATACACGGCACCCCAGACAAATAAGCAAATCATACCAACAGGGATTGTTGGGTTTTCAAACAGGCTGGCAAGTTAAATGCCGAAAACAAGGAAAAGGGATAACAAAGTGAGGACGAGGATGAAGAGCCCCGGCAGTCGAACATCGGGGGGCAGAAGAAATTTTCCCCCTCAAGTCAAAACCGTGAACATGATATACACTACACACATCCCCAAAAGGGAGCGTAAGCGAGCACTTAGGGGCGTCTATGCGGTAGAGCCAGTCGCCCCAAAATTCAATCCGTGGTCGTCATTTCCGATCACCTTTGATCGTCGAGATCACCCAACTAGTATCCAGCATGGCGGTTCAGCCGCACTAGTCCTCGACCCAATCATCGACGGATTTCACCTAACACGAGTCCTAATGGACGGTGGTAGCAGCCTCAACCTGCTCTATCAAGACACAGTGCGGAAGATGGGCATTAACCCCTCACGAATCAAACCAACAAAGACTACCTTTAAAGGAGTCATACCAGGCGTAGAGGCCCGCTGTATGGGCTCAATCACGCTGGAGGTGGTTTTCGGTTCTCCGGACAACTTCCGAAGCGAAGAGCTAATCTTCAATATCGTCCCCTTCCGTAGCGGCTACCACACACTGCTCGGACGAACCGCGTTTGCTAGATTCAACGCTACACCACACTATGCTTATCTCAAGCTCAAGATACCTGGTCCACGCGGTGTCATAACAGTCAATGGCAATACTGAACGCTCCCTCCGAACAGAGGAGCACACCGCCGCCCTAGCAGCAGAGGTACAGAGCGGCCTTCTCAAGCAGCACCATAGTACGGCTGCCAAGCCCCCAGACATCACTAAGAGGTTCCGGACTACACTGCAACAGGACAGCACGGCTCGTCAAGAACTCGATTAGCAATTCGGCCTCCATCCCAGTCCTGATGAAGTAGTGGCATTCGTACCATGCATACATAATTACGCACTCAAAATTCCATGGACATCGACGGAGGCACAAGCCAGCCCGGGATCTACAGTTCGGCTAGACCGACCCCGAACACACATATAACTTTACTATATCCTTTTCCCTTTTTCTAGGTTTCTCTTATGCGGGCCTCCTTCGACGGACTGATTAATGGTCCTGTCAAATGATAAACACACTGGATTGACACGGAGCACATGCGTACATGGGAAGCCCTAGAGGCTAACTAAACGATTACTCTATCCGTTTTTAGGACCCACATCCAGCTCGCCTTTGGTCGCGGCATGTCAACCAGCCGGTTGCTTATTGCATTATTTTGTACTAATGTGCTTGGACGCATTAACCCAACTATAATGGAAACAGTTCATGATCCAAGTTCAAGGGCCCCAGATCCTATCTCTGTTCTCCCTCTGTTTCCTTTAAATCACTTATTTTCTAGCAACCGTACACTCTGGTACATTTCATATTTGCCAGGGGCTCCCCTTCGCCCCATGATACGACAAAAAAGTCCGAAGAATCCTTAAAGATAAGTTCAGCACCCCGAAAATTTAGCATTATGTGCATTGGCTCTGAATCATGTCTTTGGTCAATAGTTGGGTTGCCCGACTCCTGTGCTTGCTACCCTATGTTCCGCTAAATCGGCTAGGGTAGTAAAGGGAGAACTACTGCGATAGTGCCCTGGCCTTGACCAGATGAGCACCTCAGTAGAGAAAGCCAAAAACTAACTGTCATGATACGGCGAGAGCCGGTCAGCTGTTCGGGGATTACAAATCGTTGGAGATTTTTTCTGCATTATGCGAAAGATCGGCACTTCCCGATCACATACTGACAGCACCCTGGCTTGAACCAGGGGCTGCGCCCATGCTTTATTATAAAACTCCTATGGCTAAGTGAGGGTGTTTAAGCCGTATAGTCTGATTGCCTTGTTCGTTGCGCTAAAAAACTCCTTCAAGGACCATATAATTGGATCAAGATTGTTTAGATTCCATCCCGAACACCTCCGTACTACCTATGTGAGGGCAGAAGCCGACGACTAGCCAACCCTCAGATTACATACAACACAACCACACAGGAGGAAACAATTAAAGCATAACAAAATTACATCAGAAAACATGCTTTGTTTTTTATAATACAAGGAAAAGGAAACATGAATACATTTATTCAAATACAACGTCATGCGAACATTGTGCTACTGCAAGGCAAGACCCCTCCAGGACATCCGCAAAATACCGTTCAGGTGTGCGGTGCTCCTTGCCCTCCGGTGGCCCTCTGGTCACCTCGACGGCGTCCATCTTTGCCCACCACATCTTGCAATAGGTGAAGGCCATGCATGCACCTTCAATGCAGGCCGAGCGCTTGATGACGTCCAGCCGAGGACAAGCGTTCACCATCCACCTCACGAGTCCGAAGTAGCTGCTTGGCATAGCTTCGGCTGGCCATGGCCGGATTATCAAATCATTCATGGCTAGTTCGGCCACCCTATGCAGCTCCACCAGCTGTTTCAGCTGGTCGGTGAAGGACACAGGATGCTCTGGCACCGCATACTGCGACCAGAATAGCTTCTCCATAGAACCCCCTCCTTCGGCTCGGTAGAACTCTGCGGCGTCTGATACACTGTGTGGTAAATCCGCAAAATCTCCTAGGGAACTCTGAACCCGGGTTAGTAAAAGGTACTGCTTCTCCGCATACTTGCTTTGCATCTTAAATGCCTTACCCGTCGTGATCTTCTTGGCCTCTTGGATCTCCTGGAGGGCAGCCTGGGCCTCATTTCGTGCGGTCTCCACGCTCTGGCGAGCCTTGGCGAGTTCGGCCCCTTGAATCAACACATCATGCTTCGAGGCCTCGCATTTTTTTACCGCATCCTGGAGCTCCTGCTGGACTTCTTTGACCCGGGCCTTGAGCTTCTTACTGGCGGCTTGCTGCTGGAAAGCCTTCTCCTCGGCCATGCCTAGGGCCTTCTTCAGCGCCTCGACCTCGGTCGCGGCTCCTGCACATATTACGACACCGCGGTCAATATACAACGCTTAATCCTTCCGAACACACAGCAAGTCGTCACTCGCCTTGCTTCTCCTGGAGCCGAACCCTAACCTCGCCGAGCTCGTTCTCAGTCCGCTCTAGCCTCTGCCTCAGTTCAGAGACTTCAGCAGCATGCGAGGTTGCGGCCAACAGCGATGCCTGCTTATCCATCCATATTACGTTAGTCTCCTATAACAAAAGATTGATCCTCTGTCCGGTTCTTCTTGCCGAACACCGGACAATGTCTCAGGGGCTACTGTCTACATAGGGTTTTTCTCTTTCTTACCTCGAAACCTGTCAACAGGCTACTGTAGGCTTCATTCTCTCCACTCTTGGCAGACTGAATCTTCTTGATCACCGCACCCATAAGGACACAGTGCGCGTCCATGATGGAGGCGCCTCGAAATGCCTCCATCAGGTTATCTGGTGCCCCTGGTTGGACAGGGCCACCGGTGGAAGTGGCGCACCCTCCTCCTTCAAAGGGGGCTGCTCGCCCGACTTCGGAGCCATATGGGCTTCCGGAATCGTATTTGGCTGAGGGGCGAACTGGATGCGGCCCTCTTCGCAAGTCTCCATGGGGATCGGCTCCTCCATGTGTCCGGCAGTGGAGGTCTCGCCTTGTGGCGCCTCCCGGACAGTGTCCTAGGCTCCTCCCCGGTTTGGAGCGGTCCTCCGGGAGAACACTTCGATGTCGTCCTTGGCCCCGGGGGAATAAGCAAGCGGTGGCGACATGCTCGCCATCTCCAACGGAGCCAACGAACCTCTAGATGAGGATCGCTGGATAAGGTCACGGGCCAGACTACAATAGTACAATTAATTATGTCAAGATAATGAAGAGAAAGGGCCGGATGCGCGCATGAGTGAGCCATGTCACTTACGATGCGGCCTGGGGCTTAGTGCGGGGGCGTCATTCCGGACTGCTGTCAACGTCCCACGCGGTGTTGATCACTTGGGCTCCTTTCCCCTTCTTAGGCGTTTCTGCCTCCGGATGCACCGAAGCCGCCCTCTTATTCCTCCTCTCCTCAGGGGGAGGATTGTTTTCCTCCTCCGCCTCTTCCTCGCCATTGTCCTCAGGGACAGAGGAATGAGCTTCGTCGTCCTTGGACGTCACATCCGAAGTGCCCTTGCGACGGGGGCCAGTCTTGGCCCCCTCGGCCTTCTTCTTGGCCTTCTTCGCCGGCGCCTTATAAGGTGCCGACACCAGCATCTTTGCTAGACGCGGGATGACTAGTTCTTCAGGCAGCGGAGCCGAACACTGGATCCGCTTCGCCCTCTCTATCCAGTCCTGAAAAAGCAACAATAAAAGCTCAGGCATCATCCTTGAAACAAACAAGTGGAGAATGTATCAAAAGAGACGTACCTCGCTAGCGAGGTGTTTAGCGTTGTGCCCGCGATCTGAATCTGCGGCCGGCGGTTTCTCGTTGCCCTTAAAGAGCAACTTCCATGCACCTTCGTGAGTAGTCTCGAAGAGCCTCACCAGGGTCTGGTGCTTCTTCGGGTTGAACTCCCACAGAAGATGGCTTCGGTGCTGGCACGGAAGGATCCGGCGAACTAGCATCACCCGGATCACATCAACGAGCTTGACGTTCTTGGTTACCATGCTTTGAACGCGCGTCTGCAGCGCTATCAGCTCGTCAGGGGGACCCAGTCTAGACTCTTCTCGACCCAAGAGGTGAGTCGCATGGGAGCACCAGAGCAGAATTTGGTAGCTGCGGCCTAGGTGGTTCCGCGAGGTTCTGTGATGTAGAACCACTGCTTCTGCCACTCCTTTATCGTGTCCACAAAAGTACTTTTGGGCCAGGAGACGTTGGACAGCTTGCTCACCATGGCTCCTCCGCACTCCGCGTGCTGGCCATCCACCACCTTCGGCTTCATGTTAAATACTTTGAGCCACGGCCCGAAATAGGGTTGGATGCGGAGGAAGGCCTCACACACGATGATAAACGCCGAGATGTTGAGGAAGGAATTCGGGGATAGATCATGGAAATCTATCCCGTAATAATACATTAGCCAGCGGACGAAAGGGTGGAGTGGAAACCCTAGCCCGCGGAAGAAATGGGGAATGAACACTACCCTCTCGGTGGGCTTCGGGGTGGGGACGACTTGTCCCTCGGTCGGCAGGCAGTGAGTAATCTCCTTCGCCAAGTATCTGGCCACCCGAAGCTCAGTAATGTCCTCCTCCTTGACGGAGGAGACCATCCACTTGCCTTGACCTCCAGATCCGGACATGGTTGCTTGAGTGGAAAGGAGATGAGAACTTGGGCGCTGGAGCTCGAGATTGGAAAGGCGGAGACAGAGAGAGGGCGTCAGAGAGGAAGAGGGAATCCTTATCCCCTTATAAAGGCAACGAATATTAAAAGACCTCCTCACTTGCCTTAAGATTCGCCTATTCCCAAGGGTTGTATAAATGGCGCGATTGGGTTACCCATGCCCGCATTGATGAGAATCCTGCGATAAGGGGAGACGATCTCTGCTTTGACAAGACGTGCCAATGGCAACCGTGTCTCGGGACGTGAGGCGTCGAAACATGAAAGCGGTTTGGAATTGTGACCGGGCAGACATGATGTCATGTTGTAAAAAGCTGTGAGCAGATTAGACTCGTGTAAAAATATATTCTCTTTGTGGTTATGTATGGTGTGTGTGTGTGACAGGTCCGGATACTATGATCGCATCCAAAGACTATCTTGAAGTCCGGATAGAAGGGAACCCGCCTTGCAATGCCGAAGACAATCTGCGCGCCAGACTCCTCGTCATTGAAGCTAGGTTCAAGGGCTACTGAGGGAGTCCTGGACTATGGGGTCCTCGGGCGTCCGGCCTCTTATCCATGGGCCGGACTGATGGGCTGTGAAGACATGAAGGCCGAAGACCGTACCTGTGTCTGGATTGGACTCTCCTTGGCGTGGAAGGCAAGCTTGGCGACCAACTATGAAGATTCCTTCTTATGTAACCGACTCTATGTAAACCCTAGATCCCCCCGGTGTCTATATAAACCGGGGGGGTTAGTCCAGAAAGGATATACTCATTAGCATAGTCATACAGGCTAGGCTTCTAGGGTTTAGCCATTATGATCTCATGGTAGATCAACTCTTGTAACACTCATATTCATCAAGATCAATCAAGCAGGATGCAGGGTATTACCTCCATAGAGAGGGCCCGAACCTGGGTAAACATTGTGTCCCCGGTCTCCTGTTACCATCAATCCTAGATGCACAGTTCGGGACCCCCTACCCGAGATCCGCCGGTTTTGACACCGACACTAGGCATGATCATGTATATTGGCATCACGTCCACGACAAGTAGACCGAAACGATTCTGCATCTACTACTATTACTCCACACATCGACCGCTATCCAGCATGCATCTAGAGTATTAAGTTCATAAGAACAGAGTAATGCATTAGGCAAGATGACATGATGTAGAGGGATAAACTCAAGCAATATGATATAAACCCCATCTTTTTATCCTCGATGGCAAAAATACAATACATGCCTTGCTGCCCCTGCTGTCACTGGGAAAGGACACCGCAAGATTGAACCCAAAGCTAAGCACTTCTCCCATTGCAAGAAAGATCAATCTAGTAGGCCAAACCAAACTGATAATTCGAAGAGACTTGCAAAGATAACCAACCATACATAAAAGATTTCAGAGAAGAATCAAATATTGTTCATAGATAATCTTGATCATAGACCCACAATTCATCGGATCTCGACAAACACACCGCAAAAAGAGTTACATCAAATAGATCTCCAAGAAGACCGAGGAGAACATTGTATTGAGATCCAAAGAGAGAGAAGAAGCCATCTAGCTAATAACTATGCTCCCAAAGGTCTGAGGTAAACTACTCCACATCATCGGAGGGGCCATGGAGTTGATGTAGAGGCCCTCTATGATCGATTCCCCCTCCGACGGAGCTCCGGAAAAGGCCCCAAGATGGGATCTCTTGGGTACAGAAGGTTGCAGTGGTGGAAATAGGGTTTTGTGGTGCTCCTGGATGTTTTTAGGGTATATGAATATATATAGGAGGAAGAAGTAGGTCGGTGGAGCCACGAGGGGCCCACGAGGGGGGGTGCACCCAGGGGGGGCGCCCCTACCTCGTGGACTCCTCGTTGGTTGCTTGACGTCCACTCCAAGTTCCCTGGATCACGTTTGTTCCAAAAATAACTCCCCCGAAGATTTTATTCCGTTTGGATTCCGTTTTATATTCCTTTTCTGCGAAACACTAAAATAGGCAAAAAAACAGCAATTTGCACTGGGCCTTGGGTTAGTAGGTTAGTCCCAAAAATAATATAAAAGTGTATAAATAAGCCCATTAACATCCAAAATAGATAATATAATAGCATGTAATAGTCACAAATTATATACGTTGCAGACGTATCAACTGGCAGCAGTCGCGCAACCGTTTTCAGATTTTTACATCTTTGGTTTGGACCATCTATTGGAGTTGCTCTTTTGGACCATCAGTTTGGACCATCTATTGGAGTTGCTCTTTTGGACCATCTGTTGGATTTGAGCATTTTCGGAGCTCCAAAATGCACTTTTTGGCAGTCCAAATTTTAGATCTCCGGATTTGGACCGCCAAAATTTGGATCATCTATTGGAGATGCTCTAAGGGAGAACAACTCGACCTGACCAGTCGACCGCTAATGTCTCTGCTACTCTTCCCAACAAGGAACATACTTATTAAAGAAGAGAAGAGGATCATCTTAAAAAAAGCATAAGAGCAAACAGATTGAAGATATTACAAGTATTTCTATACAATGTCGATTACCCACCCATGATGAACCAGAGCGCACAGAGAAATACTATTCCTTTCGGTCTCTCCATATGTGGCTCACATGGATTTCGAAACTAAAGTAGGAACATTTAGCTGACCAATTAAACATCTCTCAGTTTTACTAATATCAACATAATATCATATTTGAATTTGTACAACTAAGCTTGTTTAGCTCGATGGGTGGAGCAGTGCTATTACGACACGAACCACGTAGGCTAATCGTGGTCATCATAAAATGGGGAAATCGTAAGCTTGATGAGTATAGTGTTGACCGTGGTAGTGGGATGGCAGATCTGAAGCTGCAAACCATGCTAAGGGTAGTTAGCAACTGATGTTTGCTTTGAAATAACAACTAAGATTTGGTATGGACAAGAAAGTACATTCAACAAGTGACAAAGGAATGCAATTATGCTGCCTCTCTATATGTCGCGACATGCATTTGGAAACTCAAGTGGGACCTTTAGCTAACCAATTAAATGTGTCTATTAACTAATATCAGTATCATATCACAATCATATTTGAACAACTAAGCTTTGGAATTTTGAGTGTTGTGTTGTTTAGCTTGAAGGGTGGAGTAATGCTAGTACGATAGAAAGCACCTACGCAGACCATAGTAGAGTAGATAAAAGGGGAAAACCTAAGCATCAAGAGTAAAATCAGGAAAGTGGAACTAGCTGGACTAGTGGGTGGCGCTCATGCTTTTTGAAACGAAAATAGGAACATTAGGTGATCAATTAAACATTCTCTTTTTTAGTAATATGAGCATCATATCAGATTCTTATTTCAACACCTAAGCTTTGGAATTATGAATGGCATTTTGTTTCGCTTGATGGGTTGAGGTCTTGAGGAGTAGTGCTAGCACGACACGAAGCACCTACGATGATGGTAGTGAATATAAAGGGGGAAACCATAAGCTTTACGAGTATAGTGACAGTGCCATGGCGGATCTGAAGGTGCAAACCGGACAAAGCTACTTTGCAACCAATGTTTGCTTTCAACTAGCCACTATGATTTGGTACGGACAAGTGAAGTACAGTAAACAATTTACGATCTATTTTCTGGGTGAGATCAATAAATTAAGCACATATGCACCTTCAAAAAAAACTTATGCACATATGGAAGAGTACCACCTCTCTTATGATGCCGTGTAGAACCCTGCTGATACATTGAGGGTGATGTGGGTGCGATGGCTGTCGGCGGCATGGAAGAAGACTTTAGACGGCAGACGACCGGGTCAGGGGATAAATCATGTTGCCGTGGACGAGGCAGTCGTAGGAGCAGCAACGACAAGGTGGATAACGGCGCCGATGAAGTGAGAGGACGCAATGAAAGGATCCTGGTCCAGCGCCATGGATGAGAGACGTCCATCTCTTGCAGTGGACGACGGGGTAGGGGTAGCGGCTCTGGCAAGGTGGAGGATAGGGTGGCGGACGGAGGAGGCTAACCGCAGTGGGGAGGTTGTTGTGGTGTCGATGGTGTATGAATGGGGAAATGGAGGGGGAGGGGGATCTCAAACTTTGGGACGCGCTTGTCTGAAATGTGGGAAAGTTACGAACTTATCCCCCGTTTAAAATTTCAAACATCATGTCAGTTGGGGATAGGACGGTAATCTCGCATCTCCCAAATATTTGTCGGTAGTGATTTCGGGCGAGGAGAGGGTGTTTTTCCACCCATGGTTGGCTCCCATGGTGTTTGAACGGGGCTGACAGGTAGAGCAGTTGTGTCACGTATGAGGGAAGTTACACATCTGCCCCTATTTAAAATATTTGCCTACATCGATTTCGAACAAGGAGAGTTTGTTTTGCCACCCGCCGTGTATGGATGGGGAAATGGAGGGAGAGACACATGTCTTTCGGACGAGCTTGAATCAAATGTGTTCTGCCACCCACGTTTGGCGCGCACCATGTCTGAATGGGCTCAGAGGCAGTCGTGTCATGTCTGATTGAAGTTACTAGTCTACCCCTATCAACAGCAGTGTAAATCCGGTCGATTAGGATGTCAAGTGTCAGGGGTAAACAGTAATTTCCATCTCACAAACACTAGCTACAGGCAACCCAGAAATGATAGTGGGTGTTTAGCCGCTTCATTCAAAACTTGGGAGAATTAGCATTCATGTTTACCTTAGGCCCTGGCAACTAAATTCAAAGCCAATTTGTTCGATTACGAATATCCATAGATAATTCTATGTTTTGTTATTTATTTCTTCAAAACCACGACAAAGATTTATTCCACCTTTATATATGATTATGATTTAGAAATGTCGCGATCTTCGAATTCAGTAGGTTGGATACACTTTGAGTCAAACAGTTATTTCATCCAATACAATATGCTCACACGAAAAGCAGTTCACCTTATGTCAATCATATAAGTACTGAGGATTACCTCTCCTAGAAAATTCGGATCACTACAACACATGGACAACATAGGGGGTCTTACAACATAATCCATTCAGAGACATGACACAGCATGCAAGTACAATAATCTAATGACAATTTCAACTGGTATCTAAAGAAGAACTGGGATTACCCTGGGCTTCAGTTAGCAGAAACAGCAGGACATCCTCCTCTTCGAATGCAACATTCTTACTTCCTCCAATTCTTGGATTGCTTGCATAATGCGTGCAGCTAATTGCATAATTTCCAGCTTCAAGATCGAGATTGCCTCATTCATGGCAGCCACACCATCTCTTTTTGCCTCTAGTAGAGCCTCAAGAACTATAATATTTGTGCTCAGACTGCTCTCTGAGGGTGTTGCCTCTGAATTGCTACCATCTGGTAACATGGATGGCGCACTGCTTCCACAAATGGATTCTAGGGTTGTACATTGTGAAACTAGGGATGTGAGTGGCAAATAAACGACATCCGCCAGTCCCATCTAGTTAGTTTTTGCTAGCTCCCTAGTTCATTTTCCTCAAAAAACAAAAACTCTTTTGAACTATCATACGACTGCTGGACTTTAATCGGGATTAAATGGGACCCAGTTGACATCCCTAGTTGAAAGCGAGTATACCACCGCTATATTTAAGTTGCCAAGGCATCTAAGCAGTTGAAATAATCTGAGAAAGCACTTAACAGTGTGGCCTCATATAAACTACGAAGACATTCTTGTGATGAAGTTCATAGGAGAAGTTAAGGACTCAAATGAACTAGGCATGCATTTCTTTACGATAGTACAACATATTGGCCAACTCAGGTATAGCCTAACAAGTAACAAACAAGCATTCAAATCAAGCAATACAGCAAAGCAGACAACTAAACTATTTGTAATTCTGTAGGATTATAGGTTGAGGGAGCAAGCCAAGAAAGCAGCCTACATGCACTGCATTTCACATGTACTAAAACACACTGGCTTACCATATGTTGCTGCGAAGCCTCGCTGTTGTTGCAATGTTATTCGAAGATATTGTCAGCATCCCATGGTTGTAAATCTAGTTGTTGTAGTTTATTCTGCACCCTCTATTTAGGTAAAATTAATTTTAGTCGCATGCACTGTTTCGAATTGATCATCAATGGTTCATCTAAACTAATGAAACAAGGGTGTGTGCTTACATGACAATATATGTCCTTCACTCAATTTTTATGGTTTGTGAGGTGCCAGCCCCAATATAACAAATATTTTGCTTGATGGGGTTGGCATCTATATAATTAATAGAAGCATCAAATTAGTCATGCAACTTGGGAATATCAAGAGCACACAAAAAAGTAATGAACAGAGGCTCGGAGCAATGATGTAATAGCTAGCATCAGAAAATGTAGGGTAAAACCAACAAAAAGTAGCGGAACCACATGCTAGTTTGCTGATGTGTAATTAAGCATAAGGAACATGAAGCAGTCTGATGGAACCAACAGGTGGCATCAGAACAACACCATTATCATAAATATAGCATGCAAGAAGTAAAATAGTAGGAAGTGATATCTAGGAAGTATGGTAATACTTAGGACAAAACTAAAGCATTGTAACTATATGTGCATTGGTTTGTAATTTAGCACATGTAACATGTTCACTGCCAGAAGTATGGCCCTACAGGTGCAAGCAGAATAACGCGTCTCATGAAAAATTGAATGATGCCCTGAAGAAATTCAAAGGTGCGGTGCTTATGCTAAGAAAGTGAATGTAGGCGCCGGCCGTTGGATAATAGTACCTGATTCTCGGTGGCGTATTGGTATCTTGTCATACTTGATAGCTAAGGATCGTCGATGGTGCTCGTGTCGCGGTTGAGTTTGGGCCAGCTGTCGTTGTTGCTAAAGCGGCTCCGGTGCTTCAGTTGCGATGCCTGTCGACATACAAGAAAGCTCATCTGTGGTAAGTGAATAGTTCCACGATAAAGAAGAGAAAAACTGAAGGAGTACAAATCAAAATAACCTGATGAGGCTGCGGCGTCAGTAAAGCAGGGCTGATGGAGTTGAATATGGCGTCCGTGGAGTGGGTCCGGTGCAGTGGACGAAGGCGTTGGCGGGCGCGGTGTACAGTGCTTTCGGTGAGGCGGATCTTTTGCGGTAGACGAGGGCTTGTATGAAGGTCCAACGATGGGGCAGATGAGGGAGTCGGTGAAGGGCCTACACTGTGGTTGACGAGGGCACCGGTTAAGAAGATCTGGTGTGATGGACCATGATGGCGGTCAAGGAGATCTGGAGCAGTGGACAAGCCAGTCGCTGAAGTGTCTCCGGTGAAGTGGCGAGTTGGCAGTTGGGGGTTCCAATGTGCGGAAGGTAGATCTAGCGAGGTGTGAGGTCCACCGCTGCGGCAGAGGACTAGATTCAGCGGCTTGCCATGGTTGGGGGTCGGGAAGGGGAAGGGGAGGGGATCTAGGGAAGAATGTTGGGGGCAAAGAGGGGAAAACAATGGAGTTACCAAAGCAGCCCTTTTCCGTTCATGTGGTAGGGGTAAACACTACAAAAGAAGACACATCCATGACATTTTGGGCTAAACGATTTTTTTTCTATCATGCTTATGACACTTCTATGACGATAATTGTGACAAAACCCGGTATCATCATAGATGTGGTGGGTTCCTACTTCTATGACAAAAAATCATGACAGAAAATGGGCTTTTCGTCCTGGGCGGGCCGGCGACGCAGCTGCATGACATTCTTTGGGCCGTCCATGACGAACAAAACCGTGGTAGAAGCGAGGGCGAGGAAAATATCGGGGGAGTTCCCGGTTATGGTGGGTGGTCGGGGGTCGAGCGATGTGCGTTTCTCTCGTACGTACGCGCGTGTGTGCGAGGCGTTGGGCTCTAACTGAACCTGAGCGAGGCATTGGGCTCTAACTGAACCTGAGCGATTGCACTGCAGGCTACGTGTTACTAAACCCGAGCGATCGATCGATCCCTTGTTGTTAACTGAACCCGAGTGATTCCATCGCTACTGCTGCTAACTGAAGCCGATCGAACCCTGCTGCCTCCTTCCTAGGATGAACGGCGAGCGTTGTTGGGGGGGGGGGGGTTGGATGAACAGTTCCCGGTGGGGGGTTGGATGAACAGGACCCCATGGTAGTAGAGGCCATTGCCGCTGGATGAACATGACCCCGATCCATCGAGCCGGTTGGGGGTGGATGAACAGGACCCCATGGAGGGCTGGATGAACAGTAGCCCGTGGAGGGGTGGTTGAACAGGACCCCGTGGAGAGGGTTGGTTGAATAGTAGCCGGTGGAGGAGCGTGCGGTGGAGTCTGGATGAACAGGAGCCCGTGGATGAACAGTCGCAGGTGGAGGCTGGAGGAGGTCGACGGTGGATGAACAGTAGCCCGTGGAGGCAGTCGACGGTCGAGATGAACAGTATCCCGTGGAGTCCCATTTTGCGGTATGCCACACCCCTCCCGATGAACAAGACCCCCATTTCAACCGTAGCGCTCCAACACAAGTCTGTTTCCTCTATTTTGCGGTACGCCACACCCCTCTCGATCAACAAGACCCTGTTTCCACCGTAGGAGGTCCAAGAGAAGTCCATTTCCTCCATTTTGTGGTATGCCAGACCCCTCCCGATGAACACGGTCCCGTTTCGACTATGGCCGGTCGAACAGAAAGGTCGTTTCCTCTGTTCTGCGGTACGCCAGGCCTCGTTTCCATCGGCTATTCCTCCAAGCCGGTTCCATTGCCTCCCGATGAACATGACATTGTTTCTTCATTCTGACCCAGCCGGTTTGCTGCCCGATGAACATGAGGCCGTTGCTCCCGTCCATTGTCTCTCCACGTACACAAGCTCTGGTCGTCTATGAGTATGCGCTCGAGACCTCGCCCGTATGTACGTATGTTGCCGTATTTTTTTGCCCTGTGGCTATACGTATGCGTACAAGACTTAGACGGGGCTGTGTGAACTGCTATGTCGGGTGCTCTACAATGACACATGTGCCGCTACTTACTCGGCCACGGTTCATACTTGCAGAGAGACAAATCGACTAGTATGTACATACACGTTCGCGACCAGAATGACAACACTACGCACGCTTCGACCAAGTGGGTCCCGACTGTCAAGCACTTCCTTGCGTGCGAAGATGTAGCTGGTGGGTCCCATCAGTCAGGGGGACATTTTTCATGAAATATGGTGGCCAATCCAGTGGGTCCGTGCTGTCAGGTGGAGGAATCATTATTTTCCGTGTAATAAGGAGGCACTTCCTTGCTGCGGCCGTGGACCCAGCTGTCAGCCTCTCCACGTACAGTACTCTTCCGATGGAAGTCGGTCATTGACCACATTGACCACGCCGCGCCGAGAGGACCAAGGCGGTGGACGACGGCGAGGCCTAGGAAGGGGACGACGCGGAGCCGGGGAAGATGCGGTAGTGCATGCCCACGCGAAGAGGAGTACGAGGGTTCACTGGTTCGGTTGCGGTGTGAGGCTGTCATCGCCGCAGGGACTGGCCAGCAGTGGGAGTAGTAGGGGATGGTGAGGCCTCTGCGGCAGCACAACCGACCATGGGAGGCAGGAGCAGGCGGCACGACCGGCGCTGCTTTGGGCGGCTGGAGCAAGAAGACCAGAGGTTGAAGAAGCACTACGGCCGTTGGATGGACATCGTACGGTCACTGGAGCTAGAATTGTTCATATTGACTAAGTGGACAAAGCCCTCCATCCCCGTCAACTTAGTAGGCCCACATGTCAGCCTCCCACTATGCCGGGTCCCTAGTAGGGGGAGCATTCATTTTTTTCTGCGTAATAAGGAGGCACTTCCTTGCGTGCGAAGATATAGCTGGTGGGTCCGACCTGACATCGGGGGGAATGTTTTTTTATGAAATACGGAGGCCCTTCTGGTGGGTCCTAGATGTCAGGTGGAGGAATCATTATTTTGCGCGTAATAAGGAGGCATTTCCTTGTGTGCGTCCATGGACCCAGCTGTCAGCCTCTCCATGTAAAGTCCACAGCCGATGAATGTTGTTCGTTGACCACATTGACCACGGCGGGCCGAGAGCACCAGGGAGGTGGACGATGGCGAGGCCTAGGAAGGGAATGACACGGAGCCAGGGAAGACTCGGCAGTTGTTTCCCATGCGGAGGGGAGTACAAGGGTTTACTGGTTTGTCTGCCATCGCCAGAGAATAACAACAGGTGTGGGTGAGTAGAGGGATGGCTAGGCCAGCGATGGGAGTACTGTGGGGTGGTGAGGCCTGCGCGGTAGCATAGCCGGCCACGGGAGGAGCGAGCAGGCAGTCCTGCGGACGCTTGTTTGAGCGGCTAGAGCAGGAAGAGCAGAGGGATGGCCTGGCCAGCGGTGGGAGTAGTAGGGGGGCAGTGAGGCCTCCGCGGCAGCATAGCCGGCCACGGGAGGCAGGAGCAGGCGGCACAACTGGCGCTGCTTTGGACGGCTGGAGCAAGAAGACCAGAGGTTGAAGAAGCATAACGGCCGTTGGATGGACATCGTATGGTCAGTGCAGCTAGAATCTTCTATATTGACTAACTTGACAAAGCCCTTGGTACGCATCAACTTAGTAGGCCCACAGGTCAGCCTCCGAAACGGTGCACCCCAGATGTCAGGGGGATTAATCATTTCTTGGGCGGCTGAAGCTAGAATATCTGAGATTGAAGAAGAAGCACGACATCTGTTGGATGGACATCCAACGGCCATTGCTGCTAGAACCATGTGTTGACTATAAGTTGACAAAGCCTTGCATACGCGTCAACTTACTTAATTTTTTAGGGGACGCATCAACTTAGTAGGCCCACAAGTGTGTGGTAGAGAACTTATAGCCCATTTGTGATTTGTAAGAATGTACAACCCATTTTTGAATTCTAATGGAATTTACTAAAGCCCATTTACAGTTTGTTAAAAGTACAACCCATTTTCTAGCTAGGACAACAATTAATAATTTCAACCAACCGTTCAAAACAGAATTCAATAAGATTTCCCACATTTCGATGGGATCCGAAATATTTTTATCCCGAAATTTATAGTGCGATTAAATACAATTTCAATATAAATTTGTATGACGTAAAAATCCAACAAAACATTGTGCGTGCAACAATTAATGAAATTATAATTTTCAAAATCCAAAAATAATATTTTATAAACTAATTATGTGTTGAATGCATTTTTTATAGTTACTCCCCAATTTTTATAATTACATCCCCTTTATTATTTCTTACAACCCATTTTCTTGGTAAGCCTAATGCATCCCTCCTACGAAAGATTTGCAGCCCAGCGGGGCGGAGAATAACAAGTTGACCTTGCCTCGGTATTCCTCAAAAAAAAGTATAGTTGGGCTAGCCATTTTCAGCTTGAAAAAAAATTAGTAACTGGGCTGGATATCTGGCCTAGGCTAGACGAGCCACAGCCCGCCCAGTTAATACCTTGCTCTCCTCTGAACAACAACGAAAACATCGCTCAAGAAAAACTCTACAGTGCTCACACCTCAAAAAACGCAAAATACTACTCGAGCTGCTTGGTCCTTGCCGTCGGCCACTCCTTGTGCAATTCTCTCATTTATTGACTACATAGGTTGACAATGGTGTGGGACCATGATGTCAGGAAACTAGGAGGAAGCAAAAAAATTATAGTTGTATATAATAAAGAGGCACTTGCGTACGTGCGGCTATGGCCCTGGTGGGTCCCTACTATCATCCTCTCAAAGTAAAGTCATCTCCTCATTACTCATGTTCATTGACCATGTTGACAACGCGAGACGGCAGCGCCACGGTGAGCACAACAACTCAAAGGACGACGAAGAGGGCCTCACGGGCCCTACGGATGGTCTGATACAGCGCCTGTTGCTCATTCAGGAAGCCAGGATCATCAGACACCTATGATCACCTTCGAGAGACTGAGACAACATGAAATGGTAAGGCCACGCTTGGGAGCTCTGGTTTATTTCACACCTGTATTAAGAAACAAGTGTAATTTACTCGTCATCGGAAACAACGTGTTAAATACAAGCGTAATGAAACTGAGGGCCCGAGGTCTGTAACGAAAACCGGCGTGTTATGCATGTAATTTGAGAGACCAGTGTATATTTTACTAGTCGAAATCGACCAACCAAGCGCTTCGCCCGAGACCATCTGCTTTTATTTACAAGCGTCAGTTTTACAAGCGGTTTTGGTTGGAAAACGACGATCCAATCACGGCCTAAGATGATGAGTTGGTCGGAAGATCATATGGTTTCACCTCTAACCTACCCGAGTTATCGCATTGGCTATGAATGAAACATAAGACAATGAACTTCTTAAGCACAGAAACAATAGAAGAAGATGATCTTCATAACATGCAAATCATAGGCATTAGCTCAACATGCAAAATAATATGAAGCATTATTCTTAGGAGGCACGGTGAACAGCTCGTGATGCCGCATGCCACAACATTCCAAGCTCAACTCTGCAATCAAACTCACAAGGCATGGCATTACATAGACAACATTCAGAACAAACTCTTAAAATACCTTACATAAGTCAACATTCATGTGACTATGCATCTCAGCAGAGTAAATATTTCTAAACTGAAGACAAGAATAGGAAAAAACGATCGACGTTGCTCACAGCAAAGGGTGTCCCACTCAAAAATATCAAATGGATGTCTTCTGGCTAACATCAATGAGCAAAATTTGACAAGGTTTTCCAATTCTAGTATATTAAAATAATGTCTTCTTGCTAACATCAATGATTAAACTTCGACAAGCTTTTACCATTCAAAATATGTAATGCCTATGATTGTGGAATAGGCAGGGTTTGTCATCAGTTTGTCACCTGATAGTCCGGTGGCTCAAGGTGATAACGAATGATTAGAGAACCATTCGATGTATTGTGCATGATGAAGTATTATGCAGGACACAAACCATCTGAACATTTTGTGCAGTTCCACTAAAATCAGGCTGACCATCCCTGTGGATTTCGTATTTATATACTGCAAGAAAACAAAGACACATCAGCACACACATGAATATTGGCCCCAGTGTCAACCCACCAATCGGTGGACTAACAAACTGAAAGTACGGTAAATAGATTACCATACCCAGATGCCCCATCATTGTTGCTTAGAATGACATTGACAGACTTGGAGTCCTGTCCTGGAGTCTTGTACTTGTTTGGGCACTTTTTGCCCAGTGCACTCCATGTGTTGTACAGTTGCCTATGCTCTTTGCAGACTAGTCATGTCACCAGCGTCTACTAATACTCCATAAAGCTTCTTGATCATTCCTTGTGTAATGTAGTGCAAACAGTGACTACTTCTTTCTGCAAAGTGGTAAGACCAACTGGACCCACTAATGCAGCTGTTTGCCTTAGACACATCGGCTCCTTCTGTGCAGTTCAACTAAAATCAAAGTCGGAATAAAACCGAGCTTTAATTTTGATATCCCTGTAAGCAACAATAGGTATAAGGGAAACAATTACTGAGAAATAACGGTTGATGACTTGTACTCCCAGAAGAAAAACATCTACTGATCGAAATTATTTTAATGGGAAACAAAGCAGGAGAGTAGCAATTCTCAATCAGTGTGATTCATTCATATTAACTGAGATATTATCTTAATAATGCCTTGTTTCAACATGTATAAAGAACGACAAAGCAGAAAAGTACCATTCCTAAAACAATGTGACTAATTCATTTTAACAGAAACATTATCTTAACAATACCTTGGTTAAACATGTAGAAAGAACTACAAAGCAGGATAGTACCATTTGTAAAAACACTGTAACTGATATATAATAACAGAGACATTATCTGAACAATACATTTCTTAAACATGTACTTCGGCCGATCCCTAACAGAACTGGTACTCTCACCGTTCCCTAACCAGTGTTGCAGTTTTGAACTAAGATTCAGTAGATAATTTTGAGGAAAGTCGATACTGACCTTTCAAGACCAAGATTTGAAACAACTCGTTAGGAAGACCTGGTCTCATTTTGTGCAGTTCCACCAAAATTAAGCGAAGCAAAATGTCGCAATAGCAACAAGTTGAATAATATCCTTATTTTAACCTACGCAAAAAAAGGAATCAATTACTCGACAATAAAGGAGGATGAAACATGCGGCCACAAAATTGGTAGTCCTGCCAATCCCTAACAAGTGTTGCAGTTTTGAACTAAGATTCAGTAGTTAATTCTGAGAGTGGCATTGCTTAATTTTACCAGCGGCATTAGATTAACAAAGAGCATAAACAGTTACAGGGAGAGTGGGCGCAACAACACCATGTGCTTCCATCTACTTATAAAGGGGGTGATGCAGAGTTTTGTTGTAACAAAGAAACAAACATCATGTCTGGGTTGGAACATTTTTTGCCCACTTAATGGTAAAAGACAGCAGTTCAATAGCTTCAATGCAACATTTATCCAAACAGTACCAATACAAGTAGCACAACATCTCAGAGAACACTGCAGCATCATGTGGATGAAAGTCGCTACTGACCTTTCCTAACCAAGATTTGAAACAACTCGCGAGGAGGACTTGAAAGAAATCCCAACACATATATGAAAATCCATGATCTCCTTTTGTCCAGTTCCACCAAAATTAAGCAAAGTTGTCAGTGTGACATTCAAGTTGAACTGCACAAAACACTCTTAATACAAAAGTGTTTCACGTAGCGAAGCAAAATGTCGCAATAACAACAAGTTGAATAGATATCCATGTTTTAACAAAGGCAAAAAAGGAAACAATTACTGGCCAATAAAGGAGGATGAAACATGCGGCCACAAAAATGGTAATTCCGCCAATGCCTAACAAGTGTTGCGGTTTTGAACTAAGATTCGGTAGTTAATTCTGAGAGTGGCATTGCTTAATTTTACCAGCAGCATTAGATTAACAAAAAGCATAAACGGTTCTAGGGGAGAGTGGGCGCAACAACACCATGTGCTTCCATCTACTTATAAAGGGGGTGATGCAGAGTTTGTTGTAACAAAGCAACAAGCATCAAGTCTGGATTGGTACCATTTTTGTTCATTACTTAATGGGAAAAGAGAGAAATACAATAGCTTCAATCCAACATTTATTTAAAAAAGTACCAATACAAGTAGCACAACAACTCAAAACACACTGCACGATCATGTGGATGAAGGCAAGTACCAACCTGTCATGACGCACACAAGATCACGTACGAATCTGCCAACACCAATAGGAAATCCAATCTCGTTTTGTGCATTTGCACTGAAATCAAGCAAAGTCGCCAGTGTGACATTTAAGTTTGCTATAGCAACAAGTTGAACAGATATCCCTATTTTAACAGAGGCAAAAAGGAAACAATTACTGGACAATAAAGGAGGATGAAACAAAAGGCGACAAAAAGAAGCATCTAACTTATCTTGATGGAAAACAAAGTAGGACAGTGGCATTTCTAAAATGGTTGCATTGATTCATATTAACAGAGACATTCTCTTAAAACAACATTCGTTAAAAATGTAATTTACTTTTAACAGCGGCATTGCTTCAATTTTCCAGCAGCATTCTTAGATTAACAATGGCAAAATAGTTGTATGGGACATCGGACATGGGACATGCTAGCACCATGTGCGTCCACACGTATAAATGGGTGATGCAGAGTATGTAGCCGAGCAGCATACCTGTGTTGGTCACATATTTGTTCTCTTTGAACCTTTTTCCTATGTGAGGGTAGCAAATCTAGTCCTACACAAACTACACGACCCCCCCCCCCCAGTTTCTTTCCCTTTTCAACAAAGAGATCGATTCCTTACAGATGTGTGTACTGGGTTACCCCCTTTTCCCTTTTAGACCAACAAAGCGGCTGGATAGCTAGTCTATACTAATTTCCCTCCCTCCTTTCCTCATTGAACCACGTCCTAGATTCATGCTCCACCCCATCGCACCCTTCTTTCCTCTTTGAAACAAGACCTAGATTCGACTACAAAATCAAAAAAGATCCGCATGCAGCTAGAGCAATGACGGTTTGAAAGAAACTTATACCTTAGGGTCGTCGGGATGTGGCAAGGCGTGCGGCGGGAGGCCTGATCTGCCCACACTACATACGGGAGCGAGGAAGAAGGGGTCGGTGGCCCTCCCGCACAGGTGCTGGGTGAAAGAGAACAACGCAGCCGACAGTGGATTGCCTCCCACGCTGAAGGCGATAGAGTGAATGTTGCACCTCCTCCCCTTCCCGGTGAGACATGATCCAGATGCCTCCTTCACCAGCTGTGAGGGGGGAGAGAGAGACAGAGGCCACAATGCAGTCTTGTTTAGATCTCGTGAAGAGGGTGAGAGACTATGAATATAGCAAACCCTAGCAAAGGAACAATGAGCCTCCGGCGTGTATATATATATATATATATATATATATGTAGTGCGGCGAGAGTGCGGAGAGTGCAAACCCTAGCGAACAAGCGCTAAGGCTCTAGCTTATATAGTGTAATACATATATATTGTATTACAGACTGAGCTCCGGTGCCTTAACTGCACCTGCCTTTGGCTGTACGACAGGTGGGCCAGCCACATTTTGGGCCCACCTATCATACACCCAAAGGCAGGTGCACTAAGTCAATGAAGCTATGTCCATATAGTACTTGTGTATACTACTAATATATAGCGGAGTGGTTTTCTTATTCTCTCCATAACAACCGTTTTAAATTGTGTAAGTACGAAATAAAACTCTTTATTTAACGTACCAGTGAAGAAAACTACTACTTCCAATGAACTAATGACCCACGCATCCTGGTCGCACTTCTTGTCCTTCACGTGCGGTACACTACCCTCCCTTAAGTGAACAACCACACATGCGCCAAATTATTGGAAACGTGTGAGAGTGTGTACAAATAAAGAATTTTAATTTCAATTATCGGAAAGGTTTGAGAGTATGTACAGTTTGCCCTCTCTCAATAATTATGGTTTGTCGTGTTCGGCCTAAACTTGGTCAAGCTTTACAAAGTTTGACTTCAGTCAAATCTAATATGCAGAGTAAATAAAAATGGAGGGCTACTACGTCCATCTGGGTTTTTAGTCCACACCATTTTTTAATCAAAGTTAATAGCTGGACAAATAAAATTACAGGGGAGCTGAAGACAAAGTTGTGAGAAGGCTTAGAAGTCAATAGAAAACTTATGCTCTTAGTACCAATGTCGATCCTTCTTTGAGGAAACATTTGGTTCATAGCCAATTGTGTGATAAAATTGCACCAACGTGAAAGACGACTGCGTCTCCAATGCAACCAAGGTGAACTGATGAAGGATAACATCTTTGTGGGTAACAAGCAAAGAGCACTGATGGAAGACAGCTTGTTTTTCATGGAAAATCGATCAGCTTCACCAGCCGATGCAACCATGAGGCGCAACCATGAGCATCGATAGGTCATCATGGTGATGCATTATACATTTGGCATAAAGTTTGGGTGAGGCACCTATGAATTTCGACAAATCCTTACTGTGGTATGTTTCTTCTCAATAATCAAACTCGAGGAAGAAAGAACCACGTGGCAGAGGACAGTGAGGCAGAACAACAATGGCCATCCAATTTTGTGCAGTTCCACTAAAATTGAGGAAGACATGCCCGGGTATGAAGATACACATTGTTGTTTGCAAAAATATAAAAAAGGGATATAGTGTTGTTACTTTGTTTTGGCAGTGGTACAAGATTAATAGCGACATCTCAATTGTCAATAAGAATTAATGAAAAGTACACCAACAAACAGAAGCATCATGATTATCTTGATGGGAACTAAACCAGGATACCCAAGAAAAAACAATTTCTTCACTTAACTAGTGATAGTATTAGATTAGCAGCATCAATAGGAGCATATGGACAATGACCACACAACCACCATGTACTTTTTGTCGAAACAACATGTATACCTCCACTGAGGCATAAACATGACAACTTTTCGAGTGGCATTTCCTCTATAATAGTAGGTGATTGTTGGACCAGCCGACAAACCCTAGTTGTTGTACATGGGGAGCTGGGGAGTAGTCGCATAGAAGAAAACCCACATACAGCGACCTGGGGAGCTGGACCAGTACAACAAGTTATACCTCAGGTGGGCAAGATGTCACTTAGGCGGGCGGGAGGGATCTTCCCACACGACGGCAACGAACAAGGGCGCGGAAGACCTTCGTCCATGCCAACACCGGCTCCGATAGGACGGTGCGCATCGGCTTCCTCCATCGCCAACGGCGACAACGTCAACGCTGCACCTCCTCACCTCCCGCAGCGGACGGGATTCGGCCGGATCTGTGCCCACCGATGAGGAGAGAGATAGAGTGGACACTGTCATCTTGTTTTGATATGGAGAGGACGAGAGAGAGAGAGAGAGAGGCGAGAAACCCTATCAAACAAGAGGCTATATATACAATGGAGTAAAAAAAATCTCTTCATAGCAGTGGTTTTAAATAGAATACATGCGTTCCCGAAAAAAGAGAAACGAAAATTGGCGGACAATTTTTTTTAACGTACCAAGAAAGAAAACTCGATCATAAACATGCCCCTGCTTCCAAGTCGCGAGAGTCGTCGCGCACACACACATAGACATAGACATGCATATCCGTATTTACGTAAAATTCCATCTCCTTCTCCATCTCCAATCATATTTGTCCAACTGGCACATTATTTACGTTGTTAATTAGGCTAGTCATAGTGGGAGTAACTTAGCTAGTAACATGGCGCATTCCAAGAAAATTTTGCTTATGTGGCATGTAGTTAATGAGAAGTGGTAACATAGCGCTCCCTGAGAAAAGATGAGTGTACAACATAATAAATGAAGTGATCTATGACACTACTACTATATTACTTTGCACTATGAAGATAGTAACTTAGACTAGTGTCATATGCATGACACTAGTATAAGTTACTCCCCACTATGACTAGCCTTTATATACATAGCAATATTAACGAACATCATCTCTTGTTTGCGGGCGTCCGGACCGCTGCCACGCCCGCTCCTGACCAACCCGAACCCTCTTCATCACCCGCGCGTGCTTCCTGCCCGAAATGGTCAGTGCTGCATTCATGCCCGGCCAGAGCGGACGCAACCTCTCACTGGCACCGGCATTGAAGTGGCGCGTCGGCCGAGAGAGCATCGCCTGCGCCGCTTCCTGGTGCACACGACTGCTCCACATTCAAAGGTCGCAATAGCCGTCCACAACATGCATGTAAAAAGTTCTTGGGAGTCCGTGCTATAGCTGGTTGTCCTCCCCCAACTCGTCAATCTCTTATAGTAGTCCTAGTACTCCATGGCGCGATATATCGACAAGCAGGCGGGAAAGTTATCGTATACTCGGTTTGCGGTGAGTGGCATGCCAAGCGACCGTGTGGGGTGGAAACATGGAGGAGGGTGAGACACGAACGTGACAGACATGATTTAAATGTTGGTTTTGCTCAATGGCATGATCCAATGAAACGAAACATTGGTTTGTCTCTATTTCCATTTTTTCTCTACAAAACGAAAACTTTCCACTCCATTTTCATTCCTACTCCAAGGTTGCCCCGTTACTACATTCCATCAAATACAAAGGAAAACTAACACGCATGCTGATGCATCTCAATGCTTCACAGATCATAGCCAATATTTACTTCACAACTAAAGACAAAAGTTGTGAGAGTGTGTACAAAATAAAAACTACTAATGGGGTCACTATGATTTAAACCCTAAACCCTAAACATGATTTAATTTCCTGGCTAGGTAGAACCTATTGAAGGAAAGACGGCTGGCACCCTCGGATCATACGATGCTTTTGTGCATTTCCACTAAAATCGAGTTGAGCATCCATGATGGCAAAGATATTCAAGAAGTGTGATTAGAATAATAGTACTGGCACTAGTTCATGAGACATAAACTCATCACAAATAGAAGCTGGTAGAAGTGGAGAAAGATTGACATGGAGATGGAGCTACGTGGGGAGCTACAGCAGTGGAGCAAGCCGGCTCCAAAAGGAAGATGTACTACCTGGGACGTCGGGCTGTAGCTAGAAGGGCAGTTGGGACGCGGCATCATCCCATACCGCGGGGACCCCCGATTGGGATGCACCGACTGTGGGTTTTCTCCCTTGCCGATGTCGACCGTGTCTACGCAAAACATTGTTCCCTTCCCCCAGCAGCGGGATCAGGCCGGATATGTGACCAGCGGTGTGGCCATCGTCGTTCTATGCTTGTGAAGAGAGCAACCCAAGCAAGCAGGCTTGTAGCTTAGGCTCCTGCTAGTGTATATATAGTGGTTTTCTTTTTCTCTCCATATCAACCATTTTATATTGCGTACGTGTCATTGAAGAGTGAAATGATGGTTGCTTCTTCTAACTAACTTACTGTGTGATTTGACTTTTCCTTAGTGGCCCCTACATGTACTCCCCCTACGTGTATGACCGTTCCTAAGTCTCATTTGTACTTATCTCTATTTCTTGCATGACACGTAGACAGGATGCGCATAGAGGAATTTTGTTAGTACATGTTGTTACGTAGTACTACTAGTACCTACTCCCTCCTTCCGGTTCACTACTGGTACTCCCTCCGTCCTGGCTTATTGGTCCCCTTTGTACTCAATTCATGGGCCTGTTTTGCTCAAGAAATTGTCTTTACCAACGTATTAATATTGGGAATGCATGTGTGAACAACAAATGATTAAACCTTGCATGCAACATTTTGACAAAGCATGCATGTCCGAGCACACGAGGAACACACAGTCACGCTCAAGTGCTCAACCTACATGTGCATGCACATACATACTCAACCAGGGTGAGCTAGTGACCGTATAAACACCGGAAAATGTATATATTGAGCGCAGTGAGCGTATTATGAAGTCCACTGACCATATTTTTACAAATATACACTGATAGACAGTGTATTTATCTCGTTTGAAATTAAGCCATATTAACCGGAAAGGAGGCAATATGGACAAGCATTACTTTGATGTGTCCTGTCAACTTGCCGAACGAGGAGAAGCTTGCAGGATGGGAGAAGCTTGCGCGCGGTGGCTCGCAGAACAAGGAGAAACTTTTGACTAATTCAAGCTCTCCCTCGCTCAGGCGGTGGACGTGCAATAGTTAATTCGGTGTCAGATTGCGAGAAGCATACACTATAGTAGTACTAATATCGTTCGACTTCCCGAAGAGGCGAACAACCAAGCACAAAGTTTACTAGTACTAGTACTACTACTATAGAGGTATGTACTATACTACTAGGAACCGGATGGAGGAGCGTCTACACTCTTATTATATTTTAAAAATGTGATAAAGCAATCTTCAACACATTTGGTTCTCTTCGAGGGTTCTCGCATGCGATAATGGAAGTTTATTGCATGGAACACTCGCCACAATTCTTGCTTAATTCTGGCTCATATCTTGTTACAAATAGGAGCACTCGGTAATATTTCCTATTTTTTTGTTATTCGGCATGTAAATAGGTCAGCAAACCTTGCGACACATCTTTGTGCGAACCGTGCTTGCTGCACTTTGAATGTGGCCGAGAGCTGGCTTGATGAAACACCTCGCTTTCTTCTTTTTTTGCGGGGTACCTCGCTTCCTAGTGACCAGTCTCTTGGCTGGTCATCCTAAGAATGTGTATATATGAATAAAGCTCTCTCATTTACCCACAAAAAAGATTAAGCACATATTAACCGGAACGGAGGGAGTATGGACTAGCACTACTTTTTGGTGTGTCCCGTCAACTCGCAGAGCAAGGAGAAGCTTGCAGGACAAGGTGAAGCTCTCTTACGCCTTTTGACTAATGCAACTTACCCTCGCCCAGGCGGTGGACATGCATCAGTTCATTCGGTGTCAAGTTGCCAGAGGCATACACTGTAGTACCCAACATGCGGAGTACCATCATTGTTCGACTTCACCAAGAGGCGAAGAGCCAAGCGCAAGGTTTAGTAGTACTCTACGAGTAGTACTACTACTAGAACCACATGGTGGAGCGTCTGTACTCTTATTTTATTTTAATCTCTGATAAAGTACACATTTATTCGGGAGAAGGGCAGAAAACGGCAGCCCAATAGTAGTATTAAAAACATCGAACATGTAATGATGATATCGATCAACCGTGCTCGAATATATCTTGGCCTCCGTGCGAGCCCGTCTGTGTGTTCTCGCTCCTCGTCTCTCTCAAGGAATGGCGAGTTGGCCATTTTTCCATCAATTGAGATCGGTTTGCTCACACTCCGGTCCCACATGTCAGTGATATGCCAAGAGGAAGTGCGTTGACCGACTGGCCATATGTGTACTTGGTTTTGCACCTTCATACTACTCCTCCCTCCATCACAGTTTACAGGGCGTGCTTCATTCTGATGCATTTCTCTCCATGCATTTCCATAAACAGAGAGACTTTAGACGTGTTTGGTTTAATGCTCAATTAATTAGGGCGTGGTAACTGCAATCAAGTCCACAATTTTCTCTCGATGTACTACGGAGTGGAGTAAGTGCATGCATGTGTGTACCCGGGGTGGAAGCACTGCATCCATGTGTGTACGCATTATTTCCTCTAGTAATAGACGCCATGCTATAACTATCGATGCTATTTTTCAGGTCGATCGCTAGTTGCCTTGAACCCAGAGATTTTTTATTTTTTAAAGCGTGCTCTATAAATAGTGACAGATGGAGTAGTGTGAGCAGATTCAAGCCTTCCACTATGTAGGCAAAAAGTGGTGCCATATTCACTTTTGGCTCATTTAGTATCGGTGCCCTTCATTATCCAGCTGGTGCCTTAAGAAAAATTATGGGAGCCGGAGCAAGTAGCTGCTCCTTTGCCAAATTTAGTGAGGCAATAAAAAATCCATATCTTGCATGCAGACTAGATGGAATGGGTTCCCTGTGAGAGGAAGAGTAGTACTTTGATCCATTATTCCGCTAGATGTGGGCTAGTATTTCACCAGTGCCAAATTGCCTACGTTGTGAGAGGGGTGCCAAAAGCTTTTGATCTGACATCTATGTATATGTGGCATGCTTGTCAGAATTTTGGCACCAGATACATAAAGAAGAGTGTATTAATGGTTGCTTCTTCCGAGCAACTTACAGTGGGAAAGGTGGGGCTTATGATTTGACTACTCATTACTCACTATTAATGCGGCACAACGACCAAGCCGAGTCGCCCATGCAGTTGTGCACTACTTCATCGGTTCTTAAATATACTCCGGAGTATTCATCTTTCTAGAGATTTCAACGAGTGACTACATACGAAGCAAAATGAGTAAATCTACACTCTAAAATATGCCCATTTTAAATTTGTAAAAAGACAAATATTTAGGAAGGAAGGAGTACAATTTTGTGCATGGCAGATGGGCCTGGATGCCGAAGAGGCTTCTGGCAATGCTATCAAGCTTCCAGCATTTGTTTACATAATTGACGTACTATACAAATAATTTTCGAGTGACATGAAATAGTACAATGCTTTGAGCTTTCAGCTTTTGTTTCGTGTGTCTTGCCATCGATGCTCTTTCGGAAACATTAAAAAACTAACTTCCTTGCTAATGCATCTCAATGATTAGCAGATCAGAGCTAATATTTACATCACAACTGAAGACAAAGTTGTGAGAAGGTGTTAAATTAAAATTGATCCATGCTTTCATTGGCAGCAACTTCCCCCAGCTCTGTCTAAATCAACAAGGCATGTTGGGAAAAAAGTAGCTGTCAGGAGCATGCAACATTCCGGTCATTTTGTGTAGTTACACTAAAACAGAGCTGAGCGTCCCTGTTCCAAAGATATTAAGTGTGATTACGATAATAGAGGACTGCTGATGAAACAATAAACACACAAATAGTAGTCGGTCACCTTTGCAGTCTGTCTTAAGACTAACTAGTTGGAGAAGATTAAGCAAATAGTTGGAGAAGATTAGGCTCGGAGTTGGATGAGGAGGATGGAGCAAAACCAATCTCCCTTTGTGCAGTCGCACTGAAATGTAGAGACGTTACCCGTGTGACATTTTAGTACAACTGCACAAAACACGCTTAAGAAAAAAGTGATTTGTGCAGTTCACCAAAATGTCGCAATAGCAACGAGGTGAAATTGATAGCCCTGTTTGCAAAAAAGAGGTAGAAAGGAAACAATTACTGGCCAATAACAGTTGATGACACATACGATGATAAAAAATAAGCACATTTCTTGTCCTAAGGGAAGGTAACAACACGGTTGTGTTTGTCTAAAACGGTATCAGGACGAGATTGCAATATGGAAAGTACGCCGGACGAGCTATGTTTTGGGCAAAGAACTATGGAAGATCCACATGCAGCGACGTGGGAATACGGGCAGGACAGGGGAACAATGGTAAGCACAAGGCAGACAACAGTTTGGACTTTGTGGCTAATACCAATGCTCTGGATAACGGCCAGCGTCGTACGGGTAAACAGCCCCAGCGGGGTGGAGGGTCAGGTCCCAATCTTGAACGCCTGCTAAATCAGCCTTACCCAAAACATGGATCGAAGGAGAGGCCAGGTTCACATCTTTGTAAGGATTGTTACATTATGCGGGAGTTCAAAAATTCCAATCAATTTCAGTATGATAATGGCCCGCCTGGCGGTTCAGGAGGTGGTTTCCATGGCCCGGGTTATGGAGGTAACAACTCCGGTTCAGGATTCCAGGGCAATCAAACCGGGCATGGTAATCAAGGTAATCAGGGAGGGTATAACCATCAAGGAAATCAGCAACAGCAGTAGTCAGGTTATCAGAGCCATCCGAAGCAGTTGAATAGTGGGCAGTATCATGTCTTCACCACTAGCTTGTGTAAACGTGATCAGAGGTTGCACAAAAGGGCCGTGAATTCTGTTGAACCGGCAGTGCCTCAGTATTTGTGCTGGTCTAAACAACCAATTTTATGGAGTCAAGGGGATCACCCGCCCCGAGTTAATAATTCAGGTCATCTGGCCTTAGTGGTGGCACCTCAAGTTGGGGGGTATAAGTTCATCAAGGTGCTTATGGATGGGGGAAGTAGTATCAATATCCTTTACTATGATACCTTCCGCCGCATGGGGTTGACAGATAAGAATCTTAAACCATCGAATACGGTCTTTCATGGAGTGGTGCCTGGTAAATTGGCGTATCCAGTTGACAAGATAGCCCTAGAAGTGGCTTTTGGAGATGATTATGATTCAAGGTCAGAGACGTTGACTTTTGAGGTAGTGAAAATCAAGAGTCCGTATCATGCCCTGTTCGGGCGGCCGGCTTATGCCAAGTTCATGACGAGGCCGTGTTATGTTTATTTACAGCTTAAGATGATGGGTCATAAGGGGACCATCACAGTACATGGGAGCAGGAAGATTGCTTTGGAATGTGAAGAAGGGGATGTGGCTTATGCTGAGTGGGTTTGTGCCACAGAGGAGCTGAAGTTTTATAAAGACAAGGTTGATCCGGCAGACATGACCTCTTTGAAAAAACCAACTACAGAGCATGATCCGGTGTTGAAGTTTAAATCGGCTACAAACACTAAGATGATTGATTTTGTTCCTGGCGATACGTCCAAGCAGTTCAGCATCAGCACTAATCTGGATCCCAAATAGGAAAGCGTGCTCATCAAGTTCATCCATGAGAACCGGGACATCTTTGCATGGAAGCGTTCTAACATGCCAGGTGTACCAAGGGAACTCGCTGAGCACACACTTAATATAGATCCTAAGTTTAAACTGGTCAGACAGTTTCTCCGCCATTTTAATGAAGAAAGGCGTAAGGCTATTGGTGAGGAGGTAGCTCGGCTTTTGGCTACAGGGTTTATCATGGAGGTTTTTCATTCGGAGTGGCTGGCTAATCCGGTGCTGGTTCTTAAGAAAAATGGCACTTGGCGTATGTGTGTGGATTACACCGATTTGAACAAGAAATGTCCAGCAGATCCCTTTGCCCTTCCTCGTATTGATCAGATTATTGATGCTACGGCGGGTTGTGATCGATTGTGTTTTCTTGATACTTACTCTGGTTACCATCAGATCAAAATGGCAGTTAAGGACCAGGAGAAGACAGCCTTTATAACTCCCTTTGGAGCCTTCTGCTATGTCTCCATGCCTTTTGGGCTCAAGAGTGCCTAGGCAACTTATCAACGATGTGTTCAGAACTGTCTTCAAAAGCAGATTGGGCGTAATGTTCATGCATATGTGGATGATATTGTGGTAAAATCCAGAAAGGAGGAAACCTTGATAGAGGACTTGAGAGAGACCTTTGACAACCTCCGGGTTTATAAGATGATGCTTAATCCGGACAAATGTTCCTTTGGTGTTCCGGCAGGAAAGCTCTTAGGTTTTCTGGTGTCTAACAGGGGCATTGAAGCTAATCCGAAAAAAATTCAGCTATTACGTCCCTGGCTAAACTGGCGTGTATCAATGACGTTCAACGTTTAGCAGACCGGATTGCGGCTTTGAGCCGGTTTATCAGTCGTCTTGGGGAGAAAGCTATCCCTTTATATCAGATGTTAAAGAAAACAGATGATTTTGTCTGGAGCGACGCGGCTGATAAAGCGTTTGAGGATTTGAAGAGACAGTTAGCTGAACCGCCTATCCTTGCGGCTCTGGTTGATAAAGAGCCTTTATTGCTATATGTGGCTGCTAATGCCCGGGTTGTCAGTGTGGCTATCGTTGTGGAGCACAAGGAGGCTGGAAAGGAGTATCCGGTTCAACGGCCAGATTATTATATCAGTGAAGTGCTTATTGAGTCAAAGCAGAGGTATCCACATTGGCAGAAGCTAGTGTATGGAGTTTTTATGGCAAGCCGGAAGCTCAAGCACTATTTTCAGGGTCATCCTATTACAGTGGTTAGTTCAGCCCCCTTGGGAGACATTATCCAAAACAGAGAGGCAACTGGCTGGATTGCTAAGTGGGCTATTGAGCTTGGACCCCATGGGCTCAAGTATACACCTCGCACAACCATCAAATCTCAAGCACTTGTGGATTTCATCAATGATTGGACAGAGTTGTAGATGCCAGAGGAAAAGCCAGACAACACTTACTGAACTATTCACTTTGATGGGTCCAGGCAATTGGAGGGCTCGGGGGCGGGAGTCATCTTAACTTCCCCATGAGGTGACAAGTTTTGTTATGTTCTCCGCTTAATGTTCCCTTGTACTAACAATGTAGCTGAATACGAGGCCTTACTCCATGGTCTGCGGATGGCTAAGGAAATGAACTTAAGTCAGGTTAAGTGCTTTGGTGATTCGGACTTGGTGGCTCAGCAGGTATTTGGCACTTGGGATTCTAAGGATCCGCTCATGGCTGCGTATCGACGTGAGGTGGACATAGTGGCTGGTCATTTCAAAGTTTATCAAGTGGACCATATAGACCGGCGAAAGAATGAAGCGGCGGATGCTTTAAGTTGTTTAGGCTCTCAGCGTAAACCGGTGCCACCTAATGTGTTCCTCGACGTACTTCATAATCCGTCGTTCAAAGTACCCACGGAGGAGGAGTTGGCTATCCCTGACCCGGAGGCCCAGTTGGTGGTGGCTTTGCATGTTATACCAGATTGGACAGTCCCGTACCTGGCTTACATGAACCAGGGCGAGTTACCGGAGGATGAAACTTAGGCCCGACAGATAATCCGACGATCCAAGTCAATGACCATTATCAACGGGGAGCTACATCGTTCCAGCGTCACAGGAGCAATTCAGCGTTGTGTGTCTCCTCAAGAGGGTTGTGAGATTTTGAGAGAAATCCACGAAGGAGATTGTGGTCACCACGTCGGTTCAAAATCCTTGGTGGCTAAGGCTTTTCGTCATGGCTTCTATTGGTTGATGGCTCATGCTGATGCTGAGGATTTAGTCAAAAGGTGTGACGGTTGTCAGAAATCTGCATGCTGCGCTCATGTTCCGGCTCAGGAATTGAGAATGATTCCAAACACTTGGCCGTTTGCAACTTGGGGGCTTGATATGGTTGGGCCCTTTAAGACATCCAAGGACAAAAAGACCCACCTGTTGGTGGCAGTTGACAAGTTCACCAAATGGGTAGAGGCAGAGCCAGTCAGTAAGTGTGATGCAGCCACGACAGTTCAATTCATCAAAAAGGTGATCTTCCGGTTTGGCTTTACACACAACATTATCACGGATAATGGTACTAATCTGTCTAAGGGTGACATGGAGGAATTTTGTCAACGTGAACACATCCGGCTTGATATAGCGTCAGTTGCTCACCCCAGTCTAATGGGCAAGCTGAGAGAGCAAATCAAGAAATTTTGAGAGGTATCAAGCCCCGGCTTATGGTTCCTTTAAAGCGGACACCGGGTTGTTGGGTGGAGGAGTTACCTTCTGTATTATGGAGTATCAACACCACACCAAACAGATCGACGGGTTATACACCTTTCTTCATGGTTTACGGAGCAGAGGCGGTTCTTCCTAGTGACATCCATCATGACTCGCCCCGTGTGACGGCTTACATTGAAGCTGACAATGAGAAGGCACGTCGGGACTCACTGGATCTGTTAGATGAGGAGCGTGATCTGGTAGCAGCATGGTCGGCGATTTATCAACAAGATCTCCGACGCTATCACAGCCGCCGGGTTAAGACTAGAACCTTTCAAGAAGGCGATCTGGTGCTCCGGCTCATTCAGGATCAAACTGATATGCACAAGTTATCCCCACCTTGGGAAGGACCCTTTGTGGTCAGCAAAAACCTGCACAACGGGTCATACTACCTTATCGGTGTTCGAGAGCACAAAGACTCACGCAAATCGGAGGAGGAGACCCAGCGGCCATGGAATATAGCTCTTCTTGGCCTTACTACACTTGAGCCACAGGCTCTTCTTATGTACATAGTTATGACAATGTATATATTATATAATAAACCGGAGCCTCAGCTAAAGCGGGGACTGTGTTCTTTTTACATCATGTGTGTTTTCATGGAGGCTTTTACTAACAAAAGCGGAGTTCTATTAACCCGGCCTATAAGCCACACAGATATGAAGGAAATCACTAGGGGGCTTGGTCATATCTGAACCATAGCTACACCTCTTGATCGATTTAAAACCAAACAGGGATATCACTAGGGGGGCTTGGTCGTATTCGAACCATAGCTACACCTCTTGATTGGTTTAAAACCAAACAAGGATATCACTAGGGGGCTTGGTTTTATTCACACCATAGCTGCACCTCTTGAGAGGCTTAAAGCCAAAAGGAAATTATGTGGAACCAAAGATAGTCTGTTGCTTCAAGCACAACTCAAACATAGGTAACCACTGAGCATAGCTCAAATATTACCTAGGGGCTCCTTGCTTCTCAAAGAACAAACGAGCTTGCACCCTTGTAATAGGCTATCAAGCCAGGCTTGGAAGCCAGGTGTATAAACCTAAAACCCTGGGTTATCCTGCCTCTTTAAGTAAGTCACTCCGTCCAGGTAAGCCTGGCATGACCCATTGAACGTTTGACAAGTCAATCTCATAGACCCTGAACTTGTCAAAGTTAAAACGGTGATTGGTTAAAGATTGAGGTCCATCTTAAAAGGCTTTGCAAAATGGTTTAACTCAGTGGCCTGGCAGCCCATGAAAAGCCTCGATTTAGGGCCTAGCAGCCCATGAAAAGCCTTGCATATTTCTTTTGGATTTGTTGTTTAACATCTTTTGATCAGGGATTTATAAGTATTTTCTGATAAACCGGTGTTTATTACAACCCGGCATGGCTTTCCATGCTCAGTTGTCAGTACATAATCAGTTCTAAACCGGCAGCTAATTGCTCCGGTCTAATTTTGGCTATAGGTCACCAGCATTATACGAACAAATCAGCGGCTGGCATAGCCCGGCTTGATTTTTATATGAACTAGCATGAGGGTAAGGAGTCATCAACACTCTGGATTGGTGTTTTTCACCCTTACTATACAAACATTTGGTGAGCCAACAAGGTATATGACAGGTATCATCTATTTTTACAAATCTTGGTTGTCCACCCAAGTTATGTATATATTTTTGGCATCATGACCCATCCAGTGGTAAACCACTAGGACACTTTTGAAGTTCGTATATGCAGGAACACAAATCATAATGGACTATGCATAAATAGATCCCAAGGGGAGAACAAGTTTTCAGGTATCAAGCAAAACAAACATGCTCGATGGCATGGCAGAGAAGGTGTTCATGCTATCCTATTACAAAGGCGCTTTCAATAAGCCCCAATTGAATAATTGTTTTCAAAGGAGTGGCAGACTGCTACAGATAAACCGGCCACTGATTTAGGATTCCCCATTGGGACGGCTTGACGGTTGGGGGTCATCTTGCGCGGTCACATTCTCTTCATCCCTCCCCATACGCTAGAAATCAACCGTTGACCAATCAATTCCGGTTAAGGCTTGAAAAACGGCATCTTCATGGATAAGATTGGAGGGGTCAATGTCAGGAGCGTAAGTATGCTTACGGATTGGTGGCACAAGATTTTCAACATCATGGGTCGACGCGGGCTGTCTTTTTCCCTCAGCATCATAAACCGGCTGAAAATGCGATAGATCTGTGTCCTTTGCCAGTTTGCTTGCTATCGGTCGCATCTCCTTTGTCAGCCTTTGAAGATCGTCGTTGTTGAAGTCTGAGCCATCTTCTTTTACACCAGGATACCATTTGATGATATCTGCCGGTTTAAGATCCGGAATCCACGCCTTGCCCCGGATTAGCGTGGTCAGCGCTCCTGATCTTCCAGCTGCTTTCTTCAGTTCGTTGATCCGGACAGGTAGCATGGCCAGCTTTTCAATGGTTTCTTTTATCAGCGATGGCGGAGGCTTGTTATAAGCTGCAGTGCAAATGGCTCGCTGGGAGCCAGAGAACAGCTGGTCTATTAAAGTGTAGGCCGCTTTAAGTTTCATCCGCATGTCGAAACCCAGGTGAGCAATGCGGGTCCCTATCATGGTTAAGTATCAGTAAACCAATCATTGATAAGATATTATGAGTTAGACAAACTGCATGAGACGGTACTTACCAAACACAGCAAAAGTCATGGCGTTAATCTGCCACTTTAAGCCGGTCAATTCTTCAACCACCGGTTTTAGGGCTGCCTCTGCGTCCTCGGCCTTTTTTTATCAAACCGGCCTTTTCTATTTCCTAGTCTGCACGTTCTTTCTTGAGGGTCTCTTTCAGGCTTTCCATGGTTGCTAGGGCATTTGTTAACTCCTCCTTGGCCTTGGAAGCCTCTGCTTGCTGAGTATTGATGTTCTCCTGAAGGTCTGCGGTTTGAGCATCCTTCTTACTCAACTCAGCCTACAATGGTTAGGTATGTCATCAGAACAGGTTATGAAGTACCAAGCGTATAACGAGTTATGCACTTTATACTTGGGGGCTAATGCCTATTTGCTCTATCATCAACGTATTTTTTCACAAGTCTCAAGTACAATGCAAGCATTATCCTTAACACTTAGGGGCTAATGTACATCCGTTCAAAGTTGATGCATTGATTCAAGACCCGGTTTACCTTACAAAGATAAACCGGCCCTTGGGGGCTACACTGATGAAAATTTCAGGAATACAATGATAAGGTACCGGTTTGTTCCCAACGATGACTTGATGTATGGAGGATTAACATGCAAGGATTAAAGATATTTCAAAGTCCCAGTTTATGATTAAATCGGCCCTTGGGGGCTACTTGGGATGATACTGGAACTTTGGATTTTAGAAAGGAAAAGTGATGAAAATACCCCATACTAATCTTTCATCAGATTCACTAAACAGGCTTCATAATCACGGTTTGAGTGCAAACGGTTTAGAAAACCGGAATGGAGTTCTTGAGCGCTGAGATGGGCATAGCTTGACAAGTTAGTGCTCCATTTGCCTTTTTCCATGGCAGCACGCTCTTCCTTGGCACTATGTTTCTCCAATACAACTGGATGGCCATGAGAGCTATGGCTCATACCGGTAATGATAACATCGCCTTCTTTGTCTCCAGCAGTCTTTGCTGGAGTTGATGGAGTGTTAGTGGCTCTCACCGGGCTAGAAGACCTGTCATCAGCCCGGATTGGATCTACCAGTTCATTATCAGGCACAGCAGCATCAATTTCTGGTTATTCATAAATATTGTGGTCTCGAGGGGGTGGTTCATCAAAAATAGCTTCAGGATTTGGGCCCTCTGATTCAACCATTTGTTCCGGTTCAACCGTTTGCTCCGGTTCAAGAGCCACTTGATCTTCGGGCGGATTGTTAACCCGAGCCTTTTTGTTGGGTCTGGCTTTGGCTCTACAACAGAAAAAGAGGCGAAAGGTTTAGCACAGCATATCAAGCATGAAACATCAAAAGAAAGGGGCGAGACATTTACCCAACTACGGTCTTGAGAAGAGGGAGTTGGGTCGCTGTTGACTCGCCAGAGGATGAGGGAGGTGTCACCTGATAATTTGAATCGGACGGATTAAGAGGTTGTCGAAAATAACCTGCCTTGGTATAAGAATTGTCAGAAGTGGGTGAGACCTCAGATCGGCGCTTTCGAACTGGGGTGCCAGGTAAACCGGCCGAAGTGACCTTTTGGCCGCTCTGCCGGGTGGTGCGGCGAGCCTCGTGCTGCTGTGTCTTCAAAATAAATGTTGGATCCAAGTAAGCAAGAGGATGAGAAAAGCTTGCTTTCCGGACCGCTTGACGGATTTTTTGTGTTGGCATAGAGTCTGAACCGGAGGAAAGGATAATTACCTCTGCATCGTCAGCTTGACTGCCCTCCACGTCCTCCTGATAAGTATCATTGTCAATGAGATGCATGAAAAAGGAACCAAGTGAATCAAGTTCTACCTCAATTTCCGGTTCATCTGGGTCGTCGTCCAGTTCCATACTAATGCATTCAGGTGCTTTCCGCTTTGTGGCCTTCTTGACGGCTCTGGTTTTAGGGCGGGAAGTTTTTGCCGCTTTCTCTTGAGGTTTCTTCTTCCAAAACTGATCATCACCCTGTTTAAAAATAAAAGGATGGGTATTCAAGGATTGTACAGTCTAAAGATATCAAAGGTAAAGCAGAGGAACAATACTCACAGCAGGCGGCTTGTTTTGCATGTAAAAGGGGAGTAGTCCGGTTTGGTGACAAGTAGCTTCCGGTTCGTTCAAAATTTTCTTAACAGCTTCAGTGACTTCTTCATCTGTTAGCTGGATATTGATATGGCGTTGGGAGTCTTCTACTTCACCAGTATACTCGCACATTAAGCCGGAGCGGCGACTTAACGGCAGGATACTCTAGGATATCCAGCAACGGACGAAGTCTACTCCGGTTAAGCCATTGGCGAGGAAGGCTCTCAACTTGGCGAGTTGAGGTGCATACCGAGCCCGTTCCTGGGCACTTAGCCATTGTGGAAGTGGATGAGTATTGGCAAGCCGGTGGGCACGGTAACCCGGCAGAGGATTTTCATCTTCAGGGGAGGTGTTTTTACAATAGAACCAAGTTTGATTCCATTCTTTTGGGTGACTGTGCAGCTTGGCATGAGGAAATTCAGCCTCTTTTCTTTTCTGAATGGTGACGTCGCCGAGTTCAGTATTGGGTCCGTCTACAAATTTAGTGCGCCGGTTCAGATGAAAGAAGTCCCGGAATAGCTCAACAGTTGGCTCCTCTTGTAGGTACGCTTCACAGAAAACTTGAAAGTTGCATATATTGGATACTGAGTTGGGTCCAATATCTTGAGGGTGGAGTTGAAGGCTGTCAAGTACATCTCGGAAAAACTTTGATCCGGGTAGTTTGAAACCACAGCCTATGTGATCAACAAACACCACTACCTCACCCTGCTTAGGGGTGGGAGGATTTTCCGGTCCAGGAACACGCCACTGGATTTCATTCTTCTTTGGTAAGGTGTCGATCCGGACCATTCCATTCAGTTGCTCCTCTGTAACCCGGGAGGGGACCCAGTTGCAGAAATAGAACTACTTCGCCATTGCAAATGAAAAGCTGAAGAGGAATACCGGTTTACAATTTATTCATAGTGATGCATAAGGTACAATGAAACAGAGAATCCAAGTATATGAAATTGGTAAACCGGAGGCTGATACAATTACAAATGACAGCAATAAGCAGAAGTAGAGGTATACACATGCTATTAAACCGGAGTATGATGACGGAGACAAAGGGATTGCCGGTTTACAAGGGGACTAATGGTATATAATAGATTACCTTTTACAAGGGTAAACCGTCTATGTGATGCGGAAGATACAGATCTAAGGCAAAAACGACTAAGTAAGGTAAAACAAGTTTCACAAGACTACATAGAAATTTTGGATCTACCATAAGACAGGAAAAGCTAAATGAGTTAGACCTAAAAAGGTTGGCCCTGAAGAGGTTCACAAAGGTCCAGCTCAATTTTTATGTGCATTAGGGTTTGTTGTGATAGCGAAAGATAAGGAGTACTATGGCAGCTACACGGAATACATCAAACTTGAGGTTTTTTATCCATGGACTAAGGAGGAACAGAGAAGAACAAGGTCGGAGCTTCGATGAACATTGAAACCCTAATGGATCTACAAGGAAAAGAGGGGAAGCTTACCACAGCGGTTGAGGTAGCGGTCATGCGCCGCGTTTTTCTGATGCAGCCAGGTTGATGCAGCGGCCGGTGACGAAGCAGGGGCGAAGCTCGACGGCGGCAGCGGTGCTCGAACACAGGGACGTCGCGAGGAGGAAGAAGAGGCGAAGAGGCAGCGGAGGAAAAGGAAAAGGGGCCTCAACCCTATTTATAAGGCGAAGGGATAAGCGATAGGTGTGGGAATTGAGGGGCCCAAAAATGGATAATTAATAAAGATGTCGCCTCGATGGTTGGATGTTCATTAATAAAGGGCATCTTCGGCTTCAACGAATAGATGACGTCATGGCGGTTTACAGCAGATATAAAGGATGACGTCATGGCGGTTGACAAGGCTCACATGAAGATTCAAAGGAAAGATTTTTTCTAAGTGTTGAAGATTGACATGAACAAGTTCAAATCAATCTAGGGCCTAATGTTGGGGATATTACTACTGGACATAAACCGGCCAGGAGTAGCTGGATTAACTCCATGAAGATTAGAAGCCCATGAAGATGTGAGGATGCTGGCGCTTTACAAAGTCCCAAGGCCCAAAGGCGAGTTAAGGCCTGTAGGTGTAAACCGGCTTTCTCATGTAACTTGCATTGTAAGATAGGAGACAGAGACCAAGCCGGACACGTTTATGATCTGGCCTCGGGACTCTGTAAACCGGCGGGCGTCAACCTGTGTATATAAAGGGACGACCCGGCAGCGGTTTAGGGACGAGAAAAACAACAACTCGAGAGCCAGGCAAAGCGGATTCGCTCCCTGGTCATCGAAACCCTAGCAACATCAACTCAACTAGACGTAGGCTTTTACCTTCATCGAAGGGGCCGAACTAGTATAAAATCCCCGTGTCCCTTGTCCGGTTTAAACCCCTTTAAGCTAACCCGTAGTGATGGCTCCACAACTAAGTCCTTTCATGAGGACATCTGCCGTGACAAAACCACGACAGGTTCAGTTGCTAACATTTGCAACTTGAAACAGGGGCTACGGATTAAGCGAAGATTGGTTAATGACGAGGTGACAATGCATTTGGGAAATGGTTCCAAAGTCGATGTGATCGCGGTCGGCACACTACCTCTACATCTACCTTTGGGATTAGTTTTAGACCTTAATAATTGTTATTTGGTGCCAGCGTTAAGCATGAACATTACATCTGGATCTTGTTTGATGCGAGACGGTTACTCATTTAAATCAGAGAATAATGGTTGTTCTATTTATATGAGTAATATCTTTTATGGTCATGCACCCTTGATGAGTGGTCTATTTTTATTGAATATCGATACTAGTGATACACATATTCATAGTATTGAAGCCAAAGGATATAAGTTTAATAATGATAGTGTAACTTATTTGTGGCACTGCCGTTTAGGTCATATTGGTGTAAAGCGCATGAAGAAACTCCATGCTGATAGGTGATACGTCTCCAACGTATCTATAATTTTTGATTGCTCCATGCTATACTATCTACTGTTTTGAATGTTTATGGGCTTTATTATACACTTTTATATCATTTTTTGGACTAACCTATTAACCCAGAGCCCAGTGCCAGTTTCTGTTTTACCTTGTTTTAGGGTTTCAAAGAAAAGGAAAATCAAACAGAGTCCAATTGACCTGAAACTTCACGGAACTCATTTTTGGAAGGAAAGAAGCCCAGAAGACTTGGAGTGCACGTCGGGGGATCTACGAGGAGGCCACGAGGCAGGGGGTGCGCCTACCCCCCTAGGCACGCCCTCCACCCTCGTGGGCCCCCTGACGTACTTATTCCGCCTATATATCTCCATATACCCTAAAAACATCAAAGAGCACAATAGATCGGGAGTTCCGCCGCCAGAAGCCTCTGTAGCCACCGAAAGCCAATCTAGACCCGTTCCGGCACCCTACAGGAGGGGGCAATCCTTCTCCGATGGCCATCTTCATCATCCCGGTGCTCTCCATGACAACGAGGGAGTAGTTCTCCCTCGGGGCTGAGGGTATGTTCCAGTAGCTATGTGTTTGATCTCTCTCTCTCTCTCTCGTGTTCTTGATTTGGCACGATCTTGATGTATCGCGAGCTTTGCTATTATATTTGGATCTTATGTTTCTTCTCCCCCTCTACTCTCTTGTAATGGATTGAGTTTCCCCTTTGAAGTAATCTTATCGGATTGAGTCTTTAAAGATTTGAGAACACTTGATGTATGTCTTGCCGTGCGTGTCTGTGGTGACAATGGGATATCACGTGATTCACTTGATGTATGTTTTGGTGATCAACTTGCGGGTTCCGCCCATGAACCTGCCTGTGGCCTGCGGCGTGGCTCAAAGGGGGGCCCAGCACGGCCCATCTTCACCAACACAGACCCAAGACCCTCGTGAGGGGCCAAGCCTCGCGGGGCGGACGGCGTGGAGCTTCCTCAGGCACGGCCTCATCAGGCTGGCTCACGAGGAGGCGGAGAGATCAAGGCGGGGTACCTCACGAGGTGCCCGTGATGCAAGCCATGACGACTAAGGGCGCCAGGCGGGTGCCAGCCCGCGCAGTGTCCTCCTTTCCCCTTTGGTGCAAAGGGGGCAAGCGCAGCCGCGGAGTACCGAGGCATCAGGCAAAGGTTGCCATTTCGGTGCAACGAGACCAAGACCAGGAGGACTGCAAGACGGAGGTCATCGTGGAGCCCAAGACGGCGTCACCACCAGAGCTTTGTGCAGGTGAAGACTACTTTTGTCAGGATAGCTGGTACTAGCTGTCCCCTTTCAAATTAGCCCGCCATTGTTGGCTCCCTTCCCGCTCGATATTTGGGAAGAGGACCAGGGCCTCTATAAATAGGACCATCCACCCGCAAGCTAGAGGAGAGAGTTTTTAAGGAGGCAGCCAGCAGAGAGGTTAGGGTTTAGAGAAGGGACGATCGAAATCCGAGAGAGAGAGAGAGAGAGAGAGAGAGAGAAGGGCGACTGAACTTCTCCCAGCAGTTCATCGCTCCAGCCAAGAATAGACCCTCGCGAGGTTGTTCTTCCTTGTATTGTTCATCATCATCAGCCCAAGAGGCAATCCACCACACCACACACTGGAGTAGGGTATTACACCACAATGGTGGCCCGAACCAAACCCTGTGTCTCTTGTGTTGTTCTTTCCATAGCTTAGATCTTAGCAAGGCGGAGGGGTGCACGTAGGTAGGAGGCGAAATCTCCGCGCGCACCCCAGTGTTCGAACCTCAAGGGTCTGCCGGAACCCGAAATCCGACATTTGGCGCGCCAGGTAGGGGTGCGCCGGAATTCGTCTTCCACCACCCCGTTCTCCTCCGACCATTGCGTCCATGTCTGACGCTCGTCGGGCCCGCGCCGAGCACCGGGCCGCTCTTGCTTCCCGCGTCGCCTAGACGGCCCCTGTCGGCGGGCGTCCTCATTGTTCCCCGTCACCTGCCGTCAATGCCGCCACTGGCCCGGCGGGGGACGAGTAGCAAGCATCGTCTCAACATCCATCTGTGCGGCAAGACGGCCGCACCGCAACTCCCTCGCTCACCCCGGCTGGTTCTTCATCCCACGCGCTCCACGCACCCATGGAGGCTCAAGCTGCGCTCATCGCGGCAAACGAGCTCCTGCGCTACCGTCCCGTTGACGACGTCTACGAAGAATGGCTCGACCGCGTCGCCGAGCTCATCCGTGCCGTAGGGGGCTCTCCTGCGCCGTCCGCTCCGCTGCACCGCACCCCGCCTCGCGCGGGCAATGAAGCTCCGGCGGCGCCCCGGCCGCCTCCTCCTCAGGAAGGCGCCATGGCTCCAAGGCGCGTGGTCCCTGGGCGGAACCCGCTCCGTTAGGTGCCAGCGCGGCAAGAGCAGAGCTGCCAAGAAGTCCCTCGCCCGCAAGAAGCTGCCCGGGCGCTCCCCGCTCCAGCAGGTCGCGACCATGCTCCTGCTCCCGCACGTCAAGACCCCGCGCTGCTCCCAGCTGCAGCGCGTGGGTACATGCAAGACCAAGCTCTCCGTCACCCAAGGCCTCCCATGGCCACAGCAGGCTGCCGCGCCTTCACCACCGAGCTACGCAGCGTCGCGTGGCCCGGCAAGTTCAAGCCAGACCTACCTCCTCGTTACGACGGCACGACTGACCCTGCGGAGTTCCTCTAGCTCTACGAGCTGGGCATCGAAGCCGCCAACGGAGACGAGAAGGTCATGGCGAATTGGTTTCCCATGGCGCTCAAGCACGGGGCCCGCACCTGGCTCCTGAACCTGGCCCCAGGCACGGTCTCCTCCTGGGATGAGATGCGCACCCGCTTCATCGCCAACTTCCAAGGTACTCGCGACCGGCCACCCGCCGTGAGCGACATGCGCCACATCAAGCAACAGCCCGGGGAGACCCTGCAGAAGTACATCCAGCGCTTCAACAACGCATGCCTCAAGATTCCCAAGGTGACTGAGGAGGCCATCATCTCAGCCTTCTCCGACGGCGTGCGCGATGTCAAGATGAAGGAGGAGCTGGCGATGCATGAAGACCTGTGCACTTCCTTGGAGCTGTTCAACTTGGCAAACAAGTCCGCCAGGGCTGAGGAAGGGCGTCTCTCCCTCCTCGAGCTGCCTGCCGCAGACCCGGAAGAGAAGAAGCCCAAGGCCAAGGATGTGAAGCACAAGGGGGCTGTCGTGCTCGCGGAAGAACCAGACACCAAGCGGGGCAGAGATCAGCCCAAACCTCCCAAGGGCAGTCGGTACTGTGTGTACCATGACCTCCACACCCACAACACCAACGAATGTCAAGAACTCCAAGCCGTGCGAGAAGAAAGGATCGGCCGTCGCCCCGACCGCGGTGACCGGGGCTACGGTCGAGGAGGAGGAAGGAACACAGGACACTGGGAAGACCGTGGCCCGCGCCAAGGGTGGCGCGATCAACCTCGCGAGGATCGCTGGCAAGACCCGCCTCGCGAGGGAGACTGGAGGGATCGGCCTCGCGAGGATCGCCTGCAAGGCAACGCAGGCCTCCCTCCGCTACCACCGCAGCCAAGGAGAAACGAGGACCACCACCAGGACGAGGGGGCTGGGGGCTTCCAGGAGCCGCGCGCGATCGCCTGCCTCCTGGGCGGGGCTCAAGCCCCAGCCTCTCAACGCATCTTCAAGCAGTTCGCCCGCGAAGTGAATGCAGTCCTCCCCAGGATCGAAGCCACGCGCCCTCTCAGGTGGTCGGCGTGCACCATCACGTTCAGCTCAGCAGATCAGCTCAAATGTGCGGCAACAGCCAGAGTCCTCCCAATGCTTTGTTCCCCAATCATCAGCAACGTGGTGGTCACCAAGACCCTCATCGATGGCGGGGCGGGGCTCAACGTCCTGTCCATGGAAACATTCAACAATCTCCAAGTGCCCTACTACTAACTTCAGCCAACCAAGCCTTTCTCCGGAATCATCGACGGCTCCACGGTCCCAATTGGGCAGGTCCGCCTCCCTGTCACCTTCGGGGCATGCGACAACTACCGCACCGAGCTCATCGACTTCGACGTCGCTCACATTCGCCTGCCGTACAACGCCATCCTTGGGTACCCAGCGTTGGCCAAGTTCATGGCCGTAACTCACCACGGCTACAACTTCCTCAAGGTGCCAGGAAGTGGCGGAGTCATCACGGTGCCTTGTGAATAGAAGGACGCGGTGTGTTCCCTGGAATGAGCCTTTCAGGCCGCGTCACTGGAAGACCTGGATCGTGGAAGCAGGAGGCTTCCCGAGACCACCCCCAAGAAGAAGAAGACATCGTCTGGCCCGGCCCCTCAGGAGGCAGGCCCGTCTGGGCCCGTGCCTACCCAGGGGGAACCTCCTTCCATCGCATAGGAAAGCGCGCCCGGCGCCCTCCTCAGGCAGGGCTCGGGGGCTCTCCCCTGGAGGTCCACCGACCTAGCTAGGGTCACGAGGGAGGCGCTTGGGCACCACATGGAGGCGTGTTTCGAAGCACGTTTCCCTCAAGAAGGAGCAAGGCAAGGAAAGCTGGACCCTCAGGAGTTCGTCAGCAAGGCCATTCAGGAGCTATAGGAGTAAAGAGCCATGAAAGGCGGCCGCCGCCCGCCAGCAGTGGCTCCCCATCCAGGCGAGGATGGTGGGCTGCGCGTCTACATCAACATACCAGGGCTCAACCGAGCCGCCTCCCTGGAGCGCCTCTGGCCCTCGCGAGTGGGGCGCTGCGGAGGTCCACCCCACAGCTACGTTCGCATGCCTTACAGCTTGCCGAACGCGGCTGCCACGTACCAGCGCCTCATGAGGGGCACCAGGAGGCACAAGAGGCCAGGCGTTCCGCAGCCTTGGTGGAGATGGAGATGGTCCGCGAGGAGCCGCCAGCGCCTCCGGAGCCTCCCGAGCCCTGGGCCTGGGGGCTCATGAGGATCGGCTTCCGCAGCCCACCGAGTCTGCTACACCAACACCCCTTCATCCTCAATGTCATCAGGTGACATCTTTCAAGTTTCACTTCCAGCTGGGAGCGCCCCCCAGGGCTGCATTATTCCCAGGCCGCGTGGGTCCGTCCCTGCGGCATGTATCCCTGTCATTTCATGTTGTTAGCTTACCTTGTTGGGGGCGCCCCTCGGGCTGCATCATCCCCAAGTCGCTCAGGCCAGGCCCAGCGGCATGTATCCCATTTGCGTTTATTTCCGGTTACGCGTTAGAACCACCATGCTTGATTATTTGATGCCGGTCCATGGCACCTCTTCTTCTCCATGCTGACCACTTGCACGTTAAAGGGGGGGTACCTGAGCATCGCGACTCAGGGCTCTTACTGGCTCTCCAGCCCTCACCCTCTGGCCTTGTCCACGGCATCGCGACCTGGCATACCAGCGACGGCTGAGAGGGCCGGGACCCGAGGACATAGAGTGCCGACATCTAACCAAATTTGCAGGGACACATCACAAGATAAGGCCCAGTGCCAGGCGCAACCCGCCTAGAGGTAGGGCCCCGTGAGTCCCGCGCTGGCTCATGGGTGCCCAGATACACCTCGCCAGGCCCTACCGTGCCAGCCACGTGTCAGGGCGGGGCTGTACACGCCCCGGGGGCTCCTCCCGGAGGGGGCCCCCTCCCACGTACCAGTGGAAGCACCATGCTCCGCGCTGGCTGACGACACTGCCGAGGAGCGGCTATGCCCGTACACATAAGGAAGCGCTATGCTCTACGCTGGTGATAAACAACTGAGGGTGGCCCCGGGCCGCATCAACCTCAGGGAGCCCAGAGCTCAGTGTCTAGCCTCATCGAAACGCCTCCCCTCGGGAGTTCCGTGTGAGGGGGCTGGGCACGGGGGCTGCGCCTGGGTCACGCCCAGACGCACGCCGCCCAGCCAGGCCCCCCGGGCCTGGTTCGTCCCGCACCTCTCCCCGAGCGGAGCCAAGGTATGAAGGCCGTTTGAGCGTCAAGGGGGACTCCTGAGCATCGCGACTCAGGAGCCTAACTGGTCACGTAGCCCCTCACTCCTTGGTCCCGTCCTGGTTTCCGGTCGGGACTAATGCTGGGTGAGGTATGCACGGGGCCGGGCTCTACAGACGTAGAATGGTAGATCCACCCACATCATACCTCCCTACTTGCTGTTCGTGCGCCAAGGGGGACTCCTGAGCATCGCGACTCAGGAGCCTAACTTGTCATGTAGCCCCTCACTCCTTGGTCCCGTCCTGGTTTCCGGTCGGGACTAACGCTGGGTGAGGTATGCGCGGGGCCGGGCTCTGCCGGCATAGAACATAAGCAAGTAGGAAGGAAAAGTGCAAATTTCAAGGAATTCGAAAGCAAATATTACAGTCCACACTGTTATCCCAATGCCAAACGCAAGTTTAAACGCCTCCCCGAGGCATGATACATGTGCAGGAATTAAAGGTAGGACAGGAGCCACAACGGAGTCACTTGTCGGCGGTGGAGCAGCGCGGAGTGGGTTCGCCTCATGGAGCAGCAGGGTCGGCAGCGCCTTGCTTCGGCTTGGTGCTGAAGGCCCGGAACTTCCCCAGCAGAGCCTCCGCGCGACCCTTCACGGCCTCGGCAGCGGCAGCGGCACGCTCGCCGCCTACTGGCTCCAGTAGGCTGTCGAGGTCGACGCCAGGATCGCAAAGGTAGATGTGGGTAAGGACCCGCGTCAGCGCGGCAGAAGACAGGACACGCGCCTCGGCCTCGACCGTGGGGCCAAGGCCAAGGGCGACATCTTCAAGAGCACGAACCAGGAAGGGAAGAAGCTTGGCGGGGCCGTCCTTGGCGCCAGCCAGCGGGCTCTCCAGGCCACTGTCGTAAAGCGTCCTCAGCGAGGAGCGAGCCTTCGCCTCCATCTCCGTGAAGGCCACGCGGTCCTCGGCAAGAACCAGGGCCTTGTCGTCCAGTTCGGCCTTCCTCGCCCCCAACTCCTGCTCCAGCGCGCCTAGGCGGTCGCGGCGCTTCCTGAGCTTGGCCTCCCGGCCCTCGACGGCCGCCTCGCGAGCCTTCACGCCTTCTTCTTGCTCCTAGCGAAGGCGGACCTCTTTCACGAGCTGGTCCCGCAGGCCTTGCAGCTCGTCCTCCAGCGCCTTGCAGCGACCACGGACGTCGACCACCTCCCCCAGGGCTGCGTCACGAGCAGCCTTCGCCTCAAGGATGGCCTGCTTCTCCTCATCGCAAGCCGTCGAGGCCTGGACCAGCGTCGTCCGAATCAAAGCGTCGGAGCGAACCCATCCTGAAGCCAGCTCCAAGCGCCCGGCCACCAAGTGAGGGTCGGTGCCAAGAAGATCCTTCCGCAGTCGGTCCAGCTCAGCAATAGCACGATCCAGAACGGCAGAAGGAGTTGGAGAGACAGCAGGTGGTGGAGTAGGAGGAGAAGGCAACAGCACGGCCACAGCATCCTGAGGCGGAGTCTGCCGCGCCTCAACGGCTGTAGCGGCGGCGGCAGGCAAGGACACCTCGGGAGTCACTTGGGCCGTGGGGGCTGAGCTCGCCCCAGCCGGCTCAGCCAGGCCTCGCGAGGACGACCGGGCAGGAGAAGCCTGCGCATCGCGGTCACCCTCCTTCGCGAGCAGAGGCGCTGCCACGGATGGAACCTCAGGAGCCCCCTTTGACTTCTTTGCTGCGGGCGCCAGCCTATCCAAGAGATGCGGACGTCAAGCCTCAGAAGCAGAGCAAGAGATAAAGACAAGGATCAAATGCTTACGGGTCATCGCCCGTGAGCTCAAGCGGCCTCCGACCAAATTTGAAGCCTGAAAGCCGGCTCGAAGGGTCAACCTCGGGAAGCTTGGAAGCGGAAGGTGCGTTTGCGGTCCGCCTCGGGGCTGGGGCAGACCCGCGGGAGATCAGCCCGGTCCTGTCCTTCTTCGAGATCGGGGCCAAGCTCCCGCCGTCCTCCTCATCATCATCCTCGTCGTCATCGCTCGGAGAAAGGCGGAGAACGCGGAACCTGCGCCAGGGGAGGGGAGCCCTCGACTCCCCGTCAGTTGCCTCGGAGTCAGGCCCTTTTTCCCGCTCCCCTCCTTCCTCCTCTTCGCTGGAGTCGTCGGAGGGCACGTCCACCGGTTCCTCGGGAGCTTCCATGGGCACGGGACCATCCCTGTTGAAGACGGGCATGGACTTCACTACCCGCTCCCAGTCGTCGCGGAGGAACAAGGGCGTAGGAGCACCCTCCAACCTCGCCACATCACCCCCGACCAGAGATTGGAGGACCGCAGCCAGATCTCCATCGGCCAAGGCCGCGGGGCTCGAGCGGGGCTTCCACATCGGAAGTGAGTACTACCGAAGCGGAGCCAGCTGGTGCTCTAGGAATTCTCTCAGCAGCGACGCGCCGGTCAGCTTCGCCGCCGCCATGTTGGCCGGCCTCAGATCCGCGTCCATCTTCTCCAACACCATCTTTGTGCGGGGATCCATGAGCTCCGCTCGACCCCAATTGCTGGAGCTCGTGGGCTGCTCCGTGGGCAAGATCAGCCAAGGGTGGATGCGCCCAGCATCCACCAAGACCCACTTGCTCCTGAAGCCCTCAATCCTTTTCCCGGGGTTCGAGATGGCAATGGCGCCACCGTATGCGATGAAGCTCGCGCACGCGGAAGCAGGACCGCGAGAGGTCCGGAGGTAGAAGTAGTGGCGCAGCAAGGCCACTGAGGGCTGCACCCCTACGTGAGCCTCGCAATAATAGGCGAAGATTGCCAGGAGAAGGACGGAGTTGGGGTGGAGATGCAGAGCCTGTAGCTTATAATGGCGGAGGATAGAGAAGAAGAACTCGGAGAAGGGAGGCACCAGGCCAGCAGCAATGGCACTTACGAAGAACAGATAGAAGGTGCTCCCTTGACCCTCGGGGGTGGCACATCCGGCCTTGAACACCTTCGCCCCGTTGATGCCCCGTGCCGTCGCCATCCGGCGCAACCGAGCAAGGCTCGCCTCCAACACGTTCGGCGAGTCTAGGGCAGACGAGTACCAAGCTACGGCCGGGGGCTGACGAGGCGCCATGGCTTCCTGGGTCACACGGTCGGAGCAGATCTGGAAATTTCGGAGGAAGGAAGGAGAGGCGCAAGAAAGGGGATCTGAGCAGCAACCGGGGAAAGCAAGAAGCAAGGCCTAGGCGGATGCCGCTCCTTTATCAACTCGCACGGTTGCTAAGGCGCCCATGTCCAATCAACCGCCACGCGGCGCCCAAGGCCGCAGGCTGTTAGGGCCCGCGGCGCTTCGCTCTTGCCCTTCCGCCTCCCTGCACGGCCAAGTCTGGGTGCGGCTTGGGCTCGGGGGCTACTGTCGGCGTTCTGGGAACGGGGGTCCCCAGACTTGCCTGCCTGTGGCCTGCGGCGTGGCTCAAAGGGGGGCCTAGCACGGCCCATCTTCACCAACACAGACCCAAGACCCTCGTGAGGGGCCAAGCCTCGCGGGGCGGACGGCGTGGAGCTTCCTCAGGCACGGCCTCATCAGGCTGGCTCACGAGGAGGCGGAGAGATCAAGGCGGGGTACCTCATGAGGTGCCCGTGATGCAAGCCATGACGACCAAGGGCGCCAGGCGGGTGCCAGCCCGCGCAGTGTCCTCCTTTCCCCTTTGGTGCAAAGGGGGCAAGCGTAGCTGCGGAGTACCGAGGCATCAGGCAAAGGTTGCCATTTCGGTGCAACGAGACCAAGACCAGGAGGACTGCAAGACGGAGGTCATCGTGGAGCCCAAGCAGGCGAAGACTACTTTTGTCAGGATAGCTGGTACTAGCTGTCCCCTTTCAAATTAGCCCGCCATTGTTGGCTCCCTTCCCGCTCGATATTTGGGAAGAGGACCAGGGCCTCTATAAATAGGACCAGCCACCCGCAAGCTAGAGGAGAGAGTTTTTAAGGAGGCGGCCAGCGGAGAGGTTAGGGTTTAGAGAAGGGATGATCGAAATCCGAGAGAGAGAGAGAGAGAAGGGCGACTGAACTTCTCCCAGCAGTTCATCGCTCCAGCCAAGAACAGACCCTCGCGAGGCTGTTCTTCCTTGTATTGTTCATCATCATCAGCCCAAGAGGCAATCCACCACACCACACACTGGAGTAGGGTATTACACCAAAACGGTGGCCCGAACCAGTATAAACCCTGTGTCTCTTGTGTTGTTCTTTCCATAGCTTACATCTTAGCAAGGCGGAGGGGTGCATGTAGGTAGGAGGCGAAATCTCCGCGCGCACCCCAGTGTTTGAACCTCAAGGGTCTGCCGGAACCCGAAATCCGACACCCCCGGGGGGAGGGGTTAATGGGCCTTCATGGAAGAGAGGAGGCGGAGGCCAGGTGAAGGCGCGCGCCCCCAAGCCCAATCCAAATTGGGTTAGGGTTGGGGGGCCCCTTTCCTTCTCTCCTTCTCCTCTTTCCCCCCTTCTCCTTGTAGGATTATGAAAGGGGGGGCCGAATCCTACTTGGACTGGGAGTCCAAGTAGGAGTCCCCCCCCCTTGGCGCGCCACACCTTGGCCGGCCTCCTCCTCCTCCGCCCCTTTATATACGTGGGGAGGGGGCACCCCAAAGGCACACAAGTTGATCTTTTAGCCATGTGTGGTGCCCCCTCCATGGTTACACACCTCGGTCATATCATTGCAGTGCTTAGGCGAAGCCCTGCGTCGGTAACTTCATCATCGTCATCACCATGCTGTCGTGCTAACAGAACTCTCCCTCGACCTCACTGGATCAAGAGTTCGAGGGATGTCATTGAGCTGAACATGTGCTGATCGTGGAGGTGCCGTGCGTTTGATACTTGGATCGGTTGGATCGCGAAGACGTTCGACTACATCAACCGCGTTACTAAACGCTTCCTCTTTTGGTCTACGAGGGTACGTAGACACACTCTCCCCTCTCGTTGCTATGCATCTCCTAGATAGATCTTGCGTGATCGTAGGTAAATTTTTTGAAATACTGCGTTCCCCAACACTACTCACTAATACTTTCGTGCAAAAAATTTATTTTCATGCTAGGAGATCACCACCCACGGTAGACTTTCACTTATATGATGAGTACAAAGAAATAACGCTTTATGACTTTTGTGAGGTTTGTAAATTACCTTATGAGGGTAGCATCGAGGAGCCACGTCCTAGTGATGTGGAAGGCCTTATTAACGAAATTACCGTAGGGGAAAATAGAGGAGTGTCGGGAGCGAGAGTGGCTAGTATACATTTCCCTGTTTTACGCTATTACTCATTATTTGCTGGGAGATGTTTAATTAGTCGTGGAGAGAGTGGAGGCCTTAGTGCCCCTGACCTCGCCATTTTGTGCCACGCTTTACATAGAGATAGAACTTATAGTTTGGGCGCTATGGTCGCTAAATGGTTGAGTTTAAACCGCACAAAGGGACCTATTTCTGGAGGTATCTTCGCCTCCCGCCTTGCTAAACACTTTGATATACCCATTAGGCACTATGAAAAAGAGGAGAAATTGCTACCCACTATACATTTAGATTATGACAGCATGGTAGCACATAAGTTTATTCGCCATGATGAGGAAAAGAGACTTATTTATAACCTGGTATTTAGAGAGGTCACCTTTCAGATTATTACCTTGCCTGCACCTATTTTGTTCGATATTCATTCAGGCAGGTACTTTGTTTTGCCCACGGACATTCATGCATACTGGGAGGGGACACGATCCCCACCTCCTGAGCCAGAGCCATCACCTGATCCATATCAGGAGTCTATGTATCAGTGGGAGCCACAGGAGCTTGCTAACTAATGGAACCCCCAGGATCCTCCTCAGTACACCGGAGAGGGCTACTTTGATCCATGGGCATAGACCAACTTAGGCCAAAAGTCTGAGTTTGGGAAGTACGTATTTCTCACCGACATTACATTCATGTTCACACACTCATTATAGTTATCTGTGTTCATACTTTTTCATTGTAATATCCATGTTGGTTTATTTCTTTTTTTGCTTTCTTCTTGTGTGTTTGAAAAACCATATGAAAAACAAAAAAATAGTTGTAGTTAGTTTACCTTCTATGCATGCTTAGTAGTAAAACTAAAAGAAAATCCAAAAAGATTTTTCGTTCTTCTTTTGCTTGTTGGGAGATTTCCCGTGTAAATAGTTTTTCTCGTTCTTGTTTTACTTTCTTCAGAAAAACAAAAACTCCAAAAATATTTCAGTGTCTTTCTTTGAAATTATTTTCTTTTCTTTGGGGGTCGAGAGGAGAAGACCACGATGAAAATGTTGAGTGGCTCTCATATGCATTATTGTTGATCTAACAAAGAGCCCATTTTACCTTGTCTTCTCCTTTGAAAAAATATTTGCAGATTCCAGCTTAGTTCAATGCATGTGCACTATTATTATTATCCACACCGTTCAGTCGTGCAAGTGAAAGACAATAATGACGATATATGACGAAATGGTTGAGATGAGGAAAAGCTGGTATGAACTCGACCTATCTTGTTTTTGTAAATATGATTAGTTCATCATTCCTGATTCAGCCTATTATGAATGAAACATGTTCGCAATGACAATTAGAGATTGTAGTTACTCATGCCATGCTTAACTAGCTAGGAGTTTATAATGGTTTACCTTGCGTGCCAACATGAAAATTAAAATGGTTGTGATGTAGTATGATAGGATGGTATCCTCCTTTGAATGACTCGAGTGGCTTGACTTGGCACATGTTCACACATGTAGTTGAAACAAAATCAACATAGCCTCTATGATATTTATGTTCATGGTGATTTATATCCTACTCATGCTTGCACTCAATGTTGGTTAATCTCGATGCATGTTTATGACTGTTGTCGCTCTCTAGTTGGTCGCTTCCCAGACTCTTTCTAGCCTTCACCTGTACTAAGCAGGAATATTGCTTGTGCATCCACTTCCATAAACCCCAATGTTGTTCCATATGAGTCCACTATACCTTCCTATATGCGGTATTTACCTGCCGTTCCAAGTAAATTTGCATGTGCCAAACTCTAAACCTTCAAATGATAATCTGTTTTGTATGCTCGAATCGCTCATGTACCAACTAGGGTTGTCAATATCTTCCATGCTAGGTGGGTTATTCTCACGATGAGTGGACTCCGCTCATCATTCACGAGAAAATGGCTGGTAACCGGGATACCCAGTCCCATGCTCAAATCAAATCAAAAAAATTGCAAACAAAACTCCCCTAGGACTGTTGTTAGTTGGATGGTACCCATTGTTTCGGACCGCCATGGAGTGTGCTTGTTGGTGGTGGGGGAGTGTAAACTTTACCATTCTGTTTGGGAACCGCCTATAATGTATGTAGCATGATGGAAGATATAGAGATCTCTTAGTTGTTATGTTGACAATGAAAGCATGCCGCTCAAAATATTATTTATCTCTATTTCAAAACTCGAGCTCTGGCACCACTACAAATCCTTGCTTCCCTCTGCGAAGGGCCTATCTGTTTCTTTTATTGCCGAGTCATCATCCTCTTATCAAGAGCACCAGCTAGAGAGCACCACTGTCATTTGTATGCATTGTTATTAATTTATATTGAGTACGACTGTGATTGGATCTATTTTACCATGAATTACAATGTCTAGTCAGTCCTTGATCTTCAGTGCTGCTCTGCATTTATGTTTTGCGGCCTCAGAAAGGGCTGGTGAGATACCATCTTGTTATATCATATCATGATTGTTTTGGGAAAGTGTTGTCATCCGAGATTTATTATTATTGCTCGCTAGTTGATTATGCCATTGATATGAGTAAATATGAGACCTAAAAGTTATTGTGAATGTGGTTAGTTCATAATCTTTGCTGAAAACTTGAATGCTGGCTTTACATATTTGCAACAACAAGATCAAACAGAGTTTGTAAAAGTTTTTCTTTATCACTTTCAGTTTGTCAACTAAATTACTTGAGGACAAGCAATGGGTTGAGCATGGGGGAGTTGATACGACTCAGTCGTATCTACTTTCCCAAACTCTTTTGCCCTTGTTTTGGACTCTAACTTGCATGATTTGAATGGAACTAACCCGAACTGAAGCAGAATTACCATGGTGTTATCTTTGTGCAGAATAAAAAGTTATCGGAATGACCTAAAACTTCAGGGAGATAAGTTTTGGAATTAATAAAAAAAAAATTGGTGAAAGAATCAAGTGAAGGGGGCGCCCATCCCCTGCGGCGCGCCACTCGACCTTGTGGCCCCCTGGACCTCCACCGACCTAAACTCCAACTCCATATATTCACGTCCAGGGAGAAAGAAATCAGAGAGAAGGATTCATCGTGTTTTACGATACGGAGCCGCCACCAAGCCCTGTTCTTCCTCGGGAGGGCAGATCTGGAGTCCGTTCGGGGCTCCGGAGAGGGGAATCCGTCGCCATCGTCACCATCAACCATCCTCCATCACCAATTTCATGATGCTCACCGACGTGCGTGAGTAATCCCATCGTAGGCTTGCTGGACCATGATGAGTTGGATGAGATTTACCATGTAATCGAGTTAGTTTTGTTAGGGTTTGATCCCTAGTATCTACTATGTTCTAAGATTGTTGTTGCTATGACTTTGCTATGCCTAATGCTTGTCACTAGGGCCCGAGTGCCATGATTTCAGATCTGAACCTATTATGTTTTCATGAATATATTTGTGTTATTGATCCTATCTTGCAAGTTATAGTCACCTACTATGTGTTATGATCCGGCAACCCCGGAGTGACAATAGTCGTGACCACTCCCGGTGATGATCGTAGTTTGAGGAGTTCATGTATTCACTAAGTGCTAATGCTTTGGTCCGGTACTCTGTTAAAAGGAGGCCTTAATATCCCTTAGTTTCCAATAGGACCCCTGAGGGAGTCCTGGATTAGGGGGTCTCCGGACAGCCGGACTATCTCCATTGGCCGGACTGTTAGACTATGAAGATACAAGATTGAAGACTTCGTCTCGTGTCCGGATGGGACTCTACTTGGCGTGGAAGGCAAGCTAGGCAATACGGATATGGATATCTCCTCCTTTGTAACCGACCTTGTGTAACCCTAACCCTCTCCGGTGTCTATATAAACCGAAGGGTTTTAGTCCATAGGACAACAACCATAACATACAATCATGCCATAGGCTAGCTTCTAGGGTTTAGCCTCTCTGATCTCGTGGTAGATCTACCCTTGTACTACCCATATCATCAATATCAATCAAGCAGGACGTAGGGTTTTACCTCCATCAAGAGGGCTTGAACCTGGGTAAAACATCGTGTCCCCTGCCTCCTATTACCATCCGGCCTAGACGCATAGTTCCGGACCCCCTACCCGAGATCCACCGGTTTTGACACCGACATTGGTGCTTTCATTGAGAGTTCCTCTGTGTCGTCGTCGTTAGGCTTGATGGCTCCTACTATCATCGATAGCGATGCGGTCCAGGGTGAGACTTTTCTCCCCGGACAGATCTTCGTATTCGGCGGCTTTGCACTGTGGGCTAATTCGCTTGGCCATCTGGAGCAGATTGAAAGCTACACCCCTGGCCATCAGGTCAGATTTAGAAGTTTGAACTACACGGCCGACATCCGCGGAGACTTGATCTTCGACGGATTCAAGCCACAGCCGGGCGCGCCGCACTGTCGCGATGGGTATGACCTAGCTCTACCGCCGAACAGTACCCCAGAGGCTGTGCCCGCATCAGCTCCGACCCTTAGCTCGGAGCCAACTGCGCCAGTCGAGGACGGGTGGTTAGACACCGCCTCAGGGGCTGCAGTCTCAACGGCGATCGAGCCGAACACCAGCCTAACCCTCTGCGCAGCCCGTGACTCCAAGGTGCCGGACTCCGAACCATCCGCGCCCCGCCAATCGAATCCAATTGGGCGCCGATCATGGAATTCACCGCCATGGATATCTTTCAGCACTCGCCCTTCGACGACATTCTGAATTCACTAAGGTCTCTCTCTTTGTCAGGAGAGCCCTATCCGGATTATGGCCAATAGGATTGGGATGCGGACAATGAAGAAATTCGACGCCCACCCACCACCCACTTCATAGCCACTGTCGATGATTTAACCGATGCTCGACTTCGACTCCGAAGACATCGACGATATGGACGACGATGTAGGAGACGAACATGAACCAGCACCTATAGGGCACTGGAAAGCCACCTCGTCATATGGCATATACATGGTGGATACACCCAAAGAAGGCAATGGCGACGGGATAGCGGAGGATGACCCCTCCAAGAAGCAACCCAAACGCCGACGTCAGCGGCGCCGCTCTAAGTCCCGCCAAAGCAAAAGTGGTGATACCGGCACAGGAGATAATAACACTCCGGATAGTGCCGAAGAAAACAACAAACCCCTCCGGCAAGATTTAGAGCAGGAGGATAGAGGAGCCAGCTCTCCTGAGAGAGCGGCAGACGAAGAGGAGGAGGAGGATGACAATCACATGCCCCCCTCCAAAGACGAGGCAAGCCTCGGCGACGATGAATTCGATGTACCAGAGGATCCCGTCGAACAAGAGCGCTTCAAGCGCTAGCTTATGGCCACGGCAAATAGCCTGAAGAAAAAGCAGCAGCAGCTTCAAGCTGATCAAGATCTCCTAGCTGACAAATGGACTGAAGTCCTCGCGGCCGAGGAATATAAACTCGAGCGCCCCTCCAAGAGTTACCCAAGGCGCAGGTTACTACCCTGACTGGAGGAAGAAGCGTATGATACGGCTGATCGGCCACCTCATGGCCGCGATAGAGAGGCATTCCAGCCAAAAGCTCAGCCTCCACCCCAACACCATTCAAATAAAAAGGCACGGGGAGATACGCCAGACCTGCAAGACATATTGGAGGACAAGGCAAAGTATTCAAGATCGATCTACGGATCACGAGGGCGCACCACTCTGTGAGACGACAAACATCACGCCGGATACAGTAAAAGCAAATCCGGCTGGGCTGAACACAGCGGGCAAGACCCATTCGAGCTGCGTCGCGATATAGCCCAATACAGAGGCGCCGCACACCCCTTATGCTTAACAGACGAAGTAATGGAACATCAATTCCCAGAAGGTTTCAAACCTATAAATATTGAATCATATGACAGCACAACAGACCCCGCAGTATGGATTGAGGATTTCCTCCTCCACATCCACATGGCCCACGACGATGACTTACACGCCATCAAATACCTCCCACTAAAGCTCAAAGGACCAGTGCGGCATTGGCTTAACAGCTTGCCAGTGGACTCCATTAGCTGTTGGGAAGATCTGGAAGCCGCATTCCTCGACAACTTTCAGGGCACTTATGTGTGACCACCAGATGCCGATGATTTGAGCCACATAATTCAGCAGCTAGAAGAGTCGGCCAGGCAATTCTGGACTCGGTTCCTTACAAAGAAAAATCAAATCGTCGACTGTCCAGATGCGGAGGCCTTAGCGGCTTTCAAGCACAACATCTGAGACGAGTGGCTAGCTCGGCACCTTGGTCAGGAAAAGCCGAAATCTATGGCAGCTCTCACGACACTCATGACCCGCTTTTGTGCGGGAGAAGACAGCTGGCTGGCTCGCAGTAATAACATATCAAAGAACCATGGTACCTCGGATACCAAGGACGGCAATAGCAGGTCACGTCGCAACAAGCATAAGCGCCGCATTAACAGCGAAAATACTGAGGATACGGCAGTCAATGCCGGATTCAAAGGCTCTAAACCCGGTCAGCGGAAAAAAGCCATTCAAACAAAGTACGCCATGTCCATCCAGCTTGGACCGTATACTCGATCGCTCGTGTCAAATACACGGCACCCCAGACAAGCCAGCCAATCACACCAACAGGGATTGTTGGGTGTTCAAATAGGCCAGCAAGTTAATTGCCAAAAACAAGGACAAGGGGCCGCATATCGATGACGAGGAGGAGCCCCGGCAGCCGCACACTGGAGGACAGAAGAGGTTTCCCCCGCAAGTGCAGACAGTGAACATGATATACGCAACCCACATCCCCAAGAGGGAGCGGAAGCGTGCGCTCAGGGACGTATATGCGTTGGAGCCAGTCGCCCCAAAGTTCAACCCTTGGTCCTCCTGTTCGATCACCTTTGATCGTAGGGACCACCCCACTAGTATCCGTCATGGCAGATTCGCCGCACTGGTCCTAGACCCAATCATCGATGGATTTCACCTCACTCGAGTCCTTATGGATGGTGGCAGCATCCTGAACCTGCTTTATCAGGACACAGTGCGCAAAATGGGTATAGACCCCTCAAGGATCAAACCCACAAAAACGACCTTTAAGGGCGTCATTCCAGGTGTAGAGGCCCATTGCACAGGCTCAATTACACTGGAAGTGGTCTTCGGATCCCCGGATAACTTTCGAAGCGAAGAGTTAATCTTCGATATAGTCCCGTTCCGCAGTGGTTATCACGCGCTGCTCGGGCGAACCGCATTTGCTAGATTCAATGCGATACCGCATTATGCATACCTCAAGCTCAAGATGCCAGGACCTCGCGGAGTTATTACAGTCAATGGAAACACAGAGCGCTCTCTCCGAACAGAGAAACACACCGCAGCCCTCGCAGCAGAAACGCAAAGCAGCCTCTCAAGGCAATCAACCAGTTCGGCGCTTCATAGCCCGGACACCTTCAAGCGCGCTCAGGGCAATTGACAAATAGACCGCCTGGCGCGATCTGAGCTCGCGTAGCAATACGGCGGCCACCCCAATCCCAGCCCAGCGGCGAAACTCGTGTCGTGCATACATAATTACGCATTAAAAATACCATGGGCACAGGTGGGGAGGGGGGCACAACTGCGGCACGCCCCAAGACGCGGCCTAAACCGCACTAGGGGCTTCCCATTTGGTTATTTTTTTCTTTTTCTTTCAGGACCTTAATCTCTGGAAACACTGTCCGGCAGCACTATTGCCGAACACATGATGCAGCAACCAAGGAGGCAGACAGCTACGTTATACCACGGAATTCCCAGGTTGATTATAGTAACAAGTGAAATATTCAATTTAATATCATTCCTCAGCTTGCCCTTGGAAGGGACATAGTCCTACTCTTTGCTTATCGCACTATCTGTATCACTCTGCTTTAACGCAATTTTTTAATAAACAATGCATGACATTACGACTATTATAGCATCCTTGTTATATATATATATATCTGTGTGTGTGTGTGTGTGTTCATTAATGACGCCTTGCAACCGTACACTATGGTACGACCAATACACCAGGGGCTTACGTACCCCACAATGCGGTGTGAAAAGTCCGAACACTTTCACAAGTGCGGCACCCCGAACTTATAGCATTATATGCATCAGCTCCGAATCATATCTTAGGTCAAATGTTGGGTTTGCCCGGCTCCTATGTTTTGGTACCTTACATTCCGCTCTATCGGCTAAGGTAGCGCTAGGAGAACTACTGCGATTGTGCCCCGGTTCTGCTGGGTTCAGCACCTCAGTAGAGAAAGCTAAAACTAACTGTCATGATAAGGCGAGAGACTGGTCGCTGTTCGGCGAGGTTTTCAAGTCCCTAAAGACTTATGCCGCTTAGAGCGAGGGGCCGGCCCTGTCCGGCTTAAAGGCATGTATCGCGCCCCGAATTTGGCCTTCCGAATACCAGGGGCTTCGCCGAAATTTAAAATTATAGAATTCTATGGCTAAGTTAGAGTGATAAAGCATCATTAGTCCGGTTGCCTTATTCGCTGTGTTGAGCACCTCCCTCGAAGGACCCAAACATGGGAACAAGAGTGCTCAGGTTTATCCCGAACACCCCAGCACTCGTGGCATGGGGGCAGAAGCCGAGGACTAGCCATCTCTTAGATTGGATAAACAGCCAAACAAAAGGTAATATTTTAAATTCCAACAAGCGTTGCATAGCACATATGAAACAAGTTTTCATACATACAGGATAAAATGAGCAAGTCTCATTCAAATATTACATCTTTTGAACACTCGTCCGCGATGAGACGGGCACCCGGCAGAACACCCTCGTAGTACATCTCGGGGTGGCGGTGCTCCTTGCCCTCTGGCGGCCCCTCCTTGATCAGCTTCACGACATCTAGCTTGACCCACTGCAATTTCACACGGGACGGAAGCCCGGCATGCACCTTCTGTTGGAAATATGCCCTAGAGGCAATAATAAATAAGTTATTATTATATTTCCTTGTTCATGATAATCGTTTATTATCCATGCTATAATTGTATTGATAGGAAACTCAGATACATGTGTGGATACATAGACAACACCATGTCCCTAGTAAGCCTCTAGTTGACTAGCTCGTTGATCAATAGATGGTTACGGTTTCCTGACTATGGACATTGGATGTCGTTGATAATGGGATCACATCATTAGGAGAATGATGTGATGGACAAGACCCAATCCTAAGCCTAGCACAAAGATCGTGTAGTTCGTTCGCTAAAGCTTTTCTAATGTCAAGTATCATTTCCTTAGGCCATGAGATTGTGCAACTCCCGGATACCGTAGGAATACTTTGGGTGTGCCAAACGTCACAACGTAACTGGGTGGCTATAAAGGTACACTACAGGTATCTCCGAAAGTGTCTGTTGGGTTGGCACGAATCGAGACTGGGATTTGTCACTCCGTGTGATGGAGAGGTATCTCTAGGCCCACTCGGTAGGACATCATCATAATGTGCACAATGTGATCAAGGAGTTGATCATGGGATGATGTGTTACGGAACGAGTAAAGAGACTTGCCGGTAACAAGATTGAACAAGGTATCGGGATACCGACGATCGAATCTCGGGCAAGTATCGTACCGCTAGACAAAGGGAATTGTATACGGGATTGATCGAATCCTCGACATCGTGGTTCATCCGATGAGATCATCGTGGAACATGTGGGAACCAACATGGGTATCCAGATCCCGCTATTGGTTATTGACCGGAGAACGTCTCGGTCATGTCTGCATGCTTCCCGAACCCGTAGGGTCTACACACTTAAGGTTCGGTGACGCTAGGGTTATAGAGATATTAGTATGCGGTAACCCGAATGTTGTTCAGAGTCCCGGATGAGATCCCGGACGTCACGAGGAGTTCCGGAATGGTCCGGAGGTAAAGAATTATATATAGGAAGTGCTATTTCGGCCATCGGGACAAGTTTCGGGGTCACCGGTATTGTACCGGGACCACCGGAAGGGTCCCGGGGGTCCACCGGGTGGGGCCACCTGCCCCGGGGGGGCACATGGGCTGTAGGGGTGTGCGCCTTGGCCTATATGGGCCAAGGGCACGAGCCCCAAGAGGCCCATGCGCCAAGAGACAAGGAAAGGAAGAGTCCTAAAGGGGGAAGGCACCTCCTAGGTGCCTTGGGGAGGAGGGACTCCTCCCTAGCCGCACCCTTCCTTGGAGGAAGGGCCAAGGCTGCGCCCCCCCCCCTCTCCCTTGGCCCTATATATAGTGGGGGGAGGAGAGGGCAGCCGAATCCAAGCCCTGGCGCCTCCCTCTCCCTCCCGTGACACATCTCCCTCCTCCCGCAGTGCTTGGCGAAGCCCTGTTGGAATACCGCTACTTCCACCACGCCGTCATGCTGCTGGATCTCCATCAACCTCTCCTTCCCCCTTGCTGGATCAAGAAGGAGGAGACGTCGCTGCTCCGTACGTGTGTTGAACGCGGAGGTGCCGTCCGTTCGGCGCTAGGATCATCGGTGATTTGGATCACGACGAGTACGACTCCATCAACCCCGTTCTCTTGAAAGCTTCCGCTTAGCGATCTACAAGGGTATGTAGATGCACTCTTCTTCCCCTTGTTGCTAGTTTCTCCATAGATAGATCTTGGTGACACATAGGAAAATTTTGAATTTCTGCTACGTTCCACAAGAGTGGCATCATGAGCTAGGTTTATTGCGTAGATTCTATGCACGAGTAGAACACAAAGTAGTTGTGGGTGTTGATCTTGTTCAATATGCTTACCGTTACTAGTCCAATCTTGATTCGGCGGCATCGTGGGATGAAGCGGCCCAGACCGACCTTACACGTACTCTTAAATGAGACTGGTTCCACCGATTGACATGCACTAGTTGCATAAGGTGGCTAGCGGGTGTCTGTCTCTCCCACTTTAGTCGGATCGGATTCGATGAAAAGGGTCCTTATGAAGGGTAAATAGCAATTGGCATATCACGTTGTGGTTTTTGCGTAGGTAAGAAACGTTCTTGCTAGAAACCCATAGCAGCCACGTAAAACATGCAAACAACAATTAGAGGACGTCTAACTTGTTTTTGCAGGGTATGCTATGTGATGTGATATGGCCAAAGGATGTGATGTATGAGATGATCATGTTCTTGTAATAGGAATCACGACTTGCATGTCGATGAGTATGACAACCGGCAGGAGCCATAGGAGTTGTCTTAATTTATTTATGACCTGCGTGTCAACATAAACGTCATGTAATTACTTTACTTTATTGCTAACCGGTAGCCATAGTAGTAGAAGTAATAGTTGGCGAGCAACTTCATGGAGACACGATGATGTAGATCATGATGATGGAGATCATGGTGTCATGCCGGTGACAAGATGATCATGGAGCCCCAAGATGGAGATCAAAGGAGCTATATGATATTGACCATATCATGTCACCATTATTTGATTGCATGTGATGTTTATCATGTTTTTGCATCTTGTTTACTTAGAACGACGGTAGTAAATAAGATGATCCCTCATAATAATTTCAAGAAAGTGTTCCCCCTAATTGTGCACCGTTGCGACAGTTCGTTGTTTCAAAGCACCACGTGATGATCGGGTGTTTGATTCAGACGTTCACATACAACAGGTGTAAGCCAGATTTACACACGCGAAACACTTAGGTTGACTTGACGAGCCTAGCATGTACAGACATAGCCTCGGAACACAAGAGACCGAAAGGTCGAGCATGAGTCGTATGGTAGATACGATCAACATGAAGATGTTCACCGATGTTGACTAGTCCGTCTCACGTGATGATCGGACACGGCCTAGTTGACTCGGATCATGTAATCACTTAGATGACTAGAGGGATGTCTATCTGAGTGGGAGTTCATAAGATGAACTTAATTATCCTGAACATAGTCAAAAAGTCTTCACAAATTATGTCGTAGCTCGCGCTTCAGTTCTACTGTTTAGATATGTTCCTAGAGAAAATTTAGTTGAAAGTTGATAGTAGCAATTATGCGGACTAGGTCCGTAAACTGAGGATTGTCCTCACTGCTTCATAGAAGGCTTATGTCCTTAATGCACCGCTCAGTGTGCTGAACCTCGAACGTCGTCTATGGATGTTGCGAACATCTGACATACACATTTTGATAACTACGTGATAGTTCAGTTAAACGGTTTAGAAGACGTTTTGAAACGTCGCGAAACATATGAGATGTTTTGAGGGCTGAAATTGGGATTTCAGGCTCGTGCCCATGTCAAGAGGTATAAGACCTCCGACTATTTTCTTAGCCTGCAAACTAAGGGAGAAAAGCTCAATCGTTGAGCTTGTGCTCAGATTGTCTGAGTACAACAATCACTTGAATCGAGTGGGAGTTAATCTTCCAGATAAGATAGTGATGTTTCTCCAAAGTCATTGCCACCAAGCTGCTAGAGCTTCGTAATGAACTATAACATATCAGGGATAGATGTGATGATCCTTGAGATATTCGCGATGCTTGACACCGCGAAAGTAGAAGTCAAGTAGGAGCATCAATTGTTGATGGTTAGTTAAAAACCACTAGTTTCAAGAAGGGCAAGGGCAAGAAAGGGATACTTCATGAAACGACAAGTCAGTTGCTGCTCAAGTGAAGAAACCCAAAGGTTGAACCCAAACCCAAGACTAAGTGCTTCTGTAATAAGGGGAACAGCCACTGGAGCAGAATTACCCTAGATACTTGGTAGATTAGAAGGCTGGCAAGGTCGATAGAAGTATATTGGATATACATTGTGTTGATGTGTACTTTACTAGTACTCCTAGTAGCACCAGGGTATTAGATACCGGTTCGGTTGCTAAGTGTTAGTAACTCGAAATAAAAGCTACGGAATAAACGGAGACTAGCTAAAGGTGAGCTGACAATATGTGTTGGAAGTGTTTCCAATGTTGATATGATCAAGCATCGCACGCTCCCTCTACCATCGAGATTGGTGTTAAACCTAAATAATTATTATTCGGTGTTTGCGTTGAGCATAGACATGATTGGATTACAATACGGTTATTCATTTAAGGAGAATAATGGTTACTCTTTTTATTTGAATAATACCTTCAATGGTCTTACGCCTAAAATGAATGGTTTATTGAATCTCGATCGTAGTGATACACATGTTCATGCCAAAAGATATAGGATAGTAATGATAGTACCACCTACTTGTGGCATTGCCACTTAAGTCATATCGGTATAAAACACATGAAGAAGCTCCATGTTGATGGATCTTTGGGCTCACTCGTTTTTGAAAAGTTTGAGACATGCGAATCATGTCTATTGGTATATATGCATGAAGAAACTCCATGCAAATGGACCATATGGACTCACTTGATTTTGAATCACTTGAGACATGCAAATCATACCACATGGGCAAGATGACTGAAAGCCTCGGTTTCAGTAAAATGGAACTAGAAAGCAACTTGTTGGAAGTAATACATTTTGATGTGTGCAGTCCAATGAGTGCGGAGGCGTGTAGTGGATATCGCTATGTTCTTACTTCACAGATGATTTGAGTAGATGTTGAGTATATTTACTTGATGAATCACGAGTCTGAATTATTGAAAGGTTCAAGTAATTTCAGGGTGAAGTTGAAAGATCATCGTGACAAGAGGATAAAAGATCTATGATATGATCATAAAGATGAATATCTTAATTACGAGTTTGGCATAGAATTAAGACATTGTGGAAATTGTTTCACAACTAAGACAGCCTGGAACACCATAGTGTGATGGTGTGTCCGAACATCATAACTGCACCCTATTGGATATGATGCATACCATGATGTCTCTTATCGAATTACCACGATAGTTTATGGGTTAGGCATTAGAGACAACCACATTCACTTTAAATAGGGCACCACGTAATTCCGACGAGATGACACCGTATGAACTATGGTTTAGAGAAACCTAAGCTGTCGTTTCTTAAAAGTTTGGGGCTGCGACGCTTATGTGAAAAAGTTTCAGTCTGATAAGCTCGAACCCAAAGCGGATAAATGCATCTTCATAGGACACCCAAAGCAGTTGGGTATACCTCCTGTCTCAGATCTGAAAGCAATAAGGGATTGTTTCTAGAATCGGGTCCTTTCTCGAGAAAAAGTTTCTCTCGAAAGAATTGAGTGGGAGGATGGTGGAGACTTGATGAGGTTATTAAACTGTCTCTTCAACTAGTGTGTGGCAGGGCACAGGAAGTTGTTCCTGTGGCACCAATTGAAGTGGAAGCTTATGATAGTGATCATGAAACTTCAGATCAAGTCACTATCAAACCTCGTAGGATGACAAGGATGCGTACTACTTCAGAGTGGTACGTAATCCTGTCTTAGAAGTCATGTTGCTAGACAACGATGAACCTATGAGCTATGGAGAAGCGATGGTGGGCCTGGATTCCAAAAATGGCTCAAGGCCATATAATCCGAGAGAGGATCCATATGTGAAAACAAAGTGTAGACTTTGGAAGAACTACTTGATGGTCGTAAGGCTATTAGGTACATATGGATTTTTTTTAAAGGAAGACGGACAATGATGGTAAGTGTCACCATTTAGAAAGCTCGACTTGTCGTTAAGATGTTTTCCGACAAGTTCAAGGAGTTGACTACGATGAGACTTTCTCACTCGTAGCGATGCTGAGAGTCTGTTGGAATTATATTAGCGATTACTGCATTATTTATGAAATCATGCAGGTAGGATGTCAAAACATTGTTTCCTCAATGTTTCTCTTGAGGAAAGGTTGTATGTGATACAACCGGAAGGTTTTGTCAATCCTGAAAGATGCTAATAAGTATGCAAAGCTCCAGCAATCCTTCTAAGGACTGGAGTGAGCATCTCGGAGTTGGAATGTATGCTTTGATGATGATCAAAGATTTTGGGTTTATACAAAGTTTATGAGAAACTTGTATTTCCAAAGAAGTGAGTGGGAGCACTATAGAATTTCTGATGAGTATATGTTGTTGACACATCGTTGATCAGAAATGACGTAGAATTTCTGGAAAGCATATAGGGTTATTTGGAAAGTGTTTTTCAATGGAAAGCCTGGATTAAGCTACTTGAACATTGAGCATCAAGATCTATAAGGATAGATCAAAACGCTTAATGGTACTTTCAAATGAGCACATACCTTGACATGATCTTGAAGGTGTTCAAGATGGATCGGTCAAAGAAGGAGTTCTTGCTTGAGTTGTAAGGTATGAAGTTAAGACTTAAAGCTCGACCACGACAGAATAGAGAGAAAGGACGAAGGCCGTCCCCTATGCTTAAGACGTAGGCTCTACAGTATGCTATGCTGTGTACCGCACCTGAAGTGTGCCTTGCCATGAGTCAATCAAGGGGTACAAGAGTGATCCAAGAATGGATCACAGGACAACGGTCAAAGTTGTCCTTAGTAACTAGTGGACTAAGGAATTTTCTCGATTATGGAGGTGGTAAAAGAGTTCATCGTAAAGGGTTACGTCGATGCAAGCTTAACACCTATCCAGATAGCTCTGAGTAGAGATACCGGATATGTATAATGGAGCGACAATTTAGTATAGCTCCAAGTAGAACAGTTATTTGGAATAGCTCCAAATAGAACGTGGTAGCTACATCTAGGAGATGACATAGAGATTTGCGAAGTACATACGGATCTGAATGTTGCAGACCCGTTGACTAAAACCTCTCTCACAAGCAACATGATCAAACCCAGAATTCATTGAGTGTTAATCACATAGTGATGTGAACTAGATTATTGACTCTAGTAAACTCTTTGGATGTTGGTCACATGGCGATGTGACCTGTGAGTGTTAATCACATGGCGATGTGAACTAGATTATTGACTCTAGTGCAAGTGGGAGATTGTTGGAAATATGCCCTAGAGGCAATAATAAATAAGTTATTATTATATTTCCTTGTTCGTGATAATCGTTTATTATCCATGCTATAATTGTATTGATAGGAAACTCAGATACATGTGTGGATACATAGACAACACCATGTCCCCAGTAAGCCTCTAGTTGACTAGCTCATTGATCAATAGATGGTCACGGTTTCCTGACTATGGACATTGGATGTCGTTGATAACGGGATCACATCATTAGGAGAATGATGTGATGGACAAGACCCAATCCTAAGCCTAGCACAAAGATCGTGTAGTTCGTTCGCTAAAGCTTTTCTAATGTCAAGTATCATTTCCTTAGACCATGAGATTGTGCAACTCCCGGATACCATAGGAATACTTTGGGTGTGCCAAATGTCACAACGTAACTGGGTGGCTATAAAGGTACACTACAGGTATCTCCGAAAGTGTCTGTTGGGTTGGCACGAATCGAGACTGGGATTTGTCACTCCATGTGACGGAGAGGTATCTCTAGGCCCACTCGGTAGGACATCACCATAATGTGCACAATGTGATCAAGGAGTTGATCACGGGATGATGTGTTACGGAACGAGTAAAGAGACTTGCCGGTAACGAGATTGAACAAGGTATCGGGATACCGATGATCGAATCTCGGGCAAGTATCGTACCGCTAGACAAAGGGAATTGTATACGGGATTGATCAAATCCTCGACATCGTGGTTCATCCAATGAGATCATCGTGGAACATGTGGGAACCAACATGGGTATCTAGATCCCGCTATTGGTTATTGACCGGAGAACGTCTCGGTCATGTCTGCATGCTTCCCGAACCCGTAGGGTCTACACACTTAAGGTTCGGTGACGCTAGGGTTATAGAGATATTAGTATGCGGTAACCCGAATGTTGTTCGGAGTCCCGGATGAGATCCCGGACGTCACGAGGAGTTCCGGAATGGTCCGGAGGTAAAGAATTATATATAGGAAGCGCTATTTCGGCCATCGGGACAAGTTTCGGGGTCACCGGGACCACCGGAAGGGTCCCGGGGGTCCACCGGGTGGGGCCACCTGCCCCGGGGGGGCACATGGGCTGTAGGGGTGTGCCCCTTGGCCTGTATGGGCCAAGGGCACCAGCCCCAAGAGGCCCATGCGCCAAGAGATAAGGAAAGGAAGAGTCCTAAAGGGGGAAGGCACCTCATAGGTGCCTCGGGGAGGAGGGACTCCTCCCTAGCCGCACCCTTCCTTGGAGGAAGGGACAAGGCTGTGCCCCCCCTCTCCCTTGGCCCTATATATAGTGGGGGGAAGAGAGGGTAGCCGAATCCAAGCCCTGGCGCCTCCCTCTCCCTCCCGTGACACATCTCCCTCCTCCCGCAGCGCTTGGCGAAGCCCTGTTGGAATCCCGCTACTTCCACCACGCCGTCATGCTGCTGGATCTCCATCAACCTCTCCTTCCCCCTTGCTGGATCAAGAAGGAGGAGACGTCGCTGCTCCGTATGTGTGTTGAACGCGGAGGTGTCGTCCGTTCGGCGCTAGGATCATCGGTGATTTGGATCACGACGAGTACGACTCCATCAACCCCGTTCTCTTGAATGCTTCCGCTTAGCGATCTACAAGGGTATGTAGATGCACTCTTCTTCCCCTCGTTGCTAGTTTCTCCATAGATAGATCTTGGTGACACGTAGGAAAATTTTGAATTTCTGCTACGCTCCCCAACACCTTCAATGCAGACAGATCGCTTGACGACCTCCAGCCGCGGGCAGGCATCCACAAGCTGCCTCACCAGGCCGAAGAAGCTGTTCGGAAGGGCGTCGCCAGGCCACAGCCGGACTATAAAGCTCTTCATGGCCTGATCGGCCGCCTTATGTAGCTCGACCATCTGCTTCAGCTGGTCGCTCATTGGCACCGGATGTTCGGCCTCAGCATACTGAGACCAGAACAGCTTCTCCGTCGAGCTTCCGTCCTCGGCCTGGTAAAATTGTGCGGCATCGGACACACTGCGGGGCAAATCTGCGAATGCTCCTGAAGAGCTCCGGATCCGGGTAAGTAATCGGTAATTTACTTTTACATGCTTGCTTTGCATATAGAAAGCCTTACCCGCCGCTATCTTCTTCACCGTGTCGTTCTCTTGGAGGGCCTTTTGGGCTTCGGCCTTGGCACTTTTTACACTCTCGAGGGCCGCGGCAAGCTCAGACTCCTGCGTCTTGGAGTCAAGCTCCAACGCCTCGTGCTTCTCCACAAGAGCCTGGAGCTCTTGCTGCACCTCGCCCACCCGAGCCTCGTGTTTCTCTCGCTCGGTGCGCTCCTTGGCCGCTTTATCTTCGGCCTTGGTTAGCGCTTGCTTCAGGGTCGCGACCTCGGTCGTGGCCCCTGGCAAACATATGATGATCCTGTCATTTTGCAATCGCATCCTCTTTTATATATACATAAGACAGGGTATTACTTACCCTTGTTCTCCTCGAGCTGCCTCTTGGCAAGGCCGAGCTCTTTCTTGGACCCCTCGAGGTCCTGCTTCAGTAGGCGACCTCCGCAGTTAGTGCGGCGGACGCCAGCAGCGAAGCCTGCATATGCATATTGACACACTTATATTAGACTCCTGCGATATTATTTGATCCTCTGTTCGGCTTTTCTTTGTGAACACTGAACAAAGCATCAGGGGCTACTCTCTATGCGGTAATATTTCTACTACATTTTAAAACACTTATCTCGAAGCCTGTTAGAAGGCTGGCACAGGCTTCAGTCAATCCGCTCTTGGCAGACTGAACCTTCTGGATCACCGCACTCATGATAGTGCGGCGCTCCTCGTCGATGGAAGCGCTGCGAAGCGCTTCTAGCAGATTGTCCGGCGCCTCTGGATGGACAGAGGTCACCGGCACAGGCGTCTTGCCCCTCTTAGAAGGAGGCCGCCTGCCCGAGCCTGGAACCGCTGGAGGTTCCGGCGCGGTGTTTGGCTGAGGGCTGAACTCAGAGCTCTCAGGGGCCCCGTCCCCTCAGCTCCCGGAGTCCGGAAGGTCGCCTTGAGGCGCCTCCGGGACTATCTCCCCTCGATCCGGTGCCTCTTGAGACAACACCTCGGCGTCGTCGCAGGATGAGGGGAGGTGGCGGTCGGGACTGGATCGCTATCCATATCCGACAAGCCCAAGGAGCTGTCTGATGATACATCGATACTGGCTCATGGCGGCCTGCATAATTCCGTTCGGCATTAGGGAAAGCAGTGCGACAAAGGAATCCTATGAGTTACTCTGGTATCCGAATACTTACGATCTCCTCGGGGGCTTTGCCCTGGGCAACCACTCGTCTTCGCCTTCGTCGACGGTGGTGGGACTGTCCGGAAGGAGAGTCCTTCCCTTCTTGGACCCTCCGGCCTCCCCAATTGGGGCGGCCTTCCTTTTCCTGTCTCCCCCAGTCGGTGGGGGAGCATCTTCTTCTTCTTCTTCCTCGTCTTCGGGGGAAGAGTGCGCCGCAGAGTCATCGGACGGTGAGTCCAACGATGCCTGGCGTCGGGAACTCTTTCGGGTTCCCTTGGCCTTCTTGGTCTTCTCCGGCACCGTATAAGGGGTCGGAGTCAACATCTTCGCCAGAAGAGCGTCTGCGGGGCCTTCGGGCAAAGGAACCGGACAGTCGATCTGTCCGGCCATCTTCTGCCAATCCTGTCAAAGGTACAGGAGTTTAGATCGCGCATAGGGTCAATCTATAAAAAAAATAAGTACCATGTGAAAGGTAAAGCAGCTTACCGCACTGGCTTGGCGCTTCGCGTTGAATCCGCGATCCTCAGTAATAGGGGGCCATGTCGTGTCGTCTTCATGAGTCGTGTCAAAGAGCCTGTTCAGAGTTCGGTGTTGTGCCGGATTGAACTCCCACAAGTTGGACTCCCGTTGTTGGCACGGGAGTATCCGGCGGATGAGCATAACTTGGACTATGTTGACAAGCTTGAGCTTCTTGTTCACCATGTTTTGAATACATGTTTGGAGTCCAGTCAGCTCTTTCGAATTACCCCAGGATAGGCCCTTCTCTTTCCAGGAGGTGAGCCGCATGGGGATGCCAGATCGGAACTCGGGGGCCGCTGCCCATGCAGGGTCGCGCGGCTCGGTGATATAGAACCACCCCGATTGCCACCCCTTTATGGTTTCCACAAAGGAGCCCTCGAGCCATGTTATGTTGGGCATCTTGCCCACCATGGCGCCTCCGCACTCCGCCTGGCGGCCGCCCACCACCTTCGGCTTGACGTTGAAGGTCTTCAGCCATAAGCCGAAGTGGGGCTTGATGCGGAGGAAGGCCTCGCACACGACGATAAACACCGAGATGTTGAGGATGAAGTTCGGGGCCAGATCATGGAAATCCAGGCCGTAATAAAACATGAGCCCCTGGATGAAGGGGTGGAGAGGGAATCCCAGTCCGCGGAGGAAATGGGTGAGGAATACTACCCTCTCATGGGGCCTGGGGGTGGGGATGAGCTGCCCCTCATCTAGGAGCTGGTGCGCGATGTCGTCGGGCAGGTATCCGGCTCTCCTCAGTTTCTTGATGTCTCCCTCCATGACGGAGGAGACCATCCACCTGCCTCCTGCTCCGGACATGGTTGGAGAAGGTTGAGGTGGGAAGTGCGGACTTGGGCGCTAGAGCTCGAGTGTGCGAAAACGGATGAGTAAGGGAGGAAGAAGGCGTGGATAGAAAGGTGAATCATTATCCCTTTATATGGGCGGACAAAACTAAGTGTCCCCACTCGCCTGGTAAAACTCGCTTATCCCCCAAGCGCCGCAATTGATGGCGCGGTTGGGTTACCCACGCCCGTATTGATGAGAATCCCGTAATAAGGGACATGATCTCTGCTTTGACAAGACATGTCGAAAAACTACCTCACGTTATGTGCGGGGCTGGTTAAAAGAAATGGTTCGAATAATCACCAGGCCATGACGTAACGTCATGCTGCCAAAACAAGCCAGCAAATTAGATCTGCGAAAATATTATTCTCTCTATGGTGGAATGTGGAACTTATTTTGCAGGGTCGGACACTATCCTCGTATTCAAATTCTTCTATGATGTATTCGGAGAAGGAACCCGCCTTGCAATGCCGAAGACAATACTGCGCGCCGGACTCATCATCATTGAAGCCTGGTTCAGGGGCTACTGAGGGAGTCCTGGATTAGGGGGTCTCCGGACAACCGGACTATCTCCATTGGCCGGACTGTTAGACTATGAAGATACAAGATTGAAGACTTCGTCTCGTGTCCGGATGGGAATCTACTTGGCGTGGAAGGCAAGCTAGGCAATACGGATATGGATATCTCCTCCTTTGTAACCGACCTTGTGTAACCCTAACCCTCTCCGATGTCTATATAAACCGAAGGGTTTTAGTCCGTAGGACAACAACCATAACATACAATCATACCATAGGCTAGCTTCTAGGGTTTAGCCTCTCTGATCTCGTGGTAGATCTACTCTTGTACTACCCATATCATCAATATCAATCAAGCAGGACGTAGGGTTTTACCTCCATCAAGAGGGCCCGAACCTGGGTAAAACATCGTGTCCCCTGCCTCCTGTTACCATCCGGCCTAGACGCACAGTTCGGGACCCCCTACCCGAGATCCGCCGGTTTTGACACCGACAACCCCGTTGCCACGGGAGGGTAGGATAAAAGATGCCATGCAAATTATTTTCCATAAGCACGTATGACTATATTTAGAATACATGCCTACATTATATTAGTGAATTGAGGCTAGTTCCGTGTCACCCTATGTTATAACCGTTGTATGATGAATGCAATCCGACATAATTATCCATCATTGATCCATTGCCTACGAGCTTTTCACATATTGATCTTTGTTAAGTTACTTTTCCGTTGCCACTGTTACGATTTGCTACAATACTGCTATTGTTACTTTTGTCACCGTTATCGTTACTTTCATACTACTTTGCTACTAAATATTTTGCTACAGATATTAAGTCTTTCAGGTGTGGTTGAATTGACAACTCAGCTGCTAATACATGAGAATATTGTTTAGCTCCCCTTGTGTCGAATCAATAAATATGGGTTGAATACTTCACCCTCGAAAACTGTTGCGACCCCCTATACTTGTGGGTTATCAAATAACAGCCCATAATGCAATAAATATCAACATAAAAGCATGATGCAAAATGGACGTATCAGTCATCGTAGTTGCCGCAGTAGTCGATGGCAGTCCCCTTGGACACTAGCAGGAGGCGTGGGGAGGCCAGTGGCCATGGGATTGACACGGCGACTGCGACAGATGTTCGGGTGCGAGCTCGCAGGAAGGAGAACCGCGCGAGGGGGGGACAGCTAGGGTTTGGCCGAGGGGGTTGATGCCGTGAAGTAGGGTGCTAGGGGGCCTGGATGGTCGACACGCGATCAAGGTGTGGCCATGGCACCATGGATCCCCTGCCACGAGCCCCCTGCCTCCTGTAGCGAGGTGGGAGACACGTGGGGGGGGGGGGGCTGGGCCTTCCAGCCCTACTTGGGCCTTTTTCTTCTTCTTCTTCTTTTGTTTTATTTTCTATTCCCTTATTTTTCTTCTATGCCTTTCACATAAATTAGGTACTAAATGATTTAAGTTAAATGTGATTGTCAATATTAGAGAACATATTGAAAAGGCCCACAAAGTTTGAGGTCAAATGGATTTGTATAAATATATTCGTTTATTTTAGAATGACCAAATTAAATGTTGTGGGACCACTAAAATAATTACCAGGGATAGTTTGGGCACCCAAATGGAGTTTGTGATATTTTTACACTGCTTGTGGATTTTATGACATATTCTGAATATTTTTGTTTCACTATTTGAAGAAATAATAATTTGACTCGCATTTTTACATTTGAATTAGACTTTGATTTTCATAAAGTGGCAATTTGGTTTAGTAAAGCATGATGACATGGCACATTAGCATGTGGTCACTATAGCATGACACTGGGGGTGTTACACCCATGTTCCGCCTCGAGACGACGGCGCTTCACCCCGAAAGTCTTCTTCTGATTTTTTAGGGCAAATGACATCATATATGAGAAGATGGGCCTTGGAGGCCCGCCAAGGGCTCCACAGGCTCGGGGGGCATCCCCAGGCTTGTGGCTACCTGGTGGGTCCCCTTTTGGTAATTATTTTGCCAGCATTTTTTATATATTCTAAAATAATTCTCCTTAAATTTTCAGGTCATTTGGAGTTGTGCAGAATATTATCTCTGTTGCACCCTTTTCCGGTCTAGAATTCCAGCTGCCGGCAATCTCCATCTTCGTGTGAAACTTGGAAAACAAGAGAGAAAAGACATAAGAATACTATCATAAAGTGAAATAATAGTCCAAAATGCAATAAATATCAATAGGAAAGCATGATGCAAAATGGACGTATCAGTCAGCACCATCTTGGCCGCAGTCGTCTTGCCTTTGGATCTCGTTGGGATCTATAGCGACCAGACCTCAAACGGTCCAATCTTTGTGCTCTGGTGTCATCCCTGGATCAGTAATGCTGACACTACACAGTACTTGAAGGATTTATAACAGAGTAGCAACCACACACTTATTACATCGAGTGTCTCAAAGAGAACTTATTACAATAAATATGGCTTAAGGTCATCTAATAACGATAACAGCGGAAGGCTTGGAAGATAAGTGAGTCCATCAACTCCAACGGCATCATTGAGTATAGAACCATGACCTAAAGGCACCTTAATCGTCGTCTGAAAAGTCTGCAACATTAACGTTGCAGCCTGAAACGGGTCAGCACATGGAATATGCTGGCAATGTAACACATAGAGAGTAATGAAAGATATAGGCTATACTATATGCATATTTGGCTGGTGGAAAGCTCTATAGTTACAGTTTTTGCGTAAAGCAAATTTTTCCCTACTGCAAAAGAATAAAATTTATTTAACTATCATGGTAGTTGTTAAACATTGAGAATGGTTGACAGTATTCTCAATCCCAATTAAGCATCATTATTAAACAAAACCCAACAAAATTAATTTTAGAGTAACATGATGAGATTCACATGATAATCCAGGTACTAGATACTCAAGATGTCCATAACCGGGGACACGGCTAACCATGATTAGTTTATATACTCTGCAGAGGTTTGCGCACTTTTCCCCACAAGACTCGATCTCCTCCGTTGGGATTCTCGCACTACATGGTGTTTGAGAAACGGATGACCGAGACATAGTCTTTCAGAAGCGCTCACACCTTACGAATGGGTAGACCGTTACACCTATTTTCCCCTACATCTGCTAGTCTACCACTGTGAGAGTTCGCACGACTTAGTAAACTATGCTAGAGCCCATAATAGCTTGTGGCTGCACACGGAAGTTTCTAGCATGAATAATCTCATGATCCCTTTGAGTCTGGGTGGCGGTCCAAAAGAAAACATGCAATCGCTGGAATACCCAGGTGCCTCAATCCACCCAAATGTGTATTTAAGTTGCCATCTTAGATAAACCTTTAATTTAACAATCTCACATCCGTCATGGATTTCACTCACCCAATCCACGTCTACTAGCATAGCATGGCATAATAAGCAAACATAGAAGTAACTTTCAAATGTTTGATAACAACAGGTAATAGGTACTACCTCAACTACTTCACAAACCCACAATTTAATTAGATCCTAATCATGCAATGTGTGAGGATTGATCTAAAGCAATAAAAACTGGGTAGTAGGAGGTATGATCAAAGTGTTACTTGCCTTGCTGATGATCCGCGAAACCTAGCGATTTGAAGTAGCAAGCGGCGCACTCCGGGTACTCTATCGCAAAGAAACAAGCATACAATAAGTACTCATCTAATGCACAGGTAAAACTCAAATAAGAGATCTAACCAGAAAGTTCAACTTAACAAACTCCGGTTGGCAAAAAGAATCAAATCGAACGAAGCAACGAAAGACAAACGGCAAAAGAAACAAGCTTCGTCTACTATTATGGATCTAGGGCAATTTTTACAGTGGCAAAAACTTGTTTGAGTTGGTTAAACGGAAAGAGGGTTTCGAGACGAAACTCCACGCGCTTGAATCGCCTGATTCCGATAAACGAGCGAAAAGTTATACTAGAACAAAAAACGGATCAGGAATCGCGATCCGAAAAATCGCGGATTTAATCCGAGAAAAAGAAAAACGACGAACAGATTAACGAATGGACGTTCGTTAACTGGATCTAAACGATGAACGTGTTCGTTAAAATGAATGAACGAGCGAACGCTTGCTAACTAAATAAACCGAAAAACCATCTATTTAAAAAAACGAACTAAAAAAACCGAACAAAACCGACGGAAAACCGATCGGTCTTTCAAAAAAAACCGACGGCGACGAGGTCTACCTCCGGCGACTCCGGCGAACGGCTGCGGCGGCGGCTCCGGCGATCGTCGTCGGCGGCAGCGGGGCGGCGGGTGGCGGTGCGGCGGGGCGCGGGGCGGCGCGGGTGGCGCGGCGGCGGCGACGACGCTAGGGTTAGGGTTTGGGGCGGGGCGCGGCTTGGGCTATCGGGCCTCGGGCGGCGGCTATTTAAAAGCCCGGCGAGGCGGAGTCCTGGCCGGTTACGGCCGAGAGTCGGTTCAGACTTTTTTTAATAAATAATTACGCTCAGAAAAAAACAAAAGGAATACTAAACGGACTCCAAAAATCCCGAAATGAAATTTCCCCGGCTTCTAAAATCAAGCCGCACAGGATGAACATTTATTTGGGGCATAAATGCAATTTTGAAAAACACGCATTTTTCCTAAATTCAAATAAAATAGCAAATAAAACCCAAATAAAATCTTATTTGATTTTATTATTAAATCCTCAATATTTATTTATTTTGGGAAAGTCATTTTATTCCCTCTCGCATATTTTTGTAATAGAAATAATTGAAGATAAAATAAATAAAATCAAATGATACTATTTTCAAAATTTGAGAAAACTTAAATATGAAAATAACGAAATCCCCAACTCTCTCCGAGGGTCCTTGAGTTGCGTAGAATTTCTAGGATCAACCCAAAATGAAATAAAATATGATATGCAATGATGATCTAATGTATAACATTCCAAATTGAAAATTTGGGATGTTACAGGATCGTAGCCTTGGGCTTGGCCCTCGGGGTGGAAGGCCTGGCCACGACCCTCATAGATGACGTTCTCCATGAACGCATTGTAGTCGGGGTCGTCGGCCGCCGGCGTCGTGTTTGGCGTTTTGTCTAACATGTTGCGGCCTCCGGGAAAGTTTGCCATAGGAATTGATCGCGACTGCTTCCTTTGCATCCTAGCAGTCTACCGGCCAACACAACTATACCTAGACGTGACATTGAGGTTGATGATGGCCGTGGGGCCGGGAGTGGCCGACGCGATCACGCTGCTGTCCGACGACGTGGAGAACCGGGTCGGAGCATGCTGCCACGTCGGATGAAAACCGGGCGTCTCCGGTGTCATGGAGGAGCTCGAGGACTGGTACTGTGGAGGGCGAACGACCAACGAGCCTGTGCTCGCCGCAGCCATGGTGGTGGCGGAGAGAATGGCCAGCACGGGTCGACACAACTCTAGCATGAGGAGGACGTGCGTCGTCGTTGCCTGCGTGGCCTTTGCGACGATGGCCTCGTTGTCCTCAGCGGCGGCCTTGTGCTGCGCGGTCACAACCTCGAGGGCGAAATCGGCAACGACCTTCTTCTCCACCTGAACGGACCGTCGAGCCCTTCTCTTGTCCAATTCTATGTCGAATCGCGCGATCTCCGTCGGCATGAGCTCCGACCGCTATTTCTTCTTCTTCTTCATTGCTGGACGGGCATCGGTGACAACCGGGTCACCGGCTCCGGGTTTCTTCTAGGCGCCGGCCATGGAGGAGGGACGAGAGGGGTTTTGGAAATAAGGGAGAAAATGGGAGCATTGTGTCGCCGACAGATGGGCCACGGGAGGACAAGGGCATGCGTCCCGCCCATCCGCGTGGTGTCCGTTTCGACACAATTTGGACCAGAAATGGACCAGCGACCAACAAAAAACGAACATTTGTCCGTTTATTACTCATGCACGTTGGGCCGTGATTTGTGTGCGTGGGTTGGCCTAAGGGTTCGAAAAGTCCGCGTTTTCCTTGTAGAACCAGGATCACAGAGCCAAAACCAATATACCAGTCCCCCCTGCATTCCCTGGGGTATAGTTCTGAAGTGCCGATTAGTTCAGGTGTTTGGGTCGGAGATGGGTCCTCCGGTTGGGTCACATTTTTCTGTCCGGGTACCGACGGTATGGGTCGGGCTATAGATGCTGTGAAGCCAAGTGCGAAGCCCACATATTGTTTGGTTCGGGGGAATTAGAGATGGGGAATGAGAGCTGAGGGGTAAGGAGATTAAAAGTCCACTTCTTGATTAAAGGGAATGCGAGTTTAAGTGAAAAGGGGACTAGGAGTTGAGGAAGCCAATTCCCACCGATTTCTTCTCAGGGATACCTGCTAATTCGTGAGCAGAGTTCTATCTCATGCCAATTCCCATCATATGCCAAACAAGGTAATGAAAATAAAAATCTATTTTCATGTCTAATCCTATCATAAACATCCTTGTGCAAACTTCCATTCTCTTGAGCATCTCCAGCCGTTGGCCCCCCCAGGAGGCATAAAAATCGCCCCCTTGGGGCGAGCCGGCGATAGAATCGGCGCCGGGAGCGATTGGGTGTCCAGTCGTTGCCCCCACGTCTCCCCCAGGCGTAGAGACTGGCCCAGTTTTCGGCCCACTTTCGGCGAATAGAAGGCCCCATATGGGCGAAATCAGTCCATATTCGGCGTGGTTCGCCGTGGCTCGACGTTCACTTATGGATATAAATATTTTTTTATTACATAGCTCATCATAAAAAATCAAACAGTTCAACAAAATAGTGCAACAACAAATAGTTCAATACAAATTATATTGTTCAACAAATAAAAACTCATATTTCATCACACGTCGAGCCCGGTGTCGCCCTTGAGCCTCCAAAGGTGCTCCACCAGATCCTGCTGCAGTTGATGATGCACCTGTGGGTCTCGGATCTCCTGACGCATACTGAGGTAGGTAGTCTAGGTTGCCGGTAGTTGGTGATCAACTTCGGCTAGAGGACCCTGCCTGTAGTATGGTTCAGTGTCAAACACTGGCTCTTTCTGCTCGCTCTCAGTGATCATGTTGTGCAAGATGACACGACAAAATCATGATCTCCCACATTTGATCTTTCGACCAGGTCTGAGCAGGGTAGTGGACAACAGCAAATCGAGATTAGAGCACACCAAAAGCCCGCTCGACATCCTTCCTGCAAGCCTCTTGACACTTGGCAAAGTAGGACTTCTTGCCTCCTGGCATAGCGTTTGAGATAGTCTTCACAAATGTAGACCATCTTGGATAGATGCCATCAGCTAGGTAGTACTCCTTGTTGTAGTGCCGCCTATTGACCTCGAAGTTCACCGGAGGAGAATGACCTTCAACAAGCTTGGCAAAGACAAGGGAGCACTGCAGCACGTTGATGTCATTGTGAGTTCCTGGCATATCAAAGAAGGAGTGCCAAATCCAGAGGTCCTGTATGGCCACCACCTCAAGTACCACATCGCAACCGCCTTTAGCGCTTTTGTACATTCCCTGCCAAGCAAATGGGCAGTTTTTCCATTTCCAATGCATGCAGTCGATACTTTCAAGCATCTCAGGAAATCCTCTTGATGTATTCTGTGCTAGAATCCGAGCAGTGTCTTCTGCATTGGGGTTCGCAAGCCTGGGACATGATTGTGCCTTTTTTTAACGCCAGGCAAAAAAATGGCCTGAGAAGCATGTTGGGAACCTCTTGCCCGAGTGTTTACCAAACTGCCTGTGCGAGTCAGCGTTTTCCTCGCAGACTCCGCGATCGCAGAGCCAAACCAATATAGCCGTCCCGTCCCGTCCCCCTGCATCTCTCCCTTCCCCCCTCCAGCTCCTCCTCCACCCACCTGAAAGCGACGCCGGCGCACCGAGCACACCGAACTCCCCTCCTCGCCTCGTCCTCTCGCCACCCGGCTTCCCCAGCGACAGCGACGGCCGGTCGCTTCAAATGACCTAAGCACCCCCGCGCTCGCGCCCCCCTTTTTCCTCCCCTTCCCCCGTCCCATCCCTCTCCGTCCTTATGACCTCTTCGTCCCCCGCCCCAAACCCTAACCCCGTCCCCACACCGCCCCCAAACCCCGCAGCCAACGCCGCTCCCGCGAGCGGAAACGCGGTCGCAGCGTCGTCGCCGCCGCACAAGGAGCAGCAGCAGCAGAGCCAGGACGGGGTCGTCGCTGGTGGCGGAGCGGGGGTGGATGGTGGGGCCGGGGGCGGTGGCGAGGCGGTGGAGGCGGGTGTAGCGGGCGACGCGATGGAGGTTGACGGCGGAGCTGGTGGAGGCGGAGGCGGAGCTGGGGATGTGGAGGGCGGAGGTGGCAGTGGAGCGGCCGGAGGAGCGCAGCTGGCCTCGTCACCGGCGACCGTGTTCCGGATCCGCCTCAAGCAGCCCCCTGCAAGCCTCAAGTACAAGATGCGCGTGCCCGAGCTGTGCAGGAACTTCAGGTGTGGCCGCTTGAGTCGCTCACTGCCTCCTTGAACTTGCGTCATTCTCTGATGAACTTAAAAGCTACTACCATTATCTTTGTTTTAATTTCGTGACAAGGGAAAACGTGTAGCTGTGTTCATTGCAGAGACAATAGGTCATGAATTGAGTTGGCTTCCTGTGGCCTCCTAAAATGCTATGATCCCCTTTTGAAAAAGGGCTAAACACTGTTTACAGACTTACAGTTGACAATTTTAGTGAGGTCAATCGCTCTTCCCAAGCCAGAGAAAATTCGGTAAAAATGATGAAAACCATTTCAGGAAATCCACGAATGTATCTGGATGATCCATGAACAGATCTCGTGATATTCTACTGGATGTTCTATAGCTAGTCATCCTGAAATTGCTAGGTGGTGATACCACCACACTATGGTGGAAGTGGAATGCTAAGCTGAATTTGGTAATCTTTTGTGGAGTGTCTTTCTTGTTGGAGTGCACATTTATTCCCATGTCTTGGTAATAACTTCCGTAGACAGTCGGTATGCTAAACCTTTACAATTCTGCACGGTCCTTCATGGTTTCAGGAACAATCGGTGTGATCTTTAATTGGTTTGACCTGAAATGTGGATTAGCATATACCAGCTTTAAGTTTCATATTTTTAAAGCTCTAGTTCCATGCATATTTTCCTTGTTGACATATCTGTCTAAATCTGCTAGGATAGTGCGCCTAGTCCAATTTGCCACACGGTTAACTGAAACTTGTAAATTATATCTTTTCCCTGTCTTGGTGGTCTTTCAATTGCAGCGCTGTTGCTTGGTGTGGGAAACTGAACGCAATTGCATGTGCATCAGAGACTTGTGCGCGGATTCCAAGGTCAGATATTCCTCTATCCGTTCCCTGAAGTTTACTTTGTTCCTCACTTGTTACCGCACTGGAATTTCATTTTCAGACAAAGGAATTTTAGGTGGCAGCATTAATAGCGCCATTTTACTCTAGAGGCACTTCACAAATTATTTAATTATTTCAGTGACCAAAAATCAGTTTGGTTTCATGCCTGGGAGGTCGACCATGGAAGCCATTTTCTTGGTACGACAACTTATGGAGAGATATAGGGAGCAAAAGGACTTGCATATGGTGTTCATTGACTTGGAGAAGGCCTATGATAAGATACCGCGGAATGTCATGTGGTGGGCCTTGGAGAAACACAAAGTCCCAACAAAGTACATTACCCTCATCAAGGACATGTACGATAATGTTGTGACAAGTGTTCGAACAAGTGATGTCGACACTGATGACTTCCCGATTAAGATAGGACTGCATCAGGGGTCAGCTTTGAGCCCTTATCTTTTTGCATTGGTGATGGATGAGGTCACAAGGGATATACAAGGAGATATCCCATGGTGTATGCTCTTTGCGGATGATGTGGTGCTAGTTGACGATAGTCGGACGGGGGTAAATAGGAAGTTAGAGTTATGGAGACAAACCTTGGAATCGAAAGGGTTTAGGCTTAGTAGAACTAAAACCGAGTACATGATGTGCGGTTTCAGTACTACTAGGTGTGAGGAGGAGGTTAGCCTTGATGGCCAGGTGGTACCTTAGAAGGACACCTTTCGGTATTTGGGGTCAATGCTGCAGGAGGATGGGGGTATTGATGAAGATGTGAACCATCGAATCAAAGCCGGATGGATGAAGTGGCGCCAAGCTTCTGGCATTCTCTGTGACAAGAGAGTGCCACAAAAGCTAAAAGGCAAGTTCTACAGGACGGCGGTTCGACCCGCAATGTTGTATGGCGCTGAGTGTTGGCCGACTAAAAGGCGACATGTTCAACAGTTAGGTGTGGTGGAGATGCGTATGTTGAGATGGATGTGTGGCCATGAGGAAGGATCGAGTCCGGAATGATGATATACGAGATAGAGTTGGGGTAGCACCAATTGAAGAGAAGCTTGTCCAACATCGTCTGAGATGGTTTGAGCATATTCAGCGCAGGCCTCCAAAAGCTCCGGTGCATAGTGGACGGCTAAAGCGTGCGGAGAATGTCAAGAGAGGGCGGGGTAGACCGAATTTGACATGGGAGCAGTCCGTTAAGAGAGACCTGAAGGATTGGAGTATCACCAAAGAGCTAGCTATGGACAGGGGTGCGTGGAAGCTTGCTATCCATGTGCCAGAGCCATGAGTTGGTTGCGAGATCTTATGGGTTTCACCTCTAGCCTACCCCAACTTGTTTGGGACTAAAGGCTTTGTTGTTGTTGTTGTTGTTGTTGTTCATTTGCCTTTTTTTTTGTTAGAGGTATTCTTTCCCACAAAGTAATGTACTGGATTTTTTGCAGCTCTAATTCAAGTCCACCATTTTGGATTCCTATACACATTCTGAATCCAGAGAGACCAACAGAATGTTCTGTTTTCAATGTTAGAGCAGGTAAACATCTATTCATCAGTTACTCAAAATATTCCTGTATCCTCCATACATGCTGTAATTTGATTATTTTTGTTTGTGAAATGCTGTCCTCAACCAAAGAAGACTAGCTTCCTGTCTCATTGTGTTTCACTGTAGTTACATTCTTAATTGGCAGATTCTCCACGAGACTTTGTTCAGTTCATTGAATGGTCTCCTACGTCATGCCCACGTTCATTATTAGTGGCAAATTTTCATGGGAGGATTACTATATGGACACAACCAACTAAGGTATGCAATTCTCTTGATCGAAGTCCAGATCACACAATAATGTTCTTTTCTGGGGAGGGTGTAGTGCTATTTAATTCAACTTTTCCATTGTAAAATAGTCAGGGTTTTGTTTATCTTCATACATTTGATGGCATTTAAATAATTTGATTAGTTTCTTTTTGAAATGGTGAAGGGTCCTGTTAATCTTGTACGTGACTCCAGCTCCTGGCAATGTGAACATGAATGGCGTCAAGATCTCTCTGTGGTTACCAAATGGCTATCTGGAATTTCTCCGGTATGTCGTTAATGTATACCTATATTCTCCCTGCATGATAATGTTGTGTTGTACTGCATTATGATTGAAACAACACTTTATCTACGTAGCATGCTGTTCAAGGACCCGATTTCCTGGTGCAGCTGTAGTCTTGAGACTTCTATGCCTCATTTAACATCCATTTTTTCTTGCGAACCATACGAGATGTGATCCCACCTATCTCTTGATAATACCTTAGTAAGGATACTACAGGAGTGAATCTGAAACTATTGTAAGATTGTACTAGTAGACATTTAATTCAAAAGTAGTTGCGAGTTGTAATTATAGGTCCAGCTTGCTGATGCACCACATTGTATGTTTCTGTTAGTGTTTTTGTTTTCTTTTGTAATTGTACTGCATATGTGTTTGATTACCTATTTATTCCAGCACAATTACTAGCTGCGGCTAAATTTTTATTTGCCTTGGTTCTACAGTATAGATGGCTTCCTGCAAACTCCAGCACTTCGAACTTAAAAACCTTTGAGGAAAAATTCCTTACGCAGCACCCTCAGAATTCAGGTTGGTGAGCCAAATGTTTAACTGAGCAGATGATACGTTTTTGGGGGAGACTTCCTTCAGACTCGTTTTATTTGATTCTGACATAATCTTGTTTACTGCAGCAGGATGGCCAAATATGCTATGCGTTTGTTCTGTATTTTCATCAGGGTCTGTTCAGCTTCACTGGTCACAGTGGCCTCCTCAAAACTCAGCACAACCTAGATGGTTCTCTACCAGCAAAGGGCTTCTTGGGGCAGGCCCCAGCGGCATAATGGCTGCTGATGCCATTATTACCGAGTCTGGAGCTTTACATGTTGCTGGTGTTCCCCTTGTTAATCCATCTACTGTAGTGGTTTGGGAGGTGATGCCAGGTCTTGGTAATGGCATTCAGGCAACTGCGAAGATAAATGCAACAAGCCCTCTTCCTCCATCTCTGAACCCCCCTTCCTGGTCTGGTTTTGCTCCATTAGCAGCTTATCTCTTTTCTTTGCAAGACTACCTTGTGTCTGAGGCTGCACAAACAAGAAAACAGATAGATAATGAGATCACTGAAGCCGCATCGATCCATTGTTGTCCGGTTTCCAATTTTTCAGCTTATGTCAGTCCTGAAGCTGCTGCCCAGTCAGCAACTACTACAACATGGGGATCTGGGGTTACTTCAGTTGCTTTTGATCCCACTCGAGGAGGAGGAGTAATTACAGTTGTAATAGTTGAAGGTGTGTATACTTCTTAACAGCGGAAATCAATTATTATGAAGCCATGTAGTCACAATGATAGTTGTAACTTGTTCTGTTGCATTGCATGAATCTCATTGTAATCATGTACTCCTGTCCTTCCTAAAATTCTCCATGTCCTCATTTTTCGGTTCAGTTATGATATTTCTAACCTCAAATATTATTAGGTGAATTGGTTGCTCTTAGCTTTTATTTGTTTCTTCTACTGACAACCATTCACTAATTGCAGGGCAGTATATGTCTCCTTATGACCCTGATGAAGGACCTTCCATCACTGGCTGGAGAGTCCAATGCTGGGAATCTTCGCTTCAACCTGTTGTTCTTCACCCAATATTTGGAAGCCCCTCTAGCTTTGGTGGGCAGCCTCCAATGCAAACTGTTTGGTCCACTAGAGTTAACAAGAGCATTGCACCAACAGAGGACCTTAAAAACCCTCAAGCGTATGTTCCAATGCCAACAACTTCAGATGAACGGAGCTCTTCTGAGTGCAGTGTTGACAGGGCAAACAGACTTAGTTTTGACCCTTATGATCTTCCAAATGATGTTAGACAGCTGGCTCAAATAGTTTATTCTGCACATGGTGGTGAAGTTGCTGTTGCTTTCCTGCGCGGAGGGGTGCACATTTTCTCGGGCCCAAATTTTGATCAGGTTGACAGCTATCATGTCAACGTTGGCTCATCAATTGCTCCACCAGCCTTCTCCTCTAGCAGTTGTTGCTTGGCATCAGTATGGCATGACACACTCAAAGATCGAACCATACTAAAGATAATACGAGTGCTTCCTCCTGCAATTCTTAATGTTCAGACAAAGGTCAGCTCAGCTGTTTGGGAACGGGCAATAGCAGATAGGTATGCAACACAGTTAATACAAGCTGATTGAACTGATTTATTTGATCTCACAGTTGCGTTTTGTTGGCAGATTTTGGTGGAGCTTGATGGCTGGTGTGGATTGGTGGGACGCTGTCGGTTGCACACAGAGTGCTGCTGAAGATGGTATTGGTGAGTAACTAAGTTTGTAGTTTGTCAAGTTCGATTTGTTTGAGTTGCCCTTGCAATTTGATGGGAAGTTGATCCTTTGTGTACTGTACAATTTCCACAACTCGCGTTTTGGGTTCTGCAAGTCTCTTTACTTCATGGGGCGCAAATCATTTTGTTTGGATGTTTAGGGCTTAACTGAATGAAATTTGATGTTTATGATTTGAAAAAGTACCTGGTGACATCGTTTTAAATTTAAACGGCCTATAATGGGATGACGTTCATGCTCCGTCTTAATAACCCACTTCTTATCTGAAATGGGGCAAATGGCTTGGGAGTAACAGCTTGGAACTGTGCACTGTGCATCCGCCTTATCTTGAAATGTGTTTTTGCCTATGTTCCTTTTTCTAGATTCCTTGATGTATTAAAATGATTTTCTGCTGTGACCCGAGACAGAATTTCTTAAGCAAATGGACGTCTCTGTTTTTAGTATATACTACTATTTGCTACAATATGGTTGGCAGCAGATGCAACATTTATGCTCCTCAGCGAAAAACTAAAATCCTTAATCTTCATTTCAGTCTCACTTAACAGTGTGATAGCTCTGCTGGATACGGACTTCCATTGTCTTCCAACAATGCAACAGAGGCAGCAACACTGTCCTGTAAGTGGTGGTGTTGTAGTTTGCTATGCACAGTTTGTAGCACTGGCCTTCAATTACTCATTATTTATAATCAACTTGCTTACTTATGGAGTATGTAATAGATGTGTCACATTATCTTCTTGCATTCTTTAGATAGTGCATTCATCAATTAGCATGATGGTTCTTCTACCACTTTTTACCCTTGCAATTACGAAGGAGATGCATACATTCCCTTCACTCTTTTTTTATACTAGTCTCGTGACTTGCAAATTTACTGGCACTACTTTGAGTTGTGGTGAGATTACTTGAAACACATGCAAGGCATCCACATCATCAAGCGCACAACCAATCCACTTTCCACTTTCCACTTTCCACCACATCATCAAGCGTGCATACAACCATTCCATTTTCCACTTCTGCCACATGCAAACTCTCCCCATTATTATTTTCATCTTTTGAACAAGAAATAATTTAACTTGAATGTCACAAGGCAATATAACATGCATTCATCCTCCAATTACCTCTTAAGTTTTCTACCATCATATGGTGAGAATGTTGTGCGGCATTATTTTCATATGTTTCAATTTTATTTTCAATAATGCCGATGCTATAATTTTCCGCAGCAACGTGCGAGGCGTTATCTAGTTACTGAAATAACTGAATATTTCAGTAATAATAATCTTTTTTGTATATCTCCAAATCTCCAGTGCAATATACTTAACAGAATCCTTGAGAATAGTCACATGCCAAACACCTGTACTTTGTAGATGTTTGGACGGATAGGTTATTTAGTGATTAGAGGTAATTTATATGCATAAGCATCTGATAGACATCGGTGCATTATCAAGCAGCTATGCTAAAGATAGTACCTTATATGTTGTACATGGCAAGAAAAGTGGTTTCCTTGGCAGTATGGATTAATCTATTACTTTCTAACACCTGCGATTGATTGATTTGCTGCATGCAGAACCTTGATAGGATAAAGTGTAGGTTGTTGGAAGGAACTAATGCTCAAGACGTAAGAGCACTTGTGTTGGACATGCAAGCAAGATTGCTTCTGGATATGCTAGGCAAGGGAATAGAGTCTGCGCTGATAAATCCATCAACCCTGCTACCTGAACCCTGGCAAGCTTCTAGTGAATTGTTGTCTAACATTGAGCCTGACAAAATGACGGTTGACCCGGCTCTACTTCCAAGCATCCAGGTCTACTTTACTTCCTGTCCTTTTCATTTCGTTGTCATAAATATTGATTTATTACCATCCATTGTTTTTATTTTTATTGACATGTGCTTTGGGAGCATTGGTACTTCGGATATTTTTATTAACACTTGTATGTAGGTGGTATTAAATTTCTTTCATCATGAGCATTGCTTTCCCTAGGTTAGGTGAAATCATGCCCAACTCACCAACTGCCGCTTATGCTCCGACTAGATTACGTTATTACACATTCAGCATAAGCTGCTCGCGTAGAAACTTACATGTTGTTAATCCGTGGATGTACTTATTTTTTAGCACTGGAATGCAGGGTTATGTTGACGCTGTTCTAGATTTAGCATCACATTTCATCACACGCTTGCGGCGTTATGCAAGCTTCTGCCGGACTTTGGCTAGTCATGCTGTAGGGGCATCTTCTAGTTCAGGCAATTTGAGGAATATGGTTACTAGTCCAACCAACAATTCTCCGTCGCCGTCAAATAATCAAGGTTAATTTTTTATTCCTTCTATTTTATTAAAATTTCAGCGTTTCTGTAGTTTGTGCAGAACAGAAACACCTTGAAATGTTTGTTTGTCATTTCATGTTCTACAAATGACCGAGTTGCTTTTATATTTTCTGATTTAGCATTGCTTCTTAGCATTTGATACTCCTGTCTCCTGCAATTTACAGGTAATCAAGGTGGAGTAGCATCTGCGACAGGGAGCTCACAAATGCAGGAGTGGGTCCAAGGTGCCATTGCTAAGATTAGTAACAATGCTGATGGCGCTGCCAATGCCGCACCAAATCCAGTTAGTGGGAGGTCATCATTTATTCCTATAAGCATCAACACAGGGACTTTTCCCGGGACACCTGCTGTCAGGCTTATTGGAGACTGCCATTTCCTTCATAGATTATGCCAGTTGCTGCTATTTTGTTTGCTTTTTCGGAGGAGGCAATCACCAAGATTACTCGCAAATGCACAAAAAAATCCTGATTCTGCCATGCAGAAAATACAGCAATTGATGAACAGTAAGATGGAGGACAGTAGTTCTGGTATTTCTGCTGTAAGATCTGGTCTAGGGGCTGCCAAAGTGGAAGATGGTGCAGCTACACGTGGACAGTTGGTTCTTGGAGCAAAGGGTCTTGAAGAAAATCCAATGGGCAAATCTGTTAGAATTGGTTCTGGCAATGCTGGCCAGGGCTACACGTCGGATGAGGTAACAGCAGTAATTTATTGCCATGAGTTTCTTTTGTTAAATCACTGTAGCACGTATTGTTTTAAGAGAAGCACTGAAATTGCGTTGTCCATTAACCATTTTACACTTCTCAGGGACTAACAATATGAACGAAGTAAAAAAGTCACATATGTTGGAGAGAGAGGGGATAATGCCCACATTTCAGCTTACGTCAGCTGTCAAAGTTAAATCACGCACTAAACAGGCTTAAAATTATTATTTTTATCTGATCATATTGACAGATAACAATTATAAGTTACTGAAAATGTTACTGCACCTGCATTTGAACATTCTTCTCTAGTCCCTGTAGTTTCTTGACCAAAGCATCTGTATAAGAGCCATTACATGGTGTATTATATCTGTATGTTATCTGGAAACTGTGAGTCAGCTAGCTTGTTCAGAGCCACTGTAAGACTGATTACTTGGATAGTTTACTTTGTTGTATTAATCTACCCAGTTGATTACTGCAGTTTTACTAACTGTGTATTTCTGCAAGACTGTAAGATTTGATTGGATAGTTTATCGATGATATACCGCAGTTTCACTAGTTACTTGGACTCGGGATTTTCTACATGCTTCTACTGGAGTTTCACTAATTATTTGAACTCATGAAATGCTTGATTGCATATCTGACAACTACATAATTTGTTGCGTTGTTGCAGGTGAAGGTTCTATTTCTCATATTGGTTGACCTTTGTCGAAGGACATCAGGCTTGCAACACCCATTGCCTGTTTCTCAGGTTGGTACTAGCAACATAATTATAAGGCTGCACTTCATCGACGGCACTTACACTGTGCTCCCTGAGGTAGTGGAAGCATCTCTTGGTCCCCATATGCAGGTACAACATAGTTTCTCAATGAACCTTCGTCTGTTTAAGAATTTATGTATATGTGTGAGTGTCCAACATTTGAATAATAATATGTGACAATAATAATGGTATATTGTCTGGTAGAAAAAGAGATTGTAGTATTCTATCTTCTCTGCTACTTATACTTGCCAAAGTTAATGGTGGATTGAGTCCCTAAAAGAATATTACTATATTCCCTAAAAGAATAATCAGAGACAATTAAAATGGATCGGAGGGAGTACATCTTTGTACTAAATCAGCGACATTTTATATGGATCGGAGGGAGTACTGTTTTTTAGTGGCTCGGGTGATTCCGGTACTTACAATATACAACCTCAGTAAACAAGTGCCAAAGATAATAAAAACCAAGTGAAACAGTGTTAACATACTATGGGGGTGGGGCAGGAGCATGTGGGTGGTTGTAACTCGTTAGATGTTCAGAGGCTCGCAGCTATTATTTATGGGTCTCATTTCCAACTAAGTGTGTGGAGAGGTGTATGCATTGTATTTCATTTTGTATTTTTATGCAGAATATGCCGCGTCCACGGGGAGCTGATGCTGCTGGTCTTTTACTTCGAGAATTGGAACTGCAACCTCCTTCTGAAGAATGGCATAGGCGCAACATGTTTGGAGGACCCTGGTCAGAACCAGATGATCTCGGTCCATTGGATAATATGCCACATCTGAAAATAGGTGGTCATATCAACCCTCACTTGTCTGACATGGAAGAGGAGGGTAAAACTAACTTTGGGATTCAAAGTCTTTGGCCAAGAAAGCGCCGGTTGTCTGAAAGAGATGCAGCATTTGGTCTGAAAACATCTGTAGGTCTTGGAGCTTATCTTGGCGTGATGGGGTCTCGACGAGATGTCATCACAGCCGTGTGGAAAACAGGACTTGATGGTGAATGGTATAAGGTGAGTATGCTTAGATTCGCTTCGCGATCTAGTCTCATTCTTGTTTTTTTTTTTACTAGATTTTATCAGTGTATTCTATCCAGTTTTGTGTCTAATCCTCTCTTCTGCAGTGCATACGATGTTTGCGGCAAACTTGTGCATTTGCACAGCCTGGTGCCCCAAACATGGCAAATGAACGGGAGGCGTGGTGGATCAGCCGGTGGACCCAAGCATGTCCCATGTGTGGTGGGTCATGGGTGAAAGTTGTGTGATCGCTGTCTTCCGTGACTTCTCCAGTGACTGCTTCACCATGCTGATTCGTCTATAGTAGTTGCCGCTTGGCCAAATCTGAACGAGCATTGTTGGATCCCATGTTGGATAATTTTGTACCCAACAATTAGATCATTGGTCTCATGCCCCAGCGCTGTGGTTTACCTCCAGAGATCAAAAGCTTAAAGCAGATACTGAGACTTGGCTCTAACGGCTATGTAAAAGTATAGTAATATTAGGGGAGATGGCAATGTTTGTATTCTGCGTTTCTTATGTGTATAAATGTATCACAATGTTCAAAGGAAGCTGTTAGATACACATATTGCTAGTGCTGGATGTAGCTAAATTGCTAGGGGAGTTTGACTGTTTTGATAAAAAAAAAACTGCAATCTTATGTAAATTTATGTGAATGTTATGTTCTGTTAGATGAGACGGAAGCTGCAGTTGTCACTACCCAGTTCCTTGGCATCGTATGTTCTTGGGACAAACTCTTGGGGCTTTGATTTGAAGGAATTTTGAAGTATTGGAAACCTTAGGAATTTTTCATACGCTGGCCGTTTCGATTCGCATGGTTGAATTCTATTAAGAATTTTTTCTAAGCATTCGTTTGTATTACATTCCATATGAATTTTAGCACCCACTCAAACCTCTTAAAAAGAATCATTTGTTTTTCCTATGATGCAGGCAAACCAAGTTAATGTATTGCTATAGGATTCAAAAGAACATGACATTGCAACCTATGTTTTCTTTTTTTTTTGTTCTGAAATCCTATGAATCAAAGAGGCCCTTGATTTTACGGTGGTTTTTATGCTTTGTTTCCCGATTTCTTTTGCTGATGTGATCGTGCTGTTCGTCCTGTTAGGTTCGAAGTTCACAATTTTCTCAGCTCCAGCGCGATTTCTTTTGAGCTAATTTAAAGTACGCTCTTTAAAATAGATAGACGAATTTTAACTGCACTTTTCGTTTCTTCTTAACTAGCTAGTCTGTAGAGTGCCGCGAAACCGCGACGCGACTTCAGAAACGAGATCACATCCATCCAGATCTCTCTGCACATCGCCGGCGATGTCGTCGCCCTACACCGGCGCGCAGCAGCCGTCCCCGGCGCCGCACCAGCTGCCGGCGGCGCAGCAGAACCATTCGCTGGCGTTCCGCGTGATGCGGCTGTCCCGCCCTTCGCTGCGGCCCGACCCGGCGGCGCTCCTCCGCTTCGACCCCCGCGACGTCTTCCTCCCCGAGGACGCGCTCACGTCCCCCGACCCCTCCGCCGCCGCCGACTTTCTTCAAGGCCTGCTCCAACCGCCCGACTCCGGCGCAGCAACCACCGTCCCCGGGGACTTCACCTTCCGCGATCGCTTCCTCCTCCACGACACCGCCGACGCCCTCGCGCCCCCCGGCCTCCTCGTCCTCCCACAGGCCTTCGGGTTAGCCTTTTCCATTTCCTTCTAGAATGTTGTGTGCAGCTCTCTAGACGAGAGCCTGCGCTGATGCTTCTGTGTCTGTGGCTAGGGCGATCTATTTGGGGGAGACATTCTGCAGCTACATCAGCATCAACAACAGCTCCGGCTTGGAAGCCAGGGAAGTCATAATCAAGGTGTGTTGATCCACCGCGCTCTTTTTGTTTCACGAAGTGCATTAGATCATTTCTAGAGAATTGCATCAGTTTTTGACAGAAACCATTGCATCAATTGGTCGAGTTATTATTGGCTGGTGTGAATTGTGTGTGACACGTTCAGTTAAACTGCTAGGTTAATACTTTTGGAATCTCTGATCAGCGTGATGCTGCATGCTTAGCCTTACTTCTTGTCGGTGTGGTCATGACCAAACTTGTTGCTGCAGTCATTACCAAAGATAGCCTTAGTTCTCATTGCTGCATCCATGACCTATCGTTAAGGTCGATTACTGGATCACCTTGCTACTGTCATGAATGTTCAGTTCCTGGATTAGTCAGTTGTAATTTGCACGTTGCAGTTTCAGTATGGTGTTTGATCAAGTCGAACTAGAACTGGTAATATGAGGTATCAGCACATGTGAGACATTATGCACGCAAGTAGTATCATTAGTTTGGATGGTTGGCCTTAGCTCTTGTTATGCATATACGATTGTTCTGTTCATAGATTTGCAGGTTTCTCTGTCTTAAATTTGTGATACTTATGCATTCCCTTTGCGGTGATATGCATTGTGGACATTGCTCTCATACAGTTTCATCTTATTCTGTCACAAAGTTTGACTGAACTTTACTTGCATTAGGCAGAAATACAAACCGAGAGACAGAGGATACTTCTCCTGGATACATCGAAATCGCCTGTTGAATCGATTCGATCAGGGGGTAGATATGATTTTATCGTGGAGCATGATGTCAAAGAACTTGGCGCACATACGTACACTCCTTTCCTTTTTTAACTTCCACAACTGTTGCTTTGGCCATAACAATCTTGATTGTTATTTGATTTGTGCGGTTATTGAATCCAGGCTTGTCTGTACTGCTTTATATAACGATGGTGACGCGGAGCGTAAATATCTTCCTCAGTTCTTCAAGTTCACTGTTTCAAACCCATTGTCTGTTCGAACAAAGGTACTTTACTTCTCCTATCTATATATGTTCGTATCTGATCTATGTTCTGTAGGTCAAATCAATAATTTGGGTTTCACCATTTTTTTTCCAGGTTCGCACCATCAAGGTAGGTTACCTCATGCTTCACAAGTGTAAATGTAACTGTAAGTCCTTTGATTAAATGTAGGGGTCTTCTTTAGGAGTCATCAAATGATATGTTTCCAAAGATCTTTGCACATTTGCCTCAAGATTATTAGTTTCCCTACTTAATCTCGCTCTCTGTGCTTAGATTGTAACCTTGTACCAATAGCAGTTCACATTTTCTTTTCATGCTTGCTATTTTTTTTGCCCTCTTTTTTCCAGTTCAGCTTTCTGCTAGAATCATCTGTAAACTGTTTTTTTACTCCCGCATTCTTATCGCTGAGTTGAATTTCTAGTGGAGAAATCCCAGTGTTCTCCCCTGGGAATAAGACTTCAGGGGACTGTTTATTCCGTTAAACCTATAGCATTGTTTATTCCGTTAAACTGTAGTACTGTTTATTTTTTGACGTTAAACCTATAGTACTGTTATTCTGTTATTTCTGTAACAACCTATTACCTTAAATTGACGGGGTTATTCCCTTTAAATTGTTTAAATTGATGCGGTTAGTCCTTTTAAAACTATAGTACTGTATATTGTGTATTCCATTTTTTTATTAATTCACCATGGCAATCTTGGACTCTATATAGTTGATCCATGTTGACAGGATACTACATATCTGGAAGCCTGCATAGAGAATCATACAAAATCTAACCTTTACATGGATCAAGTAGATTTTGAACCTGCCCAACAGTGGAGCGCTACAATACTGGAAGCTGATGAACACCCCTCAGTGGTGAAGTCTACAATACGGTAAGTCAGTGCTGAAAACAAGCTCGTCTATTTCAGCATGTTGACTGTCATGTCAATAAATGAATGGCTAGTCCGAGTTGTATTTTTATATAGGGACCTCTGCAAACAACCAATTCTGATTAGAGCGGCAGGAGGAATATACAATTACCTATATCAGCTCAGACCATCGTCCGATGAGCCTGGTCAAATCAAGACAGAGGGTAGCAGCATACTTGGTAAATTTCAGATTACATGGCGGACAAATCTTGGTGAACCAGGCCGCCTGCAAACTCAGAACATTCATAGCACTGTCAGTAACTTCCTGTCCTCTCTTTTGATATTTATGTCACGTGTTGACTACAATGATATCTAGTTGGTTGCCCTATTAAAATTGAGAATGAAAATGATGTGCAACCTCTTTAGTTTAACTCATTACTGGTTTTTTTCACACCTCTTTTCTTTTTGTCAGCCTACTCCAAGCAAAGATGTTGACCTTCGTGCTGTGAAAATTCCACCTGTTATATTTCTAGAAAGACCATTTATGGTAAGTGATTTATTGGTTAACATTTCATCCAAAATCTTGCAGCCTAAACTACTGTGGCCCAAATAGTCAGCTAATACAGTTAAAGCATGATGGGATTTCCTTTCACAATTTCTGTGGAACGGCAAAATCTTAGGTCTTGTTCTGTGAAGTTTAACAAAACTTACTTCTTCAGAGTACTAGATGGAGGTTAATAATGATTGAATTTATTTCTGCTTTTCCTTCTAACAATACAGCTAAGAATCTGTTAGCTTATCCTGCTTCTGGGTATCAAATTGAGTTAGTCTTGCAATTTTTCTGCTGGGTCGTGTGGATGTGGATCCTCTATATAGTCCATCTATATTTTATTTTATTTTATATATTAATATATGTTCACTAGGGTTCTTACCTGATATTCCCATACAAAAATGGGCCAGTCTGAATCCACTTCGTCAAGTATTTGTTCGTTCACGTCCCAGGTGAGATATTGTCTTTTCCTAGCTGGCTTGTGTAATTGCAGCATCCGGTGCTAGCACATGTCACAGTGGATCTTAGCTTGCTTTCCACCTTAAACAACACATCTGCCTCATGACATCCTTGACCGACCGACTCTCTGGCTTTTAGTCTTCCCGAGCTCCTGTTTTTGTCTGAATCTTCTTTGCTTGGATGATAACTCATTTCCATCTGCATCTCAAGCCTTTCCTTGGTTAAATCTGTCACCTGGGAACTCGTATTACATCTGCTAAAGTGCCTTCTACACTTGAGCCTTCAGGCAAAAACTTCTGCTGATCTTAGTAACATTATCTGACAATTTTATATTTGCTGAACTAGGATATTCATCTGACAGTTTATATTTGCTGAACTAGGATAATAACCACATGTTTTATGTACGGTATGGTTTGAACACTTGAATCAGTCACATTTCTTTTTACTCTTCTCATTTTTATGATTGGTGATCCATTATTATGTATCAGCGCACAAATTGCTACAGTTGTTCAATGTACATTATTTTCTCCAGGTCAATCTATGCCTTACAAATCAAACAGAGAAAACAGTTGGCCCTTTTGAAGTATTTCTAGCTCCAAGTGTATCTGGTGAACAAAAAACTGTTCTGGTCAATGGATTACAGAAGTTGGTTAGTTGCTATACTTATATGTTATTTAATCTTTATGATGATAGGTTGATCTGGTTTTAGCCTTTCATTAGAGCATATTTTTGGTTGCGGTGTTCGACAGCTTCTTAAATATTTGTCATGTGAAAATTATGATTGGTATTCTGTTTAATTTGCACATCAATATAATCAACGATCCCGTGGTTTAGGTATGCTAATGTAGTGTGTAGACATGTGTCAACGCATGTGGTTCTTTGTATTTTTGGTTTCATGCTAATGGCCTTCAGGTCAATAATAATTTTACATCCTGTTATTTGTAATTTTACATTGAGTATTTCTGATGTATGTGATCTACTACCTCCATTCCTAAATATGAGACGTTGGGACAGTTTAAATTAAACTGCCCCAACGTCTTATATTTAGGAATGGAGGTAGTAGTAGATAGCAAATTTAGATCATCAAACTCGTTACTTCTCTAGCTTTTAATTTATAGTTAAAAACAATGAAATTCTCAATGTTGAGTAATCTAGGTTGCAGCTAATATCGATGAATATAATGCTGTGTCAGTATGCGTTTGACTTCTCACTGTCGGTTGTGCACAGGTTTTGCCATTAGTGGAGGCTTTTGAGTCCATCAACTTTGACCTGGTGAGGACACTATGAATAGATAACTTGTGCATATATATATCTTGCTTGTCGTTAAACATAAAATATATGTCTTTTTGGCGTCGCATATAGTTTGAAAAGTGATAGTATTGATAACCTGTGCTCTTGTCTTTATCGATTTTCCTCATTTCAATCACTGTACAACTGCACTTTTGCATAGGTGTAAGACATAGGAATTGAAACGAGTTAGAGTCTGCATGTCATGGTGGTCGTTAGGAAAACTGAGATAGCGATAAGAGTTAGTTTTAAGTTCAGTTAGGAAAACCGAGATAGCGATAAGAGTTAGTTTCCTTCGAATGAAATATTATCTCCTTTAAGTTAGTGATTAGTTTCTTGGGCTACCAAGTCAAGTATTTTATTCCCTATAAAATGGACACAATATACTCATTTGTAATTAAGCAATGAATCAGTCAGATGACACAAAACTGTAAGCCTCCGAACCTCTCTGATCACGCTAGCGATTAAGCCCCGCCGGTGGCTAGACAGAGTGTCATATCCCTGCCCCCCGGAACTTTACCAAGTTATTGCACATCATGGATGACATCGTTACCGGATCTTTAGCTTGCATTTCATACAAGCGTCCTTCAAGTGGAAGCATCCATTTGATCATCAAAGTCAGTAGGATGTTCGTTTTTTATTTTGTTACTACTGTGTGCAATTGTGTCTTGCCACAGAAGTCCGGTAAGTCGGATGCAAGATTGTGATGCATTTATAGTTATTATTTTCTGGCGCCTTGTTTGAATGTGAAGTGTAGTAACTATATCTGGGATAACCTTGTGCAGAGCATGGTAGCTACCCAACTTGGCGTGCAAAAGATCTCTGGAATTACATTGTATGCTGTGCAGGAAAGGAAGCACTACGAACCTTTGCCAGACATAGAGGTAAAATGTAGCAACTTCGGTGTCAAGTTCGTCTCTTCATTTGCCGAAGTGAATGGCAGCATTTTAGTTTGTTGAACGTTGATCGCTTTGCAGATTTTTGTCGACGCGGAATAGAACACCGCATCCACATCGGGAGACCCGTTGGACGTGCTAGATTAGACCTTCAGGGTGAACCATATTCTCGTTGATGTACTTCTGTTTATTGTACTACTGATATCATCATGTTGTAATTAACCACACCTTTTATGTCAAAAGTAATGCATCCGTGCATGTTCGTTGTGTAATAGTAGCATGAACTGGTTGAGTCAGGCAAGAAAGGATTTTTTTTTGCTCTGTTACCTTCTGCATTTTGTTAGTGTGTTTTGGGTCGGGCTGGGCCAAGCTCGGGCTTGAGATTTTGAGTTCCAGCTTTACCAAGCCCGGCTCAGACCCAATATGCCACGGAGAATGTTCGGGTTTAGTGTTTGGGTGGACAAATGGGGGAGTAGTCCATTACCATGGTATCCAAAGGGTGCCCCCATTTGTACAAAATCTTCTTTTTTCTCTCTTAGTTTGTACTCCTACTTCTATTTGTTCTCCATTAAACAGTTGAAGTAGCCCGGTGCTACCCCTCTTTAGTTTCAAGTAATCATCATAGCCTTGCACATCCTCCACAATGTGCAAGAACAAATGTCGGTGCATCTGAAAGTGATGGTGAAAGTAGTGAGGAGATCGTTGGGCGAGGGTCCTCCGGCATGTCGTCAATCGCCTGTTTTATTTCCTCCCAGGGAGAAATCTCTCTCAAGATCGGAAAGATCCATGTGTTCAAGCTCTAGCTCTGAAAGTGTTGATGCGCAGCCGAGGCCATCTCCTCCGCGTCCGTAACCGTGCCTGACGGTCCATACAGCACATGAATTGCGTTGTGCTTGTGACGTGCATTAGCCTTGCGCTGAAAAAACTTCGTGTTGGCATCACTCGCTTTTAGCCAAAGCACCCGGCTTCGCTGCCTAAGCTTGATCTTTAATAACACAGCAAGTCCCAAAAATCTGGACTTTAGCTTGGCTCTTAGTTCACTCTCATCGTGAGATAGCTGTCTGAAATCTTGTTGCGTGTCCAACTGGAGTATGAGCTCATTCGTTATGCCAAGCTGCCTCTGAACATCACCCACGATTGTTTTGCTCCAAGCTCGTAAGGCCTTGCTTAGCCTATGGAGCTTCGTATTTAGCCTAGTGATTGGGCACACGTTCCCTGTAGAAGCAGCCCAAGATTGGTTTACCACCTCGTGGAAACCCTCAATGTGTTGCCAGTATGCTTCATATCTGAACCTTCTGTTGGTTTTTGTGATCATGTCATTTACAAGGATAAGGGGACAATGGTCGGAGATGGCTGAGGATTGCGGCAGCAGCTTCGCCCCAGGGAATAGGAGCTCCCATTCCACATTGCAAAATGCCCTATCGAGCCGGACCAGCGTGGGTGGAGTCTGCTCATTGCTCCAAGTGAAACGGCGTCCAATTAAAGGAATTTCATGCAAACTTGATCTATTCAATGTGCGCCTGAATCTACTCATCCATGTACGAGATAATCTGCTATTGTTCTTGTCCTGGGGGTCGGTTATCAGGTTGAAATCACCGATAAGGACCCAGGGTCCGCTCGTGCCGTTGTGGATGGTCGCCAGCTCGGCCAAGAACGCCGGCTTCCTCTGATCATCATGGGGGCCGTAAACCGTCGTCAAGCTCCAGGGTTGGCCCCCTCCTGTGGGCGCAAAGCTGATCGTGATACTGAAATCCCGCACCGTCGTGGTGGTGGCGCGGAAACAATCTAAGCGCCAGCACAGTAGGATACCTCCACGGGTGCCGGCGGCGTTAAGGGACACGCTTTGGTCGAAGCGGGGCCCAACGCGGAGGAGATGGCCTCGGCTGCGCATCAACACTTTCAGAGCATCCTGGGCGAGGGTCAACCGAGAACAAGAGCACTAAACTGGGACGAGCTAGAGCTTGAACACATGGATCTTTCCGACCTTGAGAGAGATTTCTCCCTGGAGGAAATAAAACAGGCGATTGACGACATGCCGGAGGACAAGGCTCCCGGGCCCGACGGCTTCTCAGGAGGGTTCTTTAAACACTGTTGGGAGACGATTAAGGAGGACCTGCTGCAGGCTATGAACCAGTTGCACCGCATGGATAGTAGGGGACTCAACAGAATTAACAAGGCCATCATCGTACTGATTCCTAAGAAACAGGGGGTGGACACACTTCCGGATTTCCGCCCGATTTCATTGTTGCACAGTGTGATAAAAATCTTTTCTAAGATCCTTGCACGGCGCCTCGCTCCTAAACTGGGAGGATTAGTGGACCAATGCCAGAGTGCCTTCATTAAAAAACGCAGTATACAGGAGAACTTCCTGTATGTACAGAGCACGATTCGTTTTCTGCATAAGACCAAGAAGCCGTCAATCCTGTTAAAACTCGACATTGCCAAGGCGTTTGACTCGCTCTCCTGGGCGTACTTGATAGAGATGATGCAGTCCAGGGGCTTTGGCGCACGATGGTGCGAGTGGATCGCGATGATTCTGAGGACTTCGACCTCGAGTGTGCTCATCAACGGACATCAATCAGAGAGCGTGACTCATCGAAACGGCTTACGGCAAGGCGATCCGTTATCACCATTTCTCTTCATCTTGGCCATGGACCCACTGCAAAGACTCTTGTCCATCGCAACGGAGCGCGGCATGCTCTCGAAACTGCCGGGGCGAAGGCGCTTGATGCGTTGTTCGTTCTACGCCGATGACGTCGCTCTATTCATGAACCCCACGGAGAGAGACGCTTCAATGATCAACTTGCTACTGCAATGCTTTGCGACGGCAACGGGTCTTCACACAAACAAGAACAAAAGCGCAGCCCTGCCTATACGATGCGGAGCGATTCAGCTGGAACGAGTCCTAGCGCATCTTGGAATCCCGATTAAAAGCTTCCCCATCACATACCTCGGAATGCCGTTATCGCTACGGAATCTAACCAAGGTTGATCTTGATCCCCTGCTCCTGAAATTTGGCAGCAAAACAACGATGTGGAAGGGCAGACTAATGGCAAAGAGCGGCCGGTTGGTGCTTCTGAAATCGGGATTGACCGCGCTGGCCATCTATATGATGACAGTCCACAAACTACCGGCCTGGGTCTGGAAGCGTATGCTACAGATATGTCGCGCCTGGCTTTGGAGTGGTGAGACTGAATGCACGGGTGGCAAATGTAGGGTGGCTTGGAGCCTTATATGTCGCCCAAAAAAGTTTGGTGGCTTAGGAGTGCTGGACCTTCCGCGCTTCGGGACCGCTCTCAGACTGCGATGGCTATGGTCTGCGTGGCACTACCCGGCGCGGCCTTGGGTGAGTTTCAAACTTCCATGCGACGAGAAAGACCGCATGTTATTCGCCATGGCAACTGAGGTTACAGTGGGTGATGGTCAACGGGCCAACTTTTGGCATGATCGTTGGCTGCTTGGACAATGCCCCAAAATCATTGCACCTGCTCTTTTCAAGATCTCAGCAAGAAAAAACAGAACGGTCCATGAGGCGCTGCAGGCAGAAACTTGGCTCTCGGACCTTTCTAGGGGACTGACCGACCAAATGCTACCGGAACTGTTGCGGCTTGCGGCGTTGCTTGATACAGTACAATTGCACGATGGACAGGACGACTCGATCGCCTGGCGTTTCACGGAGTCACATGAGTACACAGCGAGATCGACCTACCTTCTGCAGTTCGAGGGCTCGGTTCCCACGGAGAATTACAATCTAATTTGGAGGGCGTGGTCGCCTGAGAAATGTCGGTTCTTCATCTGGACTGCGGCGCTTGGGAGGATCCTAACTGCCGATGTCTTGCTGCGCCACGGATGGGAGAACAACTATTTCTGTACACTATGCGAGCAAAACCTGGAAACAATGGCACATTTGTTCTGGGACTGCCCATGGTCCAAACAAGTTTGGGGCAAGATCGCACACCTAACCAACATGCCGGCGCTCCAGCCACAATCCTGGAACAATCAGACAAGCATCATCGGATGGATGGCACACTGTCACAACCAAGCCGCTAAGGAGAAGAAGAAAGGAACACTGTCCTTGCTACATCTTGTCCCATGGGAGTTGTGGAAGGAAAGGAACAGGAGGACCTTCCAACAGGAAGCTCTGTGCTTAGACTCTTTCCTTACTAGATTAAGAGAGGAGATCACACTCTGGAATCTCGCGAGAGCTGGGATTCCTTTCGATCCTGGCTAAATCTATAGGTAGTGTGGTGTTTTTTGTGTTTCTCTTTCCTTTCACTTGTGCCCGCCCGCTCTTTTTTTTGTGCTACTATCTGTAGCCCACCCCTGTCCTTTTTCTCTGATCAATGAATTTGGTAGATTCTACCAACATTCAAAAAAAAGTAGTGAGGATGAAAAGGTCGGCTCGGCTGCAAAGTAGTTCCTGTAGAGCAGGACATGCCCATCTGCCCTATGTCAATTGAGGACCAGATGCTCCGGTATAAGATATGATTGGCCTTTTATTGGTGATGAGCTCGTATGAGGTGTTTTTTAAAGGAATTTGTGAAGATAAGCTCTGTTGACAATGTGGCATGCACTATTGACAACATCAACCCAAAACTGAGTTGGGGTTTTGAATTCAATGAGCATGGTGCGTAACATTTCCATGAGAGTCATATTCTTGCATTCCAGAACTCCATTTTGATACAGAGTGTAGGTGACAGATAATTCATGCGCGGTGCCATACTCATCGAGGAAATTTCCATATTGGTATTCTTGAATTCCATGCTATTTTTACTCCTCACATGTTTCATGATCACCTTATAGCCATTTTGTGCTCTTTGTGTGAATCTTTTGAAGCATTGTTGGGTCTTGTCTTTATCTTCAAGAAAATAAGCCCAAGTGACTCGAAAAACTCATCAACAATTAAGAGACCATAGTGATTGCCACTGAAGCTTTGTGGTTCGAATAAGTCCATATGAAGAAGTTCAAGTGGACAAGTCGTGGACATGATTGTCTTCATAGGATGCTTTGACATCACTTGCTTGCTATCTTTGAAAGCACTACAGTATTGTGTCTTGTTGAAGTTGACATCATCAATTCCTTCGAAGTGCTTGTGCTTCACCAACTTCTACAAATTTCTCATACCTGCATGACCAAGTCTTCGGTGCCATAGCCAACCCTCTATTTTGTAAGCAAACAAGTGGCAACTGATGGACCTTTTGATAAATCTACAAGATACATGTCACCTCTTCTAACACCTTCGAAGACATCTGAATAATTTTTTTCCCATGATGACTTGGCAACCATACTTAGTGAATAACACAAGCATATATAGGTCGGTTGGTTTAGCAACAAACATAAGATTGTATCCGGGAACCAACAAGCATAACTTTGTCAACATGTTTGTCCCTGCTGATGGCAACCTTACCCAACCCGATTACCTTTGCTTTATTGTTGTCCGCAAACTTGATGTTCTTTTGCGAGGAAGAACTAATAGTGGAATCAACAAACATGCTTTTGTCTCCTATCATATGGTTGGTGCATCCACTATCCATCACCCATTTAGTGCCTTCGGTGACATGGTCCCGCAGAAGAATCGATTCTTCTTAACAATCCACATCTTGATGGGTGCCTTAGAAGCATTTGTATTGCATTGAACATTTGAAGACATAACATATGAAGCATTTGAGTTTTGTTTCAAAGCAGGGTTATAGTGATCAAATGAGTATGCATAGAAGTTCTTCAAAGATTTGTGCACATAGTGGTTCGAAGAACAATGTACATATTCATGAGATGCAAAATTAGCATTGCCCTTAGAGGACATCCCTATTGCTTGTAAGTTAATGAACGATAGTTTCATTCTTCATGTGTTGGTTATTGACTCGTCATTCTAACATTAATCGTGCTACTTAGTCCATATTTTTGGGTGCACTTTTTGATTAATGATTAATTGTGGGTGTCCTCCTCGAGCATACATCATTATATCATTTAGTCCGACCTTTACCTTATGACCATGTCGATGCTATCCTGAAGCATGATTGTGGTATTTCGAATATCAACAAGAACATTGGTAGTGCAATGCTAAATGTTTCTTGATTGATTACCCAAATACCGTTGTATGGGTAAACATCATAATTTTCCTCGCCCTTTACCTAAATGGTTGTCTACTTGCTATCCTATCGTGGATATCATGCTATCACTACAAAGAAAATACACTTCCGTGATGATGTGTGTTTGCCACAGTAGGTCACGTTTTCTGTCATGCATGTACATCCATGACGATTTTATGACAGAATCAAGATAGTCATACATGTGCTGTCATAGAAGTGTTCCATGACAATATCAAAACTATCATCACAGAAGTGTCCACTTCCATGACGCTAAATGGCACGTCATGGAAGTGCTTTCGTCAAGGGTAACTGATACATGGCATCCACCATAACGGGTCGCCGTTAAGCTATCGGGTTTCATTTTGGATCTGGTAACCCGTTAATAGCCCGGACCAATGGAGATTTTCCACGTGTAAAATTCTCATTCGCTGGAGGATCCACGTGTCGGCTCAACGTTAGGACAGATGTCACCAGTACAATGGAGGGAACGTGGCTATGATACCTCGACACATGGCACGGCCTAACAGTAGCCCATTTAAGATAAAAAGGTCAGCCCATCCAAGGGCCCACAAGATTTTGTCATACTCTACTGGTGTCGGTGTCAAAACCGGCGGATCTCGGGTAGGGGGTCCCGAACTGTGCGTCTAGGCGGATGGTAACAGGAGGCAGGGGACACGATGTTTTACCCAGGTTCGGGCCCTCTTGATGGAGGTAAAACCCTACGTCCTGCTTGATTAATATTGATGATATGGGTAGTACAAGAGTAGATCTACCACGAGATCGAGGAGGCTAAACCCTAGAAGCTAGCCTATGGTATGATTGTTGTTCGTCCTACGGACTAAAACCCTCCGGTTTATATAGACAACGGAGAGGGCTAGGGTTACACAGAGTCGGTTACAATGGTAGGAGATCTACATATCCGTATCGCCAAGCTTGCCTTCCACGCCAAGGAAAGTCCCTTCCGGACACGGGACGAAGTCTTCAATCTTGTATCTTCATAGTCCAGGAGTCCGACCGAAGGTATAGTCCGGCTATCCGGACACCCCCTAATCCAGGACTCCCTCAGTAGCCCCTGAACCAGGCTTCAATGACGACGAGTCCGGCACGCAGATTGTCTTCGGCATTGCAAGGCGGGTTCCTCCTCCAAGTACTTCATAAAAGATTTTGAACACAAAGGTAGTGTCCGGCTCTGCAAAATAAGTTTCCACATATTGCCATAGAGAGAATAATATTTACACAAATCTAATCTGCGGACATATTCCGTAGCGTGACATCACACGACGGCCAAGTCTTTATTCGAATCGTTTTACTGTCCCACCTCAGCGCGTTTAGCGAGGTGGTTTCCTTGGCACGTCTTGTCAAAGCAGAGATCGTGTCCCCTTATTCCGGGATTCTCATCAATACGGGCGTGGGTAACCCAACCGTACCCGTTGGTATGTTTTCTCGATCAAAGGCGAGTCCCAAACGGTCACGGGGAGGGCCCTTGGTATTCAACCTCTTATAAAGAGACCAAGGCCTTACTCCTTTCTTTCAATCTCAAACGAGTTCGCCCTTCGCCTCAAGTTCCAACACCCAAGGCTCCAGATTTCAGGCGCTTCAGACCTTTGATAATGTCCGGTTCCGACCTTCGAGGCCGATGGATGCCCTCCTCCGTCACGGAGGAGGACGTGCTGAAGTTGAGAGAGGCCAGGTTCTTGACTGGAAAAATCTCGCATAGGCTACCTGCTCAAGGGCAGGTCATTCCCACTCCCAAGCCTGGCGAGAGTGTGGTGTTCATGTCTCACTTCCTTCGGGGGCTAGGCTTCCTGACGGATCCCTTCGTGAGGGGGCTCATGTTTTATTATGGGCTGGAATTTCACGACTTAGCTCCGGAGTCCATCCTCCATATTTCCTCATTCATCGTCGTGTGTGAAGCCTTCCTCCGTATTACTCCTCACTTCGAACTATGGCTCAAGACCTTCAAAGTAGAGCCGAAGATGATCAAGGGACGGCACGCGTAGTGCGGAGGTGCTTTTATAAGCAAGAATGCTGGTGCTCCATGGCCCGAGGGCTCTTTTCAAGGGGAGTCCAGCTTATGGCAATGAGAGTGGTTTTATATCACAGCTCCCAGGAGCACCAAGTGGGTGGCGCTGCCTGCTTTCCGCTCGGGTCCCCCGCCACGACTGGCGTCATGGGTCAATAAGGGGCTGGACTGGGGGTCGGCAAAGGACGTGCCCCTATTGCAGGGCCGCATCCGAGATATCCTAGAAAGAGACATCAGTCTGGTCGTGGTGACGCAGGTTATGTTAATTCGCCGAGTTCTGCCCTGCAAACGTCGCCCCCTCCGCCTGTGGGAGTTCAACCCGGAGGGACCACGAGTTCTCCAACATTTTCTTGGCATGACGCCCGTGGAGATGTACAAATTGTTCTTCGGACCACAAGTAGTGTGTCCAGATTCTACGGAGGACACAGGTCTGAGCTGCAATCGTCCGGATACTCAAGTAAGTAGCCTTGTGCCCGGACTCGCTATCCGTATATTTATCATAAAATTGCCCCTAAAAGAGCTGTCCTTTAAACAGGAGTGGATAGCAGAAGCAAAGCTAATCAGGTGTCCGCCCCCCTCACCGAGACCACGCCGGGTCTCGTGCTAGTCAGGATGTTGGAGGTTGTGCCTTCAAAGGAAAGCGAGGGAGGGGACAAGGAAGCTACAGCCTCCTCGAAGGAGGTTGTCCGGAAGGGAGGAATCGAAAATTCCTCTCCTCAGGGGAAGAAGAGGACCGCCTTTGAAGACCCGGAGACCATGGCCTCAAAGCGGGGGAAGAAATCTTCGCCAGAGGGTCCTGTGCTGGGGGATACTTTGGCCGAATTATGCCCTCAAGGGGATCAGCCCTCCACCGAGCCGTAAGTAGAGAGGAGTTTTCTTTTTAAGAAACGAGAGAAATCCTTGCTTTATATCTGAGAAAAGTAATCGAAAATTTACCTTGTAGCTCGGACCTTAGCCCTTCTCAGTAGAGCTCGTCTTCGGGGGATCTTCTTCCGGAGATGATGGAGAGCGGAACGCCTCCCCCCTGCCGTACCACCTTGCGAGGCGGGCGACCCTGAGGTATCGTCACGGAGGGTTTCTCCGAATCCGGCAGGGCCGGAAGGTAGTCATATGGCCCCCCAAAGCCCTCCGCATCCAGCCTTCGAAAAGGGCCATCAGATGAGTCTGGCGCCGTCTGGTGCGCGGTCGGAGGAGCTGAAGGATCTGCTAGGGCGAGCATCTATCTCAGAGGAGCACCGTGCATTGATGGGTACGGTGATTGAGAGGATTTCATCCGCGGAGAGCGGATTGCACGAGGTCGTCAGGAGTTTACTGACATGTTTTGAGGTACGTGAAATAATGTACCCTTTTTGGACAGTTGTGCATAAATAAGATGCGCCCTGTGTAGATAGTAGCCCCTGAGACTCTGTGCGTTGTCGAAAGTGACGACGCGCAGAGGATCATAATCCCAGGTCTAATATGCCGCCTTCATACGTAGGTGGCGAAGTGTCCGGTGGCAAGCCGGACTGATGAATTTGCCGAGCTAAAGCGGCAACTTGACGTGGCAGATGCCGACATCGCGCTTGTCAACAACCGGCTTGACGAGGCACAAGGTATGTAATTCCTCCGACGACACCTGGTAAGAGGAGCTTTATGCCAGTATCTTACAATGTGTGCGCTTGATGCAGATGGTGGTGCTGCCATGGAGAATCTTCAGGCGGAACTTGACCAAGCCAAGGAGCAAGCCAGGAAAAGTGATGCGGCTGCCGGAAAGGCAATTGAAGAGCTGAAAGCCGAACAGGCTGCTCACTGCCGAAGCAAGAAGGAAATGGCCGAGATGGCCGTGAAGCTGAAGAACACTGCTGACCGTTGCAAGCTTCTTGAAAAAGAAGATCGGGCAGAACAGACGGACCTGGAGAAGGCCGTTTCCGATGCCAAGGATGCTCGCTCTGCAATGAGAGCTATGAAGGAGGAGCTGCGTCAGGCCGGAGAGATCGCGGCTGGAAAACCCTTTATGTTGCGGAGGAAGTTCTGTGATCCTAAACATGCTCCATTAGACCGGATGTGGAGTACGACGGACACCTATCTGGATTTGGCAGCGAGTGCCACAGATGCGGCCAAACACTTCCGAGATCAAGAAGATCGCGAAGTGGAAAAGCTCTTTTGGTCGCAGTTCCACAATCTGGAGCGTCCATTGTCATTAGCCGATCGTTTGGCCGAATGGGCCGAGCTAAATAGGTTATCCGGACTCGCCATGAAGTATGTCATGAGTCATTTGTGGCCAGAGAGGCTAGAGCCGAAAAGTTATTTCAACTTGGTGCAGCAGTTCCTTGGTGCGGCGCCGCATATCAATGCGATGAAGAGGTCAGCGTGCATAGAGGGTGCGTGGATGGCTCTTGCCTGTGTGAAGACATACTGGGCGGAAATGGAGGCCACCGCTGTTGCATCCCCAGACTCGGATGGAAGCCGAGTACCTGCCGAGCACTATTTTCAGGAAGTTCTACAAGGCGCTCGTTTAATAGAGACGCAGTGCTCGAAGGATACTATATTTGAATAGCATATATTATTGTAAAACAATATTTTGATAAATTGTAGAAGCTTTTTATACTTGTGCCTGCAAGTATTATAATACCTCCTGTGCGGCCGTTTGACATATGTGTATATATAATCTGAAAGATGGCAGTCGTCGGCTTCAGCCCCCACGCACATAATGCGGGGGGTGTTCGCAGAAGGCGCATTTTCACACTTGATCCAACGTCTTGGTCCTACAAAGGAGGTGATAGCGCAGCGAACTAGGCAATCGGACTATGATGCTTTATCACTTTCACTTAGCCATAGGAGTTTGACAGTGAGGCTACTTATATAGCCCCTGGTGGCGCCTGCGCTCGCCTGAACTCAGGGCGCGTATGTGCCTGGCCGGGAAGCGGCCCTTCATTAATGCGAAGGAATCCTAAAGATTCCGGTAAGTCATCAAGTGGTTGACCAGTCTCACGCTATATCATGACAGTCAGTTTTCGGCTTTCTCTACTGAGGTGCTCGCCTGGCCGAACCGGGGCACAATCGCAGTAGTTCTCCTGGTGCCGCCTTAGCCGATAGAGAGGAACTTAAGGTAGCAAAACACAGGAGCCGGGCAAACCCAACATTTGACCAAAGACATGATTCGGAGCTGATGCATATAAGGCCAAACTCGCGACGCCGAACACTCCCTAAGGTATTCGGTCTTTATGAGGGCGGGCGGGATAACGCCCTTAGTAATAAGCCCCTAGTGTCCAGGTACGCGCAAAACTCTGACGTGGCCACATGCCAAAACGCCAGCCTCCTCCTTGGTTATACCAAGAAACCAGGGGATGTGTATCAATAAGAGACAGTAAAAAAGGTTTACGCAAGGTCTTAATCTAAAAAGAATCCTTGGAACGGGTCCTTGCTGCACGTCTGCGCCTGTGTCTCCGTTGTGACGTATCCTGGACGGGCGTAGCACGGTGTTCATCTGTAAAAGAGAGGAACTTAGTTTAGAAAAGATCGTGCCGAACATGAGTTATACTAAATAAACGAAGTATAAATCAAAATGGGTAAAATTGAGCTTTATTGTCTCTTGTTTTATATGCGCGGAGCCCCTAGTACAGGGGCATACGGCTATTAAGCCTTTATCAATTGTATGTTTATGCTGGACTCGTCTAGCCGTGTCCGTGGTCTTGATGACCTGTTTAGGTGCTTTGGCTGGTGAAGCCGCTTTATTATGGGGCTGTCAAGGCAGCCGCACTGTCTTCCGCGCAGGAGGAACACTCAATGTTTTCCCTTTAATGAGATGATGCCTCGTGGATCGGGCATCTTAAGCGTAAGATATGCATAATACGGTATTGCGTTAAAGCGGGCGAAAGCTTCGCATCCCAGCAGTGCTTGATAGCTACTTGAGAATGGGGCGATGTGGAAAGTTAGCTGTTCGCGACGGAAGTTATTGGGGGAGCCGAACATAACTTCTAGCCGGAGAGAACCCATGCAACGGGCATCCGGGCCCGGCGTTACCCCTTGAAATGAGGTTTTGCTATGGTGAATTTTTGTTGGGTCTAGCCCCATGTTGCGGATTGTGTCCTGGTATAACAGGTTTAGACCACTGCCACCGTCCATCAGGACATTTGTAAAGTGGAGTCCGCCGATTATTGGATCTAATACCAAGGCAGTCCAGCCTGCGTTCCGAATACTTCTAGAGTAATCCTGATGGTCGAAGGTGGTCGGTTTTAACAACCATTGGCGAGACTCCTATGGGATAGGCCGTATGGCGCGTATCTCTGTTGGCACCATTCTGTTCGTCATGTGAAGTAAGTTTACTGTTTTGACTTCTTGTGGGAAATCCTTTTGTTTCCCGGTGCTTTGCTTGTGGGGTTCGTCGTCGTCCTCACTTGGTGTGTCGAGCCCCTTGTGTTCGGCGTTGAGTTTGCCGGATTGCTTGAAAACCCAACAATCTCTGTGGGTATGGTTCGCAGGCTTCCCGGGAGTACTGTGTATTTGACATATCTTGTCCAAGATTTTGTTTAAGTTGGATAGCTCGTCCCTGTTATCCTTGAGGGGCGGCTTTTTCTGATTCTGCCGCGAGCTTTTGAATCTGGCATTGACCGCCGTGCTCTTTGGGCTGTTTCCCTCATTCCGGCGCTGGTCCTTGCTGCGTCGGGGTTTTCCGTTTCCATCCCTAATTTCAGATGTACTTGGGTCGCTGGTGCTACATCTTGCCAACCAGCTGTCCTCTCCTGCGCAAAAGCGGGTCATGAGGCTTATTAATGCGGCCATTGTTCTTGGCTTTTCTTGGCCGAGGTGTCTGGCGAGCCATTCGTCTCGAACATTATGCTTAAAAGCTGCTAGGGCTTCGATGTCCGGACAGTCGACTATCTGATTCTTTTTAGTAAGAAATTTGTTCCAGAATTTCCGGGCTGACTCTCCGGGCTGTTGAGTTATATGACTGAGATCGTCTACATCCGGAGGGCGGACATAGGTCCCTTGAAAATTTGCCCGGAAAGCATCCTCAAGCTCTTCCCAACTTCCAATGGTGTTTTCGGGAAGGCTTTTGAGCCGCCGGGCTGGCCCTTTAAGCTTGAGGGGTAAGTATTTTATGGCATGGAGGTCATCTCCTCTGGCCATGTGTATGTGGAGGATATAATCCTGGATCCAGACCCCAGGGTCTGTTGTTCCGTCGTACGCCTCTATGTTTACGGGCTTGAATCCCGCTGGAAATTCATGGTCCAGCACCTCATCGGTGAAACATAGGGGGTGTGCGGCACCCCTGTATTTGGGTGTGCCGTGATGTTCGGATATTTGTTGTGTTTTATTGCTTACTAGAGCTTGCTTTCTTGGCCCATAGATAGATCTGGCGGGGCCATCTTTTTGATGCGGATCCTTTGGTGGATCGCGTGTCGGCTTGTGTGCGACGCCGCTTGCCGCTCCATGCTGGCCGTGCGGTCGTCTATCCGACTGGGTGGCTTTCCTATTTTTTGACTGGGGGGGCTCTAAGGCCTCCTTGTCAAATTCAGGCAGTAGCTTTCGCTTTGGATAGCTTTTTGTGCGGCGACTGCCGCCATATTTGTCTGCGGTATTGCGTACTTTGCTCCATCTGATTCTGAGTGTATCTTCCGCAGTTTTGAGCTTCCGCTTCTGCTTTTTCAGGCTACGCGTAGTGGCGACGAGCCTTTTGTGGAGGTTCTTCTGCTCCATGAGCCTATCTGGCGTAAGGTCGTCCGGACTGTTGTTTTCGTTGGGGATGGGGTGTTCGGTTTGTTTATCCAAGTTGCCCTGTTCGGACGGTTGTTCGAAGGCATGTTCGTCATCCGCCGGCTCGTCCTGCTCTATGGCTGGGTCTGTATGGCTGCTGTCTATGTCAAGGCGGGGCTTGGAGCGGCGCTTACGTCGCCGCTTTGATTGCTTTTCGAGTGAACGATCCCTCGTTGCATCCCTGAGTTCCTCGTCATCGCTTCCTTTGGGTGTGTCCACCATGTATATATCATGAGATGAGGTGGCTGTCCAGTGCCTTGTAGGCGTTGGTTCATGTTCATCTCCTACATCGTCGTCCATACCGTCGATGTCTTCAGAGTCGAAGTTGAGCACGTCGTTTAAATTATCGACAGTGGCTACGAAGTGGGTGGTGGGTGGGCATCGAATTTCTTCGTCATCCACATCCCAATCCTGCCGGTCATAGTCCGACCAGGACTCTCCTGACAAAGAGAGAGACTTGAGTGAATTCAGAATGTCGCCGAAGGGCGAGTGCTGAAAGATGTCTGCGGCGGTGAACCTCATGATTGGCGCCCAATTGGATTCGATCGGTAGGGGCACAGAGGGCTCGGAGTCCGGAGGGGAGTCCGGCATCTTGGAGTCACGGGCTTCGCAGAGAATAGGGCTAGTGTTCGACTCGATCGGCGTAGAGATTGCAGCCCCCGAGGTGGTGTCCAACCACCCATCCTTGATTGGCGCAGTTGGCTCCGAATTAAGGGTCGGAGCTGATGCGGGTGCGGCCTCCAGGGCACTGTTCGGCGGCAGAGCTAGATCATGCCCATCGTGACAGTGCGACGCGCTCGGCTGCGGCTCGAATCCGTCGAAGATCAAATCTCCGCGGAGGTCGGCCGTGTAGTTCAAACTTCCAAATCTGACCTGATGGCCAGGGGCGTAGCTTTCGATCTGCTCCAGATGACCAAGCGAATTGGCCCGCAGTGCAAAGCTACCAAATATGAAGATCTGTCCAGGGAGAAAAGTCTCACCCTGGATCGCATCATCGTTGATGATCGGAGGAGCCATCAGGCCTAAAAGTGACGACACAGGGGAACTCTCAATGAAAGCACCAATGTCGGTGTCAAAACCGGCGGATCTCGGGTAGGGGGTCCCGAACTATGCGTCTAGGTGGATGGTAACAGGAGGCAGGGGACACGATGTTTTACCCAGGTTCGGGCCCTCTTGATGGAGGTAAAACCCTATGTCCTGCTTGATTAATATTGATGATATGGGTAGTACAAGAGTAGATCTACCACGAGATTGAGGAGGCTAAACCCTAGAAGCTAGCCTATGGTATGATTGTTGTTCGTCCTACGGACTAAAACCCTCCGGTTTATATAGACACCGGAGAGGGCTAGGGTTACACAGAGTCGGTTACAATGGTAGGAGATCTACATATCCGTATCGCCAAGCTTGCCTTCCACGCCAAGGAAAGTCCCTTCCGGACACGAGACGAAGTCTTCAATCTTGTATCTTCATAGTCCAGGAGTCCGGCCGAAGGTATAGTCCGGCTATCCGGACACCCCCTAATCCAGGACTCCCTCAACTGGGCCGACTCGTTAACAGCCTGCCACGGTTTGGGCCAAATTATGGCCCACATAAGATCCAACCCGTTAGATGTCTGTCACGTTTAGGGCCAAATGATAGCCCATATCAAATCCGGCCCGTCAACAGTCTGCCATGTTTTGGGCCAAATGACGACCCATATCGGATCTGGCCCATTAACTGCCTGACATATTTTGGGCCAAATTATGGCCCATGTATGATCTGACCTGTTAACATGCATGGTGCTTTCGGCCCCATTGGGGGCCCATTTGAACTATGGTCTCTTAAAGGCCCATGTAATAGTTCAGCCCAATATTACTTTCGGCTTGCCCATTGGTAGGTATGGGCCGTTGTAGGCCTGGTTTCAGTTTCTGCCATTTAACGACCTATGTTGCATGTGGGCCTATTTCTAGGCCGAAGTGACTTTCGGCCTCTTAAAGGCCCGTAGTCTCCGTGGATACATTTTAGCCAAACCTGACTATTGGCCCATTAAAGGCCCGTAGTCTCCGTGGATACATTTTGGCCCAACCTAACTATTGGCCCATTAAAGGCCCATGAGATAACTGGGCCTAATGATGGCCCGCTTTACAATCATCCTGCTTACGACCCATAATGTTATTGGGCCAACTGTGGCCTGACACATATTTTGGCCTATTAAGGGCCCGTTTTGTGGTTGGGCCAATCATGGGCCTCCGACACTGCTCAGGCCCAATCTACTTTTCAGACTATTAAAAGCCCATTCTATTTTCTAGCCCAACTTAGGCAACTGATTTACTCGGCCTGTTATAGGCTCGAAACTAATAGTTGGTGAGTTTACATCCAGGCCTGCTATTGGCCGGACATGATTGTAGGCCCACGTTTCGGCCCATTTACAGTGAATTGGCGGGCCGGGTAGTTTTAGTAGCATAATTGTTTTATATAATAAACCGAACGTTTAGGCCCACTGTGCTCCGTCAAAGCTTATGACCTTTTCAGAGAGCGACGACAACATATACAGAAATTAATTTATAGCATCATGACGGAGAATATACCTAGACTATACAACAAAGAAATTAATGGGCATCAAAGGTCGCCACCAGTGCAAATAAACACACCACCTAAAATAATATACAGAACCGACATCACTTGAACACAATTCAAGAAAGGTTAGCCCTGCCTGGGAGCTACAGCACAAGTAGCTGAGCACGCTGATGACTGCACTTGTTTGACGCTTATATCCAACTCTAGCTACATAGCATCAATGGCAGTTCTTGGCGTCAGTGATATCACCCTGAAAGTGAAAAAGACAAACAAATAACATGCTTTGCACATATAAGCAACAGTGCTGTCGATTCATCCCATTTCTTAGTGGCAAATAAAGAGACCTGGATTAAAATAAAATATTTTTTTCATAGTTAAGAGATGGCAGGAAATGGCATTGTGCGGGAGTGGTCAACTTCACCACACCATTGATTACAGATGAAGAACAAAAGCATACATGAAGTGCTAAAGAATGTATAAGTATCGATGGTGAGCGTACTGTCAATTTATCCCATTTCAGATTGGTAAATAAAGAGACACGATTTAAATAACATGAACACAATATGCATTGTTCATAGTTAAGATATAGCAGGATATGACATTGTCCAGCAGTTGGTAGTTTGACCATGATGCGGCTTGAAACTACGTCGGTATTTCCCCAAAGAGGAAGGGATGATGCAGTACAGCTATGGTAGGTATTTCCCTCAGTTATGAAACCAAGGTATCAATCCAGTAGGAGAACCAAGCAACACTATATAAACGGTACCTGCACACAAAGAACAAATCCTCGCAACCCAATGCATAAGAGGGGTTGTCAATCCCTCCTCGGTAAAAAGATAGATCGGTTTATATGTGTTTGGATAAATAGATCCGAATAAAACACAAAATAAAAGATGCAAATAAAAAGTGCAGCAAAGTATTTTTGGGATTTTGGAATAATAGATCTGAAAACAAATGCGATGAAAAATATATCTGAAAGCAATATGATAAAAGATAGACCCGGGGGCCATAGATTTCACTAGTGGCTTCTCTCGAGAAAATAGCATACGGTGGGTAAACAAATTACTGTTGGGCAATTGATAGAAGAACAAATAATTATTACGATATCCAAGGCAATGATCAATATATAGCCATCACATCCAAGATTAGTAGACCGACTCCTGCCTACATCTACTACTATTACTCCACACATCGACCGCTATCCAACATGCATCTACTGTATTAAGTTCATGGAGAAACGGAGTAATGTAATAAGAACGATGACATGATGTAGACAAGATCTATTCATGTAGGAATAGACCCCATCTTGTTATCCTTAATAGCAACGATACATACGTGCCTCGCTACCCCTTCTGTCACTGGGTGAGGACACTGTAAGACCGAACCCATCACAAAGCACCTCTTCCCATGGCAAGAAAAATCGATCTAGTTGGCCTAACTAAACCAAAGATTCAAAGAAGAAATACAAGGCTATAAATAATCATGCATATAAGAGATCAAAGAAGACTCAAATAATATTCATGGCTATAGATCTGATCATAAACTCAAAGTTCATCGGATCCCAACAAACACACCGCAAAAAGTCATTACATCAAATAGATCTCCAAGAGACCATTGTATTGAGAATCAAAAAGAGAGAAGAAGCCATCTAGCTACTGCCTATGGACCCATAGGTCTATGGTGGACTACTCACGCATCATCAGAGAGGCACCAATGAGGATGATGAACCCCTCCGTGATGGTGTTAGATTGGGTCTCGTGGTTCTGGAACTTGCGACGACTGGAATCGTATTTCGTATGCTCCCTTAGAGTTTCTGGAATATTTGGCAATTTATAGGGCGAAGAAGCGGTGTAGGAGACCCCCATGGGCCCCACAACCTACCAAGGTTCGCCTGGGCTCCTAGGCGTGCCCTGGTGTCTTGTGGTCCCCGCGGGCCTCCCCTCTGGTCCTTTCTTGACCCCAAGTTGTCTTCTAGTCCAAAAAAATCTCCAAAAAGTTTCGCTGTGTTTGGACTCCGTTTGATTGGGATATTCTATGAAGTAACAAACAAGCAAAAACAACAACTGGCACTAGGCACTATGTCAATAGGTTAGTCCTAAAAATGTTATAAAGTTGTTATAAAATGATTGTAAAACATCCAAGAATGATAATATAACAGCATGGAACAATAAAAAATTATAGATACGTTGGAGACGTATCAGACCACACCACTAGATTACAGATTAATAACACAAGCATACATGCAATGCTAAGGAAGATCACTTGCTATGTTTAGTTTAATTTAGATGGTATGAATAAGGAAGTAGGTTGTACAACTAAAAACTGAAATTGAGAAGGAGAAACTTATGTTTATGAACTTCTTCATAATAAACTTTAAACATGCAATTTGATGCAAACGACAAAAATAAACAACAGTTGTAGTCATTGCTATCCAAATATACACAACAACGTTTGAAGGCTCGAGAAGGACAAACCTACGTTAGTAATGAAGACCGGCTCTTTAAAGCCCTTTTCCATGTTGATGGGGGGGGGGGCAATTCAAGAAGTTTACCACAGAGTCTTCTTCATAAGCATTGAATTTATTCTATGTTTTGTTAAGAGTAAATATAGAAGTGATAATATAGGAACAAATGGAGATTATTTAAGCTAAGATGCAGAGTGATGCTACATAATCAACTAGCTATAAATGTAGGTACAACATATTGCCAAAAGGTAGTGACAAGAGTAATGCAGAGCTAACCATCTTCAGTAGCATTGGTTTTATTCAACATTTTGGTAAGATTAAACATAGATCTGATGTGTACGAAATGGATGCTAAGGGAAAATAAGTTGCAAAGTGATGGCACATGAACAACTAGCTGACAGTATAAGTACGGTGATAAAGGACAACAGATACTTACAAGAAAAATGTAGAGTTAAACTTCTTCATAAGCATTGGGTTTATTCTACATTAATGTAAGCATTAATATAGATCTGATAATTAGGAGAGAATAGTGGATATGCATGTTATCATGAACACTGATGTCACATAATCAACCAGGTATGAGTGTAAGTACAATGATACAAGACAACATGTACTAACAAGAGTAAAGCAGCGAGCAGCATAGTTGCGATATCCTAGGTTTTGTGGCACTGGTTCTATCACCAACATAAGTGGGGTGCTGTCTGATTTCTGCGGTACCACCACCTTTTTCAAGGACTTTGCTACTACTCCTTTAGGTTCTGCAATCATTCTCTTCCTTTTGGATGTTTGATACACAAGAACATGGAAAACATGGAATGATGACAAATGGAATGCCTATTGATAATGGGTGGGCATGGCAACTTCACATATATGATGAGTAAACTAAGTAGATGGCGGTGCAAAGAAGCAGAAGAAACGCAAGACAGCTTATGCAAGTTACGTGCAACCAATGAAACATTGCCAAATTAGAACAGACACCTTGTAGGGTGAACATAATAGGCCATCTGCCTTTGACTCCTGGAACTCAGAATAGTCATTAGGATCATATTCTGAACACAAATCTGCAGGTGCGGAGTGTGTGGGCTTCATTCCATCCAGAATGGAATTGCACTGTTCCGCGATACTCTTCTGATGTGCGCATTCTCATATTCATTAGGATTTTGTTCAATATCTGAGAAGCATTACAACATAAATAGTAGTGATATTATCTTTGTAATGCAGAGGATATTCTAATATAATAGGGGCTCCTTGTAAACCCTTGTGTGCTATCACTGGATTTGGATGAGAGAGCCCTTGTGTGCTGTAATTTGGTGCGTATAATAACATAATCTGGCAGAACTACACAAAAAATAGGCTCCCTGCTGGGAGCTCCAGAAGTAAGGATAGTTGGCAGATGATAGGTTCATAATATACTGTATTGAAAGTTTATTGCGAGACCATGACAATGAGAGCGCACAGAGAAATAGTATTCCAACATGTCTCTATATGTGGCACACATGCATTTCAAAACTCACGTAGTAACATTAGCTGACCAATTAAATGTAAGCTTTGGAAATTGGAAATATGAGTGGCATGTAGTTTTGCTTGAAGGATGGAGTACTGCTATTACGACACAAAGCCACTACGCAGATTGTAGTGTTGATAAAAGGGGGACACCATAAGCATCAAAATAAATCGGCAAAGTGGAACTGGCTGAAAAATATGGGTTTGTATTGCCGCTACTAATCGAAAGCCTATCAATCACCTACACGCCAGCTCTATTCACCTGAAGGCACACTACTGTTACTATCAGTCTAGTCTCTCAAAGGCCGCATAGCTCCCAACATTTCTTGGATATTATGGCAGACCAACTCGAATGGCTGAAAGCAACTTGTAGAAGCGGCCAAATAGATCTGTTGACTGCAGATGTCCCTGCTTGCCTTCTTGACGAGGAACATATTGTACTTATTAAAGAAGAATCGAAGAGGAACATGTTAAAAAATAGAAGAGTAAACACATTATGGAGATTCTGTTTCTTTCTATACAATGTTAGTTGCCCACCCATGATGAATCAGAGCATCCAAAGAAATGCAATTCCATGTTGTCTCTCTCTATGTGGCCACATGCATTTGGAAGCTCAAGTGGGAGCATTAGCTGCCAATTAAATGTATGTCTGTTTACTAATATGAATATCATGTCACATTCGTATTGGAACAACTAAGCTTTGGAATTATGATTGGTGTGTTATTTAGCTTTAAAGGGTGGGCTACTGCTAGTAGGACACAAAGCACCTACGCAGATCATAGTGTAGATATAATGAGAAAACCCTAAGCATCACGAGAAAAATCAGGAAAGTGGAACTTGCTGGAAAATATGTGCCAATATTGCCGGTATGACTAGAAAGGATTCGGAAAGTAGCTCTCTACAACTGAAGGCGCAATACTGTTACTGCCAGTCTAACTCTCAAAGGCGACACATATGAACAAATACGAAGAGTTCAAAGCGTCCATGACAAGCGACATGAAGACCAACACGAAGAGTTGATAGCGTCCATGACAAGCGACCGAATAGACCTATACACTGCAAATGTCCATGCTCCTCTTCACTACAAGGAACATATTGTACTACTATTATACTCCCTCTGTTCCTAAATACAAGTCTTTGTAGAGATTCCACTATGGATCACATACAGATGTATATAGATACATTTTAGAGTGTAGATTCACTCATTTTGCTCTGTATGTAGTCCATGGAGGAATATCTACAAAGACTTACATTTAGGAACGGAGAGAGTATTTATTAAAGAAGAACAGAAGAGGAGCATGCTAAAGAAGAGCAAGCAGATTTTGGATAATGAAATGTTTGTTGCCCACACATGATGAACCAGAGTGCATAAAGAATGCAACTTCCCGCCGTCCCTCGATATGTGGCGCACGTGTTTTTTCGAAAGTAAAGTAGGAACATTAGTTGACCAATTAAACATTCGTTGTTTTAGTACATGTCAGCACCATATCAGATTCGTGTTTGAGAAACTAAGTTTGGAATTGTGAGTGGCATGTTGTTTAGCTTGATGGGTTGAGGAGCACTGCTTGCACGTCTCGAAGCACCTACGATGATGGTACTGAATATATGGGAACGTCTACATGCAAGTCACCTGACTTTCGTCATTTGGCTCAGTCGACCATTTCACGTGGTTGGATGAAGATCCTACATCTCCTAACCCATTTTCCTTGATTCTTATTCTTCCCCTACAAACCACCGCACGGGCCATCGGCCCCGCCCTCCCCTGAACCACCCACCACCTATGGTCTTCTGGCGCCCTCGGCTATCCCTCTAGCCAAACCCACCCACCCCACCCGCGTCGAGTTTTGCCTCCGGCGAGGCCCTGCCATAGCCCAACGACCGCCCCCACAACCACTGTCCGCACCCGAAACCCTAAGTAGATAATGGGGCAGCCCTCCGGCGAGCCCCTTCCTTCCCTCCGGCGAACTTCCAAAAATGGACTGACCCCAAATTGAAATTCAGTCGACTGTCATTTAACCTAATGCGAAATGTAAAAGGGAAAAACCATAAGCATTGCGAGTATAGTGGTGAGCGTGTCATGACGGATCTGAAGGTGCAAACCAGGCAAAGGCAATTTCGCAACCAATGTTTGTTTCAACTAACAAGCAAGATTCTAAGTGATGGACAAGAAATCATAGTAAAGCAGTGCGTGGCAATCTATTTTCTTGCTGAGATAAGTAGCTTGAGTAGATACGAAAGAGTACCGCTTCTAGTGTGGCACAATGTAAGCATCTGCTGAGGCGTTGAGGGTGCTGCGGTGGCAATGACTGTCGGTGGCGTGGAAGCAGATCTAGGAGGGCAGACCATGGCGACGAGGGAAATATCCTGAAGTGGTGGATGATATGGTCGTACGAGCGGCCTCGACAAGGTGGACGACGACGTGGATGAAGCGAGAGGACACAATGCAAGGATCCTGGTCCGAAGTCGTGGATGAGAGAGGTCGATCTCTTGTAATGGACGACGACATCGGGGTATTAGCTCCGGCATGGTGGAGGAGGACGGCGGTGGATGGGGTGGCGGACGGAGGAGACTGGGGTGGAGAGGGTGTTTTGGCGCCCACGGAGTACGAATGGGGGAATGGAGGAAGAGAGGTAGGGGAACCATGTCTTCAGGACGCGCTTGTCTCAAATGCGAGGAAATTTCCAAACTTAGCCCCCATTTAAAATTTCCTACATCACAGCAATATTGGTCGGTTGGGGATAGGACGGTAATCTCGCATACTCCAAATATTTGCCGACGGAGATTTTGGTCGAGGAGAGTTTGTTTTGGCGCCCACCCTGTATGAATCCGGGGAGGTGAGAGGCGATTTCGGCCGATGAGAAATGGTGTTTTGGCGCCCACCGTGTATGAATCCGGGTGAGAGGTGGTTATGTCATGTTTGAGTGAAATTACAAGCGTACCCCTATCAATACCTACAGAAATCAAGCCGACAGGCTTTGCGTGTTAGGGATAGACAATAATTTCCATCTCGCAGATTTTGGTTTCGGGTGGTTACTGCAAGTTTCCCTACTTCGATCAAATTTTTGCAGAAAAAGATTGCATGTTTACCATGCCAACTCAATTCAAATCCATTTTGTATTCTTTCTTTTCGGGAAAGATCCATTTTGTGTCCGGATACAAATCTATATACATCATTTTTTAATATACTTTCAAAGCACAACAAAGAATTATGCTCCTTTATATACAAAATATGATTTACAAATGCAATGATCTCAAAATCATAAGGTTGAATTAAATTATTGGAAACCAAATTATGTTGAACTTTGAATTCAAATTTTTGAAACCAAATTATGTTCAGCTCAAATGTATGGATTGGTAATATCAATATATTAAATAACATACACGCGCGCAAATTCAAACCAGTATGCATGTTTGATAGATCAATTTTGGTTCGAGTATGAATTACATGTACTAGCATCTGGAATCGAATATTTTAATCCATTTTATGTTGACATCTTCTATACACACAACTAAATATTTGAATCTCGTTTCACGCCCATCTCTCTCTAGGTCTCTCTCGCATGCTCCTTCATGTAGCAATCACTCTCTTTTCTCCATCTCACCCGCACGCTCACCACATGCTCCTCCCTTTTTTGCAAACACGGTCTCTCGCCATCTCCCTCGAGAAGTGTCACACTCTCTATCTTCATAGATTACACGGTTTTCATTATCTCTCACATCTCTATCGTTCTCTGGTATCACTATAGCTACCTAAGCTTTCTTTTTCACCGCCACACACACAGTCTCACTCGTATTTCACTTGGCCTTTCTCTCCAGGGTTCCCTCACGCATCCTATATCTTTCTAGATATGACTCCTACCACTAAAATTACTCTCTCCCACACACACACACACTGTTTTTTGGGGTCTCCTTTTCGTCTTCCTCTCCATTCCAAAACTGACAGTATTCATTTGTTTACCGATCAGACAAACTCTCTCTCCCCTCTCCCTCTCTCTCACTCACACACACAACTCTCGCTTTGCATCCCCCTACCGACTATCGTCTCTCTCTCACACAAAACTCTCACTTTCTCACCCCTGACTCGCATCTCTCTCACAAACATTGATCGACTAGCCTCTAGATAGGTTTATCCATCCACGCACTTTCGCTCCATGTATATATGTATATTTTTCACCCCTTCTTGAGACACGCCCTCTCGATCGTGGACACGCACACTACCGCCCATTTTATGGTAATACCTCTCACACACACACTCTTCGTGTCTTTTTCACACACATACTCTGTCCTCCTCCTCCTCTCTCCTTCTCTCCCTCTCTCACACACATGGGCTTTTTGCAACAATATCACACTTCTCGAATCTTGAAACGAACCACAATCCTCCCTTATCTCATTAAAAAAGCCAAAGGAATATATTTTGAGTGAAACATAAGATATATTTAGTGATATATGTATATCAAAACTAGACTGTTTTCTATCAAATTGGTGAATATGTATTACTCTACTTTGAATGTGTTGCAACGCATTGGCACATTGCCTTACTGTATTTTTTTGAACACCAGACAAACGCTGGAGTACATATACAAAGAGAATAGGCACAACCACACACTCGATCTCTCACTGTCTCACACACACGTGAGAGTTACGTAAGGCATGGTAAACAAATAAAACCCATAGGTGCACGATTGCTGCATGCGCGGGTACCAGCTACGTGGTGCAGCGCATCTTTGTAGGAATAGTCAGCTCGCATGATAATTTGATCCGTAGGAGTTGATGGTTGGGGACCACAGGTGAACGACATGGAGGCGGTGGCTTGCCAATCACCACTGATCGAGTTGCCACATTTAAAATATCATTTTTTAGCTAGGTAAGAGTTTTGATTTTCAATGGCGCGTTATACTATTTTTAGAACGATTGGTATGGAGCGAAAATGGAATTCATCACTACTACCTCCATCCTGGTTTACTAGTCCCCATCGTATTTTGGGTCAAAGTTTGTCCATGAATTTTACTTGTAAAATGCGAACACAAAATGATATTTTCTTATACCCAAACAAAAAAGGGCCGAAGGGAGTGATTGCTCACACACGGACGCGACCTCTCACTGACGAAGGCATTGAACCGGCGCGCCGGCCAAGAGGGCCCTAATCGCTGCACGCCAGGCTGAACATGCCTCCTCGCTGCATTCAACCGGCTTCAGATTGCCCTACCTACCTCCACTGAATCCACATGTGTGCTGGCAACACGCCCTTTCGTGAGCTGGCCGACATTTTAGAACACAACGCCAGTTGGCTCCTATTTAAACGAGGCGAGACGCTTGGCAAGAACCATGCCACACCGTCGCTCCCCATATCCTCCTTGCACCATTTTTTCCACAATCTCCATAGCATCCAGTGAGCAGGAAGATGAGTTCTCCGGCATAAAAGCTGGTTGGGTGCCCCAACGAGCCAGGCAACTTGCTGCCCCACCTCCCTCCCTGCACTAGGCCGTTAGTACCATGGGCGAGGCCGCAAGCGGGCAAGTGGAGGAGCAAGCCGCCGCTCCAAGCTGGCCCCTGGTGCATCAACTCGATGTTCCAAGCCTGCTTGCAGAGGAGTAGCCAGTTGCTGCATGCCGGCACATGGGGGACCATGACATCTAGTGCATCGTGATTGGCCGCGCCATCCGACGCAAACATTGGCGGAACCGCGGCATGCCAACGGAGGTGGCTGACACATCTGTGGCCACCGCCAACACCGAGGAATATTAGACCATGGGAGCCGCCGCCGCTCCGAACCCATGAAGGCTACGACCACCGCGTCGCTGGCATAGAAACCCTGTGTGTTGCCCGGTTTGGCTCAAAACATGGTGGACCCCAGTCGCTGCCGGCATTAGAAATTATACCTGCTTCCAGAAGTTACTCACATTTAGTTAAAAATGTCCAAAATATAATTAATTTCGTATGGTCTTGTTTTGTCATGCTCACACTGGTATTAAGAACTAGAGATTTTTCTTTATTTATAACTGTCCTCACATTTTTTTGCTTAGAAGTGAATCATGATTGTGGACATTATCTATGAATGTGAACATATCTATGAACATGACTTTGCTCTGGAAGTTGAACTTGGAATGTTGGGCTTGCGTGTGAACTATACCATGTCCAATGATTCGCCTGTTAGTGTTCGGAAAGTAATGGCTGTTATTACATGACCCGGAAAATATATATGTTATGCCACATCTCGGTAGATGCATAGACATCATAACATGCATGTTGACTGGATAAACATTTGAACCTAGCTATTATGAATGAAAATTTGTATTGACAACAATTTTAGATAGCAGGAGACACCTAGCCCGCTCTGCCTCTGCTAGCTTCTTTGTGGCTTCTTCCATCTCTTCTTTGGCTTGGGTGAAGAGAGCATATGATTGCTCTTTTCACTTTGTCAAGAACTCAGCTACATTCTCAAGGGCTCCTGCACGCTTTCTTTCAGCCTTACTAGAGCAACGAGGACACGGACAGTTGACGACTCCACCTGGCTTGTGAGTAATTAATCCAGCATCATCTGGGAATTTGCACCTTGTGTCTAATCCAGCATAATTAGGGAAATGACACCTTGTGTGTAATCCAGCCTCATTTTGGAAACATGGTCTCGAGGTTGACCATACTTCCCTCCTCGCTGGAACTACTTCTTGACATGAAGAAGTTACTTCTTTTTTAGATCAATAGTCAGAGCTCCCCAAATCCATTAAGTAGAAGCCTGATAAACATGATTAGGACAAGTGAATTCAAAAGGACAAGTATAAAAACAGTCTGCAAGGTCAGAACACCCACTTCCAACATCAAACTAAAAAGGAAAGCATTAGGATGGTTAAGACCGTGCTTATTACATATCAAGCAAAGCCAACCTATAGAAACGACAACATATACATCGAAGAACACAAGGCTAAGAGAAATAGAAAAATTAGCAGAGGGGTGCACTAAGCCAATGGTTTCTACACCAAAACAACCGGCAACCAGATGATCTCCAGGGTGTCTATAGGCGCGTTTGACTAACTAGCTTCAACACTAAATTACAAAAGATTCATCCTATGGCATGGTGGGTGCTGGTGTCAAAACCGGCGGATCTCGGGTAGGGGGTCCCGAACTGTGCGTCCAGGCCGGATGGTAACAGGAGGCAGGGGACACGATGTTTTACCCAGGTTCGGGCCCTCTTGATGGAGGTAAAACCCTATGTCCTGCTTGATTAATATTGATGATATGGGTAGTACAAGAGTAGATCTACCATGAGATCAGAGAGGCTAAACCCTAGAAGCTAGCCTATGGTATGATTGTATGTTGTGATTGTTGTCCTACGGACTAAAACCCTTCGGTTTATATAGACACCGGAGAGGGTTAGGGTTACACAAGGTCAGTTACAAAGGAGGAAATATCCATATACGTATTGCCTAGCTTGCCTTCCACGCCAAGTAGAGTCCCATCCGGACACGAGACGAAGTCTTCAATCTTGTATCTTCATAGTCTAACAGTCCGGCCAATGGAGATAGTCCGGCTGTCCGGAGATCCCCTAATCCAGGACTCCCTCAGTAGCCCCTGAACCAGGCTTCAATGACGATGAGTCCGGCGCGCAGTATTGTCTTCGGCATTGCAAGGCGGGTTCCCTCTCCGAATATATCACAGAAGAATTTGAATACGAGGATAGTGTCCGACCCTGCAAAATAAGTTCCACATTCCACCGCAGAGAGAATAATATGTCGCAGATCTAATTTGCTGGCTTGTTTTAGTACCATGACGTTATGTCATGGCCCGGTGATTATTCGAACTATTCCTTTTAACTAGCCCCGCACATAACGCGAGGCAGTTTTTCGACACGTCTTGTCAAAGCAGAGATCGTGTCCCCTTATTACGGGATTCTCATCAATACGGGCATGGGTAACCCAACCGCGCCATCAATTGCGGCACTTGGGGGATAAGCGAGTTTTACCAGGCAAGTGGGGACGCTTAGTTTCGTCCGCCCATATATAGGGATAAGGATTCGCCTTTCTATCCACGCCTTCTTCCTCCTTTGCTCATCCGTTTTCGCACACTCGAGCTCTAGCGCCCAAGCCCACACTTCCACCTCAACCTTCTCCAACCATGTCCGGAGCGGGAGGCAAGTGGATGGTCTCCTCCGTCACGGAGGGAGACATCAAGAAACTGAGGAGAGCCGGGTAACTGCCCGACGACATCGCACACCGGCTCCCCGATGAGGGGCAGCTCATCCCCACCCCCAGGCCCCATGAGAGGGTAGTATTCCTCACCCATTTCCTCCGCGGACTGGGTTCCCTCTCCATCCCTTTGTCCGGGGGATCATGTTTTATTAAGGCCTAGATTTCCATGATCTGGCCCCGAACTTCATCCTCAACATCTCGGCGTTCATCGTCGTATGCAAGGCCTTCCTCTGCATCAAGCCCCACTTCGGCTTATGGCTGAAGACCTTCAATGTCAAGCCGAAGGTGGTGGGTGGCCGCCAGGCGGAGTGCGGAGGCGCCATGGTGGGCAAGATGCCCAACATAACATGGCTCGAGGGCTCCTTTGTGGAAACCATAAAGGGGTGGCAATCGGGGTGGTTCTATATCACTGAGCCGCGCGACCCTGCATGGGCAGCGGCCCCCGAGTTCCGATATGGCATCCCCATGCGGCTCACCTCCTGGAAAAAGAAGGGCCTGTCCTGGGGTAATTCGAAAGAGCTGACCGGACTCCAAACATGTATTCAAAACATGGTGGACAAGAAGCTCAAGCTTGTCAACATAGTCCAAGTCATGCTCATCCGCCGGATACTCCCGTGCCAACAACGGGAGTTCAACTTGTGGGAGTTCAATCCGGCGCAACACCGAACTCTGAACAGGCTCTTCGACACAACTCATGAAGACGCCTGGCGGGTGCTGTTCAAAAGTGCCGAGGTCCCCCCCTATTATGGAGGATCGCAGATTCAGCGCGAAGCGCCAAGCCAGTGTGGTAAGCTGCTCTACCTTTCACAGGATACTTATTTTTTCATATAGATTGACTCTATGCGGGATCTAAACTCCCGTACCTTTGACAGGACTGGCAGAAGATGGCCGGACAGATCGACTGTCCGGCTCCTTTGCCCGAAGGCCCGTAGACGCTCTTCTGGCGAAGATGTTGACTCCGGCCCCTTATAAGGTACCAAAGAAGACCAAGAAGGCCAAGGGAACTCAAAAGAGTTCCCGATGCCAGGTGTCGTCGGACTCACCGTCCGACGACTCTGCGGCGCACTCTTCCCCCGAAGACGAGGAAGAAGAAGAAGATGCTCCCCCACCGACTGGGGGAGACAAGAAAAGGAAGGCCGCCCCAACTGGGGAGGCCGGAGGGTCCAAGAAGGGAAGGACTCTCCTTACGGACAGCTCCGCCGCCGACGAAGGCGAGTGGTTGCCCAGGGCCAAGCCCCCGGGGAGATCGTAAGTATTCGGATACCAAAGTAACCCATAGGATGCCTTTGTCGCACTGTTTTCCCTAACGCCGAACACAATTATGCAGGCCGCCCCAAGCCAGTATCGATGTATCGTCGGACGGCTCCTTAGGCTTGTCGGACATGGATAGCGATCCAATCCCGACCGCCACCTCCCCTCATCCTGCCGACGACGCCGAGGTGTTGTCTCAAGAGGCACCGGATCGAGGGGAGACAGTCCCAGAGGCGCCTCAAGGCGACCTTTCGGACTCTAGGAGCCGAGGGGACGGGCCCCCCGAGAGTTCCGAGTTCGGCCCTCAGCCGAACACCGCACCGGACCCTCCAGTGGTTCCGGGCTTGGGCAGGCGGCCTCCTTCTAAGAGGGGCAAGACGCCTATTCCGGTGACCTATGTCCATCCAGAGGCGCCGGACAATCTGCTGGAAGCGCTTCACAGCGCTTCCATCGATGAGGAGCACCACACTATCATGAGTGCGGTGATCCAGAAGGTTCAGTCCGCCAAGAGCGGATTGACTGAAGCCTGTGCCAGCCTTCTAATAGGCTTCGAGGTAAGTGTTTTAAAATGTAGTAGAAATATTACCGCATAGACAGTAGCCCCTGATGCTTTGTTCGGTGTTCACAAAGAAAAGCCGAACAAAGGATCAAATAATATCGCAGGAGTCTAATATAGGTGTGTCAATATGCGTATGTAGGTTTCGCTGCTGGCGTCTGCCGCACTGACTGCGGAGGTCGCCGTACTGAAGCAGGACCTCGAGGGGTCCAGGAAAGAGCTCGGCCTTGCCAAGAGGCAGCTTGATGAGAACAAGGGTAAGTAATACCCCATCTATAGATATGTAAAAAAGGACGCGATTGCAAAATGACAGGATCATCGTATGTTTGTCAGGGGCCACGACCGAGGTGGTGACCCTGAAGCAGGCGCTAACCAAGGCCGAAGATATAGCGGCCAAGGAGCGCACCGAGCGAGAGAAGCACGAGGCTCGGGTGGGCGAGGTGCAGCAAGAGCTCCAGGCTCTCGTGACAAAGCATGAGGCGTTGGAGCTTGACTCGAAGACGCGAGAGTCTGAGCTTGCCGTGGCCCTTGAGAGCGCAAAGAGTGCCAAGGCCGAGGCCCAAAAGGCCCTCCAGGAGATCGACAGAATGAAGAAGATAGCGGCGGGTAAGGCTTTCTATATGCAAAGCAAGCATGTAAAATTAAGTTACCGATTACCTACCCGGATCCGGAGCTCTTCAGGAGCATTCGCAGTTTTGCCCCGCAGTGTATCCGATGCCGCACAATTTTACCAGGCCGAGGACGGAAGCTCGACGGAGAAGCCGTTCTGGTCTTAGTATGCTGAGGCCGAACATCCGGTGCCGATGAGCGACCAGCTGAAGCAGATGGTCGAGCTACATAAGGCGGCCGATCAGGCCATGAAGGGCTTTATAGTCCAGCTGTGGCCTGGCGACGCCCTTCCGAGCAGCTTCTTCGGCCTTGTGAGGCAGCTTGTGGATGCCTGCCCACGGCTGGAGGTCGTCAAGCGATCCGTCTGCATTGAAGGTGCACGCCGGGCTTTCGCCCGTGTGAAATTGCAGTGGGTCAAGCTAGATGCCGTGAAGCTGATCAAGGAGGGGCCGCCGGAGGACAAGGAGCACCGCCACCCCGAGATGTACTACGAGGGTGTTCTGCCGGGTGCCCATCTTATCGCGGATGAGTGTTCGAAAGATGTAATATTTGAGTAAACTCGCTCGTTTTATCCTGTATTTATGAAAACATGTTTCATATGCGCTACGCAACGCTTGTTTGAATTTAAAATATTATCTTCTGTTTGGCTGTTTATCCAATCTGAGAGATGGCTAGTCCTCGGCTTCTGCCACCATACCACGAGTGCTGGGGTGTTCGGGATAAACCTGAGCACTCTTGTTCCCATATTTGGGTCCTTCGAGGGAGGTGCTCAGCACAACGAACAAGGCAACCGGACTAATAATGCTTTATCACTCTCACTTAGCCATAGAATTCTATAATTTTAAATTTTGGCGAAGCCCCTGGTATTCGGAAGGCCGAATTCAGGGCGCGATACACGCCTGTAAGCCGGACAGGGCCGACCCCTCGCCCTAAGTGGCATAAGTCTTTAGGGACTCGAAAAACCTCGCTGAACAGCGACCAGTCTCTCGCCTTATCATGACAGTCAGTTTTAGCTTTCTCTACTGAGGTGCTAAGCCCGACAGAACTGGGGCACAATCGCAGTAGTTCTCCTAGCGCTACCTTAGCCGATAGAGCGGAATGTAAGGTACCAAAACATAGGAGCCAGGCAAACCCAACATTTGACCAAAGACATGATTCGGAGCTGATGCATATAATGCTATAAGTTCAGGGTGCCACACTTGTGAAAGTGTTCGGACTTTTCACACCGCATTGTGGGGTACGTAAGCTCCTGGTGTATTGGCCGTACCAGAGTGTACGGTTGCAAGGCGTCATTAATGAACACACACACACACACACACACATATATATATATATATAACAAGAATGCAATAATAGTCGTAATGTCATGCATTGTTTATTAAAAAATTGCGTTAAAGCAGAGTGATACAGATAGTGCGATAAGCAAAGAGTAGGACTGTGTCCCTTCCAAGGGCAAGCTGAGGAATGATATTAAATTGAATATTTCACTCGTTACTGTAATCAACCTGGGAATTCCGTGGTATAATGTAGCTGTCTGCCTCCTTGGTTGCTGCATCATGTGTTCAGCAACAGTGCTGCCGGGCAGTGTTTCCAGAGATTAAGGTCCTGAAAGAAAAAGAAAAATAACCAAATGGGAAGCCCCTAGTGCGGTTTAGGCCGCGTTTTGGGGCATGCTGCAGTTGTGCCCCCCTCCCCACCTGTGCCCATGGTATTTTTAATGCGTAATTACGTACGCGTGGCACGAGTTTCGCCGCTGGGCTGGGATTGGGGTGGCCGCCGTATTGCTACGCGAGCTCAGATCGCGCCAGGCGGTCTATTTGCCGATTGCCCCGAGCGCGCTTGAAGGTGTCCGGGCTTTGAAGTGTCGAATTGGTTGATTGCCTTGAGAGGTTGCTTTGCGCTTCTGTGCGAGGGCCGCGGTGTGCTCCTCTGTTCGGAGAGAGCGCTCTGTGTTTCCATTGACTGTAATAACTCCGCGAGGTCCTGGCATCTTGAGCTTGAGGTATGCATAATGCGGTACCGCATTGAATCTAGCGAATGCGGTTCGCCCGAGCAGCGCATGATAACCACTGTGGAACGGGACTATATCAAAGATTAACTCTTTGCTTCGGAAATATCCGGGGATCCGAAGACCACTTCCAGTGTAACTGAGCCTGTGCAATGGGCCTCTACACCTGGAATGACGCCCTTAAAGGTCATTTTGGTGGGTTTGATCCTTGAGGGGTCTATACCCATTTTGCGCACCGTGTCCTGATAAAGCAGGTTCAGGCTACTGCCGCCGTCCATAAGGACTCGAGTGAGGTGAAATCCGTCGATGATTGGGTCTAGGACCAGTGCGGCGAATCCGCCGTGACGGATACTAGTGGGGTGGTCCCTGCGATCGAAGGTGATCGGGCAGGAGGACCAAGGGTTGAACTTTGGGGCGACTGGCTCCAACGCATATACGTCCCTGAGCGCACGCTTCCGCTCCCTATTGGGGATGTGGGTTGCGTATATCATGTTCACCGTCCGCACTTGCGGGGGAAACCTCTTCTGTCCTCTAGTGTGCGGCTGCTGGGGCTCCTCCTCGTCATTGCTATGCAGCCCCTTGTCCTTGTTTTCGGCAATTAACTTGGCGGCCTGCTTGAACACCCAACAATCCCTGTTGGTGTGATTGGCTGGCTTGTCTGGGGTGCCGTGTATTTGACACGAGCGATCGAGTATACGGTCCAAGCTGGACGGACCTGACGTACTTTGTTTGAATGGCTTTTTCCGCTGACCGGGTTTAGAGCCTTTGAATCTGGCATTGACTGCCGTATCCTCAGTATTTTCGCTGTTAATGCGGCGCTTATGCTTGTTGCGATGTGACCTACTATTGCCGTCCTTGGTATCTGAGGTACCATGGTTCTTTGATATGTTATTACTGCAAGCCAGCCAGCTATCTTCTCCCGCACAAAAGCGGGTGATGAGTGTCGTGAGAGCTGCCATAGATTTCGGCTTTTCCTGACCAAGGTGCTAGGCCAGCCACTTGTCTCGGATGTTGTGCTTGAAAGCCGCTAAGGCCTCTGCATCCGGACAGTCGATGATTTGATTTTTCTTTGTAAGGAACCGAGTCCAGAATTGCCTGGCCGATTCTTCTGGCTGCTGAATTATGTGGCTCAAATCATCGGCGTCTGGTGGTCGCACATAAGTGCCCTGAAAGTTGTCGAGGAATGCGGCTTCCAGATCTTCCCAACAGCTAATGGAGTCCGCTGGCAAGCTGTTAAGCCAATGCCGCACTGGTCCTTTGAGCTTTAGTGGGAGGTATTTGATGGCGTGTAAGTCATCGCCGCGGGCCATGTGGATGTGGAGGAGGAAATCCTCAATCCATACTGCGGGATCTGTTGTGCCGGCGTATGATTCAATATTTACAGGTTTGAAACCTTCTGGGAATTGATGTTCCATTACTTCATCTGTGAAGCATAAGGGGTGTGCGGCGCCTCTGTATTGGGCTATATCGCGACACAGCTCGAATGGGTCTTGCCCGCTGTGTTCGGCCCGGCCGGATTTGCTTATGTATCCGGCGTGACGTTTGTCGTCTCGCAGAGTGGTGCACCCTCGTGATCCGTCGATCGATCTTGAATGCTTTGCCTTGCCCTCCAATATGTCTCGCAGGTCTGGCATATCTCCCCATGCCTTTTTATTTGAATGGCGTTGGGGTGGAGACTGAGCTTTTGGCTGGAATGCCTCTCTATCGCGGCCACGAGGTGGCCGATCAGCCGTATCATACGCTTCTTCCTCCAGTCGGGGTAGTAACCTGCACCTTGGGTAACTCTTGGAGGGGCGCTCGAGTTTATATTCCTCGGCCGCGAGGACTTCAGTCCATTTGTCAGCTAGCAGATCTTGATTAGCTTGAAGCTGCTGCTGCTTTTTCTTTAGGCTATTTGCCATGACCATAAGCCGGCGCTTGAAGCGATCTTGTTTGACGGGATCCTCTGGGACAGCGAACTCATCGTCGTTGAGGCTTGCCTCGTCTTCGGAGGGGGGGATGTAATTGTCATCCTCCTCCTCTCCGTCTGCCGCTCTCTCAGGAGAGCTGGCTCCTCCATCCTCCTGCTCTAAATCTTGGTGGAGGGGTTTGTTGTTTTCTTTGGCACTATCCGGAGTGTTGTTATCTCCTGTGCTGGTATCACCACTTTTGCTTTGGCGGGACTTAGAGCGGCGCCGCTGACGTCGGTGTTTGGGTTGCTTCTTGGAGGGGTCATCCCGCGCTATCCCGTCGCCATTGCCTTCTTTGGGTGTATCCACCATGTATATGTCATATGACGAGGTGGCTTTCCAGTGCCCTATAGGTGCTGGTTCATGTTCGTCTCCTACATCGTCGTCCATACCGTCGATGTCTTTGGAGTCGAAGTCGAGCATGTCGGTTAAATCATCGACAGTGGCTACGAAGTGGGTGGTGGGTGGGCGTCGAATTTCTTTGCCGTCCGCATCCCAATCATGTTGGCCATAATCCGGCCAGGGCTCTCCTGACAAAGAGAGAGACCTTAGTGAATTCATAGTGTCGCCGAAGGGCGAGTGCTAAAAGATATCTGCGGCGGTGAATTCCATGATCGGCGCCCAATCGGATTCGATTGGCAGGGGCGCGGGCGGTTCGGAGTCAGAAAAAGAGTCCGACACCTTGGAGTCACGGGCTGCGCAGAGGATTATGCTGGTGTTCGGCTCGATCACCATTGAGACTGCAGCCCCTGAGGCGGTATCTAACCACTCGTCCTCGATTGGCGCAGTTGGCTCCGAACTAGGGGTCGGAGCTGATGCGGGCACAGCCTCTGGGGTACTGTTTGGCGGCAGAGCTAGGTCATACCCATCGCGATAGTGTGGCGCGCCCGACTGTGGCTCGAATCCGTCGAAGATCAAGTCTCCGCGGATGTCGGCCGTGTAGCTCAAACTTCCAAATCTGACCTAATGGCCAGGGGCGTAGCTTTCAATCTGCTCCAGATGGCCAAGCGAATTAGCCCGTAGTGCAAAGCCGCCGAATACGAAGATCTGTCCGGGGAGAAAAGTCTCACCCTAGACCGCATCGCTATCGATGATAGTAGGAGCCATCAAGCCTAACGGCGATGACACAGAGGAACTCTCAATGAAAGCACCAATGTCGGTGTCAAAACTGGCGGATCTCGGGTAGGGGGTCCCGAACTGTGCGTCTAGGCCGGATGGTAACATGAGGCAGGGGACACGATGTTTTACCCAGGTTCGGGCCCTCTTGATGGAGGTAAAACCCTATGTCCTGCTTGATTAATATTGATGATATGGGTAGTACAAGAGTAGATCTACCACGAGATCAGAGAGGCTAAACCCTAGAAGCTAGCCTATGGTATGATTGTTGTTGTCCTACGGACTAAACCCTCCGGTTTATATAGACACCGGAGAGGGTTAGGGTTACACAAGGTCGGTTACAAAGGAGGAAATATCCATATATGTATTGCCTAGCTTGCCTTCCACGCCAAGTAGAGTCCCATCCGAACACGAGACGAAGTCTTCAATCTTGTATCTTCATAGTCTAACAGTCCGGCCAATGGAGATAGTCCGGCTGTCCGGAGACCCCCTAATCCAGGACTCCCTCAGTGGGTCCACTGAGTAAATTGAGATCCTACAAATGATTGAGAGCCTAATCAAGTGTACATGTGTTGGGGAATGTAGCATGCAATTTCAAAAAAATTCCTACGCTCACGTAAGATCTACCTAGGAGATGCATAACAATGAGAGGGGAGAGTGTGTTCACGTACCTGATACGTCTCCAACGTATCTACAATTTATGAAGTATTCATACCATGTTTACAACAATTTTATATGGTTTTGGTATGATTTTTACGGAACTAACCTGGACTGACGCTGTTTTCAGCAGAACTACCGTGGTGTTGTTTTTTGTGCAGAAATAAAAGTTCACCAAATGAGCTGAAACTTTTGGACGATTTTTTTGGAACAAAAGAGACCCCCGAAGCTTCATGGGAGGGCCAGAAGAGCCACGAGGAGGGCACAACCCACCAGGGCACGCCTGGTGGGCCTGGCTTGCCCCAGTGGGTTGTGCTAACCTCGAGACCCATCTTAGCGTGAAACCAATGCCAAAAAATCCTATAAATAGAGAAACCATCAGGTGTTAACCTAGATCAGAAGTTCCACCGCCGCAAGGCTCTGTAGCCAGCGAAAACCAATCTAGACCCTTTTCGGCACCCTGCCGGAGGGGGGAATCATCTCCGGTGGCCATCTTCATCATCCCGGCGGCCACCACGATGAGGTGGGAGTAGTCCACCTTCGGGGCTGAGGGTTTGTACCAGTAGCTATGTGTAATCTCTCTCTCTCTCTCTTGCTCTTGAGATGTCACGATCTTGATGTATCGCGGGCTTTGTTAATATAGTCAGATCATATGGTGTTTTTCCCTCTCTATCTTGTTGTGATGAATTGAGTTTTTCCCTTTGAGATTTTGTTGTTATCAGATTGAATACTTTTATTGATTTGAGAGCACTTGATATATGTCTTGCAGTTGAATACTCGTGGTGACAATGGGGTATCGTATTGATTCACTTGATATATGTTTTGGCACTCAACTCGCGGATTCCTGAGGTGACATTGGGGTAAACTATGCATAGGGGTTGATGCACGTTCTTGTCTTTGTTTCTCCGGTAGAAATCTTGGGGCACTCTTTGAAGTTCTTTGTGTTGGATTGAGTATTATGAATATGAATTTGCTTTGGTGTTATTTTAGTACGAACTCTAGGATAGATCAAATGGAAAGAATAGCTTTGTGTTATTTTAGTACGAACTCTTGAATAGATCAAACGGAAAGAATAGCTTTGAGGTGGTTTCGTACCCTACAAACAATTTATTCTTATGTTCTCCGCTAGATAGGAACTTTGGAGTGATTCTTCATCGCACTTTGAGGGATGGTTATATGATCCAATTATATTAGCACTGTTGAACTGCACTAGCGAAAGTACGGACCCTAGGCCTCATTTTCAAGCATGGCAATACCGTTTTTGTGCCCATTTACTATTTGCTACCTTGCTGTTTTTATTTATTCAGATTATAAAAATATATTTCTACCATCCATATTATACTTTTATCACCATCTCTTCACCGAACTAGTGCACCTATACAATTTGCCATTGTATTGGGTGTGTTGGGGGACACAAGAGATTTCTTGTATTTGGGTCGAAGGTCGTTTGAGAGAGACCATCTTCATCCTACACCTCTCACACAGATTGATAAACCTTAGGTCATCCACTTGAGGGAAAATTGCTACTGTCCTACAAAACTCTGTGCTTGGAGGCCCAACACGTGTCTACAAGAATGAAGTTGCCTAGTAGACATCAGTACCCTCGTAGACCAAAATTGGAAGCGTTTGTTAACATGGTTGATGTAGTCGAACTTCTTCTCGTTCCGACCAATCAAGCACCGAACGTACGACACCTCCGAGTTTTGCACACCTTCAGCTCAACAACGCCCCTCAAACTCGTGATCCAGCAAAGTGTCGAGGGAGAGTTCCATCAGCATGACGACATGGTGACGGTGATGGTGACGTGATCCGCGCAGGGCTTCGCCTAAGCACTATGTGAATATGACCGAGGGCGTAAACTATGGAGGGGGCGCCGCACACGGCGAGAAACAATTGATATGTGTTGTAGGCACCCCCCACATATATAAAGGAGGGAGGGGGAGGAGGCCGGCCCTAGGCGCACCCAAGTAGGAGGAATCCTACTTGGGCTCCTAGTAGGATTCGACCCCCATTTCCTTTTACCGGAGGGGGGAAAGGGGGAAGGAGAGATGGGGGAGAAGGAAAGAGGGCGTTGCCCCCTCTCCTAGTCCTATTCGGCCTCCATCCCTATGGGGGGCGCGCCACCCCTTTCTGGGCTGGTGTGCCTCCCTCCTATGGCCCATATCTTCCCCCAGGGGGTTCCAGTAACCCCCTCGGTACTCCGATATGTACCCAATACATTCCGGAACACTTCTGGTGCCCGAATACTATCATACAATATATCAATCTTTACCTCTCGACCATTACGATACTCCTCTTCATGTCCGTGATCTCATCCGGGACTCCGAACAACATTCGGTCACCAAATCACATAACTCATATAATACAAATCGTCATCGAACGTTAAGCGTGCGGACCCTACGGGTTCGAGAACTATGTAGACATGACCGAGACTCTTCTCCGGTCAATAACCAATAGCGGAACCTAAATGCTCATATTAGTTCCCACATATTCTACGAAGATCTTTATTGGTCAAATTGTAATGACAACATACGTTATTCCCTTTGTCATCAGTATGTTACTTACCCGAGATTCGATCGTCGGTATCTCCATACCTAGTTCAATATTGTTACCGGCAAGTCTCTTTACTCGTTTTGTAATGCATCATCCCGTAACTAACTCATTAGTCACATTTCTTGCAAGGCTTATCATGATGTGCATTACCGAGAGGGCCTAGAGATACCTCTTCAATACTCAGAGTGACAAATCCTAATCTCGATCTTTGCCAACCCAACAAACACCTTCGGAGATACTTGTAGAGCATATTTAAAATCACCCAGTTACATTGTGATGTTGGATAGCACACAAGGTATTCCTCCGGTATCCGGGAGTTGCATAATCTCATAGTCAAAGGAATATGTATAAGTCATGAAGAAAGCAATATCAATAAAACTTAACGATCATTATGCTAAGATAATGGATGGTTCTTGTCCATCACATCATTATCCTAATGATGTGATCCCATTAATCAAATGACAACACATGTCTATGGTCAGGAAACTTAACCATGTTTGATCAACGAGCTAGTCTAGTAGAGGCTTACTAGGGACACGGTGTTTTGTCTATGTATCCACACACGTATCAAGTTTCCGGTTTAATACAATTCTAGCATGAATAATAAACATTTATCATGATATAAGGAAATATAAATAACAAATTTATTATTGCCTCTATGTCATATTTCCTTCAGTCTCCCACTTGCACTAGAGTCAATAATCTAGATTACATTGTAACGATTCCAACACCCATGGAGTCTTGGTGTTGATCATGTTTTTCCTCATGGAAGAGGCTTAGTCAATGGAGTTAGAGCGTCTCTTTATGTGCTTGATTCTTTTGTGAAATCTGGATTCCTTCGCCAAGGAAATTGCTCCAGTATTGCCACAAAAGATTTTCAATGGACCCGATGCACTAGGTATTACACCTAGATCGGATATGAAATCCTTCATCCAGACTCCTTCATTTGCTGCTTCCGAAGGAGCTATGTATTCTGCTTCACACGTAGATCCTGCCACGACGCTTTGCTTGGAACCGCACCAACTGACAGATCCACCATTCAATATAAATACGTATCCGGTTTGTGACTTAGAGTCATCCGGATCAGTGTGAAAACTAGCATCGATGTAACCACTTACGACGAGCTCTTTGTCACCTCCATAAACGAGAAACATATCCTTGGTCCTTTTCAGGTACTTCAGGATGTTCTTGACTGCTGTCCAGTGATCCACTCCTGGATTACTTTGGTACCTCCCTGCTAAACTTATAGCAAGACACACATCAGGTCTGGTACACAGCATTGCATACATGATAGAACCTATGGCGGAGGCATAGGGAATGACTTTCATTTTCTCTCTATCTTCTGCAGTGGTCGGGCATTGAGTCTGACTCAACTTCACACCTTGTAACACATGCAAGAACCCTTTCTTTGACCGATCAATTTTGAACTTCTTCAAAACTTTATCAAGGTATGTGCTTTGTGAAAGTCCAATTAAGCGTCTTGATCTATCTCTATAGATCTTGATGCCCAATATATAAGCAGCTTCACCGAGGTCTTTCATTAAAAACTCTTATTCAAGTATCCTTTTATGCTATCCAGAAATTCTATATCATTTCCAATCAGCAATATGTCATCCACATATAATATTAGAAATGCTACAGAGCTCCCACTCACTTTCTTGTAAATACAGGCTTCTCCGAAAGTATGTATAAAACCATATGCTTTGATCACACTATCAAAGTGTATATTCCAACTCCGAGATGCTTGCACCAGTCCATAAATGGATCGCTGGAGTTTGCACACTTTGTTAGCACCTTTAGGATGGACAAAAACTTCTGGTTGCATCATATACAACTCTTCTTTAAGAAATCCACTAAGGAATGCAGTTTTGACGTCCATTTGCCAGATTTCATAATCATAAAATGCGGCAATTGCTAACATGATTCAGACAGACTTAAGCATCACTATGGGTGAGAAAGTCTCATCATAGTCAACTCCTTCAACTTGTCGAAAAACTTTCGTGAGAAGTCGAGCTTTGTAGACAGAAACATTACCAGCATCGTCAGTCTTCTTCTTAAAGATCCATTTATTCTCAATGGCTTGCCGACCATCAAGCAAGTCAACCAAAGTCCATACTTTGTTCTCATACATGGATCCCATCTCAGGTTTCATGGCCTCAAGCCATTTCGCGGAATCTGGGATCATCATCCCTTCCTCATAGTTCGTAGGTTCGTCATGGTCTAGTAACATGACTTCCAGAACATGATTACCATACCACTCTGGTGCGGAACATACTCTGGTTGACCTATGAGGTTCGGTAGTAACTTGATCCAAAGTTTCATGATCATTATCATTAGCTTCCTCACTAGTTGGTGTAGGCATCACGGGAATGGTTTTCTGTGATGAGCTACCTTCCAATTCAAGTGAAGGTACAATTACCTCATCAAGTTCTACTTTCCTCCCACCCACTTCTTTCAAGAGAAACTCCTTCTCTAGAAAGGATCCATTCTTAGCAACAAAGATCTTGCCTTCGAATCTGTGATAGAAGGTGTACCCAACAATTTCTTTTAGGTATCCTATGAAGACGCACTTCTCCGATTTGGGTTCGAGCTTATCAGGCTGAAGCTTCTTCACACAAGCATCGCAACCCCAAACTTTAAGAAATGACAGCTTAGGTCTCTTGCCAAACCACAGTTCATACGGTGTCGTCTCAATGGATTTAGATGGTGCCCTATTTAACGTGAATGCAGCTGTCTCTAATGCATAACCCCAAAATGATAGTGGTAAATCGATAAGAGACATCATAGATCGCATCATATCTAATAAAGTACAACTACGATGTTTGGACACACCATTACGCTATGGTGTTCTAGGTGGCGTGAGTTGTGAAACTATTCCACATTGTTTTAAATGAAGGCCAAGCTCATAACTCAAATATTCGTCTCCGCGATTAGATTGTAGAAACTTTATTTTCTTGTTACAATGATTCTCCACTTCACTCTGAAATTCTTTGAACTTTTCAAATGTTTCAGACTTGTGTTTCATTAAGTAGATATACCCATATCTGCTCAAATCATCTGTGAAGGTCAAAAAATAAAAATACCCGCCGCGGGCCTCAACACTCATCGGACCGCACACATCGGTATGTATTATTACCAATAAGTCAGTGGCTCGCTCCATTGTTCTGGAGAACGGAGTCTTAGTCATCTTGCCCATGAGGCATGGTTCACAAGCATCAGATGATTCATAATCAAGTGGTTCCAAAAGTCCATCCACATGGAGTATCTTCATGTGTTTTACACCAATATGACCTAAACGGCAGTGCCACAAATATGTTGCACTATCATTATCAACTTTTCATCTTTTGGCATCAATATTATGAATATGTGTATCACCACGATCGAGATTCAACAAAAATAGACTACTCTTCAAGGGTGCATGACCATAAAAGATATTACTCATATCAATAGAACAACCATTATTCTCTGATTTAAATGAATAACCGTCTCGCATCAAACAAGATCCAGATATAATGTTCATGCTCAACGCTGGCACCAAGTAACAATTATTCAGGTCTAGAACTAATCCCGAAGGTAGATGTAGAGGTAGCGTGCCGACGGCGATCACATCGACCTTGGAACCATTCCTGACATGCATTGTCACTTCGTCCTTAGCCAATCTTCATTTAATCCGTAGCCCCTGTTTTGAATTGCAAATATGAGCAACATAACCAGTATCAAATACCCAGGCTCTACTACGAGCATTAGTAAGGTACACATCAATAACATGTATATCAAATATACCTTTGTTCACTTTGCCATCCTTCTTATTCGCCAAATACTTGGGGCAGTTCCGCTTCCAGTGACTAGTCCCTTTGTAGTAGAAGCACTCAGTCTCAGGCTTGGGTCCAGACTGGGGCTTCTTCCTGGGAGTGACAACTTGCTTGCCATTCTTCTTGAAGTTCCCCTTCTTTCCCTTGCCCTTTTTCTTGAAACTAGTGGTCTTGTTAACCATCAACACTTGATGCTCTTTCTTGATTTCTACCTCCGCAGCTTTGAGCATAGCGAAGAGCTCGGGAATTTTCTTATCCATCCCTTGCATATTATAGTTCTTCACGAAGCCTTGGTAGCTTGGTGGCAGTGATTGAAGAACTCTGTCAATAACACTATCATCCGGAAGATTAACTCCTAGCCGAGTCAAGTGGTTATGAGACACAGACATTCTGAGTATGTGTTCACTGACAGAACTATTCTCCTCCATCTTGCAGCTATAGAACTTGTTGGAGACTTCATATCTCTCAACTCGGGCATTTGCTTGAAATATTAACTTCAACTCCTGGAACATCTCATATGGTCCATGACGTTCAAAACGTCTTTGAAGTCCCAATTCTAAGCCGTAGAGCATGGCACACTAAACTATAGAGTAGTCATCAGACCGTGTCTGCCAGATGTTCAAAGTGTCTACATTAGCGGGAGGGGGCTTGTCACCTAGCGGTGCATCAAGGACATAATTCTTCTATGTAGCAATGAGGATAGTCCTCAAGTTACAGACCCAATCCGTGTAGTTGCTACCATCATCTTTCAACTTAGCTTTCTCTAGGAACACATTAAAATTCAAGGGAATGGTAGCATGGGCCATTGATCTACAACATAGATATGCAAAAACTATCAGGACTAAGTTCATGATAAATTAAGTTCAATTAATCATATTACTTAAGAACTCCCACTTAGATAGACATCCCTCGAGTCATCTAAATGATCACGTGATCCATATCAACTAAACCATGTCCGATCATCACGTGAGATGGAGTAGTTTTCAATGGTGAACATCTCTATGTTGATCATATCTACTATATGATTCACGTTCGACCTTTCGCTCTCCAGTGTTTCGAGGCCATGTCTATACATGCTAGGCTCGTCAAGTTTAATCCGAGTATTCCGCACGTGCAAAACTGTCTTGCACCCGTTGTATGTGAACATAGAGCTTCTCACAACCGATCATCACGTGGTGTCTCGGCATAATGAATTGTCGCAACGGTGCATACTCAGGGAGAACACTTATACCTTGAAATTTTAGTGAGGGATCATCTTATAATGGTACCGCCGAACTAAGCAAAATAAGATGCATAAAAAGATAAACATCACATGCAATCAAAATATGTGACATGACATGGCCATCATCATCTTGTGCCTTTGATGTCCATCTCCAAGGCACCATCATGATCTCCATCATCACCGACATGACACCTTGATCTCCATCGTAGCATCATGGTCGTCTCGTCAACTATTGCATCTACAACTATCGCTAACGCATAGTGATAAAGTACAGCAATTACATGGCGTTTGCATTTCATACAATAAAATGACAACCATAAGGCTCCTACCAGTTGCCGATAACTTTTACAAAACATGATCATCTCATAAAATAACGTATATCACATCATGTCTTGACCATATCACATCAGAACATGCCCTGCAAAAACAAGTTAGACGACCTCTACTTTGTTGTTGCAAGTTTTACGTGGCTGCTACAGGCTTCTAGTAAGAACCATTCTTACCTACGCATCAAAACCACAATGGCGATTTACCAAGTTTGTTGTTTTAACCTTCAACAAGGACCGGCCATAGTCAAATTCGGTTCAACTAAAGTTGGAGAAACAGACACCCGCCAGCCACCTTTACGCAAAACTAGTTGCATGTCTGTCAGTGGAACCAGTCTCATAATTGTGGTCATGTAAGGTTGGTCCGGGCCGCTTCATCCAACAATATTGCTGAATCAAAATAAGATGTTGGTGGTAAGCAGTATGACGATCACCGCCCACAACACTTTGTGTTCTTGATAGGGGCAAAGGTGTCCCGTCTTTCGATGAGATGGTGGCTATCGTTTTGGAGGAAGTCGACTTTGACGATCCGACTACGAACGTGTGAGGACGTCGCGCCTTAGCAATCGCTAAACCAACTCCAAGAGGTTATTGACCACGCCGGAGCACGATCAACCTGACCACGAAGGTCTATTTCCTGCAGGCAAACGAAGAACAAGTAAGAAACTAAGATTGCAATCTGGATATTGCGAATATATGTAACATTCCAAATTTACACTAGATCATCATTTCATATCATATTTATGCATTTGGTTGATCCTAGAAATTTCACGCAACTCAAGGACCCTCGGAGAGAGTTGGGGATTTCGTTATTTTCATATTTGAGTTGTCTCAAATTTTGAAAATAGGATCATTTGATTTTATTTATTTTATCTTCAATTATTTCTATTATAAAAATTATGAGAGATGGAATAAAATGACTTTCCCAAAATAAACAAATGTTGGGGATTTAATAAAAAAATCAAATAAGATTTTATTTGGTTTTATTTTCTATCTTATTTGAATTTAGGAAAAATGTGCGTTTTCAAAATTGCATTTAGGCCCCAAATAAATGTTCATCCTGTGCGGCTTAATTTTAGAAGCCGGGGAAAATTTATTTCGGGATTTTTGGAGTCCATTTAGTAGTCTTTTTGTTTTTTTCCCGAGCGTAAGTATTTAAAAAAAAAAGAGGTACGAACCGACCCTGGGCCGTAACCGGCCAGGACTCCGCCTGGCCGGGGCTTTATAAGCCGCCGCCCCGGGGCCCGAGCCAGCCCAGCCCGCGCCCCAAACCCTAGCCGTGTCCGATCCGCGCCGCGCCGCCGCCCGCTGCTGCCGCCGTCGCCGGAGCCGCCGCCGCCGCCAGCCGGACCCGCTGCCCGAGGTTTACCTCGATCCCACCGCCGTTTTCATTAGAAAAACCGTTCGGTTTTTCCGTCGGTTTTCGTCGGTTTTTTAGTTTCGTTTTTTTTCCTTTAGATCGTTTTTTCGATTTAGGCTAATTAGCGAGCGTTCGCTCGTTCGTTTGTTTTAACGAACGCGTTCTTCGTTTAGATTCAGTTAACGAACGTTCGTTCGTTAAACTGTTCATCGTTTTTCTTTTTCTCGGATTAAATCCGTGATTTTTCTGATCGCGATTTCTGATCCGATTTTCGTTTTAGTCTAACTTTTCGCTCGTTTATCAGAATCAGGCGATTCAAGCGCCTGGAGTTTCGTCTTGAAACCCTCTTTCCGTTTAACCAACCCAAACAAGTTTTTGCCACTATAGAAATTGCCTTAGATCCAGAATAGTAAACGAAGCCTGTTTCTTTTGCCGTTTGTCTTTCGTTGCTTCGTTCGATTTGATTCTTTTTGCCAACCGGAGTTCTTAAGTTGAACTTTCTGGTTAGATCTCTTATTCGAGTTTACCTGTGCATTAGTGAGTACTTATTGTATGCTTGTTTGTTTGCGTTAGAGTACCCGGAGTGCACCGCTTGCTACTGTAGCGACCAGACCTCAAACGGTCCAATCTTTGTGCTCCGGTGTCATCCCTGGATCAGTAATGCTGACACCACACAGTACTTGAAGGATTTATAATAGAGTAGCAATCACATACTTATTACATGATAATCCAGGTACTAGATACTCAAGATGTCCATAACCGGGGACACGACTAACCATGATTAGTTTATACACTCTGCAGAGGTTTGCGCACTTTTCCCCACAAGACTCGATCTCCTCCATTGGATTTCTCACACTACATGGTGTTTGAGAAACGGATGACCGAGACATAGTCTTTCAGAAGCGCTAGCACCTTACGATGGGTAGACCGTACCACCTACATCCCCTACACCTGCTAGTCTACCACTATAAGAGTTCGCACGACTTAGTCGACTATGCTAGAGCCCATAATAGCTTGTGGCTGCACACAGAAGTTTCTAGCATGAAAAATCTCATGATCCCTTTGAGCCTGGGTGGCGGTCCAAAAGAAAACAGGCAATTCTGGAATACCCAGGTACCTCAATCCACCCAGATGTGTGTTTAAGTTGCCACCTTAAATAAACCATTAATTAACAATCTCACATCTATCATGGATACACTCACCCAATCCACGTCTACTAGCATAACATGGCATAATAAGCAAACATAGAAGTAACTCCCAAACGTTTGATAATAAACAGGTAATATGTACTATCTCAACTACTTCCCAAACCCACAATTTAATTAGATCCTAATCATGCAATGTGTAAGGATTGATCTAATGCAATAAAACTGGGTAGTAGGAGGTATGATCAAAGTGTTACTTGCCTTGCTGATGATCCGGGAAACCTAGCGATTCGAAGTAGCAAGCGGCGCACTCCGGGTACTCTATCGCAAACAGACAAGCATACAATAAGTACTCAACTAATGCACAGGCAAAACTCAAATAAGAGATCTAACCAGAAGGTTCAACTTAAGAACTACGGTTGGCAAAAAGAATCAAATCGAACGAAGCAACGAAAGACAAACGACAAAAGAAACAGGCTTCGTTTACTATTCTAGATCTAGGGAAATTTTTACAGTAGCAAAAACTTGTTTAAGTTGGTTAAACGAAAAGAGGGTTTCGAGACGAAACTCCAGGCGCTTGAACCGCCTGATTCCGATAAACGAGCGAAAAGTTAGACTAAAACGAAAATCGGATCAGAAATCGCGATCAGAAAAATCGCAGATTTAATCCGAGAAAAAGAAAAACGACGAACGTTCGTTAAAATGAACGAACGGACAAACGCTCGCTATTTAAATAAACCGGAAAACCGATCTATTTAAAAAAACCGAAACTAAAAAACGAACAAAACCATCGGAAAACCGAACGGTTTTTGGGGAAAAACCGGCGACCGAAAAAAACTATCTCCGGCAACTCCGGCGACTAATCCGGCGGGCGGCGGCGGTGCTCCGGCGACGGTGGCACGAGGCGGCGGGGCAGCGGCGGCGGTCGGCGGCGGCGCGGGGCGGCAGGGCGGCGGTGCAGCGCGGCGGCGGGGGAGGCGGGGGCTGGGCGCTAGGGTTTGGGAGGTCCCGGTCTGGGCTCCCCGGCTTATAAAGCCTGGACGGGCCTAGTGTCCGGGTCGGACACGGCCCGTAGGTCGGTTGCGTTTTTTTATATAAACAGTTACGCTCAGAAAAAAAAGGACTACTAAACGGACTCCAAAAATCCTGAAATAAATTTTCCCCGGCTTCTAAAATCAAGCCGTACAGGATGAACATTTATTTGGGGCCTAAATGCAATTTCGAAAAACACGCATTTTTCCTAAATTCAAATAAAACAGCAAATAAAACCAAATAAAATCTTATTTGATTTTTTATTAAATCCTCAATATTTATTTATTTTGGGAAAGTTATTTTATTCCCTCTCTCATATTTTTGTAATAGAAATAATTGAAGATAAAATAAATAAAATCAAAAGATCCTATTTTCAAAATTTGAGACAACTCAAATATGAAAATAACGAAATCCCCAACTCTCTCCGAGGGTCCTTGAGTTGCGAAAAATTTCTAGGATCAACCAAAATGCAATAAATATGATATGTAATGATGATCTAGTGTATACCATTTCAAATGGAAAATTTGGGATGTTACAAACCTACCCCCCTTAAGATGAATCTCGCCCTCGAGATTTGGGTTGGCTAGAAAATAGGTGAGGGTGGTCTTTCAGCAATTCTTCCTCTCGTTCCCAGGTGGCTTCATCCTCCGTGTGGTGGCTCCACTGAACCTTGCAAAACTTGATAACCTTGCTGCGGGTGACTCGACTGGCATACTCTAGAATCTTGACTGGTTTGTCCTCATAGGTCAAATCACTGTCCAACTGAATTGCTTCCAGTGGTACCGTATCTCTCAGCGGTATGTCAGCCATCTCTGTGTGGCACATCTTCAACTGGGATACATGGAACACGTCGTGAACTCCTGACAATCCTTCGGGCAATTCCAACTTGTAGGCTACTTCTCCCATACGCTCCAAAACTTTGTATGGGCCTACAAAATGTGGCGCTAATTTTCCCTTAACTCCAAAGCGCTTAACTCCTCGAAGTGGTGATACTCGAAGATAAACTCGGTCTCCGACTTCATAAACTGTCTCCTTGCATTTAGAATCTGCATAACTCTTCTGCCTGGACTGAGCTACCTTGAGACTATCGCGAATCAATTTCACTTTCTGTTCAGACTCCTTTATCGGATCTGGTCCAAACAACTGGCGATCTCCAACTTCATCCCAGGACAATGGGGTCCTGCACCTCCTTCCGTACAAGTCTTCGAAAGGGGCGATCTTCAAACTGGATTGATAGCTGTTGTTGTAAGAGAACTCTACATACGGAAAATTCTCGTCCCAGCTAGATCCGTAGTCTAGCGCACAAGCTCTTAGCATATCCTCCTAAATCTGATTGACTCTCTCAGTCTGTCCATCTATCTGCGGGTGGAAAGCTGTGCTAAACTCCAGTCTGGTACCCAAAGTCTCATGCAACTGATTCCAGAACTTTGAGGTAAACTGGGTTCCTCTATCTGATATAATGCTCCTTGGAACTCCATGCAGACATATGATCCTAGTCATGTATATCTTTGTCAACTTTGCACTGGTATACGTAGTCTTCACTGGAATGAAATGAGTTACCTTTGTCAAACGATCGACTACAACCCATATCGAGTCATAGCCTGAACGTGTTCTGGGCAATCCTATAATAAAATCCATGCCTAGCTTATCCCACTTCCATTCGGGTATCGGCAATGGTTGTAGCAATCCTGCTGGCTTCTGATGCTCTGCCTTCACTCTCTGACATACATCACAAACTGCTACATACTCCGCAATATCCTTCTTCATTCTGGTCCACCAGAAAATATCCTTCAAATCCAAATACATCTTGGTATTTCCTGGGTGAATCGAGTATGGTGAATCATGGGCCTCTTGTAAAATTAACTTTCTGATCTCCGAATCATTTGGCACAAAAACACGGTCTTCAAACCATAGGGTATCGTGCTCATCCTCACGAAATCCCTTAGCTTTTCCTTTGCTCATTTTCTCCTTAATAGAAACAATCTCCTTGTCAGTCCTTTGAGCTTCTCTGATCTTATCCATCAAAGTAGACTGAATCTACAATGCTGCTACATAGCCTCTCGGGACTATTTCCAAACATAGCTCTCGAAGATTTTCGGCTAACTCCCTTGGTAAATCTCCCGTCATTAAGGTGTTGATGTGGCTCTTACGGCTCACCGCGTCAGCTAGTACGTTAGCCTTTCCAGGGTGATAATGCAATCTCATATCATAATCCTTGATGAGCTCCAACCATCTCCTTTGTCTGAGATTCAACTCCTTCTGGGTGAAAATATACTTCAAACTCTTATGATCCGTGTACACCTTGCAATGGTTTCCAATCATAAAATGTCTCCAAGTCTTCAGTGCATGCACTATGGCTGCTAACTCCAAATCATGCATAGCATAATTCAACTCATGAGGCTTAAGCTGTCGTGAGGCATATGAAACAACTCTTCCTTCCTGCATAAGCACTGCTCCAAGTCCTTGTCGTGAAGCATCACAATACACCTCATAATCCTTGGTCTGATCCGGTAAAATCAACACTGGGGAGGTAACCAAACATTTCTTCAACTCCTGAAAACTAGCCTCACATTCCTCCGTCCATATGAACTTGGTATCCTTCTTCAACAACTCCGTCATAGGCTTCGCAATCTTTGAGAAATTCTCAATAAACCTCCGGTAGTATCCTGCGAGTCCAAGAAAACTCTGGATCTCTCCAACTATGGTTGGTGCTTCCCACTTGGTCACGGTATCAACTTTAGTGGGATCTACTGCTATACCTTCTTCGGATATAACGTGTCCGAGAAATCCAACTTCTTTCAACCAAAACTCACATTTGCTAAACTTGGCATATAACTGATGTTCTCTGAGCTTTCCAAGAACCAAACGCAAATGCTCCTTATGCTCCTCTTCATTCTTCGAGTAAACTAGGATATCATCAATGAACACTACGACGAACTTATCCAAGAACTCCATAAACACTTTGTTCACCATGTTCATAAAATATGCAGGTGCGTTAGTCAGACAAAATGCCATAACGGTATACTCGTACAACCCATACCTGGTGGTAAAAGCCGTCTTAGGTATATCCTATTCTCGAATCTTCAACTGGTGGTATCCTGATCGCAAATCGATCTTGGAAAATACCTTAGCTCCTTGCAATCGATCAAACAGATCATTGATCATCGGTAGTGGATACTTGTTCTTGATGGTTACTTCATTCAAACCTCAATAATCAGCAACCATCCTTAACGATCCATCCTTATTTTCTACTAGAAGTACTGGTGATCCCCAAGGTGAAGAACTTGGGCGAATATATCCTTTATCCAGTAACTCCTTAATTTGCTTCTTAATTTCCACCAAATCCTTTGTAGGCATCCTATATGGTCTCTTTGATATTGGCCCTGTGCCTGGCAAAAGCTCAATCAAAAACTCAATATCTCTATCCGGTGGCATGCCTGGCAACTTTTCTGGAAATACTTCGGGGAAATCCTTCACTATGGGTACTTCCTCCTGCACAACTCCTGTTAAATAGTTTACTTGAGTCCTCTTTGGCACATGTCGGGATACATACTTGATCCTTCTTCCTTCTGGGGTGGTAAGCAAAATTGACTTACTGGCACATTCAATATTCCCTTCATACTTTGACAACCAATCCGTGCCTAATATCACATCCAATCCTTGAGCTTCCAACACTATTAGGTCTGAGGAAAAAACATGGCTACCAATGGTTAAGGGTATCCAGTCACACCATCGGCTAGCCACATACTCTGCTCTAGGTGAACTTACTAACAGAGGGGTCCTAAGGGCTTGGGTTGGTAGTTTAGACTTATCCACAAATCCCCTTGATATGTATGAATGCGATGCACCAGTATCAAAAAGAACGAGTGCAGTAAGTGACTTAACCAAAAACTTACCGATTACTGCATCCGGTTGCTTTTCAACCTCCTCCACGTTAACGTGGTTCACCTGTCCCCTGTTGAAAGGGTTCGGCTTCTTCCCAGAGCTTCAGCAGGGTTTTCGAACTGTCACTTTCACACATCAGCTTGAAGGAGAATTTCACAGCCACTTTCCCTGTCGACACTGTCACGTGGGATCAGTTTCAGTAGGCTTTTCGAACTGCCCATGTTTCAGCAGGAGCTATGGCCATGAAGAAGCGAGAGTTTCGCAACTTGCGCCAAGGAGGACGGATGGTTGGCCAGTATGTGGAGGACTTTAGTAAATTAGCACGTTATGCCCCAGATGACGTTGCTACGGATGCAGCAAAGCAGGATAAGTTTCTGGAAGGACTAAATGATGAGTTGAGCATGTAGTTGATGGTAGCAATCTTCAACAACTACCAGGAGTTGGTAGATCGTGCTCTTATGATTGAAGGGAAGCAGCAGCAAATTGAGAATCACAAGAGGAAGTATGGACAAGGAAAGTACAATTCTGGAGCTCAGCAGAAGCCACGCTTTACCCCTAGACCGGGAGGACATTTCCAGCATACCCATGGAGGAGGTAGCTCGCACAATCACAATGGCCCCAAGACTGGTAATGGGAATGGAGGAAGAAACGGCCAGAACCGCACCAACCCATCAACGCCAACCAAGAAAAACCTGAGCCAAGTCACTTGCTTTAAGTGCTAGAAGACCGGACATTATGCCAACGAATGTCCTGAATCATAGAATGGAAATGGCAATGGAAGCTCTGGGAAGAAGCCAAACCCTTTCAACAGGGGACAGGTGAACCACGTTAACGTGGAAGAGGTTGAAGAGCACCTGGATGCAGTAATCGGTAAGTTTTTGGTTAAGTCATTTACTGCACTCGTTCTTTTCGATACTGGTGCATCGCATTCATACATATCAAGGGGATTTGTGGATAAGTATAAACTGCCAACCCAAGCCCTTAGGTCACCCATGTTAGTAACCTCGCCTAGAGCAGAATATATGGCTAGCCTATGGTGTGATCGGTTACCATTAAGGATTGGTAACTATGTATTTCCATCAGACCTAATAGTGTTGGAATCTCAAGGATTGGATGTGATATTAGGCATGGATTGGTTGTCAAAGTATGAAGGAAATATTGAATGTGCCAGTAAGTCAATTTTGCTTACCACCCCAGAAGGGAGAAGGATCAAGTATATATCCCGACATGTGCCAAAGAGGACTCAAGCAAATTGTTTAACACGAGTTGTGCAGGAGGAAGTACCAGTAGTGAAGGATTTCCCTGATGTATTTCCAGAAGAATTGCCAGGCATGCCACCGGGTAGAGATATTGAGTTTCTGATTCCAGGCACAGGGCCAATATCAAAGAGACCATATAGGATGCCCGCAAAGGATTTGGTGGAAATTAAGAAGCAAATTAAGGAGTTACTGGATAAAGGATACATTCGCCCAAGTTCTTCACCTTGGGGATCGCCAGTACTTCTAGTAGAAAAGAAGGATGGATCGTTAAGGATGGTTGTCGATTATCGAGGATTGAATAAAGTAACCATCAAGAACAAATACCCACTACCGATGATCAATGATCTGTTTGATCGATTGCAAGGAGCTAAGGTATTTTCCAAGATTGATCTGCGATCAGGATACCACCAGTTGAAGATTTGAGAGCAGGATATACCTAAGACGGCTTTTACCACCAGGTATGGGCTGTACGAGTATACTGTTATGTCATTTGGTCTGACTAACGCACCTGCATATTTTATGAACATGATGAACGAAGTGTTTATGGAGTTCTTGGATAAGTTCGTCGTAGTGTTCATTGATGATATCCTGGTTTACTCGAAGAATGAAGAGGAGCATAAGGAGCATTTGCGTTTGGTTCTTGGAAAGCTCAGAGAACATCATTTATATGCCAAGTTTAGCAAATGTGAGTTTTGGTTGAAAGAAGTTAGATTTCTCGGACACGTTATATCCGGAGAAGGTATAGCAGTAGATCCCACTAGAGTTGATACTGTGACCAAGTGGGAAGCCCAACCACAGTTGGAGAGATCCGGAGTTTTCTTGGACTCGCAGGATACTACCGGAGGTTTATTGAGAATTTCTCAAAGATTGCGAAGCCTATGACGGAGTTGTTGAAGAAGGATACCAAGTTCAGATGGATCGAGGAATGTGAGGCTAGTTTTCAGGAGTTGAAGAAACATTTGGTTACCTCAACAGTGTTAATTTTACTGGATCAGACCAAGGATTATGAGGTGTATTGTGAGGCTTCACGTCGAGGACTTGGAGTAGTGCTTATGCAGGAAGGAGGAGTTGTTTCATATGCCTCACGACAGCTTAAGCCTCATGAGTTGAATTATGCTACGCATGATTTGGAGTTAGCAGCCGTAGTGCATGCATTGAATACTTGGAGACATTTTCTGATTGGAAACCATTGCGAGGTGTACACGGATCACAAGAGCTTGAAGTATATCTTCACACAGAAGGAGTTGAATCTCAGACAAAGGAGATGGTTGGAGCTCATCAAAGATTATGATATGAGATTGCATTATCACCCTAGAAAGGCTAACGTAGTAGCTGACGCGTTAAGCCGTAAGAGCCATGTCAACACCCTAACGACGGGAGATTTACCAAGGGAGTTAGCCGAAAATCTTCGAGAGCTATGTTTGGAAATAGTCCCGAGAGGCTATGTAGCAGCATTGGAGATTTAGTCTACTTTGATGGATAAGATCAGAGAAGCTCGAAGGACTGACAAGGAGATTGCTTCTATTAAGGAGAAAATGAGCGAAGGAAAAGCTAAGGGATTTCGTGAGGATGAGCACGATACCTTATGGTTTGAAGACCGTGTTTACATGCCAAATGATCCGGAGATCAGGAAGTTAATTTTCCAAGAGGCCCATGATTCACCATATTCAATTCACCCAGGAAATACCAAGATGTATTTGGATTTGAAGGATATTTTCTGGTGGACCGGAATGAAGAAGGATATTGCGGAATAGGTAGCAGTTTGTGATGTATGTCAGAGAGTAAAGGCAGAGCATCAGAACCCAGCCGGATTGCTACAACCATTGCCGATACCCGAATGGAAGTGGGATAAGTTAGGCATGGATTTTGTTACATGATTGCCCAGAAAACATTCAGGCTATGACTCGATATGGGTTGTAGTCGATCGTTTGACAAAGGTAGCTCATTTCATTCCAGTGAAGACTACCTACACCAGCGCAAAGTTGGCAAAGATATACATGACCAGGATCGTATGTCTGCATGGAGTTCCAAGGAGCATTGTATCAGATAGAGGAACCCAATTTACCTCAAAGTTCTGGAATCAGTTACATGAGACTTTGGGTACCAGACTGGAGTTTAGCACATCTTTCCACCCGCAAACAGATGGACAGACTGAGAGAGTCAATCAGATTTTTGAGGATATGCTAAGAGCTTGTGCGCTAGATTACGGATCTAGTTGGGATGAGAATTTGCTGTATGCAGAGTTCTCTTACAACAACAGCTATCAATCCAGTTTGAAGATGGCCCCTTTCGAAGCCTTGTACGGAAGGAGGTGCATGACCCCTTTGTCCTGGGATGAAGTTGGAGATCGCCAGTTGTTTGGACCAGATCTGATAAAGGAGTCTAAACAGAAAGTGAAATTAATTCGCGATAGGCTGAAGGTAGCTCAATCCAGGCAGAAGAGTTATGCAGATTCTAAATGCAAGGAGACAGTTTACAAAGTCGGAGACCGAGTTTATCTTCGAGTATCACCACTTCAAGGAGTTAAGCGCTTTGGAGTTAAGGGAAAGTTAGCGCCACGTTTTGTAGGCCCATACAAAGTTTTGGAGCGTATGGGAGAAGTTGCCTATAAGTTGGAATTGCCCGAAGGATTGTCAGGAGTTCACGACGTGTTCCATGTATCCCAGTTGAAGAAGTGCCACGCAGAGATGGCTGACATACCATTGAGAGATACGGTACCTCTGGAAGCGATTCAGTTGGATAGTGATTTGACCTATGAGGAGAAACTAGTTAAGATTCTAGAGTATGCCAGTCGAGTCACCCGCAGCAAGGTTATCAAGTTTTGCAAGGTTCAGTGGAGCCACCACACGGAGGATGAAGCCACCTGGGAATGAGAGGAAGATTTGCTGAAGGACCACCCTCACCTATTTCCTAGCCAACCCGAATCTCGAGGGCGAGATTCATCTTAAGGGGGGTAGGTTTGTAACATCCCAAATTTTCAATTTGGAATGTTATACACTAGATCATCATTTTATATCATATTTATTGCATTTTGGTTGATCCTAGAAATTTCACGCAACTCAAGGACCCTCGGAGAGAGTTGGGGATTTCGTTATTTTCATATTTGAGTTGTCTCAAATTTTGAAAATAGGATCATTTGATTTTATTTATTTTATCTTCAATTATTTCTATTATAAAAATTATGAGAGAGGGAATAAAATGGCTTTCCCAAAATAAGGAAATATTGGGGATTTAATAAAAAAATCAAATAAGATTTTATTTGGTTTTATTTGCTATTTTATTTGAATTTAGGTAAAATGCGCGTTTTCCAAAATTGCATTTAGGCCCCAAATAAATGTTCATCCTGTGTGGCTTGATTTTAGAAGCCAGGGAAAATTTATTTCGGGATTTTTGGAGTCCGTTTAGTAGTCCTTTTGTTTTTTTCCCGAGCGTAAGTATTTAAAAAAAAAGAGGTCCGAACTGACCCTGGGCCGTAACCGGCCAGGACTCCTGTCAGGACCCCGATTCCAAATCACATCGATCTAGCCGGTAACACCTCATATCACTTTGTGGCCTCACGCACGGTATTCCCACGGTGTCGCCTTACCATGGCCCGGGACCGTTTGCGCCTTTTGGCTCACGTATATGATAGTGTCGCTAGCATCCATATGACAGAGAACCCGGGACGACATGGCTAGTCGTTAACCCAAATCGGCACTAACCTATGGGGACAGGCATACATGAACCACATCGAGCATGTCGGTCAGCAGCGTGTGAATCCGGGCTGTAGCACTGGGCTAACAGGACTCCGGGAACCCGGTCTGTAGCAGGCTAGGCAGGACTCCGGATGTCACCGCGTGACATTTCCCTGAAGGGACAGACACAGGAATGAAGTGAAACACATGCCGGCCAGTCAAGTGTCCTGAGAAGTAGTGCTGTGCTAGCAGGACTCCGGTGAACCGGGCTATAGCGGACTACTATGGCTCATGGAAGCACTAGACTACATTTCCCCATAAGATAGACTGCCAAGGATAAACAACTAGATTGTCGGATCCCACACATGCCAAGCATTTCAATCATACACACAATATGCTCGATATGTGTAAATACAACATGGCATCACAACATAACTCTACAACTCAAATATTTATTCATTAGGCTCCGAGGAGCGAGATATTACAAACATGGGGCTCATGACCCAACAATCATAGCATACAATGCAAAGCACATACGGAAGCTTAACATGTCTGAGTACAGACATCTACAAATGAAAAAGGCTAAGAAGCCTAACTATCTACCAGATCCTGCCGAGGGCACAAGATCGTAGCTGAGGTATCAAGCTAAACGTCGAAGTCCATGCGGAACTATTAGCGAGACTGAAGTCTCTCTGCAAAACATAAAATAAGCAAACGTGAGTACAAATATACCCAGCAAGACTTACGTCAGAACTATCTACATATGCATCGGTATCAACAAAGGGGGTGGTGGAGTTTAACTGCAGCAAGCCAGCTTTGACTCAGTGCCTAACCTAAACTATGACTGCAAGTAACTCTTTTGAGGTGGCGCACACGAGTCCACATATTCACCATATCAATACACCACTATGGATCCACTTCCGTCTCCCTACGAGAAGGCCATCCATAGCACTCACGCTTATCTTGCGCATTTTAGAGTATCCACTTTCACTTGTCTATGAACTGTTATAGGCAACCCAGAAGTCCATTACCGCGGACACGGCTATTCGAATAGATGATGTTAACCCTGTAGGGGTGTACTTCTTCACACACGCTCTCACCACTTACCGTCGTTTACATGACATGTACTCAGCAACCTTCAAGCGGAAGCCCAACGAGGGTGTCGGCCACGGCCTACCTAAACACTCAAGTCTCTAGTCCAGGTTTATCGCCTATCCAGGTTCCATCCGTAGGGAGTCCGGCCGAGGTTTCCACATACGGCCCCGGACGATGTGTACAGGGTTCCGAGACACCAAACGGGCGCCCGGCATGCCCGGCCACGGTGTATCTACCACATCATAGCCCACCCCTAGGGTCAGCGCTACGCACGGCCGCCAACACATATCCTATAAACACCAAAAACTAGTTGCAACTCTTGGATAGAGGACAAGGGTGATCAAGAAGCCGAGAGGGTCCATTGGTTTCGGGCCCAATGCGTGGTAGCAACTGTTTCATGGATCACAAACACAGAACTCAGTTCCTGAGGACGGCTTCAATGAGACAACCCACCATGTACTCCTACATGGCCTCTCACCGCTACCTTTACCAAATCGTGTTCACACACTTAGCTCTCAACAGTAGGACATGTTTACACACCTCCGATTCATCCCCGATGAATCAGACCTGACTCAACTCTAAGCAATAGCAGGCATGACAAACAAGCATGAATGAGTAGGCACATCATGGCTCAAACAACTCCTACTCATGCTAGTGGGTTTCATCTATTTACTGTGGCAATGACAGGTCATGCAAAGGAAGGGGTTCAACTACCGCAACATGTACAGTTGAATCATTGTTGTCCTAATGTAGTAAAAGAGAGCAGGAGCGAGAGAGTGGGTTTGTATCGGAATGAACAAGGGGTTTTTGCTTGCCTGGCACTTCTTAAGATATCATTGGGTCTTCATCAATGTCAATGATCACAGCGTCGGTACAATGTCTATCGAGAGGGGACAACCACCGGCAACAGAGAAGGAACACAATCAATGCAATGCACATTCACATGAATGACATGTCATGTTAAGGTACTGAATTCACCTAATGCAATATCTAGCCAAGTTAATTGAAGTGGAATTCAAACAAGGTTAAACTCCAACTCCAAATGCTAGTTCATAAATTGCCCTAATCATGATTTATCCTATTCAGTGAGGTTAACTTGTTCAAACATGCATGAAAATGCCATAAACAGATTCTTCATATTTTTCTAATGATTTTTCATATATAATTTATTTCATTTGGAGTTATGGTTGAATTTCTATGATTTTTCAAAGTTTGCAACATTTTCTGAAATTTCCAAATCATTTTTGAATTAGAAATATTCCAGAAAATGCTTACTGCGTCAGCTCTAGGTCATGCTGACGTCAGCTGGTTAACAGGGTCGGTCCTGGTCAAACCTGACCCGTGCGGTCCACTGGTCAGTGTCACGATGCTAGCTAGAGTTGCTGACGTGTGGGCCCGGTCAACAGCCACGTCAGCTTGGTCAAAGCTGACTCGTGGGCCCACTAGGATTAGTTAAACTTTAACAGAAAAATAAACCATGTTTAGTTGGGAAGTGGGACCCAGCTGTCAGTGTGAGAGAGGGTTAGTTAGCCGAGTTATTAGCCCCTAATGACGGCGCCACGTCGACTTCACTGGAGTTCGGCCGGCGACGACCAAACCAACGGCGGTGGCTCGCCGGAGTTGAGCTACAGGCAGCGGTTTGATCCGCGGTTGGTCTCTATGGCTAGCTAGAGCTCGCGCGCATCTAATGGAGCAAGCAGTGTGTGCGGGGGTGGCCGAAGATGACGCTGGCGAGCAGCGCGGCGGCGGCCGGAGCTCGGGGGTGCATGGAAACGCGACTGCAGCGTGCAAACGCACGAACTAATGCGCTCAAGAGCCTCTACGCGATGTGACAAGCACAACGAACGCACACACGAGGCCGTTGGTCACCGGGGCCACGCCAGCGACGAGCTCGTGCGGCGGAGCGTCTCGGCTCCGGTGGAGGAGGCGGCTAGAGGGAGGGGTTGACCGCGGGGAGAGGGGGAAAATGCTCGGGGGCTCACTACGGTGCCGTAGGGATGGCCAGCGTGCTCGGGGAAGCACAGACGGTGGCGGAATCACGGCGGCGATCGTCGGGACCCGAGGATGAAGATGACATCGATGGCGGCACTCCGAGGGCCTTCCAGTCGCGTGGATCGGCGGGGACGGCGTAGCGGATGACGACGGAGCTCGTGGACTACACGGGGAGGCGAGAGGAGCATGGTGGGCGTGGTGGCAGCGAACGGCGGCGGCTCTTTGTTCGGTGGCGCCGCGGAAAGATGCAGAGGAGGGGGGGAGATCCAGCGAGAGAGGGGAGAGGTGCAGACGGTCCGGGGGGGGGGGGGGGGTGTCGTGGCTTCTCCAGGCGCACCAGGGCAGCGGCGGGAAGCAGGAGGTGGCGCGCGTGTGTGCGTGCACAGCGGCCACACGCCCTGCCTACTGGCTCAGGGAGGAAGACAATAGAAGGCGCGAGGTGGGCTGGGCCAGCGAGCTAGGCCGGCTCAGCGCCAGGCCAGGTGGGCTGCACAGTAGGTAGGTCCAGGTATCTTTCTCTCTTCTCTGTTTCTAATTCAGTTTCTGTTTTCTATTATTCTGTAGTCTTTAGGGCTTTATTAAAAATACTTAGACACTTCCAAAAATTATGAAACTACTCATGATCACTGTTGGGAATATATCCTACAGTAAACATTTTAGTTTATGATTATTTGAGCATTTAAAATATTTAATAGCATTTAAATGCCCAAATGCAAATAGAGTATGATTTAATCCAGAGCCCAAATATGTCATGCAAAAATGTGCATCACCACTGGTTACTGTTTCCAAATTTTTTCCAAGAATGATGAACAATTTTTTAAAGACATTTGGATTTACTAGAAATATTTTGGTTGAACCTAGTGAATTCCTTTAATGCTAGGGTTTAGGCAATCCCCATTTCAGGTTTAACTGAAATTTAAACATGATGCAACACCAGATGCTAGCACTAGGCATTAATAGAACTAGGGATGTGACAACTCACCCCCACTAAACAAGAATCTCGTCCCGAGATTCAAATCGTGAGGTAAGAAGACAAAGGGACACAAGCTAATACAATCTTCACGATCCAGATGTCTTGATAAGAACGTTGATTCGATCACCATCGTTGTCTCGATGTCCTGCTCTGAGAACTCCAACTATCATGACAAATGAGAGGAAAGGGAAATCTCTAGAAGGATTGATCTTATCGAAGATCGAACAACTTAGGATCAACTCATGGAGCGAGACACTGAAACATCTCTCGAGCTAAGACACGGAGCATACGTCCAGAGGGATGGAGTGAAACACATGACAAAGGTTCACTAGGTAGGCAACAATTCCACATCTAAGAGGGTGGTGAACGGTTGCCAACATAGCGAGGAGTTGAGTTTCCATGACACCGAAACGAGACATCTTGGAGGAGGGTGACCTGTAGAATCATCCCTTAAGTGGAAAAAAGAATTACTTTTGATTTAGAGTTCATTGAAACCCTTCATACCAGCTTAAGGCAATTTACAATTGATCGATTGAAAGAGCTCGAAGAAATGGCATACTCGGACTAGGATGGATGATGTGGACTCCCTTGTTGAAGACAACACAATGGATGATTTTTCTTATCATCGGAAATGGATGGGACCCATGGTAAGTCCACTTTTGAAGATGATCCTGAACATCAACTACTGAGGTGCAAGCTGGGAACAAAATGCAAATGTTGGGAATGATTCTGGTAACTGGGGAAAAACTCAACAGTCTAGAGTGAGTCCACTGTTTGAAAAGGTTATAACATAACCGAGGAAACAGGAAGCAAACCCCAGTTAACGCCAACAATAAAACCTAGTGCTTGCGCGTGCAGTCAAGAACTTGAGCATCTCCATATTCATCAAGGTTTACCAATATCCATTTCAAGGATCCTGGCAACACAACATGCTACCATGATGAATAATGGTGGAAGATGCAGATGCAAAGAAAGATAACACTTTCTCAGATTTTACCTTAGCGAGGCCAAGGAATCAAAATCTGGATGATCGACCGAGAGACATTTAGCACTCCGCTTCTAATGTTCCCCTTGATGTACTGGTTACCATGTTCATGCTTTAAAGCATCAACATAGCCATCAAGTAGTGGTCAGACTTCGGAATACAAAGGATCCATAAGGAACAACTTATGGAGAAAATCCTACGAAATCCTTATAGAGAGGTGGCCAACTTCTTCAATCAAGATACTACAATAATAGATCTTCCGACTGGGTGTGTTGGCCACGACATCCACTTTACCGGTTATCGAGAGACCAATATTATAGTTCTTGGAAAATGCTCCAACCATCATATCTGCCTGAGATTCAGATCTGGTTGGTGTCAGGATATTCTAGACTCATCGAGTCTAGAAAGGAAAATGAAGGTTTGCAACACAATTTGACGAGATGACGTTGCGAGATTCTCGGGGAATGAACTGCGATAGCAGTCTCCAAAACATGAGCTGGTTCTGCTACAAACCTGTGAACACACTATCCGAGACATGCGTGACCACGTGGTAGTCTTATAATAAAATACTACCAAGTTCAGGTTGGGGAACCATCATCTAGGGTAACAAAGTCTTGTGCATGACCTAGGATTTGCACAACAACTCCTTTTCCTAGAACAAATCAGTCAGTGGCTTGGTGTGCTAGGGATTACACACGGAGTGGAGGTAGCAAGCCTATCAAACCATGGAATACTTCGCACATGCATGACTTGACTTGGGATGATCCCAGAGAAAGCAAAAACAATCTTTCTCGAATTCACGATGGCAACTTGCTTCAAATGCACATGAACTAGAGGAAGTCACTTCTTTCATCCAAACATATTCTTCATGAGCGGGGCACGAAGATAATGCTTACAAAAGTTTTCCAACACTAGGTTGATGTTCAACATGAATCATTGGGGGAGACAAAATGCTGCTGATGGGCTCAACAACAACTCATCGGAGTTTCCATATCACTGGACTTCCACCATCATGTGAACACGGTGATGGCATTGGTCAGACCAAAAGATGTAATGGTGTATGCGCGAGGGATCAACCACGGGTAAGACAACATTACGAACATCGTTGGTTCTGATTTGACTTGACGATAGCCCATACTCAAGTCAGAGTTTTGACAAGGCAATAGATCCAACAATTGATCCCGAGGACCAATCGATGAAGATATCATCTTTCTGCAACACACACTACACAAGAATATCCCTTTGGAACGAACTAAGTTAGGCAAGCTTTTATCTTCCAACTCTCCAAGTTGTTGTTCAGCTTAACCAACTAGCTCAGGGTATTCAACACAGAATCTTGGAGAATGGGTGGTTTAGAAGGAAACCAACATGATCACGAGCTCAACATAGCAGTCAGGAAACAACCCGGTAATACCTCCAAGAAGATATTCGGAATATTACGAACCACCGATATGTTATTAAGCTCAAGAACAATCTTGCCTTTCAGAGCAAGACGATATGATCAAATAAGCAAGGGATTGAATAATCCTAACTCATTGTTCGAGGAGTGCACCAAAAATAGGGACTAGGTAGCACAATCAATCTTAGAGTGATGATTCAATAACCAACACGCTAAGAATGAGAATAGTGTCCATTAACTACCAAGCAACATAGTTACTAGGAGTATTGATTTCACACATCATGGTTCACTTGTCGGTATTCCAGTTGCAATTACACGGAACCGAGGAGCGAATGATGATGGTGAGAAGTATCACTACGTCGAGAATTTATAAGGGAAGGTGCAATTCTCATGACGCTCCTGACATAAAGTGGGTAATACATCAGGGTAGAACAGAACAAAAGCTTGATTGCATTTGATCTGCGGAATACAACTGCTTTGACCCAATCCTAGAAATGGATGAGGTGCTGGAGTTTGTTTCTCCTAGTCATTCCATAATAGAATGGCTTGATAGACCACAAGAATAATAAGCATCGATAACACGAATGCAAAACTACTCCTGACTATCAATTGATAGACGAGGGTCAGAAAACAACTAAAGAGGGACAACTCAAAGGAACATATAATTTTCTGAGTTGTGGATGCATAGATTAGCATGTCGAATGAGTTCAACATATTTCTTCCGGATAACCCATGCGGAGAGGTAGGATTGACAGAGTCACAATATAGAATGGGGAACTCATCGAGAGCCCTCCTGTTGTGATCTTTTGATCCAACAAACTTCTGCCACTAGTGGTTCATAGTATTTGGAAGAAGGAAGTACCACGGACCTCGAGGACTAATGCAAAGGTTACTAATATCCTAAAGGAACTAGCAACACTATCAACACGAGGTAATTAGAGTGAATCTCGGGTTCAAAACCCAGGAGTAGAATGCCTACTACTAAGTGGCATCACGGGATGCTTTCGAGAATGGTGGCCAGACTCATCACACTGGGAACACAAAACATGGACAGATTACTAGATGGTTTCATAAGACACCTAGGGTCATAATAGTAGCTCCAACATATACGCCGAGGCAACGGAGTACCTCACAGACCATGTAGTGTGCTTAATCTGGCCCAAAGGAACATCGAGAACAGAAGGAAGGGATTTACAAATGCATCAGACTATTAGAAACCTGGGATGACTCGGACAGCATAACGGCTGTAAATGCTCAAAATGATTTGAGACATCCAGCAAAATAGTGGCATGACCACTCAGAATCATAATATCAAGGTTCCGAGAACAACTATGAACACACGGAAGTAGTAGAAACTGAACTGGGGCTTGAATCCATCATTCCTATGAGTCTATGGATTAGTAACACGTCATCCTGATAGATAGATGAGAAGGCCTAGTTCTTAATCCCCGTAGAAGAGAAGAGGCTGACTCAGATCAGAAGGGCATAAGGTAAAGGAGTAAAAAGAGCCTTATGTTCCCTCCCACAATCAATTCCCTTATATAACTCAAGCATTTCTAGACACAACTTCGACCAGTTTGGCTTGGTAAACCTACAGGCAGTCAGGCTCTGATACCAACGCTATTAGGACCCCGATTCCAAGTCACGTCGATCTAGCCGGTAACACCTCATATCACTTTGTGGCCTCACGCACGGTATTCCCACGGTGTCGCCTTACCATGGCCCGGGACCGTTTGCGCCTTTTGGCTCACGTATATGATAGTGTCACTAGCATCCATATGACAGAGAACCCGGGCCGACATGGCTAGTCGTTAACCCAAAGCGGCACTAACCTATGGGGACAGGCATACATGAATCACATCGAGCATGTCGGTCAGCAGCGTGTGAATCCGGGCTGTAGCACTGGGCTAACAGGACTCCGGGAACCCGGGCTGTAGCAGGCTAGGCAGGACTCCGGATGTCACCGCGTGACATTTCCCTGAAGGGACAGACACAGGAACGAAGTGAAACACATGCCGGCTAGTCAAGTGTCCTGAGTAGTAGTGCTGGGTTAGCAGGACTCCGGTGAACCGGGCTGTAGCGGACTACTATGGCTCATGGAAGCACTAGACTACATTTCCCCATAAGATAGACTGCCAAGGATAAACAACTAGATTGTCGGATCCCACACATGCCAAGCATTTCAATCATACACACAATATGCTCGATATGTGTAAATACAACATGGCATCACAACATAACTCTACAACTCAAATATTTATTCATTAGGCTCCGAGGAGCGAGATATTTGAAAGTGCAACTATCCCTAGGTGGTTTTGGTAATTCATAACAACATATAGCTCATTGAGCTAATGCTATTCCAAGATGATTATTTCAGGAAAGCTCAATGATTGGCATGGCATGGATGTGAAAGTGGAACCCTCAAAATGCTAAGGAAAAAGAATTGGCTCAAGCTCAAAAGTTCAAGACTCTTCATTTTATATTTTAGTGATCCAAGATCACATTGAGTCTTTAGGAAAAGCCAATACTATCAAGGAGGGATGAGGTGTTGCTTAATGAGCCTCTTGCTTTATGTGCTTAGTGATATGCTCCAAAATCCTCAACCACTTTTCCATATCCACAAATGACCTAAACCCTAAGCCAAACTCGGTCATACCGATTCTGTCAATCCGGCGCCACCGAGTTTCACTTGTCATTTGCCACTGCCAAACCCTAGCAATTCGGTCCTACCGATAAGGTTCTCGGTCTCACCGAGATGGGCTTGCAAACTCTCTGTTTCCCTTTCATAACTTTTCGGTCTCACCGAAAGAGCGAATCGGTCCCACCGGGAATGCAAGGTAAACTCTATGTTTCCTTCTTGTAACGTTTCGGTCCCACCGAAAGAGCAAGTCGGTCCCACCGAGTTTGCCTGACCAACTCTCTGGTTAGCTAATTGCTGAACTCGGTCTCACTGATTTTGTGCGATCGGTCTCACCGAGATTACGTTATGCCCAAACCCTAACCGAATCGGTCCTACCGAGTTGCATCTCAGTCCCACCGAGATTCCTAACGGTCACTAGGTTTACCATTTCGGTCAGACCGAGTTTTCTGATTCGGTCCCACCGAGATTGGTAGATTGTGTGTAACGGTTGGATTTTGTGTGGAGGCTATATATACCCCTCCACCACCTCTTCATTCGAAGAGAGAGCCATCAGAACACATACATCATTCCTACTCATATGTTCTGAGAAAGAACCACCTACTCATGTGTTGAGACCAAGATATTCCATTCCTACCATATGAATCTTGATCTCTAGCCTTCCCCAAGTTGCTTTCCACTCAAATCTTCTTTCCACCAGATCCAAATCCTATGAGAGAGAGTTGAGTGTTGGGGAGACTATCATTTGAAGCACAAGAGCAAGGAGTTCATCATCAACACACCATTTGTTACTTCTTGGAGAGTGGTGTCTCCTAGATTGGCTAGGTGTCACTTGGGAGCCTCCGACAAGATTGTGGAGTTGAACCAAGGAGTTTGTAAGGGCAAGGAGATCGCCTACTTCATGAAGATCTACCGCTAGTGAGGCAAGTCCTTCGTGGGCGATGGCCATGGTGGAATAGACAAGGTTGCTTCTTCGTGGACCCTTCGTGGGTGGAGCCCTCCGTGGACTCGCGCAACCGTTACCCTCCGTGGGTTGAAGTCTCCATCAACGTGGATGTAGGATAGCACCACCTATCCGAACCATGGGAAAACATCCGTGTCTCCAATTGCGTTTGAATCCTCCAAACCCTTCCCTTTACATTCTTGCAAGTTGCATGCTTTACTTTCCGCTGCCAATAAACTCTTTGCATGCTTGCTTGAATTGTGTGATGATTGCTTGACTTGCTCTAAGATAGCTAAAATCTGCCAAGAACTAAAATTGGGAAAAGGCTAAGTTTTTAATTGGTCAAGTAGTCTAATCACCCCCCTCTAGACATACTTTCGATCCTACAAGTGGTATCAGAGCTTTGGTCTCCATTTGCCTTGATCTCCATAGCTTTTGGTGGTCATAGCCTTGGTTTCACAACGTAGGAGAGTATGGCGTCTAGCGAGGGAAATTATCACCGTAGAGGTCCTTACTTTGATGGCACTAATTTTGCTAGTTGGAAGCATAAAATGAAAATGCATATTCTTGGACATAACCCCGCCGTATGGGCTATTGTTTGTGTTGGCTTGCAAGGTGAGTTCTTCGATGGGAGGGAACCAAACCGTGAAGCTACCGCAGATGAGTTGAAGATGTTGCAATACAATGCTCAAGCTTGTGATATTCTCTTCAATGGATTGTGCCCCGAAGAATTCAACAAAATCAGCCGCCTTGAGAATGCAAAGGAAATTTGGGATACTTTGATTGATGTGCACGAAGGTACCAACTCCGTCAAGGAATCCAAGTTGGATGTGCTCCAAAGTCAACTTGACAAGTTCAAGATGAAGGATGGTGAAGGTGTCGCTGAAATGTACTCTAGGCTTGCTCTCATCACAAATGAGATTGCTGGCTTAGGAAGTGAAGAGATGACCAATAGATTCATCATCAAGAAGATCCTAAGAGCCTTGGATGGGAAATATGATACCGTGTGCACATTAATCCAAATGATGCCCAACTACAAAGATCTCAAGCCAACGGAAGTAATTGGAAGGATTGTTGCTCATGAGATGTCACTCAAGGATAAAGAGGAACTTCACAATAAGTCAAGTGGTGCCTACAAAGCGTCATGTGAAGCCCCCGCATCATCAAGTGAGAAACAAAACTTCAATGAAGAATCGAGCTTAATGGTGAAGAACTTCAACAAGTTCTACAAGAGTAGAAGCAAAGATAGAAGCTTCGAGTCAAGGTCCTACAATGACAAAAGATCTTCTAGTCGAGAGCGAAACTGCTATAATTGTGGAAGACCCGGACACTATTCCAATGAGTGTACGACTCCCTACAAGAGAAGAGAAGATTCTCCAAAAAGAAGAAGCAAAGAATCTCCACCAAGAGAGAGAAGGAGTAGAGATGATCGTTATGAACGAAGATACTCACGGAGAAGCAAGGACTCGGAAAGGAAGGAAAAATCATCAAGGAGCTATACAAAACGAAGACATCAAGCTCATGTTGATGAATGGGTATCCGGCTCCGACTCCGACAGCCACTCCGAGAGAAGTTATCACTCCGACTCCGAAGATACTCAAGATGAAGGTGTTGCCGGTCTAGCACTTGTGTCAACCAACTCCTACGACATATTTGACTCACCAAATGAAGGAATTGGAAGATGCTTCATGGCCAAAGGTCCTAAGGTAACACACCCCGAGTACGTTGATTTTAATAGTGATGAAGATGACTTGTTAGGTGATGATGATTTGCTTGTTGACAACTCTAGTGATGAGTACTATGATGAAACATCAATTAATCATGCTAAAAAGAATGACAATGATAAGGAGAAGATTGAGGCTCTAACTAAAGAACTAAACACTCTTAAGTTAGCTCATGAAACTATCTTCGAAGATCATCGAGAACTTTTAAGAGCTCATGAGAAATTACGCTTTGAAAAGCTCAATCTTGAGCAAGAGCATGAGTTCTTAAAAGCAATCAATGATGATCTCCGCAAGAATAGTTCTTCTTACATTGCCAAGCGTTTACTATTATCCACTTACATGCCTCAAGTCAAGACTAATAACAAGAATAAGAAAGATTCTTCCTCTAGTAGTAACAATGATCATGCTAAATCCAATATTGTTGCTTCTAGTAGTTCTCTTGATTCCACTAATGATTCTCTTAGCCAAGTTACACTTGAGCAAGAAAATAGCTTATTGAAGGGAATTATAGAGAAAGGTGTTTACAAGAGCCTTGCCGGAAGTAAGCAATTCAAGGAAATTGTGCGCAAGCAAGGAATGCACCGGAAGAATCAAGGTGTTGGTTTTGAACGAAAGTTCAATGCCAATGGAGTTGAATGGGAAGAAGATCAATACCCCAAGACAAAGTTTGTTCCTCAACAAGAGAAGTATGACACTTCTTTCAAGGGGACACAAGCTCAAGATGATCTTCCACCACAAGACTACAAGCAAAAAGGCAAGGACAAGCTTCAAGAGGAGATTGATGCATTTGAAGAAGCTCCCAAGACCTTAGTCAAGTGGATTCCCAAGACTACTTCAAGTTCCACTTTATCAAGTACGACTACAACTCCAAGGATTCCCATCAAGATGGTGTGGATCCAAAAGAAGAAGAACTAGAGAGTTCTTGAGGGTGACTCCGCCAACATACTTCACTCTTATCATTTTGGCAAGAACAAGTGCAATCAACTTACACATCTTGCACTAGTTCAAGGAGTCACAAACCCTCTTGTTGGTAAGACAAGGGACAAGGTAACCTAAAGTTTTCATGGACATCATCTTGTGTGTGCATCACTCTATGTCTATGGATATCCATGTTTGTTCCTTGTGGGACTAACCCATGTAGGTATTGAAAGTGCAATTCACTCAAATGGATAGCTCCAAGTGATCTACATCAACATTGAGCATCCACATCTTCAAAATCTACATGAAGTCATCATCGACAAAGCCCAAGGTTAGTTCATCCCTCTTAGGGGGGATATCACATCTAGGGGGAGCTTTACTCTAAGACTTGAGCTAAAGCAACTCTAAAGATGTGAATACAACAATGCTTTATGTAAAAGTGGTAACCCCACTTGAGCTTAAACGATGAGTATGACCTATGATCAAGTGTTCTCACTTGACTCCTAAGTCAATATACTCATATATAGATGACCTAGTCATCGCAAATTGCTTGATAGATGCTAGAATTGGTTGTGCATGCTTTGCCACATATTTCATTTGCCATCTTATTGTGTGAGCATGTTGGTTGCATATGTTACTCATTCAAGGACATCCACTTGTTGTTTTGATTGTTTGGCTTTCTTCTTTTGCCAAGTGGATGGACAAGAATGCCTAAGAACCTCCTCTAGCTATCTATGCTTTTCTCGTCTCAAACTCTATTCATGCTGCATCACAAAACTTGATCAAGTCAGATTCGAACCACTCTGTGTGAGGAGCGCTCGGAGTCCCCGATTCGTCATAGACTTAAACTTCCAAAACCTCTTTATGAATCTCGGTCTGACCGATACTCCATTTTTGGTCCTACCGAGTTCATTAAGTTGATCTAGGTTTTCGATCTCGGTGCAACCGATTTGAACTTTTCGGTCACACTGAGTTGCAATAACTGCACACAGTTTTGCATCTCGGTGCCACCAAGTTGTTCCACTCGGTCACACCGACAGGGTCGGGCTATATATAGCGACGGGCAAAATTTTGGAAATTTCTCCGAAACCTCTTCGCCCGCGCAATAGCCTGCTCTACCTTCGTGGTCTCCGGATCGTCTTCTCGTCGCCAGCAGCCTCCAGTCGCTGGTCTCCGCCGCCATCAACGGATTTCTGCCCCGCCGTTGCCGCCGTAGCGAGTCTCCACCGAACTAGGGTATGGACTCGATCTTTGTGCTATTCTCCACTCCGATTCCTAGCACATTGTGATCATTATGATTCTTGCCACGATTGAAACACTCCTATCCAGTCAATGATCTCGTAGAATAGGTTTAATTCGAAAATTTTAGGGTTAGGTTTCCACCGAAACCATCTCGGAACCACCGAGTTGAAAAACTCGGTCCCACCTATCTGGCTTTTGCCATTGCACAAGTGAAACTCGGTCTGACCGAGAATAACTTATCGGTGCGACCGATTTTGGAATTCTGTGAAACCCTAGCAGTCTCGGTGCCACCGAACTGTGACTCGGTCTGACCGAGTTCACCAGTTTTGGTGCCAAAACTGCTTCGGTGTCACCGAGTTTGAAAATCGGTAGATCCGAGATGCTTTCTGTGGAAAACTAAAACTAAGTTTTTGAATTAATCTTTTGCAAAAATCTCTGCTATTTGTGATGCTCATCCACTCTATCTTATCCATAATCTATTCACAGGGTCAGCAGTCAGTTTGCAACATGTCTGATCAAAGTGACAGCCAGAATGTGTCTGAGCAGCAAGTTGTGATGAGTGAGGGCACTAGCCCCTCAAGCTCTTCTGATGATGGCACCAGGAGCACCCCCAGCAATCTGCCCAAGGCTGCCACACGTCAAAGGAAGAAGAGAACGTCTGATTCTGAGGATGAATACTATGTGGCAGAGGAAGAGGCCACATCAAAGAGAGCTGAACCAGCTCAAGGAACCAAGCCAGGGCTGAAGATCAAAAGGCCAGCAGGCAGGCAGCCCATGTCAAAGGCTAGGGCTTCAACTGTGAAGCCTGCTCCCATTGAGCCCATTGCTGCTGAGGGCAAGAAAAGGAAAGAGAGGGTGAAAAAGACTGTAGCCAGAGTGCTTGGGAAGGCCTCCATCATGGTCGATGAGGAGGAAGAAGAAGAAGAGGTTGCTGCACCAGCACCCAAGGCAGCCAAATTCATGGGAGATGCTATAAAGTCAGGAACAGCTGCATCCAAGCCCAAGGATGCACCTAAGGCTGCATCTAAACCTAAGAGTGCACCAAAGAGGAATACACGAAGCATCCCAGCTACAGAAAAGAACAAGGCCCCAATGCCTGAAGCAATCGAAGAAGAGGAAGAGAGTGTCCTTATGAAGCTCAAGCCCAAGATCCCAGACCACAACGATGCTCATCCTGTGGCTGAGGATATGAAGCTCAGGAGAGATTCAGGGCTGAGGAAATGGAGAGAAGAAGATCCGTATGCTTCTAGGAGAAGGACTGCCGTGGATTACAGATTCCACACCAAGGAGCAACAAGATTTCTATGAGACTGTTTTGCTTGACAAGAAGCCAATCGTTTGTGACATGAGATGGGTCAATTGGACCTACATCAAGGACAATGAAGAGCACTACCCCGGTGTATTTGACAACTTTAGTGCATGTGGAGTTGCAGACTTTGTTGGGCAAAAGCTCACAAAGTGGAACGAGGAGCTGATCATGCAATTCTACTCCACAGCACAGTTTTATCCGGATGGCAGGATCACATGGATGTCTGAGGGTACAAGGTACCAATCCACTGTGGAAGAATGGGCGAAGTTGATCAATGCCCTAGAGGAGCAAGCTGATGACTTGGATATCTATGCCAAGAAAAAGATGGATCACAACTCCATGTCCAACATGTACAAGGAGATCCCAAATGAAGCGCTTGACACGTTCAAGTTTGGCTCTGTGCACTATCTGCTCTCAGGACTGCCTACAATCAACTGGATCCTTAGGCACACCCTTCTGCCCAAATCTGGAGATCACAAGATGATCAGAGGTCACGCGATCAACTTGCTTCATGTATTTGACGTGCCTCAGAAATTAAAGGTCATGAGTCTCATTGTGGAAACAATCAAGAGGACAGCTGCAGACCAGAAGAGGAGTTGTGGGTATGCCCCACAGATTCAGGAGCTCATCAACTCCAAGATGGGCATGGGCGTGTATTTATTGGATAAGGAACACCTGCCCATCCGCCCAGATTTTGAGGATAACCAAGTGGTTATGACTGAAAATGAACCCTCATCTGCACATGCACAAGCTCAGAAGGAGAAGGCGAGGAAGGAAAAAGCTGCCAGGATGCCTACTCAAGCAGAGGCATCAGATTACTTCTTGAAGACCAAACAAGAGCAGCTCGGTTACCTGATAGCGTCCACCCTGCGTATTGAGCAAGGACTTGCCACCCTGACTCAGAACCAGGCGAGCCTAGAGAGGATCATGGAACAGAGGTTCTATGACATGGACATCAAGGTGACAGAAATACAGACCACCGTGGAGCAGCTTCAGGAGGACATGAACGAGAGGAGAGGCAGGACCACAACTGATGCTTTTGCCAGGGTGCCACGAGGTCTGAGGTCGTCTGCACTGCCAGTTGCTGACACCAGAGCCACAACGTCTGCACCAGCTACAGCCTCCGTTCCACCAGCTCCAGCATCCACTTCAGCCTCGACTCCGACCACTTCTACTGAAGGCTTCGTCCTTGGCGTGCTCCGGACTCCACCACCACCTGAAGATCAAGCCTGAGCATCGACTTAGCACTATGCATTTTCTAGGAACTTTTTGGTAACTTGTTGCCAAAGCGGGAGAAGATGTATAGATCATAGGCTTCGAGAGAGAGAGAGAGAGTGTTGCTTTTCTCTCTTGCTTTATTTGGTGGTTTTTTGAACTTTGTTTGCTTGAGTGTGAGATACTATGCCCTTATGTTTGTGAGACATCGATGATCAAGTGTTTGATCATAAGCTACACTTAATGTTTGCTTAATGCTTGCTTAAATATTATCATTCTATCTATCGTTTGTGCTCATTCACTATTCTTGGTGATGAGTGCATGTATTTCAATCTTATCATTTTTTAGCGCTCCACCAAGATGTATGTGACATGGAAGAGTAACCCATGATTCTAACTCCATGTGCATTTGCAGTCCAAAGCAAATTTTAAATATGCACAAATTTAGGGGGAGCTCTTATTTGTCACATACTTCTCAAAGCGACGATATATTTCATGCTTATTATCATTTGTCGAAGCTTTGATCTATATGTTGTCATCAATTACCAAAAAGGGGGGGATTGAAATTGCAACTATCCCTAGGTGGTTTTGGTAATTCATAACAACATATAGCTCATTGAGCTAATGCTATTCCAAGATGATTATTTCAGGAAAGCTCAATGATTGGCATGGCATGGATGTGAAAGTGGAACCCTCAAAATGCTAAGGAAAAAGAATTGGCTCAAGCTCAAAAGTTCAAGACTCTTCATTTTATATTTTAGTGATCCAAGATCACATTGAGTCTTTAGGAAAAGCCAATACTATCAAGGAGGGATGAGGTGTTGCTTAATGAGCCTCTTGCTTTATGTGCTTAGTGATATGCTCCAAAATCCTCAACCACTTTTCCATATTCACAAATGACCTAAACCCTAAGCCAAACTCGGTCATACCGATTCTGTCAATCCGGCGCCACCGAGTTTCACTTGTCATTTGCCACTGGCAAACCCTAGCAATTCGGTCCTACCGATAAGGTTCTCGGTCTCACCGAGATGGGCTTGCAAACTCTCTGTTTCCCTTTCGTAACTTTTCGGTCTCACCGAAAGAGCGAATCGGTCCCACCGAGAATGCAAGGTAAACTCTATGTTTCCTTCTTGTAACGTTTCGGTCCCACCGAAAGAGCAAGTCGGTCCCACCGAGTTTGCCTGACCAACTCTCTGGTTAGCTAATTTCCGAACTCGGTCTCACCGAGTTTGTGCGATCGGTCTCACCGAGATTACGTTATGCCCAAACCCTAACCGAATCGGTCCTACCGAGTTGCATCTCAGTCCCACCGAGATTCCTAACGGTCACTAGGTTTACCATTTCGGTCAGACCGAGTTTTCTGATTCGGTCCCACCGAGATTGGTAGATTGTGTGTAATGATTGGATTTTGTGTGGAGGCTATATATACCCCTCCACCACCTCTTCATTCGAAGAGAGAGCCATCAGAACACATACATCATTCCTACTCATATGTTCTGAGAAAGAACCACCTACTCATGTGTTGAGACCAAGATATTCCATTCCTACCATATGAATCTTGATCTCTAGCCTTCCCCAAGTTGCTTTCCACTCAAATCTTCTTTCCACCAGATCCAAATCCTATGAGAGAGAGTTGAGTGTTGGGGAGACTATCATTTGAAGCACAAGAGCAAGGAGTTCATCATCAACACACCATTTGTTACTTCTTGGAGAGTGGTGTCTCTTAGATTGGCTAGGTGTCACTTGGGAGCCTCTGACAAGATTGTGGAGTTGAACCAAGGAGTTTGTAAGGGCAAGGAGATCGCCTACTTCGTGAAGATCTACCGCTAGTGAGGCAAGTCCTTCATGGGCGATGGCCATGGTGGAATAGACAAGGTTGCTTCTTCGTGGACCCTTTGTGGGTGGAGCCCTCCGTGGACTCGCGCAACCGTTACCCTCCATGGGTTGAAGTCTCCATCAACGTGGATGTAGGATAGCACCACCTATCCGAACCATGGGAGAACATCCGTGTCTCCAATTGTGTTTGAATCCTCCAAACCCTTCCCTTTACATTCTTGCAAGTTGCATGCTTTACTTTCCGCTGCCAATAAAATCTTTGCATGCTTGCTTGAATTGTGTGATGATTGCTTGACTTGCTCTAAGATAGCTAAAATTTGCCAAGAACTAAAATTGGGAAAAGGCTAAGTTTTTAATTGGTCAAGTAGTCTAATCACCCCCCCTCTAGACATACTTTCGATCCTACAATATTACAAACATGGGGCTCATGACCCAACAATCATAGCATACAATGCAAAGCACATACGGAAGCTTAACATGTCTGAGTACAGACATCTACAAATGAAAAGGGCTAAGAAGCCTAACTATCTACCAGATCCTGCCGAGGGCACAAGATCGTAGCTGAGGTACCAAGCTAAACATCGAAGTCCATGCGGAACTACTAGCGAGACTGAAGTCTCTCTGCAAAACATAAAATAAGCAAACATGAGTACAAATGTACCCAGCAAGACTTACGTCAGAACTATCTACATATGCATCGGTATCAACAAAGGGGGTGGTGGAGTTTAACTGTAGCAAGCCAGCTTTGACTCAGTGGCTAACCTAAACTATGACTGCAAGTAACTCTTTTGAGGTGGCGCACACGAGTCCACATATTCACCATATCAATACACCACTATGGATCCACTTGCGTCTCCCTACGAGAAGGCCATCCATAGCACTCACGCTTATCTTGCGCATTTTAGAGTATCCACTTTCACTTGTCTATGAACTGTTATAGGCAACCCAGAAGTCCATTACCGCGGACACGGCTATTCGAATAGATGATGTTAACCCTGTAGGGGTGTACTTCTTCACACACGCTCTCACCACTTACCGCCGTTTACATGACATGTACTCAGCAACCTTCAAGCGGAAGCCCAACGAGGGTGTCGGCCACGGCCTACCTAAACACTCAAGTCTCTAGTCCAGGTTTATCGCCTATCCAGGTTCCATCCGTAGGGAGTCCGGCCGAGGTTTCCACATACGGCCCCGGACGATGTGTACAGGGTTCCGAGACACCAAACGGGCGCCCGGCATGCCCGGCCACGGTGTATCTACCACATCATAGCCCACCCCTAGGGTCAGCGCTACGCACGACCGCCAACACATATCCTATAAACACCAGAAACTAGTTGCAACTCCTGGATAGAGGACAAGGGTGATCAAGAAGCCGAGAGGGTCCATTGGTTTCGGGCCCAATGCGTGGTAGTAACTGTTTCATGGATCACAAACACAGAACTCAGTTCCTGAGGACGGCTTCAATGAGACAACCCACCATGTACTCCTACATGGCCTCTCACCGCTACCTTTACCAAATCGTGTTCACACACTTAGCTCTCAACAGTAGGACATGATTACACACCTCTGATTCATCCCCGATGAATCAGACCTGACTCAACTCTAAGCAGTAGCAGGCATGACAAACAAGCATGAATGAGTAGGCACATCATGGCTCAAACAACTCCTACTCATGCTAGTGGGTTTCATCTATTTACTGTGGCAATGACAGGTCATGCAAAGGAAGGGGTTCAACTACCGCAACTTGTATAGTTGAATCGTTGTTGTCCTAATGTAGTAAAAGAGAGCAGGAGCAAGAGAGTGGGTTTGTATTGGAATGAACAAGGGGTTTTTGCTTGCCTGGCACTTCTGAAGATATCATTGGGTCTTCATCAATGTCAACGATCACAACGTTGGTACAACGTCTATCGAGAGGGGACAACCACCGGCAACAGAGAAGGAACACAATCAATGCAATGCACATTCACATGAATGACATGTCATGTTAAGGTACTGAATTCACCTAATGCAATATCTAGCCAAGTTAATTGAAGTGGAATTCAAACAAGGTTAAACTCCAACTCTAAATGCTAGTTCATAAATTGCCCTAATCATGATTTATCCTATTCAGTGAGGTTAACTTGTTCAAACATGCATGAAAATGCCATAAACAGATTCTTCATATTTTTCTGATGATTTTTCATATATAATTTATTTTATTTTGGAGTTACGATTGAATTTCTATGATTTTTTCAAAGTTTGCAACATTTTCTGAAATTTCCAAATCATTTTTGAATTAGAAATATTCCAGAAAATGCTTACTGCGTCAGCTCTAGGTCATGCTGACGTCAGCTGGTCAATAGGGTCGGTCCTGGTCAAACCTGACCCGTGGGGTCCACTGGTCAGTGTCACGATGCTAGCTAGAGTCGCTGACGTGTGGGCCCGGTCAACGGCCACGTCAGCTTGGTCAAAGCTGACTTGTGGGCCCACTGGGATTAGTTAAACTTTAACAGAAAAATAAACTGTGTTTAGTTGGGAAGTGGGACCCAGCTATCAGTGTGAGAGAGGGTTAATTAGCTGAGTTATTAGCCCCTAATGACGGCTCCACGTCGACTTCACCGGAGTTCGGCCGGCGATGACCAAACCAACGGCGGTGGCTCGCCGGAGTTGAGCTACAGGCAGCGGTTTGATCCACGATTGGTCTCTATGGCTAGCTGGAGCTCGCGCGCATCTAATGGAGCAAGCAGTGTGTGCGGGGGTGGCCGGAGATGACACCGGCGAGCAGCGCGGCGGCGGCCGGAGCTCGGGGGTGCACGAAAACGCGACTGCAGCGCGCAAACGCACGAACTAATGCGCTCAAGAGCCTCTACACGATGTGACAAGCACAACGAACGCACACACAGGGCCGTTGGTCATCGGAGCCACACCGGCGACGAGCTCGTGCGGCGGAGCGTCTCGGCTACGGTGGAGGAGGCGGCTAGAGGGAGGGGTTGACCGCGGGGAGAGGGGGAAAATGCTCGGGGGCTCACTGCGGTGCCGTAGGGATGGCCAGCGTGCTCGGGGAAGCTCGGGCGGCGGCGGAATCACGGCGGCGATCGTCGGGACCCGAGGATGAAGATGACATCGATGGCGGCACTCCGAGGGCCTTCCAGTCGCGTGGATCGGCGGGGACAGCGTAGCGGATGACGGCGGAGCTCGTGGACTACACGGGGAGGCGAGAGGAGCATGGTGGGCGTGGTGGCAGCGAACGGCGGCGGCTCTTTGTTCGGTGGCGCCGCGAAAAAATGGAGAGGAGGGGGAGGAGATTCGGCAAGAGAGGGGAGAGGTGCAGAGGGTCCGGGGGTGTCGTGGTGTCTCCAGGCACACCAGGGCAGCGGCGGGAAGCAGGAGGTGGCGCGCGTGTGTGCGCGCACGGCGGCCACACGCCCTGCCTACTGGCTCGGGGAGGAAGACGACAGAAGGCGCCAGGTGGGCTGGGCTAGCGAGCTAGGCCGGCTCAGCGCCAGGCCAGGTGGGCTGCACAGTAGGTAGGTCCAGGTATCTTTCTCTCTTCTCTGTTTCTAATTTAGTTTCTGTTTTCCATTATTCTGTAGTCTTTAGGGCTTTATTAAAAATACTTAGACACTTCCAAAAATCATGAAACTACTCATGATCACTGTTGGGAATATATCCTACAGTAAACATTTTAGTTTATGATTATTTGAGCATTTAAAATATTTAATAGCATTTAAATGCCCAAATGCAAATAGAGTATGATTTAATCCAGAGCCCAAATATGTCATGCAAAAATGTGCATCACCACTGGTTACTGTTTCCAGTTTTTTTCCAAGAATGATGAACATTTTTTTAAAGCCATTTGGATTTACTGGAAATATTTTGGTTGAACCTAGTGAATTCCTTTAATGCTAGGGTTTAGGCAATCCCCATTTCAGGTTTAACTGAAATTTAAACATGATGCAACACCAGATGCTAGCACTAGGCATTAATAGAACTAGGGATGTGACAACTCCGCCTGGCCGGGGCTTTATAAGCCGCCGCCCCGGGGCCCGAGCCAGCCCAGCCCGCGCCCCAAACCCTAGCCGCGCCCGATCCGCGCCGCCGCCCGATCTGCGCCGCGCCGCCGCCCGCTGCCGCCGCCGGAGCCGCTACCGCCGCCCGCCGCTGCCGTCGCCGAAGCCGCCGCCCGCCGGACCCGCCCCCCGAGGTTTACCTCGATCCCGCTGCCGTTTTTATTAGAAAAACCGTTCGGTTTTTCCGATGGTTTTCGTCGGTTTTTTTTGTTTCGTTTTTTTAGAACGGTTTTTTTCCGGTTTAGGCTAATTAGCGAGCGTTCGCTCGTTCGTTCGTTTTAACGAACGCGTTCTTCATTTAGATTCAGTTAATGAACGTTCGTTCGTTAAACTGTTCGTCGTTTTTCTTTTTCTTAGATTAAATCCTCGATTTTTCTGATCGTGATTTCTGATCCGATTTTCGTTTTAGTCTAACTTTTCGCTCGTTTAACGGAATCAGGCGATTCAAGCGCTTGAAGTTTCGTCTCGAAACCCTCTTTCCGTTTAACCAACTCAAACAAGTTTTTTCCACTATAAAAATTGCCTTAGATCCAGAATAGTAAACGAAGCCTGTTTCTTTTGCCGTTTGTCTTTCGTTGCTTCGTTCGATTTGATTCTTTTTACCAACCGGAGTTCTTAAGTTGAACTTTCTGGTTAGATCTCTTATTCAAGTTTTACCTGTGCATTAGTGAGTACTTATTGTATGCTTATTTATTTGCGTTAGAGTACCCGGAGTGCGCCGCTTGCTACTTCAAATCGCTAGGTTTCCCGGATCATCAGCAAGGCAAGTAACACTTTGATCATACCTTCTACTACCCATTTTATTGCATTAGATCAAACCTCACGCATTGCATGATTAGGATCTAATTAAATTGTGGGTTTGGGAAGTAGTTGAGGTAGTTCCTATTACCTGATTATTATCAAACCTTTGGGAGTTACTTCTACGTTTGCTTATTATGCCATGCTATGCTAGTAGACGTGGATTGGGTGAGTGTATCCATGACAGATGTGAGATTGTTAATTAATGGTTTATTTAAGGTGGCAACTTAAACACACATCTGGGTGGATTGAGGTACCTGGGTATTCCATAATTGCCTGTTTTCTTTTGGACCGCCACCCAAGCTCAAAGGGATCATGAGATTTTTCATGCTAGAAACTTCCGTGTGCAGCCACAAGCTATTATGGGCTCTAGCATAGTCCGACTAAATCGTGCGAACTCTTACAGTGGTAGACTAGCAGATGTAGGGGATGTAGGTGGTACGGTCTACCCATCGTAAGGTGCTAGCGCTTCTGAAAGACTATGTCTCGGTCATCCGTTTCTCAAACACCATGTAGTGTGAGAAATCCAATGGAGGAGATCGAGTCTTGTGGGGAAAAGTGCGCAAACCTCTGCAGAGTGTATAAACTAATCATGGTTAGTCGTGTCCCCGGTTACGGACATCTTGAGTATCTAGCACCTGGATTATCATGTGAATCTCAACATGTTACTATAAAATTAATTTTGATGGGTTTGTTTAATGATGATGCTTAATTGGGATTGAGAATGCTGTCAACCATTCTCAATGTTTAACAACCACCATGACAGTTAAATAAATTTATTCCTTTGTAGTAGGGAAAAATTAGCTTTACGCAAAACTATAACCATAGAGCTTTCCACCGGCCAAATATGCATATAGAATAGCTGTTTCATTCCATTACTCTCTATGTGTTACATTGCCAGCATATTCCATGTGCTGACCCATTTCGGGCTGCAACGTTAATGTTGCAGACTTTTCAGACGACGATTAAGGAGTTTTAGGTCGTGGTTCTATACTCAGTGATGCCGTTGGAGTTGATGGACTCACTTAACTTCCAAGCCTTCCGCTGTTATCGTTATTTGATGGCCTTAAGCCATATTTATTGTAATAAGTTCTCTTTTGAGACACTCGATGTAATAAGTGTGTGATTGCTACTCTGCTATAAATCCTTCAAGTACCGTGTGGTGTCAGCATTACTGATCCAGGGATGACACCGGAGTACAGAGATTGGACCGTTTGAGGTCTGGTCGCTACAATATAAGAAGAAATCTTTATTGATCAAAGGTGGGGTTCTGTGACGTCTTGGTCTGGTTGTTGGACACAAACAAAGTATGCGAAGTTGCAACTATGGCGAACTTTTAATCTAAACAAAACCCAAAGTCTAAATGATGCCCTAAGGGCTGTATATATGGAGGAAGAGGGGGGAATTTCGTGGCCCTTGGAGGAGGGGTCCGAAATCAACCCTAACTCTTGTTTCCCCACACATACGGAGTCTAAAAACACCCTATACTTAAGTATTTCGAAAATACATGGGCCTGGCCCAATAATAAGGCGACGCAGCACCTAGAATAGCCTCTAGACGAAATTTATGAAGTGGCATCTTGTATATTTCATCCAAGGCTTCATGCACTCCTTATGGTGGCTTCAAAGTCCTGAAATCATCACTTGTAACTCCATTCTTGATCCCCTTGCGCATGCCATCATCTCCATGCTTGGTCTTGCTCCAGTGCTCATCCCTCTTATCCGTGCCAGGCCCTTCATTTGTAAGCAAAACAAATGTATCCAATTTAGGCAGCATCATATTCTCATAAACATTAGAATCATTACCAAGAAACGAAAGTACCTGATAATTTAATTGGCGTGCGCGAGCTCTAGTAATTGGTCCAGTATGTATAGCAGCAGGAGCTGTGGGTGTAACAATGGTATTGATGTCCTCATCATCCTCCCCTTCTTGAAATGAAGTCGTCCTCGACGAAAGCTCATCTTCCTCACCCAAATAAGGCTTCAAATCTGCAATGTTAAAAGTGGGACTAACCCCAAAATCTGCAGGCAGCTCAAGTTTATATGCATTATCATTTATTTTCTCTAACACCTTAAAAGGACCATCAACACGTGGCATTAGCTTTGATTTGCGCAAATTAGGAAATCTATCCTTATGCAAATGTAACCAAACAAGATCTCCAGGTGCAAACACAACATGTTTTCTACCCTTACCTCCAGCATGTTTATATTTAGCATTCATACGCTCAATGTTTTCCTTAGTTAACTCATGCATTTTTAAAATCAATTCAGCATGTTCTTTAGCATCAAAATTAATCTTCTCTGAAGATGGAAGAGGCAACAAATCTATAGGTGCACGAGGTAGGAAACCATACACAATTTGAAAAGGGCACATCTTAGTAGTAGAATGCAATGAACGATTATAAGCTAATTCAATATGAGGCAAGCATTCTTCCCACATTTTCTTATTATTCTTTAAAACAGCCCTAAGCATAGTAGACAATGTTCGATTGACTACTTCAGTTTGTCCATCAGTTTGGGGGTGACAAGTAGTACTAAAAAGCAGTTTAGTCCCCAACTTAGCCCATAAACATCTCCAAAAGTGGCTAAGAAATTTAGTATCACGATCTGAAACAATAGTATTTGGCACACCATGCAAGCGAATAATTTCACTAAAGAACAAATCAGCAACATTAACATCATCATCGCTTTTATGACATGGTATAAAGTGTGCCATTTTCGAGAACCTATCCACGACAACAAATATGCTATCCCTCCCCTTCTTTGTTCGAGGTAAACCTAAAACAAAGTCCATAGATATATCCTCCCAAGGAACACTAGGTACAGGCAAAGGCATATATAAACCATGAGGATTGAGTCATGACTTAGCTTTTTGACACGTAGTGCAGTGAGCAACAAAACGCTCAACATCCCGTCTTATCTTTGGCCAAAAGAAATGTGTAGCAAGTATATCCTCCGTCTTCTTGAGCCAAAGTGTCCCATTAATCCTCCTCCATGTGCCTCCTGCAACAACAAAAGATGAACGGAGCTAGCTGGAATGCATAGCTTGTTAGCACGAAACACAAATCCATCGTTAAGAACGAACTTGTTCCAAGTTCCCCCTTCCTTACAATTCTGCAATACATCTTTAAATTCAGCATCATGCACATATTGATCTTTGATGGTCTCCAAACCACATATTTTAAAGTCAAGTTGTGAAAGCATAGTATAATGACGAGACAATGCATCAGCAATAACATTTTCTTTACCCTTCTTGTGTTTAGTGACATAAGGGAAAGTCTCAATGAATTCAACCCATTTAGCATGTCTACGGTTTAGTTTTGCTTGACTTTTAATGTGTTTCAAAGATTCATGATCAGAATGTATAACAAATTCCTTGGGCCATAAATAATGTTGCCATGTTTCTAAGGTCCGAACAAGAGCATATAATTCTTTATCATAAGTAGAATAGTTCAGATTAGGTCCACTCAATTTTTCAGAGAAGTATGCAACAGGTTTGCCATCTTGTAATAACACACCTCCTAATCCAATTCCACTAGCATCGCATTCAAGCTCAAAAGTCTTATTAAAACCAGGTAGTTGGAGTAAAGGAGCATGTGTCAACTTATCTTTCAATACCATGAAGGCTTCTTCCTGTGCGGTACCCCAAACAAAAGGCACATCCTTCTTTGTAAGCTCATTGAGAGGTGCAGCAATGGTGCTGAAATCTCTCACAAAATGCCTATAGAAACCAGCGAGGCCAAGAAAACTCCTCACTTGTGTGACCGTTTTGGGCTGCGGCCAACTCTCAATAGCTTCAATGTTGGCTTTATCAACTTCAATTCCCTGTGGAGTAACAACATAGCCAAGAAAAGATACTCGGTCGGTGCAGAAGGTGCACTTCCCAAGGTTACCAAACAAACGTGCATCACGTAGAGCAATAAAAACATCACGTAAATGTTCCAAATGTTCCTCCAAAGATTTGCTATAAATCAATATATCATCAAAATAGACTACCACAAATCATCCAATGAAAGCACGTAAAACTTCGTTCATTAGTCTCATGAAAGTACTAGGTGCATTAGTTAACCCAAAAGGCATGACTAACCACTCATATAAACCAAACTTAGTTTTAAATGTCGTTTTCCATTCATCTCCCAATTTCATACGAATTTGATGGTATCTACTACGCAAATCAACTTTGGAGAAAATTGTAGAGCCACTCAATTCATCGAGCATATCATCTAGCCTAGGAATAGGATGACGATAGTGAATAGTAATATTATTAATGCCTCTACAATCAACACACATACGCGACGTACCATCCTTTTTAGGCACTAGTATAATAGGAACAACACAAGGACTAAGAGATTCGCGTATGTAACCTTTGTCGAGCAGCTCCTGTACTTGACGCATAATCTCCTTCGTCTCCTCTGGATTGGTACGGAATGGTGCATGGTTGGGTAGCGATGCACCGGGAATTAAGTCAATTTGATGCTCAATCCCTCGAATAGGTGGTCATCCCGGTGGCACGTCTTGTGGGAAGACGTCAGCAAACTCCTGCAAAATGTTAGTGACAGCAGGGGGCAAAGAGGAAGGCACGTCCTCGAATGAAAATAATGCCTCTTTGCACACAAAAGCATAGCAAACAGATTTGCTAAAATCTAGCTCATCAATATCAGATTTTGTGGCAAGTAAACATGCACTTTTCAATTTAATTTCAGAAGCAACACTAGATGGTTATTATTAGGTTTCATTTGTTGCTCAAATTCTTTTGCCACAATTTGATTTTCACTCTTATTTTTCTCCTGTTTTGCTTTATTAGCTCTATTAATATCATCTTTCAAAATGGATTCAGGAGTCATAGGAAGCAAAGTAATATGGCTATCCTTATGAACACGAGTATACTGATTATTTCTACCATGGTGTAAAGAATTTTTATCAAATTGCCATGGTCTACCAAGTAATAAGGAACATGCTTGCATGAGTACCACATCATAATCAACATAATCAGCATATGTAGAGATACTAAAATGCACACGAACAGTACGTGTTACCTTAACCTTGCCGCTGTTGTTGAACCATTGGATGTAGTAAGGATGTGGATGTGGTCTTGTGGAGAGAGATAGCTTATCCACCATCTCCATGCTAGCCAAGTTGTTGCAGCTTCCTCCATCTACGATGATGCGAACAGAACGTTCCTTCACAACTCCCTTTGTATGGAACAAATTATGCCTCTGATTTTGCTCAGCTTGTGTAACCTGCACACTCAAAACACGTTGAGCAACTAAACATTCATACCTGTCAGCATCTTCAGCAGCCATGTATTGCGTCTCATGATCAGAATCATCTCCACCGTGTTCTTCATGTGTAATAAGAGCCAAAGTCTCCTCATCATAGTCACTAGCGGACTCATACCCACCATCCTCAGTAGCAATCATCACACGCTGAGATTTGCATTCTCTCACAAAATGTCCTCTGCCCTTACAACGACGACAAATAATATCACTTGTGTGCCATGTTGATGCCATGGAAGAAGAAGAGCTCTGCGCAGGCCCGACAGGTGTGCTCTTGGCAGATAGTGGTAGTTGTGCCCGCTTTCTTGTATCACGGCTGGAGGTGGCACCTGATGGAGGTGCTGGTGTAGTGGAAGTAGAGGATGCATGTGATGTCCATGATGAAGATCGACCTGCAGAAAAGTTAGTTCGCGCCCATGCCTGTCGATCCTGCACTTCACGTTTAGCTTTACAAGCAAGATGGAATAAATGAGTGATATTAGTATACTCCTTATACTCTAGAATGGTCTGAATCTCTCTACTTAATCCACCCATAAAACGTGCAAGGATAGCTTCATTCTCCTCAACAATACCACATCTAATCATGCCAGCTTGTAATTTCTGATAATATTCTTCTACAAAAAAATTCCCTTGTCTTAAACGCTGCAATTTTTGAAGTAATTCACGTTGATAATATGGTGGAACCCAACGAGTATGCATAGCAGTTTTCAAAGCATCCCAAGTAGCTGGAATAGGATATAATCTACAATGTTCAGACCACCAAACACATGCAAAGTTAGTGAAAGCACAAACAGCAGCAGGAACACGTCTCTCCTCAGGATATTGTAAACATGTAAATCGTTGTTCAGTTTCTAACTCCCAAGTAAGATATATATCATGAACATATCTACCCTCAAATGGTGGAATGTTCAATTTTAGTTTAGGGAGATGGTCATGATCATGTACCTGAGGTGGTTGTGCAGCCCTACCATTGCGATGATATGCATGAGGACGACCTGGTGGCGGTGGTGCTGGTGGTTGCACGTAGTTCTGTTTTTGATCAACCTCATCCTCGTAATGGACGACCTTGGAAGGCATTGTTGTTGTTGTTGTTGTTGTTTTTGTTGTTGTTGTTGTTGTTGTTGCTGCTGTTGTTGCTGCTGCTGTTGTTGTTGTTGTTGTTGTTGTTGTTGTTGTTGTTGTTGTTGTTGTTGTTGTTGTTGTTGTTGTTGTTGTTGTTGTTGTTGTTGTTGTAGAGGTGCGTTAGGTGCAGCTGGTGGTGGTGGTGGAAGACGCGCGAGCAATTCATTAAACTTGTTATCGAGCTTTGTTTCGAACGTCTTCTCCATGCCATCTATCTTCTCCATGGCCTCTTCAAATCTGTTTAGCACATCTTGCACCTGTCCACTCATCATTTGCTGAAATTTATCATGTAGCTCTTTGTTCGTCATGTTCTCCCAATCTGTCTCATCGGCTTGTGATCCTGCCATGGTTAGCAGCAATAGAAACACACAAGAATATGACCCTACAGACTACTAGGAAGTGGTGGTGGTGGTGTAATGGACAGTCACAAATCTGTCAAGCAAATCTCAAATTCTTACCAGTTCTTACCAAGCAGCAGGTGGTGATCGGCAACCGTCGTAGTCAAAACTCTCAAAGCTTGGATAGAGCGATTACCAGGGAGAGTCAAACTCACGACGTAGATGTATGTGGAGCTGGGAAGGCTTATAATATGGTAGCAAAAAGGGTCAGCAATAATCAATTCAGAGATGCAAAGTTGAATAAACGCTCAACGACGGTACTGTGCTGGTCCTAGGCTAGACCGTGCTAGAGACGCGAGCCTAGAACACTAACAAAATCACGGCGCTACACGTAAACAAGGGAAAAGCAAACTCTGGATTTTTTTCGCTCTATTTTTTTTGCGCTCCTCTTTTTTTTGCGAAATTTCACTATAATGGCGAGTGTCTCAACACTCTTCCCTCGTCAAACTGACAGGATGGGCACGAATCTTTTTTTTGACTTTTTTTCGGAAATCAGGGCAGCGACGGCGAAAAAATGCGACAAAAAAATCACTATGATGGCGAGTGTCTCAAAACGCTCCGTGGGACCTAGAAATAGGATAGGGAAAAAATATTTTTGGTCGCCGAAATTTTGGCCTAAAAACTGGCCGGGGGTCTCCAGACTTTTTTTTTGAGACCTACTCAGGCAAGGAAACACAAAATGAAAACTAGATGGATCTTGAAAACAAACCTAATATGAAAAGAACTCGGATTGGTGGTGGACAGGCAGATATATATGTGGACCCAGATTGGTGGTGGACAGGCAGATGTATATGTGGACTCGGATTGGTGGTGGACAGGCGGATGTATATGTGGACTCGGATTGGTGGTGGACAGGCGGATGTATATGTGGACACGGATTGGTGGTGGACATGCGGATGCATATGTGGACTCGGATTGGTGGTGGACAGGCGGATGTATATGGCAGCGGTAAGGAATATGTTGGTGGTGGTTGTATATGGTTGGAACGATGACGATGGTGCGGCGGCGACGTGACAACTTATGACCAGAACTCGAAACTCTAAAAGACTAGACTCTACGACCAGCAACTAGAAACGACGATGCAACCGCAAATTCAACAAAGCAAAATACTGAAAATACTATGCAAAGGCTCAAACTGGTTCGGATATGATGAACTAACCCTAAATTTTTTGTCTTTTCGTGGACTATAGGTATGAAGAACAAACTCGATCTAAACTACGAAAAACTGTAAAATCTCACCAAGCAACCTGGAAATCTGATACCACTTGATAGGGGCAAAGGTGTCCCGTCTTTCGATGAGATGGTGGCTATCGTTTTGGAGGAAGTCGACTTTGACGATCCGACTACGAACGTGCGAGGATGTCGCGCCTTAGCAATCGCTAAACCAACTCCGAGAGGTTATTGACCACGCTGGAGCACGATCAACCTGACCACGAAGGTCTATTTCCTGCAGGCAAATGAAGAACAAGCAAGAAACTAAGATTGCAATCTGGATATTGCGAATATAAGAAGAAAGCTTTATTGATTAAAGGTGGGGTTCTGTGACGTCTTGGTCTGGTCGTTGGACACAAACGAAGTATGCAAAGTTGCAACTATGGCGAACTTTTAATCTAAACAAAACCCAAAGTCTAAACGATGCCCTAAGGGCTGTATATATGGAGGAAGAGGGGGGAATTTCGTGGCCCTTGGAGGAGGGGTCCGAAATCAACCCTAACTCTTGTTTCCCCACACATACGGACTCTAAAAACAGCCTATACTTAAGTATTTCGAAAATACATGGGCCTGGCCCAATAATAAGATGACGCGGCACCTAGAATAGCCTCTGGACAAAATTTATGAAGTGGCATCTTGTATATTTAGTCCAAGGCTTCATGCACTCCTTATGGTGGCTTCAAAGTCCTGAAATCATCACTTGTAACTCCGTTCTTGATCCCCTTGCGCATGTCATCATCTCCATGCTTGGTCTTGCTCCAGTGTTCATCCCTCTTATCCGTGCCAGGCCCTTCATTTGTAAGCAAAACAAATGTATCCAATTTAGGCAGCATCATATTCTCATAAACATTAGAATCATTACCAAGAAACGAAAGTACCTGATAATTTAATTGGCGTGCGCGAGCTCTAGTAATTGGTCCAGTATGTATAGCAGCAGGAGCTGTGGGTGTAACAATGGTATTGATGTCCTCATCATCCTCCCCTTCTTGAAATGAAGTCGTCCTCGACGGAAGCTCATCTTCCTCACCCAAATAAGGCTTCAAATCTGCAATGTTAAAAGTGGGACTAACCCCAAAATCTGCAAGCAACTCAAGTTTATATGCATTATCATTTATTTTCTCTAACACCTTAAAAGGACCATCAACACGTGACCTTAAAAGGAGTTGTGGGTGTAACAATGGTATTAATGTCCTCATTAGTTCTACTCGTGAATATCATCTACACATAGACATGGCTCGGATGCCACTGTTGGGGAACATAGCATGCAAATTCAAAAAAAAAATCCTACGCTCATGCAAGATCTATCTAGGAGATGCATAGCAACGAGAGGGGGAGAGTGTGTCCACGTACCCTCGTAGACCGAAAGCGGAAGCATTTGTTAATGCGGTTGATGTAGTCGAACTTCTTCTCGTTTCGACCGATCAAGCACCGAACGTGTGGCACCTCCGAGTTCTGCACACGTTCAACTCGATGACGTCCCTCGAACTTTTGATCCAGCAAAGTGCGGAGGGAGAGTTCCATCAGCACGACGGTGTGGTGACGGTGATGGTGAAGTGATCCGCGCAGGGCTTCGTCTAAGCACTACGTGAATATGATCGGAGGCGTAAACTGTGGAGGGGGCGCCATAGACGGCTAGGAACAATTGATGTGTGTTGTAGGCGCTCCCTCGATGTATATAAAGGAGGGAGGGGGAGGAGGCCAGCCCTAGGTGCGCCCCAGTAGGAGGAGATCTTGGGCTCCTAGTAGGATTCGGCCCCCTTTCCTTTTATCGGAGGGGGGAAAGGGGGAAGGAGAGAGAGAGGGAGAAGGAAAGGGGGGGGGCGCCCCGTCTCCTAGTACTATTCGGCCTCCTTCCTTAGGAGGGGCGCGCCACCCCTTTGCGGGCTGGTGTGCCTCCCTCCTATGGCCCATATGGCCCATATCAATCTTTACCTCTCGACCATTTTGAGACTCCTCATCATGTCCGTGGTCTCATCTAGGACTCCAAACAACATTCGGTCACCAAATCACATAACTCATATAATACAAATCGTCATCGAACATTAAGCGTGCGGACCCTATGGGTTCGAGAACTATGTAGACATGACCGAGACTCTTCTCCGGTCAATAACCAATAGCGGAACCTGGATGCTCATATTGGTTCCCACATATTCTACGAATATCTTTATCGGTCAAACCGTAATGACAACATACGTTATTCCCTTTGTCATCAGTATGTTACTTGCCCGAGATTCAATCGTCGGTATCTCCATACCTAGTTAAATCTCGTTAATGGAAAGTCTCTTTACTCATTCTATAATGCATCATCCCATAAGTAACTCATTAGTCACATTGCTTGCAAGGCTTATCATGATGGGCATTACCGAGAGGGCCTAGAGATACCTCTCCGATACTCGGATTGGCAAATCCTAATCTCGATATATGCCAACCCAACAAACACCTTTGGAGATACTTGTAGAGCATCTTTATAATCACTCAGTTACGTTGTGAAGTTTGATAGCACACAAGGTATTCCTCTGGTATCCGGGATTTGCATAATCTCATAGTCAAAGGAATATGTGTAAGTCATGAAGAAAGCAATAGCAATAAAACTTAACAATCATTATGCTAAGCTAACAGATGGGTCTTGTCCATCACATCATTCTCCTAATGATGTGATCTCGTTAATCAAATAACAACACATGTCTATGGTCAGGAAACTTAACCATCTTTGATCAACGAGCTAGTTTAGTAGATGCTTACTAGGGAGACAGTGTTTTGTCTATGTATCCACACATGTATCAAGTTTTCGGTTTAATACAATTCTATCATGAATAGTAAACATTTATCACGATATAAGAAAATATAAATACCAACTTGATTATTGCCTCTAGGGCATATTTCCTTCAACAGGAAATTGTTTGTCTCGCCTGTTATTGTTTAATAATCTTCCACACTGCAGGATTGCATGGCAAAAACCCTAGCCAAGCAGACAACTTGGTTTGACGCTGTCTTGGGCTTGAGGCTTGCCCAAGGCCTGGCCTGGTCCTGTGTTCACTACTGCTGCCAGACACATACCATGTCAAAGTAAAAAGAATTGATCAAAAGAGGGATCTCCCTCCGATTTCATTAATGAAACAAGGACACACAAAACATCCACCACTGCTAGTCAGGTTCTCAATGTCAAAGTAATTGAAAGGTTGTTACTTACCAAAGCTTGTTTTACAGGTTCGATGCAACTTCTCTTTAACTTGCGACGTTCCATGAAGATGTCCCCAACATCCCGTATTTGGTCTTCATTGCTCCTGTGCATGTTCGCATTTGTAGTTTTAAAATCTCAACATGGCAAGAAAAATACAGTAATACTCATGCATCTTGTGGGCAACATTAAAGCACTCATCTGCCATGTTAGCACGAGTGATTTTTAATATCCTACTATGTGGCTCTTCAACTTTGCTAGAACTACGTTGTGGTTTCATTTTGAGTGAATAGAACAGGGGGATCACCTCCCTGCTATTCTAAAAAACTTTCCATCATTTGCGACACTACTAGTTACAGATGAAGAACTAACCCAAGCACAGCGCAATACATGAGCGATGCACAATTAAAAGATGATATTATATTGGATAATGCAAGCTATAACCAATTACTTTTACCAGAACAGTAGCAGCCAGGAAATTTGAAGGGTAGGTATGAACATAATCGGAACTGCACATGTACTGCTAAGAGAATCAATATACACATTACCACTCGAGGAGGAGTACGAAGGTCGTGGCATTGTCTGTGCATCACGGTTGGCAACGAGAGTCGGTTCATTGTCGATGATGTTGGTGATGCTGCGCTTGGAGTCAGCTTTCGGTAAGCACATCCGAGACCATGGAAGACGTCGTCGGGGAAGCGGCTCCGTGTACGACGGCGACGGCAGACCGGCTCCAGTGTAGCATACGACATCGTCGATGAGGCAGATGCGCTGCGGTGGATGAGTGCGCCAATGAAGAAAGGGAGGGGCACGAAGGTGCTGCGGTACCATGGAGTACTCCAGGTGCTGGGGTGTGGTTGTATGGGTGGGGTTAACATGAAGTTAACAAAGCAGCTCCTAACCAACCAACATCCGTTGGCCTGTTCGACCAAGGGTATGATGGTAACTTTGCATTGGCCGAATCTGAGTTGCGGGAAATCTCGATGGAAGTGGGAGATTTTGTCGCCGGCTTGAAAATTTGTAACACTGTACTTTTTTGAGGCAAATTTGTAACACTATACTACTCCCTACTCCCCGTCTGGCGTGTTGGGTGATTGGGCTGAATATCTAGGAGCACTGTACCCCCTTCATTTTTATTTACTCTGCATATTAGGTTTAGCTGAAGTCAGACTTCCTAAAGTTTGACCAAGTCTATAGAAAAAATATAAACATTTACCATAAAAAATCTGTATGATGTGAAAGTACATTCAATAATGAATCTAATGGTATTGATTTGTTATCTTATATGTTAATATTTTTGTTTATAAACTTTGTCAGAGTTGACAAAACTTGACTTTGACCAATGCTAATACACGAACTTAAATAAAAACAGAGGGAGTACACATCTGTTTTCTTAGTTTGTCGTGGCATTAATTTTGTTATAATTGTGAAATAAATATATTAAGCTACTAACTTCGAATGTAATGGTTTATACAATTCAATATTTAGAATCGTTGTTGAATTCCGAGATGAATACTAGGTCTATAGTACTTCACAATATGCTCAAACTCACATAATCCAACTCAACAAAACCAACCATAACTCTACATGATCCATTCTAAAGCAATTTTTAGAACACATCCCAATACGTGAATGAAACGTAGAGAGTTTGTGAAGATGGAGCAATGGCGGGAGAGAGATGGGTGCACTGAACACACAAGATATACACCAAGTGGAAGAAAGAGACAGAGCACGGGAAAGATTGTATATATGTGGGCGAGAGAGTAGGAGAGAAACCCCATGAGAGAGAGGAAGTGTGTGATAGAGGGATATGTATATATGTATACGGAGGAAGAAGTTAGGTCTGTGAGAAAGATGGAGACATGTAATATAAGGAGTGGGATTCGTGCGCATCGAGATTTTGTACACGTGGAAGGAGAAGAGACAAAAGGTTTGATGACAGAGCTCAAAAGAACATGGACTATAGGGGAATCTTGTGGGCTGAGGGATTGATAATTTCGTGTGGGATGGAGGGAGGGAGAGGGAGAGAAGGGAAAGGAGTTACTCGGTCGTCGTCACATCATCTGCTTCCAAATGGCCCCGCAGTCTCTAGTGCGGTCTGGTCGTCGTGCTCGTTCTTCTCGATGCCCTCCTTGAAGATCTAGGTGGTGTGCATGTGGGGGTGCAAAAAAGCACAAGCGATAGTGGTTGCCGTATAACCTTGGATGGGGATGGATAGTGCGCTCGGGGTGGGGGGACTGTGTGTGTGTGTCAAATATTGAGAGAAATCAAACCTATGGAGAGAATGTGTGTGCATTGTGAGTATGCGAGAGAGGCTAATGGTGCAAGACAGATACATGATGTGTGTCAATGTTTAAGCAATATAGAGAGTACGTGTGCAGTATACAAAGAGAGGACTATGGGGAGTGTGTTTGCGAGGCAAAGAGACATAGAGAGAGATAAATGTGTGTGCTTGGTACATGGTATGTATGTGATGGAGAGGTACATGCATGCCAAATAGGGTCTTCATGAAGAGATTGTGTGTGCGAGATAGAGAGTGATGTGGGTGCCTTGAGGCGGGCAGGGGCTGGTGAGGGTGTCAAAATGTGTGTGTTTATGCATGTGTTACATGCAATTGCGTGAGGGATGGTCGAATCGAGAGAGATGGTTGTTGTGCTACGGATGCTCCTCTCTCTCTCTCTCTCACGCACACACAAAAAACACAAATAGAAGACAGTTCTCTCATGTATACACAACATCTCGGCATATCTTCATGTCTCACTCATACATGATCATTTGCACATTCACACATGTCTATGACTATCATACGCACACCGTCTCCACATTGCCCTTCCGCCACAACACACATATAGACACATACACGCGTTCTCTCTCCATTACACACACAAAATCTCTATTGATTTTTTGTAGGGGGCACCTAAAACGTCCAAATAGAAATAATCACGAACTGAAGCTAAATACAAATATATGGGAATATTGTAGCGTGAAGAACTTTTCCAGCAAAAAAGGTAGAGTAATATTCGGGGATTGTTTTCACACGCAAGAAAAGTTCGGTCGATGTCCTTCCAGCGCGACACCATGACGCACCTTTCAATCGACCGCATGGCCGCGATGCATGCGCTTGCACAAGATTCTGTATCGATGTTGTGCTAACTAATGTGGTGTATAAGCGTGATCATGATGCACGCGCTTGCACAAGATTATGTGTACTAGTATGGTGTTCTTTTAAGTTTGACCAACCCTATAACCAAACTCCCATAAGCGCACTCATCAATATGTCGCTGCCATTGCGCATGCATACAACCACTGCGGTACAGTACGGTGTAATACTATCGCTGCCATGTGGGACCCGACCCCACATGTCATCCGCACTACAACACTGTACAGTACTACAGAGGATCTCAACCCCTCATGTCGTCTGCAGTCCCTCATCGCGATGACACCACACTGCCAAGCACGCGAGCAAGTCGAGCCACGTCTATGCCCACAGCTTATGAAGAGGAGGACAACGACCGCGTGCTCCAGCATGTCGGGGAGGAGGAGCTAGCGGGTCATTGTCGTCTCCGCCCGCGCGGAGGAGGCTTGCATGGTGGCTATCGCGGCGAAAGCCGATCGCGCCCGCACCAAGCCCGCAAACCGGGTGCGGATGTGGAATCTACCTTCGAGACCTTCAATTCCATGTGGATTATGCAATATAAAGAAACAATTTGGGTCAATTGACTCTTGTGAGCTGTTGGATGCAACATGGACATCTAGAAGGGCTTCTTCAACCTTCGAAAATGATGCATTGTTCATCTTCTTCTCAACCATCGAGCCGCCGCCCCGCCACAGGCCTAACCACCTGCCGCCGCCGCCCCGCCCTCCCCTGAACCGCCTGCCACCGCCATGCTCCCCCGACCCCCGCCATCCATTTAACCCGGGCACGATCCATTTTTTCCGATGAACTGCATTCCACACCCAACACTCATAAGATAGATCATGGGCACCCTGCCACCCTAATATAGATACCGGTGTAGCTTCTCTGCCGTCGCTTCCTTCGCTCTGGTGAACTTCTTGTTTCACAAATTGACTGACCCAAATTATACTACTAGTACGTATTAAGTATAGTAGGAACGCAAAATGAGTAGTAGTACCAACTACAAGAAGAACAGTAGTAAGACATACCAGTACTACTACGTACTAAAGAGTTCAAATAACAAGAAAGAACATAACATAGTTCCGCTGGGGGCTCACTACAACACACCCCTGAAGTAAAACTAAGCAACTAGTCTGCTTGGCACTGCAGTAGAACCAACATGAGCAACTGCTTTGCCACCTTACTCGAGTCCTTGTCCACGTCCTCGACTTCATCCTCATCCCTCTTCCTCTTCCTCTTCGCCGACACTTCTTTGCTTGAACCGGACACTGGGCTCTGCTTCTTCATCCAACCCTGGTAGATATTTAAACAAAGGTAGGCACCTGTTGCCGCGTACACGATGTGATCTTCATCTATTGTCTTAGACTCCCATGCATGATGAAACTTGGGGTGAGGTTTCTTTAGTTCAAAGTACGAAGGATCAATCATGGCTGCTGCCAGGGTTAGCATTGAAGGCTAAGAGGAGGACACCAGGCTTACTTTCTCGATATCAAAGGGTTGGCCTACAACAAGGTCTATCCGACCCAGGACTCTCTTGTCATTCATAAAGTCTACAGTAACGAATTTCACTCTTCTGTCCTTGAGGAAGACCTCAAAATTCTGGCACCTAACATCGGCATGGCATATGTCATAGACCAAGCACATGTTATGAACGCAAACCTGGATCATGGTGAGCTTCTTCATCTCTGCCACCTTTAGAAGCTTCTCCTTTTTCTAGGGCTGTGGTGTACTCAACATCTAGCCCAGTGACCCACTCATCCTTTAAACTTTCGAACATGTGTAGGAAGCGACCAAGGCATGATTCCACCGTCGCGGATCTACAGTCTTGATGACGATGAACTCATCATCGGTGATGGTTCTAACCTTGTACTCACCGCCCATATGAAGATTTGGGAGGCCATGGATTTTGGAGGAGGGTTAGGAGAAGTGCAACTGGTGTAATATGAAAGGACGGGACGACTGGGAGCGAACTGTTGTAAGGTACAAGACGGGGACGAGTAGGGCGTGTGAACGGCGTGGGGTGGTGGCTTGCCCAGTGGATAAATGGCTGCATGCCCCCAAAGAGTTCTCGAGTACTATACGGGACCAACTAGATGTCATTTCTACTCGACCCACATCATAGGCCTGACGGTATAGCTTATGCGTGTTCGCACGCCATGCCAGCGCATGCATGTAAATTTCACTTAATTCCATCGACCGTCGTGCCTCCCACGATCTCCGCCGCCCTCGGGTGGTCGCGCCCTTTGGGACTTTAGAAGACTATAAATGAGCAAATTTTTTTGCCTACTCTGCATGCATGATACTCCTTCTGGTCCTTTTTACTCCGCATAAGATTTGTGTTAAGTGAAAGTTTGCAAAGTTTGACCAAATTTATATTAAAAATATCAATATCTACAATACCAAATATATATTTTATGAAACTACATTTCATAATGAATATAAAAATATTGATTTGACACTGTGAATGTTGATAAATTTTTCTATAATTTTGGTCAAAGTAGAGGTACTTTGACTTCATACAAAACTTATATGCACTATGCAGACTAGTTCCTCCGTCCAGGTGCGTTATGATATTGCCATGTCATATATAGTCATCACAACAAGGTTAGCTATAAGAGTACTACTACCTCCCTTCTTGTTTAAAGGGACCGATTCAAAAATCTCACCTACTCTTACCAAGATAGAGGCGGTGGAATAGTTTTTGTAGTCTACAAAGTACTCAATTAATGCCCTTGTTCTTCACAAAATATTGTGTATACCAATGCATTGTTGCATTGCATGCATGCAATGGTCAGTTCATTGCATGTAAGATGACTTATGAACTGTTCCCCATACCTGCAGGAAGCCCATTCGCCTCCAAATCTTTTCATCTCCATCATGTGTGAAAATAGTCTGCATGCTTGACTCTCCTTCTCCCTCTGGCAGTCCCACCACTCCTCCCCGTGTGAAAACAATCTGCATGCATGACTCTCCTCCTTCCGCGCTCGTCCAATCCATTGTGACCAACAATATTTCCACCCTCCCCTGTAATTTACTCCAACAAAAATATACCCACCTAACTATTACATTAATCATGCAACATATTGTATGTAGGTGTGGCATTGCTCGCTATAAATATTACGCCTCCCACGACATTCGGAAGAACGCTCATGTTCATCGCCTTTATCTCCCCTCCCTCTCAGTTAAGGACCCATCGACCACCATGGAATCACCCCTCCCAAGCCCTAGGCGCCCCTTGCTACCCCGCACGGAGGGTCACGCGTTGCCGTTCCATTCTTGGCCGCCACTAGTCGAGGAGGACACGTCGGTGTTCCGTTCCTTGCTGCCACCAGTGGAGGATGACGTGTCAGCATTCCGCTTGTCGCCGCGACGCGTTGAGGTGGACACGTTGGCATTTCGAGTCTCGCCACCACGCGCATTGGAGGACGCGTCGGCTTCCCGCTGTGAGGAGAACGTCGCACCGCCCGCCGAGCCCCCCCCCCCCCCATCTTGGAGGAGCTTTGGAAAGAAATGGAGGTTGCCTTGTGGGAGGCTTTGCCTCCAGCAGAGCGTGCCAAAAGAGAGGCGGAGAAGAAGGTCGAGGAAGAGAAGAGCGACGAAAGGCATGCTGCCTAGTAGGCCTATGTTGCATCCGAGAGAGTTAGGCAATTGGCTCTTTGGCAGAAGGCTCATGCAAGGGCCGTGTGGGTGGCGGAGGACGCCCGTGCCAAAGCCCTGAGTGTAGTCGGGCCCAAGCGCCTCATCTATGCTTGATGGTACGTGGACCGGGTGCATGCTTCCAGCGAGGAGGAGTACCTGTTAGCGTCGGATCACCAGACCGGTGAGATCGCGTTCGCCCGCCGCAAGCCACCAATCAGCACCTCACAAGTTGCAAGGCCAAGGAACATGCGTTGTGTTGCTGCGCTGGGAAACGGCCACACACCAGGGCACTCGTGGCGTGCCGCAAGCGCTCCAGCGAGTGTCGTGGCTCTTATTAGGAATAATTTAATATCGTAAGGCGATCTCATTAGTTTTGGGACCGAAGTGATAAATCCCGAACGTTTGGGAGTTATTAGCGTCCTTAATTAAGTATGTAAACGGGAAAGTTTAGTAACCTTTTGTATCCATACACATTTGTAAGTACGCGCATATAGCACAAACTTAACTATATATCACAGTAGATGTCTCTCTCTATGTATGCTTGTAGACTATACTACTACTATTATGTGTACTCCCTCTGTCCGTGAAAGACTCTACATATGTAGAGATTTACACATTGACCAAGAGGAACCAGAACTTCATGGCATAATTAACGCCCAAAAGTAGCATACTTATTTGTGCATGCGACCATTGAGAGAAGAAGATTAAATGAAGGTTGTTGCATGCTGTAATTAAGGGTAGACATGCAGCCTATAGCTAGAGCACAAGTTGTTGCATTAGTCAATCAATACCGATTAGATTAAAGGCTAAGTGCATTGGAAGTGTAGATGTACACTCTTTGTTGAAAAAAAATCTAATGCTAGATGTACAATTTTCCACGGACCGAGGGAGTACACATGTGCAAATGCACGTTTTAACATTACGATGCGGTTTTGGTAAAAGTAGAAAAACGACACTAGTCAAGCTTGTGAAACGATTCAATGTAAAAGAAATGCAAAATTGCTTGTTTGATTGTTTACTTTAGCTTCCTTCTCTCTGTGGTTTTTTCTCTATTGTACTTTGTATGGAGTATCTCACTGGTCGGGAAGGCATGCAAATTCCCAAACCTCTTCGTACACCCTGTATCAAATTTTTTGCCAAAGAAGTTGTGACGTGCAATGGGAATTCCAACTTGAGTACTACTACTAGCAGTAGGAGTAGTAGCTAGGGATCTAGTGTGCGAGATGAATGCAAAGAGATGAAATACAAAAAGACATAGGGATGTGATGGTTGCTTGTCCCTTTATTTTAGCAGGCCACTTATTACTGGGAGTGGTGGGGTTTTGTGATATGACAGCTTTACTGCCGCGCCACGAGCGGGGTGAGACTCCCATGCAGCGCCACCCTCTACACTAGGACTACCTCTGTCGTGGTTTATTAGTCCCCCATGTAATTTGACTGAAGGTTTAACTAACAAAATGTTAGTGCATGACGACAAAAACTATATCGTTGGATTCGTATTTGAACATAGTTTTCAATGATATAATTTTTGGTGACATGCATGAGCATTTTGTTAGTTAAATTTATGGTCAAAATTTGGCACAAATTACAATGGGTACCAATAAACCAGGACAAAGGTAGTACTATATATAGTAAGATGCCTGTGCGTTGCACGGAACAGTGAAATGCATTGATCAGGGAGTTGTTTTTTTGACAAAGTATGTGGGGGTCATCTCATGTGTAACAAATATCGATAGGTTTCCTTGCATATTATTTCTTCTCTAGAGCTCACATGCATCCGGGTGAATAGTAAATGTAGGCTAAACAGATAAAAAATATCTTTTGCAAAAAAGTGTTCAATTGTTCAACCTACATCCAATTTTTTTGAAGAAATAACGCTTATTATGCTTTGCAAGAAATGATCTTTAAGAATTATTTTTTGAGTATCGATTTTGTTTATTTTTTCTAGACCACTATGAATGTAAATCAGCATGGCTTGGAAGGGGGCAGAGGATATGTCAAGTTGGAGGGGGTCGTGGTGGTGGTCGGCAATGCAGCCTGAGAGAAGGCAGGAGATGAGTTGGGGGAAAACGGGCGCCGAAAGCAGTGACCTTTCCAGATCCTTCTAATTTTTTCCTGAGATGGCTTGATGAGGTGAGAGGGAGATATGGCTGAACGTGAGAGGCGGGGGGTTATCTACTAATGAGGACCGGAGTACGGGGGTCTTTTTGCAAAACTGACATAGTTTGTCTCAGATGCGTTGGATGTAAATCGAATGGTTGTAAATGAAGCATAGTAGGCACACGATCATCACCAACTCGACTTTTTATAGGAGTAGAGATAGAGATAGAGATATACTCCTACTAGTCAGTTGCACGTTCTTTCCACATGAGTTTTGTGATATCTTTACAACACAATGTTAGTAACAAACAACTAACACTTACATATTACGTCTTTGCAAAAGGAAAACCTTAGCTGCATAGTGGTCCAATACATGTATATGACACATTATATGTATGGACCTTGAGGCTAAATTCTTGAATATGCAAAGATAGTGTTGTGGCATTTGGTTGAAATTCTCTGAAAAAGATATATGCGTTGTAAGAAATGGTTCATCATAAGTCTTTCACCATTAGTAAAAATTCACAATTAATCTCATAAATGGCAAGCAAGAACTCTAATGGAGAAAAAGCATGCATGGAATATTCTAGACCAAACCATAAATGGATACACTTTTATTCAAGTGTGATACTCTAATGGAGCAAGATCATGCATGGAAGGTTCTATACTAATAAGAAGTGTCCACATGCTTAGGTAGAGGCTTACATTGATCGAAGACTAATGATGAACAGTTAACTTGGTAATGCATATGCCCAGGTGAACCTCATTGGAGTCCCCGTGCATCATCTTGGGGTGAACAATCGTATGAAACCAGCCCTCTTCCATGTCCACATTGCCGGGAACGGAGCAGCTCACCGCAGTCACATTTAGCGTGAGGGAGGTGTCGAGGTCGCCCTCGTACGCTTGAGAGGCAGCAACAGTGAGCACATAGTGGTAGATGGTGTACTTACTAGTACTCCCTCCGTTTCTTTTTACTAGTATGCATATAATTCTAAACACCATGTACACACGTTCTCTGACCATTTTACAAATATATTAGTATCATTGTTAGTGGTCAGCCGGTGCAAGTTCTAGCCCTGGGTGTTTTAGCATTTTTTTAATAATGATATCTTGTGATTGTTCGCCATGAGCCTAATCCTGACGAGTGCCCACATAACCGTCAGATTTCCATCCGACGTTGGCCTTTTTTAAGCCATAGTATTTGACAAAAATGCCACCCTTACACATGTACTGTAACTGCAACGCGGGCGTTTACAAGTGCCATGTCTCCCAACGAGCATTTGCTAGGGATTGGCGTTAGCACCGATGGCGGTTCGTAGTCGTTCCACGCTCGGGCATTGAAGTTTGTAACTATTTACAATATACTACTCCTCCGGTGCTAGTAGTAGAGCAGAGTCCTACTCCACTATACTACTCGGGCATAGTGGTAGGTACTTTAGTTTATTGTACTAGTACTGTGATCACTCAAGTTGTCTGGCATTGATATGACCCTACGCTGGTGTGATGTGTCTCGTAAGTCAAGCGGCATGCTGCTGCTACATTGTCATCATCACCCGTCCACTTTTCGCAGCACATATTCGCTTCTCCATCCTCGTCCGCACATAATCGTCCAATCTTCCATCCCTGCTAGGCCCCTCCCCCTCTTCGTAAGCCTAAGCGCTAACAATGACAGAACCGAGCAGTGTCCGCCGAATGAGTGGCTGGAATTCGCTCCCCACAGAGGTAATCAAACTTATTGCTTTGCGTCTGGACAATCTCAGTACCATGTTGCTCGCCGCATGCTCGTCGGGGCTATACCGTTTACTCAAAGCCCTCAGGCCGGAGCTTTTTAAGCCAGCTCCTTGCTTGCTGATGCCGCCTGATCTTCAGAAATGGCGTGTCACGCAACATAACGATCATAGGGTGGCGAGCATCAACCCCCTCAACTGCGATCCGATCCCCGTCACCATCAACTATATTAACGGTATGTACTGGGTCGGGATGAACACGTCTTGGATGGTGCTCGTCGACGGTCGTAGCAGCTGGATGCTCGTGGAGGTCTACATCCGGTGATTGATCCCCCTTCCTTCGATTAACACTGCACTACTTTGGCACCGCAGCCCAGAATGCTCGTAATCTTACAGTAGCCAACATGATACCAAGTTTGATTTGCTCAAGGTTGTAATCTGCCAAGTGCCCACGAGATTTGTGAATTATAAAGACTTCAGGCTAATTGCGTTCTTCAACCGCGGTCTCACCTATCTGACAGGTCACTGCTGTAAGTGGATAAATCTGCACGTCCATCGCAGGATCATAGATCCTCCATAGCTCTCAGATGCCATTGAACACAAGGGCTTCATTTACACTGTGGACTCCTTCTATGGCTGGACGTAATAATGGCCTACTCCAGTCATCGCTAGAAAGAGTTGTTACAGTAGTATGTTACTTTCCTATGATATCATGATGACTTGCCTATATTACTGTCAACATTTACTGAAAAAATATTCATGCTCATATGTTGTTCTTAAGATTGAATACAGTACGAGCCCTTTTTTTATTTGACTCCAAGTTGATATGATGTTGTAGGCCGCCTGGAGTCTCTACTCTTCCTAATCCCAGAACCTTTCAAAGAAAAGCAGCATGGCAGTTGCAGGTGGTTCCTGGCTCGAACAGACGATGGTGAACGATTGATGATCGTTCACATGTAACGGACGTGTTGTTTCGCGGAATACAATCTGCTACCTCTTGAGCTTGCGTTGGTTTTTCCCTTGAAGAGGAAATGGTGATGCAACAAAGTAGAGTAAGTATTTCCCTCAGTTTTGAGAACCAAGGTATCAATCCAGTAGGAGACAACGCAAGAAGCCATCGAATACCTGCACAAACAAACACCAACTTGCACGCAACACGACAAAGGGGTTGTCAATCCCTTCACGGTTATTTGCAAAGTGAGATATGATATAGATGGATAAACGGTAAAGTAATATTTTTGGTATTTTTGATTTATAGACCGGAAAGTAAAAGATTGCACACAAAGTAAATCGGAAACTAAAATTGTAGATCGGAAACTTATATGATGGAAAAAAGAAGATTATATGATGGAAAATAGACCCGGGGGCCATAGGTTTCACTAGAGGCTTCTCTCAAGATAGAAAATATTACGGTGGGTGAACAAATTACTGCCGAGCAATTGATAGAAAAGCGCAAAGTTATGACGATATCTAAGGCAATGATCATGAATATAGGCATCACGTCCATGTCAAGTAGACCGAAACGATTCTGCATCTACTACTATTACTCCACACATCGACCGACTCCTGCCTGCATCTAGAGTATTAAGTTCATAAGAACAGAGTAACGCATTAAGTAAGATGACTTGATGTAGCGGAATTAACTCAAGCAATATGATGAAAACCCCATCTTGTTATCCTCGATGGCAACAATACAATACGTGTCGGTTCCCCTTCTGTCAGTAGGATCGAGCACCGCAAGATTGAACCGAAAGCTAAGCACTTCTCCCATTGCAAGAAAAACCAATCTAGTTGGCCAAACCAAACCGATAGTTCGAAGAGACTTGCAAAGATATCAAATAATGCATATAATAATTCAGAGGAGATTTAAATAATATTCATAGATAAGCTGATCATAAATCCACAATTCATCGGATCTTGGCAAACACACCGCAAAAAAGTATTACATTGAATAGATCTCCAAGAACATAGATGAGAACATGGTATTGAGAATCAAGGAGAGAAGAAGCCATCTAGCTACTAGCTATGGACCCATAGGTCTGTGGTAAACTACTCACGCCTCATTGGAGAGGCAATGGTGTTGATATAGAAGCCCTTCGTGATCGAATCCCCCTCCGGCAGAACGCCAGAAAAGGCCCCTAGATGGGATCTCACGGGTACAGAAGGTTGTGGCTGTGGAAAAGTGGTTTCGTGGCTCCCCTAGAAGGTTTTGGAGTATTTGAGAGTATATAGGTAGAAGAAATAGGTCGGTGGAGTCACGAGGGGCCCACAAGGGTGGGGCGCGCCTACCCCCCTGCGCACGCCCTTCGTCCTTGTGGCCGCCTCATGGCTTTCCTGACATGCACTCCAAGCCCTCTGGATGTCTTCTAGTCCAAGAAAAATCATCGCGAAAGTTTCATTCCGTTTGGACTTCGTTAAGTATTCCTTTTCCGCGAAACTCTAAAACAAGGAAAAAAAACAAAAATTGGCACTGGGCTCTAGGTTAATAGGTTAGTCCCAAAATCATATAAAATAGCATATTAATGCATATAAAACATCCAAAACAGATAATATAATAGCATGGAACAATAAAAAAATTATAGATACGTTGGAGACATACCAGGCATCCTCAAGCTTAACATGCTCGTCCTCGAGTAAGTAACTGATAAAAACATAATTTTTATGTGGAATGCTACCTAACATATTTATCCATGTAATTCCCTTTATTGTGGCATGAATGTTCAGATCCGTATGATTCAAAACAAAAGTTTAATATTGACATGAAAACAATAATACTTCAAGCATACTAACAAAATAATCATGTCTTCTCAAAATAACATGGCCAAAGAAAGCTTATCCCTATGAAATCATATAGTCTGGCTATGCTACATCTTCATCACACAAAATACTCAAATCATGCACAACCCCGATGACAAGCCAAGGAATTGTTTCATACTTTTGATGTTCTCAAACTTTTTCAACTTTCACTCTATACATGAGCGTGAGCCATGGATATAGCACTATAGGTGGAATAGAAGGTGGTTGTGGAGAAGAAAAAAAGGAGATAGCCTCACATCAACTAGGCATATCAACAGGCTATGGAGATGCCCATCTATAGATATCAATGTGAGTGAGTAGGGATTGCCATGCAATGGATGCACTAGAGCTATAAGTTTATGAAAGCTCAAAAAGAAAACGAAGTGGGTGTGCATCCAAATTGCTTGCTCATGAAGACCTAGGGCATTTTGAGGAAGCCTATCGTTAGAATATACAAGCCAAGTTCTATAATGAAAAATTCCCACTAGTATATGAAAGTGACAACATATGAGACTCTCTATCATGAAGATCATGGTGCTACTTTGAAGCACAAGTGTGGCAAAAAGATAGTAGCATTGTCCCTTCTCTCTTTTTCTCTCATTTTTTGGGCCTTCTCTTTTTTTATTTGGCCTTTCTCTTTTTTTCTCACAAGGGACAATGCTCTAATAATGAAGATCATCACACTTTTACTTACTTACAACTTGATACTAGAACAAAATATGACTCAATGTGAATACCTCCGGCAGTGTACTAGGATGTGCAATGAATCAAGAGCGACATGTATAAAAAAATATGTTGAACGGTGGCTTTGCCACAAATACGATGTTAACTACATGATCATGCATAGCAATATGACAATGATGGAGCGTGTCATAAAAAATGGAACGGTAGATTATGGTGGAATGGCTATGAAAATGCCATAATAGGTAGGTATGGTGGCTATTTTGAGGAAGGTAAATGGTGCGTTTATGGTACCGGAAAAAGTTGCGCGGTACTAGAGAGGCTAGCAATGGCGGAAAGGTGAGAATGCATATAATCCATGGACTCAACATTAGTCATAAAGAACTCACATACTTATTGCAAAAATATATTAGTCATCAAAACAAAGTACTATGCGCATGCTCCTAGGGGGATAGATTGGTAGGAAAAGACCATCGCTCATCCCCGACCGCCACTCATAAGGAAGACAATCAAAAAATATCTCATGCTCCAACTTTGTTACATAACAGTTCACCATACGTGCATGCTACGGGACTCACAAAATTTAACACAAGTATTTCTCAAATTCACAACTACTTACTAGCATGACTCTAATATCACCATCTTCATATCTCAAAACAATCATAAGGAATCAAACTTCTCATAGTATTCAATGCACTTTATATGAATGTTTTTATTATATCCCTCTTGGATGCCTATCATATTAGGACTAATTTTATAACCACAGCAAATTACCATGCTATTTTTAAAGACTCTCAAAATAATATAAGTGAGGTACGAGAGTTCATCAATTTCTATAAAATAAAACTACCGCCATGCTCTAAAAAGATATAAGTGAAGCACTAGAGCAAAAGTGCCTAGCTCAAAAGATATAAGTGAAGCACATAGAGTATTCTAATAAATCACAATTCATGCGTGTCTCTCTAAAAAGGTGTGAACAGCAAGTATGATTGTGGCAAATTAAAAAGCAAAGACTCAAATCATACAAGACGCTCCAAGCAAAACACATATCATGTGATGAATAAAAATATAGTTGCAAGTAAAGTTACCGATAGATGAAGACGAAAGAGGGGATACCTTCCCGAGGCATCCCCAAGCTTAGGCTATTGTCATCCTTGAATATTACTTTGGGGTGCCTTGGGCATCCCCAAGCTTAGGCTCTCTCCACTCCTTATTCCATAGTCCATCAAATCCTTACCCAAAACATGAAAACTTCACAACACAAAACTTCAACAGAAAATCTCGTAAGCTCCGTTAGTATAGGAAAATAAATCACCACTTTTGGTACTCTTGTGAACTCATTCTTTCTTTATATTGGTGTAATATCTACTATATTCCAACTTTTCCATGGTTCATACCCCCCGATACTAGCCATATATTCATCAAAATAAGCAAACAACACGCGAAAAATAGAATCTGTCAAAAACAGAACAGTCTGTAGCAATCGAAAGATATCGAATACTTCTGTAACTCCAAAAATCCTGAGAAATTACGAGTCCTAGGCAATTTATTTATTAATCCACTTCAAAGAGAATCAATATTTTATCGTGCTTCTTTTAAAAACAAAAACTAATCTCCTGGGCCCAACAGTTCATATTTTTTAGCAGGATCAAATCAACTATCACTGTAAGCCATCCCAAAGGTCTTACTTGGCACATCTAACCAGAGGCTAGATGAATTATTTTAAAGAAAAACAGGACCTAAAAAGAAAAAAGAAAAATAAAATTGGGTTGCCTCCCAACAAGCGCTATCGTTTAACGCCCTTAGCTAGGCATAAAACACGAATAGATCTAAGTGTAATCGTAATAATGATAGGGAAAATCTCAAAAACTCATCTCATGCTCCCTTCGTTCGGTAGAAAGTTTTCTCTGTGGCAAGAAAAAGTAATAAAATGGCTAAATTTAATAGGGTAAGAATCACCAAGCTCGATCTCGGGAGGAAGGTTCCTCATTTGGCCCTTCATATTTTATGACCAACTCATCATTATAAGCATTCTTTTGGCAAGAAGTCACGAGCTTGTGTCCAAGAGAGAAACCCAACCCGTTGTTTTGTGTAGCAAAATCATCATTAAGCTCAGAAATCTTATCAATTAAAACATTGGTAGGGACCCTCTTTCTTAAATTTTTGTTATAAGCAACATGATCTACGGACTGTAGATGCATTATGTCCTCTCGATTAAAAAGAATTCCCTCTATGGGAGGACGACCACCATGTACTTTGTAATGAGCAAAAATTTCACTAGCTTCTTTCATAATAAATCTAAATTCATGAGCTAGGAATATAGTGGCAGGGCGCTTGACAGAAGAATGCTCAATATTAGAAAACTCTAGAAAAACCCTTTGTATGGATGGATGCATGTGAATAAATTGTCTTTCAAGTTCAACAACAAGCAAAGATATAGCATCCGCAAGACTACTAGTTTTATGGAGGATAGATCCGCCCATAGTGAGGAGTGCACCAGAACAAGTAAAGAAATTTTGAATAACCCCCTTTCCAATAATATTTCCGCTATCTATGCGGAATTTCTTACCGTGCAAGATGGTAGTTTGTTCATGTGGACCAGAATTAGCAAAAGCATCAAAGTTTCCCCATCCTTACGACTATACTTTTTAGCGATAACCTCCCAGTTTCAGACATGGTGGCAACTGGCAAATGAGCAAACGAAGAAGATGAATGAAAAAAGGGCGGAGAAAAGGCGAATCTTTTTGAAAATCATTTTAGAAGCGGGGAGAGAGGAAAACGAGTGGTGAATGGAAAATAATGTAATGCGAGGGATGAGAGTTTACGATGGGTACTTGGTGTGTCTTGGCTTGGCGTAGATCTCCCCAGCAACGGCGCCATAAATTCTTCCTGCTACCTCTTGAGCTTGCGTTGGTTTTTTCCTTGAAGAGGAAAGGGTGATGCAACAAAGTAGAGTAAGTATTTCCCTCAATTTTTTAGAACCAAGGTATCAATCCAGTAGGAGACAACGCAACAAGCCACCAAATACCTGCACAAACAAACACCAACTTGCACCCAACACGACAAAGGGCTTGTCAATCCCTTCACGGTTATTAGCAAAGTGAGATCTGATATAGATGGATAAATGGTAAAGTAATATTTTTGGTATTTTTGTTTTATAGATCTGAAAGTAAAAGATTGCAAAGAAAGTAAATCGGAAACTAAAATTGTAGATCGGAAACTTATAAGATGGAAAAAGAAGATTATATGATGGAAAATAGACCCGGGGGCCATAGGTTTCACTAGAGGCTTCTCTTAAGATAGAAAATATTACGGTGGCTGAACAAATTACTGCCAAGCAATTGATAGAAAAGTGCAAAGTTATGACGATATCTAAGGCAATGATCATGAATATAGGCATCACGTCTATGTCAAGTAGACCGAAACGATTCTACATCTACTACTATTACTCCACACATCGACCGACTCCTGCCTGCATCTAGAGTATTAAGTTCTTAAGAGTAGAGTAACGCATTAAGTAAGATGACATGATATAGTCGAATTAACTCAAGCAATATGATGAAAACCTCATCTTGTTATTCTCGATGGCAACAATACAATACGTGTCGGTTCCCCTTCTGTCACTAGGATCGAGCACCGCAAGATTGAACCCAAAGCTAAGCACTTCTCCCATTTTAAGAAAAACCAATCTAGTTGGCCAAACCAAACCGATAATTCGAAGAGACTTGCAAAGATATAAAATCATGCATATAAGAATTCAGAAGAGATTCAAATAATATTCATATATAAGCTAATCATAAATCCACAATTCATCGGATCTCGGCAAACACACCGCAAAAAAGTATTACATCGAATAGATCTCCAAGAACATCGAGGAGAACATGTTATTGAGAATAAAAGAGAGAGAGAGAGAGAAGAAGCCATCTAGCTACTAGCTATGGACCCGTAGGTCTGTGGTAAACTACTCACGCTTCATTGGAGAGGCAATGTTATTGATGTAGAAGCCCTCCGTGATTGAATCCCCCTCTGGCAGAACGCCGGAAAAGGCCCCTAGATGGGATCTCACGGGTACAAAAGGTTGCGGCGGTGGAAAAGTGGTTTCGTGGCTCCCCTGGAAGGTTTTGGGGTATTTGAGAATATATATGCAGAATAAATAGGTCGGTGGAGTCACGAGGGACCCACAAGGGTGGGGGGCACACCCTACCCCCTGGGCTCGCCCTCTGGCCTTGTGGTCGCCTCGTGGCTTTCCTGACATGCACTCCAAGCCCTTTGGATGTCTTCTGGTCCAAGAAAAATAATCGCGTAAGTTTCATTCCATTTGGACTCCATTTGGTATTCCTTTTCTACGAAACTCTAAAACAAGGAATAAAATAGAAACTAGCACTGGGCTCTAGGTTAATAGTTAGTCCCAAAAATCATATAAAATAGCATATTAATGCACATAAAACATCCAAAACAGATAATATAATAGCATGGAACAATAAAAAGTTATAGATACATTGGAGACATATCAGAAGATATCAAGTATTTCATTTTTCTTAAGAGGATGATCAGGCAAAGCATTATGCAATTGGATAAGCCTCCCCCAAGCTTGTGGGAGACTCTCTTCTTCAATTTGCGCAAAGTTAAATATTTCCTGTAAGACAGCTTGTTTCTTATGAGCAGGAAAATATTTTTCAGAGAAGTAATAAATCATATCCTCAGGGCTACACACACAACCAGGAGCAAGAGTATTGCACCATATTTTAGCATCACCCTTTGATGAGAACGAAAATAATTTTATAATATAATAATAGCAAATCTTCTCATCTTGAGCAAAAAGGGTGGCTATGTCATTCAGCTTTGTAAGATGTGCCACAACTATTTCATTTTCATAGCCATGGAAAGGATCAGATTCAACCAAAGTAATTAACTTTGGGTGACAGAGAATTCATAATCCTTATCATCATCAAAGATAGGTGAAGTAGCAAACTTAGGATCACATTTCATTCTAGCATTCAAGGATTTTTCTTTCAGTTTGCATAATAACTTCTTAAGATCATCTCTATCATTGCAAGCAAGAAAGTCTCTAGTTTTCTCCTCATCCATAACATAACCTTCCGGTATCTTAGGCAATTCATATCTAGGAGAACTACATTTAGTAGGTGTTTCAAGATCTTCAGTTTCAAACTCCTCAACAGTTTCAGCATTCTCAAAAGCTTTAGTTCTAGCAATTTGTTCATCAAGAAATTCACCTATTGGCACATTATCATCAAGCAAGGTACTAGCATCATCATGAGTATCATTCATAGCAGAAGTAGCATCATAAATAACTTGCGACATATCATGATTAATAGCATGTGGTGGTGTTGCAAGTCTACTTATAACAGAATGTGAATCAAGTGCAGAGCTAGACGACAGTTCCTTACCTCCCCTCATATTAGAGGGCTTTTTTGCCTTAGCATCCTTCAGATTCTTCATAGTGATAATTTGATAATAATCCCAAGTGACTCAACAAATATAGCTATGCTCCGGACAACGGCGCTAGAAAAAGGTCTTGATAACCCACAAGTATAGGGGATCGCAACAGTTTTGAGGGTAGAGTATTCAACCCAAATTTATTGATTCGACACAAGGGAAGCCAAGGAATGTTTGCAAGTATTAGCAGCTGAGTTGTCAATTCAACCACACCTGGAGATTTATTATCTGCAGCAAAGTGATCAGTAGCAAAGTAGTATGATAGTTTTGATAGTAGTAGCAACAACAACAGTAACGGTAGTAGTGATAGCAATGATTTTGTAGCAAGTGCAATAGTAACAATAGCAGTAGTAACTTAGCAAGAACAATTATAAGAGAAATTCGTAGGCATTGGATTGGTGAATTCATTGGATGATATTCATCATATAATATTCATAACCTAGGGCGATACGACACTATCTCCAGTTCATAAATATAATGTAGGCATGTATTCCGTAAATATTCATACATGCTTATGGAAAGAACTTGCATGACATCTTTTGTCCTACCCTCCCGTGGCGGTGGGGACCTATTGGAAACTAAGGGATATTAAGGCCTCCTTTTAATAGAGAACCGGAACAAAGCATTAGCACATAGTGAATACATGAACTCCTCAAACTACGGTCATCACCGGGAAGTGCCCCGACTTCTGTCACTCTGGGTTTGTCGGATCATAACACATAGTAGGTGACTATAAGTTGCAAGATTGGATCTAGAACATACATATAATGGTGATAACATAAACGGTTCAGATCTGAAATCATGGCACCCGGGCCCAAAATGACAAGCATTAAGCATGGCAAAATCATAGCAAAATCAATCTCAGAACATAATGGATACTAGGGATCAAGCCCTAACAAAACTAACTTAATTACATGATGAATCTCATCCAACTCCTCACCGACCAGCGAGCCTACGAAGGAATTACTCACTCCCGGTGGGGAGCATCATGGAATTAGCGATGGATAAGGGTTGGTGATGACGAAGATCGAAGACCCCCCCCCTCTCCGGAGCCCCAACTGGACTCCAGATCTGGCCTCCCGATGAAGAACAGTAGGTGGCGGCGGCCCTGTCTCGTGAAACGCAATAATTCTTTCTACTTGATTTTTTCCTCCAAATATGTGATTTTATAGTATCAGGGTTGGAGTCTACGGGGCTACCAGGTGGGGACAACCCACCTGGGTGCGCTTGGAGGGGGTGTGCCCTGGTGGGTTGTGCCCACCCATGTGCCCCCTTCCAGTGGTTCTTGGCTCCAGAAATTCATATTTATTGTATAAAAAATCCTCACAAAGTTTCGTCCCAATCCGATAACTTTTATTTCTGCACAAAAAACAACACCATGGTAGTTCTGCTGAAAACATCGTCAGACCGGGTTTCATTCAAATCAAGCAAATTAGAGCCCAAAACAAAAGGAAAAGCGTTAGGAAAAGTAGACACGGCGGAGGCATATCACTCATGTACATGGAGAGGTAGCGGACGATAGCAATGGTGTCATGTTCATCGCCAGCCAACCGGCTGGGTCAGAACGGAGAAACTACGTCATGTTCATCGGAGGCAACGTAATGCATCGTGTTCATCGGGAGCCAACCCACTTGGATGGAACAGCCAAAATGAGGCTTGGCATACTGTATAACAGAGGAAACATCCTTCTGTTTGACCGCCTAGGATCGAAACGGGATCTTGTTCATGGGGAAGGGTCTGGCGTACCACAAAACGGAGGAAACGGACTTCTATTGGAGTATGGATGGTCGAAACGGGGTCCTATTGATCGGGAGGGGTGTGGCATACCGCAAAACAAAGGAAACAGACTTCTGTTGGAGCGCCTACCGTCGAAACGGAGTCCTGTTCATCGGGAGTGGTGTGGTGTACAGCAAAACGAGACTCCACGGGCTACTGTTCATCCACCATCAACTGCCTCTCGCTCCAGCCTCCATGGGGGTACTGTTCATCCACTGTCTTCCTTCGGCCTCGACCGACTACTGTTCATGGAGCCTCCACGGTGTCCTGTTCATCCATCCCCAACCGGCTGGGGTGTGTCGGCCTCCTTGTGGTCCTGTTCATCCAACAACAATGGCCTACTACCACGGGGTCCTGTTCATCCAACCCCCACTAGGAACTATTCATCCATAGCCAACCAACCGGCTCGACTCACCACGTCTCGACTCGTTCTACGTACCGCGAGCACGGTAGAAAGGGTCACTGTTCATCGACAGGCAACCCAACACCGGCTGGCTATGTCTCACATGGGGCCTCGATCGACTTCAGTAAGCAGCAACGGTGCTCGATCGCTCGGGTTCAGTTAGTAGCAACAACAAAGGAATGGCTTGGGTTCAGTCAGTAGCGAATTAATCGCTTGGGTTCAGTTAACAACCAAGGGATCGATCGCTCGGGTTTAGTAACGTAGATATTTTGATCGCTCGGGTTCAGTTAGCCAAAACATCACACACACGCGCATACACAAGAGAAATCCGCAAACCACAGTGCATCGCTCGGCCCCGACCACCCACCGTAATCGGGAACTCCCCGATATTTTCCTTGCCCTAGCTTCTACCATGATTTTTTCCGTCATGGACGACCCAAAGAATGTCATGCAGGTGCGTCTCCGGCCCGCCCAGGAGGAAAAGCCCTTTTTCTGTCATAATTTTTTGTCACAGAAGTAGGAGCCCACCACATCTATGATGATACGTGTTTTGTCATAATTATCGTCATAGAAGTGTCATAAGCATGACAAAAAATTCGTTCAGGCCAAAATGTCACGATGTGTCTTTTTTTGTAGTGTATGCTTGTCCTTGCGAAGGATGTACTCCTAATACTTATGTATAACATTTTCCTTTCCATTGGTCTGTTTAACCTTTTTTATAATTTATATGATCTAAGCAGTAGTTGTTCCCTGCTTATGTAAACACCTTGGTGTACGACTCTCTCAGTAAGACCTTGTTACTATTGTTGTTAACATTCTGGTAACCACCAATGGACGAGAGCTTTGCCTATTGGTCCGCCTTGTTTCAACAAGTAGGAAAATGGTTCTCTTCGTCCCCCGTCCTTGGTACCAACGTTGTTGCCAACATAGCTAGCAAACTCTTCTCTGACGAATCTTGTGTCTTGATCACACAAGATGCCACCACCCCCCTTATTCATCATGGTGGTATGTGTGTTGATCACTTCGATTTTGATCATCCTAATGATACATAAATGCTTGAGTCCTCAAGTTCATACTGGTGTAGTATGACTTGCCTTTCTTATTGCTTGCGACTAAATCTTCCAATTAACTTTGGAATCGATTATCATTCTACCTTGTACATGTCATTCTTTTGAATTCCATACGGAAACTCTCTCATTAATTGCGAAGTTTCATGTAAATGATATGTGATCCTTGTATCCAGAATTACCCTTGCATTTGGCTTCGTATGTATTTCACGAGCCACCTTCCCTCACTTGTTCTATTCCGGTATCAGACGCAATACTTATTCCGTTGATCTGAACCCCATTCACACTCTAGGTTGGGCATTGAATGATTGCTTTTCTGCTTGAAACTTCTTATTGTACCTTCTTACCTTGCTCTCGATGTTTTTCTTGAATTTCAACTCGAGAGATGCCTCTATGCCTCATTCACTGAGATAGCCCACGGGTACTTAACATGTGTTGAACTCCATCCTTCCCTAGTCCCCCCCTTTATCATATTTGTAAGTGCGATGGAGTTCCTAAAGAAAGGATGACAACTTCGTCACGATGCCTTAATGTAGAGAAATGAAGACATCAATGCAATGGACCGACCTCTTCGAGAAGAGTAACCAGGACTGAGAAGACACGACAGATTCGTAACTAGACCTTTCCCCCCTTACTCGACCTCTTAAATATTGGGACAAGATTTTCATTTAGAGGAGGAGAGTTGTGACACCCCTAGACCCTAATAGCCTATTATGCTAATTAACCTACCATGTCATCATGGTCATCATAATTAATTTGCATTTAGAAAATAATCCCACTCTCAAATTGGTTCAGATTCAAATTTAAAATATAAAGTCTAGAAATTATTTCACCAAATACTAGAATAAAAATGTTTGCATTAATGTTAATAATCCCCTAGGCTAATTTCATGTTGAATCCAATGTTCTTTGAAACTCCAAAAATGCCCTTATCTACAACACTTAAGTGGACCAATTAAATTCAGAGTAATTCTAAACATTTCAAATGGCATGAAACTTTGTGAGCTACTTCAAAATATTACATAGTAATTATGTGCAGATTTTCATTAATTAAGAAATAAATTAATTTGGTCACTAAGATAAACAGAAAACACTAGGTTTATTTTTATAGAAAAGTAAAACTGAAATTGCACTGTGCACTTTTGGCCCACTACGAACATGAGATAGCTAGCCCGGCCACGTAGAGTCTCCTTCATCCTCATGTACAGTAAACAGACACACATCCATGCCACCATGGCCGTTGTTGCCGCCATGTCAGCCATCCCACGGTTCCCCATGGTAGATAAGACTCCCCTACGCTACGTACAAACCCAACCGACACTCCCTACCCCCTCGCGTTGTTTCCTACTCCCTCGCGTAGAACCAAAGCTTCGTCGCCAGGCCCCCATCGTTCCCGCGACCACTGTCCTCCCTGGCACCCGAGAGGATGTCCAGGAGCTTCCTCGTCGTCGACTCCTTCGCCCACGTGCCTTCAATCGAGCTGTATCGCACCGTACGCTTGGCATCAAGCCGGATTCTCGCCACGGCCGCTGCCTCTCGTCGACGAGCTTGACGCATCCGGCCACCCCCGAGCTCCCTCACCTCGTCTATGAGAATCGTAGTGAGCTCCTCCTCCAATCCCCAAGCTTTTCCCCTTCGATCTATCACCATTTAGCCACCCCCCATGCTTGACCGCCTTGACCAGAGCTTCGCTCCCCGTGCATGCTTGCTGCGAGCCCCTGCCCTCCCGGGCCACGTCCGCCTACACCTACTGCGAACCCCATGCATGCCCGGGCCATGTTCACGCCCGCCTGCTGCTGCTTTGCTGCCTGTGGCTTCTCTTGCCACTGTTGCTGCTCCTTGCTAATTGTGACGCCCCTGATTCAATCGTACACTAATCATATGCGCAAATGTGTACGATCAAGATCAGGGACTCACGGGAAGATATCACAACACAACTCTAAAAATAAAATAAGTCATACAAGCATCATATTATTAGCCAGGGGCCTCGAGGGCTCGAATAAAAGAGCTTGATCATAGACGAGTCAGCGGAAGCAACAATATTTGAGTATAGACATAAGTTAAACAAGTTTCCATAGGATGGCTAGTACAAACTGGGATACAGATTGAAAGAGGCGCAGGCCTCCTGCCTGGGACCTCCTAACTACTCCTCGAAGTCGAACTTCATGTAGAATCATCCTTGGGATCCTCTAGCTCCTGGACTCCATCAAATGATCGCAATAACCGGGAAAGGGGTAAAAGAAATAGCAAAGCAACAGTGAGTACTCATCCAAAGTACTCGCAAGCAAGGATCTACACTACATATGCATTGGTATCAATGAAATGGGTAGTATCTGTGGACTGAACTGCAGAATGCGAGAATAAGAGGGGATAGCTAGTCTTATTGAAGACTACGCTTTTGGCATCCTCCATCTTGAAGCAGTAGTTGAGAGTAGATGGTAAGTTAACCAAGTAGCATCGTATAGCATAAACCAACCCGGCGATCCTCCCCTCATCGTCCTGTGAGAGAGCGATCACCGGGTTGTATCTGGTACTTGAAAGGCCGTGTTTTATTAAGTATCTGGTTCTAGTTGTCATAAGGTCAAGGTACAACTCCGGGTCATCCTTTTACCGAGGGACACAACTATTTGAATAGATAAACTTCCCTGCAGGGGTGCACCACATAACCCAACATGCTCGATCCCCTTTGGCTGGACACACTTTCCTAGGTCATGCCCGACCTCGGAAGATCAACACGTCACAACCCCACCTAGGCACAACAGAGAGGTCAGCATGCCGGTCTAAATCCTATGGCACAGGGGTCTGGGCCATCGCCCATTGCACACATGCACGTTGCGAGGGCGGCCGGAGAGCGGGCCTAGCAACCTCCATTTCAAAGGAAGTTGCGTTACGCGGTCCAACCCGGCACGCGCTGCTTAGTCGCTAACGTCACGGAGGCTTCGGCTGATACCACGACGTCGAGTGCCCATAACTGTTCTTGTGTAGTTGGTTAGTGTGTATAGGCCAATGGCCAGACTTAGAACAAATACCAAGATCTCGCTAAGCGTGTTATTTTGATGTAACCGCGGACACCGACTAGGGCCAGGCCCACCTCTGACCTAGGTGGTCTCTACCCGCCCTGTCGCTCCGCCACAAAGATCCACCCAGAGGGTCGTCGGGACAAATGTCCTTTCAGCCCCCAATCCGTGAATCACTCGCAAGTACTCTATGAGCCGACCCGACTTTAGTCACCACAAGTATCATATGTTATGTATATAAGTATATACCCGTGATCACCTCCCGAGTGATCACGGCCCGATAGTATAGCATGGCAGATGGACAAGAATGTAGGGCCACTGATGGAATACTAGCATCCTATACTATGCATTTAGGATTGCAGGTAAAGGTAACAACAGTAGTAGCAAGGACATGCTATGCATCAGGATAGGATAAACGAAAGCAGTAACATGCTACACTACTCTAATGCAAGCAGTAGAGAGAAGAATAGGCAATATCTGATGATCAGGGGGCTTGCCTGTTTGCTCTGGCAACTAGGGGTCGTCAACAACGTAGTCAATCGGGGCATCAGCAGCTGTGTTAGTCTCGTAGTCTACCGGAGAGAAGAGGGGGAAGAAACAATGAATACAATGCAAACAGATGCATCACGATGCATGACATGACAACGAGCGGTGCTAGGCATGCCCTAATGCGGTAGGAGGTGATACCGGCGAAGGGGGGAAACATCCGGGAAAGTATCCCCGGTGTTTTGCATTTTTAGACAGATGAACTAGAGGGGAAAGTTGCGTGTTCTCTATGCTAGGGACGTGTGGCTGACGAACGGACTGCGTGTTCGGATTCGTCTTGAAATTCTGAGCAACTTTCATGTATAAAGTATTTTCATCTGAGTTACGGATTATTTTATAATAATTTTTAAAGTTTTAAATCATTTTCTGAATTATTACTACTAAATTAATTCGAAATTAGCATTACTGCATTAGCATGATGTCAACATGACATCAGCAGTCAACAGAGGTGTTGACTGGGTCAAACTGACATGCGGGGTTCGCATGTCATTGACTGACCAGGCTAATCAGGGTTTAATTAAGTTAACTAGTGATTAGTTTAATCTAATCAGAATTAATTAAGTTAATTGATTAATCAATCAATATTTTAATTATTATTATTATTTATTTTTTCAATTCCTTCTTTAATTCGTTCTAGAGGTTGGGCCCCATTCGTCATAGACACAGAGGGCAAGGCCCAGTTGGCAAAGGCCCCTACGGCCTTAGCGGTTGCGGGCAACGGGCACAGGGCGCGGCCCGAGCGGGCACATGCCCAGGTGTGGGCGAACCCGGCAGGGCGCCGGAGCAGTGGAGGCCGGTGGCCACGGCAAGGCCATGGCGAGGCCATGACCGAAGCGGGGCTCGGCCGGCGGGCGGGCGGCGATGGGACCGCAGAGGCGGTGAGGAGCTGAGGGATTGAAGCGGGGCGAGGGGGCAGGGGCGGCGCGCTGGCCATGGCCGGTGGAGAAGCGGACGTGGGGAGGTGTGCCGGGCAAGGGGCGGTAGAGGGAAATGACGACGATGTACAGGAGTGGCGCGACGCTGGGTAGCGGCCGACGCAGCGGCGTGTAGGCGGGAGCGGGGCGCCGGAGTGGGGCTACACGGGGGTGCACAAGGTTGCGGCCGGACGAGGAGGGCATGGCCCGGGTGTCGCGGCCGCCCGCAGGAGGGGCAAACGGCGGTGGCGGCCAAGCAGCATCGCACAAAGCGGCGCGCGAGCGCACGGGAGGCAGTGGGCATGACGCGCGGGCGAGCAGGAGCTTGCGACGAGCGCGGGCGCAGCCAGAGCCGGATGGATGCGCGGGCACGTCACACGAATGGTGGGGCAACACAGGGAGGATGAGGACGGCGCTGTGACGTTTTGGACAGGGAGAGGAAGAGGGGAGGCAGAGGCCGATGGCCTCACCGGTGTCCGTAGGGCAACGGCGTGTCAAGGAGGAAGACGGGGACGACGACGGAGACGAGGTCGACGACGGAGAGGACGGCGGCGTAGGGCGTGTGGAGGCCCTTCAGGGAGGAGGACGGGGATGACAGGGCGAGTGGGAGGCAAGCGGCTGCGACAAGGGGCGTCTCCGGTGTGGGCCACGGGCACGAAGGCGGCGGTGGGCGACGGGCGCGGCGGCGAGTCGTCGGTGCCCCGATTCGATTTGGATTGGGAGGAGGGAGAGCCAGAGAGAGTGGGGGCGAGTGGATAGGGTTCGGGTTCCTGGTGGCTCGCGGGAGGCCATATAGGCCAGCGAGGTGGGCTGGGCCGAGGCCTAGTTGGCCAGGGGGTTTTGTTTTGTTTTATTTTAACTTTTGTTTATTTATTTCTTTTCTGTTTCTTTTAATAATTAATTTATTTTAGTTTTTGTAAAATATAATTTCATCAACTAAATTAGCATTTAGAATTACAACACTGCCACATTAATTTGGACAACTAATTAAATAGTTTAATATTTTATTAATTTGAAAAAGGTATTTAATTAAATGGTTTGCTACTGTTTTAATTCCCTTAGTGCATTTAAACACTTTACAAAAATGTGGTTTCTACACCAATATTATTTATGACTTATTTGCTACAACTTGAACATTTTCGTTTTGATATTTGAAAAAATTTATCGTTTGACTCTACTTTGGATTTGAATTTGAACTCGTTTGAATCAATGCAAGATTAACAACAGTAATCATGGTGACATGGCATCGTTAACAGGGAATTACTGTAGCTTAATTATCCGGGTGTCACAATTCTTCTCCACTACAAGAAATCTTGTCCCGAGATTTTAAGAGACGGAGTAAGGGGAAAGATGTGGTTACTAAATTCTAACGATTCTTCTCGGTCTTAGTTGCTCTCCTCGAAGAGGTCGACCCATTACATTGATGTCTTCATTGCTTTGCTTCGGGTCATCATGATGAAGTTGTCGTCCTTCCTTCGGGGGTTCCATCATACTTATGAATAGGAAACGGGGCAGATTGGCAACAACAGAATTCTATAAGGGTAATAATCTGGGATTAACCCATGAATGAGCATATGAGTACCTCTCGAGTTGAACAATTAAAATACATCGAGAGTAAAGTTCAAAGGTACAATAAGAAGTTTCAAGCAGCCAGGCAATCATATTAAATTTTCAGAGCATTCTGAGAACTTTTATTTTTGGGTCATTTTTATTCCACGGTAATTTTAGAAAACAGATAAAACATGGCATCTTATTTTATTTTATTTAACTAATAAAAACATAAAATAAAAGGTAGGGATAGAAGGTAGTGCTCACTAAATTCACCAACTTCATATCTCTCAAAAATGATCCATTGATAAGGTTGATCAGGTCTTATTAACAACCACTTCCGATTAGCATGAAACCGAAGAACTTTCGTAAATCACTAAGTTACCTCAACGGGGATATGAATGTCCCCAACAATAAGCATTTCATATTTCTTTTTTTTGCAGTAGGTAGAGGTAGTTGAAAACTTCCAATAGTGATTGACGGAGATTTTTCAGTAACATTAATACCATTCACTTAGAATTGTTTCTTCGGAAAGTGCACCGTATGATCATTACCATTGATATGAAAAGTGACCTTCTTTTGTTGCAATCAATAATAGCTCCTGAAGTATTCAAGAAGGGTCTACCAAGGACAATCGACATGTTGTCGTCCTCGGGCATCTCAAGTATAACAAAGTCAGTCAAAATAGTAACATTAGCAACAACAACGGGAACATCCTCACAAATACCGATAGGTATGGCAGTAGATTTGTTAGCCATTTGCAAAGATATTTCAGTAGGTGTGAGTTTATTCAAATCAAGTCTTTTTATATAAACAGAAAGGCATAGCACTAACACCATCTCCCAAATCACATAAAGCAGTTTTAACATAATTTGTTTTGATGGAGCAAGGTATAGTTGGTATTCCCGGATCTCCAAGTTTTTGAGGTACTCCATCTTTAAATGTGTAATTAGCAAGCATTGTGGAGATTCCAGCTTTCGGTATTTTTCTCTTATTGGTGATGATGTATTTCATGTACTTTGCATAAGGAGGCATTTTCAAGATATCAGTCAAGCGAGTACACAAAAAGACTGGCCTCAGCATTTCAACAAAGTGTTCAAATTCTTCACCATCTTTCTTTTTAGTTGACTTAGGTGGAAAAGGCATAAGTTTTTGAACCCACGGTTCTCTTTTTTCACCATATTTTCTAGCAACAAAGTCTCTTTTATCATATCTTTTATTCTTGGGTTGTGGGTTACCAAGATCAACCACAGGTTCTATCTCAACATCATTGTCTGGTTCTTTACTATTTGTTTGACTGTCTTCATGAACCTCATAATTATCTTTTTCATTATCAGAAGGTGAGTGTTCATTACCAGACTGAGTTTCAGCATCAGAGATAGAAACCTCATTATCATTATCAGGAGCTTTATCTACTTCAGGTTCACTAGAGGCATGCAACGTCCTATCACTGGTACATCGAGGTGCTATACAAATGGTATTTAACCCCTTTCCGTGACGGCATTTGGAACCGTCGCCAAGTGTGTGGGCGATAGGGGGTCCTTCCCACACGACCCAGAAACCGGCAGGGATAGGCCCTCCTGGGACACCAAATGAGCTCGTGTGTGATCGGGCGAGGCATCGAAACCCAATCATTTCCGTAGGTATGTACATCCCACACGGTGTATCCCAAAAAAACATTTCTATAGGTATGTATATCACACATAGTTCTTTGTGTGGAAATGTTTTTGCAAGGTGGCCTAACGCAAACAGTTCGCTGCCGGAAGCCGTGTGTGATTGTTAGTTGATCGAGCACGCCTACTTTCTATAAACCGTGCGAGTTGTTTGAGTTCATCGCCCACGGTGTTGTCTGAGTAACCGTCTGCAATAGAAAACCCCAATAAGCAGGGTAATTAGCCTATTATTGATAATCCATGTACTAATCAAATTGATATTTCTTATAAAACACACAAGATATTTCATATCCGTATAACAGCAACCAGGATTTCATAATCGAATTACATCAGATAGCTTCGGCACTCAGTTACGCCATTACACAACAGCACCAAGTTTCACATGCAGCATCAAAAACCTTTGGAAATTAGCATCATACATAGTAAATAGACAGATGAATCTCATCTGGGAAACTACAGAAGTGGAAGGCAAATATTGAGCATTCAGTGATGTTGATCGTCCTTGTAACTTTAGGCCAGTGGCTATGGATAATTGCCCGCCCAACCTTTGTCCTCTTCAGCAAGACTTCAATATTGTATCATGGGTGTTGAATGAATACCTTCCTCGCCTCTTGGCCATGCAGGTGGTTTGAGAGGTAATCATCGGCGAACTGCTTTGAAAAGTACTGAAAACAAAGATATGCATAAATCGCTGTTATAAATTTTGAAATGGCGCAAGGGTTAAAAACAAGTTAAAAGAGTTAGTACTATCCTATAATTGACTGATGTCTTCTTCATTGTGCAAACAAAGATCTTTCTATTATTCGTCGCAAGTTTCTTCATCCTAACCATCTTTCCGAGTTTCTTGACTTGACTGATATTCATGGACATCTCATTTCCCCATATGCAAAATGGGTCGAACAGTGGGTCTAAGCCTCTGACAGCAGGACCTACATGTGCAAGACCAAATTGTAAGAAACCTAAATATTAGAATGATTCCTGCAACTGCACAATAATGTGCTATTAGCCAAAGGACCATGCTTGAACAAACCTCGATGGTAAACAGCAGTGTCTCCCATTGTTTCCCTGCAACACACATAAGGAAGATCTTGATCAGGTTAACTGAGAGTTGCCATACTATCAGTAGAATATGTATTGAGTACAACCAAATTTGATTGGTGTCACATGCATACCAATGGAAAATTGTACCCATAGCAAATGAAAATCAAATTGCAGAACTGAACCAAACAGTTAAATGGACAGTAGACCAAATTAACCAAAGTAGTTAACTGAGCTCGACATTGCAGAATAGAAACATGTACTAGAAGATAAGACAGTTAACAAAACAAAGAATGCTTGAGAATAGTACTATGAAGTGTAGCAATTGTTGGACCAAAGTGTTAATTTAACATTACATTTTAGAGGACCAAACTTTTAACTGAACATCGGATTGCATATTAACATTACAGAGGACAAATCACTAGAAGGCACTGGCGGTGGCCTCGAGAAAATAGCACGAACTGTATTTTAAAGTAGACAACTGTGTGGCGGTGTCGGCGGTGGCCTCGAAGAAAAGGTGCTCCTCCAAGATCTGGCGGTCGGCACGCATTGCAGCCATAGCGACCTCGTGCGTGCGTGTAGCCGCATGCTACTGAGCTCCACATTATACTGCATGCAAAATTGCTGTGGGCGGCACTTAATTGGAGGAGGGGGACAACGATTTCGGTGGAAGGTGTTGCACCGTTGGTCGGGGCATGTGGGACGAGAAAGGAGGAGGACGGGGTGGGTGGGGTGTGGATTACCTAACCATATCAACAAGGCAGTGCAGCAAGAAGATGGGTCGACGGCGAGGAGGCCGCGCAGCAAGAAGAAGGGTCGCTGGTGAGGAGACGATGCTGCGAGAAGAAGGGTCGCTGGTGAGGAGGCGGCGTTGCAATAAGAAGGGTAGCCGGCGAGGAGGAGGCGCTGCAAGAAGAAGGGTCTCCAACGAGGAGGCCGAGCTGCTAGTAAGCCGCAGCAGTGAAGGTTTGAACTTGGAAAGCAAGGAGGAACAGTGGAAATGTGGCTTTTGGTGGGAGGGAGGGGCGGGGAGATAGATATTTCCGCGGTGGCAAAACAATTTCGCTCGGTGCCGCGAGAAACTGGCGCTCAAGTGTGGTTCAAGCGGGGGCAATGGACTGTAGACGACGAAGCTTCCTGCGTAAGCCAGAGAAGACGGTGCACCAAGATATTTTATATCGCATCCCACACGATTCTTTCTAGTAAACTGTTTGTGGTATACCTGATTTTTTCATTATGTTTTGAAAGACAAAATGGTGTTACAGAGGGAAAGTATGGGATTTGAATTGCTAGAACATTTATGTACAGTGAACATGCAACTAGTACATGAGTGTCGTGTTTAAATTTGGAATTATTCCGGGTTTGTTTGGCATTTTTATGCATTAATTGAGTTTCTGGGCATTCAATGTGCATAATTCAAATTTGAACTACAAATACATGCTCCAGTGCACCAAAGTTTGTTGAAAAATCACATGTGTGTCTTTGGGTGATATTATAGGTCCCATGCAAGAAATGGGAATGAAATTCAAACATGTGGGTGTCGTGGCTCGGCCGGAAAGATTGAGAAACTTGGTTTTTTAATTCCTGTAAATCCAGAACACGCCTGAAAATCATGAAACTTAGCATGGTGTCATGACATGACACCAACATGCTGCGGTAAATTTTTGGCCGAATTGGGACAAGCTTTGGTGTAACCTTCTTGCAAACCGGAGCTTCCCTCAAGAAGGATCGTGGTTCCGAGAGGGAACGTGTCACCTCCGTGTGCGAAACAACATACGTACACTGCCTTCTCCCGCCTTAATTTTTTTATGCAGACAAATTAGACCAAATAGAAGTATCGTGCTAAATTTTGGAATTATTCCGGGTTTGATTGGCCTTTTTTATACATTAATTGAGTTTTTGCGCATTTAATGTGCATAATTCAAATTTGAACTACAAGCACATGCTCCAGTGCATCAAAGGTGGTTGGAAAATAACATGTGTGTCTTTGGGTGAATTTATAGGTCCCATGCAAGAAATGGGAATGAAATTCAAACATCTGGGCGTCGTGGCTCGGTCGGAAAGATCGAGAAACTTGGTTTTTTAATTCCTGTAAATCCAAAACACGCCTGAAAATCATGAAACTTGGCATGCTGTCATGACATGGCACCAACATGCTACGGTAAGTGTTTTGGCGGAATTGGGACAAGATTTGGTGTAAGCTTCTTGCAAACGGGAGCTTCCCTCAAGAAGGCTCGTGGTTCTGAGAGGGAACGTGTCACCTCCGTGTGCGAAACGACATACGTACACTGCCTTCTCCCGCCTTAATTTTTTACACAGGAAGATTAGACCAAATAGAAGTATCGTGCTAAATTTTGGAATTATTCCGGGTTCGTTTGGCCTTTTTATACATTAATTGAGTTTCTGGGAATTTAATGTGCATAATTCAAATTTGAACTACAAGCACATGCTCCAGTGCACCAAAGTTGGTTGAAAAATCACATGTGTATCCTTGGATGTTCTAGGTCCCATGCAAGAAATGGGAATGAAATTCAAACATCTAGGCATCATGGCTCGGCCGGAAAGATTGAGAAAGTTGGTTTTTTAATTCATGTCACTCCAAAACACGCTTGAAAATCATGAAACTTGGCGTGGTGTCATGACATGGCACCAGCATGTTGTGGTAAGTTTTTTTGGCCGAATTGGGACAAGATTTGGTGTAAGCTTCTTGCAAACCGAAGCTTCCCTCAAGAAAACTCATGGTTCCGAGAGGGAACGTGTCACCTCCATGTGCAAAACGACAAACGTACACTGCCTTCTCCTGCGTTAATTTTTTTACACAGACAAATTAGACCAAATAGAAGTATCGTGCTAAATTTTGGAATTATTCCGGGTTCGTTTGGCCTTTTATACATTAACTGAGTTTCTGGGCATTTAATGTGCATAATTCAAATTTGAGCTACAAGCACATGCTCCAGTGCAATAAAGTTGGTTGAAAAATCACATGTGTGTCCTTGGGTGAATTTCTAGGTCCTATGCAAGAAATGGGAATGAAATTCAAACATGTGGGCGTCGTGGCTCGGCTGGAAAGATTGAGAAACTTGGTTTTATAATTCCTGTAAATCCAAAACACGCCTGAAAATCATGAAACTTGGCATGATGTCATGATATGGCACCAACATGTTCCGATTTGTGAAGGCACACACATTAGCAATCAACAAAGTCATTTTGGAACAAGTGATGTCACGTTTCAAATTGGAAACACAAGTATTATTGAAACCGTGGGCGTTCTACTTACCAATCACGTGCTGCCACGCGTCCTCTTTTTTATTGGCTAGGAGGTGTCGTGCGGGGTAGCTATTTGAGTACAGGAGGTGTGCGATCAGACCCCTGCGCATGCTCATCGGGAGGAGGCCCTTTGACCTCTACCTGCCGCGCACCTCCCTCCCAACGTCTTCATTAATGGCGCCCGAGCCCCTGTTCTACGGTGTGGCTATATGTCTCATTGGAGTGAGATTTAAGAGAGAAAAGATGAAAAATTGAAAAGAAAGTTTTGCACGGATCTTGATGTAAGATCCGATGGTCCTATATAGCATCGACTGCGACTTATAGCAAGTATGATGAATATAAGGACGAAGACAGTGGATAATACTTGTCTTACATATTTAGGAACATAATTAAAATCCCCACAAAAAAGGAACATAATTAAAAAAGCCACATGCGGAAACGCCCGAAATACACAAGGGCAAAAGAAGAAGGAAGACAACGATCTGGCTCACTGATCTCTACTTTCTTGGTGCGTTGCTACAGGTCACAGGAACTAGTCTCCGCGGTGAGCGGTGATGAGCTCTTTCTTGTCCTCAAGATGCTGCTTGAGAGCATCCACAGATTCCTCCACCAGCCTTCTGCGCTCGATGTGCGGCATGGCATTCTCATCCATAAGCTTCTCAACGATGATGTCGGTCTAGTTCAACAAGGCAGTGGTCTCCTCCTGCTGCTCCGCACTTCCGACGATCTTCGCCCTCAGCAGGTCGCGCTCGGCCCAGAGCTTCGCATTGCTCTCATTTAGTTGTCGGATGACGCCGGTAGCCTGTTCAAAAGAGGCTTTCATGTCGTCCTGCAACCTCGACCAGCCAGAGAACTGATCCATCTGGCTATGGACGATCGCATGCATGCGCCTGTAAGAGTCCTCGCCTGCCCGCGAGACATTTTCCCAGGCCGCCGCGGCGCGGGAGGACATCTCTGCTGCATTCGCGATGCGGCGGGACATCTCTTTTGCTTCCGCGGTGCAGCCGGACCAGTCTGCCGCATCGAAGACACGACGGGACCTACGTGCTTCTTAGGCAGCACGGCGAGACCTCTGTGCTGCTACGGCCACGCGGCGGGACATGTCGGCTGCGTTCGCGGTGAGGTTGGACATCTCTCATGCTTCCACTTCCATGCTCGCATCTCCCTGGTGGCAATCTCTCGACCCAGAACTCACGCTGGCCATGGCCGACACAAGGGAACGATGATGAATGACTTGTTTGTTTTTGTGGATGAGGAGTTGAGGAGGAATGTGCGGTCATCTTGGAGTAGTAGTATTTATAACTGGCACTAATACGCTCCTAAGTGGGAAACCGTTTAGGTTTTGATTAGTGTGAACAGGTTTGCAATTTGGAATGTGACGGGGCGCAGGCTCAAAATTTACTGATGGTTATAAGTGCGGCACTATTCTCAGAAGGCGTAACGTGGGCACGTACGCCTTCTCGACCGCGTACGTGGCGTTTGCACCATAAGGTGCACCGCAATAGGCAATGTCAGCACACGTCTTATTCCAACAACTGTGCGCGCTCGTTATTACCATCGCGCATGTTTCTTTTAATTAGAATGTGTGTGCCCATCTAGTGCACACACGTTGATCTATCTAACTATTTCAGTTTGTTGTGGCTAATCACAAACAGTTCATCTGTGTGAAGTGTATGCAATCAATCGCAGACACTTTGATCTGGCCGACCTATTTCTGTTCTGTTGCCTAATCGCAAACAGTTAATCCTTCTGAAGCGTATGCCCTCAATCTCCACACCTTTATCAAGATTCCCGTTTCCATTGTTCCTCCTCATCACAAACAGTTCATCCGAGTGAACCGTATGCTGTATATCACACACGCCTTCATCTGGTTGCCCGTTTCTTTTGTTCCGCCTCATCGCAAATAGTTCATTGAACTGAACCATATGCCCTGCATCGCACACACAACTAAAATCTAAATCATGTTTGATGAATCCGCCATTGCAAATGTTTTGCACCTTTTTTGATGGTTCTTTTACACCACCGTTTGCGATTATTGCATCGCACACAGTTTCGTCGAAGGGTCTCTGATCGTAGTGTCACGCTAGCAGCATCCTGCGGTAGTGTATCATTATTCTTCTTCTTTTTCTTTTTTAGAAGGACTACATGCATCAGTGTTAACTCTTTGAGAGCCTTGTTCAATTATTTTTGGGTGTCCCTCGGGATAAAGTGGTTCCTGAGTCATCTTACCCTCCTCTAGTCATTACTCTAACAACATGATCATTAATATATTATTCAGTTCATCAAGCAACTCTCTTTGAGATTTAGCAACTTGTTCTAACTAGGTTTGAACCATAGAAGCATGCTTTCCTACACCTCTAACATCATTTGAGATTCTAAATAGCAAGTCACTCAAGCAAACAATCATATCAGAATTGTATTTTAATTGTTTCAGAACATTTGCATTGAAGTGATCCTGTTTTCTAATATAATTTTCAAACTCATAAAGACATTGGCTAGGGTGCATATTGTGAGGATTGTCATTATCATTGAGTTCATTAGAGAATTTACCTCTACCACCTTAGGAGGTAGCAGTGTATCAAGCCCATGTATTTCTTCAATAGGAGGTAAATTTTTGACATCCTCAGCTTTAATACCTTTTTACTTCATAGATTTCTTTGCCTCTTGCATATCTTCGGGACTGAGATATAAGATACCCCTCTTCTTCGGAGTGGGTTTAAATGGTGGTTCATGGAGAGTCCAATCATCATAATTTTTCAATATGTTATTCAATAATTCTTCAGCTTGCCCAATAGTTCGTTCCCTGAAAACACAACCAGCACAACTATTTAGGAAATCCCTAGAAGCATCAGTTAGTCCATTATAGAAGATATCAAGTATTTCATTTTTCTTAAGAGGATGATCAGGAAAAGCATTAAGCAATTGGCAAAGCCCCCCCCCCAAGCTTGTGGGTGACTCTCTTCTTTAATTTGCACAAAATTAAATATTTCCTGCAAGGTAGCTTGTTTCTTATGAGCAGGGAAATATTTTTCAGATAAGTAATAAATCATATCTTGGGGACTACGCACACAACCAGGAGCAAGAGTATTGTACCAAGCTTTAGCATCACCCTTTAATGATAACGAAAATAACTTGAGGATATAGCAATAGCTATTTTTCTTGTCATGAGTAAAAAGGGTAGCTATGTCATTCAACTTAGTAAGATGTGCCACAACAGTTTCAGTTTCATAGCCATGGAAAGGATCAGATTCAACCAAAGTAATTAACTCTGGGTCGACAGAGAATTCATAATCCTTATCATCAATAAAGATAGGTGAAGTAGCAAACTTCTGATCATATTGCATTCTAGCATTCAAGGATATTTCTTTATACTTGCATAATAATTTCTCTAGATCATCTCTATCCTTACAAGCAAGAATGTCTCTAGTTGTCTCTTCATTCATAACATAACCTTCCGGTACCTTAGGCAATTCATATCTAGGAGGGGTAGTTCTAGTAGGTGTTTCAAGATTTTCAGTTTCAAGTTCATCATCAGTTTCAACAATATCATGCTGTCTTACTCTAGCAATTTGTTCATCAAGAAATTCACCTAGTGGCACATCATGATCAAGCAAGGTACTAGCATCATCATAAGTATCATTCATAGCAGAAGTAGCATCATCAATAACTTACAACATATCAGGATTGATAGCATGTGGTGGTGTTGCAAGTTTACTTATAACATAAGGTGAATCCAAAGCAGAGCTAGATGGCAGTTCCTTATCTCCCCTCGTCTTAGAGAGAAATATCTTGGTCTTAGCATCCTTTAGATTCTTCATAGTGATAAATTGATAATAAACCCAAGTGACTCAACAAATATAGCTATGCTCCCCGGCAATGGCGCCAGAAAAAGGTCTTCATAACCCACAAGTATAGGGGATCGCAACAGTTTTTTAGGGTAGAGTATTCAACCCAAATTTATAGATTCGACACAAGGGGAGCCAAAGAATATTTGTAAGTATTAGAAACTAAGTTGTCAATTCAGTCACACCTGGAGATTAATTATCTGCAGCAAAGTGATCAGTAGCACAGTAATATGATAGTTTTGATAGTAGTAGCAATAGCAATAGCAACGGTAACAGTGATAGCAGTAATTTTGTTGCAAGTGCAACAGTAATGATAGCGGTAGTTACTTAGCAGGAATAGTATAAGATAAATTCGTAGGCATTGGATCGGCGATTGGTTGGATGATATTCATCATGTGACAATCATAACCTAGGGCGATACGACACTAGCTCCAGTTCATAAATATAATGTAGGCATGTATTCCGTAAATAGTCATATGTGCTTATGGAAAGAACTTGCATGACATCTTTTGTCCTACCCTCCCGTGGCAGCGGGGTCCTATTGGAAACTAAGGGATATTAAGGCCTCCTTTTAATAGAGAACCGGAACAAAGCATTAACACACGGTGAATACATGAACTCCTCAAACTATGGTCATCACCGGGAGTGGTCTCGACTATTGTCACTCAGGGGTTGCCGGATCATAACACATAGTAGGTGACTATACCTTGCAAGATCGGATCAAGAACATGGAAATAATGGTGATAACATAAATAGTTCAGATCTGAAATCATGGCACCCGGGCCCAAAGTGACAAGCATTAAGCATGGCAAAGTCATAGCAACATCAATCTCAGAACATAGTGGATACTAGGGATCAAGCCCTAACAAAACTAACTAGATTACATGATGAATCTCATCCAACTCCTCACCGGCCAGCGAGCCTACAAAGGAATTACTCACTCACGGTGGGGGAGCATCATGGAATTGGCGATGGAGAAGGGTTGGTGTGACGAAGATCGAAGATATCCCTCTCCGGAGCCCCAAACAGACTCCAGATCTGGCCTCTCGATGAGGAACATGAGGTGACGGCGGCTTTGTCTCGTGGAACGTGATAATTCTTTCTCCCTGATTTTTTTCTAGAATTATGGGATTTTATAGCGTCGGTTTCAGGGTCTACGGGGCCCCAGGTGGGGACAACCCACCTGGGCGCGCCTAGGGGGCAGGCGCACCCTGGTGGGTTGTGCCCACCCAGGTGCGCCCCTCCAGTGGTTCTCAACTGCAGAAATTCTCTTTTATTGTGTAAAAATCCTTGCAAAGTTTCGTTCCATTCCGAGAACTTTTATTTCTGCACAAAAACAACACCATGGTAGTTCTGCTGAAAACAGCGTTAGTCCGGGTTAGTTTCATTCAAATCATACAAATTAGAGTCCAAAACAAGAGGAAAAGCGTTAGTAAAAGTAGATACGTTGGAGACGTATCACTGACCTCTCTAGAGAGCCTAGGTAGGACTACGGCGTGTTGATTGTCCGAGGCTGGACATTACCCAGAAAAGTGTCTTGCCAAAGGTAATTGAGCGTATCGGGTAATGTGGTGCACCCCTGCAGGGAAGTAATCTATTGTAATAACCGTGTCCACGATAACAGGATGACTTGGAGTTGTATCCGACCTCTTACAACTAAAACTAGATACTTGATAAAAACCACACCCAGATAAGAGACAGATGCACACGGTGATCGCTTTCTCTCAGGGAGACGAGGAGAGGATCTCCGGGTAGGTTTATTGCTATACGATGTTACATGATGGTACCAGATTATGCTACTCTCTTCTACTACTACAAGATGATGGCTACTAGAAGATGTAGTCTTCGATAGGATGAGCTTCTCCCCCTTATTCTGGCACTTCTACAGTTTAGTCCATAGATACTACCCCCATTCATTTGATACCGATGCGTATGCAGTGTAGATCTGATGTAAGTCTTGCGAGTCCTTCAAATGAGTACCCACGGTTGCTTTGCTCCCACTTTCATTCGACCCGGCTGCTGCAACAGCTGGAAGCACCGGGGATGCAGGTTTCCCTGACGGCGCCTACTACGTGGAGACCGACGACCAGGAGTAGTCCGGAGGTCCCAGGCAGGAGGCCTCGCCTTTCGATCTAGTATCGTTGTTTTGCTCAACCTTCTTATGGAAAAACTAGTCTAACTATGTTTATACTCAGATAATATTTGCTTTGATGACTGATACGCCCATTTTGCATCATGCTTTTATATCGATATTTATTGCATTATGGGCTGTTATTACACATTATGTCACAATACTTATGCCTTTTCTCTCTTATTTTACAAGGTTTACATGAAGAGGGAGAATGCCGGCAGCTGGAATTCTAGGCTCGAAAAGGAGCAAATATTAGAGACCTATTCTGCACAACTCCAAAAGTCCTGAAACTCCACGAAAAATCAGTTTTGGAATATATTAAAAATATTGGGCGAAGAAAGCACCAGAGAGGAGCCAGCCACCGTCCACGAGGGTGGGGGCGCGCGCTACCCCCTGGGCACCCCCTGCCTCGTGGGCCACCTGGCAGGCCCCCGATGCCCATCTTTTGCTATAAGGTGTCTTTTGCCCTAGAAAAAAAATAAAGAGGAAGCTTTCGGGACGAAGCGCCACCGTCTCGAGGCGGAACCTTGGCGGAACCAATCTAGGGCTCTGACAGAGCTGTTCTGCCAGGGAAACATCCCTCCGGGAGGGGGAAATCGTCACCATCGTCATCACCAACGATCCTCTCATCGGGAGGGGTTCAATCTCCATCAACATCTTCACCAGCACCATCTCCTCTCAAACCCTAGTTCATCTCTTGTATCTGAGCTTTGTCTCAAAACCTTAGATTGGTACTTGTGGGTTGCTAGTAGTGCTGATTACCCCTTGTAGTTGATGCTACTTGGTTTACTTGGTGGAAGATTATATGTTCAGATCCTTCATCCATATTAATACCCCTCTGATTATGAACATGAATATGTTTTGTGAGTAGTTACATTTGTTCCTGAGGACATGGGAGAAGTCTTGCTATAAGTAGTCATGTGAATTTGGTATTCATTCGATATTTTGATTAGATGTATGTTGTCTTTCCTCTAGTAGTGTTATGTGAACATCCACTGCATGCCACTTCGCCATTGTTTGGGCCTAGGGGTGTTGGGGAATGTGGTAATTTCAAAAACAATTCCTACGCACACACAGGATCATGGTGATGCATAGCAATGAGAGGGGAGAGTGTTGTCTGTGTACCCTCGTAGACCGTTCACGGAAGTGTTATATCAACGCGGTTGATGTAGTCGTACGTCGACCGATCCAAGTACCGAAAGCACGGCACCTCCGAGTTCTGCACATGTTCGGCTCGGTGACGTCCTCGCCTTCTCGATCCAGCAAGAGGAGCAAAGTAGTAGATGAGTTCCGGCAGCACGACGGTGAGGTGACGGTGCTGGTGAAGAACAATCTCCGCAGGGCTTCGCCTAAGCACCACGAAAACCATGACGAAGGATAAACTAGAGGGGACGGGGTTGCCGGCACACGGCTTGGTGTTTCTTGATGTGTCTTGGGTGCTAGCTCTACCCCTCTATTTATATGTTGAGCCTTGGGGTCGAAACTTGGAGTAAAAGCCTCCACAAAGTCGGTTTCACCCGAAAGGCAAGAGTCTTTCTCGGACTCCAGGGCCAGACGCCAGGGACCCTGGCATCTGGCCCCTGGACTCCGCAAAACTTCCTTTTGCGCTTTCCAAAAACCTTGTGGGCTTTCCCCTTTGGCCCAAATAAAGTGTTCTCGTACCCAAACATTTCGGAAAACATCCGGAACCCCTTCCGGTGAATTCCGGAACCCTTCCGGAGACCAAACACTATTATCCCATATATCAAACTTTATCTCCGGACCATTCCAGAGTTCCTCTCCATGTCTGTGATCTTATCCGGAACTCCGAACAACATTCGGTCACCAACATACATAACTCATAGTACTATATCGTCAACGAACGTTAAGCGTGCGGACCCTACGGGTTCGAGAACTATGTAGACATGACCGAGACACCTCTCTGGTCAATAACCAATAACGGGACCTGGATGCCCATATTGGCTCCTACATATTCTATGAAGATCTTTATCGGTCAGACCGCATAACAACATGCGGTGTTCCCTTTGTCATCGGTATGTTACTTGCCCGAGATTCGATCGTCGGTATCTCAATACCTAGTTCAATCTAGTTACCGGCAAGTCTCTTTACTCGTTCTGTAATACATCATCCCGCAACTAACTCATTAGTTGCAATGCTTGCAAGGCTTATAGTGATGTGCATTATCGAGTGGGCCCAGAGATACCTCTCCGACAATCGCAGTGACAAATTCTAATCTCGAAATACGCCAACCCAACAAGTACCTTCGGAGACACCTGTAGAGCACCTTTAAAATCACCCAGTTACGTTGTGACGTTTGGTGGCACACAAAGTGTTCCTCCGGTAAATGGGAGTTGCATAATCTCATAGTCATAGGAACATGTATAAGTCATGAAGAAAGCAATAGCAACAAACTAAACGATCAAGTGCTAAGCTAACGGAATGGGTCAAGTCAATCACATCATTCTCCTAATGATGTGATCCCATTAATCAAATGACAACTCATGTCTATGGTTAGGAAACTTAACCATCTTTGATCAACAACCTAGTTAAGTAGAGGCATACTAGTGACACTCTGTTTGTCTATGTATTCACACATGTATTATGTTTCCGGTTAATACAATTCTAGCATGAAGAATAAACATTTATCATGAAATAAGGAAATAAATAATAACTTTATTATTGCCTCTAGGGCATATTTCCTTTAGTCTCCCACTTGCACTAGAGTCAATAAACATTTATCATGTTCCCTTTGTCATCGCCATGTTATTTAACATCAATAGTTCACATCACCATGTGATTAACACCCATAGTTCACATCGTCATGTGACCAACACCCAAAGGGTTTACTAGAGTCAATAATCTAGTTCACATTGCTATGTGATTAACACCCAAAGATTACTAAGGTGTGATCATGTTTTGCTTGTGAGAGAAGTTTAGTCAACGGGTCTGCAACATTCAGATTCGTATGTATTTTTGAAAATTTATATGTCAACAATGCTGTGCACGGAGCTACTCTAGCTAATTGCTCCCACTTTCAATATGTATCCAGATTGAGATTTAGAGTCATCTGGATCAGTGTCAAAATTTGCATCGACGTAACCCTTTACGACGAACCTTTTTGTCACTTCCACAATCGAGAAACATATCCTTATTTCACTAAGGATAATTTTGACCGTTGTCCAGTGATCTACTCCTAGATCACTATTGTACTCCCTTGCCAAAAACAATGTAGAGTATACAATAGATCTGGTACACAGCATGGCATATTTTATAGAACCTATGGCCAAGGCATAGGGAATGATTTTCATTCTCTTTCTATCTTCTGCCGTGGTCGAGCTTTCAGTCTTACTCAGTTTCACACCTTGTAACACAGGCAAGAACTCTTTCTTTGACTGTTCCACTTTGAACTTACTTCAAAATCTTGTCAAGGTATGTACTCATTGAAAAACTTATCAAGCGTCTTGATCTATTTCTATAGATCTTGATGCTCAATATGTAAGAATTTTCACCGAGGTCTTTCTTTGAAAAACTCCTTTCAAACATTCCTTTATGCTTTGCAGAATAATTCTACATTATCTCCGATCAACAATATGTCATTCACATATACTTATCAGAAATGTTGTAGTGCTCTCACTCACTTTCTTGTAAATACAGGCTTCACCGCAAGTCTGTATAAAACTATATGCTTTGATCAACTGATCAAAGCGTATATTCCAACTCCGAGATGCTTGCACCAGTCCATAGATGGATCGCTGGGGCTTGCATATCTTGTTAGCACCTTTAGGATTGACAAAACCTTCTGGTTGCATCATATACAATTCTTCTTAAATAAATCCATTAAGGAATGCAGTTTTGTTTATCCATTTGCCAGATTTCATAAAATACGGCAATTGCTAACATGATTCGGACAGACTTAAGCATAGATACGAGTGAGGAACTCTCATCGTAGTCAACACCTTGAACTTGTCGAAAACCTTTTTGTGACAATTCTAGCTTTGTAGATAGTAACACTACTATCAGCGTCCGTCTTCCTCTTGAAGATCCATTTAATCTCAATGGTTCGCCGATCATTGGGCAAGTTAATCAAAGTCCATACTTTGTTCTCGTACATGGATCTCATCTCTGATTTCATGGCCTCAAGCCATTTCGTGGAATCTGGGCTCATCATCGCTTCCTCATAGTTCGTAGGTTCGTCATGGTCAAGTAACATGACCTCCAGAATAGGATTACCGTACCACTCTGGTGCGGATCTCACTCTGGTTTACTTACGAGGTTCGGTAGTAACTTGATATGAAGTTACATGATCATCACCATTAGCTTCCTCACTAATTGGTGTAGTAGTCACAGGAACAAATTTCTGTGATGAACTACTTTCCAATAAGGGAGCAAGTACAGTTACCTCATCAAGTTGTACTTTCCTCCCACTCACTTCTTTCAAGAGAAACTCCTTCTCTAGAAAGGATCCATTCTCGGCAATGAATATCTTGCCTTCGAATCTGTGATAGAAGGTGTATCCAACATTTTCTTTTGGGTATCCTATGAAGACACACTTCTCCGATTTGGGTCTGAGCTTATCAGGTTGAAACTTTTTCACATAAGCATTGCAACCTCAAACTTTAACAAACGACGGCTTAGGTTTCTTGCCAAACCATAGTTCATACGGTGTCGTCTCAACGGATTTAGATGGTGCCCTATTTAACGTGAATGTAGCTGTCTCTAATGCATAACCCCAAAACAATAGTGGTAAATCGGTAAGAGACATCATAGATCACACCATATCTAATAAAGTACGGTTATGACGTTCGGACACACCATTACACTGTGGTGTTCCAGGTGGCGTGAGTAGTGAAACTATTTCACATTGTTTTAACTGAAGGCCAAACTCGTAACTCAAATATTTTTTCTTCTGCGATCATATTGTAGAAACTTTTATTTTTGTTATGATGATTCTCCACTTCACTCTGAAATTCTTTGAACTTCTCAAATGTTTCAGATTTGTGTTTCATCAAGTAGATATACTTATATCTGCTCAAATCATCTGTGAAGATAAGAAAATAATGATACCTGCCGCGAGCCTCAATATTCATCGGACCACATACATTAGTATGTATGATTTCCAACAAATCTGTTGCTCGCTCCATTGTTCCGGAGTACGCAGTCTTAGTCATCTTGCCCATGAGGCATGGTTTGCAAGCATCAACTGATTCATAATCAAGTGATTCCAAAAGCCCATCAGCATGGATTTTCTTCATGCGCTTTACACCAATATGACCTAAACGGCAGTGCCACAAATAAGTTGCACTATCATTATTAACTTTGCATCTTTTGGCTTCAATATTATGAAAATGTGTATCACCATGATCGAGATCCAATAAACCATTTTTATTGGGTGTATGACCATAGAAGGTTTTATTCATGTAAACAGAACAACAATTATTCTCTAACTTACATGAATAACCGTATTGCAATAAACATGATCCAATCATATTCATGATCAACGCAAACACTAAATAACATTTATTTTAGGTTTAACACTAATCCCGAAAGTATAGGGAGTGTGCGATGATGATCATATCAATCTTGGAACCATTTCCAATACACATCGTCACTTCACCCTTAACTAGTCTCTATTCATTCTGCAACTCCCATTTCGAGTTACTATTCTTAGCAACTGAACTAGTATCAAATACTGAGGGGTTGCTATAAACACTAGTAAAGTACACATCAATAACATGTATATCAAATATACCTATGTTCACTTTGCCATCCTTCTTATCCGCCAATTACTTGGGGTAGTTCCGCTTTCGGTGACCAGTCCCTTTGCAGTAGAAGCACTCAGTTTCAGGCTTAGGTTCAGACTTGGGTTTTTTCACTTGAGCAGCAACTTGCTTGCCGTTCTTGTTGAAGTTACCCTTTCTTCCCTTTGTCCCTTTACTTGAAACTAGTGGTTTTGTTTACCATCAACACTTGATGCTTTTCTTGATTTCTACCTTCGTCGATTTTAGCATCACGAAGAGCTTCGGAATCATTTCCGTTATCCCTTGCATATTATAGTTCATCACGAAGTTCTACTAACTTGGTGATGGTGACTAGAGAATTCTGTCAATCACTATTTTATCAGGAAGATTAACTCCCACTTGATTCAAGCGATTGTAGTACCTCGACAATCTGAACACATGCTCACTGCTTGAGTTATTCTCCTCCATCTTTTAGCTACAGAACTTTTTGGAGACTTCATATCTCTCAACTCGATTATTTGCTTGAAATATTAACTTCAACTCCTGGAACATCTCATATGGTTCACGACGTTCAAAACGTCTTTGAAGTCCCGATTCTAAGCCATTTAAGCATGGTGCACTAAACTATCAAGTAGTCATCATATTGAGCTAGCCAAATGTTCATAACATCTGCATCTGCTCCTGCAATAGGTTTGTCACCTAGCGGTGCATCAAGGACATAATTCTTCTGTGCAGCAATGAGGATAAACCTCAGATCACGGATCCAATCCGCATCATTGCTACTAACATCTTTCAACTTAGTTTTCTCTAGGAACATATCAAAAAATAAAAAGGGGAGCTAAACGCGTGCTATTGATCTACAACATAGATATGCTAATACTACCAGGAGTAAGTTCATGATAAATTTAAGTTCAATTAATCATATTACTTAAGAACTCCCACTTAGATAGACATCCCTCTAATCTTCTACGTGATCACGTGATCCATATCAACTAAACCATGTCCGATCATCACGTGAGATGGAGTAGTTTCAATGGTGAACATCACTATGTTGATCATATCTACTATATAATTCATGCTCGACCTTTCGGTCTCCGTGTTCCAAGACCATACCTATTATATGCTAGGCTCGTCAAGTTTAACCTGAGTATTCCGCGTGTGCAACTATTTTGCACCCGTTGTATTTAAACGTAGAGCCTATCACACCCGATCATCACGTGGTGTCTCAGCATGAAGAACTTTCACAACGGTGCATACTCAGGGAGAACACTTATATCTTGATAATTTAGTGAGAGATCATCTTATAATGCTACCGTCAATCAAAGCAAGATAAGATGCATAAAAGATAAACATCACATGCAATCAATATAAGTGATATGATATGGCCATCATCTTCTTGTGCTTGTCATCTCCATCTCCGAAGCACCGTCATGATCACCATCATCACCGGCGCGACACGTTGATATCCATCGTAGCATCGTTTTCGTCTCGCCAACTTATGCTTCTACGACTATCGCTACCGCTTAGTGATAAAGTAAAGCATTACAGGGCGTTTGCATTACATACAATAAAGCAACAACCATATGGCTCCTGCCAGTTGCCGATAACTCGGTTACAAAACATGATCATCTCACACAATAAAATATAGCATCATGCCTTGACCATATCACATCACATCATGCCCTACAAAAACAAGTTAGACGTCCTCTACTTTGTTGTTGCAAGTTTTATGTGGCTGCTACGGGCTGAGCAAGAACCGTTCTTACCTACGCATCAAAACCACAACGATAGTTTGTCAAGTTAGTGTTGTTTTAACCTTCTCAAGGACCGGGCGTAGCCACACTCAGTTCAACTAAAGTTGGAGAAACTGACACCCGCTAGTCACCTGTGTGCATAACACAGCGGTAAAACCAGTCTCGCGTAAGCGTACGCGTAATGTCGGTCCGGGCCGCTTCATCCAACAATACCGCCGAACCAAAGTGTGACATGCTGGTAAGCAGTATGACTTATATCGCCCACAACTCACTTGTGTTCTACTCATGCATATTACATCAACACATAGAACCTGGCTCGGATGACACTGTAGGGGAACGTGGTAATTTCAAAAAAATTCCTACGCACACACAGGATCATGGTGATGCATAGCAACGAGAGGGGAGAGTGTTGTCTACGTACCCCCGTAGACCATTCACGGAAGCGTTATATCAACGCGGTTGATGTAGTCGTACGTCTTCACGATCCGACGGATCCAAGTACCGAAAGCACAACACCTCCGAGTTCTGCACATGTTCGGCTCGGTGACGTCCTCGCCTTCTCGATCTAGCAAGAGGGGCGGAGTAGTAGATGACTTCTAGCAGCACGACGGCGAGGTGACAGTGTTGGTGAAGAACAATCTCCACAGGGCTTCGCCTAAGCACTACGAAAACTATGACGGATGATAAACTAGAGGGGACGGGGTTGCCAGCACACGGCTTGGTGTTTCTTGATGTGTCTTGGGTGCTAGCCCAACCCCTCTATTTATATGTTGAGCCTTGGGGTCGAAACTTGGAGTAAAAGCCTCCACAAAGTTGGTTTCACCCGAAAGGCAAGAGTCCTTCTCGGACTCCAGGGCCAGACGCCAATGGTTAGGGAACCCTGGCGTCTGGCCCCTAGACTCCGCAAAACTTCCTTTTGCGCTTTCCAAAAACCTTGTGGGTTTTCCCCTTTGGCCCAAATAAAGTGTTCTCGTACCCAAACATTTCGGGAAACATCCGGAACCCCTTCCGGTGAATTCCAGAACCCTTCCGGAGACCAAACACTATTATTCCATATATCAAACTTTATCTCCGGACCATTCCGGAGTTCCTCGTCATGTCCGAGATCTTATCCGGAACTCCGAACAACTTTCGGTCACCAACATACATAACTCTTAGTACTATATCGTCAACAAACGTTAAGCGTGCGGACCCTACGGGTTCGAGAACTATGTAGACATGACCGAGACACCTCTCTCGTCAATAACCAATAGCGGGGCCTAGATGCCCATATTGTCTCCTACATATTCTACGAAGATCTTTATCGGTCAGACCGCATAACAACATACGTTGTTCCCTTTGTCATCGGTATGTTACTTGCCCGAGATTCGATCGTCGGTATCTCAATGCCTAGTTCAATCTCGTTACTGGCAAGTCTCTTTACTCGTTCCGTAATACATCATCCCGCAACTAACTCATTATTTGCAATGCTTGCAAGGCTTATAGTGATGTGCATTACCGAGTGGGCCCAGAGATACCTCTCCGACAATCGGAGTGACAAATCCTAATCTCGAAATACGCCAACCCAATAAGTACCTTCGGAGACACCTGTAGAGCACCTTTATAATCACCCAGTTACGTTGTGACATTTGGTGGCACACAAATTGTTCCTCCGGTAAACGGGAGTTGCATAATCTCATAGTCATAGTAACATGTATAAGTCATGAAGAAAGCAATAGCAACAAACTAAACGATCAAGTGCTAAGCTAACAGAATGGGTCAAGTCAATCACATCATTCTCCTAATGATGTGATCCCATTAATCCAATGACAACTCATGTCTATGGTTAGGAAACTTAACCATCTTTGATCAACGAGCTAGTCAAGTAGAGGCATACTAGTGACACTCTGTTTGTCTATGTATTCACACATGTATTATGTTTCCGGTTAATATAATTCTAGCATGAATAATAAACATTTATCATGAAATAAGGAAATAAATAATAACTTTATTATTGCCTCTAGGGCATATTTCCTTCAAGGGGGAGGCATTGGGAAGTAATAAATAGATGATGGGTTGCTAGTGTGACAGAAGCTTAAACCCTAGTTTATGTGTTGCTTCGTAAGGGGCTGATTTGGATCCATATGTTTCATGCTATGGTTAGGTTTATCTTAATTCTTCTTTCTTAGTTGCAGATGCTTGCGAAGGGGGTTAATCATAAGTGGGATGCTTGTCCAAGTAAGGGAAGTACCCAAGCACCGGTCCACCCACATATCAAATTATCAAAGTAATGAACGTGAATCATATGAGTATGATGAAAACTAGCTTGACGATAATTCCCAGGTGTCCTCGGGAGCGCTTTCCTTTATATAAGAGTTTTCCAAGCTTGTCCTTTGCTAAAAAAAAGGATTGGTCCACCTTGCTGCACCTTGTTTACTTTTATTACTTGTTACCTGTTACGAATTACCTTATCACAAAACTATCTATTACCGATAATTTCAATGCTTGCAGAGAATACCTTACTGAAAACCGCTTGTCATTTCCTTCTGCTCCTTGTTGGGTTCGACACTTTTACTTATCGAAGGGACTAGATAGATCCCCTATACTTGTGGGTCATCAATGACTTATGTATTTGGGTCCTCATGCCCAAGGCTTGTAATATAAAGAGTTATGTTTATCCTTTGTGTCGTAGAGTTGTGTTGTGATATTAACGTGAGTCACCATTCATGATCGTGCATGATGCGTGTATGATTAGTGCATGATTATAAAAGGGGGCGTCACACCTAGCTTCACCACCATTGTCCCCTGCCCCGGAAAGGGGAACCATGCACGGGTACAGGAGGACCCGACGCCGCTGACACCACCTGGGCCAGTTCTGGGAGCGTCCACCGGTGGCGGTGGGGGGAGGAGGGAGAGTGGACGAGGAGAGAGGATGCTCATGCCGCCCCGGCCACCTCCCGGGGAGATGGCGCTAGGGCGGGGACGGGAGCGGGTCAGGGGAGTGAGGAGCCTTCCTCTAGGGAGTTCCACTTCCACGTATCCTTGCCTTCAAGTTGCAATTCAGTTTGGCACAAAGTGGGCTGCTAGTCGTGTGATTTAGAACTTTAGGAGAAACTGCTAGTGTATTAGTCCCCGAGACTCAGGTCATGTAGAATGGATGACCTGAGGATCTAATCTCCTCAGGTTATAACATATTATTTAAAACCGTTCCAGTGGCCCCTAGACACGGGCCGGTGTGAGAAGTCAACTAGTGGATCGAAATCCCCCTCGTAGACTTGAACTAGATTGAACTGGTGTGCAGTAGCCTTCGAGACTCAGGACGGGTAGAATGGCCATCCCGAGGATTGAATCTCCTCAGATTGTTCATTACACTAAGAATTTTTGACTGAAACGTCAATCAAGTATCCCCTGAGACTCAGGTTGGGCAACATGGCTGGCCTGAGGATCGAATTTCCTCGAGAACTACCTGAGCCGAGTAGCGACATTTGGGCACAAGTTGCCCGCAAGATCGATTTTGGGGGATCCGTCAATCAACCTGCTAGGCACCGACTGATGGCTTGAGAATTTGTGACTTTTTATAAGGAATTACTTGGTTTTCATCAGGTTTTCATTATTTCCCAGTTATTTCTAACGCTAATCCTTCAAGAGAGAAGAAAACTTGTTTTTTCCATTGTTTGGCACGAAAAATCATTTATAGAAGGAAACCAAGGAGAATTATACGAAATCAAGTCAGTTCGAGCAACTTCCATGTTGGTAAGATATGCTCCAACGGCAACAAAGCGCCAGATAGCCAACGGTACAAGTACAAGTGCTTGTACTAGGCGCCGCTGGCTCCCCCTCCTCTACAACAACAACCTTGGTGAAGGGCATTCGTGCATTAGAAGACCTAGCCTGTGACGCCCCGAGACCGACGCTCCAAATGCCTTCCATGTTTTGCGTGTCAACCTTATGTTTTATTTGTTTGTTGCATTTCATCATCGCATCATTCGCATTGCATCGGCACTCTGTTGTTGTCATGGTTTTCAAAACTTGCACCCGTTCGTAGTTGCCGCGTCCCCCCTTGCCTTCGTTGACCGTTCCAAGACCAACCGTGTTTTTGGATTCCCTCTTGGCTAACCACCTAACTTCTCTCGTCAGCCCATGGCCCCCTTGCATGCGCGTCCGAAACTCCCCCCAACCCGACCCGGACAGTCATGACCGACGTGTTTGAATCATCTCCAAAAATACCTTCGTTTCTCATTGGACTCCCTATCCTTTTATTCTTGACTGTCTGATGGCGATCTGATGATCAAATTTGCTCCAAACCCCCTCTAGTCCATAGGTTATATTTATAGCAGATGACCCCCTAACCAAATCGTCCCGACCCTAATTTCTAGGAGATTTGTCCCCTCACCCGCCGCCACCACACTCATCCTGTCTCTTCCTCATCGGGATCTCCTCTCGACCCATCCAATCGATCCCCACCTCCTCGATTTGCAGACCCGGCCAATCATCGTCCCCGACCACTAAGCTCCTCCCACCTCGAGCTCCTCCAAGATCACCACACCGCCTCCACCAGCACTCCACTCGGTCCACCGTCGCCAGCGACCGCGCCACCCGGACCCCGCGCCCTGGCCTGCTCTGTCGAGCCTCTCCACTGCCAGCACCCACCAGCACCTCCCAGAACGGCCCCACGCCCGTGCTCCTGCAGCCCCCCTTGTCTAGGAGCTCCATGAGGAGAGGAGCAATAGCGCCCGAGCGCTCCTCCTCCTCGCAACCCGCCGCCCCGGCGAACCACACCGCCGGCGACCACCTTCAGCAGGCCCCTCTGCCACGCCCCTCGTCCCTCCTCCCTTCATCCCCTTTTCTGGTCCCTCAAGCTCTCTCTATTCGGCTGTCACAGGACCCCCACCATGGATGCAAGCTTCAAGCCACCACCGCTGCCGTTGACGCCGGCCATGGCCGTGCCACGCACCGGAGTGGAGCTTCGAAGGAGTTCGTCGTCGCTGCCAATCACCTCGGCTCTAGCCAAAACGAGTTCGACCCCTTCCTCTCCTCTGCCCCCTCGATCCCGCCGCTTCCTGCTTTGCTCAATTGAGCAGAACCACCACCGGAGTTCCTCGTCACCGGGAACCGCCTCCCCGACCCTCGGACTGCCCGAATCCGCCGCGTCCACAGCCTGCCTCGTCTCCAGCGCCGCGCCAAGTCCCACGTCGCCGACAGCATTCCCACCATCCATCGCCTGAACCTGTTGCTGCCTATGTCCTTCAGTAATGAGCGACAGCTTGTTTGCCTCGCCTCGGGTTGACCACAGTCAGGCCACATCTTGCGCCAGGCCGAGCCGGCCCAACTTCCCCCAGCGCAACCTGCTGCAGGCCTCACCTCATCACCGACCTGGGCTAAGGCCCACAAGGTGAGCTGCGCCCCGCCCAGATCCACAGCCTTTTGGCCCGCGTGGTGTTTTTCCTGCCTAGTGAATTTCTTAGTTATCCACAGGAAAACTAGATTACAGAATAGACCCTAAACTTCATGCATTTAATAACTCACAAATAGTGCATCGGATTAAAATGATTTAAACATGTAACTTGCTTAAAATTTTGTCTAGTTTCATAATATGCTGCTTTCATGCATGTTAAAAATGTTTGAAATGTTGTTTATTTAAATTTGCTCATATGACATGTTAAAATGGTTTATTTCATAACTAAATAATCGTAGCTCCAAATTTAATAAACTTTATATGTAAATGGGGCAGAAAAATGCCTAGGTTAACATGGTGCGCTCATCTTGCATGTTTAACAACTCTAAAATATGGTTTAGGGCAGAACAGTACCAAATCCATAAATTGCATATGAGGATTTTCCGGAACTGTTGTTTGTTGTTTCCGGCCTCATTTAAACTTGCCTGGTTAGGTAGTTTTATATGCTTCACCTCTTGCCATATTTAATAACATTTAATATTGTTGAGTACATAACTGAGAGAGAGATAAATAAGTCATGTGGTGTTTCTTCAATATGCAACTCATTGCATATTGAGCTCCGCTTAACTTGTAGTGTTGTTTGTGCACTTTGCCATGCCATGCCTCTTTAAACCGGACATGCATCATACTTGATTGTGCATCATGCCATGTTTATGTGATGGTTGTTTACCATGTTGTTTGCTTCTTTCGAGTGTTGCTTCTTCTTGTTAGTTCCGGTAACGTTGCGTTTGTGAGGATCCATTCGACTATGTCTGTTTGTCTTCTTCATGGACTCATTCTTCTTCCTAGCGGGATTTCAGGCAAGATGACCATACCCTCGATATCACTTCTATCTTTGCTTGCTAGTTGTTCGCTCTATCGCTATGTCGCGCTACCTACCACTTGTTTATCATGCCTCCCATATTGCCATGTCAAGCCTCTAACCCACATTCCTAGCAAACCGTTGGTTGGCTATGTTACCGCTTTTGCTCAGCCCCTCTTATAGCATTGTTAGTTGCAGGTGAGGTTGAAGATTGTTCCATGTTGGAACATGGATATGTTGGGATATCATTTTACCTCTTATTTAATTAATGCATCTATACACTTGGTGTTTTGTTCCACTCTTGCCGCCCTAGTTTCTGTCATACCGGTGTTATGTTCCTTGATTTTGCATCCCTAACACGATGAGGGGTATGGGACCCTCTTGACAGTTCACTTTGAATAAAACTCCTCTAGCAAGGCCCAACCTTGGTTTTACATTTGCCTAACAACCTATAACTTTCCCTTGGGGTCGCGCCCCCGAGGGTCATCTTTATTTTAACCCCCCGGTCCAGTGCTCCTCTGAGTGTTGGTCCGAAACGGGCAACCTGCGGGGCCACCTCGGGGAAACTTGAGGGCTGATTTTACTCGTAGCTTGTCCCATCCGATGTGCCCTAAGAACGAGATATGTGCAGCTCCTATCGGGATTTGGCGGCACAGTCGGCGGTCTTGCTGGTTTAGTTTTACCATTGTCGAAATGTCTTGTGCACCAGGATTCCGAGTCTGATCGGGTGTCCCGTGATGGAGGATTGTCTCCGCGGATCATGAGCCTGTGATGGGCTAAGTTGGGACACCCCTACAGGGTTTAAGCTTTTGAGAGCCGTGCCCACGGTTATGTGGCAGATGGGAATTTGTTAATATCCGGTTGTAGAGAACTTGACACTTGACTTAATTAAAATGCATCAACCGCGTGTGTAGCCGTGGTGGTCTCTTTTCGGCGGAGTCTGGGAAGTGAACACGGTTTGTGTTATGTTTGAACGTAAGTAGTTTTAGGATAACTTCTTGATCACTTCTAGCTTCACGACCGTTGCGTAGCTTCTCATCTTACTCTTATTTGCGTATGTTAGTGATACGTCCATTTTGCATCATGCTTTTATATCAATATTTATTGCATTATGGGCTGTTATTACACATTATGTCACAATACTTATGCCTATTCTCTCTTATTTTACAAGGTTTACATAAAGAGGGAGAATGCCGGCAGCTGGGATTCTGGCTGGAAAAGGAGCAAATATTAGAGACCTATTCTGCACAGCTCCAAAAGTCTTGAAACTTCACGGATGATGTTTTCCAAATATATAAAAACATTGAGCGCAAGAACTTCACCAGGGGGCACACCCTACCCACGAGGGTGGGGCGCGCCCCCCTACCTCGTGGGCCCCCTGGTGCCCCTCCGGTGACCATCTTCTGCTATATGGACTCTTTCGATGGAAAAAAATCATAAGCCATCTTCTCGTACAAAACTCCGCCGCCACGAGGCGGGACCTTGGCGGAACCAATCTAGGGTTCTGGCGGGGCTATTCTGCTGGGGGAAACTTCCCTCTCGGAGGGGGAAATCATCGCCATTGTCATCACCAACGCTCCTCTCATCGGGAGAGGGCAATCTCCATCAACATCTTCATCAGCGCCATCTCATCTCAAAACCCTAGTTCATCTCTTGTATCCAATTCTTGTCTTCAAGTCTGTGATTGGTGCTAGTAGGTTGCTAGTAGTGTTAATTACTCCTTGTAGTTGATGCTAGTTGGTTTAATTGGTGGAAGATCATATGTTTAGATCCTATATGCACATTAATACCCCTCTGATTATGAACATGTTTATGCTTTGTGAGTTGTTACTTTTGTTCCTGAGGACATGGGAGAAGTCTTGCTATTAGTAGTCATGTGAATTTGGTATTCGTTCGATATTTTGATGAGATGTATGTTGTCTCTCCTCTAGTGGTGTTATGTGAACGTCGACTACATGACACTTCACCATTGTTTGGGCCTATAGGAAGGCATTGGGAAGTAATAAGTAGATGATGGGTTGCTAGAGTGACAGAAGCTTAAATCCTAGTTTATGCTTTGCTTCGTAAGGGGCTGATTTGGATCCATATGTTTCATGCTATGGGTAGGTTTACCTTAATACTTTTGTTGTATTTGCGGATGCTTGCAATAGAGGTTAATCATAAGTGGGATGCTTGTCCAAGTAAGGGCAGCACCCAAGCACCGGTCCACCCACATACCAAATTATCAAAGTTGTGAATCATATGAACGTGATGAAAACTAGCTTGATGATATTCCCATGTGTCCTCGGGAGTGCTTTACATCATATAAGAGTTTGTCCAGGCTTGTCCTTTGCTACAAAAAGGATTGGGCCACCTTGCTGCACCTTATTTACTTTTGTCACTTGTTGCTCATTACAAATTATCTTATCACAAAACTATCTGTTACCACTTATTTCACTACTTGCAGAGAATACCTTGCTGGAAACCGCTTATCATTTCCTTTTGCTCCTCATTGGGTTCGACACTCTTACTTATCGAAAGGACTACGATAGATCCCCTATACTTGTGGGTCATCAAGACTCTTTTCTGGCGCCGTTGCCGGGGAGTGAAGCGCCTTTGGTAGGTGGAATTTGGTAAGGAAAAATTTATATAGTGTGCTGAAATTTACTGTCACTTGTTACTATGGAAAGTAATCCTCTGAGGGGCTTGTTCGGGGTATCTTCACCCCGACCAGTAGAGAAAAGAGTTGCTCCTCAACCTACTGAACCTACTGAAAATGAAAATGCTTGCTTTGAAATTCCTTTGGGTATGGTAGAAAAACTGCTAGCTAATCCTTTTTTAGGAGATGGAACAAAACATCCTGATGAGCATCTAATATATGTGGATGAAGTTTGTGGATTATTTAAGCTTGCAGGTGTACCCAGAGATGTTGTCAAGGAGAAGGTCTTCCCTTTATCTTTGAGGGTAGATGCATCGACAAGGTATAGGCTATGTGACGATATGGAGTCTTGGAACTACAAATGATTGAAATTGGAATTTCATCAAAAGTTTTATCCTATGCATCTTGTTCATCGTGATCGCAATTATATATATAATTTTTGGCCTCGTGAAGGAGAAAGCATCGCTCAAGCTTGGGGGAGGATTAAATCAATGTTATATTCATGCCCCAATCATAAGCTCTCGAGAGCAATGATTATTCAAAAAATTTATGCTCGGCTTTCTGCTAACAATCGCACCATGCTTGATAATTCTTGTGCTGGCTCTTTTATGATGAAGAATATTGAATTCAAATGGGATTTATTGGAAAGAATTAAACGCAACTCCGAAGATTGGGACCTCGATAATGGTAAGGAGTCAGGTATGACACCTAGTTTTGATTGTGTTAAATCTTTTATGGATACCGATATTTTTCGTAAATTTAGCACTAAATATGGACTTGACTCTGAGATAGCAGCTTCTTTCTGTGAATCTTTTGCTGCTTATGTTGATCTCCCCAAGGAGAAGTGGTTTAAATATCATCCTCCCATAGAAGTAAAAGTAGTTGCACCTATTAAAGTTGAAGAAAATACTATTAGTTATAATGATCCTATTGTTCCTACTTCTTATGTTGAGAAACCACCTTTCCCTGTTAGGATAAAGGATCATGCTAAGCTTCAACTGTAGTTCGTAAAAGCCATATTAAAACATATACACCTACTGAGCAAGTTAAAGTTGAACCTAATATTGCTATTGTTAAAGATCTCTTGTCTGGTAAAGTAGATGGGCATGTTATTTATTTCTGTAATGAAACTGCTAGAATTGCTAAACCCCGTGATACAGATAAACCTAGACATGTGGTAGGCATGCCTGTTATTTCTGTTAAAATAGGAGATCATTGTTATCAAAGCTTATGTGATATGGGTGCTAGTGCTAGTGCAATACCGTATTCTTTATACCAAGAAGTTATGCATGATATTGCACCTGCTGAAATAGAAGATATTGATGTCACAATTAAACTTGCCAATAGAGATACTATTTCACCAATGGGAATTGTTAGGATGTTGAACTCTTGTGTGGGAAAACTAAATATCCTGCTGATTTTCTTGTTCTTGGTTCCCCACAAGATAGCTTTTGTCCCATTATATTTGGTAAACCCTTCTTAAATACTGTTAATGCTACCATAGATTGCAAAAGGGATGTTGTTATTGTCGGTTTAGATGATATGACTCATGAATTTAATTTTTCTAAATTTAGTAGACAACACCATGAAGAAGAATTACCTAGTAAGGATGAAATTATTGGTCTTGCTTCTATTGATGTACCTCCTAGTGATCCTTTAGAACAATATTTGCTAGACCATGAAAATGATATGTTTATGAATGAAAGAAGGGAATTAGATGAAGTATTCTTTAAACAAGAACCTATTCTAAAAAACAATTTGCATGTTGAAATCCTAGGGGATCCTCCTCCACCCAAGGGTGATCCCTTGTTTGACCTTAAACAGTTACCTCATACTCTTAAATATGCTTATCTTGATGAGAAAAAGATATATCCTGTTATTATTAGTGCTAACCTTTCAGAACATGAAGAAGAGAGGTTATTGAAAACTCTGAAGAAGCACCGTGCTGCTATTGGGTATACTCTAGATGATCTTAAGGGCATTAGTCCCACTCTATGTCAACATAAAATTAATTTGGAAGAAGATGCTAAACCAGTTCGTGATCATCAACGTCGTCTGAATCCTAAAATGAAAGAAGTGCTAAGAAAGGAGATACTAAAGCTCCTTGAGGCAGGTATAATTTATCCCGTTGCTGATAGTAAGTGGGTAAGTCCTGACCATTGTGTCCCTAAGAAGGGAGGTATTACTTTTGTTCCTAATGATAAAGATGAATTGATTCCTCAAAGAATTATTACTGGTTATAGGATGGTAATTGATTTCCACAAATTAAATAAGGCCACTAAACAAGATCATTACCCCTTAACTTTTATCGATCAAATGCTAGAAAGATTATCCAAACATACGCATTTTTGCTTTCTATATGGTTATTCTGGTTTCTCTCAAATACCCGTGTCAGCCAAAGATCAATCAAAGACTACTTTTACATGCCCTTTTGGTACTTTTTCTTATAGACGTATGCCTTTTGGTTTATGTAATGCACCTGCTACCTTTCAAAGATGCATGATGGCTATATTCTCTGACTTTTGTGAAAAGATTTGTGAGGTTTTCATGGACGACCTTTTCGTCTATGGATCTTCTTTTGATGATTGCTTGAGCAACCTTGATCGAGTTTTGCAGAGATGTGAAGAAACTAATCTTGTTCTGAATTGGGAAAAGTGCCACTTTATGGTTGATGAAGGTATTGTCTTGGGGCATAAAGTTTCTGAAAGAGGTATTGAAGTTGATAAAGCCAAGGTTGATGCTATTGAAAAGATGCCATGTCCCAAGGACATCAAATGTATAAGAAGTTTCCTTGGTCATGCCGGTTTTTATAGGAGGTTCATCAACGACTTCTCAAAAATCTCTCGGCCTCTGACTAATTTATTACAAAAAGATATACCATTTTTCTTTGATGATGATTGTGTAGAAACATTTGAAATACTCAAGAAAGCATTGATATTTGCACCTATTGTTCATCCACCTGATTGGAATTTACCCTTTGAAATTATGTGTGATGCTAGTGATTATGCTGCAGGTGCTGTTCTAGGACAAAGAGTTGATAAGAAACTAAATGTTATTCAATATGCTAGTAAAACTCTAGACAATGCTCAAAGAAATTATGCTACTACTAAAAAAGAATTCTTAGCAGTTGTATTTGCTTGTGATAAGTTTAGACCTTATATTGTTGATTCTAAAGTAACTATTCACACTGATCATGCTGCTTTTAAATATCTTATGGAAAAGAAAGATGCTAAACCTAGACTTATTAGACAGGTTCTCTTGCTATAAGAATTTGATTTACATATTGTTGATAGAAGAGGAGCTGAGAACCCCGTTGCAGACAACTTGTCTAGGTTAGAAAATGTGCTTGATGACCCACTACCTATTGATGATAGCTTTCCTGATGAGCAATTAAATGTCATAAATACTTCTCATACTGCTCCATGGTATGTTGATTATGGTAATTACATTGTTGCTAAGTTTATACCACCTAGTTTCACATACCAGCAAAAGAAAAAGTTCTTTTATGATTTGAGGCATTACTTTTGGGATGACCCACATCTTTATAAAGAAGGAGTAGATGGTGTTATTAGATGTTGTGTACCTGAGCATGAACAGGAACAGATCCTACGCAAGTGTCACTCCGAAGTTTATGGAGGACACCATGCTGGAGATAGAACTGCACATAAGGTATTGCAATCTGGTTTTTATTGGTCTACTCTCTTCAAGGATGCCCGTAAGTTTGTCTTATCTTGTGATGAATGTCAAAGAATTGGTAATATTAGTAGACGTCAAGAAATGCCTATGAATTATTCACTTGTTATTGAACCATTTGATGTTTGGGGCTTTGACTATATGGGACCTTTTCCTTCCTCTAATGGTTATACACATATTTTAGTTGCTGTTGATTATGTTACTAAGTGGGTAGAAGCTATTCCAACTGTTAGTGCTTGTTGGCATTCTGGGAACGGGGGTCCCCAGACTTGCCTGCCTGTGGCCTGCGGCGTGGCTCAAGTGGGGGCCCAACGCGGCCTATCTTCATCAACGCAAGCTCAAGACCCTCGCGAGGGGCCAAGCCTCGCGGGGCGGATGATAGGAAGCTTCCTCAAGAGCGGCCTCATCAGGCAGGCTCGTGAGGAGGTGGAGAGATCAATGCAAGGGTACCAAGCAAGGATCCCATGACGTAAGCCATGACGATCAAGGCCAGGCGGGCGTCGGCCTGCGTAGGGTCCTTGTTTCCCCTTTGGTGCAAAGGGGGCAAGCACAGGCCAAGGTATCAGGCAAAGGTTACCATTCCGGTGCAACGAGACCAAGACCAGCCATAAGGCCGGACGGAGGTCACCGTGGAGCCCAAGACGGCGTCATCACCAGTGCTTTTGGCAGCCCGAAGACCACCTTTGGTCAGGATAACTTATACTAGATATTCCCCTTCAAAATGGCCAATTGTTGGCGCCCTTCCCGCTCAATTATTTGGGAAGAGGCCCAGGGCCTCTATAAATAGAGCTAGCCACCACAGAGGGAGAAAACATCGAGAAACCTAGTAGAACCGTAGCAGAGAGAAAGAGAGGCGATGGAACTCACCCTAGCAGTTCATTGCACCAGCTCAAGAACACCTCTCGCGAGGCTGTTCTTCCCTTGTACTATTCATCATCATCCCCTGAGGCAATCCACCACACCACACACTGGAGTAGGGTATTACACCACAACGGTGGCCCGAACCAGTATAATCCTCGTGTCTCTTGTGTTGTTCATCATTTTCATCTTAGTTCGCACGAGAGGATCGGATGTAGATCAGTAGGGGAGAGTGTTGGGGAACGCAGTAATTTCAAAAAAATTCCTACGCACATGCAAGATCATGGTGATGCATAGCAACGAGGGGGAGAGTCTGATCTACGTACCCTTGTAGATCGCAACGGAAGCGTTGACACAACGTAGAGGAAGTAGTCGTACGTCTTCTTCCCGATCCGACCGATCCAAGCACCGTTACTCCGGCACCTCCGAGTTCTTAGCACACGTTCAGCTCGATGACGTTCCTCGGCTCTGATCCAGCAAAGCGTCGAGGAAGAGTTCCGTCAGCACGACGGCGTGGTGACGATCTTGATGTATTACCGACGCAGGGCTTCGCCTAAGCACTGTAACGGTATGATCGAGGTGGAATTTGGTGGCAGGGGGCACCGCACACGGCTAAGGAACAATCTCAAGGATCAACTTGTGTGTCTTGGGGTGTCCCCTGCCCCCGTATATAAAGGTTGGAGGGAGGGGGCTGGCCGGCCAAAGAGAGGGAGGCGCAGGAGGAGTCCTACTCCTACCGGGAGTAGGACTCCCCCCTCCAATCCTAGTCCAACTAGGAATCCTTTAAAGGGGAGAGAGAGAGAGAGAGGTGGCCGGCCCCTCTCCTAGTCCTAATAGGACTAGGGAGAGGGGGGAGGCGCAGCCCTATGTGGGCTGCCCTCTCACCTTTTCCACTAAGGCCCATGTTGGCCCATTTGGCTCTCGGGGGGTTTCGGTAACCCTCCCGGTAATCCGGTAAAATCCCGATTTCACCCGGAACACTTCCGATGTCCAAACATAGGCTTCCAATATATCAATCTTTACGTCTCGACCATTTCGAGACTCCTCGTCATGTCCGTGATCTCATCCGGGACTCCGAACAACCTTCGGTACATCAAAATGCATAAACTCATAATAACTGTCATCGTAACGTTAAGCGTGCGGACCCTACGGTTCGAGAACAATGTAGACATGACCGAGACACATCTCCAGTCAATAACCAATAGCGGGACCTGGATGCCCATATTGGCTCCTACATATTCTACGAAGATCTTTATCGGTCAGACCGCATAACAACATACGTTGTTCCCTTTGTCATCGGTATGTTACTTGCCCGAGATTCGATCGTCGGTATCCAATACCTAGTTCAATCTCGTTACTGGCAAGTCTCTTTACTCGTTCCGTAATACATCATCTCATAACTAACATCTTAGTTATTATGCTTGCAAGGCTTATGTGATGTATATTACCGAGAGGGCCCAGAGATACCTCTCCGACAATCGGAGTGACAAACCCTAATCTCGAAATACGCCAACCCAACATCTACCATTGGAGACACCTGTATTACTCCTTTATAATCACCCAGTTACGTTGTGATGTTTGGTAGTACCCAAAGTGTTCCTCCGGTAAACGGGAGTTGCATAATCTCATAGTTATAGGAACATGTATAAGTCATGAAGAAAGCAATAGCAACATACTAAACGATCGGGTGCTAAGCTAATAGAATGGGTCATGTCAATCAGATCATTCAACTAATGATGTGACCTCGTTAATCAAATAACAACTCTTTGTTCATGGTTAGGAAACATAACCATCTTTGATTAACGAGCTAGTCAAGTAGAGGCATACTAGTGACACTCTGTTGGTTTATGTATTCACACATGTATTATGTTTCCGGTTAATACAATTCTAGCATGAATAATAAACATTTATCATGATATAAGGAAATAAATAATAACTTTATTATTGCCTCTAGGGCATATTTCCTTCAGTCTCCCACTTGCACTAGAGTCAATAATCTAGTTTCACATCGCCATGTGATTTAGCAGCAATAGTTCACATCACCATGTGATTAACACCCATAGTTCACATCGTTATGTGACCAACACTCAAAGGGTTTACTAGAGTCAGTAATCTAGTTCACATCTCTATGTGATTAATACCCAAAGATTACTAAGGTGTGATCATGTTTTGCTTGTGAGATAATTTTAGTCAACGGGTCTGTCACATTCAGATCCGTAAGTATTTTGCAAAATTCTTTGTCTATAATGCTCTGCACGGAGCTACTCTAGCTAATTGCTCCCACTTTCAATATGTATCTAGACCGAGACTTAGAGTCATCTAGATTAGTGTCAAAACTTGCATCGGCGTAACCCTTTACGACGAACCTTTTTATCACGTCCATAATCGAGAAACATATCCTTATTTCACTAAGGATAATTCTGACCGCTGTCCAGTGATCTACTCCTAGATCACTATTGTACTCCCTTGCCAAATCAGTGCAGGGTATACAATAGATCTAGTATACAGTATGACATACTTTATAGAACCTATGGCCAAGGCATAGGGAATGACTTTCATTCTCTTTCTATCTTCTGCCGTGGTCGGGCTTTGAGTCTTAACTTCACACCTTATAATACAGGCAAGAACTCTTTCTTTGACTGCTCCATTTTGAACTACTTCAAAATCTTTGTCAAGGTATGTACTCATTGAAAGAACTTATCAAGCGTCTTGATCTATCTCTATAGATCTTGAAGCTCAATATGTAAGCAGCTTCACCGAAGTCTTTCTTTGAAAAACTCCTTTCAAACACTCCTTTATGCTTTACAGAATAATTCTACATTATTTCCGATCTACAATATCTCAATCACATATACTTATCAGAAATGCTGTAGTGCTCCCATTCACTTTCTTGTAAATACAGGCTTCACCGCAAGTCTGTATAAAACCATATGCTTTGATCAACTTATCAAAGCGTATATTCCAACTCCGAGATGCTTGCACCAGTCTACAGATGGATCGCTGGTGCTTGCACATTTTGTTAGCACCTTTTGGATTGACAAAACCTTCTAGTTGCATCACATACAACTTTTCTTTAATAAATCCATTAAGGAATGCAGTTTTGTTTGTCCATTTGCCAGATTTCATAAAATGCGGCAATTGCTAACTTGATTCGGACAGACTTAACCATAGATACGAGTGAGAAACTCTCATCGTAGTTAACACCTTGACCTTGTCGAAAAACCTTTTGCCACAATTCTAGCTTTGTAGATAGTAACACTACTATCAGCGTCCGTCTTCCTCTTGAAGATCCATTTATTCTCAATTGCTTGCCGGTCATCGGGCAAGTCAACCAAAGTCCATACTTTGTTCTCATACATGGATCCCATCTCAGATTTCATGGCCTCAAGCCACTTTGCGGAATCTGGGCTCACCATCGCTTCTTCATAGTTCGTAGGTTCATCATGATCTAGTAGCATGACTTCCAGAATTGGATTACCGTACAACTCTGGTGCGGATCTCACTCTGGTTGATCCACGTGGTTCAGTAGTATCTTGTCCTGAAGTTTCATGATCATCATCATTAGCTTCCTCACTAATTGGTATAGGTGTCGCAGAAACAGTTTTCTGTGATGTACTATTTTCCAATAAGGGAGCAGGTACAGTTACCTCGTCAAGTTCTACTTTCCTCCCACTCACTTCTTTCGAGAGAAACTCCTTCTCCAGAAAGTTTCCGAATTTAGCAACAAAAGGTCTTGCCTTCGGATCTGTGATAGAAGGTGTATCCAACAGTTTCCTTTGGATATCCTATGAAGATGCTCTTCTCCGATTTGAGTTTTGAGCTTATCAGGATGAAACTTTTTCATATAAGCATCGCAACCCCAAACTTTAAGAAACGACAACTTTGGTTTCTTGCCAAACCATAGTTCATAAGGCGTCGTCTCGACGGATATAGATGGTGCTCCTTTTTAACGTGAATGCAGCTGTCTCTAATGCAGGACCCCAAAAACAATAGTGGTAAATCGGTAAGAGACATCATAGATTGCACTATATCCAATAAAGTACGGTTATGACGTTCGGACACACCATTATGATGTGGTGTTCCAGGTGGCGTGAGTAGTGAAACTATTTCACATTGTTTTAACTGAAGACCAAACTCGTAACTCAAATATTTGTCTCTGCGATTAGATCGTAGAAACTTTATTTTCTTGTCACGATGATTTTTCACTTCACTCTGAAATTCTTTGAACTTTTCAAATGTTTCAGCTTATGTTTCATTAAGTAGATATACTCATATCTGCTCAAATCATCTGTGAAGATCAGAAAATAATGATACTTGTCATGAGCCTCAATATTCATCGGACCACATACATCAGTATGTATGATTTCCAACAAATCTTTTGCTCGCTCCATTGTTCCGAAGAACAGTCTTAGTCATCTTGCCCATGAGGCATGGTTCGCAAGCATCAACTGATTCATAATCAAGTGATTCCAAAAGTCCATCAGCATGGAGTTTCTTCATGCGCTTTACACCAATATGACCTAAACGGCAGTGCCACAAATAAGTTGCACTATCATTATTAACTTCGCATCTTTTTGGTTTTAATATTATGAATATGTGTATCACTAAGATCGAGATCCAATGAACTATTTTCATTGGGTGTGTAACCATATAAGGTTTTATTCATGTAAACAGAACAACAATTTATTCTCTTACTTTAATGAATAACTGTATTGCAATAAACATGATCAAATCATATTCATGCTCAGCGCAAAAACCAAATAACACTTATTTAGGTTCAACACTAATCCCGAAAGTATAGGGAGTGTGCGATGATGATCATGTCAATCTTGGAACCACTTCCAACACACATCGTCACTTCACCCTTAACTAGTCTCTGTTTATTCTGCAACTCCCGTTTCGAGTTACTACTCTTAGCAACTGAACTAGCATCAAATACTAAGGGGTTGCTATAAACACTAGTAAAGTACACATCAATAACATGTATATCAAATATACTTATGTTCACTTTGCCATCCTTCTTATCCGCCAATCACTTGGGGTAGTTCCGCTTCCAGTGACCAGTCCCTTTGCAGTAGAATCACTTAGTCTAAGGCTTAGGATCAGACATGGGCTTCTTCACTTGAGCAGCAACTTGCTTGCCGTTCTTCTTGAAGTTCCCCTTCTTCCCTTTGCCCTTTTCTTCAAACTAGTGGTCTTGTCAACCATCAACACTTGATGTTTTTCTTGATTTCTACCTTCGTTGATTTCAGCATCTCGAAGAGCTTGGGAGTTGTTTCTGTTATCCCTTGCATATTATAGTTCATCACGAAGTTCTGCTAACTTGGTGATGGTGACTAGAGAATTTTGTCAATCACTATCTTATCTGGAAGATTAACTCCCACTTGATTCAAGCGATTGTAGTACCCAGACAATCTGAGCACATGCTCACTAGTTGAGCGATTCTCCTCCATCTTTTAGCTATAGAACTTGCTGGAGACTTCATGTCTCTCAACTCGGGTATTTGCTTGAAATATTAACTTCAACTCCTGGAACATCTCATATGGTCCATGACGTTCAAAACGTCTTTGAAGTCCCGATTCTAAGCTGTTAAGCATGGTGCACTAAACTATCAAGTAGTCATCATATTGAGCTAGCCAAACGTTCATAACGTCTGCATCTGCTCCTGCAATAGGTCTGTCACCTAGCGGTGCATCAAGGACATAATTCTTCTGTGCAGCAATGAGGATAAACCTCAGATCACGGATCCAATCCGCATCATTGCTACTAACATCTTTCAACACAATTTTCTCTAGGAACATATCAAAATAAACACACGGAAGCAACAACGCGAGCTATTGATCTACAACATAATTTGCAAAATACTACCAGGACTAAGTTCATGATAAGTTTAAGTTCAGTTAATCAAATTACTTAGGAACTCCCACTTAGATAGACATCCCTCTAATCCTCTAAGTGATCACGTGATCCAAATCAACTAAACCATAACCGATCATCACGTGAGATGGAGTAGTTTTCAATGGTGAACATCGTCATGTTGATCATATCTACTATATGATTCACGCTCGACCTTTCGGTCTCTGTGTTCCGAGGCCATATTTGCATATGCTAGGCTCGTCAAGTTTAACCTGAGTATTCTGCGTGTGCAACTGTTTTGCACCCGTTGTATTTGAACGTAGAGCCTATCACACCCGATCATCACGTGGTGTCTCAGCACGAAGAACTTTTGCAACGGTGCATACTCAGGGAGAACACTTCTTGATAATTTAGTGAGAGATCATCTTATAATGCTACCGTCAATCAAAGCAAGATAAGATGCATAAAAGGATAAACATCACATGCAATCAATATAAGTGATATGATATGGTCATCATCATCTTGTGCTTGCGATCTCCATCTCCGAAGCACCGTCATGATCACCATCGTCACTGGCGCGACACCTTGATCTCCATCGTAGCATCGTTGTCGTCTCGCCAATCTTATGCTTCCACGACTATCACTACCGCTTAGTAATAAAGTAAAGCATTACATCGCGATTGCATTGCATACAATAAAGCGACAACCATATGGCTCCTGCCAGTTGCCGATAACTCGGTTACAAAACATGATCATCTCATACAATAAAATCAGCATCATGCCTTGACCATATCACATCACAACATGCCCTGCAAAAACAAGTTAGACGTCCTCTACTTTGTTGTTGCAAGTTTTACGTGGCTGCTACGGGCTTAAGTAAGAACTCATCTCACCTACGCATCAAAACCACAACGATAGTTCGTCAAATAGACTCCATTTTAACCTTCTCAAGGACCGGGCATAGTCACACTTGGTTCAACTAAAGTTGGAGAGACAGTCTTCCGCAAGCCATCTATGTGCAAAGCACGTCGAGGGAACCGGTCTCGCGTAAGAGTACGCGTAAGGTTGGTCCGGATCGTCTCGTCCAACAATACCGCCGAACCAAAGTATGACATGCTGGTAGGCAGTATGACTTGTATCGCCCACAACTCACTTGTGTTCTACTCGTGCAAATAACATCAAACCATAAAACCTAGGCTCGGATGCCACTGTTGGGGAACGCAGTAATTTCAAAAAATTTCCTACGCACACGCAAGATCATGGTGATGCATAGCAACGAGGGGGAGAGTCTGATCTACGTACCCTTGTAGATCGCAACGGAAGCGTTGACAGAATGTAGAGGAAGTAGTCGTACGTCTTCTTCCCGATCCGACCGATCCAAGCACCGTTACTCCGGCACCTCCGAGTTCTTAGCACACGTTCAGCTCGATGACGTTCCTCGGGCTCCGATCCAGCAAAGCGTCGAGGAAGAGTTCCGTCAGCACGACGGCGTGGTGATGATCTTGATGTATTACCGACGCAGGGCTTCGCCTAAGCACTGTAACGGTATGATCGAGGTGGAATTTGGTGGCAGGGGGCACCGCACACGGCTAAGGAACGATCTCAAGGATCAACTTGTGTGTCTTGGGGTGTCCCCTGCCCCCGTATATAAAGGTTGGAGGGAGGGGGGCTGGCCGGCCAAAGAGAGGGAGGCGCAGGAGGAGTCCTACTCCTACCGGGAGTAGGACTCCCCCCTCCAATCCTAGTCCAACTAGGAATCCTTTAAAGGGGAGAGAGAGAGGTGGCCGGCCCCTCTCCTAGTCCTAATAGGACTAGGGAGAGGGGGGAGGCGCAGCCCTATGTGGGCTGCCCTCTCACCTTTTCCACTAAGGCCCATGTTGGCCCATTTGGCTCTCGGGGGGTTCCGGTAACCCTCCTGGTAATCCGGTAAAATTCCGATTTCACCCGGAACACTTCCGATGTCCAAACATAGGCTTCCAATATATCAATCTTTACGTCTCGACCATTTCGAGACTCCTCGTCATGTCCGTGATCTCATCCGGGACTCCGAACAACCTTCGGTACATCAAAATGCATAAACTCATAATAACTGTCATCGTAACGTTAAGCGTGCGGACCCTACGGTTCGAGAACAATGTAGACATGACCGAGACACGTCTCCGGTCAATAACCAATAGCGGGACCTGGATGCCCATATTGGCTCCTACATATTCTATGAAGATCTTTATCGGTCAGACCGCATAACAACATACGTTGTTCCCTTTGTCATCGGTATGTTACTTGCCCGAGATTCGATCGTCGGTATCCAATACCTAGTTCAATCTCGTTACCGGCAAGTCTCTTTACTCGTTCCGTAATACATCATCTCATAACTAACATCTTAGTTATTATGCTTGCAAGGCTTATGTGATGTATATTACCGAGAGGGCCCAGAGATACCTCTCCGACAATCGGAGTGACAAACCCTAATCTCGAAATACGCCAACCCAACATCTACCATTGGAGACACCTGTAGTACTCCTTTATAATCACCCAGTTACGTTGTGATGTTTGGTAGTACCCAAAGTGTTCCTTCGGTAAATGGGAGTTGCATAATCTCATAGTTATAGGAACATGTATAAGTCATGAAGAAAGCAATAGCAACATACTAAACGATCGGGTGCTAAGCTAATAGAATGGGTCATGTCAATCAGATCATTCAACTAATGATGTGACCTCGTTAATCAAATAACAACTCTTTGTTCATGGTTAGGAAACATAACCATCTTTGATTAACGAGCTAGTCAAGTAGAGGCATACTAGTGACACTCTGTTGGTTTATGTATTCACACATGTATTATGTTTCCGGTTAATACAATTCTAGCATGAATAATAAACATTTATCATGATATAAGGAAATAAATAATAACTTTATTATTGCCTCTAGGGCATATTTCCTTCAGAGAGACCTCCGCGAGCACCCCAGTGTTCGAACCTCAAGGGTCTGCCGGAAGCCGAAATCCGACATTTGGCGCGCTAGGTAGGGGTGCGCCGGAGTCCTTCTTCCTCCGTGTCACGTTCCGCCGCTTCGCCACCCAGATGTCAAGCAACCCGGCTGCCAACGCCGACCGCTGGGCAGCGTGGCCCGCCCACGCCATGTCGCCGTCTCAGGGCTGTAACGCCCCAGATATAACTTTCCCAATTTGTACTCCACTCTTGCCGTTTCCGGCGTTAAGTTATATTTATTTCTTGGGTTCGGGTCTTTGTCTCCGTGTGTTGTTTCCGTTTTCATGCATCTCATATCATGTCATCATGTGCATTGCATTTGCATACGTGTTCATCTCATGCATTCGAGCTTTTTCCCCGTTGTCCGTTTTGCATTCCGGCGCTTCGTTCTCCTCCGGTGGACAATTCTAGCTTTCTTTCGTGTGTGGGGATTAAACATTTCCGGATTGGACCGAAACTTAACAAGCAGCCTTGGTTTACTACCGGTAGACCGCCTGTCAAGTTCCGTATCGTTTGGACTTCGTTTGATACTCCAACGGTTAACCGAGGGACCGAAAAGGCCTCGTGTGTGTTGCAGCCCAACACCCCTCCAATTTGGCCCAAAACCCACCAAACTCTGCTCCATCATCTAGAGCGTTCGATCACGATCGCGTGGCCGAAAACCGCACCTCATTTGGACTCTCCTAGCTCCACTTATGCCTATAAATAGCCCCCCCCCCGTTTTCGGATCTCGGATCTCTCCCCGTCCAACCCTAAAAAAACATCTCTGCGCCGCGCCGGACACGTCCGACCCGGCCGGACGCGTCCGCCGCCGCCGTCCGCAGCCACACGCGCGCCGCCACGTGGGCACCCCAGACCACTTCGTCGCCGCCACCCGCGGAGGCCCGCTCGGCCCGTGGGAGGGCCCCCGCGGCCCATCTTCCCCGCCCTGTGCCCCGCGCCTCGCGCCGTCTTCGTCCCCGCGCCAGGCGGCCGGCGCCGCCGCGCGCCATCGCCGCCTCTCCACTGCTGCACGCCGGTCGTCCCCGCCGCCAAGCCCGCACCTCGCCTCGCCGCTCCACCGCCACCACCGCGACCTCGCCGGCGTCCGCCCGGCCTCGCCACCGTCCGGCCACCGCGGCCCCCGGCGCCGTCCGCCCCGGCCACCGGACGTCGCCCCCACCGGCCGCCGTCCTCGTCTTCGCCGGAGTCTCCTCGGGAGGCGCGCCCCAACCTGGTTGCTACAGTGATCTGAAACCCTAGATCCAGTTCTGGGTAGTTTTTCTTTCACTAAGTCCTCAGAATTTTTACTCCATATGCCTCTGTTCGGGGTCTCGTAACTTTGCATCCGTAGCTCCGATTTGGGCATATAGCATATCAAAATGTTCGACTCGACGAGTACATCATTTCATTCCATTGCATCATTTTCATTTGAGTTCATCTTGATGCCCGAAATGCTGCTAGAAGGAGGCTTCGTGAGTTAATTGTCAGATCTGCTAGTTCATCTTAGACTTTTGTCATTTTTGCCATGATTGTTGTGTGCATGATATGCTTGTGAGTCCTTCATATGTTCTGTTAAGCATTTTGTTATCTTTCCAGAGGTGCAACCCATGCATTTTTAGGATGTGTGTGGTGACTTGTGCAAGCTTGCAAAGTGAGGCACTTGTTAAATCTGTTTTCAGGGACTTAGTAGTTTTCACTAAGTCTGGGATTATTTAGTTTATGATGCCATATGTTCAGCTTGTTTCCTAGTGATCCGTGCCTTTTTGAGGATGATCAGTAAGGGACTTTTGTTATTCATATTATGCTCTATCCATCCATGTCTTTGATTGCATATATGGAGTAGCCTAGCTTGAGTCAATCGAGCTCTACTTTTGCTTCGTAGTAAATCTGGGCAGATCGTCAACTCGTTTGCGATTTTGCCGATGCTATTGTAGTTGATCCGTGCATGTTATGCCATTGTTCTTGCCATGTCTAGCTAGCATTTTGTGCCTTCTTAATGGATGTATGCTTGCCTTGCCATGACTTGCACCATAGTGAGTGCATCGAGCTCGTTTACATGTCTTCGTGAGTTACATTTCAGCATGTCTCAGATTTCACTAAGTCTGAGAACTGATTGTGTTTGAGCTATGTTCGTGAGCTTGTTAATATATTTTGTGAACCCTTTTGGCCCCAGGTCACTTTGGGTCTTTTGTTAAGCTTGTTGAGTAGCTCCATGCCATGTTCTTACTTTTCATAATCAGGTCATGTATCATGTTGTTTTGCTGCTCCGAAGAGAGCTTCGTGATCTGAAATTCCAGACTAGTGTTAATTTCACTAAGTCTGAAATCTGTTATGATTTGCGTTTTTGCCATGCTTGTTTGAACCTCCTAATGGATGAATTGACCGTGGCTCAGTGCTAGTGTTTTGTTAAGCATCTTGTGTGCATCCCTGCCGGGTATTTTGTTGTCATGTTTGGGTGCTGTAGCATGTTCATTTCATCGCATTTAGATGCCTACTTGCTGTAAATCGCAGACCGGTGTCATTCTTAAAACGCTTGCCATTTCCAAACCGTAACTCCGATTCCGGCGTTCTTTATATCGTTTTCAAGCGATTTCATCCCATCTTTCCAGTGGCACACTTGGTTTTCCAAGTTGAGGCCAGGTTCATGCATTTCCTGTCACATCTTGCATTTTGCATCCCGCATCGCATCCCGCATAGCATACCATCATTGCATCTTATTGTTTGAGTTTGCACGTGGTTGATTGTATCCTTGTTGCTTGTTTGTCTTGTTTGGGTAGAGCCGGGAGACGAGTTCACTAACGAGGAGCCCGTTGAGTTTGCTTTTGAGGATCCAGTCAACTCTGACAACTGTGCAGGCAAGATGATCATACCCTCGAAATCACTACTATCTTTGCTATGCTAGTTTGCTCGCTCTTTTGCTATGCCAATGCTACGATGCCTACCACTTGCTTGTCAGCCTCCCAATTGCCATGTTCAGCCTCTAACCCACCATTGTCCTAGCAAACCGTTGATTGGCTATGTTACCGCTTTGCTCAGCCCCTCTTATAGCGTTGTTAGTTGCAGGTGAAGATTGGAGCCGTTCCTTGTTGGAACATTTATTTACTTGTTGAGATATCATTATATTGCCATGTTATCTTAATGCATATATATACTTGGTAAAGGGTGGAAGGCTCGGCCTCTCGCCTAGTGTTTTGTTCCACTCTTGCCGCCCTAGTTTCCGTCATATCGGTGTTATGTTCCCGGATTTTGCGTTCCTTACACGGTTGGGTGATAATGGGAACCCCTTGATAGTTCGACTTGATTAAAGCCTTTCCAGCAATGCCCAACATTGGTTTTACCATTTGCCACCTAGCCTCTTTTTCCCTTGGGTTTCCGGAGCCCGAGGGTCATCTTTATTTTAGCCCCCCACGGGCCAGTGCTCCTCTGAGTGTTGGTCCGAACTAGAGCCCTGTGTAGCGCCCCCTCGGGGAAACTCGAGGTTTGGTTTTAGTTGTACGGATTGCTCATCTGAGTGTGCCCTGAGAACGAGATATGTGCAGCTCCTATCGGGATTTGTTGGCACATTCAGGCGGTGTTGCTGGTCTTGTTTTAACCTGTCGAAATGTCTTGTTGTACCGGGATACCGAGTCTGATCGGAATGTCTCGGGTGGAGGTCTATTCCTTCATTGACCGTGAGAGCTTGTTATGGGCTAAGTTGGGACCCCCCTGCAGGGATTGATCTTTCAAAAGCCGTACCCGTGGTTATGGGCAGATGGGAATTTGTTAATGTCCGGTTGTAGATAACTTGAACCTTAATTAATTAAAATGAATCAACTGCGTGTGTTACCGTGATGGCCTCTTCTCGGCGGAGTCCGGGAAGTGGACACGGTGTTGGAGTTATGTTTGCGCAGGTTGCTCTCTAGTTTCTCGCTAGCGCCTTGCTCTCTCTTCTCGCTCTCTTTTGCGAATAAGTTAGCCACCATACATGCTAGTCGCTTGCTGCAGCTCCACTCTTACATTTACCCCTTCCTACCTATTAAGCTTAAATAGTCTTGATCGCGAGGGTGCGAGATTGCTGAGTCCCTGTGGCTCACAAATTACTATTACACCAGATGCAGGGACAGATGATACAACTCCAGATGGCGCGCTTGAGCTCAAGTGGGAGTACGACGAGGATTCTCAGCGTTACTATGTGTATTTTCCTGATGATCAGTAGTGGTGCCCAGTTGGGGTGATCGGGACCTATGTCGCTTGTTGGGTTGTCTTTTATTTTGGCGCCATAGTCGGGCCATGAGTGTTTGGATGATGTATGTTATTTATGTACTTTGATGTGGCGTGGCGAGTGTAAGCCCAACTATGTATCTCCCCTTTTATTCTATATATTACATGGGATGTTGTGATGATTGCCTAACTTGCGACATTGCTTTCAATGCGGTTATGTCTCTAAGTCGTGCCTCGACACGTGGGAGCTATAGCCGCATCGAGGGCATTACAAGTGACCTCAACCTTGCACCTCAGGCAGCTCGCGCTCCGCAGGGCGCTGCAGGACACGGGTGATGCGGCCAGACGCTGCCTGCCCTCACGCCACGGCAGGTGCGGGCCGCAGCAAGGGCCTCGAACCACGCCGCTGCCACGGTGCCAAACACCTGACGGGAGCAGGAGAACTCTAGGGCCGCGCTCATGGTGGCCCGAGAGCTACTACGGTGTCGCTTGCTGGAAGGCGGCCGCGACGTGTTGTTGGAGCGAGTGGCTGAGCTCCTGGACGCCACCGCCTCAGGAGCGCCCCCTTTCTGCATCCAGCTGCCGCCCCAGATCCAGGACAGGTCGCACGACGACATTATGCGCGCCCACGCGATTTTAGGCGGGCCCAGGGCCGGTCCAGCGCCAACACCTCCGCCAGCACCGGGCGGCTGATCGCGCCGGCCCTTCCCCAGGCCGGTGAAGGGATGCGCGCCGCGGCCTTTGGCCTCGGTGGACCATCGTGTCATCACATACAAGGTGACGCCCCAAGCCAGACTGTGTGGCATACGGGGCGCTACAGCGAGGTCCACGAGGTGGTCGCCCCGGAGGCCTATGTACCCCGCATGGTGGATCAAGGGCGCGAGCTGGAAGAAGGTCACGCCTCGTTCCTCGGGCCCGGCTGGGACGAGGAGGCACCAGAAGCCAAGCTCTTTCAGGAACCCCAAGAGAGCATCGACAATCGCGCCGACGGCAGCAACTATCGGGTACCACTCATCCCTCAGGAGCAAGCTTACGCTAACCATGGGTCGCATGAGGTACAGGTCGCCGCAGCGGATGGCTGCCCCAACGCTGTATCCTCTTATCCCTCAGGAGGAGGGTGCAGGGGGCTGCAGGAAAGGGGCCGAGATCCAAACTCACCTTCGCGACGGTCGGGTCAAGGTGTTCTCAGGAGGTAGGCCCTCTGTCGGGGAGGTGCCCCTTGGCCTGCCCCCAACGGAGGACCCGTGGTCGTCGAGGGAACCGCTGGCGAACGCTCTACCCCATTGGCGTCATCCTTGGTTTCCGGTCACCGTCAATGGCGGCAGAGTGAGGCGCAAGGTAGGGCCCTCGTTTGGCGATATGAAGCAAGGCCGGTACCTGTGAAGAAGGCCCAGTGCCTGTGAAGCTCGCCGCCCCGTGACACTCTCACGTAATAATGAGTGGGGTTGTACACGCCCCGGAGTCTCAGGAGCGTCGGCCTCAGGCCCTGGGGCTCCCGCCCATGCCAAGTGGCAGCACTTAGCTCCGCGCTGGTGAGAAGATGTCAAAGACTAGACTAGGTGTCGGACGCGGCCTTTTGCTTTTCTTCTGCCTTTGTGCTTTTTTGCTTCTTCCTTGTCGGCAAGTTTCTTCGGTTTGGATTTAAGTTGGATTTGAGTTCGAAGCTTGCGTGCATTCGGGGAGGGGGTGTTTAGTCTCGTTCAAGCAATCTCTCGCGTTCTAGTTTCGGATTTACGCCCCAAGCTAGCGTCAGCTGCCCCCCCTCACGAGCCCCTCGTGAGCCGGGCCGGGCCAGGCACGCCTACAGCCGGGACCACTGTCTCTGCACCCTCTCCGGAGGTCCTCGTCACAGGATCAGCGGGATAATAAAAGGACACCGGAGGCGTAGCATCCCCCCGCAGGCCCGCTTAGGGCACGCCAGGGCCGGAAGGTAAACGAATCAACCGAACCATCACCCGGCTAGCGGCTAAACTCACGCATAACGTTGTGCTCACCAGAGTACGGATTACAAATCTTTACATGAGGGGCCTGTTGGAAATATGCCCTAGAGGCAATAATAAATTAGTTATTATTATATTTCATTGTTCATGATAATCATTTATTATCCATGCTAGAATTGTATTGATAGGAAACTCATATACATGTGTGGATACATAGACAACACCATGTCCCTAGTAAGCCTCTAGTTGACTAGCTCGTTGATCAATAGATGGTTGCGGTTTCCTGACCATGGACATTGGATGTCGTTGATAATGGGATCACATCATTAGGAGAATGATGTGATGGACAAGACCCAATCCTAAGCCTAGCACAAAGATCGTGTAGTTCGTGTGCTAAAGCTTTTCTAATGTCAAGTATCATTTCCTTACACCATGAGATTGTGCAACTCCCGGATACCGTAGGAGTGCTTTGGGTGTACCAAACGTCACAACATAACTAGGTGGCTATAAAGGTTCACTACAGGTATCTCCAAAAGTGTCTGTTGGGTTGGCACGAATCGAGACTGGGATTTGTCACTCCGTGTAAACGGAGAGGTATCTCTGGGCCCACTCGGTAGGACATCATCATAATGTGCACAATGTGAACAAGGAGTTGATCATGGGATGATGTGTTATAGAACGAGTAAAGAGACTTGCCGGTTACAAGATTGAACAAGGTATCGGGATACCGACGATCGAATCTCGGGCAAGTATCGTACCGATAGACAAAGGGAATTGTACACGGGATTGATTGAATCCTTGACATCATGGTTCATCTGATGAGATCATCGTGGAGCATGTGGGTATCCAGATCCCGCTGTTGGTTATTGACCAGAGAGTTGTATCGGCCATGTCTGCATGACTCCCGAACCCATAGGGTCTACACACTTAAGGTTCGATGACGCTAGGGTTAAAGGGAAAGTATGTACGCGGTTACCGAATGTTGTTCGGAGTCCCGGATGAGATCTCGGACGGCACGAGGAGTTTCGGAATGGTCCAGAGGTAAAGATTTATATATGGGAAGTCCCGTTTTGGTCACCGGGAAGGTTTCGGGTGCTATCGGTAACGTACCGGGACCACCGGGAGGGTCCCGGGGGTCCACCAGGTGGGGCCACCAGCCCTAGAAGGCTGCATGGGCCAAGTGTGGGAGGGTACCAGCCCCAGGTGGGCTGGTGCGCCCCCCCCACCAAGTCCCAAGGAGCAAGGGAGAGTGGGAGGGGGCAAACCCTAGGTCCAGATGGGCCTTAAGGCCCACCCTAGGTGCGCCCCCCCTCTCTCCCCCCTTGGCCGCAACCCTAGATGGGTTTTGGGGCTGCCGCCACCCCTAGGGAGGGAACCCTAGATGGGGGCGCAGCCCCTCCCCTTCCCCTATATATACTTGAGGTATTGGGGGCTGCAAGACACACGATTCGATCTCCCTCTTGGCGCAGCCCTACGTCTCTCCCTCCTCATCTCTCGTAGTGCTTGGCGAAGCCCTGCTGGAGTTCCGCACTCCTCCACCACCACCACGCCATCGTGCTGCTTCTGGATGGAGTCTTCCCCAACCTCTCCTTCTCCCCTTGCTGGATCAAGGCGTAGGAGACGTCACCAGGCTGCATGTGTGTTGAACGCGGAGGCGACGTGGTTCGGCGCTTAGATCGGAATCAACCGCGATCTGAATCACTACGAGTACAACTCCTTCATCCGCGTTCTTGCAGCGCTTCTGCCTAGCGATCTACAAGGGTATGTAGATGCACTCCCCTTCCCCTTGTTGCTAGATTACTCCATAGATTGATCTTGGTGATGCGTAGAAAATTTTAAATTTCTGCTACGATCCCCAATAGTGGTATCAGAGCCAGATTTATGCGTAGTTTCTATGCACGAGTAGAACACAAAGTAGTTGTGGGCGTCGATATTGTCAATTTACTTGCCGTTACTAGTCTTATCTTGATTCGGCGGCATCGTGGGATGAAGCATCCCGGACCGACCTTACACGTACTCTTACGTGAGACTGGTTCCACCGACTGACATGCACTAGTTGCATAAGGTGGCTAGCGGGTGTCTGTCTCTCCCACTTTAGTTGGATCGGATTCGATGAAAAGGGTCCTTATGAAGGGTAAATAGAAATTGGCATATCACGTTGTGGTTTTCGCGTAGGTAAGAAATGTTCTTGCTAGAAACCTATAGCAGCCACGTAAAAACTTGCAACAACAATTAGAGGACGTCTAACTTGTTTTTGCAGCATATGCCGTGTGATGTGATATGGCCAAAAGGATGTGATGAATGATATATGTGATGTATGAGATTGATCATGTTCTTGTAATAGGAATCATGACTTGCATGTCGATGAGTATGACAACCGGCAGGAGCCATAGGAGTTGTCTTAATTTATTTATGACCTGTGTGTCAACATAAATGTCATGTAATTACTTTACTTTATTGCTAAAGAGTTAGCCATAGTAGTAGAAGTAATAGATGACGAGACAACTTCAAGAAGACACGATGATGGAGATCATGGTGTCATGCCGGTGACAACGATGATCATGGAGCCCCGAAGATGGAGATCAAAAGGAGCAAAATGATACTGGCCATATCATGTCACTATTTGATTGCATGTGATGTTTATCATGTTTTACATCTTATTTTCTTAGAATGACGGTAGCTTAAATAAGATGATCCCTCACTAAAATTTCAAGAAAAGTGTTCCCCCTAACTGTGCACTGTTGCGAAGGTTCATTGTTTCGAAGCACCACATGATGATCGGGTGTGATAGATTCTAACGTTGAATACAACGGGTGTTGACGAGCCTAGCATGTACAGACATGGCCTCGGGACACATGCGAAACACTTAGGTTGACTTGATGAGCCTAGCATGTACAGACATGGCCTCGGAACACGGAAGACCGAAAGGTCGAACATGAGTTGTATAGAAGATACGATCAACATGAGATGTTCACCATTGATGACTAGTTCATCTCACGTGATGATCGGACACGGCCTAGTCGATTCGGATCATGTTTCACTTAGATGACTAGAGGGATGTCTATCTGAGTGGGAGTTCATTAAATAATTTGATTAGATGAACTCAATTATCATGAACATAGTCTAAATTGTCTTTGCAAATATGTTCTAGATAAATAGCTCACGTTGTAGCTCCCTGTTTCAATACGTTCCTAGAGAAAGATTAAGTTGAAAGATATTGTAAGCAATGATGTGGACTAGGTCCGTAGTCCGAGGAGTGTCCTCACTACTACACAGAAGGCTTACGTCTTTGATGCACCGCTCGATGTGCAAACCCCTACAACGTCGTCTATGGATGTTGTGAACAACTGACAGACACGTCCTGATGACTACTTGATAGTTTAGTGCACCATACTTTACGGCTTAGAATCAGGATTCCAATGACGTTTTGAACGCCATAGAACATATGAGATGTTCCAAGAGCTGAAATTGGGATTTCAAGCTCATGCCCGTGTTGAGAGGTGTGAGACCTCTGACAAGTTCTTTATCCAACAAGATGGAGAAGAATAGCTCAGCTAGTGAGCATGTGCTCAGAATGTGTGGGTGCTACAATCACTTAAATCAAGTGGGAGTTAAACTTCCAGATAAGATAGTGATTGGTAGAGTTCTCTAGCCACTATCACTAAGCTACTAGATCTTCGTGATGAACTATGGCATGCAAGGGATGGAGTTGATCCCGGAGCTGTTCGCGGTGCTTAAGACCGCAAAAGGTAGAAATCAAGAAGGAGCATCAAGTGTTGATGGTTTGACAAGACCACTGGTTTCAAGAAGGGCAAGGGCTAGAAGGGAAACTTCATGGATGGCAAACCAGTTGCCGCTCCAGTGAAGGAACCCAAGGTTGAACCCAAACCCGAGACTAAATGCTTCTATTGTAAGGGGAACGGTCACTGGTAGCAGAATTACCCCAAATGCAAGGTAGATAAGAAGGCTTGCAACTTCAAAGTATATACGTGTTATTAATGTGTACCTCACTAGTACTCCTGGTAGCACCTGGGTATTGGATACCGGTTCAGTTACTATTATTGGTAACTTGATGCAAAAGCTACGGACTAAACGGAGACTGGCTAAGGGCGAGTTCACGATGTGTGTTGGAAGTGTTTCCAAAGTTGATGAGATCACCATCGCACGCTCCATCTGCCTTCGGGATTAGTATTGAACCTAGATAAATGTTATCAGGTGTCTACGTTGAGCATGAATATGATTAGATCATGTTCATTGCAATACGGTCATTCATTTAAGTTAGAGAATAATGGTTATTCTGTTTACATGAATGATACCATTCATGGTCATGCACCCTATGTGAATGGTTCATTGAATCTCGGTCGTGGTAATACACATGTTCACGCCAAAAGATGTAGAGTTAATAATGATAGTACCACTTTCTCGTGGCACTGCTGCTTAGGTCATATTGGCGTAAGATGCATGAAGAAAATCCATGTCGATGGATGTTTGGAGTCACTTGACACATGCGAGCCATGCCTCATGGGCAGGATGACTAAGACCCCGTTTTCAGGTACAATGAAACAGGCAAGTGACTTGTTGGAAATCATGCATGCTGATGCGTGTGATCCAATAAGAATTTAAGCGTGCGGTGGATATCGCTATTTTCTCATCTTCACTGACGATTTGGGTAGATATAGGTATATCTACTTAATGAAGCACAAGTCTGAAACGTTTGAAAAGTTCAAGCGATTTCAGAGTGAAGTTAAGAATCATCATAACAATAAGATCATGTTCCTACGATCTGAATAAAAGGGGATTTTCTAAGTTATGAGTTTGGCAATCACTTAAGACATTGTGGAATTGTTTCACAGTTAAAGCCACCTGGAACACCACAAGGTAATGGTGTGTCCGGACGTCGTAATCGAACCCTATGAGATATGGTGCAATCTATGATGTCTCTTACCAATCTACCGTTTTCATTTTGAGGTTATGCGTTAGAGACAGCTGCATTCACTTTAGATAGGACACCATTTAAGTCCGTTGAAACAACGTCGTGTGAACATTGGTTTGGCAAGAAACCAAAGTTGTCACTTCTTAATGTTTGGGGCTGCGATGCTTAAGGCTTCAGCCGGAGAAGCTCGAACCCAAAGCGGACAAACACATCTTCATAGGATACCCAAAGGTGATAGTTGGGTACACCTTCTATCTCAGATCCGAGGGCAAATTGTTTGTCGCTAATAACGGGTCCTTTCTTGAGAAAGAGTTTCTCTCGAAAGAATTGAGTGGGAGGAAGATAGAACTTGATGAGGTTGTCGAACCTTTACTTCAACCAGAGAGTGATGCAACACAGAAAGATGTTTTCTGTGGCGCCTATGTCTGTTGAATAGGAAGTTAATGATAGTGATCATGAAGCTTCGGATCAAGTTGCTATCGAACCTCGTAGGTCGACAAGGATATGTACTACTCCTGAGTGGTACGGTAATCCTGTCTTAGATATCATGTTGTTAGACAACAATGAACCTACGAGCTATGGAGAAGCGATGGTGGGCCCGTATTCCGACAAATGGTTAGAAGCCATGAAATCCGAGATAGGATCCATGTATCAGAACAAAGTATGGACTTTGGTGGACTTGCCCGATGATCGGCGAGCCATTGAGATAAATGGATCTTTAAGAAGAAGACGGACGTGGGCGGTAATGTTACCGTCCATGAAGCTCGACTTGTGGGAAAGAGTCTTTTCACAAGTTCAAGGAGTTGACTACGATGAGAATTTCTCACCCGTAGCGATGCTTAAGTCCGTTGGAATCATGTTAGCATTAGCTGTATTTTTCGATTATGAAATCTTACAGATGGATGTCAAAACAAGTTTTCTTACCAGTTTTCGTAAGAAAAGTTGTATGTGATACAATAAAAGGTTTTTTCGATCCTAAGGATGCTAAAAGGTATGCTGGCTCCAGCAATCCTTCTATGGAATAGAGCAAGCATCTCGGAATCGGAATATATGTTTTGATGGAGTGATCAAAGCTTTTAGGTTTATACAATGTTTGCTAGAAACTTGTATTTACAAGAAAGTGAGTGAGAGCACTACAACATTTCTGATAATTATATGTGGATGACATATTGTTGATTCAAAATGATGTCGAATTTCTGGAAAGTATAAACGGTTGTTTGAAGAGTGATTTTCAAAGGAAGACCTGGATAAAGCTGCTTACATATTGGGCATCAAGACTATAGAGATAGATCAAGACGCCTGGTGATACTTTCAAAGAACGCACACCTTGACATGTTTTTGAAGGAGTTCAAAATAGATCAGTCAAAGAAGGGGTTCTTAACTGAGTTGTAAGGTGTGAAGTTGAGTAAGACTCAAAGATTGACCACGGCAGAAGAAAGAGGAAGGACGAAGGTCGTCCCCTATGCTTTTGTCATAGGCTCTATACGGTATGCCATGCTGAATACCGCACCTGATGTGTGCCTTGCCACATGTCTGGCAAGAGGGTATAAAGGTGATCTAGGAGTAGGTCACCAGATAGCGGTCAAAATTATCCTTAGAGGAATAAGGAAATGTTTCTCGGTTATGGAGGTGATAAAGAGTTCGACGTAAAGAGTTACATCGATGCAAGCTTAACACCTATCTGGATAGCTTTGAGTAGAGGTACCGGATATGTATAATGGAGCAACAATTTGGAATAGCTCCAAGTGGAATGTGGTAGCAGCATCTACGATATGACATAAAGTTTTGCGAAATACATAGGGATCTGAATATGGCAAGACCCGTTGACTACAACCTCTCTCACAAGCATAACATGATCAAACCCAGAACTCATTGAGTGTTAATCACATAGTGATGTGAACTAGATTATTGAGTCTAGTAAACTCTTTGGATGTTGGTCACATGGCGATGTGACCTGTGAGTGTTAATCACATGGCGATGTGAACTAGATTATTGACTCTAGTGCAAGTGGGAGACTGTTGGAAATATGCCCTAGAGGCAATAATAAATTAGTTATTATTATATTTCATTGTTCATGATAATCGTTTATTATCCATGCTAGAATTGTATTGATAGGAAACTCAGATACATGTGTGGATACATAGACAACACCATGTCCCTAGTAAGCCTCTAGTTGACTAGCTCGTTGATCAATAGATGGTTACGGTTTCCTGACCATGGACATTGGATGTCGTTGATAACGGGATCACATCATTAGGAGAATGATGTGATGGACAAGACCCAATCCTAAGCCTAGCACAAAGATCGTGTAGTTCGTGTGCTAAAGCTTTTCTAATGTCAAGTATCATTTCCTTAGACCATGAGATTGTGCAACTCCCGGATACCGTAGGTGTGCTTTGGGTGTACCAAACATCACAACGTAACTGGGTGGCTATAAAGGTTCACTACAGGTATCTCCGAAAGTGTCTGTTGGGTTGGCACGAATCGAGACTAGGATTTGTCACTCCGTGTAAATGGAGAGGTATCTCTGGGCCCACTCGGTAGGACATCATCATAATGTGCACAATGTGACCAAGGAGTTGATCACGGGATGATGTGTTACGGAATGAGTAAAGAGACTTGCCGGTAACGAGATTGAACAAGGTATCGGGATACCGACGATCGAATCTCGGGCAAGTATCGTACCGATAGACAAAGGGAATTGTACACGGGATTGATTGAATCCTTGACATCATGGTTCATCCGATGAGATCATCGTGGAGCATGTGGGAGCCAATATGGGTATCCAAATCCCGCTGTTGGTTATTGACCAGAGAGTTGTCTCGGCCATGTCTGCATGACTCCCGAACCCGTAGGGTCTACACACTTAAGGTTCGATGACGCTAGGGTTATAGGGAAAGTATGTACGCGGTTACCGAATGTTGTTCGGAGTCCCGGATGAGATCCCGGACGTCATGAGGAGTTCCGAAATGGTCCGGAGGTAAAGATTTATATATGGGAAGTCCCATTTTGGTCATCGGAAAGGTTTCGGGTGCTATCGGTAACGTACCGGGACCACCGGGAGGGTCCCGGGGGTCCACCAGGTGGGGCCACCAGCCCTAGAAGGCTGCGTGGGCCAAGTGTGGGAGGGGACCAGCCCCAGGTGGGCTGGTGCGCCCCGCCCCCACCAAGGCCCAAGGCACAAGGGAGAGTGGGGGGGGCAAACCCTAGGTCCAGATGGGCCTTAAGGCCCACCCTAGGTGCGCCCCCCTCTCTCCCCCCTTGGCCGCAACCCTAGATGGGTTTTGGGGCTGCCGCCACCCCTAGGGAGGGAACCCTAGATGGGGGCGCAGCCCCTCCCCTTCCCTATATATACTTGAGGTATTGGGGGCTGCAAGACACACGATTCGATCTCCCTCTTGGCGCAGCCCTACCTCTCTCCCTCCTCGTCTCTCGTAGTGCTTGGCGAAGCCCTGCTGGAGTTCCGCGCTCCTCCACCACCACCACGCCGTCGTGCTGCTGCTAGATGGAGTCTTCCCCAACCTCTCCTTGTCCCCTTGCTGGATCAAGGCGTAGGAGACGTCACCGGGCTGCATGTGTGTTGAACGCGGAGGCGACGTGGTTCGGCGCTTAGATCGGAATCAACCGCGATCTGAATCGCTACGAGTACGACTCCTTCATCCGCGTTCTTGCAACGCTTCCGCTTAGCGATCTACAGGGTATGTAGATGCACTCCCGTTCCCCTCATTGCTAGATTACTCCATAGATTGATCTTGGTGATGCGTAGAAAATTTTAAATTTCTGCTACGATCCCCAACAGGGCCTCCCCTCCCAAAATGCTCTTATATTCTTCAGGGCCAAGCCCGAGTCTTCTTCATGCAGGATAAACTGCGGAGACATGCGGTCAGTCGGACATATCACTCACCGCGTCTTCTGGGGCGTCCTCGGAAGCGTCACTGGTGAAAGATCGTGGATGTCGCCTAGAGGGTGGGTGAATAGGCGCTTTGAAAATAATTACGGTTTAGGCTTGAACAAATGTGGAATAAACCTAGCGGTTAATTTGTCAAGCACAAAACCTACAACAACTAGGCTCACCTATGTGCACCAACAACTTATGCTAAGCAAGATAAACTACTAGGTGATAGCAAGATATATGACAAGAACCAATATGGCTATCACAAGGTAAAGTGCATAAGTAAAGAGCTCGGGTAAGAGATAACCAAGGCACGCGGAGACGACGATGTATCCCAAAGTTCACACCCTTGCGGATGCTAATCTTTGTTTGGAGCGGTGTGGAGGCACAATGCTCCCCAAGAAGCCACTAGGGCCACGGTAATCTCCTCACGCCCTCGCACAATGCAAGATGCCGTGATTCCACTAAGGGACCCTTGAGGGAGGCCACCGAACCCGTACAAATGGCAACCCTTGGGGGCGGTCACCGAACCCGTACACTTTGGCAACCCTTGGGGGCGGTCACCGGTACCCATCAAATTGCTCGGGGCGATCTCCACAAACTAATTGGAGACCCCGATGCTTGCCCGAAACTTTACACCACAATGATTGATCTCCGAACACCACCAACCATCTAGGGCACCAAGGCACCCAAGAGGAACAAGCTCTAGGGTGCCCAAACACCCAAGAGTAATAAGCTTCTCAAACTTCACTTCCATGTATCACTGTGGAGAACTCAAACCAATGCACCAAATGCAATGGCAAGGGCACACGGAGTGCCCAAGTCCTTCTCTCTCAAATCCCACTGAAGCAACTAATGCTAGGGAGGAAAATGAGAGGAAGAACAAGAAAGAGAACACCAAGAACTCCAATATCTAGATCCAAGGGGTTCCCCTCACATAGAGGAGAAATTGATTGGTGGAAATGTGGATCTAGATCTCCTCTCTCTTTTCCCTCAAAAACTAGCAGGAATCCATGGAGGGATTGAGAGTTAGCAAGCTCGAAGAAGGTCAACAATGGGGGAAGAACACGAGCTCAAAGGATAAGGTTGAATGGGTAAGAAGACCCCCTTTTATAGGAGCTCCTGAATCCAACCGTTATGGGCTCAGTCCGCGCACGAGCGGTACTACCTCTCATGGGAGCGGTACTACCGCTCGGGTGGTAGAATACGGAGAGCGGAGCGAAACAGAGTGCGAGGCAGAGCCGTATGAGCGGCACTACCGCTAGAGCCAGCGTTACTACCGCTTGAGGCAATAAGCGGTACTGCCGCTCCAGCCTAGCGGTACTACCGCTGGGACCGTGCACAACGCCTACCACGAGCACAGGGAGAAGGAACAGAGAGGAGGGCCATTGAGAGGCACTAGGAGTGGTGGTAGCCGCGGTACTACCACACATGAGCGGTACTACCGCTTCTACTGCCGCTCCTACTGCCACTGAACCCGACACGAGAAAACCACGTCTCGAGTCGAGGCGGTACCAGCACGGAACCGGAGCCGTACTACCGCTTATGGCCATGGGCGGTACTACCGCTGTGGGACAGCGGTACTACCGCTTGTGGCAATAAGCGGTACTGCCGCTCCGGCCTAGCGGTACTACCGCTGGCGCCATCCTTATGCCACTTCCACGAAAGCAAGTAAACTCCACGGAAAACCAGAACTGCAATAACTTCTGCATATGAGCTCCGAATTGAGCAAACTCAAGCTTGTTGGATACAAGACGATGAGTAGCATCAAAACAGTGGCTGGTTATAGTAAGAAGAGGCAGGGGAGGTATGCCAACAATTAGAGGAGTGAAACCTTCAACCGAGAAGAACCGACAAAACCTCCAACATCGAAAACATCATAGAAGATGCATGTGAACTCCGTTTTTGATGAACTCGAGCTTGTCATCAAGATGACCATAAGCTCTAAGACTCACAAATAGAACCAAACAAGAACCAAGAAATATGATGCAAGGATGCAATGGTTTGAGCTCTATACGAACGATACGATCAAGCTACTCATCGAGAGCCCCCCTTGATAGTACGGCAATCGATCCTATAACCCGGTCTCCCAACTACCATCATGAGACCGGTAAAATAGAAAACCTATCAAGGGCAAACCTTTGCCTTGCACATGGTCAACTTGAGCTAGATGATGACGATCTTGACTTCCTCAAGTTGGGCCACCTTTCTTGATTGTGTTGGCTCGATAAAGACTAGTTGACTGCTCCCCCATACTCCACTATGGGTGAGCCACTCTTCCGCACATCTTCACATGTCCATTGTCACCACAATGGACGGCAAGCTTCAAGCATTTGATCTCTTCATGATGCTCCACTTGAACTTGCACACCGCAACCTTTCTTGATTGTGTTGACTTGATGAAGACTAGTTGATTGCTCCCCCATACTCCACTATGGGTGAGCCACTCTTCCGCACATCTTCACAAGTCCATTGTCACCACAAAGGACGGCAAGCTTCAAGCATTTGATCTCTTCGTGATGCTCCACTTGAACTTGCACACCGCAACCTAACCCCACAAAGAACCCTCACGAAGACCATGGGTTAGTACACAAAGCGTAATTGACAATGCTTACCATACCATGGGATCACTTGATCCCTCTCGGTACATCTTCTACGCTTTGTGGGTTGATCAACTTGATTCACTCTTTGACTTAGTCTTGATCAACCTCTCACAAGACCAATCTTTAGGTAATTCCTTGAATAGCACCTTGGTCGACACAAACTCTCCTTGAAACCAACACATGTACTCCAAGAAAAGCCTATGGACAAAACCTTCAAATATAACTCAAGGCAACCATTAGTCCATAGAGATTGTCATCAATTACCAAAACCAAACATGGAGGCACCGCATGTTCTTTCAACTGGCATCACTGACGTCATCGCCCCCACCACCTGCGTTTCCGTCAGCGCCAGGCTCATTTTTGCCGATTTTCCTTATGCCACTCTAGATTTTGACATTTCACTTTTGCCACTCTTAGTTTTTGACAATTATCTGAATTGCCATTCCGGTGGCAAAAGCAAAAATTTCGGAGTGGCGATTGTGATACATTTCAAAAGCTAAGAGTGGAAAAAATGAAATAAAATTATTCTGCTTTTGCCACGGAATGGCAATTGTGATAATTGTCAAAAGCTAAGAGTGGCAAAAGTGAAATGTCAAAATCTAGAGTGGCATAAGGAAAATTGGCAAAATCTAGAGTGGAAAAAACAAAATTTTCCCCATCTATAACGCCGCCTTCATCAGCGCCCACGACCACACCGTCGTCATCAGACGCGAAGGCCCTGAGGAGGATGTCCACGTTGTTCTCCACCCACTACGCCAGGTTGCCCCAGACAGCTATGGGCATGGATGCGATGGCAGCGTCAAAGTCGAAGTGGGGGTCCATCTCCTGCAAATGGCTGAAGACACGGGAGAAGACACGCCTGAGCAGGGCTAGGCTCCTCTCCTCAACAAGCCCGCGGGCTCTCTCGGAACGATCCTCCAGAAGCGTCACCACGTCAGTGAAGAACCGAAGATTGCCTGCGTAGCTGGCCTCGTGCGGCTCCTTAGCGGCAGCCTCGCAAATCTCGCCTAAGGCTGAGTTGGCCCTCTCCCTGAGCGTCTGAAGCATGGGAGCATGCTCGCGCTCTAGAACCCTCCGCTGGTGGATCTCGTCCTTGTTCTGCCGCGCGATGGCCTCGGCGTCATCGACCCTCCGTTGAAGAAGAAGAAGCTCAGCCTGGGAAGAGGACAGCTCCGCCTGTGCCGCACCAAGGGCAGCTGCGGAGGAATCCACACGCCGCGTCTCTTCAACCAACTTGGCCTTGATGGCCGCTGTCCTGCCCTCAGCCTCGGCCCCGATCAGCATCAACTTCGCCTCGTATTCACGCTCAAGGACCGAGCGAGCTCCCGCCACATGGCGGTCGACCTCTTCCTGGACCCGGGCTTCGCGCGCCGCAACTTCGTCCTCCGCCTGGGCCGCCAGGCGCTCCCTCGTCTCCAACTGCTCCAGGTCAAGGCTACGCTCGGCGGCCTCGAGCGTCAGCACCTCCTCGCGCCTCTGGAGCTCCGCCCGGTCGACGGCGGCCTCCTGCATCGACCTAAGGGCCGCGTGGTGCAGCTCTATTTGCTGCTCCAGGAAGTTGCTCCGGGCTTGGAGCTCCCATACGTGCTCCTCCGCATCCTTGCGTCGTCGGTCTGCCTCCCGAGCCTCCTCGACAGCCCGGGAGCAGGCCTCCCGCGAAGCCGCTAGCGACGCTTCAGCCTTCGCATTGTCGAGGTCATGTTGATGACACGCGAGGGCAATGGCAACCTTCAGCTTGCACCTCTCCTCAGCAAGGCGCAGGCCTTCAGGCTCGAGGCGCGCATCCTCGGCAGCAAGCTCTGCTCCGACCCGGTTCACCACATCCGCCGCCCCCTGGAAGAACTCTTCACGAAGGGCACGACGCTCCCGAGCGCGCCTGAGCACATATTCCACATCACCCTCTTCCACTGGAGCATGCAGAGGGCCCCGAGGCGGTAAGCCCCCTCCAGGCGTGGGGCAGGGGGCTGCCGCCCCAGCTGTCGCTGGATGGACCGCCCTGAGAGTCCGGCCCGGCGTCGATCCACCCACGGAGGAGGAGCCAAGGACAGACCTCAGCCATTCGCCTTCTATGACCAGAGAAGGGGCACGGGGCAAGCCTGACGCGCCCCAAGAAGACTCACGAAGAAAGGGCATCGGGCGAGCAAGCTCGAGGCGCTCAACGGAGCAGATCACTCCACCAACTGGTCCAGCGGCGAGGGCGCCTCCCGAGCTCGGTGAACCCGGAGCCAGCAAAGGGGGCGAAGCTGCGGGGGCCGGCTCCTGGGTCGACTCGGCGGACTCAGCAAGGCGGGACCTAAAGGACCACAATCAGCCACAAGGATAACAGGGCAAATGAGCAGGGAAAGAAGAAGGCTTACTCGTCCATGGCAAAGTACTTCCTGCGCTTCAACAAGCGGCAAGGGCGGTCGCTGCCGCCTGAGGCCTCCTTCCTCTTGCGAAGGGCCTCGAAGTCTACACGAAACCGACCCAAGCGCCTGGGGAGGGGGTCAGCCTGGGGCGCAGAAGAAGCCTCGGGATTGTCGGTGCCGGAGGAGTCAGCTTTGGGGGCACTGTCGGGCGTCGCCTCGCGAAGAACGGCTGGGGGCTCGGGAGCCCCGGCCTCAGGAGCCGAAGGCCAAAACCCTGCATCAACCGCCGCCCCAGGGCAGGCCTCGGGAGACGTCGCCTCCGAGGCTTCACGCGGCGCCACCACCTCGACATCAGCCACCTCGGCTCCCATCGGCTCTCTCCCCGCTCTGTCGCCTGAGGAGGGACCACTGTGGGCGGCAGGGGGAACGACCACGACAACTGGGTTCTCGCGTGGCCCCGTGAGGCCGGCCGGGCGCAGCCCCCACTCGTCGAAGCTGGGCATCTGCTTCACGAAATCAGCCCTGCCGGAACAAAGGTATAGAAGGATGCCACCGCTCCGTAGGCTGCCTGGGGAAGGATCACCAGTCAAGACCCAAAGCACCGTCCGCAGCACTTCGGGCGCCAAATCCTCCTCCTGAAGCCGCATGCGGTCTCCGCACCCCGCAAAGTCCCACATCCGGTGAGAGTGGCGCTGGAGAGGAGCAACGCGACATAGAAGGAACTCCCTCACCACCTTGGGCGCTGTCACATTGTGCGCCCTCAAACTTTTGAAGCGGCGCCAGACGAAAGCGAGCCGGGGGCTTGCGAGCGGTTCATGACCCCAGCCTGGGTTGGGAACAGCAGGCAAGGTCGGGTGCTAGAGCAAGGGGCTGGGCACCCCGACGTCCACATACAGCCACCGCTTTGTGAACCTGGCCTGAGAAGGCGGAAGGCCGAAGTCAATCCCTGAAGCAGCCGTCTCAGGCATGGCGAAGAAGCTTACACACCCCGAGCACTGAGTGGGATCACTCAGGCGCAGAGAAAAGAAGTGGCGCAGCAGGGCAACAGAAGGAGGGATGCCTATCATTGCCTCACACACTAAAGCAAAGACAGCTAAAAGGGTAATGGACTCCAGCCCGAGGTGCATCATGTGGATCTGATAATGGGAGAGCACAACATTGAAGAAAGCAGAAAAGGGGGGAACTAGACCCGCCCATAAGGCATCGGCGAAGAATCGGACCTCTGTGACGGCCCTAGCAAGAAAGGCGCGGGATGCGGGCCAAACTGTGGTCCGGCCGCACTCGTTGAAGATGGAAGCAAGGGTGGAGTGGACCTTGTCCAAGGCTTCTGGGTTGAGTATGATTGACCGATCGACGGCGGGGGCCGCTGCTGGAGGTGCGCAGGACAAAGGCGCGGGCTTCTTCCCCCTTCCCTTCTTTGTCGGTGCCATGGCGTTGGGGAAGGGGAAGAGCTCGAGCCGAATTGGCGGCGGAGGTTGGAGCTCGGAGAAGAAGGAAAGGTAGGAGGCGAGCAGGCAGCCAAAGGAGGAACAACTGTGTGCAACTACGGGTCCGCTTAGCCGGGCGCGTAGCAAGGCATCGTGGGAAGTGCAGACGCCCACGTCCAATCAATCGCCACGTGGCGCCCAAGGCCGCAGGCTGTTAGGGCCCGCGACGCTTCGCGCTTGCCCCTTCGCTTCTTTGCTAAGCCAAGCCCGCGCATGCCTTGGGCCCGGGGGCGACTGTCGGCGTTCTGGGAACGGGGGTCCCCAGACTTGCCTGCCTGCGGCCTGCGGCGTGGCTCAAGTGGGGGCCCAGCGCGGCCCATCTTCATCAACTTAAGCTCAAGACCCTCGCGAGGGGCCAAGCCTCGCGGGGCGGACGATAGGAAGCTTCCTCAAGAGCGGCCTCATCAGGCAGGCTCGCGAGGAGGCAGAGAGATCAATGCAAGGGTACCTCGCGAGGATCCCATGACGCAAGCCATGACAATCAAGGCCAAGCGGGCACCGGCCTGCGCAGGGTCCTTGTTTCCCCTTTGGTGCAAAGGGGGCAAGCATAGGCCAAGGTATTAGGCAAAGGTTACCATTCCGGTGCAACGAGACCAAGACCAGCCGGACGGCCGGACGAAGGTCACCATGGAGCCCAAGACGGCGTCATCACCAGTGCTTTTGGCAGCCGAAGACCACCTTTGGTCAGGATAACTTGTACTAGACGTTCCCCTTCAAAATGGCCGATTGTTGGCGCCCTTCCCGCTCAATTATTTGGGAAGAGGCCCAGGGCCTCTATAAATAGAGCTAGCCACCACAGAGGGAGAAAACATCGAGAAACCTGGTAGAACCCTAGCAGAGAGAAAGAGAGGCGACGGAACTCACCCTAGCAGTTCATCGCACCAGCTCAAGAACACCTCTCGCGAGGCTGTTCTTCCCTTGTACTATTCATCGTCAGCCCCTGAGGCAATCCACCACACCACACACTGGAGTAGGGTATTACACCACAACGGTGGCCCGAACCAGTATAATCCTCGTGTCTCTTGTGTTGTTCATCATTTTCATCTTAGTTCGCATGAGAGGATCGGACGTAGATCGGTAGGGGAGAGATCTCCGCGCACACCCCAGTGTTCAAACCTCAAGGGTCTGCCGGAACCCGAAATCCGACAGTGTTGATCATAACACTTCTATTAAAATGCTTAAATAAGTTGTTTTTCCAAGGTTTGGAGTCCCTAGATATTTAATGAGTAATGGTGGTTCACATTTTATTCATGGTGCTTTCCGTAAAATGCTTGCTAAATATGATGTTAATCGTAGAATTGCACCCCCTTATCACCCTCAGTCTAGTGGTCAAGTAGAATTGAGTAATAGAGAACTAAAATTAATTTTGCAAAAGACTGTCAATAGGTCTAGAAAGAATTGGTCCAAGAAACTAGATGATGCATTATGGGCCTATAGAACTGCATATAAAAATCCTATGGGTATGTCTCCGTATAAAATGGCCTATGGAAAAGCCTGTCACTTACCTCTCGAACTAGAACACAAGGCTTATTGGGCTATTAAAGAACTTAATTATGATTTTAAACTTGCCGGTGAGAAGAGGTTATTTGATATTAGCTCACTTGATGAATGGAGAACCCAGGCCTACGAAAATGCCAAGTTGTTTAAAGAAAAAGTTAAAAGGTGGCATGATAAAATGATACAAAAGTGTGAGTTTAATGTAGGTGGTTATGTATTACTATACAACTCTCATTTAAGATTTTTTTTGCAAGAAAACTTCTCTCTAAATGGGAAGGCCCTTACGTTATCGAGGAGGTCTACCGTTCCGGTGCCATAAAAATCAACAACTTCGAAGGCACAAATTCGAAGGTGGTGACCGGTCAAAGAATCAAACATTATATCTCAGGTAATCCCATAAATGTTGAAACCAATGTTATTGAAACCGTAACCCCGGAGGAATACATAAAGGACACTTTCCGAAACGTTTCAGACTCCGAAAAGGAATAGGTATGTGGTACGGTAAGTAAACCGACTCCAAAACAGTTTTTAAGGCAATATTTCTCTGTTTTGGAATATTTAGAAAAACAGAAAAATAAGCAGCAGTCTGGGAAGGACACAAGGGCTCCAGGAGGGTGGAGGGCGTGCCCTACCCCCCTGGGCACGCCCCCCTAGCTCGTGGGCACCTCGTGTGCTCTCCGGACTCCGTTTTCTTACAGGACACGTATTTTGGTCGGTAAAAATTCATTATATAATCTCCTGGGGGTTTTGACTCCCGTATCACGCAATTATCTCCTGTTTGTGTTTCGAGCTGTTGCTGCTACAGATTAGAGCAGGATGTCTTCGCAAGAGTCAGTCGGGGAGAGCCGGGTGTCTCATCCGGCACCGAGATCAATGACAGACGATTGCTACCTCTTGAGCACTGCGTTGGATTTCCCCGAAGAGGAGAGGATGATGCAGCAAAGTAGCGTAAGTATTTCCCTCAGTTTTTGAGAACCAAGGTATCAATCCAGTAGGAGGCTACACGCGAGTCCCTCGTACCTACACAAAAACAATAGCTTAACGCAACCAACGCGCTTAGGGGTTGTCAATCCCTTCACGGTCACTTACGAAAGTGAGATCTGGTAGAGATGATAAATAATATTTTTGGTATTTTTGGTATAGAGATGCAAAGTGAAAAGTAAAAGGCAAAGTAAAAAAAGCAAAGCAATAATAAAGTGATGGAGATTGATATGATGAGAAAGAGACCCGGGGGCCATAGGTTTCACTAGTGGCTTCTCTCAAGAGCATAAGTATTCTACGGTGGGTGAACAAATTACTGTTGAGCAATTGACAGAATTGAGCATAGTTATGAGAATATCTAGGTATGATCATGTATATAGGCATCACGTCAGACCGACTCCTGCCTGCATCTACTACTATTACTCCACTCATCGACCGCTATCCAGCATGCATCTAGAGTATTAAGTTAAAAACAGAGTAACGCCTTAAGCAAGATGACATGATGTAGAGGGATAGTTTCATGCAATATGATAAAAAACCCATCTTGTTATCCTCGATGGAAACAATACAATACGTGCCTTGCTGCCCCTTCTGTCACTGGGAAAGGACACCGCAAGATCGAACCCAAAGCTAAGCACTTCTCCCATGGCAAGAAAAACCAATCTAGTAGGCCAAACCAAACTAATAATTCGAAGAGACTTGCAAAGATAACCAATCATACATAAAAGAATTCAGAGAAGATTCAAATATTATTCATAGATAGATTGGATCATAAACCCACAATTCATCGGTCTCAACAAACACACCGCAAAAAGAAGATTACATCGAATAGATCTCCACGAGAGAGAGGGAGAACATTGTATTAAGATCCAAAAGGAGAGAAGAAGCCATCTAGCTACTAACTATGGACCCGTAGGTCTGAAGTAAACTACTCACACTTCATCGGAGGGGCTTGGATGATGATGTAGAAGCCCTCCGTGATTGATGCCCCCTCCGGCGGAGCTCCGGAACAGGCCCCAAGATGGGATCTCGTGGATACAGAAAGTTGCGGCGGTGGAATTAGGTTTTTGGCTCCGTATCTGATCGTTTGGGGGTACGTAGGTATATATAGGAGGAAGGAGTACGTCGGTGGAGCTTTGAGGGGCCCACAAGGTAGGGGGCGCGCCCTCCACCCTCATGACCGCCTCGTGGCTTTCTTGACGGAGTGTCCAAGTCTCCTGGGTCTTATCTGATGAGAAAATCGTGTTCCCGAAGGTTTCATTCCGTTTGGACTCCGTTTGATATTTTGTTTCTCCGAAACACTGAAATAGGCAAAAACAACAATTCTGGGTTGGGCCTCCGGTTAATAGGTTATTCCCAAACATAATATAAAAGTGGAAAATAAAGCCCAATATAATCCAAAATAGTAGGTAATATAGCATGGAGCAATCAAAAATTATAGATACGTTGGAGATGTATCAACGATCATGTTGACCCCTTTGGGCCAGCAACGGAGGAAGAGATGGAGGCTGATTTGAAGAGGATAGATGCCATGGAAGAGGATCAAGAAGTCACTTCCCGCCTCCAAGCTGGATTCACAATGGGAGAACTGCAGAGCTCAGCTATTCCAAACTCGGTTGTCCCTTCCAATGTTAGATTTCTTTCTTATGAGAATATGAAAAAGAGTGTCATTGGTTCTCCCGCAGCTATGCAGCACCCTTGGGTGCAAGGAGCTTTAGCTGTTACAGGAAAACTCCGAAAGGAAATAATGGACCTCAAGCAGCAAGTCAACAAGCTTGAGGAGGAGAATCGTATCTTGAGGGGCATCATCGCCAAGAACATCACATCAACAACTCCCCCTTCTTCACCAACAAAGGAGACATAATCACCTGGGTATGGGCACTCCACTTGGCAACTCCCAAGCTTGGGGGAGTGCCCCGGTATCGTATCACCATCACTTTTATCTTTACCGTTTTTCTTAGTTCGATCCTTTTGGTAATATCTTGATCTAGCATAAGAGATCATATGACAAGAATTATATAAGTTGTTGTCCTAAAAATGATCATGATGCCCTCATGTCCGTATTTTATTTTTATCGACACCTCTATCTCCAAACATGTGGACATATTTTTCGATTTCGGCTTTTCGCTTGAGGACAAGCGAGGTCTAAGCTTGGGGGAGTTGATACGTCCATTTTGCATCATGCTTTTATATCAATATTTATTGCATTATGGGCTGTTATTACACATTATGTCACACTACTTATGCCTATTCTCTCTTATCTTACATGGTTTACATAAAGAGGGAGAATGCCGGCAGCTGGGATTCTGGCTGGAAAAGGAGCAAATATTAGAAACCTATTCTGCACAGTTCCAAAAGTCATGAAACTTCACGGATGATGTCTTCCAAATATATAAAAAACATTGAGCGCAAGAACTTCACCAGGGGGGCCACACCCTGCCCACAAGGGTGGGGGCGCACCCTACCCCCTGGGCGCGCCCCCTACCTCGTGGGCCCCCTGGTGGCCCTCCGGTGACCATCTTCTGCTATATGGACTCTTTCGATGGAAAAAAAATCATAAGCCATCTTCTCGGACGAAACTCCGCCGCCATGAGGCGGAACCTTGGCGGAACCAATCTAGGGTTCTGGCGGGGCTGTTCTGTCGGGGAAACTTCCCTCCCGGAGGGGGAAATCATAGCCATCGTCATCACCAACGCTCCTCTCATCGGGAGAGGGCAATCTCCATGAACATCTTCATCAGCACCATCTCATCTCAAAACCCTAGTTCATCTCTTGTATCCAATTCTTGTCTTCAAGTCCGGGATTGGTGCTAGTAGGTTGCTAGTAGTGTTAATTACTCCTTGTAGTTGATGCTAGTTGGTTTAATTGGTGGAAGATCATATGTTCAGATCCTATATGCACATTAATACCCCTCTGATTATGAACATGTTTATGCTTTGTGAGTTGTTACTTTTGTTCCTGAGGACATGGGAGAAATCTTGCTATTAGTAGTCATGTGAATTTGGTATTCGTTCGATATTTTGATTAGATGTATGTTGTCTCTCCTCTAGTGGTGTTATGTGAACGTCGACTACATGACACTTCACCATTGTTTGGGCCTAGAGGAAGGCATTGGGAAGTAATAAGTAGATGATGGGTTGCTAGAGTGATAGAAGCTTAAACCCTAGTTTATGCGTTGCTTCGTAAGGGGCTGATTTGGATCCATATGTTTCATGCTATGGTTAGGTTTACCTTAATACTTTTGTTGTATTTGCGGATGCTTGCAATAGAGGTTAATCATAAGTGGGATGCTTTTCCAAGTAAGGGCAGCACCCAAGCACCGGTCCACCCACATACCAAATTATCAAAGTTGTGAATCATATGAACGTGATGAAAACTAGCTTGATGATATTCCCATGTGTCCTCGGGAGTGCTTTACATCATATAAGAGTTTGTCCAGGCTTGTCCTTTGCTACAAAAAGGATTGGGCCACCTTGTTGCACCTTATTTACTTTTGTCACTTGTTGCTCATTACAAATTATCTTATCACAAAACTATCTGTTACCACTTATTTCAGTACTTGCAGAGAATACCTTGCTGGAAACCGCTTATCATTTCCTTTTGCTCCTCGTTGGGTTCGACACTCTTACTTATCGAAAGGACTACGATAGATCCCCTATACTTGTGGGTCATCAGTTAGCCACCATATTTTTTCTTAGCGCTTGTTGCAACTCCACCTCATTACCACATCCTACCCATAAGCTTAAATAGTCTTGATCTCGCAGGTGTGAGATTGCTGAGTCCTCGTGACTCACGGATACTTCCAAACAGTTGCAGGTGCCGATGATACCAGTGCAGGTGATGCTACCGAACTCAAGTGGGAGTTCGACGAGGACCTTGGTCATTGCTATGTTTCGTTTCCTGATGATCAGTAGTGGAGCCCAGTTGGGACGATCAAGGATCTAGCATTTGGGGTTGTCTTCCTTTATTTTGGTTCCGTAGTCGGACCTTGATTGTACTCTGGATGATGTATGTTTAACTTGTTATTTGTGTGAAGTGGCGATTGTAAGCCAACTCTTTATCCCTTTCTTATTCAGTACATGGGATGTGTGAAGATTACCCCTCTTATGACAAAACCACCATGCGGTTATGCCTCTAAGCCGTGCCTCAACACGTGGGAGATATAGCCGCATCGTGGGCGTTACAAGTTGGTAATCAGAGCCATCCCCGACTTAGGAGCCCCCTACTTGATCGAATCGTTGAGGTTGTTGAGTCTAGAACAAAAATGTTTTGAGTCTTAGGATTATATACATCGGAGAGTAGGATTCTTTTTACTCCTCAGTCCCTTCGTCGCTCTGGTGAGGCCTCCTGACGTAGAAGTTTTGACTTTCCTCTCCTCAAATTTCACTATTTTTTTAGGATCACGCGGGTATCTTGGAATCGTTTCGATATTCTTGTGACGAGAACATTGTTCTTGGTGCCTCCTGACATTTAGGGGTTGTGGCAGTGTCCCGGGGAGTTGAGCTCCGAGGTGTTGTCGTCACAATTTTATCATTGCAGTTATGGAATACCTGAGTTTCGCCGACATCGAAAATCTCTTTTATGCAGTTGTTGGTGAGATAACCTCGACGCCACCCAGTACTGGGGTAGGAGTTCGGGAGTATTGCCATAGCTTGTATAACGGATGCTTTTCGAAGGTTGAGGTACACGATTTCCGGAGTTTTCTTGGTTATGTGTTGACGGATGGATACAGTTGGAGCGTAGGGCTTGTTAGTTGTGTGATATATATTGTGCCTCCATGTATCCCCAACACCAGATTGCATAACCAAAAAGTTTCGGGAGTTTATAGGTGGGAATTCAAGTAGCTCCTAGAATATCTTTCCAATAGACACATGATATGATTTGGGGTCTATCATATGTTTGTTCTGGCTTATTCTGCAAGCCAAATCCTTTGTTTTTGTTTTTGTTTGTGGTATTCGAGTTGCATCAATGTCAAGTGTTGATTCCATTCCTTCCCTAAGCAGTGTTCTCATATTTCTATGTGAATACTAATCCTTCTAGATAATCGAGGTTGTCATGTTAATTCTTTTCCAATCGGCGTGATTCTCTTCAAGTGGATCCGATCATTTCAACATTCGCGAGATCAATTCTAAGTTTTCCTCAACGGTGTTTGTTTCAATCCATCCCAAGTTGTCTTTGTTTTTCCCGCCCTCCCACCTTTTTTCTTCAAGGACTCAGATTTCTTATCAAGTATCCATCTTATGGATGTGAAGTCTCTCCATTCTTTTTCATCAATGTTCTTATCCGATGGTTCTCAATAAGATACTAATGAAGCTTCAAGTTTATTATTCTTCGTTCTCTTTTCTTCCCTGATGAATTCAATTCGATCATATCCTTTCCTCGTTTCAAATGTTTTCTCATGCCGGTGCACCTCTTAATCATCCACTTCTCGCCATTCATTTGTTCTGGAGTACTGAAGACATCTCAGGAGATTCGTGTTTTCATTCCTAATCCGTTCAAGCTATCTCGAGGTTGTTATCTCATTCAAGCCATTTAATTCAACCGGTGCAATCTCTCTTTTCAAGCAATCATTCAATGGTGTATCTTTAAGTGGGCCCTAATCCATAGGTCTTTTTCCAGGATCTTACCTGACTCTCCTAATTTTCCTGGAGCTATTCTCGAATTATTTTCAATGTGTGACGTAAGAATGAATTGTTGAATTATCATCAGTCATATGTCTTTCTCTAAGATCTTTCAAATTCTTTCTGTCGTTGGTTCAACCTTTCTAGTATTCATTCCAGAGTGCCTCAACAATTCTTGATGGTGTTTCTCGTCGTCATTCTTGGATTTTGAAGACCGAAGAAGAGTTCCTCTTAAATCCTTACCCGTTCTTCCAAAGATATGAAGTTCAAGCTTGATGCCATCCTCTCATAATTGTTTTCTGATTGTGACAATTCTTTTCACCCATCCGAAGCAATTCAGGAGTCTTTTCAGTTTGATTCTTCGGAGCCATCATCTCAGAATTATTCATTCCAGCTTTCAGCTCTCGTTCTCCAAATCTTACCGGTGCATCACTCAGGTATTCTCTAGTCAGTTCATGATCTATTCGTTCTCATGTATCTAAATTCCTTCAAGTATCTTCATTTGTTTTCCAATTCTTCCCGATGAATTCTGCCTTTGCTTTCTTACGGCGGTTTGTTCAAGATTACTCTTCCTATGTTCTCGCATTAATTCATTCGTTCTTTCCAATCCTACCAACGGATCGTTGAAGACTTTTCTCGGGTTTGGCTATATCTTTTCAATCTTTTCAAGAAGAATAAGTAGTATGCCAAATCCGTTGCTTGTCATCAAGTTAAGTTGATGAAGGATAAACATACAGTACATCTTATTCTTGTTTTCTTTGAGGTGATTCAATTCTTTTCTTTCGGAGCTCATTCATGATATCAATTTGTTGGTGCTAAGTTGTTCATGTTTCTTTTCGGAGTTCCAAGTTTACTCGGTTATATCATCGCGAAGCTCCATCTAAATCATCGCAAGGCTTCACCTTGTGTTTTCAACTTCTCTCTCTTTTTATCATCCTTTTATTACCGGAGTTCTTCATGGAGGTTCTACATGGTGGTTCGTCAAGGATTCATTCCATTCTTCAATTGTTCTTCAAGATTTCTCTCAGAGTTATGATCCGCCAAGCTATACTCAAAATTTAACATGGTGCTCAACACATGTTTTGTCTTGAGGAGTTTAAGCATTCTTCAACTTGCACCCGAAGTGCAATTCTTTCTACATTATCTTTTGAGGTGGTTTTATGTCACTCTTGACAATTTCCTTCATGTTTCATGATTCACAAGTTGTCAGGAATGAGATAATTAAATCTATTAATTACTTAATTGGGGTATCTTGGTATAGATTTCACCTAAAGCCTTCCATTGGGAATGTTGCTATTGTGGTGCTTATCAATGATCCAATCTTCTCCTTCCTATCTCGGTGAAGAAGTTTTTCATCTCTTCTTTGTTCCCGATCAACCATTGCTTTCGGTGGCAGAATTTCACCTCGGTTTTGAGATGTTTTCCATAAGCCCACTACAAGCTTTTTCGTTTCGTTGTTGGTTTTCCAACAACTCCGTTTTAACCTTCTTTGAAGGGTGCTTTCCAAGCTCATTTGTGGCAGAAGTTGTCATTTTCTTCTCCATTTTGTTATTCCAATGATATATCTTCTATTCTTTCTTTCGAGGGCATTGTGATGTTGCTCTCTTCACTCATCATCTCGGATTGTGAGGACCATGTTCTTTTCGTGCTTATCCATTCAACCAGAGTGATGTATGAAACCTTTCTTACCCCTTGTACCATTCTTTCAATAGTCCCGAAGGTAGTGTGTTGTTGATTTCATCAAGTATCTTCTCATCTTGTCAAGTTCATGTTCAATTCCTTCCATTTACAGTCGGAGTGTTGTCCAAACTATATCATTCTTATTCCTTCTATATCTTGTTTTAATCAGAGTGTTGTGTCTATCATTCCTCTTCTAACCGGAGTCTCATCCAAGTGCCTTCTTTTTGCCAAGTTCATATTCTATGCCTTTCATTTTCAACCGGAGTGCTTGCATGTACTTCTTGTCCATTGTAACCCTTTTCTTATGTCTTTCAACCTACAAGGTTCCTGTAATGTTCCTTGTTCCTCTTTTCTAACGGAGTGTTTTCAACTTTGTTCATCTTCGTTGTATTCTTTCTTTCAAGTTGTTCAACCTCTAAGGTTCTTTGGTTTCACTCTTTTGTCAAGAAGCAACTTTGTTTTTACCTCTTCCTCTTCCGCTTCTCTTCGGTGTCATCCTTATATCTCGGGATGAGATCTCTTGTAAGTGGAGGAGTGTTGTGACACCCCAAGACCGACGCTCCAGATGCCTTTCATGTGTTGTGTGTCAGCCTTGTGTTTTATTTGTTTGTTCCATTTCATCATCGCATCATTCGCATTGCATCGGCACTCTGTTGTCGTCATGGTTTTCAAAACTTGCACCCGTTCATAGTTGCCGCGTCCCCCCCCTTGCCTTCGTTGATCGTTCCAAGACCAACCGTGTTTTTGGATTCCCTCTTGGCTAACCACCTAACCTCTCTCGTCAGCCCATGGCCCCCTTGTGTGCGCGTCGGAAACTCCCCCCAACCCGACCCGGACAGTCATGACCGACGTGTTTGAATCATCTCCAAAAATACCTTCATTTCTCCATTGGACTCACTAACCTTTTATTCTTCACTGTCCGATCGTGATCCGATGATCAAATTTGCTCCAAACCCCCTCTAGTCCATAGTCTATATTTATAGCAGATGACCCCCTAACCAAATCGGACCCAACCCTAATTTCTAGGAGATTTGTCCCCTCACCCGCCACCGCCACACTCCTCCTGTCTCTTCCTCATCGGGATCTCCTCCCGATCCATCCAGTCGATGCCCACCTCCTCGATTTGCAGACCCGGCCAATCATCGTCCCCAGACACTAAGCACCTCCCACCTCGAGCTCCTCCAAGATCACCACACCGCATCCACCAGCACTCCACTCGGTCCACCGTCGCCAGCGACCGCGCCACCCGGACCCCGTGCCCTGGCCTGCTCCGTCGAGCCTCTCCACTGCCAGCACCCACCAGCACGGCCCCGCGCCCATGCTCCCACAGCCCCCCTCGTCTAGGAGCTCCACGAGGAGAGGAGCAATAGCGCCCGAGCGCTCCTCCTCCTCGCGACCCGCCGCCCCAGCGAACCACACCGCCGGCGACCACCTTCAGCAGGCCCCTCTGTCGCGCCCCTCCTCCTTCCTCCCTTCATCCCCTTTTCTGGTCCCTCAAGCTCTCTCTGTTCAGCTGTCACAGGACCCCCGCCATGGATGCAGGCTTCAAGCCACCACCGCTGCCGTCGACACCGGCCATGCACATGCCACGCGCCGGAGTGGAGCTTCGAAGGAGTTCGTCGTCGCCGCCAATCACCTCGGCTCCGGCTAGAACGAGCTCGACCCCTTCCTCTGCTTCGCCCCCTCGATCCCGCTACTGCCTGCTTCATTTGATTGAGCAGCGCCACCGCTGGAGTTCCTCGTCGCCGGGAACCGCCTCCCCGACCCTCGAACTGCTCGGATCCTCCGCGTCCACAGCATGCCTCGTCTCCAGCGTCGTGCCAAGTCCCACATTGTCGGCAGCGTTCCCACCGTCCGTCGCCTGAACCTGTTGCTGCCTATGTCCTTAAGTAACGAGCGGCAGCTCGTTCGCCTCGCCTCGCGTTGACCACGGTCAGGCCACATCTTGCGCCAGGCCGAGCCGGCCTAGCTTCCCCCAGCGCAACCCGCTGTCGGCCTCACCTCATCACCGACCTGGGCTAAGGCCCACAAGGTGAGCTGCGCCCCGCCCAGATCCACAACCTTTTGGCCCACGTGGTGTTTTTTCCCGCCTGGTGGATTTCTCAATTATCCACAGGAAAACTAGATTTGCATAATAGCCCCTAAACTTCATGCATTTAATAACTCACAAATAGTGCATCGGATTAAAATGATGTAAACATGTAACTTGCTTAAAATTTTGTCTAGTTTCATAATATGCTGCTTTCATGCATGTTAAAAATGTTTGAAATGTTGTTTGTTTAAATTTGCTCATATGACATGTTAAAATGGTTTATTTCATAACTACATAAATGTAGCTCCAAATTTAATAAACTTTATATGTAAATGGGGCAGAAAAATGCCCAGTTTAACATGGTGCACTCATCTTGCATGTTTAACAACTCTAAAATATGGTTTAGGGCAGAACAGTACCAAATCCATAAATTGCATATGAGGATTTTTCGGAATTGTTGTTTGTTGTTTCCGGCCTCATTTAAACTTGCCTGGTTAGGTAGTTTTCTTATGCTTCACCTATTGCCATGTTTAATAACATTTAATATTATTGAGTACATAACCAAGAGAAGAACTAAATAAGTCATGTGGTGTTTCGTCAATATGCAACCCGTTTGTCTTCTTCATGGACTCGTTCTTCTTCCTAGCGGTATTTTAGGCAAGATGACCATACCCTCGATATCACTTCTATCTTTGCTTGCTAGTTGTTCGCTTTATTGCTATGTCGCGCTACCTACCACTTGTTTATCATACCTCCCATATTGCCATGTCAAGCCTCTAACCCACATTCCTAGCAAACTGTTGTTTGACTATGTTACCGCTTTTGCTCAACCCCTCTTATAGCATTGTTAGTTGCAGGTGAGGTTAAAGATTGTTCCATGTTGGAACATGGATATGTTGGAATATCATTTTACCTTTTATTTAATTAATGCATCTATACACTTGGTAAAGGGTGGAAGGCTGGGCGTTATGCCTGGCGTTTTGTTCCACTCTTGCCGCCCTAGTTTCTGTCATACTGGTGTTATGTTCCTTGATTTTGCGTCCCTAACATGATGAGGGGTATAGGACCCTCTTGACAGTTCACTTTGAATAAAACTCCTCCAGCAAGACCCAACCTTGGTTTTACATTTGCCTAACAACCTATAACTTTCCCTTGGGGTCGCGACCCCGAGGGTCATCTTTATTTTAACCCCCCGGGCCAGTGCTCCTCTGAGTGTTGGTCCGAAACGGGCAACCTGCGGAGCCACCTTAGGGAAACTCGAGGGCTGGTTTTACTCGTAGCTTGTCCCATCTGGTGTGCCCTGAGAACGAGATGTCTGCAGCTCCTATTGGGATTTGTCGGCACAGTTGGGTGGTCTTGCTGGTTTAATTTTACCATTGTCGAAGTGTCTTGTGCACCGGGATTCCGAGTCTGATCGGGTGTCCCGCGATGGAGGATTGTCTCCACGGGATCATGAGCTTGTGATGGGTTAATTTGGGACACCCTTGCAGGGTTTAAACTTTCGAGAGCCGTGCCTGCGGTTATGTGGCAGATGGGAATTTGTTAATATCCGATTGTAGAGAACTTGACACTTGACTTAATTAAAATGCATCAACCGCGTGTGTAGCCGTGATGGTCTCTTTTCGGCGGAGTTCGAGAAGTGAACACGGTTTGTGTTATGTTTGAACGTAAGTAGTTTCAGGATCACTTCTTGATCACTTCTAGCTTCACGACCGTTGCGTAGCTTCTCATCTTACTCTTATTTGCATATGTTAGCCACCATATTTTTGCTTAGCGCTTGCTGCAACTCCACCTCATTACCACATCCTACCCATAAGCTTAAATAGTCTTGATCTCGCGGGTGTGAGATTGCTGAGTCCTCGTGACTCATGGATGCTTCCAAACAGTTGCAGGTGCTGATGATACCAGTGCAGGTGATGCTACCGAACTCAAGTCGGAGTTCGACGAGGACCTTGGCCGTTGCTATGTTTCGTTTCCTGATGATCAGTTGTGGAGCCTAGTTGGGACGATCGGGGATCTAGCATTTGGGGTTGTCTTCCTTTATTTTGGTTCCGTAGTCGGACCTTGATTGTACTATGGATGATGTGTGTTTAACTTTTTATTTATGTGAAGTGGTGATTGTAAGCCAACTCTTTATCCCTTTCTTATTCAGTACATGGGATTGTGTGAAAATTACCCCTCTTGCGACAAAACCACCATGCGGTTATGCCTCTAAGTCGTGCCTCGACACGTGGGAGATATATCCGCATCGTGGGCGTTACATAGCCGCCGCCACTCCATTCAAAACAGGGAGAGAAGAGATCAAGAGAAGAAGAACCACCAGAGATCTTTCTTGTTTTGTTCTTCCGCCTTCATATTCATTTCATCTCGGCATCACCGTTGTAAGAGAAATTCCAAGTTGTAAGATCATGGGGTATAACTATATTCATACTCATTTGGGGATTGAGACTTGTTGAATCAGAATAAAACTAAACATAATAGCATTCATCAGAATTGATTAGTTCACAAGAAAGGCTCCGAATCGATCACAGAGAAGGTAGACATGGGAAGATCTATAAAACACACACATCATAAAATAAGTAAAGTAGTTCTAAGAGATAGAACCGACAAGCTCGACAAAGACAATGCAATTTGTTTACCCAGTTCGAGTTGCTCGCATAACTCTACGTCTGGTTGGACGGATTGAGCCTAAAATCACAAGACACAAGATTCCTCACCCTATTCTCCTTGAGCTAAGTTCACTTCTAACATGTCCAATTACTCGTGGTAGATGTTCAACATGGTCCTCGGACCTTCACAGACTTGTTCTTCAGCAGTCCGTGACTACTCTTGCATGCTCTTGAACAGAGACTAGCCATCTAGAGGATGTGTAGTCCTCAAGAGTAGCATGTTAAGTTTGGCTTAGATGAAGTTCTTCAATGATACGTGGTCACTTAGCAGTTTTTAGGCTCTGGGTGTTCTCCGCACTTAGGGTTCTCACGATCTATTTGGTAGGATGGATTGGTGATAAAACACTTGTGAATTTACTCGGACCAACTAACTGCAAATGGTTGGAGTGTCATTGCTATTTATAGCCGGGAGTAATCCCGAGGGCTGAAATGGCCGTTGAAGGCAGGGGTCACCCAACATACACACGACACATGGTGAAATGGTCGGATTTCAAACACAACCACTGGACTTACTTGCATAACAATTCATCCAACTTCTCAACAAGAACTTTTCACTAAGGTGCCCTGAAGAACTTCTTCTTCGAGACCAAAGCTAAACGAACTGCTTCAAAAGACATTTCCATGTCTTCACTCAGAGAAATAAGTTGGATTGAGCCTACACACGAAGTCTTCAATCTCAGATTTCACTTAGAGCACCCTTAATAGTATGATGTACCCTGTCGACTCAATAGAAGAAAATGAAACTAAAATAATCAAAGTTCTCGCTACAATTTCATATTCCTCGCATAGAGCATCATATAGGTGTTCATGGGAGTGAAATTCCTACAAATCCACACTAGGGTTTTGGATTACAACGAGATGAAGGGAGAAGCCGATGTCAAGGATGTGAATGATGATGATGGTTGATGTCGTAGTCTCTGTTGTTGAAGCTATGGCATGGTGGTGCCTTTCTACTGATTCCCCTTCCGAATCGCTTCCAAAGGTCAGGTTTTCTGCTTTCATTTCATGGTTTGGAGTCTCTATGTTCGTCCTGCCAGAGACCCGATCACACCGGGTTGAAGTAGTCGACCATGGGGAGGGGGCGTCGTGCGGTACGACTATTGGTACAAGCGGGTGTCGTTGTATTATACGCAGTCTTATGGAATGCCAGGTGCGGCCTGGTTTCTTCCCACATGCTCATAATCTTCGTATAGAAGGCTTTTAGACGTCCCATTAGCATATTTTACACCCAAAATAGGTTTTTTCTTATCAATGCTCAAAATATCATGCCTCTTTGGAACCTGGCGAAACCAGGCAAGAAGGGCACATGAACGTGATAAAATACAAAAATCCTTATGACCAAGATGCAAAAATAGAAAGTAAAAAGTGATATAAAATGATGCCATCAAATACATGCCAAATATGATAAATTGCGCCTTATCAGGAGATGTTTACCTCTCAAGTCAGTTCGGTCAATTGTCTCTACTTAGTGTGCAATGCGGGTGGTGGGTGGATGGTGAGCTTGAGTTAGTGGAGTTGAGATTAGGAGCAAATAGCGAGTTTGCCGATGTGGTGAGGAACACATAGAGCTCAGGCCGGAGGTGTCAATGAGATCCTACTATGTAGGAAAGCGTGGTGCGTTAGATTACGCTCGGGCGGCGAGAGGTGGGAGGGGCATGTGAAAGGTCACTTACGAGTGGCCCCGACGTAGGTAGGCGCGATCTCTATCCTGCATGGCATGGACAGACAGACACAATGGACACCCCCATTTCTTCCCCGCATCTTGGGCTAAAATGGGGGATGTATTTATTCTTTCTCGTTTTCGCTATAGACTATAGTCTACTAGTCTAACTTGTTAACTTTTAGGTATTATAGATCTATCTATGACACAAGTATATCACTTGGTTTATGTTGTGGTTGCTTCCTAACTAAAAGGTCTTGCATTCAATTCTAAAAATGTTGCAATTTGTAGAAATGGTCATGTGGAATTTTTTTCTCAAACCATGCTTGATACTTTCACATTAGTAGCTATATCATTGGAAATTACACTTTTAAAAATCTTCCATGATTTTAGATAGCCCAAATGGTCATTTACTATGGTTCATTAGTTATAATTAAAAATCCTAATAGCTTTGTGAGCTATTTGGACAAGAGAAACTGCCATTGACATTGTTATCTAGCTAGCCGGTGCTTGGTACTGAGAATTTATTATACATTGTAATGAGTTTACCATCTATCACTTCCTTGCATGCATAACATATCATTTGTTGTTCTCAAGGTCATCTATAAATCACACAAGAGATACAATTGGATAAAGGATGTAGTTCGTATATGCGGTTCCTTTCTTGCAAAGATTAATTTAGCAATGGTTGTGTTTGGAAGTTGCCCATTGGGGGCTATTTATCTAATATCTTCAACCGCGTAGATTCTTGATTTTACAGGGTTATTGATTATTCTACCGAGTCCCCTATTAAGTATAGTGGTATAGAAAGAGCATAGTCTAACATTCTTGAATTTACAGGGTTATTTTTCTTTTACAAAGTCTCATTTTATGTTCACGAAGAACATTGTCTAAAATCTTGATAACATATAGGAGTACGTAGTCACTTGACTACAAATTCATGTTGTGCATTAGACGATTTATTCACTAATTTAAGATTTTGGCGTCTCTTGTCTTGGATTTGTCTCAACTCGTAAAATATGTTTACACTCAAAGCTCAACGTGTAATTGTAGTCACAATATGGAATGAACTCTATTTCGGTCATTTCAGAGTTGTGTCTTTGAATTCATGTGTTGGCTTTCAAAATTTTACTTATCATACATTGTGTTGCATAGATGGTGCTAACACTAAATAGTCCAATTAACATATTCAACTTAATGCCATGATTATTCTATGCCAAGTAAGAACAAAACATTAACATGAATTTAGCAGGATCAGAATAATGCTACCAGTGGGAGTGTCAGATATTCTTGGTCATTGTTGTATGGAGTAAATTGTTAGGTGTTCGACCTAAGTCATTTGCTTCCAGATTGCATGCATCTTCAACCCTATATGCATATATCCTGCCTGAACATATTTTGTAGAATCGGATTTGTACTCAAGAGTTTTCTTGATACTGTCAAAATATTGATAACATGTGTTCACACTTGAGCCAATGATGCAAGCCAGCATTGGCTCCATTGCGCTTCCGCCACCTCCTGGTCCATGCACGCCTGCCATTACTGTTTAAGATATATCCATCCGGTGTTCTCTTCATGTACATCTTCCGTACGAGGAGGCGCTGGTGGCTAGATGGTGATGGGGGCAATGGTGGGCGGAGATGTTGTCGGAGAGAGGTCAGCATGAGGACAAGGGAGGTGGTGACAGGAGGTAAGAAGGGTGATAGCAGGGTCAACATGAGGACAAAAAGGGAGGCAATGAGAGAAGGCAAGGGGCGATAGTGGGAGAGACTGGTTTGTGGGCAGAATATGAATGTGACAGTGGCGTCATCACATCCTCCAAGTTGTAGAAAAGGGAAAGAAGTGGCTTGATGTGCCCTGAAAAGAGAAGTGCATTGTTATTATTATTTTGTAGCATGCTTGTATTTGCAATTTGTTTAGTGAAATCAAATGTGTAATAGTCAAGCATGTTGCTAAGCAATGTATAGCTTAATAAGTGATAATTAGCTTTCCTTTTTTGCTTTCATATATGATGTTAAAGCATATTTCAAGTTGAAGAGGAATCATAATTTTATAAAATACTATATGATGATTTTTTTGACACACGTGCAATTTTTACGTGAATTTATGTGTGCATTATGTTTGTGTGTGCGGCTTGACTGGCATGAGATAAATTGCTCATGGTTGTAAGTTTATGCGATATTTGTTTTGATATATTCATAAGTACATGCTCGCGAATTACAATGATATCTTTTTATCAATGTCTTTGTATAAGTTTTATTGGTTCATAGTACTTCCTTCTTTTCAAAATAAATACGGTTGATTTAGTACAATTTTATACTAATTTATACTAAATCCGTGACATTTAGTTCGGGACGGAAGAGAGCATTAAGCAGCGCATTCAAGTAGTAACCGTAAAAACAAAGTAGCGCAAGGAAGGACGACAAAATCTGTTCACCACCTTGCCGCTTGTGGTCTCTCGCTCCTCCCGTGTGCGTGCGGCGTTGCGTCACTCATCCATCCATCCTCACCGCCGCTTACCCATCCTGCTTCTGCCTCACTCGATTCAGTTCAAGTGACCAGCACCGGCCACCGGGAAGCAGCGGGGCGCGCAGTGGGAAAGAAGGAACGCCGCAAGAGAAGAGAAGGGCGCTGCGACCGCGCTGCTCGCCGCGGCAGAGATCCGGCGGCGGCGCCCGAATCGACGGCCATGATGAGGCACAGAGCTCGCTCTTCCCCCAGCTCCCCTCTCACCCCATCCTCCAGCACGAGGTGACCTATCCATTTCCTCAGCTCTTCTTCTTCCTCCGGGCTTTTCTTCGCCGGTTCTTGTGACGGAATCGCTGCAAGCAAATTTACATGTGAATTCGCTGGAAGTTCTCACTAGAGCCGCGGCCATGGAATTCCTGGTGATGGCTGGACCAGGTTTAGAAAGCTTTTATACTGTTTATTTATTTGCCACCTTGAATATACGAGCTAGTACTTAGAACGAGGAATCTTGGGGTCCTTTTGGCACTTTATTTATTCAGTAAGACAACAATCTACTCGTATGGCTTATGAATAAATAAAGAATAAGAATAAGAATGACAGGTCCACTGAAAGGTGGGCGTGTTGCTTCGATTTCAGATTCATGGATTGGTAATGTGGGTATTGCAATGTCAATCTTTGGCGAAAAAGTAGCTGCAAAATCATCACTGTAATTTGGAGACAATCGGACAAGAACAGTGCACAAGTCAGCCTCCGTTCCCCTTCACTTTTTTTCTTGAGCACAGCACAAGGGGATCTCCGAGGTCGGGTCCTCACCCTTAGCGTCGTGGAACCTGGTGGTATCAACATGGAGCACTAGTGCACTTGGCGTTGACATTTCCCGCAGCACACTATCTTTTCCCTTCTACCACTAGCGCAGTTTTGGATAGAAACAATGTGTTAATGATGTGCTCCACGCTTTAGCTTGACCTTGAGTTAATGATATGCCCAGAGCATCAGCAGGCCATCATGTTTTTTCCCTGAAAAGTATGATAAACCATCGGCCTCTGCATCGATTGATTCACACAATTGTATATTATTAATTAATTAATGATGATGCCAAACAAATCAACTTAATAAAATTGTAAAAGGAAAGAACTCGAGGCCATCCACAAAGACCTGCCTCCCGCAGCATCCCCCAAACCTACCACCAAAGCTGTGCGCAACGTTCCAAGAAAACGCTTTCAAGAAGGAACCGCCGCTCGTACGCTGATGTTGGCTCATCCAACCAGATGTGAGACCAAGGGCTATTGCCCCGAAGCAGATCTTTGAACAAACACCTTCAACAAGGTAACGATGCACGTACGTCAATGCTGCCTGATCAAGCCCCAAAGGCAGATCATGGGTTTCCACTTGGAGAGAATGCACCCGCAATGCCTGCCGCCATACTCGTCGTCCACCACACTACCAGCTTGCTCACACAGAACTAGCGGGCCAAAGGAGAAGTCACCGGAAGGGAAGACGTCGTCACCTTGGCTTATAATGGGTGTTGCGTGGATATCCTCATTGTTCTCATCAATGGAGAAGATGCGAACAGTAGTCTTCTGATTTCCACTGCTCCATTCCCCCCCTGTCCAAGATTTGTCAGTTGCAAGAATCTCATGGCTCTATCCATATGAAGGTGTTGCATTCCTCAAGAAAGTTGTGATAATAGTTCGATCTTTTCTTGTATGTAGGTCTGCAACCATCATGTTCATTTCAGGTTGCATAATTGGTTAGTGTCAAGGGATTAGCATTTTAGCTCACATGGGAGATTCTTTCCCATTAACCCCATTATCATTGAATGACAAATTAAACTGTTGAACTAACATGTTGATTAGCCAGCACATCAGTCATTTGCTAGAAAATCACGATTTGATTTGGCAAGGCGCCGACTAGAGGCTTCTTCATTTTACACAATAGTGATAATAAATGCCACACAAACTTATAATCGGTTCTAAATTTATTACTGTGCTAATTAGTCAACTCACCGCTAATATTACCCAATTAACGGACTGAAGACCCACCTAGTATGACCTAGTTAATCATCATTAGTTACAACTACTTCAGCTAATTTTGGTGAAAGAGTTAGAACAGATTGCTTGATCATTTGTTAAATATTTTGAGCTATATCATGTAAAATGAATTGAACAATGAACATTGAACAACATACTAATGATGTGGAGTAGTTTTCTCTACCAATTTATTTTCAAACTCATCTAGAGCCAGATCAAACCACCAGTTTTCATGACAGACTGGTCCATATGTGTCGGAGATCTCAAACCGTCATGTTATGCCTATGTTTTGCCTTTCTGTGAAGGAATAGAAGCTTGTCGTCGACTCCTCCTCTATCTTCAGTTCAAATGCGAAACGGCATGAGGTTTGGTATGCAGTACAGTTGATCTAAATGAAATCTGTGAGAAATTTGAGGCACACAAATATTAAACACCGAAGGAAATTTGAGTTGTGCAGTTATCTCGGAAGACTTCTTTTATTCCTCACATTCCATGATCCCAAAATCTGGAGCTGTAACCAGGCACTACACAATGGGAAAGGATAATAGTAGTATATTAGTTGAAATGAAAGGAGGATTACCAAAAGAGGATTTAAAAAAATTACAATCGTGTTCAACAACAGAGGTGTAATAGTGCATACTTTCGTCAAATACCGGCATGAGTGTAATAGAATATTTCGCGTAATTTGCTGGACCGTGGTGGGGAACTTTCCTTGCATAGTTGCATTCTACAGCATAAACAATTTACACACTTTCCTTATTGGCAGAGTGAAGAAGATATTTGGTTTCTCCGTATCTCTCATCCTCATCAATCTGGCTTCTATTATGGAGCGTGCTGATGAGAATCTTCTTCCAGCAGTTTACAAGGAAGTCGGTGCAGCCTTCAATGCTGGTCCCACTGACCTGGGATACCTTAATTTTGTAATGAACTTTCTTAAGTCGATAGCATCGCCCTTGGCCGGCATCCTTGCTCTTCACTATGATCGCCCAGCAGTGCTTGCAATAGGAACTGTCTTCTGGGCCTTATCAACAGGGGCTGTTGGTGTTAGCCAGCATTTTCAGCAGGTTGCATTCTGGAGAGCTATAAATGGCCTTGGACTTGCCATTGTAATACCAGCACTTCAGTCGTTCATAGCGGATAGCTACAAAGATGGTACACGCGGAGCTGGGTTTGGTTTGTTAAGCCTCATCGGTGCAGTAGGAGGTATAGGTGGTAGTATTGTGGCAACACTCATGGCTGGGAAGGACTACTGGGGATTGCCCGGGTGGCGTCTTGCTTTTATTATGGTTGCGCTTGTCAGCTTCATAATTGGAATTCTTGTCTACTTGTATTCTACTGATCCAAGAAGAATCCCTGGAAATCATCTTCTTGATGACGACGACTACGAGAGGTATTTCCCCTTATTAATTGTTAAATTGTGTGTTTGTTTAATTTATTTTATCTTGTCATGCTGCGAGGCTTCATTAATCAGAACTAGTACCCGAGTCCTGCTAAAACGAGTCTAAAGAACACCCTTACAGAGAGAGACCTTTGTGTGTTGTGTACACTGATTTGGTGATCATATAGATGCTATGATTCTGCCAGATAAGATGCTATCATGATTTTCTATTTACTTGCAGGAATATAAATTTGAGTTGTAAGATTTGTTCTGCAGTGAATAATATGTGATAAGGTTGATTCTAAAGATGCATATCTCTTGTTTCATTACTTTGTCCCTTCCAGTTTGTAACCGCAGATAAAAAACCAAAAGATTTCCTTGGTCAGTGAAGCTTGTTAACTTGAAATGTGACTGCATTAGGGATGCTTTGATTTACAGGATACTCCCTCTGTCCCACAATATTATGGGACAGAGGGAGTAGATTTCTTCGTGTTCTAACTAAAGTGTGTAGTAATTGAGCCAAAGCTAGCGAAGAGATGAATAAACATAAATATTGGTATCCTCCTCTTTTCCCAGGTCACATCTGTCCAGCAAAGATGTTCTTCCTCCGACCTCTATCTGGATGGATTCTTGGGTAGCAATGAAGAGTGTCATGAAAGTGAAGACATTTCAGATCATTGTGTTGCAGGGGATAATTGGCTCATTGCCCTGGACCGCCATAGTTTTCTTCACCATGTGGTTTGAACTCATTGGTAAGGCAAACAAGCTGATAAGCTCCTAAATTAAATTCTCTAAAAGAAAGTTGAATATTGACGCTCCATGTTTGAACTCCTCTTAGGTTTTGACAATAGGAGTTCTGCAGCATTGAACAGCCTATTCGCCATTGGGTGCGCCAGTGGAGCTCTCCTTGGTGGTGTACTAGCAGACCGCCTGTCACGGCACTATCCCGATTCTGCACGCATCATGTGCGCTCAGTTTAGCGCCTTCATGGGCATTCCTTTCTCATGGATCCTTCTTACAGTCATTCCTCAGTCAACTGACTACTGGTTTGCCTACGCCGTCACACTCTTCTTCATGGGTATCACCATCAGCTGGTGTGCTACTTCCGCAAACAACCCCATGTTCGCGGAGGTAGTCCCTCCCAAGCACCGCACCATGATCTACGCCTTCGACCGGGCTTTTGAGGGTTCATTCGCCTCACTGGCCGCTCCTGCTGTTGGCTTGGTCACTGAGAAGATATATGGCTACGACGCCAAGACTGTAAACATCGCAAACGGATCAGCACAAGGGGCGTATGCGCTGTCGAGAGGGCTACTAACCATGATGATCCTTCCTTTTGGTATCTGTGTCCTGTTCTACAGCCCTTTGTACCTTGTGTTCAAGCACGACAGAGACAATGCCCAGGTGGCCAGATTCAAGGACCAGGAGCTAATCTGAAAATAAAAATATTTCTGCAGTGATGTTTCTGATAAGGATTCAAGCTTATTTGTGAATGTTTTGGTTGTAAATCGGAGCAAAAGACAATATATGCTATCAGGGAAATGTGATGCTAGTTCTAACAAAGTGCCAACATCACTAGATAATCTGAGCACATTGTGTACTTGTACACGATAACTTAAACTGCTATCTTATAGAACTTCCACAACTGCATTTCGTGTATAACTAACTTTAAAATGCACAAAGTTCCCCGTCTAGATAAGGAGACAAATCTAAGACAAGTATCTCGGGGCGGAGATAATATATTTTAGTATCTGAAAATAGAACTGTCTTCATTTACTGAACTCAATAACTATCAGTGATTCACATTTCCTTTTCTTCATATTGATGTGGGCTTTTCACTCTCAGGAAATTTGACGCCTCTAATGAACCCTGTTATAATCACGCTATCAATATAGAAGCATGATTATACCAAATATTCAATGGATTAAAAGGTTCAGACATAAATCAAAAAATTAAGCATTTAAACGTTATAACTGACAACTTTGACAAAAAAAAACAGTAAAACATACAGGAGCACAGGAGTTTCAGCTCGAACATCCTGGAGAAGCGTAGTGAGCCACAAGCACAGTAGTTCCCTGATGTAAGACATAATCATGCCCTGGAGGTGTGTGACTATCATCTAGCTCAAAAGAAGATTCATATTCAGAAGGAATGTCCTCGGTGTCTTATTCCCGTGTGTATGTCAACAGTGAAAACAGCATTAATAAAATCCAATAGAGAATGTATTGTGAACACATAATTCAGAAGTAATGTGAATGCAGAAGAGAATCAAAATGTGACCTGAATCCCTAGATGTGGAGTATTCTATGTCTGTATTTGCAGGCTCAGTGTCTTCTCCTGTACATAGTCTCGATGGTTATATAATATGAAATGTATTGTGAACACATAATTCAGTAAGTAATGTTAATACAAAAGAGAATCATAATGTAACCTCAATGGTGAAAATGACAGTAAATATAATGATAGTAACATAATCAGATAACTGAGAGAACGCCAGCGCAGAAGATAATCAAAATACAACCTGAATCCTCAGGTTAAATCTTCCCGGATACTTCAACGCCTTCTTGCCTTTGCATCCGACATTGAGCTTCTTCTTTTATTAATTAGAGTGCATTGGCAATATCCCTTTTGCCACCAGATAATCTTCATTAGCATCGACCCACCTCCAAAAAAATCACAGGGCCACCAAACACTAAATTCAAAGAAAACATACCTTATGGTTCAGGCATTTGTATCTATTGTGAACTGCTTCACGTATCCCTCCACCAGCACAAGGCCCTTGATGATGGGAAAGCTGTCTTGCCAGCACACTATGGCAGGTTGGTCGAGCTCGATGATGCCAGCGGAGAGAATGCAACGACGGCGGACAGGAAAGATGAGGATTCAGGCACCAGCACAGAATTTGTATTCCAGGGATACCCGCTAACAAAAAAATCAGAGCGCAGCAACCTTTTTGGAATAAAAAACAGACCGTCTTGCAATAAGAGAGGCAGAGCAAGGAACACCAGTGACTACATAAAAGAGGCTATTCAATAATAACATGTCGCAGAAGGCCACAAATGCTGTGGCAGATCGATCACAGTCAAAGGCAGGTTCAACTCCAGCTCCACAAGAGCACACACATTATGACACCAAACAACAAACGAAACAACACAAGATAAACCCACAAGTCATAACCGTCAATGACATCAACTCAGCCCCTGCAATTCGGTCCCTCCTTTCTTTCAGGTGAAGCTCATCAACGGTGAGCCGCACAGCTGCACGTCCGAGACGTCTGAGAGCCTCATCCTGGAGCTCGACCCCATCTCGAACTCCTCCAGGTCCGAGATGCTCTTCCTCTTGTGTGCTGCCGCTGCTTCCTGCCTCAAGCTCTCCTCGGAAGAATCCTTGGGGGTGATGCTTGGGGCCTCGGACGCCTCCAGGATGGGGCTCAGCATTGGCTGCTGCTGCATCTGGTTCTGCTGCGCCACCATCTCTGCCTGGGCTTCCGCCACCGTCGAGGGGTCGTCCTCCGAAGCATAGAGTATCTTCTGGATAGCCTTCACAATCTGCACACGAGATAAAGATTTCATCGTCAACATTGCCCTTTCAAATACATAGATCAAGGTTCAGACATCTGCTGTTGTACTCTACAAGCATGATGTTTACACGTTCAGACACCTGCTGTTGTACTCTACAAGCATGATGTTTACACTTGTTCAGAAGGCTTTTTTTAACACACTGGTAGCAATTGGCAGGCGCCGAGTAAGAGAATGGTTAAGCATTTCTGCTACTTACCGGTAAATGCTCAACCTCGGGGCTCTGGCACAAGATCTCAACGTCCCGCAGCTTAGAGAAATAGAAATCTCTCTCTTTCTCGGCGCTATCAACAAGGAGTTTCAGCTCGGTCATCTGCAAAGCATCATTGTCAGAATACAGGACTTGTGCAATGCCGAGAGACAGCAAGAAAGTTATGCTCAGCGTTCATGCCAAGTCACTCTCACCTGTGCATCATAAGCTGGAGGCGGCTTTGCGCACCGCTGTGGAGCATTTGAAGCATGCCCGTTGGCCCGCTTAGCTGCGTGCGACGGAGGCTGAGCTTTGTGGGTGGCGGATGCAGACTTGGCAGGCGCCTGGGAAGTCCCTGATGTCCTTCTGTTGGTGTCTTTCCCACCCTTGCTGCTTTCTCTTCTCTCAGAAGCATTGTAGCTGTGTGTTCAGAGGATTTTCATGAGATATGATAAGCACAATTGGTAACACTACCTGGTCATATATGCTACAGAAAGAATGGGGTTGGCTACCTGGTCATGAATCCACCATTAACAGAATCACAGTATCTTTTCATCCACTGCATGAACTCCAGGTTGTCTAGGGGCCTTCCTTTGATGAGCTTATTAACCTCAATGTGCTGCGACAGTGACAAAATATCATAATGTTCAGTTACATTAACAGTCCCTAAGGAATAACAAGAAGTAAGGATATGCTCAATGGTAATCCAGATTGCTCAAAAGGGTTGAATTTCAGTTTTCACACAGTTCTGATGACAAACACCATTTATGTAGGTTGTACACAGTTTACATATTCAGATATATATATTTTTATATATAATTCAGTTACACTAATAGTCCCTATGGAAGTACTTAACAAGTAAGGATATCCTCAATAAGAATCCAGACTGCTCATGTGCTTCAAAGTTAAAAAGGACTGAATTTCAGTTTTCACGCGGTTCTGACAACACATGGCAATTCTCCACACAGCACAAAACACTATTTATTTAGGGAACCTTCTATTCAGATCCGTATTTTGAACAGCCTAAAAATGTGATGTCTCGACCGTTCACTTCCACAATCCACAAAACTACATATACCCATCAAATTACTAGCCAATTGCCTAACTCATGGCTCAGTGTCTGTATATAGAATTCTGGTGACCACAACTCCACAATGAACTGATAACCTACAAATTCTTAGTCCATCCTCGCGTGCGGAGTAATCTGGCGGCATGAGCAATACAACTAACGCCACATAAATTCGCTCGCGAGGGGGGAGAAGAAATGGGAGCGCACCTTGGTGATCTTCAGCTTGTTGAACACATCCTGCAGGACCTTGTAGTTCTGGATCATGTCGTACTCGTTCTTGGCGTCGAAGTTGACCTTGTGCATGGGCACCGCCCCGGGGTGCGCCGCGTCCATGAGCTGGCACGCCACCGCGCCCGACGCCGCCTGCACACACACGAGAATTCCGGCCGCGCGCCGTGTGAGCATCCCGAAACGCAACGAACCGAACCCAAATCGCGCCCGCAGATCCAGCAAAACCGCACGGATCGGGGGACGAACAGGCCATTGGAAGACGAGGTGGAGAGGGGAGGGGGGAGATCCGAACGTACCTCCTCGACCTTGGCGAGGCCGAGCTGCAGGGTAGTGTTGATCCAGGCGAGGATCTCGTTCCGCCCCACGAAGTAGGCGCCGTCCATCATCCCTATGTTGCTGACCGACATCTCCGCCGCCCTTGTCTTGCTTCTCCGCCGCCGGAGACGCGACCCGGACCTGCTCTCGCAAGGGACCAGGGGAGGTGGGGGGTGGAGCGGAGGAGCGGGGCTGGGGTTTCGCGAGGAAGGTTTTCGAATGCGGGCGGCGTTGGGGGATTCGGCCGAGATATAAGGTGAGAGAGACTTTTTGCGTCGGACGGTTCTGCCCTCCTAGGTCTGCGGTGCGGCCAGGGCTGGGAGGGGATTCAGGTTTCGACGGGTGTGACCGAGCGCCGGGGTGCGCGTGGACGGCCGGATTCGTCCGACCGTTGGGAGCGGTCCGGGTGGCCAGGGGCTATCTCGTAATTTCGCACGGTTGGGGATTTCGAATTTTGGGTTTAGGCGTGCTGCAACCATCACGTCTCTCGCGGTGTGAAGGCGACTCGCGTTGGGCTGGCATAGTTTTTTTTTTCGACAAAGGGCTGGCGTAAATGTTTCCTATGGGCAAAGGTGGAGCGTTTTCGGTTTCAGCGAATTCTGCCCGTTGCTTTTTGCTACGAGGAGTAATAGCGTGTGATCGAACGGGTGGTCCTGCCACACCAAGCCTGCGAACTTTAGGGCATCTCTAGCCGTTCGCCTCCCCCCCTCGCCGTTATTGAAAAAGAGCGGTCTGGAGGTAAACCGGCGTTAGATTGGTCTCTGGAGATTACTTCGTTTCTAGTCGTTGGCCCACAAGTCGTCGCGGGTTCGGCGATATCTCATTCAAATTTTTGTAAACTCGGCGATTTTTACACAAACTCGGTGATACTTCATTGAAATTTGTACAAAAACATAAAACACATGCAAACCACGCCTAACTACGCCAAACTAAAAGCCTAGCCACCATCGTCGTCTACATGCCGAAAAGTCTGTAGAAGCGGGTGTAGTCGCTGTCGCCATCGCCGTCGTCGTCGCGCGCCTCGCTTGCGCCGCCGCCATCCCTGCTGCAGCCCTGTCGGGGTCGCTGACACGCGGTGGGGCGCTGGACGGCCTGGCCTCGTCCTCCTCATCGCTGTCGAGGACGATGACGTTGCCCTCCTCGCGCCCGCGGCGGCAAGCCTGGAGCTCCAGGTACGCTTGGCGCTGGCGGCGCACCTGCTCGCGGACGTAGTCCTTCTTCTCCCATTTGATGACGGACACGTCGTTGGGGGCCACCATGCCGGCGTGCTCCGGCTTCACGGGGAGCAGCCCTGGCTCGGGCTTCGGCCGGACCAGGCGGAGGGAGCGCGGGGAGGGTCGGGCACCCTCGTTGATGACGAGGGCGCCGCTACGAGTGCGGCGCCCGAGCGGCGTCTCCTCCGGCTCGGGCTTGACGAGGCGAAGCGCCAGCGAGCCGGAGGCCGACGAGGAGGACGATCCCGGCTCCATCCGCCGTGGCGTCCAGGAGCTGCCACGGCGGCGAGAGAATGACGGCTGATACGTCTCCAACGTATCTACTTTTCCAAACACTTTTGCCTTTAGTTTGGACTCTAACTTGCATGATTTAAATGGAACTAACCCGGACTGACATTGTTTTCAGCAGAATTGCCATGGTGTTATTTTTGTACAGAAATAAAATTTCTCGGAATGACCTGAAACTTCATGGAGAATATTTTTGGAATTAATAAAAAATACTGGCGAAAGAATCAACACGAGGGGGTCCACCCTGTCCACGAGGGTGCAGGGCGCCCCCCGGGACGCGTCCCCTGCCTCATGGGCCCCCTGAGGCTCCACCGACATCAACTCCAACTCTATATATTCACATTCGGAGAGAAAAAAATCAGAGAGAATGATTCATCGCGTTTTACGACACGGAGCCGCCGCCAAGCCCTAATCTCTCTCGGGAGGGTAGATCTGGAGTCTGTTCGGGGCTCCAGAGAGGGGAATCTGTTGTCGTCGTCATCATCAACCTTCCTTCATCATCAATTTTATGATGCTCACCGTCGTGCCTTTGTAATTCCATCGTAGGCTTGCTGGACGGTGATGGGTTGGATGAGATTTATCATGTAATCAAGTTAGTTTTGTTAGGATTTGATCCCTAGTATCCACTATGTTATGAGATTGATGTTGCTATGACTTTGCTATGCTTAATGCTTGTCACTAGGGCCCGAGTGCCATGATTTCAGATCTTAACCTATTTATGTTTTCATGAATATATGTGAGTTCTTGATCCTATCTTGCAAGTCAATAGTCACCTACTATGTGTTATGATCCGGTAACCCCGAAGTGACAATAATCAGGACCACTCCCGGTGATGACCATAGTTTGAGGAGTTCATGTATTCACTAAGTGTTAATGCTTTGGTCCGGTACTCTATTAAAAGGAGGCCTTAATATCCCTTAGTTTCTAATAGGACCCCACTGCCATGGGAGGGGAGGACAAAAGATGGCATGCAAGTTCTTTTCCATAAGCACGTATGACTATATGCGGAATACATGCCTACATTACTTTGATGAACTGGAGCTAGTTCTGTGTCACCCTATGTTATAACTGTTGCATGAGGAATCGCATCCGACATAATTATCCATCACTGATCCATTGCCTACGAGTTTTTCATATATTGATCTTTGCTTAGTTACTTTTCCGTTGCCACTGTTACAATCACTACAAAAACTACTATTGTTATTTTTAACACCGTTACCGCTACTTCCATATTACTTTGTAACCAAATATTTTGCTGCAGATATTAAGTCTTTCAGGTGCGGTTGAATTGACAACTCAACTGTTAATACTTGAGAATATTCTTTGGCTCCCCTTGTGTCGAATCAATAAATTTGGGTTGAATACTCTACCCTCAAAAACAATTGTGACCCCTATACTTGTGGGTTATCAAGACTATTTTCTGGCGCCGTTGCCGGGGAGCATAGCTCTATTCTTTGAGTCACTTGGGATTTATATCTGCTGATCACTATGAGAAACTTGAAAGACGAAAAAACCAAGATTTATCCCTCAACTACGAGGGGAGGTAAGGAACTGCCATCTAGCTCTGCACTTGATTCACCTTCTGTTTTGAGTAAACTTGCGATGCCTAAACCTACTCCTGCTACTGATTCTGATATGTCGCATGTTATTGATAATGCCACTTCTGCTATGCGTGATGCTTATGATGAAACTACTTCTATGATTGACAAAACTTTGCCATTAGGTGAATTTTTTGATGAACAACTTGCTAGGGTTAGAGAAAATGAAATTATTGAAACTGATAATATTGATGAAAGTGATGATGAAGATTCTCCCCCTAGATATGAATTGCCTGATGTGCCTGAGGGTTGTGTTATGGATGAAGAAACTGCTAGAGATCTTTTAGCTTGCAAAGATAGATATGATCTTAAGAAATTGTTAGCTAACCTGAAAGAGAAGTCTTTGAATGCTAGAATGAAATATGACCCTACTTTTGCTACTTCACATATTTGTATTTCTGATAAGGATTATGATTTCTCTGTCAATCCTGAGTTAATTACTTTGATTGAATCTGATCCTTTTTATTGCTATGAATCTAAAACTATTGTGGTACATCTTACTAAATTAAATGATATAGCCACCATATTCACTAATGAGGAGAAAATTCGTTACTACTATATTCTTAAGTTATTTCCGTTCTCATTAAAGAGTGATGCTAAAATATGGCTTAATTCTCTTGATCTTGGTTGTGTGCACAGTCCCCAGGATATGATTTATTACTTCTCTGCTAAATATTTCCCCGCTCATAATAAACAAGCGGCCTTAAGGGAAATATATAATTTTGTGCAAATTGAAGAAGAGAGTCTCCCACAAGTTTGGGGGAGGCTTCTCCGATTACTTAATGCTTTGCCTGATCATTCTCCCAAGAAAGATGAAATACTTGATATCTTTTATAATGGACTAACCGATGCTTTCAGAGACCACCTGGATAGTTGTGCTGGTTGTGTTTTCAGGGAAAAAACTGTTGAGCAAGTTGAATTGCTATTGAATAATATATTCGAAGGAAATATGCCCTAGAGGCAATAATAAAGTTATTATTTATTTCCTTACATCATGATAAATGTTTATTATTCATGCTAGAATTGTATTAACCGGAAACATAATACATGTGTGAATACATAGACCAACATAGTGTCACTAGTATGCCTCTACTTGACTAGCTCGTTAATCAAAGATGGTTATGTTTCCTAACCATGAACAAAGAGTTGTTATTTGATTAACGAGGTGACATCATTAGTTGAATGATCTGATTGACATGACCCATCCCATTAGCTTAGCACCCGATCGTTTAGTATGTTGCTATTGCTTTCTTCATGACTTATACATGTTCCTATAACTATGAGATTATGCAACTCCCGTTTACCGGAGGAACACTTTGGGTACTACCAAACGTCACAATGTAACTGGGTGATTATAAAGGAGTACTACAGGTGTCTCCAATGGTAGATGTTGGGTTGGCGTATTTCAAGATTAGGGTTTGTCACTCCGATTGTCGGAGAGGTATCTCTGGGCCCTCTCGGTAATGCACATCACATAAGCCTTGCAAGCACTGCAACTAATATGTTAGTTGTGAGATGATGTATTACGGAACGAGTAAAGAGACTTGCCGGTAACGAGATTGAACTAGGTATTGGATACCGACGATCGAATCTCGGGCAAGTAACATACCGATGACAAAGGGAACAACGTATGTTGTTATGCGGTCTGACCGATAAAGATCTTCGTAGAATATGTAGGAACCAATATGGGCATCCAGGTCCCGCTATTGGTTATTGACCGGAGACGTGTCTCGGTCATGTCTACATTGTTCTCGAACCGTGGGGTCCGCACGCTTAACGTTACGATGACAGTTATTATGAGTTTATGCATTTTGATGTACCGAAGGTTGTTCGGAGTCCCGGATGAGATCACGGACATGACGAGGAGTCTCGAAATGGTCGAGACGTAAAGATTGATATATTGGAAGCCTATGTTTGGACATAGGAAGTGTTCCGGGTGAAATCGGGATTTTACCGGAATACCGGGAGGGTTACCGGAACCCCCCGGGAGACTAATGGGCCTATTGGGCTTTAGTGGAAAAGAGAAAAGGGAAGCCCACAAGCTGGCTGGCGCCCCCCCCCTTTCCCCAAGTCCTAGTAGGACTAGGATAGGGGGCCGGCCCCCCTTCTCTCTCCTTTTCCCCCCGGGAGTCCTAATAGGATTAGGATTGGAGGGAGGAGTCCTACTCCCGGTGGGAGTAGGACTCCCCTGCGCCTCCTCTCCCTGGCTGGCCGGCTCCCCCTCCTCCAACCTTTATATACGGGGGCAGGGAGCACCCCAAGGCACACAAGTTGATCCTTGAGATCGTTCCTTAGCCGTGTGCGGTGCCCCCTGCCACCAAATTCCACCTCGATCGTACCGTTGTAGTGCTTAGGCGAAGCCCTGCGTCGGTAGTACATCAAGATCGTCATCACGCCGTCGTGCTGACGGAACTCTTCCTCGATGCTTTGCTGGATCGGAGCCCGAGGAACGTCATCGAGCTGAACGTGTGCTAAGAACTCGGAGGTGCCGGAGTAACGGTGCTTGGATCGGTCGGATCGGGAAGAAGACGTACGACTACTTCCTCTATGTTGTGTGATCGCTTCCGCAGTCGGTCTGCGTTGGTACGTAGACAACACTCTCCCCTCTCGTTGCTGTGCATCACCATGATCTTGCGTGTGCGTAGGAAATTTTTTGAAATTACTGCGTTCCCCAACAGTGGCATCCGAGCCTAGGTTTTATGGTTTGATGTTATATGCACGAGTAGAACACAAGTGAGTTGTGGGCGATACAAGTCATACTGCCTACCAGCATGTCATACTTTGGTTCGGCGGTATTGTTGGGTGAGACGATCCGGACCAACCTTACGCGTACTCTTACGCGAGACCGGTTCCCTCGACGTGCTTTGCACACAGATGGCTTGCGGAAGACTGTCTCTCCAACTTTAGTTGAACCAAGTGTGACTACGCCCGGTCCTTGAGAAGGTTAAAACGGAGTCTATTTGACGAACTATCGTTGTGGTTTTGATGCGTAGGTGAGATGAGTTCTTACTTAAGCCCGTAGCAGCCACGTAAAACTTGCAACAACAAAGTAGAGGACGTCTAACTTGTTTTTGCAGGGTATGTTGTGATGTGATATGGTCAAGGCATGATGCTGATTTTATTGTATGAGATGATCATGTTTTGTAACCGAGTTATCGGCAACTGGCAGGAGCCATATGGTTGTCGCTTTATTGTATGCAATGCAATCGCGATGTAATGCTTTACTTTATTACTAAACGGTAGTGATAGTCGTGGAAGCATAAGATTGGCGAGACGACAACGATGCTACGATGGAGATCAAGGTGTCGCGCCGGTGACGATGGTGATCATGACGATGCTTCGGAGATGGAGATCACAAGCACAAGATGATGATGGCCATATCATATCACTTATATTGATTGCATGTGATGTTTATCCTTTTATGCATCTTATCTTGCTTTGATTGACGGTAGCATTATAAGATGATCTCTCACTAAATTATCAAGAAGTGTTCTCCCTGAGTATGCACCGTTGCCAAAGTTCGTCGTGCCCAGACACCACGTGATGATCGGGTGTGATAAGCTCTACGTCCAAATACAACGGGTGCAAAACAGTTGCACACGCAGAATACTCAGGTTATACTTGACGAGCCAAGCATATACAGATATGGCCTCGAAACACGGAGACCGAAAGGTCGAGCGTGAATCATATAGTAGATATGATCAACATAACGATGTTCACCATTGAAAACTACTCCATCTCACGTGATGATCGGTTATGGTTTAGTTGATTTGGATCACGTAATCACTTAGAAGATTAGAGGGATGTCTATCTAAGTGGGAGTTCCTAAGTAATTTGATTAACTGAACTTAAACTTATCATGAACTTAGTACCTGATAGTATCTTGCTTGTTTATGTTGATTGTAGATAGATGGCTCGTGCTATTGTTCCGTTGAATTTTAATGCGTTCCTTGAGAAAGCAAAGTTGAAAGATGATGGTAGCAATTACACGGACTGGGTCCGTAACCTGAGGATTATCCTCATTGCTGCACAGAAGAATTACGTCCTGGAAGCACCGCTGGGTGACAGGCCTGCTGCTGGAGCAACGCAAGATGTTATGAACGTCTGGCAGAGCAAAGCTGATGACTACTCAATAGTTCAGTGTGCCATGCTTTACGGCTTAGAATCGGGACTTCAACGACGTTTTGAACTTCATGGAGCATATGAGATGTTCCAGGAGTTGAAGTTAATATTTCAAGCAAATGCCCGAATTGAGATATATGAAGTCTCCAATAAGTTCTATAGCTGTAAGATGGAGGAGAACAGTTCTGTCAGTGAGCATATACTCAAGATGTCTGGGTATAATAATCACTTGATTCAGATGGGAGTTAATCTTCCAGATGTCTGCGTCATTGACAGAATTCTCCAATCACTGACACCAAGCTACAAGAGCTTCGTGATGAACTATAATATGCAAGGGATGAACAAGACTATTCCCGAGCTCTTCGCAATGCTGAAAGCTGCGGAGGTAGAAATCAAGAAGGAGCATCAAGTGTTGATGGTTAGCAAAACCACTAGTTTCAAGAAAAAGGGCAAAGGGAAGAAGAAGGGAAACTTCAAGAAGAACAGCAAGCAAGTTGCTGCTCAGGAGAAGAAACCCAAGTCTGGACCTAAGCCTGAAACTGAGTGCTTCTACTGCAAGCAGACTGGTCACTGGAAGCGGAACTGCCCCAAGTATTTGGCGGATAAGAAGGATGGCAAAGTGAGCAAAGGTATATATGATATACATGTTATTGATGTGTACCTTACTAGAGCTCGCAGTAGCACCTGGGTATTTGATACTGGTTCTGTTGCTAATATTTGCAACTCGAAACAGGGACTACAGAATAAGCGGACGCTAGCAAAGGACGAGGTGACGATGCGCGTGGGAAACGGTTCCAAAGTCGATGTGATCATGGCCGGCACGCTACCTCTACATCTACCTTCGAGATTAATATTAGACCTAAATAATTGTTATTTGGTGCCAGCGTTGAGCATGAACATTATATCTGAATCTTGTTTAATGCGAGACGGTTATTCATTTAAATCAGAGAATAATGGTTGTTCTATTTATATGAATAATATCTTTTATGGTCATGCACCCTTGAAGAGTGGTCTATTCTTGTTGAATCTCGAAGATAGTGATACACATATTCATAATGTAGAAGCCAAAAGATGCAAAGTTAATAATGATAGTGCAACTTACTTGTGGCACTGCCGTTTAGGTCATATCGGTGTAAAGCGCATGAAGAAACTCCATACTGATGGGCTTTTGGAACCACTTGATTATGAATCACTTGGTACTTGCGAACCGTGCCTCATAGGCAAGATGACTAAAACACCGTTCTCCGGTACTATGGAGAGAGCAACAGATTTATTGGAAATCACACATACCGATGTATGTGGTCCGATGAATATTGAGGCTCGTGGCGGATATCGTTATTTTCTCACCTTCACAGATGATTTAAGCAGATATGGGTATATCTACTTAATGAAACATAAGTCTGAAACATTTGAAAAGTTCAAAGAATTTCAGAGTGAAGTTGAAAATCATCGTAACAAGAAAATAAAGTTTCTACGATCTGATCGTGGAGGAGAATATTTGAGTTACGAGTTTGGTGTACATTTGAAAAATTGTGGAATAGTTTCGCAACTCACGCCACCCGGAACACCACAACGTAATGGTGTGTCCGAACGTCGTAATCGTACTTTACTAGATATGGTGCGATCTATGATGTCTCTTACTGATTTACCGCTATCGTTTTGGGGTTATGCTTTAGAGACGGCCGCATTCACGTTAAACAGGGCACCATCAAAATCCGTTGAGACGACACCTTATGAACTATGGTTTGGCAAGAAACCAAAGTTGTCGTTTCTTAAAGTTTGGGGCTGCGATGCTTATGTGAAAAAGCTTCAACCTGATAAGCTCGAACCCAAATCGGAGAAGTGTGTCTTCATAGGATATCCAAAGGAAACTATTGGATACACCTTCTATCACAGATTCGAAGGCAAGACTTTTGTTGCTAAATTCGGAAACTTTCTAGAAAAGGAGTTTCTCTCGAAAGAAGTGAGTGGGAGGAAAGTAGAACTTGATGAGGTAACTGTACCTGCTCCCTTATTGGAAAATAGTACATCACAGAAAACTGTTTCTGCGACACCTATACCAATCAGTGAGGAAGCTAATGATGATGATCATGAAGCTTCAGAACAAGATACTACTGAACCACGTAGATCAACCAGAGTAAGATCCGCACCAGAGTGGTACGGTAATCCAGTTCTGGAAGTCATGATGCTAGATCATGATGAACCTACGAACTATGAAGAAGCGATGGTGAGCCCAGATTCCGCAAAGTGGCTTGAGGCCATGAAATCTGAGATGGGATCCATGTATGAAAACAAAGTATGGACTTTGGTTGACTTGCCCGATGATCGGCAAGCAATTGAGAATAAATGGATCTTCAAGAAAAAGACTGACGCTGACGGTAATATTACTGTCTATAAAGCTCGACTTGTCGCAAAAGGTTTTCGACAAGTTCAAGGAGTTGACTACGATGAGACCTTCTCACCCGTAGCGATGCTTAAGTCCGTCAGAATTATGTTAGCGATTGCCGCATTTTATGATTATGAAATATGGCAGATGGATGTCAAAACTGCATTCCTGAATGGATTTTTGGAAGAAGAATTGTATATGATACAACCAGAAGGTTTTGTCGATCCAAAGGGAGCTAACAAAGTATGCAAACTCCAGCGATCCATTTATGGACTGGTGCAAGCATCTCGGAGTTGGAATAAATGCTTTGATAGTGTGATCAAAGCATTTGGATTTATACAGACTTTTGGAGAAGCCTGTATTTACAAGAAAGTGAGTGGGAGCTCTGTAGCATTTCTAATATTATATGTGGATGACATATTGCTGATTGGAAATGATATAGAATTTCTGGATAGCATAAAGGGATACTTGAATAAAAGTTTTTCGATGAAAGACCTCGGGGAAGCTGCTTACATATTAGGCATAAAGATCTATAGAGATAGATCAAGACGCTTAATTGGACTTTCACAAAGCACATACCTTGACAAGATTTTGAAGAAGTTCAAAATGGATCAAGCAAAGAAAGGGTTCTTGCCTGTGTTACAAGGTATGAAATTGAGTAAGACTCAATGCCCGACCACTGCAGAAGATAGAGAGAAAATGAAAGATGTTCCCTATGCTTCAGCCATAGGCTCTATCATGTATGCAATGCTGTGTACCAGACCTGATGTGTGCCTTGCTATAAGTTTAGCAGGGAGGTACCAAAGTAATCCAGGAATGGATCACTGAACAGCGGTCAAGAACATCCTGAAATACCTGAAAAGGACTAAGGATATGTTTCTCGTATATGGAGGTGACAAAGAGCTCACCGTAAGAGGTTACGTTGATGCAAGCTTTGACACTGATCCGGACGATTCTAAATCGCAAACCGGGTACGTGTTTACTTTAAACGATGGAGCTGTCAGTTGGTGCAGTTCTAAACAAAGCGTCGTAGCGGGATCTACATGTGAAGCGGAGTACATAGCTGCTTCGGAAGCAGCAAATGAAGGAGTCTGGATGAAGGAGTTCATATCCGATCTAGGTGTCATACCTAGTGCATCGGGTCCAATGAAAATCTTCTGTGACAATACTGGTGCAATTGCCTTGGCAAAGGAATCCAGATTTCACAAGAGGACCAAACACATCAAGAGACGCTTCAACTCCATCCGGGATTTAGTCCAGGTGGGAGACATAGAGATTTGCAAGATACATACGGATCTGAACGTTGCAGACCCGTTGACTAAGCCTCTTCCACGAGCAAAACATGATCAGCACCAAGGCTCCATGGGTGTTAGAATCATTACAGTGTAATCTAGATTATTGACTCTAGTGCAAGTGGGAGACTGAAGGAAATATGCCCTAGAGGCAATAATAAAGTTATTATTTATTTCCTTACATCATGATAAATGTTTATTATTCATGCTAGAATTGTATTAACCGGAAACATAATACATGTGTGAATACATAGACCAACAGAGTGTCACTAGTATGCCTCTACTTGACTAGCTCGTTAATCAAAGATGGTTATGTTTCCTAACCATGAACAAAGAGTTGTTATTTGATTAACGAGGTGACATCATTAGTTGAATGATCTGATTGACATGACCCATCCCATTAGCTTAGCACCCGATCGTTTAGTATGTTGCTATTGCTTTCTTCATGACTTATACATGTTCCTATAACTATGAGATTATGCAACTCCCGTTTACCGGAGGAACACTTTGGGTACTACCAAACGTCACAACGTAACTGGGTGATTATAAAGGAGTACTACAGGTGTCTCCAATGGTAGATGTTGGGTTGGCGTATTTCGAGATTAGGGTTTGTCACTCCGATTGTCGGAGAGGTATCTCTGGGCCCTCTCGGTAATGCACATCACATAAGCCTTGCAAGCACTGCAACTAATATGTTAGTTGTGAGATGATGTATTACGGAACGAGTAAAGAGACTTGCCGGTAACGAGATTGAACTAGGTATTGGATACCGACGATCGAATCTCGGGCAAGTAACATACCGATGACAAAGGGAACAACGTATGTTGTTATGCGGTCTGACCGATAAAGATCTTCGTAGAATATGTAGGAACCAATATGGGCATCCAGGTCCCGCTATTGGTTATTGACCGGAGACGTGTCTCGGTCATGTCTACATTGTTCTCGAACCGTGGGGTCCGCACGCTTAACGTTACAATGACAGTTATTATGAGTTTATGCATTTTGATGTACCGAAGGTTGTTCGGAGTCCCGGATGAGATCACGGACATGACGAGGAGTCTCGAAATGGTCGAGACGTAAAGATTGATATATTGGAAGCCTATGTTTGGACATAGGAAGTGTTCCGGGTGAAATCGGGATTTTACCGGAATACCGGGAGGGTTACCGGAACCCCCCGGGAGACTAATGGGCCTATTGGGCTTTAGTGGAAAAGAGAAAAGGGAAGCCCACAAGCTGGCTGGCGCCCCCCCCCCTTTCCCCAAGTCCTAGTAGGACTAGGATAGGGGGCCGGCCCCCCTTCTCTCTCCTTTTCCCCCCGGGAGTCCTAATAGGATTAGGATTGGAGGGAGGAGTCCTACTCCCGGTGGGAGTAGGACTCCCCTGCGCCTCCTCTCCCTGGCTGGCCGGCTCCCCCTCCTCCAACCTTTATATACGGGGGCAGGGAGCACCCCAAGGCACACAAGTTGATCCTTGAGATCGTTCCTTAGCCGTGTGCGGTGCCCCCTGCCACCAAATTCCACCTCGATCGTACCGTTGTAGTGCTTAGGCGAAGCCCTGCGTCGGTAGTACATCAAGATCGTCATCACGCCGTCGTGCTGACGGAACTCTTCCTCGACGCTTTGCTGGATCGGAGCCCGAGGAACGTCATCGAGCTGAACGTGTGCTAAGAACTCGGAGGTGCCGGAGTAACGGTGCTTGGATCGGTCGGATCGGGAAGAAGACGTACGACTACTTCCTCTACGTTGTGTGATCGCTTCCGCAGTCGGTCTGCGTTGGTACGTAGACAACACTCTCCCCTCTCGTTGCTGTGCATCACCATGATCTTGCGTGTGCGTAGGAAATTTTTTGAAATTACTGCGTTCCCCAACAGTGGCATCCGAGCCTAGGTTTTATGGTTTGATGTTATATGCACGAGTAGAACACAAGTGAGTTGTGGGCGATACAAGTCATACTGCCTACCAGCATGTCATACTTTGGTTCGGCGGTATTGTTGGGTGAGACGATCCGGACCAACCTTACGCGTACTCTTACGCGAGACCGGTTCCCTCGACGTGCTTTGCACACAGATGGCTTGCGGAAGACTGTCTCTCCAACTTTAGTTGAACCAAGTGTGACTACGCCCGGTCCTTGAGAAGGTTAAAACGGAGTCTATTTGACGAACTATCGTTGTGGTTTTGATGCGTAGGTGAGATGAGTTCTTACTTAAGCCCGTAGCAGCCACGTAAAACTTGCAACAACAAAGTAGAGGACGTCTAACTTGTTTTTGCAGGGTATGTTGTGATGTGATATGGTCAAGGCATGATGCTGATTTTATTGTATGAGATGATCATGTTTTGTAACCGAGTTATCGGCAACTGGCAGGAGCCATATGGTTGTCGCTTTATTGTATGCAATGCAATCGCGATGTAATGCTTTACTTTATTACTAAACGGTAGTGATAGTAGTGGAAGCATAAGATTGGCGAGACGACAACGATGCTACGATGGAGATCAAGGTGTCGCGCCGGTGACGATGGTGATCATGACGATGCTTCGGAGATGGAGATCACAAGCACAAGATGATGATGGCCATATCATATCACTTATATTGATTGCATGTGATGTTTATCCTTTTATGCATCTTATCTTGCTTTGATTGACGGTAGCATTATAAGATGATCTCTCACTAAATTATCAAGAAGTGTTCTCCCTGAGTATGCACCGTTGCCAAAGTTCGTCGTGCCCAGACACCACGTGATGATCGGGTGTGATAAGCTCTACGTCCAAATACAACGGGTGCAAAACAGTTGCACACGCAGAATACTCAGGTTATACTTGACGAGCCAAGCATATACAGATATGGCCTCGGAACACGGAGACCGAAAGGTCGAGCGTGAATCATATAGTAGATATGATCAACATAACGATGTTCACCATTGAAAACTACTCCATCTCACGTGATGATCGGTTATGGTTTAGTTGATTTGGATCACGTAATCACTTAGAAGATTAGAGGGATGTCTATCTAAGTGGGAGTTCCTAAGTAATTTGATTAACTGAACTTAAACTTATCATGAACTTAGTACCTGATAGTATCTTGCTTGTTTATGTTGATTGTAGATAGATGGCTCGTGCTATTGTTCCGTTGAATTTTAATGCGTTCCTTGAGAAAGCAAAGTTGAAAGATGATGGTAGCAATTACACGGACTGGGTCCGTAACCTGAGGATTATCCTCATTGCTGCACAGAAGAATTACGTCCTGGAAGCACCGCTGGGTGACAGGCCTGCTGCTGGAGCAACGCAAGATGTTATGAACGTCTGGCAGAGCAAAGCTGATGACTACTCAATAGTTCAGTGTGCCATGCTTTACGGCTTAGAATCGGGACTTCAACGACGTTTTGAACTTCATGGAGCATATGAGATGTTCCAGGAGTTGAAGTTAATATTTCAAGCAAATGCCCGAATTGAGATATATGAAGTCTCCAATAAGTTCTATAGCTGTAAGATGGAGGAGAACAGTTCTGTCAGTGAGCATATACTCAAGATGTCTGGGTATAATAATCACTTGATTCAGATGGGAGTTAATCTTCCAGATGTCTGCGTCATTGACAGAATTCTCCAATCACTGACACCAAGCTACAAGAGCTTCGTGATGAACTATAATATGCAAGGGATGAACAAGACTATTCCCGAGCTCTTCGCAATGCTGAAAGCTGCGGAGGTAGAAATCAAGAAGGAGCATCAAGTGTTGATGGTTAGCAAAACCACTAGTTTCAAGAAAAAGGGCAAAGGGAAGAAGAAGGGAAACTTCAAGAAGAACAGCAAGCAAGTTGCTGCTCAGGAGAAGAAACCCAAGTCTGGACCTAAGCCTGAAACTGAGTGCTTCTACTGCAAGCAGACTGGTCACTGGAAGCGGAACTGCCCCAAGTATTTGGCGGATAAGAAGGATGGCAAAGTGAGCAAAGGTATATATGATATACATGTTATTGATGTGTACCTTACTAGAGCTCGCAGTAGCACCTGGGTATTTGATACTGGTTCTGTTGCTAATATTTGCAACTCGAAACAGGGACTACAGAATAAGCGGACGCTAGCAAAGGACGAGGTGACGATGCGCGTGGGAAACGGTTCCAAAGTCGATGTGATCATGGCCGGCACGCTACCTCTACATCTACCTTCGAGATTAATATTAGACCTAAATAATTGTTATTTGGTGCCAGCGTTGAGCATGAACATTATATCTGAATCTTGTTTAATGCGAGACGGTTATTCATTTAAATCAGAGAATAATGGTTGTTCTATTTATATGAATAATATCTTTTATGGTCATGCACCCTTGAAGAGTGGTCTATTCTTGTTGAATCTCGAAGATAGTGATACACATATTCATAATGTAGAAGCCAAAAGATGCAAAGTTAATAATGATAGTGCAACTTACTTGTGGCACTGCCGTTTAGGTCATATCGGTGTAAAGCGCATGAAGAAACTCCATACTGATGGGCTTTTGGAACCACTTGATTATGAATCACTTGGTACTTGCGAACCGTGCCTCATAGGCAAGATGACTAAAACACCGTTCTCCGGTACTATGGAGAGAGCAACAGATTTATTGGAAATCATACATACCGATGTATGTGGTCCGATGAATATTGAGGCTCGTGGCGGATATCGTTATTTTCTCACCTTCACAGATGATTTAAGCAGATATGGGTATATCTACTTAATGAAACATAAGTCTGAAACATTTGAAAAGTTCAAAGAATTTCAGAGTGAAGTTGAAAATCATCGTAACAAGAAAATAAAGTTTCTACGATCTGATCATGGAGGAGAATATTTGAGTTACGAGTTTGGTGTACATTTGAAAAATTGTGGAATAGTTTCGCAACTCACGCCACCCGGAACACCACAACGTAATGGTGTGTCCGAACGTCGTAATCGTACTTTACTAGAATTCACAAGAGGACCAAACACATCAAGAGACGCTTCAACTCCATCCGGGATTTAGTCCATGTGGGAGACATAGAGATTTGCAAGATACATACGGATCTGAACGTTGCAGACCCGTTGACTAAGCCTCTTCCACGAGCAAAACATGATCAGCACCAAGGCTCCATGGGTGTTAGAATCATGACAGTGTAATCTAGATTATTGACTCTAGTGCAAGTGGGAGACTGAAGGAAATATGCCCTAGAGGCAATAATAAAGTTATTATTTATTTCCTTACATCATGATAAATGTTTATTATTCATGCTAGAATTGTATTAACCGGAAACATAACACATGCGTGAATACATAGACCAACAGAGTGTCACTCGTATGCCTCTACTTGACTAGCTCGTTAATCAAAGATGGTTATGTTTCCTAACCATGAACAAAGAGTTGTTATTTGATTAACGAGGTCACATCATTAGTTGAATGATCTGATTGACATGACCCATCCCATTAGCTTAGCACCCGATCGTTTAGTATGTTGCTATTGCTTTCTTCATGACTTATACATGTTCCTATAACTATGAGATTATGCAACTCCCGTTTACCGGAGGAACACTTTGGGTACTACCAAACGTCACAACGTAACTGGGTGATTATAAAGGAGTACTACAGGTGTCTCCAATGGTAGATGTTGGGTTGGCGTATTTCGAGATTAGGGTTTGTCACTCCGATTGTCGGAGAGGTATCTCTGGGCCCTCTCGGTAATGCACATCACATAAGCCTTGCAAGCACTGCAACTAATATGTTAGTTGTGAGATGATGTATTACGGAACGAGTAAAGAGACTTGCCGGTAACGAGATTGAACTAGGTATTGGATACCGACGATCGAATCTCGGGCAAGTAACATACCGATGACAAAGGGAACAACGTATGTTGTTATGTGGTCTGACCGATAAAGATCTTCGTAGAATATGTAGGAACCAATATGGGCATCCAGGTCCCGCTATTGGTTATTGACCGGAGACGTGTCTCGGTCATGTCTACATTGTTCTCGAACCGTGGGGTCCGCACGCTTAACGTTACGATGACAGTTATTATGAGTTTATGCATTTTGATGTACCGAAGGTTGTTCGGAGTCCCGGATGAGATCACGGACATGACGAGGAGTCTCGAAATGGTCGAGACGTAAAGATTGATATATTGGAAGCCTATGTTTGGACATAGGAAGTGTTCCGGGTGAAATCGGGATTTTACCGGAATACCGGGAGGGTTACCGGAACCCCCCGGGAGACTAATGGGCCTATTGGGCTTTAGTGGAAAAGAGAAAAGGGAATCCCACAAGCTGGCCGGCGCCCCCCCCTTTCCCCAAGTCCTAGTAGGACTAGGATAGGGGGTCGGCCCCCCTTCTCTCTCCTTTTCCCCCCGGGAGTCCTAATAGGATTAGGATTGGAGGGAGGAGTCCTACTCCCGGTGGGAGTAGGACTCCCCTGCGCCTCCTCTCCCTGGCCGGCCGGCTCCCCCTCCTCCAACCTTTATATACGGGGGCAGGGAGCACCCCAAGGCACACAAGTTGATCCTTGAGATCGTTCCTTAGCCGTGTGCGGTGCCCCCTGCCACCAAATTCCACCTCGATCGTACCGTTGTAGTGCTTAGGCGAAGCCCTGCGTCGGTAGTACATCAAGATCGTCATCACGCCGTCGTGCTGACGGAACTCTTCCTCGACGCTTTGCTGGATCGGAGCCCGAGGAACGTCATCGAGCTGAACGTGTGCTAAGAACTCAGAGGTGCCGGAGTAACGGTGCTTGGATCGGTCGGATCGGGAAGAAGACGTACGACTACTTCCTCTATGTTGTGTGATCGCTTCCGCAGTCGGTCTGCGTTGGTACGTAGACAACACTCTCCCCTCTCGTTGCTGTGCATCACCATGATCTTGCGTGTGCGTAGGAAATTTTTTGAAATTACTGCGTTCCCCAACAATATTGAGTAATGATAATGATTGGACACTTCCTAAACTAACTCCTAAGCCAACTCCGAAGAAAAGGGGTATTCTATTTCTCAGTCATGAAGATATGCAAGAGGCAAAGAAATCTATGAAATAAAAGGGTATTAAAGCTGAAGATGTTAAGAATTTACCACCTATTGAAGAGATGCATGGTCTTGATAACCCGACACAGGTAGTAAAGGTAAATTCTCTCTATATATTTGATGAAGGTGATATGCCTCGTTATAAGTCTGCTAGCCAATGCTTAGATGAGTTTGATAATTTTATTGTTAAACAAGAAAACTTCAATGCTTATGTCAGTAGACAATTGAAATGTAATGCTTATATGATTGAACACTTGAGTGATTATATGTCTAGATTTAAAGGTGAACTTAAACTTATTAGTAAACATGCTTCTATGGTTACCACTCAAGTAGAACAAGTGCTTAAAGCACAAGTTGATTTGCTTAATGAATTAAATAATAAGAAAAATGATAATGCTTTGAGAGTTGTGACTAGAGGGGGTAAAGTGACTCAGGAACCTTTGTATCCCAAGGGCCACCCTAAGAGAGTTGAGCAAGATTCTCATAGAACTAATGTTGATGCACCTAGTCCTTCTAAAAAGAAGAAAAAGAAAAATGATAGGACTTTGCATGCTTCTAGTGAACCTGTTGTTGACACACCTGAGAATCCCAGTGATATTTCTATTTCTGATGTTGAAACACAATCTAGTAATGAACATGAACCTAGTGATAATGTTAATGATGATGTTCGTGTTGATGCTCAGCCTAACAATAACAATGATGTAGAGATTGAACCTATTGTTGATCTTGATAACCCACAATCAAAGAATCAACATTATAATAAGAGAGACTTCGTTGCTAGAAAGCACGGTAAAAAAAGAGAACCATGGGTTCAGAAATCCATGCATTTTCCTCCTCAAGCATCCAAGAAAAAGGATGATGGGGATTTTGAGCGCTTTGCTGAAATGATTAGACCTATCTTTTTGCGTGTGCGTTTGACTGATATGCTTAAAATGAATCCTTATGCTAAGTATATGAAAGATGTTGTCACAAATAAAAGAAAGATACCGGAATCTGAAATTTCCACCATGCTTGCTAATTATACTTTTAAGGCTGGAATACCAAAGAAACTAGGAGATCCTGGAGTACCAACTATACCATGCTCCATTAAGAGAAACTATGTTAAAACTGCTTTATGTGATATTGGAGCCAGTGTTAGTGTTATGCCTCTTTCTTTATATCGTAGACTTGATTTGAATAAGTTGACACCTACTGAAATATCTTTGCAAATGGCCGATAAATCAACTGCTATACCTGTCGGTATTTGTGAGAATGTGCCTGTTGTGGTTGCAAACGTTACTATTTTAATGGACTTTGTTATTCTTGATATTCCCGAGGACGATAGTATGTCTATTATTCTTGGTAGACCCTTTTTAAATACTGCAGGGCTGTTATTGTTTGCAACGAAGGCAATGTCACTTTTCATGTTAATGGTAATGAACATACGGTACACTTTCCGAGGAAACAACCTCAAGTCCATAGTATCAATTCTATTGGAAAAACTTCAATGATTACTATTGGAGGTTTTGAATTCCCTCTCCCTACTGTCAAGAAGAAATATGATATTCTTATTGTTGGGGACGTTCATATCCCCGTTGAGGTAACTTAGTGTTATTCGAAAATTCTCCGGTTTCATGCAATTCGGAAAGAGTTTCTGAACAAGACTTGATCAACCTTGTTAGTGGATTTCTTTTGATGAGCATGAGATGGATGAAGTTAGAAAGCACAATTCTATGTACCCCCCCCCTCTTTTACTTTCTGTTATTTAGATTAAATAAAGCAAAAATATTATTTTCTGTCTGTTTCTGATTATCCTTGCAATAAAAAATACCCCGAAAATAAAAGTTCTCCAAATGTCCTGAAAATGAAATATGACTTTTTGTAGAATATTTAAAAATATCTGGCAGTGAGAACACACCAGGGGGCCACACCACCTGGCCACGAGGGTCCAGGGCGCGCCCCTGCCTCGTGGACCCCACATGGGCCCCCTTCACTTATTCCAGCACCCACACACTTCGTCTTCCTCGAGAAAAAATCCTCCCATAGCTCAAACCCGTGTTCTAGCTCATCTTGCTGCCATTTTCGATCTCCTTGCTCAGGGCTCCATTCACAAAACTGCTTTGGGGGATTGTTCTTTGGTATGTGACTGCTCCAGTGATCCAATTAGTTTTTGTTTTAGTGCTTTATTTATTACAACTTTTTGCTGCTTAGGTGACCCTGTTATTGAGCTTGCATGTCAAATTTATATGGTCATAAGTAGTTTTAATACATGATATAGCCTCCAGGCACTTGTGGGAGTAGTTGCTATCAATCTTGTTGAGTTTGGTTCACTTTTATTTTGAGTCAGTAAAATTTTTAGAAATTTTTCAAAGGAAGAAAAATGTTTAGGAAAATGTACCAAGGTGGTTCCTCAAGGAAGCAAGGACCAAGGCTCGCGATACATGAGCATGACGATGAACCACCAAGGGAAGCTCAAGTGCGGCCTTGTGAATGACCGTCAGAGGACTTTATGGTCCAAGTAGGCATCAAGGATGAATTTGACGCGCATATGCGTAATGCTGATCTTGAGGACTTCGTGTCAGATAAGTGCCGGCAATACCGCTACCTAACTGATTCTTTTGTGAGAAGGTTTAAATTTACATCCTCGCGCAATTCTCACGCTGTTTTATTTGATCTTTATGATGAATCATATACCATCGACCTAGGAGATTTTAATATTGCTTGTAAACTCCCGCAGTGGGGCAATGTTAGTGAATCTCGCAAATCTAAATATAGTCTTTTTTTGTTAGTATTACTGTGGGGGAATCTAGAGAAATCACGCAAGCTACCATAGGGAGCATTCATTTCCCTTCCATACATTATTTTGCTCTCTTCATTGGTAGATGCATTAACGGTAAAGATGAGGTTTGTCACATGTGCGTTCTAGATCTTAGTGTCCTCAAGAGTGCGGTATTAGGTGATAAACAATATAACTTGGGGGCCATTGTTGCATGAAGGTTGCATCACAACAGTGTAAGTGGAGATTTGTTTGATGGAATTTATGCAGCTCGCGTAGCTAATTATCTTAATATACCCATACATGGAAATGATATAGAGTTACCTCCTGCTTACCTAGCTTATAATGCCATGGTTCGCCATCAGTTTGTTGAGAGGAATGAACAATTCCTCCAGTACCGACTAATCTTTGACAGACGGCTCACCGTCCATGTTGCCCTCCCTGCTCCTACTTTCTTTGACTTTCAGGAAAAAAGGAGATATGTTATAACCAGGGAGGAAGCAAACGAATATGAGAGGAGGACGGGGGCAGCTCACCTCCAAGCTGTAGCTTGTCAGGCAGTAGCTGCTGCATCTCAGTATGACCCCAGTTACAACTTTGGATATCCACCAGGCCATCAGTGGCCATAGACCAACTTAGGCCAAAAGCCTAAGCTTTGGGGAGTACGTATTTCTCACCGACATTACATTCATGTTCACACACTCATTTCAGTTGTCGGTGCTCATACTTTTTCATTGTACTATCCATGCTAGTTTATTTTATTTTCCACCATTCTTGTGTGTTTGAAAAACCTTAAGAAAAAAAATAGTTGTAGCTTTTAGATAGTTTACTTTCCATGCTTGTAGTAGTAATAATTAAAAAAAATCCAAAAACATTTCTCGTTCTTCTTTTGCTTGTTGGGAGCTTTCCTGTGTAAATAGTTTTATTTCTTTTTCTTTGGGGGTCGAGAGGAGAAGACCATGATGAAAATGTTGAGTGGCTCTCATATGCATTATTGTTGATCTAACCAAGAGCCCATATTACCTTGTCTTCTCCCTTGTATTAAATGCTTGCAGATTCCAGCTTAGTCCAATGCACGTGCACTATTATTATTATCCACACCGTTCGGTCGTGCAAGTGAAAGGAAATAATAGCGATATATGATGGATTGATTGAGATAAGAGAAGCTGGTATGAACTCGATCTATCTTGTTTTTGTAAATATGATTAGTTCATCATTCTTGATTCAGCCTATTATGAATGAAACATGTTTGCGATGACAATTAGAGATTATAGTTGCTCATGCCATGCTTAATTAGCTAGGAGTTTATAATGGTTTACCTTGCGTGCCAACATGCTATTAAAATGGTTGTGATGTGGTATGATAGGGTGGTATCCTTCTTTAAACGATTCGAGTGGCTTGACTTGGCACATGTTCACGCATGTAGTTGAAACAAAATCAACATAGCCTCCACGATATTTATGTTCATGGTGAATTATATCCTATTCATGCTTGCACTCTGTGTTGATTAATTTTAATGCATGTTCATGACTGTTGTCGCTCTCTAGTTGGTCGCTTCCCAGTCTCTTTCTAGCCTTCACTTGTACTAAGCGGGAATACTGCTTGTGCATCCACTTCCATAAACCCCAAAAGTTATTCCATATGAGTCCATCATACCTTCCTATATGCGGCATCTATCTGTCGTTCCAAGTAAATTTGTACATGCCAAACTCTAAACCTTCAAATGAAATTCTGTTTTGTATGCTCGAATAGCTCATGTATCAACTAGGGTTGTCTATGTCTTCCATGCTAGGCGGGTTATTCTCACGAGGAGTGGACTCCGCTCCTCATTCACGAAAAAATGGCTGGTAACCAGGATACCCAGTCCCATGCTTAAATAAAAATAATTGCAAATGAAACTCCCCCAGGATTGTTTTTAGTTGGAGGCACCCGTTGTTTCGGACAAGCCATGGATTGATGTTTGTTCGTGGTGGGGGAGTATAAACTTTACCATTCTGTTTGGGAACCGCCTATAATGTGTGTAGCATGGAAGATATCGAGATCTCTCGGTTGTTATGTTGACAATGAAAGTATACCACTCAAATATTATTCATCTCTATTTCAAAACTCGAGCTCTGGCACCTCTACAAATCCCTGCTTTCCTCTGAGAAGGGCCTATCTATTTACTTTTATGTTGAGTCATCATCACTTTATTAAAAAGCACCAGTTGGAGAGCACCTCTATCATTTGCGTGCATTACTATTAGTTTACATTGAGTATGACTGTGACTAGATCTCTTTTACCATGAATTACAATGTTTAATCAGTCCTTGATCTTCAGAGGTGCTCTGCATTTCTGTTTTGCGGTCTCAGAAAGGGATAGCGAGATACCATATTGTTATATCATATTATGATTATTTTGAGAAAGTGTTGTCATTCGAGATTTATTATTATTGCTCGCTAGTTGATTATGCCATTGATATGAGTAAATATTGGACCTAAGTATTATTGTGAATACGGTTAGTTCATAATCTTTGCTAAAAACCTGGATGCTGGCTTTACATATTTAGAACAATAAGAGCAAACAGAGTTTGTAAAAGTTTTTTTCTTTTATCACTTTCAGTTTATCAACTGAATTGCTTGAGGACAAGCAAAGGTTTAAGCTTGGGAGAGTTGATACGTCTCCAACGTATCTACTTTTTCAAACACTTTTGCCCTTGTTTTGGACTCTAACTTGCATGATTTGAACTGAACTAACCTGGACTGGCGTTGTTTTCAGCAGAATTGCCATGGTGTTATTTTTGTGCAGAAATAAAAGTTCTCAGAATGACATGAAACTTCACGAGAATATTTTTGGAATTAATAAAAAATACTGGCGAAAGAATCAACACTAGGGGGTCCACATCCTGTCCACGAGGGTGCAGGGCGCGCCCCCCTTGGGGCGCGCCCCCTGCCTCGTGGGCCCCCCTGAGGCTCCACCGACGTCAACTCCAACTCTATATATTCACGTCCGGGGAGAAAAAAAATCAGAGAAAAGGATTCATCACGTTTTACGATACGGAGCTGCCGCCAAGCCCTAATCTCTCTCGGAAGGGCTGGTATGGAGTCCGTTCGGGGCTCCGGAGAGGGGAATCCGTCGCCGTTGTCATCGTCAACCTTCCTTCATCACCAATTTCATGATGCTCACTGCCGTGCATGAGTAATCCCATCGTAGGTTTGCTGGACGGTGATGGGTTGGATGAGATTTATCATGTAATCGAGTTAGTTTTGTTAGGGTTTGATCCCTAGTATCCACTATGTTATGAGATTGATGCTGCTATGACTTTGCTATGCTTAATTCTTGTCACTAGGGCCCGAGTGCCATGATTTCAGATATGAACCTATTATGTTTTTATGAATATATGTGAGTTCTTGATCCTATCTTGCAAGTCAATAGTCACCTACTATGTGTTATGATCCGGTAACCCCGAAGTGACAATAATCGGAACCACTCCCGGTGATGACCGCGGTTTGAGGAGTTCATATATTCACTAAGTGTTAATGCTTTAGTCCAGTACTCTATTAAAAGGAGGCCTTAATATCCCTTAGTTTCCAATAGGACCCCGCTGCCACGGGAGGACAGGACAAAAGATGTCATGCAAGTTCTTTTCCATAAGCACGTATGACTATATTCAGAATACATGCCTACATTACTTTGATGAACTGGAGCTAGTTCTGTGTCACCCTATGTTATAACTGTTGCATGAGGAATCGCATCCGACATAATTATCCATCACTGATCCATTGCCTACGAGCTTTCACATATTGACCTTTGCTTAGTCACTTTTTTGTTGCCACTGTTACAATCACTACAAAAACTACTACTATTACTTTTGCCACCGTTACCGCTACTTCCATATTACTTTGCTACTAAATACTTTGCTACAGATATTAAGTCTTTCAGGTGCGGTTGAATTGATAACTCAACTGTTAATACTTGAGAATATTCTTTGGCTCCCCTTGTGTAGAATCAATAAATTTGGGTTGATACTCTACCCTCGAAAACTGTTGCGATCCCCTATACTTGTGGGTTATCAACGGCCACGGCGGGTACTCGAGGCACGTCACATTGCCGGTCTCGATGTGGTCAAGGACAACCTCGAGGGTGCGGCTGGGCACGCCCCACCACTCGCGCCGCCCGTCGGTGTTGAGGCAGTCGTGGGGGATGACGCTGTTGGTGGAGGCAATCTGCTCCTCGTGGCGACACACAAAGTACATGGACCACATGGTGTGGCTGTCGGCGGAGTATCGCGGCTCGTTCCGCTGCTCCTCCATTAGGGACGAGCGGATGCGGGCGATCTCGGCCCACCGCGCTGCCCCTTCGGGCACAGGTGGCACCGGGACGCCGGCGGTGCTCAGCCTCCACGCCCCCGGCACCCGCATGTCCGGGTGTGCCGGGTAGTCGGCCTCGTAGAGGAGGCGCGCCTCTGGCTCTTGGAGATGGCGGCGGCCGAAGCCGTTCACCGCCGCTCTATCGCCTGGAAACTTCTCGGCCATCTGTTCTTTGGCGGGAAGGTGGGGAGAGTGTAGCTTTGTGCGCCGGAGTGGGGGGAAATGAGAACTATGGCATCCATCGGCGGGGAGGTCGCCTTTTATAGCCGCAGCGGGGGCGGCGAGAGGCTGCATGTCGGGCGACGCGTGGCGGGCGAGGGCGGGACACGCGTCGCGGCACCGCCCGTGAAGCATGAATGGAGACTTCGCATTGATTCCCACGGGAACCAAGACGATGAGGGCGACGAAGCGGCGTCTTGCTGACTCGGCAGGCCCATCCTTGTTCACGCCAAAATCGCTCGCTCCGGCACCCTCGGGCGCCCCCCAATGCGCCGGGTTCGGCCTAGGTCCACCGGCGCCAGTTTCGGCCCAAACCTATGAAAAACGGGCTCCTAGGGGCGCGGCTGGGCTGGTTTTTGGGCGTCAGCACGGAAAAGACGCCTGGGGGGCCTGTTGGGGGTGCGGCTAGAGATGCTCTTACATCACTCACCAAAAAGGGGAAGGCTGATGCCGGTCGACCGGCTAAGATGCCAGATCGGTCACTGCATCCACCATCAGATTGAAACATCCCGCGTTGTTAGATCGCTCCCGATTCTTCTCCTTACTCACGCCGGTTCAACGTGTACACAAAACTATCCCAACTCCCCCTCCGCCTCCCGACCCAGCTAGTCACTGCGTGCTGCGCTTCTCCCACATTCGGTGCTCCTTCGTGAGGCGTGAGGTTGCATTCGTCGTCGATGTCCCCCACCTCAGACAGCACCAGCGTCGTAGCGCGCCCTCGCTTGCCACCATCAGTTGCAGCATGTGGTCGTCGTGCGTAGCTTGCGGCGCCAGGCCATCGCAGCACTCGGCAGTTGATATGTCTCCAACGTATCTATAATTTTTTATTGTTCCATGCTGTTATATTATCTATTTTGGATGTTAACAGGCTTATTGATACACTTTTATATTATTTTTGGGACTAACCTACTAACCCAAGGCCCAGTGCAAATTGATGTTTTTTGCCTATTTTAGTGTTTCGCAGAAAATGAATATCAAACGGAATAAAACCTTCGGGAGAGTTATTTTTGGAACAAACGTGATCCAGGGGACTTGGAGTGGATGTCAAGAAACCAACGAGGAGGCCACGAGGCAGGGGGCGCGCCTACCCCTTTGGGCGCGCCCTCCACCCTCGTGGGCCCCTCGTGGATCCACCGACCTACTTCTTCCTCCTATATATATCCATATACCCCGAAAACATCCAGGAGCACCACGAAACCCTATTTCCATCGCCACAACCTTCTGTACCCAAGAGATCCCATATTGGGGCCTTTTCCGGAACTCCGCCAGAGGGGGAATCAATCACGGAGGGCTTCTACATCAACACCATAGCCTCTCCGATGATGTGTGAGTAGTTTACTTCAGACCTTCGGGTCCATAGTTATTAGCTAGATGTGTTCTTCTCTCTCTTTGTATCTCAATAAAATGTTCTCCTCGATCTTCTTGGAGATCTATTTGATGTAACTCTTTTTGCGGTGTGTTTGTCGAGATCCGATGAATTGTGGGTTTATGATCAAGTTTATCTATGAACAATATTTGATTCTTCTCTGAAATCTTTTATGTATGATTGGTTATCTTTGCAAGTCTCTTCGAATTATCAGTTTCGTTTGGCCTACTAGATTGATCTTTCTTGCAATGGGAGAAGTGCTTAGCTTTGGGTTCAATCTTGCGGTGTCCTTTCCCAGTGACAGCAGGGGCAACAAGGCACGTATTGTATTGTTGCCATCGAGGATAAAAAGATGGGGTTTATATCATATTGCTTGAGTTTATCCCTCTACATCATGTCATCTTGCCTAATGCATTACTATGTTCTTATGAAATTAATACTCTAGATGCATGCTGGATAGCGGTCGATGTATGGAGTAATAGTAGTAGATGCAGAATCGTTTCGGTCTACTTGTCTCGGACGTGATGCCTATATACATGATCATGCCTAGATATTCTCATAGTTCTGCACTTTTGTATCAATTGCTCGACAGTAATTTGTTCACCCACCATAATACTTATGCTATCTTGAGAGAAGCCGCTAGTGAAACCTATGGCCCCCGGGTCTATTTTCCATCATATAAGTTTCCAATCTATTTTATTTTGCAATCTTTACTTTCAATCTACATCATAAAAATACCAAAAATATTTATCTTATTATTATTATCTCTATCAGATCTCACTCTCGTAAGTGACCGTGAAGGGATTGACAACCCCTTTATCGCGTTGGTTGCGAGGTTCTTATTTGTCTGTGTAGGTACGAGGGACTTGCGTGTAGTCTCCTACTGGATTGATACCTTGGTTCTCAAAAACTGAGGGAAATACTTACACTACTTTGCTGCATCACCCTTTCCTCTTTAAGGGAAAACCAACGCAATGCTCAAGAGGTAGCAAGAAGGATTTCTGGCGCCGTTGCCGGGGAGATCTACGCACAAGTCAAGACATACAAAGTACCCATCACAAACTCTTATCCCTCGCATTACATTATTTGCCATTTGCCTCTCGTTTTCTTCTCCCCCACTTCACCCTTGCCGTTTTATTCGCCCTCTTTCTCCGTTCCCCTTCTCTTTTCCATTTGTCTCTTTTTGTTTGCTTCTCGTGTGCTTGTGTGTTGGATTTTTTGCCGCGATGGCTCTACCAAAAGGTGTTGATCCTCATCTTAGAAGGTTGGAAGAAATTGAAAACAACGTTAGAATTTTTATGTCCTTGCAGTTTGAGCATAATAATTTCTTCAGAAACGAGCTTAAAGAACAAAAAAGTTTTATGGGGTACATGAATAAAGAGCTTGATGATATGTCTAAAGAATTTTATGGTCTGAAATCTCAGTTCGCTCGTCTTGAAAACTTAATATCCCAAATTTCGGATAAGCAGGCCACCTTAGTCAATAAGATGGCTGCCAAATCGGAAGAATTTGATGATAATAAGGATGAAGATCTAAAAGTGATCGATGTGTCTCCTATTAAATCTTTGTTTTGCAATATGAATCTTGATAATGATGGGACTGGAGATGAGTCAACTTTAGCTAAAAGGTGTCCCAATAATTCGGAGTTTTTAGATCTTGATGCAAAAATTGGTAAAAGTGGGATTGATGAGGTCAAAACTTTACATAGCAATGTACCCACTATTTTTGATTTCAAGGAATTTAATTATGATAATTGTTCTTTAATAGATTGTATTTCCTTGTTACAATCCGTGCTAAATTCTCCACATGCTTATAGTCAAAATAAAGCTTTTACTAAACATATCGTTGATGCTTTAATGCAATCTTATGAAGAAAAGCTTGAATTGGAAGTTTCTATCCCTAGAAAACTTTATGATGAGTGGGAACCCACTATTAAAATTAAAATTAAAGATCATGAATGCTATGCTTTATGTGATTTGGGTGCTAGCATTTCCACGATTCCAAAAACTTTGTGTGATGTGTTAGGTTTCCGTGAATTTGATGATTGTTCTTTAAATTTGCATCTTGCGGATTCCACTATTAAGAAACCTATGGGAAGGATTAATGATGTTCTTATTGTTTCAAATAGGAATTATGTGCCCGTAGATTTCATTGTTCTTGACATTGATTGCAATCCTTCATGTCCTATTATTCTTGGTAGACCTTTCCTTAGAACGATTGGTGCAATTATTGATATGAAAGAAGCGAATATTAGATTCCAATTTCCATCAAGGAAAGGCACGGAATACTTTACTAGAAAGAAAATTAAATTGCCTTATGAATCTATCATGAGAGCCACTTATGGATTGCATACCAAAGATGATAATGCCTATAACTATTCTTGCTTTTATGCCTAGCTAGGGGCGTTAAACGATAGCGCTTGTTGGGAGGCAACCCAATTTTATTTTGTTTCTTGCTTTTGTTTCTGTTTAGTAATAAATAATTCATCTAGATTCTGTTTAGATGTGGTTTTATGCTTTTAATTAGTTTTTGTGCCAAGTAGAACTTTTGGGAAGACATGGGGAAAGTCTTTGCGATCTTGCTGCAAAAATAGAAACTTTAGCGCTCACGAGATTTGCTGCCATTTTTTTACTAGAGAGTGCGATTAGGTTGATTCTTTTTGAAGATGATTAATAGATAAATTCCTCACGTCCAGAAATTTATTTTAGAATTTTTTGGGTTACATAAGTATTCGAAACCTATAGATTACTACATATTGTTCTGTTTTTGACATATTATGTTTTTCATGTGTTGTTTGCTTATTTTGATGAATCTATGGATAGTACTGGATGTTATGAACCATAGAGAAGTTGGAATACAGTAGGTTTCACACCAAAATAAATAAAGAATGAGTTCATTACAGTACCTTAAGTGGTGGTTTATTTTCTTATACTAACGGGGCTCATAAGATTTTCTTTTTAAGTTTTGTGTTGTGAAGTTTTCAAGTTTTGAGTAAAGATTTGATGGATTATGGAACAAGGAGTGGCAAGAGACTAAGCTTGGGGATGTCCAAGGCACCCCAAGGTAAAATTCAAGGACAACCAAAAGCCTAAGCTTGGGGATGCCCCGGAAGGCATCCCCTCTTTCCTCTTCTTCCATCGGTAACTTTACATGAGGCTATATTTTTATTCACCACATGATATGTGTTTTGCTTGGAGCGTCTTGTATGATTTGAGTCTTTGCTTTTTAGTTTACCACAATCATCATTGTTGTACACACCTTTTGGTAGAGACACACATGAATTGGAATTTATTAGAATACTCTATGTGCTTCACTTATATCTTTTGAGCTAGATAATTTTTCTCTAGTGCTTCATTTATATCTTTTAGAGCACGGTGGTGGTTTTATTTTATAGAAATTATTGATCTCTCATGCTTCACTTATATTATTTTGAGAGTCCTTTAGAACAGCATGGTAATTTGTTTTGGTTATGAAATTAGTCCTAATATGATAGGCATCCAAGATGTGTAAAACTATCATAGAAAGTGCATTGAATACTATGAGAAGTTTGATACTTGATAATTGTTTTGAGATATAAAGGTGGTGATATTAGAGTGTGCTAGTTGAGTAATTGTGAATTTGAGAAATACTTGTGTTGAAGATTGCAAGTCCCGTAGCATGCACGTATGGTAAACGTTGTGTAACAAATTTGAAACATGAGGTGTTCTTTGATTGTCTTCCTTATGAGTGGCGGTCGGGGACGAGCGATGGTCTTTTCCTACCAATCTATCCCCCTAGGAGCATGCACGTAGTGCTTGGTTTTTGATGTCTTGTAGATTTTTGCAATAAGTATGTGAGTTCTTTATGACTAATGCCGAGTCCATGGATTATACGCACTCTCACCCTTCCATCATTGTTAGCCTCTTCGGTACCGTGCATTGCCCTTTCTCACCTTGAGAGTTGGTGCAAACTTTGCCGGTGCATCCAAACCCCGTGATATGATACGCTCTATCACACATAAACCTCCTTATATCTTCCTCAAAACAGCCACCGTACCTACCTATTATGGCATTTCCATAGCCATTCCGAGATATATTGCCATGCAACTTTCCCCGTTTCATTCATGACACGCTACATCATTGTCATATTGCTTTCCATGATCATGTAGTTGACATCGTATTTGTGGCAAAGCCACCATGCATAATTTATCATACATGTCACTCTTGATTCATTGCCCTTCCCGATACACCGCCGGAGGCATTCATATAGAGTCATACTTTGTTCTAGTATCGAGTTGTAATCATTGAGTTGTAAAAAAATAGAAATGTGATGATCATCATTAATACTGCACTGTCCCAAATAAAAAAATAGAAAGGCCAAATAAAAAAAGGACCAAAAAAGAAATAAAAAGGGGCAATGCTACTATCCTTTTTTTCTACACTTGTGCTTCAAAGTAGCACCATGATCTTTATGATAGAGAGTCTCTTGTTTTGTCACTTTCATATACTAGTGGGAATTTTTCATTATAGAACTTGGCTTGTATATTCCAACAATGGGCTTCCTCAAATGCCCTAGGTCTTCGTGAGCAAGCAAGTTGGATGCACACCCACTTAGTTTCTTTTGTTGAGCTTTCATACATTTATAGCTCTAGTGCATCCGTTGCATGGCAATCCCTACTCCTTGCATTGACATTAATTGATGGGCATCTCCCTAGCCTGTTGATTAGCCTCGTCGATGTGAGACTTTGTCCTTTTTTGTCTTCTCCACATAACCCCCTATCCTTATTCTATTCCACCCATAGTGCTATATCCATGGCTCACGCTCATGTATTGCGTGAAAGTTGAAAAAAGTTTGAGATTACTAAAGTATGAAACAATTGCTTGGTTTGTCATCGGTGTTGTGCAAGATGAGAGCATTCTTGTGTGCCGAAAATGGAGCATGACCAAACTATATGATTTTGTAGGGATGAACTTTCTTTTGCCATTTTATTTTGAGAAGACATGATTGCTTAGTTAGTATGCTTGAAGTATTATTATTTTTATGTCAATATTAAACTTTTGCCTTGAATCTCTCGGATCTGAACATTCATGCCACAATAAAGAAAATTACATTGAGAATTATGCTAGGTAGCATTCCACATCAAAAAATTTGTTTTTATCATTTACCTACTCGAGGACGAGCAGGAATTAAGCTTGGGGATGCTTGATACGTCTCCAACGTATCTATAATTTTTTATTGTTCCATGCTATTATATTATATGTTTTGGATGTTAATGGTCTTATTTATACACTTTTATATTATTTTTTGGACTAACCTACTAACCCAAGGCCCAGTGCAAACTGCTGATTTTTTTTGCCTATTTCAGTGTTTCGCAGAAAAGGAATATCAAACGGAATAAAACCTTCGGGAGAGTTATTTTTGGAACAAACGTGATCCAGGGGACTTGGAGTGGACGTCAAGAAACCAATGAGGAGGCCACAAGGCAGGGGGACGCGCCCTCCACCCTCGTGGGCCCCATGTGGCTCCACCGACCTACTTCTTCCTCCTATATATATCCATATACCCCGAAAACATCCAGGAGCACCACGAAACCCTATTTCCATCGCCGCAACCTTCTGGACCCAAGAGATCCCATATTGGGGCCTTTTATGGAACTCCGCCAGAGGGGGAATCAATCACGGAGGGCTTCTACATCAACACCATAGCCTCTCCGATGATGTGTGGGTAGTTTACTTCAGACCTTCGGGTCCATAGTTATTAGCTAGATGGCTTCTTCTCTCTCTTTGTATCTCAATACAATGTTCTCCTCAATCTTCTTGGAGATCTATTTGATGTAACTCTTTTTGCGGTGTGTTTGTTGAGATCCGATGAATTGTGGGTTTATGATCAAGTTTATCTCTGAACAATATTTGATTCTTCTCTGAAATCTTTTATGTATGATTGGTTATCTTTGCAAGTCTCTTCGAATTATCAGTTTCGTTTGGCCTACTAGATTGATCTTTCTTGCAATGGGAGAAGTGCTTAGCTTTGGGTTCAATCTTGCGGTGTCCTTTCCCAGTGACAGCAGGGGCAACAAGGCATGTATTGTATTGTTGCCATCGAGGATAAAAAGATGGGGTTTATATCATATTGCTTGAGTTTATCCCTCTACATCATGTCATCTTGCCTAATGCATTACTATGTTCTTATGAACTTAATACTCTAGATGCACGCTGGATAGCGGTCGATCTATGGAGTAATAGTAGTAGATGTAGAATCGTTTCTGTTGGAAATATGCCCTAGAGGCAATAATAAAAGCATTATTATTATATTTCCTTGTTCATGATAATTGTCTTTATTCATGCTATAATTGTGTTATCCGGAAATCGTAATACATGTGTGAATAACAGACACCAACATGTCCCTAGTAAGCCTCTAGTTGACTAGCTCGTTGATCAACAGATAGTCATGGTTTCCTGACTATGGACATTGCATGTCATTGATAACGAGATCACATTATTAGGAGAATGATGTGATGGACAAGACCCAATCCTAAACATAGCATAAAGATCGTATAGTTCATTTGCTAGAGTTTTTCCAGTGTCAAGTATCCTTTCCTTAGACCATGAGATCGTGTAACTCCCGGATACCGTAGGAGTGCTTTCGATGTACCAAACGTCACAACGTAACTGGGTGACTATAAAGGTATACTACGGGCATCTCCGAAAGTGTCTGTTGGGTTGACATGGATCAAGACTGGGATTTGTCACTCCATATGACGGAGAGGTATCACTGGGCCCACTCGGTAATGCATCATCATAATGAGCTCAAAGTGACCAAGTGTCTGGTCACGGGATCATGCATTATGGTACGAGTAAAGTGACTTGCCGGTAACGAGATTGAACAAGGTATTGGGATACCGACGATCGAATCTCGGGCAAGTAACATATCGATTGACAAAGGGAATTGTATACGGGGTTGCTTGAATCCTCGACATCGTGGTTCATCTGATGAGATCATCGTGGAGCATGTGGGAGCCAACATGGGTATCCAGATCCCGCTGTTGGTTATTGACGAGAGAGTCGTCTCGGTCATGTCTGCATGTCTCCCGAACCCGTAGGGTCTACACATTTAAGGTTCGGTGATGCTAGGGTTGTAGGGATACGTATATGCAGTAACCCGAATGTTGTTCGGAGTCCCGGATGAGATCCCAGACGTCACGAGGAGTTCCGGAATGGTCTGGAGGTAAAGAATTATATATAGGAAGTGCTATTTCGGCCATCGGGACAAGTTTCGGGGTCACCGGTATTGTACCGGGACCACCGGAAGGGTCCCGGGGGTCCACCGGGTGGGGCCACCTGCCCCGGGGGGGGCACATGGGCTGTAGGGGGTGCGCCTTGGCCTACATGGGCCAAGGGCACCAGCCCCAAGAGGCCCATGCGCCTAGGGTTCAAGAAGGGAAGAGTCCCAAAGGGGGAAGGCACCCCTAGGTGCCTTGGGGGGGAGGGACTCCTCCCTTGGCCGCCGCCCCCCTAGGAGATTGGATCTCCTAGGGCCGGCGCCCCCCCCCTTGGCTCCCTATATATAGTGAGGGAAGGAGGGCCTCTCAGACCACGCCTTTGGTGCCTCCCTCTCCCTCTCCAACACCTCCTCCTCCTCCATAGAGCTTGGCGAAGCCCTGCCGGAGTACTGCAGCTCCATCACCACCACACCGTCGTGCTGTTGCTGGAGCCATCTTCCTCAACCTCTCCTCTCCCCTTGCTGGATCAAGAAGGAGGAGACGTTACACTGACCGTACGTGTGTTGAATGCGGAGGTACCGTCCGTTCGGTGCTAGGATCTCCGGTGATTTGGATCACGTCGTGTACGACTACCTCATCCCCGTTCTTTGAACGCTTCCGCTTGCGATCTACAAAGGTATGTAGATGCATCCGATCACTCGTTGCTAGATGAACTCATAGATGGATCTTGGTGAAACCGTAGGAAGATTTTTGTTTTCTGCAGCGTTCCCCAATAGTGGCATCATGAGCTAGGTCTATGCGTAGTTCTTCTTGCGCGAGTAGAACACAATTTGTTGTGGGCGTAGATGTTGTCAACTTTCTTGCCGCTACTAGTCTTAGCTTGCTTCAGCGGCATTGTGGGATGAAGCGGCCTGGACCAACCTTACACGTACGCTTACGTGAGACCGGTTCCACCGACTGACATGCACTAGTTGCATAGGGTGGCTGGCGGGTGTCTGTCTCTCCCACTTTAGTTGGAGCGGATTCGATGAAAAGGGTCCTTATGAAGGGTAAATAGAAGTTGACAAATCACGTTGTGGCTTTCACGTAGGTAAGAAAACATTCTTGCTAGAACCCTATTTCAGCCACGTAAAACTTGCAACAACAATTAGAGGACGTCTAACTTGTTTTTGCAGCAAGTGCTTTGTGATATGATATGGCCAAAGTTGTGATGAATGATGAATGGTATATATGTGATGTATGAGATGTTCATGCTATTGTAATAGGAATCACGACTTGCATGTCGATGAGTATGACAACCGGCAGGGGCCATAGGAGTTGTCTTTATTTTTTGTATGACCTGCGTGTCATTGAGAAACGCCATGTAAATTACTTTACTTTATTGCTAAACGCATTAGCCATAGTAGTAGAAGTAATAGTTGGCGAGCAACTTCATGGAGACACGATGATGGAGATCATGATGATGTAGATCATGGTGTCAAGCCGGTGACAAGATGATCATGGAGCCCCAAGATGGAGATCAAAGGAGCTATGTGATATTGGCCATATCATGTCACTATTATTATTTGATTGCATGTGATGTTTATCATGTTTTGCATCTTGTTTACTTAGAACGACGGTAGTAAATAAGATGATCCCTCATAATAATTTCAAGAAAGTGTTCCCCCTAACTGTGCACCGTTGCGACAGTTCGTTGTTTCGAAGCACCACGTGATGATCGGGTGTGATAGATTCCAACGTTCACATACAAGGGGTGTAAGACAGATTTACACAAGCAAACACTTAGGTTAACTTGACGAGCCTAGCATGTACAGACATGGCCTCGGAACACAGAAGATCGAAAGGTCGAGCATGAGTCGTATAGAAGATACGATCAACATGAAGATGTTCACCGACATTGATTAGTCCGTCTCACGTGATGATCGGACACGGCCTAGTTAACTCGGATCATGTTATACTTAGATGACTAGAAGAGGGATGTCTATCTAAGTGGGAGTTCATTGAATAATTTGATTAGATGAACTTAATTATCATGAACTTAGTCTAAAATCTTTGCAATATGTCTTGTAGATCAAATGGCCAACGTAGTCCTCAACTTCAACGCGTTCCTAGAGAAAACCAAGCTGAAAGACGATGGCAGCAATTACACGGACTGGGTCCGGAACCTGAGGATCATCCTCATAGCTGCCAAGAAAGATTATGTCCTACAAGCACCGCTAGGTGATCCACCCGTCCCACAGAACCAAGACATTATGAACGCTTGGCAGACACGTGCTGATGACTACTCCCTCGTTCAGTGCGGCATGCTTTACAGCTTAGAGCCGGGGCTCCAAAAGCATTTTGAGAGACATGGAGCATATGAGATGTTCGAAGAGCTGAAAATGGTTTTCCAAGCTCATGCCCGGGTCGAGAGATATGAGGTCTCCGACAGGTTCTTCAGCTGTAAGATGGAGGAAAATAGTTCTGTCAGTGAGCACATACTCACTATGTCTGGGTTGCATAACCGCTTGACTCAGCTGGGAGTTAATCTCCCGGATGATGCGGTCATTGATAGAATCCTCCAGTCACTTCCACCAAGCTACAAGAGCTTTGTGATGAAATTCAATATGCAGGGGATGGAAAAGACCATTCCTGAGGTATTTGCAATGCTGAAATCAGCAGAGGTAGAAGTCAAGAAGGAACATCAAGTGTTGATGGTCAATAAAACCACTAAGTTCAAGAAAGGCAAGGGTAAGAAGAACTTCAAGAAGGACGGCAAGGGAGTTGCCGCACCTGGCAAGCAAGCTGTCGGGAAGAAGCCAAAGAATGGACCCAAGCCCGAAACAGAGTGCTTTTATTGCAAGGGAAGTGGTCACTGGAAGCGGAACTGCCCCAAATACTTAGCGGACAAGAAGGCCGGCAAAACAAAAGGTATATGTGATATACATGTAATTGATGTGTACCTTACTAGTACTCGTAGTAGCTCCTGGGTATTTGATACCGGTGCAGTTGCTCACATTTGTAACTCAAAGCAGGAGCTGTGGAATAAACGGAGACTGGCGAAGGACGAGATGACGATGCGCGTCGGGAATGGTTCCAAGGTCGATGTGATCGCCGTTGGCACGCTGCCTCTACATTTACCTACGGGATTAGTTTTAAACCTCAATAATTGTTATTTAGTACCAGCTTTGAGCATGAACATTGTATCGGGATCTCGTTTAATTCGAGATGGCTACTCATTTAAATCCGAGAATAATGGTTGTTCTATTTATATGAGAGATATGTTTTATGGTCATGCTCCCATGGTGAATGGTTTATTCTTAATGAATCTCGAGCGTAATGCTACACATGTTCATAGTGTGAATACCAAAAGATGTAAGGTTGATAATGATAGTCCCACATATTTGTGGCACTGCCGCCTTGGTCACATAGGTGTCAAACGCATGAAGAAGCTCCATGCAGATGGACTTTTAGAGTCTCTTGATTATGAATCATTTGACACGTGCGAACCATGCCTCATGGGTAAAATGACCAAGACTCCGTTCTCAGGAACAATGGAGCGAGCAACCAACTTGTTGGAAATCATACATACTGATGTGTGTGGTCCAATGAGTGTTGAGGCTCGCGGTGGCTATCGTTATGTTCTCACCCTCACTGATGACTTGAGTAGATATGGGTATGTCTACTTAATGAAACACAAGTCTGAAACCTTTGAAAAGTTCAAGGAATTTCAGAGTGAGGTTGAGAATCAACGCGACAGAAAAATCAAGTTTTTGCGAACAGATCGTGGAGGAGAATACTTGAGTCACAAATTTGGCACACACTTAAGAAAATGTGGAATAGTTTCACAACTCATGCCGCCTGGAACACCTCAGCATAATGGTGTGTCCGAACATCGTAATCGCACTCTATTAGATATGGTGCGATCTATGATGTGTCTTACCGATTTACCGCTATCTTTTTGGGGCTATGCTTTAGAGACTGCCGCATTCACTTTAAATAGGGCTCCATCAAAATCCGTTGAGACGACACCGTATGAATTATGGTTTGGGAAGAAACCAAAGCTGTCGTTTCTAAAAGTTTGGGGATGCGATGCTTATGTCAAGAAACTTCAACCTGAAAAGCTCGAACCCAAGTCGGAAAAATGCGTCTTCATAGGATACCCTAAAGAAACTGTTGGGTATACCTTCTACCTCAGATCCGAAGGCAAGATCTTTGTTGCCAAGAATGGATCCTTTCTAGAGAAGGAGTTTCTCTCGAAAGAAGTAAGTGGGAGGAAAGTAGAACTTGATGAAGTGTTACCTCTTGAACCGGAAAATGGCGCAACTCAAGAAAATGTTCCTGAGGTGCCTGCACCGACTAGAGAGGAAGTTAATGATGATGATCATGAAACTTCAGATCAAGTTGCTACTGAACTTCATAGGTCCACAAGGACACGTTCCGCACTAGAGTGGTACGGCAACCCTGTCCTGGAAATCATGTTGTTAGACAACGGTGAACCTTCGAACTATGAAGAGGCGATGGCGGGCCCGGATTCCGACAAATGGCTAGAAGCCATGAAATCCGAGATAGGATCCATGTATGAAAACAAAGTATGGACTTTGACTGACTTGCCCGATGATCAGCGAGCCATAGAAAATAAATGGAACTTTAAGAAGAAGACAGACACGGATGGTAATGTGACCATCTATAAAGCTCGGCTTGTCGCTAAGGGTTATCGACAAGTTCAAGGGGTTGACTATGATGAGACTTTCTCACCCATAGCAAAGCTGAAGTCCGTCTGAATCATGTTAGCAATTGCCACATACTATGATTATGAGATATGGCAAATGGACGTCAAAACGGCATTCCTTAATGGTTTCCTTAAGGAAGAATTGTATATGATGCAGCCGGAAGGTTTTGTCGATCCTAAGAATGTTGACAAGGTGTGCAAGCTCCAACGCTCGATTTATGGGCTGGTGCAAGCATCTCGGAGTTGGAACATTCGCTTTGATGAGATGATCAAAGCGTTTGGGTTTACGCAGACTTATGGAGAAGCCTGCGTTTACAAGAAAGTGAGTGGGAGCTCTGTAGCATTTCTCATATTATATGTAGATGACATACTTTTGATGGGAAATGATATAGAACTCTTAAACAGCATTAAGGCCTACTTGAATAAGAGTTTTTCAATGAAGGACCTTGGAGAAGCTGCTTATATATTAGGCATCAAGATCTATAGAGATAGATCAAGACGCCTCATAGGTCTTTCACAAAGCACATACCTTGATAAGATATTGAAGAAGTTCAATATGGATCAGTCTAAGAAGGGGTTCTTGTCTGTGCTACAAGGTGTGAAATTGAGCTCAGCTCAATGTCCGACCACGGCAGAAGATATAGAAGAGATGAGTGTCATCCCCTATGCCTCAGCCATATGTTCTATTATGTATGCCATGCTGTGTACCAGACCTGATGTAAACCTTGCCGTAAGTTTGGTAGGAAGGTACCAAAGTAATCCCGGCAAGGAACATTGGACAGCGGTCAAGAATATCCTGAAGTACCTGAAAAGGACTAAGGAAATGTTTCTCGTTTATGGAGGTGACGAAGAGCTCGTTGTAAAGGGTTACGTCGATGCTAGCTTCGACACAGATCTGGATGACTCTAAGTCACAAACCGGATATGTGTATATTTTGAATGGTGGGGCAGTAAGCTGGTGCAGTTGCAAGCAGAGCGTCGTGGCAGGATCTACATGTGAAGCGGAGTACATGGCAGCCTCGGAGGCAGCGCATGAAGCAATTTGGGTGAAGGAGTTCATCACCGACCTAGGTGTAACGCCCCACGTGTAACCTTCCCCAATTGTACTCCGACTCATGCCGTTTCCGGCATTAAGTTATATTTAATTCTCGGGTTCGGGTCTTTGCCTCCGTGTGTTGTTTTGTTTTTCGTGCATCTCATATCATGTCATCACGTGCATTGCATTCGCATACATGTTCATCTCATGCATTCGAGCATTTTCCCCGTTGTCCGTTTTGCATTCCGGCGCTTCGTTCTCCTCCGGTGGCCATTTCTAGCTTTCTTTCGTGTGTGGGGATTAAGCATTTCTGGATTGGACCGAGACTTGCCATGCGGCCTTGGTTTACTACCGGTAGACCGTCTGTCAAGTTTCGGGTCATTTGGACTTCGTTTGATACTCCAACGGTTAACCGAGGGACCGAAAAGGCCTCGTGTGTGTGCAGCCCAACACCCCTCCATTTTGGCCCAAAACCCACCAAACTCAGCTCCATCGTCTCGGTCGTTCGATCACGATCGTGTGGGCGAAAACCGCACCTCATTTGGACTCTCCTAGCCCCCTCTATGCCTATTTATACACCCCCTCCTCCAAATCCCGGATCCCCTCCTCAAACCCTAAAAAAATAGCATCTTCGCGCGCCGGACACGTCCGTCCGCGCGCCGGACGCGTCCGCCGGCGACCACAGCCATCCGGGAGGCGCCACGTGGCCCGCCGGCCTCCTCCCGCCGCCGGCCCATCCCGGCCCGAGGCAGGCCCTCCGCCGCCTCGCGCGGGCCAGATCCCCTCCCCGCCGCCGCCTCTTTCTTCCTCCTCCGGCCGACTCCATCGCTGGCCATCACCGGCGCGCGCCGCCGCCCGCCGCCCGGGCCGGCCGTCGCCGCGGCCACCGCGCCTCGCCGCCGCCGCGGGCACCAGCGCCGCCCCGCGCCGCCCCCTTCCCGCCTCGCCGCCGGCCGGATCCGGCCGCGGGAGGGCCGGATCGGCCACCGCCGACCCCGGCCGCCGCCGTCTGCCTCGTCTCTGGCGAGCCCGCCGCCGTGCTACAGTGTTTGCGCCGGATCGGATCTGGCGTGAACAGTAAACCCTAACCCATGTTTCTTTTTCTCTAAGTCCCAGGATTTTACTCCATATGCTCATGTTTGACCTGCCATAACTTTGCATCCGTAGCTCCGATTTGGGCGTATGATATGTCAAATTCTTCGTCTCGACGAGTACATCATTTCATTCCATTGCATCATTTGCATTCGAGGTCATCTTGGTGCCCAAAATGCTATTGGAAGGAGGCATGTTGAGTTAAATTGCCGATCCGTTAATCCAACATGCACTTTTGTCATTTTTGCCATATTTAATCCGTGCATGATATGCCTGTGCCCCTTTGGGATGAATTGTTAAGCATGTTGTCTTCTTTCCAGAGGTGCCTTCCATGTATTTTTTAGGGTGTGTGTGTTGTCTTGTGCAAGCTTGCGAAGAGGGCTACCTGAGATTTCAGATTCAGGGACTTAGTGATTTTCACTAAGTCTGAGCCGTTTTAGTTCACGATGCTATATGTCCGGCTTGTTTCCTAGCGATCCGTGCCTCTTTTGAGGATGATCAGTAAGAGAGATTTGTTATGCTTGTTGTGCTTAATCCATCCATCTCTTTACTTGTTATGTTGAAGCACCCTAGGTTGACTCAATCGAGCTCAACTTTTGGATAGTTGCTGTTTTGGGCAGATCGTTAACTCTTTTGCGATTTTGCCGGAGTTATTGCTAGTGATCCATGCATGCTATGCCATTGTTCTTGCCATGTATAGCTAGAATTTTGTGCCTACTTTATGGATATATGCTTGCCTTGCCATGACTTGCACCGTAGTGAGAGCATCGAGCTCGTTTACAAGCCTCCGTGAGTTATTATTTCAGCATGTCCCAGTTTTCACTAAGTCTGAAAACTGATTGTGTTTCATCGATGTTCGTGTGCTCGGTAGAGTATTTTGTGAACCCTTTTGGCCCCAGGTCATGTTGGGTGTTTTGTTAAGCTTGTTGAGTAGCTCCATGCCATGCTCTTACTTGCCATGTTCAGGTTTTCCTTCATGTTGTTTTGCTGCTCCGAAGAGAGCATCGTGGTCTGAAATTTCAGACTAGCGTTAATTTTGCTAAGTCTGAAACCTGTTTTGCTTATTCAGTTTTGCCATGCTTGTTTGAAGCTCTTAGTGGATGAATTTGCCTATGCCTCAGTCATGATGATTTGTTAAGCTTGATGAGTACATCACTACCATGTAATTTGTTTTCATGTTGGGTGGCTGTAGCATGTTCATTTTGTTGCATTTAGGAGGCATGTTGCTGTATATTGCAGATCGGTTCGTTTAGTAAAACGCTTGCCATTTCTTAACCGTAGCTCCGATTGCCATGATCTTTATATCGTTTTCAGGGGATTTCTTCCCCTCTATCCAGTGGCACACTTGGATTTCCAAGTTGAGGCCAGGTTCATGCATTTCCTGTTATATGTTGCATTCTTGCATCCCGCATCGCATCCCGCATAGCATATCATCTTTGCATATTATTGGTTGCCCTTGCACGTGGTTGATTGTATCCTTGTTGCTTGTTTGTGTTGTTGGGTAGAGCCGGGAGACGAGTTCGCTAATGAGGAGCCCTTTGAGTTTGCTTTTGAGGATCCAGTCAATTCTGACAACTGTGCAGGCAAGATGATCACACCCTTGAAATCACTACTATCTTTGCTATGCTAGTTTGTTCGCTCTTTTGCTTTGCCAATGCTACGATGCCTACCACTTGCTTGTCAGCCTCCCAATTGCCATGATTGAGCCTCTAACCCACCTTTGTCCTAGCAAACCATTGATTGGCTATGTTACCGCTTTGCTCAGCCCTTCTTATAGCGTTGTTAGTTGCAGGTGAAGATTGGAGCCGTTCCTTGTTGGGACATTTATTTACTTGTTGGGATATCATTATATTGCCATGTTATCTTTATTCATCTATATACTTGGTAAAGGGTGGAAGGCTCGGCCTCTCGCCTAGTGTTTTGTTCCACTCTTGCCGCCCTAGTTTTCGTCATATCGGTGTTATGTTCCCGGTTTGTTGCGTCCCTTACGCGGTTGGGCTATAATGGGAACCCCTCGATAGTTCGCCTTGTTTAAAGCTTTTCCAGCAATGCCCAACATTGGTTTTACCATTTGCCACCTACCCTTTTCTTTCCCTTGGGTTTCCGGAGCCCGAGGGTCATCTTTATTTTAGCCCCCCATGGGCCAGTGCTCCTCTGAGTGTTGGTCCGAAATGAGCTGCCTGCGGGGCCACCTCGGGGTAACTTGAGGGTTGGTTTTACTCGTAGCTAGTCTCATCTGAGTGTGCCCTGAGAAAGAGATATGTGCAGATCCTATCGGGATTTGTCGGCGCATTCGGGCGGTGTTGCTGGACTAGTTTTGACCTGTCGAATCATCTTGTTGTACCGGGATACCGAGTCTGATCGGTGGGTCCTGGGTGGAGGTCTATTCCTTCGTTGACCGTGAGAGCTTGTTATGGGCTAAGTTGGGACCCCCCTGCAGGGATTGATCTTTCGAAAGCCGTGCCCGCGGTTATGGGCAGATGGGAATTTGTTAATGTCCGGTTGTAGATAACTTGAACTTAATTAATTAAAATGAATCAACTGCGTGTGTTGCCGTGATGGCCTCTTCTCGGCGAGTCCGGGAAGTGGACACGGCGTTGGAGTTATGCTTGCGTAGTCTGCTCTACTTAGTTACCGCTCGTGCTTTGCCTTCTCTTCTCGCTCTCGTTTGCGAATAAGTTAGCCACCATACATGCTAGTCGCTTGCTGCAGCTCCACTCACATTATCCCTTCCTTACCTATTAAGCTTAAATAGTCTTGATCGCGAGGGTGCGAGATTGCTGAGTCCTTGTGGCTCACAGATTACTATTATACCAGATGCAGGGACCGATGATACTCCTCCGGATGGCGCGTTCGAGCTGAAGTGGGAGTACGACGAGGACTCTCAGCGATACTATGTTTCTTTTCCTGATGATCAGTAGTGGTGCCTGCTCGGGGTTCGATTCAGGGTTTAGTCGCATGTTGGGGAGTCTTTTCTATTTTGGCGCCGTAGTCGGGCCATGAGTGTTTGTATGATGAATGCTATTTATGTACCTTGATGTGACGTGGCGAGTGTAAGCCAACTATTATATTTATTCCCCCTTCATATTCATATGTACATGGGTTGTGCGAAGATTGCCTCACTTGCGACTTATGCCTTCAATGCGATTATGCCTCTAAGTCGTGCCTCGACACGTGGGAGATATAGTCGCATCGAGGGTGTTACAAGTTGGTAATCAGAGCCTTCCCCGACCTTAGGAGCCCCATTGCTTGATCGTTTCTAGCAGCCGAGTTGTGTCTAGAAAAATGTTTTGAGTCCTTAGGAATTATATATCGGAGAGCTTAGGAATTCTTTTTACTTCCCAGTCTCCTCATCGCTCTGGTAAGGCATCCTGACGTAGAGTTTTGACTCTTCTCTTCTCAAATTTCACTAAAAAAATTTTTAGGATCACGCGAGTATCTTAGTTTTGTTCCGATGGCTTATGATGAGAATACTGTCTTGGTGCCTCCTGTCAGGGGTTTAGTGGAAGTGTCCCGGGGAGTTGAGCTCTGAGGTGCTGTCATCATAATTCTATCGTTGCAATTCTGGCATACTTGAGATATGTGTGCGACATCAAAAATCTCCTTTATTCAGTTCGTTGGTGAGATAACCTCGACGCCACCCAGTACTGGGGCGGGAGTTCGGGAGTATCGCCATAACTTGTATAACGGATGCTTTTCGAAGGTTGAGATAGATGGTTTCCGAAGGTTTCTTGGTTATGTGTTGAAGGATGGATGCAGCTGGATGTAGGATTTGCTAGCTTGGGTGAGATATTATGCTTCCCCTGTATCCTCAACACCTGATTGCATAACCGGAAAGTTTCGGGAATTTCATAGGTGGGAATTCAAGTAGCCTTAGGATATCTTTCCAACAGATGTGTGATATGAAATTGGGGTTCGACGTCTAGTGGTTCGCCTATTCACGGTCGATTTTACAGTGGCCTCGTTGTGTCTTAAAGAGTCCTTGGCTATGCTGACTCGGGGACGCTTCGTATGTCATGTGCACTGCCTTGTACATGATGGTGCTGTACGGTCGAGCCCGTGTAGGTCCTACCACGAACACTTTGGACGAAATTTCTATCATGTGTTTGTTCCGGCTTATTCCGCAAGCCAACCCTTGGTTTATTTTGAATTGTGGTATTCGTTCTTCTCCGACGTCTTATGTTGATTCCATCCCTCGTTGATGTACCTCTTCTACCTGATTCTTCGTGGCTTCGCAATTTAGGAATATGTGACCACTTCAAGAGATGTGCATTCGTTCGTTTTGTTCAGGTGTGAAGACTTATGTTGCAATTTTTCATTCCGTTGGTTTCACCTTCTATATTTCTCTATTTTTGTGCTAATGGTGGTCAACCTCTTCAGGATGGCTCCTCCAACACGCACGACTCCGAACCCAGATCCTCCGCCACCTCCGCCTCCTCCGGAAGCATGGCAGGCTGTGATGGCTGCTACTAATGCAAATACTCAGCTAATCATGCAAATCATCCAAGAGCGGAATCAAAGCAGTCAAGCGAACCAAGGCAGCAACCAGAACCAGTTTGCAACTCTGCATCAGTTCCTCGCTAATGGTCCAAAGACGTTTAGTAACTGCGTTGAGGCTACCGATGCTGATGATTGGTTAATCGATCTGGGCAAGCATTTTGAATGTAGCAACATCAGACCTGAAGATTTCGTCAAGTTCGCGTCTTTCCAGCTCAAGGATCAGGCCGCAGAGTGGTTTCAGCAGTACCGGGATTCCAGAGGTGGACGTTTGATCACTTGGGATGATTTCCGTCGTGATTTCCGCGCTCATCACATTCCTCAAAGTGTGACTGAAAGCAAACGTGAAGAATTCCGCAATCTGAAGCAAGGCTCTTTGTCTGTCTATGACTACAACAAGTTGTTCCAGAAGCTCGCCCGTTTTGCCAAGCAGGATGTTCCTGATGAGAAGAGCATGATCTATCAGTTCAGGGGTGGTCTTCGTGAAGAAATTCAGCTCGCTCTTGTCCTCTTCGAGCCGCTGAGATACGATGAGTTCTACAACATGGCACTGAAGCAAGAGGCTGCTCAGCTCAGGTGTGATGCTTCCAGGAAGTGAGTCAGAGACACTTCGTCTTCGTCCTCTACTCAAGTGGCCAAGCAGCAGAAGTATTGGCTTCCTCCTCCTCCGTTCCGTCAGCCGTATCAGCAGAAGAGCAAAGGTGGCAGTGGTTCATCCCACCCACCCAACCCAGGCTTTCAGAACAAGACTTCGTCTCAAGCTCCAAGATCGAGTGCTCCGTATCACCGTCCGCTCTCAAAGGTCACGTGCAACAAGTGCCAACAGAAGGGTCACTACGCCAACAAGTGTTTTAACCAGAGGCGTCTTCCTCCTCCTCCTCCTGTCAGATCGGCAAGTACAGTTGTGGTCAAGCACAATCCCAAGCACGCCAAGGTCAATATGGTGAATGCAGCTCAAGTAGAGGATTCGTCAGATGTGATCATGGGTAACCTTCCTGTTAATGATATTCCTGCAAAAGTTCTTTTTGACTCTGGTGCATCGCATTCCTTCATGTCATTCCCTTTTGCATCGGAGAACAATTTTAGCACTAAGGCATTACCTAGAGCTATGCAAGTCGTCTCTCCAGCGAAGCGTCTGAGTTCCACTATGATGATTCCGGATATTTCTATCATGATGGGTGAGTTCAAGTTCTTGGCTTCTCCTATGGTTCTTGGCAATTCTGATATCGACCTCATTCTTGGGATGGACTGGCTCTCTAAACATAAAGCTCAGCTGGATTGCGCAGCCAAGTAGATTCAACTGACTCATTCGTCTGAGGAAGTGATTGTCTTTGCTGCTCGGGATAATACCATCCGGTTATTCTCTCTCAATGAGAAGGGTGAATTGGATGCTATTTCGCAGATTCCGGTTGTTTGTGAGTATCAAGATGTCTTCCCTGAAGAACTCCCAGGCATGCCTCCAAACCGGCCTGTTGAATTCGTTATTGAACTTGAGCCCGGTACGGAACCGGTGTGTAAACGGCCTTACAAGCTCGGCCCCGAAGAGTTGAAGGAGTTGAAGAAACAGCTCGATGTGCAAGAAAGAATGGGTCTCATTCGGCCTAGTACTTCTCCGTGGGGTTGTGGTGTTCTTTTTGTGAAGAAGAAGGATGGTACGGACCGACTTTGTGTTGATTATCGTCCATTGAACAAGAAGACCATCAAGAACAAGTATCCACTTCCCAACATTAATGAGCTATTCGAACAACTCAAGGGTGCCCAAGTATTCTCCAAGCTTGATCTCCGTATGGGTTATCATCAAATTCGCATTCGTGAACAAGATATTCCAAAGACGGCGTTCAGAACAAGCTATGGGTCATATGAATACACAGTTATGTCTTTTGGCCTCGCTAATGCTCCTCCGACGTTCTCTCGCATGATGAACTTCATCTTCAACCCCTACACCAACGACTTCGTTTTGGTCTATCTCGATGATATCCTGGTTTTCTCGAAGAACAAGGAAGATCATGCCAAACACTTGCGTTTGGTTCTTGACAAGCTAAGGGAACATCAATTCTATGCCAAGTTCTCCAAGTGTGAGTTTTGGCTCGATGAGGTTCTTTATCTTGGGCATATTATCTCCGCCAAGGGCATTTCCGTGGATCCTGAGAAGGTGTCTGCAATTGTTAATTGGGAACCTCCTCAGAATGTGAAGCAACTCCGTAGCTTCCTCGGTCTTGCAAGTTATTGCCGAAGATTCGTCGAAAACTTCTCCAAGATCGCGAAGCCTCTCTCAAATCTTCTTCAGAAGCACGTCAAGTACGTTTGGTCTCCGGAGTGTGATGTTGCTTTCAACGCTTTGAAAGAGAAATTGATCACTGCTCCAGTTCTAACTCCGCCTGATGAAACCAAGCCGTACGAGGTCTTTTGTGATGCCTCTCTCCAAGGTCTCGGTGCAGTACTGATGCAAGAGAAGAAAGTTGTTGCTTATACCTCTCGCTAGTTGAAGCCAAATGAGAAGAACTACCCCACTCATGATCTCGAGTTGGCGGCAGTTGTGCACGCATTGTTGACTTGGAGACATCTTCTCCTGGGAAGGAAAGTGGACATTTTCACTGATCACAAGAGTCTCAAGTACATCTTCACTCAGCCTAATCTCAACCTCAGGCAGACTCGATGGGTCGAAATGATTCAAGAGTACAATCCGAGTATCGAGTATACTCCAGGCAAGGCTAATGTGATTGCTGACGCTTTGAGCAGAAAAGCATATTGCAACAGTCTGATTCTCAAGCCTTATCAACCCGAGCTTTGTGAAGCCTTCCGCAAACTTAATCTGCATGTTGTTCCTCAAGGTTTCCTTGCCAACCTTCAAGTTTCTCCTACCTTGGAAGACCAGATTCGCCAAGCCCAGCTTCTTGATGCTATGGTGAAAAAGGTGAAGATCGGTATTGCAAAGAGTCAGTCCAAGTACAAGTGCTACCGGCTTGATGACAAGGACACTCTCTTCTTCGAGGATCGAATTGTTGTGCCCAAAGGTGAACTTCGTAAAGTGATCATGAATGAGGCTCACAACTCTCTCCTCTCCATCCACCCTGGGAGCACGAAGATGTATCAAGACCTGAAGCAAACTTATTGGTGGACTCGAATGAAGCGCGAGATCGCTCAATTCGTGAATGAATGTGATGTCTGCAGAAGAGTGAAAGCAGAACACCAAAGGCCAGCAGGTCTCCTCCAACCTCTCGCCATTCCAGAATGGAAGTTTGACCACATTGAAATGGACTTCGTGACTGGGTTTCCTAAGTCCAAGCGTGGCAATGATGCTATATTCGTTGTCATCGACAAGCTGACCAAAGTGGCTCATTTCTTGCCTATCAAAGAGTCAATCACTGCAGCTCAATTGGCGGAGCTCTACACCTCTCGCATTGTCTCTCTGCACGGTATTCCTCAAGTGATATCTTCAGACCGTGGCAGCATCTTTACCTCCAAGTTTTGGGATTCTTTTCAGAAGGCCATGGGCACCAGCATTCGTTTCAGCACTGCTTTCCACCCTCAAACAAGCGGTCAAGTCGAGCGTGTCAACCAGATTCTTGAAGATATGCTCAGGGCTTGTGTTATCTCCTTTGGCATGAAGTGGGAGGATTGCCTTCCTTATGCTGAATTCTCGTACAACAACAGTTTCCAAGCAAGTTCCGGCAAGGCCCCGTTTGAAATTCTGTATGGTAGGAAGTGCCGTACACCTCTCAACTGGTCTGAAACCGGTGAACGTCAGCTGCTGGGTAATGACCTGATCACAGAAGCAGAAGAAATGTGCAAGGTCATTCGTGATAACCTCAAAGCAGCCCAATCCCGCCAGAAGAGCTACTACGACAGCAAGCACCGTGATTTGGCCTTCGAGATCGGAGATCATGTCTATCTCCGCGTCTCTCCTATGAAAGGGACCCGTCGCTTCGGTATCAAAGGGAAGCTTGCCCCCAGATACGTCGGGCCTTTCAAGATCGTCAGCAAGAGAGGCGACCTCGCCTATCAACTCGAGCTTCCTGCAACCTTTGCCAATGTTCATGATGTGTTCCACGTCTCGCAACTCCGAAAGTGCTTCAAGACGCCTGAGCGCACCGTCAACTTCGAGGACATTGAGCTCCAAGAAGATCTCTCCTACCGTGAGCACCCAGTTGCAATCCTTGAAGAGACTGAACGCAAAACTCGCAACAAGTCAATCAAGTTTCTCAAAGTCAAGTGGTCACACCATTCCGACCATGAAGCTACCTGGGAACGCGAGGATCACCTCCGTTCTGAGTACCCGGAGTTCTTTCAGTCCTAGATCTCGGGACGAGATCTTTTCGTAGTGGTGGAGTGTTGTAACGCCCCACGTGTAACCATCCCCAATTGTACTCCGACTCATGAAGTTTCCGGCATTAAGTTATATTTAATTCTCGGGTTCGGGTCTTTGCCTCCGTGTGTTGTTTTGTTTTTCGTGCATCTCATATCATGTCATCACGTGCATTGCATTCGCATACATGTTCATCTCATGCATTCGAGCATTTTCCCCGTTGTCCGTTTTGCATTCCGGTGCTTCGTTCTCCTCCGGTGGCCATTTCTAGCTTTCTTTCGTGTGTGGGGATTAAGCATTTCCGGATTGGACCGAGACTTGCCATGCGGCCTTGGTTTACTACCGGTAGACCGCCTGTCAAGTTTCGGGTCATTTGGACTTCGTTTGATACTCCAACGGTTAACCGAGGGACCGAAAAGGCCTCGTGTGTTTGCAGCCCAACACCCCTCCATTTTGGCCCAAAACCCACCAAACTCAGCTCCATCGTCTCGGTCATTCAATCACGATCGTGTGGGCGAAAACCGCACCTCATTTGGACTCTCCTAGCCCCCTCTATGCCTATTTATACACCCCCTCCTCCAAATCCCGGATCCCCTCCTCAAACCCTAAAAAAATAGCATCTTCGCGCGCCGGACACGTCCGTCCGCGCGCCGGACGCGTCCGCCGGCGACCGCAGCCATCCGGGAGGCGCCACGTGGCCCGCCGGCCTCCTCCCGCCGCCGGCCCATCCCGGCCCGAGGCAGGCCCTCCGCCGCCTCGCGCGGGCCAGATCCCCTTCCCGCCGCCGCGTCTTTCTTCCTCCTCCGGCCGACTCCATCGCCGGCCATCACCGGCGCGCGCCGCCGCCCGCCGCCCGGGCCGGCCGTCGTCGCGGCCACCGCGCCTCGCCGCCGCCGCGGGCACCAGCGCCGCCCCGCACCGCCCCCTTCCCGCCTCGCCGCCGGCCGGATCCGGCCGCGGGAGGGCCGGATCGGCCACCGCCGACCCCGGCCGCCGCCGTCTGCCTCGTCTCCGGCGAGCCCGCCGCCGTGCTACAGTGTTTGCGCCGGATCGGATCTGGCGTGAACAGTAAACCCTAACCCCTGTTTCTTTTTCTCTAAGTCCCAGGATTTTACTCCATATGCTCATGTTTGACCTGCCATAACTTTGCATCCGTAGCTCCGATTTGGGCGTATGATATGTCAAATTCTTCGTCTCGACGAGTACATCATTTCATTCCATTGCATCATTTGCATTCGAGGTCATCTTGGTGCCCAAAATGCTATTGGAAGGAGGCATGTTGAGTTAAATTGCCGATCCGTTAATCCAACATGCACTTTTGTCATTTTTGCCATATTTAATCCGTGCATGATATGCCTGTGCCCCTTTGGGATGAATTGTTAAGCATGTTGTCTTCTTTCCAGAGGTGCCTTCCATGTATTTTTTAGGGTGTGTGTGTTGTCTTGTGCAAGCTTGCGAAGAGGGCTACCTGAGATTTCAGATTCAGGGACTTAGTGATTTTCACTAAGTCTGAGCCGTTTTAGTTCACGATGCTATATGTCCGGCTTGTTTCCTAGCGATCCGTGCCTCTTTTGAGGATGATCAGTAAGAGTGATTTGTTATGCTTGTTGTGCTTAATCCATCCATGTCTTTACTTGTTATGTTGAAGCACCCTAGGTTGACTCAATCGAGCTCAACTTTTGGATAGTTGCTGTTTTGGGCAGATCGTTAACTCTTTTGCGATTTTGCCGGAGTTATTGCTAGTGATCCATGCATGCTATGCCATTGTTCTTGCCATGTCTAGCTAGCATTTTGTGCCTACTTTATGGATATATGCTTGCCTGGCCATGACTTGCACCGTAGTGAGAGCATCGAGCTCGTTTACAAGCCTCCGTGAGTTATTATTTCAGCATGTCCCAGTTTTCACTAAGTCTAAAAACTGATTGTGTTTCATCGATGTTCGTGTGCTCGGTAGAGTATTTTGTGAACCCTTTTGGCCCCAGGTCATTTTGGGTGTTTTGTTCAGCTTGTTGAGTAGCTCCATGCCATGCTCTTACTTGCCATGTTCAGGTTTTCCTTCATGTTGTTTTGCTGCTCCGAAGAGAGCATCGTGGTCTGAAATTTCAGACTAGCGTTAATTTCGCTAAGTCTGAAACCTGTTTTGCTTATTCAGTTTTGCCATGCTTGTTTGAAGCCCTTAGTGGATGAATTTGCCTATGCCTCAGTCATGATGATTTGTTAAGCTTGATGAGTACATCACTGCCATGTAATTTGTTTTCATGTTGGGTGGCTGTAGCATGTTCATTTTGTTGCATTTAGGAGGCATGTTGCTGTATATTGTAGATCGGTTCGTTTAGTAAAACGCTTGCCATTTCTTAACCGTAGCTCCGATTGCCATGATCTTTATATCGTTTTCACGGGATTTCTTCCCCTCTATCCAGTGGCACACTTGGATTTCCAAGTTGAGGCCAGGTTCATGCATTTCCTGTTATATGTTGCATTCTTGCATCCCGCATCGCATCCCGCATAGCATATCATCTTTGCATATTATTGGTTGCCCTTGCACGTGGTTGATTGTATCCTTGTTGCTTGTTTGTGTTGTTGGGTAGAGCCGGGAGACGAGTTCGCTAACGAGGAGCCCGTTGAGTTTGCTTTTGAGGATCCAGTCAATTCTGACAACTGTGCAGGCAAGATGATCACACCCTTGAAATCACTACTATCTTTGCTATGCTAGTTTGCTCGCTCTTTTGCTTTGCCAATGCTACGATGCCTACCACTTGCTTGTCAGCCTCCCAATTGCCATGATTGAGCCTCTAACCCACCTTTGTCCTAGCAAACCATTGATTGGCTATGTTACCGCTTTGCTCAGCCCTTCTTATAGCGTTGTTAGTTGCAGGTGAAGATTGGAGCCGTTCCTTGTTGGGACATTTATTTACTTGTTGGGATATCATTATATTGCCATGTTATCTTTATTCATCTATATACTTGGTAAAGGGTGGAAGGCTCGGCCTCTCGCCTAGTGTTTTGTTCCACTCTTGCCGCCCTAGTTTTCGTCATATCGGTGTTATGTTCCCGGTTTGTTGCGTCCCTTACGCGGTTGGGCTATAATGGGAACCCCTCGATAGTTCGCCTTGTTTAAAGCTTTTCCAGCAATGCCCAACATTGGTTTTACCATTTGCCACCTACCCTTTTCTTTCCCTTGGGTTTCCGGAGCCCGAGGGTCATCTTTATTTTAGCCCCCCATGGGCCAGTGCTCCTCTGAGTGTTGGTCCGAAATGAGCTGCCTGCGGGGCCACCTCGGGGTAACTTGAGGGTTGGTTTTACTCGTAGCTAGTCTCATCTGAGTGTGCCCTGAGAAAGAGATATGTGCAGATCCTATCGGGATTTGTCGGCGCATTCGGGCGGTGTTGCTGGACTAGTTTTGACCTGTCGAATCATCTTGTTGTACTGGGATACCGAGTCTGATCGGTGGGTCCTGGGTGGAGGTCTATTCCTTCGTTGACCATGAGAGCTTGTTATGGGCTAAGTTGGGACCCCCCTGCAGGGATTGATCTTTCGAAAGCCGTGCCCGCGGTTATGGGCAGATGGGAATTTGTTAATGTCCGGTTGTAGATAACTTGAACTTAATTAATTAAAATGAATCAACTGCGTGTGTTGCCGTGATGGCCTCTTCTCGGCGAGTCCGGGAAGTGGACACGGCGTTGGAGTTATGCTTGCGTAGTCTGCTCTACTTAGTTACCGCTCGTGCTTTGCCTTCTCTTCTCGCTCTCGTTTGCGAATAAGTTAGCCACCATACATGCTAGTCGCTTGCTGCAGCTCCACTCACATTATCCCTTCCTTACCTATTAAGCTTAAATAGTCTTGATCGCGAGGGTGCGAGATTGCTGAGTCCTTGTGGCTCACAGATTACTATTATACCAGATGCAGGGACCGATGATACTCCTCCGGATGGCGCGTTCGAGCTGAAGTGGGAGTACGACGAGGACTCTCAGCGATACTATGTTTCTTTTCCTGATGATCAGTAGTGGTGCCTGCTCGGGGTTCGATTCAGGGTTTAGTCGCATGTTGGGGAGTCTTTTCTATTTTGGCGCCGTAGTCGGGCCATGAGTGTTTGTATGATGAATGCTATTTATGTACCTTGATGTGACGTGGCGAGTGTAAGCCAACTATTATATTTATTCCCCCTTCATATTCATATGTACATGGGTTGTGCGAAGATTGCCTCACTTGTGACTTATGCCTTCAATGCGATTATGCCTCTAAGTCGTGCCTCGACACGTGGGAGATATAGTCGCATCGAGGGTGTTACACTAGGAGTCATACCCAATGCGTCGGGGCCAATCAAACTCTTCTGTGACAACACTGGAGCTATTGCACTTGCCAAGGAGCCCAGGTTTCACAAGAAGACCAGGCACATCAGGCGTCGCTTCAACTCCATTCGTGGAAATGTTCAAGATGGAGACATAGATATTTGTAAAGTACATACAGACCTGAATGTAGCAGATCCGTTGACTAAACCTCTCCCTAGAGCAAAACATGATCAACACCAGAATTCCATGGGTGTTCGATTCATCACAATGTAACTAGATTATTGACTCTAGTGCAAGTGGGAGACTGTTGGAAATATGCCCTAGAGGCAATAATAAAAGCATTATTATTATATTTACTTGTTCATGATAATTGTCTTTATTCATGCTATAATTGTGTTATCCGAAAATCGTAATACATGTGTGAATAACATACACCAACATGTCCCTAGTAAGCCTCTAGTTGACTAGCTCGTTGATCAACAGATAGTCATGGTTTCCTGACTATGGACATTGGATGTCATTAATAACGAGATCACATTATTAGGAGAATGATGTGATGGACAAGACCCAATCCTAAACATAGCATAAAGATCGTATAGTTCGTTTGCTAGAGTTTTTCCAATGTCAAGTATCCTTTCCTTAGACCATGAGATCGTGTAACTCCCGGATACCGTAGGAGTGCTTTGGGTGTACCAAACGTCACAACATAACTGGGTGACTATAAAGGTATACTACGGGTATCTCCGAAAATGTCTGTTGGGTTGACACGGATCAAGACTGGGATTTGTCACTCCGTATGACGGAGAGGTATCACTGGGCCCACTCGGTAATGCATCATCATAATGAGCTCAAAGTGACCAAGTGTCTGGTCACGGGATCATGCATTACGGTACGAGTAAAGTGACTTGCCGGTAACGAGATTGAACAAGGTATTGGGATACCGACGATCGAATCTCGGGCAAGTAACATATCGACTGACAAAGGGAATTGTATACGAGGTTGCTTGAATCCTCGACATCGTGGTTCATCCGATGATATCATCGTGGAGCATGTGGGAGCCAACATGGGTATCCAGATCCCGCTGTTGGTTATTGACCGGAGAGTCGTCTCGGTCATGTCTGCATGTCTCCCGAACCCGTAGGGTCTACACACTTAAGGTTCGGTGACGCTAGGGTTGTAGGGATATGTATATGCAGTAACCTGAATGTTGTTCGGAGTCCCGGATGAGATCTCGGACGTCACGAGGAGTTCCGGAATGGTCCGTAGGTAAAGAATTATATATAGGAAGTGCTATTTCGGCCATCGGGACAAGTTTCGGGGTCACCGGTATTGTACCGGGACCACCGGAAGGGTCCCGGGGGATCACCGGGTGGGGCCACCTGCCCCGGGGGGCACATGGGCTGTAGGGGGTGCGCCTTGGCCTACACGGGCCAAGGGCACCAGCCCCAAGAGGCCCATGCGCCTAGGGTTCAAGAAGGGAAGAGTCCCAAAGGGGGAAGGCACCCCTAGGTGCCTTGGGGGGGAGGGACTCCTCCCTTGGCCGCCGCCCCCCTAGGAGATTGGATCTCCTAGGGCCGGTGCCCCCCCCCCCTTGGCTCCCTATATATAGTGAGGGAAGGAGGGCCTCTCAGACCACGCCTTTGGTGCCTCCCTCTCCCTCTCCAACACCTCCTCCTCCTCCATAGAGCTTGGCGAAGCCCTGCCGGAGTACTGTAGCTCCATCACCACCACGCCGTCGTGCTGTTGCTGGAGCCATCTTCCTCAACCTCTCCTCTCCCCTTGCTGGATCAAGAAGGAGGAGACGTTACACTGACCATACGTGTGTTGAACGCGGAGGTGTCGTCCGTTCGGTGCTAGGATCTCCGGTGATTTGGATCACGTCGTGTACGACTACCTCATCCCCGTTCTTTGAATGCTTCCGCTTGTGATCTACAAAGGTATGTAGATGCATCCGATCACTCGTTGCTAGATGAACTCATAGATGGATCTTGGTGAAACCGTAGGAAATTTTTTGTTTGCTGCAACGTTCCCTAACAGTTTCGGTCTACTTGTCTCGGACGTGATGCCTATATACATGATCATGCCTAGATATTCTCATAGTTATGCACTTTTCTATCAATTGCTCGACAGTAATTTGTTCACCCACCGTAATACTTATGCTATCTTGAGAGAAGCCGCTAGTGAAACCTATGGCCCCCGGGTCTATTTTCCATCATATAAGTTTCCAATCTATTTTATTTTGCAATCTTTACTTTCAATCTACATCATAAAAATACCAAAAATATTTATCTTATTATTATTATCTCTATCAGATCTTACTCTCGTAAGTGACCGTGAAGGGATTGACAACCCCTTTATCGCGTTGGTTTCGAGGTTCTTATTTGTCTGTGTAGGTACAAGGGACTTGTGTGTAGTCTTCTACTGGATTGATAACTTGGTTCTCAAAAACTGAGGGAAATATTTATGCTACTTTGCTGCATCACCCTTTCCTCTTTAAGGGAAAACCAATGCAGTGCTCAAGAGGTAGCAGCAGTCCTGCTGATGTAGCCACCGCCACCCGATGTTCCAACAAATCGCCGTTCCATCCCCGTCGTCGATGTCGAAGCCTCCCCGTCGATGTCGAAGCCCCGCCCATCAAGAGTTGTAGCACCAGCAGCTTTGGCGCATCACGGCTCGTAACCCCACTCTCGCTGGTTGCCACTTCCTCTCCACCCTGTCACAACTTTTTGTGTTGTCGGTTCCATCAAAATAGGCGGCGACAGTGCAAACCCTCGCACGCATGTTGCAACAATTGTCGGGATGGTTCCAGCTTTCTATGTTATCCGTTACAACATTGACGGTGACGGGCATCGCGACTTCCAGCATGTGCTCTCGCCGTTTGTGGCATCTTGGTCGTTCGCTCGTAGCTTATGGTCGAAGCATCAGCGGATGAGGCCCCAACATCGCCGATTACCGGTCCCAGTGTCGTCGACGCATGGTTCCACCACGTGGTTGCCACGGTTGCAACATCCTTGGCAGATGGTTCCAGTGGTTGCAGTGTCTGGTGGACGTTGTCTCCTGCACCAACATCATCTTCGTAGCGCCGCCACACCATGATCTTAGAATTGTGCGACGCCGGTTGCAACTCCGCCAGCCCCGCGGTTGTAGCATCACTTTTCGCCTGCCATAGCAAAGCGACGCCGGTCAAACCCACATACCATCACCGTCGGTCGTCTCTTCTTGTAGCACCATCCGCCACCATACACGTCATTGGCCAACACCTCTCGTAGATGTGATGACCCTAGCTTCTAGCATCATCGTCAGGGTAGCTCTTGTCGCATCACTACGGTATCTTGTAGCCACAGCCTCGCGCTTGTCAGCGTTGTCGTTCCCTCGGCATGGCTGGGGGAGCACACACAAGCACGGCTGGTCGCAGGTCCCCCACTTTGTAGAGCTGCGTGTGATGCAGGGAACGGGAGGTGAGCGGATGACGCTTGTTATGGGGAGAGAGAGGAAAAGGAACGGGGATGATGCAAAGTGGTCGAGAAGTGGTCTTCGTGGGGAGAAAGAGATAAAGTTAGAGAAAGAGCAGTGTTGGGTCCACTAGTCTGTGCTAGATGTAAGGCTGTGAGACGCAGGATTCCAATAGATGAAATGACACAGGATCTACCGATGAAAGTTGCGGCCGGTCGCCCAGCAGGAATCATTTCCCAAAGAGGAAATTACGCGTTTCGCTCAACCATCACAAGCATCAGCCACATGCCCTTTTTTGGTGGCGAAAGAAATCTGAGAGGTCGATCGCCTTCACTCGATTTCTTTCTACATTTCCCTCCGTTGTACCAATTCATCACACGCATAACCCACTCGCGCATCATCGTTCTCCATCCCAACTTGCGGACACGCACCGCATTACAACTCTCTTCCTGCCTTTCCCCACCTCCTGGCCCATCCCTCGCCGATATACCCGTTGTGTGCAATAGTCGGGGTGCTGCAAGAGGACCATCAGAGTGCGGCAAGGGAGGTGAGCATTGCGAAGTTCAGCCGCGAGGTGTATAAAGGGGCGACCATCCGTGTTTGACAGTCACCGGTGTTGCAGGGGCGTCATTGCGAGTCAGCAAGGGACATGTCGATGTTGCGAGTAGAGACACCCGGTGTTGCAAGGGTGTAGCCCCATACCCCAACCTCATGCCTAGCATTGCCAAGGACAAATTGAACCACACACAACATTAGGCAGGCACAACGTATTGATTATTTGCTCTATGCCCTAAGTTTTGTAGCGAATAGACCACCCTATAGCACAGTTTTTGAAGGAAACATGCCCAGAGGCAATAATAAAGTTGTTATTTATATTTCCTTATATCATGATAAATGTTTATTATTCATGCTAGAATTTTATTAACCGGAAACTTAGTACATGTGTGAATACATAGACAAACAGAGTGTCCCTAGTATGCCTCTTCTTGACTAGCTCGTTAATCAAAGATGGTTAAGTTTCCTAGCCATAGACATGTGTTGTCATTTGATGAATGGGATCACATCATTAGAAAATGATGTGATGGACAAGACCCATCCGTTAGCTTAGCATAATGATCGTTTAGTTTTTCTGTTGTTGCTTTCTTCATGACTTATACATGTTCCTCGGACTATGAGATTATACAACTCCCGAATACTGTAGGAACACCTTGTGTGCTATCAAACGTCAAAACATAACTGGGTGATTATAAAGATGCTCTACAGGTGTCTCCGATGGTGTTTGTTGAGTTGGCATAGATCAAGATTAGGATTTGTCACTCCATGTATCGGAGGGGTATCTCTAGGCCCTCTCGGTAATGCACATCACTATGAGCCTTGCAAGCAATGTATCTAATGAGTTAGCCACGGGATGATGCATTATGGAACGAGTAAAGAGACTTGCCGGTGATGATATTGAACTAGGTATGAGGATACCGATGATCGAATCTCGGGCAAGTAACATATCGATGACAAAGGAAACAACGTATGTTGTTATGTGGTTTGACCGATAAAGATCTTTGTAGAATATGTAGGAGCCAATATGAGCATCCAGGTTCCGCTATTGGTTATTGATCGGAGATATGTCTCGGTCATGTCTACATAGTTCTCGAACCCGTAGGGTCTGCACGCTTAACGTTTGATGACGATTTGTATTATGAGTTTCGTGTTTTGGTGAACCGAAGTTTGTTCGGAGTCCCAGATGAGATCACGGACATGACGAGGAGTCTCGAAATGGCTGAGACATAAAGATCGATATATTGGAAGATTATGTTTGGACACTGAAATGATTTCGGATAGGTTCGGGCATTTTCCGAAGTACCGGGGGGTTACCGGAACCCCCGGGGGGTTAATGGGCCTTCATGGACTGAAAGATCGTGGATGTCGCCTAGAGGGGGGGTGAATAGGCGTTTTAAAATAATTACGGTTTAGGCTTGAACAAATGCGGAATAAACCTAGCGGTTAATTTGCCAAGCACAAAACCTAAGACAACTAGGCTCACCTATGTGCACCAACAACTTATGCTAAGAAAGATAAGCAACTATGTGATAGCAAGATATATGACAAGAAACAATATGGCTATCACAAAGTAAAGTGCATAAGTAAAGGGCTCGGGTAAGAGATAACCGAGGCACGAGGAGACGACGATGTATCCCGAAGTTCACACCCTTGCGGATGCTAATCTCCGTTTGGAGCGGTGTGGAGGCACAATGCTCCCCAAGAAGCCACTAGGGCCACCGTAATCTCCTCACGCTCTTGCACAATGCAAGATGCCGTGATTCCACTAAGGGACCCTTGAGGGCGGTCACCGAACCCGTACAAATGGCAACCCTTGGGGGCGGTCACCGAACCCGTACACTTTGGCAACCCTTGGGGGCAGTCACCGGTACCCGTCAAATTGCTCGGGGCAATCTCCACAACCTAATTGGAGACCCCGACGCTTGCCCGGAGCTTTGCACCACAATGATTGAGCTCCGAACACCAACAACCGTCTAGGGCGCCCAAGCACCCAAGAGGAACAAGCTCAAGGGTACCAGGCACCCAAGAGTAATAAGCTTCTCAACTTGTAACTTCCACGTATCATGTGGAGAACTCAAACCGATGCACCAAATGCAATGGCAAGGGCACACGGAGTGCCCAAGTCCTTCTCTCTCAAATCCCACCGAAGCAACTAATGCTAGGGAGGAAAATGAGAGGAAGAACAAGAAAGAGAACACCAAGAACTCCAAGATCTAGATCCAAGGGGTTCCCCTCACATAGAGGAGAAAGTGATTGGTGGAAATGTGGATCTAGATCTCCTCTCTCTTTTCCCTCAAAAACTAGCAAGAATCCATGGAGGGATTGAGAGTTAGCAAGCTCGAAGGAGGTCAACAATGGGGGAAGAACACGAGCTAAAAAGATAAGGTTCAATGGGGAAGAAGACCCCCTTTTATAGGAGGGGGAAAACCAACCGTTATGTGCTCAGCCCGCACACGAGCGGTACTACCGCTCCTGGTCCCGGTACAACCGGGACTCACAGTATACGTGCAGAACCCTACCAGGTGGTACAACCGGGCGACCAGGTGGTAGCACCGGTTGAGAAGAACAACCGGACCAACCGTCCAGCCACCGCTCAACCACCGCATAGGAACAGAAGGGAGTCACCCCTGAGTGCAGTAGTCGAGCGATACCGGGCCGGTGCAACCGCATGGCCTTGAGCACTCGTGCGGCTAAGTCCTGAGCGGTAGAACCGCTCCGGACACCGGTGGTACCGGTACGACCGGACCAACCGGGCCACCATCGCCCGAGTACCGCATCAAAACAGAGGCCTGACCGGTACTTGGGCGGTGCCTGGCCGGAACAACCGCCCAAGTCTTTGCTGAGCAAGTTGGCGGTACCACCGCCCGGAAGCAGCGGTACAACGGCTGAGAGCTCCAAGCGGTACTACCGCTGGGGCACGCGGTACTACCACTGGGACCAGACAAAAACCACTTCCAAGAAAACAAGAACTGCCATAACTTCGGCATATGAGCTCCGAATTGAGCAAACTCAAGCTTGTTGGAAACAAGACGATGAGTAGCATCAAAACAGCGACTGGATATAGTAAGAAGAGGCAGGGGAGGTATGCCAACAAATAGAGGAGTGAAACCTCCAACCGAGAAGAACCGATAAAACCTCCAACATCGAAAACATCATAGAAGAAGCATGTGAACTCCGTTTTCGATGAACTCGAGCTTGTCATCAAGATGACCATAAGCTCTAAGACTCTCAAAGAGAACCAAACAAGAACCAAGAAAGATGATGCAAGGATGCAAAGGTTTGAGCTCTCTACGAACGATATGATCAAGCTACTCATCGAGAGCCCCCCTTGATAGTACGGTAATCGATCCTATAACCCGGTCTCCCAACTACCATCATGAGACCGGTAAAATAGAAAACCTATCAAGGGCAAACCTTTGCCTTGCACATGGTCCACTTGAGCTAGATGATGACAATCTTGACTCCCTCAAGTTGGACCACCTTTCTTGATTGTGTTGACTCGATGAAGACTAGTTGATTGCTCCCCCATACTCCACTATGGGTGAGCCACTCTTTCGCACATCTTCACAAGTCCATTATCACCACAAAGGACGGCAAGCTTCAAGCATTTGATCTCTTCGTGATGCTCCACTTGAACTTGCACACCGCAACCTAACCCCACAAAGAACTCTCACGAAGACCATGGGTTAGTACACAAAGCGTAATTGACAATTCTTACCATACCATGGGATCACTTGATCCCTCTCGGTACATCTTCTGCGCTTTGTGAGTTGATCAACTTGATTCACTCTTGACTTAGTCTTGATCAACCTTGAACCTTTCCAATTCTCTTCATTTGGATGATGTCTTCAAGGTAGACATGAATGATCACACAATCTTCTTCTTCAAGACATGCTTGCAATAAGCTCAACTCTCACATGACCAATCTTTGGATAATTCCTTGAATAACACCTTGGTCGACACAAACTCTCCTTGAAACCAACACATGTACTCCAAGAAAAGCCTATGGACAAAACCTTCAAATATAACTCAAGGCAACCATTAGTCCATACAGATTGTCATCAATTACCAAAATCAAACATGGGGGCACTGCATGTTATTTCAATCTCCCCCATTTTGGTAATTGATGACAATCACTTTCAAGAGAGTTTAATACAAGGAATTATGCATCACCATGCAATGCAACAACCAATAATGCATGCGTATGAGATGCAAGAGCTTAGGAACAAAACCAAAGCAAGGAGAAAACTCTAAAGACTAAGCAAGGAGAAAACTCTAAAGACTTCTCCACAAAACCAAAGCAAGGAGAAAACTCTAAAGACTTCTCCACAAAACTCTCCGAAACCTTCACAAAACTCTCTAAAACTTCTCCCCCATTGGCATCGATTGCCAAAATGGGCGAAAAGCTTAGAAGGCCAATATAAATTGTGTTCCTCCATAAGTTGTGTATTTCTCAACAAGAGAGTGGAACGCAATACACATATCCAACGGTAATACTTGGAGGAAGACCAACTATATTGAGGCACCAAGATTGCTAAAGGAATGATATGCCACAAGGACATAACAAAGAGAGACACAAATAATCAAGCAATCAAAAGGTACCAATTGAAGCAAGCAATCAACGGATACCAATTGAACCAACTAGGCCAAAGATCCTACGAGCTACATGAATAAAGGATATTATGATATGAGCAAAGGAGTGTTCTAAAGAAACTAGAGAAGCTCCCCATGATTTGTGCACACAAGAGAATTTTTGTATTTGGATACAAAGTGCACAAAATAGGATCATAGCTCCCCCAAAATCAATAGAAACTTACAACAAGTGCAAGTGAGCAAATAGGAAACTAAGCCTAGTACTTGCAACAAACACATGGTTGAGCAACAAGTAAAAGAGGCAACTTAAGAAAGGGCTCAACCAAAAAGATGTGTGAGAGTCAAGGCAATGCACTTGAGAAGACTAATGTACGGATGAGCATTAGGCATCAATAAAGTCTTGAAAGAATGAGGCACACGGTGCAAGGCCTATCATTCCCACACACAACTAGCAAATGGGTTCGCAAGCTTACTAATAAGCATATTAAGAACCTATGCTTGTGACAACCTGTGGTGAAGATAGAAGATGAAAGCCTCATCAAGACGAGGGATACCAATTAAGATGGCAAAAGCCTCGTAAAGATAAGCAAGACGATAAAAAATCTTCACCACACAAGAGTGCATCAAGATGCAACGAGATAAGACACGCACTCAAGGCAAAAGCTTTCATAGAGCCACCAAAGAAATAACATACGAAAGACAAGGTGGTCGTGAAAGAAAGGATATCAACTAGATATGCAACTTTTCTCAAGTGTATAAGATTCTAGGTAGACGAAATCATGATGATATATATCTACAAAGAAGGATGTACACCCGAAATAGTTGCAACACGAGGAACAAGATATCCACAAGGAAATCATACATATACCAATAAGATATTTGCTTGGAAGCATAGCACATGGCTAGATATGGTCTTATAGTATATAAATGAATTCCTACCACACACCCATCAAAGACATCACAACTAGCAACAAGACATCATTGTTGGGATGCTTTGAGAAGGAAAACAAGTATCACAAGGTGGAATGAAAATCATGCTAAGATGCAACCTACACAAGGTTGATGCAAGAAATGTGTGCATGAAGTATATGAAGATACTTGTTACCGAGATACCATTGGATGGATGTAGTAGATGCCAATTAAAGGTAGATAGTAGTTCATTAATCATCCTAGCTTGACTCCAATAAGCACATGGTGACACCACCTTCCTTGTGAGTGAGCCGAGCATCCAATGCATCTCCACTTGTTCCTAGAACAACAACACAAACAAAATGGTATCGAAACTCATTGGGACCAAAGAGTTAGAGAACCAACAACACATAGGACAAACTCCATATAAATATGTGCATGTAGATATGAAAATGAATTACATGCACATGTCATCCAATTTGAGACATGGAGGAGTTTCCCTTATATATTGGGTCAAAGAAAGAAAGCATGCCAAAGATACTCCACAAAGTTAATATGCATGCTCAAGACTTTCAAGAACCGATACCAAAAGACAAAGAAATACCAAGGAAAGAAAAGATACCAAATAAATAAATCATCACTTGGAGGGTATCCATAATGGATACAACAAGGAATGAGATATCCATTGATATACACAAAGAAGAGACATCAACCTCCCAAAAGAGAGGATGGTTCCAAACAAACCAAGCTCTCTACAAAGTTTCATGATGGCACAAAGTACCAAAACGAAAACGACTTGCCTCCCACCAACACATACTTGATAAGGATCGCAAGATGAGTGTTCTAAGAAAAATAGGATAGCTCCCCCAAGCATTGTGCAATATGGAGAATTTGCATTTGAATACAAAAAGCACAAGATGGGATCATCACTTTCACTATATCTATACAAACACTAGACAAGCTCAAGGAAATAACAAGATCCACAAGTGGTATGGAATACAATGGGAGTTGACACAATCCTAGGCAAGAGATAAGGCAAATAAAAGCAAAGGCTAATGTAAAGATGATCAATAATATCTACCACACAAGTGAGTACCAATTGTCAAAAGACAAGAAGTATTTGGAAATAATTCCCGGTGGTAGATAGCAAGGATATCTGACATCATCTTCACACCAAACAAAAAGCAAATTGCAACTTGTAGAGCTAACATGCCACCTAGGAACAAGATAATTTACAATATCAACTCTAGATGACAATATCTCAAATGTACACATTTTCTAGGCTAGTAATATACACATAGCATATTACTCCCCCATAATGTGATACCAATTAAAGATAGACAAGAGGCCATTAAAGGATCCAACAAGAGATAATTAATGGACTATTTAGAATTTGAATTTCTCATGAGAAGACATACTACATAATGACTAGATAAGCTTGCAATATCAATACTAAGTGGTATTCCCCATGTACCCACCTTTATAGGATTGTGAAGTGCACAAAGCACATCACTCCCCCATAATGGGATATTCCATTAATCTCTCACAAGAGCCAACTAAGAAAAAAACAAGATGCAAAAGGCTCAACGCATGACACACATGTACATGATGTGCAAACCAACACACACATACTTGATTGCTCAAGATAATCAAGTTGGAAGCACAACATATACAAACACATGCAAGGTACGAAACCAAACATGCAAAGGGGCAAGTAACTATCAATGTAGATACTTTAAGCATGAGTTACCGCAAGGAGGAACATTGGATATAAGATAGAAACTTGATAATCCGAATGATTTGGCTTGAGACAATAAGTATGATGAAGTCCCCTTAATTCTTCATGATATAGCCAAGTCTCCAATGACCTCCAACATCACCTATTGATCAAGTTTGAGCTTGTTGGTCCCCAACCAAGTTGGGTCCTAAGAGGTTAGTCACAATAGGCTTGGCTACCCAAATGGTTCTTTGCTTCAAACCACTTTGAGTACCAACAAACTTGGCAACCACATTACCAAGCTTATCCTTCCCAAGAGAATAGACATCATCAATAATAATTGGGTTGGATAAGTTACCACTAGTGCATGAAGAAGCGAGGTGACCTTTCTCGCGACATATGTAGCAACGTCTACTCTTCACTTTCTTCTCACTTGATTTCTCAACTTGAGAAGCATAAGCTCGAGTCTTCTTGGGAAGAGGCTTTTCTTCAACATGAGGTTGAGCATGAGAATGAACTTGTGGCCGCTTCCCTTGTTGCTTGTCACTAATGGGCTTCATCTTCAATGGGCAAGATCTAACATGATGCCCTTCTACTTTGCACTTGAAGCAAATAATCTTGGCCGAATTCTTGACTTGTTCTTGGCCCTTGTTCTTGATCATATTGGACTTCTTCTTCTTATTGGAGTTGAATCCAAGTCCACCTTTGTCATTGGGGGATTTTTGCACACTCAAGATATTGTTGAGTGTGGATTTCCCTTCATGACTCTTTTCCAAGTCTTTCTTCAAAGAAGTGACTTGGGCCTTGAGCTCTTTGATTTCCTCTACATGGTTAGTCTCAACACAAGTACTAGAGGAAGTATAAGCTTCATCGTTAGAGCAACAAGGCAAGAAAAGCAATTCATCACAAGATGTACCAACATTGTGAGTAGATGAATTACAAGGACTAGCACATGGCAATATAGCATTTTGACTAGAAGTAGTGCTAGTATCCACATGAGGCTCACTAGATGTTACCTTAGCAAGCATGGCCTCATGAGCTAATTTTAGCACATTATGGGATACTAGAAGATCATCATGAGAGCTTGTGAGCTTTACATGATTTTCTTCCAACATTCCATAATTGCTAGATAGCAACTCAAGTTGAGCCCTTAGCTCAACATTCTCCTTTAATATGGATGCTTCACAAGAGATAGAGTTAGTAGCACAAGCATCATCATTAGTAACAAGAGGAGAGGACAACTTGGCAAGCTCTTTAGAATATGAAGCTTTAAGTTGAGCATGAGACTCGGTGAGTTTGATGAGCTCACTCTTAATGACCCTTGAGCCATTTTCAAGGTGCTCAAAGTCCTCAAGGAGTTTAGCATGCGCAACTTCAAGCTCCTCATTTTTAGTTTCAAAATCATTGGCCACCTCAAGAGCTCTATCACGAGATTCCCTCACTCTAGATAATTCTAGAGCAAAAGTCTCCTCAAGAGATTCCTTGGTGGTTTGTTCAAGTTCAAGAGCTTGAGAGAGGTCCGCAATTTCATTTGCGTAATCACGCTTATAACCTTCCATTTTATCAATGGTGACCTCATGCTCCTCAAGACGAGATTCCAACTCATCAATATACTTCTTGCCCTCAATGGCAATGGACATGATTTCCATGAAGTTGGAACGAGCAATTTTATTTTTATGAAGAGCTTTAAAAACTATTTCCCCCTTAATTTTTAAGGAGGCAACATTATCATTCTCTTCATCATTATCCTCATCATCATTAGCATCAACATCATCATCAAGAGACATATTGGGTTTCAAAGTAGGAGATACCTTTGAAGCCTTAGCCATAAGGCAAAAAGCAATAGATGATGATGTAGGATCCCTTGAAGCACCATTTAAAACCACATCTTGTTCCATGGAGTGTTGGGTTTCCTCTACATTGTTATCACAACAACTCGAGGAGATAGATACATTTTTATCATGGCAACAAGGCATAGCAAGCATATCATCATGAGATTTAGTCAAGCAATTTCTATGCAAGAACTATCAACACAAGCATGTGAGACATTTGGAGTGCTCGAAGTGCTAAAGTACAAAGATGGACCATTGCAACAAGATAGTGATGAAGAGTCATCAACGATAAGCACACTATCATCATTGCAATGACCAACACTACTCACCATAACATTATTGTAGCGACCAGACCTCAAACAGTCTGATCTCTGTGCTCCAGTGTCATCCCTGGATCAGTAATGCTGACACCACACAGTACTCAGAGGATTTATAGCAGAGTAGCAATCACACACTTATTACATCGAGTGTCTCAAAAGAGAACTTATTACAATAAATATGGCTTAAGGCCATCTAATAACAATAACAGCGGAAGGCTTGGAAGATAAGTGAGTCCATCAACTCCAACGGCATCACTGAGTATAGAACCATGACCTAAAAACTCCTTAATCGTCGTCTGAAAAGTCTGCAACATTAACGTTGCAGCCCGAGAACGGGTCAGCACATGGAATATGCTGGCAAGGTAACACATAGAGAGTAATGAAATGAAACCACTATACTATATGCATATTTGGCTGGTGGAAAGCTCTATGGTTACTGTTTTGCGTAAAGCCAATTTTTCCCTAGTGCAAAGGAATAAATTTAATTACTATCATGGTGGTTGTTAAACATTGAGAATGGTTGACAGCATTCTCAATCCCAATTAAGCATCATCATTAAACAAACCCATCAAAATTATCTTTATAGTAACATGTTGAGATTCACATGATAATCCAGGTACTAGATACTCAAGATGTCCATAACCGGGGACACGGCTAACCATGATTAGTTTATTACACTCTGCAGAGGTTTGCGCACTTTTCCCCACAAGACTCGATCACCTCCATTGGATTTCTCGCACTACATGGTGTTTGAGAAACGGATGACCGAGACACAGTCTTTCAGAAGCGCTAGCACCTTACATTGGATAGACCGGTACACCTACTTTCCCCTACATCTGCTAATCTACCCTGTAAGAGTTCGCACGACTTAATCAACTATGCCAGAGCCCATAATGGCTTGTGGCTGCACACGGGAGTTTCTAGTATGAATAATCTTATGATCCCTTTCAGCCTGGGTGGCGGTCCAAAAGAAAAACAGGCAAGTCCTGATAGAAACCAGGTGCCTCAATCCACCCAGATGTGTGTTTAAGTTGCCACCTTAGATAAACCATTAAAATTAACAAACTCACATCTGTCATGGATATCACTCACCCAATCCACGTCTACTAGCATAGCATGGCGTAATAAGCAAACGTAGAAGTAACTCCCAAAGGTTTCATAATAAACAGGTAATAGGTACTACCTCATCTACTTCCCATCCCACAATTTAATTAGATCCTAATCATGCAATGTGTGAGGATTGATCTAATGCAATAAAACTGGGTTGTAGAAAAGGTATGATCAAAGTGTTACTTGCCTTGCTAATGATCCGCGAAACCTAGAGATTCGAAGTAACAGGCGGCGCACTCCGGGTATTCTATCGCAGACAAACAAACAAGCATACAATAAGTACTCATCTAATGCACAGGTAAAACTCAAATAGAAGATCTAACCAGAAAGTTCAACTTAAGAACCCTGGTTTGCAAAAAGAATCAAATCGAATGAAGCAAAAGAAATCAAACAGCGAAAGAAATCAACTTCGTTCTAGTAATCTGGATCTAGGTCAAATTTTACTGTAGCAAAAACTTGTTTAAGTTGATTATTCGGAAAGAGGGTTTCGAGACGAAACTCCAGGCGCTTGAATCGCCTGATTCCGATAAACGAGCGAAAAGTTATACTAAAACGAAAATCGGATCAGAAGTCGCGATCAGAAAATAACCGCGGAAAATCCGACGAAAACGAGAAACGACGAACAGGGGAAAGAAAAAAAAAGAATATATTTTTTTCCGGTTTTTTTCCAAAAAAAATTGCACGGAAAATGAGGCAGCGACGGCGAACCTCGAAAGGCGCGCTCCGGCGGCGGCGGCGGCGGGGCTGGGCTAGGGTTTGGGGCGGCTGTGGCTCTCGGGCCCCCGAGTGGCGGCTTATAAAGGCGTCCCGGGCGGAGTCCCGCTCGGGTACGGCCCAAAGTCGGTTCCGGTTTTTTTTTAAATAATTCTGCTCGGAAGAAAAATAAAAAAGAAATACTAAACGGACTCCAAAAATCACGAAATAAATTTTGCCGGGTTCCTAAAATCAAGCCCGATAAAGTGAACATTTATTTGGGCCCAAACTACAACTTTGAAAAATGCGCATTTTTCCTAAATTCAAATAAAAATACCAAAAAAACTCCGAAATAAATCTTATTTGATTTTTTTATTAAATCCTCAATATTTCTATATTTTGGGAAAGTCATTTTATTCCCTCTCTCATATTTTTGAAATAGAAATTATTGATGATAAAATAAATAAAATCAAACGATCCTGTTTACATAATTTGAGAAAACTCAAATACGTAAATAACGAAATCCCCAACTCTCTCCGTGGGTCCTTGAGTTGCTTAGGATTTTCTAGGATCAAAACCAAAAGCAAAATAAAATATGATATGCATGCTGATCTAATGTATAACATTCCAAATTGAAAATTTGGGATGTTACAAACCTACCCCCCTTAAGATGAATCTCGCCCTCGAGATTCGGGTTGGCTAGAAAATAGGTGAGGGTGGTCTTTGAGCAAATCTTCCTCTCGCTCCCAGGTGGCTTCATCTTCCGTGTGGTGACTCCACTGAACTTTACAAAACTTGATAACCTTACTGCGAGTGACTCGGCTGGCAAACTCGAGAATTTTGACTGGTTTCTCCTCATAGGTCAAATCGTTATCCAACTGAATTGCTTCCAATGGCACTGTATCCCTTAATGGTACGTCAGCCATCTCCGCGTGACACTTCTTCAACTAAGAAACGTGGAATACATCATGAACTCCTGACAATCCTTCTGGCAATTCCAACTTGTAGGCCACTTCTCCCATACTCTCCAAAACTCGATATGGCCCTACAAATCGTGGCGCTAACTTTCCCTTAACTCCAAAGCGCTTAATCCCTTGAAGTGGGGATACTCGAAGATAAGCTCTGTCTCCGACTTCGTAAACTGTCTCCTTGCTTTTAGAATCTGCGTAGCTCTTCTGCCTGGACTGGGCTACCTTGAGCCTATCGCGAATCAACTTCACCTTCTGTTCAGACTCTTTAATCAGATCTGGTCTGAACAACTGGCGGTCTCCAACTTTGTCCCATGACAACGGTGTCCTGCACCTCCTTCCGTACAAAGCTTCGAAAGGGGCCATCTTCAAACTGGTCTGATAGCTATTATTGTAAGAGAACTCTGCATATGGCAAATTTTCGTCCCAACTAGATCCATAATCTAGCGCACAAGCTCTCAGCATATCCTCCAAAATCTTATTGACTCTCTCGGTCTGTCCATCTGTCTGCGGATGAAAAGATGTACTAAATTCTAGCCTAGTACCCAAAGTCTCATGCAACTGCTTCCAGAACTTCGAGGTAAACTGGGTTCCTCTATCTGATATGATACTCCTCGGAACTCCATGCAAACATACGATCCTGGTCATGTATATCTTTGCCAACTTAGCACTGGTGTAAGTGGTCTTTACTGGGATGAAATGAGCTACTTTCGTCAATCGATCAACTACAAGCCAAATCGAGTCATAGCCTGAACGAGTCCTTGGTAATCCCGTGATAAAATCCATGCCTATCTTATCCCACTTCCATTCGGGTATTGGCAACGGTTGCAACAATCCTGCTGGCTTCTGATGCTCTGCTTTTACTCTCTGACATATGTCACAAACTGCTACATACTCCGCAATATCCTTCTTCATTCCGGTCCACCAGAAAATATCCTTCAAGCTCGATGTGCAAGAGTTGGTACATCTTCAATGGGCAAGATCTAACATGATGCCCTTCTACTTTGCACTTGAAGCAAATAATCTTGGCCGAATTCTTGACTTGTTCTTGGCCCTTGTTCTTGATCATATTGGACTTCTTCTTCTTATTGGAGTTGAATCCAAGTCCACCTTTGTCATTGGGGGATTTTTGCACACTCAAGATATTGTTGAGTGTGGATTTCCCTTCATGACTCTTTTCCAAGTCTTTCTTCAAAGAAGTGACTTGGGCCTTGAGCTCTTTGATTTCCTCTACATGGTTAGTCTCAACACAAGTACTAGAGGAAGTATAAGCTTCATCGTTAGAGCAACAAGGCAAGAAAAGCAATTCATCACAAGATGTACCAACATTGTGAGTAGATGAATTACAAGGACTAGCACATGGCAATATAGCATTTTGACTAGAAGTAGTGCTAGTATCCACATGAGGCTCACTAGATGTTACCTTAGCAAGCATGGCCTCATGAGCTAATTTTAGCACATTATGGGATACTAGAAGATCATCATGAGAGCTTGTGAGCTTTACATGATTTTCTTCCAACATTCCATAATTGCTAGATAGCAACTCAAGTTGAGCCCTTAGCTCAACATTCTCCTTTAATATGGATGCTTCACAAGAGATAGAGTTAGTAGCACAAGCATCATCATTAGTAACAAGAGGAGAGGACAACTTGGCAAGCTCTTTAGAATATGAAGCTTTAAGTTGAGCATGAGACTCGGTGAGTTTGATGAGCTCACTCTTAATGACCCTTGAGCCATTTTCGAGGTGCTCAAAGTCCTCAAGGAGTTTAGCATGCGCAACTTCAAGCTCCTCATTTTTAGTTTCAAAATCATTGGCCACCTCAAGAGCTCTATCACGAGATTCCCTCACTCTAGATAATTCTAGAGCAAAAGTCTCCTCAAGAGATTCCTTGGTGGTTTGTTCAAGTTCAAGAGCTTGAGAGAGGTCCGCAATTTCATTTGCGTAATCACGCTCATAACCTTCCATTTTATCAATGGTGACCTCATGCTCCTCAAGACGAGATTCCAACTCATCAATATACTTCTTGCCCTCAATGGCAATGGACATGATTTCCATGAAGTTGGAACGAGCAATTTTATTTTTATGAAGAGCTTTAAAAACTATTTCCCCCTTAATTTTTAAGGAGGCAACATTATCATTCTCTTCATCATTATCCTCATCATCATTAGCATCAACATCATCATCAAGAGACATATTGGGTTTCAAAGTAGGAGATACCTTTGAAGCCTTAGCCATAAGGCAAAAAGCAATAGATGATGATGTAGGATCCCTTGAAGCACCATTTAAAACCACATCTTGTTCCATGGAGTGTTGGGTTTCCTCTACATTGTTATCACAACAACTCGAGGAGATAGATACATTTTTATCATGGCAACAAGGCATAGCAAGCATATCATCATGAGATTTAGTCAAGCAATTTCTATGCAAGAACTATCAACACAAGCATGTGAGACATTTGGAGTGCTCGAAGTGCTAAAGTACAAAGATGGACCATTGCAACAAGATAGTGATGAAGAGTCATCAACGATAAGCACACTATCATCATTGCAATGACCAACACTACTCACCATAACATTATTGTAGCGACCAGACCTCAAACAGTCTGATCTCTGTGCTCCAGTGTCATCCCTGGATCAGTAATGCTGACACCACACAGTACTCAGAGAATTTATAGCAGAGTAGCAATCACACACTTATTACATCGAGTGTCTCAAAAGAGAACTTATTACAATAAATATGGCTTAAGGCCATCTAATAACAATAACAGCGGAAGGCTTGGAAGATAAGTGAGTCCATCAACTCCAACGGCATCACTGAGTATAGAACCATGACCTAAAAACTCCTTAATCGTCGTCTGAAAAGTCTGCAACATTAACGTTGCAGCCCGAGAACGGGTCAGCACATGGAATATGCTGGCAAGGTAACACATAGAGAGTAATGAAATGAAACCACTATACTATATGCATATTTGGCTGGTGGAAAGCTCTATGGTTACTGTTTTGCGTAAAGCCAATTTTTCCCTAGTGCAAAGGAATAAATTTAATTACTATCATGGTGGTTGTTAAACATTGAGAATGGTTGACAGCATTCTCAATCCCAATTAAGCATCATCATTAAACAAACCCATCAAAATTATCTTTATAGTAACATGTTGAGATTCACATGATAATCCAGGTACTAGATACTCAAGATGTCCATAACCGGGGACACGGCTAACCATGATTAGTTTATTACACTCTGCAGAGGTTTGCGCACTTTTCCCCACAAGACTCGATCACCTCCATTGGATTTCTCGCACTACATGGTGTTTGAGAAACGGATGACCGAGACACAGTCTTTCAGAAGCGCTAGCACCTTACATTGGATAGACCGGTACACCTACTTTCCCCTACATCTGCTAGTCTACCCTGTAAGAGTTCGCACGACTTAATCAACTATGCCAGAGCCCATAATGGCTTGTGGCTGCACACGGGAGTTTCTAGTATGAATAATCTTATGATCCCTTTCAGCCTGGGTGGCGGTCCAAAAGAAAAACAGGCAAGTCCTAATAGAAACCAGGTGCCTCAATCCACCCAGATGTGTGTTTAAGTTGCCACCTTAGATAAACCATTAAAATTAACAAACTCACATCTGTCATGGATATCACTCACCCAATCCACGTCTACTAGCATAGCATGGCGTAATAAGCAAACGTAGAAGTAACTCCCAAAGGTTTCATAATAAACAGGTAATAGGTACTACCTCATCTACTTCCCATCCCACAATTTAATTAGATCCTAATCATGCAATGTGTGAGGATTGATCTAATGCAATAAAACTGGGTTGTAGAAAAGGTATGATCAAAGTGTTACTTGCCTTGCTAATGATCCGCGAAACCTAGAGATTCGAAGTAACAGGCGGCGCACTCCGGGTATTCTATCGCAGACAAACAAACAAGCATACAATAAGTACTCATCTAATGCACAGGTAAAACTCAAATAGAAGATCTAACCAGAAAGTTCAACTTAAGAACCCTGGTTTGCAAAAAGAATCAAATCGAATGAAGCAAAAGAAATCAAACGGCGAAAGAAATCAACTTCGTTCTAGTAATCTGGATCTAGGTCAAATTTTACTGTAGCAAAAACTTGTTTAAGTTGATTATTCGGAAAGAGGGTTTCGAGACGAAACTCCAGGCGCTTGAATCGCCTGATTCCGATAAACGAGCGAAAAGTTATACTAAAACGAAAATCGGATCAGAAGTCGCGATCAGAAAATAACCGCGGAAAATCCGACGAAAACGAGAAACGACGAACAGGGGAAAGAAAAAAAAAAGAATATATTTTTTTTCCGGTTTTTTTCCAAAAAAAACTGCACGGAAAATGAGGCAGCGACGGCGAACCTCGAAAGGCGCGCTCCGGCGGCGGCGGCGGCGGGGCTGGGCTAGGGTTTGGGGCGGCTGTGGCTCTCGGGCCCCCGGGTGGCGGCTTATAAAGGCGTCCCGGGCGGAGTCCCGCTCGGGTACGGCCCAAAGTCGGTTCCGGTTTTTTTTTAAATAATTCTGCTCGGAAGAAAAATAAAAAGAAATACTAAACGGACTCCAAAAATCACGAAATAAATTTTGCCGGGTTCCTAAAATCAAGCCCGATAAAGTGAACATTTATTTGGGCCCAAACTACAACTTTGAAAAATGCGCATTTTTCCTAAATTCAAATAAAAATACCAAAAAACTCCGAAATAAATCTTATTTGATTTTTTTATTAAATCCTCAATATTTCTATATTTTGGGAAAGTCATTTTATTCCCTCTCTCATATTTTTGAAATAGAAATTATTGATGATAAAATAAATAAAATCAAACGATCCTGTTTACATAATTTGAGAAAACTCAAATACGTAAATAACGAAATCCCCAACTCTCTCCGTGGGTCCTTGAGTTGCTTAGGATTTTCTAGGATCAAAACCAAAAGCAAAATAAAATATGATATGCATGCTGATCTAATGTATAACATTCCAAATTGAAAATTTGGGATGTTACAAACCTACCCCCCTTAAGATGAATCTCGCCCTCGAGATTCGGGTTGGCTAGAAAATAGGTGAGGGTGGTCTTTGAGCAAATCTTCCTCTCGCTCCCAGGTGGCTTCATCTTCCGTGTGGTGACTCCACTGAACTTTACAAAACTCGATAACCTTACTGCGAGTGACTCGGCTGGCAAACTCGAGAATTTTGACTGGTTTCTCCTCATAGGTCAAATCGTTATCCAACTGAATTGCTTCCAATGGCACTGTATCCCTTAATGGTACGTCAGCCATCTCCGCGTGACACTTCTTCAACTAAGAAACGTGGAATACATCATGAACTCCTGACAATCCTTCTGGCAATTCCAACTTGTAGGCCACTTCTCCCATACTCTCCAAAACTCGATATGGCCCTACAAATCGTGGCGCTAACTTTCCCTTAACTCCAAAGCGCTTAATCCCTTGAAGTGGGGATACTCGAAGATAAGCTCTGTCTCCGACTTCGTAAACTGTCTCCTTGCTTTTAGAATCTGCGTAGCTCTTCTGCCTGGACTGGGCTACCTTGAGCCTATCGCGAATCAACTTCACCTTCTGTTCAGACTCTTTAATCAGATCTGGTCTGAACAACTGGCGGTCTCCAACTTTGTCCCATGACAACGGTGTCCTGCACCTCCTTCCGTACAAAGCTTCGAAAGGGGCCATCTTCAAACTGGCCTGATAGCTATTATTGTAAGAGAACTCTGCATATGGCAAATTTTCGTCCCAACTAGATCCATAATCTAGCGCACAAGCTCTCAGCATATCCTCCAAAATCTGATTGACTCTCTCGGTCTGTCCATCTGTCTGCGGATGAAAAGATGTACTAAATTCTAGCCTAGTACCCAAAGTCTCATGCAACTGCTTCCAGAACTTCGAGGTAAACTGGGTTCCTCTATCTGATATGATACTCCTCGAAACTCCATGCAAACATACGATCCTGGTCATGTATATCTTTGCCAACTTAGCACTGGTGTAAGTGGTCTTTACTGGGATGAAATGAGCTACTTTCGTCAATCGATCAACTACAAGCCAAATCGAGTCATAGCCTGAACGAGTCCTTGGTAATCCCGTGATAAAATCCATGCCTATCTTATCCCACTTCCATTCGGGTATTGGCAACGGTTGCAACAATCCTGCTGGCTTCTGATGCTCTGCTTTTACTCTCTGACATACGTCACAAACTGCTACATACTCCGCAATATCCTTCTTCATTCCGGTCCACCAGAAAATATCCTTCAAATCCAAATACATCTTGGTATTTCCTGGGTGAATCGAATACGGTGAATCATGTGCCTCTTGCAGAATCAACTTTCTGATCTCCGGGTCATTGGGCACATAAACACGGTCTTCAAACCATAGGGTGTCGTGCTCATCCTCACGAAATCCCTTAGCTTTTCCTTTGCTCAGTTTCTCCTTTATAGAAGCAATCTCCTTGTCAGATTTCTGAGCCTCTCTGATTTTATCCATCAATGTTGACTGAATCTCCAATGTTGCCACATAGCCTCTCAGAACTATCTCCAAACTTAGTTCACGAAGGTTTTCTGCTAACTCCTTGGGTATTTCTTCCATCATTAACGTATTGACATGGCTCTTACGGCTTAATGCGTCAGCTACTACATTAGCCTTTCCGGGATGGTAATGCAATCTCATATCATAATCCTTGATGAGCTCCAACCATATCCTTTGTTTGAGGTTCAATTCCTTCTGCGTGAAAATGTACTTCAAACTCTTGTGATCCGTGTACACCTCAGAATGATTTCCAATGAGGAAATGTCTCCATGTCTTCAATGCATGCACCACGGCTGCTAACTCCAAATCATGCGTGGCATAATTCAATTCGTGAGGCTTCAGTTGTCGTGAAGCATACAAAACAACTCTCCCTTCCTACATAAGCACTGCTCCAAGTCCTCGACGTGAAGCGTCGCAATACACCTCATAATCCTTGGTCCGGTCTGGCAAAATCAACACCGGTGAGGTAACCAAGCGTTTCTTCAACTCCTGGAAACTAGCCTCACACTCCTCAGTCCATTTGAACTTAGTATCCTTCTTCAACAACTCCGTCATAGGCTTCGCAATCTTTGAAAAGTTCTCAATAAATCTCTGGTAGTACCCTGCGAGTCCAAGAAAACTCCGGATCTCTCCAACTGTTGTTGGTGCTTCCCACTTGGTCACGGTATCAACTTTAGCGGGATCTACTGCTATACCTTCTCCAGATATAACGTGCCCGAGGAATCCTACTTCCTTCAACCAAAACTCACATTTGCTGAACTTGGCATATAACTGATGTTCTCTGAGCTTCTCAAGTACCAATCGCAAATGTTCTTTGTGTTCCTCTTCATTCTTTGAGAATACCAGAATATCATCGATGAAAACCACAACGAACTTATCCAAAAACTCCATAAACACTTTGTTCATCATGTTCATAAAATAGGCAGGTGCGTTAGTCAGTCCAAATGACATAACGGTATACTTATACAGTCCATATCTTGTGGTGAATGTTGTCTTAGGTATGTCCTGCTCTCGAATCTTCAACTGATGGTACCCTGATCGCAAATCGATCTTGGAAAACACTTTAGCCCCTTGCAATCGATCAAACAGATCATTGATCATTGGTAGTGGGTACTTGTTTTTGATTGTTACTTCGTTCAATCCTCGATAATCAACAACCATTCTTAACGATCCATCCATCTTCTCCACTAAAAGTACTGGTGATCCCCAAGGCGAAGAACTTGGGCGAATGTAACCTTTATCCAGTAACTCCTTAATCTGCTTCTTAATCTCCACCAAATCCTTAGCTGGCATCCTATACGGTCTCTTTGATATTGGCCCAGTGCCTGGCAACAGCTCAATCAAAAACTCAGTATCTCTATCCGGTGGCATGCCTGGCAACTCTTCTGGAAATACATCAGGAAAATCCTTTACCACTGGTACTTCCTCTTGCACAACTCCTGTTAGGCAATTTACTTGGGTCCTATTTGGCATATGCCGGGATACATACTTGATCCTTCTCCCTTCTAGTGTGGTAAGCAAAATTGACTTACTAGCACACTCAATATTCCCTTCATACTTTGATAACCAATCCATGCCTAATATCACATCCAATCCTTGAGATTCCAATACTATTAGGTCTAAGGGAAAAACATAGTTACCAATCCTTAATGGTAACCCGGGGTCACGTCTCGGAGGCATTTAAGGGTTTAGAAAAGATGAGATATAAGAATAGAGGGGGTCTAAAGAGAAAACACTACCCATATGCACATGAGGCAAAGCACACAATTCACTCATTCAATCAAACAAAGGCATACAATCGATCTAGCTATCGCAAAAGTGCTCGGACTACTAAATTTACATGGTGGACTTCTACTACTGGTGAGGTGGTCTACTAGAAATATTCTACGGTTGTAGACTCCATGATATCGGCTCCAGCTTCATCAACATAGTCATCATCGCTACTATCTGCTTCCGAGTCGGTGCCGTCGATGATGATGTAGTCTTTCGAGCTAATCTCCTTGGGTTCTTTGTCTTCATCTACTGGTGTCGGGTCTCCCATAAATATCCCAATCTTCTTGATCAGGTCGTCATTCTTCTCCACCAATACTTCAATTTCTTCTTCATAATCTTCACATGTAGCCTTGAGTTCTTCCTCCAGTTCCTTTGATTCTAGTCTTAGCCTTCTTCAGATCTATCATGTCGGCGCACATCTGATTCTCCTGTCGTCGAATGTGCTGGTTTAACTCCTGTATAAAAACTGCAATTGATCTATCCTTCCTGGTGCTGATCATCTCCCAGTGTTCATCTCGGCGTCCGCAAATCTGGTAGATAGTATCCTTAAGATCCTTGCGGTAGACTTCTCCAATGCGTCCCATGGCAATGTGAGCTGCCATACTCTTTCCTAGACTCCAAGTTGGTGCGTCAAAAGAAAACTCTATGGGCTCAATGACTGGCATGAATGTCCTTCCTGGAACTTGAACTTGAATCATCCAGCGCTCTTCTTCAGGTAAAGTGGCGTTGTAGGTTCCCGTGAAGCTTGGTACTCCTATGTTTAGGTATCTAGTGACTTCCTTCAAGTGGCGTCCAAAGGGTGTATCTTCATCTGGTTGTGTGAACTTGTTCCTCGCATCCGCCATCCTAAAGAGTAGAAGAGATGAGAAGTCAGAAGAGAAGAGAGTGAGTAGTGATCTAGGTCTTTTAGCTTAGTGGTAGTGTCCTATAGTCAGCGTGTGCTCTGATACCATCTCTGTAGCGACCAGACCTCAAACAGTCTGATCTCTATGCTCCGGTGTCATCCCTGGATCAGTAATGCTCACACCACACAGTACTCGGAGGATTTATAGCAGAGTAGCAATCACACACTTATTACATTGAGTGTCTCAAAAGAGAACTTATTATAATAAATATGGCTTAAGGCCATCTAATAACAATAACAGCGGAAGGCTTGGAAGATAAGTGAGTCCATCAACTCCAACGGCATCACTGAGTATAGAACCACAACCTAAAAACTCCTTAATCGTCGTCTGAAAAGTCTGCAACATTAACGTTGCAGCCCGAGAACAGGTCAGCACATGGAATATGCTGGCAAGGTAACACATAGAGAGTAATGAAATGAAACCACTATACTATATGCATATTTGGCTGGTGGAAAGCTCTATGGTTACTGTTTTGCATAAAGCCAATTTTTCCCTACTGCAAAGGAATAAATTTAATTACTATCATGGTGGTTGTTAAACATTGAGAATGGTTGACAGCATTCTCAATCCCAATTAAGCATCATCATTAAACAAACCCATCAAAATTATCTTTATACTAACATGTTGAGATTCACATGATAATCCAGGTACTAGATACTCAAGATGTCCATAACCGGGGACACGGCTAACCATGATTAGTTTATTACACTCTGCAGAGGTTTGCGCACTTTTCCTCACAAGACTCGATCGCCTCCGTTGGATTTCTCGCACTACATGGTGTTTGAGAAACGGATGACTGAGACACAGTCTTTCAGAAGCGCTAGCACCTTACGTTGGATAGACCGGTACACCTACTTCCCCTACATCTGCTAGTCTACCCTGTAAGAGTTCGCACGACTTAATCAACTATGCCAGAGCCCATAATGGCTTGTGGCTGCACACGGGAGTTTCTAGTATGAATAATCTTATGATCCCTTTGAGCCTGGGTGGCGGTCCAAAAGAAAAACAGGCAAGTCCTGATAGAAACCAGGTGCCTCAGTCCACCTAGATGTGTGTTTAAGTTGCCACCTTAGATAAACCATTAAAATTAACAAACTCACATCTGTCATGGATATCACTCACCCAATCCACGTCTACTAACATAGCATGGCGTAATAAGCAAACGTAGAAGTAACTCCCAAAGGTTTCATAATAAACAGGTAATAGGTACTACCTCATCTACTTCCCATCCCACAATTTAATTAGATCCTAATCATGCAATGTGTGAGGATTGATCTAATGCAATAAAACTGGGTTGTAGAAAAGGTATGATCAAAGTGTTACTTGCCTTGTTGATGATCCGTGAAACCTAGAGATTCGAAATAACAGGCGGCGCACTCCGGGTATTCTATCGCAGACAAACAAACAAGCATACAATAAGTACTCATCTAATGCACAGGTAAAACTCAAATAGAAGATCTAACCAGAAAGTTCAACTTAAGAACCCTAGTTTGCAAAAAGAATCAAATCGAACGAAGCAAAAGAAATCAAATGGCGAAAGAAATCAACTTCGTTCTAGTAATCTGGATCTAAGTCAAATTTTACTGTAGTAAAAACTTATTTAAGTTGATTATTCGGAAAGAGGGTTTCGAGACGAAACTCCAAGCGATTGAATCGCCTGATTCCGATAAACGAGCGAAAAGTTATACTAAAACGAAAATCGGATCAGAAATCACGATCAGAAAATAACCGCAGAAAATCCGACGAAAACGAGAAACGACGAACAGGGGAAAGAAAAAAAAGAATATATTTTTTTCTGATTTTTTTCCAAAAAAAAACTGCACGGAAAACGAGGCGGCGGCGGCGAACCTCGAAAGGCGCGCTCTGGCGGCGGGGCTGGGCTAGGGTTTGGGGCGGCTGTGGCTCTCGGGCCCCCGGGTGGCGGCTTATAAAGGCATCCCGTTGTCCCTCTCGGGTACGGCCCAAAGTCGGTTCCGTTTTTTTTAATAATTCCGCTCAGAAGAAAAATAAAAAGAAATACTAAACGAACTCCAAAAATCACGAAATAAATTTTGTCGGGTTCCTAAAATCAAGCCCGATAAAGTGAACATTTATTTGGGCCCAAACTGCAACTTTGAAAAACGCGCATTTTTCCTAAATTCAAATAAAAATACCGAAAAACTCCAAAATAAATCTTATTTGATTTTTTATTAAATCCTCAATATTTCTATATTTTGGGAAAGCCATTTTATTCCCTCTCTCAATATCTCAAGTATACCAGAATTGCAACGATAGAATTATGATGACAACACCTCAGAGCTCAACTCCCCGGGACACTTCCACTAAACCCCTGACAGGAGGCACCAAGACAATGTTCTCATCATAAAACCATCGAAACGATTCCAAGATACCCGCGTGATCCTAAAAAAAAATTTAGTGAAATTTGAGAAGAGAAGAGTCAAAACTCTACGTCAGGATGCCTTACCAGAGCGATGAGGAGACTGGGAAGTAAAAAGAATTCCTAAACTCTCCGATATATAATTCCTAATGACTCAAAACATTTTTCTAGACACAACTCGGCCGCTAAAAACAATCAATCAGTGGGGGCTCCTAAGGTCGGGGAAGGCTCTGATACCAACTTGTAACACCCTCGATGCGACTATATCTCCCACGTGTCGAGGCACGACTTAGAGGCATAATCGCATTGAAGGCATATGTCGCAAGTGAGGTAATCTTCACACAACCCATGTAATATAATAAGGAATAAGAAATACATAGTTGGCTTACAATCGCCACTTCACACAATTACATGAATAAACATTACATCAACCAAATACACTCATGGTCCGTCTACGGAACCAAAATAAAAGAAGAACCCCAAATGCGACAAAGGTCCCCGATCGACCCCAACTGGGCTCCACTACTGATCAACTAGAACGAAACAACACAAATAAACAAGGTCTTCAATGAGCTCCTCCTGAGCTTGGTTGCGTCATCTGCACGGACTCATCGGCACCTGCAAACTGGTTTTGGAAGTATCTGTGAGCCACGGGGACTCAGCAATCTCGCACCCTCGCGATCAAGACTATTTAAGCTTATGGGTAAGGTAAAGGTATGAGGTGGAGCTGCAGCAAGCGACTAGCATATATGGTGGCTAACATACGCAAATGAGAGCGAGAAGAGAAGGCAAAGCACGGTCGATAAAATATGATCAAGAAGTGATCCTGGACTACCTACGTCAAGCATAACTCCAACAACCGTGTTCTCTTCCCGGACTCCGCCGGAAAGAGACCATCACGGTTACACACGCGGTTGATTCATTTTAATTAAGGTCAACTTCAGGTTTTCTACAATCGGACATTAACAAATTCTCATCTGCCCATAACCGCGGGCACGGCTTTCGAAAGTTCAAATCCCTGCAGGGGTGTCCCAACTTAGCCCATCACAAGCTCTCACGGTCAACGAAGGAATAGACCTCCACCCGAGACATTCCGATCAGACTCGGTATCCCGGTACAACAAGACATTTCGACGGGGTAAAACTAAACCAGCAACACCGCCCGAATGTGCCGACAAATCCCGATAGGAGCTGCACATATCTCTTTCTCAGGGCACACCGGATAAGCTAAGCGTACAGGAGCCGACGTAACCCAAGTTGCCAAGGGATGGCCCTGCACGGTGCTCTGGGTTGGACCAACACTCAGAGGAGCACTGGCCCGAGGGGTTAAATAATGATGACCCTCAGGAGCGCGACTCCCAAGGGAAAGAAAAGGCTAGGTGGCAAATGGTAAAACCAATGTTGGGCATTGCTGGAAAAGCTTTACTTAAGGCGAACTGTCAAGGGGTTCCCATTATAGCCCAACCGCGTAAGGGACGCAAAATCCGGGAACATAACACCGATATGACGGAAACTAGGGCGGCAAGAGTGGAACAAAACACCAGGCATAAGGCCGAGCCTTCCACCCTTTACCAAGTATATAGATGCATTAATTAAATACGATATATTGTGATATTCCAACAAGTAAACATGATCCAAAAAGGAATGATCTCCATGTTCCAACAAGGAACAAACTTCAATCTTCACCTGCAACTAACAACGCTATAAGAGGGCTGAGCAAAGCGGTAACATAGCCAATCAACGGTTTGCTAGGACAATGGTGGGTTAGAGGCTGAACATGGCAATTGGGAGGCTGACAAGCAAGTGGTAGGCATCGTAGCATTGGCATAGCAAAAGAGCGAGCAAACTAGCATAGCAAAGATAGTAGTGATTTCAAGGGTATGATCATCTTGCCAGAAATCCCGCAAGGAAGAAGAACGAGTCCATGAAGAAGACAAATGGACGTAGTCGAACGGGTCCTCACAAACTCGACGTTAATGGAACCAACCCGAAGAAGCAACACCGGAAAGAAGCAAACAATCATAGTAAACAACCAACACATAGACATGGCATGATGCGCAAACAAGTATGATGCATGTCCGGTTTAAAGAGGCATGGCATGGCAAAGTGCACAAACAAAACTACAAATTAAGTGGAGATCAATATGCAACGGGTTGCATATTGACGGAACACCACATGACTTATTTAGTTCGATCTCGTTTATGTACCCAACAATATTAAATGTTATTAAACATGGCCAGAGGGTGAAGCAAAGTAAAACTACCTATCTAGTCAAGGTTAAATGAGGTCGGAAGCAACGAACAACAATTCCGGAAACTCCTCATGAGCATAAATTAGGTTTGGTGCTGATCTGTCCTAAACACAATTTTAGAGTTATTAGACATGCAATATGATGCCACCATGATAAACTAGACATTTTTCTACCCCATTTACATATAAAGATTATTTAAATCGGAGCTACGGTTATTTAGTTATGAATTAAATCATTTTAGCATGGCATAGGGGCAAATATATGCAAACAGCATTTTAAACATCTCAAACAGGCATGAAAGTTGGATATTATTAATCTACACAAAATTCTGAGCAAGTTTCATATATAATTCATTTTAATCCGATGCACCATTTGTGAGTTATTAAATACATGAAGAACAGGGGCTATTCTGCAAAACTGCTGATCTCTGGATAAATAGAAAAAACCTAGGCGCGGAAAAAAACATGATGGGCCGAAATGCACATGGGTCCATAGTGCAAAGGAGAGGGGGGCGGCTCACCCAGGGCCTCTGCCCGGTCGGTGGGAGGAAGCTGGCTGGGCCGGATGCGGAGGTCGGACGCGGGCCAGCTGGAGCCTGGCGCGGCTGGGCTAGGCGCTGGTGCTGGGCCGGGGAAGCTGGGCTGGCCCAGGCGGTCCACGAGCGCAAGGGGGAAAGGCGGCCCACGGGCGGACGCTCGTCGTCCTCCTCGGCAGGATCCGAGCGAGGCCATGGCGGCGCCGGCGACGGAAGGCAAGGCGGCGAACTCCGTGGCAGATCTGGCCGGCCGGCGATGGGAATGGACAGATCCGGCCAGCCACTTGTCGGATCCGGTGATGGTCGAACTTGGCTCGGACTCTGACGACGCGGGGAAGAGACGGACGGGCGGAGCTCCAAGCTCCGGCGGCGGATTCCGGCGGCCCGGGCAGCGGCAAGGAAGCAGGGGGGCGGGGCGATGGGGATGCACCAGGGAGCAGCGCTGCGGGCTGGCCGGGCGACGATGCTTGCTCCTGGGGCACGGATGCCAAGGCGAAACGGCGGCGAAGTCCGGCGAGCGATGCGCTCGTCGGCGGCGGGGCGAAGGGCGGCGGCGCGGTGGGCTCGATGGCGAACGCGGCAACGAGGAAAGGCAGGCGGGGCGCGGGCGACTCGGGCCCGGTTCGGCCCCGCGCGGGCCGGATCTGGGCCGGCGAGCGACGCGGTGAAGTGGGGCTCTGCGCGGTGACGTGGCGGGATGTGATTGGGCGAGGGCGGCGACTAGACATGTCCGGCGGCGGGGATCTTTGTCCGGTGGCGCGAGGAGGAAGAAGACTAGGGTTTCATCCGAAATTTCGGGGAGGGGTGCTCTTTTATAGGTAGAGGGAGCTAGGAAGCTCCAAATGAGGTGCGGTTTTCGGCCACGCAATCGTGATCGAACAACCGAGATGATGGAGCAGAGTTAGGTGGGTTTTGGGCCAAAATGGAAGGGTGTTGGGCTGCAACACACACGAGGCCTTCTCGGTCCCTCGGTTAACCGTTGGAGTATCAAACGAAGTCCAAATGGTACGAAACTTGACAGGCGGTCTACCGGTAGTAAATCAAGGCCGCATGGAAAGTCTCGGTCCAATCCGGAAATGTTTAACCCCCACACACAAGAGGAAGGTAGAAATGACCATCGGAGGAGAACGGAACGCCGGAATGCAAAACGGACAACGGGGAAAATGCTCGGATGCATGAGACGAACACGTATGCAAATGAAATGCGCATGATGACATGATATGCAATGCATGACACGCAAGCAATGACAACGCAACAACAGCGAATAACAGAACGACACCTGGCATATCGGTCTCGGGGCGTTACAACACTCCACCACTATGAGAGGATCTCGTCCCGAGATCTAGAATGGCACCGGGGGAAGACGGAAGAGAAAAGAGGAGAGGTAAAACTAAGTTGCTTCTTTGACAAACGAGTGAAACCACGAACCTTGAAGAGGTTGAACAAATTCGAGAAAAGAATACAACGAAGCTGAACAAGGTCGAAAACAGCCATTTAGAAAAGAGGAAGAAAGAACATTGCGAAAAACATTGAGGTTGAAAGGAAGATATTTATTAAAAACACTCCGGTTAAGGAAGGGGATCAAGGAAAAACCAAAATTCGGACAGCACTCCAGTTGAAAAGAAAAGGAATTGAATCATAACTTGATAAGATGAGAAGATATTTGATGAAATCACAACACACTGCCTCCCTAACTATTGAATGGATGGAACAAAGGGTAAGAAAGATCTCAGACAGCACTCCGGTTGAGAAGGGAGTCCAAAATTTGATAAGATGAGAGAGCTCAAATGAAAACACGACACTCTGGTTGAGAAAGGGATGCAAGACTTGATAAGGCGAAAAGAACTTGAACGAAGGGGCACAATACTCCGGTTAAGCAAGATAGGGAAGGAATAAGAGTGATATAATTTGGACAGCACTCTGTCTGTAAATGGAAGGAATTGAACTTGACAAGATGAGAGGATACTTGTAAAGAGGACACAACACTCAGATAAAAGTATAGGCATGGAAAGATCATGATCTTTGACAAAACGAGATGATGGGTTGAAAAGATGGACATCACAATGCCTCCGGAACAAAAGTAAGAATGGAATGGAGTGAACGAAGGAAAACAATATCCTGAGCGAGCACGGTTACAACAGAAGCTAGAACGGAGTTGTTGGAAAACCCACAACGAAAATAATAAGCTTGATATGGTCTTATGGAATACTTCTCAAATTAAGAGATGAAAAACCTGCCACTCACGGGAAAAGAATTGGATTGATAAGAACAAAGAGACGAGAAACTTAATTCACCGGGAGGATAGATGAAAAACTTGGATCATATATAAGCACCATAATAACAACCATCCTTATGGAAGGCTTAAGGTGAAATATAACCCAAGATAACTCCAATGACGAGATTGATGGATTTAAAATACCTCATTCTTAATAACATGTGAATCAAGAAAACATGAACTCAAATTATCAAGAATGACATAATACCACCTCCAAAGATACGGTAGACAGAAATGCACTCCGGAAAGGAAGATGATGAAAGCTTGTGTTCCCCTGAACAGAGTATTGATGAACACTTCGAGAAGAGATTAAATCCTTGATGAACCATCATGTAGAACCTTCATGAAGGACTCCAGTAAGCAAAAGATAACGAAGAGAGAGAGAGAAGTTGAAAACACAAGGTGAAACCTTGTAATGATTTAGAAGGATCTCCGTGATAAAATAATTGAAAGAGGTTGGACTTCGGGAAAAAGAGAAGATGAAACAAATGAAACCGAGAGTTTGAAGGGCCTCCGGAATAAGAATTAATCCTTAGGATGAAACAAGAATAAGAATTGTGTTATGCGTATCCTTCACCAATTAAATTGATGACACTCAACGGATTTGGCACACTACTTATTCTCGTATCAAGCATTAAGAGAGATATAACATAAACTTGAGAACGTCTTCAACGAACCACCGGTAGGATTGGAACAACAAATGAATTGATATGATGAACAAGGAAGAGAGATCTTGAAAGAACCACCGTAAGAATTAAAAATGATTGAAGTAAAGATAAAGAAAACACCGGGAGGAATTATAAAATGAACGAAGATGCTTGAGAAAATTTAGATACAAGAGGACGAATAGTTCATGAACTGATTAGAGAATACTTAACTGATGCACCGGTAAGATTTGGAGAATGAGAGCTGAAAGCTGAGGAATGAATAATTTCTGAGATGATGGGCTCCGGATAATCAAACTGAAAAGACTCTTGAATTACTCCGGCTGGATAAAAGAATTCTCACAATCAAACAATTATGACAGGATGACCTCAAATTAGAACCACGATTCTTTGAGAGAGCGGATAAGATATGGAGGTAAAACTCTTCTTCGGTCTTCAAATGACGACGAGAAACACCAACAATAATTGTAGAGGCACTCCGGAATGAAGAATAGAAGGTTGATCCAACGATGAAAGAATTTAACCGATCTTGGGGAAAGACATTTGACTGATGACAATTCATTCTTACGTCAAACTTTAGAAAAGAATTTGAAAAGCTCCGGAAAAATAAGAAGAGTCAAGTAAGATCCTGGGAAAAGACCTGTGGGTTAGGGCCCACTCAAAAGAAAACACTGTTGAATGATTTAAAAGAGGGAATGCACCGGTTGAATTAAATGCCTTGAATGAGATACCAATCTCGAAAGAGCTAGAACGAATGCAGCGTGGAAAACACGAATCCTGAGATATCTTGAGCACTCCGGAATAATAGAATAGCGAGAGGTGAACGATTAAGAATTGCACCGGCATGAGAAAGCATTGAAACGAGGAAAGGATATGATCAAACACCAAAAGCTTGATTTGAATCCACCGGAGAAGAAAAATGAGTGAAGAGTGACGAACTTGAAGCTTCGTTAGAATCTTCTTGAGAATCACCGGGTAAGAACATGAAGGAAAAGAATAGAGAGACTTCACATGAATAAAGGATACTTGATTCATAAATCCGAATCCTTGAAGAAAAAGGTTGGGAGGGAGGGAAAAACAAAGGCAGCTTGGGACGAATGAAACAACCACCGTTGAGAAGAAATGATAATTGATCTTGCGGGAGTTGAAATGATCGGATCCACTTGAAGAGAAACATGCCGGTTAAAAAGGATTGACATGACAATCTCGATTATCATGAAGGATTGGTATTCACATCGGAGTATGAAAACACCATTTAGGAAAGGTATGGAATCAACATTTGACTTCGAAGCAACTCGAATACCACAACTCAAAACAAAAACAAAAGGATTGGCTTGCAGAATAAGCCGGAACAAACATATGATAGAGATTTCGTCCGAAGTTTTCATGGTGGGGCCTACACGGGCTCGATCGTACAGCACCATCATGTACAAGGCAGTGCACATGACATACGAAGCGTCCCCGAGTCGGCATAGCCAAGGACTCTTTAAGACGCAACGAGACCACTGTAAAATCGACCGTGAATAGGCGAACCACTAGACGTCGAACCCCAATTTCATATCATACATCTGTCGGAAAGAAATCCTAAGAGCTACTTGAATTCCCACCTATGAAACTCCCAAAACTTTCCGGTTATGCAATCAGGTGTTGGGGATACAGGGGAAGCATAATATCTCACCCAAACTAGCAAGTCCTACATCCAGCTGTATCCATCCTTCAACACATAACCAAGAAACCTTCGGAAACCATCTACCTCAACCTTCTAAAAGCATCCGTTATACAAGTTATGGCGATACTCCCGAACTCCCGCCCCAGTACTGGGTGGCGTCGAGGTTATCTCACCAACGAACTGCATAAAGGAGATTTTCGATGTCGCGAACATATCTCAAGTATACCAGAATTGCAATGATAGAATTATGATGACAACACCTCAGAGCTCAACTCCCCGGGACACTTCCACTAAACCCCTGACAGGAGGCACCAAGACAATGTTCTCATCATAAAACCATCGAAACGATTCCAAGATACCCGTGTGATCCTAAAAAAAAATTTAGTGAAATTTGAGAAGAGAAGAGTCAAAACTCTACGTCAGGATGCCTTACCAGAGCGATGAGGAGACTGGGAAGTAAAAAGAATTCCTAAACTCTCCGATATATAATTCCTAATGACTCAAAACATTTTTCTAGACACAACTCGGCCGCTAAAAACGATCAATCAGTGGGGGCTCCTAAGGTCGGGGAAGGCTCTGATACCAACTTGTAACACCCTCGATGCGACTATATCTCCCACGTGTCGAGGCACGACTTAGAGGCATAATCGCATTGAAGGCATATGTCGCAAGTGAGGTAATCTTCACACAACCCATGTAATATAATAAGAAATAAGAAATACATAGTTGGCTTACAATCGCCACTTCACACAATTACATGAATAAACATTACATCAACCAAATACACTCATGGTCCGTCTACGGAACCAAAATAAAAGAAGAACCCCAAATGCGACAAAGGTCCCCGATCGACCCCAACTGGGCTCCACTACTGATCAACTAGAACGAAACAACACAAATAAACAAGGTCTTCAACGAGCTCCTCCTGGGCTTGGTTGCGTCATCTGCACGGACTCATCGGCACCTGCAAACTGGTTTTGGAAGTATCTGTGAGCCACGGGGACTCAGCAATCTCGCACCCTCGCGATCAAGACTATTTAAGCTTATGGGTAAGGTAAAGGTATGAGGTGGAGCTGCAGCAAGCGACTAGCATATATGGTGGCTAACATACGCAAATGAGAGCGAGAAGAGAAGGCAAAGCACGGTCGATAAAATATGATCAAGAAGTGATCCTGGACTACCTACGTCAAGCATAACTCCAACAACCATGTTCTCTTCCCGGACTCCACCGGAAAGAGACCATCACGGTTACACACGCGGTTGATTCATTTTAATTAAGGTCAACTTCAGGTTTTCTACAACCGGACGTTAACAAATTCCCATCTGCCCATAACCGCGGGCACGGCTTTCGAAAGTTCAAATCCCTGCAGGGGTGTCCCAACTTAGCCCATCACAAGCTCCCACGGTCAACGAAGGAATAGACCTCCACCCGAGACATTCCGATCAGACTCGGTATCCCGGTACAACAAGACATTTCGACAGGGTAAAACTAAACCAGCAACACCGCCCGAATGTGCCGACAAATCCCGATGAGCTGCACATATCTCTTTCTCAGGGCACACCGGATAAGCTAAGCGTACAGGAGCCGACGTAACCCAAGTTGCCAAGGGATGGCCCTGCACGGTGCTCTAGGTTGGACCAACACTCAGAGGAGCACTGGCCCGAGGGGTTAAATAATGATGACCCTCAGGAGCGCGACTCCCAAGGGAAAGAAAAGGCTAGGTGGCAAATGGTAAAACCAATGTTGGGCATTGCTGGAAAAGCTTTACTTAAGGCGAACTGTCAAGGGGTTCCCATTATAGCCCAACCGCGTAAGGGACGCAAAATCCGGGAACATAACACCGATATGACGGAAACTAGGGCGGCAAGAGTGGAACAAAACACCAGGCATAAGGCCGAGCCTTCCACCCTTTACCAAGTATATAGATGCATTAATTAAATATGATATATTGTGATATCCCAACAAGTAAACATGATCCAAAAAGGAATGATCTCCATGTTCCAACAAGGAACAAACTTCAATCTTCACCTGCAACTAACAACGCTATAAGAGGGCTGAGCAAAGCGGTAACATAGCCAATCAACGGTTTGCTAGGACAATGGTGGGTTAGAGGCTGAACATGGCAATTGGGAGGCTGACAAGCAAGTGGTAGGCATCGTAGCATTGGCATAGCAAAAGAGCGAGCAAACTAGCATAGCAAAGATAGTAGTGATTTCGAGGGTATGATCATCTTGCCAGAAATCCCGCAAGGAAGAAGAACGAGTCCATGAAGAAGACAAATGGACGTAGTCGAACGGGTCCTCACAAACTCGACGTTAATGGAACCAACCCGAAGAAGCAACACCGGAAAGAAGCAAACAATCATAGTAAACAACCAACACATAGACATGGCATGATGCGCAAACAAGTATGATGCATGTCCGGTTTAAAGAGGCATGGCATGGCAAAGTGCACAAACAAAACTAAAAATTAAGTGGAGATCAATATGCAACGGGTTGCATATTGACGAAACACCACATGACTTATTTAGTTCGATCTCGTTTATGTACCCAACAATATTAAATGTTATTAAACATGGCCAGAGGGTGAAGCAAAGTAAAACTACCTATCTAGTCAAGGTTAAATGAGGTCGGAAGCAACGAACAACAATTCCAGAAACTCCTCATGAGCATAAATTAGGTTTGGTGCTGATCTGTCCTAAACACAATTTTAGAGTTATTAGACATGCAAGATGATGCCACCATGATAAACTAGACATTTTTCTACCCCATTTACATATAAAGATTATTTAAATCGGAGCTACGGTTATTTAGTTATGAATTAAATCATTTTAGCATGGCATAGGGGCAAATATATGCAAACAGCATTTTAAACATCTCAAACAGGCATGAAAGTTGGATATTATTAATCTACACAAAATTCTGAGCAAGTTTCATATATAATTCATTTTAATCCGATGCACCATTTGTGAGTTATTAAATGCATGAAGAACAGGGGCTATTCTGCAAAATTGCTGATCTCTGGATAAATAGGAAAAACCTAGGCGCGGAAAAAAACATGACGGGCCGAAATGCACATGGGTCCATAGTGCAAAGGAGAGGGGGGCGGCTCACCCAGGGCCTCGGCCCGGTCGGTGGGAGGAAGCTGGCTGGGCCGGATGCGGAGGTCGGACGCGGGCCAGCTGGAGCCTGGCGCGGCTGGGCTAGGCGCTGGTGCTGGGCCGGGGAAGCTGGGCCGGCCCAGGCGGTCCACGAGCACGAGGGGGAAAGGCGGCCCACGGGCGGACGCTCGTCGTCCTCCTCGGCAGGATCCGAGCGAGGCCATGGCAGCGCCGGCGACGGAAGGCAAGGCGGCGAACTCCGTGGCAGATCTGGCCGGCCGGCGATGGGAATGGACAGATCCGGCCAGCCACTTGTCGGATCCGGTGATGGTCGAACTTGGCTCGGACTCTGACGACGCGGGGAAGAGACGGACGGGCGGAGCTACAAGCTCCGGCGGAGGATTCCGGCGGCCCGGGCAGCAGCAAGGAAGCAGGGGGCGGGGCGATGGGGATGCACCAGGGAGCAGCGCTGCGGGCTGGCCGGGCGACGATGCTTGCTCCCGGGGCACGGATACCGAGGCGAAACGGCGGCGAAGTCCGGCGAGCGATGCGCTCGTCGGCGGCGGGGCGAAGGGCGGTGGCGCGGTGGGCTCGGTGGCGAATGCGGCAACGAGGAAAGGCAGGCGGGGCGCGGGCGACTCGGGCCCGGTTCGGCCCCGCGCGGGCCGGATCTGGGCCGGCGAGCGGCGCGGTGAAGTGGGGCTCTACACGGTGATGTGGCGGGATGTGATTGGGCGAGGGCGGCGACTGGACATGTCCGGCGGCGGGGATCTTTGTCCGGTGGCGCGAGGAGGAAGAAGACTAGGGTTTCATCCGAAATTTCGGGGAGGGGTGCTCTTTTATAGGTAGAGGGAGCTAGGAAGCTCCAAATAAGGTGCGGTTTTCGGCCACGCGATCGTGATCGAACGACCGAGATGATGGAGCAGAGTTAGGTGGGTTTTGGGACAAAATGGAAGGGTGTTGGGCTGCAACACACACGAGGCCTTCTCGGTCCCTCGGTTAACCGTTGGAGTATCAAACGAAGTCCAAATGGTACGAAACTTGACAGGCGGTCTACCGGTAGTAAACCAAGGCCGCATGGAAAGTCTCGGTCCAATACGGAAATGTTTAACCCCCACACACAAGAGGAAGGTAGAAATGACCACCGGAGGAGAACGGAACGCCGGAATGCAAAACGGACAACAGGGAAAATGCTCGGATGCATGAGACGAACACGTATGCAAATGAAATGCGCATGATGACATGATATGCAATGCATGACACGCAAGCAATGACAACGCAACAACAGCGAATAACAGAACGACACCTGGCACATCGGTCTCGGGGCGTTACAGTTAGCAAGCTCGAAGGAGGTCAACAATGGGGGAAGAACACGAGCTAAAAAGATAAGGTTCAATGGGGAAGAAGACCCCCTTTTATAGGAGGGGGAAAAACCAACCGTTATGTGCTCAGCCCGCACACGAGCGGTACTACCGCTCCTGGTCCCGGTACAACCGGGACTCACAGTATACGTGTAGAACCCTACCAGGCAGTACAACCGGGCGACCAGGCGGTAGCACCGATTGAGAAGAACAACCGGACCAACCGTCCAGCCACCGCTCAACCACCGCATAGGAACAGAAGGGAGTCACCCCTGAGTGCGGTAGTCGAGCCGTACCGGGCCGGTGCAACCGCATGGCCTTGAGCGCTCGGGCGGCTAAGTCCTGAGCGATAGAACCGCTCCGGACACCGGTGGTACCGGTACGACCGGACCAACCTGGCCACCACCGCCCGAGTACCGCATCAAAACAGAGGCCTGACCGGTACTTGGGCGGTGCCTGGCCGGAACAACCGCCCAAGTCTTTGCTGAGCAAGTTGGCGGTACCACCACCCGGAAGCAGCGGTACACGGCTGAGAGCTCCAAGCGGTACTACCGCTGGGGCACGCGGTACTACCGCTGGGACCAGACAAAAACCACTTCCAAGAAAACAAGAACTGCCATAACTTCGGCATATGAGCTCCGAATTGAGCAAACTCAAGCTTGTTGGAAACAAGACGACGAGTAGCATAAAACAGCGACTGGATATAGTAAGAAGAGGCAGGGGAGGTACGCCAACAAATAGAGGAGTGAAACCTCCAACCGAGAAGAACCGGCAAAACCTCCAACATCGAAAACATCATAGAAGAAGCATGTGAACTCTGTTTTTGATGAACTCGAGCTTGTCATCAAGATGACCATAAGCTCTAAGACTCTCAAAGAGAACCAAACAAGAACCAAGAAAGATGATGTAAGGATGCAAAGGTTTGAGCTCTCTACAAACGATACGATCAAGCTACTCATCGAGAGCCCCCCTTGATAGTACGGTAATCGATCCTATAACCCGGTCTCCCAACTACCATCATGAGACTGGTAAAATAGAAAACCTATCAAGGGCAAACCTTTGCCTTGCACATGGTCCACTTGAGCTAGATGATGACAATCTTGACTCCCTCAAGTTGGACCACCTTTCTTGATTGTGTTGACTCGGTGAAGACTAGTTGATTGCTCCCCCATACTCCACTATGGATGAGCCACTCTTCCGCACATCTTCACAAGTCCATTATCACCACAAAGGACGACAAGCTTCAAGCATTTGATCTCTTCGTGATGCTCCACTTGAACTTGCACACCGCAACCTAACCCCACAAAGAACTCTCACGAAGACCATGGGTTAGTACACAAAGCGTAATTGACAATTCTTACCATATCATGGGATCACTTGATCCCTCTCGGTACATCTTCTGCGCTTTGTGAGTTGATCAACTTGATTCACTCTTGACTTAGTCTTGATCAACCTTGAACCTTTCCAATTCTCTTCATTTGGATGATGTCTTCAAGGTAGACATGAATGATCACACAATCTTCTTCTTCAAGACATGCTTGCAATAAGCTCAACTCTCCCATGACCAATCTTTGGATAATTCCTTGAATAACACCTTGGTTGACACAAACTCTCCTTGAAACCAACACATGTACTCCAAGAAAAGCCTATGGACAAAACCTTCAAATATAACTCAAGGCAACCATTAGTACATACAGATTGTCATCAATTATCAAAACCAAACATGGGGGCACCGCATGTTCTTTCATGGACCCTAGTGGAAGAGAGGAGGCGGTGGCCAGGTGGAGATGCGCGCCCCCCAAGCCAAATCTGAATTGGGTTAGGGTTGGCCGGGGGCCTTTCCTTCTCTCCTTCTCATCTTTCCCCCCCTTCTCCTTGTAGGAATAGGAAAGGGGGGGGGCGAATCCTACTTGGACCGGGAGTCCAACTAGGACTCCCCCCCCCTTGGCACGCCACACCTATGGACGGCCTCCTCTCTTCCCCCCTTTATATACGTGGGGAGGGGGCACCCCAAAGATACACAAGTTGATCTTTTAGCCGTGTGCGGTGCCCCCTCCACAGTTACACATCTTGGTCATATTGTTGTAGTGCTTAGGCGAAGCCCTGCATCGGTAACTTCATCATCACCATCACCATGCCGTCGTGCTGACGGAACTCTCCTTCGGCCTCAACTGGATCAAGAGTTTGATGGACGTCATCGAGCTGAACGTGTGCTGATCGCGAAGGTGCCGTGCGTTCGGTGCTTGGGTCGGTTGGATCGCGAAAACGTTCGACTACATCAACCGCGTTACTAAACGCTTCCGCTTTTGGTCTACGAGGGTATGTAGACACACTCTCCCCTCCCGTTGCTATGCATCTCCTAGATAGATCTTGCGTTATCGTAGGTAAATTTTTTGAAACACTATGTTCCCCAACTGTTTTATCCTCTACAACATGCATGCTCTTTCTCCCTCTGTATGTTCTTCTCATGCAAGCACCGAGAAGTAGAGGCTATCGACAAGACCGAAAACACATTTCCTTCAACGACCTAACTAATATAGGGATGCAGTGAGGACATCAAGCTAAGCAAATTGATGTTACATAGCTATTTATTTATTTATTGTTGCAATAGTTCCATTTTTGTTGCTAGATGAGGTTGATGCTCGTTGCTTTTATCTTTTCATTTCACAAGTTTATGTTTTCCTGTTGCTATCGTACAAACATTCAACAAACATAGACTTTTTTACACATGTGCGTTGATGAAGGCGACAATTCCAATGGCTCCACAATGCTTGCTGCCAGAAAAATACTAAGTTTTTTTTTACTTTTGTTGCTGCTTACAAATTAGTTAAATACAATAACTTCTTCACATCTGGTTATTCATGCATTGTTTGTGTATCAATTGTGCTAGAAACAAAAGATCATCTATTCTTTACTTCCTCTTTTGCCTATGTTCGTATCTTTGTCTAAATTGGGCCTGAGAGTCTCAACCTGGAGGACCAATTAGCCTCCTTTATGATACACTTCATCAAGACTTTGTGTTCATGGAAATTACGATCTTGGTCAGTCATGTGATTTGGACAACCATAAATGACCGGATTTCTAAGAGCACCAGGCCATTGTTGCAAGAAGAAGTTGAAGGAGGAGCTTGCCGTGATTATTCATAGAGGAAAGAGAAAGAAATGTGCAACTTTGCAAACCTAGTTTGAGGCTTTGAGATCAAATTGTATATGTTTGGTGTTACCTTAAATCGTAAAAAAGTTCACACGACAGCTAAATTCATTAAGAAATAGTTTAGTTTGCATGATTTCTAAAAACTTAAGTTGTGTACCATGTGCATCGATGGTGAGACGGAAGAAGAAAAACGCAAGAATATAATATAGAACTTGCATTCTAAAATGGATAGAAGAAGAAAATTGCGCAACGAAATTGCTTCACACACAATATGTTCTGCACGATCGGCGAACGATAGTGCCTTTGCTTCCAAATCTCCTGCTTGCACGCTCGCTATGAAGCTGCCATGTAGGATCGTTCACGCATCGAGCGCTAGTACATCGTGTGTATAGCAGCTCTGATTGCGCAAATATTGAGGCCTTGAGATCAAATTGTCTATGTTTGATATTCCTTAAAAACATAAAATACTTTGTACAATAGCTAAATTCTTTAACGGTGTGTTTGGATGTAGGAAAAATTGCTTTGAATTGAATTGGACTGGAAATTCCAAATCCAAGATGGAAAGGAAATGGGCTCCAATTTGAATTCTATTGTTTGGATGTGCATGGAATTTATTGTTGGAATCAGAGGGTAGCACTCAATTCCAATTGCTGTTTGGATGTACAAACCATGGAAGTGGATGTTTTTTGAGTTTGGACAATGTAAACTTCTGTACATGTATGAAAAAAAATATTATGTGTATATTTGAATATATATATATTATTTTACACATATAATAACATTAAAATGTTCTGAATAAGGTCAAAACAATAACACAAGTAGAAATAAATATGGAAAAAGGAAGGATGCCAGAAAATAGTTTTAAAGTACCAAGAAAACAACATGGATAATAATTTTGGTAGTTTATGTCTCTTATACATAGCACAAGTAGATAGTTTTATGTCTCTTACACATAGCACAAGTGGATAGTTCGCAAACAAGAGTCCATACATCAACTAAACAGGATCGTAACAATTAATCGAAGGTCAAGAGCCATGGCTTCCTTAACTCCTCGGGTAGCGCCATGAGTGCTTCAAACAAACGCTCATTGACAATCAATTTTCCATAAGCTCTCAGCATATCACTATCTTCCAAATCTGGTACCTTCTTTAGTGCATCAAGGATTTCTGTTGGAGGAGTCACCTTAGGCATAGGAAGTGGCTCGGTTGTCTTCAAAGCATCATCAAAAGACATCTTCATCTTTCCCATCATGCACAAGATAGCATCCCCAGTGCGTTGCCTCTTCTGAGGCACCTCAGGAGCTTCTTCAACAACAGGTGTCTTGTGGTTCTTGAACACATTCAGCTCCTATCCTAGCACCGGCACCGGTCGCATGATCTTTTGAATATATGATATTGATAGACTCCCAATTGTGCACTACCTTGTTCCTATAGGCACGTGCTTCCTTGTTAGCCTACACAAAACACACAAATGAGATGATATTAAAGTTGCAAAAATAACCACAAAATAAATTTGGTGTTAAGTACCTCCACATATCGAATATAGGCGTTTGTACGGCGGAAATAGCCAATGAGTCTCGGGTCCCATTGCACCTAAATTGGATTTCCCTTTTTTAATATATCAAAAAGAGTCAAAAATTTATGGAACTTTTTGTAACAAACATGATTTAGCGTAATAGTCGCGTGAAAAGTTTTGCGAAGGAATGGTTGTCGTGGTATTTTGGACGGAAACGAACAAAAACAATAGTATATAAAAGCTACTGTTCATATTTTTTGGACTTGCATCTTTTCCGAGAATACCACGAGGGTTTCAGAAATTTTGACTCTTTTGATTTTTCCTAAAATTATTTTTTTTATTTCAGGTGCATTGGCTCCCATGTTCCAGTGTGCATGGAGGTCGTACAATGGGGAAAATATAAGGAAAGAGGCACAAAATCTACATGGTGGTTTGCCTTGAAGGAAATTTGAATTGTGAATCAAACAGAAGAAGAAGAAATGCAAAAACATGATGGTCTACCCAAGGAGTTTGGTGACGCGCAAACGAGCAACCCTCACCCCCCCCCCCCCCCCCCCCCCCCCGCGCGCATACGCTTCTTGGCCGGCCCACGTGTGGGGCGGGTGCGCCCCTGCTTTTTCTCTTTCATTTTCCTTTTTTTTCTTCTTTGCTTTTTCTAAAAATGGTCAGGGTTTGAAAAAAAACTGAGCTTAAAAAAATGCTCACGATTTTGATTTACTTCTCCAAATTTGAAAAAATAACCCATAAAATGAAAAACTGTTCTCACATTTCAAAATATGTTCCGGGTTTCATAAAATGCGAATTTGGAAAATATTATTGGATTTCTAAAAATGATCACAAATTTGTAGAAATGTTAAAAAATTGAGATTTTTTTTTCAAAAAATGTTCTCTGTGTATTAAAATGTTCATGACCTTAAAAATTTGTTCCCAGATTCCGAAAAGAATTCTACAATTCAAAAAATGTTCATATTTTCTCAAAATGTCACCGATTCAGAAAAAATGTGCACGAATTCAAATAAAATCCCATGAATCCAATTTTTTTATAGAAATTCAAAAAACCAAGAATTTCCGAAAATGTTCGAGAATTCAAAAAACATTTTCAATTTCACAAAATAATCACAAATTTTAAAAATGTTCATGAGTATGATTTTTCAACTAATTTTAAAAATGTTTGCATATTTAGAATAAGTCGTGAACTTGAAATTGGTTCTTGATTTTTGAAAATGTTTACCAATTTAAAAATTGGTCAAGAATTTGAAAATTGTGCATGATTTTTTAAAAGGTCTTGAATTTAAAAATTGACCACAATTTTTTTAAACATCTTAGATTTAAAAAGAAAAAATAAAATTAAAAAAAGAGAAAATTTGGAGAAAAATTTGGATAGGAAAAAGGAGAAACAGACTAACAGGCTGGCCCATTACCATGGGCTATCCCTTGATCCGCGCGGGGAATACGATCCCAAGCCACCACTTCAGGTGCAAGGTTGGAACAGGCCGGCGGCAAACACAACCCTCCCAGTCGGCTGAAAAGCACAAGCGCCAAACCAGATAGTCGCACGGCGCGTAGGTCGCTGGCAAGAGACATAGCGCATACACCCCGTCGCGCGCTGCTGTCGCAATGGGCCGCCGAATGCGGGGTTTCACCCCCACCCGGTTTTCGGAAGGTTCTAGGGTTCTAGAACCTTCCCTGAACCAGGCTTTTCTGTTTTTTTTTGTTTTTTTCTTTCGGTTTTTTTCCTACTTTCCCTTTTTTCGTTTTTTATTGTTATTTTCAGTTTTCTTTTCTATTGTGTTTTTCTGTTTTCAATTTTATTCTCGTTTTTCAATTTGCAAAAATATTTTAAATTCTTGATTTTTCTTTCCAAAATCGTGATTTCTTTTTCAAATGATGAACATTTTATAAATACGTAAACATGTTTTTGGAAATCGTGGTTTTGTTTTCACAAATTCTTGAACACTCTCTTAAATCATGCACATTTTTTGAAACCGTGAACATTTTTTCGAAATCGTGAACATATTTTTAGAACTTATGAATATTCTCTTGATCATGAACATGTTTTCAAAATCACAAACCATTTTTTGAACTCATAACATTTTTTTCAATCATGAATATTTATTATGCTAAAGAATTTTTTTTGAAATCATGAACATTTTTTACAGATTCATGAACTTTTGTGAATTCACGAACATTTTTTGAAATCATGAACATTTTTATGAACTCCTGTGCATTTTTTGAGTCATGAACGTTTTTTAAATTCAAGATAATTGTTTTAAATCATGAACATTTTTTTGCAAATTCGTGAACATTTTTCGAATTCACGAACATTTTTTAAAGTCATGAACATTTTTTTACAATTTCATGAACATTTTTTGAATTCCCGAGCATCTTTTTGGAATTAGGATTTTTTTTGGAAATCATGATTGTTTTATTCAAAAATTGCAATTTCTTCTGAAATTTAGAACCTGTTGATATCCTGAATTATTGAAAAAATAAAATAATAAAAGGAACAGAAGAAAAAAACAAGCGACGTCCCGGCTGCACATGGGCCGGGCCAGAAGGGCGCGAAGTGGGAGCGGGGGCTGCGCGCCCGCTTCGTTCGCAGCGCGTGGTGCGCTGTGTATAGAAGGACTCCAGTCGCACCACCTTAGAAACATCTAAGGTCGGGCACCTCAAACTCACCTCAAACGCCCGGGCAGACCGTCTGGTCACAAAAAAAGCGACCCACCCAAGTGTCTCAAACCGGCCTCAAACGCTCAGGCTATCTGACGCCCCTCATATCCAGCGTGTACGTAGGGCGCATACGGAGCGGCCTGGGAATGCCCGGGGCGCGCCCGCCTAATTGGCCCTGCTCACCACGACACCACCGAACCCACTTTGTCCCCACAAAACCCCCCAATCCGGAAACCCTAGCTCAGTTCACTCTGCTCTCGCTCCATCTCCTCTTGTCCCCTACTCCGATTTCTCCGATTTTGATCCACTCTGATGACTCCGGCGACCATGTCGAGCTCCGGGAGCCGCTTCGACTTGGACCTTGATGTCGGCGAGGAGTTGGCCCTCCGCATTGCCCTCGAGATGTCCAAGGTGGACACGGGGGGGGGGGCAGTTTCAAATCTACCGCCTCGCCTCTCCCCCGTCGCGAGGACACCAGAGCTGGCTTCTCCCAGGCCACGCACAGCTCCGCAAGGGCTACGCAGTCTGCGCCGCCCCCACGTCGTCCCCTGCCCCCGTCGGCCGCTGCTCCACGCGGGCAGCGGTGGGTGCTGATGCCCGCACCGCCGACCCGGACACACACGCCAGAAACGGTGGGCGCGCCGCCCGCAGCGTGAGGCAGCGGGCAAGGGAGAAGAATGCAGCAGAGTTGTCCATGCGCCGTCGCCGCCGGTTGCTGGTGGAGCCCGACGAGAACTAGCGGCTCCTCGCTTGGGTCTACCGCCGGTTGCTTATGACGGCGGAGATGGACGCTTGGCGGCTCCGTTGAAAGAATGCCAAGGCGCTCCGGCTTGCCATTGAGCAGTCGGAGCGCGAGGTGGCGGAGGCGGCTTGGCTGGCTAAGCTCAAGCTGCAGTAGGACAGGGTCGCCCGATGGCTCAAAGGGCTAATCGTCCTCTCCGACTCCTCCTCCTCCGACGACGACGACAACGACCACGGTGCCTTGTCCGATGATTCGGACGATTCTCCACCAGTCGCCGATGCCTACAACAGTGCCGTCGACCGGAAGGGGAAAGGGCCAGCAAGAAAGTGGTGAAGATCTGTCTTCTCCACCTTAATTTTAAGTTTTTAGATGTAGTTTGAACTTGTGTGTCGTATTATGTGCATTATGTGAACTTTGGCTATCTTTTGAAGATCCGACTGTGATCTTTTGGTAAACGAATTGTGCATTTGTATGTTCATTTCTATGTCCGCTCATGGTCTACGTAGTTTTTATCAACGTTGCATGGTTTAGTATGCATATAGGGGATCGGATATGAGATACATGGATGTGGATGACGATATTGAAGGACTGACCGGTCAGTGCCCGAGGATGCATCCGTACACGTCCACGGGCGTTTGAGAAGCCGAAATTGCTATTTCCGGCTGTAGATGCTCTTAGTGCGCCTACATGTCACAAGCGATCACGGCTTTGATCGGCGATGAGACAACGGGGGGTCGCTTATTTAATCTGGTGGGCACGAATGAAGTCAATATATGAATTCGAGCACCAAAGCCCGCTAGCTACAAACATGTTCATCCCAAAGTTTCTCAACGAGTTAAGGGATGTTTGGTTGCAAGAGACTAGACTTTTTTAGTCTCAGGGATTAAAGAAAAAAATTCCTTCTGTTTGGTTATATAGAGACTAAAAGAGAATTTTTCTAGTTAGTCCCTGTGATCAAACAGGGCCTTAGATTTGATCAAAAAAGTTACGGGGCATCGTGCTTTAAAATCAACCACCCGCGCCTAGGGTCCGGTCACGGATTCCTCTTGTTGATGGTCTGTTCAAAATAAACGTGGATGGAGCTGTGTCTAGAGACAATTCCAGATGTGCTTTTGGTGATGTTTGCCTCATTTAGTTCTGATGTTTTCTGTTTAAAAAAAGATTCATGATCCATTCTCCGTAACCTAACACTATCGATTCAGTGGGCAGAATTGATGATCCAACACGAAACTGAGTTGCATCTGAGAACTGAACCAAATTGAATTTCTATGCCCCCCTCCCCCCCCCTCCCCCCCCCCCCCCGCCGCCTCGTCCTCCCCAGGGCGGGTCGGGCGGCGCTACTCCTCCCCGCGCACACTTCTCCCCCCAGCTTCTCCTTCCCTCCTGCCGCCGCCTATGGCTTCCGCCGGGCAAAGTCCCCACGGATCTGGCGGTGGCGGGCCGTGACGCTCAGGGCCGTGCCCCCATCGAGCAGGGGGCTCGGGTGGTGGCCGACGATGCCGCGCTACTCCGGCGCGCGTCCTCGAGCTTTGAGGTGGTGGGAGACGGCGGCGGTGACTGGCGTAGGCTGTGGAGCAGCGTGTGCTGCGGGCGGGGGGTGCCTGGGTGGCGCCCTGGTGCTCGTCGGTGGGAGGTTCGCCGGGCTGCCTCGGGCGTCTTCGGATCCGGTGCGTCCACGATCCGGCGGCCGCGTGGCGGTGGCCAAGCTCAGTGTGGTCTGACAACCTCCCCCACCCCCCCTCCCCCCTCCACCCAGTTTGTGGCCTGATGCTCCCGCGGGGTGCGCGGATCCGGCGCTATTGCGTCAGATCCAACAGGTTCACAACCCGGATTGGTCGTTGGTTGGGGGGATCTGGGCCGGTCCGTCTTGCTGGCCGGCGTGGTGCCGGGCGTGTGAGGTGGGCACCGGCTGTATGCCGGCCTTTGTTGGTCGATGGTGTCCGCGAGTTGTACTGCCTCTTTGCTCGGCCATCAGCTTGCAGCGGGGGTGCCGTTGGGGCTGGCTAGTGCCGTGGTTTCGCAGATGGCGACCATGGTGGCGACATGCTCCCTACGAGGGGGCCGTTGTGGCTGGGTGTTGAGCCTCCTCTGTCTCGCCACCAGTGCAGAGGACGTTGTTTTCGTCTGTACTGGTGTGCCCCATGGTTTTGCAGATGGCGGCCATGGATGCGGTATTCTCTTCGATGCGAGGTGAACCGTGGCAGTGGTGGTGGTGGTTCCTCCTTGCCGGCTACTAGGCTCATGCGTTCGGATCCTAGTCGGAGCTCTATGGCGTGTCTGGTGTTGGTGGTCTATGCGCGTGCTCTCGGCCAGCCTACCCTTCGGGTATATCGAACCCAGGTGGGGTTGGGGCTGCCCTCGGTGGTGCCTTGCCTTTCGACTACGCCGGCGACCACCACGTGCGGCGAGGGTGGTCCATGCGACCGGGCTCTATGGTGTGTCTCTGCATTGTGATGCCCTTCGACTCCAGCAGTGGCACACAGGCGTCGTGGCGTCGTCTTGGCCGCGCGCAGCCCTTCGACCACACCCACGACACAGGTGGTGTCGGCGCGTTGTGTGGTCTCGGATGTGTGTTGCCTTTCGATTACGTCGATGGTGCAGTGTCGAGACTGGGTCTCGGTTGACCAAGGCCGTTCGATTACTCCGGCGATGCTTCAAGCTGGGTTGTCCCTCCCGCTGTCATGCCCTGCGAGCTCTACCCTTGTGATCGCTGTGCTTGGGTCGTGATGAGCTTCCTCATCAATCAGCTGTCTCCGAGGGTTCTTGGAGTGACTCCCTTCTCTTCCTCTTATGTGTTGTTTGGTGTGTGTGCGTGTGTGTGTGTGTGTGTGTGTGTGTTCTTTTCCTTCTTCTCTCATGTAGCCCTGTTAATTCTGGTTCATTTGAACCCATCTTGTAGAGGCTGTAAGCCTCATAGGCAACTATAAATGAAAAAAATATTCAGGTGGGGATTCGTTCCCCCCGATGACCATTCAAAAAAAATTTGAATTTCTATGGAAATAGTATTTGGTTGGTTGCCATTCGAGTATTGAACTACGTAGGCACGCGGTTGAGGCCCAGCTCGCGTGACAGCGGTTCGATCGTGCAGGCGACGGCATGAGCACCTGACGCTGACAGACACCCACCTGATCACCAAACTCAAACTTGATCTGGTCGCAGCGATCCGAGTCGACAGAGGTACGCACGTTGGACAATTCACAAGTGGATCAATACCTCGCTGTCGAGTTCTGGGTGTCAAACGATCCTGCAGGCCATCCATCCATCCTGCACGCAAGTAAACAAATTAACTAACTAAAACTAACTCCCACGCCTTAGTCGTGCTGACTGAGACGCGCGCGCTGACCCATACCATTCTTCGTACGTACTACGTTCATTCGCCGTGAAAAACAGTCCGTCGACGTCGTACTCGTACGTGTACCGGTGTACGTAACCCCGGCCTGTATCTTTTACCAAGTCCTCCCCAGCTACCACCCCATGTGAATGTTACCAACTTACCAAGCCCTCTGTAAATCAATCATCAATGAAACACATGGCGTGCATGCCCACGTCGTACGATCGAGGACGGGCCACCACGGGCCTGCTGCCACCTTTGCCGTGCAATGATACACGCCTGCCTCAGCTGCCTGTGCCTGTACGCACGAGACCATGCGTGACTGCTCGCCGCCAACCTGTCTCTTGGCTTTTACCAAGAAGAAGTAAGCACTAGCGGCCAGCGATCGAGTACACGCAAACCCCGCCCGATCTTAGCAAGGAGCCAAAGCTCACCGACCGCACTCCGCTCGCTCCCTCCCTCGCTCGCTTATCGATGCATGCATGGATCCGTCGATAGCCCATGCACGAGATAGTACGTACAGCTGATACGTGCCATCCGTTCCACACTCCATATCTGGTACGTGGCCTCGCCTTCCCGTCGTCGTCCGTGGCGTCGCATGTGAGTGCTGACCATGCGGCGTGCGCTGCCAACCGAGGCCGGGACGGGGAGGGTGACCACCACGGGAGCCGAGCCAACCCGCGCCGCGATGCGTGCATGCTAGCTGCCAACGTGGTAGCTGACATGGTAATGGCACAGCGTGTCCGGTACGAGTCCAGCCCCATGCCTTGCAACCCCGGAGGACAGGACTAGAAGACATATTTTTTTTTAAGCAATTACAGCTACTCCTAGCCCATAATCTCATACAGTATCACAAGTTGGTAGTACTCGACAAGTTACTTCGCGAGCGAATCTCTCTTATCGACAAATTAACTATATACAAATAAGCTAGATTCCCAAGACCTTTTTATTCTTAGAGAAGACTCCGAAGAATAACAGTGGGGATGCTGTAGAATGTATATATTACCTCCGTTTCAATACTAGTTGTTTTAGATTTGTCTGGGCGCGAATATGTTTAACACTAAAACATGTGTAGATACATCCATATCTTGAGAAATTTAGGACGACTAATTCGGGACGGAGGGAGTAGATGCCGTCCATATGGTGCAAAAGGATCGATGATCTAATTAGCGTTGGGGGTATCTTTTTCTTTTTTACCTTTTTCGCCTCAAAACAGACTTCATTTCTGTTTTTGCCTTTGAGAACCTTGGCTGGAACCTTCCATCACGCCGGTTACGTTTTCCTATGAGAAATGGAACCGGGGAGGTTGCCCCTCGTTCTTTTAAAAATAAGTAGGAACGTGAGAAAGGGTTGGAGGCTGCGGCGGCTAGATTAGATGGGAGAAGAAAGAGGCGGGAACGGCGTGCATCATCGGTGACGGTGAGGAGCAGGGGCGGGAGGGAAAGAGGGAAAAGGACGCACGTTCGCTTAGACCGTCCTTTTGTTGTTGTGCGAGGTCGTTTGCTTGGACTACGGCGGGGATCGTGGCGCTGTATTTCTTCTAACATAACAAAAAAAACAGTAGTGTCACTGGTGAGTCCAGTGACGCTTAACTAGACGATTCGATAAACAATACTTATCACTAGCGACGCCGACGCTGAAGTAGACAACTTGATGGGATTAAACCAACAAAAAATCATGCCTCGTGGGAAAGCTCCGCGACAACTTGATGGAGTTACATCACCAGAATCATAACTCGTGGGAAAACTTGAAGACACGGCGTCACGGCTGGCCCCATCGATCATAGCAGCCCATGAACGGAGTTATCTTGTGTGTCCCCATTGCCTATGCCATCCATCATGCATTCACGTGGACGCTCGAGGGCCAAGCACGTAGTTGAGCTTACTCGTAGCAACAGAAAGAAATGAAGACCAGGTAAATTGCAGGAGCATATGGTAAAAGAAGAAGAAGAAAATCCGTGCATGTACCGATGTACGTACAAGCGGCCGGGTAGATATCACGTACGCCCCGGAGACGACCTACAGGAGGGAGCACGGCGGAATCCTCCGTGGCGCCAACAGCGCTGTACGGCCTGTCGAGACAGCGACCGGTGCATGGACGATCGACCGCCCGAGCGACCGTGCGATTAAGTTCGGCGTTTAAACGCATTTCTCAAATCTAAATGCCTCTTATTATTAGCTAACAGGCAGGGACGGGCTGGCCTGGACTTGTCGTCTCCCCTCAGATGACCAAACAAGAATCGTCGCTCAACTGACCCGCCAGTCGTCGTGTACGTACGTACAGGGCACAGCTGCTGCGGGCCTGCGGCCCACAATGTACGCCACCGATTGTTTGATTACTAATAATTGGTTAGATAGCTGCTGCTAAGGTCTAGCTGGCACGCAGGACTTGGGATTAGACCGTATGTAGTATTAGTCTTAGTCGATCCTTGTAATAAGCGGCCTCTCACACGCCCAGGAGCTGCGGCCTACGCGTGTGTAGCAACGCGATCGCGCAAAGGCCGGACATACATGGATGTTATGTTATGATGACCCTCCACGAGAAAACACGACCGGGAACTCATGCATGCATGCATGTCTCGTTCCGACGTTGATGCTATACCTTACCTACCACCGCTTGATGACATGACACGATTCCTTTTCAGAAATTACCACGGGTGGTTCAAAGACACTGTATGTACTGTCGACCAATGTTGCGTTTCGAATTCGAGCGATTCACTGACAGATTGGACTAGTGCGGTACACTAATAATCATCAAATGCATCCACCAGATTGATACGTACTAGTACACTTGCATGGGCGAACCAATCTGTGATTGGATAGTTAGAGGAAGTGGTATCCTTAATCCACTGTTTAAGTTCTGATGCTCGCATTATTTTAAAATTTATTTTAGAATTTTCGACGATGTGCTTTCAGTGAAAGAAGACGTTTGCGTCGACCACTAGCGGAGCTAGGAAGAAAGTCTAGGGGGGACAAATGGTAAAACTGGCAGACCTGAGGGGGCCAAATACTAAATTTATACTCATCTAAACGCTCTAAAAAAATTCCTTCACACTTTTTGCTTAGGCTGGGGGGGCCACAGCACCCCAGGAGCACACATAGCTCCGCCACTGGCGTCGACAACGAGACGACTACGGTGACTTCATAAATTTCAAGGTGATATATCGGCTCAGTCTTTTAAAGGTGTTCATAGGGGTAGAATATGCGTGTGCGCGTTCATAAATGTTAGTGTATGCGCGTGGTACGAGCGCTTACATCTGTACTGATGTTAAAAAAAATACACTTGCATGTCGGCACAGGCAGATCCATAAAGCCGCAGAGGATCCTGGGCCACATTGGTGGACCGAGGCCGTGCCACGGAAAGGTCTACCGGGCCCGCGCGCACAGCGGGAGTGTTTGATGCGGCCACGTGGTGGGTCCCGTCTCCACGTCTCCTCCGACGCGGCCCGCGTAGCCTCCAGCTCCCCGGCTCCGACCGCTCGGCTCGGTCGGCTCCGAGATTAAATTCAGGCTCGGCTTAACCCTGAGACGGAAAACAGACTCGGGAGTACTGTTACAACGCATTACGGGAATAGTAAGGACACGTTTTATGTTTTATCTGTAACAACGCTGACGCTTGTTTTGAACTTGTCTGTCTTTGTAAAGCGCTGTGAGACGTTCTGCACACCGCAGCCGTCTCTACCCGAATAAATAAGGGAAAAGTTACCTTTCAACTGGCTGATTGCGGCGAATCAACTTGTGGTTGAGTTGGTTAGGTGAACAGTGGTATCCCCAACCCACCAGGGTTCAAATCCTGGTGCTCGCATTATTCCTGGATTTATTTCAGGATTCCGGCGATGCGCTTTTAGTGGAAGGAGACGTTCCTGTCGATGACGAGGCGCCTACGGTGACTTCGTAAATCTCAAGATGATATGCCGGCTCAGTCTCTCGAGGTGCTCATAGGGGTAGGGTGTGCGTGTGTGCGTTCATAGGGGTGAGTGTACGCGCGTGTATATGAGCGCTTGTGTCTGTACTGATGCTCAAAAAAAACTGGCTGATTGCGCTCTCGCGTCCGCCACCTCCTTTGTTTGCCACGTGGCCACATTAGCCTCATGCCACCGCTCGTCTTCCCCACCGCAACAAACTATGAAGTGGGCGGCAAACTGATAGGACGATGAACCAGTCACTCCTCATCCGGAGTAGTTGGTTGCTTGTGTTATGCGTGAAGAATCTGCGTGACTCCTCATTGGGAGAGCCCTCCGCTTGCTAGACGCGTATACCTTTTTTGGCAAAATGTTTCTGCAACCAGAATCATGTTGCAATAGCAACGGACATGGTTGCTAGACGCATATGCTTTTTTTTTGGCAAAAATGTTTCTGCAACAAGGATCCTGTTGCAATAGCGACGAACACAGTTGCAAAATGCATATGCTATTTTTGAAAAAATGTTTCTACAATAAGGATGCTGTTGCAAAAAAAATCCACAACAAGGATCTTGTTGCAAAAAAAAATTCTGCAACATTATCTATGTTACAAGGTTTCTGCAACATGATCATTGTTGCAAAGATGCCTATGTAACATTAGCTCTATTGTAACGGGGAACGGCACGCTCGGCCGCTCGATGGAGCGAGATCAGATGGCTCGCGAGACAGCGGATCTTTTAAAAAGATCCACCGACCGACGCGTAGCAGCTCCTAATAAAATAATTTACGTATCATTTTTTTGGGTTAGGTGATTGTAGTGTAATCCTAGATAACATGAAGCGTTCCATTCGCTCAACCACATCAAAGCTTGAAGCACCCGGTTCATCAAACGAACAAGAGGTAAAAGTGATGGACGTGGCTAACGGTGGGTGGACTGAAAACAGTTTCATGACAAGTCTGATTTTAACTTAATTGTTGGATCGAGATCCAACAGACCATAGATCATCTTCTACCCCATGCCGCTGCCACCAAGCCAATCTGGGCCAAACTGCCAGCCTCCACCGCCCGCGGCCGGCGGCCTGCGCCAGCCTCGCCGCCCTACCGTCTCCCCAACCACAACCCACCACCGTACTACGTCCTGCACCCTCCACCCTCCCCCCTCCCTCCCGCGTCATCCCCCTAGCCACAACGATGATCGGCTTTTTATCCGGCGAACTTGCACCACCGACGTGCTGCCCCCTCCCCCCCCCCCCCCCCACACCCTCTGGCTAACGATAGATCATGGGAAAGCTTCTCCGGCGAGCCAGCGGCAGCTTCTTCCCTCCCTCCCGCGCCTGTTACTTTCTAGCAAAAATCGACTGGCCCAAATTGGATTTTCAGACGACCGACGTTTAGCTATTGTGAAAAACAATACTCTGGATGCCCTCACTCCGCCGTGCACGCTCTATTTAGTCATTTGTTTTACAAGTTGATTAAGCTCAGCTGGCATACAATGTCACAAAAACACTAGAGTACTACAATTTTTTTTGAGGAATCTAACAAAGTTAATAATAAGTGTTACTACATAATAGTATGCTTTAGTATTTTCCTTAAGAAATACTCTTACGTACAATGAGCGAAGAGTGGGGCCAGTTATTTTTATATACTAGTAATAATGTACGTGCAATGCACGTTTATATTAAGTAGGATATTATTTACACGTTATATTAGATAAGATATATCTATTGCATGTTGGTATTTGGTAAGATATCAATTACTTTTTCGCGGGAATGGTAGGATATTAATTACATGGCAGATTTCAAGGGATAGCGTTGAGTCAAAATATGTTTATAACCAATGACAGTGGTGGATAATTAAAGCGTTAAACGTGTTTGGTGCTTAATATTGAAGCAATTTGAACCGTTAGATAACATGATTTGACGGTCGAGATGGTTTGGATATGCCCATTTGGATCTTTTTATATTGGTATAAATTCTTTCAAAACACGACAAAAGATTGTCATTTTTATTGATTAAGAAAAAGAGAGTTGTCTGATTAATTTGAGGAAAACCTACTAGACTAGTTTCTCACGCATGGAGTACCGGGTGCTCGAGAGAAAGGTTCTAGAGAAGGAATATTCGAGAGAAGATGGACGGTTCTTTTGGTGCTCTTTTGTCACTCGGTTGAGATTAGATTTTCAAACTTAAAGTTCAATTAATGGTTGATCGCGATTTCTACAGTAGCTTGGCGCGTACGGGTAGGTATGACAGAGAATTTTGTGGGTATGTGAGCTTTTCCTTTCACACTCATCTGCTATGAGTATCTGTAATCAGCTCGTGCGTCACCATTTTTGTCCACAAACGAGGTGATTCATCAGACTCTTTCTAGGGGAGGCGATTAATTAGACTAGTACTGTACGTAGTATGATCGATCCTCTATGGCCCCTGTCTATCTCTATGTCTCGAACTGGAAATAGGTTTCTTTTGTTGAGATCAACTGGAAGTAGGTTTCTGGTGCAACCACCTTCACGCACAAACATTGATGATCGATGCGGCCTTTACACATGCATGGGTGTCAGATGATGATTGGGAAAAAGATCAGTACAACAGTAATTGTACTCATAACGTTCTTGAAAACAAAATCAGGCATTTTGACAGCATTCTCTGTGAGCATCCTCGCACCTTGCTCATAGCCCCACGATCATCAGTCTTCGTAAGTCATGCCTAGTACTTCCTCCGTTTTAAAATAGATGACCTAACTTTAAAACATACACGTGCAGAGAACACTACTTCAAAAGGAGATCTGGGTAGCTTAAATTCGAAGGTTGCGGTTGCAGCAATTATGCGGACCAGCCAAAAACCGAGATAATTAGTAATCTCCATGAGACATTTGCATGACACGGAAGTTAAAACTACCATGACAAGGTGAGAAGGTGTTTTCAGAGTCAATCGAGTACAAAACACGCAGCCGTCATCATATGCATTGACCAGATCCAGATCAGACCACAAACATTGTCTGTCTCAGAGGAATGACGAGGTTAAAAGTAACCCGACAGATTAAAAAGGCGGCAGTGGCCAGTGCCAGTGAGTCACTGCCAAGCTGGAACTACAACCACATGCTCTCTTTTTATATACACCAGTTAATAATCACGCACGTGGTTATAAAATAACGGCGCAAATAGGCGGACCGGCGGCTGTGACACATGTGGTCTCGTGTTAGTCAAAAAAAGCTCCTCGTGTATGACGCTGCACGCCAGGGTAGACCGTACCTGCGGTTCTGCTCAGCTAGTAGCGAGAAATGATCCTGCTGATGATGGCGACACGAACATCTGCACGTGTTCTTTGAACCCAACCAGTATCTTTTTCGTGGAAATTTTTTCTGAATGATCTTGTACAGGTAGTACAAAACTTTGTAAATTTTTATTTTACCGGTGATCGTTTAGACTTTGGAGCAAGGGTGTAGCTCTTTGGTATTCTTGTGGGTTTTGGCTCTCCTAGAGAACACCAGCGAGTGGAGTTTTTGTTGTGACTCCATAAAGAAAATAGACGTGCTATGGATCGGGGAGGGATTTTGGGTGGGTTAGGGCAGTCACAAACCGGTGTGACAGCGGTCCGGACGCTCGCAATCAATCGAGTTTGTTTCCGGTTTGAGAAAAAGCACGTTCTGACAGGTCGGTGGACCGATACAGGTCCGCATTGATGGCAAGACACGTCCGGACCGTATGGTTTTAACGGTTGCGTGCGGTTTGAGAGTTGGTATTGGAGATGCCCTAAAAAAATGAACGTTTTTATGCAAAGTAAAACTTGATGGCATTTACACACATACACTATATTACTTTTTCTTGAATTTCCATTCTACATATATTTCGGTTTGTCATGAGCATTACACATGGCATCATGTTTTCCAAGGAGGGACTGGGAAGGACCAACTTGGACGACGTAATTTATATCGCTAACTCTCAATAAAATATTGCATATCGCTGTCTCTAAGAATAAACATCTGGATTTTTAGATCAGCCACCACATCCCCAAAAAGTAGGGCAATGCACCAAATGGTAGAGTCCACAATAAAATTGTGGCATATGGTGGGGCAACCATATTGAAATCACATGAACAACTTCTTAGTGGAATTGTGGACTTTTTTTAGTAAAGGATTTGTGGACTTTAGTGATCATTCACACACCAAACTTCAAAATGAAATGATCGATTACATACGTGACATACATTTATCTCGTTGAATGGCACGTGCACCGGAGACGGTGCCACCCTGCGACGGCAGTTGCAGCCCCGCCAACCCCCTTCCGACATGGTGACTCCGACTGGCATTGGCTTCCTCATCTTCGTTTCAGATACGGTGGCTATGGGATTGCTCAGCCTCAGGCCAGGGAGAAATCTTTGCTCGGCTTGCCGATGCTGGCAGCGGTGGAGTCTGCGGATGTTGTTTCCTTCTTGGAGGCGCCGTCAAGGCCCTCGGCTGCGCCCCTCTTCGAGCTCAGGGGAAACCTAGGTCCGGTTCCTCCGGATTGGATGACGACGGCGTCTCGACGTCGTCCTCCTTCTTGAAGGCGCCATCTTGCTCGCTCGCGCTGTTTCCGGTTTTGGTTCTTGAGATGTTGATGCTTAAGTTGGTCCGGCGTTGCCATTCTTGGTTCAGATTTGGTAGGTTTTAGCTGTGATGTATCCTCTCTTCGGGTCGAGCATCCCTTTTCTTTCTGCACTGGCCATCATGTTTTCACGCCTGTCTGCGTTCGTGTCTTGTGTTGTTACCCTATCTGTACTCATTCTATTTCTTCTATCAATGCAATGATACACAAGCTTTGCGTATTCGAGAAAATGGCACATGCACGAAATCTTGTCATTGATCCAATTGGCGCTTGTGGGGTTGATAGTGTGTTCATGATCATGTATATGTCATGCTCCACGTTAGTGAGATTACAGATTTGCGTGCTGTTTGTAAAGAACTCATGATCTAAAATCTCAAATTTCACACACAAACTACTCTGTGCATACTTGACAAAGCATCAGATTCGTCCACCCGTTGTGAATTGAAAAGGCGAAATGCCGCAACGAATAGTATACAAAACTCAATGTTGTATGTATAGCATCCCTTCGTTCCAAAATTTTCATTTCAGATTTGTTTAGATATAAATCTAAGATAAGAATTTTATGACGGAGGTAATAGTATACTACTACCATCTATGTTCCAAATTATAAGACATTTTAAATATTTTAGTAGGGACCACATGCGGACTAAACTGAGTAAACAAGCACTTTAAAACACGTCTATATACACCAGATTTAGAAAAAAAATGAAGACATCTTAAAAATAGGAACGGGAAAGTACTAAATACCGTATTGTTTAGAGGAGATCGCTATGTAGATCGAATCTGAACCAAAGATACTGTAAAAAAGCATCATATGACCCAAAAACAAACCCAGAAAATCTTGAACTTGTGCTCTTTTGACTAGGAGAAGGCCGGTTAGATTCGCTGGCTACGGGAGCACTACTGCACTGCATATGTCCTGGAATCTGGGCAAGATGCACCACTGCACTGCATATCTTCTGGAATCAAGCCCAGTTCTCCTCGGCTCGGCTCGGCTCAAACTCAAGCTAGGTTCTACTAAATCAGAGCCGAGTCGGATACAGCTCATCCACACCATGACACCACCGCATAAACCACGGCTACAGTCAAACCAACCAGGCGGAGCTCCGACCCTTATCGCTTCCCCGTGGGCCCAACACACACCCGACCCCACACGTCATACGCGCGCAGCTGCCGCAAGACGCGTACCGTCGTCCCCCGCTCCGCCAAAGCCTATATATACTCCCTCCCGACCCGCCTGCCGTGGTTGAAAATCCAGATCCCCCCTCGCCTCTCGTCCTCCTCCCGGCCTCTCTCTCTCCTCGTCCTCCCGTCGGAAAAATTTCCCCTTCCACGCCGCGTGAGGGTTTCGTCCTCGAAACCGGCCCAGGGTCCGCCCGCGAGTGCATGGCAGTGAGCCTCCTGGCCAATGACGTGTCGGACCTCTGCATCGGCAAGCCGGCCGTGAGGTCGCTCCCGCTCTCCGCGGCCGCCGGCGACCTCGCCGCCACGGTCCGCAAGGGGCCCCGCGCCGCCGCCGCCGCCTGCATCGCCGTCGGCCCGGCGCGCGGCGCCGTGGTGGGACGCGCCGGCCTCGCCGACGTCCTCTGCCTCCTCTGCTCCTCCCCCGACGCGCTCGCGCGCCCCGCCGCCGCGCTCGACCGGCCCGTCTCCGCGCTCCTGCCCAAGGACGGCGCCGGCGAGGTCCGCCGCGTGGATCCCCGCTCCAGGTACTCCCTCGGCTCTTCCCCTCTTGTTGGCCCCGCGCTCGGTTAATTTACTGTGATTCCGTTACTTTTTTCGTTGAAACGTACGCGTCTTTGGCCTTTGCGGACGCCTGTTCAAGATTGGAGTTTTGCTGAAGGTCTATGTACGCGTCTTGGGCAAAGCAAAGATCTACTGTAATTGAAAAGCTTTTGTGAGGGAGAGATCATAACTTTGTTGGAAAAAATACGAGTAATATTTTGATGTTGGAGATATACCATGGTGCTCTCCCCATTGTAGTAAAATAAAACAAAAGTTTCAGGAGGAACATATACTAGGTGCGTAATCTGACGATTCATATCGAATTACGTGGAGAATTTGGCCTGCGATTGGAATATGCGTGGCGATTCGAACGAGTGGCTAGTAGTATCTGATAAAGAAGAAAGGGGGGCAACTCGTGTCAAATCGTCCGACGCATCTGGGACAATCTTGTGGTGCCAATCCCCGTGTCTTCCTTGCCGATCGCGACATTCCCCATGTCTCCTTGTGAGATAGTAGTCGACAGGCTCGGTCGCTTCCACGGAGATTTTTCTTGCCCTACATGTGGTTCAGAAATTGCGCTTTTTTGATCGATCATGGACAAAAAACACAGCGTCTTTTTGAAGGATCTTTGATGTCCGTGGAATATGCTTACCTTTTCTTTTTTGCGTTAGATCTGAGAAGTTTTTCTTGCCCTTTTCTAATAAATCATGAATTCGATTTTGTTTAGTTTTGCTGATGCATGTGACTGTTTTTTCCTGCAGTGTCTTGGAAGCTCTTGATGAGATCTTGAGCGGCGCGCAGGTTCTCGCCGTCCCGCTCCGCTCGGGCGGCCGCAAGAAGCAGCTGGGCGGTGTCGCTGGCGTGACCGGCGACTTCTGCTGGCTCACGCAGGAGGACCTCGTCCGCTACTTCCTCAACTCCATTTCCCTCTTCTACCATGTCGCCGCCCGCTCCGTCTCCTCCCTTGGCCTCGTGCGCCCCGACTTCCTGTCGGTGCGGCCCGACGAGGCAGCCCTGTCCGCCGTCCCCCTCATCCGCCGGGCCATCGCCGCGGAGACCGCGGTCGCCGTGGTCAGCGCCGACGGCCACCTCGTCGGCGAGATCTCCACCGCGCACCTCGCTGCCTGCGACGAGACGGCAGCCGCGGCCATCGCCACGCTCTCGGCGGCCGACCTCATGGCATACATCGACTACTTCGGCTCGCCGCCGGAGCACATCCTGCGCGCCATCAAGACCGGGCTCAAGGCCAAGGGCCTTGACGCCATGCTTGAGCTGATGGAGGACGAGACGATGACATCGTTCTCCCTCTCTTCCTCGTCGTCAGACGACGACACCGGCCGGCCGCACCTGAGGCGCCCGTCGTCGGGGAGCTTTGGGCGCCGGTCGACCGAGGAGCCCGTGGTGTGCAGCCCCGCGAGCTCGCTGGTGGCCGTCATGGTGCAGGCCCTCGCCCACCGCGTGAGCTATCTGTGGGTTCTCGACGAGGAGGATGACTGCCGTCTCGCCGGGATCGTCACGTTCGCCGACATCCTGAGGGTGTTCCGTGAACAGCTGCAGTGAGGCGGAGATGAAAAGAAAGGCTTGGAGTTTTTGCAGTGGACCTGAACTCCGGAGAGGATTTGCTGTTGGTAGAGCGCTGAGTTGCGCCTGCCTTGTTCGTTTCCTGTGAAATGTGATGAAGATGAACTGTTTTTAATTTGTTCTTTGTTGAGACATGTTCCCAGTTTGCTGTGTTATTTTTGTTCGCTTGGTGGTGATGAACCTGAAGACTTGATTATGCTTTTGATAATAAAGCAGCATCGTGCATTTGATGCTGTGGTACAATGCTGTTTCTAAGCTGACGACGTAGAGATTAGCCATCCATTTTTATTGGTGCATTTTTTATTTTGTGAGATTCTACATAGGATAACAAACAGTGCTAGCATTTTCTGAACCATGACTAAAACTTTGTATACTCGGATAAACTGAACATCTAGACCGACACACTGGAGTGGCATCTATTTATTGTGATACAAGAATATCCCACAATTGATGTTCATTGGATTTTTCAACCGTGGCTGGTGTCGGTCGGATGCCGTGACCTACAGCTACAGGCAACAGCCAAGCCTCAGAGATGGAAGTCCTGAGGCTGCTGCCAATGCATGGGTGCTTAGATAGGATGCTAAGCACATTAAATAGCTTAGCAACTATACTCCCCAATGCATAGGTGCTTAGCTTATGGTTGTTAAGCTTACTTCATTTAATGATTTAGCAACTAAATCTCTTCATGTATTGATGGGCTCCCTTCTTTTAGATATTTTGTCTAGGTTCACGCGCTTAGCATTGGTTCTGGGGTCATCACACCCATCTCTCTCCTTTTAAATAACTTGCCACATCAGATTTTTTGCCTACGTGGAAGGCTTAGCACCTGTACAAGGTAGAGCATTGGGAGGGGCCTGATAGATCAGGACAGGAGTGGCATGTTTCTAGCCGTGGAGACGAATGAATGTGCAGTGCCAAACTGTGTATGTACAGATGTTAAGCCTGGCAGTCTCATTGTGCTTGTGGCCACTGAATCTCTCAGGTTATGCTTTGCTGTCCATGCTTGCAACCGCTGACACTCGGTGATCCTTGCTGTCGGATAACTCTGGCGATAACAGCAGTAGAGGGCAAGTGTTCCTCTGATTAATGTCTCAATAACAAGATTATAATCACTAGACGTAACCTTGAGAGGAGATAAACGAACAAAGAAACTGCAACAAAGAAACTGAGGAGATAACATCGCGGCTCTACTCAGTCCCACTGCTTCACCTGTTCTTTCTATATTGTAAGTAGCCAAAAGGATTTGGCCTGCACTATCCAGGGGTGGCCCGACCTGGAATTGCAGGCTTGGGGGTGCCACAGTTTAAAGTTTACTCTAAACACCATCATTATCTCAACAAATGGTCTGAAAATAGCAACAACTGGACGAATATTTAGTGTTAGAAGGGAGAGAGGGATTTGGTGGAAATAGTTTGTTGTATTGCTTGAGCCTCGTGGGCATATATATAGGAGTACAATCATCTACTTGGAGTACAAGGCAAGTCAGAACAAATCCTAGTCTATCTCATCTTTCCTACAAACATTATACTCAACATCCCCCGCAGTCACAACGGTAGCGACGCAGACGGTGAGACTGGAGAAGAATCCGAAGGCAAGCCGACGGACCCCCCCCCCCACCCCCCAGTGGTAACAGTCGATGCATCGCGGAGTCGTGGTTGGAGTGGAAACCGATGAGGTTGCTCAAGCAGGCGGTAGCCCTTTGCCCTTTGTGCCGTTTGTCGATATAGCCGAGAGCGTGGGTGATGGAGCCATGGTCGAGGTAGCCGTGCGAAGAATGCCATGGTCGATGTCAAGTTGGGTGGCCAGTGTCGAGGAAGTCGCCATGGAGCCGCGGGCGCCCGGGCGCCGAGTTAGCATGGGCGCAGTGGTGTCGAAGTAGTGGTGCGCCGGAAAGGAGATGTTGTTGACGACGCGTGGTGGTGGGTTTGCCAAGCCCGGGGACACATCGTAGACGAAAGCACACACCGGTGTTGCTAACACTGGGCATGCGTAGACGGACGAAGACGAAGTTGACGGAGCGCCGCACCAGGCTTGCCAGGCCTGGGGATACGTCGTGGACGAAGGCGCCCGGCGGTGTTGCCAGCACCGGGCACGCGGAGACTGGGACCTGCACGAGCTGTACGCCATGTCAAAGAGTCGGAGAGGCCGGCAGAGAAGAACTCGACGACGATTGCGGCGTCCATCGGGACGGGGACGATGTCACCAACGGTGGTCCGAGTAGATGAAGTGGTCGGGGTAGATGACGGCGACACTGGCGACAGGCTGGTGCTGGACGAAGACGAAGGGAGGTGGACGGGCGGCGGCGGCGGCTACGGGGGTAGCAGCGGCGGCGGCTAAGTTAGGAGCGCCGCGGCGGTGCTCGAAATAGGCGAGAAGAACCCAACAACGTGACGAAGACCGACACGGACGATGGTGTTCCCGCGCCAAGGAATACGACGCGGTGAATACCACGAGAAGTCAACGCGCACGAATGGCGGTGGACCGCGGGCCGCGGCGCTACGGCCCGAAGGGGCGACGCAGTGGCGGTGGGCAGGTCAGGGCGACGGCGGAAGACCTCGGGGAGGTCGTAGGGACCGCGAGCCACGGCGCTCCAGCCCGAAGGGGCGGTGCAGCGGCGGAGCGCGGGTCGGTGCAACTGCGGGGACGGCCTTGGGACGACGGCGTGGACCACGTGTCTGTTGGGGAACGTAGTAATTTCAAAAAATTTCCTACACACACGCAAGGTCATGGTGATGCATAGCAACGAGAGGGGAGAGTGTGATCTACGTACCCTTGTAGATCGACAGCGGAAGCGTTAGCACAACGCGGTTGATGTAGTCGTACATCTTCACGGCCCGACCGATCAAGCACCGAAACTACGGCACCTCCGAGTTCTAGCACACGTTCAGCTCGATGACGATCCCCGGACTCCGATCCAGCAAAGTGTCGGGGAAGAGTTCCGTCAGCACGATGGCGTGGTGACGATCTTGATGTACTACCGTCGCAGGGCTTCGCCTAAGCACCGCTACAATATTATCGAGGACTATGGTGGAAGGGGGCATCGCACACAGCTAAGAATATGATCACGTGGATCAACTTGTGTCTCTAGGGGTGCCCCTACCTCCGTATATAAAGGTTCAAGAGGGGGAGGTCGGCCGGCCATCATAGGGCGCGCCAGGAGGAGTCCTACTCCCTCCGGGAGTAGGACTTCCCCCCCAATCCTAGTTGGAATAGGATTCGCGAGGTGGGAACAGAGAGAGAGAGAAGGAGGGGGGCGCCGGCCCCCTCTCTCCTTGTCCTATTCGGACTAGGGGGGAGGGGCGCACGGCCCAGCCCTGGCCGCCTCTCCCCTTCTTCCACTAAGGCCCATTAAGGCCCATGTACCTCCCGGGGGGTTCCGGTAACCTTCCGGTTTTTCGGTAAAATCCCGATTTCATCCGGAACACTTCCGATATCCAAATATAGGCTTCCAATATATCAATCTTTATGTCTCGACTATTTTGAGACTCCTCGTCATGTCCGTGATCACATCCGGGACTCCGAACAAACTTCGGTACATCAAAATGCATAAACTCATAATATAACTGTCATCGTAACCTTAAGCGTGCGGACCCTACGGGTTCGAGAACAATGTAGACATGCCCGAGATACGTCTCCGGTCAATAACCAATAGCGGAACCTGGATGCTCATATTAGTTCCTACATATTCTACGAAGATCTTTTATCGGTCGGACCGCATAACAACATACGTTGTTTCCTTTGTCATCGGTATGTTACTTGCCCGAGATTCGATCGTTGATATCCAATACCTAGTTCAATCTCGTTACTGACAAGTCTCTTTACTCGTTCCGTAATACATCATCCCGCAACTAACTCATTAGTTGCAATGCTTGCAAGGCTTAAGTGATGTGCATTACCGAGAGGGCCCAGAGATACCTCTCCGACAATCGGAGTGACAAATCCTAATCTCGAAATACGTCAACCCAACATGTACCTTTGGAGACACCTGTAGAGCACCTTTATAATCACCCAGTTACGTTGTGACGTTTGGTAGCATACAAAGTGTTCCTCCGGCACACGGGAGTTACATAATCTCATAGTCATAGGAACATGTATAAGTCATGAAGAAAGCAATAGCAACATACTAAATGATCGGGTGCTAAGCTAATGGAATGGGTCATGTCAATCAAATCATTCAACTAATGATGTGATCCCGTTAATCAAATAACAACTCTTTGTCCATGGTTAGGAAACATAACCATCTTTGATTAATGAGCTCGTCAAGTAGAGGCATACTAGTGACACTCTGTTTGTCTATGTATTCACACATGTATTATGTTTCCGGTTAATACAATTCTTGCATGAATAATAAACATTTATCATGAAATAAGGAAATAAATAATAACTTTATTATTGCCTCTAGGGCATATTTTCTTCAGTCTCCCACTTGCACTAGAGTCAATAATCTAGTTCACATCTCCATGTGATTTAACAGCAATAGTTCACATCATCATGTGATTAACACCCATAGTTCACATCATCATGTGACCTATACCCAAAGAGTTTACTAGAGTCAGTAATCTAGTTCACATCTCTATGTGATTATCACCCAAAGAGTACTAAGGTGTGATCATGTTTTGTTTGTGAGATAATTTTAGTCAACGGGTCTGTCATATTCAGATCCGTAAGTATTTTGCAAATATCTATATCAACAATGCTCTGCATGGAGCTACTCTAGCTAATTGCTCCCACTTTCAATATGTATCTAGATCGAGACTTAGAGTCATCTAGATTAGTGTCAAAACTTGCATCGACGTAACTCTTTACGACGAACCTTTTTGTCACCTCCATAATCGAGAAACATATCCTTATTCCACTAAGGATAATTTTGACCGCTGTCCAGTGATCTACTCCTAGATCAATATTGTACTCCCTTGCCAAAATCAATGTAGGGTATACAATAGATCTGGTACACAGCATGTCATACTTTATAGAACCTATGGCCAAGGCATAGGGAATGACTTTCATTCTCTTTCTATCTTCTGCCGTGGTCGGGCTTTGAGTCTTACTCAATTTCACCCCTTGTAACACAGGCAAGAACTCTTTCTTTGACTGTTCCATTTTGAACTACTTCAAAATCTTGTCAAGGTATGTACTCATTGAAAAAACTTATCAAGCGTCTTGATCTATCTCCATAGATCTTTGATGCTCTATATGTAAGCAGCTTCACCGAGGTCTTTCTTTGAAAAAACTCCTTTCAAACACTCCTTTATGCTTTGCAGAATAATTCTACATTATTTCCGATCAACAATATATCATTCACATATACTTATCAGAAATGTTGTAGTGCTCCCACTCACTTTCTTGTAAATACAGGCTTCACCGCAAGTCTGTATAAAACTTATATGCTTTGATCAACTTATCAAAGCGTATATTCCAACTCCGAGATGCTTGCACCAGTCCATAAATGGATCGCTGGAGCTTGCATATTTTGTTAGCACCTTTAGGATTGACAAACCCATCTTGTTGCATCACATACAACTCTTTTTTAATAAATCCATTAAGGAATGCAGTTTTGTTTATCCATTTGCCAGATTTCATAAAATGCGGCAATTTCTAACATGATTCGGACAGACTTAAGCATAGATACGAGTGAGAAACTTTCATCGTAGTCAACACTTTGAACTTGTCGAAAACCTTTTACGACAATTCTAGCTTTGTAGATAGTAACATTACTATCAGCGTCCATCTTCCTCTTGAAGATCCATTTAATCTCAATGGCTCGCCGATCATTGGGCAAGTCAATCAAAGTCCATACTTTGTTCTCATACATGGATCTCATCTCAGATTTCATGGACTCAAGCCATTTTGCGGAATCTGGGCTCACCATCGCTTCTTCATAGTTCGTAGGTTCATCATGATCTAGCAGCATGACTTCCATAACAAGATTACCGTACCACTCTGGCGCGGATCTCACTCTGGTTGATCTACGAGGTTCAGTAGTATCTTGTCCTGAAGTTTCATGATCATTATCATTAGCTTCCTCACTAATTGGTGTAGGTGTCGCAGAAACAGGTTTCTGTGATGTACTACTTTCTAATAAGGGAGCAGGTACAGTTACCTCGTCAAGTTCTACTTTCCTCCCACTCACATCTTTCGAGAGAAACTCCTTCTCCAGAAAGTTTCCGAACTTAGCAACAAAAGTCTTGCCTTCGGCTCTGTGATAGAAGGTGTATCCAATAGTCTCCTTTGGATATCCTATGAAGACATATTTCTTCAATTTGGGTTCGAGCTTATCAGGTTGAAGCTTTTTCACATAAGCGTCGCAGCCCCAAACTTTCAGAAACGACAACTTTGGTTTCTTGCCAAACCATAGTTCATATTATGTCGCCTCAACGGACTTAGATGTTGCCCCCTTTGTAACGTGAATGCAGATGTCTCTAATGCATCATCCCAAAACGATAGTGGTAAATCAGTATGAAACATCATAGATTGTACTATATCCAATAAAGTACGGTTATGACGTTCGGACACACCATTATGCTGTGGTGTTCCAGGTGGCATGAGTTTGTGAAACTATTCCACATTGTTTTAATTGAAGACCAAACTCGTAACTCAAATATTTGTCTCCGCGATCAGATCGTAGAAACCTTATTTTCTTGTCACGATGATTTTCCACTTCACTTTGAATTTTTTTTGAACTTTTCAAATGTTTCAGCCTTATGTTTCATCAAGTAGATATACCCATATCTGCTCAAATCATCCGTGAAGGTCAGAAAATAACGATACCCGCCCCACATACATCAGTATGTATTATTTCCAATAAGCCAGTTGCTCGCTCCATTGTTCCGGAGAACGGAGTCTTAGTCATCTTGCCCATGAGGCATGGTTCGCAAGCATCAAGTGATTCATAATCAAGTGATTCCATAAGCCCATCAGCATGGAGTTTCTTCATGCGCTTTACACCAATATGACCTAAACGGCAGTGCCACAAATAAGTTGCACTATCATTATTAACTTTGCATCTTTTGGTTTCAATATTATGAATATGTGTATCACTATGATCGAGATCCAACGAACCATTTTCATTGGGTGTGTAACCATATAAGGTTTTATTCATGTAAACAGAACAACAATTTATTCTCTTACTTAAATGAATAACCGTATTGCAATAAACATGATCAAATCATATTCATGCTCAACGCAAACACCAAATAACACTTATTTAGGTTCAACACTAATCCCGAAAGTATAGGGGATGTGCGATGATGATCATATCAATCTTGGAACTACTTCCAACACACATCGTCACTTCACCCTTAACTATTTTCTGTTTATTCTGCAACTCCCGTTTTCGAGTTACTACTCTTAGCAATTGAACCAGTATCAAATACCGAGGGGTTGCTACGAACACTAGTAAAATACACATTAATAATCTGTATATCAAATATACCTTTGTTCACTTTGCCATCCTTCTTATCCGCCAAATACTTGGGGCAGTTCCGCTTCCAGTGACCAGTCCCTTTGCAGTAGAAGCACTTAGTCTCAGGCTTAGGACCAGACTTGGGCTTCTTCACTTGAGCAACAACTTGCTTGCCGTTCTTCTTGAAGTTCCCCTTCTTCCCTTTGCCCTTTTCTTAAAACTAGCGGTCTTGTCAACCATCAACACTTGATGTTTTTCTTGATTTCTACCTTCGTTGATTTCAGCATCACGAAGAGCTTGGGAGTTGTTACCGTTATCCCTTGCATATTATAGTTCATCATGAAGTTCTACTAACTTGGTGATGGTGACTAGAGAATTCTGTCAATCACTGTTTTATCTGGAAGAATAACTCCCACTTGATTCAAGCGATTGTAGTACCCAGACAATCTAAGCACATGCTCACTGCTTGAGCGATTCTCCTCCATCTTTTAGCTATAGAACTTGTTGGAGACTTCATATCTCTCAACTTGGGTATTTGCTTGAAATATTAATTTCAACTCCTGGAACATCTCATATGGTCCATGACGTTCAAAACGTCTTTGAAGTCCCGATTCTAAGCCATTAAGCATGGTGCACTAAACTATAAATTAGTCATCATATTGAGCTAACCAAACGTTCATAACGTCTGTATCTGCTCCTGTAATAGGTCTGTCACCTAGCGGTGCATCAAGGACATAATTCTTCTATGCAGCAATGAGGATAATCCTCAGATCACGGATCCAATCCGCATCATTGCTACTAACATCTTTCAACACAATTTTCTCTAGCAACATATCAAAATAAACACACGGAAGCAACACCGCGAGCTATTGATCTACAACATGATTTGCAAAATACTACCAGGACTAAGTTCATGATAAATTTAAGTTCAATTAATCATATTACTTAAGAACTCCCACTTAGATAGACATCCCTCTAATCCTCTAAGTGATCATGTGATCCAAATCAACTAAACCATGTCCGATCATCACGTGAGATGGAGCAATTTCATTGGTGAACATCACTATGTTGATCATATCTACTATATGATTCACGCTCGACCTTTCGGTCTCCGTGTTCCGAGGCCATATCTGTATATGCTTGGCTCGTCAAGTATAACCTGAGTATTCCGCGTGTGCAACTGTTTTGCACCCATTGTATTTGAACGTAGAGCCTATCACACCCGATCATCACGTGGTGTCTCAGCACGAAGAACTTTCGCAATGGTGCATACTCAGGGAGAACACTTCTTAATAATTTAGTGAGAGATCATCTTATAATGCTACCGTCAATCAAAGCAAGATAAGATGCATAAAAGATAAACATCACATGCAATCAATATAAGTGATATGATATGGCCATCATCATCTTGTGCCTGTGATCTCCATCTCCGAAGCACCGTCATGATCACCATCGTCACCGGCGCGACACCTTGATCTCCATCGTAGCATCGTTGTCGTCTCGCCAATCTTATGCTTCCACGACTATCGCTACCGCTTAGTGATAAAGTAAAGCATTACAGCGTGATTGCATTGCATACAATAAAGCGACAACCATATGGCTCCTGCCAGTTGCCGATAACTCGGTTACAAAACATGATCATCTCATATAATAAAATTTAGCATCATGTCTTGACCATATCACATCACAACATGCCTGCAAAAACAAGTTAGACGTCCTCTACTTTGTTGTTGCAAATTTTACGTGGCTGCTACGGGCTTAAGCAAGAACCAATCTTACCTACGCATCAAAACCACAACGATAGTTTGTCAAGTTGGTGCTGTTTTAATCTTCGCAAGGACCGGGCGTAGCCACACTCGGTTCAACTAAAGTTGGAGAAACTGTCACCCGCAAGCCACCTATGTGCAAAGCACGTCGGGAGAACCGGTCTCGCGTAAGCGTACGCGTAATGTCGGTCCGGGCCGCTTTGTCCAACAATACCGCCGAACCAAAGTATGACATGCTGGTAAGCAGTATGACTTATATCGCCCATAACTCACTTGTGTTCTACTCGTGCATATAACATCAACACATAAAACCTAGGCTCTGATGCCACTGTTGGGGAACGTAGTAATTTCAAAAAATTTCCTACGCACACGCAAGATCATGGTGATGCATAGCAACGAGAGGGGAGAGTGTGATCTACGTACCCTTGTAGATCGACAGCGGAAGCGTTAGCACAACGCGGTTGATGTAGTCGTACGTCTTCACGGCCCGACCGATCAAGCACCGAAACTACGGCACCTCCGAGTTCTAGCACACGTTCAGCTCGATGACGATCCCCGGACTCCGATCCAGCAAAGTTTCGGGGAAGAGTTCCGTCAGCACAACGGCGTGGTGACGATCTTGATGTACTACCGTTGCAGGGCTTCGCCTAAGCACCGCTACAATATTATCGAGGACTATGGTGGAAGGGGCACCACACACGGCTAAGAATATGATCACGTGGATCAACTTGTGTCTCTAGGGGTGCCCCTGCCTCCGTATATTAAGGTTCAAGAGGGGGAGGCCGGCCGTCCATCATAGGGCGCGCCAGGAGGAGTCCTACTCCCTCCGGGAGTAGGACTTCCCCCCAATCCTAGTTGGAATAGGATTCGCGAGGTGGGAACAAAGAGAGAGAAGGAGGGGGGCGCCGGCCCCCTCTCTCCTTGTCCTATTCGGACTAGGGGGAGGGGCGCGTGGCCCAGCCCTGGCCGCCTCTCCTCTTCTTCCACTAAGACCCATTAAGGCCCATGTACCTCCCGGGGGGTTCCGGTAACCTCCCGGTTTTTCGGTAAAATCCCGATTTCACCCGGAACACTTCCGATATCCAAATATAGGCTTCCAATATATCAATCTTTATGTCTCGACCATTTCGAGACTCCTCGTCATGTCCGTGATCACATCCGGGACTCCGAACAAACTTCGGTACATCAAAATGCATAAACTCATAATATAACTGTCATCGTAACCTTAAGCGTGCGGACCCTACGGGTTCGAGAACAATGTAGACATGACCGAGATACGTCTCCGGTCAATAACCAATAGCGGAACCTGGATGCTCATATTGGTTCCTACATATTCTACGAAGATCTTTTATCGGTCAGACCGCATAACAACATACGTTGTTCCCTTTGTCATCGGTATGTTACTTGCCCGAGATTCGATCGTCGGTATCCAATACCTAGTTCAATCTCGTTACCAGCAAGTCTCTTTACTCGTTCCGTAATACATCATCCCGCAACTAACTCATTAGTTGCAATGCTTGCAAGGCTTAAGTGATGTGCATTACCGAGAGGGCCCAGAGATACCTCTCCGACAATCGGAGTGACAAATCCTAATCTCGAAATACATCAACCCAACATGTACCTTTGGAGACACCTGTAGAGCACCTTTATAATCACCCAGTTACGTTGTGACGTTTGGTAGCACACAAAGTGTTCCTCCGGCACACGGGAGTTACATAATCTCATAGTCATAGGAACATGTATAAGTCATGAAGAAAGCAATAGCAACATACTAAACGATCGGGTGCTATGCTAATGGAATGGGTCATGTCAATCAGATCATTCAACTAATGATGTGATCCCGTTAATCAAATAACAACTCTTTGTCCATGGTTAGGAAACATAACCATCTTTGATTAACGAGCTAGTCAAGTAGAGGCATACTAGTGACACTCTGTTTGTCTATGTATTCACACATGTATTATGTTTCCGGTTAATACAATTCTAGCATGAATAATAAACATTTATCATGATATAAGGAAATAAATAATAACTTTATTATTGCCTCTAGGGCATATTTCCTTCAGTGTCACACTCGCTACGGCCCGACCGGGCGACGCAGCGGCGGTGCGAGGGTCGGTGTAGCCACGGGGACGGCCTGGAGCGGACGGCCCCGGGGCGGCAGTGGACCGCGGGACGCGGCACTACGGCCCGAAGGGGCGACGCAGCGGTGACGCGGGTCGGTGCAGCCAGGAGAATAACCACAGGGCGGCGGCGCTGCGGCCTGATGGGGCGACGCAGCGGCAGCCCGGTGCTCGATCGGTAGAGGGGCGCGCTGAACTCGGGACATTCTTCATGGGGCCGACGGAGGCGCGCGCAACTGACGGGCCAGGTCGATCGTACGGCGTGGATGTGGCGGATCGCGGCGGTGGGCGGGTGATCAATCCGATCACGCGCGAGGTCGGGGACGTCGCTCGGTGGAGACGGGGGTGGTGGCGGAGTCCGAGATGAAGCTGGCGACGATGGGCGGCGTGGGACAACGTGCGAACAAGCACGTCAGCACCGGCACCCGGTCCACCAAAGCAGCGCCGACGCCAGGGCAGCGAGGCCCGAGCGACCAATGGAGCAGCGGCGCCCGAGCTCAAGGTAGCCGACGTGCCTGACGCAGCTGGGGACGAGGCTGGCTAGGCAAACCGTAGGGCTGCCATGCAGACGCGGCAGAGACAGGTGGCGTGGATCGATTGGTGGGCCGACGCGCGAGCGGGGGCTATAATTGGCCGCCACATGACGTGAGGCCGCCGGGTATAGGCGATGCAGGTGTCCCGGTCAGAGCAGGGCGGTGACGGCCGGCGCGCGGACGACGGCTTTGAGGGGCCGCTGTCGCGCGAGGCCGCCGGGTCGGTGAAGTAGCCGGCCGGTCGCGCCGGTATAGGAGTAAAGGCACGGGGTGTCGACGACGGTGGCGGGCGACGCAAACAGATCAAGCAGAGATCGGAAACCAAAAAAAAAAACGCCAAGCAAAACAACTGGCGAGAGAGCGAAAAAATCGGAGTGGGGGCTTGGGAAAAAGACTCTGTAGGGCAGCTGGTCAACACGGCCGGCGAACGAACTCTAGGTACGGGCGGCGCGGCCCTTGGCGGTGTCATGGAGGCCAATCGCCCCAGAAGCGACGCGCGGGTGCGAAAGCGGAGGTGGCTAGGGTTTAGAACCTGGAAACTGATATCATGTTAGAAGAGAGAGGGGGATTTGATGAAAATAGTTTGTTGTATTGCTTGAGCCCCGTGGGCATATATATAAGAGTACAATCATCTATTTGAAGTATAAGACAAGCTAGAACAAGTCCTAATCTATCTCGTCTTTTTTAATAAACATTATACTCAACATTTGATGTTAGGTACATAGTAAAATTTATTTTATAACTTTGAAGGAGGTGTCATGGCGCCCACGGCACCCCATTAGATCTGCCCCCTGTTATCCAGGTCCTTTGGTAAACAGCCACGCGCAGATTATGAATCTACTAGTGCTAAGTTCTCGATGTCCAACAAGAAAGAAACCAAGCAGCGAGCAGTCTTTAACACTTGTTGGTTGGACAATGTATGGTGGTTCATCCTTATAGGCAGCCGCGTTTGTGACTTAACCAAACACCGCACTTTTGCTATGAAATATGGCAAATCTTTTGCCATTTGTTTCACTTTTTTTTTACTCTCGTGCGCCTATGGATTGTGTTCTCCATCTCGTTTTTCAGACCTGATGAGAAGTGGTCATGTTCTCTGCCTGTTTTTTTTTTGTCTAATGCAGTACCCTGCTGTGGTCTTCCTGTTTTGCGTTAGGATAATTAGTAAACGTGCACGTGCAAATGCACGTCTCAACTAATATGATAAACATATGTCAGAATTAACATACACATAAAGATATTTTGATTGCACTCAAAAGTACTATTACAAATCAAGAAAACACTACATGCCTAGTTTGGCAACATAGTTTTCTCAAAACAGTAGTAACCGAAAACCTCAGTACAATTAAGGCTGCGTTTGGCAACGAAGTTTTTCTGCAGTTTTACAAGAAATACCGTGGTTTTCAATAAAGCCGCTGTTTTAAATACTTTGATGTGTTTGGCATGAACAAATACAATAGTTTTAGAAACTGTAGTTTTCTTGAAACCACGTTTTTTTGCTGTTTTGGAAAAAGAGGTTGGAACCTCTTTTTTGTAAACAGAAAAACGCACACGCTGCATTACTTTGCTCTCCCCTGTAATTTTTTCTGGTGAGCCCATCTTCCAGCCATCCTTGTGATGTGCAATTCATCCATTTTTTTCTCCAACCATGGACAAATAAAGCTCGCCACTTGGTTGGAAGAAAGGTAGTATGTGCTACCCTGCCCGATTGATTGAGCCTGTCAACACAACTCCATGCGTGCGTGTACGGTTGATTGCGCCCATAACTTCCTAGGTCAGTGATCAACTGGGCGTCCTTTAGCACACGCTGATTGAACTGGTCCTGTAGTTCCTTAGGTGTAGCTAAGTTAGGTTCAGTTGTCTAACACTCAGTCAAAACTACGGTAAAAACAGCACCAGGCAAACATATCCGTAGTTTTCCGAAAACTGAAAAAAATGCAGTTTCTAAAAACTGTAGTATTTGTTGTCCACGCATTGCAATACCAAGGTTTCCGAATACTACAGTATTTAAAAAACTTTGCTGCCAAACTAGGCCTAATTCTGCAGTTTTTAAAAACCATGGGTTTTTCAGTTTGTAAAAAAGTGGTGAAGATCTCTTTCTTAAATACTACCAAAAAACCATGGTATTAGAGATACTATGGTTTATAAAACTATTTGTTGAAGCCAAACAGCTCAAAGTTTTGAAATTTGTGGTTTATGAGAAAACCATAGTATTCTCCACATACTTCAAAAAAACTGAGCATCCAAACACAACCTTAATGTATCATCGACTTGTCATGTGCATAGAGCCAAAACAACTATCCCAGTATTTCCTAATAGGGCTAATGAATTCACGTAAGTATCCGGAATGTTGTGTGCAGCTTCATTGTTGATGTAGTTGAGTAGGTGCACCAAAAATTGCTTCCTTATCTGGTCACCATCCTGAATGAAAATAGTAAGTCAATATTTTGGAGTTTTCGCATAGCAGAATGAAAAATCGTGAAACAACGAATATTGACCCTGCAAATTGGTTGATTTAGTTCTTTCGCATTCCATGAGTGCAATAAAATAAAAGCAAAATAATCAGACAAGTTCATGTAGATAAATGCATTATCATTATCTCGAGCGTTAAAAAAACTAAATAAGTTGCTTTAGTGGGTTTCAAAGGTAGTCGCCTCTCTGTGCTTTTTGGAACACAAGCTGGCAATCGACGATGCCAGAGGAAAAAGAAACATCATTCCATTCGGGATTTGCTACTTGGAGTGCTTGCTTTAAGTAAAATGAGATGCACATCCTTCAGAGTTGGAATTCGGCAGGCATCAACTCTCTTGCACATCCTTCATAGTAACACAAGCAAGAAACTTAAGGATGAGAGAAGAAAAGAAAGTAAAACCAGAGCAGACATGTTGAATTAATTTGGAAAGGCTTATGCATCAGATTAATACTATAAACTCCATATACCAAGCATCATGCTGAAACCACAGTGAGTACTTACAACTTTTTTTTGATAACCGAGTACTTACAACTGTTGGGTAACGTAGTAATTTCGAAAATTTTCCTACGCACATGCAAGATCATGGTGATGCATAGCAACGAGAGGGGAGAGTGTTGTCTACGTACCAACGCAGACCGACTGCGGAAGCGATCACACAACGTAGAGGAAGTAGTCGTACGTCTTCCCGATCCGACCGATCCAAGTACCGTTACTCCGGCACCTCCGAGTTCTTAGCACACGTTCAGCTCGACGACGATCCCCGGGCTCCGATCCAGCAAAGCTTCGGGTAGGAGTTCCGTCAGCACGACGGCGTGGTGACGATCTTGATGTACTACCGACGCAGGGCTTCGCCTAAGCACTACAACGGTATGATCGAGGTGGAATTTGGTGGCAGGGGGCACCGCACACGGCTAAGGAACGATCTCAAGGATCAACTTGTGTGTCTTGGGGTGTCCCCTGCCCCCGTATATAAAGGATGGAGGAGGAGGAGCTGGCCGGCCAAGGTGGGAGGCGCAGGAGTAGGACTCCCCCCTCCAATCCTAGTCCAACTAGGTTTCCTCAAGAGGGAAGTGAAAGAGAGAGGTGGCCGGCCCCTCTCCTAGTCCTAATAGGACTAGGGAGAGGGGGGGAGGCGCAGCCCTATGTGGGCTGCCCTCTCACCTTTCCACTAAGGCCCATGTTGGCCCATTTGGCTCCCGGGGGGTTCCGGTAACCCTCCCGGTAATCCGGTAAAATCCCGATTTCACCCGGAACACTTCCGGTGTCCAAACATAGGCTTCCAATATATCAATCTTTACGTCTCGACCATTTCGAGACTCCTCGTCATGTCCGTGATCACATCCGGGACTCCGAACAACCTTCGGTACATCAAAATGCATAAACTCATAATAACTGTCATCGTAACGTTAAGCGTGCGGACCCTACGGTTCGAGAACAATGTAGACATGACCGAGACACGTCTCCGGTCAATAACCAATAGCGGGACCTGGATGCCCATATTGGCTCCTACATATTCTACGAAGATCTTTATCGGTCAGACCGCATAACAACATACGTTGTTCCCTTTGTCATCGGTATGTTACTTGCCCGAGATTCGATCGTCGGTATCCAATACCTAGTTCAATCTCGTTACTGGCAAGTCTCTTTACTCGTTCCGTAATACATCATCCCGCAACTAACTCATTAGTTGCAATGCTTGCAAGGCTTAAGTGATGTGCATTACCGAGAGGGCCCAGAGATACCTCTCCGACAATCGGAGTGACAAATCCTAATCTCGAAATACGCCAACCCAACATCTACCTTTGGAGACACCTGTAGTACTCCTTTATAATCACCCAGTTACGTTGTGACGTTTGGTAGCACCCAAAGTGTTCCTCCGGCAAACGGGAGTTGCATAATCTCATAGTCATAGGAACATGTATAAGTCATGAAGAAAGCAATAGCAACATACTAAACGATCGTGTGCTAAGCTAATGGAATGGGTCATGTGAATCAGATCATTCAACTAATGATGTGACCTCGTTAATCAAATAACAACTCTTTTGTCCATGGTTAGGAAACATAACCATCTTTGATTAACGAGCTAGTCAAGTAGAGGCATACTAGTGACACTCTGTTTGTCTATGTATTCACACATGTATTATGTTTCCGGTTAATACAATTCTAGCATGAATAATAAACATTTATCATGATATAAGGAAATAAATAATAACTTTATTATTGCCTCTAGGGCATATTTCCTTCAGTCTCCCACTTGCACTAGAGTCAATAATCTAGTTCACATCGCCATGTGATTTAACAGCAATAGTTCACATCACCATGTGATTAACACCCATAGTTCACATCGTCATGTGACCAACACTCAAAGGGTTTACTAGAGTCAGTAATCTAGTTCACATCTCTATGTGATTAACACCCAAAGAGTACTAAGGTGTGATCATGTTTTGCTTGTGAGATAATTTTAGTCGACGGATCTGTCACATTCAGATCCGTAAATATTTTGCAAGTTCTATGTCTACAATGCTCTACACAGAGCTACTCTAGCTAATTGCTCCCATTTTCAATATGTATCCAGATTGAGACTTAGAATCATCTGGATCAGTGTCAAAAACTTGCATCGACGTAACCCTTTACGACGAACCTTTTTGTCACGTTCATAATCGAGAAACATATCCTTATTTCACTAAGGATAATTCTGACCGCTGTCCAGTGATCTACTCCTAGATCACTATTGTACTCCCTTGCTAAATCAGTGCAGGGTATATAATAGATCTGGTATACAGCATGACATACTTTATAGAACCTATGGCCAAGGCATAGGGAATGACTTTCATTCTCTTTCTATCTTCTGCCGTGGTCGGGCTTTGAGTCTTACTCAACTTCACACCTTATAATATAGGCAAGAACTCTTTCTCTGACTGCTCCATTTTGAACTACTTCAAAATCTTGTCAAGGTATGTACTCATTGAAAAAACTTATCAAGCGTCTTGATCTATCTCTATAGATCTTGAAGCTCAATATGTAAGCAGCTTCACCGAAGTCTTTCTTTGAAAAACTCCTTTCAAACACTCCTTTATGCTTTACAGAATAATTCTACATTATTTCCGATCAATAATATGTCATTCACGTATACTTATCAGAAATGTTGTAGTGCTCCCACTCACTTTCTTGTAAATACAGGCTTCACCGCAAGTCTGTATAAAACTATATGCTTTGATCAACTCATCAAAGCGTATATTCCAACTCCGAGATGCTTGCACCAGTCCACAGATGGATCGCTGGAGCTTGCACATTTTGTTAGCACCTTTCGGATTGACAAAACCTTATGTTGCATCATATACAACTCTTCTTTAATAAATCCATTAAGGAATGCAGTTTTGTTTATCCATTTGCCAGATTTCATAAAATGCGGCAATTACTAACATGATTCGGACAGACTCAAGCATAGATACGAGTGAGAAGCTCTCATCGTTGTCAACACCTTGAACTTGTCGAAAACCTTTTTGCGACAATTCTAGCTTTGTAGATAGTAACATTACTATCAGCGTCCGTCTTCCTCTTGAAGATCCATTTATTCTCAATTGCTTGCCGATCATCGGGCAAGTCAACCAAAGTCCAAACTTTGTTCTCATACATGGATCATATCTCAGATTTCATGGCCTTAAACCATTTCGCGGAATCTGGGCTCATCATCGCTTCCTCATAGTTCGTAGGTTCGTCATGGTTAAGTAACATGACCTCCAGAACAGGATTACCGTACCACTCTGGTGCGGATCTCACTCTGGTTTACCTATGAGATTCGGTAGTAACTTGATCTGAAGTTACATGATCATCATCATTAGCTTCCTCACTAATTGGTGTAGTAGTCACAAGAACAGATTTTTGTGATGAACTACTTTCCAATAAGGTAGAAGGTAGAATTACCTTATCAAGTTTTCTACTTTCCTCCCACTTACTTCTTTCAAGAGAAACTCCTTCTCTAGAAAGGATCCATTATAAGCAACGAATGTCTTGCCTTAGGATCTGTGATAGAAGGTGTACCCAACAGTCTCCTTTGGGTATCCTATGAAGACATATTTCTCCGATTTGGGTTTGAGCTTATCAGGATGAAACTTTTTCTCATAAGCATCGCAACCCCAAACTTCAAGAAACGACAACTTTGGTTTCTTGCCAAACCATAGTTCATAAGGCGTCGTCTCGACGGATATAGATGGTGCCCTTTTTTTTAACATGAATGCAGCTGTCTCTAATGCATGACCCCAAAAACAATAGTGGTAAATCGGTAAGAAACATCATAGATTGCACTATATCCAATAAAGTACGGTTATGACGTTCGGACACACCATTATGCTGTGGTGTTCCAGGTGGCGTGAGTAGTGAAACTATTTCACATTGTTTTAACTGAAGACCAAACTCGTAACTCAAATACTCTTTTCCACGATCAGATCGTAGAAACTTTATTTTCTTGTTACGATGATTTTCCACTTCACTCTGAAATTCTTTGAACTTTTCAAATGTTTCAGACTTATGTTTTATCAAGTAGATATACTCATATCTGCTCAAATCATCTGTGAAGATCAGAAAATAATGATACCTATCGCGAGCCTCAATATTCATCGGACCACATACATCAGTATGTATGATTTCCAACAAATCCGTTGCTTGCTGCATTGTTCCGGAGAACGACGTTTTAGTCATCTTGCCCAAAAGGCTTGGTTCGCAAGCATCAAGTGATTCATAATCAAGTGATTCCGAAAGCCCATCAGTATGGAGTTTCTTCATGCGCTTTATACCAATATGACCTAAACGGCAGTGCCACAAATAAGTTGCACTATCATTATTAACTTTGCATCTTTTGGTTTCAATATTATGAATATGTGTATCACTACGATCGAGATCCAACGAACTTGTTTCATTGGGTGTATGACCATCGAAGGATTTATTCATGTAAACAGAACAACAATTATTCTCTGACTTTAATGAATAACCGTATTGCAATAAACATGATCAAATCATATTCATGCTCAACGCAAAAACCAAATAACACTTATTTAAGTTCAACACTAATCCCGAAAGTATAGGGGAGTGTGCGATGATGATCATATCAATCTTGGAACTACTTCCAACACACATCGTCACTTCACCCTTAACTAGTCTCTGTTTATTCTGCAACTCCTGTTTCAAGTTACTACTCTTAGCAACTGAACCAATATCAAATACTGAGGGGTTGCTATAAACACTAGTAAAGCACACATCAATAACATGTATATCAAATATACTTTTGTTCACTTTGCCATCCTTCTTATCCGCCAATCACTTGGGGTAGTTCCGCTTCCAGTGACCAGTCCCTTTGCAGTAGAAGCACTTAGTCTCAGGCTTAGGATCAGACTTGGGCCTCTTCACTTGAGCAGCAACTTGCTTGCCGTTCTTCTTGAAGTTCCCCTTCTTCCCTTTGCCCTTTTCTTGAAACTAGTGGTCTTGTCAACCATCAACACTTGATGTTTTTCTTGATTTCTACCTTCGTTGATTTCAGCATCACGAAGAGCTTGGGAGTTGTTTCTGTTATCCCTTGCATATTATAGTTCATCACGAAGTTCTACTAACTTGGTGATGGTGACTAGAGAATTCTGTCAATCACTATCTTATCTGGAAGATTAACTCCCACTTGATTCAAGCGATTGTAGTACCCAGACAATCTGAGCACATGCTCACTAGTTGAGCGATTCTCCTCCATATTTTAGCTATAGAACTTGTTGGAGACTTCATATCTCTCAACTCGGGTATTTGCTTGAAATATTAACTTCAACTCCTGGAACATCTCATATGGTCCATGACGTTCAAAACGTCTTCGAAGTCCCGATTCTAAGCCATTAAGCATGGTGCACTAAACTATCAAGTAGTCATCATATTGAGCTAGCCAAACGTTCATAACGTCTGCATCTGCTCCTGCAATAGGTCTGTCACCTAGCGGTGCATCAAGGACATAATTCTTCTATGCAGCAATGAGGATAAACCTCAGATCACGGATCCAATCCGCATCATTGCTACTAACATCTTTCAACACAATTTTCTCTAGGAACATATCAAAAATAAACACAGGGAAGCAACAACGCGAGCTATTGATCTACAACATAATTTGCAAAATACTACCAGGACTAAGTTCATGATAAATTTAAGTTCAATTTAATCATATTACTTAAGAACTCCCACTTAGATAGACATCCCTCTAATCCTCTAAGTGATCACGTGATCCAAATCAACTAAACCATAACCGATCATCACGTGAGATGGAGTAGTTTTCAATGGTGAACATCGTTATGTTGATCATATCTACTATATGATTCACGCTCGACCTTTCGGTCTCCGTGTTCCGAGGCCATATCTGCATATGCTTGGCTCGTCAAGTATAACCTGAGTATTCTGCGTGTGCAACTGTTTGGCACCCATTGTATTTGGACGTAGAGCTTATCACACCCGATCATCACGTGGTGTCTGGGCACGACGAACTTTGGCAACGGTGCATACTCAGGGAGAACACTTCTTGATAATTTAGTGAGAGATCATCTTATAATGCTACCGTCAATCAAAGCAAGATAAGATGCATAAAAGATAAACATCACATGCAATCAATATAAGTGATATGATATGGCCATCATCATCTTGTGCTTTGTGATCTCCATCTCCGAAGCACCGTCATGATCACCATCGTCACCGGCGCGACACCTTGATCTCCATCGTAGCATCGTTGTCGTCTCGCTAATCTTATGCTTCCACGACTATCACTACCGCTTAGTAATAAAGTAAAGCATTACATCGCGATTGCATTGCATACAATAAAGCGACAACCATATGGCTCCTGCCAGTTGCCGATAACTTGATTACAAAACATGATCATCTCATACAATAAAATCAGCATCATGCCTTGACCATATCACATCAGAACATGCCCTGCAAAAACAAGTTAGACGTCCTCTACTTTGTTGTTGCAAGTTTTACGTGGCTGCTACGGGCTTAAGTAAGAACTCATCTCACCTACGCATCAAAACCACAACGATAGTTCGTCAAATAGACTCCGTTTTAACCTTCTCAAGGACCGTGCGTAGCCACACTTGGTTCAACTAAAGTTGGAGAGACAGTCTTCCGCAAGCCATCTGTGTGCATAGCACGTCGAGGGAACCGGTCTCGCGTAAGAGTACGCGTAAGGTTGGTCCGGATCGTCTCGTCCAACAATACCGCCGAACCAAAGTATGACATGCTGGTAGGCAGTATGACTTGTATCGCCCACAACTCGCTTGTGTTCTACTCGTGCAAATAACATCAAACCATAAAACCTAGGCTCGGATGCCACTGTTGGGTAACGTAGTAATTTCGAAAATTTTCCTACGCACATGGAAGATCATGGTGATGCATAGCAACGAGAGGGGAGAGTGTTGTCTACGTACCAACGCAGACCGACTGCGGAAGCGATCACACAACGTAGAGGAAGTAGTCGTACGTCTTCCCGATCCGACCGATCCAAGTACCATTACTCCGGCACCTCCGAGTTCTTAGCACACGTTCAGCTCGATGACGATCCCCGGGTTCCGATCCAGCAAAGCTTCGGGTAGGAGTTCCGTCAGCATGACGGCGTGGTGACGATCTTGATGTACTACCGACGCAGGGCTTCGCCTAAGCACTACAGCGGTATGATCGAGGTGGAATTTGGTGGCAGGGGGCACCGCACACGGCTAAGGAACGATCTCAAGGATCAACTTGTGTGTCTTGGGGTGTCCCCTGCCCCCGTATATAAAGGATGGAGGAGGAGGAGCTGGCCGGCCAAGGTGGGAGGCGCAGGAGGAGTCCTACTCCTACCGGGAGTAGGACTCCCCCCTCCAATCCTAGTCCAACTAGGTTTCCTCAAGAGGGAAGTGAAAGAGAGAGGTGGCCGGCCCCTCTCCTAGTCCTAATAGGACTAGGGAGAGGGGGGGAGGCGCAGCCCTATGTGGGCTGCCCTCTCACCTTTCCACTAAGGCCCATGTTGGCCCATTTGGCTCCTGGGGGGTTCCGGTAACCCTCCCGGTAATCCGGTAAAATCCCAATTTCACCCGGAACACTTCCGGTGTCCAAACATAGGCTTCCAATATATCAATCTTTACGTCTCGACCATTTCGAGACTCCTCGTCATGTCCGTGATCACATCCGGGACTCCGAACAACCTTCGGTACATCAAAATGCATAAACTCATAATAACTGTCATCGTAACGTTAAGCATGCGGACCCTACGGTTCGAGAACAATGTAGACATGACCGAGACACGTCTCCGGTCAATAACCAATAGCAGGACCTGGATGCCCATATTGGCTCCTACATATTCTACGAAGATCTTTATCGGTCAGACCGCATAACAACATACGTTGTTCCCTTTGTCATCGGTATGTTACTTGCCCGAGATTCGATCGTCGGTATCCAATACCTAGTTCAATCTCGTTACTGGCAAGTCTCTTTACTCGTTCCGTAATACATCATCCCGCAACTAACTCATTAGTTGCAATGCTTGCAAGGCTTAAGTGATGTGCATTACCGAGAGGGCCCAGAGATACCTCTCCGACAATCGGAGTGACAAATCCTAATCTCGAAATACGCCAACCCAACATCTACCTTTGGAGACACCTGTAGTACTCCTTTATAATCACCCAGTTACGTTGTGACGTTTGGTAGCACCCAAAGTGTTCCTCCGGCAAACGGGAGTTGCATAATCTCATAGTCATAGGAACATGTATAAGTCATGAAGAAAGCAATAGCAACATACTAAACGATCGTGTGCTAAGCTAATGGAATGGGTCATGTGAATCAGATCATTCAACTAATGATGTGACCTCATTAATCAAATAACAACTCTTTTGTCCATGGTTAGGAAACATAACCATCTTTGATTAACGAGCTAGTCAAGTAGAGGCATACTAGTGACACTCTGTTTGTCTATGTATTCACACATGTATTATGTTTCCGGTTAATACAATTCTAGCATGAATAATAAACATTTATCATGATATAAGGAAATAAATAATAACTTTATTATTGCCTCTAGGGCATATTTCCTTCAACAACAGCTTAGCATTAGAACATTGTACACAATATCCCATTAATGTTAGAATTAGTATAAGGGAAGAGAAAATCACATCCAATCCCATAAAAGATTAAATTTGCTAAGTGCAATGTTCGAACTGACAACAGCATATGATTATTCAAGAGGGACATCACTTTGCTAAACGAAAATTGTAAGTGATACAGAAAAAATAAGTATCAGAAATATGAATAGAACTATGCTACAATGAAATCAATGAAGCAAAAGCAAAGACTGCTTGTGAGCTAGTTCATTTAGATTGAAACTGATGAGCTAGCACATTTATTAGCTGGTTCCTTACGTGCAGATGTATTCTCTTGAGAAACATGACACCTTAAAAAATACACAGGACACCTTATATTGAACTCAACAACAAAAGCTTGTGTTCTACTAAGTGCCTGTAGAGTTGTCCATTAACCTTAACATCATCAACATAACTTGGAAAATTAAAAATGCTACTGCCAGAGTTCATACTTCCATCTTGTGCCTCCTTTCTATTTCTCTACCATTGGGTACTCGAGCTTGAAGCTGATTCTACCTCCAACCTTTACTGGGACAAAAAATAAGACCATCTCATTGTCGAGAATTACAACAGTTCTCAAGTTCAACAACTAATTTCTCAGATTCATTACTCTAGTAATGGTTACTTTGCTCCTAAACTGGCAGTACTTCCAGTTTACATGTTTTGTTTGTATGTTCAGGATATTCGCAGTTTTCCTCATCCCACAACCGACTACATCTTCTTCATCATCACTAATTGTGGCTCCACAACCATCATTAGTATTTTTAGCAAGGAAAACTCCATCACGGTTTACCTTCAAAGTTCCTCTTTCAGGTCATTGTCATTCCCTTTGTTTTTATTTTGGTTCTTATTTCATCTCCTTTTTTGAGAAACTTAATAGTATTCCTCAGCTTGCTTGGAGACAATATAACAAAGCTCTTCTACATTTCTACTTTCACCATCCCCCCTGATTTTGTCTCTTTCAGGCCACCATGGATGTAATATAGTCATTACCTTGATTTTTATTCTTCCTCCAGATTTAGTATTGCACATAATACTTCCTCCACAGTTTTCTTTTGCATTTAGTTTCCTTGTAGCATCTTGTAGTCCCAAGCATTTCATCCGCATATAATTTCAGTAGTGTAACTGCCTTCTTGTCAAGTTTGCAAAGTCATAACATCAGATGCAACACAGGTACAAAACAAAATATTTAAAACGGGGATTGTATGCACAACAAATGAGATCAGTGAGCACATGTAGATCGATATTGCTACCTGGTTTGTTTGTGCTGTGTGGACTCCAGTTAAGTCGGCTCTTCTCCATCTACTGATCTACGCCGCAAGCACTAAACACGAGAAGTCACTCATAACATCATAAAGCATGGATCATACTCCCAAGTAAGCCAAGTTTCCTGCAGTGGTATGGCCTTAAGGTAAGACCAAAATAGAACAAAGAAAAGACGGATCCTATTAAAAACATGTATTTGTGATGACATGAAGTAGATATAAAATTATCGAGACAAAGTAGCAATGAGACCCTTGAATATATTAACAAGGAATAAAATGAAAAGGATCACAAATGAGGCTATAAAATAAAAAAAATAAGTATAATACTTGATTCTTGACAGCAAAAAATGAGAAGGGAAGCAATAACTTGCTCCACGTACTACTTTTACCCCCGAAGTGGTGAAGAAATGGGCATTCCTCCAATCTAACTTTGAAGAGTTTCTGTAAATATACATTGGAGCAGCATGTGCATAGCTTGAAACCAACTCATACATAAGCCTAAAAACAAAAATGTGGTGTGAACTATGGCATAAAAGGAAAGCAGGCAACCACCTATATATTCCAATAGCAACCAAAGAGAAAGCCTAATCAGACACACAATTTACACTTTCACATCAAATATAGCAATGAACCATCAGTATCATCCCCTCTCAGTGAAACGGAAGATGGGTATTTTCTGTACACATGGAAGGATATGTATCAGAAATAGCATACAAAGAGACTGTTCTCACACGAGTAAACATACCATGAGGCTTGGTAAATCAAAAGAATAGCAATTTATTTCAGGTATGAATTAATAAGATTTTGATGCCAAATTATACTTAACATGCAGTACATAATATTATGGATTGAACGCATTGCAGAATGTTATTAAAAAATTGCAACAATATGAAAGAGCTGACCTTCATGAAATCCCAGCCCCTCCAATACTTTGATCACCTCCTGGTTTACATCCTAAATCTTTACAATACATTCAATTTCCATAGCCTGTCCCACCTCCAGGTGGAACCGCCTGTAATTCTTTCTTGTCAAGTACTTGCCATCTCTGCAGCTCTTGGTCCTGTTCATCTCCAGTAGCGAACTAAGATGCGAAATCATAGGAGGACTGCTCGGCGACGGTAGTGACCGACCGAGGGCGCATGGAGTACTTGCCATTGCGGCGGCCGTGACTTAGCCACGAACCTGTCGGAGGGCTGTGGGAACAGCGTCCTAATGCAGGAGATGGAGATGGTGGGTGCTACACTGGGGCTCGGCACCAACGAGCAGCCTGGATCTGAGAGCGGGGGTGTGGTATTGAACATGCGAACAATTAAACAAAAAATGGTCACTGCAACCAGAATATGGGCGGAAGGCACCTGTAGGGTGGACTTCAGGCGGCGCTTGTCCGGGAGGCGCGTGGAGGTCGCGTCTGTACGGTGGAGCGTGGGCGCGGCGGTCAGCGGTCCGGGCGGCGCGTGGAGGACGCGGTCGTGCGCCTGGAGCATGGGCGTGGCGGTCGGCGGTCCGGGTGGCGCATGGAGGAGGTGGCCGTGCGCCTGGAGCATGGGCGTGACGGTCCGGCAGCGCGTGGAGATGGAGGCAGAGGTGGAGGCTGTGGGGAATAGGTGGGGCGAGGCGTGGGGCGTGGTCGAGAGACGGCGGCGGTTTGGTTTTGTTCGTGCGTAGACAAGGAGAGGGTTAACGAAATGGCAGGGTGGGTAATTAATTAAAGTAATGGCATGGTGGGTAATTAAAGCATCAAACACGTTTAGTTTGATGGGGGGTGTAGACCATCAGATCGTAGGATTTGATGGATAGGATGAATTGGTTCTCCGCCCTCTCTTCCTTTTATAGGGGTAGTAGATAATGGTTGTCGGTAATGTTTGTTGGTGATGTTAAAAAAATAGTTCATGGTAATATTTTTATTTTTTTGGAAAAGAAGGATTACTTCCGACTTCTGCATCAAGAGTGATGCATGCAGCCATATTATTAGAAAAATTCTGAAAATGTCTGTGGTCTAGTACAGGCTTCCGTCGGAGCTGAAGAAAAGTGCAAATAAGTGTAAAATGGCACAATGAGCAAAAAATAGAATGAGATGACTAAACACCTAGCCTATTATTGGACCCCCATCCAAACCGGTTGTAGATATCATGGGCTACCATCTCTCATCGGGTAGAGCCAGTAACCTTAATAGCCCAAAGTCATCTCCGCACGTCCATCAACCTCCGCACGAGTGTTTAGTCATTATTTCGATCTTGTAGATAACCTGCAAAACATTAATTCGAGTCTGTCTGTTAAAAACCATATCATTTATACAGTCTATATAGCCTAAAGTAATGCACATACTCCTAACCGAATATGTGTCACAATAGTTGGATCAACTCCATTTAGCCACGTCCCAAATAACTTGTGAATACTATTTGGAGGGGTAATATTAAAGGCTATATGAACTGAATGCCATAATAGTCTAGCCAGCGGACACTCGAGAAAGAGGTGTTTAATCGATTCATCTTGACCACAAAGGCAACATCGTTGATTGCCCTCCCAACTTCGCTTTGCCAAATTATCCTTAGTCAGGATCACCTCCTTGTGAACAAACCACATGAAGACTTTGACTCTTAAAGGCACTTTAATTTTCCAAATATGTATAGATCTCGGTATTGGACCAGAGTTAATTAGGTCTACATTCATAGATTTCACTGAAAATATTTCATTCATAGATAATCTCCAGTGAATGATATCTGGCTCATTAGAGAGGTGAACGTCCATCAACCTCCGCATGAGATGTAACCAAGCGTTCCATCGGTCTCCTATTAAAGATCTCCGGAACTGAATGTTTAGGGGTGTAGACTGTAATACTGTAACAACATAAGCCTCCTTTTGTTGTACAATATTATACAAGGACACATATTGTGTTGCTAAAGGTGCTTCCCCTAGCCAAGTATCCTCCCGAAAATAGTAGTATTATCATTTCCAATGATGAATTTTGTCCTATGGAAGAAGGCCGTTTTCACTCTCATCAACCCCTTCCATAAAGGTGAATCATTGGGTCTAACAGCAACCTGGGCCAAGATTTTAGGCTGTGGGTACTTATTACGCAAAATTTGTACCCACATACCTTCAGTCTCAATAGAAAGCCTGTATAACCATTTATTGAGCAGGCATCTATTTTATACCTCGAAATTCTCAATGCCGAGCCCACCCTGGTCCTTCGGTCTAGAAATGATACCCCATTTAGTAAGCATGTACTTTCTCTTTATTTCATCGCATTTCCAAAAAACTCGTGTTCGATAGAAATCTAACCTTTTTTGTACCCATGCAGGTACTTGATACGTCTCCAACGTATCTATAATTTTTGTTTTTTTCATACTATTATAGTATCAATCTTGGATGTTTTTATGCAGTTATATGCAATTATATATATATATATATCACCTTTTGAGACTAACCTATTAATCTAGTGTCCAGTGCTAGTTGTTATTTTTGCTTGTTTTTGGCTTTTCAGAAAATCAATATCAAACAGAGTCCAAACGGAGAAAAACTTTGGATTAATTTTTTCTGGACCATAAGGGACCCTAGAAAGCTCGGGAGAAGACTTGAAGAGCCACAAGGAAGCGACAAGCTCAAGAGGCGCGCCTCTCCAGGCTTGTGGGCCCCTTGTGGCACCTCTTGACCTAATTCCAGCTCTATAAATTCCCAAATATTCCTAATACATCAAAGAGCCACCCAAAAATACTTTTTCCGCCACCGCAAGTTTCTGTTCTTCCACGATCCCAATTGGAGGCCTTTTTTGGCACACTGCCGGAGGATCAATCGATCATGAAGGGCTTCTACATCAACCTTCATGCCCTTCCGATGATGTGTGAGTAGTTTACCACAGACCTACAGGTCCATAGCTAGTAACTAGATGGCTTCTTCTCTCTCTCTTTAATCTTCAATACAATGTTCTCCTCGATATTCTTGGAGATCTATTGGATGTAATATTTTTTTGCGGTGTGTTTGTTGGGATCCGATGAATTGTGGGTTTATGATTAGATTATTCATGAATATTAATTGAGTCTTCTCTGAATTCTTTTATGCATGATTATTATATCTTTGTATTTCTCTCCGATCTATCCGTTTGGTTTGGCCAGCTAGATTGATTTATCTTGCAATGAGAGAGGTGCTTTGTAATGGGTTCAATTTTGCAGTGCTCGATCCTAATGACAGAAGGGGACATGACACGTGTCGGATTCTGGGTTTCGGCAGACCCTTAAGGTTCGAACACAGGGGTGCGTGCGGAAATCACGCCTTCTACCTCCCCGTCTCGCAAAGATCTAAACTACTAAAAGAACCGCACAAGAGACACAAGATTTATACTGGTTCGGGCCACCATTGTGGTGTAATACCCTACTCCAGTGTGTGGTGGATGGATTGCCTCCTGGGGCTGGTTATGATGAACAGTACAAGGAAGAACAGCCTCGCGAGGGTCTGTTCTTGGCTGGGGTGATGAACTGCTAGGAGGAGTTCAGTCACCCTTCTCTCTTTCTTTCTCTCTCTCTCTGCTTGCTAGCCGGACCAACCGACGAACCGAACCCCTTGCTACGTGGGTGGTCGGTCCTATTTATAGGAAAAGGCCCTGGGCCTCTTCCCAAATATTGAGCGGGAAGGGCGCCAACAATGGCGGGCTAATTTGAAGGGGAACATCTAGTACACTTATCCTGACTAAAGTTGGTCTTCGCCTGCGAAAGGCTCTGCGGTGACGCCGTGCTGGGCTCCATGGTGACCTCCGTCTCGTAGTCCGGCTGGTCTTGGTCTCGTTGCACCGAAATGGAAACCTTTGCCTGATGCCTCGGTACTCCGCGGCTACGCTTGCCCCCTTTCACCAAAGAGGAAAGAAGGACGCTGAGCGCGCTGGCGCCCGCCTGGCACCCTGAGTCGTCATGACTTGCGTCATGGGCACCTCGTGAGGTACCCCGCCTTGATTTCTCCGCCTCCTCGTGAGCCAGCCTGATGAGGCTGCGCCTGAGGATGCATCGTGCCGTCCGCCCTGTGAGGGTTGGCCCCTTGCGAGGGCCTTGAGTCTTGTGCTGATGAAGATGGGCCATGTTGGGCCCCCATTTGAGCCACGCCGCAGGTCGCAGGCAGGCAAGTCTGGGGACCCCCGTTCCCAGAACGCCGACAGTAGCCCCCGGGCCCAAGGCGCGCCCGGACTTGGCCGTGCCGAGAGGCGAAAGGGCAAGGGCGAAGCGCCGCGGGCCCTAACATCCTGCGGCCTTGGGCGCGTGGCGGTTGATTGGACGTGGGCGACTCCACTTCCCCACGACGCCTCGGTGATCGCACGAGTTGGACAAGTCCCTGCATGCAAATCGTGTCATGATTACCTGTGATCGTGGAGGCCGGCGGTTGGCCTTCGCCGGCTATAAGTACGGTACAGCGCGTGCCCTTCCAGTCCATCTCTCCTTGTTTTCTCCTTTGCCTCAATTCTTGCTTCACCTTGGTGTGATGGCTCCGTCGAGGAGGTACTCGGCTGCGGAGAAGGGGAAGGCCCTTAAGGGCGGTCCTGCCTCTCCCCCGCCGAAGCGCGGTCGTGGGCGCCCTCGAAAGCACCCAGTGCCCGCCCTGGTAGCGTTTGGCGGTCATGGGGACGGCTCCCAGCGCGGCGGCGGGCGAGCCGCCGTGGCCGAGGGACGTGCCTGGGTTGCGCGCTCCCCAGGCTGCGCTTTCGCGCTGTGCAGGCGCTATCGGAGTTCGTCGTCTGGTCGGCAGAGCCGACTAGTGCCCGGCTCCCACTCCCTCGCTTCCTCCTTGGTGAACTCCCGGCCGGCGCTCCTGGTGGCCTCTGGCTCCAGGCGGAGGGCTGCTGCAGCAGGTCCTCATGGGTCGCGCTGGAGGTCTCCGCCAGCGGGGGCTTGGCCTTAACTCGTGGCTGGCAGGCGTTCGCCCGCGTTCGCGACCTGGAGCACCGGTGTACTCTGCACTTCACGTTCGACGACGACGCCACCCTCTATGTGAGGGTGTTTGGGGAAGATGGTCGCCGCGCGGGGTGTTGCCCTGAGGACGACGACCGCGTCCGGGGGCCCCGCTTTGATGGTGATGGAGGAGATAGCGACCGCGCGGATGGCGGCGTCCGCGACTCCCCAAGCTTCGTCAACTCTTCCTCAAGCGACTCCTCCAGCGGTGGTAGCAGCCCACCCCCGCGCCGTCGAGCTTGCTTGGGAGGTGGTGGTTCGTCCGCCCGCCGTCGTGCCCTGGTGAAGCACGAGAGGGAGTCCGCCTGAGGCCCGGAGGCAGCCCGTGCTGCCTCCGCGGGCCGGTGTAAGGAGGGCCGCGCTGGGCTCGTCCTTTCCTTTTCCTTTTCCTTTTGTTTCCTGTGTAAGACAAAACAGCAGCATGGAGCCCCGTTGGGGTGTGTTGGGAATTATCGCCATTTTTGCCATTACCTTGATCTTATTTTTGCGCCTCTTAACCACACGCCTGTGCGTAGATAGTTTTTGACCCCTGCCGGGGGGGGGGGGCAACCGACCCAGGCCCTGTGTGCGCGTCACGGTGCCCGAGGGGCACGGACTAGAGGGGTGCTCCTGTAACGTGCCCGGGTCATGAAACCTTCCAGCGGCTAGAGCAAAAACGCTCGCGAGGACGTTTGAGTACCACCCCTCGTGGGGTCGTTTACGAGAGAAATCAAAGCAAGGAGCGAAAATCGACGAACCACAAATCAGCAACAGCGAAAACTACAATAAGACTTCAAATGCAAGTAAACACGTCAACTGCGGAAAGCAAATGAAAAAGCCGCGTACGGCACCTAATCTAGTCTTCGACGTCTTCTCACCAGCGCGGAGCTAAGTGCTGCCACTGGGCGTGGGAAGGAGCCCTAGGGCCTGAGGCCGGCACTCCTGAGACTCCGGGGCGTGTACAGCCCCACTCATTATTACGTGAGAGTGTCACGGGGCGGCGAGCTTCACAGGCATTGGCCTTGCTTCACAGGCTCCGGGCCTTTTCCAAAACACGATAGCTTCACAGGCACTCGCCTTGCTTCACAGGCTCCGGGCCTTTCCAAAACGCGATAGCTTCACAGGCACTCGCCTTGCTTCACAGGCTCCGGGCCTTTCCAAAACGCGATAGCTTCACAGGCACTCGCCTTGCTTCACAGGCTCCGGGCCTTTCCAAAACGTGATAGCTTCACAGGCACTCGCCTTGCTTCACAGGCTCCGGGCCTTTCCAAAACGCGATAGCTTCACAGGCACTCGCCTTGCTTCACAGGCTCCGGGCCTTTCCAAAACGCGATAGCTTCACAGGCACTCGCCTTGCTTCACAGGCTCCGGGCCTTTCCAAAACGCGATAGCTTCACAGGCACTCGCCTTGCTTCACAGGCTCCGGGCCTTTCCAAAACGCGATAGCTTCACAGGCACTCGCCTTGCTTCACAGGCTCTGGGCCTTTTCAAGGGTAGAACCTCCGGAGGTGCTGGATGTTCCATGCATTCTGGCCGGCACTCCCTCCCGAGTCTCCAAGCGCGCGGAGCCGGGCCTGGAAACATGAACAACTTTGAACGGGGCCTCCCACATGGGAGAGAGCTTGTGCAATCCCTCCCTGGAGAGGACCCGCCTGAGCACGAGGTCTCCTACCTCAGGAGTCCTGGGGCGGATGTTGCGGCAGTGATATCGCCGCAGCGCCTGCTGATACCTCGCCGCTTGCAGCGCGGCCTCCCGGCGACGTTCCTCCCCCAGCACGAGGTCCATCCCCCGCATGGCGTCCTGCTGTGCCTCGTCGAACGCCAGGACCTGCGCGGAGAAACGTATGACCTCGTGAGGGAGGACTGCTTCCGCTCTGTAGACTAGGAAGAATGGGGTCTCCCCAGTAGGTTTGGTCGCGGTGGTGCGGATGGACCATAGCACGGACTGCAGCTCGTCGTACCAACCTCTGCCGCAGGCCTCCAGCTTCTTCTTGAACGTCCTGGTCTTGAGGCCCCTCAGGACCTCCGCGTTGGCTTGCTCGGCCTGGCCGTTGCTTCGGGGGTGCGCCACTGAGGCGTAGCATATCTGCGTTCCAAGGTTAGCACAGCATGTTTTGAAGAGGTTACTGGTGAACTGCGAACCGTTGTCCGTGATGATGCGATTCGGCACCCCGAACCGGCTTACGATGCCCTTGATGAACTTGACCGCGGAGCCCGCAGGGATGGCGCGGACAGCCTCCACTTCAGCCCACTTGGTGAATTTGTCTACGGCAACGTAGAGGTAGCGATGGCCCCCTGGCGCCCGAGGAAACGGGCCCAAAATGTCCAGCCCCCAGACCGCGAATGGCCACGAAAGGGGGATAGTCTGCAAGCCTCCTATTGGCTGATGGATCTGCTTGGCGTGGAACTGGCAGGCTTCACAAGCCTTTACCAATTCGATTGAGTCGTTGAGCGCGGTGGGCCAATAGAAACCGCTACGGAATGCCTTGTCGACGAGGGTCCGTGATGATGAGTGGTGCCCGCAGTCTCCGCCGTGTATGTCCTCCAGTAGTTCCTTTCCTTGCTCCCTGGAGATGCAACGCAGAAGTACATCGTTTGGTCGCTTTCAGTAGAGTTCTCCATCTCTGATGCAGTATGCCGTGGCCTGCTGCGCCACTCGCTCCGCTTCCTCTTCCCTCTTCGGCAAGGTCCCTTGCGTCAGGTAGCTCCGGAGCTCTGTGATCCAACAACCCTCGTGAGGTTCCATCGCTAGGAGCAGGCGCGCTCCTACGGCCGGGCCACAGGTCGGAGCTCCCGAGGCAGGTGGCTGGGGGAGCTCCGACCTGTGGCCCGGCCGTAGGAGCGGGCCCAAGGTGATGTGCATCAGCCGCTGAAAGGTTGCTCCCGCGTTACGCAGCCCGAACGGCATGCATGTATAGCAGTATACCCCACACGGGGTCAAGAAGGCGGTCTTCTCGACGTCTTCTACCGCCATCTTAATCTGGTGATACCCGGAGAAGGCGTCCAGGAAGCATAGCAGGTCGCACTCCGCAGTGGAATCGACGATCTGGTCGATGCGGGGGAGCGGAAACGGATCTTGCGGGCATGCCTTGTTAAGGTTGGTGAAGTCGACACACATGCGTTCCTTCCCCCCTTTCTTGGGCACAACAACAGGGTTGGCCAACCAATCCGGGTATCGAACCTCGCGAATGACCCCAGCGGCTTCTAGCTTGCGGGTCTCTTAGACAATGAAGGCCTGCTTTTCCACGGACTGCCGCCTGGCCTTCTGCTTCACGGGGCGCACATTTGGGCACACGTTGAGGTGATGCTCGATGACATTCCTGGGGATCCCCGCCAGCTGATCAGGCTCCCAAGCAAATACCTTCTTATTCGCGCGCAGGAACTTGACCAAGGCCTCCTCCTACTCAGGCTCAAGGTTGGCGCCTATGGTGAAAGTGGCACTGGAGGACCCGTCCTCGTCGACGGGTATCTGCTTGGTCTCTGCCTTGTCCTGGGTGAACAACTGCTTCTTCTTGGCTGGCGCAGCCCCCTTGGGCTCAGGGGTCTCCGTGTTGACGGGCCGTGCCGATGCCGCTGTCTTGAAGGCGAGCTTGAGTACTCGCAGGGCGTCCCCGGTGTCCCCGTGCACGGTGAGGGTACCGCTGCTCCCGGGCATCTTCATGAGGTTGTACGTCGGGTGCGTGGCGGCCATGAACTGGGCCAGTGCCGGGTAGCCGAGGATGGCGTTGTAAGGGAGGCCGATGGGGGCGATGTCGAAGTCGACCATCTCCGTGCGAAAGTTGTCGTAGGTGCCGAAGGTTACCAGGAGCCGGATCTGTCCCAGGGAGTCGGATGATCCGCCCCCAACGCCCGAGAAAGATCGGCTGGGTCGCAGCCGCTCCCGGGGTATGCAGAGGAGGTTGAAAGTCTCGAGCGAAAGCATGTTGAGGCCCGCGCCGCCATCAACGAGGGTTCTAGTGACGGCCACCTGGTAGATGGTGGGGGTGCACAACAGAGGGAGCGCGCTAGAGCCAACCAGGTTGGTGGGGTGGTCCTTCGAGCTGAAGGTCAGACCGACCTCGCGCGCCGCCCGGTTCGGGGGAGCCCCCTGCCGTGCGGAAATGGCGCTAACCAGGCGGGCAAAAGGCTTGACGTGGCGACTCGTGGGCGGCGCCTGCGAGCCGCCCAGGAGGGTCGCAACGACCGGAGGCGTCGATGTTGTGGTGCAGCTACTCGGCCGCGTAGGCAGATGCTGGGGCGGTGCTTGCCGCTCGTTCCTATTGGGGAACGTAGTAATTTCAAAAAATTTCCTACGCACACGCAAGATCATGGTGATGCATAGCAACGAGAGGGGAGAGTGTTGTCTACGTACCAACGCAGACCGACTGCGGAAGCGATCACACAACGTAGAGGAAGTAGTCGTACGTCTTCCCGATCCGACCGATCCAAGCACCGTTACTCCGGCACCTCCGAGTTCTTAGCACACGTTCAGCTCGATGACGATCCTCGGGCTCCGATCCAGCAAAGCATCAAGGAAGAGTTCCGTCAGCATGACGGCGTGGTGACGATCTTGATGTACTACCTATGCAGGGCTTCACCTAAGCACTACAACGGTATGATCGAGGTGGAATTTGGTGGCAGGGGGCACCGCACACGGCTAAGGAATGATCTCAAGGATCAACTTGTGTGTCTAGAGGTGCCCCCTGCCCCCGTATATAAAGGATGAGAGGGGGAGGTCTGGCCGGCCAAGCAAGGGAGGCGCAGGAGGAGTCCTACTCCTACCGGGAGTAGGACTCCCCCCTCCAATCCTATTCCAACTAGGACTCCAAGGGGGAAAGAGAGAGAGAGGTGGCCGGCCACCTCTCCTAGTCCTAATAGGACTAGGGGAGGGGGGGAGGCGCGCAGCCCTCCATGGCAGCCCCTTTCACCTTTCCACTAAGGCCCATGTAGGCCCATTTGGCTCCCGGGGGGTTCCGGTAACCCTCCCGGTATTCCGGTAAAATCCCGATTTCACCCGGAACACTTCCGGTGTCCAAACATAGGCTTCCAATATATCAATATTTATGTCTCGACCATTTTGAGACTCCTCGTCATGTCCGTGATCACATCCGGGACTCCGAACAACCTTCAGTACATCAAAATGCATAAACTCATAATAACTGTCATCGTAACGTTAAGCGTGCGGACCCTACGGTTCGAGAACAATGTAGACATGACCGAGACACGTCTCCGGTCAATAACCAATAGCAGGACCTGGATGCCCATATTGGCTCCTACATATTCGACGAAGATCTTTATCGGTCAGACCGCATAACAACATACGTTGTTCCCTTTGTCATCGGTATGTTACTTGCCCGAGATTCGATCGTCGGTATCCAATACCTAGTTCAATCTCGTTACTAGCAAGTCTCTTTACTCGTTCCGTAATACAACATCCCACAACTAACTCATTAGTTGCAATGCTTGCAAGGCTTATGTGATGTGTAGTACCGAGAGGGCCCAGAGATACCTCTCCGACAATCGGAGTGACAAACCCTAATCTCGAAATACGCCAACCCAACATCTACCATTGGAGACACCTGTAGTACTCCTTTATAATCACCCAGTTACATTGTGACGTTTGGTAGTACCCAAAGTGTTCCTCCGGCAAACAGTAGTTGCATAATCTCATAGTCATAGGAACATGTATAAGTCATGAAGAAAGCAATAACAACATACTAAACGATCGGGTGCTAAGCTAATGAAATGGGTCATGTCAATCAGATCATTCAACTAATGATGTGACCTCGTTAATCAAATAACAACTCTTTGTTCATGGTTAGGAAACATAACCATCTTTGATTAACGAGCTAGTCAAGTAGAGGCATACTAGTGACACTCTGTTTGTCTATGTATTCACACATGTATTATGTTTCCAATTAATACAATTCTAGCATGAATAATAAACATTTATAATGATATAAGGAAATAAATAATAACTTTATTATTGCCTCTAGGGCATATTTCCTTCAGTTCCCCGCCGGGCCGGTGGCGGTGTTGATGGCGGGCAACGGGGGACAACGAGAACGCCCACCGACGGGGGCCGTCTGGGTGACACGGGAAGCGATGGCGGCCCGGCGCTCGGCGCGGGCCCGACGAGCATCAAACATGGATGCGATGGTCGGAGGAGAGCGGAGCGGCGGAAGACAGATTCCGGCGCACCCCTACCTGGCGCGCCAAATGTCGGATTCTGGGTTCTGGCAGACCCTTAAGGTTCGAACACTGGGGTGCACGTGGAAATCACGCCTTCTACCTCCCCATCTCGCAAAGATCTAAACTACTAAAAGAACCGCACAAGAGACACAAGATTTATACTGGTTCGGGCCACCATTGTGGTGTAATACCCTACTCTAGTGTGTGGTGGATGGATTGCCTCCTGGGGCTGGTGATGATGAACAGTACAAGGAAGAACAGCCTCGCGAGGGTCTGTTCTTGGCTGGGGTGATGAACTGCTAGGAGGAGTTCAGTCACCCTTCTCTCTTTCTTTCTCTCTCTCTGCTTGCTAGCCGGACCAACCGACGAACCGAACCCCTTGCTACGTGGGTGGTCGGTCCTATTTATAGGCAAAGGCCCTGGGCCTCTTCCCAAATATTGAGCGGGAAGGGCGCCAACAATGGCGGGCTAATTTGAAGGGGAACATCTAGTACACTTATCCTGACTAAAGTTGGTCTTCGCCTGCGAAAGGCTCTGCGGTGACGCCGTGCTGGGCTCCATGGTGACCTCCATCTCGTAGTCCAGCTGGTCTTGGTCTCGTTGCACCGAAATGGAAACCTTTGCCTGATGCCTCGGTACTCCGCGGCTGCGCTTGCCCCCTTTGCACCAAAGAGGAAAGAAGGACGCTGCGCGCGCTGGCGCCCGCCTGGCATCCTGAGTCATCATGGCTTGCGTCATGGGCACCTCGCGAGGTACCCCGCCTTGATTTCTCCGCCTCCTCGTGAGCCAGCCTGATGAGGCTGCGCCTGAGGATGCGTCGTGCCGTCCGCCCCGCGAGGCTTGGCCCCTCGCGAGGGCCTTGAGTCTTGTGCTGATGAAGATGGGCCATGTTGGGCCCCCATTTGAGCCACGCCGCAGGCCGCAGGTAGGCAAGTCTGGGGACCCCCGTTCCCAGAACGCCGACAACACGTATTTGTATTGTTTCCATTAAGGGGAAAACGACGGGTGAGGGAGTCCTGGATTAGGGGGTATCCGGACAGCCGGATTATATCCTTTGGCCGGACTGTTGGACTATGAAGATACAAGATTGAAGACTTCGTCCCGTGTCCGGATGGGACTCTCCTTGGCGTGGAAGGCAAGCTTGGCAGTACGGATATGTAGATCTCCTTCCTTGTAACCGACTCTGTGTAACCCTAACCCCCTCCAGTGTCTATATAATCCGGAGGGTTTAGTCCGTAGGACCAACAACAATCATACCATAGGCTAGCTTCTAGGGTTTAGCCTCTTCGATCTTGTGGTAGATCAACTCTTGTACTACTCATATTATCAAGAACAACCAAGCAGGACGTAGGGTATTACCTCCATCAAGAGGGCCCGAACCTGGGTAAACATCGTGTCCCCCGCCTCCTATTACCATCCGCCTAGACGCACAGTTCGGGACCCCCTACCCGAGATCCCTCGGTTTTGACACCGACATTGGTGGTTTCATTGAGATTTCCACTGTGCCGTCACTGTAAGGAAGGATGCCTCGTCTCGTTGTTAAAAACAACATTACCGCCGGGGGAGCCCTGGCTGTCGGCCAAACTCTCTGGCTAGGCAGTTTCATCATGACCGCCCGTTCAGCTGCTGCACCGACGATGACTTCTCGGGTCATCGAAAACAGTCTCCACGTCGGCTCGGAATTTGCTGAGCAGATGGATCCAATGGAGCTCTCATCCCTAAACGAGCTCTTGGATCGCATCGCCGCCTGGGGAGTCGCTACAGACTATGATTGGATTGGGCTTAAACCCGATCAAACGGAGATTAACTCTCCACCGGTCACCCACCATATTGCGGTGGTGGAGGAACAATGTGGCGATTCTTCCTCTATCTTGAGGACTAACTATGTCCGGATTCCTGAGCTCTCCGAGCCGGATACCCGTTTACGAGAGGACATCACCCAAGCCCTGAACCTAGAGTCAGACGGCGGGCCAGACTTATCGGGCAACATTCCGGAACCCGGACTTCCAAGATTGGAAACTCCTTGGCCCCTGGGTCTCAGATCGGGTAAGGGTTCGGACTCAAATCCACCCACCCACCCAAACATAAACGATCTTTCCCACACCAGGCAAGCGCCCCAGGAAACTGTACATCATTATTGGCCCAGATTCCTCCTTGTGATGAACAAGGTTAAGGACTGTCGTGAGGAAGACGCAGTCTCATTTTTCCGCAATAATTGCACGGACAAGGGAATCCTTAACGCCATAAGTCGCTGTGACATATCACGCTTCGCTGACTTGGCGTCCATAGTACGAAAGTACTGTGCGATGGAAAGCGCCTGGAAAACCGAAACGAAATTTTGGGATAATCTGGCTCCAAATATACACCCAGTCCGAAGTAAAAGGGTGCACTATCATAAGACACCTGAGTTAATTACAAAGAAGCAAAAACCCTCTACAGGGCGTGGAACCATATTGGAGGGATGGCTCAACGGACCCTGCAAAATTCATAGTACTGCGGATACCATACCAACACACAGCCTTAGAGCGTGTTGGGTACTCCAGCACGTGGCCAAAAGTGGTGAGGATCTTCTCATCCTAGACGCTACAGAGCACCATCCCGGGGATAACAATACAGTATTAACAGTCTTTGAAACCTTCGCATCAAATAATAGGCGCAAGCGAACACTCCGCAGCCTTGCCGAAATCTGCCACGTGGCAGCAATAACTCCATGGAGTGACACGACTATTACCTTCAACGCCAGTGATGAACCTAAATTCCGAACTGCCCGAGCACCGGCCGCACTGGTCCTCAGTCCAATTGTGGACGGCTTTCGACTCACCAAAGTACTCATGGACGGAGGTAGTGGATTAAACCTCATCTATGACGAAACTCTTCAAAAAATGGAAATAGACTGGAACCGCATTGAGAAAAGCAGCACAACCTTCAGAGGAATCATCCCTAGCCGGGAAGCACGCTGTGCTGGGAAAATCACACTAGATGTGGTATTCGGCACGCCGGAGAACTATAGGTTCGAAGAAAGTACATTCCAAGTGGCCCCGTTCAGTAGCGGATACCATGCCCTTTTAGGGCAGGAGGCGTTCACGATCTTCCAAGCCATACCCCATTACGGGTACATGAAGCTCAAAATGCCCGGGCCCAATGGAATCATCACTCTCGCTAGTGATCCGGACACAGCACTCCGCGCCGAAAACAAAACAGCCGCATTGGCCCTCGAGGCATTATCCAAAGCCCTTTCGGCCGAGGAATTAACTGCACTACACCCCACAGTGGACAGGGACGACGTGATACTTGACAAGAGATCCAAGTCCACCTCTTTTAAACCAGCGGATGAAATAGTCAAATTCCAAGTCCACCCAACGGACCCTACAAAACAGCCTCCATCGGGGCACAGTTAAACCCCGCCATGGATGCCACACTACAAGAGTTCCTGCGCGAGAATTGGGACATATTCGCCTGGCACCCCTCAGACATGCCAGGAATCCCACGCAGGCTGGCCGAGCACATCCTTAATATTCTAAAGGGATTCAAGCCGGTCAAGCAGACTCTTCGGCATTTCTCTGAACCTAAGAGACAAGGGGAGAGGAACTAGCCAAGTTATTGGAGGCCAGATTCATTAGAGAAATAAAACACCTGGACTGGCTAGCAAACCTGGTGATGGTACCAAAGAAGGACAAATCCTGGCGCCTATGTGTCGATTTCAAGGACCTCAACAAGGCTTGCCCAAAGGATCCCTTCCCCCTCCCCCGCATCGATCAAATTATCGATGCTACCACAGGACACGATTCATTGTGTTTCCTCGACGCATACTCCGGCTACCACCAAATCAAGATGGCAGAGTCCGACCAAGCCGCAACGACATTTATCACACCATACAGCCCCTTCTATTTCAACACAATGCCTTTTGGGCTCAAAAACGCCGGCGCAACATATCAGCGCATGATTCAGACATGTCTGGAGAAACAGATCGGCAAAATAGTAGAGGCATACGTAGATGATGTGGTCGTTAAAACCAAACACGTCAACTCTCTAATAGACTACTTGAGGCTCACATTCGACAACCTCCGAACATATGACATCAAGCTCAATCCGGAAAAATGTGTTTTCGGTGTACCAGCCGGAAAGCTCCTGGGTTTCATTGTCTCCAGTAGAGGAATTGAAGCAAATGTAGCCAAAATCCGAGCTCTGTCACAGTTGGCTATCCCAACGGACCTCAAACAAATCCAGAAATTAACCGGATGTGTGGCGGTTCTAAGCCGCTTTATCTCCCGCTTAGGAGAAAAGGCATTACCCCTTTATCGCCTCCTTTGGTGCACAGAACACTTCGAGTGGACGGATGCTGCCACAGCCGGTTTGGAAGAAATAAAAGCCATACTGGCAACCAACCCAATCCTGACCGCACCAAACATCGGCGAACCAATGCTGTTGTACATTGCAGCAACTCATCAGGTTGTAAGTGCAGTGCTCGTCGTCGAAAACAAACGGACATAAATTCCCCCTTTAAAAGCCGGTATATTATGTATCCACTGTCCTCACTCCATGCAAATCACGGTACCCACATTATCAAAAGATAGCCTATGCGGTATTCATGGCATCCCTGAAGCTGCGACACTACTTTCAAGAGTGTTCAATTACAGTAGCTTCGGAAGTGCCACTTAATGATATTATAAACAACCGTGATGCCACGGGCCGGATTGCCAAATGGGCCATTGAGCTCCTCCCGTTTGACATAACATACAAACCCAGGTGAGCCATTAAATCGCAAGTATTGGCCGACTTTGTCACCGAATGGACGGAAGCCGAACTCCCTAAAGAGTACTGCGCATACTCCAATTGGATCATGCACTTCGACGGCTCCAAAATGCTGGCTGGTCTGGGGGCTGGCGTCGTCCTGACGTCCCCAACCGGAGATACAGTTCAATACATACTACAGATACTGTATACAGACTCCAACAATGCAGCCGAATATGAAGCCCTGTTACATGGTCTTCGGATGGCAGTTTCCATGGGCATTCAACGCCTGGAGGTGCGTGGGGATTTGAACCTCACAATATCCCAAATAAATGGAGACTTCGATTCCAAGGATCCGAAGATGGAGGCCTATCGCAACGCCGTCCTAAAGATGTCAGCTCGGTTCAAGGGGCTCGAATTTCACCATGTGGCTCGGGAAAACATTCAGGCGGCGGATATCCTCGCCCGCATCGGCGCAAAACGCGATGCGGTCCCCCCCAACATATTTCTGGAGAGGTTGTTTAAGCCATCCATGGTATGGGAAGGGGACACCGGTAACAATAGTCCGGACCCGGCCAAAATGCCCGATACCAAACACTCTGACATAATCGGAGGCTCTGCCACCGAAATAACACCTTCAGCCCATGTAATAATGGCCATCATCGCCCCGTGGACAGAACCATTCCTGGCCTACCTAACTAGGCAGGAACTTCCCGAGGACCAAAATGAGGCATGCTGCATAGTGCGGTGATCTAAAGCCTACAGGGTCCACGAGGGAGAGCTGTATAAAAAAAGCACTACCGGAGTCCTTCAAAGGTGCATCTCCGAAGAGGAAGGGCGGAAGCTTTTGGTAGAAATTCACGCCGGACTCGGCGACCACCACGCCACAGCCCGAGCCCTTGTAAGCAAGGCCTTCCATACAGGTTTTTATTGGCCGACGGCCCGGGTAGATGCACAGGACTTGGTCCAATGCTGCGTCGGTTGCCAGCTTTTCGCAAACCAAAGCCACATGCCACCCACCACCCTCCAAACAATCCCCATCACCTGGCCCTTCGCGGTCTGGGGGCTTGACATGGTTGGAACCCTTAAAGGGGGAACCCATAAGAAAAAAATACTTACTGGTCATGGTGGATAAATTCACCAAATGGATAGAAGCCAAACCTGTTAAAACGGCCGAATCCGGACCGCTAATAGACTTCATATCTGGGGTTGTACACCGTTATGGCATCCCCCACAGCATCATCACTGACAACGGCACGAACTTCATGGCCGACGAGGTAAAACTCTGGTGCAGCAACATGGGCATTAAGCTCGATTATGCCTCTGTCTATCACCCACAAACTAACGGCCAAGTTGAGCAAGAAAATTGTCTTATCATGAGGGGCATCAAACCCAGATTAGTGCGGTCCTTAAAGGAGTCTAACACGCACTGGGTATAGGAGCTCGACTCCGTACTCTGGGGGCTGCGAACCACGCCGAATCGTACTACCGGATACACACCCTTCTTTATGGTGTACGGCGCAGAGGCGGTTTTGCCCTGCGACATAATTCATGATTCACCTCGAGTGCGCATGTACGAAGAAAGAGAAGCTGAGCTCGATCGGCAGGACAGTCTGGACACCTTGGAGGAGTTACGCGACGTGGCAAAAGCCCGTTCCGCATTCTATCAGCAACAGGATCGCAGATACCAAAGCAGAGAAGTACGGGCCAAAACTTATAACGTTGGCGAGCTAGTTCTACGCCTGCCGGAGAAGAAAAATACCAAGCTCGAGCCCGAATGGGAAGGTCCCTTCATTATTGATCAAGTTCTGACCGGTGGAGCGTACCGTCTGCGGGATGCATCAAATAATCGACTTGAGCCGAACCCATGGAACGCAGCCAGGCTCCGAAGATTCTATGCCTAGTGCCGGACTCTATGTTCGTTTTCTTCCTCTGTCCATTTTTTGCATATACATTATCTGTCTTTTTTTCTCTCTTTCTTTCTTTTATTCTTTCTCAAGGCCTTCAAGGGCCAACTTGTGCCTTGCTTGCACACTATTGACGCGCTAACCGCGCTCATTATACCTGGGGGCTTCTTATACAGAAGCTTAATTATTTATCTGGGCTTCATGCCCCGCACATGTGTTATTCTTCCGCATGTACCTTTTCTTAGCCATTATATGCATCGATATGACTTAAGTTTTGGCCAAGCTGGGTTGCCTGGCTCTTGTATTTATGCCCTACGTTTCCCTTAATTCGGCTAGGGCATAAGGGGAGCACCTTTGCGATTGTTACTGCCGGGTCAGCCAGATGTGTACCTCAGACTGGGTGAAGCCGAAAGCTAGCGCTCTTAAGGGAATATTCGGTCGGTGAACAAAAGATGGTTTTTATTTATTTTCCATATGTGCCCCCAGATGTTTTTGCCCGCGTCTCCTCTCGCAGTCCGGACATGCACTTTAGGGCATGCTTACCCATGGAAAGGAACCCTTAACGGAACTATTCTCCCTGGAAGATGTTTCTTACTACCCATGTAATATAACATAACTAGTTGGGTACTTGTCTGTTCAAGCACTAATGACCCCTACGTTTGGTTTCCACGCATACCCCGGTTCTTATATAACCAAGCGGGTATTCAGATACACTCCGGACTATCGGGTCCCGAGGTTGAAGCGAAAAGGTCTGCCATGACAAATGATTTACAATCTGGCTAGAAGGCATTATACATGTCACTTTAATTACATAGTCATGTAGACTGACTAAATTCGTCTTCTATACCATCCAACAGGCTGTCTAGCCTAAAATCCTGTTGGGAATACTTTGCGGCTAATTCTACTTGCCCATACACTAAGCTAACGTGGATCTCTTTCCCATCGGGCCCCACAGGTCTGACCTTGGCCATGTGGTTTGGGTCAGCCTTGGTATACCGCGTCTTCACCATGGCCCAGGCTTCCCTGGCACCTTGACGGCAGGCCGATATCTTCCATAATCGGAAGCGCCGCCGTGCTCCCTTGAGCTTCTCTACAAGCTCTCCAATGCCTGCTGGCAGGGAGACGGATGGCCACAAGACCTGGGCAATACCTTGCATCACCTGCCGAACTTGTTCGTGCAGTTGTGAGAGCTCGGGTAGAAGATCACCCGCATACCCGAGCATCTCCTCTGCGGGACGACCCGTCAGCATACCCGCAGACATAACTCTGTTAGCCGGCTTCTCCGACGCACCCTTTTAAGGGTTCGTTCAAGCACTTACTGAAAATGCCGCGTCGAAGCCGCTTTTTATCCTTTCGGAGTCCACAAGCTGGGCTCGAACATCTTTCAGTTCCACGCTCAACTTGGTATTGGCGTCTTGGAGATTGTTTTTCTCCCGCCTGACCTTAGCCAGCACGCGTTCGCTAGCCCTTAGCTATCGTACGGCATGCTGGTCCTCCGGATTCTCTCCGGAGTCATCTGCAATATCTATTGTTAGATCTGCAGCCATGCCGCACACTATATGGTACCTATCATTCTTTGAAACAAATGTTACCATCTGGGGACTTTTCAGGTTCCTTCAATGCGGCAACGGCGGCCCGAAGTTGGGTCTTTCATTCCTCCAGCTCCTGTGACAGTCGAGTATTCTTCTCTGTAAGAACCTGCACAATAAATGATCCTTAAATCAGTTGTGCCAACTGTTTCAAGTCTTAGGGGCTACTGATATATATACTCATCAAATTTTCTTACCCGTACATCCTTTACATACTGGTCCATGGCTCTGGCTAAACCATTTTGAGCAGCACAGATGTACGCATCTCCCGAGTTGAATGCATCAAACGCCTCTCGGGAGAAACAAGCGTCACAGAGTACGGCTCGGCGATGCCTGTGATTCATGGCGCTCTCCACTTCGGAATTCATAGCGGATATCTTATCCGCATCCTCTATAGAAGGAGCATCCGGTGTGTACCTCGTGTTAGCTTCCGCCTCTGTGCCTGGCCCTGGAGCCCGACTGGTAGAGGCGTGATCGGCGACCTCTCCGGATGTTGTTCGGTGAGCGTTCTTCCTTCTAGGAAACATGAGTGTTATTTTGTTTTTAAAGACGACAACCATGAAGTGAGGAGTTGCATCATACCTCTGCGCCGGCGTCTCCGTCCGGACCGCCTTCCTTTTTAGCCTGTCCGGCTTTGAAACCCCTTGTTGGCGAGTCGCCGCGGGCTCGGCATGGCGTCCCGAGGGCCTTCCCTATAAAACACCGTTTGTATACGGTAGGTGAAGTGCATAAAAGGAAATCCTTTTCAAAGGTTGGGACTCAGGTCTCATTTACCTGCGAGGCTGGGAGTAGCCCAGGGTAGTCGGCTATAATAGCCACCATGGCATCATCACAGCTTAGCTGATAGAAAATCCTATCAATCAGCTCCACGAATATGTCCGGATCCTCTTTCAGGCCGGGGTCGAGGACCCGTTTAGGATCCTCCGGTTGTGGAGGTGGGCTATTGATCTCCCCAACCGCCTTCCGCAGTTCCTGTGATGAAACGACAAGGTAAATATTTATCACAAAAACAAGGGTAGGATGGAAGTAAAAAGAGCGGAAGCTCACCTAGCTTCGAGGGTTGTTCATGGAGAATCCATCCCATGGCTTGATGCGGAGGAACTCCTCTTCTTCCCCCTTATACAGATGGGATAGAATTTTTGCTAGAGCAGCAACTGAGTCTGATCCCTTGCGCCCGCAGCGAGTGGCATCATCTTCCTCGTTGAAGTGCCACATGGGGTGGCCTCGATATTGAAGTGGATGCACCCCCCGCATAATGCATATTGCCATAACCTCAGTTATGGTCAGTCCTGATTTGGCCAGCAACTTTATCCGGCCCATCAGATAAAATACATCTCTATCATCTTCCTCCCGTGGGCTCCGTGGGTGCCAGCTTAGGCGTTTCTTCAAACGGGCGTTGTCGAACTCAAGAAGACCAATCCGGGTAGGATCCGGGAGAGGGACATCCTCCATATAAAACCACTCCAAAGGCCAGTCCTCGGACATCTTCTTCGGGGTACCAGATAGGTATATGGTCCCGGTGATGCGCCAAACTTCGGCTCTGCCCACTTGATATATTGATCCCCTCTGTGTACGGGGCACAAGGCAGAACAACTTCATCCACAGCGCGAAATGAGCTTTGCAACCCAGGAACAGCTCACAAATGGCTACGTAACCAGCGATGTGCAGTATGGAGGCAGGGGTGAGGTCATGCAACTGGAGGCCGTAGAACTCCAGGAGCCCTCGAAGAAATGGATGGATTGGAAATCTGAGTCCCCTTAACAAATAAGGGACAAGGCATACCCGCTCTCCCTTAGAGGGGTTGGGAAAGCTCTCCGCTTGCTCCCCGCCATTATAGGTGGCGAGCCCGGCTCAAACCGGGACCATACACGCTGGAGGGAGGAATCCCTGGGTCTGTAGCTTCACTAATTGGCTGTGCGGGACGGAACACTTCTCCCAGTCTCCAGGCTTGGGGCTGCGGGAGCGAGAGGAGGAGCCGCTTGGCCGGCCATGTTGGGATGGATTTTTTTCGGGCGCGCTCTGATGAATGCTCGCTGAGGGAGGATGGTGTAGTTTGGATCTGAGGATCCTCGTCTCTTTAATAGACAGTTCATTCACATCGATGGGGTGGTAAATGTAAAAGCACCTTGGCTCCTCACATTTGCTTGACACGTGGAAGATGGCTATTATTGGACGCAGAAGCCAAGAAGCGCAACATTTACGAGAAGCCGGACACTATTTAACAGGTACTCAGAGTTTGAAGAAGAACCCGCCTTGCAATGCCGAAGACAATCTGCGCGCCAGACTAATCGTCATTGAAGCCTGGTTTGGGGGCTACTGAGGGAGTCCTGGATTAGGGGGTATCCGGACAGCCGGATTATATCCTTTGGCCGGACTGTTGGACTATGAAGATACAAGATTGAAGACTTCGTCCCGTGTCCGGATGGGACTCTCCTTGGCGTGGAAGGCAAGCTTGGCAGTACGGATATGTAGATCTCCTTCCTTGTAACTGACTATGTGTAACCCTAGCCTCCTCCGGTGTCTATATAAACCGGAGGGTTTAGTCCATCGGACCAACAACAATCATACCATAGGCTAGCTTCTAGGGTTTAGCCTCTTCGATCTCGTGGTAGATCAACTCTTGTACTACTCATATTATCAAGAACAATCAAGCAGGACGTAGGGTATTAACTCCATCAAGAGGGCCCGAACCTGGGTAAACATCGTGTCCCCCGCCTCCTGTTACCATCTGCCTAGACGCACAGTTCAGGACCCCCTACCCGAGATCCGCCGGTTTTGACACCGACATTGGTGCTTTCATTGAGAGTTCCATTGTGCCATCACCGTACGGAAGGATGCCTCGTCTCGTTGTTAAAAACAACATTATCGCCGGGGGAGCCCTGGCTGTCGTCCAAACTCTCCGGCTAGGCAGTTTCATCATGACCGCCTGTTCGGCTGCTGCACCAACGATGACTTCTCGGGTCATCAAAAACAGCCTCCACGTCGGCTCAGAATTTGCCAAGCAGATGGATCCATTGGAGCTCTCATCCCTAAACGAGCTCTTGGATCGCATCGCCGCCTGGGGAGTCGCTACGGACTATGATCGGATTGGGCTTAAACCCGATCAAAGGGAGATTAACTCTCCACCAGTCACCCACCATATTGCAGTGGTGGAGGAACAATGCGGCGATTCTTCCTCTATCTTGAGGACTAACTATGTACGGATTCCTGAGCTCTCCGAGCCGAATACCCGTTTACGGGAGGACATCACCCAAGCTCTGAACCTAGAGTCAGGTGGCGGGCCAGACTTATCGGACAACATCCCGGAACCCGAACTTCCAAGATTGGAAACTCTTCGGCCCCTGGGTCTTAGATCCGTGGTAGGACTTTCATGACCTGGCCCCGAATTACCTCCATCTCCACGATGTTTGACCCTCGAAGATTAACTCTCGTCGTATATTTTGGGTAGGACCCTCGAAGATTAACTGCAGAACTGTGCGTCTAGGCGTCTAGACGAACAGTCAAACATTGTGTCAAAACCGGCGGATCTCGGGTAGGGGGTCCCGAACTGTGCGTCTAGGCGGATGGTAACATGAGGCGGGGGACACGATGTTTACCCAGGTTCAGGCCCTCTTGATGGAGATAATACCCTACGTCCTGCTTGATTGTTCTTAATAATATGAGTAGTACAAGAGTTGATCTACCACGAGATCGAAGAGGCTAAACCCTAGAAGCTAGCCTATGGTATGATTGTTGTTGTCCCTACGGACTAAACACTCCGGTTTATATAGACACCGGAGGGAGCTAGGGTTACACAGAGTCGGTTACAAGGAAGGAGATCTACATATCCGTATTGCCAAGCTTGCCTTCCACGCCAAGGAGAGTCCCATCCGGACACGGGACGAAGTCTTCAATCTTGTATCTTCATAGTCCAACAGTCCGGCCAAAGGATATAATCCGGCTATTTGGATACCCCCTAATTCAGGACTCCCTCAGTAGCCCCTGAACCAGACTTCAATGATGATGAGTCCGGTGCTCAGATTTTTTTCGGCATTGCAAGGCGGGTTCCTCCTCCGAATACTTCATAGAAGATTTTGAACACGAGGATCGTGTCCGGCTCTGCAAAACAAGTTCCACATACAACTATAGAGAGAATAATATTTTCACAAATCTAATCTGCCGACGCATTCCGCAGCACGACATCACACCACAGCCAGGTCACCATTCGAATCGTTTTTCACAACCAACCTCAGTGTGTTTCGCGAGGCGGTTTCCTTGGCACATCTTGTCGAAGCAGAGATCGTGTCCCCTTATTACGGGATTCCCATCAATATGGATGTGGGTAACCCAACCGCGCCATCAATTACGGCACTTGGGGGATAAGCGAGTTTTACCAGGCTGGTGGGGGCGCATAGTTTAGTCCGCCCTTATAAAGGGATAAGGCTTCACCTTTTTCTACCCACGCCTTCTTCCTCCTTGCTCATCCACTCTCGCGCACTCGAGCTCCAGCGCCCAAGTCCACATCCTTCTCCTCAACCCTCTCCAAACATGTCCGGAGCGGGAGGCAAGTGGATGGTCTCCTCCGTTATGGAGGGAGACATCAAAAAGCTGCGCGGGGCCGGATACTTAGCCGCGGATATCGCGCACCGGCTGCCAGCCGCGGGGCAGATCGTCCCTACCCCGGAACCTCACGAAAGGGTGGTTTTCCTCACCCACTTCGTCCGTGGACTGGGGTTTCCCCTCCATCCATTCGTTCGCGGCCTTATGTTCTATTATGGGCTGGACTTCCATGATCTGGCCCCGAATTTCATCCTCAACATCTCGGCGTTATCATCGTGTGCGAGGATTTCCTCCGCATCCGGCCCCACTTGGGCCTGTGGCTGAAGACCTTTAATGTCAAACCGAAGGTAGTAGGCGACCAACAAGCGGAATGCAGCGGAGCCATGGTGGGCAAAATGCCCAACGTTACATGGCTCGAGGGCTCCTTCATGGAGACCATAAAGTGGTGACAATCGGGGTGGTTCTACATCACCGAGCCACGCGACACCAACTGGGTGGCGGCCCCCGAGTTTCGATCCGGAATCCCCACGCGGCTCACTTCCTGGAAGGAGAAGGGCCTGTCCTGGGGCTCATCGGTGGAGCTGGATGGACTCCAGAAGTGTATCCAGAACATGATAGGCAAGAAACTCAAGCTTGTCAACATAGTCCAGGTCCTGCTCTTCCGCCGGATCCTCCCGTGTCAACAACGGGCTTTCAACTTATGGGAGTTCGACCCGGCCCAGCACCAGACTCTACGCGAGCTCTGCGACACGATGCATTAGGACGTCTGGAAGGTGCTGTTCAAGGGCGCCGAGGTCCCCCTCTCCTTACCGAGGACCGCGGGCTAAGCGCGACGCGCCCTGCGAATCCAGTAAGTTCTATACATCTTGTAGGTTATTTATTTTCCATAGTTTAACTATGTGCAGGATCTGAGCTCCCAAGCCTTTGACAGGACTAGGTGGAGACATCGGAGCAGATTGACTGCCCGGCCCCTCTGCCCGAAGACCCTGCAGACGCTCTCCTGACGGAGATGCGGACCCCGGCTCCTTATGAGGTGCCGGAGAAGAAGATCAAGAAGAAGGCCACGGGAACCCGAAAGAGTTCCCGGTGCCAGGTGGTATCAGACTCATTGTCCGATAACTCCGAGACGCACTCCTCCCGTGAAAATGAGGAGGAGGAAGATGAAGATTCTCCCCCGGCTGAGAAGGAAGGCCGCCCCAACCGGGGAGGCCGGAGGGTTCAAGAAGGGAAGGACTCTCCTTCTAGACAGTTCCACCATCGCCGCCGACAGCGAAGGCGAGTGGTTACTCAGGGCCAAGCCCCTGGCGAAGTCATAAGTATTCGGATACCAGAGTAACTCATAACATACTTTTGTTGCACTGCTTCTCCTAACGTCGAATATGATTATGCAGTCCGCCCCGAGCCCGTATCGACGTATCCTCATCGGACGGCTCCTTGGACTCGTCGGATATGAATAGCAAATCACTTCCAACCGCCTCCTCTCCTCGCCCTACGGACAATGTCGAGGTATTGTCTCAAGGGGCACCGAGCTAGGGGGAGATAGTCCTGAAGGCACCTCAAGGCGACCTTCCGGACTCCAGGCGCAAAGGGAGCAAGACTCCCAAGGGCTCCAAGTTCGGCTCTCAGTCGAACACCGTGCCGGAACCTCCAGTGGTTCCGGACTCCGGCAGGCGGCCCCCTTCCAAGAGGGGCAAGCCGCCCGTGCTGGTGACCTCTGTCTATCCAGAGGCACCGGACAACCTGCTGGGAGCGCTTCACGGCGCTTCCATCAACGAAGAGCACCACACTATTATGAGTGCGGTGATCAAGAAGGTTCAGTTCGCCAAGAGCGGACTGACTGAAGCCTGTGCCAGCCTTCTAACAGGCTTTGAGGTAAGTATTTAAAATATAGGAAAATATTACCGCATAGACAGTAGCCCCTGATGCTATGTTTGGTGTTCACAAAGAAAAGCCGAATAGAGGATCAAATAATATCTACAGGACTCTAATATAAGTATGTCTGTATGCGTATGCAGGCTTCGCTGCTGACCTCTGCCGCACTGATTGCGGTGGTCGCTGCACTGAAGCAGAACCTCGAGCGGTTCGAGAAAGAGCTCGGCCTTGCCAAGAGGCAGCTCGAGGAGAACAAAGGTAAGTAATACCTTGTCTATATATATATATATATATATATATATATATATATATATATATATAAGATGTGGTTGCAAAATGATAGGATCATCATGGATGTGCCAGGGGTCACGACCGAAGTGGCGACCCTGAAGCAAGCGCTGTCCGAGGCCGAAAACGAAGCGGCCAAGGAGCGCACCGAGCGGGAGAAACAGGAGGCACGGGTGGGTGAGGTGCAGCAAGAGCTCCAGGCTCTCGTGAAGAAGCACGAGACCTTGGAGCTTGACTCGAAGACGCGAGGGTCTGAGCTTGCCGCGGCCCTCGAGAGCACAAAGCATGCCAAGGCTGAAGCCCAAAAGGCCCTCCAGGAAATTGAGGCGATGAGGAAGATAGCGGCGGGTAAGGTATTCATTATGCAAAGCAAGCATGTGAAAGTAAATTACTTGTTACTTACCCGAGTTCGGAGCTATCCAGGAGCATTCACAGATTTGCCCCGCAGCGTGTCGGATGCCGCAAAGTACTACCGGGCCGAGGAGGGAAGCTCGACGGAGAAGTTGTTCTGGTCTCAGTATACTCGGACCAAGCACCCGATGCCTGTGAGCGACCAGCTGAAGCAACTGGTCGAGCTGCACAAGGCAGCCGAACAGGCCATGAGGGGCCTTATAGTTCAGATGTGGCCTGGCGACTCCCTTACCAACAACTACTTCGGCCTGGTGAGACGGCTTGTAGATGCCTGCCCATGGCTGGAAGTCATAAAGAGGTCCGTCTACATCGAAGGTGCACGCCGGGCTTTTGCCCGTGCGAAGTTGCACTGGGCCAAGATGGACGCCGAGAAGCTGGTGAAGGAGGGGCCGCCGCAGGGCAAGGAGCATCGCCACCCTGAAATGTATTATGAGGGTGTCCTGAAGGGAGCCCGTCTTGTGGCGGACGAGTGTGCGAAGGATGTAATTTTTGAATGAACTTGCTCATGTGATCCTGTATTATGAAAACTTGTTCATGTGCGCTATGCAACGCTTGTTTGAATTTAAAATATTACCTTCTGTGCGGCTGTTTATCAAATCTGAGAGATGGCCAGTCATCGGCTTCTGCCCCTATGCCACGAGTGCTGGGGTGTTCGGGATAAATCTGAGCACTCCTTTTCCCATTGTTGGGTCCTTCGAGGGAGGTGCTCAGCACAACGAACAAGGCAATCAGACTATAATGCTTTGTCACTCTCACTTAGCCATAGAAGTCTACAATTTTAAATTTGGCCGAAGCCCCTAGTATTCGGAAGGCCAAATTCGGGGCGCTATACACGCCTAAGCCGGACAAAGCCGACTCCTCGCCCTGAGCGGCATAAGTCTTTAGGGACTCGAGACCTCTCGAACAGCGACCAGCTCTCGCCTTATCATGACAGCTAGTTTTAGCTTTCTCTACTGAGGTGCTTGCCTAGATGAACCGTGGCACAATCGCAGTAGTTCTCCCAGTGCTACCTTAGCCGATATAGCGGAACGTAAGGTACCAAAACGTGGGAGCCAGGCAAACCCAACTATTGACCCAAGACATGATTCGGAGCTGATGCATATAATGCTATAAGTTCGGGGTGCCACACTGTCGAAAATGTTCGGACTTCTCACGCCGTATTATGGGGTACACTTAAGCCCCTGGCGTATTGACCGTACCAGAGTGTACGGGTGCTAAATGTCATGAATGAACATACATATGAAAAAAGGAATAGAGAATGCTATAATAGACTAGTGCTATGCATTATTTATTCAAAAAGGTGTGTCGAAGCATAATGATACAAGTAGTGCGATAAGCAAAAAGTAGGACTATTTGACATGTCCCCTCCAAGGGCAAGCTGCGGAATAGTATTTAAAGCAGGCATTTCACTCGTTATCAGAGACCACCTGGGGGTTCCATGATGCGACGTAGCTTTCTGCCTCCTTGGTTGTTGTATCGTGTGCCCGGCAATCGTACTGCCGGACAGGGTTTCTAGAGAGTAAAGTCCTGAAAGAGAGAAAAAATAACAAAGCGGGAAGCCCCTAGTGCGGTTGAGCCATGTTTTGGGGCGTGCCGTAGTCGTGCCCCCCACCTATGCCCATGGTATTTTCAATGCGTAATTATGTACGCAAGGCACGGATTTCACCGTTTGGCTGGGACTGGGATGGGGGCCGCATTGCTATGCGAGCTCGGAACGTGCCAGGCGGTCTTGTTGCAGATTACTCCGGGCGCGCTTAACGGTGTCCGGGTGTTTAATCACCGAACTGGTGGATTGCCTGAAGAGGCTGCTTTGTGCTTCTGCTGCGAGGGCCACATTGTGCTCCTCCGTGCGGAGAGAGGGCTCTATGTTTCCATTGACTGTGATGACCCCCCGAGGTCCTGGCATCTTGAGCTTAAGGTATGCATAATGCGTTACCGCATTGAATCTCACAAATGCGGTTCACCCGAGCAGTGCATGATAGCCACTGCGGAATGGGACTATATCGAAGATTAACTCCTCGCTTCGGAAGTTATCCGGGGATCCGAAGACCACTTCCAGTGTGACTGAGACTGTGCAATCGGCCTCTACACCTGGTATGACGCCTTTGAAGGTCGTTCTGTGGGTTTGATCCTTGAGGGGTCTATACCTATTTTGCACACTGTGTCTTGATAAAGCAGGTTCAAGTTGCTACCGCCGTCCATAAGGACTCGAGTGAGGTGAAATCCGTCGATGATTGGGTCTAGGACCAGTGCGGCGAATCCGCCATGACGGATACTAGTGGGATGGTCCCTGCGATCGAAGGTGATCGGACAGGAGGACCATGGGTTGAACTTTGGGGCGACTGGCTCCATCGCATATACGTCCCTTAGCGCACGCTTCCGCTCCCTCTTGGGGATGTGGGTTGCATATATCATGTTCACCGTTCGCACTTGTGGGGGGAACCTCTTCTGTCCTCCGGTGTCCGGCGCCCGGGGCTCCTCCTCGTCATTGCTATGTGACCCCTTATCTTTGTTTTCGGCATTTAACTTGCCAGCCTGCTTGAACACCCAACATTCCCTGTTGGTGTGGTTGGCTGGCTTGTCGGGGCTGCCGTGTATTTGACACGAGTGATCGAGTATACGGTCCAAACTGGACGGGCCCAGAGTGCTTCTTTTGAATGGCTTTTTCCGCTGACCGGGTTTAGAGCCTCTGTATCCGGCATTGAGTGCCGTATCCTCGGTATTGTCGCTGTTGATGTGGCGCTTGTGTTTGTTGCGACGTGACCTGCCATTGCTATCCTTGGTATCCGAAGTACCATGGTTCTTTGATATATTATTGCTGCGAGCCAGCCAACTGTCCTCTCCCGCGCAAAAGCGGGTCATGAGTGTCGTGAGGGCTGCCATAGATTTCGGCCTTTCCTGGCCAAGGTGCCGGGCGAGCCACTCGTTGCGAATCTTGTGCTTAAAAGTTGCTAGGGCCTCTGCATCCGGACAGTCGACGATTTGATTTTCTTTGTCAGGAACCGTGTCCAGAATTGCCTGGCCGATTCCTCTGGCTGTTGAATTATCTGGCTCAAGTCATCGACATCTGGTGGTCGCACATAAGTGCCCTGGAAGTTGTCGAGGAATGCGGCTTCCAGATCTTCCCAATAGCCAATGGATTCTGCTGGCAGGCTGTTGAGCCAATGCCGAGCTGGTCCTTTGAGCTTGAGTGGGAGGTATTTGATGGCGTGTAGATCGTCACCGCGGGCCTTATGGAAGTCCTTGATCCATACCGCAGGATCTGTTGTACCGTCGTATGATTCGATATTTACAGGTTTGAAACCCTCTGGGATTTGGTGATCCATTACTTCGTCTATGAAGCATAGGGGGTGTGCGGCGCCTCTGTACTGGGCTATGTCGCGACGCAACTCAAATGAGTCTTGTCCGCTATGTTCGGCCCGGTCGGATTTACTTTTACTGTATCCGGCGTGACGGTTATCGTCTCGCGTAGTGGCGTACCCTCGTGATCCGTAGATCAATCTTGCGTGCTTTGCTTTGTCCTCCAATACGTCTCATAGGTCTAGTGTGTTTCCCCGTGCCTTGACATTTTTATTTGAGTGGCATTAGGGTGCGGGCTGAGCTTTTGGCTGAAAAGCCTCTCTGTCACGGCCACGAGGTGGCCGATCAGCCACATCATACGCTGGAGATGTAGGTTTTAATGCTTCCTCCTCCAGTCGGGGTAGCAACCTGCACTTTGGGTAACTCTTGGAGGGGCGTTCGAGTTCATATTCCTCGGCTTCAAGGACTTCAGTCCATCTGTCAGCTAGCAAATCTTTATCAGCTTGAAGCTGCTGTCGCTTTTTCTTAAGGCTATTTGCCGTGGCTATAAGCCGGCGCTTGAAGCGCTCTTGCTCGAAGGGATCCTCAGGCACGACAAATTCGTCATCGTCGAGGCTTGCCTCGTCTTTGGAGGGAGGCATGTAATTATCATCCTCCGCATCTCCATCTGCCGCTCTCTCGGGAGGGCTGGCTTCTCCATTCTCCTGCTCTAAATCTTGCGGGAGGGGATTGTCGTCATCTTCGGCACTATCCGGAGTGCTATTATCTCCTGTGTCAGTATCACCGCTTTTGCTTTGGCGAGACTTAGAGCGGCGCCGCTGTCGTCGGCGCTTGGGTTGCTTCTTGGAGGGGTCATCCTCCGATGTCCCGTCGCCATTGCCTTCTTTGGGTGTGTCCACCATGTATATATCATATGATGAGGTGGCTGTCCAGTGCCCTATGGGCAGTGGTTCCTGTTTTTCTCCTGCATCGTCGTCCATACCGTCGATGTATTCAGAGTGGAAGTCGAGCGTGTTGGTCAAATCATCGACAGTGGCTACTAAGTGGGTGGTGGGTGGGCGGCGAATTTCTTCGTCATCCGCATTCCAATCCTGTTGGACATAGTTCGGCCAGGACTCTCCTGACAAGGAGAGAGACCTTAATGAGTTCAGTATGTCGCCAAAGGGCGAGTGCTGAAAGATATCTGCGGAGGTGAACTCCATGATCGGCGCCTAGTCGGATTCGATAGGCACAGGAACAGGCGGTTCGGAGTTCGTGGCCGGTGAAGAATCCGACAGTTCGGCGTCACGGCTCCCGTGAAGGGTAAGGTCGATACTCAGCTCGATCGCCACTGAGAATACGGACTCCGTGGCGGGGTCTATCCACCCGTCCATGGATGGTGCAATTGGCTCCGAATTGAGGGTCGGAGCGGCTGCCGGTGCGGTCTCCTGAACACTGTCCGATGGTAGAGCTAAATCATGCTCCATGCGGCGCACTCGGCAGGGGCTCGAATCCGTCGAAGATCAAGTCTCCACGGATGTTGGCCGTGTAGTTTAAGCTTCCAAACCTGACCTGGTGGCCAGGGGCGTAACTCTCGATCTGCTCCAGATGGCCAAGCGAGTTGGCTCGCAGTGCGAAGCCGCTGAATACAAAGATCTGTCCGGGGAGAAAAGTCTCACCCTGGACTACATCGCTATCAATGATCGAAGGAGCCATCAAGCCTAACGATGATGACACAGAGGAACTCTCAATGAAAGCACCAATGTCGGTGTCAAAACCGGCGGATCTCGGGTAGGGGGTCCTGAACTGTGCGTCTAGGCGGATGGTAATAGGAGGCGGGGGACACGATGTTTACCTAGGTTTGGGCCCTCTTGATGGAGGTAATACCCTACGTCCTGCTTGATTGTTCTTGATACTATGAGTAGTACAAGAGTTGATCTACCACGAGATCGAAGAGGCTAAACCCTAGAAGCTAGCCTATGGTATGATTGTTGTTGTCCCTACGGACTAAACCCTCCGGTTTATATAGACACCGGAGGGAGCTAGGGTTACACAGAGTCGGTTACAAGGAAGGAGATCTACATATCTGTATTGCCAAGCTTGCCTTCCACGCCAAGGAGAGTCCCATCCGGACACGGGACGAAGTCTTCAATCTTGTATCTTCATAGTCCAACAGTCCGGCCAAAGGATATAATCCGGTTGTCCGGATACCCCCTAATCCGACAATGGGGTTTATTCATATTGCTTGGGTTTACTTTCTCTACATCATGTCACCTTACTTAAGGCGTTACTCCATTTTTCATGAACTTAATACCGTAGATGCATGCTGGATAGCGGTCGATGGGTGGAGTAATAGTAGTAGATGCAGGCAGGAGTCGGTCTACTTGTCTCGGACTTATCTCGGACATGATGCCTATATACATGATCATTGCCTTGAATATCGTCATAACTATGCGTTTTTCTATCAATTTCCCAACGGATTTGTCTACCCATCATATGCTTTTTGTTCGAGAGAGAATCCTCTAGTGAAAACTATGGCCCCGGGATCTACCTTTATCATATATTAAATCCAAAAATACCTTGCTGCAATTTATTTACCGTTATTTTATTTTGTGTTTTACTTTATCTATCTATCACTATCAGATTTGATCCTTGCAAATAACCACCGAGGAGCTTAACAAACCCCTTGATCGCGTTGGGTGCAAGTATTTGCTCTTTTGTGTGTAGGTGCTGCTAACGAGGTTTCGTGTGGTTCTCCTACTGGATTGATAACCTTGGTTCTTACCTGAGGGAAGTACTTATCTCTACTATACTGCATCATCCTCTCCTCTTCGGGGAAATCCCAACGTAGCACACAAGTAGCAGTACTTCAAAGGAAGACAAAAGGAACATCGGCATACTCGTGAGTACTGATTTTATCAGTACCACGCACCCCCCATAAGACATAAGGTTACCCTTCCAACAACTTAGTTTTTTAAATCAATCTTCAATACACTTCCATTCCTTATTAGAGGGCATGCGATGGTGAATTTATATGTCCAGATAACTAAACGGTAGGGTACCTAGTTCACATCCGAACAATTGTCTATAAGATTCTTGTTCCTCCTTGGCTCTTGCAAAATAGAACAATTCACTTTTGTTAAAATTAATCTTCAAACCCGACAACGAATAGGCATAACATGAGCTTCATATTTCTGGCCTTTGCCATGTCATGTTCCATGATAATGATACTATCATCCACGTATTGTAGTATGGACACCCCACCATCCACAAGATGTGGTACTAGTCCTCCTACTTGTTCGTCCTCCTTAGCTCTACCTATGAGAATTGCGAACATGTCTACCACTATGTTGAACAATATAGGTGAGATGGGGTCCCCCTATCTTAGACCCTTTTGTGTCTGGAAGTAGTGACCTATGTCATTGTTTACTTTAATCCCGATGCTACCTTTTTGTACAAAAGAATCGACCGACTTCCTCCATGAATCATCGAATCCCTTCAACGCAAGGCTTGTTGGAGAAACAGTCATTTAACCTTATCATACACTTTTTCGAAATCCACATTGAAGACCACCCCATCTAGTTTCTTTGAGTGGATCTCATGTAGTGTTTCATGTAGGACAACCACACCCTCTAGTATGGTTCTGCCCGGCATGAAAGCTGTCTGAGTTGGTTGCACCACACTATGTGCAATCCTCATTAATCGGCTGGACCAACTTTTGTAAAAAAATTTAAATCTCACATTGAGCAGACATATCGGTCTGAACTGCTCAATATGCACTGCCTCCACCTTGTTTGGCAACAGCGTTATTGTTCCAAAGTTTAGGTGGAATAGTTGCAGTTGGCCATTAAACAAGTCATGGAACACTGGCATGAGGCACCCTTAATAATATGCCAACATTTCTTATAAAATTTTGCTGGGAAGCCATCTGGGCTAGCTGCCTTATTATTCTTCATCTCTGACATGGCCTCAAACACCTCTTTCTCCATGAATGGCACCGATAAAATCATTCTTGTTTATCCCGAGCTGAGGAATATCCCCTACCATGTGTTCGTTAAGAGACACAAAATTGTCCTTAGGAGCACCAAAAAGCTGTTTATAGTACTTAGAGATGTACAATTTTAGGTTCTCATGTCCTACGATTGTACCCTCACCCCGTTCTAGCTAGAAGATTTTCTTCTTCCTGTATTTTCCATTTGCAATCAAATGAAAGAACTGAGTATTGTTATCCCCTTGGACGACCTGCTTCACTTCAGCTCTAAGTGCCAATTTCATCTCTTCTTCTCTAAGAAGTGCTCGTAATTTCTGCTAAGCCCCCATCTTAGATGCCTGTTCATCTGCATCTAGTAAGATGGATTTTGCCTTTAGGCCGAGTTCATTTATAAGGTGTATAAGCCTATCTTTTTCCACCTTATATATCCCGCTTTCATTCTTAGCCAAGCCCCTCTGGAATTGCCGCAAATGCCTAATCTTATTTTGCCATCTCTCAACATTAGACTCCCTCCTATGACCTTAGACCATTCTCGGGCTAATAGATCAATGAAGCCCCCTCTCTGAAACCATTCTAGTTCTAAAGAGAAGACATTCTTGTTTCCCACATGGGTTGCCTCCCCAGAGTCAACAATCAATGGAGTGTGGTCCGGCCCCTATGTAGGGCTTGCACCGTCACCAATGAAAACTTCTGCTCCCACTCAACGCTAGTGAGAACTCGATCTAACTTCTCGTATGTTGGATTCTGCAATGTGTTCGCCCAGGTGAACTATCTGCCTACGAGGTCTATCTCCCTGTGGTCCAGACTTTCAATAATAGTATTAAACATGAATGGCCATTTCCCATCAAAGTTATCATTATTTTTTTCTTCTCTCCGTCTGATTATGTTAAAATCACCTCCAACAAAGATAGGGAGCCTCTCGTCCCCGCAGACCCGCACAAGTCGACTAGGAAATTGATACATCCATCTTGGATCATGTTTACCTACTATTATATATAATGTTTTATGCATAATAATGCCTTTTGAAGTAATTCTAATGCCTTTTCTCTCATAATATGCAAGGTTCACACAAAGAGGGAGAATACCGGCAACTGGAATTCTGGACCTGAAAAAGCTACGTCAGGCTACCTATTCTGCACAACTCCAAATGAGCTGAGACTTCACAGGGATTTTTTATGGAATAAATAAGAATTATTGGAGCAAATAACTACCAGAGGGGCCCACTAGGTGGGCACAACCCACCTGGGCGCGCCAGGGAGCCCAAGCGCGCCCTGGTGGGTTGTGCCCTCCTCGGCCTACCTTAGGTGCCCCTTTTCTAGTATATAAGTCATTTTGACCTAGAAAAAAAATAAGGAGATGACTTTCGGGACGAAGCGCCGCCGTCTCGAGGCGGAACTTGGGCAGGAGCACTTTTTCCCTCCGACGAAGCAATCTCGCCGGGGGAACTTCCCTCCCGGAGGGGAAAATCATCGTCATCATCATCACCAACAACTCCCCCATCTTGGGGAGGGCAATCTCCATCAACATCTTCAACAACACCATCTCCTCTCAAATCCTAGTTCATCTCTTGTGTTCAATCTTTGTGCTGGAACCTTAGATTGGTGCTTGTGGGTGACTAGTAGGGTTGATTACATCTTGTAGTTGATTACTATATGGTTTATTTGGTGGAAGATTATATGTTCAGATTCATTATGCTATTTAATACCCCTCTAATCTTGAGCATGATTATCATTTGTGAGCAGTTACTTTTGTTCTTGAGGTCACGGGAGAAATCTTGTTGCAAGTAATCATCTGAATTTGATGTGTTCGATATTTTAATGGTATGTATGTTGTGATTCCCTTAATAGTGTCATGTGAACGTCGACTACATGGAAATTCACCATATTTGGGCCTAAGGGAATGCATTGTGGAGTAGTTATTAGATGATTTGTTGCGAGAATGACTCAAACTTAAACCCTAGTTTATCCACTACTTCGTAAGGGACTGATTTGGATCCAAATGTTTAATACTATGGTTAGATTTATTCTTAATACTTTTCTCGTAGTTTCGGATGCTTGCAAGGGGGTTAATCATAGGTAGGAGGTTTGTTCAAGTAAGAACAACACGTAAGCACCTGTCCACCCACACATCAAATTATCAAAGTGTTGAGGAACGCAGTATTTCAAAAAAAAAATCCTACGATCACGCAAGATCTATCTAGGAGATGCATAGCAACGAGAGGGGAGAGTGTGTCTACGTACCCTCGTAGACCGAAAGCGGAAGCGTTTATCAACGCGGTTGATGTAGTCGTACACCTTCACGATCCGTCTCGATCAAGTACCGAACGTACGCCACCTCCGCGTTGAGCACACGTTCAGCTCGATGACGTCCTCGCCTTCTTGATCCAGCAAGACGGGTGAAGTAGTAGATGAGTTCTGGCAGCATGATGGTGTGGTGACGGTGTTGGTGAAGAACAATCTCCGTGGGGCTTCGCCTAAGCACTACGAAAACTATGACAGAGGATAAACTAGAGGGGACGGGGTTGCCGGCACACGACTTGGTGATTCTTGATGTGTCTTGGGTGCTAGCCCTGCCCCTCTTTTTATATGTTGAGCCCTGGGGTCGAAACTTGGAGTAAAAGCCTCCTCAAAGTCGGTTTTGCCTGAAAGGCAAGAGTCCCACTCAGACTCCAGGACCAAACGCCACAATCGTTGGCGTCTGGCCCAGACGCCATGGGCCTTGGCGTCTGGTCCAGGGCCAGACGCCAGTGTCTCCGACGTTTGGCCTCTGACCTCCGCAAAACTATCTTTTGCACCGACCTATAGCCCCATGGGCCTGACCCCTTGGCCTAACCATATCATCCAATATGTGAATCTTTACCTCCGGACCATTCTGGAGCTCCTCGTTATGTCCGTGATCTCATACGGGACTCCGAACAACATTCGGTCACCAACATACATAACTCATATAATACTATATCGTCAACGAACCTTAAGCATGCGGACCCTACGGGTTCGAGAACTATGTAGACATGACCGAGACACCTCTCCAGTCAATAAGCAATAGCGGAACCTGGATGCCCATATTGGCTCCTACATATTCTATGAAGATCTTTATCGTTCGAACCGTATGACAACATACGTAATTCCCTTTGTCATTGGTATGTTACTTGCCCGAGATTCTATCGTCGGTATCTTCATACCTAGTTCAATCTCGTTACCGGTAAGTATCTTTACTCATTCTGCAATACAACATCCCGTAACTAACTCATTAGTTACATTGCTTGCAAGGCTTATTATGATGTGCATTACCGAAAGGACCCAGAGATACCTCTCCGATACAAAAAGTGACAAATCCTATTCTTGATCTATGCCAACCCAACAAACACCTTCAGAGACACCTGTAGAGCATCTTTATAATCATCGAGTTACGTTGTGATGTTTGATAGCATACAAGGTGTTCCTCCGGTATTTGGGAGTTGCATAATCTCATAGTCAAAGGAATATGTATAAGTCATGTAGAAAGCAATATCAATAAAACTTAGCGATCATTATGCTAAGCTAACGGATGGGTCTTGTTCATCACATCATTCTCTAATGATGTGATCCCGTTCATCAAATGACAACACATGTCTATGGTTAGAAAACTTAACCATCTTTGATTAACGAGCTAGTCTAGTAGAGGCATACTAGGGACACTCTGTTTTGTCTATGTATTCACACATGTACTAAGTTTCCGATTAATACAATTCTAGCATGAATAATAAATATTTATCATGATATAAGGAAATATAAATAACAACTTTATTTTTGCCTCTAGGGCATATTTCCTTCCGTCTCCCACTCTCACTAGAGTCAATAATCTAGTTCACATCATCATGTGATTTCACACCAATAGTTCACATCTTTATGTGATTAGTTCACATATCCATGTGAGTAATACCCAGAGATTTTACTAGAGTCAATAATCTAGTTCACATTGCTATGTGATTAACACCCATAGAGTGATCATGTTTTGCTTGTGAGAGAAGTTTAGTCAACGAGTCTGCCACATTCAGAGCCGTATGTACTTTGTAATTTTTCTATGTCTACAATGCTCTACACGGAGCTACTCTAGCTAATCGCTCCCACTTTCAATATCTATCTAGATCGAGACTTAGAGTCATCCAGATCGGTGCCAAAGCTTGCATCGACGTAAATATTTACGACTAACTCTTTGTCACCTCCATAACCGAGAAACATTTCCTTATTCCACTAAGGATAATTTTGACCACTGTTCAGTGATCCACTCCTGGATCACTATTGTACCCTCTTGCCAAACTCATGGTGAGGTACCCAATAGGTCTGGTACACAGCATAACATACTTTATAGAACCTATGACTGAGGCATAGGGAATGACTTCTCATTCTTTTTCTATTTTCTGCTGTGGTCGTGTTTTGAGTCTTACTCAACTTTACACCTTGCAACACGGGCAAGAACTCCTTCTTTGACTGTTCCATTTTGAACTACTTCAAAATCTTGTCTAGGTATGTACTCATTGAAAAATCTTATGAAGCGTCTTGATCTATCTCTATAGATCTTGATGCCCATGAAGGAAATATGCCCTAGAGGCAATAATAAAGTTATTATTTATTTCCTTATATCATGATAAATGTTTATTATTCATGCTAGAAATGTATTAACCGGAAACTTAGTACATGTGTGAATACATAGACAAACAGAGTGTCACTAGTATGCCTCTACTTGACTAGCTCGTTGATCAAAGATGGATATGTTTCCTAACCATAGACATGAGTTTTCATTTGATAAACGGGATCACATCATTAGGAGAATGATGTGATTGACTTGACCCATTCCATTAGCTTAGCACTTGATCATTTTAGTTTACTGCTATTGCTTTCTTCATGACTTATACATGTTCCTATGACTACGAGATTATGCAACTCCCGAATACCGGAGGAACACTTTGTGTGCTACCAAATGTCACAACGTAACTGGGTGATTATAAAGGTGCTCTACAGGTGTCTCCGATGGTAATTGTTGAGTTGGCATAGATCAAGATTAGGATTTGTCACTCTGATTGTCGGAGAGGTATCTCTGGGCCCACTTGGTAATGCGCATCACTATAAGTGTCGGTGTCAAAACTGGCGGATCTCGGGTAGGGGGTCTCAAACTGTGCGTCTAAGGCGGATGGTAACAGGAGGCAGGGGACACGATGTTTTACCCAGGTTCGGGCCCTCTTGATGGAGGTAAAACCCTACGTCCTGCTTGATTTATTCTTGATAATATGAGTAGTACAAGAGTTGATCTACCACGAGAACGGAGAGGCTAAACCCTAGAAGCTAGCCTATGGTATGATTGTATGTTGTCCTACGGACTAAAACCCTCCGGTTTATATAGACACCAGAAGGGGCTAGGGTTACACAAGGTCGGTTACAAAGGAGGAGATATACATATCCGTATTGCCTAGCTTGCCTTCCACGCCAAGTAGAGTCCCATTCGGACACGGGACGAAGTCTTCAATCTTGTATCTTCATAGTCCAACAGTCCAGCCAAAGGATATAGTCCGGCTGTCCGGAGACCCCCTAATCCAGGACTCCCTCAGTAGCCCCTGAACCAGGCTTCAATGACGATGAGTCCGGCGCGCAGTGTTGTCTTCGGCATTGCAAGGCGGGTTCCTCCTCCGAATACACCACGAAAGAATTTGAATACAAGGATAGTGTCCGACCCTACAAAATAAGTTCCACATACCACCATAGAGAGAATAATATTACCACAAATCTAATCTGCTGACACGTTTTGGCAGCATGACATCACGCCATGGCCCGGTAATTATTTGAACTGTTTTTCTTTAACCAGCCCCGCATATAGCGCGAGGAGGTTTCTTGACACGTCTTGTCAAAGCAGAGATCGTGTTCCCCTTATTACGGGATTCTCATCAATACAGACGTGGGTAACCCAACCATGCCTAGGACTCCTAGATTTTAGGCAAGTCCCAAACGGCCATGAGGAGGACACTTGATATTCACCCTCTTTATAAAGGGACAAGGCTGTTACTTTTTTGCCTCCCGTGCTCAATCGAATCCCTCCCCCGCCTCGAGTTCTAACACCCAAAGCCAAGGTCAGGTGCTTCGGACCTTCAATCATGTCCGAATCCAGCCCTCAAGGCCGGTGGATGTCTTCCTCCGTCACGGAGGAGGACATCAAGAAGTTGAGGGAGGCCAGATATCTGACCGCCGAAATTTCGCATAGGCTGCCCACCCGTGGGCAGGTCGTCCCTACTCCCGAACCCAATGAAAGCGTTGTGTTCGTCTCCCACTTCCTCTGAGGACTAGGCCTCACTCTGGATCCCTTTGTCAGGGGTCTTATGTTCTATTACGGGCTGGATTTTCATGATCTGGCCCCGGACTCCCTTCTTCACATCTCGTCATTTATTATCGTTTGTGAGGCCTTCCTCCGCATTACCCTCACTTCGGCTTGTGGCTCAAGACCTTCGATGTGAAGCCGAAGATGGTTGAGGGACAGTACGCAGCGTGCGGAGGTGCTTTAATAAGCAAAATTGCTGATGCTCCATGGCCAAAGGGTTCCTTTCTAGAGGTGTCTAGATTGTGGCAACAGGAGTGGTTTTACGTCACAGCTCCCCGAAGTGCCAAGTGGGTAGCTGCCCCCACCTTTCGCTCGGGCCCTCCACCACAACTGATGTCATGGATCAGCAGGTGACTGAGCTGGGGTCCAGCCAAGGACGTGCCAATACCGCAGAGCCATATCCGAGATCTCTTCGAGGAAGATTTCAGTCTGGTTATGCTAATGAAAGTCATGCTAGTTCATCGAGTCCAGCCTTGCAAATGCCGGTCCCTCCGCATGTGGGAATTCAACCCAGAAGGACCGCGCGCTATTCAGAATTTCCTCGGCATGACGCACAAGGAGATGTACAAATCATTCTTAGGACCCCAAATAGAGTGTCCGGACACTACCGAGGACGTGGGCCTGAGCAGCAACCGCACCGCCGCCCATGTAAGTAATCCCATGGCCGAACACACCATCTTTTTATTTATCATGACATCATTCTGAAGAATCGATCTTTGACCAGGACTGGATAACAAAGGCGAAGATGATCCGGTGTTCGGCCCCCCTTCCTGAAGGCTTGGACAATCCGGTGCTGGAAAAGATGCTCGAGCTAGCACCTTGTCCGGTGCCCTCAAAGGAAGATGAAGGGGGGGAATAAAGAGGGCGAAAGCGGGCCTCCATCACTACCTATTCCAACCGAGGGAATGAGCGCCTCCGCGAGGGAGGATAACCGAGGGGAAGAATCTGACATTCTCTCTCCCCGGGGAAGGAAGAGGACTACCTCCGAAGATCCGGAAATCAAGGTTTCCAAACGGGAGAAGAAATCTCCGCCAGAGGGTCCTGCCTCGGAGGGTGTTCTTGCTGCACAATGTCCGCGCGGGGATCAACCCTCTAACGTGCTATAAGTAATCAAAAGGTATTTAATAGTGAAGATATCCTACCTTACTTCTGAGGAAAATAACCGAAGTATTTATCTTGCAGTTCAGATCTTAGCCCTTCTCAGCTGAGCTCGTCTTTGGGGGATCTTCTTCCGGAGATGATGGAGAGCGAAACGCCTCCCCCTGCCACACCGCCGTACGAAGTGGGCGATCCTGAGGTGTCGTTGCGGAGGGCTTCTCCTGATCCGGCAAGGCCAGAAGGTAATCCTATGGCCACCCGAAGTCCTCAGTATCCGGCTCTCAAAGAGAGCAATCAAAAGAGTCCGACATTGTCTGGTGCGCGGTCGGATGTACGGAGGGATCTGCTAGAGAAGGCGGCTATCTCAGAAGAGCACCGCACATTGATGGGTATGGTGATTGAAAGGATTTTGTCTGTCGAAAGCGGGCTGCATGAAGCCTTTATGAGTCAACTGACGGGTTTTGAGGTACGTTAAATGATGTATATTTTTGAAAGTACAACACATTTTTAGATGTGCCCTATGTGGATAGTAGCCCCTGAGACTCTGGTTGTCATCAAAAACGGTGGCAAACATAGGATCATAGTCCTAGGTAATAACCAGACTACCTTTATGTGCAGGAGGTGGAGGCTCTGGTGGCTAGCCAGACTGATGGGTATGCCGAACTAAAGCGGCAGCTAGATGCGGCAGATGCCGACATCGTGCTTGTCAACGAGCGGCTTGACGAGGCACAGGGTGAGTGGCCTTTCTGGTGATCGTCACATAATAAGAGCAGCATGATGCCAGTATCTTTAATATGTTGTGACTGCAGATGGAGCGGCCACCGTGGAGACCCTTCGGGCGGAGCTTGCCCGAGCCAAGGAGCAAGCAAGGAGTAGCAATGCGGCTGCTTTGCAGGCGGCCGAAGAGTTAAGGGCCAAACAAGCCGCACATTGTGAGAGCAAAGAGAAAATGGCCAAGATGGCTGTAAAGTTAAAAGATACTGCCGACCGTTGCCAGCTTCTTGAAGAAGAAAACCGTGCGAAGGCGACGGACCTGGAAAAGGCCACGATGGCGACCAAAGATACCCACTTTGCGATGAGAGCGAAAAAGGAGGAGCTGCGTCAAGCTGGGGATATTGCGGCTGGGAAACCCTTTATGCTATGGAGGAAGTTTGGAGATCCTCGGTATGCCCCTCTGGACCGGCTGTGGAGTTCGGCCGATGCATATCTGGACTTGGCGGCGAGTGCTGTCGATGCGGCCGAATACTTCCGAGATCAAACAGATCGTGAAGTGGACAAGCTATTCTGGTCACAATTTAACGTTCCAGAGCGTCCACTTCCATTGACTGATCGGCTTGCCGAATGGGCCGAGCTGAATAGATTGTCCGGACTCGCCATGTGGTGTGTTGTGGATCATCTGTGGCCGGAAAGGCCAAAGCCGAACAACTATTTTAGTTTGGTGCAGCAGTTCCTTGGTGCGGTGCCACGCATTAATGTGATGAAGAGGTCGGCGTGCATAGAAGGCTCGCAGATGGCCCTTGCCCGTGTCAAAACATACTGGGCAGAGATGGATGCCACCACTGTTGCGGCACAGGGTTTGGCCATAGGCTGAGTGGCTGCCGAGCAGTATTTTGAAGAAGTTCTTGAAGGCGCTCGTTCGATAGAGGCCCAGTGCTCGAAGAATATTATGTTTGAGTGACATTTATTCCCATTGTAAAAAAATGTTTTATTAAGTTTATCAGGGCTGTATTTATACTTTTCCCGAAAGTATTATGATGCCTCCTGTGCGGCCGTTTATGTATATATGTATATAACCTGAAAGATTGCAGTCGTCAGCTTCAGCCCCCACGCATATAATGCGCGGGTGTTCGCAGAAGACGCATGTTCACACTTGATCCAACGTCTTGGTCCATTAAGGAGGTGATAGCACAGCGAACTAGGCAACCAGACTATAATGCTTTAACACTTTCACTTAGCCAGAGGAGTTTGACAGTGGGGCTACTATATAGCCCCTGGTGGCTCCGCACTCATCTGAATTTGGGGTGCGTACATGCCTGGCCGGGAAACGGCCCTTCGTTAATGCGGAGGAATCCCAAAGATTCCGATAGGTCATCGAGTGGTTGACCAGTCTCACGCTATATCATGACAGTCAATTTTCGGCTTTCTCTACTGAGGTGCTCGTCCGGATGAACCAGGGCACAATCGCAGTAGTTCTCCTGGTGCCTCCTTAGCTGATAGAGCGGAAAGTAAGGCAGCAAAACACAGGAGCCGGGCAAACCCAACATTTGACCAAAGACATGATTCGAAGCTGATGCATATAAGGCCAAACTCGCGACGCCAAACACTCCCTAAGGTATTCGGTCATTATGGTGTAATCCGGGCCTAAACAGTGCCCTTTGTAATAAGCCCCCGGTGTCCAGGTACGTGCAATATTCTGACATGGCCACATGCCAATATGTCAACATCCTTCTCAATTGTATTGAAAATCCGAGGGATGTATCAACAAGAGACAGTAAAAAAGGTTTATGCAGGGTCTTAATCTAAAAAGAATCCTTGGAACGGGTCCCTGCTGCACGTCTGCGCCTGTGTCTCCGTTGTGCCGTATTCTGTACGGGTGTAGCACGATGGTCATATGAAAAAGAGAGGAACTTAATTGAAAAGTTGCCGTGCAAAAGGTAAGTTATACTAAATAAACAATATATAGTTCAAAATGAGTAAAGTTGAGCCTGATAGCCATTTGTGCGCGCGCGTTGAGCCCCTTGTATTGTAATAGGGGTATAGCCATCAAACCTGTATCAATTACATATAGTTGTACCGGACTCGTCCAACCGTGTCCATGGTCTTAATGACCTATCAGATGCTTTAGTTGGTGAGGCCGTTTAGTGTGCGGCCGCCAAGGCAACCGCACGGTCTCCTGCGCGCAAGGAGCGCTCAATATTTCCATTTACTGTAATGATGCCACGTGGACCGGGCATCTTGAGCATGAGGGAAGCGTAATGTGGTATTGCGTTAAAGCGAGCGAAAGCTTCGTGTCCGAGTAGTGCTTGATAGCCACTTTGGAACGGAGCGATGTGGAAGGTTAAATTTTCGCTGCGGAAGTTACCGGGGAAGCCGAATATAACATCTAGTAGCAGGGAGCCCGTGCAATGGGCCTCTGGGCCTGGCGTTACTCCTTTAAAGGTAGTATTGCTGCGGCTAATTTTTGTTGGGTCTACCCCACTTTGCGGACTATGTCCTGATATATCAGGTTTAAACTACTGCCGCCGTCCATCAGGACTCGTGTGAAGTGGTATCCATCAATTATCGGGTCTAACACCAAGGCAGCCCATCCTGCATGCCGGATACTTGCCGAGTAATCCCGATGGTCGAAGGTGATCGGTTGGGACGACCAGTGACAGAACTCCGCTGTGATAGGCCCTGGGACATGTGTCTCTAGGAGTGCCGCTTTGTTTCTCCCCTTTGTCACGTGCAAAACGTTTACTGTTTTAACTTCTGGTGGGAACTTCTTCTGTTCCTCAGTGCTTTGCTTGCGAGGCTTGTCCTCATCTTCGCTTGGTGTATCCTGCCCCTTGTGTTCGGTGTTGAGCTTGCCGGACTGCTTGAAGACCCAACATTCTCTATGGGTATGATTTGCAGGTTTATCGGGGGTGCTATGGATCTGACGTATTTGGTCCAGAATCTTGTTTAGGCTGGACAGTTCGTCTCTGTTGCCTTTAGGGGGCAAATTTTGCTGACCTGGCCGAGAGCTTTTGAATCCGGCGTTTACCGCTGTGCTCTTCCGGCTGTCTTCTTTATTCCGGCGCTTGTTTTTGCTGCGTCGTGATTTCCCGTTTCCGTCCGTGACTTCGGATGTACTTGGGTCGCTGGTGCTGCATCGGGCTAACCAGCTGTCCTCGCCCACACAAAAGCGGGTCATGAGGTTTGTTAATGCTGCCATTGTTCTTGGCTTTTCTTGGCCGAGGTGTCTGGCAAGCCATTCGTCTCGAACGCTATGCTTGAAAGTTGCTAAGGCTTCAGTGTCCGGACAGTCGACTATTTGGTTCTTTTTAGTGAGGAAACTGTTCCAAAGCTTTCGGGCTGACTCTCCGGGCTGTTGAGTTATATGACTTAAATCGTCTGCATCCGGTGGTCGGACATAGGTCCCTTGAAAATTTGCCCGAAAGGCGTCTTCGAGCTCTTCCCAGCTTCCAATGGAGTTTTTGGGGAGGCTTTTAAGCCAGTGCCGAGCGGGCCCTTTGAGATTGAGGGGTAAGTACTTGATGGCGTGGAGATCGTCTCCTCGAGCCATATGGATATGGAGGATGTAGTCCTCAATCCAGACCCCTTGGTCTGTCGTTCCATCGTACGCCTCTATGTTTACAGGTTTGAATCCCTGTGGAAATTCATGGTCCAGCACCTCATCGGTGAAACATGGGGGGGGTGCGGCACCCCTGTATCTGGGTGTACCGTGGTATTGGGATGTTTGTTGTGTTGCATTGCATGCTGGAGCGCGCTTGCGTGGCCCGTAGATGGATCTGGTTGCGCCATACTTTTGATGCGAGTCCTCACGTGGATCACTTACCGGCTTATGTGCGGCATCGTTTGCCGTTCTATGTTGGCCACGGGGTCGTCTATCCGACTGGATGGCCATTTTGTTTTTGGATTCCGGGGGATCTAAGGCCTCCTCATCGAATTCAGGTAGCAGCTTTCGCTTCGGGTAGCTCTTGGTGTGGCGATTGCCGCCGTACTTCGCTGCAGTGTTGAGTACTTCACTCCATCTGATTCTGAGTGTGTCTTGTGCCGCCCTGAGCCTTTGCTTCTGCTTTTTCAGACTCCTCACAGTGGCAACCAGCCTTTGATGGGCATTCTGTTGCTCCGGGTGCCTGTCCGGTGTGATATCGTCCGGACTATTATCTTCGACGGGGTCGAGTTGTTCGGTTTGATTCTCCATGTTGCCCTAGTCAGGCGATGGTTCACCCTGCTCTATCGCTGGGTCTATATGACCGTTGTTTCTGCCGAGGCGGGATTTGGAGCGGCGTTTACGCTGCCACTTTGACTGCTTCTCGAGGGAACAACCCTTCGCTGCGTCCTTCCGTTCCTCGTCGTCATTTTGTTTGGGTGTGTCCACCATGTATACATCATATGATGAAGTGGGCGTCCAATGCCCTGCGGGCAGTGGTTCCTGTTCGTCTCCTGCATCGTCGTCCATACCGTTGATGTCTTCGGAGTCAAAGTCGAGCATGTCGATCAAATCATCGACAGTGGCTACTAAGTGGGTGGTGGGTGGGCGACGAATTTCTTCATCATCCACATCCCAATCCTGCCGGACATAGTTCGGCCAGGACTCTCCTGACAAGGAGAGAGACCTTAATGAGTTCAATATGTCGCCGAAGGGCGAGTGCTGAAAAATATCCGTGGAGGTAAACTCCATGATCGGCGCCCAGTTGGATTCGATAGGCACGGGCGCAGGCGGTTCGGAGTCCATGGCCGGGGAAGAATCTGGTAGTTCGGCGTCACGGCTCCCGTGAAGGGTAAGGTCAATATTCGGCTCGATCACCGATGAGAGTGCGGCCTCCGTGGCGGGGTCTATCCACCCGTCCATGGATGGCGCAATGGGCTCTGAATTGAGGGTCGGAGCGGTTGCCTGAACACTGTCCGATGGTAGAGCTAAATCATGCTCATCGCGACCGTGCGACGCTCTTGGCAAGGGCTCGAATCCGTTGAAGATTGAGTCTCCGCGAATGTCGGCCATGTAGTTTAAGCTTCCGAACCTAACCTCGTGGCCAGGGGCGTAACTCTCGATCTGCTCCAGATGGCCAAGCGAGTTGGCCCGCAGTACGAAGCCGCCGAATACAAGGATCTGTCCAGGGAGAAAAGTCTCACCCTGGACTGCATCGCTATCGATGATCGAAGGAGCCATCCAGCCTAATGACGAAGACACAGAGGAACTCTCAATGAAAGCACCAATGTCGGTGTCAAAACCGGCGGATCTCGGGTAAGGGGTCCCGAACTGTGCATCTAAGGCGGATGGTAACAGGAGGCAGGGGACACGATGTTTTACCCAGGTTCGGGCCCTCTTGATGGAGGTAAAACCCTACGCCCTGCTTGATTTATTCTTGATAATATGAGTAGTACAAGAGTTTATCTACCACGAGATCGGAGAGGCTAAATCCTAGAAGCTAGCCTATGGTATGATTGTATGTTGTCCTACAGACTAAAACCCTCCGGTTTATATAGACACCGGAAGGGGCTAGGGTTACACAAGGTCAGTTACAAAGGAGGAAATATACATATCCGTATTTCCTAGCTTGCCTTCCACGCCAAGTAGAGTCCCATCCGGACACGGGACGAAGTCTTCAATCTTGTATCTTCATAGTCCAGCAGTCCGGCCAAAGGATATAGTCCGGCTGTCCGGAGACCCCCTAATCCAGGACTCCCTAAATAAGCCTTGCAAGCATTGTAACTAATGAGTTAGTTGCGGGTTGATGTATTACGGAACGAGTAAAGAGACTTGCTGGTAACGAGATTGAACTAGGTATTGAGATACCGACGATCGAATCTCGGGCAAGTAACATACCAATGACAAAGGAAACAACGGATGTTGTTATGCGGTTTGACCGATAAAGATCTTCGTAGAATATGTGGGAGCCAATATGAGCATCCAGGTTCCGCTATTGGTTATTGACCGGAGATGTGTCTCCGTCATGTCTACATAGTTCTCAAACCCGTAGGGTCCGTACGCTTAAAGTTCGGTGACGATCAGTATTACGAGTTTTTTGTGTTTTGATGTACCGAAGGTAGTTCGGAGTCCCGAATATGATCACGTACATGATGAGGAGTCTCAAAATGGTCGAGACATAAAGATCGATATATTGGATGACTATATTCGGACACCGGAAGTGTTCCGGGTGGTTTCGGAGAAAACCGGAGTGCCGGAGGGTTACCGGAACCCCCCGGGAGAAATAATGGGCCTTATGGGCCTTAGTGGAGAGAGAGAGAGAGAGGGCTGGCCCAGGGCAGGCCGCACGCCCCTCCCCCTCTGGTCCGAATTGGACTAGGAGAGGGGGGGGCCTTTCCTTCTCCCTCTCCCCCTTCCTTCCCCCCTCCAAGTAGGAGTAGGAAAGAGGGGAGTCCTACTCCTACTAGGAGGAGGACTCCTCCTGCCGCGCCTACAGGGGCCGGCTGGCCTCCCCCCTTGCTCCTTTATACACGGGGGCAGGGGGCACCTCTAGACACACAAGTTGATCTGTTGATCTCTCCCAGCCGTGTGCGGTGCCCCCCTCCACCATAATCCACCTCGATCATATCATAGCGGTGCTTAGGCAAAGCCCTGCATCGGTAGCATCATCATCACCGTCATCACGCCGTCGTGCTGATGAAACTCTCCCGTGAAGCTCTGCTGGATCGGAGTTCGTGGGACGTCATCGAGCTGAACGTGTGCTGAACTCGGAGGTGCCGTGCGTTCGGTACTTGGATCGGTCAGATCATGAAGACGTACGACTACATCAACCGCGTTGTGCTAACGCTTCCGCTTTCGGTCTACGAGGGTACGTGGACACACTCTCCCCTCTCGTTGCTATGCACCACCATGATCCTATGTGTGCATAGGATGTTTTTTGAAATTACTACGTTCCCCAACAGTGGCATCCGAGCCTGGTTTATGCGTAGATGTTATATGCACGAGTAGAACACAAGTGAGTTGTGGACAATACTAGTCACACTGCTTACCAGCATGTCACACTTTGGTTCGGTGGTATTGTTGGATGAAGCGGCCTGGACCGACATTATGCATACGCTTACGCGAGACTGGTTCCACCGACGTGCTTTGCACACAGGTGGCTGGCGGGTGTCAGTTTCTCCAACTTTAGTTGAATCGAGTGTGGCTACGCCCGGTCCTTGGGAAGGTTAAAACTACACTAACTTGACAAACTATCGTTGTGGTTTTGATGCGTAGGTAAGAATGGTTCTTGCTCAGCCCGTAGGAGCCACGTAAAACTTGCAACAACAAAGTAGAGGACGTCTAACTTTTTTTGCAGGGCATGTTGTGATGTGATATGCTCAAGACATGATGCTATATTTTATTGTATGAGATGATCATGTTTGGTAACCGAGTTATCGGCAACTGGCAGGAGCCATATGGTTGTCGCTTTATTGTATGCAATGCAATCGCCCTGTAATTGCTTCACTTTATCACTAAGCGATAACGATAGTCGTAGAAGCAATAGTTGGCGAGACGACAATGATGGAGATCAAGGTGTCACGCCGGTGACGATGGTGATCATGACGGTGCTTCGGAGATGGAGATCACAAGCACAAGATGATGCTGGCCATATCATATCACTTATATTGGCTGCATGTGATGTTTATCTTTTATGCATCTTATCTTGCTTTGATTGACGGTAGCATTATAAGATGATCTCTCACTAAATTATCAAGAAGTGTTCTCCCTGAGTATGCACCGTTGCCAAAGTTCGTCGTGCCGAGACACCACGTGATGATCGGGTGTGATAAGCTCTACATTCACATACAACGGGTGCAAGCCAGTTTTGCACATGCAGAATACTCGGGTTAAACTTGACGAGCCTAGCATATGCAGATATGGCCTCAGAACACTGGAGACCGAAAGGTCGAGCGTGAATCATATAGAAGATATGATCAACATAGTGATGTTCACCATAGAAAACTACTCCATCTCACGTGATGATTGGACATGGTTTAGTTGATATGGATCACTTGATCACTTAGATGATTAGAGGGATGTCTATCTAAGTGGGAGTTCTTAAGTAATATGATTAATTGAACTTTAATTTATCATGAATTTAGTCCTGATAGTATTTGCATAACTATGTTGTAGATCAATAGCTCGCGATGTAGCTCCCCGTTTATTTTTTGATATATTCCTAGAGAAAAACTATGTTGAAAGATGATAGTAGAAATGATGCGGACTAGGTCCGTGATCCGAGGATTATCCTCATTGCTGCATAGAAGAATTATGTCCTTGATGCACCACTAGGTGACAGACCGATTGCAGGAGCAGATGCAGACGTTATGAACGTTGGCAAGCTCGATATGTAGACTACTTGATAGTTTAGTGCACCATGCTTTACGGCTTAGAATCGGGGCTTCAAAGACGTTTTGAATGCCATGGAGCATATGAGATGTTCCAAGAGTTGAAATTAGTATTTCAGACTCATGCCCACGTCGAAAGGAATGAGACCTTTGACAAGCACTTTGCCTACAAGATGGATGATAATAGCTCAGCTAGTGAGCATGTGCTCAGAATGTCTGAGTACTACAATCACTTGAATCAAGTGGGAGTTAATCTTCCAGATAAGATAGTGATTGACAAAGTTCTCTAGTCACTATCACCAAGTTACTGGAACTTCGTGATGAACTATAATATGCATGGGATAACGGAAACGATTCCCAAGCTCTTCGTGATGCTGAAATCGATGAAGGTAGAAATCATGAAAAGCATCAAGTGTTGATGGTTGACAAGACCACTAGTTTCAAGAAAAGGGCAAAGGGAAGAAGGGGAACTTCAAGAAGAACGGCAAGCAAGTTGCTGCTAAATAGAAGAAGCCCAAGTCTAGACCTAAGCCTGAGACTAAGTGCTTCTACTGCAAAGGGACTGGTCACTGGAAGCAGAACAGCCCCAAGTATTTGGCGGATAAGAAGGATGTCAAAGTGAACGAAGATATATTTGATATACATGTTATTGATGTGTACTTTACTAGTGTTTATAGCAACCCCTCAGTATTTGATAATAGTTCAGTTGCTGAGATTAGTAACTCGAAACGGGAGTTGCAGAATGAACATGGACTAGTTAAGGGTGAAGTGACGATGTGTGCTGGAAGTGGTTCCAAGATTGATATGATCATCATCGCACACTCCCTATACTTTCGGGATTAGTGTTGAACCTAAATAAATGTTATTTGGTGTTTGCGTTAAGCATGAATATGATTTGATCATGTTTATTGCAATACGGTTATTCATTTGAAGTCAGAGAATAATTGTTGTTCTGTTTACATGAATAAAACCTTCAATGGTCATACACCCAAGGTGAATGGTGTACTGAATCTCGATCATAGTGATACACATATTCGTAATATTGAAGCCAAAAGATGCAAAGTTAATAATGATAGTGCAACTTATTTGTGGCACTGCCGTTTAGGTCATATTGGTGTAAAGCACATGAAGAAAATCCATGCTGATGGGATTTTGGAATCACTTGATTATGAATCAGTTGATGCTTGCAAACCACGCCTCATGGGCAAGATGACTAAGACTCCGTTCTCCGGAACAATGGAGTAAGCAACAGACTTGTTGGAAATAAAACATACTGATGTATGCAGTCCGATGAGTGTTGAGGCTCGCGGCAGGTATCGTTATTTTCTGACCTTCACAGATGATTTGAGTAAGATATGGGTATGTCTTCTTGATGAAACATAAATCTGCAACATTTGAAAAGTTCAAAAAAAATCAGAGTGAAGTGGAGAATCATCATAACAAGAAAATAAAGTTTCTACGATCTGATCACGGAGGATAATATTTGAGTTACGAGTTTGGTCTTCATTTGAAACAATGCGGAATAGTTTCGCAACTCACGCCACCTGGAACACCACAACGTAATGGTGTGTCCAAACATCGTAACCGTACTTTATTAGATATGGTGCAATCTATAATGTCTCTTACTGATTTACCGCTATCGTTTTGGGGTTATGCATTAGAGACAGCTGCATTCACATTAAATAGGGCACCATCTAAATCCGTTAAGATGACACCGTATGAACTATGGTTTGGCAAGAAACCAAAGCTGTCATTTCTTAAAGTTTGGGGTTGCGAAGCTTATGTGAAAAAGTTTCAAACTGATAAGCTCGAACCGAAATCAGAGTAGTGCGTCTTCATAGGATACCCAAACGAAACTTTTGGGTACACCTTCTATCATAGATTCGAAGGCAAGTTATTCGTTGCTAAGAATGGATCCTTTCTAGAGAAGAAGTTTACCTCCAAAGAAGTGAGTGGGAGGAATGTAGAACTTGATAAGGTAATTGTACCTTCTCCTGAATTGGAAAGTAGTCCATCATAGAAATCAGTTCTAGTGATCTCTACACCAATGAGTGAGGAAGCTAATGATGATGATCATGGAACTTTAGATCAATTTACTACCGAACCCCGTAGGACAACTAGAGTATGGTCCACACCAGAGTGGTATGATAATCCTTTCTGGAAGTCATGTTACTAGACCATGATGAACCTATGAACTATGAGGAAGCGATGATGAGCCCAGATTCCGGGAAGTGGCTTGAGGCCATGAAATCTGAGATGGGATCCATGTATGAGAACAAAGTATGGACTTTGATTGACTTTCCGGATGATCGGTGAGTCATTAAGAATAAATGGATCTTTGATAACCCACAAGTATAGGGGATCAATTGTAGCCTCTTTTGATAAGTAAGAGTGTCGAACCCAACGAGGAGCTAAAGGTAGAACAAATATTCCCTCAAGTTCTATCGACCACCGATACAACTCTACACACGCTTAACATTCGCTTTACCTAGAACAAGTATGAAACTAGAAGTACTTTGTAGGTGTTGTTGGATAGGTTTGCAAGATAATAAAGATTACATAAATAAAAAGTAGGGGCTGTTTAGATAAAGACACAACTAAGTTAGTTTTAGTAAAGAGCTTTTTGTTACGAGAAAGTTATTTGTCCCTAGGCAATCGATAACTAGACCGGTAATCATTATTGCAATTTTATTTGAGGGAGAGGCATAATCTAACATACTTTCTCTACTTGGATCATATGCACTTATGATTGGAAATCTAGAAAGCATCCGCAACTACTAAAGATCATTAAGGTAAAAACCAACCATAGCATTAAAGTATCAAGTCCTCTTTATCCCATACGCAAACAACCTACTTATTCGGGTCTGTGCTTCTGTCACTCATGCCACCCACCATAAGCAAATCATGAACATATTGCAAACCCTACAGCGGGAATACCTCATGCTTGCGTGACACGGAGAGCACCATAGGACAACACCAATTATAAAACATGCAACTCAAACCAATCACGATCATCAAATAACCCATAGGACAAAACAGATCTACTCAAACATCATAGGATAGCCATACATTAGTGGGAAATAATATATAGCGTTGAGCACCATGTTTAAGTAGAGATTACAATGGGTAAGAGAGAGGTTACACTGCTGCATAGAGGGGGGAAGAGTTGGTGATGATGGCGGTGAAGTTGTTGGTGAAGATTGCGGTGATGATGATGGCCCTCGGTGGCACTCTGGTGCCACCGGAAGCGAGGGAGTGTGAGCCACCTCCTTATTCTTCTTACTTGACCTCCTCCCTATATGGGAGAAGGGTTTCCCCTCTAGTCCTTGGTCTTCATGGCATGGGAGGGGCGAGAGCCTCTTCGAGATTGGATCTGTCTCTCTGTCTCTCTCTGTTTCTGCGTTCCCTGATTATACCCTTTCACCGTTTCTTATATTCCCGGAGATCCGTAACTCCGATTGGGCTGAAATTTTAACATGATCTCTATCCGGATATTAGCTTTCTGGCGGAAAAATAAGGGCATCAACAGCCTTACGGGGTGGCCACGAGGGCCCAGGGCGCGCCTGCCCCCCTGGGGCGCGCCCCCTGCCTCGTGGCCCCCTCAGGCATCATCTCGCGTTGATTTTTCTTCCCAAAAATCACATACATTCCAAAAAAATCTCCATTAGTTTTTATCCCATTTGGACTCCGTTTGATATGGATATTCTGTGAAACAAAAAACATGCAACAAACAAGAACTGGCACTGGGCACTGGATCAATATGTTAGTCCCAAAAATAGTATAAAAAGTTGCCGAAAGTATATGAAAGTTGTAGAATATTGGCATGGAACAATAAAAAATTATAGATACGACGGAGACGTATCAGCATCCCCAAGCTTAATTCCTGCTCGTCCTCGAGTAGGTAAATGATAAAAAAAGATAATTTTTGATGTGGAATGCTACCTAGCATTATCTTGATCACATATCTAATCATGGCATGAATATTAAGATACGAGTGATTCAAAGCAATAGTCTATCATTTGACATAAAAACAATAATACTTCAAGCCTACTAATAAAGCAATCATGTCTTTTCAAAATAACATGGCCAAAGAAAGTTATCCCTACAAAATCATATAGTCTGGCTATGCTCCATCTTCACCACACAAAATATTCACATCATGCACAACCCCGATGACAAGCCGAGAAATTGGTTCATACTTTTTAACGCGCTTTAGATTTTTCAACCCTCACGCAATACATGAGCGTGAGCCATGGACATAGCACTATAGGTGGAATAGAATATGATGGTGGAGGTTGTGCAGAGAAGACAAAAAGGGAGAAAGTCTCACATCGACGCGGCTAATCAACGGGCTATGGAGATGCCCATCAATTGATGTCAATGTGAGGAGTAGGGATTTCCATGCAATGGATGCACTAGAGCTATAAGTGTATGAAAGCTCAAACTGAAACTAAGTGGGTGTGCATACAACTTGCTTGCTCATGAAGACCTCGGGCATTTGAGGAAGCCGATCATCGGAATATACAAGCCAAGTTCTATAATGGAAATTCCCACTAGTATATGAAAGTGATAACTCAAGAGACTCTCTATATGAAGAACATGATGCTACTTTGAAGCACAAGTGTGGTAAAAGGATAGTAACATTGCCCCTTTTTCTTTTCTCTTTTTTTGCGGGCTTCTTTGGCCCCCCTTTTTTTATTTAGGCTTCTTTGGCCTCTCTTTTTTTGATGGGGCAATGATCTAATAATTATGATCATCACACTTTTATTTACTTACAACTCAATGTTACAACTCGATACTAGAACAAAGATATGACTCTATATGAATGCCTCCGGCGGTGTACCGAGATGTGCAATGATCTAGCATAGCAATGACATCAAAAAACGGACAAGCCATGAAAACATCATGCTAGCTATCTGCTACCTCTTGAGCACTGCGTTGGTTTTTCCTTGAAGAGGAAAGGGTGATGCAGCAAAGTAGCGTAAGTATTTCCCTTAGTTTTTGAGATAAAAGGTATCAATCCAGTAGGAGGCCACACACGAGTCCCTCGCACCTACACAAACAAATAAATCCTCGCAACCAATGCGATAAGGGGTTCTCAATCCCTACAAGGTCACTTACGAGAGTGAGATCTGATAGATATGATAAGATAATATTTTTGGTATTTTTTATGATAAAGATGCAAAGTAAAATAAAAGGCAATAAAAATAACTAAGTGTTGAAAGATTTATATGATGGAAAATAGACTCGGGGCCATAGGTTTCACTAGTGGCTTCTCTCAAGAGCATAAGTATTCACGGTGGGAAACAAATTACTGTTGAGCAATTGACAGAATTGAGCATAGTTATGAGAATATCTAGGTATGATCATGTATATAGGCATCACGTCCGAGACAAGTAGACCAACTCCTGCCTGCATCTACTACTATTACTCGACACATCGACCGCTATCCAGCTTGCATCTAGAGTATTATGTTCATAAGAACAAAGTAACGCTATAAGCAAGATGACATGATGTAGAGGGATAAACTCATGCAATATGATATAAACCCCAACTTGTTATCCTCGATGGCAACAATACAATACGTGCCTTGCTGCCCCTACTGTCACTGCGAAAGGACACCACAAGATTGAACCCAAAGCTAAGCACTTCTCCCATTGCAAGAAAGATCAATCTAGTAGGCCAAACCAATCTGATAATTCAAAGAGACTTGCAAAGATAACCAATCATACATAAAAGAATTCAGAGAAGATTCAAATATTGTTCATAGATAAACTTGATCATAAACCCACAATTCATCAGTCTCAACAAACACACCGCAAAAGAAGATTACATCGAATAGACCTCCACAAGAGAGGGGGAGAACTTTGTATTGAGATCCAAAAAGAGAGAAGAAGCCATCTAGCTAATAACTATGGACCCGAAGGTCTGAGGTAAACTACTCACAGTTCATCGGAGGGGCTATGGTGTTGATGTAGAAGCCCTCCGTGATTGATGCCCCCTCCGGCGGAGCTTCGGAACATGCCCCAAGATGGGATCTCGTGGATACAGAAAGTTATGGCGCTGGAATTAGGGTTTTGGCTCCGTATCTGGTAGTTTGGGGGTACGTAGATATATATAGGAGGAAGGAGTACGTCGGTGGAGCAACAGGGGGCCCACGAGGGTGGAGGGCGCGCCCAGGGGGGTAGGCGCGCCCCCCTACCTCGTGGCCTCCTGGTTGATGTCTTGACGTAGGGTCCATGTCCTCTGGATCACATTCATTCCGAAAATCACGTTCCCGAAGGTTTCATTCCGTTTGGACTCCATTTGATATTCTTTTTCTGTGAAACTCTGAAATAGGCAAAAAAACAGCAATTCTGGGCTGGGCCTCCGGTTAATAGGTTAGTCCCAAAAATAATATAAAAGTGTATAATAAAGCCCAATAATGTCCAAAACAGAATATAATATAGCATGGAACAATCAAAAATTATAGATATGTTGGAGACGTATCAAGCATCCCCAAGCTTAATTCCTACTCGTCCTCGAGTAGGTAAATGATAAAAATAGAATTTTTGATCTAGAATGCTACTTAGCATAATTTCAATGTAATTCGTCTTAATTGTGGTATGAATATTCAGATCTGAAAGATTCAAGATAAAAGTTCAATATTGACATAAAAATAATAATACTTCAAGCATACTAACTAAGCAATTATGTCCTCTCAAAATAACATGGCCAAAGAAAGTTCATCCCTACAAAATCATATAGTTTAGTCATGCTCCATTTTCGTCACACAAGAATGCTCTCATCATGCACAACCCCGATGACAAGCCAAGCAATTGTTTCATACTTTAGTAATCTCAAACTTTTTCAACCTTCACGCAGTACATGAGCGTGAGCCATGGATATAGCACTATGGGTGGAATAGAATATAATGATGGGGGTTATGTGGAGAAGACAAAAAGGAAGAAAGTCTCACATTAATGAGGCTAATCAATGAGCTATGGAGATGCCCATCAATTTATATTAATGCAAGGAGTAGGGATTGCCATGCAACGGATGCACTAGAGCTATAAATATATGAAAGCTCAACAAAAGAAACTAAGTGGGTGTGCATCCAACTTGCTTGCTCACGAAGACCTAGGTCATTTGAGGAAGCCCATTGTTGGAATATACAAGCCAAGTTCTATAATGAAAAGTTCCCACTAGTATATGAAAGTGACAAAACAAAAGACTCTCTATCATGAAGATTATGGTGCTACTTTGAAGCACAAGTGTGGTAAAAAGGATAGTAACATTGTCCCTTCTCTCTTTTTCTCTCATTTTTTGGGCCTTCTCTTTTTTATGGACTTTCTCTTTTTTTCCTCAGTTGGGACAATGCTCTAGAAAATGATGATCATCACACTTCTATTTATTTACAACTCAGTGATTACAACTCGATACTAGAACAAAGTATGACTCTATATGAATGCCTCCGGCGGTGTATCGGGATATGCAATGAACCAAGAGTGACATGTATGAAAGGATTATGAATGGTGGCTTTGCCACAAATACTACGTCAACTACATGATCATGCAAAGCAATATGACAATGATGAACGTGTCATGATAAACAGAACGGTGGAAAGTTGCATGGCAATATATCTCGGAATGGCTATGGGAATGCCATAATAGGTAGGTATGGTAGCTGTTTTGAGGAAGATATAAGGAGGTTTATGTGTGAAAGAGCGTATCATATCACGGGGTTTGGATGCACCGGCGAAGTTTGCACCAACTCTCAATGTGAGAAAGGGCAATGCATGGTACCGAAGAGGCTAGCAATGATGGAAAGGTGAGAGTGCGTATAATCCATGGACTCAACATTAGTCATAAAGAACTCACATACTTATTGCAAAAATCTACAATTCATCAAAAACCAAGCACTACACGCATGCTCCTAGGGGGATAGATTGGTATGAAAAGACCATCGCTCGTCCCCGACCGCCACTCATAAGGAGGACAATCAAAGAACACCTCATGTTTGAAAATTGTTACATAACGTTTACCATACGTGCATGCTATGGGACTTGCAAACTTCAACACAAGTATTTTTCAAATTCACAACTACTCAACTAGCAAAACTTTTATATCACTACCTCCACATATCAAAAAAATCATCAAGCATCAAACTTCTCTTAGTATTCAACACACTCATAAGAAAGTTTTTACTAGTCTTGAATACTTAGCATATTAGGATTATTTAAGTAAATTAACATGGTATTTAAGACTCTCAAAATAATCTAAGTGAAGCATGAGAGAATAATAGTTTTTATAAAACAAATCCACCGACGTGCTCTAAAAGATATTAGTGAAGTACTAGAGCAAAAACTATATAACTCAAAAGATATAAGTGAAGCACATAGATTATTCTAATAATTTCCGAATCATGTGTGTCTCTCTCAAAAGGTGTGCACAGCAAGGATTATTGTGGTAAACTAAAAATAAAAGACTCAAATCATACAAGACGCACCAAGCAAAACACATATCATGTGGTGAATAAAAATATAGCTCCAAGTAAAGTTACCGATGGAAGTAGACGAAAAGAGGGGATGCCTTCCGGGGCATCCTAAAGCTTTAGCTTTTAGTAGTCCTTAGATTATCTTGGGGTGCCATGGGCATCCCCAATCTTAGGCTCTTGCCACTCCTTGTTCCATAATCCATCAAATCTTTCACCCAAAACTTGAAAACTTCACAACACAAAACTTAAAGTAGAAAATCTCGTGAGCTCCGTTAGCGAAAGAAAACAAAACACCACTTCAAGGTACTGTAATGAACTCATTCTTTATTTATATTGGTGTTAAACCTAATGTATTCCAACTTCTATATGGTTTATAAACTATTTTACTAGCCATAGATTCATTAAAATAAGCAAACAACACACGAAAAACAGAATCTGTCAAAAACAGAACAGTCTATAGTAATATGTAGCTAATACAAGATCTGGAACCCCAAAAATTCTAAAATAAATTTATGGACGTGAGGAATTTCTCTATTAATCATATGCAAAAATAATTAACTAAATAACACTTTCCAAATAAAAATGGAAGCAATTCTCGTGAGCGCTAAAGTTTCTGTTTTTTTACAACAAGATTAAAAAGACTTTCCCCAAGTCTTCCCAACGGTTCTACTTGGCACAAAAACTAATTAAAAACACACAAAAAACAACCAAAACAGAGGCTAGATAAATTATTTATTACTAAACAGGATCAAAAAGCAAGGAATAAAAATAAAATTGGGTTGCCTCCCAACAAGCGCTATCGTTTAACGCCCCTAGCTAGGCATAAATAGCAAGGATAGATCTAGGTATTGCCATCTTTGGCCTTCAAATTATTAGCGAAATCAAGCTCAAATCCGGGAGGTTCTTTACGTTCCCCATCATATTCAGAAAATTTTAGATCTAAAGAATCCAACCACTTGTTGCAAAGGGTAATCAACATATTCATGCGGTGAATATTTCCGCTAACACTCTTAAGAGGTTCAAGAGACTTTTTGTAAAATCTTAGTTAGTCCGCAGTTTTTTTCAAAAACTTGTGACTCTTCCTGGGTATGTTGTGGCCCCTATTGTTGAGGTAGTGTTCCCACTACCCCCTCTATGATTTCATGCGCAACACTGGGATCAATTTCAATAAAAATTTCTGTGGCAACACGATCCAAGAGTTGTCTATGGGACTTATTTAGTCCAACGTAAAAATTGCAAAGCAAAATTCTAAAAATCACCTCTAAGGTGCAATTACGATAAGATTCCATCATCCTATACCAAGCATCTTTTAAATTCTCTCCTTGTCTTTGTTTAAAGTGAAGAACTTCAAACTCAGGGGACAAAGGAATAGATAGGGGACTAGCCATAACGCCAAGCAAGCGAAAAAGAGGCGAAAGAAAAGAGAGGGCGAATAAAATGGCAGGGGTCACTACAAAAAAAAGACACATCCGTGACATTTTGGGCTGAACAATTTTTTTTTCTGTCATACATATGACACTTCTATGACGATAATTGTGACAAAACCCGGTATCATCATAGATGTGGTGGGCTCCTACTTCTATGACAAAAAATCATGACAGAAAATGGGCTTTTTATCCTGGGCAGGCCGGAGACGCAGCTGCATGACATTCTTTGGGCCGTCCATGACGGAAAAAACCGTGGTAGAAGCGAGGGGAAGGAAAATTTTGGGGAGTTCCTGGTTACGGTGGGAGGTCGGGGGCCGAGCGAGGCGCGTTTCTCTCGTACACATACGCGTGTGTGTGCGAGGCGTTGGCTCTAACTGAACCCGAGCGAGGCGTTGGGCTCTAACTGAACCCGAGCGATTGCATTGCAGGCTACGCGTTACTGAACCCGAGCGATCGATCGATGGCTGTTAACTGAACCCGATCGAGCGATTCCTTCGCTATTGCTGCTAACTGAAGCCGATCGATGGGATGAACAGTGAGCATTGCAGGGGGGGGGGGTGTTTGGATGAATAGTGAGTGGTGGCGTTGTCTCTGGATGAACAGGACCCCGTGGTGTGGTGGAGGGCTGGATGAACAGTAGACGGTGGAGGGGTGCCCGTGGAGGGGTGGATGAACAGGACCCCGTGGTGTGGAGGGCTGGATGAACAGTAGACGGTGGAGGGGTGGTTGAACAGGACCCTGTGGTGTGGAGGGCTGGATGAACAGTAGATGGTGGAGGGGTGGTTGAACAGGACCCCGTGGTGTGGAGGGCTGGATGAACAGTAGACGGTGGAGGGGTGGTTGAACAGTAGCCGGTGGAGTAGCGCGCGGTGGAGGCTGGATGAACAGGAGCCTGTGGAGGCTGGAGGAACAGGAGCCCGTGGAGGCTGGATGAACAGGAGCCCGTGGAGGCTGGAGGAGGTCGACGGTGGAGATGAACAATATCCCGTGGAGTCCTGTTTTGCGGTACGCCACACCCCTCCCGATGAACAGGACCCCCGTTTCGACCGTAGAGCTCCAACACAAGTTTGTTTCCTCTGTTTTGTGGTACGCCACACCCCTCCCGATCAACAAGACCCCTGTTTCGACCGTAGGAGGTCTGTTTCCTCCGTTTTGCAGTACGCTGCACCCCTCCCGATGAACAGGATCCCGTTTCAAATGTGGCTAGTCGAACACAAGGCCGTTTCCTCTGTTCTGCGGTAAGCCAGGCCTCGTTTCCATCGCCTGTTCTGTCAAAGCCCTCCTGATGAACACGACGCATTCCGTTGCCTCCCCATGAACACGACGCATTCCGTTGCCTCCCCATGAACACGACGACGGCGCTGTTTCTCTGTTCTGACCCAGCCATGTACACGAGCCCTCGCTGTACGTATGCGCGAGTAGGCGTTCGAGACCCCGCCCGTATGTACACATACGTGGCCGTATTTTCTTTCTTGCACCCTGACCGCTGTACGTACGTGTACATGCTACGTGCGTGCCTCTACTACGACACGTGCGCGCCTCTACATCGACCAGTATATATGTACGTACACGTTCGCGACCAAAATGACAACACTACGTACGCTTCGACCAGGTGGGTCCCGACTCTCAGGCACTTCCTTGCGTGCGAAGATGTAGCTGGTGGGTCCCAGCAGTCAGGGGGCAAATCGTTTTGTTTTTTTGCCCGGACGCACTTCCTTGCGTGCGAAGGTGTAGCTGGTGGGTCCCAGCTGTCAGGGGGAAACAATTTTTTCGCGAAATACGGTGGCCCGTCCGGTGGGTCCCCGCTGTCAACTGGAGGAATAATTATTTTGCACGTAATAAGGAGGCACTTCTTTGCTGCGGCCGTGGACCCAGTTGTCAGCCTCTCCACATACAGTCCACGTCCGATGGAAGTCGTTCCTTGACCATGTTGACCACGCCGCGCCGAGAGCACCAGGGCGGTGGACGATGGCGAGGCCTAGGAAGGGGACGACAGGGAGCTGGGGAAGACACGACAGTGGAAGCCCGCGCGGAGAGGAGTACGAGGGTTCACTGGTTCGGTTGTGGTGTGAGGCTGCCGTTGCCGCAGGGCCTGGCCAGCGGTGGGAATAGTAGGGGGCGGTGAGGCCTCCGCGGCAGCACAGCCGGCCACGAGAGGCAGGAGCATGTGGTACGACCGGCGCTGCTTTGGGCGGCTGGGGCAAGAAGACTAGAGGTTGAAGAAGCACTACTGCCGTTGGATGGACATCGTATGGTCACTGGAGCTAGAATCGTTCATATTGACTAAAGTTGACAAAGGCCCCCATCCTAGTCAACTTAGTAGGCCCACAAGTCAGCCTCCCACCATGGTGGGTCCCAGCTAGCAGGGGGAGTATTCATTTTATTGTGCGTAATAAGGAGGCACTTCCGGTGGGTCCGAGTTGACAGCGGGGGGAACGTTTTTTTTCGCGAAATACGCTGGCCCATCCGGTGGGTCCGAGCAGTCAGGGGGGAACGTTTTTTTTGCGAAATAAGGTGGCCCGTCTAGTGGATCTCTGCTGTAAGGTTGAGGAATAATTATTTTGCGCGTAATAAGGAGGCACTTTCTTGCGGCCGCCTGGACCCAGCTGTCAGCCTCTCCACGTACAGTACTCTTGCGATCGAAGTCGGTCGTTGACCACGTTGACCACGCCGCGCCGAGAGCACCAGGGCAGTGGTCTGGACGACGTCGAGGCCTAGGAAGGGGACAACGCGGAGCCGGGGAAGACGCAGCAGTGGAAGCCCGCGCAGAGAGGAGTACGAGGGTTCACTGGTTCGGTTGCGGTGTGAGGCTACCGTCGCCGCAGAATAACAGGGGGTGTGGGTGAGTGGAGGGATGGCCTGGCCAACGGTGGGAGTAGTATGGGGGCGGTGAGGCCTCCGCGGCGGCACAACCGGCCACGCGAGGCAGGAGCAAGTGGCATGGCCGGCGCTGCTTTGGGTGGCTGGACCAAGAAGACTAGAGGTTGAAGAAGCACTACGGCTGTTGGATTGACATCGTACGGTCACTAAAGCTAGAAACATTTATTATTGACTAAGTTGACAAAGCCCTTGGTACTCTCGAACTTAGTAGGCCCACAGGTCAGCCTCCGAAACGGTGCGCCCCAGATGTCAGGGGTAGGAGTCATGTTTTGGGCGGCCGAAGCTAAGAATATCCAAGATTGAAGAAGAAGCACGACATCCGTTGGATAGACATCCAACAGCCATTGCTGCTAGAACCGTGTGTTGACTATAATTAGTTGGCAAAGCCTTGCATACGCGTCAACTTATTTTTTTAGGGGACGCGTCACTTAGTAGGCCCACAAGTGTGTGGCAGAGAACTTATAGCCCATTTGTGTTTTGTAAGAATGTATAGCCCAATTTGGAATTCTAATGGAATTTTCAATAGCCCATTTACAGTTTGTTAAAAGTACAGCCCATTTTCTAGCTAGGACAATGATTAATAATTTCAACCAACCGTTGAAGACAGAATTCAATTAAATTTCCCACATTTTGATGGGCTCCGAAATGTTTTTATCCCAAAATTTCAAGTCAGATTAAATATAAATTTGTATTACGTAAAAATCTAATGAAACATTGCGCACGCAATAATGAAAATTTAAGATTTTCAAAATCCATAAATAATATTTTATAAACTAATTTCGTGTTTGGTGCATTTTTTTATAGTTACTGCCCAGTTTTTATAATTACATCCCATTTATTATTTTTTAAAGCCCATTTTCCTCTTAAGCCTAATGCATCCCTCCTAGGAAAGATTTGCAGCCCAGCGGGGCGGAGAATAACAAGTTGACCTTGCAGCCCAGCCATTTTCATCTTGAAAAAATTAGTATCTGGGCTGGATATCTGGCCTGGGCTAGACGGGCCACAGCCCGCCTAGTTAATACCCTGCTCTCCTCTGAACAACAACGAAATCATCGCCAAGAAAAACTCTGCAGTGCTCATGCCTTAAAAACACAAATACTGCTCGAGTTGCTTGGTCCCAGCTGTCGGCCGCACCTTGTGCAATTCTCTCGTTTATATTGACTACATAGGTTGACAATGGTGTGGGACCATGATGTCAGGAAACCAGGAGAAAGCAAAAAAAATATAGTTGTACATAATAAGGAGGCACTTGCGTACGTACGGCTATGGCCCTAGTGGGTCCCTAGTGTCATCCAGTCAAAATAAAGTCATCTCCTGAATCCCCATGTTCGTTGACGATGTTAACAATGCTCGGCGCCACGGCGAGTGCAACAACTCGAAGGACAACGGAGAGGGCCTCACGGGCCCTACGGATGGTCTGATACAGCGCCCGCTACTCATTCAGGAAGCCAGGATCATCGGACACCTATGAGCACCATCGAGAAACTGAGACGGCATGAAACGGTAAGGCCGCGCTTGGGAGCTCTGGTTTATTTCAAACATGTATTAACATACAAGTGTAATTTACTCGTCATCGAAAACAACGTGTAAAATATAGGCGTAATGAAACCGTGGGCCCGAGGTCTGTAAGTAAAACCGGCGGGTTACGCGTGTAATTTGAGAGACCAGTGTATATTTTACGAGCACTACTATATGGACGACATTACCAGACGATACATGCACGACGTGCGTATGATGCCATCCATGGGAAAGGCTGAAACAGCAGCTAACGGCTGGATTAGCAATCGTCCGAGTGTCGTTCAACATTTTTATCATGTGTCAAGTACTTCCGATATTTTACTAGTCGAAATCGACCAACCAAGCGCCTTCGCCCGAGACCATCTGCTTTAATTTACAAGCGTCAGTTTTACAAGCGGTTTTGGTTGGAAAACGACGATCCAATCACGGCCTAATATCATGAGTTGGTCGGAAGATCATATGGTTTCACGTCTAACCTACTCGACTTGTCGTATAGGCTATGAATGAAACATCAGACGATGAACTTCTTAAGCACAGAAACAACAGAAGAGGATGATCTTCTTAACAAGAAAATCACTGGCATTAGATCGACATGCAAAACAATATGAAACATTATTCTCAGGAGGCACGGTGAATAGCTCGTGATGCCGCATGCCACAACATTCCAAGCTCAACTTTGCAATCAAACACAAGGCCTGGCATTACATAGAAAATATTCAAAACAAACTCTTAACACAGGAATATCTCAGCAGAGTAACTGTTTACTTCTAAACTGAACACAGGAATAGGAAAAAACACTCAACGCTGCTCACAGCAAGGGTGTCCCACTCAAAAATATCAAATGCATGTCTTCTGGCTAACATCAATGAGCAAATTTTGACAAGGTTTTCCAATTCCAATATATTAAACTAACGTCTTCTTGCTAACATCAATGATTAAACTTTGACAAGCTTTTCCCATTCAAAATATGTAATGCCTATGATCGTGGAGTCCTGTCGTAGCTTTTATACTTGTTTGGGCACTTTTTGCCCAGGGCACTGCACATATTGTTAAATTGCCAATGGTCTCTGCAGACTAGTCATGTCACCGGTGTCTAATAATACTCTGTAAGCTTCTCGGTCATTCCTTCTGTAATGTAGCGCAAACAGTGACGGCTTCTTTCTGCAAAGTGGAACGACCAACTAGACCCAGTAATGCAGCAGTTTGCTTTACACATTGGCTCCTTTTGTGCAGTTCAACTAAAATCGAAGTCGGAATAAAACCGAGCTTTAATTTTGATATCCCTGTAAGCAATAATAGGTATAAGGGAAACAATTACTAAGAAATAACGGTTGATGACTTGTACTCCCAAAAGAAAAGCATCTACTGATCTAATTTATCTTAATGGGAAACAAAGCAGGAGAGTAGCAATTCTCCATCAGTGTGATTCATTCGTATTGACTGAGACATTATCTTAACAATGCCTTGTTTCAACATGTATAAAGAACGACAAAGCTTATAAAGGGGGTGATGCTGAATTTGTTGTAACAAAGCAACAAGCATCATGTCTGGGTTGGTCCCATTTTTGTTCACTACTTAATGGGAAAAGACAGCAATACAATAGCTTCAATTCATCATTTATTTAAAACAGTACCAATAGAAGTAGCACAACATCTCAAAACACACTGCACGATCATGTGGATGAAGGCAAGTACCAACCTGTCATGACGCACACAAGATCACGTACGAACCTGCCAACACGAATAGGAAATCCAATCTCGTTTTGCGCAGTTGCATTGAAATCAAGCAAAGTGTTTCGCGTAGCGAAGCAAAATGTCACAATAGCAACAAGTTGAATAGATATCCCTGTATAAACAGAGGAAAAAAAGGAATCAATTACTGGCTAATAAAGGAGGATGAAACATGCGGCCACAAAAATGGTAATCCCGCCAATCCCTAACAAGTGTTGCAGTTTTGAAATAAGATTCAGTAGTTAATTCTGAGAGTGGCATCAATTACTGGCTTATAAAGGGGGTGATGCTGAATTTGTTATAACAAAGCAACAAGCATCATGTCTGGGTTGGTCCCATTTTTGTTCACTACTTAATGGGAAAAGACAGCAATACAATAGCTTCAATTCATCATTTATTTTAAACAGTAGCAATACAAGTAGCACAACATCTCAAAGCACACTGCACAATCATGTGGATGAAGGCCTGTACTGACCTTTCATGAGACGGCCAACATAAAATACGAATCTACCAACACGAATAGGAAATCCAATCAAGTTTTGTGCAGTTGCACTGAATTCAAGCAAAGTTGCCGGTGTGACATTTAAGTTTTCTATAGAAACAAGTTGAATAGATATCCCTGTTTTAAGAGGCAAAAAAGAAAACAATTACTAGCAAATAAAGGAGGATGAAACATGCGGCCACAAAAAGAAGCATCTACCTTATCTTGATGGAAAACAAAGTATAGGACAGTAGCATTTCTAAAATGGTTGCATTGATTCATATTAACAGAGAAATTCTTTTAAAATAGATCAGTAGTTAATTCTGAGATTAACAACAGCAAAATAGTTGCATGGGACATGCCAGCACCATGTGCGTCCACACGTATAAATGGGTGATGCAGAGTATGTAGCCAAGGAGCATATATGTGCTGGTCCCATATTTGTTCTCTTTGAACCTTCTCCTATGTGAGGGCAGCAAATCTAGTCGTGCACAAACTACCCGACCCCCCAGTTTCTTTCCCTTTTCAACAAAGAGATCGGTTCCTTATAGATGTGTGTACTGGGTTACCCCCTTTTCCCTTTTCGACCTACAAAGCGGCTGGATAGCCAGTCTATACTAAGTTCCGCTCCTCCTTTCCTCATTGAACCACGTCCTAGATTCTTGCTCCAGCCCACCGCACCCTTCTTTCCTCTTTGAACCAAGACCTAGATTCGACTACAGATCGAAAAAGATCCACAAGAAGCTAGAGCAACGACGGTTTCAAAGAAACTTATACCTTAGGGTCGTCGGGATGTGGCAAGGCGTGCGGCGGGAGGCCGGGTCTTCCCACACTAAGTACGACAGCGAGGAAGAAGGGGTCGGTGGCCCTCCCGCACAGGCGCTGGGTGAAAGAGAATAGCGTAGCCGGCAGTGGATTGCCTCCCTCGCCGAAGGTGATAGAGTGAACGCTGCACCTCCTCCTCTTCTCAGTGCGACGGGATACGGACGCCTCCTTCACCAGCTGTGAGGGGGGAGAGAGAGACAAGAGGCCAACGCAGTCTTGTTTAGATCTGGTGAAGAGAGGGTGAGAGATTGTGAATATAGCAAACCCTAGCAAATGTATCTAGACTCATTTTAGTGCTAGATACCTCCGTATCTAGACAAATCTAAGACAAGTAATTCGGAACGGAGGGAGTAACATATATGTAGTGCGGCGAGCGTGTGGAGAGTGCAAACCCTAGCGAACAAGCGCTGAGGCTCCCGCTTATATATATACTACTGTAGTACGGACTGAGCTCCGGTGCCTTCACTGCACCTGCTTTTGGCTGTATGACAGGTGAGCCAGCCACATTTTGGGCCCAACTGTCGTAAAACCCTAGCGAAAATTGCACCAACGTGAAAGACGACTGCGTCTCGAACGCAACCAAGGTGAACTGACGAAGGATATTATCTTTGTGCATAACAAGCAAAGAGCACTGATGGAAGACAACTTGTTTTTCGTCGAAAATCGATCAGCTTCACCAGCCGACGCAACCATGAGGCGCAACCATGAGCATCGATAGGTCATCGTAGTGATGCATCATCCATTTGGCATCAAGTTTGGGTGAGGCACCTAAGAAGTTCGACAAATCCTCACTATGGTCTGTTTCTTCTCAGTAATCAAGCTCAAGGAAGGAAGAACCATGTGGCAGAGGACAGTGAGACGGAAAAACAATGGCCATCCAATTTTGCGTAGTTCCACTAAAATTGAGGAAGACATGCCCGGGTATGGAGACAACATCGCTGTTTCCAAAAATATAAAAAAGGGTTAGCAACTACATCTCAATTGTCAATAAGAATTAATGAAAAGTACACCAACAAGCTGAAGCATCATAATTATCTTGATGGGAACTAAACCAGGATACCCGAGAAAAAAAGCATTTCTTCATTTAACCAGTGATAGTACTACCACCATATGGACAATGACCGCACAACCACCATGTACTTTTTGTCGAAACGACATGTATAGTTCCACCGAGGCATAAATCATGACAACTTTTTGAGTGGCATTTCCTCTATAATAGTACTAGTAGGTGATGTTGGACCAGCCGACGAACCCTAGCTACTATGCATGGGGAGCTGGGGAGTAGTCACATAGAAGAAAACCCGCACGCAGCGACCTGGGGAGCTGGACCAGTACAAGAAGTTATACCTCAGGTGGGCGAGATGTCATTTAGGCGGGCGGGCGGGATCTGCCCACACGACGGCAGCGAACTAGGGCGCGGACGATCTTCGTCCGCGCCAGCGCCGGCTCCGAGAGGACGGTGCGCATCGGCTTCCTCCGTCGCCGAAGGCGACAACGTCAACGCTGCACCTCGTCACCTCCCGCAGCGGACGGGATTCGGCCGGATCTGTGACCACTGGTGAGGAGAGAGATAGAGTGGACACTGTCATCTTGTTTTGATATGGAGAGGGTGAGAGAGCGAGACGCGAGAAACTCTATCAAACAAGAGGCTATAATGGAGTAAAAAAATCTCTCCATAGCACTGGTTTTAAATAGAATACGCGCGTTCCCGGAAAAAAGAAACAAAAACTGGCGGACAATTTTTTAAAGGTCTGTCTAGGACACATCTAGATGTGACATAGTTATGTCACATATAAGTTGATGTCCACTCTGTTTGTGGTCTTTTCCTAGTTTTTTTGTTTCTTGTTGCTACATTATATACTTGTGGGAGCTTAGATGTGATATCCTTAAATAACATCTAGATGTGAATTAGACAAACTGATTTTCTAACGTACCAAGAAAGAAAACTCGATCAAAAACACGCCCCCGCTTCCAGGTCGCGAGAGTCATCGCACACACACACATAGACATAGACATGCATATCCGTGTTTACGTAAAATTCCTTTTCCATCGCCATCTCCAATCATATTTGTCCAACTGGCACATTATTTACGCTGTCAATTATATACGCAGCAATATTAACCTACAACATCTCTTGTTTGCGCACGTCCGGACCACTGCCACGGCCAGTCCTGACCAACCCGAACCCTCTTCATCACCCGCGCGTGCTTCCCGCCCGAAACGGTCAGTGCCGCATTCATGCCCGGCCAGAGCGGACGCGACCTCTCACTGGTGCCGACATTGATTGCGGCGCGCCGACCAAGAGAGCGTTGTCGAGGCCGCTTCCGGGTGCACGCGGCTGCTCCGCATTCAAAGGTCACAATAGCCGGCTACAACATGCGTGATCTCTTCCAGTAGTAAGTTCTTGGGAGTCCGTGCTACAGCTAGCTGTCCTCCCCCAACTCGTCAATCTCTTCCAGTAGTGCTAGTACTCCATGGCGCGATCCATCAACAAGCAGGCGGGAAAGTTATGGTATACTACTCGGTTTGCGGTGAGTAGAATGCCGAACGACCGTGTGGGGTCGAGCCGTGGAGGAGGGTGAGACACGAACACGACAGACATGATTTAAATGTTCGTTTTTCTCGATGGCGCGATCCAACGAAACGAAACGTTGGTTTCTCTCCGTTTCCATTTTTTCTCCGGAAAAACGGAAACTTTTCCACTCCATTTTCATTCCTATTCCAAGGTTGCCCTGTTACAACATTCCATCAAATACAAAGGAAAACTAACACGCATGCTGATGCATCTCAATGATTCACAGATCATAGCCAATATTTACTTCACAACTAAAGAAAAAAGTTGTGAGAGCGTGTACGATAGAAAAACTACTGATGGGGTCACTATGACTTAAACCCTAAACCCTAAACATGATTTAGTTTCCTGGCCAGGTAGAACCCGTCGAAGGAATGTGCTAGAGGGAGATTCTTTAGTGAGAATGTCAGCAACAATAGAAGCAACACTCTTTGGTTCTCCACCTTCTGGTACCTCTTGTTCCATAGCACTTTCCATGTCGGGAAGGAAAGACGGCTGGCACCCTCGGATCATACGATGCTTTTGTGCAGTTCCACTAAAATCGACCTGAGCATCCCTGATGGCAAAGATATTGAAGAAGTGTGATTAGAATAATAGTACTAGCACTAGTTCATGAGACATAAACTCATCACAAATAGAAGCCGGTAGAAGTAGAGAAAGATCGACATGGAGATGGAGCTACGGCAGTGGAGCAAGCTAGCTCCAAAGGGAAGATGGACTACCTGGGACGTCGGGCTGTAGCTAGAAGGGCAGTTGGGACACGACATCGGCCCATACCGTGGTGACCCTCGATTGGGACGCACCGACTATGGGTTTTCTCCCTCGCCGATGTCGACCGCGTCTTCGCAGAACATTGTTCCCTTCCCCCAGCTGCGGGATCAGGCCCGTCGTTCTAAGCTTGTGAAGAGAGCAACCCAATCAAGCAGGCTTGTAGCTTAGGCTCCTGCTAGTGCATATATAGTGGTTTTCTTTTTCTCTCCATAGCAACCATTTTATATTGCGTACGTGTCATTCAAGAGTGAAATGATGGTTGCTTCTTCCGACTAACTTACTGTGTGATTTGACTGCTCCTTAGTGGCCCCTACACGTACTCCCCCTATGTGTATGCAACAGTCACACGTACACATGGATGCAAAAACGCGCGCGACGCCCTAATGCATGCATGTCCAAGCACACGACGGAACACACACGGTCAAGCTCAAGTGCTCAACCTACACGTGCATGCACACACATACTCAGTCAGGGTGAGCTAGTGACCGTATGAACACCGGAATATATATATATATATATATATATATATATATATATATATATTGAGCGCAATGAGCATATTATGAAGTCCGCTGACCATATTTTTACAAATATACAATGACAGACAGTGTATTTATCTCGTTTGAAATTAAGCCATATTAACCGGAGAGGAGGCATCATGGACTAGCATTACTTTGCTATGTCCCGTCAACTTACCGAACGAGGAGAAGGTTGCTGGGTGGGAGAAGCTTGTACGCGGTGGCTCGCAGGACAAGGAGAAACTTTTGACTAATGCAAGCTCTCCCTCGCTCAGGCGGTGGACGTGCAACAGTTAATTCGGTGTCAGATTGCCAGAAGCATACACTATACTACTAGTGCTATTATTGTTCGACTTCCCGAACAGCCAAGCGCAAAGTTTACTAGTACTACTACTATAGCCCATAGAGGTACGTACTATACTAGTACTAGGAACCGGATGGAAGAGCGTCCGCACTCTTATTGTAATTTTAAAATTTGATAAAGCAATCTTCAACACATTTGGTTCTCTTCGAGGGTTCTCGCATGTGATAATGGAAGCTGATTGCATTGACACTTGCCACAATTCTCGCTTAATTCTCGCTCATATCCTGTTACAAATAGTAGCGCTCAGTAATATTTCCTCTTTTTATTATTCAGCATGTAAATAGGTCAGCAAACCTTGCGGCGCATCTTCGTGCGAACCGTGCTTGCTGCACTTTGAATGTGGCCGAGAGCTGGCTTGATGAAACACCTCGCTTCCTACTTCTTTTTTTGCGGGGTACCTTGCTTCCTAGTGACCAGTGTCTTGGCTGATCGTCCTAAGAATGCTTATATATGAATAAAGCACTCTCATTTACCCGCAAAAAAGATTAAGCCATATTAACCGGAAAGGAGGGAGTATGGACTAGCACTACTTTTTGGTGTGTCCCGTCAACTCGCAGAACAAGGAGAAGCTTGCATGACAAGGTGAAGCGCGCTCACGCCTTTTGACTAATGCAACCTACCCTCGGTGGACATGCATCAGTCCATTCGGTGTCAGATTGTCAGAGGCATACACTGTAGTACCCAACATGCGGAGTACCATCATTGTTCGACTTCACGAAGGGGCGAAGAGCCAAGCGCAGTAGTACGCGTACTTGGTTTTGCACCTTCATACTACTCCACCCTCCGTCACAGTTTACCAAGCGCGCTTCATTATGATGCATTTCTCTCAATGCATTTCCACCACCAGAGAGACTTTAGACGCGTTTGGTATAATGCTCAATTAATTAGGGCATGGTAACCGCAATCAAGTCCACAATTTTCTCTCCATGTACTGTACTACTACGGAGTGCATGCATGTGTGTACCCAGGGTGGAAGCACTGCATGCATGTGTGTATGCATTATTCCCTCTAGTAATAGACGCCGTGCTATAACTACCAATGCTATTTTTCAGGCCGATCGCTAGTCGCCTTGGTCCCACAGATTTTTTCTTTTTTCTGAAGCACGCTATATAAACAGTGACAGATGGAGTAGTATGAGCGGATTCAAAGAAGAGCATATTGATGGTTGCTTCTTCAGAGCAACTTATAGTGGGAAATGTGGGGCTTATGATTTGACTGCTCATTACTCACTATTAATGCGGCGCAACGACCGGGCTGAGTCTCCCATGCGGTTGTGCACTACCCCCTCGGTTCTTAAATATACTCCGGAGTATTTGTCTTTCTAGAGATTTCAACGAGTGACTACTCAAATATTTGTATTTTTAGAGATTTCAAATGGACTGGCACATACGGATGTATATAGACATATTTTAGAGTGTAGATTCACTTATTTTGCTCCGTATGTAGTCACTTGTTGAAATCTCTGTTAAGACGAATAGAATATTTAGGAACGTAGGGAGTACACATACGAAGCAAAATGAGTGAATCTACACTCTAAAATATGCCCGTTTGAAATTTGTAAAAAGATAAATATTTAGGAACGAAGGAGTATAATTTTGTGCATGGCACATGGACCCGGATGATGAAGAGGCTTCTGGCAATGCTATCAAGCTTCCATCATTTGTTTACATAATTGACGTACTATACAAATAATTTTCCAGTGACATGAAATTGTACAATGGTGTGAGCTTTCAGCTTTTGTTTCGCGTGTCTTGCCATCAATGCTCTTTCGGAAACAATAAAAAACTAACTTCCTTGCTAATGCATGTCAATTATTAGTAGATCAGAGCTAATAATTACATCACAACTGAAGGCAAAGTTGTGAGAAGGTGTTAAATTAAAATTGATCCATGCTTTCATTGGCAGCAACGTCCCCCCAGCTCTGTCTAAATCAACAAGGCATGTTGGGAAAAAAGTAGCTGTCTGGAGCATGCAACATTCCGATCATTTTGTGCAGTTCCACTAAAATAGAGTTGAGCGTCCCTGTTCCAAAGATATCAAGTGTGATTACGATAATAGAGGACTGCTGATGAAATAATAAACACACAAATAGAAGCCAGTCACCTTTGCAGTCTCTCTTAAGACTAACTAGTTGGAGAAGATTAGGCTCGGAGTTGGATGAGGAGAATAGAGAAAAACCAATCTCCCTTTGTGCAGTCGCACTGAAATGTAGAGACATTGCCCGTGTGACATTTTAGTACAACTGCACAAAACACTCGTAAGAAAAAAGTGATTTGTGTAGTTCACCAAAAGGTCGCAATAGCAACGACGTGAAATGGATAGCCCTGTTTGCAGAAAAGAGGCAAAAAGGAAACAATTACTGGCCAATAACAGTTGATGACACATGCAATGACAAAAAAGAAGCATATTCCTTGTCCTAAGGGAAGATAACAACATGGTTGTGTTTGTCTAAAACGGTGTGAGGACGAGAATGCAATATGGAAAGTACGCCGGACGAGCTACGTTTTGGGCAAAGAACTATAGAAGATCCACATGCAGCGACGTGGGAAAACAGGCAGTGGAGCAAGGCCAGAGGGGATACCTGGAGGTCGTCAGGATGTAACTAGGTGAGAGGCGGCGGGCGGAATCTGCGAGCAGGTGGCGTAGGCCCTGCCGCGCCGGAGCTTGGTCAAAGAGAACGACGTGTACCGTAGACCGGGACGTGCTGCCTCGGCACCGTCGAACAGAGAAACGATGCACTTCCTCCCGTTTCCCTGGCGGACGGGATGCGGCTGGATCAGTGACCAACGGTGAGAGAGAGAGAGGCCACCGCACTCCCTTTCCCCCGGCAGACGGGATGCGGCCGGATCAGTGACCAACGGTGAGAGAGAGAGGCCACCGCACTCCCTTTCCCCGGCGGACGGGATGCGGCCGGATCAGTGACCAATGGTGAGAGAGAGAGAGAGGCCATCGGAGCCTTTTGTGAGATACTCTGAAGAGCGGACTACCTTTTCCTCCATAAAAATCGTTTTATATTCTGTGTACGTGCCATTGAGCGCTATAACTTTATTTCAAAATAATGCGGCAATGAGTCAAGTCGAACTTTGTTTCATGCACGCGTGGTACACGACCTCCCTAGGTAAACAACCGCTACAGGCATTCAAATTAGCACGTGGGCTGCCATTTCGTAATGAAATGAGCTCCACCGTGTACCCGCGCGGGTGTGGCTGGGCACGAAGCGTGAGTACGTGCACGGTGCACCTATTCTCTTCTTGTATACGTACACCACCTGCGTGGGGTTGTGTGAGAGAGATACAAACCTAGAGAGATATAGTGTGTGGGTTCTTGAGAGTTTTTTTGTGGGGGGGGGGGGTCAATCAAAAAATTTAACATATGCAATGTGTGTGAAATAGAGTCTTGGATATAACATATATATAGAGGGGGCGATCCACGAGAAGAGAGTGGAGGTATCATCGGCTTGAGGTGTCCATAGAACTGAAGAGAGGGATGATGTGTGTGTGTGTGTGCGTGCGCGCGCGTGCGATCGATAAAGAGTGCCATCGAATTTGTGTGTGCCCACGTCAAAGATATAGAGTGGTTGGCCTAATGGAATGTGAGATGGGACATGTGCAGTTTGTCTCTATGGCATGGATACCTACCTGCAGCGCTCGACTATCGGTGTGTGGTGGGGGAAGAGGGAGGCCCAATTAACGATAGAGGTACAATGGCTGGTATATGTGTGGAGGAGAGAGGCCTACCTCATGTATTAAGGAGATCGATCTGCCTCATGTATTAAGGGAGATCGATCGGCATCCATGCATATGTGCAGGACATGAATAAGGTTGGGAGAGAGACAGAGCTAGAGTGTTGGAGGGGGTGGTAGTGGAGTTGCTTCTAACAAATGGTGGGATAGGCTTGCTAGACAAATGGAGGGCACGCCCGCAATATCAATAAGAGAGGAGATGGCTGCTTGTTGTCTGTGCACGTGCGTGTGAGAGACAGGTCAGGAGGCATGCACGAATGATGAGGGGGGGGGGGGGGCGATGTGGCTGTGGTAAGCAGACGTAACTACATAGGAAGATCAATCGCCCTTTGTAAGAGAAAGGAGAGACATAACTTGTGAGGCACGTCGATCGATGGGGGGGGTAGTTAAAGTCGATCTAGGTATATGTTGGGAGATCGATCGGTATACATGCATGTGTGTGTTAGAAGCAAATGAGGCACGAGGAGAAGGATAGAGAGAGAGAGGGATGCATGTAGGAGGTGGTACGAGAGGCATACTATATCGAGGGGGAGGGGTGTGCGAGTACGAGAACGATGAAAAGAGTGGTGGGAGTGAGGCATGGATGGTGACAAGAGAAGAGGGGAAGCTTGTGTTTGTGCTAGGCACACCTGGCTAGAGAGGCACATCGATCGATGTGTGCCGTAAAGAAAGAGCTGGGGGCCTACATACACTGTGGGTGAACGACCTAAAGTGAAAAGACGAATTTGCGCGATGGAGCTAGAGAATGCTGAGGCAGGGTGAGAGGGATGCGGGCATGTGCATGCACAAGAGAAAGTTAGCGCTGGCTACAAAGATAAGAGGGCTGTGTGGGTGTAAAAGACGAATAGAGATCATATATACTTCATTATAAAAAGCGAATTCGGATATTTGAAGAATTTATCAGAGTGTTTCAAACCGACAGACGTGTGAATATATATAACGGTGATACATATGGTGTGGTTATGAACATGGTATACTACATTTAATATATTTTATCTCTACTCTTATAAAAACAGAGTTGTTGATGATGGTGTGCCTACCATCCTGCATTATAGGCCGTCTAATTTATATCTGGCGGATAGCAAGGAAACTATGATGGTTGAAGTCGGTAACAATCATGATTGTAGATTCTTATTGAAATAGAGAAATGAATTCAAATTTAGTTCGAATTGCAGCGGCAGTATAGACATTTGGAATGCACTAAAATGTTGGTACGAGTAGGTTACATGCATTATACAGCAAGCGAAAAAATTTAATCGGACATAACATGGATTCATACTCCCTCCTTCCATCTATATATGGCGTAATGAGATTTTTAAGACCGCCTTTGACTATTGACAAGATTAATAGTACATGACATGCACAATGTGAAAATTATATCATTGAAAGAACCTTTCACAGACGAATTTAACGTTGTGCTTTGTGTAAGTTGCATGTCATATATCATTGCTCTAATATTTGGTCAAAGTTAGCATCGAAAAAGGCATTAGGCCCTATATATATATGGAAGGAGGGAGTAGCTTTGAATAGCATTTGTATAGTAAAATGGGGCAAGACTCTCTCTTTGTGTGGTGTGAATAGTTTTATTTTTTTTCATTTTCTTTTTGGTTGAGGGAAGTGCGAATTGATTTGGTACGTACAAGTACAATATTACTACATGTTAGGCTTGTCCCTAAAATTCAACCCGCGTCTTGTTATATCTTGAAAATTCAGATATCGTGCTCCCAAAACTAGCGCCTTCACAACCCGCGCCTTGCTATCCCGAAATTACAACGCGTGCAAAAACTCCCTCCAGCTGCCAAATCCTGACACGCGAAATCCCCCTTCTAACCCTCAGCCGAAAGGGCCGCTAGTTCAAATCGGTGGGGGTACTTTTGTAACACACCCTACATTTTGGACAAGCGCGTTCCTAAGTCATGCTTCACCCCCTCCCATCGCCCCCTTTTCGCCATTCGAAATCCCAGGCCGCCATAACCTCTCCGCTCCAGCCGCGAAACCCCACCCTCCTCCATCCGCCATGTCACCGCTGCCCAGCCGGAGCCTCTTCCCCAATGACGTCGTCCACCACAACAACTTGGTGTCCCTCGTCCACCTCCCCGAATGAGGATCCGTCGTCCATCTCGCCGTCCCGCTGGTTCAGCCGCCCCGTCCTCCACCTCCAAGGAGCTGCTCCGATGATCGCCTCATCTATCGCGGCTGCTCCATCCCCACAGCGCCGCCTTAACCTGCTCCACCGGAACCGCAGCATCCTCACTGACTCCTCGGACGAAGCCAATGCCTACTCGGCGCCACCAAAGAGGTTGTACACTCATCGCATCGCACCTTCTCCTTAACTCGAGCTCCCGGCACCGACGGTGCTCCATGCCGCACCCCCATGGAGCGGCTACCTTGAAGCCGGTGTCGCGGGCGACATCTCCACGGCGGCTCTCCCCAAGTGCGAGGCCCCTTCGGCGGCAGCGTCCATACCAGCCGAATCTGCTGCTGCTGCTCCGGCTCTCACTCGATCGCTTGCTCGCCCAGCTGCTGCTGCTGCTCTCCCCCTCGCTCGTGCTGTTGCTCTGCTCCGATTAAGCCACACTTCAGTCGACTGAATCGACTTTTGGGTCAGTCGATTTTCAGGGGTTGGGGGGGGGGGCTCGCCGGAGTTAAGGAAGAACCACCCGCAGCGGGGACGGGGGCTCGCCGGAGAGGTACCCCACTATCTATCTTAGGGTTCAGGGTGGGGTGGGGGGCCTAGAGGGCTGGCCAGTGCAGCGGTGGCGAGTTGTTTTGGGGCGGCGCTGGGGCCGGCGGTTCGGCCGGTGGTGGCTGGTGGCTCAGGGGGGTGCAGGTTGAAGATGAACTGCAGGCCCTCCCTAAACTACATGTCAAGTGCCTCTCTGCTACCATTGCATTCAGTTTCAACAGTAGCATTCAGATTCCACAATAAATTTCAGTTTCGACAGTTAAGTTCAGAGTCAACAGTTTTTACCTCATCTGTTGTAGTCAGGTGGTTTTTGGTGATGTTAATTTTACATTCATTTTACATCATCTATTGGAGATGCTATTAGAGTCCCACTTGAGATTGACGATGTCTGTCTTGTGCTGTTTCAGCCTTTACATCTTACGACTCACCGGAGCTTCTCCAACGACAGAACGATCTGTCACAACAGAGCAGTGCCATGGACACCGTCTACATCGCCCTCAGATCTTCCTCCACACCTCCGACAGCCACCTCTGCCTCAACTGCTTCAGCGACCAACCCAATGATGCTGAGGTCGACACGGCTACGGCAAAGAGGTTGTACACTTGTTGCATCACTTATTACTATACATTCACGTCGATCCATTAGGGCTATTTTGGTTCAACGGAAAACATCGATCCACTGGTTGTTACCATCACTCTAAATTTCTGCATGCTCTCCTTACATAATCTCACCATATTTTTTTCGTATGCATGTCAGATATTGTACACAGTCATGCTTAACATGTAGAGAAAAAGAGTAGAGTTTTGCGCGGAAATACAATGTCATGCAGACATCGCTCCATGGTGGGTTCAATGGAAAACCCTCCCCACCCCTCTCCAGATTGTAATCCCGAGGAAGATATCTGTCCTGAGGCGGATTCATACGCCGCTGACCACTCCTATTTACCCCCCAAGGTGTTTTCTCTACCTTGGCATGATGATGTTAGTCATATCATGCATATGTTGCCTTGTAGTGCCTACTTTTAACATCATATATGTCATCTGCTTAGTTTAGACATGTTCTGTAATGCCACCTGTTTAGTTTCTATAGCATATATGGGAATTATGCAGTCTCATGTCTTTTAGCCAGCCATAATATATGTGAAATGTGCAATGCCATCCTGTTTAACCAGGCATCATATATTTGAATGATATCTTGCACATCCTTTTCTTCATTACATTTCCATTTGTCGACAATGTTTGTACATTAAACTACTCTTCCTGTGAATCAGCCATTTGGGTGGGAGATGGAAAAATCTGGAGTGAAAAGAAGGCCTTCAGAGCAGACAGTGCTACCTGTCGAAGCAGATCTCTTGTTGGGTCCCGATAGCTCCTCGGAGATGGATTCAAAGACAGATGACCAGTCCTATTCTCCCACTGAGGTGTATGCTCTAACTTGGCACGGTTATACTGCTCATATCATGCATACAATGTCTTTCATTGCATAGTTTAGACATCGTATACACAATATTCAACACCATGTTCTTAGTTCAGACATCATATCGAATTCCCTCTATTTAGCATATAAATCACATATGTGAATTAAATGATGCGATCCTGATTACTTAGATAACATGTAGGTGAATTATGTCATGCGATCCTGTTTAGTTATTCATCATATCTTTGAATTATGTTATGCTATGCTATCCAGTTTAGATAGACATCATATATGTGAAATTATGTCATGCTATCCGTTTTAGTTAAACAATATACATGTCAACTATTTCATGCCCTCTTTTTTCCACACTATCTATTGCATTTGTCTCTCATACAATGTCTGTACATTCAACTATGTTTCCTGTTTATCAGCCATTTGAATTGGAGCAGGTGATGCCAGTATCTAGCGGACTAAAAACACGGTCTTCAAATAAAACAGTGCTACCTCTTGGTGGAGATAGCACCCCGGTTGTACATGCACAAGAACCAGCCCTACCACACATAACCCAAACTCTCGCAAATTGTACCCCTACTACGATGGACCGAGAACCAGCTTCACCCAATCTAACCCCAACCCCAGCCGATAGTAACCCAGTTCCTGTTGACACAGCACCATCTCCACCACAGAGCTCCCAAACAAGAGCAGTTAGTAAGGCAGCTCCAGTGCCCAAAGGACCAGTACTATCACGGCGAACCCCAACTCCCCCAGTTAGTACGCCTATTCCTGTGGAGGAAGCACAGCCAGCTAGTCGTAGTTTAGCATCTATCGCATTTGATGTTGTTAAATCGTATGTGCATATCTTCCCATCTTGGAAATATTATACTGAAGATGAAGGAAAATGCCAGTTGCAGGTGTTTGTCCAGGAGTTATGTGTAAGTAATGTTATTCATGGCAATTACTTTGCTTCGTCCCATACATCCTACCTCCATGATGGTTATAATACAACAAATTTTCCCAATTTTCTCTATAGAGAAGGACCGATTTGGAAACTCAAGATGAGGTAACATGTGCTAATACCTCTGCTATCTTCAAGAATGCTTGGTGGCAGTATCGGAGTTAGCTGAAGAAAACGTACTTCACTGGCAAAGAAACTCATCAAATTCCCTTACGTTCTCCTGAGACACATTTACTGGACGATGACTGGGAATGCCTTGTTCTGTACTGGTCCCGAACCAAGAATGTGGTAAGGTCTATGAACTCATTTTATATTTTTAAGTATTATATTCTTGCGTCTTACTATACTCTATTCATGTAGAACAAGTGCCTAAACCTGAAGAACAACTGTTCTAATTTAAGATTCCATTACTACCATAGGACATAGATATATGTTTGTTTGATGCTTTTATTATGTACTAGTACTTGGCAATAGAAGACTTGGTAGTTTAATCCTGTCCACCTTACTAATGAACTGGTTCACCGAAATGAGTTTCATATACAAGTACATGCTAAACTTGTTATGTGTCTGCTTGTTTCTTCTTTTAGAATGCTGGCAGAATATTGGGGAAGAGTGCCTTATTAAGCAACGGTAAAGGAAGTAATGCAGATAAGGTTCAGGATAGTGACACATCCTGTCTTGGTTTGGTATTGGAGTTACTGGCCACTACCGCTTGCACAAGCTATTCAAACTCACTGTCTGAATCAGTTTGGTTTCTTGAGTCTCAACTACAAGCTGAAAGACATCGATTAGCTGTGCTGCGACAAGAAGCGGAAGGACTGCGGAAGTCCCTGGAGCATTCAGATGCATATTTTCTGGTGCAACAGCAAGCGTTGGAGGATTTTAGCGCCAAACAGGACAAAGCTAAACAGCTTGCTAAGCTTATTGCCAGCATGGTGGATACCCAGAATAACGTTTCTTGAGCTCTTCTGAAGTTGTTTCAGTTATGCTCTTGTTTTGCTGCTGCGTTTATTTGCACTGCTGACCAATTTTGACGGCCAGTGTATATGATATGCTCCTTTGTTCCCTATATTTGCACTGGTGGCGAACTTTGATGCCCAGTGGATGTAATATGTGTAATAGCCGTGATAGCCTAGCGTTAGTTGCTTGCTTATTTATTTCCTTGTTGTCTTGTTTATTTGTTTGCTTGTAGTCATTGCAGTTCTTTTTCCGCGGTTAACTAGTGGTTGCAATAACCTATTTTTTAAAACTAGGCCACAATAACCATGGGCTAATATTTACAGTAGTGACACTGGGCCTCCTACGGGCCGTCGAAACAGTGGGCCTTCTACGGCAGAAACAGTAGGCCAAAAGATAACATGGGCTGGAAACGGCCCAACGGAATAACGAGCCGTTAATGGGTATAAAGTGATACACTGTTCATTACGGGCCAGTTTCACCACGGGCCGTTAATGGGTGTAAAGTGATACACTGTTCATTACGGGCCAGTTTCACCACGGGCCGTTAATATGCCAAGAGTTACATAGGGCCTCATATGGGCCGAAAGACGTCATGGGCCATACATGGGCCAGAAGTGAAAACGGGCTGGAATTATATTGGATGGCCCAGATGACTCTACTGGGCCTAATTCGGATAGGGAGTAACGGGCCTTGGGTTAGCGGGCTGTAAATGGGCTATATGCGAACAGGCCGTTAACAGGCTTTCCATGGGCCGGCCCGCCACCTTTTGACCAAGTCAAATGGGCCGACCTTTTCATAGGAATGGGCCTCTTTTGGGCCGTGCCACGTGTCGACGTATCATAGGCACCTTCCGTCCAATGAGTGGTTGACATCTGTCCCAACGATGAGCCGACACGTGTTTCCTCCAGCCAATGATGATTTTACACGTGGAAAATCTGGTCGGGGCTGTTAACGGGTTATCGGATCCAAAACCCGACCCGATAGCTTAACGATGTTCCGTTACGGTGGATGCCACGTGTCGGTCACCCTTGACGAAAGCACTTCTGTGATGCGCGATTTATCGTCATGGAAGGGGACACTTTCGTGATGATAATTTTAGTAATGTCATGGAACACTTCTACGACAGCACAGGTATGACTATCTTGATTCTGTCATAAATTTGTCATGGATGTACATGCATGACAAAAAAAGCGACCTACTGTGACAAACACGTATCATCACAGAAGTGTATTTTTTTGTAGTGGGTGAAGTGGGGGAGAGGAAAACGAGAGGCAAGTGGAAAATAATGTAATGCGGGAGATAAGGGTTTGTGATGGGTACTTGGTGTGTTGACTTTTGCGTAGACCTCCCTGGCAACGGCGCCAGAAATCCTTCTTGCTTCCTCTTGAGCACTGCGTTGGTTTTCCCTTGAAGAGGAAAGGGTGATGCAGCAAAGTAGCGTAAGTATTTCCCTTAGTTTTCGAGAACCAAGGTATCAATCCAGTAGGAGGCCACGCACGAGTCCCTCGCACCTACACAAACAAATAAATCCTCGCAACCAACGCGATAAGGGGTTGTCAATCCCTACACGGTCACTTCCGAGAGTGAGATCTGATAGATTTTATAAGATAATATTTTTGGTATTTTTATGATAAATATGCAAAGTAAAATAAAAGGCAATAAAAATAACTAAGTGTTGAAAGATTAATATGATGGAAAATAGACCCGGGGCCATAGGTTTCACTAGTGGCTTCTCTCAAGAGCATAAGCATTCACGGTGGGTAAACAAATTACTGTTGAGCAATTGAAAGAATTGAGCATAGTTATGAGAATATCTAGGTATGATCATGTATATAGGCATCACGTCCGAGACAAGTAGACCGACTCCTGCCTGCATCTACTACTATTACTCCACACATCGACCGCTATCCAGCATGCATCTAGAGTATTAAGTTCATAAGAACAGAGTAGCACTTTAAGAAAGATGACATGATGTAGAGGGATAAACTCATGCAATATGATATAAACCCCATCTTGTTATCCTCAATGGCAACAATACAATACGTGCCTTGCTGCCCCTACTGTCACTGGGAAAGGACACCACAAGATTGAACCCAAAGCTAAGCACTTCTCCCATTGCAAGAAAGATCAATCTAGTAGGCCAAACCAAACTGATAATTCGAAGAGACTTGCAAATATAACCAATCATACATAAAGAATTCAGAGAAGATTCAAATATTGTTCATAGATAAACTTGATCATAAACCCACAATTCATCGGTCTCAACAAACACACCGCAATAGAAGATTACATCGAATAGATCTCCACAAGAGCGGGGGAGAACTTTGCATTGAGATCCAAAAAGAGAGAAGAAGCCATCTAGCTAATAACTATGGACCCCAAGGTCTGAGGTAAACTACTCACACTTCATCGGAGGGGCTATGGTGTTGATGTAGAAGCCCTCCGTGATCGATGCCCCCTCCGGCGGAGCTCTGGAACAGGCCCCAAGATGGGATCTCGTGGATACAGAAAGTTACGGCACTGGAATTAGGGTTTTGGCTCCGTATCTGGTAGTTTGGGGGTACGTAGGTATATATATGAGGAAGGAGTACGTCGGTGGAGCAACAGGGGGCCCACGAGGGTGGAGGGCGCGCCCAGGGGGGTAGGCGCGCCCCCTACCTCGTGGCCTCCTGGTTGATGTCTTGATGTAGGGTCCAAGTCCTCTGGATCACATTCATTCCAAAAATCACATTCCCGAAGGTTTCATTCCGTTTGGACTCCGTTTGATATTCTTTTTCTGCGAAACACTTAAATAGGCAAAAAATATCAATTCTGTGTTGGGCCTCCGGTTAATAGGTTAGTCCCAAAAATAATATAAAAGTGTATAATAAAGCCCAATAATGTCCAAAATAGAATATAATATAGCATGGAACAATCAAAAATTATAGATACGTTGGAGACGTATCACTATCTTACGATCACGCAAAGCAATATGACAATGAATGCTCAAGTCATGTATATGATGATGGTGGAAGTTGCATGGCAATATATCTCGGAATGGCTATGGAAATGCCATAATAGGTAGGCATGGTGGCTGTTTTGAGGAAGATATAAGGAGGCTTATGTGTGACAGAGCGTATCATATCACGGGGTTTGGATGCACCGGCGAAGTTTGCACCAACTCTCAATGTGAGAAAGGGCAATGCACGGTACCGAAGAGGCTAGCAATGATGGAAGGGTGAGAGTGCGTATAATCCATGGACTCAACATTAGTCATAAAGAACTCACATACTTATTGCAAAAGTTTATCAGCCCTCGAAGCAAAGTACTTCTACGCATGCCCCTAGGGGGATAGATTGGTAGGAAAAGTCCATCGCTCATTCCCGACCGCCACTCATAAGGAAGACAATCAATAAATACCTCATGCTCCGACTTCATTACATAACGGTTCACCATACGTGCATGCTATGGGAATCACAAACCTCAACACAAGTATTTGTACTAATCCACAACTACCCACTAGCATGACTCTAATATCACCATCTTTATATCGCAAAACTATTGCAAGGAATCAAATATATCATATTCAGTGATCTACAAGTTTTATGTAGGATTTTATGACTAACCATGTGAATGACCAATTCCTGTCATCTCTCTAAATAGATATAAGTGAAGCAAGAGAGTTTAGTTCTTTCTACAAAAGATATGCCCGTGCTCTAACAAATATAAGTGAAGCAAAAGAGCATTCTACAAATGGCGGTTTTCTATGTAAAGAGAAACAGGCAATTCAAACTTCAAATGATATAAGTGAAGCACATGAAGCATTCTATAAAACCATACTCAAAAGATATAAGTGAAGAGCATAGAGCATTCTATAAATAAACCAAGGACTATCTCATACCAGCATAGTGCATAAAAGATAAGTGAAAACTAAATTCAAAAGATGCTCCAAGATCTGCACATATCGCATGAACGAAACAAATCCGAAGACATACCGATACTTGTTGAAGAAAGAGGGGATGCCTTCCGGCGCATACCCAAGCTTAGACGCTTGAGTCTCCTTGAATATTTACTTGGGGTGCCTCGGGCATCCCCAAGCTTGAGCTCTTGCCTCTCTTCCTTCTTCTCAGATCGAGACCTTCTCGATCATCGAACACTTCATCCACACAAAACTTCAACAGAAAACTTGGTAAGATCCGTTAGTATAATAAAGCAAATCACTACTCTAAGTACTGTTGAAAACCAATTCATATTTTTTTGGTATTGTAGCTACTGTAATATAACTTTTTCATGGCTTAATCCACTGATATAAATCGATAGTTTCATCAAAACAAGCAAACTATGCATCAAAAACAGAATTTGTCTAAAACAGAACAGTATGTAATAATCTGAACATTCACCATACTTCTGATACTTGAAAAATTCTGACAAAATTAGGAAAAATAAAAAAAATTGTATAGAAAGGTAGTGCAAAACGAATTAGAACCATTTGACGTTCCAGTAAAAAATGTAAAATCGCGCACTACAGCCAAAGTTTCTGTCCTGCACCACACAAACCAACAAGCATTGTAAACATCCTAAAGGCAAACCTTGGCACATTATTTTTATTTTTAAACCTTATAAAAGCACACAATAGAAATAAATGACTCTCTAAAACTTCCGAGTTGTCTCCCTGGCAGCGCTTTCTTTAAAGCCATTAAGCTAGGCATATAGTGCTCAAGTAATGAATCCACCCGGATCCCAAGGTATATCAAAGCCAATTTTAATTAGGAATGATTTGGCATTTAGTAGTGAGCACAAAGTAACATATATCATGCAACAACAAAGTCTAACTCTCTTCCTATGCATCGGATTGTCATAAAAGAACAATTCATGCACACACAATAAAGGCCAATGCATAGTATAAACAGTTTCTTGCAATTTTATTGTATTGGAAACATAGAGTGGTGGAGATATAGTTCCTCTCTCATAATAATTGCAAGTAGTAGGAGCAGCAAGCACATGCATATTATATCTATGAAAATCATCATGTGTAGTAGTAAAAGGCAACCCATCAATATAATCCTTAATAAGCACAAACTTCTCCGATATAGTGTAGTTTGGAGAATTCAAAAAGATAATAGGACTATCATGTGTGGGTGCAATAGCAACAATTTAATGTTTAACATAAGGAACTATAGCAAGTTCATCTCCATAAGCATAATTCATATTGGCATCTTGGGCACAAGCATAGCAAGCATCATCAAAAAGGGATATTTCAAAAGAATCAATGAGATCATAGCAATTATCATAGCATTCATCCTTCAGTAAGCATGAAGGGAAATTAAACAATGTATGAGTTGAAGAGTTACTCTCATTAGAAGGTGGGCACGGGTGCTCAATCCGCTCTTCCTCCTTTTGTTCTTCGCTCTCCTCCTCATCTTTTTCATCCAATGAGCTCATGTTTCATCAATTTCTTCTTCCATAGATTCCTGCAAAATATTATTCTCTTCTGGGACAACGGAGACTTTCTCAATAAACGCATCAATATCGGAATTGTATTCATAATTCTCATAACAATATTTAAGGATAGCTAATTTTTCAGGTCTTTAGACGGCATCATAAAGATTTTCATATTCTTTGAACATAGATTCAATTTCATAAGCACCCATAAAAGCAACAAATTCTTCTATTTGTTCCACATCATAATAGTCATATATACCTCTAGCATAAGAAGCCAAAGTTTCATTATCGTTAAATTTGCATAAAAAGGGAAGGTGTGGAGCCTTCATCCTAGAGCAACAAGTATAATCATATCTCAAGCATATTTGCCTAGCATACCATTTCAACATATAAATTTGATCCCATAATAGTTTCCCTTTTTGAGTCAAGCGATAATCCCTAAAGTATTCGCGTTGATCCAACGTGTCTCCCATTACCAAATTGAATGGGGTTTTCTCTAGATTATCAAAGTAGTACATAATATCTGTCACATAACAAGCATCAAGGGTTTTAGGAGGTTCCTCATCTCCAAGAGCAGCAAGTACACCTAATTTTTTTGGTATTTTGTGTTCCATATCCATAACTAAAGATAAAGAACAACTAAGAACAACAAATAAAAATTACTTAGTGATAAAGCAAACAAGCACACACGAGAATATTCACCCCACGCTATTGCTCCCCGGCAACAGCGCCAGAAAAAGGTCTTGATAACCCACAAGTATAGGGGATCAATTTTAGCCTCTTTTGATAAGTAAGAGTGTCGAACCCAACGAGGAGCTAAAGGTAGAACAAATATTCCCTCAAGTTCTATCGACCACTGATACAACTCTACGCACGCCTAACGTTCGCTTTACCTAGAACAAGTATGAAACTAGAAGTACTTTGTAGGTGTTATTGGATAGGTTTGCAAGATAAGAAAGATTACGTAAATAAAAAGTAGGGGTTGTTTAGATAAAGACACAACTAAGTTAGTTTTAGTAAAGAGATTTTTGTTACGAGAAAGTTATTTGTCCCTAGGCAATCGATAACTAGACCGGTAATCATTATTGCAATTTTATTTGAGGGAGAGGCATAAGCTAACATAATTTCTCTACTTGGATCATATGCACTTATGATTGGAACTCTAGCAAGCATCCGCAACTACTAAAGATCATTAAGGTAAAACCCAACCATAGCATTAAAGTATCAAGTCCTCTTTATCCCATACACAAACAACCTACTTATTCGGGTCTGTGCTTCTGTCACTCACGCCACCCACCACAAGCAAATCATGAACATATTGCAAATCCTAGAGTGGGAATCCCTCACACTTGCATGACACGGAGAGCACCATAGGATAGCACCAATAATAAAACATGCAACTCAAACCAATCACGATCATCAAATAACCCATAAGGCAAAACAGATCTACTCAAACATCATAGGATAGCCATACATCATTGGGAAATAATATATAGCGTTGAGCACTATGTTTGAGTAGAGATTACAGCGGGTAAGAGAGAGTTTACACCGCTGCATAGAGGGGGGAAGAGTTGGTGATGATGGCGGTGAAGTTGTTGGTGAAGATTGCGGTGATGATGATGGCCCCCGGTGGCACTCCGGTGCCACCGGAAGCGAGGGAGAGAGATCCCCCCTTCTTCTTATTCCTTGACCTCCTCCCTAGATGGGAGAAGGATTTCCCCTCTGGTCCTTGGTATTCATGGCAAGGGAGGGGCGAGAGCCCCTCCGAGATTGGATCTGTCTCTCTGTCTCTCTCTGTTTCTGCGTTCCCTGATTATACCCTTTCACCATTTCTTATATTCCCGGAGATCCGTAACTCCGATTGGGCTGAAATTTTAACATGATCTCTATCCAGATATTAGCTTTCTTGTGGTGAAAGAAGGTCGTCAACCGCCTTACGGGGTGGCCACGAGGGCCCAGGGCGCGCCCCCTGCCTCGTGGCCCCCTCGGGCATCGTCTCACGTTGATTTTTCTTCCCAAAAATCACATATATTCCAAAAAAAATCTCCATCAGTTTTTATCCCATTTGGACTATGTTTGATATGGATATTCTGCGAAACAAAAAATATGCAACAAACAACAACTGGCACTGGGCACTGGATCAATATGTTAGTCCCAAAAATAGTATAAAAAGTTGCCGAAAGTATATGAAAGTTGTAGAATATTGGCATGGAACAATCAAAAATTATAGATACGACGGAGACGTATCAATCTTCAAGAGGAAGACGGACGCTGATATTAGTGTTACTATCTACAAAGCTCGAATTGTTGCAAAATGTTTTCTATAAGTTCAAGGTGATGACTACGATGAGATTTTCTCACTCGTATCGATGCTTAAAAGTCTGTCCGAATCATGTTAGCAGTTGCCGCATTTTATGAAATCTGGCAAATGGATGTCAAAATTGTATTCCTTAATGGATTTCTTAAAGAAGAGTTGTATATGATGCAACCAGAAGATTTTGTCGATCCTAAAGGTGCTAACAAAGTGAGCAAGCTCCAGCGATCCATCTATGGACTAGTGCAAGCATCTCGGAGTTGGAATATATGCTTTGATAAAGTGATCAAAGCATATGATTTTATACAGACTTGTGGTGAAGCTTGTATTTACAAGAAAGTGAGTGGGAGCACTACAACATTTTTGATAAGTATATGCGAATGACATATTGTTGATCGGAAATAATGTAGAATTTTCTGGAAAGCATAAAGGAGTGTTTGAAAAGAGTTTTTCAAAGAAAGACCTCGATGAAGCTGCTTACACATTGAGCATCAAATCTATAGATATAGATTAGGACGCTTGATAAGTTTTTTCCAATGAGTAAATACCTTGACAAAATTTTGAAATAGTTCAAAATGGAACAGTCAAAGGAGTTCTTGTCTGTGTTGCAAGGTGTGAAGTTGAGTAAAGACTCAAAACCCGACCACAGCAAAAAATAGAAAGAGAATGAAAAGTCATTCCCTATGCCTCAGTCATAGGTTCTATAAAGTATGCTATGCTGTTTACCAGTCCTATTGTATACATTAGCATGATCTTGGCAAGGGAGTACAATAGTGATCTAGGAGTAGATCACTAGACAACGGTCAAAATTATCCTTAGAGGACTAAGGAAATATTTCTCGGTTATGGAGGTGATAAAAGAGTTCGTCGTAAAGAGTTACGTCAATGCAAGCTTTTTACATCAATCTAGATGACTCTAAGTCTTGATCTGGATACATATTGAAAGTGGGAGCAATTAGCTAGAGTAGCTCCGTGCAGAGTATTGTAGACATAGAAATTTGCGAAATACATACGGATCTGAATGTTGTAGACCTATAGACTAAAATTCTCTCACAAGCAAAACATGATCACTCTTTAGGTGTTAATCACATAGCGATGTGAACTAGATTATTGACTCTAGTAAACCCTTTAGGTACTAGTCACATGGAGATTAGAACTAATCACATAAAGATGTGAACTAGACTATTGACTCTATTGCAAGTGGGAGACTGAAGGAAATATGCCCTAGAGGCAATAGTAAAGTTATTATTTATTTCCTTATATCATGATAAATGTTTATTATTCATGCTAGAATGTATTAACCGGAAACTTAGTACATGTGTGAATACATAGACAAACAGAGTGTCACTAGTATGCCTCTACTTGACTAGCTCATTGATCAAAGATGGTTATGTTTCCTAACCATAGACATGAGTTGTCATTTGATAAATGGGATCAAATCATTAGGAGAATGATGTGATTGACTTGACCCATTCCGTTAGCTTAGCACTTGATCATTTTAGTTTACTGCTATTGCTTTCTTCATGACTTATACATGTTCCTATGACTATGAGATTATGCAACTCCCGAATACCGGAGGAACACTTTGTGTGCTACCAAACGTCACAACGTAACTTGGTGATTATAAAGGTGCTCTACATGTGTCTCCGATGGTAATTGTTGAGTTGGCATAGATCAAGACCAGGATTTGTCACTTCGATTGTCGGAGAGGTATCTCTAGGCCCACTCGGTAATGCACATCACTATAAGCCTTGCAAGCATTGTAACTAATGAGTTAGTTACGAGATGATGTATTACGGAACGAGTGAAGAGACTTTCCGGTAACAAGATTGAACTAGGTATTGAGATACCGACGATCGAATCTCGGGCAAGTAACATACCGATGACAAAGGGAACAACGTATGTTGTTATGCGGTTTGACCAATAAAGATCTTCGTAGAATATGTGGGACCCATATGAGCATCCAGGTTCCGCTATTGGTTATTGACCGGAGACGTGTCTTTGTCATGTCTACATCATTCTCGAACCCGTAGGGTCCACACGCTTAAAGTTCGGTGACAATCGGTATTATGAGTTTTTTGTGTTTTGATGTACCGAAGGTAGTTTGGAGTCCCGAATATGATCACGGACATGACAGGGAGTCCCAAAATGGTTGCGACGTAAAGGTCAACATATTGGCGACTATATTCGGACACCGGAAGTGTTCCGGATGGTTTCAGAGAAAACCGGAGTGCCGAAGGGTTACCAGAACCCCCCGAGAGAAATAATGGGCCTTATGGGCCTTAGTGGAGAGAGACAGGGCTGGCCTAGGACAGGCCGCGCGCCCCTCCCCCTTTGGTCTGAATTGGACTAGGAGAGGGGGGCAGCGCCCCCTTTCCTTCTCCCTCTCCCCCTTTGATTCCCCCTCCTACTAGGAGTAGGAAAGATGATTCCTCCTCCTGGCACGCTTACAGTGGCCGGCCGGCCTCCCCCTTGCTCCTTTATATACGGGGGCAAGGGGCACCTCTAGACACACAAGTTGATCTATTGATCTCTCCCAGTCGTGTGCGGTGCCCCCTCCACCATAATCCACCTTGATCATATCGTAGCGGTGCTTAGGCGAAGCCCTGTGTCGGTCGTCATCACGCCATCGTGCTGAGGAAACTCTCCCGTGAAGCTCTGCTGGATTGGAGTTCGTGGGACGTCATCGAGCTGAACGTGTGCTGAACTCGGAGGTGCCGTGTGTTTGGTACTTGGATCAGTCGGATCGTGAAGACATACGACTACATCAACCGCGTTGTGCTAATGCTTCCACTTTCGGTCTACGAGGGTATGTGGACACACTCTCCCCTCTCGTTGCTATGCATCACCAAGATCCTGTGTGTGCGTAGGAATTTTTTTGAAATTACTACGTTCCCCAACAGCCCAATGTGTAAGCAGTTCATCGAGGTCTTTCTTTGAAAAACTCCTTTCAAACACTCCTTTATGCTTTCCAAAAAATTCTACATCATTTCCAATCAACAGTATGTGATTCAAATATACTTATCAGAAAGGCTATAGTGCTCCCACTCACTTTCTTGTAAATACAGGCTTCACTGCAAGTCTGTATAAAACTATATGCTTTGACCAACTTATCAAAGCGTATATTCCAACTCCGATATGCTTGCACCAGTCCATAGATGGGTCGCTGGAGCTTGCACATTTTGTTAGCACCTTTAGGATTGACAAACCTTGTGGTTGCATCATATATAACTCTTCTTTAAGAAATCCATTAAGGAATTTAGTTTTGACATCCATTTGCCAGATTTCATAAAATGTGGCAATTGCTAACATGATTCAGACAGACTTAAGCATCGCTATGAGTGACAAAATCTCATCGTAATCAACACCTTGAACTTGTCGGAAAACCTTTTGGCGACAATTTGAGCTTTGTAGATAGGAACACTACTATTAGCGTCCGTCTTCCTCTTGAAGATCCATTTAATCTCATTGGCTCATGGATCATCAGGCAAGTCAATCAAAGTCCATACTTTGTTCTCATACATGGATCCCATCTCAGATTTCATGGCCTAAAGCCATTTCACGGAATCTTGGCTCATCATTGCTTCCTCGTAGTTCGTAGGTTCGTCATGGTCAAGTAACATGACCTCCAGAACAAGATTACTGTACCACTTTGGTGCGGACCGTACTCTGGTTGACCTACGAGGCTCGGTAGTAACTTGATCTGAAGTTTCATTATCATCATCATTAGCTTCCTCACTAATTGGTGTAGAATCACTGGAACTGATTTCTATGATGAACTACTTTCCAATTTGGGAGAAGGTATAATTACCTCATCAAGTTCTACTTTCCTCCCGCTCACTTCTTTCGAGAGAAACTCCTTCTGTAGAAAGGATCCATTCTTAGCAACGAATATCTTGCCTTCAGATCTGTGATAGAAGGTGTACCCAACAGTTTCTTTTGGGTATCCTATGAAGACACATTTCTCTGATTTGGGTTTGAGCTTATCAGGTTGAAGCCTTTTCACATAAGCATCGCAGCCCCAAACTTTGAGAAACGATAGCTTAGGTTTCTTGCCAAACCATAGTTCATACGATGTCGTCTCAACGGATTTAGATGGTGCCCTATTTAACGTGAATGCAGCTATCTCTAATGCATAACCCCAAAACGATAGTGGTAAATCGGTAAGAGACATCATAGATCGCACTATATCCAATAAAGTACGGTTACGATGTTTGGACACACCATTACGCTATGGTGTTCCAGCTAGAGTGAGTTGTGAAACTATTCCACATTGTTTTAAATGAAGGACAAACTCATAACTCAAATATTGACCTCTGCGATTAGATCGTAGAAACTTTATTTTCTTGTTATGATGATTCTCCACTCCACTCTGAAATTTTTTCAACTTTTCCAAACGTTTCAGACTTGTGTTTTATTAAGTAGATATACTCATATCTACTCAAATCATCTATGAAGGCTAGAAAATAACAATACCCGCCGCGAGTCTCAACACTCATCGGGTTGTATACATTAGTATGTATTATTTCCAATAAGTCAGTGGCTCGCTCCATTGTTCCAGAGGACGGAGTCTTAGTCATCTTGCCCATGAGGCATGGTTCGCAAGCATCAAGTGCTTCATAATCAAGTGATTCCAAAAGCCCATCAGTATGGAGATTCTTCATGCGCTTTACACCAATATGACCTAAACGGCAGTGCCACAAACATGTTGAACTCTCATTATTAACTTTTGCATCTTTTGGCATTAATATTATGAATACGTGTATCACTACGATCGAGATTCAATAAACCATTCACCTTGGGTGTATGACCACAGAAGGTTTTATTCATGTAAACAGAATAACAATTATTCTTTGACTTAAATGAATAACCGCATTGCAATAAACATGATCCAATCATATTATCATATTATGTTCAATGCAAACACCAAATAATTTTTATTTTAGGTTCAACACTAATCCTGAAGGTAAAGGGAGTGTGCGATGGTGATTTTATCAACCTTGGAATCACTTCCAACCCATATCGTCACCTCTCCATCAACTAGTCTGTGTTCATTTTGTAACTCATATTTCAAGTTACTAATCATAGCAACTGAACCAGTATCAAATATGCAGGGGCTACTATGAACACTAGTAAAGTACACATCAATAACATGTATATCATATATACTTTTGTTCATTTTGCCATCCTTCTTATCCGCCAAGTATTTGGGGTAGTTTCGCTTCCAGTGACCATTTCCTTTGCAGTAGAAGCACTCAGTTTCAGGCTTGGGTCTAGCTTTGGGCTTCTTCATGTGAGTGGTAACTTGCTTGCCATTCTTTTTGAAGTTACCTTTCTTTGCCTTGCCCATTTACTTGAAACTAGTGGTCTTGTCAACCATCAACACTTGATGCTTTTCTTGATTTCTACCTTCCCCGATTTCAGCATCGCGAAGAGCTTGGGGAATCGTTTTCATCATCCCTTGCATATTATAGTTCATCATGAAGTTCCAGTAACTTGGTGATAGTGACTAGAGAACTTTGTCAATCACTATCTTATCTGGAAGATTAACTCCCACTTGATTCAAGCGATTGTAGTACTCATATATTCTGAGCACATGCTCACTGGTTGAGCTATTCTCCTCCATCTTGTAGGCAAAATACTTGTCAGAGGTCTCATACCTCTTGACTCGGGCATGAGTCTGAAATACCAATTTCAGCTCTTGGAACATCTTATATGCTCCTTGTCGTTCGAAACGTTTTTGAAGTCCCGGTTCTAAGCCGTAAAGCATGGTGCACTAAACTATCAAGTAGTCATCACACCGTGCTTGCCAAAATGTTCATAACGTCTGCATCTGCTCCTGCAATTGGTCCGTCACCTAGCAGTGCATCGAGGACATAATTCTTTTGTGCAGCAATGAGGATAATCCTCAGATCACGGACCCAGTCCTCATCATTGCTACTATCATCTTTCAACTTATTTTTCTCTAGGAGCATATCAAAAATAAAACAGGGGAGCTATACGCGAGCTATTGATCTACAACATAGATATGCAAAAACTATCAGGACTATCTTCATGATAAATTAAAGCTTAATTAATCATATTAATTAAGAACTCCCACTTAGATAGACATCCCTCTAGTCATCTAAATGATCACGTGATCCAAATCAACTAAACCATGTCCGATCATCATGTGTGATGGATTAGCGTTCAATGGTGAACATCACTATGTTGATCATATCTACTATATGATTCACGTTCGACCTTTCAGTCTCAGTGTTCCGAGTCCATATCTGCATATGCTAGGCTCGTCAAGTTTAACCTGAGTATTCGACATGTGCAAAACAGGCTTGCACCCGTTGTATGTGAATGTAGAGCTTATCACACCCGATCATCATGTGGTGTATCGGCACGACGAACTGTAGCAATGGTGCATACTCAGGGAGAACACTTATACCTTGAAATTTTGTGAGAGATCATCTTATAATGCTACCGTCGTACTAAGCAAAATAAGATGCATAAAGGATAAACATCACATGCAATCAAAATAAGTGATATGATATGGCCATCATCATCTTGTGCCTTTGATCTCCATCTCCAAAGCATCGTCATGATCACCATCATCACCGGCTTGACACCTTGATCTCCATCATAGCACTGTTGTTGTCTCGTGATGTCTACTACACAACCTTCTTCTTGTAGACGTTGTTGGGCCTCCAAGTGCAGAGGTTCGTAGGATAGTAGCGAATTTCCCTCAAGTGGATGACCTAAGGTTTATCAATCCGTGGGAGGCGTAGGATGAAGATGGTCTCTCTCAAACAACCCTGCAACCAAATAACAAAGAGTCTCTTGTGTCCCCAACACACGCAATACAATGGTAAATTGTATAGTTGCACTAGTTCGGCGAAGAGATGGTGATACAAGTGCAATATGGATGGTAGATATAGGTTTTTGTAATATGAAAATATAAAAACAGCAAGGTAACTAATGATAAAAGTGAGAACAAACGGTATTGCAATGCGTTGAAACAAGGCCTAGGGCTCATACTTTCACTAGTGCAAGTTCTCTGAACAAGAATAACATAATTGGATCATATAACTATCCCTCAACATGCAACAAAGAGTCACTCCAATGTCACTAATAGCGGAGAACAAACGAAAAGACAATTACAGGGTATGAAACCATCTCAAAGTTATCCTTTCTGATCGATCTATTCAAGAGCACGTAGTAAAATAACACAAAGCTATTCTTTCTGTTCAATCTATCCCAGAGTTCGTACTAGAATAACACCTTAAGACACAAATCAACCAAAACCCTAATGTCACCTAGATACTCCAATGTCACCTCAAGTATCCGTGGGTATGATTATACGATATGCATCACACAATCTCAGATTCATCTATTCAACCAACACAAAGAACTTCAAAGAGTGCCCCAAACTTTCTACCAGAGAGTCAAGACGAAAACGTGCGCCAACCCCTATGCATAAGTTCATGAGGTCACGGAACTCGCAAGTTGATCACCAAGACATACATCAAGTGGATCACGTGAATATCCCATTGTCACCACAGATAAGCACATGCAAGACATACATCGAGTGTTCTCAAATCCTTAAAGGCTCAATCCGATAAGATAACTTCAAAGGGAAAACTCAATCCATTACAAGAGAGTAGAGGGGGAGAAACATCATAAGATCCAACTATAATAGCAAAGCTTGCGATACATCAAGATCGTGCCAAATCAAGAACACGAGAGAAAGAGAGATCAAAGACATAGCTACTGGTACATACCCTCAGCCTCGAGGGTGAACTACTCCCTCCTCGTCATGGAGAGTGCCGGGATGATGAAGATGGCCACCGGTGAGGGATCCCCCCTCCGGCAGGGTGCCGGAACAGGGTCCCAATTGGTTTCTCGTGGCTACAGAGGCTTGCGGCGGCGGAACTCCCGATCTAGGTTATTTTCTGGAGGTTTCTGTATTTATAGGAATTTTTGGCGTCAGGAACAAGTCAGGGGGGGTCCCCGAGTCATCCATGAGATAGGGCGGTGCGCCCCCACCCTCGTGGACGGCCCATGACTCTTCTGGCCCAACTCTCTTACTTCGGGGGCTTCTTTTGGTCCATAAAAACTCGTCAAAAGTTGGCACGTCCATTGGACTCCGTTTGGTATTCCTTTTCTGTAAAACTCAAAAACAAGGAAAAACAGAAACTGACACTGGGCTCTAGGTTAATAGGTTAGTCCTAAAATCATATAAAATAGCATATAAATGCATATAAAACATCCTAGATGGATAATATAATAGCATCGGACAATCAAAATTATAGATACGTTGAGACGTATCAAGCATCCCCAAGCTTAATTCCTGCTCGTCCTCGAGTAGGTAAATGATAAAAATAGAATTTTTGATGTGGAATGCTACCTAACATAATTTTCTATGTAATTTTCTTTATTGTGGCATGAATATTCAGATCCGAAAGATTCAAGACAAAAGTTTAATATTGACATAAAAACAATAATACGTCAAGCATACTAACCAAGCAATTATGTCCTCTCAAAATAACATAGGCAAAGAAAGCTCATCCCTACAAAATCATATAGTTTGGCCATGCTTCATTTTTGTCACACAGAATGCTCCCATCCTGCACAACCCCGATGAAAAGCCAAGCAATTGTTTCATACCTTAGTATTCTCAAACTTTTTCAACTTTCATGCAATACATGAGCGCGAGCCATGGACATAGCACTATAGGTGGAACAGAATATGATGATGGAGGTTGTGTGGAGAAGACAAAAAGGAGAAAGTCTCACATCGACGCGGCTAATCAACGGGCTATGGAGATGCCCATCAATTGATGTCAATGCGAGGAGCAGGGATTGCCATGCAACGGATGCACTAGAGCTATAAATGTATGAAAGCTAAACAAAAGAAACTAAGTGGGTGTGCATCCAACTTGCTTGCTCACGAAGACCTAGGGCATTTGAGGAAGCCCGTTGTTGGAATATACAAACCAAGTTCTATAATGAAAATTCCCACTAGTATATGAAAGTGACAGACTAAGAGACTCTCTATCATGAAGACCATGGTGCTACTTTGAAGCACAAGTATGGTAAAAGGATAGTAGCATTGTCCCTTCTCTCTTTTTCTCTCATTTTTTTGTTTTTGTTTTTTTTGTGTTTTTGGGCCTTCTCTTTTTTTGGCCGTTCTCTCTCTTTTTAATTTTCTCACACGGGACAATGCTCTAATAATGATGATCATCACACTTCTATTTATTTACAACTCAAAATTACAAATCGATACTAGAACAAAATATGACTCTATATGAATGCCTCCGGCGGTGTACCGGGATGTGCAATGATTCAAGAGTGACATGTATAAAAAATTATGAGTGGTGGCTTTGCCACAAATACGATGTCAACTACATGATCATGCAAGGCAATATGACAATGATGAAGCATGTCATAATAAACAAAATGGTGGAAAGTTGCATGGCAATATATCTCGGAATGGCTATGGAAATGCCATAATAGGTAGGTATGGTGGCTGTTTTGAGGAAGATATAAGGAGGCTTATGTGTGATAGAGTGTATCATATCACGGGGTTTGGATGCACCGGCGAAGTTTGCACCAACTCTCGAGGTGAGAAAGGGCAATGCACAGTACCGAAGAGGCTAGCAATGATGGAAGGGTGAAAGTGCGTATAATCCATGGACTCAACATTAGTCATAAAGCACTCACATACTTATTGCAAAAATCTACAAGTCATCAAAACCAAGCACTACGCGCAATGCTCCTAGGGGGATAGATTGGTAGGAAAATACCATCGCTCGTCCCCGACCGCCACTCATAAGGAGGACAATCAAAGAAACACCTCATGCTTCAAATTTGTTACACAACGGTTACCATACGTGCATGCTACGGGACTTGCAAACCTCAACACAAGTATTTCTCAAATTCAGAACTACTCAACTAGCATGACTCTAATATCACCATCCTCATGTCTCAAAACAATCATCAAGCATCAAACTTCTCATAGTATTCAACGCACTTTATATGGATGTTTTTATTATACCCATCTTGGGTGCCCATCATATTAGGACTAGTTTTATAGCCAAAGCAAATTACCATGTTGTTTTAAAAGACTCTCAAAATAATATAAGTGAAGCATGAGAGATCAATAATTTCTATAAAATAAAACCACAGTCGTTCTCTAAAGATATAAGTGGATCACTAGAGCAAACAACAAACTACTCCGAAAGATAAAAGTGAAGATCAATGAGTAGTTGAATAATTATGCAACTATGTGAAGACTCTCTAAAATTTAAGAATTTCAGATCTTGGTATTTTATTCAAACAGCAAGCAAAACAAAATAAATAAAATGACTCTCCAAGCAAAACACATATCATGTGGTGAATAAAAATATAGCTCCAGGTAAAGTTACTGATGAACGAAGACGAAAGAGAGGATGCCATCCGGGGCATCCCCAAGCTTAGGCTGTTGCCACTCCTTATTCCGTAGTCCATCGAATCTTTACCCAAAACTTGAAAACTTCACAACACAAAACTTAACAGCAAACTCGTAAGTTGCGTTAGTATAAGAAAGCAAATCACCACTTAGGTACTGTCAAGACAAGATTCATAATTTTTCTCACATGATGCCTACTGTACCATACCATTTATACAATTCATATTAAGCAATATAAGCCATAGAAACTAGAAAACAAGCAAACTATGCATCGAAAACAGAATCTGTCAAAAAACAGAACAGTCTGTAGTAATCTGTAACTCTCGAACACTTCTGTAACTCCAAAAATCCTGAGAAATTAGGATGTCCATGGAAATTTGTATGTAGATCTACTGCAGTTGGAATTGGTATTTTAGCGCTCTCTGGTAAAAAATGAAAATTATTTTCGTGAGCACATACTTTCTGTTTTTATCAGCAAGATCAAACAACAATCACCCAAGAAGATCCTAAAGGCTTTACTTGGCACTTTATTGAAACAAAAGCTATAAAACATGATTACTACAGTAGCATAATCATGTGAACACACAAAAACAGTAAAGGTAAATATTGGGTTGTCTCCCAACAAGCGCTTTTTAATGCCTTTCTAGCTAGGCATGACGATTTCAATGATGCTCACATAAAAGATAAGAATTGAAACATAAAGAGAGCATCATGAAGAATATGACTAGCACATTTAAGTCTAACCCACTTCCTATGCTATGGATTTTGTGAGCAAACAACTTGTGGGAACAAGAATCAACTTGCATAGGAAGGTAAAACAAGGATAACTTCAAGATTTCCAACACATAGAGAGGAAACTTGATATTATTGCAACATGCAAAAGCATATGTTCCTCTCTCATAATAATTTTCAGTGGCATCATGAATGAATTCAACAATATAACCATCACATGAAGCATTATTTTCATGATCCACAAGCATAGAAAATTTACTACTCTCCACATAAGCAAAATTCTTCTCATTCATAATAGTGGGGGCAAACTCAACAAAATTACTATCATGTGAAGCATAATCCAATTGAAAGTTAAAATAATTATGACAAGTTTCATGGATATCATTATTCTTTATAACATACGTGTCATCACGATAATCATCATAGATAGGAGGATTGCTTTCATCATTTTAAATTTGCTCATCAAAACTTGGGGGAGAAAAAATATCATCTTCATCAAACATAGCATCCCCAAGCTTGTGGCTTTGCATATCATTAGCATCATGGGTATTCAAAGAATTCATACTAACATCATTGCAATCATGCTCATCATTCAAAGATTTAGTGCCAAACATTCTAATACATTCTTCTTCTAACAATTTGGCACAATTATTGAAATCCTTATTTTCACGAAAGACATTAAAAAGATGAAGCATATGAGGCAACCTTAATTCCATTTTTTATAGTTTTCTTTTATAGACTAAACTAGTGATAAAACAAGAAACTAAAAGATTCGATTGCAAGATCTAAAGATATACCTTCAAGCAATAACCTCCCCGACAACGGCGCTAGAAAAGAGCTTGATATCTACTACACAACCTTCTCCTTATAGACATTGTTGGGCCTCCAAGTGCAGAGGTCTATAGGACAGTAGCAAATTTCCCTCAAGTGGATGACCTAAGGTTTATCAATCGTGGGAGGCGTAGGATGAAGATGGTCTATCTCAAACAACCCTGCAACCAAATAACAAAGAGTCTCCTGTGTCCCCAACACACCCAATACAATGGTAAAGTGTATAGGTGCACTAGTTCGGCGAAGAGATGGTGATGCATGTGCAATATGGATGGTAGATATAGGTTTTTTGTAATCTGAAAATATAAAAGCAGCAAGGTAACTAATGATAAAAGTGAGCACAGACGGTATTGCAATGCATTGAAACAAGGCCTAGGGTTCATACTTTCACTAGTGCAAGTTCTCTCAACAATAATAACATAATTGGATCATATAGCTATCCCTCAACATGCAACAAAGAGTCACTCCAAAGTCACTAATAGCGGAGAACAAATGAAGAGATTATTGTAGGGTACGAAACCACCTCAAAGTTATCCTTTCTGATCGATCTACTCAAGAGTACATAGTAAAATAACACGAAGCTATTCTTTCCATTCAATCTATCCTAGAGTTCATACTAGAATAATACCTTAAGACACAAATCAACCAAAACCCTAATGTCACCTAGATACTCCAATGTCACCTCTAGTGTCCGTGGGTATGATTGTACGATATGCATCACACAATCTTAGATTCATCTACTCAACCAACACAAAGAACTTCAAAGAGTGCCCCAAAGTTTCTACCGGAGAGTCAAGACGAAAACGTGTGCCAACCCCTATGCATAACTTCACGAGGTCACGGAACTCGCAAGTTGATCACCAAGACATACATCAAGTGGATCACGTGAATATCCCATTGTCACCACAGATAAGCACATGCAAGACATACATTGAGTGTTCTCAAATCCTTAAAGACTCAATCCGATAAGATAACTTCGAAGGGAAAACTCAATCCATTACAAGAGAGTAGAGGGGGAGAAACATCATAAGATCCAACTATAATAGCAAAGCTCGCGTTACATCAAGATCATGCCAAATCAAGAATGCGAGAGAAAGAGAGATCAAACACATAGCTACCGGTACATACCCTCAGCCCCGAGGGTGAACTACTCCCTCCTCATCATGGAGAGCGCCGGGATGATGAAGATGGCCACCGGTGAGGGATCCCCCCTCCTGCAGGGTGCTGAAACAGGGTACTGATTGGTTTTTGGTGGCTACAGAGGCTTGCGGCGGCGGAACTCCCGATCTTGGTTATTTTCTGGAGGTTTATGTATTTGTAGGAATTTTTGGCGTCGGGAACAAGTCAGGGGGGTCCCCGAGTCGTCCACGAGATAGGGCGGCGCTCCTGGGGGTGGGGGGTAGGGCGCGCCCCCACCCTCGTGGACGGCCCGGTACTCTTCTGGCCCAACTATTTTACTCCGGGGGCTTCTTTTGGTCCATAAAAAATCATCAAAAATTGGCACATCCATTGGACTCCGTTTGGTATTCCTTTTCTGTAAAACTCAAAAACAAGGAAAAAACAGAAACTGGCATTGGGCTCTAGGTTAATAGGTTAGTCCCAAAAATCGTATAAAATAGCATATAAATGCATATAAAACATCCTAGCTGGATAATATAATAGCATGGAACAATAAAAAATTATAGATACATTGGAGACGTATCCTCTCGCCAACTATTGATTCTACGACTATCGCTATTGCTTAGTGATAAAGTAAAGCAATTACATGGCGATTGATTTCATACAATAAAGCGACAACCATAAGGCTCCTACCAGTTGCCGATAACTTTTACAAAACATGATCATCTCATACAACAATTTATATATCATCACGTCTTGACCATATCACATCACATCATGTCCTGCAAAAACAAGTTAGACATCCTCTACTTTGTTATTGCAAGTTTTACGTGGCTGCTACGGGCTTAGCAAGAACCGTTCTTACCTACGCATAAAAAACCACAACGCGGTATAATGATTGCTTTTTGATCTTCAGAAAGAACCCTGTTCATTGAATCCGATTCAACACAAGTTGGACAAACTGACACCCGCCAGCCACCTGTGTGCAAAGCACGTCGGTAGAACCAGTCTCATGAACGTGGTCATGTAATGTCAATCCGGGCCGCTTCATCCAACAATACCGCCGAATCAAGAAACAACTAGTGACGCCAAGCAATATGTATATACCCATGCCCACAACTCCTTTGTGTTCTACTCGTGCATATAACATCTACGCATAGAGCTAGCTCGGATGCCACTGTTGGGGAACGCAATATTTCAAAAAAATTCCTACAATCACGCAAGATCTATCTAGGAGATGCATAGCAACGAGAGGGGAGAGTGTGTCTACGTACCCTCGTAGACCGAAAGCGGAAGCGTTTATCAACGCGGTTGATGCAGTCGTACACCTTCACGATCCGTCCCGATCAAGTACCAAACGTACGACACCTCCGCGTTCAGGACACGTTCAGCTCGATGACGTCCTCGCCTTCTTGATCCGGCAAGACATGCGAAGTAGTAGACGAGTTCCGACAGTACAACGGTGTGGTGACGGTGTTGGTGAAGAGCAATCTCCGCAGGGCCTCGCCTAAGTACTACGAAAACTATGACGGGGGATAAACTAGAGGGGACGGAGTTGCCGGCACATGGCTTGGTGATTCTTGATGTGTCTTGGGTGCTAGCCCTGCCCCTCTATTTATATGTTGAGCCCTGGGGTCGAAACTTGTTGTAAAAGCCTCCTCAAAGTCGGTTTTGCCTGAAAGGCAAGAGTCCCACTCGGACTCCAGGACCAAACACCACAATCCTTGGCATCTGGCCCAGACGCCAGGGTCTCCGGTGTTTGGCCTCTGACCTCCGCAAAACTATCTTTTGCACCAACCTATAGCGTCGTGGGCCTGACCCCTTGGCCTAACCATATCATCCAATATATGACTCTTTACCTCCGGACCAATCCCGAGCTCCTCGTCATGTCCGTGATCTCATTCGGGACTCTGAACAACATTCAGTCACCAACATACATAACTCATATAATACTATATCATCAACGAACGTTAAGAGTGCGGACCCTATGGGTTCGAGAACTATGTAGACATGACAAAAACACCTCTCCAATCAATAACCAACAGCAGAACCTGGATGCCCATATTGGCTCCTACATATTCTACAAAGATCTTTATCAGTCGAACCTTATGACAACATACGTAATTCCCTTTGTCATTGGTTTGTTACTTGCCCGAGATTCAATCGTCGGTATCTTCATACCTAGTTCAATCTCGTTACCGGCAAGTCACTTTACTCGTTCCGTAATACATCGTCCCATAACTAACTCATTAGTCACATTGCTTGCAAGGCTTATTATGATGTGCATTACCGAGAGGGCCCAGAGATACCTCTCCGATACACGGAGTGACAAATCCTAATGTTGATCTATGCCAACCCAACAAACACCTTCGGAGACACCTGTAGAGCATCTTTATAATCACCTAGTTACGTTGTGACGTTTGATAGCACACAAGGTGTTCCTACGGTATTCGGGAGTTGCATAATCTCATAGTCAAAGGAATATGTATAAGTAATGAAGAAAGCAATAGCAATAAAACATAATGATCATTATGCTAAGCTAACGGATGTGTCTTGTCCATCACATCATTCTCTAATGATGTGATCCCGTTCATCAAATGACACAACATGTTTATGGTTAGGAAACTTAACCATCTTTGATTAACGAGCTAGTCTAGTAGAGGCATACTAGGGACACTCTGTTTTGTCTATGTATTCACACATGTACTAAGTTTCCGGTTAATACAATTCTAGCATGAATAATAAACATTTATCATGATATAAGGAAACATAAATAACAACTTTATTATTGCCTACAGGGCATATTTCCTTCACAAAGTAGCGAACACAAATCAAACCAACATGATGAAAGTGACTAGATGAAATTCCCATCTACCCTCAAGAACGCTTTGCTTATCATAAGAGACCGTTTTGGCCTGTCCTTTGCCACAAAAGTATTGGGCTACCTTGCTGCACTTTTGTTACCGTTACTGTTACTTGCTCGTTACAAATCATCTTGTTATTAAACTACTGGTTACTTATAATTTCAGTGCTTGCAGAGAATACCTTGCTGAAAACCGCTTGTCATTTCCTCCTGCTCCTCGTTCGGTTCGACACTCTTACTTATCGAAAGGACTATGATTGATCCCCTATACTTGTGGGTCATCAAAAATCCAGCTTGAGTTCCGGTTGAGCGGCTCCATACACAGAAACTGGCGCCCATCGGATCTCATCAATTTTCGAGCGCACCCTGAATTTGACGGCCAAGTCCCCAAGCACAACATTGAGAACTGCTAGCGTCTCGCACTTGACTGCAAGTAAAATCCTGTCGGACCTTCCTCTTGGGGGTAGACAGTGCCAATCAAAATCAGAACCACCAGATATGGTGTTAAAAGATTGTGATGTAAAATTATCCCGACCCCTCTCAAGTAAGGCAATAAAGTCCAACTTATGTCCCACAGATGCTTCCGCAAGGAACCTTCTTTTAGCCAAGTCCACTAGACCTCTACTATTCCAAAAGATTCCTCTCATTTTTTATCATGAAATTTTTGTTTGAATAGTATTCTCGCGCTTCTACGCACGACAGATGTAGGATAAACCTTCCTCTTCCAGGATCATTTTGGTTTATCCTGCACCACCTCTTAGTCTGTATAACCAAGGTCCATGTGCGTGTCTGCTCCTAACTACAGGGTGGCGTATACCCCTCTGAAGCCATATCAGCATCCTTCTCACGTCGCTAGTGCGCGTTGGTGCCATACAAACGGTTTTTAACCCTTTTCGCGACATCATTTGGAACCGTCGCCAAGTGAGTGTGGGCGATAGGGGGGTCCTTCCCTCATGACCCAGAAACCATGATAGGGAGCCTTGATGCATATAGTTGTCTCTATATAACCTTTTCTGATATCTCGAATATCCCAAACGCTTCATCCTTGCTACTCATTAGTGCTCACATTGCCATCGCAGTCGGAGTTTTGTGGTTTTACCTAAAACCAGGCAGATTCCAGGCACGAGAGCTTTCCAGGCAGATTCCAGGCACGGGAGTTTTACGATGCCTGGCACATCACAAACAGTTCAGGATTATAAACCGTGTGTGATAAGTAGACGATCACACACATTTAGTTTTCTCGCACCATATGTGATAGTGTCTGACATCACAGACGCTTTGCAAACGACAACAGTGTGCATGCTTGCACACGTCTCCTCTCCGTGAATCATCTCGGATTATGGTGTATATCGCAAACATTTGTGTTTTACCAACCGTGTGTGTCGTAATGACCTGCACAATGCAATTTCGCCCTAATTTAATTGCTGCTATTTAAAACTGTACCTAATCTAAAGTTGAAAGTAGGCTATAGCTTTATTCATATCCATCAGGTTCAAACGACCAATGCATTATTCGATTCACATGTACATGTGTTTAAGAATTACATAAGCACCAAATAAAGAATGATGAACCAGGGTTCTATACTGGTACTATTACAGATGGTAAAGAAGGAGGTGGCAGACATTCCGGTTGCTGAACAAGGTGAAGTAGAATGGCCCCATTGTGCTCTCCTGGATGCAGAAGGCATGCAGGACTCTAGTCCAACCCCTTGTGATGGCGGACCGCCAATCATGTAGTTTGAGAGGTAATCTTGAGTAAACTGCTTCATGATCCACTACAAAAGAAAAAAGATTCAGATATTGTCATCTAACACAACTCATTACGGGCAGTAAAAAGAAGGCTACATGGTTCTTACTTACCATCCTGCAGTTCACTGTTGTCTTGCATAAAGTGTAAACAAATAGTTCGATTGGCATATTTTGACCCATTTTAATAAAAATCTTTATCAGTTTCCTCACTTGATGCTGGTTCATGAATATCTCATTGCCCCATACACAGAAAGGGTCAAAATGTGGATCTTCGGCAATGATATATGTACCTAAAAGCACCAAGTTAATATTAGAATCTAAACAACAATTAAAAAGTGATGTAGTACAACACTCCCTCCATCCCATTAGATAAGATTTTATTACATGTATATCTAGACATCGTCAGAACATTAAGGTAACACTCTTCCTTGTTGCTATGTAGCCTGGGATTGCATATTTAGTAATTCAGTACAATGTATGTTGCTAAACAACAATTGAAAAATGAAAAGGCATGTTAACTACAATATCCTTAACAACAACCAATTATTGTAATTCATAGTGGTATTGTTGAAACTGTTATTGATGAAATTGAACTGCACGGCAAATAGTTGCACATATAGAGCATCACATTATGAAGAACTGAAATAAACAAGTCAAATAAGGACATCTCTAGGCGATCCTTAAAAAGCTAAAGGACTAAAACCCTTAGTGGATATATATATATATATATATAGGGATTGACTATTCGTCACCCTGGGTGAGGAATAGTTATTCTTCACCCCCCTCTATTTTACCATCAATGTACCGTAATTTTACGTTTCGTAAGTTTTGTCTTATTTTCGACGCGAAAAGAGACCGTAAGAAAATATATAGTCATCGTAAAAAATATTTTATGTTATGTACAATTATAAACATAAAAACATAGTGTAAAATACACATAAATTACAAATTTTCTTGTCTTATGACCTATATTTTTATTTTCTTATGCCAAATTTTACGTAGTGAATCAATAGAAATGTAACTATTTAAATTCCAAACATAATTTAATTATCAAATGATCGTAAGATTACCTCGGGTGAAGAATAATTTATTCTGCACCCTGGGTGATGAATAGTATCACTATATATATAACAGAATATTATTCTGTTACCCTTCTTGAACTGACGTAGTTCACAGGTTGGACTGACGAGGTTTTCTACCTGAACTGATCTTCCTGCATGTACGACGGCCGGAAACAGGGGATGCAACGTGGAGCTTCTGGGCATTCTCCGACGCAATGCTGCAGGCCATTCGTTGCTAGAGGAGACATGTAAGGTGTTCCGCACGTGTCCGCGCTCACTTGGTCATGTTTTGCAATCCGTAGTCACCGGAGGTGACGGCGTGGGCATTTGGAGGCGGACATGTTTTGGGCGTTGGTGTTTATCATGGTGTTCGTAGGCCTCAATTTACATCTTGTTTGTTGTTTCAGATGTGAGAATGATCTGTGGGCGAGAGTTTTTCGAGATTATTTGACTGTAATTTCTGATTAGAAGTTTTGGTGTTCTTGGTTGTTGGCCATCGCCGCCATGGAAAAGTGTTCTTCTTTTTCTGATGTTTTATTTTTGAATTGGCATTGCAGGGAGATAGTTGAGGATTGTCTGATTAGATTTTTGTTGTCAACTTTGCTTCTTGAGTTGTTTCCACCCCGGATTCCCATGTGATTTTGTCGTTGGTGGAGGTGGTGTTTGGTGGCTGACTGTAGCCTACGACTTCTTGTAATCTGGTCAAATTGCGTAATTAAGTTGTGTGTTTTTCAGTGCTTTTTTGAATTGCTGCCGTATGTGTAGTTGGACTGCTCCGTGTCAAAGCTTTTATTACAATGTGTTGACATCGGAGCAAGTATTTTGTACTGGCTGCCTACCCCATACCGTCTGCACTTTTAGTATAAAGCCCGAGACCTCTATGACTTTCGTTCCACCATCTGCAACCAAAAGAAAAGCCAGATGGATCCTGAGCTGGGAGAAGTCACAGAGGACAAGGGGGAAGCCGTCAATGTGAGGGCTGCAGTAGCGAAGCAGAGGAGGAGGAGGAGGCGTAGGCGCAGGCAGATGACATGACTATTGCCGAGGAGGAAGTGGATGCAGAGTTCAACAGACGCCTTGCGCGTGAGGTGATGGATACTTGCAACTCCAATGAACTGGAGCTTCTTTTCCCAGATGGCAGGGGAAGGAACCATGTTCAGATCATCAGTTGGGCGAGGGCGAGAGCAGCCACGGCTCCACATCCATCCACCAGGGCTAAATGGCATCGTTTCTTTGATCGTTATGACTGAAGTAGTGAATGTTATGTTTTTAAGATTTGTGTTGTGGGGGAGCAGATGTTTGAATGAATAAATGAATTCAACTGTCTCCCTCTGAATGTGTTGTTTTATCTGCATATGTTTGTCATGTGCAGTTTTTGAATTGCTGTTTTCTCTTAAGTTGAACTGATTTGCGGTCAAAAGTTGCATGACTTGTATAATAATTATTTTCTACCAGCTGGCTTCCCACCTACCTATTTATTATTTTTATAATCTGCGAGTCTCCCTGGCTATAAATTCCATCCATCTATGTGTGGTGTGTGGCTCAGTCTCCCCATCCTTTTTCTTCCTTCTTCTAGAATCAGATCTAGGTTCCTCCCTCTTATCCCTGTTGTTTTCTTCCCTATCCTTGTGTTTTCCATGGAGGACTGTTCATGCGGATGCCTGGCAAAGATGGCACACATAGCTGAAGGCTATGTGTACGAATCTGGTTTGGAGCTCACCCAGACTTAGCGCCGTGGACAACTTTCTTGTCTTCTGTACATCAACCATGGTTTTTGTGCACCCTATGTTTGTCGCCTGACGGTTGGTGACTTGAAGGAATCATGGGTATGTGTTTCTATTCGTTTTTTTCTACTTTTTTGGAGGTCTATTTTTGAATTCCATGGACTGAATCTGTAGTTTAGTTTTATGAATAGTTTGTCTATATTTTTTATTTGGTTTTGTCAGAATTTAATAGTAGGGATTTCTTTGTGTATTTGTTCATTACTTAACAGTATTTTATCCATTTTTATATAATCCTTGCTCTATTTTTTGTCAGATGTTTTTACTGTTGGTGTGTTGATATGTATATTTCTTCAGTTTTAGTCACTTCACATGAGTAGTTAGTTTTGTGTTATTGTTTTGGTTCTGATTTTTTCTTTTCAGTTTTGTTATGCAAACCGTTACTATATCTGTGTAAAATTTAAGTTATGTCAAGTGTTCACTTTGTTTTGTACTCCCATGCCAGTTTGCAGAAAATGTCACCCAGGATCAGGATTGTTGCTCCTAGTTTCTGAAAACGGAGACTTCAGACAAAAATGGGTATCAGTTGATGGAAGTTGCCTACTAAATCGACTTTGATGGTTGCATCAACCTAACTACTAGGTGGAAGGAGTTTGTGGCAGAGTCTGGATTTGAGGATGATGATGTGGTTATGGTTATGTTCTCCAGGGAAGATGACTCTTTGACATTCAGAATTTATGTGTTGTAGGTTTAAATGTGGCAAATGACGCCGGTTGTGAGATTTGTGTGCAGTTGATTATGTTGCAGTATTTTTTCTTTAAAACATTTGCATGTGAGATGGTTGAATTCTATTGTATTATCAGATGGTTTGGAACAACTTATCTAATGCTTTTCCTATTGTTTTGGTCAAGTATAACTGTTTTATTTATATATTCTTTATATTAGTACTTGAACAATTCTATAGTTGAACTGATGGAAATCCTTTGTTTTGACTGATATATTTTCATGTACATAGCTCGCAGACGGAACTATACGGTGATGATGTTTGTAGAACCCCCTTTTTGGGGTTTGAGTTTGCTGAACTTACATTCTGTTAATGATAGTACTGAACTATTTTAGGTTGTCAATTACCAATCAATTTTTTGTTGTATAACATTTTTTCTTACTTTTTTACATGAATGTTGAAGCATATTTTTTCTCTTTTATAGTTGAATAATGATAGTTCTAGTATTTTTCAAAATTATAAGATTTTAATCTTTGCTGCCCAGTACTTTTTGTACTTGAACCTTATGAATTGTAGTAGTTGAACTTTTTATAAATTTGGTTCTGAAATTTTTATTTACAATCTTCTACGTTTAATTTTCCAACATATATTATATAGTTTATTTTTCTTAGTTCTTAGAATTAAGATGTGTTTGAACTTTTTACATTATTTGTTTTTGAACTTATTTCTTGTGAGGTTTTTTTAAAAATTATTTGCATTTTTTGTCGTTTGTGATCGGCTGGAATTTTGTAATGGGGAGAAGTACTGTGTTGGGCCATCTGCGTGAGTCGTTGTTTTCGGCCCAGATAGCTCGTCTGCGCGGCTGTGCAGCGCGGCGTGCGCGTGCGCTATAGGTTTAGTCCCACCTCGCTAGTCGAGGGGCTCTAGACTTGTTTATAAGCGCAACCGAGGATGACCAATCGAACTCCTATGAACACTTACCTGAGCGCTTATACACAACGCTTGCTCTCTCTCTCATGACCTATGGGCCCTGGTCGGCTAGCCCTGCGTTGTGCGGATTACTAGGGATTCGCCAACGGGCTCGAGTTCAAGTATCTAGCATCGTCAGGGCCTGCACCTGTCCTTGGGCAGTCAATTTTTTTCTTTTTTGTCGTTGTTTGAATCTAGTACTTGACTGTACCAGTAACTCGAACTGATACTTTTTTGTCCTTGGGCGGTCAACTTTTCCTTTTGTTGTTGTTTGAATCTAGTACTTGACTCACCAGTAACTTGGACTGATACTTTTTTGTTCTAGTTCTTGTGAGTTTTGTTCTAGGAACGAGCCGTAACATGACTTGCCCCCGCACCGCACCAAAGGGCATAGTTGTACTGACACATCTTCCTTGTATGGACTTGCCCCCATTATCGATCTTAAGGGTGTGTGGGGCGGGGGGGGGGGGACAAAATAACCACACTGCGCCGGTCAAACGAGTGCACTGCCGCGTTAGCACGAGGCCGAGCCGGGGGTGGGGGTGTGGGGGAGGGGGGTCGGGACCCCCCTCCCGCATCCCGGCGAGGCCAAGCTAGGAACGAGCCGTAGCAGGCGACGATGCAGTGTGCCGCGGCGTCGCATGCGGAGGCGAGTCCGTAACATGACTTGCCCCCATTATCTATCTTTAGGGGTGTGTGGGTGCGTGTGTGTGTGGGGGGGGGGGGCAATAACCGCACTGCCCCTTGGTGCATAGTTGTACTGACACATCTTCCTTGTATGGACTTGCCCCCATTATCTATCTTAGGGGGGTGTGGGTGTGTGTGTGTATGTGGGGGGGAGACAGAATAACCGCACTGCGTGTGTCAAACGAGCGCACTACCACATTAGTGCGAGGCTGAGCCCGGGGGGGGGGGGGGTCGGGATCCCCCTCCCCATCCCGGTGAGGCCGAGCCAGGAACGAGCCGTAGCACGCCGCGTCATCGCACGCGGAGGCGAGTCCGTAACATGACTTTGCCCCCATTATCTTTCTTTAGGGGTGTGTGGGTGCATGTGTGGGGGGGGGGGGGGGCAGAATAACCGCACCGCCCCTCGGTGCATAGTTGTACTGACACATCTTCCTTGTATGGACTTGCCCCCATTATCTATCTTTTTAGGGGTGTGCGGGTGCGTGTGTGTGTGGGGGGGGGGGGGGGGCGACAGAATAACTGCACTGCCCCTCGGTGCATAGTTGTACTGACACATCTTCCTTGTATGGACTTGCCCCCATTATCTATCTTAGGGGTGTGTGGGTGCGTTTGGGGGGGACAGAATAACCGCACTGCGCCTGTCAAACGAGCGCACTGCCGCGTTTGCGTGAGGCCGAGCCGGGGAGGGTGGGGGGAGGGGGTCGGGACCGCCCCTCCCCCATCCGGCGAGGCCGAGTTAGGAACGAGCCGTAGCAGGCGATGACGCGGTGTGCCGCGGCGTCACTTGCGGAGGCGAGTCCATAACATGACTTGCCCCCATTATCTATCTTTAGGGGTGTGTGGGTGCGTGTGTGTGGGGGGGGACAGAATATCCGCACTGCCCCTCGGTGCATAGTTGTGCTGACACATCTTCCTTGTATGGACTTGCCCCCATTATCTATCTTAGGGGTATGCGGGTGCGTGTGTGGGGGGGGACAGAATAACCGCACTGCGCCTGTCAAACGAGCGCACTGCCGCGCTAGCGCGAGGCCGAGCTGGGGGGGGGGGGAGGGGGTCGGGACCCCCCTCCCCCATCCCGGCGAGGCCGAGCCAAGAACGAGCCATAGCAGGTGACGACGTGGCGTGCCGCGGCGTCGCATGCAGAGGTGAGTCCGTAACATGACTTGCCCCCATTATCTATCTTTAGGGGTGTGTGGGTGCGTGTGTGTGTGTGGGGGGGGGGGGCATAGAATAACCGCACTGCCCCTTGATGCATAGTTGTACTGACACATCTTCCTTGTATGGACTTGCCCTCATTATCTATCTTAGGGGTGTGTGGGTGCGTGTGTGTGTGGGGGTGGGTGGGAACAGAATAACCGCACTACGCCTATCAAACGAGCACACTGCCGCGTTAGCGTGAGGCCGAGCCGGGGGGAGGGGGGGACCCCCCTCCCCCATCCCGGCGAGGCTGAGCCAGGAACGAGCCGTAGCATATGACGGCGCGGCGTGCCGCGGCGTTGCATGCGGAGGCGAGTCCGTAACATGACTTGCCCCCGCACCGCACCGCACCAATGGGTATAGTTGTACTGACACATCTTCCTTGTATGGACTTGCCCCCGCACCGCACCACACCGAGGTGCATAGTTGTATTAACACATCTCCGTAACATGACTTGCTCCCGCACCGCACCGCACCGAGGGGCATAGTAGTACATGATTTTCCACCGTTATCTTATCTTTATTTTTTTGGGGAAAAACCAACACCGTTATGAATTATTATTTCATTTGTACTTTTTGATAATTTTTATTGTACTGTTGTGAGTTATTATTTGTACTTTAGCTGTTTGTTTTCTCCCTCTATATTAATTTTTTTATTGTATTTAATTTTTGCTATTATCTTTGGTAACTGCGCAGAGATAGTGGGCTTCGCCACGGTTTTGGGCTTTAGCCGTCGGTTTTCTCCCACTCACCTTTTAACCTCCGCTCTCCCCGTTCCGCTCCGCTCCCCTCTCCAAATCGATTCCTTCTTCGTTCCCCTCTTCTCGCAGAGAAGTTGCTTCTCCTGTTTCGCCGCGGGAGCGTCGTCCGGAGGGTTGAACCCCAGGGGTGGAGGTCTGGGTGCTCTGTTTGCTCCTTTTGGTCTACGATTGACTTCCATTGCATCATCTTATGTACAGGTTTTGCCTCTATTTTCTAAGCTCTTGCTCTCTTGCTGTCTCAGGCTGGATTCGCTAGGGTTCCTTTGCTCTTGAACGAGCAGTTGGCGAAAGTGATACTCGATTCCGTGGCGGATTTTGTGTTTGCTTGTAAGACTATTGCCTTGTATGGCGTGCTTCGTTTCTGAGATAGGTCAGAGCCCTAATTTTTGTTCATGTGTATTGCAGATCTGGTTCGGCATATTTTAGGTCTGTAGATCTCAATGGGTACATCATCCAGTCCAGACAAGTTGAATGCATGTGATTTTCCTTGTAATTTGGATGATGTTTTAACATATCTGGTTTTTAGGTTGTATAGGTGTTATCGTATCGACTTTATAAGTTGTATGTATTTTGATAGTTGTTAATTTTGCCCTAGATTGTGTTGTGTGTATAGTTTTGGCGGTTGATGTGACCTGCAGACAGTTTGTAGTACTGCTCACCATCTGTATTTTGAACTACTGTCCTTGCATTTGAATAGGTTGTAGTAGTCAGTGAAGAACTGGTATGATGTTGAAAGAGTTTTCATTCTGAAGTTTGTTGTGCTAGTGGTGGGTTCATATTGTTTTATTGGGTGCACTTGCAGTGTTCATATAGTTGAAATGATTGCTTGTTCATGTACTTTTTTTTGCTAATTATGATGTTGTTGCAGATGTTGGAGTTCCGGTGCCTCCTGATTCTGAAAAACAGAACACTTTCAAGATCTTGTGAATGTTATTTTTGAGACACCAAATCTGCTAGAAGAACTTACGGATGCTGCTGGTGTTTCCCTTATATTTGCTCTTTTTTATCAGCCTTGAATACATAAATATGCTTAGCTACATTAGTTGTTCCTTTTGTTTTGTGTCTGATGCTATGCGCTTTATTTATCTTGTCGCTGCAATGTTAATTGTGTTTTGATTTTATATGTGCGTGCTTATGTTTGTTGGTTTATGCAGTTAATGACAACCATGGTGCTCCTGAGGACATTGCTGATGTTGTCAAAGATATTAACGATGGAATGTATTCTCTTAACGTTGATGATGTTGATGGCAGCTTGCAGTTGTCTGTTACTCAGTCATAGAGTGTTGATGGCACTGAGCCTGTTACTCCGGCTGAGGATGTTCCTATGCAGTTACAGCTTGAGGATGAAAGGATAAGAAAGAAGAAGTGTGATTTCGAAAGGAGAAAGGAGTTGGAACAGCGTCAAAAGGCTGCCTGTGTTCAACGAAGTGATCGGGATGTTTCTCAAGCTCCTGAAGGTCTAGGCGATGAAGGTGGTGACGCGGCCTTTTCAACTGTTGATGCTGGATCTCATGGAAGTGACATGCCTGTGAAGACAAACATGATGCAAACTCGTTTGACGCAAGTGTTTACTCATGATGCAGTTAAGGAGAAGAAAGCTGTTTTGAAGAGGAAGATGTCAGATCGAAATCCTGATGGCACACAGAGGCGTAGCCCGCGTGTAAAGCTGGTTCCCAACCTGGTAATAGCAAAGCTGATGGGGATAGTGTTGCTGTGAATATTGGTCCAAGCAAACTTGGTGTCTCCCTTGTCCGTCGTAGTCCACGGGTTTTGACAAATAAGAAGCCTTCTTCGCCTCCTCTTCCAGAGCGCTCTTTGTTGAAAGAAAATAATAAGCGTAAAGTTCATCCTGCGAAGGTGAACAAAGGTGTGAAGAAGCGTGCTTGTGTCGAAGCTGAAGATGTTGTATCTGAAGAAGATGATATCGAAGTTGATTCTGAAGATGAATTTGCAGTGATACGTGTTTTGTATTGTATGTGACTAACTAGTTGTACTTGCAATGATTTAATTGTGTCTTGGCTGGTATGCTGGCCAGGCGAGGCTGGTCATTGTTTGCATCAATCGAGGGTGGTACTGATGTTGTTTCAAGGGTTGAACTTGTGCAATATTTTCTTTTTTCTATTTGCCTTCATATGCTTGTTTTGTTTTCTATATTCATTTATTTAATGTGTGTCTTCTTTATTTTCAATTACAGCCTGTTAGCGTTATGAGTCCGGTCAAGCCGGTGGGAGGCAATGCCGGAAAAGTTGCCTTGGATGAAGGTGACCAATGGAAATTGAACTTGACTGTGCGATGTTCGTTGGGAGAGGTCGAAGCTTGTGCTAAATTGCTTGAGAGTCGGCATGTGGCTAGGGTTCGTGCAGTTGGTTTTGGTTCTATCTTCAGTTGGAGGGTGAAGTCTAACATTTCCCGCCCTTTGATGGGAGTTTTGTACCTGAGGAAAGATCCTGATACAATGACTCTTGACATGGGCGAGGCTAATAAGAAGCTTCGCATCACTAGCGATGGTATACAACAATTATTTGGGTTCCCTCGTGGTGGTCGTTCTCCGCCAAGGCCGTCAGAGGATGGATATGATGACGCTCTGATGAAGTTAAGATCGAAGCTTGACATTAGCAGGAACAAAGATATCAAGACAAAGGATTTGAGGAAGAAGCTCAAGGTGCTCGTCAAGGATCCTAGCAAAGATGACCTTGCTCGGAAAGTGTTCTTCATTATTGTGTTTATGAAGGTTGTGTTGCCTGGTGCCCCCCCCCCCCGCGTGTTTCCAGAGAGGCGACAATGTTTGAGAGTCTCGTCTTTGAGGACATGGCTAATATGGATTATTGTCAGCTGATGGTTGATGAGCTTAGAAGGGCTGTTGCTAGGTACCAAGATGGTGTTACCCTTGGGAAGGCAATCCCAGGCTATGCTATAGGGCCTGTACTAATGTACCTTGACTGCCTTATCCGTGGCAAGACTGCGGAGCCTGACATGCGAGTCCCCCGCATATGTTTCATGGATCCTGTCAAGCTTTCTGATCTGGTTGATGCAGATTTGATAAAAAAGGCAATGCAGATCCAAAGACTTGGGTGTTGGGGAAGCTTCCGGTGAGTTTTATTTCTTTCGTGTCTTGCAGACCTTTTTTATTTAGGTATAGCTATTTTTGCTGGAGTGAACATGTGTCCCGCAGATTTACTTGTTTAGATTTTGTCATTTCTTAAGCTTTGTGAGGTTTAGGTACGATTTTTAGTACTGTTGTTTCATGTGTGGTTGAACAGAATATCTTTGTTCAACTGTCCTGTCGGTAAATACTAACAAATTGGACTGTTAAAGATTGATAGTGCTGTTGATTTAAATCTGTTAATATCATGTTTTATTTTTCCCTTTGTGTTTCATTGATTAATTAACTCTTTTTTCCTCTTGTTTGTAGTGGAAAACTCAAGAGGAGGTTGTTTTTTCTGAGTGTATAAACAGCCAGTCCTGGAGATGCCGTTGTCTCAGGTTCGTGAGTTTTCATCTCTGCACGATGAGTTGAGAGATGGTCGTGGTGTTGAGGTGTTGGTTATGTTCCCCCTGGCCCTAGTAATGCTAGTACTTTACAGAGGCAGGGTTTTGGTATTGATGTTGTTGTTTCTGCGTTGGAGCACACTGAGCATATTTTAAGTAATGTGTGTTCTGAGCTGCAAAAGGTCCCTACGACAGTTGAGCGTCCGAGCTGTATCAATGGTATCCTTCCTGAAGGTCATAAATTTAATGCTGAGGAAGCAGTGGACTATATTGAGATGGAGAGAATTTTTATTGGTGATATGCGTGACGGTGCTGCTGATCCAGTTCAGAGCTCGGTTCGTTTGTTGAACAACATGAAGCATTTCAAAACTATGCAGGACTCTCATTGCAAGCCATATGAAGAAAGTGCAGATGTTGTTATTAGGTAGATTGAGCAGGATGAGGCTGCTCCCACTGACAGCAGGGCTGGTGATGGTACCGAGGCTAATGTTTCTGATCACGAAACGAATGATGTTGGCTTGGAGTGCCCTATTGTTGATGTGAGTCAGTCCTTGGTGTTTGCAATTTTTACTTTTTTGTTCTGCTGTCAGTATTGTAGTTGAACTTTCTCATCTTCATCTGTTTATTAATTTTTCTTCCATGCAGATTGAGCAGGATGAGGCTACTGCCACTGACAGCAGGGCTGATGATGGTACTGAGGCTAATGTTTCTGATCACCATACGAACGATGTTGGCTTGGAGCACCCTGTTGTTGATGTGAGTCAATCCTCGGTGTTTGTATGTTTTTACTATGTTGTTCTGCTGTCAGTATTGTAGTTGAACTTCCTCATCTTCATCCGTTTATTAATTTTTCTTTTCATGCAGGAGATCAGTCATAATGTTGAGGCTGCTATTGACGGCGGACTTAATGATCCATCTACTAATAAGTGCAAGGTTGTTTTTATTTTTATTGTGTTTATACATATTTCTTGAATTTTCATGTGAACCAATGTTCCTTGCTTTTTCATTTTTCTATCCCACACCGTTAAGAGTTTGCAGGCGATACCTACCTTTTTTGTTACCGTGGTTTAATTCCTTGTGTTTATTGTTGCTAATAATAGCATTTTTTGCTTCATTACATATGAATCAGGGCCCTGTTGTTGGCGAAGAGCCTTGTTCGCCAGTTGGTGATGTTCCTTTGAATGTTAGCAGCAGCAAGATCAATGATGTTGCTGTGAATGCTTCTAAGGTTTGTTTTTCTGTGCACCTCTTGCTAGCTTATTTTTGATTGTTAGTTTTGCTCATATTATTCACTTTTTCTGAATTTTTATTTCTTTAGATGACTAATGTTGAGCATGAGGCTGTCGTTAGTGGTGGAGATGATGCTCGTGGTGTTCCATTGAGTAGTGGGCGAGATGTTGGTACCAAAGCTGCTGATGAGGTTGTTGGTGCTGCCAGCATACTTGATGCCAAATCGTCTAGTGTTGGTATTGTTGGGAATGAAAATGTTTCTGATTGTGAAGATTTGCCGCCGGAGAATTTCCCGCCTGGAGGTCTTGATTAAGGTGATGTATTGTAAGATGCCTCTAGCGTGGAGGAGGTGCCATCCGAGGATGATGATTTACTTATGTCCATTTCTTCTGGCCCCTTGACGCAGGAGGCACTTGTGTCGTCCCAGGATTTTATTTCTATAGACCCTGAAAATGCAGCGATATTGGTGTCCTCTCAAGATCTCCCATTGCCAAACCCTGAAACTGGAGGCATATTGGTCTCATCACAGAAACTACCGTCGTCGTCAAACACTGATAGTGCAGGTAAGGACTTGTAAATGAGGTGTACTTCTCAATTTTGGCATTTTGGACATGTTCACATATAGTGCTTGAACTTATTATTTTTCTTCTTTTTTTGCAAGCAGAAAGTGGTAATGTTGTTAAGGTTGATATGTTTTTCTTCACTATTACGAGGTTGCGCACGAACTGTACGAAATGGTTAGTCTGGGATTTTGCCCGTACCATTTTTGTCTCCTTTTCTTTTTCTCATATGATTATTGTTGTTATTGCAGTAGTTTTAATTCATCTAATCTTTTGTGTTTCCATAGTCACAAGCCGATGTTACAAAATGAAGAATGTGATGCTACTGTTGGTTCTATTGCTAAAGCGTTTGTCCCCACTGGCATGCTCAACTTAGACAGTGCTGACGTTGTTTTATATTCTCTACGTCAGAAGTACCGAGACACTGACAAGTTGATAGTTCCCAGATGGGTGATGGTCAGTATTTTGCTTTGTAGATAGGATGATAACTTGCTTTGCCAATTTTCTAACTGTTGTTGTTCTTTTTGTACAACAGACCAAGATTCGTCATGGAAATATTGATTCCAATGTGCTAAATTGGTTCACGAGATCAGGGGCTGATGGTTTTGACCAAGTAGGTGAAACTTGAACTTTTTGTACTCACGAACTAGAACTGTCATGTTTTCTTGCAAGTTTGGGAGGTGGGGGGGGGGGGGTGAACTTGAGTAGCCTTCTTTTACCCCTGAACTTATGAATGATGTGTGCTTCTTTTTTGAAAGTTGAACTTATTGTCGCAAGGAAATTGAACTGCTATGTTTGTTGCAATATAAACTTGAGTAGCATTTATTTTTTGTAGTGTTTTTCTTACCCAATTAGAACTTATGATTATTTGATTTTTGTTTGTACTTCTGAATTTCAATTTCCTTCTTTTATTTTATTGTTTGGAGGCTGAATTTTTTGTTTCATTATGATTTGTTAAATTCATTTTTCCTCTGTGATTTTTTGTCACCTTCCTTTCCCTACTTTTGATCCGCCGTCATTTGCGGCTCCCATGAAGCCTAGCGACATATCTGGGCATTGGTGCTTGATTGTTCTGAATTTGAGGTTCCGTCGTTACGAGTGTCTTGATTCACTACACGATGAAACCTGGAGTGATGCAGTTAGATTCTTAAGGATTATGACATATAACATCAAGAAGCTTTGGAGGGAGTCCAGCGTAGACATGGCCAAACCATTCTCGCCGGTGCATATTGATGGTTTCTCTTGCGAGTTTATGCGGGTGCCACAGCAGAAAAACACGTGAGTATCCGTTTTTAATGATTTTTTGTTAGTTGTTTTTGTTGCTGGGAGGGTGGTGTTCCTGTATTTTCGGATTTGTGATGTACCCTTTTGTATTTTCTTTTGTTAACATGCATGATTGTGGATTCTTTATGCTACAAAGCTGCAAGACCTATCATTGCCGGGAGGATGGAGTGATTGAAATGTTGGATTATAGCCATGAAGACATTCTTGACATTAGGAAGACTTTCCTGTATACCTGCACAACTAGTGATGTGTTTGATGTTGACTTCCGTGGTTTGTTTGGCATCGAACCCTATACGTAATGCAAGTCCTTTTGTAATTTTTTGCAGCTTGTACTTCTTGATTGGTACTGTCATGAATTATGTATTTGAACTTTACCCTTGATGCGGTCTTTTCTTTTTTTATTTTTGCATGTGAGTGGCTGGATCTTGATGAGCATGACTACAGGATCTTTGGCAGCTAGTTCTCGGAGCTCGAGCACGTATCTATTGATCTTAGCCAGGGGCGTTCTCCAGAAAAGACAAGGTCTGGTGTTATTAAGGGGCGGTTGGGAGCCCTAAAAGGTTCTATGGCTGCTTGTGCAAAGAGCCCCTCTACACCCAAGCATCCCATTGTGGAATTGATAGATAGCGATGATGATGCATTTGACAAGATTGCTGGCATGGGAAGAGTCACCAGGAGCGATGTTGCTGCCAAGGGTTTATACCCACTTGCTGGAATAGTGGCTCATAGAGCTGGTGGTGCTAGGAAGGATCCTGCTTTGTATGCTGGCAATGTTACAAGCACGAAGCGTGCACCCAGAGCTCCTATAAAGTTTTGCTCCCCTGTGCAGCAGCTTCACCCTCATAAATTCCCTCACCTGGAGAAGGCTCGCAAGTTGTATAATCTGTTGCTTAGCGATGAAGCATGTGAGAAGTATGCCGATTGAGTATCTCTCATTATGTTTCCTCTTCTTTTTCCTTTATTGTTCGTAACTGCTAGATAAATGTGACATGAACTGTTACATTTTATACAACTTGAACTGCTATGAATGCTTTATCTTGCTTCCCCTATTTTTTGTTCTTGTCCGTGCTGCAGGAATACATTCTCAATGATACCTCAGCCCGATGATAGCGTAACCAGCTTCACTGGAAAACACATCTGGGAAGTTTTTGCACCTGGGCAAATGATGGAGGGTGATGTAATGGACTTCCTCATTGATGATTGGAAGAAAGATCCCGAAAGAAATGTTGATTTTGCGTCTGGGAAAGGGTATTGCTGAGTCCATATTTCATCATGGTAACCAATAAGATCGTTTGTTTCTGTTAAACAAGACTGCCTATTTGTTTTACGAGTTTTGATAATACTTTGCTTTATTTATCCTTTTCCCCTGTCTATTTCTTTTTTGGCTTTTCTTGCAGGTTGTGCTTGACTGTATGTTTTACGGTGATGAAAATAAAGAGTTTAATGTGAAGAGTGCAGCGAGAGATTTCAAGAGCTATGTTAAAGATAATGAAGACTTGCTCAGTGCCGACCTTGTGAGATCTACTAGCTGATTTTTGGTTTTAATTGTTTGTTGTCATGCTGGTTTTTATTTTGAATATTTAACATCTCTTTTTTGGTCATCTGTTTTTAGATCATGATGCCTCTATTCAAGCCTATGGTTTTACCAAAGGATAAGAAAGTGAACCACTTTTCCTTATATGTCATGAATTGGTACTGAAGTAGCGTCGACATCCTTGACTCTTTACCTTATCTGAAGAACCATCGTCCTTCAAAGAACACCTATCATAAAGACTGCGAGAAGATTGTGAGTGACATTTATTATCTGTACTGGATTAATTTTTCCGCATATTTGTTTCTGCTTTTTCTTAGACCTGAAAATGTATGGTTTCTTTTCTTTTTTTATAGATCTCAAGGATGGTCCAAGTAATGAAGGCTGTGTATGGTGATGCTCAGTACAATGTGAGCAAGCAGCCCAAATGGGAGCTTTTTGCAAAGAAACCAACGTTTGTGAAGGTTCCACTTCAAGGGGAAAATGAATATGGCCATTATACTCTGAAGTATGTAGGATCCTATGATGGTGAAAAGATCATTGGGAACATTCAAGATAGTGATGTGGGTTCTAGTTGAGCTTTTCACTTTTCTGTGTTTGGCTGATTGTGTATTCTTCTTTTTAATGTGTCATGATTTTTGATATTTTTTTATTGTTTTGTAGCCTCATATTGTTGATTGGAAGGCTGAGGATCTGTATAGAGTTGTGTTCAACCGGAATAACCAGCTTCTGGTGACGGAGCTTCCCAATGAGTTTCAGCCTTTGGCTCCTGGTGCATGGAAGAAATGGTCATCATTCGCATAGTGAAATGGATAGTTGTGTGATTATCTCTTGAAAGCATTGTAGGCTTTGATTGTAGTGTTTGGATGTCTTTGATTTTTGATAGTTGTGTGATATATCACTTGTGTATGTTTCATTGGGAATTCGTTCTGGTTAAGTTCAATTTTTTGTACTGAAGTCTTGCAAACAAGTTAAACTGAAAACATGTTTTCCCAAGTTCATTACGAGTTGTTGCTGGAAAAGTGAGATTTATTTTGTTTTCATCTGTCCCAACCTAGGTTGGACCTTTATAGTTTCTGTACCCTCTTTTCTTGTACTTATAGTATAGTTATGTTAGTACTGAATTGTAATGTCGTTCAGCGTAAGGCTTTTAAAATTTGGTGTCACGATGGCACTTGTGGATCTAGCATGAGTGGAGTGACGCTTCCCTATTATGTAGAACTTATTTCATATAATGTATTAGAACTGAAGTTTTTTTGGATTGAAATTATTTACGACCAAGTTGTTACGTGATCTCTAGCGAGATTTTATTTAAGTATAAGAAATTTAGCAAAATTTGAGAGCCAAAATTTTGTTAGAACTTCTTGAATTTTAGTATTTGAACTTCATAGTAAAAGTTAAAGCACTGGTTTAAATTAGCTACATTTAGCAGATAGACGTATAAAGTTCATAATAACATCAGTAGTCAATGTGGGCTGATGCTTCTGTTGTTTGTTTTTTGTTAATTTTTGTCCTTGGTTTAACTGTAATCTATTTGGTTGAGTCTTGCCCTTCTTTCTCAAGGCATTAATTGGTATCATCATAGCACTTACCGAATAAACTAAGTTGTACTGAGATTTCAATTGTGCTGGTACTTTGATCATTTTATTTTCTTGTGCTGTTTGAAGCTAGTGCCTCACTGGTGAATGTGGGCTGATGCTTCTGTTGTCTTTCTTGTGATTTTTCTCCTTGGTCGAACTGATATCTTTTTGATTTAGTTTTGGCCTTCTGTTTTCTAGGCCGTGGTTCTTCCCAAGGCAATGTTTTGGTATGATCATAGTACTTGCCTTATAGACTAAGTTGTACTGACATTTCAGTTTTACTATTACTGTTATTCTTTAGTGTGTCAATGTTTTTTGGAATGTGAACTGAAGCTTCCCGTTCCTTTTTATATTTTGTAGAATGAATGTACCGTTTTGTTCAAGTGTACCAGAACTCTCAGTCCTAGCATGCTAGTGACTAGGAAATACATACTGATTGTTCTTTGCTTTTCCTATTGCAGTACTCAGTAAATTTCTAACTACTATTAGCACAATGCTGTTAGTACTGAATGTTGTCCTTGGCTGAAACTTAGTCTTTTTAGTGTTCTTCTGAAACTAAAAACTGATTTCTTACTGTGATAGTACTACCGTAAATGTCTAAACTGTACTGAGCGTCCAATTCTACTATTTGCTGTTGTCCTTAGTTAGTCCGCCACTGTTTTTGTTTTGTTGTGAAAATATCCATGTGTGATTTTTGTTTCTGCATGACTAGTGTTGCGTGGCAGCCATCAAGTCTCAACTTCAACCTACTTCAACTTCAAATGATTGATGAACAAAATAGGAAGCTAGCAAACTTGTTGAACGACATAAGCAAACGATGTACATGATAGACATAGGCAAACTTGTTCAAACCCTGACACACATAACATAAGGTAGCTGATTCAACATAACGAAAGCAAACTACAAATCTGAAACAACAATATTAAGGACAGGCAGAAGTGCGAGCAACACGAATGCAGACTTTCATGCATCTTCATCCCGCGAAGTTGCAGTGGTAGTAGGGGTCAACCTCGTGCTCTTTTGAAATATCCCAACCTGTCACCATGTTGTCGATTGTCTTCCATGACTTGTACATGGCGTACGCATCTATTCTTGCGTACGTGATGAGGTTGTCTGGCAGCGGGCTGCCCCCCCACAGTTTGTGTTCTCCCTTGTCCATCTTCTTCTTCATGCCTTTGTAGGATGGGTGGATGACGCCGCCTGCAACATCGTCCAAGGAGTCAAAGTATTTGCTGGTGTGTGGATCTTTCCACTTGCGCTTCATGTCGATGAAGTTGTTGGGGTTGATCTCCAAACCAGACTTTTCCAGCATCCGCTTGTCACCTCCAATGCTGAAACCGACAAATGTGTACAATTTCTCCTCCTGCAGGAACTGTTTGAGGCGCTTGGGCCTGCAAGGGGGGAGACACATATTGAAGGTTAGTGTTCTTTTTTGAATATTTAATTCTTCTGCTTTTTGGTTTTGAAAGTGATAATTCATGAGGTAGATGCTTTATATAGTATAAGTCATGGATGAATGTAGTCCAGAAACTAGTACACAAAGTCCTGAAATTAAATTCAACTACACCATGTAATTTTTCTTTTTTGCTATCTTCAGTTCTTCACCAAATTCAAGAATCATTTTACCAGATTCAATGATATATGTGCTGGTTGATTCAAGTTTAGTTTTATTTTTTGTTGAATAAAAGACCTATACCAGTGCTTGATACATCTTTGTGCATCAATTCTATATCAAGTTCAAAAATTAATTTGGGAAACATGTGCATCAAGATATGGACCTATACCATTTCACCAAACATCTTTTAATACATCAATTCTATACACTATACTAGTGCATCAAGATCAGAATCTATGCTAGCAGATCAAGTTTAGAACTTAATTTGGTGCATCAAGTTCAAAATTCTATAAACATTTTTTCAGATGCTAATCTGGTGAAACAATCCACTTCACAGTTTCAGGAATGCATGTAAGTTGAGAAACATCTACTCATGCATCCACTTCACAAACTATAGTAGTTCATCTAGTTGGGAAACTAGTTTGATGAAGTTTTTAGTGAGTAGTACTAGTACAATAGATGAATGAACAGTAGTATGGGTTACCATATTGTGGCTGCTGCGATGTGGTACACCAAGCAGAGTTCCTCGACGCACAACTGCAGGACTACCGCCATCAGTGGAGGTTCATCATCGCTGGTGAACTCCACATCAACTCCGATGAAGCTCGGATACAAGCCGCCGCCCTTCATCCTGAGCCTGCTCATCACCTCGTCAGCCTTGTCTGGTTCGCTGGTGCAGAGGATCTCCAGCGTCTCTTTGTCGTGAAGCTCAACCCCTGTGAGGGTTCTCATGTACTCGCGCTTCTCACCGGGGACATGAACGTTGACGAGGTTGCTGCTCTTGTCCGATGGCTCGCCATGATGACGCTTGGCTGACGGTTCCTCCGCCATCGCCTTCCACCGGCGACTGTGGGCTTGGGAGAGAGAGAGAGTTTGTGGTTTGTGTGAAGTGGAGATTGAAGCAGCAATGGTGGTTTCTAGTAATGAGGTAGAGATGGAAGACAATGGGTTATTTTGCAGTGCGTCGATGGGGATGTGTGGGAGGCGGTTCGTCGGGGACGTGGGTGTGGTGGTCGTGGGGGTCCCCGTTTGCAGTCCCTTGTGACAACCGCTCAGTGGGTGGCGCGGGCGGTGGCCTGGAAGAAGCAACCATCCAAGTCAAATGGTTTTAGTGCTGCACTGACTAGTCTTGTCAAGCTGTACTTATGACCTGCTAAATCCCACTTGCACGTCTCAGGGGTGGTGATGATGGCATTTTGGACTGTTTAGGTGACATATGTTTTTGTGCTGTTTTTCCGTGTGGATGTTAAGTATTGTTTTTCACTGAAGTCTTATAGAGTAGTTTATCTCAAAACATTTTTCAGTGCCCTGGGAGTTGTTGCTCAAAACTGGTACTTATTTTATTTTCATCTGTACTTACCTAAGTTAGGCCTTTATAGTTTTTGTATTCTCATTTTAGTGCACTTATGGTTTAGTGCTATGTGAACTGAAATGTAATTTCATATAGCGTGCGGTTTTGAAATTTGGTGTCACAGTTTGTGTAAGTGGCCTGACTGATCCTGCTTTTTAGTACTGATGTCATATGTATGTTTGAACTGAGTTTTTTTTGTTTTTTGGGTGGTTTGGGGGATTGAGATTATTTTACGACCAGATCGTTCGTTGAGGTGTGTACTGATTTTATATAAATTAGAAATTTAGCAGAATAGACAAATAAATTCTATTTGAACTTCTTGCATTTTAGTAGTTGAAGTAGTCAGAATTTATATAAATAAGAAATTTAGCATAATTGACAAACATTATATACTTGAACTTCTTTTATTTTAGTAGTTGAACTTGTCAAAATTTATAAAAATAAGAATTTAGCATAATTGACAAACATTATATGTTTTGAACTTTTTGCATTTTAGTAGTTGAACTTGTCAGATTTTATGTAAATAAGAAATTTAGCATAATTGACAAACATTATATGTTTGAACTTTTGCATTTTAGTAGTTGAACTTGAAAGTAATATTTAATTCGGTTTTTAAATTATGTACATTTAACAGATAGGCTATTAAGTTCTCTTCCTTTTAGAGGTTCATTGTTTTTGTATCATATTTTCTCCTTTTTTATCATCCGTGGTGCAGAGCTAAAATTATTTTTATTTTTATTTTTCGTATTTAAAGTTATTGCCTGAGAACTAGTATTTGAATTTATATATTTTCAGTTTCGAACATTTTTCTTGAAGTTTATATTTCTTTGCCTCGCCCTCTAGTTTGTTTAACTGGGCTTATTGGTGGGGTGTTTGTAAACGATGCAGGCTATTAGGCCGTTTTCCGGCCCAGATAGCTCGTCCGCGCGACTGTGAAGTGCGGCGTGCGCATGCGCTCTGGGTTTAGTCCCACCTCGCTAGTCGAGGGGGCTCCGGACCTGTTTATAAGTGCAGCCGAGGCTCACTGGTCGAACTCCTCTAAATACTTACCTGAGCTCTTATACACGGGGCTCGCTCGCTCTCATGACCAGTGGGCCCTGATCGGTGGGCCCTGCATTGTGCGGATTACTAGGGATTCGCCTATGGGCTCGAGTTCAAGTATCTAGCAGCGTCATGGCCTGCGCCTGACCTTGGGCGGTCAGTTTTTTCTTTTTTTGTTTGTTTGAATCTAGTACTTGACTCCACCAGTAACTTGGACTGAAACTTTTTGTTCTAGTTCTTGTCAGTTTTGTGTAAGTGTAATTTTAAGATGTACTTGCGCGTAGACTAAGTTGTACTGATAGTCCATTCATAGTAGCGCTTACGGACTGATGCTTCTATGTACTTTTTATTGTAGTAAGTATGTATTGTCCGATCAAGTGTACTAGTACTGTGATTCTTAATCTGCAAGCGACCAACATAAGTGTGTGTGCCGATGCTTCGTAACTTTTTCTGTTTGTAGTACTTGTTAATTTTCTAGCAGCTACATATGAATGAGAACACTACATGAAGTACTAAGAATTTTTTGCTTCAACTTTTGAAGCGTTGTTAAGAAACTCAAATTGTGCTGATTGTTCTCAACGTTATGTTTTCTATACAATGCTGAATCGAAACTAGACATGGAACAACGTTGTGTGATTAGTTGCATCATAACTAGTACTTTAGAGCAGCCACAAAGTTCCATTCAGAAGCTACTTTTGAATTTGATATTGTGGATTAACAACATACGAAGCTACCAAACTTATATAATGAGATAAGAAAAACATTGTACTTGATGACATAAGTAAACTTGTTCAACCATGAAAAGCACGACATAATCATACTAGTTCAACCCAATAAGAGCAAACTACTAATTTGAAACAACAAGATAAAAGGCAAGCACAAGCAGAAGTAAAATGAAGGCAGGCTCAAATGTATCTTCATCCCTAAAAGGGGCAATAGGGGTGGTCATAGAATTTCGCAGCCTCCCGCTCTTTTGCAAATTCCAAGCCATCTGCGATGTAGTCGATCATGCTCCATGCCTTATACATGGTGTATGCATCTACTCCTGCGTACTCAATGAGGTTCTCTGGCAGCGGGCTGGTCCCCCACAGTTTGTAGTCTTCCTGCGTGTTGATGTTCTTCTTCATGCCTTTGTAGAATGGGTGGATGACGCTGGCTGCAACATCAGTCAAGGAGTCGTACTCTTTTCCGGTGTATGAAACTCTCCACTTGCGCTGAATGTCGATAAACTTGTTGGGGTTGATCTCCAAACCGGACAACTTTAGCTTGTCTTTGTCGCTTTCAATGCTGAAACCGGCAAATGTGAACAATGTCTTATGCTGCAGCAACTCGTTCAGGCGCTTGGGCCTGCAAGGGGAGATACATTTTTGAAAATTAGCATTACCTTGATGTTTGAATTATTCATTTTTGTTTTGTTTTACAAGCGATGAATCCATGAAGTAGATGTTTATGTAGCATAAGTAATGGATGAATGTACTTCAAAAACTAGTAAACAAAGTTCTGAAATTAAATTAAGTTCATCATGTTATTCTTCTTTTTGGATTATACATAGTTTCAGTCAATGTTGTATGTTCACTTTGGTACTAGTTTAGTTTACTTTTGTTGAATAGGATAACACATAAACAATGCTTCACCAAGTCCTTAGTTTATTTTATTTTGAAAATAAAATTAGATCAAATTCAGAAAATACTTCACTGCATCAAGTTCAGAAACATTTTTTTAATACATCGAGTACATAAACTACACTATTGGATCAAGTTCAGAAACTACACTAGTCGATCAACTTCAGAAATTAATCTTCCACAAGATTTTCCAAATAGTAATTCGGTGCATCAGGTTCAAAAATACATTTATAGTGTATCTACTTGAGAAAATGCAGTAGTGCATCCACTTTTCACAAAGCACACTAGTACATCTAGTTTGGAAACAAGTTTGATGAAATTTTGAGGATACAGTACTAATAAAACAGATAAACCAAACATGGCAAATGAGTAGTATGGCTCACCATTTTGTGGCCGCTGCGATGTGGTACACCAAGCAGAGGTCGTCGACGCACAACTGCAGGAATGTTGCCATCTGGGGAGGTTCATCTTCTCTAGTGTAGTGCACACAAACGCCGATGATCCTACAAGTCATGCCGCCAGCCTTCCTCTAGAGCCTGGAGATCACCTCGTCGACCTTTTCTGGTTCGCTGGTGCACACGATCTCCAACGTCTCCTTGCCGTGGACCTCAACCCCTGTGAGTGTTGTGGTGTACTCGTGCTTCTCGCCGGTGACGTGAACGTCGACGAGGTTGCTGCTCTTGTCCGACGGCTCACCTTTATGATGTTTGGCAGACGGTTCCTCCGCCATCGCCCTCCCCCGGCGGCTGTGGGCTTGTGAGAGAGAAGTTTGTGGTTTGTGTGCAGTGGAATTAGAAGCGGCAATGGTGGTTTGTGGGAATGAGGGAGAGATGGAAGATAATGGTTTTTTTTTTGCAGTGCGTCGATGGGGATTTGTGGGAGGCGGTTCGTCGGGGGCGTGGGTGTAGTGTGTGTAGTGGCGTGGGGTCATCGTTTGCAGTCCCTTGTGGCAACCGCTCAATGGGTGGCGCGGGTGGTGGCCTGGGAGAACTAACCGTCCAAGTCTAATGTTTTTACTGTTGCACTGACTAGTTTTGTCAAGATGTACTTATGACCTGCTAAATCCCACTTGCACGTCTCAAGGGTGGTGATGGTGGCATTTTACTGTCGCACTGATTCGTCTTGTCAAGCTATACTTATCGGCTGCTTATCCCACTTGCACGCATCAGGGTTGGTGATGCATGGAGGTCTGTACTCCTCTACTATGGTACTTGGACTGGTGATTGAAATGTAACTGAACTTACCAAATACCAGTGAGACTATGTGTGATGCTAATGTTTTTAAAACACTTTTTGTATTTTTGAAAGGATTGTTTATATCAAGATAATCTCTGAGTATTTTTTAGGGATAAATTAGATTTTCATCAGTATAGAATGTATTATATTCGCATTTTGCTTGAGGTAATTATTTTTATGTACTGATGGTCTTTCTGAATTGGGACTGGCAGAAGCAGACATAGCTTTGTTTTTTTAAAAATGATGCTTTTGGAGGTGTTCACAGGTGTGTTTGTGTTACTCTGCCTTTGTACTGACGAGTGAGAATTATCAGTACTGGTGTACTATAAGAGTTTAACTTTTCCTTAACATAATTTTGCTGAGTTACTGGTCGACGGTAGTGTTTTTGTCAGTACAAATGTATTTGTGACTGCATTCAAAAGGATTATCAAATGGTTTACATAATAATGTCACTGCTCCAGAGCACAAATCACAAATTATATCAGTACTGATGTGTACTCTGCCTTTGTACTGACGACTAAGAATTATCAGTACTGATGTACTATAAGAGTTTAAATTTTCTTTAACATATTTTTTACTGAGTTACTGGTCGACAGTAGCGTTTGTGTCAGCTAAATCCAGATAAGTTTTTTCAAATGTATTTGTGACTACATTCAAAAGGATTATCAAATGGTTTATATAATAATGTCACTACTCCAGCGGGCACAAATCACAAATTATATCTAACTATAGTACTGATCTAGAAATCGATGATAAAACTAAATAAGTTTTTGTAACGATAGTGTTTCTGAATTTTTTCCTCATTGTGTGCCGAGGCAACTGAGACTACAAGCTTATTACGTGTTGTTCAGTCTTGAGCTTCTCCTAACTGGCCCCAAATGTTGTGCCTTGCCGGCGGCCTTTCCTGGTTGAGCCTTGGCAGCTTCATTGTCAGTTTTAGTTTCCTCGTCCCCGACACTATCATCTTCATTGTCTTTGTCTGATTGGTCGTCATTCTCGTCAAACTCTTGTTCTTCATCGTCTTCATTTGATTTTTTGGAACTCTGCACCTTGCCCTGTTTCTGTTCAGCGCCACTGACCTCCTTGCCCACTTTGCACGTGCGGGCATTATGCCCGCCAGTTCCCCCACACTTGCGGCAAGTGTAGCTGTTACGTGTGTTGTCTCCATTGGTAGAAACCTGGGTGGCTCCAATCTGCTTGTGCAGCGTTTGCTTGTTGACAGTGGCATCTGTGCGGAGTGGGCATGTGCAGTAGTTATGGTTGCTCACGACGTTGCAGAATCCGCATGCGCTTATCCCGAGAGGTTTGTCGTCCGGGCCAAATTCCACGCGCTTGATGGGGAGTGGTGGCTTTTTGGCTGCTGCTTTCACTGCTTTCGCTGCTTGCGTTTTAGTCTTCCTCCCTTTTGTGTTTGAGAATATGGGTGGTTTAATTACCCTTTCCTGCTGCTGCCGATAGGATGTCATGTTGTTATGTCATTCGCCTACAACACCATCAATCTCATGATCTTGCATGTGAGCATGTTGCTGCTCTTGAGTGTGCACATGGGAAAGCTCTGGTTGCTGCTGCTCCTCTTCCTCATTGTCGAACGGGTCAACAGCTCCCAGATGGTTCATCTCAGATAACATTGTAGCAATATCCTGCTCAATGGCTTCATTGTCCGCGACACCTCCATTTTCAGCAGAGTGCATGGAGTCGAGTTCTTGTTCAAGCTTGTCCAAGACAACCTGTGACCTCGCCATTTGCTCTTGGCTTCTCAGGCTTTTTCTGTGCACCCTCATGTTCAGTGTCAGCGGTGAGCTTTCAATGCAGTATTGGGATGCCTTGTTTGATGCTACTGTCCTCAAGTCATTTCTGTTGAATGTTGGCTGGATGTTCGGGTGTTTGGTGTATCTCCTAAGGATGTATTTCTCTGGAACGCTGGTAGCCTTAATTGTCTGCATCATGCATAGGACATGCACGTAGAAAAGACCTATATTTTTTGGAAGAGGTGCATGTTTTATGTCATTTCGTTCGAATAAAAACTTGCAAAAAATTAGTATAGTATGTAACATCTTTTTTAGTCCTCACCTGTGTTGTCCCATAGACTGCACTCGCACTCATATGTTTCTCCCACGAGGTCTACAACCACCTGGAACGCATGCTGAGCCCACGCAGACAGTTTTTACGGGTGGTTGTAGCGCACAAGGTACTTTGTGGGCTCTTCTGTCTCTGTTGCCGTGAAGAGTGTGCTCAGTTTTAGCCTTTTTCTGATCTCGCTGTACACAGCTTGTGAGGAAACCTTTGCCATCTGGGTGTCTAACCCATAGAAGGTCAGCATGTTTTGTTCCTTCTGCACATGCAAGAATGATGACCAAATTGTTAGTTTTCTCGCAGAAAAACTTGTCTAACTAATAAAGTTTTACTTTAGTAAGCATGTTATTTTTTTGTCTTACGACATGTGATAGAGCTATACCCGGTTACCCATTGTCGCCTGATTCTGTGTCTTCCTCCTGGTTTTGACGCAGGAGTTTACCTGGCCGACAAACCGGTGTAGGTTTTCTCTCTCACTTACGAAGTTCTTCTTGAGCACATAGTTCATGCTCTCACTTTGCTGTGTGGATGTCATTTTGGCACAGAAAATTTCTTTGAAGTAGGCTGATATCCATCTCTCACGCTCATTCCACATGCCCACCATCGTGGCATCATCGTGGAGGTTGTACTTATCCATCAGTCTATTCCAGGCAGCCTCAAACTCAGTTGGCATGAGGGGCCAGTTGAGGATTGATGTGAATTCATCCTTAAAGTCTTCGTGCAGGTTGTACAGGTATGCGAGGTGTTCCTTGTACTTCTTCATAATGTGCTAGCGGCACAGCTTGTGTATTGTGTTCTTGAAAGCATCTAGGATAGCCGAAGCCATTGCAGGGCACTGGTCTGGTAATTAGAAAAGAGACGTGGAGTGGTCAGCAGATGGTGGTGCATATATACAAATAGAACTGACACAACATTTTTTACTGTATTATTTTCCTTTTATTTTTTTGGGGAGGGGGTGGTTGGGGGTGGTTTTGGCGGTTGTACCTGTTAGGATGCATGTAGGAGCCTTCCCTCTCATGCACCTTAAAAATGTCTTAAACAACCATCTGAATGAATCTACATCCTCATCTCTTATCAGGGTGAAACCAAAGAATGTAGTTTGTAAGTGGTTGTTAGTACTGACAAACACCCCAAGTGTCATATGGTACTTGTTGGTCTTATATGTGGTGTCAAATGTTATGCAGTCACCAAAGTCCTGATAGGCCCCTCGGCAGCTTGCGTTCGCCCAGAATATGTTCTTAACTATGTCGAACTCATCGAGTTGCATGTCACAGAAGAATTCCATGCTTATAGCTTTCATCTCCCTAAAGAAGTTGATAGTCTTTAGGACCTCGTCCACATCATCCATCCTTGAATTCTTTGCTTTCCTACATATTAAAAGTTCATTCAAAAATGCATGTTGAACTGGTGTCAGGTCATGTGTTGCGTAATATGTTTGTACTGACAGAGGAAAAAAGACAGAGGCGGTTTATGGGAGGAGAACAAGTTTGTACTTACATGTTAATCAGGTCTTTGGCATTCATTTCTAGGAAGTAGCTACCAGGGTCATCACCGCCCAGTATGCTCATGATTTGCGTGTGTTCAATGCCTTTGAACTGCAGGTACTTGACGTACTCCAAGATTGTTTTGTCAAAGTTTTTGTTGGAGTGCAGGAAGACAAGCATTTCGGGGGTCAGCTGTAGCCTGTGGTTGTGTTCCCAGACTATCTCTTTTACGACAAATGTTCCATCCTTTTCCCTCTTCAGCCTCATTTTAGCCCCACAATTAGTCATGGCTGTCGTTTTGTTCCGCTGTCTATTTGCTTCAGACACCTTCGATTCATAGACTCCATTGCACGTGCAATAAAGGTAGGCTCTGGTCTTAAACTTGGGGCCTTCCCTGACAGCAAAACCTGCGTGCTTCACATAGACGTTCTAGAAGTTCTTTGTTTCTTCGAAAGTTTCAAAGCGCATCTCTAGTCTTGGCAGAACATAAGCTTCAATGTTAGGTGGCTGCACGCAACAGTGAGCAAACAAAAACGCAGTTATGAAAATGTTAGATGGGGTGGTCACAGTACCATGGTATGAACTGTGGTTGTATGTTTTTGTTCTATATTTATACTTACATGTGTATAGCTCTGTGCTTCCTCCGGTGTTTGCTGTTCACCCTGGTGTATGGGCGTGGGTGGTGTCACCCTTGGCACATACAACAATGCATCTCTTGGAGGGAGCAATATTGACGAAGATCTCCGTCTCTCATTGTATGGCCATCTCCCCTCAGATTCGTTGTGAGGTTGCTCCTGTCTATATGGCTCATATCTTGTACTTTGGAACCTCCTAGAGCAGCCAAAATTTCTGTCTCTTTGGCCTGGTCTTCCCGTCACAACCGCTTTTACAGCACGGGTGATTGATGTTGACGGAGCGATTGGTGGAAGCCTTGTTGCAACCCATCCACGGCTTCCTGTCCTTGGCTTTCTGCATGCGCTAGGGAGGGAAAATATTTGTTGTTGGGGATGGAGATCAGGCCGGTGCTTTGGAGATGGAGATCAAATGCACAAGATGATGGTGGCCATATGATGTCACATATTTTGATTGCATGTGATGTTTATCTTTTATGCATCTTATTTTGCTTAGTATGCCAATAGTATAAGATGATCCCTTACTAAAATTTCAAGGTATAAGTGTTCTCATTGAGTATGCACCGTGGCGATAGTTTATCGTACTGAGACACCATGTGATAATCGGGCGTGATAAGCTCTACATTCGCATACAATGAGTGCAAGACAGTTTTGCACATGCGGAATACTCGGGTTAAACTTGACAAGCCTAGCATGTATAAACATGGCCTCGGAACACTGGAGACCGAAAGGTCGAACATGAATCATATAGTAGATATGATCAACATAGAGATGTTCACCATTGAAGACTACTCCATCTCACGTGATGATCGGACATGGTTTAGTTGATTTGGATCACGTAATCATTTAAATGAGTCGAGGGATGTCTATCTAAGTGGGAGTTCTTAAGTAATATGATTAATTGAACTTAATTTATCATGAACTTAGTCCTGATAGTATTAGCATATCTATGTTGTAGATCAATAGCTTGCGTTGTAGCTCCCCTATGTTTTTGATATGTTCCTAGAGAAAACTAAGTTGAAAGATGATAGTAGCAATGATCCAGGCTGGGTCCGTGATATGAGGATTATCGTCATTGATGCACAGAAAAATTATGTCCTTGATGCACCGCTAGGTGATAGACCTGTTACAGGTGCTAATGCAGATGTTGTGAACGTTTTGAAGCTCAATATGATGACTACTTGATAGTTTAGTGCGCCATGCTTTATGGCTTAGAACCGGGACTTCAAAACCATTTTGAATTCCATGGAGCATATGAGATGTTCCAAGAGTTGAAATTGGTACTTCAGACTCATGCCCATGTCGAGAGGTATGAGACCTCTAACAAGTACTTTGCCTACAAGATGGAGGATAATAGCTCAACTAGTGAGCAAGTGCTTAGATTGTCTAGGTACTACAATCACTTGAATCAAGTGGGATTTAATCTTCTAGGTAAGATAGTGATTGTAGAGTTCTTTAGTCACTATCACCAAGCTACTAGAACTTCTTGATGAACTATAATGTGCAAGGGATAACGGAAAGGATTCCCAAGCTCTTCACGATGCTAAAATCGGCGAAGGTAGAAATCAAGAAAGAGCATCAAGTGTTGATGGTTGAAAAGACCACTAGTTTCTAGTAAAAGGGCAAGAGAAAGAAAGGGAACTTCAAGATGAATGGCAAGAAAGTTGCCACTCCCATGAAGAAGCCCAAAGCTAGACCCAAGCCTAAAACTAAGTGCTTCTACTTCAAAGAAAATGGTCGCTGGAAGCGGAACTGCCCCAAATATTTGGCGGATAAGAAGGATGGAAAAAGTGAAGAAAGTTATATTTTGATATACAGATTATTGATGTGTACTTTACTACTGTTCTTAGCAACCCCTGGGTATTTGATACCGATTCAGTTGCTAAGATTAGTAACTCGAAACTGGAGTTGCGGAGTGTATAGAGACTAGTTAAGAGCGAAGTGACGATGTGTGTTGGAAGTGGTTCCAAGGTTGATAAGATCACCATCGCACACTCCCTCTACTTTCGGGATTAGTGTTGAACCTGAAATAAATTTTATTTGGTGTTTGCGTTGAGCATGAATATGATTAGATCATGTTTATTGCAATACAGTTATTCATTTAAGTTAGAAAATAATTGTTGGTTTACATGAATAAAACCTTCGGTGGTCCTACACCCAAGGTGAATGGTTTATTGAATATCGATCGTAGTCATATACATATTCATAATATTGATGCTCAAAGATGCAAAGTTGATAATGACAGTGCAACATATTTGTGCCACTGCTGTTTACGTCATATTGGTGTAAAGTGCATGAAGAAACTCCATGCAGATGGACTTTTGGAATCACTTTATTATGAATCATTTGATGCTTGCGAACCATGTCTCATGGGCAAGATGACTAAAACTCGGTTCTCTGAAACAATGGAGTGAGCCACCGACTTATTGGAAATAGTACACATCGATGTATGCAGTCCGATGAGTGTTGAGGCTCGCGGCGAGTACCGTTATTTTCTGACCTTCGCAGATGGTTTGAGTAGATATGGGTGTATCTACTTAATGAAAATAAAGTCTAAAACATTTGAAAAGTTCAAAGAATTTTAGAGTGAACACTACTGCAGGATGTTGCTAACGCGACACTATGATCAGAGACCCTTCGAGAAACTGTGTGCGTTGCCATAATCGCAAACGATGATGTATGAAAACCATCAGAAATGTGTAAAATGTTTGCGATGATGGATGCATCAAACACGGTTCAGGTTTTAGTTGCGTGTCTGATGAAGGGTATACGGTTTAGTTTAATGAACTGTTTGCGATGAGGAGGAACAAAAGAAACGGGCAGCTAGATGGAGGCATGTGCGATACACAGCATACGGTTCACTCGGATGAACTGTTTGTGATTAGGCAACACAAAAGAAACGGGCAGCCAGATGAAGGTGTGTGCGATATACAACATACGGTTCACTCGGATGAACTGTTTGTGATTACGCAACACAAACGAAACGGCCAGCCAGATCAATGTGTGTGGGATATACGGCATGTGGTTCACTCGGATGAACTGTTTGCATTGACACAAGAGTACAAAAATGGTTCAACTTAACAACATGTGTGTGTTGTGCGATGGGATTGCATGCGGTTCACTCCGCCCTTGTCGTTAGTGTGTGACCTCTGTGGCAACCGTTCGCTCCCTAGGCACCTCTTCACATACCGTGGCAACCGTCCACCGACTCTTCACCTTTCCCTCTCGATTTGGAACTACTATCGCACGCTAGCTCTTCCCACCTCCTCCATTTGCCTTCACCCTTCCTTCTTCCATTGTTTGATCATCTTCTCCATGGAGGGAACAAGCCGGAAACGACCCTGTTATTCTTGCCCCGATCTAAATGATGACGCGGTGGAGGACCTCATTGATCGGTGCGACGTCATAACCTTGGCTAGCATGGAAGGTTCATTCATGACCACTCTCGACTCAACTAATAACATCATTACAAGGAACCCAAGGGTCCAAGAGTGGTTTGACCTCCCCTATCTTGTTTGCCGTGACCCTGCCGACTGTCGCAGGGATGACGGAAGCCTCGCCTTGTGCAAGGTGATGCCGCTTGATAATGATACGTGTGATGTTAATATGCCATCGCTTGAGGGAAAGGCTTGGGCAAGCAAAAATGAAGATTAGGTTGTTTATATTGGGTACAACTGCGAGTGGGAACTTGTGAATGTGTACACTCGTCACCGGGTTCCACTTCCAAAAATCTCAGACTGCCCAGAGGTTGAGCACACAGATGGTCTACGTGAGTTCAAATACGATCATGGTAACTTTCATCTATGAAAGATATCAATTTGTCGAGTTCCCAACCGCTCTTGGGATTACACGAACTATGAAGTTGTTGCTATCTTCGACAAACTTGTTGCCTTCCTTACTTCCACGCCTCGATGGATTTTGCTCAAAACTCAGTTTCCATACATGGATGAGTACTATGATGCAATTCAATACGAGGGTCTTGTGTTTGCTACCACCACTCGTGGCACTGTTTTTGCATGGAATCATCATGCTTTCGGTACGTTTGTCTTCCACCGTAATTATAATTGTTTCATCCACATGCATGCAGGTCAGCTAGTTTCCCTTTACTAATTAATTAACCTTCTTGTGTTTCCAAGGTCCTGTGAACATTCCACCACCTATACTTGAAAATTTTATTCACGAGAATGAGGACGAGCAGGAACCATATACCCAGTGGCGCCTGGCAACTTATTCCGATGGATCACCTCTTCTTGTCTGTATACAGGGCACTGCTGATGTTACTAAGGAAGCAGGTGTTGTCTCGTATGGTCGCACTCTCCGGACCTATTCCAACATCCGTTGCAGGGCATTCGCGATGGATACTAGTGTACTAGCGCCAACACCTTCTCCCTGGTTCAGTATTGAAAGTCTTGGAGGAAACTCGCTCTTCCTTGGACAAAACTATCCAATGATGGTGGAAGGCGATCCAGCTACTGTTGACACAACATTACTACCATTTATGAGAAGCAACTGTATCTATACCTTGGACATTACTATGCTTCCCTACCGTCCCAATATGGGTGTTGAAATAGGCCGCTTCAGCCTGGATGATCGGTCCTCCGTTGGTCTCGAGATTGACAGTAGTTGGCCCTTCCCAGAGAATCACTTCTGGTTCAAAGCAAGCGTTTCCAACGCCACGAGTGGTTGAGCTGAAGTTCATTTCATCACTTTGTTGTTTGTTGTGCGAGAAAAACTTTACTAGAATGTTTTGTTGGAAATGATCTATAATCCAACGTGTATCCTCGTTGTCGTTGTGGGTTGATGACTTTTTGTATGTAATCAATGGTACATTTTCATATGCGTCCATGAACTCTCGCCTGCTAGTGGTGTCCATATGAACAGTGCTAGTGATTTTAGTTGCAAAAATTAGATAGTGCTAGTGATTTGTAGCTGCATATTTTGACAAATCGCAGTGTTACAAGCTTAACAAATGGCAATGTTACTAGATAAACAAATGTCAATCTTTCCAGTTTGAGAAATGGCAACATACCCAAAATGACAAATATGCAAATCTTACCCAATTATTTGTACGTGGTTGCACACGGGTCATGCAAAACAACCGTTTGCATTGAAGGGATGCAGAAATCTTGCTCGGCACATTTTGCCTTGGCTTCCCAGGGAAGCTGTCGGTTTGCATACGGTGTTCTAACTAAAATGTTTGCGATGAGTGTTTTATATTTAAAAACCGTTGACTTTTTTCAAAAGGAAATCGTATGATAAGTCTGTACATTAAGAGAGAAAAACGCAAGTTTGTTCAAACCATATCTTTCATTCAGTCACACTACGAATTTATATTCATATGATCGAGAAATCGAGATATAGTATTAAACCCCAAAAAAACTATTTCCGGCGGCGGCGGAGGCGGCATGCCCTGCCGTCGTTGTCGTTGTCGTCCTCCGGGATGCCATTGTTGAAGTCTTCAAGGCAGCACAAAATGTTCTTCACTTGTAAATCAAACATCATGTCGTCGCGCGATCGACGGGTGGGGCACGGGAGGACGGCAACTGGCGCCGCTGAGAGGTAGCGGTCGACGGCAGCGTCCCATGCCACTGAGGGGGGGGGGGCGCACGGGCACAGGCGTGGCGGGTGCAACCAAATGCACGGGGACCGGCGCCGCGGTGGGTGGAGGGGCGCGCACGGGCGCAGCGGATGCAGCCAAATGCACGGGGGCGGCGGCATGATGGGTGGAGGGGCGCGCACGGGCACGGGCGCTGGCGCTGGCATGTACATGAGCTGACGTGGGTCCGCGAAGACCTCGCAGACGCCCATAGCTTCTAGCTCTGCGATAGTGCTACAGGGATGGTCGCTGGCGCGGGCGCGTGGATGGGAGCTGGGACGGGAGCGGGGGCAGCAATCGCCGCGGCCAGCTCATTCTGGGGCATTTCCATGAGGCCCCATTTCCTCCTTATGTTCTATCTCCTCCGACTCGGAGTCGACTTGACCAAACTTGAAGACTAGTGGTAGATGATCATTCTGCGCCATAGCGGTAGAGGTTTGCAGGAGGGAGGGGAATGGGAGGCGAACAGTAAGGCCGCCCGTATTAAATAGCGGCTCGGGCGCTATTAATGGAGAGGAAGGTGGGCGGCCATGGAAGTCAAAGGGCTCACTTCCCAGTGAGTCTGCACAACATAAAGATCGCATGCTTCCCGGTGAGCCTGCGCATTGGAGGACAACTTGCATGCCTCTCGGTCAGCCTGCGCACCGGACTGTGCTCGCATGCCTCCCATTCAGTCAAGGTCAAGCAGCTATCCGCACGGCACCTCCTACAACCATTAAAACCAAGACACCTGGCGTCACGTGAGTGGTTAACAGAACGCACATGTTTTGAATTATACAAATGTTTGAGATATTAAGTGGCAGCTATTTTTTCAAAATGCCTTTGTTGGCTGTCATTATTCCTGTGCGCCTTCTCCCAAAATGGACACGAAAAAACCACATCATGTCGGGCGCCATTCCATGATAGCATGCCAAGTTTCATGAATTTCAGACGAGTTTTGGATTTACTAGAATTTAAAAACTAGGCATCTCAATGTTTTGTCGCAATCAACGCTACCCTGGTGTTTGAAATTCATTCCCATTTATTGCATTGGACCTAAGCATGCACCCAAGGACACAAATTTGATTTTGCAACCAATTTATATGCACTGGAGCATGTGCATGTAGTTAAAATTTGAATTATGCACATAAATGCATTGAAAACTCAGTTAATGCATAAAAATGTCCAAAAGAACCCCGAAAAAGCACAAAAATTGACACAATACTCTTATTGTTCTATGTTGACACGAGAAAAAATTTGGAAGCAATAAGAGGCAGTGCATATCGTTTCATCCCCAAAGGTGGGACGTTCCCTACCGAAACCATGCTGCTTGTTGTGAGAAGCTCTGGTTTGTGGGAAGCATATACCCAAACCTGCCCCAAACGAGACAAAATTTTTACCACAGCATGTTGATGCCGCCCCATGAAAGAATGCCAATTTTCATGAATTTCAGACGAGTTTTGGATTTACTAGAATTTAAAAATGAGTCATTCCAATGTTTTATTGGACATCAACAGCGCCCTGGTGTTTGAAATTCATTCCCATTTCTTGCATGGGACCTAAGCATGCACCCAAGGACACAGATTTGATTTTTCAACCAATTTATATGCACTGGAGCATGTGCATGTAGTTCAAATTTGAATTATGCACATAAATGCTTTGAAAACTTAGTTAATGCATAAAAATGACCAAACGAACCCCGAGAAATCCCAAAAATTGACACAACACTCCTCTTGTTCTATGTTGACACGAGAATTTTTTTGAAAGCAATAAGAGGCAATGGATATCGTTTCATCCCCAAAGGTGGGACGTTCCCTACCGGAACCATCATGCTTGTTGTGAGAAGCTCTGGTTTGTGAGAAGCATATACCCGAACCTGCCTCAAATGGGACAAATTTTTTAACACGGCATGTTGATGCCGCTCCATGATAGCATGCCAAGTTTCATGAATTTCAAACGAGTTTTGGATTTACTAGAATTTAAAACCAGGCATCTCAATGTTTTGTCGGCAATCAACAGCGCCCTGGTGTTTGAATTTCATTCCCATCTCTTGCATGGGACCTAGAAATTCACCCAAGGACACATATTAGATTTTTCAACCAACCTTAGTGCATTGGAGCATGTGCTTGTAGTTCAAATTTGAATTATGCACATAAAATTCCTAGAAGACCCAGTTAATGCATAAAAATGTCCAAACGAACCCCGAAAAATCACAAAAATTGACACAACACTCCTGTTGTTCTATGTTGACACTAGAAAATATTTGAAAGCAATAAGAGACAATGGATATCGTTTCATCCCCAAAGGTTGGACGTTCCCTTTCGAAACCATCATGCTTGTTGTGAGAAGCTCTGGTATGTGAGAAGCTTATACCCGAACCTGCCCCAAACGGGACAATTTTTTTACCATGGCATGTTGATGCCACTCCATGATAGCATGCCAAGTTTCATGAATTTCAGACGAGTTTTGAATTTACTAGAATTTAAAAACTACGCATCTCAATGTTTTGCCGGCAATCAACAGTGCTCTAGTGTTTAAATTTCATTCCCATCTCTTGCATGGGACCAAGAAATTCACCCAAGGACACACATGTGATTTTTCAACCAACTTTAGTGCATTGGAGCATGTGCTTGTAGTTCAAATTTGAATTATGCACATAAAATGGCTAGAAAGCCTAGTTAATGTATAAAAAGGCAAAATGAACCCCAAAAAATTCCAAGATTGAACACAACACTCCCGTTGTTCTATGTTGACACTAGAATTTTTTTGAAAGCAATAAGAGGCAACGGATATCGTCCCGTCACCAAAGGCGGTACGTTCCCTATCGAAACCATCATGCTTGTTGTGAGAAGCTCTGGTTTGTGAGAAGCTTATACCCGAACCTACCCAAAATGGGACAAAATTTTCACCACAACATGTTGATGCCGCTCCATGATAGCATGCCAAGTTTCATGAATTTCAGACGAGTTTTGGATTTACTAGAATTTAAAAACTAGGCATCTCAACGTTTTGCCGGCAATCAACAGTGCCATGGTGTTTGAATTTCATTCCCATCTCTTGCATGGGACCTAGAAATTCACCCAAGTACACACATGTGATTTTTCAACCAACTTTGGTGCATTGGAGCATGTGCTTGTAGTTCAAATTTGAATTATGCACATAAAATGCCTAGAAAACCCAGTTAATGTATAAAAAAGGCCAAATGAACCCCGAAAAATTTCAAGATTGAACACAATGCTCCTGTTGTTCTATGTTGACACTAGAAATTTTTTGAAAGCAATAAGAGGCAACGGATATCGTCTCGTCCCCAAAGGTGGTACATTCCCTATCGAAACCATCATTATTTGTTGTAGAAGCTCTGATTTGTGAGAAGCTTATACCCAAACCTTCCCCAAATGGGAAAAAAATTTCACCACAGCATGTTGATGCCGCTCCATGATAGCAAGCTAAGTTTTATGAATTTCAGATGAGTTTTGGATTTACTAGAATTTATAAACCAGGCATCTCAACGTTTTGCCGGCAATCAACAGTGCCATGGTGTTTGAAATTCATTCCCATCTCTTGCATGGGACCTAGAAATTCATCCAAGGACACACATGTGATTATTCAACCAACTTCGGTGTATTATTGGAGGATGTGCTTGTAGTTCAAATTTGAATTATGAACATAAAATGCCTAGAAAACCAGTTAATGTATAAGAAAGGCCAGACGGACCCCGAAAAATTCCAAGATTGAACACAACACTCTTGTTATTCTATGTTGACACTTGAACTTTTTTGAAATAAATAAGAGGCAACGAATATCGTCTCGTCCCCAAAGGTCGTACGTTCCCTATCGAAACCATCATGCTTGTTGTGAGAAGCTCTGGTTTGTGAGAAGCTTATACCCAAACCTGCCCCAAATGGGACAAAAATTTCACCACGGCATGTTGATGCCGCTCCATGATAGCATGCCAAGTTTCATAAAAAGGCCAAACGAACCCCAAAAAATCCATTCCCATTTCTTCCATGGGAACTAAGCATGCACTGAAGGACACATGTCTGATTTTTGAACCAATTTGTATGCACCGGAGCATGTGCATGTTGATTAATTTTGAATTGTGCACCTGAAATGGCTAGAAAACCAGTTTAATGTATGAAATGTCGAAATGAACCCTGAATAATTACAATTATTTTATGACACACATACAGTTGCTTGTTCATTGCAGATAAAAGGTCTAGCAATTCAAACACCGTGTATTGCCGCTGTGACCCCATTTTGTAATTCAAATCAAGTAGATCCCACACAGTTTATTCTCACCAACCGTATGAGATGTAGTATAAAATATGTTGGAGCACTGTCGGTGTATAGTATGCCTATGGCTTACGCGAGAAGGTGCGTCGGCTATAGTCCACAACCGCCGTGTCAAGCACACTAGCTCGCTCCCCCAAAACTCCCGCCTCTGCATCCCTCTCTGCTTCAGTCCCTTGATTCAAATTTTCAGTAGTCCCAGCATTTTACTCCCGCCTCTGCATCCCTCGGAATCTCAAAAATATCTGCTCGCCCTTGATCCAAATTTTCAGTAGCCCCGCCTTGTTACTCCCGCCTAGTAAAATTTTCATTTGCCGCAGTATTTCCTCAAACACAACCTCCAGTCACACAGACACACACAGCCCTCGAAACCATTGGTAGGTCGCCGCCATCGCCGGCGTCTCCATCCTCAACCTCTTCCTGTGTGCCGGGGAGCTCGAGTAGCCAATGGCCAAAAAGAGGTTTATCGCAGCCTTTTCGCCCGACGCCAGCGAGGTGGCCGCCGAGGAGTCCCCGTCGTCCTCCGCGAACCCGATCCGCCGTCGCTGGTCCCTCGATCCGCCCGCCGCCGTGCCCCTACACCGGTTAGAGGACTTTCCCGTCCTCCCCTGGACCCGGTAACCTATGAAGTGCTACCTCGGGGTCCGAGCGGTGGTGGGGGACGTGGGTCGCCGAGATTACAGATCGAGAGACCCACACCCACTGGTGGCTCAGTAGCTTCCACACGGCCAATCTCATGGCCATGGAGTACGAGCGCTGGCAGGTCCGCTACCACGGCGCAGTAGCTAGGCTCAATTTCCCACTCGGCACATGTCCGGTCCACCTCGTTCCGCTGGAGCCAGGGTGGTGAGCTCGACTATGGCGCGGGAGGACCGCGAGGAGTGGGAGCGTCTCGAGGCCGAGGCCGCTGACGAGGCCTACATGCAAGAGCTCCGTCGGCAGCACTCGGAGCTCGTGGAGGCAGAGCGGGCGATCTTTTCCGGCGTGGAGGGCGGCGAGGTTGTCGCACTCTCCTCCAATGACGAGGTCGAAGGCGGCGAGGAGAGCGGCGAGGTTATCGCGCTCTCCTTTGATGACGAGGTCGAAGGCGGCGGTGACGGCGGCGCGGAGGGCATCGAGCTAGGCCCCCAAGACAAGGAGATCGACATAGACGAGTGGAGGAGTGCCTTCCCCAACGACCCCGACGATGGTACTGGCCCGGACCCGGCTCGCGACACACCGTACATGAAAAGGAAGGATTGGCTCAACCTCTACTTCGACCGAAAGTAGTTTAGCTTAGTTTAAATTTATGTTTTATGTTTGGTTATGCAAAACTATCTATGTTTATGTTTGAATGCATGCTACTTTTGGTTGAACCTGCTTTGAACCTGATCAAACTGAAGTTTACAACCTTAAGTTTAGGGGATCGACTAGAAAAAGCCAAAAATTGCTGGAGTATATATATATATATATCCACTAAGGGTTTTAGTCCTTTAACTTTTTAAGGATCGCCTAGAGATGTCCTTATGACTTGTTTATTTCAGTTCTTCACAATGTGATGCTCTATATGTGCAACTATTTGCTGTGCAGTGCAATTTCATCAATAACAGTTTCAACAATACCACTATGAATTATGATATTTGGTTGCTGTTAAGGATATTACAGTTAACATGCCTTTTCATTTTTCAATTGTTGTTTAGCAACATGCATTGTACTGAATGACTAAATATGCAATCCCAGGCTACATAGCAACAAGGAAGAGTGTTACCTTAATGTTCTGATGATGTCTAGATATACATGTAATAAAATCTTATATAATGGGATGGATGGAATGTTGTACTACATCATTTTCAATTGTTGTTTAGCTTCTAATATTAACTTGGTGCTTTTAGGTACATATATCATTGCCAAAGATCCACACTTCGACCCTTTCTGCGCATGGTGCAATGAGATATTCATGAACCAACATCAAGTGACGAAACTGATAAAGATTGTTACTAAAATGGGTCAAAAGATGTCAATCGAACTATTTGTTTACACTTTATGCAAGACAACAATGAACTGCAGGATGGTAAGTAAGAACCCTGTAGCCTTTTTTTACTGCCTGTAATGAGTTGTGTTAGATGACAATATCTGATTCTTTTTTCTTTTGAAGTGGATCCCGAAGTAGTTTACTCAAGATTACCTCTCAAACTACATGATTGGCGGCCGGCCACCACAAGGGGTTGGACTAGAGTCTTGCATGCCTTCTGCATCCAGGAGAGCACAATAGGACCATTCTGCTTCACCTTGTTCAGCAACTGGAATGTCTGTCGCCTCTTTCTTTACCATCTATAATAGTACAAGTATAGAACCCTAGTACATCATTCTTTATTTGGTGCTTCTGTAATTCTTAAACATATGCACCTGTGAATCAAATAATGCATTGGTTGTTTGAACCTGATGGATATGAATAAAGCTATAGCCTAGTTTCAAGTTTAAATTAGGTACACTTTTAAATAGTAGCAATTAAATTAGGGCGAAATTACGTTGTGCAGGTCATTACGGCACACACGGTTGGTAAAACACAAACATTTGTGATATACACCATAATCCAAGACGGTTCACAGAGAGGAAATGTGTGCAAGTATGCACACAGTTGTCGTTCGCAAAGCGTGGGTGATGTCAGACACTATCACATACGGTGTGGGAAAACTAAATGCGTGTGATTGTCTACCTATCGTACACGGTTTATAAGCATGAACTGTTTGTGATGTGCCAGGCATCGTAAATCTCCCGTGCCTGGAATCTACCTAGAATCTGCCTGGAAAGGTCACGTGCCTAGAATCTGCCTGGATTTAGGCAGAACCACAAAAACTACGACTGCGATGGCAATGCGAGCACAAACGAGTAGCAAGGATGAAGCGTTTGGGATATTCGAGATATCGGAAACGGTTATATAGGGACAACTGTATGCAACGAGGCTCCCTATCCCCGACAGTTTCTGGGTCATGTTGGGAAGGACCCCCCTATCGCCCACACTCACTTGGCGACGGTTCCAAATGCCGTCGCGGAAAGGGGTAAAAAATGTTTGTTTAGGACTAACGCACACTAGTGGAAGTGGAGAATCATTGTAATAAGAAAATAAAGTTTCTACGATCTGATCGTGGGGGCGAATATTTGTGTTACGAGTTTGGCCTTCATTTCAAAGAATGTGGAATAGTTTCACAACTCATGCCACCTGGAACACCAAAGCGTAATGGTGTGTTTGAACATCGTAACCGTACTTTATTAGATATGGTGCGATCTATGATCTACCTTACCGATTTACCACTATCATTTTGGGGTTATGCATTAGAGACAACTGCATTCAATTTAAATAGGGCACCATCTAAATCCGTTGAGACGACACCGTATGAACTGTGGTTTCACAAGAAACCTAAGCTAATGTTTCTTAAAGTTTGGGGTTGCGATGCTTAGGAGAAAAACTTCAGCCTGATAAGCTCGAACCCAAATCGAAGAAGCGTGTCTTCATATGATACCCAAAAAAACCATTGGGTACACCTTCTACCACAGATTCAAGGCAAGATATTTGTTGCTAAGAATGAATCCTTTCTAGAGAAGGAGTTTCTCTCGAAAGAAGTGAGTGGGAGGAAAGTAGAACTTGATGAGGTAATTGTACCTTCTCTAGAATTGGAAAGTAGCTCATCACAGAAAACCGTTCCCATGATGCCTACACCAACTAGAGAGGAAGCTAATGATAATGATCATGAAACTTCAGATCAAGTTACTACCGAACCTCGTAGGTCAACCAGAGCATATTCCGCACCAAATGGTATGGTAATCATGTTCTAGAAGTCATGTTACTAGACCATGATGAACCTACGAACTGTGAAGAAGCAATGATGAGCCTAGATTCCGATAAATGGCTTGAGGCCATGAAATCCGAGATAGGATCCATGTATAAGAACAAAGTGTGGACTTTGGTTGACTTGCCCGATGATCGGCGAGCCATAGAGAATAAATGGATCTTCAAGAAGAAGACTGACGCTGATGGTAATGTTACTGTGTATAAAGCTCGACTTGTTGCGAAAGGTTTTCGACAAGTTCAAAGAGTTGACTATGATGAGACCTTCTCACCCGTGATGCTTAAGTATGTCTGAATCATGTTAGCAATTGCCGCATTTTATGATTATGAAATCTGGCAAATGGACGTCAAAACTGCATTCCTTAATGGATTTCTTAAAGAAGAGTTGTATATGATGCAACCGGAAGGTTTTGTTGGTCCTAAAGGTTCTAACAAAGTGTGCAAGCTCTAGCGATCCATCTATGGACTGGTGCAAGCATCTCGGAGTTGGAATATACGCTTTGATGAGTTGATCAAAGAATATAGTTTTATACAGACTTGCGGTGAAGCCTGTATTTACAAGAAAGTGAGTGGGAGCACTACAACCTTTCTGATACATACTCCATTCGTTCGGAAATACTTGTCATCAAAATGGATAAAAGGAGATGTATCTAGATGTATTTTATTTCTAGATACATCCCTTTTTATCCATTTTGATGACAAGTATTTTTGGACGGAGGGAGTATATGTGAATGACATATTGTTGATAGGAAATGATGTAGAATTTTTTGGAAAGCATAAAGGATTGTTTGAAAGGAGTTTTTCAAAGAAAGACCTCGGTAAAGCTGCTTACATATTGGGCGTCAAGATCTATAGAGATAGATCAAGACGCTTGATAAAACTTTCGATGAGTACATACCTTGATAAGATTTTGAAGGAGTTTAAAATGGATCAGTCAAAGAAGGAGTTCTTGCCTGAGTTATAAGGTATGAAGTCGAGTAAGACTCAAAACCCGACCATAGCAGAAGATAAAGAGAGAATGAAGGTCATTCCCTGTGCCTCAGCCATAGGTTCTATAAATTATGCCATCCTGTATACCAGACCTATTGTGTACCTTGCCATGAGTTTGGCAAGGGGGTACAACAGTGATCCACGAGTAGATCACTGGACAGCGGTCAAAATTATCCTTAGGTACCTAAAGAGGACTAAGGAAATGTTTCTTTGTTTTGGAGGTGATAAAGAGTTTGTCGTAAAGAGTTACGTCGATGCAAGCTTTGACACTGATCTAGATGACTCTAACTCTCAATCTAGATACGATTGAACATGGGAGCAATTAGCTAGAGTAGCTCCATGTAGAGCATTGTAGAAATAGAAGTTTGCAAACTACATATGGATCTGAATGTCGCAGACCCATTGACTAAACTTCTCTCACAAGCAAAACATGATCACACCTTAGTACTCTTTGGGTGTTAATCACATAGCAATGTGAACTAGATTATTGACTCTAGTAAACCCTTTGGGTGTTGGTCACATGGCGATGTGAACTATGGGTGTTAATTACATAAAGATGTGAACTATTGGTGTTAAATCACATGGCGGTGTGAACTAGATTATTGACTCTAGTGCATGTGGGAGACTAAAGGAAATATGCCCTAGAGGCAATAATAAAGTTGTTGTTTTATATTTCCTTACATCATGATAAATGTTTATTATTCATGCTAGAATTGTATTAACCGGAAACTTGATACATGTGTGGATACATAGACAAAACACCATGTCCATAGTAAGCCTCTACTAGACTAGCTCGTTAATCAAAGATGGTTAAGTTTCCTAACAATTGACAAGTGTTGTCATTTGATGAATGGGATCACATCAATAGGCGAATGATGTGATGGACAAGACCCATCCATTAGCATAGCATATTGATCATTCAATTTTATCGCTATTGCTTTCTTCATGTCATACACATATTGTCGGATTACAGGTTCCTAGACCTTGAGAGGTTCGAACTCTGGGGTGCAAACGAAGAACTCTCTCTCCCTAGCTTGCTCGCTAAACAATCCCACGGCCTAACTCAATGAACCCGAAGAACGGAGAGACACAGGGGTTTATACTGGTTCGGGCCACCTTGCGGTCTAATACCCTACTCCAGTGTGTGGTGGATTGCTTCGAGGGGCTAAGGATGAACTAGTACAATGGATGAACAACCTCAGGAGGTGGGGTGTTCTTGAGCTCGATGAGCTAGTGGGTGTGAGGATGATCTGAATGATCCCCCTTGCTACGGTGGTGGCTAGGTCCTATTTATAGTGGCTTTGGTCCTCTTCCCAAATGTTTAGGCAGGAAGGGATCCCACAACGGCCAAGTTTTAAGGGGGACAACTAGTACACGCTATCCTGACAAAAGTAGTCTTCGTCAGCCAAAGGCTCTGGTGGAGACACTGCTGTGGGCACCGCGATGACCTCCGTCTTGTCGTCCTGTTGGTCTTGGTCTTGTTGCACCGATATGGAAACCTTTGCCTGATGCCTCGGACCCCGCGCTTGCGCTTGCCTCCTTCGCACCAAAGAGAAAACTGGTACACTACGCCTGCTAGCGCCCACATGGCCTTAGTCGTCATGGCTCATGTCATGCGAACCTCGCGAGGTGCCCCCTTGCATAGATATCTCCGCTCCTCGGGAGCCAGCCTAGTGAGGCTGCCCCCAGGGCGGTCTTGGTGTCGTCCGACTCACGAGGATTGGCCCCTCGCGAGGGTCTTGAGTTGCTACTGCTAACGCTGAGCCATACCGAGCCGTTGACGCAGCCATGCTCGCGGCCCGCAGGCAGGCAAGTCTGGGTACCCCCGTTCCCAGGACGCCAACAGTAGCCCCCGGTGTAACATCCCAAATTTTCAATTTGGAATGTTATACATTAGATCATCATGCATATCATATTTTCTTGCATTTTGATCGATCCTAGAAATTTCACGCAACTCAAGGACCCTCGGAGAGAGTTGGAGATTTCGTTATTTTCATATTTGAGTTTTCTCAAACTTTGAAAAGAGGATCATTTGATTTTTATTTATTTCATCTTCATTTATTTTTCCGACATCAATATGGGAGAGGGAAATAATATGACTTTTCCCAAATTTAGGAAAAAGAAGATTTAATAAATAAATTCAATTTTCTTTTCCGGTGTTCTTTCGCATTTTATTTGGATAGGGAAAAATCGTTTTCAAAATTTGCATCTAGGTCCCGAGAAAATTTCATTTTGTTCGACTCATTTTTAGGAGTCGGGGAAAATTTACTTTGGGAATTTTGGAGTTCGTTTAGATTTTTTTCTTCTGTTTTTCTACGCGCGTAACCATTTAAAAAAAATCCGCAGCGCCCGCTGCGCCAAGGCCCAGCCGGCCAGGCCAGGCCGGCCCCCCCGCGCGCGCGCCGCGCAGCCACCGCCTCCGCCAAGCAGGAGTCCTAGTAGGACTCCTCTCCCCTCTTTCTTGCCCCCCCCAAGTTTTCTCCCCCTCCCCCTCCCCCTCTGTAAATACCCCCACACCCCCCTCTTCCCACACCAAGCCGCGCCCCACCCCGCCCCCAAGCCGCCGCCGCCCTAGCGCCGCGCCGCCGCCCGCGCCGCCTAACGCCGCCGCCGCCGCCCAACCCTGCCGCCGCCGGAGCCCCTCGCCGGAGGTAGCCGCGCCGCGCCTCTCTTTTTCCCCTCGGTTCGGTTTTTCTTATAAACCGTTCCGGTTTTCTTTTGGTTCGTTGTTTCGGTTTTTTTCGAAACCCTAGATCGGTTTTCTTTTCCGATTTAGTTGCCTAGAGACCGTTCGCCGGACCGTTCGTCCTAACGAACGTGATCACCGGTTATTCCCGGTTAACGAATGACCGTTCGTTTAACCGTTCTTCTTTTTTCTTTCGTCGGATTTATTCCGCGATCGCGATCTTAGATCCGATCTTCATTCTAGGTTATCTTCTCGCTTGTTTATCGGAATCAGGTGATTCAAGCGCCTGGAGTTTCATTTCGAAACCGCCGTTCCGACTAATCAACTTAAACAAGTTTTTGCTACTGTAAAATCTTGACCTAGCTTCAAACTTGCTAGAACCGAGTTGTTTTCTTCCGCCGTTTGTTTTCCGTTGCTTTGTTCGGTTCGTTCTTTCTTTGCAACCGGAGTTCTTAAGTTGAACTTTCTGGTTCGATCTCTCGTTCGAGTTTCACCTGTGCATTAGATGAGTACTTATTGTATGCTTGTTGTTTGTCTGCGATAGATTACCCGGATTGCGCCGCCTGTTACTTCGAATCACTAGGACTCGCGGATCATCAGCAAGGCAAGTAACACTTTGATCATACCTTTTCTATAACCCAGTTTTGTTGCATTAGATCAATCCTCACACATTGCATGATTAGGATCTAATCAAATTGTGGGATGGGAAGTAGATGAGGTAGCACCTATTACCTGTTTATTATGAAACCTTTGGGAGTTACTTCTACGTTTGCTTATTATGCCATGCTATGCTAGTAGACGTGGATTGGGTGAGTGATATCCATGACAGATGTGAGATTGATAATTTTAATGGTTTATCTAAGGTGGCAACTTAAACACACATCTGGGTGGATTGAGGCACCTGGTTTCTATCAGGACTTGCCTGTTTTATTTTGGACTGCCACCCAGGCTCAAAGGGATCATAAGATCTTTCATGCTAGAAACTTCCGTGTGCAGCCACAAGCCAATATGGGCTCTGGCATAGTTGATTAAGTCGTGCGAACTCTTACAGGGTAGACTAGCAGATGTAGGGGAAAGTAGGTGTACCGGTCTATCCATCGTAAGGTGCTAGCGCTTCTGAAAGACTGTGTCTCGGTCATCCGTTTCTCAAACACCGTGTAGTGCGAGAAACCCAACGGAGGCGATCGAGTCTTGTGGGGAAAAGTGCGCAAACCTCTGCAGAGTGTAATAAACTAATCATGATTAGCCGTGTCCCCGGTTATGGACATCTTGAGTATCTAGTACTTGAATATCGTGTGAATCTCAACATGTTACCTCTAATTAATATTGTTGGGTTTTAATTGTTCACTTAATTGGGATCGGAATGCTGTCAACCATTCTCGATGTTCAACTACCATGATAGTAAATAAATTTATTCCTTTGCAGTAGGGAAAAACTGGCTTTACGCAAAACAGTAACCGTAGAGCTTTCCACCAGCCAAATATGCATATAGTATAGATCTTACATTTCATTACTCTCTATGTGTTACCTTGCCAGCATATTCCATGTGCTGACCCGTTTTCGGGCTGCAACTTTCATGTTGCAAACTTTTCAGACGACGAGTAAGGTGCTTTTAGGTCGTGGTTCTATACTCAGTGATGCCGTTGGAGTTGATGGACCCATTTACCTTCCAAGTATTCCGCTGTTATCGATATTAGATGGCCTTAAGCCATATTTATTGTAATAAGTTCTCTGTGAGACATCGATGTAATAAGTGTGTGATTGCTACTCTGCTATAAATCCTTCGAAGTACTGTGTGGTGTCAGCATTACTGATCCAGGGATGACACCGGAGCACAGAGACTTGATCCATTCGGGTCGGGTCGCTACAGAGATGGTATCAGAGCACACGCTGACTGTAGGACACGACCACTAAGTTAAAGCCATAGATCACTATTCTCTCCTCATTTTCTAACTCCTCATCTTTTCTACTCTTTAGGATGAAGGGCGCGAAGATCAAGTACGCTCAACCGGATGAAGGCACACCTTTTGGATTTCACTTGAAGGAAGTCACCGAGTACCTAAACATTGGATTACCAAGTTTCATGGGAACCTTCAACGCCACTCTGCCTGAAGAGGAGCACTGGAAGATTCAAGCTCACGTTCCGGTAAGGACATTCGCGCCAACCACGAAGCCCATCGATAGTGTTTTCAATGCACCAACCTGGAGTCTGGGAAAGAGCATGGCAGCCCATATCACCATAGGATGCATTGGAGAAGTTTATCAAGAAGACCTCAAGGACACTATCTACCAGATTTGCGGACGCCGAGATGAACAATGTGAGTTAGTCAGCACCAAGAAGGATAGATCCATTGCAGCATTCATCCAGGAGTTAAACCAGCACATTCGGTGCCACGAGAACCAGATGTGCAATGATATGATAGAGTTGAAGAATGCGAAGGCTAGGATCATCGAGCTAGAAGGAGAACTGAAGGCTACACGCAAGGACTACATGGACGAGATCGTAGCTCTAGCAAGACACAACGGCGATCTTAAGCAAGAGATGGAAGAACTCAAGAGGGAGTTAGCATCCAGGAAGAAAGACATGTACGTCGCATGTCCGGACAACTACATCATTCTTGACGACACCGATTCGGATCCAAGTGAACCTGACTTTGAAGACGAAGCTGGAGCGGACATCATGGAGTCTTCCACCGGTTCAAATTTTTAGATGACCACCAAATATTAGTAGTATTCCCCCATGTATACACTATAGTTCCAGCACTTTTGCGATAGTTCTAGACCGTTGTATGCCCTTGTTTGAATTGAATGAAGTGATTTGTGTGCATTTGCTCATGTGCATTGGGGTAGTGTTTTCTCTTTAGACCTCACTCTATTTGTCGGGTGGTAGGATCGACATATGCCAACGGGTGGCTTATCATTGCGGGGGCCAAAAGAACGTCGCCGGTGCCTGGAAACGGGATGAGGCGTAGACATGCACGCCGGCGAATCTTACCCAGCTTCAGGGCTCTCCGGGGAGATAACACCCCTACTGCTGCTCTGCGGGGTCTCCGCATGGTTACTAAGTTCACAGGTGGCTACAATGCTCCTTGAGCTGTTTGGGGAGGAAGGAGGAAGAAGGGCTTAGCACAGCCCGTCTCCTCTCCTTGTACGTGTCTATGTCTAGAGAAATAGTTCAACCCTTTGCATGGGTGCACCGGGGGGTTTATATAGGCCTACCCCCCGGGGGTACAATGGTAATCCGACTGGGCGCGAGGCCCAGCTGTCGGTGACTATGCTCGCCGGCTTCTCCGCCGGCTTCTGGGGCCCGCCGGCTGGTGGGTCCCGCCGACTGGTGGGTCCCGCCGACTGCCGGCTCCTGGGACGACAGGCCGGCCCCACCGGCCAGGGCCTTGTCGGCGGCCGGTTACTGTTGCTCCGTGTTTGTTGGCACAGGCTTGGTCGGGGTAAGCGTGGCTACAGTAACGCCGCCTGGGCGGGCGATTACTGTAGCCCCGCCGCACCTTGTCTTCTTAATGGGCGTCTCCTTCGGGGAAGGCGGCGGGCCGGCTGCGAGAAGCCGGCCCTCTGTCTTGCCGGCTTGAGAGGAGGTGTGGCCGCCTTTGGCATCTCTCTGCCCGAAGGGGCCCGCCGCCTCGGGGGCCACACTGGCGGCCCGTCGTGGACGGCGTCAGAGCCGCCGAGGCTACAGTGCCACGCCGGGCGGGCCGCAGGTGCCCGCACGACGCGTTGTACCAGGCGTGCTCCGGATTTTGGGGGTGGCAGGCTCCACTGTAGCCACGCTCCGCTTCATCATCGCAGAGTGGGCGCGTACATCGCGGGTACGGCGTTGACTGCTTTGTCGGAGCCGGCCCTGCGATAGCCGGCCGCGCCATAGCCGGCCATGTCGTAGCCGGCCCTGCCGCAGCCGGCCATGTCGTAGCCGGCCCTCTATAGTTTTCTTTGCGGGGGTAGAAGGAGCGGGCCGCCCCCCAAGCCGGCTAGGAATTCAGCCGGCTAGTGGGGAGCCGGCCTAAGTCTTGAGTCTTCTTACGAGCCGGACGGGCTCATAATTTTTTCTGAGGGGCCAGGGGAAGCCGGCTGGGCTACCCATGGCTATTTACCCCGACAGTAGTCCCCGAAGGCGGGCGAGCTTCACGGCCGATGGAAGGACGGGAAGCTAGGCCGGTTCATACCGTGAGGGGCCGACTGCGTTGTCGCAGCCGGCTTCAGAACGCTTTTCTTTATTAGGGCGACCGTGGTTGACCAGCGGGCCGGCCGCGGGCCCCACGACGAGCCACGTGGCGGGGAAATCCTGCCGTCGCACACGCGCGACGGGACGCCACCGCAGGCCCGGGCCCGCCACTCCCTGGCCTCGGCCCGGGCGCAGATCTTCTGTGGCCCGAGGGGGCTGCTCGCCTCCCCGCGGCCGTTACCCCGCGTCATCAAGGCGCGTAATTAACGCGAGCGTGGGGGAGATGGGCACGATCGATCCCCACGATCCCCCACGCCGCGCCTCCTCGTCTCCGGCGCACGTGCCTACAAGTAGGAGGGGAGGGGGAGAGGCACGGGCCTGCTTGCTCCCCCGCTCCCCATCCCCCTTGCTCTTCTTCTTCCTGCTCTTCTTCTTGCTCGACGCAGCTTCGCGCCGTAGCCCTCCCACGTCGCCATGTCGCTGGCCTTGTCGAGCTCGTGGGACGGGTCCAACGTCCACGACGAGCACATCGAGTTCCTCCGCCAGACCCGGCGTCTGCCCTCCGCCGACCTCGTGCAGGTGCGCCTGGCGCCCGCGAAGGAGGTCTCGCCGGCGCCGGAGGAAGGCGAGCGCGTCGTCTTCCGCACGCACTTCCTCCGGGGCTTCGGCTTCCCGGCGAGCAGTTTTATGCGATCGTTTCTCGAGTTCTACAATCTTCAACCGCACCACGTCACGCCCAACGCGGTGCTCCAACTCTCGGCCTTCGTCACGCTCTGCGAAGGGTACTTGGGGGTGCTGCCGACGCTGGAGCTCTGGGCCGAACTGTTCCAGAACAAGCTCGGCACCGTCTCCGCCGGCGTGCCGGCTCCCTGCGGCGCCTTCATCGCAATGAAGAGGGCCTGCAACGACAACCCTTCCCCCACATTCCTCTGATCCAGTCGGTCAAGCTGTGGCGAAAGTCTTACTTCTACGTCAAGAACGTCGCCCGGCACGGCGACTCCGTCAACCTGCCGGCTTACGTAGCCGGCCCGCCGACTGGGAAGCGGCGGACCTGGGGCTATCGGTCGAAGTCCCTTTCTCCAGCAAGGAACGCTTCCATCTCCCGGCTTCGGGTGATGATCCAATCGGAGGGTCTGCTTGCGTCCGACTTGGTGACCGCCTTCATCGAGCGCCGGACCTTGCCTCTCCAAAGCCGGCCGCACATGATGTGCCAGATGAGCGGCCGGTTCGATCCCTGCCGGCTGAGTACCTGGGAGATGCCGCCCGCCGAGGTGGCTCTGATGGCGAACTACGTCGCCAACTTGAAGCTCACCGACGAGTGGCAATTCGGCAAGGCGCCGTACTCCTGCGCCCAGCCTCCGCCTGTGGTAAGCTTTTCCTCTCGTCGTCTGCTGGCTTGGGATAGCCGGCTTCTGACCAGGCGACCATTTTTCTCTTTTCCTTTATCAGAATCCTCTCCTCCCGCTGCCAGCCGAGGCAGCCGGAGTCGACCGGGAGTACGCCCCGGATCGCACGGTGGATGACCCCGACGACCCGGATCTCTCCGCTGTCGCCATGGAGGACGCCGCCACGGGGGGTGCCGCCGAGCTCGGCGGCACCGGGCTCTCGGCCAGCTTCGACGACTGGCCGGACGACTTCGAAGCCGGAGAACTCCCTCGCCGCCAGTCGGCAACCGACTGCCGCGGCGCGAGCTCGTCCGCCGCGCCGACTGCCGACGGCGGGAAGGGAAAACGCCGGGCCGCGCTCCCGCTCTTCGGAAGCCGGCCGAAGAAACCGAAGGCCTCCGCTGCGGCCACGAAGCGCGAGGAGGCGGCGGCGAAGGCGGCCCGCTTTCGGAAGGCGGTGAAGAAGCCCCCGTCAGTTTCCGCGTAAGTCTAGTAGCCGCCTGCACGCTTGTTATTCTGAAGTTTTCTTTTCTTGAATGTTTTCTGATTTCCTGAGCAGGGCGCCGCTCTCCCTCGAAAGAGGCCCAGCCGGCTCCGTGGTCGGCCCGGGCGCCGGCTCTTCAGGGTCCCGCCGAGTGGACCCCCGCGCCGAACTTGACGCAGCCACGCAGTGCACCGCACGTGAGGCGCGCCGAGAGAGGGAGGCGGCCGAGCGGGCGACGGCGGAGCGAGAGGCCGCCCAAACGGCGCCAGGGCGAGCGAGCGCGGCGGCCGAGGCTCCCTCGGAGCGGGCGGCCGTGGAGGCGGAGGTGGAAAGCGCGCGCAGCCAGACTCCGCTGCTCGCCATCCCCCTCCAGACCTTGGATCCGGACGTCCCTCTGCCCACGGCGGAGGAGATTATCCCCGAGCAGCCGCCGGTGCAGAGGGGCGAGGTCGTCGAGGGATCCGCTGAGAGGACATCGCCAGCAGCGCCAGCCGGAGCAGGCGAAGGCGGCCAATCGCCGGCGGCACCGGAGGAGCCGGCCCGGGCTACACCCGAGGCCGGAGCCGGCCTTGAGATCGAGCCGGCGGCGGGCCGGCCCGCCGGAGGGGGCACGGCCCCGCCGGACACGCGCCGAGCCACGGGAGCCGAGCGGACGGCAGACGCCCTGGAGGCGGCTAGCTCCGCCACGTCCGGGTGGACTCCCAGCGGAGGGAGCGGCGAGCTGAACGTCGCGGCCCAAGAGGTTCGGAGCCGGTTGCAGGCACAGGCCGGCCTCCTGAGGCAATTCACTCAGGAGTTTCTGTCGACGCGGTCTACAATCCGGGTAAGTCTTTACTCCTTGACCGCTCTGGTCCTTTGAATTTTTTCCGTGGGGGCGCGCTAGCGCACCCACTGGGTGTAGTCCCCGAGATCCGGGCCGACTGCAGCGCAGTCGGGTCGGATCTTACTAGACGACTATGTTGACTGTTTTTTTTCCTGATCTTCAGGACTATCACAACTCTCGCGCGGCCGCCTTCAACTCCCAGGCTCGGGAGCTAAGCCGGAGGACCGAAGACCTCGCCAGCAGCCGGCGTAAGTGTTTTGTCATTGTTAACTTCTCGTGGGGGCGCGACAGCGCACCCACTGGGTGTAGTCCCCGAGATCCGGGCCGACTGCAGCGCAGTCGGGTTGGGTCTTTCTTGACGACTTTCCCTTTGCTGATTTTTCTCTTTATTTCTTGCTCGTGCAGAGGCCAACGCCGACTTGCGGAGGGAACTCGGCGTGGTGCAGGCCGCTCTTCGTGCCAAGGACGCCGAGTACGCTGATTTGGCTCAAGAGCGCGACCGCCTGGCAACGAAACTGGCCGACCAGGAGAAGAGCCACAAGGCGGCCCTGCAAAAGGCGCAGGACGACGAGGCTACCCCGAGGGCGGAGTTCGGGGCCAGGGAGGCGAGCTGGGCCGAGACGCGCCGGGCACTGGAAGAAGGCTTCGGCCGGGTCGAGGATCTTATTGACGGTAGGCTGTCTTCCTTACTCTTCTTCCAATCGCCGGCCGCCTATGGTTTTGTTTTGACTTGTGTTTGCTGTCTTGCGCAGAGTACTTCCCCGGCCAGTCTGTCCTAACCGCCCAAGCCATCGAAGCCTACCGCGAGGAGCGCCGTCAAACCGGGGTTGTGATTCTGCCGGATGCGAACCGGACATTGTCAGAGCAGCTTATCGCCGTCCAGGCGCGGCTGCAGCCGGTCCACCGGTTGCTCCGCCGACTCCAGCGCGCCGGGGCGACGATGCTGGCCGCGCTCTGGCCCGGCCAGGCAATTCGCCGGACCCCAAGCCGGACGGCCGACTGGCTCGAGGTCGCAGTCGGCCGCTTCGAGGCCTGGAAGGCGTCCGCGGCCCGTCTTGGAGCCGGGCGCGCGCTGGAGTTCGTCCGCGCGTGGTACCCAGGGCTAAGCCTGGACCAGCTGCGGACGTGGCGGTCGGAAGCCGACGCCGAGCTGGAGGAGGTGCGGCCGGCGATCGCGCAGCGCGCCTCGACGATCGCCGAGTGCACCGACACCAGCGTCTTCGTGCCGGAGCTTAACGACGATGGCGCCGCCCAGCCGGAGGAATGGTTCGGGCTGAACCCGGCGGATGGCGAGGACTCGGCGGAAGAGATCGCCTCTAGCGACGAGGGCGAAGACGACGAGGAAGAGGATAGCGAAGACGCCGAGCCGACTGGTGGGGCGGCCGACCGTCCCCCAGCCGACCGTGCCTCTAGCAACGAGCCACGCAGGAGCGCGCCCTCTGCCGGAGGCGACGATCAATCCGAGGTTCGTCAGTCGGCCGCCCCTTCAGCCGGCGCGACTACCTCCGCCGCCTAATCCAGCTCGTCTGCGGCCCCGCCGGCTTGAACTGCCTTTCGTTTCGTCCCTGTCTTTCTTTTTGGACAAGTTTAAGTTTCTGCAATTCCACCCACTGGGGGTGTATCGAACAATGCCGAATGTCGACCTCTCTGGAGGCTTTTTGTGTAATATATTAATATGCGCATGTGTTGGCGTTCATCCGAGTGTACATTTTGTCCTTAGGCTCTTTCCTTTGCCACCTTCCCTCTTTGGGAAGGCAAGTACTTGAGTTTTCTTGGATTTGAAGTAGACTGAATGTAAGCCGGCCGGCCGGCTACTCTGGTAGTCGGTCGGCGGGAGGCAGCGAGCCGGCTTTTGTTATATATGCGAGCCTGTTTGGTCCCTAGCCATTTTTCATGTGCGCACCCTTTCCGGCTGGTGGCTCTTGCCAGTCGGGCAGTCGGTTCTTCGAGCTGCGATTTCGGCAAGAGCCAAGCCTGGGTGTCGACACCTTACTTGTCTGACTGCGGGTAAGGTTCTTGATATAACTCTAGTCGGCCAGTCCCCGGGCCGACTCGTCGGACCCGGTTACCGGACAAAATAAATGAGAAGATAATACCATACGCATGATAACTTTCATTCATAAAACAACGGGTGGCAGTCCCCGAGTCTTTCTCGGGGAGCCTACTGTATCATACTAAATACAAAAGTGGGTATGACACATACTGCGCTTTAACTGTAAAACTTTCGAAGGAGGTTTGCGTTCCACGATCGCTCCGACTCCTTGCCTGAGTCGTCTCTCTTGCGTGCCTTTGGCTTCTGCGCGTCGATGAGGTAGTAGGCGTCGTTGCCCAAGGCTCTGCTGATGATGAAGGGGCCTTCCCAGGGGGCTGCGAGCTTGTGCTGACCGGCTGTCCGCTGGATCAGCCGGAGCACAAGGTCGCCCTCCTGGAAGGATCTTGGGCGGACCCTCCGGCTATGGTAGCGGCGCAGACCCTGCTGGTAGATAGCGGACCGGCTGAGGGCTAACAGCCGGGCCTCTTCCAGCAGGTCGACGCCGTCTTCTTGTGCTTCTTTGGCTTCCGCTTCCGTGTACATGGTTACCCGAGGCGAGTCGAACTCGATGTCTGTTGGGATGACCGCCTCGGCACCATATACAAGGAAGAAGGGAGTGAAGCTGGTTGATCTGTTGGGAGTAGTGCGCAGACTCCATAGGACAGCCCGCAGCTCATCGAGCCAGCAGCCGGCTGAACGCTCCAGGGGTACGACCAGTCGAGGCTTGATGCCGGATAGAATGAGGCCATTTGCCCGCTCCACTTGGCCGTTTGACTGTGGGTGGGCGACTGACGCAAGGTCCAGCCGGATACCTTGCGCAGCGCAGAACCGTGCCAGGGCACCTTTGGCAAAGTTCGTGCCGTTGTCGGTGATGATGCTATGCGGTACGCCGTACCGGGTTGTTATATCTGCAATGAACGTCACTGTAGTCGGCCCATTCAGCTTCTTGATCGGCTTCGCCTTGATCCACTTGGTGAATTTGTCAACGGCGACGAGCAAATGTGTCATGCCGCCGCGCGCCGTCTTGAATGGGCCCACCATATCCAACCCCCAGACGGCAAAGGGCCAGGTGATGGGAATGGTCTTGAGTGCCGAAGCCGGTATGTGTTGCTGCGAGCTGAAAAGCTGGCAGCCTTTGCAGTGTTTGACTAGCTCTTTGGCGTCGTCCAAAGCAGTCGGCCAGAAGAAACCGTGGCGGAAGGCTTTGGCGACCAGTGACCTTGATGCGGCGTGATGGCCGCATTCTCCTTGGTGTATATCCCTGAGGATCGCGATGCCTTTCTCCTGCTCGATGCATCGCTGCAAGACTCCGGTGGCACTGCGCTTGACAAGCTCTCTGTTGACGATTGTGTATGCTCCAGCCCGGCGCTGGACTTGTCTTGCTTCGTTTTTGTCAGCCGGTAGGTCATGGTTCACCAGAAAGTTGCGGATGGTTTGGGCCCATGATGGGGCGGCGACCTCCTCAGCCGCCAATGTGGCCAGAGCCATCAGGGTGGGTGGGTTGGGCAGTGCCGCGCTGTAGTCGGCCGCCGCTTCCTGTGCTGACGAAGTCCCTGGGCCGGCTATAGCAGCCCCCGGGCCGGCTGCCGCAGTCCCTGGGCCGAGTGCGGCAGTTCCCGAGCCGAATATTGAAGTCCCCGGGCCGGCTGCTTGATTCTTCGGGCCGGACCCGACCCCCTCGGGGTTAGGCGGTACGAAAATGGAGTCGGACTCCGGAGATGGCTTGATTGAAGGCTTGAGGAGGCGCTGCAGGGCGACGCCGGCTGGTATTGCTTAACGCGTGGAACCTATTCGGGCCAGGGCGTCAGCCGGCTCGTTGTCGGCCCGCGGCACGTGAAGGAACTCACATCCGTCGAAGTATCCGCTGATTTGCTGTACCAGGAAACGGTAGCTCGCCGTGTTTGCGTCCTTGGCGTCCCAATCGCCAGAAGACTGCTGCACCACCAAATCCGAGTCGCCATAGCACAGGATCCGGTGAATACCAAGCTCCTTGGCCAGCCGGAGCCCGTGTATGAGTGCCTCGTACACGGCGACGTTGTTGGAGGCGGCAAAGTGGATCTGCAGCGTGTATTTGAGCTTGTCGCCCTTTGGAGAAGTAAGGACGACATCGGCTCCCAGGCCGGTGCGCATCTTTGATCCGTCAAAGTGCATGCGCCAATGGGTGGAGTCGGGCGCCGGCGGTAAGTACTGGGTCTCGGCCCAGTCGACGAGGAAGTCGGCCAACGCTTGCGTCTTGATGGTGGTGCGGGGTTGGTAGAAGATGGTGTAGGGGGCCAGCTCAATGGCCCATTTGGCCACCCGGCCGGATGCATCCCGGCTGCCTATGATGTCGGCGAGCGGGGCAGTGCATACGACCGTGATGGGATGCTCTTGAAAGTACGGCTTCAGCTTCTTGGCGGCGAAGTACACGCCATAGCACATCTTCTGATAGTGCGGATAATTTTGTTTCGAGGTGGACAGCACCTCGCTCATGTAATAGACTGGTCTCTGGACCGGCTGGGCTCGGCCTTCTTCGGGGCGTTCGACCACAATGACGGTGCTGACCACCCGGCTGGTGGCAGCAATATATAGGAGCATAGGCTCCTTTTCAGTCGGTGCTGCCAAGACAGGCGGCGTGGACAACATTTTCTTGAGCTCATGGAAAGCTTGGTCGGCCTGGTCGTTCCACTCAAAGTGAGTGCTCTTCTTCATGAGGCGGTAGACGGGGAGAGCCCTTTCTCCGAGCCGGCTGATGAAGCGGTTAAGAGAGGCCAGGCACCCGGTGAACTTCTGAATCTCTCTGAGCTTGGTTGGGACCGCCATCCTCTCGATGGCTTTGATCTTCACAGGGTTGCACTCTATGCCGCGTTCAGAGACCAGGAAGCCTAGGAGTTGGCCGGCTGGCACTCCGAACAAGCATTTCTCTGGGTTGAGCTTGATTCGGAACCGGCGCAGGTTCTCGAATATCTCCTTCAAGTCTTCCAGCAGAGTGCCACGCTTCTCCGTCTTCACCACAACATCATCCACGTAAACGTGGGCATTCTTGTCGAGCTGCGTGAGGAGGCACTTCTGCATGCAACGCTGAAACGTGGCGCCGGCATTCCTCAAGCCGAACGTCATGGTCAGGTAGCAGAAGGCCCCAAACGGCGTGATGAAGGCGGTTTTCAGTTGGTCATCCGGGTTCAGCTTGATCTGGTGGTATCCCGAGTAGGCATCCAAAAAGCTCAACAGCTCGCATCCGGCTGTGGAGTCTATTACTTGATCGATCCTAGGCAGAGCGAAGGGATCTTTTGGGCAGGCTTTGTTGAGGCTCGTGTAATCTATACACATGCGCCACTTGTTATTCTTCTTCAGCATGAGAACCGGGTTCGCGAGCCATTTAGGGAAGAAAACTTCCATGATGAAGCCGGCTGCAAGGAGCCGGGCTATCTCCTCCCCTACGATCCTTCTCTTCTCTTCTGACAGTCGGCGGAGGGGCTGCTTGACTGGTTTGGCATCCTCCCGCACGTGCAATTTGTGCTCGGCGAAATCCTTCGGAACACCCGGCATGTCCTTGGGGGACCATGCAAAGATATCCCGATTCTCACGGAGGAAATCGGCGAGCTCGCCTTCCTATTTGCTATCTAGGCTCGCCCCAATGACGGTGAACCTCTCGGGGTGCTCGGGGTCGAGCTGTATCTTCTTGGTCTCCTTGGCCGGCTGGAAAGATCCTTGGGCATCATACTCCTTGGAGTCGGCGGGTTGGTTTAGCTGCTTGCTGGCCAGGGCCACGACCCGGTCCAGCGTCTTCCTCTCGGCCGCGATCACGAGGGATTCGGCCAGCCGGCTGCTGGCCGCGGCGCAGTCGGCGGACTTCTTGTAGTCGCCGGCGATGGTGATGACGCCCTTAGAGCTCGGTATCTTCATCTTGAGGTAAGCATAGTGGGGGACCGCCATGAACTTGGCCAAGGCGGGTCGGCCAAGCAAGGCATGATAAGGGCTATCCAGGTCCACCACCTCGAACCAGATTGCTTCCCGGCGGAAATGATCCTTGCCCCCAAAGAGTACATCGATCTTGAGCTTGCCGATGGGGGCGTAGGACAGTCCGGGTACGATGCCGTGGAACACCGTTCGAGTCGGCGCAAGTTGCTTGGCCTTGACGCCCAGCTTCTCCATGGTGTCGCGGTACAGGATGTTGATGCTGCTTCCGCCGTCGATCAGCACGCGGGAGAAGCGTGCGGCGCGCGTATCCGTAGCGAGGGTGGCCTCCAGGACCAATGCGTAGGAGCCGGGGGAGGGCATCACCTCTGGGTGGTCGGCCCGGCTCCAGCTGATGGGTTTCTCCGACCAGTGCATGTGGCCGGCTGGGCTGGTAGCGGCCATGTTGACCTCCTGTTGCTCTCGGCGCTTGCTGCGCCGGTCTTCGGGATGGCTCGTGAAGATGACATAAGACGCTTGCTCGTCGGGGAACTCGTCCTGCACGGCGTCGACCGCGGGCCGGGCGGCTTTGGGCGGCTGAGCCGGCGGCGGCGGGCCGGCAGGCGGAGTCGGCGTGAGCCCTTCGCCCTTCGAGATTCGGGCGAGCCAGTTGCATTTGCGGGTCGTGTGGTTGGATGGCTTCGCGCCGCTATGGAATTTGCACGGGGCATCAAGGGTTTGCTCGTAGGAGAAGGCCGGCTGCCAAGCCGGCCGACCGCCCTTAGGCTTCTTGGGCGCGGGCCGCCCTTCAGGCGGCGCATCTTCGACCGTGGCCACCTGCCGACTGGCGAGAGGCGGCGCAGGGCCCTTGCGTTTTTGATCATTCTAGTGTTGGCGTCAGCCGCCGTCTCCAGCCGGCGCTTTGGGCGCCGGATTGAGTACCTTTCCGGATGCGTCCACCCAGAGCTCGGTCTTCATCGAGGAGTCGGCGGTGGCGTACTTGTCGGCGATGTTTAGGAGCTCGTCGAGGGTAGTCGGCTCATCGCAGAGAAGCTTGTGCTTGAGGAGGGTGCCCTCTCGGCACCCGGCGGTGAAGTATTCGATGGCTTGCACCTCGTGCACCCCCTCACAGGAGTTGCGGAGCTCGGCCCAACGCGTCAGGTAGTCGCGAGTGGACTCGGCTGGGCCCTGTACACACAGGGAGAGCTGTCTGGGCTTGGGAGCCCGCTTGTAGGTGCTGGTGAAGTTGCGAACGAAGGCTTCAGTGAAGTCCACCCAGCTGTTGATGCTGAGCGGCTTAAGGCTGTTAAGCCAAGTCCGCGCCGTGCCCTGCAGCATGAGGGGCACGTACTTTACGGCAATGCGCCGGTTGCCATTGGCGATGCTGACGGCTGTGGAGTAGTCGGTCAGCCAGTCTTCCGGCTTCACCGAGCCGTTGTACTTAGGCGTGTCTCTTGGGAGCGAGAACCCTTTGGGGAAGGGCTCGTCGCGGATGCGGGGGCCGAAGCAAGGCGGGCCGACATCGTCTTCTTCTTCTAGCGCCAGAGATCGGGCCAGGCGGTCGATCCGGTGGCGGGCGTCGTTTTCGCCGATTCCCTCCCGGAGACCAAGCCGGCCGCTGAGAGTAGGGTGAGCCACGGGAGGCGGGGTAGGATATCTTTCTCCGCGAGTTCGAGGCGGAGGCGGGGTGCCCCGCCACTCCATGGCTCGGGGGCGGCCGTTCGCGTCTCGCTCGATGGAGACTTGGGTCCGGCTTCGGCTGGAAGCCGGCTCTTTTTCGCGCCGCGCGCGGGTGTAGCTGGTAGTCGGCGACCGGGAGGTCGCGCCGTGCTCGCGGCGCAGGGGAGGGCTTCCCGCGCAGGCGTCGGCCTCGTGCCATCGTGCGGCCGCATCGATTAGCTGCTGGATGCGCCGCGTCATATGGGGGAGATCTTCGGCTTCCAAGCCGTCTAGCTCGTCTACGGCCGCCTGGGCGGCGCGCAGGTTCTCGAGCGGGGTGGCATAGACCGGGCGATCTACGCCGAGCGTGTCGGCGATGACGGCGCCGCGTTGCCTGACAGCGCCGGCCCGGCTAGGGCCAGCCGGAGCCGGCGTGCCGAAGGCGGCGCGATCAGCTTCGCGCTGGTAGGCCTCAGTGAGGCGTCTTACGGAGGCCAGCCGCCGGCCCTCCGCGAGGAGGGCGAGGCGGCGTGCCTCCAGAACTTCGTCGCTGGCGTCAGCCGGAAGGGGGGCAGACAAGTCTTGGGCTGCCGCGCGCGGGGAGTCGCGGGCGCCCTCGTCGGTCGGGCCGTCAAGGCCGATAACCATCACCTCAGGGGCGTCGGAGTCGCAATCGCCGCCCGGAGGGAGCGGATCGTTGTAGACCGTGACGTTGGTGGGGAAGGCGTCGTATGACGCCGCGTCGGAGTCGACGGGCATCGGGTCGGTGGAGCCAACCGACTCCAAGTCTGCAGCGGGCTCGCTGGAGACGTGGAGCTGGCTGAGGAGGTTGGCGAGGTGCTCTGTGCCCGCATCGGAGGCGAGCTCGTCGGAGATGCGGGCCTTGTCGAAGAGGCCGGCGAGGCCGCTAGCCGCGCGGGCGTCAGCGACGCCATGCAGCGCATCGCGGCAAGCGCCATCGGGCGAGCCAGGCTGGCTGCGCCCGCGAGGAAGGAAAAGGGTTCCCGTCCAGAACAGGTCTCCGGATGACGGTGCACCTCGCCCCACGGTGGGCGCCAAATGTCGGGTGGTAGGATCGACATATGCTAACGGGTGGCTTATCATTGCGGGGGCCAAAAGAACGTCGCCGGTGCCTGGAAACGGGATGAGGCGTAGACATGCACGCCGGCGAATCTTGCCCAGCTTCAGGGCTCTCCGGGGAGATAACACCCCTACTGCTGCTCTGCGGGGTCTCCGCATGGTTACTAAGTTCACAGGTGGCTACAATGCTCCTTGAGCTGTTTGGGGAGGAAGGAGGAAGAAGGGCTTAGCACAGCCCGTCTCCTCTCCTTGTACGTGTCTATGTCTAGAGAAAGAGTTCAACCCTTTGCATGGGTGCACCGGGGGGTTTATATAGGCCTACCCCCTGGGGGTACAATGGTAATCCGACTGGGCGCGAGGCCCAGCTGTCGGTGACTATGCTCGCCGGCTTCTCCGCCGGCTTCTGGGGCCCGCCGGCTGGTGGGTCCCGCCGACTGCCGGCTCCTGGGACGACAGGCCGGCCCCACCGGCCAGGGCCTTGTCGGCGGTCGGTTACTGTTGCTCCGTGTTTGTTGGCGCAGGCTTGGTCGGGCTAAGCGTGGCTACAGTAACGCCGCCTTGGCGGGCGATTACTGTAGCCCCGCCGCACCTTGTCTTCTTAATGGGCGTCTCCTTCGGGGAAGGCGGCGGGCCGGCTGCGAGAAGCCGGCCCTCTGTCTTGCCGGCTTGAGAGCAGGTGTGGCCGCCTTCGGCATCTCTCTGCCCGAAGGGGCCCGCCGCCTCGGGGGCCACACTGGCGGCCCGTCGTGGACGGCGTCAGAGCCGCCGAGGCTACAGTGCCGCGCGGGGCGGGCCGCAGGTGCCCGCACGACGCGCTGTACCAGGCGTGCTCCGGATTTTGGGGGTGGCAGGCTCCACTGTAGCCACGCCCCGCTTCATCATCGCAGAGTGGGCGCGTACATCGCGGGTATGGCGTTGACTGCTTTGTCGGAGCCGGCCCTGCGATAGCCGGCCGCGCCATAGCCGGCCATGTCGTAGCCGGCCCTGCCGCAGCCGGCCATGTCGTAGCCGGCCCTCTATAGTTTTCTTTGCGGGGGTAGAAGGAGCGGGCCGCCCCCCAAGCCGGCTAGGAAGTCAGCCGGCTAGTGGGGAGCCGGCCTAAGTCTTGAGTCTTCTTACGAGCCGGACGGGCTCATAATTTTTTCTGAGGGGCCAGGGGAAGCCGGCTGGGCTACCCGTGGCTATTTACCCTGACACTATTCTTAAATCTCATCTTTTCTAAACCCTCAGATGCCTCCGAGACGTGACAATGGTTTCCACTGGAGCTCACTCAGTTGATCCAGCAGCAGAATCAATTGATGCAGATGGTAGTTCAGAATCAGCAGAACAACAACAACAACAACCCACCTCCACCACCGCCACCTGTTGACCACTTAGCCCGTTTCCTTAGGCTGAATCCGCCGGTGTTTTCTAGTAGCACCGAGCCGATAGTAGCAAACGATTGGCTCCGCAAGATAGGAAGGGAGTTGACCACTGCAGGATGCACAGATGGTGAGAAAGTGAAGTTTGCCGCACATCAGCTTGACGGACCTGCGGCAGCATGGTGGGAGAATTTCACAGCCACCTTCCCAGTTGGCACCGTCACATGGGATCAGTTCCAGCAAGCTTTCCGCACTGCACATGTTTCAGCAGGAGCTATGGCCATGAAGAAGCGTGAGTTTCGCAACTTACGCCAAGGAGGAAGGACAGTTGGCCAGTACGTTGACGACTTCAACAAGTTAGCACGTTATGCCCCAGATAACGTTGCTACGGATACAACTAAGCAGGAGAAGTTTCTGGAAGGATTGAATGATGAGTTAAGCATGCAGTTGATGGTAGCAAGTTTCAACAACTACCAGGAGTTGGTAGATCGTGCCATCATGATTGAAGGGAAGCAACAGCGGATTGAGAACCGCAAGAGGAAGTATGGACAGGGGAAGTATAACTCTGGAGCCCAGCAGAAGCCCCGTTTTACCCCAAAATCGGGATTTCAGTTTCAGCATACCCATGGAGGAGGTAGTTCACACAACCATAATGGACACAAGAATGGTAATGGGAATGGAGGAAGCAACGGCCAGAACCGTACCACCCCATCAACCCCAGCCAAGAGAGATCTGAGTCAAGTCACCTGTTTCAAGTGTTCCAAGACCGGACATTATGCCAATGAATGTCCTGAAGGCCAGAATGGAAATGGCAATGGAAGCTCAGGGAAGAAGCCGAACCCTTTCAATAGGGGACAGGTGAACCACGTTAACGTGGAGGAGGTTGAAGATCAGCCTGATGTAGTAATCGGTAAGTTTTTGGTTAAGTCATTTACCGCACTCATTCTTTTCGATACTGGTGCATCACATTCATACATATCAAGGGGATTTGTGGAAAAATATAGCCTGCCCACTAGGATTCTTAAAACACCTATGCTAGTAAGCTCGCCAGGAGCAGAATACATGGCCAGTCAAGGATGCTTTCAAGTGCCATTAAGCATAGGAAAGCATGTTTTCCCAATAGATTTAATTATTCTGGAATCCCAGGGTCTGGATATTATTCTCGGTATGGATTGGCTATCGATGTATGGAGGAAACATCGATTGTGCTAGTAAGTCAATTTTGCTCACAACGCCAGAAGGAAGAAGGATCAAGTATGTATCCCGGCATGTGCCAAATAGGACACAAGTAAATTGCCTAACAGGAGTAGTGCAGGAGAAAGTACCTGTGGTAAAGGATTTTCCTGATGTATTTCCTGAAGAGTTGCCAGGCATGCCACCGGATAGAGACATTGAGTTTTTGATTGAGTTATTGCCAGGTACAGGCCCAATATCAAAGAGACCGTACAGGATGCCAGCCAAGGATTTGGTAGAAATTAAGAATCAGATTAAGGAGTTATTGGAGAAAGGTTACATTCGCCCAAGTTCTTCGCCTTGGGGATCACCCGTACTTCTAGTGGAGAAGAAGGATGGATCATTACGGATGGTTGTTGATTACCGTGGATTAAATGAAGTCACCATCAAGAACAAGTACCCACTGCCAATGATTAATGATCTGTTTGATCGTTTGCAAGGAGCTAAAGTGTTTTCCAAGATCGATTTGCGATCAGGGTACCACCAGTTGAAGATTCGAGAGCAGGACATACCTAAGACAGCATTCACCACAAGATATGGACTGTATGAGTATACCGTTATGTCATTTGGATTGACTAACGCACCTGCCTATTTTATGAACCTGATGAACAAAGTGTTTATGGAGTTTTTGGATAAGTTCGTCGTAGTGTTCATTGATGATATCCTGGTTTATTCAAGGAATGAAGAAGAGCATAAGGAACATTTGCGTTTGGTTTTGGAGAAACTAAGGGAACATCAGTTATATGCCAAATTTAGCAAATGTGAGTTTTGGTTGAAGGAAGTAGGATTCCTCGGACACGTTATATCCGGAGAAGGGATAGCAGTTGACCACACAAAGGTTGAGACCGTAACCGAATGGGAAGCACCAACAACAGTTGGAGAGATCCGGAGTTTTCTTGGACTCGCAGGATACTACCGGAGATTCATTGAGAACTTTTCAAAGATTGCGAAGCCTATGACGGAGTTGTTGAAGAAGGATAACAAGTTCAATTGGACTGAGGAGTGTGAGGCTAGTTTTCAGGAGTTGAAGAAACGTTTGGTTACCTCACCAGTGTTGATTTTGCCAGATCAGACCAAGGATTATGAGGTGTATTGCGACGCTTCATGTCGAGGACTTGGAGCAGTGCTTATGCAGGAAGGGAGAGTTGTTTCGTATGCTTCACGACAACTGAAGCCTCATGAATTGAATTACGCCACACATGATTTGGAGTTAGCAGCCGTAGTGCATGCATTGAAGACATGGAGACATTTCCTCATTGGAAATCATTGCGAGGTGTACATGGATCACAAGAGTTTGAAGTACATTTTCACGCAGAAGGAGTTGAATCTCAGACAAAGGAGATGGTTGGAGCTCATCAAGGATTATGATATGAGATTGCATTACCATCGCGGTAAAGCTAATGTAGTAGCTGACGCATTGAGCCGTAAGAGCCATGTCAGTATGTTAATAACGGAGGAAATACCCAAGGAGTTATTAGAAAACCTTCGCGAACTAAACTTAGGGATAGTTCCGAAAGGCTATGTAGCAGCATTGGAGATTCAGTCAACATTGATGGATAAAATTAGAGAGGCTCAGAAATCTGACGAGGAGATTGCTTCTATAAAGAAGAAAATGAGCAAAGGAAAAGCAAAGGGATTTCGTGAGGATGAGCACGATACCCTATGGTTTGAGGACCGTGTTTATGTGCCAAATGACCTGGAGATCAGGAAGTTGATTCTACAAGAGGCACATGATTCACCATATTCGATTCACCCAGCAAATACCAAGATGTATTTGGATTTAAAGGAAACATTCTGGTGGACCGGAATGAAAAACGATATTGCAGCATATGTAGCAGTTTGTGACGTATGTCATAGAGTAAAGGCAGAGCATCAGAAGCCAGCCGGATTGTTGCAACCATTGCCGATACCCGAATGGAAGTGGGATAAGATAGGCATGGATTTTATCACAGGACTTCCCAGGATGAAAGCAGGATATGACTCGATATGGGTAGTAGTTGATCGTTTGACGAAGGTAGCACATTTCATTCCAGTCAAGACCACTTACACCAGTGCTAAGTTGGCAAAGATATACATGACTAGGATCATTTGTTTGCATGGAGTTCCGAGGAGTATTGTATCAGACAGAGGAACCCAATTTACTTCAAAGTTTTGGAATCAGTTGCATGAAACTTTGGGAACCAGGCTAGAGTTCAGCACCGCTTTTCATCCACACACAGATGGACAGACCGAGAGAGTCAATCAGATTTTGGAAGATATGCTGAGAGCTTGTGCACTAGATTATGGATCTAGTTGGGACGATAACTTGCCATATGCGGAGTTTTCCTATAACAACAGTTACCAAACCAGTTTGAAGATGGCACCTTTCGAAGCTTTATACGGAAGGAGGTGCAGGACACCGTTGTCATGGGACGAAGTTGGAGACCGTCAGTTCTTTGGACCGGATTTGATTAAGGAGTCTGAACGGAAGGTGAAATTGATTCGCGATAGGCTCAAGGTAGCCCAGTCCAGGCAGAAGAGGTACGCAGATTCTAAACGCAAAGAGACAGTTTACGAAACCGGAGATAGAGTTTATCTCCAAGTATCCCCACTACGAGGAGTTAAATGCTTTGGAGTTAAGGGAAAATTAGCACCGCGTTTCGTTGGACCATATAGGATCTTGCAACGTATGGGAGAAGTCGCGTATAAGTTGGAATTACCAGAGGGATTGTCAGGAGTTCATGATGTATTCCATGTTTCTCAGCTGAAGAAATGTCACGCCGAGATGGCGGAGGTACCGTTAAGAGATACAGTGCCGCTTGAAGCGATTCAGTTGAAGGACGACTTAACGTATGAGGAGAGACCAGTCAAGATTCTCGATTTTGCCAGCAGAGTTACCCGCAGCAAGGTTATCAAGTTTTGCAAAGTTCAGTGGAACCACCACTCAGAGGATGAAGCCACCTGGGAAAGAGAACAAGATTTGCTCAAGGACCACCCTCACCTATTTTCTAGCCAACCCGAATCTCGAGGGCGAGATTCATCTTAAGGGGGGTAGGTTTGTAACATCCCAAATTTTCAATTTGGAATGTTATACATTAGATCATCATGCATATCATATTTTCTTGCATTTTGATCGATCCTAGAAATTTCACGTAACTCAAGGACCCTCGGAGAGAGTTGGAGATTTCGTTATTTTCATATTTGAGTTTTCTCAAACTTTGAAAAGAGGATCATTTGATTTTTATTTATTTCATCTTCATTTATTTTTCCGACATCAATATGAGAGAGGGAAATAATATGACTTTTCCCAAATTTAGGAAAAAGAAGATTTAATAAATAAATTCAATTTTGTTTTCCGGTGTTCTTTCGCATTTTATTTGGATAGGGAAAAATGCGCGTTTACAAAATTTGCATCTAGGTCCCGAGAAAAGTACATTTTGTTTGACTCATTTTTAGGAGTCGGGGAAAATTTACTTTGGGAATTTTGGAGTTCGTTTAGATTTTCTTTCTTCTGTTTTTCTGCGCGTGTAACCGTTTTAAAAAATAATTCTGCAGCGCCCGCTGGGCCAAGGCCCAGCCGGCCAGGCCAGGCCGGCCCCCGCGCGCGCGCGCCGCGCCGCCACCGCCGCCGCCAAGCAGGAGTCCTAGTAGGACTCCTCTCCCCTCTTTCTTTCCCCCTCCCCCAAGTTTTCTCCCCCTCCCCCTCTTTAAATACCCCCACACCCCCCTCTTCCCATACCAAGCCGCGCCCCACCCCGCGCCCAAGCCGCCGCCGCCCTAGCGCCGCGCCGCCGCCCGCGCCGCCTAACGCCGCCGCCGCCGCCCTAGCGCCGCCGCCTTACGTCGCCGCCGCCGCCCAACCCCGCCGCCGCCGGAGCCCCTCGCCGGAGCCTCGCCGGAGGTAACCGCGCCGCGCCTCTCTTTTTCCCCTCGGTTCGGTTTTTCTTATAAACCGTTCCGGTTTCTTTTGGTTCGTTGTTTCGGTTTTTTTTTCGAAACCCTAGATCGGTTTTCTTTTCCGGTTTAGTTGCCTAGAGACCGTTCGCGGACCGTTCGTCCTAACGAACGTGATCACCGGTTATTCCCGGTTAACGAACAACCGTTCTTTTAACCGTTCTTCTTTTTCTTTCGTCGGATTTATTCCGCGATCGCGATCTCAGATCCGATCTTCGTTCTAGGTTATCTTCTTGCTCGTTTATCGGAATCAGGTGATTCAAAAGCCTGGAGTTTCGTTTCGAAACCGCCGTTCCGACTAATCAACTTAAACAAGTTTTTGCTACTGTAAAATCTTGACCTAGTTTCAAACTTGCTAGAACCGAGTTGTTTTCTTCCACCGTTTGTTTTCCGTTGCTTTGTTCGGTTCGTTCTTTCTTTGCAACCAGAGTTCTTAAGTTGAACTTTCTGGTTCGATCTCTTGTTCGAGTTTTACCTGTGCATTAGATGAGTACTTATTGTATGCTTGTTGTTTGTCTGCGATAGATTACCCGGATTGCGTTGCCTGTTACTTCGAATCACTAGGACTCGCGGATCATCAGCAAGGCAAGTAACACTTTGATCATACCTTTTCTACAACCCAGTTTTGTTGCATTAGATCAATCCTCACACATTGCATGATTAGGATCTAATCAAATTGTGGGATGGGAAGTAGATGAGGTAGCACCTATTACCTGTTTATTATGAAACCTTTGGGAGTTACTTCTACGTTTGCTTATTATGCCATGCTATGCTAGTAGACGTGGATTGGGTGAGTGATATCCATGACAGATGTGAGATTGATAATTTTAATGGTTTATCTAAGGTGGCAACTTAAACACACATCTGGGTGGATTGAGGCACCTGGATTCTATCAGGACTTGCCTGTTTTATTTTGGACCGCCACCCAGGCTCAAAGGGATCATAAGATCTTTCATGCTAGAAACTTCCGTGTGCAGCCACAAGCCAATATGGGCTCTGGCATAGTTGATTAAGTCGTGCGAACTCTTACAGGGTAGACTAGCAGATGTAGGGGAAAGTAGGTGTACCGTTCTATCCATCGTAAGGTGCTAGCGCTTCTGAAAGACTGTGTCTCGGTCATCCGTTTCTCAAACACCATGGAGTGCGAGAAACCCAACGGAGGCGATCGAGTCTTGTGGGGAAAAGTGCGCAAACCTCTGCAGAGTGTAATAAACTAATCATGATTAGCCGTGTCCCCGGTTATGGACATCTTGAGTATCTAGTACTTGAATATCGTGTGAATCTCAACATGTTACCTCTAATTAATATTGTTGGGTTTTAATTGTTCACTTAATTGGGATCGGAATGCTGTCAACCATTCTCGATGTTCAACTACCATGATAGAGCTTTCCACCAGCCAAATATGCATATAGTATAGCTGTTACATTTCATTACTCTCTATGTGTTACCTTGCCAGCATATTCCATGTGCTCACCCGTTTTCAGGCTGCAACTTTCATGTTGCAGACTTTTCAGACGACGAGTAAGGTGCTTTTAGGTCGTGGTTCTATACTCAGTGATGCCGTTGGAGTTGATGGACCCATTTACCTTCCAAGTCTTCCGCTGTTATCGATATTAGATGGCCTTAAGCCATATTTATTGTAATAAGTTCTCTGTGAGACATCGATGTAATAAGTGTGTGATTGCTACTCTGCTATAAATCCTTCGAAGTACTGTGTGGTGTCAGCATTACTGATCCAGGGATGACACCGAAGCACAGAGACTTGATCCATTTGGGTCGGGTCGCTACACCCGGGCCCACGGCGTGCTCGGACTTCGCTTCGAGGTGAAGCCTGGAGGCAAGTGCGGAGCGCCGCGGGCCACAACTGCTTGCAGCCTTGATTAATGCGTGGCGATTGATGGGACGTAGACGCCTCCGCTTCCTCGTGCTGCCTCGGCAACCGTCTGACTTGACGAGACGCCGCTGCTTGCAAAGGAAAATCATCATTATGTGCGATCGTGGTGACCGGCTGTTGGCCTCCCTCTGTCTATAAATCAAGGGAGGGGCAGAGCCCCCCCCCCCCCCCCCCCCCGCTTATCTATGCCTTCTCGTTGCTCACTCCTACTTCCTCCTCTTGGTCCTTCCATCTTGCTATCCTACCGAGACATCCATGGTGCCGGTTAGGAGTTTTTCCGCAGCGGAGAAGGGAAAGACCCCCCTTGAGGAGCCGGAGCTGCTTCCGCCAAAGAAGAGGTCCCGACACCGTCATGACGCCGGGGCGAGGAAAGAGGTGATGCGGCCTTGGTATAAGTGGCCGCTGCCTGGCTACCCGCTCCCTTTGTACGCCCAAGCGCAGGGTTCCGTAGAAGGTGGCAGTGGCCCTCGCTATGCGAGCCGTGGTCGCGGGAACCAGGCTGAGGTCGTGCGGCCATCTGTCGCGCGAACCCACGCCGAGGCCTCCTCGCGTGAGTCCGTGCTGTGGGTGGCGATGCCTTCGCGCACGTGTATCCGGTTCCCGCAATTCTTTGCCGAAGAGATGCCGCCGAGGGGGCCGCTCGAGCTGTGGCTGCAGCACGCTGGGCGCTATAGTCTAGCCATGGGAGCAGAGGACGAGGTCGTCTCCCCCGGCGAGATCTTCATGACTCGCGGATGGGGCGAGGTCGCCCGCGCCTGTCGCACGGAGGGGCCCTCGCCATCCATTTTGAGTATGATGGAGCCTCCACATTGTTCTTGAAGGTCTTCGATGAGGAAGGCCATCGCCTGGAGTGCTGCCCCGGAGGAGACCGTCAGCAGGGGGAGGTGGCGGGCGCAATGCCGATCGTGGGTCCTGCCGGTGGCTCCTCTAGCAGCAATGACGACTCTTGGGACTCCAGCGACTCTCCTGAGCCCAGGGAGTCTCCGGAGTCGAGCAATGACAACTACGTGCCCTCGAGCTCCCGCCGTGCCCAGAGCGCGGCGGCGGCCTCCACCCGGCGCCGACGGTGATCTAGATGAGGTTGGCGCCGGCCTCACGTGCCCCACTGTTGATGGTGGCATCAGCGGTGGTGCCCGCAGTCGAGGCTTCCTGAGGCCGTTCTTCTTTTGTTCCCTGCGAGGAATCGAAACGAACCCCAAGGGGGTATGTAAAGAACCTGTAATGCTTTTGTTCCATCACTTATTACTCTTAACATGTGATTGTGGCTGCATGTCTCGCTTAGGCATTACTCCCCCTTTTCGTCCATGTGGTAGCTTTGGCGCTCTACGCCATCAGGTCCCAGTCCCCAGGCAGGCTCCAGCCGTTGCCGGTATGCCAGGTCGCGATGCCGTGGTCAAGGCCATGAGGTGAGCGGCCCGAGGTCCGGTAAGAGCTCCTGAGGCGCGATTCTCAGGAGGTCCCCCTTGGCGTGCAAGCAGCTCCTTGGAGACCGAAAACGAAGGCTGCTCTACGGGAGAGAGTTTACGAGAGTGGTGGGCTTCAGACAGAAAGATTCGTTTGTTTCGCATGAGAGACTTATCTTGTGGAAACTCGGTGGTGATCCCTTGCTCAATGCCCGGCTTGTGTTTCTGCGGTGGTACTACTAGGCAGGGTCATGCCGGTCGCCCCTTTCACCGCTCATCTATATGCTCTGCGTCCTCGGGTCCCGACCCTCGAGCAAGGCTCAGCCGCCACTGGTATGCCAGGTCGCGATGCCATAGTCAAGGCCAGGGGGTGAGGGATGGAGAGTCAGTAAGAACTCCTGAGGCGCGATGCTCATGAGTCCCCCCTTTAACGCGCAAGCGAACCACGTAGAAAAAGGAGCGGCAGGCGAGGCCACCTGTAGTTGAGCTCCGGAGATTCCTGTGTGTTAGTTCGAGAGAAGAGCATGACTCATAATCGCGCCGCTGCCCTGCCGCTATTCTTTCCGCAAGAAGATGGAGGCACTGAGGATCTGGTGAGGTGACGTGGGGCTCGGGGATAATGCTGCCTGAGGAGCGCCCCCAACTAAATGAATCGGAAAGAATCACCTGGCACCGTTGCTGGAGGGATGTTGAAGCAGCTGAAGACGCATGTTGATGAAGTTGCTCCTCACGAGCCGCCTGAGTCCAGAACCTCAGGAGGCTTAGGTGGTGATGACCCACAAGTATAGGGGATCTATTGTTGTCCTTTAGATAAGTAAGAGTGTCGAACCCAACAAGGAGCAGAAGGAAATGATAAGAAGTTTTCAGTAAGGTATTCTCTACAAGCACTGAAATTATCGGTAACAGATAGTTTTGTGATAAGGTAATTTGTAATGGGTAACAAGTAATAAAAGTAAATAAGGTGCAGCAAGATGTCCCAATCCTTTTTGTATCAAAGCACAAGCCTGGACAAACTCTTATATAAAGGAAAGCCCTCCCGAGTACACATGGGAATTATCGTCAAGCTAGTTTTCATCACGCTCATATGATTTGTGTTCGGTACTTTGATAATTTGATATGTGGGTGGACCAGTGCTTGGGTACTGTCCTTCCTTGGACAAGCATCCCACTTATGATTAACCCCTATTGCAAGCATCCGCAACTACAACAGAAGTATTAAGGTAAACCAAACCATAGCATGAAAATGGATCCAAATCAGCCCCTTATGAAGCAACACATAAACTAGGGTTTAAGCTTCTGTCACTATAGCAACCCATCATCTACTCATTGCTTCCCAATGCCTTCCCCTAGGCCCAAACAATGGTGAAGTGTCATGTAGTCGACGTTCACATGACACCACTAGAGGAAAGAGAACATACATCTCATCAAAATATCGAACGAATACCAAATTCACATGACTACTTATAGCAAGACTTATCCCATGTCCTCAGGAACAAACGTAACTACTCACAAATCATGTTCATGTTCATAATCAGAGGGGTATTAATATGCATAAAGGATCTGAACATATGATCTTCCACCGAATAAACCAACTAGCATCTACTACAAAGAGTAATCAACAGTACTAGCAACCCACATGTACCAATATGAGGCTTTGGGACAAAGATTGGATACAAGAGATGAACTAGGGTTTGAGATGAGATGGTGCTGGTGAAGAAGTTGATGGAGATTGACCCCCTCCCGATGAGAGGATTGATGGTGATGATTTCCCCCTCCCTGCGGGAAGTTTCCCCGACAGAACAACTCCGCCGGAGCCCTAGATTGGTTCCGCCAAGGTTCCGCCTCATGGCAGCGGAGTTTCGTCCTGTGAGCTAGCTTATGATTTTTTTTCCTGGACGAAAGACCTCATATAACAGAAGATGGGCATCAGAGGGCTGCCAGGGGGCCCATGAGGCAGGGGGCGCCCCCTCGTGGATGGAGGGTGGCCCCCCTCTGGTACTTCTTTCGCCCAATATTTTTTATATATTCTGAAACTTGCTCCTGTGAAGTTTCAGGACTTTTGGAGTTGTGCAGAATTGGTCTCTAATATTTGCTCCTTTTCCAGCCCAGAATTCCAGCTGCCGGCATTCTCCCTCTTCATGTAAACCTTGTAAAATAAGACAGAATAGGCATAAGTATTCTGACATAATGTGTAATAACAACCCATAATGCAATAAATATCAATATAAAAGCATGATGCAAAATGGACGTATCAACTCCCCCAAGCTTAGACCTCGCTTGTCCTCAAGCAAAAGACGAAATCGAAAAATATGTCCACATGTTTAGAGATAGAGGTGCCGATAAAACAAAATACGGACATGAGGGCATCATGACCATTCATAGAACAGCAACATATACATATATTGTCATATGATCTCTTATGCTAAAGTAACAATTCAATCACAATTTCAAGTATGAATCAAAACTTCATTGAGAACCAACAAACTATAATCTCAGTCATCGAGGCAATTACAATTTATCATAACATAGGAAAGAGTCAATATAAGAGCTTTTCAGCAAGTCCGCATACTCAACTATCATTTAGTCTTTCATAATTGCTAACAGTCATGCGATATTTATGGTTATGAAGTTTTAATCGGACACAGAGAAAGATATGGGCTTATAGTTTCGCCTCCCAACCTTTTACCTCAAGGGTAATGTCAACAATAATAGTTCATGAAAACTCACATCCAATTAGCTATATATATCGGGATCTTTCCAACACATTGTGCTTGCCAAAGGATAAATTATAAAAAGGAAAGGTGAAGATCACCGTGAGTCTTGCATGAAGTATAAGACAAGAATAAAAGATAGGCCCTTCGCAGAGGGATGCAGAGGTTCTCATGTGCTTTTTATGGTTGGATGCACAAAGTCTTAATGCAAAAGAACGTCACTTTATATTGCCACTTGTGATATGGACCTTTATTATGCAGTCCGTCGGTTTTATTTCCTCCACATCACAAGATCGTATAAAGCTTATTTTCTCCGCACTAATAAATCATACATATTTAGAGAGCAATTTTTATTGCTTGCAACGATGACAACTTACTTGAAGGATCTTACTCAATCCATAGGTAGATATGGTGGACTCTCATGGCAAAACTGGGTTTAAGGATATTTGGAAGCACAAGTAGTATCTCTACTTGGTGCAAAGAACTTGGCTAGCATGAGAGGGAAAGGCAAGCTCAACATGTTGGATGATCCATGACAATATAATTTATCTCAGACGTAAGAAAACATAACCCATTATGTTGTCTTCCTTGTCCAACGTCAACTCTTTAGCATGTCATATTTTAATGAGTGCTCACAATCATAAAAGATGTCCAAAATAGTATATTCATATGTGAAAACCTCTCTTTCTTTATTACTTCCTATTAATTGCAACGATGACCAAAACTATGTTTGTCAACTCTCAACAACTTTTATTCATCATACTCTTTATATGTGAAGTCATTACTCTCCATAAGATCCATATGATCTCTTTATTTCTATTTATTCTTTCTCTTTTATTTTATTTTTATTTCCCTCAAGATTATAGTAAGATAATCAAGCCCTTGACTCAACACTACTCTTTATTATATATAGCTCACGGACTCGACTACATAGAAGGATCATAAAGCTAAACTCAAAACTAGATCATACTAAATCTTTATTCTGCTAGATCAAGGTATTACCAAAAGGATCGAACTAAGAAAAATGGTAAAGATAAAAGTGTGATGGTGATACGATACCGGGGCACTCCCCCAAGCTTGGCAGTTGCCAAGGGGAGTGCCCATACCCAATACTTAGTTGTTCTTTGTTGGTGAAGAAGGTGTTGACGATGATGGATAGTCATACATCGAGCATAGGAGATCCTCCAATTTGCGGATAATGCCCTTGAGTGCGATGATATGCTCCTTCAACAAAATATTTTCACTGGTGAGATACTTGTTTTGAATGTGAGCTAACTCAATCATCTAGAAAGCTTCAATCTCCGTTGGGGTAAAGAGATTGTGATGAGGTTGAAGGATGTCTTCGTCTGCTACTGCTGAAACTTGATCCCCCATGGCCTTCTTGATCCCATCATCCTTGCTGATCTCTCCGGGATCTTCTCTCTTCAGCTCTATCTTCATTACCCAAGCATCGTTGCCCTCATTGTTGGAGGAGGAGGGAGACGACATGATGCCTAGCCTTGACAACCCTGGCAGAAAATAGCTCAAAACAAAAACAGAGATATTTGCGTGGTACGGTGGTCAAAATCTTCGGGAGATTATATAATGAATTTTTACCTACCAAAAGAAGTATCTTGCAAGAAAACGGAGTCCGGAGAGCACACGAGGTGCCCATGAGGCAGGGGGCATGCCCAGTGGGGTAGGGCGCACCCTCCACCCTCATGGACGCCTCGTGTCCTTCTCGTACTGCTTCTTATTTTCCTATTTTCTTAAATATTCCAAAACGGAGAAAAATTGCTATTAGAACTGTTTTGGAGTCGGTTTACTTACCGTACCTCATACCTCTTCCTTTTCGGAGTCCGAAACGTTCTGGAAAGTGTCCCTTATGTATTCCTCCGGGGTTACGGTTTCAATAACATTAGTTTCAACATTTATGGTATTGCCTGAGATATAATGTTTGATTCTTTGACCATTCACCACCCTCGGATTTGTGCCTTCGAAGTTGTTGATTTTTATGGCATCGGAACGATAGACCTCCTTGATGACGTAAGGGCATTCCCATTTAGAGAGGAGTATTCATGCAAAGAATCATAAACGAGAGTTGTATAATAATACATGATCACCTATATTAAACTCACATTTTTGTATCATTTTATCGTGCCATCTTTTAACCTTTTCTTTAAATAGTTTGGCATTCTCATAAGCCTGGGTTCTCCATTCATCAAGTGAGCTAATGTCAAAAAGCCTCTTCTCACGGCAAGTTTGAAATCATAATTGCGCTCTTTCATGATCCAATATGCCTTATGTTCTAGTTCGAGAGGTAAATGACATGCTTTTCCATAAACCATCTTATATGGACATACCCATAGGATTTTTGTATGCAGTTCTATGAGCCCATAATGCATCACCAAGTTTCTTGGACTAATTCTTTCTAGATCTATTAATAGTTTTTGCAAAACTAATTTAAGCTCTCTATTGCTCAGTTCCACTTGACCACTAGACTATGGATGATATGGAGATGCAATTCTATGATTAACATCATACTTAGCAAGCATTTTACGAAAATAACCATGAATAAAATGTGAACCACCATCAGCCATCAAATATCTAGGGATTCCAAACATCGGAAAAATAACTTCTTTAAGCATATTAATAGAGGTGTTATGATCAGCACTGCTAGTTGGAATAGCTTCTACCCACTTAGTAACGTAATAAACTGTCGGATTTCGGGTTCCGGCAGACCCTTGAGGTTCGAACACTGGGGTGCGTGTGGAGATTTTGCCTCTTACCTACTTGCACTCCTCCGCCTTGCTAGGATCTAAACTATGGAAAGAACAACACAAGAGACACAAGGTTTATACTGATTCGGGCAACCGTTGTGGTGTAATACCCTACTCCAGTGTGTGGTGTGGTGGATTGCCTCTTGGGATGATGATGATGAACAATACAAGGAAGAACAGCCTCGCGAGGGTCTGTTCTTGACTGGGGCGCTGAACTGCTGGGAGGAGCTCAGTCACCCTTCTCTCGCTCTCTCTACCTGATCTTCTTTATCCTTCGATCCCTCTCTTTCCTTTCGAACCTCTCCGCCCCTGCTCTATGGGTGGCTGGTCCTATTTATAGAGGCCCTGGTCCTCTTCCCAAATATCGAGCGGGAAGGGAGCCAACAATGGCGGGCTAATTTGAAGGGGGACATCTAGTATCAGCTATCCTGACAAAAGTAGTCTTCGCCTGCACAAAGCTATGGTGATGACGCCGTCTTGGGCTCCACGGTGACCTCCATCTTGTAGTCCTCCTGGTCTTGGTCTCGTTGCACCGAAATGGCAACCTTTGCCTGATGCCTCAGTACTCTGCGGATGTGCTTGCCCCCTTTGCACCAAAGAGGAAAGGAAGACACTGCGCGGGCTGGCACCCACCTGGCACCCTCGGTCGTCATGGCTTGCGTCACGGGCACCTCGTGAGGTACCCCGCCTTGATCTCTCCGCCTCCTCGTGAGCTAGCCTGACGAGGCTGTGCCTGAGGAAGCTCTGCGTTGTCCGCCCCGCGAGGCTTGGCCCCTCGCGAGGGTCTTGGGTTTGTGTTGGTGAAGATGGGCTGCGCTGGGCCCCCCTTTGAGCCACGCCGCAGGCCGCAGGCAGGCAAGTCTGGGGACCCCCGTTCCCAGAACGTCGACAGTAGCCCCCGGGCCCAAGGCACGCCTTGCTTAGTTGCGCCGAATGGTAACGGCGCGGGGCATCAACGGGGTGAAGGTGTTTAAAGCCGGCTCCGCCACCCCTGAGGTCAAGGCAGCACCTTCTATCCGCTCTTCGTAAGTGCCATTGCTACTGGCCTGGTGCCTCCCTTCTCCGAGTTCTTCTTCTCTGTCCTCCGCCACTATATGCTACAAGCCCTGCATCTCCACCCCAACTTCGTCCTTCTCCTGGCAATCTTCGCCTATTACTGCGAGGCTCACGTAGGGGTGCAGCCCTCAGTGGCCTTGCTGCGCCACTACTTCTACCTCCAGACCTCTCATGGTACTGCTTCCGCGTGCGCGAGCTTCATCGCGTATGGTGGCGCCATTGCCATTTCGAACCCCGGGAAAAGGATTGAGGGCTTCAGGAGCAAGTAGGTCTTGGTGGATGCTGGGCGCATCCACACTCGGCTGATCTTGCCCACGGAGCAGCCCACGAGCTCCAGCAATTGGGGTCGAGCGGAGCTCACGGACCCCCGCGCGAAGCTGATGTTGGAGAAGATGGACGCGGATCTGAGGCCGGCCAATATGGCGGCGGTGAAGCTGACCGACGCGTCGCTGCTGAGGGAATTCCTGGAGCACCAGCTGGCTCCGCTTCGGCAGTACTCACTTCCGATGTGGAGGCCCCGTCCGAGCCCCGCGGCCTTAGCCGACGGAGATCTGGCTGCTGTCCTCCAATATCTGGTCGGGGGCGATGTGGCGAGGCTGGCGGGCGCTCCTACGCCCTTGTTCCTCCGCAAGGACTGGGAGCAGGTAGTGGAGTCCATGCCCGTCTTCAACGGGGATGGGCCCGTGCCCATGGAAACTCTCGAGGAACTGGTGGACGTGCCCTCCGACGACTCCAGCGAAGAGGAGGAAGGAGGGGAGTGGGGAAAAGGGCCTGACTCCGAGGCGACTGACGGAGAGTCGAGGGCTCCCCTCCCCCGGCGCAGGTCTCGCGTTCTCCGCCTCTCTCCGAGCGATGACGACGAGGATGACGACGAAGACGACGACGAGGACAATGACGAGCAGGACGGCGGGAGCTCACCCCCAATCCCTAAGAAGGACAGGACCGGGCTGATCTCCCGCGGGTCTGCCCCGGCCCCGGGGCGGACCGCAGATGCACCTTCGGCCTCCAAGCTTCCCGAGGTTGACCCTTCCAGCTGGCTTTCAGGCTTCAAATTTGGCCGGAGGCCACTTGAGCTCACTGGCGACAACCCGTAAGCATTCGATTCTTGTCTTTATTTCTTGCTCTGCTTCTGAGGCTTGACGTCCGCATCTCTTGGGTAGGCTGGCGCCCGCAGCAAAGAAGCCGAAGGGGGCTCCCGAGGTTCCACCCGTGGCAACGCCTCTGCCTGCGAAGGAGGGTTACTGCGACGCACAGGCTTCTCCTGCCCAGGCGTCCTCGCGAGGCCTGGTTGAGCCGGCTGGGGTGAGCTCAGCCCCCACGGCCCAAGTGGCTCCCGAGGTGCTCTCGCCTGCCGCCGCCACTACAGCTATCGGGGCGTGGCAGACTCCGCCTCAGGATGCTGCAGCCGTGATGCCGCCTTCTCCTCCTACTCCACCAGCTGCTGTCTCTTCGACCCCTTCTGCCGTTCTGGATCGTGCTGTTGCTGAGCTGGACCGACTGCGTCAGGATCTTCTTGGCGCCGACCCCGCTTGGTGGCCGGGCGCTTGGAGCTGGCTTCAGGATGGGATCGCTCCGACGCTTTGATTCGGGTGGCGCTGGTCCAGGCCTCGACGACATGCGACGAGGAGAAGCAGGCCGTCCTTGAGGCGAAGGCTGCTCGCGACGCAGCCCTGGGAGAGGTGGTCGACGTCTGTGGACGTTGCAAGGCGCTGGAGGGCGAACTGCAAGATTTGCGGGACCAGCTCACGAACGAGGTCCGCCTTCACCAAGAGCAGGAAGAAGGTGTGAAGGCTCGCGAGGCGGCTCTCAAGGAGAGGGAGGTCAAGCTCAAGAAACGCCGTGACCGCCTAGGCACGCTGGAGCAGGAGTTGGGGGCGAGGAAGGCCAAGCTGGACGATGAGGCCCTGGTTCTTTCCGAGGACCGCGTGGCCTTCACGAAGATGGAGGCGAGGGCTCGCTCCTCACTGAGGATGCTTTAGACAGCGGCCTGGAGAGCTCACTGGCTGGCGCCGAGGACGGCCCCACCAAGCTGCTTCCCTTCCTGGTTCATGCTCTTGAAGATGTCACCCTTGGCCATGGCCCCACGGCCGAGGCCGAGGCGCGTGTCCTGTCTTCTGCAACACTGACGCGGGTCCTCACCCACATCTACCTTCGCGATCCCGGTGTCGACCTCGACAGAATACTAGAGCCAGTGAGCGGCGAGCGTGCCGCTGCCGCTGCCGAGGCCGTGAAGGGTCGCGCAGAGGCCCTGCTAGGGAAGTTCCAGGCCTTCAGCACCAAGCCGAAGCAAGGCGCTGCCGACGCCACCGCTCCGTGAGGCGTACCCAATCTGCGCTGCTCCACCACCGACAAGTGACTCCGTCGCGGCTCCTGTCCTGCCTTTAATTCCTGCACATGTATCATGCCTCGGGGAGGTGTTTAAACTTGCGTTTGGCATTGCGATAACAGTGTGGACTATAATATTTGCTTTTGAATTCCTTGAAATTTGCGCCTTTCCTTCCTACTTGCTTATGTTCTACGCCGGCAGAGCCCGGCCCCGCGCATGCCTCACCCAGCGTTGGTCCCGACCAGAAACCAGGACGGGGCCAAGGAGTGAGGGGCCACGTGACAAGTTAGGCTCCTGAGTCGCGATGCTCAGGAGTCCCCCTTGGCGCACGAACAGCAAGTAGGGAGGTGTGATGCGGGTGGATCTACCGTTCTACGTCTGCAGAGCCCGGTCGCGCGTGTGCCTCACCCAGCGTTGGTCCCGACCGGAAACCAGGACGGGGCCACGGAGTGAGGGGCTACGTGACCAGTTAGGCTCCTGAGTCGCGATGCTCAGGAGTCCCCCTTGACGCTCAAACGGCCTTCGTACCTTGGCTCCGCTCGGGGAGAGACGCGCGACGAACCAGGCCCGGGGGGACCTGGCTGGGAAGCGTGCGTCTGGGTGTGACCCAGGCGCAGCCCCCGTGCCCAGCCCCCTCGCACGGCACTCCCGAGGGGAGGCGTTACGATGAGGCTAGACACTGAGCTCTGGGCTCCCTGAGGTTGGTGCGGCCTGGAGGCCACCCTCAGTTGTTTATCACCAGCGCGGAGCATAGCGCTACCGTATGTGTACGGGCATAGCCGCTCCTCGGCAGTGTCGTCAGCCAGCGCGGAGCATGGTGCTTCCACTGGTACGTGGGAGAGGGCCCCCCTCCGGGAGGAGCCCCCGGGGCGTGTACAGCCCCGCCCTGACACGTGGCTGGCACGGTAGGGCCTGGCGAGGTGTATCTGGGCACCCGTGAGCCAGCACGGGACTCCTGGGGCCCTACCTCTAGGCGGGTTGCGCCTGGCACTGGGCCTTATCTTGTGATGTGTCCCTGCAAATTTGGTTAGATGTCGGCACTCTACATCCTCGGGTCCCGGCCCTCAAGCTGGCCTTAGCCGTCGCTGGTATGCCAGGTCGCGATGCCCTGGAGAAGGCCAGAGGGTGAGGGCTGGAGAGCCAGTAAGAGCCCTGAGTCGCGATGCTCAGGTACCCCCCCTTTAACGTGCAAGTGGTCGGCATGGAGAAGAAGAGGTGCTGTGGACCGCATCAAATAATCAAGCATGGTGGGTCTAACGCATAATCGGAAATAAACGCAAATGGGATACATGCCGCTGGGCCTGGCCCGAGCGGCTTGGGGATCATGCAGCCTGAGGGGCGCCCCCAACAAGGTAAGCTAACAACATGGAATAACAAAGGGATACACGCCGCAGGGATGGACCCACGCGACCTGGGAATAATGCAGCCCTGGGGGGGCGCTCCCAGCTAGAAATAAAACTCGAAAGATGTCACCTGATGATGCTGAGGACGAAGGAGCGTTGATGTAGCAGGCTCGGTGGGCTGCGGGAGCCGATCCTCACAAGCCCCCAGGCCCAGGGGCCTTGGGAGGCTCCGGAGGCGCTGGCGGCTCCTCACGGGCCATCTCCATCCCTGCCAGGGCTGCGGAACGCCTGGCCTCTCATGCCTCTGTGATGCCCCTCATGAGGCGCTGGTACGTGTCAGCCGCGTTCGGCAAGCCATAAGACATGTGAACGTAGCTGTGGGGTGGGCCTCCGCAGCGCCCCACTCGCGAGGGCCAGAGGCGCTCCAGAGAGGCAACTCGGTTGAGCCTTGGTATGTCGATGCAGACGCGCAGCCCATCATCCTCGCCTGGATGGGGAGCCACTGCTGGTAGGCGGCCGCCGCCTTTCATGACTCTTGACTCCTGTAGCCCCTGAATGGCCTTGCTGACGAACTCCTGAGGGTCTGGATCTCCTTGCCTTGCTCCTTCTTGAGGGAAACATGCTTCGAAACACGCCTCCATGTGGTGCCCAAGCGCCTCCCTCGTGACCCTAGCTAGGTCGGTGGCCCTCCAGGGGAGAGTCCCCGAGCCCTACCTGAGGAGGGCGCCGGGCGTGCTTTCCTATGCGATGGAAGGAGGTTTCCCCTGGGCAGGCGCGGGCCCGGAGGGGCCTGCCTCCTGAGTGGTTGGGCCGGACGATGTCTTCTTCTTCTTAGGGGCGGTCTCGGGAGGCCTCCTGCTTCCACGATCCGGGTCTACCAGTGACGCGGCCTGAAAGGCTCGTTCCAGGGAACACACCGCGTCCTTCTCTTCACAGGGCACCGTGATGACTCCGCCGCTTCCTGGCATCTTGAGGATGTTGTAGCCGTGGTGAGTTACGGCCATGAACTTGGCCAGCGCTGGGTACCCAAGGATGGCGTTGTACAGCAGGCGAATGTGAGCGACGTCAAAGTCGATGAGCTCGGTGCGGTAGTTGTTGCGTGCCCCGAAGGTGACAGGGAGGCAGACCTGCCCAATCGGGACCATGGAGCCGTCGGTGATACCGGAGAAAGGCTTGGTTGGCTGAAGCTGGCTGTAGGGCACTTGGAGGTTGTTGAATGTTTCCACGGACAGGACGTTGAGCCCTGCCCCGCCATCGATGAGGGTCTTGGTGACCACCATGTTGCTGATGATTGGGGAACAAAGCATCGGGAGAACTCCAGCTGTAGCCGCACACTTGAGTTGATCTGCTGAGCTGAACATGATGGCGCACGCCGACCACCTAAGAGGGTGCATGGCTTCGAGCCTAGGGAGGACCGCGTTCACTTCGCGGGCGAACTGCTTGAAGATGCGCTGAGAGGCTGGGGCTTGTGCCCCGCCCAGGATGCAGGCGATCGCGCGCGTCTCCTGGAAGCCCCCAGCCCCCTCGTCCTGGTGGCGGTCCTCGTTTCTCCTTGGCTGCGGCGGCAGCAGTGGGAGGCCTGCGTTGCCTTGCGGGCGATCCTCACGAGGCTGATCCCTCCAGTCTCCCTCGCAAGGCTGATCCCTCCAGCCTCCCTCGCGAGGCGGGTCTTGCCAGCGATCCTCGCGAGGTTGATCGCACCACCCTTGGCGCGGGCCACGGTCTTCCCAGCATCCTGCGTTCCTTCCTCCTCCTCGACCGTAGCCCCGGTCACCGCGGTCAGGGTGATGGCCGATCCTTCCTTCTCGCACGGCTCGGAGCTCTTGGCATTCGTTTGTGTTGTGGGTGTGGAGGTCGTGGTACACACAGTACCGGCTGCCCTTGGAAGGTTCGGGCTGATCTCTGCCTCGCTTGGTATCTGGTTCTGCCGCGAGCATGGCAGCCCTCTTGCGCTTCACATCCTTGGCCTTGGGCTTCTTCTCTTCTGGGTCTGTGGCAGGCAGCTGAGGAGGGAGAGACGCCCTTCCTCGACCCTGGCGCACTTGGTTTCCAGGTTGAACAGTTCCAAGGAAGTGCACAGGTCTTCATGCATCGCTAGCTCCTCCTTCATCTTGACGTCGCGCACACCGTCGGAGAAGGCCGAGATGATGGCCTCCTCAGTCACCTTGGGAATCTTGAGGCGTGCATTGTTGAAGCGCTGGATGTACTTCTGCAGGGTCTCCCCGGGCTGTTGCTTGATGCAGCGCACGTCGCTCACGGCGGGTGGCCGGTCGTGAGTGCCTTGGAAGTTGGCGATGAAGCGGGTGCGCATCTCGTCCCAGGAGGAGATTGTGCCTGGAGCCAGGTTCAGGAGCCAGGTGCGGGCCCCGTCCTTGAGCGCCATGGGGAACCAGTTCGCCATGACCTTCTCGTCTCCGTTGGCAGCTTCGATGCCTAGCTCGTAGAGCTGGAGGAACTCCGCAGGGTTAGCCGTGCCGTCGTAGCGAGGAGGCAAGTCTGGCTTGAACTTGCTGGGCCACGCAACGCTGCATAGCTCGGTGGTGAAGGCGCGGCAGCCTGCTGTGGCCACGGGAGGCCTTGGATGACGGGGAGCTTGGTCTTGCATGTCCCCACATGCTGCAGCTGGCAGCAGCGCGGGGTCTTGACGCGTGGGAGCAGGAGCATGGTCGCAACATGCTAGGGCAGGGAGCGCCCGGGCAGCTTCCTGCGGGCGAGGGACTTCTTGACAGCTCTGCTCTTGGTGCGCTGGCACCTGACGGAGCGGGTTCCGCCCAGGGGCCACGCACCTTGGAGCCATGGAGCCGTCCTGAGGAGGGGGCGGCCAGGGCGCCGCCGGAGCTTCATCGCCCACGCGGGGCGGGGTGCGGTGCAGCGGAACGGACGGCGCAGGAGAGCCCCCTGCGGCGCGGACGAGCTCGGCGATGCGGTCGAGCCATTCTTCGTAGACGTCGTCGACGGGACGGTAGCGTAGGAGCTCGTTCGCCGCGATGAGTGCAGCCCGAGCCTCCATGGGCGCGCGGAGCGCGCGGGACGAAGAACCAGCTGGGGCGAGCGAGGGAGTTGCAGTGCGGCCGTCTTGCCGCACGGACGGATGCTGGGATGATGCTTGCTGCTCGTCCCCCGTCGGGCCGGTGGCGGCGTTGACGGCAGGTGACGGTGAACGGCGAGGACGCGCGCCGACAGGGGCCGTTTGGGCGACGCGGGAAGCGAGTGCGGCCCGGCGCTCAGCGCGGGCCCGACGAGCATCAGACATGGGCGTGATGGTCGGAGGAGAACGGGGTGGTGGAAGACGAATCCCGGCGCACCCCTACCTGGCGCACCAAATGTCGGATTTCGCGTTCCGGCAGACCCTTGAGGTTCAAACACTGGGGTGCGCGTGGAGATTTAGCCTCTTACCTACCTGCACTCCTCCGCCTTGCTAGGATCTAAACTATGGAAAGAAAAACACAAGAGACACAGGGTTTATACTGGTTCGGGCCACCGTTGTGGTGTAATACCCTACTCCAGTGTGTGGTGTGGTGGATTGCCTCTTGGGCTGATGATGATGAACAATACAAGGAAGAACAGCCTCGCGAGGGTCTGTTCTTGGCTGGGGCGCTGAACTGCTGGGAGGAGCTCAGTCACCCTTCTCTCTCTCTCTCTACCTGATCTTCTTTATCCTTCGATCCCTCTCTTTCCTTTCGAACCTCTCCGCCCCCTGCTCTGTGGGTGGCTGGTCCTATTTATAGAGGCCCTGGTCCTCTTCCCAAATATCGAGCCGGAAGGGAGCCAACAATGGCGGGCTAGTTTGAAGGGGGACAGCTAGTATCAGCTATCCTGACAAAAGTAGTCTTCGCCTGCACAAAGCTCTGGTGATGACGCCATCTTGGGCTCCACGGTGACCTCCGTCTCGTAATCCTCCTGGTCTTGGTCTCGTTGCACCGAAATGGCAACCTTTGCCTGATGCCTAGGTACTCCGCGGCTGCGCTTGCCCCCTTTGCACCAAAGAGGAAAGGAAGACACTGCGCGGGCTGGCACCCGCCTGGCACCCTCGGTCGTCATGGCTTGCGTCACGGGCACCTCATGAGGTACCCCGCCTTGATCTCTCCGCCTCCTCGTGAGCCAGCCTGACGAGGCCGTGCCTGAGGAAGCTCCGCGTCGTCCACCCCGCGAGGCTTGGCCCCTCGCGAGGGTCTTGGGTTTGTGTTGGTGAAGATGGGCCGCGCTGGGCCCCCCTTTGAGCCATGCCGCAGGCCGCAGGCAGGCAAGTCTGGGGACCCCCGTTCCCAGAACGCCGACATCAACAGCAACTAAAATATGTGTATACCCATTAGAGGAAGGAAACAGCCCTATATAATCAAAGCCCCAGACATCAAATGGTTCAATAACAAGTGAATAATTCATAGGAATTTCTTGACGGCAACTAATATTACCAATTCTTTGACATTCATCACAAGACAACACAAACTTATGGGCATCTTTGAAGAGAGTAGGCGAATAAAAACCGGATTGCAATACCTTATGTGCAGTTCTATCTCCAGCATGGTGTCCTCCATAAGCCTCAGAGTGACACTTGCGTAGGATCTGTTCTTGTTCATGCTCAGGTACACAACGTGTAATGACACCATCTACTCCTTCTTTATAAAGGTGTGGGTCATCCCAAAAGTAATGTCTTAAATCATAGAAGAACTTTTTCTTGTGCTGGTATGTGAAACTAGGTGGTATAAATTTAGCAACAATGTAATTAGCATAATTCGCATACCAAGGAGTAGTACGAGAAGCATTTATAACAGCTAGTTGTTCATTAGGAAAGCTATCATCAATAGGTAGTGGGTCATCAAGAACATTCTATAATCTAGACAAGTTGTCTGCAATGGGGTTCTCAGCTCCCTTTCTATCAATAATATGCAAATCAAATTCTTGTAGCAAGAGAACCCATCTAATAAGTCTAGGTTTAGCATATTTCTTTTCCATAAGATATTTAATAGTAGCATGATCCGTGTGAACAATCACTTTAGAATCAACAATATAAGATCTGAACTTATCACAAGCAAATACAACAGCTAAAAATTCTTTTTCAGTAGTAGCATAATTTCTCTATGCACTGTCCAAAGTCTTACTAGCATATTGGATAACATTTAATTTCTTATCAACTCTTTATCCTAGAACAGCTCCTACAGCATAATCACTAGCATCACACATAATTTCAAAGGTAAATTCCAACCAGGAGGCTGAGAAATAGGTGCAAAAATCAAAGCTTTCTTAAGTATTTGAAATGCTTCTACACAATCATCATAAAAAACAAAAGGAACATCTTTTTTGTAAGAGATTATTCAGAGGCCGAGAAATTTTAGAGAAGTCTTGAATGAACCTCCTATAAAAACCGGCATGACCAAGGAAGCTTCTTATACCTTTAATGTCCTTAGGACACGACATCTTTTCAATAGCATCAACTTTAGCTTTATCAATTTCAATACCTCTTTCAGAAATTTTATGCCCCAAGACAATACCTTCATTAACCATAAAGTGGCACTTCTCCCAATTCAAGACAAGATTAGTTTCTACACATCTCTGCAAAACTCAATCAAGGTTGCTTAAGCAATCATCAAAAGAAGTTCCATATACGGAGAAATCATCCATGAAAACCTCAACAATCTTTTCACAAAAGTCAGAGAATATAGCAGTCATACATCTTTGAAAAGTAGCAGGTGCATTACATAAACCAAAAGGCATACGTCTATAAGCAAAGGTACCGAAAGGGCAAGTGAAAGTTTTTTTCTTAATCCTCTTTGGATACAGGTATTTGAGGGAAACCAGAATAACCATCTGGAAAGCAAAAATGTGTATGTTTGGATTATCTTTCTAGCATTTGATCAATAAAAGGTAAATGGTAATGATCCTTTTTAGTAGCTTTATTTAACTTGCGGAAATCAATTACCATTCTATAACCTGTAACAATTCTTTGTGGGATTAGTTTGTCTTTATCATTAGGAACCACAGTAATACCTCCCTTCTTAGGGACACAATGGAAAGGGCTTACCCACTAACTATCAGCAACGGGATAAATTATACCTACCTCCAGAAGCTTTAGTATTTCTTTTCTTACCACTTCTTTCATCTTAGGATTTAACCGCCGTTGGTGATCAACAACCGGTTTTGCGTCTTTCTCCAATTTTATTTTGTGCTGGCATAGAGTGGGACTAATACCCTTAAGATCATCAAGAGTATATCCAATAGCAGCACAGTGCTTCTTCAGAATTTTCAATAATTTCTTTTCCTCATGCTCTGAAAGTTTAGCACTAATGATAACATGATATATCTCTTTCTCATCAAGATAAGCATATTTGAGAGTATCAGGTATAGGTTTAAGCTCAAACATGGGATCACCCTTGGGTGGAGGGGGATCCCCTAAAATCTCAACATGCAAGTTATGTTTTAAAATAGGTCCCTGTTTAAAGAATACTTCATCTATTTCCCTTCTTTCATTCTTAAACATATCATTTTCATGGTCTAGCAAATATTGTTCTAATGGATCATTAGGAGGCACGTCAATAGAAGCAAGACCAATAATTTCATCTTTACTAGGCAATTCTTTATCATGGGGTTTTCTATGAAATTTAGCAACATTAAACTCATGAGACATATCCCCCAAACCAATAGAAAGAATATCCTTATTGCAGTCTACCTTAGCATTAATAGTATTCAAGAAGGGTCTACCAAATATAATGGGACAAAAGTCATCTTGTGGCGAACCAAGAACAAGAAAATCAGCAGGATATTTAACTTTCCCACACAATACTTCAACATCTCTAACAATCCCAACTGGTGAAATAGTGTCTCTATTAGAAAGTTTAATAGTAACATCAATTTCCTCTATCTCAGCAGGTGCAATATCATGCATAATTTCTTTGTATAAGGAATGAGGTATTGCACTTGCACTAGCACCCATATCACATAAGCCATGATAGAAATGATCTCCTAATTTAACAGAAATAACATGCATGCCTACAACAGGTCTATGCTTATTTTTAGTATCGGGTCTAGCAATTCTAGCAGCTTCATCACAGAAGTAAATAACATGTCCATCAATATTATCCCCCAAGAGATCTTTAACCATAGCATACTAGGTTCAACTTTAATTTGCTCAGAGGGAGTAGGTGTTCTAGTATTACTCTTATGAACCACAGTTGAAGCTTTAGCATGATCCTTTATTCTAATAGGGAATGGTGGCTTCTCAATATAAGTAGTAGGAACAACAAGATCATTATAAGTGATAATCTTTTATTCAAATTTAATAGGTGCAACTATTTTTACTTAAATGGGAGGATTATATTTAAACCACTTCTCCTTAGGGAGATCAACATGAGTAGCAAAGGATTCACATAAAGAAGCTACTATCTCAGAGTCAAGTCCATATTTAGTGCTAAATTCACGGAAAGTATCGGTATCCATAAAATATTTAACACAATTGAACTTTGGGGTTATACCTGACTCCTTACCTTTGTCGAGATCCCAATCTTCAGAGTTGCATTTAATTCTTTCCAATAAATCCAATTTGAATTCAATAGTCTTCATCAAAAAAGAGCCAGTACAAGAAGTATCGAGCATGGAGCGATTATTGAGAGAAAGACGAGCATAAAAATTATGAATAATGATTTGTCTTGAGAGCTCATGATTGGGGCATGAATATAACATTCACTTAAGCCTCACCCAAGCTTGAGGGATGCTTTCTTCTTCGTGAGGCCAAACATTATATATATATATAATTACGATCACGATGAACAAGATGCATAGGATAAAACTTATGATGAAATTCAAATTTCAATCGATTGTAGTTCCATGATCCCATATCATCACATAGCCTAAACCATGTCAATGCCTTTCCCTTCAAAGATAAAGGGAAGACCTTCTTCTTGATAACATCCTCGGGCATACCTGCAAGCTTAAATAATCCACAAACTTCATCCACATAGTTTAGGTGCAAATCGGGATGTAATGTTCCATCTCCTGTAAAAGGATTAACTAGTAGTTTCTCTATCATACCCGAAGGAATTTCAAAGTAAACATTTTCATCAGGTTCAGTAGGTTGAGGAGCAACTCTTTGCTCTACTGGTCTGGGTGAAGATACCCCGAACAAGCCCCTCAAAGGATTATGTTCCATAGTAACAAGTGACAGTATATTTCAGCACACTATATAAATTTTTCCTTACCAAATTCCACCTACTAAAGGCGCTTCACTCCCCGGAAACGACGCCAGAAAAGAGTCTTGATGACCCATAAGTACAGGGGATCTATCGTAGTCCTTTCGATAAGTAAGAGTGTCGAACCCAACGAGGAGCAGAAGGAAATGATAAGCAGTTTTCAGTAAGGTATTCTCTGCAAGCACTGAAATTATCGGTAACAGATAGTTTTGTGACAAGGTAATTTGTAACAGGTAACAAGTAATAAGAGTAAATAAGGTGCAGCAAGATGGCCCAATCCTTTTTGTAGCAAAGTACAAGCCTGGACAAACTCCTATATAAAGGAAAGCACTCCCGAGGACACATGGGAATTATCGTCAAGCTAGTTTTCATCACGCTCATATGATTCGCGTTCGGTACTTTCATAATTTGATATGTGGGTGGACCGGTGCTTGGGTACTGTCCTGCCTTGGACAAGCATCCCACTTATGTTTAATCCCTATTGCAAGCATCCGCAACTACAACAGAAGTATTAAGGTAAACCTAACCATAGCATGAAACATATGGATCCAAATCAGCCCCTTACGAAGCAACACACAAACTAGGGTTTAAGCTTCTGTCACTCTAGCAACCCATCATCTACTTATTATTTCCCAATGCCTCCCCCTAGGCCCAAACAATGGTGAATTGCCATGTAGTCGATGTTCACATGACACCACTAGAGGAAATACAACATACATCTCATCAAAATATCGAACGAATACCAAATTCACATGACTACTTATAGCAAGACTTCTCCCATGTCCTCAGGAACAAACGTAACTACTCACAAATCATGTTCATGTTCATAATCAGAGGAATATTAATATGCATAAAGGATCTGAAAATATGATCTTCCACCGAATAAACCAACTACAAAGAGTAATCAACACTACTAGCAAACCACATGTACCAATCTGAGGCTTTGGGACAAAGATTGGGTACAAGAAATGAACTAGGGTTTGAGATGAGATGGTGCTGGTGAAGATGTTGATGGATATTGACCCCCCTCTTGATGAGAGGATCGATGGTGATGATTTCCCCCTCCCGGAGGGAAGTTTCCCCGGCAGAACAGCTCCGCCAGAGCCCTAGATTGGTTCTGCCAAGGTTCCGCCTCGTGGCGGCAGAGTTTCGTCCCGTGAGCTAGCTTATGATTTTTTCCTGGACGAAAGACCTCATATAGTAGAAGATGGGCATCAGAGGGCTACTTGGGGGCCCACGAGGCAGGGGCGCACCCAAGGGGGTAGGGCGCGCCCCCACCCTTGTGGATGGTGGGTGCCCCCCTCTGGTACTTCTTTTGCCCAATATTTTTATATATTCTGAAACTTGCTCCCGTGAAGTTTCAGGACTTTTGGAGTTGTGCAGAATAGGACTCTAATATTTGCTCCTTTTCCAGCCAAGGATTCTAGCTGTCGGCATTCCCCCTCTTCATGTAAACCTTGTAAAATAAGAGAGAATAGGCATAAGTATTGTGACATAATGTGTAAGAACAGCCCATAATGCAATAAATATCGATATAAAAGCATGATGAAAAATGGAGGTATCAGGGGGGCCCAGGAGGCTCATGAAGAACCGTTGCCATCTCCGCCAGGACTACATGGTGCCTGGCCTCCTGAGCTGCTACAATGCTCCGCAGGTGGCGCTAGAAGGTGACAGCCACATTCGGCAGGCCGAATGGCATGCGAACATAGCTGTGAGGTGGACCTTAGCACGGACCAATGCGCGTAGGACAGAAATGCCCCTAGGATGCGGCCCCGTTGAGCCCTGGGATGTTGACGCAGGCACACAGCTCGTCATCCTTGCTAGTACAAGGAGCTGTGCCAGGTGGGGGGCCGTGGTCGCCGTGCATGGTTCTCTCCTCTTGGAGCGCCTCGGTCGCCTTGGTGATGAACTCCTGAGCACCAGGCACTCCATGCCTTGTGCCCTCATGAGGGAAGTGTGTGGTGAAGCATGCCTCCACGTGGTGCCCGAGTGCCTCCCTCGTGACATTGGCTAAGTCAGAGGCCCTCTAGAAGAGGGCCTCCGAGCCCAGCATGAGGAGGGCGCCGGGCGCTCCTTCCTATGCGGTAGAGGGAGGCACCCCAGCCGTGGGCGCAGGTCCTGAGGTGGTGCCGCTAGAGACACCGCTCTCCTGAGGCTCTTAGCAGCACAACTGTTTCTTCTTCTTGGGGACAACCTCAGGAGGATAGGTGGCACCTTCGTTGTCTGGGTCTTTGGCCGCTGCAACCTGGTAGCTGCGCTTGAGAGAGCACACCGCATCCTTTTGCTCGCAAGCGACCGTGATGATGCCGCAGCTCCCTGGTATCTTGAGGACATTGTAACCATGATGGGTCACTGCCATGAACTTGGCCAGGGATGGACACCCGATGATGGCATTGTACAGAAGGCATATGTGGGCGACATCGAAGTCGATGGGCTCAGTGCAGTAGTTGTCGCGCTTGCTGAAGGTGACAGGGAGGCGGATTTGCCCTATCGGGGTTGTGGAGCCATTGGTTACTCCTGAGAAGGGCTTGGTGGGCTGCAGCTGATCATGTTGCACTTGGAGGCGGTCAAACGTCTCGACGAACAGAACATTGAGCCATGCACTGTCGTCGATTAGGGTCTTAGTGACAAGGAAATTGCTGATGATGGGCGAGCAGAGCATCGGGAGGGTGTCGGCAGTTGCCGCGCACTTGAGATGGTCGGACGAGCTGAAGGTGATGGTGTACTTGGACCACATGAGCGAGCGCGTGCCTTCGAGCCTGGGGAGGGCCGCGTTCACCTCATGAGCGAACTGCTTGAAAATGCGTTGCGAGGCTGGGGCATGAGCGCCACCCAAGATGCAGGCAATGGCGCAAGGCTCCTGGAAGCCCCCAGCCCCTTCGTCCTGGTGGTGGTCGTCGTTCCTCCTCGGTGGTGGCGGCAGCGGAGGGAGGCCAACATTTCCCTAAGGGAGGTCCTCACGAGGTTGGTCCCTCCAGGCACCCTCGCGAGGTTGGTCCTGCCAGGGGTCCTCACGAGGTTGGTCGCGCCACTCCTGGCGGGGGTCGCGGTCGTCCCATTGTCCTCCACTTCTTCCTCCTCCACTTATTCCTCCTCCGCGGCCATAGCCTCGGTCGTTGCACTCGGGGCGTCGATCGAAGCGCCCATTGCGGATGGCCCTGAGCTTCTGACAGTCATTGGTGTTGTGGCTATGTACGTTGTGGAAGGCGCAAAACGGGCGGTTGGCCTTGGATGACTCTAGGTGGTCGTAGCCGCGCTTCATCTCTGGTTCCGCTACGAGCACGGTAGTCCATTTGCACTTCATGTCCTTGGTCTTAGCCTTCTTGTCTTCCGGGTCGGTAGCTGGAAGGTCCAGGAGGGAGAGGCGTCCTTCCTCAGCTCTCGCGCACTTGGTCGCCATGTTGAACATCTCCAGAGCCGTGCACAGGTCCTCGTGTATGCCGAGCTCTTCGTTCATCTTGACATCGCGGACGCCATCAGAGAATGCTGAGATAATGACCTCGTCCGTCACTTTGGGAATCTTGACGCGAACGCTGTTGAAATGCTGGATGTACTTCTGCAGGGTTTCCCTCGGCTGCTGCTTGATGTGTCGCAGGTCACCAGCGGTAGGCGGGTGGTCGTGAGTGCCTTGGAAGTTGGCTACAAAGCGCTCGCGCATCTCGCCCTAGGAGGAGATCGATCCCGCGGGCAGGTTCAGGAGACACGAGCGCACCCCATCCTTGAGAGCCATGGGAAACCAGTTTGCCATGACCTTCTCGTCGCCATTGGTAGCCTGGATTCTCAGCTCCTAGAGGTGCAAGAACTCAGCGGGATCGGGTGTGGCATCGTAGCGCGGAGGCAGGTCGGGATTGAACTTGCCGGGCCAGACAACGCTGCGCAGCTTGGGGGTGATAGCGTCACAGCCCGCCGTGGTCACCGTAGCCCGTCATGGAGGTGGAGCTTGGTCTTGGTACCCATGCGTCGACGCCGCGTGCGGCGTGCGATCTTGATGTGGTGGTGCTCGGAGTGTAGGAGCATCTTCTTGTGGCCACGGGATTTCCTGGCAGCTTCCTTCTTCATGCGCGGGCGCCCTGCGCAGTGGGTCACGCCGCGGGGCCGTGCGTCTTGGTGCGAGGGCGACGTCTTGATGTGGAGGTGGCAGAGGTGCTCCATGGGCTACGTCGCCCGCTGCAGGAGGCGGACGAGGTAGCGAAAGGGTCAGTGTAGGAGAGCCCCCTTGCGGCCCTGACGAGCTCGACGATGTGGTCCAGCCAGTCTGCGTAGAGGTCGTCGATGGGGCAGTAAAGCAGGAGCTCACATGCCATGAGGAGTGCAGCCTACGCATCCTCGAGTCTGCAACGAGCGTGCAACGACGAGCCGGCAGGAGTCAGCGACGGGGTGGCGCTGCGTCCGTCCCACCGCACAGAGGGGTGCAGCGACGAGGCTTGCTGCTCGTTCCCTATCGGGCCGGTGCCGGCGTTGGCTCCGGGTGATGGAGAGCGACGGGGAGGCCCGCCGACGGGCGCCGTCTGAGCGACACGAGCGTTGAGGGCGACTCGGCGCTCAGCACGGGCTCGACGAGCATCAGCCATGGAAGTGGTGGAGCAGTGGTACGTAGATCGGCGGAAGAGAGGTTTGAGCGCACCCCTACCTGGAGCGCCAAATGTAGGATTATGGATTCCGCAAACCCTTGAGAGGTTCGAACTCTAGGGTGCGCATGAAGAACTCTCTCTCCCTAGCTCGCTCGCTAAATGATCCCACGGCCTAACTCGACAAACCCGAAGAACAAAGAGACACATGGGTTTATAATGGTTTGGGCCACCTTTCGGTGTAATACCCTACTCCAGTGTGTGGTGGATTGCCTCATGGGGTTGAGGATGAACTAGTACAGTGGATGAACAGCCTTAGGAGGTGAGGTGTTCTTGAGCTCGATGAGCTGGTGGGTGTGAGGATGATCTAAATGACCCCCTTGCTACGATGGTGGCTAGGTCCTATTTATAGTGGCTTTGGTCATCTTCCCAAATGTTTAGGCGGGAAGGGATCCCACAACTACCAAGTTTAAAGGGGGACAACTAGTACAAGCTATGCTGACAAAAGTAGTCTTCGCCTGCAAAAGGCGCTGGTGGTGACGCTATTGTGGGCTCCGCAATGACCTCCGTCCTGCCGTCCTATTGCACCGACATAGAAACCTTTGCCTGATGCCTCGGGACCCCGCGCCTGTGCTTGCCTCCTTAGCACCACAGAGGAAAATGGTACACTGCGCTGGCTGGTGCCTGCCTGGCCTTTGTCATCATGGCTCACATCACGCGAACCTCGCGAGGTGCCCCCTTGCATAGATATCTCCACTCCTCGGGAGCCAGCCTAGTGAGGCTACCCCCAGGGCGGTCTTGGTGTCATCCGCCTCGCGAGGCTTGGCCCATCGTGAGGGTCTTGAGTTGCTGCTGCTGAAGCAGGGCCGTACCAGGCCGTTGACGGAGCCACGCTCGCGGGCCGCAGGCAGGCAAGTCTGGGTACCCCCATTCCCAGGACGCCGATACATATTCTTTTGACTATGAGATTATGCAACTCCTAGAAACCGGAGGAATGCCTTGTGTGCTATCAAACATCACAATGTAACTGGGTGATTATAAAGATGCTCTACAAGTATCTTCAAAGGTGTTTGTTGGGTTGGCATAGATCAAGATTAGGATTTGTCACTCCGAGTATCGGAGAGGTATCTCTGGGCCCTCTCGGCAATGCACATCATAATAAGCCTTGCATGCAATGTGACTAATGAGTTAGTTGTGGGATGATGTATTATGGAATGAGTAAATAGACTTGCCGGTAACGAGATTGAACTAGGTATGAAGATACTGACGACCGAATCTCGGGCAAGTAACATACCGATGACAAAGGGAATAATGTATATTGTCATTTAGGTACGACCGATAAAGATCTTCGTAGAATATGTAGGAACCAATATGAGAATCCAGGTTCTGCTATTGTTTATTGACCGGGGAGATGTCTCGGTCATGTCTACATAGTTCTCGAACCCGTAGGGTCTGCACGCTTAACGTTCGATGACGATTTTCTATTATATGAGTAATGTCATTTGGTGACCGAATGTTGTTCGGAGTCCCATATGAGATCACAGACATGACGAGGAGTCTCGAAATAGTCGAGGGGTAAATATTGATATATAGGACGATGGTATTCAGACACCGTAAGTGTTCGGGAGTACCAGGTGCATATCGGGTCACCAGAAGGGGTTCCGGGCATCCCCCTAGCAACTACATGGGCCTTAATGGGCCAAGAGGGGGACAGACCAGCCCCTAAAGGGCTGGTGCGCCCAATGTAGGCCGAAATAAAGGGGAAGGAAAGAGGAGAAGGGAGAAAGGTAGGGGAGGGATTCGGCCTCCCCCTTCCTTCTCTCCTCCCTCCTCCTTCCTTCTCCCTCCGGATGAATATGGAAAGCAGGAGGCCAAATTGGGAGGCGCCCAAGTAGGATTCCTCCTACTTGGGGCGCCCCTTGACTGCCTCTCCTCCCCTCAACCTGTATATATGAGGGGGGCACCGCTAGACCACGCAACAACATCTGTTAGTCGTGTGCGGCGCCCCCCACCATAGTTTACGCCTCGGGTCATATTGTCATAGTGCTTAGGCGAAGCCCTGCGTGGATCACTTCACCATCACCATCACCATACCATCATGCTGATGAAACTCTCCCTCGACACTTTGTTGGATCAAGAGTTTGAGGGACATCATCGAGCTGAACGTGTGCAGAACTCAGAGGTGCCGTACGTTCGGTGCTTGATCGGTCAAAACAAGAAGTTTGACTACATCAACTGCATTGTGAAGCGCTTCCGCTTTCGGTCTACGAGGGTACATGGACACACTCTCGAAGGAAATATGCCCTAGAGGCAATAATAAAGTTGTTATTTATATTTCCTTATATCATGGTAAATGTTTATTATTCATGCTAGAATTGTATTAACCAAAAACTTAGTACATGTGTGAATACGTAGACAAATAGAGTGTCCCTAGTATGCCTCTACTTGACTAGCTCATCGATCAAAGATGGATATGTTTCCTAGCCATAGACATGTGTTGTCATTTGATGAACGGGATCACATCATTGGAGAAAGATGTGATGGATAAGACCCATCCGTTAACTTACCATAATGATCGTTTAGTTTTTTTGCCATTGCTTTCTTCATGACTTATACTTGTTCCTCTGACTATGAGATTATGCAGCTCCCGAAAACCGGAGGAACACCTTGCGTGCTATAAAACGTCAGAACGTAACTGGGTGATTATAAAGATGCTCTACAGGTGTCTCCGAAGGTGTTTATTGAGTTGGCATAGATCGAGATTAGGATTTGTCACTCCGTGTATCGGAGAAGTATTTCTGGGCCCTCTCGGTAATGCACATCACTATGAGCCTTGCAAGCAATGTGTCTAATGAGTTAGCCACAGGATAATGCATTACAGAACGAGTAAAGAGACTTGCCGGTAATGAGATTGAACAAGGTATGATGATACCTACAATCGAATCTCGGGCATGTAACATACCGATGAAAAAGGGAACAACGTATGTTGTTATGCGGTTTGACAGATAAAGATCTTCGTAGAATATGTAGGAGCCAATATGTGCATCCAGGTTCCGCCATTGGTTATTGACCGGAGATGTGTGTCGGTCATGTCTACATGGTTCTCGAACCCATAGGGTCCGCACACTTAACGTTCAATGATGATTTGTATTATGAGTTATGTGATTTGATGAACCAAAGTTTGTTCGGGATCCGGGATGAGATCATGGACATGACGAGGAGTCTCGAAATGGTCGAGACATAAAGATTGATATATTGGAAGGATATGTTTCGACACCAGAATGCTTTCGGAATGGTTCGGGCATTTTCCGGAGTACCGGGGGTTACCATAACCCCCCGGGGAGTTAATGGACCTTCATGGGCCCTAGTAGAGAGAGGAGGCGGCGGCCACGTAGTGGCGCGCCCTCCCCCCAAGCCCAATCTGAATTGGACTAGGGTTGGGGGCCAGCTCCCTTTCCTTGTCTTCTCCTCCCCTTCCCTCCTTCTCCTAGTGCGAATATGAAGGGGGGGCGATTCCTACTTGGACCGGGAGTCCAAGTAGGAATCCCCCCATGGCGCACCCCCTTGGGCCGGCCACCTCTCCCCCTTTATATACATGGGAGGGGGGCACCCCAAAGGCACACCAAGTCTTCTCTTAGCCGTGTGCGGTACCCCCCTCCACAGTTACACACCTCGGTTATATTGTCGTAGTGCTTAGGTGAAGCCCTGCACCGGTAACATCATCATCACCGTCGCCACGCCATCGTGCTGATGGAACTCTCCCTCGTCCTCAACTGGATCAAGATATCGAGGGATGTCATCGAGCTGAACGTGTGCTGAATGCGGAGGTGTCGTACGTTCGGTGCTTCGATCGGTTGGATCACGAAGACGTTCGACTACATCAACTGCGTTACTAAATGCTACCGCTTTCGGGATATGAGTGTACATGGACACACTCTCCCCACTCGTTTCTATGAATCTCCTAGATAGATCTTGCGTGATCGTAGGTAATTTTTTTGAAATACTGCGTTCCCCATAGTGACATCCGAGCCAGGTCTATGCGTAGATGTTATATGCACGAGTAGAACACAAAGAGTTTTGGGCATTAATAGTCATACTACTTACCAGCAATGTCTTACTTTGATTCGACGGTATTGTTGGATGATGCAGCCCGAACCGACATTATGTGACCGCGTTCATGAGACTAGTTCTACCGACGTGCTTCGCACATAGGTGGCTAGCGGGCGTCTGTTTCTCCAACTTTAGTTGAATCGAGTTTGACTACGCCCGGTCCTTGTTGAAGGTTAAAACATCACACTTGACGAAAAATCGTTGTGGTTTTGATGCGTAGGTAAGAACGGTTCTTGCTAGAAGCCCATAGCAGCCACGTAAAACTTGCAACAACAAAGTAGATGACGTCTAACTTGTTTTTGCAAGGCATGTTGTGATGTGATATGGTCAAGACATGACGATATATAAATTGTTGTATGAGATGATCATGTTTTGTAACAGTTATGGGTAACTGGCAGGAGCCATGTGGTTGTCGTTTTACTGTATGAAATGCAATAGCTATGTAATTGCTTTACGTTATCACTAAGAGGTAGCGATAGTCGTAGAAGCAATAGTTGGCGAGACGACAATGATGCTACGATGCAGATCAAGGTGTCAAGCTGGTGACGATGGTGATCATGGCGGTGCTTTAGAGATGGAGATCAAAGGGACAAGATGATGATGGCCATATCATATCACTTATTTTGATTGCATGTGATGTTTATCCTTTATGCATCTTATTTTGCTTAGTATGGCGGTAGCATTATAAGATGATCTCTCACTAAATTTCAAGGTACAAGTGTTCTCCCCGAGTATGCACCGTTGCTACAGTTCGTCGTGCCGAGACACCATGTGATGATCGGGTGTGATAAGCTCTACATTCACATACAACGGGTGCAAGCCAGTTTTGCACAAGTAGAATACTCAGGTTAAACTTGAAGAGCCTAGCATATGCAGATATGGCCTCGGAACACTGAGACCGAAAGGTCGAGCGTAAATCATATAGTAGATATGATCAACATAGTGATGTTCACCATTGAAAACTTCTCCATCTCACGTGATGATCGGACATGGTTTAGTTGATATGGATCACGTGATCATTTAGATGACTAGAGGGATGTCTATCTAAGTGGGAGTTCTTAAGTAATATGATTAATTGAACTTTAATTTATCATGAACTTAGTACCTGATAGTATTTTGCATGTCTATGTTGTTGTAGATCAATGGCCCGTGCTATCGGTCCTTTGAATTTTAATGTGTTCCTAGAGAAAGCTAAGTTGAAAGATGATGGTAGCAATTACACAGACTGGGTCCGTAACTTGAGGATTATCCTCATTGCTGCACAAAAGAATTACGTTGTGGAAGCACCGCTAGGTGCAAAACCCGCTGCAGGAGCTACTCTAGATGTTATGAACATCTGGCGGAGTAAAGCTGATGACTACTCGATATTTTAGTGTGCCATGCTTTACGGCTTAGAACCAGGACTTCAACGATATTTTGAATGTCATGGAGCATATGAGATGTTCCAGGAGTTGAAGTTAATATTTCAGGCAAATGCCCGCATTGAGAGATATGAAATCTCCAATAAGTTCTACAGCTACGAAATTGAGGAGAATAGTTCTGTTAGTGAACATATACTCAGAATGTCTGGGTATCACAACCACTTGACTCAACTGGGAGTTAATCTTCCTGATGATAGTGTCATTGACAGAGTTCTTCAATCACTGTCACCAAGCTACAAAAGCTTCGTGATGAACTATAATATTGTAACACCCCGGATGTAACTTTCCATATTTGTAACTCGGACTCTTGCCATTTTCGGCTTTATGTTATGAGATTCCCTTCGTGGTTGGGTTTTTGTCTTTGTTTTCCATTTTGTTCATGTCATGCATTTCATATCATGTCATCATGTGCATCGCATTTGCATTCGTGTTTGTCTCATGCATCCGAGCATTTTCCCTGTTGTCTATTTTGCAATCCGACACTCCCACATGCACCCAGCGCACCCCTCGTGTCTCTTTTCATGAGCGGGAGTTAAACGTTCTTGGAATGGGCCGGGATTTGTCAAGTGGCCTTGGTACATCACCGATAGACCAACTGTAAAATTTCGTTCCATTTGGAGGCCGTTTGATGCTCCAATGGTTAACCGGGTAACCGCAAAAGCCTCTTTTGTGTTGCAGCCCAACACCCCTCCAAAACAGCCCAATAACCCATCTAAACCACCTCCATGTTCTCCGTCATCTACCTTGCCAGACCTCGCCGGATCCCGCGCAGCGCCGCCCTGGCTCCCTCGCCGACCCCGCTGCTGCGAGCCTTCGCCACGTCGCCGTCTGGCGAGCTCCGCCGTCCCCGCCACCGGGCACCGCCACCTCGCCTTCCCGCGCCGGCAGAGGCTCACCGGAGCACGAGTCCTCCCTCATTTTCGACCTCCTCCCTCAGCTCCGGCCGTGTAGTGACCCGACCCGAATGGATCAAGTCTCTGTGCTTATGTGTCATCCCTGGATCAGTATGCTGACACACACAGTACTCAAAGGATTTATAACAGAGGTAAATCACATGTATAAAGTAACATAAATACTATTACCTCAATCCATAAAGCGGAAGCAACAAGGTTGTGGATTCCCATCAACACCAACGGCAAAGTTGGATAGCTGTGTTTCTGCTCTTGTCATTTCCATGAGGTATCATTCCATAGTTGATATCTCCTGCCTTAGGGTTTTCTTTGACAAAACTTTGAGTTCTCATGCTCCTTGTTTCAGTCTTTCTTCGATACACCTTGATCTCAGGTATTGACAACTTTCATAGTCTGCCAAGTTCCAAAAGGGTAGCCTTCCTAGGTCATACAAATCTGGGAAATTCCTCAGAGCCTTCAAATTCTCCTTGTCTTCAGAGTCTTCAACCGTTGTAGTTTCCATGCACGGTAAAATCTTCTTCAGTCCGAATGGTCTTAGTTGTCCAATATCTTGTACTTCTTGGAGTGGTCTCATCGGTCGAATCTTCGTGTGGTCAAAAGGGAAAAGGGTATGGTCTCACTAACGGGAATATTTGAATAAACTCATAAGAGAAGAGAGGTAGAAGATCTTTTGAAAGGGAAAGTTGTAGAGAAAATCTTTGCTATGGCTTGCCAGTTTCTAGGGTCACGTCCTACAGTCAACCTCGCTCTGATACCATCTTGTAGCGACCCGACCCGAATGGATCAAGTCTCTGTGCTTATGTGTCATCCCTGGATCAGTATGCTGACACACACAGTACTCGAAGGATTTATAACAGAGGTAAATCACATGTATAAAGTAACGTAAATACTATTACCTCAATCCATAAAGCGGAAGCAACAAGGTTGTGGATTCCCATCAACACCAATGGCAAAGTTGAGTGTAGAAATCATAACCCTAACGTATCGCTTACTCGTCGTGAGAAACCTGCAACATGAGACGTTGCAGCCCGAAAACGGGTCAGTACATTGAATGTACTGGCAAATTCACACCATAGAGAATGACGAATAAAGGCTATCACTACATGCATATTTGGCTGGTGGAAAAGCTCTATGGTTATAAGGTTTTTGCGAAAAGCCAATTTTTCCCTACTGCAAAGGAATAAATTTATTTAACTACCATGGTGGTTGTGAAACATTGAGAATGGTTGACAGCATTCTCAATCCCAATTAAAAGTGAACAATTAAAACCCAACAATATTAATTAGAAGTAACATGTTGAGATTCACATGATATTCAAGTACTAGATACTCAAGATTGTCCATAACCGGGGACACGGCTAATCATGATTAGTTTGTTACACTCTGCAGAGGTTTGCGCACTTTTCCCACAAGACTCGATCGCCTCCATTGGATTTCTCGCAGTACATGGTGTTTGAGAAATGGATGACCGAGACATAGTCTTTCAGAAGCGCTAGCACCTTACGACGGAGTAGACCGTACCACCTACAACCCCTACATCTGCTAGTCTACCCCTATAAGAGTTCGCATGACTTAGTCAACTATGCCAGAGCCCATAATGGCTTGTGGCTGCACACAGAAGTATTTAGCATGAAAGATCTTATGATCCCTTTGAGCCTGGGTGGCGGTCCAAAAAAAACAGGCAAGTCCTAATAGACATCAGGTGCCTCAATCCACCCAGATGTGTGTTTAAGTTGCCACCTTAGATAAACCATTAAAATTATCAACTCACATCTGTCATGGATATCACTCACCCAATCCACGTCTACTAGCATAGCATGGCATAATAAGCAAACGTAGAAGTAACTCCCCAAAGGTTTCATAATAATACAGGTAATAGGTACTACCTCATCTACTTCCCATCCCACAATTTATTTAGATCCTAAACATGCAATGTGTGAGGATTGATCTAATGCAATAAAACTAGGTTGTAGAAAAGGTATGATCAAAGTGTGAACTTGCCTGCAATGTTGATGAAGATGATTCGCACTCAAAACTCTTGATAGATCTACTCGTCACACTCCGGTCAATCTATTGTAATCAAGCAATTGTATCCACACAACAAGTACTCATCTAATGCACAGGTAAAACTCGAACAAGAGAACAAACCAGAAAGTTCAACTTAAGAACTCCGGTTGCAAAGAAAGAAAGAACCGACAAACGACGGAAAACAAACGACGGAAGAAAACAACTCAGTTCTAGCAAGTTGAAACTAGGTCAAATTTTACTATAGCAAAAGCTTGTTTAAGTTGATTAGACGGAACGGCGGTTTCGAGATGAAACTCCAGGCGCTTGAATCACCTGATTCCGATAAACGAGCGAAAAGAAAGACTAGAAAGAAGATCGGATCTGAGATCGCGATCGGAGGGAACGCGGAATAAATCCGACGAGAAAGAAAACGAAGAACGGTTAAACGAACGGACGTTCATTAACCTATAAGAATCCGGTGATCACGTTCGTTGAGACGAACGGTCCGAAAGAAGAACGAAAACCAATCTAGGGTTTTCGGGAAAGAAATCGGAACGAAAAACCGATCTAGAAAACCGGAACAGTTTAGCAAAGAACCGGAAAGAAAACGAATCGGAAGAAATGGAACGATCTAGAAGAAAACTGTTCCGAGGCAAAAGAAGAGACGCGGCGCGGTACCTCCGGCAAGGTCTCCGGCGAACAGGGGCTCCGGAGGCGGCGGCGCGGTGACGCATGGCGGCGGCGGCGGTGTATGGCGGCGGCGGCGGCACTAGGGCGTGGGGTGGCGGCGTTGGGCGCGGTGGTGGCAAGATGCGGCGGCGGCACGGGTGTGGGGGTGCGGTGCGGGGCGCGGCGGTGGCAAGATGCGGCGGCGCGCGGGTGACGCAGGGCGCGGCGCGGTGTGCTTGGGGCTTTGGGGCTTTGGATTTGATGTGTTTAGAGGGGGGTGTGGGAGTATTTATATTGGGGAGGGGAGAGAAAACTTGGTGTAGGGGTCAAGGAATTGGACTAGGAACAGGAAAGAAAAAGAGGGAAAAGAAAAGATCTAGAAATAGAAAAGGAAATACGGAAGTAGGACCAAATCCTACTAGGAACGGCGGCGGCTCCCTGGCGCTGCGCCTGGCGCCTGGGCACTAGGCGGCGCTAGCGATGGCCTTGGCCTGGCCGGCCGCTGGCTTGATTCGGTGGCTTGGGCCTTAGGCCCAAGTCGCTGGATCTGATTTTTTTAATAGATTTCGCGCGCAGAAAAACTAAAAGAAAACTAACTAAACGGACCCCAAAATTCTAAAAGTAAATTTTCCTCGACTCCTAAAAATGAGCCGAACAAAATGAACTTTACTCCGGACCTAAAATACAATTTTTGAAAACACGCATTTTTCCCTATCCAAATAAAAAGCAAACAAAACTCCGGCAAAACCAAAATTTGATCTATTTATTAAATCTTCATTTTTCCTAAATTGGGAAAAGTCATATTATTTCCCTCTCTCTTATTTTTTTTATCGGAAAAATTATTGAAGATGAAATAAATAAATCAAAAGATCCTCTTATCAAAATTTGAGAAAACTCCCAACTCATATTTCATATAATTTGAAGAAGTCATTTTATCTTCTCTCGTGAAAATCATTGAGTTGCATAGAGTTGCAAAATTGGAAATATCTTTCCAAATGAAATTCAAATGTTTTCAGCACCCCTTGTCATTTAAATAAATGGAAGAAGTCATGTCATCTTCTCTCCAGGATTTCGTGGTGAAAGGAATTTGAATTTACGGAGATCAAAAAGCAAATATGAAAGTTTGGGAAAGTCCTTTTATTCCCTCTCATTTAACTTTCAAAAAGCTTCGAATTCACTCACTTTCAGACAATCAATCAAACAATCAATCAAATCTATCTATTTGTTTATAACATTCCAAAATTTAGAATTTTGGGATGTTACAAACCTACCACCCTTAAAATGAATCTCGTCCTCGAGATTCGGAGAGGCTAGAAAGAAAAGGTTAGGGTTTGGGGGTCTCCTCAAAATCCATCGATCATCACACGGTGTCTGGGGTGCTACCACCCTTAGAAGCATGGTTACAGTTCCATCGAATCTTATATACTCCATCCTTATCCTTGACAGTGTCGGTCTTCTCAGATCCTCGAGAAAATTTCCTTCTCTGAGCTCTTCCGGTAGTGGCATAAACTTTTCCTCAATTCTTCTGTCCTTTCCTCTTGGTAAGGTTATTCCGAGATTGGGTCTTCTTAGCTGACGGGTCTGGCGCCAAAACTAAACAACTATCGATATCTCATGGTGGTCAACAATTTATGGTTTCTCCTGCAGGAAATGGGTCTGGGTTGAACCTCACCGTATAACCTACGGTTGGCAACAACTGCCGTGTACAAGGGAAAAATACTTATACCATTCTAAGTTTAAACAGGGTTTTGATCGTCGTCTCTTTACTATAGGTAAGTCACTCAGATTTACCATCCCATATAGCAAGGCGAATAATAAGAGTAAGTCGGTATGGTTATCAATCCATCCCACACCCAAATCATTACCATGTATATGGTTTAGCGAATCTTGCATTCTAACACTCGGTCATCCTCACAAGCATTGCAGAATTTCTCTTGTCGACGAACCAAGTTCGGATAAATCCATTGATTCTGCAAGCCAGACAAACATCTAACGTTTCTTCACAACTCTCAGGTTTTGCATTACTCCTACAAAATTGTCTTATTGATAAAATCGTAACTTCGTCCAGGGTTTTTCCTTCAGCAAGAATGTGCTTGCTCCTTGGCAGGTCCTGGGGCCTGTGGGTTATGGCCCATCTCATCACTTGTAGTCCTTGAACTTATCATCGGGCAACTGATCACTATTCCAACTTCCAACTTCCTAGTATTCTTAAATCCATCCAATTATACTGTCTTCCTTCCTTCTATTGGCATCAACTAGGATATGATTACTCAGACTCATCATGGAATTTCCATGGATCCATATTTCCAACATCATACCTCCTTTATATCCAATGGTAACTCATCTCTTCATCCTCATCGGAAATCCCACATACCGAGATAAAAACTTACACTTATGAAGTCCATATTCACTTCGTGGAACATCATTATCCTTTCCAGGGTCAAGCGTCCTTACAGGGGAATATTGGCCATCTCTGCATGGCACTTCTTTAACTGGGAAACGTGAAACACACCATGAACTCCTGATAGTCCTTCGGGTGACTCCAACTTGTTGGCCACTTCTCCCATACGCTCCAAAACTCGGTATGGTCCTACAAATCTCGGGGCTAACTGTCCCTTAAGTCCAATCCGTTTAACTCCTCGCAGAGGGAACACATGAAGACATGCTCTATCTCCAATTTCATAGACTACCTCCTTGTGTTTTTGAGTCTACATAACTCTTTTGCCTGGACTGAGCTACCTTCAGTCTATCTCGAATCAACTTAACATTCTCTTCTGACTCCTTGATCACATTTGGTCAAAACAACGGACGGTCTCCAACTTCATCCCACATACTCTTAGGGTATCACACATATCGAGAAAAAACTCGTATTCATTTTGTCCGAAATCCACTTAGTGGAGTATTCTTATCTTTTCCAGGGGTCAACGGTTTTCCTTACAATGCCCCAATATTTTATAGACCATATTTCTCATATCCTCGAAAATGGTCAACATCTTTCCTCATAGAGTAACTCATAAAATCCAAATCAGTACCAACACTGCTAACTTTATTGATTTCTCAAATTATTACAATCTCCTATTTTTCCATTACATGCCTCAACTCAACACCTCAATATAAAGGAAAATGTTCTCACCACTACTACTATATTTCTTCTGTCACAATCTCAACTATTTATCACAAGTCTCCTTCTCCTTCGGACAAACTCTGGCAAAGTGCCCTGCTTCATTACAACGGAAACATATTACTTCTGGCAAGTTTCGAGGTTTCCTTGTGATTATATAGCCTACTTGGGTCCTTGGCTTCCTTTTTGGGAAATTGCTGAGATAGTGCCCTGACTCCTTGCACCTATAACAGGTGACATGACTCAGATCCTTCCTGGAATCCAATCTACTTCTCTTTCTGGACCTTTTCATTCCAATCAGAGCTTCTATTTCCTGTGGGTCATATTCTACTTCCTCCGTCGGGAATTCTACTAGATCCCCATTCAAACAATTTTGGGAGATGTGTCCTTCTTCTCCACATGAATAGCATGACTTGGTGCAGGGTTTAATTGGTTCCTCTTTCGGTGTGTCCTTCACCTCTTCCTTCATCGCAAGTTCTTCTAAACTTTCCATAAGAGCTCCTTTCATTGCTTCTTCCTTCTGCTGGATGGTTCTTTGTACCAAGGGGTAAATGTGACACTGAGCAGGGTAGTGGGTAGTCCCTTCACACAAGAAACAAGTGATCTGCCTAGTTGGGAATTCTTCAGCTGGGTGACTTCCTTCACACTTAGGGCATTCATCCTTGTGTTCTTTATGGTTGTTTCCTATTTCTCCACAAATCTTGCATGCACATGGTTTCCTCATATCCTTTCCATAAGACTTCAACTTCTGGGAAACAAGCCGAGACTTTGGCAGAGTCAACTTTAATTCTTTCCAAGTGGTTACTCCTTGCCATCCATTGATCGTTTGGTACATCTTCCACCAAGTAGCAGCACCTCTTTCAAAACATTGAAGAGCATGCTAGGCCCTATCCTTTCCGGCTATAGGGTTGTTTTCCATATGATCCTCCATGTTCTGAATCCATCGGTCTGTCTCCAATTGACTCATCAGTCCCGAAAATACAAGCTCATCTCCATTCATCCTCTATTAGGTTCATGGGTTTTGGGGTGAGATAAGAAATATAGAGAGGGATATACACAATACAAACAAAGTTTTGAAAGACAGATTTTATTGTGGCTGTCGGAAAAACATCAAACAAATGACAGCTCACAGTCATCGCATCTAACGTAGGTATATAACAGGGGTTTGGTCTTCTAAAGGTCAACGTCGTCAAACTCTTCCAGTTTTGTACATGCCTCCAACGGCTTCTTCTCATCGTGCTTGTCTTTCTCAAGTTCTTTTGCCAGATCAACTCTGTTGACGCGAAGTCTCTCGTGACGTCCTTCAATATTCTGGAGTTGCATTCCAAACTTCTAGTTTCAACATCCTTGGCATGAGCCATGGTCATACTGTCCTTCAGTTCCTGACAAATCTTCGGTATCTCGAGCTTGGCTACTTCAACTTCTGGGTCCTAAGTTCTTCACGAAATGCTCCTTGTCAAAATACGGCTTCTTGTAGCTCCATCTTAACTTCCTGATGTGACACTCCAGATCCTGGTGATACACCGGCTAAGGTTAAAACTTCATCTTACTAATAGGTGCTCCATCAGCCTTCTTCCATCAAATCCATTCTGATGACATGCATCCTTAACTTAGCATGGTGACGATAGCATCAGCGGAAGATAACTTCTTGGATAGCTGTGTTTCTGCTCTTGTCATTTCCATGAGGTATCATTCCATAGTTGATATCTCCTGCCTTAGGGTTTTCTTTGACAAAACTTTGAGTTCTCATGCTCCTTGTTTCAGTCTTTCTTCGATACACCTTGATCTCAGGTATTGACAACTTTCATAGTCTGCCAAGTTCCAAAAGGGTAGCCTTCCTAGGTCATACAAATCTGGGAAATTCCTCAGAGCCTTCAAATTCTCCTTGTCTTCAGAGTCTTCAACCGTTGTAGTTTCCATGCACGGTAAAATCTTCTTCAGTCCGAATGGTCTTAGTTGTCCAATATCTTGTACTTCTTGGAGTGGTCTCATCGGTCGAATCTTCGTGTGGTCAAAAGGGAAAAGGGTATGGTCTCACTAACGGGAATATTTGAATAAACTCATAAGAGAAGAGAGGTAGAAGATCTTTTGAAAGGGAAAGTTGTAGAGAAAATCTTTGCTATGGCTTGCCAGTTTCTAGGGTCACGTCCTACAGTCAACCTCGCTCTGATACCATCTTGTAGCGACCCGACCCGAATGGATCAAGTCTCTGTGCTTATGTGTCATCCCTGGATCAGTATGCTGACACACACAGTACTCGAAGGATTTATAACAGAGGTAAATCACATGTATAAAGTAACGTAAATACTATTACCTCAATCCATAAAGCGGAAGCAACAAGGTTGTGGATTCCCATCAACACCAATGGCAAAGTTGAGTGTAGAAATCATAACCCTAACGTATCGCTTACTCGTCGTGAGAAACCTGCAACATGAGACGTTGCAGCCCGAAAACGGGTCAGTACATTGAATGTACTGGCAAATTCACACCATAGAGAATGACGAATAAAGGCTATCACTACATGCATATTTGGCTGGTGGAAAAGCTCTATGGTTATAAGGTTTTTGCGAAAAGCCAATTTTTCCCTACTGCAAAGGAATAAATTTATTTAACTACCATGGTGGTTGTGAAACATTGAGAATGGTTGACAGCATTCTCAATCCCAATTAAAAGTGAACAATTAAAACCCAACAATATTAATTAGAAGTAACATGTTGAGATTCACATGATATTCAAGTACTAGATACTCAAGATTGTCCATAACCGGGGACACGGCTAATCATGATTAGTTTGTTACACTCTGCAGAGGTTTGCGCACTTTTCCCACAAGACTCGATCGCCTCCATTGGATTTCTCGCAGTACATGGTGTTTGAGAAATGGATGACCGAGACATAGTCTTTCAGAAGCGCTAGCACCTTACGACGGAGTAGACCGTACCACCTACAACCCCTACATCTGCTAGTCTACCCCTATAAGAGTTCGCATGACTTAGTCAACTATGCCAGAGCCCATAATGGCTTGTGGCTGCACACAGAAGTATTTAGCATGAAAGATCTTATGATCCCTTTGAGCCTGGGTGGCGGTCCAAAAAAAACAGGCAAGTCCTAATAGACATCAGGTGCCTCAATCCACCCAGATGTGTGTTTAAGTTGCCACCTTAGATAAACCATTAAAATTATCAACTCACATCTGTCATGGATATCACTCACCCAATCCACGTCTACTAGCATAGCATGGCATAATAAGCAAACGTAGAAGTAACTCCCCAAAGGTTTCATAATAATACAGGTAATAGGTACTACCTCATCTACTTCCCATCCCACAATTTATTTAGATCCTAAACATGCAATGTGTGAGGATTGATCTAATGCAATAAAACTAGGTTGTAGAAAAGGTATGATCAAAGTGTGAACTTGCCTGCAATGTTGATGAAGATGATTCGCACTCAAAACTCTTGATAGATCTACTCGTCACACTCCGGTCAATCTATTGTAATCAAGCAATTGTATCCACACAACAAGTACTCATCTAATGCACAGGTAAAACTCGAACAAGAGAACAAACCAGAAAGTTCAACTTAAGAACTCCGGTTGCAAAGAAAGAAAGAACCGACAAACGACGGAAAACAAACGACGGAAGAAAACAACTCAGTTCTAGCAAGTTGAAACTAGGTCAAATTTTACTATAGCAAAAGCTTGTTTAAGTTGATTAGACGGAACGGCGGTTTCGAGATGAAACTCCAGGCGCTTGAATCACCTGATTCCGATAAACGAGCGAAAAGAAAGACTAGAAAGAAGATCGGATCTGAGATCGCGATCGGAGGGAACGCGGAATAAATCCGACGAGAAAGAAAACGAAGAACGGTTAAACGAACGGACGTTCATTAACCTATAAGAATCCGGTGATCACGTTCGTTGAGACGAACGGTCCGAAAGAAGAACGAAAACCAATCTAGGGTTTTCGGGAAAGAAATCGGAACGAAAAACCGATCTAGAAAACCGGAACAGTTTAGCAAAGAACCGGAAAGAAAACGAATCGGAAGAAATGGAACGATCTAGAAGAAAACTGTTCCGAGGCAAAAGAAGAGACGCGGCGCGGTACCTCCGGCAAGGTCTCCGGCGAACAGGGGCTCCGGAGGCGGCGGCGCGGTGACGCATGGCGGCGGCGGCGGTGTATGGCGGCGGCGGCGGCACTAGGGCGTGGGGTGGCGGCGTTGGGCGCGGTGGTGGCAAGATGCGGCGGCGGCGCGGGTGTGGGGGTGCGGTGCGGGGCGCGGCGGTGGCAAGATGCGGCGGCGCGCGGGTGACGCAGGGCGCGGCGCGGTGTGCTTGGGGCTTTGGGGCTTTGGATTTGATGTGTTTAGAGGGGGGTGTGGGAGTATTTATATTGGGGAGGGGAGAGAAAACTTGGTGTAGGGGTCAAGGAATTGGACTAGGAACAGGAAAGAAAAAGAGGGAAAAGAAAAGATCTAGAAATAGAAAAGGAAATACGGAAGTAGGACCAAATCCTACTAGGAACGGCGGCGGCTCCCTGGCGCTGCGCCTGGCGCCTGGGCACTAGGCGGCGCTAGCGATGGCCTTGGCCTGGCCGGCCGCTGGCTTGATTCGGTGGCTTGGGCCTTAGGCCCAAGTCGCTGGATCTGATTTTTTTAATAGATTTCGCGCGCAGAAAAACTAAAAGAAAACTAACTAAACGGACCCCAAAATTCTAAAAGTAAATTTTCCTCGACTCCTAAAAATGAGCCGAACAAAATGAACTTTACTCCGGACCTAAAATACAATTTTTGAAAACACGCATTTTTCCCTATCCAAATAAAAAGCAAACAAAACTCCGGCAAAACCAAAATTTGATCTATTTATTAAATCTTCATTTTTCCTAAATTGGGAAAAGTCATATTATTTCCCTCTCTCTTATTTTTTTTATCGGAAAAATTATTGAAGATGAAATAAATAAATCAAAAGATCCTCTTATCAAAATTTGAGAAAACTCCCAACTCATATTTCATATAATTTGAAGAAGTCATTTTATCTTCTCTCGTGAAAATCATTGAGTTGCATAGAGTTGCAGAATTGGAAATATCTTTCCAAATGAAATTCAAATGTTTTTAGCACCCCTTGTCATTTAAATAAATGGAAGAAGTCATGTCATCTTCTCTCCAGGATTTCGTGGTGAAAGGAATTTGAATTTACGGAGATCAAAAAGCAAATATGAAAGTTCGGGAAAGTCCTTTTATTCCCTCTCATTTCACTTTCAAAAAGCTTCGAATTCACTCACTTTCAGACAATCAATCAAATCTATCTATTTGTTTATAACATTCCAAAATTTAGAATTTTGGGATGTTACAGGCCGTCTCCCTCTCCAACTCCGGCGAGCTCACCGACGATCCTCGAAGTCCGCGCCACCAAAACCCTAGATCTATTTTCGGAGGGATAAAATTGCCCAAGTCTTTTTCCCCCTGATATTTTTTATGTCCTATTAAACATGTCATATCTCCATGCTCGTCGATCCAAATCATGCATATGATATGTCAAAATGTTTGTCTCGTTGAGCTCTTCATTTTAGAAGCATTTCCATGCATGTCACTGTTCATTATGATGCCTTTTTCATTAATGCAATGGTGCTATAAAATGTTAACTGGTGGTACTTATCAGATCATGGTGATTTGTCATTTTTGTTGCATTTGATGTGTGCATCATATGAGGATAAGGTCTACATGTGTTTTGAACTACAACATGCCATCTTTACAGGGTACAGGGTGCAAGTCTTGTATTTTTGTGATCTATGTGGTGACTAGCACAAGCATGCAAACTAGGCTCTGTGATGTTTCTGTTTTCAGGGACTTAGGATTTTGCTGTCATTTTCCTGCTGTTATTTTGATTCCATGTAAACTTGATGCTACATTGAGATCCATGCTTATTTTGGGATACTTCAGTGAGGATGTTTTGAACATGTGGTTATGTTCTATCCATTCATGCCACCGTTTGAAATTATGGCGTGCTCTAGCATGTCATTTTCTTGCTCTACTTTTGCTATAAAATGTTCCTGGCAGATTGTTAACATGTTAATCAATATTGCCATGGTTGTTGCTAGTGATCCATGCATCCTATGAACTCGCCCTTACCCTGGTTAGCTTCATGAACATGGCTGCTTGCTATGGATATGCTTATGTTGTCATTTAATGGTTGTGGTGAGTGGCATGAGCTTGCAAAGTTGCTATCACAAATCTGTTTATGCCAAGCTCTGTTTTTCTTCTAAGTCTGAAACTGTTAATAAAACTGGCTATTTTACATGGGTTCCATCATATCTTGTGTGCCTTTTTGGCTCATTTTCAGTAAGGAAGTTTTGATCTATGCATTTAGTAGAATCATGCCATTCCATTGTTTCCTATGATATGTTCCTGTAGCATGTTGTTTGCTTGCTCTAAACATTGCTTCCTGATGTTGTTTTTGACATGTTAGTATTTTCACTAAGTCTATCAAGCTGATATCTTTTGCACTTTTGCCGTGCTTGTTTGAACCTGTTCTAGTGTGATTTAGCCATAGCTAAGTGTTCGTATTTTGTCAAGCATATCTTGTACATCACTGCCATATGCTTTGTTGCTATGTTGGAGTGCAGTAGCTTAGTTTCTTGTTGCATTCTAAGTGAGATCGTGCTGTTAATCGCAGTCTTGCGTCATTCTTGTTTTGCTTGCCATTTGCAAACGGTCATCCGTTCCGGTGATCTTTATATCGATTTCAACCGAAATCATCTCATCTTTCTAGCGGCATACTTGGTTTGCCAAGTTGATGCCTTGACCATTATTTCCCTTCCGGAGCACGCATATGCATTGCATATCATATCTTGCATATCATGCCATGTATTGCATCATGTTGCTTGTGCATTGCAGCGTGATTGATTGTTGTCCCTTTGCTTGTGTTCTTGCCTTGGGTACAGCCGGGAGATGAGTACGTGAACGAGTAACCTATTGAGTATACTAACGAGGATCAAGCTTTCGACAACTCTGAGAACTTTGCAAGCAAGATGACCATACCCTCGAGATCACTTCTATCTTTGCTTGCTAGTTGTTCGCTCTATCATTATGTCGCGCTACCTACCACTTGTTATATCTTGCCTCCCATATTTCCATGTCAAGTCTCTAACCCACTGTCGATGTCGAAACCGGCGGATCTCGGCTAGGGGGTCCCGAACTGTGCACCTAAGGTCAATGGTAACAGAAGACATGGGACACGATGTTTACCCACGTTCAGGCCCTCTCTATGGAGGTAATACCCTACGTCCTGCTTGATTGATATTAACGAATATGAGTATTACAAGAGTTGATCTACCTAGAGATCGTAATGGCTAAACCCTAGAGGTCTAGCTTGTACGGCTATGGTAATGAATCTATCGACTAGCCTGGCCTTGGCTTATATAATGCACCAGCGGTCTAGGATAACAGGAGTCCTAGACGAATACGTTGGTGGAGAGGAGTCCTTGTCTTGATCACCAAGTCTTGTGGAATACTCCTTGTATGCGGCATGGGCTGCCTGAAGTGGCCCATGAGTGAACTGCCATGGGGGTCCTCGGCCTGTTCCACCTGGTCGGGAGACGATGTGCTGAGTACCCCCTAGTCCAGGACACCGTCAGTAGCCCCCTGAACCGGTCTTCAAGTTGGGGATGCTCCTCGATCCTTCCGAACTATTCTTCATCTTCGGTCGTCAGTCTTGAAAACTAGTTCAACAAATCTTTTCGTCTTCGATCTTGAGGATCACCGAAGTGAATCCGAAGGGTTTACACATCGGGTATCCGAGGACCCCCTTTAAGTTCTTGGCCTTTACCAATGCCTTAGGATTATTTTTTACGCCACACCTCGGGTTTGAAGTTGTTCCCGTGCAATGGTGTCCTCTTTCATCCGAGCTCCAACGCCGGACTGCATTCGAGATATCTTTTGCAGCCAAGCACCAACGCCGGACTATATCCGAGCTCCAACACCGGACTATGTACGAGGTGTCATAGATCACCTTGGCTTGAAAAGGTTTGAAGGAGGTTATCCGAGTTCAATGCTGAAAAGTTCTCTATGGAACGAGCCATTCGAATTAGGGCTTTATGCCGGACCACTTCCGAGCTCCAACGATGGTCAGCGTCCGAGGTGTCCTAATCTACCTCGGTCTTTTAAAAGATTGAATGAATTCAGCCGAGCTTAATGCCGGAAATGCCCTCTATGGAGCCAGCCACTGGTGCCCGAGCTTTATGCCGGACTGATTCTGATATGGTGCACCATCCCGACCGCGGGCTGATTTTTGTGAATATTTTTGATTGGTGCAATTTACTCTCTGCCGAGATATATAGGCAGTATATGTATATCCAGTAGCCCTCAAGGTGTGTGTCAGTCTAAACCCAAGGTGCACCTAAAGGAAAACCTAAAACTGCTGATCCTGGTAGCCCCTGAGACTCAAGTTGATTTGCGAAATCGGCCTGAGGATCAACTCCTAGCTCGGCAGCATACGTAGGAATAGAAACACGGTGTAATACATTAGAGATAATGGTGATCGGCGAACGGGCCCTTGAAAGAGGGTTTTGAGAAGTTTCCGCAATATATCAGATTGATTCCATATAGGTCCAGATGGTACCTATTGTTGTCCGAAGACGTGTTTGCCCATAGTTCGGTCAAGCCGAACACTAAGCACTTTGAATTTTCTGCACTGAACAGGCAATGCAGTAGCACCCGAGACACTGGTCGGGTGGCAACACCAGATTAGGTGATCAATGTGCCCCTTTAATATTTATAAATAATGAGTGCGAAGCCCAGTAGCCCCCGAGCCTTAATGTGGGCACGGGTGTCCGAATTAAGGATCGATATCTGTGTGAATTTTTTTGTTGTGTTTAACACAAACTTCTCGAAAAGAGAATAAAGATCTCTTAAAGGAGCTAGAGCCAGCGAAAGCTGGGCTCGCCAAGGTTGGCCCCAAGGGGCTTAATAGATAGGAAATGGATGCTACTTGGGATTTAGGAGAGCTTTGTGTAAGTTGCTCGCTTGGTATTTAAAAGATGAGCTGCAATAAATCAACTTTACTCGCAATTTATGATCCTATGTATCCAAGTATTTAACATCATTAATGCTTGGATCCGCATTGTACAAAAATTTGTTGACCGACCATTGGCTTCCACCTCCTCGGCCAAAAACTGGGGAGTGTTTGTCCTTCTTTATAAAGCCTTCATGAGAGAAAAGATTTACAACAAACAAGGCAATCCAGTCATACAGTTTGATAAACAAAGGTACGCGGAGAGATATGTTATATTAAGAAACATCTTCTAAGGAAAATAGTCCTGCTATCGGTTCCTTTCTTTGGGTCGTCATGCTCATCATGATCATGAAACCTCATCTCCGATCAATGTGGGAGGAAGATATTGAGGATTTAGTTCGGGGAAAGTTCCCGAACTCTATGGTATTAATGAACCAAAATTTTCACTTCCGTCGTTGCCGACCAATGTGATCCTTTAAGATCACTAGCTTTCCGCTTCACCCAGTCCGAGGTACTAACTCAGATGACCCGGTAGTAACAATCACAGAGGTGCTCCATTTACCACCTAGCCAAACAATCGGGAACGTAGGGGTAAGTACAGGAGCCAACAACCCAGCTTTGCAAAAATCTTAAGTCAAATTGACGCATATTTATGCCTTTATAACGATGATTACGGAAGGCAGCCCTTGTATATTAAATACAAATGACGATGATATGTTTATTTTGACTCCGTTGCGACCATTTATCAGTTGAAAGTGGCCCATCATCGGCTTCTACACCTTTGTAGATACTATGCAGGGTGTCTCCGCAATAACAAGACAACCCTTAGCCGACGTCTCGGTGCCCGAAGGCAGTTGTGTTAGCGGAAACGAGGCAATCAGATATGCGGGCTTTATAACTTTCACTTAGTCATAGGAGCTTTAAATTGGGGAATCTGGCTACGAGCCCCTGGTTAGTGTTCGGCGACAACTGAGGTCAAGCCGTAAACACTTCGGCCAATGTTATGAATGGCCCGTCATTTAACATAGTCATCAGATCGCTGACCAGTTTACACTTATTGTGGCAGTCAGTTTTCGGCTTTCTCCACTGAGGTGCTTAACCATGCGAGCTGGAAGCACAATCATAGTGGTTCTCTCTTGGCGCACCTAGCTGAACAAAGCGGAACGTAGGAGACAAGCACAGGAGCCGGGCAACCCAACTATTTGACCGAAGACACAATTTGAAACCGATGCATATATAGCAATATCCGAGAATGTTTTTGCCGAATCCCTAAAGGTGTTCGGCGTTGCACTGCGAGACTTATGCTGGAAACACACAAATAGTTTAAAAGTGCCATAGGCTTGGAAAACCAAAAAACGTCAATAAACACTTGACGTCCGAACAAGATCAAGTGTTCGGTGCCAATCCAAAAAATGGAAAAAATTGTGCTTATGTCGTGCTTTAACATGCCACATCCGATCTCGAGACTTCACGCGGGTCCGCCTATGTCTTCAAGCTCATTATCCCAAAGGCGGAGTACTTCTCCGAGGTCAGTTTAGAAAAAAGACTTTGCAACGACCAAGAAGAAAACACATTTACTATAAAAGAACTTATATAAATTTTAAGAGCCCCCAAGTGACTTGGGTAAGAGAATATTATGTATAATGATTGTATGTACCGAAGTACATATATCATATCTGTGTTCACCCGAACTTTAAACGCGTCTTAACCGACCGTCGGCTTCTCCCTCTTCGGTCAAGGGCCGAAAAGTGTTATGTACTCCACCTGTCGAGAATATCGACGATGTTTCCGATAACTAGGCAATTAAGCCATAAGGCTGTAACACACAAAGCGCGCTCAGGAAACTTATGCTATATTACTGATGAAGTGTAAGAAGCATCTTCGAAGAAAATAGTACCCCCACCGATACCTTTCTTCGACTGCTTATTGTTACTATGAGGCTTGTGCAACAATTTTTTTGTACTCATGAGTTTCGTTGTGTGCCGGCCATGATTGAAAACAATAAGAGCGCTAGCTTTCGGCTTCACCCAGTCTGAGGTACTAAGTCGGATGACCCGGTAGTAATAATCATAGAGGTGCTCCCTTTACCGCCTAGCCGAACAATCGGGAACGTAGGGGTAAGCACAGGAGCCAGGCAACCCAGCTTGCGAAACACTTAAGTCAACATGGTGCATATTGTGGCGTAATATACAAACAAGGAACGAAGCCATACACGTATAATCATATGCAAGAGGAAAGGCTTCATAAAGGAAGCCCCTAAATAAACGGGGTATTTGAATTTGTGTGTCACAAACAAAGTTTTGACAAGGAATTTTGTCACAAACAACTTTTTTCCCAAAAGTATAATGCTTGGTCGAAGCGAACAAAAATTAAAACTAAAAGTTTTTTAGCACGAAAGCGACTTAGCTGGTTAATGTGCTCGGTGTTGATGACGCGATTCGGGCTTGTGGGGGGACGAAGACGCCCATTGATCTGTGACAGATCCGATAAGGTTCGCAGTCCTCGGCATGGCCGAGGTCCCAGCCTCCAAGCCCGAGGTGTCTGATCAAGGAGTTCGGCACTCCGAGGTAGTGACACGGCTCGGCCAATGCCGGCCGGCAGAGTGACGCTGAAGTCCCCGGTGTGGGTTAATGAAGTGATGACGAAGCCCCAGTCTAGCCGAGCTGACAGTGCTGCCCAATCCGGATCATTTACCTGTGCACAGAAGATAGTGCAAGCGGGAGATAACAGTAATAAAAAAAGGTTGCATGATTAATAATTCATGCAAAGTGAGTAATAAAAGAAATATGGCCCATGCGCCAAGCACCCGACGAGGTAGGACCCTCTTGATGATGCCGAAGTCCCCGAGGCAACCGATCATGTCAGTATGGCAATTCAACCAACAAGATGATCATGCGAGCCGATTTATGCCAATTGGCATGATGACGTTGGCTTGTCGAAGTGACCGCGTGACGCAGTCGAAGTCGATCACCTACACACATAAAATAGTGTGGTCCAAAACAAATAATATAAATATATATATATATAATTCTTTTGTAATTGCTTTTCGCAAAAATAATTTATTTAAAGATATGTGCCCTGCCGCCGAAGTCAATATCGATGCAGGGTGTCCGCATGATGCAGTAAAGGCGTGGCAAAGCCGAATTCACAGGTCGGTCCGAGCTCTGGATGCAGCGTTTGCTGAACTATGTACGGAAACTGACGGAACCAGCATGCGACTGTCGTTAATGCGGCCACCATTTGATAGACCTGTGTACAGATGATGGAACAAACCAGAGTAATAATTCCTTGGAAAAGATAACAACCAAACAAAAATTACTACGATTAATAGCACCTGGTTTATTTGTTGTAGCAGTCTGAAGAAAGGTTACTCCCAAAATTGGGTCTCGATCCGCACACCCATTGGCAGATGTGTGATCTGCTGGCAAAGATTGTCTCACTGAGGCAAAGCCCCCGGCCCAGCTAACGTAACGAAGCTGGTCGGCTGGTGACGCCGAAGTCTCCGGAGTAGGTGACGAAGAAATAACGAAGCCCCCGGTCTAGCCGAGGTGTCGAAGTAGGTCGGCATGATGGACATCGGCTTGAAGAAGCAACAGTGCGGCCATGCCGATGCAGGTCGTAGCTCGTGACATGGTCAATGTCGGCATGATGAAATGATTGTGCGGCGATGCCGGTGTGCCCGCTCCGTGTAGTCCGTGGGGCGGCGATGTTGATGATGATTTATCCTTCGCGATGCCGAACTCTTGTTCGGTTCACAGAGATGATGATCCGAAGAAGTTGAGCTCGGCTCAACAAAGCGACGATGTGTCTAGCGCAGGTCGGCAGCCGTAGAGCAACGTTGTCGGGCTGGTTTGACACCGGCGCGATGGTGAAGATCATATTGGAAAAGACTTTAAATTTAGCGGGATGTGTTTGGGAACAAAACAAAATACCGCATACAAAACTTCCTTCAAAAAGGATGTCCGAAATCCCGTTCATAAAAAAGATGAACTCAGGTCGGATTCGTTCTCGCACAAAAAATAGAACTGAAAAGTGATGCACTAATCGGAAGGTCCCGGAGTTTGGACAGTAGGATCGAGCTGAAATTTTGAGGAATGGTAGATATCCTAATTCCGCAACATATGGACGGTTGGATCTTCCAAAGGACCTCCGAGCTGGGCTTTGGTGATCACGCCCTAAACTTGTCCAGATTCTTGTCCAGATTTGACAGGGCTCCGGTATATCATAGATTGCCAGAGATTACTCCATTAGAACTCGACAAAATTTTCCAGGGTTGTTGTAGACTCAATTACACGCAATTCCACCGAAGCAATCATTAAATCGACACTCAAGGAGGCGGTGGCGGCAGATACAAGTTCGTTGTCCAGAAAAACAGCACGGTCACCCGAGGGCAATGTTGACGTTGAGCCCCCGAGCTCCATGGATGATTCCTCCATGATCTTGATAGAGATCGGAGTTGATGTTGATGAAGGCCCTCATCCGAACATGATGATCAGAGGTAGGGCACAGTCCTCGATCAAGCCAAGGTGACCAGTCGAGCCGGCGACGAACATGCTGACGTCACAGTTGATCTGCAGTCGAGCCATTGATCCTTTGCCGACCACACAACGGAACTCTCAATGAAAGCACCAATGTCGATGTCAAAACCAGAAGATCTCGGGTACGGGGTCCCAAACTGTGCGCCTAAGGTCGATGGTAATAGGAGACAGGGGACACAATGTTTACCCAGGTTCAGGCCCTCTCTATGGAGGTAATACCCTACGTCTAGCTTGATTGATGTTGATGAATATGAGTATTACAAGAGTTGATCTATCTCGAGATTGTAATGGCTAAACCCTAGAGGTCTAGCTTGTATGGCTATGGTAATGAATCTATTGACTAGCCTGGCCTTGGCTTATATAATGCACTAGAGGCCTAGGATAACAAGAGTCCTAGCCGAATACGTTGGTGGAAAGGAGTCCTTGTCTTGATCACCAAGTCTTGTGGAATACTCCTTGTATGCGGATGGGCTGCCCGAAGTGGCCCATGAGTGAACCGCCATGGGGGTCCTCGGCCCGATCCACCTGGTCGGGAGACGATGTGGTGAGTACCCCCTAGTCCAGGACACCATCACCCACCTTCCAAGCAAACCATTGTTTGACTATGTTACCGCCTTTGCTCAGCCCCCTCTTATAGCGTTGCTAGTTGGAGGTGAAGTTGAAGTTTGTTCCATGTTGGAACATGGTTATGTTGGGATATCATATTATCTCTTATTTAAATTAATGCATCTATATACTTGGTAAAGGGTGGAAGGCTCGTCCTTTTGCCTGGTGTTTTGTTCCACTCTTGCCGCTTTAGTTTCCGTCATACCAGTGTTATGTTCCTTGATTTTGCGTTCCTTACGCGGTTGGGTGTTATGGGAACCCCTTGACAGATCGCTTTGAATAAAACTCCTCCAGCAAGGCCCAACCTTGGTTTTAACATTTGTCACCTAAGACTTTTTCCCTTGGGTTCCGCGGACTCAAGGGTCATCTTTATTTTAAACCCCCGTGCCAGTACTCCTCTGAGTGTTGGTCCAACCTGTCAACCACCGGTGGCCACCAGGGGCAACTCTGGGCTGGCCTGGACAATCCGGTGTGCCCTGAGAACAAGATATGTGCAGCTCCTATCGGGATTTGTCGCCACAGTCAGGCGGCTTTGCTGGTCTTGTTTTACCATTGTTGAAATGTCTCGTAACCGGGATTCAGAGACTGGTCGAGTCTTTCCGAGAGAAGGAATATCCTTCATTGACCGTGAGAGCATGTGATGGGCTAAGTTGGGACACCCCTGCAGGGTATAAACTTTCGAGAGCCATGTCCGCGGTCCGCGGTTATGTGGCAGATGGGAATTTGTTAATATCCGGTTGTAGAGAACTTGACACTTGACTTAATGAAAATGCATCAACCGTGTGTGTAGCCATGATGGTCTCTTTTCGGCGGAGTCCGGGAAGTGAACACAATCTTGTGTTATGCTTGAACATAAGTAGTTTCCAGGATCACTTCTAGCTTCTTGACCGTGTGTTGCTTCTCTTCTCGCTCTTATTTGCGTATATTTGCCACCATATATGCTTACTGCTTGTTGCAGCTCCACCTCACTGCCTTCTCCTACCCATAAGCTTAAATAGTCTTGATATCATGGGTGTGAGATTGTTGAGTCCTCGTGACTCACGGATACTTCCAAACAGTTGCAGGTGCCAATGATGCCAATGCAGGTGATGCTACCGAACTCAAGTGGGAGTTCGACGATGATCTGGGTTGTTACTACATTTCGTTTCCTGATGATCAGTAGTGGAGCCCAATTGGGATGATCGGGGATCTAGCATTTGGGGTTGTCTTCCTTTATTTTGGTTCCGTAATCGGACCTTTGATTGTACCTTGGATGATGTATGTATTATTTATGTATTGTGTGAAGTGGTGATTGTAAGCCAACTCTTTATCCCTTTCTATTCAGTACATGGATTGTGTGAAGATTACCCCTCTTGCGACAAAACTACCATGCGGCTATGCCTCTAAGTCGTGCCCTGACACGTAGGAGATATAGCCGCATTGTGGGTGTTACAAATATGCAAGGGATGGATAAGACAATTCCCGAGATCTTCGCAATGCTAAAGGTTGCGGAGGTAGAAATCAAGAAGGAGCATCAAGTGTTGATTGTTAACAAGACCACTAGTATCAAGAAGAAGGGCAAAGGGAAGAAGGGGAACTTCAATAAGAACGGCAAACAAGTTGCTGCTCAAGTGAAGAAGCCCAAGTCTGGACCTTAGCCCGAGACTGAGTGCTTCTACTACAAAGGGACAGGTCACTAAAAGCGGAACTGCCCAAGTATTTGGCGGATAAGAAGGATGGCAAAGTGAAAGGTATATTTGATATACGTGTTATTGATGTGTACCTTACTAATGCTCGTAGTAGCGCCTGTGTATTTGATAGTGGTTCTATTGCTCATATTTGCAACCCTAAACAAGGGCTAAGGATTAAACGAAAATTGGCTAAGGACGAGGTGACGATGCGCGTGGGAAATGGTTCCAAAGTCGATGTGATCGCCATCGGCACGCTACCTCTACATCTACCTTCGGGATTAGTTTTAGACCTGAATAATTATTTTTTTGGTGCCAGTGTTAAGCATGAACATTATATCTGGATCTTGTTTGTTGCGAGATGGTTATTCATTTAAATCAGAGAATAATTGTTGTTCTATTTATATGAGTAATATCTTTATGGTCATGCACCCTTGAAGAGTGGTCTATTTTTGTTGAATATCGATAGTAGTGATACACATATTCATAGTATTGAAGCCAAAAGATACAAGTTTAATAATGATAGTGCAACATATTTGTGGCACTGCCATTTAGGTCATATTGGTGTAAAGCGCATGAAGAAACTCCATGCTGATGGACTTTTGGAATCACTTGATTATGAATCACTTGATGCTTGCGAACCATACCTCATGGGCAAGATGACTAAGATTCCGTTCTCTGGAACAACAGAGCGAGCAACACACTTATTGGAAATAATACATACTGATGTATGCGGTCCGATGAGTCTTGAGCCTCGCGGCAGGTATCATTATTTTCTGACCATGACAAATGATTTGAATAGATATGGGTATATCTACTTGATGAAACATAAGTCTGAAACATTTGAAAAGTTCAAAGAATTTCAGAGTAAAGTGGAAAATCATCGTAACAAGAAAATAAATTTTCTATGATATGAGCATGAAGGTGAATATTTGAGTTATGAGTTTGGTCTTCATTTGAAACAATGTGGAATAGTTTCGCAACTCACGCCACCTGGAACACCACAGCGTAATGGTGTGTCCGAGCGTCGTAACCGCACTTTATTAGATATGGTGCAATCTATGATGTCTCTTACTGATTTACCGCTATTGTTTTGGGGTTATGCTTTAGAGACGGCTGCATTCAGTTTAATAGGGCACCATCTAAATCCTTTGAGATGACACCATATGAACTATGGTTTGGCAAGAAACCCAAGTTGTTGTTTCTTAAAGTTTGGGGATGTGATGCTTATGTGAAAAAGCTTCAACCTGATAAGCTCGAACCCAAATCGGAGCAATGTGTCTTCATAGGATGCCCAAAGGAGACTTTTGGGTTCCCCTTCTATCACAGACCCGAAGGCAAAATATGCGTTGCTAAGAATGAATCCTTTCTAGAGGAGTTTCTCTCAAAGAAGTGAGTGGGAGGAAAGTAGAACTTGATGAGGTAATTGTACCTTCTCCGGAATTGGAAAGTAGTTCATCACAGAAATAAGTTCCAGTGATTCCTACACCAATCAGTGAGGAAGCTAATGATGATATCATGAAATTTCTGATCAAGTTACTACTGAACCTGATAGGTCAACCAGAGTAAGATCCGCACCAGAGTGGTACAGTAATCTTGTTCAGGAGGTCATGTTACTTGACCATGATGAATCTACGAACTATGAGGAAGCAATGATGAGCCCAGATTCCGCGAAATGGCTTGAGGCCATGAAATCTGAGATGGGATCCATGTATGAGAACAAAGTGTGGACTTTGGTTGACTTGCCCGATGATCGGCAAGCAATAGAGAATAAATGAATCTTTAAGAAGAGGACTGACGATGACGGTAATTTTACTGTCTACAAAGCTCGACTTGTTGCGAAAGGTTTTCGACAAGTTTAAGGAGTTGACTACGATGAGACCTTCTCACCCGTAGCGATGCTTAAGTCTGTCTGAATCATGTTAGCAATTGCCGCATTTTATGATTATGAAATTTGGCAAATGGATGTCAAAACTGCAGTCCTTAATGGATATCTTAAAGAAGAGTTGTATATGATGCAACTAGAAGGTTTTGTCGATCCAAAAGGTGCTAACAAAGTGTGCAAGCTCCAGCGATCCATTTATGGACTGGTGCAAGCCTCTCGGAGTTCGAATATACGCTTTGATAGTGTGATCAAAGCATATGGTTTTATACAGACTTTTGGAGAAGCCTGTATTTACAAGAAAGTGGGTGGGAGCTCTGTAGCAGTTCTGATATTATATGTGGATGAAATATTATTTATCGGAAATGATACTGAATTTCTGAATAGCATAAAAGGATACTTGAATAAGAATTTTTCAATGAAAGACCTCGGTGAAGCTGCTTATACATTGGGTATCAAGATCTATAGAGATAGATCAAGACGCTTAATTGGACTTTCACAAAGCACATACCTTGATAAAGTTTTGAAGAAGTTCAAAATGGATCAGTCAAAGAAAGGGTTCTTGCCTGTGTTACAAGGTGTGAAGTTGAGTCAGACTCAATGCCCGACCACTACAGAAGATAGAGAGAAAATGAAAGTCATGCCCTATGGCTCACCATAGGTTCTATCATGTATGCAATGCTGTGTACCAGACCTGATGTGTGCCTTGCTATTAGATTAGCAGGGAGGTACCAAAGTAATCCAGGAGTGGATCACTGGACAGCGGTCAAGAACATCCTAAAATACCTGAAAAGGACTAAGGATATTTTTCTCGTTTATGGAGGTGACAAAGAGCTCATCGTAAACGGTTACGTCGATGCAAGCTTTGACACTGATCCGGATGACTCTAAGTCACAAACCGGATACGTATTTATATTGAATGGTGAAGCTATCAGTTGGTGCTGTTCCAAGCATAGCGTTGTGGCGGGATCTACGTGTGAAGCGGAGTACATAACTGCTTCAGAAGTAGCAAATGAAGAAGTTTAGATGAAGGAGTTCATATCCGATCTAGGTGTAATACCTAGTGCACTGGGTCCAATGAAAATCTTTTGTGACAATACTAGTGCAATTGCCTTCGCAAAGGAATCCAGATTTCACAAGAGAACCAAGCACATCAAGAGACGCTTCAATTCCGTTTGCGATCAAGTCAAGGAGGGAGACATAGAGATTTGCAAGATACATATGGATCTGAATATTGCAGACCCGTTGACTAAGCCTCTCTCACGAGCAACACACATCAACACCAAGACTCCATGGGTGTTAAAATCATGGCGATGTGAACTAGATTATTGACTCTAGTGCAAGTGGGAGACTGAAGGAAATATGCCCTAGAGGCAATAATAAAGTTGTTATTTATATTTCCTTATATCATGATAAATGTTTATTATTCATGCTAGAATTGTATTAATCGGAAACTTAGTACATGTGTGAATACATAGACAAACAGAGTGTCCCTAGTATGCCTCTACTTGACTAGCTAGCTCGTTAATCAAAGATGGTTATGTTTCCTACCCATAGACATGTGTTGTCATTTGATGAACGAGATCACATCATTGGAGAATGATGTGATGGACAAGACCCATCCGTTAGGTTAGCATAATGATCATTTAGTTTTATTGCTATTAGTTTCTTCATGATTTATACATGTTCCTCTAACTATGAGATTATGCAACTCCCTAATACTGGAGGAACACCTTGTGTGCTATCAAATGTCACAACGTAACTGGGTGATTATAAAGATGCTCTAAAAGTGTCTCCGATGGTGTTTGTTGAGTTGGCATAGATCGAGATTAGGATTTGTCACTCCGTGTAATGGAGAGGTATCTCTGGGCCCTCTCGGTGATGCACATCACTATGAGCCTTGCAAGCAATGTGTCTAATGAGTTAGCCACGGGATGATGCATTACGGAACGAGTAAAGAGACTTGCCGGTAACGAGATTGAACTAGGTATGATGATACCGACGATCGAATCTCGGGCAAGTAGCATACTGATGACAAAAAGGAACAACATGTGTTGTTATGCGATTTGACCGATAAAGATCTTCATAGAATATGTAGGAGCCAATATGAGCATCCACATCCCGCTATTTTTTATTGACCGGAGATGTATCTCGGTCATGTCTACATAGTTCTTGAACCCGTAGGGTCTGCACGCTTAATGTTCAATGACGATTTGTATTATGATTTATGTGATTTGATGAACCGAACTTTGTTCAGAGTCCCGGATGAGATCTCGGACATGACGAGGAGTCTCGAAATGGTCGAGACATGAAGATTTATATATTGGAAGGTTATGTTTGCACACCGGAATGGTTTCGGAAAGGTTCGAGCATTTTTCGGAGTACCGGGGATTACCGAAACCCCCCGGGGAGTTAATGGGCCTTCATGGGCCCTAGTGAAGAGAGGAAGCGGCGGCCAGGTGGTGGTGCATGCCCCCCCAAGCCAAATCGGAATTGGACTAGGGTTGGGGGGCCGGCCCCCTTTCCTTCTCTTCTACCCCACCTTCCCTCCTTCTCCTAGTGGGAATAGGAGGGGGGGGGTGAATCCTACTTGGACTGGGAGTCCAAGTAGGACTCCCCCCATGGCGCCCCCCCTTGGGCCAGTCACCACTCCTCCACCCTTTATATGCGTGGGAGGGGGCACCCCAAAGGCATACCAAGTCTTCCCTTAGCCGTGTGCGGTGCCCCCCTCCACAGTTACACACCCTGGTCATATCGTTGTAGTGCTTAGGCGAAGCCCTGTGCCGGTAACTTCATCATCACTGTCGCCATGGCATCGGGCCGACGGAACTCTCGCTCGTCCTCAACTAGATCAAGAGATCGAGGGATGTCATCGAGCTAAACGTGTGCTGAATGTGGATGCACCGTACGTTCGGTGCTTGGACCGGTTGGATCGCGAAGACTTTCGACTACATCAACCACGTTACTAAATGCTTCCGCTTTCAGTCTATGAGGGTGCGCGGACACACTCTCCCCGCTCGTTGCTATGCATCTCCTAGATAGACCTTGCGTGATCATAGGTAAAAAATTTGAAATACTGCGTTCCCCAACAACTCTCCCCCTCTCGTTGCTATGCATCTCCTAGATAGATTTTGCGTGAGCGTAGGATTTTTTTTGAATGCTATGTTCCCCAATAGTTATGATCAACACTACTAGTTTGAATAGCTTCTACCCAGTTAGTAACATAATCAACAACAACCAAAATATGTGTATACCTGTAAGTGCATCTAGAGCCACCCCTAGTTGGTTTTGGAGTATTGACGACAAACCTAGTTGAGGGACTAATGTGTTTGTGAGAATTGCAGGATAACACAGGTAGAAGTCCCTCATTGATTCGGTTTTACTACCAGAGATGACCCCTAAAAATGTACGAAGACATTGAAGACAATGGTGGTATTTGAAGATATTCACATTGAAGACTATGACAAGAGAAGACACCACATGAAGCCAATGGAACTCGAAGACTTAGATTCTTCGTAGTTTTATTTCATTTGTGTTGAGTCATAGGAACCACCGTACTGTTAAGTGGGGTCCAAGAGAACCAGTCAGAATGACTGAAGTGATGCCTAATTCAAAACCTATATCTTCGAGCGAAGACTATGAGAGCAAATCTTGTCCAGAGTCGGACAAGTCAGCTTTACTTGTAGCTCAAGTAAAGTTGCCGTGTGAGTTTGAAATCTGACCATTGGTACATGTGTCAGTTCCTTAGTGACCCAGGGTCATTACGGACAAATCAGGTCGGGTTGCCCAGTGGCTATAAATAGTCCATCCCCTATAACCATAAACGGTTGGCTGCTCAGATTTCAGTGCACGGCTTTTGTCGTTTGAGAGCAACCCACCTCGAAGCCTTTGAGAGAAAATTCCTAGTGAGGAGAAAAGCCCTAACCACCCAGAGCCAGAGTAAATTGGGCATCACTTAAGTCTTCTTGTCTGAGTGATCTGAAGACTTATTACACTTGAGGACTGTGCATCCTCCAGCCGGGTAGGTGTCGCGTTCTGAACATCCAAGAGAAATTGTGGATTGCCGGTGAACGAAGTCTGTGAAGGTTTGGGAGTCTACCTTGAAGACTTACCAGAGTGATTGGGCGTGGTCTGTGTGACCTTAGCTCAAGGAGAAAACGGTGAGGACTGGGTGTCCTGAGCTGCGTGTTCAGGACTGGGTGTCCGGGACTGTGTGTCCTTTGGTTTAAATACCTAGCCGCTCCAACCAGACGTACAGTTGTCACAGCAACTGGAACTGGTCCAACAAATCATTGTCTTCAGCGTGTCACTGGTTTCATCTTCACTTCCTTTTACTTATTGTTACACATTGTGAAGCCATTGCATGCTTGCTTTATCTTCTGTCTTCACAACATAACTGTATGATTTGTTTGGCTTCATAACTTCTTCCTACCTGATCCTTATTACACTGCAACTACTTGTCTTGTGCTTTCCCTCTATTGAATACTTGACCATGGCTTGCCTAGTGTAATCTAACTTCTGCTGCTTAACTGATTGGCATATCTGTACTGTTTGTCTTCATAACCTCCACGTTTTGAAGACTTTCATAAAAATCGCCTATTCACCCCCCCTCTAGTCTATATAACGCACTTTCAATTGGTATCAGAGCAAGGTGCTCCCTTGTTCTGTGTGATTCGGTTTAACCACCTGGAGTTTTAGCTATGTCGACTGCAGGGATAATTAAAGTCTCCGCTGCGTGCCCCGTCTTCAATGGAACTGAATATCCCTACTGGAAGAATAAGATGCGCATGCATCTTGAAGCCATTGACGTCGACCTATGGTATCTCGTCGAAAACGGCGTTCCCAAGGCTGGAGAAGGTGTCACTGCTGCTGATGTCAAGAAGTTCACTCAACTAGACTCTACTGCCAAGAATATCATCTGTGGTCATCTGACCAAGGGACAGTACGGCCGTGTGAGTGCCTTGAAGACATCCAAGCTGGTCTGGGACTGGCTCTCCAAAGTCAATGAAGGCATCTCAACCCAGAGAGATCAGAGAATCAGTGTTCTTTGCAACCTCTTCAACCGCTTCAAGCGAAATGACAATGAGAATGTCCAGCACACATTTGACCAGCTCACTGACATCACAAATGGGCTTCAAGCCCTCGGAGCCACTGAGATCACCAAACATGAAATCGTCAAGACGCTGCTGAGATCACTTGACAGTTCATTTGACATCCTAGCCCTGATGATTCAAGAACGTCCAGACTTCAAGACACTCGATCTGTCTGACATACTTGAGGGGCTCAACACACATGAGTTTCAGCTTTCTGAGAAAAGAGATATCTACGGTCCAAACTATGGGCGAACTCGTGCCTTGAAGGCAAAAGCTGTGTCCTCATCTGAAGAAGAATCTGACAGCAGTTCTGATGATCCTGAAGACATTGGAAGGGAACTTGCAATGCTAGTGAAGAAGTTCCAGAAATTCACCAAGAAGAAAGGCTTCAGAAAGTCTTCACGATCAAGCTCAAGGAATGATGAAGCTACTGCTCATGACTACAAGAAGAAAATATGTCACAAGTGCAAGAAAACTGGACACTTCATCTCTGAGTGTCCACAGTGGGACAATGAGAGCAGAAAGAAGAAGAAGAGCAAGGAATATGACTCTAACGACAAGAAGAATAAGAAATACTCAAAGTCTTCTTCCAAGTCTTCCTCAAAGTCTTCATCACACAAGAACAGCTCAACTGGCAAGGCTCGTGCGTTTGTTGGCAAGGAAATGGATTCAGAGGAGGAGTCCGCTTCTGAGGAGGCAGAGGTGAAGTCTGAGGAGGAGTCTGATTCTGGCATTGCGAGTCTGGCTACAGCATACGTCGCCAAGTCCATCTTCAACACTGAAGACAATGACTTCATCACCAACACCGATGCAAATGACAAGGACGACTCTACTCCTACCTACTGCTTCATGGCACGCGGTGCCAAGGTAAACACACGCACTACTCACTATCAAACATCCAGTGACGATGACTCTGATTGTGATTCAAAACCCAGCTACAAAACACTTGCTAAAATTGCCACTGAACAACAGAAAGCCATGGAACATATTCAAAAACTGTTAGACAGAAGCGATGATCTGTTGGGTGCTGAAATGACTCGACCTGAATCCTTAATTGAAGACATAAAAAATCTTCATGTTAAGTATCAGGAACTTGAAGATCGTCATGATACTCTCTCAACAACTCATGAAAAGCTCTCCTATGATTATCTTCAAAGGAAGCAAGATCTTGAGAAATTGAGAGCGGCTCATGAAGATCTTCAAAAGGAAAACGAGTCACTTCGCGCCGAACAGTCAGTTCCGCTCAGGAAGGATTTGAACCACCATGCCTTAAATGCATTGAGCATGATAATGCTACTTCTGTTGCTGAATGTTCCACTGCTACTGTTGTTGCAATATCTTCAACTGTTGAAGTGGTAACTAACCCCTCTGCTGAGGATACCACTGCTATTGCTGATGAGAATGCTAGGTTGAAGACATTGCTTGAAACAGGGACGTACAAAAGTCTCAAAGGACATCAGACATTATGTGATGTCCTCAAGAAGCAGATTCTGAACCGAAACCCTAGGAAAGAGGGTGTTGGGTTCGTGAGGAAAATAAATGCTGATGGCTCTTACTGGAAACCTGAGTAGTACCCCAAAACCACATGGGTTGCTGCAAAGGAATCCTCAGCAGATCCATCCAATCTATCTGGCTTCACCTGTGCTAACCCAATTATCATTGATGAATCCTTTGATGCAAACTATAAGCTGTTTAGAAATCAGAATGGTGAAGTGTTTGCCAGGTACATTGGTACTAACTGCAGGAATGGACCACCTATGAAGAAGATCTGGGTTCCAAAAACGTGTCTGGAGAATCTTCCTATGAATGTCCTCATGACACCTCACATGAAGAAGACAAACCTCAAACCAAAGGCTTCATATGGTCCAAAGGCTTCATACAGACAGAGGACTCGCCTGAGTCGCACTAACGCAAATGTTTTGCAGGGAAACCATACTCAGGCATATGAGAGCGGTTCTTCAAACCGTCATGTTCATATGACCAAGAACTATTCTGCCTATTCTTATGAGTACTATTGCCCACCTGCTAGACTGTTTGCTAGGGCTCCAAAGCCAAAATTCTCAGATGCTGCACTTAGACTTATTGCTTCTAAGCCACCCTTGAAGATGTGGGTGGTCAAGAAAGCTTAACTCTCTTTTGCAGGGAAAGGTCTCTAGCAGAAAATCAAAATCTTCTGACGCTATTGCTGGGGACCTTAAAAATCTTGTGGGGCGCAAGATCAAATGCCCGAATGGCATCACTATGTATTTCGTACCTGAATCGCATGCTACTCTCCCTATTAGTCCTAACCTGGATCTAAGTTTTCATAACCCACTGGTTCGTCAAATGTTTTTGCTTCACAATTCTCTTCGTGAAGCCTATCCCCCTAACTGCACTATAGGGTACGACACCAGCGTCTTCAGAGTCTTCAGAATAGATTATTGACAGTGGGTGTACAAATCACATGACTGGCAAAAGAAGTCTTTTTATGGACTCAACCTTACGTCCATCCGACAAGAGCCACATCACATTTGCTGACACTGGTAAAAGTAAGGTATTGGGTCTAGGTAGAGTTGCAATCTTAAAGGATCAACACATGGATAAAGTCATGTTTGTTGAATCCCTTGGCCTCAACTTAATGTCTGTCTCAATGCTTTGCGATTTGAACATGATTGTAATTTTTGGAAAATATCGTTGCCTAGTACTAATGGAATCTGACAAGTCTCTAGTGTTTGAAGGGTATCGGAAAGATGATCTGTATGTGGTAGATTTCTCAGCAGGGCCACAGCTGGCAGTATGTCTTCTGGCAAAGGCTTCAGAATGCTGGCTTTGGCATCGGAGGCTTGGGCATGCTGGCATGAGGAACCTCCACACCCTTACGAAGAAGAAGCATGTCATAGGCATCGAGGGCGTCAAGTTCAAGAAAGATCACTTATGCGGTGCCTGTGAAGCAGGGAAGGTGACAAGGGCAAAACATCCCTCGAAGACAATCATGACCACTACTCGACCCTTCGAACTGCTTCACATGGATCTTTTTGGTCCCACTCACTACTCAACTTTTTCCACTACTGCTTGCCTCTATGGCTTTGTCATTGTTGATGATTACTCTAGATATACTTGGGTGCACATAATCCTCTACAAGACTGAAGTGCAGGATGTCTTCAGACGCTTCGCAAATCGAGCTATGAACAATTATGGCGCCAAGATAAAGCACATCGAAGTGACAATGGCACTGAATTCAAGAACACTGGCCTTGATACATATCTAGACACATTGGGCATCACACATGAATTCTCAGCTCCGTACACGCCACAGCAGAATGGCATCGTCGAACGCAAGAACAGAACACTCATTGAGATGGCCAGAACAATGCTAGATGAATACAAGACTCCAAGAAAATTCTGGCTTGAAGCCATTGACACTGCATGCCATACAATCAACCGTGTTTATCTTCACAAGCTTCTGAACAAGACATCTTATGAACTCCTAACTGGCAAGAAGCCAAATGTCAGTTACTACAGAGTATTTGGCGCAAGATGCTGGATCAAGGACCCACACCACACCTCAAAATTTGCACCAAAGCACATGAGGGTTTTATGCTTGGATATGGAAAGGATTCGCACTCCTACAGAGTCTTCAATCTCTTTCACTACAAAGTGGTTGAAATAGTGGATGTGCGGTTCGATGAGACCAATGGTTCACATAGAGAGCAACTGCCAAATGTGCTAGATGAAGTTCCAGCTAGTGAATCAATCAAGCTTATGGGAACTGGAGAGATTATACCTTCTGAAGCTCATCCTGAAGAAGAACTTATCGTCTCAGCACCTGATCCACATGAAGACAATGCTCAGCCTGAAGACATTCCTCCCAACGATAACATAGATCAGCAAGAGCAAAGTCTTCGCCCAGTACATACTCGTGTTGCCAATGAAGTGCAGATTGACAGAATAATTGACAGCATCAATGCACCTGGTCCACTCACTCGTTCAAGGGCAACTCAACTGGCAAATTTCTGTGGGCACTTCGCATTCGTCTCAATTTCAGAACCCAAGAAAGTTGAAGAGGCCTTTATGGAACCTGAATCGATTCAAGCAATGCAAGAAGAGCTTCATCAGTTTGAGCTGAACAATGTATGGGAATTGGTTAAGCGTCCTGATCCACGGAAGCATAACATAATAGGCACCAAATGGATATACCGCAACAAGCAAGATGAGCATGGTCAACTTGTCAGAAACAAAGCTCGTCTCGTTGCTCAAGGATATACTCAAGTGGAAGGCATTGACTTCGATGAAACATTTGCTCCTGTGGCCAGACTTGAAGCCATCCGTATACTGCTGGCCTATGCAAATCATCATAACATACTTTTATATCAAATGGATGTGAAGAGTGCCTTTCTCAATGGCAAGATTGAAGAAGAAGTGTATGTTGCACAACCACCTGGGTTTGAAGATCCAAAATATCCTGACATGGTTTACGAGCTCAATAAGGCACTGTATGGCCTCAAACAAGCCCCTCGGGCCTGGTATGACACACTCAAATACTTCCTGAAGAGCAAAGGCTTCATACCTAGCTCCCTAGATCTCACTCTCTTCACAAAGACATATGATGGTGAACTGTTTGTGTGCCAAATATATGTGGATGACATTATCTTCGGCTGCACCAATCAGAAGTACAGTGAGGAGTTTGGATATATGATGCAAGAGCAATATCAGATGTCTATGATGGGGGAGCTGAAGTTCTTCCTCGGTCTTCAGATACGGCAACAACGCAATGGCATCTTCATATCTCAAGAGAAGTATCTCAAAGATTGCCTGAAGAAGTTCGGTATGCAAGACTGCAAAGGCTTCACAACACCAATGCCAGCCAAACATCATCTGGGTCCTGACGACAATGGTAAAGAGTTCGATCAAAAGGTATACCGCTCCATGATTGGTTCTTTGCTTTATTTATGTGCATCTAGGCCAGATATTATGCTTAGTGTTTGCATGTGTGCTCGATTTCAAGCGGCACCAAAGGAGTCGCATCACTTAGCAGTGAAGCGAATTCTTCGATATTTGGCTCACACCCCAACTCTAGGATTGTGGTATCCAAAGGGCTCAGAGTTTGATCTGGTTGGATTCTCGGATACTGATTATGCTGGTGACAAGGTTGATCGGAAGTCTACATCAGGCACATGTCACTTTCTGGGACGATCACTTGTATGTTGGTCTTCAAAGAAGCAGAACTGTGTATCCCTCTCCACTGCTGAATCTGAATACATTGCTGTTGGATCTTGCTGCGCTCAGCTTCTATGGATGAAGCAAACTCTCAAGGACTATGGCATTCATTTGAGGCAAGTGCCTCTTTACTGCGACAATGAAAGCGCCATCCAGATCGCCAACAACCCAGTTCAGCACTCGAAGACAAAGCACATTGAAATTCGTCATCACTTTCTCAGAGATCATGTTGCAAAGGAAGATATTGATATCATACACGTCAACACTGAAGAGGAATTGGCAGATATCTTCACCAAGCCTTTGGATGAGAAGAGATTTTGCAAGTTACGGTGTGAGCTAAATATCTTGGAATCCTCAATGTCCTGTGATCAGGCACACATCCTAACACTTATGCATATTGATGACTTAGATGTGCAACACACGAAGTAACGTATATCTTCAATTAATGAAGACATACATTCTAAGTGTGAATAGATTAATGTGGAAATTGACTTCGGAGCGCCACGATAATTGTGCGCCGTGTCTGGGTCTAATACTTCCTATACGGTGGGTAACGCCACCACCAAATGTTCTGTTTGAAGTGCTTCACTCATGGCGTTACATTTGCAATGTCTTCACATTTGGTCTGGTTTCATTCCCAACATGTCTTCATGATTATCTTCACTATGTGGATTATATATATATATATATATATATATATATATATATATATATACACTAGTGTTCTGTCCTCTACAGCATTCACTTATAGCTATGTCTTCTTGTTTTGAATCTTTTGAACTAAGTGAATGTGATCGGACCCTAATCTCTCTATGCTTTCTATCTCAAATTCTATCTCTCCAAGTCATATGCATCCTATTGAAACTGTCGAATGTCTTCTCTGCGTCCTTGTCAGCAGAAGACACAGAGACAAACTTTAAAACCGTTTTCAGTGCTCATTCCTCCACAAGAAATCCGGAGAAGTAGGAACGACCACCTGACAATCCAGGCGTGCGTGGGATGTGGAACTGCCCCCGAGACTCCGCATGATGGCCACATGCTGTTTAGATGAGAATCACCAGGGGCACCTGTGTAATAGCGCAGTGCAGCCCCTATGACTATAAATACACACTCACCACGGTCATTATCTCCTTCTCCTTCTTCCTCCCTCGCATGAACCCTAGAGCTGTACAAGACAGATCCTAAAGAGGATTACAATCAGCGCAAGACACGAATCCAATGGATTCGACGCTATTGGGCAGAGCAATGGTTCCAATACCGCTTCGTCACCAAGGAGTATGCTGAGAAAAGCGCCATCAAGAGACCATGGGGAGACGTACTATACAAAAATCTCATGCCCAGGTCCAGAGATGAAGCCATTGCTCAAGGCTTCTATCCATGCATGGTCAGAGGACCGCAGCCTGCTGATGCTCATTCGTCGTCACTACTCTGGTGTCGTGACGACAATCTGTTCAAGCGCAACTTTCAGTTTGCCCAGAGTCAGCAAAGCACAACAAGAAGAAATTGGGCTTAGACTTCAACCCTGGTCCCTCCGCACCAAGGGCAGATAGCACACATGAGGCAGACCCCAATATCACCGGTCCGTATGCAAATCTTGAGGGCCTCATCACCCGCATCTTAGTCCAAGGGACTGCAGTCAATGACCCTCCTGCTGACTCTGAATCTGATGAAGCGCCTGCTGCTCCGAAGCCAAAGCAGATGAAGAAGCCAAAAGCTTCCAAGCAGACCCCTTCACCCAAAATCTCAAGGGTGAAGCCATTGGCAACTGCACCTCCTGAAGCCAGTGTGCAGTCTGAAGACTTATCATGAGTCTCCAAGCCCCAGGAAGCCAAGAAGCCTCAACCACACATAGGCAAAGAGCTCACAGCTACTGCCATTCTGCGCAGCGAAACCATTGATCTGTCAAGCGATGAAGATCTTGGAGATGACGCTCTTGAGCAGCTCATCAAGAGCAAGGAGGAGGCTGAAATCTTCAACAATCTGCCTCTGTTTGATGTCGCCATCATCCACAACTTCATCGATGAGTGGTTTACTACACCAAATATCAGCTTCGATGATCTGCAGCTGCGCATTGGCCTCAGCGTCGCTTTCCAAGGCGTTATTGCTTCAGAACTTGCAATTGCCCAGAGCATTGTTGAACTGAAGCAGAAAATTGATTTTGAAAAGGCTCAGTTCAAGCAGCATATGGCCAGGCTCAGCGTGCAAGAAGTCAAGGACTTCAAGATCATGTTGCACGAGTTAAAGGAAAACTTTCTGAAGAAGCGTGCAGAAGCTCAGGGTTCGCGGGAGCGAATGAAGACTCTGGCTGATCGCTGTGTGCAGGCCTACAATGAGGCCAAGAAGCGCAAGGCACTTGGGCGTCCCGGCATCGACCCCAGGATGGCCGCGAAGAAAAAGAAGAAGCCTGCTGTGCCTGAACCAGAGGCACCAAGACAAGAAGCTGCTCCGATTGTCTTCCCCACTGCTACAACTAGCTCGAAGCCAAAGAGCCGGTCAACCGCTTCAGAGCTCAAGAAGACACGGACAGCCGAAGCTGAAGCAAGGAAGAGGAAACACTCTGAAGCCTCTCCTTCTGACCCCACCAAGAAGAAGCGCAAGATCAAGAAAGCTCGAGCTGCTCCCACAGAGCCCTTGATAGTTGAACCTCTATCTGTCATCTATCCTGACGCAGATCGTCAGCTGACAGTTCATGAGCCGGCTCCCACAGAGGCTCCTGAAGCTGAAGATATTCCAGCAGTCGACCCCATCGCTGCTGAAGACATTCGTCATCAGGACAATGTACAAGATGATGCAGCCCTTCCTCAGCTTGAGACAAGCGAACTAATCAGCATTGGTCGTCCTGTGACGCCAATCGCACAAGCTGCATCATGGGCGGATCACCCACAAGAAGAAGAATCTGAGGCCTAGCCCACTCCAACTCCAAAGGCGTCGTCTGCATTCTGCAGGCTTCGCAAAGGACCACGGCCTCAAGATTCGGTTGAAGACATTCCGGCTGCATCAGCCGAAGACAATGAAGAAGTACCACCAGAACCCACTCCTCCGCTCCACCAGGAAGCAGTTCTCCAGGAGAACGTGCCTGCATCTGCCCCTCCAACTAGTCAAGTGGAGGCGGACAACGTTGAGGCTACCACCACCAACATTGTAGCCAATGTGGAGCCCTCCCCATCAACAGCTTCAGAAGACACTGAAGCTACTGCTCCTGAAACTTCTGTGCCTGAGTCTGCTGCCGGTCCACAATTCAACTATCATGTTGTGCACAGGCCTCAGGTTCAGAAGCCGATCCCACGACTGCCAAGTTTCCCAGGTCCTGCATCAGCTCCTGGCTCCTTTAATGTCAATAGCTTCAGGGCAGATAATACGTTCTTCAATAGCTCCAAGAACCCTTACTCAAGGGAACGGATTGTATCAGATAGGTTCTGGAGCTATCCACAACGCAGCTACTACTCATGCATCCTATACAACCAAGGCCGCATCTTTCCGCACAAGCGCCTTGAGGTTGAAGTTGTTGCTGGTCTGCCCGGCCTGGAAGAAGCACTGGATTGCTTCAAGCAAGTGGGTTTGCTACCATTTATCACAGATGAATAGCACTGGAATGAAGAGCTTCTACTTCAATTCTATGCCACTCTTCATATCAAAGGCTACAACAGAGATCCAAAGACTTGGGTCCTGGAGTGGATGACCGGCAATGTCCATCATGAAGCCAATGCATTCAATATCATTGAGCTTACCGGCCTGCCCACTCCTGGCGAATTCTTCGAGGAAGGCTGCCAACTACATGCTAAAGCAATTGAGAGCATATTCCAGAGGCCTGAACCAAATATGAGTCAGATGCTCTCAATGATGAAGCCATTGCCCCATGATGCACCGTATCCAACTGACTTCTTCGTTGAAGACTTAGAGTACCTGCCCAGAACTATATATCACATCATCAGGCGGACTCTCTGGCCCATCAAGGGACACTCTCCACATGCCAAGGTTGAGGGTGCAATGAAGACTCTCATATTCTACATCCTTCATGGCAAATGCTTCAATGCGCAGGACTTCTTCATACGCCAGCTTGCGGCATCCGGCTCAGATTTATTTGGCTTGAAGTTTTATGCTCCTTGGGTTATGCGGCTGATCAAGCTTCATTCTGCGATTTCATATCAGCCCTCAGCCCGCAACCATCGGATCTTCTTGCCAGATGTGGACACCTCTGCTGAAGCTATATATCCTGAGCCTGCCAAGCAACCATTAAGTCTTCAGAATGCAGAACACCAAAGCTTCACTCAGAATGATGAAGGTGTTGCAGCCATCTCCAGAGTGTATCCATTGGCTGGCACCACACGTGCACCTGTATCTACTGAAGCCACTGACAGCCCAGCTGATCAGCGACCCAAGAAGCGCGCTCGTGCCCTCAATGACCGAGAGCTTCTTGTGGCTCTTCACCAAAAGCAGGATAGGCATCACGACTGGCTCAAGAGGCAGATGAAAAGCATCATGGAGGACGTCAATCGTATCAGAAATCTTGCAACCAAGAACGCATTTGTTGCACACAAAACCTGTCGCCGCACTTGGAAAGGACTCATGATGATGTGTCCTGAAGCTGAACTTCAAGAGGATGGCTTCACAGAGAGCTTCAAATTTGACTCCACGCCTCCTCGAAGGGCAATGCTTCGCAGAACTCCCTCACTTGAAGATTCGGAGTTCTCTTCCTCTGCCGCCACTGTAACTGCCAGGATTATTGAAGAAGAAGACGACGCTACATCACCACCACCTCCTTCAGCGCGTGTCGAATCTGCACCAAGCTCGTCTGCACCGCCAAACGCCTCCACCGACCCTGCCGCGCCTGGGAATGCGTAGAAAACTCTATGTCTTCAAACCTTTTTGGTCATCACTCACAAAAGGGGGAGAAGCATATGGTGTTTATAGTCTTCAAGCGGGTCACTATGGGCGGGTGCCTTTATATTTTGCTACATTTTGCTTCGTGCTTACAACTCTCGTTATGCTACACTTGGTTCTTTGAATTGTAACACTTAAACTCGATGGTCATCTGCTACTTGTTTGCCACTATGTTTTTGCGAAGATAAATTCCGCATGTACGACGATAAATTCCGCACTTATATCATTCCGCAGACGTCCATTTTTCATTATGCATGTCATTCTCTTCATATACTTTTACATGCACAGTGGATTGTCATCATATGTTGAAGTGGATCTCCACAAGTACAACCTGCCATGTGCATTTGCGTTCCAGAAGCAAATTACTTATATGCACATCTTCAGGGGGAGACCTTGCAGCTTATGAAGACAATTCCTTTACAATTTCACAAATTATATTCCCCATTGAAAACTTCAACTAGTTTGTCATCGATCACCAAAAAGGGGGAGATTGTAAGTGCATCTAGTGCCACCCCTAGTTGGTTTTGGAGTATTGACGACAAACCTAGTTGAGGGACTAATGTGTTTGTGAGAATTGCAGGATAACACAGGTAGAAGTCCCTCATTGATTCGGTTTTACTACCAGAGATGACCCCTAAAAATGTACGAAGACATTGAAGACAATGGTGGTATTTGAAGATATTCACATTGAAGACTATCACAAGAGAAGACACCACGTGAAGCCAATGGAACTCGAAGACTTAGATTCTTCGTAGTTTTATTTCATTTGTGTTGAGTCATAGGAACCACCGTACTGTTAAGTGGGGTCCAAGAGAACCAGTCAGAATAACTGAAGTGATGCCTAATTCAAAACCTATATCTTCGAGCGAAGACTATGAGAGCAAATCTTGTCCAGAGTCGGACAAGTCAGCTTTACTTGTAGCTCAAGTAAAGTTGCCATGTGAGTTTGAAATTTGACCGTTGGTACATGTGTCAGTTCCTTAGTGACCCAGGGTCATTTCGGACAAATCAGGTCGGGTTGCCCAATGGCTATAAATAGTCCATCCCCTACAACCATAAATGGTTGGCTGCTCAGATTTCAGTGCACGGCTTTTGTCGTTTGAGAGCAACCCACCTCGAAGCCTTTGAGAGAAAATTCCTAGCGAGGAGAAAAGCCTAACCACCCAGAGCCAGAGTAAATTGGGCATCACTTAAGTCTTCTTGTCTGAGTGATCTGAAGACTTATTACACTTGAGGACTGTGCATCCTCCAGCCGGTTAGGCGTCGCGTTCTGAGCATCCAAGAGAAATTGTGGATTACCGGTGAACGAAGTCTGTGAAGGTTTGGGAGTCTACCTTGAAGACTTACCAGAGTGATTGGGCGAGGTCTGTGTGACCTTAGCTCAAGGAGAAAACGGTGAGGACTGGGTGTCCTGAGCTGCGTTTTCAGGACTGGGTGTTCGGGACTGTGTGTCCTTTGGTTTAAATACCTAGCCGCTCCAACCAGACGTACAGTTGTCACAGCAACTGGAACTGGTCCAACAAATCATTGTCTTCAGCGTGTCACTGGTTTCATCTTCACTTCCTTTTACTTACTGTTACACATTGTGAAGCCATTGCATGCTTGCTTTATCTTCTGTCTTCACAACATAATTGTATGATTTGTTTGGCTTCATAACTTCTTCCTACCTGATCCTTATTACACTGTAGCTACTTGTCTTGTGCTTTCACTCTATTGAATACTTGACCATGGCTTGCCTAGTGTAATCTAACTTCCGCTGCTTAAGTGATTGGCATATCTGTACTGTTTGTCTTCATAACCTCCACGTTTTGAAGACTTTCATAAAAATCGCCTATTCACCCCCCTCTAGTCGATATAACGCACTTTCAATACCCATTGGAGGATAGAAAAGGTCCCATATAATCAAATCCCCAAACATCGAATGGTTCAATAATAGGTGAATAATCCATAGGCATTTCCCGACGTCTACTGATATTACCATTTCTTTGACATTCATCAAAAGACAAGACAAACTTACGAGCATCCTTCAAAAGAGTAGGCTAATAAAAACCAGATTGTAATACCTTGTGTGTAGTTCTATCTCCAACATGGTGTCCTCCATAAGCTTCGGAGTTACACTTGCGTAGGATTTGTTCCTATTCATGCTTAGGTACACAACTTGTAATAACACCATCTACTCCTTCTTTATAAAGGTGTGGGTCATCTCAAAAGTAATGTCTTAAATCGTAGATAAACTTTTTCTTTTGTTGGTATGAGAAACTATATGGTATAAATTTAGCAACAATGTAATTAGCATAATCAGCATAGCATGGAGTGCTACGAGAAGCATTTATGATAGCTAATTGTTCATCATGAAAGCTATCATTAATAGGTAGTGGGTTATCAAGAATATTTTCTAACCTAGACAAGTTGCCTGCTACGGGGTTCTCGACTCCCATTCTATCAATAATATGTAAATCAAATTCTTGCAGCAAGAGAACCCATCTAATAAGTCTAGGTTTAGTATCTTTCTTTTCCATAAGATATTTAATAGCAGCATGATCGGTGTGAACAGTTACTTTAGAATCAATAATATAAGATCTGAACTTGTCACAAGCAAATACAACTGCTTAAAAATTCTTTTTCAGTAGTAGCATAATTTCTTTAAGCACTGTCTCGAGTTTTACTAGCATACTGGATAACATTTAATTTGTTAGCAACTCTTTGACCTAGAACAGCACCACCAGCATAATCACTAGCATCACACATAATTTTAAAGGGTAGGTTCCAATCAGGTGGTTGAACAATTGGTGCACAGATTAAGGCTTTCTTAAGTATTTCAAATGCTTCTACACAATCATCATCAAAAACTAATGGAACATCTTTTTTCCAAGAGATTAGTAAGAGGCCTAGAAATTTTAGAGAATTCCTTAATAGATCTCATATAGAAACCAACATGACCAAGGAAACTTCTTATACCTTTAATATCTTTAGGACACGACAGTTTTTTAGTAACATCAACTTTAGCTTTATCCACTTCAATACCTCTTTCAGAGATTTTATGCCCCAAGACAATACCTTCATTAACCATAAAGTGGCACTTCCCCCAATTCAAGACAAGATTAGTTTCTTCACATCTCTACAAAACTCAATCAAGGTTGCTCAAGCAATCATCAAAAGAAGTTCCATAAATGGAGAAATCATTCATGAAAACCTCAACAATCTTTTCATAGAAGTCAGAGAATATAGCAGTCATACATCTTTGAAAGGTAGCAGGTGCATTGGATAAACCAAAAGGCATACGCCTATAAGCAAAAGTACCGAAAGGGCATGTAAAAGTAGTTTTTTCTTGATCCTCTTGTGACACATGTATGTGAGAAAAACCAGAGTAACCATCTAGAAAGCAAAAGTGTGTATGTTTTGATAGTCTTTCTAGCATTTGATCAATAAAAGGTAGAAGATAGTGATCTTTCCTAGTAGCTTTATTTAATTTTATAAAATCAATTACCATATTATAACCTGTAACAATTCTTTGTGGGATTAATTCATTTTTATCATTAGGAACAACAGTAAGACCTCCCTTCTTAGGGAAACAATGAATAGGACTTACCCATCTACTATCAACAATAGGATAAATTATACCTGCTACTAGAAGCTTTAATATTTCATTCGTTACCACTTATTGCATCTTTGGATTCAACCGTCGTTGTTTATCAACAACTGGTTTAGCATCAGGTTCCATGTTAATTTTGTGCTGACATAGAGTTGGACTAATGCCCTTAAGATCATCCAGACTATATCCAATAGCGGCATGGTGCTTCCTCAGAGATTTCAATAATTTCTTTTCTTCATGCTCTGAAAGGTTAGCACTAATAATAAAAAGATACACTACAAGAATACCACTTATAAAGCAACGCACATTCTATAACATTTTAGCTATACGTTGTAAAATTAATAATAGATACGCATATTAAAGGTTGCAGATATGCGTTGCAGATTTACATCTCTTGACCCTATCGTGGGACATATACCAAAAAAACAAGGAAGGAGAGAGAGATGCGCCAGAAATAGATCCCCCGATGCCCCTCCTCTCTCCCAAGTCGCCGCCACCAATCGCCTCGTGACCCTCCTCTCCTCCTCGCCGCCGGCCCTCCCCTGCCCTCCTCCCACCTCGCAGCTCCGGAGGCTACCGGATCCGCCGCATCACCCACCCACCCACCCACTTATCCCTCTCACATCCCATCTCTTTTGATGCGACTCCTCGTTGCGCCACCTGCGGCGGCTGATTCAGGCGACGTCCGGCCGGCGAATCCCGCCATCGCGAAGCACAGCCTGACGTCCAATCACACCGTGGCACCCTTCCAAGCGGCTAGATCCGGCGGTAGCGGCCACCAAAGCCGGCCCGCGACCTTTCCCCGATGGCTAGGGCTTCGGGCATCGGCTCAGGCGCCGGTGGCCATGTCGTCCTCTCTTCCGGTGAGTGAATCCCCTCCCCTGGCTTTGGCCTCTCTCTCTTCCTCTTTCTCTAACCTCTGTTCTTCTCTTCTCCTATAGACGTCTAGGTATACACCCCTGATTCTATTGCTGCTAATCCCTGTCAAAAAAGTTGGTCCTTGTGCAATTCACCGACGAACACTGATAGGCCTGTAGACTGACTTCTGATCTCCATTGATTTACATTTATGCACGGATTGCTACTCTATTAAATTAGTAATTATTAGATATCAATGGAGCATCAAAGTTTTAAAAATTCTTATGCGCTGCTAAGTGCTAACTCATCGATCCTTGATAGATGAGTCGTTAATCCTTTCTATTTTTAATATGTAGAGAAGCACTACTTCATATATGCGGACCCCATGTTAAATAGTCTATTACAAGAGTTGCAATATTTAAGGAGGGATCCAGTCTTAATAGATCTCTGTATTGCAGTTGTGATGAGTTACTAATCAAAGTTTTTGTTGCAATTTCACAATTTTTGGGAGTCTGATGGTCAGGTTATTGAGGTGGAGGTAGTAGCTTGCTAATGGTGGCTTTCACGTCCAGTGCAAATACTAGTGGACGTGGACCTGTTGGGGAAAGCACGTACATCTTTGTGTTTAGTGAGCAGGTGAATTAATAATCCACATTGTTTCTTCTATGATTTTGATTTGATGCTGTTGATATGATTGAGAACACTGATAAATAAGACAGTACACATTTTCTTTGTCATTTGGTTATGTGATTGTCCTCTCATACACTGGAGGAGGGTAGTGGAGGCGAAACTGGGCCACGACCCCCCCCTTCCAAAATTACAAAAAGAATTTTATACCAAGTTTATTCACTACTTTAGCACAGCCCAAGAGATAATGCCCAGTAGCAGTCTAGGAACAGCGTCCATCCCTGATTCTCCACGGCTCCGATAGACTGCTACTGCAGGGCTAGATCACTACCAGGCCACAGCTATTGTGAACCATCGTCCGCTGACATGATTTGAGCGACCGACCATTGCGAACTCGTCCGTTCATCTGATGACCTCCTTGGCTCCTCCTCTTTATCGACTTGTCTATCTCCTTCTCACCGGTCGGAAGCTTGGAGCTGCATGCCGCTGACGCCGGCAAGCCACCACGCCGGACGGTGGACGCACCAGCACTTGTGCGCACTGGACCTTAACCCTCTTGCTGGGTTACAGTGCCTTTTTGATTGAAACCAAATGCCTTGGACACTGCTGGTTGGTGCTTCGTGCTTGCCTGGCTAATTGCTTGGTTAGTTTACTACAGAAAGTGTATGTCTTATTTTTTGATTGGAACGAAGAGAGTAACTGAGAAGCGAGGTGTGATGATAATTTATTCATATAGATGTCCACTGCATTGGTTAAATGCTGGAAAATTTGATGCATTATAAGTTCCAGATTTAGATATATAGCAACAATGGAAACGACATATTATTTAGTCATATAATTATGGGATCCCTTCAAATTATCGCTTACACATGTTCTATGATGAGTAGCTTTTTCATGCATATTGTGTGTTTTTAGATGGATTTGGCCCCCTGTTGTGTTTTGGTCACGCTCTGCCACTGCTCTCATATCATGCAATTATTATATATGCACTTGGTTCAAGTCAATGCAAATGATTAATCTATACCAAGTACTTATCTACTAATCTAAAAAAGATACTTATCTACTACCGTTGTACATCATAGTGTAAAAAAATTGAATCCTAATACCCCACTTAGATGCAACCTACACCTAAACTTTATGCATGTTCATGTGCAAACAATCATATACTAAAGCTTGCAGCAAGCACACGCACATATACACTGGCAACAGCTCACTGTTAATCATCATATTAGTCATTCGTTAAATAGAGGCTCACTATTTGTTTGTGCACAGGTTTCCGAAGAAATAAATACTCAATGCCATTCGGTGGTTTTCAATGTGCCAGGCTCTACATTCATAGTACATCATTGAGTTTTACCTTCAACTAAGACTATTTCTGTTGAGGTGATTATTTATTTATTCCTTTATTGCTTAGATTAGCTCTAACCATTTTCAGCCTTCTTTTCTGCTCTTATTCAACTATTTATGTACTCCTATTTTGCCAATTGTGTATCTATTGTTGTGTGTTATTTAATGTGAGGCGCCGCACTCATCCGTTCCGGCACTGCCGAGATGGAGGCGACATCACGGATGGCTGGAGCTGCGAGTAGATTTGTCCAAGATACATCAGTGTCCGTAGTCATAGTTCTGGTAACTATCCGCGATCTCCATATGTTAACTGTTTGCGAAGACGGAAATGCAAGTAATGTTCTTCTTAGATACTCTTGCCTTTTTGATTTGTACATTACTAAAGTGACCACTGAGCTCATACCACTTTGATTCATAAATTGTTGAATTACCCTCATGAACTCTTGTTGTCATGGTTTATAAATTGCTGAATTTCCCATTATGTCGCTTTCACTGTTCCATACGAGCAGCATCTATTATGCTTTTAATCCGTCAACTAAGTAGGTACTATGTTATTAGTGGCTTGCTTTTAGGCCACAACCAAATCTGTTTATTTTTCTCCGAGTCTGTTTATGTTTGTTTTGTGACCTGAAGTAGTATATTGAGTTGTAAGGGAATACTTTCAGGTCGCAACTTTTCTTCGTAATAGTCGTAATCTAGGCGGGCAACCAATGTTTCGAAAGTAATGACCCATTGTAAGAAGTAATGTTTCCTATTTGCTGGGCAACCCATCACTATTTGCATTGTGTTTTAACAGTTCATTTTGTTATTTTGTTTGTAGATTCAAAAGATATAGGGATGATTACATGGGTGCGTGGCAAGTATACTGCAATGATGATGATGATGATGATGCTGTTCCTGGTTCACGATGAAGACGATGATGGCTGTTCTCAGTTTTAGTTTAGTTGTAGGGATGCTTTTCCTGTTGGATGATGTTCCTCGGTTAAGTTTTAGTTTAAGTTGTAGGGATGTTGATGGATGATTTTAGTTTAAGTTTTGCTGTCAAGACAATATTCAGGTTATGCACCACATCTGGATGTTATTCCTCCTGTAATATCAACTATTGTAATCCCACAGTTTTTTTCAATATATGATTTCTTCCTGTCGTGAGTATATTTTTTATTCTGACTTGATATAAATACTTATCACCATTATGTGGAGCATTAATTTAATTACCGGCAATATATAAAATATTATTCACATTTTATATGTAAAACACCTGCAGCATTACAAATTCTTTGTGGCCAAGTAATGGGATTTGAAATCCTGTAGATGAGATTTGAATTCCTGGACATTAACCACCAACATATATGAGTGTTGTAAAAGTTAGTTTTATGTGTTGTACCCTTGCAACGGTTCCTTTTACCAACGGAAGTATAACCGTTGCATTATGCGCTAGCAACACTGGATAAGGCTACGCATCCAAAACCGTTAGTAAAGACGCTAGCAACGCATATATGGACATTTAGATACGGAAAAATGCGTTGCTATATGAGGGGTCCTGTTGTGGTGATATATCTTCTTTTCACCAAGATAAGCATATTTCAGAGTGTCAGGCAATTGTTTAAGATCGAACAAAGGATCACTCTTGGGTGGTAGAGGATCTCCAAGAGTCTCAACAGGCAAATTGTGTTTCAAAACAGGCATTTGCTTAAAGAAATCTCATCTAATTCTTTTTTTTCATTCATGAACATATCATTTTCATGGTCTATCAAATATTGTTCTAAAGGGTCTATAGGAGGCACGACAATAGAAGCGAGACCAATACTTTCATTTTCACTGGGAAATTCCTTATCATGGGGTTGTGTACGAAATTTGGAGAAGTTAAACTTATGAGGCACATCCCCGAAACTTACACTAACAGTTTATTTCTCACAATCTATCTTAGCATTAACAGTGTTCAAGAAATGTCTACCAAATATAATGGGACGAAATCATCTTGTGGGGAACCAAGAACTAGAAAATCATTAGGGTATTTATTTTCCCACACAAGACTTCAACATCTCTAATAATCCCAATTGGTGAGATAGTATCTCTATTCACAAGCTTAATAGTAACATCAATATCTTCTATTTCTGCAGGTGAAATATCATTCATAATTTCTTGATACAAAGTAAAAGGAATTGCACTCACACTAGCACCCAAATCACATAAGACATGATAACAATGATCTCCTATCTTAACAGAAACAGCAGGCATGCCAACAATAGGTCTATGTTTATCTTTATCATCGGGTTTAACAATTCTAGCAGCTTCATCACAGAAATAAATAACATTCCCATCAATATCATTGACCAAGAGATCCTTAACAATAGCAATACTAGGTTCAACTTTAATTTGTTCAGGGCGTGTAGGTGCTCTAGTATAACTCTTATGAAAAACAGCTGAAGCTTTAGCATGTTCTTTATTCTAACAGGAAAAGGTGGTTTCTCAATGTAAGCAGTAGGAATAACTGGATCAACATTTTAAGTGATGGTTTCTTATTCATATTTAATAGGTTCTACTACTTTAACTTCAATGGGAGGATTATATTTAAACCACTTCTCCTAAGGGAGATCAACATGAGTAGCAAATGATTCACAGAAAGAAGCTACTATCTCAGAGTCAAGTCCATATTTAGTGCTAAATTCATGAAAAGCATCGGTATCCATAGAAGATATAACAAAATCAAACTTAAGGTTTATACCTGACTCCTTAACTTGGTCGAGCTCCCAATATTCAGAGTTGTGTTTAATTCTTTCCAATAAATCCCATTTTAATTCAATAATCTTCTTTATAAAAGAACCAGTACAAGAAGTATCGAGCATGGATTGATCATTACTTGAAAGCCGACCATAAAAATTCTGAATAATAATTTCTGTTGAGAGCTCATGATTGGGGCATGAATAGAACATTGACTTAAGCCTCCCCAAATCTTTAGCGATACTTTCACCTTCACGAGGCCAAAAATTATATATATATAATTCCGATCACGATGAACTAGATGCATAGGATTAAACTTCTGATGAAATTCCAATTTCAATCGATTGTAGTTCCAAGCTCCAATATCATTACATAGCCTATACCATGTCAATGCCTTTCCCTTCAAAGATAAAGGGAACACCTTCTTCTTGACTTCATCCTCGGGCAAACCTGCAAGCTTAAATAATCTACAAACTTCATCCACATAGATTAGATGCATATCGAGATGTAGTGTTTCGTCTCCTACATAAGGATTAGCTAGCAGTTTCTCCATCATACCCGAAGGAATTTCATAATAAATATTTTTAGTGGGTTCAGTAGGTTGAGGATCAACTTCTTGCTCTACCGGTCAAGGTGAAAAATACCCCGAACAAACCCCTCAAAAGATGATTTTCCATAGTGACAAGTGAGAGTAAATTTCAATATGTAATATAAATTTTTCCTTACCAAATTCCACTTACCAAAGGCGCTTCACTCCCCAGCAACATTATCAGAAAATAGTCTTGATGACCCACAAGTATAGGGGGTCAATCATAGTCCTTTCTATAAGTAAGAGTGTCAAACCCAATGAGGAGCAGAAGGAAATGACAAGCGGTTTTTAGCAAGGTATTTTCTCCAGGCACTAAAATTATCTGTAATAGATAGTTTTGTGATAAGATAATTCGTAATGGGTAACAAGTTAGAAGTGTAACAAAAGTGCAGCAAGGTGGCCCAATCCTTTCTGTATCAAAGGATAATCCTAGACAAACTCTTATATAAAGCAAAGCACTCCCAAGGACACATGGGAATTATCACCAAGTTAGTTTTCATCATGCTCATATGATTCGCGTTCATTACTTTGATAATTTGATATGTGGGTGGACCGGTGCATGGGTGTTGTAATTACTTGGACAAGCCTCCCACTTATGATTAACCCCTCTCGCAAGCATCTGCAACTACGAAAGAATAATTAAGATAAATCTAACCATAGCATGAAAATATGGATCCAAATCAGCTCCTTGCGAAGCAGCGCATAAACTAGGGTCTAAGCTTCTGTCACTCTAGCAACCCATCATCTACTTATTACGTCCCAATGCCTTCCCCTAGACCCAAATCATGGTGAAGTGTCATGTAGTCAACATTCACATAACACCACTAGAGGAAAGACAACATACATCTCGTCAAAATATCAAATGAATACCAAATTCACATGATTACATATAACAAGACTTCTCCCATGTCCTAAGGAACAAACGTAACTACTCACAAAGCATATTCATGTTGAAGATCAGAGGGGTATTGAATATCATTAAGGATCTGAACATATGATCATCCACCGAATAAACCAACTAGCATCAACTACAAGGAGGGAAGTTTATGATGACGTTGGCTTCGATTTCCCGCTCTGGGAGGGAAGTTTCCCCGGCAGAACAGCTTCGCCGGAGCCCTACATTAGTTCTCAGGTTCCGCCTAGAGGCCGCAACGCTTTGTCCTGAAAGCTTCCTTATGATTTTTTTCCAGGTAAAAAGCCTCCATATAGCAGAAGATGGCACCAGACACCTGCCAGGGGGCGCACAAGCCCTAGGGCCACACCCTGGGGGGTAGGGCGCCCCCAGGCTTGTGGCCACCTGGTGGGCCCCCCTCTAGTATTTCTTTGACCAATATTTTTTATATATTCCAAAATAATTCTCCGTAAATTTTTAGGACTTCTGGAGTTGTGCCGAATATGTCTCTCAGATTTGCTCCTTTTCGGTCCAGAATTCCAAGTGCCGGCACTGGCCCTCTTCATGTAAACCTTGTGAAATAAGAGAGAAAATGCATAAGTATCATACCATAATGTGTAATAACAACACATAATGCAATAAATATCAACATAAAAGCATGATGCAAAATGGACGTATCACCCCTATCTTTCTATTTATGTGACTAAGACTTCTTCTCTATAAATATGCCTTGGGTGTCAGCAATCATTGAAGAGTATATGATGGTTGAGTATGTGAACTTGCTAACTAAAGCTCTTACATAGACTCTTTCTGAAAATATGATGGATTGTGATCGTTTCAATGAGTGAGAACATAGTTTGTTAGTTTCCAATAAAGTTTATGTTTCATACTTTAGCTTGTGAATGAATTGTTACTCTAGCAGGAGAAGTTTTATGGTGATATATTGTTGTTATGATAATTACCATGATACTTCCATGTCCATATTTTATTTTTATCGACATCCCTCTCTCTAAACATGTGGTTATGATTATTGATTTCGGCTTTCGCTTGAGAAAAACCGAGGTCAAATCGGGGGAGTTGACTCATCCATTTTGCATCATGTTTTTATGTTGACATTTATTACATTAGGGACTGTTATTTCACTTTAAGATACATTTCTTATGCCTTTTCTCTCTTATTTTGCAAGTTTCACATGAAGAAGGAGATTACCAGCAGCTGGAATTCTGGACCGAAAAGGCTACACCGGAGGCACTTTTTTGAACAACTCCAAATGAGCTGAAAATTAATGGAGAATTATTTTGGAATATATTAGAATTATTTGTGAAAGAATTACCAGAGGGGGACCCACCAAGCAGCCACAAGCCTGGGGAAGCACGCTACCCCCCTGGGCGCACCCCCGAGCTTGCGGCACCCTTGGCAGGCCTCAGGGCCCATCTTCTCCTATATGGTGCCATTTGACCTAGAAAAAAGAAGAAGAAAGGTTTCAGGATGAAGTGCCGCTGTCTCGATCCGGAACCTAGGCAGGAGCACTTTTGCTCTCCGGCAAAGAGATTTTGTCGGGGAAACTTCCCTCCAGGAGGGGGAAATCAAAGCCATCGTCATCACCAATGATCCTCTCATTTTGGGAAGACCAATCTTCATCAACATCTTCACCGGCACCATCTCGTCTCAAACTCTAGTTCATCTCTTGTATTCAATCTTTGTCTCAAACCTCAGATTGGTACCTGTGGGTTGCTAGTAGGGTTGATTACATCTTGTAGTTGATGCTAGTTGGTTTATTTGGTGTAAGATTATATGTTCATATCCTTGATGCTATTCAATACCCCTCTGATCTTGAGCATGAATATGAATTGTGAGTAGTTACTTTTGTTCTTGAGGACATGTGAGAAGTCTTGTCATAAGTAATCATGTGAATTTGGTATTCGTTCGATATTTTGATGATGTGTATGTTGTTTCTTCCTTTAGTGGTGTTGTGTGAACATTGACTAAATGACATTTCACCATCTTTGGACCTAAGTAAAGGCATTGTGGAGTAGTTATTAGATGTCGGGTTCCTAGAGTGACAGACGCTTAAACCCTAGTTTATGAGCTATTCCGTAAGGGGCTGATTTGGATCCATATGTTTCATGCTATAGTTAGATTTATCTTAATTCTTCTTTCATAGTTGTGGATGCTTGCGAGAGGGGATAATCATAAGTGGGAGGCTTGTTCAAGTAAGAACAGCACCCAAGCACCGGTTCACCCACATATCAAATTATCAAAGTAACGAACGTGAATCAAGCAAACATGATGAAAGTGACTAGATGAAATTCCCGTGTGTCCTCAAGAACGCTTTGCTTATTATAAGAGACTGTTCTATCCTATCCTTTGCTAGAAAAAGGATTGGGCTACCTTTCTGCACCTTTTTACTGTTCCTACTTATTGCTCGTTACAAATTACCTTGTTATCAAACTATCTGTTGCCGAGAATTTCAGTGCTTGTAGAAAATACCTTGCTGAAAACCGCTTGTCATTTCCTTATGGTCCTCGTTGGGTTCGACACTCTTACTTATTGAAAGGACTATGATTGATCCCCTACACTTGTGGGTCATCATTTGATAATGACTAGACAGCCGACTAGTCGTGAGAGGATGAAGAAGATGACGGTGATGATGAGGTGGAGGAGGAATGGTCGAATGAGGAGGACGACGATGAGGACGTCAACGACAATGCTGATGAGAGCAAAGATGAAAAGCCAACAGTCAGGGGCAAGAAGTGTCGTCACCAAGATGATGTCGCAGGGCCATCAAACAACAACAACAACAAATTAAGCAGACTGTACATCTATGTTGCCGTTCGCTCGTACTAATTCGTTATCTTTGTTTCCCCTATCAATCTCATCACAAACGGTTAGCAATATGTATTCGACAATGATCGCTTACATTATCGCCCACAGTTGGTTTCTTCAATTGGGTACCCTGTTGAGCACGCAATTCACAACAAAAAATCATATGCACGGTCTAGAATTATCACACAAAATTCTAATTTTTTTGGCAAAGACAGTGGGGAAGGCCCCCACTATAACTCTCATTTTCATTTATAAAAATGGATAATTACATATGGATGTTCATGGTAGATAAAAAGTGGGAAAATAAAATAGATAGTCTACAAATGATCTAGCCAACTTTGCATGCACTCCTTCAACCCAGGTTTTGCCTTCTTTATGATCATGATGAAGTGTTCCTTGAAAGTAGCTATACAATATGCCATGTTCTTGATTTATAGTCAAAGATGATGCTATTTTGTGCTACCATAAACTCCAGCATCCAGCAATAAGACACTCTTTGAAACAACCATAAGTATTTTGATTCCTACCCTCCAGGAGCATCTCTATAAGGTTATAATCAGTGTCCCATTTGTACCCAATGTTCATCCAGAAATTTTGGCTGAAATCACAACTAAAAAAGAGGTGCATTAGATGTTCATTAGGTTCATCATCACATAACACACACTTACTTGTCTCAATGTAGAAATTCTTCCTGTTAAGTAGGTCTCTGGTGTTTAATCTATCTTGTAACAGAATCCAGAAGAAGAATTTCTACTTGGGGAGTGAACATGATTTCCATATCCATTGGTAAGGTTTAGGGGCATCAGCAGGGTTTCCCATAAGTTCAAGATATATTCTCTTATTAGAGTACTTAGTTCCACCCCGATAAAATTTCCATGAGTCTGGCATTTGCTGGTTATCTCTGCTGTTGATCAGCTCTCTGAGATTGTTACTCTGTTGAACTGCAATGGAAGACATAGGCAGGTGAAACAAATCATAAAAGTCATTGTCCTCCATGTTGCTGGCAGATGCAAGGGTGATGTCAACATTTTTTGCATAGGAGTATAGCTGAGGCATTGTTTGGGTAAGTGTATGGGAGCACCATTTATCTGACCATAGCTTAATTGTATTACCATTCCCAGGATAGCATATAGTCATGTCTTTGAAGTCCTGCAAGATAGAACAACTGTCTCTCCACCAAAAGGATCCCACCTTGGTAGGGAAACTAGGTACCTCATCATTGCCATAGTAATTGTTCCAGATAAGGTTAACCCAAGGAATATCATACTTATTAAAAAACTTGAAAAGGAATATAGTAAGCAGAGTTTTGTTTTGTATTCTCAGATCTAGCACTCCCAGGCCCCCTGCTTCTTTTGGCAGACATACATTATCCCATTTAACAAGACAATTTCCTTTTTATTGATATATTTGCCATACCAAAGAAAATTTCTACCAGATTTTTCAAAGTGGTCCAGTATGGTGAAAGGTACTCGGATGCAGCACATGGCAAAGATTGGAAGAGCAGCAACTATGGACTTGAGATGAACAAGTTTCCTAGAGTATGAAATCATGGAAGCAATGCCAGATAGCCTGTGATCAAGCCTTGATACCACGGGCATCAAATCAGTACTTTAGGCCTAGTTGATCCCACAGGTAAACCAAGATATGTGAAAGGCATGGCTTCTTTTTTACAGTTAAAGGCATTAGCCAGTTCCTGAGATTTATCACCAGGGATATTGATTGGCACCATAGAGGATTTAATGTAGTTTACTACAAGCACTGTGAATTTGGAAAAATTGTCAAGGATCTCAATAAAATTCCTAATTTGTTCCACATCAGCAGGCAGGATAACTAATGTATCATCAGCATACTGTATGATGGGGTAGCATTCAGTATAGTTGGTCTCAATAGGCAAAGATAATGTTCCATTCCTCCATGCTTCATTAACCATGATTTGCAATAATTCTCCAACCATAACATGCAGTAAGGGGGAAAATGGATCTCCTTGCTTGACACCATATTTGCATTGAATGCACTTACCTGGAACTCCATTTAGGATAACAGAGGTAGTGGCAGAGGACAGAGTCTCTTGTGTCCCCAACACACCCAATACAATGGTAAATTGTAAAGGTGCACTAGTTCGGCGAAGAGATGGTGACACAAGTGCAATATGGATGGTAGATAAAGGTATTTGTAATCTAAAATTATAAAAACAGCAAGGTAACAAGCGGTAAAAGTGAGCGTAAAAGGTATTGCAATGCATTGAAACAAGGCCTAGGGTTCATACTTTCGCTAGTGCAAGTTCCCTCAACAATAATAACATAATTGGATCATATAACTATCCCTCAAACATGCAACAAAGAGTCACTCCAAAGTCACTAATAGCGGAGAACAAACGAAGAGATTATGGTAGGGTACGAAACCACCTCAAAGTTATTCTTTCCAATCAATCCGTTGGGCTATTCCTATAAGTGTCACAAACAGCCCTAGAGTTCGTACTAGAATAACACCTTAAGACACAAATCAACCAAAACCCTAATGTCACCTAGATACTCCAATGTCACCTCGAGTATCCGTGGGTATGATTATACAATATGCATCACACAATCTCAGATCCATCTATTCAACCAACACATAGAACCTCAAAGAGTGCCCCAAAGTTCCTACCAGAGAATCACAACGAGAACGTGTGCCAACCCCTATGCATAGGTTCATGGGCGGAACCCGCATGTTGATCAGCAAAACATACATCAAGTGAATCACGTGATATCCCATTGTCACCACAGATACGCACGGCAAGACATACATCAAGTGTTCTCAAATCTTTAAAGACTCAATCCGATAAGATAACTTCAAAGGGGAAACTTAATCCATAACAAGAGAGTAGAGGGGGAGGAGAAACATAAGATCCAACTATAATAGCAAAGCTTGCGATACATCAAGATCGTGCCAAATCAAGAACACGAGAGAGAGAGAGAGAGAGAGAGATCAAACACATAGCTACTAGTACATACCCTCAGCCACGAGGGAGAACTACTCCCTCCTCATCATGGAGAGCACCGGGATGATGAAGATGGCCACCGGAGAAGGATTCCCCCTCTGGCAGGGCGCTGGAACGGGTCTAGATTGGTTTTCGGTGGCTACGGAGGCTTCTGGCGGCAGAACTCCCGATCTATTGTGCTCCCTGATTGTTTTAGGGTATATGGAGATATATATAGGCAGAAGAAGTACGTCAGGGGAGCCATGAGGGGCCCATGAGGGTGGAGGGCGCGCCCCCTGCCTGGTGGTTTCCTCGTTGCTTCCCTTATGTGGACTCCAAGTCTCCCGGGTTGCTTTCCTTCCAAAAATAAGTTCCATGAAGTCTCGGGTCAATTCGACTCCGTTTGATTTTCCTTTTCTGTGATACTTTAAAACAAGGAAAAAACAGAAACTGGCACTGGCTCTAGGTTAATAGGTTAGTCCCAAAAATAATATAAAAGTGTATAATAAATCCCATAAACATCCAAAGCTGATAATATAATAGCATGGAACAATCAAAAATTATAGATACGTTGGAGACGTAACAGCATCCCCAAGCTTAATTCCTTCTCGTCCTCGAGTAGGTAAATGATAAAAACAGAATTTTTGATGTGGAATGCTACCTAACATATTTCTCTAAGTAATTCTCTTTATTATGGCATGAATGTTTAGATCCATAAGATTCAAGACAAAAGTTTAATATTGATATAGAAACAATAATACTTCAAGCATACTAACTAAGCAATCATGTCTTCTCAAAATAACATGGCCAAAGAAAGTTCATCCCTACAAAATCATATAGTTTGGTCATGCTCCATTTTAGTCACACAAGAATGCTCTCATCATGCACAACCCCGACGACAAGCCAAGCAATTGTTTCATACTTTAGTAATCTCAAACTCATAAACCTTCACGCAATACATGAGCGCGAGCCATGGATATAGCACTATGGGTGGAATAGAATATAATGAGGGGGTTATGTGGAGAAGACAAAAAGGAGAAAGTCTTACATCGACGTGGCTAATCAATGGGCTAGGGAGGTGCCCATAAATTTGTGTCAATGCAAGGAGTAGGGATTGCCATGCAACGGATGCACTAGAGCTATAAATGTATGAAAGCTCAACAAAAGAAACTAAGTGGGTGTGCATCCAACTTGCTTGGTCACGAAGACCTAGGGCACTTGAGGAGGCCCGTTGTTGGAATATACAAGCCCAGTTCTATAATGAAAAATTCCCACTAGTATAGAAAGTGACAAAACAAGAGACTCTCTATCATGAGGATTATGGTGCTACTTTGAAGCACAAGTGTGGCAAAGGATAGTAGCATTGTCCCTTCTCTCTTTTTCTCTCTTTTTTGGGCCTTCTCTTTTTTATGGCCTTTCTCCCCCTTTTTTGGGCCTACTCTCCTTTTTTATGGCCTTTCTCTTTTTTTTATTTCCTCACTTGGGACAATGCTCTAGAAAATGATGATCATCACACTTCTATTTATTTACAATTCAATGCTTACAACTCGATGCTAGAACAAGATATGACTCTATATGAATGCCTCCGGCTGTACCGGGATTGCGATGAATCAAGTGTGACATGTATGAAAAATTATGAATGGTGGCTTTGCCACAAATACGATGTCAACTAAATGATCATGCAAAGCAATATGACAATGATGATGCGTGTCATCATAAACAGAACGGTGGAAAGTTGCATGGCAATATATCTTGGAATGGCTATGGAAATGCCATAATATGTAGGTATGGTGGCTGTTTTGAGGAAGATATAAGGAGGTTTATGTGTGAAAGAGCGTATCATATCACGGGGTTTGGATGCACCGGCGAAGTTTGCACCAACTCTCAATGTGAGAAAGGGCAATGCACGGTACCGAAGAGGCTAGCAATGATGGAAGGGTGAGAATGCATATAATCCATGGAGTCAACATTAGTCATAAAGAACTCACATAATTATTGCAAAAATCTACAAGTCATCAAAAACCAAGCACTACGCGCATGCTCCTAGGGGGATAGATTGGTAGGAAAAGACCATCGCTCGTCCCCGACCGCCACTCATAAGGAAGACGATCAAATAACACCTCATGTTTCAAATTTGTTACACAACGTTTACCATACGTGCATGCTACGGGACTTGCAAACTTCAACACAAGTATTCCTCGAATTTACAACTACCCAAATAGCACAACTTTGATATCACTATCTCCATATCTCAAAACAATCATCAAGTATCAAACTTCTCTTAGTATTCAATGCACTTATATGAAAGTTCTTATTATATCCCTCTTGGATGCCCATCATATTAGGACTAATTTCATAACCAAATCAAATTACCATGCTGTTCCAAAGACTCTCAAAATAATATAAGTGAAGCATGAGAGTTCATCTATTTCTACAAAATAAAACCACCACCGTGCTCTAAAAGATATAAGTGAAGCACTAGAGCAAATGACAACCTACTCCAAAAGATATAAGTGAAGATCAATGAGTAGTTGAATAATTATGCAACCATGTGAAGACTCTCTAACATTTAATAATTTCAGATCTTGGTATTTTATTCAAACAGAAAGTAAAACAAAAGTAAGTAAAATGACGCTCCAAGCAAAACACATATCATGTGGCGAATAAAAATATAGCTCCAAGTAAAGTTACCGATGAACGAAGACGAAGGAGGGGATGCCTTCCGGGGCATCCTCAAGCTTAGGCTCTTGGTTTTCCTTGAATATTACCTTGGGGTGCCTTGGTCACCCCCAAGCTTAGGCTCTTGCCACTCCTTATTCCATAGTCCATCGAATCTTTACCCAAAACTTTAAAACTTCACAACACAAAACTTAACAGAAAACTCGTAAGCTCCGTTAGTATAAGAAAACAAATCACCATCATAAGGTACTGTAATGAACTCATTCTAAATTCATATTGGTGTAATATCTACTGTAATCCAACTTCTCTATGGTTCATACCCTTCGATACTACTCATAGATTCATCAAAATAAGCAAACAACACAATGAAAACCGAATCTGTCAAAAACAGAACAGTCTGTAGTAATCTGGATCAAACGTATATTTCTGGAACTCATAAAATTCTAAAATAAATTTCTGGACCTGAGGAATTTATCTATTAATCATCTGAAAAAATAATTAACTAAATAGAACTTTCCAAATAAAAATGGCAGCAGTTCTCGTGAGTGCTAAAGTTTCTGTTTTTTACAGCAAGATCAACAAGACTTCACCCAAGTCTTCCCAGCGGTTCTACTTGGCACAAACACTAATTAAAAGAAAAAAACCACATATAAACAGAGGCTAGATGAATTATTTATTAATAAACAGGAACAAAAATCAAGTAACAAAAATAAAGTTGGGTTGCCTCCCAACAAGCGCTATCGTTTGACGCCCCTAACTAGGCATGATGATTTCAATGATGCTCACATAAAAGATTAGAATTGAAACATAAAGAGAGCATCATGAAGAATATGACTAGCACATTTATGGCTAACCCTCTTCCTATGCATAGGGATTTTGTGAGCAAACAACTTATGGGAACAATAATCAACTAGCATAGGAAGGCAAAACAATCATAAATTCAAAACTTTAAGCACATAGAAAGGAAACTTGATATTATTGCAATCCCTACAAGTATATGTTCCTCACTCATAGTAATTTTCAGTAGCATCATGAATGAATTCAACAATATAACCAGAACCTAAAGCATTCTTTTCATGATCTACAAGCATAGAAATTTTATTACTCTCCACATAAGCAAAATTCTTCTCATGAATAATAGTGGGAGCAACTCAACAAAATAACTATCGTGTGATTGAAAACTAAGATCAAGATGACAAGTTTCATGGTTATCATTATTCTTTAAAGCATACGTGTCATCACAATAATAATCATAGATAGTTGGCATGCTTTCATAGTAATAAATTTGCTCATCAAAACTTGGGGGACAAAAAATATCATCTTCATCAAACATAACTTCCCCAAGCTTGTGGCTCTGCATATCATTAGCATCATGGATATTCAAAGAATTCATACTAACAACATTGCAATCATGCTCATCATTCAAATATTTAGTGCCAAACATTCTAATGCATTATTCTTCTAGCACTTGAGCACAATTATCGGAATCCTTATTTTCATGATAGATATTAAAAAGATGAAGCATATGAGGTACCCTTAATTCCATTTTTATTTTTTTGGTAGTTTTCTTTTATAAACTAAGCTAGTGATAAAAAAAGAAACTAAAAGACTCGATTGCAAGATCTAAAGATATACCTTCAAGCACTCACCTCCCCGGCAATGGCGCCAGAAAAGAGCTTAGTTGACGGGGTGTTAGTGCCGCTTTCCTCGCTTCCCCAGCAACGGCCCAGAAAAGAGCATGATGTCAACTACACAACCTTCTCCTTGTAGACGTTGTTGGGCCTCCAAGTGCAGAGGTTTGTAGGACAGTAGCAAAGTTCCCTCAGGTGGATGACCTAAGGTTTATCAATCCGTAGGAGGCGTAGGATGAAGATGGTCTCTCTCAAGCAACCCTGCAACCAAATAACAAAGAGTCTCTTGTGTCCCCAACACACCCAATACAAATGGTAAATTCTATAGGTGCACTAGTTCGGCGAAGAGATGGTGATACAAGTGCAATATGGATGGTAGATAAAGGTATTTGTAATCTGATATTATAAAAACAGCAAGGTAACAAGCGGTAAAAGTGAGTGTAAATGGTATTGCAATGCGTTGAAACAAGGCCTAGGGTTCATACTTTCGCTAGTGCAAGTTCCCTCAATAATAATAACATAATTGGATCATATAACTATCCCTCAACATGCAACAAAGAGTCACTCCAAAGTCACTAATAGCGGAGAACAAACGAAGAGATTGTAGTAGGGTATGAAACCACCTCAAAGTTATTCTTTCCAATCAATCCATTGGGCTATTCCTATAAGTGTCACAAACAGCCCTAGATTTCGTACTAGAATAACACCTTAAGACACAAATCAACCAAAACCCTAATGTCACCTAGATACTCCACTGTCACCTCAAGTATCCGTGGGTATGATTATACAATATGCATCACACAATCTCAGATTCATCTATTCAACCAACACATAGAACCTCAAAGAGTGCCCCAAAGTTCCTACTGGAGAATCACGACGAGAACGTGTGCCAACCCCTATGCATAGGTTCATGGGCGGAACCTGCAAGTTGATCACCAAAACATAGATCAAGTGAATCACGTGATATCCCATTGTCACCACAGATACGCACGGCAAGACATACATCAAGTGATCTCAAATCTTTAAAGACTCAATCCGATAAGATAACTTCAAAGGGGAAACTCAATCCATTACAAGAGAGTAGAGGGGGAGGAGAAACATAAGATCCAACTATAATAGCAAAGCTCGTGATACATCAAGATCGTGCCAAATCAAGAACACGAGAGAGAGAGAGAGAGAGAGATCAAACACATAGCTACTGGTACATACCCTCAGCCCGGAGGGAGAACTACTCCCTCCTCGTCATGGACAGCACCGGGATGATGAAGATGGCCACTGGAGAAGGATTCCCCCTCCGGCAGGGTGCAGGAATGGGTTTAGATTGTTTTTCGGTGGCTACAGAGGCTTCTGGCCGTGGAACTCCCGATCTATTGTGCCCCCCGATCGTTTTAGGGTATATGGAGATATATAGGCGGAAGAAGTACGTCAGGGGAGCCACGAGGGGCCCACGAGGGTGGAGGGCGCGCCCCCTGCCTCGTGGCTTCCTCGTTGCTTCCCTTACATGGACTCCAAGTCTCCCGGGTTGCTTTCCTTCCAAAAATAAGTTCCGTGATGTTTTAGGTCAACTGGACTCCGTTTGATTTTCCTTTTCTGTGATACTTTAAAACAAGGAAAAAACAGAAACTGGCACTGGGCTCTAGGTTAATTGGTTAGTCCCAAAAATAATATAGAAGTGTATAATAAAGCCCATAAACATCCAAAGTTGATAATATAATAGCATGGAACAATCAAAAATTATAGATACGTTGGAGACGTATCAGTTAACCTTATCAAATGCCTTAACAATATCAATCTTGAAAATAATGATTTCTTTCTTGGATTTGTGGCACATATGTATGTATTCAAAACTCCATGCAAGACAGTCTTGAATAATCATTGTCTTAATAAAGCCATACTGATTTTTGCTAACTCTTGATACAATGATCTGCTGTGCTCTGTTAGCAAGAAGTTTAGTAAGTATTTTGATAGGCATACTTACAAGAGATATGGGCCTATAATCATGAGGAGTTTCAGGGTTATCATTCTTAGGTATCAGAGTTATGTAGGCAGTGTTAATAGGAGCTAGAGAAACAATTTCATTATGGAAATCATTGATTAACTTGTAGAAATAATGCTTGATGATGTGCCAACATTTCTTCATAAATAGGCCATTGAAACCATCAGGTCCAGGTGATTTGTCATTGGGCATTTTATTGATGATATCATCAATTTCTTCATTGGAGAAAGGCCTCTCTAGATCATATAGAGCATCATCAATTGCAAGATGGGATATATCAAAATTTTGTGTGCAGTTTGCTACGGTCCCGATCCTATCCTTGAAAGCTGCCTAGATTAAAGCAGCTTCCTGGTCATGATCAAATACTTGCTGTCCATCCATTTTCATAAGATAAGTGATGTAGTTGTGCCTAAATACATAAGTAGCAATGGCATGAAAGAACTTGGTATTTTCATCACCAAGGTTTGCCCATCTGATGTTTGCCCTAATTCTCCAATATATTCTATTTGCCTCCAGTAATTTGTTTGTATGATTGATAAGTAAAACCCTGAAATTCCTTTCCACCCTAGATAGTGGTCTTTGTTCCTCAAGGCCATCAATTAATTTCACATAGAAACAATAGTTGTCAATGGTTTTGTTGAGTTGGGAGTATTGTTTGCTCCATGTTTTCAGGCCTCTTCTAATGGCTTTAAACTTGGAATTTAAATTTTTAGCAGAGTCAGAAAAATGAGTGGAATTCAACCAGTGTTTCTCCACAGTATCAATGAATCCACTAAATTCAGTCCAATATTCTTCAAATCTGAATATCTGACTTTTGGGATATTGCTGTCAATTTGTATTTTGATAGGAACATGGTCAGATGTAATTTTTGCCAATGGGATAGCCATAGTAGATGGATGAGCAGTAGTCCAATGAGAGCTAGTAAATATCCAATCTAACTTTTCCAATAGTGGCTGGTCTTGTTTATTGCTCCATGTGAAGGATCTTCCTTTGAGTGGGATTTCAACCAGATCGAAATTGACAATGATATTGTTGAAAGTCATCATACTGGCAGGATCACCACCTGGTTTGTTCCTATTGTCAGGGCTTCTTATAAAATTAAAGTCACCAAGTATCATCCATAGCTTAGACTAGTTCATATTCAGACTCATAAGCCAGTCAGTGAATTCCAATTTACCTTCAGTGCTGTTAGGCCCATAGACATTAGTGAGATGCCAGCAACTATTATCCAAATTAGATTTAAACTCAATGGTGATCTGATAGCTACCATTCAAAATAGTAATCAAACCTCCAGAGCTACCATTGGATGGTGAGTAACAAAATTGATTGAACCTCTTGGGACAAAAATTCTTGATGTATGCATTGTCAAATATTTCTCTCTTAGTTTCTTGAAAAGTCATAATGCAGCATGCACTTGCATCAATTTTTCTTCTAATATCATTCCATCTAGTTGTGGAGTTTATACCTCTTACATTCCAATTTAAGATATTCCAACTTCTATTCATGGAAATTATATAGATGGGTGCATTGAGACATATTATGAAGAGCATAATATGTACTGCCAATGGGTCTGCTATTACTACTGCTGCAGTAGGTGCCATAATCATAACAAGTGCCACTATATAATAAGAGGAGGTACATTGACAGATAAGGGATAACCAAACTGATCAGGCTCATATAGCAGCATAGGATTCTGATAGGTTGACCATAATAACAGAGGTAGCACAAAGTATAACTATTACACACCATACTGATAACTGATGCACGCATGCATCCAAATGACAAAATAAAGCAAGCAAAGTGCAAGGAAAACATAACTAGATGGCCATTAGGGGAGCCATCTAAGCCCACAGGATAGCAGCAGATCCTAATCATTAGAGCTTTCATAGTGCAGGGCACTAGATGACACTTCAAGAGGTGCCATCTTACATGGGCCAGTGCCAATGGCCTGCAGGGTCTTCATAGGTATTTCTAGTGGAGGAGGAGCCTGCTTATTGATAATCACATCATCAAACTAAGGCCCCAAATTGACATCAACAGCTTTCTTCAGTTTCTTTGAACACTGTTGAGTACTATGGTCAACCCTCACATCATTAGTGTTGGCTGTTATTGCAGCAACCTGATCCTTGAAGCCCTTGGTGAGCTTAGCAATCATGTTGCTCCTCCTGCAGAAAGAGTCATCTATGTTTTTCTTCTTTTTCTGCCTGTTGGATGGTTACTGAACTTCAGAGAATTCCTGGTTAGTAAACAATTCATCTAAGTGATTACCGACCTGTTTGTCAGGTGTCACACACATCTTGTTACGTTGAATGATTCGTGTTCTTTTGGATCATCGCAAACAATTCATATAAGTGACATGTATGCCATCTATCGCACACATCTGGATCTAGGTAAATCGTTTGTGTTATATTCGCTCATCGCAAATAGTTCATCCAAGTGACTTGTAGGCATATATCACACACATCTGGTTTTGGCTAACCGTTCACATTATCTTGGCTCATCACAAACAATTTGTATGAATCAATAGTATGCCTATTATTGCACACACAAATCTTTATGAATCATATTTGATGTCTCCACCATCGCACATAGTTCGTTTTGTTGGTGACGGTTTTATTACCATACCATTTGCGATTCATGCATCGCACACAGTTTGGTCGAATGGTCTCCTATACATGTGTCACATTTGCACCATACTGTAGTAGTGCATGTTACTACTTCAAGAAATGGTAGATCAAAGATCAACATTTTTTCCACTAATTCAAGAAAAATCCCTATACATAAAAGTGGCGTCTACAGCGTGCGCAGTGCATTATTACCAATTGTAGGATTTTCCTATGAAATCCATAAATTTTGCTACAAGTGGCATCTATGACGTGCGCATTGCATTATTACCCATTTTAGGATTTTATTAGGAAATATAAAAAGTTTGCGAATAAATGATTACCAATTTATGTCATATCTAAACTTCTAATGTAAGTTACTTACAATGTAAGATATGAGGACAATACTTGACGACCAATTAATGGCGTGTGTGTGTGCGGTGACCTATAACATCGCTGACCTCCCCTGTCTCGCAACAATTCTCTCATTGAGGCCTCTCATTGTCATATCCAATCCACCACCAATCTCTCATCAATGGCACACCCGGAGAACCCGTTACTCTTCAATTTTGGCATCAATCAAGAGGAAGAGGAGCAAAACCCTCTGGCCCCCTTGTGGGCGGAGATGGACCTAGCACTGGAGATGGTTGGACAGATGGACGCAGAGGCCGAGCAACAGATTTGGGACCTTGTTTCGGATCCCATGCTCGTGCCAGCACCTGCGCACCCGCATGAGCTATATAACGCGGCCAATTGGCCGGAATGGGACGTGGCCGCCGAGTCGTATTTCCCCGACAACCATATAGCATTCCACGCATTCTATGGCGGTGGCGGTGGCCATGGCATGGTTGTGGTCGTGGTCGTGGCGCGGGCCGTGGACGTGGTGCTGCTGCCCATGGCCATGGTGGTGGTGGTGGTGGTGGTGGTGGCGATGCTATTGGCGGTGGCCATGGCAGCGGCCATGGCATCGGCAGGAGCTGTGGTGGTGGTGGTGGTCGTGGCTACAACTAGATAGTTAGGCCAAGAGCCAGCGGCCATGGCATCTGAATGTAGTCGTGGTGCGACAAAATTTGGAAAGAAATAAACTATTTTGTCTGAATTTCATTGAATCTGTATTTGTCAAGTGTGTTGTCTGAATGAGTGCGGGCATGCATTTTGGTAGGATTATCGCACTTGGTTTTTTATCTAAAAATTATCCGTGCTTTAATGAAAGATCCCACAGGTAGGATTTGGTTGTACCATGCGCGATACATAGCAGACAGTTCATATTGAAGGACCGTGTGAGGTAAGGTCACAATTACAAACTAGTTTTGCTATGTTGCCCTATGCAATGATGTATAAAACATGTTTACTAATGAAGGAGCATAGATTCATATATTCTTAATTACAAAAAATATTAAATACATATAGAGAACACGCATAAAACACAACATGGAGCAGGCATCACTGCCGCTGAGCCTCCAAGTTCTCCAGTGTACTTTTGCTATAGTGCCGCTTTCAGATGTCCATCATGAGGACCTTGTGGCGTGGCTTTAGTAGGTCGCCAAGATTGCGGAAATCGTTGTGATGTTTACACGGATCATAAGAGTTTGAAGTACATCTTCACACAGAAGGAGTTGAACCTCAGGCAGAGGAGATGGTTGGAGCTCATAAAGGATTATGACATTACACTACATTACCACCTAGGAAAGGACAATGTCGTGGCGGATGCTTTGAGTCGCAAGAGTTATGTTAATACTCTCATAACCAGAGGAATACCTCAGGAGCCAGCCGATGATCTCCGAGAATTCTGCTTGGAGATAGTTCCGAGAGGTTTTGTTGCAGCATTGGAAATTCAGTCCACTTTGTTGGGAAAGATCCGAGAAGCCCAGAAGACGGACAAGGAAATTGCGGAGATAAAAGAAAGGATGAGTAAGGGAAAGGCTAAAGGTTTTCGTGAGGATAAGCACAAAACTTTATGGTTTGAGGATCGTATCTATGTGCCCGATGACCCAGAGATCAGGAAGTTAATTCTTCAGGAGGCTCATGATTCACCTTACTCGATTCACCCAGGCAACTCAAATATGTATCTGGACTTGAAGGAACGTTTCTTGTGGACAGGTATGAAGAAGGATATCGCCGAGTATGTAGCAGTATGCGACGTATGTCTGAGATTAAGGCAGAGCATCAGAAACCAGCATGAATACTTCAGCCTTTGCCGATACCCAAATGGAAGTGGGATAAGCTTGGCATGGATTTCATCATCGGATTACCTAGCACTCGTTTGGGATATGACTCCATTTGGGTGGTAGTTGATTGCTTGACCAAGGTGGCTCACTTCATCCCCGTGAAAACCACTTATACGAGCGCTAAGTTGGCCAAGATATACATGACCAGGATTGTATGCCTGCATGGAGTTCCAAGGACCATCGTATCAGATAGACGGACATAGTTTACTTCGAAGTTTTGGAATCGGTTACATCAAACTTTGCGTATGAGGCTAGAGTTTACTACAGCCTTTCATCTGCAAACAGATGGGCAGACTGAGAGAGTCAACCAGATTCTGGAGGACATGTTGAGAGCTTGTGCGCTAGATTATGGATCTAGTTGGTATGATAATTTGCCTTACGTAGAGTTATCATATAACAACAGCTACCAAGCTAGTTTGAAGATGGCCCCTTTCGAAGCTTTGTATGGAAGGAGGTGCAGAACACCATTGATGTGGGATGAAGCTAGAGATCGACAATTGTTCAAACAAGATTTAATCAGAGATTCTAAGGAGAAGGTCAAGTTGATCCGTGATAGACTCAAGATATCCCAGTCCAGGCAGAAGAGTTATGCCAATACTAAATGCAAGGAGGTAACCTATGAAGTAGGAGCAAGAGCATATCTTTGCGTGCCGCCACTTCGAGGAGTTAAACAGTTTGGAGTTAAAGGAAAGTTAGCGCCACGATTTGTGGGGCCATACAGAGTCTTGGAACGTATGGGTGAAGTTGCCTACAAGTTGATATTACCTAAAGGTTTATCACGTTTCCCAGTTGAAGAAGTGCCATGCAAAGATGGCCGATATTCCTCTGAGAGATACAGTGCCCCTGGAAGCAATTCAGTTGGAAAGTGACCTGACTTATGAGGAGAAACCCATCAAGATTCTCGAGTTTGCCAACGGAGTTAATCGCAGCAGGGTCATCATGTTTTGTAAAGTTCAGTGGAGTCACCATATCGAGGAGGAAGCCACCTAGGAATGAGAAGAAAACCTCCGAAAGGACCACCCACACCTTTTTGCTAGCCAACCCAAATCTCAAGGGTGAGATTCATCTTAAGTGGGGTAGGTTTGTAACATCCCAATTTTCAATTTGGATGTTATTATTTAGATCATTCATATGCATTCATAATTTGTGCATTTTTGAATTTTTTTTGGTTGGAAATTGATCCAAGGGACTTTAAGCAACTCAAGGACCTGTTGAGAGAGTTGGAAGTTTCCCAAAAGACCCGAGTTTTATTTTCCAAAGTGGGGTTTGGATCCACTTTGGTTTTCATCAATTTTCAATTCCTATATTTTTATATAAATAAAATAATGAGGGAAGATAACATGACTTCTTCAAAAACAGTAAAGAAACATTGGAAATTGAATTTTTAAAGAAAACATATTTATTTGATTTTATTTGCAATATTATTTATGTTATTGCGAAGTTTATTTGCACAAAAATGTTCGTTTTTATTTTAGGCATTTTGGCCATAAAAATGTTCACAAGGTCATTGAGGGGGTCCTGGATTAGGGGGTCTCCGAACAGCCGGACTATACCCTTTGGCTGGACTGTTGGACTATGAAGATACAAGATTGAAGACTTCATCCCATGTCTGGATGGGACTTTCCTTGGCGTGGAAGGCAAGATTGGCAATACGGATATGTAGATCTCCTCCCTTGTAACCGACTTTGTGTAACCCTAGCCCCCTCCGTTGTCTATATAAACCGGAGGGTTTAGTCCGTAGGACAAGATACAATCATACCATAGGCTTGCTTCTAGGGTTTAGCCTCTACGATCTCGTGGTAGATCAACTCTTGTAATACTCATATCATCAAGATCAATCAAGCAGGACGTAGGGTATTACCTCCATCAAGAGGGCCCGAACCTGGGTAAACATCGTGTCCCTTGCCTCCTGTTACCATCCACCTTACACGCACAGTTCGGGACCTCCTACCCGAGATCCGCTGGTTTTGACACCAACATTGGTGCTTTCATTGAGAGTTCCACTGTGTCGTCACCGTAAGGATCGATGGCCCCTTCGATCATCGGTAATGATGCGGTCCAGGGTGAGGTTTTCCTCCCCGGACAGATTTTCGTATTCGGCGGCTTCGCACTGCGGGCCAATTGGCTTGGCCATATGGAGCAGATCGAGAGCTACGCCCCTAGCCATCAGGTCAGGTTCGGAAACTTAAACTATACTGCTGACATCCGCGGAGACTTGATCTTCGACGGATTCAAGCCCATGTCAGGTGCGCTGCACAATCATGATGAGCATGACGTAACTCTGCCGTCGGACAGTGTTCGGGAGATCGCATCTGCAACTACCCCGGCCTACAATCCGGAACAAATTGGGCCATCCGAGGATGGAGGGATAGACCCTGCCATGGAGGCCGCACTTTTAGTGGCGATGGAGCTGTATACTGACTTCACCCCTTACGAGAGCCGTGTTGCCGAACCACTGGATTCGTCCCTGGCCACGACTCTGATCCGCCTGCATCCGTGCCTATCGAATCCGATTGGGTGCCTATCATGGAGTTCACCTCCTTGGATATCTTTCAGCACTCGCCTTTCGGCGATGTGCTAAATTCATTATGGTCTCTCTCCTTGTCAGGAGAACCTTGGCCGAACTATGTCCGGCTAGAATGGGATACGGACGACCAAGAAATTCGCTGCCCACCCACCACCCACTTAGTAGCCACTGTCGATGATTTCACCGACATGCTCGACTTCGACTCCGAAGACATCGACGGTATGGACGATGATGCAAGAGACGAACAGGAACCACCGCCCACAGGGCACTGGACCGCCACCTCATCATATGATATATACATGGTGGACACCCCCAAAGAAGGCAATGGCGACGAGACAGTGGAGGATGACCCCTCCAAGAAGCAACCCAAGCACCGACGTCAGTGGCGCCGCTCTAAGTCCCGCCATACCAAAAGTAGTGATACCGGCACAAGAGACAATAACACTCCGGATAGTGCCGAAGACAACAACAATCCCCTCCAGCACGATGTAGAGCGGGAGGGTGAACAAGCTAGCCCTCCAGAGCAGGCAGCAAATGGAGAATCGGAGGAGGACAATTACATGCCTCTCTCTGAAGACGAGGTGAACCTCGGCGACGAAGTATTTATCATGCCTGAGGATCCCGTCGAGCAGGAGCGCTTCAAGCGCCGGCTTATGGCCACAGCACATAGCTTGAAGAAAAGCAACAAGAGCTTCAAGCTGATCAAGACTTGCTAGCAGACAGATGGACCGAAGTCCTTGCGGCCGAGGAATACGAACTCGAGCGCCCCTCCAAGAGTTACCCAAAGCGCATGTTGCTACCTCACCTTGAGGAGGAAGCATTGAAACCCGCATCACCAGCGTATGATGCGGCTGACGGACCACCTTGGGGCCAGGACAGAAAGGCATTTCAGCCAGAAGTCAAGCCCGCACCCCACCGCCAATCAAACAAAAATACCAAGGCCCGGGGCAACACACGAGACCTACGAGACATATTGCAAAACAAGGCAAAACATGCAAGATCGATCTATGGATCACGGGGGCGCGCACCAATACGCGATGATGATTGTCACACCGGATACACTAAAAGCAAATTCGGCCGAGCCGAACACGGCAGACAAGACTCGTGTGAACCACGTCGCGATATAGCCCGGCACAGAGGCGCCGCACACCCCTTATGCTTCACTGATGAAGTAATGGATCACGAATTCCCAGAAGGGTTTAAACACATAAACATCGAATCATACGATGGTACTACAGACCCCGTTGTATGGATAGAAGACTTCTTCCTCCACATTCACATGTCCTGCGGGGATGACCTACATGCCATCAAGTATCCCCCGCTAAAACTCAAAGGGCCGGCTCGGCATTGGCTTAATAGCTTGCCGGCAAACTCCATCGGAAGTTGGGAGAACCTGGCAGAGGCATTCCTGGACAATTTCCAGGGCACTTATGTGCGACCGCCGGACGCTGACGATTTAAGTCATATAACTCAGCAGCCAGGGGAATCGGCCAGGAAATTCTGGACCCGGTTCCTAACCAAGAAGAACCAAATTGTCGACTGTGCGGATGCAGAGGCCTTAGCAGCATTTAAGCATAATATCCGTGACGAATGGCTCGCCCGGCACCTCGGCCAAGAGAAGCCAAAATCCATGGAAGCCCTCACGACACTCATGACCCGCTTTTGTGCGGGCGAAGATAGCTGGTTGGCTCGTAGTACCAATACAGCAAGCAAACCTGGCATATCAAAAGCCAGAGATAGCAATGGCAAACCACGACGCAGCAAACATATGCGCCGCAAATATGGTGAAAATGCCAAAAAAAAATACGGCAGTTAATGCCGGGTTCAGGGGCTCAAAGTCCGATCAGCGGAAAGGGCCACCCTTAAATACAAATCCGGGTACATCCAGTCTGGACCGCATACTCGCTCGCCAATGCCAAATTGATGGCACCCCAAAAACGCCAGCCACCCATACCAACAGAGAATACTGGGTCTTCAAACAAGCCGGCAAGGCAGGCGCCAAAGACGAAGAGGGGTCTCAAAGTGACGATAGCGACGAAGAGCCCAGATCACCGAACACAGGAGGGCAAAAGAAACCCCCCCATATTCAATCGGTGAATGTGGTAAATACCACCCAAATTGCCAACTTGGACCAGATATGCACCCTTAGGGATGGCGGCTCAACGGAACTAGCTGTCCCACAATATAAGCTAGGGCCAGTCACCTTCAACCGCACGGATCGTCCAGTTAACACCAATCAGGGCAATCCAGCCGCACAAATCCTTGACCCAATAGTAGATGGGTTCCACCTCACTCGAGTCCTTATGGACGGAGGTAGCAGTTTAAATCTGCTTTACCAGGACATAGTGCGCAAGATGGGCATCGATCATTCAGCGATCAAGCCCACTAAAGCCACTTTTAGAGGCATCATACCAGGTATGGAGGTTAGCTGTACAGGCTCCATTGCCCTCGAGGTAATCTTCGGATCACCAGAAAATTACCGTATCGAAGAGTTAATCTTTGAAATCGCCCCTTTCCGCAGTGACTATCAAGCACTGCTCGGGCGAACCGCATTCGCTCGATTCAACGCGGTGCCACATTATGCCTACCGTAAGCTCAAAATGCCCGGTCCATGCGGCGTCATCACGGTTCATGGCAAGGCCGAACATTCCTTCGGCACCAACAAATACATCACTGCCTTAGCAGCAGAAACAACGACAGCACCTTGCAGCCGAACCTCGAGTCGATGCCCAGGCTCCCGGACACCATCAAGGGGCTCCGAACTACTTCGCGGAAGGATACCCCAGCTCGTCCAGAGCTCAAGTAAACACTCCGGCGAAGGCCATGACAGGCCGAACTCAGCGGTTCAACTGCCCTCCGGCACGCAAACATTTCTTATATTTCCTTCGCAGGTTCACCTTTGCACCGACCAGGACGGACTCCATGGAGGCAGCTTGAACACGTTAGGGTATCCTTAGACATTCCCCGCAGTGAACATCTGGCTATAATACGGATCCACACTCAACCTCTTCCCCCTGGTCATAGTAGGTTATGCTATCACAATTCCTTTTTTATCACATTACTTGTACCCATACGCATAGACGTATTATTCAAATACAACATGTGGATTTACATGACGTTTACCTGCTGATTATTCCTTATCGAAATCATTTCGTCAAGTGGCATCCGTACACAGCGATATGCCTTAAATATGCCAGGGGCTTCGTCTTTCCCGTAACATGGCAATAAAAGTCCGAACACCTTCATGGAAGTTCAGCACCCCGAACCTATAGCATTATATGCATCAGCTCCGAATAATGTCTTGGGTCAATAGTTGGGTTTGCCCGGCTACCATGTTTTGGTACCTTACATTCCGCTACATCGGCTAAGGTAGCACTGGGACAACTACTGCGATTGTGTCCCGGTTCTTCCGAATGAGCACCTCAGTAGAGAAAGCCGAAAACTGACTGTCATGATACGGTGAGAGCTGGCCAGCTATTCGAGCGGTCACAAAATCTTTAAGGATTTCTCCCGCATAATGCCATAACCAATGCGGCGTGCGATGGATCGGCTTTTTCACCGATCAGGTGCTTGTAAAGCCCCTAGTACGGTCTTCTGAACACAAGGGGATGCGTCGACCATACTAAAGCTCTTATGGCTAAGTGAGAGTGATAAAGCCCTACAGTCCGATTGCCTGGTTCTTTGTGCTGAGCACCTCCTTCGGAGGACCCAAAACTGGGATAAAGAGTGCTCAGGTTTATCCTGAACACCCCCGTACTTCTTACATGGGGGCAGAAGCCAACGACTGGCCAACTCTCAGTTTTAACATAAAAATGGCCGCACAGGAGGGTAAACTTTTATATAATAGGCGACATATAAACGACCTTGTTCAAACATTACAAAGGACAACATGATCGACATTCATGGAAATATAATGTCATTGGTGCATAGCTCCGCTGCAAGGTAGGATCCTTTCAGGACACTCATATAATATAATTCGGGCTTGCGGTGCTCCTTCCCCTCTGGTGGTCCCTCGGTCACTAGCTTTTCGGCAGCCATCTTCCCCCAGTGCACCTTTGCGAGGGCGAAGGCCATTCACGCTCCTTCTATACAGACCAACCGCTTGATGACATCAAGTCGAGGGCAAGTGCTTACAAGCCGCCTCACGAGCCCGAAGTAGCTGCTTGGAATCGGCTCGGCAGGCCATAGCCGGATAACCATATCTTTCATGGCTAGTTTCGCCGCCTTATGCAGTTCGATCAGCTGTTTCAGTTGATCGGCAAAAGGCATCGCATAATTCGGCGCCAAATACTGCGACCAAAAGAGCTTATCGGCGGTGTTCCTTCCTTCGGCTCGGTAGAATTGAGCGGCATCTGATATGATGTGAGGTAGCTCGACAAATACACCTGAGAAGTCCGGATTCACAATCAGAAACATAGTTTTCCCTTCAAATACTTGCTTTACATGGGAAAAGCCTTACCCGCCGCGATCTTCCTCGCCTCTTGGATCCCCTGCAGGGCGCTTTGGCTTTCCCCCTGGGCATCACTCATGGCTTGATGCTCCTTGGTGAGTTCGGACTCTTTCTCCGTTAAACTCTACTCCAAGGTCTCGCATTTACTTACGACCTCTTGCAGCTCCTGCTCAGCTTTAATAACTCTGGCCTTGTGTTTCTCACGAAGAGTCCGCTCCATGGCCGCCTTTTCCTCAGCCTCGGCAACGAACCTTTTGAGGGCCTCGACTTCGGTCATAACCCCTAGCACAAATTGTGCGGCTTATTTCATACTGCACATTTATTTCACAATAAATGCATGCAACGCTTGTGCATACCTTGTTTATCCCTCAAATGCATTTTCAATTGGCCAATTTCTTCTATGGCTCGCTCCAGACTTTGATTCAGTCCGAAGATCTCCGCAGTACGAGAGGCAGCAGCCGCTACAGGTATCTGCTTGAAATAGAAGAGAAATCAATATCATTCAATGAGTCTTCCTGTGATCATCAATGCGATCCCCTGTCCGGTTCTTTCTTTCACCGAACAGTGTATCAGGGGCTACTATCTATACTATGACACTCTTTGGCAACTTATAAAACATATCTCAAAGACTCTTATAAGGCTGATACGGCTTCGTTTAGTCCACTCTCGGTTGACTGAATCTTCTCAATCACCGCACCCATAAGGGCAAGGTGTTCATCAACAATGGAGGCCTCTCGTAACGCCACCAACAAAGCATGCGACACCTCTGGATGGACAGAGGTTGCCGGCGGAACAGGCACGCCCCCTCCAGCCGAAGGAGGCTGCCTTCTTGATTCTGGAGCCGTATAGGCCTTTGGAATCGCATCCGGTGGGAAGCCGAACTCAGGGTCGCCCCCACTGTCAGACCCCATGGGAATCTTTTCCCCCATGTGTCCAGCTCCTGCGATTTGACCTCCAGGCACCGCCTTCACGGTTTCTTCCTTTCCTCCTTGGCCAGGGTCCTTCTGGGACGAAGCCTCTGTGTTATGCACCTGTTTGGAGGAAGGGGCCTTTGGGGGCATCCCGCTCTCCATAGCATTTGAGCTCAGTAGGTCCTCTGATGAGTATTGTTTGGTACGGGACCTCACCGGACTACCAAAAAATATGGCTTGAGGTTAAAATACTAAGCCACGACGAGTCCAAACGCTTAAGCATACTCGGATTTTATATACTTACGAGTTCACCAGGGGCTAGACCCTGGGATCCCATGCTGGGCCGCTGTCGGCGGCGGTAGTGGACTCCTCCGGAAGAGAAGCCCTTCCCCTTTTGGGCAGTTCAGCCTCCAAGGGTGCGGAGGCCGTCCTCTTCCTTCTTCCCCCCGTAGGGGATTCATCTTCCTCCTCCTTTTCATCCTCTTCGGAGGCGGAATGGGCATCAGAGCCTTCAGGTATTGTGTCTGAAGTACCACGACGACGAAGGCCGCCCCAGGTCGTTTTGGCCTCCTTCTCGGCCGTCTTCTTCGGCACCTTGTAAGGCGTCGAGACCAGCATCTTCGTCAGAAGTGGGATGGCCGGGTCTTCGGGCAGCAGGGCCGTACAATGGATCCGCTCCGCCTTCTTTGTCCAGCTCTGGGAGAGTTGAATAAACACGCGTTAAGCGCTTCCTTTGGGTCATGCAGATAGAAAAGTTTGATAAACTCACCGAACTTGCAGGGCGGGACAGTTGGTACCCGCGGTCTTCGACGGAGTCCGGCCATGATTTGCTGGACTTGAAAAGCACCTTCCAAATGTCCTTGTGCGAGGAGCCGAAGAACCCTCGCAAGGTTTGGCGCCTGGCCGGATCGAATTCCCATAGATTGCAAGTCCGGTGTTGACAAGGCAGTATCCGGCGGACTCACATCACCTGGACAACGTTGACAAGTTCAATGTTCTTATCTCCCATATCTTTAACATGGGTCTGGAGCACCGATAGTTCGTCGGACGAGGACCAGTCCAGGCCTTTCTTGACCTAGGATGTAAGCCATAGAGGGGCATCGGATCGAAACTCAGGCGATGCGGCCCATTCCTTGCCGCACGGCTCAGTGATGTAAAACCACTGTTGTTGCCACTCCTTGACAGAATCATTAAAGGTTCCCATTGGCCATATGACGTTGGGCATCTTGCTCACCATAGCGCCCCCCGCACTCGGCGTGTTCGCCGCCCACCACCTTGGGCTTCACATTAAAAACCTTCAGCCATAAACCGAAGTGCGGCGAAATGTGGAGGAAAGCCTCTCACACGACAATGAATGTCGATATATTGAGGAAGGAATTAGGGGATAGATCATGAAGATCGATCCCATAATAGTACATGATGCCACTAATGAACAGGTGGAGGGGAAACCCTAGCCCGCAGACAAAGTGAGGGAGGAATACAACCCTCTCGTGAGCTTCCGGAGTGGGGACGATCTGTCCTGCCGTTGGGAGACGGTGGCTGATTTTCTTGGCCAGATACCCGGCCTCCCGAAGCTTTTTGATATCCTTCTCTCGGATGGTAGAGGCCATCCATTTGCCTCCTGCTCCGGATCTGGACATCTTTGGAAGGCCTTTTGTGGGCAGAGAAGGAGAATGCTTGGGCGTTGGAGCCTGAGCAAAAGGGAATGAATCGGGAAGAAGGCGTGGGTTAAAAGAGTGAATCCTTGTCCCTTTATAAGGGCAGAAGAGGCGGTGCACCTCCCCACTCACCTAGTAAAACCTCTTATTCCCCAAGCTCCGTAATTGATGGCGCGGTTGGGTTACCCACATCCGTATTGATGAGAATCCCGTGATTGGGGGACACGATCTCTGCTTTGACAAGACGTGTCAAGAAAATCGCCTCACGATATGTGCAGTGCTGGTTAAGAAAAACGGTTCGAATAATGACCGGGCCATGACATGATGTCATGTTGCTAAACGTGTCAGCATATTCGATTTGTGGAAATATTATTCTCTCTACGGTGGTATGCGGAACTTGTTTTGCAGAGCCAGACACTATCCTCGCGTTCAAGATCTTCTATGGAGTATTCGGAGGAAGAACCCGCCTTGCAATGTCGAGGACAAATCTGTGCGCCGGACTCATCGTCATTGAAGCCTGGTTCAGGGGCTACTGAGGGAGTCCTGGATTAGGGGGTCTCCGGACAGCCGGACTATACCCTTTGGCCGGACTGTTGGACTATGAAGATACAAGATTGAATACTTCATCCCGTGTCCGGATGAGACTTTCCTTGGCGTGGAAGGCAAGCTTGGCAATACGGATATGTAGATCTCCTCCCTCGTAACCGACTATGTAACCCTAGCCCCCTCCGGTGTCTATATAAACCGGAGGGTTTAGTCCGTAGGACAAGATACAATCATACCATAGGCTAGCTTCTAGGGTTTAGCCTCTACGATCTCGTGGTAGATCAACTCTTGTAATACTCATATCATCAAGATCAATCAAGCAGGACGTAGGGTATTACCTCCATCAAGAGGGCCCGAACCTGGGTAAACATCGTGTCCCCTGCCTCCTATTACCATCCGCCTTAGACGCACAGTTCGGGACCACCAACCTGAGATCCGCCGGTTTTGACACCGACAGTCATATATAAGGCCATATAGCTATATGAATTTTCTGGATTTTTTAAAAATATATTTATATTGTTTTTCTGAGTTTTTAGTATTTTTGGAAAATCGTTTGAAAGAAGAAGTTAGGACCGACCGGACTGGGCTGGCCCAGTTCTCCAGGCCACGGCCCAGCCGGTCCAGCGCGCCGCACCGTCGTCTCCCAGCACGGGACAAAGTCCCGAGCCAGCACGCTATCACCACTCGTGTCCGCCCCGGACTCCGCTCTCGCCGCCGCCTCTCTTGCCCCTTCCCCATGCCTCCCGAGGCCTCCCTCCCCTCCTTAAATGTCGGATGCCCCAGCCCCCTCTCTCCTCAAAGCAGCAGCAGCAGTAGCCGACGCCGCCGCACATCGCCGCCGCCACTACAAGCCGCCACCCACCAAAGCCCGCGCCGCCGCTCTGCATAGTCGTCGCCGCCTCTCGCCCGAGCCGCCCCCTCGGAACCGGCGCCGGAGATCTGCCGCCACTGACACCGAACCGACAAAAGCCGCGGTAACCGCCACCGAATCGTCCGGTTTATTTCGGTTTTTTGTTTTTCTTTTAAAACTCGATCGGTTATTTATTTAGTTATTTATTGAACGTTCTTAGATTAGCCTTTGTAGTGAACGCTTTCATCGAATATGCTTCTGTAGTGAACGTTCGTTCGTTAGTTTTTGTTTCGTAGCCAGGGACCTAGATGCAATTATTGTTCTTACAGATTAGCCTCTGCTTTTCAAACGATCACAACTTTTTACTCGTTTGCCCAAATTCGACGAAACCAACGCCAATTTCTTCGTTATGATCCCTTCTATCCAGATAACTTACTTAATAGTAATTTTGAAAGTTTAAATTTTGTTTTCAAACAGATTTGAATTAGAACTTCTTTTGATCATAACTTGAGTTTCGTAACTCCGATTTGGTTGATTCTCTTTGCAAATCGAAGCTCTTACCTAGAATTTCTGTTAAGTTCTAACCACATAATTTAGGTACTGTTAGAAATTATTTTCTATTTGAAAGAGTTATTTGCTTATTCTTTTGAGTTTTTTCGAATCTTTTCTTCGGTTTTCTTTGCATCTTCATGCTTGAGTGCTTATGTATGCTATTGTTTGTCTACGATAGATTTTCCGGAGTGCAAAGCTTGCTACTACGAATCTCTAGGGTTTATCGATCGTCAGCAAGGCAAGTTACACTTTGATCATACTATTTTGTACCTGGTTTTATTATGCATTAGTTTCACCCTCAAAGATTGCATGAGTAGGATTACGATCATATGGTTATGCTTTGTAGTTCATGAGGTAGCAACCTATTACCTTTGATCACCTCGGGAATATACGTTATGCTACATATTGCTTAGCCATGCTCGTAGACGGGGATGGGTATGTGAGAATCATGCAAGCTATGAAAATTACTAATTAAGGATAACTTAAGGTGGCAACTTTAATACACATCTGGGTGGAGTGGTTGCGGGCACCTGGAGAATCCAGTGTTGTCCTAGGAGATCCCGGAGTACCCGTGTGATCATCCTATAGAATGCCACCCAGGCTCAAAGGGGTCATATAATTATTCATGCCTAGAAACTTCCGTGTGCAGCCACACGCCATTATGGGCTCTGGCATAGTTGAGTAATTTGTGTGACCTCTTTCAGTGGTGGACTAGCAGATGTAGAGCAAAGTAGGTGTATCAGTCTACCCAGAGTAAAGAGTTAATGCTTCAGAAAGACTGTGTCTCGATCTTCCGATCATGGAGGTGGTCGAGTCTTGTGGGGAAAAGTGCGCAACCTATGTAGAGTGTACAAACTAATCATGATTAGCCGTGTCCCGGTTATGGACATCTTGAGTATCTAGAAGTGAATTATTTGTTGATCTCATCATTCTGTCTAATGAAATTGTTGGGTTAATATTTTATACATGGTAATTTGGGATTGAGTTGGATAATCCTTCTCAATATGGGTAATTTAACTTGGTAGTAAATAAAAAAATTTCCTTTGTTGTAGCTAGGGAAAAATCGGCTTTATGCAAAATTACACTTAGATCCAACACCAGCCAAATATGCATGTAGTGATAATTATTATTCATCATTGCTCTATAGTGTGATCTTGCCAGCATATTCCATGTGCTGACCTACACGGCTGCAACATCTCATGTTGCTGAATTTTCAGACGAGGATTAAGGTGTGATAGGTCGTTGTCGTGCACTCAGTTTTGTCGTGGAGTTGGATGGACTCATTTATCTTCGAAGCTTCCGCAGTTATTTTATTTAGTTGGCCTTCAACCATATTTATGTAATAAATACTCTTGATGAGGACCTTGATGTAATAAGTGTGTGATTGAACTCTATTATAAATCCTCGAGTACTGTGTGTGTCATCATTACCGATCCAGGGATGACACTTAAGCACAGAGACTTCGATCCATTGGGATCGGGTCCCTACAAGATGGTATCAGAGCACACGCTGACTATACGCGACCACTAGGAAAATCCACAGGATACTCTTCTCTACTCATTTCTAATCCTTCTCTATTTCTACACTATAGATGTCGGACCCCAGGAACAAGTTCACTCAGCCTAATGACGACACCCCTTTTGGACGACACTTGAAGGAAGTCACGAGGTTCCTAAACATTGGCATACCAAGCTTCATCGGAACCTTCAATGAAAATTTACCCGAAGAGGAGCACTGGAAGATCCAAGTTTGTGTTCCTGGAAGGACTTTCGCACCAACTACCGAGCCCATCAAGTTTTCCTTTGATGCACCAACCTGGAGCTTGGGAAAGAGCATGGCCGCCCACATGACCATTGGACGCATATGCGAGGTGTAAAACAAGGATCTTAAAGACACAGTCTACCATATATGTGGACGCTTGGATGATCAATAGGAGATGATTCACACCAGGAAGGATGGATCTATTGCAGCCTACATACAGGAGATGAACCAGCACATTCGTCAATATGAGAATCATATACGTGCTATCATGATGGATACTAAGACGGTGATGACCCAGAATATGGAGCTAAAGGAGGAACTCAAGGCAACTCGCGATGGCTACGAAGAGGAAATTGTTGTGCTACTGGAATAGAATGAAGACCTAAGGAAGAAGCTAGGAATACCCATGGTGAAACCAGAACCTGAAGTGGACATTCGTTTGAAAGACTACATCATACTAGATGACACAAACACAGACACTGACATTGATGATGAAGAAGACAGTGATGATTTTTAAGATGAAGTTGGAGCTGATATTATGGAGTCTTCCACCGATCAAAGCTTCTAGTCGACCACCATATTTATATTAGAGTTCTTCCATGTAGTTAGAAATTGTTTGTGAGAGTTTGTAATAGTAGCTTAGATCGATTGTATGAATCTTGTTTGAAATTGAGTGATGTGAATTGAATATGTTTGTCTCATATGCATATGGGTAGTGAAATCTGTCATTAGACCTTATTCTATTCTGCTTTCTCACCCCTCTAACCTATCAGATGCCTCCGAGATGTGACCCCGGATTCACTTTCCCGCTTGAGCTCACCTAGTTGATCCAACAGCAGAATGCCTTGATGCAGATGCTCATCCAGAACCAAGGAAACAACAACAACCCACCACCAGCACCACCCCCAGTTGACAACCTAGCCCGTTTCCTAAGGTTGAATACGCCGGTGTTTGCTACCTCTTGAGCTTGCGTTGGTTTTCCCCGAAGAGGAAGGGAAGATGCAGCAAAGTAGCGTAAGTATTTCCCTCAGTTTTTGAGAACCAAGGTATCAATCCAGTAGGAGGCCACGCTCAAGTCCCCCGTACCTGCACAAAATGATAGCTACTCGCAACCAACGCGATAGGGGGTTGTCAATCCCTTCACGGTCACTTACGAGAGTGAGATCTGATAAATATAATATTTTTGGTATTTTTGGTATAAAGATGCAAAGTAAAAAAGTAAAGGCAAAGTAAAAAAGCAAAGCAAGCTTAAAGTGATGGAGATTGATATGATGGGAATAGACCCGGGGGCCATAGGTTTCACTAGTGGCTTCTCTCAAGAGCATAAGTATTCTACGATGGGTGAACAAATTACTGTTGAGCAATTGACATAATTGAGCATAGTTATGAGAATATCTAGGCATGATCATGTATATAGGCATCACGTCCATGACAAGTAGACAGAAACGATTCTGCATCTAGTACTATTACTCCACTCATCAACCGCTATCCAGCATGCATCTAGAGTATTAAGTTAAAAACAGAGTAATGCCTTAAGCAAGATGACATGATGTAGAGAGATAAATTCATGCAATATGAAATAAACCCCATTTTGTTATCCTTGATGGCAACGATGCAATACGTGCCTTGCTGCCCCTTCTGTCACTGGGAAAGGACACCGCAAGATCGAACCCAACGCTAAGCACTTCTCCCATGGCAAGAACTACCAATCTAGTTGGCCAAACCAAACGGATAATTCAAAGAGACTTGGAAATATAATCAATCATACATAAAAGAATTCAGAGAAGATTCAAATATTATTCATAGATAGACTTGATCATCAACCCACAATTCATCGATCTCAACAAACACACCGCAAAAAGAAGATTACATCGAATAGATCTCCACAAGAGAGGGGGAGAACTTTGTATTGAGATCCAAAAAGAGAGAAGAAGCCATCTAGCTACTAACTATGGACCTGAAGGTCTGAGGTAAACTACTCACACTTCATCGGAGAGGCTATGATGATGTAGAAGCCCTCCGTGATGATGGCCCTCTCCGGCTGAGCTCCAGAACAGGCCCCAAGATGGGATCTCGTGGATACAGAAAGTTGCGGCGGTGGAATTAGGTTTTTGGCTCCTACTCTGACCGTTTGGGGGTACGCATGTATATATAGGAGGAAGAAGTACGTCGGTGGAGCATCGAGGGGCTCACGAGGCAGGGGCGCGCCCTAGGGGGGCCCACCCTCGTGACCGCCTCTCTGATGCCTTGGCGTAGGGTCCAAGTCTCCTGGATCACGTTCGGTGAGAAAATCACGTTCCCGAAGGTTTCATTCCGTTTGGACTCCGTTTGATATTCCATTTCTTCGAAACACTGAAATAGGCAAAAAACAGCAATTCTGGGCTGGGCCTCCAGTTAATATGTTAGTCCCAAAAATAATATAAAAGTGGAAAATAAAGCCCAATATAGTCCAAAACAGTAGATAATATAGCATGGAGCAATCAAAAATTATAGATACGTTGGAGACGTATCAGGCATCCCCAAGCTTAATTCTTGCTCGTCCTCGAGTAGGTAAATGATAAAAAGAGAATTTTTGATGAGGAGTGCTACTTGGCATAATTTCAATGCAAATCTTCTTAACTGTGATATGAATATTCAGATTTGAAAGATTCAAGACAAAAGTTTATATTGACATAAAAATAATAATACTTCAAGCATACTAACAAAGCAATTATGTCTTCTCAAAATAACATGGCCAAAGAAAGTTATCCCTACAAAATCATATAGTCTGGCTATGCTCTATCTTCACCACACAAAGTATTTAAATCATGCACAACCCCGATGACAAGCCAAGCATTTGTTTCATACTATAACTTTTTCAATCTTCACGCAATACATGAGCGTGAGCCATGGATATAGCACTATAGGTGGAATAGAATGGTGGTTGTGGAGAAGACAAAAAGGAGAAGATAGTATCACATCAACTAGGCGTATCAACGGGCTATGGAGATGCCCATCAATAGATATCAATGTGAGTGAGTAGGGATTGCCATGCAATGGATGCACTAGAGCTATAAGTATATGAAAGCTCAAAAAGAAACTAAGTGGGTGTGCATCCAACTTGCTTGCTCATGAAGACCTAGGGCAATTTGAGGAAGCCCATCATTGGAATATACAAGCCAAGTTCTATAATGTAAAATTCCCACTAGTATATGAAAGTGATAACATGAGAGACTCTCTACTATGAAGATCATGGTGCTACTTTGAAGCACAAGTGTGGTAAAAGGATAGTAGCATTGTCCCTTTTTATTTATTTTCTCTTTTTAGGCCTTCTTTTTTTCTTTGGCCTTTCTCTCTTTTTTTAGGACAATGCTCTATTAAATGATGATCATCACACTTTTGTTTTTCTTACAACTCAACAATTACAACTCGATACTAAAACAAAGTATGACTCTATATGGATGCCTCCGGCGGTGTACCGGGATATGCAATGAATCAAGAGTGACAAGTATGAAAAATTATGAACGGTGGCTTTGCCACAAATATTATGTCAACTACATGATCATGCTAAGCAATATGACAATGATGAATGTGTCATGATGAACTAGATGGTGGAAAGTTGCATGGCAATATATCTCGGAATGGCTATGGAAATGCCATAATAGGTAGGTATGGTGGCTGTTTTGAGGAAGGTATATGGTAGGTGTATGATACCGGCGAAAGGTGCGCGGTATTAGAGAGGCTGGCAAAGGTGGAAGGGTGAGTGTGCGTATAATCCATGGACTCAACATTAGTCATAAAGAACTCATATACTTATTGTAAAAATCTAGAAGTTATCAAAGCAAAGTATTACGCGCATGCTCCTAGGGGGATAGATTGGTAGGAAAAGACCATCGCTCGTCCCCAACCGCCACTCATAAGGAAGACAATCAATAAATAAATCATGCTCCAACTTCATCACATAACGGTTCACCATACGTGCATGCTACAGGAATCACAAACTTTAACACAAGTATTCTTTAAATTCACAACTACTCAACTAGCATGACTTTAATATTATCACCTCCATATCTCAAAACAATTATCATGCTTCATTCTTTTCTTAGTATTCAACACACTCAAAAGAAAGTTTCACAAATCTTGAATACCAAGCATATTATTATTAAGCAAATTACCATGCTATTAAGGGACTCCCAAAATAATTTAAGTGAAGCATGAGGGATCAATAGTTGCTTTAAAACAAATCCACCACCTTGCTCTAAAAGATCTAAGTGAAGCACATAGAGCAAAATTATAGCGCTCAAAAGATATAAGTGAACCACATAGAGCAAAACTACTTATCTCAAAAAGATATAAGTGAAGCACATAGAGCAAAACTACTTAGCTCAAAAATATATAAGTGAAGCACATAGAGCAAAACTACATAGCTCAAAAGATATAAGTGAAGCACATAGAGTATTCTATAAAATTCTAATTCATGTATGGCTCGCTCAAAAGGTGTGTACAGAAAGGATGATTGTGGCATACTAAAACACAAATACACAAATAATACAAGACGCTCCAAGCAAAACACATATCATGTTGGTGAATAAAAATATAGCTCCAAGTAAATTACCGATGGAAGTGGACGAAAGAGGGGATGCCTTCCGGGGCATCCCCAAGCTTTGACTTTTTGGTGTCCTTGGATTATCTTGGGGGTGCCTTGGGCATCCCCAAGCTTAGGCTCTTTCCACTCCTTGTTCCATAATCCATCAAAAGAATTCACCCAAAACTTGAAAACTTCACAACACAAAACTTAAAATAGAAAACTCGTGAGCTCCGTTAGCGAAATAAAACAAAAGACCACTTCAAGGTACTGTAATGAACTCATTCTTTATTTATATTTGTTTTAAACCTATTGTATTCCAACTTCTTTATGGATTATAAACTATTTTACTAGCCATAGATTCATCAAAATAAGCAAACAACACATGAAAAACAGAATCTGTCAAAAACAAAACAGTCTGTTGTAATCTGTAGCTAGCGCAAGATCTGGAACCCCACAAATTCTAAAATAAATTTCTGGACGTGAGGAATTTATCTATTAATCATCTGCAAAAAAAATTAACTAAATATCACTCTTCAAATAAAAATGACAGCAGTTCTCGTGAGCGCTAAAGTTTCTGTTTTTTACAGCAAGTTCAACAAGACTTTCCCCAAGTCTTCCCAACGGTTCTACTTGGCACAAACACTAATTAAACACAAAAAACACAAAAAAACAGAGGCTAAATAATTTATTTATTACTAAGAAGGAGCAAAAATCAAGGAATAAAAATAAAATTGGGTTGCCTCCCAACAAGCGCTATCGTTTAACGCCCCTAGCTAGGCATAAAAGCGAGGATAGATCTAGGTATTGCCATCTTTGGTTGGAAATTCTTCGATGAGGCATATGTTTCCCTTAGGAATTTCTTTATTTCTAGTGATTATTAAACTTTTAGGCACAAGATCGAAAAATTCATTTGTAGCAATTGGTTCCTTAATGATATCAAAAAGATTGGGATGAATACTTATAGATTTAAGATCCGCAGTTTCCTTAGATGATTCGCCCTTATTTTTAGGAACATACATAAGCTTGGCAATTTTAGTAGGAGGACTTGGAGTATTCTTTATGGAAGAAAAAGCGGTTCCCAAGTTTGTAATGATAACCTCAAGTTTATCAATTCTAGTAGAATCTAAGTTCATTTTCTCATTAACTATGGGTTCCTTTTCCTTAATATTTTTCAAAGTCATTCCTACCTTAGATCCATATTGGGTAATTTGATTGTGGATCTTTTTATCTAGATTTTCAATTGATTCAATAGTAGCAATTTTATTTTCAATAATTTCAAGTCTTTGCATAACATGCTCCAAAGTTAACATGGTTCCATTAACCAAAAGAGGTGGTGAGCCAAATAAATTTAGCATAGCATTATAAGAATCAAAAGTATGGCTGCCCAAGAAGTTCCATCCGGTAATGGTATCGAGGATATATCTATACCAAGGATTAACACCTACATAAAAATTGCGGAGAAGAACTAAGGTAGATTGCTTCCTAGTAGATCTATTTTGAGCATTGCAAATTCTATACCAAGCATCTTTTAGATTTTCCCCCTCCCTTTGTTTAAAATTTAGAACTTCACTCTCGGGAGATAACGGAGAAGATATGAGACTAGCCATCACGACAAGCAAACAAACTAGCACACAAGCAAACGAAAATGCAAGCGGAAAGGATAGGGAGGATAGAGAGAGAGGGCGAATAAAACGGCAAGGGTGAAGTGGGGGAGAGGAAAACGAGAGGCAAATGGCAAATAATGTAATGCGAGAGATAGGGATTGTGATGGGTACTTAGTATGTTGACTTTTTGCGTAGACTCCCCGGCAACAGCGCGAGAAATCCTTCGTGCTACCTCTTGAGCTTGCGTTGGTTTTCCCCGAACAGGAAGGGATGATGCAGCAAAGTAGCGTAAGTATTTCCCTCAGTGTTTGAGAACCAAGGTATCAATCCAGTAGGAGGCCATGCTCAAGTCCCTTGTACCTGCACAAAATGATAGCTTCTCGCAACCAACGCGATTAGGGGTTGTCAATCCCTTCACGGTCACTTACGAGAGTGAGCTCTGATAGATATAATATTTTTGGTATTTTTGGTATAAAGATGCAAAGTAAAAAGTAAAGGCAAGGTAAAAAAGCAAAGCAAGATTGAAGTGATGGAGATTGATATGATGAGAATAGACCCGGGGGCCATAGGTTTCACTAGTGGCTTCTCTCAAGAGCATAAATATTCTATGATGGGTGAACAAATTAATGTTGAGCAATTGATAGAATTGAGCATAGTTATGAGAATATCTAGGCATGATCATGTATGTAGGCATCACGTCCATGACAAGTAGACCGAAACGATTCTGCATCTACTACTATTACTCCACTCATCGACCGCTATCCATGTAACATCCCAAATTTTCAATTTGGAATGTTATACATTAGATCATCATGCATATCATATTTTCTTGCATTTTGGTCGATCCAAGAAGTTTCACGCAACTCAAGGACCCTCGGAGCGAGTTGGAGATTTCGTCATTTTTATATTTGAGTTTTCTCAAATTTTGAAAAGAGGATCATTTGATTTATTTATTTCATCTTCAATTATTTTTCCAATATCAAAAATATGAGAGAGGGGAATAATATGACTTTCCCAAATTTAGGAAAAATGAAGATGTAATAATAAATCAAATCTTGGATTTGTCGGAGTTTATTTGCCTTTTATTCGGATTAGGGAAAATGCGTGTTTTCAAAATTTGCATCTAGGCCCCGAGAAAAGTTCATTTTGTTCGACTCATTTTTAGGAGTCGGGGAAAATTTACTTTGGGAGTTTTGGAGTTCGTTTAGATTTTCTTTTCTTTGTTTTTTCTGCGCGTGTATCTATTTTTTTTTTAAAAAAATCTGTGTCGCGCCGCCTGGGCCAAGGCCCAGCCGGCCTCCCCATGCGCGCGCCCGCACCGAATCTGAAGTGGACTCCGCTGCCGCCGCCGCCTTGCTTGCCCCCTTACCCAAGCAATCCCCCTCCCCCTTTAAATACCCCAAGACCCCCCCTCTCCTCCCCACCCCGCGCCGCAGCAGCAGCAGCAGCAGCCGCCGCCGCCTGCCACTCCCTGCCACCGCCGCCGCCTTACGCCGCCGCCGCCGCCCAACGCCACCGCCGGAGCCCCTCGGCGGAGCCCCTCGCCGAGGTAGCCCCACGCCGCGCCACCCCTCCCTCGGTTCGGTTTTTAAAAAAAAACATTCCGGTTTCTTTTCGTTCGTTGTTTCGATTTTTTTTCGAAACCCTAGATCGGTTTTCGTTTTGTTTTCGGTTTAGTTGTTTAGCGAGCGTTCGCCGGACCGTTCGTCCTAACGAACGTGATCACCGGTTATTCTAGGTTAACGAACGTCTATTCGTTTAACCGTTCGTCGTTTCTTTTTCGTTGGTTTACTCCACGTTTTTCTGATCGCGATTTCAGATCCGATCTTCGTTCTAGTCTATCTTCTCGCTCGTTTATCGGAATCAGGTGATTCAAGCGCCTGGAGTTTTGTTTCGAAACCGCCGTTACGACTAATCAACTTAAATAAGTTTTGTTACTATAAATTTGACCTAGTTTCAACTTGCTAGAACCGAGTTGTTTTCTTCCGCCGTTTGTTTTCCGTTGCTTTGTTCAGTTCTTTCTCTCTTTGCAACCGGAGTTCTTAAGTTGAACTTTCTGGTTCGATCTCTTGTTCGAGTTTTACCTGTGCATTAGATGAGTACTTATTGTATGCTTGTTGTTTGTCCGCGATAGATTACCCGGAGTGCGCCGCCTGTTACTTCGAATCTCTAGGTCTCGCGGATCATCAGCAAGGCAAGTAACACTTTGATCATACCTTTTCTACAACCCAGTTTTATTGCATTAGATCAATCCTCACACATTGCATGATTAGGATCTAATTAAATTGTGGGATGGGAAGTAGATGAGGTAGTACCTATTACCTGTTCATTATGAAACCTTTGGGAGTTACTTCTATGTTTGCTTATTATGCCATGCTATGCTAGTAGACGTGGATTGGGTGAGTGATATCCATGACAGATGTGAGTTAATTTTAAGGGTTTATCTAAGGTGGAAACTTAAACACACATCTGGGTGGATTGTTTCTATCAGGACTTGCCTGTTTTCTTTTGGACCGCCACCCAGGCTCAAAGGGGATCATAAGATCTTTCATGCTAGAAACTTACGTGTGCAGCCACAAGCCATTATGGGCTCTGGCATAGTTGACTAAGTCGTGCGAACTCTTACAGGGTAGACTAGCAGATGTAGGGGAAAGTAGGTGTACCGGTCTATCCATCGTAAGGTGCTAGCGCTTCTGAAAGACTGTGTCTCGGTCATCCGTTTCTCAAACACCATGTAGTCCGAGAAGCCCAGCGGAGGCGATCGAGTCTTGTGGGGAAAAGTGCGCAAACCTCTGCAGAGTGTAATAAACTAATCATGATTAGCCGTGTCCCCGGTTATGGACATCTTGAGTATCTAGTACTTGAATATCATGTGAATCTCATCATGTTACTTCTAATTAATATTGTTGGGTTTTAATTGATTCACTTAATTGGGATCGGAATGCTGTCAACCATTCTCGACGTTCAACTACCATGATAGTTAAAATAAATTCATTCCTTTGCAGTAGGGAAAAACTGGCTTTACGCAAAACTGTAACCATAGAGCTTTCCACCAGCCAAATATGCATATAGTATAGCTCATTACTTTTCATTACTCTCTATGTGTTACTTTGCCAGCATATTCCATGTGCTGACCCGTTTTCGGGCTGCAACTTTCATGTTGCAGACTTTTTAGACGACGAGTAAGGTGCTTTTAGGTCGTGGTTCTATACTCAGTGATGCCGTTGGAGTTGATGGACCCATTTATCTTCCAAGTCTTCCGTTGTTATCTATATTAGATGGCCTTAAGCCATATTTATTGTAATAAGTTCTCTTTTGAGACATCGATGTAATAAGTGTGTGATTGCTACTCTGCTATAAATCCTTCGAAGTACTGTGTGGTGTCAGCATTACTGATCCAGGGATGACACCGGAGCACAGAGACTTGATCCATTCGGGTCGGGTCGCTACAGAGATGGTATCAGAGCACACGCTGACTGTAGGACACGACCACTAAGTTAAAGCCATAGATTACTATTCTCTCCTCATTTTTTAACTGCTCACCTTTTCTACTCTTTAGGATGAAGGACGCAAAGATCAAGTATGCTCAACCAGATGAAGGCACACCTTTTGGATTTCACTTGAAGGAAGTCTCCAAGTACCTAAACATTGGATTACCAAGCTTCACCGGAACCTTCAATGCCACTCTGCCTGAAGAGGAGCGCTGGAAGATTCAAGCTCACGTTCCGGGAAGGACATTCGGGCCAATCACGAAGCCCATAGATAGTGTTTTCAATGCACCAACCTGGAGTCTGGGAAAGAGCATGGCAGCCCATATAACCATAGGACGCATTGGAGAAGTTTATCAAGAAGACCTCAAGGACACTATCTACCAGATTTGCGGACGCCGAGATGAACAATGGGAATTAGTCAGCACCAAGAAGGATAGATCCACTGCAGCTTTCATCCAGGAGTTAAACCAGCACATTCGACGCCATGAGAACCAGATGTGCAATGATATGATAGACTGGAAGAATACGAAGGCTAGGATCATCGAGTTAGAAGGAGAACTGAAGGCTACACGCAAGGATTACATGGACGAAATCGTAGCTCTAGCAAGACACAATGGCAATCTTAAGCAAGAGATTGAAGAACTCAAGGGGAAGTTAGCATCCAGGAAGGAAGAAATGTACGTCGCATGTCCGGACAACTACATCATCATCGACGACACCGATTCGGATCCAAGTGAACCCGACTTTGAAGACGAAGCTAGAGAAGACATCATGGAGTCTGCCACCGATTAAAATTTCTAGATGACCACCAAATATTAGTAGTATTTCCCCATGTATACACTATAGTTCGAGCACTTTTGCGATAGTTCTAGACCGTTGTATGCCCTTGTTTGATTGAATGAAGTGATTTTGTGTGCATTTGCTCATGTGCATTGGGGTAGTGTTTTCTCTTTAGACCTCACTCTATTCTTAAATCTCATCTTTTCTAAACCCTCAGATGCCTCCGAGACGTGACAATGGATTTCCACCGGAGCTCACTCAGTTGATCCAGCAGCAGAATCAATTGATGCAGATGTTAGTCCAGAATCAGCAAAACAACAACAACAACAACCCACCTCCACCACCGCCACTTGTTGACCACTTAGCCCGTTTCCTTAGGCTGAATCCGCCGGTGTTTTCTAGTAGCACCGAGCCGATAGTAGCAGACGATTGGCTCCGCAAGATAGGAAGGGAGTTGACCACTACAGGATGCACAGATGGTGAGAAAGTGAAATTTGCCGCACATCAGCTTGAAGGACCCGCGGCAGCATGGTCGGAGAATTTCACAGCCACTTACCCAGTTGACACTGTCACGTGGGATCAGTTTCAGCAAGCTTTCCGCACTGCCCATGTTTCAGCAGGAGCTATGGCCATGAAGAAGCGTGAGTTTCGCAACTTACGCCAAGGAGGAAGGACAGTTGGCCAGTATGTTGACGACTTCAGCAAGTTAGCACGTTTTGCCCCAGATGACGTTGCTACGGATGCAACTAAGCAGGAGAAGTTTCTGGAAGGATTGAATGATGAGTTAAGCATGCAGTTGATGGTAGCAAGTTTCAATAACTACCAGGAGTTGGTAGATCGTGCCATCACGATTGAAGGGAAGCAACAGCAGATTGAGAACCGCAAGAGGAAGTATGGACAGGGGAAGTATAACTTTGGAGCCCAGCAGAAGCCCCGTTTTACCCCTAAACCGAGATTTCAGTTTCAGCATACCCATGGAGGAGGTAGTTCGCACAACCACAATGGCCACAAGAATGGTAATGGGAATGGAGGAAGCAACGGCCAGAACCGGACCACCCCATCAACCCCAACCAAGAGAGATCTGAATCAAGTCACCTGTTTCAAGTGTTCCAAGACCGGACATTATGGCAATGAATGTCCTGAAGGCCAGAATGGAAATGGCAATGGAAGCTCAGGGAAGAAGCCGAACCCTTTCAATAGGGAACAGGTGAACCACGTTAACGTGGAGGAGGTTGAAGATCAGCCTGATGCAGTAATCGGTAAGTTTTTGGTTAAGTCATTTACCGCACTCGTTCTTTTCGATACTGGTGCATCACATTCATACATATCAAGGGGATTTGTGGAAAAATATAGCCTGCCCACTAGGATTCTTAAAACTCCTATGCTAGTAAGCTCGCCAGGAGCAGAGTACATGGCCAGACAAGGATGTTTTCAAGTGCCATTAAGCATAGGAAGGCATGTTTTCCCAACAGATTTAATTATTCTGGAATCCCAGGGTTTGGATGTAATTCTCGGTATGGATTGGTTGTCGATGTATGGAGTAAACATCGATTGCGCCAGTAAGACAATTTTTCTCACAACGCCAGAAGGAAGAAGGATCAAGTACGTATCCCGGCATATGCCAAATAGGACACAAGTAAATTGCCTAACAGGAGTTGTGCAGGAGGAAGTACCAGTGGTAAAGGATTTTCCTGATGTATTTCCAGAAGAGTTGCCAGGCATGCCCCCAGACAGAGACATTGAGTTTTTGATTGAGTTGTTGCCAGGCACTGGGCCAATATCAAAGAGACCATACCGGTTGCCAGCAAAGGATTTGGTAGAAATTAAGAATCAGATTAAGGAGTTACTGGAGAAAGGTTACATACGCCCAAGTTCTTTGCCTTGGGGATCACCCGTACTTCTAGTGGAGAAGAAGGATGGATCATTACGGATGGTTGTTGATTACCGTGGATTGAATGAAGTAACAATCAAAAACAAGTACCCACTGCCAATGATTAATGATCTGTTTGATCGTTTGCAAGGAGCTAAAGTGTTTTCCAAGATCGATTTGCGATCGGGATACCATCAGTTGAAGATTCGAGAACAGGATATTCCGAAGACCGCTTTTACCACGAGATACGGATTGTATGAGTATACCGTTATGTCATTTGGATTGACTAACGCGCCTGCCTATTTTATGAATCTGATGAACAAGGTGTTTATGGAGTTTTTGGATAAGTTCGTCGTGGTGTTCATTGATGATATCCTGGTTTATTCAAGGAATGAAGAAGAGCAAAAGGAACATTTGCGTTTGGTTTTGGAGAAACTAAGGGAACATCAGTTATATGCCAAATTTAGCAAATGTGAGTTTTGGTTGAAGGAAGTAGGGTTCCTCGGACACATTATATCCGGAGAAGGTATAGCAGTTGACCCCACAAAGGTTGAGACCGTAACCGAATGGGAAGCACCAACGACAGTTGGAGAGATCCGGAGTTTTCTTGGACTCGCAGGATACTACCGAAGATTTATTGAGAACTTTTCAAAGATTGCGAAGCCTATGACGGAGTTGTTGAAGAAGGATACCAAGTTCAATTGGACTGAGGAGTGTGAGGCTAGTTTCCAGGAGTTGAAGAAACGATTGGTTACCTCACCAGTGTTGATTTTGCCAGATCAGACCAAGGATTATGAGGTGTATTGCGACGCTTCACGTCGAGGACTTGGAGCAGTGCTTATGCAGGAAGGGAGAGTTGTTTCGTATGCGTCACGACAACTGAAGCCTCATGAGTTGAATTACGCCACACATGATTTGGAGTTAGCAGTCGTAGTGCATGCATTGAAGACAAGGAGACATTTCCTCATTTGAAATCATTGTGAGGTGTACACGGATCACAAGAGTTTGAAGTACATTTTCACGCAGAAGGAGTTGAATCTCAGACAAAGGAGATGGTTGGAGCTCATCAAGGATTATGATATGAGATTGCATTACCATCCCGGAAAAGCTAATGTAGTAGCTGACGCATTGAGCCGTAAGAGCCATGTCAATACGTTAATAATGGAGGAAATACCCAAGGAGTTATCAGAAAACCTTCGTGAATTAAGTTTAGAGATAGTTCCGAAAGGCTATGTAGCAGCATTGGAGATTCTGTCAACATTGATGGATAAAATCAGAGAGGCTCAGAAATCTGACAAGGAAATTGCTTCTATAAAGGAGAAACTAAGAAAAGGAAAAGCGAAGGGATTCTGTGAGGATGAGCACGATACCCTATGGTTTGAGGACCGTGTTTATGTGCCAAATGACCCAGAGATCAGGAAGTTGATTATGCAAGAGGCACATGATTCACCATATTCGATTCACCCAAGAAATACCAAGATGTATTTGGATTTGAAGGAGACATTCTGGTGGACCGGAATGAAGAAGGATATTGCAGCATATGTAGCAGTTTGTGATGTGTGTCATAGAGTGAAGGCAGAGCATCAGAAGCCAACCGGATTGTTACAACCATTGCCGATACCCGAATGGAAGTGGGATAAGATAGGTATGGATTTTATCACAAGACTACCCAGGACGAAGGCAGGCTATGACTCGATATGGGTAGTAGTGGATCGTTTGACGAAGGTAGCACATTTCATTCCAGTTAAGACCACTTACACCAGTGCTAAGTTGGCAAAGATATACATGACTAGGATCATTTGTTTGCATGGAGTTCCGAGGAGTATTGTATCATACAGAGGAACCCAATTTACCTCAAAGTTTTGGAATCAGTTGCATGAAACTTTGGGAACCAGGCTAGAGTTCAGCATCGCTTTTCATCCGCAGACAGATGGACAGACCGAGAGAGTCAATCAGATTTTGGAAGATATGCTGAGAGCTTGTGCACTAGATTATGGATCTAGTTGGGACGATAACTTGCCGTATGCAGAGTTTTCTTATAACAACAGTTACCAAACTAGTTTGAAGATGGCACCTTTTGAAGCTTTGTACGGAAGGAGGTGCAGGACACCGTTGTCATGGGACGAAGTTGGAGATCGTCAGTTCTTTGGACCGGATTTGATGAAGGAGTCTGAACGGAAGGTTAAGCTGATACGCGATAGGCTCAAGGTAGCCCAGTCCAGGTAGAAGAGCTACGCAGATTCTAAACGCAAGGAGACAGTTTACGAAACCGGAGATAGAGTTTATCTCTGAGTATCCCCATTACGAGGAGTTAAGCGCTTTGGAGTTAAGGGAAAATTAGCCCCGCGTTTCGTTGGACCATATAAGATCTTGCAACGTATGGGAGAAGTCGCGTATAAGTTGGAATTACCAGAGGAACTGTCAGGAGTTCATGATGTATTCCATGTTTCTCAGCTGAAGAAATGTCACGCCGAGATGGCGCAGGTACCACTAAGAGATACAGTGCCGCTAGAAGCGATTCAGTTGAAGGACGACTTAACGTATGAAGAGAAACCAGTCAAGATTCTCGATTTTGCCAGCAGAGTTACCCGCAGCAAGGTTATCAAGTTTTGTAAAGTTCAATGGAACCACCACTCAGAGGATGAAGCCACCTGGGAGAGAGAAGAAGATTTGCTCAAGGACCACCCTCACCTATTTTCTAGCCAACCCGAATCTCGAGGGCGAGATTCATCTTAAGGGGGGTAGGTTTGTAACATCCCAAATTTTCAATTTGGAATGTTATACATTAGATCATCATGCATATCATATTTTCTTGCATTTTGGTCGATCCTAGAAATTTCACGCAACTTAAGGACCCTCGGAGAGAGTTGGAGATTTCGTCATTTTCATATTTGAGTTTTCTCAAATTTTGAAAAGAGGATCATTTGATTTATTTATTTCATCTTCAATTATTTTTCCAATATCAAAAATATGAGAGGGGAATAATATGACTTTCCCAAATTTAGGAAAAATGAAGATGTAATAATAAATCAAATCTTGGATTTGTCGGAGTTTATTTGCCTTTTATTCGGATTAGGGAAAAATGCGTGTTTTCAAAATTTGCATCTAGGCCCCGAGAAAAGTTCATTTTGTTCGACTCATTTTTAGGAGTCGGGGAAAATTTACTTTGGGAGTTTTGGAGTTCGTTTAGATTTTCTTTTCTTTGTTTTTTCTGCGCGTGTATCTATTTAAAAAAAATCCGCGTCGCGCCGCCTGGGCCAAGGCCCAGCCGGCAAGGCCAGGCCGGCCTCCCCACGCGCTCGCCCGCGCCGAGTCCGAAGCGGACTCCGTTGTTGCCGTCGCCGCCTTGCTTGCCCCCTTCCCCAAGCAATCCCCTCCCCCCTTTAAATACCCCAAGACCCCCCTCACCTCCCCACACCGCGCCGCAGCAGCAGTAGCAGCCGCCGCCGCCGCCTGCCACTCCCTGCCGCCGCCGCCTTACGCCGCCGCCGACGCCCAACGCCGCCGCCAGAGCCCCTCGCCGGAGCCCCTCGCCGAGGTAGCCCCGCGCCGCGCCACCCCTCCCTCGGTTCGGTTTTTTTTTAAAACCGTTCTGGTTTCTTTTCGATCGTTGTTTCGATTTTTTTTCGAAACCCTAGATCGGTTTTTGTTTTGTTTTCAGTTTAGTTGTTTAGCGAGCGTTTGCTGGACCGTTCGTCCTAACGAACGTGATCACCGGTTATTCTAGGTTAACGAACGTCCATTCGTTTAACCGTTCGTCGTTTCTTTTTCGTCGGTTTACTCCACGTTTTTCTGATCGCGATTTCAGATCCGATCTTCGTTCTAGTCTATCTTCTCGCTCGTTTATCGGAATCAGGTGATTCAAGCGCCTGGAGTTTCGTTTCGAAACCGCCGCTCCGACTGATCAACTTAAATAAGTTTTGCTACTATAAAATTTGACCTAGTTTCAACTTGCTAGAACCGAGTTGTTTTCTTCCACCGTTTGTTTTCTGTTGCTTTGTTTGGTTCTTTCTCTCTTTGCAACCGGAGTTCTTAAGTTGAACTTTTTGGTTCGATCTCTTGTTCGAGTTTTACCTGTGCATTAGATGAGTACTTATTGTATGCTTGTTGTTTGTCTGCGATAGATTACCCGGAGTGCGCCGCCTGTTACTTCGAATCTCTAGGTCTCGCGGATCATCAGCAAGGCAAGTAACACTTTGATCATACCTTTTCTACAACCCAGTTTTATTGCATTAGATCAATCCTCACACATTGCATGATTAGAATCTAATTAAATTGTGGGATGGGAAGTAGATGAGGTAGTACCTATTACCTGTTCATTATTAAACCTTTGGGAGTTACTTCTACGTTTGCTTATTATGCCATGCTATGCTAGTAGACGTGGATTGGGTGAGTGATATCCATGACAGATGTGAGTTTGATAATTTTAAGGGTTTATCTAAGGTGGCAACTTAAACACACATCTGGGTGGATTGAGGCGCCTGGTTTCTATCAGGACTTGCCTGTTTTCTTTTGGACCGCCACCCAGGCTCAAAGGGGATCATAAGATCTTTCATGCTAGAAACTTACGTGTGCAGCCACAAGCCATTATGGGCTCTGGCATAGTTGACTAAGTCGTGCGAACTCTTACAGGGTAGACTAGTAGATGTAGGGGAAAGTAGGTGTACTGGTCTATCCATCGTAAGGTGCTAGCGCTTCTGAAAGACTGTGTCTCGGTCATCCGTTTCTCAAACACCGTGTAGTGCGAGAAACCCAGCGGAGGCGATCGAGTCTTGTGGGGAAAAGTGCGCAAACCTCTGTAGAGTGTAATAAACTAATCATGATTAGCCGTGTCCCCGGTTATGGACATCTTGAGTATCTTGTACTTGAATATCATGTGAATCTCATCATGTTACTTCTAATTAATATTGTTGGGTTTTAATTGATTCACTTAATTGGGATCGGAATGCTGTCAACCATTCTCGATGTTCAACTACCATGATAGTTAAATAAATTCATTCCTTTGCAGTAGGGAAAAACTGGCTTTACGCAAAACTGTAACCATAGAGCTTTCCAGCAGCCAAATATGCATATAGTATAGCTCATTACTTTTCATTACTCTCTATGTGTTACTTTGCCAGCATATTCCATGTGCTGACCCGTTTTCGGGCTGCAACTTTCATGTTGCAGACTTTTCAGACGACGAGTAAGGTGCTTTTAGGTCGTGGTTCTATACTCAGTGATGCCGTTGGAGTTGATGGACCCATTTATCTTCCAAGTCTTCCGCTGTTATCTATATTAGATGGCCTTAAGCCATATTTATTGTAATAAGTTCTGTTTTGAGACATCGATGTAATAAGTGTGTGATTGCTACTCTGCTATAAATCCTTCGAAGTACTGTGTGGTGTCAGCATTACTGATCCAGGGATGACACCGGAGCACAGAGACTTGATCCATTCGGGTCGGGTCGCTACAATCCAGCATGCATCTAGAGTATTAAGTTAAAAACAGAGTAACGCCTTAAGCAAGATGACATGATGTCAAGAGATAAATTCATGCAATATGAAATAAAACCCATCTTGTTATCCTCGATGGCAACGATGCAATATGTGCCTTGCTGCCCCTTCTGTAACTGGGAAAGGACACCGCAAGATCGAACCCAAAGCTAAGAACTTCTCCCATGGCAAGAACTACCAATCTAGTTGGCCAAACCAAACGGATAATTCGAAGAGACTTGCAAAGATAACCAATCATACATAAAAGAATTCAGAGAAGTTTCAAATATTATTCATAGATAGACTTGATCATAAACCCACAATTCATCGATCTCAACAAACACACCGCAAAAAGAAGATTACATCGAATAGATCTCCACAAGAGAGGGGGAGAACTTTGTATTGAGATCCAAAAAGAGAGAAGAAGCCATCTAGCTACTAACTATGGACCCAAGGGTCTGAGGTAAACTACTCACACTTCATCAGAGAGGCTATGATGATGTAGAAGCTCTCCGTGATGACGGCCCTCTCCGGCGGAGCTCCGGAACAGGCCCCAATATGGGATCTCATGGATACAGAAAGTTGCGGTGGTGGAATTAGGTTTTTAGCTCCTGTTCTGATCGTTTGGGGGTACGTATGTATATATAGGAGGAAGAAGTACGTCGGTGGAGCATCAAGGGGCCAACGAGGCAGGGGGCGCGCCCTAGGGGGGGCGCCCCCCACCCTCGTGACCGTCTCTCTGATGCCTTGGCGTAGGGTCCAAGTCTCCTGGATCACGTTCTGTGAGAAAATCACATTCCCGAAGGTTTCATTCCGTTTGGACTCCGTTTGATATTCCGTTTCTTCGAAACACTGAAATAGGCAAAAAGACAACAATTTTGGGCTGGGCCTCCGGTTAATAGGTTAGTCCCAAAAATAATATAAAAGTGGAAAATAAAGCCCAATATAGTCCAAAACAGTAGATAATATAGCATGGAGCAATCAAAAATTATAGATACGTTGGAGATGTATCGGTGTTCTCCAGCAGCACCGGCCTATTGTTGCTGATAACTGGCTCCGCAAGATCGGAAGGGAGCTGACCACCGCAGGATGCACTGATGCTGAGAAGGTGCGCTTTTCCGCACATCAACTAGATGGAACAGCGGCTTCATGGTGGGAGAACTACACCACCACCTTCCCCGTGGCCAATGTGACATGGGATCAATTCCATCAAGCTTTCCGCACCGCACATGTCTCAGCTGGAGCCATGAGTCTGAAGAAGCATGAGTTTCGTGACTTACGCCAGGGAAATCATACTGTGGGGTAGTACGTGGATGAGTGCAGCAAGTTAGCATGCTATGCCCCAGATGATGTGGCCATAGATGCCGCGAAGTAGGAGAAATTTCTTGAGGGACTCAATGATGATCTGAGTGTGCAGTCGATGGTGGCAACTTTCACCAACTACCAGGAGCTGGTAGACAGGGCCCTCATGATTGAAGGCAAGCAACAGCAGATAGAGAGCCGCAAGTGGAAGTATAGTCAGGGGAAGTACAACTCTGGATCTCAGCAGAAGCCTCGCTATTCCCCATACTCAGGAGGACACACTCATCATACCCATGGAGAAAATAACCATGGAGGCCATTCTCACAATGGAGGAAACTCACACAACCATAGTGGCTCTACGAATGGTAATGGGAATGGAGGAAACAGCAGTCAGAGCCGTTCCAACCCAGCAAACCCTCGCCAAGAAAGATCTAAGTCACATTACTTGTTTCAAGTGCGGGTAGACCGAACACTAAGCCACTGAGTGTCCTGAAGCAAAGAATGGGAACGGAATGGAAGCTTAGGAAAGAAGCCGAATCCCTTCACCATAGGTCAAGTGAATGACGTCAATGTGGAGGAAGTTGATGAGAAGCTTGCCACAGTTAATGGTAAGTTTTTGATTAAGTCATTTACAACCCTTGTTCTTTTTGACACTGGTGCATCGCATTCATACATATCAAGATGATTTGTGGACAAGTTTAAGTTGCCAGCCGTAGCCCTTAAGTCGCCTATGTTAGTGAGTTCACCAGAAGCGGAGTATATGGCTAGCCAGGGATGTTTTCAGTTTCCATTGACCATAGGTAGACACGCTTTTCCCATAGACCTCATTATTCTGGAACCACAAGGATTGGATGTGATACTAGGCATGGATTGGCAATCCATGTATGGGGGAAACATCGATTGTGCTAGTAAGTCTATCCTTCTCACCACCCTAGAGGGAAAATGGATCAAGTATGTGTCTAAGCATGTGCCAAGGAGGACTCAAGTGAATTCCCGGCCAGGAGTTGTCCAGGAGGAAGTGCTAGTTGTGAAGGATTATCCCGATGTATTCCCGAAGGAACTACCAGGCATGCCACCAGACTGAGACATAGAGTTTTTGATCGAGTTGTTGCCAGGCACTGGACCAATATCCAAGATGTCGTATCGGATGCCCGTGAATGATTTGGAGGAAATTAAGAAGCATATTATAGAGTTATTGGAGAAAGGTTATATTGGACCAAGTTCATCGCCATGGGGAGCCCTAGTGCTTCTAGTTGAGAAGAAGGATGGATCCTTGAGAATGGTTGTTAATTATCATGCATTGAATGAAGTGACGATCAAGAACAAATACCCCCTCCCGATGATCAATGATTTGTTTGACCAGCTGCAGGGAGCTAAAGTTTTCTCCAAGATCGATCTTCGATCAGGATATCACCAGCTGAAGATCCGAGAATAGGATATACCTAAGACAACTTTTACCACAAGGTATGGGCTATATGAGTACACGATCATGTACTTTGGTTTGACTAACGCTCCTGCCTACTTTATGAGCATGATGAATAAGGTGTTCATGGAGTTCTTGGATAAGTTTTTGGTGGTGTTCATTGATGATATATTGGTTTACTCGAAGAATGAAGAAGAACACAAGGAACATTTGTGCTTGGTTCTCGAGAAGCTCAGGGAACATCAGCTGTATGCCAAGTTTAGCAAATGTGAGTTTTGGTTGAAGGAAGTCGGATTTCTCGGACATGTTATATCAGGAGAAGGAATAGTAGAAGACCCTTCCAAGGTTAAATCCGTCACCGAATGGATGGCACCCACCTCAGTTGGAGAGATACGCAGTTTCCTTGGACTAGTAGGATATTATCGGAGATTTATTGAGAATTTTTTCTAAGATTTCAAAACCCATGACGGGGTTATTAATGAAGGACACCAAGTTTAATTGGACCGAGGATTGTGAGGCCAGTTTTCAGGAGTTGAAGAAACGTTTGGTTATAGCCCCAGTGCTAATTCTTCCTAATATACGCAAGGATTTCCAAGTATATTGTGACGCTTCTCGGCAGGGACTTGGAGGCGTTCTTATGCAAGAAGGAAGAGTTGTTTCATATGCCTCACATCAGCTTCGACCTCATGAGTTGAATTATGCCACGCATGATTTGGAGCTAGCAGCCGTAGTGCATGCGCTCAAGACCTGGAGACATTTTCTTATCGAAATCGTTGTGATGTTTACACGGATCATAAGAGTTTGAAGTACATCTTCACATAGAAGGAGTTGAACCTCACGCAGAGGAGATGGTTGGAGCTCATAAAGGATTATGACATGAGACTACATTATCACCTAGGAAAGGCCAATGTTGTGGTAGATGCTTTGAGTCGCAAGAGTTATGCTAATACTCTCATAACCGGAGGATTACCTCAGGAGCTAGCCAATGATCTCCGAGAACTCCGCTTGGAGATAGTTATGAGAGGTTTTGTTGCAGCATTGGAAATTCAATCCACTTTCTTGGGAAAGATCCAAGAAGCCCAGAAGACAGACAAGGAAATTGCAGAGATAAAAGAAAGGATGAGTAAGGGAAAGGCTAAAGGTTTTCATGAGGATGAGCACAGAACTTTATGGTTTGAGGATCGTATCTATGTGCCCAATGACCTAGAGATTAGGAAGTTAATTCTTCAGGAGGCTCATGATTCGCCTTAATCGATTCACCCAGGCAACACCAAGATGTATCTAGACTTGAAGGAACATTTCTGGTGGACGGGTATGAAGAAGGATATCGCCGAGTATATAGCAGTATGCGGCATATGTCAGAGAGTTAAGGCAGAGCATCAGAAACCAGCAGGATTACTTCAGCCTTTGCCGATATCGGAATGGAAGTGGGATAAGCTTGTCATGGATTTCATCAACGAATTAGCCAGGACTCGTTCGGGATATGACACCATTTGGGTGGTAGCTGATCGCTTCACCAAGGTGGCTCACTTCATCCCCGTGGAAACCACTTATACAAGCACTAAGTTGGCCAAGATATACATGACCAGGATCGTATGTCTGCATGGAGTTCCGAGGACCATTGTATTAGATAGAGGGACATAGTTTACTTTGAAGTTTTGGAATCGGTTACATAAAACTTTGGGTACCAGGCTAGAGTTCAGTAGAGCCTTTCATCCGCAGACAGATGGGCAGACCGAGAGAGTCAGCCAAATTCTAGAGGACATGTTGAGAGCTTGTGCGCTAGATTATGGATCTAGTTGGGATGATAATTTGCCTTACGTAGAGTTCTCATATAACAACAAGTGGCAAGCTAGTTTGAAGATGGCCCCTTTCGAAGCTTTGTATGGAAGGAGGTCTAGGACACCATTGATGTGGGATGAAGTTGGAGATCGACAATTGTTTAGACCAGATTTAATCAGAGATTCTGAGGAGAAGGTCAAGTGATCCGTGATAGACTCAAGATAGCCCAGTCTAGGCAGAAGAGTTATGTTGATACTAAACGCAAGGAGGTAACCTATGAAGTAGGAGACATAGCATATCTTCGTGTGTCGCCACTTCGAAGAGTTAAACGGTTTGGAGTCAAAGGAAAGTTATCGCCACGATTTGTGGGGCCATACAGAGTCTTGGAACGTATGGGTGAAGTTGCCTACAAGTTGGAATTACCTAAAGGTTTGTCAGGAGTTCATGATGTGTTTCATGTTTCCCAGTTGAAGAAGTGCCATGTAGAGATGGCTGATATTCCTCTGAGAGATACAGTGCCCCTGGAAGCATTTCAGTTGGAAAGTGACCTCACTTATGAGGAGAAACCCGTCAAGATTCTCGAGTTCGCCAACCGAGTTACTCGCAGCAGGGTCATTGAGTTTTGCAAAGTTCAATGGAGTCACCATACCGAGGAGGAAGCCACCTGGGAACGAGAAGAAGACCTTTGAAAGGACCACCCGCACCTTTTTGCTAGCCAACCCGAATCTCGAGGGCGAGATTCATCTTAAGGGGGTAGGTTTGTAACATCCCAATTTTCAATTTGGATGTTATTTTTAGATAATTCATATGCATTCATAATTTGTGCATTCTTGAATTTTGTTTGGTTGGAAATTGATCCAAGGGACTTTAAGCAACTCCAGGACCAGTTGAGAGAGCTGGAATTTTCCCAAAAGACCCATGTTTCATTTTCCAAAGTGGGGTTTGGATCAAATTCGATTTTCATCAATTTTCAATTCAAATATTTTTTAAAATATATAAAATAATGAGGGAAGATAACATGACTTCTTCAAAAATAGTAAATAAAATATTGGGAATTGAATTTTGAATAAAAATATATTTATTTTATTTTATTTGCAATATTATTTATTTTATTGCAAAGTTTATTTGCAGAAAAATGTTTGTTTTTATTTTAGGCATTTAGGCCAGAAAAATGATCACAAGGTCATATATAAGGCCATAGTGCTATGTGAATTTTTCTGGAATTTTCACAAATAAATTTATATTGTTTTCCTGAATTTTTCATATTTCTGGAAAAATCGTTTATAAAAAAGTTAGGACCGACCGGACCGGGCCTGCCCAGTTCGCCAGGCCGCGGCCCAGCCGGCCCAGCGCGCCGCACCGTCGTCTCCGAGCTCAGGACAGAGTCCCAAGCCAGCACGCCACCGCCACTCGTGCCCCCCCGGACTTTGCCCTCACCGCCGCCTCTCTTGCCCCTTCCCCACGCCTCCCGAGGCCTCCCTCAACTCCTTAAATACCGGACACCTCGGCCCCCTCTCTCCTTAAAGCAGCAGCGACAGTAGCCGAAGCTGCCGCACATTGCCAGCGCCGCTGCAAGACGCCACCGCTCCGCCGCCCCGCATAGCCCGCGCCGTCACCCCGCCGCCCCGCATAGCCCACGCAGCCACTCCGCATAGTCGTCGTCGCCTCTCTCCCTCGCTGCCGTCGCTGGAGATCTGCCGCCGCCGTCGCCGAACCGACAAAAGCCGCGGTAACCGCCGCCGAACCGCCTGGTTCATTTTGTTTTTTTGTTTTTCTTTTAAAACCTGATCGGTTATTTATTTAGTTATTTAGTGAACATTCATTAGATTAGCCTCTGTAGTGAACGCTTTCATCGAATATTCTTCTGTAGAGAACGTTTGTTCATTAGTTTCTGTTTCGTAGCCAAGGACCTAGATGCAATTATTGTTCATACACATTAGCCTAGGCTTTTAAAACGATCACAACTTTTTACCCGTTTGCCCAAATTCGATGAAACCAATGCCAATTCCTTCGTTATGATCCCCTCTATCCAGATAACCAACTTAACAATAATTTTAACAATTTAAATTTTGTTTTCAAACATATTTGAATTTGAACTTGTTTTGATCATAACTAGAGTTTCGTAACTCCGATTTGGTTGGTTCTTTTTGCAAATCGAAGCTCTTGACCAAGACTTTCTGTTAAGTTCTAATACACATAATTTAGGTACTGTTAGAAAAAAAATCTATTTGAAAGAGTTATTTGCTTATTCTTTTGATTTTTTTTCAAATCTTTTCTTCGGTTTTCTTTGCATTTTCATGCTTGAGTGCTTATGTATGCTATTGTTTGTCTACTATAGATTTTCTGGAGTGCGAAGCTTGCTACTATGAATCTCTAGGGTTTATCGATCGTCAGCAAGGCAAGTTACACTTTGATCATACTATTTTGTACCCAATTTTATTATGCATTAGTTTCACCCTCAAAGATTGCATGAGTAGGATTAGGATCACATGGTTATGCTTTGTAGTTCATGAGGTAGGAACCTATTACCTTTGATCACCCCAGGAATATATGTTATGCTACATATTGCTTAGCCATGCTCGTAGATGGGGATTGGTATGTGAGAATCATGCAAGCTGTGAGAGGTATTAATTAAGGATAACTTAAGGTGGCAACTTTAATACACATCTGGGTGGACTGGTTGCGGGCACCTGGAGAATCCAGTTTTGTCCTAGGAGATCCCGGAGTACCCGTGTGATCATCCTATGGAATGCCACCCAGGCTCAAAGGGATCATATAATTATTCATGCCTAGAAACTTCTGTGTGTAGCCACAAGCCATTATGGACTCTGGCATAGTTGAGTAAGTTGTGTGACCTCTTTCAGTGGTGGACTAGCAGATGTAGGGGAAAGTAGGTGTACCGGTCTACCCAGAGTAAAGAGTTAATGCATCAGAAAGACTATGTCTCGATCTTCCGATCATGGAGGTGGTCGAGTCTTGTGGGGGAAAGTTTGCAACCTCTGTAGAGTGTACTAACTAATCATGATTAGCCGTGTCCCCGGTTATGGACATCTTGAGTATCTAGAAGTGAATTATTTGTTGATCTCATCATTATGTCTAATGAAATTGTTGGGTTAATATTTTATACTTATGACAAGACTTCTCATCAAAATATCGAATGAATACCAAATTCACATGATTACATATGACAAGACTTCTCCCATGTCCTAAGGAACATACGTAACTACTCACAAAGCATATTCATGTTCAAGATCAAAGGGGTATTGAATATCATTAAGGATCTGAATATATGATCTTCCACCGAATAAACCAACTAGCATCAACTACAAGGAGGGAAGTTTGTGATGATGATGGTGATGACGATGGCTTCGATTTCCCCTTCTGGGAGGGAAGTTTTTTCCCCGGCAGAACAGCTCCGTCGGAGCTCTAGATTGCTTCCCAGGTTCCGCCTCGAGACCACGGCGCTTTGTCCTAGAAGCTTCCTTTTGATTTTTTTTCCAGGTCAAAAGCCTCCATATAGTAGAAGATGGGCACCAGAGACCTGCCAGGGGGCGCACAAGCCCTAGGGGCACGCCTTGGGGGTAGGGCGCTCCAGGCTTGTGGCCACCTGGTGGGTCCCCCTCTAGTATTTCTATGACCAATATTTTTTATATATTTCAAAATAATTCTCCATAAATTTTCAGGACTTCTAGAGTTGTGAAGAATATGTCTCTTAGATTTGCTCCTTTTTGGTCCAGAATTCCAGCTGCCGGCATTGTCCCTCTTCATGTAAACCTTGTAAAATTAGAGAGAAAATGCACAAGTATCGTACCATAATGTGTAATAACAACACATAACGCAATAAATATCAACATAAATGCATGATGCAAAATGTATGTGTCACCCCTATCTTTCTGTTTATGTGACTAAGACTTCTGCTCTATAAATATGCCTTGAGTGTCAGCAATCATTGAAGAGTATATGATGGTTGAGTATGTGAACTTGCTAACCAAAGCTCTTACATAGACTCCTTCTGAAAATATGATGGATTGTGATTGTTTCAATCAGTGAGAACATAGTTTGTTAGTTTCCAATAAAGTTTATGTTTCATACTTTAGCTTGTGAATGAATTGTTACTCTAGCAAGAGAAGTTTTATGATATATTATTGTTATGATAATTACCATGATACTTCCATGTCCATATTTTATTTTTATCGACACCCCTCTCTCTAAACATGTGGTCATGATTATTGATTTCGACTTTCGCTTGAGGACAAGTGAGGTCTAAGCTCGGGGGAGTTGATTCGTCCATTTTGCACCATGTTTTTATGTTGATATTTATTGCATTAGGGACTGTTATTTCACTTTATGATACAATTCTTATGCCTTTTCTCTCTTATTTTGCAAGTTTCATATGAAGAAGGAGATTACCAACAGCTGGAATTCTAGACCCAAAAGGGCTATACCGGAGGCACTTTTTCTGAACAACTCCAAATGAGATAAAAATTAATGGAGAATTATTTTGGAATATATTAAAATTATTGGTGAAAGAATTACCAGAGGGGGACTCACCAAGCAGCCACAAGCCTGGGGGCGCATGCTACCCCCCTGGGCGCACCCCGAGCTTGTGGCACCCTTGGCAGCCACAAGCCAAGGGGCGCACGCTACCAGAGGGGGGCATAGAAAAAATAAGAAGAAAGGTTTCTGTATGAAGTGCCGCTGTCTCGACGCGGAACCTAGGCAGGAGCACTTTTGCTATCCGGCAAAGAGATTTCGTTGGGGAAACTTCCCTCCAGGAGGGGGAAATCAAAGCCATCGTCATCACCAATGATCCTCTCATTGTGGGAGGACCAATCTTCATCAATATCTTCACCAGCACCATCTCATCTCAAACCCTAGTTCATCTCTCGTATTGAATCTTTGTCTCAAACGTCAGATTGGTACCTGTGGGTTGCTAGTAGTGTTGATTACATCTTGTAGTTGATGCTAGTTGGTTCATTTGGTGGAAGATTATATGTTCATATGATTGATGTTATTCAATGCCCCTCTAATCTTGAGCATGAATATGATTTGTGAGTAGTTACTTTTGTTCTTGAGGACATGTGACAAGTCTTATCGTAAGTAATCATGTGAATTTGGTATTCATTCGATATTTTGATGATGTGTATGTTGTTGCTTCCTTTAGTGGTGTTGTGTGAACGTTGACTACATGACATTTCACCATCTTTGGGCCTAATTAAAGGCATTGTGGAGTAGTTATTAGATGATGCGTTCCTAGAGTGAGAAACGCTTAAACCTTAGTTTATGCGCTATTCCGCAAGGGGCTGATTTGGATCCATATGTTTCATGCTATAGTTAGATTTATCTTAATTCTTCTTTTGTAGTTGTGGATTCTTGCGAGAGGGGTTAATCATAAGTGGGAGGCTTGTTCAAGTAAGAATAGCACCCAAGCACCGATTCATCCACATATAAAATTATCAAAGTAACGAACGCGAATCAAGCAAACATGATGAAAGTGACTAGATGAAACCGTGTGTCCTCAAGAACGCTTTGCTTATTATAGGAGACTGTTCTGTCAAGTCCTTTGCTAGAAAAAGAATTGGGCTACCTTTCTGCACCTTTTTACTATTCCTACTTATTGCTCGTTACAAATTACCTTGTTATCAAACTATCTATTACCGAAAATTTCAGTGCTTGCAGAAAACCGCTTGTCATTTCCTTCTGCTCCTCGTTGGGTTCAACACACTTACTTATTGAAAGGACTATGATTGATCCCCTATACTTGTGGGTCATCATTAGACAATGACCAGCCGAATGAGGAGTCGTGAGAGGATGAAGAAGATGACGGTGATGATGATGATGAGGAGGAATGGTCGAATGAGGAGGACGACGATGAGGACATCAGCGACGATGCCGACGACGGCGACGATGAGAAGCCAACGGTCAGGGGCAAGAAGTGTCCTCGCCAATATGATGTCGCAGGGCCATCAATCAACAACAACAACAAATTAAGCAGACTGTACATCTTTGTTGTCGTCCACTCGTGCTAATTCGTTATCTCTGTTTCCTCTATCAATCTCATCACAAATGGTTAGCAATACGTATTCGACAATGATCATTTACATTATCACCCATAGTTGGTTTATTCAATTGGGTACCCTGTTGAGCACACAATTCACAACAAAAAACCATATGCACGGTCTAGAATTATCGCACAAAATTCTGATTGCCGACCTGTTTGCCGGGTATCACACACATCTTGTTACGCCGAATGATTTGTGTTCTTCTGGATCATCGCAAACAGTTCATCTAAGTGACCTGTATGCCGTCTATCGCACACATCTGGATCTAGGTAAACATTTGTGTTATTTTCGCTCATCGCAAATAGTTCATCCGAGTGAACTGTAGGTCATCTATCACACACATCTGGTTATGGGTAACCGTTCACATTATCTTGGCTCATCGCAAACAATTTGTGTGAATCAATTGTATGCCAATTATCGCACACACAACTCTTTATGAATCGTATCTGATGTCTCCACCATCGCACACAGTTCATTTTGTTGGTGACGGTTTCATTACCATACCGTTTGCGATTCATGCATCGCACACAGTTTGGTCAAATGGTCTCCTATACATGTGTCACATTTGGACCATACTGTAGTAGTGCATGTTACTACTTCAAGAAATCGTAGATGGAAGATCAACATTTTTGCCACTAATTCAAGAAAAATCCCTATACATAAAAGCGGCATCTATGGCGTGCGCAGTGCATTATTACCAATTGTAGGATTTTCCTATGAAATCTATAAATTTTCCTACAAGTGGCATCTATGACGTGCGCATTGCATTATTACCCATTTTAGGATTTTGTTAGGAAATCTAAAAAGTTTGCAAATAAATGAATACCAATTTATGCCATATCTAAACTTCCAATGTAAGGTACTTACAATGTAAGATATGAGGCCAATACTTGACTACCAATTAATGGCGTGTCTATGTGCGGTGACCTATAACATTGCTGCCCTCCCGTGTCTTGCCACAATTCTCTCATTCACACCTCTCATTGTCATATCCAATCCACCACCAATCCCTCATCAATGGCACACCCGGAGAACCTGTTACTCTTCAATTTTGGCATCAATCAAGAGGAAGAGGAGCAAGACCCTCTGGCCCCCTTGTGGGCGGAGATGGACATGGCACTGGAGATGGTTGCGCAAATGGACGCAGAGGCCGAGCAACAGATTTGGAACCTTGTGTCGGATCCTGTGCTCGTGCCTGCACCCGCGCGCCCGCATGAGCTATATAACGCGGCCAGTTGGCCGGAATGGGCCGTGGCCTCCGAGTGGTATTTCCCCGACAACCATACAACATTCCACGCATTCTATGGCGGTGGCAGTGGCCATGGCGTGGTTGTGGTCGTGGCGCTGGTCGTTGACGTGGTGTTGCTGCCCACGGCCATGGTGGAGGCCGTGGTGGTGGTGGTGGTGACGCCATTGGCGGTGGCCATGGCATCGGCGGGAGCTGTGGTGGTGGTGGTGGTGGTCGCAGCTGCAACTAGATAGTTAGGCCATGACCCAGATGGCTATATAAATTAGTTACTAGTTTTCTTATTATTAGATGTCCTCTGAATGTGGTCGCGATGCGACAAAATTTGGAAAGAAATCAACTATTTTTGTTTGAATTTCGTTGAATCTATATTTGTCAAGTGTGTTGTTTGAATGCGTGCAGGCATGCATTTTGGTAGGATTATCGCACTTGGTTTTTTATCTAAAAATTATCTATGCTTTAATGAAAGATCCCACAGGTAGAATTTGGTTGTACCATGCGCGGTACATAGCAAACAGTTTGTATTGAAGGACCGTGTGAGGTAAGGTCACAATTACAAACTAGTTTTGCTATGTTGCCATGTGCAATGATGTCTAAAACATGTTTACTGATGAAGGAACATAGTTTCATATATTCTTAATTACACAAAATATTAAATACATATAGAGAACGCGCATAAAACACAACATGGAGCAGGCATCGCCGCCGGTGAGCCTCCAAGTTCTCTAGTGTACTTTTGCTATAGTGCCGCTTTCAGATGTCCATCATGAGGACCTTGTGGCGTGGCTTTAGTAGGTCGCCAAGCTTGCGGAGTAAATGCGCATCACCCTCGGCACGGCCTATGGGATGTTGTGGAGAGGGGATAACACACTCCAAGGAAACATTGACAACGTTTTGCAGCTGCAGCCGCGGGCTCCACGCCAACTGCTAGATTGGCACTATTCTGCTACGAATGAAGGGGCTTGGAGTATGCTGGCTGGCGTAAGAGCCCAACATCTAGGGATATCTGTGCACTCCATCGTGCATTGGTCGCCCAAGCAGCCTTCAGCGGAGTCCTTCTCTTGGGAGGTTAACACGGAGGCGGGGTACATCGCCAATTCTTGCAAGCTCAACAGAATTATAAAGTGGTGCCATGCAGATGAGAGTGACTAGTAGGGTTCTTATAGATACATTTTGATGTATTGATGTATTGTTATACATGTTTATATTGTGTTTGGTCCCTTGCCTGCGTTGGAGGGATATCCAGGTTAGCAAGTGAGAAGTGCGACCACGTTGCACCATAAGCGCTAACACTTTCGGGGGGCCCCAATTTGAGCCCGACATTCGCATGGCGGCCTGTGGTCAATGCTGGCTGTTTGGGCAAGTGTAGTATTCTTAGTTGTTTAGGATTTATGTGTCGCAAACACAGACATAAGGGATGGGGTGGCCGTAAGCCTTTGGTAACACTAGAGGCCATGTTTTACGAAGGTCAAATGTTTGTGTATGCTGATGTAGCCCAGGAGTAAGATTGAGTGGCTAGTTGATATAACTCCTTAGGTGACTATGGGGAGGTGCAGGATTAGTAGAGAAAAAATGGTGTTTACCCAGGTTCGGGCCTCTATGAAGCGTAGAACCCTACTCCTGCTTTGTGTATTGATTGTGTGTATGTGCCCCATTACAAGGAGCGCATGTCTGGCAAGGTGCTCGGAAAGTGTTGCTATGCGTGCAAATGGACATGATTTTGACCTTTGTTAAGGCAGCCAGGCCCTCCTTTGGGTCACCAAAATGGCAAAATGTAAATCTACACTATAAATAGTGGCTATAGTGCCAATACCTAACTCTGATAGGTTAGGATGAATGCATTTAATGCACTATGAGGTGTCTTGTGGATGGAGCTCTGTGGCAAGGTTGGTCTCTCCTTCTGTGTCGTCCGTCCATCTACCTTCTATTCTAATGACACATCACTTGAACGGGTGTCATTAAAGTTGTATCTTCGGCGGTGAGCTGTCACGTGCCCAGACAAGTCTCACCTAACTACTTGACCACTCGACACCTAATCGACAAGTGAAAATCTGATCGATGAGATAGGACGGTGGCAAGGTAGTGGGATACTTGCCGGACTTAGAGCTTGCCGGGCTTGAGTCTTGGTGAGCTCCCCCCCCCCCCAAGGATGTTGCCGGGCTTTCGAGCCGCATCTTCAGTATTTCCGATCTCTATCTTCAGAGATCTTCTTTGCTTCTTATAATCTGTTCCCAAGTTTGGCTTTAGTAATCTTCTGGCAAGCCTTGCCGCCGGGAAGGCTTCTACTGCATGTACACAAGTCTGGGCTATTAAGGACCCCATTCTTAATACACTAACAACTTAAAATATTTGTCATTCTTTGCCACCAATTTTTTATGAATTTTTTAGATTTTATTATTCATGGTGGTATCATAAGAGATAAAATTTGGATGGTCACTTTCCAACACTTTTGTCATGAATGCAAATGACATTGACATATAGTTAATGTTTTTTCGAATATTTTGGTATCTTATTTGCATTTTTCTTATTTAGTATGATTTGTTTATGAAGTTTTCAATGTGAGAGTTAAACGGGCAAAGGGAAAAAGCATAAGAGGAGCGAAGTGACTTGGACCGAACTGATGGCTTTTACAAATTAGGGGTAAAACAACCGAGTGGGACACAACTAGGAGATGTATCACGCATCCCCAAGCCTAATTCCTGCTCGTAGGTAAGTGATAAAAATAGAATATTCAATGTGGAATGCTACCTAACATGTATATAATGTTATCTTTCTTTTATGGTATGAATATTTAGATTCGAATATTTCAAAGCAATAGTATATAATTTGACATAAAGACATAAATACTCAAGCATACTAGCAAACAATCATGTCTTTCAAAATAAAAATGCTAAGGAATTCTATCCCTACAAAATCATATAACCTTGTCATGCTCCATCTTCTTAACACCAAAATATAAATCATGCACTACCCCGGTTTCAGCCCAGAAATTGGTTCATACTTTTTAACACGCTTCATCTTTTTCAACCCCCACGCAATACATGAGCGCAAGCCATGGATATAGCACTATGGGTGGAATAGAATATGGTGGTAGAGATTAATATGGAGAAGGAAAAAAAGGAAGAAAGTCTCACATCAACGTGGCTAATCAACGTGCTATGGAGATGCCCATCAATTGATGTCAATGCAAGGAGTAGGGATTGCCATGCAACGGATGCACTAAGAGCTATAAGTGTATGAAAGCTCGAACTGAAAACTAAGTGTGTGTGCATCCAACTTCCTTGCTCTAGAAAACCTCGGGCATTTGAGGAAGCCCATCATCAAAATATACAAGCCAAGTTCTATAATGCAAAATTCCCACTAGTATATGAAAGTGACTACATAGGAGACTCTCTATACGAAAAACATGGTGCTACTTTCAAACACAAGTGTGGAGAAAGATAGTAACATTGCCCCTTCTCTCTTTTTCTCTCATTTATTGGTGGGATCTTTTGGCCTCTTTTTAACGTCTTTTTAATTTATTTCCTCACTGGGACAATGCTCTAATAATGAATAGTGATGATCATCACACTTCTGTTTACTTACAACTCAAAATTACAACTTGATACTAGAACAAAATATGACTCTATATGAATGTCTCTGGCAGTGTACCAGGATGTGCAATGATCTAGCGTAACATGTATAAAAAATGATGAATGGTGGCTGAGACACAAATACTATGTCAAGTATATGATCATGCAAAGCAATATGACAATGATGATGTGTGTCATTATAAACGGAACGGTGGAAGTTGCATGGTAATATATATCGGAATGGCTATGGAAATGCCATAGTAGGTAGGTACGGTGAATGTTTTGAGGAAGATACAAGGAGACTTATGTGCGATAGAGTGTATCATATCACGGGGTTTGGATGCACTGACGAAGTTTGCACCACATCTCGAGGTGAGAAAGGGCAATGCATGGAACCGAAGAGGCTAGCAAATTGCGAAAAGGTGAGAGGAGGATAATCCATGGACTCACATTAGTCATAAAGAACTCACATACTTATTATGAAATTATATTAGCCCTCGAAGCAAAGTACTCCTACGCATGCCCGTAGGGTGGCGGTTGGTAGGAGTTAACCATCATGCGCCCCCGACCTTCACGCAAAGGAAGACACTCAATAATAAAGCGTGCTCCATCTTCTAAGCATAACGAGAGACTATACGTGCATGCTTCAGGAATCACAAACCTTAACACACATATTCTTACTAAACCGCAATCATTCACTAGTACCTCCCACATATTACCATCTCAATATCGCAAAACTATTGCAAGGAATTTAACTTATCATATTCAATGATCTACATGAAATGTTTTACTATATCCTTCTTGAATACCTATCATATTAGGACCAATTTCATAACCCGTGCATATTGCCATTAATATTACTTAACTCTCAAAATGATATACGCGAAACATGAGAGTGCAATTATTTCTTTAAAATATAACCACCGCCATGCTCTTAAAGATATAAGTGAAGTACTCGAGCAACTGCCTAGCTCAAAAGATATAAGCGAAGCACCAAGAGTATTCTAACAACTCACGAATAAAAATGTGTGTCCCTCTCAAAAGGCGTGTCTAGAAAATATGATTGTGGCAAACTAAAAAGCAAAAAAAATCAAAGACTCGTATAATACATGACGCTCCAAGCAAAACTCATATCATGTGATGAATAAAAATATAGCACCAAGTAATTTACCGATGGTTGGTAGAAGAAAGAGGGGATGCCATCCGGGGCATCCCCAAGGTTAGACACTTGGGTCTCCTTGAATATTACGTTGGGGTTCCTTGGGAATCCCCAAGCTTAGTGTCTTGCCACTCCTTATTCCTCCATCCATCACGATCTCACTTAAAACTTTTAAACTTCAGCACACAAAACTGAACAGAAAACTCATGAGATCCGTTAGTACAACCAGCAAATCATCAACTTTAGGTGCTATTGTAAACCCATTCAAATTTTATTATTGAATAATACCTACTATATTCTAACTTCACCATGACTTATTCCCCCTGCACAATCCACAGATTCATTAAAACAACCAAACTATGCAACGAAAATAGAATCTATGAAAAACAAAACAATGTGGAATGATCTGAACAAAAGCATCATTTCTGCATCTCCAAAAATTCTTAAAAATAGGAAAACGTGTATAATTTGCATATAAATTATGTGTAAGAATTCCAAATTTTATCATGTTCTAGTGAATTTAAACAATTCTTCTACTGGGCGCAAAAGTTTCTATTTTCTCACAGAATCAAATCAACTACCAACCAAATCATCACAAAGGCTTTACTTGGCACAAACACTATTTTAAACACAAAAACACAACCATAACAGTAGAATAATTGTGTGCACACTCAAAAACAAAAATAAAAACAAGAAATAAAGACAATTATTGGGTTGCCTCCCAACAAACGTTATTGTTTTACGCCCCTAGCTACGCGTAATGCATAGCTTCAAGTGTTGTCATCCTTCAAATTAATTCCATAGGTGGCTCTCATAATAGATTCATATGGTGGCTTAATTTTCTTTCCAGGGAAGAGTTCCATTCCTTTCTTTAATGGAAATTGGAATCTTATATTACCTTCTTTCGTATCAATAATAGCACCTATGGTACGTAGGGAAGGCCTACAAAGTAGTATTGGACAAGATGTATTGCAGTCAATATCGAAGATGATGAAATCAATGGGCACATATTTCTATTTGCAAGAATAAGCACATCATTTATTCTACCCAAAGGTTTCTTAATAGTGGAGTCCGCTAAGTGCAAATTAAGGGAACATTCATCCAAATCATGAAGGCCTAGCACATCACATAAATATTTTGGTATAGTGGAAACGCTAGCACCCAAATAACCTAAAGCATTGCACTTATAATTTTTAATCTTTATTTAACAGTAGGTTCCCATTAATCATATAATTTCCTAGGTATTGAAACCTCCAACTCTAGCTTTTCTTATAAAGCTTTCATCATAGCTTCTACAATATGTTTATTAAAAGCTTTATTTTGTTCATAAGCCTTGTGTGAATTTATCATGGATCGCAAAAATGAAATAAATTTCAATTAAATAAAAACTCACATAATTTAAATCCTTCAAATCCAAAGTAGTGGGCACATCACTATTTAAAGTTTTGACCTTTCCAAACCCACTTTTACCAATTTTTCATTAATATTATCACCCTCCAAACAATTGGGATGCCTTCTATCTAAAGTTGACTCATCTTCAGTCCCTTTTCTTTAACTTTTATATTACTAAATAAAGATTCGATGGCTGAGACACCAATCATTTTAATATCTTCTTCATGATTACGATAAAAATTGGGCGGAATCGCTTTTTCTAGGAATTCTTGCTTAGCTCTCAACCTAGCAGTTCTCTCTTTACTTTAATTAATAGATATTTGGACAGACTTAATTGACTCATTAATATCAAGCTTAGGTGGCAAAAAATTTATTTGAGATTTTCCACATCATCAGCAATTCTATCCATGTTCCTAGCCATATCATCAACTTTATTCAATTTTCCCCTATCATAGTATTAAAAATCTTTTAAGAATTCATAAATTAATTAATATTACTTTCAAGATCGGAGGGAATCCTATTATTATAATAATTACCATAATTATTAGATGAATTTCCAGGAAACGACCTAGGATTAAAATTACCCCTATAAGCATTGATATTGAAATTATTTCGGGAGACAAAATTCATATCAATGGAATCATTAATTTTCTCAATCAAAGTGGATAATGGCTCATCATTAGGATCAACATGAGCACTCTTACTAGAAACCATTTTCATAAGCGCATCCATTTTATCACTCAAAGTATTTATTTCTCCGACAGAATTCACCTTTTTACTAGTTGGAGTTCTTTCAGTGTGCCATTGTGAATAATTTTCCATAATATTATCAAGAAGTTTTGTAGCTTCTCCTAATGTGATTTCCATAAAAGATTTCTAGAAACAAAGTTTAATACCGCATAAAAAACTATATGATCAAGCATAAGATTAAACCATGAGTGGGGAAATTTCTTATCATTAATTTCATTCTATCCCAAGATTGTGCAACATGTTCATGCTCAGGTTGCTTAAAATTCATAATGTGATTTCTTTGAGAAGAAACTTTTGCGGGAGGAAAAATACTTCGCAATAAAAGCATCCTTACACTAATCCCAAGAATCAATATTATTTCGTGGTAAGGATGAAAACCAAGTTTCAGCATGATTTCGTAGTGAGAATGGAAATCATTTCAATTTGACAATATCATTATCCACATCTTTTCTCTTTTGCATATCACACAATTCAACGAAAATATTAAGATGGGATGCAGCTCTTCATTAGGAGTACCAGAAAACTGTTTTTTCATAACAAGATTTAGCAAAGCAGCATTAATATCACACGAATTCGCCCTAGTGGTGAGATAAGCAATTGGAGTACTAATAGAATCATTATCATTAGTATTGGAAAAGTCTCATAACTTGGTATTTTCTTGAGACATAGCGAGAAAGCAAGCAAACGAGCAAACGAAAATATTTTTTTGTTTTTTGTAAAATTGATTTAGAAGTGGGGGAGATGAAAAATAGAAGCAAATGGAAAATGAAAGTAAGAACAAGTAGATGATAGTTTATGCGAAGGTACTTGATAGGGTTTGGTGATGTCTCCCCAGCAATGGCGCCAGAAATTCTTTCTGCTACTTATGAGCTAAGTTGGGATTTCCTCAAAGAGGAAAGGATGATGTAGTACAATAGAGATAAGTATTTCCCTCAGTTAAGAACCAAGGTTATCAATCTAGTAGGAGAACCATGCAAAACCTCATTAACAGCGCCTACACACAAAAGAGCAAATACTTGCACCCAACACGATCAAGGGGGTTGTCAATCCCCTCGATGGTTAGTTGCAAGGATCAAATCTCGTAGTGATAGATAGATAAAATAAAAAACAAAATAAAATAACGGTAATTAAATTGTAGAAAGACATTTTTGGATAATATATATGATAAGTAGACCCGGGGCCATAGTTTTCACTAGAGGCCTATCTCTTGAACAAAAACCATACTATGGGTAAACAAATTACTGTTGGGAAATTGATAGAAAAGTGCATAGTTATGATGATATTCAAGGCAATGATCATGTATATAGGCATCTCGTCCAAGACAACTAGACCGACTCCTGCCTTCATCTACTACTATTACTCCACCCATTGACCGCTATCCAACATGCATCTAGATTAATAAGTTCATGAAAAATGGAGTAACGCCTTAAGAAAGATGACATGATGTGGACAAAGTAACTCCAATCAATGTGAATAAACATTGTCTTTTCCCCCTTAATGGCAACAATACAAATATGTGTCATGTCCCCTACTGTCAGTGGGATATAGAGCACTAGAAGATTGAACCCATTACAAAGCACCTCTCCCATTGTAAGATAAATCAATCTAGTTGGCCAAACCAAACACATAGATCGAAGAGAAATACAAAGCTGTAATAATCATGCATAAAATAATTTAGAGAAGACTCAATTAATATTCATGAATAATTTGATCATCAACCCACAATTCATGGGATCCCAACAAACACACCGCAAAACAAGATTACATCGAATAGATCTCCATGGACATCTAGGAGAACATTGTATTGAAGATCGAAGAGAGAGAACAAGCCATCTAGCTACTGATACGTCTCCAATGTATCTATAATTTTTTATTGTTCCATGCTATTATAGTATCAATCTTGGAGGTTTTATATGCAATTATATATCATTTTTGGACTAACCTATTAACCTAGTGGCCAATGTCAGTTGCAGTTTTTTGCTTTTTTGGCTTGTCAAAAAATCAGTACCAAACAGAGTCCAAACACTACAAAACTTGTTGATGATTTTTCTAGACCAGAAGGGACCCTAGAAGGTTCGGGAGAAGACCTGGGGAGTCACGAGGAAGAGACAAGCCCGGGGGCGCGCCCTACAGGCTTGTGGGCCCCTCATGGAACCTCTTGACCTAATTCCACATCTATAAATTCCCAACTATTCCCAATACATCAAATAGCCACCCACAAGTTTCTTTCTTTTGAGATACCATCTAGAGGCCTTTTCCAGTATTCTACCAAAAGGGGAATTGATCACGAAGGGCCTTTGATGGAAATATGTCCTAGAGGCGATAATAAAATGGTTATTATTACATTTCCTTAATCATGATAAAGGTTTATTATTCATGCTAGAATTGTATTGACTAGAAACTTAAATACATGTGTGGATACATAAATAAATACCATTTCCCTAGTGAGCCTCTAATAGACTAGCTCGTTGATCAAAAGATGGATAAGGTTTCCTAACCATAGACATGAGTTGTCATTTGATAACAGGATCACATAATTAGGAGAATGATGTGATGGAAAAGACCCATCCGTTAGCTTAGCATATTGATCGTTCAAGTTTATTGCTATTGCTTTCTTATTTCAAATACATATTCCTTCGACTATGAGATTATTCAACTCCCGGATACCGAAGGAATACCTTGTGTGCTATCAAATGTCACAACGTAACTGGGTGATCATAAAGATGCCCTACATGTATCTCTCAAGGTGTTTGTTGAGTTGGCATAGATCGAGATTAGGATTTGTCACTCCGAGTATCAAAGAGTTATCTGTGGGCCCCCTCAGTAATACACATCATTAGAAGCTTTGCAAGCAAAGTGATTAATGAGTTAGCTGCAAGATGATGTATTGTGGAACGAGTAAAGAGGCTTACCGGTAACGAGATTGAACTAGGTATGAAGATACCGATGATAGAGTCTCAGGCAAGTAACATACCGATAGGTAAAGGGAATCACATATGTTGTCATAAGGTTCAACCGATAAAGATCTTCATAGAATACGTAGGAGCCAATATGGGCATCCAGGTTCTGCTATTGGTTATTGACTAGAGAGGTGTCTCGGTCATGTCTACATAGTTCTCGAACCCGTAGGGTCCGCACGCTTAACGTTCGTTGACGATATAGTGTTATATGAGTTATATTATTTGGTGACCGAATGTTGTTTGGAGTCCTGGATGAGCTCACAGACATGACGAGGAGTCTCGAAATGGTCGAGAGGTAAAGATTGATATATATAGTACGATGGTATTCAGACACCGGAATAGTTTCGGAGTGCACCAGGTAGTCATCGAGTCACCGGAAGGGGTTCTGGACGCCCCCGGTAAGTGTATGGGCTTAATGGGCAGAAGGAGGGGACGGACCCGCCCACTAGGCGGCTGGTGCGGCCCTCTACATGACTGACCGGCCCTAGGGGAAGGAAAGGGGAGGGGTGGCCCCTCCTGCCTTTCCCTCCTCAAGAGAGAAAGGAAAGGGGGGGCACCTCCTCCTTCCTTCCTCCCGTACTTCAAAGAAGGAAGGGGGCGCCACTTGGGAAGGGAACCCAAGTAGGATTCGACCTACTTGGGGGTGCCTCCTAGCTGCTCCCTCCTCCCCCACTTATATATATGTGGGAGGGGGCGCCTAGCATACCAGAACAATTGCTTAGCCATGTGCGGCGCCCCCCTCCACCATTTACACCCCTAGTCATATTTTTGTAGTGCTTGGGCAAAGCCCTCCGGAGATCACTTCACCATCACCATCACCACGCCGTCATGCTGCTGGAACTCATCCACTACCTCGTTGTCTTGCTGGATCAAGAAGGCAGAGGACGTCACCGAGTTGAACGTGCGCTGACCACAGAGGTGTCGTATGTTTGGTACTCGATCGGTTGGAGCACGAAGAAGTTCAACTACATCAACCACGCTATCTAACACTTCCGCTTAAGGTCTACGAGGAAGGCGGAGGACATCACCGAGCTGAATGTGTGCTGAACGTGGAGGTGTCGTACATTCGGTACTCGATCAGTTGGAGCGTGAAGAAGTTTGACTACATTAACTGCGTTATCTAACGCTTCCTCTTACGGTCTACGAGGGTACATAGACACACTCTCCCCCCCCCCTCGTTGCTATGAATCTCCATCGATAGATCTTGCGTGTGCGTTGAATTTTTTTCCATGCAACATTTCCCAACAGTGGCATTCGAGCCAGGTATATGCGTAGATGATATGCACGAGTAGAATACAAAGAGTTGTGGGCAGTGATAGTCGTACTGCTTACCACCAACGTCTTATCTTGATTCGGCGATATTGTGGGATGAAGCGGCCCAGACCAACCTTATATGTCCACGCACATGAGACCGGTTCGACCGACACACATGCAACTAGTTTTGCATAAAGGTGGCTGGCGGGTGTCTGTTTCTCCTACTTTAGTTGAATCAATTTTGACTACGGCCAATCCTTGAAGAAGGTTAAAACAGAAAACTTGATAAATCACCATTGTGGTTTTTGCCGTAGGTAAGAACGGTTCTTGCTAGAAGCCCATAGCAGCCATGTAAAACTTGCAACAACAAGTAGAGGACGTCTAACTTGTTTTTGTAGTGCATGTTGTGACGTGATATGGTCAAGATATGATGTGATATATGTTGATGTTTGAGATGATCATGTTTTGTAATATCGACAACTGATAGGAGTCTTAGGGTTGTCTCTTGATTGTATGAAATGCAAGCGCCATGTAATTTCTTCACTTTATCTCTATGCATTTGCAATAATTGTAGAAGCAATAGTCGGTGAGACGACCCCGATGCAAGGATGGAGATCAAGGTGTCGAGCCGGTGACGATGGAGATCGATCATGACGATGCTTTGGAGATGGAGATCAAAAGCACAAGATGATGATGGCCATATCATGTCACATATTTTGAATGAATGTGATGGTTATCCTTTATGCATCTTATTACTACATTAACCGCGTTATCCAACGCTTCCGCTTATAGTCTACGAGGGTACGTAGACACACTCTCCCCCTCGTTGCTATGCATCTCCATCGATGGATCTTGCATGTGCTTTGAATTTTTTTTGTTTTCCATGCAACATTTCCCAACAGTGGCATCTGAGCCAGGTATATGCGTAGATGATATGCACGAGTAGAACACAAAGAGTTGTGGGCAGTGATAGTCGTACTGCTTACCACCAATGTCTTATCTTGATTCGGCGATATTGTGGTATGAAGCGCCCCAGACCAACCTTACATGTCCATGCACATGAGACCGGTTCGACCAACACACATGCAACTAGTTTTGCATAAAGGTGGCTGGCGGGTGTCTATTTCTCCTACTTTAGTTGAATCAATTTTGACTACGGCCAGTCCTTGAAGAAGGTTAAAACATCATACTTGATAAATCACCATTGTGGTTTTTGCCGTAGGTAAGAACGGTTCTTGCTAGAAGCCCGTAACAGCCATGTAAAACTTGCAACAACAAGTAGAGGACGTCTAACTTGGTTTTGTAGCGCATGTTGTGATGTGATATGGTCAAGATATGATGTGATATATGTTGATGTATGAGATGATCATGTTTTGTAATATCGACAACCAATAGGAGCCTTAGGGTTGTCTCTTGATTGTATGAAATGCAAGCGCCATGTAATTTCTTCACTTTATCGCTACGCATTTGCAATAATTGTAGAAGCAATATTTGGCGAGACGACCCCGACGCAAGGATGGAGATCAAGGTGTCGAGCCGGTGATGATGGAGATCTATCATGACGATGCTTTGGAGATGGAGATCAAAAGCACAACATGATGATGGCCATATCATGTCACATATTTTGATTGCATGTGATGTTTATCCTTTATGCATCTTATTTTGCTTAGAACGGTGGTAGCATTATAAGATGATTCCTTCACTAAATTTCAAGGTAAAAATGTTCTTCCCCAGTATGCACCATTGCCAAAGTTCGTCATTTCGAAGCACCACATGATGATCGGGTGTGATAGACTCTATGTTCACATACAATGGGTGTAAGACAGTTTTGCACATGGAGAATACATGGGTTAAACTTGATGAACCTAGCATGTACAGACATGGTCTCGGAACACTGGAGACCGAAAGGTCGAACATGAGTCATATAGTAGATATGATCAACATAGAGATGTTCACCATTTATGACCACCCCATCTCACGTGATGATCGGACATGAGTTAGTTGATTTGGATCATGTATCACTTAGATAACTTGGGGGATGTTTATTTAAGTGGGAGTTATTTAGTAATTGGATTAATTGTACTTAAGTTATATTATCATGAACTTAGTCTTAATAGTTTTGCATATCTATGTTGTAGATCAATAGCTCGCATTATAGCTCCCCTATTTTGATATGTTCCTAGAGAAAACTAAGTTGAAATATGATAGTAGCAATGATGCGGACTGGGTCCGTGATCTGAAGATTATCCTCATTGCTGCACAGAAGAATTATGTCCTTGATGCACCACTAGGTGACAGACCTATTGCAGGAGCAGATATAGACATTATGAACGTTTGGCAAGCTTGGTATGATGACTACTTAATAGTTTAGTGCACCATGCTTTACGGCTAAGAACCGGGACTTCAAAAACATTTCGAACGCCATAGAGCATATGAGATGTTGCAACAGTTGAAATTTATATTTCAGACTCATACCCGTGTCGAGAGGTATGAGACCTCTGACAAGTACTTTGCCTACAAGATGGGGGAGAATTGCTCAGCCAGTAGTCTTCCAGATAAGATAGTGATTCACAGAGTTCTCTAGTCACTATCACCAAGCTAGTAGAACTTCGTGATGAACTATAATATGCAAGGGATGACGAAAATGATTCCCGAGCTCTTCGCGATGCTAAAATTGGCGAAGGTAGAAATCAAGAAAGAGCATCAAGTGTTGATGGTTAACAAGACTACAAGTTTCAATAAAAAGGGCAAGGGAAAGAAAAGGAACTTCAAGAAGAATGGCAAGCAAGTTGCCACTCCCGTGAAGAAGCCCAGAGCTAGACCTAATTAAGCCTGAAACTAAGTGCTTCTACTGCAAAGGGAATGCTCACTGGAAGCGGAAACTGCCCCAGATACTTGGCGGATAAGAAGGATGGCTAAGTGAACAAATGTATATTTGATATACATATTATTGATGTGTACTTTACTAGTGTTCGTAGCAACCCCTGTGTATTTGATACTGGTTCAGTTGCTAAGATTAGTAACTCGAAACAGGAGTTGCAGAATAAACAGAGACTAGTTAAGGACGAGGTGATGATGTCTATTCGAAGTGATTCCAAGGTTGATACGATCACCATCGCACACTCCCTCTACCTTCAGGATTAGTGTTGAACTTAAATAAATGTTATTTGGTGTTTGCGTTGAGCATGAATATGACTGGATCATGTTTATTGCAATACGGTTATTCATTTAAGTCAGAGAATAATTGTTGTTCTATTTACATGAATAAAACGTTCTATGGTCATACACCAACATACTTGTGCAACTGCCGTTTAGGTCATATTAGTGTAAAGCACATGGACTTTTGGAATCACTTGATTATGTATCATTTGATACTTGCTAACCATGCCCTTATGGGCAAGATGTATAAAACTTCGTTCTCCAAAATAATGGAGCGAGCTAATGACTTACTGGAAATAATACATAACGATGTATGCGGTCCGATGAGTGTTGAAGCTCGCGGCGGGTATCATTATTTTCTCACCTTCACAGATGATTTAAGTAGGCATGGGTATATCTACTTGATGAAACACAAGTCTGAAACATTTGAAAAGTTCAAAGAATTTTAGATAAAGTGGAGAATCATTGTAACAAGAAAATAAAGTTTCTACGATCTGATCGAGGAGGAAAATATTTGAGTTGTGAGTTTGGCCTTCATTTAAAACAATCTGAAATAGTGTCACAACTCATGCCACCTGGAAGACCACAGCGTAATGGTGTGTCTGAACGTCATAACCGTACTTTATTAGATATGGTGCCTTCTATGATGTCCCTTACTGATTTACCACTATCGTTTTGGGGTTATGCATTAGAGATGGTCGCATTCACGTTAAATAGGGCACTGTGTAAATCCATTGATACGACACCATATGAACTATGGTTTGGATAGAAACCTAAGTTGTCGTTTCTTAAAGTTTGGGGTTGCGAAACTTATGTCAAAAGGCTTCAGCGTGATAAGATGGAACCCAAATCAGAGAAGTGCGTTTTCATAGGACACCCTAAGGAAACAATTAGGTACACCTTCTACCATAGAACTAAAGGCAAGATCTTTGTTGCCAAGAATGGAACCTTTCTAGAGAAGGAGTTTCTCTCGAAAGAAGTGAGTGCGAGGAAAGTAGAACTTGATAAGGTAATTGCACCTTCTCTCGAATTGAAAAGTAGCACATCAGAGAAATCTATTCCCGGGATGCCTACACAAACTAGAGAGGGAGCTAATGATGATGATCATGAAACTTCGGATCAAGATACTACTTGACCTCGTAGGTCGAATAGAGCACATTCCGCACCAGAGTGGTATGGTAATCCTGTCCTGGAAGTCATGTTACTAGACCATGGCGAACCTACAAACTATGAAGATGCTATGATGAGCCCAGATTCCGATAAATGGCTTGAGTCCATGAAATCTGAGCTATGATCCATGTATGAGAACAAAGTGTGGACTTTGGTGGACTTGCCCGATGATCAGCGGGCCATTGAGAATAAATGGATCTTCAAGAAGAAGACAAACACTGATGGTAATGTCACCATCTACAAAGATCGACCTGTCGCAAAAGTTTTTCGACAAGTTCAAGGGGCTGACTACGATGAGATATTCTCACTCGTAGCGATGCTTAAGTCCATCCAAATCATGTTAGCAATTGCCACATTTTATAATTATGAAATCTGGCAAATGGACATCAAAACTGCATTCCTTAATGGATTTCTTCAAGAAGAGTTGTATATGATGCAACCAGAAGTTTTTTTTATCTAAAGGTGTTAACAAAGTGTGCAAACTCCAGCGATTCATCTCTGGACTGGTGCAAGCATCTCGGAGTTGGAATATATGCTTTGATGAGATGATCAAAGCATATGGTTTTATACAAACTTACGGTGGAGCCTGTATTTACAAGAAAGTGAGTGGGAGCTCTGTAGCATTTCTGATTATATGTGGATGACATATTGTTGATTGGAAATGATATAGAATTTCTGGATATCATAAAAGAATACTTGAATAAGAATTTTTGTATAAAAGACCTCGGTGAAGCTGCTTATAAAATGAGCATCAAGATCTATAGGGATAGATCGAGATGCTTAATAGGACTTTCACAAAGTATGTACCTTGGCAAAGTTTTTGAAGAAGTTCAAAATAGATCCGTTGAAGAAAGAGTTCTTGTCTATGTTACAAGGTGTGAAGTTGAGTAAGACTCAAAGCCTGACCACGACAGAAGATAGAGAGAGAATGAAAGTCATTCCCTATGCCTTAGACATAGGTTCTCTAAAGTATGGCATGTTGTGTACCATAACTACTATGTACCTTGCAATGAGTTTGGCAAGGGGGTACAATAGTGATCCAAGAGTAGATCACTAGACATCAGTCAAAATCATCCTCAGAGAACTAAGGAAATATTTTCTCGGCTATGGAGGTGATAAAGAGTTCATCATAAAGAGTTACATTGATGCAAGCTTTGACACCGATTCAGATGACTATGAATATCAATATGGATACATATTGATAGTGGGAGAAATTAGCTAGAGTAGCTCCATGCAGAGCATTATAGACATAGATATTTGCAAAATGCATACGGATCTGAATGTGACAGACCCGTTGACTAAACTTCTCTAACAAGCAAAACATGATCACACCCTAATACTCTTTGGGTCTTAATCACATGGTGATGTGAACTATATTATTGACTCTAGTAAACTCTTTGGGTGTTGGTCACATGGCAATGTGAACTATGTGTGTTAATCACATGGCAATCTGAACTAGATTATTGACTCTACTGCAAGTGGGAGACTGATGGAAATATGCCCTAGAGTCAATAATAAAATGGTTATTATTACATTTCCTAAATCATGATAAAGGTTTTTTATTCATGCTAGAATTGTATTGACCGGAAACTTAAATGCATGTGTGGATACATAAACAAATACTGTGTCCCTAGTGAGCCTCTACTAGACTAGCACGTTGATCAAAAGATGATTAAGCTTTCCTAAACATAGACATGAGTTGTCATTTGATAACGGGATCACATCATTAGGAGAATGATGTGATGGACAAGACTCATCCGTTAGCTTAGCATATTGATCGTTCAAGTTTATTGACATTGCTTTCTTAATGTCAAATACATATTCCTTCGATTGTGAGATTATGAAACTCCCGGATACCGGAGGAATACCTTGTGTGCTATTGATGTCTACTACACAACTTTATTCTTGTAGACTCGTGTTGGTCCTCCAAGCATAGAGTTTTGTAGGACAGTAGCAATTTTCCCTTAAGTGGATGACCTAAGTTTTATCAATCCGTGGGAGGCGTAGGATGAAGATGGTCTCTCTCAAACAACCCTGCAACAAAAGAACAAAGAGTCTCTTGTGTCCCCAACACACCAAATACAATGGTAATTTGTATAGGTGCACTAGTTTGGTGAAGAGATGGTGATACAAGTGTAATATGGATAGTAGATATTGGTTTGTGTAATAAGAACAATAAAAAATAGCAAGGTAGCAATTGATAAAAAGGGGCACAAACGGTATTGCAATGCTTTAAAATGAGGCCTAGGGTCCGTACTTTCATTAGTGCAATCTCTCAACAATGCTAATATAATTGGATCATATAACCATCCCTCAACGTGCGATGAAGAATGACTCCGAAGTACCTATCTAGCGAGAACATAAGAAGAAATTGTTTGTAGGGTACGAAACCACCTCGAAGCTATTCGTTCTGATCGATCTACCCAAGAGTTCATACTAAAATAACAACAAATCATTTCAGATTCATAATACTCAATCCAACAGAAAGAACCTCAAAGAGTGCCCCACTTAGTTCTTTTGTTGAGCTTTCATACACTTATAGCTCTAGTGCATCTGTTGCATGGCAATCCCTACTCACTCACATTGATATCTATTGATGGGCATCTCCATAGCCCATTGATACGCTTAGTTGATGTGAGACTATCTTCTCCTTTTTGTCTTCTCCACAACCACCATTCTATTCCACCTATAGTGCTATGTCCATGGCTCATGCTCATGTATTGCGTGAAGATTGAAAATGTTTGAGAACATCAAAAGTATGAAACAATTGCTTGGATTGCCATCGTGGTTGTGCATGATTTAAATACTTTGTGTGGTGAAGATGGAGCATAGCCAGACTATATGATTTTGTAGGGATAACTCTCTTTGGCCATGTTATTTTGAGAAGACATGATTGCTTTGCTAGTATGCTTGAAGTATTATTATTTTTATGTCAATATTAAACTTTTGTCTTGAATCTTTAGGATCTGAACATTCATGCCACAATAAAGAAAATTACATTGAGAAATACGCTAGGTAGCATTGCACATCAAAAATTCTGTTTTTCTCATTTACCTACTCGAGGTCGAGCAGGAATTAAGCTTGGGGATGCTTGATACGGCTTCAATATACCTTTTATATTATTTATGGGACTAACCTACTAACCAAAGGCCCAGCGCAAATTGTTATTTTTTTGCCTATTTCAGTGTTTCGCAGAAAAGGAATACCAAACGGAATCCAAATGGAATGAAACCTTCGGGAGAGTTATTTTTGGAACAATCGTGATCCAGGAGACTTGGAGTGCACGTCAAGAAATAAGCGAGGAGGCCACGAGGCAGGAGGGCGCGCCTAGGGGGCAGGCACGCCCCCACCCTCGTGGGCCCCTCATAGCTCCACCAATGTACTTCTTCCTCCTATATATACCCATATATCCTGAAAACATCAAGGAGCACCACGAAACCCTATTTCCACCGCCGCAAACTTCTGTACCCGTGAGATCCCATCTTGGGGCCTTTTCCGGCGCTCTGCCGGAGGGGGAATCGATCACGGAGGGCTTCTACATCCACACCATAGCCTCTCCGGTGATGTGTGAGTAGTTTACCACAGACCTTTGGGTCCATAGTAATTAGCTAGATGGCTTCTTCTCTCTCTTTGGATCTCAATACAAAGTTCTCCTCCATTTTCTTGGAGATCTATTCGATGTAATTCTTTTTGCGGTGTGTTTGTCGAGATCTGATGAATTGTGGGTTTATGATCAAGATTATCTATGAACAATATTTGATTCTTCTCTGAAATCTTTTATGCATGATTTAAATATCTTTGCAAGTCTCTTCGAATTATCATTTTGGTTTGGCCTACTAGATTGATCTTTTTTGTAATGGGAGAAGTGCTTAGCTTTGGGTTCAATCTTGCGGTGTCCTTTCCTGGTGACAGCAGGGGCAGCAAGGCACGTATTTTATTGTTGCCATCGAGGATAAAAGATGGGGTTTATATCATATTGCTTGTGTTTATCCCTCTACATCATGTCATATTGCCTAATGCGTTACTCTGTTCTTATGAACTTAATACTCTAGATGCATGCTGGATAGCGGTCGATGTGTGGAGTAATAGTAGTAGATGCATAATCATTTCGGTCGCTTGTCGCGGACATGATGCCTATATACATGACCATTCCTAGTTATTCTCATAACTATGTGATTTTCTATCAATTGCTCGATAGCAATTTGTTCACCCACCATAGAATTTGCTACCTTGAGAGAAGCCACTAGTTAAACCTATGGCCCCTGGGTCTATCTTCCATCATATTATTTTCCTATCAACTTGCTATTTCTATTTTGCAATCTTTATTTTCCAATCTATACAACCAAAATACCAAAAATATTTATCTTATTATTTCTATCACATCTCACTTTCGTAAGTGACCGTGAAGGGATTGAAAACCCCTTTGCCGTGTTGGTTGCGAGGTTCTTGTTTGTTTGTGCAGGTACGAGGGACTTGCGTGTAGTCTCCTACTGGATTGATACCTTGGTTCTAAGAAACCGAGGGAAATACTTACGCTACTATGTTGCATCACCTTTCCTCTTCAAGGGAAAACCAACGCATGCTCAAGAGGTAGTAGGTGTCATGTTGCACAAAGAGCAGAAGAGCGTGGGGCAGCGCGACAGAGATCACACGAGCGATTTTACCCAGGTTTGGGCAGCCGTGAGATGTAAAACCCTACTCTTGCTTTGGTGGATAGATGGTGGAAGAATGATGGTGGAGCGTAGTACACTTGCCCCGCGAGGTTGCCTAGGGGGGGAGGCAGTGGCTACGCGCGTATGAATGTGTTGGGATTCAACCTTCTAACCCTTTCTACGATAGCCATGGGCCACCTTTTATAGGTTAAGGGGTCACCACAATGGCAAAGTAGTCATTATGCACTGATAAGATAGCAAACAGTTCTATCATACCTAACCCTGCACACTGATAGGGCGCATTAAATGCGCCACTCGACATCACATCATCGCTTGCCCAGCAAGCCTTGCCCGACTATCTTGCCAGCTTCGGACCTACTCGCTTGACACATCGTAGGACGGGTGTCGCTTGTAGGCATCCCCCATAGAAAGAGGCCGCCATGTGGCGAATGGCTTCCACTTAGTCACTTTGCGGCATCACACCGCATCGATTGACGACGTGGGCCGTAGCGGAGTAGTTGGGTGAGGTGGTTTTGCCTCCGCGAGTCCCGGCATGCCTTGCCGGGCCGTCTTGGTTGTTCTCTTCAAGGGTTGACCCTTCCCTCGCCAAGCTCGCCTGCCCGACAAGGGAGGCTTTTATCCTGGTGGTATCTTACTTCTCTGGCTTGATCTTGGTCCTTCAAAGATCTTGGTCTCTGGTACTCTGGTATGGCCTGGCACCATAATTCCGTTCCCGTGCTTGTGCACAGTCCGGGCAACAGACCCGGGGTGTGTTGCACTGACAATATCCAATTGGATATGTGTGCCTGGATCTTTCCTCGCCACATGATGCTTGCCAAAAGAGAAAAATAAAAAGGAATAGAGAGAAAAACCTTGACTCTTGCATGAAAGTAAATACATAAAAGTAAATGGTAGGCCCTTCACAGAGGGAAGCAGAGGTTGCCATGCGCTTTTTGTTTGTATACTCAATCCCTTAGTGCAAAAGAACATCACATTATATTGCCCCTTATGATAGCAACCTTTATTATGCAGTCTGTCGCTTTTATTCTTTGCCATCACAAGTTCAAACAACACTCAATTTTCTCTTACACTAAATGATCTAACACTTCTAGAAGCAATTTTTATTGCCTTATTGCACCGATGACAACTTACTTCAAGGATCTTGCTCAATCCTTAGGTAGGTATGGTGGACTCCTGAATATAAGATTTGGGTTTAAGGAATTTTGGATGCATAAGTAGTATATCTACTTGGTGCGGAATTTTTGGATATTAAAGATGGGGGGCAAGCACCACATGTTGAAGGGTCTATGACAATATAACTTATATGTGAATATGAACAAACATAAACCATTACCTTGTCTTCCTTGTCCAACATCAACAATTTTGGCATATAATATTTTGATGGGGGCTCACAATCACACAAGATTTCCAAGATAGTGTATTTGCATGTGAAAGTTCTATTCCTTATAGTAATCATTCAGGAATTGCTTGTATGACCAATATTGTGATTGTCAAGCTTCAAAAGATTTCACTTTCTAAACCCAATGTGAAGCTACCACTAGGCATGATATGAACATATAATTTCAACGTCATGATATTCAATTCATTCAACAATTTACTCATAGGATATAAGTGAAGCACAAGAGTAAATGACAAGCTACTCCAAAAAGATATAAGTGAAGATCAAGCGAGTAGTTATGTAGATGGGTAGCTATTTGAGGACTCTCTCTTATTTAAAAGTTTCAGATCTAAGTATTTTATTAAAACAGCAATGAAAACAAAACAAAAATGGCATTCCAAGAACAGCACACATCATGTGAAGAAGCAAAAACTTAGGCTCAACTAATACTAACCGATAATTGTTGAAGAAGAAAGGTGGGATGCCTACCAGGGCATCCCCAAGCTTAGATGCTCGAGACTTCTTGAAATATTATCTTGGGGTGCCTTGGGAATCCCTAAGCTTGAGCTTTCGTGTCTCCTTAGTTCCTCTCATACCATGGTTTCCTAAATCTCAAAAACTTCATCCACACAAAACTCAACAAGAACTCATGAGATAAGTTAGTATAAATCAATGTGAAACCTTATCATTCACTGCTATAGCAAATCACCAAAATTATTATTCAATATTTCATACTAAATGCCTCTGCATATTTAATAATCCTATCCTCAAATAGAATCATTAAACAAGCAAACATATGCAAACAATGCAAACATAACAGCAATCTGCCAAAACAGTACAGTCGGTAAAGAATGCAAGAGTATAAATAATTCTTTAACTCCAAAAATTATGAAAATTTACCACACTGTAGAAAATTTATCAGATCTTATTGTGCAAAAAGTTTCAACCTTTTATCACATTCTGACTTTTCTATAGAACTTCTGCAACAGCGATAAACGTTCTGTTTTAAAACAGCCACTCATACACTTGCAAAATAAGCATGGCAAAGGCTATACTTGACATTTTTATTGAAGTAAAAGATTCAAAACCTTATTATAAATAACATCAAGCAAATACTAGCAAAATAAAATGATTCTCCAAGCTAGACACATATCATGTGATGAATGAAAATATAGCTCCAAGTGAGGTTACCGATAATGTTGGAGACGAAAGACGGGATGCCTTCCGGGGCATCCCCAAGCTTAGTTGCTTGGATCTTACTTATTACCTTGGGGGTGCCTTGGGCATCCCCAAGCTTAGGATCTTGTCACTCCTTATTCTCCTCATATCGACATCTCATTCAAAACTTGAAAACTTCAATCACACAAAACTTAACGAAACTTTGTGAGATAGGTTAGTATGATAAAGACAAATCATCCACTTTGGTACTGTCAAAGACAAGATATATAATTGTTCTCACACAACGCCTACTGTATCATATCATTTCCACAATTTATATTGAGCAATATAAGCCATAGAAACTAGGAAACAAGCAAACTATGCATTGAAAACAGAATCTGTCAAAAAAAAGAACAGTCTGTAGTAATCTGTACACCAACCAAACTTCTGCTACTCCAAAACTTCTTAAAAATTCTGGAAACCTGGGAAATTTGTCTATTAATATTCTGCAGAAAGAATCAGTATTTTATCATGCTTCTGTCAAAAATGAGAATTATTTTCCTGAGTGCAAAAGTTTCTGTTTTTCAGCAAGATCAAATCAACTATCACCATAGACCATCCCAAAGGCTTTACTTGGCACTTTATTGAAACAAAAGCAATAAAACATGATTACTACAGTACCATAATCATGTGAACACACAAAAACAGTAGGGGTAAATGTTGGGTTGTCCCCCAACACACACTTTTCTTTAATGCCTTTTAGCTAGGCATGATGATTTCAATGATGCTCGCATAAAAGATAAGAACTAAAACATAAAGAGAGCATCATGAATCATTAGTTCCTCTCTCATAATAATTTTCAGTAGCATCATGAATAGATTCATCGATATAACCATCACATAAAGCATTATTTTCACGGTCCACAAGCATAGAAATTTTATTACTCTCCACATAAGCAATTTTATTCTCATTCACAATAGTGGGAGTATCATATGAAACTCGAGTACTAAAAAAATTCCAAATTAAAAGAGTAATGTTCAGTAAAAGGATATTCAAAATTTTGACAATAATTATCACTACTTTTTATAACATAAGTATCATCACAATAATCATCATAAGTAGCAACTTTGTCCTCATCATAGATAGGAGGCATGCAATCATCATAGCAAATTTGATCATTTGAAGTGGGGGGGCTAAAAAGATCATCTTCATTAAGCATATCATCCCCAAGCTTCAGACAAACATTAATTGCAGCAAATAAATACGTAAACATGCCATTCTCATCAAACATAGCATCCCCAAGCTTGTGGCTTGGTATATCATAAGCATAATCACTCTCATCATCAATAGTACGAATAGCACCAACAGTATAACAATTGCTATCATCATAATTTCCCAAGTTGGTGCCAAAAATATTTCCAAGATTATATGCAGTATCATTATCTTCCCAATCATAATCATCACAACAAGCAATAGGCATAACAAAATCATCATCAATAGTGCTCTCGGACATTGTGCCACAAGACATAGAAGCAATAACTTCATCAAGTGCATCATCTTCCACAATTATTTTTGCTTAATTTTCATGAGGCACAACAATAATAGGAGCAACATTATTTGGGAGAGATAACTTTTTACCTCTATTCTATCTTCTTTTCTTCTTCTTCACCACATCATGTGTGGGTTTACTTAATTTTTTAAGCTTCTTATTGATGAGATTGGTTGAATAGGGAGCTCCTCCTCATCACATATTTCATCATGGGAGACAATTGGAGGGAAAGTGGAAATCTTTACCGTTTCATTAGTATTCCTTTTATTTTCTATTAGTTTTCCAATCTTTCTATAGTTGGCAGTATAAGCATTCTCATTGCAATTTACCATGCAAAACATGTAGATATTTTCTAGATTAGTTTCAATGTCATCCATGAGAATGAATACTTCAAACCAACTATTTTTATGTGTCAATTCTTCACTCCCCAGAAATAGACAACGCTCATTATAGAATTCAAGGGTGATCAAATCATTACAATATTTGGCCATTATTCGATCATGAAAAAGTTTGCATTGGAAATTAAGATGACCAACCTTATTGCAAAGTTCACAAGTAATAGGACAAAGAGAACATAATTTTGTAGCAAATTCATCTATCACTTTGAGCAAAGAATTGGTTCTTCCATGTTTATGCTTCTTACAAAATCTATCTTCCCTATAAGACACGTCTTCACAAACTTTATGCACTCCACAAAAACTGACATGCTTATAAGAAACATTTTTAACACGACTAGTGCAATCATCATTAGTATTTTGGATATTCATAGAATTCATACTAACAACATTGCAATCATGCTCATCATTTCTGCCAAACATTTTATTGAATTCTTCTTCTATCAATTGAGCATAATTTTCCTTTCCATCATTTTCATGAAATACATTATAAAGATGAACAATTTGATGCAACCTCAATTCCATTTTTTGCAGTTTTCTTTTTATGAACCAAACTAGTGATAAAGCAAGAAACTAAAAGAATCAATTGCAAGATCTAAGGATATGCCTTCAAGCACTCACCTCCCCGGCAACGGCGCCAAAAAAGAGCTTGATGTCTACTACACAACTTTATTCTTGTAGACCCGTGTTGGGCCTCCAAGCGCAGAGTTTTGTAGGACAACAGCAATTTTCCCTCAAGTGGATGACCTAAGGTTTATCAATCTGTGGGAGGCATAGGATGAAGATGGTCTCTCTCAAACAACCCTGCAACAGATAACAAAGAGTCTCTTATGTCCCCAACACACCAAATACAAGGGTAATTTGTATAGGTGCACTAGTTTGGTGCAGAGATGGTGATACAAGTGTAATATGGATAGTAGATATTGGTTTTTGTAATAAGAACAATAAAAAATATCAAGTTAGCAATTGATAAAATGGAGCACAAACGGTATTGCAATGCTTCAAAATGAGGCCTAGGGTCTGTACTTTCACTAGTGCAATCTCTCAACAATGCTAATATAATTGGATCATATAATCATTCCTCAACATGCGATGAAGAATCACTCCGAAGTTCCTATCTAGGGGAGAACATAAGAAGAAATCATTTGTAGGGTACGAGACCACCTCGAAGCTATTCTTTCTGATCAATCTATCCAAGAGTGTCGGAGTAATTGGCCACGGGTACCCCGAAGACGGCGAGACAATAATTCAAGACATCGGGGCTAGCAAAGCCCCTCAGTCCAACTACCCGGCTGACTGCTGGCTGCTGACTGACCGGCCAGGCCGACTGCTAGCTGCTGACTTCTCCACCAGGCCGGCTGCTGGCTGCCGACAGCTCCACCAGGCCGGCTGCTGGCTGCCGACTGCTCCAGCCAGCCGGCTGCCCGGATTCAACTGCAGCCTGACGCAACACCGACGTGACGGCTGTACCCGGCACTATTCACGTGTCACCCCAGCCATCATGTACATTGTCCCTTGTCCCTGGGCACTATTTATGAAGTGACCCAGAGGACAAGGATGACACCCCACCATACTCCCTTCCTCCCATACCACCACATAGCTTAGATAGTAAGCTAGCTCCACACTATATATAGCCATCCATCCATCCATCCAGGGAAGAGACACTCTCACACACACACTCATTCGGCCAAAGGCCACGGCCACCACACCACTAGCTAGCTAGCTCATTGCTACTACTCTCAGACCAATACAGCTCCAGGAGAACTTTGTACTGCCCGATGTACACCCCAGATATATATTCAGACATGCAGGAGTAGGGGTGTTATCTCTTCGGAGAGCCCCGAACCTGTGTAAACTAGCGCGTGCTACTCGCATACCCGTCCCTAGATATTCTGGCAGAAGTCTTGCCCTCACACGAAGCCACCTCGTGGCATATGTCACCTTGCACCCCTCGTGAGAATACCACGATATTTGGCGCCCACCATGGGGCAGTACTATGCTAGCGCGCTACTGCTGGTTTCGCAGTCCTGACGGGACCATCTTCGTCATCTCCGCCGCGGCGTCACGCCGTCTCTCCGGTAGCGCTTGGGGGCTCGACTTCGACCCACCCCCCGGAGCGGCCATACGGGACGGCGCGCCCTCGCCGTCGGCTTCGCCATCTTCATCATCACCAAAGCAGCACCGACCGTCCATCCGTGCGTGCGCGCGGTGCCTCGTTTCGGTCGGCCGTGTCCATGCACGCGCCGCTCGCGTCTGCTCCCCTTCGCGTTGTGCCTTGCTCCGGCCGAAACGCACTTTCACTCCATATTTCGTTTATCCAAGCTAGTTAGATGCAAGTCATACATGGTCAAAGCATAGCCATACACAAGCGAGATATTGCCTATACACTACTCGTACAACACTCAAACTATGCCCAGACAATGGCGTTTGTTTGCTGCTGCTATCTCCACGCTGCTCAGTTTGCTCCGCGCGTTCCGCCTGAAGCCACCACGGCTGTGGCAAAACCAGCAGCCCCGGTGCCGCGCACCTAGCTCCCCCGCCTCCCTCCTTGTCCTGCCAGCTGCTGGCCACGAGCTCCTCCCGCGCCTGGGCTTCCCGTGTCGCCGGCTCCCGCTCGCACTCGCGCTAGCCGCAACCTCCGCTGGCTCGCTGCCGTCCGACTCCAGACATCCCACGCGCCGGCTCCTCTGCGCCCGGCTTCGCCTGCCACCGACTGCTTGTCGCCGGCTGCTCTAAGGTCGGCTTCGCCCGTCGCCGGCTGCTCCGCGACTGCCTCCGTCCGCAGCGCGACTTCCCCTGCTCGGCCACGACTTCGGGCCAGCTCCTGCCCCGCATGCCCCGGCTCCCCCGCACCGCTGCGTTTCGCCCCGCGCCGCCTCCCTCAATCTGCCGGCTCCCACCGCGCCTCGCTTCCCGGCCGCGTCCGGCTCCCTGATGGCGCCCCGCGCCTGGCGGGCCTGGCTTGCTCCCGCGTCGGCTGCCGCGCGACCGCCTGCTCCCACTCACCCCGTGGCCGGCTCGCCGCTAGCCGGTCGCGCCGCTCCGCCCTCACGCCCGCCAGGATGCCGCCCTGTACCTGCTGCTCAGCCACGAGATCCCTCCGCGCCATACCCGCCCTCTACTCTGGGCTGCTCTGTGCCGCACCGCCTCCGCTACTTAGCCGGGTACCCGCGCCTGCTCGTGCCCCGGCGCCGGCCCTACCGTCCTCGCCGTCTCGCCACCGCGCCCGATCGCTGGTTCCGGCTCGCCCAGCCGCCGTGTCCGCCTCGCCTGGCCGGCTTCTCCGCTCGGCCCCCGGCCGCCTCCCACCCGCTAGTCGCCCCCCTGCTCCTGCTGGCTCCGCGTCCGCACCGCCGCTGGCTCGCCGGCTCCTCACAACTCGGCCGCAGCAGGCTCCGCTTGCGCCCGCATCCCACACCGCATACTGCGGCCGGCCCCCTCCCGTCTCATTTGGACTGGCCGGCCTCTGGCTCCCGGCCACCCACGGCCTCGCGCCTCCGCCCGGCGCGCGCCAGTCGGTCCCCACTGCTCGCTGCTGCCGCCATCTGTGGGCAAAGAAAAGAAAGAAAAGTCAGTGTCCGGGTGAGAGAAAAGTCAACAGTCGGCTAAAAAAGAGTTTGTGTGTGCATCCGGCTGCCCAGATCCGGCTGAAGAATATGTCGGGTGCCCACGGCCGACTGGCGAGAAAAAGAAGAGGTGTGCGCATCCGGCTCCCCAGAGCCAGCTGAAGAAAAGGCCGGGTTCCCACGGCCGACCGACAGAGAAAAAGAAAGAAATATGCGTCCGATCGCTGTCTACCTGGCCGGGTGCAAAGAGCTCGACTGCTATGTCGGAGTCTGCCTGCCCAGCCGGCTTAAGAAGAAAAAGAAGAACACAAAGTAGTCACCGGGAGATCCGGCCCGACTGCTCAGCAGTCGGCCCAAATCTCGGGGGCTACACCCAGCGGGAGCACTAACGCGCCCTCGCGAAGAAGAAGACAAAGTAGTTACCGGGAGATCCGGCCCGACTACTCAGCAGTCGGCCCGAATCTTGGGGGCTACACCCAGTGGCTGCGCTGGCGCACCCCACGAAAGATTGCAGACAAAAGAAGAGTTTTGTCCGGCTGCCAGCAGCCGGCGAAAGAGAAAAAGAAGAAAAAAGGCATTGCAAGATGCCTCGCCGCCTAGCCGGTTGAGCCTGACGGGCCGGGACGCTTGAAGGCTACACCGAGCGGGTGCGCCGGCGCGCTCCGCGAGCGCCGAGTCGTGCCAGCTGTCTTCGACGACTGCGACTACACAAAAATCAATGTGAGCTCTTCACCAGCATATTTTTTGCACCACGCAAGCACGGATAACCCCGAGCAATGCTCGGGGGCTGTCTCCGCATTTTATTACAGTAGCGTCACTGTTTGCCCCGACGCCAACCAGGGTTGGCCCGGGGGCTGACCGCTTGGCCTGAAACGTTAGTTCCCACAGACGGCTTAGTACTATGTGCAGTACCAAAGGCTCACTCTTAATTACAGACCGCAGAGCGGTTGTCCGACTAGCAAGAGTGAACGCTGGAGGCCACCCACGCGAAAAACATCTGGGAAGAAAAACAGATTGGGTGATCCGGCCGTTTCCTTTACAAGTATCTGCTCGGTCGAATCTGCTCCCAGACTCTGAGTACTGTACACTCCACTTCGCAGCCCACTCTCAGCCAGAGACCGCAGAGCGGCTGTCCGGCGAGCGAGAGCACAAGCCAAAAAGCGGAGGGAATACGAAAAAGATTTAAGGGGGCTCGGAAGAAACTGAGTCGGCACCCTCCGCATAAAAACTTGCAATGCTAAAAGCAAACATTTGATAGATCTGCGTGGACTAACTTTGTCTTTTTCATGATCATTTCCATGAACACTCGCCAAAAAAACCTCCGCCCAACTTTGCCAAGTTGCCTGGAGGCTTGGGGCTACTGTCGGAGTAATTGGCCACGGGTACCCCGAAGACGGCGAGACAATAATTCAAGACATCGGGGCTAGCAAAGCCCCTCAGTCCAACTACCCGGCCGACTGCTGGCTGCTGACTGCTGACTGACCGGCCAGGCCGACTGCTGGCTGCTGACTACTCCACCAGGCCGGCTGCTGGCTGCCGACAGCTCCACCAGGCCGGCTGCTGGCTGTCGACTGCTCCAGCCAGCCGGCTGCTCGAAGTCAACTGCAGTCTGACGCAACGCCGACGTGACGGCCATACCCGGCACTGTTCACGTGTCACCCCATCCATCATGTACATTGTCCCTTGTCCCTGGGCACCGTTTATGAAGTGACCCAGGGGACAAGGATGACACCCCACCATACTCCCTTGCTCCCATACCACCACATAGCTTAGATAGTAAGCTAGCTCCACACTATATATAGCCATCCATCCATCCAGGGAAGAGACACTCTCACGCACACACTCATTCGGCCAAAGGCCACGGCCACCACGCCACTAGCTAGCTAGCTCATTGCTACTACTCTTAGTCCAATACAGCTCCAGGAGCACTTTGTACTGCCCGATGTACACCCTAGATATATACTCAGACATGCAGGAGTAGGGGTATTATCTCTCCGAAGAGCCCCGAACCTAGGTAAACTAGCGCGTGCTACTCGCATACCTGTCCCTAGATATTCCGGCAGCAGTCTTGCCCTCACATGAAGCCACCTCGTGGCATATGTCGTCTTGCACCCCCCGTGAGAATACCACGACAAAGAGTCCATACTAAAATAACACCAAATAATTTCAGATTCATAATACTCAATCCAACACAAAGAACCTCAAAGAGTGCCTCAAGATTTCTACTGGAGAAACAAGGACAAGAACATGCATCAACCCCTATGCATAGATTACCCCAATGTCACCTCGGAAATCTGTGAGTTGAGTACCAAAATATATCTCAAGTGAATCAATATAATACCCCATTGTCACCACGAGTATTCATATGCAAGAAATATATCAAGTGTTCTCAAATCCATAAAAGTATTCAATCCGATAAAACGAAATCTCAAAGGGAAAACTCAATTCACAACAAGATAGAGAGGGGAAAACACCATATGATCCGACTATATTAACAACGCCCACGATACATCAAGATCGTGACATCTCAAGAACACGAGAGAGAGAGAGAGAGATTAAACACATAGCTACTGGTACAAACCCTCAGCCCCGAGGGTGGACTACTCCCTCCTCATCGCGGTGGACGCCGGGGTGATGAAGATGGCCACCGATGATGATTTCCCCCTCCGACGGAGTGCCGGAATGGGGTCTAGATTGGTTTTTCGTGGCTACAGAGGCTTGCGGCGGTGGAACTTTAGATCTAGGGTAACCCCAAGGGTTTTTGGAATATTTGACGATTTATAGGGTGAAGAGGGGGTACGGGAGGCCACCGAGGTGGGCACAATCCACCTGGGTGCGCCTGGGCCCCCAGGCACGCCCTGGTGGGTTGTGCCCCCGTTGGGGCACCCCTCAGGTGCTGCTCTGGCCCATTGGATGTCTTCTGGTCCATAAAAATCCAGAAAAAGTTTCGCGGTGTTTGGACTCCGTTTGATATTGATTTCCTACGATGTAAAAAACAAGCAAAAAATAGCAAGTGGCACTGGGCACTGGGTCAATAGGTTAGTACCAAAAAATGATATAAAGTTCCTATAAAATGATTGTAAAACATCCAAGAATGATAATATAATAGCATGAATACTTCATAAATTATAGATACGTTGGAGACGTATCATCTATCAAACGTCACAACATAACTGGGTGATCATAATGATGCTCTATAGGTATCTCCGAAGGTGTTTGTTGAGTTGTCATAGATCGAGATTAGGATATGTCAATCCGAGTATCGGAGAGGTATCTCTGAGCCCTCTCGATAATACACATCATAAGAAGCCTTGCAAGCAAAGTGACTAATGAGTTAGTTACAAGATGATGTATTACAGAACAAGTAAAGAGACTTGCCGATGACGAGATTGAACTAGGTATGAATATACCGACGATCAAATCTCAGGCAAGTAACATACCGATAGGCAAAGGGAATTATGTTGTCGGATTCAAGGCTCCGCAGACCCAAGAGAGGTTCGGACTCCGGGGCATGTGCGAAGGACTGAACCTCCCCAGCCAACCAACTCATTGTCCTCGCAGCCTAGATCGATGAATAGGAAAGGAAAGAGACACGGCAGCTTGCCTAGGTTCGGGCCACCTTGCGGTGTAAGACCCTACTCCTGCTTTGGGGTGGATTAGCCATACGAGGGGATGGGGATGAACTAGTATAGATGAAGAACAATCTTAGGAGGTATGTTCATTTATAGTGGCCTTGGTCCTCTTCCCCCAAAATGAAGGTGGGAAGGGATCCCACGGTGGCCAATCTTGAAGGGGGACAAGTAGTACATCTCATCCTAGTGAATGGTGGTCTTCGCCTGCAAAGATTCTGGTCGTGAAGCCGTGGTGGGCTCGGCGATGACATCCGTCCTGCCGTCCTGGAGGTCTTAGTCTTGTTGCACAGAAATTGAAACCTTTGGCTGATTCCTAGGGACTTCGTGCCTATGCTTGCCTCCTTAGCGCCAAAGATGAAACATGCTGCTCTGTGCCCGCTGGTGCCCGCCTGGCCTTGGTCTTCATGGCTTGCGTAACCCAAACCTTATGAGATGGGTGCTTGCATAAGAATCTCCGCTCCTAGGGAGCCAGCCTGCGGGCGCTCCCTCCGGAGGTCTTGGTGTCGTTCGCCTCACGAGGCTTGGCTCCTCACGAGGGTCTTGTCTTGCCGATGCTGAAGGTGGGCCATACTAGGCCGCCGATGGAGCCACGCCGTGGGCCGCAGGCATGCAAGTCTGGGTACCCTAGTTCCTAGAACGCCGACAGTAGCCCCCGGGCCCAGGGCTCACTTCGACTTGGCTTCGAGGCAAAGCCAAAGGCAAGGGTGAAGCGCCGCGGGCCCCAATCACTTGTGGGCTAAGTCGACGCGTGGCGCTTTATGCGGCGTGGGCGTCTCCACTTCCCCATGCTACCTCGACAATTGTCTGACTTGACAACTACCTGTTGCATGCAGAAAAACCATCATTACTCGAGACCGTGGGAGGCCGGTGGTTGGCCTCCCTCTGGCTATAAATGGAGAGGGGGTGGAGCCACCTGCTCATCTCCTTCTTCTCACTGCTTGCTCCTCCTTCTTACTTTCCATCCCACCATTTTGTTAGCGAGTTCATGGCACCAGTAAGAAGGTTTTTTGTTGTGAAGAAGGGTAAATCCCCTCAGGTGGAACCTGAGCTGCTCCCATCAAAGAAGAGGCCTGATTTCTCTCGTGATGCCGTCGCGAAGCCCATGGCGACGCGACCTTGGCATGAACGGGCTCCAACAGGCTTCTCGGTCCCCATGTATTGCCACGTAGAGTCTCGCTCATAGGGACAGCGGCCGACGCCGCGAGGAGCGAGGTCGCGGAGCAGGACAGGCGGTGGCCGTACGGCCACCCCACTCATGGTCCCATGCCGAAGGCATGACCCACGAGTTTGTAGTGTCGGCGGTAATGCCGCTGCGCACATGGATCCGGCTCCCGCGGTCCTTCGCAAGGGAGATACCACCGATGGGGCCCGTGGAGCTATGGCTACAGCATGCGGATGTTGTGGCCAAGCTTCAGAAGCGGAGGTTGAGGTCATCAATTTCGGCGATGTCTTCATGACTCGAGGATGGGGCGGCTGCCACCCGGATGGAGGCCACGCCATCCACTTCGAGTACGATGGGGCGTCAACGCTCTCCTTAAAGGTCTTTGGCAAGGATGGTCGATGCCTGGGATCTTGCGCCAGGGGAGGTGGTCGATGCAACAAGGCAGACGGTGGCGAACTTGCCCTTGGCCCTATCCATGATTCCTCCGACAGCACCAGCGCCTCCTCAGGGCATGGCTCGAGCGACGATGCTAGCTACAAGCCGCCACGTTGCCGCAGTCGAGCCTAGTGAGGGCAGGCTCCATAGTGACGCCACAAGCGATGTCATTTAGGCCGTGGTCCTCGGGAGACCCTCTTTATTTTGCTTCATTCCTGTAGAAAACCATGTAGGGCCCCGCAGGTGTATGTAAAAACTATGGTGCTTTTGCCTTAATGTTTATTATTTCCAAACAATGTCGCATTTATGCTTCTTGCTGCGGCACGTATCCTCCTTATTTCCAAACTATGGTGCTTGCGGTAGCTTAGTGCTCTACATCGACAGGACCCCTCCCCAGGCAGGCTTCAGCTGTCGCTAGTATGCCAGGTCATGATGCCATGGTCAAGGCCAAGAGGTGAGCGCCCTGAGGTCCAGTAAGAGCCCCTGTGGCGCGATGCTCAGGGGGGGTCCCCTTTGACGCGCAAGCGGCTTCTGAAAGACTGAAAGGGGAGCATCCTTGCCCGAGCGAGATCGCGAGAGGCAAAACACTGATCGTAAGGTTCACGCCTACGTGTATGGGGTGACTTATCTTGGCGAGCCTGTCGTGATCCTTTCGCTGTGAGGACAACTTTTGTTGCGACACTTGGCTGTGTCCTGGTGGCGGTGGGCGCTCCCAGGCAAGACTCGCGCTGACCCCTTCTTACTCACTCATCTGGGTGCTCTACGTCCTTGGGTCCTGGCCCTCGAGTGAGGCTCAGCTACCGCTAGTATGCCAGGTCGTGATGCCGTGGTCAAGGCCAAGGGGTTGGGGCTCAAGAGTCGTAGGATCCCCTGAGGCGCGTTGCACAACCCCCCCCCCCCTTTAACATGCAAGCGATTTGCATGAAAAAGGAGTGGCTGGCCTTGCGAGGGGTTGCGACTTGAGGTGTTGGCGGGGCTGCTCGTGATCCTCGCTCTGGGGGTCCTTGCGTGTTAGTCGAAGAAAGAAAACATAGCCGCGCTTGTTGTCCTGCCGGTGATCTTTCTGCAAGGAGATGAAGGCACTGAGGACCCAGTGAGGTCACGTGCATGGGGCTGGCCATGAGCCAGAGCTCGGTCTCTCAGATTTATCAGCGTTGTAGGGACGGACCCGGGCAGAGGCACCGTGCCAGTAGCCCCCATTGCAGGATGAGTGAGAGGTTGGTTAGCAACGCGTAGAGGCCACGAAGGGCGACTCCATAGGTACGAGACGGCAGGGGTAACGTCGGATAACCATGATAACATAGGCATGCATACTGGGCCGGAGTACATGAATCAAAATGGTGTGGCTGCGGGACTGGCCCTAGCAGCTTGAGGATAATGCAGCCCGAGGGGCACCCTCAATTGAACAAACCAAAAAGTCCCCTAGCACTGTCGTTGGAGATGTTTTGGGGCTGCTGAACATGCGCGATGCAGAAGTCGCTCCTCACGAGTCATCTGGCTCTTGGGTCTCGTGAGGCTCCGGAGGTCCGGGAGGCTCGCCAGGGGCCGACACCTCCGTCATCAGTATCTCCTGGCGCCTGGCCTCGTGAGCCTCCAGGATGCCCTACATACAGCGTTGGTGAGCGGCATCTGCGTTCGGCAAGCCGAAGGGCATGCAAAAACAGCTGTGAGGGCGGCCTTCGCACCGGCCGACACGGGACGGCCATAAGAGCTCCTGAGAAGCAACCCTGCTGAGCCCGGAGTTGTTGACACAGACGCGCAGCTCGCCACCCATATCAGGGGCGGTAGCTGCACCGGGTGATGTAGGACGACGCTCACCACGCATGGCCCGCGCCTCTTGAAGCTCTCCAATTGCCTTGGTGATGAACTCCTGTGCACCTGGCACCTCGCCCCCTACGCCCTGCTCGTGGAAAGGGATCCCACAATAGGACTTGGTCCTCTTCCCCTAAAATGAAGGCGGGAAGGGATCCCACAGCGGGCAATCTTGAAGGGGGACAAGTAGTACATCTCGTCCTGGTGAAAGGTGGTCTTCTCCTGCAAAGCTTCTGGTCATGACGCCACGGTGGGCTCGGCGATGACATCCGTCCTGCCGTCTTGGTCGTCTTGGTCTCATTGCACGGAAATGGAAACCTTTGGCTGATTCGTCGGGACTCCGCGCCTGTGCTTGCCTCCTCAGAACCAAAGAGGAAACATGTTGCTCTGCGCCCGCTAGCGCCCTCTTGGCCTTGGTCGTCATGGCTTGCGTCACCCAAACCTCATGAGATGGGCGCTTGCATAGGAATTTCCGCTCCTTAGGAGCCAGCCTGGGGGCGCTCCCTCCAGAGGTCTTGGTGTCGTTTGCCTCGCGAGGCTTAGCTCCTCGCGAGGGTCTTGTCTTGCTGATGCTGAAGGTGGGCCGTACCAGGCCGCCAATGGAGCCACGCCATGGGCTGCAGGCAGGCAAGTCTGGGTACGCTGGTTCCCAGAACGCCGACATATGTATGTTGTCATAAGGTTCGGCCGATAAAGATCTTAGTAGAATATATAGGAGCTAATATGGGCATCCAGGTTCCGCTATTGGTTATTGACCGGAGAGGTGTCTCGGTCATGTCTACATAGTTCTCGAACCCGTAGGGTCCACACGCTTAACGTTTGTTAACGATATAGTGTTATATGAGTTATATGATTTGGTGACCAAGATCACAGACATGATGAGGAGTCTTGAAATGGTCTAGAGGTAAAGATTGATATACAGGACGATGGTATTCGGACACCGAAATAGTTTCGGAGTGCGACGGGTAGTCATCGGGTCACCAAAAGGGGTTCCGAACACCCCCGGTAAGTGTATGGGCTTGATGGGAAAAAGGAGGGGACAAACCGAGCTGAACATGGTCTATGAGGAAGGTGGAGGACGTCACCGAGTTGAACATGTGTTGAACACAGAGGTGCCATACGTTTGGTTCTCGATCGATTGGAGCGCGAAGAAGTTCGACTACATCAACCATGTTATCTAACGCTTCCGCTTACGGTCTACGAGGGTACGTAGACACACTCTGCCCTCTAGTTGCTATGAATCTCCATGGATAGATCTTGCGTGTGCGTAGATTTTTTTTATTTTCCATGCAACGTTTCCCAACAGCCTCTACATCAACCTTGCTAGATGGATTATTCTCTCTCTTTGATCTTCAATACAATGTTCTCCTTAATGTTCTTGGATATAAATTTTTTGTAATCTCCTTTTGTGGTTTGTTTGTTGGGATCCGATGAGTTGTTGGTTTATGATCAGATTATTCATGAATATTGTTTGAGTCTTGTCGGAATTTTATATGCATGATTATTATAGCTTTGTATTTCTCTCTGATCTATCAGTTTGGTTTGGTCAACTAGATTGATTTATCTTTCAATGGGAGAGGTGCTTTGTAATGGGTTCAATCTTGTGGTGCTCTATATCCCAGTGACAAAGTAGCGGACAAGACACGTATTTGTGTTGTTGCCATTAAGGCGAAAACGACGGGGTTTATTCATATTGATTGGATTTACTTTGTCTACATCATGTCATCTTGCTTAAGGCGTTACTCCATACTTTATGAACTTAATACTCTAGAGGCATGCTGGATAGTGGTCAATGTGTGGAGTAATAGTAGTAGATGTAGGCAGGAGTCGGTCCACTTGTCTCGGCGTGATGCCTAAATACATGATCATTGCCTTGGATATCGTCATAACTAGGCACTTTTCTATCAATTTCCCAACAGTAATTTGTTTACCCACCGTATCTTTTTTGTTCAAGAGAGAAGCCTGTAGTGAAAACTATGGCCCAGGATCTACCTTTATCATATATTAAATCCAAAAATACCTTGCTGCAATTTATTTACCATTCTTTTATTTACTGTTTTTGTTTATCTATCTACCTGTAAGCGCATCTAGTGCCACCCCTAGTTAGTTTTGGAGTATTAACAACAAACGTGGTTGCGGGACTATTGTGTTTGTGAGATTCACAGGAGAACACAGGTAGAAGTCCCTATTGATTTGGTTTACCCATCGAAGATGACCCCTAAAAATGTATGAAGACATTGGTGGTTCGCGAAGACATTCACGTCGAAGATAATGACGTGTGTAGAATACGCTTGAGGACAATAGAGTGCAAAGACATAGTTATTTTCATAGTTTCATTTTCATCTTCCTTGAGTCATAGGAACCACTAAATTGTCAAGTGGGGTCCAAGTGAACAAAGTGAGAAAACTGACGTGATGCTCAACCATCCTATGTCTTCAAGTGAAGACAATGAGATAAAATCTTATCTTGTGTTGGATAAGTCAAATTTACTTGTAGCCCAAGTCAAGCCGCCGCGTATGTTTGAAATCTGACCATTGGACACGTGTTGGTTCCCCAATGAACCAGGGTCATTTCAAACAAATCATGTCGGGTTGCCCCCTAGCTATAGATAGCCACCCCCTTCCACCATAAATTGGTGGCTGCTCAGAGTTAGTGCATGGCTTTTGTCGTTTGAGAGCAACCCACCTTTGAAGCCTTTAAGAGAGAATCCTTGCGAGGACAAAACCCAAAACACCAAAGCCCAAAGAGTATTTGGCATCACTGAAGTCTTTTGATCTGAAGACTTATTACACTTGAAGACTGCGATCTTCCAGTCAGTTAGGCGTCATGTTCTGAGGATCCAAGAGTCATTGTGGATCGCGGGTGAACAAAGTTTGTGAAGGTTTGGAAGTCTACCTTGAAGACTTACCTGAGTGATTGGGCGAGGACTAAGTGACCTTAGCTCAAGGGAATAAGGTGAAGACGTGGTCTTTGAGTTCAATCTCAGACTCATAACCATACGTACAGTTGTCACAACAACTGGAACTGGTCTACCAAATCATTTTCTTCATCAAGCAACAACTTCTATCACTTCACTCCATTACTTACAATCTAGCTTCGTGAAGTCATTTCTTGTCTGCTCTGGTTGAATACATTATGTGAAGACATTCACCCTGATTGCATATTTGGCTTCACACTGTCTTCCTGTTCTGATCTGTCCACCTAGCTTCTACTTGTCTTCGTGCATTCCTTGTATTGTACTATAATTCTATTGCATGTCTACTGTAGTTTATCTTTCGTTGTGTCTTGTTTAGTTGTTGTTTTAACTACATATCTTCGAAGACATTGCTTGTCTCAAAGACATTCATAAAAATCTCCTATTCACCCCCCTCTAGTCAATAACTACCACTTTCACTACCATTACTAGACTTGACCCTTGCAATTAACTGCCGAGGGGATTGAGAACCCCCTAGATCACGTTGGGTGCAAGTATTTGTTCTTTTGTGTGTAGGTTTTGTTCAAGAGGTCTTGCGTGGTTCTCCTACTGGATTGATAACCTTGGTTCTTAACTAAGGAAAATACTTATCTCTATTGTACTGCACCATCCTCTCCTCTTCGAGGAAATCCCACCGTAGCTCACAAGTAGTAGCTTCTAGCTATGGTCCCCGCACAGAGCGAAGACACCGAGTCTGAGAGGGGGGACTAACCTTAGGACTTCGTGTGCCCTGACGATGGACGGCAACATGGAGCCACACACCAACTGGGTTTCGGCGCTGGTGAACGACAATGCTGTCCTCAAGCATGGAGCCCTGCAAGGCCCCAGGGTGGCCCTCGACACGCTCGAGGAGGATCTGCAGGCGAATAAGGTGCACCTCGCCAGCGAGCGCCTACGCCTCATGGAAGGGTGGTGCCAGCTTGACGTGGCCATCGAGCTTGGCCGCCTGCAGGAGAACGCCGCACGGGAGTAGTGCGAGAAGGCCGACCAAGACACCAAGGATCTCTTTGAAGGGGGCTGTCTGGGACACTGAGGAGGCTGACAGGCGGCGCGAAGAGGCGGGGGCCGCGAGAAGGTCTTCCTGGAGCAGGCTGCCTCCAGGGAGCGAGAGCTCCAGGCACAAAAGGACGCCGCCGTGGCTCGCGAGGGGCAGCTTGCTTCCTGCGAGGAGGAGCTTGCCAAGCGTGAGGAGATGGTCGCCACCTGCGAGATGGACGTCGGTATCCAGGAGAGGGAGCTCATGAGGACCGCGTCCAAGCAGGAGGTGGAGCACGAGTGCCTGTCGAACATGGACCGCGATGTTGCAGCCGCCTAGGCCTCTTACTATTGGAAATATCCTCTAGAGGAAATAATAAAGTGGTTATTATTATATTTCCTTATTCCTGATAATCTTTTATTATCCATGCTATAATTGTATTGACTGGAAACTCAAATACATGTGTGGATACATAGACAACAACATGTCCCTGGTGAGCCTCTACCGGACTAGCTCGTTGATCAAAGATGGCTATGGTTTCCTAGCCATAGACATGAGTTGTCATTTGATAACGGGATCACATCATTAGGAGAATGATGTGTTGGACAAGACCCAAACTATAAATGTAGTATATGGCCATATCAAGTTTATTGCTATCATTTTCTGCATGTCAAGTATATGTTCCTATGACCATGAGATCCTGCAACTCACTGACACCGGAGGAGTACCTTGTTTGTATCAAACATCGCAACGTAACTGGGTGACTATAAAGATGCTCTACAGGTATTTCCAAGGGTGTCTGTTGAGTTGGCATGGATCAAGACTGGGATTTGTCACTCCGTATGACAGAGAGGTAAATCAGGGCCCACTCGGTAATACATCATCACAATGAACTTGCAAGCAATGTGACTAAGAAGTTAGTCACGGGATCTTGTATTACGGAATGAGTAAAGAGATTTGCCGGTAACGAGATTGAACTAGGTATGGATATACCGATGATCGAATCTCGGGCAAGTAACATACTGATGGACAAAGGGAACTGCATATGGGATTAGGTCAATCCTTGCATCGAGGGTCGACCGATAAAGATCTTCATAGAATATGTAGGAACCAATATGGACATCCAGGTCCCGATATTGGTTATTGACCGTAGAGGTGTCTCGGTCATGTCTACATAGTTCTCGAACCCGCAGGGTCTACATTCAACGTTTGGTGATAATATAAGTATAGTTGAGTTATTGTGTTGGTGACCGAAGGTTGTTCGGAGACCCAGATGAGATCCCGGACATGACGAGGAACTCCGGAATGGTCCATAGGTGAAGATTGATATATAGGACGAAGGGTCGGAGTCGGCAAGTGTTTCGGGGGTATTGGTTTATCGCCAGAAGAACTGAAAAGGATTTCGGGGCCCCCGACAAGTGTTGGGGGCCTCATGGGCCAGGGGAAGGTGGCACACCAGGCCACAAGGGGCTGGGCGCCTCCCCTCACCCCCAGCCCACTCGTCCAAGGAGGTGGTGCGCCCCCATAGGGCAGCCGCCCCCTTTGTTTGGGAGGCAAGGCTCCTGTGGGCACCCAAACCCTAGGGCGCCTCCCCTTGCTTACCGCCGCCCCAGCTAGGGGGAAACCCTAGGGCACCCCTCCTCCTCCCTTCCCCCTATATATAGAGGTACAGAGGGAGGGCAGCTGCATCCATCTGTGCCATGGCGCTGCCCTTCCTCTCCCTCATAGTTCCTTTCCTTCTCTATGAGGCTTGGCGAAGCCTTGCTGAGATTGCTCCACCACCACCGCCATCACGCCGTCGTGCTATCGGAGGGCTCGAGCTACTACTTCACCATTGCTCGCTGGATCGAGAAGGTGAAGGTGTCATCAAGCCATATGTGTGTTGAATGTGGAGGTGCCATCCGTTCGGCATTTGGATTGATTCGTGGACGGATTGTGATTGGATCGCGAAGACGTTCCACTACAGCAACCGCCTTACTTAACTCTTCCTCTTAGTGATCTACAAGGGTATGTAGATGCAATCTCTCCTCGCGTAGATATTCATCTTCTAGATTGATCTTGGTGAGCATAGGAATTTTTTTTCTTTCCCATGCAATGTTCCCCAACACTTACAACGACCGCCTTGACAAGGCCAACGCCTAGCTCGAGGAGAGGGGACAATAAATTCAAGGCTGACGTCGAGGAAAAGTCCATGACCAAATACGCGGTGCTAGTCAAGGACCACAACCAAAAATTGAAGATTCAGCGGGACCGCTTCATCAAGATCAAGACGAGCTCTAGGCTAAGAACTCCCGCCTCAAGAACCAGATGAAGGAGGTGGAGGCCTCGCGGGACCAGGCGCGGGCGGCCAAGGCGGACGCTGAGGGGCAACTAGCATCCCTTCGGATGCAGGTTGGCGGTGTCACCGACGTTGTCGAGAAGGCCAGAGATGAGGCCGCGTGCGCTGGGGCGGCATCACAAGCGCAACAAGATGTTTCGCGCCCTTGTGCAGCGTGTGCGTACCACCGTTGCCCGCTTCACCGATGAGAAGATCGCGGACCCCCTTGACAACAACGACGTCAGCTACCTCGACTTCCTCACCAAGCTCGTGGAGAAGATGGAGGAAGGGACTGCAAGCATGGATGACACCATCGAAGAGGAGTGCCGCGACCTCCTGAGCTAGGCGACAACACGTGTCTTCAGCAACCTCTTCTGTGGCAATGCTAGCTTTGACTTTGAAAATGTGATGAACCATGTCCCGTCATTGCTTCGCGACAGACTCGAGAAGGAGGTGCGGGACCATGTGGCGGACTTTGTTTAGCGATTTGCGCACGTCGGCGAGGGCAACAATGAGGACATCGACGTCGTTGGCGATGGTGAGGGTAACGGCGGCAGTGCCTCATCAGCATAGGCCTTCCCTCCCTCTGTACCATGTACCCATGTAAACGTGGCCTCGTGGGTGCGTGAAGACATTGCTTTTGTAATGGCGTTGCATCTTTAACGTTTTATGCAATTTTTCATTCCCTCATGAGGCCTGTTTTTCCCTTTTACATGCCTTCATGCTCTGCGTCGCTAGGACCCAGCCCCTGAGTGTGCTAGGACCGTTGCTGGTATCTTAGGTCACGTGCCTAACAAGGCTACAGGATGTAGGGCTCCGCAAGGCAGTAAGGGCTCCCGAGGAGCCATGCTCGTGGAGCCCCCCCCCCCTTGACGTGCAAGCGGCTTATGCTAAGGAAATACTGAAGGCACTCAGCGAGATCACGAGGGAAAGGGAGTTCGAGAGGCTCTAAGGAAGACTCATGAAGCATGTTAGACTTAGCTTTTTCTAAGTATATACGTCTTGGCATGCCTCCGCCGGCAGGATGTGCCTCGTGAGGTGCTCACTCGTGACGTCCCTTGTGGGTACTTGGTGGGAACAACACCGCAAGCTGCCTCACGAGGCCTCTCATGAGGTAGTGCTCGTGAGGCTTCCTGTGCCCTACATCAGTGACAGCGATATGCCAACAAGTTTTTGAAAGTGATAGAGCAATGCGCGCCCGTGAGGTTGCTTGTGGGTGTCATACAAAGGGAAAAAATTACCAAGGATCTTGGTGAGGTGACGTGTATGGGAGCAGGCCCGTGAGCCAGAGCCCAGTCACTTGGGTTTAGCGGTGCTACTGGGATTGACCCAAACACAGGCACCATGTCCAGCGCCCACTCGCGTGATACGAACGAGGGAGATCGTGAGCGCACACGTCTCTTGAAGAAAATTTCTTACCAAGCACACATAATACTTAGGAAATAAAATTTTACTGATGCCTGAAGAGGTCTCATTACACAACCAAAAAGATACATGCTGCCATGATGCGCACGGGTCAGCTTGAGGATGTGGTGGGCAGGCGGCGCCTCAAGTAAACAGTCCGTTGTGTCTGAGCATAGGGCCCCACTGGGTTGTGGGCAGGAGCTCCCGCGGCCTTGTGGTGACGCAAAGAGAGGCTCCAGAGCATGTACAACTCCACCTCGTTCGTATCCGTGAGGTCACTGGTAGAACTTGCGGACGTGTTGGATGTTCCATGTGTTTTGCACTGACACACCCTCCTTCGTCTCTAGCCGTGCCGCGCAAGGCCGGGAAACATGCACCACCGAGGATGCAGGCCACACCGCGAGGCTCCTGATAGCCCCTACCATCCTCATTGGGGAGGTTGTTGTTGTTCCTGTCGTGGATCAGTAGGGCATCGTTGGCCGGCAGAGGGCTAGCTTGCTAAGCCTGCTTTCGCCAGCCTTGCCGGGACTTATTGTTGCCATTGTTGTTGTTGCGATCACCCCAGTGGCCACCACTATGGTTACTGCCGCGGCCTAATATCTCCTTTTTGTTGACCCGGTATTGGAACTAAAAAGAGTATCCTACACCTTTTTCCCCAGAGGTGACCCTGGATTACCAACCCACGAGAGGAAGATTCCCTTGAAGTGATGGTCTCTAGCAAGATTTTGCTAAAGTGTCAAATCCATCTTTTGACCGGATCAGCTAATAAATATTGATTCAGACACTTAAAATAAAAATAAGGTAAGTGAATGAGGTCATAATGCTTACAACCATGTATTGTAGTTGGGATAAAAAATGATATTAGTTTGTGCTCGGGAAGCCACCCATCAAGAGGTGCTTGCTTCGTTTGGAATGGGGGATGTGTCCAAATAACATCCTAACCGACACGAGTCCTGCATCAAGAATAAGTTGTCCTACCAAAGGCCCTATCTGTCTCGCGGAGTTGCCCTGATAATTAAGATAATAATATCAGACAAAAGCTTTGGGTGTTCAGTGGCTGCACCTCATGAATCCCCGAGGATATGATCCATGTTACCCTACAAAACCTTACTATCACTGATGTTCGGTATAACACTTCATGTTTCCCTTGCTCCTAGCCTCATCAGTGCTCGGTCTACATGATCTTGGGTACCGCAGGGATGAACATTGCGGACGAGACAAGAGATACTTCATGATGCGATTTTATTTTACACATACAATATGTTGTGTCAAGGACTTCCATTGATCCCTTCACCAAATACCGGTGGATGCATGGCCCATGCCTCACCCCATACCTTACCGGACTACTCACACATGGAGATCAGACGCGAGAAGAAATTAGTGAAGAACACATCTTGAGATTGATTGATTGCAATATGTCCTACAATAGATGCCTTGTGCGATGCACGATTACAAGTATGAACTAGATGAGAGAGGGCTATGGAGGAGAAAATGGCGGCGGCTAGGGTTTGTGGATGAAGATGATGATGAATGGATCGTGGTTGTGCTTGACGCTCCTCCTCTGCTCCGTCTGTTGACATTTCGACGGGGTCCCTTAATTAAAGTTGTTGATGTCGCTTGAACTACGTCGGTATTTCCCCAAAGAGGAAGGGATGATGAAGCACAGCTACGGTAGGTATTTCCCTCAGCTATGAAACCAAGGTATCAATCCAATAGGAGAACCAAGCAACACTATGTAAATGGTACCTGCACACAAAGGACAAATACTTTCAACCCGACGCGTATAAGGGGTTGTCAATCCCTTCTTCGGGTAACAGCGCCAGAAATTGTCAAGTTGACGGGATAAAATTGTAAAAGATTGGATAAATAGATCTCAACTAAAAGATGCAAATAAAATATAATTTTGGGATTTGGGAATAATAGATCAGAAAATAAAAGAAAATAAAAATAGATCTAAAAGGCAAATAATAGATTGGAGAGCAAATATGATAAAGAATATACCCGGGGGCCGTAGATTTCACTAGTGGCTTCTCTCGAGAAAAATAGCATGGTGGGTAAACACATTACTATCGGGCAATTGATATAACTTCGAATAATTATGACGATATCCAGGCAATGATCATTATATATGCATCATGTCCAAGATTAGTAGACCGACTCCTGCTGCATCTACTACTATTACTCCAACATCGACCGCTATCATGCATGCATCTAGTGTATTAAGTTCATTGAGAAACGGAGTAATGCAATAAGAACGATGACATGATGTAGACAAGATCTATTCATGTAGGAATGGACCCCATCTTGTTATCCTTAATAGCAACAATACATACGTGTCATGTCCCCTTCTGTCACTGGGATTGAGGACCGTAAGATAGAACTCATCACAAAGCACATCTTCCCATGGTAAGAAAAATCGATCTAGCCGGCCTAACTAAACCCAAGATTCGAAGAATAAATACAAGGCTATAAGCAATCATGCATATAAGAGATCAAAACTCAAATAACTTTCATGGATAAAATAGATCTGATCATAAACTCAAAGTTCATCGGATCCCAACAAACACACCGCAAAAAGAGTTACATCAAATAGATCTCCAAGAGACCATTGTATTGAGAATCAAAAGAAAGAGAGGAAGCCATCTAGCTAGTAACTACATACCCGAAGGTCTACAATGAACTACTCACGCATCATTGAAGAGGCACCAATGAGGATGATGAACCCCTCCGTGATGGTGTCTAGATTGGATCTGTGGTTTCTGGAACTTGCGGCGGCTGGAATTGTGTTTCGTCAACTCCCCTAGGGTTTTTGGATTCTTGGGATATTTATAGAGAAAAGAGGCGGTGCGGGAGGTGACCGAGGTGGGCACAACCCACCAGGGCGCGCCCAGGTGGGTTGTGCCCCCCTCGGGGAACCCCTCTGGTACTTTTTGGCCCATCTTGTGTCTTCTAGTCGAGAAAAAAATTCCAAAAAGTTACGCTGCATTTGGACTCCGTCTGGTATTGATTTTCTGTGAAGTAAAAAAACAAGCAAAAATAGTAACTAGCACTACGAACTATGTCGATAGGTGTCGGTGTCAAAACAGGCGGATCTCGGGTAGGGGGTCACGAACTGTGCGTCTAGGATCAATGGTAACAGGAGACGGGGGACACGATGTTTAGCCAGGTTCGGGCCCTCTCTATGAAGGTAATACCCTACTTCTTGCTTGATGGATCTTGATGAATATGAGTATTACAAGAGTTGATCTACCACGAGATTGTAATGACTAAACCCTAGAAGTCTAGCCTATGAATATGGTAATGAGTATATGTGTTGTCCTTTCCGGACTATCCCCTTCGGTTAATATAGACACCGAGGGGATCTAGGGTTTACATGGAGTCGGTTACATAAGAAGGAATCTTCGGTCGCCAAGCTTGCCTTCCACGCCAATTAGAGTCCAATCCGGACACGGTGCAATCTTCGGCCTTCATGTCTTCACACCCCATCAGTCCGGCCCATGGATAACAGGCCGGACGCCCGAGGACCCCTTAGTCCAGGACTCCCTCAGTAGCCCCTAAACCTGGCTTCAATGACGAGGAGTCCGGCGCGCAGATTTGTCTTTGGCATTGCAAGGCGGGTTCCCTCCTTCCGAACTCCAGAATAGTCTTCGGATGAAGTAAATATATCCGGACCTGTGTATACAATGGCTGAGAATATCATACCCCACGGGACCAACTTGTTAATAACTGTTCACGGCATCGTATCAAGCCTGCCCCGTTACTATTTCCAACCGTCGGCTAGCGAGCCGCCCCATGTCTCGGGGCGCGGTTTTACTAGCACGTCCCATCAAGGCAGCGATCGTGCCCCCTTTTTTTACAAGATTTTCGTTAGTGCAGGCGTGGGTAACCCAACCGTCCCCTGGGTACAACTCCTTGGTGATAGGTAAGTTTAGAGACCCTGGGGAACACGCCCAGTATTCGGGGCCTTTATATAGAGACCCAGTCTCGTCTTCTCCCTTCCTCAATCCCAGCCACCCCAAGTTCAAACCCTCAGGTTCCAATCGCCACCAGCCCTAGTCATGTCCGGATCCAACCGTCAGGGCCGGTGGGTGGCTTCTTCTGTCACGGAGGAGGATATTGCGAAGCTCCGCTTAGCGAGGTATCTGACCCCGGAAATCTTTCATCGGCTTCCGGCGCAAGGGCAAGTCATACTGACCCCCATATCTGGCGAGAGGGCAGTATTTGTATCCCACTTCCTTCACGGGCTAGGGTTCGCGCTTAACCCCTTCGTCCGGGGCTCATGTTTTACTATGGGCTAGATTTTCATGATCTGGCCCCGGACTCTGTTCTCCTCATCTCGACATTTATCATCACCTGTGAGGCCTTACTCCGGACTCCTCCGCACTTTGGTTTGTGGCTCAAGACCTTTGATGTGAGGCCCCAGGTGGCATAGAAGGAGCAGGCAGAGTGTTGCAGCGTCATAATAGGCAAGCTGGCCGGCGCGGTTTGGCCCGAAGGATCTTTCGCCAAATATTCCAATGTATGGCAGCAGGGGTGGTTTTATATCAACGAGCCATGGGGCCCCAAGTGGGCAGCTACACCTACGTTCCGGCCCGGCCCTCCAATTTAGCTCGCTTCATGGGTCAATAAGAGATTGGACTAGGGATTCGTCAATGAAGTGTAGACTCTGCAAAGTCGCATCCGAAGCCTTATCGAGAAGGGCATCGATCTTGTGAACGTCGTTCAAATAACGCTAGTCCGCCGGATCCTGCCATGTCAGCAGCGGCCTCTTCATATGTGGGAGTTTAACCTAGAAGGGCAGCAGACTCTACAACACTTCTTCGGCACTACGCATGAAGGAATGTGGGAATTATATTTCGGGGAATGAGAGCAATGGTCGGACACCACCAAAGACATTGGCCTTGACTGCAATAATCTGGACACTTCGGTAAGTATTCGATATCCGAGCACCTTCCATTCAGGCATCTCTTAACAAGATACTGAACAATCTGTCCCTGTATAGGACTAGATAGAGAAAGCGATGCTCATCTGGTGTCCAGTGCCTCTTCCCGAAGGCCCTGTGACCGACCTGCTGACCAGAATGCTGATCCCGACACCGTACCAGGTGGCTGTGTGATGTCTACTACACAACCTTCTTCTTGTAGACGTTGTTGGGCCTCCAAGTGCAGAGGTTAGTAGGACAGTAGCAAATTTCCCTCAAGTGGATGACCTAAGGTTTATCAATCCGTAGGAGGCGTAGGATGAAGATGGTCTCTCTCAAGCAACCCTGCAACCAAATAACAAAGAGTCTCTTGTGTCCCCAACACACCCAATACAATGGTAAGTTGTATAGATGCACTAGTTCGGTGAAGAGATGGTGATACAAGTGCAATATGAATAGTATATAATGGTTTTTGTAATCTGAAAATATAAAAACGGCAAGGTAACTAATGATAAAAGTGAGCACGAACGGTATTGCAATGCTATGAAACAAAGCCTAGGGTTCATACTTTCACTAGTGCAAGTTCTCTCAACAATAATAACATAATTGGATCATATAAATATCCCTCAACATGCAACAACCAATCACTCCAAAGTCACTAATAGCAGAGAACAAACGAAGAGATTATGGTAGGGTACGAAACCACCTCAAAGTTATCCTTTCTGATCGATCTATTCAAGAGTCCGTAGTAAAATAACACGAAGCTATTCTTTCCGTTCAATCTATCATAGAGTTCGTACTAGAATAATACCTTAAGACACAAATCAACCAAAACCCTAATGTCACCTAGATACTCCAATGTCACCTGAAGTATCCATGGGTATGATTATACGATATGCATCACACAATCTCAGATTCATCTATTCAACCACCACAGAGAACTTCAAAGAGTGCCCCAAAGTTTCTACCAGAGAGTCAAGACAAAAACGTGTGCCAACCCCTATGCATAAGTTCACGAGGGCACGGAACTCGCAAGTTGATCACCAAAACATACATCAAGTGGATCACGTGATATCCCATTATCACCACAGATAAGCACATGCAAGACATACATCAAGTGTTCTCAAATCCTTAAAGACTCAATCCAATAAGATAACTTCAAAGGGAAAACTCAATTCATCAGAAGAGAGTAGAGGGGGAGAAACATCATAAGATCCAACTATAATAGCATAGCTCGCGATACATCAAGATCGTACCACCTCAAGAACATGAGAGACAGAGATCAAACACATAGCTACTAGTACATACCCTCAGCCCCGAGGGATAACTACTCCCTTCTCGTCATGGAGAGCGCCGGGATGATGAAGATGGCCACCGGTGAGGGGTTCCCCCTCCGGCAGGGTGCCGGAATGGGTCTAGATTGGTTTTCGGTGGCTACGGAGGCTTCTGGCGGCGGAACTCCCGATCTATGCTGCTCCCCGATGGTTTTAGGGTATCTTGGTATATATATATATATAGGAGGAAGAAATACGTTAGGGGGGGGGCCATGAGGGGACCACGAGGGCGGAGGGCACACCCAGGGGTGGGTGCGCCCCCTGCCTCGTGCCTTCCTCGTTGCTTCCCTTACATACACGCCAAGTCTTCTGGATTGCTTCCATTCCAAAAATAAGTTCCGTGAAGTTTCAGGTCAATTGGACTCCGTTTGATTTTCCTTCTCTACGATACTCTAAAACAAGAAAAAACAAAAACTGGCACTGGGCTCTGGCTTAATAGGTTAGTCCCAAAAATAATATAAAGTGCATAATAAAGCCCATAAACATCCAAAACAGATAATATGATAGCATGGAACAATCAAAAATTATAGATACGTTGGAGACGTATCAGCATCCCCAAGCTTAATTCCTGCTCGTCCTCGAGTAGGTAAATGATAAAAACAGAATTTTTGATGTGGAATGCTACCTAACATATTTCTCTAAGTAATTCTATTCATTTTGGCATGAATGTTCATATCCATAAGATTCAAGACAAAAGTTTAATATTGACATAAAAATAATAATACTTCAAGCATACTAACTAAGCAATCATGTCTTCTCAAAATAACATGGCCAAAGAAAGCTATCCCTATAAAATCAAATAGTCTGGCTATGATCCATCTTCGCCACACAACGTATTTAAATCATGCACAACCCCGATGACAAGCCAAGCAATTGTTTCATACTATTGATGTTCTCAAACTTTTTCAATCTTCGTGCAATACATGAGCGTGAGCCATGGACATAGCACTATAGGTGGAATAGAATGGTGGTTGTGGAGAAGACAAAAAGGAGAAGATAGTCTCACATCAACTAGGCGTATCAACGGGCCATGGAGATGCCCATCAATAGATATCAATGTGAGTGAGTAGGTATTGCCATGCAACGGATGCACTAGTGCTATAAGTGTATGAAAGCTCAACAAAAGAAACTAGTGGGTGTGCATCCAACTCGCTTGCTCACGAAGACCTAGGGTATTTTGAGGAAGCGCATCATTGGAATATACAAGCCAAGTTCTATAATGAAAAATTCCCACTAGTATATGAAAGTGATATCATAGGAGACTCTCTATCATGAAGATCATGGTGCTACCTTGAAGCACAAGTGTGGTAAAAGGATAGTAGCATTGCCCCTTCTCTCTTTTTCTCTCATTTTTTGTTTTTTTTGTTTTTTGTGCCTTCTCTTTTTTTGTCCTCTTTTTTTATTTTTCGTCCGGAGTCTCATCTTGACTTGTGGGGGAATCATAGTCTCCATCATCCTTTCCTCAGTGGGGCAATGCTCTAATAATGATGATCATCACACTTTTATTTACTTACAACTCAAGAATTACAACTCGATACTTAGAACAAAATATGACTCTATATGAATGCCTCCGGCGATGTACCGGGATGTGCAATGACTCATGAGTGACATGTATGAAAGAATTATGAATGGTGGCTTTGCCACAAATACGATGTCAACTACATGATCATGCAAAGCAGTATGACAATGATGGAGCGTATCAGAATAAATAGAACGGTGGAAAGTTGCATGGCAATATATCTCGGAATGGCTATGGAAATTCCATAATACGTAGGTATGGTGGCTGTTTTGAGGAAGGTAAATGGTGGGTTTATGGTACCGCCGAAAGTTGCGCGATACTAGAGAGGCTAGAAATGGTGGAAGGGTGAGAGTGCGTATAATCCATGGACTCAACATTAGTCATAAAGAACTCACATACTTATTGCAAAAATCTATTAGTTATCAAAACAAAGTATTACGTGCATGCTCCTAGGGGGATAGATTGGTAGGAAAATACCATCGCTCGTCCCCGACCGCCACTCATAAGGAAGACAATCAATAAATAAATCATGCTCCGACTTCATCACATAACGGTTCACCATATGTGCATGCTACGGGAATCACAAACTTCAACACAAGTATCTCTCAAATTCACAACTACTCAACTAGCATGACTCTAATATCACCATCTTCATATCTCAAAACAATTATCAAGCATCAAACTTCTCATAGTATTCAATGCACTTTATATGAAAGTTTTTATTATATCCCTCTTGGATGCCCATCATATTAGGACTGGATTCATAACCAAAGCAAATTACCATGTTGTTTAGGACTCTCAAAATAATGTAAGTGAAGCATGAGAGTTCAACAATTTCTATAAAATAAAAACACTTCCATGCTCTAAAAAGATATAAGTGAAGCACTAGAGCAAATGACAAACTACTCCGAGAGATATAAGTGAAGATCAATGAGTAGTTGAATAATTATGCAACTATGTGAAGACTCTCTAACATTTAAAAATTTCAGATCTTGGTATTTTATTCAAACAGCAAGTAAAACAAAATAAAATAAAATAAAATGACGCTCCAAGCAAAACACATATCATGTGGTAAATAAAAATATAGCTGCAAGTAAAGTTACCGATGAACGAAGACGAAAGAGGGGATGCCTTCAGGGGCATCCCCAAGCTTAGGCTCTTGGTTATCCTTGAATATTACCTTGGGGTGCCTTGGGCATCCCCAAGCTTAGGCTCTTGCCACTCCTTATTCCATAGTCCATCGAATCTTTACCCAAAACTTGAAAACTTCACAACACAAAACTTAACAGAAAACTCGTAAGTTCCGTTAGGGAAAGAAAACAAAACACCACTTCAAGGTACTGTAATTAACTCATTCTTTATTTATATTGGTGTTAAACCTACTATATTCCAACTTCTCCATAGATTCATCAAAATAAGCAAATAACACACGAAAAACAGAATCTGTCAAAAACAGAACAGTTTGTACTAATCTGTAACTAACACAAACTTATGGAACTCCAAAAATTCTAAAATAAATTGCTGAACGTGAGGAATTTAGCTATTAATCATATTAAAAAAGAATTAACTAAATATCACTCTCCAATAAAAAATGGCAGCAATTCTCGTGAGCGCTAAAGTTTCTGTTTTTTACAGCAAGATCAACAGGACTTTCCCCAAGTCTTCCCAACGGTTCTACTTGGCACAAACACCAATTAAAACATAAAAACTAAATCATAACAGAGGCTATATGAATTATTTATTACTAAACAGGAATAAAATCCAAGGAACTAAAATAAAATTGGGTTGCCACCCAATAAGCGCTATCGTTTAACGCCCCTAGCTAGGCATGACGATTTCAATGATGCTCGCATAAAAGATAAGAATTGAAACATAAAGAGAGCATCATGAAGAATATGACTAGAACATTTAATTCTAACCCACTTCCTATGCATAGGGATTTTGTGAGCAAACAACTTATGGGAACAATAATTAACTAGCATAGGAAGGCAAAACAAGCATAACTTCAAAACTTTAAGCACATAGAGAGGAAACTTGATATTATTGCAATTCCTACAAGCATATATTCCTCCCTCATAATAATTTTCAGTAGAATCATGAATGAATTCAACAATATAACCAGCACATAAAGAATTATTTTCATGATCTACAAGCATAGAAAATTTACTACTCTCCACGTAAGCAAAATTCTTCTCATTCAGAATACTAGTGGGAGCAAACTCAACAAAATAATTATCATGTGAGGCATAATCCAATTGTAAGTTCAAATCATGATGACAAGTTTCATGGATATCATTATTCTTAATAGCATATAAGTCATCACAATAATCATCATAGATAGCAACTTTGTTCTCATAATCAATTGGAACCTCTTCCGAAATAATGGAATCATTACAAAATAAAGTCATGACCTCTCCAAATCCACTTCTATAAATATAATAATCATAAATAGGAGGCATGCTATCATCATAATAAATTTGCTCATCAAAACTTGGGGGACAAAAAATATCATCTTCATCAAACATAGCTTCCCCAAGCTTGTGGCTTTGCATATCATTAGCATCATGGATATTCAAGGAATTCATACTAACAACATTGCAATCATGCTCATCATTCAAATATTTAGTGCCAAACATTCTAATGCATTCTTCTTCTAGCACTTGAGCACAATTATCAGAATCCTTATTCCCACGAAAGACATTAAAAAGATGAAGCATATGAGGCATCCTTAATTCCATTTTTGGTAGTTTTCTTTTATAGACTAAACTAGTGATAAAACAAGAAACAAAAAAGATTTTATTTCAAGATCTAAAGATAAACCTTCAAGTGCTAACCTCCCCGTCAACGGTGCCAGAAAAGAGCTTGATGTCTCCTACACAACCTTCTTCTTGTAGACGTTGTTGGGCCTCCAAGTGCAAAGGTTTGTAGGACAGTAGCAAATTTCACTCAAGTGGATGACCTAAGGTTTATCAATCCGTAGGAGGCGTAGGATGAAGATGGTCTCTCTCAAGCAACCCTGCAACCAAATAACAAAGAGTCTCTTGTGTCCCCAACCCTGTAAATTGTATAGGTGCACTAGTTTGGCGAAGAGATGGTGATACAAGTGCAATATGGATAGTAGTTAATGGTTTTCGTAATCTGAAAATATAAAAACAGCAAGGTAAGTAATGATAAAAGTGAGCACAAACGGTATTGCAATGCGTTGAAACAAGGCCTAGGGTTCATACTTTCACTAGTGCAAGTTCTCTCAATAATAATAACATAATTGGATCATATGGATATCCCTCAACACGCAACAAAGAGTCACTCCAAAGCCACTAATGGCGGAGAACAAACGAAGAGATTATGGTAGGGTACAAAACCACCTCAAAGTTATCATTTCTGATCGATCTATTCAAGAGTCCGTAGTAAAACAACATGAAGCTATTCTTTCCGTTCAATCTATCATAGGGTTCGTACTAGAATAACACCTTAAGAAACAAATCAACCAAAACCCTAATGTCACCTAGATACTCCAATGTCACCTCAAGTATCCATGGGTATGATTATACAATATGCATCACACAATCTCAGATTCATCTATTCAACCAACACAGAGAACTTCAAAGAGTGCCACAAAGTTTCTACCAGAGAGTCAAGACGAAAACGTGTGCCAACCCCTATGCATAAGTTCACGAGGCACGGAACTCGCAAGTTGATCACCAAAACATACATCAAGTGCCGTCGTAACGCGGCGGCATCTCCGTCCTGAACTTGACCGGCCACTGCACCCGCCGGAGAGTGGGGGCCAGGGCTCGGTACCCAGACTCCATGCTGCTAGCGCCGGCCGAGGAGGTCGGTGGCGAGGTACCTGGCATGGGAGCACGGTGCGACGGTACGGGGCGCTGGTTGATGGAGAAAAGCTCCGGCGCACCCCTACCTGGCGTGCCAAATGTCGGGGTATGGGGTCCCGGCAAACCCTTAAGGTTCGAACACTGGGGTGCGCGTGAAGTCTTTCCCTTCAACCGTTCTACGCTCTAGCTTGCTAGGATCTCGCGGACGAACTCGACGAACTCACAACACAAAAGGACACAGGGTTTATACTGGTTCGGGCCACCGTTGTGGTGTAATACCCTACTCCAGTGTGGTGGTGGATTGCATCTTGGGCTGATGATGAACGATACAAGGGAAGAACGACCTCCTGAGGTTGAGGCGTTCTTGAGCTCGGTGAGCTTGTGTGTGTGGGGGGTGTCTCTCTCAAGCTAAGATGAGATCGTCCTCTCCACTGTGGTGGCTAGTCCTATTTATAGAGGCTCTGGTCCTCTTCCCAAATATCGAGCGGGAAGGGAGCCAACAATGGCGGGCTAATTTGAAGGGGGACAGCTAGTACAAGCTATCCTGACAAAAGTAGTCTTCGCCTGCACAAGTTTTGGTGGTGACGCTTTTTTGGGCTCCTCGATGACCTCCATCTTGCAGTCCATGGTCTTGGTCTTGTTGCACCAAAATTGCAACCTTTGCGTGAGGCCTCGGTACTCCACGTCTGCGCTTGCCCCCTTTGCACCAAAGAGAAAACAAGGGCATTGTGTGCGCTGGCACCCGCGTGCCGCCCGCCTGGTGTCAATCGTCATGGCTCACGTCACGAGAGCCTCGTGAGGTTCGCCCCGCCTTGATATCTTCGCTCCTCGTGAGCCTGCCTAGCTAGGCCACTCCGGAGGAGGTCTTGCGTCGTCCACCTCGCGAGGCTTGGCCCCTCGCGAGGGTCTTGGGTGCTTTGTTGGTGAAGATGGGTCGTACGGCCTGCTGGCTTAGCCACGCCGCGGGCCGCAGGCAGGCAAGTCTGGGAACCCCCGTTCCCAGAACGCCGACAGATAAAAGTTGCGATTTGTTTACATGAGGGGCTCCCCCTCTCAAAATGCTCTTACAATCTTCCAGGGCCACGCCCAAATTTTTATAGGGTAAACAGCAGGGGAACGAGGGATCAGCCGGATATGTCACTCGCCGCATCCCCCATGTCATCTTCACACGCACCGCTGGCGTCGCTGTCGCCATCGTTGGCGTAGCCTCCACCTTCACCGACGTCGGCGTCGCCGTCGTCAACCATGTCGCCTTCGTCCGCCACAACCACTACCCCGTCATTGTTAGAAGCGAAGGCCCTGGCCAGCACATCCACATTGTCTTCAACCCATCACGCCAGGTCGCCCCGGATGGCTTCCTGTACGGGAGCAATGGCAGCGTCAAAATCAAAGTTGGGGTCGATGTTCCGGAGGTGGCTGAAGACGCGGGAGAACACGCGCCCGAGCAGACTACGACTCCTCTCCTCAACAAGTTGGTGAGCCCTCTCGGAACGGTTCTGCAGGCGCGTCACCACATCCCCAAAGAAGCGGAGGTGGCTGGCGTAGTCATTTGCATGGGAATGAGGAGCATTCTCATCGCAGATATGGCCCAGTGCAGTGTTGGCTCTGTTCCTGAGGTCCTCGAGCATGGGGGCGTGCACACGCTCCAACGTCTGCCACTCAAGCACTTTGTCCTTGTTTTGCCCCATGACGAACTCGGTGTCGGCGACCCGCTACCGAAGAGAGAGAGCAGCTCGGTGCGGGGGGAAGCCAACTCAGCCTGCGCCGAGGCCAGGGCTGATGCGGTGGCCTGCTCACACTGCTCCTCCTCGACCAACCTGGACTCGAGGACAGCAGTCCTACCAGCGGCCCCGGCTTCCACGAGCTTCAGCTTCAGGTTGTGCCTGCTCTGAGATCCGCGGGAGCCTCGGCCACCCGGCGGTCGACCTCCTCCTAGGCCCTGAACTCGGGCGCGCCGACGCCATCCTCCGCCTGAGCAACCTGGCACTCCCTCTTCCTCCTCGGCGGGTGACCCCCTCAACGACGCAAGGGCAGCCCTGCGCGCCTCCACCTGCTAATCCAAGACAGCGCTCTAGGCTTGGAGCTCCCACGCGCGTTTCTCCGCGTCCTCGCGATGGCGGTCAGCTTCCCGAGCCTCCTCCAGAGCTCGGGAGCAGGCCTCATGGGGGGCTGCAAGGGAAGCATCAGCCTTCCTGTTATCCAGCTCGCGCTGGTGGTGCCCGAGGTTGATGGTCACCTTCAGCTTGTGCCACTCCTCCGCCAACCGAAGACCCTCGGCCTCAAGGCGCGCGTCGACACCCACAAGTTCTTCACCAAGTTGGTTCATCGCGCCCATCGCCTCCTGGAAGAGCTCATGACTAACAACGCTCTACCCGTGCTCGAACTCGAGCACACGGCCCATCTCGCCCTCCGCTACGGGGTCTGTGGATGACGCCCGACGCGGAGCGCCCCCTCTCAGCAGGGGCTAGGGGCTGGCACTGCCCTAGGCACCAGCTGGGTCTCGCGAGGGGCCCAAACTAAACGGAGCCCGCTGCTTGAAGAGGACCCTAGGACCGAAGCCAGCCAGCTGCCGACCATGACCAGGGGAGGAGCCCTTGGCACGCTTGCTGCGCTTCGAGCAAGGCCGCGAAGAAAGGACGGCGAAGGCGCAAGCTCAAGACGCCCTAATGACGGGCCAACTACCACGGTTGACCCCACGCCATGGGCGGCGCACGAGCCTGCAACGCTCGAGTTTCACGGCCTTGGCAGAAGGGGTCCTGAGGAGACAATCGCCAGGAAGGAAAGCGGCACATAGAAGATCACCAAGATAAGGTCCTTACTCGTCAACGGTGATATACTTCCTCCGTTTCAACGGCCCGAAGGTGCCGCTGCCATAGCTCGGGGACCCCTTTCTCTTGCGGAGTTCTGCAAAGTCCATGCACAGCCGACCGAAGCGCTCGACATGGAGGCCGACATGAGGCGCGGCTGGAGAAGTGCTCAGAGGGGCAGCCTCAGAAGCGCCAGGCTGAGGAGAGCTAGCCGGCTCTGCCTCACAGTGACTTGCTGAGGCCTCAGGAGCCCCGGCCACGGGAGACGCGGGCTACGTTGCCCCTTCAACCATCGCCCCAGGGCGAGAGTCATGAGGCCCCGAGGTCGTCGCCTCGGGAGCCCCGTGCGGCATCGGCATCTCAACACCTTCACTATCGGCCCCTAGCGGTGTACGCCCCCTGCACCAACACTTGGGGCGAGCTCGGCGCCAGCGTCAAGGAAAGGAACCACGACGATGGGGTGCTCGCGGGGCCCCACAAGGCCAGCTGGGCGCAGCCCCCACTCGTCGAAGGAGGGCATCCGCTCCATGAAGGTCATCTTGTTCGAGCAGCGGTACAAAACACAACTCTTCCTCGGCAAGTCATCTGGCAACGGGACGCCCGTCAGGACCTCAAGCACCGTTCGCCATGCCTCATGGGGAGCTTAGACTTCTGAAGTCTCATGTGGTCCTGGCTGCTGAGCAAGGCCCACATCCGCCGGGAGTGGCGCTGAAGTGGAGTGATTCGGCGCCGGACAAACTCCCTCACCACCATAGGTGCAGTCATGCCAAGGTCTTTGGGCCATCTCAATCTGAGCTAGACGGGGACAAGGCACGGATCGGCGAGCCTCCGGTGGCACCAGCCGAAGTTAGGAATGGCGGGCCCTGGCGGAGAGGAGAGCAGGGGGATGAGCACTCCAGCGTCAACAAACACCCACCGTGTCCGGAACCCGCCCGTGGATGGTGGAAGCTCGAAGTAGATCTCGTCGCCGGCCGTCGCTGCCACGGCTTGAAAGCTCAGGCATCCGGACCTCTGCCGAGGATTAATCAGGTGCAGCGAGAAGAAGTGGCGAAGAAGAGCCAAGGAAGGAGCAATGCCTGCCATGGCCACGCAAACGAAGGCGAAGATGGAAAGAAGGGTCATGGATTGGGGATCAAGGTGCAGCATGGGGATCTGATAATGGGAAAGCACAAGGTGGAGAAAGGAGGGACCAAGCCGGCCTAGAGGGCGTCGATGAAGAAGGGACCTCAGTGGTCGTCCGGTCAATGCGAGCACGAGATGCAGGCCAAGCCACCGTCTCTCCCCACTCGTTGAAGCTGGATGCGAGCATGGGACGCACCTTGCCCATGGCCTCATCGTTGAGCACCAGCGATCAGCCTACTGCAGGCTCGGTGGCCGGGGGTGCACTAGCCGAAGACAGAGGAGCAGAGTCTGGGGGAAGCAGAGGAATTAGGGGAGAATGGCGCAAGCGATGGAAGAATAACCGTGTAGACCGCAGTGGCCGTTTAGCAAGGCGAGTATCAAGGCAGCATGGGGAAGCGGAGACGCCCACGTCCAATTAACCGCCACGCATCGACCGAGGCCACAGGCTATTGGGGCCTGCGGCTCTCCGCACTTGACCCTTGGCTTCGCCTTGAAGCCAAGCCCGAGCGCACCTTGGGCCCGGGGGCTACTGTCGGCATTTGGGGAACGGGGGTCTCCAGACTTGCCTGCTTGTGGCCCACAGCGTGGCTTTGCTAGCAGGCCTATACGACCCATCTTCATCAACAAGGAATCAAGACCCTCGCGAGGGGCCAAGCCTCGCGAGGCGGACGACACAAGACCTCCTCAGGAGCGGCCTCACCAGGCTGGCTCATGAGGGGCGGAGAGTTCAAGGTCGAGCAAACCTCGCGAGGTTCTCGTGACGTCAGCATTAAGATCAAGACCAGGCGGGCGCCAGCGCGCGCAACATCCTTGTTTCCTCTTTGGTGCTAAGGGGGCAAGCGCAGGCGCATAGTACCAAGGCATCCAGCAAAGGTTTCCATATTGGTGCGACAAGACCAAGACCAGAAGGATGGCAAGACGGTGGTCACAATGGAGCCCAGGACGGTGTCACCACCAGAACCTTTGGCAGGCGAAGACCACCTTTTGTCAGGATAGCTTGTACTAGCTGTCCCCTTTCAAATTGGCCGTTGTTGGCTCCCTTCCCGGTCGATATTTGGGGAGAGGACCAGGGCCTCTATAAATAGGACTATCCACCACCATAGGCAGGGACGGATCACTAAGATCATCCTCGACCACACAAGTTCACCTAGCACAAGAACACCTCAACCTCAGGAGGTTGTTCTTCCCCTTGTACTGTTCGCCCTCAGCCCAAGAGGCAATCCACCACCACCACACTGGAGTAGGGTATTACACCACAACGGTGGCCCGAACCAGTATAAATCTTGTGTCACTTGTGTTGCGAGTTCGCCGAGTTAGTTCATAAGATCTTAGCTAAGTTAGGACGTGGATTGATAGGGGGGGATCTTCGCGCGCACCATAGTGTTCGAACCTTGAGGGTTTTGCCGGAACCCGTGATCCGACACCGCGGTGTTCCTGCAGCTCTACGAGCTGAGCATCAAGGCGGCCAACGGCGACGAGAAAGTCATGGCGAAGTGGTTTCCCATGGCTCTCAACGATGGCGCCCGCTCCTGGCTCCTGAACCTGCCTCCAGGCTCGATTTCCTCCTGGAACGAGATGCGCAACCACTTCATCGCCAACTTCCAGGGCACTCGCGACCGCCCCCCCCCCCCCCCCCCCCCCGGTCGCGGGTGACCTGCGCCGCATCAAGCAACAACCAGGAGAGACCCTGCAGAAGTACATCCAGCGCTTCAAGAGCGCGCGAATCAAGATCCCCAAGGTGACCGGCGAAGCCGATGTGGCACCCCGGCTCAGAGAAACCGGAACACCCCGTATTCCAGCCCAGAGATCAAGGAGAAGTCTCTGGAATACAACACTGCTTGACATAGAACAAATCAGCTCTTATTACAAGAATAATAATGCGAGGGTTTGATGTTACAAAGAAGCACATCAGCACGGCGACACTACGCCTGCAATACTACACTTGCTCTATGCTAGCAGCGAAACAACTCATAGCAGCGGAACAATGACGAAGGTGGTGAACTCCACTCCGCAGGGACTCTGGCTGGGACACGATCTAGCATGCACGCACGACAACCTTGACAAGCAATCAAGCAATCATGCCATCACCTGCAATCTGGCATGACACGCCAAGTCAGTACATTGAATGTACTTGCAAGCTCACAACAACCATAAACATCAAGGCAAGACAATAACATAGCATTAACAGGTTAATTAATTAACAACTACCATGATGAACAACTACTAATCCTGTGATGAAACTAATTCAATACCAATAAATCACCCTCTCAGATCTACATAATCATATCTCTCTTGGCTAACCAGCCAAGCAATATACCATCTCGATCACCTCGTGATCACAACCAAACGGTGATCTTTCCGACGATCACAGCCATGACCAACACTTGGTCTCAAACGGAGATCTTTACGACGATCACTACCATGACCAACACTTGGTCTCAAATGGTGATCTTTCCGGCGATCACTACCATGACCAACACTTGGCCTCCAACATCATCATCAACATCCTGTCAATCTGTACTGCTCAAAATATCAACATATATATATCACCTATAAGTCATTCCGTCATGTGATTTTTGATCGAATGGTGTGACCTAGTAAGAACTTGTGCCGATTGACCGAGGAAGCGGCTATCGATAGATTAAACACACACACTGCAGAGGTAGCGCACTATACCCACACCACGAAACCAATGGCCTCGCACTCCCATTCGGGTGGACCAACGCCATTCCAACAATACCGATCTACTGCCATGACACTCTCTCGGCCACTCCGACCAACTCCCCTCTAGGCCAGGTCATGGGTGGCCCCGTGCCTACCAAAGGCACCAATGGCCACCGTCGTGGCCAAACATAAACCATCCCAAACAGGGACAAAAAGGCGCCTAACAACAACTACGGGCACACAAGGTTATGTCTACTTACCAGGCCAGGGTACCGCACGCCCATAACCTTCCCTCGTTGGAGGCACCGGTGAGAGGCAGGACAATAGACCACATTAGGGCCTTCCCATAAAAGGCAAATGTGGTTGCACTGGAAAAAGCCCGGTTCGGTGGAACCTAACCAACTTAATGACGGAATTTATCCCCAAAATATAACAGTAATGACCGATACTCCGATATCATCTATCAACCTATAATCCAAGTCATAGCATACCCAACAAATAATCCAAGCATCATAACGTCATACCAAGATACTCTGAGGATATTGCAACACTACTATCATGATGAATCCAAGAACTATAAGACTACTACTCAAATATCAAGAACTAACTATCCAGCTATGATCCACATGCAAGCATCATCTCCAACAATAATATTATCTAGCATCATGATGAAAATAACACTGGCCATTAATAATCCAAAGGCAACATGATATCCAGAGTAGTACTCCAAAATAATACCAGATACCATCATGAAAATAATCATAATAGCCACTAAGAATCCAAAGGCACATGTCATCCACATAATCCTCAAAACGTAAGTCCTAGAACTCCAAGCAATATCATGGCAATATCAAGATCAAAACCATACTCCAAGAAATGCCATGAACAAATCATACATAGCTAATGCAATATTTTAAACAAGTTCAAATAAATAAACCATGTCACTGCATTGCAATCATGCAAATGGAGGGTGTGGCTTGCCTGGGGTGGAAGAGATCACCGACAAGAAGTGCGAGAAGCTCGCGAAAAGAATCACCGGAAAACGTATTCTCTCGGAGGGGGCTGAATAAAGTTAGGGGCAAAATGGCCATTTTCATGATGTTAGAACATGGTGAAAATGATTCCATCGGAACGGGCTCGATGATACGAAGAAGTGGGCTTTGGAATCACCTGATTTGGTGCTATGGGTAAAAAGATATGAATGTTTTTCTGCCAGGGACCTATTTGTGAAGAAATCATCACAAATAGGCCCTCAGCTAGAAAAACAGAACATGTACTACGGTGAAATATGACTTCTTCTCTGGAAAACGTATTCCTCACAACAATAGAGAGAAAATACACTTTCAGAAAAGGAAAACGTACTTTGGCTGAAGTAGAGAGAAAATACGCTTTCTGGAAACGAAAACATACTCACGAGTTTGCGCCTTCACTTAATCCAGTCAGCAGGGTGCGGAGCCGGGCCCCAGGGTCGCTGACGGGCGGGTCCCATGGGGCTGGGGCCCGTCACTTATCCACACTGGACCGGGCGGAGTCAACGTTGTGTGGCTTACACATGGGGCCCATGGCTGACTCCTCTCCTCCCTCCTGCTTCCTTCTTCTTCCCCACGACGGGCAGAGAAAGAAGCGAGGCCGCATGGTGCCGGCACTGGTCCTGCAGGAGCGATCAGGGATGGCTCTTTATAGCCAGGGCGAGGGGCACAAGCTCGGGTGCCGCCTAGCACATCCGGCCGAGGCTCTGACGAGCTCATCGAGCACCGGAGGGCGCGGGAACACGACGAGGGGGGGTGCGGACGAGCCGCAGAAGTCATGGAGATGAGCGGAGTGTTAGGATAAACCATGTATATGGGTATCGTGCGCACAGCTGTGGCTAGCTAGCACATGCATGGCGGGTCATCTGGTAGTGGCCGTTGCAGTGTGCGTGCATGCAGCGGCTAGATAGGTTTGTTAGTCACAGATAGACTCCCGGGAGGATAGCTAGATGTGAGTGGCCGGGTGTGATGGCCAAGTTAGTTGGCTCAGTGGCTGGATGATTCGTGCGTGTGTGCGTGAGTTAGTGGGGTGTGTGTGGCCGCTGGCCTGCGTGTGCAGCCAGCTATAAAAGCCCCGTGTGTACTATTTGTAGAAGGAGCTGTGTGTAGCCATGTAGCCACTGTAAGAAGAAAAGGATTGGGGCGTTTGTGCGCCCGTGGCGGCGTTCGTGCGCCGGCCGGAAAATCTTATGTCCGTGTTCTTCTTCTTCCACCTCCGTTCGAGTGAGAGGAGAGGTATCTAGAGGGCTGCGGTTCCAACATTGGGTGTCATGAGCTGGTTCATCTTGGGTGTCGTCCCTTTGCCAGAGGTGTGCCGGCGGTGGCGGCGTTCGCTGGCGGCTGGGCGGTGAAGCTCCGGGCCGTGTGTCGGTCTATGGAGGTGCACGGTGTGGTGAGGAGGCCGCGGTGGCTGCGGCGGCACGGTGAGAAGGCCGCGGAGGTGCTGCGTGGTGGCGTGGCGGCGCAGCACGGTGGGGCGACGTGGAGGTCTCGGCGGTGTGGCGGCGAGCCGGGCGCGACCGGTGCATGTTATGGGTGCGCACTGGACGCGTCAGGCGGTTGCTCGAGTTCGGCTACATCCTTCCGGCATTTATCGCTGGCGGCTGCCATGGCGGACGCGGAGGCGGCGCGCTGTGAGCGTCTGGTGCGGTCGGGCTCGTCGGGCGCGTCGGGTGCGCGCGGGACATGCGGGATGCACTGGTGCGGTCGGGCTCGTCGGGCGTGTCGGGTGTGCGCGGGATGTGCGGGGCGCCGAGGGACGCCAGGCGCGGTGGAGAAGGTGCTCGGCGTGTGTCGCTAGAGTCGTGACGGAGCACGGTGCGACCGGCGTCGTTGCGTTAGGTCGGGTCCACGGGCTGGGTCACGGTCGTGGCGACATCGACGACGGAAGCTGCAACAACTCCGATGACGACGACATCATGGTTTAGGGGGAGTATGTTAGGATAAACCATGTATATGGGTATCGTGCGCACAGCTGTGGCTAGCTAGCACATGCATGGCAGGTCATCTGGTAGTGGCCGTTGCAGTGTGCGTGCATGCAGTGGCTAGATAGGTTTGTTAGTCACTGATAGACTCCCGGGAGGTTAGCTAGATGTGAGTGGCCGGGTGTGACGGCCAAGTTAGTTGGCTCAGCGGCTGGATGATTCGTGCGTGTGTGCGTCAGTTAGTGGGGTGTGTGTGGCCGTTGGCCTGTGTGTGCAGCCGGCTATAAAAGCCCCGTGTGTACTGTTTGTAGAAGGAGCTGTGTGTAGCCATGTAGCCACTGTGAGAAGAAAAGGATTGGGGCGTTCGTTCGCCCGTGGCGGCGTTCATGCGCCAGCCGGAAAATCTTGTGTCCATGTTCTTCTTCTTCCACCTCCGTTCGAGTGAGAGGAGAGGTATCTAGAGGGCTGCAGTTCCAACACGGAGCTCGGGGACAAGAAGAGGAAGAGGACACCGAGGATGGAAACGACGGTCGGCTATAGCACGTCCGTGGGCGCGCCGCGATGAGAGCTGATGGAGGGCTTACGGAGGGGGAAGTGACTCCAGGAGGACGGCGACGACGCGGGCCAGCTGCTGGACACGCTCACGCGCGCGAAGACAGCGAGAGGAGGAAGGGCCCGAGCAAGAAGCCATCCAGGGCGCGACCAACGGCAGCAGAGCGCGCGCACTGTGGTGCCATTGTCGTAGTCACCATGTGAACCGTGGCATTAAATGCTCTACAGCACCCAAAACGTTGTCTAGCTGATAGTCCATCCAGGGGAGGTTGCAACTGAGGTGGTAGATCAGTGAAAAGTGGTCTAGTTAAATGGTAATCGTCGTCTGAAGTTTACTGGAGTAAATTTGACCGTGCACTGGTGATCAACAGGGAATTGCTTAGGCGAAATGGATTTGTCTGAGATTATTAGCTTAAGAAGGGCTATGATTCTGGAGAGTTTGAGGGGAAATGGACCATTAATTAATATGGTTGCTTTCTAACTATCATTATTGGTCCAGAATCAGAATCATGATGGTTCACTCACATAGAGTAACCACTTGAGATGAAATTTTGCAAGGCTTAGTGATTTGGTCATAAGAAGATGCTGTATTTTTTTTGCACAAAATGGACTCACCAAAATGGTACTTCCTTCACAGATATCCCCTCTGTCCAGAAACTTGCAAAAATTATAGGGGAATATTGGCTAGGTGAAATGGTGCAAAATTTGGTGGAGAGAGGTTTTATGGTCATGAGAGTGCTCTGAAAAAATTTCAGTCAAAATGAAGCAATATAAAATGTACTAGCTTCACAATCTGAAAAATATTGCCAGAAACAAATATTTGATGCTGTGCTCACATAGATCAAGGGATGGAGCTGAAATTTGGAGGCTAATTATATGAGCACATGAAGAGGCATGCAAAATTTCAACTTATTTAGGTTCTCCTAGCTAGTACTTCCTTCACAATGGCTTCTGTTTGACAAAAACTTTGAAAAAAATCACTTAGGAAGATTGGCTAGGAAAATAAAGTTGAATTTTTGCATGAGGCTATTATTTGCACATAATAACATGCCCAAAAGGTTTGGGAGCAATCAGGAAAGGATAGGTGGCACTTCCTTCGTAGAAAGCCACACTGGACAGAAATGAAGAATAATTATTGGAGAATTATTCTTGGGCTAGGACAGGAAAGTTTGGGCATATTTGAGCAACATATGACCCAAAGGATTTATGAGAATTATTTGGGAATTTTTGGATGGACAGAAATATAGGTTGCTTCACAACCTAGGGCAAATAGGAGTATTCCTTTAATAGAAAAAAGGAATATTTCCTAGAAAAAGATTTTAGGGTGTGGTCAAGGAGTGAAGTGACATGATCTTGGCAAGGTTTTGAGAATGATGAGCCACTTGGGAGAGGAAATGAAGATGAGTTCCTAGGTGGCAAGGCCACAAAACCACTCCAAAGAGAATAACAGAGCAAAAACCAATAAATCAAAAAGAAAAAGAAAAGGGCCAAAATCCAGGCTGTTACAACTCTTACCCCCTTAAAGAAATCTCGTCCTCGAGATTTAGTTGCTCTGGGAACGAGTATGACTTGAGGATACCGTTTCCAACTTGGGTATCCTTTTTCCTTTATTTATTGTTCCCCCAAGAATTTCAGATGATCAACTTACCTTGCTCTGGGGTGGCTTGCTTCACCTTTCCCCAAATTTTGACGGGTTTTTGCTCATATACCACTTCCTTTTGCTGACATGAATTTTCTCATATCTGCGGTGATATCCAATGGATCTGAGCATAAATTTTCCTTTGGTCATGAAAACCTTTTTACTTCTGTCATGGGGTTGCTTCAAATAAATGCAAGCCTTCTGGGTTCAATAAATGCTTATAATTAATCATGGCCATCTTCTAATGGGATCTGACTGCTCATAGGTGGTACTGTTTTATTTTGATTTACTCCTTTGGCTCGAGCATGAGATATGTACCGAAGATTCAACTGCCTTTTGTCGGGAGCAATATAACGGTGTATGGGGTTATAGCTGTGTCAGACCTCAAATATTTACATCTTGAGATTGGCCCAACAGGGGGCTGACGTACAAATGATTTTCCTCACAGACTGACCATGTACGTGATTTCGTCGACGAGTATACCTGGTCTAAGCTGGTTGTTCGACTTTTGATTTTCTCATTTTGTCGGTATACTCATTTGGATTTTCCACACTAACCATTCCAAGCGGGTCGGTGGGATATGAAATTCTTGTAACACAGAGTAGGCCTCTGGGGGTATGCCTTTGTGGATCCATATGGAATTATGGCCTCTAATTGATTTGGGTATCCGGACCCTGATGGTCATGCCAAAATCATCATACCTTTGTTGTCAGTCTCACCTTTTAACGGTCATGGTTTTCTTTGTTAGGATACCTTACTGAAATAACTTGGCCATACCTGTCCTTGATTCTTCGTATGACCATGGACGTGATTAGTGCAATATTTTTGACATTATTCCTTGTGCCTGTTTTCTGACTTGGGTCCGCACACATATGACATATACCCGGGGTTTGTAGCTGTACGGAGCTCATTGCTGAGGCCAATCATACAAGAAGGTGACAAGGTTTTAGGACCTCTCCTTGTCAGTTGCAGGAATAATGAGCTTGATGACCATTGTCAAGACGGTTGATTCTATGATGTCATCTCCAGATCTTGTAGATCCGTGTAATTCATGAGATGTATCTCTGCTTATTTTCTTTTGCCTGACTCATGAGGTTGTGGGATCCTTACCTTCCTTAGGTATATCTTTTGGATCCTTGCCGCATCTCGTATGAGTGACTAATGTGACTAGGGATGCATGCTCACCATATATCAGAATCATATGCAACCAAACACTTGATTTCTGAAGAAGACACATGCCCTGACGGACTTGTGCTTCCGACAAAAATGTTGTGAGTCTGGTTCTTGAGCGGTACTGCCATACATTGGCAACTCTTCATATAACCTCTAGGGACGGTGTAATAGTATGATACTGAAGCAGACTGAATCGCTTACGGGAGAAGCCATCTGAGTAGCTTGCTGAGGAAGACTTGTTAACTTCTGCTCAAATCTTTCGTCTGGGTAGCGTGCATAATAAGGCTCTATAGCTTACACACGAAGCTTGGTCTGATTATTGTGCTGGAAAAGCCTTAGTTCCTTACTTGAGAAGCTTCTCCACTGGTTTGCTTGTTGAGAGAAATTCATTTTCGTCTGTCAAAAGCTTTTACCGAGGTATCTTGCTGAGAAAGACTGGGTATCTTGGACCGGAAATTGTTCACATATCATGCTGAGGAAAAATTTAGGAGCCTTGCATCATAAATTTCTTCCGATAACGTGTGGAAGAAGACTGAGTTTCTTACATCCAAAGCTTCATACTAATATGCAGACTAAAATCTACACACACGCCCATAATATTCTGTGGCTCATTATTTGCATGAGAAAATTTGTTTGACTATCTTCCTTGAGCATATCACATTCCGACTTTATTTCGAATGATAACATATTTCAAGCATCATGCATTGCTGAGCCAAAATTTTGTATATGACCCATACCTTTGACTGAAAATATACCGTTGATCTTGTGCCTGACTTGTCTTGCCGCTGACTTGATCACTACTGCCGTGAGGATTTTGTACTGATGTAGACTTGAGTTATCAGTACTGTTGTGAAGAGTGCACACTAATGCAAAATTGATTATCAGCCTCAAAACTAGATATTCCCCATTTCACTACAGTCGGCTGAGAATTCCATTATGTTTAGCTGAGTTTCCAACTATTTGAACTCCTTATTACTTCTTCGAGTCCGGTGTCAGTTGATGAGCAACTCTTTATAGGGGAGAAAATAATGTAACACCGGGGCCCAAAAAGAAAGAAAGAAAAGAAAACTCCACTAAACAAAAGCACACAACAACAATCACTACACACTCAATCAATGTCACATATTACTGCTAGTCACACAATATGCATGCCTACATGAGCACACAAATCTCGCGGGATCTCCGGTACTACGATCTAGCATGTTGTGACGATGTGCATGAGGACGAATAAATGTGTGGAAGAAATTGGTGTAAACCGTGCTACACCAAGTGCTAGCTTAGCCAGGTAGCAACCTGGACTAGCTCGGAGGCGAGGACGTACTTGGTAACCATGTAGCAGGACACAAATGTCGTTGCCACATTATTATCAAGCAGACGGAAAATATCCGTACTCATCCAAGAAATAAGGATAGCGGGGAAACTGAGTCTGCTGGAATTGCCCTTTCTTGATCACTAAGACTATTAAGGGTTGCCAACATGATAAGAACAAGGATGATCCGGGGTAGAAGCATACCTACCACCAAAATAAAATGGGGCTGAAGGAAGAACTTTGGCGCGATACCTGAGCACCATTTTTGCAAACAGTGTCGGGATCACTTCGCATCACTCTGCTGGGACGGAAATGATGCCAAACACCGAAGAACAAGTAAGAAAAGAAAACTGGAGAAATGCAAAGGCTGAGATGTAGTGGATCCGAGCCGATGCCAGCTACACTCACCAGATAAACCGTTAGCAACAAATACTAAGGCTATATGCATGTTGAGCAACAAACAAATGCAGCAACCAAATGCAACAAACAAGGTAGACTCTATACTACCGATTACTACTAGTTTCTACCGCTCGCACTGACTTGGGCGTCCCACAGCCAGACCTGCTCTGATACCAAGCGCTGTGGCACCCCGGCTCAGAGAAACCGTAACACCCCGTATTCTAGCCCAGAGATCGAGGAGAAGTCTCTGGAATACGCCACTGCTTGACATAGAACAAATCAGCTCTTATTACAAGAATAATAATACAAGGGTCTGATGTTACAAAGAAGCACATTGGCACGGCGACACTACGCCTGCGATACTACACTTGCTCTATGCTAGCAGCAAAACAACTCGTAGCGGCGGAATACTTCTAGTAGCAAAACAACGACGAAGGTGGTGAACTCCACTCCGCAGGGACTCTGACTGGGACATGATCTAGCTTGCACGCATGATAACCTTGAAAAGCAATCAAGCAATCATGGCATCACCTGCAATCTGGCATAACATGCCAGGTCAGTACAATGAATGTACTTGTAAGTGCATCTAGTGCCACCCCTAGTTGGTTTTGGAGTATTGACGACAAACCTAGTTGAGGGACTAATGTGTTTGTGAGAATTGCAGGATAACACAGGTAAAAGTCCCTCATTGATTCGGTTTTACTACCAGAGATGACCCCTAAAAATGTACGAAGACATTGAAGTCAATGGTGGTATATGAAGATATTCACATTGAAGACTATGACAAGAGAAGACACCACGTGAAGCCTTTGGAACTTGAAGACTTAGATCTTTCATAGTTCTCTTTCATTTGTGTTGAGTCATAGGAACCACCGTACTGTTAAGTGGGGTCCAAGAGAACCAGTCAGAACGACTGAAGTGATGCCTAACTCAAAACCTATATCTTCGAGTGAAGACTATGAGAGCAAATCTTGTCCAGAGTCGCATAAGTCAGCTTTACTTGTAGCCCAAGTAAAGTTGCCATGTGAGTTCGAAATCTGACTGTTGGAACACGTGTCAGTTCCTTAGTGACCCAGGGTCATTTCGGACAAATCAGGTCGGGTTGCCCAGTGGCTATAAATAGTCCACCCCCTACAACCATAAACGGTTGGCTGCTCAGATTTCAGTGCACGGCTTTTGTCGTTTGAGAGCAACCCACCTCGAAGCCTTTGAGAGAAAATTCCTAGAGAGGAGAAAAGCCCTAACCACCCAGACCAGAGAGAATTGGGCATCACTTAAGTCTTCTTGTCTGAGTGATCTAAAGACTTATTACACTTGAGGACTGTGCATCCTCCAGCCGGTTAGGCGTCACGTTCTGAGCATCCAAGAGTCATTGTGGATTGCCGGTGAATGAAGTCTGTGAAGGTTTGGGAGTCTACCTTGAAGACTTACCAGAGTGATTGGGCGAGGTCTGTGTGACCTTAGCTCAAGGGGAATACGGTGAGGACTGGGTGTCCTGAGCTGCGTGTTCAGGACTGGGTGTCCGGGACTGTGTGTCCTTTGGTTTAAATACCTAGCCGCCCTAACCAGACGTACAGTTGTCACAGCAATTGGAACTGGTCCAACTAATCTTTGTCTTCAACGAGTCACTGGTTTCATCTTCACTTCCTTTTACTTACCGTTACTCATTGTGAAGCCATTGCATGCTTGCTCTATCTTTTGTCTTCACAACGTAACTGTATGATTTGTTTGGCTTCATAACTTCTTCCTACCTGATCCGTATTACACTGCAGCTACTTGTCATTGTGCTTTCACTCTATTGAATACTTGACCATGGCTTCCCTAGTGTAATCTAACTTCCGCTGCTTAGTGATAGGCATATCTCTACTGTTTGTCTTCACAACTTCCATGTTTTGAAGACTTTCATAAAAATCGCCTATTCACCCCCTCTCTAGTCGATATAACGCACTTTCAATTGGTATCAGAGCAAGGTGCTCCCTTGTTCTGTGTGATTCGGTTTAACCACTTGGAGTTTTAGCTATGTCGACTGCAGGGATAATCAAAGTCTCTGCTGCGTGCCCCGTCTTCGATGGAACTGAATATCCCTACTGGAAGAATAAGATGTGCATGCATCTTGAAGCCATTGACGTCGACCTATGGTATGTCGTCGAGAATGGCGTTCCCAAGGCTGGAGAAGGTGTCACTGCTGCTGATGTCAAGAAGTTCACTCAACTGGACTCTACTGCCAAGAATATCATCTGTGGTCATCTGACCAAAGGACAGTATGGCCGTGTGAGTGCTTTGAAGACATCCAAGCTGGTCTGGGACTGGCTCTCCAAGGTCAATGAAGGCATCTCAACGCAGAGAGATCAGAGAATCAGTGTTCTTCGCAACCTCTTCAACCGCTTCAAGCGAAATGACAATGAGAATGTCCAGCACACATTTGAACGACTTACTGACATCACTAATGAGCTTCAAGCCCTTGGCGCCATTGAGATCACCAAACATGAAATCGTCAAGACGCTGCTGAGATCACTTGATAGTTCGTTTGACATCCTAGCCCTGATGATTCAAGAACGTGCTGATTTCAAGACACTCAATCCGTCCGACATACTCGAGAGGCTCAACACACATGAGTTTCAGCTTTCTGAGAAAAGAGATATCTATGATCCAAACTACGGGCGAACTCGTGCCCTGAAGGCAAAAGATGTTTCCTCATCTGAAGAAGAATCTGATAGCAGTTCTGATGATCCTGAAGACATTGGAAGGGAACTTGCAATGCTAGTGAAGAAGTTCCAAAAATTCACCAAGAAGAAAGGCTTCAGAAAGTCTTCACAATCAAGCTCAAGGAATGATGAAGCTTCTGCTCATGACTACAAGAAGAAAACATGCCACAAGTGCAAGAAAACTGGACACTTCATCTCTGAGTGTCCACAGTGGGACAATGAGAACAGAAAGAAGAAGAAGAGCAAGGAATATGATTCTGACGACAAGAAGAAGAAGAAATACTCAAAGTCTTCTTCCAAGTCTTCCTTAAAGTCTTCATCACACAAGAAGAGCTCATCTGGCAAGGCATGTGCGTTTGTTGGCAAGGAAATGGATTCAGAGGAGGAGTCCGCTTCTGAGGAGGCAGAGGTGGAGTCTGAGGAAGAGTCTGATTCTGGCATTGCAAGTCTGGCTATAGCATACGTTGCCAAGTCCATCTTCAACACTGAAGACAATGACTCCATCACCGACACCGATGCAAATGACAAGGACTACTCCGATCCTACCTACTGCTTCATGGCACGCGGTGCCAAGGTAAACTCACGCACTACTCACTATCAAACATCAAGTGACGATGACTCTGATTGTCATTCAAAACCCAGCTACAAAACACTTGCTAAAATTGCAACTGAACAACAGAAAGCCATGGAACATATTCAAAAACTGTTAGATAGAAGCGATGATCTGTTGGGTGCTGAAATGACTCGATCTGAATCCTTAATTGAAGACATAAAAAATCTTCACAGTAAGTATCAGGAACTTGAAGATCGTCATGATACTCTCTCAACAACTCATGAAAAGCTTTCCTATGATTATCTTCAAAGGAAGCAAGATCTTGAGAAATTGAGAGCGGCTCATGAAGATCTTCAGAAGGAAAACGAATCACTTCGCACCGAACAGATCAGTTCCGCTCAGGAAGGATTTGAACCACCATGTCTTAAATGCATTGAGCATGATAATGCTGCTTCTGTTGCTGAATGTTCCACTACTATTGTTGTTGCAATATCTTCAACTGTTGATGTGGTAACTAACCCCTCTGCTAAGGATACCACTGCTATTGCTGATGAGAATGCTAGGTTGAAGACATTGCTTGAAACAGGGATGTACAAAAGTCTTAAAGGGCATCAGACATTATGTGATGTCCTCAAGAAGCAGATTCTGAACCGAAACCCTAGGAAAGAGGTTGTTGGGTTCGTAAGGAAAATAAATGCAGATGGCTCTTACTGGAAACCTGAGCAGTACCCCAAAACCACATGGGTTGCTGCAAAGGAATCTTCAGCAGATCCATCCAATCTATCTGGCTTCACTTGTGCTAACCCCATTATCATTGATGAATCCTTTGATGCAAACTATAAACTGTTTAAAAATCAGAATGGTGAAGTGTTTGCCAGGTACATTGGTACTAACTGCAGGAATGGACCGCCTATGAAGAAGATCTGGGTTCCAAAAACGTGTCTGGAGAATCTTCCTGTGAATGTCTTCATGACACCTCACATGAAGAAGACAAATCTCAGACCAAAGACTTCATACGGTCCAAAGGCTTCATACAGACAGAGGACTCACCTGAGTCGCACTAACGCAAATGCTTTGCAGGAAAACCATACTCAGGCATATGAATATGAGAGCGGTTCATCAAACCGTCATGTTCATATGACCAAGAATTATTCTGCCTATTCTTCTGAGTACTATTGTCCGCCTGCTAGACTATTTGCTAGGGCTCCAAAGCCAAAATTCTCAGATGCTGCACTTAGACTTATTGCTTCTAAGCCACCCTTGAAGATGTGGGTGGTTAAGAAAGCTTAACTATCTTTTGCAGGGAAAGGTCTCCAGCAGAAAACCAAAATCTTCTGACGCTATTGTTGGGGACCTTAAACATCTTGTAGGGCGCAAGATCAAATGCCCGAAGGGCATCACTATGTACTTCGTTCCTGAATCGCATGCTACTCTCCCTATTAGTCCTAATCTGGATCTAAGTTTTCATAACCCACTGGTTCGTCAAATGTTTTTGCTTCACAATTCTCTTCGTGAAGCCTATCCCCCTAACTGCACTGTAGGGTACGACATCAGCGTCTTCAGAATGGATTATTGACAGTGGGTGTACAAATCACATGACTGGCAAAAGAAGCCTTCTTATGGACTCAACCTTACGTCCATCCGACAAAAGCCACATCACATTTGCTGACACTGGTAAAAGTAAGGTATTGGGTCTAGGTAGAGTTGCAATCTCAAAGGATCAACACATGGATAAAGTCATGCTTGTTGAATCCCTTGGCTTCAACTTAATGTCTGTCTCAATGCTTTGCGATTTGAACATGGTCGTAATATTTGGAAAATATCGTTGCCTGGTACTAATGGAATCTGACAAGTCTCTAGTGTTTGAAGGGTATCGGAAAGATGATCTGTATGTGGTAGATTTCTCAGCAGGGCCACAGCTTGCAGTATGCCTTCTGGCAAAGGCTTCAGAATGCTGGCTTTGGCATCGGAGGCTTGGACATGCTGGCATGAGGAACCTCCACACCCTTGCAAAGAAGAAGCATGTCATAGGCATCGAGGGCATCAAGTTCAAGAAAGATCACTTATGCGGTGCCTGTGAAGCAGGAAAGATGACGAGGGCAAAACATCCCTCGAAGACAATCATGACCACTACTCGACCCTTCGAACTGCTTCACATGGATCTTTTTGGTCCCACTCACTACTCAACTTTTTCGACTACTGCTTGCCTCTATGGCTTTGTAATTGTTGATGATTACTCTAGATATACTTGGGTGCACATAATCCTTTACAAGACTGAAGTGCAGGATGTCTTCAGACGCATCGCCAATCGAGCTATGAACAATTATGGCGCCAAGATAAAGCACATCAGAAGTGACAATGGCACTGAATTCAAGAACACTGGCCTTGACACATATCTTGATACTTTGGGCATCACACATGAATTCTCAGCTCCGTACACGCCACAGCAGAATGGCGTCGTCGAACGCAAGAACAGAACACTCATTGAGATGGCCAGAACGATGCTAGACGAATACAAGACTCCAAGAAAATTCTGGCCTGAAGCCATTGACACTGCATGCCATACAATCAACCACGTTTATCTTCACAAGCTTCTGAACAAGAAATCTTATGAACTCCTAACTGGCAAGAAGCCAAATGTCAGTTACTTCAGAGTATTTGGCGTAAGATGCTGGATCAAGGACCCACACCACACCTCAAAGTTTGCACCAAAAGCACATGAGGGTTTTATGCTTGGATATGGAAAGGATTCGCACTCCTACAGAGTCTTCAATCTCTTTCACTACAAAGTGGTTGAAACAGTGGATGTGCGGTTCGATGAGACCAATGGTTCACAAAGAGAGCAACTGCCAGATGTGCTAGATGAAGTTCCAGCTAGTGAATCAATCAAGCTAATGGGAACTGGAGAGATTATACCTTCTGAAGCTCATCCTGAAGAAGAACTTATCATCTCAGCACCTGATCCACATGAAGACAATGCTCAGCCTGAAGACATTCCTCCCAACAACAACTCAGACCAGTAAGAGCAAAGTCTTCGCCCTGTACATCCTCGTGTTGCCAATGAAGTGCAGATTGACAGAATAATTAACAGCATCAATGCACCTGGTCCACTGACTCGTTCAAGGGCAACTCAACTGGCAAATTTCTGTGGGCACTTCGCATTCGTTTCAATCACAGAACCCAAGAAAGTTGAAGAAGCCTTCATGGAACCTGAATGGATTCAAGCTATGCAAGAAGAGCTTCAACAGTTTGAGCTGAACAATGTATGGGAACTGGTTAAGCGTCCTGATCCACGGAAGCACAATATAATAGGCACCAAATGGATATACCGCAACAAGCAAGATGAGCATGGTCAAGTTGTCAGAAATAAAGCTCGTCTCGTTGCTCAAGGATATACTCAAGTGGAAGGCATTGATTTCGATGAAACATTTGCTCCTGTGGCCAGACTTGAAGCCATACGTATACTGCTGGCCTATGCAAATCATCATAACATACTTTTTTATCAAATGGATGTGAAGAGTGCCTTTCTCAATGGCAAGATTGAAGAAGAAGTGTATGTTGCACAACCACCTGGGTTTGAAGATCCAAAACATCCTGACATGGTATACAAGCTCAATAAGGCACTGTATGGCCTCAAACAAGCCCCTCGGGCCTCGTATGATACACTCAAATACTTCCTGAAGAGCAAAGGCTTCATACCTGGTTCCCTAGATCCCACTCTCTTCACGAAGACATATGATGGTGAACTGTTTGTGTGCCAAATATATGTGGATGACATTATCTTTGGCTGCACCAATCAGAAGTACAGTGAGGAGTTTGGATATATGATGCAAGAGCAATATCAGATGTCTATGATGGGGGAGCTGAAGTTCTTCCTCGGTCTTCAAATAAGGCAACAACACAATGGCATCTTCATATCTCAAGAGAAGTATCTCAAAGATTGCCTGAAGAAGTTCGGTATGCAAGACTGCAAAGGCTTCACAACACCAATGCCAGCCAAACATCATCTGGGTCCTGAGGACAATGGTAAAGAGTTTGATCAAAAGGTATACCGATCCATGATTGGTTCTTTGCTTTATTTATGTGCATCTAGGCCAGATATTATGCTTAGTGTTTGCATGTGTGCTCGATTTCAAGCGGCACCAAAGGAGTTGCATCACTTAGCTGTGAAGCGAATTCTTCGATATTTGGCTCACACCCCAACTCTAGGGTTATGGTACCAAGGGCTCAGAGTTTGATCTGGTTGGATTCTCGGATGCTGATTATGCTGGTGACAAGGTTGATCGGAAGTCTACATCAGGCACATGTCACTTTCTGGGACGATCACTTGTATGTTGGTCTTCAAAGAAGCAGAACTGTGTATTCCTCTCCACTGCTGTATCTGAATACATTGTTGCTGGATCTTGATGTGCTCAACTTCTGTGGATGAAGCAAACTCTCAAGGACTATGGCATTCATCTGAAACAAGTGCCACTTTACTGCGACAACGAAAGCGCCATCAAGATTGCCAACAACCCAGTTCAGCACTCGAAGACAAAGCACATAGAAATTCGTCATCACTTTCTCAGAGATCATGTTGTGAAGGAAGATATTGATATCATACACGTCAACACTGAAGAGCAACTGGCAGATATCTTCACCAAGCCCTTGGATGAGAAGAGATTTTGCAAGTTACGGTGTGAGCTAAATATCTTGGAATCCTCAAATGTCCTGTGATCAGGCACACATCCTAACACTTATGCATATTGATGACTTAGATGTGCAACACACAAAGTAACGTATATCTTCAATCAGTGAAGTCATACATTCTAAGTGTGAATACATTAATATGGAAATTGACTTCAGAGCGCCACGATAATTGTGCGCCGTGTCTGGGTCTAATACTTCCTATACGGTGGGTAACGCCACCACCAAACGTTCTATTTTGAAGTGTTTCACTCATGGCATTACTGTGCAATGTCTTCACATTTGGTTTGGCTTCAATCTCAACATGTCTTCATGACTATCTTCACTACGTGGATTATATAGATATATATATATACTAGTGTTCTGTCCTCTACAGCATTCACTTATAGCTATGTCTTCTTGTTTTGAATCTTTTGAACTAAGTGAATGTGGTCGGACCCTAATCTCTCTATGCTTTCTATCTCAAATTCTATCTCTCCAAGTCATATGCATTCTATTGAAACTGTCGAATGTCTTCTCTGCGTCCTTGTCAGCAGAAGACACAGAGACAACCTTTAAAACCGTTTTCAATGCTCATTCATCCACAAGAAATCCGGAGAAGTAGGAACGACCACCCGACAATCCAGGCGTGCGTGGGATGTGGAACTGCCCCCGAGATTCCGCATGGTGGCCACATGTTGTTCAGATGCGAATCGCCAGGGGCACCTATGTAATAGCGCAGTGCCGCCCCTGTAGCTATAAATACACACTCACCGCAGTCATTATCTCCTTCTTCCTCCCTCGCACAAACCCTAGCACCACTGCTAGCCCTCGACGACGCCGGTGACGAAGCGCTTCACTGTCGCAACCTCTCCGATGCTGTCTTCACGCCGATCGCGGACATCGTCCTCTCCGCCGTCGCCGTAGGTGTCTTCTGTCGCCAAGCTAGGGCACCGAAGATTGAACTGCTCGGCCTCATCTCCTACTCCGTCTAGCAGTTCTAAGTGTGGTAAATAAAACTTCTTTTTACAGCCCCTTTTGATCCTATGGTTCTGTCACTTTCTACCATAAGAAGTTTCTATTCACACAAGTTAGATCTCCCTCAATCTGCATCTCATAACATGCCTAGTATATTCACTTGTGCTTCATGAAGTAGTTAGATTCCTCACTTGTACTAATTTGTGGGTTCGTACAAATCTGGAACCAACTTCTTATCTATGAGTGAATGTCTTCGCACGATGAGGTCAATGTCTTCTAAACTGATTAATCTTCAAAATCTTCTGAGAATGCATATGACCTCTTCCCCTTCCCTCGCACCTTAATGCTGTCACAGATACATGTCCGTGGGAGAATCCTTTGGTTCTCATAGTCTGCATTCATTTGCAGAATTCTTACAGCATCACATAAATTCTCCTGAAGCCAGTTCCTGTTGGTCCAGCAAAAGCAAGCCTTTGAAGCCTTTGAACATCTTGAAGCCTTCCAAGTTAAGGTTTATGGCTTCAGAGACAGCAGCAAGGAAGGGGGCAGACAGCGTCGTGGCGGAACATCCAAAGATCTGCCTGATGAACTGGCAGAAATGTATAAAACAGATCCTGAAGAGAATTATGGTCAGCGCAAGACCCGAATCCAATGGATTCGACGCTATTGGGCAGAACAATGGTTCCAATACCGCTTCGTCACCCAGGAGTATGCTGAGAAAAACGCCATCAAGAGACCGTGGGGAGACATCCTATACAAAAACCTCATACCCAGGACCAGAGATGAAGCCATTGCTCAAGGCTTCTACCCATGCATGGTCAGAGGACCACAGCCTGCTGAAGCACATCCGTCGTCACTACTCTAGTGTCGTGACGACAATCTGTTCAAGCGCAACTTTCAGTTTGCCCAAAACTCAGCGAAGCAGAACAAGAAGAAGTTTGGGTTAGACTTCAACCCTGGTCCCTCCGCACAAAGGGCAGATGGCACACGCGAGGCAGACCCCAATGTCATCGGTCCTTATGCAAACCTTGAAGGCCTCATCACCCGCATCTTAGTTCAAGGGACGACAGTGAATGAGCCTCCAGCTGACTCTGAATCAGAAGAAGCACCTGTTGTGCCGAAGCCAAAGCAGATGAAGAAGCCAAAAGCTTCAAAGCTGGCAGTCCCTTCACCAAAAATCTCAAGGGCGAAGCCATTGGCAACTGCACCTCCTGAAGTCAGTGTGCAGTCTGAAGACGTATCCCGCATCTCCAAGCCCCAGACGAGCAAGATGCCTCAGCCACACAGCGGCCAAGAGCTCACAGCTGCTGCTATTCTGCGCAACGACGCCATTGATCTGTCAAGCGATGAAGACCTTGCAGATGATGCTCTTGAGCAACTCATCGAGAGCAAAGAGGAAGCAGAAATCTTCAATAATCTGCCTCTCTTTGATGTTGCCATCATCCACGACTTCATTGACGAGTGGTTTGACACGCCAAACATCAGCTTTGAAGATCTGCAGCTACCCATCGGCCTCAGCGTTGCCTTCCAAGGAGCCATTGCTTCAGAACTAGCCATTGCCCAGCGCGTTGTTGAGCTGAAGCAAAAGATTGACTATGAAAAGGCTCTGTTCAAGAAGCATATGGCTAAGCTCAGCGTGCAAGAAGTGAAGAACTTCAAGATCATGATGCACGAGCTCAAGGAAAACTTCCTGAAGAAACGCGCCGAAGCTCAAGGTTCACGCGAGCACATGAAGACTCTGGCCGACAGATGTGTGCAAGCCTATAATGAGGCTGAGAAGTGCAAAGCACTTGGGCGTCCTGGCATCGACCCCAGGATGGCCGCGAAGAAAAAGAAGAAGCCTACTATGGCTGAACCCGATGCACCTCGGCAGGAAGCAACTCCGATTGTCTTCCCAACTGCAACGACTGGCTTGAAGCCAAAGAGCCGGTCAACCGCTTCAGAGCTCAAGAAGACCAGGACTGCTAAGGCTGAAGCAAGGAAAAGGAAATATCCTGAAGCCTCTCCTACTGCCCCACTAAGAAGAAACGGAAGACCAAGAGAGATCGGGCTGCTCCCACAGAGCCCTTGATGGTTGAACCCCTTTCTGTGGTCTATCCCGACGCAGAACGACAATTGACAGTTCATGAGCCTGCTTCCACAGAGGCTCCTGTAGCTGAAGACATTCCAGCAGCCGACCCCATCGCTGCTGAAGACATTGGTCATCATGACAATGTAGACAATGATGCAGTCCTTCCTCAGCAAGACCACAGCGAACTCATCAGCATTGGTCGTCCTCTGACGCCAATTGCATAGGATGCGTCATGGGCAGATCGCCCACAAGTGGAAGAAGAATCTGAGGTCCAGCCCACTCCAACTCCACAGGCGTCTTCTGCATTTCGCAGGCTTCGCAAAGGTCCAAGGCCTCAAGACTCTGCTGACGACATTCCGGCTGCATCAACCGAAGAAGATGAAGAATCACCACAAGATCCCACTCCCCCGCTCCACCAAGAAGCAGTTCTCCAGGAGAACGTGCCTGTGCCTAACCCTCCAGCTAGTCAAGTGGAGGCTGACAATATTGAGGCTGCCACAACTAACATTGAAGCTAATGTGGAGCCCTCCCCACCGAAAGCATCAGAAGACAGTGAAGCCACTGACCCTGATACTTCTGTTCCTGAGTCTGCTGCTGGTCCCCAATTTGATTACCATGTCAAGCACAGGCCTCAGGTCCAGAAGCCAGTCCCAAGACTGCCAAGGTTCCCAGGTCCTGCATCAGCTCCTGGCTCCTTTAACATCACCAGCTTCAGGGCAGATAATACGTTCTTAGATCGCTCCAATAACCCCTATTCAAGGGAACGGATTTCATCAGATAGGTTCTGGAGCTATCCTCAGCGCAGCTACTATTCATGCATCCTGTACAACCAAGGTCGCATCTTCCCACACCAGCACCTTGATGTTGAAGCTATTGCTGGTCTGCCCTGTCTGGAAGAAGCATTCAATTGCTTCAAGCAAGTGGGTCTGCTGCAGTTTGTGACTGATGAAGAGCACTGGAATGAAGAGCTTCTGCTACAATTCTATGCCACCCTCCACATCAAAGGATACAACAGAGATCCGAAGACCTGGGTCCTGGAGTGGATGGCCGGCAATGTTCATCATGAAGCCAATGCATTTGATATCATTGAGCTCACCAGCCTGCCCACTCCTGGCGCATTCTTCGAGGAAGGCTGTCAACTGCATGCTGAAGCTATTGAGAGCATCTTTCAGTGACCAGAACCTGACATGAGTCAAATGCTCTCCATGATGTAGCCACATCCCCAAGATGCTCCTTATCCCACAGAGTTCTTCGTTGAAGACCTTGAGTACCTACCCAGAACCATCTATCACATCATCAGGCGGACTCTCTGGCCTATCAAAGGGCACTCTCCAAATGCCAAGATCGAGGGTGCAATGAAGACTCTGATATTTTATATCCTTCATGGCAAATGCTTCAATGCACATGACTTCTTCATACGCCAACTTGCTGCATCAGGCTCGGATTTGTTTGGCTTGAAGTTCTATGCCCCTTGGCTAATGAGACTGATCAAACTTCACTCTGCAATCTTGTATCAGCCCTCAGCCCGCAACCATCGGATCTTCTTGCTAGATGTGGATACCTCTGCTGAAGCCATATATCCTGAGCCTGCCAAGCAACCTTTGAGTCTTCAGAATACAGAACACTAGAGCTTCACTCAAAACGTTGAAGGTGTTGAAGCTATCTCTCGGGTGTATCCGCTGGCTGGCACTACACGTGCACCACACCCTCCTTCCACTGAAGCCACTGACAGCACTGCTGCTCCAAGACCCAAGAAGCGAGCTCGTGCTCTTACTGACCGAGAGCTTCTTGTGGCCCTTCATCAAAAGTGGGATAGGCATCACGACTGCCTGAAAAGACAGATGAAAAGCCTCTTGGTGGATGTAAATCGCATCCGAAATCTTGCCACCAAGAATGCATTCGTTGCACATGAAACCTGTCGCCGCACCTGGAAAGGACTCACAATGATGTGTTCTGAAGCTGATCTTCAAGAGGATGGCTTCAAAGAGCGATTCAAGTTTGACTCCACACCTCCCAGAAGGGCTGTGCTGCGAGGAACTCCATCTCTTGAAGACTCAGAGTTCTCTTCATCTGCTGCCATAGTGACTGCAAGGATTATCGAGGAAGAAGACGATGCTACATCACCGCCCCCCTCCTTCAGCACGCGTCGACACTTCACCAAGCACTTCAGCACCGCCAAACACCACCGACGACCCTGCCGCTCATGGGAACGAGTAGAAACTCTATGTCTTCGAACCTTTTTGGTCCTCACTGACAAAAGGGGGAGAAGCATATGAGGTTGATAGTCTTCAAGCGGTTCATTATGGGCGGGTGCTTTATATTTTGCTTCGTGCTTACAACTCTCGTTTTGTTACATTTGGTTCTTTGAGTTGTAACACTTAAACTTGATGGTCGTCTGCTACTTGTTTGCCACCGTGTTTTTGCGAAGATAAATTCCGCATGTGCGACGATAAATCCCGCACTTAGATCATTCTGCAGACGTCCATTTTTCATTATGCATGTCATTATCTTCATATACTTTCACATGCATAGTGGATTGTCATCATAAGTTGAAGTGAATCTCCACGAGTACAACCTGCCATGTGCATTTGCATTCCAAAAGCAAATTACTTATATGCACATCTTCAGGGGGAGCTCTTGCAGCTTATGAAGACAATTCCTTTACAATTTCACAAATTATATTCCCCGTTGAAAACTTCAAGTAGTTTTTCATCAATCACCAAAAAGGGGGAGATTGTAAGTGCATCTAGTGCCACCCCTAGTTGGTTTTGGAGTATTGACGACAAACCTAGTTGAGGGACTAATGTGTTTGTGAGAATTGCAGGATAACACAGGTAGAAGTCCCTCATTGATTCGGTTTTACTACCAGAGATGACCCCTAAAAATGTATGAAGACATTGAAGTCAATGGTGGTATATGAAGATATTCACATTAAAGACTATGACAAGAGAAGACACCACGTGAAGCCTTTGGAACTCGAAGACTTAGATCTTTCGTAGTTCTCTTTAATTTGTGTTGAGTCATAGGAACCACCGTACTGTTAAGTGGGGTCCAAGAGAACCAGTCAGAACGACTGAAGTGATGCCTAATTCAAAACCTATATCTTCGAGTGAAGACTATGAGAGCAAATCTTGTCTAGAGTCGGATAAGTCAGCTTTACTTGTAGCCCAAGTAAAGTTACCGTGTGAGTTCTAAATCTGACCGTTGTAACACGTGTCAGTTCCTTAGTGACCCAGGGTCATTTCGGACAAATCAGGTCGGGTTGCCCAGTGGCTATAAATAGTCCACCCCCTACAACCATAAACGGTTGGCTGCTCAGATTTCAGTGCACGGCTTTTGTCGTTTGAGAGCAACCCACCTCGAAGCCTTTGAGAGAAAATCCCTAGCGAGGAGAAAAGCCCTAACCACCCAGAGCCGGAGAGAATTGGGCATCACTTAAGTCTTCTTGTCTGAGTGATCTGAAGACTTATTACACTTGAGGACTGTGCATCCTCGAGCCGGTTAGGCGTCGCGTTCTGAGCATCCAAGAGTCATTGTGGATTGCCGGTGAACGAAGTCTGTGAAGGTTTGGGAGTCTACCTTGAAGACTTACTAGAGTGATTGGGCGAGGTTTGTGTGACCTTAGCTCAAGGGGAATACGGTGAGGACTGGGTGTCCTGAGCTGCGTGTTCAGGACTGGGTGTCCGGGACTATGTGTCCTTTGGTTTAAATACCTAGCCGCCCTAACCAGACGTACAGTTGTCACAGCAACTGGAACTGGTCCAACAAATCTTTGTCTTCAACGAGTCACTGGTTTCATCTTCACTTCCTTTTACTTACTGTTACTCATTGTGAAGCCATTGCATGCTTGCTCTATCTTTTGTCTTCACAACGTAACTGTATGATTTGTTTGGCTTCGGAACTTCTTCCTACCTGATCCGTATTACACTGCACCTACTTGTCATTGTGCTTTCACTCTATTAAATACTTGACCATGGCTTGCCTAGTGTAATCTAACTTCCGCTGCTTAGTGATAGGCATATCTCTACTGTTTGTCTTCACAACTTCCACGTTTTGAAGACTTCCATAAAAATCGCCTATTCACCCCCCATCTAGTCGATATAACGCACTTTCAGTACTTGCAAGCTCAAGACAACCATAAACATCAAGGCAAGACAATAACATAGCATTAATAGGTTAATTAATTAACAACTACCATGATGAACAACTACTAAGCCTGGGATGAAACTAATTCAATACCGATAAATCACCATCTCAGACCTCCATAATCATATCTCTCTTGGCTAACCGGCCAAGAAATATACCATCTCGATCACCTCGTGATCACAACCAAACGGTGATCTTTCCGGCGATCACAGCCATGACCAACACTTGGTCTCAAACGGTGATCTTTCCAGCGATCACTACCATGACCAACACTTGGTCTCAAACGATGATCTTTCCAGCGATCACTACCATGACCAACACTTGTCCTCCAACATCATCATCAACATCCTGTCAATCTGTACTGCTCAAAATATCAATATATATATATATCACCTATAAGTCATTCCGTCATGTGATTGTTGATCGAACGGTGTGACCTAGTACGAACTTGTTCCCATTGACCGAGGACGCGGCTATCAATTGATTAAACACACACACACACACACACACACACACACACACACACACACACACACATACTGCAGAGGTAGCGCACTATACCCACACCACGAAACCAATGGCCTCGCACTCCCATTCGGGTGGACCAACGCCATTCCAACAATACCGATCTACTGCCATGACACTCTCTCGGCCACTCCGACCAACTCCCCTCTAGGCCAGGTCATGGGTGGCCCCGTGCCTACCAAAGGCACCAATGGCCACCGTCGTGGCCAAACATAAACCATCCCAAACAGGGACAAAAAGGCGCCTAACAACAACTACGGGCACACAAGGTTATGTCTGCTTACCAGGCCAGGGTACCGCACGCCCATAACCTTCCCTCGTTGGAGGCACCGGCGAGAGGCAGGACAATAGACCGCATTAGGGCCTTCCCATAAAAGGCAAATGTGGTTGCACTGGAAAAAGCCCGGTTCGGTGGCACCTGACCAACTTAATGACGGAATTTATCCCCAAAATATAACAGTAATGACTGATACTCCGATATCATCTATCAACCTATAATCCAAGTCATAGCATACCCAACAAATAATCCAAGCATCATAACGTCATACCAAGATACTCTGAGGATATTGCAACACTACTATCATGATGAATCCAAGAACTATAGGACTACTACTCAAATATCAAGAACTAACTATCTAGCTATGATCCACATGCAAGCATCATCTCCAACAATAATATCATCTAGCATCATGATGAAAATAACACTGGCCACTAATAATCCAAAGGCAACATGATATCCAGAGTAGTACTCCAAAATAATACCAGATACCATCATGAAAATAATCATAATAGCCACTAAGAATCCAAAGGCACAGGTCATCGACATAATCCTCAAAACATAAGTCCTAGAGCTCCAAGCAATATCATGGCAATATCAAGATCAAAACCATACTCCAAGAAATGCCATGAACAAATCATACATAGCTAATGCAATATTTTCAACAAGTTCAAATAAATAAACCATGTCACTGCATTGCAATCATGCAAATGGAGGATGTGACTTGCCTGGGGTGGAAGAAATCACCGAGAAGAAGTGTGAGAAGCTCGCGGAAAGAATCGCCGGAAAATGTATTCTCTTGGAGCGGGCTGAATAAAGGCAGGGGCAAAATGGGCATTTTCAGGATGTTAGAACATGGTGAAACTGATTCCATCGGAATGGGCTCGACGAAACGAAGAAGTGGGCTTTGGAATCACCTGATTTGGAGCAATGGGTAAAAAGATATGAATGTTTTTCTGCTAGGGACCTATCTGTAAAGAAATCATCACAAATAGGCCCTCGGCTAGAAAAACAGAACGTGTACTACAGAGAAATACGCCTTCTTATCCGGAAAACGTATTCGTCACTGCAATCGTGAGGAAATACGCTTTCAGGACAGGAAAGCGTACTTTGACTGAAGCCGAGGGAAAATACGCTTTCCTGAAACGAAAACGTACTATCGTGTTTCCGCCTTCACTTAATCCTGTCAGCAGGGTGCGGGGCCGGGCCCCAGGGTCGCTGACGGGTGGGTCCCACGGGGCTGGGCCCGTTACTTATCCACGCTGGACCGGGCGGGGTCAACACTGTGTGGCTTACGCGTGGGGCCCACGGCTGACTCCTCTCTTCCCTCCTGCTTCCTTCTTCCCCGCAGCGGGCAGAGGCAGAAGTGAGGCCGCGCAGCGCCGGCGCTGGCCCCGCCATTCCCGGCCACCTCCGGCTGAGCTGCGGGCACCGGCGAGTGCGGGAAGAGGAGCTGCTCCCGCCTGGAGCAGAAGCAGGCGCCGGGGAGGGGTCTGGCCGCGGCACCGCGTGGTGGCAGAGAACCCATGACGGCGGCCGGACTAGGGGACTCGCGGCCACGAGCACTCCGGCGCCGAACTGAGGGGTGGGGGAGGGGCGCCGGACTACAGGGAATCCTCTGGTGGTGGTAGAGTGGAGGGAGAAGCTCGGGCTTGAGCCAATTTAGGCCGAAACCGAGACGGACATGGCGGCCATGGAGGAGGAATGAGGGGCTCTGGAGCTCGGGTGAGTAGCTAGGGAGGGGTAGTGAAGTGAGGGGGATCGGTTGGTGAGCTCGGAAGCAATCGAAGATGGCTATTTATAGCCGGGGCGAGGGGCATGAGCTCGGGTGCCGCCGGGCATGTCCGGCCGAGGCTCTGACGAGCTCATCGAGCACGGGAGGGCGCGGGAACACGACGAGGGGGGTGCGGACGAGCCGCGGAAGTCACGGAGACGAGCGGAGCTCGGGGACAAGAAGAGGAAGAGGACACCGAGGAGGGAAACGACGGTCGGCTACAGCACGTCCGTGGGCACGCGGCGACGAGGGCTGAAGGAGGACTTACGGAAGGGTAAGTGGCTCCAGGTGGACGGCGACGACGCGGGCTAGCTGCTGGACACGCTCACGCATACGAAGACGACGAGAGGGGGAAGGGCCCGAGCAAGAAGCCATCCAGGGCGCGGCCAACGGCAGCAGAGCGCGCGCACTGTGGTGCCATCATCGTAGTCACCATGTGAACCGGGGCATTCAATGCTCTACAGCACTGAAACCATTGTCTAGCTGATAGTCCATCCAGGGGAGGTTGCAATTGAGGTGGTAGATCAGTGAAAAGAGGTGTCGTTAAATGGTAATCGCCGTTTGAAGTTTACTGGAGTAAATTTGACCGTGCACTGATGATCAACAGGGAAGTGCTTAGGCCAAATGGATTTGTCTGTGATGATTAGATTAAGAAGGACTATGATTCTGGAGAGTTTGAGGGGAAATGGACCATTAATTAATATGGTTGCTTTGTAACTATGATTATTGGTCCAGAATCAAAATCATGATGGTTCACTCATATAGAGTAACCACTTGAGATGAAATTTTGCAAGGCTTAGTGATTTGGTCATAAGAAGATGCTGTAATTCTTTTGCACCAAATGGATTCACCAAAATGGTACTTCCTTCACAGCTATCCCCTCTGTCCAGAAACTTGCAAAACTTATAGGGAAATATTGGCTAGGTGAAATGGTGCAAAATTTTGTGGAGAGAGGTTTCATGGTCATGAGAGTGCTCTGAAACAATTTCAGTCAAAATTAAGCAATATAAAATGTACTTGCTTCACAATCTGAAAATATTGCCAGAATCAAATATTTGATGCTGTGCTCACATAGATCAAGGGATGGAGCTGAAATTGGAAGGAGGCTAATTATATGAGCACATGAAGAGGAATGCAAAATTTAAACTTATTTGGGTTCTCCAAGGTAGTACTTCCTTCACAGTGGCTTCTGTTTGACAGAAACTTTGAAAAATCACTAAGGAAGATTGGCTAGGAAAATAAAGTTGAATTTTGTCATTAGGCAATTATTTGGACATAAGAATATGCCCAAAAGGTTTGGGAGAAATCAGGAAAGGATAGGTGGCACTTCCTTCACAGAATGCCACACTGGACAGAAATGAAGAATAATTATTGGAGAATTATTCTTGGGCTAGGACAGGAAAGTTTGGGCATATTTGAGCAACATATGACCCAAAGGATTTATGAGAATTATTTGGGAATTTTTGAATGGACAGAAATATAGGTTGCTTCACAACATAGGGTAGATAGGATTATTCCTTTAATAGAAAAAAGGAATATTTCCTAGAAAAGGATTTTAGGGTTTGGTCAAGGACTGAAGTGACATGATCTTGGCAAGGTTTTGAGAATGATGAGCCACTTGAGAGAGGAAATGAAGATGATTTACCAGGTGGCAAGGCCACAGAACCACTCCAGAAAGAATAACACAGCAAAACCAATAAATCAAAAAGAAAAAGGAAAGGGTCAAAATCTAGGCTGTTACAGCCATCATCTCAGCATTCTCCGACGGCGTCCGCGACATCAAGATGAAGGAGGAGATCGCCATCGATGAGGAGTTGTGCACGACCTTGGAGTTGTTCAACATCGCGACCAAGTGTGCAAGAGCTGAGGAGGGGCGCCTCTCCCTCCTCGAGCTCCCGGTTGTGGACCCGAAGGAGAAGAAAGCCAATCCCAAGGACGTGAAGCGCAAAGGAGCGGTCGTGCTCGCGGCGCAGCCAGACACCAAGCGCGGCCGAGATCTTCCCGAGTCATCCAAGAGCAGCCAACCGTTCTGCGCCTTCCATAACCTGCATATCCACAACACCAGCGACTGTCAAGAGCTCAGAGCCATTCGAGAAGGACGCTTCGGTTGACGCCCCGAGCGCAGTGACCGGGGCTACGGTCGAGGAGGAGGACATGGTGGCGGACGCTGGGACGACTGTGGCCCACGCCAGGAGTGGCATGACCGGCCTCGTGAGGACCGCTCGTAGGATCAGCCTCATGAGGGCGCCTGGAGGGACCAGCCTCGTGAGGATCGTCCTCAAGGCAACACTGGCCTTCCTCCACTACCGCCACCACCCAAAAGGAATGACGACCACCATCAAGATGAGGGGCTGGGGGCTTCCAGGAGCCGCGCGCTATCGCCTGCATCTTGGGCGGAGCTCAAGCCCCAGCCTCGCAGCGTATCTTCAAAGAGTTTGCCCGTGAAGTGAATGCAATTCTCCCCAAGCTCGAGGCCACACGCCCGCTCAGATGGTCCAGGTGACCCATCACGTTCAGTTTGGCAGATCAGCTCAAGTGCGCAGCTACTGCAGGCGTCCTCCCAATGCTTTGTTCACCAGTCATCAGCAACGTGCAAAGTTACCAAGACCCTCATCAACGGCGGCGCAGGGCTCAATGTCCTATCCGTCAACATGTTCGACAACCTCCAAGTGCCATATGACTAGCTTCAGCCTACCAAGACTTTCTCAGGAGTGACCGACGGCTCTACTACCCCGATTGGGCAGGTCCACCTCCCCGTTACCTTCGGAGAACGCAACAACTACCGCACCGAACTCATCGACTTTGATGTTGCCTACATCCACCTACCATACAACGCCATCCTCAGGTATCCAGCCCTGGCCAAGTTCATGGTGGTGACCCATCACGACTACAATGTCCTCAAGATGCTGGGAAGCGACGGAGTCATCATAGTCCCGTGCAAAGAAAGAGACGCTGTGTCCTCCCTCGAGCGTGCCTTCCAAGCTGCAGCAATCGACAACGCCGACAGCCATGGCGAGCGCCCTCCTGAGGCCACCCCCAAGAAGAAGAAGAAGCTGCACCACGCAGGGCCTCAGGCAAGCGGTGCCTCGTCAGGATCGGCGCCCACGCCTGGGGCGCCTCCCTCCATCGCATAGGAAAGCACGCCCAGCGCCCCTCTCGGGCAGGGCTCAGGGGCTCTCTTCTGGAGGGCCTCAGACTTTGCTAGCATCACGAGGGAGGCACTTGGGCACCACTTGGAGGCGTGCTTCGCGGCACGTTTCCCTCAGGAGAACACAGGGCAAGGAGTGCCCACCGTTCAGGAGTTCATCACCAAGACCACTCAGGAACTGGAAGATGCAAGGACCATGCGCGGCGGCCGCTGCTCACCAGGCGCAGCTCCCCATCCAGGCGAGGATGCCGGGTTGCGCGCCTGCGTCGACGTCCCAGGGCTCAACCGGGCCGCCTCTCAGGAGCTTTTCTGGCCTTCACGCGTGGGACGCTGCGAGGGCCCACCTCACAGCTATGTTCGCATGCCTTTTGGCCTGCCGAGCATGGTGACCGCCTATCAACGCAACCTGCGGAGCATCCTGGCGGCTTAGGAGGCCGGGCACCATGTTGTGCTAACGGAGATGAAGACAGACCTCAAGGAACCCCCTGGACGCCCAGAGCCTCCCGAGGCTCAGGGCCTCGGTGGCTCATGAGGAGTAGCCCCTTCGCCGCATGCCTTCAGCTGCCCCAACTCTCCTTCATCAACAGAACCAGGTGACATTTTCCAAGTTCATTCAGTTGGGAGTGCCCCCAGGGCTGCATCATTCTCAGGCCGCGTGGGTCCGTCCCTGTGGCATGTATCCCTTTTTATGTCTTTAGCTTACCTTGTCGGGGGCGCCCCTCAGGCTGCATCATCCCCAAGCTGCTCGGGCCGGACCCAATGGCATGCATCTTCCCCGCATTTACTTAAGTCAGTATGCTTTCCATGCTTAATCTATCTATGACTATCACCTTCTTGATTGCCGCCCACCATGGGAACCGCGCGCCGACCGTCTTTCTTCAGGACCCTTCACGTTGTCTAACCATCTCGCAGGACCAAGACAGTGACCAAGAACCGAGACCAGGTGCAACCCGCCTTGAGGTACGGCCTCGTGAGTCCCGCGCTGGCTCACGAGTGCCCAGACACACCTCGTCTAGCCCTGTCGTGCAAGCCACGTGTCAGGGCGGGGTTGTACACGCCCCGGGGGCTCTCCGCAGTAGGGAGTCCCCTTTCATGCGCCAAAAGCAAACCGGCAATCACCACGACGACCGGTGCCCTTCCCCGTGCTTACTTGCAGGAACTTCTTGATGGACGCAGCAGGCGGGACCGTGGACTCTCCCTCTTCTCTCATGTGATTCACTTGCGTGTTAAAAGGGGGCTCCTGAGCATCATGCCTCAGGAGCTCTTACTGGCTCCAGCCCTCACCCCCTGGCCTTGACCATGGCACACGACCTGGCATACCAGCGGCGGCTGAGCTCGCTCAAGGGCTGGGACCTGAGGACGCGGAGCACCAAGAAGAACATGGTGGGGAGGGGGAGACCCGCACGGGACTAACCAAGCTACACTCTAGTCGAGTTCGGCACTGTCGGATGTGGGGTTCCGGCAAACCCTTAAGGTTCGAACACTGGGGTGCGCGCGAAGTCTTTTCCTCCCACCGATCTACGCCCTAGCTCGCTAACATCTCGCGAACGAACTCGACAAACTCGCAACACAGGAAGACACAAGATTTATACTAGTTCGGGCAACCGTTGTGGTGTAATACCCTACTCCAGTGTGGTGGTGGTGGATTGCCTCTTGGGCTGATGATGAACAATACAAGGGGAAGAACAACCTCCTGAGGTTGAGGTGTTCTTGTGCTTGGCTAACTTGTGTGGTTCTAGATGGTCTAAATATGGTCCTCCTATGCTGGTGGCTAACTCTATTTATATAGGCCCTGGTCCTCTTCCCAAATACTGAGTGGGAAGGGAGCCAATAATGGCGGGCAAATTTGAAGGGGGACAGCTAGTACAAGCCATCCTAACAAAAGTGGTCTTCGTCTGCCAAGGGCTCTGGTGGTGACGCCGTCTTGGGCTCCATGATGACCTCCATCTTGTCGTCCTTCTAGTCTTGGTCTTGTTGCACTGATATGGCAACCTTTGCCTGATGCCCCGATACTCCTCGCCTGCGCTGGCTTCCTTAGCACCAAAGAGGAAACAAGGACGCTGCGCGCGCTGGCGCCCGCCTGGTGTCGATCGTCATGGCTCACATCATGAGAGCCTCGTGAGGTTCGCCTCGCCTTGATATCTCCACTCCTCGTGAGCCTGCCTGACTAGGCCACTCCATAGGAGGTCTTGCGTCGTCCGCCTCATGAGGCTTGGCCCCTCGCGAGGGTCTTGGATGCCTTGTTGATGAAGATGGAGCCCACTGTCGGAGCGGCACCATGACACGCGGAGGGGGTCGTCCCAGCCATGGCGATCCAGTTAACGAGGGAAGGCGTGCTTTGGTGGCGCCCTCCTGTCCGCGCTTTCACATGGTGGAAGTGCCGCCGGAGTTTGTCGTCTGGTCGGAGAATCCGGCCGGCAGCTGGCTCCAACTTCCATGCTTCTTCGCCGACGAGCTACCGGCTTTGGTCCAGGCGGACTCTTGCTGCAGGCGGATGGTTGCTGCAATAAGGCCTCTTGGGTTGCAGTCGCGACTTCCGCCGCGGGCAACATAGCCCTGGCCCGCGGTTGGCAGACGTTCGCCCACGCGCGTGGCTTGGGCCGGCGGTGCACCCTCCACTTCAAGTACGACGGCGAGTCGATCCTTTACGTGAGGGTGTTTGGGAAGATGGTCTCCGCACCGGGTGCTGCCCCGAGGCGAACGATGGTGAGGAGGTGCTCAGTCTCTGGGACGGTCGTGAAGAGGATGAGGGCGAGCCTGCCCTTGGGGGCGGCTGTGTCTTGTCCAGCTATGGCGGCTCTTCATCCAGTGACAGCTCCAGCAGCAGTGGCCATGACTAGCCACTGCACCGCCGCGCCCGCTTTGAAGGCGGCAGTGGGTCATCTCGTTGCTGCGCCTCAGTGAAGCGCGAAGAAGGATCCGGCTAGGCTCAGGGTGCCGCTAGGGGTCTGCCTCCGCAGATTGCTGGAATGTTGCTTTTGTTTTACTCTTTTTCCTGCATCAAGAATGTAACCAGTTTGGGCCCAGGGGGGCATGTATCGAACTATGGTTCCTCGGTTGTGGCACTATGCATGTTGTGTCGTTATTTCGTGCAAAGATAATTTAACCTGGTATATCCGGGACACCCTCTTCCTCATGAGGCGCTCATTTCCTCGCGTTCATCTTGCCTTGGTGGCCTGCATTTGCTTGGGAACTGCAAAAGCTCGTTAGGAAGTGCGTTAAAAGATTTTCCGTTCGCCCTAGCCCTAACCTGGCGCCTTGTATCGCGGTACCCGAGTGGCATGGACTAGGAGAGGCACGCCAGCTTTTGGGCTCAAATGAGGGTGGCTCGCGAGAAGGCAGAGAAGGGAGAAAATGCTCGCGAGGGCACCTGCCCAGCCCCCTCGCGAGGCATGAGAGAGAGAGAACACGAGCTAACCCAAGCCGGAAAAATGCAGCGAGAGGCGAGGGGGTCAAATCAGCAAGGAATGCCAAAAGAAAATTTCGATTAAGGAAAAGGGAGCCAAATACGGAAAGCAAATGAAAAGCCGCGTCCGACACCTAATCGGGTCTTCAAGTCTTCTCACCCGCGCGGAGCTAAGTGCTACCACTAGGCGTGGGCCAGAGCCCCAGGGCCTGAGGCCGGCATTCCTGAGACTCTGGGGCGTGTACAGCCCCAACTCATTATTACGTGAGAGTGTCACGGGCAGCGATTCTTCACAGGCACCGGGCCTTCTTCACAGGCTCTGGGCCTTTCTTCTTAGGCTCTGGGCCTTGCTTCACAGGCTCTTGGCCTGGCTTCATAGGCTCTGGACCTTGCTTCATAGACTCTGGGCCTTGCTTCACAGGCTCTGGGCCTTGCTTCACAGGCTCTGGGCCTTGCTTCATGGGTAAACCTTCCGGAGGTGCTGGATGTTCCAGGCGTTTTGGACTGGTACTCCGTCTTGTGTCTCCAGGTGCACGGTGCCAGACCTGGAGATGTGGATGACCTTGAACGGGCCCTCCCACATTGGTGAAAGCTTATGCATCCCTTCCCTAGAGAGCACCCGCCTTAGGACTAGGTCACCCGTCTCGAGTGTCCTGGAGCGGATGTTGCAACAGTGGTATCGCCGCAGTGCTTGCTGGTACCTCGCCGCCCGTAGCGCAGCTTCGCGGCGACGTTCCTCCCCCAACATGAGTTTCATCCCCCGCATGGCATCCTGCTGCGTTTCATCGAACGCCAGGACCCGTGTGGAGCAATGCTTGACCTCGTGAGGGAGGACCGCTTCCGCGCCGTAGACGAGGAAGAATGGAGTCTCTCCCATTGGCTTGGTGGAGGTGGTCCGGATGGACCACAGTACGGACTGGGGCTTGTCGTGCCAGCCCCTGCCGCAGGCCTCCAGCTTCTTCTTGAAGGTCCTGGTCTTGAGGCCCCTCAGGACCTCCGCGTTAGCACGTTCGGCCTGACCATTGCTCCTGGGTGGGCCACCGAAGCGTAGCAGATCTGCGTTCCAAGGTTAGCACAGTAGGTTTTGAAGAGGTTGCTAGTAAACTGCGAACCGTTATCTATGATGATGCGGTTGGGGACCCCGAAGCGGCTCACGAGGCCCTTGATGAACTTGACAGCAGAGCCGGCTGGGATGGTACGGACGGCTTCCACTTCCACCCACTTGGTGAACTTGTCGATGGCGACGTAGAGGTAACGGTAGCCCCCTGGCGCCCGAGGGAACGGGCCTAGGATATCCAACCCCCAGACCACGAATGGCCATGTGAGCGGGATAGTTTGAATACCCTGAGCAGGTAGATGGATTTGCTTGGCGTGGAATTGGCAAGCTTCGCAAGACTTCACCAGCTCGACTGCATTGTTGAGTGTTGTAGGCCAGTAGAATCCACTATGGAACACCTTGCCGACGAGGGTCCGTGACGACGAGTGGTGTCCACAGTCCCCGCCGTGTATGTCAATCAGCAACTCCCTTCCTTGGTCGTTGGATATGCAGCGCAGTGTGACATCGTTCGGTCGTTTCCTATATAACTCGCCGTCTTGGATACAGTATGCCGTGGCTTGCCGGGCCACGCGCTCCGCCTCCTCTTCCTTCTTAGGCAACGCCCCATGCATTAAGTACTCCTTGAATTCCTTGGTCCAACATTCCTCCTGGGGCTCGAGCGCCAAGAGCAGCCGAGCTCCGGAGGTCGGTCCACAGGTCGGGGCTCCCGTGGCCGGAGGCTGGGGGAGCTCCTCCTGAGGCTGAGTCATGCTTGAAACAGGTGGCGCAGCTGATGGCTTGAAGAGCCACTCCTCAAAGACGCCTGGCTCCTGCGGTTGCCGCTTGGATGCTCTCCTGGCGATGTCATCGGCTTCCTTGTTGGTGCCCCGGGGCACGTGCTGTAGCTCCATGCCCGAGAACTGTTTCTCCATCTTGCGCACCTCCGTGAGGTAGGCCTCCATATGCTCGTCCTTCAGCTCATACACCTTGTTAGAGAAGTTGACGAGGAGTTGTGAGTCACCTCTGACGGTGAGGCGCTTCACCCCTAGGACCACTGCAGCCTTCAGGCTAGCTATGAGGCCTTCGTATTCTGCGATGTTGTTGGAGACCTTCTCGCTGTGCTGAAAGCAGAGTTGCATGGCGTAGTAGAGCTTGTCCTGGGTGGGCGAGATGAGCACTGCTCCAGCCCCCGCACCCTGGTGTGCGAAGGCGCCATCGAAATACATGACCCAACCGTCCAGAGCCTCACTTCCTGGGGAGGTGGACCGGTCTTCTCCTTCCTCAAGTGTCGGTGCATCCGTCCATTCTGCCACAAAGTCAGCGAGTGCGGCCCCCTTGATAACCCTAGTAGTGCTGAACTCCAACTAGAACGCTTGCAACCTGATGTTCCACTCTGCGACCCTTCCTGCTGAGTTAGGCTGCTAAGTATCCTTTCCAGTGGGTAGGCTGAGATGACCTTGATGGGGTGGCCCTGGAAGTAGTGTCGCAGCTTGCGTGAGGCCACCAGGAGTGCGAGCAAGAGTTTCTGGGGCATCGGGTAGTGCGCCCTCGCGTCCCATAGTACGGTGCTGACAAAGTACACCTGGTGTTCGACGAGGGCGGGCACGCTGTCGAGGCTCGGGTCCTGCGAAGATCGGGGCATATCTTGAGGTGGAAGGGTTCCTGAGACCCGACTGTCCTCAGGACCTTCTGCGATGCCGCCCTGCTGAGCTTGGCCTTCCACCGCTGATGCCTTTACTGCGCCTTCCTAACCCCGCGCTACTTCAGCCTTGGCCTGGCGGGGCACGCCCTTGGCTTGGCACTCCTCCCGAACCGCCACCAATGCCGCGCTGGCGGAGTACGGGGTGGTAGCAAGGTAGAGTACCAGAGGCTCGAGGGGTCGTGGTGCCACCATCACTGGGGGGGCTAGTAATGTATTTCTTGAGGTCTTAGAAGGCCCGGTCGGCCTCCAGGTTCCACCCGAACGGGCCCTTCCTCTTCATGAGCTTGAAGAATGGTAAGGCACGCTCTCCCAGTTTGAGATGAAACGCCCTAACACGGTCACCCGCCCTGCTAGCTTATGCATCTCTTTGAGGGTCTGCGGTGGGCTCATGTCCTCGATAGCCTTGACCTTCTCCGGGTTCGCCTCGATCCCCCTGTGGGATACGAGGAATCCCAGTAGCTTGCCGGAGGGGACACCGAATATGCACTTTTCCAGGTTGAGCCTCAAGTTCACTTGGCGCAGGCTCTCGAAGGTCGCCTCCAAGTCTTGAATCAATGTCCTTGCCTTGCAAGACTTGACCACTATGTCATCGACATAAGCCTCTGCGTTCCTCCCGAGCTGCCGCCCCAGAGCAATGTCCATCAACCGCTGAAAGGTCGCGCCCGTGTTGCGCAGCCCGAAGAACATGCAGGTGTAGCCGTACACCCCAGATGGTGTCAGGAAGGCCGTCTTCTCCACATATTCCACCGCCATCTTGATTTGATGATACCCTGAGAACGCATCCAGGAAGCACAGCAGGTCGCACTCGGCGGTGGAGTCAACAATCTAGTCGATGCACGGGAGTGGGAACGGGTCTTGAGAGTAGGCTTTTTTAAGATTGGTGAAGTCAATGCACATCCGTTCCTTCCCGCCTTTTTTTGGCACCACGACAGGGTTCGCCAGCCATTCGGGGTATCGGACCTCTCGGATGGCACCTGCCGCTTCCAGCTTGCGTGTCTCTTGGATGATGAAGCCCTGCTTCTCAGTGGACTGCCGTCTCGCTCGCTGCTTCACGGGGCGGATGTTGGGGCATACCCTTAGATGATGCTGGATCACCTCCCTCGGGACCCCTACCAGCTGATTGGGCTCCCACGCAAATATCTCCTTGTTCGTGCGCAAGAAACTCACCAGGGCTCCTTCTTGTTCCGGGTCAAGGCCGGCTCCTGTGGTAAAGGTGGCTCCTGAAGACCCGTCCTCGCTGACCGATACCTGCTTGGTTTCCGCCTTGTCTTGGGTGAACAACTGCTTCTTCTTGGTGGGCATGGCCTCCTTGGCCGCGGGGGCACCGGCGTCGGCGGGTTGTGCTGCTGTCGCGGTCTTGAAGGCGAGCCTGAGTGCTGTCACGGGCTCCTTAGTGTCCCCCTAGATGGTGAGGACGCCCTTGCTCCCTGGCATCTTCATGAGGTTGTAAGCCGGGTGAGTCGTCGCCATGAACTGAGCGAGAGACGGGTACCCAAGGATGGCATTGTACGGGAGACCGATGCGAGCGATGTTGAAGTCCACCAGCTCAGTGCGGTAGTTATCGCGTGTGCCGAAGGTGACAGGGAGGCGGATCTGTCCCAGGGAGTGGGCAGCTCCACCACCCACTCTCGAGAAGGGCTTACTGAGGCCGAGCCGCTCGAGTGGCATGAGGAGAAGGCTGACTGCTTCCACGGAGAGCAAGTTGAGGCCAGCACCACCGTTGATGAGGGTCTTGGTGACGGCCATGTTCCAGATGGTGGGCGTGTAGAGCATCAGGAGCATTCCGGAGCCGGCGGTGGAGTCGGGGTGGTCTTCTGAGCCGAAGCTAAGGTCGGCCTCTAGTGCAGCCCAGCCCGGCCGAGCCCCCGGGCGCCTGGAGGTGGCCCCGATCTGACGGAGGAATGGCTTGGCGTGGCGGTCTGACGGCGGTGCTTGAGAGCCGCCCAGCAGGGCCGCGATTGTGTGGTGCGCCGGCACCGCGTAGCGAGTAGTGAAGAGGTCGCGGAGCTCCTCCCAAGATGCCACCATGGATCCGGGAAGGTTGAGTAGCCAGGCGCGTGGCTCGCCGACGAGGGCCATGGGAAGCCAGTTGGCCATGACCTTGTCATCACCCCCGGCTTCGACGACGGCCTCCTCGTACGCCAGCAGGAAAGCTGACGGGTCTGCCGCCCCGTCGTAGCGCGGTGGCATCTCCGGCCTGAACTTGGGCGGCCACTGCACCCGCCACAGGGCGGGACCATGGCTCGGAGCCCCCTGGCCCTGTTGTCAACGCTAACCGCCAGAGTCGGCGGCGCCGTCGGCGGCAGGGCGCCTGCCATGTGGGCGAAGCGGGTGGCGACGTAGCACAGATCGACGGAGGGGAAGCTACGGCGCACACCTACCTGGCGCGCCAAATGTCGGATGTGGGGTTCCAGCAAACCCTTAAGGTTCAAACACTGGGGTGCGCGCGAAGTCTTTTCCTCCCACCGATCTACGCCCTAGCTCACTAACATCTCGCGGACAAACTCGTCGAACTCGCAACATAGGAAGACACAAGATTTATACTGGTTCGGGCCACCATTGTGGTGTAATACCCTACTCCAGTGTGGTGGTGGTGGATTGCCTCTTGGGCTGATGATGAACAATACAAGGGGAAGAACAGCCTCCTGAGGTTGAGGTGTTCTTGTGCTTGGCTAACTTGTGTGGTTCTGGATGGTCTAAATATGGTCCTCCTTCTATGGTGGTGGCTAACTCTATTTATATAGGCTCTGGTCCTCTTCCCAAATACTGAGCGGGAAGGGAGCCAACAATGGCAGGCAAATTTGAAGGGGAACAACTAGTACAAGCCATCCTAACAAAAGTGGTCTTTGTCTGCCAAAGGCTCAGGTGGTGACGCCGTCTTGGGCTCCATGATGACCTCCATCTTGCTGTCCTTCTGGTCTTGGTCTTGTTGCACCGATATGGCAACCTTTGCATGATGCCTCGGTACTCCTCGCCCGCGTTGGCTTCCTTAGCACCAAAGAGGAAACAAGGACGCTGCGCGCGCTGGCGCCCGCCTTGTGTCGATCGTCATGGCTCACGTCACGAGAGCCTCATGAGGTTCGCCTCGCCTTGATATCTCCGCTCCTCGTGAGCCTTCCTGACTAGGCCACTCCAGAGGAGGTCTTGCGTCGTCCGCCTTGTGAGGCTTGGACCCTCGCGAGGGTCTTGGATGCCTTGTTGATGAAGATGGGTCGTACGGCCTGCTGGCTTAGCCACGGAGCGGGCCGCAGGTGATGTCTACTACACAACCTTCTTCTTGTAGACGTTGTTGGGCTTCCAAGTGCAGAGGTTTGTAGGACAGTAGCAAATTTCCCTCAAGTGGATGACCTAAGGTTTATCAACCTGTGGGAGGTGTAGGATGAAGTTGGTCTCTCTCAAACAACCCTACAACCAAATAACAAAGAGTCTCTTGTGTCCCCAACACACCCAATACAATGGTAAATTGTATAGGTGCACTAGTTCGGCGAAGAGATGGTGATACAAGTGGTATATGGATGGTAGATAAAGGTTTTTGTAATCTGAAAATATAAAAACAGCAAGGTAACTAATTATAAAAGTGAGCACAAACCGTATTGCAATGCTAGGAAACAAGGCCTAGGGTTCATACTTTCACTAGTGCAAGTTCTCTCAACAATAATAACATAATTGGATCACATAACTATCCCTCAACATGCAACAAAGAGTCACTCCAAAGTCACTAATAGCGGAGAACAAACGAAGAGATTATGGTAGGGTACGAAACCACCTCAAAGTTATTCTTTCTGATCGATCTATTCAAGAGTCCGTAGTAAAATAACATGAAGCTATTCTTTCCATTCAATCTATACTAGAGTTCGTACTAGAATAACACCTTAAGACACAAATCAATCAACACCCTAATGTCACCTAGATACTCCAATGTCACCTCAAGTATCCGCAGGTATGATTATACGATATGCATCACACAATCTCAGATTCATCTATTCAAACCAACACAAAGTACTTCAAAGAGTGCCCCAAAGTTTCTACCGGAGAGTCAAGACGAAAACGTGTGCCAACCCCTATGCATAGGTTCATGGGCGGAACCCGCAAGTTGATCACCAAAACATACATCAAGTGAATCAATAGAATAACCCATTGTCCCCACGGTTATCCCACGCAAGACATACATCAAGTGTTCTCAAATCCTTAATGACTCAATACGATAAGATAACTTCAAAGGGAAAACTCAATTCATCACAAGAGAGTAGAGGGGGAGAAACATCATAGGATCCAAATATAATAGCAAAGCTCGCGATACATCAAGATCGTACCACTGCAAGAACACGAGAGAGAGAGAGAGAGATCAAACACATAGCTACTGGTACATACCCTCAGCCCCGAGGGAGAACTACTCCCTCCTCATCATGGAGAGCACCGGGATGATAAAGATGGCCACCAGAGAGGGATTTCCCCCTCCGGCAGGGTGCCGGAACGGGTCTAGATTGGTTTTCGGTGGCTACGGCGGCTTCTGGCGGCGGAACTCCCGATCTATTGTGCTCCCCGATGGTTTTAGGGTATATGGATATATATAGGTGGAAGAAATACATCAGGGGAGCCTCGAGGGGCCCATGAGGGTGAAGGGCGCACCCAGGGGGTGGGCGCCCCCCTGCCTCGTGCTCTCCTCGTTGATCCCCTGACGTGCACTCCAAGTCTCCTGTATTGCTTTCTTTCCAAAAATAACTTTTCCGAAGGTTTCATTCCGTTTGGACTCTGTTTGATATTCCTTTTCTGAGAAACATTGAAACAAGGGAAAAACAAAAACTGGCACTGGGCCAGTCCCAAAAATAATATAAAAGAGCATATAAATGCATATAAAACATCCAAGGTTGATAATATAATAGCATGGAACAATGAAAAATTATAGATACGTTGGAGACGTATCAGCATCCCCAAGCTTAATTCCTGCTCGTCCTCGAGTAGGTAAATGATAAAAACAAAATTTTTGATGTGGAATGCTACCTAACATATTTCTCTAAGTAATCTTATTTATTGTGGCAAGAATATTCAGATCCATAAGATTCAAGACAAAAGTTTAATATTGTCATAAAAATAATAATACTTCAAGCATACTAACAAAGCAATCATGTCTTCTCAAAATAACATGGCCAAAGAAAGCTATCCATACAAAATCATATAGTCTGGCTATGCTCCATCTTCACCACACAATATATTTAAATCATGCACAACCCCGATGACAAGCCAGGCAATTGTTTCATACTTTTGATGTTCTCAAACTTTTTCAATCTTCACGCAATATATGAGCGTGAGCCATGGATATAGCACTATAGGTGGAATAGAATGGTGGTTGTGGAGAAGACAAAAAGGAGAAGATAGTCTCACATCAACTAGGCGTATCAACAGGCTATGGAGATGCCCATTAATAGATATCAATGTGAGTGAGTAGGGATTGCCATGCAACGGATGCACTAGAGCTATAAATGTATGAAAGCTCAGCAAAAGAAACTAAGTGGGTGTGCATCCAACTTGCTTGCTCATGAAGACCTAGGGCACTTGAGGAGGCCCATTGTTGGAATATACAAGCCAAGTTCTATAATGAAAATTTCCCACTAGTATATGAAAGTGATAACATAGGAGACTCTCTATTATGAAGATCATGGTGCTACTTTGAAGCACAAGTGTGGTAAAAGGATAGTAGCATTGTCCCTTCTCTCTTTTTCTCTCATTTTTTGTATTTTTTATATTTTTTATTTGGGCCTTCTCTTTTTTATGGCATCTTTTTTTATTTGGGCTTCTTTTGCCTCCTTTTTTTCGTCCGGAGTCTCATCCCAACTTGTGGGGGAATCATAGTCTCCATGATCCTTTCCTCACTTGGATAATGTTCTAATAATGATGATCATCACACTTTTATTTACTTACAACTCAGGAATTACAACTCAATACTTAGAACAAGATATGACTCTATATGAATGCCTCCGGCTGTGTACCAGGATGTGCAATGACTCAAGAGTGACATGTATGGAAGAATTATGAACGGTGGCTTTGCCACAAATACGATGTCAACTACATGATCATGCAAAGCAATATGACAATGATGAAGCGTGTCATAATAACGGAACGGTGGAAAGTTGCATGGCAATATATCTCAGAATGGCTATGGAAATGCCATAATAGGTAGGTATGGTGGCTGTTTTGAGGAAGGTAATGGTGGGTGATATGGTACCAGCGAAAATTGCATGGCACAAGAGAGGCTAGCAATGGTGGAAGGGTGAGAGTGTGTATAATCCATGGACTCAACATTAGTCATAAAGAACTCACATACTTATTGCAAAAATCTATTAGTTATTGAAACAAAGTACTACACGCATGCTCCTAGGGGGATAGATTGGTAGGAAAAGACCATCGCTCGTCCCCGGCCACCACTCATAAGGAAGACAATCGATAAATAAATCATGCTCCGACTTCATCACATAATGGTTCACCATATGTGCATGCTACGGGAATCACAAACTTCAACACAAGTATTTATCAAATTCATGACTACTCAACTAGCATGACTCTAATATCACCATCTCCATATCTCAAAACAATCATCAAGTATCAAACTTCTCATAGTATTCAATGCACTTTATATGAAAGTTTTTATTATATCCCTCTTGGATGCCCATCATATTAGGACTAAATTCATAACCAAAGCAAATTACCATACTGTTTAGGACTCTCAAAATAATATGAGTGACGCATGAGAGTTCATCTATTTCTATAAAATAAAACCACCACCATGCTCTAAAAAGATATAAGTGAAGCACTAGAGCAACGACAAACTACTCCGAAAGATATAAGTGAAGATCAATGAGTAGTTGAATAATTATGCAACTATGTGAAGACTCTCTAATATTTAAGAATTTCGTATCCTGGTATTTTATTCAAAAATCAAGCAAATCCTAACAAAATAAATTGACTCTCCAAGCAAAACACATATCATGTGGTAAATAAAAATACAGCTCCAAGTAAAGTTACCGATGAACGAAGACGAAAGAGGGGATGCCTTCCGGGGCATCCCCAAGCTTAGGCTCTTGGTTGTCCTTGAATATTACCTTGGGGTGCCTTGCTCATCCCCAATCTTAGGATCTTGCAACTCCTTATTCCATAATCCATCGAATCTTTACCCAAAACTTTAAAACTTCACAACACAAAACTTAACAGAAAACTCGTAAGCTCCGTTAGTATAAGAAAATAAATCACCACTTAGGTACTGTTGTGAACTCATTCTAAATTCATATTGGTGCAATATCTACTGTATTCCAACTTATCTATGGTTCATACCCTCCGATACTACTCATAGATTCATCAAAATAAGCAAACAACGCATAGAAAACAGAATCTGTCAAAAACAGAACAGTCTGTAGTAATCTGGATCAAACGTATACTTCTGAAACCCCAAAAATTCTAAAATAAATTGCTGGACGTTAGAAATTTATCTATTAATCATCTTCAAAAATAATTAACTAGATAGCACTCTCCAATAAAAAATGGCAGCAATCCTCGTGAGCGCTAAAGTTTCTGTTTTTTACAGCAAGGTCAACAAGACTTTCAACAAGTCTTCCCAACGGTTCTACTTGGCACAAACACTAATTAAAACATAAAAAAAACTCAATCATAAAAGAGGCTAGATAAATTATTTATTGCTAAACAGGAGCAAAAAGCAAGGAACAAAAATAAAGTTGGGTTGCCTCCCAACAAGCGATATCGTTTAACGCCTCTAGCTAGGCATGATGATTTCAATGATGCTCATATAAAAGATAAGAATTGAAACATAAAGAGAGCATCATGAATAATATGACTAGCACATTTAAGCCTAACCCACTTCCTATGCATCGGGATTTTGTGAGCAAACAACTTATGGGAACAAGAATCAACTTGCATAGGAGGGCAAAACAAGCATAACTTCAAGATTTTAAGCACATAGAGAGGAAACTTGATATTATTGCAACTCATACAAGCGTATGTTCCTCCCTCATAATAATTTTCAGTAGCATCATGAATGAGTTCAACAATATAACCATCACACAAAGCATTCTTTTCATGATCTACAAGCATAGAATTTTTATTACTCTCCACATAAGCAAACTTCTTCTCATGGATAGTAGTGGGAGCAAACTCAACAAAATAACTATCATGTGAGGCGTAATCCAATTGAAAGTTAAAATCATGATGACAAATTTCATGGATATCATTATTCTTTATAGCATACGTGTCATCACAATAATCATCATATATAGGAGGCATGCTTTCATCATAATAAATTTGCTCATCAAAACTTGCGGGACAAAAAATATCATCTTCATCAAACATAGCTTCCCCAAGCTTGCGGCTTTGGATATCATTAGCATCATAGATATTCAAGGAATTCATACTAACAACATTTCAATCATGCTCATCATTCGAATATTTAGTGCCAAACATTCTAATGCATTCTTCTTCTAGCACTTGAGCACAATTATCGGAATCCTAATTTTCATGATAGATATTAAAAAGATGAAGCATATGAGGCATCCTTAATTCCATTTTTTGTAGTTTTCTTTTATAAACTAAACTAGTGATAAAACAAGAAACAAAAAGATTCGATTGCAAGATCTAAAGATATACCTTCAAGCGCTAACCTCCCCGGCAACGGCGCCAGAAAAGAGCTTGATGTCTACTACACAACCTTCTTATTGTAGACATTGTTGGGACTCCAAGTGTAGAGGTTTGTAGGACAGTAGCAAATTTCCCTCAAGTGGATGACCTAAGGTTTATCAATCCGTGGGAGGCATGGGATGAAGATGGTCTCTCTCAAACAACCCTGCAACCAAATAACAAAGAGTCTCTTGTGTCCCCAACACACCCAATACAATGGTAAATTGTATAGGTGCACTAGTTCGGCGAAGAGATGGTGATACAAGTGGTATATGGATGGTAGATAAAGGTTTTCGTAATCTGAAAATATAAAAACAGCAAGGTAACTAATGATAAAAATGAGCACAAACCATATTGCAATGCTAGGAAACAAGGCCTAGGGTTCATACTTTCACTAGTGCAAGTTCTCTCAACAATAATAACATAATTGGATCACATAACTATCCCTCAACATGCAACAAAGAGTCACTCCAAAGTCACTAATAGCGGAGAACAAACGAAGAGATTATGGTAGGGTACGAAACCACCTCAAAGTTATTCTTTCTGATCGATCTATTCAAGAGTCAGTAGTAAAATAACATGAAGCTATTCTTTCTGTTCAATCTATCCTAGAGTTCGTACTAGAATAACACCTTAAGACACAAATCAATCAAAATCCTAATGTCACCTAGATACTCCAATGTCACCTCAAGTATCCGCGGGTATGATTATACGATATGCATCACACAATCTCAGATTCATCTATTCAAACCAAAACAAAGTACTTCAAAGAGTGCCCCAAAGTTTCTACCGGAGAGTCAAGACGAAAACGTGTGCCAACCCCTATGCATAGGTTCATGGGCGGAACTCGCAAGTTGATCACCAAAACATACATCAAGTGAATCAATAGAATGACCCATTGTCACCACGGTTATCCCACGCAAGACATACATCAAGTGTTCTCAAATCCTTAAAGACTCAATCCGATAAGATAACTTCAAAGGGAAAACTCAATTCATCACAAGAGAGTAGAGGGGGAGAAACATCATAGGATCCAAATATAATTGCAAAGCTCGCGATACATCAAGATCGTACCACCTCAAGAACATGAGAGAGAGAGAGAGATCAAACACATAGCTACTGGTACATACCCTCAGCCCTGATGGAGAACTACTCCCTCCTCGTCATGGAGAGCACCGGGAAGATGAAGATGGCCACCGGAGTGGGATTTCCCCCTTCGGCAGGGTGCCGGAATGGGTCTAGATTGGTTTTCGATGGCTACGGAGGCTTCTGGCGGCGGAACTCCCGATCTATTGTGCTCCCCGATGGTTTTAGGGTATGTGGATATATATAGGCGGAAGAAATACATCAAGAAGCCACGAGGGGCCCACGAGGGTGGAGGGCGCGCCCCCTGCCTCGTGCTCTCCTTGTTGATCCCCTGACGTGCACTCCAAGTCTCCTGTATTACTTTCTTTCCAAAAATAACTTTTTTGAAGGTTTCATTCCGTTTGGACTCTGTTTGATATTCCTTTTCCGCGAAACACTGAAACAAGGGAAAAACAAAAACTGGCACTGGCTCTGGGTTAATAGGTTAGTCCCAAAAATCTTATAAAATAGCATATAAATGCATAAAAAACATTCAAGGTTGATAATATAATAGCATGGAACAATCAAAGATTATAGATACATTGGAGATGTATCAGCAGGCAGGCAAGTCTGGGGACCCCCGTTCCCAGAACGCCGACAGGCACGACTCGAGGAGCCGACTCCGGACAACCAAGATAAGTTCTCGCTCTGGATCCACCATTCGCTACAACACGAGACCCTCACTCACTCCCTTCGTTGCCCGGCTGCAGCGACGTTTTCTTCCTTTCCCATCCTAAGACAGTTGCTTGCGCGCTAAAGGGGACCTCTTGAGAATCACGCCTCGGGATCTCTTACTGGACCTCGGGCCGCTCACCTTCTAGCCTTGACCACGGCACGCGACCTGGCATACCAGCGACGGCTGCAGCCTGCCTGGGGACCGGGACCTGTCAGCGTAGAGCACCAAGCTGCCGCATGATTGGAAAGGGGAGGCCGAGCCTCGGCAGGATATGCGCACGCAAATCTTCATAATGAGGGCTATATTGACAAAAGGCATTACAGACGCTTTACACACCCCCACGGGGTTCATTTCTTGATTCCTCGCAGGGAACAAAAGGGAAGGAATTCCTAGGAGTTCTATCTACACAGACCAGATGTCGCCGACGCAATCATCAACAGTGGTCCACGTGAGGCCGGCGCCAACCCCATCCACATCAGCGTCGACGGTGGCTGGACGCTGCAGCCCTCCTTTAGGCTCGGTGGGAGCTAGGGGGCACGTAGCTGTCATCGCTCATCTCTGGAGACTCTACGAGCTCAGGAGAGTCACTGGACCACCAGGAGTCGCCGTTGTCGCTGGAGGAGCTGTAGGCGAGACCTGTGGCGGGCCCAGTGCCCGCCGCAGCGTCGTCACGGCGACCTCCTTCAGGGCAGCACTCCAGGCGGAGGCCTTCCACATCGAAGACCTTGAAGAACAACACGGAGGCGCCGTCGTACTCGAAGTGGATCGCGAGGGCGCCCTCCACACGGCAGACTCAGGCAATCTCGCCCCAGCCTCAGGTCATGAAGATCTTCCCGAAGGCAACGGCTCCAATCTCCGCTCCAGTTGATGGGGCGTCGCAGTCGGCGTGTTGCAGTCAAGGCTCGCGAAGGCCCCTCGGCGGCGAAGAACTGCGGGAGGCATATCCAGGTGCTCGGGGGCATCGCCGCCCACATCACGAACTCACGCGAGGAGTCCGCAGCATGGACCCCTAGGGCGACGGCGTGGGCCTCCGTGGCACGGCGACCACGGCCCTGGCACGGGCGGCGCCGCTCACCGCTCCTCCCTCTGGAATCATCGACGTGAGCATACAAGGGCAATGGGTACCCAGGAGGTGGCCTCTCATACCAAGGCCGCGACACCACCGGCCTCACGACCATCTCGCGGCGATGAGACCTCCTCTTTTTCGGCGGGAGCAGCTCGGGCTCGTTGAGGGGAGCCTTGCCCTTCCCTGCGGCCGAGAACCTTCGGATCGGTGCCATGTCTGCACAAGCAAGGAGTGGATCAAGGAAGGAGAAGAAGCGGGAGAGGTAGAGGAAAGATGGGCGACGGGGGCTCTGCCCCCCATCCTCATTTATACCAGGAAAAGGCCAATCAGCACCCCCACGATCACATGTTATGATGGTTTTCCTTGCATGTCGCAGGGACTTGTCAAGTCGGGTAGTTGTCGAGGCAGCGTGGGGAAGCGGAGATGCCCACGTCCAATCAACCGCCACGCGCCGACCAAGGCCGCAGGCTATTGGGGCCTGCGGCGCTCCGCACTTGACCTTTGGCTTCACCTCGAAGCCAAGCCCGAGCGCGCCTTGGGCCCGGGGGGCTACTGTCGGCATTCTGGGAATGAGGGTCCCCAGACTTGCCTGCCTGCGGCCCATGGCGTGGCTTTGCTAGCAGGCATGTACGACCCATCTTCATCAACAAGGCATTCAAGACCTTCACGAGGGGCCAAGCCTCGCGAGGCAGACGACACAAGACCTCCTCAGGAGCGGCCTCACCAGGCTGGCTCACGAGGGGCGGAGAGTTCAAGGCCAGGCAAACCTCACGAGGTTCTCGTGACGTGAGCCATGACGATCGAGACTAGGCGGGCGCCAGCGCGCGCAGCGTCCTTGTTTCCTCTTTGGTGCTATGGGGTCAAGCGCAGGCGTGGAGTACCAAGGCGTCAAGCAAAGGTTTCCATATCAGTGCAACGAGACCAAGACCAGAAGGACGGCAAGACGGAGGTCACCATGGAGCCCAAGGCGGCGTCACCACTAGAGCCTTTTGCAGGCGAAGACCACTTTTGTCAGGATAAGCTGTACTAGTTGTCCCCTTTCAAATTGGCCGTTGTTGGCTCCCTTCCCGCTCAATATTTGGGGAGAGGACCAGGGCCTCTATAAATAGGACTAGCCACCACCATAGCTAGGGAGAGGAGATGAAGGGTGAGATCGAGAGAGATCAAGAGAGACCAAAACACACACAAGTTCGCCAAGCACAAGAACACCTCAACCTCAGGAGGCTATTCTCCCCCTTGTACTGTTCATCATCAGCCCCAGAGGCAATCCACCACCACCACACTGGAGTAGGGTATTACACCACAACGGTGGCCCGTACCAGTATAAATCTCGTGTCCTTTGTGTTGCGAGTTCGTCGAGTTAGTTCGTAAGATCTTAGCTAAACTAGGACGTGGATCAGTAGGGGGGAAATCTTCGCGCGCACCCCAGTGTTTGAACCTTAAGGGTTTTGCCGGAACCCTTGATCCGACACGGGCCGTCGATAAATGGGCCTCCAACAGGGCCATAGAATCGGTGGGCCTCGGGCCGTCGGATAAATGGGTCAACATGGGCCGTAAACGAACGTAATTGGTATCGGCCCAGCATGGTAACGAGCCATTAACAGGCCAAAGGACATCAAAGGCTTAATTCTGTCACAGGCATAATGGGTCATTAATGGGCCAGAATATAGGGCGGGCTGGAAACAGCGTGACGGGTTAACAGGCCAGAAATGGGCCGACTCTTGTCACGGGCTGAATTTGGCCCATTAGGGGAACATGCTAGTAATGGGCCAGAAGTAATCGAGGGCCGGAAAGGAGCCCAAGAACGTATGGGCCATAAATAGGCCAAAAGCTAACACAGGCTGGAAGCAACCCATGTGAATAATGGGCCGTTAACGGGTACAAAGAAATTTACTGTTCATTATGGCCTGGAGTCACCGTGGGCCTCTAAAGGGCCTAAAGATACGAAGGCCTCATATGGGCCAAAAGTCGTCATGGGCCATACATGGGCCGAAAGTGAAACGGGCTGGTGTTATATTCGACGGCCCACATGACATTGTTGGGCCATTTTCGGGTAGTCCCTAACGGGCCGTGAGTTACTGGGCCGTAAAATGGGCTATTTGCGAAGAGACCATTGACAGGCTTTTCATGGGCCAACCTGCTAACTTTTAGCCAAGTAAAACGGGCCGGCTTTTGTAAGATAAATGGGCCAGTGGTGGGCCGTCACACGTGTCAACATATCATAGGCGCCTATCTGACCCACTGACGAGCTGACACGTGTTTCCTCCAGCCAATCAGAATTTTACACGTGGAAATTTCCCATTGGTCTGGGCTGTTAACCGGTTATCGGATCCAAAACCAGACCCGATAGCTTAACAGTGGCTCGTAACAGTGGATGCCACGTGTCGGTCACCCTTGACGAAAGCACTTCTGTGACACGCGATTTATCGTCATGGAAGTGGACATTTCTGTGATGATAATTTTGGTAGTGTCATGGAACACTTCTACGACAGCACAGGTATGACTATCTTGATTCTATCATAAAATCGTCATGGATGTACATGCATGACAGAAAACGTGACCTACTGTGACAAACACGTATCATCACGGAAGTGTATTTTTTGTAGTGTAAACAGGAGGGATAGGATACGATGCACATTTTGCGGGACAGATGTGCATGCTGGAATAGCAAGGTTCAAGCATCACCTAGCTGGGGCTAGTACTAAAGGGAAGAAGAATTCTATAAAATGCAACAAGGTGCCAGAGGCTATTTCAAAGGAGATGCTGGATTTTATGAAGGCCTACGCAAAGAAGCATAATATGCTAGGGGAGTCTGATAAAGAAGATACAGCAACTAGTGATGAAGAAGAGGATGCAACGGCAACTCAAACTAGTAGTAGGAAAACAGCAAAAAGGAAGGCCGAGATTGTACAAAATGAATTACTGACACAATAGGCTTCAAGAAAAATTGTCGTGATGATTAGGAAGACTCTGGAAGAAGTCATTGAGCTAAGGCACTCGAAGAATCCTTCTCAAGCCACATTGAACACAGGTTTCTTCGAAAGGACCACCAAGGATAAGGATAGAGTTGATGATCATTGGGCAGCATTTTTCTTTGCTAGTGTCATTCCCTTCAATGTTACCCGATCAAGAGCCTTTGAGATTGCATTGGAGTCCACCGGGCAATATGGTCCAGGCTACATCCCCCCAACTATTCATGCTCTTAGGCTTCCACTTCTTGTGAAAGCAAAGAAGAAGACACATGCATTGAGAGAGCAATATGAGCTGGCTTGGCAACAGTATGGTTGCACAATAATGTCCAATGGGTGGACCGATGGGAGGACTAGGCACTTGGTCAACTTCCTTGTCAATAGTCCAGCCAGGACTTTCTTGATTGATAGCGTTGACATATCAGCCCTAGTAGCCAACAAAGAATTGTTGGCAGAATTGATGGAGAAAAGAATCAACGACATTGGAAGAGGCAACGTGGTTCAGATTTGCACAGATAATGGTGCTAACTACAAGGCAACGGGTAGACTCCTAATGGAGAGGATCGCGACATTATGGTGGACCCCATGTGCAGCCCATTGTTTGAACCTTATGTTGGAGTCCATTTGCAAAATCAAGCAATTCAGCGAGTGTATTACAAATGGAAGAAAGGGTGTCTACATTCATCTACAGGCAGAGCAGGGTTTTAGATGAAATGAGAGTGAAGACCGGCAACCGTGATCTTGTGAGGGCTGGAGCTACTTGCTTTGCCACAAATTTTCTCAACTTGCAAACTGCTACCTCTTGAGCATGCGTTGGTTTTCCCTTGAAGAGGAAAGGGTGATGCAGCAAAGTAGCGTAAGTATTTCCCTCAGTTTTTGAGAACCAAGGTATCAATCCAGTTGGAGATAACACGCAAGTCACCTAGTACCTGCACAAACAATCAAGAACCTCGCAACCAAAGTGATAAAGGGGTTGTCAATCCCTTCATGGTCACTTGCGAAAGTGAGATCTGATAGAGATAGTAATATAAATATTTTTGGTATTTTTGTTGGATAGATTGGAAAATAAAGATTGCAAAATAGTAAATGAGATGCGATATAAATAAAAGAGATGCAATATAATAAGAAAGAGACCCGGGGGCCATAGGTTTCACTAGTGGCTTCTCTCAAGATGGCATGTATTACGGTGGGTGAACAAATTACTGCCGAGCAATTGATAGAAGAGCGCATAGTTATGAGAATATCTAGGAAATGATTATGAATATATGCATCACGTCCATGGTAAGTAGACTGAAACGATTCTGCATCTACTAATATTACTCCGCACATTGACAGCTATCCAACATGCATCTAGAGTATTAAGTTCATAAGAACAGAGTAACGCTTTAGGCAAGATGACATGATGTAGAGGCATAAACTCAAGCAATACGATATAAACCCCACATTTTTATCCTTGATGGCAACAATACAATACATGCCTTGCTGCCCCTACTGTCACTAGGAAAGGACACCGCAAGATTGAACCCAAAGCTAAGCACTTCTCCCATTGCAAGAAAGATCAATCTAGTAGGCCAAACTAAACCGATAATTCGAAGAGACTTGCAAAGATATCAAATCATGCATATAAGAATTCAGAGAAGAACCAAATATTATTCATATATAAACTTGGTCATAAATCCACAATTCATCGGATCTCGGCAAACACACCGCAAAAAGAATTACATCGAATAGATCTCCAGGAACATCGAGCAGAACTTTGTATTGAGAATGAAAGATAGAGAAGAAGCCATCTAGCTAATAACTATGGACCCGAAGGTCTGTGGCAAACTACTCACACATCATCGGAGAGGCTATGGTGTTGATGTAGAAGCCCTCTATGATCGAATCCCCCTCCGGCAGATCACCGGAAAAGGCCCCAGATGGGATCTCACGGGTACAAAAGGTTGCGGCGGTGGACAAGTGGTTTCGTGGCTCTCCTTGATGTTTTTAGGGTATAAGAGTATATATATGCGAAAGAAGTACGTCGGTGGAGCTTCATGGGGCCCACAAGGGTTGGGGCGCGCCTTCCCCCTGGGCGTGCCCTCCTACCTCGTGGAAGCTTCGCAGAGTTCCAGACTTCCACTCCAAGTCTCCTGGTTTGCGTTTGTTCCAGGAAAGAGCCTCGTGAAGGTTTTGTTCCATTTGATATTCCTTTTCTACGAAACACTGAAATAGGCAAAAAAAATAGAAACTCGCACTGGGCCTTTGGTTAATAGGTTAGTCCCAAAAATAATATAAAAGAGCATATTAAAGCCCATTAAACATCCAAAACAGATAATATAATAGCATGGAACAATCAAAAATTATATATACGTTGGAGACGTATCAAGCATCCCCAAGCTTAATTCCTGCTCGTCCTCGAGTAGGTAAATGATAAAAACAGAATTTTTGATGTGGAATGCTACCTAACATGATTTTCAATGTAATTTTCTTTATTGTGGCATGAATATTCAGATCGAAAAGATTCAAGAAAAAATTTCAATATTGACATAAAAATAATAATACTTCAAGCATGCTAACCAAGCAATTATGTCTTCTCAAATTAACATAGCCAAAGAAATCTCATCCCTACAAAATCATATAGTTTGGCCATGCTTCATTTCCGTCACACAAAATGCTCCCATCGGGCACAACCCCGATGACAAGCCAAGCAATTGTTTCATACTTAGCTTTTTTAAACGTTTTCAACTTTTATGCAATATATGAGCGTGAGCCATGGACATAACACTATAGGTGGAATAGAATGGTGGTTGTGGAGAAGACAAAAAGGAGGAAGATAGTCTCACATCAACTAGGCGTATCATTGGTCTATGGAGATGCCGGTCGATAGATATCAATGTGAGTGAGTAGGGATTGCGATGCAACGGATGCACTAGAGCTATAAGTGTATGAAAGCTCAACAAAAGAAACTAAGTGGGTGTGCATCCAACTTGCTTGCTCACAAAGACCTAAGGCAATTTGAGGAAGCCCATCATCGGAATATACAAGCCAAGTTCTATAATGAAAAATTCCCGCTAGTATATGAAAGTGACAACATAAGAGACTCTCTACAATGAAAAACTCCCACTAGTACATGAAAGAAGTACCAGAGGGGGCTCCGAGGGGAGCACAACCCACCAGGGTGTGCCTGGGGACCTAGGCGCGCCCAGGTGGGTTGTGCCCACCTCGGTGGCCTCCCGCACCGCCTCTGTCGTGGAATTGTCACGGCAGATGTCCTTAGTGTCAGGACTTAGTCGTGAGGCCAACGCATCTATGTGGTAGCTTGAGAGGGGTTGAGCGGGATGAGAGACACGATGTTTTACCCAGGTTCGGCCCCTCACGATGGAGGTAAAAGCCTACATCCTGCTTCATTGATATTGATGATGATGATCACGATTACAAGTGTGCTCTATCTCGAGAGCTATTGTCTAAACCTAACTTGTCCAACTCGTGGAACTTGTGAATCTTGTCCCTTTTGGGGAGCCCTGCCCCTCCTTATATATGTTGGAAGGGCGGGTTACATGTAGAGTCCTATTAGGATTAGGACTAGTCTATCTCTAATACAAACCGGATACAAGTCCAGGTCTTAACTCCTTGTAAGATAAACGTTCCTCATGCCTTTCCTTTTAAACCGGCCCACCATTAAATGTTCCCCGGCCTTCTGGGCCGTGGGCCTTGTCATCCATCTGTCCCGCACGCCGGGTCACCAGTGAGTCATAATGACCAGGTGGGTTGCTTGTAAACCACCAGGTCAGGGCGGGTCGCCAGTAACTCGCCAAGTGTTGGTGGGGTCTTCAGATAAACCGGCAAGTCCTGGCCGGGTTAACTTCCGGCCGGTTTACGCTGCGGGGTATATCCCCGACATTATCCCCCAAGTTTAGCTTGGATTTATTCATGGTAAACTTATGCTGCAAAATAAACACAAGAACAAATTTGACAGGTTATGCTCCGGGTTACGAATTTTTTGTAAACCGGTACCTGATCATCCTTAAGTCCTTGTTATTTCCTCCTTCCGAGAAATCCGGGTCAACAGACCAGCTTCATAATCAATTTGCCGACCTTGGTTTGTCACCGAGAAATATCGTGAAGAATAACTCCTTTGACTCAGCTCCCAAAGCACCGGTTTAAGAAACATGGGTCTGAAAATACTTATCTGATATTCAACCGGTTTGAAGATGTAAAACTTGCCGGTTTAATATTACCAAAATAGCCGGTTTATAAATATTGATGGCGCCGGGTCATAATTATTGTCGACATTGGGTCATGTAATTGATCTTCCTGATTTGCTCAAAACTGATAAAATGAAGATGTTCCTCCTTTATATGCATAATACCTGTAGCCCCCAAGTCTTAAGAGGAGAACATAGTGATAACTTAAGACTTGCTCCAATAAGTGTTTCAACCTTGAAGAAATCCGGTTTGTTCATCTTAATTATATAAACTGAATACTCCATATATGTAGCCCCCAAGTGCCGGGTTGTCATGCTTGTAGCAACCTGGGACTTGTAATTGCTTATAAAAACTTCAATCAGTGTAGCCCCCAAGGGTCGGTTCAATAAGATAATATTGAGCTGGGACTTTATATATACTTCATTGAAAATAACATCATATGATGTAACTCCCATCATGGGGCTTGAACCCACGTCCACAAGGTTAAGAGCTTTGTGCTTTACCAACTGCGGAGTGGACCCTTCAATATAATGGATAAAAACTTGTGTACCTTGAATTGTTGACAGGAGCAATTGGTAGCCCCCAAGGGCCGGCTCATTATAATATGATGAGTCGGGTCTTCAATAAGACTAAAAATGACTTGGCATTAGCCCCCAAGTGTCATGATGCATGCTTGCAGCAACATGAGACTTGCATGTAATCTCGATTTGAATAATGTAGCCCCCAAGTGCCGTGTTGTATGCCTGCAGCGACTCGGGACTATTCCTTCCATTGTAGAATAAATCATATCCTTTGATAAAATAGTAGACATTGCGCTGTAGCGAATTTGAAAACTCAATAATACCGGTTATTAATAACCATAAAAAATCCAGCCATGTTGGCTATTCAAGATAATATAATCCGGTGAAAACCTTATTCATTCAATATCATAATGAAAATCCAGCCAAGTTTGGCTATTTGAATAATATAACCCAATGATTTATAAGCGCATAATTCCGATGGCGCAATCCAAATATATATATACTGGCGACTTGTAGTCCAAAAACCAGGCCGGTTTAACAAACACCGGATAATTTCTCATCATACTGGCGACTTATAGTCAAAAGCCAGGCCGGTTTAACAAACCTGTTTCTGCAGACAACAAGTTTAAAGTGTCATGGCGGTTTACCACCGGACGGGTCATAATGCCCAACATATAACCCGGGTTTATAACCAAGGCTGCACTTAAAAACATGAAATATATCATACATGTGACATTGAATCACATCGTTGGTTTACCAACTTTTTGTAGTAAGAGTGATAACCCCAATCTTGGAGTAATGATAACTCCTTTCATATTGTACCGGTTTATGATGAAACCGTACCGGGTTGTGATAAACACCGGTTTACTCCATAATAGGATGGTAACAGAAAATCAAACCCGGCAGATAGCCTCCGGATTAAGGTTTGACCGTGTTCAGTCAATTTGTAATTTGATAGTCGAACCGGTTTAAGAATTGTCGGTTTAAAAACGCAACAAAAGAAATATTTATCAAAACAAAATTCCAAACAAAGGAAATAATAAAACCATTTGCAAAAAGAGGCTTATTTGAGCTGATCAGATGGCGTTACCATGGTCGGACACGACCAAGCTCCCGACAGGTGTAGCTATGGTTCAAGTCAGCTAGGTCCCCAAATGAAACCGTGGCATTTATGCCGATCAAGTGGCATGGCAATGGTTCGGGTTCGACCAAGCCCCCAAGTGATTCTGTGGCCTTAGGCCGATCAAGAGGCATGACTGGTTCAGACGTGACCAAGTCCCCAAGTGATCTGGTGGCTCTCGCCTATCAAGAGGTATTGCATTGGTTCGGACACGACCAAGCCCCCAAGTGATATAACATGATGCTTTTGAAAAGCTAACTCAAGAGGTAAACTGGAGGCCGCTTTAGAACAACTCCGTGTAACCACACATGATGTAAAAGAACAGAGACCCCGCTTTATGAAGCAGAAGCCCCCATGTGATCAATAATATGTCAGGCCAGTAAGGTAGGATACCCATGTTCGAACCGCGCATCGTGGCAGCAGGTCCTCTTCGGCAATTTTTAACTTTTTGCAAGAGATAAATTCTTCTTGAACCGGGATCTTGAACCGGATATTGAGATCTTCAAAGCTTTGTAGGAGACATCTTTCCCTTGAACCGGATTTTAAACCGGAATCTTCATTTTTAGCCGGAAATTTTCTGACGGCCTTTAAACTCGAACTTGCGAGAAGTTAATTCCTTTTTGAACCGGAAATTCTTAAGCCGGATTTGAGAGCTTTAGAGCTTTGTCGGAGAACAAATTTCCCTTGTACCGGATTGTAAACCGGAATCCTTTTCTGATGACCCGAAACTTCTTCATTGAGCCGGGATTTTGTAAGTGTCATATACTTTCTAATCCAGAAATCTTCTAACAGCACGATGTGAATCCGGGACCGGGTTATCTTTCCCTCCAACGTATTGGGGTTCTTGACTTCACTGAAAACCGGCAACGTTTGCTAAGTCATATCATTGTAGCCCCCAAGTCTCAAGGTGACTCGAGGAGTTGGCTTGAGATTCTCCAGATTTGACCGTGATATAAACCAGCATAAGTTGTATATCATTGGTGTTGATAACGTGATATGAATCCACATAAGGTTGAGGTGACTGCGGCGAGTTATAAATGATCCCATATGAGCCGTGTCAGCAACTCGGCCAATGGTTCCTTCCAACTGGCTATTTGAAGTTGACCAAACTGTAGTGGCAGCGATTTGTGTGCATGTCCATTGAACCATCAGTGCAGACGGCAGTGGATAGTATATAATAATTTGCCTCCAATTTGTTGAAAGAAAACTGGGCTACCCAAGCTGTGACTTGCTCAAACAGTTCCTGCAGACAGGTGCGGCCCGGTATGTTGATGTAGACCAGGCCGCGAGAGACGGATGACAAAGACAACCGCAACATCAGAGGCGACTCAGATAGATGATTCGGCCACAACATTGTAAACTGGTGCGGACGGGGGAAATCAGCACCGGTGTCATAAACCGGCACGGACAGGCGAGTTAATCGTGGGTGCGGTCCCGGTGAGTCAAAGTAGTCCGGGCCACAAGGGCGGCGTCTTGCACACATATTCTTTGATCATTGTGGCACGGTCATATGCTAGCACATGACAGTAATTACACGATTTATATATCCATGATCCGGCCATCGGCTTTGCAATGACCAATTGTCCTGCATATAGAATGCAAAGACCAAAGTAATTGCTCTCTGACAAAAACGATATGTGCTAAATTATACTTAGAGGGTGCGGACGCGTGAACCGCCGTGAGGGCAGATGGACAAGTCGTCCATGGCGTTTGTAAAGCGGCACGGGTGGCAATTCAAATATGATGTTGTTTAACCGGTGTAGATGCACGAATCGGCGGCAGGTGCGGACGGATGTAATCCGAACATCGGGGCAGTGACTTGCACGTATATCCGTCGAGCATCCTAGCACGGACAAACACCAATGCAAAAAGTGATGTTGATGCACCCCCTTAGGCGACACCTTTTCGTAACGATCCTGCAAAAATATTACAAGACCAAGTAATTGTTCTTTGATAAAAACAATATATTTAATACAATAAACTTTAGATGGATACCACCCGACTCATCCGGACAGTAAATGAGTCGGCTGCGGCATGAGCCAGTGCGGACAGGAAAGTCGGCATCGGTATTGTAAACCGGCACAGACGGAAGAATCAGCCGCGACGCTGTAGGCCGGCGCAAACACACGAGTCGGCCGCAGGCGCGGACGGATGTAAATCGAACAGCGCGGATGGCGACCTTTGTGATAAACAATGGTCCTGATGTTGTGTCACGTGAACGCCATATTCCAGCAATGATACACTTGCAGCCTCATTTCTCTACTGCCCAGAGTAGCAGCGTAGGCCGGGGCGGCTCACGGTGTGGGAGACTCGTCGGGGCACACAGAAGCCAGAGCAAAAAACCCTCCTCGATCCATGTGTCCACTGAAATCCTTGCTGTTTTTTCCTTCTTCAGACTGACGATAATTTGACAGCAGTGTAGACGTATTGCTTACATACATCAGCCTTGGCAATCGGGAATAGTGAATCAGGGGGTGTTTGTTTCCAGGGACTTTTTTGTGTAGGGACTAGAAAAAGCCCCTTTTAGAGACTTTTTTACCAAACGGGAGGGACTTTTTAGGAACTAAACTAGGCATTTGGGACTAAATGAAGAAGACTCTCAAGGAGAGTCTTTTTTGGGACTTTTCCAACAATGCCCCTCCATGCATTCAATGGCCCGTCACCCCATGGTATTGTTTGATTGTTACTTTTCTATATACTAGGGGCAACATGGTCATTTAATATCCTCTAGGAAGGGACTAGGGACTTTTTAGTCACTAGAAACAAACATGGAAGGACTTTTTAGGGACTAAAGACTTTTTAGTTGGGACTAGAAAAAGTCCTAGGACTTATGAACCAAACGGGGCCTCAGCCTCATCCTTCACATGAGATGTACCTTTTAGACAACAATTGGCCTGGGAACTTGTGCCTTTGTAAGTTTACCTCTCCTAGTAGCAATTTCCAATTTAAAAAGTGCAACTTGACTTGTACAACTCGGTCTTTACACCAGAAAAAGTAGCAGCAGCAGAGGCGTAACCCGGCGACTCCAGAGGGGCATCGGCAAGACGGGCCGCGACCAGGTAGCAGCGGCTCTCGGGGCGACGGCTGTGGAGATCCATCACACATGGTAGCCTGCAATTTACTACTCCAGGATGCTTCCTTTGGATGGCTTTGATTTTGACTCAGAGTGCTAATAGTAGTACTATTCAGTAGCGATTTGATCTGACACGCTTGCTTTAATTGAATCTTCAAGCGGCGGCTCGCAGGCAGGACCTGACCGAGACGGAACACCGGTTTGGATGCGGCAGCAGCAGGGTCCCGGCGATTTGATGTTCGTCTTGGCTCGCATAATAGCCACTGTAACAGATATTGATTCACCTTCGGCTTCGTCAGATCGCTGGGTCACGTGCATTCACACGTAACCCTAATTTTCTTTTGACCTCAAACCTCACAGATTTACATCTGGATTGATGAATTTGAAGTTGATGTAAATCCTTTCAAACCGCCTCTTCTGACAAAATGCAAACTTCCCGATTCCTGGGAGAGATCCCTTCAAGAACTCAACACCACCATGCGCAGGCCCCACGGTGGGCGCCAACTGTCGTGGAGTTGTCACGGCAGATGTTCTTAGTGTCAAGACTTAGTCGCGAGGCCAACACATCTATGTGGTAGCTTGAGAGGGGTTGAGCGGGACGAGAGATACGATGTTTTACCCAGGTTCGGCCCCTCACGGTGGAGGTAAAAGCCTACATCCTGCTTCATTGATATTGATGATGATGATCACGATTACAAGTGTGCTCTATCTCGAAAGCTATTGTCTAAACCTAACTTGTCCAACTCGTGGAACTTGTGAATCTTGTCCCTTTTGGGGAGCCCTGCCCCTCCTAATATATATTGGAGGGGCGGGTTACATGTAGAGTCCTATTAGGATTAGGACTAGTCTATCTCTAATACAAACCGGATACAAGTCCAGGTCTTAACTCCTTGTAAGATAAACGTTCCTCATGCCTTTCCTTTTAAACCGGCCCACCATTAAACGTGACCCGGCCTTCTGGGCCTTGGGCCTTGTCATCCGTCTGTCCCGCATGCCGGGTCACCAGTGAGTCATAATGACCAAGTGGGTTGCTTGTAAACCGCCAGGTCAGGGCGGGTCACCAGTAACTCGCCAAGTGTCAGCGGGGCTTCAGATAAACCGCCAAGTCCTGGCCGGGTTAACTTCCGGCCGGTTTACGCCGCGGGGTATATCCCCGACAGCCTCTTTGCTTTATAAATACCCCCAATATTGCAGAAACCCTAGGGGAGTTGATGAAAATCAATTCCAGCCACCGCAAGTTCCAAAAAGCATAGATCCAATCTAGACACCATCACGGAGGGGTTCATCATGCTCATTGGTGCCTCTAAGATGATGTGTGAGTAGTTCATTGTAGACCTACGGGTCCGTAGTTAGTAGGTAGATGGTTTCCTCTCTCTCTCTCTCTCTCTTGATTCTCAATACAATGGTCTTTTGGAGATCTATTTGATGTAACCCTTTTTGTGGTGTGTTTGTTGGGATCCGTTGAACTTTGAGTTTATGATCCGATCTATGTTTTTATCCATGAAAGTTATTTGAGTTTCTTTGATTTCTTATATGCATGATTACTTATAGCCACGTATTTCTTCTTCGAATCTTTGGTTTAGTTAGGCCAACTAGATCGATTTTTCTTGCCATGGGAAGAGGTGCTTGTGATGGGTTCGATCTTACAGTGCTTGATCCCAGTGAAAAAAGGGGAACCGACACATACATATCGCTGCTATTAAGGATAACAGGATGGGGTCTATTTCTACATAAATAGACCTTGTCTACATCATGTCATTGTTCTCATCGCATTACTCCGTTTCTCCATGAACTTAATACACTAGATGCATGTTGGATAGCTGTCGATGTGTGGAGTAATAGTAGTAGATGCAGGTAGGACTCGGTCTACTAATGTTGGATGTGATGCCTATATAATTATCATTGCCTGGATATCTTCATGATTATTTGAAGCTCTATCAATTGCCCAACAGTAATTTGTTTACCCACTGTATGCTACTTTTCTCGAGAGAAGCCACTAGTGAAATCTACGGCCCCGGGTCTCTTCTTTATTATATTTGCCTTCGCGATATACTTTTATTTGCTTTTATTTTCAGATCTATTAATCTAAAAATACAAAAATACCTTGCTGTGATTTATTATTGTTTATTTTATCTCCCGTTCCCATGAGATCTATTTATCCAATCTACTACAATTTTACCTATATTTTTACTCGTGAGGGATTGACAACCCCTCTCTTACATCGGGTTGCAAGTATTTGTTCTTTGTGTGCAGGAGTTGTTTATGTGGCGTTGCGTGGTTCTCTTACTAGTTCGATAACCTTGGTCTCATCACTGGGGGAAATAACTACCGTAGCTGTGCTGTATCATCCCTTCCTCTTTGGGGAAATACCGACGTAGTTCAAGTTACATCATAGAGTTGCAGGACCTCCACAGGGTTGGAAGTGCCATCATAGCGGGGACGAAGCTCTGGCTTGAACTTCATGGGCCACCCCACGCGGCGTAGCTTGCGAGTGAAGGCAAGGCAGACCCCACTGTAGGATACGATGTCGCCGATGAGGGCGGCACGGTTCTGGCGGCCGACCACGGCGACGTCCTAGATGGTGCGGTTCTGGCAGTCGCGCTGCTTCTCGATGAGCATGCACGTGTCAGGCGACGTGCGCTGGATGGTCGGGCAGCTGGGGTCGTGGTGGTGCGGCGAGGATGCGCCGTCGGACAGTTCCGCCGCAGTCGCCGCGACGTCATCGTCGGCGGGAGGAGATGGAGGAGGAGCATCATGTCCTACTCGTGCGCCATGCGACAGCTGAGGAGGTAGAGGGCGGGAAGGAGCAGGGTGAGGGAGTCCTGTATTAAGGGGTCCTCGGGCTGCCAGCTTACTATATACGAACCAAGTGGTCACAAAGGCATGCCTCGGCTCCCTTGTACACCGCAAAACTCTGGGGGCTAGTCACTAGTCCGCGTCGTCAAGCTCCTATGGCTAAGTGAAAGCAATAAAGCCGCATAGTCCGATTGCCTAGTCTCTCTCATGCACTACCGTCTTCGGGCACCAAGACGTTGCCTAAGGGTAACAGTGCGGAGATGAAACACCCCTCGTCCTATTTACTTGGGGGCTAAAGCCGACAACTAGCTTTCAGAATAATAAACAGCTGCACATGAGTCAAAAATAAAATATATAAAATACAAACGGAGCACATTATAAACCAAAATGTTAGGACGATAACTTAATACAAAATCACTCAATGATTACATCCTTCGAGCACTGGCCCTCTATCGCCCGAGCACCTTCCATAACTTGTGTGAAATATAGCTCGAGGTGGCAGTGCTCCTTCCCAACTGGCGGAGGACCAGTGGCCATATCCATCGGCTTGATCTTCGGTCAATGAACTGAAGGAAATATGCCCTAGAGGCAATAATAAAGTTATTATTTTATATTTCCTTATATCATGATAAATGTTTATTATTCATGCTAGAATTGTATTAAACGGAAACTTGATACATGTGTGGATACATAGACAAAACACCGTGTCCCTAGTAAGCCTCTACTAGACTAGTCGTTAATCAAAGATGGTTAAGTTTCCTAACCATAGACATGTGTTGTCATTTGATGAACGGGATCACATCATTAGGAGAATGATGTGATGGACAAGACCCATCCGTTAGCATAGCATATTGATCGTTCAGTTTTATTGCTATTGCTTTCTTCATGTCATATACATATTCCTTTGACTATGAGATTATGCAACTCTCAGATACCGGAGGAATGCCTTGTGTGCTATCAAATGTCACAACATAACTGGGTGATTATAAAGATGCTCTACAGGTATCTCCAAAGGTGTTTGTTTGGTTGGCATAGATCGAGATTGGGATTTTTCACTCCGAGTACCGGACAGGTATCTCTGGGCCCTCTCGGTAATACACATCATAAGCTTGAAAGCAAATGACTAAGGAGTTAGTCACGAGGTGGTGTATTACGTAACGAGTAAAGAGACTTGCCAGTAACGAGATTGAACTAGGTATGAAGATACCGACAATTGAATCTCGGGCAACTAACATACCGATGACAAAGGAAAAAACATATGATATCATTACGGTATGATCGATAAAGATCTTCGTAGAATATGTGGGAACCAATATGAGCATCCAAGTTCCGTTGTTAGTTATTGACCGCAGAGGCGTCTCAGTCATGTCTACATAGTTCTCGAACCCGTAGGGTCCGCACGCTTAACATTCGATGATGATTTTGTATTATATGAGTTATGTGATTTGGTGACCGAATGTTGTTCGGAGTCCTGGATGAGATTACGGGCATAATGAGGAGTCTCGAAATGGTCGAGAGGTAAAGATTCATATATTGAAAAATGATATTCGGACACGGAAGTGTTTCGGGGGTACCGGGTACATATCGGGTCACCGGAAGGGGTTCTGGGCATCCCTCGGCAACTACATGGGCCTAATGGGCCAAGCAGGGGACAGACCAGCCCCTAGGGGGCTGGTGCGCCCCATGTAGGCCAAAATAAGGGGGATGGAAAGAGGGGAAGAGAGAAAGGAAGGGGAGAAATTCGGCCTCCCCCTTCCTTCTCTCCTCCCTCTTCCTTCCTTCCCTCTCCGGATGAATATGGAAAGGGGGGAGGCCGAATTGGGAGGCACCCAAGTAGGATAACTCCTTCTTGGGGCACACCCTTGGCTACCTCTCCTCCCCTCCAACTTATATATATGTGGGGGCACCGCTAGAACAAACATCAACACTTGTTAGCCATGTGCGGCGCCCCCCTCCATAGTTTACGCCTCCAGTCATATTCACGTAGTGCTTAGGCGAAGCCCTGCGCGGATCACTTCACCATCACCATCACCACGCCGTCGTGCTAAGGAACTCTCCCTCAACACTTTGCCAGATCAAGAGTTCGAGGGACGTCATTGAGCTGAACATGTGCAGAACTCGGAGGTGTCGTACGTTCGGTGCTTGATCGGTCAGAACAAGAAGAAGTTTGACTACATCAACCACGTTGTCAAACACTTCCACCTTCGGTCTACGAGGGTGCGTGGACACACTCTCTGAGGGAGTCCTGGATTAGGGGGTGTCCGGATAGCCGGACTATACCTTCGGCCGGACTCCTGGACTATGAAGATACAAGATTGAAGACTTCGTCCCGTGTCCGGAAGGGACTTTCCTTGGCGTGGAAGGCAAACTTGGCGATATGGATATGTAGATCTCCTACCATTGTAACCGACTCTGTGTAACCCTAGCCCTCTCCGGAATCTATATAAACCGGAGGGTTTTAGTCCGTAGGACGAACAACAATCATACCATAGGCTAGCTTCTAGGGTTTAGCCTCCTTGATCTCGTGGTAGATCTACTCTTGTACTACCCATATCATCAATATTAATCAAGCAGGACGTAGGGTTTTACCTCCATCAAGAGGGCCCGAACCTGGGTAAAACATCGTGTCCCCTACCTCCTGTTACCACCCCCCTAGAAGCATAGTTCGGGACCCCTACCCGAGATCCGCCGGTTTTGACACCGACATTAATGCTTTCATTGAGAGTTCCTCTGTGTCGTCACTTTTAGGCCCGATGGCTTCTCTGATCATCAACAGTGATGCGATCCAGGGTGAGACCTTTCTCCCCGGACGGATCTTCGTATTCAGTGGCTTTGCACTGCGGGCCAATTCGCTTGGCCATTTGGAGCAGATCGAAAGCTACGCCCCTGGCCATCAGGTCAGATTTGGAAGTTTGAGCTACACGGCTGACCTCCGCGGAGACTTGATCTTCAACGGATTCGAGCCGCAGCCGAGCGCGCCGCACTGTCACGATGGGCATGATCTAGCTCTGCCGCCGAACAGTGCCCTGGAGACCGCACCCGCATCAGCTCCGACCCTTAATTCGGAGCCAACTGCGCCAATCGAGGATGGGTGGTTGGACACCGCCTCGGGGGCTGCAATCTCTATGGCGATCGAGCCGAACAGCAGCCCTATTCTCTGCGAAGCCCGTGACTGCAAGGAGCCGGACTCCTCTCCAGACTCCGAGCCCTCCGCGCCCCTACCGATCGAACCCGATTGGGCGCCGATCATGGAGTTCACCGCCGCGAACATCTTTCAGCACTCGCCCTTGGGCGATATTCTGAATTCACTAAAGTCTCTCTCTTTATCAGGAGAGCCCTGTCCAGACTATGGTTAGCAAGGTTGGGATGCGGATGATGAAGAAATTCAAAGCCCACCCACCACCCACTTCGTAGCCACTGTCGATGATTTAACCGACATGCTCGACTTTGACTCCGAAGACATCGACGGTATGGACTCCGATGCAGGAGACGATCAAGAACCAGCGCCTATAGGGCACTGGAAAGCCACCTCGTCATATGATATATACATGGTGGACACCCCAAAAGAAGGCAATGGCGATGGCACAGCGGAGGATGACCCCTCCAAGAAGCAGCCTAAGCGCCGGCGTCAGCGGCGCCGCTCTAAATCCTGCCAAAGCAAAAATGGTGATTCCGGCACGGGAGATAATAACACCCCGGACAGTGCCGAAGACAACCACCTCCAGCAGGATTCAGCACAGGAGGATGGAGAAGCCAGCCCTCATGAGAGAGCGGCAGACAGAGAGGTCGAGGACGATAATTATATGCCTCCCTCCGAAGATGAGGCAAGCCTCGACAACGACGAATTTGTCGTGCCGAAGGATCCCGTCGAACAAGAGCGTTTCAAACGCAGGTGTCGGTGTCAAAAGCGGTGGATCTCGGGTAGGGGGTCCCGAACTATGCGTCTAGGCTGGATGGTAACATGAGGCAAGGGACACGAAGTTTTACCCAGGTTCGGGCCCTCTTGATGGAGGTAAAACCCTACGTCCTGCTTGATTAATATTGATGATATGGGTAGTACAAGAGTAGATCTACCAAGAGATCGAAGAGGCTAAACCCTAGAAGCTAGCCTATGGTATGATTGTTGTTCTATATGTTGTCCTACGGACTAAAACCCTCCAGTTTATATAGACACCGGAGAGGGTTAGGGTTACACAAAGTCGGTTACAATGGTAGGAGATCTACATATCCGTATCGCCAAGCTTGCCTTCCACGCCAAGGAAAGTCCCTTCCGGACACGAGACGAAGTCTTCAATCTTGTATCTTCATTGCCCAGGAGTCCGGCTCAAGGTATAGTCCGGCCATCCAGACACCCCCTAATCCAGGACTCCCTCAGTAGCTCCCGAACCAGGCTTCAATGACAATGAGTCCGGCGCGCAGATTGTCTTCGGCATTGCAAGGCGGGTTCTCCTCCAAATTCTGTGTACCTGTCGAATAAAGTCCGGTTTCTTGTAAATGTTGCGCTCCTTGGCTTCTACGCCCAATGATGGCCGTCTCCCACGTGTCAAACGAATATGAAAAGTCTAAGTGTTTTTACATCCACACCCCTAGCCGCGTAAATGAGCCGCCCATTTAAAGGGATGAGGATTTAGATCCAAACCACACCTTCTCCCCTTCGCGAGTGTTCATCAGAGCGCATCTGACAAAGGTCCATTCTACCATGGCCAGCCGTCGCAACTCCTCCTTTTGCCCTTCTAGCCCTCAGCCTTTATATTGGGAGAGATGCTCCATCCCGCATAGCGAGCTAGTAACGCTCCAGACCAAGGGATTTCTCCCCCCGGCCTATATGGTCCCGGTTCGAGCCGGTCTTGCCATCTATAATGGCTGAGAGCAAGCGGAGAGTGCCCCTAATCCCTCCAAAGGAGAGCGGGTATGCCTCGTCCCTTATTTAATAAGAGGGCTCAGATTTCCAATCCATCCGTTTCTCCGGGGGCTCCTGGAGTTCTATGGCCTCCAGCTACACAATCTTACGCCTGCCTCTGTATTGCATATCGCGGGCTTCATAGCCCTCTGCGAGCTGTTTTTGGGCGTTGAGGCTCATTTCGGGCTATGGAAAGAGCTATTCTGCCTTGTGCCCCGCTCTTAGAAGGGGTCGATATATCAAGTGGGCGGAGCCGAAGTGTGGCGCATCGCCAGGACCGGATATCTATCCGGAACCCCAAAGAAGGCGTCCGAGGACTGGCCTTCAGAATGGTTTTACATAGAGGACGTCCCACTGCCTGATCCTGTCCAGATCGGCCTCCCTGAGTTCGACAGTGCTCCACTAAAGAAGCGCCTAAGTTGGCGTCCATGGAGCCCTCAGAGGGAAAGTGACAAGGATGTCCGTTACCTGATGAGCCGGGTAAGATTGTTAGCTCATTCCGGACTGACCATGATCAGGGTCATGGCCGCATGCATCATGCGAGGGGTGCAGCCGCTACAGTACAGAGGCCACCCCATGTGGGATTTCAACGGGGAGCACGACGCCACCCGCTACGGCCGTAAGGGACCGGATTCGGCTGCGGCCCTAACAAAGACCTTGTCCGCTTTGTACAAGGGAGAAGAGGAGGAATTTCTCTGCGTCAACCCGCAGGGTGGATTTTCTATGTACAATCCCCCAAGCTGGGTAAGTGGTTTACTTGCCCATCCGTTTTATATTCCCATTGTTAAATATTCAGTCTAACGACTTTAACGCAGGAACTGCGCCAGGCTGTTAAAGAAATAAACAGCCCTCCTCCACAACCCGAGGACCCAGGACGGTCCCTCGACCCGGCCTCTCAAGAGGATCCGGACTTATCTGTGGAGCTGATTGATGGAGTGTTCCATCAATTGAGCAAGGACAATGCCTTGGTGGCTATTACGGCCGATTACCCAGGGATAATCCCGGCCTCCTAGGTAACTAAGATCGAAGTCCCAGTACCCCGAATAGGGGTCCGCTCTCTCGTGTTTTCAGTTTGCTGATTACAACCGAGCTTTGTAGGGGAGGTTTTTGAGATGGGAGGCCGAACCTGCGGCGACAAGCCAACGAAGGGCCGCAGGGCCCCGTGGGCAGAAAAGAGGTGCAGTCCGGACCGAGACGTCAGCGCAAAGGTATGGCATGCCCCCTTATCCCAGGTGTTATACCTTCAAGGCATGTTAACACTCGTGCTCTCTTCAGGACAAAGAGACCTCGCCGGACTATATCCGGAGAGGCTGCCAATCGCGCCTCCACCAGCCAGGCTCCAAAGCCTGGTTCGGAGGCGGAGGCGAACACAAGGCGCTCACTGGACGCTCCTCCAACGGAGGATGTGGACAGGTTGTCTGCCATCAACTCTAAGGTGGAGAGTGCCATGAACCATAGGCGTCGCCGGACAATTCTTTGCGACGCTTGTTTCTCCCTAGAGGCATTAGATGCCTTCAATTCGGGAGATGCGTACCTCCGTGCCGCTCAAAATGGTCTAGCCAGAGCCACGGAGCAATATGTAAAAAACATACGGGTAAGAAAATTTTGGTAATTATATATATACCAGTAGCCCCGAGACTTGAAACAGTTAGAATAACTGATTTAAGGATCACATGTTAAGCAGGTTCTTACAGAAAAGAATTCCCTACTGTCCCATGAGCTGGAAGAGTGCAAAGCCCAACTTGAGGCCGCAATAGCCGCGGCAGGGGAGCCCAAGGAGACCCCCTCTGGTAATATACACTTCGAAAGATAAGTATTTGCGAAGCACGACATGGGTGCGAATCTGACAAATGAAATTGCAGATGGCGCCGGATTGAGTCCGGAAAGGCAACAACTCCTACGCCAGCTGAAGGCTAGGGAGAAGGTGCTGACAAAGGTGAGGTGGGAGAAGAACGATCTCCAAGATGCCAACACCAAGCTGGGCATCGACCTGAAAGATGTTCGTGCCCAGCTGTCAGACTCCGTTAAGGAGAATCAGCGGCTTCGGCGCGGCATATTTAGTAAGTGCTTGAACGAACCTTTGAAAAAAAGGTTCAGCGGGGAAGTCGACTAACAGAGTAATGTCTGCAGATGTGCTAATAGGTCGTCCTGCAGAGGAGATGCCCGGTTCTACGGGTGACCTTCTTCCCGAGCTCTCACAACTGCTTGAGCGAGTTCGGCAGGCGATGCAAGGCATCTCCCAGGCCTTGTGGCCATCCATCTCCATGCCCGAAGGTCTTGGAGAGCTTGCGGAGAAGCTAAAGGGAGCACGGCAGCACTTCCGATTGTGGAAGATATCAGCCTGCCGTCAAGGCGCTAGGGAGGCCTGGGCCATGGTGAAGACGCGGTACACAAAGGCTGACCCCAACCACATGGCCGAGGTCGGTCATGTAGGGCCCGATGGGAAGGAGATCCCTGTAAGCTTAGTATACGGCCAAGTAGAGTTGGCCGCAAAGTATTCCCAGCAGGACTGTAAATTAGACAGCCTGTTAGATGGTATTGAAGAGGAATACAATCAGTCAAAATGACTATGTAATTTAATTGACAATGAAGCCCAAGAGCTTTCCAGCTGGAACGCCGAAAACGCATTTTTCTGGGTTGAGCTTGATGTCGTATGTTCGGAGGTTATCAAATGTGAGCCTCAAGTCGTCTACTAGAGATTCGACATGTCTTGTTTTGACGACCACATCATCTACATATGCCTCCACTGTTTTGCCGATCTAGTTTGCCAGACATGTCTGAATCATGCGCTGATATGTTGCGCCAGCGTTTTTGAGCCCGAAGGGCATTGTGGTGAAGCAGAATGGGTCGTATGGTGTGATAAATGCCGTTGTGGCTTGGTCTGATTCTGCCATCTTGATTTGATGGTAGCCGGCATATGAATCAAGGAAACACAACGAATCGTGTCCTGCGGTAGCATCGATAATTTGATCGATGTGGGGGAGGGGGAAGGGATCCTTTGGGCAAGCCTTGTTAAGGTCTTTAAAATCAACGCACAGGTGCAAGGATTTGTCCTTCTTTGGTACCATCACCAGGTTTGCTAGCCAGTCCGGATGTTTTATATCTCTGATGTATCCGGCCTCCAATAGCTTTGCTAGCTCCTCTCCCATGGCCTGTCTCTTAGGTTCGAAAAAACGCCGAAGAGCTTGTTTGACAGGTTTGAATCCTTTTAGGATATTTAAGTTGTGCTCGGCCAGCCTGCGTGGGATTCCTGGCATGTCTGAAGGGTGCCAGGCGAAAATGTCCCAGTTCTCTCGTAGGAACTCTCGCAGTGCGGCGTCTATATCGGGGTTTAACTGTGCCCCGATGGAAGCTGTTTTATTGGGGTCCGTTGGATGGACCTGGAATTTGACTATTTTGTCCGCCGGTTTAAAGGAGGTGAACTTGGATCTTTTGTCAAGTACCACATTGTCCCTATTCACCATGGAGCGCAGCGCAGTCAGTTCCTCAGCCGCTAGGGCTTCGGATAGTGCCTCGAGGGCTAGTGCGGCTGTCTTGTTTTCGGCGCGGAGTGTTATGTCCGGATCACTAGCGAGAGTGATGATCCCGTTAGGCCCGGGCATCTTGAGCTTCAAGTACCTGTAATGAGGTATTGCTTGGAAGATTGTAAACGCTTCCCGCCCTAGCAGAGCTGATAACCGCTGCTGAACGGAGCCACATGGAACGTGACCTCTTCGGACCTGTAATTATCCGGCGTGCCGAACACCACATCTAGTGTGATTTTTCCTGTATAGCGTGCTTCCCGACTGGGGATTATTCCTCTAAAGGTTGTGCTGCTTCGCTCAATGCGGTTCCAGTCTATTTCCATTTTTTGAAGGGTTTCCTCATAAATGAGGTTCAATCCGCTGCCGCTGTCCATGAGTACCTTGGTAAGACGAAAGCCGTCCACTATTTGACTGGAAAGTAATCCTTTGAGGGGCTTGTTCGGGGTATCTTCACCCCGACCGGTAGACCAAATAGTTGCTCCTCAACCTACTGGACCTACTGAAAATGAAAATGTTTACTTCGAAATTCCTTCGGGTATGATAGAGAAACTGCTAGCTAATCCTTTTGCAGGAGATGGAACATTGCATCCCGACTTACACTTAATCTATGTGGATGAAGTTTGTGGATTATTTAAGCTTGCAGGTATGCCCGATGATATTATCAAGAAGAAGGTCTTCCCTTTATCTTTGAAGGGAGATGCATTGACATGGTATAGGCTATGTGATGATATGGGATCATGGGACTACAAACGGTTGAAAGTGGAATTTCACCAGAAGTTTTATCCTATGCATCTTGTTCATCGTCATCGTAATTATATATATAGTTTTTGGCCTCGCGAAGGAGAAAGCATCGCTCAAGCTTGGGGGAGGCTTAAGTCAATGTTATATTCATGCTCCAATCATGAGCTCTCAAGAGAAATGATTATTCAAAAAATTTATGCTCGGCTTTCTGACAACAATCGCTCCATGCTCGATACTTCTTGTACTGGTTCCTTTATGATGAAGACTATTGAATTCAAATGGAATTTATTGGAGAGAATTAAATGCAACTCTGAAGATTGGGATCTCGACGAAGGTAAGGAGTCATGTATAACACCTAAGTTTGATTGTGTTAAATCTTTTATGGATATCGATGTTTCCCATAAATTTAGCACTAAATATGGACTTGACTCTGAGATAGTAGCTTCTTTCTGTGAATCCTTTGCTACTCATGTTGATCTCCCTAAGGAGAAGTGGTTTAAATATAATCCTCCCATTGAAACAAAAGTAGTTGCACCTATTAAATTTGAAGAAAAAACTATCACTTATGATGATCCTGTTGTTCCCACTACTTATGTTGAGAAACCACATGTCCCTGTTAGAATAAAGGATCATGCTAAAGCTTCAACTGTGGTTCATAAAAGTAATATTAGAATTTATACACCTCCTGAGCAAGTTAAAGTTGAACCTAATATTGCTATGGTTAAAGATCTCTTGGCCGATAATATCGATGGGCATGTTATTTATTTCTGTGATGAGACTGCTAGAATTGCTAAACCTAATACTAAAAATAAACATAGACCTGTCGTAGGCATGCCTGTTATTTCTGTTAAAATAGGAGATAATTGCTATCATGGTTTGTGTGATATGGGTGCTAGTTCTAGTGCAATACCTATTTCCTTATACAAACAAATTATGCATGATATTGCACCAGCTGAGATAGAAGATATTGATGTTACCATTAAGCTTGCTAATAGAGATACTATTTCACCAATTGGGATTGTTAGAGACGTTGAAGTCTTGTGTGGGAAGGCTAAATATCCTGCTGATTTTCTTGTTCTTGGTTCCCTAAAGATAGCTTTTGTCCCATTATATTTGGTAGACCCTTCTTGAATACTGTTAATGCTAAGATAGATTGCAAGAAGGATGTTGTTACTATTGGTTTGGATGATATGTCCCATGAGTTTAATTTTTCTAAATTCCGTAGACAACCCCGTGATGAAGAATTGCCTAGTAAAGATGAAATTATTGGTCTTGCTTCTATTGATGTGCCTCCTAATGATCCTTTAGAACAATATTTGCTAGACCATGAAAATGATATGTTCATGAATGAAAGAAGGGAAATAGATGAAGTATTCTTTAAACAGGGACTTCTTCCGAAACACAACTTACCTATTGAAATCCTAGGGGATCCTCCTGTGCCCAAGGGTGATCCCATGTTTGAGCTTAAACCTTTACCAGATACTCTTAAATATGCTTATCTTGATGAAAAGAAGATATATCATGTTATTATTAGTGCTAACCTTTCAGAGAAGGAGGAAGAAAAATTATTGAAAACTCTGAAGAAGCACCGGGCTGCTATTGGATACACTCTTGATGATCTTAAGGGCATTAATCCCACTCTATGTCAACACAAAATAAATTTGGAGAAAGACGCCAAACCAGTTATTGATCACCAACGACGGTTGAATCCTAAGATGAAAGATGTGGTCAGAAAAGAAATACTAAAGCTCCTTGAGGCAGGTATAACTTATCCCATTGCTGATAGTCAGTGGGTAAGTCCTGTCCATTGTGTCCCTAAGAAGGGAGGTATTACCGTTGTTCCTAATGATAAAGATGAATTGATCCCGCAAAGAATTATTACAGGTTATAGGATGGTAATTGATTTCCGCAAATTAAATAAAGCTACTAAAAAAGATCATTACCCCTTACCTTTTATTGATCAAATGCTAGAAAGATTATCCAAACATACACATTTTTGCTTTCTAGATGGTTACTCTGGTTTCTCTCAAATACATGTGTCAGCTGATGATCAAGCAAAGACCACTTTTACTTGCCCTTTCGGTACTTTTTCTTATAGATGTATGCATTTTGGTTTATGTAATGCACCTGCTACCTTTCAAAGATGCATGATGGCTATATTTTCTAACTTTTGTGAAAAGATATGTGAGGTTTTCATGGACGGTTTCTCCGTTTATGGATCCTCTTTTGATGATTGCTTGAGCAACCTTGATCGAGTTTTGTAGAGATGTGAAGAAACTAATCTTGTTTTGAATTGGGAGAAGTGCCACTTTATGGTTAATGAAGGTATTGTCTTGGGGCATAAAATTTATGAAAAAGGTATTGAAGTTGACAAGGCTAAGGTGCTGTTGAAAAGATGCCATGTCCCAAGGACATTAAAGGTATAAGAAGCTTCCTCGGTCACGCCGTTTTTTATAGGAGGTTCATTAAGGACTTCTCAAAAATTTCTTGGCCTATGACTAATCTATTACAAAAAGATATTCCTTTTGTCTTTGATGATGATTGTGTAGAAGCATTTGAAATACTTAACAAAGCATTGATTTCTGCACCTATTGTTTAGCCACCTGATTGGAATTTACCCTTTGAAATTATGTGTGATGCTAGTGATTATGCTGTAGGTGTTGTTCTAGGGAAAAGATTTGATAAGAAATTAAATGTTATTCAATATGCTAGTACAACTCTAGACAATGCCCAGAGAAATTATGCTATTACTGAAAAGGAATTCTTAGCAGTTGTATTTGCTTGTGATAAGTTCAGACCTTATATTGTTGATTCTAAAGTAACTATTCACACTGATCATGCTGCTATTAAATACCTTATGGAAAAGAAAGATGCTAAACCTAGACTTATTAGATGGGTTCTCCTGCTACAAGAATTTGATTTGCATATTATTGATAGAAAGGGAGCTGAGAACCCCGTTGCAGACAACTTTTCTAGGTTAGAAATGTTCTTGATGACCCACTACCTATTGATGAAGCTTTCCTGATGAACAATTAAATGTCATAAATGCTTCTCGAACTGCTCCATGGTATGCTGATTATGCTAATTATATTGTTGCTAAATTTATACCACCTAGTTTCACATACCAGCAAAAGAAAAAGTTCTTCTATGATTTGAGACATTACTTTCCGGATGACCCACATCTTTATAAAGGAGTATATGGTATTATTAGACGTTGTTTACCTGAGCTTGAACAGGAACAGATCCTACGCAAGTGTCACTCTGAGGCTTATGGAGGACATCATGCTGGAGATAGAACTGCACATAAGGTATTGCATTCCGGTTTTTATTGGCCTACTCTCTTCAAGGATGCCCGTAAGTTTGTCTTGTCTTGTGATGAATGTCAAAGAATTGGTAATATTAGTAAAAGTCAAGAAATTTCTATGGATTATTCACTTGTTATTGAACCATTTGATGTTTGGGGCTTTGATTATATGGGACCATTTCCTTCCTCTAATGGGTATACACATATTTTAGTTGTTGTTGATTATGTTACTAAGTGGGTAGAAGCTATTCCAACTAGTAGTGCTCATCATAACACCTCTATTAAGATGCTTAAAGAAGTTATTTTCCTGAGGTTTGGAGTCCCTAGATATTTAATGACTGATGGTGGTTCACATTTTATTCATGGTGCTTTTCGTAAAATGCTTACTAAGTATGATGTTAATCATAGAATTGCATCTTCCGCAGTCTAGTGGTCAAGTAGAATTGAGTAACAGAGAGCTCAAATTAATTTTGCAAAAGACTATTAATAGATCTAGAAAGAATTGGTCCAAGAAACTTGATGATGCATTATGGGCCTATAGAACTGCATATAAAAATCCTATGGGTATGTCTCTGTATAAAATGGTTTATGGTAAAGCATATCATTTGCCTCTTGAGCTAGAACATAAGGCATATTGGGCCATTAAAGAGCTCAATTATGATTTCAAACTTGCCGGTGAGAAGAGGTTAGTAGACATTATCTCACTTGATGAGTGGAGAACCCAAGCTTATGAGAATGTCAAACTGTTTAAAGAAAAGGTTAAAAGATGGCATGACAATAGGATACAAAAGCGTGAGTTTAATGTAGGAGATTATGTATTGTTATACAACTCTCGTTTAAGATTTTTTGCAGGAAAACTTCTCTCTAAATGGGAAGGTCCTTACGTTATCGAGGAGGTCTATCGTTCCGGTGCCATAAAAATCAACAACTTCGAAGGCACAAATCCGAAGGTGGTGAACGGTCAACATTATATCTCAGGTAATCCTATAAATGTTGAAACTAATATTATCGAAACCGTAACCCCGGAGGAATACATAAGGGACACTTTCCGGAACGTTTCAGACTCCGAAAAGGAATAGGTACATGGTACGGTAAGTAAACCGACTCCAAAATAGTTCTAATGGCAATATTTCTTTGTTTTGGAATATTTAATAAAATAGGAGAATAAGAAGCGGACTGGAAAGGACACGGGGCTTCCACGAGGGTGGGAGGCGCGCCCTACCCCCTGGGCGCGCCCCCTGCCTCGTGGGCACCTCGTGTGCTCTCCGGACTCTGTTTTCTTGCACGATACTCCTTTTGGTCGGTAAAAATTCATTATATAATCTCCCAAAGGTTTTGACCACCGTATCACGCAAATATATCTTGTCTTTGTTTCGAGCTATTTTTCTGACAGATCTAGGTCATCATGTCATCTTCAAGTGCCCCCAAGGACAAGTTCTTCGAGTAGGTCATCAACCCCTACCTCGTAGAGGTGATGCAGCACCCTCAAACCATTGAGATGCATGAGGGGTTGTTGCACATCCGCGATGTTGAACGATCAAGGAGGACCGGAAGCACGGAGGCAAGGCTCGAGGCATTGGAGCAACAAGTTTTCAAGTGTCAGGAGATGGTGGAGCGTGGACTCGACTCCAATCACATTATGATCACGGAGTTCACCAACAAACACAAGTTAGACGTCAAGGACATTGGGGAGGCCATCTTCAAGCTTCATGAGAAAATTGAGCACCTCCAAGCCCAGATCTATGACCTGCAAAATCAAAATTGTGAGTATGAATATAGATTCAAGAGGATGAGTTTGGCTGCAGATTTGAGGATTCAGGAGACTCGATCATCCTTCTAGGATGGTGAGCCTATGCCTTGGAAGAGGGACGACAAGCCTACATCATCAACAACTCCACCTTCTTCACCAACAAAGAAGAACTGAGTATCTATTATGGGCACTCCCCTTGGCAACTGCCAAGCTTGGGGGAGTGCCCCGGTATCGTATCACCATCACTTTTATCTTTACCGTTTTCTTAGTTCGATCCTTTTGGTAATATCTTGATCTAGTAGAATAAAGTTTTAGTATGATCTAGTTGTTAGTTTTGCTTTATGATCCCTCTATGTAATCGAGTCCGTGAGCTATATAATAAAGATTAGTTGAGTCAAGGGCTTGATTATTTTGCTATGATCTTGAGGGAATTAAAAAAGAGAAGAAATAAAAAGATCATATGGATCTTATGGAGAGTAATGAGCTCACTTATAAAGAGTATGATGAATAAAAGTTGTTGAGAGTTGACAAACATAGTTTTGGTCATCATTGCAATGAATAGGAAGTAATAAAGAAAGAGAGGTTCGCATGTAAATATACTATCTTGGACATCTTTTATGATTGTGAGCACTCATTAAAGTATGAAATGCTAAGAGTTGACGTTGGACAAGGAAGACAACGTAATGGGTTATGTTTTCTTTCATCTGAGATAAATTATATTGTCATGGATCATCCAACATGTTGAGCTTGCCTTTCCCTCTCATGCTAGCCAATTTCTTTGCACCAAATAGAGATACTACCTGTGCTTCCAAATATCCCTAAATCCGGTTTTGCCATAAGAGTCCACCATATCTACCTATGGATTGAGTAAGATCCTTCAAGTACGTTGTCATCGGTGCAAGCAATAAAAATTTCTCTCTAAATATGTATGACTTACTAGTGTGGGAGAAAATAAGCTTTATACGATCTTGTGATGTGGAAGAAATAAAAGCGACGGACTGCATAATAAAGGTCCATATCACAAGTGGCAATATAAAGTGACGTTCTTTTGCATTAAGATTGTGTGCATCCAACCATAAAAGCGCATGACAACCTTTGCTTCCCTCTGTGAAGGGCCTATCTTTTACTTTTATCTTCTACCTCACATAAGAGTCATGGTGATCTTCACCTTTCCTTTTTTACATTTTATCCTTTGGCAAGCATAATGTGTTGGAAGGATCCTGATATATATAGCTAATTTGACGTGAGTCTTCATGAACTATTATTGTTGACATTACCCTTGAGGTAAAACGTTGGGAGGCAAAACTATAAGCCCCTATCTTTCTCTGTGTCCGATTAAAACTTCATACCCATATATATTGCGTGAGTGTTAGAAATTGTGAAAGACTAAAAGATGGTTGAGTATGTGGACTTGCTTAAAAGCTCTTATATTGACTCTTTCCTATGTTATGATAAATTGCAATTGCCTCAATGACTGAGATTAGAGTTTGTTGGTTCTCAATGAAGTTTATGATTCATACTTGAAATTGTGATTGAATTATTACTTTAGCATAAAGGATCATATGACAAAATATACATATGTTGTTGTTCTAAGAATGGTCATGATGCCCTCATGTCCATATTTTATTTTTATCGACACCTCTATCTCTAAACATGTGGACATATTTTTTGATATTGGCTTTCACTTGAGGACAAGCGAGGTCTAAGCTTGGGGGAGTTGATACGTCCATTTTGCATCATGCTTTTATATCAATATTTATTGCATTATGGGCTGTTATTACACATTATGTCACAATACTTATGCCTATTCTCTCTTATTTTACAAGGTTTATATAAAGAGGGAGAATGCCGGCAGCTGGAATTCTGGGCTAGAAAAGGAGCAAATATTAGAGACCTATTCTGCACAGCTCCAAAAGTCATGAAACTTCACGGAAGTTATTTCCAGAATATATAAAAAATACTGAGCACAAGAAGTACCAGAGGGGAGCCACCCACCAGCCACGAGGGTGGGGGCGCGCCCTACCCCCTGGGCGCGCCCCCTGCCTCGTGGGCCCCCTGGTGGCCCTCCGATGCCCATCTTCTGCTATATGGAGTCTTTCGTCGAGGAAAAAATCATAAGCAAGCTTACGGGACAAAAATCCGTCGCCATGAGGCGGAACCTTGGCGGAACCAATCTAGGGCTCTACCGGAGCTGTTCTGCCTGGGACACTTCCCTCCGGGAGGGGGAAATCATCACCATTGTCATCACCCACGATCCTCTCATCGAGAGGGCATCAATCTCCATCAACATCTTCACCAGCACCATCTCATCTCAGACCCTAGTTCATCTCTTGTATCCAATCTTTGTATCCAAACCTCAGATTGGTACCTGTGGGTTGCTAGTAGTGTTGATTACTCCTTGTAGTTGATGCTAGTTGGTTTACTTGGTGGAAGATTATATGTTCAGATCCATTATGCATATTAATACCCCTCTGATTATGAACATGAATATGCTTTGTGAGTAGTTACGTTTGTTCCTGAGGACATGGGAGAAGTCTTGCTATTAGTAGTCATGTGAATTTAGTATTTGTTGGATCTTTTGATGAGATGTATGTTGTCATCCCTCTAGTGGTGTCATGTGAACGTCGACTACATGACAATTCACCATTGTTTGGGCCTAGAGGGAGGCATTGGGAAGTAATAAGTAGATGATGGGTTGCTAGAGTGGCAGAAGCTTAAACCCTAGTTTATGTGTTGCTTCGTAAGGGGCTGATTTGGATCCATATGTTTCATGCTATGGTTAGGTTTACCTTAATACTTCTGTTGTAGTTGCGAATGCTTGCAATGGGGGTTAATCATAAGTGGGATGCTTGTCCAAGTAAGGACAGTACCCAAGCACCGGTCCACCCACATATCAAATTATCAAAGTACCGAACGCGAATCATATGATCGTGGTGAAAACTAGCTTGACGATAATTCCCATGTGTCCTCGGGAGCGCTTTTCTCTATATAAGAAATTGTCCAGGCTTGTCCTTTGCTACAAAAAGGATTGGGCCATCTTGCTGCACCTTATTTACTTTTATTACTTGCTACTCGTTACAAATTACCTTATCACAAAACTATTTGTTACTGATAATTTCAGTGCTTGCAGAGAATACCTTGCTGAAAACCGCTTATCATTTCCTTCTGCTCCTCGTTGGGTTCGACACTCTTACTTATCGAAAAGGCTACGATAGATCCCCTATACTTGTGGGTCATCAAGATGCTGCCCATTTGCTATTTTTAGTGGACGCTAACCCTATTGTACTTAATATGCCTATCCATGTACTTACACAGGGTCATAACGGCTGATGTTGTTGTTTGCCATCGAGGTTAGCTGCATCTCATGTCTTACAGTATTTCACATCATTTGTGCAATTGCAGTTTAACTTCTACCATTTACTGGTTGCATGTAGGTACACATGTCGGTGCCACTGATCCACGCTTCAACCCGGAGGAACGGCTTGCCTCCGCCGTCGCTGACTTTGGGCAGGCTCTGGCCAAGATGAAGTGCCCCAGCAACTACCTCTCAGGACTTACCAAGTATGTACTCACCAGTTCAATCTTACCAATACCAGTTGCAATTAATGGCTATGTTCTGTACAATCAATGTATTAAGAATGTTCTAGTAAACATGCCTAACATGTTTTTGCTACTTCCTCTACCTTTTTATAGACATCTGGGCCATTGTATGATCTGGCAGCACCTGCCTTGTGATGTTTAACTATGCCAATTGCATTTTTATCAGTACCGGTTTCAATGTCTATTAAGCCTGTTGCAATTAACAGTTGAATCCATTTTTAAACAGTTGTATTTCAATGGCAACAAACTTACAAAACATGACTTAGGATGTTGTTAAGACTGTTGCAATTAATAGTTGTATCCATTTTTTAATCTCTCCATTTGCTACCATGCTACTCTCTGCAATGAAGATATACTAGAGATGTTGCCCATTTGCTATTTTTGGTGGATGCTAACCCTGTTGTAGTTAACATGCCTGTCCATGTACTTACACAGGGTCATAACGGCCGATGCTGTTGTTTGCCATCGAGGTTAGCTGCATCCCATGTCTTATAGTATTTCACATCATTTGTGCAATTGCAGTTTAACTTCTACCATTTATTGGTTGCCTGTAGGTACACATGTTAGTGGCACCGATCCACGCTTCGACCCAGAGGAACAGCTCACCTCCGCCGCCGCTGACTTTGGGCGGGCTCTGGCCAAGATGAAGTGCCCCAGCAACCACCTCTCAGGACTTACCAAGTATGTACTCACTAGTTCAATCTTACCAATACCAGTTGCAATTAATGGCTATGTTTTGTACGGTCGATGTATTAAGCATGTTGGAGTAAACACGCCTAACACGTTTTAGCTATTTTCCCTACCTTCTTATAGACAACCGGGCCATTATCTGCTCTGGCAGCACCTGCCCTGTGATGTTTAACTCTGCCAATTGCATCTTTATCAGTACCGGTTTCAATGGCCATTAATCCTGTTGCAATTAACAGTTGTATCCATTTTTAAAGAGTTGTATTTCAATGGCTACAAACTTACAAAACATGAATTAGGATGTTGTTAAGCCTATTGCAATTAACAGTTGTATCCACTTTTTAATCCGTCCCTTTGCTACCGTGCTACTCTTTCCAATGAAGATATCACTAGAGATGTTGCCGTTTTATTACCATTTGCTTTTTTTGGTGGATGTTAACACTATTGTAGTTAACATTGGCTTTCCATATACTTACACAAGGCTACAATGGGCGATGTTGTTGTTTGCCGTCGAGGTTAGCTGCATCCCATGTCGTGTACACCATCTATTCCTAAATATAAGTATTTTTAGAGATTCCAATATATACTACATAAGGAGCAAAATGAGTGAATCTAGATTCTAATCTAAACTATATCTATAATTCTATATACATCCATATGTAGTTCATATTGAAATCTCAAAAAATACTTGTACTTAGGAACATAGGTAGTTGTATTTTACATCATTTGTGTAATCTTAGTTTAGCTTCTAACATTTACTAGTTGCTTGTAGGTACATATATGAGCGGTACTGATCCATGCTTCGATCCCTTTTGCGTATGGGGCAATGAGATATTCATGAACAAGCGTCAAGTGAGGAAACTAAGAAATACTGTTAGGCGAAAGAAACGGGTGATTGGAATTAAGCTCTTTATTTACACTTTGTCCAATACAACAGTGAACTTTAGGATGGTAAGTAATGTGTTTCCTTTTCCCCCTGCCCACAACAAGTTACTCTATTAGACCTCGGTATCTGATATTTTTCTCTTTTCAGTGGTTTCCGAAGCTATTTACTGATGATTACCTTGCAAACTACATGACCAGAGTGGATGCAACTAAGGTTAAAGTATATAATTCATGCTACCATGATAATGCTCTAGAAGTCTTCCTGAAGGCGGTGAAGGATGGGCAGGCAATCGTCACAAGGGGTTGGACAAAAGTGGTCCGTGCCTATGGCATGCAGGAAGGCACATTATGGGCATTCCGCTTCTTCAACACCGTCGGCAATCAAAATGATTTACACTTGTCTCTTCACCTTTACCGCCTTTAAATATTGTGGTTCATCATAGTTAATTGATGCCTAATCCTGTAATTACTATACATATTGTACTGGCAATTTCATTTATGGATTCGTTGTTGAACCATTGTGCTGAGAATTTGAATTGCACGTTTCATATTTCAAAATTTCCAATTCGAATAATAAATTACAGGCAAAAATAAAAATATATAGGAGCTAATAAAATAGTGTGCACACGGTTACAAAGAAAACAGCATGTGCGATGTAAAAATAGAACAGGCGGTCATGGAACTTTGCAAACGGTTCTGGCAGTAAAAGCGCTTGTGATGGATAGCCCAATGCCACACAGTTTTCTACATCAAATCGTGTGTGATGTAGTTCATAAAGCAAACAGTTAGCCAAGGCAGAGCGTGTGTGATAGTTACACCTTTCACACACGAGCGTATACATAAAACTGTGTGGGATGTACATACGAACGGAAACATTTTCCCTGGATTGACTGTGTGGGATGTACGAAACGTTTTCCCTGGATTGACTGTGTGGGATGTACATAAGAACGGAAATGTATTCCTTGGATTGACTGTGTGTGATATACATACCTAGGGAAATGTTTTTCTGGGATTCACCATGTGGGATGTACATACCTACAAAAATGATTGGGTTTCGATGCCTCGCCAGATCGCACATGAGCTCATTTGGTGTCCGAGGATGGCCTATCCCTGACGATTTCTGGGTCATGTGGGAAGGACCCCCCCCCCCCCTATTGCCCACACTCACTTGGCGACGGTTCCAAATGTCATCACGGAAAGGGGTTAAAAACCATTTGGATAGCACTGACGCGTACCAATGTCCCCTCCAACATATATATATATATATATATATATATATATATATATATATATATATATATATGAGGGGCGGCACCGCTAGAACAAACATCAATAGTTGTTAGCTGTGTGCGGCGCCCCCCTCCACAGTTTACGCCTCCAGTCACATTCACGTAGTGCTTAGGCGAAGCCCTGTGCGGATCACTTCACCATCACCGTCACCACACAGTCATGCTGACGGAACTCTCCCTCAACACTTTGCTGGATCAAGAGTTCGAGGGACGTCATCGAGCTAAACATGTGCAGAACTCGAAGGTGTTGTACGTTCGGTGCTTGATCGGTCGGAACGAGAAGAAGTTTGACTACATAAACCACGTTGTCAAACACTTCCGCTTTTGGTCTACGAGGGTACGTAGACACATTCTCCCCCTCTCGTTGATTTGAATCTCCTAGATAGATCTTGAGTGAGCATAGGAAATTTGTTGAAATTGCATGCTACGTTTCCCAACATGGACGGTCTTTGCGAAGGCCAGCCTCGCCCCTTCAAGGCAAGCGGACCGCTTCACGGTATCAATCCGCGGCGATGCGTCACGCAGCCTCTGCACCAAGCCAAAGTAACTATCCGAAATAGGCTCAGTGAGCCACAACCAGACGCAGAGATCCTTTAGGGCTAGCTCTGCCATCCGATGCGGCTCCATCAGCTGCTTCATCTGGTTGATGAGGGGCGGAGGGTGTTCGGGTGCTTGGAACTGCGACCAGAAAAGCTGCCATTCGGAGTCCTCCCACGTCGCCTAGTGCTCTGCCATAGCAGCCGCACTCTTCGGAAGCTCAGCAAAAATGCCTGTGGAGCGTCAGACCCACATCAGCAAGGCAAACCGGTTGTCGCCAAAAACACTCTACAGCAAGTACTTCTTACCATCCGCAATCCGCCCACTTGGCGGAGCTTCTCCTGGACAACCCGCACCTCCGTCCTTGCTTCCTGGAGCTCTTTGTCCACCTTCGATAGCCTAGAGGACTGCTCCTTTTGCTTTCTCTTAAGGGCCTCACACTTTGTGATGACATCCTTGAGCTCCACCTACACTTCGGCCACTTGAGCCTCGTGCTTCTCTCCGGCGATCTTCGCCTTCTCAAGCTCAGCAGCTACCTTGCCGGCAGCCGCTCTCTTTTCCGCCACCTCGGCCTCGACCTTCTTCAGCATCGCCTTCAGGCTCTCAACCTCAGCGGCGGCATCTGCATTCATCATACACCATATGCTCAGCATGCAATTCGGAACATAAGCATCCAGCGGTGCCAACTATGTACTTTGATAGAAGCTTACCTTGTGCCTCGTCAAGCCGTTTGTTGATGAGGTCAAGCTCTTGATCGGAGAGTTGGAGCTTCCAATCCATCTCCTCCAGGGCAGCGACGTTAGCAGCTGCGGCCCTCTAACTACTGGCTTACGGATACTTGACCCTCTGTAAGGTTTTTGCAATCCTCGTAGAGTCTCGGGGGCTATTATATATATACGGCCTGCTCATACTTTGACTAAAAAGGGTAAAGACCGTTCTTTGGGAAAAATACATTACTTGACTAACCTCAAAGCCTGTTAGAAGGCCTTGGATGGCGTCGTTCAGTCTGGTTTGGATGGGCTGAACACCCCATAGAACCGCACCCATGAGGGCACGATGCTCGTCAACCATGACGGACTTGTTCACCAGCTCCTCCAGCGCGCCCGGGCAACCCGTCATCGCCCGGTTGTTGGTGTCCGGCGCGGGTGGCGGGACCTCAACCCCCTCCCCATCGGAGGGCGGAACCGGCACCTGTGAAGGCCTTGGGCGATTAGGTGTGGTCGGCTGGGAGGGCCCGGACGGCCCGGATTCCCCTCCCGCACTAGCCAGGGGGGACGCACCCTCCTGGTCTTCGGTGATCAAGGCGCAGCCTCGGCCATGGTGGCATCGCCCTCCTCCCCCGTGTTCGGACGGGGAGGGGTCTTCCGGGACAACACTTCCCCGACCTCTTCGGGGATCAAGGGAGGTGTGGAGCGCGACGCGGATCCACTGTTCGCCAATTCGGCGGGCAGAGACTTCCCCTCCGAGGTCTGCTCCGCAGGGTGGCCGCGCGGCGAGCTGAAATGTCATACAATCAGCTTCCATGAGTAAGGGACTATTGAAAATAAAGCAACTACAAATGCCAAAATGCGTACCTGGCAGCAGGGGGCTTGACCCTGGGTTCCCTCTCCGGAACTTTCTCGGATGCCACAGACTCCTCTTCGGAGTCCGAACTATCGAGCAGGTTCAGCTTGGCCTGCACTGCCTCTTTTGACCCCGAGGAGGTTGTTCCTCCTCGACGTCCCCCGACGCCGCCCTCTTCTTGGAGTGGGAGGAGGCGCTCTCCTCCTCGTCCTCCTCTTCGTCCCCGTCTTCAGCAGACGGGGCGGCACTGTCTCCGGACTTGGTGTCTAGACGACCTCTTTGGCGGAGGCCCCCTCTAGCCTCTGGTAACTCCTTCTTCTTCTTCCCCTTCTTTTCTGGCGCCTTGTAAGGCGCCAAGACCAGCAGCCCCTCCAGTTGAGCCGATCGAGGCCCTTCGGGTGGAGGAGTCGGGCTACTGATCTTCTTGGACTTCTTGAGCCAGCCCTGTAAAGGCCACAAACGGATGTTGAGATCAGGTTGTGTGCGGTATGTCCTCTCAAATATGGACCGAGGAAGGGATTAATTACCTCCTTCGGCTGGGTTGCGGCGTCGAGGCTGACGTCTTCATTCTCGGCCGGCCAGTCCTCCTGGGACTTGAACAGTTGACCCCATACTTTATCATGGGTTGTCCCATTGAGGAACTGCATGGTGGCGGGATCATCAGGCTTGTAAGCCCACGTGGGGCTGGCCCTTTACTCATGTAACACCCACGATGCGGATATATCTCCCACATGTCGGGGCACGACTTAGAGGCATAGCCGCATGGTAGGTTTGTCGCAAGAGGGGCAATCTTCACACAATCCCATGTATTGAATAAGAAAGGGATAAAGAGTTGGCTTACAATCGCCACTTCACACAAATACAAGTTAAACATACATCATCCAGAATACAATCAAGGTCCGACTACGGAACCAAAATAAAAGAAAGAAAACCCCAAATGTTAGATCCCCGGTCGTCCCAACTGTGCTCCACTACTGATCAATAGGAAACGAAACAAAACAACGATCAAGATCTTCATCAAGCTCCCACTTGAGCTTGGTTGCGTCACCTGCATTGGTATCATCGGCACCTGCAACTGTTTGGAAGTATCTGTGAGCCACAAGGACTCAGCAATCTCACACCCTCGCGATCAAGACTATTTAAGCTTAAAGGTAGGAAAGGGGGTAGTGAGGTGGAGCTGCATAAGCACTAGCATATATGGTGGCTAACTTAGGCAAAAGAGAGCGAGAAGAGAAGCAAAGCATGGTCGAGAAGCTAATAATGATCAAGAAGTGATCCTGAAACTACTTACGTTCAAGCATAACACGAGACCGTGTTCTCTTCCCGGACTCCGCCGAAAAGAGACCATCACGGCTACACACGCGGTTGATTCATTTTAGTTAAGTTAAGTGTCAAGTTTTCTACAACCGGATATTAACAAATTCCCATCTGCCCATAACCACGGGCACGGCTTTCGAAAGTTCAAAACCCTGCAGGGGTGTCCCAACTTAGCCCATCACAAGCCCTCATGGTCAACTAAGGATATTCCTTCTCCCAGGAAGACACGATCAGTCTCGGAATCCCGGTTACAAGACATTTCGACAATGGTAAAACGAGACCAGCAAGACCGCCCGATGCGCCGACATCCTGATAGGAGCTGCACATATCTCGTTCTCAGGGCAACACCGGATGAACACTACGTACAGCTAAAACCATCCCTCAAGTTTCCCCGAGGTGGCGCCACAAGTGGCTCTGGTTTGGACCAACACTTAGACAAGCACTGGCCCTGGGGGGTTAAAATAAAGATGACCCTTGAGTCTGCAGAACCCAAGGGAAGGTGATAGGTTGTTAGGAAAATGTAAAACCAAGGTTGGGCCTTGCTGGGAGGGGGGGTTATTCAAAGCGAACTGTCAAGGGGTTCCCATAACACCCAACCGCGTAAGGAACGCAAAATCAAGGAACATAACACCGGTATGACGGAAACTAGGGTGGCAAGAGTGGAACAAAACACCAGGCATAAGGCCGAGCCTTCCACCCTTTACCAAGTATATAGATGCATTAAAGTAAACAAGATATAATAATGATATACCAACAATATCCATGTTCCAACATGGAACAAACTTCATCTTCACCTGCAACTAGCAACGCTATAAGAGGGGCTGAGCAAAGCGGTAACATAGCCAAACAACGGTTTGCTAGGAAAGGTGGGTTAGAGGCTTGACATGGCAATATGGGAGGCATGATAAAGCAAGTGGTAGGTATCGCGACATAGCAATAGAGCGAGCAACTAGCAAGCAAAGATAGAAGTGATTTCGAGGGTATGGTCATCTTGCCTGAAATCCCGCAAGGAAGAAGAACGAGTCCATGAAGAAGACAAACGGACGTAGTCGAATGAATCCTCACAACTCCAGAACGAAACCGAAGCTAACGAGAGAAGCAACCCGGAAAGAAGCAAACAACATAGTAAACAACCATCACATAAACATGTCATGATACATAACCAAGTAAGATGCATGTCTGGTTTAATGAGGTATGGCATGACAAAGTGCAACAACCAAAACTACAAATTAAGTGGAGCTCAAAATGCAACGGGTTGCATGTTGATGGAACACCACATCAATTATTTAGTTCACTCTCGTTTAGGTACTCAACAATATTAAATGCTATTAAACATGGCAAGAGGAGAAGCATAAAGAAATTATCTATTTTAGGCAAGTTTAAATGAGGCCGGAACGCCAAACAACAATTCTGGTAAAACCCCATATGCATTTAGCAATTTAAGGCAAACAACAATTTTAAACATTTCAAATGTTATTATCATGATGCGGATGACATGTGGAAGTTTTATGCAAGTTTATGAAAATGTTGATAAGAGCATGTTATGAAGCATTTGTCATCATGGCGGAAACGAAAGGGGTGTCACGGCAACGATAACGGGAATGGTGCCATGGCGGCGAAACGGAAATGATCCCACGGCAACATTCAGCTGATCTGGTAGCTCACGGGGATACCGGTGCAAAAGGAAAAGTGATGGAAGCGTGTCATGCAAGGATGGTGGGGTGCTCCCGGATACCAGGTGTCCCACATGATGGTGGCAAGGCAAAAGAGGGGCTTCGTGCAACGAACAACTCTGACACGGAGCAAACACGGGCATCTCATACACCACACATGCATTCGTCGACGGGCGGTCGTTCTCGGCGGTATACCTTTAAAGCATGCAAATGGTACGGTTCGAGTTCGTCGAGGGAAGTAGAGGAAGTAGTCATTCCCGCGATGGTAGTAGAAGTAGTGGTACTATCGGTCCTCGACGGTAGTGGTACTATCGATCCTCGGCGATGGTAGTGGTACTTGGTGAATCCGAGTTCTTCGCAGGTCGTCATCGAACTTGGTCAAAAAAACACGGCGCGGGTAGAAGTTCACTCGACGGTCTTCGGCAACGATCGTCGCACACGGTTTATAGACGTTCGGGTCTTCCGTAGAGGTACTCGATGCCTCCCGGATGTGTAGTCGTACGCGCACGTATATGAACTTGACGAATCTGAACTCTTTGAGGGTCGTCGTGGTGCTTGTTCATGTAGTAGTCGTACACGTGTCTTCGGCGGGAGTCTTCGGCAGAGGTACTTGACGTCCACGGGTACATTGGGGTCTTCGGACTTACCGGCTTGATGTGATCGGTGTGGATGGCTAACAGGAGGTACTCGTGGACGTCGGTGTTGCGTGTACGTTCAACGGAATGGGACTTGACGAAAACCCCGAAGATGTCCTTGGCGTTTCCTGGTTCGATGGTTGCGCCTTGCTCCGGCGCGGTGAAAGGCAAGGAAGAAGGGCGCGTCGAGCAGAGCAGCAGCGAGGAGGTGTGGTCGTGGTAGCCGAACGAGGCAGGGGCAGAACTTGGGGAGGCGCTGCGATGGCGGCGCGGTGAACACGTACGCAAGCAGAGGCATGACGTGAGGCGAGGATGAAGTAGAGACGACCCGAGGTCGCAGGTGACTGGAGCGCCGCGGCATGGTTCCGTGAAGTAGAGGCAACGGCGGCTTGCTGGAGGATCCTGGCGGCCGGAGGTGACCGGGACAGTCGCTGGGCTTGGGGAGGCGCCGGACTTGCTAGACCTCGCGATGAAGACCCCAGGGAAGCAGGGAACGAGGCGACGATGGCGGTGCTCCAGTCCTCCTAGTGCTCCTTCGGCGAGGAGAGTTGGTAGCGGGGACATGGGCGCAGAGCGACACGCTTTAGGGCCGGCACGGTGGCCTCCATGGCCGGCGGCCGTGCGGTCCGAAGGAGCTCCAGGCGCGGGCTCCAGGCCAAGGCGACGGCGAGGCGGGTCGAGGATGGCAGCGCTGGAGAGAAGCGATGAGGGAAGGAAGGGAGAGGCCATGGATCAGGCGAAGGAGCTCCTCTCCCTCGGCTCGAGTGCGTGCGGGCGTGTGTGTGGCGGCGGAGGAAGGATGGGATCGAGGGGGAGAGGGTGAGTGCCGAACGGGAGTGCTAGGGTTAGGATGGGCTTCTGGTAGTGGCTGCTACTGGGCCTTAGGCGCAGATAGCCCAGGGGAGGTTGGGCTGGCGCAGGAGGTAGGGAGGCCCAGCTGGGCTGGCTAAGCTCTAGTGGTGCTGGACTGGGCTGCGCTGGACTGCTGCTGCTGGTACTGCTTCTGCCTCTTTTCTATTTCTTCAAACAGAAATAAAAGGGCAAAAATTACGGAGGGATTGGAGGGGGTGGTGAGAGATATGAAAATATCCTCAGGGCCCTGGAATTATGCCCTATTTCAATAAAATGACTTGGGGGTTTTTAGAGGTTGAAAAATAATTCAAGTTTGAATTAAATTCAAACTTAAGCCATTTTAAAACCTAACCAAAACATTTCCAAAAGAGGTGAAATTTGGATGAGGGGTTTAGGACAATAAGTTTGACTATTTGGGAGAAAATGAACATTAAAGGAGAAGGGAAAAATGGCACTCGTAGAAATGGAAGAAAAGAAAGGAAGGAGGGGGTGATGGTGCAAGAACCACACATGGAGCATGCAACATGATGAATGAATACAAACACACAATGCACATGATGGGGATGAAATGCAAATGACAATAGGCACAAATGCAATATGATCAAGATAAGCATGGCAATTAAATGAGTAGAAACAACATAACAAAAACAAAAAGAGACCAAAAGATGGAACCCCAAATGGAATTGGATGGAGATCAACATGGATATAATGCCAAATTGGGAAAAGTTACATATGGGGTGTTACAACACTCCACCACTACAAGAGGATCTCGTCCCGAGATCTAGGATGGCACCGGAGAGAAATGAAAAAGGAAGAGAGGAGGTACAACTAAGTTGCTTCTTTGACAAATGAGTGAAACCAAAGAACCTTGAGAGGTTGAACAACTTGAAAGAAAGAATACAATGAAGATGAACAAAGTTGAAAACACTCCGTTAGAAAAGAGAAATGAGGAAGACAAATTTGGACAGCACTCCGGTTGAAAAGAGATGCAAGACTTGATAAGTTGAAAAGAACTTGAGCAGAGGACACAACACTCCGGTTAAATGGATAAGCATGAAAGAACACGATCCTCACAAATCGAGATGATTAGAGAATATTGCAACATCACAATGCCTCCGGAAGGAAGAATAAAAGATATATCATTGGAATAAAAGAATGGAGAAGAAAAAGGCAACTTCTGCCACAACTGACCTTGGAAAGCACCCTTCCAAGAAGGTTATGACAGAGTTGTTGTAAAACCAACAACGAAAAGAACAAGCTTGTAGTGAGCTTACGGAGAACATCTCAAAACTATGAGGTGAAATTCTGCGACTAACGGAAACAATAGATTGGATTGATATCAACAAGGAGATGAGAAGCTTATTTCACCAGGATAGGAAGGAGAATATTGGATCATTGATAAGCATCACAATAGCAATATTCACAATGGAAGGCTTTCGGTGAAATCTGAACCAAGATACTCCAACGAAGAGATTGATGGATTGAGAAGAGCTCATGCTCGAAGAAATTGATGGGTTTAACTATCTCATTCTTGACAACTTGTGAATCATGAAACACGAAATAAATTGTCAAGAATGACATAACACCACCACAAGAGACAATATAGAAAGAATTGCACTTGGGAATGCAAGATGAAGAGAGCTTGAAATCCTCAAAATAATACATGTGTTGAACACCATGTTTATTTTAGAGTATAACTTGGCAGATCAAAACTTCGAGGGAAATCTTGACGAACAACTGAAGAATGAAAGGAATCCTTGATGAACCACCATGTAGAGCCTCCATGAAGAACTCCAGTAACAAAATGATGATCAAAAGAAAGAGAAGTTGACAACACAAGGTGAAGCCTTATAATGATTTAGATGGATCTCCGTGGTGATATAATTGCGAGAGCTTGGAACTCCGGGAAAGAAAAGATGAAACAATTGAAAACCGAGAACTTGATGAGCCTCCGGAATAAGGAATTGGATTTACTCAATGAAACAAGAATAAGAATTACATTATGCTTATCCTTCGCCAATTTAAATTGATGACAAGCAACGGATTTGGCATACTACTTATTCTTGTAGAAAGGATTAAGATAGATATAGCGCAAACTTGAGAAAGTCTTCAACGAACTACCGTCAGGATTTGAAAGAACGAATGAATTTATATGATAACCAAGGAATAGAACTCATGAATGAACCACAGTAAGAATTGAAAATGAACATAGCATAGGCACAATTCACCAGGAAGAATTGGAAAAAATGAAGATACTTGCTAGGATTCATATACATGAGAATGAAGAGATCACGAGCTGATTAGAGAATACTTGAGCGATGCACCGGTAAGATTTGGAGAACGAGAGCTAAAAGCTGGAACGAGTAACTCTAAGATGATGAGCTCCGGAGAATCAAACTGAAAAGACTCCTGAATTGTTCCTGATGGGTGAAAAGAATTTTCACAATCGAAAACAATTTATGAGAGGATGACCTTAAGCTAGAACCATGAATCTTTGGAAGAATGGATATGATTGCAGAGAAACTCTCCTTCAGTCTTCAAATCTGAGAATGATGACGAGAAACACCACCATGAATTGTTGAGACACTCCGTAATAATGAAGAATAGAAAAGTTGAACCAACGCTGAAAAGAATTTGAAAGATCTTGGAGAAAGACATATGACTGATGATAATTCATTCTTGCGTCAAACTTTGAAATGAATTTGAGAAGCTCCTGGAAAATTTGAAGAGTCGGGTAAGATCTTGGGAAAAGACCTGTGGGTTAGGGCCCACTCAAAAGAAACACCGTTGAAGAGATTGCTTGAAAAGAGAGATTGCACCAGTTGAAAAGGATCGACATGACAATCTCGATTATCATGAAGGACTAGTATTCACATAGAAATGTGAGAACACCGTTTCGGAAAGGTATGGAATCAACACTTGACATCGAAGCAACTCGAATACCACAACTCAAAGCAAAATAAAGGTTTGGCTTGCAAAATAAGCCGGAAACAAACATATGATAGATCCCATATCTTATCATGTGACTGTTGGAAAGATTATTCTAGGAGCTACTTGAATTCCCACCTATAAAACTCCCGAAACTTTCTGGTTATGCAATCAGGTGTTGGGGATACAGGGGAAGCATAATATCTCACCCAAAACTAGCAAATCCTACATCCAGTTGTATCCATCCTTCAACACATAACCAAGAAAACTTCGGAAATCATTTACCTCAACCTTCGAAAAGCATCCGTTATATGAGTTATGCCAATACTCCCGAACTCCCACCCCAGTACTCGGTGGCGTTGAGGTTATCTCACCAACAACTGCATAAAAGAGATTTTCGATGTCGGCGAACTCAGGTATTCCAGAACTGCAACGATAAAATTGTGATGACAACACCTCGGAGCTCAACTCCCCGGGACACTGCCATAACCCCTAAATGTCAGGAGGCACCAAGAACAATGTTCTCGTCACAAAACCATCGGAACAATTCCAAGATAGACGCGTGATCCTAATTTTTTCGTGAAATTTGAGGAGAGAAGAGTTAAAACTCTACGTCAGGAGGCCTCACCAGAGCGACAAAGGGACTGGGGAGTAAAAAGAATCCTACTCTCCGATATATATAATCCTAAGACTAAAAACATTTTGTTCTAGACTCAATAGCGTTAGTGATTCGATCAAGCAAGGGGCTCCTAAGTCGGGGAAGGCTCTGATTACCAACTTGTAACACCCACGATGCGGATATATCTCCCATGTGTCGGGGCACGACTTAGAGGCATAGCCGCATGGTAGGTTTGTCTCAAGAGGGGTAATCTTCACACAATCCCATGTACTGAATAAGAAAGCGATAAAGAGTTGGCTTACAATCGCCACTTCACACAAATACAAGTTAAACATACATCATCCAGAATACAATCAAGGTCTGACTACGGAACCAAAATAAAAGAAGAAAACCCCAAATGCTAGATCCCCGATCGTCCCAACTGGGCTCCACTACTGATCAACAGGAAACGAAACAAAACAATGATCAATATCTTCATCAAGCTCCCACTTGAGCTTGGTTGTGTCACCTGCACTAGTATCATCGGCACCTGCAACTGTTTGGAAGTATCTGTGAGCCACAAGGACTCAGCAATCTCACACCCTTGCGATCAAGACCATTTAAGCTTGAAGGTAGGAAAGGGGGTAGTGAGGTGGAACTGCAGCAAGCACTAGCATATATGGTGTCTAACTTAGGCAAAAGAGAGCGAGAAGAGAAGCAAAGCACGGTCGAGAAGCTAATAATGATCAAGAAGTGATCCTGAAACTACTTACGTTCAAGCATAACACGAGACCGTGTTCTGTTCCCGACTCCACCGAAAAGAGACCATCACGGCTACACACACAGTTCATTCATTTTAGTTAACTTAAGTGTCAAGTTTTCTACAGCCGGATATTAACAAATTCCCATCTGCCCATAACCGCGGACACGGCTTTTGAAAGTTCAAAACCCTGCAAGGGTGTCCCAACTTAGCCCATCACAATCTCTCATGGTCAACGAAGGATATTCCTTCTCCCAGGAAGACCCGATCAGTCTCGGAATCCCGGTTACAAGACATTTCTACAATGGTAAAACAAGACCAGTAAGACCGCCCGATGCACCGACATCCTGATAGGAGCTGCACATATCTCGTTCTCAGGGCAACACCGGATGAACACTATGTACAGCTAAAACCAGACCTCAAGTTTCCCCGAGGTGGCGCCGCAAGTGGCTCTGGTTCGGACCAACACTTAGACAAGCACTAGCCCGGGGGGTTAAAATAAAGATGACCCTTGAGTCTGCAGAACCCAAGGGAAGGTGATAGGTTGTTAGGCAAATGTAAAACCAAGGTTGGGCCTTGCTGGAGGAGTTTTATTCAAAGCGAACTGTCAAGGGGTTCCCATAACACCCAACCGCGTAAGGAACGCAAAATCAAGGAACATAACACCGGTGTGACGGAAACTAGGGCGGGAAGAGTGGAACAAAACACCAAGCATAAGGCCGAGCCTTCCACCCTTTACCAAGTATATAGATGCATTAAAGTAAACAAGATATAATAAAGATATCCCAACAATACCCATGTTCCAACATGGAACAAACTTCATCTTCACCTGCAACTAGCAACGCTATAAGAGGAGCTGAGCAAAGCGGTACATAGCCAAACAACGGTTTGCTAGGAAAGGTGGGTTAGAGGCTTGACATGGCAATATGGGAGGCATGATAAAGCAAGTGGTAGGTATCGCGGCATAGCAATAGAGCGAGCAACTAGCAAGCAAAGACAGAAGTGATTTCGAGGGTATGGTCATCTTGCCTGAAATCCCGCAAGGAAGAAGAATGAGTCCATGAAGAAGACAAACGGACGTAGTCGAACGAATCCTCACAACTCCGGAACGAAACCGAAGCTAACGAGAGAAGCAACCCAGAAAGAAGCAAACAACATGGTAAACAACCATCACATAAACATGGCCTGATGCACAACCAAGTATGTGCTACCTCTTGAGCACTGCGTTGGTTTTCCCCGAAGAGGAAGGGATGATGCAGCAAAGTAGCGTAAGTATTTCCCTCAGTTTTTGAGAACCAAGGTATCAATCCAGTAGGAGGCTACACGCAAGTCCCTCATACCTGCACAAAACAAATAAATCCTCGCAACCAACGCGAATAGGGATTGTCAATCCCTCCACGGCCACTTACGAGAGTGACATATGATACCACTTACGAGAGTGACATCTGATAGATATGGTAAGATAAGATTGTTGGTATTTTTGTGATAAAGATGCAAAGTAAAATAAAGTCAAAGTAAAGAGCAAAGGAAATAACTAAGTAGTAGGGGATTAATATGATGAAGATAGACCCAGGGCCATAGGTTTCACTAGTGGCTTCTCTCGAGAGCATAAGTATTCTACGGTGGGTGAACAAATTACTGTTGAGCAATTGACAGAATTAAGCATAGTTATGAGAATATCTAGGTATGATCATGTATATAGGCATCACGTCCGAGACAAGTAGACCGACTCCTGCCTGCATCTACTACTATTACTCCACTCATCGACCGCTATCCAGCATGCATCTAGAGTATTAAGTTAAAAACAGAGTAACGCCTTAAGCAAGATGACATGATGTAGAGGGATAAACTCATGCAATATGATGAAAACCCCATCTTGTTATCCTCGATGGCAACAATACAATACGTGCCTTGATGCCCCTACTGTCAGTGGGAAAGGACACCGCAAGATTGAACCCAAAGCTAAGCACTTCTCCCATTGCAAGAAATATTAATCTAGTAGGCCAAACCAAACTGATAATTCGAAGGGACTTGCAAAGATAACCAATCATACATAAAAGAATTCAGAGAAGATTCAAATATTGTTCATAGATAGACTTGATCATAAACCCACAATTCATCGGTCTCAACAAACACACCGCAAAAAGAAGATTACATCGAATAGTTCTCCACAAGAGAGGGGGAGAACATTGTATTGAGATCCAAAAAGAGAGAAGAAGCCATCTAGATAATAACTATGGACCCGTAGATCTGAGGTAAACTACTCACACTTCATCGGAGGGGCTATGGTGTTGATGTAGAAGCCCTCCGTGATCGATGCCCCCTCCGGCGGAGCTCGGGAATAGGCCCCAAGATGGGATCTAGTGGATACAGAAAGTTGCGGTGGTAGAATTAGGTTTTTGGCTCCGTATCTGATCGTTTGGGGGTACATAGGTATATATAGGAGGAAGGAGTACGTCGGTGGAGCAACAGGGGGCCCACGAGGGTGGAGGGCGCGCCTGGGGGGGGGGGGGGGGGGTAGGCGCGCCCCCTACCTCGTGGCCTCCTCTTTTGTGTCTTGACGTAGGGTCCAAGTCTCCTGGGTCTTGTTCGTTGAGAAAATCACGTTCCCGAAGGTTTCATTCCGTTTGGACTCCCTTTGATATTCCTTTTCTTCGAAACCCTAAAACAGGCAAAAAACAGCAATTCTGGGATGGGCCTCCGGTTAACAGGTTAGTCCCAAAAATAATATAAAAGTGGATAATAATGCCCAATAATGTCCAAAACAGTAGATAATATAGCATGGAGCAATCAAAAATTATAGATATGTTGGAGGCGTATCAGTATGATGCATGTCCGGTTTAATGAGGTATGGCATGGCAAAGTGCAACAACCAAAACTACAAATTAAGTGGAGCTCAAAATGCAACAGGTTGCATGTTGACGGAACACCACATCAATTATTTAGTTCTCCCTTATTTAGGTACTCAACAATATTAAATGTTGTTAAACATGGCAAGAGGAGAAGCATAAAGAAATTATCTATTTAGGCAAGTTTAAATGAGGCCGGAACGCCAAACAACAATTCCGGTAAAACCCCATATGTATTTAGCAATTTAAGGCAAACAACAATTTTAAACATTTTAAATGTTATTATCATGATGCGGATGACATGTGCAAGTTTTATGAAAGTTTATGAAAATGTTGATAAGAGCATGTTATGGAGCATTTGTCATCATGGCGGAAACAAAAGGGGTGCCACAGCAAAGATAACGGGAATGGGGCCACGGCGGCGAAACGGAAATGATGCCACGACAACATTCCGCTGATCCGGTAGCTCACGGGGATACCGGTGCAAAAGGAAAAATGACGGAAATGTGTCATGCAAGGATGGTGGGGTGCTCCCGGATACCGGGTGTCCCACATGACGGTGGCAAGGCAAAAGAGGGGCTTCGTGCAACGAACAACTCCGACACAGAGCAAACACGGGCATCTCATACACAACACATGCATTCGTCCACGGGCGGTCGTTCTCGGCGGTATACCTTTAAAGCAAACGGGACGGTTCGAGTTCGTCGAGGGAAGTAGAGGAAGTAGTCATTCCCGGGATGGTAGTAGAAGTAGTGGTACTATCGGTCCTCAACGGTAGTGGTAATATCGATCCTCGGCGATGGTAGTGGTACTTGGTGAATCCGAGTTCTTCGCAGGTCGTTATCGAACTTGGTCAAAAAAACACGGCGTGGGTAGACATTCACTCGACGGTCTTCGGCAATGGTCGTCGCACACGGTTCGTAGACGTTTGGGTCTTCCGTAGAGGTACTCGACGCCTCCCGGATGTGTAGTCATACACGCACGTAGATGAACTTGACGAATCCGAACTCTTCAAGGGTCGTCGTGGTGCTCGTTCATGTAGTAGTCGTACACGTGTCTTCGGTGGGAGTCTTCGGCAGAGGTACTTGACGTCCACGGGTACATTGGGGTCTTCGGACTTACCGGCTTGATGTGGTCGGTGTGGACGACTAGCAGGAGGTACTCGTGGACGTCGGTGTTGCGTGTACATTCAACGGAACGGGACTTGACGAAAACACCGAAGATGTCCTTGGCATTTCCTGGTTCGATGGTTGCGGCTTGCTCCGGCGCAGGGAAAGGCAAGGAAGAAGGGTGCGTCGAGCAGAGCATCAACGAGGAGGTGTGGTCGTGGTAGCCGAACGTGGCAGGGGCAGAACTTGGGGAGGCGCTGCGACGGCGGCACGATGAACACATACGCGAGCAGAGGCATGACGTGAGGTGAGGACGAAGTAGAGACGACCCGAGGTCGCAGGTGACTGGGGCGCCGCGGCGTGGTTCCGTGAAGCAGAGGCAACGGCGGCTTGCTGGAGGATCCTGGCGGCCGGAGGTGACTGGGACGGTCGCTGGGCTTGGGGAGGCGCCGGACTAAATGGACCTCGCGATGAAGACCCCGGGGAAGCAAGGAACGAGGTGACGACGGCGGGCTCCATTCCTCCCAGTGATCCTTCGGCGAGGAGAGTTGGCAGCGGGGATGTGGGCGCAGGGCGACGCGCTTTAGGGCCTGCACGGTGGCCTCCATGGCCGGCGGCCGTGCGGTCCGAAGGAGCTCCAGGCGCGGGCTCCAGGCCAAGGTGACGGCAAGGCGGGTCGAGGGCGGCGGCGCTGGAGAGAAGCGATGAGGGGAGGAAGGGAGAGGCCATGGATCGGGTGAAGGAGCTCCTCTCCCTCGGCTCGATGTGTGCGGGCGTGTGTGTGGCGGCGGAGGAAGGATGGGATCGAGGGGGAGAGGGTGAGTGCCGAACTGGAGTGCTAGGGTTAGGATGGGCTTCTGGTAGTGGCTGATGTTGGGCCTTAGGCGCAGATGGCCCAGTGGAGGTTGGGCCGGCGCAGGAGGTAGGGAGGCCCAGCTGGGCTGGCTGAGCTCTGGTGGTGCTGGACTGGGCTGCGCTAGACTGCTGCTACTGGTACTGCTTCTGCCTCTTTTCTATTTCTTCAAACAGAAATAAAAGGGCAAAAAGTACGGAGGGATTGGAGGGGGTGGTGAGATATATGAAAATATCCTCAGGACCCTGGAATTATGCCCTATTTCAATAAAATGATTTGGGGGATTTTAGAGGTTGAAAACTAATTCAAGTTTGAATTAAATTCAAACTTGAGCCATTTTAAAGCCTAACCAAAACATTTCCAAAAGAGGTGAAATTTGGCAGAGGGGTTTAGGACAATAAGTTTGACTATTTGGGAGAAAATGAACATTAAAGGAGAAGGGAAAATGGCACTCGTAGAAATGGAAGAAAAGGAAGGAAGGAGGGGGTGATGGTGCAAGAACCACACATGGAGCATGCAACATGATGCATGAATACAAACACACAATGCACATGATGGGGATGCAATGCGAATGACAATAGGCACAAATGCAATATGATCAAGATAAGCATGGCAATGAAATGAGTAGAAACAACATAACAACAACAAAAGGAAACCAAAAGATGGAACCCCAAATGGAATTGGATGGAGATCAACATGGATATAATGCCAAATTGGGAAAAGTTACATATGGGGTGTTACAACTGACTGGGGAGGATCCGACGCTTGAGCATTATTTGGACCCCATTAGTCAATTTGGTGTCGGTCTCCATCACGCTAGCGATGTGCTTCTCAAGCATCTTCACCTCAGCGGCGGATCCCTAGTCCGGACCTTTCGTGCATGAGGTCAATCTCGCTGGGGGGCCGGATCTGAACTCGTGAGCGGTCGTCCAGGCCGCATCCCTTGGTTCTGTGATATAGAACCACTCATTTTTCCACACCTTGATGGTGTCAACAAACTGGCCCTCCGACCGACTCGGGTCGGCTTGCTGATCATAGGCCAGCCACGGTCTGCTTGGGCACCGCTAACCACCTTGGGCTCGATGTTGAACACTCTTAGCCATAGGCCAAAGTGCGGCTGGACTCGCAGGAGGGCCTCAAAGACGATGATGAAGGCCAAGATGTGGAGGAGAGAGTTGGTGGGTAGATCATGGAAATCTAGCCCGTAGAAGAACATGAACCCCATCACAAAGCGGTGCAGAGGAAATCCTAGCCCCCAGATAAAATGGGGAAGAAATACTACCCTCTTGCCCAGCTTGGGCGTAGGGATGATCTGGCCCTCCTCGGGGGGGGGGGCGATGGGCGATGTCGGTCGATAAGTAGCTGGCCCGCTTCAGCTCCAAGATGTCATTTTTTGTGACGATGGAGGCGTCCCACTTGCCGTTTGCACCGGATTCGGCCATGGCTGGGGCTAGAGAGGAGCTGGACGTGATTTGCCACAGAGTAGGAAGGAAGGGCGCTGGAGCTCTGGAGATTGCAAAGGCAACAGTGGAAGGTGGAAGAAGGCGTAAGATGTTAACTGCAGTTGTTCCCCTCTTTATAGGCCATGAAGGAGCCTAGGGTTCCCCTTTTCATGCCGTGGGCTTCTCCACTTCCCGATGTACTCACGGCGTTATGCATGGGTGGGGAATCGAAATCATTAATCATACCCCCTAAAAAATGAGGCACGATCTCTGCCTTGATGAGACGTGCCAATGGAGGGGCGGCCTTGAGCCGCGCATCAAGAGCTGCCAGTCATTCGACGTTATGATCGGCCACGACCCTTCACTAAAAGTTGTCAGACATGGGCACTGTTCACACTCGAGCACTTTGGCCTCCAAGGCTAAGTAAAGTGTACGCTTCGAATTCCGAACACTACTCAAACTCTGAGCACACGCAGGACATGATGAGGAACTTACCTCGCAAGCCGAAGACTATGAGGTGTGCAGATGCCGGACACAAGCCCTGACGTCGGAGGCTAGTTTGGGGGCTACTGAGGGAGTCCTGGATTAAGGGGTCCTCGGGCTACCGGCCTGTTGTATACAGGCCGGATTGATGGGCCACTGAGGGGTCAAGCTATAGTGTGGATCTGTGACCGGATAAGGAATCTTCGGAGTCGTGGTGTGCCCTCCAAGCCAAGATTAGACGGGATCTTTCCTTCCTTGTAACCGATCGCATGTAACCCTAACCCTACTGGTGTCTAGATAAACCAGAGATTTTAGTCTTTAGGCTAGAGCAACATCCATCACCCCATTAACCTAGGGTTTAACTCGCCTGATCTCGAGGTAGATCGACTCTGTAACCATATCATACATCAAATACAATCAAGCGGGACATAGGATTTTACCTCTTCAGGAGGGCCCGAACCTGGGTAAACACTGTGTTCAACGTCCCTTTTTCCCCATCGATCCAAGATCCACAGTTCGGTACCCCCTACCCAAGATCCGCCGGTTTTGACACCTACACCGGGGCGTCTTCGGCGGCGCTAACGAGCTCGGTAATGCATACGTGCCAAGCGTCGTACCCAGCCTCGGTGGGATGGTAGCGCAACAACCCCTGTGCCATGAGCAACACAGCCTGTGGAGCCGGCGGGTCGCGGCAGGCAAGCGAGGACACAGTGGCGGTGTGGGCAGGCTACTAATGTTGTTGCGCCTTGAAAGTGCAACTATCCCTAGGTGGTTTTGGTAATTCATAACAACATATAGCTCATTGAGCTAATGCTATTCCAAGATGATCATTTCAGGAAAGCTCAATGATTGGCATGGCATGGATGGTGAAAGTGGAACCCTCAAAATGCTAAGGACAAAGGATTGGCTCTAGCTCATATGCTCAAGACTCTTCATTTTACATTTTAGTGGTCCAAGATCACATTGAGTCCATAGGAAAAGCCAATACTATCAAGGAGGGATGAGGTGTTGCTTAATGAGCCTCTTGCTTCATGTGCTTAATGATATGCTCCAAAATCCTCAGCTACTTTCCCATATCCACATTTGACCTAAACCCAAAGCCAAACTCGGCCCTACCGATTCTTTCGACCCGGCGCCACCGAGTTTCATTCGTCATAGCCATTGCCAAACCCTAAGCAAATCGGTTCTACCGATAGGGATCTCGGTCTCACCGAGATGGGATTGCAATTTCTCTGTTTCCTTTTCGTAACTTTTCGGTCTCACCGAAAGAGCGGATCGGTCCCACCGAGATTGCAATGTAAACTCACTGTTTCCTTTTCGTAACATTTCGGTCTCACCGAGAAGAGCGAATCGGTCCCACCGAGTTTGCCTGACCAACCCTCTGGTTAGCTTATTACCAAATCGGTCTCACCGAGTTTGTGTAATCGGTCTCACCGAGATTACGTTATGCCCTAACCCTAACCATATCGGTCCTACCGAGTTGCATGTCAGTCCCACCAAAAATCTCTAACGGTCACTAGGTTTACTATTTCGGTCCGACCGAGTTTGTTGATTCCATCCCACCGAGATTGGTAAATTGTGTGTAACGGTTGGATTTTGTGTGGAGGCTATATATACCCCTCCACCTCCTCTTCACTCGTGGAGAGAGCCATCAGAACACATCTACACTTCCAACTCATATGTTCTGAGAGAGAACCACCTACTCATGTGTTGAGGCCAAGATATTCCATTCCTACCACATGAATCTTGATCTCTAGTCTTCCCCAAGTTGCTTTCCACTCAAATCTTCTTTCCACCAAATCCAAATCCAAATCCTGTGAGAGAGAATTGAGTGTTGGGGAGACTATCATTTGAAGCACAAGAGCAAGGAGTTCATCATCAACACACCATTTGTTACTTCTTGGAGAGTGGTGTCTCCTAGATTGGCTAGGTGTCACTTGGGAGCCTCCGACAAGATTGTGGAGTTGAACCAAGGAGTTTGTAAGGGCAAGGAGATCGCCTACTTCGTGAAGATCTACCGCTAGTGAGGCAAGTCCTTCGTGGGCGATGGCCATGGTGGGATAGACAAGGTTGCTTCTTCGTGGACCCTTCGTGGGTGGAGCCCTCCGTGGACTCGCGCAACCGTTACCCTTCGTGGGTTGAAGTCTCCATCAACGTGGATGTAGGATAGCACCACCTATCCGAACCACGGGAAAAACATCCGTGCCTCCAATTGCGTTTGAATTCTCCAAACCCTTCCCTTTACATTCTTGCAAGTTGCATGCTTTACTTTCCGCTGCCAATATACTCTTTGCATGCTTGCTTGAATTGTGTGATGATTCCTTGACTTGTCCTAAAATAGCTAAAATCTGACAAGAACTAAAATTGGGAAAAGGTTAAGTTTTTATTTGGTCAAGTAGTCTAATCACCCCCTCTAGACATACTTTCGATCCTACAAGTGGTATCAGAGCTTTGGTCTCCATTTGCTTTGATTTCCATAGCTTTTGGTGGTCATAGCCTTGGTTTCAAAACCTAGGAGAGTATGGCATCTAGCGAGGGAAATTATCACCGTAGAGGTCCTTACTTTGATGGTACTAATTTTGCTAGTTGGAAGCATAAAATGAAAATGCATATTCTTGGACATAACCCCGCCGTTTGAGATATTGTGTGTGTTGGTTTGCAAGGTGACTTCTTTGATGGGAGAGAACCAAACCGTGAAGCTACCGCGGATGAGTTGAAGATGTTGCAATACAATGCTCAAGCTTGTGATATTCTCTTCAACGGATTGTGCCCCGAAGAATTCAACAAAATCAGCCATCTTGAGAATGCAAAGGAAATTTGGGACACTTTGATTGATATGCACGAAGGTACCGACTCCGTCAAGGAATCCAAATTGGATGTGCTTCAGAGTCAACTTGACAAGTTCAAAATGAAGGATGGTGAAGGTGTCGCTGAAATGTACTCTAGGCTTGCTCTCATCACAAATGAGATTGTCGGCTTAGGAAGTGAAGAGATGACCGATAGATTCATCATCAAGAAGATTCTAAGAGCCTTGGATGGAAAATATGATACCGTGTGCACATTGATCCAAATGATGCCCAATTACAAAGATCTCAAGCCAACGGAGGTAATTGGAAGAATTGTTGCTCATGAGATGTCACTTAAGGATAAAGAGGAACTTCACAACAAATCAAGTGGTGCCTACAAAGCCTCATGTGAAGCCCCTACATCATCAAGTGAGAAACAAAACTTCAATGAAGAATTGAGCTTAATGGTGAAAAACTTCAACAAGTTCTACAAGAGTAGAAGCAAAGATAGAAGCTCCAAGTCAAGGTCCTACAATGACAAAAGATCTTCTAGTCGAGAGCGAAACTGCTACAATTGTGGAAGACCCGGACACTATTCCAATGAGTGTACGGCTCCCTACAAGAGAAGAGAAGACTCTCCAAAAAGAAGAAGCAAAAGAGAAGAATCACCACCAAGAGAGAGAAGGAGTAGAGATGATCGTTATGAACGAAGACACTCACGGAGAAGCAAGGATTCGGAAAGGAAGGAAAAAATCATCAAGGAGCTACACAAAACAAAGACATCAGGCTCATGTTGGTGAATGGGTATCCGGCTCCGACTCCGACAACCACTCTGAGAGAAGTTATCACTCCGATTCCGAATATACTCAAGATGAAGGTGTTGCCGGTCTAGCACTTGTGTCAACCAACTCCTACGATATATTTGACTCACCAAATGAAGGAATTGGAAGATGCTTCATGGCCAAAGGTCCTAAGGTAACACACCCCGAGTATGTTGATTTTAATAGTGATGAAGATGACTTGTTAGGTGATGATGATTTACTTGTTGACAACTCTAGTGATGAATACTATGATGAAACGTCAATTAATCATGCTAATCAAGATAAATTGAATGACAATGATAAGGAGAAGATTGAGGCTCTAACTAAAGAACTAAACACTCTTAAGTTAGCTCATGAAACTATCTTCGAAGATCATCGAGAACTTTTAAGAGCTCATGAGAAGTTACGCTTTGAAAAGATCAATCTTGAGCAAGAGCATGAGTTTTTAAAGGCAATCAATGATGATCTCCGCAAGAAAATTTCTTCTTACATTGCCAAGCGTTTACTCTTATCCACTTACATGCCTCAAGTCAAGTCTAGTAACAAGAACAAGAAAGATTCTTCCTCTAGTAGTAACAATGATCATGCTAAATCCAATATTGTTGCTTCTAGTAGTTCTCTTGATTCCACTAATGATTCTCTTAGCCAAGTTACACTTGAGCAAGAAAATATCTTATTGAAGGGAATTATAGAGAAAGGAGTGTACAAAAGCCTTGCCGGGAGTAAGCAATTCGAGGAAATTGTGCGCAAGCAAGGAAGGCACCGGAAGAATCAAGGTGTTGGTTTTGAATGAAAGTTCAATGCCAATGGAGTTGAGTGGGAAGAAGATCAATACCCCAAGACAAAGTTTGTTCCTCAACAAGAGAAGTATGATCCTACTTCCTTCAAGGGGACACAAGCTCAAGATGATCTTCCACCATAAGACTACAAGCAAAAAGGCAAGGACAAGCTTCAAGAGGAAATTGATGCATTTGAAGAAGCTCCTAAGACCTTAGTCAAGTGGATTCCCAAGACCACTTCAAGTTCCACTTCATCAAGTACGACTACAACTCCAAGGATTCCCATCAAGATGATGTGGATCCAAAAGAAGAAGAACTAGAGAGTTCTTGAGGGTGACTCCGCCAACATACTTCACTCTTATCATTTTGGCAAGAACAAGTGCAATCAACTTCCACATCTTGCACTAGTTCAAGGAGTCACAAACCCTCTTGTTGGTAAGACAAGGGACAAGGTAACCTAAAAGTTTTCATGGACATCATCTTGTGTGTGCATCACTCTATGTCTATGGATATCCTTGTTTGTTCCTTGTGGGACTAACCCATGTAGGTATTGAAAGTGCAATTCACTCAAATGGATAGCTCCAAGTGATCTACATCAACATTGAGCATCCACATCTTCAACATCTACATGAAGTCATCATCGACAAAACCCAAGGTTAGTTCATCCCTCTTAGGAGGGATATCACATCTAGGGGGAGCTTTACTCTAAGACTTGAGCTAAAGCAACTCTAAAGATGTGAACACAACAATGCTTTATGTAAAAGTGGTAACCCCACTTGAGCTTAAACGATGAGTATGACCTATGATCAAGTGTTCTCACTTGACTCCTAAGTCAATATACTCATATATAGATGACCTAGTCATCGCCAATTGCTTGATAGATGCTAGAATTGGTTGTGCATGCTTTGTCACATATTTCAATTGCCATTTTATTGTGTGAGCATGTTGGTTGCATATTTTACTCATTCGAGGACATCCACTTGTTGTTTTGATTGTTTGGTTTTATTTCCTTTTGCCAAGTGGATGGACAAGAATGCCTAAGAACCTCCTCTAGCTATCTATGATTTTCTCGTCTCAAACTCTATTCATGCTACATCACAAAATTTGATCAAGTCAGATTCGAACCACTCTGTGTGAGGAGCACTCGGAGTCCCCGATTCATCATAGACTTAAACTTCCAAAACCTCTTTGTGATTCTCGGTCTGACCGATATCCTACTTTCGGTCCTACCGAGATCATTAAGTTGATCTGAATTTTCGATCTCGGTGCAACCGATTTGAACCATTCGGTCACACCGAGTTGCAATAACTGTATACAGTTTTGCATCTCGGTGCCACCGAGTTGTTCCACTCGGTCACACCGACAGGGTCGGGCTATATATAGGCACGGGCAAAAATTTGGAAATTTCTCCGAACCCCTTCGCCCGCGCGATAGCTCGCTCTGCCAACGTGGTCTCCGGATCGTCTCCTTGCCGCCAGCCGCCTCCAGTCACTGGTCTCCATCGCCGTCAACGGAACTCAACCCCGCCATTGCCACCGTAGCGAGTCTCCGCCAAACTAGGGTATGGACTCGATCTTTGTGCTATCCCCAATCTGATTCCTAGCACATTGTGATCTTATTGTTTCTAGCCACGATTGAAACACTCCTATCCAGTCAATGCATTCGTAGAATAGGATTGATTCGAAAACTTTAGGGTTAGGTTTCCGCTGAAACCATCTCGGACCCACCGAGTTGAAAAACTCGGTCCCACCGATTTGGCTCATGCCATTGCACAAGTGAGACTCGGTCTGACCGAGAATTACTAATCAGTGTGACCGATTTTGGAACTTTGTGAAACCCTAGCAGTCTCGGTGCCACCGAACTGTGACTCGGTCTGACCGAGTTCACTAGTTTAGGTTCCAAAACTGCTTCGGTATCACTGAGTTTAAAAATTGGTAGATCCGAAATGATTTCTATGGGAAACTAAAACTAAGATTTTGAATCATTCTTTTGCCAAAATCTCTGCATTTTGTGATGCTCATCCACTCTACCTCATCTATAAACTGTTCACAGGGTCAGCAGTCAGCTTGTTCATCATGTCAGATCAGGGTGATAGCCAAAACCTGTCAGAGCAGCAAGTGCACATGAGTGAGGGCACTAGTCCCTCCAGTTCCTCAGATGAAGGCAACAAGAGCACTCCTAGTAACTTGCCAAAAACTGCCACCAGACAAAGGAAGAAAAGAACCTCAGAATCAGAGGATGAGGACTATGTGGCAGAAGAAGAAGCCACTTCCAAGAAAGTGGTTAAGAAGGAATATAGCACTGCTGCTACCACCAAGCCAGGCATGAAGCAAAAGGTTCCTGCAAAGATAATTCCAATGTCTAAGGCCAGAGCATCTACTCAAGTCCCTTTGGGATCTGAACCCAAAGAAGCTGCTGCAGAAGGGAAGAAGAGGAAGGAGAGGATCAAAAAGACCACTGCTAGAGTGCTTGGGAGATCCTCAATCATGAGAGATTCTGAAGAGGAAGAGGAAGAAGAGGTTGCTGTACCAGCACCCAAGGCACAAAAGCTGATGGGTGATGCTATAAGATCAGGGGCTACTGCATCCAAGCCCAAGGAAGCACCCAAGGCTACATCAAAGGCCAAGACAGCTCCAAAAAGGAACACAAGGAGCATACCAGCTGCTGAAAAGAACAAGGCCCCAGTGCCTGACACTGCAGAAGAAGAGGAAGGCCAAGTTCTCAAGAAGCTAAAGCCCAAGATCCCAGACCACAATGAAGCTCATCCTGTGGCTGAGGACATGAAGATCAGAAGAGACTCAGGGCTGAGAAAGTGGAGAGCAGAAGATCCATATGCTACAAGAAGAAGAACTGCTGTTGACTATAGGTTCCACACTAAGGAACAGCAGGACTTCTATGAGACAGTCTTGTTGGATAAGAAGCCCATTGTTTGTGACATGAGATGGGTAGATTGGCAGTTCATCAAGGACAATGAAGAGCACTATCCTGGAGTGCAAGATAGCTTCAAGGCTTGTGGAGTAGCAGACTTTATTGGGCAGAAGCTCACAAAGTGGAATGAAGAGCTGATCATGCAGTTCTACTCCACAGCACACTTCTATCCAGATGGAAGGATTGTGTGGATGTCTGAAGGTATGAGGTACCAATCAACAGTTGCTGAGTGGGCACAGCTCATCAATGCCCCAAAGGAGCATGAGGATGACTTAGACATCTATGCCAAGAAGAAGATGGACCACAACTCTATGTCCAACATGTACAAGGAAATTCCAAACAAGGCACTTGATACTTTCAAGTTTGGGTCTGTACATTATCTTCTGTCAGGGTTGCCAACTATCAATTGGATTTTGAGGCACACTCTGTTGCCCAAGTCAGGTGATCACAAGATGATCAGAGGACATGCAATCAACTTGCTTCATATCTTTGATGTGCCACAGAAATTCAAAGTCATGAGCCTCATGGTAGAGACCATCAAAAGAACTGCAACAGATCAGAAGAGGAGTTGTGGTTATGCCCCTCAGATCCAGGAGCTAATTAACTCCAAGATGGGCACATGCATATACCTATTGGACAAGGAACATTTGCCTATTCATCCAGATTTTGAAGATAATGAAGTTGTGATGAACAAGGATGATCCATCATCAGTTCATGCTCAAGCACAGAAGGAGAAGGCAAGGAAGGAGAAAGCTGCCAAGATGCCAACTCAAGAGGAGGCATCTGAGTATTTCCTGAAAAACAAGCAAGAGCAGCTTAGTTACTTGATTGCTTCCACACTGAGGATTGAGAAAGGACTGGCCACCCTCACTCAGAATCAGGTGAGCTTAGAGAGGATCATAGAACAAAAGTTCTATGACATGGATGTCAAAGTAACAGAGATTTAGTCTGCAGTGGAGCAACTTCAAGATGACATGCAGGAGAGGAGAGGGAAGACTACAACTAATGCATTTGCCAGAGTGCCACGAGCTCAGAGGTCGACTGCAGTGCCAGTTCCTGACACCAGAGCCACCACCTCAGCTCTAGCCCAACCAGCTCCAGCATCTACTTCAACTCCAGCTCCAACCACGTCAACATAAGCCTTTGTCCTTGGAGTGATCCAGACTCCACCACCATCAGAAGATCAAGCCTGAGAGTCGATCTAGCACTATGCATTTTCTAGGAACTTTTTGGTAACTTGTTGCCAAAGGGGAGAAAAATGTATAGATCATAGGCTTCGAGAGAGAGAGAGAGAGTTGCCTTTATTCTCTCTTGCTTTATTTGGTGGTTTTTTCAAACTTTGTTTGCTTTTGGTTGAGATACTTTGATATGCTTGTGAGACATTGATGATCATGTGTTTGATCATAAGCTACACTTATGCATGCTTGATATATCTTTCTATCTTATGTGATCATTCACTTTCTTTGGTGATGAGTGCATGTATTTCATTTTTATCTTTTTGAGCGCTCCACCAAGATGTATGTGACATGGAAGAGTAACCCATGACTCTAACTCTTTGTGCATTTCCAGTCCAAAGCAAATTTTAAATATGCACAAATTTAGGGGGAGCTCTTACTTATCACATACTTCTCAAAGCAACGATATATTTCATTCTTATTATTATTTGTCGAAGCTTTGATCTATATGTTGTCATCAATTACCAAAAAGGGGGAGATTGAAAGTGCAACTATCCCTAGGTGGTTTTGGTAATTCATAACAACATATAGCTCATTGAGCTAATGCTATTCCAAGATGATCATTTCAGGAAAGCTCAATGATTGGCATGGCATGGATGGTGAAAGTGGAACCCTCAAAATGCTAAGGACAAAGGATTGGCTCTAGCTCATATGCTCAAGACTCTTCATTTTACATTTTAGTGGTCCAAGATCACATTGAGTCCATAGGAAAAGCCAATACTATCAAGGAGGGATGAGGTGTTGCTTAATGAGCCTCTTGCTTCATGTGCTTAATGATATGCTCCAAAATCCTCAGCTACTTTCCCATATCCACATTTGACCTAAACCCAAAGCCAAACTCGGCCCTACCGATTCTTTCGACCCGGCGCCACCGAGTTTCATTCGTCATAGCCATTGCCAAACCCTAAGCAAATCGGTTCTACCGATAGGGATCTCGGTCTCACCGAGATGGGATTGCAATTTCTCTGTTTCCTTTTCGTAACTTTTCGGTCTCACCGAAAGAGCGGATCGGTCCCACCGAGATTGCAATGTAAACTCACTGTTTCCTTTTCGTAACATTTCGGTCTCACCGAGAAGAGCGAATCGGTCCCACCGAGTTTGCCTGACCAACCCTCTGGTTAGCTTATTACCAAATCGGTCTCACCGAGTTTGTGTAATCGGTCTCACCGAGATTACGTTATGCCCTAACCCTAACCATATCGGTCCTACCGAGTTGCATGTCAGTCCCACCAAAAATCTCTAACGGTCACTAGGTTTACTATTTCGGTCCGACCGAGTTTGTTGATTCCATCCCACCGAGATTGGTAAATTGTGTGTAACGGTTGGATTTTGTGTGGAGGCTATATATACCCCTCCACCTCCTCTTCACTCGTGGAGAGAGCCATCAGAACACATCTACACTTCCAACTCATATGTTCTGAGAGAGAACCACCTACTCATGTGTTGAGGCCAAGATATTCCATTCCTACCACATGAATCTTGATCTCTAGTCTTCCCCAAGTTGCTTTCCACTCAAATCTTCTTTCCACCAAATCCAAATCCAAATACTGTGAGAGAGAATTGAGTGTTGGGGAGACTATCATTTGAAGCACAAGAGCAAGGAGTTCATCATCAACACACCATTTGTTACTTCTTGGAGAGTGGTGTCTCCTAGATTGGCTAGGTGTCACTTGGGAGCCTCCGACAAGATTGTGGAGTTGAACCAAGGAGTTTGTAAGGGCAAGGAGATCGCCTACTTCGTGAAGATCTACCGCTAGTGAGGCAAGTCCTTCGTGGGCGATGGCCATGGTGGGATAGACAAGGTTGCTTCTTCGTGGACCCTTCGTGGGTGGAGCCCTCCGTGGACTCGCGCAACCGTTACCCTTCGTGGGTTGAAGTCTCCATCAACGTGGATGTAGGATAGCACCACCTATCCGAACCACGGGAAAAACATCCGTGTCTTCAATTGCGTTTGAATTCTCCAAACCCTTCCCTTTACATTCTTGCAAGTTGCATGCTTTACTTTCCGCTGCCAATATACTCTTTGCATGCTTGCTTGAATTGTGTGATGATTGCTTGACTTGTCCTAAAATAGCTAAAATCTGACAAGAACTAAAATTGGGAAAAGGTTATGTTTTTATTTGGTCAAGTAGTCTAATCACCCCCCTCTAGACATACTTTCGATCCTACACGCCTGCAGCACGGACGGGTGAAGTGAAGAGGCTTGCTCGTCCCCCGTCGCACCCTTGGTGGCCGCACGGGCACGGAGGCGGCGGTTGTCGTTGACGATGGGCTTCGTCTGGACCCGACCAGCCCTGCGCAGGGCGCGCTCATGTCGCGCGTCGGCCATGTCTGTGTCGAGGTTGAAGGCGCGAAACCGAGGGCCCCTACCTGGCGCGCCAAATATCGGGGGATTGATTTGTGCTAGGGTAAATCCTCCAAAACCCTAGTTCGAACTCTGTGGCCCTGTTTCACTACCTAGCAACTAGATGGCAATCTTGGCGTGGCTACGACGAGTGAGGCACGATGGAGAGACACAAGGCACGACAAGGACACAGAAAGTTACCCAGGTTCGGTTACACCGTGTGGTGTAAAACCCTACTCCTGCTTGGTGGGTTTGCTTGTGTAGATAGTGCTCTTGGAGCTACAAGGTAGGTGAAGCTCTCATGGGTCGATCGTGTGATCCCCTTCTACGGTGGCAACACTGCCTCTTTTATAGTCGACTTGGTCATCATCCCCTAAAAATATGGGCGGGAAGGGTTGCCACACAACGGCAGTTCAAAGGGGCACAGGTGCTCAGTCTTATCCTGACAAAAGTAGCCTTCGCCTGCTAAAGACCCTATCCTGGCGTGCGGGTGGGCTCGGCGATGACGCCTGCCCTAGCGCGTCGGGCCGTCCTAATCTTCTTGCACCAAAGTGGTAAGCTTTGGAGCCTGCTTTGGTGGCAGGTAGACGCCACTGCTCCCTTATCACCAAAGAAGAAACTTGTCCTGGCTGCGCCCGCTGGCACAATCTTCGCTGTCGTCATCTGGTGCGGGCGCGTCACCCACGTGATGGTCACATGGTCACGCGACCGGCGCCGCGCGGCTCCCCCGCGCGAAGGGCCTTGTGGGGGGGCTCGCGAGGCCGCCTGCCGCTTGGTCTTCTGTGGAGCCTCGCCTTGCGGGGAGGGTCCTCGCGAGGTGTCTTGCTTCGTGGCACCCATGGCTAGGCCGCCTTTTGAGGCCTTCTCCAGGTGTTGCTTCCTAGGCCGTAGGCAGTGGGCTCATGGTACCCTGGTTTTCATTGGGTCAACAGTATGCCAACTCTCACTTAACCTTATCAATATTTGCCTTATATGTGTTGCAGGGAAATAATGGGAGGCACTGAGGTTTACCATCGAGATTTGCACATACATGATCCTTTTGCTAATAGCACATTATTGTGCAATTGCAGGAACCATTCTAATATTTAGATTCTTAACTATTTAGTCTTGCACATGTAGGTCTTGCTATCAAAGGTTTGGACCCACTGTTCGACCCGTTTTGCATATGGGGAAATGAGATGTCCATGAATATTACTCAAGTCAAGAATCTCGGACAGATTTTTAGGATAAAGAAACTAGCGACAAATAACAACAAGAGTTTTGTTTGTATAATGAATAAGACATCAGTCAACTATAGGACGGTACTAACTCTTTTACCATGTAGGTTGTCGGGCATATATCTCGTAACCCTAGGATTTGCGGCGACCGCGACGGAAAATGCAAGGGTCTGTTTGAATTAAGATGTCATCTAGCAAGTCTAGCGAGAAGAATAAAGTAGGGTAGAGCTACCGAAATTACGTATTAACGTAGAGGACACCTTTATCTGGTACTGGACGACGGATGGTCAGTTCTCGGCGAAGTCTGCATATGAGGCAAGATTCATGGGAATGGAAGTAACACCCACGGCCGCATTCACATGGAAGTCAAGAGCTCCACTCCAGTGTTGTTTTTTCGCTTGGCTTGCCCTGAAGGGACGGGTGTGGACTTCGGACAGACTAGCCAAGCACAGATTACTACACCAGGATACCTGCCCGTTCTGCGATCAGCATGATGAAACAATCCAGCACCTGCTGGTGGGATGTGTATTCGCGAGGCAGGTGTGGAGATGGTTGAGCGTGAGAACAGGCAGAGATGCTTTCGAGCCGAGACATGAAGAGATTTTAGAGGCATGGTGCATCAGGCAGGACCGAAGCAGACAAGACAAGAGGAACATTCAGGTCTTAAGCCTCCTTGGCATGTGGCTAATCTGGAAGCATCGGAATGGCATCGTCTTCAATGGCGCGACGCCATCGCTAGCGAAGATCACGCAGCGCGTGACAGAGGAGGGCATCTTGTGGTCGAAGGCAGGACTGCTCAAGGGTGTAATTAGAGGTTTCGAGGAGGGTAGTCTAGCGTGGGCGGCACGGAAGTAGTTAGCCTACAAGATTGAGGTGGATGCGGCTTGCCCGCTTGTACATCTGATGTAAAATGTGGAGCGTTGGGGAGTCTTCCCCCTCCTTCTTTAATGTATGATACGCACACTCATGCGTATTCGAGAAAAAAATGACTTTGTTTTCTACTGTTTTTAGCAAAGGATCCATGCCGTGTGATGATCCTGGCAGCGGCTCATATCCATTATATTCGAATACACGCAACAAGAAAATGAAGATACCCGTTTAGAGCTTTGACTACGGTACAACTTGAGCCTTCTACGCCTGAATTTTGACCTATACAGTAGTCTTTCTGAGATGTTCATAGAGATAAAGTGTGCGTGTGTGTTTTTATAGAAGTGAGTATATGTATGTATATATAAGCGCTTGTGTTTGTAATGTGTTAAAAAACACCTGTCCCATAGAAATCGGAGCCGCTAGAATTGTGTTTCCATGCTTGTCATGTATGGCTCTGGACCCATCCTTTGATTCCCTGGACGAAATTATAACAGATAACCTAACAAAACTAGAAGATTGCCCGTGCGTTGCTACGAACCTTTAATTTTTTTTATCACATATATATACTTAAAACTTGGAAGAATTTTTTTGCCCCTTACAACGACATAGCTTTGGAAGAATTTTGTTGATGGATTCCTTTTGAACGTCCACACAATCCCCTTTGTTACACCTTTTCTGTTTTATTGTGCTACACACATTGACTTACGGTGATTTGTGTTATACAAATTAACTACAACACATGGAAAAATATTGCCAGACATATACTAATTATCATAGGTTGATGCATGCATCTCCTAATTATCTAAGGTACCAATAATCAACACGGGCGGATGTCATACATGAGTCATCGTGTTGCAATGCTGATTTGGCACTTGAACAAGACATGGTGTTACTACTTTTTAGCTCTTTAGACAATTCTTCTAAGGACAACTCCGCCCTTCATCATCATGTAGTTTTGTAACGTGAACCAAAATAAGATTAGAGTTTAGAAAGTATAATCAATTGTTATGAGAGAACAGTGTATGTTATGCTAAAATATCATGTATGCTAAAGACATTACCACATGGATTAAAAATGAAGTAAAGTTATATATCAAAACTGTATCTCCGCCAAAGTTCCATCTCGAGCTTACTATTAACCTAAGGGATTGCAACAATTAAAGCTAAAAAATCATAACACAGTAGTAGGAATTCAACAACGTTCATTATTCCATAGAGGTTCTGGAATAGACAAGATGCAAAACCAACAGGACAAGCAAAGCATAGTAGTTTGTATGAAAATGATTACCATCAGGAAAGAACAATTTTCTTGAAAAATTTCCTTTTGGAGATACTGACATGCACTTTACTATTAATCTAAAAAAACATGCACTTTACTGAGATACGAAAAAAATTATGATGCTGCAATAAAACTCTATAATTGAGTAGAAATGACCAAAAGGCAGTGCTCCATGTGTCTGGGCACAATGTCCCAGACGTTGCGGCTGCGGAGGTTTAAAATTCATGTGTGTTATTTAAAATGAAAACATAGGTTTTAAATGTAAACACAAAGAAATATGTGTTCTCTTAAAGAAAAGGTGTAAAGAATGAACTATATACACTGGATATTCATTACACGAATCAAAGGTAGAAGAGCTACTTCAGGACAAAAAATGTATATATTACAACCAGTTCTTCTATCTATATGTAACCATTCGTCATTAAGCTCAATATACCTTATTTTTTGCCGAAGTCAAGATCTATTGCGGCTCAATTCAAGCAGCTTCAACACTGAACCTTCAATGTAGAAATGCCATCCCTTGTCTATATAGTTGCACAGTCAAGATTGCTATATTGGCATGTATCTCAAGAGCAGCAAAATCATATGCTCCTGGGTTCTGGCACTTGCCCAGCTGATATAACTCAAGAAAGAAAACATATTCAGTAAACTAAAATGGAAACTTTTTAGAAAGAGCCATTAAATAGTTGCTACAAGCTACAATGCATTAATGTCGTCTCCAAGGTCGACGCTCATTTCTCCCTCATACGTCTGGACGTGTTTGGACATCAAACGGACGCCCAACAGGCTCCCCAAAATTCAGCTGACTGGACAGTTCGGACTTCCCCAAATCCAAGCCATATGTGTGGGGAAAATGTGATTGCCCGGAGTATCTATCATGTTATCCACAACACACGATCCCAAAAGAGAAAAGAAAAATAAATCATGACACACATTTCTCTTTTCCTGCCGGACCCTCCCCTTCCCTCTCGGTTTCATGCCGTAGCGAAACATTTCTTGTTGGAGTCCTCTCCTTTAAGCCAGAGAACGCCCACCTCAGCTTCGCCATGGCACCCTCTCGCTTCACACCGTACTTCCCCATGGACTGGCAAGGAGGAGTCTCCCGCCAACCACCCCGCTCTCCGCCCCAATCCCCTCCCCGTGTTCGTGTCGATCCGTGGACTGCCGGTGCATTGCCATGGAATAACAAAAAATGCACCAATCACACAATTGTTCTAATTTAGAAATGTGAGTCGAATATGACGACGTGTGGCTGCCATTCATATAATGGCAACAAATACCAATTATCTCTACCTCTTCTTTCGTCCGGTAGTCATCGTCTCCTTAACCACTCTCAAAGACAAAGCGACATCTATCTCCTTGCCACCTGCTACTCCTTCCCTGAGAAAGTACACATGGTCGATGAGCGTCCGATGGTTGAACGCGGTCGAGGCAGCCTCGTTGTCGCTCGCGCTCATGACCAGTAGCGAGCTTCGCGTCCTCGACGGCACCGCCAAAGACGACAAGCCCATGCACCACACGGGGCCTAGTCAGGCGTCATCCTCGACTACAACAGCCTCCAGGTGCATGACATGGACCACAACAGTGCTTGTCGTGGGGCACGAAGACGAGGTGTTGGTTGAAATGCCTAGGAAAGAAAGAGGAGGAAGAAGAAGGTAATAACGGCAAATATAACAGTCCGAATAAACGGAGTTCACTTTGCTGCGGCATCAGCCCTGAGTGGGTCCCGCATGTCATAACACGTTTAAAACCAGCAAAATGGTCATCTAACGCAAGTGGTAGTTTTTAGGCAAAAAATTAGCATAATCTGGTTTTTTGACGTTTTTTAAACCGGTAGTTCTGTGGGACCGATGAAACCTGTAGTGTGATAGTTTTAAGATAAATACTATCCACTATTGGGGCATATCATAAGCACCTACATGTGACATGTGGCAATGCAACAAAGCGTAGCTTTTCAAAGAAAGATAACTGTAGCTTGCTCGGCAACTAAGACAGAAAAGCTTACTTTCCTACCTAGCTTTGACGGAAACTCTGGCCAGGCTCCATAGGACGCCAGAAGGGATGGAACGGCTATCTGTTACCTTGGCTCACCGAGAATCATAGCAGCAGATCACTGCCGCCTTACACACAGACCATATCTACCAGCTAGCACTGCGTTCACACTCCTCTCTGCTCTCCCTCTCTCTCCACTCATGAGCGCAAGGGACAAAGAATGACACTTGAATCAAATAATAAATTAGGATTAACAACAACCCATCAGGTCAAGGACAAAGAATATTCTGAAGAAAGATGGCACGATACGATAATTTTGATAGCAAAATTCCATGTCTTTTTTTATCACAAAATTGTTTGTCTTTTACAAATGCAACAAAATGATCCTTGATAGAATACATGGATATAATTAAAAGGGACAACAATACAAAATAAGGATTGGATAAGCTTCTAGACTAACCTTTTAGCATTTAGTCTAAACATGGATTAAATAATTTCAGTAATCATTTATTTATTACAAATGTAACCTGATGTGTGGCTCACATCTGCAAAACAATTGTTCAGTGGGCTTGGGGCTTGAACCTAAGAAAAACTTATATGAAATTTTAGAGAAGATCAATGCCAAGTTGGGCCCATCACATTGAGCTTCATCCCAGCTACATTTTATTTTTGACCAATAATAAGCTGCAATTCTCCTGTTCTGCTATGATAAGTAACGGAATCCGTTCTTAACTACAACCAGTAGAGGAATATCATCAGACATGTGGTAGTTGCTCTTAAAGAAGGCGCAAGACAAGTAGACAACAAGTCAAAAGCTTATAAACCATGAACATTATCCAGTGAGCCTCACCAAGATGCAATTTTTGCTAGAACTGAGTGTCATGGTCTACATATAGTAACAGAAGTAGGACTGGAAGAAGTGGGTGAGACAAACCTGCACCAAACTATCAATTTTGAGCAGCGAGAGGCCATAGCGCTTAAGTGCCACGAGCAAGTTGACAAGGCCTTGCAGCTTGCGGTGCAACCAAGAGCTCCCTAGCGGTGGCGGGATGGTTTCCCTGTGCAGCGATAGAAGTCATGAAAACAGAGCAATTTTTCAGTTTCGATACAAAATTCAAGGAAGAAAACTTTTCACCTACAATCAGAACAAGGGATCCATATCAGAGCATGAAAAGTATTCATTTAGTACCAGTACTGATATGAAACAATCTACGGAATTCAAATCAAGAAAATATAGTATAGAAGATTATATGTGCAAATTCCAGCAGTGAATTACAGGGTATGAAACAATCTACGGAATTCAAAATCAAGAAAATATAGTATAGAAGATTATATGTGCAAATTCCGGCAGTGAATTACAGGGATGCTACAGGGACACCAACTTCTAATTCTTCCATCCTGCACAAAACAGTTACTTCGGCGAAGGCAAACTGAACGGATTCAAATCCTCGAGAAGAACTTTGGTTTGGAGTAGTATTTGCGGAATTCTCCTACCATGGTGAGGTTCCACTCCCATGCATTGCAGTGGTATTTTCTGAAGTCTCCTGACATGGTGATACTCCACTCCCATGCATCACAGAGCTAGATATTTGATTATCAAACTATAACCCGCTCTGGTAAGTAGACAAGGTCCAACCTAAAAAACACAACCATCTGGTCATAAATTACTAAGATTGTAGAGGTACACACTTGTCTAACAAAGTATCACCCACTCTGGGTCCATCCTCACAAGTAATAACACCAAGACCACTCGAGGGCACGTGAACGAGCCAAATTCAGTGTGGTTTCACATTTCAGGCTACAGAAACTTAACAATAATAAAATGACCAGGCATGCATCAAATCACTGTTTTCAGTGGTGAATTGGCACATAGACATACAATCCTATGTTTTTAAGGTGACGCTTCGCTTTAAGGCGCCGGGGGGCACCTCGACGCCTAGGCGCCTAAAGCGGGCATATTTGCAAAGCGCTGGGGGGCGCCTCGACGCCTAGGCGTCACCTAAGCGCCGCCTTACAGACGCCTTAAAAACATAGATATAATCATCATTGGAAAGAAGAAGAGATCGAAGCAAGACACTTACGGCTTTCATTGTCGAGTAGGCGGTAGTGGTGTGGCCACCGTGGGGCACAAAAAAGGCCTCTTTTTCATCCCGATGGCCCTGCCATGGTGCATCACCATCTGATCCTTGGCCATGGTATTCTCATACTTGCGTGCTTGGAAGTGTGCTAGAAAGATGGATGGTGCTAACATCGGTGTTGATAGCCGTTTGCCCAATCAGCACGAAGCAAAATATCCAGCCTGAGCCTGTATAGCAAACACATCCATAGAAAAACATATACTAATTTGTAACAGATCTTCAGTTCTTTTGATATTGCTGTTGCTGCTTCCAACAGAAATTGACCAACGCACTTCATCCAAAATAATGAGAGGACAAGCACGGCAGAACAACAAAACACATGGGGACGAAAGTCAAAAAGGAGTCGGGAAGCACCGTAGCAGTTGTGAGTTGTGAAGGACGTCAAACAATCGCAGTCGTCTCCAAGGTCGACGCGCTGGGATCACATTTGCTTCAGTCAAATTAAGGAGCCATTGCACATAGACTATGAACTACATGGCATTTGAAGTCAGCATTTCAATGCTCAAACTTTTGTTCTTCAAGCTTGACGTTTTTTATCACTTCTCTAAAAAAATTGTCAAGTTATCCCATGGGGAAAGCATCTGCATCATCTAGTCAATAGTTAATAGTTTAAATAAAAGAATATGGTAGATTTTAAATAAGTGGAGTAGCAGATGTACTCAATCTGAACTATCATTTGGATATAGAACTTTAATATCAAATCCAATGAATTGGAACTAAAGAAATACAGTAGAAAACAGCTTATAGCTCAATTTGACCTCTCCATTCAGCTTAAGAAATAAGTGCCAAATCAGACTTCGATGCATCTATTAACATATCTTATAGATACAATCAACACTATTAGAAAGAGAAAGAAGAAAAAAGCACGTTGGTGGTGGTCGTGTTTCAAATTGACTCACCTTTTATTTCCTAGGCTGTACCGCAGAACCTCTTTGAGCTGAATAGAAAATTGAAGATAAAATCAAGTGAGTTGATGGTGCTCCTCCTCAACCCCTGGTGGTGAAAGAAGAGAAGGGTGGGCTGACGAATCTCGACGGGGCTTGTTGAGGTCGAGGCGGTTGGGCCGGAGCACGTCGTGCTCATCACTGGTAGGGATCATGTTATCGTCGTCGCCGGCCTGGACCGCTGGAGTCGAGCTCGATGGAAGGGCTACAACACCTCTCATCCCCACCATGGTGCGTGGTGGTACCACGTACGTGGTGCCCCTCATCGCCGCGGCATTCTCCAATCTCCAGCTCGTCCCACAGGGCTCCGCTCCATGGTTGATGTCGTCCCCCCGCGTTGGGATCACGCAGGCCGGTCACGGAGGAGGGGAGACGACGGTGATGGCTTGAGGAGGAGGACGGCGTGGGCGTGAGGAGGAGCACCATTTGGATGGTCAGAGCGGAGCGGAGGAGGGCTGCGGGCGTGCGGCGGCGGCGGCTGTGGGTGGAGAAGGGGAGAGGAGCTAGGGATTTTTTTTTTGATGGGAACATTCCATTCCATTAACCTACAGCCAGATCGCTAGCAATAATGTTCAGGATACATGGAGGAGCATCACCCTCTCAGAATGAGTCTGCATTCTCACAACTTACACCAAACCTTGCCAACTCATGAGCAACAGCATTACAAGCCCGCCGGCCGAAAGAGAACTTAAAGGAAACAAAGTTTAAAATACTTAAACTCCTAGCTTCTTTCACCAGCACACCAATCATCGATTTGTCATACTCATAGCTGTTAAGCGCTTGTACCAAGACTGAAGCATCAGACTCGAAGATGATCTTGTTTGCGCCCACCCTGATGGCGCCATCGATAGCAGCGAGACAAGCAACTACTTCAGAATGCAGAGGAGACCTCAAATGCACTGACTTACCCACGCCAGCAGCAACGAAAACGCCCGCCTGATCGCGAATGACATAGCCCCATCCTCCAGAACCACTGGTCTGGGAAAAAGCCCCATCAAAATTCACTTTCACAAAGTTCTCAGGGGGTTTAACCCATCTGCTAAGGTCGGGTGGTTTTGGTGGCTTATCTGGCACCCTGAGCATCAAGAAATCCACTCCCAGGCTTTCCACTCGGTGGCAAATAGTTTGGGTATTTGGAACCACCTCCCCCGCATTGGCCTTGTTCCTTACATTCCACTATTCCCACATAAAGATTGTAGCTTTCAATTGTATATTTTCGTCACACTTCCAGAGCTCCTCAAACATATGGTGAGCCGAGCTGCAGGGCAGGAGCTGCTCACGCGTCTCCCCCAGCCCCAGCCTCCCCCAACACTCCTTAACCTGTTTACACTTTAGAAAAATATGGCCACCATCTTCGTTTAGCCTATGACAAACCGGGCATGAGGATTGGGGAGGGATGTGTTTTTTGTTTTTGTTTTTCGTTCACTCGTATGGTGGGGGGTCGATGGGCTTCGCTCGATCGATGCGGTGGGAAGTGGTGGACGAACAAAAAAACCATGAAAAAAACGGACGAAAATGGTGGACTAAAAATTGACCGGCGGAAACTATCAACTTCTTTATTACGAGTAGAGATTAATCGTCACTGAGTACTAAGGTCTCAATTTCTCAAGTTCAACATCGATTTCGCCGTTGCAGATTTCAGTGTTGTTTGGCATCTTGGGTTCGCGCCCGATCACTCACCATCTCTTGCACGGTCGTCTTCATCGGTTGCTCCTGGCCTCCCGTCCTGGCCTAGTGGGTCCGTGCGTGGCCCGGCGGCTGGGCCGGCGCCCGCGGAATCGTCGGCAGGGCGGAGGCAGTGACGCTTGGCCGCGTCGTCGTGACTGGACCCTGCAGTGGAGCTTGTGTCGAAGGCGAGCTCGAGGTCCGTCCACCACGGGGAGTACCTCCCGGCGCCGCGATCGAGCAGAAACGCGATCCAGAGCTCCTGGTTCATCTCCTCCTCAGACAGCGCGCCCCGGCCGGGGACGAGGCCGAGGTAGAACCTCTGCCACGGCTCCGGCTTCTGCGACCAGTTGCTCTGCGGGCGCGGGGAAGGCACGTAGACCTCCCGATCTCACCACCGGTCGGCCACCATCAAGCTCCCGCGATCGACGGGGGCAAGGAAACGGATCGAGTCCGGCCCGACCATGTAGCGCGGCCGCAGCTTCACCTCAGGTTCAGGTTCAACTTCATCTAAATCCAAATCTTCACCGTCGTCCGAATCTTCTTCACGGCTCCAGCACTCCAAGGTCGGCTCCCTGGTCTCCCGAACCAGCGACGGCGGCTCGGCCAGACAATCTGCGCCGGCGTAATCACCGTCGGCTGCCACCACGTCGCGTCGCGCGTTTCTTCTTTTCGCCGAAGCGAGAAACGCCCTGAGATCAACAGGGGGAAGATATCGGAGAGGCGGAACGGCCGGCGCACACCCGCGCAGCAGCTGAGCAGGGACAGACTGGGCCTTGGAGAAAGGGTTACGCGATCGTACCGAAGCTCGCGTAGAGGGGGCATGCTGGGCGACGAGAGAACGGACCGATCAGCGGCCTGAGGAAATTTCGGGTGATCTAGAGTTTGGAGGCGGCGGTTCAGTACATGATTCGGAAGCAACACGAGATTTTTTATTAAAGAAAATGCTTGCACGATCTTAACGTAAAATCAATGATATAAAATTTAGATGTGCAATACTTAAAGCACATCTAGATGTGCTTTAGCAAAACTGATTGTTATTATCGGTTGTTTTTTCGGTAACTAGAGCATTGTCTAATCATTTTAATAAAAGGAAAAAACGAAATTTATGTAGGGGTCCGGGTTGTGTAATTCTTCGATGCATGACCAGCCAGATATTGCAGCTATCTGCACATGGGGGAAGCTATACTGGTATTTGGGTGTAAGTATACACCCATAACCCATTATTTCTAGCAAACATATTGAACATTTTTAACACTTGTAGTGTGATTTTTGGACGGTCGGTGCACACGTAGCACCATAAGGCGGGGACCAGCTCATGTCATCGTCGAGCTGCCTACATATCCGTGCCAAGATGTGTTCTAGGCTTCTGCCTCCGAGCAACCCCAAGGAACACTAGTGGCAGGGGGAGGAGGTCACCATGACTGGGTGACCGCGGGCAACGACGATCTCGATCGGTGTGTTGCTTGCCAACCTACGCTTGAATGCAACAAACCTTGCTACTCCACTTACGCACCTTACTATCACTCCACCATGTCTCAATCTCGTGGCTCGCGCTAGCATGTTAGGCCACAAGTTGAAGAAAACACTTCATCAGTGTCACTCCACTGCACTCGATCTCGTGACTCGTCGCACCCTGTCAGCCTCAGATTGAAGAAATCAACACTTGAGAACAAGTTTAGTTAACTCGTCTTACCACTTCGTTGGGAATTCAAACTCTGAGTCATTCATCACCGATCCAATAGACTCCGCCTTTACTTAGGGCTTCACATTAACCAAGGCTGGAGTCCTTCGTCAATCTGTCATGGGACAACTTCACTTCGTCGAAGGATCGTTGTTCAACTTTCTGGCAAAAGCTCACATGTTCCCCTCTTTATTTCTTACTTTTATCTCAAAGTGTAATGGCAATAAAGCCTTAGATCCTTGTGGAATAAGAAATCTACCTTGTAACTAGGTTAGGGCATCTCCAAAGCGGATCACCAAACATACCTCATCAAATGTCTACGGACATGTCCGGACGTGTCCATGGATAATCCAACCCTCCAACGATATCCCTCATTTCGCACTACGGGATGACTGATGGTGGTTCAAACAGACCGAGCTAAGAAAGAGATTGTTTTTGAGTGGTGAATAAACTCTTATGAAACAACGTAAGGGAGAAACAGAAATTCTGGCTTAGATAATAGCCATACATGACGACCAAAATTTAAAGTTACAACAGCTTTAGCAAAATTGTGAGCTTCGTAGTTGTGATCCCTCTTCTCATGTGTAATTTGGGCTTGAGCAAACTCCCGCTGCTTCTCCTTTATGTCACCAATAATCACAACTACGAAGATTCTTGACAGTTGCTAAGCAATCAGTAGCAAGCTAAACCTTTTGCAGGTACAGATCACTGGCCAAAGCCAGACCTTCTACACATGCCATGGACTCAAGAGCTTCAGGGTCAAATTGATCCCCGATAATCACAGTCGATGAACCCATACAACCGCCAGCATCATTCCGACATATAGCAACCAGTGCTCCTCTATCTCCATGCCTTGACACAGTGATACGTCTCCAACGTATCTATAATTTTTGATTGCTCCATGCTATATTATCTACTGTTTTGGACATTATTGAGCTTTATTATCCACTTTTATATTATTTTTGGGACTAACCTGTTAACCGGAAGCCCAGCCTAGAATTGTTGTTTTTGCCTATTTTAGGGTTTCGAAGAAAAGGAATATCAAACGGGGGCCAAACGGAATGAAACCTTCGGGAACGTGATTTTCTCATCGAACATGATCCAGGAGACTTGGACCCTATGACAAGAAATAAAGGAGGAGGCCACGAGGTAGGGGGCGCGCCTACCCCCCCCCCCCCCAGGCGCGCCCTCCACCCTCACGGCCCCCCTGTTGCTCCACTGACGTACTCATTCCTCCTATATATACCTATGTACCCCCCAAACAATCAGCTACGGAGCCAAAACCCTAATTTCACCGCTGTAACTTTCTGTATCCACGAGATCCCATCTTGGGGCCTGTTCCGGAGCTCCGCCGGAGGGGGCATCCATCACGGAGGGCTTCTACATCAACACCATAGCCTCTCCGATGAAGTGTGAGTAGTTTACCTCAGACCTTCGGGTCCAGAGTTATTAGCTAGATGTTCTCCCTTTTTGGATCTCAATACAATGTTCTCCCCCTCTCTTGTGGAGATCTATTCGATGTAATCTTCTTTTTGTGGTGTGTTTGTTGAGACCGACGAATTGTGGGTTTATGATCAAGATTATCTATGAACAATATTTGAATCTTCTCTGAATTATTTTATGTATGATTGGTTATCTTTGCAAGTCTCTTCGAATTATCAGTTTGGTTTGGCCTACTAGATTGATCTTTCTTGCAATGGGAGAAGTGCTTAGCTTTGGATTCAATCTTGCGGTGTCCTCACCCAGTGACAGTTGGGGCAGCAAGGCACGTATTGTATTGTTGCCATTGAGGATAACAAGATGGGTTTTTTTTATCATATTGCATGAATTTATCCCTCTACATCATGTCATCTTGCTTAAGGCGTTAATGTTTTCATGAACTTAATACTCTAGATGCATGCTGGATAGCGGCCGATGAGTGGAGTAATAGTAGTAGATGCAGGCAGGAGTCAGTCTACTTGTCTCGGACGTGATGCCTATATACATGATCATACCTAGATATTGTCATAACTATGCTCAATTCTGTCAATTGCTCAACAGTAATTCGTTCACCCACCGTAAAATACTTATGCTCTTAAGAGAAGCCACTAGTGAAACCTATGGCCCCCGGGTCTATCTTCATCATATTAATCTTTCAATACTTAGTTATTTACTTTGCTTTTATTTTACTTTGCATCTTTATCATAAAAATACCAAAAATATTATCTTATCATATATATCAGATCTCACTCTCTTAAGTGACCGTGTAGGGATTGACAACCCCTTATCGCGTTGGTTGCGAGGATTTATTTGTTTTGTGCAGGTGCGAGGGACTCGCGCGTAGCCTCCTACTGGATTGATACCTTGGTTCTCAAAAACTGGGAGAAATATGTTGGGGAACGATGTAATTTCAAAAAAATTCCTACGCACGCGCAAGATCATGGTGATGCATAGCAACAAGAGGGGAGAGTGTTGTCCACGTACCCTCGTAGACCGAAAGCGGAAGCGTTAGCACAACGCGGTTGATATAGTCGTACGTCTTCACGGCCCGACTGATCAAGCACCGAAACTACGGCACCTCCGAGTTCTAGCACACGTTCAGCTCGATGACGATCCCCGGACTCCGATCCAGCAGAATGTCGGGGAAGAGTTCCGTCAGCACGACGGCGTGGTGACGATCTTGATGTTCTACTGTCGCAGGGCTTCGCCTAAGCACCACTACAATATTATCGAGGACTATGGTGGAGGGGGGCACCACACACGGCTAAGAAATCAATGATCAACCGTTGTGTCTATGGGGTGCCCCCTGCCCCCGTATATAAAGGAGCAAGGGAGGGAGGCGGCCGGCCTAGGAGGAGGGCGCGCCAAGGGGGGAGTCCTACTCCCACCGGGAGTAGGACTCCTCCTTCCCTTGTTGGAGTAGGAGAGAAGGAAAGAGGGGGAGAGGAACAAGGAAAAGTGGGCTGCACCCCTTGTCCAATTCAGACCAGAGGGGGGCGCGCGCCTCCTTCCTTTTGGCCTCTCTCCTCTATTCCCGTATGGCCCAATAAGGCCCATATACTCCCTGGCGAATTCCCGTAACTCTCCGGTACTCCGAAAAATACCCGAATCACTCAGAACCTTTCCGATGTCCGAATATAGTCGTTCAATATATCGATCTTTACGTCTTAACCATTTCGAGACTGCTCGTCATGTCCCCGATCTCATCCGGGACTCCGAACTCCTTCGGTACATCAAAACTCATAAACTCATAATATAATTGTCATCGAAATCTTAAGCGTGCGGACCCTATGGGTTCGAGAACAATGTAGACATGATCGAGACACGTCTCTGGTCAATAACCAATAGCGGAACCTGGATGCTCATATTGGCTCCCACATATTCTACGAAGATCTTTATCGGTCAGACCGCATAACAACATACGTTGTTCCCTTTGTCGTCGGTATGTTACTTGCCCGAGATTCGATCGTCGGTATCTCAATACCTAGTTCAATCTCGTTAACGGCAAGTCTCTTTACTCGTTCCGTAATACATCATCCTGCAACTAACTCATTAGTTGCAATGCTTGCAAGGCTTAAGTGATGTGCATTACCGAGAGGGCCCAGAGATACCTCTCCGATAATCAGAGTGACAAATCCTAATCTCGAAATACGCCAACCCAACAAGTACCTTCGGTGACACCTGTAGAGCACCTTTATAATCACCCAGTTACGTTGTGACGTTTGGTAGCATACAAAGTGTTCCTCCGGTAAACGGGAGTTGCATAATCTCATAGTCATAGGAACATGTATAAGTCATGAAGAAAGCAATAGCAACAAACTAAACGATCAAGTGCTATGCTGACGGAATGGGTCAAGTCAATCACATCATTCTCCTAATGATGTGATCCCGTTAATCAAATGACAACTCATGTCTATGATTAGGAAACATAACCATCTTTGATCAACGAGCTAGTCAAGTAGAGGCATACTAGTGACACTCTGTTTGTCTATGTATTCACACATGTATTATGTTTCCGGTTACTACAATTCTAGCATGAATAATAAACATTTATCATGATATAAGGAAATAAATAATAACTTTATTATTGCCTCTAGGGCATATTTCCTTCAGTCTCCCACTTGCACTAGAGTCAATAATCTAGTTCACATCGCCATGTGATTTAATACCAATAGTTCACATCACCATGTGATTAACACCCATAGTTCACATCGACATGTGACCAACACCCAAAGGGTTTACTAGAGTCAATAATCTAGCTCATATCGCTATGTGATTAACACCCAAAGAGTACTAAGGTGTCATCATGTTTTGCTTGTGAGAGAAGTTTAGTCAACGGGTCTGCCACATTCAGATCCGTAAGTATTTTGCAAATTTTTATGTCAACAATGCTCTGCACGGAGCTACTCTAGCTAATTGCTCCCACTTTCAATATGTATCCAGATTGAGATTTAGAGTCATCTGGACAGTGTCAAAATTTGCATCGGCGTAACCCTTTACGACGAACCTTTTTGTCACCTCCATAATCGAGAAACATATCCTTATTTCACTAAGGATAATTTTGACCGTTGTCTAGTGATCTACTCCTAGATCACTATTGTACTCCCTTGCCAAACTCAGGGCAGGGTATATAATAGGTCTGATACACAGCATGGCATACTTTATAGAACCTATGGCTGAGGCATAGGGAATGACTTTCATTTTCTCTCTATCTTCTGCCGTGGTCGGGTTTTGAGTCTTACTCAACTTCACACCTTGTAACACAGGCAAGAACTCCTTCTTTGACTGTTCCATTTTGAACTACTTCAAAATCTTGTCAAGGTATGTACTCATTGAAAAACTTATCAACTATCTTGATCTATCTCTATAGATCTTGATGCTCAATATGTAAGCAGCTTCACCGAGGTCTTTCTTTGAAAAACTCCTTTCAAACATTCCTTTATGCTTTGTAGAATAATTCTACATTATCTCCGATCAACAATATGTAATTCACATATACTTATCAGAAATGATGTAGGGCTCCCACTCACTTTCTTGTAAATACAGGCTTCACCGCAAGTCTGTATAAAACTATATGCTTTGATCAACTTATCAAAGCGTATATTCCAACTCCGAGATGCTTGCACCAGTCCATAGATGGATCGCTGGAGCTTGCATATTTTGTTAGTACCTTTAGGATTGACAAAACCTTCCGGTTGCATCATATACAACTCTTCTTTAATAAATCCATTAGGGAATGCAGTTTTGTTTATCCATTTGCCAGATTTCATAAAATGCGGCAATTGCTAACATGATTCGGACAGACTTAAGCATAGATATGAGTGAGAAACTCTCATCATAGTCAACACCTTGAACTTGTCAAAAACCTTTTTGCGACAATTCTAGCTTTGTAGATAGTAACACTAATATCAGCGTCCGTCTTCCTCTTGAAGATCCATTTAATCTCAATGGCTCGCCGATCATTGGGCAAGTCAATCAAAGTTCATACTTTGTTCTCATACATGGATCTCATCTCAGATTTCATGGCCTCAAGCCATTTCATGGAATCTGGGCTCATCATCGCTTCCTCATAGTTCATAGGCTCGTCATGGTCAAGTAACATGACCTCTAGAACAGGATTACCGTACCACTCTGGTGCGAATCTCACTCTGGTTTACCTACGAGGTTTCGGTAGTAACTTGATCTGAAGTTACATGATCATCATCATTAGCTTCCTCACTAATTGGTGTAGTAGTCACAGGAACGGATTTCTATGATGAACTACTTTCCAATAAGGGAGCAGGTACAGTTACCTCATCAAGTTCTACTTTTCTCCCACTCACTTCTTTCGAGAGAAACTCCTTCTCTAGAAAGGATCCATTCTCAGCAATGAATATCTTGCCTTCGGATCTGTGATAGAAGGTGTACCCAACATTTTCTTTTGGGTATCCTATGAAGACACACTTCTCCGATTTGGGTTTGAGCTTATCAGGTTGAAACTTTTTCACATAAGTAATGCAACCTCAAACTTTAAGAAATGACAGCTTAGGTTTCTTGCCAAACCATAGTTCATACGGTGTCGTCTCAACGGATTTAGATGGTGCCCTATTTAACGTGAATGTAGTTGTCTCTAATGCATAACCCCAAAACGATAGCGGTAAATCAGTAAGAGACGTCATAGATCGCACCATATCTAATAAAGTACGGTTACGATATTCAGACACACCATTACACTGTGGTGTTCCAGGTGGCATGAGTAGTGAAACTATTTCACATTGTTTTAACTGAAGGCCAAACTCGTAACTCAAATATTTTCCTTCTGCGATCATATTGTAGAAACTTTTATTTTTGTTACGATGATTCTCCACTTCACTCTGAAATTCTTTGAACTTTTCAAATGTTTCAGATTTGTGTTTCATCAAGTAGATATACTCATATCCGCTCAAATCATCTGTGAAGATCAGAAAATAATGATACCTGCCGCGAGCCTCAATATTCATCGGACCACATACATCAGTATGTATGATTTCCAACAAATTTGTTGCTTGCTCCATTGTTCCGGAGAACGGAGTCTTAGTCATCTTGCCCATGAGGCATGGTTCGCAAGCATCAATTGATTCATAATCAAGTGATTCCAAAAGCCCATCAGCATGGATTTTCTTCATGCGTTTTACACCAACAAGACCTTAAACGGCAGTGCCACAAATAAGTTGCACTATCATTATTAACTTTGCATATTTTGGTTTCAATATTATGAATATGTGTATCACTACGATCGAGATCCAACGAACCATTTTCATTGGGTGTGTAACCATATAAGGTTTTATTCATGTAAACAGAACAACAATTTATTCTCTTACTTAAATGAATAACCGTATTGCAATAAACATGATCAAATCATATTCATGCTCAACGCAAACACCAAATGACACTTATTTAGGTTCAATACTAATCCCGAAAGTATAGGGAGTGTGCGATGATGATCATATCAATCTTGGAACCACTTCCAACACACATCGTCACTTCACCCTTAACTAGTCTCTGTTCATTCTGCAACTCCCGTTTCGAGTTACTACTCTTAGCAACTGAACCAGTATCAAATACCGAGGGGTTGCTACGAACACTAGTAAAATACACATCAATAATATGTATATCAAATATACCTTTGTTCACTTTGCCATCCTTCTTATCTGCCAAATACTTGGGGTAGTTCCGCTTCCAATGACCAGTCCCTTTGCAGTAGAAGCACTCAGTTTCAGGCTTCGGTCCAGACTTGGGTTTTTCACTTGAGCAGCAACTTGCTTGCCGTTCTTCTTGAAGTTCCCCTTTCTTCCCTTTGTCCCTTTACTTGAAACTAGTGGTTTTGTTTACCATCAACACTTGATGCTTTTCTTGATTTCTACCTTCATCGATTTAAGCATCGCGAAGAGCTTGGGAATCGTTTCCGTTATCCCTTGCATATTATAGTTCATCACGAAGTTCTACTAACTTGGTGATGGTGACTAGAGAATTCTGTTAATCACTATTTTATCTGGAAGATTAACTCCCACTTGATTCAAGCGATTATAGTACCCAGACAATCTGAGCACATGCTCACTGCTTGAGCTATTCTCCTCCATCTTTTAGCTATAGAACTTGTTGGAGACTTCATATCTCTCAACTCGGGTATTTGCTTGAAATATTAACTTCAACTCCTGGAACATCTCATATGTTCCATGACGTTAAAAACGTCTTTGAAGTCCTGATTCTAAGCCGTTAAGCATGGTGCACTAAACTATCAAGTAGTCATCATATTGAGCTAGCCAAACGTTCAGAACGTCTGCATCTGCTCCTGCAATAGGTCTGTCACCTAGCGTGGCATCAAGGACATAATTCTTCTGTGCGGCAATGAGGATAATCCTCAGATCACGGACCCAATCTGCATCATTGCTACTAACATTTTTCAACTTAGTTTTCTCTAGGAACATATAAAAATTAAATGGGGAGCAACATCGCGAGCTATTGATCTACAACATAGATATGATAATACTACCAAATTCATGATAAATTAAAGTTCAATTAATAATATTACTTAAGAACTCCCACTTAGATAGACATCCCTCTAATCATCTAAGTGATCACGTGATCCAAATCAACTAAACCATAACCGATAATCATGTGAAATGGAATAGCTTTCAATGGTGAACATCATTATGTTGATCATATCTACTATATGATTCACGCTCGACCTTTCGGTCTTAGTGTTCCGAGGCCATATCTGCATATGCTAGGCTCGTCAAGTTTAACCTGAGTATTCTGCGTGTGCAAAACTGGCTTGCACCCGTTGTAGATGGACGTAGAGCTTATCACACCCGATCATCACATGGTGTTTGGGCACGACGAACTTTGGCAACGGTGCATACTCAGGGAGAGCACTTTTATCTTGAAATTTAGTGAGAGATCATCTTATAATGCTACCGTCAAACAAAGCAAGATAAGATGCATAAAAGATAAACATCACATGCAATCAATATAAGTGATATGATATGGCCATCATCATCTTGTGCTTGTGATCTCCATCTCCGAAGCACCGTCATGATCATCATCGTCACCGGCGCGACACCTTGATCACCATCGTAGCATCGTTGTCGTCTCGCCAATCTTATGCTTCCACGACTATCGCTATCGCTTAGTGATAAAGTAAAGCATTACGGCGCAATTGCATTGCATACAATAAAGCGACAACCATATGGCTCCTGCCAGTTGCCGATAACTTGGTTACAAAACATGATCATCTCATACAATAAAATTTAGCATCATGTCTTGACCATATCACATCACAACATACCCTGCAAAAACAAGTTAGACGTCCTCTACTTTGTTGTTGCAAGTTTTACGTGGCTGCTACGGGATGAGCAAGAACCGTTTTTACCTACGCATCAAAACCACAACAATAGTTTGTCAAATTGGTGTTGTTTTAACCTACGCAAGGACCGGGCATAGCCATACTCGGTTCAACTAAAGTTGGAGAAACTGACACCCGCCAGCCACCTATGTGCAAAGCACGTCGGTAGAACCAGTCTCGCGTAAGCGTACGCGTAATGTCGGTCCGGGCCGCTTCATCCAACAATACCGCCGAACCAAAGTATGACATGCTGGTAAGCAGTATGTCTTATATCGCCCACAACTCACTTGTGTTCTACTCGTGCATATGACATCTACGCATAAAACCTGGCTCGGATGCCACTGTTGGGGAACGATGTAATTTCAAAAAATTTCCTACGCACACGCAAGATCATGGTGATGCATAGCAACGAAAGGGGAGAGTGCTGTCCACGTACCCTCGTAGACCGAAAGCGGAAGCGTTAGCACAACGCGTCTCGCCAATCTTATGCTTCCACGACTATCCCTACCGTTTAGTAATAAAGTAAAGCATTACATCGCGATTGCATTGCATACAATAAAGCGACAACCATATGGCTCCTGCCAGTTGCCGATAACTCGGTTACAAAACATGATCATCTCATACAATAAAATCAGCATCATGCCTTGACCATATCACATCACAACATACCCTGCAAAAACAAGTTAGACGTCCTCTACTTTGTTGTTGCAAGTTTTACGTGGCTGCTACGGGCTTAAGTAAGAACTCATCTCACCTACGCATCAAAACCACAACGATAGTTTGTCAAATAGATTCCGTTTTAACCTTCTCAAGGACCGGGCGTAGCCACACTTGGTTCAACTAAAGTTGGAGAGACAGTCTTCCGCAAGCCATCTATGTGCAAAGCACGTCGAGGGAACCGGTCTCGCGTAAGAGTACGCGTAAGGTTGGTCCGGATCGTCTCGTCCAACAATACCGCCGAACCAAAGTATGACATGCTGGTAGGCAGTATGACTTGTATCGCCCACAACTCACTTATGTTCTACTCGTGCAAATAACATCAAACCATAAAACCTAGGCTCGGATGCCACTGTTGGGGAACGTAGTAATTTCGAAAATTTTCCTACGCACACGCAAGATCATGGTGATGCATAGCAACGAGGGGGAGAGTGTTGTCTACGTACCAACGCAGACCGACTGCGGAAGCGATCACACAACATAGAGGAAGTAGTCGTACGTCTTCTTCCCGATCCGACCGATCCAAGCACCGTTACTCCGGCACCTCCGAGTTCTTAGCACACGTTCAGCTCGATGACGGTCCTCGGGCTCCAATCCAGCAAAGCGTCGAGGAAGAGTTTCGTCAGCACGACGGCGTGGTGACGATCTTGATGTACTGCCGACGCAGGGCTTCGCCTAAGCACTGCAACAGTATGATCGAGGTGGAATTTGGTGGCAGGGGGCACCGCACACGGCTAAGGAACGATCTCAAGGATCAACTTGTGTGTCTTGGGGTGTCCCCTGCCCCCGTATATAAAGGTTGGAGGAGGGGGGGCCGGCCGGCCAGGGAGAGGGAGGCGCAGGGGAGTCCTACTCCCACCGGGAGTAGGACTCCTCCCTCCAATCCTAATCCAATTAGGACTCTCGGGGGGAAAGGAGAAAGAGGGGGGGCCGGCCCCTTCTCCTAGTCCTACTAGGACTTGGGGAAAGGGGGGGCGCCGGCCAGCTTATGGGCTGCCCCTTTTCTCTTTTTCCACTAAGGCCCAATAGGCCCATTAGTCTCCCGGGGGGTTCCGGTAACCCTCCCGGTATTCCGGTAAAATCCCGATTTCACCCGGAACACTTCCTATGTCCAAACATAGGCTTCCAATATATCAATCTTTACGTCTCGACCATTTCGAGACTCCTCGTCATGTCCGTGATCTCATCCGGGACTCCGAACAACCTTCGGTACATCAAAATGCATAAACTCATAATAACTGTCATCGTAACGTTAAGCGTGCGGACCCTACGGTTCGAGAACAATGTAGACATGACCGAGACATGTCTCCGGTCAATAACCAATAGTGGGACCTGGATGCCCATATTGGCTCCTACATATTCTACGAAGATCTTTATCGGTCAGACCGCATAACAACATACGTTGTTCCCTTTGTCATCGGTATGTTACTTGCCCGAGATTCGATCGTCGGTATCCAATACCTAGTTCAATCTCGTTACCGGCAAGTCTCTTTACTCGTTCCGTAATACATCATCTCACAACTAACATATTAGTTGTAGTGCTTGCAAGGCTTATGTGATGTGCATTACCGAGAGGGCCCAGAGATACCTCTCCGACAATCGGAGTGACAAACCCTAATCTCGAAATACGCCAACCCAACATTTACCATTGGAGACACCTGTAGTACTCCTTTATAATCACCCAGTTACGTTGTGACGTTTGGTAGTACCCAAAGTGTTCCTCCGGTAAACGGGAGTTGCATAATCTCATAGTTATAGGAACATGTATAAGTCATGAAGAAAGCAATAGCAACATACTAAACGATCGGGTGCTAAGCTAATGGAATGGGTCATGTCAATCAGATCATTCAACTAATGATGTGACCTCGTTAATCAAATAACAACTCTTTGTTCATGGTTAGGAAACTTAACCATCTTTGATTAACGAGCTAGTCAAGTAGAGGCATACTAGTGACACTCTGTTGGTCTATATATTCACACATGTATTATGTTTCCGGTTAATACAATTCTAGCATGAATAATAAACATTTATCATGATACAAGGAAATAAATAATAACTTTATTATTGCCTCTAGGGCATATTTCCTTCATTCATGAGCAAGCAAGTTGGATGCACACCCACTTAGTTTCTTTTGTTGAGCTTTCATATACTTATAGCTCTAGTGCATCCGTTGCATGGCAATCCCTACTCGCTCACATTGATATCTATTGATGGGCATCTCCGTAGCCCGTTGATACGCCTAGTTGATATGAGACTATCTTCTCCCTTTTTTGTCTTCTCCACAACCACCATTCTATTCCACATATAGTGCTATATCCATGGCTCACACTCATGTATTGCGTGAAAATTGAAAAAGTTTGAGAATGTCAAAAGTATGAAACAATTGCTTGGCTTGTCATCGGGGTTGTGCATGATTTAAATACTTTGTGTGGTGAAGATAGAGCATAGCCAGACTATATGATCTTGTACGGATAACTTTCTTTGGCCATGATACTTTGAGAAGACATGATTGCTTTGTTAGTATGCTTGAAGTATTATTATTTTTATGTCAATATTAAACTTTTATCTTGAATCTTTCGGATCTGAATACAATTAAGAAGAATTACATTAAAATTATGCGAAGTAGCACTTCACATCAAAAATTATCTTTTTTATCATTTACCTACTCAAGGACGAGCAGGAATTAAGCTTGGGGATGCTTGATACGTCTCCAATGTATCTATAATTTTTGATTGCTCCATGCTATATTATCTACTGTTTTGGACATTATTGGGCTTTATTATCCACTTTTATATTATTTTTGGGACTAACCTATTAATCGGAGGCCCAGCCCAGACTTGATGTTTTTGCCTATTTTAGGGTTTCGAAGAAAAGGAATATCAAACGGAGTCCAAACGGAATGAAACCTTCGGGGACGTGATTTTCTCACCGAACATGATCCAGGAGACTTGGACCATACGTCAAGAAATAAAGGAGGAGGCCACGAGGTAGGGGGCGCGCCTACCCTCCCAGGCGCACCCTCCACCCTCGTGGGCCCCCTGTTGCTCCAACGACGTACTCCTTCCTACTATATATACCTACGTACCCCCAAACGATCAGATAGGGAGCCAAAACCCTAATTCCACCACCGTAACTTTTTGTATCCACGAGATCCCATCTTGGGGTCTGTTCCGGAGCTCCGCCGGAGGGGGCATCCATCACGGAGGGCTTCTACATCAACACCATAGCCTCTCCGATGAAGTGTGAGTAGTTTACCTCAGACCTTCGGGTCCATAGTTATTAGCTAGATGGCTTCTTCTCTCTTTTTGGATCTCAATACAATGTTCTCCCCCTCTCTTGTGGAGATCTATTTGATGTAATCTTCTTTTGCGGTGTGTTTGTTGAGACCGATGAATTATGGGTTTATGATCAAGATTATCTATGAACAATATTTGAATCTTCTCTGAATTATTTTATGTATGATTGGTTATCTTTGCAAGTCTCTTCGAATTATCAGTTTGGTTTGGCCTACTAGATTGATCTTTCTTGCAATGGGAGAAGTGCTTAGCTTTGGGTTCAATCTTGCGGTGTCCTTTCCCAGTGACAGTAGGGGCAGCAAGGCACGTATTGTATTGTCGCCATCGAGGATAACAAGATGAGGTTTTTATCATATTGCATGAATTTATCCCTCTACATCATGTCATCTTGCTTAAGGCGTTACTCTGTTTTCATGAACTTAATACTCTAGATGCATGCTGGATAACGGTCGATGAGTGGAGTAATAGTAGTAGATGTAGGCAGGAGTCGGTCTACTTGTCTCGGACGTGATGCCTATATACATGATCATACCTAGATATTCTCGTAACTATGCTCAATTCTGTCAATTGCTAAACAGTAATTCGTTCACCCACCGTAAAATACTTATGCTCTTGAGAGAAGCCACTAGTGAAACCTATGGCCCCCGGGTCTATCTTCATCATATTAATCTTCCAATACTTAGTTATTTACTTTGCTTTTATTTTACTTTGCATCTTTATCAAAAAATACCAAAAATATTATCTTATCATATCTACCAGATCTCACTCTCGTAAGTGACCGTGTAGGGATTGACAATCCCTTATCGCGTTGGTTGCGATGATTTATTTGTTTTGTGCATGTGCAAGGGACTCGCGCGTAGCCTCCTACTGAATTGATACCTTGATTCTCAAAAACTGAGGGAAATACTTACGCTACTTTGCTGGACCACCCTTTTCTCTTCAAGGGAAAATCAACGCGGTGCTCAAGAGGTAGCACACAACCACACCCACATTGATTTTGGAGAAGCCTTGCTTTGGGGCAACCCATTTTGCTTTGTTGTCTCGGACAACAGGTACAGTCAACTTCTTGATGTTCGTTGGCAGCAGAGACAACTCACCCAGGAATTTATTGTTGAAAGCTAGAGTAGACAGAGGGGACTGGAATTCCCCTTCAGAAAGTGTGAAGAAAGAGATTAGTGAGAGACATGGCTACGGGAAGCTATGGTCCAACTACCATGGGCTAGGCCCAAATCCGGACTCGCGGGCTAGGGGATCTCAAACATCCAGACCAATCCAGACCAATTTGGTGAGCCGTGTTGGAGGGGTGCTCCTATTTGGCGACCTGCGTGCCAGGGAACAAGCGCGCGCACCCCCTGCTCCGTTCGGGCTGGCCCATGTGGGGCGCGACGTGCTGCCTGTTTTCGGTTTCAAGATTTCGAAAAAATCTCTGACTTTCAAAAGATGTTCATGGATTCAAATAAATGTTCATCATATTCAAGAAAACTTCTTGAATACAAAAAATGTTCGTGATTTCAAAACAATGAAAATTTAATGAACAATTTTTATGAGCATTTTTTAAATGATGACATTTTTTTATTTGATGAACAAATTTTGAATTCAATGAACATTTTGAACTTGGTCAACAAATTTTGTATGTAATTTTTTTTGAAAAATGGATGAACAAATTCTGAATTCAATGATCAAAATTTTAATTTCATAAAATTTTTTTGAAATCAATGAACAAATTTCGAATCTGATGAACTTTTTTTCAAATTTGATGAATTACTTTTGAATTTTGATGAACATTGTTTAAATCTGATGAACAAAAAAATGAATTTGATGAACATTTTTGGAATTCGATGAACAAAAAATGTTTGCAACTTTGAAAAAAATTCAAAAAAAGGAAAAATTAAAGAAGGAAAAAAGAAAAAAAAGAAAAAAGAAAAACGAAAAACAAAAGAAAAGGTAAAAATGGGATAGCCCATATAGGAATTTCCGTGTTGGAGGCCTAAAATGAGAGCTACTATTGAGCGCTTTAAGCCGAAATCACTAATTAAGTAGTACTCGTTGCAAAGATCACTCAAAATCTCTAGTTGTGGCAACTGGCGCACATGCAGCGTGCCACTTGTCGCAACCTGAGAGTTTTCTCTTTTTTCCTAAATCCGTTTATTCAAAACGTTTTATCTCTCAAACTGTGTGTCCAAATCTCGAACCGTTTTCACCGTTGAATTCCTCGCGTTGAGATCTTCAAAACTAGAACCCATGTTGATAGATTTTGACGAAGTTTTTTTTCATGAAAAAAACTGGACGAAAAAACCGAACCGGGAGAACAGATTTTTTCCCTTTCTGAAAGAGGTACGCCCGTGCCTCTCACGAAATTATAACCATGCCTCTCGCGGAAGCAAAACCGTGACTCTAGCGGAAGAAAAAAAAGAAAACGTGTTTTTTTTCGTTTCCGAGGAGGCACGGCCGTGACTCTCGTGAAAACACAACCGTGACTCTTGCGGAAGCAAAACCACGACTCCCGGGAAAGGAAAAAAATACGAAGAACACGTTTTTTTTCTTTCCGAGAGGCACGGTCGTGACTCTCGCAAAAGCACAACCATGCTTCTCGCGGAAGCAAAACCGTAACTCTCGCAAAAAAACAGTAAACGCGTTTTTTTTGTTTCCGAGAGGCACGGCCATGACTCTCGCGAAAGCAAAACTATGACTCTCATGAAAGAAAAAAATGCATTTTTTCGCGCAAAATATTCCATTTTTCAAAAAAATAATAATTGAAAAGCTAAGGAAGACCGGTGAAAAACCAAAACGTCGAAAAACCTGGAAAAACCGTTTAAAATGCCAAAAATGCGTGCAAAAAGACAAAAAAAAACAAAATCCGAAGGAAGCGCCTAGTGCGCGACACGTGGCGAATAACTGAGAGCGCGCCACGTAGCGCTGATCGTTGCCAGGCTCCCGAAGGAGCGCTCATTAACTAGTTGCTCTTGCTTTAAGCGCCGCTGGTATGTAAATTTTTTTTAAAAAAAATGGATGAAAAATTCTGAATTCAATGATCGAATTTTTTATTTCATAAACATTTTTTGAAATTAATGAAAAAAATCGAATTTGATGAGCTTTTTTCAAAATTTGATGAACTACTTTTGACTTTTGATGAACATTGTTTAGATCTGATGAACAAAAAATTAATTTGATGAACATTTTTGGAATTCGATGAACAAAAAATGTTTGCGACTTTGAAAATAAAATTTGCAAGAAAAGGAAAATTAAAGAAGGAAAAAGAAAAAAAGAAAAGAAATAAAAACGAAAGAGAAAGCGAAATTTGGCCGGCCCATACGAACGCCCAGCGCGCGAGGTCACTCTCGGGCGACCAGTGTGCCATATAGGAATTTCTGTGTTGGAGGCCTAAAAGGGGAGCTTCTATTGATTTTGAACGCCAAGTGAACTATCGAAGTAGTTCATCAAATTTTGTGGGCCGGCCCAACTGTGAGAACTCAACCGGCGCCTACAGCAAACGCCAAGTGGGCCGGCCCAACTGTGAGGACTCGAACTTGACTCGCTCCTTCGATAGATGCTTGAGCTAACCACCACACCCGATTCTCAAAAGAAAAAGCTAACCACCACACCCAGTAGACCACTATGTCTAAAAGAAACGCGGAGACTTAAAGAATTATTGCAGCCGTGTTATTTATTACGCAACACAACTTACATTTTTATATTTTTGTGAATTTGTTTTATTAAATTTTGAAAGAAGTTCACGAAAGTTCATCGTTTGTGAAAAAAGTCCATCCAATTTGATAAGACAAGTTCATCTATTAGAAAAAAATTCACAAAATGTGAAATAAGTTAATCGATTTTGAAAAAAAAACTACTAGAATTTGGGAAAAAAAGTTCATCAAAATTTAAAAAGTTCACCGAATTTGAAAAAGTTCATTGTTTTTAAAAAAAAGTTCACCAAAGCTATAAATAAGTTCACCAATTTGAAAAAAATATCATCGAATTTAAAAAAAATGACAAATTTGAAAATAGGTTCATCAATTTGAAAAAAAAATCATCGAATTTCAGGAAAAGTCCATCAAAAAATAAGTTCATTGAATTTGAAAAAGTTCATCAAATTTAACAAAAGTTTATGGAATTTGGAAAAAATCATCGAATTTGAAAAAAATAAATCATCAATTGTTAAAAATAGTTCCCCATAAAAAGGTTCATTGGTTTTCAAAACAAAATTTCATCAAATTATAAAAAAAACATCATCAATTTGGAAAAAGTTCACGCATTTAAGAAAATAAAAAACATGAAAATCGATGCGGGTGGAAATATGGAAGAAGAAGAAAAAAGAAAAACGAAAATGGAAAAAGGAAAATGGAGATAGAGAAGGAAGGAATAAAAGTCGGAAAGAATTGAAGCTCAACAGGTCCCGCTTGGTAGCTGGGTGGCAGTACGAACGAAGTTTGACGAGAGAGGTTGTCAGTTCATAGCAAGGGCGCTTTATATTTTGCAAATTAGCATATACAGTAACAGGCCGCCCCAACGCGGGGTGCTGTAGGTGCCCGTTTGTAAATTTGCCTATATCAGGCGCCTACAGCGCCAAATAGGATTTGCCGCCTAAAAGTGTAGGACAGTCTGAACATTTAGGGGCAATTTGGTAATCAATGTTGGAGATTCCCTTATAATATGAGCCTCTTGTGGCAGCCCAAACCCTAGCCAATTCTCTCACTCAAACTTAGCTACTTCGTATCCTTTCTCAAAAGAAAAAAAAAGCTACTTTGTATCCATCAAAAAATACTTAGCTACTTCGTTCATGTTCTCTGAATTATCGAAAAAGACTTTTGTCCCGCTTTATACATAAAGCATCACCACACATTACAGCCAGCAATAAGGAAGGAAAAGAAAAAAAAAAGAAAAAAGAAAATCGACAAGATACAGACACTACGGAACAGTGAACACCGGCCTTAGATCATGCCAACAACGCGAACGCGGCAAGGGAGCAAATCATCACCGGAGGAGAGCCACGCTCCATCAACTCCCAAGGGCCCTTGTCGTCCTACCTTACGCCGCTGCCTCCGAAGAGGGCACCCATGCCCTCTCGTCCTGGATCGAAGGACGCCATCCCTGTCAGGAGGCAGAATCGCTCACCCCTGAGCTCGGATGGACGGTCCAACAAGAGGCTAAGGAGAGGACGGCAGCCCTGGCCACCTCACCTCTCATAGGAACCCATAAGTCGCCACCGTCTCCGGCCAAGACCAAAAAGCCCACACCACTGCCGAGCAGGAACACCACCGAAGAATAGGCAGAGCACCACCGCGCCGAGCCCTTGACCCCCTGGACTCCCAAGGTGGCGCCTTCAAGAAGTAACCGCCGTCGAAGCACCGTCGCCACCCAATCAAAAGATTTTAGGCTTTCGCCCGGGGCCAGGGGGCAGAGGGCGGGAAGGAGGTCTCGATGTCGCCCACCAGAAGGAGAAACGGCGCCGAGAGCGTCGCCAACATCGTGACCAGCACCGCCGGTCAAGGGTTTCCCCCGACCCCAAGCCCGAACCTCTACTGCATCGCCAATCATCCAAGCAAGATGCCCGGAGGAAACCCAAGACTGGCAGGCAGAGGGGAACATGCGCCGGTGCAGCCGCCAACTCCAGATCGGAACCACGCCCGCCGCCGCCTTGCCACCCAGCACGGCCAAGACAGCGCACCGCAGCGCCAACGCCACCCCCCGTCGAGGAAGGGGAGGCGCCCTCTCCATCAGTGGCAGCCGCCACCCGCAGCCTCCGTGAACCCTAGGATCCAAACCAGCCGCACCGGACCAGACCCCTGCCGCGCCACCACGGAGCTGCACCGCCGCCTCCCAGCGCAGCCGCCACCGGATCCATGCGTCCCTGTCGCCGGGGGCCCCGCCGGACCCAGCACCCCCACGAGCGGCGGCCCGCGCCGCCGAGATCCCGAGCAGGGGAGGAAGGAGAGAGGCCCCGTCGCTGCCAGCGCCACACGGGCTTCGCCCGGCAAACGCCCTCTGGCAGCGGCGAGGAGGAGGAGAGGACGATGGGGGAGGCTAGCGCCGGCAGCGGATCTGGAGCCCCCGGGCGCTACTCTGAACTTTAGGTCTTCAAGCTCAACAACACCCATTGACTCCACACTGCAGCGAGATAAACACGCCGCTGCCGAGGGGATTTGCCCAGTGGCACCCTCCGGCGGCGGGTATTGCGTCTAACTAGCGGAAGACGCTTAAGACGACGCTTGAGACGAAGGAGACTGATCTTAAAAAGCTTAAACGACGGGTACGGTCTGCAGCTAGCACCCAGAAAACATGAGGAATTTGATCAATTTGTAGTGCGACGAGTCACGAGTGTAGTGTCTAGTGTCTATTACAAAAAAAAAAACTTGGAACAGGACTGAAATTGCATACAAAGAATTTGATGCGCGCGGTAACAGAGAACAATGGTGTGGACCGATATAAATTGTGACTTGATGAAACCTCTACGAACAATGATGCAAGAGCAGGTTCGCATCGCCAGGCAGACACAGAGAGAGCGACAACACATGCGATAAGTAGCTCCCGAGACCACTATGAACCTCCATGGAACGGCAGCTACAGTCCTCTTGAATTCCACACATCCGAAATTGCCTCTGAATGTGTCAATTACAGGCTCAGTTGTCATAGTCAGATGTCGGCATTTTCCTTCTCTTCTAACCTGAATCCGTTGTCTGGACATAGGACTAGCAATAGGACTAATAAGAAAAATAATTGGGCAATCTCCGTTCTTGACTTGACTATAGGGCGACCAGTGCCCAAGCTCAAACAAAAGTCATGGCTTCCGGTGGGAAAAGCTTACCGGGGTCAGCTTGACCTGTGCTTCGTCTCGTACCTGGAGGCAGCATAAAAGCGACCAGAGCAAAGGCAACAACAACGAAAGCAAGGCCTTGGTCAGGAGAACTTCAGGAGTTCAGGTACTTTTACCATTCGCTTTCTCTCCAGGCTATGTTGTTCTTCAGAATTGCCAATCTTTTCATCCCATGTCCCTGTTTCTGCTATTTTTTCTAGAACATGCATGAGTATGTGTATCATATAATGAAAGAAGAGAGGGTAAAGAAACCCATCCACAATATTACAAGCTGGACTGTCCGTCCGATTCCCTACCAAATTTGCGGATTACTCGCTATTACACCGCCTAAACAACCGTTGGAAGAACACTTCCAGATCGCCACGGAGGAGGCCGGCCAGATCATCCACATTCCCAGGAGTAGGATAGAGAACCAGTCCTTGAGGCGTTGCGGTTCAGGCTTGTATGCTGCGCACCATGGGAGCAGCTCGTCAGTGTGCGCTGGTGCCCTCCCCTCCTGCCACCATGGGAGCAGCTCGTCGGTGTGCGTTTTTGTCATTTCTTCTTCCATGCCATTTTTTGCCCAAATCATGCAATCCACTCTGGTAACCTATTGAACAACAAAAATGGTGCAAGTTATCCTCAACAACTATAATTTACCATTCTTTAGGAGTATACTGGAATAAAGTAAAAGGAGATGCAAGATTTCTCATTGCTCTTGTTTTTTCTCAGATGTGCCCTTTCTTGTTTTGGTGACCTTTTCCTTCTGATGCATGTGCCACCTTACAAATTGTAACCTACACCAGTTAGTACAAAAAAGGGGTGCACACAAATCAGGGGAGTGCACCACGTGTACCTTAGGATTACAGATTGTATGTCATGCAGATGAGTCTAGGCTGAACATTTGTTGCAAAATATGTTCAGGTAATTTTAGATAACAAAAGCAATAGCATGAAAATTCTGTAACCTGTAAGAGTAGGAGTTGCACAATTGTTGGTATTTTCTCTTCACTTATTACATCCATACTGCATTTGGAGAGCAAGACTATTTTACAGATTAATTAAATACACAACAGTAATTTACCAGGCCTCAGAAAGAACAAACCAACCATTTTTTAGCACAGATATGGTCTAGTGATTGTGGGAATTCAGAACTTGCCAATCAAAGAAACGTATTAGTGTTGGTTTCGATTTTCAAGCTAGTAGTTTCGGAAATAATCCAAACTTGCCAATAGAGTAGTGTTCATGCCCTCATGAGATAAGCTTGTAGTTTTGGTTATATCATTTGAATTTGCATTCTTTGGTTCCAGTCATGTATATGTTGGTGGTACAAAACACACCTTTTGTCCTCTCGAAAATAAACACGTTTCACAATTTACTTTCTATAAAATATGTGTAACATAAAATTCCTACTGTGATAACCATCAGTTGTTGGTCGAACTGAGACATGTCTTTTTTTTAGAGCAAAAGGGCACGCAGCCCCGATTCCATTGCAAGCAACGAAACCAGTGTGACAAGCATTCACCAATACAGCCCGCGGAGCACAGCACTACAGCTGTCTCAGCACAAGATAGAAGCTACCTGGGACTAAACTGCACCAGGCTAAACAGCTAACATCAAGCTCAAGTCTACTGAATAGAAATTAAAATAAAATATAAAAGGTACACAGGGGGATCTTCATCTAGTCTACTCTTCAAACAGACAGAAAGAGAGTAACAGCAGCAATCTTCTTTCTTCTTTTTTTTTCTTTTTTACTCATCAGTCCCGCCCCCCTGTGCAGCTTGAAAGGATCAACTGGGGTCTGGCCACATCAGCATAGGAGGATCTGTGGCCAGCTTCTCGAGTTTTTTCACCATAGCAGAGACCTGCGTTCTTGCATCGCTTGAGAACAGGACCTCCCACGCTGCTAGCTCCAAGGCCACCTGTCTCCAGATTTTCTGCATACCACACCACACAGATCGATTGAAACACAGGTCATTCCTGATCTTCCAGAGAGCCCACATCACAGCTGCATGTAAAGCATTCACCACTGCATGTTTCTTATTGGACACCCACCAGGTCGCAAGATTCTCAATATTAGAGATCTTGCCAACTCCTGATATGTCCGCAATAGCTCTCCAGAGTTCAATCGACACTACACAATCAAAAAATAGATGCTGGCAAGATTCTGCTTCAGAGCAAAACACGCAGGTCATGTTTGGGACATGCTGCCTCTTAGCAAGATTGTCCCTGGTTAAAATCTTATTATTATAGACTAACCAAAGAAAAATTTGTACTCTAGGGACAATCTTCAGCTTCCACACATGCTGTGTATGGACAGGGGAGATACCTCTAAAGTTTACAATGTTGTAAAAGGATTTAACCGAGTATTGCCCATTCGCACTATACTTCCAGACTGGAGTATCCTCACAATCTTTTAAAGTAATAGTACCAGCAATGGAGACAAGGTCCATCCAGTCAGAGATTTGATCACCCCTCAGACACCTCCTAAAATTGATCTTAAGATCAATTCCATCCCAGATTTTATAAATAGAAATGTTGTGCTCATTAGCCAAAGAATATAAATCCCAGAATTGAGCGGATAGTGGTGCATTCTCAAACCACTGATCCTCCCAAAAACGAATCTTCTTACCATTTCCTACCACCCAAGAGTAGCCCATCTTGGAGGCTTTAATGGCCCACAGAATACCTTTCCAGAGAGGGGAGGCCCCATTACTGGAGCAAGCAAAAATGTTTGGTTTACCAGTGCTGTACTTATCATCAATGATAAGTTTCCAAATCTTATTGTCTCCAGAAAAATACCTTTTAGCCCAAGAAGCAAGGAGGCATAAATTCAGATCAGCAATATTAGTAATACCAAGACCACCATGTTCTTTTTTGAGGGCAACATAAAACACAAAATATTTTTTCCCGATCGTGTGCACACCTTCATGAACATGAACATAAAGGATAGCGCATGCCTTCTCACCATGCAGTATAATTTATTGACGCTATCAACAATAAACCATCAAAATAAAATAAACAAACTTACATTATATATCTAACCAATTTTAGGTCACTATTAATAGCCGTGCATTAGCACCATAGCATCTATCTCAGTACTCATTAGACACTGACTGTTTTTTTATTCTACATAGGATAGAACACAATCACACACAATAAACATTGTTCGACACACATAACGTTTACTGAATCTAATGAACCCTGAAATTTAAAAGTATATTGCTTCAGCAGCAAAGTTCTAAACCACTCGAATTCTTATTTATTCGGGACCTGAATGCCTACTGCGGTTAGTACATCTTGTTGACGCCGACAGGCGTAAGCTCAGAATAAGTGGACATGAGAGGTTCGTGATAACCATCACCACCCGTTGGATAGTTATAAAAGCGTACTTCACCAAGGAAGATTGGTCGCACCAAAAACAAGTTCAGTGTTGAGCTTCTTGGGGGAAGGAAATTCAAACGAGTTATCCCCATTGCTTGATTTGCACGCAACCCTCCTAATAAACACAACATTCTTGATAAGATCACGGAAAAACAGGTCACTTGGTCGAGAAAAGAGTAATATTAAGAAATACAACTGATAGTGACTTTAAGAAAGTTGAAATGATGACATGCCAAGCAGTGAAGCATAGAATTGTTCCCCGGTGCTAAGGAGAGTTTCTGTTATCAACCCTCATGTTAGTAATAATGTGACATTAACATGGTACACCACCTTTTAAGAAGGCCTTACTATAGGCTTGATCAATCACCATAGAGGTGCCATGGATGAAGCCAACAGTTACTCTACCAGGAAGACGTTTGTCCTATGGCCAGTTCTTTGATATGCGGAGGAACATAATTTGCATGCCAGCATCTATGACTGCTATTTCCCTCGTGCCTAGAGGGAAATATGTCTCATGATCAACTGGGCCCATGTATATAATCACACCAGCGATATCTACGATTGGTACAATATCTGAAATTAAATAAGAAAAAAGTTAATGTGCATTCGATATTATAATATTGAATATATATTGCATACCACTGGTTGAGCCATGTTGGTTTTTAAACACATCGGCCACAACCGCTAATGTCAACATAAAGTATGATTAAATAGGAAAACAAATATTATATTATAATGCAACATGAAAAGTTGCATCAGTATATGAAAAGAAGGATTATAATTCTTGACAACAAATATCTACTTTCCAACACACAAAACAGAAAAGGGAACAGGATAGTTTTGTGTGTTGGCCAGTAGATATTTGTTGCCGAGAATTATAATATTATTTCCATCTCCCAATGGCTTTATTCATGTTGCATTATAACATAACTATTTAGCTATTTAGCCATAATTTTCCGTTGACATTCACATTTGTGGCTGCTGTGTTCAAAAACCCACATGGCTCAACTATTAGTATGCTTGTATAATATAGATTCTATAATATGATATCAAATGCACATTGAATTTTTTCTTATCTAATTTCTGATATTGTATCAACTTTAGATATCACTAGTGTGATTATGTATGCGGACCTAGGTAATCACGAGACATATTTCCCTCTAGGCATGAGGGAAATAGCAGTCACAGATGCTGACATGCAAATTATGTTTTACCACATTTTCGAAGAACTAGCTGAATGCCATAGGGACCAACTTGTCATGGTGAAGCAAATGTTGGCTTCATCATAGCAACCTCTATGGAGGTTGATCAAGGCTCCAGTAAGTCAAGTGTTGTACCATGTTAATGTCACATTATTACTAATTCGAGGGTTAATAACATAAAATCTTCTTAGAACGGGTGCAACAACTATATATGCTTCCATCATTGCTCGGCATGTCATCATCTTGACTTGTTAAACGTCACTATTAGTTGTACTTATTAATACTACACCTTTCTCGATAGATAGACCAATTGTATGCTCAACCTTTGCTACAGGTTTGCATCAACAAGTTCTAGTCTTCTAGATGACTTGTCTTTCCATGATCTCGCCAAGAATGTCGTGCTTATAGGAGGGATGCGCGCAAACAGAGCAACAGAGGCAACTCTTTTGAACCTCCTGCCTCCAAGAAGCTCAAGACTAAACATGGTTTTGCATGTGGCTTATCTTCCTTCGTGAAGCATACTTTCAACTATCTAAGGGGTGGTGACGGTTATCACGCACCTCCTATGTCTGCTTATTCCGAACATGATGGACCAATTGAACTAGGCATGTAGGTCCTGAATAAATAAGAATGGAAATGGTTTCGAACATTGCCCCTAAAGCGATAAATTCTAAATTTTGGTTTCATTGAATTCAATCAATGTTCTCTTTGTGTCAAACAATGTTTGTTGTGTGTGACAGTGTTCTATCCTACGTTGAATAAAAATCCAGTCCCTAATGAGCACGGTCACATATGCTATGGTGGCTAATGCACTGCTATAACCAAGACCACAAGCTTATTAGGTGAGAGCATGGACACTACTCTATTGGCAAGTTTAGATTATTTCCAAACTACTAGCTGGAAAATGGAAACCAACATGGCTTGGGTCGTGGCACCGAGGGTTGGGGGCGATGGAGGCCACAGGCAGGTAGAAGCGCAGGGGGACGGCCAATGACATTTACAAACATGTGGGGTATCATCAGTTACTGCACAAGGCCAGCCTTTTTCTAGCACAGAAATGGTCTAAGTGCATATACATGGTATTGAATGGAATGTTAGTTTGCTACATGATAGTATAATCCCAGGATGGTGGCTAGTATTTTTCATATTTATTGGTCCTTGCGTATTAAACGTATGAGAAGCTTCCAACACTAATTGTGTTCTGTGTTTGTAAATGTCAGGGAACTGCTCCAAAATGTTTCCTGCTCTAAATTTACTTCTCTTTCCTCATCTGCTCTTACTGGCAACGACTTCATATTCTCACGCACTGCCACTCAGCAACGAAACTGATCACAATGCCTTGCTAGCATTCAAGGCAGGTCTAAACTACCAGTCAGATGCACTGGCCTCATGGAACATAACCACTGACTTGTGCAAGTGGCGTGGTGTCATGTGCAGCCTCAGGCATAAGTGAAGGGTATTGGCACTGAATCTCTCCTCGACTGGGCTTTTTGGGTACATAACCCCTTCCCTCGGGAACCTCACGTACCTGAGAAGTTTAGACCTCAGCTACAATCTGCTACACGGCGAAATCCCACGGGCGATTGGCCAGTTGACGCAAATGTCATATCTTGACTTGTCAAATAATTCACTCCAAGGTGAAATGCCTTGGACAATTGGGCAGTTACCACGGTTAACTTACCTATATCTATCAAACAATTCGCTTCAAGGGGAGATCACACATGGCCTGCGGAACTGTACTCACCTTGTAAGTATCAAACTTGACCTGAACAAACTCGATCGAGAAATCCCTGATTGGCTTGGTGACTTGCCAAGGATAGAGACCATTTCAATAGGGAAGAACAGCTTCACTGGGATCATCCCACCATCACTTGGGAACCTCTCATCGCTGCGGAGATTATACCTCAATGAAAACCAGCTGAGTGGTCCAATCCCTGAGAGCCTTGGCAGGCTTGGTAAGCTTGAGGCTCTAGCACTGCAAGTAAACCAACTCTCAGGAAACCTTCCAACAATGCTCTTCAACATTTCATCCCTCATCCTCGTTGGTCTCCAAATGAACCAACTGCATGGCCGACTGCCCCCCAATTTGGGCAATGGCCTGCCACACATCCGATACCTTATCCTTGCTCTGAACCATTTCACGGGAAGTATTCCAGCTTCAATTGCAAATGCAACTACAATCCAATCGATGGACCTCTCTGGTAACAACATCACCGGAGTCGTGCCTCCAGAGATTGGAACACTCTGCCCAAAATACCTGATGCTTAATGGAAACCAGCTGGAGGCAACCACTGTTCAAGACTGGGGGTTCATCACTTCCCTGACAAATTGCACAAGCCTTCGTTGGGTCACATTGCAAAACAACAAGTTTAGTGGTGGGTTTCCGCGCTCTATCGCAAACCTATCAGGGCAACTTGAAGCCCTAGACATCAGATAAAATGGGATATCGGGCAAGATACAAATTGGCATTGGCAACTTTCCCAAACTATTCAAGCTAGGGCTATCTGGCAATCAGTTAACCGGCCCCATACCGGACAGCATAGGAAGACTGAACATGCTCCAGTTCTTGACACTAGAGAATAACCAACTCTCTGGGATGATGCCGCCCTCACTCGGGAACTTAACACAATTGCAGCACCTTTCAGTAGATAACAATATGTTGGAGGGACCTCTTCCAATGAACATTGGAAATTTACAACGACTTGTCAGCGCAACCTTTTCGAACAATGCGCTTTCAGGTCCATTACCGGGAGAGATCTTTAGCCTGTCATCCTTGTCATACGTTCTGGACTTGTCGAGGAATCATTTTAGTAGTTCCCTTCCATCCCAGGTTGGTGGTCTTACAGAGCTCACATACTTGTACATCCATGAGAACAACTTGTCTGGGCTGCTGCCAGATGCTCTCAGCAAATGCCAGAGTTTGATGGAGCTCCGTTTGGATAATAACTACTTCCACGGTATGATTCCTTTGTCCGTAAGTAGAATGCGAGGCTTGGCACTGCTGAATTTGACCAAAAACAAGCTCACAGGAGGAATCCCTCAAGAGTTAGGACTCATGAGTGGCCTGAAAGAACTGTATCTTGGACGGAACAATTTGTCTGCACAGATCCCAGAGACCTTGGAAAGCATGATATCACTCTACTGACTCGACATATCCTTCAACCTTATTGATGGGCAAGTCCCAGCACATGGTGTGTTCACCAATTTGACTGGGTTCACTTTTTATGGGAATGGTAAGCTTTGTGGTGGCATTCAAGAGTTGCATTTGCCTTCATGTCCATCCAAAGCAACTGGGGGTGGTCAAAGGATACCCCGAGTCATTCGAAATGCAATGATCCCGAGCATTATAATCATCTTTGTGTGCTTTATAGTGGGACTAGGTTTCTTCTCACTGAAAAATAAATTAAGACTGCCATCTGTAAGAGCAACCTTGGTAGCTCCTTCCTTGATGGGTGACATGCATCCTCGAGTTTCTTATTCCAACTTGTTCCAAGCAACAAATGGCTTCACAACTGACAATTTGGTTGGCACTGGACGATATGGATGTGTTTATAAGGGGAGGATGATGCTCAAGAGGTCAGTAAGTGCTGTGGCTGTGAAGGTTTTTGACCCTGAACAATCTGGTTCCACGAAAAGTTTTGAGGAAGAGTGTAAGGCACTTGGCAAAATTCGCCACCGTAACTTGATTAGTGTTATAACTTGCTGCTCTTGCTTTGACTTTAACCGGAATGACTTCAAAGCCATTGTTCTCGATTTCATGCCTTATGGGGGTCTTGATAAGTGGTTACATCCAGACATATATTCATCCAATCCAGTCAAAATTCTAACATTAATGCAGAGACTGAGTATTGCTTTTGATGTTGCCGCCGCTCTAGACTATCTGCACAACAACTGCCAGCCAACAATAGTTCACTGCGACTTGAAGCCCAGCAATATTCTTCTTGGAGAGGATATGGTTGCTCATGTTGGGGACTTTGGCCTTGCAAAGATACTCATAGATCCAGAAGGGGAACAATTGATCCATTCAAAGAGTTCTGTAGTGGGAACAATTGGATATGTTGCTGCAGGTAACTAAATTTTATTTTATTGTTGTTCTAGCAAATTGGGTTGCTTTGCTCGGTATATTATTCATGTTGTTTGTGCACTGCAGAATACGGTGAAGGTGGTCAAATATCTACAAGTGGGGATGTGTATAGCTTCGGTATTGTCCTCCTTGAGATGTTTACAGGGAAGACGCCTACACATGGTATGTTTACAGATGGATTGACCTTGCTCGAGTATGCAAAGATGGCATATCCAGAACAACTAATGGAGATTGTTGATCCCCTTCTGCTTTTGCATGTCATTGCATTGAAAAGGTGGAGTTTTGATACAATCCTCCTAGGAGGTCAGTTACAGATTAGGATCAGCGAAACTAGTGCACGTCCCAGGTGGGCGGCAGAATGACGCGTAGGCCATGGGCGCCCGCTGTTGCCCACTGCTCGGCTTCCTCTTTGATCTTCGAGACGAGGACCTGAACCAGGGGCTGGGCGCCCTCAAAGATGTATTCGTTGCGCTGTTTCCAGATCATCCATGGTGTCAACAGAGCAATGGAGGCTAGGCCCTTACGCATCAGTGTTGGCGTGTTTTGCCTTGCCTGTAGCCACCAGTCCATGAGTGAATCTTCGTGGCTTGGCCCTGCAGTGGTCATCCGTAGCCAGGACAGGATTTCGTGCCAAGTCTGCCTGGTGAAGGGGCACTGCAAGAGGAGGTGGTGCATCGTCTCGGGAGCCTGGTCACAGAGTGGGCATCGTGGCTGGTGCTGGAGACCGCGTCGAGCCAAGCGGTCGGTCATCCAGCACCGGTCTTGGTTGGCCAACCAGTGGAAAAACTTCACTCTTGGCGGCGCCCAATTCTTCCATATGAGCTTCCATGAGAAGCAAGTCATGGATCCCTGGAAGGTGGCAAGATAGCATGAGCTAGCAGAGTATATACCGGAGGCCGTCCATCTCCAAACTAGCTGATTAGCAGTTAGTGTGAACAAATGTTACAACCTCCCCTAATAACACTAACCTATGGCCTCTTAGTATACTTATTTTGTTCTGTCACTCTCTAATTTATATTATATACATGAGAATTCTTGTTTTTACATGCACAGAGAATTTGTCCTTTTAAGTGATATTGTTTTTATGAAAAGATCTTATGCCTATGCTTTCAATATGTGATGTAAAATTCCAAACAATGTGTTTTTCTAATTTAACATGAAAATATACAATGATAGATATATGTGAGCTTAAAAACGTATTACTAACCTTTCTTAAAAAACACGCAACATGTTTTTCTATAGTTTCTTCCGCGTCAACAATACTGAAGGTGGGAAAAAAATTCTAATAAGTATACTTGAAAAAACATAAATGTATTTGTTTTCAACGTGATCTGCACATGCACAGTTACCGGCGTTGAGATGGGAGGGAGTCCAAAAACAAGAGAGCAAGAGACGGAATCAAGGCCAGTGTTTAAGGGAGCATTCCAATAATACACCTTCTGAACTGCATTGTCTGCAGATGTTTTTTCAACATCAGATTATCAGCGTTTCCATCCTTCAGTTCCACGCTGCAATGCAGTTATTTTGCATATTTTATATAAAATACCAGGATGGCAAGAAAATCTAACATTACTTTTATCAAATACACATTTCAAGTATCCTTGCTTCAACACAACGGACTCCAGTTCTCTTTCTCTGATAAAACTTACTTGCATTCCCCTAGTACTTATCCAGAGTTTTGAGTTGCAGGAGCAGCCATATGTAACAGTAACCAGCTATTTTATACTCCCTCCGTCCCAAAATTTTTGTCTTAGATTTGTCTAGATACGAATGTATCTAACACTAAAACATAACTTTTTTTTGAGCGGTACTAAACCGTAACTAGATACATCCGTATTTAGACAAATTTAAGACATGAATTTTGGGCAGAGGGAGTACCTTGGCACATCCTGGACAGCTAGTTACGATGAAGTCTACCTTTATTTATTTTCTTGAAATCACAGCTCAAATATTTCTGCAGAATTTGGAGCACACAAATACATGACATGACAACACACCTGCAAATAATTTAAAGAGCAAAGATGTGTGGATGAAAACGATATACAATGTTCACCTTGATTTTGCTGAGCAGACTGCTTCATTTACGCCAGCCTTCCTTCCCATTTTTATTGCTCCCACTGCATACAAAGAGTGGAAAAGGACAGTATGATCAAGTCGACTTTAACATCTTGGCCTTTTTTCTGCCTAAATATTGGCATTTATACATCACTAGAGTTGACTCCACTTTCCCCCAAACAATCCTGCTCTGTTCTTTCTAATCAAGTCAACTTCCAATCAATTTACTAATCTAGGTTTTCGTATTAGTACAGTATTGCTACCTTTTGGCTGCAACTATTCAAGGATTACTCCTGCTGCTCGATGCGGCAGTAAGCTGGCCTGCAAGCTGAGGCGAGCGGCAGCCCTGGACGCAAGCGCGTTGAAGCGCTGTGCCGCCACCTCATCCTCTCGCGGGCCTCAGATGGTTAGGTGCTCCCTCCCGCTGCCCGGCAAGAAGAGCATGAATCCGGCCGGATCTAAGCCGGCTGCAAGCCTGCAACGGTTCAGCCCAGATCCATGGGTCCTTCCCGCCTTTCCGGTGAAAGAGAGGAGCGAGAGAACGCGTCGGCGGCTTGGAGCGGGAGGGACGGCAGGAAGGCACTTACGGCAACTCTAATCCATCCCCAGAAAATCTCAAGGTCCCAGGAAAGCTGCCGTTTTCAACTGAAGCTGGACAGATAGCCTCCCTTCGGATTGACAATTTAAACGGAATCCCACCTCCGGGAGATAAAGATTAAGAATGCAACTGATGCATCTGTGAAGTACATAAAAGAAACAATTTTGACGTCGGCTTGGTACATTTGGTGGAGAGGAAGACAGACGGTCCATGCAGAAAGTTTGCAGTCCTTGTCACATGCAGCGCTATCAATTCAAGTTTTAGTGTCAAATTTTGTTAAAGCATCAGGTAAAGAGTCCCAACCAAAGTCGAGTATGTTAGACTATACTTGTACCCATTATCGCATGTACTCCTATCTATACCTGTACGTAGCATATACGATAGGTAGTTGAGGTTAGATCGTACTGCCTGCCCTCTGTTGTAGTGGCGCACGATCCCAGGTCGTGGAACTCCCCCATGATCCCCAGGCGGGGCTGTAAGCTGCATATATTCCCTGCCCGTGAGGCTAATCAAGTGTGGTGTGTTTTCCCCCCTAAAATTCTCACTCAACATGGTATCAGATATCTCCGATCCAGCTTCCGCTCCCATGGGCACGACGACGGCGACGCTCCAGCCGCCGTCCCGCTCGCCGCAGCTCCACCTGCAGTCCCTCCTGCTCCCGCGCCACCTGCCCCTGGTGTCCCTCCAGCCCCCGCGCCACCTGCTGCTCTCCCTGCGTCGGCCATGGTGGCCGTGGCGCCTCCACCTTCCTCCATCCCCTCGCCGGTTCTGCAAATCGTCGACATCCGCCACCACGTTCCAGTCACGCTGGACCTCCTCGCCGGCAACTACACCCAATGGTGCCGCCACTTCGACACCGTCATCGGGATGTTTGGGCTCCGCGATCATGTCGACCCCGAGGCGCTCTCCCGTCTCGACCAGCCCGAGTGGCTCATGGCCGACCATGTCGTCGTGCACTGGCTCTACACCACCATCGCGCCGGAGCTCCTCGATGCCGTCATGCACCCCGAGGACACGGCGATCGCTGTATGGACCGCCATCGACGACCTGTTCCGTGACAACCACCTCACCCGCGCCGTCTACGTCGACGCCGAGTACCATGCTGCCGTTCAGGGAGACATGTCGGTCATGCAGTACTGCACTAAGCTCAAGAACTTCACCGACCAACTCCGGGACCTGGGCCAGCCGGTCACTGACACGCGCCAGGTCTTCCACCTCCTGCGCGGCCTCAACCGTCAGTACCACTCCGTCATTCCCCATGTGACGTCGCGGGTGCCCCTTCCCTCCTTTCTTCAGGTGCGCTCCTTCCTCCTTCTGGAGGAACACCGCACCGAACAGTCTGCTCGGCTGCAGTCCACTCATGCCCTGGTCGCTGGCCGTGGCTCTTCATCGACACCGCCCCCTCCTATGCCCAGCAACACCAACCAGCAAGGGCGCGGACGCGGGCGCCGCCGCGGCCGTGGCAATGGAGGCCAGGGCGCCCCCATCGCTCCCTCGCCGTCGCCCCTGCCTCGTCCTCCGGCCGTTCCTGCCCCTGCACCGGGCGCCAATTCCTGGACCGGCCTCGTCCAGGCGTGGCCCATGGCCTGGCGCGCGCCTGGTGCCGGCGTTCTCGGCCCGCGGCCTGGTACTCCACCCCAGCAGGCCATGTATGCCGCGCCCGCGCCATCGGCGCTCCCACCACCCATCTACGGTTCGCCTGGTGTCTACCCGCCCGGCTATGCGCCTCCGCCCCACTACAACACCCCAGGGGCCGGGCCATCGTCGTCTCCGTCACCTGCATGGGACATGACGTCCCTCCAAGCTGCACTCCACAACGCCACCGCCGGGCCATCCTCCTCTGGCTCCTCGCAGGAGTGGTACCTCGACTCCGGGCCGCCGCGCACATGTCTTCGTCCCCTGGTAACCTCCTCTCTGTCCACCCCTCCCGATCCAATTCTCATGTCATTGTTGGTAGCGGGGAATGCCTACCCATTACACACATGGGCACCGGCTCCCTGATCGGCGGCACCTCGCCAATCCAGCTCCGCAATGTCATTGTTTGTCCTTCCATCATTAAGAATCTTCTGTCTGTTCGTCAACTCTGTCGAGATAACCTCGTAACTGTTGAATTTGACGCGTGCGGCTTCTCTGTCAAGGATCTTCGAACCAGGGTGGCGATCCTCCGATGTGATTCCGGCGGTGATCTGTACCCTATGGGCCGCCCGTCACCTCTCCGTTCGCCTTCGTTCGCCGGCCTAGCCGCTACCGACCTGTGGCACCAGAGACTTGGTCACGCCGGCGCGTCTTCGCTCCGTCAGATTCCACTGCACCCGTCGCCTGAATTCAGCAAGTCACACCCACATGTGAGCTCTGCCTGTCGTGTAGGCAAACATACACGCCTACCTTTTCAGTCATCGTCTAGTTTCAATTTGTTTCTCTTTCAAACTCTGCATCTTGATGTATGGACGTCGCTAGTTGTAAGCATTTCCGGATATGAATTTTACTTGGTTGTGCTCGATGACTATACACACCATGCGCGGTCTTTCCCTTTGAAACACAAATCTGAAATTTCCTCCCTCCTGACAGATTTCTTTGCATATGTTCAAACTCAGTTTCAGCTCCCCATACTGGCTCTCCAAACAGACAATGGGCGCGAATTTGATAACCACGCCGTCCGTGCTCTTCTTGCTCGTCACGACACCCATCTCCGCCTCTCGTGCCCCTACACTAGCCAGCAAAATGGCAAGGCTGAGCGTACCCTCTGAACCCTCAACGACGGCGTCCGCGCACTCCTCTTTCACGCTTCCATGCCGCCGCGCTTCTGGGCCGAGGCTCTCAGCACTTCCACCTACTTGCTCAATCGTCGGCCGTGTCATTCCACTGCGTCGCGGTCACCACACGAGTTGCTTTTGGGCGTGCCACCCGACTACTCTGTCCTTCGCGTTTTTGGGTGCCTCTGCTTCCCCAACCTCACCTCGACCGCGCGTCACAAACTTGATCGCCGATCCACCACGTGCGTCTTTCTTGGGTACCCCCCCTGACCACCGCGGCTACCGGTGTTTCGACCCCGCCTCCCGCCGTGTCTTCACCTCCCGGCATGTGACTTTCCACGAGGACGTCTTCCCGTTCGCCTCACCGCCGACCACTATGCAATCACCTCCACCTACTGTTGGAAATATGCCCTAGAGGCAATAATAAATTGGTTATTATTATATTTCCTTGTTCATGATAATCGTTTATTATCCATGCTAGAATTGTATTGATAAGAAACTCAGATACATGTGTGGATACATAGACAACACCATGTCCCTAGTAAGCCTCTAGTTGACTAGCTCGTTGATCAATAGATGGTTACGGTTTCCTGACCATGAACATTGGATGTAGTTGATAACGGGATCACATCATTAGGAGAATGATGTGATGGACAAGACCCAATCCTAAGCCTAGCACAAGATCATGTAGTTCGTATGCTAAAGCTTTTCTAATGTCAAGTATCATTTCCTTAGACCATGAGATTGTGCAACTCCCGGATACCGTAGGAGTGCTTTGGGTGTGCCAAACGTCACAACATAACTGGGTGGCTATAAAGGTACACTACAGGTATCTCCAAAAGTGTCTGTTGGGTTGGCACGAATCAAGACTGGGATTTGTCACTCCGTGTAAACGGAGAGGTATCTCTGGGCCCATTCGGTAGGACATCATCATAATGTGCACAATGTGACCAAGGAGTTGATCACGGGATGATGTGTTACGGAACAAGTAAAGAGACTTGCCGGTAACGAGATTGAACAAGGTATCGGGATACCGACGATCGAATCTCGGGCAAGTATCGTACCGATAGACAAAGGGAATTGTATACGGGATTGATTAAGTCCTTGACATCGTGGTTCATCCGATGAGATCATCGTGGAGCATGTGGGAGCCAACATGGGTATCCAGATCCCGCTGTTGGTTATTGACCGGAGAACGTCTCGGTCATGTCTGCATGGTTCCCGAACCCGTAGGGTCTACACACTTAAGGTTCGATGACGCTAGGGTTATAGGAATAGATATACGTGGTTACCGAATGTTGTTCGGAGTCCCGAATGAGATCCCGAACGTCATGAAGAGTTCCAGAATGGTCCGGAGGTAAAGATTTATATATGGGAAGTCCTGTTTTGGTCGCCGGAAAATTTTCGGGTTTTATTGGTAATGTACCGGGACCACCGGGAGGGTCCCGGGGTCCACCAAGTGGGGCCACAAGCCCCGGAGGGCTGCATGGGCCAAGTGTGGGAGGGGACCAGCCCCAGGTGGGCTGGTGCGCCCTCCCCCCCCCCCCCCCCACAAGGGCCCAAGGCGCCTCCAAGAGGGAAAGGGGGGCAAACCCTAGGGCAGATGGGCCCTAAGGCCCACCCCAGGTGCGCCTCCCCCTCTCCCCCTTGGCCGCCCCACCAGATGGGATCTGGGCTGGCCGCCGCCCCTAGGGTGGAACCCTAGGTGGGGCGCAGCCCCCTCCCTCTCCCCTATATATAGTTGAGGTCTTTGGGGCTGCCAACGCATGAGTTCTCGACCTCTCTCTGGCGCAGCCCTACCTCTCCTTCTCCTCATATCTCGCGGTGCTTGGCGAAGCCCTGCTGGATCACCACGCTCCTCCACCATCACCACGCCGTTGTGCTGCTGCTGGATGGATTCTTCCTCAACCTCTCCCTCTCTCCTTGCTGGATCAAGGCATGGGAGACGTCACCGGGCTGTACGTGTGTTGAACACGGAGGTGCCGTCCGTTCGGCACTAGGATCATCGGTGATTTGGATCACGACGTGTACGACTCCATCAACCCCGTTCACTTGAACGCTTCCGCTTAGCGATCTACAAGGGTATGTAGATGCACTCTCCTTCCCCTCGTTGCTAGATTACTCCATAGATTGATCTTGGTGATGCGTAGAAAATTTTGAATTTCTGCTACGTTCCCCAACAGTGGCATCATGAGCTAGGTCTATTGCGTAGATTCTATGCACGAGTAGAACACAAAGTAGTTGTGGGCGTCGATATTGTCAATTTGCTTGCCGTTACTAGTCTTATCTTGATTCGGTGGCATCGTGGGATGAAGCGGCCCGGACCGACCTTACACGTACTCTTACGTGAGACTGGTTCCACCGACTGACATGCACTAGTTGCATAAGGTGGCTAGCGGGTGTCTGTCTCTCCCACTTTAGTCGGATCGGATTCGATGAAAAGGGTCCTTATGAAGGGTAAATAGAAATTGGCATATCACGTTGTGGTTTTTGCGTAGGTAAGAAACGTTCTTGCTAGAAACCCATAGCAGCCACGTAAAATATGCAAACAACAATTAGAGGACGTCTAACTTGTTTTTGCAGGGTATGCTATGTGATGAGATATGTCCAAAGGATGTGATGAATGATATATGTGATGTATGAGATGATCATGTTCTTGTAATAGGAATCACGACTTGCATGTCGATGAGTATGACAACCGGCAGGAGCCATAGGAGTTGTCTTAATTTATTTATGACCTACGTGTCAACATAAACGTCATGTAATTACTTTACTTTATTGCTAACCATTAGCCATAGTAGTAGAAGTAATAGTTGGCGAGACAACTTCATGAAGACACGATGATGGAGATCATGGTGTCATGCCGGTGACGATGATGATCATGGAGCCCCGAAGATGGAGATCAAAAGGAGCAATATGATATTGGCCATATCATGTCACTATTTGATTGCATGTGATGTTTATCATGTTTATACATCTTATTTGCTTAGAACGACGGTAGTAAATAAGATGATCCCTCATTAAAATTTCAAGAAAGTGTTCCCCCTAACTGTGCACCGTTGCGAAAGTTCGTCGTTTCAAATTACCACATGATGATCGGGTGTGATAGATTCTTACGTTCGAATACAACGGGTGTTGACGAGCCTAGCATGTACAGACATGGCCTCGGAACACATGCAAAACACTTAGGTTGACTTGACGAGCCTAGCATGTACAGACATGGCCTCGAAACACAAGAGACCGAAAGGTCGAGCATGAGTCGTATGGTAGATACGATCAACATGAAGATGTTCACCGATGATGACTAGTCCGTCTCACGTGACGATCGGACACGGCCTAGTTGACTCGGATCATGTAATCACTTAGATGACTAGAGGGATGTCTATCTGAGTGGGAGTTCATAAGATGAACTTGTTTATCCTGAACATAGTCAAAAGGATTTTGCAAATTATGTCGTAGCTCGCGCTTCAGTTCTACTGTTTAGATATGTTCCTAGAGAAAATTTAGTTGAAAGTTGATAGTAGCAATTATGCGGACTAGGTCCGTAAACTGAGGATTGTCCTCATTGCTTCATAGAAGGCTTATGTCCTTAATGCACCGCTCAGTGTGCTGAACCTCGAACGTCGTCTGTAGATGTTGGGAACATCTGACATACAAATTTTGATAACTACGTGATAGTTCAGTTAAACGGTTTAGAGTTGAGGCACCGAAGACGTTTTGAAACGTCGTGAAACATATGAGATGTTTCGAGGGCTGAAATTGGGATTTCAGGCTCGTGCCCACGTCAAGAGGTATAAGACCTCCGACGATTTTCTTAGCCTGCAGACTAAGGGAGAAAAGCTCAATTGTTGATCTTGTGCTCAGATTGTCTGAGTACAACAATCATTTGAATCGAGTGGGAGTTGATCTTCCAGATGAGATAGTGATGTTTCTCCGAAGTCATTACCACCAAGCTGCTAGAGCTTCGTGATGAACTATAATATATCAGGGACATATATGATGATCCTTGAGATATTCGCGATGTTTGACACCACAAAAGTAGAAATCAAGAAGGAGCATCAATTGTTGATGGTTAGTGAAACCACTAGTTTCAAGAAGGGCAAGGGCAAGAAGGGATACTTCATGAAACGGCAATTCAGTTGCTGCTCTAGTGAAGAAACCCAAGGTTGAACTCAAACCCGAGACTAAGTGCTTCTGTAATGAGAGGAACAGCCACTGGAGCAGAATTACCCTAGATACTTGGTAGATGAGAAGGCTGGCAAAGTCGATAGAAGTATATTGGATATACATTGTATTAATGTGTACTTTATTAGTACTCCCAGTAGCACCATGGTATTACATACCGGTTCGGTTGCTAAATGTTAGCAAACTCGAAATAAAAGGCTGCGGAGTAAACAAAGACTAGCTAAAGGTGAGCTGGCAATATGTGTTGGAAGTTTTTTCAAGCTTGATGTAATCAAGCATCGCACGCTCCCTCTACCATCGAGATTGGTGTTTGCGTGGAGCATAGACATGATTGGATTATGTCTATCGCAATACGGTTATTCATTTAAGGAGAATAATGGTTACTCTGTTTATTTCAATAATACCTTCAATGGTCTTGCACCTAAAATGAATGGTTTATTGAATCTCGATCGTAGTGATACACATGTTCATGCCAAAAGATATAAGATAGTAATGATAGTACCACCTACTTGTGGCACTGCCACGTAAGTCGTATCGGTATAAAACGCATGAAGAAGCTCCATGTTGATGGATATTTGGGCTCACTCGTTTTTGAAAAGTTTGAGACATGCGAACCATGTCTATTGGTGTATATGCATGAAGAAACTCCATGCAAATGGACCGTTTGGACTCACTTGATTTTGAATCACTTGAGACATGCAAATCATACCACATGGGCAAGATGACTGAAAGCCTCGTTTTCAGTAAAATGGAACTAGAAAGCAACTTGTTGGAAGTAATACATTTTGATGTGTGCAGTCCAATGAGTGCTGAGGCGTGTAGTGGATATCGTTATGTTCTTACTTCACAGATGATTTGAGTAGATGTTGAGTATATTTACTTGATGAATCACGAGTCTGAATTATTGAAAGGTTCAAGTAATTTCAGGGTGAAGTTGAAAGATCGTCGTGACAAGAAGATAAAAGATCTATGATATGATCATAGAGATGAATATCTGAATTACGAGTTTGGCACAGAATTAAGACATTGTGGAAATTGTTTCACAACTAATACAGCCTGGAACACCATAGTGTGATGGTGTGTCCGAACATCATAGCTGCACCCTATTGGATATGATGCATACCATGATGTCTCTTATCAAATTACCATGATAGTTTATGGGTTAGGCATTAGAGACAACCACATTCACTTTAAATAGGGCACCATGTAATTCCGATAAGATGACACCGTATGAACTATGGTTTAGAGAAACCTAAGTTGTCATTCCTTAAAAGTTTGGGGCTGCGACGCTTATATGAAAAAGTTTCAGGCTGATAAGCTCGAACCCAAAGCGGATAAATGCATCTTCATAGGACACCCAAAACAGTTGGGTATACCTCCTGTCTCAGATCCGAAAGCAATAAGGGATTGTTTCAAGAATCGGGTCCTTTCTCGAGGAAAAGTTTCTCTCGAAAGAATTGAGTGGGAGGATGGTGGAGACTTGATGAGGTTATTGAACCGTCTCTTCAACTAGTGTGTGGCAGGGCATAGGGAGTTGTTCCTGTGGCACCTACACCAATTGAAGTGGAAGCTTATGATAGTGATCATGAAACTTCAGATCAAGTCACTACCAAACCTCGTAGGATGACAAGGATGTGTACTACTTCAGAGTGGTACGTAATCCTATCTTGGAAGTCATGTTGCTAGACAACAATGAACCTACGAGCTATGGAGAAGCGATGGTGGGCCTGGATTCCAAAATGGCTTGAGGCCATATAATCCGAGAGAGGATCCATATATGAAAACAAAGTGTAGACTCTGGCAGAACGGCTCGATGGTCGTAAGGCTGTTGAGTACAGATGGATTTTTAAAAGGAAGATGGACAATGATGGCAAGTATCACCATTAAGAAAGCTCGACTTGTCGTTAAGATGTTTTTCGACAAGTTCAAGGAGTTGACTATGATGAGACTTTCTCACTCGTAGCGATGCTAAGAGTCTGTTGGAATTATATTAGCAATTACTGCATTATTTATGAAATCTTGCAGATAGGATGTCAAAACATTGTTTCCTCGGCGATTTTTGAGGAAAGGTTGTATGTGATACAACCGGAAGGTTTTGTCAATCCTGAAAGATGCTAACAAGTATGCAAAGCTCCAACAATCCTTCTAAGGACTGGAGTAAGCATCTTGGAGTTGGAATGTATGCTTTGATGAGATGATCAAAGTTTCGGGTGTATACAAAGTTTATGAGAAACTTGTATTTCCAAAGAAGTGAGTGGGAGCACTATAGAATTTCTAATGAGTATATGTTGTTAACATATTGTTGATCGGGTTATTTGGAAAGTGTTTTTCAATGGAAAGCCTGGATTAAGCTACTTGAACATTGAGCATCAAGATCTATAAGGATAGATCAAAACGCTTAATGGTACTTTCAAATGAGCACATACCTTGACATGATCTTGAAGGTGTTCAAGATGGATCAGTCAAAGAAGGAGTTCTTGCCTGAATTGTAAGGTATGAAGTTAAGACTTAAAGCTCGACCACGGCAGAATAGAGAGAAAGGATGAAGGTCGTCCCCTATGCTTAAGACATAGGCTCTACAGTATGCTATGCTGTGTACCGCACCTGAAATGTGCCTTGCCATGAGTCAGTCAAGGGGTACAAGAGTGATCCAAGAATGGATCACAGGACATCGGTCAAAGTTATCCTTAGTAACTAGTGGACTAAGGAATTTTCTCGATTATGGAGGTGGTAAAAGAGTTCGTCGTAAAGGGTTACGCCGATGCAAACTTTGACACTAATCCAGATTATTCTAAGTAGTAAACTAGATTCGTATAGTAGAACAGTTATTTGGAATAGCTCCAAATAGAACGTGGTAGCTGCATCTAGGAGATGACATAGAGATTTGTAAAGCACACACGGATCTGAAAGGTTCAGACCCGTTGACTATAACCTCTCTCACAAGCATAACATGATCAAACCCAGAACTCTTTGGGTGTTAGTCACATGGGGATGCGACCTTGAGTGTTAATCACATATCGACGTGAACTGGATTATTGACTCTAGTGCAAGTGGGAGACTGTTGGAAATATGCCCTAGAGGCAATAATAAATTGGTTATTATTATATTTCCTTGTTCATGATAATCGTTTATTATCCATGCTAGAATTGTATTGATAGGAAACTCAGATACATGTGTGGATACATAGACAACACCATGTCCCTAGTAAGCCTCTAGTTGACTAGCTCGTTGATCGATAGATGGTTACGGTTTCCTGACCATGGACATTGGATGTAGTTGATAATGGGATCACATCATTAGGAGAATGATGTGATGGACAAGACCCAATCCTAAGCCTAGCACAAGATCATGTAGTTCGTATGCTAAAGCTTTTCTAATGTCAAGTATCATTTCCTTAGACCATGAGATTGTGCAACTCCCGGATACCGTAGGAGTGCTTTGGGTGTGCCAAACGTCACAACATAATTGGGTGGCTATAAAGGTACACTACAGGTATCTCCGAAAGTATCTGTTGGGTTGGCACGAATCGAGACTAGGATTTGTCACTCCGTGTAAATGGAGAGGTACCTCTGGGCCCACTCGGTAGGACATCATCATAATGTGCACAATGTGACCAAGGAGTTGATCACGGGATGATGTGTTATGGAACGAGTAAAGAGACTTGCCGGTAACGAGATTGAACAAGGTATCGGGATACCGACGATCGAATCTCGGGCAAGTATCGTACCGATAGACAAAGGGAATTGTATACGGGATTGATTAAGTCCTTGACATCGTGGTTCATCCGATGAGATCATCGTGGAGCATGTGGGAGCCAACATGGGTATCCAGATCCCGCTGTTGGTTATTGACAAGAGAATGTCTCGGTCATGTCTGCATGGTTCCCGAACCCGTAGGGTCTACACACTTAAGGTTTGATGACGCTAGGGTTATAGGAATAGATATACGTGGTTACCGAATGTTGTTCGGAGTCCCGAATGAGATCCCGGACGTCACGAGGAGTTCCGTAATGGTCCGGAGGTAAAGATTTATATATGGGAAGTCATGTTTTGGTCGCCGGAAAATTTTCGGGTTTTATTGGTAATGTACCGGGACCACCGGGAGGGTCCCGGGGTCCACCAAGTGGGGCCACAAGCCCCGGAGGGCTGCATGGGCCAAGTGTGGGAGGGGACCAGCCCCAGGTGGGCTGGTGCGCCCCCCACATGGGCCCAAGGCGCCTCCAAGAGGGAAAGGGGGGCAAACCCTAGGGCAGATGGGCCCTAAGGCCCACCCCAGGTGCGCCTCCCCCTCTCCCCCCTTGGCCGCCCCACCAGATGGGATCTGGGCTGGCCGCCGCCCCTAGGGTGGAACCCTAGGTGGGGCGCAGCCCCCTCCCTCTCCCCTATATATAGTTGAGGTCTTTGGGGCTGCCAACGCATGAGTTCTTGACCTCTCTCTGGTGTAGCCCTACCTCTCCTTCTCCTCATATCTCGCGGTGCTTGGCGAAGCCCTGCTGGATCACCACGCTCCTCCACCATCACCACGCCGTTGTGCTGCTGCTGGATGGAGTCTTCCTCAACCTCTCCCTCTCTCCTTGCTGGATCAAGGCATGGGAGATGTCACCGGGCTGTACGTGTGTTGAACACGGAGGTGCCGTCCGTTCGGCACTAGGATCATCGGTGATTTGGATCACGACGTGTACGACTCCATCAACCCCGTTCACTTGAACGCTTCCGCTTAGCGATCTACATGGGTATGTAGATGCACTCTCCTTCCCTCGTTGCTAGATTACTCCATAGATTGATCTTGGTGATGCGTAGAAAATTTTGAATTTCTGCTACGTTCCACAACACCTATGGCCCGTATTTCACCCACTGTTGTGCAGGTGCCCACTCCTACCTGCCTTCGCGCGCTGCCCGCTGCTCCGGACACGGTCGGCGCGCCCCTGCAGCGTCCAGGTCCGCCCGCCGCGCCCTCTGCGGTCCACTCCAGTGGCTCCTCGCCGGGTGTGCCGCCCTCAGCTTCGCATACCGGCCCTGGGTCGGCCATCGGCGGCTCCACTACGGGCGCCTCTTCGTCCGGCACCTCCTCCTCGTCGAGCACGGATGTCTCTTGTCCGCCGACCGTCGCGCCTCCTACGCCATCATCGACGCGCGCGGTCACCCGTGCCCAGCGTGGGATCTTTCGGCCTAACCCAAAGTACTACGACACCGCTGCTGTCACCACGACGGAGATCTCGCCGGTGCCCAGCTCGGTCCGCGTCGCAGTGCGTGATCCCAACTGGCTCGCCGCCATGCGGGCTGAGCACGATGCCCTTGTTCGCAACCTGTAACGCCCCACATGTAACCTTCCCCAATTGTACTCCAACTCATGCCGTTTCCGGCATTAAGTTATATTTAATTCTCGGGTTCGGGTCTTTGCCTCCGTGTGTTGTTTTTGTTTTTCGTGCATCTCATATCATGTCATAACGTGCATTGCATTCGCATACATGTTCATCTCATGCATTCGAGCGTTTTCCCCGTTGTCCGTTTTTCATTCCGGCGCTTCGTTCTCCTCCGGTGGCCATTTCTAGCTTTCTTTCGTGTGTGGGGATTAAACATTTCCGAATTGGACCGAGACTTGCCATGCGGCCTTGGTTTACTACCGGTAGACCGCCTGCCAAGTTTTGGGTCATTTGGACTTCGTTTGATACTCCAACGGTTAACCGAGGGACCGAAAAGGCCTCGTGTGTGTGCAGCCCAACACCCCTCCATTTTGGCCCAAAACCCACCAAACTCAGCTCCATCGTCTCGGTCGTTCGATCACGATCGTGTGGGCGAAAACCGCACCTCATTTGGACTCTCCTAGCTCCCTCTATGCCTATTTAAACACCCCCCATTTCAGATCTCGTCTTCCTCCCCGTCCTCCTCCTAAAAAAAACACAGATCAAATCGCCCCCGCCGCCGACGGACGTGTCCGGATCTGACCGGACAACGTCCGCCCCGCCACCGCCAGCCAATCGCCCGCCGCCACCTGTCCCCGGGGCGGGACCGCATCGCCGCCGACGCCCGGGGCCCGCCAGGCCCACGCGGGGCCCTCCCCGGCCCGCAGTCGCCCCGCCGCCTCCTCTTTCGTCCGCCGCCGCCACCTCCGGCGCCGGTGGCCGGCGCCGCCACGGGCCGCCGCGCCCCGCCACGAGTCGCCAACGCCGCCACCACCGCCGCTGCACGCCGCCTCCTCCGCCGGCGGCCACTCCTCCCCGGCCGGTTCCCGCGCCACCCCGGTGCCCTCGCCGGCGTTCCCCGCACCTCCGGCGACCCCCCGGCGCCCTTCTTCCTCCCCGGCCACCGCGCCATCGCCGGGATCGACGGCGAGCTACAGCAACCGCCGCATCGAATCGGGATCGCGCGAGCTACAGTGAAACCCTAGATCCACCCGGTTGATTTTTTTTCTAACTCCCTAGATTTTTCTTGCTAATTTGACCGGTCATATCTCCTCATTCGTAGCCCCGTTTTGGGCGTATTATATGTCAAAATCTTCGCCTCGACGAGTACATCATTTCATTCCATTGCATCATTTGCATTTGAGGTCATCTTGGTGCCCAAAATGCTGTTGGAAGGAGGCATGTTGAGTTAAATTGCAGATCCGTTAATCCAACATGCACTTTTGTCATTTTTTCCATATTTAATCCGTGCATGATATGCCTGTGCCTCTTTGGGATGAATTGTTAAGCATGTTGTCTTCTTTCCATAGGTTCCTTCCATGTATTTTTAGGATGTGTGTGTTGTCTTGTGCAAGCTTGCGAAGAGGGCTACCTGAGATTATCGATTTCAGGGACATAGTGATTTTCACTAAGTCTGGGCCGTTTTAGTTCACGATGCTATATGTCCGGCTTGTTTCCTAGTGATCCGTGCCTCTTTTGAGGATGATCAGTAAGAGTGGTTTGTTATGCTTGTTGTGCTTAATCCATCCATGTCTTTACTTGTTATGTTGGAGCACCCTAGGTTGACTCAATCGAGCTCAACTTTTGGATAGTTGCTGTTTTGGGCAGATCGTGAACTCTCTTGTGATTTTGCCGGAGTGATTGCTAGTGATCCATGCATGCTATGCCATTGTTCTTGCCATGCCTAGCTAGCATTTTGTGCCTTATTAATGGATATATGCTTGCCTTGCCATGACTTGCACCGTAGTGATAGCATCAAGCTCGTTTACATGCCTCCGCGAGTTATTATTTCAGCATGTCCCAGTTTTCACTAAGTCTGAAAACTGATTGTGTTTCATCGATGTTCGTGTGCTCGGTAGAGTATTTTGTGTACCCTTTTGGCCCCAGGTAATTTTGGGTGTTCTGTTAAGCTTGTTGAGTAGCTCCATGCCATGCTCTTACTTGCCATGTTCAGGTTTTCCTTCATGTTGTTTTGCTGCTCCGAAGAGAGCATCGTGGTCTGAAATTTCAGACTAGCGTTAATTTCGCTAAGTCTGAAATCTGTTTTGCTTATTCAGTTTTGCCATGCTTGCTTGAAGCCCTTAATGGATGAATTTGCCTATGCCTCAATCCTGATGATTTGTTAAGCTTGATGAGTACATCACTGCCATGTAATTTGTTTTCATGTTGGGTGGCTGTAGCATGTTCATTTTGTTGCATTTAGGAGCCTACTTGCTGTAAATCGCAGATCGGTTCGTTTAGTAAAACGCTTGCCATTTCTAAACCGTAGCTCCGATTGCCATGATCTTTATATCGTTTTCAGGGGATTTTTTCCCCTCTATCCAGTGGCACACTTGGATTTCCAAGTTGAGGCCAGGTTCATGCATTTCCTGTTACATGTTGCATTTTGCATCCCGCATCGCATCCCGCATAGCATATCATCTTTGCATATTATTGCTTGCCCTTGCACGTGGTTGATTGTATCCTTGTTGCTTGTTTGTGTTGTTGGATAGAGCCGGGAGACGAGTTCGCTAACGAGGAGCCCGTTGAGTTTGTTTTTGAGGATCCAGTCAATTCTAACAACTGTGTAGGCAAGATGATCACACCCTTGAAATCACTACTATCTTCGCTATGCTAGTTTGCTCGCTCTTTTGCTTTGCCAATGCTACGATGCCTACCACTTGCTTGTCAGCCTCCCAATTGCCATGATTGAGCCTCTAACCCACCTTTGTCCTAGCAAACCATTGATTGGCTATGTTACCGCTTTGCTCAAGCCCCTTCTTATAGCATTGCTAGTTGCAGGTGAAGATTGGAGCCGTTCCTTGTTGGAACATTTAGTTACTTGTTAGGATATCATTATATTGCTATGTTATCTTACTCATCTATATACTTGGTAAAGGGTGGAAGGCTTGGCCTCTCGCCTAGTGTTTTGTTCCACTCTTGCTGCCCTAGTTTCCGTCATATCGGTGTTATGTTCCTGGTTTGTTGCGTCCCTTACGCGGTTGGGCTATAATGGGAACCCCTTGATAGTTCGCCTTGATTAAAGCTTTTCCAGCAATGCCCAACATTGGTTTTACCATTTGCCACCTACCCTTTTCTTTCCCTTGGGTTTCCGGAGCTCGAGGGTCATCTTATTTTAACCCCCCCCCCCCCCCCGGGCCAGTGCTCCTCTGAGTGTTGGTCCAACTGTCAGCTGCCGGTGGCCACCAGGGGCAACTTTGGGCTGGCCTACCCGTACCTAGGACAATCTGAGTGTGCCCTGAGAAAGAGATATGTGCAGCTCCTATCGGGATTTGTCGGCGCATTTGGGCGGTGTTGCTGGACTAGTTTTGACCTGTCGAATCATCTTGTTGTACCGGGATACTGAGTCTGATCGGTGGGTCCTGGGTGGAGGTCTATTCCTTCGTTGACCGTGAGAGCTTGTTATGGGCTAAGTTGGGACCCCCTACAGGGATTGATCTTTCGAAAGCCGTGCCCGCAGTTATGGGCAGATGGGAATTTGTTAATGTCCGGTTGTAGACAACTTGAACTTAATTAATTAAAAGGAATCAACTGCGTGTGTTGCCGTGATGGCCTCTTCTCGGCGGAGTCCGGGAAGTGGACACGGCGTTGGAGTCATGTTTGCGTAGTCTGCTCTATTTAGTTTCCGCTCGTGCTTTGCCTTCTCTTCTCGCTCTCCTTTGCGAATAAGTTAGCCACCATATATGCTAGTCGCTTGCTGCAGCTCCACTCACATTACCCCTTTCCTACCTGTTAAGCTTAAATAGTCTTGATCGCGAGGGTGCGAGATTGCTGAGTCCTTGTGGCTCACAGATTACTATTACATCAGATGCAGGGACCGATGATACTCCTCCGGATGGCGCGTTCGAGCTGAAGTGGGAGTACGACGAGGACTCTCAGCGATACTATGTTTCTTTTCCTGATGATCAGTAGTGGTGCCTATTCGGGGTTCGATTCAGGGATTAGTCGCTTGTTGGGGGTCTTTTCTATTTTGGCGCCGTAGTCGGGCCATGAGTGATTGTATGATGGATGCTATTTATGTACTTTGATGTGACGTGGCGAGTGTAAGCCAACTATTATTATTATCCCCCCTTTATATTGTATATGTACATGGGTTGTGTGAAGATTGCCTCACTTGCGACATATGCCTTCAATGCGATTATGCCTCTAAGTCGTGCCTCGACACGTGGGAGATATAGTCGCATCGAGGGTGTTACAAGTTGGTAATCAGAGCCTTCCCCGACCTTAGGAGCCCCATTGCTTGATCGTTTTTAGCAGCCGAGTTGTGTCTAGAAAAAAATGTTTTGAGTCCTTAGGAATTATATATCGGAGAGCTTAGGAATTCTTTTTACTTCCCAGTCTCCTCATCGCTCTGGTAAGGCATCCTGACGTAGAGTTTTCACTCTTCTCTTCTCAAATTTCACTAAATTTTTTTTAGGATCACGCGAGTATCTTAGTTTTGTTCCGATGGCTTATGATGAGAATACTGTCTTGGTGCCTCCTGTCAGGGGTTTAGTGGAAGTGTCCCGGGGAGTTGAGCTCTGAGGTGTTGTCATCATAATTCTATCGTTGCAATTCTGGCATACTTGAGATATGTGCGCGACATCGAAAATCTCCTTTATGCAGTTCGTTGGTGAGATAACCTCGACGCCACCCAGTACTGGGGCGGGAGTTCGGGAGTATCGCCATAACTTGTATAACGGATGCTTTTCGAAGGTTGAGATAGATGGTTTCCGAAGGTTTCTTGGTTATGTGTTGAAGGATGGATGCAGCTGGATGTAGGATTTGCTAGCTTGGGTGAGATATTATGCTTCCCCTGTATCCTCAACACCTGATTGCATAACCGGAAAGTTTCGGGAATTTCATAGGTGGGAATTCAAGTAGCCTTAGGATATCTTTCCAACAGATGTGTGATATGAAATTGGGGTTCGACGTCTAGTGGTTCGCCTATTCACGGTCGATTTTACAGTGGCCTCGTTGTGTCTTAAAGAGTCCTTGGCTTTGCTGACTCGGGGACGCTTCGTATGTCATGTGCACTGCCTTGTACATGATGGTGCTGTACGGTCGAGCCCGTGTAGGTCCTACCACGAACACTTCGGACGAAATTTCTATCATGTGTTTGTTCCGGCTTATTCCGCAAGCCAACCCTTGGTTTTATTTCGAGTTGTGGTATTCGTTCTTCTTCGACGTCATATGTTGATTCCATCCCTCGTTGATGTACCTCTTCTACCTGATTCTTCATGGCTTCGCAATTTAGGAATATGTGACCACTTCAAGAGAAGTGCATTCGTTCGTTTTGTTCGGATGTGAAGACTTTATGTTGCAATTTTCATTCCGTTGGATTCACCTTCTATATTTCTCTATTTGTGTGCTAATGGTGGTCAACCTCTTCAGGATGGCTCCCGCTAAGAGCACCAGTCAGAACCAGAATCAAGATCCTCCACCACCTCCGCCTCCTCCGGAAGCATGGCAGGCTGTGATTGCTGCTACTAATGCAAATACTCAGCTGATCATGCAAATCATCTAAGAGCGGAATCAAAGCAGTCAAGCGAATCAAGGCAACAACCAGAACCAGTTTGCAACTCTGAATCAGTTCCTCGCAAATGGTCCAAAGATGTTCAGCAACTGCGTTGAGGCTACCGATGCTGATGATTGGTTAGTCGATCTGGGCAAGCATTTTGAATGTAGCAACGTCAGACCTGAAGATTTCGTCAAGTTCGCGTCTTTCCAGCTCAAGGATCAGGCCGCAGAGTGGTTTCAGCAGTACCGGGATTCCAGAGGTGGACGTTTGATCACTTGGGATGATTTCCGTCGTGATTTTCGAGCTCATCACATTCCTCAAAGTGTGACTGAAAGCAAACGTGAAGAATTCCGCAATCTGAAGCAAGGCTCTTTGTCTGTCTATGACTACAACAAGTTGTTCCAGAAGCTCGCCCGTTTTGCCAAGCAGGATGTTCCTGATGAGAAGAGCATGATCTATCAGTTCATGGGTGGTCTTCGTGAAGAAATTCAGCTCGCTCTTGTCCTCTTCGAGCCGCTGAGATACGATGAGTTCTACAACATGGCACTGAAGCAAGAGGCTGCTCAGCTCAGGTGTGATGCTTCCAGGAAGCGAGTCAGAGATACTACGTCTTCGTCCTCTACTCAAGTGGCCAAGCAGCAGAAGTATTGGCTTCCTCCTCCTCCGTTCCGTCAGCCGTATCAACAGAAGAGCAAAGGTGGCAGTGGTTCTTCCCACCCACCCAACCCAGGCTTTCAGAACAAGACTTCGTCTCAAGCTCCAAGATCGAGTGCTCCGTACCACCGTCCGCTCTCAGAGGTCACGTGCAACAAGTGCCAACAGAAGGGTCACTACGCCAACAAGTGTTTCAACCAGAGGCGTCTTCCTCCCCCTCCTCCTGTCAGATCGGCAAGTACAGCTGTGGTCAAGCATAACCCCAAGTCCGCCAAGGTTAACTTGATGAACGCAGCTCAGGCAGAGGATTCGTCGGATGTGATCATGGGTAACCTTCCTGTTAATGATATTCCTGCAAAAGTTCTTTTTGACATAGGTGCTTCGCATTGTTTCATTTCAAGGCCATTTACTTCTAGGCATGAATTGGTTTCACAAGTTCTGCCTAGCCCTTTAGCGGTTGTTTCTCCCGGTAAGCGTATGCAGGCTAACTCCATTGTTCCGGATGTTACGATTACTTTGGGTGATCATAAGTTTCTGGCTTCTCCAACGGTCCTTGGTGATTCTGATATTGACCTCATTCTTGGGATGGACTGGCTCTCTAAACACAAGGCCCACCTCGATTGTGCAGCCAGGCAGATTCAACTGACTCATTCCTCTGAAGATGTCATTGTCTTTGCTGCTCGGGATAATACCATCCGGTTATTCTCTCTCAATGAAAAGGGTGAATTGGATGCTATTTCACAGATTCCGGTTGTTTGTGAGTATCAAGATGTCTTCCCTGAAGAACTCCCAGGCATGCCTCCAAACCGGCCTGTTGAATTCGTTATTGAACTTGAGCCCGGTACGGAATCGGTGTGCAAACGGCCTTACAAGCTCGGCCCCGAAGAGTTGAAGGAGTTGAAGAAACAGCTCGATGTGCAAGAAAGGATGGGTCTCATTCGGCCTAGTACTTCTCCGTGGGGTTGTGGTGTTCTTTTTGTGAAGAAGAAGGATGGAACAGACCGACTTTGTGTTGATTATCGTCCATTGAACAAGAAAACCATCAAGAACAAATATCCACTTCCCAACATTAATGAGCTGTTCGAACAACTCAAGGGTGCCCAAGTATTCTCCAAGCTTGATCTCCGTATGGGTTATCATCAAATTCGCATTCGTGAACAAGATATTCCAAAGACGGCGTTCAGAACAAGCTATGGGTCATACGAATACACAGTTATGTCTTTTGGCCTCGCTAATGCTCCTCCGACGTTCTCTCGCATGATGAACTTCATCTTCAACCCCTACACCAACGACTTTGTTTTGGTCTATCTCGATGATATCCTGGTTTTCTCGAAGAACAAGGAAGATCATGCCAAACACTTGCGTTTGGTTCTTGACAAGCTAAGGGAACATCAATTCTATGCCAAGTTCTCCAAGTGTGAGTTTTGGCTCGATGAGGTTCTTTATCTTGGTCATATTATCTCTGCCAAGGGCATTTCTGTGGATCCTGAGAAGGTGTCTGCAATTGTTAATTGGGAACCTCCTCAGAATGTGAAGCAACTCCGTAGCTTCCTCGGTCTTGCAAGTTATTGCCGAAGATTCGTTGAAAACTTCTCCAAGATCGCGAAGCCTCTCTCAAATCTTCTTCAGAAGCACGTCAAGTACGTTTGGTCTCCGGAGTGTGATGTTGCTTTCAACGCTTTGAAAGAGAAATTGATCACTGCTCCAGTTCTAACTCCGCCTGATGAAACCAAGCCGTGCGAGGTCTTTTGTAATGCCTCTCTCCAAGGTCTCGGTACAGTACTGATGCAAGAGAAGAAAGTTGTTGCTTATACCTCTCGCCAGTTGAAGCCAAATGAGAAGAACTACCCCACTCATGATCTCGAGTTGGCAGCAGTTGTGCACGCATTGTTGACTTGGAGACATCTTCTCTTGGGAAGGAAAGTGGACATCTTCACTGATCACAAGAGTCTCAAGTACATCTTCACTCAGCCTAATCTCAACCTCAGGCAGACTCGATGGGTCGAAATGATTCAAGAGTACAATCCGAGTATCGAGTATACTCCAGGCAAGGCTAATGTGATTGCTGACGCTTTGAGCAGAAAAGCATATTGCAACAGTCTGATTCTCAAGCCTTATCAACCCGAGCTTTGTGAAGCCTTCCACAAACTTAATCTGCAAGTTGTTCCCCAAGTTTTCCTTGCCAACCTTCAAGTTTCTCCTACCTTGGAAGACCAGATTCGCCAAGCCCAACTTCTTGATGCTATGGTGAAAAAGGTGAAGATTGGTATTGCAAAGAGTCAGTCCAAGTACAAGTGCTACCGACTTGATGACAAGGACACTCTCTTCTTCAAGGATCGAATTGTCGTGCCCAAAGGTGAACTTCGTAAAGTGATCATGAATGAGGCTCACAACTCTCTCCTCTCCATCCACCCTGGGAGCACGAAGATGTATCAAGACCTGAAGCAAACTTATTGGTGGACTCGAATGAAGCGCAAGATCGCTCAATTCGTGAATGAATGTGATGTCTGCAGAAGAGTGAAAGCAGAACACCAAAGGCCAGCAGGTCTCCTCCAACCTCTCGCCATTCCGGAATGGAAGTTTGACCACATTGAAATGGACTTCGTGACTGGGTTTCCTAAGTCCAAGCGTGGCAATGATGCTATATTCGTTGTCATCGACAAGCTGACCAAAGTGGCTCATTTCTTGCCTATCAAAGAGTCAATCACTGCAGCTCAATTGGCGGAGCTCTACACCTCTCGCATTGTCTCTCTGCACGGTATTCCTCAAGTGATATCTTCAGACCGTGGCAGCATCTTTACCTCCAAGTTCTGGGATTCTTTTCAGAAGGCCATGGGCACCAGCATTCGCTTCAGCACTGCTTTCCACCCTCAAACAAGCGGTCAAGTCGAGCGTGTCAACCAGATTCTTGAAGATATGCTCAGGGCTTGTGTTATCTCCTTCGGCATGAAGTGGGAGGATTGTCTTCCTTATGCTGAATTCTCGTACAACAACAGTTTCCAAGCAAGTTTCGGCAAGGCCCCGTTTGAAATTCTGTATGGTAGGAAGTGCCGTACACCTCTCAACTGGTCTGAAACCGGTGAACGTCAGCTGCTGGGTAATGACCTGATCACAGAGGCAGAAGAAATGTGCAAGGTCATTCATGATAACCTCAAAGCAGCCCAATCTCGACAGAAGAGCTACTACGACAGCAAGCACCGTGATTTGGCTTTCGAGATCGGAGATCATGTCTACCTCCGCGTCTCTCCGATGAAAGGGACTCGTCGCTTCGGTATCAAAGGGAAGCTTGCCCCAAGATATGTCGGGCCTTTCAAGATCGTCAGCAAGAGAGGCGACCTCGCCTATCAACTCGAGCTTCCTGCAACCTTTGCCAATGTTCATGATGTGTTCCACGTCTCGCAACTCCGAAAGTGCTTCAAGACGCCTGAGCGCACCGTCAACTTCGAGGACATTGAGCTCCAAGAAGATCTCTCCTACCGTGAGCACCCAGTTGCAATCCTTGAAGAGACTGAACGCAAAACTCGCAACAAGTCAATCAAGTTTCTCAAAGTTAAGTGGTCACACCATTCCGACCGTGAAGCTACCTGGGAACGCGAGGATCACCTCCGTTCTGAGTACCCGGAGTTCTTTCAGTCTTAGATCTCGGGACGAGATCTTTTCGTAGTGGTGGAGTGTTGTAACGCCCCACATGTAACCTTCCCCAATTGTACTCCAACTCATGCCGTTTCCGGCATTAAGTTATATTTAATTCTCGGGTTCGGGTCTTTGCCTCCGTGTGTTGTTTTTGTTTTTCGTGCATCTCATATCATGTCATCACGTGCATTGCATTCGCATACATGTTCATCTCATGCATTCGAGCGTTTTCCCCGTTGTCCGTTTTGCATTCCGGCGCTTCGTTCTCCTCCGGTGGCCATTTCTAGCTTTCTTTCGTGTGTGGGGATTAAACATTTCCGGATTGGACCGAGACTTGCCATGCGGCCTTGGTTTACTACCGGTAGACCGCCTGTCAAGTTTCGGGTCATTTGGACTTCGTTTGATACTCCAACGGTTAACCGAGGGACCGAAAAGGCCTCGTGTGTGTGCAGCCCAACACCCCTCCATTTTGGCCAAAACCCACCAAACTCAGCTCCATCGTCTCGGTCGTTCGATCACGATCGTGTGGGCAAAAACTGCACCTCATTTGGACTCTCCTAGCTCTCTCTATGCCTATTTAAACACCCCCCATTTCAGATCTCGTCTTCCTCCCCGTCCTCCTAAAAAACACAGATCAAATCGCCCCCGCCGCCGACGGACGTGTCCGGATCGGACCGGACAACGTCCGCCCCGCCGCCGCCAGCCAATCGCCCGCCGCCACCTGTCCCCGGGGCGGGACCGCATCGCCGCCGACGCCCGGGGCCCGCCAGGCCCACGCGGGGCCCTCCCCGGCCCGCAGTCGCCCCGCCGCCTCCTCTTTCGTCCGCCGCCGCCACCTCCGGCGCCGGTGGCCGGCGCCGCCACGGGCCGCCGCGCCCCGCCACGAGTCGCCAACGCCGCCACCACCGCCGCCGCACGCCGCCTCCTCCGCCGGCGGCCACTCCTTCCCGGCCGGTTCCCGCGCCACCCCGGTGCCCTCGCCGGCGTTCCCCGCACCTCCGGCGACCCCCCGGCGCCCTTCTTCCTCCCCGGCCGCCGTGCCATCGCCGGGATCGACGGCGAGCTACAGTAACCGCCGCATCGGATCGGGATCGCGCGAGCTACAGTGAAACCCTAGATCCACCCGGTTGATTTTTTTCTAACTCCCTAGATTTTTCTTGCTACTTTGACCGCTCATATATCCTCATCCGTAGCCCCGTTTTGGGCGTATGATATGTCAAAATCTTCGTCTCGACGAGTACATCATTTCATTCATTGCATCATTTGCATTGGAGGTCATCTTGGTGCCCAAAATGCTGTTGGAAGGAGGCATGTTGAGTTAAATTGCAGATCCGTTAATCCAACATGCACTTTTGTCATTTTTGCCATATTTAATCCGTGCATTATATGCCTGTGCCCCTTTGGGATGAATTGTTAAGCATGTTGTCTTCTTTCCAGCGGTGCCTTCCATGTATTTTTAGGATGTGTGTGTTGTCTTGTGCAAGCTTGCGAAGAGGGCTACCTGAGATTATCGATTTCAGGGACTTAGTGATTTTCACTAAGTCTGGGCCGTTTTAGTTCACGATGCTATATGTCCGGCTTGTTTCCTAGTGATCCGTGCCTCTTTTGAGGATGATCAGTAAGAGTGATTTGTTATGCTTGTTGTGCTTAATCCATCTATGTGTTTACTTGTTATGTTGGAGCACCCTAGGTTGACTCAATCGAGCTCAACTTTTGGATAGTTGCTGTTTTTGGCAGATCGTGAACTCTCTTGCGATTTTGCCGGAGTAATTGCTAGTGATCCATGCATGCTATGCCATTGTTCTTGCCATGCCTAGCTACCATTTTGTGCCTTCTTAATGGATATATGCTTGCCTTGCCATGACTTGCACCGTAGTGATAGCATCGAGCTCGTTTACATGCCTCCGCGAGTTATTATTTCAGCATGTCCCAGTTTTCACTAAGTCTGAAAACTGATTGTGTTTCATCGATGTTCGTGTGCTCGGTAGAGTATTTTGTGAACCCTTTTGGCCCCAGGTCATTTTGGGTGTTTTGTTAAGCTTGTTGAGTAGCTCCATGCCATGCTCTTACTAGCCATGTTCAGGTTTTCCTTCATGTTGTTTTGCTGCTCCGAAGAGAGCATCGTGGTCTGAAATTTCAGACTAGCGTTAATTTCGCTAAGTCTGAAATCTATTTTGCTTATTCAGTTTTGCCATGCTTGCTTGAAGCCCTTAATGGATGAATTTGCCTATGCCTCAGTCCTGATGATTTGTTAAGCTTGATGAGTACATCACTGCCATGTAATTTGTTTTCATGTTGGGTGGCTGTAGCATGTTCATTTTGTTGCATTTAGGAGCCTACTTGCTGTAAATCGCAGATCGGTTCGTTTAGTAAAACGCTTGCCATTTCTAAACCGTAGCTCCGATTGCCATGATCTTTATATCGTTTTCAGGGGATTTTTTCCCCTCTATCCAGTGGCACACTTGGATTTCCAAGTTGAGGCCAGGTTCATGCATTTCCTGTTACATGTTGCATTTTGCATGCCGCATCGCATCCCGCATAGCATATCATCTTTGCATATTATTGCTTGCCCTTGCACGTGGTTGATTGTATCCTTGTTGCTTGTTTGTGTTGTTGGGTAGAGCCGGGAGACGAGTTCGCTAACGAGGAGCCCGTTGAGTTTGCTTTTGAGGATCCAGTCAATTCTAACAACTATGCAGGCAAGATGATCACACCCTTGAAATCACTACTATCTTCGCTATGCTAGTTTGCTCGCTATTTTGCTTTGCCAATGCTACGATGCCTACCACTTGCTTGTCAGCCTCCCAATTGCCATGATTGAGCCTCTAACCCACCTTTGTCCTAGCAAACCATTGATTGGCTATGTTACCGCTTTGCTCAAGCCCCTTCTTATAGCATTGCTAGTTGCAGGTGAAGATTGGAGCCGTTCCTTGTTGGAACATTTATTTACTTGTTGGGATATCATTATATTGCTATGTTATCTTACTCATCTATATACTTGGTAAAGGGTGGAAGGCTCGGCCTCTCACCTAGTGTTTTGTTCCACTCTTGCCGCCCTAGTTTCCGTCATATCGGTGTTATGTTCCCGGTTTGTTGCGTCCCTTACGCGGTTGGGCTATAATGGGAACCCCTTGATAGTTCGCCTTGATTAAAGCTTTTCCAGCAATGCCCAACATTGGTTTTACCATTTGCCACCTACCCTTTTCTTTCCCTTGGGTTTCCGGAGCCCGAGGGTCATCTTATTTTAACCCCCCCGGGCCAGTGCTCCTTTGAGTGTTGGTCCAACTGTCAGCTGCCGGTGGCCACCAGGGGCAACTCTGGGCTGGCCTACCCGTACCTAGGACAATCTGAGTGTGCCTTGAGAAAGAGATATGTGCAGCTCCTATCGGGATTTGTCGGCGCATTTGGGCGGTGTTGCTGGACTAGTTTTGACCTGTCGAATCATCTTGTTGTACCGGGATACCGAGTCTGATCGGTGGGTCCTGGGTGGAGGTCTATTCCTTCGTTGACCGTGAGAGCTTGTTATGGGCTAAGTTGGGACCCCCTTGCAGGGATTGATCTTTCGAAAGCCATGCCCGCGGTTATGGGCAGATGGGAATTTGTTAATGTCCGGTTGTAGACAACTTGAACTTAATTAATTAAAAGGAATCAACTGCGTGTGTTGCCGTGATGGCCTCTTCTCGGCGGAGTCCGGGAAGTGGACACGGCGTTGGAGTCATGTTTGCGTAGTCTGCTCTATTTAGTTTCCACTCGTGCTTTGCCTTCTCTTCTCGCTCTCCTTTGCGAATAAGTTAGCCACCATATATGCTAGTCGCTTGCTGCAGCTCCACTCACATTACCCCTTTCCTACCTGTTAAGCTTAAATAGTCTTGATCGCGAGGGTGCGAGATTGCTGAGTCCTTGTGGCTCACAGATTACTATTACATCAGATGCAGGGACCGATGATACTCCTCCGGATGGCGTGTTCGAGCTGAAGTGGGAGTACGACGAGGACTCTCAGCGATACTATGTTTCTTTTCCTGATGATCAGTAGTGGTGCCTATTCGGGGTTCGATTCAGGGATTAGTCGCTTGTTGGGGGTCTTTTCTATTTTGGCGCCGTAGTCGGGCCATGAGTGATTGTATGATGGATGCTATTTATGTACTTTGATGTGACGTGGCGAGTGTAAGCCAACTATTATTATTATCCCCCCTTTATATTGTATATGTACATGGGTTGTGTGAAGATTGCCTCACTTGCGACATATGCCTTCAATGCGATTATGCCTCTAAGTCGTGCCTCAACACGTGGGAGATATAGTCGCATCGAGGGTGTTACACAACCATATGTGGACGTTGGTGCCTCGGCCCCCCGGCGCCAACCTCATCACCGGCAAGTGGCTCTTCAAGCACAAGATGAACGTCGATGGCACGCTGGAGCGTTACAAGGCCAGGTGGGTCGTGCGCAGCTTCCGCCAGCGCGCCGGCATCGACTACGGCGAGACGTTCTCTCCGGTCGTCAAGCCAGCAACGATTCGTACGGTTCTCACCCTCGCTGCGTCTCGCGGCTGGCCGGTGCACCAACTTGACGTCTCCAACGCCTTCCTCCAGGGCACACTCGCCGAGGAGGTCTACTGCCTTCAACCGGCCGGCTTCGTCGACCCCGAGCGCCCCCACCATGTCTGCAGGCTCTCCAAGTCGTTGTACGGGCTGAAACAGGCCCCACGCGCCTGGTTCCTCCACTTTGCCGGCTTCCTCGCCACTGTGGGCTTCCTCGCCACTGTGGGCTTCGTCGCCACCCGCTCCGACTCGTCGTTGTTCGTCTACCGACGCGGCATGGACACGGCGTTCCTCCTCCTCTACGTGGATGACATCGTGCTCACCGCCTCGTCTGCGACTATTCTCGAGCGCGTCGTCGCCCAGCTCACCGGTGAATTTGCAATGAAGGACCTCGGCGATCTCCACTTCTTCCTCGGCATTCGCGTGACAGGCACGGCGGCCGGTTTCTTCCTGTGCCAAAAATAGTACGCGGAGGAGCTTGTCGATCACGCCGGCATGGAAGCTTGTCGTCCTTCCCCGACACCCATTGACACCAAGGCCAAGCTACCCGCGGCTGATGGCCCTCGTGTCGACGACCCGTCCGCCTACAGAAGCATCGCTGGAGGCCTGTAGTACCTCACCATCACCCGCCCCGAGATCGCCTATGCCGTTTAACAGGTCTGCTTGCACATGCACGACCCGCGCGAGTGCCACCTCACTCTGGTCAAGCATGTGCTACGGTACGTGCGCGGCACGGCCTCCCTCGGCCTCCATCTTCGCGCCTCGGCCACGCTTGATGTGCGTGCCTTCACCGATGCTGACTGGGCGGGCTGCCCCGACACACGCCGCTCCACGTCCGGCTTCGTCGTCTACCTCGGCGACGCGCTTGTCTCCTGGTCCTCCAAGCGCCAGGCGACGGTGTCCCGCTCCAGTGCGGAGGCCGAATACCGCGGCGTCACCAACGCCGTCGCTGAATGCATCTGGCTCCGCCAGCTCCTCGGCGAGCTCCTGTCTCCGGTGCACAAGGCCACGCTGGTGTTCTGTGACAACGTGTCCGCCGTCTACCTCTCCGCCAACCCAGTACATCACCGCCGGATGAAGCACGTGGAGCTCGACATTCACTTCGTTCGCGAGCGCATGGCGTTGGGCCAATTCCGCGTCCTTCACATCCCCACCCGGCAGCAGCTCGCCGACATCATGACCAAAGGCTTGCCCTCGGACGTTTTCTGTGAGTTCAGGTCCAGTCTTTGCGTCGCCGCTGACGACGTCACGACTAGGGGGGGGGGGGGGGGGTGTTAGACTATACTTGTACCCATTATCGCATGTACTCCTATCTATACCTGTACGTAGCATATACGATAGGTAGTTGAGGTTAGATCGTGCTGCCTGCCCTCTGTTGTAGTGGCGCACGATCCCAGGTCGTGGAACTCCCCCATGATCCCCAGGCGGGGCTGTAAGCTGCATATATTCCCTGCCCATGAGGCTAATCAAGTGTGGTGTGTTTTCCCCCCTAAAATTCTCACTCAACAGAGTATATGAAGAGGGCGACCATTGGATTTATCTCTATAAATGTTGATGCAAAGTTTGATATTGACTTGGGCTCTGGAGCTACTGGCGTGGTGATTAGAGATGATAAGGGAAGATTTCTAGCAGCAGGCTCCTAGATCATTCCCTTCGCGATAGATGCGGCAACTACTGAAGCACAGTTAGTTTTGGACGGAATTCATCTTGCAAACCAACTTGGGTGTCAGAAATTGATAATCCAATCAGATTGTTCAAAAATTATTAATATTCTTCAGAATGGGGGGTTTTCTGCGACAACTGCAGCGCCAATATTCGAGGACATATGTATACAGACAAGCTCATTCGGCAACGTTCAATTCACATATTGTCCAAGAAAAGCAAACCATGTCGCACATATTGGCCCAGGAGTGTAATTCAGAGAAGTGTTTTTGGGCCGATGACCCCCCTATCTTTATTTTATTGTTGTTAATTAACGATGTTAGTGTGATTTAATTTAACAAAACAAGCCATAATGGCATTCAAAAAAAGATTAAGTTTTAGAGCATCTCCGATAAAATAGATGATGTAAAATACATTATCAAATAAAAAAAGTGTTTCCTTTCAACCAGCGGATCGGCGTGTTGATTGTGTCGATGACCGTTTGATCAACACTTGATCGTGCGGCGCACAACATCCTCCAAACCGCATTCGTGTTTTGCAACATTGGTCGTGTTGCAAAACAGCCGAGCACAACACAGTTTGTGTTACGGATCTTCCATCGGTGTGCCACGCGTCCCACGGATAACCACATGGCTTGTGTCGCAACAAGATATATGTTGCAAAACAATGCAACAAGACCTTTATTACAAACAAAACTGCAACTTCCCCTATATTGCAAAAAATCTGCAACATGATCCTATGTTGCAATGATAAAAGGTGATGCTTGACCGCTCAATCTGTTAATCTTTTAAAAAGATCCGCCGGCCGACACATAGTAACGACCATCAAATAGTGCTTCATGTATAATTTTCATCATCAAAAATATTTTTTCAGAACACATGTTAGAATTGCGCGTCACCTTATTAAGAAAGAAGAATAGAGTTGAGGCATTACAAGTAGCGTGTGGTCCAGGCGAAAGAAGCCCCGGGCCACACACTCCACCGAACACATCTATTATAAACTATTCACCGATGCCCACCCTAACGTGGTTAGCCTGCCTCCACTGCCGCACCAATTGCCAAACTCACTACTCATCCCAAATTTGCTCCTTGTTCTTGACACCTTGTCGAACACTTCGGGTTTTTTCTTTCCAAATGGAGTGCATGACGAGGATGACGAGGGCGTTCACTTCTTTCGCTCGAGCATCTGGCACCGCATCGCTCGTTGTCGTCCACCACCTGAGGTTGAGTCATAGGAGTGAAGTTCTCCCATCCTTTCACCTACAGCACGTCAAACCAGACCGCACACACAAATGAGCACTGCACCAACAAGTGATCCAAGGTCTCGCGCTCTTGTAAGCAAGTGAGGGTTTTTTCTACAAAACCTCCAACTTAAACAAATGATGTAAAATAGGGCACTAGTGCTTCAATAGAAGATGTAAAATAGGATAGTCGCACGACAGTTGCTCCATATTTTTGTTTCCTCGAAATGCATATGTATTTAACAAAAGTATAAAGTCGAATAGACTTTGTAAGATCATCTCACACATAATCAATAATATGTCAAATTCAACATCAACTCCACATAGCAAAATAACAACAGTGCATCATATCAACATAGTTCATGATCCAATAAACAAAAGTGCACATAAACATAAAGACAAATATAGTCTCTCAACTTTCACTTTCTCTTCTATCATTTGTCATATTGTGAACATTGGCTTCTTTATCGTTGTTGCCACGCGATGATTTATCAATGCCACCATCTCCACCAAAGCCACCTCCCATGTCACCCATGTTATCATCATAACCACATCCCATGGCACCCATGTTACCACCAAAGTCATCTCCCATGGCAGCCATCATACCACCAAAGGCATCTGTAGGATCGAAAGTATGTCTAGAGGGGGGGGGGGTGATTAGACTACTTGACTAAATAAAAATCTAGCCTTTTCCCAATTTTAAGTCTTGGCAGATTTTAGCAACCTATCACAAATCAAGCAATCAACCTACACATGCAATTCTAAGAGTATAACAGCGGAATGTAAATCATTTGCATATGAAGGTAAAGGGAGGAGTTTGAGGGGAGCAAACGCAATGTAGACACGGAGATTTTTGGCATGGTTCCGATAGGTGGTGCTATCGTACATCCATGTTGATGGAGACTTTAACCCACGAAGGGTAACGGCTATGCGAGTCCATGGAGGGCTTCACACACGAAGGGTCCATGAAGAAGCAACCTTGTCTATCCCACCATGGCCATCGCCCACGAAGGACTTGCCTCACTTGGTTAGATCTTCACAAAGTAGGCGATCTCCTTACCCTTACAAACTCATTGGTTCAACTCCACAATCTTGACGGAGGCTCCCAAGTGACACCTAACCAATCTAGGAGACACCACTCTCCAAAAGGTAATAGATGGTGTGTTGATGATGAACTCCTTGCTCTTGTGCTTCAAATGATAGTCTCCCCAACACTCAACTCTCTCACACAGATTTGGATATGGTGGAAAGATGATTTGAGTGGAAAGCAACTTGGGGAAGGCTAGAGATCAAGATTCCTGTGGTTGGATTGGAATGCCTTGGTCTCAACACATGAGTAGGTGGTTCTCTCCCAAAAAATAAGTAGTGGAAGTGTAGGCATGTTTTGATGGCTCTCTCTATGAATGGAGGAAGGGTGGAGGGGTATATATAGCCTCCACACAAAATCTAACCGTTACACATAATTTACCAAACCCGGTGGGACCGAATAGTGAAACTCGGTCAAACCGATTTAGTTCAAAATGTGAATGTTTGGCATTTCGGTGGGACCGACATGATCAACTCGGTGGGACCGATTTTGTTAGGGTTAGGGCATAACTTGATCTCGGTGAGACCGATCACATGAAATCGATGAGACCGATTTCAGTAATAGGCAAACAGAGAGTTGGTCAGGCAAACTCGGTGGGACCAATCACTCGTTTCGGTGAGACCGAAAAATTACGAAAAGGAAACATAGAGTTTACATTGCGAACTCGGTGGGACCGGTCGCTCATCTCGGTTAGACCAAAACGTTATGAAGGGAAACAAAGAGTTTGCAATCCCATCTCGGTGAGACCGAGATCCTATCGGTGAGGCAGAACTAATTAGGGTTTCTGGCTATGGCTATGTCAAGTGAACTCGGTGGCGCCGGATAGATCAAACCGGTGGGGCCGAGTTTGACTTTTGGTTTGGGACAAATGTGGAAATGAGAAAGTGGTTGATGGCTTTTGGAGCATATCACTAAGCATTTTGAGCAAGCAAGCCATTAAGCAACACCTCATCCCCTTTTAATAGTATTTGTTTTTCCTATGGACTCAATGTGATCTTGGATCACTAAAATAAAAATGTAGAGTCTTGAGCTTGTGCCAATATGTGTCCTTAGCATTTTGAGGGGTCCACATCTCTAGTCCATGCCATGCCAATCATTGAACTTTCTGAAAAGATTATCTTGAATGGATATTAGTTCAATGAGCTATATGTTGTTAAGACTTACCAAAACCACCCAGGGATTAGTTGCACTTTCAATCTCCCCCTTTTTGGTAATTGATGACAACATATAGATCAAAGCTTCGACAAATGATAAAAAAATTGAAATACATCGTCGCTTTGAGAAGTATGTGATAAGCAAGAGCTCCCCCTAAATTTGTGCATTATTTAAAATTTGCTTTTGAATGCAAATGCACAATCGATTAGGATCATGGGTTACTCTTCCATGTCACATAAATCTTGGTGGAGCGCTCAAAATGACAGAATGTGAAATATGCACTCATCACCAAGGCAAAATGAATGATCATACATGAGAGATAGGGAATATCATCATCCAAGCACAAGCATTAAAGTATGATATGATCAAACACATGACCATACAAGTATCTCTCACACACAACCATAGAGTAGCATCCAAGCAAGCAAACAAATAAGTAGAAAATAAGAAGCAAAGCTTTCTCTCTCTCTCTCAAAGTCTATGATCTATATGCTTTCTCCCCCTTTGGCAACAAGTTACAAAAAAGCTTGAAAATGCATAGTGCTATGTGGCTCTCTAAGCTTGATCTTCGGGATCTTTGGAGTGTGAAGTTGGCGTGGAGAGGAGTCCTGCAACAAATGCATCTGTAGAGGTTGTAGGAGCTGGAGGAGTTGCCACTGGAGGAGCAACTAAAGCTGTGGCTGCAGGAGCTGAAGTTGTAGCTCTAGTATCTGTCACTGGCACTGCTGCAGACCTTTGCCTCCTGGGCACCCTTTGATATGCATCAGTAGTGGTCTTGTCACTCCTGTCCTCAAGATCTTCTTGGATCTTCTCCACTGATGTCTGAATCTCTGTCAGCTTGACATCCAAATCATGAAGTTTTGTCTCAAAAATTCTCTCAAAACTCTCTTGATTCTGAGTCAGGTTGGCCATACCTTTCTCAATCCTCAAAGTAGCCCGAATGAGATAGCCTAGTTGGTCTTGTTTGGACTTGAGAAAAACTTGTGAAGCTTCTTCTGTACTTGGTATCTTGGTCGCCTTCTCTGCTTTTGCTTTTGCTCTCTTCTCCCGAGCATCTACTGAAGTAGGATTTGTAGAATCCATGACAACTGTGTTGTCCTCAAAATCAGGCCTCAAGGGAAGGTGTTCTTTGTCCAACAGATATATGCCTTTGCCCATCTTGGAGTTGAGCGTCTGAATGTGTGGAGCATACCCACATGATCTCTTCTGATCAGCACCAGCCCTCTTGATTGTCTCTACAATCAGTGTCATCACTTTGAACTTTTATGGCACATCAAACATATGCAGCAAATTAATGGAATGCACTCTTATCATCCTGTCATCTCCAGACTTGGGCAACAATGTGTGCCTGAGGATAGTATTGATTGTGGGCAGTCCTGACAGAAGATAATAGACAAAGCCAAACTTGTGATGTTCCAAAGCTGCATCTGGAATCTCTTTGTACAGATGTGCCATGGAGTTGTGTCCTTTCCTTGGTTTGGCATACACATCAGTATCACCATCATTCTCTTCAGGGGCATTGATAAGCTTGGCCCACTTAGCAACAGTTGACCGGTACCTTGTACCTTCAGACATCCAAATGATTCTTCCATCTGGGTAGAAGTGATCTGTTGAATAAAACTGCATGATAAGCTCATCATTCCACTTGGTCAATTTCTGACCCACAAAGGCATCAACTCCATTCATTCTGAAGCTCTCATGAACTCCAGGGAAGTGGTCTTCATTGTTGTCAATGTACTTCCATTAATCAACCCATTTCATGTCACTGACTATGGGCTTCTTATCCAGGAGCACAGTCTCACAGAAGTCATGTTGTTCCTTAGTGTGGAACATATAATCTACAACAGTCCTCCTTCTTGAGGCATAAGGATCTGACTGTCTCCACAATCTGAGACATGCATCCTTCCTTATCTTCATGTTTTCAGCCATTGGATGTGTATCATCATGATCTGGGATCTTGGGCTTCAACTTTCTGAGCACTTGGGCTTCATCATCTTCTTCTTCTTCTATTTCAGGCACTGGGCCTTGTTCTTCTCAGCAGCTCGTATATTCCTGGTGGATCTCTTTGGTCCAGACTTGGTGGCTTGAGCAGTAGTCTTGGGGGTAGTCTTGAGCTTTGATGGAGCATCCCCAAACTTGATGGCATCCCCCATCAGCTTCTGAGTCTTTGATGATGGTGCATCATCCTCTTCTTCCTCTTCCTCATCTGACTGGATCAGCACTGAGGGCTTGCCAATAACTTTGGCCATGGTCTTCTTGACCCTTTCCTTCCTCTTCTTGCCCTCACCAGCAGCCCCTCCTTCAGTTGATTTGGAGGCTTCAAGAATTGAGGCTCTCGCCTTTCACATGGGCACTCTCTTGGCAAGAGATTTCTTGTGCATTACAGGCTTGGTTGAAGCTATTGTGCCAAATTCCTTCTTGACAACTTTCTTCTTTGAGCTAACCTCCTCTTCAGCAGCAACATAATCTTCTGTTGGAAATATGCCCTAGAGGCAATAATAAAATGGTTATTATTATATTTCCTTTTTCATGATAATTTTCTATTATTCATGTTATAATTGTATTAACCGCAAACTGTAATACATGTGTGAATACATAGACCACAACATGTCCCTAGTGAGCCTCTAGTTGACTAGCTCGTTGATCAATGGATGGTTATGGTTTCCTGACCATGGACATTGGATGTCATTGATAACGGGATCACATCATTAGGAGAATGATGTGATGGACAAGACCCAATCCTAAGCATAGCACAAGATCGTGTAGTTCGTTTGCTGGATCTTTTCTAACGTCAAGTATCATTTCCTTATACCATGAGATTGTGCAACTCCCGGATACCGTATGAATGATTTGGGTGTATCAAACGTCACAACGTTACTGGGTGGCTATAAAGGTGCACTAAAGGTATCTCCAAAAGTGTATGTTGGGTTGGCACAAATCAAGACTGGGATTTGTCACTCCGTATGACGGAGAGGTATCTCTGGGCCCACTCGGTAATGCATCATCATAATGAGCTCAATGTGACTAAGGATTTAGCCATGGGATCATGCGTTACGGAACAAGTAAAGAGACTTGCCGGTAACGAGATTGAACGAGGTATGGGGATACCGACGATCGAATCTCGGGCAAGTAACATACCGATGGATAAAGGGAATTGTATACTGGATTGATTGAACCCCCGACATCATGGTTCATCCAATGAGATCATCGTGGAACATGTGGGAGCCAATATGGGTATCCAGATCCCGGTATTGGTTATTGGCCAGAGAGGTGTCTCGGTCATGTCTGCATGGTTCCCGAACCCGTAGGGTCTACACACTTAAGGTTCGGTGATGCTAGAGTTGTAATGGGAATAGTATGTGGTTACCGAAGGTTGTTCGGAGTCCCGGATGAGATCCCGGACGTGACGAGGAACTCCAGAATGGTCTAGAGGTGAAGATCGATATATTGGACGAAGGGTATTGGAGTCCGGAATTGTTTTGGGAGTATCGGGTGATGACTAGCGTGACCGAAAGGAGTTTCGGAGGCCCCGACAAGCGTTGGGGGGCCTTATGGGCCAAGGGAGGGGGCACACCAGCCCACTAAGAGGCTGTGCGCCCCTCCCACCCAGCTCACGTAACCTGGAGAGGTGGGGGCGCGTCCCTTAGGGCAGCCGCCCCTCCCGGCTTGGGGGGCAAGTTTCCTAGGGGTGGGGGCGCCCAAACCCATCTAGGGTTTCCCCTGTGGCCGCCACCCCTCCCCTAGGGAAACCCTAGGGCGCCTCCTCCTCCTCCTTCCCCTATATATAGTGAGGGATAGAGAGGGTAGCCGCACCCTTTCCCCTGGCGCAGCCCTCCCCCCTCCAACACCTATTCCTCCTCCGTAGTGCTTGGCGAAGCCATGCCGGAGAACCAAGAGCTCCACCGCCACCACGCCGTCGTGCTGCCAGAGTTCTCCCTCAACTTCTCCTCTCCCCTTGCTGGATCAAGAAGGAGAGACGTCCCCGGGCTATATGTGTGTTGAACATGGAGGCGTCGTCCGTTCGGCGCTTGGATCAGATCTTCCGCGATTTGAATCGCCACGAGTACGACTCCATTAACCGCATTCTTGTAACGCTTCCGCTTAGCGATCTTCAAGGGTATGAAGACACACACACTCTCTCTCATTGCTAGCATCTCCTAGATTGATCTTGGTGACATGTAGGAAAATTTTGAATTATTACTACGTTCCCCAATAGTGGCATCATGAGCTAGGTCTATGCGTAGATTCTATGCACGAGTAGAACACAAGTAGTTGTGGGCGATGATTTGTTCAATTTGCTTACCTTTACTAGTCTTATCTTGATTCAACGGTATTGTGGGATGTAGCGGCCCGGACCGACCTTACACGTACGCTTACGTGAGACAGGTTCCACCGATTGACATGCACTTGTTGCATAAGGTGGCTAGCGGGTGTCTGTCTCTCCCACTTTAGTCGGATCGGATTCGATGAAGAGGGTCCTTATGAAGGGTAAATAGCAATTGGCATATCACTGTTGTGGCTTTTGCGTAGGTAAGAAACATTCTTGCTAGAAACCCATAGTAGCCACGTAAAACATGCAACAACAATTAGAGGACGCCTAACTTGTTTTTGCAGGGTATGCTATGTGATGTGATATGGCCAAAAGGATGTGATGAATTATATATCTGATGTATGAGATTGATCGTGTTCTTGTAATAGGAATCACGACTTGCATGTCGATGAGTATGACAACCGACAGGAGCCATAGGAGTTGTCTTAATTTATTGTATGACCTGCGTGTCAATGAAAACGCCATGTAATTACTTTACTTTATTACTAACCATTAGCCATAGTAGTAGAAGTAATAGTTGGTGAGACAACTTCATGAAGACACGATGATGGAGATCATGATGATGGAGATCATGGTGTCATGTCGGTGACGAAGGTGATCATGCCGCGCCTCGAAGATGGAGATCAAAGGCGCAAGATGATATTGGCCATATCATGTCACTTTATGATTTGCATGTGATGTTTGTCATGTTTACATCTTATTTTCTTAGAACGATGGTAGCACAAATAAGATGATTGCTCACTGAAATTTCAAGAGATGTGTTCCCCCTAACTGTGCACCGTTGCGAAGGTTCGTTGTTTCGAAGCACCAGGTGATGATCGGGTGTGATAGATTCTAATGTTTGCATACAACGGGTGTAAGCTAGATTTACACATGCGAAACACTTAGGTTGACTTGATGAGCCTAGCATGTACAGACATGGCCTTGGAACATGAGAGACCGAAAGGTCGAACATGAGTCGTATAGTAGATGCGATCAACATGGAGATGTTCATCGTTGATGACTAGTCCGTCTCACGTGATGATCGGACACAGCCTAGTCGATTCGGATCATGTATCACTTAGATGACTAGAGGGATGTCTATCTGAGTGGGAGTTCATTAAATAATTTGATTAGATGAACTTAATTATCATGAACTTAGTCTAAAAATATCTTTACAATATGTCTTGTAGATCAAATGGCCCATGCTAATGTTGCCCTCAATTTCAAGGCATTCCTAGAGAAAACCAAGCTGAAAGACGATGGTAGCAACTATACGGACTGGGTCCGTAACTTGAGGATCATCCTCATAGCTGCCAAGAAAGCATATGTCCTTGAAGCACCTGTTGGGGAATGCAGTAATTTCAAAAAAAATCCTACACACACGCAAGATCATGGTGATGCATAGCAACGAGAGGGGAGAGTGTTGTCTATGTACCCTCGTAGACTGTAAGCGGAATCGTTATGACAATGAGGTTGATGTAGTCATACATCTTCACGATCGACCGATCCTAGTACCGAAAGCACGGCACCTCTGTGATCTGCACATGTTCGGCTCGATGACGTCCCACGAACTCATGATCCAACAGAGTGTCGAGGGAGAGCTTCGTCAGCACGATGGTGTGATGACGGTGATGATGATGCTACCGAAACAGGGCTTCGCCTAAGCACCGCTACGATATGACCGAGGTGGATTATGGTGGAGGGGGGCACCGCACACGGCTAAGGGATCAATGATCAACTTGTGTGTCTATGGGGTGCCCCCTGGCCACGTATGTAAAGGATGGAGGGAGGAGGAGGCCGGCCCTCATAGGGTGCGCCCAAAGTGTGGAGTCCTACTAGGACTCCCTAGTCCTAGTAGGATTCCACCTCCCACATGGAATAGGAAAAAGGGAAGGGAGAAGGAGAAGGAAGGAAGGGGGCGCCCCCTTTCCCCAGTCCAATTCGGACTAGTCCATGGGGAAGGGGCGCGGCCACCCTTGAGGCCTTCCTCTCCTTTCCCGTATGGCCCGTTAAGGCCCGATACGAATTACCGTAACTCTCCGGTACTCCGAAAAATATCTGAATCACTCGGAACCTTTCCGATGTCCTAATATAGCCTTCCAATATATCGATCTTTACGTCTCGACCATTTCGAGACTCCTCGTCATGTCCCCGATCTCATACGGGACTCCGAACAAACTTCGGTCATCAAATCACATAACTCATAATACAAATCGTCACAGAACGTTAAGCGTGCGGACCCTACGGGTTCGAGAACTATGTAGACATGACCGAGACTCATCTCCGGTCAATAACCAACAGTGGAACCTGGATGCTCATATTGGTTCCTACATATTCTACGAAGATCTTTATCGGTCAAACCGCATAACAATATACGTTGTTCCCTTTGTCATCGGTATGTTACTTGCCCGAGATTCGATCGTATCTCAATACCTAGTTCAATCTAGTTACCAGCAAGTCTCTTTACTCATTCTGTAATGCATCATCCCACAACTACCTCATTAGTCACATTGCTTGCAAGTCTTATATTTATGTGCATTACCGAGAGGGCCCAGAGATACCTCTCTGACAATCGGAGTGACAAATCCTAATCTCGATCTATGCAACTCAACAAGTACCATCGGAGACACCTATAGAGCACCTTTATAATCACCCAGTTACGTTGTGACGTTTGGTAGCACACAAAGTGTTCCTCCGGTATCCGGGAGTTGCATAATCTCATAGTCATAGGAACATGTATAAGTCATGAAGAAAGCAATAGCAACATACTAAACGATCAAGTGCTAAGCTAACAGAATGGGTCAAGTCAATCACATCATTCTCTAATGATGTGATCCCATTAATCAAATGACAACTCATTTCTATGGCTAGGAAACTTAACCATCTTTAATTCAATGAGCTAGTCAAGTAGAGGCATACTAGTGACACTTTGTTTGTCTATGTATCCACACATGTACTAAGTTTCCGGTTAATACAATTCTAGCATGAATAATAAACATTTATCATGATATAAGGAAATATAAATAACAACTTTATTATTGCCTCTAGGGCATATTTCCTTCAGTCTCCCACTTGCACTAGAGTCAATAATCTAGTTCACATCGTCATGTGATTTAACACCAATAGTTCACATCTTTATGTGATTAGTTCACATCTCCATGTGACTAACACCCAAAGGGTTTACTAGAGTCAATAATCTAGTTCACATCGCTATGTGATTAACACCCAAAGAGTGATCATGTTTTTCTTGTGAGAGAAATTTAGTCAATGGGTCTGCCACATTCAGAGTCGTATGTATTTTGCAAATTTTCTATGTCTACAATGCTTTGCACGGAGCTACTCTAGATAATTTCTCCCACTTTCAATATGTATCTAGATTGAGACTTAGAGTCATCCAGATCGGTGTCAAAGCTTGCATCGACGTAACTCTTTACGACGAACTCTTTGTCACCTCCATAACCGAGAAACATTTCCTTGTTCCACTAAGGATATTTTTGATCACTGTCTAGTGATCCACTCTTGGATCATTATTGTACCCTCTTGCCAAACTTATGGTGAGGTACACAATAGGTCTGGTGCACAGCATAATATACTTTATAGAACCTATGACTGAGGCATAGGGAATGAATTTTTCATTTTCTTTCTATTTTCTGCCATGGTCGGGTTTTGAGTCTTTACTCAACTTCACACCTTGCAACACAGGCAAGAACTCCTTCTTTGACTTTTCCATTTTGAACTACTTCAAAATCTTGTCAAGGTATGTACTCATTGAAAATATATTAAGCGTCTTGATCTATATCTATAGATCTTGATTCTCAATATGTATGTAGCTTCACCGAGGTATTCCTTTGAAAAACTCCTTTATGCTTTCCAGAAAATTCTACATTATTTCCGATCAACAATATGTCATTCACATATAATTACAGAAAGGTTATAGTGCTCCCACTCACTTTCTTGTAAATACAGGCTTCACCGCAAGTCTGTATAAAACCATATGCTTTGATCACTTTATCAAAGCATATATTCCAACTCCGAGATGCTTGCACCAGTCCATAAATGGATCGCTGGAGCTTGCACACTTTGTTAGCACCTTTAGGATTGTCAAAACCTTCTTGTTGCATCATATACAACTCTTCTTTAAGAAATCCATTAAGGAATGCAGTTTTGACATCCATTTGCCAGATTTCATAAAATGTGGCAATTGCTAACATGATTCGGACTGACTTAAGCATCACTACGAGTGAGAAAATCTCATCGTAGTCAACATCTTGAACTTGTCAAAAACCTTTTGCGACAATTCGAGCTTTGTAGATAGTAACACTACTATCAACGTCTGTCTTCCTCTTTAAAATCCATTTATTCTTAATGGCTCACCGATCATCAGGCAAGTCAATTAAAGTCCATACTTTGTTCTAGTACATGGATCCCATCTCAAATTTCATGGCTTAAAGCCATTTCGTGGAATCTGGGCTCATCATCGCTTCCTCATAGTTTGTAGGTTCATCATGGTCAAGTAACATGACCTCCAGAACATGATTACCGTACCACTCTGGTGCGGATCTTACTCTGGTTGACCTACGAGGTTCGGTAGTAACTTGATCAGAAGCTTCATGATCATCATCATTAGCTTCCTCACTTACTGGTGTAGGAATCAATGGAACTGATTTCAGTGAATAACTACTTTCCAATAAGGGAGCAGGTACAATTACCTCATCAAGTTCTACTTTCCTCCCACTCACTTTTTTCGAGAGAAACTTCTTCTCTAGAAAGGATTTATTCTTAGCAACGAATATCTTGCCTTCGGATCTGTGATAGAATGTGTACCCAAAAGTTTCCTTAGGGTATCCTATGAAGACACATTTTTCCGATTTGGGTTCGAGCTTATCAGGTTGAAACCTTTTCATATAAGCATCATAGCCCCAAACTTTAAGAAATGATAGCTTAGGTTTCTTGCTAAACCATAGTTCATATGGTGGCATCTCAACGGATTTAGATGGTGCCCTATTTAACGTGAATGCAGTTGTCTCTAATGCATAACCCCAAAACGATAGTGATAAATCGATAAGAGACATCATAGATCGCACCATATCTAATAAAGTACGGTTATGACGTTCGGACACACCATTACGCTGTGGTGTTCCAGGTGGCGTGTGTTGCGAAACTATTCCACATTGTTTCAAATGAAGACCAAACTCGTAACTCAAATATTCGTCTCCGCGATAAGATCGTAGACACTTTGTTTTCTTGTTACGATGATTTTCCACTTCACTCTGAAATTCTTTGAACTTTTCAAATGTTTCAGACTTATATTTCATTAAGTAGATATACCCATATCTGCTCAAATCATCTGTGGAGGTTAGAAAATAACGATACCTGCCGCGAGCCTCAACACTCATTAGACCGTATACATCAATATGTATTATTTCCAATAAGTCAGTTGCTCGCTCCATTGTTCCAGAGAAAGGAGTCTTAGCAATCTTGCCCATGAGGCATGGTTCGCAAGCATCAAGTGATTCATAATCAAGTGATTCCAAAAGCCCATCAGCCTGGAGTTTCTTCATGCGCTTTACACCAATATGACCTAAACGGCAGTGCCACAAATAAGTTGTACTATCTGATACGTCTCCGTCGTATCTATAATTTTTGATTGTTCCATGCCAATATTCTACAACTTTCATATACTTTTGGCAACTTTTTATACTATTTTTGGGACTAACATATTGATCTAGTGCCCAGTGTCAGTTCTTGTTTGTTGCATGTTTTTTGTTTCGCAGAATATCCATATCAAACGGAGTCCAAACGGAATAAAAACTGACGGATATTTTTTTGGAATATATATGACTTTTGGGAAGAAAAATCCACGCGAGACGGTGCCCGAGGTGGCCACGAGGCAGGGGGCGCGCCCCTGACCCTCGTGGGCCACCCGTAAGGCGGTTGATACCCTTCTTTAGCCGCAAGAAAGCTAATATCCGGATAGAGATCGTGTCAAAATTTCAGCCCAATCGAAGTTACGGATCTCCGGGAATATAAGAAACGGTGAAAGGGAAGAATCTGGGAACGCAGAAACAGAGAGAGAGAAAGAGAGAGAGAGAGAGAGAGAGAGAGAGAGAGAGAGAGAGAGAGAGAGAAATCCAATCTCAAAGGGGCTCTCGACCCTCCCTTGCCATGGAGGCCATGGACCAGAGGGGAAACCCTTCTCCCATCTAGGGAGGAGGTCAAGGAAGAAGAAGAAGGAGGAGGAGGAGGGGGGCTCTCTCCCCCTCGCTTCCGGTGGCACCGTAGTGCCACCGGGGGCCATCATCATCACCGCGATCTACACCAATACCTCCGCCATCTTCACCAACATCTCCATCACCTTCCCCCCTCTATCTACAGCGGTCCACTCTCCCGCAACCCGCTATACCCTCTACTTGAACATGGTGCTTTATGCTTCATATTATTATCCAATGATGTGTTGCCATCCTATGATGTCTGAGTAGATTTTCGTTGTCCTGTCGGTGGTTGATGAATTGCTATGATTGATTTAATTTGCTTGTGGTTATGTTGCTGTCCTTTGGTGCCCATCATATGATTGCGCGCATGGATCACACCATAGGGTTCATTGTATGTTGATAGGACTATGTATTGGAGGGCAAAAGTGACAGAAGCTTCAACCTAGCATAGAAATTGATGCATACGAGATTGAAGGGGGACCAATATATCTTAATGCTATGGTTGGGTTTTACCTTAATGAACATTAGTAGTTGCGGATGCTTGCTAATAGTTCCAATCATAAGTGCATAGAATTCCAAGTCAAGGATGACATGCTAGCAGTGGCCTCTCCCACATAATACTTGCTATCAGTCTAGTAAAGTAGTCAATTGCTTAGGGGCAATTTCGCAACTCCTACCGCCACTTTTACACACTCGCTATATTTACTTTATTGTTTCTTTATCTAAACAGCCCCTACATTTTATTTACGTACTCTTTATCATCTTGCAAACCTATCCAACAACACCTACAAAGTACTTCTAGTTTCATACTTGTTCTAGGTAAAGCGAACGTCAAGCGTGCATAGAGTTGTATCGGTGGTCGATAGAACTTGAGGGAATATTTGTTCTACCTTTAGCTCCTCGTTGGGTTCGACACTCTTACTTATCGAAAACTGTTGCGATCCCCTATACTTGTGGGTTATCAAGACCTTTTTTCAGGCGCTGTTGCCGGGGAGCAATAGCATGGGGTGAATATTCTCGTGTGTGCTTGTTTGCTTTATCACTAAGTAATTTTTTTGCTGTTCTTAGTTGTTCTTTGTCTTTAGTTATGGATATGGAACACGAAATACCAAAAAAATTAGGTTTACTTGCTACTCATGGAGATGGGGAACCTCCTAAAACCCTCGATGCTGGTTATGTGAAAAATATTATGTACTACTTTAATAATCCTGAGAAAACCCCATTCAATTATGTAATGGGAGTAACGTTGGATCAACATGAATACTTTAGGGATTACCGCTTGACACAAAAAGGGAAACTATTATGGGATCAAATTCATATATTGAATTGGTATGCTAGGCAACTATGCTTGAGATATGATTATACTTGTTGCTCTATGGTGAAGGCTCCACACCTTCCCTTTTCATGTGAATTTAATGATAATGAAACCTTAGCTTCTTATGCTAATGGTATATATGATTACTATGATGTGGAACAAATAGAAGAATTTGTTGCTTTTAAGGGTGCTTATGAAATTAGATCTTTGTTTGAAAAGCATGAAGCTTATGATGATGATGTTTATAGGCCTGAAAACTTAGCTATCTTAAAATATTGCTATGATAATTATGAATATAATTCCTATATTAATGCGCTTATTGAGAAAGTCTCCGCTGTCCAAGAAGAGACTAATATTTTGCAGGAGTCTATGGAAGAAGAAGTTGATGAAACTGTGAGCTCATTGGATGAAAAAGATGAGGAGGAGAGCGAAGAACAAAAGGAGGAAGAGAGGATTAGCTACCCGTGCCCACCTTCTAATGATAGTAACTCTTCAACTCATACATTGTTTAATTTCCCTTCGTGCTTACCGAAGGATGATTGCTATGATGATTGTTATGATCTTGTTGATTCTCTTGAAATATCCCTTTTTGATGATGCTTGCTATGCTTGTGGCCAAGATGCCAATATGAATTATGCTTATAGAGATGAACTTGCTATAGTTCCTTATGTTAAACATGAAATTGTTGCTATTGCACCCACACATGATAGTCCTATTATCTTATTGAATTCTCCAAACTACACTATATCGGAGAAGTTTGCTCTTATTAAGGAATATATTGATGGGTTGCCTTTGCACAGGATGATTTTGATGAATATAATATGCATGTGCTTGCTGCTCCTACTTGCAATTATTATGGAGAGGAACTATATCTCCACCTCTCTATGTTTCCAATATGATAAAATTGCAAGAAATTGTTTATACTATGCATTGGCCTTTACTTTGTGTGCATGAATTGTTCTTTTATGACATGCCGATGCATAGGAAGAGAGTTAGGCTTCGTCATTACATGATATATGTTACTTTGTGCTCACTACTAAATGCCAAATCATTGCTAATTAAAATGGCTTTGATATACCTTGGGATCCGGGTGGATTCACTTCTTGAGCACTATATGCCTAGCTTAATGGCTTTAAAGAAAGTGCTGCCAGGGAGACAACCCGGAAGTTTTAGAGAGTCATTTATTTCTGTTGTATGCTTTTATAAAGTTTAATTATAAAAATAATGTGCCAAGGTTTGCCTTTAGGATGTTTACATTTGCTTGGTGGTTTGTACGGTGCAGGACAGAAACTTTGGCTGTAGTGCGTGATTTTACATTTTTAGCTGGAATGTCAAATGGTTCTGATTCTTTTTGCACTGTCTTCCTATACAAATTTATTATTTTTCCTAATTTTGGTAGAAGTTTTCAAGTATCGAAAGTATGGTGAATGTTCAGATTATTACAGACTGTTCTGTTTTAGACAGATTCTATTTTTGATGCATAGTTTGCTTGTTTTGATGAAACTATCAATTTATATTAGTGGATTAAGCCATGAAAAAGTTATACTAAAGTAGACACAATGCAAAAACAAAATATGAATTGGTTTGCAACAGTACTTAGAGTAGTGATTTGCTTTATTATACTAACGGATCTTACCGAGCTTTCTGTTGAAGTTTTGTGTGGATGAAGTGTTCGATGATCGATAAGGTCTCGATGTGAGAAGAAGGAAGAGAGGCAAGAGATCAAGCTTGGGGATGCCCAAGGCACCCCAAGTAAATATTCAAGGAGACTCAAGCGTATAAGCTTGGGGATGCCCCGGAAGGCATCCCCTCTTTCTTCAACAAGTATCGGTATGTTTTCGGATTCGTTTCGTTCATGCGATATGTGCAATCTTGGAGGTCTTTTGCATTTAGTTTTCATTTTTTATTTTATGCACCATGCCGGTATGAGATAGTCCTTGGTTGATTTATAGAATGCTCTATGCACTTCACTTATATCTTTTGAGTATGGCTTTATAGAATGCTTCATGTGCTTCACTTATATCATTTGAAGTTTGGATTGCGTGTTTCTCTTAACATAGACAACCGCCATTTGTAGAATGCTCTTTTGCTTCACTTAGATTTGTTAGAGCGTGGGCATATCTTTTGTAGAAAGAATTAAACTCTCTTGCTTCACTTATATCTATTTAGAGAGATGACAGGAATTGGTCATTCACATGGTTAGTCATAAAATCCTACATAAAACTTGTAGATCACTGAATATGATGTGTTTGATTCCTTGTAATAGTTTTGCGATATAAAGATGGTGATATTAGAGTCATGCTAGTGGGTAGTTGTGGATTGTAGAAATACTTGTGTTGAGGTTTGTGATTCCCGTACTATGCATGTATGGTGAACCGTTATGTAACGAAGTTGGAGCATGAGGTATTTATTGATTGTCTTCCTTATGAGTGGTGGCCGGGGACGAGCGATGGTCTTTTCCTACCAATCTATCCCCCTAGGAGCATGCGCGTAGTACTTTGTTTCGATGACTAATAGATTTTTGCAATAAGTATGTGAGTTCTTTATGACTAATGTTGAGTCCATGGATTATACGCACTCTCACCCTTCCATCATTGCTAGCCTCTCTAGTACCGCGTAACTTTTGCCGGTACCATAAACCCACCATATACCTTCCTCAAAACAGCCATCATACCTACCTATCATGGCATTTCCATAGCCATTCCGAGATATATTGCCATGCAACTTTCATCATCATCATATACATGACTTGAGCATTCATTGTCATATTGCTTTGCATGATCGTAAGATAGCTAGCATGATGTTTTCATGGCTTGTCCGTTTTTGATGTCATTGCTACACTAGATCATTGCACATCCCGGTACACCGCCGGAGGCATTCATATAGAGTCATATCCTTGTTCTAGATATCGAGTTGTAATATTGAGTTGTAAGTAAATAAAAATGTGATGATTATCATTATTAGAACATTGTCCCATGTGAGGTTATCAAAATAAAAGTGGCCAAAGAAGCCCCCCCCCCCCCCCAAAGAGAGAGGCCAAAGAAGCCTACAAAAAAGAAAAAAAAGAAAAAAACAAAGAAAAAAACAAAAAAATGAGAGAAAAAGAGAGAAGGGGCAATGTTACTATCCTTTTACCACACTTGTGCTTCAAAGTAGCACCATGTTCTTCATATAGAGAGTCTCTTGAGTTATCACTTTCGTATACTAGTGGGAATTTTCATTATAGAACTTGGCTTGTATATTCCAACGATGGGCTTCCTCAAATGCCCTAGGTCTTCATGAGCAAGCAAGTTGGATGCACACCCACTTAGTTTTAGTTTGAGCTTTCATATACTTATAGCTCTAGTGCATCCGTTGCATGGCAATCCCTATTCACTCACATTGATATCTATTGATGGGCATCTCCATAGCCCGTTGATACGCCTAGTTGATGTGAGACTATCTTCTCCTTTTTGTCTTCTCCACCATCATATTCTATTCCACCTATAGTGCTATGTCCATGGCTCACGCTCATGTATTGCGTGAAAGTTAAAAAGGTTTGGGAACGTCAAAAGTATGAAACAATTGCTTGGCTTGTCATCGGGGTTGTGCATGATGTGAATATTTTGTGTGAAGAAGATGGAGCATAACCAGACTATATGATTTTGTAGGGATAACTTTCTTTGGCCATGTTATTTTGAAAAGACATGATTGCTTTATTAGTAGGCTTGAAGTATTATTGTTTTTATGTCAAATGATAGACTATTGATTTGAATCACTCGTGTCTTAATATTCATGCCATGATTAGACATATGATCAAGATTATGCTAGGTAGCATTCCACATCAAAACTTATCTTTTTTATCATTTACCTATTCGAGGACGAGCAGGAATTAAGCTTGGGGATGCTGATACGTCTCCATCGTATCTATAATTTTTGATTGTTCCATGCCAATATTATACAACTTTCATATACTTTTGGCAACTTTTTATACTATTTTTGGGACTAGCATATTGATCCAATGCCCAGTGCCAGTTCCTGTTTGTTGCATGTTTTTGTTTCGCAGAATATCCATATCAAACGGAGTCCAAACGAAATAAAAACTGACGGAGATTTTTTTGGAATATATATGATTTGTGGGAAGAAAAATCCACGCGAGACGGTGCCCGAGGTGGCCACGAGGCAGGGGGGGCGCGCCTGCCCCCCTGGGCGCGCCCCTAACCCTCGTGGGCCACCCGTAAGGCGGTTGATGCCCTTCTTTTGCTGCAAGAAAGCTAATATCCCGATAGAGATCGTGTCAAAGTTTCATCCCAATCGGAGTTACGGATCTCCGAAAATATAAGAAACGGTGAAAGGGAAGAATCTAGGAACGCAGAAACAGAGAGAGACAGAGAGACATATCCAATCTCGGAGGGGCTCTCGCCCCTCCCTTGCCATGGAGGCCATGGACCAGAGGGGAAACCCTTCTCCCATCTAGGGAGGAGGTCAAGGAAGAAGAAGAAGGAGGAGGGGGGCTCTCTCCCCTTGCTTCCGGTGGAACCGGAGTGCCACCGGGGGCCATCATCATCACTGCGATCTACACCAACACCTCCGCCATCTTCACCAACATCTCCATCACCTTCCCCCTCTACCTACAGTGGTCCACTCTCCCGCAACCTGCTGCACCCTCTACTTGAACATGGTGCTTTATGCTTCATATTATTATCCAATGATGTGTTGCCATCCTATGATGTCTGAGTAGATTTTCGTTGTCCTATCGGTGGTTGATGAATTGCTATGATTGATTTACTTTGCTTGTGGTTATGTTGCTGTCCTTTGGTGCCCATCATATGATTGCGCGCGTGGATCACACCATAGGGTTCGTTGTATGTTGATAGGACTATGTATTGGAGGGCAAGAGTGACAGAAGCTTCAACCTAGCATAGAAATTGATGCATACGGGATTGAAGGGGGACCAATATATCTTAATGCTATGGTTGGGTTTTACCTTAATGAACATTAGTAGTTGCGGATGCTTGCTAATAGTTCCAATCATAAGTGCATAGAATTCCAAGTCAGGGATGACATGCTAGCAGTGGCCTCTCCCACATAATACTTGTTATCGGTCTAGTAAAGTAGTCAATTGCCTAGGGGCAATTTCGCAACTCCTACCACCACTTTTCCACACTCTCTATATTTACTTTATTGTTTCTTTATCTAAACAGCCCCTACTTTTTATTTGCATACTCTTTATTATCCTGCAAACCTATCCAACAACACCTACAAAGTACTTCTAGTTTCATACTTGTTCTAGGTAAAGCGCACGTCAAGCATGCGTAGACTTGTATCGGTGGTCGATAGAACTTGAGGGAATATTTGTTCTACCTTTAGCTCCTCGTTGGGTTCGACACTCTTACTTATCGAAAACTATTGCGATCCCCTATACTTGTGGGTTATCACTATCATTATTAACTTTGCATCTTTTGGCTTCAATATTATGAATATGTGTATCACTATGATCGAGATTCAATAAACCATTCACCTTGGGTGTATGACCACAGAAGGTTTTATTCATGTAAATAGAATAATAATTATTCTTTGACTTAAATGAATAATCGTATTGCAATAAACACGATCCAATCACATTATGATCACCGCAAACACCAAATAACATTTATCTTAGGTTCAACACTAATCCCGAAGGTAAAGGGAGTGTGCGATGGTGATCTTATCAACCTTGAAATCACTTCCAACTCACATCATCACCTCGCCCTTAACTAGTCTTTGTTTATTTTGCAACTCTTGTTTCGAGTTACTACTCTTAGCAACTGGACCAGTATCAAATACCGAGGGGTTGCTATAAACACTAGTAAAGTACACATCAATAACATGTATATCAAATATAGTTTTGTTCACTTTGCCATCCTTCTTATCCGCCAAGTATCTAGGGCAGTTCCACTTTCAGTGACCATTTCCTTTGTAGTAGAAGCACTCAGTTCTAGGCTTGGGTCTAGCTTTTGGCTTCTTCATGGGAGCAGCAACTTGCTTGCTATTCTTCTTTGAAGTTCCTCTTTCTTTCCCTTTGCCCTTTTTTTGAAACTAGTGGTCTTGTTAACCATCAACACTTGATGCCATTTCTTGATTTCTACCTTCGCCGATTTTAGCATCGCGAAGAGCTTGGGAATTACTTTCGTCATCCCTTGCATATTATAGTTCATCACTAAGTTCTATTAACTTAATGATAGTGACTAGAGAACTTTGTCAATTACTATCTTATCTGGAAGGTTAACTCCCACTTGATTCAAGCAATTGTAGTACCCAGACAATCTGAGCACATGCTCACTGGTTGAGCTATTCTCCTCCATCTTGTAGGCAAAGTACCGTCAGAGGTCTCATACCTCTCGACACGAGCATGAGTATGAAATACCAATTTCAACTCTTAGAACATATTATATGCTCCGTGGCATTCAAAACCTTTTTGAAGTCCCGGTTCTAAGCCGTAAAGCATGGTGCACTAAACTATTAAGTAGTCATCATACCGAGCTTTATCAAACGTTCATAACGTCTGCATTTGCTCTTGCAATAGTTCTGTCACCTAGCGGTGCATCAAGGACATAATTCTTCTGTGTAGCAACGAGGATAATCCTCAGATCATGTATCCAATCCGCATCATTGCTACTATCATCTTTCAACTTAGTTTTCTCTAGGAACATATCATAAATAAAACGGGGAAGCTATACGCGAGCAATTGATCTAGAACATAGATATGCAAATACTATCAGGACTAAGTTCATGATAAAAATTTAAGTTCAATTAATCATATTACTTAAGAACTCCCACTTAGATAGACATCCCTCTAGTCATCTAAATGATCACGTGATCCAAATCAACTAAAGCATGTCCGATCATCACATGAGATGAAGTAGTTTTCAATGGTGAACATCACTATGTTGATCATATCTACTATATGATTCACGCTCGACCTTTCGGTCTCCAGTGTTCCGAGGCCATGTCTACATATGCTAGGCTCGTCAAGTTTAACCTGAGTATTCCGCGTGTGCAAAACTGGCTTGCACCCGTTGTATGTGAACGTAGAGCTTATCACACCCGATCATCACGTGGTGTCTCAGCACGACGAACTGTCGCAACGGTGCATACTCAGGGAGAACACTTATACCTTGAAATTTAGTGAGAGATAATCTTATAATGCTACCACCGAACTAAGCAAAATAAGATACATAAAGAATAAACATCACATGCAATCAAAATATGTGACATGATATGGCCATCATCATCTTGTGCCTTTGATCTCCATCTCCAAAACACCGTCATGATTTCTATCGTCACCGGCATGACACCATGATCTCCATCATCTTGATCTCTATCAACGTGTCGTCACATGGTCGTCTCACCAAATATTGCTTTTGCAACTATTGATATCGCATAGCGATAAAGTAAAGCAATTATATGGCACTTGCATCTTATGCAATGAAGAGACAACCATAAGGCTCCTGCTAGTTGCCGATAACGTCAACAAAACATGATCATCTCATACAACAATTTATATCTCATCACGTTTTGACTGTATCACATCACAACATGCCCTGCAAAAACAAGTTAGACGTCCTCTACTTTGTTGTTGCAAGTTTTACGTGGCTGCTACGGGCGTAGCAAGAACCGTTCTTACCTACGCATCAAAGACCACAACGCTATATAGTGATTGCTTTTTGGTCTTCAGAAAGAACCCTGTTCATTGAATCCGATTCAACTAAAGTTGGAGACACAGACACCTACTAGCCACCTGTGTGTGAAGCACGTCGGTAGAACCAGTCTCGCGTAAGCGTACGCGTAATGTCGGTCTGAGCCACTTCATCCAACAATACCGCTGAATCAAGAACCAACTAGTGACGGCAAGCAATATGTATATACCCACGCCCACAACTCCTTTGTGTTCTACTCGTGCATATAACATCTACGCATAGACCTGGCTCGGATGCCACCGTTAGGGAACACAGTAATTTCAAAAAAAATCCTACGCACACGCGAGATCATGGTGATGCATAGCAACGAGAGGGGAGAGTGTTCTCTACGTACCCTCTTAGACCGTAAGCGGAAGCGTTATGACAACGTGGTTGATGTAGTCGTACGACTTCACGATGGACCGATCCTAGTACCGAAAGCACGGCACCTCCGTGATCTGCACACGTTCGGCTCAGTGACGTCCCACGAACTCATGATCCAATAGAGTGTCGAGGGAGAGCTTCGTCAGCACGACGGTGTGATGACGGTGATGATGATGCTATCGGAATAGGGCTTCGCCTAAGCACTGCTACGATATGACCGAGGTGGATTATGGTGGAGGGGGCACCGCACACGGCTAAAGGATCAATGATCAACTTGTGTGTCTATGGGGTGTCCCCTGGCCACGTATATAAAGGATGGAGGGAGGAGGAGGCCGACCCTCATAGCGTGTGCCCAAAGTGTGGAGTCCTACTAGGACTCCCTAGTCCCAGTAGGATTCCACCTCCCACATGGAATAGGAAAAAGGGAAGGGAGAAGGAGAAGGAAGGAAGGGGCGCCCCCTTTCCCTAGTGCAATTCGGACCAGTCCATGGGGAAGGGGCGCGACCACCCTTGAGGCCTTTCTCTCCTTTCCCGTATGGCCCATTAGGGCCCAATACGAGTTCTCGTAACCCTTCGGTACTCCGAAAAATACCCGAATCACTCGGAACCTTTCCGATGTCCGAATATAGCCTTCCAATATATCAATCTTTACGTCTCGACCATTTCGAGACTCCTCGTCATGTCCCCGATCTTATCCGGGACTCCGACCAAACTTCAGTCATCAAATCACATAACCCATAATACAAATCGTCACAGAACGTTAAGCATGCAGACCCTACGGGTTTGAGAACTATGTAGACATGACCGAGACTCATCTCCGGTCAATAACCAATAGCGGAACCTGGATGCTCATATTGGTTCCTACATATTCTACGAAGATCTTTATCGGTCCAACCGCATAACAATATGCGATGTTCCCTTTGTCATCGGTATGTTACTTGCCCGAGATTCGATCGTTGGTATCTCAATACCTAATTCAATCTCGTTACCGGCAAGTCTCTTTACTCGTTCCGTAATGCATCATCACGCAACTAACTCATTAGTCACATTGCTTGCAAGGCTTATAGTGATGTGCATTACCGAGAGGGCCCAGAGATACCTCTCTGACAATCAGAGTGACAAATCCTAATCTCGATCTATGCAACTCAACAAGTACCATCGAAGACACCTGTAGAGCACCTTTATAATCACCCAGTTACGTTGTGACGTTTGGTAGCACACAAAGTGTTCCTCCGGTATCCGGGAGTTGCATAATCTCATAGTCATAGAAACATGTATAAGTCATGAAGAAAGCAATAGCAACATACTAAACGATCAAGTGCTAAGCTAACAGAATGGGCCAAGTCAATCACATCATTCTCTAATGATGTGATCACGTTAATCAAACGACAACTCATGTCTATGGCTAGGAAACTTAACCATCTTTAATTCAACGAGCTAGTCAAGTAGAGGCATACTAGTGACACTTTGTTTATCTATGTATGCACACATGTACTAAGTTTTTGGTTAATACAACTCTAGCATGAATAATAAACATTTATCATCATATAAGGAAATATAAATAACAACTTTATTATTGCCTCTAGGCCATATTTCCTTCAGCACCGCTAGGTGACGCACCCATTTTCCCAGCAACTCAAGACATTATGAACGCCTGGCAGTCGCGTAGTGATGATTACTCCCTGGTTCAGGGCGGCATGCTTTACAGATTAGAACCGGGGCTCCAAAAGCGTTTTGAGCAACACGGAGCATATGAGATGTTGCAAGAGCTAAATATGGTTTTCCAAGCTCATGCCCGGGTCAAGAGATATGAAGTCTCCGACAAGTTCTACAATTGTAAGATGGAGGAAAACATTTTTGTCAGCGAGCATATACTCAAAATGTCTGGGTTGCACAACCGCTTCTCTCAGCTGGGAGTTAATCTTCCAGATGACTCGGTCATTTATAGGATCCTCCAGTCGCTTCCACCTAGCTACAAGAGCTTTGTGATGAACTACAACATGCAAGGGATGGAGAAGTCCATTCCTGAGTTATATTCAATGCTGAAATCAGCGGAGGTGGAGATCAAAAAGGAACATCAAGTGTTGATGGTGAATAAGACCACTAGTTTCAAGAAAGGCAAGGGTAAGAAGAACTTCAAGAAGAACGTCAAGGGAGTTGCCGCGCCCAGTAAGTCAGTTGCCGGGAAGAAGCCAAAGAATGGACCCAAGCCCTAGACTCAATCCTTTTATTGCAAGGGAAATGGTCACCGAAAACGGAACTGCCCCAAGCACTTAGCGGATAAGCAGGCCGGCAACGCCAAAGGTATATATGATATACATGTTATTGATGTGTACCTTACCAGCGCTCGTAGTAGCTCCTGGGAATTTGATACCAGTGCGGTTGCTCATATTTGTAACTCAAAACAGGAGCTGCGGAATAAGTGGAGACTGGCGAAGGACGAGGTGACGATGCGCGTCAGGAATGGTTCCAAGGTCGATGTGATCACCGTCGGCACACTACCTCTACATCTACCTTCGGGATTAGTTTTAAAATTCAATAATTGTTATTTAGTGCTAGCATTGAGCATGAACATTGTATTTGGATCTTGTTTAATGCGAGATGGCTACTCATTTAAATCCGAGAATAATGGTTGTTCTATTTATATGAGAGATATGTTTTATGGTAATGCCCCACTGGTCAATGGTTTTTTTATTGAATCTCGAATGTGATGTTACACATATTCATAGTGTGAATGCCAGAAGATGTAAGGTTGATAATGATAGTCCCACATACTTGTGGCACTGCCGCCTTGGTCACATTGGTGACAAACACATGAAGAAACTCCATGCAGATGGAATTTTGGAGTCTCTTGATTATGAATCATTTGACACGTGCGAACCATGCCTCATGGGAAAAATGACCAAGACTCTGTTCTCCAGAACAATGGAGCGAGCAACCAACTTGTTGGAAATCATACATACTGATGTGTGCGGTCTAATGAGCGTTGAGGCTCGCAGTGGCTATCGTTATGTTCTCACCCTCACTGATGACTTAAGTAGATATGGGTATGTCTACTTAATGAAACACAAGTCTAAGACCTTTGAAAGGTTCAAGGAATTTCAGAGCGAGGTAGAGAATCAACGTGCAGGAAAATAAAGTTTTTACGGTCAGATCATGGAGGAGAATATTTGAGTCACGAGTTTGGCACACACTTAAGGAAATGTGGAATTGTTTCACAACTCACGCTGCCTAGAACACCTCAGCATAATGGTGTGTCAGAATGTCGTAATCGCACTCTATTGGATATGGTGCGATCTATGATGTCTCTTACCGATCTACCGCTATCATTTTGGGGTTATGCTTTAGAGATTGCCGCATTCACTTTAAATAGGGTGCCGTCTAAATCCGTTGAGACGACACCGTATGAATTATGGTTTGGGAAGAAACCTAAGCTGTCGTTTTTGAAAGTTTGGGGATGCGAAGCTTATGTCAAGAAACTTCAACCTGAAAAGCTCAAACCCAAATCAGAAAAATGCGTCTTCATAGGATACCCTAACGAAACTATTGGGTATACCTTCTACCTCAGATCCGAAGGCAAGATCTTTGTTGCCAAGAATGGATCCTTTCTGAAGAAATAGTTTCTCTCGAAAGAAGTAAGTGGGAGGAAAGTAGAACTTGATGAGGTGCTCCCTCTTGAATCGGAGAGTAGCGCGGCTCTGGAAGATGTTTCGGTGGTGACTGCACCGACTAGAGAGGAAGTTAATGATGATGATCATGAAACTTCAGATCAAATTGCTACTAAACTTCGTAGGTCCACAAGGACACGTTCCGCACCAGAGTGGTACGGTAACCCTGTCCTGGAAATCATGTTGTTAGACAACGGTGAATCTTCAAACTATGAAGAAGCGATGGCGGGCCCGGATTCCAATAAATGGCTTGAAGCCATGAAATCCGAGATAGGATCCATGTATGAAAACAAAGTATGGACTTTGACAGACTTGCCCGATGATCGGCAAGCCATAGAGAATAAATGGATCTCTGAGAAGAAGACTGACGCCGATGGTAATGTGACCGTCTATAAGCCTCGGCTTGTCGCTAAGGGTTATCGACAAGTTCAAGGGGTTGACCACGATGAGACCTTCTCACCCGTAGCGAAGCGGAAGTCCGCCTGAATCATGTTAGCAATTACCGCATTCTATGATTATGAGATATGGCAAATGCACATCAAAACGGTATTCCTTAACGGTTTCCTTAAGGAAGAATTGTATATGATGCATCCGGAAGGTTTTGCCTATCCTAAGAATGCTGACAAGGTATGCAAGCTCCAGCGCTCCATCTATGGGCTGGTGCAAACATCTCGGAGTTGGAACATTCACTTTGATGAAATGATCAAAGCGTTTGGGTTTGTACAGACTTATGGAGAAGCCTGTATTTACAAGAAAGTGAGTGGGAGCTATGTAGCATTTCTCATATTGGATGTGGATGACATACTATTGATGGGAAATGATATAGAACTTTTGGAAAGCATAAAGGCCTACTTGAATAATGTTTTTCAATGAAGGACCTTGGAGAAGTTGCTTACATATTAGGCATCAAGATCTATAGAGATAGATCGAGACGCCTCATTGGTCTTTCACAAAGCACATACCTTGACAAGATATTGAAGAAGTTCAATATGGATCAGTCCAAGAAGGGGTTATTGCATGTATTGCAAGGTGTGAGATTGAGCACGACTCAATGCCCGACCTCAGCAGAAGATAGAGAAAAGATGAGTCTCATCCCCTATGCCTCAGCCATAGGCTCTATTATGTATGCCATGTTGTGTACGAGACCTGGTGTGAACCTTTCCATAAGTTTGGTAGGGAGGTACCAAAGTGATCCCGGTATGGAACACTGGACAACGGTCAAGAATATTCTAAAGTGCCTAAAAAGGACAAAGGATATGTTTCTCATTTATGGAGGTGATGAAGAACTCGTCGTAAAGGGTTACGTCGATGCTAGATTCGACACAGATCTAGATGACTCCAAGTCACAAACCGGATACGTATAGTAGAGCAACCATTTGGAATAGATCCAAGTGGAGCGTGGAAGCAACATCTACAACATGACATAGAGATTTGTAAAGTACATGCGAATCTGAATGTCGCAGATCCGTTGAATAAACCTCTTCCATGAGCAAAACATGATCAGCACTAGAACTCTATGGGTGTTCGATTCATCACAATGTAAGTAGATTATTGACTCTAGTGCAAGTGGGGGACTGTTGGAAATATGCCCCAGAGGCAATAATAAAATGGTTATTATTATATTTCCTTGTTCATGATAATTGTCTATTGTTCATGCTATAATTATATTAACCGGAAATCGTAATACATGTGTGAATACATAGACCACAACATGTCCCTAGTGAGCCTCTAGTTGACTAGCTCGTTGATCAAAGGATGGTTATGATCTCATGACCATGGACATTGGATGTCATTGATAACGGGATCACATCATTAGGAGAATGATGTGATGGACAAGACCCAATCCTAAGCATAGAACAAGATCGTGTAGTTTGTTTGCTGGAGCTTTTCTAGTGTCAAGTATCATTTCCTTAGACCATGAGATTGTGCAACTCCCGGATACTGTAGGAATGCTTTGGGTGTATCAAATGTCACAACATAACTGGGTGGCTATAAAGGTGCACTACAGGTATCTCCGAAAGTGTCTGTTGGGTTGGCACGAATCGAGACTGGGATTTGTCACTCCGTATGACGAAGAGGTATCTCTGGGCCCACTCGGTAATGCATCATCATAACGAGCTCAATGTGACTAAGGAGTTAGCCATGGGATCATGCATTACGGAACAAGTAAAGAGACTTGCCGGTAACGAGATTGAAGGAGGTATGGGGATACTGACGATCGAATCTCGGGCAAGTAACATACTGATGGACAAAGGGAATTGTATACGGGATTGATTGAATGCCTGACATCGTGGTTCATATGATGAGATCATCGTGGAACATGTGGGTGCCAATATGGGTATCCAGATCCCGCTATTGGTTATTGGCCAGAGAGGTCTCTCGGTCATGTCTGCATGGTTCCCGAACCCGTAGGGTCTACACACTTAAGATTCGGTGACGCTAGAGTTGTAATGGGAATAGTATGTGGTTACCGAAGGTTGTTCGGAGTCCCGGATGAGATACCAGATGTGACGAGGAACTCCAAAATGGTCCGGAGGTGAAGATCGATATATTGGACGAAGGGTATTGGAGTCCGGAATTGTTCTGGGAGTATCGGGTGACGACCAACGTGACCGAAAGGAGTTTCGGAGGCCCCGACAAGCGTTGGGGGCCTTATGGGCCAATGGGAGGGGGCACACCAGCCCACCAAGGGGTTGTGCGCCCCTCCCAACCCATCTCACATAACGTGGAGAGGTAGGGGCGCCTCCCTTAGGGCAGACGCCCCTCCCGGCTTGGGGGCAAGTTTCCTAGGGGTGGGGGCGCCCAAAGCCATCTAGAGTTTTCCCTGTGGCCGCCGCCCCTCCCCTAGGGAAACCCTTGGCCGCCTCCTCCTCCCCCTTCCCCTATATATAGTGAGGGAGAGAGAGGGCAGCCGCACCCCTTCCCCTGGCACAGCCCTCCCCCTCTAACACCTCTTCCTCCTCCGTAGTGCTTGGCGAAGCCCTGCCGGAGAACCACGAGCTCCACTGCCACCACGTCGTCGTGCTGCCGGAGTTCTCCCTCATCTTCTTCTCTCCCCTGCTGGATCAAGAAGGAGGAGACATCCCCGGGTTGTACATGTGTTGAACACGGAGGCGCCGTCCGTTCGGCGCTTGGATCGGATTTTCCGCAATTTGAATCGCCGCGAGTACGGATCCATCAACCGCGTTCTTGTAACGCTTCCACTTAGCTATCTTCAAGGGTATGAAGATGCACACACACTCTCTCTCTCTCGTTGCTAGCATCTCCTAGATTGATCTTGGTGACACGTAGGAAAATTTTGAATTATTACTACGTTCCCCAACATCTTCATCCTGAGAGTCGGAGTTTCTCTTTCTCCTTGTCCTAGTAGCTGCTTTTGGCAGGTTGCTTGGGGTGCTTCTGCTTCCATCGTCATAGTTGTCAGAGGGACTAGTGCCCTCACTCAAGTTTACTTTTATGAAGCCCCCAATTCAATCGTACACTAATCATACATGCAAATGTGTACGATCAAGATCAGGGACTCACGGGAAGATATCACAACACAACTCTACAAATAAAATAAGTCATACAAGCATCATATTACAAGCCAGAGGCCTCGAGGGCTCGAATACAAGAGCTCGATCATAGACGAGTCAGCGGAAGCAACAATATCTGAGTACAGACATAAGTAAACAAGTTTTCCTTAAGAATGCTAGCACAAAAGTAGCAACGATCGAAAAGGCAAGGCCTCCTGCCTAGGACCTCCTAACTACTCCTCAAAGTTGAACTCCACGTAGAATCATCCTCGATATCCTCTGGCTCCTGGAATCCATCATATGATCGCAATAACCGGTATAGAAAGGGGAAAAGGGGGAGCAAAGCAACCGTGAGTACTCATCCAAAGTACTCGCAAGCAAGGAGCTACACTACATATGCATTGGTATCAATGAAAGGGGTAGTATATGTGGACTGAACTGCAGAACGCCAGAATAAGAGGAGGATAGCTAGTCCTATCGAAGGCCACGCTTCTGGCAGCCTCCATAGTGAAGCAGGAGAAGAGAGTAAATGGTAAGTTAACCAAGTATCATCGCATAGCATAATCCTACCCGGCGATCCTCTCCTTGTCGCCCTGTGAGAGAGCGATCACCGGGTTGTATCTGGCACTTGGAAGGGTGTATTTTATTAAGTATCCGGTTCTAGTTTTCATAAGGTCAAGGTACAACTCCGGGTCGTCCTTTTACCGAGGGACATTGCTATACGAATAGATAAACTTCCCTGCAGGGGTGCACCATATTTCCCAACACGCTCGATCCCCTTTGGCCGGACGCACATTCCTAGGTCATGCCCGGCCTCGGAAGATCAACACGTCGCAACCCTACCTAGGCACAACAGAGAGGTCAGCACGCCGGTCAAATCCTAAGGCGCAGGGGTCTGGGCCCATCGCCCATTGCACACCTGCATGTTGCGAGGGCGGCCGGAAGCAGACCTAGCCTCCCTAATACAAGAGCAGGTGTTCCATTCCAATCCAGCGCGCGCCGCTCAATCGTTGACATCAAGAAGGCTTCGGCTGATACCACGACGTCGAGTGCCCATAACTGTTCCCGCGCAGTTGGTTAGTGCATATAGGCCAGTGGCCAGATTCAGATCAAATACCAAGATCTCGTTAAGCGTGTTATTTTGAAGTAACTGTGGACGCCGACCAGGGCCATGCCCACCTCTCTCCTAGGTGGTCTCAACCTGCCCTGTCACTCCGCCACAAAGTAATAGTCGGGGCCGTCGGGAACTCAGGCGCACCACTACCTGGATGGAGCCACCTGCCCTTTCAGCTCCCACATCGGAATCACTTGCGGGTACTCTACGAGCCAACCCGACTTTAGTCCCCACATGTATCATGTGTAAGGTATATAATTATATACCCGTGATCACCTCCCGAGTGATCACAGCCCGATAGTATAGCATGGCAGACGGACAAGAATGTAGGGCCACTGATGATAAACTAGCATCCTATACTAAGCAATTAGGATTGCGGGTAAAGGTAACAACAATAGTAGCAAAGACAGGCTATGCATCAGAATAGGATTAACCGAAAGCAGTAACATGCTACACTACAGTAATGCAAGCAGTAGAGAGAAGAATAGGCGATATCGGGTTGATCAGGGGGGGGGGGCTTGCTTGGTTGCTTTGGCAAGAAGGAGGGGTCGTCCTCGATGTAGTCAATCATAGGGGTATCAGCGGCGGTCTCAAGGTATACCGGAAAGAAGTACGGAGGGGGAACACAAATAAATAATAGAGCAATCAAAGCAACACAAAGCATAACATGGCAATACGCGGTGTTAGGGGTGACCTAACGTAGCAGAAGGCGATACCGGCAAAGGGGGAAACATCCGGGAAAGTATTCCCGGTGTTTCAGGTTTTGCAGACAGACGGACTGAAGGGGGAAGTTTGCAGGTTTGCTATGTTAGGGACGTGTGACAGACGAACGAAATGCGTATTCAGATTTGCCTCGTTTTTCTGAGCAACTTTCATGTATAAAATATTTTCATCCGAGTTACGGATGATTCTATATGATTTTCCGAAGTTTAAATGATTTTCTGAAATTATATTAATTTGAATTAAAAGCAGAATATACTTTGTCACCTAGTGCTACTTCAACTTGTCTGTATGACAGTGGGGCCAGTGGGGTTGTGTTGATCCAATGAAAGGTTGACCGGTCCACATATAAACATTGCCCGTAGATCCCGTGTGTCATTGACTTTCCTTCAATTAGATGATTTTCATTATTTTCTTCAGGGAGCGGGGCCCGACATCAGTGACCATTAGTAGTAGGATGGCATTTAGTATTTAGCTCCTAATCTAATTAGGCCCGGCCCTATATAGGAGTGGCTCTAGCCAGCCATTGTGTGGTTGTGCTCACGCACAAGCACACACATGGGGCGTTGGCGGCCATGGCCAAGTACCAGCAACAGCAAGCGGCAATAGCTGAGCAGTGGCGGTATGAGGAGCAGCAGCGCAAGGGCAACAGCAACGGTTGCGGGCAACAACAACAGTGCGCAACACAGGACAGCAACAAGCAGCGACAGCAGTCAACGGTTGCGGGCAGGCGCATACGAGGGGAACATCATCAGAAGAAGTCGTAGCAGCAGCGGCGCGTGCAGTAGCATGATGCAGCGGCAGCGAGGTATGTAGCCACTAATGACTCATCAGATATGTGGTGCGCCACGTTGGTGCGTCATTAGTATGGTAGACACTAATGACGCATCAGACCCACAGTGCGTCACTAGTAATTTTTTTTATATTTTTCAAAAATACTAACTAGTAATGGTGCACCTGTCACGCAGTGCGCCATTATTATTTTTTTGCAAAACTACTAATGGCGCACCTCAAGCCGACGACTCACCGCACCCTCCCCCGCTTCATCGCCGCTACTATATTTACTGTTTTTATAAAAAAAAAATAACTGTTTCATATTCATATGCATTTTCTAAAAAATTATTAGATGCAACAAAAAATAATAAAAAAAAGTTACTTATGGCGCATCTCTGCCTGGTACGACATTGCTATGCAAAAAAAAAGTTAGTTATGGCGCACCTCTGGGTGGTGCGCCATTGCTACCTAAAAAAAGGTTGCTTATGGCGCACCGCTCGGGGGTGCGCCATTGCTAAACTTCCCCCTTCTATCCCTTTCCCCCCGAGCGCCGCCTCCTCCCCGAGCCCAATCCCCAATCCCCCGAGCGCTCGACCTGCTGCTCCGCCGCCGCCCCGACCCACTGCGCCGCCACCAATCACCCCGCGCCGCACGGAGACGTATAGGAGGACCGTCGTCGACTGCTTCTTCATCTACGGGTTCTCAATCGACCGGAGCTGCACCGTATCATCGCCATCGTCGTCTTCCCCAACTCGGCCTCCCTCGTCCACCTCGTCACATCGCTCCGCCCCGGCCACCCCCGACCTCCCGAGATCATCGTCGAGCACCTCGGTGAGGCCCTTGACCGATTTCCCCCTTCTCCCGTCGGGTTCGTCGCCGTAGCCGCCGTCGTCAAGCTCCTGCGTTGCCTCGCTGCTGCGCTGTCGCTGCAGTCGGCCGCGCCCGTGCACACACGCACTTGTGTGTTGCCGCCCACGGCCGCGCTCACCCTCGTCTTGTTGCTGCTCCTCCCTATTGCTTTACTCCTGCTGCTCCTCCTCTCAACATCTTGCCGCTGCTCTTCTCTTAAATCTCAAAACTGCTGATGCTCCTCTCCACTTCCCTCCTGCTGCACTTCTCTGAATCTGAATCCTTGCTGTCTCCCTCTCTCTCTGTCAAATTTCTATGAATTTGAGAAGTGTACTGATCAGAATTGTGTAATGTTCAGATTTTATATATTCTTGCAACCTATTAATTGTTCAGTTTAGATTCGTGTTTGTCTAGTTCAGATTCGTGATATATATAAGGTACATTGATACACAACATGTAGTTGCAGCCCTCATAGATACTTTTTTGTTTTGAAAAAGATGATATATGAAATGTGAGAATTCTTAAAATATGAATTACCGTGAAGTAGCTTGGTCGTGCCAAGAAAATGCTGCATTTTTGGTACTTGAAAGGTTTATGCTGATTCAGCAAATCCATGTGGCCTATTGAAAATTTAGAACTTGTGATCAAGAGATGTTTGGGAAAAAGGAGTGTAGGTACTGTTCTTGTGTTGGGATAATTTTGTAGATTTTTAGGAGCTAGGGGAAATAGTGTTGTACTTGTAAACTGAAAATGGATCAGAATGGAAAAGTGGGTGTTTCTCTAAAAAAATTCAAAAAAGTAGGATGGGTCTTTGTTCAAAAATGATTTATAGGAATTATAGGGTCTCCCAAAAATTTTGTGGCAATTTTATAAAAATTATTTGAATTAGTTTTAGTGCAACAGAGGCAACTCAGAGTTTGAAAATGGCATTAAAGAAATTTGTTTTTGGGGTAAATTCTATTATGAAATAATTCCTACTGTTATTTAAAATATAAATGAAATGATTTGAAACACCAAGTAAGATTTACGTTTCAAGTTGCTGAACCTTTTCATATAAGCTTGTAGAAGATCTAATTGATCATACAGAAAATGAAAAACGAAGGTCATACCGATTCTAGTTGGTATTATTTTTCATGGCTAGAAGATATATTGCTGTACCCCGAGTGAAGGGAAGGAGTTTGCTGGGTTTTGTCTCCAACCATCGTGTCGTGATGATTTTGCAGGTACCCCGAGAGGCCCTTGAGTTTGCCGGAATATCGATTAACTTTCGTTTCAGCAAATTTGGGTACTCCATATGTCCTATTTTCAGCAAAGGTCATGCTGAAATTTTTCGTGAATTTTAGCATGACTTTGCTAAAAATAGGACATATGGGGTACTTGCGACAAATGCATGGCCCGGGGTATCTTAGTACTTAATTAAGTAGGATCAACTGCCTCCTGTGTTATACATATAGAAGTGTGATATCAACTCATAGTTATTACTAATGTCAGTTGCTCGTCATCAATAAACCCTAATCTGGAAGAGGAACCACTCATCCTATGTAGTTTTGAATTATGAACGTAGGATATGTTGTCATCGGACGATGAAAGTCTCTCGGGGGAGTGCGGCTGGTGCCACGACGATCGAGGTCTGTGCGACATGCCTCACCTGGACGATGATCGGCGCTTCAGCATTAAGCTCGAGGAGACCTTTGAAGTTGAAACGGTACGCAACGACGACAAGTGTTATTTTCATAATTAAGCATGACTTCAACTATTTCAACCTGTAATTTTCATCTTTTACAATTCGATTATAGCTTATCCCATGCCATGCAAGACGCTAAGTCTCGGATAGGATGGATTTTGAAGACCATGAAATTTCTGAAACAAAGAAAATTCACCTAAGGACTCATCACGATGTGGATTTTGAAGTAAATCTGTATAATTCTAGGAGCGTAACCCATTTTGGTTGCAAAAATTAGGAAGCATTTTGCAAGATGTATGGTTTTGATGAGGGTATGCTTGTCACCATGGATCTTGGTGATCCTAAAATCGAGCAAGACAATATGGACATTTGGGTCCTTGTTGATACGCCTCCAATTCTACTGCTATGTGAGTTTCTCAAACATAGTTATTAGCTAATTTATATTGTTTATTTTAAAATAGTTGACAGCTTATTTCCATTGACAGCTTATTTTTATTGTCAAAGAATGTGCAGGAGATGGTAGACAAAACCCACTACACCGATGGCTCCGAATTAACAACTTACAAGGAGAAAAATCATTTGATCGGATTTTGTACTGACATTGAGAATTACAATATCTACAATCAAACTCCTCAACATTATGGTGAATACGTGCTACTAGTGCATGTGTTCAACTACGGTAACTACCATGGAGATATCCTGGTAAGATTTTTTACTATTACGACATTCGTGCATCTTTTGCATACTTCTAAAACTAGTACATCATTGCTAACTATGAAGTTATTACTATGTTTTTCAACAGATAATCCTAGAGAATTGTGTGCCTCATTTGATGTATCAGAAAGGTAGTCTTAATGTTTTGAACATACAGCCAGGTTATCCTACGAATCTCAACTGTCCATACGAGATTTCTAAAAAAAGTGGAGACATGAAAATCAAAGGATGGAAAAAATGTATGGACAGTTGTAAGTAGGTTATTGGAAGCAAAAGGAAGCGAAGCGCAAGAATTGGAGACAGGATGATCTCCATTCTCCATAATGGAGAGTCAGGGTCTATATTGTTTTATGCTATTTTACCTTAAATAGGGTATTTAGGTCCTGCTTAATACTGATGATCATGTGCTAAGAACAATTAAGTAGGGTTGGTTCGATGACTATCAAGATGATGATCGTATGACTTGTTATTAATAACGAGTAGAAATTTTATGATGATGATTAGTAGGACTTGTTAGGATTAGTATTATTTCCGACAAACTCGCTACTCACGATCTCGAGACTTGTAATGTTCTATCTTTGTTCGGTCTTTTGAATTCGGAGACTAATATGATGAATTGTATTCGGAGACTAATCTTCTATTGTATTCGATGAATCTGCTGTTGCTGTGTGGTGTTGTCTATATTCTGTCAAATAATATATTTTGTAACCTGTGAAAATATCAAAAAAAATCCCTAATATTCATACTAGTGGCGCACCACCACATAGTGCGCCATTAGTAAGCCAGAGCACACTAATGGCGCATCATCCACCAGTGCGCCATTAGTATGCCAAAGCACATGGGTAAATATGGCCCCCTGGGAGGCATACTAATGGCGCATTGCATGATGCGCCATTAGTATACTAGATACTAATGTCATGATACTAATGACGCACCTGTAGTGCGCCATTAGTAGGCAAAACATGTGCACCACTAGTAGGCCTTCTCCTAGTAGTGGGGGCTTGCGTGGTTACTTTGGCAAGGAGGGGTCGTCGTCGATGTAGTCGATCATAGGGGTATCGGCGACAGTCTCGAGGTCTATCGGAAAAAAGTACGGAGGGGGAACACAAATAAATAATAGAGCAATCAAAGCAACAAAGCATAACATGGCAATACGCGGTGTTAGGGGTGACCTAACATAGCAGAAGGCGATACCAGCAAAGGGGGACACATCCGGAAAAGTATTCCGGTGTTTCAGGTTTTGCGGACAAACGGACTGGAGGGGGAAGTTTGCAGGTTTGCTATGTTAGGGACATGTGGCAGACGAACGGAATGCGTATTTAGATTCGCCTCGTTTTTCTGAGCAACTTTCATGTACAAAGTATTTTCATCCGAGTTACGGACTACTCTATATGATTTTTCAAAATTTAAATAATTTTCTGAAATTATATTAATTTGAATTAAAAGCAGAATATACTTTGTCACCTAGTGCTACTTCAGCTTGTCTGTATGACAGTGGGGCCGGTGGGGTTGTGTTGATCTAATGAAAGATTGACCGGTCCACATATAAACAGTGCCTGTAGGTCCCGTGTGTCATTGACTTTCCTTCAATTAGATGATTTTCATTATTTTCTTCAGGGAGCGGGGCCCGATGTTAGTGACCATTAGTAGTAGGATGACATTTAGTATTTGGGTCTGTTTAAGATATATCTAGATGTGACATAATTATGTCACATCTAAGATGACCTCGTTCTATTTATAGCCCTCTCGATCCCTCCTGTTCGTTCCGTTGTTCGATTGTTTGTCACCCGTCGTTGCTCGTCCTTTTTAGTTTGACGCTTCCAAGACTGGGCCGTCCTCCTCCTCCTCCACCCACCACCCACACTCCCGGCAAGTTTCCTGGCCCAGGCCTTTTGTTTGTGGGCTTGTTTGTTTGTTCTAAAAAATAATTCTTGAGACCAGGCCTTGTGCGACTCCAGGTGTGGGCACTTCTTGTCTCAAAAAAGAAATTTTGGGCACTTTGCTTGTAAACAAGCTTGATATAAAAGATGGCAAAAAAAAAGTGGGGCGTTCTTTTTGTCAGGTGATGATGATCTTGCCCCTGTCACCACCACAAAGAACACACACACAAGAAATTGAAGATCTGGGACAAAGGAACAGAGAAACTTGCAGGAGAGAAAAATGCGGGGCAGTGGTGCCTCTTACCAAGGTGCGTTTTCTTAATCTTCCTTTCAAGATCCTTCTGTGTGATATGCTTCTTCTGAAACCCATCCGAAAATCAGCATGCTTTTGCTTGTTTCTTTCTTGACGGAACAAAAAAATTGGTGGTTGGTCTGTGACAAAAAATTGATAGTGAACAGCATCTAGATCAGAGCCTGAATCAGTTGTGTTGTGGCAAAAATAAAGAGAGACAAAAAAACTCATATCTAGATCCAGTGTGTGGCATATTTTTTAGCTAGATGTCAGAAGTGGTAGCTGTAGCAGAGATTGAGAGATCTAGATAAATTGACTGAACCAATAATTCAGTTTTCTGAATCTTTTACATACAGTTTGTGTACAATTAGATACAGTATGCCGTAAGTGAGAACAAACAGAGGGAGAAAGACTTCAATTATTCATATATATATTCCTCCCATTATTTAGTATCACAAACATGATGTTCAGCTGGTATGAATCTAACAAATTCAGCCTTACTGAACAAATTCTCTAACAGATTCAGTCTTTATCAAAAAATTCCTGGCTCAAGTTCAATGGATCAAAATCCTCATCCCCCTACTACCCAACCCCCCTAGTTCCCAACCTTACCTACACAAAATTCACCAGCAAGCCGATGGGTTCTACAGTTCAATTTGCGGCGCTGAGTTGAACTGAGCTGAACCAAAGTGGCCTGTATGCTCCTACAAAAATAGAGTTAGGTTGTTTGTGTAAAAGATAATGACTATACAATATTGATCACAATAAAAACTAGGGGCTAAAAAAATTGCAGTTATATTAAAAACAAAGTAGAAATCCTTTTTTTCTCTTATGGAAAAGTACCTTGTAAATTTTTATTCCATAAAAAACGAACAAAAGATCTGTCAAAAATGGAATTGGGATCTATAAAAAAATAATGACCCATGACAAAAAGGTTATCAAGCGGGCTGCAACTGGGGGCCAAAACAAAACATACACACACGCACCCCCCCTAGTTGCGAGTTGGTTATCGACATGCATTGCGGACCCTTGAGACACACACACACACACCCCCTAGTTGCGAGTTGATGGTAAACTTGTAATTGTGAGCCACGAATAAACACACGCACCCTAGTTGCGAGTGGATGGTCAACTTGCAACCGGGGGCCACGAACACACACACACACACACACACACACATCTAGTTGCGAGTCAATGGGCAACTTGCAACTGGGTGTCCTCAACAAAACATACACACCCTAGTTGCGAGTCGATGCTTGACATGCAACTAGGGACCCCTTGACAAAAAGACACACACACGCACACATCTCTAGTTGCAAGTCGGTTACCGACATGCAAATTGGGGACCCCTCGGCACACACACACACTAGTTGCGAGTCGATGCTTGACATGCAACTGAAGACCCCGTGACAAAAAGACACACACACATACACACACCCTAGTTGCGAGTTGATGGTCAACTTGCAACTAGGGACCCTTGACAAAAAGACACACACACACACCCCTAGTTGCGAGTTGGTTATCGACATGTAGTTGCGGACCCTTGAGACATACACACACACACCCTAGTTGCGAGTTGATGGTAAACTTGCAATTGTGAGTCACGAATAAACACACACACACACATGCCCTAGTTGCGAGTTGATGATCAACTTGCAACTGGGGCCATGAATAAACACACAAACACACACACACACACACACACACACACACACACACCTAGTTGCGAGTCGATGGGCAACTTGCCACTGGGTGTCCTCAACAAAACACACACTCCTAGTTGCGAGTCGATGCTTAACAAGCAACTGGGGACCCCTTGATAAAAAGAGAGAGACACACACACCCCCTAGTTGCGAAGTTGGTGGTCAACTTGCAACTGGGGACCCCTTGACAAAAAGAGTCACACACACATCCTAGTTGCGAGTTGATGGTCAACTTGCAACTGGGGTTTCTCAACAAACACACACATCCTAATTGCGAGTTGATGGTCGACATGCAACTGGGGACCCTTGGCAAAAAGACACACACACACACACACACCTAGTTGTGAGTCGGTTATCGACATGCAACTAGTGACCCTCTATAAACACACACACACACACACACACACACACATTCTTAGTTGCGAGTCAATGAGCGGGTTGCAACTGGGGGCCACAACAAAACACGCACACACGCACCCCCTAGATGTGAGTTGGTTATCGACATGCAGTTGCGGGCCCTTGACACACGCACACACACACACACCCTAGTTGCGAGTTGATGGTAAACTTGCAATTGTGGGCCATGAATAAAAAAACACACACACACATACACACATATCCCCTAGTTGCGAGTGGATGGTAAGCTTGTAACTGGAGGCCACGAATAAACACACACACACACACACACACACACACACACCCCTAGTTGCGAGTCGGTGAGCAACTTGCAACTGGTGTCCATAAAAAAAACACACACCCTAGTTGCGAGTCGATGCTCGACATGCAACTGGGGACCCCTTGAGAAAAAAAAAGACATACACACACCATAATTGCGAGTTGATGGTCAACTTGCAACTGGGGACCCCTTGACAAAAAGACACACACACACACACACACACACCCCTAGTTGCGAGTTGATGGTCAACTTGCAACTGGGGTTCTCAAACAAACACACACCTCCTAGTTGCGAGTTGATGGTCGACATGCAACCGGGGACCCTTGATAAAAAGACACACACCCACACCCCTAGTTGTGAGTCGGTTATCGACATACAACTAGTGACCCTCTACACACACACACACACACACAGATCCTTAGTTGCGAGTCGATAAGCAACTTGCAACTGGGGGTCCTCAACAAACAAACACCCGTCTAGTTGAGAGGGGACCCTCGGCACACACACACCCTAGTTGCGAGTCGATGGTCAACTTGCAACTAGGGGTCCTCAACAAACACACACACCCCTAATTGCGAGTCGATGCTTGACATGCCACCTGAGACCCCGTGACAAAAAGACACACACACACACACACACACACACACACCCTAGTTGCGAGTTGATGGTCAACTTGCAACTGGGGACCCCTTGACAAAAAGACACACACACACACCCTAGTTGCCAGTTGGCTATCGACATGTAGTTGCGGACCCTTGAGACACACACACACACACACACACACACACACACACACACAGACACACACACACACACACACACAGAGAGAGAGACACACACACACACACACACACCCTACTTGTGAGTTGATGGTAAACTTGCAATTGTGGGCCACGAATAAATAAACACACAAACACACACATCCCCTAGTTGCGAGTTGATGGTCAACTTGCAACTGGGGGCCACGAATACACACACACACACACACATTCTAGTTGCGAGTCGATGGTCAACTTGCAACTGGGTGTCCTCACACACACCCTAGTTGCGAGTCGATGCTTGACATGCAATTGGGGGACCGTTGACAAAAAGACACACACACACACACACACACACACACCCTAGTTGCGAGTTGATGGTCAACTTGCAACTGGGGACCCCTTGACAAAAAGACGCGCACACACACACCCCTAGTTGCGAGTTGATGGTCAACTTGCAACTAGGGTTCTCAAACAAACACACACCTTCTAGTTGCGAGTTGATGGTCGACATGCAACTGGGGGTTCTCAAACAAAAACACATCTCCTAGTTGCGAGTTGATGGTCGACATGCAGCCGGGGACCCTTGACAAAAAGACACACACACCCCCCTAGTTGTGAGTCGGTTATCGACATGCAACTAGTGACCCTCTACACACACACACATCCTTAGTTGCGAGTCGATGAGCGGGTTGCAACTGGGGGTCCTCAACAAACACACACACCTCTAGTTGCGAGGGGACCCTCGGCACACACACACCCTAGTTGCGAGTCGATGGTCAACTTGCAACTAGGGGTCCTCAACAAACACACACCTCCTAGTTGCGAGTCGATGCTTGACATGCAACTGGAAACCCCGTGACAAAAAGACACACACACACACACACATACACACACATCCTTAGTTGCGAGTCGATGAGCGGGTTGCAACTGGTTATCAACTGTGAGTCAATGAGCGGGTTGCAACTGGTTAACAAGTGCGAGTCGATTGTCAGCATGCAATTGGGGACCCTCGACAATTGACACCTAAATAGTCGCGAGTCGATAATTTACACCTAGATAGTTGCACCAAAATACCCAACTGCAAAAAACTAGTGGCGAAATGATGGTGAAAAAACTAGTGGCGAAACACTTACAAAAAAAATTCTAGTATAGAAAAAAAGAATAAAAGAACATAGTGACATAATAAAAATATCCAAAGCACACAAACAAGTCAGGTCGTCGTCTTCTTCAGATTTCGAAACAAATAGTGGCGAAACACTTACAAAAAACTAGTGGCGAAACACTCACAAAAAATTTATAGTATAGAACAAGAAAAGAAAAAAAGAACACAGAGACATAACAAAAATATCCAAAGCACACAGACAGGTCAGGTCGTCTTTTTCTTCAAATTTCGAAACAAATACAAACAGAAAAATGGAAGAACGATGGAGGGAACGGGAGAACACGGGGAGCGGAACAGGCGAAAGGAGAGTGACGACTCGGTGGTTGCTAACGTATCCATCTAATGTACTCTTGGGCTAGACTCCGTATATTCCAAAAAAGCCCATATCAAACAAAGGAGACGCCGGCCCAACAAAAAAACAAAAAAACAATTCCTCTCCGCTGTAGGCCTCCCGGCCCGAGAAGACGATACGAGGATCGATAGCGATGCGGCAAACACTCGATCAAAACAAAGCAAACAGATCGGACAGCTGGACATTTAGATGTGAGGTCACTAAAAAAACATCTAGATGTGAATTAGTCATTCTGTTAGTATTTAGCTAGGCCCAGTGGCTCTAGCCAGCCATTGTGTGGTTGTGCTCACGCACAAGCACACACATGAGGCGTTGGCGGCCATGGCCAAGTACCAGCAACAGCAAGCGGCAATAGAACACAGGACAGCAACAAGCAGCGACAACAGTCGACGGTTGCGGGCACGCGCATACGAGGGGAGCAGCAGCAGAAGAAGTCGTAGCAGCAGCGGCGCGTGCAGTAGCATGATGCAGCGGCAGCGAGGTTAGGCGTGGGCGGGCGGAGGTGGCTGCAGGCGGACGCGCGGGGTCGCGCAGGGAGTGGCCAGGGCGCGCAAGCACAGCCATGGGGAGCCGGTCGCAGCAAGAGGCCGCGGGTGAGCGCACGCATACTCAGGAGCTCGAGACACGGCATACAACAACGTAACGAGGCACGGATCGAAGGGGGAAAGGGGTGGAATCGGCCGTGGAGCTCACCGCGAAGCTCGTAGATGTGGATTGGACGCGCGGGGCGACCGGATGCAACGAGCTCAGCGACGAGAGACGACGACCGTGGCGGAAAATCAGCTCGATCCCGAGCGTACAGTGCGGCTCCGGTCGAACGGATGCACGGGGGTGATGGAGTCATCGACGAGGAAGTCCCTGGACGACCTCCCGATCGCCGGGGAGGCCAATGGCCGCAGGGACGGCGATGGCGCGCCGACGGCGGCTCGGGCACGAGGTCCAGAGGAGAAGCGCGAGAGGGAGAGTGGAAATTTCGGAGGCTAGGGTTTGGGGGGTCGAGGAGGGGGTCTTGTGGACGTTAGGGCGTCGCCGGATGGTCGACACGAGACCGGGGCGCCATGGGATGGCCGCCACGATCCCCTACCGGTCTCTTGTAGCCAGAGGAGGGAGACAAGTGGGGGATGTGGGCTGGGCCTTCCATTTTGCTATATGGGCCTCAATGCGTAGATTAGGTCCTTCTCTTTTCTTTGTTTTTATACTGTTTTATTTACTTCACCTGTTTTATAATTTAAATAGTTGCCAAAAGAATGTTGTTATTTATGAAAAGTGACACATAAACACTGTGTATTATTAGGAGCTAGCACACAAAGTTTGGAGGCAGTTTGGAGTTAAGTCAATAAAGGTTTATTTTAAAAAGGTCATTTTGTTTGTTGTTGGACCACATGTTAATTTCCTAGGAATTAGTTGGTGATTCAAATGATGTTGGTTGCAACATGAAAATGATCAAGGGGAATTATAAAATAATTTGAAAATTTTAGTTTTATTGTTTGAGAAGTTTTAAATTTCACATATTATTTGAATTTGAAATCAGGTGGAGTTTCAAATGAGAAATTGATCAAAGTGACTAAGCACCGTTTTGGCAAAATGATTAGCTTGACCTCAAGGATTACTGTAGCATAATTATCCAGGCGTTACAATTCTCCTCTACTACAAGAAATCTCGTCCCGAGATTTAAGAGGTGAAGTAAGGGGGGAAAGATCCGGTTACGAAATTCTAACGAATCTTCTCGGTCTTGGTTGCTCTTCTAGAAGAGGTTGACTCTTCTCGTTGATGTCTTCACTTCTCTACTCCAGGTCATCATGATGAAGCCGACATCTTATCTTCAGGATCTCCATCGTACTTACGGTAGAATGAGGGGGGAGTTATTCCAGGAGGACGGACCTGCAAGGTTGACTATTTGGTAGCTAACATCGGGGAAGGTGGCAAAAAGTAACTCCCGAATTGAAACTTAAGAAATTATCGAGAGTAAAGTAAGGGGGTATCATGGGAAGTTTCGAGCAGGCAGGCAATCGTTTGATGCCTAAAACAAGGCGTGAAAGGGGGTTCAAAGCAACGGGAATAAGTATTGTGTCTGGTTCCAGAATTGATGATCTCTCGGAAGATGGCTCGTGAATTACATACGGGGCCACACGCGAGGAACGACCTTGGAAACACAGGGTGTACACGAGAGTCAGGTTTCAATCCTGTGGAACTGTGGGTTATGGGCCCACCATGTGGATTAAAAGTAGGAAGGCGATGACATCTTACATGATCATGTAAGCAAGGCATGTCAGAGGATAGCCTGTCAGTTATGTCGGGAACAACATCGATACCAAGGCCGAGGGAGGAAGAGAACCATTTTCCTGCTCGTTGAATGAGGCGGACCAATAGGCAAAGTTCTCATCCATCGGTGGTTACCGGAAAGTCATCAACAATAATAACAGGGTCTTACTGACAGAATGTACACCGAGGTGTTTACATAAGCAGGAGAGTATTAATGCTTAGATCATGTAGATCACAAGAAAGTTTAAACCAAACAATGGAAAGGAAAATACGATTATCGGATTAAACAGGACAATGGAAAGGAAAATGTGTTTAAACACATAATTCAGGGGTATATCCTTCCCAAGGACAAGCAAAGCATGATATCTATGACAGGATATAATTGTAGAAAACCCTTTTAGGAAAGGGGATAGAAATTTAATGGCATTACCCATACAACGGTGTTTGGATAATTGATAAAGAAAATTTAGCATTGTGCTTCAACTGTTCTTATTAAGATCGGAGTACCACAAACATGCTTTGAGATAGCATTGACATGGTCTTCAAGCAAAGGCCGGACTTTGGATACACAAAGGATTCATCAGGAACAACTTATAAAGCAAGTCATTCCATTTCCTCATGGAAGAATGGTTAACCTTGCTAAAAAGGAAACTCAAACATTAGGTCCTTCAGCGAAGGGTGCTAGGCATGACATCACCTTACTAGGCTATACAAAGACCTATGTTATGGCTTTTGGAAGATGTTCCAACCATCATATCTGACCAAGATTCAGTTCTACTTGGTGTTAGGATACCTCGGACTCAGGATGCCTTGGAAGAAAAGATGCAACACAAATTGACGGGATGACATTGTAAGATTCTTGGGAAATGAACTATGGAAGCGAGTTCCGAAACATGAGTTCATCATTAAACCAAGAAGAGGATGATGAGGTGGTTGATGGACTCAGCAACAATTCATCGAGATTTCCAAAAAGCTTTATTTCCACAATTGTGTGGACAAAGAGATAACATTTGTCAGATCAAATGATACAATGAAGTATGCTCAAGTAAATCATACAAAATTAAACATTGGTTGAAAGGTGCACCCGAATTATGGGCCAAGTAGCACAGTCAATGTTAGAATGGTGATTCAGTAACCAAAAGTCTAATAATGAAACTATCGACCATTCACTTCAAGGCAAGAGGGTTGCTAGAAGTACAAAAATCCAAGCAGCATCGTTCACTTGTTGGTATCCCAGTTTAAATCAACATGGGGACCAAGAAAGAATGGTGATGGTGAGAAGTATCACTATGCCAAGAGTCCTTAAGAGACAGTAATACTTGAAGGTAGAACCTAATATAAGCTGGATAGTAAGGAGTTCCATAACATGAACAAGTTTGTGTTGGAGGAAGGCAATAATGTTTTCGATGATAACACAAATCATCGAGGGGTAGGGATGGTATTTCTCATCATGAAGTTGATTGATATCCTAGAAGAGCTCAGAATGTTGATGATCATCACAACACATTTGTCGAGAGATTTCATGAAGATGTAATCGATCAGTGATGACATAAAGTCAAAGGAATGACAAAGCGCAAGGTTATTGGAACCACGGGTATGACACAAACTCAAAATCAAGCTTGTTGTTCAAGGCGAAATGATATGACGAGGAAGATCGATGTAAGCTTAGCTCATCGTCTAAAGTTGTGCTATGGGATTACGGACCAGGTAGCATAGTTAAAATCGACACGATAATGATATATCCGAGCAGGCTAGGAATGACGTGATCGAGTTCAAACTCGTAAGTAATGAAGGTTACCAAGAGTTGTTTAATTGCGGTGCAGACTCGATTCAGTTATCGGTGTCTTTGAGTATTTAGTAACTTAGAGCCTGTGAAAAAACTAGAATTGGTGAGAATGTAGTACTTGATGAAGAACTCATAAGAAGTTATGCAGTTTTGTGATAATCTCAAGATACTAGGGGGTTAATACTTGACGATAGATAAAAGTAGAGGTTGGGCTGGGGTATTGCTCTACAGAAGACAAGTGCTTAAACTTGCACGAGAAATGGTATTTAAAGGAGAACATGGTCGGAACAACGATTGCAAAGGATCAATTCACAGATACCAAATTATATGATATATCAAGGAAATAGTTATGTGACGCCCCCGATTTGACCGTACACTAATCATACACGCAAACGTGTATGATCAAGATCAGGGACTCACGGGAAGATATCACAGCACAACTCTACAAATAAAATAAGTCATACAAGCATCATATTACAAGCCAGGGGCCTCGAGGGCTCGAATACAAGAGCTCGATCATAGACGAGTCAACGGAAGCAACAATATCTGAGTACAGACATAAGTTAAACAAGTTGCCATAAGATGGCTAGCACAAACAGGGATACAGATCGAACGAGGCGCAGGCCTCCTGCCTGGGATCCTCCTAACTACTCCTGGTCGTCGTCAGCGGGCTGCACGTAGTAGTAGGCACCTCCAGAGTAGTAGGAGTCGTCGTCGACGGTGGCATCTGGCTCCTGGACTCCAGCATCTGGTTGCGACAACCAGGTAGAAGGGCAAGGGGAAAAGAGGGAGAAAAGCAACCATGAGTACTCATCCAAAGTACTCGCAAGCAAGGAGCTACACTACATATGTATGCATTGGTATCACAGGAATAAGGCTATCATATGTGGACTAAACTGCAGAATGCCGGAATAAGAGGGGGATAGCTAGTCCTTTCGAAGACTACGCTTCTGGTAACCTCCGTCTTGCAGCAGGAGATGAGAGTAGATGATAAGTTCACCAAGTAACATCGCATAGCATAATCCTAACCGATGATCCTCCCCTCGTCGCCGGTTCTAGTTGTCATAAGGTCAAGGTACAACTCCAAGTCGTCCTGTTACCGAAGACCACGGCTATTCGAATAGATTAACTTCCCTGCAGGGGTGCACCACATAACCCAACACGCTCGATCCCATTTGGCCGGACACACTTTTCTGGGTCATGCCCGGCCTCGGAAGATCAACACGTCACAGCCCTACCTAGGCACAACAGAGAGGTCAGCACGCCGGTCTAAATCCTATGGCGCAGGGGTCTGGGCCCATCGCCCTTTGCACACTTGCACGTTGCGAACGCGGCCGAAAGTAGAACTAGCCCCCTTAATACAAGAGCAGGCTTACGATCCAATCCGGCGCGCGCCACTCAGTCGCTGACGTCACGAAGGCTTTGGCTGATACCACGACATCGAGTGCCCATAACTGTCCCCGCGTAGATGGTTAGTGCGTATAGGCCAGTAGCCAGACTCAGATCAAATACCAAGATCTCGTTAAACGTGTTAAGTATCTGCGAACGCCGACCAGGGCCAGGCCCACCTCTCTCCTAGGTGGTCTCAACCTGCCCTGTCGCTCTGCCACAAAGTAATAGTCGGGGGCCGTCGGGAACCCAGGCCCACCTCTACCGAGGTGGAGCCACCTGCCCCTTCAGCCCCCATCTCCGAACAGTATCATAAGTAATGTAACTGTGTAAAGTATATAGCATGCCCGTGATCACCCCCCGAAGTGATCACGGCCCAGTAGTATAGCATGGCAGACGGACAAGAGTGTAGGGCCACTGATGGAACACTAGCATCCTATACTAAGTAGTAGGATAGCAGGTAAAGGTAACAATAGTAGTAGCAAGGACAGGCTATGCAGCAGTATAGGATTAACTGAAAGCAGTAACATGCTACACTACTCTAATGTAAGTAGTAGATAAGAATAGGCGATATCTGGTGATCAAGGGGGGGGGGGCTTGCCTGGTTGCTCAGACAAGAAGGAGGGTCGTCGGTGACGTAGTTGATCACAGCGGCATCAGCGGCAGTCTCGGGGTCTACCGGAGAGAAGAGGGGGGAAGAAACAGTAAATACATAGCAAGCAAGAGCATAAGAGGACAACAGGCAGAGCTAGACGTGTTCTAACGCGGTGCTACATGTTACCGGCGAAGGGAATAACATCCGGGAATGTTTCCCGAGGTTTAGCATTTTCGGAACGAACCGGAGGGGAAAAGTTCCATGTTCGCTATGCTAGGAGTGTGTGGCGGACGAACGGGCTACGTATCCGGGTTCGTCTCGTCGTTCTGAGTAACTTTCATGTAGAAAGTATTTTAATCCGAGTTACGGATTAAAAGATATGATTTTCTAAAGATTTTATTAATTTCTGGAATTTAATTAATTATTTAAATCCAACATTATCCAGAATAGTAAATGATGATGTCAGCATGACATCGGAGTGATGTCAGTAGTCAACGTTGACCATTGACCTGGTCAACCTGATGTGTGGGTCCAGTGGGACCCACCTATCATTCTCTATTTAATTTAATTATGGTTTAGGTTAATTAGTGAGCTTAATTAGACTAACAGGTTAGTTTAGACTAATTAAGTAGGATTAATTAACTTAACTAATTCACTAATTAATTAATTAATTAATTTCATTTTATTTATTTATTTTTAAACATTCTAAGGGCGTGGGTCCGATCTGTCATTATAACAAGGGTTTAGTGGGCGCCGGGTGTAGCGGGCAAACAGGCGCCCGCGCCTGGTGCGGGTGCAGCTCGGCTAGGACAGGGGAGGGAAGGGCGCCGGGCGCTGGCAGCTGCGGCGAGCTGCGCCGGGCAGGAGGCAGCAAGGGAGGTGGAGCGGCCCGAGTAGAGGAGGGGGCGCTTGCGGGGAAGTAGGGGGGCGACGGAGGCGAGGGGCGCCGGCAGCGGGGCGAGCGGCCGGGTGTGTGTGCGAGGCCGTCGGGCGCGGCCGAGGCAGCCGGCGCGCGTGCGGGCGCCGATGTGGGGCGGCGACTAGGCGAAGGCCGCGGCGGAAAGGGGCGGAGGACGGTGGCTACAGAGGTGGGCGCGGGAGTGCCGACGCGGCATGCGACGAGCGGGACGGCGCACGCGCGGCGGAAGCAGAGGGGCGGAGGTGAGGCCAGCACGGGCCGGCCGGAGCCGCGAGCGGCAGCGGGCGCGGCCCCGCGTGGGCGGGCGCGCGGTAGGACAACAGCAGGGGGCACGAGGCGCTCACCGCGGCGAGGGGGTGCGATGCGCGGCACGGGTTCGAGCGCGTGCACGGGGAGGAAGAGAGGAGGATCGGCACGGGGATGCTCACGGGGCCGGTAGGGTCTGGGCAGCGGGGGGTTGAGGAGGAAGACGGCGACGACGGCGTTGGGGAGGCAGGCCGGCGGGGACGAGACGAGGTCGAGGCAGCGTCGATCCAGGCGGCGGGGTCGTCGGGCTCCGAGGCGCGTGTGTGCGAGCCCCGATCCGATCTGGATCGGGGGAGGGAGAGGAGGGGAACAATGTGGGGGAAGAGTGGGGCGTCGGTTAGTGGTTAGGGTTCGGGTCCAGGGATAAGGGGAGTGGGGTTGGGCCGGTTGGGCCGTTTGGTTTAATGGGCCAAGGTGCCCAGTAGATTTAGGTCTCCTTTTTTTGTATCCCCTTTTCTGTTTCTTTATTTCTTTTCTGTTTTATTTTGTTCCTCATTGTATTTTAGTTTTGTAAAGTACAAGAATGATCCCTAAATTGGTAATAGGAATTATACCACGGCCACAATTAACTTGGCAACTAAATATATTAGTTTGTAATAGTTTATCATTTTAAAAGCATTTAAATAATTGTTTTTGCTACTGTTTAAATCGTTTTAGAGTATTTGAACATTTTATAAAAGTGTAGTTCCACTGCCATAATTACTTATGCATTATTTGGCTCACTCTGAACATTATAGTTTTAATTTTTGAAAACTTTTGTTGTTTGCCTGATTTTTAAATCGAATTCAAATCGGTTTCGAACTAATGCGAGATTAGCCACCATAATCGAGGTGACGTGGCATCATTAGCGGAGGATTACCGTAGCGTAACTATCCGGGCGTCACTATTCTCCTCCACTACAAGAAATCTCGTCCCGAGATTTAAGAGGTGTACTAAGGGGGAAAGGTCTGGTTACGAAATCCTAACGAATCTTCTCGGCCTTGGTTGCTCTTCTCGAGGTGGTCGATCCATTATATTGATGTCTTCATTTTTCTGGTTCAGGTCATCAAGAAGAAGTCAGCATCCTTTCTTCGGGGGTCCCATCGTACTTACGATAGAATAAGGGGGTATTCCGGGAGAATGAACCTCTATAAGGTTGACTATCTGGTCGATAACATCGGGGAAGATGGCGGAAAGTAACTCTCGAATTGAAACTTAAGAAATATCGGGAGCAAAGTAATGAGGATTCATGGGCAGTTTCGAGCGAGCAGGCAACCGTTCGATGCCTGAAACAGGGCGTGAAATGGGCTCAAAGCAATCGGGAATAAGTATTGTGTTTCATACCAGAAGTGATGATCTCTGGAAGGTGGCTCGTGAATTACATATGAGGCCAAGTGTGAGGAATAACTTTGGATAAAGGGGGTGTACAGGAGAGTCAGGTTTCGATCTTGGGACCTGTGGGTTATGGGCCCACCATGTGGATTAAGAGTAGGAAGGGCGGTGACATCTTGCACGCCTGTGTAAGCATGGGAAGTCAGAGGATAGTCTATCGGTTATTTCGGTCAACAACAGCGGTACCAAGGGCGAGGGATGAAGAGAACCATTTTCCTGCTCGTTGAACGAGGCGGACCAATAGGCAAAGTTCTCATCCATCGGTGGTTACCGGAATGCCATCAACAAAAGCAATAGGGTCTTACCGACACGGTTGTACACCAAGGTGTTTACATAAGCAGGAGAATATTACTGCTTAGGTCATATAGATCACCAGTAAGGTTAAACAAAACAATGGAAAGGAGAAGGTGATCATCAGTTTAAACAGAACAATGGAAAGGACAATGTGCCTAAACACATATTTCAGGGGTATATCCTTCCCAAGGACAAACAAAGCATGATATCCACAACAGGATATAATGTAGAAAACCCTTTAGAAAAGGGGAGAGAAACTTCATGACATTATCCATACAGCGGTGTTTGGATAATTGAACAAGAAACATTTAGCATTGGGCTTCAAATGTTCTTGTTGATGAAGAGAGTACCACAGACATGCTTCGAGATAGCATTGACATGTTCTTCAATCAAAGGTCGGACTTTGGATATACAAAGGATTCATCAGGAACAATTTATAAAGAAATTCATTCCATTTCCTCATGGAAGAATGGTTAACCTTGCAAAAAAGGAAACTAAAACATTAGGTCCTCTGGTCAGGTGTGCTAGGCATGACATCACCTTACCGGGTCATATAAGGACCAATGATATGACTCTTGAAAAATGTTCCACCCATCATATCTAACCGAGGTTCAGATCCGATTGGTGTCAGGATACCTCCGACATTAGGATGCCTAAGTAAAGGTGCAACACAAATTGTCGAGATGACATTGTAAGATTCTCAGGAAATGACTATGGAAGCAAGTTCCGAATCATGCGTTCATCATTAAACCAAGGAGAGGATGAGGAGGTGGCTAATAGGCTCAGCCACAAATCATCGAGATTTCCAGAGGATGGATTTCCACAATTATGTGAACAAGGAAAAACTATTTGTCGGATCAAATGATATAATGATGTATGCTCTTGGGAGACATACACAACTGAACAATGATAGAAGGGTGCACCCAGGAATCTGGACTAGGTAGCACGATCAATGTTCGAATGATGACTCAATAAGCAATAGACTTAGAATGAAACTGTAGACCAATAACTTCAAAGCAATAGGGTTGCTAGAAGTTTAGAATTTACGCATCACAGACCATTTGTCGGTATTTCGGTTAGAAACAACACGAAGACCAAGAAATGAACGCAAAAGGCGAGAGATATTACTATATCAAGAATTCTCAAGAGGTGGTAAAATTACCACGACATTCTTGACATAAAAGGTGATAATAATCCAAGGTGGAACATAACATAAGTTGGATAGCAAGGAGCTCCATAACATGATCAAGTTTGTGCCAGAGGGAGGGCAATAAAGATGTCGATGATAGCACAATTCATCGAGGGGCAAGGACGGCATTCCTCATCATGAATTCAGTTGATACCCTTGAAGAGCTCAGAATGCCGATGATTAAAATTAGCACGATAATGATGTATCTGTTCAGGCTAGGACAGACATGGAGTATTAAACTTGTAAGTGATGAAGATCTCTAATCCTCGTTGAATCGCAGTGCAGACTCGATTCCGTTATCGGTGTCCTTGAGTGTTTCTTAACTCAAATCCCGTGAAAAATTGGAGTCCGTGAGAATGTAATACCTGATGAAGAACTCATAAGAGGTTATGAAGTTCCATGATAATCTCGAGATACCAGGGGGGTAATGCTCGATGACAAATCAAAGTAGAGATTGGACTAGGGTATTGCTCTGCAGAAGACAAATGCTTAAACTTGCACGAGAAATGTTATTTAAAGAGAACATGGTCGGAACCACGATTGCAAAAGGCCAGATCCCAGATATAAGATGAACTTATACCAAAGGAATAATTAATTTAAGAGAAGCTTTAACGATAAGATCTGCATCGTGTCTATGGGCATGAACACAAAGTTCAAGGTCGACTCCCACTTCTCCAATGCATAACCTTTCATTCACTTCTCACTTTAGAAGAAGTTGTAGTGTTAAAATTTTATCTAGCAAAATACCAGAAGTGTATGACTCATGAAAACTTCCGAGTTCACCCATATTAAGGAAGGCATAGGTTCAACCCATCAGGGTATCGTGGAAATATATACCACAAGCTTCAATAGTAAATACCACCAGCTCAAAAGCTGAGCATGGTTGAGAAAGCAGAGGATACAATTTACCAAAGGCATTATGTATCTGAGGGAAGGCTCACAAGGTTATTGAGTATGAAGGACGCTGTCAGATAAAATCCATTAAAGGATCTGCCGGTCCATAACAGAGCTGATGTGAGCGTCAGTACACAACCAGAGGAGGTAACAATGCAAGCATTGGATTATAGAAACAACTGACTAATCCAGAGCTCCAATGCAAAGGAATTATGATTTTCAAATCAAGGGATCAGAAGCAATGTTCTGATTAGGGATGGATAGGTTGAATAGCCTTAGGGGTACAATCGACAACAATTGGATTGGTTGAGAACCAGCTCATGCTTAAAATGACGTCTGAGCCGGAAGGATGAATTCTAGGATTTCGACTGAGGATTTCGAGCATTCACCACATATCAAATCAAAGGCTAAAAATGACAACGACAAAGGATACTAATGAATATTGCTAGACATATGGAATGCAACCATAATGCAAGCAGACAAGCATTTGCACAGCAACAGCTGGCAGAGAATTACCGGAAGACCGGATAGTATATCAATGTACCTTGTGGATCAAATGATCAGCTAGAAATGAACAGTTCTTCGATAAGGGTGAAGAATTATTCATAGGGGTATTCATGCGGCAAAGAACTGCAAGGCAGTAGGCACAAAATATTCTCGGAACAATAAAGAGGATTTCAAGGTATCTTGTAATAACAAGATCAACTGGCAATGAAGTTCTGGACGACAAGTGTATGTAGCTTTCCATAGGGATTTATCGGTGGTATGGAATTGCAACGGCGAAGGGCACAAGGGTCTCGGGGAAACATCGGAGAGTATTGTTAGAATCTTCTGTTCAAGCGGTCGATCATCTGTAATGAAGGGGCTCTCCGGCAGGAAGTGGTAACGAGAACCTAGAGTTAGATTTCAGAAAATTCATTTAACCCGAATAGAAGAGAGATCAGAATCCCAGAGTATAGACGAGGAATAAAAGATCCTAATTCCACCCAATGGCGAGGTGGGCCCATGGGCCGCACAGCCATGTTAGTAAAAGTTTTGTAAAGTCTAGACTCAACTTCGGCCAAGGAGTTGGAAAGGGGGATTCCTACAGGCAGTCGGCTCTGATACCAACTTGTGACGCCCCCGATTTGACCGTACACTAATCATACATGCAAACGTGTACGATCAAGATCAGGGACTCACGGGAAGATATCACAGCACAACTCTACAAATAAAATAAGTCATACAAGCATCATATTACAAGCCAGGGGCCTCGAGGGCTCGAATACAAGAGCTCGATCATAGAAGAGTCAACGGAAGCAACAATATCTGAGTACAGACATAAGTTAAAGAAGTTGCCATAAGATGGCTAGCACAAACAGGGATACAGATCGAACGAGGCGCATGCCTCCTGCCTGGGATCCTCCTAACTACTCCTGGTCGTCGGCGGCGGGCTGCACGTAGTAGTAGGCACCTCCAGAGTAGTAGGAGTCGTCGTCGACGGTGGCATCTGGCTCCTGGATTCCAGCATCTGGTTGCGACAACCAGGTAGAAGGGAAAGGGGAAAAGAGGGAGAAAAGCAACCATGAGTACTCATCCAAAGTACTCGCAAGCAAGGAGCTACACTACATATGTATGCATTGGTATCACAGGAATAAGGCTATCATATGTGGACTAAACTGCAGAATGCCGGAATAAGAGGGGGATAGCTAGTCCTTTCGAAGACTACGCTTCTGGTAACCTCCGTCTTGCAGCAGGAGATGAGAGTAGATGATAAGTTCACCAAGTAACATCGCATAGCATAATCCTAACCGATGATCCTCCCCTCATCGCCCTGTGAGAGAGCGATCACCGGTTGTATCTGGAACTTGGAAGGGTGTGTTTTATTAAGTATCCGGTTCTAGTTGTCATAAGGTCAAGGTACAACTCCAAGTCGTCCTGTTACCGAAGATCACGGCTATTCGAATAGATTAACTTCCCTGCAGGGGTGCACCACATAACCCAACACGCTCGATCCCATTTGGCCGGACACACTTTTCTGGGTCATGCCCGGCCTCGGAAGATCAACACGTCGCAGCCCTACCTAGGCACAACAGAGAGGTCAGCACGCCGGTCTAAATCCTATGGCGCAGGGGTCTGGGCCCATCGCCCTTTGCACACCTGCACGTTGCGAACGCGGCCGAAAGCAGAACTAGCCCCCTTAATACAAGAGCAGGCTTACGATCCAATCCGGCGCGCGCCACTCAGTCGCTGACGTCACGAAGGCTTTGGCTGATACCATGACATCGAGTGCCCATAACTGTCCCCGCATAGATGGTTAGTGCGTATAGGCCAGTAGCCAGACTCAGATCAAATACCAAGATCTCGTTAAACGTGTTAAGTATCTGCGAACGCCGACCAGGGCCAGGCCCACCTCTCTCCTAGGTGGTCTCAACCTGCCCTGTCGCTCTGCCACAAAGTAACAGTCGGGGGCCGTCGGGAACCCAGGCCCACCTCTACCGGGATGGAGCCACCTGCCCCTTCAGCCCCCATCTCCGAACAGTATCATAAGTAATGTAACTGTGTAAAGTATATAGCATGCCCGTGATCACCTCCCGAAGTGATCACGGCCCAGTAGTATAGGATGGCAGATGGACAAGAGTGTAGGGCCACTGATGGAACACTAGCATCCTGTACTAAGCAGTAGGATAGCAGGTAAAGGTAACAATAGTAGTAGCAAGGACAGGCTATGCAGCAGTGTAGGATTAACTGAAAGCAGTAACATGCTACACCACTCTAATGTAAGTAGTAGATAAGAATAGACGATATCTGGTGATCAAGGGGGGGGGCTTGCCTGGTTGCTCAGACAAGAAGGAGGGTCGTCGGTGACGTAGTTGATCACAGCGGCATCAGTGGCAGTCTCGGGGTCTACCGGAGAGAAGAGGGGGGAAGAAACAGTAAATACATAGCAAGCAAGAGCATAAGAGGACAACAGGCAGAGCTAGACGTGTTCTAACGCGGTGCTACACGTTACCGGCGAAGGGAATAACATCCGGGAATGTTTCCCCAGGTTTAGCATTTTTGGACAAACGAACCGGAGGGGAAAAGTTCCATGTTCGCTATGCTAGGAGTGTGTGGCGGACGAACGGGGTACGTATCCGGGTTCGTCTCGTCGTTCTGAGTAACTTTCATGTAGAAAGTATTTTAACCCGAGTTACAGATTAAAAGATATGATTTTCTAAAGATTTTATTAATTTCTGGAATTTAATTAATTATTTAAATCCAACATTATCCAAAATAGTAAATTACGACGTCAGCATGACATCAGAGTGATGTCAGTAGTCAACGTTGACCATTGACCTGGTCAACCTGACGTGTGGGTCCAGTGGGACCCACCTGTCATTCTCTATTTAGGTTAATTAGGGTTTAGGTTAATTAGTTAGCTTAATTAGACTAACAGGTTAGTTTAGACTAATTAAGTAGGATTAATTAACTTAACTAATTCACTAATTAATTAATTAATTATTTTTATTTTATTTATTTATTTTTAAACGTTCTAAGGGCGTGGGTCCCATCTGTCATTGTAACAAGGGTTTAGTGGGCGCCGGGTGCAGCGGGCAAACAGGCGCCCGCGCCTGGTGCGGGTGCAGCCCGGCTAGGACAGGGGAGGGAAGGGCGCCGGGCGCTGGCAGCTGCGGCGAGCTGTGCCGGGCAGGAGGCAGCAAGGGAGGTGGAGCGGTCCGAGTAGAGGAGGGGGCGCTTGCTGGGAAGTAGGGGGGGCGACGGAGGCGAGGGGCGCCGGCAGCGAGGCGAGCGGCCGGGTGTGTGTGTGAGGCCGTCGGGCGCGGCCGAGGCAGCCTGCGCGCGTGCGGGCGCCGATGTGGGGTGGCGACTAGGCGAAGGCCGCGGCGGAGAGGGGCGGAGGACGGTGGCTACAGAGGTGGGCGCGGGAGCGGCGACGCGGCACGCGATGAGCGGGACGGCGCACACGCGGCGGAAGCAGAGGGGCGGAGGTGAGGCCAGCACGGGCCGGCCGGAGCCGCGAGCGGCAGCGGGCGCGGCCCCGCGTGGGCGGGCGCGCAGTAGGACGACAGCAGGGGGCACGAGGCACTCACCGCGGTGAGGGGGTGCGATGCGCGGCACGGGTTCAAGCACGTGCGCGGGGAGGAAGAGAGGAGGATCGGCGCGGGGATGCTCACGGGGCCGGTAGGGTCTGGGCAGCGGGGGGTTGAGGAGGAAGACGGCGACGACGGCGTTGGGGAGGCAGGCCGGCGGGGACGAGACGAGGTCGAGGCGGCGTCGATCCAGGCGGCGGGGTCGTCGGGCTCCGAGGCGCGCGTGTGCGAGCCCCGATCCGATCTGGATCGGGGGGGGGGGGGAGGAGGGGAACGACGTGGGGGAAGAGTGGGGCGTCGGTTAGTGGTTATGGTTCGGGTCCAGCGATAAGGGGAGTGGGGTTGGGCCGGTTGGGCCGTTTGGTTTAATGGGCCAAGGTGCCCAGTAGGTTTAGGTGTCCTTTTTTTGTATCCCCTTTTCTGTTTCTTTATTTCTTTTCTGTTTTATTTTGTTCCTCATTGTATTTTAGTTTTGTAAAGTACAAGAATGATCCCTAAATTGGTAATAGGAATTATACCACTGCCACAATTAACTTGGCAACTAAATATATTAGTTTGTAATAGTTTATCATTTTAAAAGCATTTAAATAATTGTTTTTGCTACTGTTTAAATCGTTTTAGAGTATTTGAACATTTTATAAAAGTGTAGTTCCACTGCCATAATTACTTATGCATTATTTGGCTCACTCTGAACATTATAGTTTTAATTTTTGAAAACTTTTGTTGTTTGCCTGATTTTTAAATCGAATTCAAATCGGTTTCGAACTAATGCGAGATTAGCCACCGTAATCGAGGTGACATGGCATCATTAGCGGAGGATTACCGTAGTGTAACTATCCGGGCGTCACAAGTTATTATTACAAGAAGCTTCCATGATAGGATCTGCATTGCGTCCATGGGCATGAACACAAGTTCAAGGTCGACTCCCACTTCTTCAATGTACAACCTTCCATTTACCTCTCGCTTTTCGAAAATGACATTAGTTGTTGAAAGTTTTACATGGTGCAATATCAGATAAATATGACCCGTGAAATCTTACGGGTTCACACAGATTAAGGAAGGCATAGGTTCAACCCATCGGGGCATCATAGAAACATATAACACAAACTTCAGGAGTAAATAACACAAGCTCAAAAGTAGAGCATGGTTGACAAAGCAGAGGATACAATTTACCAAAGGCATTATATATTAGGGAAAGAACTTCTCGAGGTTTTTGTAAACGAAGGACACTGTTGGATGATAAATTCAACAAAGGATCTGATGGTCCATAACAAAGCTGATGTGAGTATCGGCACACAACCAAAGGAGGAAAGAAAAGCAAAGACATTAGATTATATAAACAACTGACTAATTCAAAGCTCAAATGTAAAGGAATTATGATTTCCAAATCAAGGGACTAGAAGCAAACACTATAATTAAGGATGGATAAGTTTAGTAAGCTTAGGGGTACAATCGACGACAATTTGATTGGTCGAGATCCAGCTCATGTTTAAAATGACGTCTGAGCCGGAAGGATGAATTCTAGGATCTGATTGAGGATTGCGCGCATTCATAACATATTGAATCAGTGGACTCAAAATGAAAATGACAAGGGATGCCAATAAGATTAAGACTTATGGGATTAACCATAATGCAAGCAAGCAAGAATTTCAAGAGCAATAGGTTGCTCGGGATTTTCGAAAGATCGAATGGTATTTCAAAGACTTTTACGAAACGCATGAACAGTTGGGAATGAGCGGATACTTGATAAGTGCGAGGAATTATCCGTAGGGGTATTCATGTGGCAGAGAACTGTAAGGCAGTAGGCATAAAGTATACTCGGAACAATAGAGAGAATTTCGGGGTATCTTGTAATAACAAGATCAACAAGGAATGATTGTATGAATGGAAAGTGCACTTGGTTATCCATTGGGGTTTGTCGATGGTAAGGAATTGCAAAAGCGATGGCACAAAGTACCGAGGGAACATCGGAGAGTAACTTCCGAATCTTCTAGTGCACCAAGTAATCATGTGGAGTGAGGGGCTCTCCGGGAAGAAGTAATTACGAGAATCTAGAGTCAGAGTTAGTAAAATCATTTAACCCGAATAGAAGAGAGATTAGAGTCCCAGAGTAAAGATCGAGGAGTAAAAGATCCTAATACCACCCAAATGGCGACGTCGGACCGTAAGACACACAACCATGTTAGTAAAAGTTTTGCACTTGTCTAGACTCGACTTCGGGCAGGGAGTGTGGAAGGGGGATTCCTACAGGCAGTCGGCTCTGATACCAACTTGTGACGCCCCTGATTCAATTGTACACTAACCATACATGCAAACGTGTACGATCAAGATCAGGGACTCACGAGAAGATATCACAACACAACTCTACAAATAAAATAAGTCATACAAGCATCATATTACAAGCCAGAGGCCTCGAGGGCTCGAATACAAGAGCTCGATCATAGACGAGTCAGCGGAAGCAACAATATCTGAGTACAGACATAAGTAAACAAGTTTTCCTTAAGAAGGCTAGCACAAAAGTAGCAACGATTGAAAAGGCAAGGCCTCCTGCCTAGGACCTCCTAACTACTCCTCGAAGTTGAACTCCACGTAGAATCATCCTCGATATCCTCTGGCTCCTGGAATCCATCATATGATCGCAATAACCGGTATAGAAAGGGGAAAAAGGGGGAGGAAAGCAACCGTGAGTACTCATCCAAAGTACTCGCAAGCAAGGAGCTACACTACATATGCATTGGTATCAATGAAAGGGGTAGTATATGTGGACTGAACTGCAGAACGCCAGAATAAGAGGAGGATAGCTAGTCCTATCGAAGGCCACGCTTCTGGCAACCTCCATCGTGAAGCAGGAGAAGAGAGTAAATGGTAAGTTAACCAAGTATCATCGCATAGCATAATCCTACCCGGCGATCCTCTCCTTGTCGCCCTGTGAGAGAACGATCACCGAGTTGTATCTGGCACTTGGAAGGGTGTATTTTATTAAGTATCCGGTTCTAGTTGTCATAAGGTCAAGGTACAACTCCGGGTCGTCCTTTTACCGAGGGACATTGCTATACGAATAGATAAACTTCCCTGCAGGGGTGCACCATATTTCCCAACACGCTCGATCCCCTTTGGCTGGACACACTTTCCTGGGTCATGCCCGGCCTCAAAAGATCAACACGTCGCAGCCCTAGCTAGCCACAACAGAGAGTCAGCACGCTGGTCTAAATCCTAAGGCGCAGGGGTCTGGGCCCATCACCCATTGCACACCTGCATGTTGCGAGGGTGGCCGGAAGCAGACCTAGCCTCCCTAATACAAGAGCAGGTGTTCCAGTCCAATCCGGCGCGTGTCGCTCAGTCGCTGATGTCAAGAAGGCTTTGACTGATACCACGACGTCAAGTGCCCATAACTGTTCTCGCGTAGTTGGTTAGTGCGCATAGGTCAGTGGCCAGACTCAGATCAAATACCAAGATCTCGTTAAGTGTGTTATTTTGAAGTAGCCGTGGATGCCGACCAGGGCCAGGCCCACCTCTCTCCTAGGTGGTCTCAACCTGTCCTGTCGCTCCGCCACAAAGTAACAGTCGGGGACGTCGGGAACTCAGGCCCACCACTGCCTGGATGGAGCCACCTGCCCTTTCAGCTCCCACATCAGAATGACTTGCGGGTACTCTATGAGCCGACCCAACTTTAGTCCCCTCATGTATCATGTATAAGGTATAAAATTATATACCCGTGATCACCTCCCAAGTGATCACGACCCGATAGTATAGCATGGCACACGGACAAGAATGTAGGGCCACTGATGATAAACTAGCATCCTATACTAAGCAATTAGGATTGCGGGTAAAGGTAACAACAGTAGTAGCAAAGACAGGCTATGCATCAAAATAGGATTAACCGAAAGCAGTAACATGCTACGCTATAGTAATGCAAGCAGTAGAGAGAAGAATAGGCGATATCGGGTTGATCAGGGGGGGGGCTTACCTGGTTGCTCTGGCTAGAAGGAGGGGTCGTTGTCGATGTAGTCGATCATAGGGGTATCAGCGACGGTCTCGAGGTCTACCGGAAAGAAGTACAGAGGGGGAACACAAATAAATAATAGGGCAATCAAAGCAACACAATGCATAACATGGCAATACGCGGTGTTAGGGGTGACCTAACACTGCGGTAGGCCATACCGGCGAAGGGGGAAACATCCGGGAAATTATTCCCGGTGTTTTGGGTTTTCGGATAGACGGAATGGAGGGGGAAGGTTGCAGGTTCGCTATGCTAGGGACTTGTGGCAGATGAACGGAATGCGTATACGAATTCGCCTCGTTTTTCTGAGCAACTTTCATTTACAAAGTATTTTCATCCGAGTTACGGATTATTCTATATGATTTTCCAAAGTTTAAATGATATTCTGAAATTATATTAATTTGAATTAAAAGCATAATATACTTTGTCACCTAGTGCTACTTCAGCTTGTCTGTATGACAGTGGTGCCAGTGGGGTTGTGTTGATCCAGTGAAAGGTTGACCGGTCCAAATATAAACAGTGCCTGTGGGTCCAGTGTGTCATTGACTTTCCTTCAATTAGATGATTTTAATTATTTTCTTCAGGGAGCGGGGCCCGACATCAGTGACCATTAGTAGTAGGATGACATTTAGTATTTAGCTCCTAATCTAATTAGGCCCGTCCCCATATAGGAGTGGCTCTAGCCAGTCATTGCGTGGCTGTGCTCACGCACAAGCACACACATGGGGTGTTAGCGGCCATGGCCAAGTACCACCAGCAGCAAGCGGCAATAGCCGAGCAGCGGCGACATGAGGAGCAGTAGCGCAAGGGCAATAGAAGCAATGCGCAGCACAAGATAGCAACAAGCAGCGACAACAGTCGACGGTTGCGGGCACGCGCATACTAGGAGAGCAGCAGTAGAAGAAGAAGTCGTAGCAGCAGCGGCGGCGCAGTAGCTTGATGCAGCGGTAGCGAGGTCAGGCACGGGCGGGCGGAGGTGGTTGCAGGCGGGCGCGCAGGGTCGCGCGTGCGGGCACAGGGTGTGTCCAAGGCGCGCGAGCACGACCATGGGGAGCCGGTCGCAGCCAGAGGCCGCGGGTGAGCGCATACATACTCAGGAGCTCGGGACACGGCATACAACGATGTAACGAGGCACAGATCTAAGGGGAAAGGGGTGGAATCGGCCGTGGAGCTCACCGCGAAGCTCGTAGATGTGGATTGGAGGCGTGGGGGTGACCGGATGCGACGAGCTCGGCGACGAGAGACGACAGCCGTGGCGGAAAATCAGCTCGATCCTGAGCGTATAGTGCGGCTCCGGTCGAACAGATGCATGGGGGTGATGGAGTCATCAACGAGGAAGTCCCTAGACGACCTCCCAATCGTCAGGTGATAACCCACAAGTATAGGGGATCACAACAGTTTTCGAGGGTAGAGCATTCAACCCAAATTTATTGATTCGACACAAGGGGAGACAAAGAATATTCTCAAGTATTAGCAGCTGAGTTGTCAATTCAACCACACTTGAAAACTTAATATCTGCAGCAAAGTGTTTAGTAGCAAAGTAATATGATAGTGGTGCTAACAGTGGCAAAAGTAATATTTTTGGTTTTATAGTGATTGTAACAGTAGCAACAGAAAAGTAAATAAGCGAAGAACAATATATGAAAAGCTCGTAGGCATTGGATCAGTGATGGATAATTATGTCGGATGTGATCAATCATGCAACAGTTATAACATAGGGTGACACAGAACTAGCTCCAGTTCATCAATGTAATGTAGGCATGTATTCCGAATATAGTGATACGTGCTTATGGAAAAGAACTTGCATGACATCTTTTGTCCTACCCTCCCGTGGCAGCGGGGTCCTATTGGAAACTAAGAGATATTAAGGCCTCCTTTTAATAGAGTACCAGACCAAAGCATTAACACGTAGTGAATACATGAACTCCTCAAACTATGGTCATCACCGGTAAGTATCTCGATTATTGTCACTTCGGGGTTAACGGATCATAACACATAATAGGTGACTATAGACTTGCAAGATAGGATCAAGAACTCACATATATTCATGAAAACATAATAGGTTCAGATCTGAAATCATGGCACTCGGGCCCTAGTGACAAGCATTAAGCATAGCAAAGTCATAGCAACATCAATCTCAGAACATAGTGGATACTAGGGATCAAACCCTAACAAAACTAACTCGATTACATGATAAATCTCATCCAACCCATCACCGTCCAGCAAGCCTACGATGGAATTACTCACACACAGCGGTGAACATCATAAAATTGGTGATGGAGGAAGGTTGATGATGACGATGGCGACAGATTCCCCTCTCCGGAGCCCCGAACGGACTCCAGATCAGCCCTCCCGAGAGAGTTTAGGGCTTGGCGGAGGCTCCGTATCGTAAAACGCGATGAATCCTTCTCTCTGATTTTTTTCTCCCCGAACATGAATAGATAGAGTTGGAGTTGAGGTCGGAGGAGCACCGGGGGGCCCACGAGGCAGGGGGCACGCCCAGGGGGTAGGCGCGCCCCCACCCCCGTGGACAGGGTGTGGGCCCCCTGGCCTTGATTCTTTTGCCGGTATTTTTTATATATTTCAAAAATATTCTCCGTTGACTTTTAGGTCATTCCAAGAACTTTTATTTCTGCACAAAAATAACACCATAGCAATTCTGCTGAAAACAGCGTCAGTCCAGGTTAGTTCCATTCAAATCATGCAAGTTAGAGTCCAAAACAAGGGCAAATGTGTTTGGAAAAGTAGATACGTTGGAGACGTATCAACTCCCCCAAGCTTAAACCTTTGCTTGACCTCAAGCAATTCAGTTGATAAACTGAAAGTGATAAAGAAAAACTTTTACAAACTCTGTTTGCTCTTGTTGTTGTAAATATGTAAAGCCAGCATTCAAGTTTTCAGCAAAGATTATGAACTAACCATATTCACAATAACATTTAGGTCTCATGTTTACTCATATCATTGGCATTATCAACTAGCGAGCAATAATAATAAATCTCGGATGACAACACTTTCTCAAAACAATCATAATATGATATAACAAGATGGTATCTCGCTAGCCCTTTCTGAGACTACAAAACATAAATGCAAAGCACCTTTAAAGATCAAGGACTGATTAGACATTGTAATTCATGGTAAAAGAGATCTAGTCAAGTCATACTCAATGTAAACTAACAATAATACATGCAAATGACAGCAGTGCTCTCCAACTGGTGCCTTCTAATAAGAGGATAATGACTCAACATAAAAGTAAATAGATAAGCCCTTCGCAGAGGGAAGCAGGGGTTTGTAGAGGTGCTAGAGCTCGATTTTGAAATAGAGATAAATAATATTTTGAGCGGTATACTTTCATTGTCAACATAACAACCGAGATATCTCGATATCTTCCATGCTACACACATTATAGGCGGTTCCCAAGCAGAATGGTAAAGTTTATACTCCCCCACCACCAACAAGCATAATCCATGGCTTGCCCGAAACAACGGGTGCCTCCAACTAACAACAATCCCGGGGGAGTTTTGTTTGCAATTATTTTGATTTGGTTTGAGCATGGGACTGGGCATCCCAGTGACCAGCCATTTTCTCGTAAGTGAGGAGCGGAGTCCACTCCTCTTGAGAATAACCTGCCTAGCATGGAAGATACAGACAACCCTAGTTGATACATGAGCTATTCGAGCATACAAAACAGAATGTTTATTTCAAGGTTTAGAGTTTGGCACATACAAATTTACTTGGAACGGCAGGTAGATACCGTATATAGGAAGGTATGGTGGACTCATATGGAATAACTTTGGGGTTTATGGAATTGGATGCACAAGCAGTATTCCCGCTTAGAACAAGTGAAGGCTAGAAAGAGACTGTGAAGTGACCAGCTAGAGCGCGACAACAATCATGAACATGCATTAAAATTATCAACACTGAATGCAAGCATGACTAGGATATAATTCACCATGAACATAAATATCGTAGAGGCTATGTTGATTTTGTTTCAACTACATGCGTGAAACATGTGCCAAGTCAAGCCACTCGAATTGTTCAAAGGAGGATACCACCCTATCATACCACACCATAACCATTTTAATAGCATGTTGGCACACAAGGTAAAACATTATAAAGTCCTAGCAAATTAAGCATGGCATAAGCAACTATAACCTCTAATTGTCATTGCAAACATGTTTCATTCATAATAGGCTGAATCAGGAACGATGGACTAATCATATTTACAAAAACAAGAGAGGTCGAGTTCATACCAGCTTTTCTCATCTCAATCAGTTCATCATATATCGTCATTATTGCCTTTCACTTGCATGACCGAATAGTGTGGATAATAATAATAGTGCATGTGCATTGGACTAAGCTGGAATCTGAAAGCATTCAATTCAAGGGAGAAGACAAGGCAATACGGGCTCTTTGTTAGATCAACAATAATGCATATGAGAGCCACTCAACATTTTCATTAAGGTCTTCTCCTCTCGACCCCAAGGAAAAAGAAAAGAAACAATACTATTTACACGGGAAAGCTCCCAACAAGCAAAATAAGAACCATAAATCTTTTTGGGTTTTCTTTTTAATTACTACTACTACGGGCATGGAAAGTAAACTAGCTAAAAGCTACAACTATTTTTTTTGGTTTTTCTTAAGGCTTTTCAAACACACAAGAAGAAAGCAAGAAAATGAAAATAAACTAGCATGGATGATACAATGAAAAATTATGAGCACCGGCAATTAGAATGAGTGTGTGAACATGAATGTAAGGTCGTGAGGAATACATACTCCCCCAAGCTTAGGCTTTTGGCCTAAGTTGGTCTATGCCCATGGATCAAAGTTGTAGCTGGGGTCGTACTAAGGAGGATCCTCAGGCTGCCATTGGTTGGCGATCTCCTCCGGATTCCACTGATAAACAGACTGACGGTGAGGATCAGATGGTGGCTCCGGCTCTGTAGCTGACATCTGGCTCCGGTAGGCATGAATGGCCTCCGGTAGAACAAGGTACATGCCTGAAAATATGTTGAACAAAGAGGGCACATGCAAGGTAATAAACTCATAATATTTTTTGTTAAATATCAATTTATATTTGAGTGTCTTATTCTTATCCCTAATAATAAACTCATGTGCTACCATACTCTTATAACCTAGAACAATAGGAGGCAGCAACTTTTCCTCTTTCTCATAATGCCTGATAGGTATGTTAAAGTGTGCAGCAAGGCACGAGGCAAAGATGCCTCCGAGGACGGGGCCCTTAGTACGGTTCAGATTTAACCGTTTAGCAACAATAGCGCCTAAACTAAAACTAGTATCATGACACAAGGCATGGCGCAAAATAACAATATCAGGAGCACTAAGGTTTCCACAGTTCCCGCGACCAATTAAGCATCTACTAGCAAATATTGCGAAGTAACGTAGATCAAGAAAATGTATGCTAGTGATTCTTGCATCAGAAACTTTCCTTGTTTCCCCTACAACAATCATATCAATAAATCCCTCCACATCATTACGATGTGGTTTCTCTATGCTGCCCTAAAAGGATATCAAACAGACCCGGCAAAAATCATAAAGTGACATCTCCTTATGCTCATCATATAAATAAAATTACACCAAAGGTGGTGATCTCCTAGCATGGAAATGAAAATTTTGCACAAAGATATTGGTGAGTAAGAGATGCTGTTCACGTTGGTCGTGGAGGAAGGCGGTGAGGCCTGCATTCTCAGGCAATTGATAAAAATCTTTATAAATCCCGGCCTCTTTCAAGAACTCATCACAAGGCCATTCACATGGCCGAACCTCCGCAGTACGAGGGAGATTATACTTGGGCTTCTTGTTCTCTTCACTCTGATAATCCTTCGAGCTTCGGCTCGATGAGCCCCTCAAAAATATCTTCATCTTTTTCTGAAAATTTCTGAAATTTTGTAACTTAAAATAAAAGTGAACCAAACTCAACAAAATTGATAGCAACTACTCCTACAAGTGCCTAGAGGCCATATCATGCATTAAAACTACTTTTGACCACATAAATTTGACATGCACGCTCAAAAATAGGGTCACCTAAGGAGCAAAAATTCTCAATAAATAAAGCACTAGAACAAAAACTAATTGGACCATTGGAGGAGTCACATACCGAAGAACAATCCCCCAAAGCAGTTTTGTGAATGGAGCTTTGAGCAAGGAGATCGAAAATGGCAGCAAGATGAGCAAGAACTCGGGTTTGAGCTGGCTAGTGATTTTTTAGCATTCAAAGACTTTTCTTTAAGCTTAGCTAATAATTTCTTAAGATCAGATCTATCATTGCAAGCTAAGAAGTCTCTAGAAGTTTCATCATCCATAACATAACCCTCAGGCACAACGGGCAATTCATATCTAGGGGGAGAATCTTCATCATCACTTTCATCAATATTATCAGTTTCAATAATTTCATTCTCTCTAGCCCTAGCAAGTTTTTCATCAAGAAATTCACCTAGTGGCACAGTAGTATCAAGCATAGAAGTAGTTTCATCATAAGTATCATGCAAAGCAGAAGTGGCATCATCAATAACATGCGACCTATCAGAATCAATAGCATGTGTAGGTGTCGCAAGTTTACTCAAAACAGAAGGTGAATCAAGTGCAGAGCTAGATGGCAGTTCCTTACCTCCCCTCATAGTTGAGGGAAAAATCTTGGTTATTTGATCTATCAAGTTCTTCATAGTGATAAGCAGATATAAATACCAAGTGACTCAAAGAATAGAGTTATGCTCCCCGGCAACGGCGCCAGAAAATAGTCTTGATAACCCACAAGTATAGGGGATCACAACAGTTTTCGAGGGTAGAGTATTCAACCCAAATTTATTGATTCGGCACAAGGGGAGCCAGAGAATATTCTAAAGTATTAGCAGCTGAGTTGTCAATTCAACCACACCTGGAAACTTAATATCTGTAGCAAAGTATTTAGTAGCAAAGTAATATGATAGTAGTGGTAATGGTGGCAAAAGTAATATTTTTGGTTTTATAGTGATTGTAACAATATCAACGGAAAAGTAAATAAGCGAAGAACAATATATGAAAAGCTCGTAGGCATTGGATCAATGATGGATAATTATGTCGGATGCGGTCAATCATGCCACAGTTATAACATAGGGTGACACAGAACTAGCTCCAGTTCATCAATGTAATGTAGGCATGTATTCCGAATATAGTCATACGTGCTTATGGAAAAGAACTTGCATGACATCTTTTGTCCTACCCTCCCGTGGCAGCGGGGACCTATTGGAAACTAAGGGATATTAAGGCCTCCTTTTAATAGAGTACCGGACTAAAGCATTAACACATAGTGAATACATGAACTCCTCAAACTACGGTCATCACCGGTAAGTATCTCGATTATTGTCACTTCGGGGTTAACGGATCATAACACATAATAGGTGACTATAGACTTGCAAGATAGGATCAAGAACTCACATATATTCATGAAAACATAATAGGTTTAGATCTGAAATCATGGCACTCGGGCCCTAGTGACAAGCATTAAGCATAGCAAAGTCATAGCAACATCAATCTCAGAACATAGTGGATACTAGGGATCAAACCCTAACAAAACTAACTCGATTACATAATAAATGTCATCCAACCCATCACCATCCAGCAAGCCTACGCTGGAATTACTCATGCACGGCGGTGAGCATCATGAACTTGGTGATGGAGGAAGGTTGATGATGGAGATGGTGGCGGATTCCCCTCTCTGGAGCCCCGAACGGACTCCAGATCAGCCCTCCCGAGAGAGTTTAGGGCTTGGCGGTGGCTCCGTATCGTAAAACACGATGAATCCTTCTCTCTGATTTTTTTCTCCCCGAACATGAATATATAGAGTTGGAGTTGAGGTCGGAGGAGCATCAGGGGGCCCACGAGGTAGGGGGGCGTGCCCCCACCCTCGTGGACAGGGTGTGGGTCCCCTGGCCTTGATTCTTTCACCAGTATTTTTTATATATTCCAAAAATATTCTCCGTTGATTTTCAGGTCATTCCAAGAACTTTTATTTCTGCACAAAAATAATACCATCGCAATTCTGCTAAAAACAGCGTCAGTCCGGGTTAGTTCCATTCAAATCATGCAAGCTAGAGTCCAAAACAAGGGCAAAAGTGTTTGGAAAAGTAGATACGTTGGAGACGTATCACCTTGGAGGCTAGTGGCTGGAGGGACGGCGATGGCGCGCCGGTGGTGGCTCGGGCACGAGGTCTAGAGGAGAAGCGCGAGAGGGAGAGGGGAAATTTCGGAGGCTATGGTTTCGGGGGTCGAGGAGGGGGGTCTTGTGGACGTTAGGGCATCGCCGGATGTACGACACGAGATCGGGGCACCATGGGATGGCCGCCATGATCCCCTGCCGGTCTCCTGTAGCCAGAGGAGGGAGACAAGTGGGGGATGTGGGTTCGGCCTTCCATTTTGCTATATGGGCCTCAATGCTCAGTAGATTAGATCCTTCTCTTTTCTTTGTTTTATTTACTTCACCTATGTCATATTTTAAATAGTTGCCAAAAGAATGTTGTTATTTATGAAAAATGACACATAAATACTGTGTATTCTTAGGAGCTAGCACACAAAGTTTGGAGGCAGTTTTGTCGGCGTTCTGGGAACGGGGGTCCCCAGACTTGCCTGCCTGCGGCCTGCGGCGTGGCTCGAATGGGGGCCCAACATGGCCCATCTTCATCAAGCACAAGACTCAAGACCCTCGCGAGGGGCCAAGCCTCGCGAGCTGGACGACACGGCGCATCCTCAGGCGCAACCTCCTCAGGCTAGCTCGCGAGGAGACGGAGATATCAAGGCGGGGTGTCTCGTGAGGCGCCCGTGACGCAAGCCATGACGATCGAGGGCACTAGGCGGGCGCCAGCGTGCGTAGCGTCCTTCTTTCCTCTTTGGTGCAAAGGGGGCAAGCGCAGCCGCGGAGTACCGAGGCATGAGGCAAAGGTTGCCGTTTCGGTGCAACAAGACCAGGACCAAGCGGACTACGAGACGGAGGTCACCATGGAGCCCAGCACGGCGTCACCGCAGAGTCTTTCGCAGGCGAAGACCACCTTTAGTCAGGATAAGAGTACTTGCTGTCCCCCTTCAAATTAGCCCGCCATTGTTGGCTCCCTTCCCGCTCAATATTTGGGAAGAGGACCAGGGCCTCTATAAATAGGACCGGCCACCCACGTAGCAAAGGGTTCGAAGGGTTCGGTTTGGCGCGGGGATCGAAAAATAGAGAGAGAGAGAGAGAGAGAGAGGGCGACTGAACTCCTCCTAGCAGTTCATCGCCCCAGCCAAGAACAGACCCTCGCGAGGCTGTTCTTCGTTGTATTGTTCATCATCACCAGCCCCAGGAGGCAATCCATCCACCACACACTGGAGTAGGGTATTACACCATAATGGTGGCCCGAACCAGTATAAATCTTGTGTCTCTTGTGTGATTCTTTTAGTAGTTTAGATCTTTGTGAGGCGGGGAGGTTGAGGACGTGATTTCCGCGCGCACCCCAGTGTTCGAACCTTAAGGGTCTGCCGGAACCCGAAATCCGACACTTGGCGCACCAGGTAGGGGTGCGCCGGAATCTGTCTTCCACCACTCCGTTCTCCTCCGACCGTCGCATCCATGTCCGACGCTCGTTGGGCCCGCGCCGAGCGCCGGGCCGCCATCGCTTCTCGCATCGCCCAGACGGCCCCCGTCGATGGGCGTCCTCGTCGTTCCTCGTCGACCGCCGTCAACGCAGCCACCGGCCCGGTAGGGGGCGAGCAGCAAGCATCGTCTCAACACCCGTCCGTGCGGCAAGACGGCCGCACCGCTACTCCATCACTCGCTCCAGCCGGTTCTTCGTCCCGCGCGCTCCGCGCACCCTTGGAGGCTCGAGATGCGCTCCTCGCGGCAAACAAGCTCCTGCGCTACCGCCCCGTCGACGACGTCTACGAAGAGTGGCTCGACCGTGTTGCCGAGCTTGTCCGTGCCGCAGGGGGCTCTTCCGCGCCGTCCGTCCCTCTGCGCCACACTCCGCCCGCGCGGGCAACGAAGCTCCAGAGGCGCACCAGCCACCTCCCCTCCAAGAAGATGCCATGGCTCCAAGGCGCTTGGCCCCTGGGCGGAACCCGCTCCGTCAGGCGCCAGCACAGCAAGAGCGGAGCTGCCAAGAAGTTCCTCGCCCGCAAGGGGCTGCCAGGGCGCTCCCTGCTCCGGCGCGCCGCAACCCTGCTCCAGCTCCGGCGCGCCAAGACCCCGCCCTGCTCCTAGCTGCAGTGCGTGGGGACCCTCAAGACCAAGCTCTCCACCAACCGAGGCCTTTTGTGGCCACCGCGGGCTGCCACGCCTACACCACTGAGCTGCGCAGCGTCGCGTGGCGCGGCAAGTTCAAGCCTGACCTGTCTCCTCGCTACGACGGCACAACCGATCCCGCAGAGTTCCTCCAGCTCTATGAGCTGGGCATCGAGGCTGCCGGCGGGGATGAAAAGGTCATGGCGAACTGGTTCCCCATGGCGCTCAAGGAAGGAGCTCGAACCTGGCTCCTGAATCTGGCTCCAGGCACGATCTCCTCCTGGGACCAGATGCGCGCCCGCTTCATCGCCAACTTCCAAGGTACCCGCGACCGGCCGCCCGCCATGAGCGACATGCGCCGCATCAAGCAACAACCCGGAGAGACCCTGCAAAAATACATCCAGCGCTTCAACAGCGCGCGCCTCAAGATCCCCAGGGTGTCCGAGGAGGCCATCATCTCGGCCTTCTCCGACGGCGTGTGCGACGTCAAGATGAAGGAGGAGCTGGCGATGCATGAAGACCTCTGCACCTCCCTGGAGCTGTTCAACTTGGCGAATAGGTGCGCCAGGGCTGAGGAGGGACGCCTCTCCCTCCTCGAGCTGCCTGCCGCGGACCCAGAAGAGAAGAAGCCCAAAGCCAAGGACGCGAAGCGCAAGGGGGCTGCCGTACTCGCGGCAGAACCAGACACAAAGCGGGGCAAGGATCTGCCCGAACCCTCCAGAGGCAGCCGATACTGCGTGTACCATGACCTCCACACCCACAACACCAACGAATGTCAAGAGCTCCGCGCCGTGCGAGAAGGAAGGATCGGCCGTCGCCCTGACCATGCTGACCGGGGCTACGACCGAGGAGGAGGAAGAAACCCAGGACGCTGGGAAGATCGCGGCCCGCGCCAGGGGTGGCGCGACCAACCTCGCGAGGACTGCTTGCGGGACCTGCCTCGCGAGGGAGACTGGAGGGATCAGCCTCGTGAGGACCGCCCTCATGGCAATGCAGGCCTACCTCCGCTGCTGCCTCAGCCAAGGAGGAACGAAGACCGCCATCAAGACGAGGGGGCTGGGGGCTTCCAGGAGCCGCGCGCAATCGCCTGCATCCTGGGCGGAGCTCAAGCCCCAGCCTCTCAACGTATCTTCAAGCAGTTTGCCCGTGAAATGAATGCAGTTCTCCCCAAGCTCGAAGCAACGCGCCCCCTCAGGTGGTCGGCGTGCCCCATCACGTTTAGCTCGGCGGACCAGCTCAAGTGCGCGGCCACGGCAGGAGTTCTCCCGATGCTCTGCTCCCCAGTCATCAGCAACGTGCTGGTCACCAAGACCCTCATCGATGGTGGGGCAGGGCTCAACGTCCTGTCTGTGGAAACATTCAACAACCTCCAAGTGCCCTATGACCAGCTTCAGCCAACCAAGCCTTTCTCCGGGATCACCGACGGTTCCACAGTCCCGATCGGGCAGGTCCGCCTCCCTGTCACCTTCGGGGCCCGCAGCAACTACCACACCAAGCTCATCGACTTTGACGTCGCCCACATCCCCCTGCCATACAACGCCATCCTCGGGTACCCAGCGCTGGCCAAGTTCATGGCTGCGACCCACCACGGCTACAACGTCCTCAAGATGCCAGGAAGTGGCGGCGTCATCACGGTGCCCTGTGAAGAGAAGGATGCAGTGTGTTCCCTGGAGCGGGCCTATCAGGCCGCATCGCTAGAAGACCCAGATCGCGGAAGCAGGAGGCTTCCTGAGACCACCCCCAAGAAGAAGAAGACATCGTCAGGCTCGGCCCCTCAGGAGGCAGGCCCCTCAGGGCCCATGTCTGCCCAGGGGGACCCTCCTTCCATCGCGTAGGAAAGCGCGCCTGGCGCCCTCCTCAGGCAGGGCTCGGGGGCTCTCACCTGGAGGGCCACCGACCTAGCCAGGGTCACGAGGGAGGCACTTGGGCACCATGTGGAGGCGCGCTTCGCAGCATGTTTCCCTCGAGAGGGAGCCAGGTGAGGAAGGTCAGACCAGCAGGAGTTCGTTAACAAGGCCATTCAAGAACTACAGGAGACAAGGATCATGAGAGGTTGCCGCCGCTTGCCAGCCGTGGCCCCACACCCATGCGAGGATGGTGGGCTGCGCATCTGCATCGACGTACCAGGGCTCAATCAGATCGCCACGACGGAGCGTCTCTGGCCCTCACAAGTGGGGCGCTGCGGGGGTCCACCCCACAGCTATGCTCGCACGCCTTACGGCCTACCGAGCATGGCTGCGGCGTACCAGCGCCTCATGAGGGGCATCATGGAGGCTCAGGAAGACAGACGTTCCGCGGCCTTGGCGGAGATGAAGACAGCTCGTGAGGAGTCACCAGTGCCTCGGGAGCCTCCCGAGGCCCCGGGGCCTGGGGGCTCGTGAGGATCAGCTTCTGCAGCCCGCCAAGTCTGCTGCACCAATGCCACTTCGCCGACGACATCCCCAGGTGACACCTTCCAAGTTTCATTCCCAGCTGGGAGCGCCCTCCCAGGGTTGCATCACTCCCAGGCCGCGTGGGTCCGTCCCTGCGGCATGTGTCCCCCTTTACCCTTCCATCGTTCGTTTGCCTTGTTGGGGGCGCCCCTCGGGCTGCATCATCCCCAAGCCGCTCGGGCCAGACCCAGCGGCGTGTATCTCCCTAGCGTTTATTTCCAACTATGCATTTGCCTATCATGCTTGATTGCATGATGCCCGTCCGCGGCATCCCTTCTTCTCCATGTCGACTACTTGCACGTTAAAGGGGGGGTGCCTGAGCATCGCGACTTAGGGCTCTTACTGGCTCTCCAGCCCTCACCCTCTGGCCTTGTCCATGGCATCACGACCTGGCATACCAGCGACGGCTGAGACAAGCTCGAGGGCCGGGACCCGAGGACGTAGAGTACCGGCATCTAACCAAAGTTTGCAGGGACACATCTAAAGATACGGCCCAGTGCCGGGCGCAACCCGCCCAGAGGTAGGGTCTCGTGAGTCCCGCGCTGGCTCACGGGTGCCCAGATACACCTCACCTAGCCCTACCGTGCCGGTCACGTGTCAGGGCGGGGCTGTATACGCCCCGGGGGCTCCTCCCAGAGGGGAGCCCCCTCCCACGTACCAGTGGAAGCACCATGCTCCGCGCTGGCTGACGACACTGCCGAGGCGCGGCTATGCCCGTACACATACAGAAGCGCTATGCTCCGCACTGGTGATAAACAACTGGGGTGGCCTCCGGGCCGCATTAACCTCAGGGAGCCCAGAGCTCAGTGGCTGTCCTCGTCGCAACGCCTCCCCTCGGGAGTGCCGCGCGAGGGGGCTAGGCACGGGGGCTATGACTGGGTCACGCCCAGGCGTACGCCGCCCAGCCAGGCCCCTCGGGCCTGGTTCGCCATGCGTCTCGCCCCGAGCGGAGCCAAGGTATGAAGGCCATTCGCGCGTCAAGGGGGACTCCTGAGCATCGCGACTCAGGGGCCTAACTGGCTCCATAGCCCCTCACTCCTTAGTTCCGAAAGGCTATGTTGGGTGAGGCACGCGCGGAGTCGGGCTCTGCAGACGTAGAACGGAAGACACGCCTACATCACGCTTCCCTACTTGTTGTTCGCACCAAGGGGGACTCCTGAGCATCGCGACTCAGGAGCCTAACTTGTCACGTGGCCCCTCACTCCTTTGGTCCCGTCCTGGTTTCCGGTCGGGGCTAATGCTGGGTGAGGCATGCGCGGGGCCGGGCTCTGCCGGCGTAGAACACAAGCAAGTAGGGAAGAAAAGCATAAAATCCAAGGAACTTAAAAGCAAATATTACAGTCCATACTGTCGTCTCAATACCAAACGCAAGTTTAAATGCCTCCCCGAGGCGTGGTACATGTGCAGGAATTGAAAGAAGAATAGGGATGGAACGGAGTCACTTGTCGGTGGTGAAGCTGTGCGGAGCGGCTTCGCCTCATGGAGCAGCGGGGCCGGCAGCGCCTTGCCTTGGCTTGGTGCTAAAGGCCCGGAACTTCCTCAACAGCGCCTCCGTGCGCCCCTTCACGGCTTCGACAGCGGCGGCAGCACCCTCACTGCTCACCGGTTCCAGCAGGCCGTCGAGGTCGGCGTCGGGATCACGAAGGTAGACGTGGGCGAAGACCCGCGTCAGCGCAACAGAAGACAAGACGTGCGCCTCGGCCTTGGCCGCGGGGCCGATGCCAAGGGCGACATCCCCAAGGGCCTTGACCAGGAAGGGAAGCAGCTTGGCGGGGCCGTCCTCGTCACCAGCTAGTGGGCTGTCCAGGCCGCTCTCGTAAAGCATCTTCAGCGAAGCACGGGCATCTTTATCCATGTCCGCGAAGGCCACGCGATCCTCGGCAAGAACCCGGGCCTTGGCGTCCAGCTCGGCCTTCGTCGCCTCCAGCTCCTTCTTCAACGCGCCTAAGTGGTCGCGGCGCTTCTTGAGCTTGGCCTCCTGGTCCTCGAGTGCCGCCTCACGCACCTTCGCCCACTTCTCCAGCTCTTGGCGCAGGTGGACCTCCTCCGCAAGCTAGCCCCGCAGGCCTTGCAGCTCGTCATCCAGCGCCTTGCAACGGCCGCGGACTTTGACCACTTCCCCCAGGGCTGCGTCACGAGCAGCCTTCGCTTTGAGGGTGGCTTCTCTCTCTCCGTCACAGGCCGTTGAGGCCTGAACCAACGCCGCCCGAATCAAAGCATCAGAGCGAATCCACCCCGAAGCCAGTTCCAGGCGCCCGGCCACCAGGCGAGGGTCGGCGCCGAGAAGGTCCTGCCGCAGCCGGTCCAGTTCAGCGACGGCATGCTCTAAGATGGAAGAAGAAGACGGAGTAGCATCGGCACACTCCAGGACAACAGGAGGAGCTGAGGAAGCAACGGCCAGTAGAACGGGAGGAGAAGGTAACGGCGGCGAGGCCGTGGTGTCCCGAAGCAGAGTCCGTTGCGCCTCCGCAGCCGTAGCAGCGGCGCCAGACGAGGGCACCTCCGGAGTCACTTGGGCCATGGGGGCTGAGCTCGCCCCAACCAGCTCAGCCAAGCCTCGCAAGGATGAACGGGCAGGAGAGGCCCGCGTGGCACGATCTCCCTCCCTTGCAGGCGAAGGCATCGCTGCAGGTGGGACCTCAGGAGCCCCCTTCGGTTTCTTCGCCGCTGGCGCCAGCCTATCCAAGAGAAGCAATCATCAAGCCTCGTCGGCAGAACAAGAAACAAAAGATCAAGGATCAAGCACTTATGGGTCTTCGCCGGTGAGCTCGGGCAGCCTCCGGCCTAACTTGAAGCCTGACAGCCGGCTGGAAGGGTCGACCTCAGAAGCAGAAGGCGCGTCCATAGTTCGCCCCAGAGTCAGGGCGGTCCCGCGGGAGATCAGCACGGTCCTGTCCCTCTTCGGAATCGCAGGCGAGCTCCCGCTACCCAGAGCGTCATCATCGTCATCATCATCGTCATCATCGCTCGGCGAAAGGCGGAGAGTGCGGGACACGCGCCAGGAGAGGGGAGCCCTCGACTCTCCATCAGTCGTCCCAGAGTTGGGCCCCTCTCCCCGCTCCTCTTCCTCCTCCTCATCGCTGGAGTCGCCGGAGGGCACATCCACCGGCCTTTCAGAGGCCAGCGCGAGCACGAGCCCGTCCCCGTTAAAAACGGGCATGGACTTCATCACCCGCTTCCAGTCGTCGCGAAGGAACAAGGGCTTGGGAGCGTCCTTCGGCCTTGCCACCTCTCCCCCGACCAGAGATTGGAGAACCGCGGTCACATCCTCTTCGTCCACAGCCTCGTGGCACGGATGAGGCCTCCACATTGGAGGAGAGTACTCACGGAGCGGGGCCAGCTGGTGCTCCAGGAATTCCTTCAGCAGTGACGCACCGGTCAACTTCGCCGTCGCCATGTTGGCCGGTCTCAGGTCCGCATCCATCTTCTCCAACACCGGCTTCGCGCGGGGGTCCGTGAGCTCCGCTCGGCACCAGTCGCTGGTGCTCACGGGTTGCTCCGTGGGCAAGATCAGCCGAGGGTGGACGCGCCCAACATCTGCCAAGACCCACTTGCTCCTGAAGCCCTCAATCCTCTTCCCGGGACTCGAGATGGCAATGGTGCCGCTATACGCGACAAAGCCCGCACACGCAGAAAGAGAGCTGCCGGAGACCCGGAGGGAGAAGTAGTGGCGCAGCAGGGCCACCGAAGGCTGCACCCCCACGTGGGCCTCGCAGTAGTAAGCGAAGATCGCCAGAAGGAGGACAGAGTTGGGGTGGAGATGTAGAGCCTGCAAGTCGTAATGACGGAGGACGGAGAAGAAGAACTCGGAGAAGGGAGGCACCAAGCCCGCAGCAATGGAGCTCACGAAGAGAGGATAAAAGGTGCTCCCTCGGTCCTCGGGGGTGGCGGAGCCGGCCTTGAACACCTCCGCCCCGTTGACGCCCTGCACCGTCGCCATCTGGCACAGCCGGGCGAAGCTCGCTTTGGACACATTCGGCGGATCCAGAGCAGGGGAGTACCAAGCTTTGGCCGGAGGCTGGCGAGGCGCCATGGCTTCCTAGGTCATGCAGCTGGAGTAGATCCGGAAGTTTAGAGGAAGAAAGGGAAGGCGCAAGAAAGGGGATCTGAGCAACGACCGGAGAGAGCAAAAGGCGAAGTCTGGGCAGATGCCACTCCTTTACCAACCTGCGTGGTTGCTGAAGCACCCACGTCTCGTCAACCGCCACGCGGCGCCCAAGGCTGCAGGCTGTTAGGGCCCGCGGCGCTTCGCCCTTGCCCTTTCGCCTCTCGGCATGGCCAAGCCCATGCGCGCCACGGGCCCGGGGGCTACTGTCGGCGTTCTAGGAACGGGGGTCCCTAGACTTGCGTGCCTGCGGCCTGTGGCGTGGCTCGAATGGGGGCCCAACATGGCCCATCTTCATCAAGCACAAGACTCAAGACCCTCGCGAGGGGCCAAGCCTCGCGAGGTGGACGACACGGCGCATCCTCAGGCGCAGCCTCCTTAGGCTAGCTCGCGAGGAGACGGAGATATCAAGGCGGGGTGTCTCGTGAGGCGCCCGTGACGATCGAGGGCACCAGGCGGGCGCTAGCGCGCGCAGCCGCGGAGTACCAAGGCATCAGGCAAAGGTTGCCGTTTCGGTGCAACAAGACCAGGACCAAGCGGACTACGAGATGGAGGTCACCATGGAGCCCAGCACGGCGTCACCGCAGAGTCTTTCGCAGGCGAAGACCACCTTTAGTCAGGATAAGAGTACTTGCTGTCCCCCTTCAAATTAGCCCGCTATTGTTGGATCCCTTCCCGCTCAATATTTGGGAAGAGGACCAGGGCCTCTATAAATACGACCAACCATCCACGTAGAAAAGGGTTCGAAGGGTTCGGTTCGGCGCGGGGATCGAAAAACAGAGAGAGAGAGAGAGAGAGAGAGAGAGAGAGAGAAGGGCGACTGAACTCCTCCTAGCAGTTCATCGCCCCAGCCAAGAACAGACCCTCGCGAGGCTGTTCTTCCTTGTATTGTTCATCATCACCAGCCCCAGGAGGCAATCCATCCACCACACACTGGAGTAGGGTATTACACCACAATGGTGGCCCGAACCAGTATAAATCTTGTGTCTCTTGTGTGATTCTTTTAGTAGTTTAGATCTTTGTGAGGCGGGGAGGTTGAGGACGTGATTTCCGCGCGCACCCCAGTGTTCGAACCTTAAGGGTCTGCCGGAACCCGAAATCCGACAAGTTTGGAGTTAAGTAAATAATGGTTTATTTTGAAAAGGTCATTTTATTTGTTGTTGGACCACTTGTTAATTTCCTAGGAATTATTTGGTGATTCAAATGATGTTGGTTGCAACATGAAAATGATCAGGGGGGATTATAGAATAATTTTAACATTTTAGTTTTATTGATTGAGAAGTTTTAAATTTCACATATTATTTGAATTTGAAATCAGGTGGAGTTTCAAATGAGAAATTGATCAAAGTGACTAAGCACAGTTTTGGCAAAATGATGAGCTTGACCTCAAGGATTACTGTAGCATAATTATTCAGGCGTTCCAACTTGCTCCTCAGACTTGTTCTGGCTATCACTCTGATCAGACATTGCTGACACTGCAAACTTAAGGCTGACCCTGTGAATAGATGTAGTTGAGATAGAGTGGGTGAGCATCACAAAGTGCAGAGATTTTGCAAAACAATTGAGTCAAAAACTTAGTTTTAGTTTTCCACAGAAAGCATTTCGGGGCTACTGATTTTTTGAACTAGGTGCCACCGAAGCATTATTGAAGTCCGAACTAGTGGAATCGGTCAGACCGAGCCATAGTTTGGTGACTCCAAGATTGCTAGGGTTTCAGTGAGAGTTGAACTCGGTCACACTGACTTGCAAGTTTCAGTCAGACCGAAAGTTACAAGTGCAATGGCCTAGGCTAAATCGGTGAGACCGATTTCTACAACTCAGTCAGTCCGAGATGAGTTCAGGGGAAACCTAACCATAAATTTTTAATCAAAACTAATCAAAAGGAAGTTTTAGCTGGATAGAGTGATCTCATACGTGGTAAGAATCAGGGTATTGATCTAAGTGCAGGAATCAGAGGTAAAGATTGCACATAGGGGTTGAGTTCATACCCTAACTCGGCGGTGAAGATTCTTGTTGATGGTGGCGGAGACCAGCGGCGAGAGGTTGCAGGCGATGAGGAGACAATCCAGAGACCTGAGTTGGCAGAGCAGGACACATGCGAGCGAAAGGTGTCGGAGGAATTTCCAAATTTGACCCATGAGTATATATATCCTGACCATGTCGATGTGACCGAGTGGAACGACTCGGTGGCACCAAGATGCAGAATCGCAAGCGGTTTCTACAACTCGGTGTGACCGAACTGTTCAAATCGGTTGCATCGAGATTTAAAACCTAGATCAACTCAATGAATTCGGTATGACCGAATGGAATGAATCGGTCAGACCGAAATACATAGAGAGGTGATAACCCACAAGTATATGAAGGAAATAGGCCCTAGAGGCAATAATAAAGTTATTATTTATTTCCTTATCTCATGATAAATGTTTATTATTCATGCCTCTACTAGTATGCCTCTACTTGTATTAACCGGAAACATAATACATGTGTGAATACATAGACAAACAGAGTGTCACTAGTATGCCTCTACTTGACTAGCTCATTAATCAAAGATGGTTATGTTTCCTAGCCATAGACATGAGTTGTCATTTGTTAACAGGATCACATTATTAGGAGAATGATGTGATTGACTTGACCCATTCTGTTATCTTAGCACTTGATCGTTTAGTATGTTGCTATTGCTTTCTTCATGACTTATACATGTTCCTATGACTATGAGATTATGCAACTCCCATTTACCGGAGGAACACTTTGTGTGCTACCAAACATCACAACGTAACTGGGTGATTATAAAGGTGCTCTACAGGTGTCTCTGATGGTACTTGTTGAGTTGGCGTATTTCGAGATTAGGATTTGTCACTCCGATTGTCGGAGAGGTATCTCTGGGCCCTCTCGGTAATGCACATCACTATAAGCCTTGCAAGCAATGTGACTAATGAGTTAGTTGTGGGATGATGTATTACGGAACGAGTAAAGAGACTTGCCGGTAACGAGATTGAACTAGGTATTGAGATATCGATGATCGAATCTCGGGCAAGTAACATACCGATGACAAAGGGAACAACGTATGTTGTTATGTGGTTTGACCGATAAACATCTTCATAGAATATGTAGGAGCCAATATGAGCATCCAGGTTCCGCTATTGGTTATTGACCAGAGACGTGTCTCGGTCATGTCTACATAGTTCTCGAACCCATAGGGTCCGCACGCTTAAAGTTTGGTGACGATCGGTATTATGCGTTTTTGTGTTTTGACGTACTGAAGGTAGTTCAGAGTCCCAGATATGATCACGGACATGATGAGGAGTCCCGAAATGGTTGAGACGTAAATATCGATATATTGGACGACTATATTCAGACACCGGAAGTGTTCTGAGTGGTTTCGGATAAAAACCAGAGTGTCGGGGGGTTACCGGAACCCCCGGGGGAGTTAATTGGGCCTCATGGGCCTTAGTGGGAGAAGAGGAGGGGCGGCCAGGGAAGTCGCGCGCCCCTCCCCCTCTAGTCCGAATTGGACAAGGATGGTGGCGGCGCCCCCCCTTTTTCCTTCTCCTCCTCTCTCCCTTCCTTCCCTCTCCTACTACAACAAGGAAAAGGAGGAGTCCTACTCCCGGTGGGAGTAGGACTCCCCGGGAGTAGGACTCCCCCTGTCACGCCCTCCACCTGGCCGGCCGCCTCCCCCCTTGCTCCTTTATATACGGGGGCAGGGGGCACCCTAGTACACACAAGTTGATCTGTTGATCTATTCCAGCCGTGTGCGGTGCCCCCCTCCACCATATGCCACCTCAGTTATATCGTAGCGGTGCTTAGGCGAAGCCCTGCGTCGGTAGCAACATCATCACCGTCATCACGCTGTCGTGCTGACAGAAATCTCCCGTGAAGCTCTGCTGGATCAGAGTTCATGGGGCGTCATCGAGCTAAACGTGTGCTGAACTCGGAGGTGTCGTACGTTCGGTACTTGGATTGGTCGGATCGTGAAGACTTACGACTACATCAACCGCGTTGTGCTAACGCTTCCACTTTCGGTCTACGAGGGTACGTGGACACACTCTCCCCTCTCGTTGCTATGCATCCCCATGATCTTGAGTGTGCGTAGGAAAATTTTGAAATTACTACGTTCCCCAACAGTATAGGGGATCGTTTGTAGCCTTCTTCAATAAATAAGAGTGTTGAACCCAATGAGGAGCTAAAGGCAAAACAAATATTCCCTCAAGTTCTATCAACCACCGATACAACTCTACACACACTTGACATTTGCTTTACCCAAAACAAGTATGAAACTATTTTGTAGGAGTGATGCTAGAACTATTTTGCAAGAATAAAACTATGAGAACTTTGCAAGATAATAAAAGTTAGGTGTTTAGTAAAAGGGTTTTTGTCAACAAGAAAGTTATTTGTCCCTAGGCAATCAATAACAACTACCGGTAATCATTCTTGCAATTCTATATGAGGGAGAGGCATGAGCTAACATACTTTCTCTACTTGGATCATATGCACTTATGATTGGAACTCTAGCAAGGATCCGCAACTACTAAAGATCATTAAGGTCATGAAACCCAACCATAGCATTAAGTATCAAGTCCTCTTTAACCCATACGCCATAGCCCACCTACTCGGGTTTAAGCTTCTGTCACTCTCGCAACCCACCATACGCGAACCATGAACATATTGCAACACCCTACAGCGGGCCCCCCTCACGTTTGTGCAAGAACGGAGGGCACCGTCGGACAACACCATAAATAAAATGCACAATCATACCAACCAAGATCACGATTAACCCACAGGACAAAACGGATCTACTAAAACATCATAGGATAACCATAGATCAATGGGAAATAATATATGGAGTTGAGCACCATGTTTAAGTAGAGATTACAGCGGGTAGAAGGGGTGTTACACCGCTGCAAAGAGGGGAAGAGAGTTGGTGTTGACGGTAGCAAGATTGTTGATGTAGATCGCCATCCCGATCGTTGCCCCGGGTGACACTCCGGCGCCACCGAAAGCGAGGGGGAGAGAGCCCCTCCTTCTTCTTCTTCCTTGGCCTCCCCCCCCCCCCCCCCCCGTAGATGGGAGCAGAGTTCCTCCTCTGGTCCATGGTCTCCATGGCGGCGGAGGGGTGGGAGCCCCTCCGAGATTGGATCTCCCTCTCTGTTCTCTTCTGTTTTGTGTTCCCGAGATCTGGCCCTCCAAGGTTTCTTAAATTCCCGGAGATCCGTAACTCCGATTGCGCTGAATTTTTACACGATTTTTTCCCATAAATCATATATCTTGCGCCATAAGAAGGGCCCGAACCGACCTTCGAGGAGGGCACAAGACACCTGGGCGCGCCAGGGGGTGCCTGGCGCGTCCTGGTGGGTTGTGGGCTCTGTGGGCCCCCGTTTGCGTTGATTCCACCTCCCAAAAATCACATATATTCCAAAATAAATCTGTGTAAATTTTTATCGCATTTGGACATTGTTTGATATGGATATTTGGCGAAACAAAAAACATGCAACAAAGAGGAACTGGCACTGGGCACTGGATCAATAGGTTAGTCCAATAAATCATATAAAAAGTTGCCAAAAGTATGTAAAAGTTGTATAATATTGGCATGAAACAATTAAAAATTACAGATAAGACGGAGACGTATCAGCATCCCCAAACTTAATTCCTGCTCGTCCTCGAGCAGGTAAATGATAAAAAAGATAATTTTTGATGTGGAATGCTACCTGATCATATATATAATCATGGCATGAATATTAAGACACGAGTGATTCAAAGAAATAGTCTATAATTCGAAATAAAGACATCAATACTCAGGCATCCCAACAAACAATCATGTCTTTCAAAATATCAACGCTAAAGAGAGCTATCCCTACAAAATCATATAGTCTTGTCATGCTCTGTCTTCTTAACACAAAGCATTTATCATGCACAACCCCGATGACAAGCCGAGCAATTGGTTCATACTTTTTAATGCGCTTCAGCTTTTTCAACCCTCACGCAATACATGAGCGCAAGCCATGGATATAGCACTATAGGTGGAATAGAGTATGATGATAGGGGTAAATATAGAGAAGACAAAAAGGTAAGAAAGTCTCACATTGACGCGGCTAACCAACGGGCTATGGAGATGCCCATCAATTGATATCAATGCGAGAAGTAGGGATTACCATGCAACGAATGCACTAAGAGCTATAAGTGTATGAAAGCTCAATATGAAAACTAAGTGGGTGTGCATCTAATCCTATAATGAAAAATTCCCACTAGTATATGAAAGTGACAACATAGGACACTCTCCATATGAAAAACATGGTGCTACTTTGAAGCACAAGTGTGGTAAAGGATACTAACAATGCCCCTTCTCTCTTTATTTATTATTTATTTTTCTTTTCTTCTTTTTTTCCTTTTTCTTTTTTTCACTCATTGTCCGGAGTCTCATCCCGACTTGTGGGGGAATCATAGTCTCCATCATCCTTTCCTCACTGGGGCACTGCTCTAAAAATGAATAATGATGATCATCACACTTCTATTTACTTATAACTCAAAAGAAATAAAAATTACAACTTGATACCTATGACAAAGTATGACTCTATATGAATGCCTCTGGCAATTAATGTACCAGGATGTGCAATGATCTAGCGTAACATGTATAAAAAATGATGAATGGTGGCTGAGCCACAACTACTATGTCAGCTATATGATCATGCAAAGCAATATGACAATGAATGCTCAAGTCATCAAACGGAAGCGGTGGAAGTTGCATGGCAATATATCTCAGAATGGCCATGGAAAAGCCATAATAGGTAGGTATGGTGGCTGTTTTGAGGAAGATATAATAAGGCTTATGTGTGATAGAGCGTATCGTACCACGGGGTTTGGATGCACCTGCGAAGTTTGCACCACGTCTCGATATGAGAAAGGGCAATGCACGGTATCGTAGAGGCTAGCAAATCACGAAAAGGCAAGAGTGCATATAATCCATGGACTCACATTAGTCATAAAGAACTCATATACTTATTACAAAAGTTGATTAGCCCTCGAAGCAAAGTACTACTACGCATGCCCCTGGGATGATAGATTGGTAGGAAAATACCATCGCTCGTCCCTGACCGCCACTCATAAGGAGGACAATCAATAATAAATCATGCTTCAACTTCATAGCATAACGAGAGACTATACGTGCATGCTTCGGGTATCACAAACCTTAACACCAATATTCTTACTAACCACAACCGTTTACTAGTACCTCCCACATATTCCATCTCTATATCGCAAAACTATTGCAAGGAATCAAACATATCATATTCAGTGATCCATAAGTTTTATGTAGGATTTTATGACTAACCATGCAATTGACCAATTCCTGTTGACTCTCTAAATAGATATAAGTGAAGCATGAGAGTTTAATTCTTTCTACAAAAGACCATGCTCTAAAAAATATAAGTGAAGCAAAAGAGCATTCTACAAACAACGGTTTTCTATGTGAAGAGAAACAGGCAATCCAAACTTCAAATGATATAAGTGAAGCACATGAAGCATTCTACAAAGCCACACTCAAAAGATATAAGTGAAGTGCAATGAGCATTCTATAAATCAACCATGGACTATCTCATACCAGCATGGTGCATAAAAGAAAAGTGAAAACTAAATGCAAAATACGCTCCAAGATTTGCACATATCACATGAACGAAACGAAACTGAAAACATACCGATACTTGTTGAAGAAAGATGGGATGCCTTCCGGGGCATCCCCAAGCTTAGATGCTTGATTCTCCTTGAATATTTACTTGGGGTTCCTTGGTCATCCCCAAGATTGAGCTCTTGCCTCTCCTCCTTCTCCTCATATCGGGACCTCCTCAATCTTTGATCACTTCATCCACACAAAACTTCACCGAACTTTTAGTGGCAGGGTTAGTGAATATGGCAATGAAATCTCATCATGTACTTCTGCAACATTATTGTATAATTATAAAAAAACATTATCCACTGTATGCTATCACAATTCTATGGCCCCAACTCAAGGAGGCTTCAACAAGGATTCAAACATACCCAAATAACGAAGCTATAGCAGCAATCTGTGAAAACATGATAGTCTATAAAGATTTGAACATCCACCATACTTCTGTAACTCAAATAATTCTGAAAAATTAGGAAAAAATAAACATTTTGTATAGAAAGACTGTGCAAGAAGTTTCAGAACCATTTGATGTTCCAGTAAAAAAGGTAAAATCGAGCACTACAGCCAAAGTTTCTATTTTGCACCGCACAAACCAACAAGCAATTTAATCATCCTAAAGGCAAATCTTGGCACATTATTTTTATTATACAATGGAATTGTACAAGGGGATAATTATTTTTGTTGAAAAGTTGTTGTAGTTAAAATTCACAAAATTTCCGTGAGCATGAACAAAGTTCAAGGAGCTCCCCCACTTCAACAATGCTGGTCTCTCTCACTTTCACTTTCCTTTTTTAAAAGTTTTGGGTTCCCCTCTATTTTTTTGTTTTTAAACTTTATAAAAGCACTCAACAGAAATAAATGACTCTCTAAAACTTCCGGGTTGTCTCCCTGGCAGCGCTTTCTTTAAAGCCATTAAGCTAGGCATAACGTGCTGAAGTAATGGATCCACCCAGATCCCAAGGTATATCAAAGCCAATTTTAATTAACAATGATTTGGCATTTAGTAGTGAGCACAAAGCAACATATATCATGCAATGACGAAGTCTAACTCTCTTCCTATGCATCGGCATGTCATAAAATAAGAAATTCATGAACATCAAGTAAAGGCCAATACATAGCATAAGCAGTTTCTTGCAATTTTATTGTGTTGGAAACATAGAGAGGTGGAGATATAGTTCCTCTCTCATAATAATTGCAAGTAGGAGCAGAAAGCACATGCATATTATATTCATCAAAATCATCATGTGTAATGGTAGAATGAAACCCACACTACTGCAAATGGTGCTGTATGAAAACCGTCAGAAATGTATAAAACGTTTGTGATGACGAATGCATCAAACACGGTTCAGGTTTTAGTTGCATGTGCGATGAAGGGCATATGGTTCAGTTCAATTAACTATTTGCGATGAGGAGGAACAAAAGAAATGGGCAGCCAGATGAAGGCATGTGTGATACACGTCATACGGTTCACTCGAATGAAATGTTTGTGATTAGGCAACACAAAAGAAACGGTCAGCTAGATCAAGGTGTGTGTGATTGAGGGCATACGCTTCAGAAGGATTAACTATTTGCGATTAGGCAACAAAACAGAAATGGGTCAGCCAGATCAAAGTGTGTGCGATTGATGGCATACACTTCACATGGTTGAATTGTTTGCGATTAGCCACAACAAACTGAAATAGTTAGATAGATCAATGTGTGTGTGCTAGACGGGCACACACTGAAAGTGCAACTATCCCTAGGTGGTTTTGGTAATTCAGAACAACATATAGCTCATTGAGCTAATGCTATTCCAAGATTATCATTTCAGGAAAGCTCAATGATTGGCATGGCATGGATGGTGAAAGTGGAACCCTCAAAATGCTAAGGACAAAGGATTGGCTCTAGCTCATATGCTCAAGACTCTTCATTTTACATTTTAGTGATCCAAGATCACATTGAGTCCATAAGAAAAGCCAATACTATCAAGGAGGGATGAGGTGTTGCTTAATGAGCCTCTTGCTTCAAGTGCTTAATGATATGCTCCAAAACCCTCAACTACTTTCTCATATCCACTCTTGACCTAAACCCAAAGCCAAACTCGGTCATACCGATTCTTTCAATCCGGCGCCATCGAGTTTCACTTGTCATAGCCATTACCAAACCCTAAGCAAATCGGTTCTACCGATAGCGATCTCGGTCTCACCGAGATGGGATTGCAATTTCTCTGTTTCCTTTTTGTAACTTTTCGGTCTCATCGAAAGAGCGGATCGGTCCCACCGAGATTGCAATGCAAACTCTCTGTTTCCTTTTTGTAACTCTTCGGTCTCACCGAAAGAGCAAATCGGTCCCACCGAGTTTGCCTGACCAACTCTCTGGTTAGCTAATTACCAAAATCGGTCTCACCGAGATTACGTTATGCCCTAACCCTAACCATATCGGTCCTACCGAGTTGCATGTCAATCCCACCGAAAATCTCTAACGGTCACTAGGTTTAGTATTTCGGTCCGACCGAGTTTGTTGATTCGGTCCCACCGAGATTGGTAAATTGTGTGTAACGGTTGGATTTTGTGTGGAGGCTATATATACCCCTCCACCTCCTCTTCATTCGTGGAGAGAGCCATCAGAACACATCTACACTTCCAACTCATATGTTCTGAGAGAGAATCACCTACTCATGTGTTGAGGCCAAGATATTCCATTCCTACCATATGAATCTTGATCTCTAGCCTTCCCCAAGTTGCTTTCCACTCAAATCTTCTTTCCACCAAATCCAAATCCTGTGAGAGAGAGTTGAGTGTTGGGGAGACTATCATTTGAAGCACAAGAGCAAGGAGTTCATCATCAACACACCATTTGTTACTTCTTGGAGAGTGGTGTCTCCTAGATTGGCTAGGTGTCACTTGGGAGCCTCCGACAAGATTGTGGAGTTGAACCAAGGAGTTTGTAAGGGCAAGGAGATCGCCTACTTCATGAAGATCTACCGCTAGTGAGGCAAGTCCTTCGTGGGTGATGGCCATGGTGGGATAGACAAGGTTGCTTCTTCATGGACCCTTCGTGGGTGGAGCCCTCTGTGGACTCGCACAACCGTTACCCTTCATGGGTTGAAGTCTCCATCAACGTGGATGTAGGATAGCACCACCTATCTGAACCACGGGAAAAACATCCGTGTCTCCAATTGTGTTTGAATTCTCCAAACCCTTCCCTTTACATTCTTGCAAGTTGCATGCTTTACTTTCCGCTGCCAATATACTCTTTGCATGCTTGCTTGAATTGTGTGATGATTGCTTGACTTGTCCTAAAATAGCTAAAATATGCCAAGAACTAAAATTGGGAAAAGGTTAAGTTTTTATTTGGTCAAGTAGTCTAATCACCCCCCCTCTAGACATACTTCGATCCTACACACACATTATAATTAAAAGAACTATGTGCGATGGTGCTAACATTGCCTATCGCGGTGCACCCTATGGTGCAAACGCCACATACGCGGCCGAGAAGGCGTACGTGCCCACGTTACGCCTTTCGAGAATAGTGCCACACTTATAACCGTCAGTAAATTTTGAGCATGCATCCCGTCACATTCCAAATTGCAAACCTGTTCACACTGATCAAAACCTAAACAGTTTCCCACTTAGGAGTGTATTACTACGCGGTTATAAATACTACTACTCCAAGATGACTGCACATTCCTCCTCAACTGCTCATCCACAAAAAGTCAAAAACAAACAAGTCATTCATCATCGTTCCCTTGCATCCGCCATGGCCAGTGTGAGTTCTGGGTTGAGAGATTGCCACCAGGGAGAGGCGAGCCTGGAAGTGGGCGCACGAGAGATGTCCCGCCTCGCCGCTAAAGTAGCCAACATGTCCCGCCGCATGGCCGTAGCAGCAAAGAGGTCCCGCCGCGCCGCCGAAGCAGCATGGAGGACCCGCCATGCCGTCGATGCAGCAGACTGGTCCGGCCGCGCCACGGAAGCAGAAGAGATGTCCCGCCGCGCCGCGAATGCAGCAGAGATGTCCTCCCACGCCGCGGCGGCCTGGGATATTGCCTCGTGGGCAGACGAGGACTCTTACAGGCGCATGCGTGCCCTCCTCCGTAGGCAGATGAATCAGATCTCTAGGTGGGAGAGGTTGCAGGATGACCTGCAAGACTCGTTTGAACAGTCTACCAACGTCATCTGGCAAATTAATGAGAGCAATGCGAAGCTCCGGGCCGAGTGCGACCTGCTGAGGGCGAAGATCGTCGGAAGTGCGGAGCAGCAGGAGCAGACCACTGCCTTGTTGAAGAGTACCGGCGTCATCATCGAGAAACTTATGGACGAGAATGCCATGCTGCGCATCAAGCACAGAAGGCTGGTTGAGGAATCTGTGGATTCTCTCAACCAGCATCTTGAGGACAAGAAAGAGCTTGTCGCCGCCCACCGCGGAGACTAGTTCCTACTGTGGCTTCCTTCTTCTTTTGCCCTTGTGTATATCAGGGGTTTCCACATGTGGCTTTTTTAATTATGTTTATAAATATGTAAGACAATTATTATCCAATGTCATCATCCTTATATTCATCATGCTTGCTATAAGTCGCAGTTGATGCTATATAGGTCCGTCGGATCTTACATCAAGATCTGTGCAAAACTTTCTTTTCAAATTTTCATTTTTCTCTCTTAAATCTCATTCTAGTGAGACATATAGCCACGTCGTAGAATAGGTGCTCGGGCGCCATTAATGGAGACGTTGGGAGGGAGGTGCGCGATGGGTAGCGGTCAAAAGGGATCTCCTCCCGATGAGCACGTGCAGGGGTCTGATCGCACACCTCCCGTACTCAAATAGCTACCCCGCACGACACCACCTAGCCAATAAAAAAGGGGACGCATGGCCGCACGTAATTGGTAAGTCGAACGCCCATGCTATCAATAATACTTGCGTTTCTGATTTGTAACATGACAACACTTGTTCCAAAATGACTTTGTTGATTGTTAAGGTGTGCGCCTTTGCAAATCGGACAGAAAAATTACCAAAGCATGTTGGTACCATGTCATGAGACCATGCCAAGTTTCATGATTTTCAGGCGTGTTTTGGAATTACAGGAATTAAAAAACCAAGTTTCTCAATCTTTCCGGCCGAGCCACGACGCCCAGATGTTTGAATTTCACCCCCATCTCTTGCATGGGACCTAGAAATTCACCCAAGGACACACATGTGATTTTTCAAACAACTTTGGTGCACTGGAGCACGTGCTTGTATTTCAAATTTTAATTATGCACATTAAATGCTTAGAAACTCAATTAATGAATAAAAAAGGCCAAACGAACCCGGAATAATTCCAAAATTTAGCAATGTACTTCTATTTGGTCTAATCTGGCTGTGTAAAAAAATTAAGGCGGGAGAAGGCAGTGTACGTATGTCATTTCGCACACGGAGGTGACACGTTCCCTCTCGGAACCACGAGCCTTCTTGAGGGAAGCTCCGGTTTGCAAGAAGCTTACACCAAAGCTTGTCCCAATTCGGCCAAAAAAATTACCGCAACATCTTGGTGCCATGTCATGACACCATGCCAAGTTTCATGATTTTCAGGCGTGTTTTGGAATTACAGGAATTAAAGAACCAAGTTTCTCAATCTTTTCGGCCGAGCCACGACGCCCAAATGTTTGAATTTCACTCCCATCTCTTGCATGGAACCTAGAAATTCACCCAAGGACACACATGTGATTTTTCAAACAACTTTGGTGCACTTGAGCATGTGCTTGTAGTTCAAATTTGAATTTTGCACATTAAATGCCCATAAACTCAATTAATGTATAAAAACAGCGAAATGAGCCTGAAATAATTCCAATATTTAGCATGATACTTCTATTTGGTCTAATATGGCTGTGTAAAAAAATTAAGGCGGGAGAAGGCAGTGTATGTATGTCGTTTCGCACACGGAGGTGACACATTCCCTCTCGGAACCACGAGCCTACTTGAGGGAAGCTCCGGTTTGCAAGAAGCTTACACCAAAGCTTGTCCCAATTCGGCCAAAAAAATTACCGCAGCATGTTGGTGCCATTATGAGGGCCGGCCTCACCCTCCCTCCATCCTTTATATACGTGGCCAGGGGCACCCCATAGACACACCAGTTGATCATTAATCTCTTAGCCGTGTGCGGTGCCCCCCTCCACCATAATCCACCTCGGTCATATCGTAGCGGTGCTTAGGCGAAGCCCTGTTCTGGTAGCATCATCATCACCGTCATCACGCCGTCGTGCTGACGAAGCTCTCCCTCGACATTCTGCTGGATCGTGAGTTCGTGGGACGTCACCGAGCCGAACGTGTGCAGATCACGGAGGTGTCGTACTTTCGATACTAGGATCAGTCCATCGTGAAGATGTATGACTACATCAACCACGTTGTCATAACGCTTCTGCTTATGATCTACGAGGGTACGTGAACAACAATCTTCCCCTCTCATTGCTATGCATCACCATGATCTTGCATGTGCGTAGGATTTTTTTGAAATTACTGTGTTCCCCAACAGTGGCATCCGAGCCAGGTCTATGCGTAGATGTTGTATGCACGAGTAGAACACACAGGAGTTGTGGGCGTGGGTATATACATATTGCTTGCCATCACTAGTTGGTTCTTGATTCAGCGGTATTGTTGGATGAAGCATCTCAGACCGACATTACGCATACGCTTACGTGAGACTGGTTCTACCGACGTGCTTCGCACACAGGTGATTAGTGGGTGTCTGTTTCTCCAACTTTAGTTGAATCGGATTCAATGAACATGGTTCTTTTTGAAGATCAAAAAGCAATCACTATGCCGCATTGTGGTTTTTGATGCGTAGGTAAGAACGATTCTTGCTTAGCCCGTAGCAGCCACGTAGAACTGGCAACAACAAAGTAGAGGACGTCTAACTTGTTTTTGCAGGATGTGATATGGTCAAGACGTGATGAGATATAAATTGTTCTATGAGATGATCATGTTTTGTTAAAGTTATCGGCAACTAGCATGAGCTTCATGGCTGTCTCTTTGTTGCATAAGATGCAAGCGCCATATAATTGCTTTACTTTATCGCCATGCGATAGCAATAGTTGCAAAAGCAATAGTTGGCAAGACGACCATGTGACGACACATTGATAAAGATCAAGATGATGGAGATCATGGTGTCATGCCGGTAACGATGGTGATCATGACGGTGCTTCGGATATGGAGATCAAAGGCACAAGATGATGATGGCCATATCATATCACTTATATTGATTGCATGTGATGTTTATCCTTTATGCATCTTATTTAGCTTAGTTCGGTGGTAGCATTATAATATGATCTCTCACGAAATTTCAAGGTATAAGCGTTCTCCCTGAGTATGCACTGTTGCTACAGTTTGTCGTGCCGAGACACCACGTGATGATCGGATGTGATAAGCTCTGCATTCACATACAACGGGTGCAAGCCAGTTTTGCACACGCAGAATACTCGGGTTAAACTTGACAAGCCTAGCATATGCAGATATGGCCTCGGAACACTAAGACCGAAAGGTCGAGCGTGAATCATATAGTAGATATGATCAACATAGTGATGTTCACCATTGAAAGCTACTCCATCTCACGTGATGATCAGACATGGTTTAGTTGATATGGATCACGTGATCACTTAGATGATTAGAGGGAATTGCTCGCATATAGATTCCCCGTTTTATTTATGATATGTTACTAGAGAAAACTATGTTGAAAGACGTTAGTAGCAATGATGCGAACTACTTCCGTGATCTGAGGATTATCCTCATTGCTGCACAGAAGAATTATGTCCTTGATGCACCGCTAGGTGACAGACCTATTGTTGGGGAACGTAGCAGAATTTTAAAATTTTCTACGCATCACCAAGATCAATCTATGGAGTCATCTAGCAACGAGGGAGAGGGGAGTGCATCTACATACCCTTGTAGATCGCAATCGGAAGCGTTCAAGAGAACGGGGTTGATGGAGTCGTACTCGGCGTGATCCAAATCACCAATGACCTGGCGCCGAATGGATGGCACCTCCGTGTTTAACACACGTACTATTGGGAAGACGTCTCCTCCAACTTGATCCAGCAAGGGGGAAGGAGAGGTTGATGGAGATCCAGCAGCACGACGGCGTGGTGGTGGAAACAACGGTGATCTCGGCAGGGCTTTGCCAAGCTCAGCAAGAGCGAGAGGTGTCACGGGAGGGAGAGGGAGGCGCCAGGGGCTAGGGTACGGCTGCCCTCCCTCCCCCCACTATATATAGGACCCCTAGGGGGGGCGCCGGCCCTAGGAGATCCAATCTCCAAGGGGGGCGGCGGCCAAGGGGGTGGCTTGCCCCCCAAGCCAAGTGGGGCGCCCCCCACCCATAGGGTTTCCAACCCTAGGCGCAGGGGGAGGCCCAAGGGGGGTGCACCAGCCCACCAGGGGCTGGTTCCCTTCCACACTTCAGCCCATGGGGCCCTCCAGGATAGGTGGCCCCACCCGGTGGACCCTCGGGACCCTTCCGGTGGTCCCGGTACAATATCGGTGACCCCCGAAACTTTCTCGATGGCCGAAACTGGACTTCATATATATAATTCTTCACCTCCGGACCATTCCGGAACTCCTCGTGACGTCCGGGATCTCATCCGGGACTCCGAACAACTTTCGGGTTACCACATACTAATATCTCAACAACCCTAGCGTCACCAAACCTTAAGTGTGTAGACCCTACGGGTTCGGGAGACACACAGACATGACCGAGACGACTCTCCGGTCAATAACCAACAGCGGGATCTAGATACCCATGTTGGCTCCCACATGCTCCTCCATGATCTCATCGGATGAACCACGATGTCGAGGATTCAATCAATCCCGTATACAATTCCCTTTGTCAATCGGTACGTTACTTGCCCGAGACTCGATCGTCGGTATCCCAATACCTCGTTCAATCTCGTTACCGGCAAGTCACTTTACTCGTACTGCAATGCATGATCCCGTGATCAACCACTTGGTCACATTGAGCTCATTATGATGATGCATTACCGAGTGGGCCCAGAGATACCTCTCCGTCATACGGAGTGACAAATCCCAGTCTCGATTCGTGCCAACCCAACAGACACTTTCGGAGATACCCGTAGTGCACCTTTATAGTCACCCAATTACGTTGTGATGTTTGGCACACCCAAAGCACTCCTACGGTATCCGGGAGTTGCACAATCTCATGGTCTAAGGAGATGAGACGTGACATTCGGAAAAGATATAGCAAACAAACTACACGATCTTTGAGCTATGCTTAGGATTGGGTCTTGTCCATCACATCATTCTCCTAATCATGTGATCTCGTTATCAATGACATCCAATGTCCATAGTCAGGAAATCATGACTATCTTTTGATCAACGAGCTAGTCAACTAGAGGCTCACTAGGGACGTGTTGTGGTCTATGTATTCACACATGTATTACGATTTCCAGATAACACAATTATAGCATGAACAATAGACAATTATCATGAACAAAGAAATATAATAATAACCATTTTATTATTGCCTCTAGGGCATATTTCCAACAGTCTCCCACTTGCACTAGAATCAATAATCTAGTTACATTGTGAAGAATCGAACACCCATGGAGTTCTGGTGTTGATCATGTTTTGCTCTAGGGAGAGGTTTAGTCAACGGATCTGCTACATTCAGGTCCGTATGTACTTTACAAATATCTATGTCTCCATTTTGAACACTTTCATGAATGGAGTTGAAGCGACGCTTGATATGCCTGGTCTTCCTGTGAAACCTGGGCTCCTTGGCAAGGGTAATAGCTCCAGTGTTGTCACAAAAGAGAGTCATCGGGCCCGACGCATTGGGAATGACTCCTAGGTCGGCAATGAACTCCTTCAACCAGATTGCTTCTTGTGCTGCCTCCGAGGCTGCCATGTACTCCGCTTCACATGTAGATCCCACCACAACGCTTTGCTTGCAACTGCACCAGCTTACTGCCCCACCATTCAAAATATACACGTATCCGGTTTGTGACTTGGAGTCATCCAGATCTGTGTCGAAGCTAGCATCGATGTAACCCTTTACGACGAGCTCTTCGTCACCTCCATAAACGAGAAACATATCCTTAGTCCTCTTCAGGTACTTCAGGATATTCTTGACCGCTGTTCAGTGTTCCACGCCGGGATTACTTTGGTACCTTCCTACCAAACTTACGGAAAGGTTTACCTCACGTCTGGTACACAGCATAGCATACATAATAGACCCTATGGCCGAGGCATAGGGGACGATACTCATCTTTTCTCTATCTTCTGCTGTGGTCGGGCATTGAGCCGTGCTCAATCTCGTACCTTGCAACACAGGCAAGAACCCCTTCTTTGACTGATCCATATTGAACTTCTTCAATATCTTGTCAAGGTACGTACTCTGTGAAAGACCAATGAGGCGTCTCGATCTATCTCTATAGATCTTGGTGCCTAATATGTAAGCAGCTTCTCCAAGATCCTTCATTGAAAAACACTTGTTCAAGTAGGCCTTTATGCTTTCCAAGAATTCTATATCATTTCCCGTCAACAGTATGTCATCCACATACAATATGAGAAATGCTACAGAGCTCCCACTCATTTTCTTGTAAATGGAGGCTTCTCCATAAGTCTGCGTAAACCCAAACGCTTTGATCATCTCATCAAAACGAATGTTCCAACTCCGAGATGCTTGCACCAGCCCATAGATCGAGCGTTGGAGCTTGCACACCTTGTCAGCATTCTTAGGATCGACAAAACCCTCCGGCTGCATCATATACAATTCTTCCTTAAGGAAACCATTAAGGAATGTTGTTTTGACGTCCATTTGCCATATCTCATAATCATAGAATGCGGCAATTGCTAACATGATTCGGACGGACTTCAGCTTTGCTACGGGTGAGAAAGTCTCATCGTAGTCAACCCCTTGAACTTGTCGATAACCCTTAGCGACAAGCCGAGCTTTATAGATGGTTACATTACCATCCGCGTCTGTCTTCTTCTTAAAGATCCATTTATTTTCTATGGCTCGCTGATCATCGGGCAAGTCAATCAAAGTCCATACTTCGTTTTCATACATGGATCCTATCTCTGATTTCATGGCTTCTAGCCATTTGTCGGAATCTAGGCCCGCCATTGCTTTTTCATAGTTCGAAGGTTCACCATTCTCTAACAACATGATTTCTAGGACAGGGTTGCCGTACCACTCAGGTGCAGAACGTGTCCTTATGGACCTACGAAGTTCAGTAGCAACTTGATCTCAAGTTTCATCATCATTAACTTCCTCTCTAGTCGGTGCAGGCACCTCAGGAACATTTTCTTGAGCTGCGCCACTCTCCAGTTCAAGAGGCAATACTTTATCAAGTTCTACTTTCCTCCCACTTACTTCTTTTGAGAGAAACTCTTTCTCTAGAAAGGATCCATTCTTGGCAACAAAGATCTTGCCTTCGGATCTGAGGTAGAAGGTATACCCAATAGTTTCTTTAGGGTATCCTATGAAGACGCCTTTTCCGATTTGGGTTCGAGCTTTTTAGGTTGAAGTTTCTTGACATAAGCATCGCATCCCCAAACTTTTAGAAACGACAGCTTAGGTTTCTTCCCAAACCATAATTCATACGGTGTCGTCTCAACGGATTTCGATGGAGCCCTATTTAAAGTGAATGCGGCAGTCTCTAAAGCATAGCCCCAAAATGACAGCGGTAGATCGGTAAGAAACATCATAGATCGCACCATATCCAATAGAGTGCGATTACGACGTTCGGACACACCATTACGCTGAGGTGTTCCAAGCGGCGTGAGTTGTGAAACTATTCCACATTTCCTTAAGTGCATGCCAAATTCGTGACTCAAGTATTCTCCCCCACGATCTGATAGCAAGAACTTGATTTTTTTGTCTCGTTGATTCTCAACCTCACTCTGAAATTCCTTGAAATTTTCAAAGGTCTCATACTTGTGTTTCATTAAGTAGACATACCCATATCTACTCAAGTCATCAGTGAGGGTGAGAACATAACTATAGCCACCGCGAGCCTCAACACTCATTGGACCGCACACATCAGTATGTATGATTTCCAATAAGTTGGTTGCTCGCTCCATTGTTCCTAAGAACGGAGTCTTGGTCATTTTACCCATGAGGCATGGTTCGCACGTGTCAAATGATTCATAATAAAGAGACTCCAAAAGTCCATCTGCACGGAGCTTCTTCGTGCGTTTGACACCTATGTGACCAAGGCGGCAGTGCCACAAGTATGTGGGACTATCATTATCAACCTTACATCTTTTGGTATTCACACTATGAATATGTGTAACACTACGCTCGAGATTAATTAAGAATAAACCATTCACCAGCGGGGCATGACCATAAAACATATCTCTCATATAAATAGAACAACCACTATTCTCGGATTTAAATGAGTAGCCATCTCGAATTAAACGAGATCCTTATACAATGTTCATGCTCAAAGCCGACACTAAATAACAATTATTGAGGTTTAAAACTAATCCCGTAGGTAAATGTAGAGGTAGCGCGCCGACGGCGATCACATCGACCTTGGAACCATTCCCGACGCGCATTGTCACCTTGTCCTTCACCAGTCTCCGCTTATTCCGCAGCTCCTGCTTTGAGTTACAAATGTGAGCAACCGCACCGGTATCAAATACCCAGGAGCTACTACGAGTACTGGTAAGGTACACATCAATTACATGTATATCACATATACCTTTAGTGTTGCCGGCCTTCTTGTCCGCTAAGTATTTGGGGCAGTTCCGCTTCCAGTGACCACTTCCCTTGCAATAAAAACACTCAGTCTCGGGCTTGGGTCCATTCTTTGGCTTCTTCCCGACAGCTTGCTTACCGGGCGCGGCAACCCCCTTGCCGTCCTTCTTGAAGTTCTTCTTACCCTTGCCTTTCTTAAACTTAGTGGTTTTATTAACCATCAACACTTGATGTTCCTTTTTGATCTCCACCTCCGCTGATTTCAGCATTGAATATACCTCAGGAATGGTCTTTTCCATCCCCTGCATATTGAAGTTCATCACAAAGCTCTTGTAGCTCAGTGGAAGCGACTGAAGGATTCTGTCAATGACCGCGTCATCCGGGGGATTAACTCCCAGCTAAGTCAAGCGGTTATGCAACCCAGACATTTTGAGTATCTGCTCACTGACAGAACTATTTTCCTCCATCTTACAACGGAAGAACTTGTCGGAGACTTCATATCTCTCAACCCGGGCATGAGCTTGGAAAACCATTTTCAGCTCTTCGAACATCTCATATGCTCCGTGTTGCTCAAAACGCTTTTGGAGCCCTGGTTCTAAGTTGTAAAGCATGCCGCACTGAACGAGGGAGTAATCATCAGCACGTGACTGCCAAGCGTTTATAACGTCTTGGTTCTCTGGGATGGGTGCGTCACCTAGCAGTGCTTCTAGGACATAATCTTTCTTGGCAGCTATGAGGATGATCCTCAGGTTCCGGACCCAGTCCGTATAGTTGCTGCCAGCATCTTTCAGCTTGGTTTTCTCTAGGAACGCATTGAAGTTGAGGGCAACATTAGCGTGGGCCATTTGATCTACAAGACATGATGTAAAGATTTTAGACTAAATTCATGATAATTAAGTTCATCTAATCAAATTATTCAATGAACTCCCACTCAGATAGACATCCCTCTAGTCATCTAAGTGAAACATGATCCGAGTCAACTAGGCCGTATCCGATCATCACGTGAGACGGACTAGTCAACATCGGTGAACATCTTCATGTTGATCGTATCTTCTATACGACTCATGCTCGACCTTTCGGTCTTCCGTGTTCCGAGGCCATGTCTGTACATGCTAGGCTCGTCAAGTAAACCTAAGTGTATTGCGTGTGTAAATCTGGCTTACACCCGTTGTATTCGAATGTTAGAATCTATCACACCCGATCATTCACGTGGTGCTTCGAAACAACGAACCTTCACAACGGTGCACAGTTAGGGGGAACACTTTCTTGAAATTATTACGAGGGATCATCTTATTTAAGCTACCGTCGTTCTAAGCAAATAAGATGCAAAACATGATAAACATCACATGCAATCAAATAGTGACATGATATGGCCAATATCATTTGCTCCTTTTGATCTCCATCTTCGGGGCTCCATGATCATCGTTGTCACCGGCATGACACCATGATCTCCATCATCGTGTCTTCTTGAAGTTGTCTCATCATCTATTATTTCTACTACTAAGGCTAACGCTTTAGCAATAAAGTAAAGTAGTTACATGACGTTTATGTTGACACGCAGGTCATAAATAAATTAAGACAACTCCTATGGCTCCTGCCGGTTGTCATACTCATCGACATGCAAGTCGTGATTCCTATTACAAGAACATGATCAATCTCATACATCACATATATCATTCATCACATCCTTTTGGCCATATCACATCACACGGCACATGCCGCAAAAACAAGTTAGACGTCCTCTAATTGTTGTTGCAAGTTTTTACGTGGCTGCTATAGGTTTCTAGCAAGAACATTTCTTACCTACGCAAAAACCACAACGTGATATGCCAATTTCTATTTACCCTTCATAAGGACCCTTTTCACCGAATCCGATCTGACTAAAGTGGGAGAGACAGACACCTGCTAGCCACCTTATGCAACTAGTGCATGTCAGTCGGTGGAACCAGTCTCACGTAAGCGTACGTGTAAGGTCGGTCTGGGACGCTCCATCCCACAATGCTGCTGAATCAAGATAAGACTAGTAACGGCAAGTAAATTGACAATATCGACGCCCACAACTGCTTTGTGTTCTACTCGTGCATAGAAACTACGCATAGACCTAGCTCATGATGCCACTGTTGGGGAACATAACAGAATTTTAAAATTTTCTACGCATCACCAAGATCAATCTATGGAGTCATCTAGTAACGAGGGAGAGGGGAGTGCATCTACATACCCTTGTAGATCGCGAGCGGAAGCGTTCAAGAGAACGGGGTTGATGGAGTCGTACTCGTCGTGATCCAAATCACCGATGACCTAGCGCCGAACGGACGGCACCTCCGTGTTCAACACACGTACGGTTGGGAAGACGTCTCCTCCAACTTGATCCAGCAAGGGGGAAGGATAGGTTGATGGAGATCCAGCAGCACGACGACGTGGTGGTGGAAACAACGGTGATCTCGGCAGGGCTTCGCCAAGCTCAGCAAGAGGGAGAGGTGTCACGGGAGGGAGAGGAAGGCGCCAGGGGCTAGGGTCCGGCTGCCCTCCCTCCCCCCACTATATATAGGACCCCTAGGGGGGGCGTCGGCCCTAGGATATCCAATCTCCAAGGGGGGCGGCGGCCAAGGGGGGTGGCTTGCCCCCCAAGCCAAGTGGGGCGCCCCCCACCCCTAGGGTTTCCAACCCTAGGCGCAGGGGGAGGCCCAAGGGGGGGGCGCACCAGCCCACCAGGGGCTGGTTCCCTTCCCCACTTCAGCCCATGGGGCCCTCCGGGATAGGTGGCCCCACCCGGTGGACCCCCGGGACCCTTCCGGTGGTCCCGGTACAATACCGGTGACCCCCAAAACTTTCCCGATGGCCGAAACTGGACTTCCTATATATAATTCTTCACCTCCGAACCATTTTGGAACTCCTCGTGATGTCCGGGATCTCATCTGGGACTTCGAACAACTTTCGGGTTACTGCACACTAATATCTCAACAACCCTAGCGTCACCGAACCTTAAGTGTGTAGACCCTACGGGTTCGGGAGACACGCAGACATGACCGAGACGACTCTCCGGTCAATAACCAACAGCAGGATCTGGATACCCATGTTGGCTCCCACATGCTCCTCGATGATCTCATCAGATGAACCACGGTGTCGAGGATTCAATCAATCCCGTATACAATTCCCTTTGTCAATCGGTATGTTACTTGTCCGAGACTCGATCGTCGGTATCCCAATACCTCGTTCAATATCATTACCGGCAAGTCACTTTACTCATACCGCAATGCATGATCCCGTGATCAACCACTTGGTCACATTGAGCTCATTATGATGATGCATTACCGAGTGGGCCCAGAGATACCTCTCCGTCATACGGAGTGACAAATCCCAGTCTCGGTTCGTGCCAACCCAACAGACACTTTCGGAGATACCCGTAGTGCACCTTTATAGTCACCCAGTTACGTTGTGACATTTGGCACACCCAAAGCACTCCTACGGTATCCGGGAGTTGCACAATCTCATGGTCTAAGGAGATGATACTTGACATTCGGAAAAGCTATAGCAAACGAACTACACGATCTTTGAGCTATGCTTAGGATTGGGTCTTGTCCATCACATCATTCTCCTAATGATGTGATCCCGTTATCAATGACATCCAATGTCCATAGTCAGGAAACCATGACTATCTTTTGATCAACGAGCTAGTCAACTAGAGGCTCACTAGGGACGTGTTGTGGTCTATGTATTCGCACATGTATTACGATTTCCAGATAACACAATTATAGCATGAACAATAGACAATTATCATGAACAAAGAAATATAATAATAACCATTTTATTATTGCCTCTAGGGCATATTTCGAACACCTATTGCAAGAGCAGATGCAGACGTTATGAACGTTTGGCAAAGCTCGGTATGATGACTACTTGATAGTTTAGTGCACCATGCTTTACGGCTTAGAACCTGGACTTCAAAAATGTTTTGAACGCCACAAAGCATATAAGATGTTGCAAGAGTTGAAATTGGTATTTCATACTCATGCCCATGTCAAGAGGTATAAGACCTCTCATAGTACTTTGCCTACAAGATGGAGGAGAATAGCTCAACCAGTGAGCATGTGCTCAGATTGTCTGGGTACTACAACTGCTTGAATCAAGTGGGAGTTAATCTTATAGATAAGATAGTAATTGACAAAAGTTCTCTAGTCACTATCACCAAGTTACTAGAAATTCGTGATGAACTATAATATGCAAGGGATGACAAAAAACAATTCCCGAGCTCTTCGCGATGCTGAAATCGGTGAAGGTAGAAATCAAGAAAAGCATCAAGTGTTGATGGTTGACAAGACCACTAGTTTCAAGTAAAATGGGAAGGGAAAGAAAGGAAACTTCAAGAAGAATGGCAAGCAAGTTGCCACTCCCATGAAGAAGCCCAAAGCTAGACCCAAGCCTGAAACTGAGTGCTTCTACTACAAAGGAAATTGTCACTAGAAGCGGAACTGCCCTAAATACTTGGCGGATAAGAAGGATGGCAAAGTGAACAAAAGTATATATGATATACATGTTATTGATGTGTACTTTACTAGTGTTCATAGTAACCCCTAGGTATTTGATACCGATTCAGTTTCTATGATTAGTAACTTGAAACAGGAGTTACAAAATGAACAGAGACTAGTTGAGGGAAAAGTGACGATGTGTGTTGGAAGATATTCCAAGGTTGATAAGATCACCGACGCACACTCCCTTTACCTTCGGGATTAGTGTTGAACCTAAAATAAATGTTATTTGATGTTTGTGTTGAGCATAAATATGATTGGATCATGTTTATTGCAATGCGGTTATTCATTTAAGTCAAAGAATAATTGTTGTTCTATTTACATGAATAAAACCTTCTATGGTCATACACTCAATATAAATGGTTTACTGAATCTCGATCGTAGTGATACACATATTCATAATATTGAAGCCAAAAGATGCAAAGTTAATAATGATAGTGCAACTTATTTTTGGCACTGCCGTTTAGGTCATATTGGTGTAAAGCGCATGAAGAAACTCCATGTTGATGGACTTTTGGAATCACTTGATGCTTGCGAACCATGCCTCATGGGTAAGATGACTAAGACTCCGTTCTTCGGAACAATGGAGCGAGCAATGGACTTGTTGGAAATAGTACATACTGATGTGTGCGGTCCAATGAGTGTTGAGGCTCGAGGCGGGTATCGTTATTTCCTGACCTTCATAGGTGATTTGAGCAGATATGGGTATATCTCCTTGATGAAACATAAGTCTGAAACATTTGAAAAGTTCAAAGAATTTCAGAGTGAAGTGGAAAATCATCGTAACAAGAAAATAAAGTTTCTGCGATCTGATCGTGGAGGAGAATATTTGAGTTATGAGTTTGGTCTTCATTTGAAACAATGTGGAATAGTTTCGCAACTCACGCCACCTGGAACATCATAGCGTAATGGTGTGTCCGAACGTCATAACCGTACTTTATTAGATATGGTGCGATCTATGATCTCTTACCGATTTATCACTATTGTTTTGGGGTTGTGCATTAGAGATAGCTGCATTCACGTTAAATAGGGCACCATCTAAATCCGTTGAGACGACACCATATGAACTGTGGTTTAGCAAAAAAACTAAGTTGTTGTTTCTTAAAGTTTGGGGCTATGATGCTTATGTGAAATAGTTTCAACCTAATAAGCTCGAACCCAAATCGGATAAATGCGTCTTCAAAGGATACCCAAAGGAAACTGTTGGGTACACCTTCTATCACAGATCCGAAGGCAAGAAATTTGTTGCTAAGAATGGATCCTTTCTAGAGAATAAGTTTCTCTCGAAAGAAGTGAGTGGAAGGAAAGTAGAACTTGATGAGGTAATTGTACCTTCTCCCAAATTGGAAAGTAGTTCATCACAGAAATCAGTTCTAGTGATTCCTACACCAATTAGTGAGGAAGCTAATGATGATGATCATGAAACTTCAGATCAAGTTACTACCGAACCTCGTAGGTCAACCAGAGTACGGTCCGCACCAGAGTGGTACAGTAATCCTATTCTGGAAGTCATGTTACTAGACCATGACGAACCTACCAACTATGAGGAAGCGATGATGAGCCCAGATTCCGCAAAATGGCTTGAGACCATGAAATCTGAGATGGGATCCATGTATGAGAACAAAGTATGGACTTTGATTGACTTGCACGATGATCGGTGAGTCATTGAGAATAAATGGATCTTCAAGAGGAAGACGGACGCTAATAGTAGTGTTACTATCTTCAAAGCTCGAATTTTCGCAAAAGGTTTTCGACAAGTTCAAGGTGTTGACTACGATGAGATTTTCTCACTCGTATCAATGCTTAAAAGTCTGTCCGAATCATGTTAGCAGTTGCTGCATTTTATGAAATCTGGCAAATGGATGTCAAAACTGCATTCCTTAATGGATTTCTTAAAGAAGAGTTGTATATGATGCAACCGGAAGGTTTTGTCGATCCTAACGGTGCTAACAAAGTGAGCAAGCTCCAGCGATCAATCTATGGGCTGGTGCAAGCATCTCGGAGTTGGAATATATGCTTTCATAAAGTGATCAAATCATATGGTTTTATACAGACTTGCGGTGAAGCTTGTATTTACAAGAAAGTGAGTGGGGGCACTACAGCATTTTCGATAAGTATATGTGAATGACATATTGTTGATCGAAAATAATGTAGAATTTTCTGGAAAGCATAAATGAGTGTTTGAATGGAGTTTTTCAAAGAAAGACCTCGGTGAAGCTACTTACATATTGAGCATCAAGATCTATAGAGATAGATCAAGACGCTTGATATATTTTCAATGAGTACATGCCTTGACAAGATTTTGAAGTAGTTCAAAATGGAACTGTCAAAGAAGGAGTTCTTGCCTGTGTTGCAAGGTGTGAATTTGCGTAAAGACTCAAAACCCGGCAACGGCAGAAAATAGAAAGAGAATGAAAAGTCATTCCCTATGCCTTAGTCATAGGTTCTATAAAGTATGATATGCTATGTACCAGACCTATTGTGTACCTCACCATAAGTTTGGCGAGAGGGTACAATAGTGATCCAGGAGTGGATCACTGGACAACGGTCAAAAATATCCTTAGTGGAATAAGGAAATGTTTCTCAGTTATGGAGGTGACAAAGAGTTCATCGTAAAGAGTTACGCCGATGCAAGCTTTGACACCGATCCGGATGACTCTAAGTCTCGATCTAGATACATATTGAAAGTGGGAGCAATTAGCTAGAGTAGCTCCGTGCAAAGCATTGTAGACATAGAAACTTTGCAAAATACATACGGCTCTGAATGTGGCAGACCCGTTGACTAAATTTCTCTCACAAGCAAAACATGATCACTCTTTGGGTGTTAATCACATAGTGATGTGAACTAGATTATTGACTCTAGTAAACCCTTTGGGTGTTAGTCACATGGAGATGTGAACTAATCACATAAAGATGTGAACTATTGGTGTTAAATCACATGACGATGTGAACTAGATTATTGACTCTAGTGCAAGTGGGAGACTGAAGGAAATATGCCCTAGAGGCAATAATAAAGTTGTTATTTATATTTCCTTATATCATGATAAATGTTTATTATTCATGCTAGAATTGTATTAACCGGAAACTTAGTACATGTGTGAATACATAGACAAACAGAGTGTCCTTAGTGTGCCTCTACTAGCTTGTTAATCAAAGATGGCTAAGTTTCCTAGCCATGGACATGTGTTGTTATTTGATGAATGGGATCAAATCATTAGAGAATGATGTGATGGACAAGACCCATCCGTTAGCTTAGCATAATAATCGTTCAGTTTTATTGTTACTATTTTCTTCATGACTTATACATGTTCCTCCGGCTATGAGATTATGCAACTCCCGAATACCGGAGGAACACCTTGTGTGCTATCAAATGTCACAACATAACTGGGTGATTATAAGGATTCTCTATAGGTGTCTACGATGGTGTTTGTTGAGTTGGCATAGATCGAGATTAGGATTTGTCACTCCGTCTATTTTAGAGGTATCTCTGGGCCCTATCGGTAATGTACATCAATATGAGCCTTGCAAGCAATGTGACTAATGAGTTAGTTGCGGGATGATACATTACGGAACGAGTAAAGAGACTTGCCGGTAACAAGATGAACTTGGTATAATGATACCGACGATCGAATCTCGGGCAAGTAACATACCGATGACAAAGGGAACAACGTATGTTGTTATGCGGTTTGACCGATAAAGATCTTCGTAGAATATGTAGGAACCAAGATGAGCATCCAGATTCCGCTATTGGTTATTGATCGGAGATGAGTCTCGTTCATGTATACATAGTTCGCAAACCCATAGGGTCCGCACGCTTAACGTTCTGTGACGATTTGTATTATGAGTTATGTGATTTGATGACCGAAGTTTGTTCGGAGTCCCGGATGAGATCAGGGACATGACGAGGAGTTTCGAAATGGTCGAGATGTAAGGATTGATATATTGGAAGGCTATATTCGGACATCGGAAAGGTTCCGAGTGATTCGGGTATTTTTCGGAGTACCGGGGAGTTACGGGAATTCAGGAAAACTTTGTTTTTGCCACTCTAGTTTTTGCCCACTTTGCTTATGCCACTCTAAAATTTGACATCTCACTTTTGCCACTCTTAGCTTTCGATAATACATCACAAATGCCATTCAGTGGCAAAAATGATAATTTTTTATTTCACTTTTGCCACTCTTAGGTTTTGTAATGTATCACAATTGCCACTCTGAAAATTTTGCTTTTGCCACTGAATGGCAAAATTGATATATTGTCAAAAGCTAAGAGTGGCAAAAGTGAAATGTTAAATTCTAGAGTGGCATAAGTAAAGTGGGCAAAAACTAGAGTGGCAAAAACAAAGTTTTCCCTATTCGTATTGGGCCTTAATGGGCCATACGGGAAAGGAGAGAAAGGCCTCAAGGGTGGCCGCGCCCCTTCCCCATGAACTGGTCCGAATTGGACTAGGGAAAGGGGGCGCCCCCTTCCTTCCTTTTCCTTCTCCTTTCCTTTTTTCCTATTTCATGTGGGAGGTGGACTCCTACTAGGACTAGGGAGTCCTAGTAGGACTCCACACTTTGGGCGCGCCCTATGAGGGCTGGCCTCCTCCTCCCTCCATCCTTTATATACGTGGCTAGGGGGCACCCCATAGACACACAAGTTGATCATTGATCTCTTAGTCGTGTGCAGTGCCCCCTTCACCATAATCCACCTCGGTCATATCGTAGCGGTGCTTAGACGAAGCCCTATTCTGGTAGCATCATCGTCATCACGCCATCGTGTTGACGAAGCTCTCCCTCGACACTCTGCTAGATCGTAAGTTCGTGGGACGTCACCGAGCCAAACGTGTGAAGATCGTGGAGGTGCCGTACTTTCGGTACTAGGATCGGTCGATCGTGAAGACGTACGACTACATCAACCGTGTTGTCATAACGCTTCCGCTTACGGTCTATGAGAGTATGTAGCGACTCGACCCGAATGGATCAAGTCTCTGTGCTTAAGTGTCATCCCTGGATCGGTATGCTAACACACACAGTACTCGAAGGATTTATAACAGAGGTAAATCACATGTATAAAGTAATGTAAATACTATTACCTCAATCCATATAACGGAAACAACAAGGTTGTGGATTCCCATCAACACCAACGGCAAAGTGGAGTGTAGAAATCGTAACCCTAACATATCACTTACTCATCGTAAGAAACCTGCAACATTAGATGTTGCAGCCCGAAACGGGTCAGTACATTGAATGTACTGGCAAATTCACACCATAGAGAAAAATGATGAACAATAGCTATCACTACATGCATATATGGCTGGTGGAAAAGCTCTATGCTTATAATGTTTTTGCGAAAAGCCAATTTTTCCCTACTGCAAAGGAATAAATTTTATTAACTATCATGGTGGTTGTTAAACATTGAGAATGGTTGACAGCATTCTCAATCCCAATTAAAAATAGTCATCAATAACCCAACAATATTAATTTAGAAGTAACATGATGAGATTCACATGATAATCCAGGTACTAGATACTCAAGATGTCCATAACCGGGGACACGGCTAATCATGATTAGTTTGTACACTCTGCAGAGGTTTGCGCACTTTTCCCCACAAGACTCGATCGCCTCCGTTGGATTTCTCGCACTACAGGATGTTTGAGAAACGGATGACCGAGACATAGTCTTTCAGAAGCGCTAGCACCTTACGTTGGATAGACCGGTACACCCACTTTCCCCTACATCTGCTAGTCTACCCTATAAGAGTTCGTACGACTTAATCAACTATGCCAGAGCCCATAGTGGCTTGTGGCTGCACATGGAAGTTTCTAGTATGAATAATCTTATGATCCCTTTGGGCCTGGGTGGCGGTCCAAAATAAAAACAGGCAAGTCCTGGAATACCCAGGTGCCTAGACAGGCAAGTCCTGGAATACCCAGGTGCCTCAATCCACCCAGATGTGTGTTTAAGTTGCCACCTTAAGTAAACCATTAATTAACAATCTCACATCTGTCATGAAATACTCTCAAACCCAATCCACGTCTACGAGCATAGCATGGCAGTATAAGCCTAACGTAATAGTAACTCCCAAGGGTTTGATAATGAACAGGTAATAGGTACTACCTCAACTACTTCCCATCCCACAATTTAAGTAGATCCTAATCATGCAATGTTTGAGGATTTATCTAATGCAACAAAAACTGGGTATGAAAGGGATATGATCAAAGTGTGAACTTGCCTGCAATGTTGATGAAGATGATTCGCACTCAAAAATCTTGATAGCTCTACTCGTCACACTCCGGTCAATCTATCGTAATCAAGCAATAGTAACCACACATAAGCAATCACTCAAAAGACCAGAAAGATCGAAGAAGTCGATTCGGAAAACATCAAAACCAAACAAATAACTCTTGCAACATAAAACAATTTCTAACAGTACCAAAATTATGTGAATTTGGCCTTATTAGAATGTTTAGGTCAAGAGTTTCGATTTGCAAAAAGAATCAACTCAAACGGAGCTACGAAACTCAAGTTATGATCAAACGAAGTTTGAATTCAAATCTGATCTAATTCAAATTTTAAACTTTTCAAAAACATGTTTGAGTTGAATTACTGAATAGAGGAGATCATAACGAAGAAGTGGGCATTGGTTTCGTTGGATTAGGACAAACGAGTAAAAAGTTATGGCTATTTGAAAAATCAGGGCCAAGCTGTTTTATGGAAGAAAAAATAGCTACGGGCTAGGGTCTAATGTATAAATACGTAGAGTAATTGATAATCTAATTATTTTATCATATTAGTTTAAAAATAATAAACTACGGAGGTATAAGAAGAAAAAAAACAAAGAAAGATACCTTTATAAGGCAGAGAAAAGACAACTTTGGACAGAGGAGACAACTTCCACAAGTCGCGCCGGAGAAAAAAAAGTATTTTTCTTAAATAAATCTAGTCAAACCAAAATATTGATTTAACCCGAATCTGATGATTTTTGGAGGCTCTATGGGTCTATATTTATTGGTGGAAGAGAGGCTTAGAGGTCAAAGGCTAGGCAATGTGGGACTAAACATAGACGAAAATATATGAAACAGAGAAGAAAAGAGGCGATGGGCCTAAAGGCCTTCGGCCGTCCGCGCGGTGCCGTTTTTTTTTTGCCTTCGGCCGGCCGCGCGGTGCAGTTTTTTTTCTTTTTTTACAGAATGCGATATACTGAAAAACGAAAATAAAATAAAACTTTATATAGGCATATTATATATCAAAATTTTCAGAAAAAGATTTTCTACGACATGAACATTTTTCTAGCATTAAATAAAATTCACACAAATTCAGATAATTCAAAGAGTGCTACTGGTCTAATAAAATCCAATAAAAATCATTTTAAAAATATCAAAATGATTTCAAATTTATTTCTCTCCAATTTTCTGTTGTAGGGAATCATGTTACCCTAATTTCCATATATTTTATTTTTGGAGAAAAATAATTTGAATAAAACTCAAGTAACTCCAAATTGAAAATAAATTCAAAAGAATTTTGAATTTAATTCTTTGAAACTCCCAACTCATATTTCATATAATTTGAAGAAGTCATTTTATCTTCTCTCATGAAAATCATTGAGTTGCATGAAGTTTATGAATTGAAATATTTCCAAATGAAATTCAATTATTTTCAAATACCCTTTCATTTAATTTAAATGGAAGAAGTCATATCATCTTCGCTCAAGGGTTTTGTATTTGAAAATAATTTGAATTCACGAAGATCATAAATGCAAAATGAAAGTTTGGGAAAGTCCTTTTATTCCCTCTCATTTAACTTTCAAAAAAGTTTCGAATTTCACTCAATTTCACGCAATCAATCAAACAATCAATCAAATCTATCTATTTATTATAACATTCCAAAATTTAGAATTTTGGGATGTTATAGAGTACGTGGACAACACTCTTCTGCTCTTGTTGCTATGCATCACCACGATCTTGCGTGTGCATAGGAATTTTTTTGAAATTACTGCGTTCCCCAACAGTCATGTCATGACACCATGCCAAGTTTCATGATTTTCAGGCATATTTTGGAATTACAGGAATTAAAAAACCAACTTTCTCAATCTTTCCGGCCGAGCCACGACGCCCAGATGTTTGAATTTCATTCCAATCTCTTGCATGGGACCTAGAAATTCACCCAAGGACACACATGTGATTTTTCAAATAACTTTGGTGCACTGGAGCCTATGCTTGTAGTTCAAATTTGAATTATGCACATTAAATGCCTAGAAACTTAATTAATGTATAAAAAGGCGAAACGAGTCTGGAATAATTCCAAACTTTAACACGATACTTATATTTGGTCTAATCTGGCTGTGTAAAAAAATTAAGGCGGGAGAAGGCAGTGTATGTATGTCGTTTCGCACACGAAGGTGACATGTTCCCTCTCGAAACCACGAGCCTTCTTGAGGGAAGCTCCGATTTGCAAGAAGCTGACACCAAAGCTTGTCCCAATTCAGCCAAAAAATTACCGCAGCATGTGCGTGCCATGTCATGACACCTCGCCAAGTTTCATGATTTTCAGGCCTATTTTGGAATTATAGGAATTAAAAAACCAAGTTTATCAATCTTTCCGGCCGAGCCACGACGCCCAGATGTTTGAATTTCAGTCCCATCTCTTTCATGGGACCTAGAAATTCACCCAAGGACACACATGTGATTTTTCAAACAACTTTGGTGCACTGGAGCCTGTGCTTGTAGTTTAAATTTGAATTATGCACATTAAATGCCCAGAAACTTAATTAATGTATAAAAAAGGCCAAACAAACCCGGAATAATCCCAAAACTTAGCATGGTACTTCTATTTGGTCTAATCTGGCTGTGTAAAAAATTAAGGCGGGAGAAGGCAGTGTACGTATGTCGTTTCGCACATAGAGGTGACACGTTCCCTCTCGGAACCACGAGCCTTCTTGAGGGAAACTCCGGTTTGTAAGAAGCCTACACCAAAGCTTGTCCCAATTCGGCCAAAAAAATTACCGCAGCATGTTGGTGCCATGTCATGAGACCATGCCAAGTTTCATGATTTTCAGGCGTGTTTGGGAATTACAAGAATTAAAAAAATCAAGTTTCTCAATCTTTCCGACCGAGCCTCGACACCCAGATCTTTGAATTTCACTCCCATCTCTTGCATGGGACCTAGAAATTCACCCAAAGGCACACATGTGATTTTTCAAACAACTTTGGTGCACTGGAGCACGTGCTTGTAGTTCAAATTTGAATTATACACATTAAATGCATAGAAACTCAATTAATGCATTAAAAAGGTCAAACGAACACGGAATAATTCCAAAAATTAGCATGATACTTCTATTCGGTCTAATTTGCCTGTGTAAAAAAATTAAGGCAGGAGAAGGTAGTGTACGCATGTTGTTTCGCACACGGAGGTGACACGTTCCCTCTCGAAACCAGGAGCTTTCTTGACGAAAGCTCTGGTTTGCAAGAAGCTTACACCAAAGCTTGTCCCAATTCGGCCAAAAAAATTACTGCAGCATGTTGGTGCCATGTCATGACACCATGCCAAGTTTCATGATTTTCAGCCGTATTTTGGATTTACACGAACTAAAAAACCAAGTTTCTCAATCATTCTGACCGAGCCACGACACCCAGATGTTTGAATTTTATTCCCATTTCTTGCATGGGAGCTATAAATTCACCCAAAGACACACATGTGATTTTTCAGCAAACTTTGGTGCATTGGGGTATGTGCTTGTAGTTCAAATTTGAATTATGCAAATTAAATGCCTAGAAACTCAACTAATGCATAAAAAGGCCAAACGAAACTGGAATAATTCCAAATTTAAACACGGCGCCCATGTACTAGTTGCATGTTCACTGTACGTAAATGTTCTAGCAATTCAAACACCATCCTTTCCCTCCATAGCACCATTTTGTCTTTCAAAACATAATGAAAAAAATCAGGTATACCACAAACAGTTTACTAGAAAGAATCGTGTGGGATGCGATATAAAATATCTTGGCGCACCGTCTTGTCTGGCTTACGCAGGAAGCTTCATCATCTACAGTCCACCGCCCCCGCTTGAACCACACTTGCGCGCCAGTTTCTCGTGGCACCGAGCGAATTTTTTTTGCCACCGCGGAAATATCTATCTCCCCGCCCCCTCCCTCCCACCAAAAGCCACATTTCCACTGTTCCTCCTTGCTTTCCAAGTTCAAACCTTCACTGCTGCTTACTGGCAGCTTAGCCTCCTCGCAGGTGACCCTTCTTCTTGTAGCGCCGCCTCCTCACCGGCTACCCTTCTTCTTGCAGCGCCGCCTCCTCGTCAGCGACCCTTCTTCTTGCAGCGCCGCCTCCTCGCCGGTGACCCTTCTTCTTGCTGCGCGATCTCCTCGCCGCCGACCCTTCTTCTTGCTGCGTGGCCTCGTCGATATGGTCAGGTAATCCACACCCCACCCACACCATCCTCCTCCTTTCCCATCCCACATGCGCCGACTGATGGAGCGACACCTTCCATCGAAATCACTGCCCCCTCCTCCAATTAAGCACCGCCCACAGCCATTTTACACACACTATAACATGGAGCCGAGTAGCATGTGGCCGCTCGCGCAAACGAGGTCACTATGGCTGACACGCGTGTCGACCGCCAGATCTTGGAGGAGCACCTCGTCTTCGAGGCCACCGTCGACACCTCCGCGTAGTTGTCTACTTCAAAATACAGTTCGTGATGTTTTCTTGAGGCCACCGCCAGTGCCTTCTAGTGATTTGTCCTCTGTAATGTTAATATGCAATCTGATATTCAGTTAATAGTTTGGTTCTCTGAAATGTAATGTTCAGTTAACACTTTGGTCCAACAATTGCTACATTTTGTAGTACTGTTCTCAAGCATTCTTTGTTTTGTTAACTTTCTTATCTTCTAGTACATGTTTCTATTCTGCAATGTCGTGCTCAGTTAACTATTTTGGTTCATTTGGTCTACTGTCCGTTTCACTATTTGGTTCAGTTCTGCAATTTGATTTTCATTTGTTGTGGGTACAATTTTGTATTGTTATGCATGTGACACCAATCAAATTTGGCTGTACTCAATACATATTCTACTAATAGTATGGCAACTCTTAGTTAACCTGATCAAGATCTTCCTTATGTGTGTTGCAGGGAAACAATGGGAGACACCGCGGTTTACCATCAAGCAGGGTCCTTCGGCTAATAGCACATTATTGTGCAGTTGCAGGAATCATTCTAATATTTAGGTTTCTTACAATTTGGTCTTGCACATGTAGGTCCTGTTGTCAGAGGCTTAGACCCACTGTTTGACCCATTTTGCATATGGGGAAATGAGATGTCCATGAATATCAGTCAAGTCAAGAAACTCAGAAGGATTGTTAGGATGAAGAAACTTACGACGAATAACGGCAAGATCTTTGTTTGCACAATGAAGAAGACATCAGTCAACTATAGGATGGTACCAACTCTTTTACCTTGTTTTTACCCCTTGCGCCATTTCAAAATTTACAACAACGATTTATGGATAGCTTTGTTTTCAGTACTTTTCAAAGCAATTCATCGATGATTACCTCTCAAACCACCTGCATGGTCAAAAGGCGAGGAAGGTATTCATTTAACACCCACAGTACAATATTGAAGTCTTGCTGAAGAGGACGAAGGTTGGGCGGGCAATTATCCATAGCCACTGGCCTAAAGTTGCAAGGACATTCAACATCACTAAAGGCTCAATGTTTGCCTTCTGCTTCTGCAGTTTCCTAGGTGAGATTCATCTGTCTATTTACCGTGTATGATGCTACTTTCCAAAGGTTTTTGATGTTGCATGTGAAACTTGGTGCTGTTGTGTAATGGCGTAACTGAGTGCCAAAGCTATCTGATGTAATTCGATTATGAAATCTTGGTTGCTTTTATACGGATATGAAATATCTGGCGTGTTTTATAAGAAATATCAGTTTGATTAGTACATGGATTATCAATAATAGGCTAATTACCCTGCTTATTGGGGTTTTCTATTGCAAACGGTTACTTAGACAACACCATGGGTGATGAACTCAAACACCCGCACGGTTTCTAGAAAGTAGGCGTGTTCGATCTAGGGATGGCAATGGGTAGGGTATGGGAGGGTACAACCACCTTCTGCCCAAACCCATACCCATAGAAAATTTCTATACCCACCCACTTCAATACCCGTGGGCATAAATTGGTACCCATGCCCATACCCATCAGGTATGCTATGCCCAATGGATACCCGGTGGGTACAATATATAACATTGAATTTTTTGAAAGTTAGAGAAATGAGTTTAAAATTTAAGTGATGATGGACGAGCAGCACTGACGCACGATCCTCCGGTGAGTGGACTCTTCAAGGCATCCATCGAGTATGATCAATGATTGGTGGAAGCCTAGCACGGTGGGAGGCACTGGTGGAAATGGGGGGTCGCTGGATCGATAGTTGGAGACAAGAGTCCGATAGTGAAGAGTCGATATTTCATCTTTTCGAGGAGTCACATAGGATGTAGGAGCAGTGGTGGCCTATGAGCTATGGCCAACTTAAGGAATACGAGATTTAGGGTGGGCCATAGGAGTTGGATGTTGAACCCACATGTCGTAGGAGTTCTTTTCACTAATTATATTTTTCTAGGTATCCATTGAGTTACCCATGGGCAAAATTTCATACCCATACCCTACCCGTATATTTTGCGGGTATGGGTACCCATTACCCGTGGGTATAAAATGTCTCCAAATCTTGCCCATGCCCATTGTTTTCGGGTAGGGTACCCACGGGTACCCATACCCATGGGCAAAACTGCCATCCCTAGTTCGATCAACTAACAATCACACACGGCTTCCAGCAGTGAACTGTTTGTGTTAGACTACCTTGCACAAACGTTTCCACACAAAGAACTGTGTGGGATGACCTACGGAAATAATTTTCTGGGATTCACCGTGTGGGATGTACATACCTATGGAAATGATTTCTAGGATTCAACGTGTGGGATGTACATACCTACGGAAATGATTTCCGGGATTCACCATGTGGGATGTACATACCTATGGAATTGATTTATGGGATTCACCGTGTGGGATGTACATACCTACGGAAATGATTGGGTTTCGATGCCTCGCCCGATCGCACACAGCCCCAGCCTGGGTCCCAAGAGGGCCTGTCCCCGATGATTTCTAGGTTATGTGGGAAGGACACCCTATCGCACACACTCACTGGGCGACGGTTCCAAATGCCGTCATGGAAAGGAGTTTTAAACCGTTTGTTTAGGACGTCGCTATACCAGTGCCATCAATATAATCCTTAATAAGAACAAACTTCTCCTATATGGTTTAGTTTGGAGAATTCAAAAAGATAATAGGACTATCATGTGTGGGTGCAATAGCAATAATGTCATTCTTAACATAAGGAGCTATAGCAAGTTCATCTCCATAAGCATAATTCAAATTGGCATCAGGACAAGCATAGCAATCATCAAGTTCATCAAAAAGGGATATCTCAAAAGAATCAATGGGATCATAGCAATTATCATGGCATTCATCCTTGGGTAAGAACGAATGGACATTAAACAATGTATGAGTTGGAGGGTTACTCTCATTAGAAGGTGGGCACGGGTAGCTAATCCGCTCTTCCTTCGTTTGTTCTTCGGTCTCCTCATCATCTTTTTCACCCAATGAGCTCACAGTTTCATCAATTTCTTCTTCCATAGACTCCTGCAAAATATTATTCTCTTCTCGGACAGCGGATATTTTCTCAATAAATTCATCAATATTGGAATTATATTTATAATTATCAGAGCAATATTTAAGGATGGCAAAGTTTTCAGGTCTATAAACATCATCATCAAAAGCTTCAAACTTTTCAAACAAAGGTTCAATTTTATAAGCACCCTTAAAAGCAATAAATTCTTCTATTCATTCCACATCATAATAATCATATATACCATTAGCATAAGAGGCCAAGGTTTCATTATCATTAAATTTGCATGAAAAGGGAAGGTGTGGAGCGTTCATCCTAGAGCAACAAGTATAATCGTGTCTCAAGCATAAATCCCGAGCATACCAATGCAACATATAAATTTGATCCCATAAAAGTTTTCTTTTTTGTGTCAACCGATAATCCCTAAAGTATTCACATTGATCCAATGTTACTCCCATTATCATGTTGAATGGGGTTTTCTCAGGATTATCAAAGTAGTGCGTAATATTTTTCACATAACGAGCATTGAGGGTTTTAGGAGGTTCCCCATCTCCATGAGTAGCAAGTACAACTAATTTTTTTGGTGTTTCGTGTTCCATATCCATAACTAAAGATAGAGAACAACTTAGAACAGGAAATAAAAACTACTTAGTGATAAAGCAGACAAGCACACACGAGAATATTCACCCCACGCTATTGCTCCCCGGCAACGGCGCCGGAAAAAGGTCTTGATAACCCAAAAGTATAGGGGATCGTTTGTAGCCTTCTTCGATAAATAAGAGTGTTGAACACAACGAGGAGCTAAAGGCAGAACAAATATTCCCTCAGGCTCTATCGACCACCGATACAACTCTACGCACACTTGATGTTTGCTTTACCCAAAACAAGTATGAAACTATTTTGTAGGAGTGATGCTAGAACTATTTTGCAAGAATAAAACTACGAGAACTTTGCAAGATAATACAATTTAGGTGTTTAGTAAAAGGGTTTTTGTCAACAAGAAAGTTATTTGTCCCTAGGCAATCGATAACAAGTACCGTTAATCATTCTTGCAATTCTATATGAGGGAGAGGCATGACCTAACATACTTTCTCTACTTGGATCATATGCACTTATTATTGGAACTCTAGCAAGCATCCGTAACTACTAAAGATCATTAAGGTCGTGAAACCCAACCATAGCATTAAGTATCAAGTCCTCTTTATCCCATACGCCATAGCCCACCTACTCGGGTTTAAGCTTTTGTCACTCTCGCAACCCACCATAAGCGAACCATGAACATATTGCAACACCCTATAGTGGGGGCCCCTCATGTTTGCGCGAGAACGGGGGGCACCATAGGACAGCACCATAGATAAAATATACAATCATACCAACCAAGATCACGATTAACCCACAGGACAAAACGGATCTACTCAAACATCATAGGATAACCTTAGATCATTGGGAAATAATATATGGAGTTGAGCACCATGTTTAAGTAGAGATTACAGCGGGAAGAAGGGGTGTAACACCGCTGCAAAGAGGGGGAGAGAGTTGGTGTTGACGGTAGCAAGATCGTCGTCCCGATCGTTGCCCCGGTGGCACTCCGGCGCCACTGGAAGCGAGGGGGAGAGAGCCCCCCTCCTTCTTCTTCTTCCTTGGCCTCCCCCTAGATGGGAGGAGATTTCCCCCTCTGGTCCATGGTCTCCATGGCGGCGGAGGGGCGGGAGCCCCTCCGAGATTGGATCTCCCTCTCTGTTCTCTTCTATTTCGCGTTCCCGAGATCTGGCCCTTCACGGTTTCTTAAATTCTCGGAGATCCGTTACTCCGATTGTGCTGAAATTTTTTACATGATTTTTTCCATAGGTTATCTTTCTTGCGCCAGAAGAAGGGCCCCAACCAACCTTCAAGGAGGGCACAAGACACCTGGGCGTGCCAGGGGGTGCCTGGCGCGCCCTGGTGGGTTGTGGGCTCTGTGGGCCCCCGTTTGCATTGATTCCACCTCGCCAAAATCACATATATTCCAAAATAAATCTCCGTAAATTTTTATCGCGTTTGGACTTCATTTGATATGGATATTCTACGAAACAAAAAACATGCAACAAACAGGAACTGGCACTCGGCACTGGATCAATAGGTTAGTCCAATAAATCATATAAAAATTTGTATAATATTGGCATGAAACAATCAAAAATTATAAATACGACGGAGACGTATCAAGAGGTTTTGGAAGTTTAAGTTTATGACGCATCGGTGACTCCGAGTGCTCCTCACCCAGAGAGTTTGAATATGACTTTATCAAACTTTGTGATGTAGCATGAATAGAGTTTAAGACGATAAAAGCATAGATAGCTAGAGGGAGTACTTAGGCATTCTTGTCCATCCATTTGGCAAAAGAAAAATACCAAACAATCAAAGCAACAAATGGATGTCCTCGAATGAGAAAAATATGCAATCAACATGCTCATAGAATAAGATGGCAAATGAAATATGTGGCAAAGCATGCACAAACACTCTAGCATCTATCAAGCAATTGGCGATGACTAGGTCATCTATATATAGGTATATTGACTAAGGAGTCAAATGAGAACATTTGATCGTAGGCCATACTCATCGTTTAAGCACAAGTGGGGTTACCACTTTTACATAAAGCATTGTTGTGTTCACACCATTAGAGTTGCTTTAGCTCAATTTTTTATAGTAAAGCTCCCCCTAGATGTGATATCCCCCCTAAGAGGGATGAACTAACCTTGGGTTTTGTCGATGATGACTTCATGTAGATGTTGAAGATGTGGATGCTCAATGTTGATGTAGATCATATGGAGCAATCCATTGGAGTGAGTTGCACTTTCAATACCTACATGGGTTAGTCCCACAAGGAACACACAAGGATATCCATAGACATAGAGTGAAATACACACAAGAGGATGTCCATGAAAGCATTAGGTTACCTTGTCCCTTGTCCTACCAACAAGAGAGTTTGTGACTCCTTGAACTAGTGCAAGATGTGGAGGTTGTTTGCACTTGTTCTTGCCAAAATGAATATGAGTGAAGTGTGTTGGTGGAGTCACCCTAAAGAACTCTCTAAATCTTCTTCTTCGGGATCCACATCAACTTGATGGGAATCCTTGGAGTTGTTGTCGTACTTGATGAAGTAGAACTTGATGTAGTCTTGGGAACCCACTTGACGAAGGCCTTAGGAGCTTCTTCAAATGCATCAATCTCCTCTTGAAGCTTGTCCTTGCCTTTTTGGTTGTGGTCTTGTGGTGGAAGATCATCTTGAGCTTCTGTTCCTGTGAAGGAAGTAGGATCATACTTATCTTGTTGAGGAACAAACTTCGTCTTGGGGTATTGATCTTCTTCCCACTCAACTCCATTAGCATTGAACTTTCGTTCAAAACCAACACCTTGATTCTTTCGGTGCCTTCCTTGCTTGCGTACAATTTCCTCAAATTGCTTACTTCTGGCAAGGCTCTTGTAAACACCTTTCTCTATAATTCCCTTCAATAAGCTATTTTCTTGCTCAAGTGTAACTTTGCTAAGAGAATCATTAGTGGAATCAAGAGAACTACTAGAAGCAACAATATTGGATTTAGCATGATTATTGTTACTACTAGAAGAATCTTTCTTACTCTTGTTGCTATATTTTACTTGTGGCATGTAAGTAGACAAGAGTAAATGCTTGGCAATGTAAGAAGAACTTCTCTTACGAATATCATCATTGATTGCTTTTAAGAACCCATGCTCTTGCTCAAGATTGAGCTTTTCAAAGCCTAGCTTCTCATGAGTCTTTAAAAGCTCTTGATGATCTTCCAATGTAGTTTCATGAGCTAACTTAAGAGTGCTTAGTTCTTTAGTTAGACGCTCAATCACCTTCTTATCATCGTCATTCGTTTTATCTCGATTAGCATGATTAATAGCATGTTCATCATAGTTTTCATCACTAGAGTTGTCAACAACTAAATCATCATCACCTAGCAAACCATCTTCATCACTATTGAAATCAACATACTTGGGGTGTGATACCTTTGGGCCTTTAGCCATGAAGCATCTTCCAGTTCCTTCATATGGTGAGTCAAATATGTCATAGGAGTTGGTTGGCACAAGTGCTAGACCGGCAACACCTTCATCTTGAGTATATTCGGAGTCGGAGTGATAACTTCTCTCGGAGTGGTGGTCGGAGTCGGAGCCGGATACCCATTCACCAACATGAGCTTGATGTCTTTGTTTTGTATAGCTCCTTGATGACTTGTCCTTCCTTTCCGAATCCGTTCTTATATGAGAGGTTCTTCGTTCATAATGATTATCTCTACTCCTTCTCTCTCTTGGAGGTGATTCTTCTCTTCTACTTCTCCTTTTAGGTGCGTCTTCTCTTATTTTGTAGGGAGCCGTACACTCGTTGGAGTAGTGTCCGGGTCTTCCACAATTGTAGCAATTACACTCACGACTAGAAGATCTTTTGTCATTGTAGGACCTTGACTTGGAACTTATTTCTTTGCTTCTACTCTTCTAGAACTTGTTGAAGTTCTTCACCATTAAGCTCAATTCCTCATTGAAGACTTGTTTCTCACTTGATGATGTAGGAGCATCACATGAGGCTTTGTAAGCACCACTAGACTTGTCGTGAAGCTCTTCTTTATCCTTGAGTGACATCTCATGAGCAACAATTCTACCAATGACTTCCGTTGGCTTGAGATCTTTGTAATTGGTCATCATTTGGATTAATGTGCACATGGTGTCATATTTTCCATCCAAGGCTCTTAGGATCTTCTTGATGATGAATCTGTCGGTCATCTCTTCACTTCCTAAGCCGGCAATCTCATTTGTGATGAGAGCAAGCCTAGAGTACATTTCAGCGACACCTTCACCATCCTTCATTTTGAATTTGTCAAGTTGACTTTGAAGCACATCCAATTTGGATTCCTTGACGGAGTCGGTACCTTCGTGAATATCAATCAAAATATCCCAAATTTCCTTTGCATTCTCAAGATGGATGATTTTATTGAATTCTTCGGGGCACAGTCCGTTGAAGAGGATATCGTAAGCTTGAGCATTGTATTGCAGCATCTTCAATTCTTCCGCGGTAGCTTCACGATTCGGTTCTCTCCCATCAAAGAATTCACCTTGCAAACCAATACACACAATAGCCCAAATGGCGGGCTTGTGGCCAAGAATATGCATTTTCATCTTATGCTTCCAACTAGCAAAATTAGTACCATCAAATTGAGGACCTCTACGGTGGTAATTCCCTCCCTAGACGCCATACTCTCCTAGGTTGTGAAACCAAGTATATGATCACCAAAGCTATGGAAATCAAGGCAAATGGAGAACAAGGCTCTGATACCACTTGTAGGATCAAAAATATGTCCAGGGGTGATTAGACTACTTGACCAAATAAAATCTAGCCTTTTCCCAATTTTAAGTCTTGGCAGATTTTAGCAACTTATCACAAATCAAGCAATCAACACACACATGCAATTCTAAGAGTATAGCAGCGGAATGTAAATCATTTGCATATGAAGGTAAAGGGAGGAGTTTGAGGGGAGCAAATGCAATGTAGACTTGGAGATTTTTGGCGTGGTTCCGATAGGTGGTGCTATCGTACATCCACGGTGATGGAGACTTCAACCCACGAAGGGTAATGGCTGCACGAGTCCACAGAGGGCTCCACCCACGAAGGGTCCACAAAGAAGCAACCTTGTCTATCCCACCATGGCCATCGCCCATGAAGGACGTGCCTCACCTTACAAACTCCTTGGTTCAACTCCACAATCTTGATGGAGGCTCCCAAGTGACACCAAACCAATCTAGGAGACACCACTCTCCAAAAGGTAATAGATGGTGTGTTGATGATGAACTCCTTGCTCTTGTGCTTCAAATGATAGTCTCCCCAACACTCAACTCTCTCTCACGGATTTGGATATGGTGGAAAGATGATTTGAGTGGAAAGCAACTTGCACTGGTGCACGTCGGTCCTAAACAAACGGTTTTTAACCCCTTTCCGTGACAGCATCTGGAACCATCACCAAGTGAGTGTGGGTGATAGGGGGGTCCTTCCCACACGACCCAGAAACCGTCGGGGATATGCCCTCCTGGCACACACGTTCGGCAAAATGAGGTCGTGTGCGACCGGCGAGCGCTCAAATACGGAAATACATACATGATACGTCTCCAATGTATCTATAATTTTTTTTATTATTCCATGCTATTATATTATCTGTTTTGGATGTTAATGGGCTTATTTATACACTTTTATATTATTTTTGGGACTAACTACTAACCCAAGGCCCAGTGCAAATTGCTGTTTTTTTGCCTATTTCAGTGCTTCGCAGAAAAGGAATATCAAACGGAACCCAAACGGAATGAAACCTTCGGGAGAGTTATTTTTGGAACAAACGTGATCCAGGGGACTTGGAGTAGACGTCAAGAAAGAAACGAGGCGGCCACGAGGCAGGGAGGCGCGCCTGCCCCCCTGGGCGCGCCCCCACCCTCGTGGGCCCCTCGCAGCTCCACCGACCTACTTCTTCCTCCTATATATATATATATATATATATATATATATATATATATATATATATATATATATATATATATCCCGAAAACATCCAGGAGCACCACGAAACCCTATTTCCACCGCCGCAACCTTCTGCACCCAAGAGATCCCATCTTGGGGCCTTTTCCGGAGCTCTGCCGGAGGGGGAATCGATCAAGGAGGGCTTCTACATCAACACCATAGCCTCTCCGATGATGTGTGAGTAGTTTACCACAGACCTTCGGGTCCATAGTTATTAGCTAGATGGCTTCTTCTCTCTCTTTGGATCTCAATACAATGTTCTCCTTGATCTTCTTGGAGATCTATTTGATGTAACTCTTTTTGCGGTGTGTTTGTCAAGATCCGATGAATTGTGGGTTTATGATCAAGTTTATCTATGAACAATATTTGATTCTTCTCTAAAATCTTTTATGTATGATTGGTTATTTTTGCAAGTCTCTTCAAATTATCAGTTTGGTTTGCAATGGGAGAAGTGCTTAGCTTTGGGTTCAATCTTGCGGTGTCCTTTCCCAGTGACAGCAGGGGTAGCAAGGCAGGTATTGTATTGTTGCCATCGAGGATAAAAAGATGGGTTTTATATCATATTGCTTGAGTTTATCCCTCTACATGATATCATCTTGCCTAATGCGTTACTCTGTTCTTAGAACTTAATACTCTAGATGCATGCTAGATAGCGGTCGATGTGTGGAGTAATAGTAGTAGATGCAGAATCATTTCGGTCTACTTGTCGCGGACGTGATGCCTATATACATGATCATGCCTAGATATTCTCATAATTATGCACTTTTCTATCAATTGCTCGATAGTAATTTGTTCACCCATCGTAATACTTATGCTATCTTGAGAGAAGCCACTAGTGAAACCTATGGCCCCGGGTCTATCTTTTAGCATATAAGTTTCCAATCTATTTTATTTTGCAATCTTTACTTTCAATCTATATCAATACCGAAAATATTTATCTTATTATTATTATTATTATTATTATTATTATTATTATCTCTATCAGATCTCACTCTCGTAAGTGACCGTGAAGGGATTGACAACCCCTTTATCGCGTTGGTTGCGAGGTCCTTATTTGTTTGTGTAGGCACGAGGGACTTGCGTGTAGTCTCCTACTGGATTGATACCTTGGTTCTCAAAAACTGAGGGAAATACTTACGCTACTTTGCTGCATCACCCTTTCCTATTCAAGGGAAAACCAACATAGTGCTCAAGAGGTGGCAAGAAGGATTTCTGGCGCCGTTGCCGGGGAGGTTGCACCAAGTCAAGTCAAGATTCGATCTCCCGTCAACAAGCCATTTATGGCGCCGTTTCCGGGGAGATCTACCACAAGTCAAGACATACCAAGTACCCGTCACAAACTCTTATCCCTCGCATTACATTATTTGCCATTTGCCTCTCGTTTTCCTCTCCCCCACTTCACCCTTGCCGTTTTATTCGCCTCTTTCCCATTTGTTTCTCTTGCGCCATGGCCGATTCAAAAAGGGCTAAGGCTTCTCTCCCGGGTTTTACTTTGGATAGTCCCTCTGTCCTCTCTAAGCCCATAAATAATGATGCTATGGAAAGACCAACCGGGGTTATCAATGAGGGTTTGAATAATTTCTATGAAGATGATCCCGGAATTTTTCGTTATTTACTTGATGAATCTTTGAAAGATGCTTGGGATAGGCTATTAAGGATCCGAGCTAGCTATGTGCTCCAATATCAAACTAAGATATACCTAAAAAGCTTTTATATTGGTTTACCCTCTTCGTTCAAGCAAGTTCTAGATTCTATTTTTGAAGAAGATTTTCTTATGGGTGGTCCCATGGATACCTATGAAAAGATGAAAACTATATTTGGGCACCTCATGAGTGAGAAGGTTGAATCCACCTCTCTTTTGTGCTTTTACCAAAATGAAATTATCAAAGAAATGAAGGCTAGCTTAGATGCAAATTTCTGTAACGTGCTTAATCTTTCTTCCACCATTAATGGCCACATGCTTTCTCAAAATAGAAAGATAAATTCTATAGATAAGAAATTTTTCTCTTTCCTTTCCCAATACCAAAGATGATAATACCTAGATCTATTCTTGCTTTTATGCCTAGCTAGGGGCGTTAAACGATAGCGCTTGTTGGGAGGCAACCCAATTTTATTTTTGTTTCTTGCTTTTTGGTTCTGTTTAGTAATAAATAATTCATCTATCCTATGTTTAGATGTGGTTTTATGCTTTTAATTAGTGTTTGTGCCAAGTAGAACCATTGGGAACACTTGGGGAAGTCTTAGCGATCTTGCTGTAAAAAACAGAAACTTTAGCACTCACGAGACTTGCTGCCATTTTTTACTGGAGAGTAAGATTAGGTTGATTATCTTTGCATATGATTAATAGACAAATTACTCACGTCCACCAGTTTATTTCATAATTTTTGGGGTTACAGAAGTATCTGAAACCTAAAGATTACTACAGACTATTCTGTTTTTGACAGATTCTGTTTTTCGTGTGTTGTTTGCTTATTTTGATGCATCTATGGTTAGTATCGGAGGGTATGAACCATAGAGAAGTTAGAATACAGTAGGTTTAACATCAATATAAATAAAGAATGAGTTCATTATAGTACCTTAAGTGGTGGTTTGTTTTCTTATACTAACGGAGCTCATGTGATTTTCTGTTGAGTTTTGTGTTGTGAAGTTTTCATGTTTTGGGTAAAGATTTGATGGATTTTGGAATAAGGAGTGGCAAGAGCCTAAGGTTGGGGATGCCCAGGCACCCCAAGGTAAAATTCAAGGACAACCAAAAGCCTAAGCTTGGGGATTCCCCGGAAGGCTTCCCCTCTTTCGTCTTCTTCCATCGGTAACTTTACTTGAGGCTATATTTTCATTCACCACATGATATGTGTTTTGCTTGGAGCGTCTTGTATGATTTGAGTCTTTGTTTTTTGGTTTACCACAATCATCCTTGCTGTACACACCTTTTTGGGAGAGACACACATGAATTGGAATATATTAGAATACTCTATGTGCTTCACTTATGTCTTTTGAGCTAGATAATTTTGCTCTAGTGCTTCACTTATATCTTTTAGAGCACGGTGGTGGTTTTATTTTATACAAATTATTAATCTCTCATGATTCACTTATATTATTTTCAGAGTCCTTTAGGACAACATGGTAATTTGCTTTGGTTATACAATTATTCCTAATATGATAGGCATCCAAGATGGGTATAATAAAAACTATCATAGAAAGTGCATTGAATACTATGAGAAGTTTGATACTTGATAATTGTTTTGAGATATGAGGATGGTGATATTAGAGTCATGCTAGTTGATTAGTTGTGAATTTGAGAAATACTTGTTCTAAAGTTTGTGATTCTCGTATCATGCACGTATGGTGAATCGTTATGTGATGAAGTCAGAGCATGATTTATTTATTGATTATCTTCCTTATGAGTGGCGGTCGGGGACGAGCGATGGTCTTTTCCTACCAATCTATCCCCCTAGGAGCATGCATGTAGTACTTTGTTTTGATACCTAATAGATTTTTGCAATAAGTATATGAGTTCTTTATGGCTAATGTTGAGTCCATGGATTATACGCACTTTCACCCTTCCACCATTGTTAGCCTCTCTAGTACCGCGCAACTTTCGCCAGTACCATATACCTTCCTCAAGACAGCCACCATACCTACCTATTATGGCATTTCCATAGCCATTCCGACATATATTTCCATGCAACTTACCACTGTTCCGTTTGTTATGACACGTTACATCATTGTCATATTGCTTTGCATGATCATGTAGTTGACATCGTATTTGTTGCAAAGCCACCATTCATAATTCTTTCATACATGTCACTCTTGATTCATTGCACATCCCAATAAACCGCCGGAGGCATTGATATAGAGTCATATTTTGTTCTAAGTATCGAGTTGTAATTCTTGAGTTGTAAGTAAATAAAAGTGTGATGATTATAATTATTAGAGCATTGTCCCAAGTGAGGAAAGGATGATGGAGACTATGATTCCCCCACAAGTCGGGATGAGACTCCGGATGAAAAATAAAAAAAAATAGAAAAAAGAGGCCATTAAAAAAAGAGAAAACGCCCAAATAAAAAAAATGAGAGAAAAAGAGAGAAGGGACAATGTTAATATCCTTTTACCACACTTGTGCTTCAAAGTAGCACCATGATCTTCATGATAGAGAGTATCCTATGTTGTCACTTTCATATACTAGTGGGAATTTTACATTATAGAACTTGGCTTGTATATTCCAATGATGGGCTTCCTCAAAATGCCCTAGGTCTTCGTGAGCAAGCAAGTTGGATGCACACCCACTTAATATCTTTTGTTGAGCTTTCATACACTTATAGCTCTAGTGCATCCTTTGCATGGCAATCCCTACTCACTGACATTGATATCTATTGCTAGGCATCTCCATAGCTCGTTGATACGCCTAGTTGATGTGCGACTATCTTCTCCTTTTTGTCTTCTCCACAACCACCATTCTGTTCCACATATAGTGCTATGTCCATGGCTCACGCTCATATATTATGTGAAGATTGAAAAAGTTTGAGAACATCAAAAGTATGAAACAATTGCTTGGCTTGTCATCGGGGTTGTGCATGATTTAAATACTTTGTGTGGTGGAGATAGAGCATAGCCAGACTATATGATTTTGTAGGGATAACTTTCTTTGGCCATGTTATTTTGAGAAGACATGATTATTTTGTTAGTATGCTTGAAGTATTATTATTTTTATGTCAATATTAACCTTTTGCCTTGAATCTTTTGGATCTGGACATTCATGCCACAATAAAGGAAATTACATTGAGAATTATGCTAGGTAGCATTCCACATCAAAAATTCTGTTTTATCATTTACCTACTCGAGGACGAGAAGGAATTATGCTTGGGGATGCTTGATACGTCTCCAACGTATCTATAATTTTTGATTGTTCCATGCTATTATATTATCTGTTTTGGATGTTAATGGGCTTATTTATACACGTTTATATTATTTTTGGGACTAACCTACTAACCCAAGGCCCAGTGCAAATTGTTGTTTTTTTTGCCTATTTCAGTATTTTGCAGAAAAGGAATGTCAAACGGAATCCAAATGGAATGAAACTTTCGGGAGAGTTATTTTTGGAACAAACATGATCCAGGGGACTTGGAGTAGATGTCAAAAAAGAAACGAGGCGGCCATGAGGCAGGGAGGCGCGCACCCCACCCTCGTGGGCCCCTCACAGCTCCACCGACCTACTTCTTCCTCCTATATATGTACATATACCCCGAAAACATCCAGGAGCACCACGAAACCCTATTTCCACCGCCGCAACCTTCTGTACCCAAGAGATCCCATCTTGGGGCCTTTTCCGGAGCTCCGCCGGAGGGGGAATCGGTCACGCGGGGCTTCTACATCAACACCATAGCCTCTCCGATGATGTGTGAGTAGGGTCCGTAGTTATTATCTAGATGGCTTCTTCTCTCTCTTTGGATCTCAATACAGTATTCTCCTTGATCTTCTTGGAGATCTATTTGATGTAACTCTTTTTGCGGTCTGTTTGTCGAGATCCGATGAATTGTGGGTTTATGATCAAGTTTATCTATGAACAATATTTGATTCTTCTCTGAAATCTTTTATGTATGATTGGTTATCTTTGCAAGTCCCTTCGAATTATCAGTTTGGTTTGGCCTACTAGATTGATCTTTCTTGCAATTGGATAAGTGCTTAGCTTTGGGTTCAATCTTGCGGCGTCCTTTCCCAATGACAGCCGGGGCAGCAAGGAACGTATTGCATTGTTGCTATCGAGGATAAAAAGATGGGGTTTATATCATATTGCATGAGTTTATCCCTCTACATCATGTCATCTTGCCTAATGCGTTACTCTGTTCTTATGAACTTAATACTCTAGATGCATGGTGGATAGCAGTCGATGTGTGGAGTGATAGTAGCAGATGCAGAATCGTTTCGGTCTACTTGTCACGGACGTGATGCCTATATACATGATCATGCCTAGATATTCTCATAATTATGCACTTTTCTATCAATTGCTTGACAGTAATTTGTTCACCCACCGTAATACTTATGCTATCTTGAGAGAAGCCACCAGTGAAACCTATGGCCCCCGGGTCTATCTTTTATCATATAAGTTTCCAATATATTTTATTTTGCAATCTTTACTTTCAATCTATATCATAAGATTACCAAAAATATTTATCTTATTATTATCAGCTCTATCAGATCTCACTCTCGTAAGTGACCGTGAAGGGATTGACAACCCTTTATCGTGTTGGTTGCGAGGTTCTTATTTGTTTGTGTAGGTATGAGGGACTTGCGTGTAGTCTCCTACTGGATTGATACCTTGGTTCTCAAAATTGAGGGAAATACTTACGCTACTTTGTTGCATCACCATTTCCTCTTCAAGGGAAAACCAACGCAGTGCTCAAGAGGTAGCAGTACAGTACAGCTAAAAAAATACAATTATGCAGCGAAATTGTTTCCGGTCGCAAGTACATCCCACACAGTCAGTCCCCGCTAAACGTTTCCATTCGTATGTACATCCCACACAGTCGCTCCAAGGAAAACGTTTCCGTTCACAGGTACATCACACACAATTTGTCCCGTTAAATCGTTTATGATAGCGTTGCTATTGCACACGATATTAATAATTTTATCGTTTGCGTTATTGAATTCGTCACACACGGTGCGTAGAAAGAAACTATGTGGCAAAGGTTGTCCATCACAACACTTTTTATGTGATAAACGTTTGCGCAAGGTGGCCTAACGCAAACAGTTTTCAAGAGAAAGTCGTGTCTGCAATGGAGATTGATCGCACACGTAGTGGATCCTAGAAACGTTTCTGATCTCCACATATATCGCAGACGTTTCGCTTTAGCGAACCATGTGAAGTGTAATCCCTATTTAATCCATAATTAATCCACAATTAATCCCTAATTTAAAAATCACATGTTATGAATTTGAAAGTAGGAAATCACTTATTTCATATCCAACCATGTTTATTACAAATATAGGTTCAACCACAAATCCATAATTCAATGCACATGTAGATATACTGAAGAACTACAGAAGCACCAAGTAAAGAATGATGAACCACAGTTGTACTAAATACTGTAAAGAGATAGGCGAAAGACATTCTGGTTGCTGGAGAAGGTGAAGCGGAATGCCCATATTGTGCCCTCCTCCATGCGTAAGGCGCGCACGACTCTAGGCCAACCCCTTGTGATGGCTGCCCATCCATCCTTCACTATCTTCATTAGGACTTCTCGATGCTCATTGTAGTCTGGATGAAATACTTAAACTTCATTGCGTGTCCACCAATCATGTACTTTGCGAGGTAATCTTGAGTGAACTGCTTCAGGAACCACTGGGAACGAAAAATATTCAAACATTGTTGTCTAACAACTCATTATGGGCAATAAAAAGAGAAGACTGCAGAGTTTGTAGTTACCATCCTACAGCTCACTGTTGTGTTGGATAGAGCATAAATAAATAATTTGCTTGCCACCATTCGTATCTTTTTGCTAATAATCCTTATCGGTTTCCTCACTTGATGCTTGTTCATCAATATCTCATTACCCCATACGCAAAAAGGGTCGATGCGTGGATCCTTACCAAGGGCATATGTACCAACAAGAAACAAGTCAATATTAGAAGCTAACTAGTGTCCAGGCCTGGATCTATATGCACTACATTATGGAATGACGGGGGGAGTACAAGCCGAGGGATGAAGGTAACCTCGGCGGAAAATGGTGGCCACTCCCGTAGTTGTCCTGCATAAGTAGTAGAAAGGCATGATAAGTACAGCAATCTTAACATCAAACAAATATAGCAAAGGTAAGTGATAACCCACAAGTATAGGGGATCGCAACAGTTTTCGAGGGTAGAGTATTCAACCCAAATTTATTGATTCGACACAAGGGGAGCCAAACAATATTCTCAAGTATTAGCAGCTGAGTTGTCAATTCAACAACACCAACTTATTATCTGCAGCAAGGTATTTAGTAGCAAAGTAATATGATAGTGGTGGTAACAATAGCAAAAGTAACGGTAGCAAAAGTAGTATTTTTGGTGTTTTGTAGTGATTATAACAATAGCAACGGAAAAGTAAATAAACGAAGAACAATATATGGAAAGCTCATAGGCATTGGATCGTTGATGGAGAATTATGCCGGATGCGGTTCATCATGTGACAGTCATAACATAGGGTGACACAGAACTAGCTCCAATTCATCAATGTAATGTAGGCATGTATTCCGAACATAGTCATGCGTGCTTATGGAAAAGAACTTGCATGACATCTTTTGTCCTACCCGCCCGTGGCAGCGGGGTCCTATTGGAAACTAAGGGATATTAAGGCCTCCTTTTAATAGAGTACCGGAACAAAGCATTAACACATAGTGAATACATGAACTCCTCAAACTACGGTCATCACCGGGAGTGGTCCCGACTATTATCACTTCAGGGTTGCCGGATCATAACACATAGTAGGTGACTATAGACTTGCAAGATAGGATCAAGAACTCTCATATATTGATGAAAACATAATAGGTTCAGATATGAAGTCATGGCACTCGGGCCCTAGTGACAAGCATTAAGCATAGCAAAGTCATAGCAACATCAATCTCAGAACAAGTGGATACTAGGGATCAAACCCTAACAAAACTAACTTGATTACATGATAAATCTCATCCAACCCATCAATGTCTAGCAAGCCTACGATGAATTTACTCATGCACGGCAGTGAGCATCATGAAATTGGTGATGGAGGATGGTTGATGATGACGATGGCGACGGATTCCCCTCTCCGGAGCCCCAAATGGACTCCCGATCAGCCCTCCTGAGAGAGTTTAGGGCTTGGCGCCGGCTCCGTATCGTAAAACGCGATGAATCCTTCTCCCTAGTTTTTTTCTCCCCGAAAGTGAATATATGGAGTTAGGGTTGAGGTCGGTGGAGCGTCAGGGGGCCCACGAGGTAGGGGGGCGCGCCCAGGGGGTAGGGCATTGTCGGTGTACTAAAGTAGGGGTACCTTAGTATCCCGAACTTGTGCACGGGCAGTCGCAGCGACCCGCGGCAAGGCTTGCCGGGCGACCGCCAAGACCCTCCGTGTTTCCTTTGGGACCATTCAAGAACAAAGTATCCAAGAGCAAAACAAGGCCCCGGCAAGAGGAGCTTGCCAGGAAGGAGACAAGACCCTGGCAAGAGGAGCTTGCCGGCAAGGAGACGAGACCCCGGCAAGAGGAGCTTGCCGGGAAGACAACCAAAGCATCTCAAGAAGCTTGCTGCGGCGCACTGCGCATCCCGACAAGACCCGGTGAGCGACAAGCTCCCGGACGCGACAAGGCAACATCCGCGGCAAGGCGCTTGCCGCGGCAAGCTACTACCCCGCAGCCCGCGCTCCAGCTCGCCCACCAACGTGTCGCTCTGGGACCACTCCTGGCGTACGTGGCGGGAGGTTGTGCAGTCGGGGGCATGCGGTGGCAAGCAAGCGCTGACAAGATAGCCATCGTGGCAAACGGTGGCGTTCCTAGCGGTCCCTCTCTGTATCGTCTAGGTGACACAGACAGGCATTTAATGCCCTTGTCCCCTGTCGTCAGGGTTAGGTATGATACGACCGTTGTAGGCGGTGGAGCCAACTACCACCTCTTTTACATTTCTACCCCCACCTCTGTTGCCACCTGTCGGTGACCCCTTAGACATATAAAAGGAGGCCCATGCGCAACAGGGAGGGGGGGAGGACAGCCATTCTCACGCTCGGTCTCGCCAGCTGCTTGAGTGTACTGTAGCACTCATCGCCCCCGAGCAAGAACTCAATACAACCACCAAAGCAGGAGTAGGGTTTTACGCATCCGTGCGGCCCGAACCTGGGTAAATCGATCGTCTCGCTTGTGCGTTCGCCTCGATCTGCTCTTTGTGCATCCACCGCCCCCTGCCGAACCGAAAGGGGCTCGGTCCGCCGATCCCCATAGGTGTACGTGGGATCAGCAACCCCCGACATCTTTGGCGCGCCAGGTAGGGGGTGCGTCGAGGTTGTGCGAACCTGATCCGGCGTTCGCACGAGCCAAATCTTCATCCTCTTCATCAACATGCCGCCAAAGAAGAAGGCTTCGGAGGTAGCCGCTCCGTCTGCGCCGATCCCACCATCGCCAGAGCGAACGACTGGTGGAGTAGGCGCCGGCGGAAGAACGGGCGCTGACGGGGAGACCCATGGCGCTGCCAGGTCCAAGGACCAGGTTGCGCCGCACGTCGGCGGCGCGGTCGCCTCCCATAACGACCGCGCACACTCCAAGACCTCGGCGTCCGTACACGCACCGCGGCCGTCCCAGGAGGCGTAGGACCAGCAGCGTCATGGTACCCACGGTACCATACGTCTGCTGGGCCAAGGTCAAGCTGGCGGATCCCGGAGTGCTCAGGATCAGCATGCACGCCAACATGCTGGCGCGAGCGTGGCGCGGTCGCTTGGACGAGATGTTACTCCTTCTAACGCAGTTAGAAGTCCGAGCATATCTCGTTCCTCGCACCATTCGCCGCCGCCGCCTGCCTCTCCGGCAGAGGCTTTGGCGCGGAGCTGCCAGTGGTTCTTTGGTCGATCAGAATGACGCCAAATCAAGCCACCGGCCAGACACCTTCTGCTCTAGTCTGTGGAGCAGAAGCAGTTATCCCCACGGAACTCGTGTACGGGTCACCTCGAGTGCTTGCTTATGATGAGCTTGAGCAAGAGCGGCTGCGCGAAGATGACGCGCTGCTCCTTGAGGAAGATCGTCTTCAGACTGCTGTACGAGCTGCTCGCTACCAGCAAGCTTTGCGCCGCTACCATAGCCGCAAAGATAACGCCTGAAGTTTCGAGGAAGGCAACCTTGTTTCGAGGAAGGCGACCTTGTTTCTTTGGCGTGATCAGTCCACCAAGATTTCCTACAAGTTGACGCCGAAGTGGGAAGGCCCTTACCGGGTGAAGCGAGTCACTAGGCTTGGCGCTGTCCACCTTGGGACCGAAGATGGCGTACCAGTGAGCAACTCCTGGAATATTGCGCATCTTCGCAAGCTTTGCCCGTGAGGCGCGGTTGTTGGACCCTGTCTGGCAACCACTCATTTGTACAAGTCTTGCCGCTGTTGCATGTAATCCTTTGTACAAAGCCGGGCGCAGACCCCGTGCATAAAGATTATGTGCTCAGCACATACCCCCGGTAAGCAAAAAAAATGAGCCACAAGGCTCCATAACTTTATTTTCTCTTCTCTCTTTTCTATTAAGGAAAACAAGGGTCCCTCGCGCACAAGCTTGCCGGGGGGGAAGGAGGAGATAATGTGTGGACCGGCCGGTGCTCAAGAAGGTTCTGCCTTACCGGGAAAGCTAACAACAGAAAAAAGATAAGTTGCCAAAGTCTGAGCAATCAAATTTCCTTTAGATTTTTAAGTTATTTTCCTTGAACGCCCGTGCTTTGTATGGGAAACCTGGGCGCGGAGGAACTGACTCGTAGCTAGTTGCGCCCTTACTGTTGTTTCGAGTCCGCTCAACAACTTAAGTGAGCTGCAACTAGCTCCGCGACAAGGTTTCTTGTCGGCCGCAGCACCGCCCGCAGATCACTGACGTTCCGCACTCAGCACTTGCGGCAAGCGTGCCCGCGCCGGCAAGTTCCCTATAAGTGTAGGGTAAAAACATACAAAGGAAGGAGTCAAGTAAAGGAAATAACATAGCAATTAAATTTATAGAGTTATCTTCCTTCTTGCGATCGTCCCTTGTATGGAAAACCTGTGCGCGGAGGAACCAACTCGTATCTAGTTGCGCCCTTACTGTTGTTTCGAGTCCGCTCAACAACTTAAGTGAGCTGCAACTAGCTCTGCGACAAGGTTTCTTGTCGGCTGCGGCACCGCCGGCAGGGAACCAACTCGTAGCTAGTCGCGCCCTTACTGTTGTTTCGAGTCCTCTCAACAACTTAAGTAAGCTGCGACTAGCTCCGTGACGAGGTTTCCTGTCAGTTGCAGCACCGCCGGCAGGCTGCTGAAGTTCCGCTGCTGATGTTCCGCACTCAGCGCTCGCGGCAAAGGTGCCCGCACCGGCAAGTTCCCTAAAAGCGTAGGGTAAAAACATACAAGGGGAGGAAGCAAGTAAAGGAAATAACATAGCAATTACTAACCAAGGATAGAGTATATTACAGAATAACTTGTGTAAGTGCATCTAGTGCCACCCCTAGTTGGTTTTGGAGTATTGACGACAAACCTAGTTGAGGGACTAATGTGTTTGTGAGAATTGCAGGATAACACAGGTAGAAGTCCCTCATTGATTCGGTTTAGCTACCAGAGATGACCCCCAAAAATGTACGAAGACATTGAAGACAATGGTGGTTCATGAAGACATTCATGTCGAAGACAATGACATATGAAGACTCCCCATGAAGCTTGTGGAACTCGAAGACTTAGATCCTTCGTAGCTTTACTTTATTCATGTTGTGTCATAGGAACCACCGTACTGTTAAGTGGGGTCCAAGAAAACCAGTCAGGATGACTGAAGTGATGCCTAATTCAAATCCTATGTCTTCGAGTGAAGACAATAAGAGAAAATCTTGTCCAGAGTCAGACAAGTCAGCTTTACTTGCAGCCCAAGTAAAGTTGCCGTGAGAGTTCAAAATCCGACCGTTAGTACACGTGTCAGTTCCTTAGTGACCCAGGGTCATTTCGGACAAATCAGGTCAGGGTTGCCAAGTGGCTATAAATAGTCCACCCCCACAACCATAAACGGTTGGCTGCTCAGATTTCAGTGCACGGCTTTTGTCGTTTGAGAGCAACCCACCTCGAAGCCTTTGAGAGAAAATCCTTAGTGAGGAGAAAAGCCCTAACCACCCAGAGCCAGAGTAATTGGGCATCACTTAAGTCTTCTTGTCTGAGTGATCTGAAGACTTATTACACTTGAGGACTGTGCATCCTCCAGACGGTTAGGCGTCGCGTTCTGAGCATCCAAGAGGAATTGTGGATTGCCGGTGAACGAAGTCTGTGAAGGTTTGGGAGTCTACCTTGAAGACTTACCAGAGTGATTGGGCGGGGTCTGTGTGACCTTAGCTCAAGGAGAAAACGGTGAGGACTGGGTGTCCTGAGCTGCGTGTTCAGGACTGGGTGTCCGGGACTGTGTGTCCTTTGGTTTAAATACCTAGCCGCTCCAACCAGACGTACAGTTGTCACAGCAACTGGAACTGGTCCAACATATCATTGTCTTCAACGTGTCACTGGTTTCATCTTCACCTCTCTTTACTTACCAGTACACATTGTGAAGCTATTGCATGCCTGCTTAATCTTCTGTCTTCACAACCTGACTGTATGATCTGTTTGGCTTCATAACTTCTTCCAACCTGATCCTCATTACACTGAAGCTATTTGTCTCTGTGCTTTCACTGTACTGTATATTTGACTATGGCTTGCGTTGTGTAATCTACCTTCCGCTGCATAGTGATAGGCTTCAAGTCTGTTTGTCTTCATAACTTCCACGTTTTGAAGACTTTCTTAAAAATCGCCTATTCACCCCCCCCCTCTAGTCGATATAACGCACTTTCAATTGGTATCAGAGCAAGGTGCTCCCTTGTTCTGTGTGATTCGGTTTAACCACCTGGAGTTTTAGCTATGTCGACTGCAGGGATAATTAAAGTCTCCGCTGCGTGCCCCGTCTTCGATGGAACTGAATATCCCTACTGGAAGAATAAGATGCGCATGCATCTTGAAGCCATTGACGTCGACCTATGGTATGTCGTCGAAAACGGCGTTCCCAAGACTGGAGAAGGTGTCACTGCTGCTGATGTCAAGAAGTTCACTCAACTGGACTCCACTGCCAAGAATATTATCTGTGGTCATCTGACCAAGGGACAGTACGGCCGTGTGAGTGCCTTGAAGACATCCAAGCTGGTCTAGGACTGGCTCTCCAAGGTCAATGAAGGCATCTCAACCCAGAGAGATCAGAGAATCAGTGTTCTTCGCAATCTCTTCAACCGCTTCAAGCGAAATGACAATGAGAATGTCCAGCACACATTTGACCGGCTCACTGACATCACAAATGAGCTTCAAGCCCTCGGCGCCACTGAGATCACCAAACATGAAATCGTCAAGACGCTTCTAAGATCACTTGACAGTTCATTTGACATTCTAGCCCTGATGATTCAAGAACGTCCAGACTTCAAGACACTCGATCCGTCTGACATACTTGAGAGGCTCAACACACATGAGTTTCAGCTTTCTGAGAAAAGAGATATCTATGGTCCAAACTATGGGCGAACTCGTGCCTTGAAGGCAAAAGCTGTGTCATCATCTGAAGAGGAATCTGACAGCAGTTCTGATGATCCTGAAGACATTGGAAGGGAACTTGCAATGCTAGTGAAGAAGTTCCAGAAATTCACCAAGAAGAAAGGCTTCAGAAAGTCTTCACGATCAAGCTCAAGGAATGATGAAGCTTCTGCGCATGACTACAAGAGGAAAACTTGTCATAAATGCAAGAAAACTGGACACTTCATCTCTGAATGCCCACAGTGGGACAATGAGAATAGAAAGAAGAAGAAGAGCAAGGAATATGACTCTGACGATAAGAAGACGAAGAAATACTCAAAGTCTTCGTCCAAGTCTTCCTCAAAGTCTTCATCACACAAGAAGAGTTCATCTGGCAAGGCTCGTGCGTTTGTTGGCAAGGAAATGGATTCAGAGGAGGAGTCCGCTTCTGAGGAGGCAGAGGTGGAGTCTGAGGAGGAGTCTGATTCAGGCATTGCAAGTTTGGCTACAGCCTATGTCGCCAAGTCCATCTTCAACACTGAAGACAATGACTCCATCACCATCACCGATGCAAATGACAAGGACGACTCTACTCCCACCTACTGCTTCATGGCACGTGGTGCCAAGGTAAACACACGCACTACTCACTATCGAACATCTAGTGACGATGACTCTGATTGTGATTCAAAACCCAGTTACAAAACACTTGCTAAAATTGCAACTGAACAACAAAAGGCCATGGAACATATTCAAAAACGGTTAGACAGAAGCGATGATCTGTTGGGTGCTGAAATGACTCGTTCTGAATCCTTAATTGAAGACATAAAAAATCTTCATGTTAAGTATCAAGAACTCGAAGATCGTCTTGAGACTCTCTCAACTACTCATGAAAAGCTTTCCTATGATTATCTTCAGAAGAAGCAAGATCTTGAGAAGTTGAGAGCGGATCATGAAGATCTTCAAAAGGAAAACGAGTCACTTCGAGCCGAACAGATCAGTTCTGCTCAGGAAGGATTTGAACCACCATGCCTTAAATGCATTGAGCGTGATAATGCTATTTCTGTTGCTGAATGTTCCACTGCTACTGCTGTTGCAATATCTTCAACTGTTGAAGTGGTAACTAACCCCTCTGCTGAGGATACCACTGCTATTGCTGATGAAAATGCTAGGTTGAAGACATTGCTTGAAACAGGGATGTACAAAAGTCTCAAAGGACATCAGACACTATGTGATGTCCTCAAGAAGCAGATTCTGAACCGAAACCCTAGCAAATAGGGTGTCGGGTTCGTGAGGAAAATTAATGCAGATGGCTCTTACTGGAAACCTGAGCAGTACCCCAAAACCACATGGGTTGCTGCAAAGGAATCCTCATCAGATCCATCCAATCTATCTGGCTTCACTTGTGCTAATCCAATTATCATCGATGAATCCTTTGATGCAAACTATAAACTGTTTAGGAATCAGAATGGTGAAGTATTTGCCAGGTACATTGGTACTAACTGCAGGAATGGACCGCCTATGAAGAAGATCTGGGTTCCAAAAACGTGTCTTGAGAATCTTCCTGTGAATGTCCTCATGACACCTCATGTGAAGAAGACAAACCTCAGACCAAAGGCTTCACATGGTCCAAAGGGTTCATACAGGCAGAGGGCTCATCTGAGTTGCACTAACACAAATGCTTTGCAGGGAAACCATGCTCAGGCTTATGAGAGCGGTTCTTCAAACCGTCATTCTCATATGACCAAAAATTATTCTGCCTATTCTTATGAGTATTATTGCCCACCTGCTAGACTGTTTGCTAGGGCTCCAAAGCCAAAATTCTCAGATGCTGCACTTAGACTTATTGCTTCTAAGCCACCCTTGAAGATGTGGGTGGTTAAGAAAGCTTAACTCTCTTTTGCAGGGAAAGGTCTCCAGCTCAAAACCAAAATCTTCTGATGCTATTGCTGGGGACCTTAAAAAACTCGTGGGGCGCACGATCAAATGCCCGAATGGCATCACTATGTATCTCATATCTGAATCGCATGCTACTCTCCCTGCTTGTCCTAACCTGGATCTCAGTTTTCATAATCCACTGGTTCGTCAAATGTTTTTGCTTCACAACACTCTTGGTGAAACCTATCCCCCTAACTGCACTGTAGGGTACGATACCAGTAACTTCGGAGTCTTCAGTATGGATTATTGATAGCGGGTGTACAAATCACATGACTGGCAAGAGAAGTCTCTTTATGGACTCAACCTTACGTCCATCTGACAAGAGCCACATCACATTCGCTGACACTGGTAAAAGTAAAGTACTGGGTCTAGGTAGAGTTGCAATCTCAAAGGATCAACACATGGATAAAGTCATGTTTGTTGAATCCCTTGGCTTCAACTTAATGTCTGTCTCAATGCTTTGCGATTTAAACATGATTGTAATCTTTGGAAAATATCGCTGTCTGGTACTAATGGAATCTGACAAGTCTCTAGTGTTTGAAGGGTATCGAAAAGATGATTTGTACATGGTAGATTTCTCAGCAGGGCCATAGCTTGCAGTTTGTCTTCTCGCAAAGGCTTCAGAATGCTGGCTTTGGCATCGAAGACTTGGGCATGCTGGCATGAGGAACCTCCACACCCTTGATAAGAAGAAGCATGTCATAGGCATCGAGGGCGTCAAGTTCAAGGAAGATCACTTGTGCGGTGCCTGTGAAGCTGGGAAGATGACAAGGGCAAAACATCCTTCGAAGACAATCATGACCACTACTCAACCCTTCGAACTGCTTCACATGGATCTCTTCGGTCCTACCCACTACTCGACTTTCTCCACTACTGCTTGCCTCTATGGATTCGTCATTGTTGATGATTACTCTAGATATACTTGGGTGCACATAATTCTTTACAAGACTGAAGTGCAGGATGTCTTCAGACGCTTCGCAAATCGGACAATGAACAATTATGGCGCCAAGATAAAGCACATCAGAAGTGACAATGGCACAGAATTCAAGAACACCGGCCTTGACACATATCTTGATACATTGGGCATCACTCATGAATTCTCAGCTCCATACACGCCACAACAGAATGGCATCGTCGAACGCAAGAACAAAACACTCATTGAGATGGCCAGAACAATGTTAGATGAGTACAAGACACCAAGAAAATTCTGGACTGAAGCCATTGACACGGCATGCCATACTATCAACCGTGTATATCTTCACAAGCTGCTAAACAAGACATCTTATGAACTTCTGACTGGCAAGAAGCCAAATGTGAGTTACTTCAGAGTATTTGGATCGAGATGCTGGATCAAGGACCCTCACCACACCGCAAAATTTGCTCCAAAAGCACATGAGGGCTTCATGCTTGGATATGGAAAGGATTCGCACTCCTACAGAGTCTTCAATCTCTTTCACTACAAAGTGGTTGAAACAGTGGATGTGCGGTTTGATGAGACCAATGGGTCACAAAGAGAGCAACTACCAGATGTACTAGATGAAGTTCCAGCCAGTGAATCAATCAAGCTAATGGGAACTGGAGAAATTATACCTTCTGAAGCTCGTCCTGAAGAAGAACTTATCATCTCAGCACCTGATCCACATGAAGACAATGCTCAGCCTGAAGACATTCCTCCCCATGACAACGTAGATCAGCAAGAGCAAAGTCTTCGACCCCTACATCCTCGTGTTGCCAATGAAGTGCAAATTGACAGAATAATTGATAGCATCAATGCACCTGGTCCACTGACTCGTTCAAAGGCAACTCAACTGGCAAACTTTTGCGGACACTTCGCATTTGTTTCAATCACAGAACCCAAGAAAACTGATGAAGCCTTTATGGAACCTGAATGGATTCAAGCTATGCAAGAAGAGCTTCAACAATTTGAGCTGAACAATGTATGGGAGTTAGTTAAGCGTCCTGATCCACGGAAGCATAACATAATAGGCACCAAATGGATATACCGCAACAAGCAAGATGAGCATGGCCAAGTCGTCAGAAACAAGGCTCGTCTCGTTGCTCAAGGATATACTCAAGTGGAAGGCATCGACTTCGACGAAACATTTGCTCCTGTGGCCAGACTTGAAGCCATCCGTATACTGCTGGCCTATGCAAATCATCACAACATAATCCTGTATCAAATGGATGTAAAAAGTGCCTTCCTCAATGGCAAAATTGAAGAAGAAGTGTATGTTGCGCAACCACCAGGGTTTGAAGATCCAAAACATCCTGACATGGTGTACAAGCTCAAAAAGGCACTATATGGCCTCAAACAAGCCCCTCGGGCCTGGTATGATACACTCAAATACTTCCTGAAGAGCAAAGGCTTCATACCTGGTTCCCTGGATCCCACTCTCTTCACAAAGACATATGATGGTGAACTGTTTGTGTGCCAAATATACGTGGATGACATTATCTTCGGCTGCACCAATCAGAAGTACAGTGAGGAGTTCGGATATATGATGCAAGAGCAATATCAGATGTCTATGATGGGGGAGCTGAAATTCTTCCTCGGTCTTCAGATAAGGCAACAACGCAATGTCATCTTCATATCTCAAGAGAAATACCTCAAAGACTGCCTGAAGAAGTTCGGTATGCAAGATTGCAAAGGCTTCACAACACCAATGCCAGCCAAACATCATCTGGGTCCTGACGACAATGGTAAAGAGTTTGATCAAAAGGTATACCGCTCCATGATTGGTTCTTTGCTTTATTTATGTGCATCTAGGCCAGATATTATGCTCAGTGTTTGCATGTGTGCTCGGTTTCAAGCGGCACCAAAGGAGTCGCATCACTTAGCAGTGAAGCGAATTCTTCGATACTTGGCTCACACACCAACTCTAGGGTTATGGTATCCAAAGGGCTCAGAGTTTGATCTGGTTGGATTTTCGGACGCTGATTACGCTGGTGACAAGGTTGATCGGAAGTCCACATCAGGCACATGTCATTTCTTGGGCCGATCTCTTGTCTGTTGGTCTTCAAAGAAGCAGAACTGTGTATCTCTCTCCACTGCTGAATCTGAATACATTGCTGCTGGATCCTGCTGCGCTCAGCTTCTATGGATGAAGCAAACCCGCAAGGATTATGGCATTCATCTGAAGCAAGTGCCACTTTACTGCGACAACGAAAGCGCCATCAAGATCGCCAACAACCCAGTTCAGCACTCGAAGACAAAGCACATTGAAATTCGTCATCATTTTCTCAGAGATCATGTTACAAAGGAAGACATTGATATCATACACGTCAACACTGAAGAGCAATTGGCAGATATCTTCACCAAGCCCTTGGATGAGAAGAGATTTTGCAAGTTACGGTGTGAGCTAAATATCTTGGAATCCTCAAATGTCCTGTGATCAGGCACACATCCTAACACTTATGCATGATGATGACTTAGATGTGCAACACACAAAGTAACGTATATCTTCAATCAATGAAGACATACATTCTAAGTGTGAATACATTAACGTGGAATTTGACCTCGGAGCGCCACGATAATTGTGCGCCGTGTCTGGGTCCAATACTTCCTATACGGTGGGTAGAGCCACCACCAAATTTTTCTGCTTGAAGTGTTTTACTCATGGCGTTACATTTGCTATGTCTTCACATTTGGTTTGGCTTCAATCTCAACATGTCTTCATGATTATCTTCACTATGTTGATTATATATATGCACTGGTGTTCTGTCCTCTACAGCATTCACTTATAGCTATGTCGTCTTGTCTGAATCTTTTGAACTAAGTGAATGTGATCGGACCCTAACCTCTCCATGCTTCCTACCTCAAACTCTATCTCTCCAAGTCATATGCACTCTATTGAAACTGTCGAATGTCTTCACTGCATCCTTGTCAGAAGAAGACACAGAGACAAACTTTAAAACAGCTTTCAATGTTTTTTCCATCAACTAGAATTCCGGAGAAGTAGGAATGACTCCCGACAAACCAGGCGTGCGTGGGGTGAAACTGCCCCCACAATTCCGCATGCTGGCCACGTACTGATCAGATGCGAATCGCCAGGGGCACCTGAGTAATAGCACAGTGCCGCCCATATCCCTATAAGTACACGTTTCACTGCGGTCATTATCTCTTCTTCCTCCCTCGCACAAGCCCTAGCACCACCGCTAACTCTCAACGACGCCGGCGACGAAGTGCTTCACTGCCGCGACTTCTCCGACGCCGTTCTCACACCGACCGCGGACACCAGTCTTTCCGCCGTCGTCCTAAGTGTCTTCCGTCGCCAAGTTAGGGCACGGAGGATCGAACTGCTCGGCCTCACCTCTCCTCTCATCTAGCAGTTCTAAGTCTGGTAAATAACAAGCTTTTTACAGCCTCTTTTGATCCTATTGATCCATCACTTTCTGCCAAAAGAGGTTTCTATTCCTTCAAGTTTCATTCCTCTTGTCTGAATCTCATAACTTGCCTAGCATATTCACTTGTTCTTCATGAAGTAGTTAGATTCCTCACTTGTACTGATCCATGGGTTCGTACAAATCTGGAACCAACTTCTTTTCTATAAAGTGAATGTCTTCGCATGATGAGGTCAATGTCTTCTACACTGATTTATCTTCAAAATCTTCTGAGAATGCATATGACCTCTTCCCCTTCCCTCGCACCTTAATGCTGTCATAGGTACATGTCCGTGGGAGAATCTTTTGGTTCTCATAGTCTGCATTCATTTGCAGAATTCCTACAGTGTCACATCAATTCACCCGAAGCAAGTTCCTGTTGGTCAAGCAAAAGGAAGCCTTTGAAACCTTTGAAGCCTTTGAAACTTTTGAAGCCTTCCAAGTTAAGCTTCATGGCATCCGTGAAACCATCAAGGAAGGGAGGCAGACAGAGACGGGGTGACACATCAAAGGATCTGCCTGAAGATTTGGCAGAAACGTACCAAACAGATCCTGAAGAAACCTATGCTCAGTGCAAGACACGAATCCAATGGATTCGCAGGTACTGGGCAGAGCAGTGGTTCCTATACCGCTTCGTCACCAAAGAATATGCAGAGAAGTGCGCCATCAAGCGGCCATGGGGAGATGCCTTGTACAAGAATCTCGTACCCCGAACCAGAGACGAAGCCATTGCTCAAGGTTTCTTTCCATGCATGGTCAGGGGACAACAGCCAGCTGATGCACATCCATCGTCCCTTCTCTGGTTCGCGATGACACTCTGTTCAAGCGCAACTTCCAATTTGCCCAGAACTCTGCGAAGCAAAACAAGAAGGAGTTTGGATTGGACTTCAACCCTGGTCCCTCCAGACCAAGGGCAGATGGCACACGCGACGCTAATCCCAATGTCATCGGGCCATTTGCCAATCTCGACGGCCTCATCACTCACATTATAGTCCAAGGGACTGCCGTGAACGACCCTCCAGCAGACATTGAGTCTGATGATGCTCCTGCTGCCCCAGAGCCGATGCAGATGAAGAAGAAGCCAAAAGCTTCCAAGCCAGTCGCCTCCCCCAAGATCTCCAAAGCGAAGCCATTGGCCACTGCACCTCCTGAAGCCAGTGTGCAGTCTGAAGGCTTATCAAGAGTCTCCAAGCCTCAAGAAGCAAAGAAACCACAGCCACACACCAGCAAAGAGCTAACTGTCGCTGCCGTTCTTCGCTGCGAAGCCATTGATCTGTCCAGTGACGAAGATCTTGGTGATGACGCTCTTGAGCAGCTCATCAAGAGCAAGGAGGAGGCTGAAATCTTCAACAATCTGCCTCTGTTCGATGCAAAAATCATCCACAACTTCATAGATGAGTGGTTTGACACGCCCAACATCAGCTTTGATGATCTGCAGCTGCCCATTGGCCTCAGCGTAGCCTTCCAAGGAGCTATCGCTTCAGAACTCGCTATTGCCCAGCGCATCGTGGAACTGAAGCAAAAGATAGATTTTGAGAAGGCTCAGTTTAAGCAGAACATGGCCACGCTCAGCGTCCAAGAGATCAAAGACTTCAAGGTCATGCTGCATGAGCTGAAGGAAAACTTCATGCAGAAACGTGCCGAGGCTCAGGGGTCACGCGAGCGCATGAAGAATTTGGCTGATCTCTGCGTACAGGCCTACAATGAGGCCGAGAAGCGAAAGGCACATGGGCGTCCCGGCATCGACCCCAGGATGGCCGCCAAGAAAAAGAAGACGCCCATCGTGGCTGAAGAAGAGGCCCCACGCCAAGAAGCTATTCCAATTGTCTTCCCCACCGCCAAGCCTAGCTCGAAGTCAAAGCGCTCACCCGCTTCAGAGCTTAAGAAGACAAGGATAGCCGAAGCCAAAGCAAGGAAGAGGAAACACTCTGAAGCCTCTCCTTCAGACCCCACCACCAAGAAGCGCAAGTCCAAGAAGTCTCGGGCTGCTCCCACAGAGCCCTTGATAGTTGAACCCCTTTCCGTTCGCCGTCCTAATGAAGATCGTCAGATGACCGTCCATGAGCCTGCTCTCACTGAGGCTCAGCGTGATGAAGACATTCCAGCAGCCGACCCCACCGCTGCTGAAGACATTGGTCTCCAAGACAATGTATAAGATGATGCAGTCCTTCCTCAGCTCGAATCGAGTGAATTGCTCAGCATTGGTCGTCCCCTGACGCCAATCACACAAGATGCATCGTGGGCAGATCGCCCACAGGAGGAAGAGGATGAGCCCCAGCCCACTACAGCTCCACCTGTGTCGCCTGCATTCCGTAGGCTTCGCAGAGGACCAAGGGCTCAGACTGCTGACGACATTCCGGCTGCATCAGCCGAAGCACAAGCAGAAGAGCATGAAGAACCTCAAGCTCCATCTTCCCCACACCAGCAAGAAGAAATTCTCAAGGAGGCTGACACCACTGCGGCTGCCACACATAATACTGAAGCATTTGTGGAGCCAGACCAACCAATAGCTTCAAGAGATACTGAAGCAACTGCCTCTGACCCTTCTGTGCCTGTGTCTGCTGCCGGACCACAGTTCAATTATCATATTGCGAACAGGCCCTAGGTACAGAAGCCAATCCCACGACTGCCAAGGTTCCCAGGTCCAGTCACTGCTCCTGGCTCCTTCAATGTTAATAGCTTCAGGGCAGACAACACTTTCTTCAACCGCTCCAAGAACCCTTACTCAAGGGAAAAGATTGTGTCAGATAGGTTCTGGAGCTACCCACAGCGCAGCTACTACTCCTGCGTCCTCTACAACCAGAACCGTATCTTTCCACATCAGCGCCTTGAAGTTGAAGCTTTTGCTGGTCTGCCTGGTCTGGAAGAAGCCTTGGACTGCTTCAAGCAAGTTGGCCTGCTGCCGTTTGTCACGGATGAAGAGCACTGGAACGAAGAGCTTCTACTTCAGTTCTATGCAACATTGCACATCAAGGGCTACAACAGAGATCCGAAGACTTGGGTCCTGGAGTGGATGACCGGCAACGTCCATCATGAAGCCAATGCGTTTGATATCATTGAGCTCACCGGCCTACCCACTCCAGGCGAACACTTCGAAGAAGGCTGCCAACTCCATACTGAAGCAGTTGAGAGCATATTTCAGCGACCTGAGCCAAATATGAGTCAAATGCTCTCAATGATGAAGCCATTGCCTTCTGACGCACCTTACCCAACGGAGTTCTTCGTTGAAGACTTAGAGTACCTGCCGAGAACCATCTATCACATCATCAGGCGGACTCTATGGCCCATTAAGGGGCACTCTCGATATGCCAAGGTTGAAGGTGCCATGAAGACTCTCATCTTCTGCATCCTACACGGCAAATGCTTCAATGCCCAGGATCTCTTCATCCGTCAACTTGCTGCGTCTGGCTCAGATCTCTTTGGTCTGAAGATTTATGCTCCATGGGTTATGAGGCTAATCAAGCTCCACTCTGCGATATCATATCAGCCCTCAGCCCGCAACCACAGAATCTTCCTACCCGATGTGGACACCTCTGCTGAAGCTATTTATCCTGAGCCTGCCAAACAGCCACTAAGTCTTCAGAATGCAGAACACCAAAGCTTCACTCAACATGATGAAGGTGTTGAAGCCATTTCCAGAGTCTATCCAATGGCTGGCACCACACGTGCCCCTGCATCCACTGAAGCCACTGACAGCGAAGCGGGGCAGAGACCCAAGAAACGCGCTCGTACACTCACTGATCGTGAACTTCTTGTGGCTCTGCATCAAAAGCAAGATAGGCATCACGACTGGCTCAAGAGGCAGATGCACAGTCTCATGCAAGACGTCAATCGCATCAGGAATCTGGCCACCAAGAACGCCTTCGTAGCACACGAAACCTGTCGCCGCACTTGGAAAGGCCTCACTATGATGTGCACTGAAGCTGAATTGCACGAGGATGGCTTCAAGGAGCGTTTCAAGTTTGACTCCACACCCCCCAGGCGAGCTGTGTTGCGTGGGACTCCTTCACTTGAAGAATCCGAGTTCTCTTCCTCTGCTGCCACCGTGACGGGGAAGATCATTGAGGAGGAAGACGACGCCACATCACCACAAATGTCTTCATCGCGCGTCGTCACTGCCCCAAGCTCGCCTGCACCACCAAACGTCTCCACCGACCCTGCTGCGCCTGGGAACGCATAGAAAACTCTATGTCTTCAAACCTTTTTGGTCATCACTGACAAAAGGGGGAGAAGCATATGATGTTTATAGTCTTCAAGCGGGTCAATAATATGGGCGGGTGCTTTATATTTTGCATTTTGCTTCGTGCTTACAACTCTCGTTTTGCTACATTTGGTTCTTTGAGTTGTAACACTTAAACTTGATGGTCGTCTGCTACTATGTTTGCCAATGTGTTCTTGCGAAGATAAATTCCGCATGTACGACGATAATTTCCGCACTCTTATCATTTCGCAGACGTCCATTTTTCATTATGCATATCATTATCTTCATATATCTTTACGTGCATGATGGATTGTCATCATAAGTTGAAGCGGATTCCCACAAATACAACCTGCTGTGTGCATTTGCATTCCAGAAGCAAATCACTTAACATGCACATCTTCAGGGGGAGCCCTTGCAGCTTATGAAGACAATTCCTTTACAATTTCACAAATTATATTCCCCGTTGAAAACTTCAACTAGTTTGTCATCAATCACCAAAAAGGGGGAGATTGTAAGTGCATCTAGTGCCACCCCTAGTTGGTTTTGGAGTATTGACGACAAACCTAGTTGAGGGACTAATGTGTTTGTGAGAATTGCAGGATAACACAGGTAGAAGTCCCTCATTGATTCGGTTTAGCTACCAGAGATGACCCCCAAGAATGTACGAAGACATTGAAGACAATGGTGGTTCATGAAGACATTCGTGTCGAAGACAATGACATATGAAGACTCCCCATGAAGCTTGTGGAACTCGAAGACTTAGATCCTTCGTAGCTTTACTTTATTCATGTTGTGTCATAGGAACCACCGTACTGTTAAGTGGGGTCCAAGAAAACCAGTCAGGATGACTGAAGTGATGCCTAATTCAAATCCTATGTCTTCGAGTGAAGACAATAAGAGAAAATCTTGTCCAGAGTCAGACAAGTCAGCTTTACTTGCAGCCCAAGTAAAGTTGCCATGAGAGTTCAAAATCCGACCGTTAGTACACGTGTCAGTTCCTTAGTGACCTAGGGTCATTTCGGACAAATCAGGTCAGGGTTGCCAAGTGGCTATAAATAGTCCACCCCCACAACCATAAACGGTTGGCTGCTCAGATTTCAGTGCACGGCTTTTGTCGTTTGAGAGCAACCCACCTCGAAGCCTTTGAGAGAAAATCCTTAGTGAGGAGAAAAGCCCTAACCACCCAGAGCCAGAGTAATTGGGCATCACTTAAGTCTTCTTGTCTGAGTGATCTGAAGACTTATTACACTTGAGGACTGTGCATCCTCCAGACGGTTAGGCGTCGCGTTCTGAGCATCCAAGAGGAATTGTGGATTGCCGGTGAACAAAGTCTGTGAAGGTTTGGGAGTCTACCTTGAAGACTTACCAGAGTGATTGGGCGGGGTCTGTGTGACCTTAGCTCAAGGAGAAAACGGTGAGGACTGGGTGTCCTGAGCTGCGTGTTCAGGACTGGGTGTCCGGGACTGTGTGTCCTTTGGTTTAAATACCTAGCCACTCCAACCAGACGTACAGTTGTCACAGCAACTGGAACTGGTCCAACATATCATTGTCTTCAACGTGTCACTGGTTTCATCTTCACCTCTCTTTACTTACCAGTACACATTGTGAAGCTATTGCATGCCTGCTTAATCTTCTGTCTTCACAACCTGACTGTATGATCTGTTTGGCTTCATAACTTCTTCCAACCTGATCCTCATTACACTGAAGCTATTTGTCTCTGTGCTTTCACTGTACTGTATATTTGACTATGGCTTGCGTTGTGTAATCTACCTTCCGCTGCATAGTGATAGGCTTCAAGTCTGTTTGTCTTCATAACTTCCACGTTTTGAAGACTTTCTTAAAAATCGCCTATTCACCCCCCCCCTCTAGTCGATATAACGCACTTTCAACTTGTCGCAGCTCTAACAGACTGTTTTTCATAACATGATTGACAGCGACAAGGAAAGAAGAAGATAAATGGCCTAGTCTACACGGTCGCCTTTGACCCTCCTGATTCCGCTCACCTTGTCCACAATAGGTGCGACAAGGGCCTTGAGCTCCTCCAGATCAGCATCTGGCGGCAGGCTTCGGAGGACGTTGTTGAGGCGGAGGCCTGGGTTGCGGAAGGCCACCTTCATCAGCACCTTCTGGAGAGCTCCCACGCAGATCTTACGCGACTCGTCGGCAAGCTGCTTTGGGAACTGCTCCCAGAGTCGCTGGAGCGCCGTCGCCACGCCCTTGAAGAACAGAGTAAGGTTGGCGCTGGGTTGGAGGTTCTCGTCGGAGGAGTACCCGAGATCTACCATCCCCAACTGCGCCAGCTCCTTGTCGACATCCGCGGCGACGTCCACACGACCCTTCGTCCAGTGCTCCACATTCTCTGACAAGGTCTTCCGGGCGGCAGCGGCCTTCGCTAGCAGCACCTTGCCGGCCTTGACTTCCTCCTTTAGGGCCATCTCCTGCTCCTTGGCGCCGTCCAGAGATTTGGTCAGGGCCGCCAGCTTCACTTTGAGATCGGCGTTGGAGTTCTTGGCGGCGTCCAGTTCCTTGCCCTTCTCGGCGAAAAGGGCCTGCAGCTCCGAATAGCTGTTGGCGTCCCTCTCGGGCTCGAGCTTGAGCGCGGCAAGCTCGTCGCCGCTCGCCTTGAGGTCCGCCTCCAGCTGCGTCACCTTCAGCTCCAGCTCAGCCTTGGCGGCCTCGGCAGCTGCGGCGGCTTCTTCGGCCTGCTTGACGGCTCCGCCAACTGCCCGCTCGCGCGCGGCAAGTTCCTCCTCGTGGCTGTCGAGGTTGACCTTCCGCTGCGTCAAGTCACCCTCCTGCGAAGACAACTTCTCCGCGGCGAGCCGTTGGCGCTCTTCGACGTCAGCCTTCTCGAGGAGGAAGGCCTGCTGCGCTTCGGCAAGTTGCTCCCGCTCCTTTGCCAGGGAGCGGAGAGCTTCCTGATTGGCGCCTCGGAGCTCTTCTGCGCGCTTCTTGATATCAGCGCCAGCCTTCACCACGAGTGCTTCGCGGGACTCCAGCTTGGCCTGCCGGGTGCGGTAGAGCGCCACTAGCTTCCGCAGCAGGCGCTCCTCTTCAGGATCACCGCTGCTACTGCTTGGCGCGTCAACCAGCTTCAGCCCGGCAGAGGCAAGCACCTCTCCGTCCAGCATCTCCCCCTCGATCGGCGCCCTGGAGCTTGACGCCCAGGGGAGGCTGATGAAGATGTTCTCGCCAGCCTTCAGGTAGACGCCAGGCTGGGGCTCTTCGGAGCCTGTCGCAGCTGCAGCGGCGGAGGAGTCGGTGGTCGGAGCAGCGCCTGGCGCTCCTGCGACCTCCGGGTCCTCAGTACGACCGCCAGACTCCCCGCCCGCCTCCGCGGCGGCAGCCCTGGCGGCCTCTTCGCCGGCGCCGGCTGCTTCCTCGGCGGCGGCCTCCATCTCCATCGGCTCTGCAGCAGATGGATCTGATGGCCGGAAGAGGGGAGAAGATTCAAGCAAAATCCAAGAGGAAGATCAAGAAGCCGAAGAAGCCAAGGGGAGTTTGGAAGCAAGGAAGTTACCTGCGCCAGGGCCTGCCGCTGAGGTCTCCGTCGCCGGGGGATTGCTGGCGCGGTCCCTTGCCGGAGATCCTTGCCGTGCCGGGGGCTCCTCCCTTGCCGGAGTCTCCTCCCTCGCCGGGGGCTCCTCCCTTGCCGGAGACCTCTCCCCCACCGGAGGACTCTCCCTTGGCGCTTCGGGAGCGGTCTCCAGGCTCTCCTGGTGAGGCTGCTCTGCTCCTGCACAAGTCAACAAACAAGTATCAGCACAGCAAGGATCTTCGTGCGCGCCCAACAGCGGGAAGTAAACAAGACGCTCACGCTGGGGGCTGCTCTGAAGATCAGCCGCCGGGTCCGACGGGTTCGTCTCAGGCACGTGCCCTGTTGACGCAGTGGGTTCGTCCTCGATGACGATCACTGGCACCTTGGCTCTCTTTGCCGCTCTCTGCGCCAGAGTCCTAAAAAGGAACAGATACAGAGGAAGGCAAGTGAGAAACAAGACAAGACGAAAAACAGCAAAGAACAAAGAATTGCAAGTACAATAAGAAGAACTTACTCCTCTTCCTCTTCCTCCTCGGAGCTAAACGCGGAGAAGTCAAAATCCGGCCCGCATCTGGCGCGGGAAGGAGGAGGGGTAGGCTCCCTTGGTCGCTTGGCGGGAGCAGAAGCGGCAGTCCGGGAAGACCCCGCTCCAGTCGAAGCAGCGGCAAGGGGCGCTCCTGCGGCAACAGTGCTTGCCGCGGTGGAGCGCGTCGTGCGGCCCGGCGACTGCTGGCCCGCCTGCCACCTCGCTACATCCCCGGCCTTGCGGAGACGCCTTCTTGGTGGAGACGGAGGCGCAGCCGGCGGCAGGTTGTCGGAGGACGAAGTGGAGGAAGAGTCGATCTCCAGCGAGTCGCTTGCATCCCCGACAGGCTCGCTCGGCTCGGCGCCGCTCCCGGCAAGATCTTCGTTGCCGGCAAGTTCCTCTTGCCGGGCGAGCTCTTTCTTGCCGAGGAACTCCTCTCGCTTGGCACGGGTTTTTGCCTCTTCTGCCGCCGCTTCCTCCAGAGTAAACCCAAATTCGCCTGCCGCTGCAGCTGCTGCCGCCTCTTCCAACCTGGTGGCAATGTACGCCAGTTCTGCCTTGGTGGTGTCGCGGGTGAGGCCGTCCTTCTCGTTGGCGCGGATTGGCACTTCCACCAAGTCATCGAAGAATTGCTGCACGACCTCGTCCTCTGGCTCTTGCCAGGTTGGCACGATTCCGTGCAAATCGCACAGTGGCATCATCGCCCTGATGCGGTCAAGCGCCGAATTGTTGCACAGAGGGACGACGCCCTGCGGCAATCTGAAGACTTCGGGATGATCCGAATCATATTTGAAGAGATCCTGCAGTACTCCGTTGAGCTCAAGCACGGTGAAATTGTAGTTGAGGCCTGGGCGCAGCCTCATGACGTCTGCCGCGTTCTTGAACTCCCAAGCAGGCCTCCCCCGTTCCTGCAGGGGAGCGATGCGGCGACGAAGAAAGTCTGCGCCGACGGCCCCTACAGTGAGTCCGGCAAGCCTAAGGCGCTGGATCCTGGTGACGGCAATCTGCAGCCTGCCGTCCTCCGGGGCCACGTTGCTCCAGTCACTGCCGCGCACCGCTTCTACTTGACGCCGGATGGTGAATGGCTGTGGGCTCTCCTCGACAATCCAGCACCAATCTGCTCTCCACTCCTCCCACTTGCCGCAGAACTCCCCCTCTAGATAAGATTCCTTCTTGCCGGATCTTGAGACCCAGACGATTCCGCCGGACAAAGTCTCTCCTCTCTCTACCCGAGGGATAAAGAAATGGCGGAAGAGGGCTACACTAGGGTGGACTCCGACAAAGTTTTCGCAAAGGTGTGCGAAAACTGCCATGGTGAGGATGGCGTTGGGGGTGAAGTCGAGGAGGTAGAAGCCATATGTGTTCATAATATCATAGAAGAACTCGGAAAAGGGCGGGCAGAGCCCGCAGTAGAAGAACACAGCAAAGAAAGGGTACCCATCCGGAGCCGTCGCGTGGGCTACAGCCGGGAGCACCTTGGTCCGCGGGTGAGCTCGTGTCTCCGCCGACCAGAACAGGTAATACTGCTCCCGCAACGCCTTCGCGCCGAGCTTAGGGGGGAAGATGGCTCACTCCTTCCACATCGCCGTGAGCCGCTGCGCCTCGGTCGACTTCACTGCCTTCCCCTTGTCGCCCTTCGGAGCCATGGCGAAGGTGGTGGAGGAGGCCGACGGTGGTGGTGATGCTGGTGGTAATGGGGGGAGCAGGGCGCTGTTCTCTCGTTGCTCTGAGAAGACGGGGAGCAGCGGAGGTTTTGAGATTGGAAGCAGCAACGGGCAGATGGCGCCGTACCCCTGTTTCCTCTGCTTATAAAGAGGGAGGGGAGGGGGAGGGCGGACGTTTCGCCGTCACGAATAAACAACTGCCCATGATTCCGCCCACCACGCCTCCACGCCTCCCTCCGTTTACGGAGGGGGGCGCAAACCGTCCCCTTTACCACGACGTGGCGCATGCGCGCGGGGCGCAGCCCCGCGCACACCGCCCACGTCACGCACGGTGCCGCGTTCGACGCGTGCCGTGCGGGGAGGGCGCGGTGGATGTGGAGTGAGTTATGGCGCAACCTAGGCCGCGCGTGCCCGTGCACTGTTTTGGGCCTGGCCCAACAGCGCTCGGCACCGTGTATGGCCCAGGCCCGGGGGCTCCTGTCGGTGTACTAAAGTAGGGGTACCTTAGTATCCCGAACTTGTGCACGGGCAGTCGCAGCGACCCGCGACAAGGCTTGCCGGGCGACCGCCAAGACCCTCCGTGGTTCCTTTGGGACCATTCAAGAACAAAGTATCCAAGAGCAAAACAAGGCCCCGGCAAGAGGAGCTTGCCGGGAAGGAGACAAGACCCCAGCAAGAGGAGCTTGCCGGCAAGGAGACGAGACCCCGGCAAGAGGAGCTTGCCGGGAAGACAACCAAAGCATCTCAAGAAGCTTGCTGCGGCGCACTGCGCGTCCCGACAAGACCCGGTGAGCGACAAGCTCCCGGACGCGACAAGGCAACATCTGCGGCAAGGCGCTTGCCGCGGCAAGCTACTACCCCGCAGCCCGCGCTCCAGCTTGCCCACCAACGTGTCGCTCTGGGACCACTCCTGGCGTACGTGGCGGGAGGCTGTGCAGCCGGGGGCATGCGGTGGCAAGCAAGCGCTGACAAGATAGCCATCGTGGAAAACGGTGGCGTTCCTAGCGGTCCCTCTCTGTACCATCTAGGTGACATAGACAGGCATTTAATGCCCTTGTCCCCTGTCGTCAGGGTTAGGTATGATACGACCGTTGTAGGCGGTGGAGCCAACTACCACCTCTTTTACATTTCTACCCCCACCTCCGTTGCCACCTGTCAGTGACCCCTTAGACATATAAAAGGAGGCCCATGCGCAACAGGGAGGGGGGGAGGACAGCCATTCTCACGCTCGGTCTCGCCAGCTGCTTGAGTGTACTGTAGCACTCATCGCCCCCGAGCAAGAACTCAATACAACCACCAAAGCAGGAGTAGGGTTTTACGCATCCATGCGGCCCGAACCTGGGTAAATCGATCGTCTCGCTCGTGCGTTCGCCTCGATCTACTCTCTGTGCATCCACCGCCCCCTGCCGAACCGAAAGGGGCTCGGTCCGCCGATCCCCATAGGTCTACGTGGGATCAGCAACCCCCAACAGGCGTGCCCCCACCCTCGTGGATAGGTGGAGGGCCCCCTAACGCGGATCTTCCTTCCAGTATTTTTTATATATTCCAAAATAATTCTTCGTTGATTTTCAGGTCATTTCGAGAACTTTTATTTCTCCACAAAAATAACACCATGGCAATTCTGCTGAAAACAGCATCAGTCCAGGTTAGTTCCATTCAAATCATGCAAGTTAGAGTCCAAAACAAGGGCAAAAGTGTTTGGAAAAGTAGATACGACAGAGACGTATCAACTCCCCCAAGCTTAAACCTTTGCTTCTCCTCAAGCAATTCAGTTGATAAACTGAAAGTAATAAAGAAAAACTTTTACAAACTCTGTTTTCTCTTGTTGTTGTAAATATGTAAAGCCAACATTCAAGTTTTCAGCAAATATTATGAACTAACCATATTCACAATAACATTTAGGTCTCATGTTTACTCATATCAATGACATAATCAACTAGCAAGCAATAATAATAAATCTTGGATGACAACACTTTCTCAAAACAATCATGATATGATATAACAGGATGGTATCTCGCTAGCCCTTTCTAAGACCGCAGAACATAGATGCAGAGCACCTTTAAAGATCGAGGACTGACTAGATATTGTAATTCATGGTAAAAGAGATCCAGTCAAGTCATACTTAATGTAAAGTGTAAACTAACAGTAATGAATGCAAATGACAGGGGTGCTCTCCAACTGGTGCTTTTTAATAAGAGGATGATGACTCAGCATAAAAGTAAATAGATAGGCCCTTCGCAGAGGGAAGCAGAGATTTGTAGAGGTGCCAGAGCTCGGTTTTGAAATAGATATGAATAATATTTTCAGCGATATACTTTCATTGTAAACATAACAACCGAGAGATCTCGATATCTTCCATGCTACACACATTATAGGCGGTTCCCAAACAGAATGGTAAAGTTTATACTCCCCCTCCACCAACAAGCATCAATCCATGGCTTGCTCGAAACAACGAGTGTCTCCAACTAACAAGAGTCCCTGGGGAGTTTTGTTTGTAGTTATTTTGATTTGATTTGCATAAAGCATGGGACTGGGCATCCCGGTGACCAGCTCTTTTCTCGTGAGTGAGGAGCGGAGTCCACTCCTCTTGAGAATAACCCGCCTAGCATGGAAGATACAGACATCCCTAGTTGTTACATGAGCTATTCGAGCATACAAAACAAGATGATTATTTGAAGGTTTAGAGTTTGGCACATAAAAAATTTACTTGGAATGGCAGGTAGATACCGTATATAGGTAGGTATGGTGGACTCATATGGAATAACTTTGGGGTTTATGGAATTGGATGCACAAGCAGTATTCCCTCTTAGTACAGGTGAAGGCTAGAAAAAGACTGGGAAGCGACCAGCTAAAGAGCGACAACATTCATGAACATGCATTAAAATTAATCAACACTGAATGCAAGCATGAGTAGGATATAATGCACCATGAACATAAATATCATAGAGGCTATGTTGATTTTGTTTCAACTACATGCGTGAACATGTGCCAAGTCAAGCCACTCGAATCGTTCAAAAGAGGATACCACCCTATCATACCACATCACAACCATTTTAATAGCATGTTGGCATGCAATGTAAACCATTATAAGCTCCTAGCTAATTAAGCATGGCATAAGCAACTACAATCTCTAATTGTCATTGCAAACATGTTTATTCATAATAGGTTGAATTAGGAACGATGAACTAATCATATTTACAAAAACAAGAGAGGTCGCGTTCATACCAGCTTTTCTCATCTCAATAAGTTCATCATATAATCATCATTATTGCCTTTCACTTGCACGACCGGATAGTGTGGATAACAATAATAGTGCACGTGCATTGGACTAAGCTGGAATCTGCCAGCATTCAATTCAAGAGAGAAGACAAGGTAATATGGTCTCTTTGTTAGATCAACAATAATGCATATAAGAGCCACTCAACACTTTAATTGTGGTCTTCTCCTCTCGACCCCCAAAGAACAAGAAAAGAAATAAAACTATTTACACGGGAAAGCTCCCAACAAGCAAAAGAAGAACGAGAAATATTTTTGGGTTTTCTTTTTTAATTATTACTACTACAGCATGAAAAGTAAACTAACTAAAAGCTACAACTAATTTTTTTATTTTTTTATTAAGGTTTATTAAACACACAAGAAGAAAGCATAAAAAAGGAAAATAAACTAGCATGGATGATACAATGAAAAAGTACGAGAACCGACACCTAGCATGAGTGTGTGAACATAATGTAATGTCGGTGAGAAATACGTACTCCCCCAAGCTTAGGCTTTTGGCCTAAGTTGGTCTATGCCCACGGCTGGCCTGGCGGATATCCAAAGTTGTAGCTGGGGTCGTACTGAGATGCAGCAGCTATTGCCTCATGAGGTGCCGCTTGGAGACGGGCTGTCTCCGTCCTCCTCTTATACTCATCCGCCTCCTCCCTGGTTATAACATATCTCCCTTTTGCCTGAGAGTCAAAGAAAGCAGGAGCAGGGAGAGCGACATGATAGGTGCATCGTGTGTCAAAGATTAGTCAGTACCGGAGGAACTGATCGTTCATCTCAACAAACTGATGACGAACCATGGCCTCATAATCTAAATAAATAGGAGGCAACTCAATATCATACCCATGTATGGGTATATCGAGAAAATTAGCTAGATGGGTTTCATAAATTCCACCGAAGAAATCTCCATTAAATCTATTATTATGCAACCTACGTGCAACGATAGCTGTCGGTGTCAAAACCGGCGGATCTCGGGTAGGGGATCCTGAACTGTGCGTCTAAGGCGAATGGTAACAGGAGGCAGGGGACATGATGTTTTACCCAGGTTTGGGCCCTCTTGATGGAGGTAAAACCCTACATCCTACTTCATTATTCTTGATAATATGAGTAGTACAAGAGTTGATCTACCACGAGATCAGAGAGGCTAAACCCTAGAAGCTAGCCTATGGTATGATTGTGTGTTGTCCTACGGACTAAAAACCCTCCGGTTTATATAGACACCGGAGGGGGCTAGGGTTACACAGAGTCGGTTACAAGGAAGGAGATCTACATATCCGTATTGCCAAGCTTGCCTTCCACGCCAAGGAGAGTCCCATCCGGACACGGGACGAAGTCTTCAATCTTGTATCTTCATAGTCCAACAGTCCGGCCAAAGGATATAATCCGGCTGTCCGGATACCCCCTAATCCAGGACTCCCTCAGTAGCCCCTGAACCAGGCTTCAATGATGATAAGTCTGGCGCGCAGATTATCTTCGGCATTGCAAGGCGGGTTCCTCCTCCGAATACTTCATAGAAGATCTTGAACACGAGGATCATGTCTGGCTCTGCAAAACAAGTTCCACATACCACCGTAGAGAGAATAATATTTCCACAAATCTGATCTGCTGACGTACCCCGTAGCGTGGCATCACACCACAGCCAGGTCTTTATTCGAATCGTTTTTCATAACCTATCTCAGCGTGATTTGCGAGGAGGTTTCCTCGGCACGTCTTGTCGAAGTAGAGATCGTGTCCCCTTATTACGGGATTCCCATCAATACGGACGTGGGTAACCCAACCACGCCATCAATTACGGCGCCTGGGGGATAAGCGAGTTTTACCAGGCTGGTGGGGGCGCATAGTTTCGTCCGCCCTTATAAAGGGCTAAGGTTTCATCTTTTTCTACCCACGCCTTCTTCCTCCTTGCTCATCCATTTTCGCGCACTCGAGCTCCAGCGCCCAAGTCCACATCCTTCTCCTCAACTCTCCTCAAACATGTCCAGAGCGGGAGGCAAGTGGATGGTCTCCTCCATCATGGAGGGACACATCAAAAAACTACGTGAGGCCGGATACTTAGCCGCGGATATCGTGCACCGGCTGCCAGCCGCGGGGCAGATCATCCCTACCCCGGAACCTCACGAAAGGGTGGTTTTCCTCCCCCACTTCATCCGCGGCCTTATGTTCTATTATGGGCTGGACTTTCATGATCTGGCCCCAAATTTCATCCTCAACATCTCGGCATTCATCATCGTGTGCGAGGCCTTTGTCCACATCCGGCCCCACTTCGGCCTATGGCTGAAGACCTTCAATATCAAGCCGAAGGTAGTAGGCGGCCAACAGGCGGAATGCGGCGGAGCCATGGTGGGCAAAATGCCCAACATTACATGGCTCGAGGGCTCCTTCGTGGAGACCATAAAGGGGTGACAGTCGGGGTGGTTCTACATCACCGAGCCGCGCGACACCAATTGGGCGGCGGCCCCCGAGTTTCGATCCGGAATCCCCACGTGGCTCACTTCCTGGAAGGAGAAGGGCCTGTCCTGGGCTCATCGGTGGAGCTGGAAGGACTCCAGAAGTGTATCCGGAACATAGTCCAGGTTATGCTCTTCCGTCGGATCCTCCCGTGTCAACAACAGGCTTTCAACTTATGGGAGTTCGACCTGGCCCAACACCAGACTCTACACGAGCTCTTCGACACGACGCATAAGGACGTCTGGAAGGTGCTATTCAAGGGCGCCAAGGTCCCCCCTTCTCTTACCGAGGACCGCGGGCTAAGCGCGAAGCGCCCTGCGAATCTGGGAAGCTCTGTGCATAGGGTATTTATTTCCCATAGCTTAACCATGTGCGGGGTCTGAGCTCCCATGCCTTTGACAGGACTGGGTGGAGACATCGGTGTAGATTAACTGTCCAGCCCCTTTGCCCGAAGACCCTGCAGATGCTCTCCTGATAGAGATGCGGACTCTGGCTCCTTATGAGGTGCCGGAGAAGACCAAGAAGAAGGCCATGGGAACCCGAAAGAGTTCCCGGTGCCAGGTGGTATCAGACATATCGTCCGATAACTCCAAGGCGCACTCCTCTCGTGAAAACAAGGAGAAGGAAGACGAAGATTCTCCCCCTCTAGCCGGGGGAGACAAGAAAAGGAAGGCTACCCCAACCGGGGTGGCCGAAGGGTCCAAGAAAGGAAGGACTCTCCTTCCGGACTGTTCCACCACCGCCGTCGACAGCGAAGACGAGTGGCTGCTTAGGGCCAAGCCCCTGGCGAAGTCGTAAGTATTCGGATACCAGAGTAACTCCTAGCATACTTTTGTTGCACTGCTTCTCCTAACGTCGAATATCATTATGCAGTCCACCCCAAGCCCGTATCGACGTATCATCGTCGGATGGTTCCTTGGACTCGTCGGACATGAATAGTGATACACTTCCAACCGCCTCCTCTCCTTGCCCTACGGTCAATGCCGAGGTATTGTCTCAAGGGGCACCGAGCCGGGGGGAGATAGTCCCGAAGGCGCCTCAAGGCGACCTTCCGGACTCCAGGAGCAAAGGGAGCAAGGCTCCCAGGGGCTCCAAGTTCGGCCCTCAGCCAGACACCGCGCCGGAACCTCCAGTGGTTCCGGACTCGGGCAGGAGGCCGTCTTCCAAGAGGGGCAAGCCACCCGTGCCGGTGACCTCTGTCCATCCAGAGGCACCGGACAACCTACTGTGAGCGCTTCGCGACGCTTCCATTGACGAAGAGCACCACACTATTAGGAGTGCGGTGATCAAGAAGGTTCAGTCCGCCAAGAGCGGACTGACTGAAGCCTGTGCGAGCCTTCTATGTTACCGCATAGACAGTAGCCCTTGATGCTCTGTTCTGTGTTCACAAAGAAAAGCCAAATGGAGGATCAAATAATATCTGCAGGAGTCTAATATAAGTATGTCTGTATGCGTATGCAGGCTTCGCTGCTGACCTCTGCCGCACTGACTGCGGAGGTCGCCGCGCTAAAGCAGAACCTCGAGCGGTCCGAGAAAGAGCTCGGTCTTGCCAAGAGGCAGCTCGAGGAGAATAAAGGTAAGTAATGCCTTGTGTGTGTGTGTGTATAAAGATGCGGTTGCAAAATGATAGGATCATCATGGATGTGCCAGGGGCCACGACCGAAGTGGCGACCCTGAAGCAAGCGCTATCCGAGGCCGAAAACAAAGCAACCAAGGAGCGCACCGAGCGGGAGAAATAAGAGGCACAGGTGGGCGAGATGCAGCAAGAGCTCCAGTCTCTCGTGAAGAAGCACGAGGCTTTGGAGCTTGACTCGAAGACGCGAGAGTCCGAGCTTGCCGCGGCCCTCGAGAGCACAAAGCAGGCCAAGGCTGAAGCCCAAAAGGCCCTCCAAGAGATTGAGACGATGAGGAAGATAGCGGCGGGTAAGGCATTCAATATGCAAAGCAAGCATGTGAAAGTAAATTACTTGTTACTTACCCGAGTCCGGAGCTCTCCAGGAGCATTCACAGATTTGCCCCGCAGCGTGTCGGATGCCGCAAAGTATTACCAGGCCGAGGAGGGAAGCTCGACGGAGAAGTTGTTCTGGTCTCAGTATACTAGGACCGAACACCCGATGCCTGTGAGCGACCAGCTGAAGCAACTGGTCGAGCTGCACAAGGCGGCCGAACAGACCATGAGGGGCCTTATAGTCCGGATGTGGCCTGGCGACTCCCTTCCCAACAGCTACTTCGGCCTGGTGAGGCGGCTTGTGAATGCCTGCCCACGGCTGGAAGTCATAAAGCGGCCTGTCTGCATCGAAGGTGCACGCCGGGATTTTGCCCGTGCGAAGGTGCACTGGGCCAAGATGGACGCCAAGAAGCTGGTGAAGGAGGGGCCTCCGCAGGGTAAGGAGCATTGCCACCCCGAAATGTATTATGAGGGTGTCCGGAAGGGTGCCCGTCTTATGGAGGACGAGTGTGCGAAGGATGTAACTTTTGAATGAACTTGCTCGTGTGATCCTGTATTATGAAAACTTGTTCATGTGTGCTATGCAACGCTTGTTCGAATTTAAAATATTACCTTCTGTGTGGCTGTTTATCAAATCTGAGAGATGGCCAATCGTCAGCTTCTGCTCCCATGCCACGAGTGCTGGGGTGTTCAGGATAAACCTGAGCATTCTTTTTCCCATTGTTGGGTCCTTCGAGGGAGGTGCTCAGCACAATGAACAAGGCAATCGGACTATAATGCTTTATCACTCTCACTTAGCCATAGAAGTCTACAATTTTAAATTTTGGCGAAGCCCCTGGTATTCGGAAGGCCGAATTCGGGGCGCTATACACGCCTTAAGCCGGACAAAGCCGACTCCTCGCTCTAAGCGGCATAAGTCTTTAGGGACTCGAGACCTCTCGAACAGTGACCAGCTCTCGCCTTATCATGACAGTCAGTTTTAGCTTTCTCTACTGAGGTGCTTAGCCCAAATGAACCGGGGCACAATCGCAGTAGTTCTCCCAGTGCTACCTTATCCGATATAGCGGAACGTAAGGTACCAAAACATGGGAGCCGGGCAAACCCAACTATTGACCCAAGACATGATTCGGAGCTGATGCATATAATGCTATAAGTTCGGGGTGCCGCACTATCGAAAGTGTTCGGACTTCTCACGCCGTATTATGGGGTACGCTTAAGCCCCTGGCGTATTGGCCGTACCAGAGTGTACGGGTGCTGAATGTCATGAATGAACATATATATATATATAGAAAGAATAGAGAATGCGGTAATAGTCTAGTGTTATGCATTGTTTATTCAAAAAGGTGTGTCGAAGCCGAATGATACAAGTAGTGCGATAAGCAAAAAGTAGGACTATTTGACATGTCCCCTCCAAGGGAAACCCGAGGAATGGTATTTTCACTCGTTATCAGGGACCACCTGGGAGTTCCGTGGTGCGATGTGGCTTTCTGCCTCCTTGGTTGTTGCATCGTGTGTCCGGCAATCGTACTGTGGGAAGGGGCTTCCAGAGATTAAAGTCCTAAAAGAGAGAAAAATAACAAAGCGGGAAGCCCCTAGTGCAGTTGAGCCGCATCTTGGGGCGTGCCGTAGTCGTGCCCCCCTCCCCACCTGTGCCCATGGTATTTTCAATGCATAATTATGTACGCATGGCACGGATTTTGCCGTTTGGCTGGGACTAGGGTGGGGGCCGCATTGCTATGCGAGCTCGGAACATGCCAGGCGGTCTTGTTGCCGATTACTCCGGGCGCGCTTGAAGGTGTCCGGGTCTTTAATCGCCGAACTGGTGGATTGCCTTAAGAGGCTGCTTTGCACTTCTGCTGCGAGGGCTGCAGTGTGCTCCTCCATGCAAAGAGAGCGCTCTGTGTTTCCATTGACTGTGATGACCCCCCGGGGTCCTGGTATCTTGAGCTTGAGATATGCATAGTGCGGTACCGTGTTGAATCTTGCAAATGCGGTTCGCCCAAGCAGTGCATGGTAGCCACTACGAAACGGGACTATATCGAAGATTAACTCCTCGCTCCGGAAGTTATCCGGTGATCCGAAGACCACTTCCAGTGTGACTGAGCCTGTGCAATGGGCCTCTACACCTGGTATGACGCCTTTGAAGGTTGTTTTTGTGGGTTTGATCCTTGAGGGGTCTATACCCATTTTGCGCACTGTGTCCTGATAAAGCAGGTTCAGGCTGCTACCGCCGTCCATAAGGACTCGAGTGAGGTGAAATCCATCGATGATTGGGTCTAGGACCAGTGCAGTGAATCCTCCATGACGGATACTAGTGGGATGGTCCCTGCGATCGAAGGTGATCAGAAAGGAGGACCATGGGTTGAACTTTGGCGCGACTGGCTCCAACACATATACATCCCTTAACGCACGCTTCCGCTCCCTCTTGGGATGTGGGTTGCGTATATCATGTTCACCATCTGCACTTGTGGGGGGGACCTCTTCTGTCGTCCGGTGTTCGGCTGCTGGGGCTCCTCCTCGTCATCGCTATGTGACCCCGTATCTTTGTTTTCGGCATTTAACTTGCCGGCCTGCTTGAACACCCAACATTCCTTGTTGGTCTGGTTGGCTGGCTTGTCGGGGGTGCCATGTATTTGGCACGAGCGATCGAGTATTTGGTCCAAACTGGACGGGCTCGGAGTGCTTCTTTTGAATGGCTTTTTCCGCTGACCGGGTTTAGAGCCTCTGAATCCGGCATTGACTATCGTATCCTCGATATTGTCGTTGTTGATGCGGCGCTTGTGTTTGTTGCGACGTGACCTACCATTGCCATCCATGGTATTCGAAGTACCATGGTTTTTTGATATACTATTTCTGCAAGCCAGCCAGCTGTCTTCTCCCGCGCAAAAGCGGGTCATGAGTGTCGTGAGGGCTGCCATAGATTTCGGCTTTTCCTAGCCAAGGTGCCGGGCGAGCCACTCGTCGCGAATGTTGTGCTTAAAAGCTGCTAGGGCCTCTGCATCCGGACAGTCGACGATTTGATTTTTCTTTGTCAGGAACCATGTCCAGAATTGCCTGGCCGATTCCTCTAGCTGCTGAATTATGTGGCTCAAGTCATCAGCATCTGGTGGTCGCACATAAGTGCCCTGGAAGTTGTCGAGGAATGCGGCTTCCAGATCTTCCCAATGGCCAATGGATTCTATTGGCAGGCTGTTGAGCCAATGCCGAGCTAGTCCTTTGAGCTTGACTGGCTGGTATTTGATGGCGTGTAGATCGTCACCGTGGGCCATGTGGATGTGCAGGAGGAAGTCCTCGATCCATACCGCGGGATCTGTTGTGTCGTCGTATGATTCGATATTTATGGGTTTGAAACCCTCTGGGATTTGGTGATCCATTACTTTGTCTGTGAAGCATATGGGGTGTGCGGCGCCTCTGTAGTGGGCTATGTCGCGACGCAGCTCGAATGAGTTTTGTCCACTGTGTTCGGCCCGGCCGGATTTACTTTTACTATATCCGGCGTGACAGTTATCGTCTCGCGTAGTGGCGCGCCCTCGTGATCCGTAGATCGATCTTGCGTGTTATGCTTTGTCCTCCAATACGTCTCGCAGGTCTAGCGTGTTTCCCCGTGCCTTGTCATTTTTATTTGAGTGGCGTCGGGGTGCGGGCTGAGTTTTTGGCTGAAATGCCTCTCTATCGCGGCCACGAGGTGGCCGATCAGCCGCGTCATATGCTGGAGATGTAGGTTTTAATGCTTCCTCCTCCAGTCGGGGTAGCAACTTGCGCATTGGGTAACTCTTGGAGGGGCGTTCGAGTTCATATTCCTCGGCCGCAAGGACTTCTGTCCATCTGTCAGCTAGCAAATCTTGATCAGCTTGAACCTGATGCTGCTTTTTCTTAAGGCTATTTGCCGTGGCTATAAGCCGGCGCTTCAAGCGCTCTTGCTCGGCGGGATCCTCTGGCACGACAAATTCGTCGTCGTCGAGGCTTGCCTCGTCTTTGGAGGGAGGCATGTAATTATTATCCTCCGCCTCTCCATCTGCCGCTCTCTTGGGAGGGCTGGCTTCTCCATCCTCCTGCTCTAAATCTTGCTGGAGGGGATTGTTGTCGTCTTCGGCACTGTCCGGAGTGCTATTATCTCCTATGCCGGTGTCACCGCTTTTGCTTTGGCGAGACTTAGAGCGGTGCCGCTGACGTCGGCGCTTGGGTTGCTTCTTGGAGGGGTCATCCTCCGTTGTCTCGTCACCGTTGCCTTCTTTGGGTGTGTCCACCATGTATATATCATATGATGAGGTGGCTGTCGAGTGCCCTATGGGCAGTGGTTCCTCTTTGTCTCCCGAATCGTCATCCATACTGTCGATGTCTTCGGAGTCAAAGTCAAGCATGTCGGTCAAATTGTCGACAGTGGCTACTAAGTGGGTGGTGGGTGGGCGGCGAATTTCTTCGTCATCCGCATCGCAATCCTGCCGAACATAGTTCGGCCAGGACTCTCCTGACAGGGAGAGAGACCTTAATGAGTTCAGTATGTCGCTGAAGGGCGAGTGCTGAAAGATATCCGCGGAGGTGAACTCCATGATTGGTGCCCAGTCGGATTCGATAAGCACGGGCACAGGCGGTTCGGAGTCCGTGGCCGGGGAAGAATCTAGCAGTTTGGCGTCACGGCTCCCGTGAAGGGTAAGGTCGATACTCGGCTTGATCGCCGCTGAGAATACGGCCTTCATAGCGGGGTCTATCCACCCGTCCATGGATGGCACAATTGGCTCCGGATTGAGGGTCGAAGCGGTTGCTGGTGCGGTCTCCTGAACACTGTCCGATGGTAGAGTTAAATCATGCTCATCGTGATCGTGCGGCACACTCAGCAGGGGCTCGAATCCGTCAAAGATCAAGTCTCCATGGATGTCGGCCATGTAGTTTAAGCTTCCAAACCTGACCTGGTGGCCAGGGGCGTAACTCTCGATCTGCTCCAGATGGCCAAGCGAGTTGGCCCGTAGTACGAAGCCACCGAATACAAAGATCTATCCGGGGGGAAAGTCTTACCCTGGACTACATCGCTATCGATGATCGAAGGAGCCATCAAGCCTAACAGTGACGACACAGAGGAACTCTTAATGAAAGCACCAATGTTGGTGTCAAAACCGGCGGATCTCGGGTAGGGGGTCCCGAACTGTGCGTCTAAGGCGGATGGTAACAGGAGGCAGGGGACACGATGTTTTACCCAGGTTCGGGCCCTCTTGATGGAGGTAAAACCCTACGTCCTGCTTGATTATTCTTGATAATATGAGTAGTACAAGAGTTGATCTACCATGAGATCAGAGAGGCTAAACCCTAGAAGCTAGCCCATGGTATGATTGTCTGTTGTCCTACGGACTAAAAACCCTCCGGTTTATATAGACACCGGAGGGAGCTAGGGTTACACAAAGTCGGTTACAAGGAAGGAGATCTACATATCCGTATTGCCAAGCTTGCCTTCCACGCCAAGGAGAGTCCCATCCGGACACGGGACGAAGTCTTCAATCTTGTATCTTCATAGTCCAACAGTCCGGCCAAAGGATATAATTCGGCTGTCCGGATACCCCCTAATCCAGGACTCCCTCAATAGCCCCCAAATTATAATGTCTATCTCCTAATACAGCACTCCTGAGAACACTGAGGTCAGGGACACACATGTGACCTGCTTCATCCTTACCATTTATGCACCTACCTATGAAGAGAGCAAAATAATCTATAGCAGGAAAATGAATGCTCCCTATGGTAGCTTGTGCTATGTCTCTAGATTCCCCCACAGTTATACTAGCAAGAAAATCTCTAAATTCAGATTTGTGAGGTTCATTAGGACTACCCCATTGTGGAAGTTTGCAAGCAGTGTTAAAATCCTCTAAGTCCATAGTATAAGAATTTTCATAAAGATCAAACAGGACAATTTGAGAATTGCGTGATGATGAAAATTCAAACCTTCTCACAAAGGAATCAGTGAGATAGTGGTACTGGCGGCACTTAACCGCCTCGAAGTTCTCAAGATCAGCATTACACACATATGCGTTAAATTCTTCCTTGATTCCTGCTCGATCCATAAAGTCCTCTGAAGGCCATTCACAAGCCCGCACTTGAGCTTCCCTTGGTGGTTCATCGTCGGCATCGCATATTGCGAGCTTGTGTCCTTGCTTCCTTGAAGGACCACCTTGGTACATTTTCCCAAACATATTTCTTCCTCTGAAAAATTTCTGAAATTTTAGTAATTTCAAAATAAAAGTGAACCAAACTCAACAAAATTGATAACAACTACTCCTACAAGTGCCAAGAGGCCATATCATGCATCAAAACTACTTTTGACAATATAAGTTAGACATGCAAGCTCAAGAACAGGGTCACCTAAGCAGTAAAAATATGCAATGAATAAAGCACTAGAACAAAAACTAATTGGACCACTGGAGGAGTCACATACCAAGGAACAATCCCCCAAAGCAGTTTTGTGAGAGGTGCTTTGAGCAAGGAGATCGAAAATGGTAGCAAAATGAGCTTGGACTCGGGTTTGAGCTGGTTAGTGATGTGTTACCTCTTGAGCACTGCGTTGGTTTTCCCCGAAGAGGAAGGGATGATACTGCAAAGTAGCCTAAGTATTTCCCTCAATTTTTGAGAACCAAGGTATCAAAGTAGGATGCTACGCGCGAGTCCCTCGTACCTGCACAAAACAAATAAATCCTCGCAACCAACGCGATAAGGGGTTGTCAATCCCTACACGGCCACTTACGAGAGCGAGATCTGATAGATATGATAAGATAATATTTTTGGTATAATAAAGATGCAAAGTAAAATAAAAGCAAAGGAAATAACTAAGTATTGGAAGATTAATATGATGAAGATAGACCCCGGGGACATAGGTTTCACTAGTGGCTTCTCTCAAGAGCATAAGTATTCTACGGTGGGTGAACGAATTACTGTTGAGCAATTGACAGAATTGAGCATAGTTATGAGAATATCTAGGTATGATCATGTATATAGGCATCACGTCCAAGACAAGTAGACCGACTCCTGCCTGCATCTACTACTATTACTCCACTCATCGACCACTATCCAGCATGCATCTAGAGTATTAAGTTAATGAAAACAGAGTAACGCCTTAAGCAAGATGACATGATGTAGAGGGATAAACTCATGCAATATCATGAAAACCCCATCTTGTTATCCTCGATGGCAATAATACAATACGTGCCTTGCTGCCCCTACTGTCACTGGGAAAGGACACCGCAAGATTGAACCCAAAGCTAAGCACTTCTCCCATTGCAAGAAAGATCAATCTAGTAGGCCAAACCAAACTGATAATTCGAAGAGACTTGCAAAGATAACCAATCATACATAAAAGAATTCAGAGAAGATTCAAATATTGTTCATAGATAGACTTGGTTATAAACCCACAATTCATCGGTCTCAACAAACACACCGCAAAAAGAAGATTACATCGAATAGATCTCCACAAGAGAGGGGGAGAACATTGTATTGAGATCCAAAAAGAGAGAAGAAGCCATCTAGCTACTAACTATGGACCCATAAGTCTGAGGTGAACTACTCGCACTTCATCGGACGGGCTATGGTGATGATGTAGAAGCCCTTCGTGATCGATGCCCCCTCCGGCGGAGCTCTGGAACAGGCCCCAAGATGGGATCTCATGGATACAGAAAGTTACGGCAGTGGAATTAGGGTTTTGGCTCTGTATCTGATCGTTTGGGGGTATGTACGTATATATAGGAGGAAGGAGTACATCGGTGGAGCAATAGGGGGCCCACGAGGGTGGAGGGCGCGCCTGGGGGGGAGGGGGTAGGCACGCCCCCTACCTCGTGGCCTCCTCTTTTGTGTCTTGACATAGGGTCCAAGTTTCCTGGGTCTTGCTCGTTGAGAAAATCACGTTCCCGAAAGTTTCATTCCGTTTGGACTCCGTTTGATATTCCTTTTCTTCGAAACCCTAAAATAGGAAAAAAAACAGCAATTCTGGGCTGGGCCTCCGGTTAATAGGTTAGTCCCAAAAATAATATAAAAGTGGATCATAAAGCCCAATAATGTCCAAAACAGTAGATAATATAGCATGGAGCAATCAAAAATTATAGATACGTTGGAGACGTATCAAGCATCCCCAAGCTTAATTCCTGCTCGTCCTCGAGTAGGCAAATTAAAAAAACAGAATTTTTGATGTGGAGTGCTACTTGGCATAGTTTTAATGTAATTCTTCTTAATTGTGGTATGAATATTCAGATCCAAAAGATTCAAGATAAAAGTTCATATTAACATATTAGCTCTAGTGCATACTAACAAAGCAATTATGCCTTCTCAAAATAACATGGCCAAAGAAAGTTCATCCCTACAAAATCATATAGTTTAGTCATGCTCCATTTTCGTCACACAAGAATGCTCTCATCATGCACAACCCCGATGACAAGCCAAGCAATTGTTTCATACCTTAGCAATCTCAAACCTATAAACTTTCACGCAATATATGAGCGCGAGCCATGGACATAGCACTATGGGTGGAATAGAATCTGATGATGGGGGTTATGTGGAGAAGACAAAAAGGGAGAAAGTCTCACATCAACGAGGCTAATCAATGGGCTATGGAGATGCCCACCGATTGATGTTAATGCAAGGAGTAGGGATTGCCATGCAACGGATGCACTAGAGCTATAAATGTATGAAAGCTCAACAAAAAAAACTAAGTGGGTGTGCATCCAACTTGCTTGCTCACGAAGACCTAGGGCACTTGAGGAGGCCCATTGTTGGAATATACAAGCCAAGTTCTATAATGAAAATTTCCCACTAGTATATGAAAGTGACAAAACAAGAGACTCTCTATCATGAAGGTTATGGTGCTACTTTGAAGCACAAGTGTGGCAAAGGATAGTAACATTGTCCCTTCTCTCTTTTTCTCTCATTCTTTTTTAGGCATTTTTCTTTTTTTTATATGGCCTTTCTTTCTCTCTTTTTTTTTATTTATTTATTTCCTCACTTGGGACAATGCTCTATCATCACACTTCTATCTATTTACAACTCAATGATTACAACTCGATGCTAGAACAAAAGATGACTCTACATGAATGCCTCTGGTGGTGTACCGGGATATGCAATGAACCAAGAGTGACATGTATGATAGAATTATGAATGGTGTCTTTGCCACAAATACTATGTCAAGTACATGATCATGCTAAGCAATATGACAATGATGAATGTGTCATGATAAACGGAATGGTGGAAACTTGCATGGCAATATATCTCGGAATGGCTATGGAAATGCCATAATAGGTAGGTATGGTGGCTATTTTGAGGAAGATATAAGGAGGTTTATGTGTGAAAGAGCGTATCATATCACGGGGTTTGGATGCACCGGCGAAGTTTGCACTAACTCTCAATGTGAGAAAGGGAAATGCACGGTACCGAAGAGGCTAGCAATGATGGAAGGGTGAGAGTGCGTATAATCCATGGACTCAACATTAGTCATAAAGAACTCACATACTTATTGCAAAAATCTACAAGTCATCAAAAACCTTGGCACTACATGCATGCTCCTAGGGGGATAGATTGGTAGGAAAAGACCATCGCTCGTCCCCGACCGCCACTCATAAGGAAGACAATAAAAAAACACCTCATGTTTCAAATTTGTCACACAACGTTTACGATACGTGCATGCTACGGGACTTGCAAACTTCAACACAAGCACTTCTCAAATTCACAACTACTCAACTAGCACGACTTTGATATTATTACCTCCATATCTCAAAACAATCATCAAGCATCAAACGTCTCTTAGTATTCAAAACACTCCTAGGAATTTTTTTACTAATCTTGAATACTTAGCATATTAGGATTATTTAAGAAAATTACCATGCTATTTAAGACTCTCAAAATAATCTAAGTGAAGCATGAGAGATCTATAGTTTCTATAAAACAAATCCACCACCGTGCTCTAAAAAATATAAGTGAAGTACTAGAGCAAAACTATATAACTCAAAAGATATAAGCGAAGCACATAGAGTATTCTAACAAATTCCAAATCATGTATGGCTCTCCCAAAAGGTGTGTACATCAAGGATGATTGTGGTAAACTAACAAATAAAGACTCAAATAATACAAGACGCTCCAAGCAAAACACATATCATGTGGTGAATAAAAATATAGCTCCAAGTAAAGTTACCGATAGAAGTAGATGAAAAGAGGGGATGCCTTCCGGGGCATCCCCAAGCTTTGGCTTTTAGGTGTCCTTAGATTATCTTGGGGGTGCCATGGGCATCCCCAAGCTTAGTCTCTTTCCACTCCTTGTTCCATAATCCATCAAATCTTTACCCAAAACTTGAAAACTTCACAACACAAAACTTAAAGTAGAAAATCTCGTGAGCTCGGTTAGCAAAAGAAAAAAAAGACCACTTCAAGGTACTGTAATGAACTCATTCTTTATTTATATTGGTGTTAAACCTACTGTATTACAACTTCTCTATGGTTTATAAACTATTTTACTACCCATAGATTCATCAAAATAATCAAACAACACACGAAAAACAGAATCTGTCAAAAACAGAACAGTCTGTAGTAATCTGTAGCTAGCGCAAGATCTAGAACCCCAAAAATTCTAAAATAAATTGATGGACGTGAGGAATTTATCTATTAATCATCTGCAAAAATAATTAACTAAATATCACATTCCAAATAAAAATGCCAGCAGTTCTCGTGAGCGCTAAAGTTTCTGTTTTTTTACAGCAAGATTAACAAGACTTTCCCCAAGTCTTCCCAACGGTTCTACTTGGCACAAACACTAATTAAACACAAAAAACACAACCTAAACAGAGGATAAATACATTTTTTATAACTAAACAGGAGCAAAAAGCAAGGAATAAAAATAAAATTGGGTTGCCTCCCAACAAGCGCTATCGTTTAACGCCCCTAGCTAGGCATAACAAGCAAGGATAGATCTAGGTATTGCCATCTTTGGTAGGCAATTATTCAATGAGGCATCTACCATCTTTAGGAATTATCAAACTTTTAGGCAAAAGATTGAAAAATTCATTTGTAACGAATGGTTCCTTAATGATAGCAAAAAGATTGGGATGAATACTTATAGATTTGAGATCCGCAGTTTCCTTAGAGGATTCACCCTTATTTTTAGGAACATACATAAGCTTGGCAATTTTAGTGGAAGGACTTGGAGTATTATTTATAGAAGAAAAAATGGTTCTCAAGTTGGTAATAATATCCTCAAGTTTATCGATCCTAGTGGAATCATGATTTATTTTCTCATTAACTATGGGTTCCTTCTCTTTAATATTTTTCAAAGTGACTCCTACTTTAGATACATATTGAGAGATTCAGTTGTGGATCTTTTTATCCAAATTTTCAATTAACTCTACGGTAGCAACCTTATTTTCAATAATTTCGAGCCTCTGCATTACATGCTCCAAAGTTAAAACAGTTCCATTAACCAAAAGAGGGGGTGAGCCAAACAAATCTATCATAGCATTATAAGAATCAAAAGTATGGCCACCCAAGAAGTTCCCTTCGGTAATAGTATCAAGGATATATCTGTGCCAAGGAGTTACGCCTACATAAAAATTGCGAAGAAGAACGGAAGTAGATTGCTTCCTTGTAGATCTATTTTGAGCATTGCAAATTCTATACCAAGCATCTTTTAGATTTTCTTCCTCCCTTTGCTTAAAATTTAGAATTTCATTCTCAGGAGACAACGGAGAAGATAAGGGACTAGCCATAACAACAAGCAAACGAAAAAGAGGCAAATAGAGAAAGATAGGGAGGATAGAGAGAGAGGGCGAATAAAACGGCAAGGGTGAAGTGGGGGACAGGAAAACGAGAGGCAAATGGCAAATAATCTAATGCGGGAGATAGGGATTGTGATGGGTACTTGGTATATTGACTTTTGCATAGACTCCCCAACAACGGCGCCAGAAATCCTTCTTGCTACCTCTTGAGCACTGCGTTGGTTTTCCCCGAAGAGGAAGGGATGATGCAGCAAAGTAGCGTAAGTATTTCCCTTAGTTTTTGAGAACCAAGTATCAATCCAGTAGGAGGCTACGCGCGAGTCCCTTGTACCTGCACAAAACAAATAAATCCTCGCAACCAACGTGATAAGGGGTTGTCAATCCCTACACGGCCACTTACGAGAGTGAGATCTGATTGATATGATAAGATAATATTTTTGGTATTTTTATGATAAAGATGCAAAGTAAAATAAAATCAAAGGAAATAACTAAGTATTGGAAGATTAATATGATGAAGATAGACCCGGGGGCCATAGGTTTCACTAGTGGCTTCTCTCAAGAGCATAAGTATTCTACGGTGGGTGAATGAATTACTGTTGAGCAATTGACAGAATTGAGCATAGTTATGAGAATATCTAGGTATGATCATGTATATAGGCATCACGTCTGAGACAAGTAGACTGACTCCTGCCTGCATCTACTACTATTACTCCACTCATCGACCGCTATCCAGCATGCATCTAGAGTATTAAGTTAATGAAAACAGAGTAACGCCTTAAGCAAGATGACATGATGTAGAGGGATAAACTCATGCAATATGATGAAAACCCCATCTTGTTATCCTCGATGGCAACAATACAATACGTGCATTGCTGCCCCTACTGTCACTGGGAAAGGACACCGCAAGATTGAACCCAAAGCTAAGCACTTCTCCCATTGCAAGAAAGATCAATCTAGTAGGCCAAACCAAACTGATAATTCGAAGAGACTTGCAAAGATAACCAATCATACATAAAAGAATTCGGAGAAGATTCAAATATTGTTCATAGATAGACTTGATCATAAACCCACAATTCACCGATCTCAACAAACACACCGCAAAAAGAAGATTACATCGAATAGATATCCACAAGAGAGGGGGAGAACATTGTATTGAGATCCAAAAAGAGAGAAGAAGCCATCTAGCTAATAACTATGGACCCATAGGTCTGAGGTGAACTACTCACACTTCATCAGATGGGCTATGGTGATGATGTAGAAGCCTTCTGTGATCGATGCCCCCTCCGGCGGAGCTCCGGAACAGTGTGACGCCCGGATAATCATGCTATAGTAATCCCACGCTAATCATGCCACGCCACCTCGGTTACTGTTGATAAACTCGCGTTGATTCGAAACCGAAACAAATTCAAATCAATGATCAGGTCAAACGACAAAAGTTTTCCAATATCAAAACTAAAATGTTCTGGATATGACACATAATTCATGAGTGATAATGGTGGAGGAACCAACATTTCTTATAATAGTTTAATTCACTAAAATAACCAAAGCTTAGGGAAAAGCAATTAATTTAATGTCTTTCATAAAGTTATAATAATATAACTAAATTAGTAGTGTGCCAAAATAATTATGGCAGATGCCTAATTAGTAATACTAATTTAGGTGCTAACTTGGTATCTTATAAAGCTAAAATAATAGAAACCTTAAATGAAAACAGAAAAGAAAACAAATAAAGAAAAGAAAAAAACAGAAGACAAAAAAAAAGAGGGAACCCCCCCCCCCCCCCACGGCCTACTAGCCTAGTTGGCCGGCCCATTCGGGCACAGGCCCAACCGGCCCCTCCCCCTCCCCTTATCCATCCCCCCCCAAACCCTAACCCATCCGATCCCCATTCCCCCCCCCCACTCGCGCCCCCACTCCCTCTCCCCCGATCCAATCGGGATCGGGCCCGACGCCGGCGCCGCCCCTCACTCCCCTCGTCCCGTACGGCGCCCCAACCCCGTCGCCGACGCTCACCGTCCAGGACGCCGCCCGGGACCCGCGCCACCTCGTCCGCGTCGTGCTCGCCGCCCGGAGCCACCCCGCCGTCGCTCCCGTCCCCCTCATCTCCGCCTCGCCTCCACCTCGACGGCTCCAACGAGCCTCGCCGACCCCTCTGCTCTCCAACGCCGGTGAGGGCCGCGCCCTCCTCCTCCCTCTGCCCCGTGCGCCACGTCCTCGTCCCGTGACCGACGCCGTGCCCGCCCACTCCGGCCGCTCGTCCTACGCGCGCGCCCGCACCCCGCGCGTCCCTCTCTCCCCTATCCCCGCGCGCATGTCGACCGCGCTCGCGCGCCCGCGCTCACGGCCTCGCCTCTGATCTGCCGTGCCGCTCCACTGCCGCGGCTCTGCTCCGCCACGCCGCCCGCTCCGCCCACTCCCTGCCGCGGCCTCGCCCGCCTGCTGCCGCTGGCCGCTTCTGCTTTGCTGCGTCCACGCGACCGCGTTGCTTGGCCGCATAGCCGTCGCCCTCCCGCTCGTCGCTCCGGTCGGCTGGCCGTGCACCGTGGCTGCCGGCCCGCCCGCGCGTGCTCGGGTCCTGGTGACCCGGCGCCCGCTCCGGGAACCGCTGACCAGCGCCCGCTAGGGCCCTTGGCCACAGACATGTGGGGCCCGGCCCCAGAACGTTAAAAAAAAGAGAAAAGAAAAAGGAAATAAAAAATGACTTAATAAAATTAATAATTAATTAATTAGTGAATTAATTAACTTAATTAATCTTGTTTAGTTAACCTAATTAAGTATTGAGAGTTAATTAAACTGTGATTAGATTAGTTAAATCCTAATTAGAGTAAACAATGTATGACATGCGGGACCCACAGATCAGATTGACCCAGTCAACTCCCTGTTGACTGCTGACGTCATGATGATGTCAGCATGCACTATTCTGGATAATGTTGTATTTAAATAGTTAAATAAATTCTAAAAATGATTAAAAACTTTAGAAAATCATATAAAATAAACCGTAGCTCACATGAAAATACTTTCTACCTGAAAGTTGCTCAGAACGACGAGACGATTCCGGATACGCAACCCGTTCGTCCGCCACACCTCCCTAACCTATCGAACTCGCAACTTTCCCCCTCCGGTCCTCTACCCGAAAACGCAAAACACCGGGGATACTTTCCCGGATGTCATCCCCCTTCACCGGTAGCACCTATTACCGCGTTAGGGCACCCCTAGCACTGTTACTTGTCATGTCATGCATCACTATGCATATGCTTGCTTAAATATTTATTGTTTCTCCCCCCTCTTCTCTCGATAGACACCGAGACCGACGCCGCTGCTACCCAGTACGACTACGGAGTTGACGACCCCTCTCTCTTGCCAGAGCAACCAAGCAAGCCCCCCCTTTGATCACCAGATATCGCCTACTCTTCTCTATACTGCTTGCATTAGAGTAGTGTAGCATGTTACTGCTTCTCGTTAATCCTATACTGATGCATAGCCTGTCCTTGCTACTACTGTTGTTACCTTTACCTGCAAACCTAATGCTTAGTATAGGATGCTAGTTTATCATCAGTGGCCCTACATTCTTGTCCGTCTGCCATGCTATACTATTGGGCCGTGATCACTCGGGAGGTGATCACGGGTATATACTATATACTTTAAACATGATACATGTGGTGACCAAAGTCGGGTTGGCTCGAGGAGTACCCGCGAGTGATTCACGGATTGGGGGCTGAAAGGACCTTTGTCCCGACGGCCCTCTGTGTGGATCTTTGTGGCGGAGCGACAGGGCAGGTTCCGACCACCTAGGAGAGAGGTGGGCCTGGCCCTGGTCGGCGTTCGCGGATACTTAACACGCTTAACGAGATCTGGGTATTTGATCTGAGTCTGGCCATTTGGTCTATACGCACTAACCATCTACGCGGGAGTAGTTATGGGTATCCCGGCGTCGTGGTATCAGCCGAAGCCTTCGTGACGTCAGCGACTGAGTGGCGCGCGCCGGATTGGACTGGAAAGCCACTAGGCTAGGTTTGCTTCCGGCCGTGTACGCAACGTGCAGGTGTGCAAAGGACGATGGGCCCAGACCCCTGCGCCATAGGATTTAGACTGGCGTGCTGACCTCTCTGTTGTGCCTAGGTAGGGCTGCGACGTGTTGATCTTCCGAGGCCGGGCATGACCCAGAAAAGTGTGTCCGGCCAAATGGGATCGAGCGTGTTGGGGTATGTGGTGCACCCCTGCAGGGAAGATTATCTATTCGAATAGCCGTGTCCCTCGGTAAAAGGACGACCCGGAGTTGTACTTTGACCTTATGACAACTAGAACCGGATACTTAATAAAACACACCCTTCCAAGTGCCAGATACAACCGGTGATCGCTCTCTCACAGGGCGACAAGGAGAGGATCATCGGTTAGGATTATGCTATATGATGCTACTGGGAGGACTTCAGTCTACTCTCTTCTACATGCTGCAAGACGGAGGCTGCCAGAAGCGTAGTCTTCGACAGGATTAGCTATCCCCCTCTTATTCTGGCATTCTGCAGTCCAGTCCACATATGATACCCTTATTCCATTTGATACCCATGCATATGTAGTATAGCTCCTTGCTTGCGAGTACTTTGGATGAGTACTCACGGTTGCTTTCTCCCTCTTTTCCCCCTATCCCTTCTACCTGGTTGTCGCAACCAGATGTTGGAGCCCAGGAGCCAGACGCCACCGTCGACGACGACTCCTACTACACCGGAGGTGCCTACTACTACGTGCTGCCCGCTGACGATGACCAGGAGTAGTTTAGGAGGATCCCAGGCAGGAGGCCTGCGCCTCTTTCGATCTGTTTCCCAGTTGTGCTAGCCTTCTTAAGGCAGACTTGTTTAACTTATGTCTGTACTCAGATATTGTTGCTTCCGCTGACTCGTCTATGATCGAGCTCTTGTATTCGAGCCCTCGAGGCCCCTGGCTTGTAATATAATGCTTGTATGACTTATTTTATTTGTAGAGTTGTGTTGTGATATCTTCCCGTGAGTCCCTGATCTTGATCGTACACGTTTGCGTGTATGATTAGTGTACGATTAAATCGGGGGCGTCACAAGTTGGTATCAGAGCCGACTGCCTGTAGGAATCCCCCTTCCACACTCCTTGGCCGAAGTCGAGTCTAGACATTACTAAAACTTTTACTAACACGGCTGTGTGTCTTACGGGCACACGTCGCCATTTGGGTGGTATTAGGATCTTTTACTCCTCGATCTATACTCTGGGACTCTAATCTCTCCCCTATTCGGGTTAAATGAATTTTGCTAAATCTAACATTAGGATCTTGTTATCACTCTCTCCCGGAGAGCCCTTCATTACAGATGATCGACTGCTTCAACAGAAGATTCTGATAATACTCTCTGATGTTCTCCTGAAACTTTGTGCCATTGCTTTTGCAATTCCCTACCACCGAAAATTTCCTATGGATAAATACTTACACCTGTCGTTCTTACTTTTATTCCCAGTTGGTCTTGTTATTACAAGACGCCCCGAAATACTCGTCGTTGTTTCGATAATCCTTTGAGCTTACTGCCTTGCTGTTCTTTGTCACCTGAATACCCCTATGGATAATCCTCGCACTTGTCGAGTATCCACTCATCCCCAGTTGTTCATATGTTTCAAAATGGTCTTTGAAATACTATTCGATCCTCCAAAAATCCCTAGTAGCTTATTGCTCTGCAATACTTGCCTGCTTACATTATGGATGCTTTCCATATGTCTGGCAATATTCGTTAGTATCCTTAGGCATCGTCTTTTTGATCCTATTGATTCAACATGAGTGCGAATGCACGCAATCATCAGTTGATCCTTTTAAATTATCTTTTCGACTCAGACGTTATTTTAAAACATGAGATGGATCTCGACCAATCAAATTGCTGCCGATTGTACCCTTAAGGCTATTCAACTTAGCCATCCCTGATCAGAGCATTGCTTCTGATCCCTTGTCTTGGGATTGATAATTCCTTTGCATTTGAGCCTTGAATTAGTCAGTTGTTTCTAAAGTCTGATCTCCTTGCATTGTTTCTCCCTCTGGTTGAGTACCGATGCTCGCACCAGATCCCTTGAGAACCACCAGATCATTTGCGTGATTTTATCCGACAACGTCCTTCATATTCAATAAGTCTGTGAGCCTTTCCTCGGATACATAATACCTTTGGTAAATTGTATCCTCTGCTTTCTCAAACATGCTCTACTATCGAGCTGGTGTTATTTATTCTTGAAATTTGTGGTATGTACTCCTAAGATGCCCTGATGGGTTGAACCTATGCCTTCTCTAAACTGTGTGAACTCGAAAGTTTTCACGAGCCATACACTTCTGGTATTTTGCCAAATAAAATTTCAACACTACAACTTCTTCGAAAGTGAGAAGTGAATGAAAGGTTATGCATTGGAGAAGTGGGAGTCGACCTTGAACTTGTGTTCATGCCCATGGACACGATGTAGATCTTATCGTTAAAGCTTCTCTTAAATTAAATTATTCCTTTGGTATAAGTTCATCTTATATCTGGGATCTGACCTTTTGCAATCGGGGTTCCGACCATGTTCTCTTTTAAATACCATTTTCGATGCAAGTGTAAGCACTTGTCTCATGTGGATCAATACCTCGGTCCAACCTCTACTTTGATCCGTCTTTGAGTATTACCCCCCTGGTATCTCGAGATTATCTTGAAACTGCATAACTTCTTATGAGTTCTTCATCAAGTACTACATTCTCACTGATTACAGTTTTCATGGGCTCTGAGTTATTAAACACTCAAAGACACCGATAACTGAACCGAGTCTGCCCTACGATTCAGCAACTCTTGATAATCTTCTTTAAGTCCGAGTTTGTACTCGATCATGCCATTCCTAGCCTGATCGGCTATATCATTATCATGCTAAATTTTAACTGTGCTACCTGGTCCTTAATCCCGGAGCACAACTTTCGATGATGAGCTAAGCTTACGTCGATCTTCCTCGTCATATCAATTCACCTTGAACAACAAGCTTGATTTCAAGTTTGTGCCCTACCCATGGTTCCAATAACCTTCCGCTTCATCATTCCTTTGATTTGATGTTGTCACTGATTGATTACATCTTGAAATCTCTCGACCAATGTGCCGTGAAGATCATCAACCTTATGAGGTCTTCCTGGATATCAATTGAATTCATGATGAGAAATACCATCCTTGCCCCCGATGAATTGTATTATCATCGGCCACTTTATTGCCTTCCCTCCAACACAAACTTATTTGTGTTTTGAGTTATACCTTGAGATCCTTGCTATACAACATTTGTTCTTCTTTACCTTGGAATGTTACTACCATTTATGTCAAGAATGTCGTGGTAATTTTACCACCTCTTGAGAATTCTTGATATAGTAATATCTCTCGCCTTTTGCGTTCATCTCTTGGTCTCCGTATTGTTTCTAACCGGAATACCGACTAATGGTCTGTGTTGTGCAAATTCTAAACTTCTAGCACCCCTATTGCTTGAAGTTATTGGTCTACAGTTTCATTCTAAGTCTATTGATTATTGAATCATCATTCAAACATTGATCGTGCTACCTAGTCCAGATTCCTGGTTGCACCCTTCTATCATTGTTCAGTTGTGTATGTTTCCCTCGAGCATACATCATTATGACATTTGATCCGACAAATGATATTTCCTTGTTCACATAATTGTGGAAATCAATCCTTTGGAAATCGTGATGATTTGTTGCTGAGCCTATCAGCCACCTCCTCATCCTCTCCTTGGTTTACTGATGAACTCTTGTTTCGGAACTCGCTTCCATAGTTCATTTCCCGAGAATCTTACAATGTCATCTCGTCAAATTGTGCCGCACCTTTTCTTCTCAGGCATCCTAAGTCTGAGGTATCGTGACACCAATCAGATCTGAATCTCGGTCAGACATGAGGGTTGGAACTTATTTCCAAGAGTTATAATGTTGGTCTTTATATATGACCCGGTAAGGATATGTCAGGCCTAGCACACCTGGCCGGAGGACCTATTGTTGTAGTATCCTTTTTAGCAAGTTTAGCCATTCTTCCGTGAGGAAATTGTAAGACTTATTTCACAAGCTATTCCTGATGGATCCTTTGTGTTTCCAAAATCTAACCTTTGCTCGAATACCATGTCAATGCTTCTTGAAGCATGTTTGTGGTACTCCGATTTTCAATAAGAGCATTGAAAGCGCAATGCTAAGTTTTCTTTAACCATTATCCAAACACCGTTGTATGGGTACTGTCATGAAATTTCTCTCCCCTTACTTAAAGGGTTTTCTACATGATATCCTGCCACGGATATCATGCTCTGTTTGTCCTTGGGAAGGATATACCCCTAAAATGTGTGTTTAAACACATTTTCCTTTCCATTCTTCTGTTAAATCTGATAATCATATTTTCCTTTCCATTGTTCTGTTTAACCTTCTTGAGGTTTATATGATCTAAGCAGTAATACGTCACTGCTTTTATAAGCACCTCAGCGTACAACTCTGTCAGTAAGACCCTGTTACCATTGTTGATAGCATCCCGGTAACCACCGGTGGACGAGAACTTTGCCTATTGGTCCGCCTCGTTCAACGAGCTGGAAAATAGTTCTCTTCGTCCCTCGCCCTTGGTACCAATGTTGCTGCCGACGTAACTGATAGGCTGATCCTCTGACATGCCTTGCTATCATGACCATGCAAGATGTCAACGCCCATCCCTATTTTAACCCACATGGTGGGCCCATAACCCACAGTTCCACAGGATCGAAACCTGACTGTCCTGTACACCCCCTATTTCCAAAATTATTTACTCGCACGTGGCCTCGTATGTAATTCCCGGGCCACCGTCCTAGCGATCTATTCTGTTATCAGACGCAATACTTACTCTCGCTACTCTGAACCCTTTCCCACGCCGATTCAGACTTCGAGCAACTATCTGTCTGCTTGGAACCTCTTATTGTACCTTCGTACCTTACTCTCGATGTATTTCTTATGTTCAACTCGAGAGGTAATCTTGTACTCATTCATGGGTTAACCCCAGATTGATCCCCTCAAGCATTCTGTCGTAGCTGAGCTGCCCCTTATAATTTCGTAAGTACGATGGAGTTCCTGAAGAAATGATGAAAAGTTTATCATGATGCATTGGAATAAAGAATTGAAGACATCAACGAAAGGGATTAACTTCTTCGAGAAGATCCATTAGAATTTCGTAACCAGAACTCCCCCCTTACTCCCCTCTTAAATCTCGGGACGAGATTTCTTGTAGTGGAGGAGAATTGTGACGCCCGGATAATCATGCTACAGTAATCCCACGCTAATCATGCCACGTCACCTCGGTTACTGTTGATAAACTCGCGTTGATTCGAAACCGAAACAAATTCAAATCAATGATCAGGTCAAACAATAAAAGTTTTCCAATATCAAAACTAAAATGTTCTGGATATGACACATAATTCATGAGTGATAATGGTGGAGGAACCAACATTTCTTATAATAGTTTAATTCACTAAAATAACCAAAGCTTAGGGAAAAGCAATTAATTTAATGTCTTTCATAAAGTTATAATAATATAACTAAATTAGTAGTGTGCCAAAATAATTATGGCAGATGCCTAATTAGTAATACTAATTTAGGTGCTAACTTGGTATTTTATAAAGCTAAAATAATAGAAACCTTAAATGAAAACAGAAAAGAAAACAAATAAAGAAAAAAAACAGAAGACAAAAAAAGAAGAAGAAGAGGGACCCCCCCACGGCCTACTGGCCTAGTTGGCCGGCCCATTCGGGCGCAGGCCCAACCGGCCCCTCCCCCTCCCCTTATCCATCCCCCCTCAAACCCTAACCCACCCGATCCCCATTCCCCCCCCACTCGCGCCCCCACTCCCTCTCCCCCGATCCAATCGGGATCGGGCCCGACGCCGGCGCCGCCCCTCACTCCCCTCGTCCCGCACGGCGCCCCAACCCCGTCGCCGACGCTCACCGTCCAGGACGCCGCCCGGGACCCGCGCCACCTCGTCCGCGTCGTGCTCGCCGCCCGGAGCCACCCCGCCGTCGCTCCCGTCCCCCTCATCTCCGCCTCGCCTCCACCTCGACGGCTCCAACGAGCCTCGCCGACCCCTCTGCTCTCCAACGCCGGTGAGGGCCGCGCCCTCCTCCTCCCTCTGCCCCGTGCGCCACGTCCTCGTCCCGTGACCGACGCCGTGCCCGCCCACTCCGGCCGCTCGTCCTACGCGCGCGCCCGCACCCCGCGCGTCCCTCTCTCCCCTATCCCCGCGCGCATGTCGACCGCGCTCGCGCGCCCGCGCTCACGGCCTCGCCTCTGATCTGCCGTGCCGCTCCACTGCCGCGGCTCTGCTCCGCCACGCCGCCCGCTCCGCCCACTCCCCGCTGCGGCCTCGCCCGCCTGCTGCCGCTGGCCGCTTCTGCTTTGCTGCGTCCACGCGACCGCGTTGCTTGGCCGCATAGCCGTCGCCCTCCCGCTCGTCGCTCCGGTCGGCTGGCCGTGCACCGTGGCTGCCGGCCCGCCCGCGCGTGCTCGGGTCCTGGTGACCCGGCGCCCGCTCCGGGAACCGCTGACCAGCGCCCGCTAGGGCCCTTGGCCACAGACATGTGGGGCCCGGCCCCAAAACGTTAAAAAAAAGAGAAAAGAAAAAGGAAATAAAAAAAATGACTTAATAAAATTAATAATTAATTAATTAATTAATTAGTGAATTAATTAACTTAATTAATCTTGTTTAGTTAACCTAATTAAGTATTGAGAGTTAATTAAACTGTGATTAGATTAGTTAAATCCTAATTAGAGTAAACAATGTATGACATGCGGGACCCACAGATCAGATTGACCCAGTCAACTCCCTATTGACTGCTGACGTCATGCTGACGTCATGATGATGTCAGCGTGCACTATTCTGGATAATGTTGTATTTAAATAGTTAAATAAATTCTAAAAATGATTAAAAACTTTAGAAAATCATATAAAATAAACCGTAGCTCAGATGAAAATACTTTCTACATGAAAGTTGCTCAGAACGACGAGACGGTTCCGGATACGCAACCCGTTCGTCCGCCACACCTCCCTAACCTATCGAACTCGCAACTTTCCCCCTCCGGTCCTCTGCCCGAAAACGCAAAACACCGGGGATACTTTCCCGGATGTCATCCCCCTTCACCGGTAGCACCTATTACCGCGTTAGGGCACCCCTAGCACTGTTACTTGTCATGTCATGCATCACTATGCATATGCTTGCTTAAATATTTATTGTTTCTCCCCCCTCTTCTCTCGATAGACACCGAGACCGACGCCGCTGCTACCCAGTACGACTACGGAGTTGACGACCCCTCTCTCTTGCCAGAGCAACCAAGCAAGCCCCCCCTTTGATCACCAGATATCGCCTAATCTTCTCTATACTGCTTGCATTAGAGTAGTGTAGCATGTTACTGCTTCTCGTTAATCCTATACTGATGCATAGCCTGTCCTTGCTACTACTGTTGTTACCTTTACCTGCAAACCTAATGCTTAGTATAGGATGCTAGTTTATCATCAGTGGCCCTACATTCTTGTCCGCCTGCCATGCTATACTATTGGGCCGTGATCACTCGGGAGGTGATCGCGGGTATATACTATATACTTTAAACATGATACATGTGGTGACCAAAGTCGGGTTGGCTCGAGGAGTACCCGCGAGTGATTCACGGATTGGGGGCTGAAAGGACCTTTGTCCCGACGGCCCTCTGTGTGGATCTTTGTGGCGGAGCGACAGGGCAGGTTCCGACCACCTAGGAGAGAGGTGGGCCTGGCCCTGGTCGGCGTTCGCGGATACTTAACACGCTTAACGAGATCTGGGTATTTGATCTGAGTCTGGCCATTTGGTCTATACGCACTAACCATCTACGCGGGAGTAGTTATGGGTATCCCGGCGTCGTGGTATCAGCCGAAGCCTTCGTGACGTCAGCAACTGAGTGGCGCGCCGGATTGGACTGGAAAGCCACTAGGCTAGGTCTGCTTCCGGCCGCGTACGCAACGTGCAGGTGTGCAAAGGGCGATGGGCCCAGACCCCTGCGCCATAGGATTTAGACCGGCGTGCTGACCTCTCTGTTGTGCCTAGGTAGGGCTGCGATGTGTTGATCTTCCGAGGCCGGGCATGACCCAGAAAAGTGTGTCCGGCCAAATGGGATCGAGCGTGTTGGGGTATGTGGTGCACCCCTGCAGGGAAGATTATCTATTCGAATAGCCGTGTCCCTCGGTAAAAGGACGACCCAGAGTTGTACTTTGACCTTATGACAACTAGAACCGGATACTTAATAAAACACACCCTTCCAAGTGCCAGATACAACCGGTGATCGCTCTCTCACAGGGCGACGAGGAGAGGATCATCGGTTAGGATTATGCTATATGATGCTACTGGGAGGACTTCAGTCTACTCTCTTCTACATGCTGCAAGACGGAGGCTGCCAGAAGCGTAGTCTTCGACAGGATTAGCTATCCCCCTCTTATTCTGGCATTCTGCAGTCCAGTCCACATATGATACCCTTATTCCATTTGATACCCATGCATATGTAGTGTAGCTCCTTGCTTGCGAGTACTTTGGATGAGTACTCACGGTTGCTTTCTCCCTCTTTTCCCCCTATCCCTTCTACCTGGTTGTCGCAACCAGATGTTGGAGCCCAGGAGCCAGACGCCACCGTCGACGACGACTCCTACTACACCGGAGGTGCCTACTACTACGTGCTGCCCGCTGACGATGACCAGGAGTAGTTTAGGAGGATCCCAGGCAGGAGGCCTGCGCCTCTTTCGATCTGTTTCCCAGTTGTGCTAGCCTTCTTAAGGCAGACTTGTTTAACTTATGTCTGTACTCAGATATTGTTGCTTCCGCTGACTCGTCTATGATCGAGCTCTTGTATTCGAGCCCTCGAGGCCCCTGGCTTGTAATATAATGCTTGTATGACTTATTTTATTTGTAGAGTTGTGTTGTGATATCTTCCCGTGAGTCCCTGATCTTGATCGTACACGTTTGCGTGTATGATTAGTGTACGATTAAATCGGGGGCGTCACAAACAGGCCCCAAGATGGGATCTCGTGGATACAAAAAGTTACGGCAGTGGAATTAGGGTTTTGGCTCCGTATCTAATCGTTTGGGGGTAGGTAGGTATACATAGGAGGAATGAGTACGTCGGTGGAGCAATAGGGGGCCCACGAGGGTGGAGGGCGCGCCTAGGGGAGGGGTAGGCGCGCACCCCTACCTCATGGCCTCCTCTTTTGTGTCTTAACGTAGGGTCCAAGTCTCCTGGGTCTTGTTCGTTGAGAAAATCACGTTCCCGAAAGTTTCATTCCGTTTGGACTCCGTTTGATATTCCTTTTCTTCAAAACCCTAAAATAGGCAAAAAAACAATTCTGGGTTGCGCCTCCGGTTAATAAGTTAGTCCCAAAAATAATATAAAAGTGGATAATAAAGCCCAATAATGTCCAAAAAAGTAGATAATTGTAACATCCCAAATTTTCAATTTGGAATGTTATACATTAGATCATCATTGCATATCATGTTTTATTGCTTTTCCGTTCCGTAATCCTCGAAATCCTAAGCAACTCAAGGACCCTCGGAGAGAGTTGGGGATTTCCCGGCTTTCAAATTTGATTTTATCAAATTTTGAAACGAGGATATTTGGTTTTAATTATTTTCTATCCAAAAATATTTCATACTAAAATATATGAGAGGAGATAATATGACTTCTCCAAGATAATTGAAATGTTGAAGGAAAATATTAAAATCAAATATTGGTTTTATTTGGATTTTATTGTAATTTTGTTTGCATTAGAAAAATTGCACGTTTTTCAAAATTGCATTTTAGGGCCAAGAAATGTTCATCTCGTTCTAAATATTTTATTTAGACGGTGAAAATTTATTTTGGCATTTTTAGTTTTTTATTTATTTTTCTAGGATTTTATTTCGGTCGGCGAAATTATTTTAAAAAAGGAGGTTCCCGCGCCGACTGGGCCTAAGGCCCAGCCAAGCCAGGCCGGCCCAGCTGCCGCCGCCGCAGCCTCCTGCGCGCGCGCGCCGCCGCCGCCACTCGGACCGGAGTCCGAGTTGGACTCCGCCTCCGCCGCGTCTTGCCCCCTCCTCCAAGCCGCCCCCGCCCCCTTTATATACGTCGCCACCCCCGCCCCCAACACCACACCACCGCCGCCAGCCCCGCCGCCGCAGCCGCAGCACCGCCCCGCCGCTGCCTTGCCTCGCCGGAGGTAGCCACTGGATTCCGTCGTTGGTTTTTTTTATAAAACCATTTGGTTTTTTTAGAAACCCTAGATCCATTTTTTTGGATTCGTCGGTTTTTCTTGGTTCTTCTAGTTAGCGGACGTTCGTCCGAACGTTCGTGTTAACGAACGGTTCTTCGCCCGTTAGTTACAGCTAATGAACGCTCGTTCGTTAGTCTGTTCGTCAGTTTTCTTTTATCGGATTTATTCCGCGATTTTTCTAATCGCGATTTTTGATCCGATCTTAGCTTCTGTTTATCTTTTCGCTCGTTAGTCGGAATCAGGCTATTCAAGCGCCTAGTGTTTCATCTCGAAACCCTCTTTCTGTTTAACCAACTCAAACAAGTTTTCTCTACTGTAAAATTTGACCAAGTTTCAGATTAGTAAATGAAGCTTCTTTCATTCGCCGTTTGAGTTTCGTTGCTCCGTTTGATTTCATTCTTTTTGTGAATCAGAGTTCTTAATTTGAACATTCTGGTCAACCCCTTTTATTTGAGTTTTGCTTGTGCATCATTGCTTGTTACTTATGTATGCTATTGTTTGCTTGCGATAGAACACCCAGAGTGTGAAGCGTGCTACTACGAGTCCCTAGGTTTCGTAGATCGTCAGCAAGGCAAGTAACACTTTGATCATATCCCTTTTATCACCCAGTTTTTATGCATTAGTCTCAATCCTCAAACATTGCATTGATTAGGATGTCATTAACTTGTGGGTTGGGAAGTAGTCGATGAGGTAGAACCTATTGCCCTGTTACATTCAAAACCTTGGGAGTCACTCTACGCGTTGCTTATATATACTATGCTATGCTATGCTCGTAGACGTGGTTTGGGTTTGAGTAAAATCCATGACAGATGTGAGATTGTTAAATTAATGGTTCAACTTAAGGTGGCAATTTAACCAAACAACTGGGTGGATTGAGGCACCTGGAGTACCCAGTGCTGCCTGTATTTTTTTGGAAATCCTGGAGTACCCGTGTGATCTTCCTATGGACCGCCACCCAGGCTCAAAGGGAACTGAGATGATTCATGCTAGAAACTTCCGTGTGCAGCCACAAGCTATTATGGGCTCTAGCATAGTTGAGTAAGTTACGTGAAGCTCTTGAAGAGGCAGATCAGCAGGTAGTGGGATGTAGGTTTGGTATGGTCTGTCCAGAGTAGAGAGTTAATGTTTCTAAAAGACTGTTTCTCGGTCATCCATTTCTCAAACACCCTGTAGTGCGAGAAATCCAACGGAGGCGATCGAGTCTTGCGGGGAAAAGTGTGCAAACCTCTGCAGAGCGTACAATCTAATCATGGTTAGTCGTGTCCCCGGTTATGGACAATTCTTAAGTATCTAGTACTTGGATTATCACATGTATCTCATCACTCTTAATTAATATTGTTGGGTTGTTAATCACTTTAATTGGGATTGAGTTGGAGGAACCTTCTCAATGATGTTTCAACTACCATGATAGTTAAATAAAATATATTCCTTTGTTGTAGGGAAAAATTGGCTTTTCGCAAAACTGTAACCATAGAGCTTTCCACCAGCCATATATGCATATAGTGATAGCATTATTCTGTTCTTGCTCTACTGTGTTACTTTACCAGCATATTCCATGTGCTGACCCGTTTTCGGGCTGCAACGTATTATGTTGCAGACTTTCCAGACGCGGAGTAAGGTTCGTTAGGTCGTTGCCGTGCAGCTCAGCTATGCCGTTGGAGTTGATGGACTCACTTTATCTTCCAAGCCTTCCGCTGTTATCGTATCAGATGGTCTACGCCATATTATTGTAATAAGTTCTCTCTTGAGATATTCGATGTAATAAGTGTATGATTGCTACTCTGTTATAAATCCTTCGAGTACTGTGTGTGTCAGCATTACCGATCCAGGGATGACACGGAAGCACAGAGACTTGACCATCTAAGGTCGGGTCGCTACAAGATGGTATCAGAGCACACACTGAGTGTAGGACACGACCACTAAGATAAACCCTAGGTCACACCTCTCTTCTCATTTCTGACTCCTCTCCATTTTATACTCTTTAGGATGACGGAGATGAAGAACAAGTTTGCACAACCGGATGAAGACACACCTTTTAGACGTCACTTGAAGGAAGTCACCTGGTACCTGAACATTGGAATACCAAGTTTCACCGGGATGTACAACGCCACTTTACCTGAAGAGGAGCGTTGTAGCATACAAGTACAAGTTCTAGGAAGGACGTTCTCGCCAACTTCTAAACCCATAGAGTTTTCTTTCGAAGCACCCACCTGGAATCTAGGCAAGAGCATGGCAGCCCACATTACCATTGGACGCATTGGAGAAGTTTACAACAGGGAGCTTAAGGACACTATTTACCAAATATGTGGGTGTCGAGACGAGCAATGGGAAGTAATCAGCACCAGGACGAATAGATCCATTGCAGCTTTCATCCAGGAGTTAAACCAGCACATCCGACGTCAGGAAAACCAGATGTGCGTGGACATGATGGACTTAAAGAAGGCGAAGACTAGGATCATTGAGCTGGAGGAAGAACTCAAGTTTATACGCGATGGATATGAGGAGGAAATCAAGACACTACTGGAGAAGAATGACGACCTAGTCAAGAAGATCAGAGTATTCATGGGAGGACCAGCATCGAAAGACGAAGACGAAGATCCCGCTTGCCCGGACAACTACATCATCATCGACGACACCGATTCTGATCCTAGTAATGATGACTTTGAAGACGAAGCTGGAGCAGACATCATGGAGTCTTCCACCGATCAAAATTTCTAGATGACTACCATATATCACTAGTATTCCCCCATGTATTTAGTAGTAGTTGAGCACTTGTGCGATAGTTCTAGATCGTTTGTATGCCCTTGCTTGATTGATTGAGTGAAATGATTGTGTTTGTCTCATGTGCATATGGGCAGTGTTTTCTCATTAGACCCCTTCTCTATTCTAATCTCTTCCATCTAAACCCTCAGATGCCTCCGAGACTTGACACCGGTTTTGCCTTCCCACCGGAGCTCACCCAGTTAATCCAATAGCAGAATACCTTGATGCAATTGCTAGTTCAGAATCAGGGCAACAACAACAACAACAACAACTCGCCGCCCGTCGACAACCTAGCCCGTTTTCTAAGGTTACAGCTGCCGGTGTTTTCCAGTAGCACCGAGCCCATAGTTGCGGACGATTGGCTACGCCGTATTGGAAGGGAGTTGACCACCGCAGGTTGCACAGATGCTGAGAGAGTGCGCTTTGCCGCACATCAATTGGATGGACCAGCAGCCTCATGGTGGGAGAATTACACAGCCACTTTTCCCTATAGCCAATGTCACTTGGGACCAGTTTCAGCAAGCTTTCCGCACAGCCCATGTCTCCACTGGAGCTATGCAAATGAAGAAGCGGGAGTTCCGCAACTTACGCCAGGGGAACCGTACTGTGGCTCAGTATGTGGATGAGTTTAGCAAGTTATCTCGCTACGCCCCTGATGATGTGGCCACAGATGCAGCGAAACAGGAGAAGTTTATGGAAGGGTTGAATGATGAGATGAGTATGTAGTTGATGGTAGCAACCTTCAACAACTACCAGGAGTTGGTAGATAAGGCTCTTATGATTGAAGGGAAGCAGCAGCAGATTGAGAGCCGCAAGAGAAAGTATGGACAATGAAAGTATAACTCTGGAGCTCAGCAGAAGCCTCGCCTAACCCCGAACTCGGGAGGACTTGTTCATAACCATGGAGGTCACAACCACACTGGAGGAGGATCGCATAACCACAATGGATCTAAGAATGGGAATGGGAACGGAACCAACAATAATCATAACCGCCCCAACCCAGCCACACCCGCCAAAAGGGACTTAAGTCATGTTACTTGTTTCAAGTGCGGGAAGACTGGACACTACGCCACGGAGTGCCCTGAAGGAAAGAATGGAAATGGAAATGGAAATGGGAGCGTTGGGAAGAAGCCAAATCCATTCAACAAAGGACAAGTGAACCACGTTAACGTGGAGGAGGTTGAAGAGCAGCCGGACGCGGTAATAGGTAAGTTTTTGGTTAAGTCATTTACCGCTCTCACTACTAGAAAACAGGCTATAGATAATATAGACACTAATGTCGCACTATACATGCGGTGCGCCACTACTATATAGTAATGGCGCACCTGTACATAGTGTGCCATTAGTATCTAAAATAGTAATGACGCACCTAGTGCACCATTACTATGTTTGACCAAGCTTTGAGCCACTTCTGAACATAGTAATGGCGCACTTTTCACTGATGCGCCATTGCTATTTTTGATACTAATGGCGCACTTTTTCATAAGGTGCGCCATTGTGGTTTTGTAGGTAAGTGCCGCAGCCCGACCGCCCACCATCTCTCTCCTCTCTCTCTCGCACGGAACCCTATCCTCTCTCTCGCACGGAACCCTATCCTCTTCTCCCTCACCCCACGCGCGCCCACACACACACGTCTCTCGGCCTCGCCCCGGCCCCGATCCATGCCGCCTCCCAGTGCTCCCTCCTCTTCCTGCACGGCGGCCCTTGCCCTCCTCTCTCTTTGGTCCCCTTCGCGCCTCCTTGCGGCAGTCGTAGCCAAGGAGCCCGAGCTCAGCGGCGACGGATCGGAAGGCAGCGTCAGCGCTGGATTTGGAAGTGGTGGAGCCGCCGCCGTCTCCACTCGCCGGGAACCGGCCAGATCCGCCCCACGAGCTTCACAGGTGCCACCCCCTCCGCCATCAGCCACGGGGACATCCTCAAGGCCGTCGTCATCACCGACCGCGCCACCGAGAGGTCCAAGGGATACGGATTCGTGAGCACGCTTCCTTCCTCCTCCTCTGTTTCTTCTTTCCTGTTGTGTGTTCTTCCGGGGTGGGGATCGTGGGGAGGGTTTGATTTTCAAGGTAGAGTTTTGTGATATTTTGGCCAGAGGTTTGTTGGGATCAGGGGTCTGGGGTTCAATTGGGGTGGTTTATGACCTCCACCGGCGGTGATCGGCTTGCAAGGCTTGTGAATTTGGGAGTTTTGCGGTGCTAATAATAGAGCAAGCTCGCGGAGCTGATTGCTTTGGGGCGGTAACAGGGAAATTTTTCATGAGGCCTAGGGCGTCGTCCATGTAAAAACATTTTTTGGTTGCTTGGGAATTTTTAGGCCTCTAAATTGGACTAAAATTTAGGTGTTTCATCACGAATTGCAGAACTATTTGAAGTGAATGCGGAAGCAATTTCGTTTTGGGGAAGGAAAATTGGGGGAATGTGTTTCAACGATGTTAATTTGTCTTAGTTTTGTGCTGAGATGCGAACAGGTGACCTTCCGCGATCCAGATTCGACAAGGATGGCCTGCATGGATCCCTTTCCAGTAATTGACGGGCGGCGTGCCAACTGTAATCTTGCCATCCTGGGGCGACCTGGACTAGCTGTGCCTTTTGGTTAGTCTCTGACCTAGTTTTCTATTGCCCCAATTACAAATTTTTGAACTGCCAAATGTCTGTTGAGTTCTTTCCTGCAGCTTAATATTTTGCCCAGCTGGTTTAATTTAAAGTCAATGCATGTTTCCAGTGTATTATAGTTGCCATAATCATCCCATTTTCTATCATTTCAGAGTCTCCGGGATATACAGGTATATGATGTAATACTTTGCTCCCTGTCAATGAGTACGCTCAGAGTTTCTCGAGCATTTTTTTGGGATCGTCAATTTGTTTAGCCATGTCATATAGATATTGTTATGATTGGTTAATATCCAACTGTGGTAGGTAGACGATAGAAATAAAATGCATTACTGATCTAAATGGGGTTCAGTAGTTCATAGTTACACTCATTGAGAGGTAATATAACTTAATATCAGTTTAATGTGTATGACTGTAACTTGCGGCGGAGGAGCAGAGGCAGCAGCCCGCGCGCAGGGCGGCTGCTCCGGCCAGCCCCTTCGACTTCTCCACCATGATGAACTTGCTGAATGTAACCAAGAGCTTATATTGAATTCTCTGAATGAAGCGTTTACAGTTTCATACTCTATTTTGTTCTATTCATTTTCAAACGCGAGTTCTTGGAGGATTTTACATATAGTACAGGTTTGAATCGGTTGTTAATTTGGTTGGGTTTCACTAAACATATTCGCGTCCATTTTAACATATTCGAACTTGCTCAATGTAACCAAGCTCTACTGAAGCATTTTACAGTTTCTGCAAAACTAGAAATACTCTGCTCTGTTCTCTCCATTGTCAAAGTTGAGTTCTTGGGAAGATTTATTTATACAAGCTCGAATTTCCTGTGAATTTGTTTCGATTTCATGGAAATTTGTGTGACAATTAACTTGAATCATGGATTTTGTTGTGGCGTGGGCGCAGGACCCGAGCATCAAGGAGATGGCGGAGCAGATCGCCAAGGACCCGTCCTTCAGCGAGATGCCCCGTAAATCTACTGTATGATCAATCAAAACACGTTTTGTCCAAAGTCCAAACTTAATGGTAAACAAGAGGCTAATCTTGCTATTTTTGTTTGTTATGCGGTTTGCACTTTCTGTTTCCTTGAACAGTTTACAGTCATCTAATTTACATTTTTTATGTTAACTTTAGCAATTAATTTACCTCAAACAAGGTAATTAATATGATAATTATCCCCTGTGTATACCGCAAGTATGTAACTTACTATAATTATGTTAAGAAATTAGAATGTTTGTGACCGACTGTTTAATAAGATGCTCTTTTCACAAGGTGTGATATTGTGGCATATTTACCCTGGAGCTAGCATATATATGGAGCTGACTTTGTTCCTTGAGGTGAGCATATATTGTTGATCTTCTCATGTCAATTGCAGCAGTTCCTTGATTCACAATTTATATGGTGTGGTATAGTGGTTATATTTGGAGGTTTATCCCTGTGAAATAATCACCGCAAGGTGAGTACTTTCTGCAGCTAATGTGTTATGCATAAGCTCAGTGTGTTTGCTCAATTAGCTACTGCTCAATTAAAATTGGTGACCTTCCATTGATGATAGGTTTAGAAATTATGCATTGAGTAACTGGACCTGACCTGGAGTACTTGGTTAATTCAGTGATCTTTTAACAAAATTTTAACTGAATTATTTTGGGCAATGGAGTACTGAATTTTAACTGAGTAACTTGCACTTGCATATGCACTAGACCACTTGTAAATTCTTTGGCTCCTCTTTAATCTGGTGCAATTACTTAACTGGCCATAATAGCCCTGACACTTGTAAGTAACCATATCATTCAAACATCCAATTAAATCTATTCTACTCCATTTCCTGAGATGAAATTGTGATGATGGGAGTGACATTAAACAGCTTGAACATCTAATTGTGCATGTACTCCATTGTTATATACTGATCCATCTTGTCTTTGCCCCATGTTAACATTCAAATTGTTAATTGCATTCAAAGTGTTAATTGCAGGAGCAGACACGGAGGAGGAATCTGCTACCTCAAAGTAGTTGATCGACGCCGGGAGGGTGGGTACGTGATGTCGGAGGCTGCCGGGAGGGTGGTGACGAGCTACCGAAGAGATAAGTTCTGGCTCTCCTCGATGCCAGGACGAGGCGCTGCTGCCGATCGGACATGGACTCGATTGATTTTGATTTGAAATATGACGGGTTGTAATGTAAAATGCACTTTAGTTCAAAATTTCCTCCCCTTACGAGAGGTATTCTTGGACGGAGGGAGTAGAAGATTAGTTATAGGATTTTGTTTTATTTCTATGCAATTTTCTTTTTATTGGATACTTGTAAAGACATGGTAATATTCTTGCTATAATAAAAATTATGGTTCTATTTCATTTTTTGTTTTTAAATTATTTTTCCTTATAGGTTGTTTTTTGTAAATTTGTATTTTTTTTGTTTTCCAAATATACTATTAGTGGCGCATTTTAGCCTTTATTGGTGGCGCACCTAGCTTTTTAGCTAGTGGCGCACCTCTAAGGTTACTAGTGGCGCACTTGGCTTTATTACTAGTGGGGCACCTAAGGGTTAGTAATGGCGCACTATTAGGTGCGCCATTACTGTCTGGGATAGTAATGGTGCACCAAATGTGCGCTATTACTAAAACTTACTAATGGCGTGCTAGTAATGGCGCACCTAATGTGCGCCATTAATAACCTGTTTTCTAGTAGTGTCTTGTTCTTTTCGATACTGGTCCATCGCATTCATACATATCAAGGGGATTCGTGGATAAGTTTAAACTACCAACCCAAATCCTTAGGACCCCTCTTTTAGTAAGTTCATCCGGAGCAGAGTATATGGCCAGCCGATGGTGTGACCAGATACCCTTAACCATTGGTACACATGTTTTTCCGTCCGACCTAATTATCTTGGAGTCACAAGGACTGTATGTGATATTGGGTATGGACTGGATGTCAAAGTTTGGAGGAAGCATTGACTGTGCTAGTAAGTCGATTTATCTCACCACCCCGGAAGGAAAAAGGATTAAGTATGTATCTAGGCATGTGCCTAGGAGGAGTCAGGTGAATGCCCTTACAGGAGTTGTTCAGGAGGAAGTGCCTGTAGTGAAGGATTACCCAGATGTTTTTCCAGAGGAGTTACCAAGCATGCCACCGGATAGAGACATTGAGTTTTTGATAGAACTGTTACCAGGCACCGGACCAATATCCAAGAGACCCTATCGGATGCTCGCAAATGATCTGGAAGAAATTAAGAAACAGATCAAGGAGTTATTGGAGAAAGGATACATCCGAAGAAGTTCATCACCTTGGGGAGCCCCAGTACTTTTGGTTGAGAAGAAGGATAAATCCCTGAGGATGGTTGTTGATTATCGAGCATTAAATGAAGTGATGATTAAGAACAAGTACCCACTGCCGATGATCAATGATCTGTTTGATCAGTTGCAAGGAGCTAAAGTGTTTTCAAAGATCGATTTGCGATCAGGGTATCAGCAGTTGAAGATACGAGAGAAGAACATACCGAAGACAGCGTTCACAACACGATATGGATTATACGAGTACACGATCATGTCATTTGGACTGACTAACGCCCCTCCCTATTTCATGAGCATGATGAACAAGGTGTTCATGGAGTATTTGGACAAGTTTGTTGTGGTGTTTATTGATGATATTATGGTATACTCGAAGAACGAGGAGGAGCACAAGGAGCATTTGCGCTTAGTTCTCGAGAAACTCAGGAAACACCAGTTGTATGCTAAGTTTAGCAAATGCGAATTTTGGTTGAAGGAAGTCGGGTTCCTTGGACAGGTTATATCGAGAGAAGGTATAGTAGTAGACCCCAACAAAATTCAGTCAGTCACTGAATGGTTGGCACCCACTTCAGTTAACGAGATCCGCAGTTTTCTTGTACTCGCAGGATACTATCGGAGATTCATCAAGAATTTTTCCAAGATTGCAAAGCCAATGACTGAACTATTGAAGAAGGATACTAAGTTTAAATGGACAGAAGATTGCGAGGCAAGTTTCCAGGAATTGAAGAAACGCTTGACTACAGCACCAGTGCTAACACTGCCAGATATACATAAGGAGTTCCAAGTGTATTGCGATGCCTCATGCTTAGGACTTGGATGTGTGCTTATGCAGGACGGGAGAGTTGTTTTGTATGCCTCACGACAACTGAAACCTCGTGAGTTAAACTATGCCACGCATGATTTGGACTTAGTAGCCGTAGTGCATGCATTGAAGACCTGGAGACATTACCTTATTGGAAACCGTTGTGATGTGTACGCGGACCATAAGAGTTTGAAGTACATTTTCACCCAGAAGGAACTGAACCTTAGACAGAGGAGATGGTTGGAACTTATAAAGGATTATGACATGAAGCTACACTATCATCCAGGAAAGGCTAATGTCGTAGCAGACACTTTGAGCTGGAAGAGTTATGCTATCCTTGAAAGTAAGGGACTGCCGAATAAATTAGTAGAGAATATCATGGAACTTCGATTGGAGATTGTTCCTAGAGGATTTATTGCAACAATGGAGGTCCAGTCGACATTGCTGGACAAGATTCGGGAAGCTCAAAAGGAGGACAAGGAGATTGTCGAGATAAAGGAGAAGATGGGCAAAGGAAAGGCCAAAGGTTTTCGTGAGGATGAGCATGATACCTTATGGTTTGAGGACCGAATCTATGTGCCCAATAACCAGAAGATCAGGAAGTTAATACTTCAAGAGGCCCATGACTCACCATACTCGATACACCCCAGAAACACCAAGATGTATTTGGATTTGAAGGAACATTTCTGGTGGACCGGTATGAAGAAGGATATTGCCGAGTATGTAGCTGTATGTGATGTATGTCAGCGCGTGAAGGCAGAGCATCAGAAGCCAGCAGGACTGTTACAGCCTATTCCGATACCCGAATGGAAGTGGGATAAACTGGGCATGGACTTTATCATCGGATTGCCCAGGACCAAAACAGGATATGATTCCATATGGGTAGTAGTTGATCGCTTGACCAAAGTAGCTCACTTCATCCCAGTGAAAACCACCTATATGAGTGCAAAGTTGGCCAAGATATATATGTCCAAGATCGTATGTCTGCATGGAGTTCCGAGGACCATCATATCAGATCGAGGAACACAGTTTACCTCAAAGTTTTGGCACCAGTTGCACCATACCTTGGGAACGAGATTGGAGTTTAGTACAGCATTTCACCCACAGACGGATGGACAAACAGAGAGAGTCAACCAAATTTTGGAGGACATGTTGAGAGCCTGTGCGTTAGATTACGGATCTAGTTGGGATGAAAATTTGCCATACGCAGAGTTTTCCTACAACAATAGCTATCAAGCCAGTTTGAAGATGGCACCATTTGAAGCCCTGTATGGACGAAGGTGCAGAACACCATTGATGTGGGATGAGGTAGGAGACCGACAGTTGTTTGGACCAGACTTGATCAAGGAGTCTGAGGAGAAGGTTAAATTGATTCGTGACAGACTGAAGATTTCTCAGTCCAGGCAGAAGAGTTATGCTGACTCAAAATGCAAGGAGGTAACCTATGAAATTGGAGACCGAGCATATCTGCGAGTATCACCCTTGCGAGGAGTGAAACGTATTGGAGTTAAGGGAAAGTTAGCCCCGAGATTTGTAGGACCGTATCGTATTTTGGAACGGATGGGAGAAGTTGCCTACAAGTTGGAGTTACCCGAGGGATTGTCAGGAGTTCATGACGTGTTTCACATTTCACAGCTGAAGAAGTGTCATGCTGAGATGGCAGATATACCGCTAAGAGATACAGTACCCCTGGAGGCGATTCAGTTGGACAGTGATTTGACTTATGAGGAGAAACCAGTTAAGATTCTTGAGTTTGCCAGCAGAGTCACCAGCAGTAAGGTTATCAAGTTTTGTAAAGTTCAGTGGAGCCAGCATACCGAGGATGAAGCCACCTAGGAACGGGAGGATGATCTTCGCAAAGACCACCCACACCTATTTTCTAGCCAACCCGAATCTCGAGGGCGAGATTCATCTTAAGGGGGGTAGGTTTGTAACATCCCAAATTTTCAATTTCGAATGTTATACATTAGATTATCATTGCATATCATGTATTTTGCTTTTCCGTTCCGTAATCCTCGAAATCCTAAGCAACTCAAGGACCCTTGGAGAGAGTTGGGGATTTCCCGGTTTTCAAATTTGATTTTATCAAATTTTGAAACGAGGATTTTTGGTTTTAATTATTTTCTCTCCAAAAATATTTCATACTAAAATATATGAGAGGAGATAATATGTTTCTCCAAGATAATTGAAATATTGGAGGAAAAATATTAAAATCAAATATTGGTTTTATTTGGATTTTATTGCAATTTTTCTTGCATTAGAAATATTGCATGTTTTTCAAAATTGCATTTTAGGGCCAAGAAATGTTCATCTCGTTCTAAATATTTTATTTAGATGGTGAAATTTTATTTTGGCATTTTTAGTTTTTTTATTTATTTTTCTAGGATTTTATTTCGATCGGCGAAATTATTTAAAAAAAAGAGGTTCCCGCGCCGACTGGGTCTAAGGCCCAGCTGAGCCAGGCCGGCCCAGCTGCCGCCGCCGCCGCATCCTGCGCGCGCGCGCCGCCGTCGCCGCCACTCGGACCAGAGTCCGAGTTGGACTCCGCCTCTGCCGCACTTGCCCCCTCCTCCAAGCCGCCCCCGCCCCCTTTATATACGCCGTCACCCCCGCCCCCAACACCACACCACCGCCGCCAGCCCCGCCGCCACAACCGCCGCCGCCCGCGCTAGCCGCCGCCGTCGCAGCCCCGCGCCTCTGCCGCCGAGCCCCGCCGCCCCGCCGCTGCCTCGCCTCGCCGGAGGTAGCCACCGGACTCCGCCGCCGTTTTTTTATAAAACCATTCGGGTTTTTTAGAAACCCTAGATCTGTTTTTTTCGGATTCGCCGGTTTTTATCGGTTCTTCTAGTTAGCGGACGTTCATCCGAACGTTCGTGTTAACGAACGGTTCTTCGCCCGTTAGTTACAGCTAACGAATGCTCATTCATTAGTCTGTTCGTCGGTTTTCTTTTATCGGATTTATTCCGCGATTTTTCTAATGGTGATTTCTGATCCGATCTTAGTTTCTGTTTATCTTTTCGCTCGTTAGTCGGAATCAGGCGATTCAAGCGCCTAGAGTTTCATCTCGAAACCCTCTTTCTGTTTAACGAACTCAAACAAGTTTTCTCTACTGTAAAATTTGACCTAGTTTCAGATTAGTAAATGAAGCTTCTTTCTTTTGCCGTTTGAGTTTCGTTGCTCCGTTTGATTTGATTCTTTTTGCGAACCAGAGTTCCTAATTTGAACTTTCTGGTCAACCCCTTTCATTTGAGTTTTGCTTGTGCATCGTTGCTTGTTACTTATGTATGCTATTGTTTGCTTGCGATAGAACACCCGGAGTGCGAAGCGTGCTACTACGAGTCCCTAGGTTTCGCAGATCGTCAGCAAGGCAAGTAACACTTTGATCATATCCTTTTATCACCCAGTTTTTATGCATTAGTCTCAATCCTCAAACATTGCATTGATTAGGATGTCATTAACGTGTGGGTTGGGAAGTAGTCAATGAGGTAGAACCTATTGCCATGTTACATTCAAACCCTTGGGAGTCACTCTACGCGTTGCTTATATATACTATGCTATGCTATGCTCGTAGACGTGGTTTGGGTTTGAGTGAAATCCATGACAGATGTGAGATTGTTAAATTAATGGTTCAACTTAAGGTGGCAACTTAATCAAACAACTGGGTGGACTGAGGCACCTGAAGTACCTAGTGCTGCCTGTATTTTTTTGGAAATCCCGAAGTACCCGCGTGATCTTCCTATGGACCGCCACCCAGGCTCAAAGGGAACTGAGATGATTCATGCTAGAAACTTCCGTGTACAACCACAAGCTATTATGGGCTCTAGCATAGTTGAGTAAGTTACGTGAAGCTCTTGAAGAGGCAGATCAGCAGGTAGTGGGATGTAGGTTTGGTATGGTCTGTCCGGAGTAGAGAGTTAATGTTTCTGAAAGACTGTATCTCGATCATCTATTTATCAAACACCCTATAGTGCGAGAAACCCAACGGAGGCGATCGAGTCTTGTGGGGAAAAGTGCGCAAACCTCTGCAGAGTGTACAATCTAATCATGGTTAGCCGTGTCCCTGGTTATGGACAATTCTTGAGTATCTAGTACTTGGATTATCACATGTATCTCATCACTCTTAATTAATATTGTTGGGTTGTTAATCACTTTAATTGGGATTGAGTTGGAGGAACCTTCTCAATGTTGTTTCAACTACCATGATAGTTAAATAAAATCTATTCCTTTGTTGTAGGGAAAAATTGGCTTTTCGCAAAACTGTAACCATAGAGCTTTCCACCAGCCATATATGCATATAGTGATAGCATTATTCTGTTCTTGCTCTACTGCGTTACTTTGCCACCATATTCCATGTGCTGACCCGTTTTCGGGCTGCAACGTATTATGTTGCAGACTTTTCAGACGCGAAGTAAGGTTCGTTAGGTCGTTGCCGTGCAGCTCAGCTATGCCGTTGGACTTGATGGACTCACTTTATCTTCCAAGCCTTCCGCTGTTATCGTATCAGATGGCCTTACGCCATATTATTGTAATAAGTTCTCTCTTGAGACATTCGATGTAATAAGTGTGTGATTGCTACTCTGTTATAAATCCTTCGAGTACTGTGTGTGTCAGCATTACCGATCCAGGGATGACACGAAAGCACAGAGACTTGACCATCTGAGGTCGGGTCGCTACAATAATATAGCATGGAGCAATCAAAAATTATAGATACGTTGGATACGTATCATGATGTTTGTGGGAGGAAGAAGGAGTGTGTGGTAGCTGGAATAAGTGGAGGGGGGGGCCACCGTGGGCCCACGAGGCAGGGGGCGCACCCAGGGGGGTAGGGCGCGCCCTCCACCCTCGTGGCCAGGTGATTGCTCCCCCTGCTGTGTTCTTAGTGCCAGATATTCTCAAATATTATAAAAAATCATATTTAAATTTCAGGGCATTTGGAGAACCTTTATTTTCGGGGTATTTTTTATTGCATGGATAATTCAGAAAATAGACAGAAATTACTATTTTTGCTTTATTTAATATAAATAACGGAAAGTAAAAATAGGGTATAGAGAGTTGTGTTTTCTAAATTCATCCATCTCATGCTCATCAAAAGGAATCCACTGACAAGGTTGATCGGGTCTTGTTAACAAACTCATTCCGAATAACATGGAACCGGAGAATTTTCGAATAACACTAGGTTACCTCAACGGGGATATGCACATCCCCAACAATAAGAATATTATATTTCTTCTTGACAGTAGGAAGAGGAAATTCAAAACCTCCAATAGTAATAGATGGAATTTCTTCAATAGAGTTTATACTATGAACTTGAGGTTGTTTCCTAAGAAAGTGTACCGTATGCTCATTGCCATTAACATGAAAAGTGACATTGCCTTTGGTGCAATCAATAACATCCCCTGCAGTATTCAAAAAGGGTCTTCCAAGAATAGTAGACATACTACCGTCCTTGCGAATATCAAGAATAACAAAGTCCGTTAAAATAGTAACGTTTGCAACCATAACAGGCACATCCTCACAAATACCGACAGGTATAGCAGTTGATTTATCAGCCATTTGCAAAGATATTTTAGTAGGTGTCAACTTATTCAAATCAAGTCTACGATATAAAGAGAGAGGCATAACACTAACACCGGCTCCAAGATCACATAAAGCAGTTTTAACATAGTTTCTTTTAATGGAGCATAGTATAGTTGGTACTCTAGGACCTCCAAGTTTCTTAGGTATTCCGCCCTTAAAAGTATAATTAGCAAGCATGGTGGAAATTTCAGCTTACGGTATCTTTATTTTATTAGTAACAATATCTTTCATATATTTAGCATAAGTGTTCATTTTAAGCATATCAGTCAAACGCATACGCAAAAAGATAGGTCTAATCATTTCAGCAAAGCGCTCAAAATCCTCATCATCCTTTTTCTTGGATGGTTTAGGAGGAAAAGGCATGGGTTTTTGAACCCATGGTTCTCTTTCTTTACCGTGCTTCCTAGCAATAAAGTCTCTCTTATGATAATGTTGATTCTTTGATTGTGGGTTATCAAGATCAACAGCGGGTTCAATCTCTACATCATTATCATTACTAGGTTGAGCATCAAAATGAACATCATCATTAACATTATTACTAGGTTCATGTTCATTACCAGATTGTGTTTCAGCATCAGAAATAGAAATATCATTGGGATTCTCAGGTGTGTCAATAACAGGTTCACTAGAAGCATGCGGAGTCCTATAATTTTTCTTTTTCTTCCTCTTAGAAGGACTAGGTGCATCAATATTATTTCTCTGAGAATCTTGCTCAATTCTCTTAGGATGGCCCTCAGGATACAAAGGTTCCTGAGTCATTTTACCACCTGTAGTCATAACTCTAACAACATTATCATTTTTCTTACTATTTAATTCATTGAGCAAATCATTCTGAGCTTTAAGTACTTGTTCTACTTGAGTGGTAACCATAGAAGCATGTTTACTAATAAGTTTAAGTTCACCTTTAACATTAGCCATATAATCACCCAAGTGTTCAAGCATATCAGCATTGCGTTTTAATTCTCTACCAAAATAAGCATTGAAGTTTTCTTGTTTAACCATAAAGTCATCAAACTCATCCAAGCATGGGCTAGCAAACTTAGTAAATGGGATTTCAGCTTTGTCATATCTATAGAGAGAATTTACATTTACTGCCGGTGTCGGGTTATCAAGACCATGTATTTCTTCAACAGGCGGTAAATTAAGACCATGTATTTCTTCAATAGGAGGTAAATTCTTAACATCTTCATCTTTAATACCTTTTTCCTTCATAGATTTCTTTGCCTCTTGCATATCTTCAAGACTGAGAAATAGAATACCCCTTTTCTTCGGAGTTGGCTCAGGAAGTGTCCAATTATTTTCATTAGTCAGCATATTATTCAATAAAATTTCAGCTTCATCTGGTGTTCTTTCCCTGAAAACACAACCAGCACAACTATCCAGGTGGTCTCTGGAAGCATCGGTTAGTCCATTATAAAAGATATCAATTATTTCATTTTTCTTGAGAGGATGATTAGGCAAAGAACTAAGTAATTGGAGAAGCCCCCCCCCCAAGCTTGTGGGAGACTATCTTCTTCAATTTGCACAAAATTATATATTTCCCTTAAAGCAGCTTGTTTCTTATGAGCGGGGAAATATTTAGCAGAGAAGTAATAAATCATATCCCAGGGACTACGCACACAACCAGGATCAAGAGAATTAAACCATATCTTAGCATCACCCTTTAATGAGAACGGAAATAATTTAAGGATATAATAATAGTGAGTTTTCTCATCATTAGTGAATAGGGTGGCTATGTCATTTAATTTATTAAGATGTGCCACAACAGTATCAGATTCATATCCATAGAAAGGATCAGATTCAACTAAAGTAATTATCTCAGGATCAACATAGAAATCATAATCCTTATCAGTAACAAAGATAGGTGAAGTAGCATAAGCAGGATCATATTTCATTCTAGCATTCAAAGTTTTTTGTTTCAGCTTAGCTAATAATTTCTTAAGATCACTCCTATCATTGCAAGCAAGAAAATCTCTAGCAGTTTCTTCATCCATAACATAGCCCTCAGGCATAACAGGTAATTCATATCTAGGGGGAGAATCTTCATCGTCACTTTCATCAATATTATCATTTTCAGTAATTTCATTCTCTCTAGCCCTAGCAAGTTTTTCATCAAGAAATTCACCAATTGGCACAGTAGTATCAAGCATAGAAGTAGTTTCATCATAAGTATCATGCATAGCAGAAGTGACATCATCAATAACACGCGACATATCAGAATTAATAGCAGAAGCAGGTTTAGGTGTCGCAAGCTTACTCAAAACAGAAGGTGAATCAAGTGCAGAGCTAGATGGCAGTTCCTTACCTCCCCTCGTAGTTGATGGATAAATCTTGGTTCTTGGATCTTTCAAGTTCTTCATAATGATAAGAAGATATAAATCCCAAGTGACTCAAAGAATAGATCTATGCTCCCCGGCAATGGCACCAGAAAATAGTCTTGATAACCCACAAGTATAGGGGATCGCAACAGTTTTCGAGGGTAGAGTATTCAACCTAAATTTATTGATTCGACACAAGGGGAGCCAAAGAATATTCTCAAGTATTAGCAGCTGAGTTGTCAATTCAACAACACTTGGAAACTTAATATCTGCAGCAAGGTATTTAGTAGCAAAGTAATATGATAGTGGTGGTAACGATAGCAAAAGTAGCGGTAGCAAAAGTAGTATTTTTTGTGTTTTGTAGTGATTGTAACAATAGCAACAGAAAAGTAAATAAGCGAAGAACAATATATGGAAAGCTCGTAGGCATTGGATCGGTGATGGAGAATTATGCCGGATGCGGTTCATCATGTAACAGTCATAACATAGGGTGACACAGAACTAGCTCCAATTCATCAATGTAATGTAGGCATGTATTCCAAACATAGTCATATGTGCTTATGGAAAAGAACTTGCATGACATCTTTTGTCCTACCCTCCCATGGCAGCGGGGTCCTATTGGAAACTAAGGGATATTAAGGCCTGTTTTTAATAGAGTACCAGAACAAAGCATTAACACATAGTGAATACATGAACTCCTCAAACTACAGTCATCACCGGGAGTGGTCCCAACTATTGTCACTTCGGGGTTGCCGGATCATAACACATAGTAGATGACTATAGACTTGCAAGATAGGATCAAGAACTCTCATATATTGATGAAAACATAATAGGTTCAGATATGAAATCATGGCACTCGGGCCCTAGTGACAAGCATAAGCATAGCAAAGTCATAGCAACATCAATCTCAGAACATAGTGGATACTAGGGATCAAACCCTAACAAAACTAACTTGATTACATGATAAATCTCATCCAACCCATCACCGTCCAGCAAGCCTACGATGGAATTACTCACGCACGGCAGTGAGCATCATGAAATTGGTGATGGAGGATGGTTGATGATGACGATGGCGACGGATTCCCCTCTCCGGAGCCCCGAACGGACTCCAGATCAGCCCTCCCGAGAGAGTTTAGGGCTTGGCGACGACTCCGTATCGTAAAACGTGATGAATCCCTCTCCTTGTTTTTTTCTCCCCGAAAGTGAATATATGGAGTCCGGGTTGAGGTCGGTGGAGCGTCGGGGGGCCCACGAGGCAGGGGGTGCGCCCAGGGGGGTAGGGCGCTCCCCCCACCCTCGTGGACAGGTGGAGGCCCCCTGACGTGGATCTTCCTTCTAGTATTTTTTATATATTCCAAAATAATTCTCCATTGATTTTCAGGTCATTCCGAGAACTTTTATTTCTGCACAAAAATAACACCATGGCAATTCTGCTGAAAATTGCGTCAGTCCGGGTTAGTTCCATTCAAAGCATGCAAGTTAGAGTCCAAAACAAGGGCAAAAGTGTTTGGAAAAGTAGATACGACGGAGACGTATCAGTAAACAACATCATCTCCAAATGATAGCTTGAATGTGTTGGTTACAGCATGCTGTTAAAGCAGATATAAAATGGAAGGCAATGTTACCGACAGCAGGCTTAACAGCCATCAAATATTGCAATTCAAACTGGTATTGTTGAAAATGAATAGAACGTAGGTAATGCTTAAACATCACACTGGATAAATGTGTAAAACTGAAAATAAAGGGCATGGGTTAACTACACCAGGAATAACTGGAACCAAATATAGCCGTTCAAACTAGTATTGATGTAGTCGAGCGGCACAGTTCCGACTTACACATAACGAACCACACATTGTGAATGACTGAAATAAACAAGGCATAAATGACTAGTATAACAACCAAATATAGCCATTGAAAACTGGACAGAGTCTCACTGCAACCAACCTAACAAGCAAATGCAGATAAACAGGGCATATGCTTGAAAACTGGACAAATGCTAACTGCAACCAACCTAACAAGCAGATAAAGATAAACAAGGCATCTGCTTGACAAATGGAGAAATGCTAAAAAAGCAACCTAACAACCAAATATAGATAAACAAGGCATCTACTTGATAACTGGACAAATGCTAAAAAAAGCAACCTAACAACCAAATACAGATAAACAAGGCATCTGCTTGATAACTGGACAAATACTCACTACAACCAAGTTAAGAACCAAATACAGATAAACAAGGCATCTGCTCGATAACTGAAAAAATGCTCACTCCAACCAACCTAACAACCAAATACAGATAAACAAGGCATCTACTCACTATAAACAACCAAATATAGCCATTCGTGAAACTAAAGTGGACAATTCATACTTAAACATCACATAGACCTATTGAACAATACATGTTTGCATAACTGAAATAATTGAACAAGACACAGTTAAAGCACCGCACGGCAAATGCTACTACAACAAAGGGTACGGGTTGGCAAGCTAGAAAAGGTAATATTTGCTGATAGAATGTTGCCTCACATTTCATGGACGGGATCCTTCCAGTTGGAAGAGCACAGACCCATGGTGCGCTCTCTGATGTCACAGATGGGCTGTTTCACCTTGGAAGAACCTTCGTGGGTGCCCTCCTCGTGGTCGTGGTCGATGAGATCTGACTTGGCAATTGAGGATCCCAAGCCGCCGCCGTAGAACGTGTCCTTCAGAAGTGACAAAATGGGTTCGATGGTGTATAAAGCTCACAAATTCTTGACCACTTGGCGGAGGAGATCAGATCGACGGTGGTTGAACCAGAGGGGTTGCGGATGGACCACTTAACCTGTGACATGGCCCACGTGAAGCCGTCGGTGTGGACGAGCTTGATGTCGTAGCCAGCTTTCCCGAGATACAGTAATACGCTGACATGAAGCCTTCAGCATGGCAACGTAGTCAACATCTTCGCCAGCTTCCGCGGCGACGTGTTGCTCCGGGATCGACAGGTCGGGGCGAACGGCGGCCACCTCGCCAACGTCCGCCGGAGAGGCCATGAGAAACCTCTTCTTGGCCGAACGCTCGTCGGGCTCCCCGGGATAGGTGGTTGAGCTTAGGCTATGACATCCTGGAGCAGGGAATGTGGATCTGGCGGGAGGGACACCGCAGGCCTCATCTAAAAACTCAGGGGAGCGGGGCGACGGTATGGGAATCGCTGGATAACATGAACTTTATTATCTAAGATAGGACGAACGGGCAGACCGGTAGGGTTGGCGGCGGCTGCCGCGAGCTAGGGTTCAAAGGGGGAAGGGGCGGGTGGGGGACTGTGGAGGGGGTGGTGTTTGAGGATACGCCGTGGCTACTGAAAATTTTAGAAACGGTGGGTGGAGATGGTGGTGGACGAGGGAGGGCAACGGTTCAAATGCCTCGGCTACTAAAATTTTACTATAAGGTCGGTGCTGGAGGAGTGTGGGTGATGGTTGAAGTATGGCGGCTACTAAAATTTGGGTAAAGGAATTGATGCGGGGCGGGAGTGCCCAAGATCGCGCACGGTCCAATAACAATATGCGTGTATGATAATTAGGAAAAGTGGCGCGGATCTGCCGATTTTTGCAATGCTCAAGGCGGATAGTTTGTTTTTTATATTTCTAGCTAGCTGGTCTATCACACACGGTTCATCCTAATTTCCAAATAAACTTACCCGCCTTTAGCTTCCACAGGTGGTGGTTTTACAGCGCACTTGCATCGCACACAGTTAAGCCAGTACCTCCACCCTTTGCTCGCGCTTGCGTGGTCGTGGTGATTTTAGCGCACTTGCATCGCACCGGTTGAGCCAGTACCTCCACCCTTTGCTCACGCTTGCGCGGTCGTGGTGATTTCAGCGCACTTGCATCGCACACGGTTGAGCCAGTACCTCCACCTTAATTTGCTCGTGCTTGCACGGTCGTGGTGATTCACATCACACTTGTATCGCACACGGTTTAGATATTATACCCCGTGTCTGTTGAGGATCATTAGAGTCTTTGCATCAAAAAATAACGTTAGGGAGGGTCAAAAGACAGCCACACCAGCATGTGGCCCAAATATATATGAGTGAAAATGGTGGTATGTGATGTTCAAAATTCCAATGCACAACTTGGACCCCGCAGGCCCACGGTTGGGCGCGTCATTGAAGATCGATGAGAGGGGCCAGAAGTCAAGAACCACCTGGAAGTGACCAAATATATATACGAATATTGGGGAAGTTTAAAACTTTAAATACACAATGCATAACTTTGGTGGCACCTGCCTCGCAAACCCGAAAGCACCCTAACAACCACCTAGCTAGGATATATATAATGCCATAATGTCGTACCTAGCTAGAATGCTTGGCCCACCACCTCCCACTTCATGTCAGCGGGGCGGATGCACGTAATGATCGATACTTTGGTCATACATGCATGTCGACATGACCTACCATAAGATGGACCAATGAATCTTTCGTTTGGTCAAATGACAATTGTTGTTGTGGATAAACCGCTTGGGCCAATAGATTGAACCATCATAAACATCTCATGAGAGGGACCACAAAACCAGCACCTCTTGCATGCGGCCCAAAATGATGTACGTTGGGAAGGGGTGATGTGTGTGTTCAATATAGAATAATGTACAATTTAGATGTGGTGCCTACCTCTCGATACAGACAACAACCATGAAGGCAAGGTAGTTAAGGACGAGATACATACGCAGGGTTTGTTGTAGGTCGAACCCAGCAATCCGAGCATCTAGGAGGGAATCCTGACAACGCATGAGCTCGAGCTTTGGTTGACCAACATTTGACGGTTACCGGCCCTAACATGAACTAGGAGGAATCCATTCATGGCCAACACATACCCCTCGTTATCGGTCAAAGGGATGATATATATACACTCGGGGAGCCCACGGATATCGGTGTCATCACAAAAAACCGCACAAGGGAGACGTGGTCGATCAGAAGACCCCGTATACCACTGCATGCGGCCCGAAAATATGTATGGGTATGATGGTGTATGATGTGTTTAAATCCCAAATACACAACTTCGATGGGCCACGCCAAGTACATTACAAACCGAACACCGTACCCGATTCCAAGTCTGGTTCAATACCTATGATGTCAGTTTCCCAACTTCGAGGCGGCAGCGTGGGGGGGGGGTCGTCCCACGCATGCGCTCAAACTTTATTTTGTGTCTAGCATGGGACACATCTATATATATATATATATATATGTCTATACATCTATACATTTATACATCTATACACATATATAGTGTGCGAATAACTATGAAAGTTGCTCGTTGGATGAAGCCAATCCGACGGTACATAGATGGCAAATCTGAGCACTACCGGGCGTTGGATATCATCTACATTCCACCGGATTCTGCCACATGTACAATCTAGAAGACACCATGGTTGAACTTAAGCATAATGCACAAACCTCTAAACACAAGCACTTCTCCTTTGTTCTCTAGAACCTTCCATATCTTAATTGCCCAAACCTTTTTTTCTAAATGAATTGTCACTTTTTGTTTTTACCTTTACAATGCACAATTCCATGAATCTTAAAATAGTCTTTTACAAAACTAATTGATTTTGGATGAGATGAACTATAAGAATTAAACCAACATCTACATCATGCATATCTGGGAGAAGAGGCGGGAAACCAATGAGAGGAGTGGCAAGAAACGGTAGCCTGTTTTGAATGAAAACCTAGTAGAGAAGGAAGCATGAGCTACATGACACATGCGCACAGTGCTTACCCATGTACTACATGTGCTGTCGAAAGGGCTCAGGGTTGCCGTTTGATCTGGGAGCATCCAACGGTGCACACGTACGATCTGTGGGGTTTGCGTTCTGGCCAGTCAGAATGCAGGACTCAGATCACACGCGCAGCAGGGGGATATCATACGGAAACCAAAATTCAGTGGAAACCGGTGAAAACCACGAGAAAAATATGTTTTGAAGTTTCAAAAAAATGCGGGATGTTAAGACGATGATGTTTTATTGGCACACAAAATTTCAAGTTGAAACACATTAAGAGATGTGAGGTATGAAAAAGACAAAATCAGTGTTGAATAGTGCCAAATAGTAATGTCACTATTCAGGGCGGAATTTGTCTTTTTCATAGCTCACATCTCGTAATGTTTTTCAACTTGAAATTTATGTCGCAATAAAACATCACCTTCTTAACATCCCACATTTTTTCCAGATTTTTATGAAACTTTAAAATATGGTTTCCATGAAGTTTTCATTGAATATCGGCTTTTGTGAGTGAACCTTGTGCTATTTGAAAACATTTCGTGAGAAGAATCTCGGTTTTTAAATCCCCATAAATCTAAAACTAAGCTGAGAATCGTGAAACCTGCCATGGTGTCACGACATCACACTTATATGTCGAGGAATTTTTTTCGTCCATTGTGGCGCAAGTTTTATTACAAGCCTCTTACAAACCGGAGCTTCTCTCAAAGAAGTCTCGTGGTTCCGATAGGGAAACGTGTCCCCCTTGTGGGCGAAACGTAATCACTGCCTCTTTTCACCTTGTATTTTCTTCTACGGGCTACATGGAACGATAGGATATCTGTGTTGAAATTTAAACTTATTCAGGGTCCGTTTGATCTTTTTATACACTAATTGAGTTTCCTAGGCATTTAATGTCCATAATTCAAATCTAAACTACAAATACATGCTCTAGTTCACCAAAAATGGCTAGAAAAATTATACATGTGTCCTTGGGTGCATGTTTAGGTCCCATGCCAGGAATGGGAACGAATTACAACCGTACTGGTGTCATGGCTCATACTCAAACATTTCGAATCTCGGTTTTTAAGTCCCCATAAATCCTAAACTCACCAAAAAGTCATCAAAGGTGGCATGGTGTCACGTCATGGCACATATATGTCGTGGTAAAAACATTGTCCAATTTGGGCCAAGCTTTATTACAAACCTCTTACAAAAACTGAAGCTTCTCTCAAAGAAGCCTCGTGATTCTGATAGGGAAACATGTTCCCCTTGTGGGCGAAAAGTAATCACTGCCTCTTTTCGCCTTGTATTTTCTTCCACGGGCAACATGGAACCACAGGATATCCGTTCTGAAATTTAAACTTATTCATGATTCGTTTGGCCTTCTTATACACTAATTGAGTTTCCTAGGCATTTAATGTCCATAATTCAAATCTAAACTACAAATACATGCTCCAGTTCACCAAAATGGCTAGAAAAATTATACATGTGTCCTTGGGTGCATGTTTAGGTCTCATGCCAGGAATGGGAACGAATTATAATCGTACATGTGTCTTGGCTCTTCCTCAAACATTTCGAATCTCGGTTTTTAAGTCCCCATAAATCCTAAACTCACCAAAAAGTCATCAAAGGTGCCAAGGTGTCATGTCATGGCACATATATGTCATGGTAAAAACATTGCCAATTTGGGCCAAGCTTTATTACAAACCTCTTACAAACCGGAGCCTGTCGCAAGAACCATCGTCGTTTTGATAGGGAAACGTGTCCCCTTGTGGGCCAAACGATAATCACTCCCTCTTCTAGCCTCGTATTTTCTTCTACACGCGACATGGAATAACTGGAGATTTGTGCTGAACTTTGAAATTATTCAGGGTTCGTTTGACCTTTTTTATTCATTATTTGAGTTTTCTAGGCATTTAATGTCCATCATTCAAATCCGAACTACAAATACATGCTCCAGTGCACCAAAATGGCTAGAAAAAATGTACATGTTTCCTTGCGGTGCATGTTTAGGTCCCATGGAACGAATGGGAACGAATTCAACCGTCTCGCCGTCCTGGCCTGGCCACAAAAATTGTGAATCTCGGTTTTCAAATGTCTGTAAATCCAAAACTCACCAGGAAATCATGAAACTTGGCATGGTGTCACTACATGGTATATATAATTGTCCAATTTGGGCGAAGCTATGTTACAAGCCTTTTACAAACTGGAGCCCGTCGCAACCCTCGTGGTTCCGGTAGGGAAACATGCCCCTCTTGTGGGCGAAACGATAATCGATGCCTCTTCTCGCCTTGAACTTTGTTTTCTACAGGCAACATAGAATAACAGGAGTGTCGGGCTGAAATTTGAAACTGTTTAGGGTTCATTTGGCCATTGTATATATATTACTAATTACTAAGTTTTCTATGCATTTAATGTAGTCCATAATTCAAATTTGAACTACAACCACATGCTCCAGTGAAGCAAAAGGGGTGGGAAATCGTACATGTGTCATTGGGTGCATGTTTACGTCTCGTTTAAGGAATGAGAATGAATTGCAAACTTGTCATCGTCCTGAAACAATGAGAATCTCGGTTCTTAAATCCCAGTAAATAAAAAGGTCACCCAAAAAACATGAAACTTGGCATGGTTTCATGACATGGCACATATATGTCGTGGTAAAAAAATCGTCCAGTTTGAGAAGAGGCGCACACATTAGTAGCCAACGAAGTCCTTTTTGAAACAAAAAGCTGACACGTTAATATCGCAAACGGTTGTATTATATTTACCGTGTCGAAATTTAACCATACTCGATGGTGTGTGTGCACCTATTTGATTAGACAGGACGAGCGCGAGAAGTCTGCCGTGCAGCTTCGACGGGATGCGTGCGAGCAGTCCGCCGCGCAGGCTCGACATGACGCGTGCATCCTGTCCACCTCGCAGACTCGACGGGACACGTGCGAGAAGCAAGGCCACCCATGCTCATTGGGAAGCGAACTCTTTGACCTCCATGCACCAACCGTCGCCTGCCTCTCTCACAACTTCTCCATTAATGGGTTAATTAAAGCACCTGGACGGAGGGTGTTTACTTGTGATCCCATGGTAGCATTTGCTTTGTTCGTGTTTTCAACTAGTATTCCGCCCTAATTTAAATTGCCACATAGGGCAACGGATAATACGACCACAAATAAAATGGCAATGTATAATACGACGACAAATTTACAATGGCGCACATAATAACTGTCTTACATATTCCGGATAATTTAAAATGCCACATGCGGCAAAGCCCAGAAGACACAGGGGCAAGAGAAAAAGGAAATTGCAGACAACGATATGGGTCGCTACTATCTCTACTTGTCGATGGATCGCTGATACGTCTCCAACGTATCTATAATTTTTGATTGCTCCATGCTATTATATTATCCATCTAGGATGTTTTATATGAATTTGTATGCTATTTTATACTCCCTCCGTTCGGAATTACTTGTCGCAGAAATGGATATATCTAGATGTATTTTAGTTCTAGATACATCTATTTCTGAGACAAGTAATTCCGAACGGAGGAAGTATGATTTTTGGGACTAACCTATTAACCTAGAGCCCAGTGCCAGTTTTTGTTTTTTTCCTTGTTTTGAGTTTTATAGAAAAGGAATACCAAACGGAGTCCAATGGACGTGCCAATTTTTGATGATTTTTTATGGACCAAAAGAAGCCCCCGGGGTAAAAGAGTTGGGCCAGAAGAGTCCCGGACCGTCCACGAGGGTGGGGGGCACGCCCTACCCCCCGAGCGCGCCGCCCTATCTTGTGGACGACTCGGGGACCCCCCCCTGACTTGTTCCCGACGCCAAAAATTCCTATAAATACAGAAACCTCCAGAAAATAACCTAGATCAGGAGTTCCGCCGCCACAAACCTCTATAACCACCAAAAACCAATCGGGACCCTCTTCCGGCACCCTGCCGAAGGGGGATCCATCACCGGTGGCCATCTTCTTCATCCCGGCGCTCTCCATGACGAGGAGGGAGTAGTTCACCCTCGGGGATGAGGGTATGTACCAGTAGCTATGTGTTTGATCTCTCTCTCTCTCGTGTTCTTGATTCGGCACGATCTTGTTGTATCGCGAGCTTTGCTATTATAGTTGGATCTTATGATGTTTCTCCCCCTCTACTCTCTTGTAATGAATTGAGTTTTCCCTTTGAAGTTATCTTATCAGATTGAGTCCTTAAGGATTTGAGAACACTTGATGTATGTCTTGCATGTGCTTGATACGTCTCCAACGTATCTATAATTTTTGATTGCTCCATGCTATATTATCTACTGTTTTGGACATTATTGGGCTTTATTATCCACTTTTATATTATTTTTCGGACTAACCTATTAACCGGAGGCCCAGCCCAGAATTGCTGTTTTTTTGCCTATTTCAGGGTTTCGAAGAAAAGGAATATCAAACGGAGTCCAAACGGAATGAAACCTTCGGGAACGTGATTTTCTCACCGAGCATGATCCAGGAGACTTAGACCATACGTCAAGACACAAAAGAGGAGGCCACGAGGTAGGGGGCGCACCTACCCCCCAGGCGCGCCCTCCACCCTCATGGGCCCCCTGTTGCTCCACCGACGTACTCCTTCCTTCTATATATACCTACGTACCTCCAAACGATCAGATACGGAGCCAAAACCCTAATTCCACCGCCGCAAATTTTTGTATCCACGAGATCCCATCTTGGGGCCTGTTCAGGAGCTCCACTTGAGGGGGCGTCGATCACGGAGTGCTTCTACATCATCACCATAGCCCCTCCGATGAAGTGTGAGTAGTTCACCTCAGACCTACGGGTCCATAGTTATTAGCTAGATGGCTTCTTCTCTCTTTTTGGATCTCAATACAATGTTCTCCCCTCTCTTGTGGAGATCTATTCAATGTAATCTTCTTTTTGCGGTATGTTTGTTGAGACCAATGAATTGTGGGTTTATGATCAAGTCTATCTATGAACAATATTTGAATCTTCTCTGAATTCTTTTATGTATGATTGAGTTATCTTTGCAAGTCTCTTCGAATTATCCGTTTGGTTTGGCCAACTAGATTGGTAGTTCTTGCAATGGGAGAAGTGCTTAGCTTTGGGTTCAATCTTGCGGTGTCCTTTCCCAGTGACAGTAGGGGCAGCAAGTCACGTATTGTATTGTTGCCATCGAGGATAACAAGATGGGTTTTTCATCATATTGCATGAGTCTATCCCTCTACATCATGTCATCTTGCTTAAAGCGTTACTCTGTTTTCATTAACTTAATACTCTAGATGCATGCTGGATAGCGGTCGATGAGTGGAGTAATAGTAGTAGATGCAGGCGGGAGTCGATCTACTTGTCTTGGACGTGATGCCTATGTACATGATCATGCCTAGATATTCTCATAACTATGCTCAATTCTGTCAATTGCTCAACAGTAATTTGTTCACCTGCCGTAGAATACTTATGCTCTTGAGAGAAGCCACTAGTGAAACCTATGGCCCCCGGGTCTATCTTCATCATATTAATCTTCCAATACTTAGTTATTTACTTTTCTTTTATTTTACTTTGCATCTTTATCATAAAAATAACAAAAATATTATCTTATCATATCTATCAGATCTCACTCTCGTAAGTGGCCGTGTAGGGATTTACAACGCCTTATCACGTTGGTTGCGAGGAATTTATTTGTTTTGTGCAGGTACGAGGGACTAGCGCATAGCCTCCTACTGGATTGATACCTTGGTTCTCCAAAACTGAGGGAAATACTTACGCTACTCTGCTGCATCATCCCTTCCTCTTCGGGGAAAAACCAACGCAGTGCTCAAGAGATAGGAGTGCTTATCTGCGGTGACAATGGGATATTCACGTGATCCACTTGATGTATGTTTTGGTGATCAACTTGCGAGTTCTTTGACCTTGTGAACTTATGCATAGGGGTTGGCCCATGTTTTTGTCTTGACTCTCCAGTAGAAACTTTGGGGCACTCTTTGAAGTTCTTTGTGTTGGTTGAATAGATGAATTTGAGATTGTGTGATGCATATCGTATAATCCTACCCGCGGATACTTGAGGTGACATTAGAGTTTTGGTTGATTTGTGTCTTAAGGCGTTATTCTAGTACGAACTCTAGGATAGATTGAACGGAAAGAATAGCTTCGTGTTATTTTACTACGGACTCTTGAATAGATCGATCAAAAAGGATAACTTTGAGGTGGTTTCATACCCTACAATAATCTCTTCATTTGTTCTCCGCTATTAGTGACTTTGGAGTGACTCTTTGTTGCATTTTGAGGGATTGTTATATGATTCAATTATGTTATTATTGTTGAGAGAATTTTCACTAGTGAAAGTATGAACCCTAGGCCTTGTTTCGAAGCATTGCAATACCGTTTTTGCTCACTTTTATCATTAGTTACCTTGTTGTTTTTATAATTTTAGATTACAAAAACCTATATCTACCATCCATATTGCAGTTGTATCACCATCTCTTCGCCGAACTAGTGCACCTATACAATTTACCATTGTATTGGGTGTGTTGGGGACACAAGAGACTCTTTGTTATTTGGTTGCAGGGTTGTTTGAGAGATATTATCTTCATCCTACGCCTCCCACGGACTGATAAACTTTAGGTCATCCACTTGAGGGAAATTTGCTATTGTCCTGCAAACCTCTGCACTTGGAGGCCCAACAACGTCTACAAGAAGAAGGTTGTGTAGTAGACGTCAAGCTCTTTTCTGGCACCGTTGCCAGGGAGGTTAGTGCTTGAAGGTATATCTTTAGATCTTGGAATCGAATCTTTTTAGTTTCTTGTTTTATCACTAGTCTAGTCTATAAAAGAAAACTACAAAAAAATGGAATTGAGGTTGCCTCATATGCTTCATCTTTTTAATGTCTTTCTGAAAATAAGGATTCCGATAATTGTGCCAAAGTGTTAGAAGAAGAATGCATTAAAATGTTTGGCACTAAATCTTTGAATGATGAGAATGATTGCAATGTTGTTAGTATGATGAATATCCATGATGCTAATGATTTTGAATCTAATATTAAAGAATTTATTACTTCGCAAAAGAATTTCAATGCTTTGATTGAAGAAAAAATGCTTAAGATTCATGAGTTGGCTAGGAACGTTGATAGAATTTCTCTTGATGTTTATTATTTGAAACTTAGATCTATTCCACCTAAGCATGATATCAATGAGTCTCTCAGAGCCATGAGAATTTTCATTGATGAGTGCAAAGAAAGAACCGCTAGAATGCGTGCTAAGAAAGATGCCTTTATAAGAGCGTGTTCCTCTAGTTCCTATGAAAATAAAGATGAAGATCTAAAAGTTATTGATGTGTCCCCTATTAAATCTTTGTTTTGCAATATGAATCTTAATTATGATGGGACTGAATATGATCCACCTTTACCTAGAAGGCATTCCTAGAATTCGGAGTTTTTAGATCTTGATGCTAAAATTGATGAAAGTGGGATTGAAGAAATTAAAACACTAGATGTTGCTAAACCCACTATTTTGGATTTCAAGGAATTTAATTATGAAAATTGCTCATTTATTGATTGTATCTCCTTGTTGCAATCCGTGATAAATTCTCCTCACGCTTATAGTCAAAATAAAGCGTTCACTAAACATATCATTGATGCCTTGATGCAATCTTATGAAGAAAAACTTGAATTGGAAGTTTCTATCCCTAGAAAACATTATGATGAGTGGGAACCAACTATTAAAATTAAGATTAAATATCATGAGTTTTATGCTTTATGTGATTTGGGTGCTAGTGTTTCCACGATTCCAAAGACTCTGTGTGATTTGTTAGGTTTCCGTGATTTTGGTGATTGCTCTCTAAACTTGCACCTTGCGGATTCCACTATCAAGAAACCTATGGGAAGAATTAATGATGTTCTTATTGTTGTAAATAGGAATTATGTGCCTGTAGATTTTATTGTTCTTGACATAGATTGCAATCCTTCATGTCCTTTTATTCTTGGTAGACCTTTCCTTAGAACGATGGGTGCAATTATTGATATGAAGGAAGGAAATATTAGATTCCAATTTCCGTTAAGGAAATGCATGGAACACTTTCCTAGAAAGAAAATTAAATTACCTTATGAATCTATTATGAGAGCCACTTATGGATTGCCTACCAAAGATGGCAATACCTAGATATATCCTTGCTTTTTATGCCTAGCTAGGGGCGTTAAACGATAGCGCTTGTTGGGAGGCAACCCAATTTTATTTTTATTCCTTGATTTTTGCTCCTGTTTAGTAATAAATAATTTATCTAGCCTCTGTTTAGGTTGTGTTTTTTGTGTTTAATTAGTGTTTGTGCCAAGTAGAACCGTTGGGAAGACTTGGGGAAAGTCTTGATATCTTGCTGTAAAAAACAGAAACTTTAGCGCTCACAAGAACTGCTGCCATTTTTATTTGGAAAGTTCTATTTAGTTAATTATTTTGCATATGATTAATAGATAATTTCCTCACGTCCAGCAATTTATTCTAGAATTTTTGGGGTTCCAGATCTTGCGCTAGCTATAGATTACTACAAACTGTTCTGTTTTTGACAGATTCTGTTTTTCGTGTGTTGTTTGATTATTTTGATGAATCTATGGCTAGTAAAATAGTTTATAAACCATAGAGAAGTTGGAATACAGTAGGTTTAACACCAATATAAATAAAGAATGAGTTCATTATAGTACCTTGAGGTGGTCTTTTGTTTTCTTTCGCTAACATAGCTCACGAGATTTTCTACTTCGAGTTTTGTGATGTGAAGTTTTAAAGTTTTGGGTAAAGATTTGATGGATTATGGAACGAGGAGTGGCAAGAGCCTAAGCTTGGGGATGCCCATGGAACACCCAAGATAATCTAAGGACACCTAAAAGCCAAAGCTTGGGGATGCCCCGGAAGGCATCCCCTCTTTTCGTCTACTTCTATCGGTAACTTTACTTGGAGCTATATTTTTATTCACCACATGATATGTGTTTTGCTTGGAGCATCTTGTATGATTTGAGTCTTTGCTTTTTAATTTACCACAATCATCCTTGCTGTACACACCTTTTGAGAGAGCCATACATGATTTGGAATTTGTTAGAATACTCTATGTGCTTCGCTTATATCATTTGAGTTATATAGTTTTGCTCTAGTACTTCACTTATATATTTTAGAGCACGGTGGTGGATTTGTTTTATAGAAACTATTGATCTCTCATGATTTACTTGGATTATTTTGAGAGTCTTAAATAGCATGGTAATCTTCTTAAATAATCCTAATATACTAGGTGTTCAAGATGAATAATTTTTTTCTTATGAGTGTTTTGAATACTAAGAGAAGTTTGATGCTTGATGATTGTTTTGAGATATGGAGGTAATAATATCAAAGTCGTGCTAGTTGAGTAGTTGTGAATTTTATAAATGCTTGTGTTGAAGTTTGCACGTCCCATAGCATCCACGTATGGTAAACGTTGTGTAACAAATTTGAAACATGAGGTGTTATTTGATTGTCTTCCTTATGAGTGGCGGTCGCGGACGAGCGATGGTCTTTTCCTACCAATCTATCCCCCTAGAAGCATGCGCGTAGTGCTTTGGTTTTTGATGACTTGTAGATTTTTGCAATAAGTATATGAGTTCTTTATGACTAATGTTGAGTCCATGGATTATACGCACTCTCACCCTTCCATCATTGCTAGCCTCTACGGTACCGTGCATTGCCCTTTCTCACATTGAGAGTTGGTGCAAACTTCGCCGGTGCATCCAAACCCCGTGATAGGATACGCTCTTTCACACATAAACCTCCTTATATCTTCCTCAAAACAACCACCATACCTACCTATTATGGCATTTCCATAGCCATTCCGAGATATATTGCCATGCAACTTTCCACCATTCCATTCATCATGACACATTCATCATTGTCATATTGCTTGGCATGATCATGTAGTTGACATAGTACTTGTGGCAAAGCCACTGTTCATAATTCTTTCATACATGTCACTCTTGGTTCATTGCATATCCCGGTACACCACCGGAGGCATTCATATAGAGTCATATCTTGTTCTAAGTATCGAGTTGTAATCATTGAGTTGTAAATAAATAGAAGTGTGATGATCATCATTCATAGAGCATTGTCCCAAATAAAAAAAGGCCATATATATATATAAAGAAGGGACAATGCTACTATTCTTTTTCCACACTTGTGCTTCAAAGTAGCACCATAATCTTCATAATCTTCATGATAGAGAGTCTTTTGTCTTGTCACTTTCATATACTAGTGGGAATTTTTCATTATAGAACTTGGCTTGTATATTCCAACATTGGGCCTCCTCAAGTGCCCTAGGTCTTCGTGAGCAAGCAAGTTGGATGCACACCCACTTAGTTTCTTTGGTTGAGCTTTCATACATTTATAGCTCTAGTGCATCCGTTGCATGGCAATCCCTACTCCTTGCATTAACATCAATCGATGGGTGTCGGTGTCAAAACCGGCGGATCTCGGGTAGGGGGTCCCGAACTGTGCGTCTAAGGCGGATGGTAACAGGAGGCAGGGAACACGATGTTTTACCCAGGTTCGGGTCCTCTTGATGGAGGTAAAACCATACGTCCTGCTTGATTAATATTGATGATATGGGTAGTACAAGAGTAGATCTACCACGAGATCAAAGAGGCTAAACCCTAGAAGCTAGCCTATGGTATGATTGTATGTTATTGTTGTGTCCTACGGACTAAAACCCTCCGGTTTATATAGACACCGGAGAGGGTTAGGGTTACACAAGGTCGGTTACAAAGGAGTAGATATCCATATCCGTATTGCCTAGCTTGCCTTCCACGCCAAGTAGAGTCCCATCGGACACGAGACGAAGTCTTCAATCTTGAATCTTCATAGTCCAACAGTCTGGCCAAAGGATATAGTCCGGCTGTCCGAAGACCCCCTAATCCAGGACTCCCTCAATAGGCATCTCCATAGCCCGTTGATTAGCCTCGTTGATATGAGACTATCTCCTTTTTTGTCTTCTCCACATAACCCCCATCATCATATTCTATTCCACCCATAGTGTTATATCCATGGCTCGCGCTCATGTATTGCGTGAAAGTTTATAGGATTGAGATTACTAAAGTATGAAACAATTGCTTGGCATGTCATCGGGGTTGTGCATGATGAGAGCATTCTTGTGTGAGCATGACTAAACTATATGATTTTGTAGGGATGAACTTTCTTTGGCCATGTTATTTTGAGAGGACATAATTGCTTAGTTAGTATGCTTGAAGTATTATTACTTTTATGTCAATATGAACTTTTATCTTGAATCTTTCGGATCTGAATATTCATACCACAATTAAGAAGAATTACATTAAAATTATGCCAAGTAGCACTCCGCATCAAAAATTCTGTTTTTATCATTTACCTACTCGAGGACGAGCAGGAATTAAGCTTGGGATGCTTGATACGTCTCCAACGTATCTATAATTTTTGATTGCTCCATGCTATATTATCTACTGTTTTGGACATTACTGGGCTTTATTATCCACTTTTATATTAATTTTGAGACTAACCTATTAACCGGAGGCCCGACCCAGAATTGATGTTTTTTTTGCCTATTTCAGGGTTTCGAAGAAAAGGAATATCAAACAGAGTCCAAACAAAATGAAACCTTCGGGAACGTGATTTTCTCACCGAACATGATCCAGGAGACTTGGACCCTACATCAAGACACAAAAGAGGAGGCCACGAGGTAGGGGGGCGTGCCTACCCCCTAGGGGCGCCCTCCACCCTCGTGGGCCCCCTGTTGCTCCACCGACGTACTCCTTCCTCCTATATATATGTACGTACCCCCAAACGATCAGATATGGATCCAAAACCCTAATTCCACCGCCGCAACTTTCTGTATCCACGAGATCCCATCTTGGGGCCTGTTCCGGAGCTCCGCCGGAGGGTGCCTCGATCACGGAGGGCTTATACATCATCACCATAGCCACTCCGATGAAGTGTGAGTAGTTCACCTCAGACCTACGGGTCCATAGTTATTAGCTAGATGGCATCTTCTCTCTTTTTGGATCTCAATACAATGTTCTCCCCCTCTCTTGTGGATATCTATTCGATGTAATCTTCTTTTTGCGGTGTATTTGTTGAGACCGATGAATTGTGGGTTTATGATCAAGTCTATCTATGAACAATATTTGAATCTTCTCTGAATTCTTTTATGTATGATTGGTTATCTTTGCAAGTCTCTTCGAATTATCAGTTTGGTTTGGCCTACTAGATTGATCTTTCTTGCAATGGGAGAAGTGCTTAGCTTTGGGTTCAATCTTGCGGTGTCCTTTCCCAGTAACAATAGGGGCAGCAAGGCACGTATTGTATTGTTGCCATCGAGGTACCAAGATGGGGTTTTCATCATATTGCATGAGTCTATCCCTCTACATCATGTCATCTTGCTTAAAGCGTTACTCTGTTTTCATTAACTTAGTACTCTAGATGCATGCTGGATAGCGGTCGATGAGTGGAGTAATAGTAGTAGATGCAGGCAGGAATCGGTCTACTTGTCTCGGACGTGATGCCTATATACATGATCATGCCTAGATATTCTCATAACTATGCTCAATTCTGTCAATTGCTCAACAGTAATTTGTTCACCCACCGTAGAATACTTATGCTCTTGAGAGAAGCCACTAGTGAAACCTATGGCCCCCGGGTCTATCTTCATCATATTAATCTTCCAATACTTAGTTATTTACTTTGCTTTTATTTTACTTTGCATCTTTATCATAAAAATACGAAAAATATTATCTTATCATATCTATCAGATCTCACTCTCGTAAGTGGCCGTGTAGGGATTGACAACCCCTTATCGCGTTGGTTGCGAGGATTTATTTGTTTTGTGCAGGTACGAGGGACTCGCGCATAGCCTCCTACTGGATTGATACCTTGGTTCTCAAAAACTGAGGGAAATACTTACGCTACTCTGTTGCATCATCCCTTCCTCTTCGGGGAAAAACCAACGCAGTGCTCAAGAGGTAGCAGTGCTTATCTGCGGTGACAATGGGATATTCATGTGATCCACTTGATGTATGTTTTGGCGATCAACTTGCGAGTTCTGTGACCTTGTGAACTTATGCATAGGGGTTGGACCACGTTTTCGCCTTGACTCTTCGGTAGAAACTTTGGGGCACTCTTTTAAGTTCTTTGTGTTGGTTGAATAGATGAATTTGAGATTGTGTGATGCATATCTATAATCCTACCCGCGGATACTTGAGGTGACATTAGATTTTTGGTTGATTTGTGTCTTAAGGTGTTATTCTAGTACGAACTCTAGGATAGATTGAACGGAAAGAATAGCTTCATGTTCTTTTACTACGGACTCTTGAATAGATCGATCAGAAAGGATAACTTTGAGGTGGTTTCATACCCTACAATAATCCCTTCATTTGTTCTCCGCTATTAGTGACTTTGGAGTGACTCTTTGTTGCATGTTGAGGGATTGTTATATGATCCAATTATGTTATTATTGTTGAGAGAATTTGCACTAGTGAAAGTATGAGCCCTAGGCCTTGTTTCGAAGCATTGCAATACCGTTTTCGCTCACTTTTATCATTAGTTACCTTGCTGTTTTTATAATTTTAGATTACAGAAACCTATATCTACCATCCATATTGCAGTTGTATCACCATCTCTTCGCCGAACTAACGCACCTATACAATTTACCATTGTATTGGGTGTGTTGGGGACACAAGAGACTCTTTGTTATCTGGTTGCAGGGTTGTTTGAGAGAGACCATCTTCATCCTATGCCTCCCACGGATTGATAAACCTTAGGTCATCCACTTGAGGGAAATTTGCTACTGTCCTACAAACCTCTGCACTTGGAGGCCCAACAACGTCTACAAGAAGAAGGTTGTGTAGTAGACTGATACATCTCCAACGTATCTATTTTTTGCCTATTTCAGTATTTCGAGGAAACAGAATATCAAACGGAGTCCAAACGGAATGAAACCTTTGGGAACGTGATCTTCGCACCGAACGTGATCCAGGAGACTTGGACCCTACTCCAAGAAGTTTTCGAGGAGGTCACGAGGGTGGAGGGCGCCCCCCTGGGCGCCCCCTGCCTCGTGGGCCCCTCGGAGCTCCACCGACATGCGCCTTCCTCCTATATATACCTACGTACCCCCATTAGACCAAAGACGGAGCCAAAAACCAAATTCCACCGCCGCAACTTCCTGTATCCACGAGGTCCCATCTTGGGGCCTGTTCCGGAGCTCCGCCGGAGAGGGCATCCATCATGAAGGGCTTCTACATCAACACCATAGCCCTTCCGATGAAGTGTGAGTAGTTTACTTCAGACCTTCGGGTCCATAGCTAGTAGCTAGATGGCTTCTTCTCTCTTTTTGGATCTCAATACAATGTTCTCCCCCTCTCTCGTGGAGATCTATTCGATGTAATCTTCTTTTTGCGGTGTGTTTGTTGAGACCGATGAATTGTGGGTTTATGATCCAACTTATCTATGAATAATATTTTAATCTTCTCTGAATTCTTTTATGTATGATTGATTTATCTTTGCAAGTCTCTTCGAATTATCCGTTTGGTTTGGCCAACTAGATTGGTAGTTCTTGCAATGGGAGAAGTGCTTAGCTTTGGGTTCAATCTTGCGGTGTCCTTACTCAGTGACAGAAAGAGTTGCAAGGCACGTATTGTATTGTTGCCATCGAGGATAACAAGATGGGGTATTTATCATATTGCATGAATTTATTCCTCTACATCATGTCATCTTGCTTAAGGCGTTACTCTGTTTTTAACTTAATACTCTAGATGCATGCTGGATAGCGGTCGATGAGTGGAGTAATAGTAGTAGATGCAGGCAGGAGTCGGTCTACTTGTCACAGACGTGATGCCTCTATACATGATCATACCTAGATAACCTCATAACTATGCTCAATTCTATTAATTGCTCAACAGTAATTTGTCCACCCACCGTAGAATATCTATGCTCTTGAGAGAAGCCACTAGTGAAACCTATGGCCCCCGGGTCTATTCTCATCATATCAATCTCCATTACTTTATATTAGTTGTTTTGCTTTTACTTTTCACTTTGCATCTTTATACCAAAAATACAAAAAATATTATCTCTATCAGATCTCACTCTCGTAAGTGACCGTGAAGGGATTGACAACCCCTAAGCGTTGGTTGCGAGTTGCTACCGTTTTGTGCAGGTACGTGGGACTTGCGCGTGACCTCCTACTGGATTGATACCTTGGTTCTCAAAAACTGAGGGAAATACTTACGCTACTGTGCTGCATCACCCCCTCCTCTTCGGGGAAAACCAATGCTAGCTCGAGACGTAGCAAGAAGGATTTCTGGCGGCGTTGCCGGGGAGGCCTACGCCAAGTCAAGTCAAGATTTACTCTCCCGTCAACGAGCCATTTCTGGCGCCGTTGCCGGGGAATCCTACGCAAAAGTCAACATACCAAGTACCCATCACAATCTCTATCTCTCGCATTACATTATTTGCCATTTGCCTCTTGTTTTCATCTCCCCCACTTCACCCTTGCCATTTTATTCGCCCTCTCTTTCCCTTTGCCTTTTGTTTGCTCGTGTGTTAGTTTGCTTGCTTGTCGTGATGGCCCAAGATGCTACCAAATTGTGTGACTTCACCAATACCAATAACAATGGTTTCCTTAGCACTCCGATTGCTCCTCTTGCCAATACTGAATCTTGTGAAATCAATATTGCTTTGTTGAATCTTGTTATGAAAGATCAATTCGCCGGCCTTCCTAGTGAAGATGCCGCTACTCATCTAAATGGCTTTGTTGATTTATGTGATATGCAAAACAAAAAGGATGTCGATAATGATGTCGTTAAATTGAAGCTATTTCCTTTTTCGCTTAGAGATCGTGCTAAAGCGTGGCTTTCATCTTTGCCTAAAAATAGTATTGATTCTTGGAACAAGTGCAAAGATGCTTTTATCTCTAAGTATTTTCCTCCCGCTAAGATTATCTCTCTTAGGAATGATATTATGAATTTTAAGCAACTTGATCATGAACATGTTGCACAAGCTTGGGAGAGAATGGAATTAATGCTACGTAATTGTCCTACTCATGATTTGAACTTATGGATGATTATACAAAAAATTTATGATGGATTGAATTTTGCTTCTAGAAATCTTTTAGATTCGGCCGCGGGAGGCACTTTTATGGAAATCACTTTAGGAGATGCTACTAAACTCCTAGATAATATTATGGTCAATTATTCTGAATGGCATACTGAAAGATCTATTAATAAAAAAGTGCATGCTATAGAAAAAATCAATGTTTTGAGTGAAAAGATGGATGAACTTAGGAATTTATTTGTTAAGAGTGTTTCTTCTGATCCCAATAATATGCCTTTATCTACTTTGCTTGAGAACAATAATGAATCTATGGATGTGAATTTTGTTGGTAGGAATAGTTTTGGTAACAACGCGTATAGAGGGAATTTTAATTCTAGGCCTTATCCTAGTAATCCTTCTAATAATTATGGAAATTCCTACAACAACTCTTATGGAAATTTTAATAAGATGCCCTCTGAATTTGAGAGTAGTGTTAAAGAATTTATGAATTCGCAAAAGAATTTCAATGCTTTGCTTGAAGAGAAATTGCTTAAAGTTGATGATTTGGCTAGGAACGTTGATAGAATTTCTCTTGAGGTTGATTCTTTAAAGCTTAGATCTATTCCTCCTAAGCATGATATCGATGAGTCTCTCAAAGCCATTAGAATTTCCATTGATGAGTGCAAAGAAAGAACCGCTAGGATGCGTGCTTATAAAGATGCCTTTATTAAAGCGTGTTCTTCTAAATCCTATGAAAATAAAGATGAAGATCTGAAAGTTATTGATGTGTCCCCTATTAAATCTTTGTTTTGCAATGTGAATCTTGATGAATCTGATTATGATCTTCCCTTACCTAGAAGGCGTTCTAAGAATTCTGAGTTTTTAGATCCTGATGATGAAATTGATAAAAAAGGGATTGAAAGAAATAAAAATCTAGATATTGCTAAACCCACTATTTTGGATCTCAAGGAATTTAACTAGGAAAATTGCTCTTTAATTGATTGTATTTCCTTGTTGCAATCCGTGTTAAATTCTCCTCATGCTTATAGTCGAAATAAGGCCTTTACCGAACACATTGTTGACGCCTTAATGCAATCTTATGAAGAAAAGCTTGAGTTGAAAGTTTCTATCCCTAGAAAACTCCATGATGAGTGGGAACCTACAATTAAGATTAAAATTAAAAATTATGAGTTTCATGCTTTGTGTGATTTGGGTGCTAGTGTCTCTACTATCCCCAAAGCTTTGTGTGATTTGCTAGATTTCCGTGACTTTGATGATTGCTCTCTAAACTTGCATCTTGCGGATTCCACTATTAAAAAGCCTATGGAAAGAATTAATGATGTTCTTATTGTTGCAAATAGGAATTATGTGCCCATATATTTTATCGTTCTTGATATAGATTGCAATCCTTCATGTCCTATTATTCTTGGTAGACTTTTCCTTAGAATGATTGGTGCAATTATTGATATGAAGGAAGGGAATATTAAATTCCAATTTCCCTTAAAGAAGGGCATGGAACACTTTACTAGAAAGAAAATAAAATTACCATATGAATCTATCATGAGATCCACTTATGGATTGCCTACCAAAGATTTCAATACCTAGATCTATCCTTGCTTTTATGCCTAGCTAGGGGCGTTAAACGATAGCGCTTGTTGGGAGGCAACCCAATTTTATTTTGTGTTTTTTGTTTTTGGTTTTGTTTAGGAATAAATAATCCATCTAGATTCTTTTTAGATGTGGTTTTATCTTTTAATTAGTGTTTGTGCCAAGTTAAACCTATTAGATCTTCTTGGAAGATAGTTATTTGATCTTGCTGTAATTTCCAGAATCTTTGCGCTCAGTGACCGAATTGTCAAAAATCACCAGAACGTGATAAAATAGTTATTCCAATTGCTTCTGATCAATAAACAAATTGCCCCGGTCGTCTAATTTTGGTAGAATTTTTTGGGTTCCATAAGTTTGCGTTAGTAACAGATTACTACAGACTGTTCTGTTTTTGACAGATTCTGTTTTGCGTGTGTTGTTTTCTTATTTTGATGAATCTATGGCTAGTAAAATAGTTTATAAACCATAGATAAGTTGGAATACAGTAGGTTTAACACCAATACAAATAAAGAACAAGTTCACTACAGTACCTTAAAGTAGTCTTTTGTTTTCTTTCTCTAACAGAGCTCACGAGATTTCTATTGAGTTTTGTGTTGTGAAGTTTTCAAGTTTTGGGTGAATTCTTTTGATGGATTATGGAACAAGGAGTGGCAAGAGCCTAAGCTTGGGTATGCCCATGGCACCCCCAAGATAATCCAAGGACACCAAAAAGTCAAAGCTTGGGGATGCCCCGGAAGGCATCCCCTCTTTCGTCCACTTTCATCGGTAATTTACTTGGAGCTATATTTTTATTCACCACATGATATGTGTTTTGCTTGGAGCGTCTTGTATTATTTGTGTCTTTGCTTGTTAGTCTACCACAATCATCCTTGCTGTACACACCTTTTGAGAGAGCCATGTATGAATTGAAATTTTTTAGAATACTCTATGTGCTTCACTTATATCTTTTGAGCTTGATAGTTTACTCTATGTGCTTCACTTATATCCTTTTGAGCGTGATAATTTTTGCTCTAGTGCTTCACTTAGATCTTTTAGAGCACGGTGGTGGTTTGTTTTAAAGAAACTTGATCTCTCATGCTTCACTTAGATTATTTTGAGAGTCGTTAATAGCATGGTAATTTGCTTAATGTTAATATACTTGGTATTCAAGATATGTGAAACTTTCTTTTTAGTGGGTTGAATACTAAGATAAGTTTGATGCTTGATTGTTTTGAGATATGGAGGTGATAATATCATAGTCATGCTAGTTGAGTAGTTGTGAATTTGAGAAATACTTGTGTTGAAGTTAGCAAGTCCCGTAGCATGCATGTATGGTTAAAGTTGTGTAACAAATTTGAAGCATGAAGTGTACCTGGCTTGTGCATCCTTATGAGTGGCGGTCGGGGACGAGCGATGGTCTTTTCCTACCAATCTATCCCCCTAGGAGCATGCGCGTAGTACTTGATTTTTGATGACTTCTAAATTTTTGCAATAATTATATGAGTTCTTTTGACTAATGTTGAGTCCATGGATTATACGCACTTTTACCTTTCCGCCATTTGCTAGCCCCTTCGGTACCGTGCATTGCCCTTTCTCACATTAAGAGTTGGTGCAAACTTCGCCGGTGCATCCAAACCCCGTGATATGATATGCTCTTTCACACATAAACCTCCCTATATCTTCCTCAAAACAGCCACCATACCTACCTATCATGGCATTTCCATAGCCATTCCGAGATATATTGCCATGCAACTTCCATCATCATCATCATCATCATGACATGCTTTACTTTTGTCATATTGCCATTGCATGATCTTGTAGTTGACATCGTATTTGTGGCAAAGCCACCATGCATTATTTTTCATACATGTCACTCTTGATTCATTGCACCATCCCGGTACACCGCCAGAGGCATTCATATAGAGTCATATCTTGTTCTATTATCGAGTTGTAATCATTATGTTGTAATCAATAGAAGTGTGATGATCATCATTATTAGAGCATTGCCCAATCAAAAAAAAGGAAAGAGAAAGGCCAAAAAGAAAAAAAGAAAGGCCCAAAAAAAGAGAAAATAAAAAGGGCAATGCTACTATCTCTTTTTCCACACTTGTGCTTCAAAGTAGCACCTTGTTCTTCATGTAGTGAGTCTCATATATTGTGCTTCAAAGTAGCACCATGATTTTCATATAGTGAGTCTCATAAGTTGTCTTGTTCATACTAGTGGGAATTTTTCATTATAGAACTTGGCTTGTATATTCCAACGATGGGCTTCCTCAAAATGCCCTAGGTCTTCATGAGCAAGCAAGTTGGATGCACACCCACTAGTTTTCTTTTGTTGAGCATTCTTAGCTCTAGTGCATCCGTTGCATGGCAATCCCTACTCCTTGCATTAACATCAATTGATGGGCATCTCCATAGCTCGTTGATTAGCCTCGTTGATGTGAGACTTTCTCCTTTTTTGTCTTCTCTGCACAATCCCCATCATCATATTCTATACCACCCATAGTGCTATGTCCATGGCTCGCGCTCATGTATTGCGTGAAGGTTGAAAAAGTTTGAGATTATTTGAGTATGAAACAATTGCTTGGCTTGTCATCGAGGGTATAGAAGTTGGGAACATCTTTGTGTGACGAAAATGAAGCATAGCCTAACTATATGATTTTGTAGGGATGGACTTCCTTTGGCCATGTTATTTTGAGATGACACAATTGTTTAATTAGTATGCTTGAAGTACTATCATTTTTATGTCAATATGAACTTTTGTCTTGAACCTTTCGGATCTGAATATTCATACCATGGTTAAGAAGATTTACATTGAAATTATGCCAAAGTATCACTCCGCATGAAAAATTCTCTTTTTATCATTTACCTACTCGAGGACGAGCAGGAATTAAGCTTGGGGATGCCTGATACGTCTCCAACGTATCTATAATTTTTGATTGCTCCATGCTACTTTATCTACTGTTTTGGACTATATTGGGCTTTATTTTCCACTTTTATATTATTTTTGGGACTAACCTATTAACCGGAGGCCCAGCCCAGAATTGCTGTTTTTTTGCCTATTTCAGTATTTCGAGGAAACAGAATATCAAACGGAGTCCAAACGGAATGAAACCTTCGGGAACGTGATCTTCGCACCGAACGTGATCCAGGAGACTTGGACCCTACTCCAAGAAGTTTCCGGGGAGGTCACGAGAGTGGAGGGCGCCCCCCTGGGCGCGCCCCCCTGCCTCATGGGCCCCTCGGAGCTCCACCGACGTGCTCTTTCCTCCTATATATACCTACGTACCCCCATTAGACCACAGACGGAGCCAAAAACCTAATTCCACCGCCACAACTTCCTATATCCACGAGATCCCATCTTGGGGCCTGTTCCGGAGCTCCGCCGGAGAGGGCATCCATCACGGAGGGCTTCTACATCAACACCATAGCCCTTCCGATGAAGTGTGAGTAGTTTACTTCAGACCTTCGGGTCCATAGCTAGTAGCTAGATGGCTTCTTCTCTCTTTTTGGATCTCAATACAATGTTCTCCCCCTCTCTCGTGGAGATCTATTCGATGTAATCTTCTTTTTGCGGTGTGTTTGTTGAGAGCGATGAATTGTGGGTTTATGATCCAACTTATCTATGAATAATATTTGAATCTTCTCTGAATTCTTTTATGTATGATTGAGTTATCTTTGCAAGTCTCTTCGAATTATCCGTTTGGTTTGGCCAACTAGATTGGTAGTTCTTGCAATGGGAGAAGTGCTTAGCTTTGGGTTCAATCTTGCGGTGTCCTTACTCAGTGACAGAAAGAGTTGCAAGGCACGTATTGTATTGTTGCCATCGAGGATAACAATATGGGGTATTTATCATATTGCATGAATTTATTCCTCTACATCATGTCATCTTGCTTAAGGCGTTACTCTATTTTTAACTTAATACTCTAGATGCATGCTGGATAGCGGTCGGTGAGTGGAGTAATAGTAGTAGATGCAGGCAGGAGTCGGTCTACTTGTCACGGACGTGATGCCTATATACATGATCATACCTAGATAACCTCATAACTATGCTCAATTCTATTAATTGCTCAACAGTAATTTGTTCACCCACTGTAGAATATCTATGCTCTTGAGAGAAGCCACTAGTGAAACCTATGGCCCCCGGGTCTATTCTCATCATATCAATCTCCATTACTTTATATTAGTTGTTTTGCTTTTACTTTTCACTTTGCATCTTTATACCAAAAATACCAAAAATATTATCTCTATCAGATCTCACTCTCGTAAGTGACCGTGAAGGGATTGACAACCCCTAAGCGTTGGTTGCAAGTTGCTACCGTTTTGTGCAGGTACGTGGGACTTGCGCGTGACCTCCTACTGGATTGATACCTTGGTTCTCAAAAACTGAGGGAAATACTTACGCTACTGTGCTGCATCACCCCCTCCTCTTCGGGGGAAAACCAACGCTAGCTCGAGACGTAGCATAGACGTCAAGCTCTTTTCTGGCACCGTTGTCAGGGAGGTTAGTGCTTGAAGGTATATCTTTAGATCTTGCAATCGTATCTTTTTAGTTTCTTGTTTTATCACTAGTCTAGTCTATAAAAGAAAACTATAAAAAATGGAATTGAGGTTGCCTCATATGCTTCATCTTTTTAATGTCTTTCGTGAAAATAAGGATTCCGATAATTGTGCCAAAGTGTTAGAAGAAGAATGCATTAAAATGTTTGGCACTAAATCTTTGAATGATGAGAATGATTGCAATGTTGTTAGTATGAATTCTTTGAATATCCATGATGCTAATGATATGCAAAGCCACAAGCTTGGGGATGCTATGTTTGATGAAGATGATATTTTTTGTCCCCTAAGTTTTGATGAGCAAATTTATTATGATGAAAGCATCCCTCCTATCTATGATGATTATTGTGATGACACCTATGGTATAAAGAATAATGATATCCATGAAACCTGTCATCATGATTTTAACTTTCAATTGGATTATGCCTCACATGATAGTTATTTTGTTGAGTTTGCTCCCACTACTATTCATGAGAAGAAATTTGCTTATGTGGAGAGTAGTAAAATTTCTATGCTAGTGGATCATGAAAATAATGCTTTATGTGATAGTTATATTGTTTAATTCATTCATGATGCTACTGAAAATTATTATGAGGGAGGAATATATGCTTTTAGGAGTTGCAATAATATCAAGTTTCCTATATATGTGTTGAAAATATTGAAGTTATGCTTGCCTTACCTTCCTATGCAAGTTGATTCTTGTTCCCATAAGTTGTTTGCTCACAAAATCCCTATGCATAAGAAGTGGGTTAGACTTAAATGTGCTTGTCATATGCTTCAGGATGCTCCCATTATGTTTCAATTCTTATCTTCTATGTGAGCATCATTAAAATCATCATGCCTAGCTTGAAGGCATTAAAGAGAAGCGCTTGTTGGGAGACAACCCAATATTTATACCTACTGTTTTTGCGTGTTCACATGATTATGCTACTGTATTAATCATGTTTTATAGCTTTTGTTTCAATAAAGTGCCAAGTAAGACCTTTGGGATGGCTTATGGTGATAGTTGATTTGATCCTGCTGAAAAATAGAAACTTTTGCGCCCAGAAGATTAGTTTTCATTTCTAACAGAAGCGCGCTAAAATACTGATTCTTTTTGAAGAGGATTAATAAAAAATTAGTACTTCCTAATTTCTCAGGATTTTTGGAGTTACATAAGTATTCGAGAGTTATAGATTACTACAGACTGTTCTGTTTTTGACAGATTCTGTTTTTGATGCATAGATTGCTTGTTTTCTAGTTCCTATGGCTTATATTGCTTAATATAAATTGTAGAAATGATATGGTACAGTAGGCATCATGTGAGAAAAAATTATGAACCTTGTCTTGACAGTACCTAAGTGGTGATTTGCTTTTATACTAACGGAGCTTACGAGTTTTCTGTTAAGTTTTCTGTTGTGAAGTTTTAAAGTTTTGGGTAAAAATTTGATGGACTACGGAATAAGGAGTGGCAAGAGTCTAAGCTTGGGGATGCCCAAGGCACCCTAAGGTAATATTAAAAGACAACCAAGAGCCTAAGCTTGGGGATGCCCCGGAAGGCATCCCCTCTTTCGTCTTCATCTATCGGTAACTTTACTTGAGGCTATATTTTTATTCACCACATGATATGTGTTTTCCTTGGAGCGTCTTGTATGATTTGAGTCTTTGCTTTTAGTTTACCACAATCATCCTTGATGTACACACCTTTTGGGAGAGACACACATGAATCGGAATTTATTAGAATACTCTATGTGCTTCACTTATATCTTTTGAGCTAGATAATTTTGCTCTAGTGCTTCACTTATATCTTTTTAGAGCACTGTGGTGGTTTTATTTTATAGAAATTATTGGTCTGTCATGCTTCACTTATATTACTTTGAGAGTCTTTTATAATAGCATGGTAATTTGCTTTGGCTATAAAATTTAGTCCTAATATGATAGGCATCCAGGATGGGTATAATAAAAACTTTCATATAGGGTGCATTGAATACTATGAGAAGTTTGATGCTTGATAATTGTTTTGAGATATGAAGATGGTGATATTAGAGTCATGCTAGTTAAGTAATTGTGAAATTGAGAAATACTTGTGTTGAGGTTTGCAAGTCCCGTAGCATGCACGTATGGTAACCGTTGTGTGACAAATTTGAAGCATGAGGTGTTCTTTGATTGCCTTCCTTATGAGTGGCGGCCGGGGACAAGCGATGGTCTTTTCCTACCAATCTATCCCCCTAGGAGCATGCGCGTAGTGCTTGGTTTTGATGACTTGTAGCTTTTTGCAATAAGTATGTGAGTTCTTTATGACTAATGTTGAATCCATGGATTATACGCACTCTCACCCTTCCATCATTGCTAGCCTCTTTGGTACCGTGCATTGCCCTTTCTCACCTCGAGAGTTGGTGCAAACTTCGCCGGTGCATCCAAACCCCGTGATATGATACGCTCTATCACACATAAGCCTCCTTATACCTTCCTCAAAACAGCCACCATACCTACCTATTATGGCATTTCCATAGCCATTCCGAGATATATTGCCATGCAACTTTCCACCGTTCCGTTTATTATGATACGCTTCATCATTGTCATATTGCCTTGCATGATCATGTAGTTGACATCATATTTGTGTCAAGGCCACCATTCATTTTTCATACATGTCACTCTTGATTCATTGCCCATCCCGATACACCACCGGAGGCATTCATATAGAGTCATATTTTGTTCTAGTATCGAGTTGTAAATAAATAGAAGTCTGATGATCATCATTATTAGAGCATTGTCCTGTGTGAGCAAAAAAAGAGAAAGGCCAAAAAAGAGAAAGGCCAAAAAAGAGAAGGCAAAGAAAATGAGAGAAAAAAGAGAAGGGGCAATGCTACTATCCTTTTACCACACTTGCGCTTCAAAGTAGCACCATGGTCTAAATGTTAGAGAGTCTCTTATTTTGTCACTTTCATATACTAGTGGGAATTTTCATTATAGAACTTGGCTTGTATATTCCAACAATGGGCTTCCTCAAAATGCCCTAGGTCTTCGTGAGCAAGCAAGTTGGATGCACACCCACTTAGTTTCTTTTGTTGAGCTTTCATACATTTTATAGCTCTAGTGCATCCGTTGCATGGCAATCCCTACTCCTTGCATTGACATCAATTGATGGGCATCTCCATAGCCCGTTGATTAGCCATGTCAATGTGAGACTTTATCCTTTTTTGTCTTCTCCACACAACCTCCATCATCATATTTTGTTCCACCTATAGTGTTATGTCCATGGCTCGCGCTCATGTATTGCGTGAAAGTTCAAAAAATTTGAGAATACTAAAGTACTCCCTCCGTTCCCAAAAATAAGTCTTTGTAGAGATTCCACTATGAACTACATACGGATGTATATAGATGCATTTTAAGTATAGATTCACTCATTTTGCTTCGTATGTGGTCTATAATAAAATCACTCCAAAGACTTATATTTAGAAACGGAGGGAGTATGAAACAATTGCTTGGCTTGTCATCGGGGCTGTGCATGATGGGAGCATTTTGTGTGACGAAAATGAAGAATTGCCAAATTATATGATTTTGTAGGGATGAGCTTTCTTTGGCTATGTTATTTTGAGAAGACATAATTGCTTGGTTAGTATGCTTGAAGTATTATTGTTTTTATGTCAATATTAAACTTCTGCCTTGAATATTTCGGATCTGAATATGCATGCCACAATAAAGAAAATTACATTGAAAATTATGTTAGGTAGCACTCCACATCAAATTTTTTGTTTTTATCATTTACCTACTCGAGGACGAGTAGGAATTAAGCTTGGGGATGCTTGATACGTCTCCAACGTATCTATAATTTTTGATTGTTCCATGCTATTATATTATCCATCTAGGATGTTTTATATGCATTTGTATGCTATTTTATATGATTTTTGGGACTAACCTATTAACCTAGAGCCCAATGCCAGTTTCTGTTTTTTCCTTGTTTTTGAGTTTTACAGAAAAGGATTACCAAATGGAGTTCAATGGACGTGCCAATTTTTGACGATTTTTTATGGACCAAAAAAAGCCCCCGGAATAAAAGAGTTGGGCCAGAAGAGTCCCAGGCTGTCCACGAGGGTGGGGGGCATGCCCTACCCCCCCCCCCCCCCCCCCGGCGTGCCGCCCTATCTCGTGGACGACTTGGGGACCCCCCTGACTTGTTCCCGATGCCAAAAATTCCTATAAATACAGAAACCTCCAGAAAATAACCTAGATCAGGAGTTCCGCCGCCGCAAGCCTCTGTAGCCACCAAAAACCAATCGGGACCCTCTTCCGGCACCCTGCCGGAGGGGGGTCCATCACCGGTGGCCATCTTCTTCATCCCGACGCTCTCCATGACGAGGAGGGAGTAGTTCACCCTCGGGGCTGAGGGTATGTACCAGTAGCTATGTGTTTGATCTCTCTCTCTCTCTCTCTCTCTCGTGTTCTTGATTCGGCATGATCTTGATGTATCGCGAGCTTTGCTATTATAGTTGGATCTTATGATGTTTCTCCCCCTCTACTCCGTTGTAATGAATTGAGTTTTCCCTTTAAAGTTATCTTATCAGATTGAGTCTTTAAGGATTTGAGAACACTTGATGTATGTCTTGCATGTGCTTATCTGTGGTGACAACGGGATATTCACGTGATCCACTTGATGTATGTTTTGGTGATCAACTTGCGAGTTCTGTGACCTTGTGAACTTATGCATAGGGGTTGGCACACGTTTTCGTCTTGACTCTCTGATAGAAACTTTGGGGCACTCTTTGAAGTTCTTTGTGTTGGTTGAATAGATGAATCTGAGATTGTGTGATGCATATCGTATAATCATACCCGCGGATACTTGAGGTGACATTAGGGCTTTGGTTGATTTGTGTCTTAATGTGTTATTCTAGTACGAACTCTAGGATAGATTGGACGGAAAGAATAGCTTCATGTTATTTTACTACGGACTCTTGAATAGATCGATCAGAAAGGATAACTTTGAGGTGGTTTCGTACCCTACAATAATCTCTTCTTTTGTTCTCCGCTATTAGTGACTTTGGAGTGACTCTTTGTTGCATGTTGAGGGATTGTTATATGATCCAATTATGTTATTATTGTTGATAGAACTTGCACTAGTGGAAGTATGAACCCTAGGCCTTATTTCGAACCATTGCAATACCGTTTTCGCTCACTTTTATCATTAGTTACCTTGCTGTTTATATAATTTCAGATTACAAAAGCCTATATCTACCATCCATATTGCAGTTGTATCACCATCTCTTCGCCGAACTAGTGCACCTATACAATTTACCATTGTATTGGGTGTGTTGGGGACATAAGAAACTCTTTGTTATTTGGTTGCATGGTTGTTTGAGAGAGAGCATCTTCATCCTACGCCTCCCATGGATTGATAAACCTTAGGTCATCCACTTGAGGGAAATTTGCTACTGTCCTACAAATCTCTGCACTTGGAGGCCCAACAACGTCTACAAGAAGAAGGTTGTGTAGTAGACATCAATCGTCGGGCGGCGAAATCCTCCAGCTCCTTCATTCCTCACGACTTTGATTGAAAGCATCCACGGATTCCTCCACCTCCTACTCGCGCTCGATCTGGAGCTTCCTCAAGCCACCCATCAGTTCCTCGACGACCGCTTTCAGCATCATCTCCGAGGCACTGCTCTACTCATGCAGCATCTTCCAGCCGGTGGCCTCCTCCTCCTTCTCGGCGACCAAATTGAGGAGCTTCGCATTGTCATCCATGAGTTGCTCGACGAGGTCGGTTGCCTTGTCAACCGAGGCATCGCTGATCTTGAGCAGCTTCATCAAGCCATCGACCAGCTCCTGCTGCGTAGTGACGCCAGCAAAATGTCGTCGTCGCCGGCGAAGGACTTCAGGAATGCCAGCTCGTCATGATGGCCGACGCTGCGAATGCGCTTGTGAGAGCCCTCGCGTGCCCGTGAGAGCTCGTTCGAGGGCTCCGCGGCGCGCCCGGACATCTCTGCTGCGGCTGCGGCTTCGCGGCGGGACATCTCTAGTGCTTCCGTGACCCTGGTCTTTGCTGCCTGGTTATATGTCCACCCTAAACTCCTCCTACCGGTCATGGCGGAACGACCTGATAGAGAAAACCAGTTTTGTGGGTGATGAGGAGAGGAACCGTGAAGTAATTTTCGAGTGGGTAGTTTTTATAGCCCGGTGCTAAGTGTGAACACATATTAGTTTGATAGGTGTGAACAGATTTACAATTACTTATTGCGTTGTAATCAGCAATGTGATGAGAAACAAGGTCAAAATTTATTGATGGCAGAAGGTTGACCACGTGGTTGCTCGCCGTTGAGGCGGCCGCGGCGCGCTCCGCTCTGGCGTCCCTGCGCGCGCTCTGCTCGCCATTGAGGCAAAGTTACAATGACAACTATTAATAATTCTTAATAATTGTCTTACATATTCAGGATAATTTAAAATGCCAAATGTGGCAAGGCCCAGAACACTCACGACCTACATATGCATACAATTATAATAAAATATAAGCTAAAAGGCTGAGCTGGCGGCCTTCCGACGATGGTCTTCTCGGACTCCATGATCAGCATAGCACCTTTGCGCCCGTTCACTCCGAGTGTCCCGACCCGCCTCCGCCTATGGAGCTGTTGGCGCTGGGAGGCTCTTGGGGCTGCTGGGCCTCTTCCAGAAGAGCTTGACAGCGTGCAATCGCGCGCATGACAACTCCGCGTAACCACTCCATTTCCATGTCTCTGGCCTGGTAGCAAATTCCGTCGATCACCTGCATCCTCAAGATATCACATTGGCGATGTTCTACTTCATCGGGGACGTCAACTCCGCCAAGGATGCGCTTGAGCCTGGCCACCACATCATCGGGATCGAGGTTGACACGGCCACCACGGGCAATGATGAAGCCGTAGGCTGCCTTTATCTTGACTGAATCGCCGAGGTCCTCTGCCCATTCCTTGCGGGGCATCAGGCTCTTGATGAGCACTGGTGACGGCGGCTCTTCGGGTGGGTCGTCGATCATGCTGCCGAGCAGCTCTGGATCTTTTGCATGGTGGATGGCAGATTGCTCATCACACCTCCTCTGCAATATGTCGATTGTGCTCCCAAGGACTGTGACGCCGATATCGCTGCCGATGGGCCATGGTGCCTGCATCGGTCGATGAAGCTCTTGCTCCCCGACCTGCTCCGGCTCGTTCTCCTCGCCAAAGATGTAACGCAGGTAGGCGTCGATGTCAAAACTTTGGTCGTTGCCTGGCATGCTTGGAATACCTAATGGTAGATGGGTGAGGACTAGATCTTCACAGAGTGTCGCGGTGGTGCATTGCCGCCTGGGTTATATGCAGCAAGCCGTTAGCTGGTGGCGGGAAACCGGTGAGGTAATATGCGTGGATTTTGCAATTCATCCATGTGGAACGCGGGAAGCATTCGCTGGAGCACGGGAAGACTAAGTGGAGCACACACACAACCCAAATACCGTATCCGGTGCCACATGTTATTTATCACACAAGTGTTAACATAAGGAAACATATGGGTAACTTACTAATCATCGCACACGAGTACTCGCAGACGCATCGTGTGCGATACTCCTAGTCACCGCAAGAAACTAGTTTGCATTTTCAAAGTTTTTTGTACACACAGAATCACACACGAACTAACTGTATTAACCGTCTGTGTTGTAATTTCTCATCTCAAACAGTTCATCCGAGTCGGCTGTTTGCCACGTATCACACACATCTTGTTAAGTTGAACCATTTCTGTTGCGTTCGCTAATTGAAAACAGTTCGTCCGAGTGAACCGTATGCCCTATATCACACACACCTTGATCTAGCTAACCATTTATGTTGCACTCCCTAATAGCAAACGGTTCATCGGAGCGAACTGTATGCCGTATATCGCACACACATTGATATGGCTGCCCATTTCTGTTGTTCCGCCTCATCGCAAACAGTTCGAACGGGTTAACCGTGTGGCCTAAATCGCACACGCAACTAAAATCTGAACCGTGTTTGATGCATCCTCCATCGCAAACGTTTTGCACCTTTTTTGACGGTTTTCATACACCACCGTTCGTGATTATTGCATCGCACACAGTTTCTCGAAGGGTCTCTGATCGTAGTGTCGCGTTAGCAGCATCCTGCAGTAGTGTTGGGGAAGGCTAGAGATCAAGATTCTTATGGTTGGATTGGAATGTCTTGGTCTCAACACATGAGTAGGTGGTTCTCTCTTAGAAAATGAGTAGTGGAAGTGTAGGCTCGTTCTGATGGCTCTCTCCACAAATGGAGAAAGGGTGGAGGGGTATATATAGCCTCCACACAAAATCTAACGTTACACACAATTTACCAAACTCGGTGGGACCGAATAGTGAAACTCGGTCAGACCGATTTAGTTCAAAATGTGAACGTTAGGCATTTCGGTGGGACCGACATGATCAACTCGGTGGAACCGATTTTGTTAGGGTTAGGGCATAACTTGGTCTCGGTGAGACCGATTTCGGTAATAGGTAAAACAGAGAGTTGGTCAGGCAAACTTGATAGGACCAATCGCTCATTTCGGTGAGACCAAATCGTTACGAAAAGGAAACAGAGAGTTTGCATTGCGAACTCGGTGGGACCGATCGCTCATATTGGTTAGACCGAAACGTTACGGAGGGAAACAGAGAGTTTGCAATCCCATCTCGGTGAGACCGAGATCCCTATCGGTGAGACCAAACTGGTTAGGGTTTCTGGCTATGGCTATGTCAAGTGAACTCGGTGGCGCCTGATAGATCAAATCGATGGGGGCGAGTTTGACTTTTGGTTTGGGACAAATGTGGGAATGAGAAAGTGGTTGAGGGCTTTTGGAGCATATCACTAAGCATTTTGAGCAAGCAAGCCATTAAGCAACACCTCATCCCCTTTTAATAATATTGGCTTTTCCTATGGACTCAATGTGATCTTGGATCACTAATATGAAAATGTAGAGTCTTGAGCTTGTGCCAATATGTGTCCTTAGCATTTTGAGGAGTCCACATCTCTAGTCCATGCCATGCCAATCATTGAATTTTCTGAAAAGATTATCTTGAATGGATATTAGTTCAACGAGCTATATGTTGTTAGGAATTATCAAAACCACCCAGGGATTAGTTGCACTTTCACCATCTCTTATGACACCCATCGTGTTACCAAAGCCACCTCCCATCATGTTTATGAAGCCGCCAAATTCTCCTCCCATGCCACCTTTCCTCCTATCATGCCGCTACCCATGCCACTCATTCCTCCTCCCATGCCGCTATCCATGACACTCATTCCTCCTACCATGCTACCCATCAAGTTCCTCATGGTCTTCTTTGCTAGCATTTCATCACGACAGAGCTCAACATGTGCTTTTTGGCTTCGCTCGAGACCACTTGTGTTCATGAAAATAAGTTTTCCCTCTTTCTCCTCCACCACCTTTTAGCTCTTCGGCCGCCACCTTCCTCTCCTCTAGCTCCACCTTATGATCCTCGGTCGTCGTCCTCTTCTCCTTAGTTGTTGCTTTCCGCTGCTCGCCCTCTCCTCCATTTCTTTCAATTCCAAGAGTATTTTTTCTTCCCATGCTCCTTTTCTCGCAATGACAATGGCTTCAAATTCTTCTTTAAGATCATTGTCTCTAGCCTTTGATCCATTTTGTTTCCTTCCATCGGGCTTGTGTGTTTTGGCAACTGAGTGAGGAGGGGAGGAGGAACCGAGTGAGGAGTGGGGCTCCTCCCCTCCTCACCACCATCATCGTCATCATCGTCGTCATCACAATCAACAACCAGGCTCTTCCTCCTAGGTACTTCAAAAGTTTCCTGATTCCTCCACTTCTCCCCATCGTCGAGCTCTTTGTAAGAAAGTTGGAAAGTGAACGGTTTTCTTTATTCTTATTCTTATCCTCGTTCTTCGCTCTTTCTTGGAAGAAACCTTGAGCAAGCATGAGCTACATAAACAATAAGAAACTCAGTTAATTAGGAACATATGCATACTTAGAGAAAGCATTCAAATGTAGCAAGCAATTACCATGTCCGTTCAATGCAACCATTTGGATTCATACAATCAACATTGGCCAAGCAACCCGCACATTTTTTACATTGACGTTTATAGTGGACCACCGGTGACGAATAGAATCCGGCGACCGATAATGACTGCTTGTGTTCTTAATCAAAAAATTTCTTTGATGCACTTTCAATATGTGCTAGCCGATTGGTCACTTCCGATGGAGGCATCGATAGAGACTCGCTTTCAAGCCATACATTTCAACATATCTTTGGTGTTCAAATAGTTTGTGATTATTCCTTTCAAAATCCCAACAAAACCCTCGTCTTCCATGTCAAGATTATCATCACCGTATGACGTATCATATTCATGGGATGGAAAATCTTGAGAAACAAAATCTTTATTCACAACATTTGTCAAGTGCATAAATGTATCATCATCAACACTATAAATGCACACGCACAATCTCACATTCTATTGGTACCAACATGACAAAAGAACAGTAAAAAAGAAGAAGAATTCTTTATACCTTTATGACATTTCGTCGAAAAAGTTAAAGACGATGGTGACAGGCGTCGACGGCTCCTTCTCCACGGTCGGGACGTGAGGTGGTGCAGGAGGAGGCGCGCCAACTGTACCAGCAACAACAACTACAAGCGACGACGGCAACGAAGCACCAGCACCAGCCGCGGCTGCCTTTGTCTTCTTCGCCTGGGACGAAACCACGGCAGGGTCGCGCGGCGGCTACTTCGAGCCGCCACCATGTGGTTTGGCTGCGGGATCCTTCTTCTTCGCCGGCACTTCTATTGAAGATGCTTTTAGGAGCTGAAGAGGAATCACTTAAAACTTGAGAATCAATTTGAGGGACTATAATTTATGCGTTCGGTCAAAGATGCTCTAATTTGAGATCAGGATCGTCTGACGTACTGCATCCCTGACGTGGGGCCATTGACGTGTGGGCCTGGGGCCACCTGTCAGTATGCCAACGGCACGTCAGGGGAGCTGCGTCCTCTAATTTGAGTAGGGGATGTTTGGGCTCATTTTAGAGACCTCAGAGATAAGTACCCAGTTTTAGGTCATACGTACTCGTATATGGGACTTCTTTCATATGCGACAGAAGCAAAATGTCGCGTACAAAATTTCTTTCTTCCACGTTGAATTTATTACTGTCTGGACAGAGAAAAATGCAATCTTCCCACCGTCCCTGCAATCTCCTATGCCCGGTGGCGCCATATGCGGCCGCCGCACCCCGTCTTCAACAGCGGCCGGCGCATCTTCTCGGAACCAAGCGCCTCCTCTCCCCTCCGCGCCGCCACTCTGAAGCCCGCCTTCTCTCCGGCATGACCCCAATGGCCACATCCTCCTCCCCCACCGCGAACCCCCAGCCATTCAAGGTTCGGCTCACGGTTAACAAGCCCTTTCGTTAGGTTCACCGCTAGTCTGAGTGCGTGACCTCTGTTGAATGAAATTGTCCCAGTTGATCCTGGGGTCATCGTCAGTGGCCAGGAAGAACATCCTGAACGAGATGGGGTTCGAGTTCCAAGTCATGGTGGGTTGGGCTGTCATTTATAGTTTTTCTTTTTTCCCTTAAATTTTCTTGGAGCTATTCCTTGATTGGATTGGGTTTCATGGTTTCAGACCGCGGACATCGACGAGAGGAGCATAAGAAGGGAGGATCCGGATGAGCTAGTCATGCTTCTTGCGGAGGCCAAGGTAGAATCTTTCCCCATTTTTTTCTTCTATTCGTAACAAAAAAGGTTTCTAGTTCCTGTTGCGTCTCAGCTTCATTCTTTGTTTTTTTCTTTAGAAAAGGAAAGCTTCATTCTTAGCATGAGAGTGGCTTTAAGTTTCCGCTGTGATACTACCTTCTACAGTTCAGTAGCAATTGCGTTGCTTGTTCTTTAAAAAGACTGCATTGCTGACACAAACATTAGTGTATTTTTCGCTTTCCGAAGAATGTGAAGAATTTATGTTGCTAATCAATATCTGGATAAGCTTATTGGGCCACAGTACTTTAACTAAAGAAACCATGGTAGCTTCAATGAGATATGCAGATAATCCTAGAGTTATATTATTGTCAGTTTTAATTTAGTTATACACTTATCATTGGAGTATAAATAGAAATAAAAATAATTGGTGAATTCCTGCTGGGTTCCACATGTGTATGTGCCTGGTGGTCTGTTCATATCCATTTATCTACCTTTCAGGGCCAGCCAACAAATATGCCGGGCCCAGGGGCAAAAGACGACACCAAGGGGCCCTGTTGACACACAAAAACTTGAAATATTTTGTATTTCAAAAGCAACAGCAAATATCCAGTACATAGCATAGATCGATGATCTTTGAACTCTAAAACTGACACTCAAACTGTTTATCGATCAAGAGAACTACATCATGAATTCATGATGGTAAGGAAACAATGTAGCTCCACAAAAGATCACTTTCTTGGGCCTATGGTAAGACTATACTAGTACTACTATAAAAGTATTACCTGGGCCGAGGCCCCTGCGTCTCACGGGCTCAGGGTGAGGGCCCCGTTGCCCCGGTCTATGGGCCGACACTGCTACATTTTAATCTCAAAAAGAAAAGGAAATGCTGGATTTCTAGTCATAAATATCAAGAGCAAGCGTTGATCTTCTGCATAGATTTTGTTTATGTTCTGACATTTTCTTTCCTTACTGGAATTAACCATTTTATGCATATTTCAGGCTGATGCTACCATGTCTAGAATGAACATTTCCGATTACCAGAAGGAAGGCGACCAACCAACACTCCTGATCACCTCTGACATAGTATGTGTCAGTTACCTATGTGCTACTGGTTTATACAGAACTTGGATGGTATATCTATAATACATAATTATGTTGTAATTATGTCTATGCCACATTGTGGCTTCTCTTTGTTCTTTACATAACTTGAAGTTCCATGGATTCAACTTTAATGTTGGCTACTTCTGGTAGCATGAGGATGGTCATTCCATATGCATACATATACGCTAATGTGATATCACCAAATGCAAATGGTGTACTCAATACTTCTTTTCAGTTTTAGATATATAATTTTTAGTTCGTAAAGTTTTTTAAAAATAAGACCTGTCATATTTAAAATTTAGTAGGGAAAAGTCCGTCGTGTAATAATCGTCAGTTTAATTAGAGAATTATGATATTGTATTTCTTCTCCTCCTTCAATCTGGTTCATCATTTTTTTCTTCCTCTTTTTGGGGGAACGCTGCTAGTTAAACAACACATGTACTTATGTACTTAACACCACTCAACTTTATTGACCTAAATCTGCTGTATCCTAGGCTCGCGACAACATTGACAAGTTCATTTATGCATTATCTTTTTTATTTATTTAGAGACTGTTTTGGCTAGATTCATATCTCATTAGTTTGAATTGAACATTGGTTGCTACTCAAGATTTAATTGGATTGTACTTTGCTTCTCGATTGTTTAACTCCACTGATGGATAAGTTCTCAGTTTAGAGGAAGTAATCTAAATAATTTCACTTGACTATCTCATAAATGAACTTGGTGAGGCGAGATTTACTTGACCATGTCTTGGGAAAGTTCTAGCAAAAAGAGATGGGGATTATGCAGATCATAACCCATAGGTGTCTCAGCAGCCTACATGGAACGCAGATGCGCATACCAGAGAGGCAGAGTGAGCTAAGCTGGCAATAATGTCTCAACATGATCTGTTATACTTTTCTATTTATAATGGAGCATTTGGCTAGTGAAGGAATAATCTATTGATAGATGCGTTATTTAGCAGTGTAATAATCTAACTAGGTCATGTGTTCACATTCTCTTAGGGATGTTTTCTTTCTTTTACGGGCTTTAGGATTGTGTGGTTGAACATATGTACCTCATCTATGGTTTTACTAAATTGTCAGTCTTTGCATTATATATTTATATTACATACTGAATGGTAGTTGACTTTTAGGTGGTTGTCCATGAAGGGATTATTAGAGAAAAGCCAAGCAGCAAAGAAGAAGCACGCCAATTCCTGAAAGGTTTTGTCCAATGCCTGTTGTCCAGGCACATTGTCTCTGATTGCCCTGTGTGTATATGTATTTATTAGTTGAACCACTATATTTACCAGGTTATTCTGGTGGGCATGTGTCAACTGTGGGTGGTGTGGTTGTAACTAATCTTACAACTGGCAAGAAGCTTGGCAGTTTAGACAAAGCTGAGGTAGAGCACTCTTCTAACTAATCCATCAAATTAATTCCTGTTAGAATATTGGTGATCCCATTTTAATGTGTGATTGAACTCCAACCTATCTACTTCTTTCGTGCAAGATGAACATCTAAGCAAGCGAAGTATATCCTCACAATGTCACAATGCCTATTGATTTATATCTTTGGCGTTAGCTTTTGATTTCAGAGAAAGAATGTACAGTAATCAATATCAATTGTAGTTTCTTTGCTTAGTGTTGCAAACTTTGGTATATGTATATCTAGCTATAGTTAACTTAGCTAGCGTAAACTGGAACCTCGTTATCTATAGTAAAAAACTTTGCAGTTCTATTTCCTTGAGTGTTTTGGTTCAGGAGGAACCTGTACAACATGAGCTCATTCAGATTCTACCAATAACTCCGCTATAGTCAAAAGCAACCTGGTGTGATTTGATACATGTAATATTTGTGGATGTCTGCAGGTGTACTTCCATGACATACCAGATGAGATAATTGAGAACCTGGTATGGTCTCGTTTGAATTTGTTACAAGGCGTGTTTTGAAATTATTGTTATGTCACCGAGCTACACCCTCTTGCTCCGTTTTGTTGCTAGATCGATGAGGGGGTAGTATTTAGGGTTGCGGGCGGCCTGCTGCTAGAACATCCATTGGTGTTGCCGCTTGTTGAAGCAGTGGTCAGTTTCTATTTTTATCTGCTTCTTGTGGTGCTAACATTCCATTTTATACTCATGTGAAGAACTCGTTGATCATGTAGGTTGGTTCTAGTGACAGTGTAATGGGGCTATCAAAGGATCTGGCAAACAAACTCATTCACGAGGCATTGTTGGCATAGCCTAGCAGTTTGGGTGTGATCACCATCGATCGAATCCTTACTGCACTGCATGAAGGTAATGCGATGGCGAAAACCTGTCGAAACATGGTGATTGTTATCGTTTGAATTATATGAAGAATTTCAGGCACCATGGCACGAAGATTCATTGAGTGTGCAAGAACACTTCAGAACTGATGCCTGCTATTGTGATCACTGATGAGATGTCACCTACAATCCTCCTGTGGAAACATCCTGAATGTTGTTCTCACATAAGGTGAATTTGTATGATACGTGAAATTGTTATTTTCTCTTCTGGAGTACATTGTTATACAGATGCAATGACACCGCCTTCTTGTTTGCAATGGCTACATGAAGTGGCTATTGGCCTATTCCAGTTTACACGGTATTGCTGTTCTTGGACAACTTTGCAAGTGGATGCCTATTATAAAAGAAATGAGAAAGCTGCACTTTACGAACGCCGAACCTGGCTACAATGCCAATATAGCTGGTCATTGTACTTAAAAAGCTGGTCATTGCACTCGCATGTTTTTTAAGGGAAAGCGACTTGGCTAGATTACAATCATACATGCAGGGCTAAATAATATTACTGACATATCTTTTGATCTCACTAATGTGCATGATGTGTGAAGATAACTGTTTATACAGTTGGAATTGTAAAAGATGTCTTAAATAAATAAAATAAGAAATGATCACGAGACACATGTGGTAAGCAATCCAAACTATTCAAAAGATGATGTAGGAAAAAGGAGAAACAAAAAAATTGTTTGAACAAAATAATAGGTACAAAGAAGCAAGTTTTGTTTAAAGAAACAATGTAGGAATCCCTGGCAAAAAAAAGAAGCAATGTAGAAAAACAAAAAAAAAATAGCATCATGTAAGAACACCTAGATCAAAGGAAAAAAAAAACTCAGACACAAAAAGAGAAAAGCCCACATGTTACAAACAGTATCCTATATACTTAAGAAGTTCATTCCGCCTATCTTATTTATCTCAATACGTAAGCATGTCATATCACCAATTCATCATACAATTATGGATTAGATAAGGCCCACCTCACGTACAACCATGCATGGAACAATACCCACCACTACGTCTACATGCAACCATGCATGGAAGAATATTTTTCACTTTATTATTCTACTTATGTTCAAAAAATATTTTATAACCATACATAATTAAATATAATAAGGCATATCTATTTTTAGTTTTGGTTCACGTGTTATTAATTTAAATATTATATTCCATACAATCAAATCTAAATGAAATATATTGCCCCCCGCAGAATTTTTTTAAATATATTGCAACCAATACCCACAACAACGTACGGGCTATCATCTAGTATATACAATGACTCTCCCTCTATCTTAACATATGCGAGGAAAAAGCGATAAAAGACACACGTCACAGCACCCGGGAACAACAACCACGTACATGAGAGAAAAGGGCCCACAAAACCCAGCACAAGCCTGTTGTAAAAAAGAAAAAAAAGGCGCATAATCCTAGACAGGCCGTCCCTGCTAGTCCAGACGACGAAACAAGTGGACAACCGAGCCAGCCTACACAAAAGTCGCGTAGGTCTTGAAGCCCCTGCATCCTATGGTAATGGGGTTGACTGAGACTGTTAACTCTCAACTGAATGAGATTTAGCAAAATTGATAATCCCTTCATTTCTATATACAAGGCTGCAAATTCAGATTACAAGTATTGAGGTAATATTTAATGTCTACTTTGCACGTTAGCTTTTCTTTTTTGTTTACTGAAATCATTAATATGTAATATACATGCAACCAAGAAATAGGAAACTGGACCTTGAGAGAGAGTAGTTGAGTGTCATCATGACTATATGCATGCGAGTATTAAACATGTTGCTAGAAAAAAAATCTTTGTCTGGATTATTGTTGGTGGGCTTGTATAGATGTAAAATGTATTTTTCATAGTGTATTATATTTAGCTAGTTCTATCTGCATGGTGGGGAGTAACTTAGACTAGTAACATGCAAATGTTATTAGTCTATGTTACTACCTCTATAATGGGTACTATATATGTGTGGCATCTTGCAACAATTTATTTATTAATTATACTCATTTTATAGCTTCTCATTTTTCATCAATTACTTGTTATATCATTTATATGTCTAGCATATGTTATGTTATCACTTATGTTATTTTCATTATGGATAGCTTAAGGACTCACAACTGATTTGAGAAAATCAAGATGAGTTAGGTATGCATCACCGATGCGGAGTTCAAGATTGCTGTAAATCAAGTCCTAAAGTTACAGAAGCATAGAGGAAGCAAAGAACATTTTCTCAATTCCTACAACTCATGTGTCTTAAATAGACCCAGAAGTACAGATCCAGTTTCTTTCATAAATAATATGTGATTCTTAAATAAGTTAATGATACAACTAATATGGTAACCGTGCTATGCATCCCCCGGAACACCACTGACCGTACCAGCTGGATCTGCCCGACATTCTATTTTCTTTTCGATAAAACTTTCGATCTATTCACCGACTGTCAAGGTAGTATGAAAAACACTAGAAGTAAAAATTACATTCAAATCTATAGATCACCTAGTGACGACTACAAACATTGGTGCGAGCTGAAGGCGTTTATCCCTCTCTCGTCGGAGCCAAACAAACATTGTTGTAGTAGACAGTTGAAAAGTCATCGTGCTAAGGCCTCATAGAACCAACGCACCAGAACAACAATCGCCACCAATGAAGAGAAATGTAGATTCGAAGAATCCAACCTACAGACACACAGACGTAGACAAATGAAGACTAGATCCAAGCGGATCTACCGAAAGACAAACGTCAATCGGATCCCACGAGATTCGCCGAAAACACACCTTCACACGCCCTCCGACGGCGCTAGAAGCACAGCCCGAACAAGGGCTGGGCGAGAAGGACCTTATTCCATCTTCAGAAAGCCGCCACAACCTCGTCTTCCTGATCATGGCACAAACTCTAACAAAAATTAAAAAAACACATAAAACGAAGCCTTCCTACTGACAAGAGCCAGGATTCACCGCGCCTCCATGGTCCTAGGACCATAGGAGACGAGGCGAACCGACAACAACGCTGATGAGAGACAGGAAACCCGAGCTGTGCGCCTTAGGTCACTTGAATGAGCGAACGTGTATGTCTCTACTCCGGGTAATCTGCTTGATGGCTCCTATACTATCATCGCTGCAAGACACCTTCCATCTGGATGCAAACTCATTCTACTCAATTTTTATTTATATAGAGGAATGAAAAGGGATTTGGAGAGCATGGACCTGTTCTTAAAGGCACAAGGAAAAGGGAGATATGCACATGTATGTACAAAGGCAAGGCAAAGTTAGATGATGCAGAGTGGACTTCTCCTTATTAGATGGACCAGCAAAAGGGCTCAAGCGTTGCAACGGGAGAAAGAACAATCATAATCTTCAATGGCCTTGACCACATTTTGCTACATCACTGACATACATTATCATTCTCAATTTTGTGAAATCATGAACATTTTTTTAAACTCGTGCACATATTTGAAATCATAAACATTTTTCAAATTCATGAACACTTTTACAAATTTTTCAACATTTTATAAAATCAAGAATATTTTTCAAATTCATGGATATTTTATACTATTTGCAACCTTTTTTAAAAGTTGTGAACATTTTTCCAAACAATTTTCTTGAATCGACAAACATTTTTTTTGGAAAATGGTGGAACAATTTTCAAAATTCACGAACATTTTTCTTGATTTAACGAACATTTTTTAAATGCATGATAATTTTTTAATTAGTGACATTTAATGAATGAATAAACTATTTTGTAGTCACAAAAAGTTTTTGAATTTTTAGGATATTTTTTCATTCATTAACATTTTTTGAATTGACAAAATTTTGTTCAGTTTCATAAATATTTTTTCATAACTATTTTTTAAATCATGAACATTTTTTGATTTCCCAAAAAATTGTTTTCCAAATTTCAAACAATTTTTGGATAAGTAAACATTTTCTAAAAATCACAAATTTTTTTGAATCCACCAACACTTTATTTTAAAATTCTCATTTTTTATTTTCGTAACTTTTTGAAGTCCCAAATTATTCAAAGTAGAAAAAACTAAAACAGAAAATAAATAGGAAAAATAAAAAAACCAAATTTAAAAAACAGGTCACCTGGACATGGGCCAGCTCAAACGGGCGTGCTGCATCCTCTCCCAGCATACAAAGCGCAGTATAGGAGGTCCCTACTTTATGGGCCGGCCCAGACAAAGAATTCCCCTGTGCGAAACTTTTTTATCACAAGAGATAGGGTTGGTTTCGGACATCTCCTCTAAGGGCCACGAAATTTCCCCCTCTTCCTCCACATATACACCCCTTAGGGCACTGTTTAGACTTTGGGTTTGTTTAGATTAAAAGTTCGCTATTCCTGCAACTTCGCGTATTTTGTTTGTGTTCAACGACCAGACCAAGACGTCACAGAACCCCATCTTGATCAATAAAACTTTCATCTTATATTCGCAATATCCAGATTGCAATATCAGTTTCTTGCTTGTTCTTCGTTTGCTCGTAGGAAATAGACCCTCGTGGTCAGGTTGATCGTGCTCCGGCGTGGTCAATAACCCCTCAGAAGCTGGTTTAGCGATTGCTAAGGCGCCGCGTCTTCGCACGTTCATAGTCGGATCGTCAAAGTCGACTCCCATAGAAAACGATATCTATCTTATCGAAACAACGCGACACCTTCACCTCCATCAGAGATGGCATTGATGGGTAATATTTTTTAACTTTTAGGGCAATTTCCAGATGTAACGATAGAAGAAATAGCCTTTTTCTTATTATTAGGAATAGATATAGATATGAATTGGTGGAGCTACTCCTGAATAAGGAAACTCTGCTCGTCGCCGCCGCCGAAGGTCGAACTAGCGGACGATTCATGAAAAGAATTAGTCATCATGGCGCGACCGTGTGGCTGACTACAGAAAATAAAATTGTTACTACAAAACTAAATTTGGTTTTCATATATCAAAATAATTTAGGTAATAATAATTATATGAGCACAGATATAGGCTTAGTACTGATAGTGCTGGAATTTTGTCTATTTTGGACCAACCCAATAGCATTTTCAGAAATTCCTAATAAATCCTAGAGGCCCACGCAGCCCATTCGTGCAAGGCAAGAGGTGGAACTAAAGTTTAGTCCCACATTGCTAGTTTGGTGGGAGTTGGACCTCCTTATAAAGGAGGATATTTCTCCACATGTATGAGCATGAGAACAAGAGGGACATTCGCGCGCGCTCCTCCTCCGCCACCCGCCACGCCACGCCTCGCCACGACGCACCGCGCCGCGGGTTTCGGGAATGAGCCGAGCCGATGTCTAAATTTTTGCCACGCACGACTGATATACGAAAGGTTACATGGAAGTTGAAAAGATTTTTGCTATAGTGGAGACTGAATGCGAATGGCGCATCCCTTCGGCTGCTAGCTGTTCACTTCACCTCCCTCTCTTCGTTTCATGTCCCGTCGCTGCCCTCTCGCCTTCTTCTCCTGCGCCTATAAAAGGGAGGTTGCTCCTCCCAGAGAGACGCACCAGAAGATCATCTCCCTTTCGCCACCAAGTTCCTGAGCAATGCGCTGCTGCTACGTTCTTCCCCATCCCGGCTTGCGGCGTGCACCACAGGTCGGCACAGTAGGCCTCCGAAATCACACCTCTTTGAGTCCTGTACGGGAGAAGGGTGATAAGGTTTTTGGAAAGCGCTCCGCATGACTACTAACTTCTTCTTCACGGACGCCCCGGACTCTGACGACTTCTTCCCCGACGTCGACAACCTCCTCAATGACATGGCTAGCGAGGACACAGACCCCAAGTCCAATGCTACTGTTGTCGCTGCTGTCCCGTACGTGTTCTTACTCTTTCTGTTAGAGGTCTTGCCACAGTTCCTTGTTCTAGTGTCTGCCCTACATATGTTAGGTTCTACTTCATATATGCAACTTGATCTAGTGTCTGTTCTAGATGTGTTCAGTTCAAGTTCATATATGCAGATGCTATTTACCTTCTCTCTATCAGAGTGCATGACTTGCTTTATCTCTACTATATTATTCATGCTTTATCTATTATTTTTGTTAGTAAAATTATTTGGTAAATTGCTCATATTTCCAACAATCCAAAAACCTTATTATAGGTAATTTACCCCGAGTGGTTTTGCTGCTTCCATGAGACATCCTATGTTTGAGGGTATCCACTATAAGAGGTGGCGTGTGAGAGCAGTCTTATGGTTTCAAACCATGAGTTGCTATGACGCCACTCTTAGCAATCCTGAAGGAGAATATGATGCTCAACAGGAACAAGCTTTTCAGAAAATGGATACCCTGTTTAAGGCTGCTCTCTTGAGTGTTATTGGTGAGAACATAGTTGATGCTTATGCGTCAATTGATAATGAAAAGATATGTGGGATGCATTCGAGGCCAAGTTTGGGGTCTCGGATGCTGGCACTGAGTTGTACATCATGAAGCAATTCTATGATTATAGGATGACTGAAGAGCGTGATGTCTACTACGCAACTTTATTCTTGTAGACACATGTTGGGCCTCCAAGCGCAGAGTTTTGTAGGACAATAGAAGTTTTCCCTCAAGTGGATGACCTAAGGTTTATCAATCCGTGGGAGGCGTATGATGAAGATAGTCTCAAACGACCCTGCAACCAAATACAAGAAATGTCTTGTGTCCCCAACAGACCCAATACAATGGCAAATTGTATAGGTGCACTAGTTCAGCGAAGAGATGGTGATAAAAGTGTAATATGGATGGCAGAAATATATTTTTATAATCTGAATAAATAAAAACAGCAAGGTAGCAAATAGTAAACAAGCACAAAAACGGTATTGCAATGCTTAAAAATGAGGCCTAGGGTCCATACTTTCACTAGTGCAACCTCTCAACAATGCTAATATAATTGGATCATATAACCGTCCCTCAACGTGCAACGAAGAATGAATCCAAAGTTCCTATCTAGCGGAGAACATAAGAATAAATTGTTTGTAGGGTATGAAACCACCTCAAAGTTATTCTTTCTGATCAATCTATCCTAGAGTTTGTAGTAAAATAACATGAAGCTACTCTTTCCGATCGGTCTAACCAAGAGTTCGTACTAAAATAACACCAAAGAAAATTTCAGATTCATAATATTCAATCCAACACAAAGAACTTCAAAGAGTGCCCCAAGATTTTTACCAGAGAAACAAAGACAAGAACGTGCATCGACCCCTATGCATAGATTACCCCAATGTCACCTCGGGAATCCGCGAGTTGAGTGCCAAAACATATATCAAGTGAATCAATACGATGCCCCATTGTCACCACGAGTATTCATTTGCGAGACATATATCAAGTGTTCTCAAATCCATAAAAGTATTCAACTCGATAACAACGAAATCTCAAAGGGAAAAACTCAATTCATCACAACAAGATAGAGAGGGGGAAACACCATATGATCTGACTATATTAACAAAGCCCGCGATACATCAATATCGTGACATCTCAAGAACACGAGAGAGAGAGAGAGAGATTAAACACATGGCTACTGGTACAAACCCTCAGCCCCGAGGGTGGACTACTCCCTCCTCATCGTGGTGGCCGTCGGGATGATGAAGATGGCCACGGGAGATGATTTCCCCCTCTGGTAGGGTGCCGGAACGGGGTCTAGATTGGTTTTCGGTGGCTACAGAGCCTTGCTGCGGTGGAACTTCTAATCTAGGTTAACCCCTAACGGTTTCTCTATTTATAGGATTTTTTGGCGTTGGTTTCACGCTAAGATGGGACTCGAAGTGAGCACAACCCACCGGGGCAAGCCAAGCCCACCAGGCGTGCCCTGGTGGGTTGTGCCCTCCTCGTGGATCTTCTAGCCCTCCCATGAAGCTTCGGGGGTCTCTTTTGTTCCAAAAAAAACCGTCAAAAAGTTTTAGCTCATTTGGAGAACTTTCATTTCTACACAAAAAACAACACCACGGTAGTTCTGCTAAAAATAGTGTCAGTCCAGGTTAGTTCCATGCAAATCATACCAAAACCATATAAAATTGTCGTAAACATGGCATGAATACTTCATAAATTATAGATACGTTTGAGACGTATCAGCATCCCCAAGCTTAATTCCTACTCGTCCTCGAGTAGGTAAATGATAAAAGAAATAATTTATGAAGTGTGAATGCTAGCAAAGTGCATAAGTTTGATCGATGATAACTTCAATCACTTTTCCTAGCATCATAACAACAACTCTTTCTCATAAAACTTATCATGATAAAGTAGCAATTTAAAACGTAATTTTTGTTGTGGAATGTTACCTATCATACTCATCATATACTCTTTTCTTTTGTAGCATGGACATTTGGACTTGAATGATTCAAAGTAATAGTCTATAATTTGACATGTGGACATCAATACTCAAGCATATCACCAAGAAACCATGTCTTTCAAAATATCAATGCTAAAATAAGTTATCCCTAGCCCATCATGCTCAATCATTGATCCATTCATGAAACACACTCACATATTAGCTACACCCAATGCTCAAGTACGATCATAGTGCCCCCTAGTTGGTGCTTTATAAGAGAATATGGAGACTCAAATTAAAAATAAAAATTGCATAAAGTAAAAGAAAGGCCCTTCACGGAGGGAAGTAGGGATATGTAGAGGTGCCAGAGCTCACATCGAAAATTGAGAGATAAAAACATTTTGAGAGGCATACTTTTCCCACCAAAGAAAATGACTTAGAGCTCCCAACACTTTCCATGCTAGATATATCATAGGCGGTTCCCAAACAGAAAATAAAGTTTATTCCTTTTTCCACCATACTTTCACTTTCCATGGCTAACTATATCCACGGGTGCCGTCCATACCAACACTTTTCAAGGAATTTATTATTTGGCAACATAAAGTAAATTAATTTTTCATTTCAGGACTGGGCATCCCTAATACCTTTGCCTTACTCTTGTGCAATGACAAGTGAATAAACACTCATAGTGAGAATAACACATGTAGCATAGAAAATATTGGCCACCCCTCACCGCCTCGCGAGCGGTACGAGCACACAAAAGAGAAATTTATTTTGAAAAATTAGAGATGGCACATACAAATTTTCTTAGAACGGCAAAATAATACCGCATATAGGTAGGTATAGTGGACTCATGTGGCAAAACTGGTTTAAAGGATTTTGGATGCACAGGTAGTGATCATACTTAGTGCAAAATGAAGGCTAGCAAAAGATTGAGAAGCGACCAGCCAAGAAATGAATAATCTCATAAGCGAGCATTGAGCATAATTAACACCAAATAGTGCACCACAAGTAGGATGTAATTTCATTGCACAACTATTGACTTTCGTGCTTGCATAGGGAATCACAAACCTTAATACCAATATTCTTACTAAAGCATAATTACTCACCAACATGACTCACATATCACTATCATCATATCTCAAAACTATTACAAAGAATCAAGTTTATTTTGTCCAATGATCTTCATGAAAGTTTTTATTATATCCTTCTTGGATATCTATCACTTTGGAACTAATTTTCATGTGTTGCTTTTGATAAGCTCAAACAAATATAAGTGAAGATCATGAGCATAATATTTCTTTCTCTCAAATTAATTTAAGTGCAGAAGAGAGAATTTCTTCAAAAATACTAAAGCACATCGTGCTCAAAAAGATATAAGTGAAGCACTAGAGCAAATGACAAGCTACTCCAAAAAAGATATAAGTGAAGACCAAGCGAGTAGTTAAGTAAATAAATAGCTATTTGAGGATTCTCTCTTATTCAAAAACTTCCAGATCTGAGCATTTTATTAAAACAGCAAGCAAAAACAAAATAAAATGACATTATAAGAATATCACACATCATGTGAAGAAGCAAAAACTTAGGCTCAACCGATACTAACTGATAATTGTTGAAGAAGAAAGGTGGGATGCCTACTGGGGCATCCCCAAGCTTAGATGCTTGAGACTTCTTGAAATATTATCTTGGGATGCCTTGGGCATCCCCAAGCTTGAGCTTTTGTGTCTCCTTAATGAAGGAAATATGCCCTAGAGGCAATAATAAAGTTGTTATTTATATTTCCTTATATCATGATAAATGTTTATTATTCATGCTAGAATTGTATTAACCGGAAACTTAGTACATGTGTGAATACATAGACAAACAAAGTGTCCCTAGTATGCCTCTACTTGACTAGCTCGTTAATCAAAGATGGTTAAGTTTCCTAGCCATAGACATGTGTTGTCATTTGATGAACGGGATCACATCATTAGAGAATGATGTGATGGACAAGACCCATCTGTTAGCTTAGCATAATGATCGTTTAGTTTATTGCTATTGCTTTCTTCACGACTTATACATGTTCCTATGACTATGAGATTATGCAACTCCCGAATACCGAAGGAACACTTAGTGTGCTATCAAACGTCACAATGTAATTGAGTGATTATAAAGATGCTCTACACGTGTCTTCGATGGTGTTTGTTGAGTTGGCATAGATCGAGATTAGGATTTGTCATTCCGATTGTCAGAGAGGTATCTCTGAGCCCTCTCGGTAATGCACATCACTATAAGCCTTGCAAGCAATGTGACTAATGAGTTAGTCGCGAGATGATGTATTACAAAACGAGTAAAGAGACTTGCCAGTAATGAGATTGAACTAGGTATGATGATACCGACGATCGAATCTCGGGCAAGTAACATACCGATGACAAAGGGAACAACATATGTTGTTGTGCGGTTTGACAGATAAAGATCTTCGTAGAATATGTAGGAACCAATATGAGCATACAATTTCCACTGTTGGTTATTGACCGGAGAAGTGTCTCGGTCATGTCTACATAGTTCTCGAACCCGTAGGGTCCGCACGCTTAAAGTTCGATGACGATTGGTATTATGAGTTTATGTGATTTGATGTACCAAAGGTTGTTCGGAGTTCCAGATGAGATCAAAGACATGACGAGGAGTCTCGAAATGGTTGAGACATAAAGATTGATATATTGGATCATGTTGTTCGGACACCGGAAGTGTTCCGGAGGGTTTCAGATAAAACCGGAGTGTCGGAGGGTTACCGGAACCCCCCGGGAAGTTAATGGGCCACCATGGGCCTTAGAGGAGAGAGGGCCGGCCAGGAGGTGGCGTGCACCCCCCAGTCCAAATTGGACAAGGGGTGGGGGCGGCACCCCCTCCTTCCTTCTCTCCCCTTCCTCCTTCCTTCCCCTCCTTGTAGGACTAGGAAAGGGGGGAACCTACTCCTAGTAGGAGTAGGATTCCCCCCCTTTGGGCACGCCCCTTGAGGACGGACGCCCCCCTCATCCCCTTGTTTATATACGGGGGAGGGGGCACCCCATAGACACACAAGTTGATTTCTTAGCCGTGTGAGGTGCCCCCTCCATAGTTTTCCACCTTGGTCATATTGTCGTAGTGCTTAGGCGAAGCCCCGCGTCAGTAAATTCATCGTCACCATCACCACGACATCGTGCTGACAAAACTCTCCCTCGGCCTCAGCTGGATCTAGAGTTCGAGGGACGTCACCGAGTTGAACGTGTGTAGATCGCGGAGGTGCCGTGCGTTCGGTACTTCGGTAGGATCGCGAAGACGTTCGACTACATCAACCACGTTACTAAACGCTTCCGCTTTCAGTCTACGAGGGTACGTGGACACACTCTCCCTGCTCGTTGCTATGCTTCTCCTAGATAGATCTTGCATGATCATAGGAATTTTTTGAAATACTACGTTCCCCAACAGTGGCATCCGAGCCAGGTCTATGCGTAGATGTTATATGCATGAGTAGAACACAAATACTTGTGGGCGATAATAGTCATATTGCTTACCAGCATGTCATACTTTGATTCAACAGTATTGTTGGATGAAGCGGCCCAGACCGACATTACATAACCGCGTTCATGAGACTGGTTCTACCGACGTGCTTCGCACACAGAAGGCTAGTAGGTGTCTGTTTCTCCAGCTTTACTTGAATTGAGTTTGACTACGCCCAGTCCTTGTTGAAGGTTAAAATAGCACACTTGACGAAAAATGGTTATGGTTTTGATGCGTAGGTAAGAACAGTTCTTGCTAGAAGCCCGTAGCAGCCACGTAAAACTTTCAACAACAAAGTAGAGGATGTCTAACTTGTTTTTGTAGGGCATGTTGTGATGTGATATGGTCAAGATGTGATTATATAAATTGTTGTATGAGATGATCATGTTTTGTAACAGTTATCGGCAACTGGAAGGAGCCATATGGTTGTCGCTTTATTGTATGAAATGCAATCCCCATGTAATTGCTTTACTTTATCACTAAGCGGTAGCGATAGTCATAAAAGCAATAGTTGGCGAGACGACAACGATGCTGCGATGGAGATCAAGGTGTCAAGCCGGTGACGATGGTGATCATGATAGTGCTTTGGAGATGGAGATCAAAGGCACAAGATGACGATGGCCATATCATATCACTTATATTGATTACATGTGATGTTTATCCTTTATGCATCTTATTTTGCTTAGTACAGTAGTAGCATTATAGGATGATCTCTCACTAAATTTCAAGGTATAAGTGTTCTCCCTGAGTATGCACCGTTGCTACAGTTCGTCGTGCCGAGACACCACGTGATGATCGGGTGTGATAAGCTCTACGTTCACATACAATGGATGCAAGCCAGTTTTGCACAAGCAGAATACTCAGGTTAAACTTGACGAGCCTAGCATATGCAGATATGGCCTCAGAACACTGAGACCGAAAGGTCGAGTGTGAATCATATAGTAGATATGATCAACATAGTGATGTTCACCATTGAAAACTACTCCATCTCACGTGATGATCGGACATGGTTTAGTTGATATGGATCACATGATCACTTAAATGATTAGAGGGATGTCTATCTAAGTGGGAGTTCGTAAGTAATATGATTAATTGAACTTTAATTTATCATGAACTTAGTATCTGATAGTATTTTGCATGTCTATGTTGTTGTAGATAAATGGCCCGTGCTACTGTTCCTTTGAATTTTAATGTGTTCCTAGAGAAAGCTATGTTGAAAGATGATGGTAGCAACTACACAGACTGGGTCCGTAACTTGAGGAATATCCTCATTGCTGCATAGAATAATTACATCCTCGAAGCACCGCTAGGTGCAAAGCCCGTTGCAGGAGCAACACCAGATGTTATGAACGTCTGGCAGAGCAAAGATGATGACTACTCGATAGTTCAGTGTGCCATGCTTTACGGCTTAGAATCGGGACTTCAATGATGTTTTGAACGTCACGGAGCATATGAGATGTTCCAGGAGTTGAAGTTAATATTTCAAGACGCATGCCCGAGTCGAGAGGTATGAGACCTCTGACAAGTACTATGCCTACAAGATGGAGGAGAATAGATCAACCAGTGAGCATGTGCTCAGAATGTCTGAGTACTACAATCGCTTGAATCAAGTGGGAGATTGATGTCTACTACACAATCTTCTTCTTGTAGACGTTGTTGGCCCTCCAAGTGCAGAGTTGTAGGACAGTAGCAAATTTCCCTCAAGTGGATGACCTAAGGTTTATCAATCCGTAGGAGGCGTAGGATGAAGATGGTCTCTCTCAAGAAACCCTGCAACCAAATAACAAAGAGTCTCTTGTGTCCCCAACACACCCAATACAATGGTAAATTGTATAGGTGCACTAGTTCGACGAAGAGATGGTGATACAAGTGGTATATGGATAGTAGATAAAGGTTTTTGTAATCTGAAAATATAAAAACAGCAGGGTAACTAATGATAAAAGTGAGCACAAACGGTATTGCAATGCGTTGAAACAAGGCCTAGGGTTCATACTTTCACTAGTGTAAGTCCTCTCAACAATAATAACATAATTGGATCACATAACTATCCCTCAACATGCAACAAAGAGTCACTCCAAAGTCACTAATAGCGGAGTACAAACGAAGAGATTATGGTAGGGTACGAAACCACCTCAAAGTTATTCTTTCCAATCAATCCGTTGGGCTATTCCTATAAGTGTCACAAATAGCCCTAGAGTTCGTACTAGAATAACACCTTAAGACACAAATCAACCAAAACCCTAATGTCACCTAGATACTCCAATGTCACCTCAAGTATCCGTGGGTATGATTATATGATATGCATCACACAATCTCAGATTCATCTATTCAACCAACACATAGAACCTCAAAGAGTGCCCCAAAGTTTCTACCGGAGAATCACGATGAGAACGTGTGCCAACCCCTATGCATAGGTTCATGGGCGGAACCCGCAAGTTGATCACCAAAACATACATCAAGTGAATCACGTGGTAACCCATTGTCACCACAGATACGCACGGCAAGACATACATCAAGTGTTCTCAAATCTTTAAAGACTCAATCCGATAAGATAACTTCAAAGGGAAAACTCAATCCATTATAAGAGAGTAGAGGGGGAAAGAAACATCATAGGATCCAAATATAATAGCAAAGCTCGCGATACATCAAGATCGTACCACCTCAAGAACACGAGAGAGAGAGATCAAACACATAGCTACTGGTACATACCCTCAGCCCCGAGGGAGAACTACTCCCTCCTCGTCATGTAGAGCACCGGGATGATGAAGATAACCACCGGAGAGGGATTCCCCCCTCCGGCAGGGTGCCAGAATGGGTCTAGATTGTCTTTTGGTGGCTACGGAGGCTTTTGGCAGCAGAACTCCCGTCTATTGTGCTCTCCGATCGTTTTAGGGTATATGGAGATATATAGGCGGAAGAAGTACGTCAGGGGAGCCACGAGGGGCCCACGAGGGTGCAGGGTGCGCCCTAGAGGGGTGGGCGCGCCCCCTACCTCGTGGCCTCCTCGAAGCTTCCTTGACGTGGACTCCAAGTCTCCCGGGTTGCTTTCCTTCCAAAAATAGGTTCCGTGAAGTTTCAGGTCAATTGGACTCCGCAATACTCTAAAACAAGGAAAAAACAGAAACTGGCACTGGGCTCTGGGTTAATAGGTTAGTCCCAAAAATCATATAAAATAGCATATAAATGCATATAAAACATCCAAGGTTGATACTATAATAGCATGGAACAATCAAAAATTATAGATGCGTTGGAGATGTATCAGCATCCCCAAGCTTAATTCCTGCTCGTCCTCGAGTAGGTAAATGATAAAAACAGAATTTTTGATGTGGAATGCTACCTAACATATTTCTCTAAGTAATTCTCTTTATTGTAGCATGAATGTTCAGATCCATAAGATTCAAGACAAAAGTTTAATATTGACATAAAAACAATAATACTTCAAGCATACTAACTAAGCAATCATGTCTTCTCAAAATAACATGGCCAAAGAAAGCTATCCCTACAAAATCATATAGTCTGGCTATGCTCTATCTTCACCACACAAAATATTTAAATCATGCACAACCCCGATGACAAGCCAAGCAATTGTTTCATACTTTTGATGTTCTCAAACCTTTTCAATCTTCACGCAATACATGAGCGTGAGCCATGGACATAGCACTATAGGTGGAATAGAATGGTGGTTGTGGAGAAGAAAAAAAGGAGAAGATAGTCTCACATCAACTAGGCGTATCAACGGGCTATGGAGATGCCCATTAATAGATATCAATGTGAGTGAGTAGGGATTGCCATGCAACAGATGCACTAGAGCTATAAATGTATGAAAGCTCAACAAAAGAAACTAGTGGGTGTGCATCCAACTCGCTTGCTCATGAAGACCTAGGGCATTTTGAGGAAGCCCATCATTGGAATATACAAGCCAAGTTCTATAATGAAAATTTCCCACTAGTATATGAAAGTGACAACATAGGAGACTCTCTATCATGAAGATCATGGTGCTACTTTGAAGCACAAGTGTGGTAAAAGGATAGTAGCATTGCCCCTTCTCTCTTTTTCTCTCATTTTTTTTATTTTTTTATTTGGGCCTTTCTCTTTTTTATGGCCTCCTTTTTTTCTCTTTTTTTATTTGGGATTCTTTGGCCTCTTTTGTTTATTTATTTTCGTCCGGAGTCTCATCCCGACTTATGGGGGAATCATAGTCTCCATCATCCTTTCCTCACTGGGACAATGCTCTAATAATGATGATCATCACACTTTTATTTACTTACAACTCAAGAATTACAACTCGATACTTAGAACAATATATGACTCTATATGAATGCCTCCGGTGATGTACCGGGATGTGCAATGATGCATGAGTGACATGTATGGAAGAATTATGAACAGTGGCTTTGCCACAAATACGATGTCAACTACATGATCATGCAAAGCAATATGACAATGATGAAGCGTGTCATAATAATTGGAATGGTGGTAAGTTGCATGGCAATATATCTTGGAATGGCTATGGAAATGCCATGATAGGTAGGTATGGTGGCTGTTTTGAGGAAGGTATATGGTGGGTGTCAGTGTCAAAACCGGCGGATCTCGGGTAGGGGGTCCCGAACTGTGCGTCTAAGGCAGATGGTAACAGGAGGCAGGGGACACGATGTTTTACCCAGGTTCGGGCCCTCTTGATGGAGGTAAAACCCTACGTCCTGCTTGATTATTCTTGATAATATGAGTAGTACAAGAGTTGATCTACCACGAGATCGGAGAGGCTAAATCCTAAAAGCTAGCCTATGGTATGATTGTATGTTGTCCTATGGACTAAAACCCTCCGGTTTATATAGACACCGGAGGAGGCTAGGGTTACACAAGGTCGGTTGCAAAGGAGGAGATATGCATATCCGTATTGCCTAGCTTGCCTTCCACGCCAAGTAGAGTCCCATCCGGACACGGGACGAAGTCTTCAATCTCGTATCTTCATAGTCCAACAGTCCGGCCAAAGGATATAGTCCGGCTATCTGGAGACCCCCTAATCCAGGACTCCCTCAGTGGGTTTATGATACCGGCGAAAGGTGCGCGGTATTAGAGAGGCTAGCAATGGTGGAAGGGTGAGAGTGCATATAATCCATGGACTCAACTTAGTCAGAAAGAACTCACATACTTATTGCAAAAATCTATTAGTTATCAAAACAAAGTACTATGCGCATGCTCCGGAGACCCCCTAATCCAGGACTCCCTCAGTAGCCCCTGAACCAGGCTTCAATGACGATGAGTCCGGTGCGCAGTGTTGTCTTCGGCATTGCAAGGTGGGTTCCTCCTCCAAATACACCACAGAAGAGTTTGAATATAAGGATAGTGTCCGACCCTGCAAAATAAGTTCCACATACCACCGTAGAGAGAATAATATTTCCTCAAATCTAATCCGCTGACACGTTTTGGCAGCATGACATCACGCCACGGCCCGGTAATTATTTGAATAGTTTTCCAGCCCCGCACATAACGCAAGGCGGTTCCTTGACACGTCTTGTCAAAGCAGAGATTGTGTTCCCCTTATCACGGGATTCTCATCAATACAAACGTGGGTAACCCAACCATGCCTGTTGGTATGACTCCTAGATCTTAGGTAAGTCTTGAACGACCATGAGGAGGACGCCTGATATTCATCCCCTTCATAAAGGGACAAGGCCTTTTCTTTTTTTCCTCCCGTGCTCAATCGAATCCTTCCCCCGCCTCGAGTTCTAACACCCAAAGCCCAGGTCAGGTGCTTCGGACCTTCAATCATGTCCGGATCCAACCTTCAAGGCCGGTGGATGCCTTCCTCCGTCATGGAGGAGGACATCAAGAAGTTGAGGGAGGCCAGATATCTGACCGCCAAAATTTCGCATAGGCTGCCCGCCCGAGGGCAGGTCATCCCTACTCCTGAACCCAACGAGAGCATTGTGTTCGTCTCCCACTTCCTCCGAGGACTAGGCCTCGCTCTTGATCCCTTTGTTAGGGGTCTTATGTTCTATTACGTGCTGGATTTTCACGATCTGGCCCCGAATTCCCTTCTTCACATCTCGTCATTTATTGTCGTTTGTGAGGCCTTCCTCCACATTACCCCTCACTTCGGCCTGTGGCTCAAGACCTTCGATGTGAAGCCGAAGATGGTCGAGGGGCAGTATGCAGCGTGCGGAGGTGCTCTAATAAGCAAAATTGCTGACGCTCCATGGCTAAAGGGTTCCTTTCCAGAGGTGTCCGGATTGTGGCAACGAGAGTGGTTTTACGTCACAGCTCCCTGAAGTGCCAAGTGTGTAGCTGCCCCTACCTTTCGCTCGGGCCCTCCACCACAACTAATGTCATGGATCAGCAAGGGGCTGAGCTGGGGTCCAGCCAAGGACGTGCCAATACTGCAGAGCCGTATCCGAGATCTCTTCGAGGGAGATTTCAGTCTGGTTATGGTACTGCAAGTTATCCTGGTTCGTCGAGTCCAGCCTTGCAAACGCCGGTCCCTCCGCATGTGGGAATTCAACCCGGAAGGACCATGCACTATTCAGAATTTCCTCGGCATGACGCACGAGGAGATGTACAAATCATTCTTCAGACCCGAAATAGAGTGTCCGGACACTACCGAGGACGTGGGCCTGAGCTGCAACCGCCCCGCTGCCCAAGTAAGTAATCCCAGGGCTGACACACTGTCCTTTTATTTATCATGACATCATTCTGAAGAATCACTCTTTGACCAGGACTGGATAACAAAGGCGAAGATGATCCGGTATTCGGCCCCCCTTCCTGAAGGCTTGGACAATCCGGTGCTGGAAAAGATGCTCGAGCCAGCACCTTGTCTAGTGCCCTCAAAAGAAGATGAAGGGGGGAATAAAGAGGGCGAAAGCGGGCCTCCATCACTACCTATTCTAATTGAGGGAATGAGCACCTCCGTGAGGGAGGATAACCAAGGGGAAGAATCTGACATTCTCTCTCCCTGGGGAAGGAAGAGGACTACCTCTGAAGATCCGGAAACTAAGGTTTCCAAACGGGAGAAGAAAAATCTCCGCCAGAGGGTCCTGCCTCGGAGGGTATTCTTGCCGCACAATGTCCGCGTGGGGATCAGCCCTCTACCGAGCTGTAAGTAATCAAAAAGTACTTAATAGTGAAGATATCCTACCTTACTTCCGAAGGCAATAACCGATGCTTGTAAATTGTAGTCCGGATCACAGCCCTTCTCGACAGAGTTCATCTTCGGGGGATCTTCTTTCGGAGATGATGGAGAGTGAAACGCCTCCCCAACTCAAGAAGCGGGCGACCTTGAAGTGTCGTCGCAAAGGGTACCTCCGGATCCAATATCGCCAGAGGATAACCCTTTGGCTGCCCGGCATCCCCAGTATCCGGCTCCTGGGGAGAGCGACAGCAAGGGTCTTTACTGTGTGCGGTCGGACGCACTGAAGGATCTTCTGGGGAAAGCTGTCGTCTCGGAAGCGCATCGTACGCTAATGGGTACGGTAATTGAAAGGATTTCATCCGCCAAAAGCAGTTTGCATGAAGCTTTTATGAGTCTGCTGAAAGGCTTCGAGGTACGTAAAATAATGTATGCCTTTAATAGTATCGCATACGTTAGGTATGCCCATGTAGATAGTAGCCCCTAAGACTCTGGTTGTCATCGAGAATGGCGGCAAACAGAGGATCATAGTCCCAGGTAATAACCAGACCGACTTTATGTGCAGGTGGTTGAAGCTCCGATGGCTAGCCGGACTGATGGGTTTGCCAAACTAAAGCGGCAATTGGATGCGGCAGATGCCGACATTGTGCTTGTCAACAAGCGGCTTGACGAGGCACAGGGTGAGTGATTTTTCTAGCGATCGTCACATAATAAGAGCAGCATGATGCCAGTATCAATATGTTGTGACTGCAGATGGAGCGGCCACCGTGGAGACCCTTTGGGTGGAGCTTGCCCGAGCCAAGGATCAAGCAAGGAGTAGCAATGTGGCCGCTTTACATGCGGCCAAAGAGTTAAGGGCCGAACAGGCCGCACATTGCGAGAGCAAAGAAAAAATTGCCAAGATGGCCGTGGAGTTAAAAGATGCTGCTGACCATTACCAGCTTCTTGAAGAGGAAAACCGGGCGAAGGCGACGGACCCGGAGAAGGCCCGGGTGGCTGCCAAGGAAGCCCACTCCAAAATTAGAGCGACGAAGGAGGAGCTGAATCAAGCTGCAAATATCGTGTCTGGGAAGCCCTTCTTGTTGCGGACTAAGTTCGGAGATCCGAAGTATGCTCCTCTGGACCGGCTATGGAGTTCTGCGAACGCGTACATGGATTTGGCTGCAAGTGCTGCTGATGCAGCCGAGTACTTCAATGATCAGAAAGGTCCTGAAGTGGAAAAGCTGTTCTAGTCACAGTTTCACGCTCCAGTCCGTCCGCTACTGCTGAATGAGCGATTGACCGGTTGGGGTGAGCTCCATATGTTGTCCGGACTTGCCATGAGGTCCGTTGTGGATCACCTATGACCGGGAGGGCCAAGGCCGAGTAGCTACTTTAGCTTAGTGCAACAATTCCTTGAAGTTGTGCCACGCATCGATGCTGTAAAGAGATCAACGTGCATAGAAGGTGTGCGGATGGCCCTTGCCCGTGTCAAAACATACTGGGCGGAGATGGAGGCCACCACTGTTGCGGCACAGGGTTCGGCCATAGGCCGAGTGGCTGCCGAGCACTACTTTGAAGAAGTCCTTGAAGGCGCTCGTTCGATAGAGGCTCAGTGCTCGAAGAATATTATTTTCCAATGACATGTAGTCCCATTGTACAAACAATGTTTTATTGAATTTATCAATGTTGTATTTATACTTTTGCATGAAAGTGCTATGATGCCTCCTGTGCGGCCGTTTATGTATATATGTATATAACCTGAAAGATGGCAGTCGTCGGCTTCAGCCCCCACGCATATAATGCGGGGGTGTTCGCAGAAGACGCATGTTCACACTTGATCCAACGTCTTGGTACATTAAGGAGGTTATAGCGCAGCGAACTAGGCAACCGGACTATAATGCTTTAACACTTTCACTTAGCCAGAGGAGTTTGACAGTGGGGCTACTATATAGCCCCTGGTGGCTCAAGACTCATTTGGATTCGGGGCGCATACATGGCTGGCCAAGAAATGGCCCTTCGTTAAGGCGGAGGAATCCCGAAGATTCCGCTAGGTCATCAAGTGGTTGACCAGTCTCACGCTATATCATGACAGTCAGTTTTCGGCTTTCTCTACTGAGGTGCTCGTCCGGATGAACCAGGGCACAATCGCAGTAGTTCTCCTGGTGCCGCTTTAGCCGGTAGAGCGGAACGTAAAGCAGCAAAACACAGGAGCCGGGCAAACCCAACATTTGACCAAAGACATGATTCGGAGCTGATGCATATAAGGCCAAACTCACGACGCCGAACACTCCCTAGGGTATTCGGTCTTTATGTTGTAAACCAGGCTTAAGAAGTGCCCTTTGTAATAAGCCCCTGGTGTCCAGGTACGTGCAATATTCTGACGTGGCCACATGCCAATACGTCAGCATCCTTCTCAATTGTACTGAGAATCCAGGGGATGTGTATCAACAAGAGACAGTAAAAAAGGTTAACGCGGGGTCTTAATCTAAAAAGAATCCTTGGAACGGGTCCCTACTGCACGTCTGCACCTGTGTATCTGTTGTGCCATATCCTGGACGGGTGTAGCACGATGGTCATCTGTAAAAGAGAGGAACTTAGTTGAAAAGTTGTCGTGCAAAAAGGTAGGTTATACTAAATAAACCATGTACAGTTCAAAATGAGTAAAGTTGAGCCTAATTGTCACTTGTTTGCGCGTGTTGAGCCCCTTGTATTGTAATAGGGGTATAGCCATCAAACCTGTATTAATTACATATAGCTGCGCCGGACTCGTCCAACCGCGTCCGTGGTCTTAACGACCTGTCAGATGCTTTAGTTGGTGAGGCCGTTTAGTGTGCGGCCGCCAAGGCAGCCGCATGGTCTTCCGCGCGCAAGGAGCGCTCAATATTTCCATTTACTGTAATGATGCCACGTGGACCGGGCATCTTAAGCATGAGAGAAGTGTAATGTGGTATTGCGTTAAAGCGAGCGAAAGCTTCGTGTCCGAGTAGTGCTTGATAGCCACTTTGGAATGGAGCGATATGGAACGTTAAATTTTCGTTGCGGAAGTTATCGGGAAAGCCGAATATAACCTCTAGTAGCAGGGAGCCCGTGCAATGGGCCTCTGGGCCTGGCGTTACTCCTTTAAAGGTAGTATTGCTGCGGCTAATTTTTGTTGGGGCTATCCCCATTTTACGGACTGTGTCCTGATATATCAGGTTTAAACTGCTGCCGCCGTCCATCAGGACTCATGTGAAGTGGTATCCGTCAATTATTGGGTCTAATACCAAGGCAGCCCATCCTGCACGCTGAATACTTGCCGAGTAATCCCGATGGTCAAAGGTGATCGATTAGGATGACCAGTGGCAGAACTCCGCGGTGATAGGCCCTGGGGCATGTGTCACTAGGAGTGCCGCTTTGTTTCTCCCCTTTGTTACGTGTAATACGTTTACTGTTTTGACTTCTGGTGGGAATTTCTTCTGTTCCCCAGTGCTTTGCTTGCGAGGCTCGTCCTTGTCTTCGCTTGGTGTATCCTGCCCCTTATGTTCGGCGTTGAGCTTGCCGGACTGCTTGAAAACCCAACATTCTCTATGGGTATGATTTGCAGGTTTATCGGAGGTGCTGTGGATCTGACATATTTTGTCCAGAATCTTGTTTAGGCTGGACAGTTCGTCTTTGTTGCCTTTGGAGGGCGACTTTTGCTGACCTAGCCGAGAGCTTCTGAATTCGGCGTTTACCGCCGTGCTCTTTGGGCTGTCTTCTTTATTCCGGCGCTTGTTTTTGCTGCGTTGTGGTTTCCCGTTTTCGTCCCTGACTTCGGATGTACTTGGGTCGCTGGTGCTGCATCAGGCTAACCAGCTATCCTCGCCCGCGCAAAAGCGGGTCATGAGGCTTGTTAATGCTGCCATTGTTCTCGACTTTTCTTGGCCGAGGTGTCTGGCAAGCCATTTGTCTCGAATGTTGTGCTTAAAAGCTGCTAAGGCTTCGGCATCCGGGCAGTCGACTATTTGGTTCTTTTTAGTGAGGAACCTGTTCCAAAGCTTTCGGGCTGACTCTCCGGGCTGTTGAGTTATATGACTCAAATCGTCAACATCCGGTGGTCAGACATAGGTCCCTTGAAAATTTGCCCGAAAAGCGTCTTCGAGCTCTTCCCAGCTTCCAATGGAGTTTTCAGGGAGGCTTTTAAGCCAGTGCCAAGATGTACCTTTGAGCTTGAGGGGTATGTACTTGATGGCGTGGAGATCGTCTCCTCGAGCCATATGGATATGGAGGATGTAGTCCTCAATCCAGACCCCAGGGTCTGTCGTTCCGTCGTACGCCTCTATGTTTATGGGTTTGAATCCCTCTGGAAATTCGTGGTCCAGCACCTCATCGGTGAAACATAGGGGGTGTGCAGCACCCCTGTATTTGGGTGTACTGTGGTGTTGGGATGTTTGTTGTGTTGCATTGCATGCTAGGGCGCGCTTGCGTGGCCCGTAGATGGATCTGGTTGCGCCGTCCTTTTGATGCGAGCCCTCGCACGGATCGCGTACTGGCTTATGTGCGGCGTCGTTTGCCGCTCTATGTTGGCCACGGGGTCATCTATCCGACCGGATGGCCGTTTTGTTTTTTGATTGCGGGGGATCTAAGGCCTCCTCATCGAATTCAGGTAGCAACTTTCGCTTCGGGTATCTCTTGGTGTGGCGATTACCACCGTACTTTGCTTCAGTGTTGAGTACTTCACTCCATCTGATTCTGAGTGTGTCTTGTGCAGCCCTGAGCCTTTGCTTCTGCTTTTGCAGACTCCTCACAGTGGCAACAAGCCTTTTATGGGTATTCTATTGCTCCGGGTGCCTGTCCGGTGTGATGTTATCCGGACTGTTATCTTCGACGGAGTCGGGTTGTTCGGTTTGATTCTCCGTGTTGCCGTGGTCGGACGATGGTTCAATGCCATGTTTGTCGTCCGCTGGCTCGCCTTGCTCTATCGCTGGGTTTATATGATCGCTGCTTCTACCGAGGCGGGATTTGGAGCGGCGCTTACGCCGCCACTTTGACTGCTTCTTGAGGGAACAACCCTTCGCTGCGTCCTTCCGTTCCTTGTCGTCGTTTTCTTTGGGTGTGTCCACCATGTATACGTCATATGATGAAGTGGGCGTCCAGTGCCCTGTGGGCATTGGTTCCTGTTCGTCTCCTGCATCGTCGTCCATACCGTCGATGTCTTCGGAGCCGAAGTCGAGCATGTCGGTCAAATCATCGACAGTGGCTACTAAGTGGGTGGTGGGTGGGCGGTGAATTTCTTCGTCATCCGCATCCCAATCCTACCGAACATAGTTCGGCCAGGACTCTCCTGACAGGGAGAGAGACCTTAATGAGTTCAGTATGTCGCCGAAGGGCCAGTGCTGAAAGGTATCCGCGGAGGTGAACTCCATGATCGGTGCCCTGTCGGACTCGATAGGCACGGGCGCAGGCGGTTCGGAGTCCGTGGCCGGGGAAGAATCCGACAGTTTGGTGTCACGGCTCTCGTGAAGGGTAAGGTCGATACTCGGCTCGATTGCCGATGAAAACGTGGCCTCCACGGCGGGGCCTATCCACCCGTCACTGGATGGCGCAATTGGCTCTGATTTGAGGGTCGGAGTGGTCGCCGGTGCGATCTCACAAACATTGTTCGATGGTAGAGCTAAGTCGTGCTCATCGCGACCGTGCGGCGCACTCGGCAATGGCTCGAATCCGTCGAAGATCAAGTCTCCGTGGATGTCGGCTGTGTAGTTCAAGTTTCCAAATCTGACCTGATAGCCAGGGGCGTAGCTCTCGATCTTCTCTAGATGGCCAAGTGAGTTGGCCCACAGTGCGGAGCCGCCGAATACAAAGATCTGTCCGGGGAGAAAAGTCTCACCCTGGACTGCATCGCTATCGATGATCGAAGGAGCCATCAAGCCTAATGATGACGACACATAGGAACTCTCAATGAAAGCACCAATGTCGGTGTCAAAACCGGCGGATCTCGGGTAGGGGGTCCCGAACTGTGCGTCTAAGGCGGATGGTAACAGGAGGCAGGGGACACGATGTTTTACCCAGGTCCGGGCCCTCTTGATGGACCTACACCCTGCTTGATTATTCTTGATAATATGAGTAGTACAAGAGTTGATGTACCACGAGATCGGAGAGGCAAAACCCTAAAAGCTAGCCTATGGTTTGATTGTATGTTGTCCTACGGACTAAAACCCTCTGGTTTATATAGACACCGGAGGAGGCTAGGGTTACACAAGGTCGGTTACAAAGGAGGAGATATGCATATCCGTATTGCCTAGCTTGCCTTCCACGCCAAGTAGAGTCCCATCCGGACACGGGACAAAGTCTTCAATCTCGTATCTTCATAGTCCAACAGTCCGGCCAAAGGATATAGTCCGGCTATCCGGAGACCCCCTAATCCAGGACTCCCTCAGTGGGTTTATGATACCGGCAAAAGGTGCGCGGCATTAGAGAGGCTAGAAATGGTGGAAGGGTGAGAGTGCGTATAATCCATGGACTCAACTTAGTCATAAAGAACTCACATACTTATTGCAAAAATCTATTAGTTATCGAAACAAAGTACTACGCGCATGCTCCTAGGGGGATAGATTGGTAGGAAAAGACCATCGCTCGTCCCCGACCGCCACTAATAAGGAAGACAATCAATAAATAAATTATGCTCCGACTTCATCACACAGCGGTTCACCATATGTGCATGCTACGGGAATCACAAACTTTAACACAAGTATTTCTCAAATCCACAACTACTCACTAGCATGACTTTGATATTATTACCTCCATATCTCAAAACAATCATCAAGTATCAAACTTCTCTTAGTATTTAATGCACTCTATATGAAAGTTTTTATTATATCCCTCTTGGATGCCCTCATATTAGGACTAGTTTCATAACCAAAGCAAATTACCGTGCTGTTCTAAAGACTCTCAAAATAATATAAGTGAAGCATGAGAGTTCACCTATTTCTACAAAATAAAACTACCACCATGCTCTAAAAGATATAAGTGAAGTATTGGAGCAAACAACAAACTACTCCGAAAGATATAAGTGAAGATCAATGAGTAGTTGAATAATTATGCAACTATGTGAAGACTCTCTAACATTTAAGAATTTCAGATCTTGATTCTTTATTCAAACAACAAGCAAAGCAAAATAAAATGACATTCTAAGAATGGCAAACATCATGTGAAGAAGCAAAAACTTAGGATCAACCGAACTAACCGATAGTTGTTTAAAAACAAAGGTGGGATGCCAACTGGGGCATCCCCAAGCTTGAGCTTTTGTGTCTCCTTAATTCCTCTCATATCACGGTCTCCTTAAATCTCAAAAGCTTCATCCACACAAAACTCAACAAGGACTCGTGAGATAAGTTAGTATAAACCATTGCAAAAACCTTATCATACTCTACTGTAGCAAATCACTAAAATTATTATTCAACATTGCATACTAAATGCCTCTGCATATTTAATAGTCCTATCCTCAAATAGAATAATTAAAGAAGCAAACATATGCAAACAATGCAAACATAACAGCAATCTGCCTAAACAGGACAGTCTGTAAATAATGCAGCAACATCTATACTTCCCTAGCTCCAAAAATTATGAAAGAAAATTCCCACTGTAGTAAATTTATCATAGCTTAATATGCAAAAGGTTTCAACATTTTATCACATTCTGACTTTTCTAGGGAATTATTGCAACAGCGCTAAACTTTCTGTTTTCAAACAGCAACATGTGGACGTCTAAAATAGGCATAGTAAAGGCTATCAATGCCACTTTTATTGAAATAAAAGATGCAAAACATTGTTCTAAATAACAGCAAGCAAATCTTAAGAAAATAAATTGATGCTCCAAGCAAAACACATATCATGTGGTGAATAAAAATATAGCTCCAAGTAAAGTTACCGATGAATGAAGACGAAAGAGGGGGTGCCTTCCGGGGCATCCCCAAGGTTAGGCTCTTGGCTATCCTTGAATATTACCTTGGGGTGCCTTGGGCATCCCCAAGCTTAGGCCCTTGCCACTCCTTATTCCATAGTCCATCGAATCCTTACCCAAAACTTGAAAACTTCACAACACAAAACTTAACAGAAAACTCGTAAGCTCCGTTAGTATAAGAAAATAAATCACCACTTCAAGGTACTCTAATGAACTCATTATTTATTTATATCGGTGTTAAACCTACTATATTCAAACTTCTCTATGTTTTATAAACTCTTTTACTAGCCATAGATTCATCAAAATAAGTAAACAACACATGAAAAACAGAATCTGTCAAAAACAGAACAGTCTGCAGTAATCTGGATCAAACGTATACTTCTGGAACTTATAAAGTTCTCAAATAAATTGCTGGACCAGAGGAATTTATCTATTAATCATCTGCAAAAATAATTAACTAAATAGCACTTTCCAAATAAAAATGGCAGCAATTCTCGTGAGCACTAAAGTTTCTGTTTTTTACAACATGATCGCAAAGACTTCCCCCAAGTCTTCCCAAAGGTTCTACTTGGCACACACACTAATTAAAAGCACAAGACCACATCTAAACAGAGGCTAGATGAATTATTTATTACTAAACAGGAGCAAAAAGCAAGGAACAAAAATAAAATTGGGTTGCCTCCCAACAAGCGCTATCGTTTAACGCCCCTAGCTAGGCATGATGATTTCAATGATGCTCACATAAAGGATAAGAATTGGAACATAAAGAGAGCATCATGAAGAATATGACTGACACATTTAAGTCTAACCCACTTCCTATGCATAGGTATTTTGTGAGCAAACAACTATGGGAACAATAATCAACTAGCATATGAAGGCAAAACAAGCATAACTTCAAAACTTTAAGCACATAGAGAGGAAACTTGATATTATTGCAATTTCTACAAGCATATATTCCTCCCTCATAATAATTTTCAGTAGCATCATGAATGAATTCAACAATAGAACTATCACATAAAGCATTCTTTTCATGATCTCCAAGCATAGAAATTTTATTACTCTCCACACAAGCAAAGTTCTTCTCATGAATAATAGTGGGAGCAAACTCAACAAAGTAACTATCATGGGATTGAAAATTGAAATCAAGATGACAAGTTTCATCATTATTCTTTAAAGCATATGTGTCATCACAATAATCATCATATATAGGAGGCATGCTTTCATCATAATAAATTTGCTCATCAAAACTTGGGGGACAAAAACTATCATCTTCATCAAACATAGCTTCCCCAAGCTTGTGGCTTTGCATATCATTAGCATCATAGATATTCAAGGGATTCATACTAACAACATTGCAATCATGATCATCATTCAAATATTTAGTGCCAAACATTTTGTAGATTTGTTCTTCTAGCACTTGAGCAGAATTATCCTTTCCATCATACTCACGAAAGATATTAAAAAGATGAAGCGTATGAGGCAAACTTAATTCCATTTTTTGTAATTTTCTTTTATAAACTAAACTAGTGATAAAACAAGAAACTAAAAGACTCGATTGCAAGATCTAAAGATATACCTTCAAGCGCTAACCTCCCCAGCAACGGCGCCAGAAAAGAGCTTGATGTCTACTACACAACCTTCTTCTTGTAGACGTTGTTGGACCTCCAAGTGCAGAGGTTTGTAGGACAGTAGCAAATTTCCCTCAAGTGGATGACCTAAGGTTTATCAATCCGTAGGAGGCGTAGGATGAAGATGGTCTATCTCAAGCAACCCTGCAACCAAATAACAAAGAGTCTCTTGTGTCCCCAACACACCCAATACAATGGTAAATTGTATAGGTGCACTAGTTCGGCGAAGAGATGGTGATACAAGTGGTATATGGATAGTAGATAAAAGTTTTTGTAATCTCAAAATATAAAAACAGCAAGGTAACTAATGATAAAAGTGAGCACAAACGGTATTGCAATGCGTTGAAACAAGGCCTAGGGTTCATACTTTCACTAGTGTAAGTCCTCTCAACAATAATAACATAATTGGATCACATAACTATCCTCAACATGCAACAAAGAGTCACTCCAAAGTCACTAATAGTGGAGTACAAACGAAGAGATTATGGTAGGGTACAAAACCACCTCAAAGTTATTCTTTCCAATCAATCCGTTGGGCTATTCCTATAAGTGTCACAAACAGCCCTAGAGTTCGTACTAGAATAACACCTTAAGACACAAATCAACCAAAACCCTAATGTCACCTAGATACTCCAATGTCACCTCAAGTATCCGTGGGTATGATTATACGATATGCATCACACAATCTCAGATTCATCTATTCAACCAACACATAGAACCTCAAAGAGTGCCCCAAAGTTTCTACTGGAGAATCACAACGAGAACGTGTGCCAACCCCTATGCATAGGTTCATGGGCGGAACCCGCAAGTTGATCACCAAAACATACATCAAGTGAATCACGTGGTATCCCATTGTCACCACAGATACGCATGGCAAGACATACATCAAGTGTTCTCAAATCTTTAAAGACTCAATCCAATAAGATAACTTCAAAGGGAAAACTCAATCCATTACAAGAGAGTAGAGGGGGGAAGAAACATCATAGGATCCAAATATAATAGCAAAGCTCGCGATACATCAAGATCGTACCACCTCAAGAACACAAGAGAGAGAGAGATCAAACACATAGCTACTGGTACATACCCTCAGCCCCGAGGGAGAACTACTCCCTCCTCGTCATGGAGAGCACCGGGATGATGAAGATAGCCACCGGAGAGGGATTGCCCCTCCAGCAGGGTGCCAGAACGGGTCTAGATTGGCTTTCGGTGGCTACGAAGGCTTCTGGCGGCGGAATTCCCGATCTATCATGCTCCCCGATCGTTTTAGGGTATATGGAGATATATAGGTGGAAGAAGTACGTCAGGGGAGCCACGAGGGTGGAGGGCGCTCCCTAGGGGGGTGGGCGCGCCCCCCTACCTCGTGGCCTGCTTGAAGCTTCCTTGACGTGGACTCCAAGTCTCCCGGGTTGCTTTCCTTCCAAAAATAGGTTCCGTGAAGTTTTAGGTCAATTGGACTCCGTTTGATTTTCCTTTTCCACGATACTCTAAAACAAGGAAAAAACAGAAACTGGCACTGGGCTCTAGGTTAATAGGTTAGTCCCAAAAATCATATAAAATAGCATATAAATGCATATAAAACATCCAAGGTTGATAATATAATAGCATGGAACAATAAAAAATTATAGATACGTTGGAGACGTATCAGAGATAATCTTCCAGATAAGATAGTGATTGACAGAGTTCTCTAGTCACTATCGCCAAGTTACCGGAACTTCACGATGAACTATAATATGCAAGGGATGATGAAAATGATTCCCGAGCTCTTCATGATGCTGAAATCAATGAAGGTAGAAATCAAGAAAAGAATCAAATTTTGATGGTTAACAAGACCACCAGTTTCAACTAAAAGGCAAGGGAAGGAGAGGGAACTTCAAGAAGAATGGCAAGCAAGTTTTCACTCCCGTGAAGAAGCCCAGAGTTAGACCTAAGCCTGAAACTGAGTGCTTCTACTGCAAAGGGAATGGTCACTGGAAGCGGAACTACCCCAAACATTTGGCGGATAAGAAGGATGGCAATGAGAACAAAGGTATATTTGATATACAGATTATTGATGTGTACTTTACTAGTGTTCATAGTAACCCTAGGTATTTGATACCGGTTCAGTTGCTAAGATTAGTAACTCGAAACAGGAGTTGCAATGAATAGAGACTATTTGAGGGCGAGGTGACAATGTGTGTTGGAAATTATTCCAAAGGTTGATAAGATCACCATCGCACACTCCCTTTACCTTCGGGATTAGTGTTGAACCTAAAATAAATGTTATTTGGTGTTTGCGTTGAGCATAATATGATTGGGTCATGTTTATTGCAATACGGTTATTCATTTAAATCAAAGAATAATTGCTATTCTGTTTACATGAATAAAACCTTCGGTGGTCATATACCCAAGGTGAATGGTTTATTGAATCTCGATCGTAGTGATACACATATTCATAATATTGATGCCAAAAGATGCAAAGCTGATAATGATAGTGCAAGATACTAGTGGCACTGCCGTTTAGGTCATATTGGTGTAAAGCGCATGAAGAAACTCCATGCGGATGGATTTTTGGAATCACTTGATTATGAATCATTTGATGCTTGCGAACCGTGCCTCATGGGCAAGATGACTAAAACTCTGTTATTTGGAATAGGGGACCGAGCCACTGACTTATTGGAAATAATAGATACCGATGTATGCGGTCCGATGAGTGTTGAGGCTCGCGGCGGGTATCGTTATTTTCTAACCTTCACAGATGATTTGAGAAGATATGGGTATATCTACTTAATGAAACATAAGTCTGAAACATTTGAAAAGTTCAAAGAATTTCAGAGTGAAGTGGAAAATCATCGTAACAAGAAAATAAAGTTTCTACGATCAGATCGCGGAGGCAAATATTTGAGTTACGAGTTTGGTCTTCATTTGAAACAATATGAAATAGTTTCGCAAATCACACCACCTGGAACACCACAGCGTAATGGTTTGTCCGAACATCGTAACCGTACTTTATTAGATATGGTGTGCTCTATGATGTCTCTTACCTATTTACCACTATCGTTTTGGGGTTATGCATTAGAGACAACTACATTCACGTTAAATAGGGAACCATCTAAATCTGTTGAGACGACACCATATGAACTATGGTTTAGCAAGAAACCTAAGCCGTCGTTTCTTAAAGTTTGGGGTTGCAATGCTTATGTGAAAAGGTTTCAGCCTAATAAGCTCAAACCCAAATCGGAGAAGTGCGTCTTCATAGGATACCCAAAAGAAACTGTTGGGTACACCTTCTATCACATATCCGAAGGCAAGATCTTTGTTGCTAAGAGTGGATCCTTTCTAGAGAAGGAGTTTCTCTCGAAAGAAGTGAGTGGGAGGTAAGCAGAACTTGATGAGGTAATTGTACCTTCTCCTGAATTGGAAAATAGTTCATCACAGAAATCAGTTCTAGTGATGCCTACACCAATTAGTGAGGAAGTTAATGATGATGATCATGAAACTTTAGATCAAGTTACTACCGAACCTCGTAGGTCAACCAGAGTACGTACCGCACCAGAGTGGTACGGTAATCCTGTCCTGGAAGTCATGTTACTAGACCATGATGAACCCATGAACTATGAGGAAGCGATGATGAGCCCGTATTCCGCAAAATGGCTTAAGGCCATGAAATCTGAGATGGGATCCATGTATGAGAACAAAGTATGGAATTTGATTGACTTGCCCGATGAACAGTGAGCCATTCAGAATAAATGGATCTTTAAGAGGAAGACGGACGTTGATAGTAGTGTTACTATCTACAAAGCTCGAATTGTGGCAAAAGGTTTTCGACAAGTTCAAGGTGGTTACTACGATGAGATTTTCTCACTCGTATCGATGCTTTAAAGTCTGTCCGAATCATGTTAACAGTTGCCGCATTTTATGAAATTTGGCAAATGGATATCAAAACTACATTCCTTAATGGATTTATTAAAGAAGAGTTGTATATGATGCAACCAGAAGGTTTTTTCAATCCTAAAGGTGCTAACAAAGTGTGCAAGCTCCAGCGATCCATCTATGGACTAGTGCAAGTATCTCGGAGTTGGAATATATGCTTTGATGAGTTGATCAAAAGCATATAGTTTTATACAGAGTTTTGGAGAAGCCTGCATTTACAAGAAAGTGAGTGGGAGCTCTATAGCATTTCTGATATTATATGTGGATGACATATTGTTGATCAGAAATGATACTGAATTTCAGGATAGCATAAAAGGATACTTGAATAAGAATTTTTCAATGAAAGACCTCGATGAAGCTGCTTACATATTGGGCATCAAGATCTATAGAGATAGATCAAGACGCTTGATGAATTTTTCAATGAGTACATACCTTGAAAAGTTTTTGAAGTAGTTCAAAATGGAACTGTCAAAGAAGGAGTTCTTTCCTGTGTTGTAAGGTGTGAAGTTGAGTAAAGACTCAAAACCCGACATGGCAGAAAATATAAAGAGAATGAAAAGTCATTCCCTATGCCTCAGTCATAGGTTCTATAAAGTATGCTATGCTGTGTACCAGACCTATTGTATACCTTAGCATGATTTTGGCAAGGAGTACAATAGTGATCTAGGAGTAGATCACTAGGAAACGGTCAAAATTATCCTTAGAGGACTAAGGAAATATTGTTTGGTAATGGAGGTGATAAAAGAGTTCATCATAAAGAGTTACGTCGATGCAAGCTTTTGACACCGATCTAGATGACTCTAAGTCTCGATCTAGATACATATTGAAAGTGGGAGCAATTAGCTAGAGTAGCTCCATGTAGAGTATTGTAGACATATAAATTTGCAAAATACATACGGATCTGAATGTTGCAGAACCGTAGACTAAACTTCTCTCACAAGCAACACATGATCACTCTTTGGGTGTTAATCACATAGCGATGTGAACTAATTATTGACTCTAGTAAACCCTTTGGGTATTAGTCACATGAAGATGTGAACTATTGGTGTGAAATCACATGACGATGTGAACTAGATTATTGACTCTAGTGCAAGTGGGAGACTGAAGGAAATATGCCCTAGAGGCAATAATAAAGTTGTTATTTATATTTCCTTATATCATGATAAATGTTTATTATTCATGCTGGAATTGTATTAACCAGAAACTTAGTAGATGTGTGAATACATAGACAAATAAAGTGTCCCTAGTATACCTCTACTTGACTAGCTCGTTAATCAAAGATGGTTAAGTTTCCTAGCCATAGACATGTGTTGTCATTTGATGAACGGGATCACATCATTAGAGAATGATGTGATGGACAAGAACCATCCGTTAGCTTAGCGTAATGATTGTTTAGTTTATTGCCATTCCTTTCTTCATGACTTATACATGTTCCTATGACTATGAGATTATGCAACTCCCGAATACCAGAGGAACACTTAGTGTGCTATCAAAATTCACAATGTAACTGGGTGATTATAAATATGCTCTATAGGTGTCTCCGATGGTTTGTTGAGTTGGCATAGATCGAGATTAGGATTTGTCACTCCGATTGTCGGAGAGGTATCTCTAGGCCCTCTCGGTAATGCACATCACTATAAGCCTTGCAAGAAATGTGACTAATGAGTTAGTTGCGGGATGATGTATTATGGAACGAGTAAAGAGACTTGCCGGTAACGGGATTGAACTAGGTATGATGATACCGACGATCGAATCTCGGGCAACTAACATATCGATGACAAAGGGATCAATGTATGTTGTTGTGTGGTTTGACCGATAAATATCTTTGTAGAATATGTAGGAACCAATATGAGCATCCAGGTTCAGCTGTTGGTTATTGACCGGAGAAGTGTCTCGGTCATGTCTACATAGTTCTCGAACCCGTAGGGTCCGCACGGTTAAAGTTCGATGATGATTGATATTATGAGTTTATGTGATTTGATATACCGAAGGTTGTTTGGAGTCCCAGATGAGATCACGGACATGACGAGGAGTTTCGAAATGGTCGAGACATAAAGATTGATATATTGGACCATGTTGTTCGGACACCGGAAGTGTTCCGAAGAGTTTTGGATAAAACCAGAGTGCCGGAGGGTTACCGGAACCCCCCGGGAAGTTAATGGGCCACCATGGGCCTTAGAGGAGATAGGGCCGGCCAACAGGTGGCGCACGCCCCCCCAGTCCGAATTGGACAAGGGGTGGGGGCGGCGCCCCCCCTTTATTCTCTCCCCTTCCTCCTTCCTTCTCCTCCTTGTTGGACTAGGAAAAGGGGGAACCTACTCCTATTAGGAGTAGGATTCCCCCCCTTTGGGCGCGCCCCTTGAGGCCAGATGGCGCCCTCCTCCCCTCCTTTATATACGGGGGAGGAGGCAACCCATAGACACACAAGTTGATTTCTTAGCCGTGTGCGGTGCCCCCTCCACAGTTTTCCACCTCGGTCATATTTGTCGTAGTGCTTAGGCGAAGCCCTGCATCGATAACTTCATCGTCACCGTCACCACGCCGTCGTGCTGAGGAAACTCTCTCTCGACCTCAGCTGGATCTAGAGTTCGAGGGACGTCATCGCGCTAAACGTGTGTAGACCACAGAGGTGCCGTACGTTCGGTACTTGATCGGTTGCATCACGAAGACGTTCGACTACATCAACCACGTTACTAAACGCTTCCGCTTTCGGTCTACGAGGGTACGTGGATACACTCTCCCCGCTTGTTGCTATGCTTCTCCTAGATAGATCTTGCATGATCATAGGAAAATTCTGAAATACTACGTTCCCCAACACTTAATTCTTCTCATATCACGGTTTTCCTAAATCTCAAAAGCTTCATCCACACAAAACTCAACAAGAACTCGTGAGATAAGTTAGTATAAACCAATGCATAAGCCTTATCATTCTCTACTGTAGAAAATCACTAAAATGATTATTCAACATTGCATATTATATGCCTCTACATATTTAATACTCCTATCCTCAAATAGAATCATTAAACAAGCAAACATATGCAAATAATGCAAACATAAGAGCAATCTGCCAAAACAGTTTAGTCTGTAAAGAATGCAAGAGTATCAATACTTGTTAAACTCCAAAGATTATGAAAATTTACCACACTATATAAAATTTAGTAGAGCTTATTTTGCAAAAAGTTTCAACATTTTTTCACATTCTGACTTTTCTAGGGAAGTTTTGCAACAGCGATAAACTTTCTGTTTTGAAACAGCAACATATAGACTTGCAAAATAAGCATGCTAAAGGCTATCCTTGGCATTTGTATTGAAAATAAAGATGCAAAAAATATTCTAAATAACATAAAGAAAATCCTAACAAAATAAATTGACGCTGCAAGCAAAACACATATCATGCGATGAATGAAAACATAGCTCCAAGTGAGGTTACCGATAATGTTGGAGACGAAAGAGGGGATGCCTTCCGGGGCATCCCGAAGCTTAGTTGCTTGGATCTTCCTTGAATATTACCTTGGGGTGCCTTGGGCATACCCAAGCTTAGGGTCTTGTCACTCCCTATTCTCCTCATATCGACATCTCACCCAAAACTTGAAAACTTCAATCACACAAAACTTAATGGAATTTCGTGAGATAGGTTAGTACGATAAAGAGCAAACTGTTTCATTTTGGTACTGTAAAAGACAAGATTCGTAATTGTTTCCACACAATTCCCACTATATCATATCATTTCCACAATTTATATTGAGCAATATAAGCCATGGAAACTAGAAAACAAGCAAACTATGCATAGAAAACAGAATCTGTCAAAAACAGAACAGTCTGTAGTAATATGTACTCCAACCATACTTCTGCTACTCCAAAAATTCTTAAAAATTAGTAAAACCTAGGAAATTTGTCTATTAATCTTCTGCAAAAATAATCAGTACTTGATCACGCTTCTGTTAAAAATGAGAATTATTTTCCTGAGCGGAAAAGTTTCTGTTTTTCAGCAAGATCAAATCAACTATCACCATAGACCATCCCAAAGGTCTCACTGAAGGAAATATGCCCTAGAGGCAATAATAAAGTTATTATTTATTTCCTTATATCATGATAAATGTTTATTATTCATGCTAGAATTGTGTTAACCAGAAACGTAATACTTGTGTGAATACATAGACAAACAAAGTGTCACTAGTATGCCTCAACTTGACTAGCTCGTTAATCAAAGATGGTTATGTTTCCTAACCATAGACATGAGTTGTCATTTAATTAACGGGATCACATCATTAGGAGAATGATGTGATTGACATGACCCATTCCATTAGCTTAGCACTCGATCATTTAGTATGTTGCTATTGCTTTCTTCATGACTTATACATGTTCCTATGACTATGAGATTATGCAACTCCCGTTCACCGAAGGAACACTTTGTGTGCTACCAAACGTCACAACGTAACTGGGTGATTATAAAGGTGCTCTACAGGTGTCTCCGAATGTACTTGTTGGGTTGGTGTATTTCGAGATTAGGATTTGTCACTCCGATTGTCGGAGAGGTATCTCTGGGCCCTCTCAGTAATGCACATCACTTAAAGCCTTGCAAGCATTTCAACTAATGAGTTAGTTGTGGGATGATGTATTATGGAACGAGTAAAGAGACTTGCCAGTAACGAGATTGAACTAGTTATTGAGATACCGACGATCGAATCTCGGGCAAGTAACATACCGATGACAAAGGGAACAACGTATGTTGTTATGCGATTTGACCGATAAAGATCTTCGTAGAATATGTAGGAGCCAATATGAGCATCCAGGCTCTGCTATTGGTTATTGACCAGAAACGTGTCTCGGTCATGTCTACATAGTTCTCGAACCCATAGGGTCCGCACGCTTAAAGTTCGATGACGGTTATATTATGAGTTTATGTGTTTTGATGTACCGAAGGAGTTCAGAGTCCTGGATGAGATCAGGGACATGACGAGGAGTCTCGAAATGGTTGAGATGTAAAGATCGATATATTGGACAACTATATTCGGACATCGGAAAGGTTCCAAGTGATTCGGGTATTTTCGGGAGTACCGGGAGTTACGGGAATTCGTATTGGGCCTTAATGGGCCATACGAGAAAGGAGAGAAAGGCCTCAAAGGGTGGCCGCACCCCTCCCCATGGGCTGGTCCGAATTGGACTAGGGAGGGGGGGGGGCGCCCCCTTCCTTCCTTCTCCTTTTCCCTTCCCTTTCCTTCCCTCCTACTCCTACTACATGGAAGGGCTCCTAGTTCTACTAGGAAAAGGGGAATCCTACTCCCGGTGGGACTAGGACTCCCCCAGGGCGCGCCATAGAGAGGGCCGGCCCTCCCCCTCCTCCACTCCTTTATATACGGGGGCAGGGGGCACCCCAAAGATACAACAATTGATCTCTTGATCTCTTAGCCGTGTGCGGTGCCCCTCTCCACCATAATCCACCTTGGTCATATCGTAGCGGTGCTTAGGCGAAGCCCTGCGTCGGTAGAACATCATCATCGTCACCACGCCGTCGTGCTGACGGAACTCTCCCTCAAAGCTCGGCTGGATCGGAATTCGAGGACGTCATCGAGTTGAACGTGTGCAGAACTCGGAGGTGCCGTGCGTTCGATACTTGATCGGTCGGATCGTGAAGATGTAAGACTACATCAACCGCGTTGTGCTAATGCTTCCGCTTTCGGTCTACGAGGGTACGTGGACAACACTCTCCCCTCTCGTTGCTATGCATCACCATGATCTTGCGTGTGCCTATTAATTTTTTTGAAATTACTATGTTCCCCAACAGTGGCATACGAGCCTAGGTTTTATGCGTAGATGTCATATACACGAGTAGAACACAAGTGAGTTGTGGGCGATATAAGTCATACTGCTTACCAGCATGTCATACTTTGGTTCGGCGGTATTGTTGGATGAAGCGGCCCAGACCGACATTACGCGTACGCTTACGCGAGACTGGTTCTACCGACGTGCTTTGCACACAGGTGGCTGGCGGGTGTCAGTTTCTCCAACTTTAGTTGAACCGAGTGTGGCTACGCCCGGTCCTTGCGAAGGTTAAAACAACACCAACTTGACAAACTATCGTTGTGGTTTTTGATGCGTAGGTAAGATTGGTTCTTGCTAAGCCCGTAGCAGCCACATAAAACTTGCAATAGACAAAGTAGAGGACGTCTAACTTGTTTTTGCAGGGCATGTTGTGATGTGATATGGTCAAGGCATGATGCTAAATTTTATTGTATGAGATGATCATGTTTTGTAACCAAGTTATCGGCAACTGGCAGGAGCCATATGGTTGTCGCTTTATTGTATGCAATGCAATCGCCCTGTAATGCTTTACTTTATCACTAAGCGGTAGCGATAGTCGTAGAAGCATAAGATTGGCGAGACGACAACGATGCTACGATGGAGATCAAGGTGTCGCGCCGGTGACGATGGTGATCATGACGATGCTTTGGAGATGGAGATCACAAGCACAAGATGATGATGGCCATATCATATCACTTATATTGATTGCATGTGATGTTTATGTTTTATGCATCTTATCTTGCTTTGATTGACGGTAGCATTATAAGATGATCTCTCACTAAATTTCAAGATAAAAGTGTTCTCCCTGAGTATGCACCGTTGCCAAAGTTCGTCGTGCCCAGACACCACGTGATGATCGGGTGTGATAAGCTCTACGTCCATCTACAATGGGTGCAAGCCAGTTTTGCACACGCAGAATACTCAGGTTAAACTTGACGAGCCTAGCATATGCAGATATGGCCTCGTAACACTGAGACCGAAAGGTCGAGCGTGAATCATATAGTAGATATGATCAACATAGTGATGTTCACCATTGAAAACTACTCCATTTCACGTGATGATTAGTTATGGTTTAGTTGATTTGGATCACGTGATCACTTAGAAGATTAGAGGGATGTCTTTCTAAGTGGGAGTTCTTAAGTAATATGATTAATTGAACTTAAATTTATCATGAACTTAGTACCTGATAGTATCTTGCTTGTTTATGTTTGATTGTAGATAGATGGCCCGTGCTGTTGTTCCGTTGAATTTTAATGCGTTCCTTGAGAAAGCAAAGTTGAAAGATGATGGTAGCAATTACACGGACTGGGTACGTAACTTGAGGATTATCCTCATTGCTGCACAGAAGAATTACGTCCTGGAAGCACCGCTGGGTGCAAGGCCTGCTGCTGATGCAACTGACGACGTTAAGAACGTCTGGCAGAGCAAAGCTGATGACTACTCGATAGTTCAATGTGCCATGCTTTACGACTTAGAACCGGGTCTTCAACGACGTTTTGAACGTCATGGAGCATATGAGATGTTCCAGGAGTTGAAGATAATATTTCAAGCAAATGCCCGGATTGAGAGATATGAAGTCTCCAATAAGTTCTATAGCTGCAAGATGGAGGAGAACAGTTCTGTCAGTGAGCATGTACTCAAAATGTCTGGGTATAATAATCACTTGATTCAACTAGGAGTTAATTTTCCGGATGATTGCGTCATTGACAGAATTCTCCAATCACTTCCACCTAGCTACAAGAGCTTCGTGATGAACTATAATATGCAAGGGATGGATAAGACAATTCCCGAGCTCTTCACAATGCTAAAAGCTGCGGAGGTAGAAATCAAGAAGGAGCATCAAGTGTTGATGGTCAACAAGACCACTAGTTTCAAGAAAAAGGGCAAGGGGAAGAAGAAGGGGAACTTCAAGAAGAACAACCAGCAAGTTGCTGCTCAGGACAAGAAACCCAAGTCTGGACCTAAGCCTGAAACTGAGTGCTTCTACTGCAAGCAGACTGGTCACTGGAAGCGGAACTGCCCCAAGTATTTGGCGGATAAGAAGGATGGCAAGGTGAACAAAGGTATATGTGATATACATGTTATTGATGTGTACCTTACTAGAGCTCGCAGTAGCACCTAGGTATTTGATACTGGTTCTGTTGCTAATATTTGCAACTCAAAACAGGGACTACGGATTAAGCAAACACTAGCGAAGGACGAGGTGACGATGCACGTGGGAAATGGTTCCAAAGTCGATGTGATTGCGGTCGACACGCTACCTCTACATCTACCATCGGGATTAGTATTAGACCTAAATAATTGTTATTTGGTGCCAGCGTTGAGCATGAACATTATATCTGGATCTTGTTTGATGCGAGACGGTTATTCATTTAAATCATAGAATAATGGTTGTTCTATTTATATGAGTAATATCTTTTATGGTCATGCACCCTTGAAGAGTGGTCTATTTTTGATGAATCTCGATAGTAGTGATACACATATTCATAATGTTGAAGCCAAAAGATACAGAGTTGATAATGATAGTGCAACTTATTTGTGGCACTGCCGTTTAGGTCATATCGGTGTAAAGCGCATGAAGAAACTCCATACTGATGGACTTTTGGAACCACTTGATTATGAATCACTTGGTACTTGCGAACCGTGCCTCATGGGCAAGATGACTAAAACGCCGTTCTCTGGTACTATGGATAGAGCAACAGATTTGTTGGAAATCATACATACAGATGTATGTGGTCCAATGAATGTTGAAGCTCGTGGCAGATATCGTTATTTTCTCACCTTCACAGATGATTTAAGTAGATATGGGTATATCTACTTAATGAAACATAAGTTTGAAACATTTGAAAAGTTCAAAGAATTTCAGAGTGAAGTTGAAAATCATCGTAACAAGAAAATAAAGTTTCTACGATCTGATCGTGGAGGAGAATATTACGAGTTTGGTTTACATTTGAAACAATGCGCAATAGTTTCGCAACTCATGCCACCCGGAACACCATAGCGTAATGGTGTGTCTGAACGTCGTAATCATACTTTACTTGATATGGTGCGATCTATGATGTCTCTTACAGATTTACCGCTATCATTTTGGGGTTATGCTTTAGAGACAGCCGCATTCACGTTAAATAGGGCACCATCAAAATCCGTTGAGACGATGCCTTATGAACTATGGTTTGGCAAGAAACCAAAGTTGTTGTTTCTGAAAGTTTGGGGCTGCGATGCTTATGTGAAAAAGCTTCAACCTGATAAGCTCGAACCCAAATCATAGAAATGTGTCTTCATAGGATACCCGAAGGAAACTGTTGGGTACACCTTCTATCACAGATCCGAAGGCAAGACATTTATTGCTAAGAATGGATCCTTTCTAGAGAAGTAGTTTCTCTCGAAAGAAGTGAGTGGGAGGAAAGTAGAACTTGATGAGTTAACTGTACCTGCTCCCTTATTGGAAAGTAGTACATCACAGAAATCGATTTCTGTGACACCTACACCAATTAGTGAGGAAGCTAATGATGATGATCATGAAACTTCAGAACAAGTTACTACTGAACCTCGTAGATCAACCAGAGTAAGATCCGCACCAGAGTGGTACGGTAATCCTGTTCTGGAAGTCATGCTACTAGATCATGATGAACCTACGAACTATGAAGAAGCAATGGTGAGCCCAGACTCCGCAAAATGGCTTGAAGCCATGAAATCTAAGATGGGATCCATGTATGAGAACAAAGTGTGGACTTTGGTTGACTTGCCCAATGATCGGCAAGCAATTGAAAATAAATGGATCTTCAAGAAGAAGACTGATGCTGACGGTAATGTTACTGTCTACAAAGCTCGACTTGTCGCAAAAGGTTTTCGACAAGTTCAAGGAATTGACTACGGTGAGACCTTCTCACCCTTAGCGATGCTTAAGTCTGTCCAAATCATGTTAGCAATTGCCGCATTTTATGATTATGAAATTTGGCGGATGGATGTCAAAACTGCATTCCTGAATGGATTTCTGGAAGAAGAGTTGTATATGATGCAGCCGGAAGGTTTTGTCGATCCAAAAGGAGCTAACAAAGTGTGCAAGCTCCAGCGATCCATTTATGGACTGGTGCAAGCATCTCGGAGTTGGAATAAACGCTTTGATAGTGTGATCAAAGCATTTGGTTTGTACAGACTTTTGGAGAAGCCTGTATTTACAAGAAGTGAGTGGGAGCTCTGTAGCATTTCTGATATTATATGTGGATGACATATTGCTAATCGGAAATGATATAGAATTTCTGAATAGCATAAAGGGATACTTGAATAAGAGTTTTTCAATGAAAGACCTCGGTGAAGCTGCTTACATATTGGGCATTAAGATCTATCACTATAGGAATCAGCTACTTTGCCATCTGCCACGGCAGACGGCAAAGGCATGGATGGCTGACGGCAAAGGTCTTTGCCGTCCGCCGTGGACGGCAAAAGGTGACGACAAAGTAAGGTTCGGCAAAGAGGTACTTTGCCGTCTGCTTCGGGCGGCTGACGGCAAAGGAGCCTTTTGCCATCAGCAGCGGACGGCAAAGAGTGCAGACGGCAATAAATGCGCCGTTACTCCGTTAGGTGGTTAACGGCAGGCCTTTGCCGTCCGCCGCTGACGGCAAACTTCGGAAGGCCTTTGCCGTCCGCCGAGTGATGTCAGCCGACGTCACTACACGGCAGGCCTTTGCCGCCCGCCACTGTAGGCAAAGTTTTTAATCTTTGTCGTCCGCCGCCTATGGCAAAGCCTTTGCTATCAGCCACTGTAGGCAAACTGACCAAATTGGCAGCCTCCCAGGAAGAACAGTTGCCTGCCACGTGGCCTCTTTGCCGCCCGCTGTGGATGGCAAAGAGCCCTTTGCCGTCGGTGGCAGACGGCAAAGAGCCTGCATATTGTCTCTTTTTTTTTTCTGTTTTTTCTTAATCCAACAATTTTCACAGCAAATATATATGACATATATAGATATATTTAACAGCAAACATATCACATATCCAGCACATAATTCCATATACATATGACATAGCATAGTTTCATCAATATAGCAAGTTCCATCAAGTTCCATCCATACACATTGTTCCATATACATATTACGTAGCAAAGTTTCATCAACATAGCAAGTTCTATCATAGCAAGCTAGATACAATGCAAAGTTTTAGCAAAGAAAAAGCAAGCACTCCATCATAGCAAGCTAGCTTCCATGAAGTGAGTGAAATCTGCAAAATGGTAAATAAGAAAGTTAGGAATAGGTGAATAGAACAAGAAGAAGACTAGAACAAGAAGTATATGTCATTTATGACCTAACTTAGGTGGAATGGATCATTTATGAGCTAGCTTAGGTGGAATGGATCATTTATGAGCTAACTAAGTTGAAATGGGTTGTTTATGAGCTAACTTAGTTGAAATGGATCATTTATGAGCTAACTTAGTTGAAATGGGTCGTTTATGAGCTAACTAAGGTGAAGGGCATCATTTTTGAGCTAACTAAGGTGAAATTGATCGTTTTTGAGCTAACTAAGGTGAAATGGATCGTTTTTGAGCTAACTAAGGTGAAATGGATCGTTTTTGAGCTAACTTAGTTGAAATGGGTTGTTTATGAGCTAACTAAGGTGAAATGCCACGTTTTTGAGCTAACTAAGGTGGAATGGATCGTTTTTGAGCTAACTAAGGTGAAATGGATCGTTTTTGAGCTAACTTAGGTGAAATGGATCATTTAAGAGCTAATTTAGGTGAAATGGATCGTTTTTAGCTAACTCAGGTGAAATGGATCGTTTAGGAGCTACTCTAGGTAAATTGGGTCATTTTAGAGCTAACTTGGATAAACTGGATCATTTATAAGCTAACCTAGGTAAGATGGGTCATTTTGGAGCTAACCTAGGTGAAATGGGTCATTTTGGAGCTAACCTAGGTGCAATGGGTCATTTTAAAGCTAACGTAGGTAAAATGGATCATTTAGGAGCTAATCTACGTAAAATGGGTCATTTTAGAGCTAACTTGGATAAATTGGATCACTTATAAGCTAACTAAGTTAAAATGAGTCATTTTAGACCTAACTTAGGTAAAATGGATCGTTTATGAGCTAACTAAGTTAATTATGCAATTTTTGACATAAGTAAGCTAAGTACATATCGTTTTAGAGCTAACTTAGGTAGAATGGATGGTTTATGAGGTCAGTAAGCTTATTAAGTCATTTTGGAGGAAAAGAAGCTAACTCTAGGTCATTATGGTAAGCATATTGGAGGAAATAAAGCTAAGTCTAGGTCTTTATGCATTTTTTAAGCAAAACACTAGAGAAACTTACCATGATCACGGAGGTGTAGGAGCGGGCTGGCTCGCACCGGTAGCTAGAGAAGGAGCGGGCTGGCTCGCGTCGGTAGCTGGAGAAGGATCGTGCGATGCATTTCTGGAGTTAAGACACACCAAAGATCATTTCCAATGTCTCATTAGCATTATGACACTCAAATGTTAAGACTAGCAAGTAATGTCCATTCAAATTAAACTCACCGTGCTCCCAGGAGCAATTACTGGCATCGGTGGAGCAGTCTGACCGGACTTCTCACACACAGACTGCACATTTGGTTTTCACAACAGAGTCATACTAGTTAGTATGATACTCAAATGTTAAGACTAGCAAGTAATCTGCAGAAGAAACTTACCACAAGGAGCTCGTAGATGGCCCTTGCCTGCATGTCATTCCGTGCCCTCTCCTGCTCCAACATCTTTGTCGTCTTCTCCTCCAACTCCCGCTGCCTCTCCGCCGCCTCCGCCAGAAGTTTCTCCGTTCTATCTCTCTCACTCTGTATAGCAGCCTGCAACACCACTCACATGACCATTTGTAATCATTGATGTAAGCGCACACAATGTAATGGAGAAAGATAGCTGAGTACGTATAACTAACCTTGAAGGCGAGTTGGACTGGCCGTTCACGAGGCCTTATCTCAGGAGCGGAGCTCGACTAGCGCGCCTTGATCTCCGGGAGAGTGCTAGGACAACGGATAAGTCCATCTCCCATGGCTATGGAGCCATGGGATCTCCCGCCACCAGATATCATCAGCAGCTCTGTATCAATGGGACCCTGGCTCGGGTTAAAGTCCTCCCCTTTCCTCGCCTTCCCCTGATCTCTATATTGCACGAGCTTGTCATGGGTGGAGATGTTGGTGAAGTTCTTTGGATCATCGAGGTCAGACGCAGAGAATGCCTTGACTTTCTTGTAAGGGCCAGTGTGGGCCATGGCATACAGGTCGTACACCTCTGGCACCTTATCCGCCTTATTGTAGCGTGCCTGAAAGAGAGAAACAAAGTAAATTAGTAATTAAAGGGCTAAAGCTAGCATGATGAATGAATTGCATGAATCATGAAGCAAACCACATACCCAGTTCCGCCCGTACTGAAATAAGTTGGAGCTGCCTTGGTGGTGTGGCACACCTTCCATTTGGGCACGTTTGTCCTTGGCCTCTTTGTGGGTGGCCAGCCATTCTTTTGAGCACCACGCATTGACCAACACCTCCCAACAATCCATCCGATCCGCACACCATCTCGGAGGGGCCTAAGTTAGCAAATAGAAACTTGAGCGCTAAGGCTATGAATTACTAAATGAAGGAAGTAAGTACAAGGCCTTAAGAATTACCTTCATGTACTTCTCCTTACTCAAGAACTTATCGCGGCACTCCTGCTTGGGCTTCTTGATACCACACCCGGCGTAGTAGTCTCGAACAGCCTGCACCCGAACCTCATGCCGTAAGTTCTGAAGTAGGCGCTTGCACTCCTTGTGGATAACATGATCCGCCTCCTCCTCGTATCCCTCCTCACACCTGTAGAATGTCTGCAATCAAATGAGACAATATTGATTAGTACAATTAATAACTAGCTAGTTGAAGATTTTTAATTGTGTAAAGGAGCAATTACACAGAACGTTCTGATCATGACGTCTGCCCTCATCTTGCACAAGACACCGTCGATAATCTCACCCGGCGGGGCCGGGGCAGCCAAGTAGTGCTCCCAAGTCAATCCAACCTCTGGAAGCCGACCCTCACCAGGCAACGTGACAAACCCCGGGAAGTTTTGCCGAATTAGAACTCCAAGGACGGAGTTGGGCCGACGGACACTTTCATGGTGGTCCCAACCCCTGCAGCATGACAAGGCCAACACATCAGTTATTTGAAGAAACGTGAATGCAAAAGGTACAAAAAGATTAAATGCACTTACCTCTCCCCATCAGGGAAAATCAACCACCTCTGATCACGGGTCGCCGGCACAGACGGGAGCCGTGTAGCACCACGCTGGTAGACGTTGCCCCCCTCCTCCCCCTCCTCATCAGTCGGCTCCCCGCCATCATCAGCATGGCCACTCGGCTCCCCGCCATCCTCAGGCTGACCTGACCAGGTACCCCATCCAGACGTGTGCTCCTCCGGGGTCTCGTGGGCCCAAGGCCCGTCGACCCGAGGCTCGTGGGCCAAAGACCCGTGGACCGGAGGCTCGTGGACCGGAGTCCGTGCAGCCTCCTCCTCAGACGAGTCCACCCTAGCAGTCACGTGCTCGGGTGAAACAGCTAGGGGCGGCGGCGAGGAAGGCACCGTAAGAGTCACCCTACCTCCTCTCCCGCGACCACCTGCTCCACCTCCTCTCTTCTTCTTACCTCGTCCCCTGCTGGGCACCGCGGTCGATGAAGAAGGGCCCGGCGGTGTCGCCATACTGTCCAGCAACGCTCGGCGGAGAGGTGCATGTGGAATGGAAGACCTCGCACCACGCGCCGACGAAGAAGGGGCCTCGACGCGCTCCCTACCAGCGCCCACCATCTTTCAACACCTGCCATGACAAAGAATAAACGAAATTAGTACAACATAAAAAAAGTACCGACATGAATAATAATATGTATATCACTTAAGTGTATCATCATCAAGTACAACATAAAAAAATTGAATACCTGACACTACTAATAATCTCGATCAGTATCATCAATAAATGCATTATCATCATCATCACTATAATCAATGATGGGCTCATAGGGTTCATTGGCATCAACATGTGCAAGGCCACCTTGACGTAATCGGCCAAGCATTGACAGGTCATCCGCAGCAGCAACCTCTTCTTGTTCCGGCTCTTCTTGTTCCTCCTCTGGGGTGATGTCGGATTCATTGTCGCTGTTTACTTCAATGTTTTGGGGTGAAGTATAGCGGTTCTTGAAACGCTTTTTGGAAAGACGTGTCTCTTGGAAGAATTCTCCTTCATATGTGTCTGGGTTAATGTGAGGTTCATAATCCTCTTCCTTTCGGGGAGAAAGTCTAGCACGTGGCGGCAGTTCATAAACGACATCCCAACCTTTCAGATTTGGATTTGTTTGGCAGGCCCACGGTAGATAGAATACTTGGGTCGCCTATTGAGCCATAATATAGACATCAGGAACATCTAAATGAGTGCTTTGGTTGATTTCAACTAGCCCTATATGTTCATGAGTCCTTCTAGTCTCCTTCGGCTGAAACCAATAACATTTGAAGACTACAACATTCGGTGGGTTTTCACCATAGAACAGAAGTTCATAAATTGCTTCAACTCTCCCATAATACTCGGTACCTCCTCCGCCGATAGCAGATACACAACAATTTGTAGACTTTCGGTCGGCCATAGATAGCTCTTCGCCATAGGTAAGAAAGTGATACCCGTTGATGTCGTACTTGTCAAATGAACGGACCTTATAGTCAAAACCATTAGCGGCTTGTCTCAATTCGGCGTCCATAGACTCTGAATTAGCCTACAAGTTTAATATGAAAGGATTGTTGCATTATGCACAAATTAGCGAATGAAATGAAATTGTCTAATAGAAATTACTGTTTGTTTGAACCAAGAGATGAAACCGGGATAGCCGCCTCCTTGCTTTGCGAGAAGCTCATACTCTTCGACGGAATCCTTTTGGATCTCCGCTCCATACGAGAATATGGCGACGTATCGACTGTATGACATATCCAGGAATAAGAGTAGTTCAAAGGAAATAGAAGTTGCGAAACAATGTACCGAGAACTTACTTGATGTACGGCCGCACTTCTATCAGGTTGTTGAAGATATACAACGAAATGGTCCGCCATTCTTTGTTATCCAAAGATACTGGATGTGAAACACTAGCTGGTGCGAGATTCCCTTTGAATAGGCTGAGGTTGGATCCACCCTTTTTAGGCTCGTCAGCATTGTACCGAGGCTTCGGATTATGCAAATGACGATTTTTGGCTTCATAGTGCGCTGTTACGAAGTTTGCCGCCTCCTCTGTGATGAATGCCTCAGCCATCGATGCTTCAATTCTACGTTTATTTTTACATTTTTCTCGAAGCGTCTTCTGCATCCTCTCAATTGGGTAGCACCAACGATTTTGCACGCCCCCCCCCAATCTTGCCTCGGTCGGGAGATGCAAAATCAAATGCTGCATTGGATTAAAGAAGCCCGGTGGAAAGATCTTCTCTAACTTGCAGATCAACTCCGGCGCCAACTCTTCCATTTCTTCTAGCACGCCAGGCGATAGTTCTTTCGCACAAAGAACACGGAAGAAATAGCTGAGTTCTGCCAGTACTAGCCATTCATCCTCAGGGATGAAGCCACGCAACATCACCGGCATTACCCGCTCAATCCATATGTGCCAATCATGACTCTTGAGACCAAATATCTTTAGTTTATCAAGATTCGCTCCCCTCTTTAGATTCGCTGCATACCCATTGGGGAACATCAACTGCTGTTGCACCCACGAGAGAATTTCCCTCATAGCTGGCCTTCCAAGATTGAACCATGCCTTTGGCTTCGTCCAGTTCTGCTTTCCTTTCGATTCTTTCATGTTTTGTAACGGCCTATCACATAGCGCCTCCAGATCGACTCTAGCCTTAGTATTATCCTTTGACTTCCCATCTATGCCGAACAATGTACCAAAAAGTGCCTCGGCGATATTCTTCTCAGTGTGCATCACGTCGATGTTGTGTGGGCAAAGGAGGTCTTTGAAGTAAGGCAGATCCCATAAGCATGTTTTGTGAGTCCATGCGTGCTTAGTATTATACCCCTTGAAGTACCCTGGACGTTGTGGATCTGGCTCGAGAGCGTTTAACTGATCCAGGGTCTGTTGGCCTGTCAATGCAGGTGGTGCAGAGTTTTTGACAACTCTACCCCTGATGAAGTTCTTCTTGTCTTTCCTGAACTTATGGCGAGGATCCAGGAACTGTCTATGCATGTCAAAGCAAGAAAACTTGCGACCGGCCTGAAGCCAACGAAACTCAAGAGCTCCCTTGCATGTGGGGCACGGGAACCTTCCATGCACACACCAGCCAACGAATAGCGCATACGCCGGCAAGTCATGTGTCGAGTACATGTACCAGACACGCATTATGAAGTTCCGTTTGCTAAAGGCGTCGTATGTCTTGAACCCATTATCCCAGGCTTCTTGCAATTCATCCTTAAGCGGCTGCATGTACACATTCATATTTTCCCCCAGATAGTTGGGTCTTGGAATTATCAACGTCAGGAAAATGTTCTTTCTTTGCATAATCTGTCCGGGGGGGGGGGGAGATTGAGTGGAAAGACAAATACGGGCCAACAACAGTATTGGGCTGCCGTCATACCAAACACACTGAACCCATCCGTGCTGATGCCGACTCGAGGATGCCTCAGATCTACCGCTTTGTCAGCATGTAATTCATCAAACTTTTTCCACGCAACACCATCCGATGTGTGTACCATCATCAGATTCCCATCTGCATCTAGTTCGGTTCTTTTGCCTGTTTTGTGCCATGTCATCTGTCTGGCCGTCTCTTCGACCATGAAAAGACATTGAAGTCTTGGTACGATTGGCATATACCGAAGAACACTAACGGGGATTTTGGTCTGTGTCTTCTCACCCATACCGTCGTCTACCACAATATACCTGGAAGACTTGCAAATGGGACAATAGTTCAAGTCAGCATAGTCAAGCCTAAATAAGGCACATCCTTTCTCACAGGCATGTATCTTCTCATAGGGCATCTTCAGTGCACGGAGGATTTTGTTCGACTGGTACAGGTTTGCAGGCATTACATGGCCTTTGGGTAGAAAGCGTCCAAATACTGTCATAATTGCGTCATAGCATTCTCTGCCCAAGTTGAACTGAGCCTTCAGAGCCATTACTTGTGAGATGGCATCCAACTGACAAAGCCCAGTGTGCTCGTGGAGCGGACGTTTTGAAGACTCCAACATTTCATTGAAGGCCTTTGCAGATTCCTCCACCTCCTCGTCCGAATCCCGAGCATCATCATAGTCTTGCACCATGTTTTCCATCTCGGTACCATGCTCGTCGGTGCGACGACGATCCATCTCAGCTCGGTCATGTTGGGCAGACTCACCATGAAATGTCCACACCGTATAATCGGGCGTAAAACCACTCTTCTGCAGGTGTTTGCCCATTTCAGCCTCTGTCTTCTTTTCCCAATTGCCGCACCGGAAACAGGGGCACCAGGTTTTCTTTTGGCCATTTGCAAATGCGGCTTACACAAACCCCTTGGTTTTTGTGAACCATTCAGCGCTCCATTTGTTCTGACCAGTGTGACCGGTATACATCCATGCACGGTCACTCATCTTGACTTTCAGAGCTACTGGACACACAACAATTATATATGTAATTCACCATGTATATATTCATCAGTTGATCTACTTCGTCAATTTTATTACGTCCATGCAACCTACACTCTAATAGGTAATGATAGGTCCTAATCCCACCCGTGTATGTGTAGATTGGGTTCATTTTCCCATGCTATGCTCCGGATCCGACGCAAAATTTCGGCAGCACCTCCCCGCTGTTCTCCTGATACACGTCTCTGCAATAAACAGAGAGGATGTGTACCCGGAGAACAATAGGGGAGGCACTGACGAAATTTATGCGTCGGATCCGGAGCAAAGCATATGGGAAAACGAACCCAATCTACACATACTTGGGCTGTCCATGGATAGCGTTGGACAATTCGAAATAATCAAGGTTATAAATATGCAAATGCATGCATATTTATAACTATGACGCTTTCGAACGAGAGACACATATTGGTTACGCGTACTGATGATTCAAGACACATATATAGCTAGCTATCAAGTTTCATCGGAATAGATCAAATAATTAATGGGGGAGGAGGACTTGTCATTTGTGCTCACCCACGAACAAAGGGGCAGAGCTCGTCAAACGCACGGCGAGGTCGTCGAACACCAAACCTCGCAGCGATGAAACAACTGCACATTTAAAACTACACGATCAACACAATTATATATGATGCTTTTCATAACAAAATCGAAAAATATATGACCTAACTAATAATTCACAAATATATGACCCCGTCGGCCTCTGGAAGCCAAAGAACACCTTTTCGGGAGATGTCGGGGGTCGGGGTGTCCTGTCGGTGTCGGGGTGCCGTGTCGGGGTCGGGGTGCTGTTTCGGGGTCGGGGGGTCGGGGTCAGGGGGTCGGTTGTTGGGGTGTGGTGTCGGGGTCGGGGTGTCGGGGTCGGGGTGTCGTGTCGGGGTCAGGTGTCGGGGCATCGGGGTGTCGTGTCGGGGTCGGGGTGTGGTGTCAGGGTGTCGGGGGTCGGGGTGTCGGGCCGGGGTGTCGGGGTGGCGTGTCGGGGTCGGGGTCGGGGTCGGGGTGTCGGGGGTCGGGGTCGGGGTGTCAGCGGTCGGGGTCGGGGTCGGGGTGTCGGCGGTCGGGGTCGGGGTCGGGGTGTCGGGCCGGGGTGTCGGGGTGTCGGGGGTCGGGGTCGGGGTGTCGGGGGTCGGGGGTCGGGGTCGGGGTGTCGGGGTGGCGCGTCGGGGTCTTCTTCTTCTTCTTATTCTTTCTTCTTCTTTCTTCTTCTTCTTTCTTCTTCTTCTTTTCTTCAACTTTCTTCTTCTTCTAATAATCTAAACCTAAATCTAGCACTAACCTAAAACAACCACTAACCTAAACCTATCAATAACCTAATTAAACCTAAACAGCAAGGAAAAACAATAGAAAAAAACAAAAAAATGCTCACCTTGGCTCCTCTCGATGGAGGATGGAGGGGGCGGCGCGGGCGCAGGGGCGGCGGTGAGCCTGGCTCCGGGGCGGGGGGCGCGAGGCGGACGCAGGGGCGGGGGGGGGGGGGGGGGGGGGGGCGAGGCAGACGCAGGGGCGAGCCTGCCTCCGGGGGCAGCGCGGGCGCAGGGATGGCGGCGAGCCTAGCTCCGGGACGGGAGGGGGGGGGGGCGAGGCGGACGAAGGGGGCCCGCGGCGAGCCTGGCTCCGGCGCGGGCGACGGGGCGAGGGGCGGTGGCGGGTGGTGGGGGCGACGGGGCGAGGGGCGGTTGTAAGTGCATCTAGTGCCACCCCTAGTTGGTTTTGGAGTATTGACGACAAACCTAGTTGAGGGACTAATGTGTTTGTGAGAATTGCAGGATAACACAGGTAGAAGTCCCTCATTGATTCGGTTTAGCTACCAGAGATGACCCCTAAAAATGTACGAAGACATTGAAGACAATGGTGGTTTATGAAGATATTCATATTGAAGACAATGACATGTGAAGACTCCCTATGAAGCTTATGGAACTCGAAGACTTAGATCCTTCGTAGTTATATACTTCATTTATGTTGTGTCATAGGAACCACCGTACTGTTAAGTGGGGTCCAAGAGAACCAGTCAGGATGACTGAAGTGATGCCTAATTCAAATCCTATGTCTTCGAGCGAAGACTATGAGAGCAAATCTTGTCCAGAGACGGACAAGTCAGCTTTGCTTGTAGCCCAAGTAAAGTTGCCGTGTGAGTTTGAAATCTGACCGTTGGTACACGTATCAGTTCCTTAGTGACCCAGGGTCATTTCGGACAAATTAGGTCGGGTTGCCAAGTGGCTATAAATAGTCCACCCCTACAACCATAAACTGTTGGCTGCTCAGATTTCAGTGCACGGCTTTTGTCGTTTGAGAGCAACCCACCTCGAAGCCTTTGAGAGAAAATTCCTAGCGAGGAAAAAGCCCTAACCACCCAAAGCCATAGTAAATTGGGCATCACTTAAGTCTTCTTGTCTGAGTGATCTGAAGAATTATTACACTTGAGGACTGTGCATCCTCCAGCCGGTTAGGCGTCGCGTTCTGAGCATCCAAGAGAAATTGTGGATTGCCGGTGAACGAAGTCTGTGAAGGTTTGGGAGTCTACCTTGAAGACTTACCAGAGTGATTGGGCGAGGTCTGTGGGACCTTAGCTCAAGGAGAAAACGGTGAGGACTGGGTGTCCTGAGTTGCGTGTTCAGGACTGGGTGTCCGGGACTGTGTGTCCTTTGGTTTAAATACCTAGCCGCTCCAACCAGACGTACAGTTGTCACAGCAACTGGAACTAGTCCAACAAATCATTGTCTTCAACGTGTCACTGGTTTCATCTTCACTCCCTCTTACTTTCTGTGACACACTATGAAGCCATTGCATGCTTGCTTTATCTTCTGTCTTCACAACTTAACTGTATGATTTGTTTGGCTTCATAACTTCTTCCTACCTGAACCTTATTACACTCAAGCTGTTTGTCACTGTGCTTGCACTATATTGAATACTTGACCATGGCTTGCCTTGTGTAATCTAACTTCCGCTACATAGTGATAGGCTTGTCTATTCTGTTTGTCTTCATAACTTCCACCTTTTGAAGACTTTCATAAAAATCGCCTATTCACCCCCTCTAGTCGATATAACGCACTTTCAATTGGTATCAGAGCAAGGTGCTCCCTTGTTCTGTGTGATTCGGTTTAACCACCTGGAGTTTTAGCTATGTCGACTGCAGGGATAATTAAAGTCTCCGCTGCATGCCCCGTCTTCGATGGAACTGAATATCCCTACTGGAAGAATAAGATGCGCATGCATCTTGAAGCCATTGACGTCGACCTATGGTATGTCGTCGAAAACGGCGTTCCCAAGGCTGGAGAAGGTGTCACTGCTGCTGATGTCAAGAAGTTCACTCAACTCGACTCTACTGCCAAGAATATCATCTGTGGTCATCTGACTAAGGGATAGTACAGCCGTGTGAGTGCCTTGAAGACATCCAAGCTGGTCTGGGACTGGCTCTGCAAGGTCAATGAAGGCATCTCAACCCAGAGAGATCAGAGAATCAGTGTTCTTCGCAACCTCTTCAACCGCTTGAAGCGAAATGACAATGAGAATGTCCAACACACATTTGACCGGCTCACTAACATCACAAATGAGCTTCAAGCCCTCGGCACCACTGAGATCACCAAACATGAAATCGTCAAGACGCTGCTGAGATCACTTGATAGTTCGTTTGACATCCTAGCCCTGATGATTCAAGAACGTCCAGACTTCAAGACACTCGATCCGTCTGACATACTTGAGAGGCTCAACACACATGAGTTTCAGCTTTATGAGAAAAGAGATATCTACGGTCCAAACTATGGGCGAACTCGTGCCTTGAAGGCAAAAGCTGTGTCCTCATCTGAAGAAGAATCTGACAGCAGTACTGATGATCCTGAAGACATTGGAAGGGAACTTGCAATGCTAGTGAAGAAGTTCTAGAAATTCACCAAGAAGAAAGGCTTCAGAAAGTCTTCACGATCAAGCTCAAGGAATGATGAAGCTTCTGCTCATGACTACAAGAAGAAAACATGTCACAAGTGCAAGAAAACTGGAAACTTCATCTCTGAGTGTCCACAATGGGACAATGAGAGCAGAAAGAAGAAGAAGAGTAAGGAATATGACTCTGACGACAAGAAGAAGAAGAAATACTCAAAGTCTTCTTCCAAGTCTTCCTCAAAGTCTTCATCACACAAGAAGAGTTCAACTGGCAAGGCTCGTGCGTTTGTTGGCAAGGAAATGGATTCAGAGGAGGAGTCCGCTTCTGAGGAGGCAGAGGTGGAGTCTGAGGAGGAGTCTGATTCTGGCATTGCGAGTCTGGCTACAACCTACGTCGCCAAGTCCATCTTCAACACTGAAGACAATGACTTCATCACCAACACCGATGCAAATGACGAGGACGACTCTACTCCTACCTATTGCTTAATGGCACGCGGTGCCAAGGTAAACACACGCACTACTCACTATCAAACATCTAGCGATGATGACTCTGATTGTGTTTCAAAACCCAGCTACAAAACACTTGCTAAAATTGCCACTGAACAACAGAAAGCCATGGAACATATTCAAAAACTGTTAGACAGAAGCGATGATCTGTTGGGTGCTGAAATGACTCGATCTGAATCCTTAATTGAAGACATAAAAAATCTTCATGTTAAGTATCAAGAACTTGAAGATCGTCATGATACTCTCTCAACAACTCATGAAAAGCTTTCCTATGATTATCTTCAAAGGAAGCAAGATCTTGAGAAATTGAGAGCGCTCATGAAGATCTTCAAAAGGAAAACGAGTCACTTCGCGCCGAACAGATCAGTTCCGCTCAGGAAGGATTTGAACCACCATGCCTTAAATGCATTGAGCGTGATAATGCTACTTCTGTTGCTGAATGTTCCACTGCTACTGCTGTTGCAATATCTTCAACTGTTGAAGTGGTAACTAACCCCTCTGTTGAGGATACCACTGCCATTGCTGATGAGAATGCTAGGTTGAAGACATTGCTTGAAACAGGGATGTACAAAAGTCTCAAAGGACATCAAACATTATGTGATGTCCTCAAGAAGCAGATTCTGAACCGAAACCCTAGGAAAGAGGGTGTTGGGTTCATGAGGAAAATTAATGCAGATGGCTCATACTGGAAACCTGAGCAGTACCCCAAAACCACATGGGTTGCTGCAAAGGAATCCTCAGCAGATCCATCCAATCTATCTGGCTTCACTTGTGCTGATCCTATTATCATTGATGAATCCTCTGATGCAAACTATAAACTGTTTAAGAAGTATTTGCCAGGTACATTGGTACTAACTGCAGGAATGGACCGCCTATGAAGAAGATCTGGGTTCCAAAACGTGTCTGGAGAATCTTCCTGTGAATGTCCTCATGACACCTCACATGAAGAAGACAAACCTCAGACCAAAGGCTTCATCTGGGCCAAAGGCATCATACAGGCAGACGACTCACCTGAGTCGCACTAACGCAAATATTTTGCAGGGAAACCATGCTCAGGCATATGAGAGCGGTTCTTCAAACCGTCATGCTCATATGACCAAGAACTATTCTGCCTATTCTTATGAGTACTACTGCCCGCCTGCTAGACTGTTTGCTAGGGCTCCAAAGCCAAAATTCTCAGATGCTGCACTTAGACTTATTGCTTCTAAGCCACCCTTGAAGATGTGGGTGGTTAAGAAAGCTTAACTCTCTTTTGCAGGGAAAGGTCTCCAGCAGAAAACCAAAATCTTCTGACGCTATTGCTGGGGACCTTAAAAATCTTGTGGGGCGCAAGATCAAATGCCCGAATGGCATCACTATGTATTTCATACCTGAATCGCATGCTACTCTCCCTATTAGTCCTATCCTGGATCTAAGTTTTCATAACCCATTGGTTCGTCAAATGTTTTTGCTTCACAATACTCTTCGTGAAGCCTATCCCCCTAACTGCACTGTAGGGTACGACACCAGCGACTTTAGAGTCTTCAGAATGGATTATTGACAGTGGGTGTACAAATCACATGACTGGCAAAAGAAGTCTTTTTATGGACTCAACCTTACATCCATCCGACAAGAGCCACATCACATTTGCTGACACTGGTAAAAGTAAGGTATTGGGTCTAGGTAGAGTTGCAATCTCAAAGGATCAACACATGGATAAAGTCATGTTTGTTGAATCCCTTGGCTTCAACTTAATGTCTGTCTCAATGCTTTGCGATTTGAACATGATTGTAATCTTTGGAAAATATCGTTGCCTGGTACTAATGGAATCTAACAAGTCTCTAGTGTTTGAAGGGTATCGGAAAGATGATTTGTACGTGGTAGATTTCTCAGCAGGGCCACAGCTTGCAGTATGTCTTCTGGCAAAGGCTTCAGAATGCTGGCTTTGGCATCGGAGGCTTGGGCATGCTGGCATGAGGAACCTCCACACCCTTGCAAAGAAGAAGCATGTCATAGGCATCGAGGGCGTCAAGTTCAAGAAAGATCACTTATGCGGTGCCTGTGAAGCAGGGAAGATGACAAGGGCAAAACATCCTTCGAAGACAATCATGACCACTACTCGACCCTTCGAACTGCTTCACATGGATCTCTTTGGTCCCACTCACTACTCAACTTTTCCACTACTGCTTGCCTCTATGGCTTTGTCATTGTTGATGATTACTCTAGATATACTTGGGTGCACATAATCCTTTACAAGACTGAAGTGCAGGATGTCTTCAGACGCTTCACAAATCGGGCTATGAACAATTGTGGCGCCAAGATAAAGCACATCAGAAGTGACAATGGCACTGAATTCAAGAACACTGGCCTTGATACATATCTGGATACCTTGGGCATCACGCATGAATTCTCAGCCCCGTACATGCCACAGCAGAATGGTGTCGTCGAACGCAAGAACAGAACACTCATTGAGATGGCCAGAACAATGCTAGATGAGTACAAGACTCCAAGAAAATTCTGGCCTGAAGCCATTGACACTGCATGCCATACAATCAACCGTGTTTATCTTCACAAGCTTCTGAACAAGACATCTTATGAACTTCTAACTGGCAAGAAGCCAAATGTCAATTACTTCAGAGTATTTGGCTCAAGATGCTGGATCAAGGACCCACACCACACCTCAAAATTTGCACCAAAAGCACATGAGGGCTTTATGCTTCGATATGGAAAGGATTCGCACTCCTATAGAGTCTTCAATCTCTTTCACTACAAAGTGGTTGAAACAATGGATGTGCGGTTCGATGAGACCAATGGTTCACAAAGAGAGCAACTGCCAGATGTGCTAGATGAAGTTCCAGCTAGTGAATCAATCAAGCTAATGGGAACTGGAGAAATTATACCTTCTGAAGCTCATCCTGAAGAAGAACTTATCATCTCAGCACCTGATCCACATGAAGACAATGCTCAGCCTGAAGACATTCCTCCCCACGACAACATAGATCAGCAAGAGCAAAGTCTTCGACCCATACATCCTCATGTTGCCAATGAAGTGCAGATTGACAGAATAATTGACAGCATCAATGCACCTAGTCCACTGACTCGTTCAAGGGCAACTCAACTGGCAAATTTCTGTGGACACTTCGCATTCGTTTCAATCACCGAACCCAAGAAAGTTGAAGAAGCTTTTATGGAACCTGAGTGGATTCAAGCAATGCAAGAAGAGCTTCATCAGTTTGAGCTGAACAATGTATGGGAGTTGGTTAAGCGTCCTGATCCACGGAAGCATAACATAATAGGCACCAAATGGATATACCGCAACAAGAAAGATGAGCATGGTCAAGTTGTCAGAAACAAAGCTCGTCTCGTTGCTCAAGGATATACTCAAGTGGAAGGCATTGACTTCGATGAAACATTTTCTCCTGTGGCCAGACTTGAAGCCATCCGTATACTGCTGGCCTATGCAAATCATCATAACATACTTCTATATCAAATGGATGTGAAGAGTGCCTTTCTCAATGGCAAGATTGAAGAAGAAGTGTATGTTGCACAACCACCTGGGTTTGAAGATCCAAAACATCCTGACATGGTGTATAAGCTCAATAAGGCACTATATGGCCTCAAATAAGCCCCTCGGGCCTGGTATGACACACTCAAATACTTCCTGAAGAGCAAATGCTTCATACCTGGCTCCCTAGATCCCACTCTCTTCACGAAGACATATGATGGTGAACTGTTTGTGTGCCAAATATATGTGGATGACATTATCTTCGGCTGCACCAATCAGAAGTACAGTGAGGAGTACGGATATATGATGCAAGAGCAATATCAGATGTCTATGATGGGGGAGCTGAAATTCTTCCTCGGTCTTCAGATAAGGCAACAACGCAATGGCATCTTCATATCTCAAGAGAAGTATCTCAAAGATTGCCTGAAGAAGTTCGGTATGCAAGACTGCAAAGGCTTCACAACACCAATGCCAGCCAAACATCATCTGGGTCCTAACGACAATGGTAAAGAGTTCGATCAAAAGGTATACCGCTCCATGATTGGTTCTTTGCTTTATTTATGTGCATCTAGGCCAGATATTATGCTTAGTGTTTGCATGTGTGCTCGATTCCAAGCGGCACCAAAGGAGTCGCATCACTTAGCAGTGAAGCGAATTCTTCGATATTTGGCTCACACCCCAACTCTAGGGTTATGGTATCCAAAGGCTCAGAGTTTGATCTGGTTGGATTCTCGGATGCTGATTATGCTGGTGACAAGGTTGACCGGAAGTCCACATCAGGCACATGTCACTTTCTGGGCCGATCACTTGTATGTTGGTCCTCAAAGAAGCAGAACTGTGTATCTCTCTCCACTGCTGAATCTGAATACATTGCTACTAGATCCTGCTGCGCTCAGCTTCTATGGATGAAGCAAACCCTCAAGGATTATGGCATTCATTTGTAGCAAGTTCCACTTTACTGCGACAACGAAAGCGCCATCAAGATTGCCAACAACCCAGTTCAGCACTTGAAGACAAAGCACATTGAAATTCGTCATCATTTTCTCAGAGATCATGTTGCAAAGGAAGATATTGATATCATACACGTCAACACTGAAGAGCAATTGGCAGATATCTTCACCAAGCCCCTGGATGAGAAGAGATTTTGCAAGTTACGGTGTGAGCTAAATATCTTGGAATCCTCAAATGTCCTGTGATCAGGCACACATCCTAACACTTATGAATGTTGATAACTTAGATGTGCAACACACGAAGTAACGTATATCTTCAATCAATGAAGACATACATTCTAAGTGTGAATACATTAACATGGAATTTGACTTCAGAGCGCCATGATAATTGTGCGCCGTGTCTAAGTCTAATACTTCCTATATGGTGGGTAACGCCACCACCAAACGTTCTATTTGAAGTGTTTCACTCATGGCGTTACCTTGCAATGTCTTCACATTTGGTTTGGCTTCAATCAATTTGTCTTCATGATTATCTTCACTGCGTTAAATATATATATATATATATATATGCACTGGTGTTCTGTCCTCTACAGCATTCACTCATAGCTATGTCTTCTTGTTTGAATCTTTTGAACTAAGTGAATGTGATCGGACTCTAACCTCTCCATGCTTCCTACCTCAAACTCTATCTCTCCAAGTCGTATGCATTCTATTGAAACTGTCGAATGTCTTCACTGCATCCTTTTCAGCTGAAGACACAGAGACAAACTTTAAAACCATATTCATTTTTTAAGGAATCCGGAGTAGTAGGAACGACACCCGACAATCAAGGCGTACGTGGGATGTGGAACTGCCCCCACAATACCGCATGATGGCCACGTGCTGTTCAGATGCGAATCGCGAGGGGCACCTGAGTAATAGCACAGTGCCGCCTCTATCCCTATAAATACATGATTCACTGCGGTCATTATCTCATCTTCCACCTTCGCACGAACCCTAGCGCCACCGCTAGCTCTCGACGACGCCGGTGACGAAGCGCTTCACTGCCGCAACCTCTCCGACGCCGTTTTCACGCCGACAGCGGACCTCGCTCTCTCCGCCGTCGCCGTAGGTGTCTTCCGTCGCCAAGTTAGGGCACGGAGGATCGAACTGCTTGGCCTCAACTCCCACTTCGTCTAGCAGTTCCAAGTGGGGTAAATAAAACCTCTTTTTACAGCCTCTTTTGATCCCATAGTTCAGTCACCTATTGCCATAAGTAGTTTCTGCTCTCACAAGTTACATCTCTCTCAATCTACATCTCATAACTTGCCTAGAATGTTCACTTGTGCATCATGAAGTAGTTAGATTCCTCACTTGTACTGATCTATGGGTTCGTACAAATCTGGAACCAACTTCTTTTCTATAAGTGAATGTCTTCGCATGATGAGGTCAATATCTTCTAAACTGATTTATCTTCAAAATCTCCTGAGAATGCATATGACCTCTTCCCCTTCCCTCGCACCTTAATGCTGTCACAGGTACATGTCCGTGGGAGAATCTTTTGGTTCTCATAGTCTGCATTCATTTGCAGAGTTCTTACAGCGTCACATCAATTCTCCTGAAGCCAGTTCCTGTTGGTCCAGCAAAAGAAAACCTTTGAAGCCTTTGAACGCTTTGAAGCCTTCCAAGTTAAGCTTCATGGCAGCAGAAAAACCAGCAAGGAAAGGAGGCAGACAGAGACGTGGTGATACGTCTAAAGATCTGCCTGATGACTTGGCAGAAATGTACAAAACTGATCCTGAAGAGAGCTATGGTCAGCGCAAGACACGAATCCAATGGATTCGAAGATATTGGGCAGAGCAGTGGTTCCAATACCGCTTCGTCACTAAGGAATATGCAGAAAAGTACGCCATCCAGAGACCGTGGGGAGACGTATTGTACACAAATCTCGTACCCCGGTCCAGAGAAGAAGCCATTGCTCAAGGCTTCTATCCTTGCATGGTCAGAGGACCGCAGCCTGCTGATGCTCATTCGTCATCACTTCTCTGGTGTCGCGATGACAATCTGTTCAAGCGCAACTTCCAATTTGCTCAGAACTCTGCGAAGCAAAACAAGAAGGAGCTGGGGCTGGACTTCAACCCTGGTCCCTCTAAAACAAGGGCAGATGGCACACGCGACGCCAATCCCAATATCATCGGGCCATATGCCAATCTTGCAGGCCTCATCACTCACATTCTAGTCCAAGGGACTACCGTGAACGACCCTCCAGCAGACGCTGATTCTGATGACTCTCTTGCTGCACCAAAGCCGGAGCAGACGAAGAAGCCAAAAGCTTCAAAGCCAGCCGCTTCTCCCAAAATCTCCAGAGCGAAGCCATTGGAAACTGCACCTCCTGAAGCCAGTGTGCAGTCTGAAGACTTATCACGAGTCTCCAAGCCCCAAGAAGCCTCAGCCACACACAGGCAAAGAGCTCACAGCTGCTGCCATTCTGCGCAGCGAAACCATTGATCTGTCCATCGACGAAGATCTTGGAGATGATGCTCTTGAGCAGCTCATCAAGAGCAAGGAGGAGGCTGAAATCTTCAACAATCTGCCTCTGTTTGATGTAGCAATCATCCACAACTTCATCGATGAGTGGTTTGCTACACCGAATATCAGCTTCGATGATCTGCAGCTGCCAATTGGCCTCAGCGTCGCCTTCCAAGGCGCTATTGCTTCAGAACTTGCAATTGCCCAGCGCATTGTTGAACTGAAGCAGAAAATTGATTTTGAAAAGGCTCAGTTCAAGCAGAATATGGCCAGGCTAAGCGTCCAAGAAGTCAAGGACTTCAAGATCATGTTGCACGAGTTGAAGGAAAACTTTCTGAAGAAACGTGCAGAAGCTCAGGGTTCGCGGGAGCGAATGAAGACTTTGGCTGATCGCTGTGTGCAGGCCTACAATGAGGCCGAGAAGCGCAAGGCACTTGGGCGTCCCGGCATCGACCCCAGGATGGCCGCGAAGAAAAAGAAGAAGCCTGCTGTGACTGAACCAGAGGCACAAAGGTCAGAAACTACTCCGATTGTCTTCCCCACCGCAACGAAAAGCTCGAAGCCAAAGAGTCGATCAACCGCCTCAGAGCTCAAGAAGACACGGATTGCAGAGGCTGAAGCTCGGAAGAGGAAACACCCTGAAGCCTCTCCTTCTGACCCCATCATCAAGAAGCGCAAGACCAAGAAGTCTCGGGCTGCTCCCACAGAGCCCTTGATAGTCGAACCCCTCTCCGTCCGCTATCCTGACGAAGATCGTCAGTTGACTGTGCATGAGCCTGCTTTCACAGAGGCTCCGCACACTGAAGACATTCCAGCAGCCGACCCCAACGCTGCTGAAGACATTGGTCTCCAAGACAATGTACAAGATGATGCAACCCTTCCTCAACTTGAAACAAGCGAAATGATCAGCATTGGTCGTCCACTGACACCAATCACACAAGATGCATCGTGGGCAGATCGCCCACAGGAGGAAGATAATGAGCCCCAGCCCACTGCAACTCCACCGGCGTCGCCTACATTCCGTAGGCTTCGCAAAGGGCCAAGGGCTCAGGCTGCTGACGACATTTCGGCTGCATCAGCCGAAGAGCATGAAGAAGAACCTCAAGCTCCATCTCCCCCGAACCAACAAGAAGCAGTTCTCAAAGAGAACGTACCTGAATCCGTCCCTCTCACCACACGTGTTGAGGCTGAAAACATTGAGGCTGCCACAACCAACAATGAAGCAATTGTGGAGCCCGACCCACCAACAGCTTCAAGAGACACTAAAGCTACTGCATCTGAACCTTCTGTGCCTGAGTCTGCTGCCGGTCCACAATTCAACTATCATGTTGCGCACAGGCCCCAGGTCCAGAAGCCGATCCCACGACTGCCAAGGTTCCCAGGTCCTGCATCAACTCCTGGCTCCTTCAACATCAACAGCTTCAGGGCAGATAACACGTTCTTCAACAGCTCCAAGAACCCTTATTCAAGGGAACGGATTGTATCAGATAGGTTCTGGAGCTACCCACAACACAGCTACTATTCATGCATCCTATACAACCAAGGCCGCATCTTTCCTCATCAGCGCCTTGAGGTTGAAGCTGTTGCTGGTCTGCCTTGTCTGGAGGAAGCACTGGATTGCTTCAAGCAAGTGGGTCTGCTGCCGTTTATCACCGATGAAGAGCACTGGAATGAAGAGCTTCTGCTCCAGTTCTATGCCACCCTGCATATCAAAGGCTATAACAGAGATCCGAAGACTTGGGTCTTGGAGTGGATGACCGGCAATGTCCATCATGAAGCTAATGCATTCGATATCATTGAGCTTACCGGCCTACCCACTCCTGGCGAACTCTTCGAAGAAGGCTGCCAACTCCATGCTGAAGCTATTGAGAGCATATTCCAGCGACCTGAGCCAAATATGAGTCAGATGCTCTCAATGATGAAGCCATTGCCTCATGATGCACCTTATCCAACTGAGTTCTTCGTTGAAGACTTAGAGTACCTGCCCAGAACCATATATCACATCGTCAGGCAGACTCTATGGCCCATTAAGGGGCACTCTCCATATGCCAAGGTTGAAGGTGCAATGAAGACTCTCATCTTCTGTATCCTGCATGGCAAATGCTTCAACGCACAGGATCTCTTTATACGCCAACTTGCAGCGTCTGGCTCAGATCTCTTTGGTTTGAAGATTTATGCTCCTTGGGTTATGAGGCTGATCAAGCTTCACTCTGCTATCTCCTATCAGCCCTCTGCCCGCAACCATAGAATCTTCTTACCTGATGTGGACACCTCTGCTGAAGCAATATATCCTGAGCCTGCCAAGCAACCATTAAGTCTTCAGAATGCGGAACACCAGAGCTTCACTCAGAATGATGAAGGTGTTGAAGCCATCTCAAGAGTATATCCAATGGCTGGCACCACACATGCCCCTGCATCAACTGAAGCCACTGACAGCACAGCTGCCCCGAGACCCAAGAAACGCGCTCGTACACTCAATGACCGAGAACTTCTTGTGGCTCTCCACCAAAAGCAAGATAGGCATCACGACTGGCTCAAGAGGTAGATGCGAAGTATCATGCAAGACGTCAATCGCATCAGAAATCTGGCCACCAAGAATGCTTTCGTCTCACACGAAACCTGTCGCCGCACTTGGAAAGGCCTCACCATGCTGTGCACTGAAGCTGAACTTCAAGAGGATGGCTTCAACGAGAGATTCAAGTTTGACTCCACACCCCCCAGAAGAGCTGTGCTGTGCGGAACACCGTCCCTTGAAGATTCCGAGTTCTCTTCCTCTGCTGCCACCGTGTCTGCAAGAATCATTGAGGAAGAAGACGACGCTACATCACCACCGTCTACTTCAGCGCATGTCGACCCTGCACCAAGCTCTTCCACACCACCAAACGCCTCCACCGACCCTGCTGTGCCTGGGAATGCGTAGAAAACTCTATGTCTTCAAACATTTTTGGTCATCACTGACAAAAGGGGGAGAAGCATATGATGTTTATAGTCTTCAAGCGGGTCATTATGGGCGGGTGCTTTATATTTTGCTATATTTTGCTTCGTGCTTACAACTCTCGTTTTGCTACATTTGGTTCTTTGAGTTGTAACACTTAAACTTGATGGTCGTCTGCTACTTGTTTGCCACTATGTTTTTGCGAAGATAAATTCCGCATGTACGACGATAATTTCCGCACTTATATCATTTTGCAGACGTCCATTTTTCATTATGCATGTCATTCTCTTCATATACTTTTACATGCATGGTGGATTGTCATCATAAGTTGAAGTGGATTTCCACAAGTACAACCTGCCATGTGCATTTGCGTTCCAGAAGCAAATTACTTATATGCACATCTTCAGGGGGAGCCCTTGCAGCTTATGAAGACAATTCCCCTACAATTTCACAAATTATATTCCCCGTTGAAAACTTCAACTAGTTTGTCATCAATCACCAAAAAGGGGGAGATTGTAAGTGCATCTAGTGCCACCCCTAGTTGGTTTTGGAGTATTGACGACAAACCTAGTTGCAGGATAACACAGGTAGAAGTCCCTCATTGATTCGGTTTAGCTACCAGAGATGACCCCTAAAAATGTACGAAGACATTGAAGACAATGGTGGTTTATGAAGATATTCATATTGAAGACAATGACATGTGAAGACTCCCTATGAAGCTTATGGAACTCGAAGACTTAGATCCTTCGTAGTTATATACTTCATTTATATTGTGTCATAGGAACCACCGTACTGTTAAGTGGGGTCCAAGAGAACCAGTCAGGATGACTGAAGTGATGCCTAATTCAAATCCTATGTCTTCGAGCGAAGACTATGAGAGCAAATCTTGTCCAGAGACGGACAAGTCAGCTTTGCTTGTAGCCCAAGTAAAGTTGCCGTGTGAGTTTGAAATGTGACCGTTGGTACACGTGTCAGTTCCTTAGTGACCCAGGGTCATTTCGGACAAATCAGGTCAGGTTGCCAAGTGGCTATAAATAGTCCACCCCTACAACCATAAACTGTTGGCAGCTCAGATTTCAGTGCACGGCTTTTGTCGTTTGAGAGCAACCCACCTCAAAGCCTTTGAGAGAAAATTCCTAGCAAGGAAAAAGCCCTAACCACCCAGAGCCAGAGTAAATTGGGCATCACTTAAGTCTTCTTGTCTGAGTGATCTGAAGACTTATTACACTTGAGGACTGTGCATCCTCCAGCCGGTTAGGCGTCGCATTCTAAGCATCCAGGAGAAATTGTGGATTGCCGGTGAACGAAGTCTGTGAAGGTTTAGGAGTCTACCTTGAAGACTTACCAGAGTGATTGGGCGAGGTCTGTGTGACCTTAGCTCAAAGAGAAAACGGTGAGGACTGGGTGTCCTGAGCTGCATGTTCAGGACTATGTGTCCTTTGGTTTAAATACCTAGCCGCTCAAACCAAACGTACAGTTGTCACAGCAACTGGAACTAGTCCAACAAATCATTGTCTTCAACGTGTCACTGGTTTCATCTTCACTCCCTCTTACTTTCTGTGACACACTGTGAAGCCATTGCATGCTTGCTTTATCTTCTGTCTTCACAACTTAACTGTATGATTTGTTTGGCTTCATAACTTCTTCCTACCTGATCCTTATTACACTGAAGCTTTTTGTCACTGTGCTTGCACTATATTGAATACTTGACCATGGCTTGCCTTGTGTAATCTAACTTCCGCTGCATAGTGATAGGCTTGTCTATTCTGTTTGTCTTCATAACTTCCACCTTTTGAAGACTTTCATAAAAATCGCCTATTCACCCCCCCTCTAGTCGATATAATGCACTTTCAGCGGTGGGGCCAGGGGGCGGTGGCGGGTGGCAGCGGCGGCGAGTGGTTGGGACGGTGGGGCGACGGGGCGAGGGGAGGTGGGGCAAGGGGGTGGCGGTGGGTGGCGGCGGGTGGCGATGGTCGTCGGGGAGGAGAGGGGGACAGATCGAAACAGAGAGAGATGGGCGTGGTGGGGCGCCGTTAGTAACCTAAACGTTTGCCGTCCGCCCCCCTTTGCCGTCCCCTTACTTGCTCTTTGCCGTCTGCTAGCAGACGACAAAGAGGGGGGGGCCGTTAAGTTTTTTTAAACCAGCTCGTTAGTGGGTCCCCCTCCCTCTTTGCCGTCCGCTAGCCGACGGCAAAGCTTCTTTGCCGTCTGCTAGTGGACGGCAAAGAACTGGCTGATGGCAAAGAAGTACTTTGCCATCAGTCAGTTCTTTGCCGTCTGCTTTTGGGTAGCTGATGGCAAAGAGCTTCTTTGCCCTCCGCTAGTAGACGACAAAGAGCTGGCAGATGGCAAAGTAGCTGATTCCAGTAGTGTATAGAGATAGATCAAGACGCTTAATTGGACTTTCACAAAGCACATACCTTGAGAAAGTTTTGAAGTAGTTCAAAATGGATCAAGCAAAGAAAAGATTCTTGCCTGTGTTACAAGCTGTGAAGTTGAGTAAGACTCAATGCCCGACCACTGCAGAAGATAGAGAGAAAATGAAAGATGTTCCCTATGCTTCAGCCATAGGCTCTATCATGTATGCAATGTTGTGTACCAGACTTGATGTGTGCCTTGCTATAAGTCTAGCAGGGAGGTACCAAAGTAATCCAGGAGTGGATCACTGGACAACGGTCAAGAACATCTTGAAATACTTGAAAAGGACTAAGGGTATGTTTCTCGTATATGGAGGTGACAAAGAGCTCATCGTAAATGGTTACGTTGATGCAAGCTTTGACACTGATCCGGACGATTCTAAATTGCAAACCGGATACGTATTTACATTAAACGGTGGAGCTGTCAGTTGGTGCAGTTCTAAACAAAGCTTCGTGGCAGGATCTACATGTGAAGCGGAGTACATAGCTACTTCGGAAGCAGCAAACGAAGGAGTCTGGATGAAGGAGTTCATATCCGATCTAGGTGTCATACCTAGTGCATCGGGTCCAATGAAAATCTTTTGTGACAATACTGGTGCAATTGCCTTGGCAAAGGAATCCAGATTTCACAAGAGAACCAAGCACATCAAGAGACGCTTCAATTCCATCCGGGATCTAGTCCAGGTGGGAGACATAGAGATTTGCATGATACATACAGATCTGAATGTAGCAGACCCATTGACTAAGCCTCTTCCACGAGCAAAACATGATCAACACCAAGGATCCATGGGTGTTAGAATCATTACTATGTAATCTAGATTATTGACTCTAGTGCAAGTGGGAGACTGAAGGAAATATGCCCTAGAGGCAATAATAAAGTTATTATTTATTTCCTTATATCATGATAAATGTTTATTATTCATGCTAGAATTGTATTAACCGGAAACGTAATACTTGTGTGAATACATAGACAAACAAAGTGCCACTAGTATGCCTCTACTTGACTAGCTCGTTAATCGAAGATGGTTATGTTTCCTAACCATAGACATGAGTTTTCATTTAATTAACGGGATCACATCATTAGGAGAATGATGTGATTGACATGACCCATTCTATTAGCTTAGCACTCGATTGTTTAGTATGTTGCTATTGCTTTCTTCATGACTTATACATGTTCCTATGACTATGAGATTATGCAACTCCCGTTTACCGAAGGAACACTTTGTGTGCTACCAAACGTCACAACATAACTGGGTGATTATAAAGGTGCTCTACAGGTGTCTCCAAAGGTACTTGTTGGGTTGGCGTATTTCGAGATTAGGATTTGTCTCTCCGATTGTCGGAGAGGTATCTCTGGGCCCTCTCGGTAATGCACATCACTTAAAGCCTTGCAAGAATTTCAACTAATGAGTTAGTTGTGGGATGATGTATTACGGAACAAGTAAAGAGACTTGCCGGTAACGATATTGAACTAGGTATTGAGATACCGACGATCGAATCTCGGGCAAGTAACATACCGATGACAAAGGGAACAACGTATGTTGTTATGCAGTTTGACCGATAAAGATCTTCGTAGAATATGTAGGAGCCAATATGAGCATCCAGGCTCCGCTATTGGTTATTGACTGGAGACGTGTCTCGGTCATGTCTACATAGTTCTCGAACCCGTAGGGTCTGCACGCTTAAAGTTCGATGACGGTTATATTATGAGTTTAGTGTTTTGATGTACCGAAGGAGTTCCCACTCCTGGATGAGATCAGGGACATAACGAGGAGTCTCGAAATGGTCGAGACGTAAAGATCGATATATTGGACGACTATATTCGGACATCGGAAAGGTTCCGAGTGATTCGGGTATTTTCGGGAGTACCGGGGAGTTACGGGAATTCGTTTTCGGCCTTAATGAGCCACACGGGAAAGGAGAGAAAGGCCTCAAAGGGTGGCCGCACCCCTCCCCATGGGCTGGTCCGAATTGGACTAGGGAGGGGGGGGCGCCTGTCGTGGTTCTAAGTCTGACAGTGAGGTAGGGGGGTGTGTATGAAGAGGCTAGACCTTAGCTATTGGGAAGTTGTAAGCACGCAAGGTTTACGAGTTCAGGCCCTTCTCTGAGGAAGTAACAGCCCTACGTCTCGGTGCCCGGAGGCGGTCGATTGGATTATGCGTGTGTAAAATGACAGGGGTGCGAACCCCTGATACTGAGGAGGGGGGTGGCTTATATAGAGTTCGCCAGCCCTCTCCTGCCCTCAGTAATGCAGGGTTTAAGGTACATTTAAGGTGGACGTTACTGATAACGTCCCTAATAAAGTGTCATAATAATCATAAAGACTACTTATAGCCGACCGTTTGCCTGCGAAGTGACTTGAGGTCTTCTGGCAGTCGAGTGGTTGGCTTCTTGGTCGAGTGACAGCTTCTTGGTCGAGTGTCTTCAATCCGTCGAGTGGGATATCTTCAAGTTGTTTGAAAGGTGACTTCCTCTAAGGATGTCCTATGGTAGGGCTCTTTAGGACGGGTCCGTGTCCCTACCGTAGGTACATGACTTCATCATTAGCCCCCGAACGGATCGAGGCTGGAGTGAGAAAAGGGGTTAGGGACCTTTCCAACCGACCCTTCGGGTTATTATGGGTGCTTCGTTCTGGGTCGACTGTCACGGATGACGTCATTAACCTCTTTCAGTCTCCTTGATCCGTTCCAGGTCTTTCGTCGAATGGATTTCTTTACCTGCGAGGCATCGAGCGCCGGCGTGCCGCGGGATTTCTGTTTCGTCAAGTTGTTCTGCAGCTGGCGGAGATCGCGGGATTCGGATTTTTTGGGAAGCGCGCGGAACGGGGGCGGCCGCAGTAATCGGGAGCGACAGTGCGAAGGCTCCTCGATCCCCGTGCTGCCTTTTTCGCCACGTACAGTGCGCGCGCCTGCCACGGGATTTGACTGGATAGCTCGGGCCTACCTGCCAGCCACTCGGGAGCGGCCCCTTATAAGTAGTTGGCCCAGAGCCTTTCTTCAGTACGCGTGCTCATCTCTTCCTCTTCCTTCTCTGTTTCTCCGTCGCCTCCTCCGCTTCCTTCGCTCTCGCCCCACCACCACAAAACCAGCTCGAGACCTCGCCGACGACGATGGTGAAGGGTAAGACGACCGCTCTGGAGCGCGCGAAGAAGGCGGCGGTGGTGGGGAAGGGAAAGAAGTCCGCGCGCGGGGGTTCTTCCTCTCGGACGGCCCTGCCCAAGGGGTGGATCCAGGGCGACTGGATGCCCTCGGTGCTCCGTCAGGAGGACCTCGACGACCTGGTCGAGGGAGGAGCCATTCCCCACAGGGCGGCGCGTCTTCCAGGGGGAGAAATCGAGCCCCAGCCACGCGACGGTGAGTGCATCCTCCCGGCGACTCATATTGACCGTGGGTTCTCTCTGCCGCCCCACTCTTTCTTCCGCAACTTCCTGAACTTCTTCGGGGCGCAGCTCCATCACTTTTCTCCGAACTCCATAGTCTATCTTGCCGCCTTTATTTCTATGTGTGAGGCGTTCCTGGGGTGCTGCCCACATTGGGGACTTTTCAAGCACATCTTCACCTGTCGCTCTCAGTCGGTTAAGAAGGCCAAGTCGAGTGACGAAAAGACACAGGTGATCCAGCTGTGCGGGGGTTTGGCGATCCAGACGAGGGGGAAAAGCTGTTTTCCCTCCATCACCTTCCCGGAGTCAGTTCGAGGATGGCAGGCGACTTGGTTCTACTGCCAGGATCAGGTGACCCCAGGGCAGTCGACTGGACTTCCACCCTTCACCCTCGACCAAGCCGAAAAGCCGGCTTCTCTGAAGGTGACGCCCGAAGAAAAGGCCCAGGTCAAGATACTGGCGGGTCGAGTGGTCGAACTTATCCGTGAGGGCGTGACGGGGATGGACCTGCTTGAAGTCTTCCTCAAGAGGCGAATCCAACCACTCCAGGCTCGGGACCACCCGATGTGGCTGTACTCCGACCTCGAGGACACCACTCGGATCCACCCGGAGGAGGTCACCGACGAGATGTTGGAGGGGTGGCTATCAAGCATTACGGGGAACAAGGACAACCCTCGAGGAGCTAGGAGGGTCATTCCACTCGACAACTCATATGAGGTCGACCAGGTGCGTCTTTATGTTTTCGACTGAAATCTTTGTTTTCTGCATTGGTCTTCTTTTGAGCGAGTCGACTGACTTTCCATTTTGTCGGCTGCCTTTCAGGCGACCACTGAGATGTATTCGACGCCCAACGGGGCACAGGGGTCAACTGAGGAAGGAGAAGGGAGCGGAGGTGAGAGCGGGGACGACCAGGGCGAGTGGGAGTCAGACGGCGAAGGAGAGGGAGGCGATGACATCTTCTCCAGCGAGGAGGAGGAGGAGGAGGCCGAACCTCCCCGCCCGGAAAGGCGATCCAAGCTCGCACACGACCCGGCGCAGGGACGTGGCCAGGCAACTGCCTCCGTTGGGCCATCGTCGAAACGCCCTCGGACTTCTTCTCCAACACCGACTGGGAAGGTCCCCAAGAAACCACGCACGACGCAATCCAAGCCACCCAAGACTCTGCCCAAAATGAACATATCTGTCCCTGTTATTTCTGGGTAACAAGTCTTGTCTACTTTCGTCGATTGGAGGACGGATCCTCGGTCGACTCGTTATGCTTAACTGGCTGATTCTTCGAAATTTGCAGTGCTGCTACCTCCGAGGTCTCTGCAAAAGACGACGACCAAGAGATGGGGACGCTGCTACCTCCAACCCTGGTACGATTATTGACGTTCTGTTTTTGAGTTGGCTTGGTCGTTTCTTGCAATTCTGGTCGATTGAAAGTTCTTCCTGCAGCTCCTCCTCATGTTATCGACCTCCCGGATGATGATGACAACGAGCCGCTGAGGATAGGGAGGACCAAGAGGCCGTCGACTGACAGGGCTCCCCAGCCTGCTCCGGCGCCTGAGGCCGCGGCTCGGGACGGCGGCGATGCCCCTCGGGCTTCTGTGTCCTTCGCCAATCCCCTGTCGAGTGCGCAGCCGTCGGCGTCGACTGCCAATCCGACTTCGCTCTTTGTCGCGTACTCTGTCCCTGAAGACGAAGTGGTCGCTGCGAGGGAGGCCATACACCAGGCAGGGGTCATGATGGAACAGGTGAAGAAGGCTCGAGAGGCCAGCCAGGCGGCTTACGACGCGAGTTCGGCGCTTCAGAGTAACGTCCAGGTCAGTCGACTTGATACTTGTTTGTTTGAAGAGTTTTTCTCTCTCTTTCTTTTTCTTTTTGAAGATCTTTGTATCTGTACACCCACTGGGTGTGTTTTCTCTTTCTTGGACAAGTGGGGGCACGCTGAGTGCACCCACTGGGTGTAGTCCCCGAGACTACGGTGGACTGCTGGCAGTCGACTGTAGTTTGTATATTTGTGTTTGTGAATCTGTACTTCTTCACTCGGTTTGGTCTGGCCAGGTCGAGTGGTCCATGTCCTGTCGACTGCGGGCAGTCTTTTTTTTTTGGTCGAACCAGTGGGGGCACGCTGAGTGCACCCACTGGGTGTAGTCCCCGAGACTACTGTTGAATGTTTTTGAATCGGCTGTGGTCTTAGAAACGTCACCATTGTTCCTTAGTTACTCGGAAGCAACTTATCTCGAACGTCTGTCGGCTGGTTTTTCTTTTTGCAGAGATCCTGCGAACTTGCCGCTCGTTAAGCTGAATTGGAGAAACAGAAGATTCAACTGGACCTTGATCTAGAGCTGGCCAGGACGGAGTTGCAGAAGGTCAGGGAGGGCGCCGCAGGTAAAGCGACTTTGTCGACTGATTTTGTTTTCAGGCTTGAGCATTCCTCTGCTGTTTCCGATTCAATCGCCATTTCTTTGTAGGAGAATTGGAAAAAGCTTTGGCGAGGAAGGACCAGGACCTGGCTGTTGCCCGCAAGAAGGCTGACGACAAGACGGCTCTGGCCGAACAGAAGCTGGCTTCGGTCGACCAGTTGGAAAAAGAGAACACCAGGTTGCAGGCCGCTCTGACTGATGCCAACAGGCTGACTGCCAGTTGGAAGAAGAAGAACCTCCTCTTGGGCGAGGAGATGGAGGGCATCGCCCGTAGGAGGGACGACCTGGAGAGCTACCTGAGGAGCCTCGCCAAGAGGCTGTATATAAAACTTGAAGGTGCACATCTAATTTTGACTGTTTTGTACTTTTGTGTCGACTCAATCTTGCGATCGTTGGCTTATCTTTAGGTCTTGTGTGCAGAATTCTGTCAGAACTTCGAAGAGGAGACCGGGCGGATCGAAACGGGTCTGGACCCAATCAATTCTCCGGTGAAAGATGATACTGCTATGAACCTGCTCCGACTGGAATCTCGAATCAACGGCGCCATGGATTACTTGGCTCGACTGAAGGTCGCCATGTCGCGGATCGACTCGACGCTCTGGCCAGAGTCCACGCTCCAGAACGATCTCGAGTCTCTTATGGCTCGACTTGACAAAATCCCCGATCGAGTGCAGGAGTGGAAGAAGTCTTCTGCCCGGTGCGGCGCTGATGTGGCTCTATCCTTAGTCCGCGTCCACTGCAAGGAGGCGCGAGAAGAAAATCTGGCCGCCATCCAAGTCGCCAATACCAAGAGACACAGCTTCCAAGACTTCATGGAGACCTTCATTGCTGCAGCCACTCGCATTGCGGACGGAATTGACCTGGATGAGTTCGTCGCTCCTGCCAGTCCTCCTCTTGAGGAGTGAGAAAACTTTTATGCCTTCCCTTAAATTAGCCTCGGAATGCTGAGTGGACTTGTAATCGTTTAAATCCTGCCGAGCTGAGGGCTCGAGTACTTTGATTCGGGGCCCAGTGCCTTTTAAGCTTAATTTTTGCTGAATATCTTTGTGGTCTGGAACTGTCGTGTGGGGCTTGATGGCCGACCCTCACCCTGCTGTTGTACATTGTATTTGTGGCGGAGCTCTCGGGAAAAGGTGGCAGTCGACCCACGCCTTGTTACTGTAGAGTGGGACGAAGCTCACATTGTATTTGTGGCGGAGCTCTTTAGGAGAAGGTGGGTTTCGAACTTAGGCGAGTATTTGACTGCAGCTAAGTCTCTTCGTGGAGAACTTAGGCGAGCGCTGAACTGTAGTTAAGCCTCCGAGTGGGAGGTTTGCTCTCCACTCGGTAGGATTTTCAAACTTAGGCGAGTGTCTGACCGCAGCTAAGTCTCTTCGTGGAGAACTTAGGCAAGCGCTGAACTGCAGCTAAGCCCCCGAGTGGGAGGTTTGCTCTCCACTCGGTAGGATTTTTCGAACTTAGGCGAGTGTCTGACTGCAGCTAAGTCTCTTCGTGGAGAACTTAGGCGAGTGCTGAACTGCAGCTAAGCCCCCGTGTGGGAGTTTTGCTCTCCACTCGGTAGGATTTTTCAAACTTAGGCGAGTGTCTGACTGCAGCTAAGTCTCTTCGTGGAGAACTTAGGCGAGTGCTGAACTGCAGCTAAGCCCCTGAGTGGGAGTTTTGCTCTCCACTCGGTAGGATTTTTCAAACTTAGGCGAGTGTCTGACTGCAGCTAAGTCTCTTCGTGGAGAACTTAGGTGAGTGCTGAACTGCAGCTAAGCCCCCGAGTGGGAGGTTTGCTCTCCACTCGGTAGGATTTTTTGAACTTAGGCGAGTGTCTGACTGCAGCTAAGTCTCTTCGTGGAGAACTTAGGCGAGTGCTGAACTGCAGCTAAGCCCCCGAGTGGGAGTTTTGCTCTCCACTCGGTAGGATTTTTCAAACTTAGGCGAGTGTCTGACTGCAGCTAAGTCTCTTCATGGAGAACTTAGGCGAGTGCTGAACTGCAGCTAAGCCCCCGAGTGGGAGTTTTGCTCTCCACTCGGTAGGATTTTTCAAACTTAGGCGAGTGTCTGACTGCGGCTAAGTCTCTTCATGGAGAACTTAGGCGAGTGCTGAACTGCAGCTAAGCCCCCGAGTGGGAGGTTTGCTCTCCACTTGGTAGGATTTTTCAAACTTAGGCGAGTGTCTGACTGCAGCTAAGTCTCTTCGTGGAGAACTTAGGCGAGTGCTGAACTGCAGCTAAGCCCCCGAGTGGGAGGTTTGCTCTCCACTCGGTAGGGTTTTTCAAACTTAGGCGAGTGTCTGACTGCAGCTAAGTCTCTTCGTGGAGAACTTAGGCGAGTGCTGAACTGCAGCTAAGCCCCCAAGTGGGAGGTTTGCTCTCCACTCGGTAGGGTTTTTCAAACTTAGGCGAGTGTCTGACTGCATCTAAGTCTCTTCGTGGAGAACTTAGGCGAGTGCTGAACTGCAGCTAAGCCCCCGAGTGGGAGGTTTGCTCTCCACTCGGTAGGATTTTTCGAACTTAGGAAAGTGTCTGACTGCAGCTAAGTCTCTTCGTGGAGAACTTAGGCGAGTGCTGAACTGCAGCTAAGCCCCCGAGTGGGAGTTTTGCTCTCCACTCGGTAGGATTTTTCAAACTTAGGCGAGTGTCTGACTGCAGCTAAGTCTCTTCGTGGAGAACTTAGGCGAGTGTTGAACTGCCGCTAAGCCCCCGAGTGGGAGGTTTGCTCTCCACTTGGTAGGATTTTTCAAACTTAGGCGAATCGGATTCGCAGCTAAGTCACCCACTGGGGGATTTCGGATACATACAACAGTGACAGCAATTATTGGAACACTCTTATTTCTGATAAAAATGAACTTCAGGAGTTCTTCTTATTACATCTGGTTTGAGAGCGGACTTAAGTGTAAAAGGGGTGGAGAAGCTCCGCGTTCCAAGCTCGAGGTTCATCGATTTGTCGATCAACATTGTAAAGGTGATATGCTCCGTTGTGGAGGACTCTGGTGATGATGAAGGGGCCCTCCCAAGTGGGAGCGAGCTTGTGAGGTTTCTGTTGATCCACTCGGAGGACCAAATCTCCTTCTTGAAAGGCTCGACTCTTCACATTCCGGGCGTGGAATCGACGCAAGTCCTGCTGGTAAATGGTCGATCTGATCATTGCCATCTCCCTCTCTTCCTCCAAGAGGTCGACTGCATCTTGTCGGGCCTGCTCCGCTTCATCTTCGGTGTAAAGTTCAACTCGGGGCGCATTATGAAGGAGATCGCTTGGCAGGACAGCTTCGGCTCATAAACCAGAAAGAACGGGGTCCTTCCAGTCGACCGGTTAGGGGTGGTCCTTAATCCCCACAGCACTGACGGAAGCTCATCGACCCAAGCGCCTGCCGCGTGCTTGAGATCGTGCATCAGCTGAGGTTTTAGCCCTTTGAGAATCAGACCATTTGCCCTCTCAGCCTGTCCATTCGACTGGGGGTGAGCGACTGAGGCGTAGTCGACTCGTGTGCCTTGAGAAGCGCAAAATGCTCTGAACTCGTCCGAATCAAAGTTTGACCCGTTATCAGTGATGATGCTGTGCGGGACTCCATATCTGAATGTCAATCCTCTGATGAAACTGATAGCGGTGCCAGCGTCGAGGCTCTTTATGGGCTTAGCTTCGATCTATTTGGTAAACTTGTCGACTGCCACAAGCACATGAGTGAATCCACTCCTGCCCATTCTTAGGGGGCCAACCATGTCCAATCCCCAGACGGCAAAGGGCTAGACGAGCGGAATGGTCTTCAGGGCTGACGCGGGCTTGTGTGACATGTTGGAGTAGAACTGGCAGCCCTCGCACCTGTCGACTATCTCTTTCGCCATCTCATTTGCCCTTGGCCAATAAAATCTAGCTCGGTATGCCTTAGCCACAATGGTCCGAGAGGACGCATGGTGACCGCAGGTTCCCGAGTGGATATCGTTGAGGATTATTTGACCCTCTTCTGGCGTTATGCATTTCTGGCCGACTCCGGTCGCACTTTCCCTGTACAGCTGTCCCCTTATGACTGTGAAGGCCTTAGATCGGCGGACGATCTGTCGAGCCTCCTCCTCGTCCTCTAGGAGTTCTCTCCTTAGGATATATGCAATGTACGGTATTGTCCAGTCAGGGGTGACTGCCAAGACTTCCATGATTAGGTCGACTACTGCAGGCACTTCAACTTCAGTCGGATCCGTGGCACTTTTCGGCTGCGGGGCTTCTTTTGTGAAAGGATCTTCTTGGACTGACGGCGAGTGAATGTGTTGCAAGAACACGTCGCTTGGAATGGCTTCTCTCTTGGAGCCTATCTTTGCCAAGTCGTCAGCTGCCTGGTTTTTCAGTCGGGGGATGTGGTGGAGTTCCAACCCCTCGAACTTCTTCTCTAGCTTCCGTACTGCATTGCAGTACCCAGTCATTGCTGGACTCCTGACGTCCCACTCCTTCATCACTTGATTAACCACCAGATCTGAGTCGCCATAGACCATGAGGCGACGGACGCCGAGCGAAATGGCCATGCGCAACCCATACAAAAGTGCTTCATACTCTGCTTCGTTATTGGAGGAATCGAAGTGAATCTGGAGAACGTATCTGAGCTTATCTCCTCGGGGGGAGACCAAAACTACCCCCGCGCCCGAACCATTCAGCATCTTGGATCCATCGAAGAACATAGTCCAGTGTTCTGAGTGAACTTGAGTCGGAAGCTGCTGTTCAATCCACTCGGCGATAAAATCCACGATTGCTTGGGACTTGATGGCTTTCTTTGCTTCAAACTTGATGTCTAAAGGAAGGAGTTCAATCGCCCACTTGGCCACTCGACCAGTTGCATCTCTGTTATGCAGGATCTCCGATAATGGGGCGTCACTGACGACTGTAATGGAGTGGTCAGAGAAATAATGTGCAACTTTCTTTGTGGTCATGTAAATCCCATATACAAGCTTCTGGTAGTGGGGGTATCTTTGTTTTGAAGGGGTCAAAACTTCAGACACATAATAAACAGGGCGTTGAACTTTGAAGGCCTTCCCTTCCTCTTCCCGCTCGACCGTAAGTACTATACTGACAACTTGTCCCGTGGCTGCAATGTAAAGCAGCAGAGGCTCTTTGCTGATTGGAGCAGCTAGCACCGGCTGGGTGGAGAGCAGAGCTTTGAGCTCTGCAAACGCTGCATCAGCTTCTGGAGTCCACTCGAACTTGTCAGACTTTTTCATCAGTCGGTAAAGAGGCAACGCTTTTTCACCGAGTCGAGAAATGAATCGACTTAAGGCGGCCAAGCAGCCTGTAAGTTTTTGGACATCATGCACACGTACAGGACGCTTCATCCGGAGTATGGTGCCAATTTTTTCAGGATTGGCGTCGATTCCCCGTTCGGAAACGAGAAAACCGAGTAGCTTGCCACCTGGAACTCCGAAAGTGCACTTTGACGGATTGAGCTTGATATCGTACCTCCTGAGGTTGGCGAAGGTTTCAGCAAGGTCAGCCCGCAGGTCGGAACCTTTCCGGGACTTGACTACAATATCGTCCATGTACGCCTCCACATTCCGACTTATTTGAGTGAGTAAACACTTCTGGATCATTCTCATGAATGTGGCTCCGGCGTTCTTGAGGCCGAATGGCATGGTGACGTAACAGAAGCATCCGAATGGAGTAATGAAAGCTATTTTGATTTCGTCGGGCCCATACAGACGGATCTGATGGTACCCGGAGTAGGCATCTAGAAAAGACAATCTCTCGCATCCCGCAGTTGAGTCGACAATTTGGTCGATGCGAGGGAGAGGAAAATGATCTTTCGGGCAGGCCCGATTGATATGCTTGAAATCAATGCACATGTGGAGTGACTTGTCCTTCTTGGGGACCATGACAACATTGGCGAGCCACTCGGAGTGGTAGATCTCTCGAATGAACTCAGCTGCTAAGAGCCGAGCCACTTCCTCGCCAATGGCTTGTTTTTTCTGGACGGCGGACCGCCGCAGATGTTCCTTCACGGGTTTGAACTTTGAGTCGACTCGCAGGCGGTGCTCAGCCAGCCCCCTGGGAACTCCAGGCATGTCAGAGGGTTTCCATGCGAAGATGTCCCAGTTCTCACGGAGGAGCTGGATGAGCGCTTCTTCCTATTTGGATTCGAGCATCGTTGAGATGTGAGTCGGAGCTGCGTCGGGATCAGTCGGGTGAATGTGGACTGTCTTCGTTTCACCAGCCGACTGAAAAGCTGACTCGGAGGCAGGCTTCTTAGCCCGCAGCAATTCACTCGGGTCGGCAGTCTTTTGGTACTCTTTCACCTCGACTACTGCCATCTGAGCGTCGGCGATCTTTGATCCCTTCTGGAAACATTCTTCTGCTTTCTTCCGGTTGCCCGTAACAGTGATCACACCTTTGGGGCCAGGCATCTTTAATTTAAGATACACGTAGCATGGTTGAGCCATGAAGCGTACGTAAGCTGGCCTGCCCAAGATGGCGTGATAAGCACTCTAGAAGTCCACAACTTCAAACGTTAACTTTTCCTTGCGGTAATTCTTTGAATCACCGAAAACCACATCAAGAGCAATCTGGCCGAGTGACTCGGCTTTCTTCCCAGGAATGACTCCGTGGAAGCTCATGTTACTGGTGCTGAGTCTGGACATCGGAATGCCCAGTCCTTTCAAGGTTTCAGCGTACAGTATGTTCAGGCCACTGCCGCCGTCCATCAGGACTTTGGTCAGTCGAGTGCCTTCGACAACTGGGTCGACCACCAAAGCTTGCCTCCCAGGGGTGGCAATGTGCGTCGGGTGATCGAACTTGTCGAACGTGATGGCAGTCTGAGACCACTTCAGGTAACTGGGAGTCGCCGGGGCAACCATGTTGACCTCACGGTTAATGATTTTCAGTCGACTTTTGCTTTCGAGATCAGCAAAAATCATCAAGGTGGAATTGACTTGGGGGTATCCATCGTCACTATCTTCCTTGTCTTCAACTCTGTCTGGCTCTTTTTCCTTATCCTTGGGCTGCTTGCCCTGGAACTGCTGAATCAGAAGCCGACACTGTCGAGTGGTATGCTTTGGGAAAATAAAATTTCCTTCTTCATCTTTCTTGGTATGGATGTGACATGGCAGGTCCAGAACATCATTCCCATCCTGATCTTTAACATTCTTGGGCTTCCATGTGCCCTTGGGCTTTCCCTTGAAATTTTCCTGAGCCACAGCCAGGGCCTCCCCCGGGGCGGCTGGCTCGGCCTTCCGCTTCTGCTTCCGACTGGAGTTTCCTCCGGTTTCTTGGGCGACTGACTTAAGTTTGCCACTTCGGAGTCGGTCCTCGTCTTCTCCATTAGCGTACTTGGTGGCAATCTCCATCATCCGATTAAGGGACATCTCTTCGGTCCGGCCAAACTTCAGGTTCAACTCCCTGTACTTGACGCCTTCCTTGAAAGCGCAAACTGCTTGATGGTCTGGCACGTTCTCGACCGAGTGGTGCAGTGTGATCCACCTCTGGATATATTCTCTCAGAGTTTCGTTCGGCTTCTGTACGCAAGACCGCAGCTCCGTAAGGCCTGCAGGGCGCTTGCATGTCCCTTCGAAGGTAGTGATAAACACTCGGGAGAGATCCTCCCAAGTGTAAATGCTGCTGGGCGCCAGCTGATTCAGCCACGCCCTAGCTGAGCCTTCCAACATGAGGGGTAAATGCTTCATGGCCACCTCATCGTTGCCACCGCCAATCTGCACAGCCACTCGATAATCCTCGAGCCATGTGTCAGGCTTGGACTCACCGGTGAACTTGCTGATTCCAGTCGCCAGCCGGAAGTTGGGAGGGATCACCGTAGCTCTGATGGCCCGACTGAAACATTCAGGCCCCGAGGCGTGTGTCCTGCTGCCGGTGGGCGTATCTCTGTTGTGGCCCTCTCGATGAGCCCTGTTCCTGTCCACCAGACCTTGAACGAGGATGGATCTCGCATGAAAGCCTGGGTCTCTGGGGTCGACTGGGATCCTCTGCCTAGTGTTATGGGGGCGCCTGTCGTCTCGATGCCGAGGTGCATATGATCCACTCCTCGGGGGAGGGGACGGTACCCGACGCCCATCATCACGGTCGGGTCAGTGATCATATTGTTCGTTCCTCCTATACTGATCGTGCCGGTCTCCACGCCCCTCACGCCTCGGGGGCGATCTCGGGCTGTGAGCCGACTGGACGGTCTCCATTGCGACAGATCGACTGTGGATCCTGTCCCGCGACTGAGAGACGGCGGAATTCTGATTTCCCGCCGCTCGGAGCAATGCTCTGATCTGCAGCAATCCTCTGCCGGCCTCCGACTGGGAGGGCTGGATTGACTCCGCTATGCGGGCCACGGCAGCCAGGTTCTGAACCGGAGTTCGGTACACCTGCGGTGGCGGGAAGAGCTGACGTCGACTGGGTTTGGGAGCTCGCTGGCGTCGACTGGACTCGGGAGCCTGTTGGCGTCGACTGGACTCGGGAGCCCGCTGACGCGCCCGTTCGTCGAGAGCTCGCTGTAGATTCTCCAGTCGAGTGCGCTCGGCTAGATTAGCCAAGCACGCGTCCTCCAAGGCCCGGGCCTCGGGGGTTTCTCCAACAATAGGTGTGTAGAGCGCGTCCATGTTCCGGCGACGAAGCTCCTCCCGTTGCAATGACGTAAGAGGCTCGGGGAGGTATTCGTCGTGAGGGTGCGACGGATCGCCCCTATCGGCACCATCATCAGCGCGATGGAATCCAGGGGGACTGCGTGTCCCCTCGACCGCTAGAACCTCCTCCAAAGGGTCGCTGCTGTCACACTTGGAAGCGGTCTCCGTGGAGCCAGTCGACAGATCGAACATGCCGCAGAGGGATTCGTCAGGCTCGATTGCAGCGACTTGCGGGGTCGCCGACTGGCGGGCCGCGGCGTGCTTCATCCACCGCTGGAGCCTCGACCGACCCGAGCGCTTGCGCTGGCGGGAGACAGGACGGGGAGTGGCACGGGAGTCGACCGATATGGGGTCGATGGCTGCCTCAGGAGGACGCCCCGGACGCACGCGCGGAAGTGCGTCGCACCGCGGACGGGGAGCGCGTCGACGTTAAGCGGCGCCTCCTGGAGCCAGGCGGAGTCATCGGCGATGAAAGCGATTCCGCCGAGATGGATCTCGCGGCCCTCCGCCAAAGCTCCGCAGGAAAACATGATCAAGTGGATCGGAAAAATCACAACTTCTCTAATTAGGCGCTAAGACTAATGCCCCACGGTGGGCGCCAACTGTCGTGGTTCTAAGTCTGACAGTGAGGTAGGGGGGTGTGTATGAAGAGGCTAGACCTTAGCTATTGGGAAGTTGTAAGCACGCAAGGTTTACGAGTTCAGGCCCTTCTTTGAGGAAGTAACAGCCCTACGTCTCGGTGCCCGGAGGCGGTCGATTGGATTATGCGTGTGTAAAATGACAGGGGTGCGAACCCCTGATACTGAGGAGGGGGGTGGCTTATATAGAGTTCGCCAGCCCTCTCCTGCCCTCAGTAATGCAGGGTTTAAGGTACATTTAAGGTGGGCGTTACTGATAACGTCCCTAATAAAGTGTCATAATAATCACAAAGACTACTTATAGCCGACCGTTTGCCTGCGAAGTGACTTGAGTTCTTCTGGCAGTCGAGTGGTTGGCTTCTTGGTCGAGTGACAGCTTCTTGGTCAAGTGTCTTCAATCCGTCGAGTGGGATATCTTCAAGTTGTATGAAAGGTGACTTCCTCTAAGGATGTCCTATGGTAGGGCTCTTTAGGACGGGTCCGTGTCCCTACCGTAGGTACATGACTTCATCAGCGCCCCCTTCCTTCCTTCTCCTTTTCCCTTCCATTTCCTTCCCTCCTACTCCTACTACATGGAAGGGCTCCTAGTTCTACTAGGAAAAGGGGAATCCTACTCCCGGTGGGAGTAGGACTCCCCCAGGGCGTGCCATAGAGAGGGCCGGCCCTCCCCCTCCTCCACTCCCTTATATACGGGGGCAGGGGGCACCCCAAAGTGAAAGTGCGTTATATCGACTAGAGGGGGGGGGCATGAATAGGCGATTTTTATGTAAGTCTTCAAAACGTGGAAGTTGTGAAGACAAACAGTAGAGATATGCCTATCACTAAGCAGCGGAAGTTAGATTACACTAGGCAAGCCATGGTCAAGTATTCAATAGAGTGAAAGCACAATGACAAGTTGCGGCAGTGTAATAAGGATCAGGTAGGAAGAAATTATGAAGCCAAACAAATCATACAGTTACGTTGTGAAGACAAAAGATAGAGCAAGCATGCAATGGCTTCATAATGAGTAACAGTAAGTAAAAGGAAGTGAAGATGAAACCAGTGACTCATTGAAGACAAAGATTTGTTGGACCAGTTCCAGTTGCTGTGACAACTGTACGTCTGGTTAGGGCGGCTAGGTATTTAAACCAAAGGACACACAGTCCCGGACACCCAGTCCTGAACACGTAGCTCAAGACACCCAGTCCTCACCGTATTCCCCTTGAGCTAAGGTCACACAGACCTCGCCCAATCACTCTGGTAAGTCTTCAAGGTAGACTCCCAAACCTTCACAGACTTCGTTCACCGGCAATCCACAATGTCTCTTGGATGCTCAGAATGCGACGCCTAACCGGCTGGAGGATGCACAGTCCTCAAGTTTAATAAGTCTTCAGATCACTCAGACAAGAAGACTTAAGTGATGCCCAATTCTCTCTGGCTCTGGGTGGTTAGGGCTTTTCTCCTCGCTAGGAATTTTCTCTCAAAGGCTTCGAGGTGGGTTGCTCTCAAACGACAAAAGCCGTGCACTGAAATTTGAGCAGCCAACCATTTATGGTTGTAGGGGGTGGACTATTTATAGCCACTGGGCAACCTGACCTGATTTGTCCGAAATGACCCTGGGTCACTAAGGAACTGACACGTGTTCCAACGGTCAGATTTCGAACTCACACGGCAACTTTACTTGGGCTACAAGTAAAGCTGACTTATCCGACTCTGGACAAGATTTGCTCTCATAGTCTTCACTCGAAGATATAGGTTTTGAATTAGGCATCACTTCAGTCGTTCTGACTGGTTCTCTTGGACCCCACTTAACAGTACGGTGGTTCCTATGACTCAACACAAATGAAAGAGAACTACGAAAGATCTAAGTCTTCGAGTTCCATAGGCTTCATGTGGTGTCTTCTCTTGTCATAGTCTTCAATGTGAATATCTTCATATACCACCATTGACTTCAATGTCTTCGTACATTTTTAGGGGTCATCTCTGGTAGTAAAACCGAATCAATGAGGGACTTCTACCTGTGTTATCCTGCAATTCTCACAAACACATTAGTCCCTCAATTAGGTTTGTCGTCAATACTCCAAAATCAACTAGGGGTGGCACTAGATGCACTTACAATCTCCCCCTTTTTGGTGATTGATGACAAACTAGTTGAAGTTTTCAACGGGGAATATAATTTGTGAAATTGTAAAGGATACGAAATTGTCTTCATAAGTTGCAAGGGCTCCCCCTGAAGATGTGCATATAAGTAATTTGCTGTTGGAATGCAAATGCACATGGCAGGTTGTACTTGTGGAGATCCACTTCAACTTATGATGACAAGTCACTATGCATGTGAGAGTATGTGAAGATAATGACATGCATAATGAAAAATGGACGTCTGCAGAATGATCTAAGTGCGGGATTTATCGTCGCACATGCGGAATTTATCTTCGCAAAAACACGGTGGCAAACAAGTAGTAGACAACCATCGAGTTTAAGTGTTACAACTCAAAGAACCAAATGTAGAAAAACGAGAGTTGTAAGCACGAAGCAAAATTTAGCAAAATATAAGGCACCCGCCCATATTGACCCGCTTGAAGACTATCAACATCATATGCTTCTCCCCCTTTTGTCAGTGAGGACCAAAAAGGTTTGAAGACATAGAGTTTTCTACTCGTTCCCATGAGCAGCAGGGTCGTTGGAGGTGTTTGGCGGTGCTGAAGAGCTTGGTGCAGATTCGACGCGTGCTGAAGGAGATGGCGGTGATGTAGCATCATCTTCTTCCTCGATAATCCTTGCAGTCACTGTGGCAGTAGATGAAGAGAACTCTGAGTCTTCAAGTGATGGAGTTCCTCGCAGCACAACCCTTCTGGGAGGTGTGGAGTCAAACTTGAATCGCTCTTTGAAGCCATCCTCTTGAAGATCAGCTTCAGAACACATCATTGTGAGTCCTTTCCAGGTGCGGCGACAAGTTTCATGTGCAACAAATGCATTCTTGGTGGCAAGATTTCGGATGCGATTTACATCCACCAAGAGGCTTTTCATCTGTCTTTTCAGCCAGTCATGATGCCTATCATGCTTTTGATGAAGGGCCACAAGAAGCTCTCGATCAGTAAGAGCACGAGCTCGCTTCTTGGGTCTTGGAGCAGCTGTGCTGTCAGTGGCTTCAGTGGAAGCAGGGTGTGGTGCACGTGTAGTGCCAGCCAGCGGATACACCCGAGAGATAGCTTCAACACCTTGAACATTTTGAGTGAAGCTCTGGTGTTCTGCATTCTGAAGACTCAAAGGTTGCTTGGCAGGCTCAGGATATTTGGCTTCAGCAGAGGTATCCACATCTGGCAAGAAGATCTGATGGTTGCGGGCTGAGGGCTGATACAAGATTGTAGAGTGAAGTTTGATCAGCCTCATTACCCAAGGGGCATAGAACTTCAAGCCAAACAAATCTGAGCCTGATGCAGCAAGTTGGCGTATGAAGAAGTCCTCTGCATTGAAGCATTTGCCATGAAGGATATAAAATATCAGAGTCTTCATTGCACCCTCGATCTTGGCATTTGGAGAGTGCACTTTGATAGGCCAGAGAGTCTGCCTGATGATGTGATAGATGGTTCTGGGCAGGTACTCAAGGTCTTCAACGAAGAACTCCGTGGGATAAGGAGCATCGTGGGGCAATGGCTTCATCATGGAGAGCATCTGACTCATATTCGGTTCAGGCCTCTAGAATATGCTCTCAAGAGCTTCAGTGTGTAGTTGACAGCCTTCCTCGAAGAATTCACCAGGAGTGGGCAGGCCGGTGAGCTCAATGATATCAAATGCATTGGCTTCGTGATGAACATTGCCGGTCATCCACTCCAGGACCCAAGTCTTTGGATCTCTGTTGTATCCTTTGATGTGGAGGGTGGCATAGAATTGTAGCAGAAGCTCTTCATTCCAGTGCTCTTCATCAGTCACAAACAGCAGCAGACCCACTTACTTGAAGCAATCCAACGCTTCTTCCAGACAGGGCAGACCAGCAATAGCTTCAACATCAAGGCGTTTGTGCGGGAAGATGCGACCTTGGTTGTACAGGATGCATGAATAGTAGCTGCGCTGAGGATAGCTCCAGAACCTATCTGATGAAATCCTTTCCCTTGAATAGGGGTTCTTGGAGCAATCAAAGAACGTATTATCTGCCCTGAAGCTGGTGATGTTAAAGGAGCCAGGAGCTGATGCAGGACCTGGGAACCTTGGCAGTCTTGGGACTGGCTTCTGGACCCGAGGCCTGTGCTCAACATGGTAATCAAATTGGGGACCAGCAGCAGACTCAGGAACAGAAGTATCAGGGTCAGTGGCTTCACTGTCTTCTGATGCTTTCGGTGGGGAGGGCTCCACATTAGCTTCAATGTTTGTTGTGGCAGCCTCAATATTTTCAGCCTCCACTTGACTAGCTGGAGGGTCAGGCACAAGCATGTTCTCCTGGAGAATTGCTTCTTGGTGGAGCGGGGGAGTGAGATCTTGTGGTGCTTCTTCATCTTCTTCGGCTGATGCAGCCGGAATGTCATCAGCAGAGTCTTGAGGCCTTGGACCTTTGCGAAGCCTGCAAAATGCAGACGACGCCTGTGGAGTTGGAGTGGGCTGGACCTCAGATTCTTCTTCCACTTGTGGGCGATCCGCCCATGACGCATCATGTGCAACTGGCGTCAGAGGACGACCAATGCTGTTGAGTTCGCTGTTTTCACGCTGAGGAATGACTGCATCATCTTGTACATTGTCATGATGACCAATGTCTTCAGCAGTGATGGGGTCGGCTGCTGGAATGTCTTCAGCTTCAGGAGCCTCTATGGAAGCAGGCTCATGAACTGTCAGTTGACGTTCTGCGTCAGGATGAACCATAGAAATGGGTTCAACGATCAAGGGCTCTATGAAAGCAGCCCGAGCTTTCTTGATCTTTCTCGTTTTCTGGGTGGGGGCAGAAGGAGAGGCTTCAGAGTGTTTCCTCTTCCGGGCTTGGAGATGCGGGATACGTCTTCAGACTGCACAAGTGAATATACTAGGCATGTTATGAGATGCAAATTGAGGGAGATCTAACTTGTGTGAATAGAAACTTCTTATGGTAGAAAGTGACAGAACCATAGGATCAAAAGGGCTGTAAAAAGAAGTTTTATTTACCACACTTGGAACTGCTAGACGGAGTGGGAGATGAGGCCGAGCAGTTCAACCTTCCGTGCCCTAGCTTGGCGATGGAAGACACCTACGGCGACGGCGGAGAGGATGATGTCCGCGATCGGCGTGAAGACGTCGTCGGAGAGGTTGCGGCAGCGAAGCGCTTCGTCGCCGGTGTCGTCGAGGGCTAGCAGTGGCGCTAGGGTTCGTGCGAGGGAGGAAGAAGGAGATAATGACAGCGGTGAGGGTGTATTTATAGTTACAGGGGCGGCACTGCGCTATTACACAGGTGCCCCTGGCGATTCGCCTCTGAACAACACGTGGCCATCATGCGGAATCTCGGGGGCAGTTCCACATCCCACGCACGCCTGGATTGTCGGGTGGTCGTTCCTACTTCTCCGGATTTCTTGTGGATGAATGAGCATTGAAAACGGTTTTTAAAGGTTGTCTCTGTGTCTTCTCTTGACAAGGACGCAGAGAAGACATTCGACAGTTTCAATAGAATGCATATGACTTGGAGAGATAGAATTTGAGATAGAAAGCATAGAGAGATTAGGGTCCGATCACATTCACTTAGTTCAAAAGATTCGAAACAAGAAGACATAGCTATAAGTGAATGCTGTAGAGGACAAAACACTAGTATATATATCTATATAATCCACGTAGTGAAGATAATCATGAAGACATGTTGAGATTGAAGCCAAACCAAATGTGAAGACATTGCAAGGTAATGCCATGAGTGAAACACTTCAAAATAGAACGTTTGGTGGTGGCGTTACCCACCGTATAGGAAGTGTTAGACCCAGACACGGCGCACAATTATCGTGGCGCTCCGAAGTCAATTTCCACATTAATGTATTCACACTTAGAATGTATGTCTTCATTGATTGAAGATATACGTTATTTCGTGTGTTGCACATCTAAGTCATCAATATGCATAAGTGTTAGGATGTGTGCCTGATCACAGGACATTTGAGGATTCCAAGATATTTAGCTCACACCGTAACTTGCAAAATCTCTTCTCATCCAAGGGCTTGGTGAAGATATCTGCCAATTTCTCTTCAGTGTTGACGTGTATGATACCAATATCTTCCTTCACAACATGATCTCTGAGAAAGTAATGACGAATTTCTATGTGCTTTGTCTTCGAGTGCTGAACTGGGTTATTGGCAATCTTGATGGCGCTTTCGTTGTCGCAGTAAAGTGGCACTTGCTTCAGATGAACGCCATATTCCTTGAGAGTTTGCTTCATCCACAGAAGCTGAGCGCAGCAAGATCCAGCAGCAATGTATTCAGATTCAGCAGTGGAGAGGGATACACAGTTCTGCTTCTTTGAAGACCAACATACAAGTGATCGTCCCAGAAAGTGGCATGTGCCTGATGTAGACTTCCGATCAACCTTGTCACCAGCATAATCATCATCGAGAATCGAACCAGATCAAACTCTGAGCCCTTTGGATACCATAATCCGAGAGTTGGGGTGTGAGCCAAATATTGAAGAATTCGCTTCACAGCTAAGTGATGCGACTCCTTTGGTGCCGCTTGAAATCGAGCACACATGCAAACACTAAGCATAATATCTGGCCTAGATGCACATAAATAAAGCAAAGAACCAATCATGGAGCGGTATACCTTTTGATCGAACTCTTTACCATTGTCGTCAGGACCCAGATGATGTTTGGCTGGCATTGGTGTTGTGAGGCCTTTGCAATCTTGCATACCGAACTTCTTCAGGCAATCTTTGAGATACTTCTCTTGAGATATGAAGATGCCATTTCGTTGTTGCCGTATTTGAAGACCGAGGAAGAACTTCAGCTCCCCCATCATAGACATCTGATATTGCTCTTGCATCATATATCCAAACTCCTCACTGTACTTCTGATTGGTGCAGCCGAAGATAATGTCATCCACATATATTTGGCACACAAACAGTTCACCATCATATGTCTTCGTGAAGAGAGTGGGATCTAGGGAACCAGGTATGAAGCCTTTGCTCTTCAGGAAGTATTTGAGTGTGTCATACCAGGCCCGAGGGGCTTGTTTGAGGCCATACAGTGCCTTATTGAGCTTGTATACCATGTCAGGATGTTTTGGATCTTCAAACCCAGGTGGTTGTGCAACATACACTTCTTCTTCAATCTTGCCATTGAGAAAGGCACTCTTCACATCCATTTGATATAAAAGTATGTTATGATGATTTGCATAGGCCAGAAGTATACGTATGGCTTCAAGTCTGGCCACAGGAGCAAATGTTTCATCGAAATCAATGCCTTCCACTTGAGTATATCCTTGAGCAACGAGACGAGCTTTGTTTCTGACAATTTGACCATGCTCATCTTGCTTGTTGCGGTATATCCATTTGGTGCCTATTATATTGTGCTTCCGTGGATCAGGACGCTTAACCAGTTCCCATACATTGTTCAGCTCAAATAGTTGAAGCTCTTCTTGCATAGCTTGAATCCATTCAGGTTCCAGGAAGGCTTCTTCAACTTTCTTGGGTTCTGTGATTGAGACGAATGTGAAGTGCCCACAGAAATTTCCCAGTTGAGTTGCCCTTGAATGAGTCAGTGGACCAGGTGCATTGATGCTGTCAATTATTCTGTCAATCTGCACTTCATTGGCAACACGAGGATGTACAGGGCGAAGACTTTGCTCTTGCTGATCTGAGTTGTTGTTGGGAGGAATATCTTCAGGTTGAGCAATGTCTTCATGTGGATCAGGTGCTGAGATGATAAGTTCTTCTTCAGGATGAGCTTCAGAAGGTATAATCTCTCCAGTTCCCATTAGCTTGATTGATTCACTAGCTGGAACTTCATCTAGCACATCTGGCAGTTGCTCTCTTTGTGAACCATTGGTCTCATCGAACCGCACATCCACTGTTTCAACCACTTTGTAGTGAAAGAGATTGAAGACTCTGTAGGAGTGCGAATCCTTTCCATATCCAAGCATAAAACCCTCATGTGCTTTTGGTGCAAACTTTGAGGTGTGGTGTGGGTCCTTGATCCAACATCTTGCGCCAAATACTCTGAAGTAACTGACATTTGGCTTCTTGCCAGTTAGGAGTTCATAAGATGTCTTGTTCAGAAGCTTGTGAAGATAAACGCGGTTGATTGTATGGCATGCAGTGTCAATGGCTTCAGGCCAGAATTTTCTTGGAGTCTTGTATTCATCTAGCATTGTTCTGGCCATCTCAATGAGTGTTCTGTTCTTGCGTTCGACGAAGCCATTCTGCTGTGGCGTGTACGGAGCTGAGAATTCATGTGTGATGCCCAAAGTATCAAGATATGTATCAAGGCCAGTGTTCTTGAATTCAGTGCCATTGTCACTTCTGATGTGCTTTATCTTGGCGCCATAATTGTTCATAGCTCGATTGGCGAAGCGTCTGAAGACATCCTGCACTTCAGTCTTGTAAAGGATTATGTGCACCCAAGTATATCTAGAGTAATCATCAACAATGACAAAGCCATAGAGGCAAGCAGTAGTCGAAAAAGTTGAGTAGTGAGTGGGACCAAAAAGATCCATGTGAAGTAGTTCGAAGGGTCGAGTAGTTGTCATGATTGTCTTCGAGGGATGTTTTGCCCTCGTCATCTTCCCTGCTTCACAGGCACCGCATAAGTGATCTTTCTTGAACTTGATGCCCTCGATGCCTATGACATGCTTCTTCTTTGCAAGGGTGTGGAGGTTTGTCATGCCAGCATGTCCAAGCCTCCGATGCCAAAGCCAGCATTCTGAAGCCTTTGCTAGAAGGCATACTACAAGCTGTGGCCCTGCTGAGAAATCTACCACATACAGATCATCTTTCCGATACCCTTCAAACACTAGAGACTTGTCAGATTCCATTAGTACCAGGCAACGATATTTTCCAAATATTACGACCATGTTCAAATCGCAAAGCATTGAGACAGACATTAAGTTGAAGCCAAGGGATTCAACAAGCATGACTTTATCCATGTGTTGATCCTTTGAGATTGCAACTCTACCTAGACCCGATACCTTATGTTTACCAGTGTCAGCAAATGTGATGTGGCTCTTATCGGATGGATGTAAGGTTGAGTCCATAAGAAGGCTTCTTTTGCCAGTCATGTGATTTGTACACCCACTATCCATAATCCATTCTGAAGACGCTGGTGTCGTACCCTACAGTGCAGTTAGGGGGATAGGCTTCACGAAGAGAATTGTGAAGCAAAAACATTTGACGAACCAGTGGATTATGAAAACTTAGATCCAGATTAGGACTAATAGGGAGAGTAGCATGCGATTCAGGAACGAAGTACATACTGATGCCATTCGGGCATTTGATCTTGCGCCCTACAAGATGTTTAAGGTCCCGAGCAATAGCGTCAGAAGATTTTGGTTTTCTGCTGGAGACCTTTCCCTGCAAAAGAGAGTTAAGCTTTCTTAGCCACCCACATCTTCAAGGGTGGCTTAGAAGCAATAAGTCTAAGTGCAGCATCTGAGAATTTTGGCTTTGGAGCCCTAGCAAACAGTCTAGCAGGCGGACAATAGTACTCATATGAATAGGCAGAATAGTTCTTGGGCATATGAACATGGTAGTTTGATGAACCGCTATCATATTCATATGCCTGAGTGTGGTTTCCTTGCAAAACATTTGCGTTAGTGCGACTCAGGTGAGTCCTCTGTCTGTATGAAGACTTTGGACCGTATGAAGCCTTTGGTCTGAGGTTTGTCTTCTTCATGTGAGGAGTCATGAAGACATTCACAGGAAGATTTTCCAAACACTTTTTCGGAACCCAGATCTTCTTCATAGGCGGTCCATTCCTGCAGTTAGTACCAATGTACCTGGCAAGCACTTCACCATTCTGATTCTTAAACAGTACATAATTTGCATCAAAGGATTCATCAATGATAATGGGGTTAGCACAAGTGAATCCAGATAAATTGGATGGATCTGTTGTAGGTTCCTTTGCAGCAACCCACTTGGTTTTGGGGTACTGCTCAGGTTTCTAGTAAGAGCCATCTGCATTCATTTTCCTCACGAACCCAACACCCTCTTTCCTAGGGTTTCGGTTCAGAATCTGCTTCTTGAGGACATCCCATAATGTCTGATGCCCTTTAAGACTTTTGTACATCCCTGTTTCAAGCAATGTCTTCAACCTAGCATTCTCATCAGCAATAGCAGTGATATCCTCAGCAGAGGGGTTAGTTACCACATCAATAGTTGAAGATATTGCAACAGCAGTAGCAGTAGAACATTCAGCAACAGAAGCAACATTATCGCGCTCAATGCATTTAAGACATGGTGGTTCAAATCCTCCTGAGCGGAACTGATCTGTTCGGCGCGAAGTGACTCGTTTTCCTTTTGAAGATCTTCATGAGCCGCTCTCAATTTCTCAAGATCTTGCTTCCTTTGAAGATAATCATAGGAAAGCTTTTCATGAGTTGTTGAGAGAGTATCATGACGATCCTCAAGTTCCTGATACTTAACATGAAGATTTTTTATGTCTTCAATTAAGGATTCAGATCGAGTCATTTTAGCACCCAACAGATCATCGCTTCTGTCTAACAGTTTTTGAATATGTTCCATGGCTTTCTATTGTTCAGTTGCAATTTTAGCAAGTGTTTTATAGCTGGGTTTTGAATCACAATCAGAGTCATCGTCACTAGATGTTTGATAGTGAGTAGTGCGTGTGTTTACCTTGGCACCGCGTGCCATGAAGCAGTAGGTAGGATCGGAGCAGTCCTTGTCATTTGCATCGGTGTCGGTGATGGAGTCATTGTCTTCAGTGTTGAAGATGGACTTGGCAACGTATGCTGTAGCCAGACTTGCAATGCCAGAATCAGACTCCTCCTCAGACTCCACCTCTGCCTCCTCAGAAGCGGACTCCTCCTCTGAATCCATTTCCTTGCCAACAAACGCACGTGCCTTGCCAGATGAGCTCTTCTTGTGTGATGAAGACTTTGAGGAAGACTTGGAAGAAGACTTTGAGTATTTCTTCTTCTTCTTGTCGTCAGTCATATTCCTTGCTCTTCTTCTTCTTTCTATTCTCATTGTCCCACTATGGACACTCAGAGATGAAGTGTCCAGTTTTCTTACACTTGTGGCATGTTTTCTTCTTGTAGTCATGAGCAGAAGCTTCAGCATTCCTCGAGCTTGATCGTGAAGACTTTCTGAAGCCTTTCTTCTTGGTGAATCTTTGGAACTTCTTCACAAGCATTGCAAGTTCCCTTCCAATGTCTTCAGGATCATCAGAACTACTGTCAGATTCTTCTTCAGATGAGGAAACAGCTTTTGCCTTCAGGGCACAAGTTCGCCCGTAGTTTGGACCGTAGATATCTCTTTTCTCAGAAAGCTGAAACTCATGTGTGTTAAGTCTCTCGAGTATGTCAGACGGATCGAGTGTCTTGAAATCAGGACATTCTTGAATCATCAGGGCTAGGATGTCAAACGAATTGTCAAGTGATCTCAGCAGCGTCTTGACGATTTCATGTTTGGTGATCTCAGTGGCGCCGAGGGCTTGAAGCTCATTTGTGATGTTAGTAAGTCGGTCAAATGTGTGCTGGACATTTTCATTGTCATTTCACTTGAAGCGGTTGCGAAGAACACTGATTCTCTGATCTCTCTGGGTTGAGATGCCTTCATTGACCTTGGAGAGCCAGTCCCAGACCAGCTTGGATGTCTTCAAAGCACTCACACGGCCATACTGTCCTTTGGTCAGATGACCACAGATGATATTCTTGGCAGTAGAGTCCAGTTGAGTGAACTTCTTGACATCAGTAGCAGTGACACCTTCTCTAGCCTTGGGAATGCCGTTCTCGATGACATACCATAGGTCGACGTCAATGGCTTCAAGATGCATGCGCATCTTATTCTTCCAGTAGGGATATTCAGTTCCATCGAAGACGGGGCACACAGCGGAGACTTTGATTATCCCTGCAGTCGACATAGCTAAAACTCCAGGTGGTTAAACTGAATCACACAGAACAAGGGAGCACCTTGCTCTGACACCAATTGAAAGTGCGTTATATCGACTAGAGGGGGGGGGGTGAATAGGCGATTTTATGAAAGTCTTCAAAACATGGAAGTTGTGAAGACAAACAGTAGAGATATGCCTATCACTAAGCAGCGGAAGTTAGATTACACTAGGCAAGCCATGGTCAAGTATTCAATAGAGTGAAAGCACAATGACAAGTTGCGGCAGTGTAATAAGGATCAGGTAGGAAGAAGTTATGAAGCCAAACAAATCATACAGTTACGTTGTGAAGACAAAAGATAGAGCAAGCATGCAATGGCTTCACAATGAGTAACAGTAAGTAAAAGGAAGTGAAGATGAAACTAGTGACTCGTTGAAGACAAAGATTTGTTGGACCAGTTCCAGTTGCTGTGACAACTGTACGTCTGGTTAGGCCGGCTAGGTATTTAAACCAAAGGACACACAGTCCCGGACACCCAGTCCTGAACACGTAGCTCAGGACACCCAGTCCTCACCGTATTCCCCTTGAGCTAAGGTCACAGAGACCTCGCCCAATCACTCTGGTAAGTGTTCAAGGTAGACTCCCAAACCTTCACAGACTTTGTTCACCGGCAATCCACAATGTCTCTTGGATGCTCAGAACGCGACGCCTAACCGGCTGGAGGATGCACAGTCCTCAAGTGTAATAAGTCTTCAGATCACTCAGACAAGAAGACTTAAGTGATGCCCAATTCTCTCTGGCTCTGGGTGGTTAGGGCCTTTCTCCTCGCTAGGAATTTTCTCTCAAAGGCTTCGAGGTGGGTTGCTCTCAAACGACAAAAGCCATGCATTGAAATCTGAGCAGCCAACCATTTATGGTTGTAGGGGGTGGACTATTTATAGCCACTAGGCAACCCGACCTGATTTGTCCGAAATGACCCTGGGTCACTAAGGAACTGACACGTGTTCAAACGGTCAGATTTCGAACTCACACGGCAACTTTACTTGGGCTACAAGTAAAGCTGACTTATCCGACTCAGGACAAGATTTGCTCTCATAGTCTTCACTCGAAGATATAGGTTTTGAATTAGGCATCACTTCAGTCATTCTGACTGGTTCTCTTGGACCCCACTTAACAGTACGGTGGTTCCTATGACTCAACACAAATGAAAGAGAACTACGAAAGATCTAAGTCTTCGAGTTCCATAGGCTTCACGTGGTGTCTTATCTTGTCATAGTCTTCAATGTGAATATCTTCATATACCACCATTGACTTCAATGTCTTCGTACATTTTTAGGGGTCATCTCTGGTAGTAAAACCGAATCAATGAGGGACTTCTACCTGTGTTATCCTGCAATTCTCACAAACACATTAGTCCCTCAACTAGGTTTGTCGTCAATACTCCAAAACCAACTAGGGGTGGCACTAGATGCACTTACACAAAGACACAACAATTGATCTCTTGATCTCTTATCCGTGTGCGGTGCCCCTCTCCACCATAATCCACTTCGGTCATATCGTAGCGGTGCTTAGGCGAAGCCCTGCGTCAGTAGAACATCATCATCGTCACCACGCCGTCGTGCTGACGGAACTCTCCCTCAAAGCTCGGCTGGATCGAAGTTCGAGGGACGTCATTGAGTTGAACGTGTGCAGAACTCGGAGGTGCCGTGCGTTCGGCACTTGATCGGTCGGATCGTGAAGACGTACGACTACATCAACCGCGTTGTGCTAACGCTTCCGCTTTCGGTCTATGAGGGTACGTGGACAACACTCTCCCCTCTCGTTGCTATGCATCACCATGATCTTGCGTGTGCGTAGGATTTTTTTTGAAATTACTACGTTCCCCAACACTCACTTGGCATTTTATTGTAATGAAAGCTATAAAACATGATTAATACAGTATCTTAAAAATGGGAGCACACAAAAACTGTAGGTAAAAGTGTTGGGTTGTCTCCCAACAAGCGCTTTTCTTTAATGCCTTTTAGCTAGTCATGTTGATTTCAATGATGCTCGCATAAAAGATAAGAATTGAAACATGAGAGGAGCAAGCATATGACTAGCACATTTAAGTCTAACCCACCTCCTATGCATAGGGATTTTGTGAGCAAATAATTTATGGGAACAAGAATCAACTAGAATAGGAAGGCAAAACAAGCATAACTTCAAAACTCTCAACACATAGAGAGGAAACTTGATATTGTTGCAATATGTAGAAGCATATGTTCCTCTCTCATAATAATTTTCAGTAGCATTGTGAAGAAATTCAACAATATAACTATCACATAAAGCATTATTTTCATGACAAAAAAGCATAGAAAGCTTATTACTCTCCACATAAGCAAATTTCTTCTCATCCATAGTAGTGGGAGAAAACTCAACAAAATAACTATAATGAGAGTGAAAATTAAAATCATGATGACAAGTTCATGGTTATCATTATTATTTATAGCATACATGTCATCACCATAATCATCATAGATAGCAACTTTGTTATCAAAGTCAATTAAAGCCTCATCCAAAATGGTGGATTCATCACTAAATAAAGTCATGACCTCTCCAAATCCACTTTCATCATTATAATCATCATAAATAGGAGGCATGCAATCATTATAAAAAATTTGCACATCAAATCTTGGGGGACTAACAATATCATCTTCATCAAATATAGTATCCCCAAGCTTATGGCTTTGCATATCGTTAGCATCATGGATATTCAAAGAGTTCTTACCAACAACATTGCAATCATGCTCACCATTCAATGATTTTTTGTCAAACATTTTATAGAATTCTTCCTCTATCAATTGAGCACAATTTTCCTTTCCATCATTTTCATGAAAGACATTATAAAGACGAATAATATGATGCAGCCTCAATTCCAGTTTTTGTAGTTTTGTTTTTATAAACCAAACTAGTGACAAAACAAGAAACTAAAAGATTCAATTGCAAGATCTAAAGATATACCTTCATGCACTCACCTCCCCAGCAACGACGCCAGAAAAGAGCTTGTTGTCTACTACGCACCTTTATTCTTGTAGACATGTGTTGGGCCTCCAAGCGCAGAGTTTTGTAGGACAGTAGCAATTTTCCCTCAAGTGGATGACCTAAGGTTTATCAATCCATGGGAAGCGTAGGATGAAGATAGTCTCTCTCAAACGACCCTGCAACCAAATACAAAAAATCTCTTGTGTCGCCAACACACCCAATACAATGGCAAATTGTATAGGTGCACTAGTTCGTCGAAGAGATGGTGATAAAAGTGTAATATGGATGGTAGAAATATATTTTTATAATCTTAATAAATAAAAAGCAAGGTAGCAAATAGTAAACGGGCACAAAAACGGTATTGCAATGCTTAAAAATGAGGCCTAGGGTCCGTACTTTCACTAGTGCAACCTCTCACCAATGCTAATATAATTGAATCATATAACCGTACCTCAACATGCAACAAAGAATCACTCCAAAGTTCCTATCTAGCGGAGAACATAAGAATAAATTGTTTGTAGGGTACGAAACCACCTGAAAGCTATTCTTCCCTATCAATCTATCGTAGAGTTCGTACTAAAATAACATGAAGCTATTCTTTCTGATCGATCTAACCAAGAGTTCGTACTAAAATAACGCCAAAGCAAATTTTAGATTCATAATATTCAATCCAACACAAGGAACTTCAAAGAGTGCCCCAAGATTTCTACCGGAGAAACAAAGACAAGATCGTGCATCAACCCCTATGCATAGATTACCCCAATGTCACCTCGAGAATCCACGAGTTGAGTGCCAAAACATATATCAAGTGATTCAATATGATACCCCATTGTCACCACGAGTATTCAATTGCAAGACATATATAAAGTGTTCTCAAATCCATAAAACTATTCAATTCGATAGCAACGAAATCTCAGAGTGAAAAACGGAATTCATCACAACAAGATAGAGAGGGGGAAACACCATATGATCCGACTATATTAACAAAGCCCGCGATACATCAAGATCATGAAATATCAAGAACACGAGAGAGAGAGAGAGAGATTAAACACATAGCTACTAGTACAAACCCTCAACCCCGAGGGTGTACTACTCCCTCCTCATCGTGGTGGCCGCCGGGATGATGAAGATGGCCACCGGAGATGATTTCCCCCTCCGGCAGGGTGCCAGAACGGGGTCTAGATTGGTTTTCGGTGGCTATAGAGCCTTGCAGCAGCGGAACTTCTGATCTAGGTTAACCCCTGATGGTTTCTCTATTTATAGGATTTTTTGGCGTTGGTTTCACGCTAAGATGGGCCTCGAGGTGAGCACAACCCGCAGGGGCAAGCCAGGCCCACCAGGTGCGCCCTGGTGGGTTGTGCCCTCCTCGTGGCTCTTCTGGACCTCCCATGAAGCTTTGGGGGTCTCTTTTGTTCCAAAAAAAATCTTCAAAAAGTTTCAGCTCATTTGGAGAACTTTCATTTCTGCACAAAAACACCACCACAGTAGTTCTGCTGAAAATAGCGTCAGTTCGGGTTAGTTCCATGCAAATCATACCAAAACCATATAAAATTGTCATAAACATGGCATGAATACTTCATAAATTATAGATACGTTGGAGACGTATTAGAGCGCTCCGTGGTTGAGCAAGCTCATGAGATACAGTCCTTTGCTATAGAACTTGAGCACTTCAATTGTATGCTACCAGACAAGTTTGTCGCCGGAGGTATCATCACTAAGATTCCTCCTTCATGGAGAAACTTTGCTACCTTACTGAAGCATAAGAGACATGAGTTTTCTGTTCCGGATCTCATTGGTACTCTTGTCGTGGAAGAAAAGGCGAAAGCAAAGGACACACATGCTCGAGGTAGAGGGGGGATCTAGTGCCAATCTGGTACAGAAGAAGAACTTCCAGCCCCACAAGTTCAAGAACAAGGGCAAGTTTGATGGTAAAGCAAAGTTTTATGGGAAGAACAAGGCTGTGAAGCACACGAACTTCAAGAAAGAAGAATGACAAGAAGAAAGGTGTTTATCATGTGTGTGGAGATCCTGATCATTGGGCTCCTAGTTGCCCTAATCGCTATGACAAGTGTCATGTTGGGAAAGGCGGCAAGACCGCTAATGTTGTCATTGGAGACACTGACATGAAGGATGCTGGGTATGGTATATTTTCCACTATTATTTCAGTATGTCATTCTCCTGATTGGTTGATTGACACATGTGCTAATGTGCATGTATGCGGTGATATTTCTATGTTTTAGTCTTATCAGACTGCAGGGACTTCTACCGTGCTGATGGGCAATGGTTCAAGTGCTTCTATTCATGGTGTTGGCATGGTCGATCTGAAGTTTACTTCGGGGAAGATCGTGCGAGTGAAGAACGTACATTATGTCCCCTCCATCAATAAAAATCTTGTTAGCGGATTTCTTCATTGTAGAGATGGCTACAAGCTTGTCTTTGAGTCGAATAAATTCATAATATCCAAGTATGAAACCTTTGTTGGTAAAGGCTATGAGTCGGGAGGCCTCTTTCGTTTATCCTTATCAGTCATTTGCAATAAAGTTGTTAATCATGTTTTCAACAATAGTGAATCAAATGTGTGGCATTCACGTCTTTGTCATGTTAACTTTGGTTGCATGTCGCGACTAGCGAAGTTGAACTTAATCCCTAGTTTCACCACTGTCAAGGGATCTAAGTGTCAAGTGTGCGTGCAAGCTAAGCAACCTCATAAGTCTTATGTGACTGCGGAAACGAGAAATCTTGCACCACTAGAGCTCGTACATTCAGATCTATGTGAAATGAATGGTGTTTTGACAAAAAGGTGGAAAGAAGTATTTTATGACGTTAATTGATGACTCGACTAGATATTGTCATGTGTATGTTATGAAATCTAAGTATGAGGCTTCGAACTATTTCAAGGTGTTTAAAGCTGAAGCGGAAAACCAACTTGATCGAAAGATCAAGGGGCTTAGGTCCGATCGTGGTGGAGAGTATTTCTCAAATGAATTTGATTTCTTTTGTGCGGAACATGGTATAATCCATGAGAGGACACCTCCCTATGCACCTCAATCAAATGGGGTGGCTGAAAGAAAGAACTGCACTCTAACTGATTTGGTTAACGCCATGTTAGACACATCGGGTCTTTCCAAGGCATGGTGGGGGAGGCGATATTGACGGCATGTCATGTCCTAAACCGAGTTCCCACAAAGAACAAAGATATAACTCCATTCGAGGAATGGGAGAAGAAAAGGTTAAAGCTCTCTTATCTATGAACATGGGGTTGTTTGGCAAAAGTCAATGTTCCAATTCCAAAGAAGAGGAAGCTTGGAGCAAAGACTGTCACTACAAAAAAAAGACACATCCGTGACATTTTGGGCCGACCGAATTTTTTTCTTTCATACATATGACACTTCTATGATGATAATTGTGACAAAACCCGGTATCATCATAGATGTGGTGGGCTCCTACGTCTATGACAAAAAATCATGACAGAAAATGGGCTTTTCATCCTGGGCGGGCCGGAGACGCAGCTGCATGACATTCTTTGGGCTGTCCATGACGGAAAAAACCATGGTAGACGCGAGGGGGAGGAAAATTTCGGGGAGTTCCCGGTTACGGTGGGAGGTCAGGGGCCGAGCGATGAGCGTTTCTCTCGTACACGTATGCGTGTGTGTGCGAGGCGTTGGCTCTAACTGTACCTGAGCGAGGCGTTGGGCTCTAACTGAACCCGAGCGATTGCACTCCAGGCTACGCGTTACTGAACCCGAGCGATCGATTGATGGCTGTTAACTGAACCTGATCGAGCGATTCCTTCGCTACTGCTGCTAATTGCAGCCGATCGATTGGATGAACAGTGAGCGTTGCGGGGGTGGGGGGGTGGGATGAACAGTGAGCGGTGGCGTTGCCTCTGGATGAACAGGACCCCATGGTGTGGAGGGCTGGATGAACAATAGATGGTGGAGGGGTGCCCGTGGAGGGGTGGTTGAACAGGACCCCGTGGTGTGGAGGGCTGGATGAACAGTAGACGATGGAGGGGTGCCCGTGGAGGGTGGTTGAACAGTAGCCGGTGGAGTAGCGTGCGGTGGAGGCTGGATGAACAGGAGCCCGTGGAGGCTGGAGGAGGTCGACGGTGGAGATGAACAGTATCCCGTGGAGTCCCGTTTTGCGGTACGCCACACCCCTCCCGATGAAGAGGACCCCCGTTTCGACCGTAGGAGGTCCGTTTCGTCCGTTTTGCGGTACGCCACACCCCTCCCGATCAACATGACCCCCGTTTCGACAATCGGAGGTCCATCTCGTCCGTTTTGCTATACGCCACACCCCTCCCGATCAACAGGACCCCCGTTTCGATCATAGAAGGTCAGTTTCCTCCGTTTTGCGGTACGCCAGACCCCTCCCGATGAATAGGATCCTGTTTTGAACGTGGCCGGTCGAACACAAGGCCATTTCCTCCATTCTACGGTACACCAGGCCTCGTTTCCATCGCGTGTTCCATTCAAGCCCTCATGATGAACACGACCACGCATTCCGTTCCGACCCAGCCGGTTGGCTCCCACATGTTCCGTTGCCTCCCGATGAACACGACACATTTCGTTGCCTCCCCATGAACACGACGCATTCCGTTGCCTCCCCATGAACACGACGACGATGCTGTTTCTCCATTCCGACCCAGCCATGTACACGAGTCCTGGCCGTACGTATGCACGAGTAGGCGTTCGAGACCCCACCCGTATGTACACATACATGGCCGTATTTTCTTTCTTGCACCTTGGCCGCTGTACGTACGTGTACATGCTACGTGCGCGCCTCTACTACGACACGTGCGCGCCTCTACATCCACCAGTATATATGTACGTACACGTTCACGACCAAAATGACAACGCTACGTACGCTTCGACCAGGCGGGTCCCGACTGTCAGGCACTTCCTTGCGTGCAAAGATGTAGTTGGTGGGTCCCAGCAGTCAGGGGGAAATTTTTTTTTCGCAAAATATGGTGGCCCGTACGGTGGGTCCCCGCTGTCAGGTGGAGGAATAATTATTTTGCACGTAATAAGGAGGCACTTCCTTGCTGCGGCCGTGGACCCAGCTGTTAGCCTATCCACGTACAGTCCATGCCCGATGGAAGCCGTTCCTTGACCATGTTGACCACGCCACACGGAGAGCACCAGGGCGGTGGATGACGGCAAGGCCTAGGAAGCGGACGACGCGGAGCCGGGGAAGACGCGGCAGTGGATGCCCATGCGTAGAGGAGTAAGAGGGTTCACTGGTTCGCCACGGTGTGAGGCTGCCGTCGCCGCAGAATAACAGGGGGTGTGGGTGAGTAGTGGGATGGCCTAGCCAGTGGTGGGAGTAGTAGGGGGCGGTGAGGCCTCCGCCGCATCGCAGCCGGCCATGGGAGGCAGGAGCACGAGGCACGACCGGCGCTGGTTTGGGTGGCTGGAGCAAGAAGACCAGAGGTTGAAGAAGCACTACGGTCGTTGGAAGGACATCGTACGGTCACTGGAGCTAGAATCGTGCATATTGACTAAGTTGACAAAGCCCTCCGTCCCCGTCAACTTAGTAGGCCCACAAGTTAGCCTGCCACTATACTGGGTCCCAGCTAATAGGGGGAGTATTCATTTTTTTGTGCGCAATAAGGAGGCACTTCCTTGAGTGCGAAGATATAGCTGGTGGGTCCGAGCTGTCAGCGGTGGTAACGTTTTTTTCGCGAAATACAGAGGCCCTTTCGGTGGGTCCCTGATGTCACGTGGAGGAATAATTATTTTGTGCGTAATAAGGAGGCATTTCCTTGCGTGCGGCCGTGGACCCAGCTGTTGGCCTCTCCACGTACAGTCCACTTCAAATGCATGTCGGTCGGTGACCACGTTGACCAGGCCGCGTTGAGAGCACCAGGGCGATGGACGACGGCGAGGCCTATGAAGGGAACGAAACGGAGGCAGGGAAGACTTGGCAGTTGTTTCCCACGTGGAGGGGAGTACGACTGTACGAGGGTTTACTGGTTCGTCTGCCGTCGCTGGAGAATAATAGCAGGTGTGGGTGAGTAGAGGGATGGCCAGGCCAGCGATGGGAGTACGGTGGGGAGGTGAGGCCTACGTGGCAGCAGAGCCGGCTGTGGGGAGGAGGGAGCAGGCAGTCCCGCCGACGCTTGTTTAAGCGGCTGGAGCAGGAAGAGCAGAGATTGAAAAAGCACGACGGCCGTTGGATGGCCATCCAACAGTCACTACTTGTGCGTCAACCCTTTTTTAGGAAAGCCTCAAATATGTGGAAAACAGCATACAACCCATCTGCCATTATTTCTAATAATTTACAGCCCATTTTGCCACGGTTAAAAAATTATACGAAATTTTGCATATTTCGGTGCGGTCCGAACTGTTTTTAATCCCGATATTTCGACTCACATTCAAACTGATTTTAAAAATAAATGTATATCAATATAAAATCCAACAAATTCTCCACGCATAAAAATTAATGTAATTTAAAATCTCAAAATGAAAAAAAGATATTTGAAACTAATTGCCGGTTTGATGTGTTTTAAAAATGTACAACCCATTTCTCATTACTGATGGGCCATTTTCTCGGCCAGCCGAATGAAAGCTCTCCTCGTCTTGAAAGATTTGCAGCCCAACATGCCTGACAAAGCGACTTACTTGGCAAATCACAAAAAACTGGGCTGTGGCCATGGACCCAGCTGTCAGCCTCTCCATGTACAGTACTCTTCCGATGGAATGTCGTTGACCATGTTGACCACGCCGCGCCGAGAGCACCAAGGCAGTGGACGACGGCGAGGCCTAGGAAGGGGACGGCAAGGAGCCAGGGAAGACGCGGCAGTGGATGCCCACGTGGAGAGGAGTACGAGGGTTCACTGGTTCGGCTGCGGTGTGAGGCTGCCGTCGCCGTAGGGCCTGGCTAGCGGTGGGAGTAGTAGGGGGCGATGAGGCCTCAACGGCAGCACAGCCGGCCACTGGAGGCAGGAGCAGGCGGACTCCCTGGCGCTGGTTTGGGCGGCTGGTGCAAGAAGAGCAGTGATTGAAGAAGCAACAGGACCATTCGATTCAAATCCAACGGTTACTGTTGCTAGAATCGTTTGTTGACTAAGTTGACAAGCCCTGCGTACGCGTCAACTTAGTAGGCCCACAGGTCAGCCTCCCAACCGGTGCGCCCCAGATGTCAGTGGGAGGAATCATTTTTTTCGCGTAATAAGGAGGTAGTTGATTGCGTGCGGCCAGGCCAGCGGAGGGAGTAGGGTGGGCCGGGGAAGCCTGCGCGGCATCACAGCGGGTCATGAGAGGAGGGAGCAGGCAGTCCCGTCGATGCTAGTTTAGGCGGCTGGAGCAGGAAGATCAGAGATTGAAGAAGCACGCCGGTCGTTGGATGGACATCCAACAGTCACTACTGCTAGAATCGTGTGTTCACTGACAAAGCCTTGCATAAACAAGTCAGCCTCGAAATCTGTGGCGTGTATAGCCCATTTGCTATTATTTTTATAATTTTTACTCATTTTCTAATTCATATGGAATTTATTGCAGCCCGTTTTCCATTTTTAGAATTGCTGGCCATTTTCTGGTCAGTACCAGGGTCAAAAAATTAACTAAATATGTGGGAATTTTTTAAAAAATTCACAAATTTTTGCTGTGGAACGAAATATTCTTAATCCAAAAATTAATAGCCATACTAAAACAAATTTAAAAATAAATTAGTACTATGTCATGTTAAATCTAATGAAATATGTATAATATATCAGTGAAGAACAAAAACAAAAAAAGAAACTTATATCCCATTTGCTATAATTTTTTTGGAATTTTCAACCCCTTTTGATATTAATTTTAACAGCCATTGACCATACTCTTAAGCCAGGCCGGAATGCATCCCTCCTCGTTTTGAAAGATTTGCAGCCCAGTAATTCGGAGAAAACAAATAGGCCTAGCTTGGGTATTCTTCAAAAAGAATTACTGGGCTACCTATTTTCCCAAAGAAATCGTGCATGAGCATTTAGCTTTATTTATTTATTTACTTATTTATGTTTAGGGGACCATGAGCATGTAGCTGGGATGGATTCATGTGAGAGCCTCCCTTCCAGTTATTTATGGGCTTCTCTATTGGGCCTTCATCAGTGGGCTGCATGTTATCAACAAGTGGAAAATGTGTTCCATACAAAAAATAGTATGCGCTACGTACGGTACGGGGCACTAAAGGATCGAACTGTGCAACAACTTCCAAAACATCGTGTTTGTCGTTCTAACAACACATTTATTCAACCAACGAACGAAATATACTACTGATTGTACATTGAAAACATCAGCAGCAGCAACCAGGGCTGGGGGTGCAACAAAAGTAGTAAGCAGGCCAGAAGAGTGACGACCTCCACTAGCATCCACGAGCATCCAGCTGTCGCGACTGTCAACGAGCACCATCCAAGACGTGTTCATGCCGACCCAGACATACCGTTAATGTAGTTGAGGCTGACCGGGATCGGATCACAGTCAAGGGGGTTGATGCTCGCCACCCTACGATCGTTATGCTGCATGACACGCCGTTTGTGAAGATCAGGCAGTATTAGCAAGCAAGGAGCTAGCTTAAAAAGCTCCGTCCTGAGGGCTTTGAGTAAACGGTACAGCCCCGACGAGCACGCGGCGAGCGACATGGTATTGAGATTGTCCACACATGAAACAATGAGCTTGATTACCTCCGTGGGGAGAGAATTCCAGCCACTCTTTCGGCGGACGCTGCTCGGTTCTGCCATTGTTAGTGCTTGGGTTTCGGACGAGGGGGGGAGGCGCCTTAGCGGAGATGGAAGCTTGGACGAGATTATGTGCGGACAAAGATGGAGAAGCGAATATGTGCTGCGGGAAGTGGACAGGTGATGATGACTACATCACGCCGCTTGACTTACGAGACACATACTGAAAGTGCATTATATCGACTAGAGAGGGGGTGAATAGGCGATTTTTTATGAAATTCTTCACCAAGGAATTTGCCGGTGAGAAAATTCCTTAGCGAAGAGCTACTAGCAGCGGAATAAGTACTCAAAAGTAAACATAACAAAATACAAGCATAGTCATGATGATGAAATGAAGACAGGCACAGAGTACAGGAAGCGTAAGCACATGATAACACAGGATGAAGACAAACAAACTGAAGAAATTGAACTGAGGAAATTGAGAAAGTCTTCAGTCAAAGTCTTCAAATACAGATATGAACAAACACACAACACAGTTATGAGGAAATGAAAGAGTTGAGGGAATAGAACCAGTAAGCTTGGTGAAGACAATGATTTGATGGACCAGTTCCAACTGCTGTCTCAGTTGTACGTCTGGTTGGAGCGGCTGAGTATTTAAACTCGAGGACACACAGTCCCGGACACCCAGTCCTGAACACGCAGCTCAGGACACCAAGTCCTCATCGTATTCTCCTTGAACTAAGGTCACACAGACCTCGTCCAATCACTCGTGGTAAGTCTTCAGGCGACTTCCGAACCTTCACAAACTTGGTCACTCAACGATCCACAATTCCTCTAGGATGCTCTAGACCATGACGCCTAACCGTCTAGAAGAAGCACAGTCTTCAAAGGTAACAAGCGCCGGATCCACGTAGGATCAATCTCTTAAGTGATGCTCAATCACTTGGGGTTTGTAGGTGTTTGGGTTTGGGTTTTTCCTCACTTGATGATTTTCGCTCAAAGTCCTCGGAGGATGGGTTGCTCTCAAATGACAAGTGTCAGTTTCTCTCGGAGCAGCCGACCAGCTAGTGGTTGTAGGGGGCAGCAATTTATAGCCTAGGGAGTAGCCCGACATGATAAGACATAAATGACCTTCAATGATATGACCGTTAGGTGGATAGACATTTTGGGATAGCTGGCGCATAGCACAACAACTGTCGGAATTTTAAGTAGCAAAATCCTAAGTGCTATCATGTTCCTCACTGTGTAGATAATCCACACTGGCGAATTTCTAACTCCTCAGTCAAGACAAATTCCTCAGAGACCAGAAGAACTTCGTCTCTGTCACTGTAGAATATGAGTGGACTGTATGAGATTTCCAATGGCTTTACTCGAAGGGATTGGTAGGTGTAGGATTTGGAGTTGAGCATCACATGGAAATTTTTCCTTAGTATTTCCTCGACCCCCTTTAACAGTACGGTGTTTCCTATGACTCAAGAAAGAAAAAAGATGAAACTACGAAAATAAAAGTCTTCACGCTTCATGTTCCTCGAGTGAATACCAAGTCTTCAAGGTCACACCAATTTCTTCACTTTCAAAGTCTTCAGAAAGTCCTCAGAAATCCAAAGTCTTCAGTCGAAGAACTTCATTTTAGGGGTCGACTTTCTCTGTAAATATCAAATTCCTCATAGACTAATAGACCTGTGTACACTCACAAACGCATTAGTCCCTTAACCTATAAGTCTTCAATACACCAAAATCACTTAGGGGCACTAGATGCCCTTACAATAGTGTAAATACTGATATTGAGGAATTTGCTTGCAAGATATAGAAGAACTCCCCCTGAAGATGTGCATAGTGAGGAACTTGCTTTTGAAGCAATGCACACTTGAAGAGTTGAATCATGGAGATCTCCCCCTATATCTTGTAATTCATACACGCATTTGACATATAATAGTGAAGAATTTGAAATGCATGATGAAATATGGTGACTGATGTAATTCAGCATGTGTGCATTAGCATATATGAGGAATAACCATGCAGAAAAACATAAGAAAAGTATCAGAGCACCATCGGGTTTAAGTTTACAACTCGATCCAATAAAGTCTCAGAAGAACGAGAGTTGTAACTTAAAAAGAAATGCCCATATAGAAAGACCCGCTTGAAGACTAACTCAAAATTCTCCCCCTTTGTCATCAAATGACCAAAAGGATCGAATATGAGGACTAACGCCCCTGAAGAATATCAAGTTGATGAAGGAGCGCCAGCGTTGTTGGGGTCATTTGTCATAGTAGGGCCTGCCGCAGTGTCGTCCAAGTCTTCATACTCATTAGTGTCGTGCGATGAAGAATATGAGCTGGCCACCAAGGAGGGAATCTTGACCTTCTTGAATTTCTTCGGTGGAGGTGCAGACCAGTCAAAATCTTCCTTGAGACCCATTTTCTTCAGATCTTCTTCACCATACAGATGTGACAGTATTGCCCAGGTGCGACCGAAGACTTCATGGAGGTAGTAATGGTTTTTCTTCACTGCATTGTGTGTAGCAGTCATGTTGTGAAGAAATGAACCAAACTAACACTTAACCCATTTATGATTTCGATCCACCTTTTGGTGAAGACTAAGCAGAAGCTCACGATCAATCATCACACGAGGAGCAGTGGCTTGAGGAGTAGACTTGGGTGCATTGGAAAAGTCATGTGTGGCAGAGTCATCATTGGTGGAATAAGAGGCAGCTTTGCGAAACTATCCATCCAATGGACGAATGCCTTCATCTATAATAGCTGGTGCCTTGCCCTTTTCATCAACTGAGGAATAGGTCCGCTTGAGGACTTCAATTGGGGGCAAGTAGCTGAGGTGATTCTAAAAATCAGCTTTGTAGTTGAGTGAAGACCTTGTCCTGAGGAATCTCATAATCCAAGGTGCATAAGGCTTCAGCTCAAACGGAGACAGTGCAACATTTGCCAGAGTCCTCATGAAGAAATCATGATAATTGACAGGAATGCCATGAACGATATTGAATACTAGATTCTTCATGATGCCAACAATTTCCTCATCAGATGAGTCGTGGCCTTTGATAGGACTCATTGTCCTCGTAAGAATACGATAGACAGTTCTGGGCACATAAAGTAATTCCTTCACGAGGAATTTGGTTCGTGGGGCCTGATCTGGCTTCAAAGGTTTCATCAAAACTTGCATGTAGTGATTTTTAAGCTTAGGTTCACTGTAGATGCAACGAGCTTCTTCAAGGGGAGGACTGAGTGGTAAGGCACGAAGCAATTAAGTAGCTGGTGTTGTGTAGTGAGTGTTCTTAGACATCCAGTCCAGCACCCATGAATTCACATCTTCAGAATCTCCTGTGATGTGCAGCGTCGCATAAAATTGAAGAATCAGTTCTTCATTCCAATCACAGATGTCAGAGCAAAAGTTTAACAGTCCAGCATCATGAAGAACACTGAGGACTGGCATGAAGCACGGTAGAGATTCCATATCCACGTGAGGAATGTGCTCATGGTAGAATATTTTCTCTTTGTTGAACAGCACTGAGGAATAGAAATTTGCTTGACTAGCAGTCCAGAAACGCCTCTTCCTTATACGAGCAGAATCATATGGGTTGTAGTCTTCGAAGAATATGTGCTCGCCGAAGAAATCATCAGCCTTGAACTTTTGCTTGCGTGAGAATGGATCCTTTGGCTTGGGCAGAGGAGTGTCAGTGAGTTGCATCACGACCTCAGGAATCGCAATCTCAGGTTCTTCAGGCTGAGGAATTTCTGGTTCCTCTTCAGTGGCAGTCTGTGTCTTTAGATGTTCAGCACCAGCAGTTTCTTCAGCACTAGTGGCTGGAATTTCCTCACGTACAGATGAAGTGGGGTGAGTTTCTTCAGAGCACATTTGAACAGTTTGTGCAGGGGACTGAGGTATTTGCTGCAATAGTGTGAACATTGGAGAGTTTGGATGCTGAATTTCACAGAATTCATCACTCATCACTGGTGTGGAGCAGCCAACGTCCACATCTTCATCTTCCATTTCTTCAACGCCAGCCTCTTTAGCTGTGAACTGAGGCATAGGCGAGGAGATAACAGGTGTTGAAGGGATCACATCCACTTCAATTTCTTCATCAATCTGCTCTGACGAAGCAGCAGAATGATTTTCTTCATCAGATCCGCTAGGGATATCATATTCTCCACCAAAAGGAACAATGTCCTTTGATGGCATGGTTGAGATTGGAACATCATCAATGGGATTAGCAAATGAACTGGTCATAGGCTTCATCTTCTTCAGAGCTGAAGAATCTGAAGTAGCTGATGCTTTCCTTTTCTTCACTGCTGCACGCTCTGCAGCCTTGGTCTTCTTCACATCTGAAGCAGATGGAAGGATCGGAGTTGGTGTTGGCGCAGGAGGAGCAGAGGAATCCGGTTGATTTTCTTCAGGCACAACTGATGCAGTTGCCCTGATTTCTTCAGTTTCTTCAGGCGCACCACTAGTGGATGCCTGGACAATTTCTTCAGCAGCTGGAATGCAGTCATCAGCCTTGGAACTCACATTTTCTTAACAGCTTGATTTTCATCAGCGGTGCTGGCATGTTCTTCAGACGGCTGAGCAGATGCTTCATCCTGAGGAATTTCTTGTTGCGTTGGGGTAGCAACATTGGAAGTGAAGTTATCAGCAAGTCTTACAAAACGAACCTTGGCTCCAAGCCAATCAGCGCGGTATGCGTCAAAGTCATCACTGAGTTTCTTGATCTCAGTTTGAATAGCGACAAGTTCTTCAGTTGTCATAGAGACAATGTTTTTCTTCAGATAACGCTCCTTCTTGTACTGCGCTTTCTTGATATGTCTGGCCTTCTCAAATTTCCATTTTTCTTCTTGAATGAAGTGGGTCAACATGTGACTTTGGCCAGGAGTCAGCTTGAAATCAGGCATGGGAGTGTTGGGGTTCTTGTGCAAAACATCAATGTATTCGAGGATCAACTTGGGATCCAAAAGCAGTGGCACATCTGTTCCCTTGGCTCCAGCAGCCCTTACTTGCCTATCTCTGATGATTTCAGCAAGTTCATCATCATCAGCTTCGTCTTCTTCAGACGGCACTTGGAAGGCGACCTGCTTCTTGTAAGGACTAGGGCGAGGACCTCGTCCAGCAGTAGCCTTTGTCTTCAGTAGAGAGGGTCCCATTGAGGAATTTGGTGCATCTGAGGAACTAGCTGAAGCTCCTGAGGCAATTGAGACGCATGTAGTCCTTTGACATGTGGCAAGATGCACAGGTGCAGAGGACTTTGTCGGAGCGGCTGAAGACTTTGGCGGAGGAGCTAAGGACTTTTGAGGAGCAGGAGCAGCATGAGGAATTGGCCATGAGGACTTTGAGGATTCTGGCTGTGAGGGCATTGCTGAGGAACTTGTATCGGATTTCGGGTTCCGGCAGACCCTTAAGGTTCGAACACTGGGGTGTGCGCGGAAATCTCGCCTTCAACCCCTCCGTCTCGATGGGATCTAAACTACTAAAGGAGCTGCACGAAAGACACAAGATTTATACTGGTTCGGGCCACCGATGTGGTGTAATACCCTACTCCAGTGTGTGGTGGATGGATTGCCTCCTGGGGCTGGTGTGGATGAACAATACAAGGAAGAACAGCCTCGCGAGGGTCTATTCTTGGCTGTGGTGATGAACTGCTATGAAGAGTCTAGTCACCCTCCCTCTCTCTCTCTCTACTTGCGAACCGAACGAACCAACCCCCCGACCCCTTGCTATGTGGGTGGCTAGTCCTATTTATAGAGGCCCTGGTCCTCTCCCCAAATATTGAGCGGGAAGGGATCCAACAATGGCGGGCTAATTTGAAGGGGGACAGCGAGTACATCTATCCTGACAAAAGCAGTCTTTGCCTGCCAAAGGCTCTGGTGATGACGCCGCGCTGGGCTCCATGGTGACCTCCGTCTCGTAGTCCTCCTGGTCTTGGTCTCGTTGCACCGAAGTGGCAACCTTTGCCTGATGCCTCGGTACTCCGCGGATACGCTTGCCCTCTTTGCACCAAAGAGGAAAGAGGGACGCTGCGCGCGCTGGCACCCGCCTGGTGCCCCGTGTCGTCATGGCTTGCGTCATGGGCACCTCGCGAGGTACCCCGCCTTGAACTCTCCGCCTCCTCGCGAGCCAGCCTGACAAGGCTGTGCCTGAGGATGCGCCATGTCATCCGCCTCGCGAGGCTTGGCCCCTCATGAGGGTCTTGAGCCTTGTGCTTGATGAAGATGGGCCATGTTGGGCCCCCACTCGAGCCATGCCGCGGGCCGCAGGCAGGCAAGTCTGGGGACCCCCATTCCCAGAACACCGACAGTAGCCCCCGGGCCCAAGGTGCGCATGGACTTGGCTGTGCGGAGAGGCGAAAGGGCAAGGGCGAAGCGCCGCGGGCCCCAACAGCCTGCGGCCTTGGACGCCGCGTGGTGGTTGATTGGACGTGGGTGCCTTAGCAACCGCACGGGTTGACAAGGGAGAGGCATCTTCCCAGACTTCGCCCTTGCTTTCTCTGGTTGCTGCTCAGGTCCCCTTTCTTGCGCCTCCCCTTTCTTCCTCCAAACTTCCAGATCTACTTCGGTTGCGCGACCTAGGAAGCCATGGCGCCTCGCAAGCCTCCGGCCGAAGCTTGGTATTCCCCTGCTCTGGACCCGCCGACTGTGTCCAAGGCCACCTTTTCCCGGCTATGCCGGATGGCGGCGGCGCAGGGCGTCGTCGGGACGGAGGTGTTCAAGGTCGGCTCCGCCTCCCCTGAAGGTCGAGGGAGCACCTATTACCCTTTCTTTGTGAGCGCCATCGCAGCGGGCTTGGTGCCTCCCTTCTCCGAGTTCTTCTTCTCTGTCCTCCGCCATTACAACTTGCTGGCTCTGCATCTCCACCCCAACTCTGTCCTTCTCCTAGCGGTCTTCGCTTACTACTGCGAGGCCCATGTAGGGGTGCAGCCCTCGGTGGCCTTGCTGTGCCACTACTTCTACCTCCGGACTACTGGCAGTTCTCCTTCCGCGTGCGTGAGCTTCGTCGCGCATGGCAGCACCATTACCATCTCGAGTCTCGGGAAGAGGGCTGATGGCTTCCGGAGCAAGTGGGTTTTGGTTGACGCCGGGCGCGTCCACCCTCGGCTGATCCCGCCCACGGAGCAGGCCGTGAGCGCCAGCAACTGGTGCCGGGCGGAGCTCGCGGATCCCCGCGCGAAGCCGGTGTTGGAGAAGATGGATGCGGACTTGAGGCCAGTCAACATGGCGACGGCGAAGTTGACTGGTGCGTCACTGTTGAGGGAGTTCTTGGAGCAGCAGCTGGCTCCACTCCGGCAGTACTCTTCTCCAATGTGGAGGCCTGATCTGAGCCCCGGGCCTGTGGACGAAGAGGACGTGAACGCGGTTCTTCAATCTCTGGTCGGGGGCACGGTGGCAAAGTTGGAGGGCGCTCCCGAGCCCTTGTTTCTTCGCAGCGACTGGGAGCAGGTGGTGAAGTCTATGCCCGTTTTCAACGGGGTCGGGCTCGTGCCCGTGGCGCCTTCTGAAGGACTGGTGGATGTGCCCTCCGGTGACTCCAGCGAGGAGGAGGACGAAGAGGAGCGGGGAGAGGGGCCCGACTCCAGGGCGACTGACGGAGAGTCGAGGGCTCCCCTCCCTCGGCGCTCGCCCCGTACTCTTCGCCTATCACCGAGCGATGATGATGATGGTGATGATGATGTGCTAGGTAGCGGGAGCTCGCCCCCGATCCCGAAGAAGGACAGGACCGGGCTGGTCCCCCGCGGGCCTGCCCCTACCCCGGGGCAGTCCGCTGCCGCGCCTTCTGCTCCCAAGGTCGACCCTTCCAGCCGGCTGTTTGGCTTGAAGTTGGGCCGAAAGCTGCCCGAGCTCACCGGCGATGATCCGTAAACGCTTGATCCTTGTTCTCTTGTTTCTCATTCTGCCGACGAGGCTTGATGATTGCTTCTCTTGAGTAGGCGGGCGCCCACGGCGAAGAAACCAAAGCGGGCTCCTGAGGCTCCATCCGCGGCAGCGCCCCCGCCTGTGAAAGGGGGCGATCACAGTGCGCGGGCTTCTCCTGGTCGGTCGCCCTCAGGAGGTCTGGCCATGCTGGCGGGGGCGAGCTTAGCCCCCATGGCCCAGGTGACTCCTGAAGTGTCCTCGTCTGGCGCCACTGCCACGGCTGGGGAGACGCAGCGAACGCTGGCTCGGGATTCGGCTGCCTTGCCGCCGCCACCTTCTCCTCCCGTTTTGCTGGCCACTGCTTCCTCAGCTCCTCCTGTCGTCCTGGAGCATGCCGAGGCTCCTCTATCTTCTTCCTCTGTCTTGGAGCATGCTGCTGCTGAACTGGACCGGCTGCGTCAAGACCTTCTCGGCGCCGACCCTTGCCTGGTGGCCGGGCGTCTGGAACTGGCTTCGGGGTGGATCCGCTCTGATGCTTCGACCCGGGCAGCGCTGGTTCAGGCCTCGACGGACTGCGATGAGGAGAAGCGGGCCGTCCTTGAGGCGAAGATTGCTCGTGATGCGGCCCTGGGGGAAGCGGTCAAGGCCCGCGACCGCTGCAAGGCGCTGGAGGACGAGCTGCAAGGCCTGCGGGGCCAACTTGCGGAGGAGGTTCGCCTTCGCCAAGAGCAGGAGAAGGGGGTGAAGGCGCGTGAGGCGACGCTCGAGGACTCGGAGGCCAAGCTCAAGAAGCGCCGCGAGCGTCTAGGCGTGTGGAAGCAAGAGCTGGAGGCGACGAAGACCGAGCTGGACGCCAAGGCTCAGGTCCTCGCCGAAGATCGCGTGGCCTTCGCGGACATGGAGAAGGACGCCCGCGCTTCTCTGAAGATGCTTTACGAGAGCGGCTTGGACAGCCCGCTAGCTGGTGACGAGGATGGCCCCGCCAAGCTGCTTCCCTTCCTAGTCAAGGCTCTTGGGGACGTCGTCCTTGGCATCGGCCCCGCGGCCGAGGCCGAGGCGCACGTCCTGTCTTCTGCCGCGCTGACACGGGTCTTTGCCCATGTCTACCTCCGCGATCCCAACACCGACCTCGATGCCCTGCTGGAACCGGTGAGCGGCGAGGGGGCTGCCGCCGCTGTCGAAGCCGTGAAGGGGCGCGCGGAGGCGCTGCTGGAGAAGTTCCGGGCCTTCAGCACCAGGCCGAAGCAAGGCGCTGCCGACCCTGCCGTTCCACAAGGCGAAACCAGCGCCGACGAGTGACTCCGTCCCATCCCTGCTCTTCTTTAGGTTCCTGCACATGCATCACGCCTCGGGGAGGCATTTAAACTTGCGTTTGGCATTGAGATTGACAGTATGGATTGTAATATTTGCTTTTAAGTTCCTTGGATTTTATGCTTCTCTTCCCTACTTGCTTGCGTCCTACGCCGGCAGGGCCCGGCCCCGCGCATGCCTCACCCAGCATCAGCCCCGACCGGAAACCAGGACGGGACCAAAGGAGTGAGGGGCCACATGACAGGTTAGGCTCCTGAGTCGCGATGCTCAGGAGTCCCCCTTGGCGCTCGAACAACAAGTAGGGAAGCGTGATGTAGGTGTGTTTTCCGTTCTACGTCTGAAGAGCCCGACCCCGCGCGTACCTCACCCAGCATAGCCTTTTGGAACTAAGGAGTGAGGGGCTACGGAGCCAGTTAGGCTCCTGAGTCGTGATGCTCAGGAGTCCCCCTTGACGCGCGAACAGCGGGTGATGAGGCGAGATGTAAGCGTGGCTACCGTTCTACGTCTGCAGAGCCCGGCCCCGCGTGTACCTCACCCAGCATAGCCTTTCGGAACTAAGGAGTGAGGGGCTACGGGACCAGTTTGGCCCCTGGGTCGCGATGCCCAGGGGTCCCCCTTGACGCGCAAACGGCCTTCATACCTTGGCTCCGCTCGGGGAGAGACGCGCGGCAAACCAGGCCCGAGGGGCCTGGCTGGGCGGCGTACGTCTGGGCGTGATCCAGCCGTAGCCCCCGTGCCCAGCCCCCTCGCGCGGCGCTCCCGAGGGGAGGCGTTGCGATGAGGCAAGCCACTGAGCTCTGGGCTCCCTGAGGTTAACGCGGCTCGGAGGCCACCCTCAGTTGTTTATCACCAGCGCGGAGCATAGCGCTTCCGTATGTGTACGGGCATAGCCGCTCCTTGGCAGTGTCATCAGCCAGCGCGGAGCATGGTGCCTCCACTGGTACGTGGGAGGGGGCTCCCCTCCGGGAGGAGCCCCCGGGGCGTATACAACCCCGCCCTGACACGTGACCGGCATAGTAGAGCTGGGTGAGGTGTATCTGGGCACCCGTGAGCCAGCGCGGGACTCACGAGGCCCTACCTCTGGGCGGGTTGCGCCCGGCACTAGCCCGTATCTTGAGATGTGTCCCTGCAAAACTTGGTTAGATGCCGGTACTCTACGTCCTCGGGTCCCGGCCCTCGAGCTTGTCTCAGCCATCGCTGGTATGCCAGGTCGCGATGCCATGGACAAGGCCAGAGGGTGAGGGCCGGAGAGCCAGTAAGAGCCCTGAGTCGTGATGCTCAGGCACCCCCCCTTTAACGTGCAAGTGGCCGACATGGGAAGAGAAGATGCCGCGGACGGGCACCATGCAGCTAGCGTGATAGGCAATGCATAGTTGGAAATAAACGCTAGGGGGATACACGCCGCTGGGTCTGGCCCGAACGGCTTGGGGATGATGCAGCCCGAGGGGAGCCCCCAACAAGGCAAACTAACGACGGAAAGGTAAATGCAGATACATGCCGCGGGGACGGACCCACGCGGCCTGGGAGTGATGCAACCCTGGGAAGGTGCTCCCAGCTAAGAACGGAACTTGAAAGATGTCACCTGAGGACGTCGTTGGCGAGGTGGTGTTGGTGCAGTAGGCTTGGCGAGCTGCGGAAGCCGATCCTCATGAGCCCCCAGGCCCCGGGGCCTCGGGAGGCTCCGGAGGCACTGGTGACTCCTCACGAGCTGCCTCCACCTCCGCCAGAGCTGCGGACCGCCTGTCTTCCTGAGCCTCCACGATGCCCCTCATGAGGCGCTGGTACGCCGCAGCCATGCTCGGCAGGTCGTAAGGCATGAGAACATAGCTGTGGGGTGGACCTCCGCAGCGCCCCACTTGTGAGGGCCAGAGGCGCTCCATTGTGGCGATCTGATTGAGCCCTGGTACGTCGACGCAGACGCGCAGCCCACCATCCTCGCCTGGATGTGGGGCCACGGCTGGCAAGCGGCGGCAACCTCTCGTGATCCTTGTCTCCTGTAGCTCTTGAATGGCCTCGTCAACGAACTCTTGCTGGTCTAATCTTCCTCGCCTGGCTCCCTCTCGAGGGAATCGTGATGCGAAGCACGCCTCCACATGGTGCCCAAGCGCCTCCCTCGTGACCCTGGCTAGGTCGATGGCCCTCCAAGTGAGAGCCCCCGAGCCCTGCCTGAGGAGGGCGCTGGGCGCGCTTTCCTATGCGATGGAAGGAGGGTCCCCCTGGGCAGACACGGGCCCTGAGGGGCCTGCCTCCTGAGGGGCCGGGCCTGACAATGTCTTCTTCTTCTTGGGGGTGGTCTCAGGAAGCCTCCTGCTTCCGCGATCTGGGTCCTCCAGCGACGCGGCCTGATAGGCTCTCTCCAGGGAACACACTGCATCCTTCTCTTCAAAGGGCACCGTGATGACACCGCCACTTCCTGGCATCTTGAGGACGTTGTAGCTGTGGTGAGTCGCAGCCATAAACTTGGCCAGCGCTGGGTACCCGAGGATGGTGTTGTACGGCAGGCGGATGTGGGGGACGTCGAAGTCGATGAGCTCGGTGCGGTAGTTGCTGCGAGCCCCGAAGGTGACAGGGAGGCGGACCTGCCCGATCGGGACTGTGGAACCCTCGGTGATCCCGGAGAAAGGTCTGGTTGGCTGAAGCTGGTCGTAGGGCACTTGGAGGTTGTTGAATGTTTCCACGGACAGGACGTTGAGCCCTGCCCCGCCATCGATGAGGGTCTTGGTGACCAGCAGGTTGCTGATGACTGGGGAGCAGAGCATCGGGAGGACTCCTGCAGTGGCCGCGCACTTGAGCTGGTCTGCCAAGCTGAACGTGATGGGGCACGCCGACCACCTGAGGGGGCGCGTTGCTTCGAGCTTGGGGAGAACTGCATTCACTTCGCGGGCAAACTGCTTGAAGATACGTTGGGGGGCTGGGGCTTGAGCTCCGCCCAGGATGCAGGCAATCGCACGCGGCTCCTGGAAGCCCCCAGCCCCCTCGTCTTGATGGCGGTCTTCGTTCCTTCTTGGTGGAGGCGGTAGAGGAGGCAGGCCTGCGTTACCATGAGGGCGGTCCTCACGAGGCTGGTCTATCTAGTACCCCTCACGAGGCAAGTCCCGCCAGCGGTCCTCGCGAGGCTGGTCGCGCCACCCCTGGCGCGGGCCGCGGTCTTCCCAGCATCCTGGGTTTCTTCCTCCTCCCCGGTCATAGCCCCGGTCAGCACGGTCAGGGCGACGGCCGATCCTTCCTTCTCGCACGGCGCGGAGTTCTTGACATTCGTTGGTGTTGTGGGTGTGGAGGTCATGGTACACATAGTACCGGCTGCCTCTGGAGGGTTCGGGCAGATCCTTGCCCCGCTTGGTGTCTGGTTCTGCCGCGAGTACGGCAGCCCCCTTGCGCTTCGCGTCCTTGGCTTTGGGCTTCTTCTCTTTTGGGTCCGCGGCAGGTAGCTCGAGGAGGGAGAGACGTCCCTCCTCAGCCCCGGCGCACTTGTTCGCTAAGTTGAACAGCTCCAGGGAGGTGCAGAGGTCTTCGTGCATCGCCAGCTCCTCCTTCATCTTGACGTCACACACGCCGTCAGAGAAGGCGGAGATGATGGCCTCCTCTGACATCCTGGGGATCTTGAGGCGCGCGCTGTTGAAGCGCTGGATGTACTTTTGCAGGGTCTCTCCGGGTTGTTGCTTGATGCGGCGCATGTCGCTCACGGCGGGCGGCCGGTCGCGAGTACCTTGGAAGTTGGCAATGAAGCAGGCGCGCATCTGGTCCCAGGAGGAGATCGTGCTTGGAGCCAGATTCAGGAGCCAGGTTCGAGATCCTTCCTTGAGCGCCATGGGGAACCAGTTCGCATGACCTTTTCATCCCCGCCGGCAGCCTCGATGCCCAGCTCATAGAGCTGGAGGAACTCTGCGGGATCGGTTGTGCCGTTGTAGCGAGGAGGCAGGTCGGGCTTGAACTTGCCGGGCCACGCGACGCTGCGCAGCTCAGTGGTGTAGGCGTGGCAGCCCGCGGTGGCCACGAAAGGCCTCGGTTGGTGGAGAGCCCGGTCTTGAGGGTCCCCACATGCTGCAGCTAGGAGCAAGGCGGGGTCTTGGCGTGCCGGAGCTGGAGCAGGGAGCGCCCGGGCAGCCCCCTGTGGGCAAGGGATTTCTTGGCAGCTTCGCTCTTGTTGCGATGGCGCCTAGCGGAGCGGGTTCCGCCCAGGGGCCAGTCGCCTTGGAGCCACGGCATCTTCTTGGAGGGGAGATGGCTGGTGCGCCTCTGGAGCTTCGTTGCCCGCACGGGGCGGAGTGCGGCGCAGAGGGACGGACGGCGCGGAAGAGCCCCCTGCGGCGCGGACAAGCTCGGCGACGCGGTCGAGCCATTCTTCATAGACGTCGTCGACGGGACGGTATCGCAGGAGCTCGTTTGCCGCGAGGAGCGCAGCTCGAACCTCCAAGGGTGCGCGGAGCGCGCGGGACGAAGAGCCAGCTGGTGCGAGTGACGGAGTGGCGGTGCGGCCGTCTTGCCGCATGGACGGGTGCTGAGACAATGCCTGCTGCTCGCCACCCGCCGGGCCAGTGGATCTGTTGACGGCGGGCGACGGGGAACGACGAGGACACCCACCGACGGGGGCCGTCTGGGCGACGCGAGAGGCGATGGCGGCCCGGCGCTCGGCGCGGGCCCGACGAGCGTCAGACATGGACGCGACGGTCGGAGGAGAGCGGAGCGGTGGAAGACGAATTCTGGCGCACCCCTACCTGGCGCGCCAAATGTCAGATTTCGGGTTCCGGCAGACCCTTAAGGTTCGAACACTGGGGTGTGCGCGGAAATCTCGCCTTCAACCCCTCCGTCTCGATGGGATCTAAACTACTAAAGGAGCTGCACGAAAGACACAAGATTTATACTGGTTCGGGCCACCGATGTGGTGTAATACCCTACTCCAGTGAGTGGTGGATGGATTGCCTCCTGGGGCTGGTGTGGATGAACAATACAAGGAAGAACAGCCTCGGAGGGCCTGTTCTTGGCTGTGGTGATGAACTGCTATGAAGAGTTCAGTCACCCTCCCCCCCTCTCTCTCTCTCTCTCTCTCTCTCTCTCTCTACTTGCAAACCGAACGAACCAACCCCCCCGACCCCTTGCTATGTGGGTGGCTAGTCCTATTTATAGAGGCCCTGGTCCTCTCCCCAAATATTGAGCGGGAAGGGATCCAGCAATGGCGGGCTAATTTGAAGGGGGACAGCGAGTACATCTATCCTGACAAAAGCAGTCTTCGCCTGCCAAAGGCTCTGGTGATGACGCCGCGCTGGGCTCCATGGTGACCTCCGTCTCGTAGTCCTCCTGGTCTTGGTCTCGTTGCACCGAAGTGGCAACCTTTGCCTGATGCCTCGGTACTCCACGGATATGCTTGCCCCCTTTGCACCAAAGAGGAAAGAGGGACGCTGCGCGCGCTGGCACCAGCCTGGTGCCCAGTGTCGTCATGGCTTGCGTCATGGGCACCTCGCGAGGTACCCCGCCTTGAACTCTCCGCCTCCTCGCGAGCCAGCCTGACGAGGCTGTGCCTGAGGATGCATCGTGTCGTCCGCCTCGCGAGGCTTGGCCCCTCGCGAGGGTCTTAAGCCTTGTGCTTGATGAAGATGGGCCATGTTGGAACCCCACTCGAGCCACGCCGCGGGCCGCAGGCAGGCAAGTCTGGGGACCCCCGTTCCCAGAACGCCGACAACTTGGCCTTAAGGGCACTGTTGGTGAAGCACTTGGCTTGCGCGCAGGCTTCTTTGACATAGCCTTCTTCAGCTTGACAACAGAGGCCTCAGCAGAGGCAGCAGCAGTAGCAGAGTCTTCATTGAATTTCCTCACTGCTTCTCTGGTTTGCTTAGCCAACTTGGCTTGGCGCTTGGCCCATTCATCAGGATAGTCCTGACCGCGCTTGAGGCTGGTGGGATTAGCTATTTGGCCAGGTGCCAATGGAGGTCTTGGGCATGGAGGATTGAGTGCGAATTTCGTCATGTACTTTGGAGTAACATACCTGTACTCCCTCCACTCTCTTGCCCATCTCTTTTCTATCCTCTCTATGCGCACCTTGCACTGATTTTTGTCCTCTTTTCCAAACTTGGCCTCATCAGGAGTGCAGTAATCCTTGTATATGTCATCAAGGATTTCAAACGATGTGTTGACCTCAGCCCTCTTTCCTCCTTTCTGTGGCTTCTTACCGTCAGCCATTTTCTTCAGTTGAGGAATTTGAACAATTGAATTTTCTGAAGAAGTATGCAACTTTTCTTCGAGGAACGCTACAAATGAGTTAAGTTGATGAGAACCTAGTGATTCAGCAGCTGACATGAGTACCTGTGAACAGAGTATAGTTGCGAGGAATTTGGAGAGGTCATATGCGTTCTCAGAAGGTTTTATAAAGACAAGTTTGAGGAATTTGACTAGGTGAGTCTTGAAGAATTTCACTAAGCGTTCTTTGTCTTAGGTTCCAGAGATATGTAGATCAAGAATCCACACATTTGAGGAATCTTGAAGAAAAACATAGCTTAGAGAAACAAATCAAGAACAGATGATATGAGAGGTGGTTTAGTGTGTGAAGATATGAAGAAAAACACCTTTGAAGATTTTATATATATTCATTCGAATCAACGAGGGCAGTAAAAGTAACTTTTAATTACCCTGGATGAAGAACACGACGAACAGTGAGGTGGAGAGGTGAAGTTCGTCTGTGTAGATCTTCCACGCCCTAACTTGGCGGAGGAAGATGGCTACGGCGACAGCGGAGTGAAGATTTCCGCGGCTGGCACGAGTACGGCGGCGACGAGGTCGAGGCAGTGAAGCTCTTCCTCACCGGCGATGATGAAGTAGCGGCTGCACTAGGGTTTGAGAAGCTCGAGCTGGAGAGAGGTCGAGCGGAGTAAAAGAAGTGAGGAAGGGGAAGAGGGGTATTTATAGCCATGGTGAAAAACTGTTCGCCCGAAGAAATTTGACGAACGTGCCCTTGACCCTTCTCATTCGCTTGACATGTGTCACCCACGTACTGAGAGGTGGAGATCGTGTGCGATCATGGGTGAAAGGATAAGTGTATCGTGGGATGCGGAACGGTTTGAGCGGCAAAGCCGAAAATATAGATAAGATAGGTTTTAAAGTTCCTTTCGCAATTTCTTCAGCTGACAAGGACACAGTGAAGATTTTGAACGAGTTTCAAATAGAACGCACATGAAGAATTTGTGAACAGATTGGGTTGAGTATAGCATAGAGGGGGAAAGGCTCCGATCACATTCACTTAGCAGAAAAAACCAACTTGAAGAAATAGCAATAAGTGAATGCTGTAGAGGACATAAACTCACATATATATATATATAGCCAATGAAGAAAAACGAATGAAACAGTGAAGACAATGCAAAGTTGAAGAATATGAACAACTGAGGAATTTCAACTTTTGGTGGTGGCGTGACCCACCGTATAAGAATGATGATTTCAGACACCGCATACAATTATCGTAGGGTTCTGAGAATCAATTCTTCCTTAATTTCTTCACACTTAGAGTGTTATTCTTCATTGATTGAAGAAAAACGTTTCTTCATGTGTTGCACATCTAAGTCATCAATTTTGCATAAGTGTTAGGATGAGTGGCCTTTTCAAAGAACATTCGAAGATTCTAGGATATTTAGCTCACACCGCAACTTGCTAAATCTCTTCTCATCCAAGGGCTTTGTGAAGATATCGGCTAGTTGTTCTTCAGTCTTCACATGCTCAATAGAAATGTTGCCCTTCAACACATGATCACGAAGAAAATGATGATGAATCTGAATCTGCTTAGTCTTCGAGTGCTGAACTGGGTTGTGGGCAATCTTGATGGCACTCTCATTGTCACAGAAGAGAGGCACATTCTTCATGTTGACGCTGTAGTCCTTGAGAGTTTGCTTCATCCATAGTAATTGAGCGCAGCAAGAACCAGCGGCAATGTATTCAGCTTCAGCAGTAGATAGTGATATGCAGTTCTGTTTCTTCGAGGACCAACAGACCAAAGATCGTCCGAGGAAATGACATGTACCAGATGTTGACTTGCGGTCCACACGATACCAGCATAGTCAGAGTCAGAATATCCAATGAGATCAAAAGCCGATCCCTTGGGGTACCATAATCCAAGTGTTGGTGTGTGAGCTAGATATCGAAGAATATGCTTCACAGCCTTATGGTGTGATTCCTTCGGTGTAGCTTGAAATCGGGCACACATGCAAACACTAAGCATTATGTCTAGCCTAGATGCACATAAGTACAATAAAGAGCCAATCATGGAGCGGTATACCTTATGATCGAAGTCGATACCATTTTCATCAGTGCACAGATGGCCATTTGTGGGCATAGGAATTTTGACGCCTTTGCAATCTTGCATGCCGAATTTCCTCAGTACATCCTTGAGGTATTTCTCCTGATATATGAATATGCCATTGCGTTGTTGACGAATTTGAAGACCTAAGAAGAATTTCAACTCTCCCATCATAGACATTTGATATTCTTCACTCATCATATAGGAAAATTCATCACTATAACATTGGTCAGTACAGCCAAAGATAATATCATCAACATATACTTGTCACACAAACAATTCACCATCATAAGATTTAGTGAAAAGAGTAGGGTCGAGTGAACCAGGTTTGAAGCCTTTCTTCATGAAGAATTCCTTCAAGGTATCATACCACGCCCGTGGGGCCTGCTTGAGGCCATAGAGGGCCTTGTTGAGTCTGAAGACTTTGTCAGGATTCTTCGGATCTTCAAAACCTGGGGGTTGAGCAACATATACTTCTTCCTCAAGCTTACCATTGAGGAATGCACTTTTCACATCCATTTGATATAAAGTGATATCATGATGGTTAGCATAAGCAAGTAATATGCAAATAGCCTCAAGTCTAGCAACAGGTGCAAAAGTTTCATCGAAGTCAATTCCTTCAACCTGTGTGTAGCCTAGAGCTACGAGCCGTGCCTTATTCCTCACCACAAGGCCATTTTCATCTTGCTTGTTGCGGTAGATCCACTTTGTGTCAATGATATTGTGCTTGCGAGGATTTGGACGTTTGACCAGTTCCCAGACATTGTTGAGCTCGAACTGATGTAATTCTTCTTGCATGGCCTGAATCCACTCAGGCTCCAGAAATGCTTCATCTACCTTAGTGGGCTCTGTGATAGAGACAAAGGCATAGTGCCCACAAAAGTTAGATAAATGTGAAGCTTTTGAGTGTGTGAGAGGACCTGGCGCTTTGATGTCAATGATGATCTTTTCAACTTGCACTTCTTTTGCAATGCGAGGATGAGCTGGTTGTCGTTGAGGAATTTGATCAACATTCTCTTAAGCACCATTTTCTTCAGTATTTTCTTCAGGTGCATTAGCTCGACGTTCTTCTTGTTCTGGAATGAATTCTTTAGCAGATTCTTCAGTAGGAATGACATCCTCAGTAGCCTTGAACTTGATAGTTTCATCAGGTGCTGGTTCATCTATCACAGTAGGTAGGTGCTCTCTTTGCGAGCCATTAGTTTCATCGAACCACACATCTACAGTTTCAACAAACTTGTGAAGAACGTTGTTGAAGACTCTGTAGGTGTGTGAGTCCTTTCCGTAACCAAGCATAAAACCTTCATGTGCTTTTGGTGCAAATTTTGAGTTGTGATGAGGATCTCTAATCCAACATTTAGCACCGAAGACTTTGAAATAACTTACATTGGGTTTCTTATCAGTGAGGAGTTCATAGGCAGTCTTCTTGAAGAATTTGTGAAGATATACTCTGTTGATGATGTGGCACGCAGTATCAATTGCCTCAATCCAGAACCGACGAGGCGTTTTGTATTCATCAAGCATAGTGTGAGCCATCTCAGCAAGAGTCCTGTTCTTGCGCTCCAGGACGCCGTTCTGCTAAGGAGTGTAAGGAGCAGATAACTCATGAGTAATACCAAGTTCATCAAGATAGTCATCTAGACCAGAATTCTTGAACTCAGTTCCATTGTCACTTCTGATGTGCTTGATCTTCACACCAAAGTTGGTTGAAGCCCTCGAGGAAAATCGTTTGAAGACTTCCTGCACTTCATGTTTGTAAGTAACAATGTGTACCCATGTGTATCGAGAGTAATCATCAACAATAACAAAGCCATATTGAGATGCATCATTTGAAACTGCAGAATAATGGTTAGGACTGAAGAGATCCATGTGAAGCAGTTCAAATGGACGAGTAGTGGTCATGATAGTCTTCGCTGGATGCTTGGCCTTTGTCATCTTCCCAGCTTCACATGCTTCACATAGGTGATCCTTGAGGAATTTGGCATTCTCGATGCCGATGACATGCTTCTTCTTCGCAAGCGTGTGCAAATTCCTCATGCCTGCATGACCAAGTCGTCGATGCCAGAGCCAGCCTTCTGAAGCTTTTGCTAGTAGGCACATGGTTGGTTGTGGTCCTATAGAGAAATCAACAATATATAGGTCTCCTCTCCTAAAGCCTTCGAAGACTTTGGAATTGTCAGCTTCCATAACCACAACACAACGGTACTTGCCAAAGACAACAACCATATCAAGATCACAAAGCATTGAGACAGACATAAGGTTGTATCCTAAGGACTCAACAAGCATGACTTTGTCCATGTGTCGATCCTTTGTGATCGCAACCTTACCTAGACCCAATACCTGACTTTTGCCTTTGTCGGCAAAGATGATATGCTTCAGATGGGATGGAGATAATGGAGCATCCATCAATAGATTCTTCTCACTAGTCATGTGATTTGTACATCCACTATCGAGGACCCACTCAGTGGCTTTGGGTTGATCATCCTGCAGATGAATTAGTGCAGCTTACAAACTCATATACTTCATCAGTGAAGAATATGATAGCAATTCATCAGATCAATTTCATCAAGCAAAAGAACAGATGAAGCAGTAGGAGGACGTGAGAAATGAAAGTTCATTTCTTCATGATTAGCCTGCGTCCTTTCAGGCATACTCAGGTCTCCAGAAAATTCTTTAGATGATTACATACGTCTGGAGACCTGACCCTGCAGAAGAGATTAGTTCTTTTTCTTCACCACCCACATCTGCAGGGGTGGCAAAGAGTTCATCATTCTGCGAGCTCCATAAGAGAAAGGTGGCATAGATGCCAGTCCATTTCGTTTCACATAAGAGGGGTTAGAGTAAGCAGAGATTCTTCGAGGACTTATGGACATAATGATTTGAAGAATAATGCACATATCCATAATCCTTAGATCTTCCCTGCGAAATAGACGGGTTAGCACGATGATGTTCATATGAGGACTTTGATCCCTTTGAGGAATATGATCCATGTGAGGAGTTTGGTCCGTATAAGGACTTGGATCCATATAAATAATTTGGTCCATATGAAGAATTTGATCCGGGGTTCCTATTCTTCACAGGTGGCGTCATGATGACATTCACCTGAAGATTTTCAAGGCATCTTTTGGGACCCAAATTATCTTCATAGGGGGACCATTCCTGCAGTTAGTGCCAACATATCTAGCAAATACTTCACCATTCTGATTTTTGAACAACTTATAGTTGGAGTCAAATGACTCATCATCAGAACGAGGAGATTCACATGCAAATCCAGATAAATTAGAAGGATCAACTGGAGGTCCCTTTGCAGCAACCCATGTAGTTTTGGGGTACTGCTCAGGCTTCCAATATGTACCATCAGCATTGAGTTTCCTCTCAAAGGCAATACCCTCTTTCCTAGGGTTCCTGTTGAGGATCTACTTTTTAAGCACATCACAAAGAGTCTGATGCCCTTTGAGGCTTTTGTACATGCCTTTCATGTACAATTCCTTCATCCCTGCATCGTCAGTGATACTAAGAATGTCCTTAGATGAGGAATTAGTGATAGCAGAGGCATGTGAAGAATTTGAAACATTAGCAGCATTTGAACATTCAGGTGAAGAATTAGCAGATTCACGTTCAATGCATTTCAAACAAGGAGGAACAAATTCTTCCTGAGAAGGGCTGATTTGTTGAGCAAGTAATGAACCACGCTCCTTCTTAAGATCTTCATAACTCACTCTTAGCTTCTCAAGGTCTTGCTTTCTTTGAAGAAATTCATAAGAAAGCTTCTCATGATCAGATAAGAGAGTGTTATGATGACCTTGAAGATTGTCAAACCTAGTCTGAAGTCTCTGAAGATTTTTAGTCAAGGCTTCAGTGCGATCCATTTCTTCACCCAACATATCATCACTTTTGTCTAGCATGTTTTGAACATTTTCAAAAGCCCTTTGTTGTTTTACAATAATCTTAGCAATTTTAGAATAGCTGGGCTTAAGGTTTTCATCAGATTCATTCTCACTTGATTCAGAGGAGGTATATTTGAGTACCTTGGCACCCTTTGCCATGAAGCAATAGGTGGGAGCATAGTCATCATCGCCTTCATCAGCCTTGTTGGTGAGGTCATTTTCTTCAGTGTTGAAGATAGACTTGCTGACGAATGCAGTAGCGAGATCTAGGCTCGCCACTCCGGATTTGGACTCCTCAGATGTCTCCTCTTCCTCATTTTCTTCAGATTCAGCCTCAGAATCCATTTCCTTGCCAATGAATGCCCTAGCCTTCTTGGAGCTGCTCTTCTTGTGATATGAAGACTTTGAGGATTTTGATGATGAAGATTTTGTGGATTTCTTCTTTTTCTTCGCATCATCAAAACTGCAATCCTTGTATTTCTTCTTCTTTGATTCCTTTTCCCACTGAGGACAATCTTGAATGTAATGTCCAGGTTTCTTGCATTTGTGACAGAGCCTCCTCTTGTAGTCACTGGATGAGGAATCATTGCTCCTTGAGGGTCTTCCAAAGCGACCACACCTCGAGAACTTTTGGAACTTCTTCATGAGCAGTGCTAGGTCATGGCTTAGTTCTTCAGGATCACCAAGGCTGCTACCAGAGTCTTCATCTTCGGACTCAGATACTGCCTTGGCCTTCAATGCACGTGATCTGCCATAGCTCGAACCGTAGAGATCTCTTTTTTCAGCAAGTTGGAACTCATGAGTATTTAGTCTCTCAAGAATATCAGCGGGATCAAGTGACTTGTAATCAGCACGTTCTTGTATCATCAATGCCAGAGTGTCAAATGAGGAATCAAGTGATCTCAGCAATTTCTTCACCACCTCATGGTCGGTGATGTCAGTGGCACCAAGTGCCTGAAGCTCATTTGAGATGTCAGTGAGGCGATCGAAGGTTTGTTGAACATTTTCATTGTCGAGTCTTTTGAAGCGGTTGAAGAGATTGCGAAGAACATCAACTCGAGAGTCACGTTGTGTTGAGACTCCTTCATTCACCTTGGATAGTCTATCCCAGATAAGCTTAGCAGTTTCCAAAGCACTCACTCTTCCATACTGTCCTTTCCTCAGATGGCCACATATGATATTCTTCACTTGAGAATCGAGTTGTTTGAATCTCTTGACATCAGCAGCATTCAGAGAAGGTGTGACTAAGGGAACACCATTTTCCACAACATACCAGAGATCGTTATCAATTGCCTCAAGATGCATTCGCATCTTATTCTTCCAGTAGGGGTAGTCCATCCCATCGGAGGTAGGACACCCAGCAGAGACCTTGATCATACCTGCGGTCGACATAACTAAAACTCCAGGCAGTTAAACCAAGATCACATAGAACAAGGGAGTACCTCGCTCTGATACCAATTGAAAGTGCGTTATATCGACTAGAGGGGGGGGGTGAATAGGCGATTTTTATGAAATTCTTCACTAAGGAATTTGCCGGTGAGAAAATTCCTTAGCGAAGAACTACTAGCAGCGGAATAAGTACTCAAAAGTAAACATAACAGAATACAAGCATAGTCATCATGATGAAATGAAGACAGGCATAGAGTACAGGAAGCGTAAGCACAGGATAACACAGGATGAAGACAAACAGACTGAAGAAATTGAACTGAGGAAATTGAGAAAGTCTTCAGTCAAAGTCTTCAAACACAGATATGAACAAACACACAACACAAATATGAGGAAATGAAAGAGTTGAGGGAATAGAACCAGTAAGCTTGGAGAAGACAATGATTTGATAGACCAGTGCCAACTACTGTCTCAGTTGTACGACTGGTTGGAGCGGCTGAGTATTTAAACTCGAGGAGACACAGTCCCGGACACCCAGTCCTGAACACGCAACTCAGGACACCAAGTCCTCATCGTATTCTCCTTGAACTAAGGTCACACAGACCTCGTCCAATCACTCATGATAAGTCTTTAGGTGACTTCCGAACCTTCACAAACTTGGTCACTCGGCGATCCACAATTCATCTTGGATGCTCTAGACCATGACGCCTAACCGTCTAGAAGAAGCACAGTCTTCAAAGTTAACAAGCGTGGGATCCACGCAGGATCAATCTCTTCAGTGATTCTCAATCACTTGGGGTTTGTAGGTGTTTGGGTTTTGGTTTTTCCTCACTTGATGATTTTCGCTCAAAGTCCTCGGAGGATGGGATGCTCTCAAATGACAAGTGTCAGTTTCTCTCAGAGCAGCCAACCAGCTAGTGGTTGTAAGGGGCGGCTATTTATAGCCTAGGGAGCAGCCCGACATGATAAGACATAAATGCCCTTCAATGATATGACCGTTAGGTGGATAGATATTTTGGGACAGCTGGCGCATAGCACAGCAACGGTCGGAATTTTGAGTAGCAAAATCCTCAGGGCTATCATGTTCCTCACTATTAGACAATCCACACTGGCGAATTTCTAACTCCTCAGTCAGAACAAATTCCTCAGAGACCAGAAGAACTTTGTCTCTGTCACTGAAGAATATGACAGGACTGTATGAGATTTCCAATGGCTTCACTCAAAGGGATTGGTAGGTGTAGGATTTTGAGTTGAGCGTCACATGGAAATTTTTACTTAGTATTTCCTCGACCCCCTTTAACAGTACGGTGTTTCCTATGACTCAAGAAAGAGAAAATGAAACTACGAAAACGAAAGTCTTCACGCTTCATGTTCCTCGAATGAATACCAAGTCTTCAAGGTCACACCAATTTCTTCACTTTCAAAGTCTTCAAAAATCCAAAGTCTTCAGTCGAAGAACTTCATTTTTAGGGGTCGACTTTCTCTATAAATATCAAACTCCTCATAGACTTATAGGCCTGTGTACACTCACAAACGCATTAGTCTCTTAACCTATAAGTCTTCAATACACAAAAATCACTAAGGGGCACTAGATGCAATTACACATACCAGCAGCGTAGGGTCATGTCGATGCCAGACAACTTGCTTGATGATCACAGTACTGGTACTCCCTACAGTGCTATGCCCTAACTTGCTTGAGTAGAGTAGTAGAGTTGGACTCTGCTCTACTACTAGCACCGGAGGAGTAGTATATTCTAATCTAAAATAGTTACAAACTTCAATGCCCGAGCATGGAACGACTACGAACCGTGTTCAAAGACTGTGTCTACGTGGTGTTTGGACATGGGCGACAACTTCAACGCCAACGGTGCTGCTCCCGTTGCACCGTATGTGTTTCTGTCCTTCTTGTTCGAAATCATGGTAGAATTCATGATTTATTTTATGCTTATTTGGATTAAATCTCGTAGTAACTTGCTCATATATTCAACTAGCGCAACGTCCCCTATAGCCACTCCTGTTTCATGGACGGCCTGGTCGATGCCTCCAAGGAGCCCTTCGTCCACTACTATGAGTGCCCGATGCCGTTTTGTGGCTCGCCGACGGACATGGTGCATCACCTCACGGATGCGTGCATCGGTCACTGCTGGCCCTTGGCGGAGAACATCAAGTACGAGACGTGCTACCCGTTCACCATGCCAGAGTCGCTGGAGGATCACCGCCGCCTGCTAGTCTCGGAGGAGGACGGCAGCGTCTTCCTGTTGATCGTGGGCACCGGCGAGGCCCGCTCAGGCCGCCTCCCCGTCTCTGTAATGTGCGTCAGGGGCAACGCCGCTGACGCTGACACTGACACGAGGCCGATGTACGGGTGCGTGGTCAGTGTTACTACCCCTCCGGGTCGCGTGGGCGGCGACACCGGCCTCGTCGAACGAACTTGGACTTTGGGGAGCTAGGACTACCCCGCCAATGTGGACTTGGAAAACCCATGGTATCCTTTACCCGCCGATGCGGTGCACGGGGACTCCAAGGAGGTTCACCTGGACATACGCATTATCAAGTTAAATGTTGATCATTAGTCTTCGCTCAATGTAATCCGCTGTCTAAGCATGTGGAGACTTCCATGCAGGATCTTGCTCTATTGGAGTATCGCGCATGAATAAAAGTGTATCCGTTTATGGTTTAGTCTAGAATCTTCCATGTATGAATTTTTACTACAGTACTGGTGAAAGACTTACGATGAACCATTTCTTACATCTCCTCTGCCCGCTTGCAAATCATCCTAATTTAATCCCTCCGTCTAGGTGTATAAGGGCATGGTTAATATTACTTAATAGTATAGCCAACTGTTGACTATAAGAAAGTGCCATGTCATCTGTAGCCAACATGTATAACAATCGATACTCAAAAACTAATTCTTAAAGATCATTTCTTGCAAAGCACAATAAGTGTTATTTCTTCACAAGTTTTGGATGCAAGTTTTGGGCACCTTACTACTATAGATTAGTACGACCAAAAATTGAACTAACATTATATATAGTACGATAAATGCTGATGCATGTCACCTAAAATTATATCATTCAAAACTATGTTCAAATACGAATCCAACGATATAGTTTTTGTTGACATGCACTAACATTTTGTCAGTTAAATCTTCAGTCAAATTCAATGGGGGACTAATAAACCACGACCGATGTAGTACAAGTGTAGAGGGCGTCGCTACACGGGAGTCTCACCTCTCACCCCGCTCGTGGCGCAGCAGTAAAGCCGTCATATCACAAAACCCAACCACTCCCAGTAATAAGTGGCCTGGTAAAATAAACAGACAAGCAACCATCACATCCCTCCATCTTTTTTGCATTTCATCTCTCTGCATTTACTTTCTCTGGTTCATCTCGCACACTCGATCCCTAGCTACTACTCCTAGGGCCAGTTCTTTTGGCGGCTTCCCCAGCTTTTCCCACAAGACTAGTCACAGTGGAGAGTACTACTCATTTATTTGGGCTTCTAAACTACTACTCTGTCCTGGTTTATTCCCCACCATTGTAATTTGTGCTAAATTTTGACCAAAGATTTAACTGGTTTATTCCTCACCATTGTAATCCCATCGTCTAGGTGTGTAAGTCATCTTACGAAAACCAAATAATCCCAAAACGCTTAGGCGTGGTGCATTAACTTCTACCTCGTTTCTTGTTTCTTGACATATCAACCAATAAGAGATAAAGAGTGTGCATGATTACAGGGTGTAGGAAGCGGTTTGGGAATTTGCATGCCTTTCCAACCAGTGAGATACTCCGTACAAAGTACGACAGAGAAATAACCACAGAGAAGGAAGCTAAAAGTAAACAATCAAACGAGCATTTTTTGCATTTGTTTTGCATTGAATCATTTCACAAGCTTGACTAGTGCTGTTTTTCTACTTTTACAAAAACCGCATCATAATGTTAAAATGTTCATTTGCACGTACTCCCTCCGTCCGGGTTTATTAGGCCTAAAGACAACTTCTCTTAGACCAAGACACATAGTAATTTGCTCATATTAATTCTTCCATTCCACTCCCAATGCACTCTCTCACATGCATACAACCAATGAAATGGTTGCATGCATGCACCTTTCCAACGCGGGGCCTTATAAAAGGGGACATGCTTGTGATGCTGAGAGGCCTAATAAACCCGGACAGAGGGAGTACATAAGTAATAGTAGTACTCCCTCCGTCTAGGTGTATCAGTCTTCCCCCTTTCTTGGTCACGGTGCACAACCAAAGATGACTTATTGACCTGTACGGAGGGAGTAGCACAGTCTGCAAGCATATATCAAGAGAGACGTGTAGTGCGATAGTATATAGTAAAGTTTGTGCTATATGCACGTACTTGCAAAATGCGTACAAATACACAAGGTGTCCAAACTTTCCCTTTTACATACTTAATTAAGGATGCTAAAAATTCCTGAACGTTCGGGATTTATCATTTGCGTCCCAAAACTAATGAGATCGCCTTACGAAACAAAAATTATACTCCTCCTAAAAGCCACGGTGCTCGCAGGAGCGCTTGCGGCGCGCCACGAGTGCCCTGGTGCGCGGTTGTTTCCCAGCGCGCCGACACAACACCTCTTCCTCAGCCTTGCAACTCGCGAGGTGCTGATTGGCGGCTTGCCGGCGGGCGAGCGCAATCTCACCGGTGTGGTGATCCGGCACCAACAGCTACTCCTCCTCGCTAGAAGCATGCACCCGGTCCACGTACCTCCAAGCGTAGATGAGGCGCTTGAGCCTGACTGCACATAGGGCGTCGGCACGGGCGTCCTCCGCCACACTCACGGCCCTCGCACGAGCCTTCTGCCAAAGAGCCAATTGCCTGACTCTCTCGGACACGACATAGGCCTCCCAGGAAGCTTGTTCCGCGGTGCGCTTCTCTTCCCCGGCCTTCTTCTCCGCCTCTATTTTGGCGCGCTCTGCTGGAGGCAAAGCCTCCCACAAGGCAACATCCATTTCTTTTCAAAGGTCCTCAAGGCTGGGGGGGGCTCGGCGGGCGGCGCGGCGTTCTCCTTGTAGCGGGGAGCCGACGCGTCCTCCGGCGCGCGTGCTGGCGAGATTGGGAACGCTGAAGCGTCCACCTCGACGCGTCGCGGCGAGGAGCGGAACACCGACGCGTCCTCCTCGACTAGTGGCGGCGAGGAATGGAACGGCGACGCGTCGCGTCGCGGCGAGGAGCGAAACGCCGACGCGTCCTCCTCAACTAGTGGCGGTGAGGAATAGAACGGCGACGCATAGCAGCGAGGAGTGGAACACCGACGCGTCTTCCTCGACTAGTGGCGGCGAGGAATGGAACGGCAACGCGTGACCATCCGCGCGGTGCAGCGAGGGGCTCCTAGGGATTGGGAGGGGTGATGCCATGGTGGTCGACGTGAGAGGGAGGGGGAGGAGATAGCGATGAGCGTGAACGTGAGGGGGAGGAGATAGCGATGAACGTGAATGTGAGGGGGAGGAGATAGCGATGTCGTGGGAGGCGCAGTATTTATAGCGAGAAATGGCACACCTACGTAAGATATGGACTGAGCTGCACAGACTTAACTGCAGGTCCAGTTGCGTCACCGACATGTGGGCCTGACCCCTGTTGGGCCCATATGTCAGTGACCCAATGCACCTGTAGTTAAGTAACAGCTACGTGGGCATATTTGTTGGAGTAAATTACGGGGGAGTAAAGGGGTGGAAATATTGCTGGTCACAACAGATTGGATGAGCGTGGGGGGGGGGAGGAGAGTCATGCATGCAGATTAAATTAACCCCGCTAAAAAACGATATTTTAAACATGGCTACTTGATCTGTGGCAACTGGCGAGCCACCGCGCTCCAAGTCGTCCACCTGTGGTCCCGACCATCAATTCCTACGGATCAAATTATCACGCGAGCTGACTATTCATACAAAGGTGCTCCACCACGTACCCAGTACCTGCGAATGCAGCAATCGTGCACCTAGGGTTTAGGGTTTATTTGTTAACGTCGCCTTTACGTAACACTCATGTGTGCGAGACAGCGAGAGGCCGACTGCGTGCGTGCACCTCTTCTCTTCGTATATGTACTCCACCGTTTGTCTGGTGTCCAAAAAATTATAATAACTACTAGCAATGTGCCAATGCGTTGCCACACGATCAAAGTAGATTAATACATATTCACCGATTTGATAGACACTTCCGTGATGATAATTTTGGTAATTTTGGTAATGTCATGGAACACTTCTACGACAGCACATGTATGACTATCTTGATTCTGTCATAAAATCGTCATAGATGTACATGCATGACAGAAAACGCGACCTACTGTGACAAACACGTATCATCATGGAAGTGTATTTTTTTGTAGTGTGTGGATTGTGTTTTCCTGGGATATGCTTTTCATAGCATTGATTATAGATTCTTGGTTGTAAAATATGAGGTACCTGACATGCATGTCGATACGATCATGGAGTCAAATGATGCGACTTTCTTTGAAGATATCTTTCGCATGAAGGATATGGCTACCTCATCTAATTAGGAGATGCCTAGTTCATGGACCCAGGAACCAATTACAATTATTGAACCTGTCATTTCGATGGAACACTTTGAAAGTCCTGTGGAGAAGAACAATGAAGTTCCTACTAGGAGCAAGAGACAAAGGACAGCAAAGTCCTTTGGTGATGATTTTCTTGTGTATCTCATAGATGACACTCCCAGTTCTATTTCAGAGGCCTATGCATCTGAAGATGCTGACTACTGGAAGGAAGCGGTCCATAGTGAGATGGATTCCATCTTGGCAAATGAAAACTGGGATATCACTGATCGTCCTTATGGGTGCAAACCTATAGGGTGCAAATGGGTATTCAAGAAGAAACTTAGGCCTGATGGTACTATTGAGAAATACAAGGCACGTCTCGTGGCCAAGGGTTATACCCAAAAGGAAGGTGAAGAATTCTTTGTTACTTACTCACCTGTGGCTCGACTGACCACTATTCAAGTACTACTTTCTCTAAAGGCCTCACATGGTCTTCACGTTCATCAAATGGATGTTAAGACTACTTTCCTAAATGGAGAGTTGGATGAGGAAATTTACATGGAACAACCAGATAGGTTTGTAGTAGATGGTCAGGAAGGAAAAGTGTGCAAGTTGCTGAAGTCTTTGTATGGACAGTGGCATGAGAAGTTTGAAAGAACTTTAACAGCTGCAGGCTTTGTTGTACACGAAGCTGATAAATGTGTGTACTATCGCCATGGTGGGGGCGAGGGAGTTATCCTTTGCTTGTATGTTGATGACATACTAATTTTTGGAACAAATCTGAATGTTATTAAGGAGGTCAAGGATTTCCTATCTCGTTATTTTGAGATGGATTTAGGTGTGGCTGATGTCATTCTGAACATCAAGTTGTTGAGAGACGATGATGGTGGGATTACATTGCTTCACTCTCACTATGTGGAAAAGATCTTGAGTCTCTTTGGTTATAGTGACTGCAAGCCCTCTCCAACACCATATGATGCCAGTGTGTTGCTTCGAAAGAATCAAAGAATTGCTAGAGATCAATTGAAATATTCTCAAATTATTGGCTCGCTTATGTACTTAGCCAGTGCTACAAGACCCGACATCTCTTTTATTGTTAGCAAACTGAGTCGGTTTGTCTCAAAACTAGGAGATTTGCATTGGAAAGCTCTAGAGAGAGTTTTGCATTATTTGAAAGGCACTGCAAATTATGAAATTCACTACACGGGGCACCCAAAGGTGCTTGAAAGGTATAGTGACTCAAACTGGATCTCAGATGCTGATGAGATAAAGGCCACGAGCGGATATGTATTCACTCATGGAGGTGGCGTTGTTTCTTGGAAGTCTTGCAAGCAGACCATCTTAACAAGGTCAACTATGGAAGCAGAACTCACAACACTAGATACAGCTACGGTCGAAGCAGATTGGCTTCGTCGGCTCTTGAATGACTTGCCGGTTGTTGAGAAACCTGTACCGGGTATCCTTATGAACTGCGAGAATCAAACCGTGATCATGAAAGTGAGTAGCTCAAATGATAACATGAAGTCGTCAAGACACGTTCAAAGAAGGTTAAAGTTTGTCAGAAAAATGAGAAACTCTGGAGTTATTGCATTGGATTATATCCAAACGTCTAAAAATCTGGTGGATCCTTTTACTAAGGGTCTATCATGTAATGTGATAGATAATGCATCGAGGGAGATGGGTATGAGACCCACAATATGAGTTGTTCACAATGGTAACCTAGTCTATGTGATCGGAGATCCCGTGAATTAGATGTGGAAGACAAGCTGTTGGTCATTTGAGAGGAGAGTATCCTTACTATTAACAATACCACTCCATGAAGATGCAATACTCTCCCAAATTTGCATGGCGGGTTGATGTATATCTTAATGTGTTCTAAGTGGCTCATTGAAGCAAAGATGTTGTCCTGCATAACATCTTTTGACGAACACACCTATATGAGTCTGATTGTTAAATGTCGCAATCTATGAGAGTATGGTTCTCTCTAGTAAACTCATGAAAGGTCTCAGAGTATGACGCATAAGCTCCACCCGCGCGGAAGACCCACGGTAGCCAAGTATTGGTCAAGGCTTTATGTGAAGCTAGATTCACAGAAAACTTGCAGTTCAAGGCCAAGTCCACTGTTCAAGTTGCTTACTAGTGTAGCATAGAGTTCTAGGTGCAAGTTCAACTTCATAGTCTCCACTGCAGTACCGGTATATAAAATAGTGTTTTGGTACCAAAGGCAAATTTTGTGTGCCTCTGGGATCTGGTGGGGGCTTGCTGGAATTTTGTCTATTTTGGGTCAGCTCAATAGCATTTTAAGAAATTCCTAATAAATCCTAGAGGCCCACGCAGCCCATTCGTGCAAGGAAAGAGGTGGAACTAAAGTTTAGTCCCACATTGCTAGTTTGGTTGCAGTTGGACCTCCTTATAAGGGAGGATGTTTCCTCACATGTATGAGGATGAGAACAAGAGGGACATTCACGCGCGCTCCTCCTCCGCCGCCCGCCTCGCCACACCTCATCATGACGCGCCGCGGGTTGCGGGGATGAGCCAAGCTAATGTCTAAATTTTTGCCATGCACGACTGGTATGCGAAAGCTCACATAGAAGTTGAAAAGGATTTTGCTATAGTGGAGACTGAATGCGAACGACGCATCCCTTCGGCTGCTGGCTGTTCACTTTGCCTCCCTCTCTTCGTTTCATCTCCCGTCGCTGCCCTCTCACCTTCTCCTCCTCCTATAAAAGGGAGGTCGCTCCTCCCAAAGAGACGCACCAGAAGATCATCTCCCCTTTGCCACCAAGTTCCTGAGCACCGCGTTGCTGCTACGTTCTTCCCCATCCCAGCTTGCGGCGTGCACCGCAGGTCGGGACAGTAGGCCTCCGAAACCGCACCTCTTTGAGTCCTATATGGGAGAAGGGTGATAAGGTTTTTGAGGAGCGCTCCGCGCGACTACTGACTTCTTTGTCACGGATGCCCCGGACTCCGACGACTACTTCCCCGACGATGACTTCTTCCCCGACGTTGACAACCTCCTCAATGACATGGCTGGCGAGGACACTGACCCCAAGTCCAGTGCTACTACTGCCACTGCCGTCCCGTACGTGTTCTTGCTCTTTCTGTTAGAGGTCCTGCCACAGTTCCTTGTTCTAGTGTCTGCCCTACATATGTTAGGTTCTACTTCATATATGCAACTTGATCTAATGTCTGTTCTAGATGTGTTCAACTCAAGTTCATATATGCAGAAGATATTTACCTTCTCTTTGTCAGAGTGCATGACTTGCTTTATCTCTGCTATATTATTCATGCTTTATCTAGTATTTCCGTTAGTAAAATTATTTGGTAAATTGCTCATATTTCCAACTGATAATATGTGCATCGAAAGCAAAATAGTACATAATATATCTTTCTAAAAATTTTCTTCACATGTACGTCACTACTCTGTACAAATAAACTAAGTGTTACTTCCTATGTCTCAAAATAAGTGTTGTGTCTTTAGTTCACATTTGATAATAATTATACAGGGAAAAATATAGGCTTACTACTAAAGATATGTGCAACGAAATCAAAATAGTACGTAATATATCTATCTAAAAAAATTCTTCAAATGTACGTCACAGCTCCGTGCAAATAAACTCAGAATTACTATATTAAGAGACAAATATTCTATGATTTGACTACACAGAACATAAGATCCAACAATGGCCATGTAAATAATAACAATTTTTTTGTATATGAATCAACCAAATCTAATTGTTGAATATGTAATTCGGCGAAGAGTTTCCTAAAGATTTCTAGAATTGGCCACGGTCAAGGAGCGTAAGAGGTTCTCCTAAAAAGTCAAGTAAAAGGATTAGGATTGTTGAAAACGCATAGGAGCTCTCGGGGTGCTACGCACCTTGTATGAATAGTAAAATAAAAAATAATTCTAGAATTTTTTTAAATAAAATAATCCAAAACTTCAGGGTATCAAACTTGGTCATTCATTCTACTCACGTACAAAGTTTTGCCAAGAAATGGCATCTGTAGTATTCTTAGTGAAGAAAATACAGTCCGATGTATGATTCGTTCAAACAGTTTTTTAGGGATAATTTGTTTTATGCACCTAGTTGGGTCACATTCAGCAGGTTTAACCCTGGTTTCCGAAAACATTCATTCCCGCCCAAACCACTTTGCTCGTCTTATGCTTTTGCCCTTTGACCGTCACTTTGAAAACTTCATAACAAATTTATACTAACTCAGAAAAATGCGAATAAGATATCAAAGTGTTCAGAAAAACATCATCTATGTGTGCATGTCATTTTCATTCATGACAAATATGTTGGGAAGTCCCCATCTCAGTTTGAGCTCATATGATCTCAGCATGCATACTAAAATCTAAAAACTGGAAAAGATTCTATAAAAAATTGATGGCAAACATTGACCAATATTTTGAGTGCTTTCCAAGTTTCATTAAGAACTGACTTTCGTGGAAGTCATGGCGAAAAAATTGAATTAGCACTCAGAAATGCTTTTGTTTTGGAGCATTGATTTTTTTGCCACGACTTCCACGGATGTCATTCCGTTTTGTAACTTGGCAAGCTCTTAAAACATTGGTCAATGTTTTCCACCAAAAAATAGAATTTTCTGATTTTTTTTCATATTTTACTGCTCATGTTGAGATCATATGAGCTCAAACTGAGATGGAGACTTTGAAAGTGCGTTATATCGACTAGAGGGGGGGTGAATAGGTGATTTTTAGGAATTCTTCACTGAGGAATTTTAGGGTGAGGAAATTCCTTAGCGAAGAACTACTTGCAGCGGAATAAGTACTCAGAAGTAAACATAACAGAACACAAGCATGGTCATCATGATGAAATGAAGATAAGCACATAGTACGGAAAGCATAAACACAAGATGACATGGGATGAAGATGAACAGACTAAAGAAATTGAGCTTAGGAAATAGAGAAAGTCTTCAGCCAAAGTCTTCAAACAGATATGAATAAGCACTCAACACATAACTGAGGAAATGGAAGGGTTGAGGAAATGGAACCAGGTAGCTTGGTGAAGACAATGATTTGGTAGACCAGTTCCAACCGCTGTGAAAATTGTACGTCTGGTTAGGGCGGCTAGGTATTTAAACCTGAGGACACATAGTCCCAAACACCCAGTCCTGAATACGCAGATCAGAACACTCAGTACTCATCGTATTCCCCTTGAGCTAAGGTCACACAGACCTCACCCAATCACTCGTGGTAAGTCTTCAGGTGACTTCCGAACCTTCACAAACTCGGTCACTCGGCGATCCACAATTCCTCTTGGATGCTCTAGACCATGACGCCTAACCGTATGGAAGATGCACAGTCTTCAAAGGTAATAAGCATAGGATCCACGCAGGATCAATCTCTTCAGTGATGCTCAATCACTTGGGGTTTGTAGGTGTTTGGGTTTTCCTCACTTGATGATTTTCACTCAAAGTCCTCGGAGGATGGGATGCTCTCAAATGACAAGTGTCAGTTCCTCTCGGGGCAGCCAACTAGCTAGTGGTTGTAGGGGGCGACTATTTATAGCCTAGGGAGCAGCCTGACATGATAAGACTCAATGATATGACCGTTAGGAGGGTAGATATTTTGGGACAGCTGGCACCAGGCACAGCAATGGTCGGAAATTTGAGTATCAAATTCCTCAGGGCTATCATGTTCCTCACTATGTAGGCAATCCGCACTAGCGAATTCCTAACTCCTCAATCAGAACAAATTCCTCATATACCAGAAGAACTTCGTCTTAGTCACTGAAGAATATTACTGAACTGTATGAGATTTCCAATGGCTTCACTCGAAGGGATTGGTAGGTGTAGGATTTTGAGTTGAGCATCACATGGAAATTTTTCCTTAGTATTTCCTCGACCCCTTTAACAGTACGGTGTTTCCTATGACTCAAGAAAGAGAAAATGAAACTATGAAAACAAAAGTCTTCACGCTTCATGTTCCTCGAGTAAATACCAAGTCTTCAAGGTCACACCAATTTCTTTACTTTCAAAGTCTTCAGAAATCCAAAGTCTTCAGTTGAAGAACTTCATTTTTAGGGGTCGACTTTCTCTGTAAATATCAAACTCCTCATAGTCTTATAGACCTATGTACACTCATAAACACATTAGTCCCTTAACCTATAAGTCTTCAATACACCAAAATCACTAAGGGTCACTAGATGCACTTACAATCTCCCCTTTCTGGTGATTGATGACAATATAGGTTAAGTTTTCAATGGGGATAAACATATGAAGTGTAAATACTGATATTGAGGAATTTGATTGCAAGATATAGAAGAACTCCCCCTGAAGATGTGCATTGTGAGGAATTTGCTTTTGAAGCATTGCACACTTTGAAGAATAGAATCATGGATATCTCCCCCTATATCTTGTAATTCATACATGCATGACATAATATGAAGAATTTGAAATGCATGATGAAATATGGTGACTGAGTAATTCAGCATGCGTGCATTAACATATATGAGGAATAAGCATGCAGAAAAACACATCAAAAGTATCAGAGCACCATCGGTTTTAAGTTTACAACTCGATCCAATAAACTTTTAGAAGAACGAGAGTTGTAACTTAGCAAAAAAACGCCCATATAAGATAGACCCGCTTGAAGACTAACTCAAATTTCTCCCCCTTTGTCATCAAATGACCAAAAGGATCGAAAATGAGGACTAACGCCCCTGAAGAATGTCAAGTTGATGAAGGAGCGCCAGCGTTGTTGGGGTCGTTTGTTGATGTAGGGCCTGCCGCAGTGTCGTCCAAGTCTTCATGCTTATCGGTGTCGGCGATGAAGAATAAGAGCTGGCCACCAAGGAAGGGACCTTGACCTTCTTGAATTTCTTCGGTGGAGGTGCAGATCAGTCAAAATCTTCCTTGAGACCCATTTTCTTCAGATCTTCTTCACTATAGACATGGGACAGAATAGCCCTGGTGCGACCGAAAACCTCATGGAGGTAGTAGTGGTTTTTCTTCACTGCATTGTGTGTAGCGGTCATTGTCGGTGGGAACGATACCTATGGGATCAAGAGAATCCCTACTACGGTTGCGGGGCGCAGGGTCGTGAGAAGAGCGGATCAAACATATAGCACATGATTCGTTTATCCAGGTTTGGGCTGCGGGGATGCGTAAAACCCTACTCCTTCTTTGATGGTTGTATATCTGTGTTCTTGAGCTAGCTATGGGGCGTGAGGAGCTCCAAAAAGCTGAATCCCTCTCCTGGTCGCCTCAGGCCTCCTTTTATAGGAAAGGGGTTGCCAAAGTGGCATATAGGAGGTGGAAAGGGAACAGTGATGTGAGGTTATCCCTCACAGTACATGACAAGGCGCATTTAATGCGTCTTGCCCAGGTGTACTTGCTTTATCGGGGACGGGGGAGAGCCCTGTCTCGTCCGTCGCCGCTCCCTCTCGCATCAAGACGCGCCCTGGCCAGCGGCGCCCGCGGTGCCATGTAGGCTGGCAGGCAACTGAGGTGGCGCAGTGGTGGGTCTCCATGAAGATTTGCATGCCACCACGTAGGTGCCTGCCCAGCTGGTTGGGTCGGCAGTTGCATGCGAATGGCGGTGGAGGTTTGACTGGCGTGGGCCTGATGATGGCCCTACGGGTGTTATTGGCAAGGGCCTTGCCGGGGCCTCGGCAAGGGTCTTGCCGTGGCGCCTGCTATCATCCCTGGCAAGGCTCTTGCCGGGGGCCTTGTGGTCCTCCTTGGCTGGGATCCCGCCAAGGATCATCATCTTCTAAAGGGTGTATCTGATCTTTGAATTTCTTCACAAAGATCTGCATGCCACCACGGGGATGTCTCCCGAATCCTTGCCCCATGGGGGCAGTGGACTCAAGGGTGACTCACTCCGTAGGTGTGGGGCGAGCTGCCACGACAAGGGTCTTGCCGGGTTTGCTGAAACCGCCTACCGGCAAGGATCTTGTCGGGGGAGGGGTCCGCTTTGTCCCCTTTGCTCTTTGTGGTCTTGGTCTTGGCGTCGTTCTGCTTCTCCTGAGCTTCGGCCTTACCTTGGCTCACCTCCCTTGCCTTGCTCAGTGTGGTGGTGCCCGTGGCTCAGACTGCCCGTGCACAGTTATAGGAGTACAAAAAGTGTACCCCTTTTTTTTGTACACCGACAGGAGCCCCCGGGCCTGGGCCACACGTAAGCGCAATCGCGTCGTTGGGCTAGGCCCAAAAACGGTGCGCGGGCAGGCAGGGCGGTTTTTACCGCGATAAGTCTCTTCGCGCGCTGCGCTTCCCAAGTTTCCCGCGCGGGGCGCGGCGTGGGGAGGCGTGTGTGAGTGGGCGGCATGCATGGGGCTGAGCTCTGCATGCATGCGTCACGTCGTAGTAAAGGGGGCGGTTCGCGCCTTCCCCATAAACAGAGGGAGGCGTGGAGGCACGGCCCATTTACTGAACGGGGCCGAGGCGTGGTCTTCAAGGCGTCCCCTCCCCACGATCACGGGGTGGGGAGAGGTCGCCTCACCCGTCGCCTCGGTCCTGCACGCCTGCCATGTGGCTCTCATGCGCTTGGGGTGGTGAACGGTGGAGGCGGGAAACCGGGCCGCCGCGGCTGGGGCGGCGGGTCGGTCCCAGTTCCCTGCGCTTTCCGCGTCTTGATTGGCTGAGCGGGGCGGCCGAGCCCCCACCCCGTTCATTTATAAAGAGCGGGAGGGGGGATGGCATCCCGCATTCCTTCATCTCCTCCTTCCTTCAGCTTCTGCTCCCCCTTCCATCCGTCATGGAGAGAGGGAACCCTGGTCCTTCAACGGTGGTGGCGAGGGTCGCCACTCGACAACGTGTCCCTCCTTCTCCTGCACCCGCGGGGTAGAGCCAGCCGCGAGGGGAAGGGGGAGGGGACGAGGCCGTGGGTGAGGCCGAGGCGCTCGGGGAAGAGTAGGACGGGGCAGCGCGCCGGCCTCGCCTCCGCCAGCAGTTCTTCCCCCCATGGAGGGCCACGTTGGGGATGACCCTTGCGAGTTCTTCGTAAGGCTACGCTGGCCGCCTCGCCGTTGCCTTCGTCTCCCGACTCCATTCACGCGGGAGAAGGAGCTGGATCCGCCGGAGTCGTTGTGGCTGCACATGAGGGGCTGCGCAATCAGTGGCACGTGGGCAGCGCCGATTTCCTCGCCCCTCACGTGACGTATCTCCGTCGGGGATGGAAGACGTTTACCCATATCCACCGCTTGACGGAGGGGCTCACTCTCCATTTTAAGCTGATGGAGGGTGGCCTTCTCTCCGTCAAGGTCTTTGGGTGCTTCGGGACCCATGCAAGGTGCTGCGTGGAGAGCTCTTCCTCGGGGGGGAGTGACGAGGAGGACAGCGGCAACGACGACAAGGGTAGTAGGCGGCAGGATGACGAGTCCGATTAGGTGTCGGGCGCCGCTCCGTGCGGCACCGGCGACCCCATCATCCGTGTCGCCGGCTCCCTGAACTTCTCGGGGTCGTCTCCTTGGGCGGCTGGCGTTGGGAGGCTGCGGAAGAGGAAGAGGGCGGGCGACAAGGCCGTCAAGTCGGAGTACGCGGGCACCGACGCCTTCGACGCGTGCTGATGTCCCGCCGCCTCATCTTCGAGCTTTGCTTCCAGCGCCGCCATCACCATCCAGCCTTCGGACGACCACCGAGATGTTCTCTTGGTGTCTTCTGCCACCCGTAGCTCGTCTAGGCGCCCCTTTTGCCCTTTTTGCCTCCTTGATCTGCCTCCTGAGGAGAGGGACAAGAAAGGGATTACGGGCACCTTATCTCTTTTTAGTTTGTAAGCCTTCGGGCCTTAGCTGAATTTAAAACTTGTAATACCATCATTCATGTTTTTCATTCCCTATGGACTGTACCTGAGTGGAATGTTTTTAATGAAAAAGGGATGCTTGCCAGGTCATTTGTTTGTGGGTAGAACCCACGACAAGGAGTAAATCCTTGATATCCTTAAGATAAACATTTCCTTGCCCGGAAATAGGCCTTGCCATCTCCCCACTTCGCTCGACCTTTCTCACACCTTTGGTGAAGGCAGGGATGAGGTGGGTTCAGGCTCCTTGTTTCATCCTCTCGCTGCCGCGACTACTACCAAACCTGGCCCCAGGAACGAGCCCTAGGGCCTAGAGTTAGGGGAGCACGGTAGTTTTAGGAAAAAACGAGGTTTCACATAACTCAGTCCATAAGGGGATGCATGATAACGGACGAAGAACTCATCTGAAGCTGTAGCCCCCGGCAACTTTGGTTTGCCGTGGGTGAATCTTTGCTCTTGCAGCCCCCGGCAATACTGGCTTGCCGGGGTCTAGATACTGGTCTGCCCCTCTTCTCTTTTTCGTCCTCAAGTGATCCGGCAAGGATACATGTGAGTCATGCGAACCAAAGAAGACGAAAGAATCGGCAAAGAGACGCACACTCGACCTCTAAGCTAGGGGTTAGTTGCCGCTAAGCACTATCAACCCTAACAAAGGACGAGACTCGACCTAGCATGCATGCTATAACTTAGGGCGCCAGCGCTTCATTTATTTATGCTCAGGGTCTGCGCCTGGCTTTGTACAAAGGGTTACATGCATCATTGGCAATGCTTGTACAAAAGGTGGCTTGCCGGGGGGCCCGGCAAGCCGTGCCTCACGGGTAAAACTTGCGAAGATGCTCAATGTTCCAGGAGTTACTCACCGGAACGGCATCTTCGGTCTCCAGGCGGACTGCGCCGGGCCTGGTGACTCGCATTACCCGATAAGGGCCTTCCCACTTTGGCGTCAACTTGTTGGAATTCTTGGCCGATTGAACACGCCGAAGGACAAGGTCGCCTTCCTCAAGGCTTCGGGCATGAACCTTGCGGCTATGGTAGCGGCGCAAGGCTTGCTGGTAGCGTGCTGCTTTCACAGCCGCCCGAAGACGATCTTCCTCAAGGAGCATTGCTTCATCTTGCTGCAGTTGCTCTTGCTCAAGCTCATCATAAGCGAGCACTCGAGGTGACCCGTATATGAGTTTAGTGGGGAGAACTGCTTCTGCCCCGTATACCAGGGCAAAAGGTGTCTGGCCGGTGGCTCGATTTGGCGTCGTCCTGATCGACCAAAGAACCATCGGCAACTCATCAATCCAGCGCCTTCCACTCTTGTGCAGCCTGTCAAAGGTCTTGGTCCTTAAGCCTCGCAGTACTTCAGCGTTTGCCCTCTCAGCTTGACCATTGCTTCATGGGTGAGCAACGGAAGCGAAACAGACTTTGCTGCCGAGGTCTTGGATATATTGCATGAAGGTGCGGCTGGTGAACTGTGTGCCGTTGTTGGTGATGACCCTGTTGGGTACACCAAAACGGTACACTAGTCCCCTGAAGAACTTGACGGCTAACTGAGCTGTGACCTTCCTCACTGCCTCCACCTCCGGCCACTTTGTGAACTTGTCGATTGCAATGTACAAGTACTCAAAGCCCCCAACAGCGCGGGGGAAAGGGCCCAGTATGTCGAGCCCCCAGACCGAGAGGGGCCAGGAGAGAGGAATGGTTTGAAGGGCTTGAGCTGGCTGATGAAGCTTCTTTGAATGGAACTGACACGCTTCACACCTGGTGACTAGTGTCGTCGCATCCTGGAGGGCGGTGGGCCAGAAGAAGCCTTGCCGAAATGCCTTGCTGGCAAGGGCCCTTGACCCGATGTGGGATCCACATATGCCTCAGTGTATCTCCGCCAATAGCTCCAGTCCTTCCTCCCGAGGGATACACTTCAATTTCACACCGTTCGGCCTCTTTTTGTACATGACGTCATCGACAAACCGGTACATGGTAGAGCGACGGGCTACTTTTTCCGCTTCTTCCCGCTCTTCAGGAAGTTCCCCTGTTTGGAGGAATCGGACGGTATGCTATGCCCACGCTGGAGCCTGAGGCTCGACGGCGAGGACTAAAGGCATTTCCTCCGCTATAGGAGCGGCTGTCTCGACAGCAAGAGCTTGACGCTCCGCCGGAGCTAGCCGTCCTGTGGTGGGCTTAGTGTCCCCGGCAACATCCTTGCCGGCGGCTCCGGGGAGCTCGGCGGGAAAGTACTTGCTGGGTCCTGATTTCCTCCTCTTGTTCTGCTCTGTTGATGGATCAACGGATGGCTGAGTTAGCTGGAGCACAAAGGTACCTGGTTCCACAGGTAGCTTGAGGGCAGCGCGTTTTGACAGGTAATCGGCGATATCTTTCTTCGCTTGGGGAACGTATTCAGCCTATATACCGTCGAAACGCTCTTCCAGCTTTCTCACTTCATCGACGTAGGCCTTCATCAACGGGCTCTGGTAGTCCTTGTTGACTTGTTTGACGACGAGTTGCGAGTCACCCCTGACGATGAGCTTCTTGATTCCGAGGTCCGCCATGATCCTAAGACCGGCAAGCAGCCCTTCATACTCTGCCGTATTGTTTGTTGACACCTCCCTGGGGAAGTGCATCTGGATCACGTACTTCAGGTGCTCTCCGGTGGGCGCGACAAGCAGTACGCCAGCCCCGGCGCCGTGTAAGGAGAAAGCTCCATTAAAGTACATGATCCAACTGCAACTTGCCTCCTTGCCGGGGAGAGCAGTCTCTTGGGCTTCTTCGTCAGGCGTTGCGGTCCATTCTGCAATGAACTCCACCAGGACTCGGCTCTGAATCATCGAAGTACTTTCAAACTTGAGGCCAAAGCTGGACAGCTCCAACGCCCATTCTACAATTCTTCCCGTTGCATCTGGATTGTGCAATATCCGTTGCAGAGGGAGGTGTATGATGACAGTGATCTCGTGTGCCTGGAAGTAGTGACACAGCTTCCTCGAGGCCATAAGAAGGCCGAAGAGCAGCTTCTGCATGCCGGAGTACCTTGATCTAGCTCCCTGCAAGAGGGAACTAACAAAGTAGACAGGGTGCTGCATCATTTTCTTCTTCGGCGGCACTTCAACTGGTTGTGTCGTCTCTGCATTGGTGGTGTCAGGCTCTGTCGCTGCCATTACCTCGTCGTCAACCTCTCTCTGCGCCACTAGTGCGGCACTGACCACGTGGTTCGTTGCCGCCAGGTATAGCAGCAACGGCTCCTGTGGCCTAGGCGCAACTAGTATTGGCGCGGAGGAGAGGTACTTCTTCAAATCTTGCAATGCTGCTTCGGCTTCTGGTGTCCACTCCATCGGGCCCGCCTTTTTCAGGATCTTGAAAAAGGGAAGGCGTGCTCGGCAGACTTGGAAATGAATCTGCCCATGGCGGCGACGCAACCAGCAAGCCGACACACATCCTTGATTCGCTTGGGTGCTTCAATCTGCTCCATAGCTTTGATCTTGTCGGATTGGCCTCTATCCCACGCTATGACACAAAGAACCCGAGAAGCTTGCCAGACGGGACGCCAAAGACGCACTTCTCAGGGTTCAGCTTGAGATTGATCTTGCGCAGGTTTGCAAATGTTTCTTGCAAATCCGGTATGAGGGTTGCCCTGTCCTTGGTTTTGACCACTATGTCATCCATATAAGCTTCCATATTTCTATGGAGTTGGGGTTCAAAACCAATCTGGACCGCCCTTGCAAACGTCGAACCAGCACTCTTCAGCCCGAAAGGCATCCACATGAAACAATACATACCACATGGGGTGATGAATGCTGTTTTCTCTTCGTCTTCTCTTGTCATGAAGATCTGGTTGTAGCCGGAGTAGGCATCGAGGAATGACAACAGATCACACCCAGCTGTGGAGTTAACAATCTGGTCGATGCGTGGCAACATGAAGGGGTCCTTAGGACAAGCCTTATTGATATCTGTGTAACCAATACACAACCTCCACTTCCCATTAGCCTTGCGCACTATGACCGGATTGGCCAACCACGTTGGATGGAGCACTCCTCTTACCAAACCCGCTGCTTCCAGTTTCCGGATCTCCTCTGTGATGAACTCTTGTCGTTCCAAAGCTTGCTTTCTGACCTTCTGCTTGACGGGCCGCGCATGAGGACAAACAGCAAGGTGGTGCTCAATCACCTCCCTGGAAACGCCGGGAATGTCGGAAGCTTGCCATGCAAACACATCGACATTCGCCCACAGGAAGGTGACGAGCGCGTCTTCCTATTTGTCGTCAAGGGTGGAGCTTATGGTGAAAGCCCCTCCCATGCCGTCCTCATTGACAGAAACCTTCTTGGTTCCTAGCGGTATGGCCCTGGGCTTCTTGTTTCTGCCGGTGGAGCTCTTTGGCACGTCCTTGACGGGAGCGCTACACTCCGAAGAGGTGCGCTTGCCGGAGTGGGTGTCCGAGGTCTCACCGGTCTTCTTCTTCTTCTTCCCTCCCGAGGTCCCAGCGGCAGGAGCAAGTGCCCTAGTGGCGGCAGCTGCTGCAACTGCTTGCTGGTATAGTTGGTCAGCGCAAATTAGCGCATCTTTCTTATCGGAGGGGATGGTGATGATCGTCACAGGTCCTGGCATCTTCAGGGTGTTGTAGGCATAGTGTGACGCCGCCATGAACTTGGCCAGCACTGGGCGGCCAAGGATCCCGTTGTAGGGCAAGGGGATCTTGGCAACATCAAACACGATCCTCTCCGTCCTGTAGTTCAGATCGCTTCCAAAAGTCACGAGCAGCGTGACCTTTCCCTTAGGTTGGCTTCTTCCCGGGTTGACCCCCTGAAACGTGCCCATCTCCTCGAGGTCTCCATCAGGAATCTGCAGTTTCTCGATCACGGCAGGTGAGATCAAGTTCAGACTGGCCCCGCCATCGACTAGCATCTTTGTCACCTTGAGGTTGCGTATTGTTGGTGAAACCAACAATGGCAAGCACCCGAACGCAGTAGTGCGATCAGGGTGATCCTTAATGTGAAAAATGATAGGTGTGCTGGACCACTTCAGCGGCCTTTGGGCATCAAATGACGGCTCTGCCGCTGTAATCTCTCGCGCCCACTATTTAAGCTGGCAGTGAGAAGTATGCAGCGAGGCGCCGCCGTCGATGCACATGGCCTCTGTAGCTTTCTAAAACTCTTGGTCGCCGGATTCGTCGTCCTCTTCGTGATCATCGTCTTCTAGCTTTTTGTCACGGTCCCGGGCGGGCCTCTCCTGTTGTTTATCTTTGCCGCGACGGCCCGCCTGGCCGTCATGCTTCTTGTCGGACCCCTCAGCACCGTCTTGGCCCTTCTCCTTGTCCCGCCTCTCATATTCAGCCCTATGCTTCTCAGCGAGGAGCTCAACCTATCGGCAGTCTTGGAGAGCTTGGCCTTTGGTGTGATGGATCTTGCAGTATCGCTTGTCGGAGTTCCCTGGCTTCCCGGCAACCGCCAAGGCCCGGCAGGCGACACATCCGGCAATTTCCTTTCCGGGGTCATCTGCCTTGGTTTTCTTGGTGGAGCCAGTGTCACCAGATCCCTCGACGGCAAGCACGGCTTTACCTTTGCGCTTCTTGTTGCGGCGCCGGCCCTTCTTCGCCGGGGCGGCAGTATCTTCATCTGATGAGTCGGTTTCCACGCCGGCGTCTTCGCCGGGGTACTTCCTTCCCTCTTCAGCCCGGGCACATCTGTCAGCAAGAACGTAGAGTTCTGCTACATCTTTCACCTTGTTCATTGCCAGCTCTTCGCGTATCTTGCGGTTACGCACGTTCTGATGGAACACGTCGGTGATGGCGGCAGGGTGAACATCAGGGATATTGTACTGTATCCGGCTGAACCTCTGTATATACTTGCGGAGACTCTCGCCTCCCTTCTGGGGAATGACGTGCAGGTCGCTCGCTTGGCCATGGGCTTGGTGGCCTCCAGTAAAGGCACCCACAAACTCATGGCACAAATCCGACCAGGAGGAAATAGAGTCTACCGGCAAGTGCATCAACCATGACATCGCATTGGGTTTAAGAGCCAACGGAAAGTAATTCACAAGCACCTTATCATCGCGGGCTCCGGCAGCTTGCATCGCAATGGTGTAGATGCTGAGGAACTCAGACGGGTGGGTCTTGCCGTTGTACTTTTCGCCCACGTCTGGTTTGAAGGTGCGGTGAGTGGGCGACTGGAACTGCCGCAGCTCACAGGTAAAAGCCGGACAACCTACCTCGTAAGGTAGGCCTCCAGGGCTCTCCGGTGCCGGGTGGTTCACAGCAGGCCCTGCTCGCCTGTCTGACTGGTGGCGCGCTCCGCGTCGGCGCTCGATAGTGGTTCGAGCATCTTCATGTTCTCGTTCCCGAAGGACTTGGCGCTGGTCATAGTGGGTCCGCGGGTCGGACAATGCTATGGAGATTTCATCGCCTGCAACGTCGCGACGGCCGGCGTCCATGGTACCGGGCGAGGAGGAGGCGAGTGCACCGTGGTCGCAGCGCCGCCGGCTTTCCTGCCACTGGTGCATGGGACTCCGTTGGAGCATCGACCCGGGGGCTCCACCGGACTCAGTTCATCTTTGTTGGCCACTGCAACAAGGCTTCGGATAGTGGCTCTCCATTCGTCGAGTTTCCCCATAGTAGGAGGAAAATCGAGGAGCAGCTGCGCACGCGCCAGGGCTTCTGCTGGCGTTGGTGGCAGCGAAACCTGCACGGATCGCGACGTGCTTCGACTTCTGACCATGTCAGAAGGAGCTCTATCACGACCCCACGGTCGCATGCCATCTTCACCAGCGCCTCGGTGAGCGGGCAGGTCTTCTACCTCCCGGGAGTGGCGCTCGGGGCTCTTCCCGCGGCGACGCCCGGGGTCTTCGGCGTGGTTGCGCCGTTCGTCGCGCGCCGCTTGAGAGGAGTGCGCCGTCGGCGCTGGCGTGGGAGTTTTGGAGGCCCTCGCGTCGCCTTTGGGCGGGGCGGTAGCGATCTTGGAAGGCCCCGCGCCACCCGCGGAGGGCCTGGCTCCGTCTTTGGATTTGGCGGCGTGCGGCCCGTTACGAGGCGCACGAACATCGCCGCCTCCCAAACTCCAGCTGCTGGGACGGTGTTGGTGTTCGTGAACGGCGCCCCGGGTCCTTTCTGCGACCGGTCCGCTGTTCGCCCGCGTCGGGACGGGATGTCCGGCTTCCGACGGGCCAACCGCCACCATCATCTTCTTCTTGGGCGCCATGACGATGAAGAAGTGTCGAACTAACTGCTAAAACCGATTCTCACAACTGCGCCCCCTACCTGGCGCGCCAACGATATCGGTGGGAACGACACCTATGGGATCACGAGAATCCCTACTACGGTTGCGGGGCGCGGGGTCGTGAGAAGAGCGGATCAAACAGATAGCACACGGTTCGTTTATCCAGGTTCGGGCCGCGGGGATGCGTAAAACCCTACGCCTGCTTTCGTGGATTGTATATCTGTGTTCTTGAGCTAGCTATGGGGCGTGAGGAGCTCCAAAAAGCCGAATCCCCCTCCTGGTCGCCTTGGGCCTCCTCTTATAGGAAAGGGGTTGCCACAGTGGCACACAGGAGGTGGAAAGGGAACAGTGATGTGAGGTTATCCCTCGCAGTACATGACAAGGAGCATTTAATGCATCTTGCCCAGGTGTCCTTGCTTTCTCGGGGACGGGGGAGAGCCCTGTCTCGTCCGTCGCCGCTCCCTCTCGCATCGACACACACCCTGGCCAGCGGCGCCCGTGGTGCCATGTAGGCAGGCAGGCAGCTGAGGTGGCGCAGTGGTGGGTCTCCACGAAGATCTGCATGCCGCCACGCAGGTGCCTGCCCAGCTGGTTGGGTCGGCAGCTGCATGCGAACGGCGGTGGAGGTTTGACTGGCGTGGGCCTGATGGTGGCCCTACGGGTGTTATTGGCAAGGGCCTTGCCGGGGCCTCGGCAAGGGTCTTGCCGTTGCGCCTGCTGTCATCCCCGGCAAGGCTCTTGCCGGGGGCCTTGTGGTCCTCCTTGGCTGGGATCCCGCCAAGGATCATCATCTTCTAAAGGGTGTATCTGATCTTTGAATGTCTTCACAAAGATCTGCATGCCACCACGGGGATGTCTCCCGAATCCTTGCCCCATGGGGGCAGTGGACTTAAGGGTGACTCACTCCGTAACTGTGGGGCAAGCTGCCACGGCAAGGGTCTTGCCGGTTTCGCTAAAACCGCCTCCCGGCAAGGATCTTGCCGGGGGAGGGGTCCGCTTTGTCCCCTTTGCTCTTTGTGGTCTTGGTCTTCGCGTCGTTCTGCTTCTCCTGAGCTTCGGCCTTACCTTGGCTCACCTCCCTTGCCTTGCTCTGTGTGGTGGTGCCCGTGGCTCAGACTGCCCGTGCATAGTTATAGGGGTACAAAAAGTGTACCCCTCTTTTTGTACACCGACAGTCATGTTGTGAAGAAATGAACCAAACTGACGCTTAACCCCGTTTATGGTTTCGATCCACCTTCTGGTGAAGACTAAGCAGAAGCTCATGGTTAGTCATCACACGAGGAGCAGTGGCTTGAGGATTTGGCTTGGAGGCATGGGCAGTAAAATCATGAGTGGCAGAGTCATCATTTGTGGAATAAGATGCAGCTTTGTGAAACTAACCATCCAATGGACGAATACCTTCATCAATGACAGCAGGAGCCTTGCCTTTTTCATGAGTTGAAGAAAAAGTCTACTTGAAGACTTCAATCGGGGGCAAGTAGCTGAGGTGATTCTGAAAATCAGCCTTGAAGTTGAGTGAAGACCTTGTCCTGAGGAATCTCATAATCCAAGGTGCATAAGGCTTCGGCTCAAACGGAGAAAGTGCAGCATTTGCCAGAGTCCTCATGAAGAAATCATGATAGTTGATAGGAATGCTTTGAATGATGTTGAATAGCAGATTCTTCATGATGCCAACTATATCCTCATTAGATGAGTCGTGGCCTTTGATGGGACTCATTGTCCTCGTCAGAATGCGACAGATGGTTCTGGGCACATAGAGTAAATCCTTTATGAGGAATTTGGTCCTTGGGGCTTGACCGGGCTTCAGAGGCTTCATTAACACTTGCACGTAATGAGCAGTGAGTTCAGGTTCTTGGTACAGGTAGCGAGCTCCTTCACTGGGTGGACTGATGGGCAGGGCATGAAGCAATTCAGAGGCCGGTGCCTTATAGTGAGTATTATCGGTCATCCAGTCCAAGACCCAGGTGTTGATATCTTCAGGATCACCTGTGATATGCAGTGTAGCGTAGAACTGAAGAATGAGCTCTTCATTCCAATCAACAATGTCAGTGCAAAAGTTGAGGAGGCCTGCATCATGAAGCACACTGAGCACAGGAGTGAAACAAGGCAATGATTCCATGTCCACATGAGGAATATGCTCATGGTAGAAGATTTTGTCCTTGTTGAAAAGCAGTGAAGGATAGAAGTTGGCCTGGCTAGCAGTCCAGAAGTGCTTCCTTTGAAGACGAGCAGAATCATAAGGGTTGTAGTCAGTCAAGAACACGTGCTCACCGAAGAAATCATCATCCTTGAATTTCTACTTCTTTGAGAATGGATCCTTTGGCTTAGGGTGAGGAGTGTCAGTCAATTGCATCACAACCTCCGGGATCTCGATCTTAGGTTCCACAGGCTGAGGAATTTCAGTTGCTTCTTTAGTGGCAGCCTGGGACTTCAATTCTTCATTTACATGTTCTTCAGCACTAGTGGCTGGAATTTCTTCATGGACAGATGGTGTGGCATGTGGTTCATCAGATCCCATTTGTACAGTAGTTACTGGGGACTGAGGAATTTGTTGCAATGGTATGAAGAGTGGAGAGTTGGGTGCTGACTTTCCCAAAAATCATCACTTAGCATGGGTGTGGTACAGCTAATGTCCACATCTTCATCTTCCATTTCTTCAACACCGGCCTCTTCAGCAGTAAACTCAGGCATAGGCGAGGAGACAACTAGTGTTGAAGGGATTGTATCCACTTCAATTTCTTCATCCATCTACTCTAACGAAGCAGCAGAAGGAATGTCGTCATCGGATTCACTTGGAATCTCATATTGTTCATCAAAAGGAACAAGGTCCTTTGATGGCATGGTTGAGATAGGAATAGCATCAATTGGGTTTGCAAACGAGCTGGTCAAAGACTTCATCTTCTTTTGAGTTGAAGAATCTGATGCAGTTGATGCCTTCCTTTTCTTCACTGATGCATGCTCTGCAGCCTTAGTCTTCTTCACGTCTGATGCAGATGGAATGATCGGAGTTGGGGTAGGCGCAAGAGGAGCAGAGGAATTTGGTTGAATTTCTTCAGGCATAACTGAGGCAGTTGCCATGACTTCTTCATTTTCTTCAGGCGCACCACTAGTGGATGCCCTGGCAATTTCATCAGTGGCTAGAATGCAGTCATCAGCCCTGGAATCCGCATTTTCTTTAGCAGCCTGATTGTCATCAGTGGTGCTGTCATTTTCTTTAGTCGGCTGAGCAGATGCTTCAGCCTGAGGAATTTCATGTTGCGTTGGGGCTGCAACAGTTGAAGTGAACTTTTCAGTCAACTTCACAAACCGAACTTTGGCTCCAAGCCAGTCAGCACGATATGTGTCAAATTCATCATTGAGTTTCTTGATCTTTGATTGAATTGTGACAAGTTCTTCAGTTGTCATAGAGACAATGTTCTTCTTCAGGAAGTGCTCCTTTTTGTATTGCGCCTTCTTGATTTGCCTGGTGAGGGAGTCCTGGATTAGGGGGTCTCCGGATAGCCAGACTATATCCTTTGGCAGGACTGTTGGACTATGAAGATACGAGATTGAAGACTTCGTCCCGTGTTCGGATGGGACTCTACTTGGCGTGGAAGGCAAGCTAGGCAATACGGATATGCATACCTCCTTCTTTGTAACCGACCTTGTGTAACCCAAGCCTCCTTAGGACAACATACAATCATACCATAGGCTAGCTTCTAGGGTTTAGCCTCTCCGATCTCGTGGTAGATCAACTCTTGTACTACTCATATTATCAAGAATAATCAAGCAGGATGTAGGATTTTACCTCCATCAAGAGGGCCCGAACCTGGGTAAAACATCGTGTCCCCTGCCTCATGTTACCATCCGCCTTAAACGCATAGTTCGGGACCCCCTACCCGAGATTCGCCGATTTTGACACCGACAGATCTCTGTATTCGGTGGCTCCGCACTGCGGGCCAACTCGCTTGGCCATCTGGAGCAGATCAAGAGTTACACCCCTAGCACTAGGTCAGGTTTGGAAGCTTAAACTACACGGTCGACATCCACAGAGACTTGATCTTTAACGGATTCGAGCCCCTGCCGAGTGCGCGCACAGTCATGATGAGCGTGATTTAGCTCTACCATCGGGCAGCGTTTAGGAGATCACACCGGCAACTGCTCCGGACTTCAATTCAGAGCCAGTTGCACCATCCATGGACAGGTGGATAGACCCCGCCACGGATGTCGTATTCTCAGCGGCGATCGATCCGAGTATCGACCTTACCCTTCACGAGAGCCATGGCGCCGAACTACCGGATTCTTCCCCGGCCACGGACTCCGAACTGCCTGCGCCCGTGCCTATCGAATCCGACTGGGCGCCGATCATGGAGTTCACCTCCGCGGATATCTTTCCGCACTCGCCCTTCGGCGACATACTGAACTCATTAAAGTCTCTCACCCTGTCAAGAGAGTCCTGGCCGAACTATGTTCGGCAGGATGGGGATGCGGATGATGAAGAAATTCGCCGCCCACCCACCACCCACTTAGTAGCCACTGTCGACGATCTGACCGACATGCTCGACTTCGACTCTGAAGACATCGACGATATGGACGACGATGCAGGAGACGAACAGGAACCACTGCCCATAGGGCACTAGACGCCCACTTCATCATATGATGTATACATGGTGGACACACCCAAAGAAAACAACGACGAGGAACGGAAGGACACAGCAAAGGGTTGTTCCCCCAAGAAGCAGTCAAAGCGGCGGCGTAAGTGCCGCTCCAAATCCTGCCTCGGCAGAAACAACGATCATATAGACCCAGCGATAGAGCAGGGTGAACCATCGCCCGACCACGGCAACACGTAGAATCAAACCGAACAACCCGACCCCATCGAAGATAATAGTCCGGACGACATCACACCGGACAGGCACCCGGAGCAACAGAATGCCCATCAAAGGTTGGTTGCCACTGCGAGGAGTATGAAAAAGTAGAAGCAAAGGCTCAGGGCTGCACAAGACACACTGAAAATCAGATGGAGTGAAGTACTCAACACTGCAGCAAAGTACGACGGTAATCGCCACACCAAGAGCTACCCAAAGCGAAAGTTGCTACCTGAATTCGATGAGGAGGCCTTAGATCCCCCTCAACCAAAAATCAAAACGGCCATCCGGTCGGCTAGACGACCTCGTGGCCAACATAGAGCGGCAAACGATGCCGCACATAAGCCAGTACGTGATCCGCGTGAAGGCTCACATCAAAAGGACGGCGCAACCAGATCCATCTACGGGGCACGCAAGCGCGCTCCAGCATGCAATGCAACACAACAACACCACGGTACACCCAAATATAGGGGTGCCGCACACCCCCTATGTTTCACCGATGAGGTGTTGGACCACAAATTTCCAGAGGGATTCAAACCCGTAAACATAGAGGCGTACGACGGAACAATAGACCCTGGGGTCTGCATGGAGGACTACATCCTCCATATCCATATGGCTCGAGGAGACGATCTCCACGCCATCAAGTAATTACCCCTCAAGCTCAAAGGGCCAGCTCGGCACTGGCTTACAAGCCTCCCTGAAAACTCCATTGGAAGCTGGGAAGAGCTTGAAGACGCTTTTCGGGCAAATTTTCAAGGGACTTATGTCCGACCACCGGATGCAGACGATTTGAGTCATATAGCTCAACAGCCCAGAGAGTCAGCCCGAAAGCTCTGGAACAGGTTCCTCACTAAAAAGAACCAAATAGTCGACCGTCCGGACGTAGAAGCCTTAGCAGCTTTCAAGCACAGCGTTCGAGATGAATGGCTTGCCAGACACCTCGGCCAAGAAAAGCCAAGAACAATGGCAGCATTAACAAGCCTCATGACCCGCTTTTGCGCGGGCGAGGACAGCTGGTTAGCCCGATGCAACACTAGCGACCCAAGTACATCCGAAGTCAGGGACGGAAACGGGAAATCACGACGCAGCAAAAACAAGCGCCGGAATAAAGAAGACAGCCCGAAGAGCGTGGCGGTAAACACTGGATTCAGGAGCTCTCGGCCAGGTCAGCAAAATCCGCCCTCCAAAGGCAAGAGAGACAAACTGTCTAGCCTAAACAAGATTCTGGACCAAATATGTCAGATCCATAGCACCCCCGATAAACCTGCAAATCATACCCATAGAGAATGCTGGGTCTTCAAGCAGTCCGGCAAGCTCAACGCCGAACATAAGGGGCAGGATACACCAAGCGAAGACAAGGATGAGCCTCGCAAGCAAAACACTGGGGAACAGAAGAAATTCCCACCATAAGTCAAAACAATAAATGCGTTACACGTGACAAAGGGGAAAAACAAAGCGTCTCCTAGAGACACATGCCCCAGGGCCTATCACCGCGAAGTTCAGCCACTGGTCGTCCCAATCGATTACCTTTGACCATCGGGATTACTCGGCAAGTATTTGGCGTGCAGGATGGGCTACCCTGGTACTAGACCCAATAATTGACGGATACAACTTCACACGAGTCCTGATGGACGGCGGCAACAATTTAAACCTGATATATCAGGACACAGTCCGCAAAATGGGGATAGACCCAAAAAAAATTAGCCATAGCAATACTACTTTTAAAGGAGTAACGCCAGGCCCAGAAGCCCATTGCACGGGCTCCCAGCTACTAGAGGTTATATTCGGCTTTCCCGATAACTTCCACAACGAAAAGTTAACCTTCCACATTGCTCCGTTCCAAAGTGGCTATCAAGCACTACTCGGACGCGAAGCTTTCGCTTGCTTCACCGCAATACCGCATTATGCTTCTCTCATGCTTAAGATGCTCGGTCCACGTGGCAGCATTACAGCAAATGGACATATTGAGCGCTCCTTGCATGCGGAAGACCGTGCGGCTGCCTTGGCAACCGCACACTAAACGGCCTCACCAACTAATGCATCTGCCAGGTCGTTAAGACCACAGACACGGTTAGACGAGTCCGGCGCAACTATATGTACTTGATACAGGTCTGATGGCTATACCCCTATTACAATACAAGGGGATCAACGCGCACAATCAAGTGGCAATTAGGCTCAACTTTACTCATCTTGAACTGTATATAGTTTATTCAGTATAACCTACCTTTTTGCATGACAACTTTTCAACTAAGTTCCTCTCTTTTACAGATGACCATCGTGCTACACCCGTCCAGAACACGGCACAACAGAGATACATGCGCAGACATGCATCAGGGACCCGTTCCAAGGATTCTTTTTAGATTAAGACCCTGCGTAAACCTTTTTTACTGTCTCTTGTTGATACACATCCCTCGGATTCTCAGTACAATTGAGAAGGATGCTAACGTATTGGCATGTGGCCACGTCAGAATATTGCACGTACCTGGACACCAGGGGCTTATTACAAAGGGCACTGTTTAGGCCCGGTTTACATCATAAAGACTGAATACCTTAGGGAGTGTTTGGCGTCGCGAGTGACAAGTTCTTCAGTTGTCATAGAGACAATGTTCTTCTTCAGGAAGCACTCCTTTTTGTATTGCGCCTTCTTGATTTGCCTGGTGAGGGAGTCCTGGATTAGGGGGTCTCCGGACAGCCGGACTATATCCTTTGGCTGGACTGTTGGACTATGAAGATACGAGATTGAAGACTTCGTCCCGTGTCTGGATGGGACTCTACTTGGCGTGGAAGGCAAGCTAGGCAATACGGATATGCATACCTCCTCCTTTGTAACCGACCTTGTGTAACCCTAGCCTCTTCGGGTGTCTATATAAACCGGAGGGTTTTAGTCCGTAGGACAACATACAATCATACCATAGGCTGGCTTCTAGGGTTTAGCCTCTCCGATCTCGTGGTAGATCAACTCTTGTACTACTCATATTATCAAGAGTAATCAAGCAGGACGTAGGGTTTTACCTCCATCAAGAGGGCCCGAACCTGGGTAAAACATCGTGTCCCCTGCCTCCTGTTACCATCTGCCTTAGACACACAGTTCGGGACCCCCTACCCGAGATCCTCCGGTTTTGACACCGACACCTGGCCTTTTCAAACTTCCATTTCTCTTCTTGTATGAAGTGAGTCAACATATGACTTTGGCCAGGAGTCAGCTTGAAATCAGGCATAGGAGTATTTGGGTCCTTGTGCCATAGGTCAATGTACTCAAGGATCAATTTTGGATCCAAAAGAAGAGGCACACTTCTGCCCTTGGCTCTAGCGGCCTTGACTTGCCTGTCTCTGATGATTTTGGCAAGTTCCACATCATCAGCTTCGTCTTCATCTGACGGTACTTGAAAAGCGACCTGCTTCTTCTGAGGACTTGGTCGAGAGCCTCGTCCAGCAGTTGCCTTGGTCTTCAATAGAGTGGGACCAGTTGAAGAATGCAGTGGTGCTGAGGAACTAGCAGATGCTCCTGAGGCAATATAAATGCCCTTCGTCCTTTGGCACGTGGCAAGATGCGCAGGTGCTTAGGATTTTGTCGGAGCAGTTGAGGACTTGAGCAGAGGAGCTGAGGATTTTGAAGGAGCAGGAGCAGCGTGAGGAATTTACCATGAGGGCTTTGAGGATCTGGCCTTGAGGGCATAGCTGAGGAACTTGGTCGTGAGGGCATTGAGGGAGAAGCACTTGGCTTGTGAGCATGCTTCTTTGGCATGGCCTTCTTTTGCTTGCTTGCAGAGGCCTCAGCAGTGGCAGCAGCAGCAGCAGAGTCTTCGTTGAATTTCCTCACTGCTTCTCTTGCTTGTCTGGCCAACTTGGCCTGGCGCTTGGCCCATTCATCAGGATAATCCTCACCGCGCTTAAGGCTGGTGGGATCTGCTTCTTGGCGAGGTGCCAACGGAGGTCTTGGGCATGGAGGATTTGGAGCGAATATGTTCATGTATTTTGGAGTAACATATCTATACTCTCTCCACTCTCTTGCCCATCTCCTCTCTATTCTTTGGATGCGCACTTTGCGCTCATTCTTGGTTTCCTTTCCATGAGTGGCCTCATCAGGAGTGCAATAGTCCTTGTATATGTCATCAGGGATCTCAAAAGCAGTATTGACCTCAGGCCTCTTTCCTCCTTTCTGTGGCTTCTTACTGTCAGTCATTTTCTTCAGTTGAGGTATTTGAACAATGGAATTCTCTAAAGATGTATGCAACTTTTCTTCGAGGAATGCTGCAAATGAGTTAAGTTGATGAGAACCTAGTGATTCAGTAGCTGACATGAGTACCTGTGAACAGAGTATAGTTGTGAGGAATTTGGAGAGGTCATATGCGTTCTCAGAGGTTTTTCAAAAAGAACAAGTTTGAGGAATTTGACCAGATGAGTCTTGAAGAATTTCATTAAGCGTTCTTTGTCTTAGGTTCCAGAGATGTATAGATCGAAAATCCACACATTTGAGGAATCTTGAAGAAAAACATAGCTTAGAGAAACGAATCAAGAACAGATGACATGTGAGGTGTTTTAGTGTGTGAAGATATGAAGAAAAACACCTGTGAGGATTTTGTAGAAATCATTTGAATCAAAGAGGGCAGTAAAAGTAACTTTTAATTACCCTGTATGAAGAACACGACGAACTAGGAAGTGGAGATGTGAAGTTCATAAGTGCAAATCTTCCATGCCCTAACTCGGCAGAGGAAGACAGCTACGACAGTGGAAGAGTGAAGAAATCCACGGCCGGTGTGAGTACAACAGTGACGAGGTCGAGGCAGTGAAGCTCTTCCTCACCGGTGACGATGAAGTAGTGGCGGCGCTAGGGTTTGAGAAACTCGAGCTGGAGTGAGGTCGAGCGGAGTAAAAGAGAAGTGAGGAAGGGGAGGGGGTATTTATAGCCATGGTGAAAAACTATTCGCCCGAAGAATTTGGACGAACGTGCCCCTGACCCTTCTCATTCGCTTGACATGTGTCACCCATGTACTGAGAAGTGGAGACCGTGGGTGAATGGATACGTGTTGTCCTGGGATGTGGAACGGTTTGAGCGGCAAAGCCGAAAATTTAGATAAGATAGGTTTTAAAGTTCTGTTCGCAATTTCTTCAGCTGACAAGGACAGAGTGAAGATTTTGAATGAGTTTCAAATAGAACGCACATGAAGAATTTGTGAATAGAATGGGTTGAGTTTAGCATAGAGGGGCTAGGGTCCGATCACATTCACTTAGCAGAAAAATCAACTTGAGGAATTTGCCATAAGTGAATGTTGTAGAGGACATAAACTCATATATATATATATATATATATATATATATAGCCAATGAAGAAAAACGCTGGAAATAGTGAAGACAATGCAAACTTGAAAAACAACTGAGAAATTTCAAAGAACTGAGGAAACGCTCAATTGAAGATTTTTAACTTTTGGTGGTGGCGTGACCCACCGTATAAGAATGATGATTTCAGACACCGCGTACAATTGTCGTAGGGTTCTGAGAATCAAATTATTCGTTAATTTCTTCACACTTAGAGTGTTAGTCTTCATTGATTGAACAAAAATGTTTCTTCATGTGTTGCACATCTAAGTCATCAATTTTGCATAAGTGTTAGGATGAGTGTCCTTTTCAAAGAACATTCGAAGATTCTAAGATATTTAGCTCACACCGCAACTTGCTAAATCTCTTCTCATCCAAGGGCTTTGTGAAGATATCGGCTAGCTGTTCTTCAGTCTTCACATGCTCAATAGAAATGTCGCCCTTCAACACATGATCACGAAGAAAATGATGATGAATCTGAATGTGCTTTGTCTTTGAGTGCTGAACTGGGTTGGGAGCAATCTTGATGGCACTCTCATTGTCACGGAAGAGAGGCACATTCTTCACGTTGACGCCATAGTCCTTGAGAGTATGCTTCGTCCACAGCAATTGAGCACAACAAGAACCAGTAGCAATGTACTCAGCTTCAGGAGTAGACAGAGATACACAGTTCTATTTCTTCGAGGACCAACAGACCAAAGATCGTCTAAGGAAATGACATACCAGATGTTGACTTGCGGTCCACACGATCACCAACATAGTCAGAGTCAGAATATCCAATGAGATCAAAAGCCAAGCCCTTGGGGTACCACAATCCAAGTGTTGGTGTGTGAGCTAGATATCGAAGAATATGTTTCACAGCCTTATGGTGTGATTCCTTTGGTGTAGCTTGAAATCGGGCACACATGCAAACACTAATCATTATATCTGGCCTAGATGCACATAAGTACAATAAAGAACCAATCATGGAGTGGTATACCTTTTGATCGAAGTCAATACCATTTTCATTAGTGCATAGATGGCCATTTGTGGGCATTGGAATTTTGACGCCTTTGCAATCTTGCATGCCGAATTTCCTCAGTACATCCTTGAGGTATTTCTCGTGAGATATGAATATGCCATTGCGTTGTTGACAAATTTGAAGACCTAGGAAGAATTTCAATTCTCCCATCATAGACATTTCATATTCCACCCTCATCATATAACCAAATTCATCAGTATAACGTTGGTCAGTACAGCCAAAGATAATATCATCAACATATATTTGGCACACAAATAGTTCACCATCATAAGATTTAGTGAAAAGAGTAGGGTCGAGTGAACTGGGTTTGAAGCCTTTCTTCACGAGGAATTCCTTCAAAGTATCATACCACGCCCGTGGGGCCTGCTTGAGGCCATAGAGGGCCTTATTTAGTCTGAAAACTTTCTCAGGATGCTTTGGATCTTCAAAACCTGGGGGTTGAGCAACATATACTTCTTCCTCAAGTTACCATTGAGGAATGCACTTTTCACATCCATTTGATATAAAGTGATATCATGATGGTTAGCATAAGCAAGTAATATGTGAATAGCCTCAAGTCTAGCAACAGGTGCAAAAGTTTCATCGAAGTCAATTCCTTCAACCTGTGTGTAGCCTTGAGCTACAAGCCGTGCTTTATTCCTCACCACAAGGCCATTTTCATCTTGCTTGTTGCGGTAGATCCACTTTGTGCTGATGATATTGTGCTTGCGAGGATCTGGACGTTTGACCAGTTCCCAGACGTTGTTGAGCTCGAACTGATGTAATTCTTCTTGCATGGCTTGAATCCACTCAGGCTCCAGAAATGCTTCATCTACCTTAGTGGGCTCTGTGATAGAGACGAAAGCAAAGTGCCCACAAAATTTAGATAAATGTGAAGCTCTTGAGCGTGTGAGAGGACCTAGAATGTTGATGTCGCTGATGATTTTCTCAATTTGCACTTCATTTGCGACGCGAGGATGAGCGGGTTGACGTTGAGGAATTTGATCAGCATTTTCTTTAGCACCATTTTCCTTAGGTGGATTAGCATGACATTCCTCATGCTCTGGAATAACTTCTTCAGCTGATTCTTCAGTAGGAATGACATCCTGTGTAGCCTTGAAGTTGATAGATTCCTCAGGAGGTATTTCATCTGTCACAGGAGGTAGGTGCTGTCTTTGCGAGCCATTAGTCTCATCGAACCACACATCTACAGTTTGAACAACCCTGTGATGACAGGTGTTGAAGACTCTCTAGGTATGCGAGTCCTTACCATAACCGAGCATAAAACCTTAATGTGCTTTTGGTGCAAATTTAGAACTGTGATGAGGATCTCTAATCCAACATTTAGCACCGAAGACTTTGAAATAACTCACATTGGGTTTCTTGTCAGTGAGGAGTTCATAGGCAGTCTTCTTGAAGAATTTGTGAAGATATACTCTGTTGATGATGTGGCACGCAGTATCAATTGCCTCAGGCCAGAAGCGAGGAGGCGTCTTGTACTCATCAAGCATAGTGCGGGACATCTCAACAAGAGTCCTGTTCTTGCGCTCCACGACACCATTTTGCCGAGGAGTATAAGGAGGAGATAACTCATGAGTAATACCAAGTTCATCAAGATAGTCATCAAGGCCAGTGTTCTTGAACTCAGTTCCATTATCACTCCTGATGTGCTTGATCTTCACACCAAAGTTGGTTGAAGCCCTCGAGGAAAATCGTTTGAAGACTTCCTGCACTTTAGTTTTGTAAGTGATAATATGGACCCATGTATATCGAGAGTAACCATCAACAATGACAAAGCCATATAAGGATGCAGCATTAGTAAATGTGGCATAGTGAGTGGGGCCAAAGAGATCCATGTGAAGCAATTCAAATGGTCGAGTAGTAGTCATGATAGTCTTCGCTGGATGCTTGGCCTTGGTCATCTTTCCAGCTTCACAGGCTCCGCATAAGTGATCCTTGAGGAATTTGACATTTTCAATGCCGATGACATGCTTCTTCTTCGCGAGCGTGTTAAGATTCCTCATGCCAGCATGACCAAGTCGTCGATGCCATAGCCAGCCTTCTGAAGCTTTTGCATGTAGACATGTAGCAGGTTGTGGTCCTGTAGAGAAATCAACAATATACAAATCTCCTCTGCTAAAGCCTTCGAAGACTTTGGAATTGTCAGCTTCCATGATCACAGCACAATGATACTTGCCAAAGAAAACCACCATATCAAGATCACAAAGCATTGAGACAGACATGAGGTTGAACCCTAAGGACTCAACAAGCATGACTTTGTCCATGTGTCGATACTTTGAGATTGCAACCTTACCTAGACCCAATACCTTGCTGTTCCCTTTGTCAGCGTAGGTGATGTGCTTCAGCTGTGATGGAGATAAAGTAGTGTCCATCAATAAGATCATGTCACCAGTCATGTGATTTGTACATCCTCTATTGAGGACCCACTCAATGGCTTTGGGTTGATCATCCTGCAGATGAATTAGTGCAACTTACGAACTCATATACTTCATCAGTGAAGAATATGACATCAATTTCATCAGGCAATAGAACAGATAAAACAGTATGAGGATGTGAGAAATGAAAATTCATTTCTTCATGATTAGCTTGCGTCCTTTCAAGCATATTCAGGTCTCCAGCAAATTCATCAAACGTTTAAGTTCGTCTGGAGACCTGACCCTGCATATGAGGTTAGTTCTTTTTCTTCACCACCCACATCTGAAGGGGTGGCAACGAGTTCATCATTCTACGAGCTCCATAAGAGAAAGGTGGCATAGATGCCAATCCACTTCGTTTCACATAAGAGTGGTTAGGGTAAGCATAAGAGTAAGCAGAGAAATTCTTCGAGGAGTTATGAACATAATGATTTGAAGAATAATGCACATATCCATAATCCTTAGATCTTCCCTGTGAAACAGAGTTGTTAGCACGATGATAATCATCTGAGAACTTTGATCCTTTTGAGGAATTTGATCCATGTGAAGAATTTGGTCCGTATGAGGACTTGGATCCATATGAAGAATTTGGTCCATATGAAGAATTTGATCTGGGGTTCCTATTCTTCACAGGTGGCATCATGATGACATTCAGCTAAAGATTTTCACGGCATCTTTTGGGAACCCAGATTTTCTTCATAGGAGGATCCTTCCTGCAGTTAGTGCCAACATATCTAGCAAACACTTCACCATTCTGATTTTTGAACAGTTTATAGTTGGAGTCAAATGACTCATCAGAAGAATATGAAGATTCACACATAAAGCCAGATAAGGTAGATGGATCCACTGAAGGTCCCTTTGCAGCAACCCATGAGGTTTTGGGATACTGCTCAGGTTTCTAGTAGGTCCCATCAGCACTGATTTTCCTCTCAAAGGCAATACCCTCTTTCCTAGGGTTTCTGTTGAGGATCTGCTTTTTAAGCACGTCACAAAGAGCCTGATGCCCTTCGAGGCTTTTGTACATGCTTGTCATATACAATTCCTTCAGCCCTACATCATCAGTAATACTAGCAATGTCCTCAGATGAGGAATTAGTGATAGCAGAGGCAGTTGAAGAATTTGCAGCAATGGAAGTATTTCAGCATTCAGTTGAAGAATTAGCAGTTTCAGGTTCAATGCACTTCAAACATGGAGGAACAAATTCATCCTGAGTAGCGCTGATCTGTTGAGCGAGTAATGAATCACGCTCCTTCTGAAGATCTTCATAACTCACTCTTAACTGCTCAAGGTCTTGCTTTCATTGAAGAAATTCATAAGAAAGCTTCTCATGATCAGATAGGAGAGTGTTATGATGACCTTGAAGATTGTCAAACTTGGACTAGAGTCTTTGAAGGTTTTCAGTCAAGATTTTAGTGCGATCCATTTCCTCACCCAACATATCATCGCTTTTATCTAGCATATTTTGAACCTTTTCAAGAGCCTTTTGTAGTTTCATAGAAATCTTAGCAAGTTTAGAATAGCTGGGTTTGAGGTTTTCATCAGATTCATCCTCACTAGATTCATAGGAGGGATATTTGAGTACCTTTGAGCCTTTTGCCATGAAGCAATAAGTGGGAGCGTAGTCCTCGTCGTCATCATCAGTAGTGTTGGGGAGGTCCATTTCTTCAGAGTTGAAGATAGACTTGCTGACGAAAGCAGTTGCGAGGGCTAGGCTCGCCACACCAGAGTCTGACTCCTCAGATTCCTCCTCTTCCTCATTTTCTTCAGATTCAGCCTCAGAGTCCATTTCCTTGCCAATGAATGCTCGAGCCTTCTTGGAGCTGCTCTTCTTGTGATATGAGGACTTTGAGGATTTCTTCTTCTTCTTTGAATCATCAGAACTGTAATCCTTGTACTTCTTCTTCTTCTTCGATTCCTTTTCCCACTGAGGACAATCTTGAATGTAGTGTCCAGGTTTTTTGCATTTATGGCAGAGTCTCTTCTTGTATTCATGGGATGAGGAATCTGATCTCAAGTCACCACCTCTTGAGGATTTACCAAAAGGACTACGTCTTGAGAACTTTTGGTATTTCCTCACAAGCATTGCTAGCTCCTGGCTCGGTTCTTTAGGATCACCAAGGCTGCTGTCAGAATCTTCACCATCAGATTCGGATACTGCCTTGGCCTTCAGAGCTCGTGCCATAACTTGATCCATAGAGATCTCTCTTCTCAGCAAGCTGAAACTCATGAGTGTTTAGTCTCTCGAGGATATCAGCGGGATCAAGTGATTTATAGTCACCACGTTCTTGTATCATCAATGCCAAGGTGTGAAATGAGGAATCTAGCGATCTCAGTAATTTCTTCACCACCTTATGGTCAGTGATATCGGTGGCACCAAGTGCTTGAAGCTCATTTGAGATGTCAGTGAGGTGGTCGAAGGTTTGCTGAACATTTTCATTGTCGAGTCTTTTGAAATGGTTGAAGAGATTTAGAATAACATCAACTCGAGAGTCACGCTGTGTTGAGACTCCCTCATTTACCTTGGACAGCATGTCCCAGATAAGCTTGGCTGTCTCCAAAGAACTCACTCTGCCATATTGTCCTTTGCTCAGATGGCCACATATGATATTCTTCGCTTGAGAGTCGAGTTGCTTGAATCTCTTCACATCACATCAGCAGCATTGATGGTGGGAGTTACAGAGGGAACACCATTCTCCACAACGTCCAGAGATCGTTATCAATTGCCTCAAGATGCATGCGCATCTTATTCTTCCAGTAGGGGTAGTCCGTCCCATCGAAGGTAGGACACCCAGCAAAAACCTTGATCATACCTGCGGTTGACATAACTAGAACTCCAGGTGGTTAAACCAAAATCACACAGAACAAGGGAGTACCTTGCTCTGATACCAATTGAAAGTGCGTTATATCGACTAGAGGGGGGTGAATAGGCGATTTTTAGGAATTCTTCACTGAGGAATTTCAGGGTGAGGAAATTCCTTAGCTAAGAACTACTTGCAGCGGAATAAGTACTCAGAAGTAAACATAACATAACACAAGCATGGTCATCATGATGAAATGAAGACAAGCACAGAGTACGGAAAGCGTAAACACAGGATGAAGACAAACAGACTGAAGAAATTGAACTGAGGAAATTGAGAAAGTCTTCAAAAAAGTATGAACAAGCACTCAACACATAATTGAGGAAATGGAACTAGGTAGCTTGGTGAAGACAATGATTTGGCAGACCAGTTCCAACTGCTGTGACAGTTGTACGTATGGTTAGGGCAGCTAGGTATTTAAACCCGAGGACACACAATCCCGTACACCCAGTCCTGAACAAGCAATTTAGAACACTCAGTCCTCAATGTATTCCCCTTGAGCTAAGGTCACACAGACCTCACCCAATCACTAGTGGTAAGTCTTCAGGTGACTTCCGAACCTTCACAAACTCAGTCACTCGACGATCCACAGTTCCTCTTGGATGCTCTAGACCATGACGCCTAACCGTCTGGAAGATGCACAGTCTTCAAAGGTAATAAGCATCAGATCCACGCAGGATCAATCTCTTCAGTGATGCTCAATCACTTGGGGTTTGTAGGTGTTTGGGTTTTCCTCACTTGATGATTTTCACTCAAAGTCCTCGGAGGATGGGATGCTCTCAAATGACAAGTGTCAGTTTCTCTCGGGGCAGCCAACTAGCTAGTGGTTGTAGGGGGCGGCTATTTATAGCCTAGGGAGTAGCCCGACATGATAAGACATAAATGCCCTTTAATAATATGACCGTTAGTTGGGTAGATATTTTGGGACAGCTGGCACCAGGCACAGCAACAGTCGGAAATTTGAGTATCAAATTCCTCAGGGCTATCATGTTCCTTACTATGTAGGCAATCCGCACTAGTGAATTCCTAACTCCTCAGTTAGAAAAAATTCCTCAGAGACCAGAAGAACTTCGTCTCAGTCACTGAAGAATATTACTGAACTGTATGAGATTTCCAATGGCTTCACTCGAAGGGATTGGTAGGTCTAGGATTTTGAGTTGAGCATCACATGGAAATTTTTCCTTAGTATTTCCTTGACCCCCTTTAACAGTACGGTGTTTCCTATGACTCAAGAAAGAGAAAATGAAACTATGAAAACAAAAGTCTTCACGCTTCATATTCCTTGAGTGAATACCAAGTCTTCAAGGTCACACCAATTTCTTCACTTTCAAAGTCTTCAGAAAGTCTTCAGAAATCCAAAGTCTTCAGTCGAAGAACTTCATTTTTAGGGGTCGACTTTCTCTATAAATATCAAACTCCTCATAGTAATATAGACCTGTGTACACTCATAAACAAATTAGTCCCTTAACATATAAGTCTACAATACACCAAAATCACTAAGGGGCACTAGATGCACTTACAGACTTTCCAACACATTTGTCATGGATGCAAATGACATGCACATACAAGTGATGTTTTTTTGAATATTTTGATATCTTATTTGCATTTTTCCGAGTTAGTATGAATTTGTTATGAAGTTTTCAAAATGGCAGTCAAATGGTAAAAGTATAAGACGAGCAAAATAGTTTGGGAGGAAACAAGTGTTTTTAGAGACTAGAGGTAAACATGCCGAGTGTGACCCAAATAGGGGGGTAAAACCAATTATCCCTTTTTTGTATAATCAATATTTTTCCTTCTTGTCGAGAATACCACGGATGTCATTTCTTCATGAAACTTCACATGGGAGTAGAATGCCCAGCCATGTTTGATACCTCAAAATTTCAGCTTTTTTCCTAGTATTTTTTCAATTTTACTATTTATATAGGGTGCGTAGCACCCCGAGAGCTCCTAATCCACGTCCATAGCATTATTTCCTTTAAAAACTTCAAATTATACACTAAATTTAGGTGTTTCATGCCATAAGGCCCCGATATTGAAAATAATAAGATAGCCATTTTCTACTTTTACGATACATCTAAATCCATTATCGTGGGTACTCACATAAATAGGTACAACCATAATCATGTTGCGCCTTGGTAGATGTTTATTTTGGTATATATAATAAATATGCTAGCCCTAGCGAATGCACGGGTTTACAAATAGTAATGCCAATAAACTATGGGTAGTTACACCTTTGGCAATTAACAAAAAAGCACATACAACTTTTTTATCATGAGCATTCATGGGGGATGTCCTTGAAGCTTCCGCCTCAAGCCTCTCCTTGCAATCACTAATTGTTGGGTCACATGTCATTACAAGAATAGAGCACAACAATAAACTGAGCCGAAAGCCGCCAACGTTCGCATTCAACGCCAGTCCATAGCCATGAAAGAAGAGGGAATTCCCGTGGTATCCATACTGGGGGCAGGGGCTATCGCCCCCTCACGTGCACCCCCAGGCGTCACTAGCACACGAATTTCTTCTATAATCTTCTCATTGCAAGAAAATAGGCTTGATTCTCCTTGCTTGATATATGTTCGTGAGACATTACGGGTTAACTGATTGCAAAGATGGTTGAACATACACCCTCTTGTTAGAGAACGAAGATGTCAAGATAGTTATGCGGGGCACCAAGTGGAGGGAATTCATGCAAGCACATGAAGTTGCACTCGGAGAAATAGTTGTTTTTGAGCCTGTTGCTTCGAAAATATCTCTGAGATCAGTGTTTTCAACTAGGACGGGCAAAAAAGGCAACAGTCAACAACATACGATGTAGCACAAGATTCATCCCCCAGTTGACTCAGTGTTCACCTTTTTATGTTCGCAATGGCATTGGGAAAGTGAGATGGCAAGGCATATTAATTTGATGGTGCAAACCAATCTACTAAAATGTTATGATGCGTCTTATGCAAGGACTAAAACTTTATTGTAGTAGGATTGTGAACTTCATTGTTGTAAGATTCAACCCCAGGGGTCTCTCACCATATTTGTTCCCGGTCTGGTGGGCCGGGTTGAGGACCCCTATGTTGGTTCCATCCTGGGCCATGCTGGGTGGCCGCGGCCCATGGCAGATTATACAAATGACCCCAGAAGACTTGACGTACAAGCCAAATATTCCAAAGCTGTGGAGGACTCTACCTCCACTAACGTAGCCGACTAGGATCTGTAACTCTAGGACCCGCGGTATGCTATATAAGGTGGGGTCGGGCACATCGATGGACAAGATACAATCCCTTGGTATTCATCTGTACCTTGTACACACCCCAACGCGATATATAAGACCAGGAGTAGGGTATTATCTCCACTGTTTGAGCCTAAACCTGGGTAGATCCTTGCGTCTTGTTACCATCTAGCCCAATCGCCTAGCTAGGATACCCTACTTAGGGATCTACCGGATCTATCTCCCACACCCTTGTTGGTCCAAAATCTATATGGCTCCTAACTATTTGGGTCGGCCTAATAAACATAGTGGGTGTATTTAAAAAGGCAATGTGTGCATCCTAGTAGCATGGCGATGCCTACTCCTTAGATTGACATCGATCATAAGGCCTTCTCCATTGCATAATGGCCATCTATATTCACCCCACACTATTGCTCCCTGGTGACGGCTCCAGAAAAAAGGTCTTGATAACCCACAAGTATAGGGGAATGTTGATACATCTCCAACGTATCTACTTTTCCAAACACTTTTTCCCTTGTTTTGGACTCTAACTTGCATGATTTGAATGGAACTAACCAGAACTAATGTTGTTTTCAGCAGAATTGCCATGGTGTTATTTTTGTGCAGAAATAAAAGTTCTCGGAATGACCTGAAAATCCACGGAGACACGTTTTGGAATAAATAAAAAATACTGGTGAAAGAATCAGCACCAAGGGGCCCACACCCTGTCCACGAGGGTGCAGGCCGCCCCCCTGGGGCACGCCCCTACCTTGTGGCTCCATATATTAACATTCGGGGAGAAAAAAATTAGAGAGATGGATTCATCACGTTTTACGATATGGAGCCACTGCCAAGCTCTAATCTTCCTCGGGAGGGCTGATCAAGAGTCTGTTCGGGGCTTCGGAGAGGGGAATCCGTCGCCATCGCCATCATCAACATTCCTCCATCACCAATTTCATGATGCTCACCGCCGTGTGTGAATAATCTCATCATAGGCTTGCTGGACGGTGATGGCTTGGATGAGATTTATCATGTAATTGAGTTAGTTTTGTTAGGGTTTGATCCCTAGTATTCATTATGTTCTAAGATTGATGTTTCTATGACTTTGCTATGCTTAATGCTTGTCACTAGGGCCCGAGTGCCATGATTTCAGATCTGAACCTATTATGTTTTCATGAATACATGTGAGTTCTTGATCCTATTTTGGAAGTCAATAGTCACCTACTATGAGTTATGATCCGGCAACCCCGAAGTGACAATAATCGGGATCACTCCTGGTGATGACCGTAGTTTGAGGAGATCATGTATTCACTAAGTGTTAATGCTTTGGGCCGATACTCTATTAAAAGGAGGCCTTAATATCCCTTAGTTTCCAATAGGACCCCACTGCCGTGGGAGGGTAGGACAAAAGATGTCATGCAAGTTCTTTTCCATAAGCACGTATGACTATATTCGGAATACATGCCTACATTACATTGATGAACTAGAGCTAGTTCTGTGTCACCCTATGTTATAACTGTTGCATGAGGAATTGCATCCGACATAATTATCGATCATGGATCCATTGCCTACGAGCTTTTCACATATTGATCTTTGCTTAGTTACTTTTCCGTTGCCACTGTTATGATTGCTACAAAAACTACTACTATTACTTTTGCCACCGTTACCGTTACTTCCATACTACTTTGCTACTAAATACTTTGCTGCAGATATTATGTCTTTTAGGTGTGGTTGAATTGACAACTCAACTCCTAATACTTGAGAATATTCTTTGGCTCCCCTTGTGTCGAATCAATAAATTAGGGTTGAATACTCTACCCTTGAAAACTGTTGTGACCCCCTATACTTGTGGGTTATCAAGACCATTTTCTCGTGCCGTTGCCAGGGAGCATAGCTTTATTCTTTGAGTCACTTGGGATTTATATCTGTTGATCACTACGAGGAACTTGAAAGATGAAAGAACCAAGATTTTTCTCTCAACTACGAGGGGAGGTAAGGAACTGCCATCTAGCTCTGCACTTGATTCACCTTCTGTTATGAGTAAATTTGCGACACCTACACCTGTTATTGATTCTGATATGTTGCATGTTATTGATGATGCCACTTCTGCTATGCATGATGCTTATGATGAAACTATTTCTATGCTTGATAATATTGTGCCATTAGGTGAATTTCTTGACGAACAACTTGCTAGGGTTAGAGAAAATGAAATTATTGAAACAGATAATATTGATGAAAGTGATGATGAAGATTCCCCCTAGATATGAATTTCCTGATGTGCCTGAGGGTTATGTTATGGATGAAGAAACTGCTAGAGACCTTTTTGCTTGCAAAGATATATATGATCTTAAGAAACTGTTAGCTAAGCTGAAAGAAAAGTCTTTGAATGCTAGAATGAAATATGTCCCTGCTTTTCATACTTCACCTATCTGTATTTCTGATAAGGATTATGATTTCTCTGTCGATCCTGGGTTAAGTACTTTGGTTGAATCTGATACTTTTTATGGCTATGAATCGGAAACTGCCGTGGCACATCTTACTAAATTGAATGATATAGCCACCCTATTCACTCATGAGGAAAAAATCGTTACTACTATATCCTTAAGTTATTTCCGTTATCATTAAAGGGTGATGCTAAAACATGGTTTAATTCTCTTACTCCTAGTTGTGTGCATAGTCCCCAGGATATGATTTATTACTTCTCTACTAAATATTTCCTCGCTCATAAGAAATAAGCTGCCTTAAGGGAAATATATAATTTTGTGCAAATTGAAGAAGAGAGTCTCCCACAAGCTTGGGGGAGGCTTCTCCGATTACTTAATGCTTTGCCTGATCATCCTCTCAAGAAAAATGAAATACTTGATATTTTTTATAATGGACTAACCGATACTTCCAAAGACCACCTAGATAGTTGTGCTGGTTGTGTTTTCAGGGAAAGAACTATTGAGCAAGATGAATTGCTATTGAATAATATATTGAGTAATGATAATGATTGGACACTTCCTAAACCAACTCCTAAGCCAACTCTGAAGAAAAGGGGTATTCTATTTCTCAGTCCTGAAGATATGCAAGAGGCAAAGAAATCTATGAAAGAAAAGGGTATTAAAGCTGAAGATGTTAATAATTTACCACCTATTGAAGAAATACATGGTCTTAATAACCCGACACAGGTAGTAAAGGTAAATTCTCTCTATAGATTTGATGAAGGTGATATTCCTCGTAATAAGTCTGCTGTCCAATGCTTGGATGAGTTTGATAATTTTATTGTTAAACAAGAAAACTTCAATGCTTATGTTGGTAGACAATTGAAGCGTAATGCTTATGAGTGATTATATGTCTAGAGTTAAAGGTGACCTTAAACTTATTAGTAAACATGCTTATATGGTTACCACTCAAGTAGAACAAGTGCTTAACGCACAAGATGATTTGCTCAATGAATTAAATAATTAGAAAAATGATAATGATGTTAGAGTTGTGACTAGAGGGGGTAAAATGACTCAGGAACCTTTGTATCCTGAGGGCCACCCTAAGATAGTTGAGCAAGATTCTCAAAGAACTAATGTTGATGCACCTAGTTCTTCTAAGAAGAAGAAAAAGAAAAATGATAGGACTTTGCATGCTTCTAGTGAACCTGTTGTTGACACACCTCAGAATCCCAATGATATTTCTATTTCTGATGCTGAAAACAATCTGGTAATGAACATGAACCTAGTGATAATGTTAATGATGATGTTCATGTTGATGCTCAACCTAGCAATAACAATGATGTAGAGATTGAACCTGCTGTTGATCTTGATAACCCACAATCAAAGAATCAACGTTATGATACGAGAGACTTCGTTGCTAGGAAGCACGGTAAAGAAAGAGAACCATGGGTTCAGAAACCCATGCATTTTCCTCCTAAACCATCCAAGAAAAGATTATGAGGATTTTGAGCGCTTTGCTAAAATGATTAGACCTATTTTTTGCGTATGCGTTTGACTGATATGCTTAAAATGAATCCTTATGCTAAGTATATGAAAGATATTGTTACAAATAAAAGAAAGATACCGGGAGATGAAATTTCCACCATGCCTGCCAATTATACTTTTAAAGGTGGAATACCAAAGAAACTAGGAGATCCCAGAGTACCAAATATACCATGCTCCATTAAAAGAAACTATGTTAAAACTGCTTTATGTGATCTTGGAGCCGGTGTTAGTGTTATGCCTCTCTCTTTATATCGTAGAATTGATTTGAATAAGTTGACACCTACTGAAATATCTTTGCAAATGGCCGATAAATCAACTGCTATACCTGTCAGTATTTGTGAGGATGTGCCTGTTGTGGTTGCAAACGTTACTATTTTAACGGATTTTGTTATTCTTGATATTCCCGAGGATGATAGTATGTCTATTATCCTTGGTAGACCCTTTTTGAATACTACAGGGGCTGTTATTGATTGCAACAAAGGCAATGTCACTTCTCATGCTAATGGTAATGAGCATAGAGTACACTTTCAGAGGAAACAACCTCAAGTCCACAGTATCAATTCTATTGGAAAAATTTCAGCGATTACTATTGGAGGTTTTGAATTCCCTCTTCCTACTATCAAGAAGAAATATGATATTCTTATTGTTGGGGAGATGCATATCCCCATTGAGGTAACCTAGTGTTATTCGAAAATTCTCCGGTTTCATGTTATTCGAAAAGAGCTTGTTAACAAGACTTGATCAACCTTGTTAGTGGATTCCTTTTGATGAGCATGAGATGGATGAAGTTCGAAAGCACAACTTTCTATACCTACCTTTTACTTTCTGTTATTTAGACTAAATAAAGCAAAAATAGTATTTTCTGTATGTTTTCTGAATTATCCTTGCAATGAAAATACCCCAAAAATAAAAGTTCTCCAAATGTCCTGAAAATGAAATATGATTTTTTTGTGGAATATTTAAGAATTTCTGGCACTAAGAACACACCAGGGGACCCACCATTTGGCCACGAGGGTACAGGGCGTGCCCCTTGCCTCGTGGGCCCCACGTGGCCCCATCCACTTATTCCAGCACCAACATACTTCGTCTTCCTCCAGAAAAAATCATCTCGTAGCTCAAACCCGTGTTCTAGCTCATCTTGCTGCCATTTTCGATCTGCTTGCTCAAAGCTCCATTCACAAAACTGTTTTGGGGGATTGTTCTTCGGTATGTGACTCCTCCAATTGTCCAATTAATTTTTTTTCTAGTGCTTTATTTATTGCAAATTTTTGCTGCTTAGGTGACCCTGTTCTTGAGCTTGCATGTCAAATTTATATGGTCAAAAGTAGTTTTAATGCATGACATAGCCTCTAGGAACTTGTGGGAGTAGTTGCTATCAATCTTGTTGAGTTTGGTTCACTTTTATTTTAGTCACTAAAAATTTCAGAAATTTTTCAGAGAAAGAAAATGATGAAGAGATTGTTGAGGGGCCCTTCGAGCCGAAGCTCAAGGGATAAGAAGAATGAGGAGAATAAAAGGCCAAAATATAATCTTCCTCGCACTGCGGAGGTTTGGCCGTGCGAATGGCCTTCTGATGCGTTCTTGAGAGCCGCCGGAATTTATGATGACTTCTATTACTTGGCTGAGAATGCAGGCCTCACCGACTTCCTCCACGACCAGCGCGAATAGTATCTCCTACTCACTAATATTTTTGTGCAAATTTTTTATCTCCATGCTAAGAAATCACCACCTTCAATGGAGTTTCACTTATATGATGAGGTTAAGGAGATGTCACTCCATGATTTTTGTCGGGTCTGCAAGATACCCTTTGTAGGCAGCATAGAGGAATCACATCATAGTGATGTGGATGGATTTATTGATAGAATTGCTATAGGGGAAACGAGGAAAGTTTTAGATGCAAGAATTACTAGTATACATTTTCCTGTTCCACTTTACTTTGCGATATTTGCCAGTAGATGCTTAATTGGTCGCGGGAACAGTGGAAAAATCTTAGTGCTCCTGATATTGTCATTTTGCGCCATGCTTTGTTTCGTGATACAAATTTCAGCTTAGGCGCTATTGTTGCTAAACGATTAAATCTGAACCGTACAAAGGGCCCCATCTTCGAAGGTGTCTTTGCTTCACACCTTGCTGAACACTTTGAGATACCTATTAGGCATTATGAGAAAGAGGAAAATTTGCTGCCCCCTATTTTTCTAGATTATAAGAGTATGGTAGCACATGATTTTATTGTTAAAAATAAGAAGAATATGCTTAAGTATAATTTAATATTTGATAAAACTCACTGTGAGATTATTACCTTGCCTGCACCCTCTTTGTTTAACATACTTTCAGGCACGTACCTCATCTTACCCGAGGCCATTTATGCATACTGGAGGCTGACACAAGTCCCAGATCCTGAGCCTGAGCCACCGCTTGACCCTTATCGACAGTCTGTTTATCAGTGGGATCCAGAGGAGATCGCCAACCAGTGGCACCCTGAGGATCCTCCTCGGTACACCAGAGAGAGTAGCTTCGATCCATGGGCATAGACCAACTTAGGCCAAAAGCCAAAGCTTGGGGGAGTACGTATTTCTCACCAACACTACATTCATGTTCACACACTCATTCTAGTTGTCGGTGCTCATACTTTTTCGTTGTACTATCCATGCTAGTTTATTTTCTTTTCTAAGCCTTCTTCTTGTGTGTTTGAAAAACCTTAAGAAAAAACCAAAAAATTAGTTGTAGCTTTTAGCTAGTTTACTTTCCATGCCTGTAGTAGTAGTAATTAAAAGAAAACCCAAAATGATTTCTCGTTCTTCTTTTGCTTGTTGGGAGCTTTCCCGTGTAAATAGTTTTATTTCTTTTCTTATTCTTTAGGGGTAGAGAGGAGAAGACCATGATGAAAATGTTGAGTGTCTCTCATATGCATTATTGTTGATTTAACCAAGAGCCCATATTACCTTGTCTTCTCCCTTGTATTAAATGCTTTCAGATTCCAGCTTAGTCCAATGCATGTGCACTATTATTATTATTATTATCCACACCGTTCAGTCATGCGAGTGAAAGGCAATAATGACGATATATGATGGACTGAATGAGATGAGAGAAGCTGGTATGAACTCGACCTATCTTGTTTTTGCAAATATGATTAGTTCATCATTCCTGATTCAGCCTATTATGAATGAAGCATGTTTGCAATGACAATTAGAGATTATAGTTGCCCATGCCATGCTTAATTAGCTAGGAGTTTATAATGGTTTACCTTGCGTGCCAACATGCTATTAAAATGGTTGTGATGTGGTATGATAGGGTGGTATCCTCCTTTGAACGATTCGAGTGGCTTGACTTGGCACATGTTCACGCATGTTGTTGAAACAAAATCAACATAGCCTCCACGATATTTATGTTCATGGTGATTTATATCCTACTCATGCTTGCACTCATTGTTGATTAATCTTAATGCATGTTCATGACTATTGTTGCTCTCTAGTTGGTCGCTTCCCAGTCTCTTTCTAGCCTTCACTTGTACTAAGCGGGAATATGGCTTGTGCATCCACTTCCAAAAACCCCAAAGTTATTCCATATGAGTCCACCATACCTTCCTATATGCAGTATTTACCTGTCGTTCCAAGTAAATTTGTATGTGCCAAACTCTAAACCTTCAAATGAAATTCTGTTTTGTATGCTCGAATAGCTCATGTATCAACTAGGGTTGTCTATATCTTCCATGCTAGTTGGGTTATTCTCATGATGAGTGGACTCCGCTCATTACTCACGAGAAAATGGCTGGTAACCAGGATGCCCAATCCCATGCTCAAATCAAAATAACTGCAAACAAAACTCCCCCAGGATTGTTGTTAGTTGGAAGCACCCGTTGTTTCAGACAAGCCATGGATTGATGTTTGTTGGTGGTGGGGGAGTATAAACTTTACGATTCTATTTGGGAACCGCCTATAATGTGTGTATCATGGAAGATATCGAGATCTCTTGGTTGTTATGTTGACAATGAAAGTATGCCACTCAAAATATTATTTATCTCTGTTTCAAAATTCGAGCTCTAGCACCTCTGCAAATCCCTGCTTCCCTCTGCGAAGGGCCTATCTATTTACTTTTATGTTGAGTCATCATCCTCTTATTAAACAGCACCAGTTGGAGAGGACCGCTGTCATTCGCATGCATTGCTATTAATTTACATTGAGTATGACTATGACTGGATCTCTTTTACCATGAATTACAATGTCTAGCCAGTCCTTGATCTTCAGGGGTGCTCTGCATTTATGTTTTGCGGTCTCAGAAAGGGCTAGCGAGATACCATCTTGTTATACCATGTTATGATTGTTTTGATAAAGTGTTATCATTCGAGATTTATTATTATTGCTCGTTAGTTGATTATGGCATTGATATGAGTAAACATGAGACCTAGATGTTATTGTGAATATGGTTAGTTCATAATCTTTGCTGAAAACTTGAATGCTGACTTTACATATTTGCAACAACAAGATCAAACAGAGTTTGTAAAATTTTTTCTTTATCACTTTCAGTTTGTCAACTGAATTGCTTGAGGAAAAGCAAAGGTTTAAGCTTGGGGAGTTGATACGTCTCCAATGTATCTACTTTTCCAATCACTTTTGCCCTTGTTTTGGACTCTAACTTGCATGATTTGAATGGAACTAACCCGGACTGACGCTGTTTTCAGCAAAATTGCCATGGTGTTATTTTTGTGCAGAAATAGAAGTTCTCGGAATGACCTAAAAATCCAAGGATACACGTTTTGGAATAAATAAAAAATACTGGCGAAAGAATCAGCATCAGGGGGCCCACACCCTGTCCACGAGGGTGCAGGGCGCGCCCCCAGCCTCGTGGGCCCCCTGGGACTCCACCGACCTCAACTCCAACTCTATATATTCACGTTCGGGGAGAAAAAACAGAGAGAAGGATTCATCGCGTTTTACGATACAGAGCCACCAACAAGCCCTAATCTTCCCCGGGAGGGCTGATCTGGAGTCCGTTCGGGGCTCCGAAGAGGGGAATCCGTCGCCATCATCATCATCATCATCAACCTTCCTCCGTCACCAATTTCATGATGCTCACCGCCGTGCGTGAGTAATCTCATCGTAGGCTTGCTGGATGGTGATGGCTTGGATGGGATTTATCATGTAATCGAGATTGTTTTGTTAGGGTTTGATCCCTAGTATCCATTATGTTCCAAGATTGATGCTGCTATGAGTTTGCTATGCTTAATGCTTGTTACTAGGGCCCGAGTGCCATGATTTCAGATCTGAACCTATTATGTTTTCATGAATATATGTGATTTCTTGATCCTATTTTTCAAGTTAATAGTCACCTACTACGAGTTATGATCCGGCAACCCCGAAGTGACAATAATCGGGACCACTCCCGGCGATGACCATAGTTTGAGGAGTTCATGTATTCACTAAGTGTTAAGGCTTTGGTCCGGTACTCTATTAAAAGGATGCCTTAATATCCCTTAGTTTCCAATAGGACCCCACTGCCATGAGAGGGTAGGACAAAAGATGTTATGCAAGTTCTTTTCCATAAGCATGTATATATTCGGAATACATGGCTACATTACATTGATGAACTGGAGCTAGTTCTGTGTCATCCTATGTTATAACTGTTGCATGAGGAATCGCATCCGACATAATTATCCATCATTGATCCATTACCTACGAGATTTTCACATATTGATCTTTGCTTAGTTACTTTTCTGTTGCCACTATTACGATTGCTACAAAAACTACTACTGTTACTTTTGGCACCGTTACTTCCATACTACTTTGCTACTAAATACTTTGCTGTAGATATTAAGGCTTCAGGTGTGGTTGAATTGACAACTCAACTGCTAATACTTGAGAATATTCTTTGGCTCCCCTTGTGTCGAATCAGTAAATTTGGGTTGAATACTCTACCCTCGAAAATTATTGTGACCCCTTATACTTGTGGGTTACCAATTGTTTGTAGACCTTTTAGATAAATAAGAGTGTCAAATCCAACGAGGAGCTAAAGGTAGAACAAATATTCCATCAAGTTCTATCGATCACGGATACAACTCTACGCACACTTCACGTTTTCTTTACCTATAACAAGAATAAAACCAGAAGTACTTTATAGGTGTGGTAGGATAGATTTGCAAGAAAATAAAGAATGTGAAAAATAAAAAGTAGGTGTTGTTCTAATTAGATTACAATTAAATTAGTATAGCGAGTTTGGATTAGTAGTGGTAGGACTTGCGGAATTGTCCCTAAGCAATTGACTATGTTACTAGACCGATAGCAAGTTTTTATGTGGGGGGGGGCATTGCTAGCATGTCGTCCCTTACTTGGAATTCTATGCACTTATGACTGGAACTATTAGTAAGCATCTGCAACTACTAACGTTCATTAAGGTAAAACCCAATGATAGAATTAAGATATATATTGCCCCCCCTTCAATCCTGTATGCATCAATTTCTATGGTAGGAAGAAGCTTCTGTCACCCTTGCCCTCCAATGCATAGTCCTATCAACATACAACGAACCCTATGGTGTTATGCACACACGTTCTCATATGATGGGCACCAAAGGACAACAACATAACCACAAGCAAATTAAACCAATCATAGCAATTCACCAACTACCGGTAGGACTGAAAGTGCTAGTAATCGACTAGAGGGGGGGTGAATAGGCGATCTTTATGAAAGTCTTTGAAACACGAGGTCTTTGAATACAAACTATTAGTATGAACCTATATGATATGCATCGGAAGATGAACTACACAAGACAAGCCATAGTCAGGTAAGAAAAATAGTGAAAGCACAAAGACTAATAGCAGCTAGGTCGTATGGACCGGAATGGAAGAAAATATGAAGCCAAATAGGTAATAGTCTTTGCAAAGTGAAGTCAAACAAATCAGGCAAACAGGCAATGACTTCACGAAGACAAATTGAAAATTAAATAAGGTAAGTGATAGAACCAGTAGCTTGGTGAAGACAAGGATTTGGTAGACCAGTTCCAGTTGCTGTGACATCTATATGCCTGGTTAGGGAGGCTGAGACTGAACTTAGAAGACTGTGTCTTCACCTTATTCCACTTGAGCTAAGGAAACCCAGTCCTCACCCAATCACTCTAGTAAGTCTTCAAGGTAGAGTTCCAAACCTTCACAGATTCCATTCACCGGTGATCCACAATGACTCTTGGATACTCAGAACATGACACCTAACCGGCTGGAGGATGCACAGTCCTCAAGTGTAACAAGTCTTCAAGTCACGCGGAAAGAAAGACTTCAGTGATGCCTAACACTCTTTGGCTCTCGGTGTTTTGGGCTTTGTCCTTTCAAGGATCTCTCTCTCAAAGGCTTTAGAGGTGGGTGATACGTCTCCAATGTATCTATAATTTTTTTATTGTTCCATGCTATTATATTATCTATTCTGGATGTTTTATACACATTGATATGCTATTTTATATGATTTTTGGGACTAACCTATTAACCTAGAGCCCAGTGTCAGTTTCTGTTTTTTCCTTGTTCTAGAATTTCGCAGAAAAGGAATACCAAATGGAGTCCAAACGGAATGAAACTTTCGTGATGATTTTTCTTGGACCAGAAGACACCCAGGAGACTTGGAGTGCAGGTCAGAAGAGCCACGAGGCGGCCACAAGGTTGGAGGGCGTGCCCCCCGACCTTGTGGGCCCCTCGGTGACCCCCTGTCCTAGATCTTCCTCCTATATATTCTCAAATATCCCAAAAACTTCCAGGGAGCCACGAAACCACTTCCCCACCACCGCAACCTTTTGTACCTATGAGATCCCATCTAGGGGCATTTTCCAACATCGTGCCGGAGGGGGATTCGATCACGGAGGGCTTCTACATCAACACCATTGCCTCTCTGATGAAGAGTGAGTAGTTTACCACAGAACTACGGGTCCATAGCTAGTAGCTATATGGCTTCTTCTCTCTCTTTGATTCTCAATACAAAGTTGTCCTTGATGTTCTTGGAGATCTATCCGATGTAATACTCTTTTGCGGTGTGTTTGCCGAGATCCGATGAATTGTGGATTTATGAGTAGCTTATCTATGAATATTATTTGAATCTCCTCTGAATTCTTATATGCATGATTTGATATCTTTGCAAGTCTCTTCGAACTATCGATTTGGTTTGGCCAACTAGAATGTTTTTTCTTGCAATTGAATAAGTGCTTAGCTTTGGGTTCTATCTTGCGGTGCTCGATCCTAGTGACAGAAGGGGAACCGAGACGCATTGTATTGTTGCCATCGAGGATAACAAGATGGGGTTTTCATCATATTGCTTGAGTTAATCCATCTACATCATGTCATCTTACTTAATGCATTAGGATGTTCTTATGAAGTTAATACTTAGATGCAAGCAGGAGTCGGTCGATGTGTGGAGTAATAATATTAGATGCAGAATCGTTTTGGTCTACTTGACACGGACGTGATGCCTATATTCATGATCATTGCCTTAGATATTGTCATAACTTTGCGCTTTTCTATCAATTGCTCGGTAGTAATTTGTTCACCCACCGTACTATTTTCTATCTTGAGAGAAGCCTCTAGTCAAACATATGGCCCCCGGTTCTATTTTCCATCATATAAGTTTCCAACCTACAATTTTAGTTTCCTATTTACTTTCCTTGCAATCTTTTACTTTCCGCTCTATAAACCAAAAACACGAAAAATATTACTTTACCGTTTATCCATCTATATCAGATCTCACTTTGCAAATAACCGTGAAGGGATTGACAACCCCTTTATCGCGTTGGGTGCAAGTTGGTGTTTGTTTGTGCAGGTATTCAGTGGCTTGTTGTGTTGTCTCCTACTGGATTGATACCTTGGTTCTCAAAAACTGAGGGAAATACTTACTCTACTTTGCTGCATCACCCTTTCCTCTTCAAGGGAAAAACCAATGCAAGCTCAAGAGGTAGTAGGAAGAATTTCTGGCGCCGTTGCCTGGGAGATCTACGCCAAGCCGAGACATACCAAGTACCCATCATAAACTCTCATCCCTCGCATCACATTATTCGCCATTCGCCTCCGTTTTCCTCTCCCCCACTTCTAAAACGATTTTTGAAAAGATTCGCCATTTCTCCGCCCCTCTTTCATTCGATCTTATGTTGCTTGTGTTTCCATATGCCTTCTATTTGCTTGCATCTGTGCTTGCTAAAAATCTATTGATATGGATCCACTCAAAGTTTTCTACCTGGATCATATTCGACCCATATGGGCTCGTGCTGAAACCCCAACTAGTTTAGTTGAGGGAAGATCTTTAGATGAGCATGCTCATTTTGTGCGTCATCATTTGTGTGAGAAAGGAAGCTCTTATGGAATCAAATAAATTGTTTGCTATGCTATACTTGGAATCTTTGTGAAATTTATGATTTTACTTGTTTCTCTAAGAACCCTAAAAAACACTTTCCTTACCTATGTGAGTTTAATGATAATGAAATTTTATCTTCTTATGAAAAGGGTGTTTACAGTTACTATGATATCGAACAAATTGAAGAATTTGTTGCTTTTAAGGGTGCTTATGAAGTTGCTTCTTTGATTGAAAAGTATGATATTACTCTATACAAATCTGAAAATTTTGACATACTTAAATATTGCTATGAAAACTATGCTCATAACGCCTATGTCAAAGAAATTATTGAGAGAATGACCGTTGCTTTGGAATAAAATAATGATATGCATGAATATATAGATAGTTACGATTTCGATGATTTGATTGAAATATCCCTTAATGAACATGATGCTTGCTAGTCTGTGACCATGATGCCAATATTTATGGAGATGAAATTGCTATAGTTCCTTATGTTGAACACGAGATTATTGCTATTGCACCCATACTTGATAGTTCCTTGAATCAAAAGCATGATTGCAATGATTTTATTATAAATTCTATTAATGTCAATTGTGTTAATGATATGCAAAACCCCAAGCTTGGGGATGCTAGTTTTGCTATGTCCACTACTTGTTGCAATGTTCATGATCGGGGTGATTCTTCTTATGATCTTGAAAATTTATTTAAGCCCCATGATGAATATGAGATTGATAATAGTGTTTGCAATAATACTGAAAGTGGGTTTGGAAGATGTCAACTTTAGATCCCACATATTTGGATAATGTTCAATGTTATGAAGTTTTTGATAAAAGTGGGTTTGGAAAGGTCATGACTTTAGTTAATGTTAATCCCTCTATTTTGGAAGAGTGTCAACTTTGCATGCATGTGGATCATGAAGAGAAAATTTTATGTGATAGCTATATTGTTTAATTTGATTATGATCCTACATGTAATTATTATGAGAGAGGAAAATATGGTTGTGGAAACTTTCATATTACAAATTACCTCTCGTTATGTTGAGGTTGCTATTGTTTCTTTCTTCTTCCTTGCATATGGTAGTTTTCGCATGTTCTGATAATTTGTTTGCTTATAAAATCCCTATTCATAGGAAGGATGTTAGACTTAAACTTGCTTGTCACATGTTTTATGATGCTCTCTTAGTGCTTAAATTCTTGTCTTTCATGTGAGGATCATTGAAATTATCATGCCTAGCTAAGGGGGTTAAACAATAGCGCTTGTTGGGAGGCAACCAATTTTATTTTTGTTTTTGATTTTTAGGTTCTGTCTAGCAATACATAATTCATGTAGCCTCTAGTTAGATGTGGTTTTGTGTTTTAGTTAGTGTTTGTGCCAAGAACTTTGGGATAGCCTATGGTGATAGTTGATTTGATCTTGCCAAAAAATAGAAACTTTTACGCCCAGGAGATTAGTTTTCATTTTTAACAGAAGGGCGATAAAATACTGGCTCTTTTTGAAGAGGATTAATAAACAAATTTCCCAGGACTTACTAATTTCTCAAAAAAATTGGAGTGACATAAGTATTCGAAATATCCAGATTGCTACAAATTGTTCTGTTTTTGATAGATTCTGTTTTTCAGGTGTTGTTTGCTTATTTTGATGCATCTATGGCTAGTATCGGGGGGTATGAACCATGGAAAAGTTGGAATACAATAGATATTACACCAATATAAATAAAGAATGAGTTCACAACAGTACCAAAAGTGGTGATTTATTTTCTTATACTAACAGAGCTTACGAGATTTTTTGTTGAAGTTTTGTGTTGTGAAGTTTCCAAGTTTTGGGTAAGGATTTGATGGACTATGGAATAAGTAGTGGCAAGAGCCTAATCTTGGGGATGCCCAAGGCATCCCAAGGTAATATTCAAGGATGCCAAGAGCCTAAGCTTGGGGATGCCCCGGGAAGGCATCCCCTCTTTCGTCTTCGTTTATCGGTAACTTTACTTGAGGCTATATTTTTATTCACCACATGATATGTGTTTTGCTTGGAGCGTCTTGTATGATTTGAGTCTTTTCTTTTTAGTTTGCCACAATCATCCTTGTTGTACACACCTTTTGGGAGAGACTGCACGAATCGTGATTTATTAGAATACTCTATGTGCTTCACTTATATCTTTTGAGCTAGGCAATTTTGCTCTAGTGCTTCACTTATATCTTTTTTAGAGTCATGCTAGTGAGTAGTTGTGAATTTGAGAAATACTTGTGTTAAGGTTTGTGAGTCCCGTAGCATGCACGTATGGTGAACCGTTATGTAACGAAGTTGGAGCATGAGATATTTTTTGATTGTATTCCTTATGAGTGGCGGTCGGGGATGAGCGATGGTCTTTTCCTACCAATCTATCCCCCTAGGAGCATGCTTCTGAAACTTTTTTCAAACCAAAAGTTCCGTACCTTCCTACAGATTAGTGAATTAGGAGAGGGGCTCTTTTGTGCGTAGTACTTTGTTTCGATGACTATTAGATTTTTGGAATAAGTATGTGAGTTCTTTATGGCTAATGTTGAGTCCACGGATTATACGCAGTCTCACCTTTCCGCCATTGCTAGCCTCTCTTGTACCCTGCAACTTCCGCTGGTACTATAAACCCACCATATACCTTCCTCAAAACAGCCACCATACCTACCTATTAAGGCATTTCCATACCCATTCCGATATATATTGCCATGCAAATTTCCACCATTCCGTTTATTATGACACGCTCCATCATTGTCATATTGCTATGCATGATCATGTAGTTGATATCGTATTTGTGGCAAAGCCACCATTCATCATTTTTTATACATGTCGCTCTTGATTCATTGCACATCCCGGTACACCGCTGGAGGCATTCATATAGAGTCATATTTTTGTTCTTGTATCGAGTTGTAAGTAAATAGAAGTGTGATGATCTTAATTATTATAGCATTGTCCCATGTGAGGAAATAAAAAAAGAAAGGCCAAATAAAAAAAGAGAAGGCCCCAAAAAAGAGAAAAAGAAGAAATGAGAGGAAAAGAGAGAAGGGACAATGTTACTATCCTTTTGCCACACTCGTGCTTCAAAGTAGCACCATGATCTTCATGATAGAAAGTCTCCTATATTTTCATTTTCATACACTAGTGGGAATTTTTCATTATATAACTTGGCTTGTATATTCCAACGATGGGCTTCCTCAAAATGCCCTAGGTCTTCATGAGCAAGCAAGTTGTATGCACACCCACTTAGTTTTCTTTTTGAGCTTTCATAAACTTATAGCCCTAGTGCATCAGTTGAATGGCAATCCTACTCACTCACATTGATATCTATTGATGGGCATCTCCCTAGCCCGTTGATACGCCTAATTGATGTGAGACTATCTCCTTCATTTTGTCTTCTCCACAACCACCGTCTATTCCACCTGTAGTGCTATGTCCATGGCTCACGCTCATGTATTGCTTGAAAGCTGAAAAAGTTTGAGAACATCAAAATTATGAAACAATTGCTTGGCTTTTTATCGGGGTTGTGCATGATTTGAATATTTTGTGTGATGAAGATGGAGCATAGCCAAACTATATGATTTTGTAGGGATAAGCTTTCTTTGGCCATGTTATTTTGAGAAGACATAATTATTTTGTTAGTATTCTTGAATTATTGTTGTTTTATGTCAATATTAAACTTTGGTTTTGAATCATACGGATCTGAACATTCATGCCACAATAAAGAGAATTACATGGATAAATATGTTAGGTAGCATTCCACATCAAAAATTCTGTTTTTTATCGTTTACCTCCTCGAGGACGAGCAGGAATTAAGCTTGGGGATGCTTGATACGTCTCCAACGTATGTATAATTTTTGATTGTTCCATGCTATTATATTATCTGTTTTGAATGTTTTATATGCATTAATATGCTATTTTATATGATTTTTGGGACTAACCTATTAACCTAGAGCCCACTGCCAGTTTCTGTTTTTTCCTTGTTTTAGAGTTTCACAGAAAAGGAATACCAAACGGAGTCCAAACGGAATGAAACTATCGCGATGATTTTTGTTGGACCAGAAGACACCCATGAGACTTGGAGTGCTAGTCAGAAGAGCCACGAGGCGGCCACAAGGGTGGAGGGCGCGCCCCCTGACCTTGTGGGCCCCTCGGTGATCCCTTGACCTAGATCTTCCTCCTATATATTCTCAAATATCCCAAAAAGTTCCAGGGAGCCATGGAACCACTTTTCCACCGCCGCAAGCTTCTATACCCATGAGATCTCATCTAGGGGACTTTTTCGGCATCCTGTCGGATGGGGATTCAATCACGGCGGGCTTCTACATCAACACCATTACCTCTCCGATGAAGCATGAGTAGTTTACCACAGACCTACGGGTCCATAGCTACTAGCTAGATGGCTTATTATCTCTCTCTTTATTCTCAATACAAAGTTCTCCTCGATGTTCTTAGAGATCTATTCAATGTAATACTCTTTTGCGATGTGTTTGCCGAGATCCGAAGAATTATGGATTTATGATCAGCTTATCTTTGAATATTATTTGAATCTCCTCTGAATTCTTATATGCATGATTTGATATCTTTGCAAGTCTCTTCGAACTATCAATTTGGTTTGGCCAACTAGATTGGTTTTTCTTGCGATGGGAGAAGTGCTTAGCTTTGGGTTCTATCTTACGGTGCTCGATCCTAGGGACAGAAGGGGAACCGGCACATATTGTATTGTTGCCATCGAGGATAACAAGATGGGGTTTTCATCATATTGCTTGAGTTAATCCCGCTACATCATGTCATCTTACTTAATGCATTACTCTGTTCTTATGAACTTAATACTCTAGATGTAGGCAGGAGTCGGTCAATGTGTGGAGTAATAGTAGTAGATGCAGAATCGTTTTGGTCTACTTGACACAGACATGATGCCTATATTCATGATCATTGCCTTAGATAATCGTCATAACTTTGCGATTTTCCATCAATTGCTCGGTAGTAATTTGTTCACCCATCGTACTACATTTTTCTATATTGAGAGAAGCCTCTAGTGAAACCTATGGCCCCCGGGTCTTTATTTCATCATATAAGTTTTCGATCTACAATTTTAGTTTCCTGTTTACTTTCTTTGCAATCTTTTACTTTCCAATCTATAAACCAAAAACACCAAAATATTACTTTACCGTTTATCCATCTATATTAGATCTCACTTTGCAAATAACCATGAAGGGATCGACAACCCCTTTATCGCGTTGGGTGCAAGTTGGTGTTTGTTTGTGTAGGTATTTGGTGGCTTGTTGCGTTGTCTCCTACTGGATTGATACCTTGGTTCTCAAAAACTAAGGGAAATACTTACTCTACTTTACTGCATCACCCTTTCCTCTTCAAGGGAAAAACCAATGCAAGCTCAAGAGGTAGCAGTGGGTTGCTCTCAAATGGCAAAAGCCGTGCACTAACTCTTAGCAGCCACCAATTTATGGTGTAGGGGTGGGCTATTTATAGCCAGGAGGCAACCCGAGATGATATGTCCGAAATGACCTTGGGTCACTAAGGAACCAACATGCGTCCAACGGTCGGATTTCAGACACACGCGGTAGCGATATGTCTCCGACGTATCTACTTTTCCTAACGCTTTTCCTGTTGTTTTGGACTCTAATTTGCATGATTTGAATGAAACTAACCCCGGACTGATGCTGTTTTCAGCAGAACTACCATGGTGTTGTTTTTGTGCAGAAATAGAACTTCTCGGAATTGAACAAAACTTTGCGAGGAATTTTTATACAATAAACAAGAATTTCTGGAGCCAAGACCTGCCAGAGAGGGGCACCTGGGTGGGCACAACCCACCAGGGCGCGCCCCCGCTCCTGGCACGCCTAGGTGGGTTGTCCCCACCTGGTGGCCCCGCAGACCCTGAAACCGATGGTATAAAATCCTATTTTCTAGAAAAAAGCAGGGAGAAAGAATTATCGTGATCCATGACAAGGAGACGCCATCACCTCCTATTCTTCATCGGGAGGCGAGATCTGGAGTCCGTTTGGGGCTCTGGAGAGGGGGATCTTCGTTCTTCGTCATCACTAACCCTTCTCCATCACCAATTCCATGATGCTCCCCATCGGGAGTGAGTAATTCCTTCGTAGGCTCGCTGGTCGGTGAGGAGTTGGATGAGATTCATCATGTAATCGAGTTAGTCACTGGTAGAGCGACGTGCTAAACAAATGGTTTTTAACCCCTTTCCGCGACGGCATTTGGAACCGTCGCCAAGTGAGTGTGGGCGATAGGGGGGTCTTTCCCACACGACCCAGAAATTGTCAAGGATAGGCCCTCCTGGGACACGGGCTGGGACAGTGTATGATCAGGCGAGGCATCGAAACCCAATCATTTCCGTAGGTATGTACATCCCACACGGTAATCCAAGAAAAAAACATTTTCGTAGGTATGTACATCCCACACGGTGAATCCCAGAAAATCATTTCTGTAGGTATGTATATCCCACACGGTGAATCCCAAAAAATCATTTCCATAGGTATGTACATCCCACATGGTGAATCCTAGAAAAACATTTCCATAGGTAGGGTATATCACACATAGTTCTTTGTGTGGAAACATTTGTGCAAGGTGGCCTAACGCAAACAGTTCGTTGTCGGAAGCCGTGTGTGATCGTTAGTTGATCAAACACGCCTACTTTCTAGAAACCGTGTGGGTTGTTTGAGTTCATAGCCCACGGTGTTGTCTGAGTAACTGTCTGCAATAGAAAACCCAATAAGCAGGGTAATTAGCGTATTATTGATAATCCATGTACTAATCAAACTGATATTTCTTATAAAACATGCCAGATATTTCATATCTGTATAAAAGCAACCAGGATTTCGTAATCGAATTACATTAGATAGCTTCGGCACCCAGTTACGCCATTACACAACACCACCAAGTTTCACATGCAGCATCAAAAACCTTTGGAAAGTAGCATCATACACGGTAAATAGACAGATGAATCTCATTTGGGAAACTGCAGAAGCAGAAGGCGAGTATTGAGCCTTCAGTGATGTTGAATGTCCTCTTCAGCAAGACTTCAATATTGTACCGTGGGTGTTGAATGAATACCTTCCTCGCCTCTTAACCATGCAGGTGGTTTGAGAGGTAATCATTGGTAAACTTCTTTGAAAAGTACTGAAGACAAAGCTATGCATAAATCGTTGTTGTAAATTTTGAAATGGCGCAAGGGGTAAAAATAAGGTAAAAGATTTGGTACCATCCTATAGTTGACTGATGTCTTTTTCATTGTGCAAAAAAAGATCTTGCTGTTATTCGTCGCAAGTTTCTTCATCCTAACAATCTTTTTGAGTTTCTTGACTTGACTGATATTCATGGACATCTCATTTCCACATGTAAAATGGGTCGAATAGTGGGTCTAAGCCTCTGACAGCAGGACCTACATGTGCAAGACCAAATTGTAAGAAACCTAAATATTATAATGATTTTTGCAACTGCACAATAATTTTCGATTAGCCAAAGGACCCTACTTGAACAAACCTCGATGGTAAACCGCAGTGTCTCCCATTGTTTCCCTGCAACACACATAAGGAAGATCTTGATCAGGTTAACTGAGAGTTTCCATACTATCAGTAGAATATGTATTGATTACAACCAAATTCGATTGGTGTCACATGCATAACACTACAAAATTGTACCCACAGCAAATGAAAATCAAATTGCAGAACTGAACCAAACAGTTAAATGGACAACAGACCAAATGAACCAAAATAGTTAACTGAGCATGACATTGCAGAATAGAAACATGTACTAGAAGATAAGACAGTTAACAAAATAAAGAATGCCTAAGAACAGTACTTCGAAATGTAGTAATTGTTGGACCAATGTGTTAATAGAACATTACATTTTAGAGGACCAAACTGTTAACTAAACATCGGATTGCATATTAACATTACAAACAACAAATCACTAGAAGGCACTGGCGATGGCCCCGAGAAAACAGCATGATCTGTATTTTAAAGTAGATAACCGCGTGGCGGTGTCGACGGTGGCCTCGTAGACGTGGTGCTCCTCCAAGATCTGGCGGTCAACACGCATGGCAGCCATAGCGACCTCGTGCGCGCATGCGGCCGCATGCTACCGAGCTCCACGTTATACTGCGTGCAAATGGCTGTGTGCGGCGCTTAATTGGAGGAGGGGGGCAGTGATTTCGGTGGAAGGTGTCACGTCATCGGTCGGGGCATGTGGGATGGGAAAGGAGGAGGATGGTGTGGGTGGGGTGTGGATTACCTGGCCGTATCGATGAGGCCACGCAGCAAGAAGAAGGGTCGGTGGCGAGGAGGCCGCGCAGCAAGAAGAAGGGTCGCCGGCATTGCAAGAAGAAGGGTCGCCGACGAGGAGAGGACGCTGCAAGAAGAAGGGTACCTGGCGAGGAGGCGGCGCTGCAGAAGGAGGGTCGCCGGCGAGGAGGCTGAGCTGCCAGTAAGCAGCAGTGAAGGTTTGAACTTGGGAAGCAAGGAGGAAGAGTGGAAATGTGGCTTTTGGTAGGAGGGAGGGGGCGGGGAGATAGATATTTCCGCGGTGGCAAAAAAATTCTCTTGGTGCCGCGAGAAACTGGCACGCAATTGTGGTTTAAGCGGGGGCGGTGGACTGTAGACGACGAAGCTCCCTGCGTAAGCCAGACAAGTTGGTGCGCTAAGATATTTTATATCGCATCCCACACGATTCTTTCTAGTAAACTGTTTGTGGTATACCTGATTTTTTTCATTATGTTTTGAAAGACAAAATGGTGTTACGGAGGGAAAGGATGGTGTTTGAATTGCTAGAACATTTACGTACAGTGAACATGCAACTAGTACATGAGTGTCATGTTTAAATTTGGAATTATTCCGGGTTCATTTGGCATTTTTATGCATTAACTGAGTTTCTGGGCATTTAATGTTCATAATTCAAATTTAAACTACAAGCACATGCTCCAATGCACCAAAGTTTGTTGAAAAATCACATATGTGTCTTTGGGTGAATTTATAGGTCCCATGCAAGAAATGGGAATGAAATTCAAACATCTTGGCATCCTGGCTCGGCCAGAAAGATTGAGAGACTTGGTTTTTAAATTCCTGTAAATCCAAAACACGCCTGGAAATCATGAAACTTGGCATGGTGTCATGACATGGCACTAACATGCTGCGGCAATTTTTTGGCCAAATTGGGACAAGCTTTGGTGTAAGCTTCTTGCAAACCAGAGCTTCCCTCAAGAAGGCTCGTGGTTCCGAGAGGGAACGTGTCACCTCCGTGTGCGAAACGAGATACATACACTGCCTTCTCCTGCCTTAATTTTTTTACACGGGCAGATTAGAGCAAACAGAAGTATCGTGCTAAATTTTGGAATTATTTTGGGTTTGTTTGGCCTTTTTATATATTAATTGAGTTTCTACGCATTTAATGTGCATAATTCAAATTTGAACTACAAGCACATGGTCGAGTGCACAAAAGTTGGTTGAAAAATCACATGTGTGTCCTTCAGTGTATTTATAGGTCCCATGCAATAAATGGGAATGAAATTCAAACATCTGGGCATCGTGGCTCGGCCGGAAAGATTGAGAAACTTGATTTTTTTTAATCCCTGTAAATCCAAACACGCCTGAAAATCATGAAACTTGGCATGGTGTCATGACATGGCACCAACATGTCGCGGTAAATTTTTTGGCCAAATTGGGACAAGCTTTAGTGTAAGCTTCTTGCAAACCGGAGCTTCCCTCAAGAAGGCGCGTGGTTCCGAGAGGGAACGTGTCACCTCCGTGTGTGAAACGAGATACACACACTGCTGATAACCCACAAGTATAGGGGAACAATTGTAGCCTCTTTCGATAAGTAAGAGTGTCCAACCCAACGAGGAGCTAAAGGTAGAACAAATATTCCCTCAAGTTCTATCGACCACTGATACAACTCTACGCACGCTTAACGTTCGCTTTACCTAGAATAAATATGAAACTAGAAATACTTTGTAGGTGTTTTTGGATACGTTTGCAAGATAATAAAGAGCGTATAAATAAAAAGTAGGGGCTGTTTAGATAAAGAAACAACTAAGTTAGTTTTAGTACAGAGCTTTTTGTCACGAGAAAGTTATTTGTCCCTAGGCAATCGATAACTAGAACGGTAATCATTATTGCAATTTTATTTGAGGGAGAGGCATAAGCTAACATATTTTCCCTTCTTGGATCATATACACTTATGATTGGAACTATAGCAAGCATCCGCAACTCCTAAAGATCATTGGGGTAAAACCCAACCATAGTGTTATAAGGCATCAAGTCCTCTTTATTCCCATACGGAAACAACCTACTTACTCGGGTCTATGTTTCTATCACTCACGCCACCCACCATAAGCAAATCATGAACATATTGCAAACCCTACAATAGGGATCCCTCACGCTTGTGCGACATGGAGAGCACCATAGGACAACACCAATAATAAAACATGCAACTCAAACCAATCACGATCATCAATTAACCCATAGGACAAAACGGATCTACTCAAACATCATAGGATAGCTATACATCATTGGGAAATAATACATAGCGTTGAGCACCATGTTTAAGTAGAGATTACAGCGGGTAAAAGAGGGGTTACACCGCTGCATAGAGGGGGGAAGAGTTGGTGATGATGGCAGTGAAGTTGTTGGTGTAGATTGCGGTGATGATGATTGCCCCGGCGGTGTTCCGGCGCCACCGGGAGAGAGGGGGAGAGAGCCCCCTTCTTCTTCTTCTTCCTTGACCTTCTCCCTAGATGGGAGAAGGGTTTCCCCTCTGGTCCATGTCCTCCATGGCATGGGAGGGGCGAGAGCCCCTCCGAGATTGGATCTGTCTCTCTATCTCTCTCTATTTCTGCGTTACAGATTCTGCCCTTTCACCGTTTCTTAATTCCTGGAGATCCGTAACTCCGATTGGGCTGAATTTTGGACACGATTTTTATCCGGATATTAGCTTTCTTGCGGCGAAAGAAGGGCACCAACCGCCTTATGGGGTGGCCACGAGGGCCCAGGGCGCGCCTGACCCCCTGGGCGCGCCCCCTGCCTCGTGCCCCCCTCAGGCATCGTCTCGCGTTGATTCTTCTTCCCAAAAATCACATATATTCCAAAAAAATCTCTATCAGTTTTTATCCCGTTTGGACTCCGTTTGATATGGATTTTCTGCAAAACAAAAAACATGCAACAAATAGGAACTGGCACTGGGCACTGGATCAATATGTTATTCCCAAAAATAGTATAAAATGTTGCCAAAAGTATATGAAAGTTGTAGAATATTAGCATGGAACAATCAAAAATTATAGATACGACGGAGACGTATCAGCATCCCCAAGCTTAATTCCTACTCGTCCTCGAGTAGGTAAATGATAAAAAAGATAATTTTTGATGTGGAATGCTACCTAGCATAATCTTGATCATGTAATCTAATCATGGCATGAATATTAAGACACGAGTGATTCAAAGCAATAGTCTATAATTTGACATTAAGACAATAATACTTCAAGCATACTAATAAAGCAATCATGTCTTTTCAAAATAACATGGCCAAAGAAAGTTATCCCTACAAAATCATATGGTCTGGCTATGCTCCATCTTCACCACACATAGCATTCAAATGATGCACAACCCCGATGACAAGCCAAGCAATTGTTTCATACTTTTGACGTTCTCAACCCTTTTCAACTTTCACACAATACATGAGCGTGAGCCATGTACATAGCACTATGATCTTCATATGTGGATTGTACCATAGGGATGAGGGCAAGATGGCGCCCCTCTCCTCTCCTCCCTCCCACCTTCCCCCACCACACACCATCCATGCATGGAGAATTTTGATCTAGCCGATCATGGAAGGCCTTCTGCATTGGGATTTCTCTCCCGGCCTTGCGGTAGCGGCTCAGGTGCGTCATCGTTTTGGATCTACCATTCACTTCTCTCCTTCTGGTTCAAACAAAGAGTTCTTCTTGGTGGTGCACTTCTCTTAGGCAAGCTTCCCTCTCAATGAAGATTCGGTTGCCATTGCCCTTCAAAGTTGTATTGGGGGTCTACCATCTGGTCTTAACGTGAGACATATCTCTGAACAAAGATTTCGTTTTTCAGTGGCATCCAATAAAGTTGGGCACTTCACCTATGGTCTCATGGATAGAGTTTGGCCAGATTTTGTTTGCCCCTTTAGTCTATTCCATCAGAGCTATATTGGTATTTTACCCGCGGATTCATCATGGCATCTTGATTCTCATATTCCTGAGGTGGATGTACGTTCTCTAGTTGCTATCAAGTCAAAATATAAGTTCTAAAGATAGCATGACAAAGATTTGAGCCCATCCCAACCAGTTTTATCAAAGTTTGGTTTCTCCTATTGGGAGGGATGGGAGTCCAACCATGATCCGTCGCCGGACGGCTCATCGCCGACACCTCAATTGCCGGAGCCGGTAGTGCCGGGCCTGACAGCCAGTCTTCCTATAATTACGGGCTTTAACCCACCTTCCATGTCCTCTCGCGTCATCTTTGGAAGTTTCCAACCATCCATTATTACGGGGACTAATGCTACTAATTACAGATTTGAAGGTTGTCGGTTTAAGGAGAAAGCTTGGAGCACCATTTTGAATTTTATGCTATTTCATATACTAGATCAACGTCACTTTGGTTATTATGATTCACGTATCGCATCCATCTGGTCTCTGACATCGGTCCCTCCATCTGATTACATTTATGGGAGGCTCAATTTATGCTCTAATTGCAAATCGCTTGCCCACCTGGCTTCTATATGTCCAGGAAAAATCTGCTCGGTCTGTCTTAATGACATTTACTGTTGTCCCCCGTCTGCTAGATAGGTGAATAATGGCCATCCCAATCAGGTTTTGGGCCCTGGGCCGCTTATGAGTTCACGAGACTGTACTACTTGTCGTTCTCTTGCTCACCTTTTTTTCCAATGCCCGGCCTATCTCAAATGTGACTCCTGCTTCTTCCTGGGCCACACGAAGCGCACCTGCCATGATCCTAAAGCCAAGCATTATTTTTGAAAGCCCAAGCCTGCTCAGAAATCAGTTATTGTTAACTCTGGGGTAATAAATCATATCAATCATTCTTTGAAAGGCAAGAATCCTATTTATTCTAATATAGAGATGGAATCATTATCCTGCTTACCATCTACTAGTAGCTCTTTCACGGCCAACCTGGGAAACGGGAGGCTAATTGATTTTGGTCTAGTCAAATCAGGGTCTACATGGATTCTTTCCTCTCGCATGCATTTACCCCAGTCACCTACTTTGTGCCCCACTGTTCGACCCAAGCAATCTTCGACCATCCATTGCAATCTATGTGGATGGCTGGGACACGTGGCATCATCCTGTCGCCAGGGGCGGCGCTCCAACAATGAAATTTGGCTCCCCAAGCCGTCCATACCCCCTGCCGATACGCATTCCACCTCGCCTCGCATGCCTCCTTCTGCGCATGCTCTGCACCTTACTCCTCCACCAACAATGGCGAACTTCCCCGTCAATGTTGTCCCTTACCTCTCGCGGGGCATGACGGTGGAGCTTGGCCCAGCCGATCAAAAGGTGCGATCTGATATGGTGGTCAGTGCGGTGCCTCCTCTGCGCCACGATTTCTTGGCCATTGCTGAGGCCAACAGGTTCATCCCGCAGCATCAGAAAGAAGCCCTCAGAGATACAATCCAAGGTTTGCTCCATGAGTCCCACTTCTTCCCTATTGAAGTTGAGGATCATCCATTAGGGATTGCTATTTTTGGATTCGATGACTCCCTAGTTAGAGACTCTGTTGTGGGGACTACTTTTGAACTAGATGAGCTGCAAGCTGATGAACATACTGTTATCTCTTTTGTACCTCATGATGTTGCACTTAATATGAGGCTCACCTCTTTCAGCTCGGAGATGTGGATTATGTATGTGGGTTTCCCTTACGACTATCAAACACAGCATTACATTCATAAGTCAGTGGATAGTTTTGGTACTCTGCTTGAATGACATAACCCCAGGGGTAATAGGCGATTTGTTCTACTGAAGGCCAGGGTCATTCATCTTCTTTTAGTACCTAAGAGTATCGTAATGAGGTAGATTGGTGGTGCTCGTCATTGTTGGACTTTTGCTGTCACTATGTTACGCAGTAGTGACTGGAATGCACACTTACCTAAAGTTCCACCTGCTGGCGAGGATCCCCCTCCTGATGATGGTGTGCCTCACCCCCTCTTTGGTGATGGCCTGACTGCTGAACAGATCTATCAAGGCCAACTTCACAACTGGATGGCTCAGAATGTGGCGGCTGATCATGCTATGCATGAGGCAAATCAGGCTAATGACAATGTGGCAGTAGATCAGCAAGTTCAGTTCCAGGCTCATTGGGGTGCCTGGCCAGCCCCTCCACCTCCTGCTATGTATAATTTTCAAGCCTGGTTGGCTTCTGAGGGCCTACAGGTTTCTGATGGGATTTTACTTGAAAATAATCTCCTGGACAACCCTACAATGGCATGGAATGACTGCATCTCTTGGCATAGCAGTTTTGATTCTTCTGTTAGTTCTGATGGCTTTGTCCTGGTGCCTGCCAACCTTCTCAATAATCTTTGGAGGAATAACTTCGATAGCTCTGCTAGCACCTCCATGGCTCCTCTGCCGCAGCATCGAGAATCTCTCACCATTGACCTTTCTCTGAACAACTCTAGTCTACATCTGTCCATGTCTGGCCATGGAAATCTGGTGGCTACAATGCTTTTTCACTGCTCCAGGCCGACGAGGCAGATCAATGAATTTCTTTTGTAGGCTATTAAACCAATTATGGCTACGTTTGGCCCTTGGAGCATGGGGCTGGGATTCAGGGATTGTTTGAAGGTGCATGTTGAGGTTTATCTCAGCAATGATTCACTCGTGATTTCTGCTGGGCACCAGATCACTAGGGATAATGAGGAATGTCTCTCTGTGGTTCAATCTTGGTCTGTCCCTACTGAAGATTCGTCTCTGCTTCAGCCTAACTCCAGCTCTCTGCTTCTGCCTCCTTCGGATGCTCTTTTGATTGACGACATCGCCCCCTCACATCAAGGAAAGTGCAGGTGCCCGAATGTGAAATCACTCTTCATCACAGTGCTAGATCGAATAAGTATGATGGATTTCGGGTCCATGCACCGTCTGATATAAAGAAGAAATTGTCCAAGGTCAAGCCGCGCCACAATCCTGCTGCTCCTTCCTCGTGATCATCATGGAGCTGGACAATGATGCTACTCAGGAGATACCACCTCCCACACCCATTCAGGTAATCCAACAGGTGGGCGTCCTCAAATGCGCCATCCCAGCGGAAGAACTCACTGAAAAGCTGCACTCTTGGAGTCCAAGGAGGCAGGTCCTTCGTCTTCGGCTTAATCTTCTGGTTTACTAGCTTAAATGGGTCTTTTGGTTAACTGGAATGTGCTATGTGGAACATTCGTGGGTTAAACTCTGGTGATAAACAATTAGCTCTTTCTAATGCTATCAATGCTAGTGGATGTTCGGTTTTATGTTTGCAAGAAACTAAGAAGCCTATGATCGACCATGCTTTTATCAAATCTTGATGTCCCCGTCGTTTTGACCAATTTGCATTTGTTCCTTCGCATGGGGCTTTGGGTGGAATTGTTACTATCTGGAACAGTTCGGTATTCACTGGTTCGGTCATTGCTTTGGAAGACTTTGCTCTTGTGATTAAATTTCAGTCCACACAATCCTCACAATCTTGGACACTTGTGAATATTTATGGCCCACGTCAAGGAGATTCGTGCATTAATTACACTAATTGGCTATTCTCATTAAACATCCCAGCCAATGAAGATTGGCTTCTTCTCGGCGATTTCAACTATATCTGCAGTCCTGACAATCGTAACAAGCCGGGTGGGAGCATTAATGACATGATCACGTTCAATGATTTCATAAGAACACAATGTCTTTTTGAACTACCAATAAAAGGTCGCACTTTCACCTGGAGTAATATGCAACAGGATCCACTTTTGGAGCAACTCGATTGGTTTTTCACCTCTTGTAACTGGACTAGTTCATACCCTAACACCATTGTTAAACCCTTGGGTAAGCCAGTGTCTGATCACATCCCGTGTGTGGTCACAACTGAAACTTCTATTCCAAGGAGTAAACTCTTTCGTTTTGAACCTTTTTGGATACAATACCCTGGTTTTATGGACATTGTGTAGTCTGCTTGGGATAAGCCCATTCGATCAACCAATAGTGCAACCATTCTTTGCAGAAAATTCAAGCACTTACAGTACTGTCTGAAAAATTGGAGCAAGAACATTTCCCGCCTTTCTATAGCCATTGATAACTCCAACAAAGCTCTAGCAGATTTATACACGATTGAGAATAGAAGGCAACTGACCATTCCTGTGGCAAATTTTAGGATCATCCCCAAGGCCCACATTCTACGTCTATTGTCATATCAACAACAATATTGGAAGAAACGATGCACAATCCGGTGGGTTTGATTTGAAGATGAGAATTCCAAAAAAATCAAGCTATGGCTTCCGAACGATACAGAAGAAACAATATTGCCTCTTTAACTTTGCAGGATGGAACCATAATTGACGATCATGCAAGCAAAGAATCTGTCATTTATCATTCTTTCAAAGAAAGACTTGGGACCTCTTATAAACATGAGATGAAATTTAATCTTCCCTCCATCATCAAGCAAATTGAGGGGCTGGTTGACCTAACTGTGCCTTTTACTAGGCAAGAGATCGATCTAGTCATCAAAGAAATGCCCGCGGATAGGGCACCGGGTCCTGATGGGTTCAATGGTGCATTCCTCAAATCTTGTTGGCATATAATTAGTGAAGATTCTTATGCTCTCTGTGATCAGTTTTTTCAAGGTGGCCTAAACCTTGAGAGCATTAATGATGGATTCATCACTCTCATTCCCAAAGTTGCTGCCCCACAAGGAGTTAATGACTTTCGACCGATTACTCTATTAAATTGCTGTCTCAAAGTCATTACAAAACTCTTAGCTATCCGTCTTCAAAAAATCATTCTGAAGATTATTCATCGTAACCAGTATGGTTTCTTGAAAAAGAGGTCTATCCAGTATTGCCTCTGTCGGCGTTCTAGGAACGGGGGTCCCCAGACTTGCCTGCCTAAGGCCCGCGGCGTGGCTGAGCCAGCAGGCCGAACGACCCGTCTTCACCAACAAAGCATCCAAGACCCTCACGAGGGGCCAAGCCTCGCGAGGCGGACGACACAAGACCTCCTCTGGAGCAGCCTAGCTAGGCAGGCTCATGAGGAGCGCAGATATCAAGGCAAGGCGAACCTCACGAGGCTCTCGTGACGTGAGCCATGACGATCGGCACCAGACGGGCGCCAGCGCGCACAGCGTCCTTGTTTCCTCTTTGGTGCAAAGGGGGCAAGCTCAGCTGCGGAGTACTGAGGCATCAGGAAAAGGTTGCCATTCTAGTGCAACAAAACCAAGACCACAGACTACAAGATGGAGGTCATCATGGAGCCCAAAGCATCGTCACCACTAGAGCTTTGTGCAGGCGAAGACTACTTTTGCCAGGATAGCTTGTACTAGATGTCCCCCTTCAAATTAGATCGCCATTGTTGGCTCCCTTCCCACTCGATATTTGGGAAGAGGACCAGGGCCTCTATAAATAGGACTAGCCACCACAGTGAATGGGGGATCACCTCATCTTAGCTAGAGGAGATCATCAGAGATCGAGAGACACACCACAAGCTCACACGCGCAAGAACACCTCAACCTCAGGAGGCTGTTCTCCCCTTGTATTGTTCATCATCAGCCCAAGAGGAAATCCACCACCACACTAGAGTAGGGTATTACACCAAAACGGTTGCCCGAACCAGTATAACCCTGTGTCTTTCTGTGTTGTGAGTTCGTCCTCAAGATCTTAGTGAGCTAGAGCGTAGATCAGTAGGAGGGGAAGACTTCGCGCGCACCCTAGTGTTTGAACCTTAAGGGTTTGCCGGAGCCTCACATCCGACATTTGGCGCGCCAGGTTGCGGTGCGCTGGGGCTTCTCTCCACCAGCCAGCGCCCCGTACCGCCGCACTGCGCTCCCATGTCAGGTGCCCCGCCACTAACCTCCGCGGCCAACACCAGCAGCAGGGAGTCTGGGTACCGAGCCCTGGCCCCCGCCCTGCAGCGAGTGTAGTGGCTGGCCAAGTTCAGGTCGGGGATGCCGCCGCGTTATGATGGCGCGGCAGACTCGTCGTTGTTCCTGCTAGCATACGAGGAGGTCGTTCTCAAAGCCAGAGGCGACGACGAGATCATGGCGAACTTGTTCCCCCTGGCCCTCGCCGGCGAGCCGCGTGCTTGGCTGCTCAACCTCCCAGGATCCACGGTGACGTCCTGGGGGGAACTCCGCGACCTCTTCACTGCGCGCTACGCGGCGCCGGCACACCACGCAGTCGCGACACTGTTGTGTGGCTCCCAAGCACCTCCTTCAGATCGCCACGTCAAGCCTTTCTTCCGTCAGATTGGGGCAGCCTGCAAGCGCCCGGGGGCTCCGCCGGGTTGGGCCGCACCGGACGCCGACCTCACCTTCGACTCAGAGGACCACCTCGGCTCCACCGCCGGCTCAGGGATGCTCCCGATGCTCTGCATGCCCACCATCTTCAACGTGGCCGTCACCAAGACCCTCATCGATGGCGGCGCCGGCCTCAACTTGCTCTCCATGGAAGCCTTCAGCCTTCTTCATGTGCCACTCGAACGGCTCAGCCTGAGGAAGCCCTTCACAGGAGTGGGTGGTGGAGCTGCTCACCCTTTGGGGTAGATCCGCCTCCCGGTCACCTTTGGCATGCGAGACAATTATCGTACCGAGCTGGTGGACTTCGACATCGCCCGCATCGGTCTCCCATACAATGCCATCCTCGGGTACCTGGCTCTCACTCAGTTCATGGCAGCAACTCACCCGGCCTACAACCTCATGAAGATGCCAGGGAGCAAGGGCGTCCTCACCATCCAGGGGGACACTAGGGAGGCCGTGGCGGTGCTCAGGCACTCCTTCAAGACCGTGGCAGCGGCGCAGCCAGCCGGCGCTGGTGCGTCAGAGGCCAAGGAGACCGCGCCCACCAAGAAAAAGTAACTATTCACCCAAGACAAGGCAGAGACCAAGCAGGTGTCGGTCAACGAGGACGGGTCTTCAGGAGCCACCTTCACCATAAGAACCGGTCTTGACCCGGGGCAAGAGGAAGCTTTGGCGAGGTTTCTGCGTGCGAACAAGGAGATATTTGCGTGGGAGCCCAGTCAACTAGTAGGGGTCCCGAGGGAGGTAATCCAGCATCATCTAAAGGTGTGCCCCAACGTACGCCCCGTGAATCAGCGAGCAAGACGGCAGTCCACTGAGAAGCAGGCCTTCATCGTCCAAGAGACATGCAAGCTAGAGGTGGCAGGTACCATCCGAGAAGTTCGATACCCCGAATGGCTGGCGAACCCCGTTGTAGTACCGAAGAAAGGTGGGAAGGAACGGATGTGCGTCGACTTCACCAACCTCAACAAAGCCTGCCCCCAAGATCCGTTCCCCCTTCCGCGCATCGATCAAATCATCGACTCCACCGCCGAGTGCGATTTGTTGTGTTTCTTGGATGCGTTCTCTAGATACCATCAGATCAAGATGGTGGTGGAGGATGTGGAGAAGACGGCCTTCTTGACACCATGTGGGATGTACTGCTACACCTACATGCCTTTCGGCCTTCGCAACACGGGCGCAACCTTTCAGCGGCTGATGCACATTGCCTTGGGACGGCAGCTCGGCAGGAACACAGAGGCCTATGTTGATGACATAGTGGTCAAATCTCGCGAGGCAAGGACATTGATTCAAGACTTGGAGGAGACCTTTGAGACTTTGCGTCGGGTGGACTTGAGGCTTAACCCGAAGAAGTGTGTGTTTGGCGTCCCATCTGGCAAGTTGCTATGGTTTCTCGTATCCCACAGAGGGATCGAGGCGAACCCGGAGAAGATCAAGGCCATCGAAGACATGAGCCCACCACTGACCCTCAAGGAGATGCAAAAGCTGGCAGGACGGGTGACCGCGTTAGGGCGTTTCATCTGTAAGCTAGGCGAGTGCGCCTTGCCCTTCTTTAAGCTCATGAAGAAGAAAGGCCCCTTCGAGTGGACCCCGAAGGCCGACCAGGCCTTCCGAGACCTCAAGAAATACCTCACCAGCCCCCTAGTGATGGTGGCACCGTGTCCTCTCGAGCCTCTGGTGCTTTACCTTGCCGCCACCCCGTAATCCGCCAGCGCGGCGCTGTTGGCGGTTCGGGAGGAGCGTTAAGACAAGGGTGTGCCACACCAAGCCAGAGCTGATGCATCACAGGGCCAGGAAAGTGCAACAAAGCCATCATCGGCAGAATACCAAGCTCAGCAGGGCAACATCGTAGAAGCTCCTGAGGACAGTCAGGTCTCAGGAGAACCATCACCTCGGGATATGCCACAATCTCCGCGAGACCCGAGCCTCAATAGTGTGCCAGCCCTCGTCGAGCACCCGGTGTACTTCGTCAGCACCGTACTGCGGGACGCGAGGGCGCGCTATCCCATGCCGTAGAAGCTCCTGCTCGCACTTTTGGTGGCCTCGCGTAAGCTGCGGCACTACTTCCAGGGGCACCCCATCAAGGTCGTCTCGTCTTACCCATTGGAGAGGGTACTCAGGAGCCCAAACTCAGCCGGAAGGGTCGCTGAATGGAACATCGAGCTGCAAGCATTTCAGCTGGAGTTTAGCACCACCAGGGTCATCAAGGGAGCCGCGCTCGCCGATTTTGTGGCAGAGTGGACAGATGCCCCGGCTCTTGAGGAAGGAGAAGACTAGTCTAACTCCCCAGGAAGCGAGGCGCCAGACGGCTGGGTCATGTATTTTGATCGCCTTTGCGCACCGAGGCGCGGGGGCTGGAGCAGTGCTCATCTCGCCCACTCAGGACAAGCTTTGCTACGCCATGCAACTCTGCTTCCAGCACGGCGAGAAGGTCTCCAACAATATCACAGAATACGAAGGCCTCATAGCCGGCCTAAAGGCTGCGGCGGCAATGGGGGTGAGCCGCCTTACCGTCAAGGGCGACTCGTAGCTCCTCGTCAACTTCTCCCGCAAAGTGTACGAGCCAAAGGACAAGCACATGGAGGCCTACCTTGCGGAGGTGCGCAAAATGGAAAAGCAGTTCACAGGCCTGGAGCTGCAGCACGTGCCTCGGGGCACCAACAAGGAAGCCGACGACATCGCCAAGAGAGCATCCAAGCGGCAACCGCAAGAGCCCGGCGTCTTCGAAGAGTGGCTCTTCAAGCCGTCAGCTACGCCACCTCTTTCAAGCATGACTCAGCCTCGGGAGGAGCTCCTTCAGCCCCCGGCCTCGGGAGCCCCAGCCTACGACCCAACATCGGGAGCTCAGCCGCTCTTGGCGCTCGAGCCCCAGGAGGAGTGCTGGACCAAGGAGTTCAAGGAGTACCTGATGCACGGGACACTGCCGGAGAAGGAAGAAGACGCGGAGCGCGTGGCCTGACAGGCCACGACATACTACATTCAAGACGACGAGTTGTACAGAAAACGGCCGAACGATGTCATGCTGCGCTGCATCTCCAACAATCAAGGGAAGGAGGTGCTGATTGACATACACGGCGGGGGCTGTGGACATCACTCATCATCACGGACCCTCGTCGGCAAGGCCTTCTGCAGCGGATTCTATTGGCCTACAACACTCAATGATGCAGCTGAGCTGGTGAAGTCCTGCGAAGCTTGGCAATTCCATGCCAAGCAAATCCATCAGCCTGCTCAGGCCCTCCAAACCATCCCGCTCATGTGGCCATTCGCGGTCTGGGGGCTAGACATCTTAGGCCCGTTCCCACGAGCGCCAGGGGGCTACCGCTATCTCTACGTCGCCATCGACAAGTTCACCAAGTGGGCGGAAGTGGAGGCCGTCTGAACCATTCCAGCCAGCTCTGCTGTCAAGTTCATCAAGGGCCTCGTGAGCCGCTTCGGGGTCCCCAACCGCATCATCACAGATAATGGCTCGCAGTTTACTAGTAACCTCTTTAAAACCTACTGTGCTAACCTTGGAACACAGATCTGCTACGCTTCGGTAGCCCACCCCAGGAGCAATGGTCAGGCTAAGTGCACCAATGATGAGGTCCTAAGGGCCCTCAAGACCAGGACCTTCAAGAAGAAGCTGGAGGCCTGCAGGAGGGGCTGGCACGACGAGCTCCAGTCCGTGTTGTGGTCCATCCGCACCACTGCTACCAAGCTGACGGGCAAGACTCCGTTCTTCCTCGTCTACAGAGCTGAATCAGTCCTCCCTCATGAGGTCAAGCATCGCTCCGCGCGGGTCCTGGCGTTCGACGAAACGTAGCAGGACGCCATGCGGGGGATGGATCTCGTGCTGTGGGAGGAACATCGTCGCGAAACTGCGTTAAGGGCGGCAAGGTACCAGCAAGCGCTACGGTGCTACCACTGCCGCAACATTCGCTCCAGGACGCTCGAGACGGGTGACCTAGTCCTGAGGCGGGTCCTCTCAAGGGAAGGGTTGCACAAGCTTTCACCCATGTGGGAGGGCCCATTCAGGGTCGTCCACATTTTCAGGCCTGGCGCAGTGCGCTTGGAGATGCAAGGGGGGACACCTATCCAAAACGCCTGGAACATCCAGCACCTCCGGAAGTTCTACCCATGAAGCAAGGCCCAGAGCCTATGAAGCAAGGCCCAGAGCTTGTGAAGCAAGGCCCAGACCTGTGAAGAAAGGCCCAGAGCCTGTGAAGCAAGGCCCGGTGCCTGTGAAGAATTGCCGCCCGTGACACTCTCACGTAATAATGAGTTGGGGTTGTACACGCCCCGGAGTCTCAGGACACCAGCCTCAGGCCCTGGGGCTCCCTCCCACGCCTAGTGGACAACACATAGCTCCGCACTGGTGAGAAGACTTGAAGACTAGATTAGGTGCCGGACGCAGCTTTTCATTTGCTTTCCGTACTTGACTTGCTTCTCCTTAATCGAGTTTGCCTTTGGTGTTCCTTGTTGATTTGGTTCCTTCCCCTTTTGCCGCGTTTTTCGGCTCTGGTTTCCTCGTGATCTCTCTCTCTCTCTCTCTCTCGCATACCTCGCGAGGGGGCTAGGCAGGTGCCCTCGTGAGCATTTTTCTTCTCTCTGCCTTCTGGTGAGTCACCCTCGTTCGAGCCTGGAATCTGGCGCATCTCTCCTAATCTGTGCCCCTCGGGTACCGCGATGCAAAGCGCCAAGTCAAGGTGAACGGCAAATCCTCTAGCGCACCCCCTAACAAATTTTTTGCAGTTCCTCAGCAAACGCAGACATCTCATGAAGGAAAGGGCGTCCCAAACGCACCAGGTTAGGTTATCTTTGGGCAAAATAACAACACGACATGGGAATAACATGCACGTTGCATTAACCAAGAACCACAGTTCGATACACGCCCCTCTGGGCCCATACTAGTTTCATTTTCTAATGCAGGAAAGGGAAAAAGCTAAATGAAGCGGCGTTTCAGCAATCCGCGGGGGTGGGCCCTTAGCAACGCCCGAGCCTAGCCAGACCCCTCCTCGCGCTTCATGGAGGCACGACGACGAGATGGCCCGCTGCCCTCTTCGAAGCGGGCGCGGCGGCTGGTCGTAGCCGTCGCTGCTGGAGCTGTCACTGGAGGAAGAGTCGCCGTAGCTGGAAGAGATGTGGTCACCGCCAAGGGCAGGCTCGCCCTCACCCTCATCGCGACCATCACCAAGGCCGAGCACCTCCTCACCGTCGTTCGTCTCGGGGCAGCACTCGGCGCGGCGACCATCTTCCCCGAACACCCTCACGTAGAGGGTCGACTCAACGTCATACTTGAAGTGGAGCGTGCACCGCCTGCCCAGGCCGCGCGCACGGGCGAACGTCTGCCAGCCACGGGCCAGGGCTATGTTGCCCGCATCGGAAGTCTTGACCGCGACCCAGGAGGCCTTGCTGCAGCAACCATCCGCCTGCAACCAGAGCCCTCCTGGACCAGGGGCCAACAGTCCATCGACAAGGAAGCGCGGAAGCTGGAGCCAGTTGCCGGCCGGGTTCTCCGACCAGACAACGAACTCCGGTGATGCCTCTGCTGAATGGAAGTGCGGGCGGGGAGGCCTCGCCACCATCGCACGCCTGCCCACATCAGCTGGACCGCCATGGTCGGGACGGTTCCCTCCGCGTGCCGCGGCGCCGCCTCGACAGTGGGCCACAGCGGGGGCCGCAGCGTGCTTGCATGGACGGCCATGACCGTGCTTGGGCGCCGGGGAACCGGGGCCCTCGCGAGGGGCCTTCCCCTTCTCGGCGGCAGAGAAATTCCTTCGTGGCGCCATCGTAGGTGCTGCAGGCAATGAAGCAAAGAAGAAGCGAGCAAGCGAGGAAGAGATGGGCAACGGGGGCTCCGCCCCCTCCCCATTTATAGCAAGAGAAGGCCAACCGGCGTCTCCCACGATCGAAGGTAATGATGGCTTCCCTTGCATGTCGCAGGGACTTGTCAAGTCGTGTGATACGTCTCCATCGTATCTATAATTTTTGATTGTTCCATGCCAATATTATTGAACTTTCATATACTTTTGGCAACTTTTTATACTATTTTTGGGACTAACATATTGATCCAGTGCCCAGTGCCAGTTCCTGTTTGTTGCATGTTTTTTCTTTCACAGAATATCCATATCAAACGGAGTCCAAACAGGATAAAAATTGACGGAGATTTTTTTGGAATATATATGATTTTTGGGAAGAAAAATCCATGCGAGACGGTGCCCCAGGTGGCCACAACGCAGGGGGGCGCGTCTGCCCCCCCTGGGCGCGCCCCTGACCCTCGTGGGCCACCCATAAGGCGGTTGATGCCCTTCTTTCGCCCCAAGAAAGCTAATGTCCGGATAGAGATCGTGTTAAAATTTCAGCCCAATCGGAGTTATGGATCTCCGGAATATAAGAAACGGTGAAAGGGAAGAATCTGGGAATAGAGAAACAGAGAGAGACAGAGATACAGATCCAATCTCGGAGGGGCTCTCGCCCCTGCCATGCCATGGAGGCAAAGGACCAGAGGGGAAACCCTTCTCCCATCTAGGGAGGAGGTCAAGGAAGAAGAAGACGAAGGGGCCCCCTCTCCCCTTCTCTTCTGGTGGCGCCGGAACGCTGCCGTGGCCATCATCATCATCATCATCATCGCGATCTACACCAACACCTCCGCCATATTCACCAACATCTCCATCACCTTCCCCCCTCTATCTACAGCGGTCCACTCTCCCGCAACCCGCTGTACCCTCTACTTGAACATGGTACTTTGTGCTTCATATTATTATCCAACGATGTGTTGCCATCCTATGATGTCTGAGTAGATTTTTGTTGTCCTATCGGTGGTTGATGAATTGCTATGATTGATTTAGTTTGCTTGTGGTTATGTTGCTGTCCTTTGGTTCCCATCATATGATTGCGCACGTGGATCACACCCTAGGGTTAGTTGTATGTTGATAGGACTATGTATTGGAGGGCAAGAGTGACAGAAGCTTCAACCTAGCATAGAAATTGATGCATACGGGATTGAAGGGGGACCAATATATCTTAGTGCTATGGTTGGGTTTTACCTTAATGAACGTTAGTAGTTGTGGATGCTTACTAATAGTTCCAATCATAAGTGCATAGAATTCCAAGTCAGGGATGACATGCTAGCAGTGGCCTCTCCCACATAATACTTGCTATTGGTCTAGTAAAGTAGTCAATTGCTTAGGGACAATTTCACAACTCCTACCACCACTTTTCCACACTCGCTATATTTACTTTATTGTTTCTTTATCTAAACAGCCCCTACTTTTTATTTATGTACTCTTTATTATCTTGCAAACCTATTCAATAACACCTACAAAGTACTTCTAGTTTCATACTTGTTCTTGGTAAAGCGAACGTCAAGCGTGCGTAGAGTTGTATTGGTGGTCGATAGAACTTGATTGAATATTTGTTCTTCCTTTAGCTCCTTGTTGGGTTCGACACTCTTACTTATCGAAAACTATTGCGATCCCCTGTACTTGTGGGTTATCATCATGCAGTCGTTGGGGGCAGCGTGGGGAAGTGGAGACGCCCACATCCAATCAACCGCCACGCATCAACCAAGGCCGCAGGCTTTTGGGGCCCGCGGTGCTTCGAGCTTGACCCTTGGCTTCGCCGCGAAGCCAAGCCCGCGCGCACCTTGGGCCCTGAGGCTACCGTCGGTGTTCTGGGAACGGGGCTCCCCAGACTTGCCTGCCAGCGGCCTGCGGTGTGGCTGAGCCAGCAGGCCATACGGCCCATCTTCACCAACAAAGCATCCGAGACCCTCGCGAGGGGCCAAGCCTCGCGAGGCGGATGATGCAAGACCTCCTCTGGAGCGGCCTAGCTAGGCAGGCTCACGAGGAGCGGAGATATCAAGGCAAGGCGAACCTCACGAGGCTCTTGTGATGTGAGCCATGACGATCGACACCAGACGGGCGCGAGGCGGGTGCCAGCGTGCGCAGCGTCCTTGTTTCCTCTTCGGTGCAAAGGGGGCAAGCGCAACCGCGGAGTACCGAGGCATCAGGCAAAGGTTGCCATTCTAGTGCAACAAGACCAAGACCATGGACTGCAAGACGGAGGTCATCGTGGAGCCCAAAGCAGTGTCACCACTAGAGCTTTGTGCAGGCGAAGACTACTTTTGTCAGGATAGCTTGTACTAGCTGCCCCCTTCAAATTAGCCCGCCATTGTTGACTCCCTTCCCGCTCGATATTTGGGAAGAGGACCAGGGCCTCTATAAATAGGACTAGCCACCACAGTGGATGGGGGATCACCTCATCTTAGCTAGAGGAGATCATCAGAGATCGAGAGACACACCACAAGCTCACACGCGCAAGAACACCTCAACCTCAGGAGGCTGTTCTCCCCTTGTATTGTTCATCATCAGCCCAAGAGGCAATCCACCAGCACACTGGAGTAGGGTATTACACCATGACAGTGGCCCGAACCAGTATAACCCCGTGTCTTTCTGTGTTGTGAGTTAGTTGAGTTCGTCCGCAAGATCCTAGTGAGCTAGAGCGTAGATCGGTAGGAGGGGAAGACTTCGCGCCCACCCCAGTGTTCAAACATTAAGGGTTTGCCAGAGCCCCACATCCGACAGCCTCGCATGGGCAGTTTGAATACATACATCAATGCCAAACTTCTAAAAATCCAATGGTTATTCTCAAATTGGATTTTGCAAAAGCGTTTGATACCATTGATCATGATGCTATGCTGGAAATCATGAAGCACATGGGTTTGAATGATAAATGGTTGGGGTGGATCGAAACCATTTTTTCCTTCGCCAAATCTTCAGTTCTCCTTAATGGCATCTCGAGCAGATAGTTTAATTGCATTTGTGGAGTACGACAAGGTGACCCGCTGTCCCCTCTAATCTTTGTCTTGGCGGCAGATTTATTGCAGGTTGCAATTAATGACTCCTTTCGAAGAAATGATCTTCAACTGCCCTTCTACCGTCCCAACCAATCAGACTACCCGGTGATTCAATGCGCTGACGACACTATCAAATTATTACCGGCGTGTACTGACCAAGCTACTCTTGTCAAAAACATCCCCACTGATTATGTGGCATATATTGGGCTAAAGATTAATTTCCACAAGTCAACTCTCGTGCCCATGTACTGTGACGCTGCAACCGCTCAACATATTGCACAAATCTTCGGTTGCATGGTGGGAAAGCTACCTTTTACCTATCTTGGGTTGCCAATGGGCACTTCAAAACCTACAGTGCAGGATCTCATGCCCTTGGTCTGTGGAGTTCAACGAAGACTTCCATCGGCGTTGTCAATGATCTCCTATGGAGGGAAACTATCGCTTCTCAACTCGGTCATCACATCCCTTATAATATTTGCACTCTACACCCTCAAACTGCCACAGAAGATTATTGAACTACTGGATAAAATCAGAAGGCAATGCCTTTGGAGTAAGAAGACTGATGATGGGGACAAGTGCAACTCTATAGCTTCATGGCAAATGGTTTGCAGACCCAAGGAGTGTGGAGGACTCGGGGTGCTTGACTTACAAACTCAAAGTGATGCTTTGCTCATGAAATACCTACACAAGTTCTATAACCATTGGGATCTGCCGTGGGTTGATTTGGTTTGGTCCACATATTACACCGAAAAAATCCCACATGCCTCAGACCCATGCGGTTCGTTCTGGTGGAAAGATGTTCTCAAAATTATTCCTATCTATAGAAGCATCTCACATGTGATCGTTCGCAGAGGATATACTATGCTTATGTGATGTTCTTGCAGATTCACACCCCCGTGTGTTTTCTTATGCTAAACTTGAAGATATTTCGGTCTGGGATTTTCTTGGTTGCACCAACCTCAATGAAACCTCCCACCTACCCCTCTCCATGCAAGCCCACAATGAGTTGCGTGATATCCAGGAGATCACAACACATGTTGGCAATGATGTGGGAGATGACATGTACTCTTGGGTATATGAGTGGGGCTCTGAGATTTACACTGCAAAAAGATATTACAAATTCTATTTTCGGGAGGTCACTGCACACAATAGTTACAAATGGCTCTGGAAATCTTCGGCCATAATGAAAATCAAGGTTTTTGGTTGGCTACTACTCTCAGATCATCTAAACACCATAAACATGCTTAAGAGAAGGCACTATAACATTGGTGACAATCATGGTTGCATCCTGTGTGGCAGCACTAAGGAAGAAACGATCGAACACATGATCATTACTTGTCAATTCAGTTTGGCTTGTTGGGACACTTTGAACATCCACTGGACAACTAATGGAGATCATCTAAATTGGATCAAGGAAGCCAAAACAGTATGGAACAACCCAATGTTTATGGAGATCTTTTTGTATGCCACCTGGAGTTTGTGGAAAGAAAGAAATAACAAGCACTTCCGAAGGATAGACCCCACTGTTGGCTCATGGGCAAGAAGATTCAAAGAAGACCTCTCTCTACTCATACATAGAGACAAAGAGAAGCACATACAATTTATTTCCTCTTTTGCCCAATCGTTAGTTGTCCCTTACTTAGATTGGTTTCCTAACTTTACTTTCTGTTTACAATGGCCATGGATGTAAGGTTATGACTTTGTAAGAACTTTTTGATACTTTAATTTAATACATACAGTAGGAGCCTCTCCTACTGTTTCAGGTGTCAAAAAAATGGACATAGCACTATAGTTGGAATAGAATATGATGGTGGAGGTTGTGTGGAGAAGACAAAAAGGAGGAAAGTCTCACATCGACGCAGCTAATCAATGGGCTATGGAGATGCCCATCAATTGATGTCAATGCGAGGAGTAGGGATTTCCATGCAACATATCCACTAAGAGCTATAAGTGTATGAAAGCTCAAACTGAAAACTAAGCGGGTGTGCATTCAACTTGCTTGCTCATGAAGACCTAGGGCATTTGAGGAAGCCCATCGTTGGAATATACAAGCCAAGTTCTATAATGAAAATTCCCACTAGTATATAAGTGATAACTCAAGAGACTCTCTATATGAAAAACATGGTGCTACTTTGAAGCACAAGTGTGGTAAAAGGATAGTAACATTGCCCCCCTTTTTGGTAGGCTTCTTTGGCCCCGTTTTTTATTTAGGCTTCTTTGGCCTCTATTTTTTCCTTTTTTCATGGGGCAATGCTCTAATAATGATGATCATCACACTTTTATTTACTTAAAACTCAATATTCGAACTCGATACTAGAACAAAGATATGACTCTATATGAATGCCTCCGGCGGTGTACGGGATGTGCAATGATCTAGCGTAGCAATGACATCAAAAAAAGGACAAGCCATGAAAACATCATGGTAGCTATCTTATGATCATGCAAAGCAATATGACAATAAATGCTCAAGTCATTTATATGATGATGATGGAAGTTGCATGGAAATATATCTCAGAATGGCTATGGAAGTGCCATAATAGGTAGGTATGGTGGTTGTTTTGAGGAAGATATAAGGAGGCTTATGTGTGACAGAGCGTATCATATCATGGGGTTTGGATGCACCGACGAAGTTTGCACCAACTCTTGAGGTGATAAAGGGCAATGCGCGGTACCGAAGAGGCTAGCAATGATGGAAGAGTGAGAGTGCGTATAATCCATGGACTCAACATCAGTCATAAAGAACTCACATACTTATTGTAAAAATCTATTAGTCATTGAAACAAAGTACTACGTGCATGCTCCTAGGGGGGTAGACTGGTAGGAAAATACCATCGCTCGTCCCCGACCGCCACTCATAAGGAAGATAATCAATAAATACCTCATGCTCCAACTTCGTTACATAACGGTTCACCATACGTGCATGCTACGGGAATCACAAACTTCAACACAAGTATTTCTACAATCCACAACTACCCACTAGCATGACTCTAACATCACCATCTTTATATCGCAAAACTATTGCAAGGAATCAAACACATCATATTCAGTGATCTACAAGTTTTATGTAGGATTTTTTGACTAACCATGTGAATGACCAATTCCTGTCATCTCTCTAAATAGATATAAGTGAAGCTAGAGAGTTTAATTCTTTATACAAAAGATATGCCCATGCTCTAACAAATATAAGTGAAGCAAAAGAGTATTCTACAAATGGCGGTTTTCTATTCGAAGAGAAACAGGCAATCCAAACTTCAAATGATATAAGTGAAGCACATGAAGCATTCTATAAAGCCATACTCAAAAGATATAAGTGAAGTGCAATGAGCATTCTATAAATCAACCAAGGACTATATCATACCAGCATGGTGCATCAAAGAAAAGTGAAAACTAAATGCAAAAGATGCTCCAAGATTTACGCATATCATGTGATGAATAAAAATATAGCTCCAGGTGAAATTACCGATGGTCGTTAGAAGAAAGAGGGGATGCCTTCCAGGGCATCCCCAAGCTTGGTTGCTTGGTAGTCCTTGAATATTTCCTTGGGGTGCCTCTGGCATCCCCAAGCTTAGGTCTTGCCACTCCTTACTCCTTCATCCATCGTGATCTCTCCCAAAACTTGAAAACTTCAATCACACAAAACTTAACGGAAAGTTCGGTAAGATCCGTTAGTATAATAAAGAAAATCACTACTCTAAGTACTGTTGCAAACCAATTAATATTTTGTTTTAATTTTAGATAATGTAATATAACTTTTCCATGGCTTAATCCACTGATAGAAATTGATAGTTTCATCAAAACAAGCAGACTATACATCAAAAACAGAATCTGTCTTAAACAGGACAGTCTGTAGTAATCTGAACATTCACCATACTCTGGTACTCCAAAAATTCTGCCAAAATTAGGACAAATGAAATTATTTTATAGAAAGACATTGCAAAGAAATTCAGAACCGTTTGACATTCCAGTAAAAAATATAAAATCGCGCACTACAGCCAAAGTTTCTCTTCTGCACCGCACAAACCAACAAGCAATGTAAACATCCTAAAGGCAAATCTTGGCACATTATTTTTATAATACAATGGAATTGTACAAGGGGATAATTATGTTTTGTTGAAAAGTTTCTGTAATCAAGATTCACAAAGTTACCGTGAGCATGAATAAAGTTCAAGGAGCTCCCCCACTTCAACAATGCTTGTCTCTCTCACTTTCACTTTCCTTTTTGAAAAGTTTTGGGTTCCCCTCTTTATTTTTTATTTTTTTAAACTATATAGAAGCACTCAACAGAAATAAATGACTCTCTAAAACTTCCGGGTTGTCTCCCTAGTAGCGCTTTCTTTAAAGCCATTAAGCTAGCCATAAGGTGCTCAAGTAATGGATCCACCCGGATCCCACGGTATATCAAAGCCAATTTTAATTAACAATGATTTGTGATTTAGTAGTGAGCACAAAGCAACATATATAAAGAAATGATGAAGTCTAACTCTCTTCCTATGCATGGGCATGTCATAAAAGAATAATTCATGCACACATAGTAAAGGCAAATGCATAGTATAAATAGTTTCTTGCAATTTTATCGTGTTGGAAACATGGAGAGGCGGAGATGTAGTTCCTATTTCATAATAATGGCAAGTAGGAGCAGAAAGCACATGCATATTATATTCATAAAAATTATCATGTGCAACGGTAAAAGGCAACCCATCAATATAATCCTTAATAAGTGCAAACTTCTCCGATATAGTGTAGTCAGGAGAATTAAAATAGATAATAGGACTACCGTGCGTGGGTGCAATAGCAACAATTTCATGTTTAACATAAGGAACTATAGCAAGTTCATCTCCATAAGCATAAGTCATATGGCATCTTGGCCACAAGCATAGCAAGCATCATCAAAAAGTGATATTTCAGAAGAACCAACGGGATCATAACAATCATCATAGCAATCATCCTTCGGTAAGCACGAAGGGAAATTAAACAATGTATGAGTTGAAGAGTTGCTCTCATTAGAAGGTGGGAACGGGTAGCTAATCCGCTCTTCCTCCTTTTGTTCTTCGCTCTCCTCATCATCTTTTTCACCCAATGAGCTCACAATTTCATCAATTTCTTCTTCCATAGACTCCTGCAAAATATTAGTCTGTTCTCGGACAACGGAGACTTTCTCAATAAATTCATCAATATCATAATTGTATTTATAATTCTCATAGCATTATTTAAGGATAGCTAAATTTTCAGGTCTATAAACTGAATCATCAAAATCTTCAAACTCTTTAAACAAAGATTCAATTTCATAAGCACCCATAAAAGCAACGAATTCTTCTATTTGTTCCACATCATAGTAATCATATATACCATTAGCATAAGAAGCCAAGGTTTCATCATCATTAAATTCACAGGAAAAGGGAAGGTGTGGAGCCTTCTTCCTAGAGCAACAAGTATAATCATATCCAAGCATAGTTGCCGAGCATACTAATGCAACATATAAATTTGATCCCATAATAGTTTCCCTTTTTGATTCAAGCGATAATCCCTAAAGTATTCACGTTGATCCAACATTACTCCCATTATAAAGTTGAACGGGGTTTTCTTAGGATTATCAAAGTAGTACATAATATCTTTCACATAATGAGCATCGACGGTTTTAGGAGGTTCCCCATCTCCATGAGTAGCAAGTAAACCTAATTTTTTTGGTATTTCATGTTCCGTATTGATAACTGAAGATAGAGAAGAACTTAGAACATCAAATAAAAATTACTTAGTGATAAAGCAAACAAGCACACACGAGAATATTCACCCCACGCTATTGCTCCCCGACAACGGCGCCAAAAGAAGGTCTTGATAATCCACAAGTATAGGGGATCAATTGTATCCTCTTTCGATAAGTAAGAGTGTCGAACCCAACGAGGAGCTAAAGGTAGAACAAATATTCCCTCAAGTTCTATCGACCACCGATACAACTCTACGCATGCTTAACGTTCGCTTTACCTAGAACAAGTATGAAACTAGAAAGACTTTGTAGGTGTTTTTGGATAGGTTTGCAAGACAATAAAGTGCGCGTAAATAAAAAGTAGGGGCTGTTTAGATAAATAAACAACTAAGTTAGTCTAAGTAGAGATTTTTTTGTCACGAGAAAGTTATTTGTCCCTAGGCAATCGAAAACTAGACCGGTAATCATTATTGCAATTTTATTTGAGGGAGAGGCATAAGCTAGCATACTTTCTCTTCTTGGATCATATGCACTTATGATTGGAACTTTAGCAAGCATCCACAACTACTAAAGATCATTAAGGTAAAACCCAACCATAGCGTTATAAGGCATCAAGTCCTCTTTATTCCCATACGCAAACAACCTACTTACTTGGGTCTGTGTTTCTATCACTCACGCCGCCCACCATAAGAAAATCAAAAATTATAGATACGACGGAGATGTATCAACTGCCTTCTCCCGCCTTAATTTTTTACACATGCAGATTAGACCAAATAGAACTATCGTGCTAAATTTTGGAATTATTCCGGGTTCGTTTAGCCTTTTTTATACATAAATTGAGTTTCTGCGCATTTAATGTGCATAATTCAAATTTATCACATGTGTGTCCTTGGGTGTATTTATAGGTCCCATCCAAGAAATGGGAATGAAATTCAAATATCTGGGCGTCGTGGCTTGGCCGGAAAGATTGAGAAACTTGATTTTTTTTAATTCTTGTAAATCCAAAACACGCCTGAAAATCATGAAACTTGTCATGGTGTCATGACATGGCACCAACATGTTGTGGTAATTTTTTAGGACGAATTGGGACAAGCTTTGGTGTAAGCTTCTTGCAAATTGGGACAATCATGAAGGCTCATGGTTCCGAGAGGGAATGTGTCACCTCCGTGTGCGAAACGAGACACGTACATTGCCTTCTCCCGCCTTAATTTTTTTACATAGGCAAATTAGACCAAATAGAAGTATCATGCTAAATTTTGGAATTATTCTGGGTTCGTTTGGCCTTTTTATACATTAATTGAGTTTCTGCGCATTTAATGTGCATAATTCAAATTTGAACTACAAGCACAGGCTCCAGTGCACTAAAGTTGTTTGAAAATCATATGTGTGTCCTTGGGTGAATTTCTAGGTCTCATGCAAGAAATGGGAATGAAATTCAAACATCTGAGCGTCGTGGCTTGGCCGGAAAGATTGAGAAACTTGGTTTTTTAATTCCTGTAAATCCAAAACACGCCTGAAAATCATGAAACTTGACATGGTGTCATGACATGGCACCAACATGTTGTGGTAATTTTTCTGTCCGATTTGCGAAGGCGCACACATTAACAATCAACAAAGTTATTTTGAAACAAGTGTTGTCACGTTACAAATTGGAAACACAAGTATTATTGGAGCCGTGGGCGTTCTACTTACCATTTATGTGCCGCCACGCGTCCCTTTTTTTATTGGCTAGGAGGTGCTGTGCGGGGTAGCTATTTGAGTACGGGATGCGTGTGATCAGACCCCTACGCGTGCTCATCGGGAGGAGAGCCCTTTGACCGCTACCCGCCGCGCACCTCCCTCCAAACGTCTCCATTAATGGCACCCGAGCCCCTATTCTACGGCGTGTCTATGTGTCTCACTGGACTGATATTTAAGAGAGAAAAATGAAAATCTGAAAAGAAAGTTTTGCATGGATCTTGATGTAAGATCTGACGAACCTGTATTGCATCGACTGCGACTTATAGCAAGCATGATGAATATAAGGACGATGACATTGGATAATAATTGTCTTACATATTTAGGAACATAATTAAAAAAGCCACATGCAACAACACCTGAAATACACAAGGGCGAAAGAAGAAGGAAGACAACGATCTGGCTCGCTGATCTCTATGTTGCTGCAGGCCGCGGGAACTAGTCTCCGCGGCGAGCGGCGATGAGCTCTTTCTTGTCATCAAGATGCTGCGTGAGAGCATCCACGGATTCCTCCACCAGCCTTCTATGCTCGATGTGCAGCATGGCATTCTCATCCATAAGTTTCTCGACGATGACGCCGGTCCTCTTCAACAAGGCAGCGGTCTCCTACTGCTGCTCCGCACTTCCGATGATCTTCACCCTCAGTAGGTTGCGCTCGGCCCGGAGCTTCACATTGCTCTCATTTAGTTGCCGGATGACGCCGGCAAAAGAGGCTTTCATGTCGTCCTGCAAGCTCGCCCAGCCGGAGATCTGATCCATCTGGCTATGGACGATCACATGCATGCACCTGTAAGAGTCCTCGCCTACCCCCGAGACATTTTCCCAGGCTGCTGTGACACGAGAGGACATCTCTGCTGCATTCGCGGTGCGGCGGGACATCTCTTCTACTTCCGCGGCACGGCCGGACCAGTTTGCCGCATCGATAGTGCGGCGGGACCTGCGTGTTGTTTCAGCGGCATGACGGGACCTCTATGCTGCTACGGCCGTGTGGCGGGAAATGCCGGCTGCGTTCGTAGCGAGGCGAGACATCTCTCGTGCTTCCGCTTCCATGATCGCATCTCCCTGGTGGCAATCTCTCGACCCAGAACTCATGCTGGCCATGGCAGACGCAAAGGGAACGATGATGAATGACTTAGTTTTTATGGATGAGGAGTTGAGGAGGAATGTGCAGTCATCTTGGAGTAGTAGTATTTATAACCGAGTAGTAATACACTCCTAAGTGGGAAACCATTCAGGTTTTGATCGGTGTGAACAGGTTTGCAATTTGGAATGTGATGGGATGCATGCTCAAAATTTACTGACGATTATAAGTGCAGCACTATTCCCGAAAGGCGTAACATGGGCACGTACGCCTTCTTGGCCACGTACGTGGCGTTTGCACCATAGGGTGCACCGCAATAGGCAATGTTATCACACATCTTATTCCAACAACCGTACGCGCACATGATCGATGGCACACCGCAGAGCAAGCTAGGCGCATCCGCGCCGATAGGCTGCGGCTTGCCGCACGGCGAGACCGTTGGAGTGCCGCAAAGCGAGTGGCGCGGCGCGCCGCATAGCAAGAGTGGATCCATCGACGCTTGCCTGATGTCGACACGGCATCACAGCTGGGTACACGTCCCGTCAGTACCCCCATTCCTTGCGAGGAGTGGGCAGAGGCCCTCACCATCGTACTTGCACCATAGGCCGGTCATGCCATACTTGCACCGGACGCCCGCCGCGTTGTTCACATGGGTGCCGCCGTTTGCCTTGTCCGCGGCCCGCTGGATGGCAACGCGGTGATCAGGCTCGACCGCCTCCTTGGCCCAGGATGTCCACCTGGGCGCAGTGGAGAAACATGTCCGTTGCATCCTCGAGCTAGTGATTTCCGATGAAATAGCCAACTTGGAGCTCGAGATCGCGCTCTAGATGTACCGTGAGTGTGTCGACCGCTTGGGCGAACGCCCGCACGAGTTCAGGCTGAGCCAAGAGCTACCATAGGCAAGGGCTGCTGGTCATGGTCTCATGGATGCGTTTTATTTTGAAAAGTCATTTCAACGTGGATAGAAATCTATTCACAGCAATCATAGTATTGCTCTGTTTCAATGTGTGTACTCTGTTTTCCATTCTTATATGTTCTATTTCAATGTGTGTATATACGCTTTCCATTCTGTATATGTGGATGATAACAGCTAGATTCAAATTAGTATACAAAATAGATAGATAATGGAATTCATAATATATATATATATATATATATATATATTAATTGTTCATTAGTTCATCACAGAATATATATATATATACATAAACACTATTCTGATCACGGATTAGAATAATATTCTGATCACAACATGAACTTCCCGAGTAACGCGCCTGAACTTCCCTGTGTACAAATCCGAACTTTTGGCTATCTTCGCAACCGTGGCTTCCCCCGCGAATTATTCCGGTCGGTAGTGTTGTCTGGGATGTGACTGTAATCCAGATACCCATACCTGCATCTAAATGCTCGTTTTGATTCGTAATTTTGCATTTTTGCGGAATCACTCTCGGGGCGGATGAACTTATGTCTGTTTACAAGTTTAATGGATTCACTAGATGTTCTAGAACCTCTAACATGATGGGAATTTGGTGTAGGTACGAGTTTCGTGGACAATTTGTCATTAATTTCAACGGATTTGATTTTGGGTTCTGTGTTCTTCGTCTGCGGGAGTGGTTTCCGCGGCTTCTGTGGATTTGTTGTTTTTCTGTGAATATAGAGGGCGAATTTGATTGCAGTAGTGGGATTGGATTTTTCATGCGTTGTTTATTCGATCGGGCAGGCGAATACACCTCTGAAATTGGGCGATTGGATCTTGTGTCCGCCCGTGTTGGTCCCGGTTCTTCGATGAGACAGCTTGGTGGCTTTATCATTTTGATGTTAGGGCGTAGTAGGATATTGTACGAGGTCGCGGACTGAGAAGGTGTAGTCACCCAAGTGATTGAATCTAAAAAAATTCGATAGCGTGTATTTTTCCAATGATTCTACTATCTGTCTTATGAGTTGGACTTCTACACCTTTTGTGCTAGAACTTCCGTCGTTTTTATGCATGTTTTCAGGTGATGTTGCAATATGATCTGTTCCGTTGGTGTTGTTATAAAAAATTGTGTACGTTTTTTTGTTTTTCAGAGTACTCATATATGTAAATGTGGAGCTGGTCCATAGACACACGTATCATCTTTTTTATATTTATTCTGTCTTCGGGATTAGTTTTTTGGATCATTCATGTTCTGTGGTAGTAGTTGGACTTGTATGGTACCAGTGATTGAACTTCCTTCTCGGATTTCAGGTTCCGGCAAAACCTTAGAGGTTCGAACACTAGGGTGCGCACAAAGATCTCTCCCCCTCTCTAGCTCGCACACATCATGAACTCATGGCCTAGCTCGACGAACCCAAAGAACACGAGACACAAGAGTTTATACTGGTTCGGGCCACCGATGTGGTGTAATACCCTACTCCAGTGTGGTGTGGTGGATTGCCTCTTGGGATGAGGATGAATAGTTACAAGGGAAGAACAACCTCCTGAGGAGAGGTGTTCTTGTGCTTGGCAAGTGTGGTGGCTTGGTGAAATGGATCCGGTCCATGATGAGTTTTTCGTAGATCCGATCAAAATCTGCCTCTCTACTGTGGTGGCTAGTCCTATATATAGAGGCCCGGGTCCTCTTCCCATATATTAGGCGGGAAGGGATCCCACAACGGCCAATTTGAAGGGGGGCAGCTAGTACAAGCTATCCTGACAAAAGTAGTCTTCGCCTGCCAAAGGCTCTGGTGGTGACGCCGTCTTGGGCTCCACGGTGACCTCCGTCCTGCTGTCCTGCTGGTCTTGGTCTTGTTGCACCGATATGGAAAACTTTGCCTGATGCCTCGGGACTCCTCGCCTGTGCTTGCCCCTTTAGCACCAAAGAGGAAACGAGGACACTACGCCCTGGCGCCCGCCTGGCACCCGTCTGGCTCCAGTTGTCATGGCTTGCGTCACACAAACCTCGCGAGGTGTCCCTTGCCTTGATCTCTCCACCCCTCGCGAGCCGGCCTAGTGAGGCCGCCCCTAAGGAGGTCTTGCATCGTCCTCCTCGCGAGGTTTGGCCCCTCGTGAGGGTCTTGCGTGCTTGCTAGTGAAGATGGACCATACAGGGCCACAGGTGGAGCCACGTTGCAGGCCGCAGGCAGGAAAGTCCAGGGACCCTCGTTCCCAGAACGCCGACAGTAGCCCCCGGGCCCAAGGCGCGCTCGGACTTGGCTTCAAAGCAAAGCAAAACGGCAAGTGTGGAGTGCCGCGGGCCCCAACAGCCTACGGCCATGGTTGGCATGTGGCGACTGATTGGACGTGGGCGTCTCCGCTTCACCATGCTGCCTCGGCAACTGCCCGACTTGACGATTCCTTGCTGCATGCAGAAAAGAACATTATTACCTTAGATCGTGGAGGCCGGCGGTTGGCCTCCCCTTGTCTATAAATGGGAAGAGGGGGCGGAGCCCCTGTCACACATCTCTCCCTTTGGTTCTCTTGCTACTTATTCTTCCTCGCTTCACTGCTTGCTGCATCGACCATGGTGCCGATACGGAGGTTCTCGACCACGGAGAAGGGCAAGACTCCCTTAATGAGCCCGAGCCACTGATAACCCACAAGTATAGGGGATCGCAACAGTTTTCGAGGGTAGAGTATTCAACCCAAATTTATTAATTCGACACAAGGGGAGCCTAAGAATATTCTCAAGTATTAGCAGCTGAGTTGTCAATTCAACCACACCTTGAAACTTAATATCTGCAGCAAAGTGTTTAGTAGCAAAGTAATATGATAGTAGTGGTAACGATAGCAAAAGTAACGGTAGCAAAAGTAATGTTTTTGGTATTTTTTAGTGATGATAACAATAGCAACGGAAAAGTAAATAAGCGAAGAACAATATATGGAAAGCTCGTAGGTAATGGGTCGGTGATAGAGAATTATGCCGGATGTGGTTCATCATGTAACAGTCATAACCTAGGGTGACACAGAACTAGCTCCAATTCATCAATGTAATGCAGGCATGTATTCCGAATATAGTCATACGTGCTTATGGAAAAGAACTTGCATGACATCTTTTGTCCTACCCTCCCGTGGCAGCGGGGTACTAGTGGAAACTAAGGGATATTAATGCCTCCTTTTAATAGAGTACAGGACCAAAGCATTAACACATAGTGAATACATGAACTTCTCAAACTACGGTCATCACCGGGAGTGGTCCCGATTATAGTCACTTCGGGGTTGCCGGATCATAACACATAGTAAGTGACTATAGACTTGCAAGATAGGATCAAGAACTCACATATATTCATGATAACATAATAGGTTCAGATATGAAATCATGGCACTCGTGCCCTAGTGACAAGCATTAAGCATAGAAAAGTCATAGCAACATCAATCTCAGAACATAGTGGATACTAGGGATCAAACCCTAACAAAACTAACTCGATTACATGATAAATCTCATCCAACCCATCACCATCCAGCAAGCCTACGATGGAATTACTCACGCACGGAGGTGAGCATCATGAAATTGGTGATGGAGGATGGTTGATGATGACGACGGCGACGGATTCCCCTCTCCGGAGCCCCGAACGGACTCCAGATCAGCCCTCCCGAGAGAGTTTAGGGCTTCACAACGGCTCCGTATCGTAAAACGCGAAGAATCCTTCTCTCTTATTTTTTTCTCCTGGAACACGAACATATGGAGTTGGAGTTGTGGTCAGTGGAGCTCCAGGGGGCCTACGAGGCAGGGGGCGCGCCCAGTGGGGCTAGGCACGCCCCCACCCTCGTGGCTAGGGTGTGGGCCCCCAGGCCTTGATTCTTTGCGAGTATTTTTTACTATTTCCAAAAATAATCTCTGTGGATTTTCAGGTCATTCCGAGAACTTTTGTTTCTGCACATAAATAACACCATGGCAATTCTGCTGAAAACAACGTTAGTTCGGGTTAGTTCCATTCAAATCATACAAGTTAGAGTCAAAAACAAGGGCAAAAGTGTTTGGAAAAGTAGATACGACAGAGACATATCAACTCCCCCAAGCTTAAACCTTTGCTTGTCCTCAAGCAATCCAGTTGACAAACTGAAAGTGACAAAGAAAAACTTTTACAAACTGTGTTTGCTCTTGTTGTTGTAAATATGTAAAGCCAGCATTCAAGTTTTCAGCAAAGATTATGAACTAACCATATTCACAACTCTTAGGTCTCATGTTTACTCATATCAATAGCATAATCAACTAGCGAGCAATAATAATAAATCTCGGATGACAACACTTTCTCAAAACAATCATAATATGATATAACAAGATGGTATCTCACTAGCCCTTTCTGAGACCGCAAAACATAAATGCAGAGCACCTTTAAAGATCAAGGAGTGACTAGACATTGTAATTTATGGCAAAAGAGATCCAGTCAAGTCATACTCAATGTAAACTAACAGTAATGAATGCAAAAGACAGTGGTGCTCTCCAACTGGTGCTTTTTAATAAGAGGATGATGACTCAACATAAAAGTAAATAGATAGGCCCTTCGCAGAGGGAAGCAGGGATTTGTACAGGTGCCAGAGCTCGGTTTTGAAATAGAGGTGAATAATATTTTGAGCGGTATACTTTCATTCTCAACATAACAACCAAGAGATGGCGATATCTTCCATGCTACACACATTATAGGCGGTTCCCAAACAGAATGGTAAAGTTTATACTCCCCCTCCACCAACAAGCATCAATCCATGGCTTGCTCGAAACAACGAGTGCCTCCAACTAACAATGGTCCCAAGGGGAGTTTTGTTTGCAATTATTCTGATTTGATTTGCATAAAGCATGGGACTGGGCATCCCGGTGACCAGCCATTTTCTCGTGAGTGAGGAGCGGAGTCCACTCCTCTTGAGAATAACCCGCCTAACATGGAAGATACGAACAACCCTAGTTGATACATGAGCTATTTGAGCATACAAAACGGAATGTTTATTTGAAGGTTTAGAGTTTGGCACATACAAATTTACTTGGAACGGCAGGTAGATACCGTATATAGGTAGGTATGGTGGACTCATATGGAACAACTTTGGGGTTTATGGGATTGGATGCACAAGCAGTATTCCCGCTTAGTACAGGTGAAGGCTCGAAAAAGACTGGGAAGCGACTAGCTAGAGAGCGACAACAGTCATGAACATGCATTAAAATTAATCAACACCGAATGCAAGCATGAGTAGGATGTAATGCACCATGAACATAAATATCGTAGAGGCTATGTTGATTTTGTTTCAACTACATGCGTGAACATGTGCCAAGTCAAGCCACTTGAATCGTTCAAAAGAGGATACCACCCTATCATACCACATCACAACCATTTTAATAGCATGTTGGCACGCAAGGTAAACCATTATAATCTCCTAGCTAATTAAGCATGGCATAAGCAACTATAATCTCTAATTGTCATTGCAAACATTTTTATTCATAATAGGCTGAATCAGGAACGATGAACTAATCATATTTACAAAAACAAGAGAGTCGAGTTCATACTAGCTTCCCCCATCGCAATCAGTCCATCATATATCGTCATAATTGCCTTTCACTTGCACGACCGAATGATGTGAATAATAATAGCAGTGCACGTGCATTGAACTAAGCTGGAATCTGCAAGCATTCAATAAACATGAGAAGACAAGGCAATATGGACTCTTTTGTCAGATCAACAATAATGCATATAAGAGCCACTTTAACAATTTAATTATGGTCTTATCCTATCGACTCCCAAAGAAAAGAAAAGAAATAAAACTATTTACACGGGAAAGCTCCCAACAAGCAAAAGAAGAACATGAAATCTTTTTGGGTTTTCTTTTTAATTACTACTACAAGCATAGAACTTAAAGCTAGCTAAAAGCTACAACTAATTTTTTGGTTTTTCTTAAGGTTTATCAAACACACAAGAAGAAGGCATAAAAAGGAAATAAACTAGTATGGATGATACAATGAAAAAGTATGAGCACCGACAACTAGCAATGAGTGTGTGAACATGAATGTAATGTCGGTGGGAAATACGTACTCCCCCAAGCTTAGGCTTTTGGCCTAAGTTGGTCTATGGCCACGGCTGGCCTGGCGGATATCTAAAGTTGTAGTTGGGGTTATACTGAGATGCAATAGTCATTGCATCGTGGGCTGCAGCTTGGAGGCGAGCTATCTCAGCCCTCCTCTTATATTCTTTCGCCTCTTCTCTGGTTATAAAATATCTCCCTTTTGCCTGAGAGTCAAAGAAAGTAGAAGTAGGGAGAGCGACATGATAGGTGCGTCGTCTGTCAAAGATTAGTCGGTACTGGAGGAACTTATCATTCCTCTCAACAAAATGATGATGAACCATACCCTCATAATCCAAATAAGCAGGAGGCAACTCAATATCATCCTCACGTATGGTTATACCAAGAAAATTAGCTATACGGGTTGCATAAATTCCACTAAAGAAATCTCCATTAAATCTATTATGATGCAACCTACGTGCAACAATGGCTCCCAAATTATAAGATTTATCTCCTAACACAGCACTCCTAAGAATACTGAGGTCAGGGACACCCATGTGACATGCTTCATCTTTACCATTAATGCGTCTACCTATAAAGAGAGCAAATTAATGTATAGTAGGAAAATGAATGCTCCCTATGGTAGCTTGTGTTATATCTCTAGATTCCCCACAGTTATACTAGCAAGAAAATCTCTAAACTCAGATTTGCGAGGTTCAGTAGCACTACCCCATTGTGGAAGTTTGCAAGTAGTGGTAAAATCCTCTAAGTTCATAGTATAAGAATTTTCATAAAGATCAAACAGGACAGTTTGAGAATTGCGTGAAGATGAAAATTCAAACCTCCTCACAAAGGAACTAGTGAGATGGTGGTACTGACGGCACTTTTTTGCCTCAAAGCTCACAAGATTAGCGTTACGCAAATATGCGTTAAATTCTTCTTTAATTCTTGCTCGATCCATGAAGTCCTCTGAAGGCCATTCACAAGGCCGCACTGGAGCGTCCCCTGGTGGCTCATCATCAGCATCACGCATTGCAAGCCTGGGTCCTTGTTTCCTTGAAGAACCACCTTGGTACATTCTCCTAAGCATATTTTTTTTCTCTGAAAAATTTCTGAAATTTTTAGTAACTTCAAATAAAAGTAAACCAAACTCAACAAAATTGATAGCAACTACTCCTACAAGTCCCTAGAGCCTATATCATGCATTAGAACTACTTGGAACCATATAAATTTGACATGCAAGCTCAAGAACATGGTCACCTAGGCAGCACAAATTTGCAATGAATAAAGCACTAGAACAAAAACTAATTGGACCAATGGAGGAGTCACATACCAAGGAACAATCCCCCCAAAGCAGTTTTGTGAGAGGTGCTTTGAGCAAGGAGATCGAAAATCGCAGCAAAATGAGCTAGAACTCGTGCTTGAGCTGGCTGGTGATTTTTTGGGAGGAAGAAGAAGTGTGTGGGTGCAAGAATAAGTGGAGGGTAGCCACCATGGGCCCACGAGGCAGGGGGCGCGCCCAGGGGGGTGGGCGCACCCTGTACCCTCGTGGCCAGGTGCCAGCTCCTCCTGTTGTGTTCTCAGTGCCAAATATTCTCAAATATTCCAGAAAAAATCATATTAAATTGGCAGGGCATTTAGAGAACTTATATTTTCGAGATATTTTTATATTGCACGGATAAATAAGAAAACAGACAGAAATTACTATTTTTGCTTTATTTCATATATTTAACAAAAAGTAAAAGGAGGGTACAGAGAGTTGTATTATCTAAATTCACCCATCTCATGCTCATCAAAAGGAATCCACTAACAAGGTTGATCAGGTCTTGTTAACAAACTCATTCCGAATAACATGGAACCGGAGAATTTTTGAATAACACTAGGTTACCTCAACGGGGATATGCACATCCCCAACAATGAGAATATCATATTTCTTCTTGACAGTAGGAAGAGGAAATTCAAAACCTCCAACAGTGATTGTTGAAATTTTTCCAATAGAATTTATACTGTGGACTTGAGGTTGTTTCCTCGGAAAGTGTACCGTATGCTCATTACCATTAACATGAAAAGTGACATTGCCTTTGGTGCAATCAATAACAGCCCCTGCAGTATTCAAAAAGGGTCTTCTAAGAATAATAGACATACTATCGTCCTCGGGAATATCAAGAATAACAAATTCCATTAAAATAGTAACGTTTGCAACCACAACAAGCACATCCTCACAAATTCCGACAGGTATAGCAGTTGATTTATCAGCCATTTGCAAAGATATTTCAGTAGGTGTCAACTTATTCAAATCAAGTCTACGATATAAAGAGAGAGGCATAACACTAACACCGGCTCCAAGATCACATAAAGCAGTTTTAACATAGTTTCCTTTAATGGAGCATGGTATAGTTGGTACTCCGGGATCTCCAACTTTCTTTGGTATTCCTCCCTTAAAACTATAATAAGCAAGCATGGTGGAAATTTTAGCTTCCGGTATCTTTCTTTTATTAGTAACAATATCTTTCATGTACTTAGCATAAGGATTCATTTTAAGCATATCAGTCAAACGCATAAGCAAAAAGATAGGTCTAATCATTTCAGCAAAGCGCTCAAAATCCTCATCATCCTTTTTCTTTGATGGCTTAGGAGGAAAAGGCATGGGTTTCTGAACCCAAGGCTCTCTTTCCTTACCGTGTTTCCTAGCAACAAAGTCTCTCTTATCATAATGTTGATTCTTTGATTGTGGGTTATCAAGATCAACAACAGGTTCAATCTCTACATCATTGTCATTACTAGGTTGAGCATCAATATGAACATCATTATTAACATTATCACTAGGTTCATGCTCATTACCAGATTGTGTTTCAGCATCAGAAATTGAGATTTCATTGGGATTCTCAGGGGTGTCAATAATAGGTTCACTAGAATCATGCAAAGTCCTATCTTTTTTCTTTTTCTTCCTCTTGGAAGGACTAGGTGCATCAATATCATTTCTCTGAGAATCTTGCTCAATTCTCTTAGGATGGCCCTCAGGATACAAAGGTTCCTGGGTCATTTTACCACCTCTAGTCATAACTCTAACAGTATTATCATTTTTCTTACAATTTAATGCATTGATAAAATCATTCTGAGATTTAAGTACTTGTTCTACTTGAGTGGTAACCATAGAGACATGTTTACTAATGAGTTTAAGTTCACCTTTAACTCTAGACATATAATCACCCAAGTGTTCAATCATATAAGAATTTTCTTTCAATTGTCTACCAAAATAAGCATTGAAGTCTTCTTGCTTAACCACAAAGTTATCAAACTCATCCAAACATTGGCTAGCAAACTTAGTAGGAGGGATTTCAGCTTTATCATATCTATAGAGAGAATTACCTTTACTACCTGTGTCGGGTTATCAAGACCATGTGTTTCTTCAATAGGTGATGGATTAAAACCATATATTTCTTCAACAGGTGGTAAATTAAGACCATGTATCTCTTCAATAAGAGGTAAGTTCTTAACATCTTCAGCTTTAATACCCTTTTCTTTCATGGATTTCTTTGCCTCTTGCGTATCTTCAGGACTGAGAAATAGAACACCCCTTTATTTTCTTTGGAGTTGGTTCAGGAATAGGCTCATGAGTTGGCTTAGGAGCTGGCTCAGTAAGTGTCCAATTATTTTCAATTTTCAACATATTATTCAATAGAATTTTAGCTTCATCCGGTGTTCTTTCCCTGAAAACAGAACCAGCACAACTATCCAGGTGGTCTCTGGAAGCATCAGTTAGTCCATTATAAAAGATATCAAGTATTTCATGTTTCTTAAGAGGATGATCAGGCAAAGCATTAAGTAATTGGAGAAGCCTCCCCCAAGCTTGTGGGAGACTCTCTTCTTCAATTTGCACAAAATTATATCTATCCCTTAAGGCAGCTTGTTTCTTATGAGCAGGGAAATATTTAGCAGAGAAGTAATAAATCATATCCTGGGGACTACGCACACAACCAATATCAAGATAATTAAGCCATATCTGAGCATCACCCTTTAATGAGAATGGAAATATTTTAAGGATATAAAAGTAGTGAGTTCTCTCATCATTAGTGAACAGGGTGGCTATATCATTTAATTTAGTCAGATGTGCCACAACAGTTTCAGATTCATAGCTGAGGGAGTCCTGGATTAGGGGGTCTCCGGCAGCCGGACTATATCCTTTGGCCGGACTGTTGGACTATGAAGATACAACATTGAAGACTTCGTCCCGTGTCCGAATGTGACTCTCCTTGGTGTGGAAGGCAAGCTAGGCAATACGGATATGTAGATCTCCTCCCTTGTAACCGAATCTGTGTAACCCTAGCCCCCTCCGGTGTCTATATAAACCGGAGGGTTTAGTCCGTAGGACAACATACAATCATACCATAGGATAGCTTCTAGGGTTTAGCCTCTACGATCTCATGGTAGATCAACTCTTGTAATACTCATGTCATCAAGAACAATCAAGCAGGACGTAGGGTATTACCTCCTTCAAGAGGGCCCGAACATGGGTAAACATCTTGTCCCTTGTCTCCTGTTACCGTCTGCCTTAGACGCGCAGTTTGGGACCCCTTACCCGAGATCCGCCGGTTTTGACACCGACATTGGTTCTTTCATTGAGAGTTCCACTGTGTCGTCACCATAAGGCTTGATGGCTCCTTCGATCATCGGTAGCAATGCGGTCCAGGGTGAGGTTTTCCTCCCCAGACAGATCTTTGTATTCGGCGGCTTTGCACTGCGGGCCAATTCGCTTGGCCATCTGGAGTAGATCGAGAGCTACGCCCCTGGCCATCAGGTCAGATTCGGAAACTTAAACTACACTGCCGACATCCGCGGAGACTTGATCTTCGATGGATTCGAGTCCGTGTCAGGTGCGCCGCACAGTCACGACGAGCACGAGTAACTCTGCCGTCGGATAGTGTTCGGGAGATCGCACTGCAACTACTCCGGCCATCAATTCGGAGCAAATCGCGCCATCCGAGAGCGGAGGGATAGAACCCGCCATGGAGGCCGCACTCTCAGTGGCGATAGAGCCGGATACTGACTTCACCCCTTACGAGAGCCGTGTCGCTGAACCACTGGATTCACCTCTGGCCATGGACTCCGAGCCGCTTACATCCATACCTGTCGAATCCGACTGGGCGCTGATCATGGAGTTCACCTCCACGGATATCTTTCAGCACTCGCCCTTCGGCGATGTGCTAAATTCATTGGGGTCTCTCTCGCTGTCAGGAGAACCTTGGCCGAACTATGTCCGGCTAGAATGGGATGCGGACGACGAAGAAATTCACTGCCCACCCACCACCCACTTGGTAGCCACTGTCGACGATTTAACCGACATGCTCGACTTCGACTCCAAAGACATCGACGGTATGGATGCCGATGCAGGAGACGACTAGGAACCACTGCCCACATGGCGCTGGACCGCTACCTCATCACACGACATATATATGGTGGTCACCCGTAAAGAAGGCAATGGCGACGAGACATCAGAGGATGACCCCTCCAAGAAGCAACCCAAGCGCCGACGTCAGCGGCACCGCTCTAAGTGCCGTCACAGCAAAAGTAGTGATACCGGCACATGAGAGAATAACACTCTGGATAGTGCCGAAGACAACCACAATCCCCTCCGGCACAATGTAGAGCCGGAAGATGAACAAGCCAGCCCTCCAGAGCAGGCAACAGGTGGAGAACCAGAGGAGGACAATTACATGCCTCTCTCCTAAGACAAGGCGAGCCTCGGCGATGAAGAATTTATCATGCCTGAGGACCCCGTCGAACAGGAGCGCTTCAAGCACTGGCTTATGGCCACAACAAATAGCCTGAAGAAAAAGCAACAATAGCTTCAAGCTGATCAAGACTTGCTAATAGATAGATGGACCAAAGTCCTTGCGGCCGAGGAATATGAACTCGAGCGCCCCTCCAAGAGTTACCCAAAATGCAGGTTGCCACCTCACCTCGAGGAGGAAGCATTGAAACCTCATTCACCAGTGTACGATGCGGCTGACCGGCCACTGCGTGGCTGAGCCAGAGAGGCGTTTCAGCCTGAAGTTCAGCCTGCACCCCACTGCCACTCAATAAAAAATACCCCAAGGCCCTGGGAAATACACGGGACCTACGAGACGTATTGGACAGTAAGGCAAAACTTGCAAGGTCAATATACGTGTCACAGGCACGCTCGCTAACACGGGACGATGATCGTCGCGCCAGATGCACCAAAAGCAAATCCGGCCGGGCCAAATACAGCAGACAAGACTCATATGAACTGTGTCGGGATATAGCCCAGCACAGAGGCACCGCACACCCCCTATGCTTCACTGATGAAGTTATGGATCACAAATTCCCTGAGGGTTTCAAACCCATAAATATTGAATCATATGATGGTACAATAGATCTCGCTGTATGGATTGAGGATTTCTTCCTTCACATCCACATGGCTCGCGGTGATGATCTACATGCCATTAAGTACCTCCCACTAAAACACAAAGGACCAGCTCGGCATTGGCTAAATAGCTTGCCAGCAGACTCCGTCGACAGTTGGGAGGATCTGGAAGACGCATTCCTTGACTACTTCCACAGAACTTATGTGCGACCACCGGATGCTGATGACTTGAGCCATATAACTCAGCAGCCAGGGGAATCGGCCAGACAATTATGGACACGATTCCTGACTAAGAAAAACCAAATTGTCGACTGTCCGGATGCAGAGGCCTTAGCGGCATTCAAGCATAACATCCGCGATAGTGGCTTGCCCGGCACCTCGGCCAAGAGAAGCTGAAGTCTATGGCAGCCCTCACGACACTCATGACCCGCTTTTGCGCGGGCGAGGATAGCTGGCTGGCTCGCAGCAACAACACATCCGGGAATCCGGGCACCCCGGATAACAAAGATGCCAACGGCAAACCACAACGCAATAAACACAAGCGCCGCAAATATGGTGATAAAACCAACAATACTATAGTTAATGCTGGGTTTAGGGTCTCAAAGCCCGGTCAGCAGAAAGGGCCGCTAAAAAATACAAATACGGGTCCATCCAGTCTGGACCGCATACTCGCTCGCCAATGCCAAATTCATGGCACCCCAGAAACGCCAGCCACCCATACCAACAGAGAATGTTGGGTCTTCAGACAAGCCCGTAAGGCATGCGCCAAACACGAAGAGGGGTCTCGAAGCAATGATAGCGACGAAGAGCCCAGATTTCCGAACACAGGAGGGCAAAAGAAACCCCCCCATACTCAATCGGTGAATGTGGTAAATACCACCCAAATGGCCCACTTTGACGAGATATACACCCTTAAGGATGGCGGCTCAACGGAACCCGCCGTCCCACAATATAAGATAGGGTCGGTCACCTTCAACCGCACGGATCGTCCGGTCAACGCCAACTGGGGCAATCCAGCCACACTAATCCTCGACCCAATAGTAAACGGTTCCACCTCACTCGAGTCCTTATGGATGGAGGTAGCAGTTTAAATCTGCTTTACCAGGATACAGTGCGCAAGATGGCATCGATCAATCAACGATCAAGCCCACTAAGGCCACTTTCAGAGGTATCATACCAGGTATGGAGGTCAGCTGTACATGCTCCATTCCCCTCGAGATAACCTTCGGATCACGAGAAAATTACCGTACCGAAGAGTTAATCTTCGAAATCACCCCTTTCCGCAGTGACTATCAAGCACTACTCGGGCGAACCGCATTCGCTTGATTCAACGCGGTGCCACATTATGCCTACCGTAAGCTCAAAATGCCCAGTCCACGCGGCATCATCACGGTTCATGGCAAGGCCGAATTTTCTTTCGACACCAACAAATACATCACTGCCTTAGCAGCAGGAACACCGGGCAGCACCTGGCAGCCGAACCTCGAGTCGACAACTAGGCTTCTGGACACCGTCAAGGGGCTCCGAACCACTTTGCGGAAGGATACTCCGGCTCGTCCAGGGTTCAATTAAACACTTTGGTAAAGGCCACGACAGGCCGAACTCAGCGGCTCAACCGCCCTCCGGCACGCAAACATTTCTTATATTTCCTTCACAGGTTCACCTTGGCACCGACCAGGATGGACTCCACAGAGACAGCTCGAACGCGCCTGGGATCCTTAGGCATTCCCCACAGCGACCGTCCGGCTACAATACGGACCCGCACTCAACCTCTTCCCCCTGGTCACAGCAGGTTCCGCTATCACAACTCCTTTTTTAATCACATTACTTGTACCATACGCATAGACGTATTATTTATACAACATGCAGATTCATATGATGTATACTTGCTGGTTATTTCTTATCGAAATCATTTCGTCAAATGGCATCCGAACACAGCGGTACGCCCTAAATATGCCAGGGGCTTCATCTTCCCCGTAACACGGCAATAAAAGTCCGAACACCTTCATGGAAGTTCGGCATCCCAAACTTATAGCATTATATGCGTCAACTCCGAATCATGTCTTGGGTCAATAGTTGGGTTTGCCCGGCTCCTATGTTTTGGTACCTTACCTTCCGCTATATCGGCTAATGTAGCACTGGGAGAACTACTGCGATTGTGTCCCGGTTCTTTCGGACGAGCACCTCAGTAGAGAAAGCCGAAAACTGACTGTGATGATACGACGAGAGCTGGTAAGCTGTTTGAGCGGTCACAAAATCTTTAAGGATTTCTCCCTCACAATGCCATAACCAATGCAGCGTGCGATGGATCGGCTTTTTTCTTCGATCAGGCGCTTATAGAGCCCCTAGTACGGTCTTCCAAACACAAGGGGCTGCGCCGACCATACTAAAGCTCCTCTGGCTAAGTGAGAGTGATAAAGCCCTATAGTCCGATTGCCTGGTTCGTTGTGCTGAGCACCTCCCTTGGAGGACCCAAAACTAGGATAAAGAGTGCTCGGGTTTATCCCGAACACCACCGTACTCCTTATGTGGGGGCAGAAGCGGACGATTGGCCAACTCTCAGCCTTAATATACAAATGGCCGCACAGGAGGGTAAAATTTTATATAACAGTCGACATATCAACGACCTTGTTTAAACATTACAACGGACAATATGATCCGCATTCAAGGAAATATAATGTCCTTGGTACATAGCTCCGCCGCCAGGTAGGATCCTTTCAGGACACTCTTATAATATGATTCGGGCTTGCGGTGCTCCTTCCCCTCTGGCGGTTCTTCAGTCTCCAGCTTTTCGGCATCCATCTTCCCCCAGTGCACCTTTGCAAGGGCGAAGGCCATTCGCGCTCCTTCTATACAGACCGACCGCTTGATGACGTCAAGTCGAGGGCAAGCGCTTATAAGCCGCCTTACGAGCCCGAAGTAGCTGCTTGGAATCGGTTCGGCAGGCCATAGCCAGATAACCACATCTTTCATGGCTAGTTCCGCCACCTTATGTAGTTCAATAAGCTGTTTCAGTTGATCGGCAAAAGCCACCGGATAATTCGGCGCCAAATACTGAGACCAAAAAAGCTTATCGGCGGTGTTCCTTCCTTCGGCTCGGTAGAAGTGAGCAACATCTGATATACTGTGCGGCAGCTCAGCAAATACACTTGAGAAGTCCAGACTCACAATTAGAAACATAGTTTTTCCTTCAAATATTTTCTTTACATGGGAAAAGCTTACCTACCGCGATCTTCCTTGCCTCTTGGATCCCCTGCAGCGCGCTTTGGGTTTCCCCCTAGGCGTTGCTCGTGGCTTGGCGGGCCTTGGTGAGTTCGGACTCTTTCTCTGTTAAACTCTGCTCCAAGGCCTTGCATTTACTTACGGCCTCTTGCAGCCCCTACTCAGCTCTAATAACTCTAGCTTCGTGTTTCTCACGAAGAGCCCGCTCCGTGGCCGCCTTTTTCTTGGCCTCGGCAACGACCCTTTTGAGGGCCTCAACTTCGGTCATAAATCCTAGCACAAATTATGCGGCTTATTTCATACTGAACATTTATCTTGCAATAAACACACATAATACTGATGCATACCTTGTTTATCCCTCAACTGCATTTGCAATCGGCCAATTTCTTCTATAGCCCGCTCCAGACTTTGATTCAGTTCGGCGATCTCCGCAGTGTGAGAGGCAGCAGCCGCTGCAGGTATCTGCTTGAAACAGGAGAGAAATCAATGCCATTTAGTGAGTCTTCCTGAGGTCATGAATTCGATCTCCTGTCCGGTTCTTTCTTTCACCGAACAGTGTATCAGGGGCTACTATCTATACTATGACACTCCTCGATAACTCATATAACATACCTCAAAGCCTTTTATAAGACTGATACAGGCTTCGTTCAGTCCACTCTCGGTCGACTGAATTTTCTCAATCACCGCGCCCATCAGGGCACGGCGTTCATCAACAATGGAGGCATCTCGTAGCGCCACCAACAAAGCATCCGACACTTCTGGATGGACAGAGGTTGTCGGCGGAATCTTTTTCCCCACGCCTCTGGCCCCTGCGGTTCGACCTCCAGGCATCGCCTTCATGGTTTTTTACTTTTCTCCTTGGCCGGGGTCCTTTTGGGACGAGGCCTCGATGTTTGGCACCTGTTTGGAGAAAGGGTCCTTCGGGGGCGTCCCGCTCTCCACAGTGTTTGAGCTCAGCAGGTCCTCCGATGAGGATTGTTGGGTACGGGACCTTGCCGGACTACAAGAAATATACGGCTTAAGTTAAAATACTAAGCCACGATGAGTCCGGATGCCTAAACGTATTCGGATTTTATATACTCATGAGTTCACCAGGGGATGGGTCCTGGGATCCCATGCCAGGCCGCTATCGGCGGCGGCAGGAGACTCCTCTTGATGAGGAATCTTTCCTCTTTCGGGTAGTCCGGCATCCAAGTATGCGGAGGTCGTCCTCTTCCTTCCTCCCTCCGCAAGGGATTCATCTCCCTCCTCCTTTTCATCCTCTTCGAAGGCGGAATGGGCATTAGAGCCTTCGGGTATTGTGCCCGAAGTGCCGCGACGACGAAGGCCGCCCCGGGTCTTTTTAGCCTCCTTCTCGGTCGTCTTCTTCGGCACCTTGTAAGGCGCCGGGACCAACATCTTCGTCAGAAGTGGGATGGCCGGGTCTTCGGGCAGCGGGGCCGAACAATGGATCCGCTCCACCTTCTTCGTCCAGCTCTGGGAAAGTTGAATGAGCACGCGTCAAGCGCTTCCTTTGGGTCATGCGGATGGAAAAGTTTGATAAACTCACCGAACTTGCAGGGCGGGACAGTTGGTACCTACGGTCTTCGGCAGAGTCTGCCATGATTTGCTGGACTTAAAAAGCACCTTCCAAATGTCTTCGTGCGACGAGCCGAAGATCCTTTACAAGGATTGGTGCCTGGCCAGATCATACTCCCATAGATTGCAAGTCCGGTGTTGACTAGCTAGGCAGTATCCGGCGGACTAACATCACCTGGACTACGTCGACAAGTTCAATGTTCTTATCTCCTATGTCTTTAACGCGCGTCTGGAGCACTGACAGTTCGTCGGACGAAGACCAATCCAGTCCTTTCTTGACCCAGGACGTAAGCCGCAGAGGGGCGCCAAATCGAAACTTGGGAGAAGCGGCCCGCTCCTTACCACTCGGCTCAGTGATGTAAAACCACTGTTGTTGCCACTGCTTGACAGAATCATTAAAGGTTCCTGTTGGCAATATGACGTTGGGCATCTTGCTCACCATAGCGCCCCCGCACTCGGCATGCTCGCCGCCCACTACCTTGGGCTTCACATTAAAGACCTTCAGCGATAAACCGAAGTGTGGCGAAATGCAGAGCAAAGCTTCACATACGACAATGAATGTCGAGATGTTGAGGAAGGAATTAGGGGACAGATCGTGAAGATCGATCCCATAATAGTACATGACACCGTGAACGAATGGGTGGAGGGGAAATCCCAGCCCACGGACAAAGTGAGGGAGGAATACAACCCTCTCGTGGGGTTCTGGAGTGGGGACGATCTATCCCACCGTCGGGAGACGGTGGCCGATTTTCTTGGCCAGATACCCGGCCTCCCGAAGCTTTTTGATATCCTTCTCTTGTACGGTAGAGGCCACCCATTTGCCTCCTACTCCAGATCCAGACATCTTTGGAAGACCTCTTGTGGGTAGAGGAGGTGAACGCTCGCGCGTTGGAGCCTGAGCAGAATGGAATGAGTTGGGAAGAAGGTATGGCTAAAGAGGGTGAGTTCTTGTCCCTTTATAAGGGCAGAAGAGGCGATGCACCTCCCCCCTCGCTTGGTAAAACCTCTTATTCCCCAAGTGCCGTAAGTAATGGCATGGTTGGGTTACCCGCATCCGTATTGATGATAATCCCGTAATAAGGGGGACACGATCTCTGCTTTGACAAGGCGTGTCGAGAAAACCGCCCTGCAATATGTGTGGTGCTGGTTGAGAAAAGTGGTTCGAATAAAGACCAGGCCGTGACATGATGTCATGCTGTCGAAACGTGTCAGCAGATTGGATTTGTGGAAATATTATTTTCTCTACGGTGGTGCGTGGCACTTGTTTTGCAGAGCTGGACACTATCCTTGTGTTCAAAATATTTTATGGAGTATTCGAAGGAGGAACCCGCCTTGCAATGCCGAAGACAATACTATGCGCCAGACTCATCGTCATTGAAGCCTGGTTCAGGGGCTACTGAGGGAGTCTTAGATTAGGGGGTCTCCGGACAGCCGGACTATATCCTTTGGCCGGACTGTTGGACTATGAAGATACAAGATTGAAGACTTCGTCCCGTGTCCAGATGGGACTCTCCTTGGTGTGGAAGGCAAGCTAGGCAATACGGATATGTAGATCTCCTCCCTTGTAACCGACTCTGTGTAACCCTAGCCCCCTCCGGTGTCTATATAAACCGGAGGGTTTAGTCTGTAGGACAACATACAATCATACGATAGGCTAGCTTCTAGGGCTTAGCCTCTACGATCTCGTGGTAGATCAACTCTTGTAATACTCATATCATTAAGAACAATCAAGCAGGACGTCGGGTATTACCTCCTTCAAGAGGGCCCAAACCTGTGTAAACATCGTGTCCCTTGTCTCATGTTACCATCCGCCTTAGATGCACAGTTCGGGACCCCCTACCCGAGATCCGCCGGTTTTGACACCGACAATAGCCATAGAAAGGACCATATTCAACCAAAGTAATTATATCAGGATCAATAGAGAATTCATAATCCTTATCGGTAACAAAGAAGGGGTGAAGTAGCATAACCAGGATCATATTTCATTCTAGCATTCAGAGTTTTTTGTTTAAGCTTAGCTAATAATTTATTAAGATCACTTCTATCATTGCATGCAAGAAAGTCTCTTTTAGTTTCTTCAGCTATAACATAGCCCTCAGGCACAACAGGAAATTCATATTTATTAGGAGCACCTTCATCATCACTTTCATGAATAATATCAGTTTCAATAATTTCATTCTCTCTAGCCCTAGCAAGTTGTTCATCAAGAAATTCACCAAGTGGCACAGTAGTATCTAGCATAGAAGTAGTTTCATCATAAGTATCATGCATAGCAGAAGTGGCATCATCAATAATATGCGACATATCAGAATTAATAGCAGAGGCAAGTTTAGGTGTCGCAAGCTTACTCAAAATAGCAGGTGAATCAGGTGCAGAGCTAGATGGCAGTTCCTTACCTCCCCTCGTAGTTGAGGGATAAATTTTTGTTTTCGCGTCTTTCAAGTTCTTCATAGTGACCAGCAGATATAAATCCCAAGTGACTCAAAGAATAGAGCTATGCTCCCCGGCAACGGCGCCAGAAAATAGTCTTGATAACCCACAAGTATAGGTGATTGCAATAGTTTTTGAGGGTAGAGTATTCAACCCAAATTTACTGATTCAACACAAGGGGAGCCAAAGAATATTCTCAAGTATTAGCAGTTGAGTTGTCAATTCAACCACACATGGAAACTTAATATCTGCAGCAAAGTGTTTAGTAGCAAAGTAATATGATAGTAGTGGTAACGATAGCAAAAGTAACGGTAGCAAAAGTAATGTTTTTGGTATTTTGTAGTGATGATAACAATAGCAACGGAAAAGTAAATAAGCGAAGAACAATATATGGAAAGCTCATAGGTAATGGATCGGTGATAGAGAATTATGCTGGATGTGGTTCATCATGTAACAGTCATAACCTAGGGTGACACAAAACTAGCTCCAATTCATCAATGTAATGCGGGCATGTATTCCAAATATAGTCATACGTGCTTATGGAAAAGAACTTGCATGTCATCTTTTGTCCTACCCTCCCGTGGCAGCGGGGTCCTATTGGAAACTAAGGGATATTAAGGCCTCCTTTTAATAGAGTGCCATACCAAAGCATTAACACATAGTGAATACATGAACTCCTCAAACTAAGGTCATCACCGGGAGTGGTCCCGATTATTGTCACTTCGGGGTTGCCGGATCATAACACATAGTAGGTGACTATAGACTTGCAAGATAGGATCAAGAACTCACATATATTCATGAAAACATAATAGGTTCAGATCTGAAATCATGGCACTCGGGCCCTAGTGACAAGCATTAATCATAGCAAAGTCATAGCAACATCAATCTCAGAACATAATGGATACTAGGGATCAAACCCTAACAAAACTAACTCGATTACATGATAAATCTCATCCAACCCATCACCGTCCAGCAAGCCTATGATGGAATTACTCACGCACGGCAGTGAGCATCATGAAATTGGTGATGGAGGATGGTTGATGACGACAACGGCGACGGATTCCCCTCTCCAGAGCCCCGAACGGACTCTAGATCAGCCCTCTCGAGAGAGTTTAGGGCTTGGCGGCGGCTTCGTATCGTAAAACGTGATGAATCCTTCTCTCTTATTTTTTTCTCCCCGAACACGAATATATGGAGTTGGAGTTGAGGTCGGTGGAGCTCCAGGGGGCCACACGGCAGGGGGGCGCGCCCCCCACCCTCGTGGCTAGGGTGTGGGCCCCCTGGCCTTGATTCTTTGCCAGTATTTTTTATTATTTGCAAAAATAATCTCCGTGGAATTTCAAGTCATTTCGAGAACTTTTGTTTCTGCACATAAATAACACCATGGCAATTCTGCTGAAAACAGTGTCAGTCCGGGTTAGTTCCGTTCAAATCATACAAGTTAGAGTCCAAAACAAGGGCAAAAGTGTTTGGAAAAGTAGATACGACAGAGACGTATTAGCCACTTCCGCCGAAGAAGAGGTTGTCTCATTGTCGCGACACCGTCATGAGGCCGGAAGTGTCGCAGTCATGGTACGAGCGGCCACCTCCGGGGTATCCGTTGCCCTTGTACGCCCAAGTTGCAGGTTCCGGAGGGAGGGGCGACGAACGCCGTCGCTCGCGCCAGGGCCATGGTCGCCGTGATGCGGTGATTCACGCCATCGCCCCAGGGGTCCATGCCGCGGACTCCTCACGCGAGTTCGTGTCGTGGGAGGCGATGCCTCCGAGCACTTGGATCCGCTTCCTGTAGTTCTTCGCCGCCGAGAGGTCCCCTTGAGCTTTGGCTGCAGCACGCCGACTATGATGCCCCTGCGACTGGAGCGGAGGTTGAAGCCATCTCCTCCGGAAAGATCTTCATGACTCGCGGCTGGGGCGAGGTCGCCCGAGTCTGCCGTGCGGAAGGCGCCCTCGCCATCCACTTCAGGTACGATGGCACCTCCATGATGTTCTTCAAGGTTTTCGATGAGGAACGCCGCCTCCTGGAGTGCTGCCCTGAAGGGGGTCGTTAGGACGGCCTGCGCCGAGCCTACCGCTGGGCTTGCCAGCAGCTCCTCTAGCGACAGTGGTGACTCCCGGTGGTCCAGCGACTCTCCCGGGCTCGTTGAGACTCCAGAGACAAGCGATGACAGCTACGTGCCCCCGAGCTCTTGCCGGGCCCGGAGCAAGGCTGCAGCGTCCGACTGCCGCCGTCGCTGATCTGGATGGGGTTGGCACCGGCCTCCGGAGGCCAACTGTTGATGATGGCGTCGGCGATGTTCGATGCATGTAGATAGAGCTCCTAGGAACTCCCTTCTTTCCTGTTCCCTACGAGGAATCGAAACGGGCCCCGTGGGGGCGTGTAAAGGGTCTGTGGTGTCTTTTGTTGATATTGTCCTTTCCATGAAAATCTGCGAACACATGTCCTGCTAAGGCTCGGTCTCCCCTTTCCAACCCCGCAGCAGCTTGGTGCTCTACGCCGACAAGTCCCAGTCCCTAGGTAGGCTGCAACCACCGCTGGTATGCCAGGTCACGATGCCGTGGTCAAGGCCAGGAGGTGAGCGGCCCAAGGCCCATTAAGAGCTCCTGAGGTGCGATGATCAAGAGGTCCCCTTTAGCGCGCAAGCATCTACTTGAGGATGAGAAAGGGGGGCGATGTTGCCGCAGCAGGGTAGAGAAAGGCGAGGGTATTATGCCGTAGTGCTGGGTTGATCCAGGCGCGAGACTTATCTTGGCATTCCGGGGCTGGTTTCTTGTCTTCCGCTAGACTTGTGTGTCGGCCGCTGATGGGTAGCTAGGTTAGGCCCGTGCAAGCCTCCCCCTCTTCTCCATGCTCTTCTTTGTGCTCTACGTCCTCAAGTCCCGGCCCTCGAGCGAGCTCAGCCGCCACTGGTATGCCAGGTCGTGATGCCGTGGTCAAGGCCAGGGGTGAGGGCTGGAGAGCCAGTAAGAGCTCCTGAGTCGCGATGCTCGGGAGCCCCCCTTTTAACGCGCGAGCGAATCACAAGGGAGAAGAGAGAGAGAGCCCGTGGTACTGCCCGCTGTAGTCCTCAGGAGGTTCCTGCGAGTTAGCGTGAGGAAGGGCACAAATTGCCATGGTGATTTCCGGTCCGCCACTGGTTGCTTCACAAGGAGGTGAAGGCACTAAGGGTCTGGTGAGGTGACGTGCGCGGGCGTGCTGCGATCCAGAGCTCGACCGCAAAGATTTGTCAGCGTTGCAGGGACGGACCCGAGCACAAGCGCCGTGTCGGCATGAGAGGTTCCCGTGGCGGGTGATAATCAAGCAAGCGATAACCATAGAGAGATTATGCATGAAAAGCGGACTAGCTTAGGTGAATGCAAGAACGATACATGCCACTGGGTCGTACTCGAGCGGCCTAGTGATGATGCAGCCCGAGGGGCGCCCCAGTAGGGTGAACTAAAGATGCAAGCAGATACATGCCGCAGGGACACGCCCATGCGGCCTGGGAATCATGCAGCCCAGGGGCGCTCCCAGCTAAATAAACTTGGAAAATGTCACCTGGTTTGGATGTCGAAGGAGTGTTGGGGTAGCTGAAGACACATGGCAAAGAAGTCGCTCCTCACGAGCCGTCGAGACCCAAAGCCTCGGGAGGCTCTGGAGGCTTAGGTGGCCTCTTGAGGACTGTCTCCATCTCCACCAAGACTGCGTGGTGCCTGGCCTCCTGACCTGCCAAGATGCTCCGCAGGTTGCGTTGGAAGGCGGCCGCCATGCTCGGCAGGCCGAACGGCATGCGAACATAGCTGTGAGGCGGACCCTCACACCATCCAACACGCGAAGGCCAGAAGCGCTCCTGAGATGCGGCCCTGTTGAGCCCCGGGATGTCGATGCAGACGCGCAGCTCTCCACCCTCGCCTGGGTGGGGAGCAGCACCAAGTGGGCGGCGGTTGACGCGTATTGCTCTTGCTTCCTGAAGCTCCTGAGTGGTCTTTGTGATGAACTCCTGAGAGCCGGGCGCTCCTTGCCCGGTGTCCTCCTGAGGGAAACGTGTCACGAAGCACGCCTCCACGTGGTGCCCGAGCGCCTCCCTCGTGATGTTGGCCAGGTCTGAGGCCCTCCAGAAGAGAGCCCCCGAGCCCTGCCCGAGGAGGGCGCTGGGCGCGCCTCCCTATGCGAGGGAGGGAGGTGCGCCAGGCGCGGGCACCGATCCTGAGGTGGCGCTGCTGGAGGCGCCGCTCCCCTAAGGCCCAGTGTGGAGCAGCTGCTTCTTCTTCTTGGGGTTGGCCTCAGGAGGGTACTGCACATATGCGCTGCCAGGGTCTTCGACTACTGCAGCTTGGAAGGTGCGCTCGAGTGAGCACACCGCGTCTCTTTCTTCGCAGGGGACTTTGATGATTCCGCCACTTCCCGGCATCTTGAGGACGTTGTAGCTATGGTGGGTGACTACCATGAATTTGGCCAGCGCTAGGTACCCGAGGATGGCGTTGTACGGAAGGTAGATGTGGGCGACGTCGAAGTCGACGAGCTCGGTGTGGTAGTTGTCGCGCTGACCGATGGTGATAGGGAGACGAACTTGCCCTATCGGGGTGGTGGAGCCGTCAGTCACTCGTGAGAAAGTATTGGTGGGCTGGAGCTGATTGTATGACACTTGAAGGATGTCGAACGTTTTGACGGACAAGACACTAAGCCCTACGCCGTCATCGATGAGGGTCTTGGTGACTTGGACATTGCTGATGATGGGTGAACAGAGCATCGGGAGGACGCCAGCGGTTGACGCGCATTTGACCTGGTCCGCCGAGCTGAAGGTGATGGCGCACTTGGACCATCTGAGCGGGCGCGTAGCCTCGAGCTTGGGGAGGGTTGCATTCACCTCATGAGAGAACTGCTTGAAGATACGCTGGGAAGCTGGGGCCTGAGCGCCACCCAAGATGCAGGCGATGGCGCATGGCTCCTGGAAGCCCCCAACCCCTTCGTCCTGTTGGTGGTCGTCGTTCCTCCTTGGTGGCGGTGGCAGCGGGGGGAGACCAGTGTTGCCCTGAAGACGATCCTCGCGAGGCTGGTCCCTCTAGGCGCTCTCACGAGGCTGGTCCTGCCAGCCTTGGAAAGGGCCGCGGTCGTCCCAACGTCCTCCACCTCATCCACCTCCTCGGCCATAGCCCCGGTCGTTGCGCTTGAGGCGTCGACCGAAGCGTCCATATCGAATGGCCCTGAGCTCTTGACAATCATTAGTGTTGTTGTTGCGCACGTTGTGGAAGGCGCAGAACGTACGGCTGCCCTTGGACGACTCAGGGAGGTCTCGGGCGCGCTTGGTATCTGGCTCTGCCGCGAGTACGGCCACCCATTTGTGCTTCACGTCCTTGACCTTGGCCTTCTTCTCCTCTAGGTCCATAGCAGGGAGCTCGAGGAGGGAGAGACGCCCCTCCTCAGCTCTTGCACACTTGGTTGCTATGTTGAATAGCTCCAAAGTCGTGCACACCTCCTCATGGATGGCGAGCTCGTCCTTCATCTTGATGTCGCGGACGCCATCGAAAAACACTGAGATGATGGCCTCGTCCGTCACTATGGGGATCCTGAGGCGCACGTTTTTGAAGCGCTAGATGTACTTCTGTAGGGTCTCTCCCGACTGTTGCTTGATGCGACGCAGGTCACCCGCGGCCGGGGGGCGGTCGTGAGTGCCCTGGAAGTTGGTGACGAAGCTGTCGTGCATTTGATCCCAGGAGGAGATTGAGCCCGGGGCAGGTTCAGGAGCCATGAGCGGTGATACGTCTCAAACGTATCTATAATTTTTTATTGTTCCATGCTATTATATATTATGTTTTGGATTTTTAGTGGGCTTATTTATACACTTTTATATTATTTTGGGGACTAACCTATTAACCGGAGGCCCAACCCAAATTGCTTTTTTTTGCCTATTTCAGTGTTTCGCAGAAAAAGAATATCAAACGGAGTCCAAACAGAATGAAACCATCAGGAGCGTGATTTTTGGAACAAACATGATCCATAGGACTTGGAGTGGACGTCAAGCAATAAACGAGGAGGCCACAAGGCAGGGGGCACGCCAACCCCCTGGGCGCGCCTACCCCCTGGGTGCTCCCTCCACCCTCGTGGGCCCCTTGTGGCTCCACCAACCTACTTCTTCCTCCTATATATATATATACCTACGTACCCCCAAACCATCGAGGAGCACCACGAAAACCCAATTCCACCGCCGCAACCTTCTGTACCCGTGAGATCCCATCTTGGGGCCTTTTCCGGCGCTCCACTTGAGGCGGCATTGATCACGAGGGGCTTCTACATCAACACCATAGCCTCTCCAATGATGTGTGAGTAGTTTACCTCAGACCTTCGGGTCCATAGTTATTAGCTAGATGGCTTCTTCTCTCTCTTTGGATCTCAATACAAAGTTCTCCTCGATCCTCTTGGACATCTATTTGATGTAATCTTATTTGCGGTGTGTTTGTCGAGATCCGATGAATTGTGATTTTATAATCAAGATTATCTATGAACAATATTTGAATCTTCTCTGAATTCTTTTATGTATGATTGGTTATCTTTGCAAGTCTCTTAGAATTATCAGTTTGGTTTGGCCTACTAGATTGATCTTTCTTGCAATGGGAGAAGTGCTTAGCTTTGGGTTCAATCTTGCGGTGCTCGATGTAGGGGAAACGACACGTATTGTATTGTTGCCATCGAGGATAAAAAGATGGGGTTTATATCATATTGCACGAGTTTATCCCTCTACATCATGTCATCTTGCTTAAAGCATTACTCCATTCTTATGAACTTAATACTCTAGATGCATGCTGGATAGTCGTCGATGTGTGGAGTAATAGTAGTAGATGCAGGCAGGAGTCAGTCTACTTGTCACAGACGTGATGCCTATATACATGATCATGCCTAGATATTCTCATAATTATTCGCTTTTCTATCAATTGCTCGACAGTAATTCGTTCACCCACCGCAATACTTATGCTATGTTGAGAGAAGCCACTAGTGAAACCTATGGCCCCCGAGTCTATTTTCCATCATATTAATCTCCCATCAACAAGCTATTTCTTTTGCTTTCTTTACTTTTAGTCTTTATCATAAAAATACCAAAAATATTATCTTATCTTCTCTAGCAGATCTCACTTTGCAAGTGGCCGTGAAGGGATTGACAACCCCTTTATCACGTTGGTTGCAAGGTTCTTATTTGTTTGTGTAGGTGCAAGGGACTTGAGCATGGCCTCGTACTGGATTGATACCCTGGTTTTCAAAAACTGAGGGAAATACTTACGCTACTTTGCTGCATCACCATTTCCTCTTGAAGGGAAAACCAACACAGTGCTCAAGAGGTAGCAAGAAGGATTTCTCGCGCCGTAGCCGGGGAGTCTACGCACAAGTCAAGACATACCAAGTACCCATCACATACTCTTATCCCTCGCATTACATTATTTGCCATTTTCCTCTCGTTTTCCTCTCCCCACTTCACCCTTCCCGTTTTATTCGCCCTTCTTCTGTTCGTCTTTCCATTTGCTTTGATGTCTTACTTGGCTCGTTTGGTTGGAATAGTTGTTTATTTATTGCTAAACAGAGAACGGAAGATCTATGGATCCTCATCCGCTTGCTAATCTTTTTAAGAGATCCAATTATGATGAACCAATTGGTAGTGAGTTTTGTGCACTAGATTATCTTTATGAAGTTTTGCTTGAAATTCGTGAATCTGAAAATTGTGATGAAGTACTTTATGGAGTGATTCACGATGGATCTTTGAATAGAAAGCATGATTGCAATGATGATAGTATAAATTCTATTAATGTCAATTGTGCTTATAATATGCAAAACCCTAAGCTTGGGGATGCTAGTTTTGCTATGTCTACTACTTGTCGCAATGATCAAGATTGGGGTGATTCTTTTTATGATCTTGAAAATTTATTTCAGCCCCATGATGAATATGAGATTGATTGTAATGTTTGAAATAATATTGAAAGTGGGTTTGGAAGAGTGTCAACTTTAGATCCCACATATTTGGAGAATGTTCAATCTTATGAAGTTTTTGATAAAAGTGGGTTTGGTGAGGTCATGACTTTAGTTAATGTTAATCCCACTATTTTGGAGGAGTGTCAACTTTGCATACATGTGGATCGTGTTAAGAATATTTTTTGTGATAGCTATATTGTTGAATTTGATTATGATCCTACATGTAATTATTATGAGATAGGAAAATATGGTGGTAGAAATTTTCATGTTACTAAATTACCTCACGTTATGTTGAGATTGCTATTGTTTCTTTCCGCTTCCTTGCATATGCTAGTTTTTGCTTGCCTTGATAATTTTTTTTGCCTATAAGATGCCTATGCATAGGAAGGATGTTAGACTTAGATGTGTTTGTCACGTGTTTTATGATGCTCTCTTTGTGCTTCAATTCTTGTCTTTCATGTGAGCATCGTTGAAATCTTATGCCTAGTTGTAAGGCTTTAAAGAAAAGCGCTTGTTGGGAGACAACACAATATTTTTCCTTGCTGTTATTCAATAAATAATTCATCTAGCCTCTGTTTATATGTGGTTTTATGCTTTTGATTAGTGTTTGTTCCAAGTAGAACCTTTGGGGAGACTTGGGGAAAGTCTTTGCGATCTTGCTGTAAAAAACCTGAAACTTTAGGGCTCGCGAAAATTGCTGCCATTTTTTATTGGAGATTAACATTTATTTAATTATTTTTGCAGATGATTAATAGATAAATTCCTCACGTCCATAAATTTCTTTTAGAATTTTTGGGGTTCCAGAAGTATTCGAAACCTACAGATTACTACAGACTGTTCTGTTTTTGACAGATTCTGTTTTTCTTGTGTTGTTTGCTTATTTTGATGAATCTATGGCTAGTAATAGAGTTTATGAACCATATAAAAAATGGAATACAGTAGGTTTAACACCAATATAAATAGCGAATGAGTTCATTACAGTACCTTGAAGTGGTGGTTTGTTTTCTTTTACTAACGGAGCTCACGAGATTTTCTTTTAAGTTTTGTGTTGTGAAGTTTTCAAGTTTTGGGTAAAGATTTGATGGATAATGGAACAAGGATTGGCAAGAGCCTAAGCTTGGGGATTACCAAGGCACCCCAAGGTAAAATCTAAGGACAACCAAAAGCTTAAGCTTGGGGATGCCCCGGAAGGCATCCCCTCTTTCGTGTTCGTCTATCGGTAACTTTACTTGGGGCTATATTTTTGTAGACCACATGATATGTGTTTTGCTTGGAGCGTCTTGTATGATTTGAGTCTTTTCTTTTTAGTTTATCACAATCATCCTCGCTTTGTTAGAATACTCTATGTGCTTCACTTATATCTTTTGAGCTATATAGTTTTTGCTCTAGTGCTTCACTTATATCTTTTAGAGCATGGTGGTGGCTTTATTTTATAGAAATTCTTGATCTCTCATTCTTCACTTATATTATTTTGAGAGTATTAAATAGCATGGTAATTTTCTTTAATTGTGAAATTAATCCGAAGGTGATAGGCATCTAAGATGAGCATAATAAAAACTTCCATATTGAATTCATTGAATATCATGAGAAGTTTAATATTTGATAAGTATTTTGAGATATAAAGGTGGTAATATTAGAGTGTGCTAGTTGAGTAACTGTGAAATTGAGAAATACTTGTGTTAAGATTGGCAAGTCCCGTAGGATGCACGTATGGTAAAAGTTGTGTGACAATTTTGACACATAAGGTGTTCTTTTATTGCTTTCCTTATGAGTGGCGGTCGGGGACGAGCGATGGTCTTTTCCTACCAATCTATCCCTCTAGGGCTATGCGTAGTAGTACTTTGCTTCGAGGGCTAATAAACTTTTTAAATAAGTATATGAGTTCTTTATGACTAATGTGAGTCCATGGATTATCAGCACTCTCAACCTTCCACAATTTTCAAGCCTCTACGGCACCGTGCATTGCCCTTTCTCGCCTTGAGAGTTGGTGCAAACTTCGCTGGTGCATCCAAACCCCGTGATATGATACGCTCTATCACACATAAACCTCCTTATATCTTCCTCAAAACAGCCACCATACCTACCTATCATGGCATTTCCATAGTCATTTTGAGATATATTGCCATGCAACTTTCCACCGTTCTGTTTATTATGACACGCTCCATCATTGTCATATTGCTTTGCATAATCATGTAGTTGACATCTTATTTGTGGCAAAGCCACCATTCATATTTTTCATACATGTCACTCTTGATTCATTGCTTATCCCGGTACACCGCCGGAGGCATTCACATAAAGTCATATTTTGTTCTAAGTATTGAGTTGTAATTCTTGAGTTGTAAGTAATAAAAGTGTGATGATCATCATTATTAGACCATTGTCCCATGTGAGGAATGGATGATGGAGACTATGATTCCCCCACAAGTCGGGATGAGATTCCGGACTAAAAAAAGAGGCCAAAGGAAAAAAAAGAGAAGGCCCAAGAAAAAAATGAGAGAAAAAGAGAGAAGGGACAATGTTACTATCCTTTTTCCACACTTGTGCTTCAAAATAGCACCGCGATCTTCATGATAGAGAGTCCCCTATGTTTTCACTTTCATATACTAGTGGGAATTTTTTATTATAGAACTTGGCTTGTATATTCCAATGATGGGCTTCCTTAAAATGCCCTAGGTCTTCGTGAGCAAGCAAGTTGGATGCACACCCACTTAGTTTCTTTTGTTGAGCTTTCATACATTTATAGCTCTAGTGCATCCGTTGCATGGCAATCCCTACTCCTCTCATTGACATCAATTGATGGGCATCTCCATAGCCTATTGATTAGCCGTGTCAATGTGAGACTTTCTACCTTTTTGTCTTCTCATAACCCCCATCGTTATACTTTATTCCACCCATAGTGCTATATCCATGGCTTGCGCTCATGTATTGCGTAAGGGTTGAAAAGGCTGAAGCGCGCTAAAAAGTATGAACCAATTGCTCGACTTGTCATCAGGGTTATGCATGATGAGAACGTTTTGTGTGACAAAATTGAAACATAGCCTAACTATATGATTTTGTAGGGATAAGCTTTCTTTGGCTATGTTATTTTGATAAGACATAATTGATTGGTTAGCATGTTTGAAGTATTATTGTTTTTATGTCAATATTAAACTTTTACCTTGAATCTTTCGGATCTAAATATTCATTTCACAATAAAAAGAATTACATTGAAAATTATGCTAAGAAGCATTCCACATCAAAAATTCTGTTTTTATCATTTACCTACTCGAGGACGAGCAGGAATTAAGTTTGGGGATGCTTGATACGTCTCCAATGTATCTATAATTTTTGATTGTTCCATGCTATTATATATTCTGTTTTGGATGTTTCATGGGCTTATTTATACACTTTTATATTATTTTTGGGACTAACCTATTAATCGGAGGCCCAGCCCAAATTGCTGTTTTTTGCCTATCAGTGTTTCGCAGAAAAACAATATCAAAGGGAGTCCAAACGGAATGAAACCTTCGGGAGCGTGATTTTTGGAACAAACGTGATCCAGAGGACTTGGAGTGGACGTCAAGCAATCAACAATGAGGCCACGAGGCAGGGGGACGCGCCAACCCCCCTAGGCGCGCCCTCCACTCTCATGGGCCCCTCGTGGCTCCTCTGACCTACTTCTTCCTCCTATATATACCTACGTACCCCCAAACCATTGAGGAGAACACGAAAACCTAATTCCACCACTGCAACCTTCTGTACCCATGAGATCCCATCTCGGGGCCTTTTCCAGCGCTCCGCCGGAGGGGGCATTGATCACGGAGGGCTTCTACATCAACACCATAGCCTCTCCGATGATATGTGAGTAGTTTACCTCTGACCTTCGGGTCCATAGTTATTAGCTAGATGGCTTCTTCTCTCTCTTTCAATCTCAATACAAAGTTCTCCTCGATCCTCTTGGAGATCTATTCGATGTAATCTTCTTTTGCGGTGTGTTTGTCAAGATCCGATGAATTGTGGGTTTATGATCAAGATTATCTATGAATAATATTTGAATCTTCTCTGAATTCTTTTCTGTATGATTGGTTATCTTTGCAAGTCTCTTAGAATTATCAGTTTGTTTTGGCCTACTAGATTGATCTTTCTTGCAATGGGAGAAGTGCTTAGCTTTGGGTTCAATCTTGCGGTGCTCGATCCCAGTGACAGTAGGGGAAATGACACGTATTGTATTGTTGCCATCGCGGATAAAAATATGGAGTTTATATCATATTGCATGAGTTTATCCCTCTACATCATGTCATCTTGCTTAAAGCGTTACTCCGTTCTTATGAACTTAATACTCTAGATGCATGCTGGATAGCGGTCGATGTGTGGAGTAATAGTAGTAGATGCAGGCAGGAGTCGGTCTACTTGTCACGGATGTGATGCCTATATACATGATCATGGCTAGATATTCTCATAATTATTCACTTTTCTATCAATTTCTCGACAGTAATTCATTCACCCACCGCAATACTTATGCTATCATGAGAGAAGCCACTAGTGAAACCTATGGCCCCCGGGTCTATTTTCCATCATATTAATCTCCCATCAATAAGCTATTTCTTGCACAGTTTATTTTGCTTTCTTTACTTTTAGTCTTTATCATAAAAATACCAAAAATATTATCTTATCTTCTCTATCAGATCTCACTTTTGCAAGTGGTCGTGAAGGGATTGACAACCCCTTTATCGTGTTGGTTGCAAGGTTCTTATTTGTTTGTGTAGGTGCAAGGGACATGAGCGAGGCCTCCTACTGGATTGATACCTTGGATCTCAAAAACTAAGGGAAACACTTACGCTACTTTGCTGCGGGCAAGGCAGCGAGAGGGATGGTGCAGGAGAGCCCCCCGCGGTGCTGATGATCTCGGCGATGCGGTCCAACCAATCATTGTAGAGGTCGTCGAACGGGCGGTAGCGTAGGAGCTCGTGTGCCATGAGCAGCACGGCTTGCACGTCTGTGGGTGCGCGGCGAGCGTGAGACGATGAGCCGGCCGAAGTCAGCAACGGGGTGGCGGTGCGCCTGTCTCGCCGCACAGAGGGGTGCAGCGAGGAAGCTTGCTGCTCGTTTGCCGCTGGGCCAGTGGCGGCGTTGGTGGCGGGTGACACAGAACGATGGGGAGGTCCGCCGACAGGGGCTGTCTGAGCGACACGGGTGGCGAGGGCCCGGCGAGCGCCGGCCATGAACTTGGTGGAGTGGCGGAGAGCAGATTGACAAAGAGGAAAGCTTAAGCGCACCCCTACCTGGCGTGCCAAATGTCGGATTTCGGGTTCTGGCAAAACCCTTGAGGTTCGAACACTAGGGTGAGCACAAAGATCTCTCCCCCTCTCTAGCTCGCACACATCATGATCTCACGGCCTAGCTTGACGAACCCAAAGAACACGAGACACAAGAGTTTATTCTGGTTCGGGCCACCGATGTGGTGTAATACCCTACTCTAGTGTGGTGTGGTGGATTGCCTCTTGGGCTGAGGATGAATAGTTACAAGGGAAGAACAGCCTCCTGAGGAGAGGTGTTCTTGTGCTTGGCAAGTGTGGTGGCTTGGTGGAATGGATCCGTTCCAAGATGAGTTTTTCCTAGATCCGATCAAAATCTACCTTTCTACTTTGGTGGCTAGTCTTATATATAGAGGCCCGGGTCCTCTTCCCAAATATAAGACGGGAAGGGATCCCACAACGACCAATTTGAAGGGGGCGGCTAGTACAAGCTATCTTGACAAAAGTAGTCTTCGCCTGCCAAAGGCTCTGGTGGAGATGCCGTCTTGGGCTCCATGGTGACCTCCATCCTGCTATCCTGGTGGTCTTGGTCTTGTTGCACCGATATAGAAACATTTGCCTAATGCCTCGGGACTCCTGGCCTGCGCTTGCCCCTTTATCACCAAAGAGGAAACAAGGACACTGCGCGCGCTGGCGCCCGTCTGGCTCCAGTCGTCATGACTTGCATCACACAAACCTCACGAGGTGTCCCTTGCCTTGATCTCTCCGCCCCTCGCGAGCCAGCCTGGTAAGGCCATCCCTGAGGAGGTCTTGCATCGACCCCTCGCGAGGCTTGGCCCCTCGCGAGGGTCTTGAGTGCTTGCTGGTGAAGATGGGCCATACAGGGCCGCTGGTGGAGCCATGCCACGGGCCGCAAGTAGGCAAGTCTGGGGACCCCCGTTCCCAGAACGTCGACATTCCTGGTTTCCACATTGCAAGGCGGTGCAGCATCGCGCTCTATATTTTCTTTCTTTTTTTGTAATTTTCAATTTTCTAATTTGGGTTTGAGTTTGTTCCGTGGGCAACTATGGGATTATTCCCAAATATGCATGCATACCTTACTTTATTTTTTTGTTACATGTTTGCATACTTCGAACAGTGGTAGAACCTTAGTATGTGTTTAACTGAACTTACAAGATTTTTGTTTCTGTGTAATTTGTTTTTCTACATGTTCATTTGATGTTTTTTCAAAACACCAAACTTCTTGTTTTTACAACTTGAACTTCTCCAGTAACTTGAACTTCTTTTCATCCCTATTTCCCTTTTACAACTTGAACTTCTCCAGTAATTGTTGATAGATTTTTTTGGATTTTTTTAAATCATTGATAACCGCATTTCGTCCTGTGAGAACCTAGCGCGCAGCAATGCGATAGCGCGAGGCCGAGCAGGGGGGAGGCCCCCCTCCCCCCTGCGAGGCCGAGACATGAACGAGCTAGAGCAGGCGATGACGTGGCACTCCGTGTTGTCGCATGTGGAGGCGAGTCTGTCACATCCGTGACCCCACTATCTATCTTAGGTGTTTAGGGTTTAGGGTGCATGCGGTGGGGGTGGAAATAGAATAACCGCATTGCGTCCTGTCAGAACCTAGCACGCAGCAATGTGGTAGCGTGAGGCCGAGCAGGGGGGAGGGGGGTCGTGACCCCCTCCCCTCCTCCTATGAGGCCGAGACGGGAATGAGCCGGAGCAGGCGATGACGCGGCGTGCCGCATCGTCGCATGAGGAGACGAGTCTGTCACATCCGTGACCCCACAATCTATCTTAGGGGTTTAGGGTTTAGGGTGCGTGTGGTGGGGGTGGAAACAGAATAACCGCATTTCGTCCTCTCAGAACCTAGTGTGTAGCAATGCGGTAGGGCGAGGCCGAGCAGGGGGGAGGGGGTCGTGACCCCCTCCCCTCCCCCTGCGAGGCCGAGACAGGAACGAGCTGGAGTAGGCGATGAGGCGGCGTGCCGCGTCGTCGCATGCGGAGGCGAGTCCGTCACATCCGTGACCCCACTATCTATATTAGGGGTTTAGGGTTTAGGGTGCGTGTGGTGGGGGTGGAAACAGAATAACCACATTGCGTCCTGTTAGAACCTAGCGGGCAGCAATGCGGTAGCGCGAGGCCGAGCAGGGGGGAGGGGGGGTCGTGACCCCCCTCCCCTCCCCCTGTTAGGCCCAGACAGGAACGAGCCAGAGCAGGCGATGACGTGGCGTGCCGCGTCGTCGCATGCGGAGGCAAGTCTGTCACATTCGTGACCCAACTATCTAGGGGTTTAAGGTTTAGGGTGCGTGCGGTGGGGGTGGAAACAGAATAACCGCATTGCGTATTGTCAGAACCTAGCGCGCAGGAATGCTGTAGCGCGAGGCCGAGCAGGGGGGAGGGGGGTCGTGACCCCCCCCCCCCCCCCCCCCCCGATAGGTCTCCGTCGTATCTACTTTTCGAAACACTTTTTCCCTTGTTTTGGACTCTAACTTTCATGATTTGAATGGAACTAACCTGGACTGACGTTGTTTTCAGCAGAATTGCCATGGTGTTATTTTTGTGCAGAAATAAAAGTTCTCGGAATGACCTGAAAATCAACGGAGATTATTTTTGGAATATATAAAAAATACTGGAAGAAGAATCCACATCAGGGGGCCCACACCCTGTCCACAAGGGTGGGGACGCGCCTACCCCCTGGGCACGCCCCCTGCCTCGTGGGCCCCTTGACGCTCCACCGACCTCAACTCCAACTCCATATATTTGAGTTCGTGGAGAAAAAATCGGAGAGAAGGATTCATCACGTTTTACGATACAGAGCCGCCGCCAAGCCCTAATCTCTCTTGGGAGGGCTGATCTGGAGTCCGTTCGGGGTTCCGGAGAGGGGAATCCGTCGCCATCGTCATCATCAACCTTCCTCCATCACCAATTCCATGATGCTCACTGCTGTGCATGAGTAATTCCATCGTAGGCTTGCTGGACGGTGATGGGTTGGATGAGATTTATCATGTAATCGAGTTAGTTTTGTTAGGGTTAGATCCCTATTATCCATTATGTTTTGAGATTGATGTTGATATGACTTTGCTATGCTTAATGCTTGTCACTAGGGCCCGAGTGCCATGATTTCAGATCTGAACCTATTATGTTTTCATGAATATATGTGAGTTCTTGATCCTATCTTGCAAGTCTATAGTCACCTACTATGTGTTATGATCCGGCAACCCGGAAGTGACAATAAACAGGACCACTCCCGGTGATGACCATAGTCTGCGGAGTTCATTTATTCACTATGTGTTAATGCTTTGGCCCGGTACTCTATTAAAAGGAGGCCTTAATATCCCTTAATTTCCATTAGGACCCCGTTGCCACGGGAGGGTAGGACAAAAGATGTCATGCAAGTTCTTTTCCATAAGCACGTAGGACTATATTCGGAATACATGCCTACATTACATTGATGAATTGGAGCTAGTTCTGTGTCACCCTATGTTATGATTGTTACATGATCGATCGCATCCGACATAATTCTCCATCACCGATCCATTGCCTACGAGCTTTCCATATATTGTTTTTCGCTTATTTACTTTTCCGCTGCTACTGTTACAATCACTATAAAACCAAAAATATTACTTTTGCTACCGTTACCACTACTATCATATTACTTTGCTACTAAATACTTTGCTCCAGATATTAAGTTTCTTGGTGTGGTTGAATTGACAACTCAGCTTCTAATACTTGAGAATATTCTTTGGCTCCCCTTGTGTCGAATCAATAAATTTGGGTTGAATACTCTACCCTCAAAAACTGTTGTGATCCCCTATACTTGTGGGTTATCAAGACCATTTTTGGCGCCGTTGCCCGGGAGCATAGCTCTATTCTTTGAGTCACTTGGGATTTACATCTGCTTACCATTATGAAGAACTTGAAAGATGAAAGAACCAAGATTTTTCCCTCAACTACGAGGGGAGGTAAGGAACTGCCACCTAGCTCTGCACTTGATTCACCTTCAGTTTTGAGTAAATTTGCGACACCTACACAAGCTATTGATTCTGATAGGTCGCGTGTTATAAATGATGCCACTTCTGCTTTGCATGATACTTATGATGACACTACTTCTAAGCTTGATACTATTGTGCCACTAGGTGAATTTATTGATGAACAACTTGCTAGGGCTAGAGAGAACGAAATTATTGAAACTGATAATATTGATGAATGTGATGATGAAGATTCTCCCCCTAGATATGAAATGCCTGTTGTGCCTGAGGGTTATGTTATGGATGAAGAAACTGCTAGTGACTTTCTTGCTTGCAATGATAGATCTGACCTTAAGCTTAAAGAAAAATCTTTGAATGCTAGAAAGAAATATGAGCCTGCTTTTGCTACTTCACCTATCTTTATTACTGATAAGGACTATGATTTCTTTGTCGATCCTGAGTTAATTACTTTGGTTGAATATGATCCTTTTTATGGCTATGAATCTGAAACTGTTGTGGCACATCTTACTAAATTAAATGATATAGCCACCCTCTTTACACATGATGAGAAAACTCGCTATTACTTTATCCTTAAGTTGTTTCCGTTCTCATTAAAGGGTGATGCTAAAAACATGGTTTAATTCTCTTGATCCTGGTTCTGTGCGTAGTCCCCAGGATATGATTTATTACTTCTCTGCTAAATATTTCCACGCTCATAAGAAACAAGCTGCTTTAAGGGAAATATATAATTTCATGCAAATTGAAGAAGAGAGTCTCCCACAAGCTTGGGGGAGGCTTCTCCGATTACTTGATGCTTTGCCTCATCATCCCCTCAAGAAAAATGAAATACTTGATATCTTTTATAATGGACTAACTAATACTTGATATCACCTGGATAGTTGTGCTGGTTATGTTTTCAGGGAAAGAACCATTGATCAAGCTGAATTGTTATTGAATAATATGTTGTCAAATGAAAATAATTGGACACTTCCTGAACCAACTCCTAAGCCAACTCCGAAGAAAAGGGGTATTCTATTTCTCAGTCCTGAAGATATGCAAGAGGCTGTCGGCGTTCTGGGAACGGGGGTCCCCAGACTTGCCTGCCTGCGGCCTGCGGCATGGCTCAAATGGGGGCCCAACATGGCCCATCTTCATCAGCACAAGACTCAAGACCCTCGCGAGGGGCCAAGCCTCGCGAGGCGGACAACACGGCGCATCCTTAGGCGCAACCTCCTCAGGCTGGCTCGCGAGGAGATGGAGATATCAAGGCGGGGTACCTCGCGAGGTGCCCGTGACGCAAGCCATGACGATCGAGGGTGCCAGGCGGGCGCCAGCGCGCGCAGCATCCTTCTTTCCTCTTCGGTGCAAAGGGGGCAAGCGCAGCCGCGGAGTACCGAGGCATCAGGCAAAGGTTTCCATTTCGGTGCAACGAGACAAGGACCAAGCGGACTATGAGACGGAGGTCACCATGGAGCCCAGCACGGCGTCACCGCAGAGTCTTTCGCAGGCGAAGACCACCTTTAGTCAGGATAAGAGCACTTGGTGTCCCCCTTCAAATTGGCCCGCCATTGTTGGCGCCCTTCCCGATCAATATTTGGGAAGAGGCCCAGGGCCTTTGCCTATAAATAGGACCGGTCACCCACATAGCAAAGGGTTCGGTTCGGTCTTCGTAGGGAGGGACACGGAGTAGAGGGTTCGGTTCGATCCGGCTCTCACTAGCAAGGAGAGAGAGAGAGAAGGCGACGGAATTCCTCCCAGTAGTTCGTCGCCCCAGCCAAGAACAGACCCTCGCGAGGCTGTTCTTCCTTGTATTGTTCATCATCACCAGCCCCAGGAGGCAATCCATCCACCACACACTGAGTAGGGTATTACACCACAATGGTGGCCCGAACCAGTATAAATCTTGTGTCTCTCATGCAGTTCCTACAGTAGTTTAGATCTTTGTGAGACGGGGAGGTAGAAGGTGTGATTTCCATGCGCACCCCAGTGTTCGAACCTTAAGGGTCTGCCGGAACACGAAATCCGACATTTGGCGCCAGGTAGGGGTGCGCCGGAATCCGTCTTCCACCGCTCCGCCCTCCTCTGACCGTCGCATCCATGTCTGACGCCCGTCGGGCCCGCGCCGAGCGCCGGGCCGCCATCGCTTCTCGCGTCGCCCGGACGGCCCTCGTCGGTGGGCGTCCTCGTCGTTCCCCGTCGCCCGCCGTCAACACCGCCACCGGCCCGGCAGGGGGCGAGCAGCAAGCATCGTCTCAGCACCCGTCCGTGCGGCAAGACGGCCGCACCGCTACCCCATCACTCGCTCTAGCCAGTTCTTCGTCCCGCACGCTCCGCGCACCCTTGGAGGCTCGAGCTGCGCTCCTCGCGGCAAACGAGCTCCTGCGCTACCGCCCTGTCGACGACGTCTACGAAGAGTGGCTCGACCGTGTCGCAGAGCTTGTCCGCGCCACAGGGGGTTCTTCTGTGCCGTCCGTTCCCCTGCGCCACACTCCGCCCCGCGCGGGCAACGAAGCTCCAGAGGCGCACCAACCGCCTCCCCTCCAAGAAGATGCCATGGCTCCAAGGCGCTTGGCCCCTGGGCGGAACCCGCTCCGTCAGGCGCCAGCGCAGCAAGAACGGAGCTGCCAAGAGGTCCCTCGCCCGCAAGGGGCTGCCAGGGCGCTCCCTGCTCCGGCACGCCGCGACCCTGCTCCAGCTCCGGCGCGCCAGGACCCCGCCCTGCTCCTAGCTGTAGCGCGTGGGGACCCTCAAGACCAAGCTCTCCACCAACCGAAGCCTTTTGTGGTCACAGCGGGCCGCCACGCCTACACCACTGAGCTGCGCAGCGTCGCGTGGCCCGGCAAGTTCAAGCCCGACCTGCCTCCTCGCTACGACGGCACGACCGATCCCGCGGAGTTCCTCCAGCTCTATGAGCTGGGCATCGAGGCTGCCGGCGGGGATGAAAAGGTCATGGCGAATTGGTTCCCCATGGCGCTCAAGGAAGGAGCTCGAACCTGGCTCCTGAATCTGGCTCCAGGCATGATCTCCTCCTGGGACCAGATGCGCGCCCGCTTCATCGCCAACTTCCAAGGTACTCGCGACCGGCCGCCCGCCGTGAGCGACATGCGCCGCATCAAGCAACAACCCGGAGAGACCCTGCAAAGATACATCTGGCGCTTCAACAGCGCGCGCCTCAAGATCCCCATGGTGTCCGAGGAGGCCATCATCTCGGCCTTCTCCGACGGCGTACGTGACGTCAAGATGAAGGAGGAGCTGGCGATGCACGAAGACCTCTGCACCTCCCTAGAGCTATTCAACTTGGCGAACAAGTGCGCCAGGGCTGAGGAGGGATGTCTCTCCCTCCTCGAGTTGCCTGCCGCGGACCCAGAAGAGAAGAAGCCCAAGGCCAAGGACGCGAAGCGCAAGGGGGCTGCCGTACTCGCGGCAGAACCAGACACGAAGCGGGGCAAGGATCTGCCTGAACCCTCCAGAGGGAGCCGGTACTGTGTGTACCATGACCTCCACACCCACAACACCAACGAATGTCAAGAACTCCGTGCCGTGCGAGAAGGAAGGATCGGCCGTCGCCCTGACCGTGCTGACCGGGGCTACGGCCGAGGAGGAGGAAGAAACCCAGGACACTGGGAAGATCGCGGCCTGTGCCCGGGGTGGTGCGACCAGCCTCACGAGGACAGCTGGCGGGACCTGCCTCGTGAGGGAGACTGGAGGTATCAGCCTCATGAGGATCGCCCTCATGGCAATGCAGGCCTACCTCCGCTGCCGCCTCAAGACCGCCATCAAGACGAGGGGGCTGGGGGCTTCCAGGAGCCGCGCGCAATCGCCTGCATCCTGGGCGGAGCTCAAGCCCCAGCATCTCAACGTATCTTCAAGCAGTTTGCCCGCGAAGTGAATGCAGTTCTCCCCAATCTCGAAGCAACGCGCCCCCTCACGTGGTCAGCATGCGCCATCACGTTCAGCTCAGCAGACCAGCTCAAGTGCGCAGCCACGACCGGGGTCCTCCCGATGCTCTGCTCGCCAGTCATCAGCAACGTGCCGGTCACCAAGACCCTCATCGATGGTGGGGCAGGGCTCAACGTCCTGTCTGTGGAAACATTCAACAACCTCCAAGTGCCCTATGACCAGCTTTAGCCGACCAAGCCTTTCTTCGGGATCACCGACGGTTCCACAGTCCCGATCGGGCAGGTCCGCCTCCCTGTCACCTTCGAGGCTCGCATCAACTACCGCACCGAGCTCATCGACTTCGACGTCGCCCACATCCGCCTGCCGTACAACGCCATCCTCGGGTACCCAGCGCTGGCAAAGTTCATGGCTGCGAATCACCACGGCTACAACGTCCTCCAGATGCCAGGAAGTGGCGGAGTCATCACGGTGCCCTGTGAAGAGAAGGATGCAGTGTGTTCCCTCGAGAGAGCCTATCAGGCCGCGTCGCTAGAAGACCCAGATCGCGGAAGCAGGAGGCTTCCTGAGACCACCCCCAAGAAGAAGAAGACGTCGTCAGGCTCGGCCCCTCAGGAGGCAGGACCTTCAGGGCCCGTCTCCGCCTAGGAGGACCCTCCTTCCATCGCATAGGGAAGCGCGCCCAGCGCCCTCCTCAGGCGGGGCTCGGGGGCTCTCACCTGGAGGGCCACCGACCTAGCCAGGGTCACGAGGGAGGCGCTTGGGCACCATGTGGAAGCGTGCTTCGCAGCATGTTTCCCCCGGGAAGGAGCCGTGCAAGGAAGTTCAAACCAGCAGGAGTTCGTTGACAAGGCCATTCAAGAACTACAGGAGACAAGGATCATGAGAGGTTGCCGCTGCCTACCAGCTGTGGCCCCACATCCAGGCGAGGATGGTCGGCTGCGCGTCTGTGTCGACGTACCAGGGCTCAATCAGATCGCCACGACGGAGCGTCTCTGGCCCTCACAAGTGGGGCGCTGCGGGGGTCCGCCCCACAGCTATGTTCGCATGCCTTACGGCCTGCCGAGCATGGCTGCGGCGTACCAGCGCCTCATGAGGGGCATCTTGGAGGCTCAGGAAGACAGGCGTTCCACCGCCTTGGCGGAGATGAAGGCAGCTCGCGAGGAGTCGCTAGTGCCTCCGGAGCCTCCCGAGGCCCCGGGGCCTGGGGGCTCGTGAGGATCAGCTTCCACAGCCCACCGAGTCTGCCGCACCAGCGCCACTTCGCCGACGACATCCTCAGGTGACATCTTTCAAGTTCCGTTCCCAGCTGGGAGTGCCCTCCCAAGGTTGCGTCACTCCCAAGCCGCGTGGGTCCGCCCCTGCAGCATGTATCCGCTCTTTTATCTTTCGGTCGTTAGTTTGCCTTGTTGGGGGCGCCCCTCGGGCTGCATCATCCCCAAGCCGCTCGGGCCAGACCCAGCGGCGTGTACCTCCCTCGCGTTTATTTCCAACTATGCATTGCCTATCACGCTTAACTGCATGGTGCCTATCCGCGTCATCCTTTCTTCCCATGTTGGCCACTTGCACGTTAAAGGGGGGGTGCCTGAGCATCGCGACTCAGGGCTCTTACTGGCTCTCCAGCCCTCACCCTCTGGCCTTGTCCATGGCATCGCGACCTGGCATACCAGCGACGGCTGAGACAAGCTCGAGGGCCGGGACCCGAGGACGTAGAGTACCGGCATCTAACCAAATTTTGCAGGGACACATCTCAAGATACGGCCCAGTGCCAGGCGCAACCCGCCTAGAGGTAGGGCCTCGTGAGTCCCGCGCTGGCTCACGGGTGCCCAGATACACCTCACCTACTCCAACCAGCGAGCTCTTGAGTGACTAACGATCGACTAATGACTGCCATGGCAACCCCATCTTCTTTATGTGGTGAACCTGCAGGATCCTTGGAGGGGACTGCGCTAGCCAAGGCCCTCACGAGGTTCCCTTCACCCTCGCCCGCACGAACCGCTTGCACGTTAAAGGGGGGTGCCTGAGCATCGCGACTCAGGGCTCTTACTGGCTCTCCAGCCCTCACCCTCTGGCCTTGTCCATGGAATCGCGACCTGGCATACCAGCGATGGCTGAGACAAGCTCGAGGGCCGGGACCCGAGGACGTAGAGCAGAAAGGGGAGCAGAAGCAAGGGGGAAGGGGCTCGCGAGGACCTTGCCGAGAGATTCCGCTCCTACCGACGCGCGAACCCGACGGCGCACCAGGAATAATCCCCGACTCTCGAGATAAGTCACCTCCCACAGCGCTGGCTACCGTGGCACTACCCCCGCACCTAAGGCAATTCCGTGCTAGCGATGTTGCTTCCCTTTCTCACTAAGCAACGGCTGCTTGGGCGCCAAAGGGGACCTCCTGAGCATCGCGACTCAGGGGCTCTTACCGGACCCCGGGTCGCTCACCTCCTGGCCTTGACCACGGCATCGCGACCTGGCATACCAGCGACGGTTGACGCTGCCTTGGGACTGGGACCTATCGGTGTAGAGCACCAAGCCCTCGCGAGGTTCGAAAGGGAAAACTAAGCTATGACGAAATCAGCAACTCACACAAATCCATAGCGAAGGTCATATATTAACAAACAGGACATCAGACACCTCACAAGCCCCCTTGGGGCGCATTTTGATTCCTCGCAGGGAACGGATCCTAAGGAGTGCTAACTACACGGGCTCCTGCAGAAGATGCCATCATCAACAGTGGGCCGTCAGGCGCCGGCGCCAACCCATCCAGATCAGGGTCGGCGACGGCCTGACGAGCCCGCCCTGCTCCGGGAGCGGTGCCGTCTCGGGGGCTCGTAGCTGTCGTCGCTCGTCTCCGGAGTCACGAAGATCTCGCTGGAGTCGCTGGACCCCCCGACGCCTCCGCCAAGGGAGCGGTCAATGGGCCTAGCCCTCACCAGGGCAAGGTCCTGGCCACCTCTCCCGCGAAGCACTCCAGCCGGCGCCCGATCGCGTCAAAGACCTTGAAGAACATCACTGCAACGCCATCGTACTCTAGGTGGACCGCGAAGACGCCCCTCTCCTTGCAAACCCGGGCGATTTCTCTCCAGCCACGGGACAAGTAGACCTCGCCCGGGGCGGCGACCATGACCTCAGCCTCGGTCGCGAGGGCGCTGCAGCCGGCGTGCTGGAGCCAGAGCTCCAGAGGCCCTCCTGGAGGGACGACGGAGGCAAAGAGGGAAGGCAGACGGATCCAGGACTGAAGAGGAACGACGACGTGGAGCACGAACTCATGGGAGGAGCCCTCGGCATGGACTCCGGGAGGAACAACCCACGCCTTCGTGACCCGACGGCGCCTCCAACGGCGCCGGCCGCGGAGATCAGCATCAACACCCTCGGGGCCCTCGGCGGGGGCGTACAAAGGAAGCGGGAACCCCGGCGGAGCCCGCTCGCACCGGGGCCTCGGCTCCACCTGCCGGTCTTCCTCGCCCCGGCTGCAAAGGGCGAGCCGTTTCTTCGGCTGGAGCGGGTCTGGCACCTCTCGAGGAGCTTTTCCCTTCTCCGCTGCGGAGAACCGGCGGATCGGAGCCATCACACCAAGACGGAGCAAGGATCGGGAAGAAGGAGAAGCCAGGAGGAATGGACCGGTAGGGCACATGCCGTACAGTACTTATAGCCGGCGAAGGCCAACCGCCGGCCTCCACGATCACAGGTAATCATGACACGATTTGCATGCAGGGACTTGTCCACCTCGCGCGGTCACCAAGGCGTCGTGGGGAAGTGGAGTCTCCCACGTCCCATCAACCGCCATCCGGCGCCCAAGGCCGCAGGCTGTTAGGGCCCGCGGCGCTTCGCCCTTGCCGTTTCACCTCTCGGCACGGCCAAGCCCATGCGTGCCTTGGGCCCGGGGGCTACTGTCGGCGTTCTGGGAACGGGGGTCCCCAGACTTGCCTGCCTGCGGCGTGGCTCAAATGGGGGCCCAACGTGGCCCATCTTCATCAGCACAAGACTTAAGACCCTCGCGAGGGGCCAAGCCTCGCGAGGTGGACGACACGGCGCATCCTCAGGCGCAACCTCCTCAGGCTGGCTCGCGAGGAGACAGAGATATCAAGGCGGGGTACCTCGCAAGGTGCCCATGACGCAAGCCATGACGATCGAGGGTGCTAGGCGGGCGCCAGCGCGTGCAGCGTCCTTCTTTCCTCTTTGGTGCAAAGGGGGCAAGCGCAGCCGCGGAGTACCGAGGCATCAGGCAAAGGTTGCCATTTCGGTGCAACGAGACAAGGACCAAACGGACTACGAGACGGAGGTCACCATGGAGTCTTTCGCAGGGGAAGACCACCTTTAGTCAGGATAAGAGTACTTGATGACCCCCTTCAAATTGGCCCGCCATTGTTGGCGCCCTTCCCGCTCAATATTTGGGAAGAGGCCCAGGGCCTTTGCCTATAAATAGGACCGGTCACCCACGTAGCAAAGGGTTCGGTTCGGTCTTCGTAGGGAGGGACACGGAGTAGAGGGTTCGGTTCGATCCGGCTCCGACTAGCAAGGAGAGAGAGAGAGAGAAGGCGACAGACCCTCGCGAGGCTGTTCTTCCTTGTATTGTTCATCATCACCAGCCCCAGGAGGCAATCCATCCACCACACACTGGAGTAGGGTATTACACCACAATGGTGGCCCAAACCAGTATAAATCTTGTGTCTCTCATGCAGTTCCTCTAGTAGTTTAGATCTTTGTGAGACGGGGAGGTAGAAGGTGTGATTTCCGCGCGCACCCCAGTGTTCGAACCTTAAGGGTCTGTGGGAACCCGAAATCCGACAGAGGCAAAGAAATCTATGAAAGAAAAAGGTATTAAAGCTGAAGATGTTAAGAATTTACCACCTGTTGAAGAAATACATGGTCTTGATAACCCGACACAGGTAGTAAAGGTAAATTCTCTCTATAGATTCGATAAATGTGAAATCCCGTTTGCTAAGTTTGCTAGGCCATGCTTGGATGAGTTTGATGACTTTATGGTTAAACAAGAAAACCTCAATGCTTATGTTGGTAGACAATTGAAACACAACGCTAATATGCTTGAACACTTGGGTGATTATATGGCTTCTATGGTTACCACTCAAGTAGAACAAGTACTTAAAGCTTGGATTTTCTCAATGAATTAAATAATAAGAAAAATGATAATGTTGTTAGAGTTATGAGTAGAGGTGGTAAAATGACTAAGGGCCATCCTAAGAGAATTGAGCAAGATTCTAAGAGAGCTAATGTAGATGTACCTAGTCCTTCTAAGAGGAAGAAAAAGAAAAATGATAGGACTTTGCATGCTTCTAGTGAACCTGTTATTGACACACCTGAGAATCCCAATGATATTTCTATTTCTGATGCTGAAACACAATCTGGTAATGAACATGAACCTAGTGATAAAGTTAATGATGATGTTCATGTTGATGCTCAACCTAGCAATGATAATGATGTAGATATTGAACCTGCTATTTATCTTGATAACCCACAATCAAAGAATCAACATTATGATAAGGGAGACTTTGTTGCTAGGAAGCACAGTAAAGAAAGAGAACCATGGGTTAAGATACCCATGCCTTTTCCTCCTAAACCATCGAAGAAAAAGGATGATGAGGATTTTGAGCGCTTTGCTGAAATGATTGGACCTATCTTTTTGCGTATGCGTTTGACTAATATGCTTAAAATGAACCCTTATGCTAAGTACATGAAGGAAATTGTTACTAATAAAAGAAAGATACCGGAAGCTGAAATTTCCACCATGCTTGATAATTATACTTTTAAGGGTGGAATACCAAAGAAACTTGGAGATCTAGGAGTACCAACTATACCATGCTCCATTAAAAGAAACTATGTTAGAACTACTTTATGTGATCTTGGAGCCAGCTTTAGTGTTTTGCCTCTCTCTTTATATCGTAGACTTGATTTGAATAAGTTGACACCTACTGAAATATCTTTGCAAATGGCTGACAAATCAACTACTACACATGTCGGTATTTGTGAGGATGTGCCTGTTGTGGTTGCAAACGTTACTATTTTAACGGACTTTGTTATTCTTGATATTCCCGAGGACGATAGCATGTCTATTATTCTTGGAAGACCCTTTTTGAATACTGCAGGGGTTGTTATTGATTGCACCAAAGGCAATGTCACTTTTCATGTTAATGGTAATTAGAATATGGTACACTCTTCGAGGAAACAACCTCAAGTCCACAGTATCAATTCTATTGGAAAAATTTCAACAATTACTATTGGAGGTTTTGAATTTCCTCTTCCTACTGTCAAGAAGAGATATGATATTCTTATTGTTGGGGATGTGCATATCCCCGTGGAGGTAACCTAGTGTTATTCGAAAATTCTCCGGTTTCATGTTACTCGAAATGAGTTTGTTAACAAGAACTAATCTACCTTGTTAGTGGATTCCTTTTGATGAGGATGAGATGGATGAATTTGGAAAACGCAATTCTCTGTACCCTCTTTTTAGTTTCTGTTATTTATATTAAATAAAGAAAAAATAGTAATTTCTGTCTGTTTTATGAATTATCCATGCAATAAAGAAATACCTCGAAAATAAAAGTTCTCCAAATGCCCTGAAAATTTAATATGATTTTTTCTGGAATATTTGAGAATATCCGGCACTGAGAACAAATCAGGGGAAGCCAGCACCTGGCCACAAGGGTCCAGGGCACGCCCTACCCCCTAGGCGCTCCCTGCCTCATGGGCCCCTGGTGTCCCCCTCTACTTATTCCAGCCACCACACAATCCTTCCTCCCAAAAAATCACCAACCAGCTCAAGCACGAGTTCTAGCTCATCTTGCTGCCATTTTCGATCTCCTAGCTCAAAGCTCCATTCACAAAACTGCTTTAGGGGATTGTTCTTTGGTATGTGACTCCTCCAATGGTCCAATTAGTTTTTGTTCTACTGCTTTATTCATTTCAAATTTTTGCTGCCTAGGTGACCCTCTTCTTGAGCTTGCATGTCAAATTTATGTGGTCAAAAGTAGTTTTAATGCATGATATATCCTCTAGGAACTTGTATGAGTAGTTGCTATCAATTTTGTTGAGTTTGGTTCACTTCTATTTTAAGTTACTAAAAATTTCAGAAATTTTCAGAAAAATATGAAGAGATTTTTGAGGGGCTCATCGAGCCAAAGCTCGAAGGATAAGCAAGATGAAGACAACAAGAAGCCCAAGTACAATCTCCCTCGTACTGCGGAGGTTCGGCCATGTGAATGGCCTTGTGATGAGTTCTTGAAGGAGGCCGGGATTTATGAAGATTTTTATTATTTGGCTGAGAATGCAGGCCTCACCGCCTTCCTCCACGACGAGCGCGAACTGTATCTCTTACTCACCAATATCTTTGTGCAAAACTTTCATTTCCATGCTAGAAGCTCACCACCTTCGGTGGAATTTTATTTATATGATGAGCATAAGGAAATGTCACTTCGTGATTTTTGTCAGGTTTGTTTAATACCTTTTGAGGGCAGCATAGAGGAACCACATCGTAATGATGTGGAGGGATTTATTAATATGATTTCTGTGGGGGAAACGAGGAAAGTTTCCGATGCGAGAATCACTAGCATACATTTTCCTGTTCTATGTTACTTTGCAATATTTGCTAGTAGATGCTTAATTGGTCGCGGGAACTGTGGGAACCTTAGTGCTCCTGATATTGTTATTTTGCGCCATGCCTTGTTTCAAGATACTACTTTCGGTTTAGGTGCTATTGTTGCTAAACGGTTAAATCTGAACCGTACTAAGGGCCTCGTCATTGGAGGCATTTTTGCCTCGTGCCTAGCTGCACACTATAACATACCTATCAGGCATTATGAGAAAGAGGAAAAGTTGCTGCCTAATATTTTTCTAGATTATAAGAGCATGGTAGCACATGATTTTATTGTTAAGAATAAGAAGAAGATGCTTAACTATAGACTGATTTTTGGTAAGAATAACTTTGAGACTATTACCTTGCCTGCTCCCTCTTTGTTTAACATATTTTCAGGCAAGTACCTTGTTTTATCGGAGGATGTTTATGCATACTGGAGTGTGACACCAGCTCCAGAGCCTGAGCCAGAACCACCCCAGGACCCTTATCGACAGTCAGTTTATCAGTGGAATCCTGACAAGATTGCCAACCACTGGCACCTAGAGGACACTCTTACTTACACCGGAGAGGGCCACTTTGATCCATGGGCATAGACCAACTTAGGCCAAAAGCCTAAGCTTGGGGGAGTACGTATCTCTCACCGACATTACATTCATGTTCACACACTCATGCCAGTTGTCGGTGCTCATACTCTTTCATTGTACCATCCATGCTAGTCTATTTTCATTTTCTTGTTTTCTTCTTATGTGTTTGAAAAACCTTAAGAAAAACAAAAAAAATTAGTTGTAGCTTTCAGTTAGTTTACTTTCCATGCATGTAGTAGTAATAATTAAAAAGAAAACCCAAAAATATTTCTCGTTCTTCTTTTGCTTGTTGGGAGCTTTCCCGTGTAAATAGTTTTGTTTCTTTTCTTTTTCCTTGGGGGTCGAGAGGAGAAGACCCTAATGAAAATGTTGAGTGGCTCTTATATGCATTATTGTTGACCTAACAAAGAGCCCATATTACCTTGTCTTCTCTTTCTTGAATTGAATGCTTGCAGATTCCAGCTCAGTCCAATGCACATGCACGATTATTATTATCCACACTATTTGGTTGTGCAAGTGAAAGGCAGTAATGATGATTATATGATGAATTTATTGAGATGAGGAAAGCTGGTATGAACTCGACCTCTCTTGTTTTTGTAAATATGATCGGTCCATCGTTCCTGATTCAGCCTATTATGAAAGAAACATATTTGCAATGACAATCAGAGATTATAGTTGCTTATGCCATGCTTAATTAGCTAGGAGTTTATAATGGTTTATCTTGCGTGCCAACATGCTATTAAAATGATTGTGATGTGGTATGATAGGGTGGTATCCTCCTTTGAACGATTCGAGTGGTTTGACTTGGCACATGTTCACGCATGTAGTTGAAACAAAATCAACATAGCCTCTATGATATTTATGTTCACGGTGAATTATATCCTAGTCATGCTTGCATTCGGTGTTGATTAATTTTAATGCATGTTCATGACTGTTGTCGCTCTCTAGCTGGTCGCTTCCTAGTCTTTTTCTAGCCTTCACTTGTACTAAGCGCGAATACTGCTTGTGCATCCAACTCCATAAACCCCAAAGTTGTTCCATATGAGTCCACCATACCTACCTATATACGGTATCTACCTGCCGTTCCAAGTAAATTTGCATGTGACAAACTCTAAACCTTTAAATAAACATTCTGTTTTGTATGCTCGAATAGCTCATGTATCAACTAGGGTTGTCTGTATCCTCGATGCTAGGCGCGCTATTCTCAAGAGGAGTGGACTCCGCTCCTCATTGACGAGAAAATGGCTGGTTGCCGGGATGCCCAGTCCCATGCTCAAATCAAATCAAAATAATTGCAAACAGAACTCCCCCAGGATTGTTGTTAGTTGGAGGCACCCGTAGCCATGGATTGATGCTTGTTGGTGGTGGGGGAGTATAAACTTTACCATTCAGTTTGGGAACTGCCTATAATGTGTGTAGCATGGAAGATATCGAGATCTCTCGGTTTTTATGTTGACAATGAAAGTATACCGCTCAAAATATTATTCATATCTATTTCAAAATCGAGCTCTGGCACCTCTACAAATCCCTGCTTCCCTCTTCGAAGGGCTTATCTATTTACTTTTATGTTGAGTCATCATCCTCTTATTAAAAAGCACCAGTTGGAGAGCACCTCTATCATTTGCATCCATTACTGTTAGTTTACATTAAGTATGACTGCGACTGGATCTCTTTTACCATGAATTACAATGTCTAGTCAGTCCTTCATCCTTAAAGGTGCTCTGCATTTATGTTTTGCGGTCTCAGAAAGGGCTAGCGAGATACCATCTTGTCATACCATATCATGATTATTTTGAGAAAGTGTTGTCATCTGAGATTTGTTATTATTGCTCACTAGCTGATTATGCCATTGATATGAGTAAACATGAGACCCAAATGTTATTGTGAATATGGTTGGTTCATAATCTTTGCTGAAAACTTGAATACTCGCTTTACATATTTAGAAAAACAAGAGCAAACAGAGTTTGTAAAAGTTTTTCTTTATCACTTTCAGTTTATCAACTGAATTGCTTGAGGACAAGCAAGGTTTAAGCTTGGGGGAGTTGATAGGCCTCCGTCGTATCTACTTTTCCAAACACTTTTGCCCTTGTTTTGGACTCTAACTTGCATGATTTGAATGGAACTAACCCGGACTGATGATGTTTTCAACAGAACTGCCATGGTGTTATTTTTGTGCAGAAATAAAAGTTCTAGGAATGACCTGAAAATCAACGGAGATTATTTTTGGAATATATAAAAAATACTGGAAGAAGAATCCATGTCAGGGGGCCCACACCCTGTCCACGAGGGTGGGGGCGCGCCTACCCCCCTGTGCGCGCCCCCTGCCTCGTGGGCCCCTGACGCTCCACCGACCTCAAATCCAACTCCATATATTCGTGTTCAGGGAGAAACAAACAGAGAGAAGGATTCATCGCGTTTTACGATACGAAGCCGCCGCCAAGCCCTAATCTCTCTCGGGAGGGCTAATCTGGAGTCTGTTTGGGGCTCCGAAGAGGGGAATCTGTCGCCATCGTCATCATCAACCTTCCTCCATCACCAATTCCATGATGCTCACCGTCGTGCATTAGTAATTCCATCGTAGGCTTGCTGGACGGTGATGGGTTGAATGAGATTTATCATGTAATCGAGTTAGTTTTGTTAGGGTTTGATCCCTAGTATCCATTATGTTCTGAGATTGATGTTGCTATGACTTTGCTATGCTTAATGCTTGTCACTAGGGCCCGAGTGCCATGATTTTAGATCTGAACCTATTATGTTTTCATGAATATATGTGAGTTCTTGATCCAATCTCGCAAGTCTATAGTCACCTACTATGTGTTATGATCCGGCAACCCTGAAGTGACAATAATCGGGACCACTTCCGGTGATGACCGTAGTTTGAGGAGTTCATGTGTTTACTATGTGTTAATGCTTTGGTCCGGTACTCTATTAAAAGGAGGCCTTAATATCCCTTAGTTTCCAATAGGACCCCGCTGCCACGGGAGTGTCGGAGTAATGGGCCACGGGTAGCCCAACCTGATCCCTGAGCCTTTCAAGACATCGGGGCTGGCTCCGCCCCTCAAGACATCAAGAAGTGTCGCCTTCTGGTGGCCGGCTGTCGCAAGAGGCCGGCTGTCAGAAGGCGGCTGAGTTCAAGAAGGTGGCTCCAAGACGGGCCGACTTCCTGCAGGCAGCCTCCAGAGAGGCCGACTCCTGGCAAGCGGCCCACCGTGCTCCCGGAGTCTACGCTCCCATTCAAGAGGACGAGACATGGTGAGGCTACAGTGTAGCCCATCCCACCCCATATCCAGGGTTGGGCGTGGCCACAGTGCTCCGTACGGGCGGAGATCTCTGCCTGTACGTGGCACTGTTGCCACTCCATCCCTGACGTCCCCGCTGGCAAGCCAAGCCCTGTTCCCACGTTGACCTATCGGTATGGCCTGCGGGCGGTGGGTCCTACCCGGCAGCGAGAGCCCGGAAACCGGCGGAGGCTTGGCCAATCGGACCTGAGGAAGGCCGGCTCCCTGCAGGCGGCCTATTCCCCCCCCCCTCGGGTTCCATGCACCATTAAACCTGAAGAGTCCGGGAGTGGCTACAATGATCTCCCACCAGGCGGCGGGACTGTAGCCATGCTCCCCAGACCAAGAATGCGTTGTTAGCACCACGGCTACAGTCACGAGCGGTAGGAGCGGCCTGTCGGCTCCGTACCAGACCAGCCGGCGGGGCCCACCAGGCGGCGGGCCCCAGTCGCCGGCGGAGAAGCCGGCGACTGGAGACACTAACAGTCGGGCCATACACCCGGCCCGATTACCATTGTACCCATGGGGGTAGGCCTATATAAACCCCCCAGGGCACCCATGCAAAGGGTTCCCAACCTGTTAGAACTAGACTCATACCTAGAGGAAGGAAAGAGCGAGTTTGCCTTCTCCTACCTCTAGCATACAGTTCGAGGAGTACCATTGTACTCACTTGCGCCTTAGTGATCATGCGGAGACCCCGCAAAGTGGGACTAGGGGTGTTATCTCCTAGGAGATCCCCGAACCTGGGTAAAGTACACCGGTGTTCGTGTCTATGCCCCATCCCGCTTCCAGGCACCGGTGACGTTCTACTCACTCCCACCATGATAAGCCATCCATTGGCATATGTCACACCCAACCGCCGACATTTGGCGCCCACCATGGGGCAAGGTGCTCCGTCTCCCGGAGACCTGTTCTGGACGAGGACCCTGTTCCTTCCTGGCGAGCGCACCCAGCCCGGCACGCCAGACGGCGTCTATGCCGACACGCTACATGGCGTGGAGGTCGCCTGCGCAGCGAGCTGCCTCGCCGATCTTGTCGACGAGATTCGCCTCTCCGACGAGCCCGCATTCGATACGGGCACAGAAGGCCCCGAGAGCCGCCTAGTCAGCCTCCTCGATCAGATCCACGTCACTAGCGAGCCTGCCGCGGACTTGGAGTCTGTTGGCTCCACCGGCCCGATGCTAGTCGACTCCGACACGGCGTCGCTTGACGCATTCCCCACCAATGTGGTGGTCTACAACGAATAGCCTCCTCGCGCGGACAGCGGCGGCAGCACCGTCATTGAGGTGCTCATCATCAGCCACGACGAGCGATCCGGCGGAGGTGGTTAGGATCCATTGCAGGCAGCAATGCAAGACCTAATTGCGCCCATCCCGGAAGACGCTAACGCGGAGACGCTGGAGGCACGTCCTGTCCACCTCGTCAAAAGTGCCCACCGGCTGGCCAGCATGAGACGCCTTTCGGAGGCTTACCAGCGTGAGATGGACCGTGCCGTCGGCGGCACGCCGGCTCCCGGTGGGCCTAGCCACGTTGGCCTGGTCCGGCAGCGTGGCGTGACCATCGCCAGCATGTTCGGGACAAATCATCCCGTCTATGCCACGCCTGCAGAGAACATACAAGCTGCCCAGGCGGCCGCAAACGAGCTAGACAAGCTCAAGGGAAACAAGCGCCACCACATGACGAAGCGCGTCCAGTAGCTCCTTGACGCGGGTGCCGAGCAACAAGAGGCCAGCTGCCGCACTAAAGCGCCCAGTCGGCGAAACGATGAGCCGCTGCCTCGCCGGACCAAGGTGCGACATCCCGGATGCCGACTGGTGGCGTCTGCGATATGAGAGACAAGGAGCCGGCTGCCAGCCGCAGCCGTACTCACATCACCATCGAGCGCGACCAATATGGCTGCCCAAGAACCATGTGGCGGTGAGACAACTACCCGCCTTCCCCTCCCGCGCATTTCCCCACCGCCTATTGACCACCCGACACTCAGCGACCGCCTCGGTCGTCGAGAGGGAGTCGGAGAAAACGACGCCCGCCACCGGATCGACCGCCTCAACCGATCCCTAGCGCTAGAAGAAGAAGATTAGCTGGGTCTGCCTTGTTTTGGCCCCCGCATCCGAGATGAGCCCTTCCCCAAAGGGTTCACGCTCCTGAGGGATACGCCCAAGTACACCGGCTCTGTGAAGCCGCAGGACTGGCTGGTCAACCACTCCACGGCCGTCAGCATCACCAATGGCAACAAGCGCGTTGTCGTGAAGTACGTTCCGCTCATACTCCAGGGCACATCCCGAACGTGGCTGAATAGCTTGAAGCCCCGTAGCATCAACAGCTGGGTTGATTTCACTGAAGCCTTCATTCACAACTTCACCAACACGTACAAGCGGCCGCCCAAGCCTCGCCAGCTCTCCTTATGCGTCTAAGGTCCCAACGAGTCAACTCGTGATTACCTCACGCGATGGGCCGAGCTGCGCAACTCCTGTGAAGGCGTGCACGAGGTACAGTCCATCGAGTACTTCACTGCTGGGTGCCAAGAAGGCACCCTACTCAAGCATCGGCTTCTCTACGATGAGCCGGCAACCCTCGACGAACTGCTGATCATAGCCGACAAGTACGCCACAGCCGACTCCACCATGAAGGCGGAAATCAAAGTTGACACATTTGGCAAGGTGGCTCCTCAAGCTCTGCGGACTCCGGCTGGCGACACTAGTTGATGCTAGCAACCAAATGACAACAAGCGCAAGGCCATGCTGCCGACTTCCGCTAGCTGGCAGGTGGCGACAGTCGAAGATCGGTACCCAGAAGGGCAGGCTCCTCCCAAGCGTCAGAAGGGCGGCAAGACCAACTGGTTGCCCGCCTTCTCGTACGAGCGGACTCTCGATGCACCCTGCAAGTTCCACAGCGGTGCGAAGCCATCCAACCACACCACTCGGAACTGCCATTGGCTCACCAGGATCGCCAAGGGTGATGGGCTCCCGCCTCCTCCGCCTACCGGCCTGCCGCCTCCTCCTCCCCAGTAGGCGGCGATTCGGCCAGTCGGCGCCATACAAGATGAATACCCTGAAGAGCATGGAGCTTATGTCGTGTTCACCAGCGTGGCCAACGATAGGCACAGCAGACAGCAGCGACAACAAGAAGTAAATGCAGTCGCGTCAGAGACCCCCGAATTCATGCATTGGTCTAAGAAGCCCATCAACTAGAGCAGAGCTGACCACACGGAGGTGATGCCCAATCCCGGTTCTTACGCCCTGGTTTTGGATGCCACTTCCGCCACAGAGAGGTGGGCTGCTTGCTTTTCCCGAGTCCTGATAGATGGTGGCAGCAGCATCAACATCCTGTACCGAGACACTATGGAGAAGCTAGGAATCAAACAGAGGCAGCTTCAGCCCAATCGGACTGTGTTCCATGGCATAGTTCCTGGTCTTTCCTGCTCAACAATCGGCAAGACTCTAATTGACGTCCTCTTCGGAGGCAAGGAACACTTTCGCCGAGAGTCGGTCTGGTTTGAGGTGGTGGACCTTGAGAGCCCTTATCATGCACTGCTTGGCTGGCCTGCTCTGGCCAAATTCATGGCGGTCCCCCACTATGCCTACCACAAGATGAACATGCCAAGCACCAAGGGAATCCTAACCATAACTGGGGACTACAAGAAGTCATCTGCCTGCGTGGCAAACAGCAGCCGGCTAGCCGAGTCCCTCATGATCGCGGCTGAGAAGCGGCTCCTTGACCGGGTTGTAGCCATGGCAGGCAAGCAGCCGGAAATGTCTCCCAACCTGAAGGAGTCGGAAGCTGAGGGCTCATTCAAGCCGGCAAAAGAAACAAAGAAGATACCCTTGGACCCGGAGCACCCGGAGCGGCACGCTGTCATAGGTGCGAACCTTTATAGCAAATAGGAAAGCGAGCTTGTCGATTTCCTCCGTGAGAATCAGGACATCTTTGCATGGTCTCCCAAGGACATAACGGGTGTTCCGACGGATTTCGCCGAGCACAAGCTACATGTTCAACCTGAAGCCAAACCAGTCAGGCAGCCCTCGCGCCGCCTGTCAGAGGAAAAGAGAAGAGTTGTTGAAAAAGAGATAGCCCGGCTTCTAGAGGCCGGCTTTATCATGGAGGTGTTCTTTCCCGAATGGTTGGCCAACCCAGTCCTTGTGCTAAAGAAGAATAAGCAGTGACGCATGTGTATTGATTATACCAGCCTCAACAAAGCTTGCCCCAAAGATCCATTTTCCCTGCCAAGAATCGACCAAGTAATTGACTCCACAGCCAGATCCAAGTTTCTCAGCTTTTTGGATGCATGCTCAGGGTATCATCAGATCAAGCTGAACCCGGCCGATAGGCTGAAGACTGCCTTCATCACACCATTTAGAGCCTTCTGTTACCTGACCATGACATTCGGCTTGAGAAATGCCAACGCCATGTTCTAGCATTGCATATAGAAGTGTCTCCTCAAGTAACTCGGTAGAAACGCCCATGTTTATGTGGATGATATTGTGGTGAAGACGGAAAAGCACGGAACGCTGCTGGAAGACCTCAAGGAGACCTTTGAAAACTTGCGCCGATTTCAGATCAAGCTCAACCCGGAGAAATGCGTCTTTGGAGTACCAGCCGGCTAGCTTCGTGGATTCCTGATCTCAGAATGCGGCATAGAGTGTAACCCTGTGAAGATCAAGGCCATTGAGAGGATGGAGGTACCCACTCGACTGCTGGACATGCAAAAATTCACCGGCTGCTTGGCATCCATCAGCCATTTCATCAGTTGGCTGGGCGAGAAGGCTCTTCCCCTGTACCAGCTCATGAAGAAGACCACTTTTTAGTGGAACGACAAGGCGGATGAAGCTTTTCTCCTGCTTAAGAAGATGCTGACCACTCCGCCAGTCCTGGCGGCTCCAACTGCTAAGGAGCCCATGCTTCTATACATCGCCACCACTAGCCGGGTGGTCAGCACAGTCATCGTTGTGGAACGCAAGGAAGAAGGCAAATCACTACCAGTCCAGAGGCCGGTGTATTACCTGAGTGAAGTGTTGTCCGCCTCCAAGCAGAACTACCTGCACTATCAGAAGATGTGTTATGGCGTACACTTCACCACCAAGAAGTTGAAGCCATACTTCCAAGAGCACCCAATCACTATTGTCTGCACTGCTCCTCTTGCCGAGATCATTGGAAGCCGAGATGCTTCGGGCCGAGTGGCCAAATGGGCCATAGATTTGGCCCCCTACACCATCTACTACCAGCCTTGCACCGCTGTCAAGTCACAAGCACTGGCCGACTTCCTCGTCGACTAGGCCGAAACCCAGTACCTGCCGCCAGTGTTAGATTCCACCCATTGGCGGATGCACTTTGATGGTTCCAAGATGCGCGCTGGTTTGGGAGCCGGCATCGTCCTCACATCTCCCAAAGGTGACAAGCTCAGATATGTGCTGCAAATCACTTTGCCGCCTCCAACAACGTTGCTGAATACGAAGCACTCATTCATGGGCTCCGGCTTGCCAAGGAACTCGGCATTCGCCGGATCCTGTGTTATGGAGACTCTGATTTAGTGGTCCAGCAGTCGTTAGGCGACTGGGACACTAAAGATGCAAACATGGCAAGCTACCGCTTCCTCGTCCAGCAACTCAACAGATACTTTGAAGGGTGCGAGTTCCTACATGTGCCAAGAAATGACAATGAGCAAGCAGTTGCCTTGGCACGAATCGGCTCCACCCGGCAAGCAATACAAGCCGGCATCGCCTTGCAATGCCTCCTTAAGCCATCTGTCAAGCCGTCGCCAGAGTCAGATTCCATCTTCGTGCCGACTCCTCCCGAGGCAGTCGGATCCGACTTGAGGACCACAGCTGCCGGCGCGGGGAATTCGGCAGGTGGCCCGGGGACTGTAGCAGCCGTACCCGGCCCGGGGACTTCAGAACCCGTCCTGGGGAATGCAGCAGTCCGCCCGGGGACTTCATCAACTCAGCAAGTGGCAGCCGACTCCGACCCGCCGCCTCCCGGCCAAACCGCCCTCGCGCAAGTCGTAGTTCTGTCAGTCTAAGAAATAGCGGCACCTTCATGGGCACAGCCCATCCTGAACTTCTGGTGAACAAAGAGCTGCCGGTTGATGAGGTATCGTCCCGACAAGTCCAATGCCGGGCAGCAGCATACACCATTGTCAACAGAGAACTCGTAAGGTGCAGTGTCACTGGTGTGTACCAGCGCCACGTGGAGCCAGAGCAAGTTCAGGAATCCTCAAAGATATCCACCAAGGCGAGTGTGGCCACCACGCGGCTTCAAGAGCTCTTGTTGCCAAAGCTTTCCGCCATGGGTTTTTCTAGCCAACTGCTCTAGAAGACGCCAAAGGTTTAGTCCAGAAATGCAAAGGGTGCCATGTCGGGACCCCGATTCTAAGTCACACCGATCTAGCATGTAACACCTCATATCACTTTGCGGCCTCACGCACGGTATCCCCACGGGTGTCGCCTTACCATGGCCCGGGACCGTTTGCGCCTTTTGGCTCACGTATATGATAGTGTTGCTAGCATGCATATGACAGAGAACCCGGGCCGACATGGCTAGTCGTGAACCCAAAGCGGCAGTAACTCATGAGGACAGGCATACATGAATCACATCGAGCATGTCGGTCATCAACGTGTGAATCCGGGCTGTAGCACTGGGCTAACAGGACTCCAGATGTCACCGCGTGACATTTCCCCGAAGGGACAGACACAGGAACAAAGTGAAACACATGCCGGCCAGTCAAGTGTTCCAAGCAGTAGTGCTGGGCTAGCAGGACTCCGGTGGACCGGGCTGTAGCGGACTACTATCGCTCAGAAACCACTAGACTACATTTCCCCATATGATAGGCTGCCAAGGATAAACAACTAGATTGTCGGACCCCACACATAGCAATACACGTTACATGTACGCATAACATGCAAGTATGTGTTGTACAACATGGCATCACAACATAACGCAAACTCATATAGATAAAGGCCCAAAAGAGCCACATAGCATTAAATACAAGCAAGGGTCACATGACCCATCATTAAGAGCATACAAGCAACAAGCGGAAGCATTACATGTCTGAGTACAGACAACTACAAAAGAAAAGGGCTGAAAAGCCTAACTATCTACAAGACCCTCCCAAGGGTACAAGATCGTAGCTGAGGTAACAAGCTACTCGTCGAAGTCCAAGCGGAGCTACTAGTAAGACAGATGTCTCATCTGCAAAACATAAATAAAGCAAACATGAGTACAAGGGTACTCAGCAAGACTTACATCAGATCCTATCATATATGCATTTGTATCAAGAAGATAATGTGGGGTTTAGTTGCAGCAAGCCAGCTTTGACTCAGTGGCTATCCTGTTCTACGACAACGAGAAACTTCTTTGAGATGAGGCAGCGCACACGAGTCCACTAATCACCACATCAATACACTACTATGGATTCATCTCGTCTCCCTACGGGAAGGCCATCCATAGCACTCACACTTGTCTTGAGCATTTTAGAGTATCCACTTTAAGTTGTCTATGTACCACGTAAGCATCCAAGAAGTCCATAACCGAGGACACGGCTATTCGAATAGATCATGATAACCTTGCAGGGGTGTACTTCATCACACACGCTCTCACCACTTATCACCATATACGCGTCATGTATCTCGGGAACCATCAAGCGGAAGCCTGGCGCGGGTGTCGGCCACGACCTGACTAACCACGCAAGACTCTAGTCCAGGTTTATCGCCTATTCGGGTTCCATCCGCAAGGAGATCCGGCCGAGGTTTCGCTCACGGCCCCAAATGATGTGTACAGGGTTCCCGAGCCCACCATCCGGGTGCCACTCGGTACACCAGGCCACGTGTGCCTAGTCTGTCCCAAGTCCACCCTGCCGGGTGCCACTCGGTAGAAAAATAGCACTACCTACAAACACCAGAAACTATTTGCAACTCCTGGACAGAGCTCAAGGCGGTTAATAAGTCGAGAGAGCTTGGAGCGCCCGGAGCCCAATGTGTGGTAGTAGCTAGTCATTGGACAACTTACACAGAACTCAGTTCTTAAGGACGGTCCCAATGAGACAACCCACCATGTACTCCTACATGGCCTCTCACCGCTACCTTTACCAAATCGTGTTCACACGCTTAACTCTCAGCATCAGAATATATCATAACACTCCAATTCATTCCCGATGAATCAGACCTGACACAACTCTAAGCAATAGCAGGCATGGCATGGTAGGAACACAACATGGCTCAATCAATTCCTACACATGCTAGTGGGTTTTAACTATTTACTATGGCAATGACAGGTCATGCAGAGGAATGGGTTCAACTACCGCAGCATAAAGTAGCAGTTGAATCTTTGTTGTCCTAATGCAATAAAGAGAGCAGGAGCGAGAGAGTAGGATTGTATCGAAATGGACAAGGGGGGGTTTGCTTGCCTGGTAGACCAACAATGAAGGCACTGCTCCTCAGGCAGGTACTCTGGAACGGTCTTTGGAGCAGGACCTATCGAGAAGGAACGGTGTCGACAATCAATACACAAGAATATGCAACAATATGATGCATGAACATGGCATAAAGATGTGATGTTGTTTGAGCTAATGCAACTAGCATTCATTTGGTTAAAGTCCATTTGAACTAAAGATTCAAATGTAACTCCAAAATAAGCTCTTAAATATGCCATAAGTGTGTTTTCACATATACAGCATGTATAGGTTGGTTTGTCATGCATGAAAATGGTACAGATGGATAGATTGAATTTTTCTGATAATTTTTCATATATAATTTATTTCAATCTAAGCTACGGTTGAATTTCTATGATTTTTTGAAGTTTATATCCATTTCTGGAATTTCCTGATTTATTTTAATTCCAGAAAAGATATATTGCGTCAGCATGACAACAGCGTTGCGTCAGCAGGTCAAAGGCGGCTGACCAGGTCAAACCTGACGTGTGGGGTCCACACTCAGTGTCTGTGGCTAATCCTAAATTAAATTAAACCTAAACTTATTTAGCTAATGGGTTTGGGCCCACGCATCAGTGACCCAGTTAGTTAATCAGGGATTAATTAGTTGTTAAACTAATCCTAACTAAAAATTAACAGGACCGGGCCCCACATGTCAATGACCCATACGGGTTAAACTGGTCAACTGGGGGGTCAAACACGGTCAGCCCGCCGGCGTTTAGCCGCCGGCGAGGCAGAACGCGGCGGAGGGCCTCGGATTTGGTCCTCCAGTGACCATTTGGGCGGCGGAGGCCCCCTACGCGATGCCCAGGCTTGCGCGCATCCAGTGGGACACGCGGGAGGCCGTGGGGTGGCCGGAGCTCGCCGGAGCGAAGCTCGCGGCGGCGGCCGGAGCTCGGGCGAGCTCGGGTTCGAGGCTACAAGGCACGGGAAGGCAAGCGGAGAGGTTCTACGGGCTCCTGGCGTCACCAGGAACATGACGACGTGCTCGGTTGCAGTTGGCTCGGCCCCTGGCCATGGTGGCGCCATGAACGGCAGAGCCGAGCTCTCGGCCAAGGTGGCCGGCAGGGCTAGGGGGGCGCTCAAGCTACGGGGCTAGGGGGAGGAGGAAGGGGAGCTCACGGCGGAGTTGCCGAGCAGGCCAGTGGGCTCGGGGAGGCGCTGAAGATGGCGAATCGGAGTCGGCGATCGGCGGCGTCCGAGGAGGAAGATGATGGCGACGGCGGTTCCACAGGGCGTCCGGTGTCTTGTGGCTTGACGAGGAGGGAGAGGGGATCGCGGAGGAGCTGTGGAGCGCGTCGGGGAGGCGAGGCCGTGGCTGTGGCCGCGATAGCAGTGGCCGGTGGCGGCGGTGGCACTCGGCCGTGAGAGAGAGAGCGAGGGAGAGGAGAGGAGAGGACTGGGGGGAGTGACAGGGGTATGGGGCGGCGCGTGGCGTCGTTCGGGCATTCCAGGGCGATGAGGAGGACGCCAGGCAGGCAGCTGCGTGCCGGCGCGCATGGCGTCGGGCACAGCTTCCTTTCTGCCTACTGGCAAGAGGAGGAAGACGGCCATGCCCCTGGTGGGCTGGGCCAGAACAGGGATGGGCCGGCTAGACGCGCCAGGTAAGAAGCCCAGGTAAGTCTCTCTCCCTTTTCTGTTTTCTTTTCTAATTTTCTGACATTTGTTCTGATTTAATAAAATACTAAATCACTTTTATATTCTTCTGAAAATTATTGTAGGAACTAATTGGATTATTCCAAAGCCGCACATTAAAAATCAAAATTATTGGAGTATATTTGAATATATAACAAATATAAATCCAATGCAAATAATTATGCATTAATTCCAAATGGCCAAAATAAATATTTATGAGCTCCTAAAAATATTGGTTTGAATTTTACCTCTCACCAATATTTTCAGAGAGAGACATGAACATTTTCTTGGACCCTTTTGGAGCACTTTTTATTTGGGTTATTTTCAGAAATGATTCTGAGGGTTTCACAAATCCCCATTTCAAATTTAAATGGAGTTTAAACATGATGCAAGCATGAAGGGTTAGCCTACGTCATACCAGAACTAGGGATGTGACATGCCAGAAGTTCCGCTCTAAGCCACATCAGCCGGCTTCTGCACTCAAGATCATCCCCATTGCCTGACCCTTCGATGTCTAGGGCTGGACATGGTGGGACCATTCAAGACAACACGCAGCGGCCTGACTCATCTGCTTGTCGCGGTGGACAAGTTCACCAAATGGATAGAAGCTAAACCAATCAAGAAGTTGAATGGTCCGACTGCTGTGACTTTCATCGCCGACATCACCATCCGGTATGGCATACCGCACAGCATCATCACCGACAACGGCACAAACTTTGCCAAAGGCGCCCTGGCTCGTTTCTGTGCGACGCAGGGCATCCGACTAGACTTAGCGCCTGTTCCCCATCCACAGTCAAACGGCCAAGTGGAGCGGGCAAACGGCCTTATTTTTTCCGGCATCAAGTCCCGACTGGTCGAGCGTCTGGAGGACTCGGCCGGCTATTAGCTCGACGAGCTGCTAGCCGTCCTCTGGAGCCTACGCACAACTCCGAACAAGTCAACCGGCTTCACGCCCTTCTTCCTCGTCTACAGTGCCAAAGCCGTCATCCCGACGGACATAGAATTCGACTCCACTCGAGTCACAATGTACACCAAAGAAGAGGCAAAAGAAGCACGAGAAGACGGCATCCATCTACTAGAAGAGGGCCGGCTGCTGGCACTCAGCCGGTCCACCATCTACCAACAGAGTCTACGCTGATACTACAACCGGAAGGTCAAGCCAAGATCCTTCCAAGAGGGAGACCTTGTGCTCCGGCTGATCCAGCGAACATCCGGCCAACACAAGCTCTCGGCACCTTGGGAAGGCCCCTTCATCATCAGCAAGGTGTTGGGTAAGGACTCCTACTATCTGATCGATGCTTAGAAGCCTCGAGCGCGCAAAAGAGACGACTCCGGCAAGGAGACGGAACGACCAAGGAATGCAAACCTCCTCCGAAGGTTTTACAATTAAATGCAGTATGTACAAAACCAACTTTTGTATTAAGTATGAAGACTCCGGGTCCCCCGAGAAGAAACTCGGGGACTGCCCTCCTTTATCTATATGATAAGTATTATGCCTATGAATGTGTTAGTCCGCCTGGCACCGGGTTCGACCAGTCGACCCGGGGGCTCGCCGCCTTGTACTATGTAATGCTTCTAGTAGCCGGACAAGTAATGAGGTGGCTGATACGTCTCCGTCGTATCTACTTTTCCAAACACTTTTGCCCTTGTTTTGGACTCTAACTTGTATGATTTGAATGGAACTAACCCGGACTGACGTTGTTTTCAGCAGAATTGCCATGATGTTGTTTTATGTGCAGAAAACAAAAGTTCTCGGAATGACTTGAAACTCCACGGAATATCTTACAATAAATAATAATAAATCCTTGCCAAAGATGAAGACCAGGGGGCCCACACCCTGTCCATGAGGGTGGGGGCGCCCCCATAGGGCGCACCCCCTACCTCGTGGGCCCCTGGAGACCTCCCGACTCCAACTCCAACTCTATATATCTGCTTTCGGGGAGAAAAAAATAGGTGAGGAGAAATCATCGCGTTTTATGATACGGAGCCGCCGCCAAGCCCTAAAACCTCTTGGGAGGGCTGATCTGGAGTCCGTTCGGGGCTCCGGAGAGGGGAATCCGTCACCATCGTCATCATCAACCATCCTCTATCACCAATTTCATGATGCTCACCGCCGTGCGTGAGTAATTCCATCGTAGGCTTGCTAGACGGTGATGGGTTGGATGAGATTTATCATGTAATCGAGTTAGTTTTGTTAGGGTTTGATCCCTAGTATCCACTATGTTCTGAGATTGATGTTGCTATGACTTTGCTATGCTTAATGCTTGTCACTAGGGCCTGAGTGCCATGATTTCAGATCTGAACCTATTATGTTTTCATCAATATATGAGAGTTCTTGATCCTATCTTGCAAGTCTATAGTCACCTATTATGTGTTATGATCCGTTAACCCTGAAGTGACAATAAGCGGGATACTTACCGGTGATGACCGTAGTTTGAGGAGTTCATGTATTCACTATGTGCTAATGCTTTGTTCCAGTTCTCTATTAAAAGGAGGCCTTAATATCCCTTAGTTTCCATGAGGACCCCACTGCCACGGGAAAGTAGGACAAAAGGTGTCATGCAAGTTTTTTTCCATAAGCATGTATGACTATATTCGGAATACATGCCTACATTACATTGATGAATTGGAGCTAGTTTTGTGTCACCCTATGGTATGACTGTTACATGATGAACCGCATCCGGCATAATTATCCATCACTGACCCAATACGTACGAGCTTTCCATATACAAGTTTACACTTATTTACTTTCCCGTTGCTATTGTTACAATCACTACATAAAACCAAAAATATTACTTTGCTTTCATTACTCTTTTGTTATCGTTACCCCCACTATCGTATTACTTTGCTACTAAACATTCTGTTGCAGATACTAAGTTTCCAGGTGTGGTTGAATTGACAACTCAGCTTGTGTCGAATCAATAAATTTGGGTTGAATACTCTACCCTCAAAAGTTGTTGCGATCCCCTATACTTGTGGGTTATCAAGACTAATTTCTGGCGCTATTCCCGGGGAGCATAGCTCAATTCTTTGAGTCACTTGGGATTTATATCTGCTGGACACTATGAAGAATTTGAAAGACGCTAAGACAACAATTTATCCCTCAACTATGAGGGGAGGTAAGGAACTACCATCTAGCTCTGCACTTGATTCACCTTCTGTTATGAGTAAGCTTGCGACACCTAAACCTACTTCTGCTATTCGTTCTGATATGTCGCATGTTATTGATGATGCTACTTCTGCTATACATGATACTTATGATGAAACTACTTCTATGCTTGATACTACTGTGCCACTTGGTGATTTTCTCGAGGAACGACTTGCTAGGGCTAGAGAGATTGAAAATATTGAATCTGATTATGATGATGAAAGTGATGATGAAGAATCACTTGTTATTCCTGAGGGTTATTTATTTGATCAAGAAGCTTCTTTAGCTATTTTAGCTTGCAAAGATAGATATGAACTCAAAAGATTATTAGCTAAATGGAACAAGCAATCTCTAAATGCTAGGATGAAACCTGACCCTCCTTTTGCTACTTCACCTATCTATGTTACTGATAAGGATTATGAATTCTCTGTTGATCCTGATATAATTACTTTCGTTGAATCTGATCCTTTTCATGGCTATGAATCTGAAACTGTTGTAGCACATCTTACTAAATTAAATGATATAGCTACCCTGTTCACTAATGATGAGAGATCTCGCTACTTTTATATCCTTAAAATATTTCCGTTCTCATTAAAGGGTGATGCTAAGATATGGTTTAATTCTCTTGATCCTGGTTGTGTGCGTAGTCCCCAGGATATGATTTACTACTTCTCTGCTAAATATTTCCCTGCTCATAAGAAACAAGCTGCTTTAAAGGAAATATACAACTTTGTGCAAATTAAAGAAGAGAGTCTCCCACAAGCTTGGGGGAGGCTTCTCAAGTTACTTAATGCTTTGCCTGATCATCCTCTTAAGAAAAATGAAATATTTGATATCTTTTATAATGGACTCACCGATGCTTCCAGAGATTACCTGGATAGTCGTGTTGGTTCTCTTTTCAAGGAAGAACACCGGATGAAGCTGAAATCTTATTGAATAATATGTTGACAAATGAAAATAATTGGGCACCTCCTAAGCCAGCTCCTGCTCCAATTAATGATCCTATTCCTAAACCAACTCCGAAGAAGAGAGGTGTTCTATTTCTCAATCCCGAAGATATGCAAGAGGCAAAGAAATCTATGAAACAAAAAGGTATTAAAGCTGAAGATGTTAAGAATTTACCTCCTATTGAAGAAATACATGGTCTTAATTTACCGCCTATTGAAGAAACATATGATCTTAATCCTTTATTTATTGAAGAACCTCCAGACCCCGATAACCCGACACAGGTAGTAAAGGTAAATTCTCTCTATAGATATGATAAAGCTGAAATCCCTCCTACTAAAATTTCTAGTCAATGCTTGGATGAGTTTGATAATTTTATGTTTAAGCAAGAAAACTTCAATGCTCATTTTGGTAGACAATTAAAATAAGATGCCGATATGATTAAATATTTAGGTGATTATATGGCTAATATTAGAGGTGAACTTAAACATGTTAGCAAACATGATTTTATGGTTACCACTCAAGTAGAACAAGTACTTAAAGCTTAAAAGGAATTGCTCAGTGAGATGAATAGTAAGAAAAATGATTATGCTGTTAAAGTGGCTACTAGAACTGGTAGAATGACTCAAGAACCTTTGTATCCTGAAGGCCACCCTAAGAGAATTGAGCAAGATTCTCAGAGAAATAATACTGATGTACCTAGTTCTTCTAAAAGGAAGAAAAAGAAAAATGATAGAACTGTGCAAACTTCTAGTGAACCTATTGCTGAACCACGCGACAATCCAAATGGTATATCTATGTCTGATGCTGAAACACAATCTGACAATGAACATGAACCTAATGAAAATGTTAATGATTTCATAATAATGCTCAACCTAGTAATGCTAATGATGTAGAAATTGAACCTGCTATTGATCCTGATAACCCACAATCAAAGAATCAATGTTATGATAAGAAAGACTTTGTTGCTAGGAAACATGGTAAAGAAAGAGAGCCTTGGGTTCAGAAACCCGTGCCTTTTCCTCCCAAACCATCCAAGAAAAAGGATGATGAGGATTTTGAGCGCTTTTGCTGAAATGATTAGACCTATCTTTTTGCATATGCGATTGACTGATATGCTCAAAATGAATCCTTATGCTAAGTACATGAAAGATATTGTTAAAAATAAAAGAAAGATACCAGAAGCTGAAATTTCCACCATGCTTGCTAATTATACTTTTAAGGGTGGAATACCAAAGAAACTTGGAGATCCAGGAGTACCTACTATACCATGCTCCATTAAAAGAAACTATGTTAAAACTGCTTTATGTGATCTTGGAGCCGGTGTTAGTGTTATGCCTCTCTCTTTATATCGTAGACTTGACTTGAATAAGTTGACACCTACTGAAATATCTTTGCAAATGGCTGATAAATCAACTGCTATACTTGTCGGCATTTGTGAGGATGTGCCCATTGTGGTTGCAAACGTTACTATTTTAACGGACTTTGTTATTCTTAATATTCCCGAGGACGATAGTATGTCTATTATTCTTGGAAGACATTTTCTTAATACTGCAGGGGCTCTTATTGATTGCAACAAAGGCAATGTCACTTTTCATGTTAATGGTAATGAGCATACGGTACACTTTCCGGGGAAACAACCTCAAGTTCATTGTATCGATTCTATCGGAAAAATTTCATCGATTATATTTGGAGGTTTTGAATTTCCTCTTCCTACCGTCAAGAAGAATATGATATACTTATTATTGCGGATGTGCATATCGCCATTGAGGTAACCTAGTGTTATTCGAAATTTCTCCGATTTCGTGTTAATCGGAATGAGTTTGTTAACAAGACTTGATCAACCTTGTTAGTGGATTCCTTTTGACGAGCATGAGATGGATGAAACTAGAAGCACAATCTTGTGTACCCTCTCTATACTTTATGTTATTTAGTTGAAATAAAGTAAAAATAAATAATTTTTTGTCTGTTATCTGATTATCCGTGCAATATAAAAATACCTCCAAAATAAAAGTTCTCCAAATGCCCTGAATATTAAATATGATTTTTATAGAATATTTGAGGATTTATGGAACAAAGAACACACCAGGGGGGCTAACCACCTTGCCACGAGGGTGGAGGGCGCGCCCACCCCTCTAGGGCGCGCTCCCTGCCTCATGGGCCCACGGTGGCCCTCCTCCACTAATTCTTGCACCCATCCTCTTCTTCTTCCTCCCACTAACACGAAAAACCAACTCAAGCACGAGTTCCATCCCTCTTTGCTGCCATTTTCGATCTCCTTGCTCAAAGCACCTCTCACAAAACTGCTTGGGGAGATTGTTCCTTGGTATGTGACTCCTCCATTGGTCCAATTAGTTTTTGTTCTAGTGCTTTAGTCATTGTAAAATTTTGCTACTTAGGTGAACCTGTTCTTGAGCTTGCATGTCAAATTTATATGGTCAAAAGTAGTTGTGATGCATGATATAGGCCCTAGGCACTTGTAGGAGTGGTTGCTATCAATATTATTGAGTTTGGTTTACTTTTATTTTGAGGTTACTAAAAAATTTCAGAATTTTTCAAAGGAAGAAATATCTTAGGAAAATGTTCCAAGGTGGTTCTTCAAAGAAGCAAGGACCCAGGCTTGCAATGCGTGATGCTGACGAAGAGCCACCAGGAGACGCTCCAGTGCGTCCTTGTGAGTGGCCTTCTGAAAATTTTATGGAGCGAGCGAGAATTAAAGAAGAATTTAACACATATTTGCGTAATGCCGGTCTTGAGGGCTTTGAGGCAGACAAATGCCCCCAGTATGATGATCTCACAAGCTCTTTTATGAGGAGGTTTGTGTATTCATCTTCACGTAATTCTCCTTCAGTTATGTTTGATCTTTATGACAAATCTTATACCATGGACTTAGAGGATTTCACTTTTGCTTGCAAACTTCCACAATGGGGTAGTGTTAGGGATCCCCTTAAATCTGAATTTAGAAACTTTCTTGCTGGTATAACTTTAGGGGAATCTAGAGATATAACGCAAGCTACCATAGGGAGCATTCACTTTCCTGCTATACATTATTTTGCTCTCTTCATAGGTAGGTGCATAAATGCTAAGGATGAAGCATGTCACATGTGCGTCCCTGACCTTAGCATTCTCAGGAGTGCTGTGTCAGGAGACCAATCTTATCATATGGGAGCCATTGTAGCTCGTAGGTTGCATCATAATACATATAATGGAGATTTCTTCGGAGGAATTTATGCAGCCCGCTTAGCTAAATTTCTTGAGATAGACGTTCGTAAAGGAGACATGGAGTTGCCTCCTGCTTATTTAGATTTTGATTCTATGGTTTCTCACCCATTTGTCAAGAGGAACGAATCGTCTCTCCAGTACCAACTAATCTTTGACAGACGCCGTGCTGTCTGTATTACTCTCCCTGCTCCTGCTTTCTTTGATTATCGGGAAAGAGGAGGATATACTATTACCAAAGAGGAGGCAGATGAGTACGAGAGGAGAGCGGAGGCCGCTCATCGCCACACTGTAGCTCAGGAGGCGATAGCCGCTGCATTGCAGTACGACCCCAACTATTATTATGGATATCATCCAGGCCAGCCATGGCCATAGTCCAACTTAGGCCAAAAGCCTAAGCTTGGGGGAGTACGTATTTCTCACCGACATTACATTTATGTTCACACACACTCATTGCTAGATGTCGGTGCTCATACTGTTTCATTGTATCATCCATGCTAGTTTATTTCCTTTTATGACTTCTTCTTGTGTATTTAATAAACCTTAAGAAAAAACCAAAAAAATTAGTTGTAGCTTTTAATTAATTTACCTTCCATGCTTGTAGTAGTAATTAAAGAGAAAACCCAAAAATATTTCTTGTTCTTCTTTTGCTTGTTGGGAGCTTTCCCGTGTAAATAGTTTTATTTCTTTTCTTTTCTTTGGGGATCAGTAGGAGAAGACCATGATTAAATTGGTGAAGTGGCTCTTATATGCTTTATTGTTGATTTAACCAAGAGCCCGTATTGCTTTGTCTTCTCCTGTTTATTGAATGCATGCAGATTCCAGCTTAGTCCAATGCACGTGCACTCTTATTATTATTCACATCGTTCGGTCGTGCAAGTGAAGGGCAATTATGATGATATATGATGGACTGACTGAGATGAGAAAAGCTGGTATGAACTTGACCTCCTTTGTTCTTGTAAATATGATGTGTTGATCGTTCTTGATTCAGCTTGTTATGAATAAACATGTTTGCAATGACAATTAGAGATCATAGTTGCTTGTGCCATGCTTGAATAGCTATGAGTTATAATGGTTTACCTTTGTGTGCCAACATGCTATTGAGATGGTTATGATGTGGTATGATGGGGTGGTATCCTCCTTTGAATGCTTTAAGTGACTTGACTTGGCACATGTTCACGCATGTAGTTGAAACAAATCAACATAGCCTTCACGATATTTATGTTCATGGTGGATTATATCCTACTCATGATTGCATCCAATGTTTATTAATTTTAATGCATGTACATGGCTGTTGTCGCTCTCTAGTTTGTCGCTTCCCAGTCTTTTGCTAGCCTTCACCTGTACTAAGCGGGAATACTGCTTGTGCATCCAAACTCCTTAAACCCCAATGTTGTTCCACATGAGTCCACTATACCTTCCTATATGTGGTATCTACCTGCCATTCCAAGTAAATTTGTATGTGCCAAACTCTAAACCTTCAAATAATTATCCTATTTTGTATGCTCGAATAGCTCATGTATCAACTAGGGCTGCCTATATCTTCCATGCTAGGCGGGTTATTCTCAAGAGGAGTGGACTCCGCTCCTCACTCATGAGAAAATGGCTGGTCACCGGGATGCCCAATCCCATGCTTTATGCAAACTAAATCAAAATAATTGCAAAACAAAACTCCCCCTGGGACCTGATGTATGTTGGAGGCACTCGTTGTTTCGAGCAAGCCATGGATTGATGTTTGTTGGTGGAGGGGGAGTATAAACTTTACCATTCTGTTTGGGAACCGCCTATAATGTGTGTAGCATTGAAGATATCGCCATCTCTTAGTTGTTATGTTGACAATGACAGTATACCGGTCAAAATATTATTCACCTCTATATCAAAACCGAGCTCTGGCACCTCTACAAATCCCTGCTTCCCTCTGTGAAGGGCCTATCTATTTACTTTTATGTTGAGTCATCACCCTCTTATTAAATAGCACTAGATGGAGAGCACAGATGTCATTTGCATTCATTACTATTAATTTATATTGGGTATGACTATGATTGGATCTCTTTTACCATGAATTACAATGTCTAGTCAGTCCTTGATCTTTAAAGGTGCTCTACATTTATGTTTTGCGGTCTCAGAAAGGGCTAGCGAGATACCATCTTGTTATATCATATTATGATTGTTTTGAGAAAGTGTTCTCATCCGAGATTTATTATTATGGCTTGCTAGTTGATTATGCTATTGATATGGGTAATCATGAGACCTGAGAATTGTTGCAAATATGGTTAGTTATAATCTTTGCTGAAAACTTGAATGCTAGCTTGACATATTTATAACAACAAGAGCAAACAGAGTTTGTAAAAGTTTTTCTTTCTTTCTTCCAGTTTGTCAACTGAATTGCTTGAGGACAAGCAAGGGTTTAAGCTTGGGGGAGTTGATACGTCTTCGTCGTATCTACTTTTCCAAACACTTTTGCCCTTGTTTTGGACTCTAACTTGTATGATTTGAATGGAACTAACCTGGACTGACGCTGTTTTCAGCAGAATTGCCATGATGTTGTTTTATGTGCAGAAAACAAAAGTTCTCAGAATGACCTGAAACTCCACGGAATATCTTACAATAAATAATAAAAAAAATCCTCGCCAAAGATGAAGACAAGAGGGACCACACCCTGTCCACGAGGGTGGGGGCGCCCCCCCCCTAGGGCGTGCCCCCAACCTTGTGGGCCCCCTGGAAACCTCCCGACTCCAACTCCAACTCTATATATCTGCTTTCGGGGAGAAAAAAATAGGAGAGGAGAAATCATCGCGTTTCACGATATGGAGCCGCCGCCAAGCCCTAAAACCTCTCGGGAGGGCTGATCTGGAGTCTGTTCGGGGCTCCGGAGAGGGGAATCCGTCGCCATCATCATCGTCAACCATCCTCCATCACCAATTTCATGATGCTCACCGCCGTGCGTGAGTAATTCCATCGTAGGCTTGCTGGACGGTGATGGGTTGGATGATATTTATCATATAATCGAGTTAGTTTTGTTAGGGTTTGATCCCTAGTATCCACTATGTTCTGAGATTGATGCTGCTATGACTTTGCTATGCTTAATGCTTGTCACTAGGGCCCGAGTGCCATGATTTCAGATCTGAACCTATTATGTTTTCATCAATATATGAGAGTTCTTGATCCTATCTTGCAAGTCTGTATATAGTCACCTATTATGTGTTATGATCCGTTAACCCCGAAGTGACAATAATCGGGATACTTACCGGTGATGACCGTAGTTTGAGGAGTTCATGTATTCACTGTGTGCTAATGCTTTGTTCCGGTTCTCTATTAAAAGGAGGCCTTAATATCCCTTAGTTTCCATTAGGACCCCGCTGCCACGGGAGGGTAGGACAAAAGATGCCATGCAAGTTCTTTTCCATAAGCACGTATGACTATATTCGAAATACATGCCTACATTACATTGTTGAATTGGAGCTAGTTCTGTGTCACCCTATGTTATGATTGTTACATGATGAACCGCATCCGGCATAATTATCCATCACTGATCCAATGCGTACCAGCTTTCCATATACTGGTTTACGCTTATTTACTTTCCCGTTGGTATTGTTACAATCACTACATAATACCAAAAATATTACTTTGCTTTCATTACTCTTTTGTTATCGTTACCACCACTATCGTATTACTTTGCTACTAAACACTCTGCTGCAGATACTAAGTTTCCAGGTGTGGTTGAATTGACAACTCAGCTGCTAATACTTGAGAATATTCTTTGGCTCCCCTTGTGTCGAATCAATAAGTTTGGGTTGAATACTCTACCCTCGAAAGCTGTTGCGATCCCCTATACTTGTGGGTTATCAGTGGCACTCAAGCCTTCTCCTGCCAAAGCCGTAATTCGCAGAGCGGTCACCCAGTAGGCAGGAGTCAAAGGCAGGAAAGGGTGCCGAGATGAAAAATGGCTAAGGACCCAAAAGCATGCGCATAGTTCAAGCCAGCTCCCCTCCTCACCGACCGGCTACTGCGCAGCTGGCCGACCGGCTTCTACTTAATTTGCTAAATGCTCTAGTCAGCTGAGTACTTGCCTTCCCAAAGTGGCTAAGTACTTGACCCAGCCACAGTCCGTAGAGCGGCTGTCCGGCTGGCAAGACGGCAACTGAGGGGGGCGGCAAAAGAAAAAGGCCAAGGAGCAGAAAGCAAGAAGAGATAGAACTTGGCAAAAATATTTACATAACAAAAGGGCCTTTGCCAATATTCAACAGAAGTTTGAAATACACCCCGCGGGTGGAATTGTGCGAAGCTAATAAAGTTTGTCGAGACTGATAAGCACGTAAAAACAAAGATAAATTGGCAGCCTAGGGAGTAGCAGACGAGTTCGGCGGAACGAGGAGTTGGTGGTGCCGGATGGTGGAGCGGCCGACTGGTCAGTTTCCGCTTGGTTGCCTTCAGTAGGAGTCGGCTCGCTCTGGCATGGCTCGTTGCTGGAGGCGCGGTCGAGCTGAGGCTGGCTGTCCACTTCAACCTCTGGCACTTCCTCTTCACCTTCCTCCTCCTCCTCGTCTTCTCCCTCGTCGCTGGGGTCGATCACTTTGGCCGAGTCCTCGCCATCCTTCGGGTTCAGCCTGAACCACTCTGGTGGCACCTCGGCACCATTCTCAGCCAGTTCCAGGACAAAGACGTTGGTGTTGGTGTACTCGGCGATCGCCGCCTCCCGCTTGATGAGATCGCCACCAGCTCCTCCTGGGCCTCCAGTCGAAACATGGTCAACTGGGCTAGATCTACCCCAGGGTACCATGCCTTGACGAACTCCAGGGCCCGGCATGTGCCAGCCCGGGCCGAGGATCCCTTCCAAGCCTCAAGACGGCTGACCGCCACTTCCAGCCAGTCGGCGGTCCCGCTTGGAGTGTGTGGAGCCGGCATGTCTGGCCACAGGGCGGAGATCGACTGGGCCCAGACACGCTGAAGATGGCGCAGCATCCGATGAGCTGGTCGAAGGCGGGCCTGGACACTGAGGAGCTGCTCACTAAGGGTCCGGGGGGCGTCGGCAGCAATCTGCGCTCCTTCCGCCCTCCGTTCCTCGTGATAGGCCTTAATAGCCTAGTTGGTGGCGCCAGAGTGGCCAGGGAAGAAGTCTGCATGAGCAAAAAAGCAAGTAAGGAAGAAACCAGAAGCTAGAAGCCGGCCTGGTCAGCAGCCGACAAGTCAAAGAAAGAAGAAGGAAGAAGCTTACCGTCAACCCTGTCTTTGATCTCACCAAAGCCGGTAGTCAGCATGGCCTCCTTATCAGTCCAGGCGGAGCGTTCGGTCTCGAACTCAGCAAGGAGAACGGACACCTTTACCTCCACCTCTTTCTGAGCCGTCTTGAGAAGCTCCGCCTGCTCCGCCAGCTGCGTGGCCAGCCGGTCAGGCTCTTCGACCAGCTTGCTGCACTCCGCCTCCTTGGCGCGCAAGGCGGTCTCAGCTTCACCAAGCTACTGCTGCAGGGCAGAGTTACCCTCTGCAAGAGGGGAGAAAGGTAAAGGTGTCAGCAGCCAATGGAAAAGAAGAACAGTTGTCGGGGAGAACCAGCCCGACTGCTCAGCAGTCGGCCCGAATCTCAGGGACTACAACCCGCGGGTGCGCCAGCGCGCCCCCTCAGAGAAAAGAAACAAGGACTTACTCCCGCTCTCCGACAAGTCGACAACTCGTTGGTCCAGCTCTCGGACCTTGGAGTTGAAGGCGACTACGTGGAGGTTGTGATAGTCCTATAAAGAAGATAACAGATGAAGTTAGTACTCGGAGCTCGCCAAATTAAAAGCTCCGAGCCGCCTGCTCGGCAGCCGGCCCGAAGCTCGGGGACTACGCCAAGTGGGTCCGCTGGCGTGGCCCCACAAAGAAGTAAAGAAATTCAAGAGTCAAAGATGAAGAAACATACCCGGATGGCCACTCGCGACTCTAGGAATGCCTGGTGGCACCGCTTCAGGGCATCGGCTTCAGCTCGAACCTTGCCTCGCACGTCCAGGATCGCCTGGTTCAAAGGGCCCATCCCACCTCCTCGCACCTAGTCGGCGGGTGCGGTGCTGGTCGCCTCAGCGTCCGGGATCGATGAGCTCGCGGCACTGACTTCCAGCGGGCGCGGTGCCGAAGCTGCCTTTGCAAACCGGTGGCGCGATGGTGTGCGGACCTCAGGAGTTGGGCCCGTTACCATCTCTCTGCCGGCTGGTGGCACTAGCGGGTCGGCCGGCTGCTTGTCCTGCGCACCTTCAGATGGCAGTGCTGGAGGCACGACTACCTCCGGCATGGCGACGTCTCCGCCCTCCCTCTCCATGACCGGGTGATCATCGCTGGCACCCCCAGTCGGCGCCACAAACTCTGGAGGTGGCGGCACAGAGTTCAGGGGGACAACAAAGACCGGCTCCTAGCGGCGCGCAGCTTCCTCAAGCCGCTTCTTCGCGGCGGCATCGGCCTCGGCCTCCGCCAGCTTCTTCAGCGCGGCGGCCTCCGCCTTCTCCCGGCGGGCGGCTTCCTGCTCCTCGCGCACCTCACGCGCGTTGTGCTCCCGCGCCTCCAGGAGGTCGGCCACGGGATCGATTCGTCGGCTAGTGGTGGAGGCCTCCGCCGACCCGATAATGGAGACGACAGCCGACTTCTCAAGTGAGAGCGGAGCCCTAAATCAAGAAGACAAGGAGAAGAAGCTCAGATAAAATGAACAAGAAAGGAAGGCATGAGAAAAAGATACTTATGCTGACACCATGGGAGGCGACTTCGGGAGTTTTTGGAACTTGGCCGCCTTCGCGGCGGCCTCATTCCGCCTGGTCGCGGTAGTTGGATTCTTGGCCTTCTTCGGCGCGCTGTCGAACAAGGCAGTGCCTTGTTTACGGTTTTGTGTACCGCCTCGAGCAGTCGGCTCGGCGGAGGGGCCCGCGTCCGCCCTGCCAGTGCCTCGTGAAGGGCGCGGCTCCTCCTCCTCATCATAAAAATCATCCGGCCATGACTCGACGCTGACCCCCTCTTCGGGGCTGCCTGCTCCGTAGACGCCTCCTGTGGCATCATCTTCCAAGGCGGCCGCCCCCATGTCGGGGTCGTCCATGTCGCTCACGGCTCGGTCCAGCAAGTAGGGGCCGCCTACCCCCACGATGGCGGACATCGCCTCGGACATGTAGATCTGTTTCAAAAAGTAAGAAGCTGACTGGTCGATCAGCAAGAAGGAATCAAGATGAAGCACGGGAGAGGGAAAAGGTTGAAGAGCTTATGGGAGGCGGTGGGTTCGCGCGGGAGTATAGCTGCTTGCCAAATTTCCAGGACCCGTCTAGCTTGAGGTCGGAGATCTCGTTGACCAAGTTTGCCACCTCGGCAGCCGGCATCTTGTTGGTGCTCAGCCGGCACGGGTCGCGGTGCCCGCTCATCCGGTAGATCAAGTGAGGCCGGCCTTGGAGCGGGAGAACCCGGCGCACGACAAAGGCGACTAGCAAGTCAGATGCTTTAAGGCCTTCGGCCTCCGTCAGGACCTGGAGTCGGTCGATGGCGGCGGCGCCGTTTGCCGACATCGGCTTCGACTTGTAGCCCCAGGTGGCCCGTGGCTCTGCTGGCGGGACGGCTTTGTAGGGCGGCAGGTTGAGGAAGTCGACGGCTGGGTCGACGTTCTCCACATAGAAGTAAGATTGCTGCCACATCTTGACCGACTGTGGCAGCTTGATGGAGGGGAAGGCTTTCCTTGGAGACGGACGGCGCACGCCGACGAAGGCACCGCACTGAGCAGCCACCTCCCGGACTGAGGTGCCCAACTTGGTGTCGAAAGATCGCTCCCCACAACTCGATGGTGGGGAGGATGCTGAGGTAGCCTTCGCACATGGTGACGAAGGCGGATAAGAGCATCATGGTGTTGGGCGTGATGTGGTGAGGTTGGAGATGGTAGAAGTCGAGGAACGAGCGGAGGAAGCCGCTCGCTGGCAGGCCGAAGCCACGGATGAAGTGCGAGCGGAAGACAACCCGCTCGCCCTCTCCCGGCACCGGCAAAATCTCCCCCTCGGGAGGCACGCATGCCTTCATGTAATTGGCATTGGGAAGACGCCGCGTGTCGCAGAGGAAGGCGATGTGGTCGTCATTGACGTTCGACCCGTCCTAGTCTCCTCCCTGCTCGCGCGCCATGAAGAGCTCGACGAAGTGAATGGCACGACAGGGGAGCTAAGGATCGAGGCCGGTACAAGAAGGGCTCGGGGCGGAAGAGTTCGACGGAAACGGGTGGCGGCAACGCTCTGGCGGAGTTCGAGGGCGCCGCTGTGAGAGGAGGAAGAAAGAGGTAAGAGTAGGGGCAGGAGGGCGCGCGTGCTCCGCCGCTCCCCCTCCTCCCCCTACTTATAGTCGTCGGGCTACGAAGCCAAGGGGCGAGCATGGGATCGTGGGCTTAACTATGCCCACGACCCCACGTCCCTGCGTTTATCGCGCGAGTTACCACACGTGGTAACCCCGCGGGGAAGCTCAACTGGCCGCCTTGGCCGCGGCGGATCCGCTCGCGTGCTGAGGCCCGGTAGTGGCAGGCCCAGCTTGCTGTCACGTCCCATCGCGCACGTGGGCTTGCAGGCTGGCCCGGTTGGTTGATGCCAAGTGGCGTGCCCATAGCAGGCGGCGGGCATGGAGGCTTCGCTAATAAGCCACCTAGTTCCCGCCGTCGCGTTCAAAGTTTTCGGATGAGTCTGACTAGCGGTGGCCAACCCCCTCCACTCAGCACGCTAGGAGTCGGATGGGGATTCAGACCGGAGCACTCGGAGGAGGAAACTGTTGAGGCTTCTTGGCTTACCAGCTACGACGCCTCACCAACTTCGGGGACTACTATCGACGTAATGGGCCACGGGTAGCCCAACCCGAGTCCCTGAGCCTTTCAAGACATCGGGGATGGCTGCGCCCCTCAAGACATCAAGAAGAAGTGTCGCCTTCTGGTGGCCGGCTGTCCCAAGCGGCCGGCTGCCGGAAGGCGGGCAAGTTCAAGAAGGCGGCTCCAAGACGGGCCAACTTCCTGCGCGGCCCATCGCGCTCCCATTCAAGAGGACGAGACATGGTGAGGCTACAGTGTAGCCCATCCCCCCCATATCCAGGGCCGGGCATGGCCACAGTGCTCCGTACGGGCGGAGATCTCTGCCTGTATGTGGCACTGTTGCCACTCCATCCCTGACGTCCCTGCTGGCAGGCCAAATCCATGTTCCCACGTCGATCGGTCGGTACGGCCTGCGGGCGGCGGGTCCTACCGGGCAGCGAGAGCCTGGAAGCCGGCAGAGGCTTGGCCAATCGGACTTGAGGAAGGCCGGCTCCCTGCAAGTGGCCCGTTCCCCCCTCGAGGTCCGTGCACCATTAAACCAGAAGAGACCGGGAGTGGCTACAGTGATCTCCCACCAGGCGGCGGGACTGTAGCCACGCTCCCCAGACCAAGCATGCAACGTTAGCACCACGACTATAGTGATCAGCAGCCGGCAGGACCCGCGAGTGGCGGGAGCGGCCTGTCGGCTCCGTAGCAGACCAGTCGGCGGGGCCCACTGATACGTCTCCAACATATCTATATTTTATGAAGTATTCATGCTATTATATGATCAACCTTGGATGTTTTATATGCATTTATATGCTATTTTATATGGTTTTTGGGACTAACCTATTAACCTAGAGCCCAGTGCTAGTTTCTGTTTTTTTCCTTGTTTTAGAGTATCGCAGAAAAGGAAAACCAAAAGGAGTCCAATTGACCTGAAACTTGACGGTGCTTATTTTTGGACCAGAAGAAGGCCAAGAAGTAAAAGAACTGGGCCAGAAGAGTCTCGGGCTGCCCACAAGGGTGGTGGGCGCGCCCACCCCCCTGGGCGCGCCCCCTGCCTCGTGGACAGCCCGGAGACCCCCCCCTGCCTTGTTCCCCACTCCAACACCTCTTATATAACCCAAGACTTCCAGAAAGAAACCTAGATCCAGAGTTCCACCACCAGAAACCTCCGTAGCCACGAAAAACCAATCTAGGCCCTCTTCGGCACTCTGCCGAAGGGGGCCATCATCACCGGAGGGCATGGAGGAGGATCCCGGAGGGGCCATCGTCACCATGAAGGCCAAGGACCAGAGGGGTGGAAGCCATGGAGGAGGAAGCACAAGGGGAAGAACCTCTCCTCCTCTCTCTTGGTGGCACCGGAGGGCCATCGGGAGGGGAATCATTGCCGCAGTGATCGTCTTCATCAACATCACCATCATCATCATCATCATCACCCTCATCTCTTTTATGTGGTCCACTCTCCCGCACCCCGCTATAATCCCTACTTGAACATGGTGCTTTATGCCACATATTATGATCCAATGATGTGTTGCCATCCTATGATGTTTTGAGTAAATATCTTTTGTCTTTGGGTTGATTGATGATCTAGATTGGTATGAGTTGTATGTTTTACTTTGGTGTTGTCCTATGGTGCTCTCCATGTCGCGCAAGCGTGAGGGATCCCCGCTGTAGGGTGTTGCAATACGTTTATGATCCGCTTATAGTGGGTTGTCGGCGTTCTGGGAACGGGGGTCCCCAGACTTGCCTGCCTGCGGCCTGCGGCGTGGCTCAAAGGGGGCCCCAGCATGGCCCATCTTCATCAACACAGACCCAAGACCCTCGCGAGGGGCCAAGCCTCGCGGGGCAGACGACACGGAGCTTCCTTAGGCACGGCCTCGTCAGGCTGGCTCGCGAGGAGGCGGAGAGATCAAGGTGGGACCTCACGAGGTGCCCGTGACGCAAGCCATGACGACCAAGGGTGCCAGGCGGGCGCCAGCCCGCGCAATGTCCTCCTTTCCTCTTTGGTGCAAAGGGAGCAAGCGCAGGTGAGAGCATCAAGCAAAGGCACCCGTTTCGTTGCAACGAGACCAAGACCAGTCCAACGGCAGGGAGGAAGTCATTGTGGAGCCCAAGCCAGCGTCAGCACCAGAGCCTTTGGCAGGCGAGGACCAACTTTAGTCAGGATAAGTGTACCAGATGTTCCCCTTCAAAATGGCCAATTGTTGGCGCCCTTCCCGGTCAATATTTGGGAAGAGGCCCAGGGCCTGTGCCTATAAATAGGACCAGCCACCCCCAGGGTAGAGGGATGGAAATCGAGATCGGAGAGAGAATCGAGAAGAGAGAGAAGGGCGACTGAACTCCTCCTAGCAGTTCATCCCCTCAGCCAAGAACAGACCCTCGCGAGGCTGTTTTTCCTTGTATTGTTCATCATCATCAGCCCAAGTGGCAATCCACCACACCACACACTGGAGTAGGGTATCACACCACAACGGTGGCCCGAACCAGTATAAACCCTGTGTCTCTTGTGCTGTTCTTTCCATAGCTTAGATCTTAGCGAGGCGGAGGGGCGCAGGTAGGTAGAAGGCGAAATCTCCGCGCGCACCCTAGTTTTCAAACCTCAAGGGTCCGCCGGAACCCGAAATCCGAGATTTGGCGCACCAGGTAGGGGTGCGCCGGAATTCGTCTTCCACCACCCCGTTCTCCTTCGACCATCGCGTCCATGTCTGACGCTCGTCGGGCCCGCGCCGAGCGCCGGGCCGCTCTCGCTTCCCGCTTCGCCCAGACGGCTCCTGTCGGCGGGCGTCCTTGCCGTTCCCCATCACCTGCCGTCAACGCCGCCACCGGCCTGGCGGGGGATGAGCAGCAAGCGTCGTCTCAGCATCCGTCCGTGCGGCAAGACGGCCGCACCGCTACTCCCTCGCTCACCCCAGCTGGTTCTTCGTCCCGCGCGCTCCGCGCACCCATGGAGGCTCGAGCTGCGCTCATCGCGGCAAACGAGCTCCTGCGCTACTGTCCCGTCGACGACGTCTATGAAGAATGGCTCGACCGCGTCGCCGAGCTCGTCCGCGCCGCAGGGGGCTCTCCTGCACCGTCAGTTCTGCTGCACCGCACCCCGCCCTGCGCGGGCGATGCAGCTCCGGCGGCGCCCCAGCCGCCTCCTCCTCAAGAAGGCGCCATGGCTCCAAGGCGTGTCGCCCCTGGGCGGAACCCGCTCCGTCAGGTGCCAGCACGGCAAGAGCAGAGCTGCCAAGAAGTCCCTCGCCCGCAAGAAGCTGCCCGGGCGCTCCCTGCTCCAGCACGTCGCGACCATGCTCCTGTTCCCGCACGTCAAGACCCCACACTGCTCCCAGCTGCAGCGCGTGGGGACATGCAAGACCAAGCTCTCCGTCACCCAAGGCCTCCCATGGCCACAGCAGGCTGCTGTGCCTTCACCACCGAGCTATGCAGCATCGCGTGGCCCGGCAAGTTCAAGCCAGACCTGCCTCCCCGTTACAACGGCACGGCCGACCCTGCGGAGTTCCTCCAGCTCTATGAGCTGGGCATCGAAGCTGCCAACGGAGACGAGAAGGTCATGGCGAACTGGTTTCCCATGGCGCTCAAGGATGGGGCCCGCACCTGGCTCCTGAACCTGGCTCCAGGCACGATCTCCTTGTGGGACGAGATGTGCACCCGCTTCATCGCCAACTTCCAAGGTACTCGCGACCGGCCACCCGCCGTGAGCGACATACGCCGCATCAAGCAACAACCTGGAGAGACCCTGCAGAAGTACATCCAGCACTTCAACAACGCACGCCTCAAGATTCCCAAGGTGACCGAGGAGGCCATCATCTTAGCTTTCTCCAACGGCATGCGCGATGTCAAGATGAAGGAGGAGCTGGCGATGCATGAAGACCTGTGCACTTCCTTGGAGCTGTTCAACTTGTCAACCAAGTGCGCCAGGGCTGAGAAAGGGCGTCTCTCCCTCCTCGAGCTGCCTGCCACAGACCCAGAAGAGAAGAAGCCCAAGGCCAAGGATGTGAAGCGCAAGGGGGCTGCCGTGCTCGCGGCAGAACCAGACACCAAGCGGGGCAGAGATCAGCCCGAATCTCCCAAGGGCAATCGGTACTGTGTGTACCACGACCTCCACACCCACAACACCAACGAATGTCAAGAGCTCCGAGCCGTGCGAGAAGGAAGGATCGGCCGTCGCCCCGACCGCGGTGACCGGGGCTACGGTCGAGGAGGAGGAAGAAACGCAGGACGTTGGGAAGACCGCTGCCCGTGCCAAGGGTGGCGCGATCAACCTCGCGAGGATTGCTGGCAAGACCCGCCTCGCGAGGGAGACTGGAGGGATCAGCCTCGCGAGGATCGCCCGCAAGGCAGTGCAAGCCTCCCTCCACTGCCGCCGCAGCCAAGGAGAAACGAGGACCGCCATCAGGACGAGGGGGCTGGGGGCTTCCAGGAGCCGCGCGCGATCGCCTGCATCCTGGGCGGGGCTCAAGCCCCAGCCTCTCAATGCATCTTCAAGCAGTTCACCAGCGAAGTGAATGCAGTCCTCCCCAAGCTTGAAGCCACGCGCCCTCTCAGGTGGTCGGCGTGCGCCATCACGTTCAGCTCAGTAGATCAGCTCAAGTGTGCGGCCACAGCTGGAGTCCTCCCGATGCTTTGTTCCCCAATCATCAGCAACGTGGTGGTCACCAGGACCCTCATCGATGGCGGGGCAGGGCTCAATGTCCTGTCCGTGGAAACATTCAACAATCTCCAAGTGCCCTACAACTAGCTTCAGCCAACCAAGACTTTCTACGGAGTCACCGACGGGTCCACGGTCCCGATTGGGCAGGTCCGCCTCCCTGTCACCTTCGGGGCATGCGACAATTGCCGCACCGAGCTCATCGACTTCGATGTCGCTCACATTCGCCTGCCGTACAATGCCATCCTTGGGTACCCAGCGCTGGCCAAGTTCATGGCCGTAACTCACCACGGCTACAACGTCCTCAAGATGCCAGGAAGTGGCGGAGTCATCACGGTGCCATGTGAAGAGAAGGACGCGGTGTGTTCCCTGGAACGAGCCTTTCGGGCCGCATCACTGGAAGACTCGGATCGCGGAAGCAGGAGGCTTCCCGAGACCACCCGCAAGAAGAAGAAGACATCGTCCTGCCCGACCCCTCAGGAGGCAGGTCCCTCAGGGCCCGCGCCTGCCCAGGGGGAACCTCTATCCATCGCATAGGAAAGCGCGCCCGGCGCCCTCCTCAGGCAAGGCTCGGGGGCTCTCCCCTGGAGGGCCACCGACCTGGCCAAGGTCACGAGGGAGGCGCTTGGGCACCACATGGAGGCGTGTTTCGAAGCACGTTTCCCTCAAGAAGGAGTAAGGCAAGGAGAGCCAGACCCTCAGGAGTTCGTCAGCAAGGCCATTCAGGAGCTACAGGAGTCAAGAGTCATGAAAGGCGGCCGCCGCCTACCAGCTGTGGCTCCCATCTAGGCGAGGATGGTGGGCTGCGCGTCTGCATCGACATACCAGGGCTCAATCGAGTCGCCTCTCTAGAGCGCCTCTGGCCCTCGCGAGTGGGGCGCTGCGAAGGTCCACCCCACAGCTAACTTCGCATGCCCTACGGCTTGCCGAACGCGGCTGCCACGTACCAGCGCCTCATGAGGGGTATCATGGAGGCTCAAGAGGCCAGGTGTTCCGCAGCCCTGGCGGAGATGGAGATGGTACGGGAGGAGCCACCAGCGCCTCCGGAACCTCCGGAGGCCCCTGGGCCTGGGGGCTCGTGAGGATCGGCTTCCGCAGCCCACCGAGTCTGCTACACCAACACTCCTTCGTCCTCAACATCATCATGTGACATCTTTCAAGTTTCATTTCCAGCTGGGAGCGTCCCCCAGGGCTGCATTATTCCCAGGCCGCGTGGGTCTGTCCCTGCGGCATGTATCCCTTTTGTTTCATGTTGTTAGCTTACTTTGTTGGGGGTGCCCCACGGGCTGCATCATCCCCAAGTCGCTCGGGCCTGACCCAGTGATGTCCGCCTTCCCAACATCTGTTTGAATGAATCCACTCCTTTGCGGCTAATGTGTTTGACCTAGTTGCCCACTCAACTGACGCCAACTGACGGAGCTGCTCCCAAACGGCACGACGCTTGCGCATGGGTCCATCCCTGCAATGCCGACAAACCTGAATGGCTGAGCTCTGGCCGCAGCAGCCCCGCATGGCACCACCTCGTCAAGCCTTCAGTGCCTCATCGCCCCTCGGAAGTAACCAACGGCTGACTGTCAATTGTCATGGCAACCCCTCATTCTTTCTATGATGGGTCTACAGGATCTCCTAAAGGAGCTGCGTCAGGCGAGGCCCTTGCGGTGTCTCCTTCACCCTCATCCATGCGAACCGCTTGCACGTTAAAGGGGGAGTGCCTGAGCATCACGACTCAGGGCTCCTACTGGCTCTCCAGCCCTCACCCTCTGGCCTTGTCCACGGCATCGCGACCTGGCATACCAGCAACGGCTGAGACTCGCTCGAGGGCCGGGACCCGAGGACATAGAGCAGAAAGGGGAGCAAAGGCGAGAGGGGAGGGACACGCGAGGACCTCGCCGAGCAACCTCACGCCAGCCGATGCACGGACCCGACGACACACCAGAGAGCGGTCCCTGATTCTCAAGATAAGTCACCACCCGGAAGCACCAGCTACCGTGGCACCATCCCCGCACCTAATGCAATCCCGTGTTAGTGACGCTGCTCTCCTTTCTCACTGAACGATGGCTGCTTGAGTGCTAAAGGGGACCTCCTGAGCATCACGACTCAGGGGCTCTTACCGGACCCCGGGTCGCTCATCTCCTGGCCTTGACCACGGCATCGCGACCTGGCATACCAGCGACGGCTGAAGCCGCCTTGGGACTGGGACCTGTCGGCGCAGAGCACCAAGCCCTCGTGAGGTTCGAAAGGGAGGACTGAGCTAAGACGGAATGAGCAACTCGCACAATTATACGACAAGGGTTATATTAACAAACAGGATCATAGGCACCTTACAAGCCCTCACGGGACACGTCTTTGATTCCTTGCAGGGAACAGATCCTAAAAGGACGCTAACTACACGCGCCCCTGCAAAAGACGCCATCGTCAACAGCGGGCCGTCAAGCACCGGCACCAACCCCATCCAGATCAGAGTCGGTGACGGCCTGATGAGCCCGCCCTGCTCCAGGAGCGGCGCCGGCTCGGGGGCTCGTAGCTGTCATCGCTCGTCTCCGGAGTCGCGAAGAGCTCGCCGGAGTCGCTGGATCCTCCGCCGCCTCCGCCGCCTGAGCAGCCGCCAAGGGAGCGGTCGGCGGGCCCAGTCCTCGCTGTAGCAGGGTCCCGACCACCTCTCCCGGGGCAGCACTCCAGCCGGCGCCCGTTCGCATCGAAGACCTTGAAGAACATCACCGAAGCACCGTCGTACTCCAAGTGGATCGCGAAGGCGCCTCTTGTCCTGCAAACCCGGGCGATTTCGCTCCAGCCTCGAGTCATGAAGACCTCCCCCGGGGCAACGACCGCGACCTCTGCCTCGGTCGCGAGGGTGCTGCAGCCGGCGTGCTGCAGCCAAAGCTCCAGGAGTTCTCCCTGCGGGATGATGGAGGCGAAGAAGGGAGGAAGGCGAATCCAAGACTGAGGAGGCATGGCGGCGTGGAGCACGAACTCTCGGGAGGAGCCCTCGATGTGGACCCCAGGGGGGACAACCCACACCTTCGTGACCCATCGGCGCCAATGGCGGCGCCGCCCGTGGCGATCGGCATCGACTCCTTCAGAGCCCTCGATGTGGGCGTACAAGGGAAGCGGGAACCCCGGCGGTGGCCGCTCGCACCAGGGCATCGACACCACTTGATGGGCCCCCTCGTCCCGGCCGCAGAAGGCGAGCCGTTTCTTCGGCGGGAGCGGGTCTGGTTCCTCTTGGGGAGCCTTTCCCTTCTTTGCCGTCGAGAACCGGCGGATCGGAGCCATCGCAGCAAGACGGAGCAAGGACCAGGAAGAAGGAGAAGCAAGAAGGGATGGACTAGAAGGGCGCGCGCCGTTCCGTACTAATGGCCAGCGAAGGCCAACCACCGAACTCCATGATCGCAGGTAATCATGACCCGCTTTGCATGCAGGGACTTGTCCAATCCGTGCAGTTGCCGAGGCATCGTGGGAAAGTGGAGACGCTCACGTCCAATCAACCGCCACGCGGCGCCCAAGGCCGCAGGCTGTTAGGGCCCATGGCTCTTCGCCATTGCCCTTTCGCCTCCCTGCACGGCCAAGTCCGGGCGCGCCTTGGGCCCGGGGGCTACTCTCGGCATTCTGGGAACGGGGGTCCCCAGACTTGCTTGCCTGCGGCGTGGCTCAAAGGGGGGCCAGCACGGCCCATCTTCATCAACACAGACCCAAGACCCTCGCGAGGGGCCAAGTCTCATGGGGTAGACGACACGGAGCTTCCTCAGGCACGGCCTCGTCAGGCTGGCTCGCGAGGAGGCGGAGAGATCAAGGCAGGGTACCTCACGAGGTGCCCGTGATGCAAGTCATGAAGACCAAGGGTGCCAGGCGGGCGCCAGCCCGCGCAGTGTCCTTCTTTCCTCTTTGGTGCAAAGGGAGCAAGCGCAGGCGAGAGCATCAAGCAAAGGCACCTGTTTCGGTGCAATGAGACCAAGACCAGTCCAACGGCAGGGAGGAAGTCATTGTGGAGCCCAAGCCAGCGTCACCACCAGCGCCTTTGGCAGGCGAGGACCAACTTTAGTCAGGATAAGTGTACCAGATGTTCCCCTTCAAAATGGCCAATTGTTGGCGCCCTTCCCGCTCAATATTTGGGAAGAGGCCCAGGGCCTTTGCCTATAAATAGGACTAGCCACCCCCAGGGTAGAGGGATGGAAATCGAGATCGGAGAGAGAATCGAGAAGAGAGAGAGAAGGGCGACTGAACTCCTCCTAGCAGTTCATCCCCTCAGCCAAGAACAGACCCTCGCGAGGCTATTCTTCCTTGTATTGTTCATCATCATCAGCCCAAGAGGCAATCCACCACACCACACACTGGAGTAGGGTATTACACCACAACGGTGGTGTGAACCAGTATAAACCCTGTGTCTCTTGAGCTGTTCTTTCCATGGCTTAGATCTTAGCGAGGCGGAGGGGCGCAGGTAGGTAGAAGGCGAAATCTCCGCGCACACCCCAGTGTTCGAACCTCAAGGGTCTGCCGGAACCCGAAATCCGACATGGGTTGCGTGAGTGACAGAAACACAAACCCGAGTAAGGGGGTTGTTGCGTATGGGATAAAGAGGACTTGATGCTTTAATGCTATGGTTGGGTTTTACCTTAATGATCTTTAGTAGTTGCGGATGCTTGCTAGAGTTCCAATCATAAGTGCATATGATCCAAGTGTAGAAAGTATGTTAGCTTATGCCTCTCCCTCATATGAAACTGCAATAGTGATTACCGGTCTTGTTAATGATTGCCTAGGACAATTCCGCACACCGATCCACCATTATTCCACACTCGCTATTTATAATAGTTAGTAATATATTCTAACTTTATGATAAAATCACATACTTTCATATTCTAGCTCTCCGATATCATACAAAGTTATCCACTTCATACCCACAACATAGTTTTATTTCTCGTTTCTAGTTGGAAGCAAATGTTCGGTGTACGTAGAGTCGTATCAGTGGCAGATAGGGCTTGAGAGAATATTGATCTTTCCTTTAGATCCTTGTGGGTTTGACACTCCATACTTATCACTTCCACCTTTGGAAATTTCTATGATTATTCCTTGCACTTGGGGATTATCAAGCTCTTTTCTGGCGCCGTTGCCGGGGAGCAATAGTGTGGGGTTGATATTCTCGTGTGTGCTTGTTTGCTTTCTTCGCTAAGTAGATTTTGTTTTTACTTTTTTGTTTCTGTTTAGTTGTGGTTGAAACATACAAAAAGAATTCAAAGAATGAAAATACCAAAAAAAATACTTGCCTCTCATGCCTAAAAAGTTTTTCAAAAAGAGAAGTGATTGGAAAGTTATGCATTGAAGAAGTGAGGGTCGACCTTGAGCACTCGTGTTCATGATCACGGAAACAATGTAGAATTTTTCATGGAAGTTTCTCTGTAAATAATTATCCACTTATATATATATTCATTGTATTATAAAAATAATGTTCCAAGCTTTGGTTTTAGGAAGATTAGATTGCTTGTTTACTATGTGCAGAACAAAAACAGAAACTTTGGCTGTAGCGCGTGATTTTACATTTTTACCGGAAAGTAAAATGGGTCTGAAACTTTTTTCACATTACTTATGTATAAATTATTCAAATTTTCAAATTTATTTCATAATTTTTGGAGTTACATAAGTTTACTAAACCTCCAGATTACTACAGACTGTCCTGTTTTAGACAGATTCTGTTTTCTATGTGTTGTTTGCTTATTTAGATGAATCTATGAGTAGTATCGGAGGGTATGAACCATGGATGAGTTGGAATACAGTAGATATTACACCAATATGAATTTATAATGAGTTCACAACAGTACATAAAGGTAGTGATTTGCTTTATTACACTAACGGATCTCACAAAGTTTTTGTTAAAGTTTTGTGTGGATGAAGTGTTCGAAGAACGAGGAGTTGCCGATGTGAGAAGAATAAAGATAGGAAATAGCTCAAGCTTAGGGATTCCCAAGGCACCCCAATTAAATATTCTGAGGATACTCAAGCATCTAAGCTTGGGGATGCCCCGGTTGGCATCCCATCTTTCTTCTTCAACAATTATCGGTATACCTCGGTTTTTGTTTCGTTCACATGATTTGTGTCCTTTGTTTTTTTGTTCTTCCTTTATGCACCATGATAGTATGCGATAGCCCTTCGTTTATTTATAGAATGCTTCACGTGCTTCACTTATATCTTTTAAGTATGATCTTATAGAACTGCTCTTTGTGCTTCACTTAAATCTTTTGAGTATGGTTTTATAGAATGCTTCGTGTGCTTCACTTATACATTTTGAGCTTGGACATTGGTTAGTTTATATTAATTGTAGAAAGATCCATGAAATTCAATTATATCTTTTGGATTATTAACAATACTATCATCTAAAACGGGTTTGGAAGAGTGTCAACTCTAGGAACTAGTGATCCCGCTATTCCGAATGAGAAGAATTTTGCTTATGTGGAGAGTAGAAAATTTTCTATGCATGTAGATCATGAAAAGAATGCTTTAATTGATGGTTATATTGTTGAAATCATTCATGATTCTACTGAAAATTATTATGAGGGATGAATAAATGCTTGTAGGAGTCTAATAATATCAAGTTTCCTCCCTATGTGCTTAAAGTTTTGAAGTTATACTAGTTTTGCCTTCCTATGCTAGTTGATTCTTGTTCCTATAAATTGTGTGCTCACAAAATCCCTAGGCATAGGAAGTGGGTTTGGTTCAAATGTGCTAGTCATATTCTTCATGATGCTCTCTTTATGTTTCAATTCTTATCTTTTATGTGAGCATCATTGAAATCATCATGCCTAGCTAAAAGGCATTAAAGAAAAGCCCTTGTTGGGAGACAACCCAATATTTACCCATACTATTTTTGTGTGTTTACATGATTAAGATGCTGTAGTAATCATATTTTATAGCTTTTATTTCAATAAAGTGCCAAGTAAGACCTTTGGGAAGACTTGGGTGAAAGTTAATGTGATCTTGCTGTAAAAAACAGAAACTTTGCGCTCACGAGATTAGCTTCCATTTTTTTTACAGAAGAGTGCTTTGGTGCTGATTATTTTTGCAGAAGATTAATAGAAAAATTCCTCACGTCCACCAATTTATTTCATAATTTTTTGAGTAGCAGAAGTATGGTTAGTGTTCAGATCATTACAAACTGTTCTGTTTCTGACAGATTCTGTTTTCATTGCATAGTTTGCTTGTTTTCTAGTTTCTATAACTTATATTTATCAATATAACTTGTAGAAATGATATGTTATAGTAGGAATTGTGTGAGAACAATTATGAACCTTTCCTTTGACAGTACCAAATTGAATGGTTTACTCTTTATCATACTAACCTATCTCACGAAGTTTCGTTAAGTTTTGTGTGATTGAAGTTTTCAAGCTTTGGGTGAGATATCGATATGAGGAGAATAAGGAGTGGAAAGACCCTAAGCTTGGGGATTCCTGAGGCACCCCAAGGTAATATTCAAGGAATACTCAAGCACCTAAGCTTGGGGCTGCCCCGGAAGGCATCCCCTCTTTCGTCTTCAAAACTATCGGTATACCTTACTCGGAGCTATATTTTTATTCGTCACATGATATGTGTTTTGCTTGGAGCGTATGTTCAATTTTACTTGATGATTGAATAAAATCATTGGATCTGAGTTATTAAATTAAAAAGAATCTCCCATGGCTAGTTAATTATTTGACTACTCAGTGTCCTTCAATATTATCTTTTGGAGTAGTTTGTCATTTACTCACATGCTTCACGTATATCCTATGAGTAAATGGTTGAATAATTGAAATATCATAAATTTGAATTTATATATGCTTCATATGCTTACACCATGGGGATTAATGACTTCACATAGAATAAGTATAGGTAGTAAACTTTTTGAAAGTTAGCAAATGTAGAATTGTCATCTGAACAATTCATGAAAGAATATTGAAGGAAGAGAGATTTCACATATAAATATACTATATTGGACATCTTTTGCAATTGTGAGCACTCATTAAAATATGACATGCTAAAAGGTTAGTGTCGGAAAAGGAAGACAATGTAATGGGTTATGTTTTCTTATATCCGAAATAAAGTATATTGTCTTGGATCATCCAACATGTTGAGCTTGCTTTTCCCCTTCATGCTCGCCAAATTCTTTGCACCAAGTAGAGATACTACTTGTGCTTCCAAACATTCCTTAAACCAGTTTTGCCATGAGAGTCCACCATACCTACCTATGGATAGAGTAAGATCCTTCAAGTAAGTTGTCATCGGTGCATGCAATAAAAATTGCCTTCTAAATATGTATGATCTATTAATGTGGACAAAATAAGCTTTATACGATCATGTAATGTGGAAGAAATAAAAGCGACGGACTGCATAATAAAGGTCCATATCACAAGTGGCAATATAAAGTGACGTTCTTTTGCATTAAGATTTTGTGCATCCAACCATAAAAGCGCATGACAACCTCTGCTTCCCTCTGCGAAGGGCCTATCTTCTACTTTTATCTTCTACCCTTATGCAAGAGTCATGGTGATCTTCACCTTTCCTTTTTACATTTTATTCTTTGGCAAGCACATTGTGTTGGAAAGATCCTGGTATATATATCCAATTGGATGTAAGTTATCATGAATTATTATTGTTGACATTACCCTTGAGGTAAAAGGTTGGGAGGCGAATCTATAAGCCCATATCTTTCTCTGTGTTCAATTAAAACTTTGAACCCATAAATATCACGTGAGTGTTAGCACTTGTGAAAGATTAAATGATAGTTGAGTATGTGGAGTTTGCTAAATCAAAGCTCTGACATAGACCCTTCCTGAAAATAAGATGAATTGCAATTGTTTGATGACTGAGAATATAGATTGTTAGTTTCAAGAGAGTCTATGATCTATACTTTAACATGTGAATAGCTTGTTACTTGATCATGAAAAGTTTTATGAAAATGAGCTACTGTTATGATATATAATGATGCTAGAAAAAGTGATTGGAACTATCATTGATGAAACTTATGCACTTGCTAGCATTAACACTTCATAAATTATTTCTTTTATCATTTACCTACTCGAGGACGAGCAGGAATTAAGCTTGGGGATGTTGATACGTCTACAATGTATCTATAATTTATGAAGTATTCATGCTATTATATTATCAACCTTGGATGTTTTATATGCATTTATATGCTATTTTATATGGTTTTTGGGACTAACCTATTAACCTAGAGCCCAGTGCCAGTTTCTGTTTTTTCCTTGTTTTAGAGTATCGCAGAAAAGGAAAACCAAACGGAGTCCAATTGACCTGAAACTTGACGGAGCTTATTTTTGGACCAGAAGAAGGCCAGGAAGTAAAAGAACTGGGCCAGAAGAGTCTCGGGCTACCCACGAGGGTGGGGGTGCGTCCACCCCCCTGCCTTGTTCCCGACTCCAACACCTCTTATATAACCCAAAACTTCCAGAAAGAAGCCTAGACTGGGAGTTCTGCCGCAAGAAGCCTCCGTAGCCACCGAAAACCAATCTAGGCCCTCTCCGGTACCCTGTCGGAGGGGGCCATCATCACCGGAGGGCATGGAGGAGGATCCCGGAGGGGCCATCGTCACCATGAAGGCCAAGGACCAGTGGGGGAAGCCATGGAGGAGGAAGCAGAAGGGGGAGAACCTCTCCTCCTCTCTCGTGGTGGCACCGGAGTGCCATCAGGAGGGGAATCATCGCCGCGGTGATCATCTTCATCAACATCACCATCATCATCATCACCCTCATATCTTTTACGCGGTCCACTCTCCCGCACCCCGCTGTAATACCTACTTGAACATGGTGCTTTATGCCACATATTATGATCCAATGATGTGTTGCCATCCTATGATGTTGTAGCGACCCGACCCGAATGGATCAGCAAAACGTGGTGCTAATTTTCCCTTAACTCCAAAGCGCTTAACTCCTCGAAGTGGGGATACTCGAAGATAAACCCTGTCTCCGGTTTCGTAAACTGTCTCCTTGCGTTTTGAATCTACGTAGCTCTTCTGCATGGACTGGGCTACCTTGAGCCTATTGCGAATCAATTTCACCTTCTGTTCAGACTCTTTAATCAAATCGGGTCCAAACAACTGACGGTCTCCAACTTCGTCCCATGACAACGGAGTCCTGCACCTCCTTCCGTATAAAGCTTCGAAAGGTGCCATTTTCAAACTGGTTTGGTAACTGTTGTTATAGGAAAATTCCGCATATGGCAAGTTATCGTCCCAAATAGATCCATAATCTAGTGCACAAGCTCTCAGCATATCTTCCAAAAACTGATTGACTCTCTCGGTCTGTCCATCCGTCTGCGGATGAAAAGGGGTGCTGAACTCTAGCCTGGTTCCCAAAGTTTCATGCAACTGATTCCAAAACTTTGAGGTAAATTGGGTTCCTCTATCTGATACAATACTCCTCGAAACTCCATGCAAACAAATGATCCTAGTCATGTATATCTTTGCCAACTTAGCACTAGTGTAAGTGGTCTTAACTGGAATGAAATGTGCTACCTTCGTCAAACGATCAACTACTACCCATATCGAGTCATAGCCTGCCTTCGTCCTGGGTAGTCCTGTGATAAAATCCATGCCTATCTTATCCCACTTCCATTCGGGTATCGGCAATGGTTGTAACAATCCGGCTGGCTTCTGATGTTCTGCCTTCACTCTGTGACACATATCACAAACTGCTACATATGCTGCAATATCCTTCTTCATTCCGGTCCACCAGAATGTTTCCTTTAAATCCAAATACATCTTGGTATTTCCTGGGTGAATCGAATAGGGTGAATCATGTGCCTCTTGCAGAATCAACTTCCTGATCTCCGGGTCATTTGGCACATAAACACGGTCCTCAAACCAAAGGGTATCGTGCTCATCCTCACGAAATCCCTTTGCTTTTCCTTTGCTTAGTTTCTCCTTTATAGAAGCAATTTCTTTGTCAGGTTTCTGAGCCTCTCTGATTTTATCCATCAATGTTGACTGAATCTCCAATGCTGCTACATAGCCTCTCAGAACTATCTCTAAACTTAGTTCACGAAGGTTTTCTGATAACTCCTTGGGTATTTCTTCCGTTATTAACGTATTGACATGGCTCTTATGGCTCACTGCGTCAGCTACTACATTAGCTTTTCCGGGATGGTAATGCAATCTCATATCATAATCCTTGATGAGCTCCAACCATCTCCTTTGTCTGAGGTTCAACTCCTTCTGCGTGAAAATGTACTTCAAACTCTTGTGATCTGTGTACACCTCACAATGATTTCCAATGAGGAAATGTCTCCATGTCTTCAATGCATGCAGTACGGCTGCTAACTCCAAATCATGTGTGGCATAATTCAACTCATGAGGCTTCAGTTGTCGCGAAGCATACGAAACAACTCTACCTTCCTGTATAAGCACTGCTCCAAGTCCTCGACGTGAAGCGTCGCAATACACCTCATAATCCTTGGTCTGATCCGGCAAAATCAACACTGGTGAGGTAACCAAACGTTTCTTCAACTCCTGGAAACTAGCCTCACACTCCTCAGTCCATTTGAACTTAGTATCCTACTTCAACAACTCCGTCATAGGCTTTGCAATCTTTGAAAAGTTCTCAATGAATCTGCGGTAGTATCCTACGAGTCCAAGAAAACTCCGGATCTCTCCAACTGTCGTTGGTGCTTCCCATTCGGTTACGGTCTCAACCTTTGTGGGGTCAACTGCTATCCCTTCTCCGGATATAACATGTCCAAGAAATCCAACTTCCTTCAACCAAAACTCACATTTGCTAAATTTGGCATATAACTGATGTTCCCTTAGTTTCTCCAAAACCAAACGCAAATGTTCCTCATGCTCCTCTTCATTCTTTGAGAAAATCAGAATGTCATCAATGAACACTATGACGAACTTATCCAAAAACTCCATAAATACCTTGTTCATCAGCTTCATAAAATAGGCAGGCACGTTAGTCAGTCCAAATGACATAACGGTATACTCGTACAATCCGTATCTCATGGTAAAAGCTGTCTTCGGAATATCCTGTTCTCTAATCTTCAACTGATGGTATCCCGATCGCAAATCGATCTTGGAAAACACTTTAGCTCCTTGCAAACGGTCAAACAGATCATTAATCATTGGCAGTGGGTACTTGTTCTTGATGGTTACTTCATTTAATCCACGGTAATCCACAACCATCCGTAATGATCCATCCTTCTTCTCCACTAGAAGTACGGGTGATCCCCAAGGCGAAGAACTTGGGCGTATGTAACCTTTCTCCAGTAACTCCTTAATCTGATCCTTAATTTCCACCAAATCTTTTGCTGGCATCCTGTATGGTCTCTTTGATATTGGCCCAGTGCCTGGCAAAAGCTCAATCAAAAACTCAATATCTCTATCTGGTGGCATTCCTGGCAATTCCTCAGGAAATACATCAGGGAAATCCTTCACCGCTGGTACTTCTTCCTGCACAACTCCTGATATAGAATTTACTTGTGTCCTATTTGGCACATGGCGGGATACATACTTGATCCTTCTTCCTTCTGGCGTTGTGAGCAAAATTGTCTTACTGGCGCAATCGATGTTTCCTCCATACATCGACAGCCAATCCATACCGAGAATTACATCCAGACCTTGGGATTCCAGAATAACTAAATCTATTGGGAAAACATGCCTTCCTATACTTAATGGCACTTGAAAACATCCTTGACTGGCCATGTATTCTGCTCCTGGCGAGCTTACTAGCATAGGCGTTTTAAGAACCCTAGTGGGTAGGCTATACTTTTCCACAAATCCCCTTGATATGTATGAATGCGATGCACCGATGTCAAAAAGAACGAGTGCAGTAAATGACTTAACCAAAAACTTACCTATTACTGCATCGGGCTGAGCTTCAACCTCCTCCACATTAACGTGGTTCACCTGTCCCCTATTGAAATGGTTCGACTTCTTCCCAGAGCTTCCATTGCCATTTCCATTCTGGCCTTCAGGACATTCATTGGCATAATGTCCGGTCGTGGAACACTTGAAACAGGTGACTTGACTTAGATCTCTCTTGGCTGGGAAATTGATGGGATGGTACGATTCTGGCCATTGCTTCCTCCATTCCCATTACCATTCTTGTGGCCATTATGGTTGTGCGAACTACCTCCTCCATGGGTATGCTGAAACTGAACTCCTGGTTTAGGGGTAAAACGGGGCTTCTGCTGGGCTCCAGAGTTATACTTCCCCTGTCCATACTTCCTCTTGCGGTTCTCAATCTGCTGTTTCTTCCCTTCAATCATGATGGCACGATCTACCAACTCCTGGTAGTTGTTGAAACTTGCTACCATCAACTGCATGCTTAGCTCATCATTCAATCCTTCCAGAAACTTCTCCTGCTTAGCCGCATCCGTAGCAACATCATCTGGGGCATAACGTGCTAACTTGCTGAAGTCGTCAACGTACTGGCCAACTGTCCTTCCCCCTTGGCGTAAGTTGCGAAACTCACGCTTCTTCATGGCCATAGCTCCTGCTGAAACATGGGCAGTGCAGAAAGCTTGCTGAAACTGATCCCATGTGACAGTGTCAACTGGGTAAGTGGCTGTGAAATTCTCCCACCATGCTGCCGCGGGTCCGTCAAGCTGGTGTGCGGCAAACTTCACTTTCTCACCATCTGTGCATCCTGCAGTGGTCAACTCCCTTCCTATCTTGCGGAGCCAATCGTCTGCTACTATTGGCTCGGTGCTACTGGAAAACACCGGCGAATTCAGCCTAAGGAAACGGGCTAAGTGGTCAACAGGTGGCGGCGGTGGTGGTGGGTTGTTGTTGTTATTGTTTTGCTGGTTTTGGACTAACAATTGCATCAATTGATTCTGCTGCTGGATCAACTGAGTGAGCTCCAGTGGAAATCCATTGTCACGTCTCGGAGGCATCTGAGGGTTTAGAAAAGACGAGAATTAAGAATAGAGTGAGGTCTAAAGAGAAAACACTACCCCAATGCACATGAGCAAATGCACACAAAATCACTTCATTCAAATCAAACAAGGGCATACAAATGGTCTAGAACTATCGCAAAAGTGCTTGAACTATAATGTATACATGGGGGAAATACTACTAATATTTGGTGGTCATCTAGAAATTTGAATCGGTGGAAGACTCCATGATGTCTGCTCTAGCTTCGTCTTCAAAGTCAGGTTCACTCGGATCCGAATCAGTGTCGTCGAGGATGATGTAGTTGTCCGGACATGCGACGTACATGTCTTCCTTCCTGGATGCTAACTCCCCCTTGAGTTCTTCAATCTCTAGCTTAAGATCGCCATTGTGCCTTGCTAGAGCTACGATTTCGTCCATGTAGTCCTTGCGTGTAGCCTTCAGTTCTCCTTCTAGCTCGATGATCCTTGCCTTCGCATTCTTAACTCTATCATTTCATTGCACATCTAGTTCTCGTGGCGTCGAATGTGCTGGTTTAACTCCTGGATGAATGCTGCAATGGATCTATCTTTCTTGGTGCTGACTAACTCCCATTGTTCATCTCGGCGTCCGCAAATCTGGTAGATAGTGTCCTTGAGGTCTTCTTGATAAACTTCTCCAATGCATCCCATGGTGATATGAGCTGCCATGCTCCTTCCCAGACTCCAGGTTGGTGCACTGAAAACACTATCTATGGGCTTCGTGATTGGCGCGAATGTCCTTCCCGGAACGTGAGCTTGAATCTTCCAGCGCTCCTCTTCAGGCAGAGTGGCGTTGAAAGTCTCGGTGAAGCTTGGTATTCCAATGTTCAGGTACTTGGTGACTTCCTTCAAGTGAAATCCAAAAGGTGTGCCTTCATCCGGTTGAGCAAACTTGATCTTTGCGTCCGTCAAGCTAAAAGAGTAGAAAACATGAGGAGTTAGAAAATGAGGAGAGAATAGTGATCTATGGCTTTAACTTAGGGGTCGTGTCCTATAGTCACCGTGTGCTTTGATACCATCTTTGTAGCGACCCGACCCGAATGGATCAAGTGTCTGTGCTCCGGTGTCATCCCTGGATCAGTAATGCTGACACCACACAGTACTGCGAAGGATTTATAACACAGTAGCAATCACACACCTATTACATCGATGTCTCAAAGAGAACTTATTACAATAAATATGGCTTAAGGCCATCTAATATCGATAACAGCGGAAGACTTGGAAGATAAATGGGTCCATCAACTCCAACGGCATCACTGAGTATAGAACCACGACCTAAAAGCACCTTACTCGTCGTCTGAAAAGTCTGCAACATGAAAGTTGCAGCCCGAAAACGGGTCAACACATGGAATATGCTGGCAGTGTAACACATAGAGAGTAATGGAATGCAACAGCTATACTATATGCATATTTGGCTGGTGGAAAGCTCTATGGTTACTGTTTTGCGTAAAACCAGTTTTTCCCTACTGCAAAGGAATAAATTTATTTAACTATCATGGTAGTTGAACATCGAGAATGGTTGACAGCATTCCGATCCCAATTAGGTGAACAATTAAAAACCCAACAATATTAATTAGAAGTAACATGATGAGATTCACATGATATTCAAGTACTAGATACTCAAGATGTCCATAACCGGGGACACGGCTAATCATGATTAGTTTAGTACACTCTGCATAGGTTTGTGCACTTTTCCCCAGAAGACTCGATCGCGTCCGTTGGATTTCTCGCACTACATGGTGTTTGAGAAACGGATGACCGAGACACAGTCTTTCAGAAGCGCTAGCACCTTACGATGGATAGACCAGTACACCTACTTTCCCCTACATCTGCTAGTCTACCCTATAAGAGTTCGCACGACTTAATCAACTATGCCAGAGCCCATACTGGCTTGTGGCTGCACACGGAATTTTCTAGCATGAAAGTTCTTATGATCCCTTTGAGCCTGGGTGGCGGTCCAAAAGAAAACAGGCAAGTCCTGATAGAAACCAGATGCCTCAATCCACCCAGATGTGTGTTTAAGTTGCCACCTTAGATAAACCCTCAAAATTATCAAACTCACATCTGTCATGGATATCACTCACCCAATCCACGTCTACTAGCATAGCATGGCATAATAAGCAAACGTAGAAGTAACTCCCAAAGGTTTCATAATAAACAGGTAATAGGTACTACCTCATCTAGTTCCCATCCCACAATTTAATTAGATCCTAATCATGCAATGTGTTAGGATTGATCTAATGCAATAAAACTGGGTTGTAGAAAACGTATGATCAAAGTGTTACTTGCCTTGCTGATGATCCGCGAGACCTAGAGATTCGAAGTAACAGGCAGCGCACTCCGGGTAATCTATCGCAGACAAACAACAAGCATACAATAAGTACTCATCTAATGCACAGGTAAAACTGGAACAAGAGATCGAACCGGAAAGTTCAACTTAAGAATTCCGGTTGCAAAGAAAGAACGAACCGAACAAAGCAACGGAAAACAAACGGCAGAAGAAAACAACTCGGTTCTGGCAAGTTGAAACTAGGTCAAATTTTATAGTAGCAAAGGCTTATTTAAGTTGATTAGTCGGAACGGCGGTTTCGAAACGAAACTCCAGGCGCTAGAATAACCTGATTCCGATAAACGAGCGGGAAGATAAACTAGAATGAAGTTCGGATCTGAAATCGCGATCAGAAAATCGCGGAATAAATCCGATGAAAAAGAAAACGACGAACGGGTAAACGAACGGACATTCGTTAACCGAGAACAACTGGTGATCACGTTCGTTAAGACGAACGGTCCGGCGAATGGTCTCTAAGCAACTAAACCGAAAAAAACGAAAAACCGATCTAGGGTTTCGAAAAAAACCGAAACATTGAAACAAAAGAAAACCGAAATGGTTTTTTTTAAAAACCGAACCGAGGGAGGGGTGGCGCGGGGCTACCTCGACGAGGGGCTCCAGCGGCGGGGCTAGGCGGCGGGCGGCGGCGCTGGCGGGGGGGGGGGCGCGTCAGGCGGCGGCGGCGCGGCTGCTGCTGCTTGGGGCGGCGGGGGCGGTGTGGGGAGGAGAGGGGGAATGGCTAGGTATTTAAAGGGGGGGGAAGGGTGGCTTGGGGGAGGGGGCAAGGCAAGGGCGGCGGCGGCAGAGTCCTACTAGGACTCGGCGGCGGCGGTGGCGCTGCGCTGCGCGCAGGCGCGCGCGAGGTGAAGACCGGCTGGGCCTTGGCCCAGGCAGGGCGCTGCGAGTTTTTTTAAATAGTTTCGCGCGCAGAAAAGAAAAAGAAGAAAAAAAATCTAAACGAACTCCAAAAATCCCGAAGTAAATTTTCCCCGACTCCTAAAAATGAGTCGAACAAAATGAACTTTAAACGGAGCCTAGATGCAATTTTTGAAAACACGCATTTTTCCCTAATCAAAATAAAATGCAAGTAAACTCCGCAAAAAAACCAAAATTTGATTTATTTATTAAATCTTCATTTTTCCTAAATTTGGGAAAGTCATATTATTCCCCTCTCTCATATTTGATATTGGGAAAATAATTGAAGATGAAATAAATAAAATCAAATGATCCTCTTTTCAAAATTTGAGAGAACTCAAATATGAAAATAACGAACTCTCCAACTCTCTCCGAGGGTCCTTGAGTTGCGTGAAATTTCTAGGATCGACCAAAATGCAAGAAAAATATGCTATGCATGATGATCTAATGTATAACATTCCAAATTGAAAATTTGGGATGTTACAGATGTTTTGAGTAGATATCTTTTGTCTTTGGGTTGATTGATGATCTAGATTGGTATGAGTTGTATCTTTTACTTTGGTGCTATCCTATGGTGCCCTCCGTGTCGCGCAAGCGTGAGGTATCCCCGTTGTAGGGTGTTGCAATACGTTTATTATTCACTTAGAGTGGGTTACGTGAGTGACAGAAACACAAACCCGAGTAAGGGGGTTGTTGCGTATGGGATAAAGAGGACTTGATGCTTTAATGCTATGTTGGGTTTTACCTTAATGATATTTAGTAGTTGCAGATGCTTGCTAGAGTTCCAATCATAAGTGCAAATGATCCAAGTAGAGAAAGTATGTTAGCTTATGCCTCTCCCTCATATGAAACTGCAATAGTGATTACCGGTCTTGTTAATGATTGCCTAGGACAATTCCGCACAACGATCCACCATTATTCCACACTCGCTATTTATAATACTTAGTAATATATTCTACCTTTATTATAACAACACCTACTTTCATATTTTAGCTCTCCGATATCATACAAAGTTATCCACTTCATACCTACAACATAGTTTTATTTCTTGTTTCTAGTTGGAAGCAAACGTTCGGTGTACGTAGAGTCGTATCAGTGGAAGATAGGGCTTGAGAGAATATTGATCTTACCTTTAGCTCCTTGTGGGTTAGACACTGCATACTTATCACTTCCACCATTGGAAATTGCTATGATGATTCCTTGCACTTGAGGATTATCACCCACCAGGCGGCGGGCCCCAGCCGCCGGCGGAGAAGCCGGCGACTAGAGGCACTGACAGCCGGGCCCTACACCCGGCCCGATTATCATTGTACCCCTGGGGGTAGGCCTATATAAACCCCCCAAGGCACCCATGCAAAGGATTCCCAACCTGTTAGAACTATACTCATACCTAGAGGAAGGAGAGAGCGATCCTGCCTTCTCCTACCTCTAGCATACAGCTCGCGGAGCACCATTGTACTCACTTGCGCCTTAATGATCATGCGGAGACCCTGCTGAGCAGGACTAGGGGTGTTATCTCCTAGGAGAGCCCCGAACCTGGGTAAAGTACGTCGGCGTTCGTGTCTACGCCTCATCCCACTTCCAGGCACCGGCGACATTCTACTCGCTCCCACCATGATAAGCCATCCATTGGCATATGTCGCACCCAACCCCCGACAGGGAGGGTAGGACAAAAGATGGCATGCAAGTTCTTTTCCATAATCATGTATGACTATATTCGGAATACATGCCTACATTACATTGATGAATTGGAGCTAGTTCTATGCCGCCCTATGTTATGATTGTTACATGATCGATCGCATCCGACATAATTCTCCATCACCGATCCATTGCCTACGAGCTTTCCATATGTGCCACATCGTCGCATGCGGAGGCGAGTCCGTCACATCTGTGACCCCACTATCTATCTTAGGGGTTTAGGGTTTAGGGTGTGTGCGGTGGGGGTGGAAACAAAATAACCGTGTTGCATCCTGTCAGAACCTAGCGTGCAGCAATGCGGTAGTGCGACACCGAACCACATGTGTACTTTGTGTGTATTTGAATTTTGAACTTCTATATTGTTTTTAAGTTGTGTATTTTAGTTAGATATGGACTTCTTCTGTTTTTGTACTTGAACTTCTTCTTTTTGTTTCTTATAGTTTATTTATTCATATGCCTTTACTTCTGTACTTGAACTTCTGTTCTTTATTTCCTGAACTTCTTTCTCTTGTTTGTAGGTGCTTATTTGTGTATGTATTTTTTTCCCTTGGTAGAGTACTTGAACTTTGTGCTTGTAACTAATTTTTGGTTTTTAATGATACCAGCAGATTTGTTATGTGATCTTAACTTTTAAAATAGATGCATTCAACAGTGCATTCATTTATCAATAGATGCATTTATTTTTTTAGTTGTTGGTGGGGGGGGGGGGGTAAACTGTAATTACCACGGCGCTGTAACGCCCCACTATAGAGAGCCATTAAGTATCTTTCTCCCTCGCCACCACCTGTCAGAAAACCCCCCTCCCTCCCTCTCACTCGCTCTCTTCTCCTCTCTATCGCTCCGCTGCCTCCAACTCCCCCCGATTTCTCCGCCGCTGTCCCCTACTGTTGTGCGTGCAGTAACCGGTGCCCATGACGTTCCTATTTTTCCCCCACGCCCCGCTCTCCCTCATGCCGCCCGCTCTCCCTTGCGCAGCCCGCTCTATTCTACTCTGAAGCGAGGGCGGCAACTGCCTGCGCGGTTGCAAGGTCCGCATGGCTTCGTGGGGGTGGAAGAACCGCCCTGGATTCGTGCATGCGGGGGTAGTTTGGTGAGGTACAAATGCTCCCTCCCCCCAATCCATGCTCTTAGTGTTCTCCAGATCTGACAAGTGCTCTCTGTTTCTTCTGTGCTCTCCCATCCGCCTCCTCCCCTTTGTTCTAATGGTTGGGTTGGAGATTAGGTAGGTTTCTTGTGCTTGTGGTGGGTGGATTCCATTTCCCCGTGGTCAGATTTATTTGTAAGATGCTTGTGTGCTATTTCTTCCTTCAGACTTGTGTGTATTTCATTTTCCCCTTAGGTGATTTCACCAGTTAGATGCATGTAAGAAGGGTGTGGTGCTACGGTTGGTACTGGATCTGATGCATCTAAATGCGTTAGTGCTATTGATTTCATAGTTTAGATTGTGTCTGTCACATGCTTTCATTATTTTATGAGTACGTTTTTGTTGTGCTTGCCTAGATGTGTTTCTCTTCATCTATCATAAATTGTTGATGTGTTTTAGTTGTTTCAACCTAGGGTTTGATTTAGTCGGTTTTTTGTATTGTTGTATGATTCTGTACTTGCTAACTATATGTAATTTCTCCTCTGTTTTTTGTAGGTTGATCTAGGCTTTGGAGTACCATTCATCAAGTGGGTTGTGTTGTCATGGCTTCAAAACGTTCTCCGGGTATTTTAATGTAGTTGCATCTTGTATTTTAAGTTGAAGTTTTGTTACATATGTCAGCCCATATCTTCACTTGGTTGTCTTGTTGGACTGCCCATTCTTAAAAGTGTGGACTTCTAGCAGAGGTGATGTGTTTGCATTTTACCCTTAGTTTAAGTTAGTAGAGTGTTGCTTGATTTTTATTTGATGAATTGTTGGTGAACTATGTCACCAAGTGTTGTTGGACTTCCCAAATGTTTTCATATTTATAGTGTATATCTTTTCTTTTTTTGTGATCATTTTCATGGTATTGGTATTTAGTTTGCCTGTGAAAAAGTATTTCTGCTCATGAAACATCTTTTTATGTGCTACTTGGTTGGTTCACATAGTTGAACTGCTGGTTTTAAATATTGCCTGTTTGTAATGAAATTTGGTTGAGCTTCTGTTCTGTGCATTTGTTTTACTACTTTGTCATATATTGTTGAACTTCTGTACATTCATCTCATATGTAGTAACCCCTCTAGTGTAGATTGTTCTATATTTAGTATGTAAATTGTTGATTGTTCATTGTGTTTACTACTTTGTTAGGTATTGTTGAACTTCTAGGTATTGTACATTGATCTAAAAGTAGGACACCTTTCATGTAGGATTGCGGATTAGAACTCAACTGCCTTTTTTGTAGTTGGTGATGAATTGAATAGTTCTGGAAAAAATGCCTGTGATCAAGATGGGGCTTCAGAAGTTAATACTGATGCTCCAATATCTGATGCGGCTAAATCACCCATTTTTCCTTTGACTATGATTGCTGAGGTTGCTTCGAGCCTTGAGAATATTTCAAGCCTCGAGGATCTTGCTTCTGCAGCTCTTGCTTCACCTAGTATGTGCAACTCCTTTTCTTTTCATTTTAAATTCTCGAGCCATGTTTTTTTAACTTGTTCCCGTCGAGTGTTTTTGACTTTGTTCCTTATTTTTTTTATTTTTGGCTTTGCTTTTTTGTGTTCTTGTAGACGTGTTCACAGAGAAGGAAGTTGTGAACACCATCAACGATGTTCTATCTGAGTTGGATTTATCAGGAAACAGCGATGTTGCTGAGCAGGGTGCTCCGTCAGTCGAAGGTTGTGATTCTGTTCCGGATCCTTTGGGCTCTCTTCAGATGTCAGAGACGCAGTCGCGGTCTGTTGATGGCACTGAACCTGACACGCAAGCTGAGGATGTGCCTCTTTAGCTTCTTCTAGAGGACCAACGCAAGAGGAAGAAGCAAGAAGATTTTGAGAAGAAGAGGGCGGTCCGCCTTCAGAAAGGTTCCAATGTTCCTGAATCTGTTGATGTTGCTAAGCTCATGGTTGGGCATTGCTCTGTTGGTGAGGAAGACGTGCCGTGTGGCACTGATGACATGGTTGTCCTTGTTAAGAAGAAAATCAAGAAGACCGCTGCGATGAAGCATTTAGTTGGTGAAGTTAGTCCTCGGAGGAGCCCACGTGTTTCAAGGCCTGTAGAACTTGCTGAAGATGAAGAGCTACGCCTTGGTGGTACGCCACGCCGTAGTCCTCGTGTGCTTGCCACAGCCGCGCCTACACCTTCTCCGCTTGGTGTTGGTGCATCTAGTACGGGGGAGAAATGCGGCGTCAAGCGCAAGGTTGCACCTGCAAAGGTCAACAAGGGTGAGAAGAAGCATTCTCATGTTAATCCAGAAGACAAGGATGATGCTGATTTCAACGCTGATGACGAGGACGATGACGATGATGATGTTGCCGCTAATCAGGTATGAACGTCTCATGTTTACCGCTTTTTAGAACTATTGTTGTAGTTTTTGTGTTTTTAACACTGCCTTGGCGTACATAGCTGACCTTCTACTCCATATAGACGAATAAATTAGTTGATCTACTTTGCTTTTATGGTATTACTGCCTTTGTGTACATAGTTGGACTTTTGGATATATACATGAAGAAATTAGCTTAACTTGTTGGTATACATGTTTTATTACATCCTTGGTGTACATGGTTGAACTTCTGCTTTGTAAATTTCCAACATTTTGAAAGCATGTTAACTTGTGGTCATACATGGTTGTACTGCCTATGTAGACATATCTGGACTTCTGAAATACATGTTTTATTATTACCTTGGTGTACATGGTTGAACTTATGCTTTTTAAATTTCCAACATTTTGAAAGCATGTTAACTTATGGTCATACATGGTTGTACTGGCTATGTAGACATAGTTGGACTTCTGAAATGTACTGCGTATGTAGGCATTAGTGGAATTTTGGTGAAGCTTGTGTATCTCATTGTTCTGCCTTTTTTCCTTGTCATTGCATTTTTTTCAGTATCAACTTGTGGAGCGGCCTGAGAGGAGGAAGAGAGGTGGCAAAGTGCCTGAAGAAGGTGGCCAAGGAGGAGGTTAGGCGAAACATTTTAACAAGACGGTTCACTGCTCACTAGGAGAGGTCAAGATGTGTACGAAAATGCTACAACTTAGGCACAAGACGAGGGTTATCAAGGATGGTTTTGGTTGTGTGTTTGACTTGAAGGTTGATTCCAACATTTCTCGTCCTTTGATGGGCAACATCTACACGAGGATTGACCCTACAACCATGATTCTGGACATGGGTGAGGTGAACAAGGTTCTGCGTATTACAAGTGATGCTATTCACCATCTGTTTGGATTCCCTCAAGGTAATCGTACCACTCCTAGGCCCTTGAATGATGGGTTTGATGATGCTGTTATGAGGTTGAAGGGCAAGCTTGGGTACGCTAGGAGTGACGACATCAAGACAAAGGATCTGCGGAATATCCTTGCGGAACTTGTGAAGGATGAGACGAAGGATGATCTTGCTCTGCAGGTGTTTTACCTGATTGTTTTCATGAAGGTGGGTATCCCTGGAACGTCTACACGAGTGTCCAGGGAGGCAGCAATGGCTGAGATCTTGTGTTTGAGGATATGGAAGATATGGACTACTGCCAGTTGGTTGTTGATGATATTCAAAGTGCTATTGTTAGGTATCAGCAAGGTACTAGCAGAGGAAAAGTTGTCACAGGTTGTGCCATCGCGCCGCTTCTTATGTATCTGGACTGCCTTATCATTGGCAAGACGCCTAATATTGACTTGAGAACCCGTTGCATCAATTTCATGGACCAGGTTAAGCTTCTTGAGCTTGCTGCGGCTGACTTGGTCAAGAAGGGTGATGATGACCCAGCCAACTGGGTGTTTGGGAGACTGCATGTGAGTGTTTATATGCATCATTCTTTCCTGTGTAGTTTAACTTGAACTTCTGGTACTGTCTTCTATATTTTTGTTCCCATGTTCCTTCATTTGTTTTCTAACGCGTTGACTTTTGTTTTTGTATGTAGTGGAAGACACAGGCGGAGGTTGTGTTCTTTAGGCGTATCGAACGTCATGTTCTTACTATGCCTCGTGACGCCGGCCTAGGTAGTGGAACTTCTCCGAGATTTGAATTCTCCCGGGATGTTAATACTGGTACCCTCTGTAGATCCAAGAGGTTCTTCTGCCCGTGTGAGCGCTGCAGGTGGCATGTCTTCTAAGAGTTTGTTTGAAGCTACCAATGTTTCCCTGGTTAGGATTGATGGTCTTCTTGAAACTGTTTGTGGGGAGTTGGCCCGTGTTCCTTCAACTATTGAGCATCTTAGTCGCGTTGATGGGATTCTTCCTCCCGGACACGGATTTGATGCTGAGTCTTCAAAGGAGGTCTTGTCAATTGAAGCTAAATTTCTTGAAGAGCTTCGTCAGAGCACTTCGCACCTGCGGACTAGCTTTGTGTTGTTCAAGGAAATACGGGATGCTCGTAGCAAGCCTTTTGAAGATGAGACAAGTGTTGTTGTGAGATAGATTCAGAGGCAGGATTCTGTTTGTTTGGGTCATGAAGGAGGCCACGTGGAGAATATCGAAGAGGTATGTTTATGTTGGCTTTTGATATTTCTTTGCAATAATGTCCATTGTTAGCTTTCAATTATTACTATTTGTAGTCATTGGCGACCCTTATTGATTTCATGTGTCGTAAACCTTTTCTTTTTTTGTACTAGTGTTTCCTAGGTGACCTTCTCTGTTTATAGAACCTGAACTTCAAGTGTTACAACACCTGAACTTCTATGACTGGCCCTTTTTGTTCCCTTTTGTATCTTAGAGTAGTTTGATACCAGACCTGCTATGTTTACTGTATTTGGACTTCCATTATGTGTCAGTTGTGACAGCTGACCTTCTCTGATTATGTAATGTGAACTTCTGCTGATTAGGTATTTGTTTTCTACATGAAATTTTTATAGGTTGTTGATGATGGTGCTAGGGTTGAGGAGGATGTTTTACCTGTGCATGAAGCTGCTCATGTGCATGAAGCTGCCCCTGTGCATGAACCTGCTCCCACTTGTGATGTATTAGTTGATGAGGTTCATGGTAGTGAAAATAAGGTACCATTTTTCTTGGCCATTTGTCTCATTTTCTATTTTACTTGTTTGTGCATTTTATCACTATGTGGCCCTTTGTAATGACTTCCTGTTCTTGCCGCAGAATGATGATGCTAGTGTTCCTCCAGAGAAGGTTGCAAACAAGTCCGTGTCAGGCACCGGCTGCTCCGACGGGGTGGACCCGATTGAACCTCAGTCTTCCATTGGCGCTGAGGTTTCTGATGCTGAGTAGGGCAAGACAGCTGAGGTTAATGACGCTGAGCAGGGCAAGACAGCTGGAGATATCAGTTTGGAGAAAGATCACGTCGAGGCTGCTGTTGAGACTGGTGGTAGTGTTGCTGCAGGCCCGGAGAAGTCTCCTGCAGCAGAACCATCAGTTGCTGTTGATGTTGGTTCTCCAGCTCTTCCTAGTGCAGGAGAACCAATGGTTTTCGTTGTTTCGGATTCTCCAGCTACTCCAGCTATTGTTGGTGTCCTTCCCAACGATGCTGCAATGTCAACTGGAGATGACGATGAAAAGACTGAAAGCGATAGCTATGGAGAGGAGGTTGATCATTCCAGTGCTGCCACTGGTCTAGGCAAGAATCCATAAAGAGAGGATTGTGCTTCACTCTTCTTTCCCCATCCCCGTCCCTTTTGTTATTTGTTTTTGTCCATGATATCCCTGTGAACTGCCTGTGTGGTGCAATTTGAACTTCTAGTTTAATGCTTTGTCGTGTGGGTTGTAAATAAAGTTAAGTGAACATGTTTTCTATGTGGGTAAGGTTTGTAATGCATGTGTTGTGATGTTTTTTGGTGTAGCAGCTGAGATGTGCTTGTGTTTGAATGTTGTGCTTGAATGTTGCTATTAATTGAACTGTCGTGAATCTATGTGCTTGAATGTTGCTCTTAATTTCTATTTCTTTTGCTGAGCAGATAATGACCTTTCTCTCGTCCGAAAGAAGGTTGATGACATTTATTTCAGTGTAACTAGGCTTAAGAATGATCGTTCCAAGAGGTGAGTCCAGGTGGTCAATATTTTACATCCATCTACCCCCTATGAACTGCCTGTGGTTTCATACCTGAACTTCTTTACTCTATGTTGCTGAACTTCTACTTTTTACTTCTCTGGTGCTGAACTTCTAGCCTTTTTGAACTGCCTGTTGTGATGTAGCTGAACTTCCTGAGTTCCTGATGCTGAACTTCGTTTACTTTCTGTTGCTTTGTTTTAGATCAATGATTATGTTCCAAAACAAGGAGTGTGAAGCTTCTGTTGAGGATGTCGCAATATCTTTAGCTCCTCGCGGAATGCTTCGATCTAATGTGGCTGAGGTTACACTCTACTGTCTACGTGTGAAGTACCAGGGATCGGATAAACTCATCCTGCCGTATTGGGTTTGAGTAAGTCAACCATATAGTGCTTTATTTTCTGTATTGTTCCTTATCATTTTAGTTAAAACTTGTTTGTCTCATTTTTATTTTGATATGTTGGTTTTGTCTGCATTATTTTAGGAAAAGATTTTCATAGGTCAATTAGATTCCCATGTGAGGAAGTACTTCTTGGCGACTGGTCTAGATAGCATGGATGCACATGATTGTGTATGCAATATCTTTGTTCTTTGCCTCTGTATTAGTTTTGCACTGCGATCCACTATGTTAATATTGTTTTATTTTTCTTTGCACCGTTTGATATTAATTCTCAGTTTTTAATTATTCCTGTGTTTATGTTGCTTCAGGTTGTTTTCCCCACTTTTGACCCGCCTGAAATTCCTGCTTCCATGGGTGGTGTTGGTCATTGGGTTTCGATATTTCTTGACCTGGATAATTCAAGGTTCCAGCTTCTCGACTCCTACTATGGACCAGACGATGACTGTGTAGTACGCCTGTTTCGGCGGATGACTGATAACCTCAAGAAGCTTTGGAATGATGCCAGCAACGACAGGGAGACACCCTTCAGTCCACTTTCTATCAATAATTTCCCTTTGGATTGGATTGATGTCCCCGAGCAGACTTACAAGTATGAGTTCCACTTTTCTCTTTATCACTTCCGTTTAACTGTAGTTGTACTTAAGCTGCGACATCTTTTATTCGTTGGCTTTCTTTTTTGTTTGAACACTATTCTTTTTTTGTGTTTGATGGCAGTATCGACTGCGGATTCTTCATGCTTACGAATGTTAATTCATGTCATGATGGGGTTCTTGCAAATTATTCCCATGAAAATATCACGGATATCAGGAAGACATGGTTGTACTCAATCGCTTCTTCCAACCTGTTTGAGACAGACTTCCAAGCTTTGTTTGGCTACTACACATGTAAGTCTTTGAACTTAGACTGCTTACCTGTACTGCATCTTTTATTCTACATGAACTTCATTCTTTCTTGAACTTGAACTTCTGCTTGAGATATGGATGTGCTGCTGGTTTCAGATGGAGAGGAGCATTTCTTGTACATGAACTTCATTTTTATCTTTTTATTTTGCTTGTGTGTTTTGTTTCAGTATTTTTTCCTTTCATTGCTTACTCGGACACGAGCATTTCTTCTAGTAGAACTTCATAGATGATGCCTTTCTATGCTTTTGTTAGCTGTAGTTGAATGTTTTCCAGTTCATCAGTTTTATCTTGAACTGTGCCTTTGGTTGTGCCTGAACTTCATTTAGTTTTTTAAATGCAACTAATTTTTAGATCAGCTTGAGTAGTAACCATGTCATCTATATTAATTGGGCTGCACATTGTGCTATGCCTGAACTTCAGTTATATTTAATCGTCTTTTTTCTCTTGCTTTTCTTTGGCAGTGGAGCCGTTGGACTTGACCGATTACCACTACCAATTCCTCGGGTCACAGGAATACCAGCCTAGGGAGGAATCAATGAGTACAAGTCCGAGAGAAGATGATAGACCTCGAACCCTTATTCCTTCCAAGTTGGGGAAGCAGGCAGTTGGTATTTGTGGTGGTCCAACAACCCCTTGCTCCAGGAAGGTTGGTGCAGTCGAAGCAGCCGAAGCAGAAGTGATTTCGTCTGATGATGATTTTGAGAAGATTTCTTACCCGAAGAATGGTAAATCTACTGCTAGTATTGTTGCTGGGAGAGGTGGGAAGAATGTTGTCATCACCAGGAGGAAACCAGCGATTGAGTCTCGCAACATAACTTCCTCCAAGAGAGCATCAAGATTGCCTTTGAAGTGGCGTTCTGCTATCGCTCCCCTAAAGAAATACAGTTACCCTCATCTATCCGAGGCCTGGAAGTTGAGACAGTATGTATTCAGTGAAGATGGTCTGGAGAAGTATCATGAGTGAGTTTTCTTCTTCTTAACTTTGTTGCTGCCAGAGATGCTACTTTGTTCTGAACTTCTGTTGTTGTAGTATGTGGACTTCTGTTAATTTCTCCCTTGCCTTGGAGTTATAGTGTCTGAACTTCTGTTGTTATAGTATCTGAACTTCTGTTCATCTCTCCTTGCCTTTGAGTTATAGTATCTGAACTTTTGGTTGTTACTGTATCTTAACTTCTAATATTTTTTCCCATCCTTTTAAATCTGGAGCACAAGCTATTGCATGTTTACCATCCCTGGGAATGTGATTGACCTCACAGGACGTGTCCTTTATACTCTTTTCGATGAAGGGGAGCAGATAGAAGGAGACATAATGGATTATCTCATAAATTTGTGGAAGGATAAGCCAGAGACCTCTGAGATATTCACTAGTGCTGACAGGGTTGTACTTAGTCCCTACTTCATACAGGTTTTAGTTCTTTGCACCCCTATCTCCCTTTTTTGCTCTAGTTTTGTTGTAGTGGCATTTGGGAGATGTTTTAATTGTTTTTTTGAATGCATTGTACTTTCTGGAGTATGATTTCTTTGCTGCAACAGTTCCAAAGTTCGATGCAAAAAAATTTGCTGGTCTCCTTCGAATGTTTGTCCGCAAGGAACAAGACCTTCTTAACGCAAAGCTGGTTAGTTTATCATAACTCTTGCTTTTTAAAATTTTATTTTACATCCTTTTGCTGAGTTTGTCAAGAAGTTTGTGTTCATCCTGGCTGTTCAATATCTATGCTTTATAGTTTGTGTTCACCGTTTCTTTCATTCTTGGCAGGTTTTTTTTGATACTATTCAAGCCAATTGACACAATGGCGCACTACAGTGTGTATGTGCTGAATAGATATCGTGGGAGCATTGACATCCTTGATTCACTTCCTTACAATAAGGGAATGTCACGAACAAGTTTCCACGGAGACTGCCAAAATATCGTGAGTGTTTCTTAGCCTAAACCTCCTTTTCATATTCTCTTGTTTGACACGAAGTTTATTATGCCTTCTGTTGACAAAATATGTTTCTGTCTTTGTTGTGGTAATACTGCTTGAACTGGCTATCATTTGACAGTTGAAGTTCTGCTATTTGTTTAGCTGGATCTTATGCAAGTGTCGCTTTTTATGTACCTGAACTTAACTATTTTGGTCCACATGTTTTTGATTTCATCTTATTTTGGCATTTCCTATAGATCAAGAGATTTGTTGGGTTGCTCAAGGAGGTGTACGGCAAGGCTGCGTACAAAGTGAGTAAGCAGCCTAACTGGGTGACTATTGCAAAGAGGCCAACTTTTATCGATGTTCCAAAGCAAGTGAATAATGATTGTGGTTTCTTTGCCATGAAGTTCTGCTCTACATATGATGGCGATGAGCTTGTTGATGATTTTGGTGATGTGGAGGTATGTTTTGTCCTTGTTCTTGTCTGATCATCCTTTCATTTTTGTTGTGTGTTTTTGCTGAGATGCTCCTGCTGTGGTTTTAGTTATCCTTTACTAAACCATTGTTTCATTTCCTGTTGGCAGGCTGCTGCAAATGACTGGAAGGCCGAGTTCATGCACACTCTAATCTTTAGCGAGAAGAATGAAGTCGTGCGTTTAGAGCTTCCTAAAGAGATCCAGTCCTTGGGCCCGTGAATTCGAAGCATTACTTTCAGTGTAGATTTGACCTCGTAAAGATTTAGGTTTCATAATGATTGGAACGATTCTATAAATATTTGGTTGTAAGAATTGTTTAGTAATTTGTGTATCTATAGCTGCAGCACTATTACTTATGATATTTGAGGACAAATGTATTTGGTGTGAACAACGATTTGGCTTGTGAATTTCAATATACTGCATCGTTTTCAGTATCCATGTGTTGTATGTTTTTCCCCAACAGATACACTTGAACTTCTCCCTGGTCTATGGTTGAACTGCTCGTTTTTTGTGTTGTTTAATTTTGGGCCCCAACATATGATCTTTGATTTGAACTTCTGCTTGAGATCTGGCTGGGCTACTGGTTTTAGATGGATAGGATTTTCTATGTTGTGTAATGTATTGTTATTTTTTAATCCAACCAATATGTAGCCTTATGCATAGAATCTATATTTGTAACATCCCAAATTTTCAGTTTGGAATGTTATACACTAGATCATCATGCATATCATATTTTCTTGCTTTTTGTCGATCCTTGAAATTTCACGCAACTCAAGGACCCTCGGAGAGAGTTGGAGATTTCGTTTTTTTTCTTCTCAAATTTTGAAGAAAGGATCATTGGATTTGTCGGAGTTTATTTGCCTTTTATTTGGATAGGGAAAAATGCGTGTTTTCAAAATTTGCATTTTAGGCCCGGAGAAAAGTTCATTTTGTTCGACTCAATTTTAGGAGTCGGGGAAAATTTACTTTAGAAGTTTTGGAGTTCGTTTAGTTCTCTTTTCTGTGTTTTTCTGCGCGTGTAACCGATTTAAAAAAAATCCAACGCGCCTTGGGCCAAGGCCCAGCCAGCAGGCCGGACGGCCAGGCCTTAGCCGCGCCGTGCGCCTGGCGCAGGAGGGAGCCGCCGCCGCCTAGAGTCCTAGTAGGACTCGGGTTGCCTTTTTTTGGATTCCCTCTCCTACTCTTATTTCTTGTCCCCTCCCCTAAGCAATCCCTCCCCCTCACCTCTTTATATACCCCACACCCCCCTCTAAATCCCACACCAAAACCCCAAGCCCAAGTCGCGCCCCTCACCCGCGCCGCGCCTCCATAGCCGCGCCGCCGCCGCCCTGCGTCACCGCCACCGCCTTGCCCTAGCACCGCCGCCGCCCTAGTGCCCCGCCACCGCCGCCGCCCTTGCTCGCCGCCACCAGAGCCCCTCGTCGGAGACCTCGCCAAGGTACCATGTTGCGTCTCTTTATTTTCCTCGGATCGTTTTTCTTCTAAATCGTTCCGATTCTTTTCTTCTCTTCCGATTCGTTCTCTTTCCGGTTCTTTTCTAAACCGTTCCGATTTTCTAGATCGGTTTTTCGTTTGGTTTTCTTTTCTCGAAACCCTAGATCGGATCCGTTTGCTTTTCCGGTTTAGTTTCCTCGAGACCGTTCGCCGGACCGTTCGTCCTAACGAACGTGATCACCGGATTATTCCCCGGTTAATGAACGTCCGTCCGTTTAACCGTTCTTTTTTTCTTTTCGTCGGATTTATTCCGCGATCGCGATCTCAGATCCGATCTTCATTCTAGTTTATCTTCTCGCTCATTTATCGGAATCAGGTGATTCAAGCGCCTGGAGTTTCGTTTCGAAACCGCCGTTCCGACTAATCAACTTTAACTAAGTTTTTGCTATAGTAAAATTTGACCTAGTTTCAACTTGATAGAACCGAGTTGATTTCCGCCGTTTGTTTCGGTTTCTTTGTTCGGTTCTTTCTTTCTTTGCAACCGGAGTTCTTAAGTTGAACTTTCTGGTTCGATCTCTTGTTCGAGTTTTACCTGTGCATTAGATGAGTACTTATTGTATGGTTGTTGTTTGTCTGCGATAGATTACCCGGATTGCGCCGCCTGTTACTTCGAATCTCTAGGACTCGCGGATCATCAGCAAGGTAAGTAACACTTTGATCATACCTTTTCTACAACCCAGTTTTATTGCATTAGATCCATCCTCACACATTGCATGATTAGGATCTAATTAAATTGTGGGATGGGAAGTAGATGAGGTAGTACCTATTACCTGTTATTATGAAACCTTTGGGAGTTACTTCTACGTTTGCTTATTATGCCCTGCTATGCTAGTAGACGTAGATTGGGTGAGTGATATCCTTGACAGATGTGAGATTGATAATTTTAATGGTTTACCTAAGGTGGCAACTTAAACACACATCTGGGTGGATTGAGGCACCTGATGTCTATCAGGACTTGCCTGTTTTTCTTTGGACCGCCACCCAGGCTCAAAGGGATCATAAGATCTTTCATACTAAATACTTACATGTGCAGCCACAAGCCAATATGGGCTCTGGCATAGTTGACTAAGTCGTGGGAACTCTTATAGGGGTAGACTAGCAGATGTAGGGGATGTAGGTGGTATGGTCTACTCCATCGTAAGGTGCTAGCGCTTCTGAAAGACTATGTCTCGGTCATTCGTTTCTCAAACACCACGTAGTGCGAGAAATCCAACGGAGGCGATCGAGTCTTGTGGGGAAAAGTGCGCAAACCTCTGTAGAGTGTAATAAACTAATCATGATTAGTCGTGTCCCCGGTTATGGACAATCTTGAGTATCTAGTACTTGAATATCATGTGAATCTCATCATGTTACTTCTAATTAATATTGTTGGGTTTTTAATTATTTCCAATTGGGATTGAGAATGCTGTCAACCATTCTCAATGTTTGACCACCACCATGATAGTTAAATAAATTTATTCCTTTGCAGTAGGGAAAAATTGGCTTTATGCAAAACTGTAACCATAGAGCTTTCCACCAGCCAAATATGCATATAGTATAGCTATTTCATTCCATTACTCTCTATGTGTTACCTTGCCAGCATATTCCATGTGCTGACCCGTTTCGGGCTGCAACGTTAACATTGATGGACCCATTTATCTTCTGAGTCTTCCGCTGTTTTCGATATTAGATGGCCTTAAGCCATATTATTGTAATAAGTTCTCTTTGGAGACATCGATGTAATAAGTGTGTGATTGCCACTCTGCTATAAATCCTTCGATGTACTGTGTGGTGTCAGCATGACTGATCCAGGGAAGACACCGGAGCACAGTAGACTTGATCCATTCGGGTCTGGTCGCTACAGAGATGGTATCAGAGCACACACTAACTGTAGGACACGACCACTAAGTTAAAGCCATAGATCACTATTCTCTCCTCATTTTCTAAACTCCTCATCTTTTCTACTCTTTAGGATGAAGGACGCGAAGATTAAGTACGCTCAACCGGATGAAGGCACACCTTTTGGATTTCACTTGAAGGAAGTCACCAAGTACCTAAACATTGGATTACCAAGCTTCACAGGAACCTTCAATGCCACTCTGCCTGAAGAGGAGCGCTGGAAGATTCAAGCTCACGTTCCGGGAAGGACATTCACGCCAATCACGAAGCCCATAGATAGTGTTTTCAATGCACCAACTTGGAGTCTAGGAAAGAGCATGGCAGCCCATATCACCATAGGACGCATTGGAGAAGTATATCAAGAAGACCTCAAGGACACTATCTACCAGATTTGCGAAAGCCGAGATGAACAATGGGAGTTAGTCATCACCAAGAAGGATAGATCCATTGCAGCATTCATCCAGGAGTTAAACCAACACATTCGACGCCACGAGAACCAGATGTGCAACGATATGATAGAGTTGAAGAATTCGAAGGCAAGGATCATCGAGCTAGAAGGAGAACTGAAGGCTACACGCAAGGACTACATGGACGAGATCGTAGCTCTAGCAAGACACAACTGCGATCTTAAGCAAGAGATTGAAGAAGTCAAGAGGGAGTTAGCATCCAGGAAGGAAGACATGTACGTCACATGTCCAGACAACTACATCATCATCGACGACACCGATTCGGATCCAAGTGAACCCGACTTTGAAGACGAAGCTGGAGCGGACATCATGGAATTTTCCACCGGTTCAAATTTCTAGATGACCACCAAATATTAGTAGTATTTCCCCCATGTAAACACTATAGTTCGAGCACTTTTGCGATAGCTAGATCGATTGTAAGCCCTTGTTTGATTGAATGAAGTGATTTTGTGTGAATTTGCTCATGTGCATTGGGGTAGTGTTTTCTCTTTAGACCTCATTCTATTCTTATTTCTCGTCTTTTCTAAACCCTCAAATGCCTCCGAGACGTGACCCCGGGTTACCATTAAGGATTGGTAACTATGTTTTTCCCTCAGACCTAATAGTATTGGAATCTCAAGGTCTGGATGTAATTCTCGGTATGGATAGGTTGTCGATGTATGGAGGAAACATCGATTGTGCTAGTAAGTCAATTTTGCTTACAACGCCAGAAGGAAGAAGGATCAAGTATGTATCCCGGCATGTGCCAAATAGGACACAAGTGAATTGCCTAACAGGAGTTGTGCAGGAGGAAGTACCAGTGGTGAAGGATTACCCTGATGTATTTCCTGAAGAGTTGCCAGGCATGCCACCAGATAGAGATATTGAGTTTTTGATTGAGTTATTGCCAGGTACAGGCCCAATATCAAAGAGACCATACCGGATGCCTGCAAAGGATTTGGTAGAAGTTAAGAATCAGATTAAGGAGTTATTGGAGAAAGGTTACATTCGCCCAAGTTCTTCGCCTTGGGGATCACCCGTACTTCTAGTGGAGAAGAAGGATGGATCATTAAGGATGGTTGTTGATTACCGTGGATTGAACGAAGTAACCATCAAGAACAAGTACCCACTGCCAATGATTAATGATCTATTTGATCGTTTGCAAGGAGCTAAAGTGTTTTCCAAGATCGATTTGCGATCAGGGTACCACCAGTTGAAGATTCGAGAACAGGATATTCCGAAGATAGCTTTCACCACAAAATATGGACTGTATGAGTATACCGTTATGTCATTTGGATTGACTAATGCGCCTGCCTATTTTATGAACATGATGAACAAAGTGTTTATGGAGTTTTTGGATAAGTTCGTCGTAGTGTTCATTGATGATATCCTGGTTTATTCAAAGAATGAAGAAGAGCATAAGGAACATTTGCGTTTGGTTTTGGAAAAACTAAGGGAACATCAGTTATATGCCAAATTTAGCAAATGTGAGTTTTGGTTGAAGGAAGTAGGATTCCTCGGACATGTTATATCCGGAGAAGGGATAGCAGTTGACCCCGTAAAGGTTGAGACTATAAACAAATGGGAAGCACCAACGACAGTTGGAGAGATCCGGAGTTTTCTTGGACTCGTAGGATACTACCGGAGATTCATTGAGAATTTTTCAAAGATTGCGAAGCCTACGACGGAGTTGTTGAAGAAGGATACCAAGTTCAAATGGACTGAGGAGTGTGAGGCTAGTTTCCAGGAGTTGAAGAAATGATTGGTTACCTCACCAGTGTTGATTTTGCCAGATCAGACCAAGGATTATGAGGTGTATTGCGACGCTTCACGTCGAGGACTTGGAGCAGTGCTTATACAGGAAGGTAGAGTTGTTTCATATGCTTCACGACAACTGAAGCCTCATGAGTTGAATTATGCCACGCATGATTTGGAGTTAGCAGCCGTAGTGCATGCATTGAAGACATGGAGACATTTCCTCATTGGAAATCATTGTGAGGTGTACACGGATCACAAGAGTTTGAAGTACATTTTCACGCAGAAGGAGTTGAATCTCAGACAAAGGAGATGGTTGGAGCTCATCAAGGATTATGATATGAGATTGCATTACCATCCCGGTAAAGCTAATGTAGTAGCTGACACATTGAGCCGCAAGAGCCATGTCAATACGTTAATAACGGAAGAAATACCCAAGGAGTTAGCAGAAAACCTTCGTGAACTAAGTTTAGAGATAGTTCCGAAAGGCTATGTAGCAGCATTGGAGATTCAGTCAACATTCATGGATAAAATCAGAGAAGCTCAGAAATCTGACAAGGGGATTGCTGCTATAAAGGAGAAACTAAGCAAAGGAAAAGCAAAGGGATTTCATGAGGATAAGCACGATACCCTATGGTTTGAGGACCGTGTTTATGTGCCAAATGACCCGAAGATCAGGAAGTTGATTCTACAAGAGGCACATGATTCACCCTATTCGATTCACCCAGGAAATACCAAGATGTATTTGGATTTGAAGGAGACATTCTGGTGGACCGGAATGAAGAAGGATATTGCAGCCTATGTAGCAGTTTGTGACGTATGTCATAGAGTGAAGGCGGAGCATCAGAAGCCAGCCGGATTGTTGCAACCATTGACGATACCCAAATGGAAGTGGGATAAGATAGGCATGGATTTTATCACAGGACTACCCAGGACGAAAGCAGGATATGACTCGATATGGGTAGTAGTTGATCGTTTGACGAAGGTAGCACATTTCATTCCAGTTGAAACAGCTTACACCAGTGCTAAGTTGGCAAAGATATACATGACTAGGATCATTTGTTTGCATGGAGTTCCAAGGAGTATTGTATCATATAGAGGAACCCAATTTACCTCAAAGTTTTGGAATCAGTTGCATGAAACTTTGGGAACCAGGCTAGAGTTCAGCACCGCTTTTCATCCGCAGACAGATGGACAGACCGAGAGAGTCAATCATATTTTGGAAGATATGCTGAGAGCTTGTGCACTAGATTATGGATCTAGTTGGGACGATAACTTGCCGTATGCGGAGTTTTCGTATAACAACAGTTACCAAACCAGTTTGAAGATGGCACCTTTCGAAGCTTTGTACGGAAGGCAGGACACCATTGTCATGGGACGAAGTTGGAGACCGTCAATTCTTTGGACCAGATTTGATTAAGGAGTCTGAACGGAAAGTTAAGTTGATTCGCGATAGGCTCAAGGTACCCCAGTCCAGGCAGAAGAGCTACGCAGATTCTAAACACAAGGAGACAGTTTACAAAACCGGAGACAGGGTGTATCTCCGAGTATCCCCACTTCGAGGAGTTAAACGCTTTGGAGTTAAGGGAAAATTAGCACCGCGTTTTGTTGGACCATATAAGAACTTGCAACATATGGGAGAAGTCGCGTATAAGTTGGAATTACCAGAGGAACTGTCAGGAGTTCATGACGTATTCCATGTTTCTCAGCTGAAGAAATGTCACGCCGAGATGGCGGAGGTACCGCTAAGAGATACAGTGCCGCTTGAAGCAATTCAGTTGCAGGACGACTTAACATATGAAGAGAAACCAGTCAAGATTCTCGAGTATGCCAGCAGACTTACCCGCAGCAAGGTTATCAAGTTTTGCAAAGTTCAATGGAACCACCACTTAGAGGATGAAGCCACCTGGAAGAGAGAAGAAGATTTGCTCAAGGACCACCCTCACCTATTTTCTAGCCAACCCGAATCTCGAGGGTGAGATTCATCTTAAGGGGGGTAGGTTTGTAACATCCCAAATTTTCAATTTGGAATGTTATACACTAGATCATCATGCATATCATATTTTCTTGCTTTTTGTCGATCCTAGAAATTTCACGCAACTCAAGGACCCTCGGAGAGAGTTGGAGATTTCGTTTTTTTTCTTCTCAAATTTTGAAGAAAGGATCATTGGATTTGTCGGAGTTTATTTGCCTTTTATTTGGATAGGGAAAAATGCGTGTTTTCAAAATTTGCATTTTAGGCACGGAGAAAAGTTCATTTTGTTCGACTCAATTTTAGGAGTCGGGGAAAATTTACTTTAGATGTTTTGGAGTTCGTTTAGTTCTCTTTTCTGTGTTTTTCTGCGCGCGTAACCGATTTAAAAAAAATTCCAGTGCGCCTTGGGCCAAGGCCCAGCCAGCAGGCCGGCCGGCCAGGCCTGAGCCGCGCCGCGCGCCTGGCGCAGGAGGGAGCTGCCGCCGCCTAGAGTCCTAGTAGGACTCGGGTTGCCTTTTTTTTGGATTCCCTCTCCTACTCTTATTTCTTGTCCCCTCCCCCAAGCAATCCCTTCCCCTCACCTCTTTATATACCCCACCCCCCCCTCTAAATCCCACACCAAAACCCCAAGCCCAAGCCGCGCCCCTCACCCGCGCCGCGCCTCCATAGCCGCGCCGCCGCCGCCCTGCGTCACTGCCGCCGCCTTGCCCTAGCACCGCCACCGCCCTTAGCCGCCGCCGCCGCCCTAGTGCCCCGCCGCCGCCGCCCTTGCTCGCCGCCGCCGGAGACCTCGCCGAGGTACCGCGCCGCGTCTCTTTCTTTTCCTCGGATCGTTTTTCTTCTAAATCGTTCCGATTCTTTTCTTCTCTTCCAATTCGTTCTCTTTCCAGTTCTTTTCTAAACCGTTCCAATTTTCTAGATCGGTTTTTCGTTCGGTTTTCTTTTCTCGAAACCCTAGATCGGATCCGTTTTCTTTTCCAGTTTAGTTGCCTCGACACCGTTCGCCGGACCGTTCGTCCTAACGAACATGATCACCAGATTATCCCCTGGTTAACGAACGTCCGTTCGTTTAACCGTTCTCTTTTTCTTTTCATCGGATTTATTCCGCGATCGCGATCTCAGATCCGATCTTCGTTCTAGTTTATCTTCTCGCTCGTTTATCGGAATCGGGTGATTCAAGCGCCTGGAGTTTCGTTTCGAAACCGCCGTTCCGACTAATCAACTTTAACTAAGTTTTTGCTATGGTAAAATTTGACCTAGTTTCAACTTCATAGAACCGAGTTGTTTTCCGCCGTTTGTTTCGGTTTCTTTGTTTGGTTCTTTCTTTCTTTGCAACCGGAGTTCTTAAGTTGAAGTTTCTGGTGCGATCTCTTGTTCGAGTTTTACCTGTGCATTAGATGAGTACTTATTGTATGCTTGTTGTTTGTCTGTGATAGATTACCCGGATTGCGCCGCCTGTTACTTCGAATCTCTAGGACTCGCGGATCATTAGCAAGGCAAGTAACACTTTGATCATACCTTTTCTACAACCCAGTTTTATTGCATTAGATCCATCCTCACACATTGCATGATTAGGATCTAATTAAATTTTGGGATGGGAAGTAGATGAGGTAGTACCTATTACCTATTATTATGAAACCTTTGGGAGTTACTTCTACGTTTGCTTATTATGCCCTGCTATGCTAGTAGACGTGGATTGGGTGAGTGATATCCATGACAGATGTGAGATTGATAATTTTAATGGTTTATCTAAGGTGGCAACTTAAACACACATCTGGGTGGACTGAGGCACCTGATGTCTATCAGGACTTGCCTGTTTTTCTTTGGACCGCCACCCAGGCTCAAAGGGATCATAAGATCTTTCATACTAAATACTTACGTGTGCAGCCACAAGCCAATATGGGCTCTGGCATAGTTGACTAAGTCATGCGAACTCTTATAGGGGTAGACTAGCAGATGTAGGGGATGTAGGTGGTACGGTCTACTCCATCGTAAGGTGCTAGCGCTTCTGAAAGACTATGTCTCGGTCATCCGTTTCTCAAACACCATGTAGTGCGAGAAATCCAACGGAGGCGATCGAGTCTTGTGGGGAAAAGTGCGCAAACCTCTGCAGAGTGTAATAAACTAATCATGATTAGCCATGTCCCCGGTTATGGACAATCTTGAGTATCTAGTACTTGAATATCATGTGAATCTCATCATGTTACTTCTAATTAATATTGTTGGGTTTTTAATTATTTCTAATTGGGATTGAGAATGCTGTCAACCATTCTCAATGTTTAACCACCACCATGATAGTTAAATAAATTTATTCCTTTGCAGTAGGGAAAAATTGGCTTTACGCAAAACTGTAACCATAGAGCTTTCCACCAGCCAAATATGCATATAGTATAGCTGTTTCATTCCATTACTCTCTATGTGTTACCTTGCCAGCATATTCCATGTGCTGACCCATTTCGGGCTGCAACATTAATGTTGCAGACTTTTCAGACGACGATTAAGGTGCTTTTAGGTCGTGGTTCTATACTCAGTGATGCTGTTGGAGTTGATGGACCCATTTATCTTCCGAGTCTTCCGCTCTTTTCGATATTAGATGGCCTTAAGCCTTATTATTGTAATAAGTTCTCTTAGGAGACATCGATGTAATAAGTGTGTGATTGCCACTCTACTATAAATCCTTCGATGTACTGTGTGGTGTCACCATTACTGATCCAGGGATGACACCGGAGCACAGTAGACTTGATCGATGCTAACCTTAGTTCATACGGCAAAACTTTATTTTTTAAGCATATTTTTTTCCTACATCGATTCTATATACCAGAACTTCTTCTGTAAGCTGACCTGAACTTTAGACTGTATAATTATTTGCTGGTTGCTCTTTTGTGGAATGCAATACCAGCACCTCCTGCCATAATGTACCAGAACTTCCACTGTAATGTTTCTTGAACTTCATAGTGTATATTTTTCATTTTTATTCTTGCTTGCACTTTGCATGGAATACATCACCAGCACAGCACTTCCTTCCATAATATAGCAGGACTTCTGTAGTAATATTACATGAACTTCACAGTGTATATTTTTTCATTTTATTACTGCTTGCTCTCTCATGCAATACATCACCAGCACCTCCTCTTATACTATACTAGTACTTCTGCAGTAAGCTTACTTGAACTTCTACTGTATAATTTCTTTTTTAACTTTAGCAATAAAAGTTCAATTAAGCTTCTACTAAAATACTGTTTTCAAAAGTGGAATAATATTCTGCACATTGACATGACATAAGTTTGCTTTGTTTAATTGACCTATTCTAACTGTTCATCAGCCTTGCGCTCCTCCTAGGCTTTGGTTGTAGTGGTTTTTGCTTGACATGTACCTCTTCCTCTTCATCTTCCTCTTTCTCTTCCTCTTCATCTTCCTCTTCCTCTTCATCATCCTCTTCCTCTTCCTCCTCCTCCTCCTCTTTGTCTTCCTCTTCTTTGATGTTGTCTTCATCTTCGTCTTCCTCTTCATCTTCCACCACTTTCTTGTTGCTGGCTCTAGGTTTTGCTTTTTGTTTCTTCTTTGGCTTTTTGCTTGTCTTTTCAGCATCTGCGCGCTTCGGGCATGTTCTTGCATTATGTGGTTCATACTCCTTGCATATGCTACAAAGTCTGCTGCTTGCTTTCTATGGGTGTTGTCCCTTCTTTTGTTCTATAACTTTGGGCTGCTGTTTTTGAACTTTGGGTTGCTTGACCTCCTCGACATCGTTTCTTTCCAAGAGTGTTGGACAGGTGAGCTTGTTGTGTCCTACAACCGTTTTGCACATACTACATTGCCTATGTCCAAGTGGCACTCCGTTCTCATCGAGCGCGACGATTCTTCCTGCAGGTGGTGCCTTTATTTGAGCTCTCTTATCACTTTTCTTTGGTGCAAAAATTTTCTTCCTACCCTTTGTTTCAGAGTACAGCGGCAGTTTCATCGTCTTTTGCTGTCGCTGCTCCATTGATTGGTCAACACCCTGCTTGCATTGGTTGGCTTGAGCAACGACGTTTAGCATTTCAGCTGCATAATAATGAAGGTCGTCTTCAATTTCAGCATCCTCTTCAGCCATCCTTTTGCCAGCATCCGCTTGATTTCTTGAATGTATTGCATCAAGCTCTTCCACGAGCCTCTTGAGAACATAGTAGGCTCTGTCATATTGCTGGTCACATCTCATCGCTTTCTTGTTAACCATCAAATTTAGCTGCAGCAAGATGTCTTGCTTCGATAGTCTTGAGTTGCCATCCGATGCAGTTGTGTTGTAGTCCCGTGTATCAAAGGTTGGTTGTGATTTTGCAGTCTTTGTGTACCGTTTGAGGATAGACTTGTGTGGAAGTTTGTCTGGCTTCAGGTAGTCCAGTATGTTCATCATGTGATGGCAGAACAGGCCTGCATTTTGTGATGAATGCAAAATACATAGTTTGTGAGCCAGCAATGAGTTTCTTTGATATGATACTACCAGTTTAGCTATTTAATGAGTTTGTTTTTCCGCTCACCTGTGTGTGTCCAAAGCTTGCATTGACACTCGTATATTTCATTCTCTGGGTCAGCTACAACCTGGAATTCATGCTTTGACCAGGAAAATCTTTCTTCATCATCATGGCCAGGCTTGTTGTGGTAGTACACAAGGTACTTAGTGGGCTCTGTTGTATGCTTTCCGTGAAATAGCGTGGCCTTTCTCATCCTAGTCCTCATCGCGGTGTACACGGCTCTCGTGTACTTCATAGACATGTCTTCCTCATAGCCGTAAGTTGTTTTTGTCACAAGATTGGTCTGCACAGGTCAAAAAGTAAGATATTAGTCAAAGCAGAGTCATGGGTTTCATTTTTTTAAATTCAAAGTGCACATGTTGAAGGAAAACAGAACATGATGGGGGTGTTTTTTTGTGTCTTCATACCATGCTGGTCATTGTTTGCTCGTTCTCCTTCCGCATCCGAGTTTGTATGCAAGCATTTACCCGCCTAGCAAAGTTGTGTAGGTTCTGTATCCCCTTGACAAACCATTTCTTGAGCATGTGGTTCATGTTCTCGCTTCGTTGTGTGGAAGTCATTCTAGCACAGAAAATGTTCTTGTAATATGCTGAAATCCACATTTTCCTATCACTCCACAGCTGCATCATCATCTGTTTGTTCTCCGGGTTGTAGTTGTGCACGAGTTCAGCCCAAGGAGCTTGAAACTCCATTGGCATCAGCGGCCAGTTTAATATAGCTGTGAAGTCCTCTTTGAATGTTTTATACTTTTTGTACAGCAACGCGAGGTATTCCCTGTACTTCTTCATGATGTGCCAACAACATAGCTTGTGAACGGTGTTTGGAAATGATTGTGGTATAGCTTTCGCCATCGATGGGTACTGATCGGCATGAATTAAAAAAAATGAAACTTACTTCTTTTTTGCACTGATGGTGAACTTATGTTGTACAAGTACTTGAACTTCACATGTAGCAGTATGGCTATCTAAAAATTCCACATGTATTTTTTCTTACAGCAGTGTTGTTGAACTTCTGTGGTACCAGTGCTTGAACTTCACAGGTAGCAGTAGGACTACCTAGTAGTGTCACACTCAAAATTTTCTTAAATCAGTGTTCTTGAACTTCTGTGGTACCAGTGCTTGAACTTCACATAAATAACTATATTTTGCTAAACATGTTACATATATTTTTCTTACAGCTTTGTCCTTGAACTTCTGTGATTCCTGTATTTGAACTTCACATTCATAACTAATTTTTTCTAAACATGTGACAGATAATTTTGCTTTCTTGTACTGTTAGTTGGACTTCTGTGCTAACAGTGGTTGAATTGCTTTCTTTACATTTATTTTTCAGATAAAACCAATGTACCCAATACAGACCCATAGACTGAAAAGATGATGAAACTTGTAGAGGTTTTTTTTGAACTCACCTATTAGAATGCAAGTTGGGTGCTTGTTGTTCATGCACCATACAAATGTATCGAACAACCACTTGAATGACTTTGCATCTTCATCTCTGTTAAGGCAACATCAAATATCATTGAATGCAAGTGATGGTTTGTTCCAACAAACACTCCCAGAGGCATATGAAATATGTTGGTCTTGTAAGTTGTGTCAAATGTTACGCAATCGCCAAAGTCTTGATAGGCTCCTTGGCAGCTTGCATTGGACCAGAAAATATTTTAATTGACTTGTCCTTGTCTACTTGTATGTCATAGAAAAACTCATCATTGATTGCCTTCATGTCTTTGAAGAATGAAAAAAGTTTCAGCACATCATCCAAATCATCTTTCCTTGTATTCATGGCTTTCCTGCAAATTACATGCAAACATGCATTTGTTATTTTTGCTAGCAAAGGGTTGTGACCTAGGATGCTATGTACATTGCAGTATGTGGATGTTTGAATACTTACTGGTTTAGTAGGTCTCGTCCGTTCATGCTTAGGAAGTAGCTTCCATCTTCATTGTTAGATAGCAGGGACATGATTGTTGTGTGCTTGACATCATGGTACTACAGGAGCTTTACGTACTCCAAAATAGTGGGGTCATAATTCTTGTGTGAGTGCAAGAATACCAGCATGTCAACAGTTTGCATGAGTTGGTGATTATGATTGTACTCAATGTCCACTGCCACGCATGTGTTATCCTCCTGCACCTTCACCCTCATTCTTGCATTGCAGCCTGTCCTCTGCGATGTTTTGTTTTGCTTCTTGTTAGCCTCTGAAACAGAAGATGCGTGTATCCATTGGAATGCGCAAACAAAATACTTGTGGTTGTCATCCCCCCCCCCCCCCCCCCCCGTCTTCCTGATTCCAAAACCAGTGTGTCTGGCATAACTGTTATAAAATTCCCTTGCTTTCTCTACATCTTGGAATCGCATCTTTAGTCTTGGTATTAGATAATCCAGGAGATCCGGTGTCTGCAGAAAAAGAAAAAATAATCCAAACGGTACGTTAAAATGTAGTTTATGAACTTGTTATCCTGGAGGGAGCAGAAATTTTGTAGATAATACCAGATGCGTATATATATTTTTTGTTTCACTTATGTGCGTGTACGATCACAACTCCACCAGAGTCTGTTGTTGTCCCTCTGGGATGGGGCACGGCGGAGTAATCATAGCAGGATGCAAGAGTGGATCACAAGGAGGAAGGAGGGCCGAAGATGGCCTCTCTCTTGTTTGCGTCCTTTTTGCTTGAGGTGGTTGTGGAGGTATTGCGATCCAAGTCTTGGTTTTCTCTTTTGTTTTGTGAAGCAATCCATCTACCTTATGTCCCGTACAATTCTGACTTGTAGCAGTAGCAGCATGATCCAACGGTGGTAGTGTGCAGAGCACTCTCCTCCATGAGTGTGTTCCTGTTGGATTTGTCCTAGGATTCGGTTTAGTTGCTTCGCTTTGGCATTGATGAGGCACACCAGGATAACCTCCAGAGTTACACGCAGGACTTGAGCTAACCCACTCCTCCATCGGCATGCTTGGGAGTCTGTTGGTGGATACAAAGAATCCGCAGGGGATTTCCGGCGTCACCCAATTAGGTGGAGGCACAAAGTTGTGCGGATAGGGCTGTGACCTAGCATCTTGGGAGTCTCCATGTGTTTCGGGTGTCATCCACTTTTGGTCTGGAGCAGGTTGCTAATGCTGTTGGAGCATTTGAGGTGTGACCCATTGAGGGGTGGTGCAACGCGTACAGGCTTAGGATTGTGTACTTTCTGCTGGGAACTTCTAAGCTTCTTCATGCGTCTCTCGTCTTGCTGACATAAAAGAAAAAAATTATTAGCACACAAGTTACATCTGCCTATACCTTTGTAACTGAACTTAGCATTATACACAACCTAAACTTCTCATATATAAAGTGGTGTTCATGTACATATTTTTCCCCTAGGACAGGCATCACACTATGCACTGAGCTGAGCATCTACCAATACTTTTGTACCTGAACTAAGCACCCTTCACAGAACGAACCTCACATTCTGTTAATTCTACACTATTTGATTACTCATATGTACCTGAACAAAGCACTCTCCACAACCTGAACTTCTTGTTTTGCAAAGGGGAAATATTGTCTATAGTTAAAAAACCTGAACCTTCATGAGTTTGAATGGTTGAACCACTAGTGCATACCAACCTAACCTTCATGTGATCACATGCATGTTCTATTTTCCTTTTATTTTTTGCACACAACCAGATACACACCAACCTGAACTCTAGCACACTAAATAGTTGAACTTCACATGGCTTTTCACATGTGAATGCAGGCAAATTTTCTACTGGTTGTAGCCTGTACTGAGGCTCACAAACTACCTGAACTTCACATGGCTGTAAGCAGGCAGATTTAAAAAAATATTTTGTAGCCTGGACTGATGCTCATATACCACCTAAACTTCACATGGATGTAAGAAAATAACAAACAAAAGGAAGAAGTTCAACCATACCCTGGCTAGAAGTTCAACCATACCCTGGCTAGAAGTTCGGCCAACCTTTTTCCAGTAGCTGATAGGCCACCTTGTGAGCAATTTGTCGGAGACCTAGGAGACGAACCGCATGGCAATCCAAGTCTTGCATAGGGTGCGAAGTTCATCTGCATGAAGCAAGAAGGTCAGACAAGGGAAGATTGAAGAAGAAGGTGACAAGTGGGAGGAAGTTCATGTACCGTTGCTGGATTTGAAGGCGCCGCCGATGCCGCCTCCACCACGGAGCTGCTCCGTTGGCCGCGCCATTCACCGTAGCTTTCGTCGGGGCTGTCATCTACTCTGCCAAGGCGTCGGGCGGTGAGGATGGAAGGAGGATGTGGCTTTCGGGAGTCCATGGCGGCTTCGTCGCGTCCAGGCGACGTGGGCTCCCTCACGCCGGCGTCCGCCGTCGCTCGCTCGCCCGGGCCGGGGGTCGGCCAGGAGGTGGGACGGAGGGTTGGCGGTGGACCGGTCGACCAGGCTTTGGAGATGGAGGGGAGGCGGCGCATCCCGCCGGCCAGGAGCTGGAGATAGGGGGAGGCGGCAGATCCGATGAAGATCGACGGCGACTACGGGGGGAGGTCGGGGATCGAGGGGAGGAGCGCCGAGGAGGGGGGATGGGGCGGCTCGGGATCGAGATCAAGATCGGGATTAGGTGGATCCTGTCGGGGCGGCCTCGGGATCCAGTGGATCCTATCAGGCGGGTCGGCAGTTCAAGAAGTTCAGGTGGGTTCTGTCGGGCCCTTTATCGGGGTTGCAGTGATCCAAATAACTATTCTGATCCCGGGATCAGAATAGTGTTAGTAATATATATATATATATATATATATATATATATATAGAGAGAGAGAGAGAGAGAGAGACAAATGTCTATGTAATGTGTAAGTCTGTGCTCTCTACAATCAAAGCCATCCATCCAACATGTGGATCTGTTCCAGGCAAGCTTTGTCTCTTTCCATCTTTGAATTAAACGATTTTTCGCAACTCTCTCATATTTCCTCTTTTAGCTTGGTGGTCGATAGCCTAGCTGTAGTCTAGTCCACATGCCTATGTGTTTGTCTGGCCGGACGGCACCGTTTGACACAAAGAGTTCCAGACTATGCCGGACCTTTTTCGATGTTGGTAGAACAACAGCACTACAAAAAAATACACTTCCGTGATGATACGTGTTTGTCACAGTAGGTCGCGTTTTTTGTCATGCATGTACATCCATGATGATTTTATGACAGAATCAAGATAGTCATACATGTGCTGTCGTAGAAGTGTTCCAGGACATTACCAAAATTATTATCCCGGAAGTGTGCACTTCCATGACAATAAATCGCGCGTCACAGAAGTGCTTTCGTCAAGGGTGACCGACACGTGGCATCCACCGTAACGGAACGTCGTTAAGCTATCGGGTCGGGTTTTGGATCCGATAACCCATTAACAGCCTCGACCAATTGGCTGGAGGAAACACGTGTCGGCTCATCGTTGGGACAGATGTCATCCACTCATTGGACAAAAGGCGCCTATGATACGTCAACACGTGGCACGGCCCAACAGAGGCCCATTCCTGTGAAAAGGACGGCCCATTTGACTTGGTCAAAAGGTGGCGGGCCGGCCCATGGAAAGCCTGTTAACGGCCTGTTCGCATATAGCCCATTTACAGCCCGCTAACCCAAGGCATGTTACGCCCTATCCGAATTAGGCCCAGTAGCATCATCTGGGCCATCCTATATGATTCCAGCCCGTTTTCACTTCTGGCCCATGACGTCTTTCGGCCCATATGAGGCCCTATGTAACTCTTGGCCTATTAATGGCCCGTGGTGAAACTGGCCCGTAATGAATAGTGTATCACTTTACACCCATTAACGGCCCGTGGTGAAACTGGCTCGTAATGAACAGTGTATCACTTTATACCCATTAACGGCCCGTTATTCCGTTGGGCCGTTTCCAGCCCATGTTATCTTTCGGCCTTCTCAGAGCCCATTTATTCTTGGGCTCATTTCCAGCATTCATTTACTTACGGCCCGTTACTGTCATTTTCTGCTTGTGGGCCAAATTCAGCCCGTGGTTACAGTCGGCCCGTTTGTGGTCCGTTAATACATTGGGTCGTTTTCATAGCGTCATCAAATACTGCCTATTAACGATGGCACATTATGGTCGGCCCACGAACGGACGATTCCAACTCTAGCCCGTTTATGGCCATAATGCAGCCTGTTATTAGCCCATGTTTGGCCAATCGATCATACTTCCCGTATAAGGCCCATTGATTATACGGCCCGTAGAAGGCCCATTGTTTCTATGGCCCGTAGAAAGCCCATTGTTTCTATGGCCCGTAGAAGGCCCACTATTTCTACGGCCCGTAGAAGGCCCATTGTTTCTACGGCCCGTAGGAGGCCCAGTGTCACTACAGTAAATATTAGCCCATGGTTATTGTGGCCTAGTTTTAAAAAATACGTTATTGCAGCCACTAGCAAACCGTGGAAAAAGAACTGCACTGACTACAAGCAAACAAATGAACAAGACAACAAGGAAATAAATAAGCAAGCAACTTATGCTAGGCTATCACGGCTATTACACATATTACATCCACTGGGCATCAAAGTTCGCCACCAGTGCAAATATAGGGAACAAAGCAGCATATAAGCACCGCAACAAAACAAGTCCAGAACTGAAACCACTTCAGAAGAGTTGAAGAAACAATATCCTGGGTACCCATAATGTTGGCAAGATGCTTAGCAAGCTTATTAACTTTCTCTTGTTTGGCGCTTAAATCCTCCAGTGCTTGCAGTTGCACAAGAAAGTACGCATCTGAATTCTGCAGGGACTTCCTCAGTCCTTCGCCTTCTTGCCGCAGCATAGCTGGCTGATGCCTTTCAGCTTGTAGCTGAGACTGAAGAAGCCGAAGTGATTCAGGCAGCGAGTTCGAAGAGCTTGTGCCAGCGGTACTGGCCAGTAACTCGAACACTACATCAATGCAGGACTGTGGGGTTTTCTCACTGTCTACAAGATCGTTTTTATCACCTTTCTTGGAGATCAATAGGGTTGTCTCACTATCTTGAACCATATCTGCATTACTTTCTCTACCATTGCATAGTTGGGTGCTCTTCTCCAATATTCTGTTTGCATACTACAAGAGAAACAAGCAGACACATCACAGGTTTAGCTTGTAGTATACGAAACTCATTTTGGTAAACCGGTTCAGTAGTAAGGTGGACAGGATAACAGCACGAAACAAACATATATCTATGTACTATGGTCACTGTATTTTCCATATCATTCTAGTTTATGTTCCCTAATCAAGATAGAGACATAGTTCAACTCATATATTTTTAAGACACAACAGCATAGACAGAATATAAGTGTGAGAAACTACACAGCATTGGCAGCACTTGTAATGTGCATCACATGAGAACATAACTGTTTATACAACTTAAACTGAAATCAACATAGAGCAAGAATTATAACAACAATCCAGTTAAAGAAATAGGTTTAAAACATACCTGTTGCGCCATTGGAGTTTCAATTGGATCCTTCAAATTCGAAAGTAGTTGGTATGAGTAAATACAGTGATGCAACAACAAAGGAGTATGGACCATAGCTACGGAATCTGACCTGAGAACAGTTGCTCTTCTGCTTTAAACATGGAGTTTGGGTTAGCTGTGGTGGTCTTCGTGCTTTGGGCACTGCAGTAGCTTTACAAACTGGTCGTGTGGGGGTACTCTGTGGTGGACATGGTGCTTTGTCAACTATAAGTGGGTTACTATCCGCTGGGGTTGGGTTAGATGGGTTGTAGCTGGTTCTCTGCCCAACGGTGTAAGTGTGCAATCTGGAAGAGTCTCGATTATGTGTGGTGGGGCTAGTTTGTGGGCTAGTACAACCATGGTTCTATCTGCATCGACGGGTAGCACTGTCTTTTGTGAAGAACGGGTTTTTGCTCCCTTAGATACTGCTATCACCCCCTCCAATTCAAATGGCTGATAAACAAGAAAAGAAATTGAACGTGCAGACATTGTATGATAGACAGATGCCGTAATTCACATATATGTTGTCTAACCAAACAGGACAGCATGACACAATTTCACATATATGATGCCTAACTAAACAGGATAGCATGACACAGTTTCAGATATATGATGGATAACTTAACAGGATATAATGGCATAATTGAACATATGATGAGTACCTAAACAGGATGACATGACAAAACTATATGATGTCTTTCTAAAATAGGTTGGGATGAAATAATTCACGTAGATGTTGTCTAAGTATACATGATGGCATGATATAATTGACATAATTAATTCATATACTAAGCAGTTGGCACTCACATGTATGATCTCTAAACTAAGCAGATAGAATTCAATATTGTGCATATGATGTCTAAACTAAGCAATGCAAGACACCATATGCATCATATGAGAAATATAAACATTGCAACTTAGATCATACACCTCAGGTGGGATATAGGACTAGTCATCTATCTCTGAATCCTCCTCTGAGGAGCTCCGTGTAACCATCGAGATATATGCTTCAACAGGTACCATTGCCTACTCTGAAGACCTTGTTTTCACTCTAGATTTTTCCATAACCGGCTCAAATGGCTGATACACATGAAGAGTAGTTCAATATACACAGATTGTCGACAAAATGGAATACGTAATGAAAAAAAGATGGCATGAGATAATTCACATATATGATGTCTGGCTCCATGGCGGTGCATAATTCACATATATGATAACTGGTTGAAAAACATGGCATTGCATAATTCACATATCTGATATAGAAAGCAAACAGGAGGCATTCACACAAAGCATGTCTAATCTAAGAAGATGGCATGGCAATGCAATACACCATATGCATGATATGAGCAATATAACCCAGCCAAGTTAGAGCATGCACCTCGGGGGGGGGGGATACGACTGGTCATCTCTATCTGAATCCTCCTCTGAGGAGCTATCTGTAACCAGCAAGAAATCTACATCGACAGGTAGCACTGACTGCTCAGAAGACCTTGTTTTCACTCTAGATTTTCCCATGACCGACTCAAATGGCTGATGCACAGGAAGAGTAGATGAATGCATAAACATTGTTGACAAATGGAATACATTATGGAAAAAAATATGGCACGATACAATTCACATATACGATGACTGGCTAAACAGGATGGCATTGCATGATTCACGTATATGATGCCTGGCTAAAGAAGATGGCATTGCATAATTCCCATATACTCCCTCTGTTCCTAAATATTTGTCTTTTTAGAGATTTCAAATGGACTACCACATACGGATGTATATATACATATTTTAGAGTGTAGATTCACTCATTTTGTTCCGTATGTCGTCACTTGTTGAAATCTCTAAAAAGACAAATATTTAGGAATGGTGGGTGTATGATATAGAAACCAAACAGGTGGCATTCACACAAAGCAAATCTAAACTAAGCTGATGACATATAAGATGTATAATGTAAGCAATGCAAGGCGCCATATGCATGATATGACCAACATCAGCAAGCCGGGTTAGAGCAAACACCTCAGGTGGTAAACAGGCGTGGTCGGCTCCTTCTGAATCTCCATCTAAACAGTTATCTTCCTCTGGAATACAATCTGGAAATGCAGGAGGGGGGGGGGGCACTTCGCCCACCATGGAGCGGGGTCTGCATGACATTATATTCGCACGCAATGATCTTCTCTTTTTCTCTACATGTTCAGTATGATTGTGTACAATATCTGACATGCATAATAAAAAAATAGTTAGATTTTGTAAGGCCTAAGGGGTGCATGCAAAAATCAAGACTGATGGTAGCAAACGAGTGGATGGATCCAAAACTAATGATAGCAGGTAGATTATAGCTTCAGTTTAAAAAGATTGACAATGGATCATCTATTGTTTGTTGCCCACCCAACATGAACCACATAGAAGACCCCAGATGAACCAGATAGTAGACAGATACTATTCGTTGCTGGCTCGATATGAGACCCATGGGCAATTCAAAACTCAAGATTGAACGATAAAAGTAGCAGGTAATAATAACTGATGTCTAACGTAAGCAAACACGAAAGATTGCGACCTCTCTTCCGGAACTGTGTAGTCCTCAGGTTCATCTGCTTAGTCGATGATGGTAATGCAGTTGGCGTGGCTGTCGGCAACGGGGAAGATGAGCTGAGGTGGCGAAAGGAAGTCTGCAGGGGGGATCTCTGCTGAAGTGAATGCTTTTGTCGATGGTGAACCTCAGGTGGGGTGGATGACGGCACGTCAGGAGCAGGACATAACACATAGAGTTTTCTTTGACGCCTATCTGAAAATGAAGTAAATCTGTAAGGGCTCCTTAGAATTGGAGGATTCTATAGATGCAGGGATAGGAAAAACACATGAATAGGATAGAATGCACATGCAAAACAGAGCATTTGGAAACATAGGATTTCAGTCAACCTGGGTGTTTGGCTCACATGAATTGGAAGAACAGAGGAATGGAGAAACAAAGTGATGCGACGAGTGTACAACCTCTTTGGCATAGCCTTGTGGATCTTAGCATCATTGGGTTGGACGTGGAGGATGGTGATGATGCTGGTGTGACTGTCGGAGGCGGGGAAGAAGATCCGAGGCCTCTGGAAACGGCACCGAGGGTACTGCTCCGCTGTGATGGACAGTTCCGTCATTGGAGCAGCTTCGCTAAGGTGTACGGCGATGAGGCTGAAGCATGACAAGACAAACAATGTTAATCTGAAGTGGGACCCTAATATCATCTGCAATAGATGATGTAAAATACATCACCAAAAAGTGCTAGATGTAAAACACATCAGCCGCGCCACGGCCGCTCCGACAGATGTTGTAAGTACTGTTCACTCTGAACTTAACTGAAGAAAATGAGCTTCATAGTCGAAACTGAATTTTACTGTTGAAACTAATTGAACTAGTAACAGAGCATTGCAATAGATGTTTAGGGCGTTCGAGCACTAGTAGCAGAGAAGCAGTGATCTAAATCAGCAGACGCTCGAGCAAGGAACGCACTAGCAGAGAGCAAGTCGTGCAGTAGCACCGTGAGCGAGTGCTAAAGCAGCAACTCATGTAGATTCCGGAGGTCGTGCAGCAGCAGCAGCGCAAGCGAGAGCAAGAGGAGAGCAGCAGCACGAACGAAAGCAGGAGCAGTGCAGCAGTGCGACCGACAGCAAGAACAGAGCCGCAGCGCGAGCGAGAGCCGAAGCAGCTGCAGCTAGTGCCGTTGTGGAAGTCGCCGCCGAGGAAGCAACGACATGGGGGAGAGACGCCGTGGATGATGTGGCCGGCGACGGTGCCGTCGATGGAGACACGCCATGTCTGCTCGGTATCGAGCACCGGCAGCCCCGTGAGATCGAATAAAAGATAAAATGCAACGGTGAGTGCAGAACCTCCTTGGTGGCGCCCAGTTGGCCTCGGCTTCATCGGAGGAATTGGTGAGGGTGACGCGGTTCCGGTGGGGCAGATCAAGACGGCGTTGTGGGGATTGAGGTGGCGCGATAGAAGAGGCGAACGTCGGGGCAGCTCCTTGGAGGTGGAGGACAGGGCGGCTGATCCGGCGGGACGACGAGATGGACAATGGATCCTCATCGGGTGCGGTGGATGAGGGATGGCCAGCTGTTGCGGTGGACGACATAGTCGGGGAAGAGTCTCCGTCTGGGCGGTGGTTGGGAGGCCGACGGAGGAGCGTAGGGTTTCGCGGGTTTTGGCGGCCTTAGTGTACGAATGGGGGGCGAAGGGGGAGGGGGAGCCAAGCTTAGGGACGCGCTTGTCCAAAATGTAGGGTAAGTGCTACATCTTGAGCTTGCGTTGGTTTTCCCCGAAGAGGAAGGGATGATGCAGCAGAGTAGCGTAAGTATTTCCCTCAGTTTTTGAGAACCAAGGTATCAATCCAGTAGGAGCCCATCCTCAAGTCCCTCGTACCTGCACAAAGCGATAGCTACTCGCAACCAACGCGATTAGGGGTTGTCAAGCCCTTCATGGTCACTTACGAGAGTGAGATCTGATAGATATTATATTTTTGGTATTTTTGGTATAAAGATGCAAAGTAAAAAGTAAAGGCAAAGTAAAAAAGCAAAGCGAGATTAAAGTAATGGAGATTGATATGATGAGGTTTCCCTAGTGGCTTCTCTCAAGAGCATAAGTATTCTACGGTGGGTGAACAAATTACTGTTGAGCAATTGACAGAATTGAGCATAGTTATGAGAATATCTAGGCATGATCATGTATATAGGCATCACGTCCGTGACAAGTAGATCGAAATGATTCTGCATCTACTACTATTACTCCACTCCTCGACCGCTATCCAACATGCATCTAGAGTATTAAGTTAAAAACGGAGTAACGGCTTAAGCAAGATGACATGATGTAGAGAGATGAATTCATGCAATATGAAATAAAACCCATCTTGTTATCCTCGATAGCAACGATACAATATGTGCCTTGCTGCCCCTTCTGTCACTGGGTAAGGACACCGCAAGATCGAACCCAAAGCTAAGCACTTCTCCCATGGCAAGAACTACCAATCTAGTTGGCCAAACCAAACGGATAATTCAAAGAGACTTGCAAAGATAACCAATCATACATAAAAGAATTCAGAAAAGATTCAAATATTATTCATAGATAGACTTGATCATAAACCCACAATTCATCGGTCTCAACAAAACACCGCAAAAAGAAGATTACAACGAATAGATCTCCACAAGAGAGGGGGAGAACTTTGTATTGAGATTCAAAGAGAGAGAATAAGCCATCTAGCTACTAACTATGGACCCAAAGGTCTGAGGTAAACTACTCACACTTCATCGGAGGGGCTAGGATGATGTAGAAGCCCTCCGTGATGACGGCCCTCTTCCGGCGGAGCTCCGGAACAGGCCCCAAGATGGGATCTCGTGGATACAGAAAGTTGCGGTGGTGGAATTAGGTTTTTGGCTCCTGTTCTGATCGTTTGGGGGTACGTGTGTATATATAGGAGGAAGGAGTATGTCGGTGGATCACCGAGGGGCCCACGAGACAGGGGGCGCGCCGCCCACCCTCGTGACCTCCTCTTTCATCCCTTGCAGTAGGGTCCAAGTCTCCTGGATCACGTTCGGTGAGAAAATCATGTTCCCGAAGATTTTATTCTGTTTGGACTCCGTTTGATATTCTGTTTATCCAAAACACTGAAATAGGCAAAAAAAATCAATTCTGGGTTGGGCCTCCGGTTAATAGGTTAGTCCCAAAAATAATATAAAAGTGGAAAATAATGCCCAATATAGTCCAAAACAGTAGATAATATAGCATGGAGCAATCAAAAATTATAGATACGTTGGAGACGTATCAGGCATCCCCAAGCTTAATTCCTGCTCGTCCTCGAGTAGGTAAATGATAAAAAGAGAATTTTTGATGCGGAGTGCTACTTGGCATAATTTTAATGCAAATCTTCTTAATTGTGGTATGAATATTCAGATTAGAAAGATTCAAGACAAAAGTTTATATTGACATAGAAAATAATAATACTTCAAGCATACTAATAAAGCAATTATGTCTTCTCAAAATAACATGGCCAAAGACAGTTATCCCTAAAAAATCATATAGTCTCGCTATGCTCCATCTTCCCCACACAAAGTATTTAAATCATGTACAACCCCGATGACAAGCCAAGCAATTGTTTTATACTCTAACTTTTTCAATCTTCACGCAATACATGAGCGTGAGCCATGGATATAGCACTATAGGTGGAATAGAATGGTGGTTGTGGAGAAGACAAAAAGGAGAAGATAGTCTCACGTCAACTAGGCGTATCAACGGGCTATGGAGATGCCCATCAATAGATATCAATGTGAGTGAGTAGGGATTGCCATGCAACGGATGCACTAGAGCTATAAATGTATCCAACTTGCATCCAACTTGCTTGATCACGAAGACCTAGGGCAATTTGAGGATGCCCATCATTGGAATATACAAGCCAAGTTTTATAACGTAAAATTCCCACTAGTATATGAAAGTGACAACATATGAGCCTCTCTATATGAAGAACATGGTGCTACTTTGAAGCACAATATATGAGACTCGCTATATCATGGTGCTACTTTGAAGCACAAGTATGGAAAAAAGGATAGTAGCATTGCCCCCCTTTTTTTGGGGCCTTCTTTTTTTTGGCCTATCTTTTTTTTGGGACAATGCTCTATTGAATGACGATCATCACACTTCTATTTATTTACAACTCAATGATTACAACTTGATACTAAAACAAAGTATGACTCTATATGAATGCCTCCGGCAGTGTACCGGGATATGCAATGAATCAAGAGTGACAAGTATGAAAGAATTATGAATGGTGGCTTTGCCACAAATACTATGTCAACTACATGATCATGCTAAGCAATATGACAATGATGGATGTGTCATGATGAACTAGATGGTGGAAAGTTGCATGGCAATATATCTTGGAATGTCTATGGAAATGCCATAATAGGTAGGTATGGTGGTTGTTTTGAGGAAGGTATATGGTAGGTGTATGATACCGGCGAAAGTTGCGCGGTATTAGAGAGGCTAGCAAGGGTGGAAGGGTGAGAGTGTGTATGATCCATGGACTCAACATTAATCATAAAGAACTCATATACTTATTGCAAAAATCTAGAAGTTATCAAAGCAAAGTATTATGCGCATGCTCCTAGGGGGATAGATTGGTAGGAAAATACCATCGCTCGTCCCCGACCGCCACTCATAAGGTAGACAATCAATAAATAAATCATGCTCCGACTTCATCACATAACGGTTCACCATACGTGCATGCTACGGGAATCACAAACTTCAACACAAGTATTCTTTAAATTCACAACTACTCAACTAGCATGACTTTAATATTATCACCTCCATATCTCAAAACAATTATCAGGCTTCAATCGTTTCTTAGTATTCAACACACTCAAAAGAAAGTTTCACAAATCTTGAATACCAAGCATATTATTATTAGGCAAATTACCATGCTATTAAGAGACTCTCAAATTAATTTAAGTGAAGCATGAGAGATCAATAGTTTCTTTAAAACGAATCCACCACCATGCTCTAAAAGATCTAAGTGAAGCACATGGAGCAAAATTATCTAGCTCAAAAGATATAAGTGAAGCACATAGAGAAAAATTATAACGCTCAAAAGATATAAGTGAAGCACATAGAGCAAACTACTACGCTCAAAAGATACAAGTGAAGCACATAGAGTATTCTATCAAATTTTAATTCATGTATGGCTCTCTCAAAAGGTGTGTACAGCAAGGATGATTGTGGCATACTAACAAACAAAGACACAAATAATACAAGACGCTCCAAGCAAAACACATATCATGTTGGTGAATAAAAATATAGCTCCAAGTAAATTACCGATGGAAGTGGACCAAAAGAAGGGATGCCTTCCGGGGCATCCCCAAGCTTTTCCTTTTGGTGTCCTTGGATTATCTTGGGGGTGCCATGGGCATACCCAAGCTTAGGCTCTTTCCAGTCCTTGTTCCATGATCCATCAAAAGAATTCACCCAAAACTTGAAAACTTCACAACACAAAACTCAAAATAGAAAACTCGTGAGCTCAGTTAGCGAAAGAAAACAAAAGACCACTTCAAGGTACTGTAATGAACTCATTATTTATTTATATTGGTGTTAAAACTACTGTATTACAACTTCTCTATGGATTATAAACTATTTTACTAGCCATAGATTCATCAAAATAAGCAAACAACACACGAAAAACAGAATCTGCCAAAAACAGAACAGTCTGTAGTAATCTGTAGCTAGCGCAAGATCTGGAACCCCAAAAATTCTAAAATAAATTCGTGGACGTGAGTAATTTATCTATTAATCATCTTCAAAAATAATTAACTAAATAGCACTCTTCAAATAAAAATGACAGCAGTTCTCGTGAGCGCTAAAGTTCCTGTTTTCTACAGCAAGTTCAACAAGACTTTCCCCAAGTCTTCCCAACGGTTCTACTTGGCACAAACACTAATTAAATACAAAAAAACACGACCAAAACAGAGGCTAAATAATTTATTTATTGAATAACAGTAAGGGAAAATATTGGGTTGTCTCCCAACAAGCGCTTTTCTTTAAAGCTTTATAGCTAGGCATACGATTTTAATGATGCTCACAAGAAAGATAAGAATTGAAGCACAAAGAGAGCATCATAAAACATGATACAATCACATCTAAGTATAACATACTTCCTATGCATAGGCATCTTATAGGCAAACAAATTATCAAGGCAAGCAAAAACTAGCATATGCAAGGAAGCGGAAAGAAACAATAGCAATCTCAACATAACGAGAAGTAATTTAGTAACATGAAAATTTCTACAACCATATTTAATCTATCATAGTAATTACATGTAGGATCATAAGAAAATTCAACAAAATAGCTATCACATAAAATATTTTCAACATGATCCACATGCATGCAAAGTTGACACTCTTCCAAAATAGTGGGATTAACATTAACTAAAGTCATGACTTCTCCAAACCCACTTTTATCAAGATTTTCATAAGATTGAACATTCTCCAAATATGTGGGATCTAAAGTTGAAACTCTTCCAAACCCACTTTCAATAATATTGCAAACACTATTATCAATCTCATATTCATCATGGGGTTTAAATAAATTTTTAAGATCATAAGAAGAATCACCCCAATCATAATCATTGCAACAAGAGTAGACATAGCAAAACTAGCATCCCCAAGCTTAGAGTTTTGCATCTTATTAGCACAATTGACATCAAAAGAATTTATAATAAAATCATTGCAATCATGCTTTTTATTCAAAGATCTATCATGAGTCACTTCATAAAGCACTTCATCACGATTTTTAGATTTTGGAATTCAGGCAAAAGCTTATAAAGATAATCTAGTGCATCCAAATCACTGGGAATTGGTTCATCATAATTGGATCCCTTAAAAAGATTGGCAAGCGGATGAGGATCCATAGATCTTAAGTTCTCTGTTTAGTAATAAATAAACAACTATTCCAACCATACGAGCAAACAAGAAACGGGCAAAAGAGGCAAATAGAGAGGGAGGATAGAGAGAGAGGGCGAATAAAACGGCAAGGGTGAATTGGGGGGAGAGGAAAACGAGAGGCAAATGGCAAATAATGTGATGCAAGAGATAGGGATTGTGATGGGTACTTGGTATATTGACTTTTTGCGTAGACTCCCTGGCAACGGTGCGAGAAATCCTTCTTGCTATGTCTTGAGCTTGCGTTGGTTTTCCTCGAAGAGGAAGCGATGATGCAGCAGAGTAGCGTAAGTATTTCCCTCAGTTTTTGAGAACCAAGGTATCAATCCAGTAGGAGCCCACGCTCACGTCCCTCGTACCTGCACAAAGCAATAGCTACTCGCAACCAACGCGATTAGGGGTTGTCAAGCCCTTAACGGCCACTTACGAGAGTGAGATCTGATAGATATAATATTTTTGGTATAAAGATGCAAAATAAAAAGTAAAGGCAAAATAAAAAAGCAAAGCGAGATTAAAGTAATGGAGATTGATATGATGAGAATTTACCCGGCGGGCATAGGTTTCACTAGTGGCTTCTCTCAAGAGCATAAGCATTCTACGGTGGGTGAACAAATTACTGTTGAGCAATTGACATAATTGAGCATAGTTATGAGAATATCTAGGCATGATCATGTATATAGGCATCACGTCCGTGACAAGTAGATCGAAATGATTCTGCATCTACTACTATTACTCCACTCATCGACCGCTATCTAGCATGCATCTAGAGTATTAAGTTAAAAACAGATTAACGCCTTAAGCAAGATGACATGATGTAGAGAGATAAATTCATGCAATATGAAATAAACCCCATCTTGTTATCCTTGATGGCAACAATACAATACGTGCCTTGCTGTCCCTTCTGTCACTGGGTAAGGACACCGCAAGATCGAACCCAAAGCTAAGCACTTCTCCCATGGCAAGAACTACCAATCTAGTTGGCCAAACCAAACGGATAATTCGAAGAGACTTGCACAGATAACCAATCATACATAAAAGAATTCAGAAAAGATTCAAATATTATTCATAGATAGACTTGATCATAAACCCACAATTCATCGGTCTCAACAAACACACTGCAAAAAGAAGATTACATCGAATAGATCTCCACAAGAGAGGGGGAGAACTTTGTATTGAGATTCAAAGAGAGAGAAGAAGCCGTCTAGCTACTAACTATGGACCCGAAGGTCTGAGGTAAACTACTCACACTTCATCGGAGGGGCTAGGATGATGTAGAAGCCCTCTGTGATGACGGCCCTCTTCCGGCGGAGCTCCGGAACAGGCCCCAATATGGGATCTCGTGGATACAGAAAGTTGCGGCGGTGGAATTAGGTTTTTGGCTCATGTTCTGATCGTTTGGGGGTACGTGTGTATATATAGGAGGAAGGAGTACGTCGGTGGAGCACCGAGGGGCCCACGAGGCAAGGGGGCGCGGCCCCCACCCTCGTGACCTCCTCTTTGATCCCTTGCAGTAGGGTCCAAGTCTCCTGGATCACGTTCGGTGAGAAAATCACGTTCCCAAAGATTTTATTCCGTTTGGACTCGTTTTGATATTCTGTTTATCCGAAACACTGAAATAGGCAAAAAACAGCAATTCTGGCTGGGCCTCCGGTTAATAGGTTAGTCCCAAAAATAATATAAAACTGGAAAATAAAGCCCAATATAGTCCAAAATAGTAGATAATATAGCATGGAGCAATCAAAAATTATAGATACGTTGGAGACGTATCAGTAAGTTACCAGCGTACACCCACCGGTTTTGACACCGCGACGTGGAGCTTCATTTCTGGCTGAGGGGTAGAAGGGGGATTTCGCATGTCTGGCCTGCGGGAGCGATTTCGGATGAGGAGGGAGTTCTCGCGCGCGTCCAAATTTCGAGATAACAAGGCGCGGCGCGGGTTGAAGAAGCAGGAGTTTCAAAGCAGGTGAGACAAAAGATACTCGAGCTTGAAACTTTCGGGATAACAAGGTGTGGATTCCTTGTTCGGCAGAACAAACTTAATGTGTAAAAAAACAATTCATACAAGACACAAGAGAGTCATGTCCCCTTTTACTATATTGCTATAGATGCCATTGAAAAAACTACAAGAAAAATGTAAAAAAATCGGGAGAACAAGATTACCCTGCACAGTACCAAATTGATTCACACTTCCCTCAACAACAACAAAAAACAAATCAATTCCCACCAAAGAAAGAGTAATGTCCCTTTTAATATGATTACAGATTCCATGATCTCGAATTTCAATTTTTGAATCCACGTTATGTTGAATTCAAACATATCGTTAGGTGTCCTTGCGGTTTATAATCGATGTAGTCGTACATTTTGATCTTCCATCATATATGAACATTTTACTCCACCATGTGAACATATATATTGTCGTCTACCATATGGACTAAATTTGAATCAATTTTCCTTATTTGAATACGATTGTTGTCAAGTTATACAATAATTTAAATATTATCTTGATAACAAAAAACATACATATAGCAGTAATCGTATTTCACTATGAACTACATGTACCATACGCTCTCCAATTCAAATATTTGTATCCATTTTATGTTGAATTCAAATCATAGTGCATTATTGGTCTAGGTAGCGAGATGTTTGGGATAATCCAAACCCTGTTTTCATACGTATAATTTTTGGCTGAATTGGGACAAGTTTTGGTATAAGCCTCTTGCAAAACCGGAGATTCTCTCAACAAGCATCGTGGTTCTGAGAGGGAACGTGTCACCTTTGTGTGCGAAATGATATACGCTGCCTCCCCCCTGATTTTATTTACAGAGGCAACATAGAACTATATGAGTGCCCTGTTAAATTTTGGAATTATTTCAGGTTCATTTGGCCTTTTATACATTAATTGAGTTTCTGGACGTTTAATGTGCATAATCTAAATATGAATTTCATGCACATGCTCCGGTGCACCAAAGTGGATTGAAAAATCACATGTGTTTACTTGGTTGAATTTCTAGGTCCCATGGAAGAAATGAGAATGAAATTCAAACATCTGGGCATCATGACTCGTCTGAGAACATCGAGAAACTTTGATTTTAAATTCATGTAAATCCAAAACTCGCCTGGAAATCATGAAACTTGGCATGGTGTCATGTCATGGCACTAACATGTTGTTGTAAAAAATTGGGCCGATTTGGAAGCTCGTAGTTCTAAGAGGGAACATGCCACCTTTGAGTGTGAAACAATATACGCTGCCCCCCCCCCCTTGAGTTTCTTAACAAAGGCAACATAGAACTACATTAGTGCCCTGTTAAATTTTGGAATTATTCCGGGTTCGTTTGTCGTTTTTTATACATTAATTGAGTTTTTGGTCATTTAATGTGCATAAGTCAAATTTGAACTACAAGCACATGCTCTCGTGCACCAAAGTTGGTTGAAAATCACATATCTGTCCTTGGCTGAATTTCTAGGTCCCATGCAAGAAATGAGAATAAAATTAAAACATCTGGGCATCGTGGCTCGGCCGAGAACATTGAGAAACTTGGTTTTAAAATTCTTGTAAATCCAAAACACGTCTGAAAATCATGAAACTTGGCATGGATGTCATGTCATGGTACTACCATGTTGTGGTAAAAAAATTGGCCGAATAGGAACAGATTTTGCTATAAGCTTTTGCAAACCGAAGCTTCTCTCAAGAAGGCTCGTGGTTCTGAGAGGGAACGTGCCACCTTTGAGTGCGAAATGATATACGTTGTCCCCCTTGAGTTTATTTACAAAGGCAACATAGAACTACATGAGTGCCTTGTTAAATTTTGGAATTATTCCGGCTTCGTTTGGCCTTATTTACACATTAATTGAGTTTTTGGTCATTTAATGTGCATAATTCAAATTTGAACTACAAGAACATGCTCCCGTGCACCAAAGTTGGTTGAAAAATCACATTTGTGTCCTCGGGTGAATTTCTACTCCCTCCTTCCATCTATATAGGTCCTAATGCATTTTTCGAGGCTAACTTTGACCAAACGTTAGAGCAATAATATATGACATGCAACTTACACAAAGCATACCTTCAATTTTGTATGTCAAAGGAGCTTCCAATAATATAATTTTCATAGTATACATCTCATGTGCTATTAATATTGTCAATAGTCAAAGGTTGTCTTGAAAAACACATTAGGCCCTATATAGATGGAAGGAGGGAGTAGGTCCCATGCAAAAAATGAGAATAAAATTCAAACATCTGGGTATCGTGGCTCGGTCGAGAACATTGAGAAACTTGGTTTTAAAATCATGAAACTTGGCATGGTGTCATGTCATGGTAGTACCATGCCGTGGTAAAAATTGGTCGAATAGGAACAAATTTTGGTATAAGCTTCTTGCAAATCGGAGTTTCTCTCAAGAAGGCTCGTGGTTCTGGGAGGGAATGTGTCACCTTTGTGTGCATAATTCAAATTTGAAATACAAACACATGTTCCAGTGCACCAAAGTTGGTTGAAAAATCACATGTGTGTCCTCGGGTAAATTTCTAGGTTCCATGCAAGAAATGGGAATGAAATTCAAAATTCTGGGCGTCGTGGCTGGGTTGGAAACATTGAGAAACTTAGATTTTTAATTCGTGTAAATCCAAAACACGCATGAAAATAATGAAACTTGGCATGGTGTGATGTCATGACATGGCACCAACATGCAGTGGTAAATTTGCAGTCCGATTTGTGAAGGCGCACACATTAACAATCAACAAAGTCATTTTGGAACAAGTGTTGTCACGTTACAATCGGAAACACAAGTATTATTGAAACCGTGGGCGTTCTACTTACTAGTACCATTTACGTGCCGCCACGCGTCCCCATTTTTTATTAGCTAGGAGACGCCGTGCAGGGTAGCTATTTGAGTACGAGAGGTGTGCGATCTGACCCCTGCGCGTGCTTATCGGGAGGAGAGCCCTTTGACCTCCATCTATCGTCCACCTCTCTCCCAAGGTCTCCATTAATGGCGCCCGAGCCTCTGTTTAATGGCGTGGCTATGTCTCAATCGACTGAGATTTAAGAGAGAGAAAAGAAAATCTGAAAGCACGGATCTTGATGTAAGATCCGACAGACCTATATAGCATCTACTGCGACTTATAGCAAGACTGGTGAATATATAAGGACGATTACATTTTTTTTATTAAAGAAGGGCTTGCCCCTTCCGATTTTCATTACTGAAAACCACCACAATTCACAAGAAGTTCAGCACAACTCTAGCCTAACACGAAGGACTAAAAGCTACCAGATTGAAATCGCAACATCCCAAGAGGCCAACAAAGGCCAAACATCCGCGCTAGAACCCAACATTTCACAACCGACGACACAATCCACATCCTAAATCGATTGTTACATCAAAAGAAACCAGGAAACTAGTCTCCGCGGCAAGCGGCGATGAGCTCTTTCGTGTCCTCAAGACACTGCTTGAGAACATCCACGGATTCCTCCACCAGCCTTTGGCGCTCGTTGCGGAGCATGTCATTCTCGTCCATAAGTTCCTTCAACAAGGCACTGGTCTCCTCCTGCAGGTCTGCACTTCGGACGATCTTCTCCCTTAGCAGGTCGCGCTCAGCCCGGAGCCTCTCATTGCCCTCCCTTAGTTGTCGGATGACGCCGGTAGCCTGTTCAAACGAGGCTATCATGTCACCCTGCAACCTCGCCGAGCCGGAGATCTGATCCATCTGGCTATGGATGATCGCATGCATGCGCCTGTAACAGTCATCGCATGCCCGCAAGAAATTTTCCCAGGCCGCCGCGGCGCGGCAGGACATCTCTGCTGCATTTGTGGCGTGGCGGGACATCTCTGCTGCTTCCGCGGCGCGGCCGGACCACTCCGTTGCATCGATGGCGCGGCGGGACCTCTGTGCTGCTACTTCCGCGCGGCGGGACATGTCGGCTGGTCTCGCAGCGAGGCGGGACATCTCTCATGCTTCTGCTTCCATGCTTGCCTCTCCCTGGTGGCAATCTCTCGACCCAGAATGCACGCTGGTCATGGCAGATGCAAGGGAAGTATGCTAAATGACTTGTTTGTTTTTGTGGATGAGGAGTTGAGGAGGAATGTGCAGTCATCTTGGCATACTAGTATTTATAACCGAGTACTAATACGCTCCTAAGTGGGAAACCATTTAGGTTGTGATCGGTGTGAACAGGTTTGCAATTCAATATAGCATGGAGTAATTTGGAATGTGACGAGACGCAAGCTCAAAATTTATTGACGGTTCTAGTTTCGAAGTGCGGCACTATTCCCGGATGGAGTACTTCTTTTTCTACTCCCTCCTTTTCGGTTTTATAGGGCTTACCTCAAAATTTTAGTTTTCCCATTTTATAAGGCTCAATTTGGTTGTTCCCCAACACATGTTCAGTTTCCAAGGTGCATTAAATCATTGCATGCAAGTATTAAGAGAAAATTGACCAATGAATGTACTTTATGCATGCATGCATTGCAATTAATGCATTAAACCTATCTCTCGGGACTTCTCGCACGCACCATCGTGCCACCCACAAAAACTTGTACTCTGAGTTTAGTAGTACGTTATAGAGGAAGAGAAGAGGTGCACGCATGCACTCATCCTCTCACACACACGTCTATTTTTCTCGAAAAGCAGGATGATGACCCCCGGCCTCTGCATCTGGGAGTCACACTCGCAAATTATTGAAATATATCGAGTGCAGTGCTTTGATGTGTCGCGTCAACTCGTACATCAACGAGAAGTTTTATTATCCTCTCCCTCGCGGACTTAACTGCACATGCCTTTGGCTGTATGACAGATTGTCCACACACCTATAGGGCCCACCTATCATACACGCAAAGGCAGGAGCGTCCCTCCCTCGTCGATGAGCGTGGTGGCTGCCAAGACTAGGAGAAGCTTTCGCTACACGCTCTCCCTCCCGCACGCGGTGGACATGCAGCAGTTCAATCTGTGTCAGATGGCCAGAAGCATACTGTAGTACTCCTCCAGTGCAGTAGTATTCCATCATTGTTCGACTTCCCGAAGAGGCGAAGAGCCAAGCGCAGACCGAATGCTCATGTGGCAGTTTCATGTGTATAGTTGTCTAGGATAGCGTGTACCGTGCCTGTAAGCTTAAAATCGTTGGGGTCGGCTCCATGCTATGTGGCCGTCTCAAAGTTTTTAAAAAAACTTAAAATAGTCTTCTGGCCCTTCCCGAAAACTGCCGCGCGTACTGCCCGGGAAAAACCCCGCCCTCAACTTTTAACTACGCGAAAATAGTTCGAGCTTGTTCGTTCTATATAGATACAATACTTACTATATGTTTATTCACCCGTGGGGTTGTTCAATGAATGGAGGGGCGGGGAGAACAAGTCAACAATACTGTAGTACTACTAGTAGTAAGTAGGAGTCGTACAGTAGTCACCTTAAATAGAGAGTTTCTTTTCTTTAATGCCACGTACACAAATTGATATGCTTGTTGTGGAGAGAAAAAAGATAATCACTCCACTATATATGGACGCAGGGGCCTGAGCGCTTGCTTTACTAGGGTTGCTCTCTTCATTCTCTCATCCTCTCCAGATATAAACAAGACAGCGGTAGCGATATTTTCTCTATGCTCACCACTGGTCACAGATCCGGCCGGATCCCTTCGGCCGGTGTGTGTAGAGGACTAAAAGGTGCATCGTTCACGCAGTCATCGTCGCCGAGGGAGGAAACCCACAGCTGCCGGAGGGGCCCGATCCTCTGCCCGTGCCATTCTCTCCGACACATGGCCGGCTCAGGAGGTCCTCCGACCGTTCTTCCTCCCTACCGTATTGTCCGCAGATCCGACCTGCCGCCGCCGACATCCCGGCGACCCTCAGGTATAAGTTCTTAGAAAGCGGCCTTGCTCTACTGCCCCAGCTCCCCACGTGTCTGCATGTGCATCTTTTTCTACTCCCATCAGCTCTTCCAAAGCCACCTAAATTTTTAGTATTATTAGAGGTAAAGCTACTTCATGCATTCAAATCTAGGGCTTTGTTAAAACAACGAAGAAAGGGGGAAAGTTGTAGCATGAATCTAGGACTTGATTCAAAGAGGAAATAATATGGTGAAAGTAGTAGAGACCGGATACCCAACCGGTCTCTTGGTTGAAAAGGGAAATAATGGGAAAACGCAGTACAAACTGGATAAGGAACAGATCTATTATTGGTTGAAAAAAGGATAGAAAGTGGCGGCTGGTGGACAAGTCAACAGAGTATGTCCAGGATTAGATTTGCTGCCATCACATAGTAAAAGGTCTCCGGGATTAGATTTGCTGCCCTCACATAGTAAAAGGTCTCAGGATTAGATTTGCTGCCCTCACATAGTAAAGGGTCTCCAGGATTAGATTTGATGCCCTCACATAGTAAAAGGTCTCTAGGATTAGATTTGCTGCCCTCACATAGTACAATGGCACTCCTGTTGTTTTCCCCAATATGATAAGTAAGTTGCTCCTTTACGCTGCTGAGTGTCCTGGTGTCCCCACGGTCCCATGCCCTTAAACCAACTCTTTAGCAGCTGTTGATTTACTGTGTCTGGTAAACAAGCAATGCCACCATTAAAGTAATCCCATATTTGAGGAATCTCATTGTTGATCGTAATGTTTCTAGTAACATGAAGCATTGCTGACGTTTTAAAATTTCTACTGTCCTTGCGTGATTTCCATGAACATAATTAAGATGCTTCTTTTCATTTTGTATATGTTTTGTATATTCTTATTGACCAGCAACTGTTTACTTTCTATATTTTTGTGCAAATAGGGAGATCCATTTCACCTTGTTGCTATTGTGACCTTTTGGTGAACTGCACAAAACACTTTTTTTGTAATGAGTACCTTGTGCAATTCAACTAAAATGTCACTTGGGAAACATCTCTCAATTTTGGTGGAACTACACAAAATGGTGATTGGAGTTTCCAAAATCTCCGTCAAGTTCTGCTGGTAATCTCGTGCAACATTTTATTAGCCTTTGCAAGATGGAGTCGTCACTGTCACCACAATGGCACTTTATTTTAGTGGAGCTGCACAAAAGGATAAGAAAATTATAGTTGCACCTTACATGAGCCGGATGACCAACCTTAATGTTCCTCAATTTTAGTGCAACTACTAAAGAAGAACCTGCCAGCTCACAAGAGCAAGTACTTCTTGCTAGATGAATGATGCAATCTTTGCTTCATTTCAGGTGAACTGCAGAAAAAGGTCCATGAATTGAATCATGGAACTCTAGGCAGACCTCATCCAAGTAGAGCTGGAGGTTGAGTTAAAGGAGGCCGCTATTAAAGTGAAATCATGCTCTCCTGTCTCCTTGTTTGTGCTGTGCAAACATGCTGTGCAAATAGGAATACTCAACTACAGATGTTGTGACGGTCAAGAGCATTCGCCAAGTTCTTCGATTGTATGATATGGCTAGCCAAGATGGATTTAATCCCGATATTCACTTTATCAAAAGGCTCTAATGGGTTGGTTCTGAATCTTGCAAGCTGGGAATCAGTGAGATGTGTAGGCATCTTTGTTGTACTTATTATTTGAATCTTATTTGTTGGTTCTGAATCTTGCAAGCTGGGAATCACTGAGATGTGTAGGCATCTTTGTTATACTTATTATTTGGATCTTATTTGTTGGTTCTGAATCTTGCAAGATGGGAATCAATGAGATGTGTAGGCATCTTTGTTGTACTTATTATTTAGATCTTATTTGTTGGTTCTAAATCTTGCAAGCTGGGAAACACGACATGATGATGCAGAGTACAACAACCATAACAAACAGTTCAAACTTGGTAGTATTATCTTTGCGAAAGTGTGACAAATGTGTTGATCGTGTGCGTCCTGAGAATAATAATTCTAATTGTTGTGCATGTTGATCCTGTGGCACTGTAGAATGAGCAAATGCATTGCTTGTTTTAAGTACAAATTTCTATTAAAGCTAATTAAATTTAAGTAAAGTGACCACTAACTCCTGTTATTACAGCACCAATACAGACCCGCTCGTGAAGCGACGTGTGGCCGAGGGTGCATCTTCTGCTGGGCATGTAGCGGACGAGGGAGGGGTAGTAACTGTTGTCGCCTGTACACAGTCAGCTTACTATTGAATCCAGTTCCCCAAGAGCTAAAAAATGAACTGCTGCCACTGCCTACACACTCATTCACTCGAAGAGACTCCAATGTCGATCCCAGGGGTGAGCCTACTAGATATGGACTTCAGCAAGGAGTTCCCCTTTGAGTTCGCCGTTCAGTCCTATGGCTGCACCAAGTTGAATGTGATGTACACCAACGATACGGACTCGGTGAAGCTCTGCCTCGCCTCAGTCCTATGGCTGCACCAGGTTCTGGTGCATTCGCCCGTTTCATCGGCAGCGCCGACTTCACCTTCGCTACGGTGGACAGAAGGAAGAACGTGACGATTCGGCCATCTGGTGCAACAAGCTTGTCGACATCCAGAAGCAATACAAGATCATCAGCAACGGGAAGGAGAAGGACTCTGTGGTTGACCTCGCTGAGACCATCATCGACCACTGATACGCCAACATGAAAGAAGACGACCTGAACACGTGGGAGGTACCTCTGAATCTAGCCTACATAACCTACGCGGCCAAGGACGCATACGCATGCTACGACATGTACAGGCAGATCTTGGACATGAGGGCGTGTCTGCTTCCCGTAACCGACGAGTACATGGACAGCCACAGCGTCATGATCAAGCGTGCCAGGAAGGTCTAGATGTTGTACTTTATCTGTTTATAAGCACCTTTATCATAGGAGTGTTCCATGCATTAGCCTATGTGTCGTAATTATCTGTTTTGTCTGAAATATTTCTTTTAAGAACCCATTAACTTGATTGCTTTTTTAGTGTCTATTTGCTTATGTATGTAAACTAGTTCACTTGTCCGTAAAAAAACTAGTTCACTTGTCCGTAAAAAAACTAGTTCACTCGGTTGCCGTGCTTTGAATCTCCTTCCTCCCAACATAATCCCCTCCTCAGGTGGACCCAGCAGGTCTTTGAATTTTCTCCCACTTTCTTTTTTGATGTAAACTGAGTTTTCTCCCAGTACTTTCCCCTAGAACCAACTCAACTGTCCCACGTCTAGCCTAAAAAATAATAATACCCCACGTACTATTAACTCATCAAATGATAATGATAATATATTTTGTAAGTTGAAAGTTCTTACAAAATAATAATAATAATTGTTTATATATAACTTGGCAAGTTAACTCCTAGTGATTGCGTACATAAGCTTGCAAAGATTTTACTGACGTGCAATCATGTGTTTATGTTTTTATAACATTTCTCCGTCTAGCCCAACATGATATTTTCACCCAGCCCAGCAAGTCCATGGATTTCGAGAAAAATGCAAATGGGATTTAAACGGGCTGCATAGATGCTACATCATCATTTCATCGAGGCCACCAAATGGACTAAAAAACAAATGGACTGACAGCTGGGTCCATGGCCACAACCCAGTTTTTTTGTGATTTGCCAAGTAAGTCGCTTTGTCAAGCCTGTTGGGCTGCAAATCTTTCGAGATGAGGAGAGCTTCATTCGGCTGGCCGAGAAAATGGCCTATTGCTACCTCTTGAGCAGTGCGTTGGATTTCCCTGAAGAGGAGAGGATGATGCAGCAAAGTAGCGTAAGTATTTCCCTCAGTTTTTGAGAACCAAGGTATCATTCCAGTATGAGGCTACGCACGAGTCCCTCGTACCTACACAAAACAATAGCTCAACGCAACCAACGCGCTTAGGGGTTGTCAATCCCTTCACGGTCACTTACGAAAGTGATATTTGATAGAGATGATAAATAATATTTTTGGTATTTTTTGGTATAGAGATGCAAAGTAAAAAGTAAAAGCAAAGCAATAATAAAGTGATGGAGATTCATATGATGAGAAAGAGACCCAGGGGCCATAGGTTTCACTAGTGGCTTCTCTCAAGAGCATAAGTATTCTACGGTGGGTGAACAAATTACTGTTGAGCAACTGACAAAATTGAGCATAGTTATGAGAATATCTAGGTATGATCATGTATATAGGCATCACGTCCGAGACAAGTAAACTGACTCCTGCCTGCATGTACTACTATTACTCCACTCATCGACCGCTATCTAGCATGCATCTAGAGTATTAAGTTAAAAACAGAGTAACGCCTTAAGCAAGATGACATGATGTAGAGGGATAGTTTCATGCAATATTATAAAAACCCCATCTTGTTATCCTCGATGGCAACGATACAATACGTGCCTTGCTGCCCCTTCTGTCACTGGGAAAGAACACCGCAAGATCGAACCCAAAGCTAAGCACTTCTCCCATGGCAAGAACAACCAATCTAGTAGGCCAAACCAAACTGATAATTCGAAGAGACTTGCAAAGATAACCAATCATACATAAAATAATTCAGAGAAGATTCAAATATTATTCATAGATAGACTTGATCATAAACCCACAATTCATCGGTCTCAACAAACACACCGCAAAAAGAAGATTACATCGAATAGATCTCCACAAGAGAGGGGGAGAACATTGTATTGAGATCCAAAAAGAGAGAAGAAGCCATCTAGCTACTAACTATGGACCCGTAGGTCTGAACTAAACTACTCACACTTCATTGGAGGGGCTTGGATGATGATGTAGAATCCCTCTGTGATCGATGCCCCCTCCGGCGGAGCTCCGGAACAGGCCCCAAGATGGGATCTCGTGGATACAGAAAGTTGTTGCAGTGGAATTAGGCCTTTGGCTCCATATCTGATCGTTTGGGAGTACGTGGGTATATATAGGAGGAAGAAGTACGTCGGTGGAGCTTCGAGGGCCCACGAGGCAGGGGGCGCGCCCTAGGGGGGCTCCCTCCACCCTCGTGACCGCCTCGTGGCTTTCTTGACGGAGGTTCCAAGTCTCCTGGATCTTATCTGATGAGAAAATCACGTTTCCGAAGGTTTCATTCCTTTTCTGTGAAACCCTAAAACAGGCAAAAAACAGCAATTCTGGGTTCGGCCTCCGGTTAATAGGTTAGTCCCAAAAATAATATAAAAATGGATAATAAAGCCCAATAATGTCCAAAACAGTAGCTAACATAGCATGGAGCAATAAAAAATTATAGATACGTTGGAGACTTATCAAGCAACCCCAAGCTTAATTCCTGCTCGTCCTCGAGTAGGTAAACGATAAAAACAGAATTTTTGATGCGGAGTGCTACTTGGCATAATTTCAATGTAAATCTTCTTAATTTGGTATGAATATTCAGATTCAAAAAGATTCAAGACAAAAGTTCATGTTGACATAAAAATAATAATACTTCAAGCATACTAGCAAAGCAATTATGTCTTCTCAAAATAACATGGCCAAAGAAAGCTATCCCTACAAAATCATATAGTCTGGCTATGCTCTATCTTCACCACACAAAGTATTTAAATCATTCACAACCCCGATGACAAGCCAAGCAATTGTTTCATACTTTTGACATTTTCAAAACTTTTTTGATATTCACGCAATACATGAGTGTGAGCCATGGATATAGCACTATATGTGGAATAGAAGGGTGGTTGTGGAGAAGACAAAAAGAGGGGAAGATAATATCACATCAACTAGGCGTATCAACGGGCTATGGAGATGCCCATCAATAGATATCAACAATGTGAGTGAGTAGGGTGTGCATCCAACTCGCTTGCTCACGAAGACCTAGGGCATTTTGAGGAAGCCCATCATTGGAATATACAAGCCAAGTTCTATAATGAAAAATTCCCACTGGTATATGAAAGTGACATAATGAGAGACTCTCTATCATGAAGATCATGGTGCTACTTTGAAGAACAAGTGTGGTAAAAGGATAGTAACATTGTCCCTTCTCTCTTTTTCTCTCATATTTTTTATTTGGGCCTTCTCCTTTTTTATGGCCTCTTTTTTTTCGTGCGGAGTCTCATCCCAACTTGTGGGGGAATCATAGTCTCCATCATCCTTTCCTCACTTGGGACAATGCTCTAAGAATGATGATCATCACACTTTTATTTTTCTTACAACCCAACAATTACAACTCGATACTTAGAACAAAATATGACTCTATATGAATGCCTCCGGTGGTGTACCGGGATATGCCATGAATAAAGAGTGACATGTATGAAAGAATTATGAATGGTGGCTTTGCCACAAATACGATGTCAACTACATGATCATGCTAGCAATATGACAATGATGGAGCGTGTCATAATGAACGGAACGGTGGAAAGTTGCATGGCAATATATCTCGAAATGGCTATGGCAATGCCATGATAGGTAGGTATGGTGGCTGTTTTGAGGAAGGTATTTGGTGGGTGTATTATACTGGCGAAAAGTGTGTAGTATTAGAGAGGCTAGCAATGGTGGAAGGGAGGAAAGTGCGTATAATCCATGGACTCAACATTAGTCATAAAGAATGCATATACTTATTGCAAAAATATAGAAGTTATAAAAGCAAAGTATTATGTGCATGCTCCTAGGGGGATAGATTGGTAGTAAAAGACCATCTCTCCTCCCCGACCGCCACTCATAAGGAAGACAATCAATAAATAAATCATGCTCCGACTTCATCACATAACGGTTCACCATACGTGTATGCTACGGGAATCAAAAACTTTAACACAAGCATTTCTCAAATTCACAACTACTCAACTAGCATGACTCTAATATCACCATCCTCATATCTCAAAACAATTATCAAGCATCAATTTTTTTCTTAGTATTCAACGCACTCAAAAAAAGTTTTACAAATCTTGAATACCAAGCATATTATTATTAAGAAAATTACCATGCTATTAAGACTCTCAAAATAATCTAAGTGAAGAATGAGAGATCAATAGTTTCTATAAAACAAATCCACCACCGTGCTCTAAAAGATATAAGTGAAGCACTAGAGCAAAATTATATAACTCAAAAGATATAAGTGAAGCACATAGAGTATTCTATCAAATTCAAAATTATGTATGACTCTCTAAAAAGGTGTGTAAAGCAAGGATGATTGTGGTAGACTAACAAGCAAAGACTCAAATCATAAAAGACGATCCAAGCAAAACACATATAATGTGGTGAATAAAAATATTACTCCAAGTAAAGGTACCAATAGAAGTAGACGAAAGAGGGGATGCCTTCCGGGGCATCCCCAAGCTTTGGCTTTTAGGTGTCCTTAGATTATATTGGGGGTTCCAAGGGCATCCCAAAGCTTAGGCTCTTGCACTCCTTGTTCCATAATCCATCAAATCTTTACCCAAAACTTGAAAACTTCACAACACAAAACTTAAAGTAGAAAACTCGTGAGCTCCGTTAGCGAAAGAAAACAAAAGACCACTTCAAGGTACTGTGATGAACTCATTATTTATTTATATTGGTGTTATACCTACTGCATTCCAACTTCTCTATGGATTATAAACTATTTTACTAGCCATAGATTCATCAAAATAAGCAAACAACACACGAAAAACAGAATCTGTCAAAAACAGAACAGTCTGTAGTAATCTGTGGCTAGCGCAAGATCTGGAACCCCAAAAATTCTAAAATAAATTTCTGGACGTGAGGAATGTATCTATTAATCATCTTCAAAAATAATTAACTAAATAACACTCTTCAAATAAAAATGACAGCAGTTCTCGTGAGCGCAAAAGATTCTGTTTTTTACAGCAAGTTCAACAAGACTTTCCCCAAGTCTTCCCAACGGTTCTACTTGGCACAAACACTAATTAAACACAAAAAAACACAACAAAAACAGAGGATAAATAATTTATTTATTAAATAACAGAAAGGATAAATATTGGGTTGTCTGCCAACAAGCGCTTTTCTTTAAGGCCTTAAAGCTAGGCATTGATAATTTTAATGATGCTCACATGAAAGACAAGAATTGAAGCACAAAGAGAGCATCATAAAACACGTGACAAACACATCTAAGTCTAACATACTTCCTATGCATAGGCATCTTATAGGCAAACGAATTATCAAGGCAAGCAAAAACTAGCATATGCAAGGAAGCGGAAAGAAACAATAGCAATCTCAACATAACAAGAGGTAATTTAGTAACATGAAAATTTCCTCCACCACATTTTCCACTCTCATAATAATTTCATGTGGGATCATAAGAAAATTCAAAAAAATAGCTATCACACAAAATATTTTCAACACGATCCATATGCATGCAAAGTTGACACTCTTCCAAAATAGTGGGATCTAAAGTTGACACTCTTCCAAGCCCACTTTCAATAATATTGGAAATACTATTATCAATCTCATATTCATCATGGGGCTTAAATAAGTTCTCAAGATCATAAGAAGAATCACCCCAATCATGATCATTGCAACAAGTAGAGGACATAGCAAAAGTAGCATCCCCAAGCTTAGGGTTTTGCATATTATTAGCAGAATTGACATCAAGAGAGTTTATGGTAAAATCATTGCAATCATGCTTTTTATTCAAAGATCTATAGTGAATCACTCCATAAGGTACTTCATCACAATTTTAAGATTCACAAATTTCAAGCAAAACTTCATAAAGATAATCTAGTGCACAAAACTCACTAGCAATTGGTTCATCATAATTGTATTTCTTAAAAAGGTTAGCAAGTGGATGAGGATCCATATATATTAGGTTCTCTGTTTAGTAATAAATAAACAACTATTCCAACCATACGAGCAAACAAGAAACGGGCAAAAAGGCAAATATAGAGGGAGGATAGAGAGAGAGAGAGAGGGCGAATAAAACGGCAAGGGTGAAGTGGGGGAGAGGAAAACGAGAGGCAAATGGCAAATAATGTAATGCGGGAGATAGGGTTTGTGATGGGTACATGGTATGTTGACTTTTGCGCAAACTTCCCAGCAACAGCACCAAAAATTCTTCTTGCTACCTCTTGAGAACTGCGTTGGATTTCCCCGAAGAGGAGAGGATGATGCAACAAAGTAGCGTAAGTATTTCCCTCAGTTTTTGAGAACGAAGGTATCAATCCAGTAGGAGGCTACGCACGAGTCCGTCGTACCTACACAAAACAATAGCTCAACGCAACCAACGCGCTTACGGGTTGTCAATTCCTTCACGGTCACTTACGAAAGTGAGATCTGATAGAGATGATAAATAATATTTTTGGTATAGAGATGCAAAGTAAAAAGTAAAAGCAAAGCAAAAATAAAGTGATGGAGATTGATATGATGAGAAAGAGACCCGGGGGCCATAGGTTTCACTAGTGGCTTCTCTCAAGAGCATAAGTATTCTACGGTGGGTGAACAAATTACTGTTGAGCAATTGACAGAATTGCAGATAGTTATGAGAATATCTAGGTATGATCATGTATATAGGCATCACGTCCGAAACAAGTAGACCGACTCCTACCTGCATCTACTACTATTACTCCACTCATCGACCGCTATCCAGCATTCGTCTAGAGTATTAAGTTAAAAATAGAGTAACACCTTAAGCAAGATGACATGATGTAGAGGGATAGTTTCATGCAATATGATAAAAAACCCCATCTTGTTATCCTCGATGGCAACAATACAATACGTGCCTTGCTGCCCCTTCTGTCACTTGGAAAGGACACCGCAAGGTCGAACCCAAAGCTAAGCACTTCTCCCATGGCAAGAACAACTAATCTAGTAGGCCAAACCAAACTGATAATTCAAAGAGACCTGCAAAGATAACCAATCATACATAAAAGAATTCAGAGAAGATTCAAATATTATTCATAGATAGACTTGATCATAAACCCACAATTCATCAGTCTCAACAAACATACCGCAAAAAGAAGATTACATCGAATAGATCTCCACAAGGGAGGGGGAGAACATTGTATTGAGATCCAAAAAGAGAGAAGAAGCCATCTAGCTACTAACTATGGACCCGTAGGTCCGAAGTAAACTACTCACACTTCATCGGAGGGGCTTGGATGATGATGTAGAAGCCCCCCGTGATCGATGCCCCCTCCAGCGGAGCTCCAGAATAGGCCCCAAGATGGGATCTCGTGGATACATAAAGTTGCGGTGGTGGAATTAGCTTTTTGGTTCCGTATCTGATCGTTTGGGGGTACGTGGATATATATAGGAGGAAGAAGTACGTCGGTGGAGGTTCGAGGGGCCCACGAGGCAGGGGGCGCGCCCTAGGGTGGGACGCCCTCCACCCTCGTGACCGCCTCGTGGCTTTCTTGACGGAGGGTCCAAGTCTCCTGGATCTTACCTGATGAGAAAATCACGTTTCCGAAGGTTTCATACCGTTTGGACTCCATTTGATATTCCTTTTCTGCGAAACCCTTAAACAGGCAAAAAACAGCAATTCTGGGTTGGGCCTCCGGTTAATAGGTTAGTCCCAAAAATAATATAAAAGTGGATAATAAAGCCCAATAATGTCCAAAACAGTAGATAATATAGCATGAAGCAATCAAAAATTAAAGATACGTTAGAGACGTATCACCTATCAATGTACATTTTTAAAACACATCAAACCGGCAATTAGTTTCAAATATCTTTTTTTCACTTCGAGATTTTAAATTACATTAATTTTTATGCGTGGAGAATATGTTGGATTTTATATTCATATACATTTATTTTTAAAATCAGTTTGAATGTGAGTCGAAATTTCGGGATTAAAAACAGTTCGGACCGCACCGAAATATGCAAAATTTCGTATAATTTTTTAACCGTGGCCACAATATGTGCTGTAATGCTAACAAAAAGAATATGGCTCCAAAAAAACCTTAATAATTAGCAAATGGGCTGTAAATTATTAGAAATAATGGCACATGGGATGTATGCTGTTTTCCACAGATTTGTGGCTTTCCTAAAAAAAGGTTGACGCACAAGCAGTGACTGTTGGATGGCCATCCAACGGCTGTCGCGCTTCTTCAATTCCTGCTCCAGCCGCTCAAACAAGCGTCGGCGGGACTGCCTTCTCCCTCATCCCCGCGGCCGGCTCTGCTGCCGCACAGGCCTCACTGCCCCACCGTACTCCCGTCGCTGGCCTAGCCATCCCTCTACTCACCCACACCTACTGTTATTCTCCGGCGACGACAGACGAACCAGTAAACCCTCATACAGTCGTACTCCCCTCCGCGTGGGAAACAACTGCCGAGTCTTCCCTGCCTCCGTGTCGTTCCCTTCCTAGGCCTCGCCATCGTCCACCGCCCTGGTGCTCTCGGCGTGGCCTGGTCAACGTGGTCAACAACTGACATGCATCTGAAGTGGAATGTATGTGGAGAGGCCGACAGCTGGGTCCACGGCCGCATGCAAGGAAATGCCTCCTTATTATGCGCAAAATAATGATTCCTCCACCTGACATCAAGGACCCACCGAAAGGGCCTTTGTATTTCGCAAAAAAAACGTTACCGCCACTAACAGCTCGGACCCACCAGCTATATCTTCGCACGCAAGGAAGTGCCTCCTTATTACGCACAAAAAATTGAATACTCCCCCTGTTAGATGGGACCCAATATAGTGGCAGGCTGACTTGTGGGCCTACTAAGTTGACGGGGATGGAGGGCTTTGTCAACTCAGTCAATATGCACGATTCTAGCTCCAGTGACTGTACGATGTCCATCCAACGGCCATAGTGCTTCTTCAACCTCTGGTCTTCTTGCTCCAACCGCCCAAACCAGCGCCGGTCGTGCCTCGTGCTCCTGCCTCCCGTGGTCGGCTACGATGCGGCGGAGGCCTCACCGCCCCTACTACTCCCACCGCTGGCCAGGCCATCCCTCTACTCACCCACACCCCCTGTTATTCTGGGGCGACGGCAGCCTCACAACGCAGCAAACCAGTGAACCATCGTACTCCTCTACGCGTGGGCATCCACTATCGCGTCTTCCCCGGCTCCGCGTCGTCCCCTTCCTAGGCCTCGCAATCGTCCACCGCCCTGGTGCTCTCGGCGCGGCGTGGTCAACGTGGTCAAGGAATGGCTTCCATCGGACATGGACTGTACATGGAGAGGCTCACAGCTGGGTCCACGACCACAGCAAGGAAGTGCCTCCTTATTACGTGCAAAATAATTATTCCTCCACTTGACAGCGAGGACCCACCGGACGGGCCACCGTATTTCGCGAAAAAAACATTTGCCCCTGACTGCTGGGACCCACCAGCTACATCTTCGCACGCAAGGAAGTGCGTCCGGGCAGAAAAAAACGATTCGCCCCCCTGACTGCTGGGACCCACCAGCTACATCTTCGCAGGCAAGGAAGTGCCTGACAGTCGGGACCCACCTGGTCGAAGCATACGTAGTGTTGTCATTCTGGTCGCGAACGTGTACATACATATATACTGGTGGATGTAGATGCACGCACGTGTCATAGTAGAGGCGTGTACGCGTGGTAGTAGAGGCGCGCACGTAGCATGTACACGTACGTACAACGGCCAGGGTGCAAGAAAGAAAATACGGCCACGTATGTGTACATACGGGTGGGGTCTCGAACGCCTACTCGCGCATACGTATGGCCAGGGCTCGTGTACATGGTTGGGTCGGAACGGAGAAACAGCGTCGTCGTCGTGTTCATGGGGAGGCAACGGAATGCATCGTGTTCATGGGGAGGCAACAAAATGCGTTGTGTTCATCGGGAGGCAACGGAATGCGTGGGAGCCAACCGGCTGGGTCAGAACGGAATGCGTGGTCGTGTTCATCGGGAGGGCTTGGACAAAACAGGCGATGGAAACGAGGCCTGGCATACCACACAATGGAGGAAATAGACCTCCTACATTCGGAACAAGGTCCTGTTGATCGGGAGGGGTGTGGCGTACCGCAAAATGGAGGAAACGGACCTCCTACATTCGGAACGGGGGTCCTGTTGATCGGGAGGGGTGTGGCGTACCGCAAAACAGACGAAACGGACCTCCTACGGTTGAAACGGGGTCATGTTGATCGGGAGGGGTGTGGCGTACCGCAAAACAAATGAAACGGACCTCCTACGGTCGAAACGGGGTTTCTGTTAATCGGGAGGGTTGTGGCGTACCGCAAAACGGGACTCCATGGGATACTGTTCATCTCCACCGTCGACCTCCTCCAGCCTCCATGGGCTATTGTCGACCTCCTCCAGCCTCCATGGACTCCTGTTCATCCAGCCTCCACCGCGCGCTACTCCACCGGCTACTGTTCCACCACCCCTCCACGGGCACCCCTCCACCGTCTGCTGTTGATCCAGCCCTCTACACCACGGGGTCCTGTTCAATCACCCCTCCACGGGCACCCCTCCACCATCTACTATTCATCCAGCCCTCCACCACACCACGGGGTCATGTTCATCCAGAGGCAACGCCACCGCTCACTGTTCATCCACCCCCCACCCCCACCCCCCCCCCCCCCCCCGCAACGCTCACTGTTCATCCCAGAGGCAGCATCGATCGGCTTCAGTTAGCAGTAGTAGCGAAGGAATCGCTCGATCGGGTTCAATTAACAGCCATCGATTGATCGCTCGGGTTCAGTAACGCGTAGCCTGTAGTGCAATCGCTCGGGTTCAGTTAGAGCCCAACGCCTCGCTCGGGTTCAGTTAGAGCCAACGCCTCGCACACACGCGCGTACGTGTACGAGAGAAACGCGCATCGCTCGGCCCCCGACCTCCCACCGTAACCGGGAACTCCCTGAAATCCCCCCCCCCTCGCTTCTACCACGGTTTTTTCCGTCATGGACGGCCCAAAGAATGTCATGCAGCTGCGTCTCCGGCCTGCCCAGGACGAAAAGCCCATTTTTTCAAATAGAAGTAGGAGCCCACCACATCTATGATGATACCGGGTTTTGTCACAATTATCATCATAGAAGTGTCATATGTATGATAGAAAAAAATTTCGTTCGGCCCAAAATGTCACGGATGTGTCTTTTTTTTGTAGTGCTAACACTCATTTTAGCCAACGTGCAATACTATTCATCGGCGCTTTGTTTTGTTTCTCTAACCAGCACTAATACCATGTCACGGACATCATATTCATTGCGTTTGCAATGAGCCACGCCCTACAACCCCCTTGCCAGCATGGATTATTTTATAGTTAAGGAAATTTGGGTTATCAAGTTAGCTGTCGCGGAGCCTCCATGGACGGTGAGAGCCCCTTTTTCTTTGTGACTGCAGCGAGCCGGATGTTAGGCGTCGGTCTTTAGATTCTGGAGACCATGAACGGCCTTTCCTTCGCTGCGTTGGTTATGCGAGAGGCAACGAGGAGGACCTGCGTTGGTACGTGCATCAAGTTTAGTAGTCTTCAGTTCTATTTTTTGTTATGTCAGTATCTTCAGTTATGGTACGATTTGTATCATGCCGTAACCAACATATTCATTGTCATGTACTGTACTAGACGCAATACACACTCTCTCTCTCACTCACACTCTCTCTCTCTATAGAGAGAGAGCATGGACAGCTATATATATATATATATATATATGAGGGAGTGGGAGCCACACAGGGCCACGACAATCTCTTAGCCGTGTGCGGCACCCCTCTCCACAGTTTCACCCTCCGTCCATTTTTTCCCGCAGTGCACGAATAAGCCTTGCATGAACAAGTTCACCACCACCGTCACCACGCCGTTGTGCTGCCAGAACTCATCTACTACTTCGCCCGTATTGCTGGATCAAGAAGGCGAGGATGTCATCAAGCTGAACGTGTGCTGAACGCAGAGGTGTCGTACATTCGGTACTTGATCGGTTGGATAGCGAAGGTGTTCGACTACATCAACCGCGTTGATAAACACCTCCACTTTACGGTCTACGAGGGTACGTAGACACACTCTCCCCTCTCGTAGCTATGCATATCCATGGATAGATCATGCGTGTGCATAGAAATAAAATGTTTTCCTTGCAACATTCCCCAACAGGAACACACTAGTCTACAATAATAGCACCTACACAAACAAACAAATACTTGCACCCAACGTGATTAAGGGGTTGTCAATCCCTTCACGGTTACTCGCAAGGATGAGATCTAATATTGATAGATATAAAAGATAAGTAAAAGTGCAAAATAAGATAAAAGTAAATAAATTGCAGCAAGGTATTTTTGGGTTTTTGATTTTATAGATCTGAAAATAATACGATAAAAGATAGATCCGGGTGCCATAGTTTTCACTAGAGGCTTCTCTCTTGAAAGAAAACATATGATGGGTAAACAAATTAATGTTGAGCAATTGATAGAAAAGTGAATAATCATGTTGTCGGAGTAAATAGCCATGGGTAGCCTAGTTGGCTTCCCTTGGCCCTTCTGAAAAAATTACGAGCCCGTCCAGCTCTCAAAAGAATTCAAGACCTGGGGCCACCTTCCCCCTGCCGGCTATCCTGTAGGCCGGCTTCGGGGGGCGGCCCGCAATTAGCCCTCATGAAGGAGGCTGTGGGAGGGCCGACTTCGAGAAGTCGGCAACAACTAGGCCGACTCCAAGAAGCCGTCTCCCATAAAGCAGTCAAGATCGTACCCGCGAAGTCCGCGTCCACCCAGCAATGATGAAGCAGGGCGTGGCTACAGTAAAGCTTGCCACCCCCAAAACACGGAGCACGCCCAGCACAATGCGCCGTACGGGTGGCCACGACCCGTCCGGCGCGGCACTGTTGCCATGGCGGCCTTGACGCCGTCCACGACGGGCCACCAGCGTGGTCCCCGAGGCGGCGGGCCCCTTCGGGCAGAGAGATACCGAAGGCGGCCGCACCTCCTCTCGCGTCGGCCCGATGGAGAGCCGGCCCCCCATAGCCGGCTCGCCATCCTCCTCGAAGAAGACGCCCATTAAGGAGACAAGATACGGCGGGGCTACAGTAATCGCCCGCCAGGGCGGCGGTACTGTAGCCATGCTTACCCCGACCAAGCCCGCGTCATCAACACGGAGCAACAGTAACGAGCCACCGACCAGGCCCTAGACAGTGGGGCCTACCTGTCGACCAGGGTGCCGGCAGCCGGCGGGACCCACCAGTTGGCGGGCCCCAGCAGCCGGCGGAGAAGCCGGCGAGCATAGTCACAGACGGCTGGGCCCCACGCCCAGCCGGATTACCTTTGTACCCCCGGGGGGTAGGCCTATATAAACCCCCCGGCGTACCCATGCAAAGGGTTGGACTCTCAAGCTAGTCTTAGACACCATACAAGGAGAGGAAGCACGCTAGCCGTGCCCTTCTTCCTCCTTCCACCGAAACAGCTCAAGGAGCATCTTGTAGCCACTTGTTCATCTAGTGATCATGCGGAGACCCCGCAGAGCAGCAGTAGGGGTGTTATCTCCACGGAGAGCCCTGGAGCTGGGTAAAGTATGCCGGCGAGCTTGTCTTCGCCTCATCACGTTTCCAGGCACCGGCGACGTCTTGTTGGCTCCCACAATGATAAGCCACCCGTTGGCATATGTCGCACCTACCACCCGACATTTGGCGCCCACCGTGGGACCAGGTGCACCGTCGTGCGGAGACCTGTTCTAGACGGGAACCCTCTTCCTCCCTAGCGAGCGTAGCCAGCCCGGCACGCCCGATGGTGCTTGCCACGATGCGCTGCAAGGCGTCGCCAGCATCTGCGCGGCAAGCAGCCTCGCTGATCTCCTCGACGAGGCCCGCATCTCCGACGAGCTCGCCTCCGATGCGGGCACCGACCACCTCGCCAACCTCCTTAGCCATCTCCATGTCTCCAGCGAGCCTGCTGCGGATCTGGAGTCGGTTGGCTCCACCGACCCGATGCCTGTCGACTCTGTTGACTCTGACACGGCCTCCTACGACACCTTCCCCACCAACATCACGATCTACAACGACCCGCTCCCTCGGGCCGACGATCGCGATACTGTCACCACTGAGGTGATGTTATCGGCCATGGCGATCCGGCCGACGAGAGCGCCCACGACGCCCCGCGCGCAGCGGCCCACGACTTGTCCGTCCCCCTCCCGGCTGATGCCGACGACGAAGCACTGGAGGCACGCCGTCTCGCGCTCCTCGCGGAGGGCCGGAGGCTGGCTTCCGTGAGACGCCTCACCGAGGCTTACCAGCGCGAAGCTGACCGCGCCGCCTTCGGCATGCCGGCTCCGGCTGGCCCAAGCCGGGCTGGTGCTGTCAGCCAATGCGGCGCCGTCATCGCCGACGCGCTGGGAGTCGACCGCCCGGTCTTTGCCACTCCGCTCGAGAATCTGCGCGCCGCCCAGGCGGCCGTAGACGAGTTGGACGGCTTGGAGGCCGAAAACCTCCCCCACATGACCCGGCGCATACAGCAACTGATTGACGCGGCCGCTCAGCGGCACGAGGCCGACGCCCGCGCGGGAAGCCCACCCCCGCGTCAGGATCATGGCGCGACGTCATGGACGCCGACTAAGAGTAACACCCGCGCGCGGCGCGAGAAAGAGCCGGTTTCCAGCCGAAGCCGGACACGAATCTCCATCGAGCGCGACGCGTACGGCCGTCCCCGAGCCAGGGAATGGCGGGGCAGCCCGCCTCCGCCTCGTGCTCATGGAGAAAGATACCCCACCCCACCGCCAGTGGCGCATTCGACTCTCAACGGCCGACTAGGTCGCCACGAAGGAGTCGGCGAGAACGACGCCCGCCATCGGATCGACCGCCTGGCCAGATCCCTGGCGCTGGAAGAAGAAGACGATGTCGGCCCGCCCTGCTTCGGCCCCCGCATCCGCGACGAGCCCTTCCCCAAAGGGTTCTCGCTCCCAAGAGACATGCCCAAGTACATCGGCTCAGTGAAGCCGGAAGACTGGCTGATCGACTACTCCACGGCAGTCAGCATAGCCAACGGCAACCGGCGGGTTGCCGTAAAGTACGTGCCCCTCATGCTGCAAGGCACGGCACGGACTTGGCTTAACAGCCTCAAGCCTCTCAGCATCAACAGCTGGGTAGATTTTACCGAAGCTTTCGTTCGCAACTTCACCAGCACCTACAAGCGGGCTCCCAAGCCCAGGCAGCTCTCCCTGTGCGTACAGGGCCCAGCCGAGTCCACTCGCGACTACCTCACGCGTTGGCCCGAGCTTCGCAACTCTTGTGAAGGGTTGCACGAGGTGCGGGCCATCGAATACTTCACTGCCGGGTGCCGAGAAGGCACCCTCCTCAAGCACAAGCTTCTCTGCGACGAGCCAACTACCCTCGACGAGCTTCTGAACATCGCCGACAGATACGCCACCGCCGATTCTTCGATGAAGACCGAGCTCCGGGTAGACGCGTTCGGGAAAGTTCTTAACCCGGCGCCCAAGACGCCGACAGGAGATTCCGGCCGACGCCAGCACCCGAACGACCAGAAGCGTAAAGGCCCTGCGCCGCCTCCCGTTAACAGGCAGGTGGCCACGGTCGATGACACGCTGCCTGAAGGGCGGCCCACTCCCAAGAAGCCCAAGGGCGTCCGGGCAGCTTGGCAGCCGGCTTTCTCCTACGAGCAAGCTCTCGACGCCCCGTGCAAGTTCCATAGCGTCGCGAAGCCGTCCAACCACACAACCCGAAAGTGCAACTGGCTCGCCCGAATCTCCAAGGGCGAAGGGCTCACGCCGACTCCTCCTGCCGGTCCGCCGCCTCCGGCTCCGCCGGCTCAGGTCGCCCGGCCCGCAGTCGGCGCCGTGCAGGACGAGTTCCCCGACGAGCAAACATCCTACATCATCTTTACGAGCCAGCCCGAAGACCGGCGCAGCAAGCGCCGAGAGCATCAGGAAGTCAGTGTGGTCGCTGCTAACCTAGCCGGCCACATGCATTGGTCAGAGAAACCCATCAGCTGGAGCCGGGCCGGCCACCCAGAGGTGATGCCATCTCCCGGCTCCTATGCTTTGGTCCTGGAGGCCACCCTCGCGACGGGCAGACGCGCCGCCCGCTTCTCCCGCGTGCAGATAGATGGCAGAAGCAGCATCAAAATCCTGTACCGCGACACCCTGGAGAAGTTAAGTGTCAAGACGAAGCAACTTGTGCCGACTCGGACGGTGTTTCACGGCATCATGCCCGGTTTGTCCTGTGCCCCCATCGGCAAGATCAAGATCGACGTACTCTTTGGGGACAAGGAGCACTTCCACCGGGAGGCGATCTAGTTCGAAGTGGTGGACCTGGAGAGCCCTTACCATGCATTGCTTGGCCGACCCGCCTTGGCCAAGTTCATGGCGGTCCCCCACTACGCATACCTCAAGATGAAGATACCAAGCTCCAAGGGCATCATCACCATAGCCGGCGATTACAAGAAGTCTGCCGAGTGCGCTGCAGCCAGCAGCCGATTGGCCGAGTCCCTTGTGATTGCCGAAGAAAAGAAGACGCTGGACCGGGTCGTGGCCCTGGCCAGCAAGCAGCTGAGCCAGCCCACCGACTCCAAGGAGCATGATGCCCAAGGATCTTTCCAGCCGGCCAAGGAGACCAAGAAGATACCTCTTGACCCAGAGCACCCAGAGAGGTTTGCCGTCATTGGGGCAAGCCTGAACAGCAAATAGGAAGGCGAGCTCGCCGATTTCCTCCATGAGAATCGGGATAACTTTGCATGGTCCCCCAAGGACATGCCGGGTGTTCCGAAGGATTTCGCCGAGCACAAGCTACACGTGCGAGAAGACGCAAAACCAGTCAAGCAGCCTCTCCGCCGAATGTCAGAGGAGAAGAGAAGGATTGTAGGGGAGGAGATAGCCCGGCTTCTTGCAGCCGGCTTCATCATGGAAGTTTTCTTCTCGGAGTGGCTTGCCAACCCGGTTCTCGTGCTGAAGAAGAATAACAAGTGGCGCATGTGTATAGACTACACAAGCCTCAACAAAGCCTGCCCCAAAGATCCCTTCGCCCTGCCGAGAATTGACCAAGTGATAGACTCCACAGCCGGATGCGAGCTATTGAGTTTTTTGGATGCTTATTTAGGATACCACCAGATAAAACTGAACCCGGAAGACCGCCTGAAGACCGCCTTCATCACGCCATTTGGAGCCTTCTGCTACCTGACCATGACATTCGGCTTGAGGAATGCCGGTGCCACTTTTCAGCATTGCATGCAGAAGTGCATCCTCACGCAACTCGGCAAAAATGCTCACGTCTACGTGGACGATATCATGGTGAAGACGGAGAAGCACCGCACCTTGCTGGAAGACCTGAAAGAAACATTCGAGAACCTACGCCGGTTCCGAATCAAGCTCAACCCTGAGAAATGCGTGTTTGGAGTGCCAGTCGGCCAGCTCCTAGGCTTCCTGGTCTCCGAACGCGGCATCGAGTGCAACTCGGTGAAGATCAAGGCCATCGAGAGAATGGCGATCCCCACCAAGCTTCGAGAAATCCAGAAGTTCACCGGGTGCTTGGCCGCTTTAAACCGCTTCATCAGCCGGCTCGGAGAGAAAGCCCTCCCTCTCTACCGCCTCATGAAGAAGAGCACTCACTTCGAGTGGAATGACCAGGCTGATCAAGCCTTTCACGAGCTGAAGAAGATGCTGGCCACGCCGCCTGTCTTGGCGGCGCCGACTGAGAAAGAGCCCATGCTCCTTTACATTGCCGCAACCAGCCGGGTGGTCAGCGCCGTCATCGTGGTCCAATGCCCAGAAGAAGGCCGAGCCCAGCCGGTCGAGAGGCCGGTGTACTACTTGAGCGAGGTGCTGTCCGCCTCAAAGCAGAACTACCCGCACTACCAGAAGATGTGCTACGGCATGTATTTCACCGCCAAGAAGCTGAAGCCCTACTTTCAAGAGCATCCCATCACGGTCGTATGCACTGCCCCACTGGCCGAGATCATAGGCAGCCGGGATGCATCCGGCCGGGTGGCGAAGTGGGCCATCGAGCTGGCCCCCTACACAATCTTCTACCAGCCCCGCACTGCCATCAAGTCCCAAGCATTGGCCGACTTCCTCTTCGACTGGGCCGAGACCCAGTACCTGCCGCCGGCTCCTGACTCCACCCATTGGCGCATGCACTTTGATGGGTCCAAGATGCGCACTGGCTTGGGAGCCGGTGTCGTCCTTACCTCTCCCAAGGGCGACAAGCTTAGATTCACGCTACAGATCCACTTCGCCGCCTCCAACAATGTAGCCGAATACGAGGCGCTCATACATGGGGTCCGGCTTGCCAAGGAACTCGGCATCCGCCGGATCCTATGTTATGGCGACTCGGATTTGGTGGTTCAACAATCATCCGGCGACTGGGACGCCAAGGACGCAAACATGGCAAGCTACCGCTTCCTGGTGCAGCAAATCAGTGGATACTTTGAAGGATGCGAGTTCCTCCACGTGCCGGGAGCCGACAACGAGCCAGCCGATGCCCTGGCCCGAATAGGCTCCACTCGGCAAGCAATACCAACCGGCGTCGCTCTACAACGCCTCCTCAAGCCATCCCTCAAGCCGTGTCCAGAATCCGACTCCATCTTCATGCCGCCCAACCCCAACGGGGCCGGGTCCGGCTCGAAGAACCAAGCAGGCGATCCAGGGACTTCAGTACTCGGCTCGGGGACTGCGGTAGCCGGCCCGGGGACTGCGGTAGCTGGCCCGGGGACTGCGGTAGCCGGCCCGGGGACTGCAGTAGCCGGCCCGGGGACTACGTCAACATAGTAGTCAGCGGCCGACTCCAGCACTTCAGCACCCAACCCGCCCACCCTGGTGGCAGTAGCCACATTGGCGGTAGGGGAAGTCACAGCCCCGTCATGGGCCCAATCCATCCTCAACTTCCTAGTAAACCAACATCTGCCGGCTGACGAAACAGAAGCGAGACAAGTCCAGCGTCGAGCCGGAGCATACACGATCGTCAACAGAGAGCTGGTCAAGCGCAGTGTCACTGGAGTCCTTCAACGGTGCGTCGAGCAAGAGAAGGGCATTGCAATCCTCAGAGATATACACCAAGGAGAATGCGGCCACCATGCCGCCTCAAGATCACTTGTCGCCAAAGCTTTCCGCCACGGCTTTTTCTGGCCGACTGCTTTGGATGACGCCAAGGAATTAGTTAAGCACTGCAAAGGCTGCCAACTTTTCAGCTCCAAGCAACACATGCCGGCTTCGGCACTCAAGACCATCCCCATCACTTGGCCCTTTGCCGTTTGGGGATTAGACATGGTGGGCCCATTCAAGACGGCGCGCAGCGGCATGACACATTTGCTCGTCGCCGTAGATAAATTCACCAAGTAGATCGAAGCAAAGCCGATCAAGAAGCTGAATGGGCCGACTGCCGTGACATTCATCGCAGACATAACAACTCGGTACGGCGTGCCGCACAGCATCATCACCGACAATGGCACAAACTTTGCCAAAGGAGCCTTGGCACGTTTTTGCGCTGCACAAGGTATCCAGCTGGACTTAGCGTCCGTCGCCCACCCGCAGTCAAACGGCCAGGTCGAGCGAGCCAACGGCCTCATCCTCTCCGGCATCAAGCCCCGACTAGTCGTACCTCTGGAGCGTTCAGCCGGCTGTTGGCTCGATGAGCTGCCGGCTGTCCTCTGGAGTCTGCGCACCACCCCAAACAAGTCAACCGGCTTCACTCCTTTTTTCCTCGTGTACGGTGCCGAAGCAATCATCCCAACCGACATCGAGTTCGACTCACCTCGGGTGACCATGTACACGGAGGCGGAGGCCAAGGAAGCACGAGAAGACGGCGTCGACCTGCTGGAAGAAGGCCGGCTGTTAGCCCTCAGCCGGTCTGCCATCTACCAGCAGGGGTTGCGCCACTACCACAGCCGGAAGGTCAGGCCAAGGACCTTCCAGGAGGGCGACCTTGTGCTCCGGCTAATCCAGCGAACAGCCGGCCAGCATAAGCTCTCGGCCCCCTGGGAAGGCCCCTTCGTCATCAGCAGAGCTCTCGGCAACGGCTCCTACTACTTGATCGACGCACAGAAACCCAAGGCACGCAAGAGAGACGACTCGGGCAAGGAGTCGGAACGACCATGGAACGCCAATCTCCTTCGAAGATTTTACAGTTGAAATGCAGTATGTATCACGTTAACTTTTGTATTAAGTACGAGACAATAGGCTCCCCGAGGAGGACTCAGGGACTGCCATCTTTTATCTGCGAATGAACAATATCATGCTTATGACCTTGTCATTTCATTTACTCATTCTGTCCGGCACCGGGTTCGACCAGTCGGCCCGGGGACTGACCGACTAAAGTTATATTAGAAGTCTTACCCGTAGTCAGGCAAGTAGTGTGCCGGCACCCAAGCTTAGCTCTTGCCAAAGCCGCAATTCGAAGAACCGGCTGTTCGGCTGGCAAGAGTCAAAAGCAGGAAAGGGTGCACACACGAAAAATGTCTAGGGACCAGCGGACTAATATAACAGGAGCCGGTTTGTCGCCTGCCGCCGACCGACTACCAGAGTAGCCAGCCGGCCGGTTTCCATTCACTTCGCTTCAATCTAAGAAAGCTTGAGTACTTGCCTCCCCAAAGCGGGAAGGTGGCAAAGGAAAAAGCCTAAGGATAAAAAGCGTACGTGCATGGAAACCAAACATGCATACCATAATGTTTACATAAAAAGACATCTAAGAGGCCGACATCCAACATAGTTCGATACACCCCTAGCGAATGGAATTGCAAAAGCTTAAACAATTGTTCCAAAAGACGACAAGCAGGAAAAATAAAGTTGGCAAGTCAAGCTGGCGGAGCGGTTGACGAGCTGGGCTGGTCGGTGGAGACGGTTGCGTCGGCTGAGGGAGCGGCCGGCTGGTGAACTTCGGCTTGATCACCGCCTCCTGCAGTGGGCGCGGTTCCACGCGCCTCGTTGCTGGAGGCATGATCAGCTGGAGGCTGGCCGGTTGTTCCGCTAGCCGGCTCAACGTCTTCGCCGTCTTCGTCCTCGTCATCCTCGCCCTCATCGCTAGAGGCGATCTCCTCGGCCGAGTCCTCGCCCGCCACCGGGTCCAGGCCGAACCAGTCCTCCGGTTGTGCAACACCGTCGTCATTTAGCTCGGGCGCGAAGACACTGATGTCAGTGCACTCGGCGATCGTCGAGGCACGCTGGGCAATTGCCGGCCGCACTTCCTCCAGCTCCGCGTCAGCTTCCAGCCTCCAATTATGCAGCTGGTCCAGGCTTAGCCCTGGGTACCAGGCGCGGACGAACTCCAACGCCCGCCCGGCTCCGAGGCGGGCCGCTGACGCCTTCCATGCTTCAAAACAGCCGACTGCGACCTCCAGCCAGTCGGCCATCCGTCTTGGTGTGCGGGGGATCGTCTGGCCAGGCCAGAGGGCGGCCAGCACCTGCGCCCCGGCACGTTTAAGCCGGCGAAGCATCCGGTGAGCCGGCTGCAGCCGTGCTTCGACGGCCACGAGCTGCTCCGCCAGCGTCCGATTGGCGTCCGTCGCGACGTTGATGCCCGCCTGACGGCGCGCCTCGCGATAAGCCTCGATCGCTTGGGCGGCAAGGGTGGAGTGTCCCGGAAAGTAATCTGCACAAGAAAAGGGGCGGCAGCACAAGTCAGCCCATGACCCCAGGCGGCCAGCAGGCAGAAGAAGGGCGAAAAAAGCAGCTTACCATCGATCAAGTCTTCGATGCGGCCGAAGCCCGCATCCAGTGCTCGACGAGTCTCAGCCCAGCTTGCCGCCTCGTTCTCAAACTCCGCCTTCAGGGCGGCCTCGCTCTCCTGCGCCTTCTGCAGGGCCGCCTTGTGGCTTTCTTCCTGATCAGCCAGCTTCTTGGCCAGGCGGTCACGCTCCTGGGCCAAGGTGGCGTACTCGGCGTCCCTGGTACGAAGGGCGGTCTGCGCCTCGCCAAGCTCTCTCCGCAAGTCGGCGTTGGCTCCTGCAAAGAACAAAAGACAAAAAGAAAAAACCAATGAGGGAAAGGTCATCAAGGAAGATCCGACCCGACTGCTCAGCAGTCGGCCCGAATCTCGGGGACTACACCCAGTGGGTGCGCTGATGCGCCCCCATAGGAAACAGATAAAAACAAACACTTACTTCGGCTGTTGGCTAGGTCTTCGATCTTCCGACCCAACTCCTGAGCCTGGGAGTTGAAGGCGGCAGCACGGGAATTATGATATTCCTGGAAGTTAAGATAGAAAGCAAACACGAGATGGTCGCGAAGAAAGATCCGACCCGACTGCGCAGCAGTCGACCCAAATCTCGGGGACTACACCCAGTGGGTGCGCTGACGTGCCCCCACGGAAGAAATCAAGGAACCAGAGCGGTCAAGAGCAAAAAACTTACCCGGATGGCAGCTCGCGTTGACAGGAACTCCTGCGTGTATTGCTGCGGGAGCTCGGCCTGAGCTCGCAGCCGATTCCGGACCTCTTGGGCCACCACATTTAGCTCGCCGCTCCCCGCGCTGGGAGTCCACCCGGACGTACCGGAGCTGGCCGGCGCCCGCGGCTCGGCGCGACTCCGGCGGGGCGGCACTTCCCCCTGCGCGCTGGCACGTCACCCGCTGAATCTCAAGGCCGGCTCCGACTTTAGGCGCGTCCCTAGCCGGCTCCATTGGTGCCATCGACGACTGGCCGCCTTCGCCCGCGCCGACTGGCGCAGCCGGCGGCGTCCTCCCCGCGAAGACCTCGAAGAGCTCCTCCCTTTGCACCGACGGCGGGTCCTGGATGATCTCCTCCACCAGGGGCAATGGGATGTCCGGGTCTACGGATCGGAGTGGGATGGCGAGCAGGGGGGTTGGTCGCGCGAGCCCTCCGCCTCTGCCTCTGCCTCCGCAGTCGCCCGCTCCGCCTGAGTCCTGGCCGCCTCCTCCGCCCGCTCCTTCGCCGCCTGAGCTACCTCCCGATCCGCCGCCTCCCTCGCCTCCCGCGCCTCACGAGCGTTCCGCTCTGTGGCTTCCATGAGGTCGACGCGGGGATCCATGCGGCGGGAGCCCGAAGACCCTCCAGCCGGCCCGACGACGGAGCCGCCTAGGCCTCGCTCCAGAGAAAGCGGCACCCTGCTCAGAAAACGGAGAAAAGTTAGGAAGAATGATTCAAACAGAAGAACACAACAAAACAAGCATACAAGCGAATGGATGCTTACACCGAGACCGCCTGGGGCTGCTTCACCGCTTTCCGGAAGCGGGCCGCCTTCGCTGCCGCCTCGTCTCGCTTCGTCGCTGCGGCGGAGGTCTTTGGCTTCTTCGACCGATTGCCGAAGAGTGCTGACGCGGCCCGGCACTTCGGAGCGCCGCCGCCTGCAGCCGGCGTGGCAGACGGGCCCGCGTTGTGGTGGACGGGCGCCGGCTGGCGACGTGGGACTTCTTCGGCGTCGGCGTCGTCCGGCCAGTCCTCGAAGCTGGCGGAGAGCCCGGTGCCTCCGGGTTCAATGTTGTCACCTACGACGGCCTCCTCCATCGCGGCTACCCCCAAGTCCGGATCGTCAACATCGTCCATCGTGCGATCGGGGGCGTACTGACGCTCGATCCCTGCCGCCCCAGCCGGCGGCGGCAGAAGGGGGTTCTGCAAGCAAGAGCCGGCTGATCAGAGGACGACCATCATGGAGTCAGCTGACAACAAAAAGAAGATAGAAGAAAGAAGCTTACCACAGGCGGTGGGTTGGCGCGAGAATACGGCGCCTTGCCGTATCGCCAGTCCCCGGCAAGCTTGCAGTTGGCGATGTAGTTGACCATGAGCGCCACTTCCGCGTGCGGCATTTCCCGCGTGCTCAGCCGGCTTGGGTCGAAGCGGCCGCTCATCTGGCACATCATGTGGGGCCGGCTTTGGAGCGGAAGGATTCGGCGCTCCACGAAAGCGGCCACCAAGTCGGCTCCGCGCAGACCCTCCGACTGGATCATTACTCAAGGCCGGGAGATGGTGGCGTTCCCAGCCGGCGACAGGGACTTGGACCGATAACTCCACGACGGCTGCCTCCCAGCCGGTGGGCCGACTACGTAGGCCGGCAGATTGACGTGGTCTCCTCTCGGGGGTGAGCCGGCGTTCTTCACGTAAAAATATGACTTCTACCAGATCTTCACTGACTAGATCAGAGGGATGGAGGGGAACGGGTTGTTGTCACCTGACCTCCTCATGGCGATGTAGGCTCCACAGGGAGCCGGCACGCCGGCGGTGACGGTGCCGAGTTTGCTCTGGAAGAGCTCCCCCCAGAGCTCCAGCGTGGGGAGCACGCCCAAGAAACCCTCGCAGAGGGAGACGAAGGCCAACACGAGCATCACCGCGTTGGGCGTGACGTGATTCGGCTACAGATTGTAGAACTCCAGAAAGGAGCGCAGAAACCCGCTCGCCGGCAAGCCGAAGCCCCGGAGGAAATGCGAGCGGAAGACGACCCGCTCGCCTTCCTCCGGCTCCGGCGAGACCTCCGCCGCGGGCACCAGACGGACTTGCACGAGATTGGCGCCGGGCAGGCGCCGCGTCTGGCGGAGGAACTCCACTTGCTCGTTGTCGACGTTGGAGCCGTCCCATGAGCTCGATAACACCATGGGGCAGAGCGCGGTGAGCGTGCTGCAGTGAGAAGCTGCGACGGTAGCATGAGGAAGAAGAAGAAGAAGCAAGAAGACGAGGAGGGATGGAGCGTGGGAGAGCAAGCGAACCTCTGTCTCTCCCCTCCTCCCCCTACTTGTAGGCTCGAGCGGCGGAGCCGAGGAGGCGCGGCGTGGGGAAACGTGGGATCGATCATGCCCACTTCCCCCACGACCCGCATTTATTTCGCCCTAATGGCGAATTCAAGGTGCCACAGGAAGACGAGCCGTCTCCCTGGGCCGCAGAAGATTAGCACTCGGGCCGAGGCCAGGGAGTGGCGGGCCCAGGCCTGCGGCGGCGTCCCGTCGCGCGCATGCGTGGGCAGGATTCCGCCGACACGTGGCCCACGGGGGGCCCACCATCAGCATGCAAGTCGGCCGCCATCCTGGCCGCAAGATACGAGAACTCTCTGAAGACGGCCTAAGCCAGCAAAGTCGGCTCCTCGGGGTAAGAAGATGATCAAGCTTCTCGTCCCTCTGTCCGCCTCGAAGCTCGCCCAGCTTTGGGGACTACTGTCGGAGTAAATAGCCATGGGTAGCCTAGCCGGCTTCCCCTGGCCCTTCTAAAAAAATTACGAGCCCGTCCGGCTCTCAAAAGAATTCAAGACCTGGGGCCGCCTTCCCCCTGCCGGCTATCCTCTAGGCCGGCTTCGGGGGGCGGCCCGCAATTAGCCCTCATGAAGGAGGCTGTGGGAGGGCCGACTTCGAGAAGTCGGCAACAAATAGGCCGACTCCAAGAAGCCGTCTCCCATAAAGCAGTCAAGATCGTACCCGCGAAGTTCGCGTCCACCCAGCAATGATGAAGCAGGGCATGGCTACAGTAAAGCCTGCCACCCCAAAAACCCAGAGCACGCCCAGCACAGTGCGCCGTACGGGTGGCCACGACCCGTCCGGCGCGGCACTGTTGCCACGGCGGCCTTGACGCCGTCCACGACGGGCCACCAGCGTGGCCCCCGAGGCGGTGGGCCCCTTCGGGCAGAGAGATACCGAAGGCGGCCGCACCTCCTCTCGAGTCGGCCCGATGGAGAGCCGGCCCCCCATAGCTGGCTCGCCATCCGCCTCGAAGAAGACGCCCATTAAGGAGACAAGATACGGTGAGGCTACAGTAATCGCCCGCCAGGGCGGCGGTATTGTAGCCACGCTTACCCCGACCAAGCCCGCGTCATCAGCACGGAGCAACAGTAACCAGCCACCGACCAGGCCCTGGACAGTGGGGCCTGCCTGTCGACCAGGGTGCCGGCAGCCGGCGGGACCCACCAGTCGGCGGGCCCCAGCAGCCGGCGGAGAAGCCGGCGAGCATAGTCACAGACGGCTGGGCCCCGCGCCCAGCCGGATTACCTTTGTACCCCCGGGGGGTAGGCCTATATAAACCCCCAGCGCACCCATGCAAAGGGTTGGACTCTCAAGCTAGTCTTAGACACCATACAAGGAGAGGAAGCAGGCTAGCCGTGCCCTTCTTCCTCCTTCCACCGAAACAGCTCAAGGAGCATCTTGTAGCCACTTGTTCATCTAGTGATCATGCGGAGACCCCGCAGAGCAGCAGTAGGGATGTTATCTCCACGGAGAGCCCTGAAGCTGGGTAAAGTACGCCGGCGAGCTTGTCTTCGCCTCACCCCGTTTCCAGGCACCGGCGACGTCTTGTTGGCTCCCACAATGATAAGCCACCCGTTGGCATATGTCCCACCTACCACCCGACACATGTAGACATCTAAGGCAATGCTCATGTATATAGGCATCACGTCCGAGACAAGTAGACCGACTCCTGCCTGCATCTACTACTATTACTCCACACATCGACCGCTATCCAGCATGCATCTAGTGTATTAAGTTAACATTTAACAAGAATGGAGTAACGCCTTAAACAAGATGACATGATGTAGAGGGATAGATCCAATCAATATGAAAAAAATCATCTTTTTATCCTTAATGGCAACAATACAAATACGTGTCATGTGCCCTTCTGTCACTCGGATTGAGCACCGCAAGATTGAACCCATTACAAAGCACCTCTCTCATTGCAAGAAAAATCAATCTAGTTGGCCAAACCAAATCAGTGGATCGGAGAGAAATACAAAGCTATATAAATCATGCATAAAAGAGTTCAGAGAAGACTCAAATAATATTCGTACATAATCTGAACATAAACCCATAATTCATCGGATCTCAACAAACGCACTGCAAAAGAAGATTACATCGAATAGATCTCCAAGAACATCGACGAGAACATTGTTTTGAAGATCAAAGAGAGGGAAGAAACCATCTAGCTACTAGATATGGACCCGTAGGTCTGTGGTAAAGTACTCACACATCATCGAAAGGTCAACAAGGTTGATGTATAAGGCCTCCGTGATCGAATCCCCCTCCTGAGGAGTACCGAAAATGGCCCCAAAATGGAATCTCACAAGAACAGAAGCTTGCGGCAGCAAAAAAGTATTTTTGGTGTGCCCTCTGGTCTTCGGGGAATATTTGGGTATTTATAGCAGAAAAATTAGGGTTGGAAGTGCCACGAGGGGCCCACAAGCTTGGGGAGCGCGCCCCCTGGGGCATGCCCTCAGAGCTTGTGGCCATCTCGTGGCCCTTGTGGCATCCTCCCGAAGCTTTCTGGGTGTCTTATTGTCCAAGAAAAATCATCAAAAAGTTCCGTTCCATTTGGACACTATTTGGTATTGATTTCCTGTGAAGGCAAAAACAAGGAAAAACTGCAACTAGCACTAGGCACTAGGTTAATAGGTTAGTCCCAAAAAATGATATAAAATAGCATAATAATGCATATAAAACATTCAAGATTGATAATATAATTGCGTAGAACAGTCAAAAAATACAGATATGTTGGAGACGTATCACTTATCTTCTTTATGACCAATCTTTGGATAACTCCTTGAAAAGCACCTTGGTCAACACGTGATCTTCTTCTAATAACCTTGAAACCAACAAATCGTCTTCAAGCAAAGCCTATCATCAAATTCTTCAAATATAACTCAAGGAACCATTAGTCTATAGGGATTGTCATCAGTTACCAAAATCACACATGGAGGCATCATGCTCTTTCAGCAGTGCATCTAGATCTTGTCCAAACGACTCGCCCCCTATGTCATCGGCCATGGCTTTCCCTGTTGGCGGTGTGACCCATGGTGGGTGTGGGGCGGTGCGAACTACCTCCGTCGAGTTCCTGGCGGTGAGGCCCTATCGCAGTGGTGCATTGGGCCGGCGGTCGCGGAGGGTGTTCCCGACCGCTGCTGGACTCTGGCTTCCGCTGGATCCACTTGCCCAGACTCGACGGTTCAAGTAGGTAAGACTTGCGTTCAAGGATTTCTGATGACCCACAAGTATAGGGGATCTATCATAGTCCTTTCAATAAGTAATAGTGTCAAACCTAACAAGGAGCAGAAGGAAATGACAAGCAATTTTTAGTAAGGTATTCTCTGCAAGCACTGAAATTATCGGTAACAGATAGTTTTGTGATAAGGTAATTTGTAATGGGTAACAAGTAACAAAAGTAAACAATGTGCAGCAAGGTGGACCAATCCTTTTTGTAGCAAAGGACAAGCCTGGACAAACTCTTATATAAAGGAAAGTGCTCCCGAGGACACATGGGAATTATCGTCAAGCTAGTATTCATCATGCTCATATGATTTGCGTTCGTTACTTCGATAATTTGATATGTGGGTGGACCGGTGCTTGGGTACTGCCCTTCCTTGGACAAGCATACCACTTATGATTAACCCCCTCGCAAGCATCTGCAACTACGAAAGAAGAATTAAGGTAAACCTAACCATAGCATGAAACATATGGATCCAAATCAGCCCCTTACGAAGCAACGCATAAACTAGGGTTTAAACTTCTGTCACTCTAGCAACCCATCATCTACTTATTACTTCCCAATGCCTTCCCCTAGGCCTAAACAATGGTGAAGTGTCATGTAGTCGACGTTCACATAACACCACTAGAGGAAAGACAACATACATCTCATCAAAATATCGAACGAATACCAAATTCACATGACTACTTATAACAAGACTTCTCCCATGTCCTCAGGAACAAACGTAACTACTCACAAATCATATTCATGTTCATAATCAGAGGGGTATTAATGTGCATAAAGGATCTGAACATATAATCTTCCACCGAATAAACCAACTAGCATCAACTACAAGGAGTAATCAACACTACTAGCAACCCACAGGTACCAATTTGAGGTTTTGAGACAAAGATCGGATACAAGAGATGAACTAGGGATTGAGAGGAGATGGTGCTGGTGAAGATGTTGATGGATCTTCACCCCCTCCCGATGAGAGGATCGATGGTGACGATTTCCCCCTCTCGGAGGGATGTTTCCCCGGCAGAACAGCTCCGCCAGAGCCCTAGATTGGTTCCGCCAAGGTTCCGCCTAGAGACGGCGGCACTTCGTCCCGAAAACTTTCTTATCATTTTTTCCATGGCAAAAGACACCTTATACCAGAAGATGGGCAATGGGGGGCTTCCAGGTGGCCCACGAGGCAGGGGGAAGGGCACGCCCTCCAGCCTCATGGACAGTGGGTGGCCCCACTCACGTGCTTCCTTCGCCCAATATTTTTTATATATTCCAAAACTGACTTTCATGGAGTTTTAGGACTTTCGGAGTTGTGCAGAATAGGTCTCTAATATTTGCTCCTTTTCTAGCCTAGAATTCCAGCTGCCGGCATTCTCCCTCTTCATGTAAACCTTGTAAAATAAGAGAGAAAAGGCATAAGTTTTGTGACATACTGGGTAATAACAGCCCATAATGCAATAAATGTCGATATGAAAGCATGATGCAAAATGGACGTATCAACTCCCCCAAGCTTAGACCTCGCTTGTGCTCAAGCGGAAGCAGATATCGAAAGATATGTGCACATGTTTAGAGATAGAGGTGTCGATAAAATAAAATACAGACATGAGGGCATCATGATCATTCTTAGAATAGCAACATATATATATATATAGTCATATGATTTCTTATGCTAAAGTAACAATCTGTTCACAATGTCAAGTATGAATCAGAAACTTCATTGAGAAATTAGCAAACTATAATCTCAGTCATTGAAGCAATTGCAATTTATAATAACATCGGAAAGAGTCAATATAAGAGCTTTTCAGCAAGTCCACATACTCAACTATCATTTAGTCTTCCACAATTGCTAACACTCACGCAATACTTATGGGTATGAAGTTTTAATCGAACACAGAGAAAGATAGGGGCTTATAGTTTTTCCTCCCAACCTTTTACCTCAAGGGTAACGTCAACAATAATGCTTTATGAAAACCCACATCCAACTGGATATATATATACATATATATATATATATATATATATATATATATATCATGATCTTTCCAACACATAGTGCTTGCCAAGGGATAAAGTGTAAAAAGGAAAGGTTAAGATCACCATGACTTTTGTATAAGGTATAAGACACCATAAAAGATAGGCCCATCGCAGAGGGAAGCAGAGGTTGTCATGTGCTTTTATGGTTGGATGCACAAAATCTTAATGCAAAAGAACATCACTTTATATTGCCACTTGTGATAGGGACCTTTATTATGCAGTCTGTCGCTTTTATTTCTTCCATATCACAAGCTCGTATAAAGCTTATTTTCTCCATGCTAATAGATCATACATATTTAGAGAGCAATCTTTATTGCTTAACAATGACAACTTACTTGAAGGATCTTATTCAATCCATAGGTAGATATGGTGGACTCTCATGGCAAAACTGGGTTTAAGGATATTTGGAGGCACAAGTAGTATCTCTACTTGGTGCAAAGAATTTGCCTAGCATGAGGGGGAAAGGCAAGCTAAACATGTTGGATGATACATGGCAATATAATTTATTTTGGATATAAGAAAACATAACCCATTACACTGTCTTCCTTGTCCAACATCAACTTTTTAGCATGTCATATTTTAATGAGTGCTCACAATCATAAAAGATGTCCAAGATAGTATATTTATATGTGAAAACCTCTCTTTCTTTATTACTTCCTATTAATTGCAACGATGACCAAAACTATGTTTGACAACTCTCAACAACTTTTATTCATCATACTCTTTATATGTGAAGTCATTACTCTCCATAAGATCAATATGATCTCTTTATTTCTTTTTATTCTTTCTTTTTTCTTTTATTCCCTCAAGATCATAGCAAGATAACAAGCCCTCAACTCAAGACTAATCTTTATTATATATAGCTCACGGACTCGATTACATAGATAAGGATCAACACAAAAACTCAAAGCTAGATCATACTAAACTTTATTCTACTAGATCAAGATATAACCAAAAGGATCGAACTAAGAAAAACGGTAAAGATAGAAGTGTGATGGTGATACGATACCGGGGCACCTCCCCCAAGATTAGCAGTTGCCAAGGGGAGTGCCCATACCCATGTATTTATGTCTCTTTCTTCGGAGGTGGTGATGATGGAGTTGTTGATGATGTAGTCAGCTTCAATAATGCACCCTTCAGAACTTGCAGTTCTTGGAGCACATGCTGGAGCATATTTGCATTCTTCTGAATTTCCTCCATAAGATGCTTATTTTCAGGCCCCCAAGAACTCTTTCCTGCATTGCTTTTGCTTGGACGGGATATGTCCCAATTGGAGGGTATATATGTACGAGGGGTGTTCTCTACTTCGTAATTATGAACCAAATTATGAAAATTGTTCCGATGTAACCTGTGTAAGGGCCTCCTAGGGGGAAGCCCTTCTCGAACCTCTTGGCTTCCATGATTTTTTGTAGCTTCTATTTCTTGATGGGGATTCGGAATAGTGGAGATGCCCACCAAAGTACCCCTCTCCAAAGCCGGAGGTTGTTCCACAAGAGAATCCCATTCATCCTCCTCCATCATGGCTCCCTCGGCATCCTCCCTTCTAAGTTCCATCGGCATCAACCAAGCATCATCGTCCGCATTGTTGGAGGAGGAGGATGACATCATGCTTGTCCTTGGAAACTCTGGCAGAAAACAGGGGATTTTGCCATGGTACGGTGGTCAAAACCTTCGGGATATTATATAATGATTTTTTACCGACCAAAAGAAGTATCGTGCAAGAAAGTGGAGTCCGGAGGGCACACGAGGTGCCCACGAGGCAGGGGGCGTGCCCTCTACCCTCGTGGAAGCCTTGTGTCCCTCTCGGACTACTTATTTTCCTATTTTCGTAAATATTCCAAAATGGAAAAAATTGCTATTAGAACTATTTTGGAGTCGGTTTACTTACCGTACCACATACCTATTCCTTTTCGGTGTCTGAAACATTCTGGAAAGTGTCCCTTATGTACTCCTCCGGGGTTACGATGTCAATAAAATTGGTTTCAACATTTATGGGATTACCTGAGATATAATGTTTGATTCTTTGATCGTTCACCACCTTTGGATTTGTGACTTCGAAGTTGTCAATTTTTACGGCACCGAAACGATAGACCTCCTCGATAACGTAAGGACCTTCCCATTTAGAGAGGAGTTTTCCTACAAAAAAAATCTTAAACGAGAATTGTATAACAGAACATAATCACCTACATTAAACTCACGCTTTTGTATCCTTTTGTCATGCCATCTTTTAACTTTTCTTTAAACAGTTTGGCATTCTCATAGGCTTGGGTTCTCCACTCATCAAGTGAGCTAATGTCAAATTGTCTCTTCTCACCAGAAAGTTTGAAATCATAATTGAGCTCTTTAATGGCCCAATATGCCTTATGTTCTAGTTTGAGAGGTAAGCGACATGCTTTTTCATAAACCATTTTATGCGGAGACATACCCATAGGATTTTTACATGCAGTTCTATAGGCCCATAATGCATCATCAAGTTTCTTGGACCAATTCCTTCTAGATCTATTAACAGTCTTTTGCAAAAATAAATTTAGTCTCTCGATTACTCAGTTCTACTTGACCACTAGACTGTGGGTGGTATGGAGATTCAATTCTATGATTAACATCATACTTAGCAAGCATTTTATGAAAAGCACCATGAAGAAAATGTGAACCACCATCAGCCATTAAGCAATCAGCACTACTAGTTGGAATAGCTTCTACCCACTTAGTAACGTAATCAACAGCAACTAAAATATGTGTATACCCATTAGAGGAAGGAAACGGTCCGATAATCAAAGCCCCAAACATCAAATGGTTCAATAACAAGTGAATAGTTCATAGGCATTTCTTGACGTCTACTAATATTACCAATTCTTTGACATTCATCACAAGACAAGACAAACTTACAGGCATCTTTGAAAAGAGTAGGCCAATAAAAACTGGATTGCAATACCTTATGTGCAGTTCTATCTCCAGCGTGGTGTCCTCCATAAGCGTCGGAGTGACACTTGCGTAGGATCTATTCCTGTTAATGCTCAGGTACACAATGTCTAATAACACCATCTACTCCTTCTTTATAAATGTGTGGGTCATCCCAGAAGTAAATGTCTTAAATCATAGAAAAACTTTTTCTTTTGCTGGTATATAAAACTAGGTGGTATAAATTTAGCAACAATGTAATTAGCATAATCAGTATACCATGGGGCAGTACGAGAAGCATTTATGACAGCTAATTGTTCATCAGGAAAACTATCATCAATAGGGAGTGGGTCATCAAGAACATTTTCTAACCTAGACAAGTTGTCTGCAATGGGGTTCTCAGCTCCCTTCCTATCAATAATATGCAAATTAAATTCTTGTAGCAAGAGAACCCATCTGATAAGTCTAGATTTAGCATCTTTCTTTTCCATAAGGTATTTAATAGCACCATGATCAGTGTGAACAGTTACTTTAGAATCAACAATATAAGGTCTGAATTTATCACAAGCAAATACAACTGTTAAAAATTCTTTTTCAATAGTAGCATAATTTCTCTGGGCACTTTCTAGAGTATTACTAGCATATTGGATAACATTTAATTTCTTATCAAATATTTGTCCTAGAACAGCACCTACAACATAATCACTAGCATCACACATAATTTCAAAGGGTTAATTCCAATCAGGTGGCTGAACAATAGGTGAAGAAATCAAGGCTTTCTTAAGTATTTCAAATGCTTCTACACAATCATCATCAAAGACAAAAAGACCATCTTTTTGTAAGAGATTAGTCAGAGTCCTAGAAATTTTTGAGAAGTCTTTAATGAACCTCCTATAAAAACTGGCATGACCAATGAAACTTCTTATACCTTTAATGTCCTTAGGACACAACATCTTTTCAATAGCATTAACTTTAGCTTTATCAACTTCAATATCTCTTTCAGAAATTTTATGCCCCAAGACAATACCTTCATTAACCATAAAGTGGCACTTCTCCCAATTCAAGACAAGATTAGTTTCTTCACATCTCTGCAAAACTCGATCAAGGTTGCTTAAGCAATCATCAAAAGAAGTTTCATACACGGAGAAATCATCCATGAAAACCTCAACAATCTTTTCACAAAAGTCGGAGAATATAGCAGTCATACATCTTTGAAAGGTAGCAGGTGCATTACATAAACCGAAAGGGCAAGTAAAAGTGGTCTTTTCCTGATCGTCTTTCGACACAGGTATTTGAGAGAAACCAGAATAACCGTCTAGAAAGAAAAAATGTGTATGTTTGGATAATCTTTCTAGCATTTGATCAGTAAAAGGTAAAGGGTAATGATCCTTTCTAGTAGCTTTATTTAATTTGCGGGAATCAATTACCATTCTATAAATTGTAACAATTCTTTGTGGGATAAATTCATCTTTCTCACTAGAAACAACAGTAATACCTCCCTTCTTAGGGACACAATGGACAGGACTTACCCATTGACTATCAGCAACATGATAAATTATACCTGCCTCCAGAAGGTTTAGTATTTCATTTATTACCACTTCTTTCATCTTAGGATTTAACCATTGTCGGTGTCAAAACTGGCGGATCTTGGGTAGGGGGTCCCGAACTGTGCGTCTAGGCCGGATGGTAAGAGGAGACAAGGGACACGAAGTTTTACCCCGGTTTGGGCCCTCTTGATGGAGGTAAAACCATATGTCCTCCTTGATTGATATTGATGATATGGGTGTTACAAGAGTCGATCTACCACGAGATCAGAGAGGCTAAACCCTAGCAGCTAGCCTATGGTATGATTGTATGTTGTGATTGTTGTCCTACGGACTAAAACCCTCCGGTTTATATAGACACCGGAGAGTGTTAGGGTTACACAAGGTCGGTTACAAAGGAGGAGATATCCATATACGTATTGCCTAGCTTGCCTTCCACGCCAAGTAGAGTCCCATCCGGACACGAGATGAAGTCTTCAATCTTGTATCTTCATAGTCTAACAGTCCGGCCAATGGAGATATTCCGGCTGTCCGGAGACCCCCTAATCCAGGACTCCCATAGTAGCCCCTGAACTAGGCTTCAATGATGACGAGTCCGGCACGCAGTTGTCTTCGGCATTGCAAGGCGGGTTCCTTCTCGGAATACAGAAGAAGTTGAATACGAGGATAGTGTCCGACCCCGCAAAATAAGTTCCACATTCCACCGCAGAGAGAATAATGTTTCCGCAGATCTAATTTGCTGGCTTGTTTTGATGGCATGACGTCATGTCATGGCCCGGTGATTATTCGAACTGTTCCTCTTAACCAGCTCCACACATAACGCGAGGCGGTTTCTTGACACGTCTTGCCGAAGCGGAGATCGTGTTCCCCTAATTACGGGATTCTCATTAATGTTGTTCGTGGGTAACCCAACCGTGTCTAGGACTCCTAGATTATAGGTAAGTCCTAAACGGCTACGGAGAGGATGCTTGATATTCACCCTCTTTATAAGGGGACAAGGTTTTCGCTTTTCCCTCCCGTGCTCAATCAAACCCTTCCCCTGCCTCGAGTTCTAACACCCAAAGCCCAGGTCAGGTGCTCTGGATCTTCAACCATGTCCGGATCCAGCCTTCAAGGCCGATGGACGCCCTCCTCCGTTATGGAAGAGGACATTAAGAAGTTGAGGGAGGCCAGATATCTGACCGCCAAGGTTTCGCATCGGCTGCCTGCTCGAGGGCAGGTCGTCCCTACTCCCGAACCCAACGAGAATGTTGTGTTCATCTCCCACTTCCTCCGAGGTCTAGGCCTCACTCTGGATCCTTTCTTCAGGGGCTTGATGTTCTATTACGGGTTAGATTTCCACGATCTAGCCCCGGACTCCTTTCTCCACATCATGACATTTATTGTCGTGTGTGAGGCCTTCCTCTATGTTACCCCTCACTTTGGCCTATGGCTCAAGACTTTTGAAGTAAAGCCGAAGATGATCGAGGGGCAACAAGCAGCGTGCAGAGGTGCATCAATAGGCAAGATGGCAAGAGCTCCATGGTCGAGAGGTTCCTTTCCAGAGGTGCCCGAATTATGGCAACGGGAGTGGTTTTATGTCATGGCTCCCAGAAGTACCAAGTGGGCGGCTGCCCCCGCTTTCCGCTCGGGCCCCCCACCACAACTGATGTCATGGATTAGCAGGGGTCTGAGCTGGGGTCCAACCAAGGATGTTCCTATACTGCAAAGCTGCATCCGAGATCTCTTCGAGGGAGATTTCAATTTGCTTGCGGTAATACAAGTTATGCTGGTTCACCAAGTCCAGCCTTGCAAACACCGGCCCCTGCGTTTGTGGGAGTTCAACCCAGAGGGACCACGTGTCATTCAAAGTTTCCTCGGCTTGACGCACGAGGGGATGTACAAGTCATTCTTCGGACCTCAAGTGGAATGTCCGGATATCACCGAGGACGTGGGCCTGAGGAGTAACCATGCCGCCGAACAAGTAAGAAATCCTCTAGCCGAACACACTGTCTTTTATTCGAGGTTATTTTCGACAGTTCGCCTTTTGACCAGGACTGGCTAATGAAGGTGAAGATGATTCATTGTTTGGCCCCCCTCCCTGAGGGTTTGGAAAATCCGGTATTGGAGAAGATGCTCGAGGTCGCACCTTACCCGGAGCCCTTGAAGGAAGATACCGAGGGGGATAATACGGGCGAACGCGGGCCCCCGTCGCTACCCGCTCCGACCGAGGGAATGAGCGTTCCACGAAGGAGGAGGACCGGGGGAGGAAAAGGACAGCTTCCAAGGATCCGGACACCGAGGCCTCCAAACGGGAGAAGAAGTCTCCCACAGAGGGTCCTGCCTCGGGGGGTGCTTTTGTCGCACAAAGTCCCCGAGGGGATCAGCTCTCCAACGAGTCGTAAGTGATCCCAAAATATTTTAATTGTAAGAGTATGCTATCTTTTTCCTCTGAGAAAACAACCACCGCATATATCTTGCAGTTCGGGCCTCAACCCCTCTCAAATGAGTTCGTCTTCGGGGGATCTTCTTCCGGAGATGATGGAGAGCGAAACGCCTCCCCCGGGCTCCACCGCTCCAGAAGTGGGTGACCCCGAAGTGTCGTCGCAGAGGGCCTCTCCTGATCCGGTGAGGCCAAAAGATAGTCCCGTAGACCCCAGAAATCCCCAGTGCTCAGCTCCCGACGAGAGCATATGAAAGAGTCTGGCACCGCCTGGTGTGCGGTCGGACGTTCTGAGGGAGTTGGTGGGGCGAGCGGCCATCTCAGAAGAGCACCGTATGTTGATGGGTACGGTGATGGAGAGAATCTCGTCCGCTGAAAGCGGATTACATGAAGCCTTTATGAGTCTACTGACAGGCTTTGAGGTATGTGAGATAATAAGTGATAGTACTGCACATGTTATAGTAGCCCCTGAGACTCTAGTTGTCGTCGAGAACGGCAGCGAATAGAGGATCATATTCCCAGGTAATAACCAAACTGCCTTCATGTGCAGGTGGTGAGAAATCTGATGGCTAGCCGGACTAGGGAGTTTTCCCAATTAAAACGGCAACTAGATGCGGCAGACGCCGACGTCGAGCTTGTTAACAAGAGGCTTGATGAGGCACAGGGTAAGTGTTATTATCCGGTGAACGCCACATAGTAAGAACAGCATAATGCCAGCATCTTTAATATGTTGTGACTGCAGATGGAGCTTCCACCATGGAAGCCTTGCGGGCGGAACTTGCCCGAGCCAAGGAACAAGCAAGGATTAGTAATGCGGCTGCTTTGAAGGCAGTCGAAGAGTTGAAAGCCGAGAAGGCCGCACATTGCGAGAGCCAGGAGAAGATGGCCAAGATGGCCGTAGAATTAAAAGACACTGCCGACCGTTGCCGGGTCCTTGAGAAAGAAAATCGAGCGAAGGCAACGGACCTTGAGAGGGCCGCGGTGGCAGAAAAAGACACCCGTTCTGCTATGAGAGCGAAGAAGGAGGAGCAATGGGAAGCCGGGGATATTACGGCTGGGAAACCCTTCATGTTACGAAGGAAGTTCAGAGATCCACGGTATGCCCCTCTGGATCGGCTGTGGAGCTCGGCAGATGCGTGTATGGATTTGGCGACGAGCACTGCCGATGCGGCCAAGTACTTGCAAGGTCAGACAGATCATGAAGTGGACAAGCTATTCTAGACGCAATTCCACGTTCCAGAGCGTCCGCTTTCATTGACTGACCAGCTAGCCGAATGGGCCAAACTGAATAGGTTGTCCGGACTCGCCATGAGGTCTGTTGTGGATCAGCTATAGCCGGAAGGGCCTAAGCCGAACAGCTATTTCAGCTTAGTGCAGCAGTTCCTTGATGCGGTGTCGCGCATTAATGCGATGAAGAGGTCGGCGTGCATAGAAGGCTCGCGGATGGCCCTTGCCTGTGTTAAAGCATACTGGGCGGAGATGGACGCTACCACTGTTGTGGCGCAGGGTTCGGCCTTAGGCCGTGTGGCTGCCGAACACTATTTCAAGGAAGTTCTCGAGGGTGCTCGTTTGATAGAGGCCCAGTGCTCGAAAAATATTATGTTTGAGTGATATGTATTCTCATTGTAAACATAATGCTTTTATGAAGTTTTTATAAGGCTGTGTTTATACTTTTGCCTGAAAGTAGTATGATGCCTCCTGTGCGGCCGTTTATGTATACATGTGTATAACCTGAAAGATTGCAACCGTCGGCTTCAACCCCCACGCATATAATGCGGAGGTGCTCGCAAAAAACGCGTGTTCACACTTAACCCAATATCTTGGTCCTGATAAGAAGGTGATAGCGCTGCGAGCGAGGCAACCGGACTATAATGCTTGAACACTTTCACTTAGTCATAGGAGTTTGATAGTGGGGCTACTAGATAGCCCCTGGTGGCTCCGCACTTTCCCGATCGCAGGGTGCGTATATGCCTGGCCAAAAAACGACCCTTTGTTAAGGCGGAGGAATTCTAACATTCCGACAGGTCATCGAGTGGTTGACCAGTCTCACGCTATATCATGACAGTCGGTTTTCGGCTTCCTCTACTGAGGCGCTCGTCCGGATGAACCAGGGCACAATCGCAGTAGTTCTCCTGGTGCTACCTTAGCCGGTAAAGCGGAACGTAAGGCACCAAAACACAGGAGCCGGGCAAACCCAACATTTGACCAAAGACAATGATTCGGAGTTGATGCATATAAGGCCGAACTCGCGACGCTGAACACTCCCTAAGGTATTCGGTCTTTATGGTATAAACCGGGCCGAAATAGTGTTGCTTGTAAGAAGCCCCTTGTGTCCAGGTGCGTGCATTGTTCTGACGTGGCCACATGCCAAGACATCAGCATCCTTCTCAATTTTGCTGAGAAGTTGGTGGATATGTATCAACAAGAGACATGAAAAAAGGTTTACGCAGGGTCTTAATCTAAAAAGAATCCTTGGAGCGGGTCCCTGCTGCACGTCTGCGCGTGTGTCTCCATTGTGCCATATCCTGGACAGGTATAGCACGATGATTATCTGTAAAAGAGAGGAGCTTGGGTAAAAAAGTTGTCGTGCAAAAAGATAGTTTTTAAATAAACCATGTATAATTCAAGGTGAGTAAGAATTGCCACTTGTCTGCGCACGTTGAGCCCCTTGTATTTGTAATAGGGGTGTGATCATTGATCCGGTATAAATTGCCTATAGCTGCACCGGACTCGTCTAACCGTGTCCGAGGTCGTGACGACCTGCTAAATGTTTTAGTTGGTGAGGCCGTTTTTAGTGTGCGGCTGTCAAGGCAGCCGCACGCTCTTCGGCGCGCAGAAATCGCTTAATATTTCCGTTCACTGTTATGATGCCACATGGACCGGGCATATTGAGTGTGAGGGAAGCGTAGTGTGGTATTGCATTAAAGCAAGCGAAAGCTTCGCGTCTGGGTAGTGATTGATAGCCACTTTGGAACGCAGCGATGTGGAAGGATAGATGTTCGCTACAGAAGTTATCGGGGAAGCCGAGTATAACTTTTAGTAGCAGGGAGCCCATACAATGAGCCCCTGAGCCTGGCGTTACTCCTTTAAAGGTAATATTGATATTGTGATTTTTTGTTGGGTCTATCCCCATTTCGCGGATTGTATCCTGGTATATCAGATTTAGACTCCTGCCACCGTCCATCAGGACTCGTGCGAAGCAGTATCCGTCAATTATTGGGTCTAATACCAGGGCAGCCCATCCTGCACGCCGGATACTTGCTGAGTAATCACGATGGTCGAAAGTGACCGGTTGTGACGACCAGTGGCAGGACTCCGCGGTGACAGGCCTTCGGGCGTATTTTTCTGGGAGTGCCATTTTGTTTCTTCCATTAATCACGTGCAACACGTTTATTGTTTTGACTTCTGGTGGAAATTTCTTGTTCCCCAGCGTCTCCCTTGAGAGGCTCATCCTCATCTTCGCTTGGTGTATCCTTCCCCTTGTGTACGGTGTTGAGCTTGCCGGACTTCTTGAAGACCCAACATTCTCTGTGGGTATGATTGGCTGGTTTGCCAGGTGTGCTATGGACCTGACATATTTGGTCCAGAATTTTATTCAGGCTGGACAGTTCATCTCTGGCGCCTTTAGAGGGCGGCTTCTGACCTGGCCAAAAGCTTTTGAATCCAGCATTTACTACCGTGTTCTTCATGCTGTCTCCTTTGTTCCGGCGTTTGTTATTGCTGTTGCGCCGTGATTTCCCGTTTGCATCTCTAACTTCGGATGTACTGGGGTCGCTGGTGCTGCATCTAGCTAGCCAGCTGTCCTCACCCGCGCAAAAGCGGGTCATGAGGCTTGTTATTGCTGCCATCGTTCTCGGCTTTTCTTGGCCGAGGTGTTGGGCAAGCCATTCGTCATGGACGCTGTTCTTAAAAGCTGCCAAGGCTTCGGCGTCCGGACAGTTGACAATTTGGTTCTTTTTAGTAAGAAACTTGTTCCAAAGCTTTCGAGCTGACTCTCCGGGCTGTTGAGTTATATGACTCAAATCATCCGCGTCCGGAGGTCGGACATAAGTCCCTTGAAAGTTTACCCGAAAAGCGTCTTCGAGCTCTGCCCAGCTTCCAATGGAGATTTCAGGGAGGCCTTTGAGCCAGTGATGGGCTGGCCCTTTGTGTTTGAGTGGTAAGTACTTGATGGCGTGGAGATCATCTCCTCGAGCCATATGGATGTGGAGGATATAGTCCTCGATCCAGACCCCAGGATATGTTGTTCCGTCGTATGCCTCTATGTTTACATGTTTGAATCCCTCTGGAAATTCATGATCCAGCACCTCATCGGTGAAACATAGGGGGTGTGCGGCACCCCTGTATCTGGGTGTACCGTGTTGTTCGGATGTTATATCGTATGCTGGGGCATGCTTGCGTGGTCCATAGATGGATCGGGTTGCGTTGTCCTTTTGGTGCAAGCCCCCACGTGAATCGCGTATTGTCTTGTGAGTGGCATTGTTTGCCGCTCTATGTTGGCCGTGAGGTCGTCTATTCGGCCAGGTGGCTGTTTTGATTTTTGGTTGTGAGGGGTCCGAGGCCTCCTCATCAAATTCAGGTAGCAACTTCCGCTTTGGGTAGCTCTTGGTGGGGCGATTGTCGCCGTACTTCGCTGCTGTGCTGAGTACTTTACTCCATCTGATTTGGAGTGTGTCCTGCGCAGCCTTGAGCCTTTGCTTCTGCTTTTTTAGGCTCCTCGCGGTGGCAACAAGCCTTTGACGGGCATTCTGCTGCTTCGGGTGCCTATCCGGCGTTGGGTCCTCCGGACTATTATATTTGACAGAATTGGTTTGTTTGGTTTGATTTTCCGTATTGCCATGGTCCGGCAGTGGTTCGCCCTGCTCCAACGATGGGTCTGTGTGATCGTTATTTCTGGCGAGGCATGATTTGGGGCGGCACTTGCACCGCCGCTTTGACTGCTTCTCGAGGGAACAAGCCTTCGGTGCGTCCTTCCGTTCCTCGTCGTCATCTTTTGGTGTGTCCACCATGTATACATCATATGATGAAGTGGACGTCCAGCGCCCTGTGGGTGGTGGTTCTTCTTCGCCTCCCGCATCGTTGTCCATACCGTCGGTGCCTGCGGAGTCGAAGTCGAACATGTCGGTTAAATCATCGACGTTGGCTACAAAGTGGGTGGTGGGTGGGCGTCGAATTTCTTCATCGTCCGTATCCCAATTCTGTTGGCCATAATCCAGCCAGGGCACTCCTGACAAAGAGAGAGAGAGACCTTAGTGAATTCAGAACGTCACCGAAGGGCGAGTGCTGAAAGATATCCGCGGCGGTGAATTCCATGATCGGCGCCCACTCGGATTCGATTGGCAGGGGCGCGGATGGTTCGGGGTCCGGAAGAGAATCCGGCAAGTTGGAGTCACGGGCTGTGCAGAGGATTATGCTGGTGTTTGGCTCGATCGTCGTGGAGACTGCAACCCCTGAGGCGGTGTCTAGCCACCCATCCTCGATTGGCGCAGTTGGCCCTGAGCTAAGGGCAGGAGCTGATGCGGGCGCGGCCTCTGGGGTACCGTCCGGTGGCAGAGCTAGGTCATACCCATCGCGACAGTGCGGGGCGCCCGACTGTGGCTCGAATCCGTCGAAGATCAAGTCCCCACGGGTGTTGGCCGTGTAATTCAAACTTCCAAATCTGACCTGATGGCCAGGGGCGTAGCTTTCAGTCTGCTCCAGATGGCCAAGCGAATTAGCCCGCAGTGCAAAGCCGCGAACACGAAGGTCTGTCCGGGAAGAAAAGTCTCACCCTGGACCGCATCGCTATCGATGATAGTAGGAGCCATCAAGCCTAACGGTGACGACACAGAGGAACTCTCAATGAAAGCACCAATGTCGGTGTCAAAACCGGCGGATCTCGGGTAGGGGGTCCCGAACTGTGCGTCTAGGCCGGATGGTAATAGGAGACAAGGGACATGAAGTTTTACCCAGGTTCGGGCCCTCTTGATGGAGGTAAAACCCTACGTCCTGCTTGATTGATATTGATGATATGGGTGTTACAGGAGTAGATCTACCACGAGATCAGAGAGGCTAAACCCTAGAAGCTAGCCTGTGGTATGATTGTATGTTGTGATTGTTGTCCTACGGACTAAAACCCTCCGGTTTATATAGACACTGGAGAGGGTTAGGGTTACACAAGGTCGGTTACAAAGGAGGAGATATCCATATACGTATTGCTTAGCTTGCCTTCCACGCCAAGTAGAGTCCCATCCGGACACAAGACGAAGTCTTCAATCTTGTATCTTCATAGTCTAACAGTCCGGCCAATGGAGATAGCCCGGCTGTCCGGAGACCCCCTAATCCAGGACTCCCACAACCGTCATTGGTGATCAACAACCGGTTTAGCGTCTTTCTCCAATTTTATTTTGTGCTGGCATAGAGTGGGACTAATGCCCTTAAGATCATCAAGAGTACATCCAACAGTAGCATGGTGCTGCTTTATAGTTTTCAATAATTTCTCTTCTTCCTGCTCTGAAAGGTTAGCACTACTAATAACAGGATATATATTATTTTCATCATGATAAGCATATTTAAGAGTATCAGGTAATGGTTTAAGCTCAAACATGGGATCACCCTTGGGTGGAGGAGGATCCCGTAGAATTTCAACAAGCAAGCTGTGTTTCAAAATAGGTAAAGAATACTTCATCTATTTCCCTTCTTTCATTCATAAACATGCCATTTTCATGGTCTAGCAAATATTGTTCTAAAGGATCATTAGGAGGCACGACAATAGAAGCAAGACCAATAATTTCATCTTTACTAGGCAATTCTTTATCATGGGGTTGTCTACGAAATTAAGCAAAATTAAAATCATGAGACATATCCCCTAAACCAACAGTAACAATATCCTTTCCGCAGTTTATCTTAGCATTAACAGTATTCAAGAAGGGTCTACCAAATATAATGGGACAAAAGTCATCTTATGGGGAAGCAAGAACAAGAAAATCAGTAGGATATTTAACTTTCCCACACAAGACTTCAACATCTCTAACAATCCCAACTGGTGAAATAGTATCTCTATTGGCAAGCTTAATAGTAACATCAATATCTTCTATCTCAGCAGGTGCAATATCTTGCATAATTTCTTTATATAAAGTATAAGGTATTGCACTGACACTAGCACCCATATCACATAAGCCATGATAACAGTGATCTCCTATTTTAACAGAAACAACGGGCATGCCAACAACATGTCTATGTTCATTTTTATTATCGGGTCTAGCAATTCTAGCAGCTTCATCACAGAAGTAAATAGCATGCCCATCAATATTATCGACCAAGAGATCCTTAACCATAGCAATACTAGGTTCAACATTAATTTGCTCAGTGGGTGTAGGTGTTCTAGCATTACTCTTACGAACCACAGTTGAAGCTTTAGTGTGATCCTTTATTCTAACAAAGAAAGGTGGTTTCTCAATATAAGCGGTAGGAACAATAGGATCAACATTATAAGTGATAGTCTTTTCTTCAACTTTAATAGGCTCAACTACTTTTACTTCAATGGGGGTGATATTTAAACCACTTCTCCTTAGGGAGATCAACATGAGTAGCAAATGATTCACAGAAAGAAGCTACTATCTCAGAGTCAAGTCCATATTTAGTGCTAAATTCACGAAAAGCATCGGTATCCATAAAAGATTTGACACAATCAAACTTAGGTGTTATACCTGACTCCTTACACTCGTCGAATTCCCAATCTTCAGAGTTGCGTTTAATTCTTTCAAATAAATCCCATCTGAATTCAATAGTCTTCATCATAAAAGAACCAGTACAATAAGTATCGAGCATGGAGCGATTATTGAGAGAAAGCCGAGCATAAATTTTTTGAATAATAATTTCTCTTGAGAGCACATGATTGGGGCATGAATATATCATTGACTTAAGCCTCCTCCAAGCTTGAGCGATACTTTCTCCTTCGCAAGGCCAAAAATTATATATATATATATAATTACGATCACGATGAACCAGATGCATAGGATAAAACTTCGGACGAAATTCCAATTTCAATCGGTTGTAGTTCCATGATCCAATATCATCACATATCCTAAACCATGTCAATGCCTTTCCCTTTGTAACATCCCAAATTTTCAATTTGGAATGTTATACACTAGATCATCATGCATATCATATTTTCTTGCATTTGGTCGATCCTAGAAATTTCACGCAACTCAAGGACCCTCGGAGAGAGTTGGAGATTTCGTCATTTTCATATTTGAGTTCTCCTCAAATTTTGAAAAGAGGATCATTGGATTTGTCGGAGTTTATTTGCCTTGTATTTGGATAGGGAAAAATGCGCGTTTTCAAAAATTTGCATTCTAGGTCCCGAGAAAAGTTCATTTTGTTCGACTCATTTTTAGGAGTCGCGGAAAATTTACTTTGGGAGTTTTGGAGTTCGTTTAGATTTTATTTTCTGTGTTTTTCTGCGCGCGAAACCTTTAAAAAAAATCCGCAGCGCCTGGGCCAAGGCCCAAGCCGCAGGCTAGGCCAGGCCGGCCGCCGCGCCTGCCCGCGCGCGCCAAGGCCAGCGCCGCCGCCGCCAAGTAGGAGTCCTACTAGGACTCCGTTTCCCCTCTTTTTGTTGCCCCCTCCCCCAAGTCTCCTCTCCCCTCACCTATATAAATACCAACACCCCCCTAAACCCCACACCAAGCCGCGCCCCATCCCGCGCCCTAAGCCGCGCCGCCGCCGCCCCCTAGCGCCGTGCCTCCCCGCCGATGCCGCCTAGCGCCACCGCGCCACGCCGCCCTCTAGCGCCGCCGCCCGCGCCGCCTAACGCCGCCGCCGCCCTTGCACCCTGCCACCGCCACCGGAGCCCCTCGCCGGAACCTCGCCGGAGGTAGCCGCGCCGCATCTCTCTATACCCTCGGTTCGGTTTTTCTTATAAACCATTCCGGTTCTTTTCTCTTCTTCCGATTCGTTTTCTTTTCGATTCTTTGTTTCGGTTTTCTTTTCGAAACCCTAGATCGGTTTCGTTTTCTTTTCCGGTTTAGTTGCCTAGAGACCGTTTGCCGGACCGTTCGTCCTAATGAACGTGATCACCGGATTATTCTAGGTTAATGAACGTCCGTTCGTTTAACCGTTCTTCTTCTTCTTTCGTCGGATTTATTCCGCGATCGCGATCTCAGATCCGATCTTTGTTCTAGTTTATCTTCTCGCTCGTTTATCGGAACCAGGTGATTCAAGCGCCTGGTGTTTCGTTTCGAAACCGTCGTTCTGACTAATCAACTTTAACTAAGTTTTTGCTACTGTAAAACTTGACCTAGTTTCAACTTGCTAGAACCGAGTTGTTTTCTTCCACACTTTGTTTTCCGTTGTTTTGTTCGGTTCGTTCTTTCTTTGCAACCGGAGTTCTTAAGTTGAACTTTATGGTTCGATCTCTTGTTCGAGTTTTACCTGTGCATTAGATGAGTACTTATTATATGCTTGTTGTTTTTCTGTGATAGATTACCCGGATTGCGCCGCCTGTTACTTCGAATCTCTAGGACTCACGGATCATCAGCAAGGCAAGTAACACTTTGATCATACCTTTTCTACAACCCAGTTTTATTGCATTAGATCAATCCTCACACATTGCATGATTAGGATCTAATTAAATTGTGGGATAGGAAGTAGATGAGGTAGTACCTATTACCTGTTTATTATGAAACCTTTGGGAGTTACTTCTACGTTTGCTTATTATGCCATGCTATGCTAGTAGACGTGGATTGGGTGAGTGATATCCGTGACAGATGTGAGATTGATAATTTTAATGGTTTATCTAAGGTGGCAACTTAAACACACATCTGGGTGGATTGAGGCAACTGATGTCTATCAGGACTTGCCTGTTTTTTTATGGACCGCCACCCAGGCTCAAAGGGATCATAAGATCTTTCATACTAGAAACTTACGTGTGCAGCCGCAAGCCAATATGGGCTCTAGCATAGTTGACTAAGTCGTGCGAACTCTTACAGGGTAGACTAGCAGATGTAGGGGAAAGTAGGTGTACCGGTCTATCCATCGTAAGGTGCTAGCGCTTCTGAAAGACTGTGTCTCGGTCATCCGTTTCTCAAACACAAGTAGTGCGAGAAATCCAACGGAGGCGATCGAGTCTTGTGGGGAAAAGTGTGCAAACCTCTGCAGAGTGTAATAAACTAATCATGATTAGCCGTGTCCCCGGTTATGGACATCTTGAGTATCTAGTACTTGAATATCATGTGAATCTCATCATGTTACTTCTAATTAATATTGTTGGGTTTTAATTGTTCACTTAATTGGGATCGGAATGCTGTCAACCATTCTCGATGTTTAACAACCACCATGATAGTTAAATAAATTTATTCCTTTGCAGTAGGGAAAAACTGGCTTTACGCAAAACAGTAACCATAGAGCTTTCCACCAGCCAAATATGCATATAGTATAGCTGTTACATTCCATTACTCTCTATGTGTTACCTTGCCAGCATATTCCATGTGCTGACCCGTTTCGGGCTGCAACGTTAATGTTGCAGACTTTTCAGACGACGATTAAGGTGCTTTTAGGTCGTGGTTCTATACTCAGTGATGCCGTTGGAGTTGATGGACCAATTTACCTTCCAAGTCTTCCGCTGTTATCGATATTAGATGGCCTTAAGCCATATTTATTGTAATAAGTTCTCTTTGAGACATCGACGTAATAAGTGTGTGATTGCCACTCTGCTATAAATCCTTCGAAGTACTGTGTGGTGTCAGCGTTACTGATCCAGGGATGACACCGGGGCACAGTAGACTTGATCCATTCGGGCCGGGTCGCTACAGAGATGGTATCAGAGCACACGCTGACTGTAGGACACGACCACTAAGTTAAAGCCATAGATCACTATTCTCTCCTCATTTTCTAACTCCTCATCTTTTCTAGTCTTTAGGATGAAAGACGCGAAGATCAAGTACGCCCAACCGGATGAAGGCACACCTTTTGGATTTCACTTGAAGGAAGTCACCAAGTACCTAAACATTGGATTACCAAGTTTCACGGGAACCTTCAACGCCACTCTGCCTGAAGAGGAGCGCTGGAAGATTCAAGCTCACATTCCGGGAAGGACATTCGCGCCAATCACGAAGCCCATAGATAGTATTTTCAATGCACCAACCTGGAGTCTGGGAAAGAGCATGGCAGCCCATATCACCATAGAACGCATTGGAGAAGTTTATCAAGAAGACCTCAAGGACACTATCTACCAGATTTGCGGATGCCGAGATGAACAATGGGAGTTAGTCAGCACCAAGAAGGATAGATCCATTGCAGCTTTCATCCAGGAGTTAAACCAGCACATTCGACGCCACGAGAACCAGATGTGCAATGATATGATAGAGTTGAAGAATGCGAAGGCAAGGATCATCGAGCTAGAAGGAGAACTGAAGGCTACACGCAAGGACTACATGGAGGAGATAGTAGCTCTAGCAAGACACAACATCGATCTTAAGCAAGAGATTGAAGAACTCAAGAGGGAGTTAGCATCCAGGAAGGAAGACATGTACGTCGCATGTCCGGACAACTACATCATCATCGACGACACCGAATCGGATCCAAGTGAACCCGACTTTGAAGACGAAGCTGGAGCGGACATCATGGAGTCTTCCACGGTTCAAATTTTTAGATGACCACCAACTATTAGTAGTATTCCCCCATGTATACACTATAGTTCAAGCACTTTTGCGATAGCTAGATCGATTGTAAGCTCTTGTTTGAATTGAATGAAGTGATTTTGTGTGAATTTGTTCATGTGCATTGGGGTAGTGTTTTCTCTTTAGACCTCACTCTATTCTTATTTCTCATATTTTCTGAACCCTCAGATGCCTCCGAGACGTGGCAATGGATTTCCACCAGAGCTCACTTAGTTGATCCAACAGCAGAATCAATTGATGCAGATGTTAGTTCAGAATCAGCAAAACAACAACAACAACCCACCACCACCACCGCCACCTGTTGACCACTTAGCCCGTTTCCTTAGGCTGAATCCGCCAGTGTTTTCTAGTAGCACCGAGCCGATAGTAGCAGACGATTGGCTCCGCAAGATAGGAAGGGAGTTGACCACTGCAGGATGCATAGATGGTGAGAAAGTGAAGTTTGCCGCACATCAGCTTGAAGGACCCGCGGCAGCATGGTGGGAGAATTTCACAGCCACCTTCCCAGTTGACACTCTCACATGGGATCACTTTCAGCAAGCTTTCCGCACTGCACATGTTTCAGCAGGAGCTATGGCCATGAAGAAGCGTGAGTTTCGCAACTTACGCCAAGGAGGAAGGACAGTTGGCCAGTACGTTGACGACTTCAGCAAGTTAGCACGTTATGCCCCAGATGACGTTGCTACGGATGCAACCAAGCAGGAGAAGTTTCTGGAAGGATTGAATGATGAGTTAAGCATGCAGTTGATGGTAGCAAGTTTCAACAACTACCAGGAGTTGGTAGATCGTGCCATCATGATTGAAGGGAAGCAACAGCAGATTGAGAACCGCAAGAGGAAGTATGGACAGGGGAAGTATAACTCTGGAGCCCAGCAGAAGCCCCGTTTTACCTCTAAATCGGGATTTCAGTTTCAGCATACCCATGGAGGAGGTAGTTCGCACAACCACAATGGCCACAAAAATGGTAATGGGAATGGAGGAAGCAACGGCCAGAACCGTACCACCCCATCAACCCCATCCAAGAGAGACCTGAGTCAAGTCACCTGTTTCAAGTGTTCCAAGACCAGACATTATGCCAATGAATGTCCTGAAGGCCAGAATGGAAATGGCAATGGAAGCTCAGGGAAGAAGCCGAACCCTTTCAATAGGGGACAGGTGAACCACGTTAACATGGAGGAGGTTGAAGATCAGCCTGATGCAGTAATCGGTAAGTTTTTGGTTAAGTCATTTACCGCACTCGTTCTTTTCGATACTGGTGCATCACATTCATACATATCAAGGGGATTTGTGGAAAAATATAGCCTGCCCACTAGGATCCTTAAAACACCTATGCTAGTAAGTTCGCCAGGAGCAGAATACATGGCCAGTCAAGGAAGCTTTCAAGTGCCATTAAGCATAGGAAGGCATGTTTTCCCAACAGATTTGATTATTCTGGAATCCCAAAGTCTGGATGTAATTCTCGGTATGGATTGGCTGTCGATGTATGGAGGAAACATCGATTGTGCTAGTAAGACAATTTTGCTCACAACGCCAGAAGGAAGAAGGATCAAGTACGTATCCTGGCATGTGCCAAATAGGACACAAGTAAATTGCCTAACAGGAGTTGTGCAGGAGGAAGTACCTGTGGTAAAGGATTTTCCTGATGTATTTCCAGAGGAATTGCCAGGCATGCCACCGGATAGAGACATTGAGTTTTTTATTGAGTTATTGCCAGGTACAAGCCCAATATCAAAGAGACCATACAGGATGCCAGCAAAGGATTTGGTAGAAATTAAGAATCAGATTAAGGAATTATTGGAGAAAGGTTATATACGCCCAAGTTCTTCACCTTGGGGATCACCCGTACTTCTAGTGGAGAAGAAGGATGGATCATTACGGATGGTTGTTGATTACCGTGGATTGAACGAAGTAACCATCAAGAACAAGTACCCACTGCCAATGATAAATGATCTGTTTGATCCATTACAAGGAGCTAAAGTGTTTTCAAAGATCGATTTGCGATCAGGGTACCACCCGTTTGAGGATTCGAGATCAGGACATACCTAAGACAGCATTCACCACAAGATATGGACTGTATGAGTATACCGTTATGTCATTTGGATTGACTAACGCACCTGCCTATTTTATGAACCTGATGAACAAAGTGTTTATGGAGTTTTTGGATAAGTTCGTCGTAGTGTTCATTGATGATATCCTGGTTTATTCAAAGAATGAAGAAGAGCATAAGGAACATTTGCGTTTGGTTTTGGAGAAACTAAGGGAACATTAGTTATATGCCAAATTTAGCAAATGTGAGTTTTGGTTGAAGGAAGTAGGATTCCTCGGACACGTTATCTCCGGAGAAGGGATAGCAGTTGACCCCACAAAGGTTGAGACCGGAACCAAATGGGAAGCACCAACGACAGTTGGAGAGATCCGGAGTTTTCTTGGACTCGCAGGATACTACCGGAGATTCATTGAGAACTTTTCAAATATTGCAAAGCCTATGACGGAGTTGTTGAAGAAGGATACTAAGTTCAAATGGACTGAAGAGTGTGAGGCTAGTTTTCAGGAGTTGAAGAAACGATTGGTTACCTCACCTGTGTTGATTTTGCCAGATCAGACCAAGGATTATGAGGTGTATTGCGACGCTTCACGTCGAGGACTTGGAGCAGTGCTTAGGCAGGAAGGAAGAGTTGTTTCATATGCTTCCCGACAACTGATGCCTCATGAGTTGAATTAAGCCACACATGATTTGGAGTTAGCAGCCGTAGTGCATGCATTGAAGACATCGAGACATTTCCTCATTGGAAATCATTGTGAGGTGTACACGGATCACAAGAGTTTGAAGTACATTTTCACGTAGAAGGAGTTGAATCTCAGACAAAGGAGATGGTTGGAGCTCATCAAGGATTATGATATGAGATTGCATTACCATCCCGGGAAAGCTAATGTAGTAGCAGACGCATTGAGCCGTAAGAGCCATGTAAATACGTTGATGACGGAAGAAATACCCAAGGAGTTATCAGAAAACCTTCGTGAACTAAGTTTAGAGATAGTTCCGAAAGGCTATGTAGCAGCATTGGAGATTCAGTCAACATTGATGGATAAAATCAGAGAGGCTCAGAAATCTGACAAGGAGATTGCTTCTATAAAGGAGAAACTAAGCAAAGGAAAAACAAAGGGGTTTCGTGAGGATGAGCACGATACCCTATGGTTTGAGGACCGTGTTTATGTGCCCAATGACCCGGAGATCAGGAAGTTGAATCTACAAGAGGCACATGATTCACCCTATTCGATTCACCCAGGAAATACCAAGATGTATTTGGATTTGAAGGAGACATTCTGGTGGACCGGAATGAAGAAGGATATTGCAGCCTATGTAGCAGTTTGTGACGTATGTCATAGAGTGAAGGCTGAACATCAGAAGCCACCCGGATTGTTACAACCATTGCCGATACCCGAATGGAAGTGGGATAAGATAGGCATGGATTTTATCATAGGACTACCCAGGACGAAAGCAGGTTATGACTCGATATGGGTAGTAGTTGATCGTTTGACGAAGGTAGCACATTTCATTCCAGTTAAGACCACTTACACCAGTGCTAAGTTGGCAAAGATATACATGACTAGGATCATTTGTTTGCATGGAGTTCCAAGGAGTATTGTATCAGACAGAGGAACCCAATTTACCTCAGAGTTTTGGAATCAGTTGCATGAAACTTTGGGAACCAGGCTAGAGTTCAGCACCGCTTTTCATCCGCAGACAGATGGACAGACCGAGAGAGTCAATCAGATTTTGGAAGATATGCTGAGAGCTTGTGCACTAGATTATGGATCTAGTTGGGACGCTAACTTGCCGTATGCGGAGTTTTCTTATAACAACAGTTACCAAACCAGTTTGAAGATGGCACCTTTCGAAGCTTTATACGGAAGGAGGTGCAGGACACCGTTGTCATGGGACGAAGTTGGAGACCGTCAGTTCTTTGGACCAGATTTGATTAAGGAGTCTGAACAGAAAGTTAAGTTGATTCGCGATAGGCTCAAGGTAGCCCAGTCCAGGCAGAAGAGCTACGCAGATTCTAAACGCAAGGAGACAGTTTACGAAACAGGAGACAGGGTGTATCTCCGAGTATCCCCACTACAAGGAGTTAAGCGCTTTGGAGTCAAAGGAAAATTAGCACCGCGTTTTGTTGGACCGTATAAGATCTTGCAACGTATGGGAGAAGTCGCTTATAAGTTGGAATTACCAGAGGGACTGTCAGGAGTTCATGACGTATTCCATGTTTCTCAGCTGAAGAAATGTCACGCCGAGATGGCGGAGGTACCGTTAAGATATACAGTGCCGCTTGAAGCGATTCAGTTGAAGGACGACTTAACGTATGAAGAGAAACCAGTCAAGATTCTCGAGTATGCCAGCAGAGTTACCCGCAGCAAGGTTATCAAGTATTGTAAAGTTCAGTGGAACCACCACTCAGAGGATGAAGCCACCTGGGAGAGAGAAGAAGATTTGCTCAAGGACCACCCTCACCTATTTTCTAGCCAACCCGAATCTCGAGGGCGAGATTCATCTTAAGGGGGGTAGGTTTGTAACATCCCAAATTTTCAATTTGGAATGTTATACACTAGATCATCATGCATATCATATTTTCTTGCATTTGGTCGATCCTAGAAATTTCACGCAACTCAAGGACCCTCGGAGAGAGTTGGAGATTTCGTCATTTTCATATTTGAGTTCTCCTCAAATATTGAAAAGAGGATCATTGGATTTGTCGGAGTTTATTTTCCTTTTATTTGGATAGGGAAAAATGCGCGTTTTCAAAAATTTGCATTCTACGTCCCGAGGAAAGTTCATTTTGTTCGACTCATTTTTAGGAGTCGGGGAAAATTTACTTTGGGAGTTTTGGAGTTCGTTTAGATTTTATTTTCTGTGTTCTTCTGCGCGCGAAACCTTTTAAAAAAATTCCGCAGCGCCTGGGCCAAGGCCCAAGCCGCAGGCCAGGCCAGGCCGGCCGCCGCGCCTGCCCGTGCGCGCCAAGGCCAGCGCCGCCGCCGCCAAGTAGGAGTCCTACTAGGACTCTGTTTCCCCTCTTTTTCTTGCCCCCTCCCCCAAGTCTCCTCTCCCCTCACCTACATAAATACCAACACCCCCCCCTAAACCCCACACCAAGCCGCGCCCCACCCCGCGCCCTAAGCCGCACCGCCGCCGCCCCCTAGCGCCGCGCCTCCCCGCCTCCCCGCCTAGCGCCACCGTGCCGCGCCGCCCTCTAGCGCCACCGCCCGCGCCGCCTAACGCCGCCGCTGCCCTTGCACCCCGCCGCCGCCACCGGAGCCCCTCGCCGGAACCTCGCCGGAGGTAGCCGCGCCGCATCTCTCTATCCCCTAGGTTCGGTTTTTCTTATAAACTGTTCCGGTTCTTTTCTCTTCTTCCGATTCGTTTTCTTTTCGATTCTTTGTTTCGGTTTTCTTTACGAAACCCTAGATCGGTTTCGTTTTCTTTTCCGGTTTAGTTGCCTAGAGACCGTTCGCCGGACCGTTCGTCCTAACGAACGTGATCACCGGATTATTCTAGGTTAACGAACGGCCGTTCGTTTAACCGTTCTTCTTCTTTCGTCGGATTTATTCCGCGATCGCGATCTCAGATCCGATCTTCGTTCTAGTTTATCTTCTCGCTCGTTTATCAGAATCAGGTGATTCAAGCGCCTGGTGTTTCGTTTCGAAACCGTCGTTCCGACTAATCAACTTTAACTAAGTTTTTGCTACTGTAAAACTTGACCTAGTTTCAACTTGCTAGAACCGAGTTGTTTTCTTCCGCCGTTTGTTTTCCGTTGTTTTGTTCGGTTCGTTCTTTCTTTGCAACCGGAGTTCTTAAGTTGAACTTTCTGGTTCGATCTCTTGTTCGAGTTTTACCTGTGCATTGGATGAGTACTTATTGTATGCTTGTTGTTTGTCTGCCATAGATTACCCGGATTGCGCCGCCTGTTACTTCGAATCTCTAGGACTCGTGGATCATCAGCAAGGCAATTAACACTTTGATCATACCTTTTCTACAACCCAGTTTTATTGCATTAGATCAATCCTCACACATTGCATGATTAGGATCTAATTAAATTATGGGATGGGAAGTAGATGAGGTAGTACCTATTACCTGTTTATTATGAAACCTTTGGGAGTTACTTCTATGTTTGCTTATTATGCCATGCTATGCTAGTAGACGTGGATTGGGTGAGTGATATCCATGACAGATGTGAGATTGATAATTTTAATGGTTTATCTAAGGTGGCAACTTAAACACACATCTGGGTGGATTGAGGCACCTGATGTCTATCAGGACTTGCCTGTTTTTTTATGGACCGCCACCCAGGCTCAAAGGGATCATAAGATCTTTCATACTAGAAACTTACGTGTGCAGCCGCAAGCCAATATGGGCTCTGGCATAGTTGACTAAGTCGTGCGAACTCTTACAGGGTAGACTAGCAGATGTAGGGGAAAGTAGGTGTACCGGTCTATCCATCGTAAGGTGCTAGCGCTTTTGAAAGACTGTGTCTCGGTCATCCGTTTCTCAAACACAAGTAGTGCGAGAAATCCAACGGAGGCGATCGAGTCTTGTGGGGAAAAGTGCGCAAACCTCTGCAGAGTGTAATAAACTAATCATGATTAGCCGTGTCCCCGGTTATGGACATCTTGAGTATCTAGTACTTGAATATCATGTGAATCTCATCATGTTACTTCTAATTAATATTGTTGGGTTTTAATTGTTCACTTAATTGGGATCGGAATGCTCTCAACCATTCTCGATGTTTAACAACCACCATGATAGTTAAATAAATTTATTCCTTTGCAGTAGGGAAAAACTGGCTTTACGCAAAACAGTAACCATAGAGCTTTCCACCAGCCAAATATGCATATAGTATAGCTGTTACATTCCATTACTCTCTATGTGTTACCTTGCCAGCATATTCCATGTGCTGACCCATTTCGGGCTGCAACGTTAATGTTGCAGACTTTTCAAACGACGATTAAGGTGCTTTTAGGTCGTGGTTCTATACTCAGTGATGCCGTTGGAGTTGATGGACCCATTTACCTTCCAAGTCTTCCGCTGTTATCGATATTAGATGGCCTTAAGCCATATTTATTGTAATAAGTTCTCTTTGAGACATCGATGTAATAAGTGTGTGATTGCCACTCTACTATAAAACCTTCGAAGTACTGTGTGGTGTCAGCATTACTGATCCAGGGATGACACCGGAGCACAGTAGACTTGATCCATTCGGGTCGGGTCGCTACACCCTTCAAAGATAAAGGGAAGACATTCTTCTTGATAACATCCTCGGGCATACCTGCAAGCTTAAATAATCCACAGACTTCATCCACATAGATTAGGTGCATATCGGGATGTAATGTTCCATCTCCTGTAAAAGGATTAGCTAGCATTTTCTCTATCATACCCGAAGGAATTTCAAAGTAAACATTTTTAGTAGGTTCAGTATGTTGAGGAGCAACTCTTTGCTCTACTGGTCGGGGTGAAGATACCCCGAACAAGCCCTCAAAGGATTATTTTCCATAGTAACAAGTGACAGTAAATTTAAGCACACTATATAAATTTTTCCTTACCAAATTCCACCTACCAAAGGCGCTTCACTCCCCAGCAATGGCGCCAGAGAAGGGTCTTGATGACCCACTAGTATAGGGTATCTATCATAGTCCTTCCGATAAGTAAGAGTGTCGAACCCAATGAGGAGCGGAAGGAAATGACAAGCAGTTTTCAGTAAGGTGTTCTCTGCAAGCACTGAAATTATCGGTAACAGATAGTTTTGTGATAAGGTACTTCGTAACGGGTAACAAGTAACAAAATTAAACAAGGTGCAGCAAGGTGGCCCAATCCTTTTTGTAGCAAAGGACAAGCCTGGACAAACTCTTATATAAAGGAAAGTGCTCCCGAGGACACATGGGAATTATCGTCAAGCTAGTATTCATCATGCTCATATGATTCGCATTCGTTACTTCGATAATTTGATATGTGGGTGGACCGGTGCTTGGGTACTGCCCTTCCTTGGACAAGCATACCACTTATGATTAACCCCCTCGCAAGCATCTGCAACTACGAAAGAACAATTAAGGTAAACCTAACCATAGCATGAAACATATGGATCCAAATCAGCCCCTTACGAAGCAACGCATAAACTAGGGTTTAAACTTCTGTCACTCTAGCAACCCATCATCTACTTATTATTTCCCAATGCCTTCCCCTAGGCCTAAACAATGGTGAAGTGTCATGTAGTCGACGTTCACATAACACCACTAGAGGAAAGACAACATACATCTCATCAAAATATCGAACGAATACCAAATTCACATGACTACTTATAACAAGACTTCTCCCATGTCCTCAGGAACAAACGTAACTACTCACAAATCATATTCATGTTCATAATCAGAGGGGTATTAATGTGCATAAAGGATCTGAACATATAATCTTCCACCGAATAAACCAACTAGCATCAACTACAAGGAGTAATCAACACTACTAGCAACCCACAGGTACCAATCTAAGGTTTTGAGACAAAGATCGGATACAAGAGATGAACTAGGGTTTGAGAGGAGATGGTGTTGGTGTAGATGTTGATGGAGATTAACCCCCTCCTGATGAGAGGATCGATGGTGATGACGATGGTGATGATTTCCTCCTCTCAGAGGGATGTTTCCCCGGCAGAATAGCTCCGCCGGAGCCCTAGATTGGTTCTGCCAAGGTTCCGCCTCGAGACGGCGGCGCTTCAACCCGAAAACTTTCTTATCACTTTTTCCAAGGAAAAAGACACCTTATACCAGAAGATGGGCATCGGGGGGCTTCCAGGTGGCCCACGAGGCAGGGGCTCGCTTAGGGGGATAGGGCGCTCCCTCCACCCTCATGGACAGTGGGTGCCCCCCCCCCTCTAGTGCTTCATTCGCCCAATATTTTTTTTATATTCCAAAACTGACTTTCGTGGAGTTTCAGGACTTTTGGAGTTGTGCAGAATAGGTCTCTAATATTTTCTCCTTTTCCAGCCCAGAATTCCAGCTGCCGGCATTCTGCCTCTTCATGTAAACCTTGTAAAATAAGAGAGAAAAGGCATAAGTATTGTGCCATAATGTGTAATAACAACCCATAATGCAAAAAATATCGATATGAAAGCATGATGCAAAATGGACGTATCAATTGCCCTTGTGGCCGATCCATCTTTGCGCCCCAACAATTAGATCAGTGGCGTGTGATGTCTCTGAGCAGGCACGAGTTGCAAGGCTGGGGTATCTGTGGGAGTCAGAGTTGCGTTAGTGCGGCAGCGAGGCGGTCGGCTGCATGCTTGTGGCTCATCACCATGTATGGTGGGTGAGGTTGGATCTCTACAGCAACTGGAGCAGTGGCTTCAGATGGTGGGCAAGGCGGCGCCTTTGCAGCTGGTGCCGGTGTGTTACCATGGCCGAGTGGGCGGTGAGGTGGATCACATGGGAGGCGTCTAACATGAAGTAGTGGCCGTCAATTCCACCTCTGTCTGGTCCTTGGTGACGTATGATTCTCTCCCCATCTTGTTGTGGCTGATGGACTTCGGTGTTGGGGTTCGTGTCCTGAGTGAAAACTCTGCCTGATTGTATCAATGTCGATGACGGCGATACTCTTGAGCACCGCTCCCCTTCCTGGAGGCGTCATCGTAGGTATCATCCTCCATCATAAGCTCTGGGTGAAAACCCTTGGTCTGGCGTTTGCCAGACTGGGAGGTGGGGGCCTTGCGGCGTCGTTCCCTCCTTGGAGGCTCTGACTCGAGAGCCAAGTTCTCATTTGCCCGATCATCGGGGTTGGGTTTCTTGGAGGACAACTTCATCTTCGTGATGATGGTTCCTTGCTTTGACGGTGGTGATCTTAAGAGGAGCAAGGTCCGACAAGGTGGTTGTGCTCGGAGAGCTCCCTTTGGGTTCTTGGCTTCAGTTTCAATCTAGGGTCTAGGTGTTGAGCATTTCCATCATCTGACGGTGTAGCGCCCTTCGAGCTAGGGCGAGGTAGCAGGGTGCTCCTTTCGGCAATGATACTTGATGGTGTTGTTGTGTGAGTTTCCCAGGCAATGGCGATGGCATGGCCTCCTGTTCGGGAACATAGCATGCAATTTCAAAAAAATTCCTACGATCACGCAAGATCTATCTAGGAGATGCATAACAACGAGAGGGGGAGAGTGTGTCCATGTAACCTCATAGACCGAAAGCGAAAGTGTTAGTTTAACGCGGTTGATGTAGTCGAACGTATTCTCGATTCAACCAATCAAGTACCGAACGTACGAGACCTCCGAGTTCAGCACACATTGAACTCGATGACGTCCCTCGAACTCTTGATCCAGCAAAGTGTCAAGGGAGAGTTTCGTCAGCACGACGGCGTGGTGACGGTGATGGTGAAGTGATCCGCACAGGGCTTCGCCTAAGCACTACGACAATATGACCAGAGGAGTAAACGGTGGAGGGGGCACCGCACACGGCTAAGAACAATTGATGTGTCCTAGAGGTGCCCCCTGTCCCCATATAAAAAGGAGGAGACGGGAGGAGGCCGGCCTAGGGGCGTGCCAAGTGGGGGGAACCCACTTGGACTCCTAGTCCTATTCGCCCCCCCCTTCCTTCTATCGGAGGGGGAAAGGGGGAAGGAGAGGGAGAGGGAGAAGGAAAGGGGGTCGTGCCCCCTCCCCTTGTCCAATTCGGACTCCCCACGGGGGGGGGGGGGGCACCCCCTAGTGGGCTTCCTTGCCTCTCCCCTATGGCCCATGTGGCCCATTACTTCCCCCGGGGGTTCCGGTAACCTCCCGGTACTCTGATAAATACATGAAACACTCCAGAACCATTCCGGTGTCCGAATACTATCGTCCAATATATCAGTCTTTACCTCACGGCCATTTCAACACTCTTCGTCATGTCTGTGATCTCATTTGGGACTCCGAACAATCATTGGTCACCAAAACAGATAACTCATAATACAAATCGTCATACAACGTTAAGCGTGCGGATCCTACGGGTTCGAGAACTATGTAGACATGAATGAGACACATCTATGGTTAATAAACAACAGCGGAACCTGGATGCTCATATTGGTTCCTACATATTCTATGAAGATCTTTATCGGTCAAACCCTAATGACAACATACGTCATTCCCTTTGTCATCGGTATGTTACTTGCCCGAGATTCGATCATCGGTTTCTTCATACCTAGTTCAATCTCGTTACCGGCTAGTCTCTTTACTCTTTCCATAATGCATCACCCCGTAACTAACTGATTAGTCACATTGCTTGCAAGGCTTATCATCATGTGCATTACGGGGAGGGCCCAGAGATACCTCTCCGATACTCGAAGTGACAAAATCTAATCTCTATATATGCGAACCCAACAAACACCTTTGGAATTACCTGTAAAGCATCTTTATAATCACCCAGTTACGTTGTGACGTTTTATAGCACACAAGGTATTCCTCTGGTATTCGGGAGTTGCATAATCTCATAGTCAAAGGAATATGTATAAGTCATGAAGAAAGCAATAGCAATAAAACTTAACGATCATTATGAAGGAAATATGCCCTAGAGGCAATAATAAAGTTATTATTTATTTCCTTATATCATAATAAATGTTTATTATTCATGCTAGAATTGTATTAACCGGAAACATAATACATGTGTGAATACATAGACAAACAAAGTGTCACTAGTATGCCTCTACTTGACTAGCTCGTTAATCAAAGATGGTTATGTTTCCTATCCATAGACATGAGTTGTCATTTGATTAATGGGATCACATCATTAGGAGAATGATGTGATTGACTTGACCCATTCTGTTAGCTTAGCACTTGATGGTTTAGTATGTTGCTATTGCTTTCTTCATGACTTATACATGTCCCTATGACTATGAGATTATGCAACTCCCGTTTACCAGAGGAACACTTTGTGTGCTACCAAATGTCACAATGTAACTGGGTGATTATAAAGGTGGTCTATAGGTGTCTCCAAAGGTACTTGTTGAGTTGGCGTATTTCGAGATTAGGATTTGTCACTCCGATTGTCGGAGAGGTATCTATGGGCCCTCTCAGTAATGCACATCACTATAAGCCTTGCAAGCAATGTGACTAATGAGTTAGTTGCGGATGATGCATTACAGAACAAGTAAAGAACCTTGCCGGTAACGAGATTGAACTAGGTATTGAGATACCGACGATCGAATCTCGGGCAAGTAACATACCGATGACAAAGGGAACAACGTATGTTGTTTTGCGGTTTGACCGATAAAGATCTTCATAGAATATGTAGGAGCCAATATGAGCATCCAGGTTCTGCTATTGGTTATTGACTGGAGACGTGTCTCGGTCATGTCTACATAGTTCTCGAACCTGTAGGGTCCGCCCGCTTAAAGTTTTGTGACGATCGGTATTATGAGTTTTTGTGTTTTGATGTACCTAAGGTAGTTCGGAGTCCCGGATATGATCACGGACATGATGATGAGTCTCGAAATGGTCGAGACGTAAAGATCGATATATTGGACGACTATATTCAGACACCGGAAGTGTTTCGAGTGGTTTCGGATAAAAACCAGAGTACCAGGGGGTTACCGAGACCCCCCGGGGAGTTAATTGGGCCTCATGGGCCTTAGTGGGAGAAGAGGAGGGGTGGCCAGGGAAGCCGCGCGCCCCCTTCCCCTCTAGTCCGAATTGGACAAGGCTTTTTCCTTCTCCTCCTCTCTCCCTTCATTCCCTCTCCTACTCCAACAAGGAAAAGGAGGAGTCCTACTCCCGGTGGGAGTAGGACTCTCCCCCTGGCATGCCCTCCTCCTGGCCGGCCGCCTCCCCCCTTGCTCCTTTATATATGGGGGCAGGGGCACCCTAGAACACACAAGTTGATTTGTTGATCTATTCCAGCCATGTGCGGTGCCCCCCTCCACCATATTCCACCTCGGTTATATCGTAGCGGTGCTTAGGCGAAGCCCTGGGTCGGTAGCAACATCATCACCGTCATCATGCCGTTGTGCTGACAGAACTCTCCCGTGAAGCTCTGCTGGATCGGAGTTCGCGGGATGTCATCGAGCTGAATGTGTGCTGAACTCGAAGTGCCATACGTTCGGTACTTGGATCGGTCAGATCGTGAAGACGTACGACTACATCAACCGCGTTGTGCTAACGCTTCCACATTCGGTCTATGAGGGTACGTGGACACACTCTACCCTCTCGTTGCTATGCATCACCATGATCTTGAGTGTGCATAGGAAATTTTTTGAAATTGCTACGTTCCCCAACAGTGGCATCCAAGCCTGGTTTTATGCGTAGATGTTATATGCACGAGTAGAACAGAAGTGAGTTGTGGACGATACAAGTCATACTGCTTACCAGCATGTCATACTTTTGTTCAGCGGTATTGTTGGATGAAGCGGCCCGGACCAACATTACGTGTACGCTTACGCGAGACTGGTTCTACCGACGTGCTTTGCACATAGGTGGCTGGCGGGTGTCAGTTTCTCCAACTTTAGTTGAACCAAGTGTGGCTACGCCCGGTCCTTGAGAAGGTTAAAACAGCACTAACTTGATGAACTATCGTTGTGGTTTTGATGTGTAGGTAAGAACGGTTCTTGCTAAGCCCGTAGCAGCCACGTAAAACTTGCAACAACAAAGTAGAGGACATCTAACTTGTTTTTGCAGGGCATGTTGTGATGTGCTATGGTCGAGACATGATGCTATATTTATTGTATGAGAGGATCATGTTTTGTAACGGAGTTATCGGCAACTGGCAGGAGCCATATGGTTGTCGCTTTATTATATGCAATGCAATCGCCCTGTAATTGCTTTACTTTATCACTAAGCGGTAGCGATAGTCGTAGAAGCAATAGTTCGCTAGACGACAATGATGCTATGATGGAGATCAAGGTGTCATGCCGGTGACGATGGTGATCATGATGGTGCTTCGGAGATGGAGATCACAAGCACAAGATGATGACGGCCATATCATATCACTTATATTGATTGCATGTGATGTTTATCTTTTATGCATCTTATTTTGCTTTGACTGACGATGGCATTATAAGATGATCTCTCACTAAATTTCAAGATAAAGTGTTCTCCCTAAGTATGCACTGTTGCCAAAGTTCGTCGTGCCGGGACACCATGTGATGATCGGGTGTGATAAGCTCTACGTTCATCTACAACGGGTGCAAGCCAGTTTTGCACACGCAGAATACTCGGGTTAAACTTGACGAGCCTATCATATGCAGATATGGCCTCGGAACACTGAGACCGAAAGGTCGAGCGTGAATCATATAGTAGATATGATCAACATAATGATGTTCAGCATTGAAAACTACTCCATCTCACGTGATGATCGGACATGGTTTAGTTGATTTGGATCACGTGATCACTTAGATGATTAGAGGTATGTCTATCTAAGTGGAAGTTCTTAAGTAATATGATTAATTAAACTTAAATTTATCATGAACTTAGTACTTGATAGTATTTTGCTTGTCTATGTTGATTGTAGATAGATGGCCCATGTTGTTGTTCCGTTGAATTTTAATATGTTCCTTGAGAAAGCAAAGTTGAAAGATGATGGTAGCAATTACACGAACTGGGTCCGTAACTTGAGGATTATCATCATTGCTGCAAAGAAGAATTACGTCCTGGAAGCATCCCTGGGTGCGAGGCCTGCTGCAGATGCTGCTGATGACGTTAAGAACATCTGGCAGAGTAAAGTTGATGACTACTCGATAGTTCAGTGTGCCATGCTTTACGGCTTAGAACCGGGACTTCAACGACGTTTTGAACGTCATGGAGCATATGAGACGTTCCAGGAGTTGAAGTTAATATTTCAAGCAAATGCTCGGATTGAGGGATATGAAGTCTCCAATAAGTTCTATAGCTGCAAGATGGAGGAGAATAGTTCTGTCAGTGAACATGTACTGAAATTGTCTGCGTATCATAATCACTTGACTCAACTGGGATTAATCTTCCTGTTGATAGTGCCATTGACAGAGTTCTTCAATCACTGCCACCAAGCTACAAAAGCTTCGTGATGAACTATAATATGCAAGGGATGAATAAGACAATTCCCGAGCTCTTCGCGATGCTAAAGGCAGCGGAGGTAGAAATCAAGAAGGAGCATCAAGTGTTGATGGTCAACAAGACCACCAGTTTCAAGAAAAAGGGTAAAGGGAACAAGAAGGGGAACTTCAAGAAGAAGAGCAAACAAGTTGTTGCTCAGGAGAAGAAACCCAAGTCTGGACCTAAGCCTGAGACTGAGTGCTTCTACTGCAAACAGACTGGTCACTGGAAGCGGAATTGCCCCAAGTATTTGGTGGATAAGGAGGATGGCAAGGTGAACAAAGGTATATGTGATATACATGTTATTGATGTGTACCTTACCAGAGCTTGCAGTAGCACCTGGGTATTTGATACTGGTTCTGTTGCTAATATTTGCAACTTGAAACAGGGACTATGGATTAAGCGAAGACTGGCTAAAGACGAGGTGACGATGCGCGTGGGAAATGGTTCCAAAGTCGATGAGATCGTCGTCGGCACGCTACCTCTACATCTACCTTTGGGATTAGTTTTAGACCTGAATAATTGTTATTTGGTGCCAATGTTAAGCATGAACATAATATCTGGATCTTGTTTGATGCGAGACGGTTATTCATTTAAATCTGAGAATAATGGTTGTTCTATTTATATGAGTAATATCTTTTATGGTCATGCACCCTTGAATAGTGGTCTATTTTTGTTGAATCTCGATAGTAGTGATACACATATTCATAATGTTGAAGCCAAAAGATGCAGAGTTGATAATGATAGTGCAACTTATTTGTGGCACTGCCGTTTGGGTCATATTGGTGTAAAGCGCATGAAGAAACTCCATATTGATGGAGTTTTGGAATCACTTGATTATGAATCACTTGGTACTTGTGAACCATGCCTTATGGGCAAGATGACTAAGATGTCGTTCTCAGGAACAATGGAGCGAGCAACAGATTTGTTCGAGATCATACATATTGATGTATGAGGTCCAATGAATATTGAGGCTCGTGGCGGGTATCGTTATTTTCTCACCTTCACAGATGATTTGAGCAGATATGGGTATATCTACTTAATGAAACATAAGTCTCAAACATTTGAAAGTTCAAAGAATTTCAGAGTGAAGTGGAAAATCATCGTAACAAGAAAATAAAGTTTCTACGATCTGATCGTGGAGGAGAATATTTGAGTTACGAGTTTGGTCTCTTACTGATTTACCGCTATCGTTTTGGGGTTATGCTTTAGAGATGGCTGCATTCACGTTAAATAGGGCACCATCAAAATCCGTTGAGACGATGCCTTATGAACTATGGTTTGGCAAGAAACCAAAGTTGTCGTTTCTTAAAGTTTGGGGTTGCGATGCTTCTGTGAAAAAGCTTCAACCTGATAAGCTCGAACCCAAATCAGAGAAATGTGTCTTCATAGGATACCCATGGGAAACTGTTGGGTGCACCTTCTATCAGAGATCCGAAGGCAAGACATTCGTTGCTAAGAATGGATACTTTCTAGAGAAGGAGTTTCTCTCGAAAGAAGTGAGAGGGAGGAAAGTAGAACTTGATGAGGTAACTGTACCTTCTCCCTTATTGGAAAGTAGTTCACCACAGAAACTGTTTCCTCTAACATCTACACCAATCAGTGAGGAAGCTAATGATGATGATCAGGAAACTTCAGATCAAGTTACAAATGAACCTCGTAGGTCAACCAGAGTAAGATCCGCACCAGAGTGGTACGGTAATCCTGTTCTGGAGGTCATTTTGCTAGACCATGATGAACCTACGAACTATGAGGAAGCGATGATGAGCCCAGATTCCGCAAAATGGCTTGATGCCATGAAATCTGAGATGGGATCTATGTATGAGAACAAAGTGTGGACTTTGGTTGACTTGTCCGATGATCAGCAAGCCATCTAGAATAAATGGATCTTCAAGAAGAAGACAGACGCTGATGGTAATGTTACTGTCTACAAAGCTCGACTTGTTGCGAAAGGTTTTCGACAAGTTCAAGGAGTTGACTATGATGAGACCTTCTCACCCGTAGCGATGCTTAAGTCCGTCCGAATCATGTTAGCTATTGCCGCATTTTATGATTATGAAATTTGGCAAATGGATGTAAAGAATGCATTCCTGAACGGATTTCAGGAAGAAGAGTTGTATATGATGCAACCTGAAGGTTTTATCGATCCAAAAGGTACTAACAAAGTGTGCAAGCTCTAGCGATCCATTTATGGACTGGTGCAAGCTTCTCGGAGTTGGAATAAACACTTTGATAGTGTGATCAAAGCATATGGTTTTATACAGACTTTTGGAGAAGCCTGTATTTACAAGAAAGTGAGTGGGAGCTCTGTAGCATTTCTAATATTATATGTGGATGACATATTGTTGATTGGAAATGATATAGAATTTCTGGATAGCATAAAATGATACTTGAATAAGAGTTTTTTAATGAAGGACCTCGGTGAAGCTGCTTACATATTGGGCATCACGATCTATAGAGATAGGTCAAGACGCTTAATTGGACTTTCACAAAGCACATACCTTGACAAAGTTTTGAAGAAGTTCAAAATGGATCAGGCAAAGAAAGGGTTCTTGCCTGTATTACAAGGTGTGAAGTTGAGTAAGACTCAATGCCTGACCACTGCAGAAGATAGAGAGAAAAATGAAAGATGTTCCCTATGCTTCAGCCGTAGGCTCTATCATGTATGCAATGTTGTGTACCAAACCTGATGTGTGCCTTGCTATTAGTTTAGCAAGGAGGTACCAAAGTAATCCAGGAGTGGATCACTGGACAGCGGTCAAGAACATCCTGAAGTACCTGAAAAGGACTAAGGATATGTTTCTCGTTTATGGAGGTGACAAAGAGCTCATCGTAAATGGTTACGTTGATGCAAGCTTTGACACTGATCCGGACGATTCTAAATCGCAAACCGGATACGTGTTTATATTAAACGATGGAGCTGTCAATTGGGGCAGTTCTAAACAGAGCATCATGGCGGGATCTACATGTGAAGCGGAGTACATTGCTTCTTCGTAAGTAGCAAATGAAGGAATCTGGATGAAGGAGTTCATATCCAATCTAGGTGTCATACCTAGTGCATCGGGTCCAATGAAAATCTTTTGTGACAATACTGGTGCAATTGCCTTGGCAAACGAATCCAGATTTCACAAGAGAACTAAGCACATCAAGAGACTCTTCAACTCCATCCGGGATCAAGTCCAGGTGGGAGACATAGAGATTTGCAAGATACATATGGATCTGAATGTTCCAGACCCATTGACTAAGCCTCTTCCACGAGCAAAACATTGATCAGCACCAAGGCTCCATGGGTGTTAGAATCATTACTGTGTGATCTAGATTATTTACTCTAGTGCAAGTGGGAGACTGAAGGAAATATGCCCTAGAGGCAATAATAAAGTTATTATTTATTTCCTTATATCATGATAAATGTTTATTATTCATGCTAGAATTGTATTAACCGGAAACATAATATATGTGTGAATACATAGACAAATAGAGTGTCACTAGTATGCCTCTACTTGACTAGCAAGTTAATCAAAGATGGTTATGTTTCCTAGCCATAGACATGAGTTGTCATTTGATTAATGGGATCACATCATTAGGAGAATGATGTGATTGACTTGACCCATTCCGTTAGCTTAGCACTTGATCGTTTAGTATGTTGCTATTGCTTTCTTCATGACTTATACATGTTCCTATGACTATGAGATTATGCAACTCCCATTTACCGGAGGAATACTTTGTGTGCTACCAAACGTCACAACGTAACTGGGTGATTATAAAGGTCCTCTACAGGTGTCGGTGTCAAAACCGGCGGATCTCGAGTAGGGTGTCCCGAACTGTGAGCCTAAGGCGGATGGTAACAGGAGGCAGGGGACACGATGTTTACCCAGGTTCGGGCCCTCTTGATGGAGGTAATACCCTACGTCCTGCTTGATTGTTCTTGATGATATGAGTATTACAAGAGTTGATCTACCACGAGATCAGAGAGGCTAAACCCTAGAAGCTAGCCTATGGTATGATTGTATGTTGTCCGACGGACTAAACCCTCTGGTTTATATAGACACCGGAGGGGGCTAGGGTTACACAAGGTCGGTTACAAAGGAGGAGATATACACATCCGATTGCCTAGCTTCCCTTCCACGCCAAATAGAGTCCCATCCGGACACGGGACGAAGTCTTCAATCTCGTATCTTCATAGTCCAACAGTCCGGCCAAAGGATATAGTCCGGCTGTCGGGAGACCCCTAATCCAGGACTCCCTCAGTAGCCCCTGAACCAGGCTTCAATGACGATGAGTCCGGCGCGCAGTATTGTCTTCGGCATTGCAAGGCGGGTTCCTCCTCCGAACACTCCATAGAAGATTTTGAACACCAGAATAGTGTCCGACTCTGCAAGACAAGTTCCACATACTACCACAAAGAGAATAATATTTGCACAAATCTAATCTGCTGACGCGTTCTGGCAGCACGATGTTATGTCATGGGTCGGTCATTATTCAAACCGTTTTTCTCAACCAGCACTGGACATATCATGGGGCGGTTTTCTCGACACGTCTTGTCAAAGCAGAGATCGTGTCCCCCTTATTACGGGATTCTCATCAATACGGGCGTGGGTAACCCAACCGCGCCATCAATTACGGCACCTGGGAATAAGCGGTTTTACCAGGCAAGTGGGGAGACACATCGCCTCTTCCGCCCTTATAAAGGGACATGGATTCACTCCTTTCACCCATGCCTTCTTCCTCCATGCTTACCCATTCCCGCACACTCGAGCTCCAGCGCCCAAGCTCACGTTCCTCTTCTCAAACCACTCCAGGCATGTCTGGAGCAGGAGGCAAGTGGATGGTCTCCTCCGTCACGGAGGAGAACATCAAAAAGTTACGGGAAGCCGGATATCTGGCCGCGGATATCGCGCATCGGCTGCCAAATGCGGGGCAGATCATCCCAACGCCCGAACCCCATGAGAGGGTTGTTTTTCTTACCCATTTTATCCGTGGACTGGGATTTCCCCTCCACCCGTTTGTCCGCGGGCTCATGTTCTACTATGGGCTGGATTTTCATGATCTGGCCCCCAATTTCATCCTCAACATCTCGGCGTTTATCATCGTGTGCGAGGCCTTCCTCCGCATCAGGCCCCACTTCGGCCTATGGCTGAAAACCTTCAATGTTAAACCGAAGGTGGTGGGTGGCCAGCAAGCAGAGTGCAGAGGCGCCATGGTGGGCAAGATGCCTAATGTCACCTGGTCCAAGGGAACCTATGTGGATACCATAAAGGGGTGGCAATTGGGGTGGTTCTACATCACCGAGCCGCGCGACTCCAACTCGGTGGCGGCTCCCAAATTTCGATCCGGAATCCCCACGCGGCTCACCTCCAGGAAAGAGAAGGGCCTGTCCTGGGGTTCTTTGGTAGAGTTGACCAGACTCCAGACCTGTATCCGGAACATGACGAGCAAGAAAATCAAGCTTGTCAACGTGGTCCAAGTCATTCTCTTCCGTCGGATCCTCCCGTGTCAACGACGGACATTCGATTTGTGGGAGTTCGACTCGGCCAAGCACTAGACGCTGCGAGAGCTCTATGACACGACGCACGAGGACGTCTGGAGGGTGTTGTTCAAGGGTGCCAAGATTCCTCCTTCCCTCACCAAGGACCGCAGACTCAGCGCAAAACGCCACGCCAATCCGGTAAGTTTTTATATCTCTTAGGGTATTTATTTGCCCCGGTTTAGTCATATGCAGGATCTAAGCTTCTATGCCATTAACAGGACTGGATAAAGATAGCGGAGCAGCTTGATTGCCCAGCCCCTCTGCCCGAAGATCCTGCAGGCGCTCTCCTAATGGAGATGCTGACTCCAACACCTTATAGGGTGCCGGTGAAGAAGACCAAGAAGAAGGTCGCGGGGACCCGAAAGGGTCTCCGGTGCAAGGTTGTATCAGACTCATCGTCCGATGACTCCAACGCACACTCCTCCCACGAAGACGAGGAGGAGGAAGAGGAAAGTTCCCCCCCCCCAACCGGGGCAGACAAGAAAAGGAAGGTTGACCCATCCGGGGAGGCTGAAGGGTCCAAGAGGGGAAGGACCCTCCCTCCGGACTGCGCCACGACGGCCGCCGACTGCGGCGACGAGTGGCTACCCAGGGTCAAGCCCCTGGCGAAATCTTAAGAGTCCCGGCACCATAGTACTTCATGGTATGTTTTATTACACTGCCTCTCCTCATGCCGAATGATACGTCTCCAACGTATCTATATTTTTTTATTGTTCCATGCTATTATATTATCTGTTTTGGATGTTTATGGGCTTTATTAGACACTTTTATATTATTTTTGGGACTAACCTATTAACCCAGAGCCCAGTGCCAGTTTCTGTTTTTTTCCTTGTTTTAGAATATCGCAGAAAAGGAAAATCAAACGGAGTCCAATTGACCTGAAACTTCACGGAACTTATTTTTGGATCAGAAGAAGCCCAGAAGACTTGGAGTGCACGTCAGGGGATCAACGAGGAGGCCGCGAGGCAGGGGGTGCGCCCACCCCCTGGGCGCGCCCTCCACCCTCATGGGCCCCTCGTGGGCCCCCTGACGCACTTCTTCCTCCTATATATCTCCATATACCCTAAAACGATCGGGGAGTACAATAGATCGGGAGTTCCACCGCCAGAAGCCTCCGTAGCCACCGAAAGCCAATCTAGACCCGTTCCGGCACCCTATCGGAGGGGGAATCCCTCTCCGGTGGCCATCTTCATCATCCCGGTGCTCTCCATGATGAGGAGGGAGTAGTTCTCCCTCGGGCTGAGGGTATGTACCAGTAGCTATGTGTTTGATCTCTCTCTCTCTCTCTTGTGTTCTTGTGGTGATACGATCTTGATGTATCGCGAGCTTTGTTATTATAGTTGGATCCTATGATGTTTATCCCCCTCTACCCTCTTGTAATGAATTGAGTTTCCCCGTTGAAGTTATCTTATCGGATTGAGTCTTTAAAGGTGTGAGAACACTTGATGTATGTCTTGCCGTGCGTATCTGTGGTGACAATGGGATACCACGTGATTCACTTGATGTATGTTTTGGTGATCAACTTGCGGGTTCCGCCCATGAACCTATGCATAGGGGTTGGCACACGTTTTCGTCGTGATTCTTTGGTAGAAACTTTGGGGCACTCTTTGAGGTTCTATGTGTTGGTTGAATAGATGAATCTGAGATTGTGTGATGCATATCGTATAATGATACCCACGGATACTTGAGGTGACATTAGGGTTTTGGTTGATGTGTGCGTGTTAAGGTGTTATTCTAGTACGAACTCTAGGGCTGTTTGTGACACTTATAGGAATAGCCCAACAGATTGATTGGAAAGAATAACTTTGAGGTGGTTTCGTACCCTACCATAATCTCTTCGTTTGTTCTCCGCTATTAATGACTTCGGAGTGACTCTTTGTTGCATGTTGAGGGATAGTTATATGATCCAATTATGTTATTATTGTTGAGAGAACTTGCTCTAGTGAAAGTATGAACCCTAGGCCTTGTTTCAACGCATTGCAATACCGTTTACGCTCACTTTTATCATTCGTTACCTTTCTGTTTTTATATTTTCAGATTACAAAAACTATTATCTACCATCCATATACCACTTGTATCACCATCTCTTCGCCGAACTACTGCACCTATACAATTTAACATTGTATTGGGTGTGTTTGGGACACAGGAGACTCTTTGTTATTTGGTTGCAGGGTTGCTTGAGAGAGACCATCTTCATCCTACGCCTCCTACGGATTGATAAACCTTAGGTTATCCACTTGAGGGAAATTTGCTACTGTCCTACAAACCTCTGCACTTGGAGGCCCAACAACGTCTACAAGAAGAAGGTTGTGTAGTAGACATCAAGCTCTTTTCTAGCGCCGTTGCCGAGGAGGTGAGTGCTTGAAGGTATATCTTTAGATCTTGCAATCGAATCTTTTTGTTTCTTGTTTTATCACTAGTTTAGTCTATAAAAGAAAACTTCCAAAAAAATGGAATTGAGTTTGTCTCATACGCTTCATCTTTTTAATATCTTTCGTGAGTATGATGGAAAGGAAAATTGTGCCAAAGTGTTAGAAGAAGAATGCATTAAAATGTTTGGCACTAAATCTTTGAATGATGAGCATGATTGCAATGTTGTTAGTATGAACTCCTTGAATATCCATGGTACTAATGATGATTGCACTAGTTATGATGAAAATGTTTCCTATAAACATGTCAATTTTTGTGGAGTGCATTGGGTTTGTAAGTACACACCAAATAGGGAAGATAGATATTACATGAGGCATAAGTACTTAGAAACTAAATTGTTGCAAGAAAGGCTAGATGATTGTGCTGAAAATTTAAATTTTCTTAGCCGTACTTGTGAACTTTGCAATGAACATGATCATTTCAGTACCCAATGCAAATTGTTTCATGATCATATCGTATCCAAAAATTGTGATGACTTGATTTCCCTTGCACATCATAATGAACTTAGTTTACTCTTGGGTTATGAAGAAATGAAACGTATAACTAAGGATATTCCAAAATTTGCCCTTGATAGAGTTCTTCATTTTGATCTAGAGGAAATTTATATGTATTGTGCGGTGAATTGTATTGAAAATCCTTATATTGCCAACTACATAAAGAAAAGAAAACAAATAGAAGATGAAGAGAATACTAACGAAAGGGAAGAGACTTCCCAATACCCTCCTATTATTTCTTATGATGAATCAGGTAACGAGTAGGAGCTTCCTATTCAACCAATCTCATTAATAAGGAGCTCCAAAAAGAGGATTGAACCCACACATGATGTGGTGAGGAAGAAGAAAAGAAAAAGGAAGAGAGGTAAAAAGATATATCCCCCAAATAGTGCTACTCCTATTACTATTATGCCTCATGAAAATATAATTGTGGAAGATAATGGTACTTCTTATGATCTTGAAAATATTTTTGGCACTTGCTTGGAAGAATATGATAATTGCTATACTATTTGTGCTATCCATACTATTAATGATGAGAGTGATTATGCTTATGATATGAAAAGGCCCAACCTTGGGGATGCTATGTTTGATGAATATGATGTTTTTGAGAATATATTTGCTGCAATTAATGTTTGTCCCAAGCTTGGGGAAGCTATGATTAATGAAGATGATATTTTTAGTCTCCCAAGTTTTGATATGCAAATTTATAATGATGGTAGCATGCCTCCTACTTATGATGATTATTGTGATGATACATCAAAAGTAGTGATGATTATATTTATAAAACTTGTCATGATTATGATTCCCCTTTTTCTGAACATTACTCTTTTAATATGGAAACAATTTATAGTATTCGAGTTTCTTATGATACTCCCACTATTCTGAATGAGAAGAATTTTGCTTATGTGGAGAGTAATAAAAATTATATGCTTGTAGATCATGAAAAGAATGATTTAGGTGCTGGTTATATTGTTGAATTCATTCATGATGCTACTGAAAATTATTATGAGGGAGGAACATATGCTTGTAGGAATTGCAATAATATCAAGTTTCCTCTCTATGTGCTTAAAGTTTCAAAGTTATGCTTGTTTTGCCTTCCTATGCTACTTGATTATTGTTCCCATAAGTTGTTTGCTCACAAAATCCCTATGCATAGGAAGTGGGTTAGACTTAAATGTGCTAGTAATATTCTTCATGATGCTCTCTTTATGTTACAATTCTTATCTTTTATGTGAGCATCATTGATATCATCATGCCTAGCTAGGGGCGTTAAACGATAGCGCTTGTTGGGAGGCAACCCAACTTTATTTTTGTTCCTTGATTTTTGTTCCTGTTTAGTAATAAATAATTCATCTGGCCTCTGTTTATATGTGGTTTTATGATTTTAATTAGTGTTTGTGCCAAGTAGAACCTTTGGGAAGACTTGGGGAAAGTCTTGTTGATCGTGCTGTAAAAAAACAGAAACTTTAGCGCTCATGAGAATTGCTGCCATTTTTATTTGTAGAGTTACATTTAGTTAATTCTTTTTGCAGATGATTAATATATAAATTCCTAATGTCAAGAAATTTATTTGATAATTTTATGAGTTCCAGAAGTATACGTTTGATTCATATTACTACAGACTGTGCTGTTTTTGATAGATTCTATTTTTCGTGTGTTGTTTGCTTATTTTGATGAATCTATGGCTAGTAAAATAGTTTATAAACCATAGAGAAGTTGGAATACAGTAGGTATAACACCAATATAAATAAAGAATGAGTTCATTACAGTACTTTGAAGTGGTCTTTTGTTTTCTTTCGCTAACGGAGCTTACGAGTTTTCTGTTAAGTTTTGTGTTGTGAAGTTTTCAAGTTTTGGGTAAGGATTCGATGGACTATGGAATAAGGAGTGGCAAGAGCCTAAGCTTGGGGATTACCAAGGCACCCCAAGGTAATATTCAAGGATAGCCAAGAGCCTAAGCTAGGGGATTCCCTGGAAGGCATCCCCTCTTTCGTCTTCGTTCATCGGTAACTTTACTTGGAGTTATATTTTTATTCGCCACATGATATGTGTTTTGTTGGAGCGTCATTTCATTTTATTTTGTTTTGATTGCTGTTTGAATAAAATACCAAGATCTGAAATTATTAAATGTTAGCTATTCTTCACATAGTTGCATAATTATTCGACTACTCTTTGATCTTCACTTATATCTTTCGGAGTAGTTTGTCATTTGCTCTAGTGCTTCACTTATATCTTTTCAGAGCACGGTGGTGATTTTATTTTATAGATGAACTCTCATGCGTCACTTATATTATTTTGAGAGTATTTAGAACAGCATGGTAATTTTCTTTGGTTATGAAATTAGTCCTAAATATGATGGGCATCCAAGAGGGATATAATAAAAACTTTCATATAGAGTGCATTGAATACTATGAGAACTTTGATACTTGATAATTGTTTTGAGATATGAAGATGGTGATATTAGAGTCATGCTAGTTTAGTAGTTTTGAATTTGAGAAATACTTGTGTTGAAGTTTGTGATTCCCGTAGCATGCATGTATGGTGAACCGTTATGTGATGAAGTCGGAGCATGATGTATTTATAGATTGTCCTCCTTATGAGTGGCGGTCGGGGACGAGCGATGGTCTTTTCCTACCAATCTATCCCCCTAGGAGCATGCGCGTAGTACTTTGTTTGGATAACTAATAAATTTTTGCAATAAGTATGTGAGTTCTTTATGACTAATGTTGAGTCCATGGATTATACGCACTCTCGCCCTTCCACCTTTTCTAGCCTCTCTAATACGCGCACCTTTCGCCGGTATTATACACCCACCATATACCTTCCTCAAAGTAGCCACCATACCTACCTATTATGGCATTTCCATAGTCATTCTGAGATATATTCCCATGCAACTTTCCACCGTTCCGTTTACTATGACACACTCCATCATTGTCACATTGCTTAGCATGATCATGTAGTTGACATCGTATTTGTTGCAAAGCCACCATTCATAATTCTTTCATACGTATCACTCTTGATTCATTGCATATCCCGGTACACCGCCGGAGGCATTCATATAGAGTCATATTTTGTTCTAAGTATCAAGTTGTAATTGTTGAGTTGTAAGAAAAATAAAAGTGTGATGATCATCATTATTAGAGCATTGTCCCAGTGAGGAAAGGATGATGGAGACTATGATTCCTACAAAAGTCGGGATGAGACTCCGGAACAAAAAAAAGAGAAAGAAAAGAGGCCATAAAAAAGAGAAAAGGCCCAAATAAAAAATGAGAGAAAAAGAGAGAAGGGGCAATGTTACTATCCTTTTACCACACTTGTGCTTCAAAGTAGCACCATGATATTCATAGTAGAGAGTCTCTCATGTTATCACTTTCATATACTAGTGGGAATTTTTCATTATAGAACTTGGCTTGTATATTCCAATGATGGGCTTCCTCAAAATGCCCTAGGTCTTCATGAGCAAGCAAGTTGGATGCACACCCACTTAGTTTCTTTTTGAGCTTTCATATACTTAAAGCTCTAGTGCATCCGTTGCATGGCAATCCCTACTCACTCACATTGATATCTATTGATGGGCATCTCCATAGCCCGTTGATACGCCTAGTTGATGTGAGACTATCGTCTCCCTTTTTTGTCTTCTCCACAACCACCATTCTATTCCACCTATAGTGCTATATCCATGGCTCACGCTCATGTATTGCGTGAAAATTGAAAAAGTTTGAGAACATCAAAAGTATGAAACAATTGCTTGGCTTGTCATCGGGGTTGTGCATGATTTAAATATTTTGTGTGGTGAAGATGGAGCATAGCCAGACTATATGATTTTGTAGGGATAACTCTCTTCGGCCATGTTATTTTGAAGAGACATAATTGCTTAGTTAGTATGCTTGAAGTATTATTGTTTTTATGTCAATATTAAACTTTTGCCTTGAATCTTATGGATCTGAATATTCTTGCCACAATAAAGAGAACTACATGGATAAATATGTTAGGTAGCATTCCACATCAAAAATTCTGTTTTTATCATTTACCTACTCGAGGACGAGCAGGAATTCAGCTTGGGGATGCTGATATGTCTCCAACGTATCTATAATTTTTGATTGTTCCATGCTATTATATTATCTGTTTTGGATGTTTATGGGCTATATTAGACACTTTTATATTATTTTTGGGACTAACCTATTAACCCAGAGCCCAGTGCCAGTTTCTGTTTTTTTCCTTGTTTTAGAATATCGCAGAAAAGGAAAATCAAACGGAGTCCAATTGACCTGAAACTTCACGGAACTTATTTTTGGATCAGAAGAAGCCCAGAGGACTTGGAGTGCACGTCAGGGGATCAACAAGGAGGCCACGAGGCAGGGGGCGCGCCCTCCACCCTCATGGGCCCCTCGTGGCCCCCTTGACACACTTCTTCCTCCTATATATCTCCATATACCCTAAAACGATCAGGGAGCATAATAGATCGGGAGTTCCGCCGCCAGAAGCCTCCGTAGCCACCGAAAGCCAATCTAGACCCGTTCCGGCACCCTGCCGGAGGGGGAATCCCTCTCCGGTGGCCATCTTCATCATCCCGGTGCTCTCCATGATGAGGAGGGAGTAGTTCTCCCTCGGAGCTGAGGGTATGTACCAGTAGCTATGTGTTTGATCTATCTCTCTCTCTCTCGTGTTCTTGAGGTGATACGATCTTGATGTATCGCGAGCTTTGCTATTATAGTTGGATCCTATGATGTTTCTCCCCCTCTACCCTCTTGTAATGAATTGAGTTTCCCCTTTGAAGTTACCTTGTCGGATTGAGTCTTTAAAGATTTGAGAACACTTGATGTATGTCTTGCCATGCGTATCTGTGGTGACAATGGGATGCCACGTGATTCACTTGATGTATGTTTTGGTGATCAACTTGCGGGTTCTGCCCATGAACCTATGCATAGGGGTTGGCACACATTTTCGTCGTGATTCTCCAGTAGAAACTTTGGGGCACTCTTTGAGGTTCTATGTGTTGGTTGAATAGATGAATCTTAGATTGTGTGATGCATATCGTATAATCATACCCACGAATACTTGAGGTGACATTGGAGTATCTAGGTGACATTAGGGTTTTGGTTGATGTGTGTCTTAAGGTGTTATTCTAGTACGAACTCTAGGGTTGTTCGTGACACTTATAGGAATAGCCCAACGGATTGATTGGAAAGAATAACTTTGAGGTGGTTTCTTACCCTACCATAATCTCTTCGTTTGTTCTCCGCTATTAGTGACTTCGGAGTGAATCTTTGTTGCATGTTGAGGGATAGTTATATGATCCAATTATGTTATTATTGTTGAGAGAACTTGCACTAGTGAAAGTATGAACCCTAGGCCTTGTTTCAACGCATTGCAATTCCCTTTACGCTCACTTTTATCATTCGTTACCTTGCTGTTTTTATATTTTCATATTACAAAAACTATTATCTACCATCCATATAGCACTTGTATCACCATCTCTTCGCCGAACTAATGCACCTATACAATTCACCATTGTATTGGGTGTGTTGGGGACACAAGAGACTCTTTGTTATTTGGTTGTAGGGTTGCTTGGGAGAGACCATCTTCATCCTACGCCTCCTACGGATTGATAAACCTTAGGTCATCCACTTGAGGGAAATTTGCTACTGTCCTACAAACCTATGCACTTGGAGGCCCAACAACGTCTACAAGAAGAAGGTTGCGTAGTAGACATCACCGAACATGATTATGCAGTCCGTCCCGAGCTCGTCTTGACGTATCCTCGTCGAGCGGCTCTCTGGGCTCGTCGGATATGAACAGCGGTTCTCTCCCGACCGCTATCACCCCTCGCCCTATGGATAATGCCGAGGTGTTGTCTCAAAAGGCACCGAGCCAAGGGGAGGTGGTCCTGGGGGCGCCTCAAGGCGACTTCCCGGACCCTGGGTACCAAGGGAGCGAGGCTCCTACGGGCTCCGAGTTCGGCCCTCAGCTGAACACTACGCCGGAACCTTCGATGGTTCCGGACTCCGGCAGGCTGTCCCCCGTTAAGGGGGGCCAACCATCCATGCCGGTGTCCTCTGTCCAACCAGAGGCACCGGACAACTTGCTGGAAGCGCTTCACAGCGCTTCCATCGATGAAGAGCACCGCACTATCATGAGTGTGGTGGTCGAGAAGGTTTAGTCCGCCAAAAACGGACTGACCGAAGCTTGCGCCAGCCTCCTAACAGGCTTTGAGGTAAGCAATCAAAACATAAGAAAATATTACCGCATAGATAGTAGCCCCTGATGCTCTGTTCGGCGTTCACGGAGAAAAGCCGAATAGAGGATCAAATGATAACTCAGGAGTCTAATTACAGTATGTCTATGTGTATGTGTAGGCTTCACTGCTGGCCGCTGCCGCACGTACTACGGAGGTCTCTGCGCTGAAGCAGGACCTGAAGTGGTCCGAGGACGAGCTCGGCCTTACCAAGGGGCAGCTTGAAGGGAGCAAAGGTAAGAAATACCCCTGTCTATATAGTTAAAAAGAAATTCAGTTGTAAAGTAATAGGATCATCATGGGTTTGCCAGGGACACATCCGAAGTGGCGACCCTGAGGAAGGCGTTGTCCGAGGCCGAAGACAAAGTGGCCAAGGAGCGCATTGAACAAGAAAAGCAAGAAGCCCGACTAGGCGAGGTGCAGCAAGAGCTCAAGGCTCTCGCTAAAAAGCACAAGTCCTTGGAGCTTTACTCTAAGACGCGAGAGTCCGAGCTCGCGCAGGTGCTTGAAAGCGTCTGGAGCACCAAGGCCGAAGCCCACAAGGCCCTCCAGGAGATTGACGCGGTGAAGAAGATAGCAGCGGGTAAGGCATTCATTATGCAAAGCAAGCACGTGAATGAGACTGTCCTTTTTCTTACCCGAGTTCGGAGCTCTCCAGGAGCGTTTGCAGATCTTCCCCGCAATGTACTGGATGCTGCAGAGTTTTACCGGGCTGAGGAGGGGAGCTCGGCGGAGAGGTTGTTCTGGTCTAAGTATACTAGGACCGAACACCCCGTGCCCTTGAGCGACCAGCTGAAGCAGTTGGTCGAGCTTCACAAGGCGGCCGAACAGGACATGAGGGGCCTTATAGTCCGGATGTGGCCTGGCGAGCCCCTGTCTGGCAGCTACTTCGGTCTGGTGAGGCGGCTTGTGGAAGCCTACCTACGGCTTGAAGTCATCAAGCGGTCCGTCTGCATCAAGGGTGCACGCATGGCTTTTGCCCGGGCGAAGGTGCACTGGGCGAAGCTGGACGCCGTGAAGCTGGTGAAGGAGGGGTCGCTAGAGGGCAAGGAGCATCGCTGCCCCGAGAATTATTATGAGAGTGTCCTGAAGGGTTCCCGCCTAGTGGCAGATGAGTGTGCCAAGGATGTAATTTTTGAATGAACATGCTCATGTGATCCTGTAATATGAAACGAGTTCATTTGCGCCATGCGACGCTTTCTTAATTTAAATATTACCTTCTGTGCGGCCGTTTATAAAATATGAGAGTTGGTCAGTCGTCGGCTTCTATCCCCATGTAACTAGTACTGGGGTGTTCGGGATAAACCTGAACACTCTTTACCCCAATTTTGGGTCCTTCAAGGGAGGTGTTCAGCGCAACGAACCAGGCAATCGGACTATAATGCTTTATCACTCTCACTTAGCCATAGAAGTCTATGATTTTAAATTTTGGCGAAGCCCCTGGTATTCGGAGGGCCGAATTTGGGGCGCTATACACGCCTAAGCCGGACAAGGCCGACTCCTTGCCCAAAGCGGAAAAAGTCTTTAAGGACTTGAGACCTCTCGAACAGCGACCAGTCTCTCGCCTTATCATGACAGTCAGTTTTTGGATTTCTCTACTGAGGTGCTCGTCCGGAAGAACCGGGACACAATCGCAGTAGTTCTCCCACCGCTACCTTATCCGATATAGCGGAACGTAAGGTACCAAAGCATGGGAGCCGGGCAACCCAACATTTGACCAAAGACATGATTCGGAGTTGATGCATATAATGCTATAAGTTCAGGGTGCGGCACTGTCGAAAGTGTTCGGACTTCTTGCGCCGTATTATGGCGTAAACAAGAACCCCTGGCGAACTGACCGTACCCGAACGTACGGGTGCGGATTGTCATAAATGGACATATAAGAGAAAGAGAAAAACGTAAATAATGCAATGACAGATTAATGATATGCATTGTTATTTAAATAATACGTCGAAGCGTACCTGGTACAAGTAGTGCAATAAGCATAAAGTAGGACAATTCGAAATGTCCTATCCGAGGGCAAGCTACGCATAAATAGTGAAAAGTGGGTATATCAATTATTACTAGAGACCACCTGGCGGTTCCCGTGTTCATCTTAGCTTCTTGTCGCCTTGGTTGTTGCTTCCGGAATGTGTCCGGCAATCGTACTACCGGAAAGGGCTTCCAAAGAGTTAGGCCCTGAAAGAGAAAAGGAATGACAAAGGTATACAGCCCCTAGTGCGGTTAAGCCACAATGCGGGGCGTGTCCTGATCGTGCCCCCGCCTATGTCCATGGTATTTTCAATGCGTAGTTATGTACGCATGGCACGGATTTTGTTGCTTCACTGGGACTGGGACGGGGGCCGAATTGTTAGGCGAGCTCTGATCGTGCCAGGCGATCCTGTTGCAGCTTGTTCCGGACTCGCTTGAAGGTGTCCGGGGGCTGTGACGCCGAATGAGTTGTTCCTACCTCTTGAGCACTGCGTTGGTTTTCCCCGAAGAGGAAGGGATGATGCAACAAAGTAGCGTAAGTATTTCCCTCAGTTTTTGAGAACCAAGGTATCAATCTAGTAGGAGGCTACGCGGGAGTCTCTCGTACCTGCACAAAACAAATAAATCCTCGCAACCAACGCAAATAGGGGTTGTCAATCCCGATAAGGCCACTTACGAGAGTGAGATCTGATAGATATGATAAGATAATATTTTTGGTATTTTTGTGATAAAGATGCAAAGTAAAATAAAGGCAAAGTAAATAGCAAAGGAAATAACTAAGTAGTAGGAGATCAATATGATAAAGATAGACCCGAGAGCCATAGGTTTCACTAGTGGCTTCTCTCGAGAGCATAAGTATTCTACGGTGTGTGAACAAATTACTGTTGAGCAATTGACAGAATTAAGCATAGTTATGGGAATATCTAGGTATGATCATGTATATAGGCATCACATCCGAGACAAGTAGACTGACTCCTGCCTGCATCTACTACTATTACTCCACTCATCGACCGCTATCCAGCATGCATCTAGAGTATTAAGTTAAAAACAGAGTAACGCCTTAAGCAAGATTACATGATGTAGAGGGATAGACTCGTGCAATATGAAGAAAACCCCATCTTGTTATCCTTGATGGCAACAGTACAATACGTGCTTTGCTTCCCCTACTATCACTGGGAAAGGACACCACAAGATTGAACCCAAAGCTAAGCACTTCTCCCATTGCAACAAAGATCAATCTAGTAGGCCAAACCAAACTGATAATTCGAAGAGACTTGCAAAGATAACCAATCATACATAAAAGAATTCAGAGAAGATTCAAATATTGTTCATAGATAGACTTGATCATAAACCCACAATTCATCGGTCTCAACAAACACACCGCAAAAAGAAGATTACATCGAATGGTTCTCCACAAGAGAGGGGGAGAACGTTGTATTGAGATCCAAAAAGAGAGAAGAAGCCATCTAGCTAATAACTATGGACCCGTAGGTCTGAGGTAAACTACTCACACTTCATCGGAGGGGCTATGGTGTTGATGTAGAAGCCCTCCGTGATCGAGGCCCCCTCCGGCGGAGCTCCGGAACAGGCCCCAAGATGGGATCTCGTGGATACAAAAAGTTATGGTGGTGGAATTAGGGTTTTGGCTCCGTATCTGATCGTTTGGGGGTACGTGGATATATATAGGAGGAAGGAGTACGTCGGTGGAGCAACAGGGGGCCCACGAGGGTGGAGGGCGCGCCTGGTGGGGGTGGGCGCGCCCCCTACCTCGTTGCCTACTGTTTCTTTTCTTGACGTAGGGTCCAAGTCTCTTGGATCATAATCTTCCTAAAAATCACATTCCTGAAGGTTTCATTCCATTTGGACTCCATTTGATATTGTTTTCTTCGAAACCCTAAAATAGGCAAAAAAAACAACAATTCTGGGCTGGGCCTCCGGTTAATAGGTTAGTCCCAAAAATAATATAAAAGTGGATAATAAAGCCCAATAATGTCCAAAATAGTAGATAATATAGCATGGAGCAATCAAAAATTATAGATACGTTGGAGACGTATCAAACATCCCCAAGCTTAATTCCTGCTCGTCCTCGAGTAGGTAAATGATAAAAACAGGATTTTTGATGCGGAGTGCTACTTGGCATAATTTTAATGTAATTCTTCTTAATTGTGGTATGAATATTCAGATCCGAAAGATTCAAGACGAAAGTTCATATTGACATAAAAATAATAATACTTCAAGCATACTAACAAAGCAATTATGTCTTCTCAAAATAACATGACTAAAGAAAGTTATCCCTACAAAATCATAGTCTGGCTATGCTCTATCTTCACCACACAAAATATTTAAATCATGCACAACCCCGATGACAAGCCAAGCAATTGTTTCATACTTTTGACATTCTCAAAACTTTTTCAATCTTCACGCAATACATGAGCGTGAGCCAAGGATATAGCACTATAGGTGGAATAGAGTGGTGGTTGTGGAGAAGACGGAAAGGGAGAAGATAGTCTCACATCAACTAGGCATATCAATGGGCTATGAAGATGCCCATCAATAGATATCAATGTGAGTGAGTAGGGATTGCCATGCAACGGATGCACTAGAGCTATAAGTATATGAAAGCTCAAAAAGAAACTAAGTGGGTGTGCATCCAACTTGCTTGCTCATGAAGACCTAGGGCATTTTGAGGAAGCCCATCATTGGAATATACAAGCCAAGTTCTATAATGAAAGATTCCCACTAGTATATGAAAGTTATAACATGAGAGACTCTATACTATGAAGATCATGGTGCTACTTTGAAGCACAAGTGTGGTAAAAGGATATTAACATTGTCCCTTCTCTCTTTTTCTCTCATTTTTTTATTCGGGCCTTTTCTCTCTTTTTTATGGCCTCTTTTCTTTCTCTTTTTTTTGTTCCGGAGTCTCATCCCGACTTGTGGGGGAATCATAGTCTCCATCATCCTTTCCTCATTGGGACAATGCTCTAATAATGATGATCATCACACTTTTATTTTTCTTACAACTCAACAATTACAACTCGATACTTAGAACAAAATATGACTCTATATGAATGCCTCCGGCGGTATACCGGGATATGCAATGACTCATGAGTGACATGTATGAAAGAATTATGAACGGCGGCCTTGCCACAAATACGATGTCAACTACATGATCATGCTAAGCAATATGACAATGATGGATTGTGTCATAATAAACGGAACAGTGGAAATTTGTATGGCAATATATCTCGGAATGGCTATGGAAATGCCATAATAGGTAGGTATGGTGGTTGTTTTGACGAAGGTATATGGTGGGTGTATGATACCGGCGAAAGGTGCGCGGTATTAGAGAGGCTAGCAAAGGTGGAAGGGTGAGAGTGTGTATAATCCATGGACTCAACATTAGTCATAAAGAACGCATATACTTATTGCAAAAATCTACAAGTTATCAAAGGAAAGTATTACGCGCATGCTCCTAGGGGGATAGATTGGTAGGAAAAGACCATCGCTCGTCCCCGACCGCCACTCATAAGGAAGGCAATCAAAAAATAAATCATGTTCCGACTTCATCACATAACGGTTCACCATACGTGCATGCTATGGGAATCACAAGCTTCAACATAAGTATTTCTCAAATTCACAACTACTCAACTAGCATGACTTTAATATCACCATCTTCATATCTCAAAACAATTATCAAGTATCAAACTTATCATAGTACTCAACACACCCATAAGAGAATTTTTTTTTCTTCTTGAATACCTAGCTTATTAAGACTTTAAGCAAATTACCATGCTATTAAGACTCTCAAAATAATCTAAGTGAAGCATGAGAGATCAATAGTTTCTATAAAACATATCCACCACCGTGCTCTAAAAGATATAAGTGAAGAACTAGAGCAAAATTATATAACTCAAAAGATATAAACGAAGCACATAGATTATTCTAACAAATTCTAAATCATGTATGGCTCTCTCAAAAGGTGTGTACAGAAAGGATGATTGTGGTAAACTAAAAAGCAAAGACTCAAATAATACAATACGCTCCGAGCAAAACACATATCATATGGCGAATAAAAATATAGCTCCAAGTAAAGTTACCGATAGAGGTAGACGAAAGAGGGGATGCCTTCCGGGGAATCCCCATGCTTTGGCTTTTAGGTGTCCTTATATTATCTTAGGGGTGCTATGGGCATCCCCAAGCTTAGGCTCTTGCCACTCCTTGTTCCATAATCCATCAAATCTTTACGCAAAACTTGAAAACTTCACAACACAAAACTTAAAGTAGAAAATCCCGTGAGCTCCGTTAGCGAAAGAAAATAAAATACCACTTCAAGGTACTGTAATGAACTCATAATTTATTTATATTGGTGTTATAACTACTGTATTCCAACTTCTATATGGTTTATAAACTATTTTACTAGCCATAGATTCATCAAAATAAGCAAACAACACACGAAAAACAGAATCTGTCAAAAACAGAACAGTCTGTAGTAATCTGTAGCTATCGCAAGATCTGGAACCCCAAAAATTCTAAAATAAATTTCTGGACGTGAAGAATTTATCTATTAATCATCTGCAAAAAGAATTAACTAAATATCACTTTTAAAATAAAAATGATAGTAGTTCTCGTGAGCACTAAAGTTTCTGTTTTTTACAGCAAGTTCAACAAGACTTTCCGCAAGTCTTCCCAACGGTTCTACTTGGCACAAACACTAATTGAACACAAAAAACACAACCAAAACAGAGGCTAGGTAAATTATTTATTACTAAACAGGAGCAAAAATCAAGGAATAAAAATAAAATTGCGCTGCTTCCCAACAAGCGCTATCGTTTAACGCCCCTAGCTAGGCATAACAAGCAAGAATAGATCTAGGTATTGCCATAATAGTAAGATAGATTATTAAAACTCATCTCATATTCTCTACGTTCGGCGGCAAATTTTCTTTGAGGCAAGAAAAAGTAATCAAAAGGGCTAAATTTAATGGGACAAAAGTCCCCAAGATCAACCTTGGGAGGTATAGGTTCCTCCTTTGGTCCTTCATATTGCACGACCAATTCATCATTATAAGCATTCTTTTGATAGAACTTTGTGAGCCTATATTCAAGAGAATATCCTAGTTCATTATTTCGAATAGCCAAATCATCATTAAGTTCAGAGATTCTGTCAACTAAAACATTGGTAGGAACCCTTTTTCTAAGATTTTCGTTGAAAGCAACATAGTCTAGAGATTGAAAACGCATTATTTCTTCTTGATCAAAGAGGATAGACTCTATGGGAGGACGGCAAGCGTCTACCCTATAATGTGCAAAGATTTCTTTGGCCTCTTTATTATGAATCTAAACTCATGAGCCAAAAATATAGTAGCGGCACGCTTAACAGAAGAATGATCAATATTAGAAAATTCCAGAAAAATCCTTTGTATGGAAGGATGCATGTGCATGAATTGTCTTTCAAGTTCAACTACAAGCATGGCAATAGCATCTACAAGACTACTAGTTCTATGAAGGATAGAACTACCCATAGAAGGTAAAGCACCGGCACAAGTAAAGAAATCTTGAATAACTCCTTTTCCAATAATATTACCACTACCAACACAGAATCTTTTTGTATGTGAGATAGTGGGTTCTTTAGTAGGAGCATCAGAATTACTATCGACAATAGTTTCCCCAATTTCAGACATAGAGGCAGAAGGTAAAGGACTAGCCATAACGACAAGCAAACAGACTAACACACAAGCAAACAAAAAGCAAGCGGGCAAAAAGAGGCAAATAGAGAAAGAGAGGGAGGATAGAGAGAGATAGGGCGAATAAAACGGCAAGGGTGAAGTGGGGGAGAGGAAAACGAGAGGCAAATGGCAAATGATGTAATGCGGGAGATAAGGGTATGTGATGGGTACTTGGTATGTTGACTTTTGCGTAGACCTCCCCGGCAACGGCGCCAGAAATCCTTCTTGCTACCTCTTGAGCACGGTGTTGGTTTTCCCCGAAGAGGAAGGGATGATGCAGCAAAGTAGCGTAAGTATTTCCCTTAGTTTTTGAGAACCAAGGTATCAATCCAGTAGGAGGCTACGCGCGAGTCCCTCGTACCTGCACAAAACAAATAAATCCTCGCAACCAACGCAAATAGGGGTTGTCAATCCCTATAAGGCCACTTACGAGAGTGAGATATGATAGATATGATACAATAATATTTTTGGTATTTTTGTGATGAAGATGCAAAGTAAAATAAAGGCAAAGTAAATAGCAAAGGAAATAACTAAGTAGTAGGAGATCAATATGATAAAGATAGACCCGGGGGCCATAGGTTTCACTAGTGGCTTTTCTCAAGAGCATAAGTATTATACGGTGGGTGAACAAATTACTGTTGAGCAATTGACAGAATTGAGCATAGTTATGAGAATATCTAGGTATGATCATGTATATAGGCATCACGTCCGAGACAAGTAGACCGACTCCTGCCTGCATCTACTACTATTACTCCACTCATCGACCGTTACCAGCATGCATCTAGAGTATTAAGTTAAAAACAAAGTAACGCCTTAAGCAAGATGACATGATGTAGAGGGATAGACTCATGCAATATGAAGAAAACCACATCTTGTTATCCTCGATGGCAACAATACAATACGTGCCTTGCTGCCCCTACTGTCACTAGCAAAGGACACCGCAAGATTGAACCCAAAGCAAAGCACTTCTCCCATTGCAAGAAAGATCAATCTAGTAGGCCAAACCAAACTGATAATTCGAAGAGACTTGCAAAGATAACCAATCATACATAAAAGAATTCAGAGAAGATTCAAATATTGTTCATAGATAGACTTGATCATAAACCCACAATTCGTTGGTCTCAACAAACACACCGCAAAAAGAAGATTACATCGAATGGTTATCCACAAGAGAGGGGGAGAACGTTGTATTGATATCCAAAAAGAGAGAATAAGCCATCTAGCTAATAACTATGGACTCGTAGGTCTGAGGTAAACTACTCACACTTCATCGGAGGGGCTATGGTGTTGGTGTAGAAGCCCTCCGTGATCGATGCCCCCTCCGGCGGAGCTCCGGAATAGGCCCCAAGATGGGATCTCGTGGATCCAGAAAGTTATGGTGGTGGAATTAGGGTTTTGGCTCTGTATCTGATCGTTTGGGGGTACGTGGATATATATATATAGTAGGAAGGAGTACGTCGGTGGAGCAACAGGGGGCCCACGAGGGTGGAGGGTGCGCCTGGTGGGGGTGGGCGCGCCCCCTACCTCGTGGCCTCCTGTTTCTTTTCTTGACGTAGGGTCCAAGTCTCCCGGATCATAATCTTCCTAAAAATCACGTTCCCGAAGGTTTCATTCCGTTTGGACTCTGTTTGATATTCCTTTTCTTCGAAACCCTAAAATAGGCAACAAAAAAACAACAATTCTGGGCTGGGCCTCCGGTTAATAGGTTAGTCTAAAAAATAATATAAAAGTGGATAATAAAGCCCAATAATGTCCAAAACAGTAGATAATATAGCATGGAGCAATCAAAAATTATATATACGTTGGAGACGTATCAGTGGTCTGCCTGAACAGGCTCCTTTGTGCTTCTACTGCAAGGGCCGCAGTGTGCTCTTCCGTATGGAGCGAGCGTTCTGTGTTTCCATTTACTGTTATGACCCCATGATGTCCTGGCATCTTGAGCTTGAGGTATGCATAATGTGGCACTGCATTGAATTTTGCAAATGGTGTCCGTCCGAGCAGTGCATGGTAGCCACTGCGAAACGGGACGATGTCGAAGATTAACTCTTTGCTTCGGAAGTTGTCCGGTGATCCGAAGACCACTTCCAGTGTGATTGAGCCTGTGCAATAGGCCTCTATACCTAGGATGACGCCTTTAAAGGTGGTTTTGCTGGGTTTGATCCTCGAGGGATCGATACCCATTTTTGGCATTGTATCCTGATAAAGCAGGTTCAGGCTGCTGCCACCGTCCATAAGGACTCGAGTGAGGAGAAATCCGTCAATGATGGGGTCTAGGACCAGTGCGGTGGATCCGCCATAACGGATGCTAGTGGGGTGGTCCCTACAATCGAAGGTGATCAGGCAAGCAGACCATGGGTTGAACTTTGGGGCGACGGGCTCCATCGCATAGACGTCCCTTAGTGCATGCTTCCGCTCCCTCTTGGGAATGTGGGTTGCATATATCATGTTCACCGTCTTCACTTGTGGGGGAAACCCCTTATGTCCTCCTGTGTTCGGCGGCCGGGGCTCCTCCTCGTCATCGCTATGTAGTCCCTTGTCCTTGTTTTCGGCATTTAACTTGCCGGCCTACTTGAACACCCAGCATTCTCTGTTGGTGTGATTGGCTGGCTTGTCGGGGGTGCCGTGGATTTGACACGAGCGATCCAGTATGCGATCCAGACTGGACGGAGCCGGAGCATTTCTTTTAAATGGCTTTTTCTACTGACCGGATCTAGAGCCTCTGAATCCGGCATTGACTGTCGTATCTTTGGTGTTATCGCCGTTATTGCGGTGCTTTGGTCTATTACGACGCTGCCTACCGTTAACATCTTTGGTATCTGAGGTATCCGGATGTGTTGTTGCTGCGAGCCAGCCAGCTGTCCTCGCCCGGGCAAAAGCGGGTCATGAGTATTGTGAGGGCTGCCATAGATTTCGGCTTCTCCTGGCCGAGGTGGCGGGCGAGCCACTCGTTGCGGATGTTATGCTTGAATGCCGCTAGGGCCTCTACATCCAGACAGTCTACAATTTGGTTTTTCTTAGTCAGGAACCGTGTCTAGAATTGTCTGGCCGATTCCCCTGGCTGCTGGGTTATGTGGCTCAAGTCATCAGCATCCGGTGGCCGCACATAAGTTCCCTAGAAGTTGTCAAGAAATGCGTCTTCCAGATCCTCCCAACTGCCGACGGAATCTGCTGGCAAGCTATTCAGCCAATGTCGAAATGGTCCTTTGAGTTTTAGTGGGAGGTACTTCATGGCATGTAGATCATCACCGCGAGCCATGTGGATGTGAAGGAGGAGATCCTCAATCCATATAGTGGGATCTGTTGTGCCATTGTATGATTCGATATTTACGGGTTTGAAACCCTCCGGGAATTCATGATTCATAACTTCATCAGTGAAGCATAGGGGGCGTGTGGCGCCTCTGTGCCGGGCTATATCCTGACACAGTTCATATGAGTCTTGTCTGCTGTATCTGGCCCGGCCGGATTTACTCTTGGTGTATCCGACGCGACGATCATCGTCCCGTGTTGGCGCGTGTGCCCGTGTCCCGTATATTGACCTTGTGATTTTTTCCTTACTTTCCAATATGTCTCGCAGGTCCTCTGTGTTACCCCAGGCCTTAGTATTTTTGATTGAGTGGCGACGGGGTGCGGGCTGAACTTCAGGCTGAAACGCCTCTCTGGCTCGGCCGCGTAGTGGCCGGTCAGCCGCATCATACACTGGTGAATGAGGTTTCAATGCTTCCTCCTCGAGGTCAGGTAGCAACCTGCGTTTTGGGTAACTCTTGGACGGGCGCTCGAGTTCATGCTCCTCGGCCGCAAGGACTTCAGTCCACCTATCTGCTAGCAAGTCTTGATCAGCTTGAAGTTGTTGCTGCTTTTTCTTCAGGCCATTTGCCGTGGCCATAAGCTGGCGCTTGAAGCGCCCTTGCTCGACGGGGTCCTCAGGCACGATAAATTCATTGTCGCTGAGGCTCGCCTCGTCTTCGGAGAGAGGCATGTAATTGTCCTCCTCCGGTTCTCTATCTGCTGCCTGCTCTGGAGGGCTAGCTTGTTCGTCCTCCATCTCTACATCATGCTGGGGGGATTGTTGTTGTCTTCGGCGCTATCCGGAGTGTTATTATCTCCTATGCCAGTATCACTGCTCTTGCTGTGGCGGGACTTAGAGCGGCGCCGCTGACGTCGCCGCTTGGGTTGCTTCTTGGAGGGGTCATCCTCTGCTTTCTCGTCACCATTGCCTTCTTTGGGGGTGTCCACCATGTATATATCATATGATGAGGTGGCGGTCTAGCGCCCTGAGGGCGGTGGTTCCTGTTCGTCTCCGGCTTCGACGTCCATACCGTCGAAGTCTTCGGAGTCGAAGTCGAGCATGTCGGTTAAGTCGTCGACAGTGGCTACTAAGTGGGTGGTGGGTGGGCAGCGAATTTCTTCATCGTCCGCATCCCATTCTAGCCGGACATAGTTCGGCCAAGGTTCTCCTGACAGGGAAAGAGACCTTAATGAATTTAGCACGTTGTCGAAGGGCGGGTGCTGAAAGATATCCGCGGAGGTGAACTCCATGATCGGTGCCCAATCGGATTCGACGGGCACGGATGTGAGCGGCTCGGAGTCCGTGTCCGGAGATGAACCCAGTGGTTCGGCGATACGGCTCTCGTAAGGGGTGAAGTTAGTATCTAGCTCTATCACCACTGAGAGGGCGGCCTCCATGTCGGGGTCTATCCCTCCGCTCTCGGACGGCGCAATTTGCTCCAGAATAACGGCCAGAGTAGTTGCGGATGCGATCTCCCGAACACTATCCGACGGCAGAGTTACGTCATGCTCGTCATGACTGTGCGGCGTATCCGACATGGGCACGAATCCATCGAAGATCAAGTCTCCGCGAATGTCGGCGATGTAGTTTAAGTTTCCGAACCTGACCTGATGGCCAGGGGCGTAGCTCTTGATCTGCTCCAGATGGCCAAGCGAATTGGCCCGCAGTGCAAAGCCGTCGAATACGAAGATCTGTCCGGGGAGGAAAGCCTCGTTCTGGACCACATCGCTAGCGATGATCGAAGGAGCCATCAAGCCTTATGGTGATGACACAGTGGAACTCTCAATGAAAGCACCAATGTCGGTGTCAAAACCGACGGATCTCGGGTAGGGGGTCCTGAACTGTGCACCTAAGGCGGATAGTAATAGGAGGCAGGGGACACGATGTTTACCCAGGTTCGGGCCCTCTTGATGGAGGTAATACCCTACGTCCTGCTTGATTGTTCTTGATGATATGAGTATTACAAGAGTTGATCTACCACGAGATCAGAGAGGCTAAACCCTAGAAGCTAGCCTATGGTATGATTGTATGTTGTCCTATGGACTAAACCATCTGGTTTATATAGACACCGGAGGGGGCTAGGGTTACACAAGGTCGGTTACAAAGGAGGAGATATACATATCCGTATTGCCTAGCTTGCCTTCCACGCCAAGTAGAGTCCCATCCAGACACGGGACGAAGTCTTCAATCTCGTATCTTCATAGTCCAACAGTCCGGCCAAAGGATATAGTCCGGCTGTCTGGAGACCCCTAATCCAGGACTCCCTCAACAGGTGTCTCCAAAGGTACTGGATGAGTTGGCGTATTTCGAGATTAGGATTTGTCACTCCGATTGTCGGAGAGGTATCTCTGGGCCCTCTCAGTAATGCACATCACTATAAGCCTTGCAAGCAATGTGACTAATAAGTTAGTTGCAGGATGAAGCATTACGGAACGAGTAAAGAGACTTGACAGTAACGAGATTGAACTAGGTATTGAGATACCAACGATCGAATCTCGGGCAAGTAACATACCGATGACAAAGGGAACAACGTATGTTGTTATGCGGTTTGACCGATAAAGATCTTTGTAGAATATGTAGGAGCCAATATGAGCATCCAGGTTTCGCTATTGGTTATTGACCGGAGACGGGTCTCGGTCATGTCTACATAGTTCTCGAACCCGTAGGGTTCGCACGCTTAAAGTTTGGTGACGATCGGTATTATGAGTTTTTGTGTTTTGATGTGCCAAAGGTAGTTAGGAGTCCCTGATATGATCACGGACATGATGGTGAGTCTCGAAATGGTAGAGACATAAAGATTGATATATTGGACGACTATATTCGGACACCGGAAGTGTTTCGAGTGGTTTCGGATAAAAACCGGAGTACTGGGGGGTTACCGGAATCCCCCGGGGAGTTAATTGGGCCTCATGGGCCTTAGTGGGAGAAGAGGAGGGGCGCTCAGGGCAGCCACGCGCCCCCTCCCCCTCTAGTCCAAATTGGACAAGGAGGGGGGCGACGGCCCCCTTTTTCCTTCTCTTCATCTCTTCCTTCCTTCCCTCTCCTACTCCAACAAGGAAAAGGAGTCCTACTCCCGGTGGGAGTAGGACTCCCCCCTGGCGCGCCCTCCTCCTGGACGGCCGCCTCCCCCTTGCTACTTTATATACGGGGGCAAGGGCGCCCTAGAACACACAAGTTGATCTGTTGATCTATTCCAGCCATGTGTGGTGCCCCCCTCCACCACATTCCACCTCGGTTATATCATAGCGGTGCTTAGGCGAAGCCCTGCGTCGGTAGCAACATCATCACCGTCACCACGCCGTCGTGCTGACGGAACTCTCGCGTGAAGCTCTGCTGGATCGGAGTTCGTGGGACGTCATCGAGCTGAACGTGTGCTGAACTCGGAGGTGTCATACGTTCGGTACTTGGATCGGTCGGATCGTGAAGACGTACGACTACATTAACCGCGTTGTACTAACGCTTCGACACACTCTCCCCTCTCGTTGCTATACATCACCATGATCCTGAGTGTGCGTAGGAAGTTTTTTTATATTGCTACGTTCCCCAACACATTATGCTAAGCTAATGGATGGGTCTTGTCCATCACATCATTCTCCTAATGATGTGATCCCGTTCATCAAATGACAACACATATATATGGTCAGGAAACTTAACCATCTTTGACTAACGAGCTAGTCTAGTAGAGGCATACTAGGGACACTTTGTTTTGTCTATGTATTCACACATGTATCAAGTTTCCGGTCAATACAATTCTAGCATGCATAATAAACATTTATCATGATATAAGGAAATATAAATAACAACTTTATTATTGCCTCTAGGGCATATTTCCTTCAGTCTCCCACTTGCACTAGAGTCAATAATCTAGATTACATTGTAATGATTCTAACACCCATGGAGTCTTGGTGTTGATCATGTTTTGCTCGTGGAAGAGGCTTAGTCAACGGTTCTGCAACATCCAGATCCGTATGTATTTTGCAAATCTCTATGTATCCCTCCTTGACTTGATCACGGACGGAGTTGAAGTGTCTCTTGATGTGTTTGGTTCTCTTGTGAAATCTGGATTCCTTCGCCAAGGCAATTGCTCCAGTATTGTCACAAAAGATTTTCATTGGACCCGATGCACTAGGTATTACACCTAGATCGGATATGAACTCCTTCATCAAGACTCCTTCATTTGTTGCTTCCAAAGCAGTTATGTACTCCGCTTCACACGTAGATCCCGCCACGACGCTTTGCTTGGAACTGCGCCAACTGACAGCTCCACCATTCAATATAATTACATATCCGGTTTGTGAGTTAGAGTCATCCGAATCAGTGTCAAAGCTAGCATCAACGTAACCATTTCCGACAAGCTCTTTGTCACCTCCATAAATGAGAAGCATATCCTTAGTCCTTTTTAGGTACTTCAGGATGTTCTTGACCGCTGTCTAGTGATCCACTCCTGGATTGCTTATAGCAGAGCACACATCAGGTCGGGTCTGGTTCATAGCATTGCATACATGATAGAACCTATGGCTGAGGCATATGAAATGACTTTCATTTTCTCTCTATCTTCTGCAGTGGTCGGGCATTGAGTCTGACTCAACTTCATACCTTGTAACACAGGCAAGAACCCTTTCTTTGACCGATCCATGTTGAACTTCTTCAAAACTTTATCAAGGTATGTGCTTTGTGAAAGGCCAATTAAGCGTCTTGATCTATCTCTATAGATCTTGATGCCCAATATATAAGCAGCTTCACCGAGGTCTTTCATTGAAAAACTCTTATTCAAGTATCCTTTTATGCTATCCAGAAATTCTATATCATTTTCAATCAACAATATGTCATCCACATATAATATTAGAAATGCTACAGAGCTCCCACTCACTTTCTTGTAAATACAGGCTTCTCCGAAAGTCTGGATAAAACCATATGCTTTGATCACACTATCAAAGCGTATATTCCAACTATGAGATGCTTGCACCAGTCCATAAATGGATCGCTGGAGCTTGCGCACTTTGTTAGCACCTTTTGGATCAACAAAACCTTCTGGTTGCATCATATACAACTCTTCTTTAAGATATTCATTAAGGAATGCAGTTTTAACATCCATTTGCCAAATTTCATAATCATAAAATGCGGCAATTGCTAACATGATTCAGACAGACTTAAGCATCGCTACAGGTGAGAAAGTATCATCGTAGTCAACTCCTTGAACTTGTCGAAAACCTTTCGCAACAAGTCGAGCTTTGTAGATAGTAACATTACCATCAGCGTCAGTCTTCTTCTTGAAGATCCATTTATTCTCTATGGCTTGCCGATCATCGAGCAAGTCAACCAAAGTCCACACTTTGTTCTCTTACATGGATCCCATCTCAGAGTTCATGGCCTCAAGCCATTTCGCGGAATCTGGGCTCATCATCGCTTCCTCATAGTTCATAGGTTCGTCATGGTCTAGTAACATGACTTCCAGAACAGGATTACCTTACCACTCAGGTGCGGAACGTACTTTGGTTGACCTATGAGGTTCTGTAGTAACTTGATCTGAAGTTTCATGATCATCATCATTAGCTTCCTCACTAATTGGTGTAGGCATCACAGGAACAATTTTCTGTGATGAACTATTTTCCAATTCAAGAGAAGGTACAATTACCTCATCAAGTTTTACTTTCCTCCCACTCACTTCTTTCAAGAGAAACTCCTTCTCTAGAAAGGATCCATTCCTAGCAACAAATATCTTGCCTTGGATTTGTGACAGAAGCTGTACCCAACAGTTTCTTTTGAGTATCCTATGAAGACGCACTTCTCCTATTTGGGTTTGAGCTTATCAGGATGAAGCTTTTTCACATAAGCATCGCTACCTCAAACTTTAAGAAACGACAGCTTAGGTTTCTTGCCAAACCACAGTTCATACGGTATCGTCTCAACGGATTTAGATGGTGCCCTATTTAACGTGAATGCAACTGCCTCTAATGCATAACCCCAAAATAATAGTGGTAAATCGGTAAGAGACATCATAGATCACACCATACCTAATAAAGTATGGTTACGACGTTCGGACACACCATTACGCTTTGGTGTTCCAGGTGGTGTGAGTTGCGAAACTATTTCACATTGTTTTAAATGAAGACCAAACTCATAACTCAAATATTCGCCTCCGCGATCCGATCGTAGAAACTTTATTTTTTTGTTACGATAATTTTCCACTTCACCGAAATTCTTTGAACTTTTCAAATGTTTCATACTTGTGTTTCATTAAGTAGATATACCCATATCTGCTCAAATCATCTGTGAAGGTCAAAAAATAATGATGCCCGCCGCGAGCCTCAACACTTATCGGACCGCATACATCGGTATGTATTATTTCCAACAAGTCAGTTTCTCGCTCCATTGTTCCGGAGAACGAAGTCTTAGTCATCTTGACCATGAGGCATGGTTCACAAGCATCAAATGATTCATAATCAAGTGATTCCAAAGTCCTTCTGCATGGAGTTTCTTCATGCCCTTTACACCAATATGACCTAAACGGCAGTGTCACAAATATGTTGCACTATCATTATCAACTTTGCATCTGTTGGCATCAATATGATGTAACATCCCAAATTTTCAATTTGGAATGTTATACATAGATCATTCTTGCATATCATATTTTATTGCATTTCGTCTCGCGATCCTCGAAAATCCTAAGAAACTCAAGGACCCTCGGAGAGAGTTGGGGATTTCCCCGGTTTTCAAATTTGATTTTATCAATTTTGACACGAGGATTTTTGGTTTTAATTATTTTTCTCTTCGAAAATATTTCATATTAAAAATACATGAGAGGGGATAATATGAGTTTTCCAAAATAATTAAAATATTGGAGGAAAAATATTAAAATCAAATATTTGTTTTATTTGGATTTTATTTGCAATTTTGTTTGCATTAGAAAAATGGCACGTTTTCAAAATTGCATTTTAGGGCCAAGCAAATGTTCATCTCGTTCTAAATATTTCATTTAGACGGTGAAAATTTGTTTTGGCATTTTTAGATTTTTATTTTATTTTCTAGGATTTATTTTAGTTTCGGTGGAATTATTTTTTTTTTAAAAAGTGTGCAGGCTAACTCGGCCGAAGCCCAGCCGTCGGCCCGTCCCCTCCCGCGCACCTTCTCCTTCCATGAGACCGGCCGCGCCGCTGCCGCCCGACTCGAGGAGTCCGGCTAGGACTCCTCCCCGCCGCCTTTGCCCCCTCCCCAAGGCACACCCCCTCCTTATATACTCCCTCCCCCCCCCCCCCGCTGCCACCACCACCCACCGCTGCCGCCTCGCCTCGCCCCGCAGCCGCAGCTGCCATCACCCGCTGCCGCGCCGCGCCACCGTCGTAGCCTCGCCCGCTTCCGCGCCTCGCCTCGCCGTCGCCACCGTGCCTCGCCGGACCGACCAGGTAGTCCCTGGTTTTTTTATATCCGGGTTTTTAAAGAAAACCCTAACTCGTTTTTTTTGGTTCACCAGTTTTTCTTTTTAGCGGACGTTCGTCCGTATGTTCGTTTTAACGAACGGTTTTCGCTCGTTAGTTACAGATAACGAACGCTCGTTCGTTAGCCTGTTCGTCAATTTTCTTTTATCGGACTATTTCATGATTATTTCTGATCGCGATTTCTGATCCAATTTTCGTTCTAGTTTATCTTTTCGCTCGTTAGTCGGAATCAGGCGATTCAAGCGCCTAGATCTTCGTCTCGAGACCCTCTTTCCATTCTTGAACAAGTTTTCGCTACTGTAAAATTTAACCTAGGTCCAGATTAGTAAGCGGATCTTGTTTCTTTCACCGTTTGAGTTTCGTTGCTCCGTTCGATTTGATTCTTTTTGCAAACCAGAGTTCTTAAGTTGAACTTTCTGGTTAGATCTTCCTATTTGAGTTTTACCCATGCTTCTTTGCTTGATTGCTTATGTATGCTATTGTTTGTTTGCGATAGAATTCCCGGAGTGCGAAGCATGTTATTTGGAGTCTCTAGGTTACGCGGATCGTCAGCAAGGGAAGTAACACTTTGATCATACCCCTTTATCACCCAGTTTTTATGCATTAGTTCCAATCCTCAAACATTGCATGGTTAGGATGTCATTAACATGTGGGTTGGGAAGTAGTTGATGAGGTAGAACCTATTGCCCTGTTACATTCAAACCCTTGGGAATTACTTCTATGCGTTGCTTATATTGCTATGCTATGCTCGTAGACGTGGTTTGGGTGAGTGAAATCCATGACAGACATGAGATTGTTAATTAATGGTTCAACTTAAGGTGGCAACTTAAATACACATCTGGGTGGATTGAGGCACCTGGAGTACACAGTGGTGCCTGTATTTTTTCGAAATCCCAGAGTACCCGTGTGATCTTCCTATGGACCGCCACCCAGGCTCAAAGGGAACTGAGATGATTCATGCTAGAAACTTCCGTGTGCAGCCACAAGCTATTACGGGCTCTAGCATAGTTGAGTAAGTTACGTGAAGCTCTTGAAGAGGTGGATCAGCAGGTAGTGGGTTGTAGGTTTGGTATGGTCTGCCCGGAGTAGAGAGTTAATGTTTCTGAAAGACTGTGTCTCGGTCATCCGTTTCTGAAACACCATGTAGTGCGAGAAATCAAAAGGAGGCGATCGATTCTTGTGGGGAAAAGTGCACAAACCTCTGCAGAGTGTACAAACTAATCATGGTTAGCCGTGTCCCCGGTTATGGACATCTTGAGTATCTAGTACTTGGAGTATCTTAAGTATCTCATCACTCTAAATTAATGTTGTTGGGTTGATAATTACCTTAATTGGGATTGAGTTGGAGGAACCTTCTCAATGATGTTTCAACTACCATGATAGTTAAATTAAAATCTAGTCCTTTGTTGTAGGATAAATTGGCTTTTCGCAAAAACTATAACCATAGAGCTTTCCACCAGCCAAATATGCATATAGTGATAGCATTATTTTGTTCTTGCTCTACTGTGTTATTTTGCCAGCATATTCCATGTGCTGACCCATTTTCGGGCTACAATGTATATGTTGCAAACTTTTCAGACGAGGAGTAAGGTTTGTTAGGTCGTTGCCGTGCAGCTCAGCTATGTCGTTGGAGTTGATGGACTCACTTTATCTCACAAGCCTTCCGCTGTTATCATATTAGATGGCCTTAAGCCATATTTATTGTAATAAGTTCTCTTTTGAGACATTCGATGTAAAAAGTGTGTGATTGCTACTCTGTTATAAATCCTTGAGTACTGTGTGCGTCAGCATTACCGATCCAGGGATGACACTGAAGCACAGAGACTTGACCGTTTGAGGTCGGGTCGCTACAAGATGGTATCAGAGCACATGCTGAGTGTAGGACACGACCACTAAGCTAAAAGCCATAGATCACTATTCTCTTCTCATTTTGACTCCTCTCCATTTTCTACTCTTTAGGATGGCGGATGCAAGGAACAAGTTTGCACAACCGGATGAAGAAGCACATTTTGGATGACACTTGAAGGAAGTCACTAGGAACCTGAACATAGGAATGCCAAGCTTCACCGGGACCTACAATGCCACTTTACCAGAAGAGGAGCGATGGATGATTCAAGTTCAAGTTCCAGGAAGAACCTTCACGCCAGTCACTAAACCCATAGAGTTTTCCTTCGATGCACCAACCTGGAGTTTAGGAAAGAGTATGGCAGCTCACATCACCATGGGACGCACTAGAGAAGTTTACCAAAAGGAGCTTAAGGATACTATCTACCCGATCTGTGGGCGCCGAGATGAGCAATGGGAGATGATCAGCACCAGGAAGGATAGATCAATTGCAGCTTTCATCCAGGAACTAAACCAGCACATTCGACGCCAGGAGAATCAGATGTGTGCAGGCATGATAGATCTAAAGAAGGCAATGACTAGGATCACAGAAATGGAGGAAGAACTCAAGGCTACACGTGAAGATTATGAGGAGGAAATCATCGTACTAGTGAAGAAGAATGACGACCTGATTAAGAAGATTGGAATATTCATGGGAGACCCCACACCAGTAGAAGAAGACGAAGAACCCAAGGAGATTCGCCCAGAGGACTACATCATCATCGACGACACCGACTCCGACCTAAGTGGTGATGACTTTGAAGACGAAGCTAGAGCAGATATCATGGAGTCTGCAGCCGAGGAATATTTTTAGTAGACCACCACATCAGTAGTAGTATTCCACCATGTAAATAGTATAGTCCGAGCACTTTTACGATAGTTAGACGGATTGTATGCCTTGCTTGATTGATTGAGTGAAATGATTGTGTTTGTCTCATGTGCATATGGGTAGTGCTTTCTCATTAGACCTCATTCTATTCTAATATATCCCCTCTAAACCCATCAGATGCCTCCGAGACGTGACCCCGGATTTTCTTTCCCACCGGAGCTCACTCGGTTGATCCAGCAACAGAATACCCTGATGCAGTTGTTAGTTCAGAACCAAGGCAACAACAACAACAACAACAATGCACAACCACCACCACTAGTGGACAACTTAGCCCGTTTTCTAAGGTTGCAGCCGCCGGTGTTTTCCAATAGTACCGAGCTCATAGTAGCAGATGATTGGCTCCGCAGGATTGGAAGGGAGTTAACCACTGCAGGATGTACTGATGCTGAGAAGGTGCATTTTGCCGCACATCAGTTGGATGGACCAGCAGCACCATGGTGGGAGAATTACACTGTCACCTACCCTATAGCCACGGTGACATGGGACCAATTTCAGCAAGCCTTCTGTACAGCCCATGTCTCAACTGGAGCCATGAATTTGAAGGAGCGTGAGTTTCGCAACTTACGCCAGGGGAACCGCACTGTGGCTCAGTACGCGGATGAGTTTAGCAAGTTATCTCGCTATGCCCCTGATGATGTGGCCACAGATGCCGCAAAGCAGGAGAAGTTTATGGAAGGGCTGAATGATGAGATGATGCAGTTGATGGTGGCAACATTCACCAACTACCAGGAGTTGGTAGATAAGGCTCTTATGATCGAAGGGAAGCAGCAGCAGATTGAGAGCCGTAAGAGGAAGTATGGACAAGGGAGGTATAACTCAGGAGCTTAGCAGAAGCCTCGCCTAACCCCGAACTCGGGAGGACTTGTTCATAACCATGGAGGCCACACCCATAATGGAGGAAGTAACCATAATCATACTGGCCCTAGGAATGGGAATGGAGCAAGCAACAATCAAAACCGCCCCAATCCAGCCACACCCACCAAGAGAGACCTAAGCCACGTTACTTGTTTCAAGTGCGGGAAGAGTGGACACTATGCCACGGAGTGCCCTGAAGGGAAGAATGGAAATGGAAATGGGAGTGCTGGGAAGAAGCCCAATCCATTCAACAAAGGACAAGTGAACCACGTTAACGTGGAGGAGGTTGAAGAGCAGCCAGACGCGGTTATAGGTAAGTTTTTGGTTAAGTCATTTACCGCTCTTGTTCTTTTTGATACTGGTGCATCGCATTCATACATATCAAGGGAATTCGTGGATAAGTTTAAACTACCGACCCAAACTCTTAGGACCCCTCTGTTAGTAAGCTCACCCGGAGCAAAATATATGGCTAGTCGATGGTGTGACCAGATATCCTTAACCATTGGCAACCGTGTTTTTCCGCCCGACCTAATTATCTTGGAGTCACAAGGATTGGATGTGATATTAGGAATGGACTGGATGTCAAAGTACGGAGGAAGCATTGACTGTGTTAGTAAGTCAATTTGTCTCACCACCCCGGAGGGAAAAGGGATCAAGTATATATCTAGGCATGCGCCAAGAAGTAGCCAAGTAAATACCCTCACGAGAGTTGTTCAGGAAGAAGTGCCTGTAGTAGAGGATTACCCGGATGTTTTCCTAGAGGAGTTACCAGGCATGCCACCGGACCGAGATATTGAGTTTTTGATAGAGCTATTGCCAGGCACAGGGCCAATATCCAAGAGACCCTATAGGATGCCCACGAATGATCTGGAGGAGATTAAGAAACAGATCAAGGAGTTATTGGAGAAAGGTTACATTCGACGGAGTTCATCACCATGGGGAGCCCCAGTGCTTTTGGTTGAGAAGAAGGATCAATCCCTAAGAATGGTTGTTGATTATCAAGCCTTGAATGAAGTGACGATTAAGAACAAGTACCCATTGCCGATGATCAATGATCTGTTTGACAAGCTGCAAGGAGCTAAGGTGTTTTCAAAGATCGATCTGCGATCAGGATATCATCAGTTGAAGATACGAGAGAAGGATATACCAAAGGCAGCCTTCACCACACGATACGGGTTATACGAATATACGGTCATGTCATTTGGACTAACTAACGCCCCTTCCTATTTCATGAGCATGATGAACAAAGTATTCATGGAATATTTGGATAAGTTTGTTGTGGTGTTCATTGATGATATAATGGTATATTCGAAGAATGAAGAAGAACACAAGGAGCATTTGTGTTTAGTTCTCGAGAAACTCAAGGAACATCAGTTGTATGCCAAGTTCAGCAAATGCGAGTTTTGGTTGAAGGAAGTCAGATTCCTTGGACATGTTATATCAGGAGAAGGTATAGTAGTAGATCCCACCAAGGTTCAGTCAGTCACGGAATGGTTGGCACCCACTTCAGTTAGCGAGATCCGCAGTTTTCTTGGACTCGCAGGATACTACCGGAGATTCATTGAGAATTTTTCCAAGATCGCAAAGCCCATGATAGAATTATTTAAGAAGGATACCAAGTTTAAATGGACAGAAGATTGTGAGGCAAGTTTCCAGGAGCTAAAGAAACGTCTGACTACAGCCCCAATGCTGACACTGCCAAATATACATAAGGATTTTCAAGTGTATTGCAACGCCTCTTAGTTAGGACCCGGAAGTGTGCTTATGCAGGACGGAAGGGTTGTTTCGTACGCCTCGCGACAACTAAAACCACACGAGTTAAATTATGCCACGCATGATTTGGAGCTAGTAGCCGTAGTGCATGCGTTGAAGACTTGGACACATTACCTTATTGGAAACCATTGTGATGTGTACACGGATCATAAGAGTTTGAAGTACATTTTCACCCAGAAGGAACTGAACCTTAGGCAGAGAAGATGGTTGGAGCTTATAAAGGATTATAACATGAAGCTTCACTATCATCCGGGAAAGGCCAATGTCGTAGCAGACACTTTAAGCCGGAAGAGTTATGCTAATACCCTAAAGAGCATGGGATTGCCGAAGGAGTTAGCAGAGGATCTCCGGGAACTACGTTTGGAGATTGTTCCTAGAGGTTTTGTTGCAACAATGGAGGTTCACTCTACATTGTTAGGAAAGATTCGAGAAGCTCAGAAGGATGACAAAGAGATTGCCGAGATAAGAGAGAAAATGAGTGAAGGGGAGGCCAAAGATTTTCGTGAGGATGAACATGACACCTTATGGTTTGAGGACCGTGTTTATGTGCCCAATAACACAGAGATCAGGAAGTTAATACTTCAGGAGGCTCATGATTCACCATACTCGATACACCCGGGAAACACCAAGATGTATTTGGATTTGAAGGAACGTTTCTGGTGGACAGGGATGAAGAAGGATATCGCCGAGTATGTGGCCGTATGTGATGTATGTCAGAGAGTGAAGGCAAAGCATCAAAAGCCAGCAGGATTGCTACAGCCTATGCCGATACCCAAATGGAAGTGGGATAAACTTGGCATGGATTTTATCACCGGATTGCCCAGGACCAAATCAGGATAAGATTCTATATGGGTAGTAGTTGACCATTTGACCAAAGTGGCACACTTTATCCCAGTGAAAACAACTTATACCAGTGCAAAGTTGGCCAAGATATATATGACCAGGATCGTATGTCTGCATGGAGTTCCGAGGACCATCGTATCGGATAGAGGAACACAGTTTACTTCAAAGTTTTGGCATCAGCTGCACCAGACTTTGGGAACGAGATTGGAGTTCAGTACAGCATTTCACCCGCAGATGAATGGACAGACCGAGAGAGTCAACCAGATTCTGGAGGACATGTTGAGAGCCTGTGCGCTAGATTATGGATCTAGTTGGGATGATAATCTGCCTTACACAGAGTTCGCATACAACAATAGTTATCAAGCTAGTCTGAAGATGGCACCGTTCGAAGCCCTGTATGGACGAAGGTGCAGAACACCATTGATGTGGGATGAAGTTGGAGACCGACAGTTGTTTGGACCAGACTTGATCAAAGAGTCTGAGGAGAAAGTTAAACTGATTCGAGATAGACTGAAGATAGCTCAGTCCAGATAGAAGAGTTATGCAGATTCGAAATGCGAGGAGGTAACCTAGGAAATTGGAGATAGAGCATATCTGCGAGTATCACCTTTGCGAGGAGTGAAACATTTTGGAGTTAAGGGAAAGTTAGCCCCGAGATTTGTAGGACCGTATCGTGTTTTGGAATGGATGGGAGAAGTTGCCTACAAGTTGGAGTTACCTGAAGGACTGTCAGGAGTTCACGATGTGTTTCATGTTTCCCAGTTGAAGAAGTGCCATGCTGAGATGGACGACATACTGCTAAGAGATACCGTACCCTTGGAGGCGATTCAGTTGGACAATGACTTGACTTATGAGGAGAAGCCAGTCAAGATTTTGGAGTTTGCCAGTCGAGTCACCCGCAGCAAGGTTATCAAGTTTTGCAAAGTTCAGTGGAGCCATCATACCGAGGACGAAGCCACATGGGAACGAGAGGATGATCTTCGCAAAGACCACCCACACCTATTTCCTAGCCAACCCGAATCTCGAGGGCGAGATTCATCTTAAGGGGGGTAGGTTTGTAACATCCCAAATTTTCAATTTGGAATGTTATACATAGATCATTCTTGCATATCATATTTTATTCCATTTCGTCTCGCGATCCTCGAAAATCCTAAGCAACTCAAGGACCCTCGGAGAGAGTTGGGGATTTCCCCGGTTTTCAAATTTGATTTTATCAAATTTTTCCACGAGGATTTTTGGTTTTAATTATTTTTCTCTCTGAAAATATTTCATATTAAAAATATATGAGAGGGGATAATATGACTTCTCCAAAATAATAGAAATGTTGGATGAAAAATATTAAGATCAAATATTTGTTTTATTTGGATTTTATTTGCAATTTTGTTTGCATTAGAAAAATTGCACGTTTTCAAAATTGCATTTTAGGGCCAAGAAGATGTTCATCTCGTTCTAAATATTTCATTTAGACGGTGAAAATTTGTTTTGGCATTTTTAGATTTTTATTTTATTTTCTAGGATTTTTTTAGTTTTGGCGGAATTATTATTTAAAAAAAGTGCGTAGGCTAACTGGGCCGAAGCCCAGCCGCCGGCCCATCCCCTCCCGCGCGTCGTCTCCTTCCAGGAGACCGGCCGCGCCGCCACCGCCCGACTCGAGGAGACCGACTAGGACTCCTCCCCGCCACCTTTGCCCCCTCCCCAAGGCACAGCCCCCTCCTTATATACCCCCCTCCCCCGCCGCCACCACCACCCACCACCGCCGCCTCGCCTTGCCCCGCAGCCACAGCCGCCGTCGCCCGCTGCCGCGCCCGCCGCCCGCTGCCGTGCCGCGTCGCCGCCTTGCCGCACCGCCGCCGCCTCGCCACGCCGCCACCTCGCCCGCTGCCGCGCCTCGCCTCGCCATCGCCACCGTGCCTCGCCGGACCGACGAGGTAGTCGCCGGGTTTTAAAAAAAACCGATCTGTTTTTTTAAAGAAAACCCTAACTCGTTTTTTTTGGTTCACTGGTTTTTCCCGGTTTTTCTTTTTAGCGGACGCTCATCCGTACGGTCGTTTTAACGAACGGTTTTCGCTTTATAGATAACGAATGCTCGTTCGTTAGCCTATTCATCAGTTTTCTTTTATCGGACTATTTCGTGATTATTTCTGATAGCGATTTCTGATGTGATTTTCGTTCTAGTTAATCTTTTCGCTCGTTAGTCGGAATCAGGCAATTCAAGCGCCTAGATCTTCGTCTCGAGACCCTCTTTCTGTTTAACCAACTTTAACAAGTTTTTGCTACTGTAAAATTTAACCTAGGTCCAGATTAGTAAGCGGATCTTGTTTCTTTCGCCGTTTGAGTTTCGTTGCTCCGTTCGATTTGATTCTTTTTGCAAACCGGAGTTCTTAAGTTGAACTTTCTGGTTAGATCTTCTTATTTGAGTTTTACCTGTGCTTCTTTGCTTGATTGCTTATGTATGCTATTGTTTGTTTGCGATAGAATTCCCGGAGTGCGAAGCGTGTTATTTGGAGTCTCTAGGTTATGCAGATCGTCAGCAAGGCAAGTAACACTTTGATCATACCCCTTTATCACCTAGTTTTTATGCATTAGTTCCAATCCTCAAACATTGCATGGTTAGGATGTCATTAACATGTGGGTTGGGAAGTAGTTGATGAGGTAGAACATATTGCCCTGTTACATTCAAACCCTCGGGAGTTACTTCTACGCGTTGCTTATATTGCTATGCTATGCTCGTAGACGTGGTTTGGGTGAGTGAAATCCATGACAGATGTGAGATTGTTAATTAATGGTTCAACTTAAGGTGGCAACTTAAATACACATCTGGGTGGATTGAGGCACCTGGAGTACCCAGTGTTGCCTGTATTTTTTGGTAATCCCGGAGTACCCGTGTGATCTTCCTATGGACCGCCACCCAGGCTCAAAGGGAACTGAGATGATTCATGCTACAAACTTCCGTGTGCAGCCACAAGCTATTATGGGCTCTACCATAGTTGAGTAAGTTACGTGAAGCTCTTGAAGAGGTGGATCAACAGGTAGTGGGTTGTAGGTTTGGTATGGTCTGCCCGGAGTAGAAGAGTTAATGTTTCTGAATGACTGTGTCTCGGTCATCTGTTTCTCAAACACCATGTAGTGCGTGAAATCCAACGGAGGCGATCGAGTCTTGTGGGGAAAAGTGCGCAAATCTCTGTAGAGTGTACAAACTAATCATGGTTAGCCGTGTCCCCGGTTATGGACATCTTGAGTATCTAGTACTTGGAGTATCTTAAGTATCTCATCACTCTAAATTAATGTTGTTGGGTTGATAATTACCTTAATTGGGATTGAGTTGGAGGAACCTTCTCAATGATGTTTCAACTACCATGATAGTTAAATTAAAATCTATTCCTTTGTTGTAGGGAAAAATTGGCTTTTCGCAAAAACTATAACCATAGAGCTTTCCACCAGCCAAATATGCATATAGTGATAGCATTATTCTGTTCTTGCTCTACTGTGTTATTTTGCCAGCATATTCCATGTGCTGACCCATTTTTGGACTGCAACGTATTATGTTGCAGACTTTTCAGACGGGGAGTAAAGTTCGTTAGGTCGTTGCCGTGCAGCTTAGCTATGCCGTTGGAGTTGATGGACTCACTTTATCTTCCAAGCCTTCCGTTGTTATCATATTAGATGGCCTTAGGCCATATTTATTGTAATAAGTTCTCTTTTAGGACATTCAATGTAAAAAGTGTGTGATTGCTACTCTGTTATAACTCCTCGAGTACTGTGTGTGTCAGCATTACCGATCCAGGGATGACACTGAAGCACAAAGACTTGACCGTTTGAGGTCGGGTCACTACATATGAATATGTGTATCACCATGATCGAGATTCAACAAAAATAGACCACTCATCAAGGGTGCATGACCATAAAAGATATTACTCATATAAATAGAACAACCATTATTCTCTGATTTAAATGAATAACCGTCTCACATCAAACAAGATCCATATAATGTTCATGCTCAACGCTGGCACGAAATAACAATTATTCAGGTCTAAAACTAATCCCAAAGGTAGATGTAGAGGTAGCATGCCGACGGTGATCACATCAACCTTGGAACCATTTCATACGCGCATCGTCACCTCATCCTTAGCCAATCTTTGTTTAATCTCTAGGCCCTGTTTGAGTTGCAAATATTAGTAATAGAACCAGTATCAAATACCAAGACGCTACTACGAGCATTAGTAAGGTACACATCAATAACATGTATATCAAATATACCTTTATTCACTTTGCCATCCTTCTTATCTGCCAAATACTTGGGGTAGTTCCGCTTCCAGTGACCAGTCCCTTTGTAGTAGAAGCACTCAGTTTCAGGCTTAGGTCCAGACTTTGGCTTCTTCCCGGGAGTAGCAACTTGCTTTCCATTCTTCTTGAAGTTCCCCTTCTTTCCTTTGCCCTTTTTCTTGAAACTAGTGGTCTTGTTAACCATCAACACTTGATGTTCCTTATTGATTTCTACCTCCACAGCTTTGAGCATTAAGAAGAGCTCGAGAATAGTCTTCTCCATCCGTTGCATATTATAGTTCATCACGAATCCTTTGTAGCTTGGTGGCAGTGATTGAAGAACTCTGTCAATAACACTATCATCCGAAAGATTAACTCCCAGCCGAGTCAAGTGGTTATTCTTGGGGATCGTAGAAGAAATTTAAAATTTTCTACGCATCACCAAGATCAATCTATGGAGTAATCTAGCAACGAGGGGAAGGATAGTGCATCTACATACCCTTGTAGATCGCTAAGCGGAAGCATTGCAAGAACGCGAATGAAGGAGTCGTACTCGTAGCGATTCAGATCGCGGTTGATTCCGATCTAAGCGCCGAACCACGGCGCCTTCGCGTTCAACACACGTGCAGCCCGGTGACGTCTCCTACGCCTTGATCTAGCAAGGGGAGAAGGAGAGGTTGGGGAAGACTCCATCCAGCAGCAGCACGACGGCGTGGTGGTGAAGGAGGAGCGTGGCAATCCTGCAGGGCTTCGCCAAGCACCGCGGGAGAAGAGGAGGACTTGGGAGAGGGGGAGGGCTGCGCCAGAACTTGGGTGCGGCTGCCCTCCCACCACCCACATATATATAGGGGCAAGGGAGAGGGGGCGGCCCCCTTAGATCCAATCTGAGGAGGGGGCGACGGCCAAGGGGGGTTGCCTTGCCCCCCAAGGCAAGGGGGGCGCCCCCCCTTTATGGTTCCCCCAAACCCTAGGCGCATGGGCCCTAGGGGGGGAGGCACCCAGCCCACTAAGGGGCTGGTCCCTCTCCACACACAGCCCATAGGGCCCTCTGGGGTAGGTGGACCCTCCCGGTGGACCCCCGGAACCCCTCCGGTGGTCCCGGTACAATACCGGTAACCCCTGAATTATTCCGGTGACCGTATGATGACTTCCCATATATAAATCTTTACCTACGGACCATTCCGGAACTCCTCGTGACGTCCAGGATCTCATCCGGGACTCCGAACAACATTCGGTAACAACGTATATCTATTCCCTATAACCCTAGCGTCGTCGAACCTTAAGTGTGTAGACCCTACGGGCTCAGGAGTCATGCAGACATGGCCGAGACAACTATCCGGTCAATAACCAACAGCGGGATCTGGATACCCATGTTGGCTCCCACATGCTCCATGATGATCTCATCGGATGAACCACGATGTCAAGGATTCAATCAATCCCGTATACAATTCCCTCTGTCAAGCGGTATTGTACTTGCCCGAGATTCGATCGTCGGTATCCCGATACCTTGTTCAATCTCGTTACCAGCAAGTCTCTTTACTCGTTCCATAACACATCATCCCGTGATCAACTCCTTGGTCACATTGTGCACATTATGATGATGTCCTACCGAGTGGGCCCAGAGATACCTCTCCGTTTACATGGAGTGACAAATCCCAGTTTCGATACATGCCAACCCAACAGACACTTTCGGAGATACCTGTAGTGTACCTTTATAGCCACCTAGTTATGTTGTGACGTTTGGCACACCCAAAGCACTCCTACGATATCCGAGAGTTGCACAATCTCATGGTCTAAGGAAATGATACTTGACATTAGAAAAGCTTTAGCATACGAACTACATGATCGTTGTGCTAGGCTTAGGATTGGGTCTTGTCCATCACATCATTCTCCTAATGATGTGATCCCGTTATCAACGACATCCAATGTCCATGGTCAGGAAACCGTAACCATCTATTGATCAACGAGCTAGTCAACTAGAGGCTTACTAGGGACATGGTGTTGTCTATGTATCCACACATGTATCTGAGTTTCCTATCAATACAATTCTAGCATGGATAATAAACGATTATCATGAACAAGGAAAGATAATAATAACTAATTTGTTATTGCCTCTAGGTCATATTTCCAATAGTCTCCCACTTGCACTAGAGTCAATAATCTAGTTCACATCACCATGTGATTAACACTCATTGGTCACATCGCCATGTGACCAACATCCAAAGAGTTTACTAGACTCAATAATCTAGTTCACATCACTATGTGATTAACACTCAATGAGTTCTGGGTTTGATCATTTTATGCTTGTGAGAGAGGTTGTAGTCAACGGGTCTTGCCATATTCAGATCCCTATGTATTTCGCAAAACTTTATGTCATATCGTAGATGCTGCTACCGCGTTCCACTTGAAGCTATTCCAAATTGTTGCTCCATTATATGTATCCGGTATCTCTACTCAGAGCTATCCAGATAGGTGTTAAGCTTGCATCGATGTAACTCTTTACGTCGAACTCTTTATCACCTCCATAACCGAGAAACATTTCCTTATTCCTCTAAGGACAATTTTGACCGCTATCTGGTGATCCAGTCCTAGATCACCTTTGTACCCTCTTGCCAGACATGTGGCAAGGCACACATCAGGTGCGGTACTCAACATGGCATACCGTATAGGGCCTATGACAAGAGCATAGGGGACGACCTTCGTCCTTCCTCTTTCTCTGTGGTGGTCAATCTTCGAGTCTTACTCAACTTCACACCTTACAACTCAGGTAAGAACCCCTTCTTTGACTGATCTATTTTGAACTCCTTCAAAAACATGTCAAGGTGTGCGTTCTTTGAAAGTATCATCAGGCGTCTTGATCTATATCTATATATCTTGATGCCCAATTTGTAAGCAGCTTTATCCAGGTCTTCCTTTGAAAAACACTCTTCAAACAACCGTTTATGCTTTCCAGAAATTCTACATTATTTCGAATCTACAATATGTCATCCACATATACTTATCAGAAATGTTGTATTGCTCCCACTCACTTTCTTGTAAATACAAGTTTCTAGCAAACATTGTATAAACCTAAAAGCTTTGATCACTCTATCAAAGCATATATTCTGACTCCGAGATGCTTGCTCTAGTCCATAGAAGGATCGCTGGAGCCAGCATACCTTTTAGCATCCTTAGGATCGACAAAAATTTTATTGTATCACATACAACTCTTTCTTACGAAAACTGGTAAGAAAACTTGTTTTTGAAATCCATCTGTCAGATTTCATAATCGAAAAATACAGCTAATGCTAACATAATTCAACGGACTTAAGCATCGCTACGGGTGAGAAATTCTCATCGTAGTCAACTCCTTGAACTTGTGAAAAAACTCTTTCCCACAAGTCGAGCTTCATAGACGGTAACATTACCTCCCACGTCCGTCTTCTTCTTAAAGATCCATTTATCTCAATGGCTTGCCGATCAATGGGCAAATCCACCAAAGTCCATACTTTGTCCTGATACATGGATCCTATCTCGGATTTCATGGCTTCTAACCATTTGTCGGAATACGGGCCCACCATCGCTTCTCCATAGCTCGTAGGTTCATTGTTGTCCAACAACATGATATCTGAGACAGGATTAACTTACCACTCAAGAGTAGTACATATCCTTGTCGACCTGCGAGGTTCGATAGCAACTTGATCCGAAGCTTCATGATTACTATCATTAACTTCCTATTCAACAGACGTGGCCGCCACAGAAAACATCTTTCTGTGTTGCATCACTTTCTGGTTGAAATAAAGGTTCGACAACCTCATCAAGTTCTATCTTCCTCCCACTCAATTCTTTCGAGAGAAACTCCTTCTCGAGAAAGGACCCGTTCTTAGCGACAAACAATTTGCCCTTGGATCTGAGATAGAAGGTATACCCAACTGTCACCCTTCGGTATCCTATGAAGATGTGTTTGTCCACTTTGGGTTCGAGCTTCTCCGGCTTAAGCCCTAAGCATCGCATCCCCAAACATCAAGAAACGACAACTTTGGTTTCTTGCCAAACCAATGTTCATATGACGTCATCTCAACGGACTTAGATGGTGTCCTATCTAAAGTGAATGCAGCTGTCTCTAACGCATAACCTCAAAATGAAAACGGTAGATTGGTAAGAGACATCATAGATCGCACCATATCTCATAGGGTTCGATTACGACGTCTGGACACACCATTACCTTGTGGTGTTCCAGGTGGCTTTAACTGTGAAACAATTCCACAATGTCTTAAGTGATTGCCAAACTCATAACTCAGAAAATCCCCTTTTGATCAGATCATAGGAACATGATCTTATTGTTATGATGATTCTTAACTTCATTCTCAAATCGCTTGAACTTTTCAAACTTTTCAGACTTGTGCTTCATTAAGTAGATATACCTATATCTACCCAAATTGTCAGTGAAGATGAGAAAATAGCGATATCCACCGCATGCTTCAATTCTCATTGGGTCACACGCATCAGCATGCATGATTTCCAGCAAGTCACTTGCCCGTTTCATTGTACCTGAAAACGGGGTCTTAGTCATCCTGCCCATGAGGCATGGCTCGCATGTGTCAAGTGATTCAAAATCAAGTGACTCCAAACATCCATCGACATGGAGTTTCTTCATGCATCTTACGCTAATATGACCTAAGCGGCAGTGCCACGAGAAGTGGTACTATCATTATTAACTCTACATCTTTTGGCATGAACATGTGTATTACCATGACCGAGATTCAATGAACCATTCACATAGGGTGCATGACCATGAAAGGTATCATTCATGTAAACAGAATAACCATTATTCTCTAACTTAAATGAATGACCGTATTGCAATGAACATGATCTAATCATATTCATGCTCAACGTAGACACCTGATAACATTTATCTAGGTTAAATACTAATCCCGAAGGCAGATGGAGCGTGCGATGGTGATCTCATCAACTTTGGAAACACTTCCAACACACATCGTCACCTCGCTCTTATCCAGTCTCCGTTTAGTCCGTAGCTTTTGCTTCAAGTTACCAATAATAGTAACTGAACCGGTATCCAATACCCAGGTGCTACCAAGAGTACTAGTGAGGTACACATTAATAACACGTATATACTTTGAAGTTGCCAGCCTTCTTATCTACCTTGCATTTGGGGTAATTCCGCTACCAGTGGTCATTCCCCTTACAATAGAAGCATTTAGTCTCGGGTTTGGGTTCAACCTTGGGTTCCTTCACTGGAGCGCCAACTGGTTTGCCATCCATGAAGTTTCCCTTCTAGCCCTTTCCCTTCTTGAAACCAGTGGTCTTGTCAAACCATCAACACTTGATGCTCCTTCTTGATTTATACCTTTTGCGGTCTTAAGCACCGCGAACAGCTCCGGGATCAACTCCATCCCTTGCATGTCATAGTTCATCATGAAGATCTAGTAGCTTAGTGATAGTGGCTAGAGAACTCTATCAATCACTATCTTATCTGGAAGTTTAACTCCCACTTGATTTAAGTGATTGTAGCACCCAGACATTCTGAGCACATGCTCACTAGCTGAGCTATTCTCCTCCATCTTGTTGGCAAAAGAACTTGTCAGAAGTCTCACACCTCTCAACATGGGCATGAGCCTAAAGTCCCAATTTCAGCTCTTGGAACATCTCATATGTTCTATGGCATTCAAAAACGTCATTGGAATCCCGATTCTAAGCCATGAAGTATGGTGCACTAAACTATCAAGTAGTCATCAGGATGTGTCTGTCAGGTGTTCACAACATCCACAGATGACGTTGTAGGGGTTTGCACATCGAGCAGTGCATCAAAGACGTAAGCCTTCTGTGTAGCAATGAGGACACTCCTCGAACTACGGACCCAGTCCGCATCATTGCTTACAATATCTTTCAACTTGGTCTTTCTCTAGGAACGTATTGAAATAGGGAGCAACAACGTGAGCTATTTATCTACAACATATTTGCAAAGAAAATTTAGACTATGTTCATGATAATTGAGTTCATCTAATCAAATTATTTAATGAACTCCCACTCAGATAGACATCCCTCTAGTCATCTAAGTGAAACATGATTCGAATCGACTAGGCCGTGTCCGATCATCACGTGAGACGGACTAGTCATCAACGGTGAACATCTCGTGTTGATCGTATCTTCTATACGACTCATGTTCGACCTTTCGGTCTTCCGTGTTCCGAGGCCATGTCTGTACATGCTAGGCTCGTCAAGTCAACCTAAGTGTTTCGCATGTGTCCCAAGGCCATGTCTGTACATGCTAGGCTCGTCAACACCCGTTGTATTCGAACGTTAGAATCTATCACACCCGATCATCACGTGGTGCTTCGAAACAACGAACCTTCACAACGGTGCATAGTTAGGGGGAACACTTTTCTTGAAATTTTAGTGAGGGATCATATTATTTAAGCTACCGTCGTTCTAAGCAAATAAGATGTAAAACATGATAAACATCACATGCAATCAAATAGTGACATGATATGGCCAATATCATTTTGCTCCTTTTGATCTCCATCTTCGGGGCTCCATGATCATCATTGTCACCGGCATGACACCATGATCTCCATCATCGTGTCTTCTTGAAGTTGTCTCGTCATCTATTACTTCTACTACTATGGCTAACGCTTTAGCAATAAAGTAAAGTAATTACATGATGTTTAAGTTGACACGCAGGTCATAAATAAATTAAGACAACTCCTATGGCTCCTACCGGTTGTCATACTCATCGACATGCAAGTCGTGATTCCTATTACAAGAACATGATCAATCTCATACATCACATATATCATTCATCACATCCTTTTGGCCATATCACATTGTCGGATTCCGGGTTCCGGCAGACCCTTAAGGTTCTGGGGTGCGCGCGAAAATCACGCATTCTACCTCCCCGTCTTGCAAAGATCTAAACTACTAGAAGAATCACACAAGAGACACAAGATTTATACTGGTTCGGGCCACCATTGTGGTGTAATACCCTACTCCAGTGTGTGGTGGATGGATTGCCTCTTGGGGCTGATGATGATGAATAGTACAAGGAAGAACTGCCTCGCGAGGGTCTGTTCTTGGCTGGGGTGATGAACCGCTGGGAGGAGTTCAGTCACCTCTCTCTCTCTTTCTCTCTACTTACTAGCCGGACCAACCAACTCTGCGAACCCCTTGCTACATGGGTGGCCGTCCCTATTTATAGGGGCCCTGGTCCTCTTCCCAAATATCGAGCGGGAAGGGAGCCAACAATGGCGGGATAATTTGAAGGGGGACAGCAAGTACTCTTATCCTGACTAAAGTTGGTCTTCGCCTGCGAAAGACCCTGCGGTGATGCCGTGCTGGGCTCCATGGTGACCTCCGTCTCGTAGTCCGCTTGGTCCTGGTCTCGTTGCACCAAAACGGCAACCTTTGCCTGATGCCTCGGTACTCCGTGGCTGCGCTTGCCCCCTTTGCACCAAAGAGGAAAGAAGGACACTGCGCGCGTTGGCGCCCGCCTGGCACCCTCGATCGTCATGGCTTGCGTCACGGGCACCTCGCGAGGTACCCCGCCTTGATATCTCCGTCTCCTCACGAGCCAGCCTGAGGAGGCTGCGCCTGAGGATGCGCCGTGTCGTCCGCCTTGCGAGGCTTGGCCCCTCGCGAGGGTCTTGAGTCTTGTGCTGATGAAGATGGGCCATGCTGGGCCTTCTTTGAGCCACGCCGCAGGCCGCAGGCAGGCAAGTCTGGGGACCCCCGTTCCCAGAACACCGACAGTAGCCCTCGGACCAAGGCGCGCATGGGCTTGGCCGTGCCGAGAGGCGAAAGGGCAAGGGCGAAGCGCCGCGGGCCCTAATAGCCTGCGGCCTTGGGCGCCGCATGGCGGTTGATGGGACGTGGGCGGCACTGTTCCCCCCACGCCCCCTTATTATGCGCCCTGTCAGGAGGACTTGTGGTTGCACACAGCCGCTCCCCTTCTTGTTGCTCGAGTGTCCCCTGTTCTTCCTTCCTTCGCACGTCGGCTCCCGCCTCCAATCCAATCTCAAATCTCCCCCCTCCTTCCCATCGCCATGACTCCGACGAGGAAGGAGAGAGGGGATAAATCCACGCCTCCGTCTTGTGTGCCGCCAACGGTGGCCCCCGCCGTCGGCCAGTCGACCGTACTCAACCAAGAGTGCCTGGGCAGGGACAGCTTGGCCCTGGCCTCCGTCTTCAACGAGTGCGGGAGGACGACGGCTTGGCCCGCGTCCCACTTCTCCATCAACAGGATAGCAACCGAGGTTCCATGTTTCACCGACGCCTTGTGGGCGGGTCTGGTTCCCCCCTTCTCCGATTTCTTCAATGTCGTGCTCTCCCATTATCAGATCCACTTGATGCATCTAAGTCCTGAGTCCATCACCCTTCTTTCGGTCTTCGCCTTCGTTTGTGAAGCCATGGTGGGCATCCCTCCTTCGGTTGCCTTGCTACGGCACTTCTTCTCACTGTGTCTTGTCGACCCTTCCCAACGCTGGGCATGCGTGAGCTTTGCTGCCGAGCCTGCGACCGAGGCCTCTGGGATTGACTTCAAACTCCCCCAGCCCGCGGTTGGGTTCCGCGAGCGGTGGTTGTACGTGGACGCAGGGGTACCCAGCCCCCTGCTATCGGAGCCGACCTCGCCTGCTGTCCCCAATTCGGGTTGGGGCCAGGAGACGCTCAAGAGCCCCTGGCTCGTCTTTGTCTGGAGCCGCTTCACGCTCCTGAGGAAGCTTGGCATGACAGCGCCCAAAGTGGTGAAGGAGTTTCTGTTGTGCCGCGTCGCTCCCCTGCAACGCCACTCTCGCCGGATGTGGGCTTTCCGTGGGCACGAGGATAACATGAGGCTCCAGGAGGAGGACCTGGCTCCGGCGGTGCTGAAGTCGACGCTCTTGACCTTAGCCGGTGATCTCAACCCCGACAACGTCCGGCAGGGAGGGGCCTTGCTGTATCTCTGCTAGAGCAGGGCCGACTTCGTGAAGCAGATGCCCATCTTCGATGAATGGGGACTGCGCCCGGCCGGCCTCCAGGGACCTCGCGAGAACCCGATGGTGGTGACTGCCCTTCCAACCGGCCAAGGTGGCTCCTCCTCAAGTGGCGGAATAGGGAGGCAGGAGGCGCCTGAGGCCGAGGGTGCCCCTGACGAGGTGGCAGCGCCGGGCGGCGCTCGTGAGGGGACAACTCCTGAGGCCCGTGCCGCTGCGGCTGAAGGTGGCAAGCAGCCGCTCCCGGCGCCCGGGGCTGAGGCCTTGGAGGCCCCAGTCGCATCTTCTGGCGAGGCAATGGAAGGCAGGCGCCAGGCAGGCGCCCCTGACGCGGACCGCTCTGATGCTCCGTCCTCGCGACAGGATGATCCTTACGCTCTTCTCTTGGGCCGCTTCCGCGTGGACTTTGAGGCCCTCCGGAGGAAGAGGGAGGCCCTAGGTGATGACTTCGCTTGTCGCGCGCTGAAGCGCAGGAAGTACTTCACCACTGACGAGTAAGTCCTCTTTCTCTCTGGCTCCTGATCCCCTTGCTGCTTCCGCTGATCCTTGTTCTGCAGGCCCCTCCCGACTGAGCTCACGGAAATCGCCGAGGTGCCGCCTCCCTTAGCTTCGTCCCCTCTACTGTCTTCAAGTGCTCCGAGCAGCTTTGCCCTGGTGGTGAGGGCGTCTGAAGGGGTGGACCATCCCGAGGAGCACCATGGCCCGTCATTCCCCGCAATTTTCCTTCGCGGGCCCTCTCGAGAAATAGCCAGCCTGCCGTGGGCTTCTCGTCTGGTCGGGGACCGCGACTGATTGAGGCGCCTCCTGCGCCCCTCATCTGGAGACGGGCTGGCTCTAGGCCAGGCTTCCGGCACGACGCGCCCGGCCATCGCGAGGGCGCCAGCCCCCAGCCCCCTGTCTGGAGGAGGAATAATGATTCGCGGCCCCGGGCGCTTGCTTGGGGCGGATGATGGTGTGGAAGATGTGCTTGAGCGCGCCCGGGAGCGCCGCGCCCGCCGCCAAGGGTTCCTTCGAAGAGCGACCAACGCGGTGAACTTGCTTGGAGAGGAGCTCGCTGACGAGGACGCGTGCCTGGAGGCCAAGGGCCTGCGCCTGGCTGCGGGGAGGCGTGAGCTGGAGGCCGCCATCACCCTCGCGCACCGTCAGCGGGATCTTGATGACGAAGAGGCGAAGGCGACGCTGGAGGCCTCTCGAGTGGCCCGATCCCAGGCCGCCGAGGAGGCCAGGAGAGCTGACCGATGGCGAGAGGCAGCGGAGGAGCGGGCTCGCGAGCTCCTGGCCCGGTGCCACTCACTGGAGGAGCAAGCGGAGCTGTGTGAGCTAGCCCTTGCGTCGTTGCGGGTGGCCTCTGGTGACCCAGCCGAGCTCCAGAGGCGCGAAGAAGCGTTGACGCTGGAAGCCGATGAACGCACTCGCGAGTACGAGCGGCTGGAGACGAGGGAGCGCCTAGTGACGCAGGCGGAAGACGATGTCGCCGCGCGGGAAGCGCGTGTCCTGGAGGAGGTTTGTCGTTGGGTGGCGACAGCGCGCCAAGGCCTCGAGCGAGAGTTCGAGGGGAAGCTGGGGATGATCCGGGTCGAAGCCGAGGGCAGAACCGCAGCCCTGAGGGCCCAACGCGATGAGGCGACGCGGCTGGTCGACGCCTCCCGGGCCGCCCTCGAGACAGCGCAAAAGGAGCTGGCTGCCTCCCAGGCCGAGGTGCTCCGTCTTCGCCAGCGGATGGAAGAGGCTGAGGCCGTTGAGCATCAGAATGCCGACGAAATACGCCAGCTGCGGGTCCTGGAGCACGCGCATGGCCCCATGCTCACCACGCTCAAGGTGAGGGCTAACGCAGCCTTGGGCAACATCTGTGAGGCAGCCGTCGGCGAGCCGCACACGATTAACTATGCCGGCAACCTGCAGTTCTTCACCGCCGTGGTAACGCAGCTGGAGGCTCAGTCGGTCAGGGCCGACAGGTTGGTGGAGGAGAGGAGCCATGCCCTGCTCGGGCGCGCCTTTTCCCGTGTCTTCAGCCATCTCCGGAACATGGATCCCCACTTCGACTTTGATGCCGCCATTGCCCCAGTTCCCTAGGCCGTCCGAGGCGCCCTGGCGGATTGGGTGGAGAACAACGTGGATGCTCTCGTCCGAGCCTTCACTTCGGATGACAACGACGTGGTCGTGGCTGCTGAATAAGGCGGCGTGGTGGATGGCCCCAACGCCGCTGGTGGTGGCGCAGACGACGAGGGCGGATTCAGTGATGCCAGCGACAGCTCGGGAGGCGCCCCCAAGGATGCGTTGGGGGATTTGTCAGACTGACCATGTACTTCTCCTGTCTTTTACCCTGCATGAATAGAACTCAGGTGTTTGGCCTGACGGTCGTGAGAGCATTTTGGGAGGGGAAGCCCCTCATATAAAAACTTGTGTCCAGCGTATCAGTAGTAGTCAAATTGCGCGCGCGCCTGACGGTGGGCTGGTTTACCTTTGCCCCACGCTGGCCCCGAGGCGGCCTGCAGGAGGGTGCGACGCCTTGGGTGCTCTCTAGTTGGGTCCTCAGGATGTGAGATCGTTGCTGATGAAAAACTTCACAGGCGTTGGCCTTCTTCACAGGCTCTGGGCCTTCTCCTGAGCGTAATGTCTTCACACGCATTCGCCTTCTTCACGGGCTCTGGGCCTTTTTCTGAGCGTAATGTCTTCACAGGCATTCGCCTTCTTCACAGGCTCTGGGCCTTTTCCTGAGCGTAATGCCTTCACAGGCATTCGCCTTCTTCACAGGCTCTGGGCCTTTTCCAGAACGCGAGGGCTTCACAGGCTCTGGGCCTTTTCCTTAGCGCGATAGCTTCACAGGCACTCGCCTTGCTTCACAGGCTCTGGGCCTTTTCCAGAATGCGAGGGCTTCACAGGCACTCGCCTTGCTTCACAGGCTCTAGGCCTTTTCCAGAATGCGAGGGCTTCACAGGCACTCGCCTTGCTTCACAGGCTCTGGGCCTTTTCCAGAATGCGAGGGCTTCACAGGCACTCGCCTTGCTTCACAGGCTCTGGGCCTTTTCCAGAATGCGAGGGCTTCACAGGCACTCGCCTTGCTTCACAGGCTCTGGGCCTTTTCCAGAATGCGAGGGCTTCACACGCACTCGCCTTGCTTCGCAGGCTCTGGGCCATTTCCAGAATGCGAGGGCTTCACAGGCACTCGCCTTGCTTCACAGGCTCTGGGCATTTTTAAACAGGACAACCTCCACAGGCACCCGAAAATCCTCCCAAGGGGGAGTAACAGCGGCAGTCTGGGTTGCGCATGAGCCAGGCCTGATCCGACTCGCGAGGGGCTCGCGGGGGGAGGCAGCTGTGACGAAGCGGTAACTAGAACGTGAGAAATGGCTCGAGCGAGAATAAGCACCCCTTCCCCGAACACACGCAAGTCTCAAATTCAAATCCAACTTAAATCCAGTGGGGGAAAGCAACAGCCAAAGGGAAAGGCAACGAAAAGCAGACAAAAAGCCGCATCCGGCACCTAATCTAGTCTTGGACGTCTTCTCACCAGCGGAGCTAAGTGCTGTCCACTAGGCGTGGGAGGGAGCCCCAGGGCCTGAGGCCGGCACCCCTGAGACTCCGCGGCGTGTACAGCCCCACTCATTATTACGTGAGAGTGTCACGGGGCGGCGAGCTTCACAGGCACTGGGCCTTCTTCACAGGTACTGGCCTTGCTTCATATCGCCAGACGAGGGCCCCGCCTTGCGCCACACTCTAGTGCCATCAGCAACGACCGGAACCCAGGACGCCGCCCGATGGGGTAGAGCGGTCGCCAACGGTTCCCCCGACGACCACGGGTCCTCTGCCAGGGGCAGGCCCTGAGGCACCTCCCCAGCAGAGGGCCTACCTCCTGAGAACGCCTTGCTCCGAACACCGCGGTGGTGATGTAGGATCTCGACCCCTCTCCCGCAGCCCCCTGCGCCCTCCTCCCGAGGGGTAGGAGACTGTGGGAGCGGGGCAGCTGCTTGCCGCGGCGACCTGCACCTCCTGCGATCCATGGTTAGCATATACCTGCCCCTGAAGAGTTAGCGGTGCCCGATAGTCATTGCCTCCAGCGTGGCCAGCGGGTTCGTCCATGGGCTCTTGGAAGGGCTCAGCTTCCACTGCCTCGTCCCCCCAGCTTGGGCCGAGGAGCGAGCCTTGCCTGCTCTCGCGAGGGTGCCCTTGGTCCAGCATGAGGGGCACGTATTCCTCCATCGCCATCATCCCGAATGCCACGCCGTGATGCCCCGCATGCCACGCGGTCCCACCTGCCGAGCCTACTGCGGGGTGGCAGCGCGGCAGCCTTTCGGGGCCGCGGGTCGCGTCGAGCCCTTCTTCTTCGCGGGCCGGGGGCGGAGGCAGCGCCGCCGCCGGTCTAGTGCTGACAGCTTCGCTGGCGTCGGTGTAGCCTTGGAGTCCGCGGGCGCGCACGGAGCCCCCGCGCGGGCCGCCCTGGGCTTGAGATGGGAGCTTGGTGGAGAAGGGGTGAGCCCCCGAGGCGGCGAAGCCCAGGAGCTCCGCCACCCGCTCCAGCAGCACGTCGTGGCCGCCCTCCAGCAGTCTGCACCACAGCAGCTCCCGGGCCACCGTGAGCGCGGCCCTTGAATTCGCCTGCTCCCGGTGGGTGTACGGCGTCGTGGTTGCGGAGTGATTGGAGGCCCTTGCCGCCGACCGCGCTTGCCGCGGTGTGAGGGTTGCGGAAGCCTGTCCGCGTCGCCCGCGGCCCGCGACGCCCTGCGGGCCGCGAGTTGCCTGGGGCGCGGGGCCGCCCGAGGTGGGCGACTCCGCGCAGGTGGGCCACGCCGCCCATGGACCTTGCTTGCCCGCCTGGTCGCCAGACATGGTGATGACGATGCGACGGGAGGCGGAGCGGAGCGGCGGAAGACAGATTCCGGCGCACCCCTACCTGGCGCGCCAAATGTCGGATTCCGGGTTCCGGCAGACCCTTAAGGTTCGAACACTGGGGTGCGCACGGAAATCACGCCTTCTACCTCCCTGTCTCGCAAAGATCTAAACTACTAAAAGAATCACACAAGAGACACAAGATTTATACTGGTTCGGGCCACCATTGTGGTGTAATACCCTACTCCAGTGTGTGGTGGATGGATTGCCTCTTGGGGCTGATGATGATGAACAGTACAAGGAAGAACTGCCTCGCGAGGGTCTGTTCTTGGCTGGGGTGATGAACCGCCGGAGGAGTTCAGTCACCTCTCTCTCTCTCTTTCTCTCTACTTACTAGCCGGACCAACCAACTCTGCGAACCCCTTGCTACATGGGTGGCCGTCCCTATTTATAGGGGCCCTGGTCCTCTTCCCAAATATCGAGCGGGAAGGGAGCCAACAATGGCGGGCTAATTTGAAGGGGGACAGCAAGTACTCTTATCCTGACTAAAGTTGGTCTTCGCCTGCGAAAGACCCTGCGGTGACGCCGTGCTGGGCTCCATGGTGACCTCCGTCTGGTAGTCCGCTTGGTCCTGGTCTCGTTGCACCAAAACGGCAACCTTTGCCTGATGCCTCGGTACTCCGCGGCTGCGCTTGCCCCCTTTGCACCAAATAGGAAAGAAGGACGCTGCGCGCGCTAGCGCCCGCCTGGCACCCTCGATCGTCATGGCTTGCGTCACGGGCACCTCGCGAGGTACCCCGCCTTGATATCTCCGTCTCCTCACGAGCCAGCCTGAGGAGGCTGCGCCTGAGGATGCGCTGTGTCGTCCGCCTCGCGAGGCTTGGCCCCTCGCGAGGGTCTTGAGTCTTGTGCTGATGAAGATGGGCCATGCTGGGCCTTCTTTGAGCCACGCCGCAGGCCGCAGGCAGGCAAGTCTGGGGACCCCCGTTCCCAGAACGCCGACACACATCACACGGCATATGCTGCAAAAACAAGTTAGACGTCCTTTAATTGTTGTTGCAAGTTTTTACGTGCCTGCTATAGGTTTCTAGCAAGAACGTTTCTTACCTACGCGAAAACCACAACGTGATATGCCAATTTCTATTTACCCTTCATAAGGACCCTTTTCATCGAATCCGATCCGACTAAAGTGGGAGAGACAGACACCCGCTAGCCACCTTATGCAACTAGTGCATGTCAGTCAGTGGAACCAGTCTCACGTAAGAGTACGTGTAAGGTCGGTCCGGGCCGCTTCATCCCACGATGTCGCCGAATCAAGATAAGACTAGAACGGCAAGTAAATTGACAAAATCGACGCCCACAACAACTTGTGTTCTACTCGTGCATAGAAACTACGCATAGACCTAGCTCATGATGCCACTGTTGGGGATCATAGCAGAAATTTCAAATTTTCTACGCATCACCAAGATCAATCTATGGAGTAATCTAGCAACGAGGGGAAGGAGATTGCATCTACATACCCTTGTAGATCGCTAAGCGGAAGCATTGCAAGAACGCGGATGAAGGAGTCGTACTCGTAGCGATTCAGATCGCGGTTGATTCCGATCTAAGCGCCGAACCACGGCGCCTCTGCGTTCAACACACGTGCAGCCCGGTGACGTCTCCTACGCCTTGATCCAGCAAGGGGAGAAGGAGAGGTTGGGGAAGACTCCATCCAGCAGCAGCACGGCGGCGTGGTGGTGGAGGAGCGTGGCAATCCTGCAGGGCTTCGCCAAGCACCGCGGGAGAAGAGGAGGACTTGGGAGAGGGGGAGCGCTGCGCCAGAACTTGGGTGCGGCTGCCCTCCCACCACCCACATATATATAGGGGCAAGGGAGAGGGGGCCCGGCCCCCTCAAATCCAATCTGAGGAGGGGGCGGCAGCCAAGGGGGGTTGCCTTGCCCCCCAAGGCAAGGAGTGCCCCCCTTTAGGGTTCCCCCAAAACCTAGGCGCATGGGCCCTAGGGGGAGGCGCCCAGCCCACTAAGGGGCTGGTCCCTCTCCACACACAGCCCATAGGGCCCTCCGGGGCAGGTGGACCCCCGGAACCCCTCCGGTGGTCCTGGTACAATACCGGTAACCCCCGAATTATTCCGATGACCGTATGGTGACTTTCCATATATAAATCTTTACCTCCGGACCATTCCGGAACTCCTCGTGACATCCGGGATCTCATCCGGGACTCCGAACAACATTCGGTAACCACGTATATCTATTCCCTATAACCCTAGCGTCATCGAACCTTAAGTGTGTAGACCCTACGGGCTCGGGAGTCATGCAGACATGGCCGAGACAACTATCCGGTCAATAACCAACACCGGGATCTGGATACCCATGTTGACTCCCACATGCTCCACGATGATCTCACTGGATGAACCACAATGTCAAGGATTCAATCAATCCCGTATACAATTCCCTTTGTCAAGCGGTATTGTACTTGCCCGAGATTCGATCGTCGGTATCCCGATACCTTGTTCAATCTCGTTACCGGCAAGTCTCTTTACTTGTTCCGTAACACATCATCCCGTGATCAACTCCTTGGTCACATTGTGCACATTATGATGATGTCCTACCGAGTGGGCCCAGAGATACCTCTCCGTTTACACGGAGTGACAAATCCCAGTCTCGATTCGTGCCGACCCAACAGACACTTTCGGAGATACCTGTAGTGTACCTTTATAGCCACCCAGTTACGTTGTGACATTTGGCACACCCAAAGCACTCCTACGGTATCCGGGAGTTGCACAATCTCACGGTCTAAGGAAATGATACTTGACATTAGAAAAGCTTTAGCATACAAACTACACGATCTTTGTGCTAGGCTTAGGATCGGGTCTTGTCCATCACATTATTATCCTAATGATGTGATCCCATTATAACGACATCCAATGTCCATGGTTAGGAAACCGTAACCATCTATTGATCAACGAGCTAGTCAACTAGAGGCTTACTAGGGACATGGTGTTGTCTATGTATCCACACATGTATCTGAGTTTCCTATCAATACAATTCTAGCATGGATAATAAACGATTATCATGAACAAGGAAATATAATAATAACTAATTTGTTATTGCCTCTAGGGCATATTTCCAACAGTTATGGTACTCAGACACCCGATCATCACGTAGTGTCTCGGCACGACGAACTGTCGCAACGGTGCATACTCGGGGAGAACGCTTATACCTTGAAATTTAGTGAGGGGTCATCTTATAATGCTACCGCCGTACTAAGCAAAATAAGATGCATAAAAGATAAACATCATGTGCAATCAAAATATGTGACATGATATGGCCATCATCATCGTGTGCCTTTGATCGCCATCTCCAAAGCATCGTCATGATCTCCATCGTCACTGGCTTGACACCTTGATCTCCATCGTAGCGTCGTGGTCGTCTCGCCAACTATTGCTTCTACAACTATCGCTAACGCATAGTGATAAAGTAAATCAATTACATGGCGATTGCATTTCATACAATAAAGCGACAACCAAAAGGCTCCTGCCAGTTGCCGATAACTTCTACAAAACATGATCATATCATACAACAATGTATATCACATCATGTCTTGACCATATCACATCACAGCATGCCCTGCAAAAACAAGTTAGGCGTCCTCTACTTTGTTGTTGCAGGTTTTACGTGGCTGCTACGGGCTTCTAGTAAGAACCGTTCTTACCTACGCATCAAAACCACAATGATGTTTTGTCAAGTTTGTTGTTTTAACCTTCAACAAGGACCGGTCGTAGTCAAATTCGATTCAACTAAAGTTGGAGAAACAGACACTCGCCAGCCACCTTTATGCAAAACAAGTTGCATGTCTGTCGGTTGAACCGGTCTCATGAACGTAGTCATGTAAGGTTGGTCCGGGCTGCTTCATCCAACAATATTGCCGAATCAAAATAAGACGTTGGTGGTAAGCAATATCACTATGATCGCCCACAACTCTTTGTGTTCTACTCGTGCATATCATCTACGCATAGACCTGGCTCGGATGCCACTGTTGGGGAACGTAGCATGCAATTTCAAAAAAATTCCTACGATCACGCAAGCTCTATCTAGGAGATGCATAGCAACGAGAGGGGGAGAGTGTGTCCACGTACCCTCGTGGACCGAAAGTAGAAGCATTAGTTTAACCCGGTTGATGTAGTCAAACGTCTTCATGATTTAACCGATCAAGTATCGAACGTACAACACCTCCGAGTTCAGCACACGTTCAGCTCGATGGCGTCCCTCAAACTCTTGATCCAGCATAGTGTCGAGGGAGAGTTTTGTCAGCACGACGGCGTGGTGACGGTGATGGTGAAGTGATCCGCGTAGGGCTTCGCCTAAGCACTACGACAATATGACCAGAGGAGTAAATGATGGAGGGGGGCACCGCACACGGCTAAGAATAATTGATGTGTCTTAGAGGTACCCCTGCCCCCGTATATAAAGGAGGAGAGGGGAGGAGGCCGGCCTAGGGGCATGCCAAGTGGGGGGGAACCCACTTGGACTCCTAGTCTTATTTGCCCCCCCCCCCTTCCTTCTATCAAAGGGGGAAAGGGGGGAGGAGAGGGAGAGGAAGAAGGAAAGGGGGGTCGCGCCCCCTCCCATTGTCCAATTCGGACTCCCCATGGGGGGGGGCACCCCCTAGTGGGCTGCCTTGCCTCTCCCCTATGGCCCATGTGGCCCATTACCCCTCCCCCCCCCCCCCTGGGGGGGGGGGGTTCCGGTAACCTCCCGGTACTTCGATAAATACCCGAAACACTCCGGAACCATTCCGGTGTCCAAATACTATCGTCCAATATATCAATCTTTACCTCTCAACCATTTCGAGACTCTTCGTCATGTCCGTGATCTCATCCGGGACTCCGAACAATCTTCGGTCACCAAAACAGATAACTCATAATACAAATCATCATCGAACGTTAAGCGTGCGGACCCTACAGGTTCGAGAACTATGTAGACATGACCGAGACACATCTCCGGGCAATAACCAATAGCGGAACCTGGATGCTCATATTGGTTCCTACATATTCTATGAAGATCTTTATCGGTCAAACCGTAATGACAACATACGTCATTCCCTTTGTCATCGGTATGTTACTTGCCCGAGATTCGATCGCCGGTATCCTCATACCTAGTTCAATCTCGTTACCGGCAAGTCTCTTTACTCATTCCATAATGCATCATCCCATAACTAAGTCATTAGTCACATTGCTTGTAAGGCTTATCATGATGTGCATTACTGAGAGGGCCCAGAGATACCTCTCCGATACTTGGAGTGACAAATCCTAATCTCGATCTATTCCAACCCAACAAACACCTTCGGAGATACCTATAGAGCATCTTTATAATCACCAAGTTACGTTGTGACGTTTGGTAGCACACAAAGTATTCCTCCGGTATTCGGAGTTGCATAATCTCATAGTCAAAGGAATATGTATAAGTCGTGAAGAAAGCAATAGCAATAAAACTTAACGATCATTATGCTAAGCTAACGGATGGGTCTTGTCCATCACATCATTCTCCTAATGATGTGATCCCGTTCATCAAATGACAACACATATCTATGGTCAGAAAACTTAACCATCTTTGATTAACAAGCTAGTCTAATAGAGGCATACTAGGGACACTTTGTTTTGTCTATGTATTCACACATGTATCAAGCTTCCGGTTAATACAATTCTAGTATGAATAATAAACATTTATTATGATATAAGAAAATATAAATAACAACTTTATTATTGCCTCTAGGGCATATTTCCTTCACCTCTGTTGACGGATGATATCCTTCCTCGAGTTAGCCTCCTTCTTCGCTCCGGTCCTCTGATCATGGTTGAGGACTCCAATGCCTCATTGCTTGTGTGTCTGGGCTTTGTTGTTGCTCTTAAGCATCCTTGTATCTTGCATGTGTTTTTCTCTCTTTTTCTCTTTATTGTGTGGTGTTGTGTTGTGTTGTGTTGTATCGTTGGTTGTAAGGGCTTCATTAATTTAAAGCCGGACACCACAATCTTCTTTCTAATAAAAGAGCGGGAATGAACGAGCGAGGACGAAATAGATCAAGCTCGTTGGGCTGGGTCTAGCAAGGTTGATAGAAGATCAGAAAGAAATTGCAAAAATGCCACGGTGGTATCCATGTCATTTATTGGTTTATGGAGAAAACAAAGTAATGTGGGGCAAACAATGAAGTGCCCAACTAATAAATAATCTAGGCAAATGAGCAAACACCCCCGGTATCATGTGAAGCAATTTGTGAGGCATCCTCTGAAGATTTACTGCACATGGATCATTGTCATCCGCAGAGAAATCAATCAATATTCTTTGTCAAATGCTCGCCGTCCAACGACGATCACCCTGCCGGTGCATCCCCCTAGCCGGTGCCGGTGACTTGCACCTGCACCCGCACGCGTGACGCTGTTTACCATCCCAACCAAACCAAGCAGCCACACAACGGACACAACACAGTGCCGTCCCTTTCCCCGTGTCACTGTCACTCTCACTCGAGCCACGGAAACCGCAGCAGCAAACGGCCGCCAGCCACACACACCTCCGGCATCAATCAGGGGCTCGGTCAGTCGATGGGGCCCCTCATGGATCTCCACGGTGAAGCGACGATGACATCACCGTCGCCCCCCGCCCGGCCTCTAAACCAGCGCCCTCTGTACACCGGATAAGGCGAGAGAGAGAGAGAGATCCCCTGCACCCGCAGCATCCCAAGCATCACTTCATTACTCTCCATCATTCATCGCCAGCTTCCTCCTTGCTTCCTTCCTCGCATAGAAAACCCAAGCTGCGCTGGTCCCCTCCCCAGCTCTTCTTCAGCTGCTTGATCGACCAGTCAGTGCCTGGCCTCTCGCACGGAGGAAGCTGCCACATCCATCCATGGAGGCCGAGGACGACAAGCCCGCCGCCGGGTACCGGCACGGGCCGCCGTGGGTGTTCAAGGGCAGGCAAGTGCCTCCCCTCCTCTTCTTTTCTCTCCCGTTCACCATGGATGGTGTTGGTGGAGCTGGGGCGGGCGACTGATTCTTTTGGTGTGCGTGTTGTTGCAGCGCATTGTACCAGCTGCATTTGGTGAAGGCGGCGACGGCGCGGGCGTTCGTGCCCAAGGAGCTGCGCCTGGTGGAGGCCTTCGGCTACACGCTCGGCGGCATGTTCCTGGCGCGCTACCACGACAGCCCCGCCGGCCAGTTCGACGAGGTTCCCCTCCCTGCCTGGCCCCATTCCATCTCCTCGTTCCTCCATACGTTTTCTGACGAGCTTTGCTTCGCAGCTGGTGGTGATCGCCGGCATTGTGTGGAATCCGCCGACTTCCTGCGCGTGAGTTGCTCTTCTTCTTTTGTCCTAGTTTAATCGCTTCTAATTCCACTAGTGAGTGATTGCCTGCTTGGGGAATGCGAATAGAATCGATCAACTGGCACAACTTGCATTACAAAAACAAGGAACAACGCCCACTTGATCAGTATCATCAGTTCACTGTGCTTGAGCTCCTCAGTAAACAACGCCCACTTGATCAGTTCACTGTGCTTGAGCTCCACTTGTGTTAAACCAGCAACCTTTAATTATCTCATCCGCTCGCTGTGCTTGCTCCCTCTGGCATGGACAACCGTGCTGCCCATCTGGAATCCATTTGGATTAACCCTCTGACTTACCCGCCGACGCCTAAGATAACTTGCTTAATTAGTGATGCGATGCCATCTATCCTCTTCAGTTTTTCTTTTCATTAAAAAAGAAAGCGGCCGTAGTTGTGCACTCTGCTGATTTGGTCTCTGAACCTGTTTAACAGGTGGGCTGCCCGGGTGCTAGTAAACAGCGCTGAAGCCTGCCGGCATGGACGCAAGGTGCCAAACTGCCAACAGTGTCCATCTATGATTCGTTCCCGGTTCAGGCCAATTCTTCTCTGCTAGTACTGCTATTTTCCTAATTACTGTCACTGTCGCTAATGCAGGAAGTAGGGCTTCCAAGCCATGTCGCGGCATTCTCACAGGTACTCACAGCACTTCTGTTCTGTCATTAGCTTTGACAAATGTTATCTTGTAACGTGTTGTTCAAAAAGAAACTTGTAACGTCAACTTTGCTCACATGGAGGATAGACCGAAGATTCTACGCTCAGAAATAAACCAAACAACTTCCTCAACATTCTCGGAATGGGTTCAGGCTTCTCCAAGCAAGAGAATTACCGGCGCATCGAGATCAAGGAGGCCTCGGGCTCATCATCAAGGCATTTGTGCAACATCAGTCTGCCTCTCAACGGTAATTTATAACTTGTTCTATGTTAAATGCATCGACCCTTATGATCTACTCCCTTTGTTCCTAAATGCAAGACAGTTTGGCAGTTCAACATTTAGAAACAGAGGTAGTATTTTACTGGAACGATTTTGAAGTCTTAATGACCACTTTACTGGAATGCATCTTACAAGGTCAAGTTACAAGCCTTATCTTACAACATGTCTTAGAATTTCAACTCTAAAGCTCTAAAAAAGGAACTTATAGAACTTGACCATTTTAATTCAGTGCCATCTTTTCACCTACTAATTATGCAGAAGGGTCAAGAGGATCACATAAACGCAGCAAGTGGATGGGTCCGGCAATCAAAATGTCCCTCCCAAGCTTCAGGTTAGCTTTTTTAAAACCAAACTAGAGAACCTGCATCTGCATGCTTCTCCAGAAGATAACCGCTGAAGTCCCAACCAATGCCTGCACAAGGCACCATTCTCAAAACCTGAACTGAACTTGTGCTGTGAATTTCAGCGGCCAGACAGAGGACCATCCTGAGCTTCTCAAGTACTCCTGCAAAGTAGAGTGCAGGTGGTTGCACTCCTAAATTCTCAGCATATGCCCTCTGATGCACATTGCTCTTTTTTTATGTGCCTTTCTAACCACAGGTGTGTGTGTTTTCTTGCATAGGGTGCGGCCGGTGAGCCCAGCTAAGATCTGGAGCCCTAAAACCGCTGAACCAGAGGAGTGTTCTGACGGCATGAACAGCAGCACCGGATCATCGGATTCAGATGCGCAAAGGCAAAGCCTCCTGGTCTTGCTATCCAGGCCCATCTTGGCTCTGGAGTTCAGCTCCCTGCGGATGCGCGTCGATGCGCCGAAGATTGTCGCTCCGCACCCCAAGAAGAAGGAAGTCAGATACTCGAGCACCTGAATCTCATTTGTCAGACCATGGTTCAGAAGACACGAGTTCTGATCTGACCAGTAGACTTGGGCACCATTCATCTGTTGTTCTTTCATTTGTTCATAGGTTGCAAGTAAGACTGTGCAGCTGGATACTATGAAGCCCGCTTGCTGAATTCATTCATAGCTTGGCATAGATTGGATTATATGAGAAACAGCAACATGGGATACTTTTATCAGAACATTTGCAGTTACTAGTAATACAAAATATGCGCGAATTAGCAGATAAGATATACACGAAAAGCAACTGTTCCAGAATTAGATTAGCATATGGTCTTCAAATTTCAGAATAACAGAGTCACTCATGCACCCACGCAACGTCCAATCCTAACAACTACAGTAAGTGTTAAACTCTGACCTAAAACACGGCTACTCCTGAATCGGCTTAATCCCATTTCGTTGTTGCTACGCTGAGATCAGTGGTCAAAGTAGGAGAGGAGGCTGTCGATCTCGTCGAAACCGGCAATGTGAGGCAGATCCATGGCGATGGAGGGAAGGTCCGGCAGCTCCATGAGCCCCAGGGGGAGCGGAGACATGAGGCGGCAGTCGACGTCCATCTCCTCGCTGGTTTCATCAGCAGGCGGTGGCGGCGTCCGCTGTTCCATCTTCACCGGCCCGCTCACCGGCACCGCCGCAATCGGCTCCTCGTTCGCGGCGGCGGCGGGCAGCGGCGGCGGTTGGGCACGCGCTTGCACCGGCGATCCGGCCGAGACGGCGCCGGCGTGGCTCGACGAGGACCCAGCCGTGGAGCTCGCCTCGTTGACGTTGTACGCGAGCAGAGGGAGGTGCCCCGCCGTGGTGGCAGTGGCACTGTCATCCTCGTTGCACACGACCAGTGGGAGGTCCCGCGCGGTGCCGCTGGTGCTCTCCTCGTCGTAGACGACCAGCGCGAGGTCCAGGCTCGTAGCGTCGGACGACAAGCTCGTGCCGGCGGTGCGGCGGCGGCGGCGGCTCCTCGCCTTGCGGGGGAACTGCTTCTTCAGCGTGCTGTTCCAGTAGTTCTTGATGGCGAGGTCCGTCCTCCCGGGGAGCTCGGCGGCGATGACGGACCAGCTGTTCGATCAAATGCCGACAGGAGCAGATCAGTGAACCAGCGACGGAATGCAACAACACTCAGCACTTGCAGAACGAGGTTTGAAAAAAATTGATCCGAGCAATAAAACAGTGCACATTTCATCTGATTATCAAGCGATCGAAACTGGAAAGCAGAGCAGTGGAGATGGGTTGGGTGCGAGGCTCACTCACCAGCTTCCTTTCTTTCTGTACATCTCGCAGATGATCCTGTCCTCGGCCGGCGTGAAGTTGCCGTGCTTCAGCCCCGGACGGAGGTAGTTCAGCCACCTTGAGCGGCAGCTCCGGCCGCAGCGCCGAAGCCCTGCGATCCACCAACAAACTTCTCTCAGGAATGATGATTCAGACACAGTAGCGAGTGATAAATGATTTGCTTAGGCGACACTTTGCCATGATCATGTCAAAAATGAGAGAGCAAATTAATTGTCTCTGTGTACTACGCTATTGGTTTTTCTGAAGGAATCGGGTGCAGACCAGCTCCTGACTGAAATATTGCTAGTATGAAACTATCCAAGCAATTGTCCGGGGATTGATCAAATTAGTACCGAGAATGCTACAAAAGAAAGGTAAGGGATCATAAAAATTGGACAAATCTCTGCAGTCTTAACTGCGCACGCATAAGGAATTGCAGTAAATAGCAGTGTTGCGTGCCTATATACTTTGATTACGCTAACACCGCCATAAGAAACGGCATAAATCATTTGCAAGCAAACAAACTACAGCCTTACAATTTAGCGACGCTTTCTGCTTATTTGAGTAGATTGATTTATCGGCATCATCAAGAACTCAAACAGATATGAATGCATGCAAGGGCAGCTGTGGAGAAGAAATCAAACCTAAAGTATTGGATAATCGCTGCCAGCTACAGCCAATGCCATACTTCTCAATGTGGTTTTTGATCAGATTGTCTTCTTCCTTGGACCACTTGCCCTTCTTCATCATGCTCCCTCTCATTGGACAGGGGTTTTTCTTGTCGCCAGGAGGGGCTCAGGATTTCAAATGAAAGGCACACGGACTTAACTTGTATAAATACCAGTACTCTTGTACTGCGAAATACCAAATGTGTGATGGATGAGTATTTGTTTATATTTACCACGTGGTAATATCTGTACCCATTCTTGTTTTATTGGTTTGTCTTGTGTTAAAACCAACTATTCCCCGTTCTACAAGAGAGAAGAAAAGGGGGTGAACGAAAGGTGAAAGGTGAAAGTGAAAAAAAAAAGTCTCCAGATGATTCCGCCGCGTGATGAGATTGTAGAAGTAAAAAGGTTAAAAAGATAATTAAGTACGGCATTAGGTGTTAAATTTGGTGTTAAGTGAGTACCGATGGTTTGAAGTTGGTTAAATGCATGCAGTGCCTTTTTTTTAACACTGCCTGCAGTGCTTTAGCTAAGCAAAGCTGCCATCACCACAGTAGTTTGAACTGTCAAATATAAAATTCTCTGCTGGTCTTGTCTCCTACGGTGAACTTAATTACGCTCTCCGTTGCACTTGAGAAGGGTCCAGGAATACGGGATGTCCTGTGACATGGACTAGAGAAAGTGTTAGAGATCCTCAATTTGAAGTGAAGCGATGCCTTTCAGCTCTACATTCAATTTTTCTCATTCCTGTTTTGGTAAGATTTCAGAATATTTAGCTGCATCGTAGACTGGCAAAAGTGTAGAGATGCCAAAACTGAAGTGATGCATAAAGTCTCATCTCTTTCTCTTTTTTGCGAATAAACATAAAGTCGCATCTTGTTAAAGGAGATGAAAAATTGACAAGGTATTCCACCATTCCCACAAGATAATCCACCGTGATGTATTAAAAAAAATAGAACCTTGTTAACATCTTGGCGGTCACCGGACAGCTTACAAAAATTTAAGGCTCTATAAGTCCGTGAACCCGTCCGGACGCGTTAGCGGACAGTGACTAGGCATTCCTCATTTCCCCTATTTGTAAGCGTGGTCCTTAGATGTTTAGCCTAAATTCATATAAAAGCATGCAACACGATGAAACTACGTAGATCAACATGCAACATATAAATGTTGGGAGTCATTGCATGGAAAACAAAAAAACTTTTACGCACACGCAATGATCTATCCATGAAGATGCATAACAACGAGGGGGGGGGGGGGGGGGGGAGTGTGTCTACATACCCTCATAGACCGTAAGCGGAAACGTTTCGCAACGTGGTTGATGTAGTCGAACTTCTTCTCACGTCAACCGATCAAGTACCGAACGCACGACACCTCCGTGTTCTGCGCACGTTCAGCTCGGTGACGTCCCTTGCCTTTTTGATCCAGCAAGACGTCGAGGTAGTAGATGAGTTCTGTCAGCACGACAGCATGGTGACGGTGATGATGAAGTGGTCTCCACAGGACTTCGCCTAAGCACTACGAAAATATGATCGGGGGTGTAAACGGTGGAGGGGCGGCACACACGGCTAACAATTGATCTGGTGTATGCTAGCCCCCCCCCCCCTCCCCCCCCACACACACATATGGGAGGGAGGGAGAAGCAGCCATAGGAGGCGCCCAAGTAGGAGGAATCCTACTTGGAGTCCCTCCCCAAGCCCCCCCCCCCCCACCATATATAACCAAGGGGGAAGAAAAAAGGGGGGGGGAGGGAAGGAAGTGGGAATCATAATCCACACTTTCCTTTCCCTCCCCCCTTTCCTTCTCCTCCTAGGCCGGCCCATATGGGGGGGGGGGCGCACCAGCCCCTTGTGGCTGGTGTGTTTCCCCTCTTGGCCCATAAGGCCGATATCTTTTGCCGAGGTGCCCGAAACCCCTTCCGGTGACCCGATAAGTACCCGGTACCCCCCGAAACACTTCCAGTGTCCGAATACCATCGTCATATATATCAACCTTTACCTCTCGACAATTTCGAGACTCCTCGTCATATCCGTGATATCATCCGGGACTTCGAACAATATTCGGTCACCAAATCACATAACTCATATAATACTATATCGTCATCGAACACTAAGTGTGCAGATCCTACGGTTTCGAGAACTATGTAGACATGACCGGGACACCTCTCCGGTCAATAACCAATAGCGGAACCTGGATGCCCATATTGGCTCCTACATAAATATGCCCTAGAGGCAATAATAAAGTTATTATTTATTTCCTTATATCATGATAAATGTTTATTATTCATGCTAGAATTGTATTAACCGGAAACATGATACATGTGTGAATACATAGACAAACAGAGTGTCACTAGTATGCCTCTACTTGACTAGCTCGTTAATCAAAGATAGTTATGTTTCCTGGCCATAGAAAAAGAGTTTTCATTTGATTAACGGGGTCACATCATTAGGAGAATGATGTGATTGACTTGACCCATTCCGTTAGCTTAGCACTTGATCGTTTAGTTTGTTGTTATTGCTTTCTTCATGACTTATACATGTTCCTATGACTATGAGATTATGCAACTCCCGTTTACCGGAGGAACACTTTGAGTGCTACTAAACGTCACAACGTAATTGGGTGATTATAAAGGTGCTCTACAAGTGTCTCCAAAGGTACTTGTTGGGTTTGCGTATTTTGAGATTAGGATTTGTCACTCCGATTGTCGGAGAGGTATCTCTGTGGGCCCACTCGGTAATGCACATCACTATAAGCCTTGCAAGCAATGCAACTAATGAGTTAGTTGCGGTATGATGTATTACGGAACGAGTAAAGAGACTTGCCGGTAACGAGATTGAACTAGGTATTGAGATACCGACGATCGAATCTCGGGCAAGTAACATACCGATGACAAAAGGAACAACGCATGTTGTTGTGCGGTTTGACCGATAAAGATCTTCATAGAATATGTAGGAGCCAATATGAGCATCCAGGCTCCACTATTGGTTATCGACCGGAGACGTGTCTCGGTCATGTCTACATAGTTCTCGAACCCGTAGGGTCCGCATGCTTAAAGTTAGATGACGGTTATATTATGAGTTTATATGTTTTGATGTACCAAAGGTAGTTCAGAGTCCCAGATGTGATCATGGACATGACGAGGAGTCTCGAAATGGCCGAGACGTAAAGATTGATATATTGGATGACTATGTTTGGACACCAGAAAGGTTCCGGAAGGTTTCAGACATTTATCGGAGTATCGAGGGTTACCGGAACCCCCCCCCCCCCGGGAACTAATGGGCCTTGTTGGGCCTTAGTGGAGAGAGAGAGTGGCCGGCTAGGGCAAGAGGCGCGCCCCTCCCCTTGAGTCCGAATAGGATGAGGAAAGGGGGGCGGCGCCACCCTTGCCTTTCCCCTCTCCCACTCCTTCCTCCCCTCTCCTTCTTGGATTAGGAAAGGGAGTGGCAAACCTACTTGGAGTAGGTTTGCCCCTCCTAGGGCGTGCCACCCCCTTGGCCGGCCCTCTCCTCCTCCCCCCTTTATATACGGAGGAGGGGGGCACCCCATAGACACAACAATTGATCTCTTGATCTCTTAGCCGTGTGCGGTGCCCCTCTCCACCATAATCCACCTCGATCATATCGTAGCGGTGCTTAGGCGAAGCCCTATGTCGGTAGAACATCATCATCGTCACCACGCCGTCGTGCTGACGTAACTCTCCCTCAACACTCGGCTGGATCGGAGTCCGAGGGACGTCATCGAGTTGAACGTGTGTAGAACTCGGAGGTGCCGTGCGTTCGGTACTTGATCGGTCGGATCGTGAAGACGTACGACTACATCAACCGCGTTGTGCTAACGCTTCCGCTTTCGGTCTACGAGGGTATGTGGACACACTCTCCCCTCTCGTTGCTATGCATCACCAAGATCTTGCGTGTGCATAGGATTTTTTTTGAAATTACTACGTTCCCCAACAGTGGCATCCGAGCCAGGTTTTATGCATAGATGTCATATGCACGAGTAGAACACAAGTGAGTTGTGGGCGATACAAGTCATACTGGTTACCAACATGCCATACTTTGGTTCGGCGGTATTGTTGGATGAAGCGGTCCGGACCGACATTACGCGTACGCTTACGCGAGATTGGTTCTACCGACGTGCTTTGCACACAGGTGGCTGGCGGGTGTTAGTTTCTCCAACTTTAGTTAAACAAAGTGTGCCTACGCCCGGTCCTTGAGAAGGTTAAAACAACACTAACTTGACGAACTATCGTTGTGGTTTTGATGCGTAGGTAAGAACGGTTCTTGCTCAGCCCGTAGCAGTGACGTAAAACTTTGCAACAACAAAGTAGATGACGTCTAACTTGTTTTTGCAGGACATATTGTGATGCGATATGGTCGAGGCATGATGCTATATTTTATTGTATGAGATGATCATGTTTTGTAACCGAGTTATCGGCAACTGGCGGGCCATATGGTTGTCGCTTTTATTGTATGTAATGCAATTGCCCTGTAATGCTTTACTTTATCATTAAGCGGTAGCGATAGTCGTAGAAGCATAAGTTAGCGAGACGACAACGATGCTACGATGGAGATCAAGGTGTCGCGCCGGTGACGATGGTGATCATGACGGTGCTTTGGAGATGAAGATCACAAGCACAAAATGATGATGGCCATATCATATCACTTATATTGATTGCATGTGATGTTTATCTTTTATGCATCTTATCTTGCTTTGATTGACGGTAGCATTATAAGATAATCTCTCATTAAATTATGAAGATATAAGTGTTCTCCCTGAGTATGCACCGTTGCAAAAGTTCTTCGTGCTGAGACACCACGTGATGATCTGGTGTGATAGGCTCTACGTTCAAATACAACGGGTGCAAAACAGTTGCTCACGCGGAATACTCAGGTTAAACTTGACGAGCCTAGCATATAACGGATATGGCCTTGGAACACTAAGACCGAAAGGTCGAGCGTGAATCATATAGTAGATATGATCAACATAGTGATGTTCACCATTGAAACTACTCCATGTCACGTGATGATCGTACATGGTTTAGTTGATTTGGATCACGTGATCACTTAGAAGATTAGAGGGATGTCTATTTAAGTGGGAGCTCTTAAGTAATATGATTTATTTAACTTAAATTTATCATGAACTTAGTACCTGATAGTTTCTCCCTTGTCTATGTTGATTGTAGATAGATGGCTCGTGCTGTTGTTCCGTTGAATTTTAATGCGTTCCTTGAGAAAACAAAGTTGAAAGATGATGGTAGCAATTACACGGACTAGGTCCGTAACTTGAGGATTATCCTCATTGCTGCACAGAAGAATTACGTCCTGGAAGCACCGCTGGGTGCCAGGCCTGCTGCAGATGCTGCTAACAACATTAAGAATGTTTGGCAGAGTAAAGCTGATGACTACTCGATAGTTCAGTGTGCCATGCTTTACGGCTTAGAACCGGGACTTCAACGATGTTTTGAACGTCATGGAGCATATGAGATGTTCCAGGAATTGAAGTTAATATTTCTAGAAAATGCCCCGATTGAGAGAAATGAAGTCTCCAATAAGTTCTATAGCTGCAAGATGGAGGAGAATAGTTCTGTCAGTGAACATATACTCAAATTGTCTGCGTATCATAATCACTTGACTCAACTGGGAGTTAATCTTCCTGTTGATAGTGCCATTGACAGAGTTCTTCAATCACTGCCACCAAGCTACAAAAGCTTCGTGATGAACTATAATATGCAAGGGATGAATAAGACAATTCCCGAGCTCTTCGCGATGCTAAAGGCCGCGGATGTAGAAATCAAGAAGGAGCATCAAGTGTTGATGGTCAATAAGACCACCAGTTTCAGGAAAAAGGGCAAAGGGAAGAAGAAGGGGAACTTCAAGAAGAACGGCAAACAAGTTGCTGCTCAAGAGAAGAAATCCAAGTCTGGACCTAAGCCTGAGACTGAGTGCTTCTACTGGAAGCAGACTGATCACTTGAAGCGGAACTGCCCCAAGTATTTGGCGGATAAGAAGGATGGGAAGGTGAACAAAGGTATATGTGATATACATGTTATTTATGTGTACCTTACTAGTGCCCGCAGTAGCACCTGGGTATTTGATACTGGTTATGTTGCTAACATTTGCTACTCGAAACAGGGGCTACGGCTTAAGCAAAGATTGGCTAAGGACGAGGTGACGATGCGCGTGGGAAATGGTTCCAAAGTCGATGTGATCGTGGTCGGCACGCTACCTCTATATCTACCTTCGGGATTAGTTTTAGACCTGAATAATTGTTATTTGGTGCCAGTGTTGAGCATGAACATTATATCTGGATCTTGTTTGATGCGAGACGGTTATTCATTTAAATCAGAGAATAATGGTTGTTCTATTAATATGAGTAATATCTTTTATGGTCATGCACCCTCGAAGAGTGGTCTATTTTTGTCAAATCTCGATAGTAGTGATACACATATTCATAATATTGAAGCCAAAAGATGCAGAGTTGATAATGATAGTGCAACTTATTTGTGGCACTGCCGTTTAGGTCATATCGGTGTAAAGCGCATGAAGAAACTCCATACTGATGGAATTTTGGAACCACTTGATTATGAATCACTCGGTACTTGCGAACCGTGCCTCATGGGCAAGATGACTAAAACGCTGTTCTCCGAAACTATGTAGCGAGCAACAGATTTGTTGGAAATCATACATACAGATGTGTGTGGTCCGATGAATATTGAGGCTCGTGGCGGGTATCATTATTTTCTCACCTTCACAGATGATTTAAGCAGATATGGGTATATCTACTTAATGAAACATAAGTCTGAAACATTTGAAAAGTTCAAAGAATTTCAGAGTGAAGTTGAAAATCATCGTAACAAGAAAATAAAATTTCTACGATCTAATCGTGGAGGAGAATATTTGAGTTACGAGTTTGGTCTTCATTTGAAACAATGCATAATTGTTTCGCAACTCACGCGACCCAGAACACCACAGCGTAATGGTGTGTCCGAACGTCGTAATCGTACTTTACTAGATATGGTGCGATCTATGATGTCTCTTACTAATTTACCGCTATCATTTTGGGGTTATGCTTTAGAGACGGTTGCATTCATGTTAAATAGGGCATCATCGAAATCCGTTGAAACGATGCCTTATGAACTGTGGTTTGGCAAGAAACCAAAATTGTCGGTTCCTAAAGTTTGGGGCTACGATGCTTATGTGAAAAAGCTTCAACCTGATAAGCTCGAACCCAAATCGGAGAAATGTGTCTTCATAGGATACCCAAAAGAGACTATTGGGTACACCTTCTATCACAGATCCGAAGGCAAGACTTTTGTTGCTAAATTTGGAATCTTTCTAGAGAAGGAGTTTCTCTCGAAAGAAGTGAGTGGGAGGAAAGTAGAACTTGATGAGGTAACTGTACCTGCTCTCTTATTGGAAAGTAAGTTCATCACAGAAACCAGTTCCTGTGACACCTACACCAATTAGTGAGGAAGTTAATGATGATGATCATGAAACTTCAGATCAAGTTGTTACTGAACCTCGTAGGTCAACCAGAGTAAGATCCGCACCAGAGTGGTACGGTAATCCTGTTCTGGAGGTTATGTTGCTAGACCATGATGAACCTACGAACAATGAAGAAGCAATGGTGAGCCCAGATTCCGCAAAATGGCTTGAGGCCATGAAATCTGAGATGGGATCCATGTACGAGAACAAAGTGTGGACTTTGGTTGACTTGCCCGTTGATCGGCAAGCCATTGAAAATAAATGGATCTTCAAGAAGACTGACGCTGATGGTAATGTTACTGTCTATAAAGCTCGACTTGTTGCAAAAGGTTTTCGACAAGTTCAAGGGATTGACTACGATGAGACTTTCTCACCCGTAGCGATGCTTTAGTCTATCCGAATCATGTTAGTAATTGATGCATTTTATGATTATGAAATTTGGCAAATGGATGTCAAAACTGCATTCCTGAATGGATTTCTGGAAGAAGAGTTGTATATTATGCAACCATAAGGTTTTGTCAATCCAAAGGAAGCTAAAGAAGTGTGCAAGCTCCAGCGATCCATTTATGGACTGGTGCAAGCCTCTCGGAGTTGGAATAAACGTTTTTATAGTGTGATCAAAGCTTATGGTTTTATACAGACTTTTGGAGAAGCCTGTATTTACAAGAAAGTGAGTGGGAGCTCTGTAGCATTTCTGATATTATATGTGGATGACATATTGTTGATTGGAAATGATATAGAATTTCTGGATAGCATAAAAGGATATCTGAATAAGAGTTTTTCAATGAAAGATCTCGGAGAAGCTGCTTATATATTGGGCATCAAGATCTATAGAGATAGATCGAGACACTTAATTGGACTTTCACAAAGCACATACCTTGACAAAGTTTTGAAGACGTTCAAAATGGATCAAGCAAAGAAAGGGTTCTTGCCTGTGTTACAAGGTGTGAAGTTGAGTAAGACTCAATGTTCGACCACTGCAGAAGATAGAGAGAAAATGAAAGATGTTCCCTATGCTTCAACTATAGGCTCTGTCATGCAATGTTGTGTACCAGACCTGATGTGTGCCTTGCTATTAGTTTAGCAGGGAGGTACCAAAGTAATCCAGGAGTGGATCACTGGACAACAGTCAAGAACATCCTGAAATACCTGAAAAGGACGAAGGATATGTTTCTCATTTATGGAGGTGACAAAGAACTCGTCGTAAATGGTTACGTCGATGCAAGCTTTGACACTGATCCGGACAATTCTAAATCGCTAACCGGATACGTGTTTTTTAAATGGGGGGGCTGTCAGTTGGTGCAGTTCTAAACAAAGTATCGTAGCAGGATCTACATGTGAAGCGGAGTACATAGCTGCTTCGGAAGCAGCAGATGAAGGAGTCTGGATGAAGGAGTTCATATCCGATCTAGGTGTCATACCTAGTGCATCAAGTCCAATGAAAATCTTTTGTGACAATACTGGTAAAATTGCTTTGGCAAAGGAATCCAGATTTCACAAGAGAACCAAGCACATCAAGAGACGCTTCAACTCCATCCGGGATCAATTCCAGGTGGGAGACATAGAGATTTGCAAGATACATACGGATCTGAATGTTGCAGACACATTGACTAAGCCTCTTCCATGAGAAAAACATGATCAGCACCAAGGCTCCATGGGTGTTAGAATCATTACTGTGTAATCTATATTATTGACTCTAGTGCAAGTGGGAGACTGAAGGAAATATGCCATAGAGGCAATAATAAAGTTATTATTTATTTCCTTATATCATGATAAATGTTTATTATTCATGCTAGAATTGTATTAACCGGAAAGATGATACATGTGTGAGTACATAGACAAACAGAGTGTCACTAGTATGCCTATACTTGACTAGCTCGTTAATCAAAGATGGTTATGTTTCCTAGCCATAGATAAAGAGTTGTCATTTGATTAATGGGGTCATGTAGCGACCAGACCTCAAACGATCTAATCTCCGTGCTCCGGTGTCATCCCTGCATCAGTAATGCTGACACCACACAGTAATTGAAGGATTTATAACAGAGTAGCAATCACACACTTATTACAATAAAAATGGCTTCAGGCCATCTAATAACGATAACAACAGAAGGCTTGGAAGATAAGTGAGTCCATCAACTCGAACGGCATCACTGAGTATAGAACCACGACCTAAAACTCCTTAATCATCGTCTGAAAAGTCTGTAACATTAACGTTGCAGCCCGAAAACATGTCAGCACATGGAATATGCTGGCAATGTAACACATAGAGAATAATGGAATGAAACAACTATACTATATGCATATTTGGCTAGTGGAAAGCTCTATGGTTACAGTTTTGCGTAAAGCCAATTTTTCCCTACTTCAAAGGAATAAATTTATTTAACTATTATGGTGGTTGTTAAACATTGAGAATGGTTGACAACATTCTCAATCCCAATTAAACATCATCATTAAACAAACCCAACAAAATTAATCTTTAGAGTAACAAGTTGAGATTCACATGATAATCCAGGTACTAGATACTCAAGATGTCCATAACCGGGGACACGACTAACCATGATTAGTTTATACACTCTGCAGAGGTTTGCGCACTTTTCCCCACAAGACTCAATTGCCTCTATTTGGTTTCTCGCACTACACGGTGTTTGAGAAACGGATGATCGAGACATAGTCTTTCAGAAGCGCTAGCACCTTACGATGGGTAGACCGTACCACCTACATCCCCTACATCTGCTAGTCTACCATTGTAAGAGTTCGCATGACTTAGTCAACTATGCTAGAGCCCATAATAGCTTGTGGCTGCACACGGAAGTTTCTAGCATGAATAATCTCATGATCCCTTTGAGCCTGGGTGGCGGTCCAAAAGAAAACAGGCAATCCCGGAATACCCAGGTGCCTCAATCCACCCAGATGTGTGTTTAGGTTGCCACCTTAAGTAAAACCATTAACTAACAAAGCTCACATCTGTCATGGATACACTCACCCAATCCACGTCTACTAGCATAGCATAGCAATAATAAGCAAACGTAGAAGTAACTCCCAAGGGTTTGATAATTAGATAGGTAATAGGTACTACCTCAACTACTTCCCAAACCCACAATTTAATTAGATCCTAATCATGCAATGTGTAAGGATTGATCTAATGCAATAAAACTAGGTAGTAGGAGGTATGATCAAAGTGTTACTTGCCTTGGTGATGATCCGGGAAACCTAGCGATTCGAAGTAACAAGCGGCGCACTCCGGGTACTCTATCGCAAACAAACAAGCACACAATAAGTACTCAACTAATGCACAGGTAAAACTCAAATAAGAGATTTAACCAGAAAGTTCAACTTAAGAACTGCAGTTGGCAAAAAGAATCGAATCGAACGAAGCAACGAAAGACAAATGGCAAACGAAACAGGCTTCGTTTACTATTCTGGATCTAAGGCAATTTTTATAGAAGAAAAAACTTGTTTAAGTTGGTTAAACGGAAAGAGGGTTTCGAGACGAAACTCCAGGCGCTTGAATCGCCTGATTCCGATAAACGAGCGAAAAGATAAACTAAAACGAAAATCGGATCAGAAATCTCGATCAGAAAATCGCGGATTTAATCCGAGAAAAAGAAAAACGACGAACAGTTTAACGAACGAACGTTCGTTAACTGAATCTAAAAGAAGAACACGTTCATTAAAACGAACGAACGAGCGAACACTCGCTAATTAGCCTAAACCGGGAAAAAACTGATCTAAAGAAAAAACGAAACAAAAAAACCGACGAAAACCGAACGGGTTTTCCGAGAAAACCGGCGGCGGGATCGAGGTAAACCTCGGGCGGCGGGACGGCGGCGGCGGCTCCGGCAAGGCGGCGGCATCGGCGGCGGCGGGGTCCGGCGGGGCGGCGGCGACGGGGGCGGCGTCGGGCGCGGCGGCGGCGGGCGCGGGGTTCGAGGCGGGGCGGCTAGGCTTTCGGCCCGGGGTGGGCCGGCGGCTTATAAAGGCTGGGTCCGGGGGAGTCCGGGCCTAGCACGGCCCGTAGGTCGGTTCAGACGTTTTTTTTAAAACTTACGCTCGAAAAAAAACAAAAGGACTACTAAACGGACTCCAAAAATCCCGAAATAAATTTTCCCCGGCTTCTAAAATGAAGCCGCACAGGATGAACATTTATTTGGGGCCTAAATGCAATTTTGAAAAACGTGCGTTTTTCCTAAATTCCAATAAAATAGAAAATAAAACCAAATAAAATCTTATTTGATTTTTTATTAAATCCTCAATATTTCTTTATTTTGGGAAAGTCATTTTATTCCCTCTCTCATATTTTTGTAATAGAAATAATTGAAGTTAAAATAAATAAAATCAAATGATCCTATTTTCAAAATTTGAGACAACTCAAATATGAAAATAACGAAATCCCCAACTCTCTCCGAGGGTCCTTGAGTTGCGAAAAATTTCTAGGATCAACCAAAATGCAATAAATATGATATGCAATGATGATCTAGTGTATAACATTCCAAATTGAAAATTTGGGATGTTACAAACCTACCCCCTTAAGAGGAATCTCGCCCTCGACATTCGGGTTGGCTAGAAAATAGGTGAGCGTGGTCCTTCAGCAAATCCTCCTCTCATTCCCAGGTGGCTTCATCCTCCGTGTGGTGGCTCCACTGAACCTTGCAAAACTTGATAACCTTGCTGCGGGTGACTCGACTGGCATACTCTAGAATCTTAACTGGTTTCTCCTCATAGGTCAAATCATTGTCCAACTGAATTGCTTCCAGTGGTACCATATCTCTCAGCGGTATGTCGGCCATCTTTGTGTGGCACTTCTTCAACTGGGATACATGGAACACGTCGTGAACTCCTGACAATCCTTCGGACAATTCCAACTTATAGGCAACTTCTCCCATACGCTCCAAAACTTGGTATGGGCTTACAAAACGTGGTGCTAACTTTCCCTTAACTCCAAAGCACTTAACTCCTCGAAGTGGTGATACTCGAAGATAGACTCGGTCTCCGACTTCGTAAACTGTCTCCTTGCGTTTAGAATCTACATAACTCTTATGCCTGGATTGAGCTACCTTTAGCCTATCGCGAATTAATTTCACTTTCTGTTCAGACTCCTTTATCAGATCCGGTCCAAACAACTGGCGATCTCCAACTTCATCCCCAGACAATGGGGTCCTGCACCTCCTTCCGTACAAGGCTTCGAAAGGGGCCATCTTCAAACTGGATTGATAGCTGTTGTTGTAAGAGAACTCTGCATATGGAAAATTCTCATCCCAACTAGATCCATAATCTAGCGCGCAAGCTCTTAGCATATCCTCCAAAATCTGATTTACTCTCTCGGTCTGTCCATCTGTCTACGAGTGGAAAGCTGTGCTAAACTCCAGTCTGGTTCCCAAAGTCTCATGCAACTGATTCCAGAACTTTGAGGTAAACTGGGTTCCTCTATCCGATACAATGCTCCTTGGAACTCCATGCAGACATACGATCCGGGTCATGTATATCTTTGCCAACTTTGCACTGTTATAGGTAGTCTTCACTGGAATGAAATGAGCTACCTTTGTCAAACGATCGACTACAACCCATATCGAGTCATAGCCTGAACGTGTTCTGGGAAATCCTATGATGAAATCCATGCCTAGCTTATCCCACATCCATTCGGGTATAGGCAATGGTTGTAGCAATCCTGCTAGCTTCTGATGCTTTGCCTTCACTCTCTGACATACATCACAAACTGCTACATATTCCGCAATATCCTTCTTCATTCCGGTCCACCAGAAAATATCCTTAAAATCCAAATACATCTTGGTATTTCCTGGGTGAATCGAGTATGGTGAGTCATGGGCCTCTTGCAGAATTAGCTTCCTAATCTCCGGATCATTTGGTACATAGACACAGTCTTCAAACCATAAGGTATCGTGCTCATCCTCACGAAATCCCTTAGCTTTTCCTTTGTTCATTTTCTCCTTAATGGAAGCAATTTCCTTGTCAATCCTTTGAGCTTCTCTGATCTTATCCATTAAAGTAGACTGAATCTCCAATGCTGCTACATAGCCTCTTGGAACTATTTCCAAACATAGCTCTCAAAGATTTTCGGCTAACTCCCCTGGTAAATCTCCCGTCATTAGGGTGTTGACATGGCTCTTATGGCTTAATGCGTCAGCTACTACATTAGCCTTTCCGGGGTGATAACGCAATTTCATATCATAATCCTTGATGAGCTCCAACCATCTCCTTTGTCTGAGGTTCAACTCCTTCTGTGTGAAAATATACTTCAAACTCTTGTGATCCGTGTACACCTCGCAATGGTTTCCAATCAGAAAATGTCTCCAAGTCTTCAATGCATGCACTACGGCTGCTAACTCCAAATCAGGCGTGGCATAATTCAACTCATGAGGCTTAAGCTGTCGTGAGGCATATGAAACAACTCTGCCTTCCTGCATAAGCACTGCTCCAAGTCCTCGTCGTGAAGCGTCGCAATACACCTCATAATCCTTGGTCTGGTCTGGTAAAATCAACATGGGTGAGGTAACCAAACGTTTCTTCAACTCCTGAAAACTAGCCTCACATTCCTCCGTCCATATGAACTTGGTATCCTTCTTCAACAACTCAGTCATAGGCTTCACAATCTTTGAGAAATTCTCAATAAACCTCCGATAGTATCCTGCGAGTCCAAGAAAACTCCGGATCTCTCCCACGGTGGTTGGTGCTTCCCACTTGGTCACGGTATCAACTTTAGTGGGATCTACTACTATACCTTCTCCAAATATAATGTGTCCGAGAAATCCAACTCCCTTCAACCAAAACTCACATTTGCTAAATTTGGCATATAATTGATGTTCTCTGAGCTTTCCAAGAACCAAACGCAAATGCTCCTTATGCTCCTCTTCATTCTTTGAGTAAACCAGGATATCATCAATGAACACTACGACGAACTTATCCAAGAACTCCATAAACACCTTGTTCATCATGTTCATAAAATATGCAGGTGCGTTAGTCAGACCTAATGACATAACGGTATACTCGTACAACCCATACCTGGTGGTAAAAGCCGTCTTGGGTATATCCTGTCCCCGAATCTTCAACTGGTGGTATCCTGATCGCAGATCGATCTTGGAAAATACCTTACCTCCTTGCAATCGATCAAACAGATCATTGATCATCGGTAGGGGGTACTTGTTTTTGATGGTTACTTCATTCAATCCTCGATAATCGACAACCATCCTTAACGATCCATCCTTCTTCTCCACTAGAAGTACTGGCGATCCCCAAGGCGATGAACTTGGGCGAATATATCCTTTATCCAGTAACTCCTTAATCTGCTTCTTAATTTCCACCAAATCCTTTGCAGGCATCCTATATGGTCTCTTTGATATTGGCCCTGTGCCTGGCAAAAGCTCAATCAAAAACTCAATATCTCTATCCGGTGGCATGCCTGGCAACTCTTGTGGAAATACTTCGGGGAAATCCTTCACTACTGGTACTTCCTCCTGCCCTACTCCGGTTAAACAATTTACTTGAGTCCTCTTTGGCACATGTCGGGATACATACTTTATTCTTCTCCCTTCTAGGGTGGTAAGTGAGATTGACTTACTGGCACATTCAATATTCCCTTCATACTTTGATAACCAATCCATGCCTAATATCACATCCAATCCTTGGGATTCCAATACTATTAGGTCTGAGGGAAAAACATAGTTACCAATCCTTAATGGTAACCGATCACACCATAGACTAGCCATATGTTCTACTCCAGGCGAGGTTACTAACATGGGTGACCTAAGGGCTTGGGTTGGCAGTTTATACTTATCCACAAATCCCCTTGATATGTATGAATGCGATGCACCAGTATCAAAAAGAACGAGTGCAGTAAATGACTTAACCAAAAACTTACCGATTACTGCATCTGGCTGCTCTTCAACCTCCTCCACGTTAACGTGGTTCACCTGTCCCTTGTTGAAAGGGTTCGGCTTCTTCCCAGAGCTTCCATTGCCATTTCCATTCTGGGATTCAGGACATTCATTGGCATAATGTCTGGTCTTCTGGCACTTAAAGCAAGTGACTTGGCTCAGGTCTTTCTTGGCTGGGGTTGATGGGTTGGTGCGGTTCTGGCCGTTGCTTCCTCCATTCCCATTACCATTCCTGGGGCCATTGTGATTGTGCGAACTACCTCCTCCATGGGTATGCTGAAAATGTCCTCCCGGCCTAGGGGTAAATCATGGCTTCTTCTGAGCTCCTGAATTGTACTTTCCTTGTGCATACTTCCTCTTGCGATTCTCAATTTGCTGCTGCTTCCCTTCAATCATAAGAGCACAATCTACCAACTCCTGATAGTTGTTGAAGATTGCTACCATCAAATGCATGCTCAACTCATCATTCAGTCCTTCCAGAAACTTCTCCTGCTTAGCTGCATCCGTAGCAACGTCATCTGGGGCATAACGTGCTAGCTTACTAAAGTCCTCCACATACTGGCCAACTGTCCGTCCTCCTTGGTGCAAGTTGCGAAACTCTCGCTTCTTCATGGCCATAGCTCCTGCTGAAACATGGGCAGTATGAAAAGCCTGCTGAAACTGGTCCCATGTGATAGTATCGATAGGGAAAGTGGCTGTGAAATTCTCCCACCATGATGTTGTGGGTCCTTCAAGCTGATGTGCGGCAAACTTCACCTTCTCCGCATCAGTGCATCCTGCTGTGGTCAACTCTCTAGCTGTCTTGCGGAGCCAATCATCTACTACTATCAGCTCGGTGCTACTGGAAAACACAAGAGGATTCAGCCTAAGAAAACGGGCTAAGTGATCAACAGGTGGTGGTGGTGGTGGGTTGTTGTTGTTGTTCCCCTGGTTCTGATTCTGGACTAGTAACTACATCAATGTGTTCTGCTGCTCGATCAACTGAGTGAGCTCCGGTGGGAAGGTAAATCCGGGGTCACGTCTCGGAGGCATCTGAGGGTTTAGAAAAGGATGAGACTTAAGAATAGAGGGGGCCTAAAGAGAAAGCACTACCCATATGGACATGAGGCAAAAGCAAACAATTCACTTCATTCAATCAACCAAACAAGGGCATACAATCGATCTAACTATCGCAAAAGTGCTCGGGCTACTATATTTACATGGTGGACTACTACTACTATTGGGGTGGTCTACTAGAAATATTCTTCGGTTGCAGACTCCATGATATCTGCTCCAGCTTCATCAACATAGTCATCATCGCTATCATCTGGATCCGAGTCGGTGTCGTCGATGATGATGTAGTCTTCCGGGCGAATCTCCTTGGGTTCTTCGTCTTTTTCTACCGATGTAGGATCTCCCATGAATATTCCAATCTTCTTGATCAGATCGTCATTCTTTTCCACTAATACTTCAATTTCTTCTTCAAAATCTTCACGTGTAGCCTTGAGTTCTTCCTCTAGTTCCTTGATTCTTGTCCTTGCCTTCTTCAGGTCTATCATGTCGGCGCAAATCTGGTTCTCCTGACGTCGAATGTGCTGGTTTAACTCCTGGATAAAAGCTGCAATTGATCTATCCTTTCTGGTGCTGATCATCTCCCAGTGCTCATCTCGGCGCCCACAAATCTGGTAGATAGTATCCTTGAGATCATTGTGGCAGACTTCTCCAATGCGTCCCATGGCGATGTGAGCTGCCATGCTATTTCCTAGACTCCAGGTTGGTGCATCGAAAGAAAACTCTATGGGCTCAGTGACTGGCATGAACGTCCTTCCTGGAACTTGAACTTGAATCATCCAGCGCTCTTCTTCAGGTAAGGTGGCGTTGTAGGTTTCGGTGAAGCTTGGTACTCCTATGTTCAGGTATCTAGTGACTTCCTTCAAATGATGTCCAAAGGGTGTATCTTCATCCGGTTGAGTGAACTTGTTCCTTGCATCCGCCATCCTAAAAGAGTAGAAAAGATGAGAGGTCAGAAGAGAAGAGAGTGAGTAGTGATCTAGGTCTTTAGCTTAGTGGTCATGTCCTACAGTCAGCATGTACTCTGATACCATCTTGTAGCGACCAGACCTCAAACAGTCTAATCTCTATGCTCTGGTGTCATCCCTGGATCAGTAATACTGACACCACATAGTACTTGAAGGATTTATAACAGAGTAGCAATCACACACTTATTACATCGAGTGTCTCCAAAGATAACTTGTTACAATAAAAATGGCTTAAGGCCATCTAATAACGATAACAGCGGAAGGTTTGGAAGATAAGTGAGTCCATCAACTCCAACGGCATCACTGAGTATAGAACCACGACCTAAAACTCCTTAATCGTCGTCTAAAAAGTCTGCAACATTAACGTTGCAGCCCGAAAATGGGTCAGCACATGGAATATGCTGGCAATGTAACACATAGAGAATAATGGAATGAAACAGCTATACTATATGCATATTTGGCTGGTGGAAAGCTCTATGGTTACAGTTTTGCGTAAAGCCAATTTTTCCCTACTGCAAAGGAATAAATTTATTTAACTATTATGGTGGTAGTTAAACATTGAGAATGGTTGACAGCATTCTCAATCCCAATTAAACATCATCATTGAACAAACCCAACAAAATTAATCTTTAGAGTAACATGTTGAGCTTCACATGATAATCCAGGTACTAGATACTCAAGATGTCCATAACCGGGGACACGACTAACCATGATTAGTTTATACACTCTGCAGAGGTTTGCACACTTTTCCCCACAAGACTCGATCGCCTCCGTTTGGTTTCTCGCACTACACGGTGTTTGAGAAACGGATGACCGAGACATAGTCTTTCAGAAGCGCTAGCACCTTACGATGGGTAGACCGTACCACCTACATCCCCTACATCTGCTAGTCTACCACTATAAGAGTTCGCACGACTTAGTCAACTATGCTAGAGCCCATAATAGCTTGTGGCTGCACACGGAAGTTTCTAGCATGAATAATCTCATGATCCCTTTGAGCCTGGGTGGCGGTCCAAAAGAAAACAGGCAATCCTGTAATACCCAGGTGCCTCAATCCACCCAGATGTGTGTTTAGGTTGCCACCTTAAGTAAACCATTAACTAACAAAGCTCACATCTGTCATGGATACACTCACCCAATCCACGTCTACTAGGATAGCATAGCAATAATAAGCAAACGTAGAAGTAACTCCCAAAGGTTTGATAATTAGATAGGTAATAGGTACTACCTCAACTACTTCCCAAACCCACAATTTAATTAGATCCTAATCATGCAATGTGTAAGGATTGATCTAATGCAATAAAACTGGATAGTAGGAGGTATGATCAAAGTGTTACTTGCCTTGCTGATGATCTGGGAAACCTAGAGATTCGAAGTAACAAGCGGCGCACTCCGGGTACTCTATCGCAAACAAACAAGCACACAATAAGTCCTCAACTAATGCACAGATAAAACTCAAATAAGAGATTTAACCAGAAAGTTTAACTGAAGAACTCCGGTTGGCAAAAAGAATCGAATTGAACGAAGCAACGAAAGACAAATGGCAAAAGAAACAGGCTTCATTTACTATTCTGGATCTAAGGAAATTTTTTACAGAAGCAAAAACTTGTTTAAGTTGGTTAAATGAAAAGAGGGTTTCGAGACGAAACTCCACGCGCTTAAATCGCCTGATTCCGACAAACGAGCGAAAAGATAAACTAAAACGAAAATCGGATCAGAAATCGCGATCAGAAAATCGCGGATTTAATCCGAGAAAAAGAAAAACGACGAACAGTTTAACGAACGAACATTCGTTAACTGAATCTAAACGAAGAACGCGTTCGTTAAAACGAACGAACGAGCGAACACTCGCTAATTAGCCTAAACCGGGAAAAAACCGATCTAAAGAAAAAACGAAACAAAAAAAACCGACAAAAACCGAACGGTTTTTCCGAAAAAACCGGCGGCGGGATCGAGGTAAACCTCGGGCGGCAGGACGGCGGCGGCGGCTCCAGTGAGTCGGCGGCGGCGGGGTCCGGCGGGGCGGCGGCGGCGGGCGGCGGCGTCAGGCACGGCGGCGGCGGGCGCGGGGTTCGAGGCAGGGCGGCTAGGGTTTTGGCCCAGGGTGGGCCGGCGGCTTATCAAGGCTGGGTTCGGGGGAGTCCGGGCCTAGCACGGCTCGTAGGTCGGTTCGGACGTTTTTTTTAAACTTACGCTCGGAAAAAGCAAAAGGACTACTAAACGGACTCCAAAAATCTCGAAATAAATTTTTGCCGGTTTCTAAAATCAAGCCGCATAGGATGAACATTTTTTTGGGGCCTAAATGCAATTTTGAAAAACACGCATTTTTCCTAAATTCAAATAAAATAGCAAATAAAACCAAATAAAATCTTATTTGATTTTTTTATTAAATCCTCAATATTTCTTTATTTTGGGAAAGTCATTTTATTTCCTCTCTCATATTTTTGTAATAGAAATAATTGAAGTTAAAATAAATAAAATCAAATGTTCCTATTTTCAAAATTTGAGACAACTCAAATATGAAAATAACGAAATCCCCAACTCTCTCCGAGGGTCCTTGAGTTACGAAAAATTTGTAGGATCAACCAAAATGCAATAAATATGATATGCAATGATGATCTAGTGTATAACATTCCAAATTGAAAATTTGGGATATTACAGGTCACATCATTAGGAGAATGATGTGATTGACTTGACCCATTCCGTTAGCTTAGCACTTGATCGTTTAGTTTGTTGCTATTGCTTTCTTCATGACTTATACATGTTCCTATAACTATGAGATTATGAAACTCCCGTTTACCGGAGGAACACTTTGAGTGCTACTAAACGTCGTAACGTAATTGGGTGATTATAAAGGTGCTCTACAAGTGTCTCCAAAGGTACTTGTTGGGTTGGCGTATTCCGAGATTAGGATTTGTCACTTCGATTGTCGTAGAGGTATCTCTCTAGGCCCACTCGGTAATGCACATCACTATAAGCCTTACAAGCAATGCAACTAATGATTTAGTTGCGGGATGATGTATTACGGAATGAGTAAAGAGACTTGCCAGTAACGAGATTGAACTAGGTATTGAGATACCTACGATCGAATCTCGGGCAAGTAACATACCAATGACAAAGGGAACAACGTATGTTGTTATGCGGTTTGACCGATAAAGATCTTCGTAGAATATGTAGGAGCCAATATGAGCATCCAGATTCCACTATTGGTTATTGACCGGAGACGTGTCTCGGTCATGTCTACATAGTTCTCGAACCCGTAGGGTCCGCACGCTTAAAGTTAGATGACAGTTATATTATGATTTTATATGTTTTGATGTACCGAAGGTAGTTTGGAGTCCCGGATATGATCACGGATATGACGAGGAGTCTTGAAATTGTCGAGATGTAAAGATCGATATATTGGACGACTATGTTTGGACACCGGAAAGGTTCTGGAAGGTTTCAGACATTTGTCGGAGTATCGAGGGTTACCGGAACCCCCTCGGGAACTAATGGGCCTTGTTGGGCCTTAGTGGAGACAAAGAGGGGCCGACCAGGGCAAGAGGCGGGCCCCCTCCCCTTGAGTCCGAATAGGACAAGGAAAGGGGGGGCCCTTGCCTTTCCCCTCTCCGACTCCTTCCTTCCCCCTCCTTCTTGGATTAGGAAAGGGAGGGGCAAACCTACTTGGAGTAGGTTTCCCCCTCCTAGGGCGCGCCACCCCCTTGGCCGGCCCTCTCCTCCTCCCCCTTTATATACGGAGGAGGGGGGCACCCCATAGACACAACAATTGATCTCTTAGCCGTGTGCGGTGCCCCTCTCCACCATAATCCACCTCGATCATATCGTAGCATTGCTTAGGCGAAGCCCTGCGTCGGTAGAACACCATCATCGTCACCACGTCGTCGTGCTGACGTAACTCTCCCTCAACACTCGGCAGGATCGGCGTTCGAGGGATGTCATTGAGTTGAATGTGTGTAGAACTCAGAGGTGTCGTGCGTTCGGTACTAGATCGGTCGGATTGTGAAGACGTACGACTACATCAACCACGTTGTGCTAACGCTTCCGCTTTTGGTCTACGAGGGTACGTGGACACACTCTCCCCTCTCGTTGCTATGCATCACCATGATCTTGCGTGTGCGTAGGATTTTTTTTTTGAAATTACTACGTTCCCCAATAGTGGCATCCGAGCCAGGTTTTATGCATAGATGTCATATGCACGAGTAGAACACAAGTGAGTTGTGGGCGATACAAGTCATACTGCTTACCAGCATGTCATACTTTGGTTCGGTGGTATTGTTGGATGAAGTGGTCCGGACCGACATTACGCATACGCTTACGCGAGACTGGTTCTACCGACGTGCTTTGCACACAGGTGGCTGGCGGGTGTTAGTTTCTCCAACTTTAGTTGAACCAAGTGTGGCTATGCCCGGTCCTTGAGAAGGTTAAAACAGCACTAACTTGACGAACTATCATTGTGGTTTTGATGCGTAGGTAAGAACGGTTCTTGCTCAGCCCATAGCAGCGACGTAAAACTTTGCAACAACAAAGTAGAGGACGTCTAACTTGTTTTTGCAGGGCATGTTGTGATGTGATATGGTCGAGGCATGATACTATATTTTATTGTATGAGATGATCATGTTTGTAACCGAGTTATCGGCAACTGGCAGGAGCCATATGGTTGTCGCCTTTATTGTATGTAATGCAATCGCCCTATAATGCTTTACTTTATCATTAAGCGGTAGCGATAGTCGTAGAAGCATAAGTTAGTGAGACGAGAACGATGCTACGATGGAGATCAAGGTGTCGCGCTGGTGACGATGGTGATCATGACGGTGCTTCGGAGATGGAGATCACAAGCACAAAATGATGATGGCCATATCATATCACTTATCTTGATTGCATGTGATGTTTATCTTTTATGCATCTTATCTTTCTTTGATTGACGGTAGCATTATAAGATAATCTGTCACTAAATTATCAAGATATAAGTGTTCTCCCTGAGTATGCACCGTTGCGAAAGTTCTTCGTGCTGAGACACCAAGTGATGATCGGGTGTGATAGGCTCTATGTTCAAATACAACGGGTGTAAAACAGTGGCACACACGGAATACTCAGGTTAAACTTGATGAGCCTAGCATATAACAGATATGGCCTCGGAACACTGAGACCGAAAGGTCGAGCGTGAATCATATAGTAGATATGATCAACATAGTGATGTTCACCATTGAAACTACTCCATCTCACGTGATGATCGTACATGGTTTAGTTGATTTGGATCACGTGATCACTTAGAAGATTAGAGGGATGTCTATCTAAGTGGGCGCTCTTAAGTAATATGATTAGTTTAACTTAAATTTATCATGAACTTAGTACCTGATAGTTTCTTGCTTGTCTATGTTGATTGTAGATAGATGGCTCGTGCTGTTGTTCCGTTGAATTTTAATGTGTTCCATGAGAAAGCAAAGTTGAAAGATGGTGGTAGCAATTACACGGACTAGGTCCGTAACTTGAGGATTTTCCTCATTGCTGCACAGAAGAATTATGTCCTGGAAGCACCTCTGGGTGCCAGGCCTGCTGCAGATGCTGCTGACAATGTTAAAAACGTTTGTCAGAGTAAAGCTGATGACTACTCGATAGTTCAGTGTGCCATGCTTTACGGCTTAGAACCGGGACTTCAACGACGTTTTGAACGTCATGGAGCATATGAGATGTTCCAGGAATTGAAATTAATATTTCAAGCAAATACCCCGATTGAGAGATATGAAGTCTCCAATAAGTTCTATAGCTTCAAGATGGAGGAGAATAGTTCTGTCAGTGAACATATACTCAAAATGTCTGGGTATCATAATCACTTGACTCAACTGGGAGTTAATCTTCCTGTTGATGGTGTCATTGACAGAGTTCTTCAATCACTGCCAGCAAGCTACAAAAGCTTCGTGATGAACTATAATATGCAAGGGATGAATAAGACAATTCCCGAGCTCTTCATGATGCTAAAGGCTACGGACGTAGAAATCAAGAAGGAGCATCAAGTGTTGATGGTCAATAAGACCACCAGTTCCAAGAAAAAGGGCAAAGGGAAGAAGAAGGGGAACTTCAAGAAGAACGGCAAACAAGTTGCTGCTCAAGAGAAGAAACCCAAGTCTGGATCTAAGCCTGAGACTGAGTGCTTCTACTGGAAGCAGACTGATCACTGGAAGTGGAACTGCCCCAAGTATTTGGCGGATAAGAAGGATGGGAAGGTGAACAAAGGTATATGTGATATACATGTTATTTATGTGTACTTTACTAGTGCCCGCAGTAGCACCTGGGTATTTGATACTGGTTCTGTTGCTAACATTTGCTACTCGAAACAGGGGCTACGGCTTAAGCAAAGATTGGCTAAGGACGAGGTGACGATGCGCGTGGGAAATGGTTCCAAAGTCGATGTGATCGTGGTCGGCACGCTACCTCTATATCTACCTTCGGGATTAGTTTTAGACCTGAATAATTGTTATTTGGTGGCAGCGTTGAGCATGAACATTATATCTGGATCTTGTTTGATGCGAGACGGTTATTCATTTAAATCAGAGAATAATGGTTGTTCTATTAATATGAGTAATATCTTTTATGGTCGTGCACTCTTGAAGAGTGGTCTATTTTTGTTAAATCTTGATAGTAGTGATACACATATTCATAATATTGAAGCCAAAAGATACAGAGTTGATAATGAAAGTGCAACGTATTTGTGGCACTGCTGTTTAGGTCATATCGGTGTAAAGCGCATGAAGAAACTCCATACTGATGGAATTTTGGAATCACTTGATTATGAATCACTCGGTACTTGCGAACCGTGCCTCATGGGCAAGATGACTAAAACGCCGTTCTCCGGAACTATGGAGCGAGCAACAGATTTGTTGGAAATCATACATACAGATGTGTGTGGTCCGATGAATATTGAGGCTCGCGGCGGGTATCGCTATTTTCTCACCTTCATAGATGATTTAAGCAGATATGGGTATATCTACTTAATGAAACATAAGTTTGAAACATTTGAAAAGTTCAAAGAATTTCAGAGTGAAGTTGAAAATTATCGTAACAAGAAAATAAAATTTCTACGATCTGATGATGGAGGAGAATATTTGATTTACGAGTTTGGTCTTCATTTGAAACAATGCGGAATAGTTTCGCAACTCACGCCACCCGGAACACCACTGCATAATGGTGTGTCCGAACATCGTAATCGTACTTTACTAGATATGGTGCGATCTATGATGTCTCTTACTGATTTACTGCTATCATTTTGGGGTTATGCTTTAGAGACGGTTGCATTCACGTTAAATAGGGCAACCTCGAAATCTGTTGAAATGATGCCTTATGAACTGTGGTTTGGCAAGAAACCAAAGTTGTCGTTTCTTAAAGTTTGGGGCTGCGATGCTTATGTGAAAAAGCTTCAACCTGATAACCTCGAGCCCAAATCGGAGAAATGTGTCTTCATAGGATACCCAAAATAGACCGTTGGGTACACCTTCTATCACAGATCCGAAGGCAAGACTTTTGTTGCTAAATTTGGAATCTTTCTAGAGAAGGAGTTTCTCTCGAAAGAAGTGAGTGGGAGGAAAGTAGAACTTGATGAGGTAACTGTACCTGCTCCCTTATTGGAAAGTAGTTCATCACAGAAACCAGTTCATGTGACACCTACACCAATTAGTGAGGAAGTTAATGATGATGATCATGAAACTTCAGATCAAGTTGTTATTGAACCTCGTAGGTCAACCAGAGTAAGATCCGCACCATAGTGGTACGGTAATCCTGTTCTTGAGGTTATGTTGCTAGACCATGACGAACCTACGAACTATGAAGAAGCGATAGTGAGCCAAGATTCTGCAAAATGGCTTGAGGCCATGAAATCTGAGATGGGATCCATGTACGAGAACAAAGTGTGGACTTTGGTTGACTTTCCCGTTGATCGGCAAGCCATTGAAAATAAATGGATCTTCAAGAAGAAGACTGACGCTGATGGTAATGTTACTGTCTATAAAGCTTGACTTGTTGCAAAAGGTTTTCGACAAGTTCAAGGGATTGAGTATGATGAGACTTTCTCACCCGTAGCGATGCTTAAGTCTGTCCGTATCATGTTAGTAATTGATGCATTTTATGATTATGAAATTTCGCAAATGGATGTCAAAACTGCATTCCTAAATGGATTTCTGGAAGAAGAGTTGTATATGATGCAACCATAAGGTTTTGTCGATCCAAAGGGAGCTAACAAAGTGTGCAAGCTCCAGCGATCCATTTATGGACTGGTGCAAGCCTCTCGGAGTTGGAATAAACGTTTTGATAGTGCGATCAAAGCTTATGGTTTTATACAGACTTTTGGAGAAGCCTGTATTTACGAGAAAGTGAGTGGGAGCTCTGTAGCATTTCTGATATTATATGTGGATGACATATTGTTGATTGGAAATGATATAGAATTTCTGGATATCATAAAAGAATATCTGAATAAGAGTTTTTCAATGAAAGATCTCGGAGAACCTACTTATATATTGGGCATCAAGATCTATAGAGATAGATCGAGATACTTAATTGGACTTTCACAAAGCACATACCTTGACAAAGTTGTGAAGAAGGTCAAAATGGATCAATCAAAGAAAGGGTTCTTGCCTGTGTTACAAGGTGTGAAGTTGAGTAAGACTCAATGCCCGACCACTGCAGAAGATAGAGAGAAAATGAAAGATGTTCCCTATGCTTCAGCCATAGGCTCTATCATGCAATGCTGTGTACCAGACGTGATGTGTGCCTCGCTATTAGTTTAGCAGGGAGGTACCAAAGTAATCCAGGAGGGATCACTGGATAGCGGTCAAGAACATCCTGAAATACCTGAAAAGGATGAAGGATATGTTTCTCATTTATGGAGGTGACAAAGAACTCGTCGTAAATGGTTACGTCGATGCAAGCTTTGACACTGATCCGGACGATTCTAAATCGCAAACCAGATACGTGTTTTTGAAACGGTGGGGCTGTCAGTTGGTGCAGTTCTAAACAAAGCGTCATAGCAGGATCTACATGTGAAGCGGAGTACATAGCTGCTTCGGAAGCAGTAGATGAAGGAGTCTGGATGAAGGAGTTCATATCCGATCTAGGTACAATACTGGTGCAATTGCTTTGGCAAAGGAATCCACATTTCACAAGAGAACCAAGCACATCAAGAGATGCTTCAACTCCATCCGGGATCAAGTCCAGGTGGGAGACATAGAGATTTGCAAGATACATATGGATCTGAATGTTGCAAACCCATTGACTAAGCCTCTTCCATGAGCAAAACATGATCAACACCAAGGCTCCATGGGTGTTAGAATCATTACTGTGTAATCTAGATTATTGACTCTAGTGCAAGTGGGAGACTGAAGGAAATATGCCCTAGAGGCAATAATAAAGTTATTATTTATTTCCTTATATCATGATAAATGTTTATTATTCATGCTAGAATTGTATTAACCGGAAACATGATACATGTGTGAATACATAGAAAAACAGAGTGTCACTAGTATGCCTCTACTTGACTAGCTCGTTAATCAAAGATGGTTATGTTTCCTAGCCATAGACAAAGAGTTGTCATTTGATTAACGGGGTCACATCATTAGGAGAATGATGTGATTGACTCGACCCATTCCGTTAGCTTAGCACTTGATCGTTTAGTTTGTTGCTACTGCTTTCTTCATGACTTATACATATTCCCATGACTATGAGATTATGCAACTCCCGTTTACCGGAGGAACACTTTGTGTGCTACCAAACGCCACAACGTAATGGGGTGATTATAAAGGTGCTCTACAGGTGTCTCCAAAGGTAATTGTTGGGTTGGCGTATTTCAAGATTAGGATTTGTCACTCCGATTGTCGGAGAGGTATCTCTCTAGGCCCACTCGGTAATACACATCACTATAAAGAGACTTGCAACTAATGAGTTAGTTGCGGGATGATGTATTACGAACGAGTAAAGAGACTTGCCGGTAACAAGATTTCACTGGTATTGAGATACCGACGATCGAATCTTGGGCAAGTAACATACCAATGGCAAAGAGAACAATGTATGTTGTTATGCGGTTTGACTGATAAAGATCTTCGTAGAATATGTAGGAGCCAATATAAGCATCCAGGTTCCTCTATTGGTTATTGACCGGAGACGTGTCTCGGTCATGTCTACATAGTTCTCGAACCCGTAGGGTCCGCATGCTTAAAGTTAGATGACGGTTATATTATGAGTTTATATGTTTTGATGTACCGAAGGTAGTTCAGAGTCTCGGATGTGATCACGAACATGACGAGGAGTCTCGAAATGGTCGAGGCATAAATATCGATATATTGGATGACTATGTTTGGACACAGGAAAGGTTCTGGAAGGTTTCGGACATTTATCGGAGTACCGAGGGTTACAGGAACGCCCCCGGGAATTAATGGGCCTTGTTGGGCCTTAGTGGAGAGAGAGGGGGGCCGGCTAGGGCAAGAGTCGCGCCCCCTCCCCTTGAGTCTGAATAGGATAAGGAAAGGGGGGGGCACCCCCCTTGCCTTTCCCCTCTCCCACTCCTTCCTTCCCCCTTCTTCTTGGATTAGGAAAGGGAGGGGCAAACCTACTTGGAGTAGGTTTCCCCCTCCTAGGGTGTGCCACCCCCTTGGCCGGCCCTCTCCTCCTCCCCCCTTTATATACAGAGGAGGGGGGCACCCCATAGACACAACAATTTATCTCTTGATCTCTTAGCCGTGTGCGGTGCCCCTCTCCACCATAATCCACCTCGATCATATCGTAGCGGTGCTTAGGCGAAGCCCTGCGTCGGTAGAACATCATCATCATCACCACGCCGTCGTGCTGACGTAACTCTCCCTCAACACTCGGTTGGATCGGAGTTCAAGGGACGTCATCGAGTTGAACGTGTGTAGAACTCGGAGGTGCCATGCGTTTGGTCGGATCGTGAAGACGTACGACTACATCAACCACGTTGTGCTAACGCTTCCGCTTTCGGTCTATGAGGGTATGTGGACACACTCTCCCCTCTCGTTGCTATGCACCATGATCTTGCGTGTGCGTAGGAATTTTTTTGAAGTTACTACGTTCCCCAACAACATATTCTATGAAGATCTTTATCGGTCAAACCGTTATGACAACATACGTAATTCCCTTTGTCCATTGGTATGTTACTTACCCGAGATTCGATCGTCCATATCTTCATACCTAGTTCAATCTCGTTACTGGCAAGACTCTTTACTCGTTCTGTAATACATCACCTCGTGACTAACTCCTTAGTCATTTGCTTGCAAGCTTATGATGTGTATTACCAAGAGGGCCCAGAGATACCTCTTCGATACTCGGAGTGACAAATTATAATCTCGATCTATGCCAACTCAACGAACACCTTCGGAGATACCTGTAGAGCATCTTTATGATCACCTAGTTACGTTGTGGCTGTTGATAGTACACAAGGTATTCCTCCTGTATCTGGGAGTTGCATAATATCATAGTCGAAGGAATATGTATTTGACATGAAGAAAGCAATAGCAATAAAACTAAACGATCATTATGCTAAGCTAACGGATGGGTTTTGTCCATTACATCATTCTCCTAATGATGTGATCACATTATCAACTGACAACACATGTATATGGTTAGAAAACCTTAACCATCTTTGATCAACGAGCTAGTCTAGTAGAGGCTCACTAGGGACACGGTATTTGTTTATGTATTCACATATGCATTTAAGTTTCTGATCAATACAATTCTAGCATGAATAATAAACCTTTACCATGAATAAGGAAATATAAAATTGTTGGGGAATGTAGTATTTCAAAAAATTTGCCTACGGTCACGCAAGATCTATCTAGGATAAGCATAGCAACGAGCGGGAAGAGTGTGTCCATGTACCCTCGTAGATCGAAAGCGGAAGCGTTTAGTAATGCGGTTGATGTAGTCGAACGTCTTCATGATCCAACTGATCAAGTAGCGAACGCACGACACCTCCACGATCTGCACACGTTCAGCTCGGTGACGTCCCTCGAACTCTTGATCCAGTTGAGGCCGAGGGAGAGTTCCGTCAGCACGACGACATGGTGACGGTGATGATGAAGTTACCGGTGCAGGGATTCGGCTAAGAACTACGATGATATAACCGAGGTGTGTAACTGTGGAGGAGGGCACTGCACACGGCTAAGAGAAACTTTGGTGTGCCTTTGGGGTGCCCCCTGCCCATGTATATAAAGGAGGGAGGAGGAGGCCAGCCTAGGAGGGTAGCGCCTATAGGGGGAGTCCAACTAGGATTCCCAATCCTAGTTGGAGTCCCCTTCCTTTTCCAAGAGGGGAGAGAGGGAAGGAGTAGGAGAGGGAGAAGGAAAGAGAGGGGGGGGGGGCTGAGGGAGTCCTGGATTAGGGGGTCTCTGGACAGCCGGACTATATCCTTTGGCCGGACTGTTGGACTATGAAGATACAAGATTGAAGACTTCGTCTCGTGTCCGGATGAGACTCTACTTGGCGTGGAATGCAAGCTAGGCAATACGGATATGCATATCTCCTCCTTTGTAACCGACCTTGTGTAACCCTAGCCCTCTCCGATGTCTATATAAACCAGAGGGTTTTAGTCCGTAGGACAACACACAATCATACCATAGGCTAGCTTCTAGGGTTTAGCCTCTCTGATCTCGTGGTAGATCTACTCTTGTACTACCCATATCATCAATATTAATCAAGCATGACGTAGGGTTTTACCTCCATCAAGAGGGCCCGAACCTGGGTAAAACTTCGTGTCCCCTGCCTCCTGTTACCATCCTCCTAGACGCACAGTTCGGGACCCCCTACCCGAGATCCGCCGGTTTTGACACCGACATTGGTGCTTTCATAGAGAGTTCCTCTGTGTCGTCGCTGTTAGGCTTGATGGCCCCTTCTATCACCGATAGTGATGCAGTCCAGGGTGAGACTTTCCTCCCCGAACAGATTTTTGTATTCGGCGGCTTTGCACTGCGGGCCAATTCGCTTGGCCATCTAGAGCAGATTGAAAGCTACGCCCCTGGCCATCAGGTCAGGTTCGGAAGCTTAAACTACACGGCCGATATTCGCGTAGACTTGATCTTCGACGGATTCGAGCATCTGCCTTGTGCGTCACGCGATCACGATGAGTACGATTTAGCTCTACCATCAGACAGTGTTCAGGAGATCGCACCGGCTGCCGCTCTGACCCTTAATTCGGAGCCAGTTGCGCCTTCCATGGACAGGTGGATGGACCCCGCCACGGAGGCCTTACCCTCAGTGACGATCGAGCCAAACATCGACCTTACCCTGCACGAGAGCCGTGTTGCTAAACTGCCGGATTCTTCTCCAGCCACGGACTCTGAACCGCCTGCGCCCATTCCTAGCGAATCCGATTGGGCACCGATCATGGAGTTTACCTCCGCGGATATTTTCAGCACTCGCCCCTTGGCAACATACTGAACTCATTAAGGTTTCTCTCCTTGTCAGGAGAATCCTGGCCGAACTATGTCCGGCAGGATTGGGACGCGGATAAAATTCACCGCCCACCCACCACGCACTTAGTAGCCACTATCGATGACCTAACCGACATGCTCGACTTCAACTCTGAAGACATCAACGGTATGGACGACAATGCAGGAGACGAACAGGAACCACTGCCCACAGGGCACCGGACGCCCACTTCATCACATGACGTATACATGGTCGACACACCAAAAGAAAATGACGACGAGGAACAGAAGGACGCAACAAAGGGTTGTCCCCTCGAGAAGCAGTCAAAGCGGCGGCGTAAGCGCCGCTCCAAATCCCGCCGCGGCAGAAATAACGATCATACAGACCCAGCGTTAGAGCAGGGTGAACCATTGCCGGACCACGGCAACACGGAGAATCAAACCGAACAACCCAATTCTGTCAAAGATAATAGTCCGGACGATATCACACCGGACAGACACCCGGAGCAACAGAATGCCTGTCAAAGGCTCGTTGCCACCGCGAGGAGTCTAAAAAGGCAGAAGCAAAGGCTCAAGGCTGCGCAAGACACACTTAAAATCAGAAGGAGTAAAGTACTCAACACAGCAGCGAAGTACGGCGGTAATTGCCCCACCAAGAGCTACCCGAAGCAGAAGTTGCTACCTGAATTCGATGAGGAGGCCTTAGACCCCCTGCAACCATAAATTAAAATGGCCACCTGGCCGGATAAACGACCTCACGGCCAACATAGAGCGGCAAACAACGCCACACATAAGCCAATACGCGATCCACGCGAGGGCTCGCATCAAAAGGACGTCGCAACCAGATCCATCTACGGACCACGCAAGCGCGCTCCAGCATACAAGGCAACACAACAAACATCCGAACAACACGGTACACCCAGATACAGGGGTGCCGCACACCCCCTATGTTTCACCGATGAGGTGCTAGACCATGAATTTCCAGAGGGATTCAAACCCGTAAACATAGAGGCATACGACGGAACAACAGACCCTGGGGTCTGGATTGAGGACTATATCCTCCATATCCATATGGCTCAAGGAGATGATCTCCACGCCATCAAGTACTTACCCCTCAAGCTCAAAGGGCCAGCTCGGCACTGCCTCCCGGAAAACTCCATTGGAAGCTGGGAAGAGCTCGAAGACGCTTTTCGGGCAAATTTTCAAGGGACTTATGTCCGACCTCCGGATGCGGACGATTTGAGTCATATAACTCAACAGCCCAGAGAGTCAGCCCGAAAGCTTTGGAACAGGTTTCTTACTAAAAAGAACCAAATAGTCGACTGTCTGGACGCCGAAGCCTTGGCAGCTTTTAAGCATAGCGTTCGCGACGAATGGCTTGCCAGACACCTCGGCCAAGAAAAGCCAAGAACAATGGCAGGATTAACAAGCCTCATGACCCGCTTTTGCACGGGTGAGGACAGCTGGCTAGCCAGATGCAGCACCAGCGACCCAAGTACACCCGAAGTTAGAGATGAAAACGGGAAATCACGATGCAGCAAAAATAATAAGCGTTGAAATATAGAAGACAGCCCGAAGAGCACTGCGGTAAACGCCGGATTCAGAAGCTCTTGGCCAGAGCCGCCCTCTAAAGGCGCCAGAGACGAACTGTCCAGCTTAAATAAAATACTGGACCAAATATGTCAGATCCATAGCACCCCTGGTAAACCCGCTAATCACACCCACATAGAATGTTGGGTTTTCAAGCAGTCTGGCAAGCTCAGCATCGTACAGAAGGGGCAGGATACACCAAGTGAAGACGAGGATGAGCCTCTTAAGCAAGACACTGGTGAACAAAAGAAATTTCCACCAGAAGTCAAAACAGTAAACGTGTTACACGTGATCAAGGGGAGAAACAAAGCGGCACTCCAAGAGAAATATGCCCAAGGGCCTATCACCACGAAGTCCTGCCACTGGTCGTCTCAACCGATCACCTTTGACCATCGGGATTACTCAGCAAGTATCCGCGTGCAGGACGGGCTGCCTTGGTATTAGACCCAATAATTGATGGATACCACTTCACACGAGTCTTGATGGACGGTGGCAGCAGTCTAAACCTAATATATCAGGACACAATCCGCAAAATGGGGATAGACCCAACGAAAATTTCCCTCAGCAATACTACCGTTAAAGGAGTAACGCCAGGCCCAGGGGCTCATTGCACGGGCTCCCTGCTACTAGAAGTTATATTCGGCTTCCCCAATAACTTCCGTAGCGAAAATTTAACCTTCCACATTGCTCCGCTCCAAAGTGCCTATCAAGCACTACTTGGACGTGAAGCTTTCGTTCGCTTCAATGCAATACCACATTACGCTTCCCTCACGCTTAAGATGCCCGGTCCACGTGGCATCATTACAGTAAATGGAAATATTGAGTGATCCCTACACGCCGAGGAGGGTGCGGCTGCCTCGGCAGCCGCACACTAAAACAGCCTCACCAACTAAAGTATTCGATAGGTCGTCAAGACCACGGACACGGTTAGACGAGTCCGGTGCAGCTATATGTAATTCGTACAGGATTGATGGCCACACCCCTATCACAAATACAATGGGCTCAACGCGCACACACAAGTGGCAATTTTTACTCATCTTGAAATTTACATGGTTTCTTTAAAACCTACCTTTTTGCACGACAACTTTTCACCTAAATTCCTCTATTTTACAGATGACCACCGTGCTACACCCGTCCAGGATACGACACAATGGAGACACAGGTGCAGACGTGCAGCAGGGACCCGTCCCAAGGATTCTTTTTAGATTAAGACCCTGCGTCAACCTTTTTTACTGTCTGATACGTCTCCAACGTATCTATAATTTTGGATTGCTCCATGCTATATTATCTACTGTTTTAGGCAATTTGGGCTTTATTTTCCACTTTTATATTATTTTTGGGACTAACCTATTAACCGGAGGCCTAGCCCAGATTTGTTGTTTTATGCCTATTTCAGTGTTTCGAGGAAAAGGAATATCAAACGGAGTCGAAATGGAACGAAATCAACTAGGGAAGTTATTTTTGGAAGGAAACCTACCGGATAGACTTGGACCCTATGTCAGAAGATGAAGGAGGAGCTCAGGAGGATAGGGGGCGCGCCCCCTGCCTCGTGGCCACCCCTTCGGTCCACCGACGTACTCCTTTCACCCATATATACCCACGTATCCTAAAACTTCCAGAACGGAGAATAGATCGGGAGTTCCGCCGCCAGAAGCCTCTATATCCACCGAAAGCCAATCTAGACCCGTTCCAGCACCCTGCCGGAGGGGGAATCCTTCTCCGGTGGCCATCTTCATCATCACGGTGCTCTCCATGACGAGCAGGGAGTAGTTCTCCCTCGGGGCTGAGGGTATGTACCAGTAGCTATGTGTTTGATCTCTCTCTCGTGTTCTTGATTTGGCATGATCTTGATCTATCGCGAGCTTTGCTATTATAGTTGGATCTTATGTTTCTCCTCCCCATCTTCTCTCTTGTAAAGAATTGAGTTTCCCCTCTGAAGTAATCTTATCGGATTGAGTCTTTAAAGATTTGAGAACACTTGATGTATGTCTTGCCGTGCGTATCTGTGGTGATAATGGCATATCATGTGATTCACTTGATGTATGTTTTGGTGATCAACTTGCGGGTTCCGCCCATGAACCTATGCATAGGGGTTGGCACACGTTATCGTCATGATTCTCCGGTAGAACTTTGGGGCACTCTTTGAGGTCCTTTGTGTTGGTTGAATAGATGAATCTGAGATTGTGTGATGCATATCGTATAATCATACCCACGGATACTTGAGGTGAGATTGGAGTATCTAGGTGACATTAGGGTTTTGATTGATTTGTGTCTTAAGGTGTTATTCTAGTACGAACTCTAGGGCTGTTTGTGACACTTATAGGAATAGCCCAGCGGATTGATTGGAAAGAATAACTTTGAGGTGGTTTCGTACCCCTACCATAATCTCTTCGTTCGTTCTCCGCTATTAGTGACTTTGGAGTGACTCTTTGTTGCATGTTGAGGGATAGTTTTATGATCCAATTATGTTAGTATTGTTGAGGGAACTTACACTAGCGAAAGTATGAACCCTAGGCCTTATTTCCACGCATTGCAATACCGTTTACGCTCACTTTTATCATTAGTTACCTTGCTGTTTTTATATTTTCAGATTACAAAAACTATTATCTACTATCCATATACCACTTGTATCACCATCTCTTCGCTGAACTAGTGCACCTATACAATTTACCATTGTATTGGGTGTGTTGGGGACACAAGAGACTCTTTGTTATTTGGTTGCAGGGTTGCTTGAGAGAGACCATCTTCATCCTACGCCCCCTACGGATTGATAAACCTTACGTCATCCACTTGAGGGAAATTTGCTACTGTCCTACAAACCTCTGCACTTGGCGGCCCAACAACGTCTACAAGAAGAAGGTTATGTAGTAGACATCAAAATCTTTTCTGGCGCCGTTGCCGGGGAGGTTAGCGCTTGAAGGTATATCTTTAGATCTTGCAATCGAGTCTTTTAGTTTCATGTTTTATCACTAGTTTAGTTTATAAAAGAAAACTACAAAAAAATGGAATTACGTTTGTCTCATACGCTTCACCTTTTTAATATCTTTTGTGAGTATGATGGAAAGGAAAATTGTGCTCAAGTACTAGAAGAAGAAATCTATAAAATGTTTGGCACTAAATCTTTGAATGATGAGCATGATTGCAATGTTGTTAGTATGAATTCTTTGAATACCCATGATGCTAATGATGATTGCACTAGTTATGATGAAAATGCCTGAGGGAGTTCTGGATTAGGGGGTGTCCGGATGGCCGGACTATACCTTCAGCCGGACTCCTGGACTATGAAGATACAAGATTGAAGACTTCGTCCCGTGTCCGGAAGGGACTTTCCTTGGCGTGGAAGGCAAGCTTGGAGATACAGATATGAAGATCTCCTACCATTGTAACCGACTTTGTAACCCTAACCCTCTCCGGTGTCTATATAAACCGGAGGGTTTTAGTCTGTAGGACAACATACAGAACAACAATCATACCATAGGCTAGCTTCTAGGGTTTAGCCTCTCCGATCTTGTGGTAGATCTACTCTTGTACTACCCATATCATCAATATTAATCAAGCAGGACGTAGGGTTTTACCTTCATCAAGAGGGCCCGAACCTGGGTAAAACTGCGTGTCCCTTGCCTCCTGTTACCATCCGGCCTAGACGCACAGTTCGGGACCCCCTACCCAAGATCCACCGGTTCTGACACCGACATTGGTGCTTTCATTGAGAGTTCCTCTGTGTCATCGCCGTTAGGCTTGATGGCTCCTACGATCATCAATAGCGATGCAGTCCAGGGAGAGACCTTCCTCCCCGGACAGATCTTCTTCTTCGGCGGCTTCGCACTGTGGGCCAATTCACTTGGCCATCTGGAGCGGATCGAAAGCTATGCCCCTGGCCGCCAGGTCAGATTTCGAAGTTTAAACTACATGGCTGACATCCGCGGGGACTTGATCTTCGACGGATTCGAGCCACTGCCAAGCGCGCCGCACTGTCACGACAAGCATGATCTAGCTCTGCCGCCGAACAGTGCCCTGGAGGCCGCACCCGCATCGGCTTCGACCCTTAATTTGGAGCCAACTGCGCCGATCGAGGATGGGTGGTTGGACGCCGCCTCAAGGGCTGCGATCCCAACGGCGATCGAGCCGAACACCAGCCCCGCATTCCGCGAGACTCATGACTCCAAGGAGCCGGACTCCTCTCCGGACCCCGAACCCTCTGCGCCCCTGCCGATCGAATCCGATTGGGCGCCGATCATGGAGTTTACTACTGAGGACATCTTTCAGCACTCGCCTTTTGGCGATATTCTGAAGACACTAAAGTCTCTCTCTTTATCAGGAGAGCCCTGGCTGGACTACGGTCAGCAAGGTTGGGATACGGACGATGAAGAAATTCAAAGCCCACCCACCACCCACTTTGTAGCCACTATCGACGATTTAACTGACATGCTCGACTTCGACTCCGAAGACATCGACGGTATGGACGCCGATGAAGGAGACGATGAAGAACCAGCGCCTATTGGGCCCTGGAAAGCCACCTCATCATATGATGTATACATGGTGGACGCACCAAAAGATGACGACGTGGAGCGGAAGGACGCACCGAAGGCTTGTTCCCTCGAGAAGCAGTCAAAGCAGCGACGCAAGCGCCGCCCCAAATCCCGCCTCGACAGAAATAAAGATCACACAGACCCAGCGCTGGAGCAGGGCGAACCGCTGCCGGACAACGGCAATCCGGATAATCAAACCGAACAAACAAATTCTATCAAGATAATGGTCCGGACGACATAACGCCGGACAGGCACCTGGAGCAGAAGAATGCCCGTAAAAGGCTTGTTGCCACCGCGAGGATTCTTAAAAAGCAGAAGCAAAGGCTCAAGGCTGCGCAAGACACACTCCAAATCAGATGGAGTAAAATACTCAACACAGAAGTGAGGTACGGCGACAATCGCCCCTCCAAGAGCTACCCAAAGCGGAAGCTGCTACCTGAATTCGATGAGGAGGCCTTAGACCCCCCACAACCAAATATCAAAGCAGCCACCTGGCCGGATAGACGACCCCTCTACCAACACAGAGCTGCATACAACGCCACTCACAATACAACACGCGACCCATGCGAGGGCTCGCACCCAAAGGATGGCGCAACAAGATCCATCTATGGACCATGCAAGCGCGCCCCAGCATACAATGCAACACAACAAACATCCGAACAACGCGGTACACCCAGCTACAGGGGTGCCGCACACCCCCTATGTTTCACCGATGAGGTGCTGGACCATGAATTTCCAGAGGGATTCAAACCCGTAAACATAGAGACATACGATGGAACAACAGACCCTGGGGTCTGGATTGAGGACTACATCCTTCATATCCATATGGCTCGAGGAGATGATCTCCACGCCATCAAGTACTTACCCCTCAAGCTCAAAGGGCCAGCTCATCACTGGCTTAAAGGCCTCCCCGAAAGCTCCATTGGAAGTTGGGAAGAGCTCGAAGACGCCTTTCGGGCAAATTTTCAAGGGAGTTATGTCCGACCTCCGGATGTGGACGATTTGAGTCATATAACTCAACAGCCCGGAGAGTCAGCCCGAAAGCTTTGGAACAGATTTCTTACTAAAAAGAACCAGATTGTCAACTGTCCGGACGCCGAAGCCTTGGCAGCTTTTAAGCATAGAGTCCGTGATGAATGGCTCGCCAGACACCTCGGCCAAAATAAGCCGAGAACGATGGGCGCATTAACAAGCCTCATGACCCGCTTTTGCACGGGTGAGGACAGCTGGCTAGCCAGATGCAGCACCAGCGACCCCAGTACATCTGAAGTTAGAGATGGAAACGGGAAATCACGGCGCAACAGCAATAACAGACGCCGGAATAAAGAAGACAGCAAGAAGGGCACAGCAGTAAACGCCGGATTCAAAAGCTCTCGGCCAGGTCAAAAGCCGCCCTCTAAAGGCACTAGGGATGCACTGTCCAGCCTCAACAAAATTCTAGACGAAGTATGTCAGATCCATAGTACCCCTGGTAAACCTGCTAATCATACCCACAGAGAATGTTGGGTCTTCAAGCAGTCCGACAAGCTCAACGCCGTACACAAGGGGAAGGATACACCAAGTGAAGACGAGGACGAGCCTCCCAAGCAAGACACTGGGGAACAAAAGAAATTTCCGCCAGAATTCAAAACAGTAAACGTGTTACACGTGATCAAGGGAAAAAACAACGCGGCACTCCCAGGAAAATATACCCAAGTGCCTGTCACCGCGAAGTCCTGCCACTGGTCGTCTCAACCGATCACTTTCGACCATCGCGATTACTCAACAAGTATCCGACGCGCAGGATGGGCTGCCCTGGTATTAGACCCAGTAATTGGCGGATATCACTTCACACGAGTCTTGATGGACGGTGGCAGCAATCTAAACCAAATATATCAGGATACAACCCGCGGGATGGGGTTAGACCCAACAAAAATTCGCCATAGCAATACTCCCTCCTACTACAGTTATATTCGGCTCCCCCGATAACTTCCGTTGCGAGCATTTAACCTTCCACGTCGCTTCGTTCCAAAGTGGCTATCAAGCACTGCTCAGACGCGAAGCTTTCGCTCGCTTTAATGCAATACCACACTACGCCTCCCTCACACTCAAGATGTCTGGTCCACGTGGCATCATTTCAGTGAACGGAAATATCAAGCGATCTCTGCGCGCCGAAGAGAGTGCGGCTGCCTTGGCAGCCGCACACTAAAGGCGCCCGGACCAGCGAAAGCATCCAACAGGTCGTCAAGACCTCAGACACAACTAATCAAGTCCGGCGCTGCTATTTATACCGATAAATGGTCACACCCCTATTTGTCAATACAAGGGGCTCAACGCGCGCAGACAAGTGGCAATTTCTTCTCATCTTGAATTATACATGGTTTCTTTAAAAACTATCTTTTTGCAGGACAACTTTTTCACCTAAATTCCTCTCTTTTACAGACGATCATCGTGCTACGCCTGTCCAGGATACGGCACAACGGTGACACGAGCGCAGACGTGCAGCAGGGACCCGCTCCAAGGATTCTTTTTAGATTAAGATCCTGCGTAAACCTTTTTTACTGTCTCTTGTTGATACATATCCACCGTTGAGAAGGATGCTGACATCTTGGCATGTGGCCACGCCAGAACAATGCACGTACCTGGACACAAGGGGCTTCTTACAAAGGCCATTATTTAGGCCCGGTTTATACCACAAAGACCAAATACCTTAGGGAGTGTTCGGCGTCGCGAGTTTGGCCCTATATGCATCAGCTCCGAATCATTGTCTTTGGTCAAATGTTGGGTTTGCCCGGCTCTTGTGTTTTGGTGCCTTACGTTCCGCTTTACTGGCTAAGGTAGCACCAGGAGAACTACTGCGATTGTCCCCTGGTTCATCCGGACGAGCACCCCAGTAGAGAAAGCCGAAAACTGACTGTCATGATATAGCGTGAGACTGGTCAACCACTCGATGACCTGTTGGAATGTTATAATTCCTCTGCCTTAACGAAGGGCCATTTTCCGGCCAGGCATGTACGCACCCCGGGATCGGGAGAGTGCGGAGCCACCAGGGGCTATCTAGTAGCCCCACTGTCAAACTCCTATGGCTAAGTGAAAGTGCTAAAGCATTATAGTCCGGTTGCCTCGCTCGCTCCGCTATCACCTCCTTAATAGGACCAAGACGTTGGGTTAAGTGTGAATGCGTGTTTTTTGCGAGCACCTCCGCATTATATGCGTGGGGGTTGAAGCCGACGGCTGCAATCTTTCAGGTTATACACATGTATACATAAACAGCCGTCCATGAGGCATCATATTACTTTCAGGCAAAAGTATAAAAATAGCCTTATAAAATTTATAAAAGCATTTCGCTTACAATGAGATTACATATCACTCAAACATAATATATTTTTAGCACTGGGTCTCTATCAAACGAGCACCCTCAAGAACTTCTTCAAAGTAGTGCTCAGCAGCCATTCGACCTATGGCCGAATCCTGCGCTACAACAGTGGTAGCATCCATCTCCGCCCAGTATGCTTTAACACGGGCAAAGGCCATCCGTGAGCCCTCTATGCACGCCGACCTCTTCATCACATTAATGCGCGACACCACGTCAAGGAACTGCTGCACCAAGCTGAAATAGCTGTTCGGTTTTGGCCTTACCGGCCATAGCTGATCCACAACAGACCTCATGGTGAGTCCGAACAACCTATTCAGTTCGGCCCATTCAGCTAATTGGTCAGTCAATGAAAGCGGATGCTCGGGAGAATGGAATTGTGTCCAAAACAGCTGGTCCACTTCACGGTCCGTCTGACCCTAGAAGTACTTCGCCGCATCGGCAGTGCTCACCGCCAAATCCATAAACACATCCTCCGAACTCCACAGCCGATCCATAGAGGCATACCGTGGATCTCTGAACTTCCTCCGCAACATAAAGGATTTCCCAGCTACAATATCCCCGACTTCCCGCAGCTCCTCCTTCTTCGCCCTCATAGTAGAGCGGATGTCTTTTCTCGTTGCAGCAGCCTTCTCAAGGTTCGATGCCTTCGCTAGGTTTTCCTTTTCAAGAACCCAGCAACGGTCGGCGGCGGCTTTTAATTCTATGGCCATCTTGGCCATCTTATCTCGGCTCTCGCCATGCGCGGCCTTCTCGGCTTTCAACTCTTCGGCCGCCTTCAAAGCAGCCACATTACCAAACCTCGCTTGTTCCTTGGCTCAGGCAAGTTCTGCCCGCAAGGCTTCAACAGTGGCAGCTCCATCTGCAGTCACAACATATTAAAGATACTGGCATCATGCTGCTCTTACTATGTGGCGTTTACCAGATAATGGCACTTACCCTGTGCCTCGTCAAGCCTTTTGTTAACAAGCTCGATGTTGGCGTCTGCCGCATCCAACTGCCGTTTTAAATGGGCAAACTCGCTAGTCTGGCTAGCCATCGGAGCTCCCATCACCTGCACATCGAGGCAGTATGGTTATTACCTTGGAATATGATCCTCTGTTCGTCGTCGTTTCCGACGACAACCAGAGTCTCAGGGGCTACTATCTACATAGGGCACACCTAGCATGTACAAGACTATCATACATTATTTTACGTACCTCAAAGCATGTCAGTAGACTCATAAAAGCTTCATGCAATCCGCTTTTGGCGGACGAGTTTCTCTCCATCACCGTATTCATCAGCACATGGTGTTCATCTGAGATGGCCGCTCGCCCCACCAACTCCCTCAGAACCAGACGGTGCTGGACTCTTTTTTCTGCTCTCTTCGGGAGCCGGACACTGGGAGCTTCGGGGGTCAATGGGATTATCTTCTGGCCTCACCGGACTCGGAGAGGCCCTCCGTGACGACACTTCGGGGTCGCCCGCTTCCGGAGCGGAGGAGTCCGGAGGAGGCGTTTCGCTCTCCATCATCTCTGGAAGAAGATCCCCCGAAGACGAGCTCATTTGAGAGGGGCTAAGTCCCGAACTACAAAGATATATGCGGTGGTTATTTTCTCAGAAGAAAAAGATGGCATACATCTACTATTAAAGTATTTCGGGTCACTTACGACTCGCTAGAGAATTGATCCCCCCGCGGACTTTGTGCGGCAAAAGCACCCCCCAAGGTAGGACCCTCTGTGGGAGACTTCTTCTCCCATTTGGAAGCTTCGGCTTCCGAATCCCTGGGCGCAGTCCTTTTCCTCCTCCGGTCGTCTTCCTTCATGGAGACGCTCGCTCCCTCGGTTAGAATGGGCAGCGTTTGGGGCCCGCGTCCGCCCGTATTATCCTCCCGAGTATCTTCCTTCAAGGGCTCCGGGCAAGGTGCGACCTGGAGCATCTTTTCCAATACCGGATTGTCCAAACCCTCAGGGAGGGGGCCGAACACCGAATCAACTTCGCCTTTGTTAGCCAGTCCTGGTCAAAAAGCGAACTCTCAGAAATAACTTCGTAACAAATGAGAGATAATATGTTCGGCCGGAAGATTCCTTACCTGTTCGGCGGCATGGTTACTGCTCAGGCCCACGTCCTCGGTGATTTCCGGACACTCTACCTGAGGTCCGAAGAATGACATGTACATCTCCTCGTGCGTCAGGCCGTGGAAATTTTGAATGACACGTGGTCCCTCGGGATTGAACTCCCACCAGCGAAGGGGCCGGCGTTTGCAAGGCTGGACTTGACGAACCAGCATAACTTGTATTACCGCAACCAAACTAAAATCTCCATTGAAGAGATCTCGAATGCGGCTTTGCAGTATAGGCACGTCCTTGGCTGGACCCCAGCTCAGACCTCTGCTGATCCATGACATCAGCTGTGGTGGAGGGCCCGAGCGGAAAACAGGGGCGGCCGCCCACTTGGCACTTCTAGGAGCCGTGATGTAGAACCACTCCTGTTGCCATAATTCAGACACCTCTGGAATGGAACCTTTGGGCCATGGAGCTCCCGTCATCTTGCATATTGAGGCACCTCCACACGCTGCATGTTGCCCCTCGATCATCTTTGGCTTTACTTCAAAGGTCTTGAGCCACAGGCCAAAGTGAGGGGTAACCTGGAGGAAGGCCTCACGCACGACAATAAATGTCATGATATGAAGAAAGGAGTCCGGAGCTAGATCATGGAAATCTAGCCCGTAATAAAACATCAAACCCCTGACGAAAGGATCCAGAGCAAGGCCTAGACCTCGGAGGAAGTGGGAGACGAACACGACGTTCTCGTTGGGTTTAGGGCAGGGGACGGCCTGCCCTCGGGCAGGCAGCCGATGCAAAACCTCGGCGGTCAGATATCTGGCCTCCCTCAACTTTTTGATGTCTTCTTCCATGACGGAGGAAGGCACCCATCGGCCTTGAAGGCTAGATCCGGACATGATTGAAGGTTCGGAGCACCTGACCTGAACTTTGGGTGTTTGAGCTTGAGGTGGGGGAAGGATTCAATTGAGCACGGGAGGGAAAAAATAAAAGCCTTGTCCCTTTATAAAGAGGGTGAATATCAAGCGTCCTCTCCGTGGCCGTTTGGACTTGCCTATAGTCTAGGAGTCCTAGAAGCGGTTGGGTTACCCACGCCCGTATTGATGAGAATCCCGGAATAAGGGGACACGATCTCTGCTTCGACGAGACGTGCCAAGGAAACTGCCTCGCATGACACGCTGAGGTGGGACAATAAAACGATTCGAATAAAGGCTTGGCCGTGGTGCGATGTCACACTACAGAATACGTCAGCAGATTAGATTTGTGTAAATATTATTCTCTCTATGGCAATATGTGGAAACTTATTTTGCAGAGCCGGACACTATCTTTGTGTTCAAAATCTTCTATGAAGTACTTGGAGGAGGAACCCACCTTGCAATGCCGAAAACAATCTGCGCGCCGGACTGGTCGTCATTGAAGTCTGGTTCAGGGGCTACTGAGGGAGTCCTGGATTAGGGGGTGTCCGGATGGCCGGACTATACCTTCAGCCGGACTCCTAGACTATGAAGATACAAGATTGAAGACTTCGTCCCGTGTTCGGAAGGGACTTTCCTTGGCGTGGAAGGCAAGCTTGGCGATACGGATATGTAGATCTCCTACCATTGTAACCGACTTTGTAACCCTAACCCTCTCCGGTGTCTATATAAACCGGAGAGTTTTAGTCCGTAGGACAACATACATAACAACAATCATACCATAGGCTAGCTTCTAGGGTTTAGCCTCTCCGATCTCGTGGTAGATCTACTCTTGTACTACCCATATCATCAATATTAATCAAGCAGGACGTAGGGTTTTACCTCCATCAAGAGGGCCCGAACCTGGGTAAAACTTCGTGTCCCTTGCCTCCTGTTACCATCCGGCCTAGACGCACAGTTCGGGACCCCCTACCCGAGATCTGCCGGTTCTGACACCTACAATGCCTCCTATAAACATGTCAATTTTTGTGGAGTGCATGTTTGCAAGTACACACCAAATAGGGAAGATAGATATTGCAAGGGGCATAAGTACTTAGAAACCAAATTGTTGCAAGAAGAGCTAGATGAATGTGCTGAAAATTTAAGATATCTTACCCATACGTGCGAACTTTGCAATGAACATGGTCATTTAAATCTCCAATGCAAATTGTTTCATGACCGAATCGTATCCAAAAATTGTGATAATTTGATTACCCTTGAGCAACATAAAGAGCTTTAGTCTTCTTTTGGGTTATGAAGAAATGAAACGTATAACTGAGGGTATTCCAGAGTTTAATCTTGATAGAGTTCTTGATTTTGATCTAGAAGAAATTTATATGTATTGTGCGGTGAATTGTATTGAAAATCCTTATATTGCCAATTACATAAAGAAAAGAAAACAAATAGAGGATGAAGAGAATACTAAAGGAAGGGAAGAGACTTCCCTATATCCTCCTATTATTTCTTATGATGAATCAGGTAACGAGTAGGAGCCTCCTATTCAACCAATCTCATTAATAAGGAGCTCCAAAAAGAGGATTGAACCCACAAATGAGGTGAAGAAGAAGAAAAGAAAAAGGAAGAGAGGTAAAAAGGTATCGCTCCCAAATAAAGTTGCTCCTATTATTGCTGTGCCTCATGAAAATGAAGATTATGATTGGGAAGATAATGATACTTCTTATGATTTTGAAAATCTTTTTGGCACTTGCTTGGAAGGATATAATAATTGCTATACTATTGGTGCTATCCATACTATTAATGATGAGAGTGATTATGCTTATGATATGAAAAGGCCCAAGCTTGGGGATGCTACGCTTAATGAAGATGATATTTTTAGTCTCCCAAGTTTTGATATGCAAGTTTATAATGATGTTAGCATGCCTCCTACTTATGATGATTATTTTGATGATACTTATGCTATAAAAAGTAGTGATTATATTTATAAAACTTGTCATGATTATGATTACCCCTTCTCTGAACATTACTCTTTTAATGTGGAAGCAATTTATAGTATTCGAGTCTCTTATGATACTCCCACTATTATTCATGAGAAGAATCTTGCTTATGTGGAGAGTAGTAAATTTTCTATGCTTGTAGATTATGAAAAGAATGCTTTAGGTGCTGGTTATATTGTTGAATTCATTCATGATGCTACTGAAAATTATTATGAGGTAGGAATATATGCTTGTAGGAGTTGCAATAATATCAAGTTTCCTCTCTATGTTCTTAAAGTTTTGAAGTTATGCTTGTTTTACCTTCCTATGCAAGTTGATTCTTGTTCCCATAAGTTGTTTGCTCACAAAATTCCTATGCATAGGAAGTATGTTAGACTTAAATGTTCTAGTCACATTCTTCATGATGCTCTCTTTATGTTTCAATTCTTATCTTTTATGTGAGCATCGTTGAAATCATCATGCCTAGCTAGGGGCGTTAAACTATAGCGCTTGTTGGGAGGCAACGCAATATTATTTTTGTTCCTTGCTTTTTGTTCCTGTTTAGTAATAAATAATTCATCTAGCCTCTGTTTAGATGTGGTTTCATGTCTTTAATTAGTGTTTGTGCCAAGTAGAACCTTTGGGAAGACTTGGGGAAAGTCTTTGCGATCTTGCTGTAAAAAACAGAAACTTTAGCGCTCACGAGAATTGCTGCAATTTTCATTTGGAGAGTGATATTTAGTTAATTCTTTTTTAAGATGATTAATAGATAAATTCCTCAGGTCCAGAAATTTATTTAAGAATTTTATGAGTTCCAGAAGTATACGTTTGATCCAGATTACTACAGACTGTTCTGTTTTTGATAGTTTCTGTTTTTCATGTGTTGTTTACTTGTTTTGATGAATCTATGGCTAGTAAAATAGTTTATAAACCATAGATAAGTTGGAATACAGTAGGTTTAACACCACTATAAATAAATAATTAGTTCATTACAGTACCTTGAAGTGGTGATTTATTTTCTTATACTAACGGAGCTTATGAGTTTTCTGTTAAGTTTTGTGTTGTGAAGTTTTCAAGTTTTGGGTAAGGATTCGATGGACTATGGAATAAGGAGTGGTAAGGGCCTAAGCTTGGGGATTCCCAAGGCACCCCCAAGGTAATATTCAAGGACACCTAAAAGCCAAAGCTTGGGGATGCCCCGGAAGGCATCCCCTTTTTCGTCTTCGTTCATCGATAACTTTACTTGGAGCTATATTTTTATTCACCACATGATATGTGTTTTGCTTGGAGCGTCAATTTATTTTGTTAGAATTTGCTTGCTGTTATTTAGAACAATGTTTTGCATCTTTTATTTCAATAAAAGTGGCATTGATAGCATTTACTATGCCTATGTTACAAGTATACATGTTGCTGTTTGAAAACAGAAAGTTTACCGCTGTTGCAATAATTCCCTAGAAAAGTCAGAATGTGATAAAATGTTGAAACCTTTTGAATATTAAGATCTTATAAATTTACTACATTGTGAATTTTATTTTATAATTTTTGGAGCTAGGGAAGTATGGATGTTGCTGCATTCTTTACAGACTATCCTGTTTAGGCAGATTGCTGTTATGTTTGCATTGTTTGCATATGTTTGCTTCTTTAATGATTCTATTTGAGGATAGTACTATTAAATATGCAGAGGAATTTAGTATGCAATGTTGAATAATAATTTTAGTGATTTTCTACAATAGAGTATGATAAGGTTTTTGCAATGGTTTATACTAACCTATCTCACGAGTCCTTGTTGAGTTTTGTGTGGATGAAGCTTTTGAGATTTAGGGAGACCTTGATATGAGAGGAATTAAGGAGACACAATAGCTCAAGCTTGGGGATGCCCAAGGCACCCCAAGATAATATTTCAAGAAGTCTCAAGCATCTAAGCTTGGGGATGCCCCGGTTGGCATCCCACCTTTCTTCTTCAACAATTATCGGTTAGTATCGGTTGATCCTCAGTTTTTGCTTCTTCACATGATGTTTGCTATTCTTAGATGTCATTTTATTTTGCTTTGCTTGATGTTTGAATAGAGTACCAAGATCTGAAATTATTAAATGTTAGAGAGTCTTCACATAGTTGCATAATTATTCTACTACTCATTGATCTTCACTTATATCTTCCGGAGTAGTTTGACATTTGCTCTAGTGCTTCACTTATATCTTTTAGAGCATGGTCGTAGTTTTATTTTGAAGAAATAGATGAACTCTCATGCTTCACTTAGATTATTTTGAGAGTCTTAAATAGCATGGTAATTTGCTTAAAATCCTAATATGCTAGGTATACAAGATTAATAATAAAATTCTCTTATGAGTGTGTTGAATACTAAGAGAAGTTTGATACTTGATGATCGTTTTGAGATATGAGGATGGTAATATTAGAGTCATGCTAGTTGAGTAGTTGTGAATTTGAGAAATACTTGTGTTGAAGCTTGTGATTCCCGTAGCATGCACGTATGGTGAACCGTTATGTGATGAAGTTGGAGCATGATTTATTTATTGATTGCCTTCCTTATGAGTGGAGGTCGGGGACGAGCGATGGTCTTTTCCTACCAATCTATCCCCCTAGGAGCATGCGCGTAATACTTTGTTTCGATAACTAATAGATTTTTGCAATAAGTATAAGTATGTGAGTTCTTTACGACTAATGTTGAGTCCATGTATTATACGCACTCTCACCCTTCCACCATTGCTAGCCTCTCTAGTACTGCGCATCTTTCGCCGGTACCATAAACCCACCATATACCTTCCTCAAACAGCCACCATACCTACCTATTATGGCATTTCCATAGCCATTCCGAGATATATTGCCATGCAACTTTCCACTGTTCCGTTTATTATGACACGCTTCGTCATTGTCATATTGCTTTGCATGATCATGTAGTTGACATCGTATTTGTGGCAAAGCCACCGTCCATAATTCTTTCATACATGTCACTCATGAGTCATTGCACATCCCGGTACACTGCCGGAGGCATTCATATAGAGTCATATCTTGCTCTAAGTATCGAGTTGTAATTCTTGAGTTGTAAGTAAATAAAAGTGTGATGATCATCATTATTAGAGCATTGCCCCAGTGAGGAAAGGATGATGGAGACTATGATTCCCCCATAAGTCGGATGAGACTCCGGAAAAAAAAATAAAATAAAAGAGGCCAAAGAAGCCCAAATAAAAAAAATAAAAGAGGCCATAAAAAGATAAGGCCCAAAAAATAAAAAATGAGAGAAAAAGAGAGAAGGGGCAATGCTACTATCCTTTTACCACACTTGTGCTTCAAAGTAGCACCATGATCTTCATGATAGAGAGTCTCCTATGTTGTCACTTTCATATACTAGTGGGAATCTTTCATTATAGAACCTGGCTTGTATATTCCAATGATGGGCTTCCTCAAAATGCCCTAGGTCTTCGTGAGCAAGCAAGTTGGATGCACACCCACTAGTTTCTTTTGTTGAGCTTTCATATACTTATAGCTCTAGTGCATCCGTTGCATGGCAATCCCTACTCACTCACATTCATATCTATTGATGGGCATCTCCATAGCCCATTGATACGCCTAGTTGATGTGAGACTATCTTCTCCTTTTTGTCTTCTCCACAACCACCATTCTATTCCACCTATAGTGCTATGTCCATGGCTCACGCTCATATATTGCGTGAAGATTGAAAAAGTTTGAGAACATCAAAAGTATGAAACAATTGCTTGGCTTGTCATCGGGGTTGTGCATGATTTAAATACTTTGTGTGGTGAAGATAGAGCATAGCCAGACTATATGATTTTGTAGGGATAGCTTTCTTTGGCCATGATATTTTGAGAAGACATAATTGCTTTATTAGTATGCTTGAAGTATTATTATTTTTATGTCAATATGAACTTTTGTCTTGAATCTTTTGGATATGAATATTCATATCACAAGTAAGAAGAATTACATTGAAATTATGCCAACTAGCATTCCACATCAAAAATTATCTTTTTATCATTTACCTACTCGAGGACGAGCAGGAATTAAGCCTGGGGATGCTTGATACGTCTCCAACGTATCTATAATTTTTGATTGCTCCATGCTATATTATCTACTGTTTTAGGCAATATTGGGCTTTATTTTCCACTTTTATATTATTTTTGGGACTAACCTATTAACCGGAGGCCTAGCCCAGATTTGTTGTTTTATGCCTATTTCAGTGTTTCAAGGAAAAGGAATATCAAACGGAGTCAAAATGGAATGAAATCAACTGGAGACGTTATTTTTGGAAGGAAACCTACCGGATAGACTTGGACCCTACGTCAGAAGATGAAGGAGGAGCTCACGAGGGTAGGGGGCGCGCCCCCTGCCTCGTGGCCACCCCTTCGGTCCACCGACGTACTCCTTTCACCCATATATACCCACATATCCTAAAACTTCCAGAACGGAGAATAGATCGGGAGTTCCGCCACCAGAAGCATCCGTAGCCACCGAAAGCCAATCTAGACCCGTTCCGGCACCCTGCCGGAGGGGGAATCCTTCTCCGGTGGCCATCTTCATCATCCCGGTGCTCTCCATGACGAGGAGGGAGTAGTTCTCCCTCGGGGCCGAGGGTATGTACCAGTAGCTATGTGTTTGATCTCTCTCTCTCTCTCTCTCTCGTGTTCTTGATTTGGCACGATCTTGATGTATCGCGAGCTCTGCTATTATAGTTAGATCTTATGTTTCTCCTCCCCCTCTTCTCTCTTGTAATGAATTGAGTTTCCCCTTTGAAGTAATCTTATCAGATTGAGTCTTTAAAGATTTGAGAACACTTGATGTATGTATTGCCGTGCGTATCTGTGGTGACAATGGGATATCACATGATTCACTTGATGTATGTTTTGGTGATCAACTTGCGGGTTCCGCCATGAACCTATGCATAGGGGTTGGCACACGTTATCGTCATGATTCTCCGGTAGAACTTTGGGGCACTCTTTGAGGTCCTTTGTGTTGGTTGAATAGATGAATCTGAGATTGTGTGATGCATATCGTATAATCATACCCACGGATACTTGAGGTGACATTGGAGTATCTAGGTGACATTAGGGTTTTGATTGATTTATGTCTTAAGGTGTTATTCTAGTATGAACTCTAGGGCTGTTTGTGACACTTATAGGAATAGCCCAACGGATTGATTGGAAAGAATAACTTTGAGGTGGTTTCGTACCCTACCATAATCTCTTCGTTCGTTCTCCGCTATTAGTGACTTTGGAGTGACTCTTTGTTGCATGTTGAGGGATAGTTTTACGATCCAATTATGTTAGTATTGTTGATGGAACTTACACTAGCGAAAGTATGAACCCTAGGCCTTATTTCCATGCATTGCAATACCATTTACGCTCAATTTTATCATTAGTTACCTTGCTGTTTTTATATTTTCAGATTACAAAAACTATTATCTACTATCCATATACCACTTGTATCACCATCTCTTCGCCGAACTAGTGCACCTATACAATTTACCATTGTATTGGGTGTGTTGGGGACATCAGAGACTCTTTGTTATTTGGTTGCAGGGTTTCTTGAGAGAGACCATCTTCATCCTACGCCTCCTACGGATTGATAAACCTTAGGTCATCCACTTGAGGGAAATTTGCTACTGTCCTACAAACCTCTGCACTTGGAGGCCCAACAACGTCTACAAGAAGAAGGTTGTGTAGTAGACATCACTGTCTCTTGTTGATACACATCCCTAGGATTCTCAGTATAATTGAGAAGGATGCTGGCGTCTTGGCTTGTGGCCACGTCTAAATAATGCACATACCTGGACACCAGGGGCTTCTTACAAAGGGCACTGTTTAGGCCCGGTTTATACCATAAAGACCGAATACCTTAGGGAGTGTTCGGCGTCGCGAGTTTGGCCTTATATGCATCAGCTCCGAATCATGTCTTTGGTCAAATGTTGGGTTTGCCCGGCTCCTATGTTTTGGTACCTTACGTTCTGCTCTATCGGCTAAGGTAGCACTAGGAGAACTACTGCAATTGTGCCCCGGGTCATCCGGACAAGCGCCTCAGTAGAGAAAGCCGAAAACTGACTGTCATGCTATAGCGTGAGACTGGTCAACCACTCGATGACCTATTGGAATGTTAGAATCCCCCCCCCTTAACGAAGGGCCGTTTCCCGGCCAGGCATGTACGCACCCCGAATTCGGGAGAGTGCGGAGCCACCAGGGGCTATATAGTAGCCCCACCGTCAAACTCCTATGGCTAAGTGAAAGTGTTAAAGCATTATAGTCCGGTTGCCTCGTTCGCTGTGCTATCACCTCCTTAATAGGGCCAAGACGTTGGGTTAAGTGTGAACATGCGTCTTCTGCGAACACCGCCGCATTATATGCGTGGGGGCTGAAGCCGACGACTGCAATCTTTCAGGTTATACACATGTATACATAAATGGACGCACATGAGGCATCATATTACTTTGAGGGAAAAGTATAAACACAGCCCGAATAAATTTCATAAAAACATTGTGTTTACAATGGGAACACATGTCACTCAAACATAATATTCTTCGAGCACTGGGCCTCTATCAAACGAGCACCCTCGAGAACCTCTTCGAAATAGTGCTCAGCATCCACTCGGCCTATGGCCGAACCCTGCGCCGCAACAGTGGTAGCATCGATCTCCGCCCAGTACGCTTTAACACGGGCAAGGGCCATCCGCGAGCCTTCTATGCACGCCGACCTCTTCATCGCATTGATGCGCAGCACTGCACCAAGGAACTGCTGCACTAAGTTGAAATAGCTGTTCAGCTTCGGCTTCTCCGGCCACAGCTGATCCACGACTGACCTCATGGCGACTCCGGACAACCTATTGAGTTCGGCCCATTCGGCTAGCTGATCAGTCAATCGAAGCAGACGCTCTGGAATGTTAAATTGCGACCAGAACAGCTTGTCCACTTCACGATCTGTTTGATTTCGGAAATATTTGGCCGCATCGACATCGCTCGCCGCCAAGTCCATATATGCATCTGCCGAACTCCACAGCCGATCCAGAGGGGCATACCATGGATCTCCAAACTTCCTCCGCAGCATGAAGGGCTTCTCAGCCGCAATATCCCCAGCTTCATGTAGCTCCTCCTTCGCTCTCATAGTAGAGCGGGTGTCTTTGGTCGTCATCGTGGCCTTTTCAAGGTCCGTCGCCTTCACTCGGTTTTCTTCTTCAAGGAACTGGCAACGGTCGGCAGTGTCTTTTAACTTTACAACCATCTTGGCCATTTTCTCTTTGCTCTCGCAATGCGCGGCCTTCTCGGCCCTCAACACTTCGGCCGCCTTCAAAGCAGTCGCATTACTCCTCCTTGCTTGTTCTTTGGCTCGGGAAAGTTCCACCCGAAGGGTTTCCACGGTGGCAGCTCCATCTGCAGTCACAACATGTTAAAGATACTGGCATCATGCTGCTCTTACTATGTGACATTCACCAGAAAGCATTACTTACCCTATGTCTCATCAAGCCGCTTGTTAACAAGCTCGATGTCGGCATCTGCCGCATCTAGTTGCCGCTTTAGTTTGGCAAACTCATTAGTCCGGCTAGCCACTAGAGTTTCCACCACCTGCACATAAAGGCAGTTTGGTTATTACCTGGGACTACGATCCTCTATTCGCCGCCGTTCTCGGCGACAACCAGAGTCTCAGGGCTACTATCTACACATGGCACACCTCAAAGCCTGTCAGTAGACTCATAAAGGCTTCATGCAATCCGCTTTCGGCGGACAAAATTATTTCCATCACCGTACCCATTAACGTACGGTGTTCTTCTGAGATGGCCGCTTGCTCCAACAGCTCCCTCAGTACGTCTGACCGCATACCAGACGGTGCCGGACTCTTTTGTTTGCTCTCTTCAAGAGCCGGATGCTCAGGACTTCGGGTGACTAAAGGATTATCTTCTGGCCTCACCGGATCCGGAGAGGCCCTCCGTGACGACACTTCAAGGTCGCCCGCTTCTTGAGCGGGGGAGTCTGTAGCGACCCGACCCGAATGGATCAAGTCTCTGTGCTCCGGTGTCATCCCTGGATCAGTAATGCTGACACCACATAGTACTTCGAAGGATTTATAGCAGAGTAGCAATCACACACTTATTACACCGGTGTCTCAAAAGAGAACTTATTACAATAAATATGGCTTAAGGCCATCCAATAACGATAACAGCGGAAGACTTGGAAGGTAAATGGGTCCATCAACTCCAACGGCATCACTGAGTATAGAACCACGACCTAAAAGCACCTTACTCGTCGTCTGAAAAGTCTGCAACATGAAAGTTGCAGCCCGAAAATGGGTCAGCACATGGAATATGCTGGCAATGTAACACATAGAGAGTAATGGAACGAAACAGCTATACTATATGCATATTTGGCTGGTGGAAAGCTCTATGGTTACTGTTTTGCGTAAAGCCAGTTTTTCCCTACTGCAAAGGAATAAATTTTATTTAACTATCATGGTGGTTGAACATCGAGAATGGTTGACAGCATTCCGATCCCAATTAAGTGAACAATTAAAACCCAACAATATTAATTAGAAGTAACATGATGAGATTCACATGATATTCAAGTACCAGATACTCAAGATGTCCATAACCGGGGACACGGCTAATCATGATTAGTTTAGTACACTCTGCAGAGGTTTGCGCACTTTTCCCCACAAGACTCGATCGCCTCCGTTGGATTTCTCACACTACATGGTGTTTGAGAAACGGATGACCGAGACACAGTCTTTCAGAAGCGCTAGCACCTTACGATGGATAGACCGGTACACCTACTTTCCCCTACATCTGTTAGTCTACCCTGTAAGAGTTCGCACGACTTAGTCAACTATGCCAGAGCCCATATTGGCTTGTGGCTGCACACGGAAGTATTTAGTATGAAAGACCTTATGATCCCTTTGAGCCTGGGTGGCGGTCTAAAAGAAAAACAGGCAAGTCCTGATAGAAACCAGGTGCCTCGATCCACCCAGATGTGTGTTTAAGTTGCCACCTTAGATAAACCATTAAAATTATCAATCTCACATCTGTCATGGAATATCACTCACCCAATCCACGTCTACTAGCATAGCATGGCATAATAAGCAAACATAGAAGTAACTCCCAAAGGTTTTGTAGTAAATAGGTAATAGGTACTACCTCATCTACTTCCCATCCCTCAGTTTAATTAGATCCTAATCATGCAATGTGTGAGGATTGATCTAATGCAATAAAACTGGGTTGTAGAAAAGGTATGATCAAAGTGTTACTTGCCTTGCTGATGATCCGCGAGTCCTAGAGATTCGAAGTAACAGGCGGCGCAATCCGGGTAATCTATCGCAGACAAACAACAAGCATACAATAAGTACTCATCTAATGCATAGGTAAAACTCGAACAAGAGATCGAACAAGAAAGCTCAACTTAAGAACTCCGGTTGCAAAGAAAGAAAGAACCGAACAAAGCAACGAAAAACAAATGGCGGAAGAAAACAACTCGGTTCTAGCAAGTTGAAACTAGGTCAAGTTTTACAGTAGCAAAAACTTATATAAGTTGATTAGTCGGAACGGCGGTTTCGAAACGAAACTCCAGGCGCTTGAATCACTTGATTCCGATAAACGGGCGAGAAGATAAACTAGAACGAAGATCGGATCTGAGATCGCGATCGCGGAATAAATCCGACGAAAAGAAAAAGAAGAACGGTTAAACGAACGAATGCTCGTTAACCGAGGAATAACCGGTGATCACGTTCGTTAGGACGAACGGTCCGGCGAACGGTCTCTAGGCAACTAAACCAGAAAATAAAATGAATCCGATCTAGGGTTTCGGAAGAAAATCGAAACGACGAACGAAAAGAAAACCGGAACGGTTTATAAGAAAAACTGAACCGAGGAAAAGAAGAGGCGCGGCGTGGCTACCTCGGCGAGGCTCCGGCAGCGGCGACGTAGGGCGGCGGCGCTATAGGGCGGCGGCGGCGGCGGCGCAAGGTGCGGGCGGCGGCGCTAGGGGCGGCTTGGGCGCGGGGTGAGGGCGCGGGGTGGTGTGGGAAAAAGGGGGGGGGTGTGGGGTATTTAAAGAGGGGAGGGGTGAGGAAACTTGGGGGAGGGGGCAAGAAAAATAGAAAAAAAAACGACGGCGCGGAGTCCTACTAGGACTCCGTTTGGGGCGGCGGCGCTGGCTGCCTGCGCGCTGGCGCGCGCGCGAGGGGGAGAGGCCGGCCTGGCCTGCGGCTGGGCCTTGGCCCAGGCGTTGCGATTTTTTTTAAATCGGTTACGCGCGCAGAAAAAACAAAAGAAAGAAAATCTAAACGAACTCCAAACTTCCCAAAGTAAATTTTCCCCGACTCCTAAAAATGAGTCGAACAAAATGAACTTTTCTCGGGGCCTAGATGCAAATTTTTGAAACACGCATTTTTCCCTAATTCAAATAAAAAGGCAAATAAACTCTGACAAATCCAATGATCCTCTTTTCAAAATTTGAGAAAGCTCAAATATGAAAATGACGAAATCTCCAACTCTCTCCGAGGGTCCTTGAGTTGCGTGAAATTTCTAGGATCGACAAAAATGCAAGAAATATGATATGCATGATGATCTAGTGTATAACATTCCAAATTGAAAATTTGGGATGTTACAAACCTACCCCCCCTTAAGATGAATCTCGCCCTCGAGATTCGGGTTGGCTAGGAAATAGGTGAGGGTGGTCCTTGAGCAATTCTTCTTCTCTCTCCCAGGTGGCTTCATCCTCTGAGTGGTGGTTCCACTGAACTTTGCAAAACTTGATAACCTTGCTGCGGGTAACTCTGCTGGCATAATCGAGAATCTTGACTGGTTTCTCCTCATACGTTAAGTCGTCCTTCAACTGAATCGCTTCAAGCGGCACTGTATCTCTTAATGGTACCCCCGCCATCTCGGCGTGACATTTCTTTAGCTGAGAAACATGGAATACATCATGAACTCCTGACAGTCCCTCTGGTAATTCCAACTTATAAGCGACTTCTCCCATACGTTGCAAGATCCTATATGGTCCAACGAAACGCGGTGCTAATTTTCCCTTAACTCCAAAGCGCTTAACCCCTCGTAGTGGGGATACTCGGAGATAAACTCTGTCTCCGGTTTCGTAAACTGTCTCCTTGCGTTTAGAATCTGCGTAGCTCTTCTGCCTGGACTGGGCTACCTTGAGCCTATCACGAATCAATTTCACCTTCTGTTCAGACTCTTTAATCAAATCGGGTCCAAACAACTGACGGTCTCCAACTTCGTCCCATGACAACGGTGTCCTGCACCTCCTTCCATATAAAGCTTCGAAAGGTGCCATCTTCAAACTGGTTTGGTAGCTGTTGTTATAGGAAAATTCTGCATACGGCAAGTTATCGTCCCAACTAGATCCATAATCTAGTGCACAAGCTCTCAGCATATCTTCCAAAATCTGATTGACTCTCTCGGTCTGTCCATCTGTCTGCGGATGAAAAGTGATGCTGAACTCTAGCCTGCTTCCCAAAGTTTCATGCAACTGATTCCAAAACTTTGAGGTAAATTGGGTTCCTCTGTCTGATACAATACTCCTCGGAACTCCATGCAAACAAATGATCCTAGTCATGTATATCTTTGCCAACTTAGCACTGGTGTAAATGGTCTTAACTGGAATGAAATGTGCTACATTCGTCAACCGATCAACTACTACCCATATCAAGTCATAACCTGCCTTCGTCCTGGGTAGTCCTGTGATAAAATCCATGCCTATCTTATCCCACTTCCATTCGGGTATCGGCAATGGTTGCAACAATCCGGCTGGCTTCTGATGTTCTGCCTTCACTCTATGACACACGTCACAAACTACTACATATGCTGCAATGTCCTTCTTCATTCCGGTCCACCGATTACTGCATCAGGCTGATCTTCAACCTCCTCCACGTTAACGTGGTTCACATGTCCCCTATTGAAAGGGTTCGTCTTCTTCCCTGAGCTTCCATTGCCATTTCCATTCTGGCTTCAGGACATTCATTGGCATAATGTCCGGTCTTGGAACACTTGAAACAGGTGACTTGACTCAGATCTCTCTTGGCTGGGGTTGATGGGGTGGTACGGTTCTGGCCGTTGCTTCCTCCATTCCCATTACCATTCTTGTGCCCATAGTGGTTGTGCGAACTACCTCCTCCATGGGTATGCTGAAACTGAAATCCCAATTTAGGGGTAAAACGGGGCTTCTGCTGGGCTCCAGAGTTATACTTCCCTTGTCCATACTTCCTCTTGCGGTTCTCAATCTGCTGTTGCTTCCCTTCAATCATGATGGCACGATCTACCAACTCCTGGTACTTGTTGAAACTTGCTACCATCAACTGCATGCTTAACTCATCATTCAATCCTTCCAGAAACTTCTCCTGCTTGGTTGCATCCATAGCAACGTCATCTGGGGCATAACGTGCTAACTTGCTGAAGTCGTCAACGTACTGGCCAACTGTCCTTCCTCCTTGGCGTAAGTTGCGAAACTCACGCTTCTTCATGGCCATAGCTCCTGCTGAAATATGGGCAGTGTGGAAAGCTTGCTGAAACTGATCCCATGTGACAGTGTCAACTGGGAAGGTGGCTGTGAAATTCTCCCACCATGCTGCCGCGGGTCCTTCTAACTGATGTGCGGCAAACTTCACCTTCTCACCATCCGTGCATCCTGCAGTGGTCAACTCCCTTCCTATCTTGCGGAGCCAATTGTCTGCTACTATTGGCTCAGTGCTACTAGAAAACACCGGCGGATTCAGCCTAAGGAAACGGGCTAAGTGGTCAACAGGTGGCGGCGGTGGTGGTGGGTTGTTGTTGTTGTTCTGCTGGTTCTGGACTAACATCTGCATCAATTGATTCTGCTGCTGGATCAACTGAGTGAGCTCCGGTGGAAATCCATTGTCACGTCTCGGAGGCATCTGAGGGTTTAGAATAGATGAGAAATAAGAATAGAGTGAGGTCTAAAGAAAAAAACACTACCCCAATGCACATGAGCAAATGCACACAAATCACTTCATTCAATTCAAACAAGGGCTTACAAACGATCTAGCTATCGCAAAAGTGCTCGAACTATAATGTTTACATGGGGGTAATACTAATAATATTTGGTGGTCATCTAGAAATTTGAACCGGTGGAAGACTCCATGATGTCCGCTCCAGCTTCGTCTTCAAAGTCGGGTTCACTTGGATCCGAATCGGTGTCGTCGATGATGATGTAATTGTCCGGACATGCGACGTACATGTCTTCCCCCCTGCATGCTAACTCCCTCTTGAGTTCTTCAATCTCTTGCTTAAGATCGCCATTGTGTCTTGCTAGAGCTACGATCTCGTCCATGTAGTCCTTGCGTGTAGCCTTCAGTTCTCCTTCTAGCTCGATGATTCTTGCCTTCGCATTCTTCAACTCTATCATATCATTGCATATCTGGTTCTCGTGGCGTCGATTGTGCTGGTTTAACTCCTGGATGAATGCTGCAATGGATCAATCCTTCTTGGTGTTGACTAACTCCCATTGTTCGTCTCGGCGTCCGCAAATCTGGTAGATAGTGTCCTTGAGGTCTTCTTGATAAACTTCTCCAATGCATCCTATGGTGATATGGGCTGCCATGCTCTTTCCCAGACTCCAGGTTGGTGCATTGAAAACACTATCTATGGGCTTCGTGATTGGCGCGAATGTCCTTCCCGGAACGTGAGCTTGAATCTTCCAGCGCTCCTCTTCAGGCAGAGTGGCGTTGAAGGTTCCCGTGAAACTTGGTAATCCAATGTTTAGGTACTTGGTGACTTCCTTCAAGTGAAATCCAAAAGGTGTGCCTTCATCCGGTTGAGCGTACTTGATCTTCGCATCCTTCATCCTAAAGAGTAGAAAAGATGAGGAGTTAGAAAATGAGGAGAGAATAGTGATCTATGGCTTTAACTTAGTGGTCGTTTCCTACAGTCAGCGTGTGCTCTGATACCATCTCTGTAGTGACCCAACCCGAATGGATCAAGTCTCTGTGCTCCGGTGTCATCCCTGGATCAGTAATGCTGACACCACACAGTACTTCGAAGGATTTATAGCAGAGTAGCAATCACACACTTATTACATCGATGTCTTAAAAGAGAACTTATTACAATAAATATGGCTTAAGGCCATCTAATAACGATAACAGCGGAAGACTTGGAAGGTAAATGGGTCCATCAACTCCAACGGCATCACTGAGTATAGAACCACGACCTAAAAGCACCTTACTCGTCGTTTGAAAAGTCTGCAACATGAAAGTTGCAGCCCGAAAACGGGTCAGCACATGGAATATGCTAGCAATGTAACACATAGAGAGTAATGGAACGAAACAGCTATACTATATGCATATTTGGCTGGTGGAAAGCTCTATGGTTACTGTTTTGCGTAAAGCCAGTTTTTCCCTACTGCAAAGGAATAAATTTTATTTAACTATCATGGTGGTTGAACATCAAGAATGGTTGACAGCATTCCGATCCCAATTAAGTGAACAATTAAAACCCAACAATATTAATTAGAAGTAACATGATGAGATTCACATGATATTCAAGTACTAGATACTCAAGATGTCCATAACCGGGGACACGGCTAATCATGATTAGTTTATTACACTTTGCAGAGGTTTGCGCACTTTTCCCCACAAGACTCGACCGCCTTCGTTGGATTTCTCGCACTACTGGTGTTTGAGAAACGGATGACCAAGACACAGTCTTTCAGAAGCGCTAGCACCTTACGATGGATAGACCGGTACACCTACTTTCCCCTACATCTGCTAGTCTACCCTGTAAGAGTTCGCACGACTTAGTGAACTATGCCAGAGCCCATATTGGCTTGTGGCTGCACACGGAAGTATTTAGAATGAAAGATCTTATGACCCCTTTGAGCCTGGGTGGCGGTCCAAAAGAAAAACAGGCAAGTCCTGATAGAAACCAGGTGCCTCAATCCACCCAGATGTGTGTTTAAGTTGCCACCTTAGATAAACCATTAAAATTATCAATCTCACATCTGTCATGGAATATCACTCACCCAATCCACGTCTACTAGCATAGCATGGCATAATAAGCAAACGTAGAAGTAACTCCCAAAGGTTTCGTAGTAAATAGGCAATAGGTACTACCTCATCTACTTCCCATCCCTCAGTTTAATTAGATCCTAATCATGCAATGTGTGAGGATTGATCTAATGCAATAAAACTGGGTTGTAGAAAAGGTATGATCAAAGTTTTACTTGCCTTGCTGATGATCCACGAGTCCTAGAGATTCGAAGTAACAGGCGACGCTATCCGGGTAATCTATCGCAGACAAACAACAAGCATACAATAAGTACCCATCTAATGCACAGGTAAAACTCGAACAAGAGATCGAACCAGAAAGTTCAACTTAAGAACTCCGGTTGCAAAGAAAGAAAGAACCGAACAAAGCAACGAAAAACAAACGGCGGAAGAAAACAACTCGGTTCTAGCAAGTTGAAACTAGGTCAAGTTTTACAGTAGCAAAAACTTATTTAAGTTGATTAGTCGGAATGGCGGTTTCGAAACGAAACTCCAGGCGCTTGAATCACCTGATTCCGATAAACGGGCAAGAAGATAAACTAGAACGAAGATCGGATCTGAGATCGCGATCGCGGAATAAATCCAACGAAAAGAAAAAGAAGAACGGTTAAATGAACGGACATTCGTTAACCGAGGAATAACCGGTGATCATGTTCGTTAGGACGAACGGTCCGGCGAACGGTCTCTAGGCAACTAAACCGGAAAAGAAAACGAATCCGATCTAGGGTTTCGGAAGAAAATCGAAACGACGAACGAAAAGAAAACCGGAACGGTTTATAAGAAAAACCGAACCGAGGAAAAGAAGAGGCGCAGCGTGGCTACCTCGGCGAGGCTCCGGCGGCGGCGACGTAGGGCGGCGGCGGCGTAGGCGACGGCGGTGGCGCAAGGTGCGGGCGGCGGCGGCGGCGCAAGGTGCGGGCGGCGGCGCTAGGGGCGGCTTGGGCGCGGGGTGGTGTGGGAAAAAGGGGGGGTGTGGGGTATTTAAAGAGGGGAGGGGTGAGGAAACTTGGGGGAGTGGGCAAGAAAAAGAGAGAAAAGAAACGACGGCGCGGAGTCCTACTAGGACTCCGTTTGGGGCGGCGGCGCTGGCTGCATGCGCGCTGGCGCGCGCGCGAGGGGGAGAGGCCGGCCTGGCCTGCGGCTGGGCCTTGGCCCAGGCGCTGCAATTTTTTTAAATCGGTTACGCACGCAGAAAAAACAAAAGAAAGAAAATCTAAACGAACTCCAAACTTCCCAAAGTAAATTTTCCCCGACTCCTAAAAATGAGTCGAACAAAATGAACTTTTCTCGGGGCCTAGATGCAAATTTTTGAAACACGCATTTTTCCCTAATTCAAATAAAAAGGCAAATTAACTCCGACAAATCTAATGATCCTCTTTTCAAAATTTGAGAAAGCTCAAATATGAAAATGATGAAATCTCCAACTCTCTCCGAGGGTCCTTGAGTTGCGTGAAATTTCTAGGATCGACAAAAATGCAAGAAAGATGATATGCATGATGATCTAGTGTATAACATTCCAAATTGAAAATTTGGGATGTTATAGAGTCCGGGGGAGGCGTTTCGCTCTCGATCATCTCCGGAAGAAGATCCCCCAAAGACGAGCTCTACTGAGAAGGGCTAAGATCCAAACTGCAAGATAACTGCTTCGGTTATTTTCCTCAGAGGTAAAGTAGCATATCTTCACTATCAAAGCACTTTTTGATTACTTACGGCTCGTTAGAAGGCAGATCCCCGCCCGGACTTTGTGCGGCAAGAGCACCCTCCAAGGCAGGACCCTCTAGTGGAGACTTCTTCTCCCGTTTGGAAACCTTGGTTTCCGGATCTTCAGGGTTAGTCCTCTTCCTTCCCTGGGGTGAGAGAATGCCAGATCCCTCCCCTTGGTTATCCTCCCTTACGGAGGCGCCCGTTCCCTTGGTCGGAATGGGTAGCGGTGGAGGCCCGCTTTCTCCTCCTTTATTCCCCCCTTTATCTTCCTGTGAGGGCTCCGGGCAAGGTGCTAGCTCGGGCATCTTTTCTAGTACCAGATTCTCCAAGCCTTTCGGAAGGGGGGCCGAACACCGGATCATCTTCGCCTTTGTTATCCAGTCCTGGTCAAAGAGCGATTTCTCAGAATAACGTCATGATAAATGAAAGACGGTGTGTTCGGCTAGAGGATAACTTACTTGGTCGGCGGTGCGGTTGCTGCTCAGGCCCACGTCCTCGGTAGTATCCGGACACTCTATCTGGGGTCTGAAGAATGATCTATACATCTCCTCATGCGTCAGGCCGAGGAAATTCTGAATAGCGCGCGGTCCTTCTGGGTTGAACTCCCGCATGCGAAGGGGACGGCGTTTGCATGGCTGGATTCATCGAACCAGCATGACTTGCATCACCATAATCAAACTAAAATCTCCTTCGAAGAGATCTCGAATGCGGCTCTGTAGTACATGCATGTCCTTGGCTGGACCCCAGCTCAGCCCTCTGCTAATCCATGACATTAGTTGTGGTGGAGGGCCTGAGCGGAAAGCAGGGGTAGCCGCCCACTTGGCAATTCTGGGAGTTGTGATGTAAAACCGCTCCCGTTGCCATAATCCGGACACCTCTGGAATAGAACCCTTTGGCCATGGAGCTCCAGCGACCTTGCTTATTAATGCGCCTCCGCACGCTACATGCTGCCCCTCGACCATCTTCGGCTTCACGTCAAAGGTCTTGAGCCACAGGCCGAAGTGAGGGGTAATGCGGAGGAAAGCCTCACATACAACAATAAATGCTGAGATGTGGAGAAAGGAGTCCGGGGCTAGATCATGGAAATCTAGCCCGTAATAAAACATCAACCCCCTAACGAAGGGATCCAGAGTGAGGCCTAGACATCGGAGGAAGTAGGAGATGAACATGACGTCTTTGTGGGGTTCAGGAGTAGGGACGACCTGCCCTCGGGCGGGCAGCCTATGCGAAACCTCGGCGGTCAGGTATCTGGCCTCCCTCAACTTCTTGATATCTTCTTCTGTAACAGAGGAGGGCATTCACCGGCCTTGAAGCTAGATCCGGACATGATTGAAGGTCCGGAGCATCTGACCTGGGCTTTGGGTGTTAGAACTCGAGGCGGGGGAAGGATTCGATTGAGCACGGGAGGGAAAAAGTAAAAGCCTTGTCCCTTTATAAAGAGGGTGAATATCAAGCGTCCTCTCCATAGCCATTTGGGACTTGCCTATAATCTAGGAGTCCTAGATACTGTTGGGTTACCCACGACCGTATTGATGAGAAAACCGTAATTTGGGGAACACAATCTTTGCTTTGACAAGACGTGTCAAGAAACCGCCTCGCGTTATGTGTGGAGCTAGTTGAAGAAAAATGGTTCGAATAATTACCGGGCCATGCCATAATGTCGTGTTGCCGAAACATGTCAGCAGATTAGATTTTTGGAAATATTATTCTCTCTACGGTGGTATATGGAACTTATTTTGCAGGGTCAGACACTATCCTTGTGTTCAAATTCTTCCGTGATGTATTCGGAGGAAGAACCGGCCTTGCAATGTCGAAGACAATACTGCGCGCCGGACTCATCGTCATTGAAGCCTGGTTCAGGGGCTACTAAGGGAGTCCTGGATTAGGGGGTCTCCGGACAGCCGGACTATATCCTTTGGCCGGACTATTGGACTATGAAGATACAAGATTAAAGACTTCGTCTCGTGTCCGGATGGGACTCTACTTGGCGTGGAAGGCAAGCTAGGCAATACGGATATGCATATCTCCTCCTTTGTAACCGACCTTGTGTAACCCTAGCCCTCTCTGGTGTCTATATAAACCGGAGGGTTTTAGTCTGTAGGACAACACACAATCATACCATTGGCTAGCTTCTAGGGTTTAGCCTCTCTGATCTCGTGGTAGATCTACTCTTGTACTACCCATATCATCAATATTAATCAAGGAGGACGTAGGGTTTTACCTCCATCAAGAGGGCCCGAACCTGGGTAAAACTTCGTGTCCCATGGCTCCTGTTACCATCCGCCTAGACACACAGTTCGGGACCCCCTACCCGAGATCCGCCGGTTTTGACACCGACAGGGGCGCCGCCCCTTCCCTAGTCCAATTCAGACTTGCCATGGGGGGCATGCGGCCAACCCTTGAGGCCCTTCTCTCCTTTCCCGTATGGCCCAATAAGGCTCACTACTTCCCCCAACGAATTCCCATAACTCTCCGGTACTCCGAAAAATACCTGAATCACTCGGAACCTTTCCAATGTCCGAATATAGCCTTCCAATATATCAATCTTTACATCTTGACTATTTTGAGACTCCTCGTCATGTCCGTGATCTTATCCGGGACTCCGAACAACCTTCAGTACATCAAATCACATAACTCATAATACAAATCGTCATCGAACGTTAAGCGTGCGGACCCTATGGGTTCGAGAACTATGTAGACATGACCGAGACACATCTTCGGTCAATAACCAATAGCGGAACCTGGATGCTCATATAGGCTCCTACATATTCTACGAAGATCTTTATCGGTCAAACCGCATAACAACATATGTTGTTCCCTTTGTCATGGGTATGTTACTTGCCCAAGATTCGATCATCGGTATCATCATACCTAGTTCAATCTCGTTACCGGCAAGTCTCTTTACTTGTTCCGTAATGCAACATCCCGCAACTAACTCATTAGTCACATTGCTTGCAAGGCTTATAGTGATGTGCATTACCGAGAGGGCCTAGAGATACCTCTCCGACAATCGGAGTGACAAATCCTAATCTCGATCTATGCCAACTCAACAAACACCATTGGAGACACCTGTAGAGCATCTTTATAATCACCCAGTTACGTTGTGACGTTTGATAGCACACAAGGTGTCGTGGGTTTGTCACGGTAGATGTCCTCGTGAAAGGACTTAGTCGTGGAGCCATCGCAACGGGTTAGCTTAAAGGGGTCAAACCGGACAAGGGGACACGGGGAGTTTATACTAGTTCGGACCCTTCAATGAAGGTAAAAGCCTACGTCTAGTTGTGATTGGTATTGCTAGGGTTTCGATGACCAAGGAGGAAATCCGCTTTGACTGGCCCTCGAGTTGTTGTTTCCTGTCCTCAAACCATGGTCGGGTCGTCCCTTTATATACACAGGTTGACGCCCGCCGGTTTACAGAGTCCCGAGGCCGGATCATAGAGGTGTCCGGCTCGGTCTCTATTCCTCTAACTTACAATACAAGTTTACATGATAAAGTCGGTTCACAACTACAGGCTTTAATCCGTCTTTGGGCCTTGGGCCTTCTTAAAGCGCCAGTATCTTGCCATCTTCATGGGCTTCAATCTTCATGGAGCTAATCCGGCCATGCCTAGCCAGTTTATCTCCAGTAACTATATCCCCGACATTAGGCCCCAGATTGATTTGAACATGTTCATGTCAATCTCCAATACTTAGAAAAATTCTTACTCTGGCATCTTTGTATAAATTTGGTAAATCGCCGTGACGTCATCCTTTAAATCCGCAGCCAATCGGTATGATGTCATCTACCCGTTGAAGCCAAAGATGCCCTTCATTAATGATTGTTTCAACCCTCGAGGCGTCATCTTTAATACTTATCCATTTCCAGCTCCTCAATTTCTGCACTTGTCGCTTTATCGCTTCGCCTTATAAATAGGACCACGGGTCCTTCTCCTTTTCCCCCTTCGTCTCCTTCACTTCTTCTTCCTCCTCGCAACATCTCTACTCCTGAGCGCCGCCGCCGTCACCGAGCTTCACCTCTGCTTCGACAAAGGCCGTTGCATCAACCTGACCGTTACCAGAGACACGCGGTGACCCTCCGCTGCTTCTTCCTGCACCAGTAACTTCCTCTTCTCCTCACCCCAGATCTGGCATTAGGGTTCGGTGTTCTTCATAACCTGAAGCTGTTCCTCCTTTAGTAACGCCAATGGACACTTAGATCTGATTGTTTTCAGCGCCCTTTGTAGCTTAAACTCCTTTCTTCTTGTTAAGGCATCTGCTTGATATCAAACTCATCTAAACTTACTGAACCTATTGAGCACTTGAGATTAGAACAGAATATATTTTGATTATCCAACGCATGGCAGATCTGAAATTCACATGCCAAACTATGAAATCTGTTTTACCTTAGTTAGCCTTTTTCGCCTTAGATCTGTATCCTCTTTACCATGTAAGCGGTTTACCCTTGTAAAAACAATCTATCTCATACCATTAGTCCCCTGGTAAACCGACAAACCCCCTTTACATTCATTGTAACAGTCCGGTTTAACAACACATGTATGCCCTTGGTATGACCTTGTCATTCATTATTGTATCAGTTTACGGTTTACGCAATTTCACACATATGTATATCTTTATTCCATTGCATCCTGCGCACCACCATGAATGATTTGTAAACCGGTATTTCTTTTTCAGCTTTTCGTTTCATAATGGCCAAACAGTTTGCCGCTTGCAACTGGGCTCCTTCCCGGATCATCGGAGAACAGTTGAACGGAATGGTCAATATCGGCACCTTGCCCAAGAAAATGGAAATTCGGTGGCGAGTTCCAGGAACAGAGAATCCTCCTACCCCGAGGCAGGGTGAAGTAGTGGTCTTTGTCGACCACATAGGCCGTGGTTTCAAACCGCCCAGGTCGAAGTTTTTCCGAGATGTTCTTGCCAGTTTCCAACTTCATCCTCAAGATATCGGACCCAACTCGGTGTCCAATCTATGCAACTTCCAAGTCTTCTATGAAGTGTACTTACAAGAAGAACCAACTGCTGAGCTGTTGATACGTCTCCAACGTATCTATAATTTTTGATTGCTCCATGCTATATTATCTACTATTTTGGACATTATTGGGCTTTATTATTGATACGTCTCCAACGTATCTACTTTTCCAAACACTTTTGCCCTTGTTTTGGACTCTAACTTGTATGATTTGAATGGAACTAACCCGGACTGACGCTGTTTTCAGCAGAATTGCCATGATGTCGTTTTATGTGCAGAAAACAAAAGTTCTCGGAATGACCTGAAACTCCAAGGGATATCTTATAATAAATAATAAAAAATCCTCGCCAAAGATGAAGACCAGGGGGCCCACACCCTTCTCACGAGGGTGGGGGGCGCCCCCCCCTAGGGCGCGCCCCTACCTCGTGGGCCCCCTGGAAACCCCCCCGACTCCAACTCCAACTCTATATAACTGCTTTCGGGGAGAAAAAATAGGAGAAAAGAAATCATCGCGTTTTACAATACGGAGCCACCGCCAAGCCCTAAAACCTCTTGGGAGGGCTGATCTGGAGTCCGTTCGGGGCTCGGGAGAGGGGGATTCGTCGCCATCATCATCATCAACCATCCTCCATCACCAATTTCATCATGCTCACCGCCGTGTGTGAGTAATTCCATCGTAGGCTTGTTGGATGGTGATGGGTTGGATGAGATTCACCATGTAATCGAGTTAGTTTTGTTAGGGTTTGATCCCTAGTATCCACTATGTTCTGAGATTGATGTTGCTATGACTTTGCTATGCTTAATGCTTGTCACTAGGGCCCGAGTGGCATGATTTCAGATCTGAACCTATTATGTTTTCATCAATATATGAGTGTTCTTGATCCTATCTTGCAAGTCTATAGTCACCTATTATGTGTTATGATCCGTTAACCCCGAAGTGACAATAATCGGGATACTTACCGGTGATGACCGTAGTTTGAGGAGTTCATGTATTCACTATGTGCTAATGCTTTGTTCCGGTTCTCTATTAAAGGAGGCCTTAATATCCCTTAGTTTCCATTAGGACCCCGCTGCCATGGGAGGGTAGGACAAAATATGTCATGCAAGTTCTTTTCCATAAGCACGTATGACTATATTCGGAATACATGCCTACATTACATTGGCGAATTGGAGCTAGTTCTGTGTCACCCTATGTTATGACTATTACTTGATGAACCGCATCCGACATAATTATCCATCATTGATCCAATGCCTACGAGCTTTCCATATACTGGTTTATGCTTATTTACTTTCCCGTTGCTATTGTTACAATCACTACAAAATACCAAAAACATTACTTTGCTTTCATTACTCTTTTGTTACCGTTACCATCACTATCATATTACTTTGCTACTAAAAACTCCGCTGCAGATAGTAAGTTTCCAGGTGTGGTTGAATTGACAACTCAGCTGCTAATACTTGAGAATATTCTTTGGCTCCCCTTGTGTCGAACCAATAAATTTGGGTTGAATACTCAACCCTCAAAAGTTGTTGCGATCCCCTATACTTGTGGGTTATCAAGACTATTTTCTGGCGCCGTTGCCGGGGAGCATAGCTCTATTGTTTGAGCCACTTGGGATTTATATCTGCTGGACACTATGAAGAACTTGAGAGATCCAAAAACTAAGATCTATCCCTCAACTACGAGGGGAGGTAAGGAACTTCCATCTAGCTCTGCACTTGATTCACCTTCTGTTATGAGTAAGCTTGCGACACCTACACCTACTTCTGCTATTCGTTCTGATATGTCGCATGTTATTGATGATGCTACTTCTGCTATGCATGATACTTATGATGAAACTACCTCTATGCCTGATATTACTATGCCACTTAGTGATTTTCTAGAGGAACGACTTGCTAGGGCTAGAGAGATTGAAAATATTGAATCTGATTATGAAGATGAAAGTGATGATGAAGAATCACTTGTTATTCCTGAAGGTTATTTATTTGATCAAGATGCTTCTTTAGCTATTTTAGCCTGCAAAGATAGATATGAACTCAAAAGGTTATTAGCTAAATGGAATAAGCAATCTCCAAATGCTAGGATGAGACCTGACCATGCTTTTGCTACTTCACCTATATGTGTTGTTGATAAGGATTATGAATTCTCTGTTGATCCTAATATAATTACTTTGGTTGAATCTGATCCTTTTCATGGTTATGAATCTGAAACTGTTGTAGCACATCTTACTAAATTAAATGATATAGCCACCCTGTTCAGTAATGATGAGAGATCTCGCTACTTTTATATCCTTAAAATATTTCCGTTCTCATTAAATGGTGATGCTAAGATATGGTTTAATTATCTTGATCCTGGTTGTGTGCGTAGTCCCCAGGATATGATTTACTACTTCTCTGCTAAATTTTTCCCTGCTCATAAGAAACAAGCTGCTTTAAAGGAAATATACAACTTTGTGCAAATTAAAGAAGAGAGTCTCCCACAAGCTTGGGGGAGGCTTCTCAAGTTACTTAATGCTTTGCCTGATCATCCTCTTAATAAAAATGAAATACTTGATATCTTTTATAATGGACTAACCGATGCTTCCAGAGATTACCTGGATAGTTGTGCTGGTTCTCTTTTCAGGGAAAGAACACCGAATGAAGCTGAAATCTTATTAAATAATATGTTTATAGATGAAAATAATTGGGCACCTCTTGAGCCAGCTCCTGCTCCAATTAATGATCCTATTCCTAAACCAACTCCGAAGAAGAGACGTGTTCTATTTCTCAGTCCTGAAGATATGCAAGAGGCAAAGAAATCTATGAAAGAAAAAGGTATTAAAGCTAAAGATGTTAAGAATTTACCTCCTATTGAAGAAATACATGGTCTCAATTTACCGCCTGATGAAGAAATATATGATCTTAATCCTTTATTTATTGAAGAACCTCCAGACCTCGATAACCTGACACAGGTAGTAAAGGTAAATTCTCTCTATAGATATGATAAAAGCTGAAATCCCTCCTACTAAAATTGCTATTCAATGCTTGGATGAGTTTGATAATTTTATGTTTAAGCAAGAAGACTTCAATGCTTATTTTGGTAGACAATTAAAACAAGATGCTGATATGATTAAATCCTTAGGTGATTATATGGCTAATATTAGAGGTGAACTTAAACTTGTTAGCAAACATGCTTCTATGGTTACCACTCAAGTGGAACAAGTACTTAAAGCTCAAAAAGAATTGCTCAATGAGATGAATAGTAAGAAAAATGATTATGCTGTTAAAGTGGCTACTAGAACTGGTAGAATGACTCAGGAACCTTTGTATCCTGAAGGCCACCCTAAGAGAATTGAGCAAGATTCTCAAAGAAATAAAATTGATGCACCTAGTTCTTCTAAAAAGAAGAAAAAGAAAAATGATAGAACTGTGCAAACTTCTAGTGAACCTATTGCTGAACCACCTGATAATCCAAATGATATCTCTATGTCTGATGCTGAAACACAATCTGGTAATGAACATGAACCTAATGAAAATGTTAATGATGATGTTCATAATAATGCTCAACCTAGTAATGATAATGATAGAGAAATTGAACCTGCTGTTGATCTTGATAACCCACAATCAAAGAATCAACGTTATGATAAGAAAGACTTTGTTGCTAGGAAACATGGTAAAGAAAGAGAACCTTGGGTTCAGAAACCCATGCCTTTTCCTCCCAAACCATCCAAGAAAAAGGATGATGAGGATTTTGAGCGCTTTGCTGAGATGATTAGACCTATATTTTTGCGTATGCGATTGACAGATATACTCAAAACAAATCCTTATGCTAAGTACATGAAAGATATTATTACAAATAAAATAAAGATACCTAAAGCTAAAATTTCCACCATGCTTGCTAATTATACTTTTAAGGGTGGAATACAAAGAAACTTGGGGATCCAGGAGTACCTACTATACCATGCTCCATTAAAAGAAACTATGTTAAAACTGCTTTATGTGATCTTGGAGCCGGTGTTAGTGTTATTCCTCTCTCTTTATATCGTAGACTTGATTTGAATAAGTTGACACCTACTGAAATATCTTTGCAAGTGGCTGATAAATTAACTGCTATACCTGTCGGTATTTGTGAGGATGTGCCTGTTGTAGTTGCAAACGTTACTATTTTAACGGACTTTGTTATTCTTGATATTCCCGAGGACGATAGTATGTCCATTATTCTTGGAAGACCTTTTATTAATACTGCAGGGGCTGTTATTGATTGCAACAAAGGCAATGTCACTTTTCATGTTAATGGTAATGAGCATACGGTACACTTTCCGAGGAAACAACCTCAAGTTCATAGTATCAATTCTATCGGAAAAATTCCATCGATTATATTTGGAGGTTTTGAATTTCCTCTTCCTACTGTCAAGAAGAAATATGATATACTTATTATTGGGGATGTGCATATCCCTGTTGAGGTAACCTAGTGTTATTCGAAATTTCTCTGGTTTCATGTTAATCGGAATGGGTTTGTTAACAAGACTTGATCAACCTTGTTAGTGGATTCCTTTTGACGAGCATGAGATGGATGAAACTAGAAGCACAACCTTCTGTACCCTCTCTATACTTTCTGTTATTTAGTTGAAATAAAGTGAAAATAAATAATTTTCTGTCTGTTATCTGATTATCCGTGCAATATAAAAATACCTCGAAAATAAAAGTTCTCCAAATGCCCTGAAATTTAAATATGATTTTTATAGAATATTTGAGGATTTATGGAACAAAGAACACACCAGGGGGGCCAACCACCTTGCCACGAGGGTAGAGGGCGCGCCCACCCCCCCTAGGGCGCGCCCCCTGCCTCGTGGGCCCATGGTGGCCCTCCTCCACTTATTCTTTCAGCCACACACTTCATCTTCCTCCCCCAAACACGAAAAACCAGCTCAAACCGGAGTCCAAGTTCGTTTTGCTGCCATTTTCGATCTCCTTGCTCAAAGCACCTCTCACAAAACTGCTTGGGGAGATTGTTCCTTGGTATGTGAATCCTCCATTGGTCCAATTAGTTTTTGTTCTAGTGCTTTATTCATTGCAAATTTGTGTTGCTTAGGTGACCCTGTTCTTGAGCTTGCATGTCAAATTTATATGGTCAAAAGTAGTTTTGATGCATGATATAGGCCCTAGGCACTTGTAGGAGTAGTTGCTATCAATATTATTGAGTTTGTTTTACTTTTATTTTGAAGTTACTAAAAATTTCAGAATTTTTCAAAAAATGATGAGGAGATTATTGAGGGGCTCATCGAGCCAAAGCTCAAAGGAAAAGGCACCGAAGCCTAAGTATAATTTGCCGCGCACCGCGGAGGTTCGGGCGTGTGAATGGCCTTCTGAGGATTTCTTGAGAGCAGCCGGGATTTATGAAGATTTTCATGAGTTGGCTCATAATGCAGGCCTCACCGCTTTCCTCCATGACCAATGCGATCAGTATCTCTTACTCACAAATACCTTTGTGCAAAACTTTCATTTCCATTCTAGGAACTCGCCACCTACGGTGGAGTTTCATTTATATGATGAGCATAAGGAGATGTCACTTTATGATTTTTGTCGGATTTGTTTAGTCCCTTTTGGGGGCAAGACAGAAGAACCACATCATGAAGATGTGGAGGGATTTATTAATACTATCACTGTAGGGGAAACTAGGAAGGTTTCCGATGCACGAATCACTAGCATACATTTTCCTGTCTTACGTTACTTTGCATTATTTGCTAGTCGTTGCTTAATTGGTCGCGGAAACTCTGGAAACCTTAGTATCCCTGATATTATTATTTTGCTCCAAGGTTTATACAGTGATAACACTTTTAGTATGGGCAGCATTATTGCTAGACGGTTAAGTATGAACCGTACTACGGGTCCCATCTTTGGAGGCATCTATGCTACACGCCTAGCTGCACATTGTAACATACCTATTAGGCATGCTGAGAAGGAGGAAAAAGTGCTGCCTCCTGTTTATTTAGATTATAAAAGTATGGTGGCACATGATTTTATTGTTAAGAATAGGGCAGGAGATCTTAAATATCAATTGTTCTTTAATAAACATCACCCTGAGACTATTACCTTGCCTGCTCCTGCTTTGTTTGATTTGACTGTAGGCAAGTACCTTGTTCCGTTGACGGCTATCCACGCCTACTGAAACCCTGCACCAGCCGAGGAGCTAGAACCGGAACCAGAATTTGATCCTTCACGACAGTCTAACTATCAGTGGGATCCGGAGATGATTGCCAACCAGTGGCAATCGGAGCCTACCTCTTCCTCATCACAGTACGACCCCAACAACTATTATTATGGATATCATCCAGGCCAGCCGTGGCCATAGACCAACTTAGGCCAAAAGCCTAAGCTTGGGGGAGTACGTATTTCTCACCAACATTACATTTATGTTCACACACACTCATTGCCAGATGTCGGTGCTCATACCTTTTCATTATATCATCCATGCTAGTTTATTTTCTTTTAAGCTTTCTTCTTGTGTGTTTGATAAACCTTAAGAAAAAACCAAAAAAATTAGTTGTAGCTTTTAATTAATTTACTTTCCATGTTGTAGTAGTAATTAAAAAGAAAACCCAAAAATATTTCCTATTCTTCTTTTGCTTGTTGGGAGCTTTCCCGTGTAAATAGTTTTATTTCTTCTATTTTCTTTGGGGGTCAGTAGGAGAAGACCTTGATTAAATTGTTGAAGTGGCTCTTATATGCACTATTATTTATCTGACAAAAGAGCCCATATTGCCTTGTCTTCTCCTGTTTATTGAATGCCCGCAGATTCCAGCTTAGTCCAATGCACGTGCACTCTTATTATTATTCACATCGTTCGGTCGTGCAAGTGAAAGGCAATTATGATGATATACGATGGACTGACTGAGATGAGAAAAGCTGGTATGAACTCGACCTCTTTTCTTTTTGTAAATACGATGAGTTCATCGTTCTTAATTCAGCTTGTTATGAATAAACATGTTTGCAATGACAATTAGAGATCATAGTTTCTTATGCCATGCTTGATTAGCTATGAGGTATAATGGTTTACCTTGCATGCCAACATGCTATTAAAATGGTTATGATGTGGTATGATAGGGTGGTATCCTCCTCTGAATGATTTAAGTGACTTGACTTGGCACATGTTCACGCATGTAGTTGAAACAAATCAACATAGCCTTCACGATATTTATGTTCATGGTGGATTATATCCTACTCATGCTTGCATCCAATGTTTATTAATTTTAATGCATGTACATGGCTGTAGTCGCTCTCTAGTTGGTCGCTTCCCAGTCTTTTGCTAGCCTTCACCTGTACTAAGCGGGAATACTGCTTGTGCATCCAAACTCCTTAAACCCCAAAGTTATTCCACATGAGTCCACTATACCTTCCTATATGCGGTATCTACCTGCTGTTCCAAGTAAATTTGTATGTGCCAAACTCTAAACCTTCAAATAATCATCCTGTTTTGTATGCTCAAATAGCTCATGTATCAACTAGGGCTGTCTGTATTGTAACGCCCCACATGTAACCTTCCCCAATTGTACTCCGACTCATGCCGTTTCCGGCATTAAGTTATATTTAATTCTCGGGTTCGGGTCTTTGTCTCCGTGTGTTGTTTTGTTTTTCGTGCATCTCTTATCATGTCGTCACGTGCATTGCATTCGCATTCATGTTCATCTCATGCATCCGAGCATTTTCCCCGTTGTCCGTTTTGCATTCCGGCGCTTCGTTCTCCTCCGGTGGCCATTTCTAGCTTTCTTTCGTGTGTGGGGATTAAACATTTCCGGATTGGGCCGAGACTTTCCATGCGGCCTTGGTTTACTACCGGTAGACCGCCTGTCAAGTTTCGGGTCATTTGGACTTCGTTTGATACTCCAACGGTTAACCGAGGGACCGAAAAGGCCTCGTGTGTGTGCAACCCAACACCCCTCCAATTTGGCCCAAAACCCACCAAACTCAGCTCCATCGTCTCGGTCGTTCGATCACGATCGTGTGGGCGAAAACCGCACCTCATTTGGACTCTCCTAGCCCCCTCTATGCCTATTTATACCCCCTCCATTTTCGGATCCCGTCTCCCACCTCGAAACCCTAATTAAAAAAAATAGGAATCCGCCGCCGACGGACGTGTCCGGGCGGAGCCGGACAACGTCCGCCGCGCCCCCGCCAGTCTCGGGCTGCCACGTGGCTCCGCCACACCTTCCGCGCCGCCGGGCCCGAAGACCCACGGCCGGCCCTCCGAGCCCGCGCCCTCCGCCGCCTCGCGCCGCCCGCTCCCGCAGCTCCCCGCCGCCGCCGTCCTCCGCTCCGGTGGCCGGAGTAGCACCGGCCACCGCGCCCGCCATCGCCGGCCGCCGCCGTGCCGGCTCGCCGCGGCATCCGCGCCACCGCCCGGGTCCGCGCCCTCGCCGCCAAGCTCGCCGCGGGCCTCGCCGCCGCCCCCGCCGACCGCCGGACCTCGCCCGCCGCCCCGGCCTTCGTCTCCCTCACCAGCGACCTCGGATCCGGGCCGGCGAACCTCGAAGGTCGCGCCCTGCTACAGTGATCCCGGCTGGATCTGGATCTGAAATTCTCCTCGGTTGACTTTTGACCTAATATTCCAGTTTTTCGTGCTATGTTTGACCTGCCATATCTTTGCATCCGTAGCTCCGTTTTGGGCGTATGATATGTAAAAATCTTCGTCTCGACGAGTACATCATTTCATTCCATTGTATCATTTGCATTTGAGGTCATCTTGGTGCCCAGAATGCTGTTGGAAGGAGGCATGTTGAGTTAAATTGCAGATCCGTTAATCCAACATGCACTTTTGTCATTTTTGCCATATTTAATCCGTGCATGATATGCCTGTACCCCTTTGGGATGAATTGTTAAGCATGTTGTCTTCTTTCCAGAGGTGCCTTCCATGTATTTTTAGGATGTGTGTGTTATCTTGTGCAAGCTTGCGAAGAGGGCTACCTGAGATTATCGATTTCAGGGACTTAGTGAATTTCACAAAGTCTGGGCCGTTTTAGTTCACGATGCTATATGTCCGGCTTGTTTCCTAGCGATCCGTGCCTCTTTTGAGGATGATCAGTAAGAGTGATTTGTTATACTTGTTGTGCTTAATCCATCCATGTCTTTACTTGTTATGTTGGAGCATCCTAAGTTGACTCAATCGAGCTCAACTTTTGGATAGTTGCTGTTTTGGGCAGATCGTGAACTCTTTTGCGAATTTGCCGGAGTGATTGCTAGTGATCCATGCATGATATGCCATTGTTCTTGCCATTTCTAGCTAGAATTTTGTGCCTTCTTAATGGATATATGCTTGCCTTGCCATGACTTGCACCGTAGTGAGAGCATCGAGCTGGTTTACATGCCTCCGTGAGTTATTATTTCAGCATGTCCCAGTTTTCACTAAGTCTGAAAACTGTTTGTGTTTCATCAATGTTCGTGTGCTCGGTAGAGTATATTGTGAACCCTTTTGGCCCCAGGTCATTTTGGGTCTTTTGTTAAGCTTGTTGAGTAGCTCCATGCCATGCTCTTACTTGCCATGTTCAGGTTTTCCTTCATGTTGTTTTGCTGCTCCAAAGAGAGCATCGTGGTCTGAAATTTCAGACTAGCGTTAATTTCGCTAAGTCTGAAATCTGTTTTGCTTATTCAGTTTTGCCATGCTTGTTTGAAGCCCTTAATGGATGAATTTGCCTATGCCTCAGTCATGATGATTTGTCAAGCTTGATGAGTACATCACTGCCATGCAATTTTTTTTCATGTTGGGTGGCTGTAGCATGTTCATTTTGTTGCATGTAGGAGCCTACTTGCTGTATATCGCAGATCGGTTCATTTAGTAAAACGCTTGCCATTTCTAAACCGTAGCTCCGATTGCCATGATCTTTATATCGTTTTCAGGGGATTTCTTCCCCTCTATCCAGTGGCACACTTGGATTTCCAAGTTGAGGCCAGGTTCATGCATTTCCTATTACATCTTGCATTTTGCATCCCGCATCGCATCCCGCATAGCATATCATCTTTGCATCTTATTGGTTGCCTTTGCACGTGGTTGATTGTATCCTTGTTGCTTGTTTGTGTTGTTGGGTAGAGCCGGGAGACGAGTTCGCTAACGAGGAGCCCGTTGAGTTTGCTTTTGAGGATCCAGTCAATTCCGACAACTGTGCAGGCAAGATGATCACACCCTTGAAATCACTACTATCTTTGCTATGCTAGTTTGCTCGCTCTTTTGCTTTGCCAATGCTACGATGCCTACCACTTGCTTGTCAGCCTCCCAATTGCCATGATCGAGCCTCTAACCCACCTCTGTCCTAGCAAACCATTGATTGGCTATGTTACCGCTTTGCTCAGCCCTTCTTATAGCGTTGTTAGTTGCAGGTGAAGATTGGAGCCGTTCCTTGTTGGAACATTTATTTACTTGTTGGGATATCATTATATCGTTATGTTATCTTTATTCATCTATATACTTGGTAAAGGGTGGAAGGCTCGGCCTCTCGCCTAGTGTTTTGTTCCACTCTTGCCGCCCTAGTTTCCGTCATATCGGTGTTATGTTCCCGGATTGTTGCGTCCCTTACGCGGTTGGGCTATAATGGGAACCCCTTGATAGTTCGCCTTGATTAAAGCTTTTCCAGCAATGCCCAACATTGGTTTTACCATTTGCCACCTACCCTTTTCTTTCCCTTGGGTTTCCGGAGCCCGAGGGTCATCTTTATTTTAGCCCCCACGGGCCAGTGCTCCTCTGAGTGTTGGTCCGGAACGTCAGCCGCCGGTGGCCACCAGGGGCAACTCTGGGATGGCCTACCGGAAGTTTAGACAATCTGAGTGTGCCCTGAGAAAGAGATATGTGCAGCTCCTATCGGGATTTGTCAGCGCATTCGGGCGGTGTTGCTGGACTAGTTTTGACCTGTCGAATCATCTTGTTGTACCGGGATACCGAGTCTGATCGGAGGGTCCTGGGTGGAGGTCTATTCCTTCGTTGACCGTGAGAGCTTGTTATGGGCTAAGTTGGGACCCCCCTGCAGGGATTGATCTTTCGAAAGCCGTGCCCGCGGTTATGGGCACATGGGAATTTGTTAATGTCCGGTTGTAGACAACTTGAACTTAGTTAACTAAAATGAATCAACTGCGTGTGTTGCCGTGATGGCCTCTTCTCGGCGGAGTCCGGGAAGTGGACACGGCGTTGGAGTTATGTTTTGCGTAGTCTGCTCTATTTAGTTACCGCTCGTGCTTTGCCTTCTCTTCTCGCTCTCCTTTGCGAATAAGTTAGCCACCATATATGCTAGTCGCTTGCTGCAACTCCACTCACATTACCCCTTCCTTACCTATTAAGCTTAAATAGTCTTGATCGCGAGGGTGCGAGATTGCTGAGTCCTTGTGGCTCACAGTTTACAATTACACCAGATGCAGGGACCGATGATACCCCTCCGGATGGCGCATTCGAGCTGAAGTGGGAGTACGATGAGGACTCTCAGCGATACTATGTTTCTTTTCCTGATGATCAGTAGTGGTGCCTGCTCGGGGTTTGATTCAGGGGTTAGTCGCATGTTGGGGGGTCTTTTCTATTTTGGCGCCGTAGTTGGGCCATGAGTGTTTGAATGATGGATGCTATTCATGTACCTTGATGTGACGTGGCGAGTGTAAGCCGACTATTATTATTATTCCCCCTTTATATTATATATGTACATGGGTTGTGTGAAGATTGCCTCACTTGCGACATATGCCTTCAATGCGATTATGCCTCTAAGTCGTGCCTCGACACGTGGGAGATATAGTCGCATCGAGGGTGTTACAAGTTGGTATCAGTGCCTTCCCCGATCTTAGGAGCCCCATTGCTTGATCGTTTTTAGCAGCCGAGTTGTGTCTAGAAAAATGTTTTGAGTCCTTAGGAATTATATATCGGAGAGCTTAGGAATTCTTTTTTACTTCCCAGTCTCCTCATCGCTCTGGTAAGGCATCCTGACGTAGAGTTTTGACTCTTCTCTTCTCAAATTTCACAAAATTTTTTTAGGATCACGCGAGTATCTTAGTTTTGTTCCGATGGCTTATGATGAGAATACTGTCTTCGTGCCTCCTGTCAGGGGTTTAGTGGAAGTGTCCCGGGGAGTTGAGCTCTGAGGTGTTGTCATCATAATTCTATCGTTGCAATTCTGGTATACTTGAGATATGTGCGCGACATCGAAAATCTCCTTTATGCAGTTCGTTGGTGAGATAACCTCAACGCCACCCAGTACTAGTGCGGGAGTTCGGGAGTATCGCCAAAACTTGTATAACGGATGCTTTTCGAAGGTTGAGATAGATGGTTTCCGAAGGTTTCTTGGTTATGTGTTGAAGGATGGATGCAGCTGGATGTAGGATTTGCTAGCTTGGGTGAGATATTATGCTTCCCCTGTATCCTCGACACCTGATTGCATAACCGGAAAGTTTCGGGAATTTCATAGGTGGGAATTCAAGTAGCCTTAGGATATCTCTCCAACAGATGTGTGATATGAAATTGGGGTTCGACACCTAGTGGTTCGCCTATTCACGGTCGATTTTACAGTGGCCTCGTTGTGTCTTAAAGAGTCCTTGGCTATGCTGACTCGGGGACGCTTCGTATGTCATGTGCACTGCCTTGTACATGATGGTGCTGTACGGTCGAGCCCGTGTAGGTCCTACCACGAACACTTCGGATGAAATTTCTATCATGTGTTTGTTCCGGCTTATTCCGCAAGCCAACCCTTGGTTTTATTTCGAGTTGTGGTATTCGTTCTTCTTCGACGTCATATGTTGATTCCATTCCTCGTTGATGTACCTCTTCTACCCGATTCTTCGTGGCTTCGCAATTTAGGAATATGTGACCACTTCAAGAGAAGTGCATTCGTTCATTTTGTTCGGATGTGAAGACTTATGTTGCAATTTTCATTCCGTTGGATTCACCTTCTATATTTCTCTATTTGTGTGCTAATGGTGGTCAACCTCTTCAGGATGGCTCCCGCTAAGAGCACCAGTCAGAACCAGAATCAAGATCCTCCGCCACCTCCGCCTCCTCCGGAAGCATGGCAGGCTGTGATGGCTGCTACTAATGCAAATACTCAGCTGATCATGCAAATCATCCAAGAGCGGAATCAAAGCAGTCAAGCGAACCAAGGCAACAACCAGAACCAGTTTGCAACTCTGCATCAGTTCCTCGCAAATGGTCCAAAGACGTTCAGCAACTGCGTTGAGGCTACCGATGCTGATGATTGGTTAGTCGATCTGGGCAAGCATTTTGAATGTAGCAACGTCAGACCTGAAGATTTCGTCAAGTTCGCGTCTTTCCAGCTTAAGGATCAGGCCGCAGAGTGGTTTCAGCAGTACCGGGATTCCAGAGGTGGACGTTTGATCACTTGGGATGATTTCCGTCGTGATTTTCGAGCTCATCACATTCCTTAAAGTGTGACTGAAAGCAAACGTGAAGAATTCCGCAATCTGAAGCAAGGCTCTTTGTCTGTCTATGACTACAACAAGTTGTTCCAGAAGCTCGCCCATTTTGCCAAGCAGGATGTTCCTGATGAGAAGAGCATGATCTATCAGTTCAGGGGTGGTCTTCGTGAAGAAATTCAGCTCGCTCTTGTCCTCTTCGAGCCGCTGAGATACGATGAGTTCTACAACATGGCACTGAAGCAAGAGGCTGCACAGCTCAGGTGTGATGCTTCCAGGAAGCGAGTCAGAGACACTACGTCTTCGTCCTCTACTCAAGTGACCAAGCAGCAGAAGTTTTGGCTCCCTCCTCCTCCGTTCCGTCAGCCGTATCAGTAGAAGAGCAAAGGTGGCAGTGGTTCATCCCACCCACCCAACCCAGGCTTTCAGAACAAGACTTCGTCTCAAGCTCCAAGATCGAGTGCTCCGTACCACCGTCCGCTCTCAGAGGTCACGTGCAACAAGTGCCAACAGAAGGGTCACTACGCCAACAAGTGTTTCAACTAGAGGCGTCTTCCTCCTCCTCCTCCTGTCAGATCGGCAAGTACAGCTATGGTCAAGCATAATCCCAAGCACGCCAAGGTCAATATGGTGAATGCAGCTCAAGCAGAGGATTCGTCAGATGTGATCATGGGTAACCTTCCTGTTAACGATGTTCCTGCAAAAGTACTTTTTGATACAGGTGCATCGCATTGTTTCATCTCGAAGCCTTTTGCATCTAAGCACGGGTGGTTTTCTCAAGTTATGCATCAGCCATTAGCAGTCATCTCTCCGAGCAAATGCTTGCTTGCTAACTATGAAGTTCCGGATATTTCTATCTCGCTGGGTGACTTTAAGTTTCTGGCTTCCCCGATGATTCTTGGCAATTCCGATATCGACCTCATTCTTGGGATGTACTGGCTCTCTAAACATAAAGCTCACCTTGATTGCGCAGCCAAGCAGATTCAACTGACTCATTCGTCTGAGGAAGTAATTGTTTTTGCTGCTCGGGATAATACCATCCGGTTATTCTCTCTCAATGAAAAGGGTGAATTGGATGCTATTTCGCAGATTCTGGTTGTTTGTGAGTATCAAGATGTCTTCCCTGAAGAACTCCCAGGCATGCCTCCAAACCGGCCTGTTGAATTCGTTATTGAACTTGAGCCCGGTACGGAACCGGTGTGCAAACGGCCTTACAAGCTCGGCCCCGAAGAGTTGAAGGAGTTGAAGAAACAGCTCGATGTGCAAGAAAGGATGGGTCTCATTCGGCCTAGTACTTCTCCGTGGGGTTGTGGTGTTCTTTTTGTGAAGAAGAAGGATGGAACGGACCGACTTTGTGTTGATTATCGTCCATTGAACAAGAAGACCATCAAGAACAAATATCCACTTCCCAACATTAATGAGCTATTCGAACAACTCAAGGGTGCCCAAGTATTCTCCAAGCTTGATCTCCGTATGGGTTATCATCAAATTCGCATTCGTGAACAAGATATTCCAAAGACGGCGTTCAAAACAAGCTATGGGTCATATGAATACACAGTTATGTCTTTTGGCCTCGCCAATGCTCCTCCGACGTTCCCTCGCATGATGAACTTCATCTTCAACCCCTACACCAACGACTTTGTTTTGGTCTATCTCGATGATATCCTGGTTTTCTCGAAGAACAAGGAAGATCATGCCAAACACTTGCGTTTGGTTCTTGACAAGCTAAGGGAACATCAATTCTACGCCAAGTTCTCCAAGTGTGAGTTTTGGCTCGATGAGGTTCTTTATCTTGGTCATATTATCTCTGCCAAGGGAATTTCTGTGGATCCTGAGAAGGTGTCTGCAATTGTTAATTGGGAACCTCCTCAGAATGTGAAGCAACTCCGTAGCTTCCTTGGTCTTGCAAGTTATTGCCGAAGATTCGTTGCAAACTTCTCCAAGATCGCAAAGCCTCTCTCAAATCTTCTTCAGAAGCACGTCAAGTACGTTTGGTCTCCGGAGTGTGATGTTGCTTTCAACGCTTTGAAAGAGAAATTGATCACTGCTCCAGTTCTAACTCCGCCTGATGAAACCAAGCCGTACGAGGTCTTTTGTGATGCCTCTCTCCAAGGTCTCGGTGCAGTACTGATGCAAGAGAAGAAAGTTGTTGCTTATACCTCTCGCCAGTTGAAGCCAAATGAGAAGAACTACCCCACTCATGATCTTGAGTTGGCGGCAGTTGTGCACGCATTGTTGACTTGGAGACATCTTCTCTTGGGAAGGAAAGTGGACATTTTCACTGATCACAAGAGTCTCAAGTACATCTTCACTCAGCCTAATCTCAACCTCAGGCAGACTCGATGGGTCGAAATGATTCAAGAGTACAATCCGAGTATCGAGTATACTCCAGGCAAGGCTAATGTGATTGCTGACGCTTTGAGCAGAAAAGCATATTGCAACAGTCTGATTCTCAAGCCTTATCAACCCGAGCTTTGTGAAGCCTTCCGCAAACTTAATCTGCAAGTTGTTCCTCAAGGTTTCCTTGCCAACCTTCAAGTTTCTCCTACCTTGGAAGACCAGATTCGCCAAGCCCAGCTTCTTGATGCTATGGTGAAAAAGGTGAAGATTGGTATTGCAAAGAGCCAGTCCAAGTACAAGTGCTACCGACTTGATGACAAGGACACTCTCTTCTTCGAGGATCGAATCATTGTGCCCAAAGGTGAACTTCGTAAAGTGATCATGAATGAGGCTCACAACTCTCTCCTCTCCATCCACCCTGGGAGCATGAAGATGTATCAATATCTGAAGCAAACTTGTTGGTGGACTCGAATGAAGCGCGAGATCGCTCAATTCGTGAACGAATGTGATGTCTGCAGAAGAGTGAAAGCAGAACACCAAAGGCCAGCAGGTCTCCTCCAACCTCTCGCCATTCCAGAATGGAAGTTTGACCACATTGAAATGGACTTCGTGACTGGGTTTCCTAAGTCCAAGCGTGGCAATGATGCTATATTCGTTGTCATCGACAAGCTGACCAAAGTGGCTCATTTCTTGCCTATCAAAGAGTCAATCACTGCAGCTCAATTGGCGGAGCTCTACACCTCTCGCATTGTCTCTCTGCACGGTATTCCTCAAGTGATATCTTCAGACCGTGGCAGCATCTTTACCTCCAAGTTCTGGGATTCTTTTCAGAAGGCCATGGGCACCAACATTCGCTTCAGCACTGCTTTCCATCCTCGAACAAGCGGTCAATTCGAGCGTGTCAACCAGATTCTTGAAGATATGCTCAGAGCTTGTGTTATCTCCTTCGGCATGAAGTGGGAGGATTGCCTTCCTTATGCTGAATTCTCGTACAACAACAGTTTCCAAGCAAGTTCCGGCAAGGCCCCGTTTGAAATTCTGTATGGTAGGAAGTGCCGTACACCTCTCAACTGGTCTGAAACCGGTGAACGTCAGCTGCTGGGTAATGACCTGATCACAGAGGCAGAAGAGATGTGCAAGGTCATTCGTGATAACCTCAAAGCAGCCCAGTCTCGTCAGAAGAGCTACTACGACAGCAAGCACCGTGATTTGGCTTTCGAGATCGGAGATCATGTCTACCTCCGCGTCTCTCCTATGAAAGGGACTCATCGCTTCGGTATCAAAGGGAAGCTTGCCCCTAGATACGTCGGGCCTTTCAAGATCGTCAGCAAGAGAGGCGACCTCGCCTATCAACTCGAGCTTCCTGCAACCTTTGCCAATGTTCATGATGTGTTCCATGTCTCGCAACTCCGTAAGTGCTTCAAGGCGCCTGAGCGCACCGTCAACTTCGAGGACATTGAGCTCCAAGAAGATCTCTCCTACCGTGAGCACCCAGTTGCAATCCTTGAAGAGACTGAACGCAAAACTCGCAACAAGTCAATCAAGTTTCTCAAAGTCAAGTGGTCACACCATTCCGACCGTGAAGCTACCTGGGAACGCGAGGATCACCTTCGTTCTGAGTACCCGGAGTTCTTTCAGTCCTAGATCTCGGGACGAGATCTTTTCGTAGTGGTGGAGTGTTGTAACGCCCCACATGTAACCTTCCCCAATTGTACTCCGACTCATGCCGTTTCCGGCATTAAGTTATATTTAATTCTCGGGTTCGGGTCTTTGTCTCCGTGTGTTGTTTTGTTTTTCGTGCATCTCTTATCATGTCATCACGTGCATTGCGTTCGCATTCATGTTCATCTCATGCATGCGAGCATTTTCCCCGTTGTTCGTTTTGCATTCCGGCGCTTCGTTCTCCTCCGGTGGCCATTTCTAGCTTTCTTTCGTGTGTGGGGATTAAACATTTCCGGATTGGGCCGAGACTTGCCATGTGGCCTTGGTTTACTACCGGTAGACCGCCTGTCAAGTTTCGGGTCATTTGGACTTCGTTTGATACTCCAACGGTTAACCGAGGGACCGAAAAGGCCTCGTGTGTGTGCAGCCCAACACCCCTCCAATTTGGCCCAAAACCCACCAAACTCAGCTCCATCATCTCGGTCGTTCGATCACGATCGTGTAGGCGAAAACCGCACCTCATTTGGACTCTCCTAGCCCCCTCTATGCCTATTTATACCCCCTCCATTTTCGGATCCCGTCTCCCACCTCGAAACCCTAATTAAAAAAAATAGGAATCCGCCGCCGACGGACGTGTCCGGGCGGAGCCGGACAACGTCCGCTGCGCCCCCGCCAGTCTCGGGCTGCCACGTGGCGCCGCCACACCTACCGCGCCGCCGGGCCCGAAGACCCACGGCCGGCCCTCCGAGCCCGCGCCCTCCGCCGCCTCGCGCCGCCCGCTCCCGCAGCTCCCCGCCGCCGCCGTCCTCCGCTCCGGTGGCCGGAGTAGCGCCGGCCACCGCGCCCGCCATCGCCGGCCGCCGCTGTGCCGGCTCGCCGCGGCATCCGCACCACCGCCCGGGTCCGCGCCCTCGCCGCCAAGCTCGCCGCGGGCCTCGCCGCCGCCCCCGCCGACCGCCGGACCTCGCCCGCCGCCCCGGCCTTCGTCTCCCTCACCGGCGACCTCGGATCCGAGCCGGCGAACCTCGAAGGTCGCGCCCTGCTACAGTGATCCCGGCTGGATCTGGATCTGAAATTCTCCTCGGTTGACTTTTGACCTAATATTCCAGTTTTTTGTGCTATGTTTGACTGCCATATCTTTGCATTCGTAGCTCCGTTTTGGGCGTATGATATGTCAAAATCTTCGTCTCGACGAGTACATCATTTCATTCCATTGCATCATTTGCATTTGAGGTCATCTTGGTGCCCAGAATGCTGTTGGAAGGAGGCATGTTGAGTTAAATTGCAGATCCGTTAATCCAACATGCACTTTTGTCATTTTTGCCATATTTAATTCGTGCATGATATGCCTGTGCCCCTTTGGGATGAATTGTTAAGCATGTTGTATTCTTTCCAGAGGTGCCTTCCATGTATTTTTAGGATGTGTGTGTTGTCTTGTGCAAGCTTGCGAAGAGGGCTACCTGAGATTATCGATTTCAGGGACTTAGTGAATTTCACAAAGTCTGGGCCGTTTTAGTTCACGATGCTATATGTCCGGCTTGTTTCCTAGCGATCTGTGCCTCTTTTGAGGATGATCAGTAAGAGTGGTTTGTTATGCTTGTTGTGCTTAATCCATCCATGTCTTTACTTGTTATGTTGGAGCAGCCTAGGTTGACTCAATCGAGCTCAACTTTTGGATAGTTGCTGTTTTGGGCAGATCGTGAACTCTTTTGCGAATTTGCCGGAGTGATTGCTAGTGATCCATGCATGCTATGCCATTGTTCTTGCCATGTATAGCTAGCATTTTGTGCCTTATTAATGGATATATGCTTGCCTTGCCATGACTTGCACCGTAGTGAGAGCATCGAGCTTGTTTACATGCCTCCGTGAGTTATTATTTCAGCATGTCCCAGTTTTCACTAAGTCTGAAAACTGTTTGTGTTTCATCAATGTTCGTGTGCTCGGTAGAGTATTTTGTGAACCCTTTTGGCCCCAGGTCATTTTTGGTCTTTTGTTAAGCTTGTTGAGTAGCTCCATGCCATGCTCTTACTTGCCATGTTCAGGTTTTCCTTCATGTTGTTTTGCTGCTCCAAAGAGAGCATCGTGGTCTGAAATTTCAGACTAGCGTTAATTTCGCCAAGTCTGAAATCTGTTTTGCTTATTCAGTTTTGCCATGCTTGTTTGAAGCCCTTAATGGATGAATTTGCCTATGACTCAGTCATGATGATTTGTTAAGCTTGATGAGTACATCACTGCCATGCAATTTGTTTTCATGTTGGGTGGCTGTAGCATGTTCATTTTGTTGCATGTAGGAGCCTACTTGCTGTATATTGTAGATCGGTTCGTTTAGTAAAACGCTTGCCATTTCTAAACCGTAGCTCCGATTGCCATGATCTTTATATCGTTTTCAGGGGATTTCTTCCCCTCTATCCAGTGGCACACTTGGATTTCCAAGTTGAGGCCAGGTTCATGCATTTTCTGTTACATCTTGCATTTTGCATCCCGCATCGCATCCCGCATAGCATATCATCTTTGCATCTTATTGGTTGCCTTTGCACGTGGTTGATTGTATCCTTGTTGCTTGTTTGTGTTGTTGGGTAGAGCCAGGAGACGAGTTCGCTAACGAGGAGCCCGTTGAGTTTGCTTTTGAGGATCCAGTCAATTCCGACAACTGTGCAGGCAAGATGATCACACCCTTGAAATCACTACTATCTTTGCTATGCTAGTTTGCTCGCTCTTTTGCTTTGCCAATGCTATGATGCCTACCACTTGCTTGTCAGCCTCCCAATTGCCATGATCGAGCCTCTAACCCACCTCTGTCCTAGCAAACCATTCATTGGCTATGTTACCGCTTTGCTCAGCCCTTCTTATAGCGTTGTTAGTTGCAGGTGAAGATTGGAGCCGTTCCTTGTTGGAACATTTATTTACTTGTTGGGATATCATTATATCGTTATGTTATCTTTATTCATCTATATACTTGGTAAAGGGTGGAAGGCTCGGCCTCTCGCCTAGTGTTTTGTTCCACTCTTGCCGCCCTAGTTTCCGTCATATCGGTGTTATGTTCCCGGATTGTTGCGTCCCTTACGCGGTTGGGCTATAATGGGAACCCCTTGATAGTTCGCCTTGATTAAAGCTTTTCCAGCAATGCCCAACATTGGTTTTACCATTTGCCACCTACCCTTTTCTTTCCCTTGGGTTTCCGGAGCCCGAGGGTCATCTTTATTTTAGCCCCCACGGGCCAGTGCTCCTCCGAGTGTTGGTCCGGAACGTCAGCCGCCGGTGGCCACCAGGGGCAACTCTGGGCTGGCCTATCGAAAGTTTCTACAATCTGAGTGTGCCCTGAGAAAGAGATATGTGCAGCTCCTATCGGGATTTGTCGGCGCATTCGGGCGGTGTTGCTGGACTAGTTTTGACCTGTCGAATCATCTTGTTGTACCGGGATACCAAGTCTGATCGGAGGGTCCTGGGTGGAGGTCTATTCCTTCGTTGACCGTGAGAGCTTGTTATGGGCTAAGTTGGGACCCCCCTGCAGGGATTGATCTTTCGAAAGCCGTGCCCGCGGTTATGGGCACATGGGAATTTGTTAATGTCCGGTTGTAGACAACTTGAACTTAATTAACTAAAATGAATCAACTGCGTGTGTTGCCGTGATGGCCTCTTCTCGGCGGAGTCCGGGAAATGGACACGGCGTTGGAGTTATGTTTTGCATAGTCTGCTCTATTTAGTTACCGCTCGTGCTTTGCCTTCTCTTCTCGCTCTCCTTTGCGAATAAGTTAGCCACCATATATGCTAGTCGCTTGCTGCAACTCCACTCACATTACCCCTTCCTTACCTATTAAGCTTAAATAGTCTTGATCGCGAGGGTGCGAGATTGCTGAGTCCTTGTGGCTCACAGTTTACTATTGCACCAGATGCAGGGACCGATGATACCCCTCCGGATGGCGCGTTCGAGCTGAAGTGGGAGTACGACGAGGACTCTCCGCGATACCATGTTTCTTTTCTTGATGATCAGTAGTGGTGCCTGCTCGGGGTTCGATTCAGGGGTTAGTCGCACGTTGGGGGGTCTTTTCTATTTTGGCGCCGTAGTCGGGCCATGAGTGTTTGAATGATGGATGCTATTCATGTACCTTGATGTGACGTGGCGAGTGTAAGCCGACTATTATTATTATTCCCCCTTTATATTATATATGTACATGGGTTGTGTGAAGATTGCCTCACTTGCGACATATGCCTTCAATGCGATTATGCCTCTAAGTCGTGCCTCGACACGTGGGAGATATAGTCGCATCGAGGGTGTTACAAGTATCTTCCATGTTAGGCGGGTTATTCTCAAGAGGAGTGGACTCCTCTCCTCATTCACGAGATAAAGGGCTGGTCACCGGGATGCCCAGTCCCATGCTTTATGCAAACTAAATCAAAATAATTGCAAACAAAACTCCCCCTGGGACCTGATGTATGTTGGAGGCACTCGTTGTTTCGAGCAAGCCATGGATTGATGTTTGTTGGTGGAGGGGGAGTATAAACTTTACCATTCTGTTTGGGAACCGCCTATAATGTGTGTAACATGGAGGATATCTCCATCTCTCGTTTGTTATGTTGACAATGAAAGTATACCGCTCAAAATGTTATTCACCTCTATTTCAAAACCGAGCTCTGGCACCTCTACAAATCCCTGCTTCCCTCTGCGAAGGGCCTATCTATTTACTTTTATGTTGAGTTATCACCCTCTTATTAAAAAGCACTAGCTGGAGAGTGCAGCTATCATTTGCATTCATTACTGTTAATTTATATTGGGTGTGACTATGATTGGATCTCTTTTACCATGAATTACAATGTCTAGTCAGTCCTTGATCTTTAAAGGTGCTCCGCATTTATGTTTTGCGGTCTCAGAAAGGGCTAGCGAGATACCATCTTGTTATATCATATTATGATTGTTTTGAGAAAGTGTTGTCATCCGAGATTTATTAATATGGATTGCTAGTTGATTATGTTATTGATATGAGTAATCACGAGACCTGAGAATTATTGCAAATGTGGTTAGTTATAATCTTTACTGAAAACTTGAATGCTAGCTTGACATATTTACAACAACAAGAGCAAACAGAGTTTGTAAAAGTTTTTTTATTTCTTTCAGTTTGTCAACTGAATTGCTTGAGGACAAGCAAGGGTTTAAGCTTGGGGGAGTTGATACGTCTCCAACGTGTCTACTTTTCCAAACACTTTTTCCCTTGTTTTGGACTCTAACTTGTATGATTTGAATGGAACTAACCCGGACTGACGTTGTTTTCAGCAGAATTGCCATGATGTTGTTTTATGTGCAGAAAACAAAAGTTCTCAGAATGACCTAAAACTCCACGGGATATCTTATAATAAATAATAAAAAATCCTTGCCAAAGATGAAGACCAGGGGCCCACACCCTTGTCACGAGGGTGGGGGGCGCCCCCCCTAGGGCGCGCCCCCTACCTCGTGGCACCCCTGGAGACCCCCTGAGTCCAACTCCAACTCTATATAACTGCTTTCAGGGAGAAAAAAATAGGAGAGAAGAAATCATCCTTTTTACGATACGGAGCCGCCGCCAAGCCCTAAAACCTCTCGGGAGGGCTGATCTGGAGTCCGTTCGGGGCTCCGGAGAGGGGGATTCGTCGCCGTCGTCATCATCAACCATCCTCCATCACCAATTTCATGATGCTCACCGCCGTGCGTGAGTAATTCCATCATAGGCTTGCTGGACGGTGATGGGTTGGATGAGATTCACCATGTAATCGAGTTAGTTTTGTTAGGGTTTGATCCCTAGTATCCGATATGTTCTGAGATTGATGTTGCTATGACTTTGCTATGCTTAATGCTTGTCACTAGGGCCCGAGTGCCATGATTTCAGATCTGAACCTATTATGTTTTCATCAATATATGAGTGTTCTTGATCCTATCTTGCAAGTCTATAGTCACCTATTATGTGTTATGATCTGTTAACCCCGAAGTGACAATAATCGGGATACTTACCGGTGATGACCGTAGTTTGAGGAGTTCATGTATTCACTATGTGCTAATGCTTTTTTCCGGTTCTCTATTAAAAGGAGGCCTTAATATCCCTTAGTTTCCATTAGGAGCCCGCTACCACAGGAGGGTAGGACAAAAGATGTCATGCAAGTTCTTTTCCATAAGCACGTATGACTATATTCGGAATACATGCCTACATTACATTGACGAATTGGAGCTAGTTCTGTGTCACCCTATGTTATGACTGTTACATGATGAACTGCATCCGGGATAATTATCCATCATTGATCCAATGCCTACGAGCTTTCCATATAATGGTTTACGCTTATCTACTTTCCCGTTGCTATTGTTACAATCACTACAAAATACCAAAAACATTACTTTGCTTTCTTTTCTCTTTTGTTACCATTACCATCACTATCATATTACTTTGCTACTAAACACTCCGCTGCAGATACTAAGTTTCCAGGTGTGGTTGAATTGACAACTCAGCTCCTAATACTTGAGAATATTCTTTGGCTCCCGTTGTGTCGAACCAATAAATTTGGGTTGAATACTCTACCCTCGAAATCTGTTGCGATCCCCTATACTTGTGGGTTATCAATTAACCACTTTTATATTATTTTTGGGACTAACCTATTAACCGGAGGCCCAGCCCAGAATTGTTGTTTTTGCCTGTTTTAGGGTTTCAAAGAGAAGGAATATCAAATGGAGTCCAAACGGAATAAAACCTTCAGGAACGTGATTTTCTCACCGAATACAACTCAGGAGACTTGGACCCTACGTCAAGCCAATTAACAGGAGGCCACAAGGTAGGGGGCGCGCCTACCCCCCAAGGCGCGCCTACCCCCCAAGGCGCGCCCTCCACCCTCGTGGGCCCCTTGTTGCTCCACCGACGTGCTTCTTCCTCCTATATATACCCACGTACCCCCAAACGATCAGAGACGGAGCCAAAAACCTAATTCCACCGCCGCAACTTTCTGTATCCATGAGATCCCATCTTGGGGCCTGTTCCGGAGCTCCGCCGGAGGGGGCATCGATCATGGAGGGCTTCTACATCATCATCCAAGCCCCTCCGATGAAGTGTGAGTAGTTTACTTCAGACCTACGGGTCCATAGTTAGTAGCTAGATGGCTTCTTCTCTCTTTTTGGATCTCAATACAATATTCTCCCCCTCTCTCGTGGAGATCTATTCGATGTAATCTTCTTTTTGCGGTGTGTTTGTTGAGACCGATGAATTGTGGGTTTATGATCCAGTCTATCTATGAATAATATTTGAATCTTCTCTGAATTCTTTTATCTATGGTTGGTTATCTTTGCAAGTCTCTTCAAATTATCAGTTTGGTTTGTCCTACTAGATTGGTTTTTCTTGCCATGGGAGAAGTGCTTAGCTTTGGGTTCGATCTTGCGGTGTCCTTTCCCAGTGACAGAAGGGGCAGCAAGGCACGTATTTTATTGTTGCAATCGAGGATAACAAGATGGTTTTTTTATCATATTGCATGAAACTATCCCTCTACATCATGTCATCTTGCTTAAGGCGTTACTTTGTTTTTAACTTAATACTCTAGATGCATGCTGGATAGCGGTTGATGAGTGGAGTAATAGTAGTAGATGCAGGCAGGAGTCGGTCTACTTGTCTCGGACGTGATGCCTATATACATGATCATACCTAGATATTCTCATAACTATGCTCAATTCTGTCAATTGCTCAACAGTAATTTGTTCACCCACCGTAGAATACTTATGTTCTTGAGAGAAGCCACTAGTGAAACCTATGGCCCCCGGGTCTCTTTCTCATCATATCAATCTCCATCACTTTGTTATTGCTTTGCTTTTACTTTGCCTTTTACTTTTCACTTTGCATCTCTATACCAAAAATACCAAAAATATTATTTATCATCTGTATCAGATCTCACTTTCGTAAGTGACCGTGAAGGGATTGACAACCCCTCAACGTTGGTTGCGTTGAGCTATTGTTTTTGTGTAGGTACAAGGGACTCGCGCATAGCCTCCTACTGGATTGATACCTTGGTTCTCAAAAACTGAGGGAAATACTTACGCTACTTTGATGCATCATCCTCTCCTCTTCGGGGAAATCCAACGTAGTGCTCAAGAGGTAGCAAGAAGAATTTCTGGCGCTGTTGCCGGCGAGTCTACGCAAAAGTCAACATACCAAGTACCCATCACAATCCCTATCTCCCGCATTACATTATTTACCATTTGCCTCTCGTTTTCCTCTCCCCCACTTCACCCTTGCCGTTTTATTTGCCCTCTCTCTCTATCCTCCCTCTCTTTCTCTATTTGCCTCTTTTTGCTCGTCTGCCTTTTGTTTGCTTGTGTGTTGGATTGCTTGTTTGTCGCGATGGCTCAAGATAATACCAAATTGTGTGACTTCACCAATACCAACAACAATGATTTCCTTAGCACTCTGATTGCTCCTCTTCCCGATGTTGAATCTTGTGAAATTAATGCTGCTTTGCCGAATCTTGTCATGAAAGATCCGTTCTCCGGCCTTCCTAGTGAAGATGCCGCTACCCATCTTAATAGCTTCGTTGATTTTTGTGACATGCAAAAGAAGAAATATGTCGATAATGATATTATTAAATGGAATCTATTTCCTTTTTCGCTTAGAGATCGTGCTAAAGCTTGGTTTTCATCTTTGCCTAAAAATAGTATTGATTCATGGAACAAGTGCAAAGATGCTTTTATCTCTAAGTATTTTCCTCCCGCTAAGATCATCTCTCTTAGAAACGATATTATGAATTTTAAGCAACTTGATCATGAACATGTTGCACAAGCTTGGGAGAGAATGAAATTAATGATACGTAATTGCCCTACTCATGGTTTTAATTTGTGGATGATTATACAAAAAATTTATGCCGGATTGAATTTTGCTTCTAGAAATCTTTTGGATTCGGCAGCGGGAGGCACTTTTATGGAAATCACCTTAGGAGAAGCTACTAAACTCCTAGATAATATTATGGTTAATTATTCTCAATGGCATACTGAAAGATCTACTAATAAATAGGTGCATGTGATAGAAGAAATTAATGTTTTGAGTGGAAAGATGGATGAACTTATGAAATTATTTGCTAATAAGAGTGTTTCTTCTGATCCTAATGATATGCCCTTGTCTACTTTGATTTAGAATAATAATGAATCTATGGATGTGAATTTTGTTGGAAGGAACAATTTTGGTAACAACGCGTATAGAGGAAATTTCAATCCTAGGCCTTATCCTAGTAATCCCTCAAATAATTATGGTAGTTCCTACAACAATTCTTATGGAAATTATAATAAGATGCCCTCTGATTTTGAATCGAATATTAAAGAATTCATTTCTTCACAAAAGAATTTTAATTCTATGACTGAAGAAAAATTGCTTAAGATTGATGATTTGGCTAGGAACGTTGATAGAATTTCTCTTGATGTTGATTCTTTAAAGCTTAGATCTATTCCTCCTAAGCATGATATCAATGAGTCTCTCAAAGCCATGAGAATTTCCATTGATGAGTGCAAGGAAAGAACCACTAGGACGCGTGCTATGAAAGATGCTTTTATTAAAGCGTGTTCTTCTAGTTCCTATGAAAATATTGATGAAGATCTAAAAGTTATTGATGTGTCCCCTATTAAATCTTTGTTTTGCAATATTAATCTTGATAATTATGGGACTGAATATGATCCACCTTTACCTAGAAGGCGTTCTAAAAATTCGGAGTATTTAGATCTTGATGGTGAAATTGCTGGGATTAAAAGAAATAAAACCCTAGATGATGCTAAACCAATTATATTGGATTTCAAGGAATTTAATTATGAAAATTGCTCTTTGATTGGTTGTATTTCCTTGTTGCAATTCTTGCTAAATTCTCCTCATGCTTATAGTCAAAATAAAGCCTTTACCGAACATATCGTTGATGCCTTGATGCAATCTTATGAAGAAAAACTTGAGTTGAAAGTTTCTATCCCCAGAAAACTTTACGATGAGTGGGAACCTACTATTAAAATTAAAATTAAATATTATGAGTTTTATGCTTTGTGTGATTTGGGTGCTATTATCTCTACTATTCCCAAAACTTTGTGTGATTTGCTAGATTTCCGTGATTTTGATGATTGCTCTCTAAACTTGCATCTTGCGGATTCCACTATTAAAAAACCTATGGGAAGAATTAATGATGTTCTTATTGTTGCAAATAGGAATTATGTGCCAATAGATTTTATCATTCTTGATATAGATTGCAATCCTTCTTGCCCTATTATTCTCGGTAGACCGTTCCTTAGAACGGTTGGTGCAATTATTGATATGAAGGAAGGGAATATTAGATTTCAATTTCCATTAAAAAGGGCATGGAACACTTCCCTAGAAAGAAAATAAAATTACCATATGAATCTATCATGAGATCCACTTATGGATTGCCTACCAAAGATGGAAATACCTAGATATATTCTTGCTTGTTATGCCTAGCTAGGGGCATTAAACGATAGCGCTTGTTGGGAGGCAACCCAATTTTATTTTTATTCCTTGCTTTTTGCTCCTGTTTAGTAATAAATATATTATTTAGCCTCTGTTTTGGTTGTGTTTTTTGTGTTTAATTAGTGTTTGTGCCAAGTAGAACCGTTGGGAAGACTTGGGGAAAGTCTTGTTGAACGTGCTGTAAAAAACAGAAACTTTAGCGCTCACGAGAACTGCTGTAATTGTTATTTGGAGAGTGATATTTAGTTAATTCTTTTTCAAGATAATTAATAGATAAATTCCTCACGTCCATCAATTTATTTTAGAATTTTTGGGGTTCCAGATCTTGCGCTAGCTACAGATTACTACAGACTGTTCTGTTTTTGACAGATTCTGTTTTTCGTGTGTTGTTTGCTTATTTTGATGAATCTATGGCTAGTACAATAGTTTATAATCCATAGAGAAGTTGGAATACAGTAGGTATAACACCCATATAAATAAAGAATGAGTTAATTACAGTACCTTGAAGTGGTCTTTTGTTTTCTTTCGCTAACGGAGCTCACGAGATTTTCTACGTTAAGTTTTGTGATGTGAAGTTTTCAAGTTTTGGGTAAAGATTTGATGGATTATGGAACAAGGAGTGGCAAGAGCCTAAGCTTGGGGATTCCCATGACACCCCCAATATAATCTAAGGACACCTAAAATCCAAAGCTTGGGGATGCCCTGGAAGGCATCCCCTCTTTCGTCTACTTCTATCGGTAACTTTACTTGGAGCTATATTTTTATTCACCACATGATATGTGTTTTGCTTGGAGCGTCTTTTATGATTTGAGTCTTTGCTTTTTAGTCTACCACAATCATCCTTTCTGTACACACGTTTTGAGAGAGCCATACATAATCTGGAATTTGATAGAATACTCTATGTGCTTCACTTATATCTTTTGAGCTCTATAGTTTTACTCTAGTGCTTCACTTATATCTTTTGAGTTTTATAATTTTGCTCTAGTGATTCACTTATATATTTTAGAGCATGGTGGTGGATTTGTTTTATAGAAACTATTGATCTCTCATGCTTCACTTAGATTATTTTGAGAGTCTTAATAGCATGGTAATTTGCTTAAAATCCTAATATGCTTGGTATGCAAGATTAATAATAAAACTTTCTTATGAGTGTGTAGAATACTAAGAAAAGTTTGATGCTTGATGATTGTTTTAAGATATGGAGGTAATAATATCAAAGTTGTGCTAGTTGAGTAGTTGTGAAATTGAGAAATACTTGTGTTGAGGTTTGCAAGTCCCGTAGCATGCACGTATGGTAAACGTTATGCAAGAAATTTGAAACATGAGGTGTTATTTGGTTGTCTTCCTTATGAGTGGCGGTCGGGGACGAGCGATGGTCTTTTCCTACCAATCTATCCCCCTAGGAGCATGCGCATAGTACCGAGGTTTTTGATGACTTGTAGATTTTTGCAATAAGTATGTGAGTTCTTTATGACTAATGTTGAGTCCATGGATTATACGCACTCCCACCCTTCCATCCTTGCTAGCCTCTTCGGTACCGTGCATTGCCCTTTCTCACATTGAGAGTTGGCGCAAACTTCGCCAGTGCATCCAAACCCCGTGATATGATACGCTCTTTCACACATAAACCTCCTTATATCTTCCTCAAAACAGCCACCATACCTATCTATTATGGCATTTCCATAGCCATTCCGAGATATATTGCCATGCAACTTTCCATCATTCCGTTCATCATGACACATTCATCAATGTCATATTGCTTAGCATGATCATGTAGTTGACATAGTATTTATGGCAAAGCCACCGTTCATAATTCTTTCATACATGTCACTCTTGGTTCATTGCATATCCCGGTACACCACCAGAGGCATTCATATAGAGTCATCTTTGTTCTAGTATCGAGTTGTAATCATTGAGATGTAAATAAATAGAAGTGTGATGATCATCATTATTAGAGCATTGTCCCAAGTGAGGAATAAATAAAAAAGAAAAAGAGAAAGGCCATAGAAAAGAGAAGGCCCAAAAAAATGAGAGAAAAAGAGAGAAGGGACAATGTTACTATGCTTTTACCACACTTGTGCTTCAAAGTAGCACCATGATCTTCATAGTAGAGAGTCTCTCATGTTATCACTTTCATATACTAGTGGGAATTTTTCATTATAGAACTTGGCTTGTATATTCCAACAATAGGCCTCCTCAAGTGCCCTAGGTCTTCGTGAGCAAGCAAGTTGGATGCACACCCACTAGTTTCTTTTGTTGAGCTTTCATACATTTATAGCTCTAGTGCATCCGTTGCATGGCAATTCCTACTCCTTGCATTAACATCAATCGGTGGGCATCTCCATAGCCCATTGATTAGTCTCATTGATGTGAGACTTTCTCCTTTTTTGTCTTCTCCACATAATAAAGCCCATTGATTAGTCTCATTATATTCTATTCCACCCATAGTGCTATGTCCATGGCTCGCGCTCATATATTGCGTGAAAGTTTATAGGTTTGAGATTACTAAAGTATGAAACAATTTCTTGGCTTGTCATTGGGGTTGTGCATGATGAGAGCATTCTTGTGTGACAAAAATGAAACATGACTAAACTATATGATTTTGTATGGATGAACTTTGTTTGGCCATGTCATTTTGAGAAGACATAATTGCTTAGTTAGTATGCTTGAAGTATTATCATTTTTATGTCAATATGAACTTTTGTCTTGAATCTTTCGGATCTGAATATTCATATCACAATTAAGAAGAATTACATTAAAATTATGCCAAGTAGCACTCCGCATCAAAAATTCTGTTTTTATCATTTACCTACTCGACGACGAGCAGGAATTAAGCTTGGGATGCTTGATACGTCTCCAACGTATCTATAATTTTCGATTGCTCCATGCTATATTATCTACTGTTTTGGACATTCTTGGGCTTTATTATCCACTTTTATATTATTTTTGGGACTAACCTATTAACCGGAGGCCCAGCCCAGAATTGCTGTTTTTCGTCTGTTTTAGGGTTTCGAAGAAAAGGAATATCAAACGGAGTCCAAATGGAATAAAACCTTCGGGAACGTGATTTTCTCACCGAATACAACTCAGGAGACTTGGACTCTACGTCAAGCCAATTAACAGGAGGCCACGAGGTAGGGGGGTGCGCCTGCCCCCCCCCCCCCCCCCCAGGCGTGCCCTCCACCCTCATGGGCCCCCTGTTGCTCCACCGACATACTTCTTCCTCCTATATATACCCACGTACCCCCAAACGATCAGAGACGGAGCCAAAAACCTAATTCCACCACCGCAACTTTCTGTATCCACGAGATCCCATCTTGGGGCCTGTTCCGGAGCTCCGCCGGAGGGGGCATCGATCACGGAGGGCTTCTACATCATCATCCAAGCCCCTCCGATGAAGTGTGAGTAGTTTACTTCAGACCTACGGGTCCATAGTTAGTAGCTAGATGGCTTCTTCTCTCTTTTTGGATCTCAATACAATTCTCTACCCCTCTCTCGTGGAGATCTATTCGATGTAATCTTCTTTTTGCGGTGTGTTTGTTCAGATCAATGAATTTTGGGTTTATGATCCAGTCTATCTATGAATAATATTTGAATCTTCTCTGAATTCTTTTATGTATGATTGGTTATCTTTGCAAGTCTCTTTGAATTATCAGTTTGGTTTGGCCTACTAGATTGATTTTTCTTGCCATGGGAGAAGTGCTTAGCTTTGGGTTCGATCTTGCGGTGTCCTTTCCCACTGACAAACGGGGCAGCAAGGCACGTATTGTATTGTTGCCATCGAGGATAACAAGATGGGTTTTTTTATCATATTGCATGAAACTATCCCTCTACATCATGTCATCTTGCTTAAGGCGTTACTCTGTTTTTAACTTAATACTCTAGATGCATGCTGGATAGCGGTCGATGAGTGGAGTAATAGTAGTAGATGCAGGCATGAGTCGGTCTACTTGTCTCGGAAGTGATGCCTATATACATGATCATACCTAGATATTCTCATAACTATGCTCAATTCTGTCAATTGCTCAACAGTAATTTGTTCACCCATCATAGAATACTTATGTTCTTGAGAGAAGCCACTAGTGAAACCTATGGCCCCCGGGTCTCTTTCTCATCATATCAATCTCCATCACTTTATTATTGCTTTGCTTTTACTTTTCCTTTTACTTTTCACTTTGCATCTCTATACCAAAAATACCAAAAATATTATTTATCATCTCTATCAGATCTCACTTTCGTAAGTGACCGTGAAGGGATTGACAACCCTTAAGCGCGTTGGTTGCGTTGAGCTATTGTTTTTGTGTAGGTACAAGGGACTCGCGCGTAGCCTCCTACTAGATTGATACCTTGGTTCTCAAAAACTGAGGGAAATACTTACGCTACTTTGCTGCATCATCCTCTCCTCTTCGGGGAAATCCAACACAGTGCTCAAGAGGTAGCAGCTGTTCCGGGACTTTTTTCATCTGAACCGGCGTATGAAATTTGTAAATGGTCCCAACACTGAATTTGGTGGTGTCTCTATTCAAAAGAGGAAAGAAGTGGAATTCCCTCGTGCCAAACTGTATAGTCACCCTAAGGAATGGAACCAGACCTGGTTCTATTGCGTAGATACCTCTCCTCAAGATGAGAACCCTCTTCCAGGCTACCGTGATCACCGGCTTTCCAACACTCATCCAATGCCGCAAAGTTTAAGTTCCGCAGAACGGGCCAAATATGCCCCTCAACTCGCCAAGCTCCGGGCCTTTATGGCCAACGGTTTAACAGGCGTTGATTTTGTGCGTTGCTGGATATCTTGGAGCGTCTTGCCACTAAGCCGCCGCCCCGGTTTAATGTGTGAATATACTGGTGAATTAGAAGACACCCAACACCACATCAACATTCAGATAACCATCTTGAACCCCTTCTACACTCAAAATAAACCGCCTGCTATAAGCACTATGCTTCCTTTTTATCTTTAATATCTTTAAATTGTTCAACTTGTAAACTTTCTTCTGTTTGTGTATAAACAGGGTGATGATCCCTTCTGGAAGCGGAAATCCGTACATAAAGCGGCAAAGCCATCCCGTCCCAAAACCAAAGCCATCAAGCGTACCTCAAAACGGAAACAGCTGACCGGATCAACATGGAACTTGATGAAGATGCAGATGATCCGGAAGTTGAGGTAGAACTTGACTCACTTGGCTCCCTTTTCATGCACCTCATAAAAAATGATCTTTATCAGGAGGACATAGAAGGCAGCCATGCTAATGATGTAGAGGTAATTACCGTTTCCTCCGGTTCAAACTCTATGCCAACACAAAAACCCGTCAAGCGATCTAGAAAGTAAGCTTTTCTCATCCTCTTGCTTACTTGGATCCAACATTTATTTTGAAGACGCAGCAGCATGAAGCTCGCCGAACAACCCGGCACAGCGGCCAACAGGTCACTTCGGCCGGTTTACCTGACACCCCGGTTCGGAAGCGCCGATCTGAGGTCTCCCCCACTTCCGACAATTCTTATCCCAAGGCAGGTTATTTCAGACAACCTCTTAATCCGTCCGATTCAAATTATCAGGTGACAGCTCCCTCATCTTCTGGCGAGTTAACAGCAACCCAACTCCCTCCTCTTAAAACTGTAGCTGGGTAAGCATTCAAACCCTTTCTTCAAATGCGTTGCAAATCTTGAATAAGATGCTAAACTTCTTTTAATTTTGTTTGCAGAGCCAAAGCCAGACCCAACAAGAAAGCTCGGGTCAACAATCCATCAGAAGACCAGGCGGTTTTTGAGGAAGAGCAAATAGGTGAACCGGACCAAACTCGTGAACCGGAGGGTCCTCATCCTGAAGGTACCTTTGATGAACCACCCCTTCAAGACCAGAATATTGATGAACAACCAGAAGCTGATCCTGCTATGCGTGACACTGAACCGGTAGCTCCAAACCGGGCTAGTCCGGAGAGAGGTACTGATACTCCATCATCACCCGCAAAAACTACTGAAGGCCAAGGAGATGATGTTATCATTACTGGCATGGGCCACAGCCCTCCTAGCCATCCTGTAATCTTGGCCCAACATAGTGCCAAGGAAGAGCATGCTGCCAGGGAAAAGGGTAAATGGAGCACTCACTTATCAAGCTATGCTCATCTCAGTGCTGAAGAACTTCACTTCGGTTTTTTAAACCGTCTGCACTCAAACCGTGACTATGAAGCCGGTTTGGTGAACCCGATGAAGGAATGCTATGAGGTATTTTCATCTCCCTTTATTTCTTGATTCCAAAGTTGAAACACTAACCCAAGTAGCCCCCAAGGGCCGTTTTATGATGTTAATCTTAAACCAGGACTTTTGTAATACTTTAATCCTCTCCTGTTGATCGTCAAAATGTCAGGTCCTTAGTGAAAACAAAACCGATACTTTACCAATGTAATTATGTTGCTTTCCTCAGTGTAGCCCCCAAAGGCCGGTTTAGCTTTGTGAGGTAATCCGGGTCTTGAATCCATGCGTCCATTTTGAACAGATGTGCATTAGCCCCCAAGTGTCAAGGATAATGCTTGCATTGTTCTGGAGACTTATAAATGATGTATTGACAATAGAGAAAATAGGCATTAGCCCCCAAGTACAAAGTGCATAACTTGTTATACGCTTAGTACTTAGAAAATACATATCCTGTTGTTGACATATCTTCGCTGTTACAGGCCGAGCTAAGCAATAGAGATGCCCGAACCACTGATTTGCAAGAGAACATGAAGTCCCAACAAGCAGAGTCTGTGAAAGCCAAGGAGGAGCTGACCAAAGCCATGACAGCTATGGAAAAGCTAAAGGAGTCTTTTAACAAGGAACGTGCTGCCTGGGAAACCGAAAAGGCCGGTTTAACCAAAAGAGCTGAGGATGCCGAAGCAGCCCTGAAGTCAGTTGTAGATGAACTAACTGGTTTGAAGCGGCAAATCAATGCCATGACGTCCGCTATATTTTGTAAGTATCCTCTTATGCTGTTTTTCGAATTCATGAGATCTTACTGTTTACCAGTCTGACTGACATTAAACCATGACAGACACTCGCATTACTCATCTGGGCGCTGATATGCGGATGAAGCTTAAAGTGGCATACACCTTAATAGAACAACTTTACTCTGGATCCTAGCATGCAATATGCACTGCAGCCTACAATAAAACGGCACCAACACTGATAAAAGAAACCCTTGAGAAGTTGGCCATGCTACCAGCCCAGATTACTGAACTGGAGAAGGCAGCCCCAAGAGCAGGAACGCTAACCGCATTAATCCGGGCCAAAGCATGGATTCCGGATCTTGAAGCGGATGACATCATTAAAGGATATCCAGGTGTGAAGGAGGACGGTTCAAATTTCGACAAATGACGATCTCCGAAGGCTGACAAAGGAGATGCGGCCAATAGCCAACAAACTGGCAGAAGACATAGATTTATCTCATTTCCAGCCGGGTTATGACGCTGTAGGGAAGAGACAGCCTGCCGAAATCCATGAAGTCGAAGAACTTGTGCCTCCAATCCGTAAGCATACTTACGCTCCTGACATTAACCCCTCCAACCTTATCCATGAAGAAGTCGTGTTTCAAGCTTTAACCGGAATCGTTGGTCAACGGTTGATTTCCAACGTCTGGGGAGGATGAAGAAGAAGTGATTGCACCAAATGATCCTCAACCGTCAAACCGTCCAGACGAAGCATCTTAAACTGGCCGCCGGTTTGCCAGCTATTGTGTGCCACTGCTTAGGAATAGTTATTCAATTGGAGCCATTTTGAAGCTTCTTGTAATAGGATAGCAAAAACCCCTTTAACTGTCATGCAATCAAGCATGTTTTGTGGTGCTTTGACATTGTGAGAACTTGCTCCGCTTTTGGAATTCATGTACGCATAATCCTTTATGTTCGTGCATACGAAAACTAAAAAGCATCCTAGTGGTTTACCACTAGACGGGTTATGATGCCCAAAAGCCATACACAACTTGGATGGATAACCAATGTTTGTAATATTTCAATAAGTAATATCTGTGACATACCTCGTTGGCTGACCAACTGCTTGTATGGTAGGGGTAAAAACACCAATCCGGAGCATTGATAACTCCATCCTTAATTTGCCGGATTATGATAATAAACCATACCGGGATATAATAAACACCGGGTTTTCCTTATAACACTTGGCGACTTGTTAGTCAAAACCAGACCGGAGCAGTTTGCTACCGGTTTAGAATCTGATCATGTACTGACTACTAAGCATTGAAAGTCAAGCCGGGTTTGTAATAAACACCGGTTTATCAAAAAATATTCATAAATACTTTACCAAAAGATGTTAAAACAACAAATAAAAAAGAAATATGCAAGGCTTTTCATGGGCTGCCAGGCCCTAAATCGAGGCTTTGCATGGGCTGCCAGGCTGCTGAGTTAAACCATTTTGCAAAGCCTTTTAAGATGGACCTCAATCTTTAACCAATCACCGTTTTAACTTTGAAAAGTTCAGGGTCCATGGGATTGACTTGTCAAACGTTCGATGGGTCATACCAGGTTTACCTGGACGGAGTGGCTTACTTAAAGAGGCAGGATAACCCGGGGTTTTAGGTGAATACACCTGGCTTCCAAGCCTGGCTTGATAGCCTATTACAAGGGTTCAAAACTCATTGTTCTTTGAGAAGCAAAGAGCCCCCAGGTAATATGTGAGCTATGCTCGGTGGATACCTATGTTTGAGCTGTGCTTAATGCAACAGACTCTCTTTGGCTCCACATAATTTCCTTTTTGGCTTAACGCCTATCAAGAGGTGTAGCTATGGTGTGATAACAACCAAGCCCCCTAGTGATATCCCTTTGTGGTGTTAAACCGATCAAGAGGTGTAGCTATGGTTCAGATATGACCAAGCCCCCTAGTAATTTTGTTTATGTTCATGTGGCTGCAGAGACTAGTTTAACAAAACTCTGCTTTGTCAGTAGAAACTCTTGTAAGCACACACATGATGTAAAAAGAACAGAGACCCCGCTTTATTCGAGGCTTTGGTTTATTATATAATATATACATTGTCATAAATATGTACATATGAAGAGCCTGTGGCTCAAGTATAGTAAGGCCGAAGAAGAGCTATATTCCACGGCCGCTTGGTCTCCTCCTCTGATTTACGTGAGTCTTTGTGCTCTCGAACATCAATGAGGTAGTATGACCCGTTGTGCAGATTCTTGTTGACCACAAAAGGTCCTTCCCAAGGTGGGGATAATTTGTGCATATCAGTCTGATCCTGGATGAGCCGGAGCACCAGATCGCCCTCTTGAAAAGTTCTAGTCTTAACCCGGTGGTTGTGATAACGTCGGAGATCTTGTTGATAAATCGCCGAACATGCTGATGCAAGATCACGCTCCTCATCTAACAGGTCGAGGGAATCCTGACGTGCCTTCTCATTATCAGCTTCAACATAAGCTGCCACACGGGGCAAGTCATAGATGTCCATAAACCATGAAGAAACGTGTGTAACCCGTAGATCTGTTGGGTGCGGTGTTGATGCTCCATAACACAGAAGGTAACCCCTTAACCCAACAACCCGGTGTCTGTTTCAAATGAACCATAAGCCAGGGTTTAATACCTCGCAAAATTTCTTGATTTGCCCTCTCCGCTTGACCATTAGATTGGGGGTGAGCCACCAATGCTATATCAAGCCGGATGTGCTCACGTCGGCAAAATTCCTCCATCTCTCCCTTTGACAGATTTGTACCATTGTCAGTTATAATACTGTGTGGAAAGCCAAACCGGAATATCACCTTTTTGATGAACTGAACTGCCGTGGCCGCATCACACTTACTGACTGGCTCTGCTTCCACCCATTTGGTGAATTTGTCAGCTGCCACTAACAAGTGGGTCTTTTTGTCCTTGGGTCGCTTGAAGGGTCCAACCATATCAAGCCCCCAAGTCGCAAACGGCCAAGTTATTGGAATCATCCTCAACTCTTGAGCTAGAATATGAGCACGGCGTGCGAATTTTTGACAACTGTCACATCTTTTGACTAAATCTTCCGCATCAGCATGAGCTGTTAACCAATAAAAACCGCAGCAAAAAGCTTTAGCTACCAAAGACTTTGAACCGGGGTGGTGACCACAATCCCCTTCATGGATTTCTCGCAAAATCTAACAACCCTCTTGAGGAGAGACACATCGCTGAATTGCCCCTGAGACACTGTAACGATGTAACTCTCCGTTGAGTATGGTCATTGACTTAGAACGCCGGATTATCTGCCGGGCCGAGGTTTCATCCTCCGGTAACTCGCCCCGGTTCATGTAAGCCAGGTATGGGATTGTCCAATCCGGTATGACATGCAAAGCTGCCACCAATTGAGCCTCCGGATCAGGAATAGCCAACTCCTCCTCCGTTGGTACCTTGATCGACGGATTATGCAGCATGTCAAGAAAGACATTTGGTGGGACCGGTTTATGCTGAGAACCAAGGCTTATTAAAGCGTCCGCTGCTTCATTCTTTCGCCGGTCTATATGGTCCACCTGATAACCCTTGAAGTGACCCGCCACTGTGTCCACCTCTCGTCGATATGCAGCCATGAGTGGGTCTTTAGAATCCCAAGTGCCAGACACCTGTTGAGCCACCAGATCTGAATCCCCAAAGCACTTAACCCGGCTTAAGTTCATCTCCCTAGCCATCCGAAGACCGTGGAGTAAGGCCTCATACTCAGCTGCATTGTTAGTACAAGGGAACATTAAATGGAGGACATAACAAAACTTGTCACCTCGTGGGGAAGTTAGTATGACTCCAGCCCCCGAGCCCTCCAACTGTCTGGATCCATCAAAATAAATAGTCCAATACGTGTTATCTGGCTTTTCCTCTGGTGCCTGCAACTCCGTCCAATCATTGATGAAGTCCACGAGTGCTTGGGATTTAATCGCTATGCGAGGTATGTATTTGAGCCCGTGGGGTCCAAGCTCAATAGCCCACTTGGCAATCCGGCCAGTTGCTTCTTTGTTTTGAATAATTTCTCCCAGAGGGGCTGAACTGACCACTGTGATAGGATGACCCTGAAAATAATGTTTGAGCTTCCGGCTTGCCATAAACACTCCATACACCAGTTTCTGCCAATGTGGATACCTCTGCTTTGATTCAATGAGCACCTCGCTGATATAATAAACCGACCGTTGAACCGGATACTCCTTTCTAGCTTCCTTGCGCTCCACTAGAATAGCCACGCTAACAACTCGGGCATTGGCAGCCACATACAACAATAAGAGCTCTTTATCGATCGGAGCTGCAAGCAGAGGTGGTTCAGCTAACTGCCTCTTCAGATCCTCAAATGCTTTATCAGCCGCCTCACTCCAGACAAAATCATCTGTTTTCTTTAGCATCTGATATAGAGGGATAGCCTTCTCCCCAAGACGACTGATAAACCGGCTCAAAGCCGCAATCCGGCCGGCGAAACGTTGAACGTCATTGATACACGCCGGTTTAGCCAAAGATGTAATTGCTGAGATTTTTTTCGGATTAGCCTCAATGCCTCTGTTTGACACCAGAAAACCCAAGAGTTTGCCTGCCGGGACACCAAAGACACACTTTTCTGGATTGAGCATCATCTTGTAAACCCGGAGGTTGTCAAAGGTTTCTCTCAAATCATCTATCAATGTTTCCTCCTTCCTGGCCTTTACCACAATATCATCTACATATGCATGAACATTGCGCCCAATCTGCTTATGAAGACAATTCTAAACACATCGTTGATAAGTCGCCTGGGCACTCTTGAGCCCAAAAGGCATGGATACATAGCAGAAGGCTCCAAAGGGAGTTATAAAAGCCATCTTCTCCTGGTCCTTAACTGCCATTTTGATCTGATGATAGCCAGAATAGGCGTCCAGAAAACACAAATGGTCACAACCCGCCGTAGCATCAATAATCTGATCAATACGAGGGAGGGCAAAAGGATCTGCAGGGCAAGCCTTGTTCAAGTCTGTGTAATCTACACACATACGCCAAGTGCCGTTTTTCTTAAGAACCAGCACCGGATTAGCCAACCACTCTGGGTGAAAGACCTCCACGATAAACTCCGCGGCCAACAACCGAGCTACCTCTTCACCAATAGCCTTGCGCCTTTCTTCATTGAAGCGGTGGAGAAACTGCCGGACCGGTTTAGACTTAGGATCAATGTTAAGTGTGTGCTCAGCGAGTTCCCTCGGTACACCTGGCATGTCAGAAGGTTTCCATGCAAAGATGTCCCAGTTCTCACAGATGAACTCGGTGAGCGCGCTTTCCTATTTGGGATCCAGGTTAGCGCTAATGCTAAACTGCTTGGATGAATCGCTAGGAACAAAATCAACCATCTTAGTATCTGTGGCCGATTTAAATCACCGGATCGTGTTCCGTAGTCGGCTTTTTCAAAGAAGTCATATCTGCCGGATCAACTTGGTCTTTATAAAACTTCAGCTCCTCCGTGGCACAAACCGACTCAGCATAAGCCACATCACCTTCTTCACATTCCAAAGCGATCTTCCTGCTCCCGTGTACTGTGATGGTCCCCTTATGACCTGGCATCTTAAGCTGTAGATAAACATAACACGGCCTCGCCATGAACTTAGCATAAGCCGGCCGCCCAAACAAAGCGTTATACGGACTTTTGATTTTCACCACCTCAAAAGTCAATGTTTCTGATCTTGAATCATGATCATCTCCAAAAGCCACCTCTAAGGCTATCTTGCCCACTGGATATGCAGACTTACTAGGCACCACACCATGAAAAACGGTGTTTGACGGTTTAAGATTCTTATCTGTCAACCCCATACGACGGAAGGTATCATAATATAGAATGTTGATACTACTTCCCCCATCCATGAGTACCTTAGTGAACTTATATCCCCCAACTTGAGGGGCCACCACTATGGCCAGATGACCCGGATTGTCAACCCGGGGCGGGTGATCCTCTCTACTCCATAAAACGGGTTGCTCAGACCAGTGCAAATACTGAGGCACCGCCGGTTCAACAGAGTTCACTGCCCTCTTATGAAGCTTCTGATCACACTTACACAAGCTAGTCGTGAAGACATGATATTGCCCACTATTTAACTACTTAGGATTGCTCTAATAACCCGACTGCTGCTGCTGCTAGTTCCCTGATGGTTGTAACCTCCCTGGTTGCCCTGATTCCCTTGATTGCTGTGTCCGGTTTGATTGCCCTGAAATCCTGAACCGGAGCTGCCGCCTCCGTAAACCGGCCCGTGGAAACCACCTCCTGAACCACTGGGCGGGCCATTATCGTATTGAAACATATTGGAGTTCTTGAAATCTCGCATGATATAACAATCCTTCCAAAGGTGCGATGCTGGCTTCTCCTTTGATCCATGCTTTGGACAGGGTTGATTTAACAGGCGCTCCAAGTTGGAGCCTGGACCTCCGCCTCTCTGGGGCTGCTTGCCCTTACGACGCTGACCATTCTCCTGAGCATTGGTGTTAGCCATAAAGTCCAAAGTGTTGTCGGCCTTGCACTTACCATTGTTCCCATGGCCTGCCGGATTATGCTGCTGACCCTTGGTGTTGCCGTTCTTTTTCCCTTTCCCCAGTTTGTCCTCCTCTGAGTCAGGGTCTTTGGTATTATCTGAATCGGCATATTTAACAAAAGCAACCGTAAGCGTTGACATATCATTGCAGTGATGTTTGAGCCTTCCAAACTTCTGTTTGAGCAGCAGAAAATGGCAATTGCCCTCCAACATTAGCACTACGGTATCTACATTGATACGATCCGATGAATGCAAAATAGCTGAGACCCGCTTTACCCAATGGGTCGTGGACTTCCCATCCTCTTGGACACAAGCGGCCAGATCCAAAATTGACATGGGCTTCTTACAAGTATCTTTGAAGTTCTGGATAAACCAGTGCTTCAATTCGGCCCATGATCCGACAGAGTTAGTTGGTAAGCTCTTCAGCCAAGTATGAGCTGTTCCTTCCAACATCATGGTGAAGTATTTAGCACATACCGCTTCATCCACATCTAACATCTCCATTGCCATCTCGTAACTTTCAACCCATGCCTCTGGTTGTAGATCGGCGGTATAATTGGGTACCTTACGAGGTCCTTTGAAATCCTTGGGCAGTCGCACATTACGCAAAGCGGGGGTGAGACACGGTACCCCTAAGGAACTGAATACCACACCTGGCTCTATTGAAGCGGTAGGATGAACCGGCGTGGGTTGACGGGCTCCGTGCAGAGCTCCTAACTCGGCCTCTCAACATGCACGGCCATGATCCACCACATCCTGCGCATTAGTACCTCCCCCTGCCGGGTTGTGCCCTCGCGGCGAGTTACGACGACGTGCACTGCTTGACGCAGCCGGTTCATCCTCAACGTGCTTGTTGTAGCTTCGATTTGGATGGGGGGGGTGGAATGAATCCTCTCACGACTATGCGAATATGCCTGCTGCTGGTTTAGAGTTGTTTGAAGGAGATCTCTGGCCCGTCGTGCCTCAACCACAACTGGTGATTCGCCGTCGGTTGGGAGGGCTACCAACCGTGAAGCGGCGGCCACAATGTTGTCCAACGGGTTGGAGTAATGCCCGGGGGTGTTGGAACATATTGTGGCACAATGTTGTTCTGACGGGGTGGGTCCATCGTGCGCGGCTGAACCGGCGCTCCTGTCCCCGGCGCCTCCGTCCGGTTTAATATTGGCTACTTACTAGTTCCTGCCCCTGGCGTATTGAAGAGATTTCTTGGCTCATAACTCGGCAGGAGATGCGATCGGTATCTTCTTCTCATGACTTCCTCTGAAGCATTCTGATCCAGCCTAAGCCGGTAGGCCTGAGCTTCCAACTCGGCCTGTTCTGTAGCCATCCTAGCGTTCTCTGCCGCTAGGTCCACTTTAACCTGAGTTATCTGATCTTTCACCTTTGCGATCTCCGCGTTGTGCTGATCTCGGACTGCTGCGTCCACCTCTGCAGCCATCAATGTTGCCAAAGCGTCGAACAAGTCAGACAGAACTTGAGTCGGAGGTGGCGCAGAGCTCCCTGCCCCCGCCGGCGTGGCCATTGCTGAACCGGAGACCATTGCCGCGGCGGTTGATGAGTGGGGCGCTGACTATGTACCGGCCATGAAGATAGCGGCCCGGTTTGGTAGTCAGGGGAGTCCGGAATACTGTTCCCCTCGGAGCCTCCACTAATCTGGCCATCCTGTAACTGATAGAGCGATTCGGTTTCTCCAGAAGATTCATCAATGGAGCAGACTACGGTTTCTCCATCGGATGTCGGTCCGTCCCCGTACTCTGCTCCATGGATGACACCTACGAAAACATGCTTTGCGATGGGCTGAACGGGAGAAGGGATTGCATGCTGAGCCGTCTCGATGATGTTGGTGCAGGTGTCCGGCTTAGTGCCCGGTTCACCAATCTTGCCGATGAAGACGTAAATCCCACCAAAGGGGACCCAGTACCCGTATTCAATTGAATCGGCATTAGGGCCCCATCCTGCGTTGTCGATGTAGAGCTTGCCGCGACGACTCTTCGTCATCCGGCCCACAACGTATCCCTTGAGTCCATCAAAGCTGCCCTTTAAGAACTCGAAACCATCGTGCGATAGCCCCACGATGGGCGCCAACTGTCGTGGGTCTATCACGGCAGATGTCCTCGTGAAAGGACTTAGTCATGGAGCCATCGCAACGGGTTAGCTTAAAGGGGTTAAACCGGACAAGGGGACACGGGGAGTTTATACTAGTACGGCCCCTTCGATGAAGGTAAAAGCCTACGTCTAGTTGTGATTGATATTGCTAGGGTTTCGATGACCAGGGAGCGAATCCGCTTTACCTGGCCCTCGAGTTGTTGTTTCCTGTCCTCAAACCGTGGCCGGGTCGTCCCTTTATATACACAGGTTGACGCCCGCCAGTTTACAGAGTCCCGAGGTTGGATCATAGAGGTGTCTGGCTCGGTCTCTATTCCTCTAACTTACAATACAAGTTTACATGATAAAGTCGGTTCACAACTATAGGCTTTAATCCGTCTTTGGGCCTTGGGCCTTCTTAAAGCGCCAGTATCTTGTCATCTTCATGGGCTTCAATCTTCATGGAGCTAATCCGGCCATGCCTAGCCGGTTTATCTCCAGTAACTATATCCCCAACACAAGGTGTTCCTCTGGTATTCGACAGTTGCATAATCTCATAGTTAGAGGAACATGTATAAGTCACGATGAAAGCAATAGTAATAAAACTAAACGATCATTTATGCTAAGCTAATGGATGGGTCTTGTCCATCACATCATTCTCTAATGATGTGATCCTGTTCATCAAATGACAACACATGTCTATGGTCAGGAAACTTAACCATCTTTGATTAATGAGCTAGTCAAGTAGAGGCATACTAGGGACACTCTGTTTTGTCTATGTATTCACACATGTACTAAGTTTCCGGTAAATACAATTCTAGCATGAATAATAAACATTTATCATGATATAAGGAAATATAAATAACAACTTTATTATTGCCTTTAGGGCATATTTCCTTCAGTCTCCCACTTGCACTAGAGTCAATAATCTTGTTCACATCGCCATGTGATTTAAGACCCAAAGAGTGATCATGTTTTGCTTGTGACAGAATTTTAGTCAACGGGTCTGCCACATTTAGAGCCGAATGTATTTTGCAAATTTTCTATGTCTACAATGCTCTGCACGGAGCTAATCTAGCTAATCGCTCTCACTTTCAATATGTATCTAGATCGAGATATAGAGTCATCTAGATCGGTGTCAAAGCTTGCATCGACGTAACTCCTTACGATGAACTCTTTGTCACCTCCATAACCAAGAAACATCTCCTTATTCCAGTAAGGTTAATTTTGACCGTTGTTCAGTGATCCACTCCTAGATCACTATTGTACCCTCTTGCCAAACTCATGGTGTGGTACACAATAGGTCTGGTATATATCATACTTTATAGAACCCATGACTGAGGCATAGGGAATGACTTTTCATTCTCTTTCTATTTTCTGCCGTGGTCGGGTTTTGAGTCTTTACTCAACTTCACACCTTGCAACACATGCAAGAACTCCTTCTTTGATTGTTCCATTTTGAACTACTTCAAAAACTTGTCAAGGTATGTACTCATTGAAAAATTTATCAAGCATCTTGTTCTATCTCTATAGATCTTGATGCTCAATATGTAAGCAGCTTCACCAAGGTCTTTCTTTCAAAAAATCCTTTCAAACACTCCTTTATGCTTTCCAAAAAATTCTACATTATTTCCGATCAACAATATATCATTCACATATACTTATAAGAAATTATGTAGTGCTCTCACTCACTTTCTTGTAAATACAGGCTTCACCGCGATGTTTGTATAAAACTATATGCTTTTATCAACTTATCAAAGCGTATATTCCAACTCCGAGATGCTTGCACCAGTCCATAGATGGATCGCTGGAGCTTGCACATTTTGTTAGCACCTTTTGGATTGACAAAACCTTCTTGTTGCATCATATACAACTCTTCTTTAAGAAAACCATTAAGGAATGTAGTTTTTACATCCATTTGCTAGATTTCATAAAATGTGGCAATTGCTAACATTATTCGGACACACATTAAGCATAGATACGAGTGAGAAAATCTCATCATAGTCAACATCTTGAATTTGTCAAAAAAAACCTTTTTGACAAGTCGAGATTTGTAGATAGTAACACTACTATTAGCGCCCGTCTTCCTCTTGAAGATCCATTTATTCTCAATGTCTTGCCGATCATCGGGCAAGTTCACCAAAGTCCACACTTTGTTCTCATACATGGATTCTATCTCAGATTTCATGGCCTCAAGCCATCTGTCAGAATCTGGGCTCATCATCACTTCCTCATAGTTCATAGGTTTGTCATGGTCAAGTAAAATGACCTCCAGAATAGGATCACTGTACCACTCTGGTGCGGATCTTACTCTACTTGACCTATGAGTTTCAGTAGTAACTTGATCTGAAGTTTCATGACGATCATCATTAACTTCCTCACTAATTGTTGTAGGCATCATTGGAACTAATTTCCGTGATGAGCTACTTTCCAATTCGAGAGAAGGTACAATTACCTCATCAGGTTCTACTTTCATCCCACTCACTTCTTTCGAGAGAAACTCCTTCTCTAGAAAGGATCCACTCTTAGCAACAAAGATCTTGCCTTTAGATCTGTGATAGAAGGTGTACCCAAGAGTTTCTTTTGGTATCCAATGAAAATGCACTTCTCTGATTTGGGTTTGAGCTTATTAGGTTGAAACTTTTTCACATAAGCATCACAACCCCAAACTTTAAGAAACGACAACTTATGTTTCTTGCTAAACCATAGTTCATACGGTGTCGTCTCAACAGATTTTTAGACGGTGCCCTATTTAATGTGAATGTAGCTGTCTCTAATGCATAACCCCAAAACGATAGTGGTAAATCGGTAAGAGACATCATAGATCGCACTATATCTAATAAAGTACGGTTACAACGTTCGGACACACCATTAAGCTATGGTGTTCAAGGTGGCGTGAGTTGTGAAACTATTCCACATTGTTTTAAATGAAGGCCAAACTCATAACTCAAATATCGCCTCCGTGATCAGATTGTAGAAACTTTATTTTATTGTTACGATGATTCTCAACTTCACTCTAAAATTCTTTGAACTTTTCAAATGTTTCAGACTTGTGTTTCATTAAGTAGATATACCCATATCTGCTCAAATCATCTGTGAAGGTCAGAAAATAACGATACCTACCGCGAGCCTCAACACTCATTGGATAGCATACATCGGTATGTATTATTTCCAATAAGTCAGTGGCTCGCTCCATTGTTCCAGAGAACGAAGTCTTAGTCATCTTGCCCATGAGGCATGGTTCAAAAGCATCAAATGATTCATAATCAAGTGATTCCAAAAGTCCATCCGCATGGAGTTTCTTCATGCGCTTTACATCAATATGACCTAAATGGTAGTGCCACAAGTATGTTGCCCTATCATTATCAAATTTGCATCTTTTGGCATCAATATTATGAATATGTGTATTACTACAATCGAGATTCAACAAACCCTTTACATTGGGTGTATGACCATAGAAGGTTTTATTCATGTAAACAGAACAACAATTATTCTCGGACTTAAATGAATAGATTTATTGCAATAAACATGATCCAATCATATTCATGCTCAACACAAACACCAAATAACATTTATTTTAGGTTCAACACTAATCCCGAAGGTAAAGGGAGTGTGTGATAGTGATCTTATCAATCTTGGAATCACTTCCAACACACATCGTCACCTCGCCCTCAACAAGTCTTTGTTCATTTTGTAACTCCTGTTTCAAGTTACTAATCATAGCAATTGAACCAGTATCATATACCCAGGGGCTATTATGAACATTAGTAAAGTACACATCAATAATCTGTATATCAAATATACCTTTGTTCACTTTGCCATCCTTCTTATCCGCCCAGTATTTGGGGTAGTTTCTCTTCCAGTGACCATTCCCTTTGCAGTAGAAGCACTCAATTTCAGGCTTGGGTCTATCTTTGGGATTCTTCATGGCAGTGGCAACTTGCTTGCCATTCTTCTTGAAGTTCCCTTTATTTCCCTTGCCCTTTTACTTGAAACTAGTGGTTTTGTCAACCAGCAACATTTGATGCTTTTCTTGATTTCTACCTTCGTCGATTTCAGCATCATGAAGAGCTCGGGAATCGTTTTCGTCATCCCTTGCATATTGTAGTTCATCACAAAGTACCAGTAACTTGGTGGTGATACTGACTAGAGAACTCTGTCAATCACTATTTTATCTGGAAGATTAACTCCCACTTTGTCGGATTTCGGGTTCCGGCAGACCCTTAAGGTTCGAACACTGGGGTGCGCGCGGAAATCACGTCCTCAACCTCCCCGTCTCACAAAGATCTAAACTACTACAGGAATCACACAAGAGACACAAGATTTATACTGGTTCGGGCCACCATTGTGGTGTAATACCCTACTCCAGTGTGTGGTGGATGGATTGCCTCCTGGGGCTGGTGATGATGAACAATACAAGGAAGAACAGCCTCGCGAGGGTCTGTTCTTGGCTGGTGCGACGAACTGCTAGGGGGAGTTCAGTCACCTCTTTCTCTCTCTACTTGCTCTCTACTTGCTGGCCGGATCCGAGCGCTGAACCGAACTCTCAGAACCCACCAACTAATCGACCCGAACCCTTCGAACCCACCCACTGATCGACCCTTTGCTACGTGGGCGACCGGTCCCTATTTATAGAGGCACTGGTCCTCTTCCCAAATATTGAGCAGGAAGGGAGCCAACAATGGCGGGCTAATTTGAAGGGGGACAACGAGTACATCTATCCTGACAAAAGGTGGTCTTTGCCTGCGAAAGACTCTGCGGTGACGCCGTGCTGGGCTCCATGGTGACCTCCGTCTCATAGTCCGCTTGGTCCTGGTCTTGTTGCACCGAAACGGCAACCTTTGCCTGATGCCTCGGTACTCCGCGGCTGTGCTTGCCCCCTTTGCACCAAAGAGGAAAGGAGGACGCTGCGCGCGCTGGCGCCCGCCTAGCGCCCTCGATCGTCATGGCTTACGTCACGGGCACCTCGCGAGGCACCCCGCCTTGATATCTCCGTCTTCTCGCGAGCCAGCTGAGGAGGCTGCGCCCGAGGACGTGCCGTGTCGTCCGCCTCGCGAGGCTTGGCCCCTCGCGAGGGTCTTGAGTCTTGTGCTTGATGAAGATGGGCCATGTTGGGCCCCCATTTGAGCCACACCGCAGGCCGCAGGCAGGCAAGTCTGGGGACCCCCGTTCCCAGAACGCCGATAGTAGCCCCCAGGCCCGTGGCGTGCATGGGCTTGGCCGTGCCGAGAGGCGAAAGGGCAAGGGCGAAGCGCCGCGGGCCCTAACAGCCTGCGGCCTTGGGCGCCGTGTGGTGGTTGATTGGACATGGGCGACTCCACTTCCCCACGACGCCTTGGTGACCACGCGAGGGGGACAAGTCCCTGCATGCAAATCGTGTCATGATTACCTGTGATCGTGGAGGCCGGCGGTTGTCCTCCGTCGGCTATAAGTACTGTACGGCGCGTGCCCTTCCAGTTCATTCCTCCTGGCTTCTCCTTCTTGCCGATCCTTGCTTCGTCTTGTGTGATGGCTCCGATCCGCCGGTTCTCTGCAGCAGAGAAGGGAAAGCCTCCTCGAGAGGGGCCATACCCGCTCCCGGCAAAGAAGCGGCTCGCCATTTGCAGCCGGGGCGAGGAAGACCGGCAGGTGGAGCCGAGGCCCCGGTGCGAGCGGGCTCCGCCGGGGTTCCCGTTTCCTCTGTACGCCCCCGCCGAGGGCCCCGAGGGTGTCGATGCTGATCTCCGCGGCCGGCGCCGTTGTAGGCACCGTCGGGTCACAAAGGCGTGGGTTGTTCCTCCCGGAGTCCATGCCGAGGGCTCCTCCCACGAGTTCGTGCTCCACGTCGTCGTTCCTCTTCAGTCCTGGATCCGTCTGCCTCCCTTCTTCGCCTCCGTCGTCCCTCCAGGAGGGCCTCTGGAGCTCTGGCTGCAGCACGCCGGCTGCAGCGCCCTTGAGACCGAGGCTGAGGTCGTGGTTGCCGCCCCGGGCGAGGTCTACTTGTCCCGCGGCTGGAGATAGATCGACCGGGTCTGCAAGGAGAGGGGCGTCTTCGCGGTTCACCTGGAGTATGATGGCGCGGGGGTGATGTTCGTCAAGGTCTTCGACGCGATCGGGCGCCGGTTGGAGTGTTGCCGCGGGAGAGGCGGCCAGGACCTTGCCCTGGTGAGGGCTAGGCCCGTCGACAGCTCCCTTGGCGAAGGCGCCGGGGGGTCCAGCGACTCCAGCGAGTTCTTCGCGACTCCGGAGACGAGCGACGACAGCTACGAGCCCCCGAGCTGGCGCCGCTCCTGAAGCAGGGCGGGCTCGTCAGGCCGCCGCCGACCCAGATCTGGATGTGGTTGGCGCCGGTGCCTGACGGCCCACTGTTGATGATGGCATCTTCTTCAGGAGCCCGTGTAGTTAGCACTCCTTAGGATCCGTTCCCTGCGAGGAATCAAAATGCGCCCCACGGGGGCTTGTAAGGTGTCTGTAGTCCCGTTTGTTAATATATGACCTTTTCTATGGATTTGTGCGAGTTATTGATTCCGTCATAGCTTAGTTCTCACTTTCGAACCTCGCGAGGGCTTGGTGCTCTACGCCGACAGGTCCCAGTCCCAAGGCGGCGTCAGCCGTCGCTGGTATGCTAGGTCGCGATGCCGTGGTCAAGGCCAGGAGGTGAGTGACCTGGGGTCCGGTAAGAGCCCCTGAGTCGCGATGCTCAGGAGGTCCCCTTTGGCGCCCAAGCAGCCGTTGCTTGGTGAGAAAGGGAAGCAACGTCGCTAGTACGGAATTGCCTTAGGTGCGGGGGTAGTGCCACGGTAGCCAATGCTTTGGATGGTGACTTATCTTGAGAGTAGGGGATTATCCCTGGTGCGCCGTCGGGTTCGCGCGTTGGTGGGAGCGGAATCGCTCGGCAAGGTCCTCGCGAGCCCCTTCTCCCTCGCCTCTGCTCCCCTTTCTGCTCTATGTCCTCGGGTCCCGGCCCTCGAGCTTGTCTCAGCCGTCGCTGGTATGCCAGGTCGCGATGCCGTGGACAAGGCCAGAGGGTGAGGGCTGGAGAGCCAGTAAGAGCCCTGAGTCACGATGCTCAGGCACCCCCCTTTAACGTGCAAGCGGTTTGCTCGGGCGAGGGCGAAGGAAACCTCGTGAGGGCCTCGGCTAGCGCAGTTCCCTCCAAGGATCCTGCGGAGTCATCACAGAAAGAAGATGGTGTTGCCATGGCGGCCATTAGTCGATCGTTAGTCACTCAAGAGCTTGCTGGTTGGAGTAGGCGAGGTGCATCTGGGCACCGGTGAGCCAGCGCGGGACTCACGAGGCCCTACCTCTGGGCGGGTTGCGCCCGGCATTGGGCCGTATCTTGAGATGTGTCCCTGCAAAATTTGGTTAGATGCCGGTACTCTACGTCCTCGGGTCCCGGCCCTTGAGCTTGTCTCAGCCATCGCTGGTATGCCAGGTCGCGATGCCATGGACAAGGCCAGAGGGTGAGGGCTGGAGAGCCAGTAAGAGCCCTGAGTCACGATGCTCAGGCACCCCCCGTTTAACGTGCAAGTGGCCGACATGGGAAGAAAAGATGTCGCGGACGGGCACCATGCAGTTAAGCGTGATAGGCAATGCATAGTTGGAAATAGACGCTAGGGAGATACACGCCGCTGGGTCTGTCCCGAGCGGCTTGGGGATGATGCAGCCCGAGGGGTGCCCCCAACAAAGCAAACTAACGACGGAAAGGTAAATGCAGATACATGCCGCGGGGACAGACCCATGCGGCCTGGGAGTGATGCAACCCTGGGAGGGTGCTCCCAGCTGAGAACGGAACTTGAAAGATGTCACCTGAGGATGTCGTCGGCGTACTAGCATTGGTGCAGCAGACTTGACGGGCTGCAGAAGCCGGTCCTCACGAGCCCCCAGGCCCCGGGGCCTCGGGAGGCTCCGGAGGCACTGGTGACTCCTCACGAGCTGTCTTCATCTCCGCCAAGGCCGCGGAGCACCTGTCTTCCTGAGCCTCCATGATGCCCCTCATGAGGCGCTGGTACGCCGCAGCCATGCTCGGCAGGCCGTGAGGCATGCGAACATAGCTGTGGGGTGGACCTCTGCAGCGCTGCACTTGCGAGGGCCAGAGGCGCTCCGTTGTGGTGATCTGATTGAGCCCTGGTACGTCGACGCAGGCGCGCAGCCCACCATCCTCGCCTGGATGTGGGGCCACAGCTGGTAGGCGGCGGCAACCTCTCATGATCCTTGTCTCCTGTAGTTCTTGAATGGCTTCGTCAACGAACTCCTGCTGGTCTGACCTTCCTCGCCTAGCTCCTTCCCGGGGGAAACGTGCTGCGAAGCACGCCTCCACATGGTGCCCAAGCGCCTCCCTCGTGACCCTGGCTAGGTCGGTGGCCCTCCAGGTGAGAGCCCCCGAGCCCTGCCTGAGGAGGGCGCTGGGCGCGCTTTCCTATGCGATGGAAGAAGGGTCCCCCTAGGCAGACGCGGGCCCTCAGGGGCCTACCTCCTGAGGGGCCGAGCCTGACGATGTCTTCTTCTTCTTGGGGGTGGTCTCAGGAAGCCTCCTGCTTCCGCGATCTGGGTCTTCTAGCGACGTGGCCTGATAGGCCCGCTCCAGGGAACACACTTCATCCTTCTCTTCACAGGGCACCGTGATGACTCCGCCACTTCCTGGCATCTTGAGGATGATGTAGCCGTGGTGAGTCGCAGCCATGAACTTGGCTAGCGCTAGGTACCCGAGGATGGCGTTGTACGGCAGGCGGATGTGGGCGACGTCGAAGTCGATGAGCTCGGTGCGGTAGTTGCTGCGAGCCCCGAAGGTGACAGGGAGGCGGACCTGCCCAATCGGGACTGTGGAACCATCGGTGATCCCGGAGAAAGGCTTGGTCGGCTGCAGCTGGTCGTAGGGCACTTGGAGGTTGTTGAATGTTTCCACGGACAGGACGTTGAGCCCTGCCCCACCATTGATGAGGGTCTTGGTGACCAGCACGTTGCTGATGACTGGGGAGCAGAGCATCGGGAGGACTCCTGCTGTGGCCGCGCACTTGAGCTGGTCTGCCGAGCTAAACGTGATGGGGCACGCCGACCACCTAAGGGGGCGTGTTGCTTCAAGCTTGGGGAGAACTACATTCACTTCGTGGGCAAACTGCTTCAAGATACGTTGGGAGGCTGGGGCTTGAGCTCCGCCCAGGATGCAGGCAATTGCGCGCGGCTCCTGGAAGCCCCCAGCCCCCTCGTCTTGATGGCGGTCTTCGTTCCTTCTTGGCTGAGGCGGCAGCGGGGGCAGGCCTGCGTTGCCATGAGGGCGATCCTCACGAGGCTGAATCCTCCAGTCTCCCTCACGAGGCAGGTCCCGCCAGCGGTCCTCGCGAGGCTGGTCGCGCCACCCCGGGCGTGGGCCGCGATCTTCCTAGTGTCCTGGGTTTCTTCCTCCTCCTCGGCCATAGCCCCGGTCGGCACGATCAGGGCGACGGCCGATCCTTCCTTCTCGCACGGCGTGGAGTTCTTGACATTCGTTGGTGTTGTGGGTGTGGAGGTCATGGTACACACAGTACCGGCTGCCTCTGGAGGGTTCGGGCAGATCCTTGCCCCGCTTGGTGTCTGGTTCTGCCGCGAGTACGGCAGCCCCCTTGCGCTTCGCGTCCTTGGCCTTGGGCTTCTTCTCTTCTGGGTCCGCGGCAGGCAGCTCGAGGAGGGAGAGGCGTCCCTCCTCAGCCCTGGCGCACTTGTTCGCCAAGTTGAACAGCTCCAGGGAGGTGCAGCTTGGCGCACCGGAGCTGGAGCAGGGTCGCGGCGCGCCGGAGCAGGGAGCGCCCTGGTAGCCCCTTGCGGGCGAGGAACTTCTTGGCAGCTCCGCTCTTGCTGCGCTGACGCCTGGCGGAGCGGGTTCCGCCCAGGGGCCAAGCGCCTTGGAGCCATGTCATCTTGTTGGAGGCGAGGCGGCTGGTGCGCCTCTGGAGCTTCGTTGCCTGTGCGGGGCGGAGTGTGGCGCAGAGGGACGGACGAGGCGGAAGAGCCCCCTGCGGCGCGGACAAGCTCGGCGATGCGGTCGAGCCACTCTTTGTAGACGTCGTCGACAGGGCGGTAGCGCAGGAGCTCGTTTGCTACTAGGAGCGCAGCCCGAGCCTCCAAGGGTGCGCGGAGCGCACGGGACGAAGAACCGGCCGGAGCGAGTGATGGAGTGGCGGTGCGGCCGTCTTGCCGCACGGACGGGTGCTGAGACGATGCTTGCTGCTCGCCCCCCGCCGGGCCGGTGGCTGCGTTGACGGCGGGCAACGGGGAACGATGATGACGCCCACCAATGGGGGCCGTCTGGGCAACACGAGAAGCGATGGCAGCCCGGCGCTCGGTGCGGGCCCGACGAGCGTCAGACATGGATGCGACGGTCGGAGGAGAACGGAGCGGTGGAAGACGAACTCCGGCGCACCCCTATCTGGCGCGCCAAATGTCGGATTTCGGGTTCCGGCAGACCCTTAAGGTTTGAACACTGGGGTGCGCGCGGAAATCACGTCCTCAACCTCCCCGTCTCACAAAGATCTAAACTACTAAAAGAATCACACAAGAGACACAAGATTTATACTGGTTCGGGCCACCATTGTGGTGTAATACCCTACTCCAGTGTGTGATGGATGGATTGCCTCCTAGGGCTGGTGATGATGAACAATACAAGGAAGAACAGCCTCGCGAGGGTCTGTTCTTGGCTGGGGCAATGAACTGCTAGGGGGAGTTCAGTCACCTCTCTCTCTCTACTTGCTCTCTACTTGCTGGCCGGATCCGAGCGCCGAACTAAACTCTCAGAACCCACCAACTGATCAACCCGAACCCTTCGAACCCACCCACTGATCGACCCTTTGCTACGTGGGCGACCGATCCCTATTTATAGAGGCCCTGGTCCTCTTCCCAAATATTGAGCGGGAAGGAAGCCAACAATGGCGGGCTAATTTGAAGGGGGACAGCGAGTACATCTATCCTGACAAAAGGTGGTCTTCGCCCGCGAAAGACTCTGCGGTGACGCCGTGCTGGGCTCCATGGTGACCTCCGTCTTGTAGTCCGCTTGGTCCTGGTCTTGTTGCACCGAAACGGCAACCTTTGCCTGATGCCTCGGTACTCCGCGGCTGCGCTTGCCCCCTTTGCACCAAAGAGGAAAGGAGGACGCTGCGCGCGCTGGCGCCCGCCTGGCGCCCTTGATTGTCATGGCTTATGTCACGGGCACCTCGCGAGGCACCCCTCCTTGATATCTCCGTCTTCTCGTGAGCCAGCCTGAGGAGGCTGCACCTGAGGACGTGCCGTGTCGTCCGCCTCGCGAGGCTTGGCCCCTCGCGAGGGTCTTGAGTCTTGTGCTTGATGAAGATGGGCCATGTTGGGCCCCCATTCGAGCCACGCCGCAGGCAGGCAAGTCTGGGGACCCCCGTTCCCAGAATGCCGACACACTTGATTCAAGCGATTGTAGTACTCGGACAATCTGAGCACATGCTCACTGGTTGAGCTATTCTCCTCCATCTTGTAGGCAAAGTACTTGTCAGAGGTCTCATACCTCTCGGCTCGGACATGAGTCTGAAATACCAATTTCAGCTCTTGGAACATCTTATATGCTCCGTGACGTTCAAAAGGTTTTTGAAGTCACGGTTCTAAGCCGTAAAGCATGGCGCACTAAACTATCAAGTAGTCATCATACCGAGCTTGCCAAACGTTCATAACATCTGCATCTGCTCCTACAATAGGACCGTCACCTAGCGGTGCATCAAGGACATAATTCTTCTTTACAGCAATGAGGATAATCCTCAGATCACGGAGCTAGTCCGCATCACTGCTACTAACATCTTTCAATATAGTTTTCTCTAGGAACATATCATAAATAAAACGGGGAAGCTATATGCGAGCAATTGATCTACAACATAGATATGCAAATACTATCAGGACTAAGTTCATGATAAATTTAAGTTCAATTAATCATATTACCTAAGAACTCCCACTTAGATAGACATCCCTCTAATCATCTAAGTGATCACGTGATCCATATCAACTAAACCATGTCCGATCATCACGTGAGATGGAGTAGCTTTCAATGGTGAACAACACTATGTTGATCATTTCTACTATATGATTCACGCTTGACCTTTCGGTCTCAGTGTTCCAAGGCCATATCTGCATATGCTAGGCTTGTCAACTTTAGCCGAGTATTCTGTGTGTGCAAAATTAGTTCGCACTCGTTGTATGTGAACATAGAACTTATCACACCCGATCATCACGTGGTGTCTCGGCACGACGAACTGTCTCAACGGTGCATACTCAAGGAGAACACTTGTACCTTGAAATTTAGTGAGACATAATCTTATAATGCTACCGTCGTACTAAGCAAAATAGGATGCATAAAAGATAAACATTACATCCAATCAAAATATGTGACATGATATGGCCATCATCATCTTGTGCCTTTGATCTCCATCTCCAAAGTAACGGCATGATCTCCATCGTCACCGGCATGACACCATGATATCCATCATCTTGGTCTTTATCAATGTGTCGTCACATGGTCGTCTTGCCAACTATTGCTTTTGCAACTATTGCTATCGCATAGCGATAAAGTAAAGCAATTTTTGTTGGGGAACGCAGTAATTTCAAAAAATTTCCTACGCACACGCAAGATCATGGTGATGCATAGCAACAAGAGGGGAGAGTGTTGTCTACGTACCCTTCGTAGACCGCAACGGAAGCGTTGACGCAACATAGAGGAAGTAGTCGTACGTCTTCTCGATCCGACCGATCCAAGCACCGTTACTCCGGCACCTCCGAGTTCTTAGCACACGTACAGCTCGATGACGCTCCCCGGGCTCCGATCCAGCAAAGCTTCGGGGATGAGTTCCGTCAGCACAACGGCGTGGTGACGATGATGATGTTCTAATGATGCAGGGCTTCGTCTAAGCACTACAACGATATGATCGAGGTGGAATATGGTGGCACGGGGCACCGCACACGGCTAAGGAACGATCACGTGGATCAACTTGTGTGTCTAGAGGTGCCCCCCTGCCCCCGTATATAAAGGATCCAAGGGGGGTGCAGCCGGCCCTATGGTGGCGCGCAGGAGGAGTCCTACTCCTACCGGGAGTAGGACCCCCCCCCCCCCAAACCTTGTCCAACTAGGAGAGGTGGAGGGAGAATAGGAAAGGGGGGCGCCACCCCTCCCTCCTTGTCCAATTCAGACTAGGGGGAGAGGGGGCACGCGGCCTGCCCTGGCAGCTCCTTCCTCTTCTCCACATTAGGCCCATGAGGCCCATTAACCCCCCGGGGGGTTCCGGTAACCCCCCGGTGCTCCGGTTTTATTCGATACTTCTCCGGAACCCTTCCGGTGTCCGAATATAGTCATCCAATATATCAATCTTTATGTCTCAACCATTTCGAGACTCCTCGTCATGTCCGTGATCACATCCGAGACTCCGAACTAACTTCGGTACATCAAAATGCATAAACTCATAATAACTGTCATCATAACATTAAGCGTGTGGACCCTACGGTTCGAGAACAATGTAGACATGACTGAGACAAATCTCTGGTCAATAACCAATAGCGGGACCTGGATGCCCATATTGGTTCCTACATATTCTACGAAGATCTTTATCGGTCAGACCGCATAACAACATACGTTGTTCCCTTTGTCATCGGTATGTTACTTGCCCGAGATTCGATCATTGGTATCCAATACCTAGTTCAATCTCGTTACCGGCAAGTCTCTTTGCTCGTTCTGTAATACATCATCCCGAACTAACTCATTAGTTGCAATGCTTGCAAGGCTTATGTGATGTGCATTACCGAGAGGGCCCGGAGATACCTCTCCAACAATCGGAGTGACAAATCCTAATCTCGAAATACGCTAACCCAACATCTACCTTTCGAGACACCTGTAGAGCTCCTTTATAATCACCCAGTTACGTTGTGATGTTTGGTAGCACACAAAGTGTCCCTCCGGTAAACGGGAGTTGCATAATCTCATAGTCATAGGAACATGTATAAGTCATGAAGAAAGCAATAGCAACATACTAAACGATCGGGTGCTAAGCTAATGGAATGGGTCGTGTCAATTAGATCATTCAACTAATGATGTGACCTCGTTAATCAAATAACAACACTCTGTTCATGGTTAGGAAACATAACCATCTTTGATTAACGAGCTAGTCAAGTAGAGGCATACTAGTGACACTAAGTTTGTCTATGTATTCACACATGTATTATGTTTCCAGTTAATACAATTCTAGCATGAATAATAAACATTTATCATGATATAAGGAAATAAATAATAACTTTATTATTGCCTCTAGGGCATATTTCCTTCAGTCTCCCACTTGCACTAGAGTCAATAATCTAGATTACACAGTAATGATTCTAACACCCATGGAGCCTTGGTGTTGATCATGTTTTGCTCGTGGAAGAGGCTTAGTCAACGGGTCTGCAACATTCAGATCCGTATGTATCTTGCAAATCTCTATGTCTCCCACCTGGACTAGATCCCGGATGGAATTGAAGCGTCTCTTGATGTGCTTGGTTCTCTTGTGAAATCTGGATTCCTTTGCCAAGGCAATTGCACCAGTATTGTCGCAAAAGATTTTCATTGGACCCGATGCACTAGGTATGACACCTAGATCGGATATGAACTCCTTCATCCAGACTCCTTCGTTCGCTGCTTCCGAAGCAGCTATGTACTCCGCTTCACATGTAGATCCCGCTACGACGCTTTGTTTAGAACTGCACCAACTGAAAGCTCCACCATTTAATGTAAACACGTATCCGGTTTGCGATTTAGAATCGTCCGGATCAGTGTCAAAGCTTGCATCAACGTAACCTTTTACGGTGAGCTCTTTGTCACCTCCATATACGAGAAACATATCCTTAGTCCTTTTTAGGTATTTCAGGATGTTCTTGACCGCTGTCCAGTGATCCACTCCTGGATTACTTTGGTACCTCCCTGCTAAGCTTATAGCAAGGCACAAATCAGGTCTGGTACACAGCATTGCATACATGATAGAGCCTATGGCTGAAGCATAGGGAACATCTTTCATTTTCTCTCTATCTTCTGCAGTGGTCGGGCATTTAGTCTGACTCAACTTCACACCTTGTAACACAGGCAAGAACCCTTTCTTCGCCTGATCCATTTAGAACTTTTTCAAAATCTTGTCAAGGTATGTGCTTTGTGAAAGTCCAATTAAGCGTCTTGATCTATCTCTGTAGATCTTTATGCCTAATATGTAAGCAGCTTCACCGAGGTCTTTCATTGAAAAACTCTTATTCAAGTATCCCTTTATGCTATCCAGAAATTCTATATCATTTCCAATCAGTAATATGTCATCCACATATAATATCAGAAATGCTACAGAGGTCCCACTCACTTTCTTGTAAATACAGGCTTCTCCGAAAGTCTGTATAAAACCAAATGCTTTGATCACACTATCAAAACGTTTATTCCAACTCCGAGAGGCCGGCACCAGTCCATAAATAGATCGCTGGAGCTTGCACACTTTGTTAGCTCCCTTTGGATCGACAAAACCTTTCGGTTGCATCATATACAACTCTTCTTCCAGAAATCCATTCAGGAATGCAGTTTTGACATCCATCTGCCAAATTTCATAATCATAAAATGCGGCAATTGCTAACATGATTCTGACAAACTTAAGCATCGCTACGGGTGAGAATGTCTCATCGTAGTCAACCCCTTGAACTTGTCGAAAACCTTTTGTGACAAGTCGAGCTTTGTAGACAGTAATATTACCGTCAGCGTCAGTCTTCTTCTTGAAGATCCATTTATTCTCAATTGCTTGCCGATCATCGGGAAAGTCAACCAAAGTCCATACTTTGTTCTCATACATGGATCCCATCTCAGAATTCATGGCTTCAAGCCATTTTGCGGAGTCAGGGCTCACCATCGCTTCTTCATAGTTCGTAGGTTCATCATGATCTAGTAGCATGACTTCCAGAACTGGATTACCGTACCACTCTGGCGCGGATCTCACTCTGGTTGATCTACGAGGTTCAGTAATATCTTGTTCCGAAGTTTCATGATCATTATCATTAACTTCCTCACTTATTGGTGTAGGTGTCGCGGAAACAGTTTTCTGTGATGTACTACTTTCCAACAAGGGAGCAGGTATAGTTACCTCGTCAAGTTCTACTTTCCTCCCACTCACTTCTTTCGAGAGAGACTCCTTCTCCAGAAAGTTTCCAAATTTAGCAACAAAAGTCTTGCCTTCGGATATGTGATAGAAGGTGTATCCAATAGTTTCCTTTGGATATCCTATGAAGACACATTTCTCCGATTTGGGTTCGAGCTTATCAGGTTGAAGCTTTTTCACATAAGCATCGCAGCCCCAAACTTTCAGAAACGACAACTTTGGTTTCTTGCCAAACCATAGTTCGTAAGGCGTCGTCTCAATGGATTTTGATGGTGCCCTATTTAACGTGAATGCTGCCGTCTCTTGTGCGTATCCCCAAAACGATAGCGGTAAATCAGTAAGAGACATCATAGATCACACCATATCTAGTAAAGTACGATTACGATGTTTGGACACACCATTACGCTGTGGTGTTCCGGGTGGCGTGAGTTGCGAAACTATTCCACAATTTTTCAAATGTACACCAAACTCGTAACTCAAATATTCTCCTCCACGATCAGATCATAGAAACTTTATTTTCTTGTTATGATGATTTTCAACTTCACTCTGAAATTCTTTGAACTTCTCAAACGTTTCAGACTTATGTTTCATTAAGTAGATATACCCATATCTGCTTAAGCATCTGTGAAGGTGAGAAAATAACGATATCCACCACGAGCCTCAACATTCATCGGACCACATGCATCTGTATGTATGATTTCCAGCAAATCTGTTGCTCTCTCATAGTACCGGAGAACGGTGTTTTAGTCATCTTCCCCATGAGGCACGGTTCGCAAGTACCAATTGATTTATAATCAAGTGGTTCCAAAAGTCCATCAGTATGGAGTTTCTTCATGCGCTTTACACCGATATGACCTAAACGGCAGTGCCACAAATAATTTGCACTATCATTATCAACTCTGCATCTTTTGGCTTCTACATTATGAATATGTGTATCACTACTATCGAGATTCAACAAGAATAGACCACTCTTTAAGGGTGCATGACCATAAAAGATATTACTCATATAAATAGAACAACCATTATTCTCTGATTTAAATGAATAACCGTCTCGCATTAAACAAGATCCAGATATAATGTTCATGCTCAACGCTGGCACCAAATAACAATTATTTAGGTCTAATACTAATCCCGAAGGTAGATGTAGAGGTAGCGTGCCGACCGCGATCACATCGACTTTGGAACCGTTTCCCACGCGCATCATCACCTCGTCCTTAGCCAATCTTCGCTTAATCCGTAGTCCCTGTTTCGAGTTGCAAATATTAGCAACAGAACCAGTATCAAATACCCAGGTGCTACTGCGAGCATTAGTAAGGTACACATCAATAACATGTATATCACATATACCTTTGTTCACCTTGCCATCCTTCTTATCCGCCAAATACATGGGGCAGTTCCGCTTCCAATGACCAGTCTGCTTGCAGTAGAAGCACTCAGTTTCAGGCTTAGGTCCAGACTTGGGTTTCTTCTCTTGAGCAGCAACTTGCTTGCCGTTCTTCTTGAAGTTCCCCTTCTTCTTCCCTTTGCCCTTTTTCTTGAAACTAGTGGTCTTGTTAACCATCAACACTTGATGCTCCTTTTTGATTTCTACCTCCGCAGCTTTCAGCATTGCGAAGAGCTCGGGAATAATCTTGTTCATCCCTTGCATATTATAGTTCATCACGAAGCTCTTGTAGCTTGGTGGCAGTGATTGGAGAATTCTGTCAATGACGCAATCATCTGGAAGATTAACTCCCATCTGAATCAAGTGATTATTATACCCAGACATTTTGAGTATATGCTCACTGACAGAACTGTTCTCCTCCATCTTGCAGCTATAGAACTTATTCGAGATTTCATATCTCTCAATCCGGGCATTTGCTTGAAATATTAACTTCAACTCCTGGAACATCTCATATGCTCCATGACGTTCAAAACGTCGTTGAAGTCCCGATTCTAAGCCGTAAAGCATGGCACACTGAACTGTCGAGTAGTCATCAGCTTTGCTCTGCCAGACATTCATAACATCTGGTGTTGCTCCAGCAGCAGGCCTGGCACCCAGCGGTGCTTCCAGGACGTAATTCTTCTGTGCAGCAATGAGGATAATCCTCAAGTTACGGACCCAGTTCGTGTAATTGCTACCATCATCTTTCAACTTTGCTTTCTCAAGGAACGCATTAAAATTCAATGGAACAACAGCACGAGCCATCTATCTACAATCAAACATAAACAAGCAAGATACTATCAGGTACTAAGTTCATGATAAGTTTAAGTTCATTTAATCAAATTACTTAAGAACTCCCACATAGATAGACATCTCTCTAATCCTCTAAGTGATCACGTGATCCAAATCAACTAAACCATGTCCGATCATCATGTGAGATGGAGTAGTTTCTTTGGTGAACATCACTATGTTGATCATATCTACTATATGATTCATGCTTGACCTTTCGGTCTCCGTGTTCCGAGGCCATATCTGTATATGCTTGGCTCGTCAAGTATAACCTGAGTATTCCGCGTGTGCAACTGTTTTGCACCCGTTGTAGATGGACGTAGAGCTTATCACACCCGATCATCATGTGGTGTCTGGTCACGATGAACTTTCGCAATGGTGCATACTCAGGGAGAACACTTTTATCTTGAAATTTAGTGAGAGATCATCTTATAATGCTACCGTCAATCAAAGCAAGATAAGATGCATAAAAGATAAACATCACATGCAATCAATATAAGTGATATGATATGGCCATCATCATCTTGTGCCAGTGATCTCCATCTCCGAAGCACCGTCATGATCACCATCGTCACCGGCGCGACACCTTGATCTCCATCGTAGCATTGTTGTCGTCTCGCCAATCTTATGCTTCCACGACTATCGGTACCGCTTAGTGATAAAGTAAAGCATTACATCGCGATTGCATTGCATACAATAAAGCGACAACCATATGGCTCCTGCTAGTTGCCGATAACTCGGTTACAAAACATGATCATCTCATACAATAAAATTTAGCATCATGTGTTGGCCATATCACATCACAACATGCCCTGCAAAAACAAGTTAGACGTCCTCTACTTTGTTGTTGCAAGTTTTACGTGGCTGCTACAGGCTTAAGTAAGAACCAATCTCACCTACGCATCAAAACTACAACGATAGTTTGTCAATTTGACTCTGTTTTAACCTTCGCAAGGACCGGGCGTAGCCACACTTGGTTCAACTAAAGTTGGAGAAAAAGTCACCCGCAAGCCACCTTTGTGCAAAGCACGTCGGGAGAACCGGTCTCGCGTAAGTGTACGCGTAATGTCGGTCCGGGCCGCTTCATCCAACAATACCGCCGAACCAAAGTATGACATGCTGGTAGGCAGTTTGACTTATATCACCCACAACTCACTTGTGTTCTACTCGTGCATATAACATCAAACCATAAAACCTAGGCTCGGATGCCACTATTGGGGAACGCAGTAATTTCAAAAAATTCCTACGCACACGCAAGATCATGGTGATGCATAGCAACAAGAGGGGAGAGTGTTGTCTACGTACCCTTCGTAGACCGCAACGGAAGCGTTGACGCAACATAGAGGAAGTAGTCGTACGTCTTCCCGATCCGACCGATCCAAGCACCGTTACTCTGGCACCTCCGAGTTCTTAGCACACGTACAGCCCCATGACGCTCCCCGGGCTCCGATCCAGCAAAGTTTCAGGGATGAGTTCCGTCAGCACAACGGTGTGGTGACGATGATGATGTTCTACCGACGCAGGGCTTCACCTAAGCACTACAACGATATGATCAAGGTGGAATATGGTGGCAGGGGGCACCGCACACGGCTAAGGAACGATCACGTGGATCAACTTGTGTGTCTAGAGGTGCCCCCCTGCCCTCGTATATAAAGGATCCAAGGGGGGGGTGCGGCTGGCCCTATGGTGGCGCGCAGGAGGAGTCCTACTCCTACCGGGAGTAGGACTCCCCCCCAAACCTTGTCCAACTAGGAGAGGTGGAGGGAGAATAGGAAAGGGGGGCGCCGCCCCTCCCTCCTTGTCCAATTCGGACTAGGGGGAGAGGGGGCGCGCGGCCTGCCCTGGCAGCCCCTTCCTCTTCTCCACATTAGGCCCATGAGGCCCATTAACCCCCCGGGGGGTTCCGGTAACCCCCCAGTGCTCCGGTTTTATCCGATACTTCTCCGGAACCCTTCCGGTGTCCGAATATAGTCATCCAATATATCAGTCTTTATGTCTCGACCATTTCGAGACTCCTCGTCATGTCGGTGATCACATCCGGGACTCCGAACTAACTTCGGTACATCAAAATGCATAAACTCATAATAACTGTCATCGTAACGTTAAGCGTGTGGACCCTACGGTTCGAGAACAATGTAGACATGACTGAGACAAATCTCCGGTCAATAACCAATAGCGGGACCTGGATGCCCATATTAGCTCCTACATATTCTACGAACATCTTTATCGGTCAGACCGCATAACAACATACGTTGTTCCCTTTGTCATCGGTGTGTTACTTGCCCGAGATTCGATCATCGGTATCCAATACCTAGTTCAATCTCGTTACCGGCAAGTCTCTTTACTCGTTCTGTAATACATCATCCCGCAACTAACTCATTAGTTGCAATGCTTGCAAAGCTTATGTGATGTGCATTACCGAGAGGGCCCAGAGATACCTCTCCGACAATCGGAGTGACAAATCCTAACCTCGAAATACGCTAACCCAACATCTACCTTTGGAGACACCTGTAGAGCTCCTTTATAATCACCCAGTTACGTTGTGACGTTTGGTAGCACACAAAGTGTTCCTCCGGTAAACGGGAGTTGCATAATCTCATAGTCATAGGAACATGTATAAGTCATGAAGAAAGCAATAGCAACATACTAAACGATCGGGTGCTAAGCTAATGTAATGGGTCATGTCAATCAGATCATTCAACTAATGATGTGACCTCGTTATTCAAATAACAACACTTTGTTCATGGTTAGGAAACATAACCATCTTTGATTAACGAGCTAGTCAAGTAGAGGCATACTAGTGACACTAAGTTTGTCTATGTATTCACACATGTATTATGTTTCCGGTTAATACAATTCTAGCATGAATAATAAACATTTATCATGATATAAGGAAATAAATAATAACTTTATTATTGCCTCTAGGGCATATTTCCTTCAATTATATGGCGCTTGCATCTTATGCAATAAAGAAGCAACCATAAGGCTCCTGCCAGTTGCCGATAACTTTAACAAAACATGATCATCTTATACAACAATTTATATCTCATCACGTCTTGACCATATCACATCACAACATGCCCTGCAAAAACAAGTTAGACGTCCTCTACTTTGTTGTTGCAAGTTTTACGCGGTTGCTACGGGCTTAGCAAGAACCATTCTTACCTACGGCATAAAAACCACAACGTGGTATAGTGATTGATTTTTGATCTACAGAAAGAACCCTGTTCATTGAATCTGATTCAACTAAAGTTGGAGAAATAGACACCCGCCAGCCACCTGTGTGCAAAGCATGTCGGTAGAACCAGTCTCATGAACGTGGTCATGTAATGTCGGTTCGGGCCGCTTTATCCAACAATACCGCTGAATAAAGAAAAACTAGTGAAGGAAAGCAATATGTATATACCCACACCCACAACTCCTTTTGTGTTCTACTCATGCATATAACATCTACGCATAGACCTGGCTCGGATGCCACTGTTGGGGAACGTAGTATTTCAAAAAAAATTCCTACGATCACGCAAGATCTATCTAGGAGAAGCATAGAAACAAGCGGGGAGAGTGTGTCCACATACCCTCGTAGACCGAAAGCGGAAGCGTTTAGTAACGCGGTTATTGTAGTCGAACGTCTTCGCGATCCAACCGATCAAGTACCGAACACACGGCACCTCCGCGATCTGCACATGTTCAGCTCAGTGACGTCCCTTGAACTCCTTATCCAATTAAGGCTGAGGGAGAGTTCCGTCAGCACGACGGCATGGTGATGGTGATGATGAAGTTACCGGCATAGGGCTTCGCCTAAGCACTACGACGATATGACCGAGGTGTGTAACTGTGGAGGGGGCACCGCACACGGCTAAGAGAAACTTTGGTGTGCCTTTGGGTGCCTCAACCCACGTATATAAAGGAGGGAGGAGTAGGAGGCCAGCCTAGGAGGGGCGTGCCTATAGGAGGAGTCCAACTAGGATTCCCAATCCTAGTTGGAGTCCCCTTCCTTTTCCAAGATGGGAGAGAGGGAAGGAGTAGGAGAGGGAGAGGGAAAGAGAGGGGGCGCCGCCCCTTCCCTAATCCAATTCGAACTTGCCATGGGCGAGGGGGGGGGCAACCCTTGAGGCCCTTCTCTCCTTTCCCGTATGGCCCATTAAGGCCCACTACTTCCCCCGGCGAATTCCCGTAACTCTCCGGTACTTCGAAAATACCCGAATCACTCAGAACCTTTCCGATGCCCGAATATAGCCTTCCAATATATCGATCTTTACGTCTCGACTATTTTGAGACTCCTCTTCATGTCTGTGATCTCATCCGGGACTCGGAACAACCTTCGGTACATCAAATCACATAACTCATAACACAAATCGTCATCGAACATTAAGCGTGCGGACCCTACGGGTTCGAGAACTATGTAGACATGACCGAGACACATCTCCGGTCAATAACCAATAGTGGAACCTGTATGCTCATATTGGCTTCTACATATTCTACTACGATCTTTATCGGTCCAACCGCACAACAACATACGTTATTCCCTTTGTCATCGGTATGTTACTTGCCCGAGATTCAATCGTCGGTATCATCATACCTAGTTCAATCTCGTTACCAGCAAGTCTCTTTACTCGTTTCATAATGCAACATCCTTCAACTAACTCATTAGTCACATTTCTTGCAAGGCTTATAGTGATGTGCATTACCGAGAGGGCCCAGAGATACCTCTCCGACAATCGGAGTGACAAATCCTAATCTCGATCTATGCCAATTCAACAAACACCATTGGAGACACCTGTAGAGCATCTTTATAATCACCCAGTTACATTGTGATGTTTGATAGCACACAAGGTGTTCCTCTGGTATTCGGGAGTTGCATAATCTCATAGTCAGAGGAACATGTATAAGTCATGATGAAAGCAATAGCAATAAAACTAAATGGTCATTTATGCTAAGCTAACAGATGGGTCTTGTCCATCACATCATTCTCTAATGATGTGATCCCGTTCATCAAATGATAACACATGTCTATGGTCAGGAAACTTAACCATCTTTGATTAATGAGCTAATCAAGTAGAGGCATACTAGGGACACTCTATTTTGTCTAGGTATTCACACATGTACTAAGTTTCTGGTTAATACAATTCTAGCATGAATAATAAACATTTCTCATGATATAAGGAAATATAAATAACAACTTTATTATTGCCTCTACGGCATATTTGATGTAGGGTGGAAACCCTAGGGGCCAATCTTTGATGAAAGGAGCGGATCCCGCGATGAACACGAAGAACACGAGGGGAAATCAGAAAGGGGCACAAAGAGAAACACTCAAACCAACAAGATTAAGTTACACATGTGCTAGATCCTCGAAACACGAGAGGCGATACAAGATTCACGATCAGCAAGGGACGATAAAAATGGTAACCGGTCTTCTCCGTGAGGAGGTCTTGATGTCTTCTCCATGAGGAGGTCTTGAATCCAAAGGGATCTTCTCCGAAGAGGGGCCGCGGTCTCTCTCAAGGAGTAGATCCGATGTGGATGAGCAAAGCTCTATCTCTAAATGAGATACTACTTGCTAACCCAAACTAGAAGGAGGTGGGGGAGTATATATAGTTCTAGCCCACGAAGGGGTAAGTGAGAGGGGGAATACATGGGCCCTTGGCCCGTTCACTGTGCGCAGACAGGCGCCAGATGTCCGGGTTGGGGGCCGGATGTCCGGGCCTCGAGCCAGATGTCCGGGCTGGAGTGGCCAATTCTTCTGCTCTCTGAATAGCGTGCGCCGGATTTCCTGGTAGGCGCCGGATGTCCGCGTGACGCCCCCGGTTCAATAGTACACTAATCATACACGCAAACGTGTACAATCAAGATCAGGGACTCATGGGAAGATATCACAACACAACCCTACAAATAAAATAAGTCATACAAGCATCATATTAAGGGCCAGGGGCCTCAAGGGCTCGAATACAAGAGCTCGATCATAGACGAGTCAGCGGAAGCAACAATATCTGAGTACAGACATAAGTTAAACAAGTTTGCCTTAAGAAGGCTAGCACAAACTTGGATACAGATTGAAAGAGGCACATGGCTCCTGCCTGGGATCCTCCTAAACTACTCATGGTCGTCGTCAGTGGCCTGCATGTAGTAGTAGGCACCTCCCGAGTAGTAGCAGTCGTCATCGACAGTGGCATCTAGCTCCTGGACTCCAACATCTGGTCGCAACAACCGAACAGAGGAAGGGGCAAAGGGGGGAGCAAAGTAAAGGAAATATGCCCTAGAGGCAATAATAAAGTTATTATTTATTTCCTTATGTCATGATAAATGTTTATTATTCATGCTAGAATTGTATTAACCGGAAACATAATACACGTGTGAATACATAGACAAACAGAGTGTCACTAGTATGCCTCTACTTGACTAGCTCGTTAATCAAAGATGGTTATGTTTCCTAACCATGAACAAAGAGTCGTTATTTGATTAACGAGGTCACATCATTAGTTGAATGATCTGATTGACATGACCCATTCCATTAGCTTAGCACCCGATCGTCTAGTATGTTGCTATTGCTTTCTTCATGACTTATACATGTTCCTATAACTATGAGATTATGCAACTCCCGTTTATCGGAGAAACACTTTGGGTACTACCAAACGTCACAACGTAACTCGGTGATTATAAAGGAGTACTACAGGTGTCTCCAATGGTGGATGTTGGGTTGGCGTATTTCGAGATTAGGGTTTGTCACTCCGATTGTCGGAGAGGTATCTCCGGGCCCTCTCGGTAATACACATCACATAAGCCTTGCAAGCATTATAACTAAGATGTTAGTTATGAGATGATGTATTACGGAACGAGTAAAGAGACTTGCCAGTAACGAGATTGAACTAGGTATTGGATACCGATGATCGAATCTCGGGCAAGTAACATACCGATGACAAAGGAAACAACGTATGTTGTTATGCGGTCTGACCGACAAAGATCTTCGTAGAATATGTAGGAGCCAATATGGGCATCCAGGTCCCGCTATTGGTTATTGACCGGAGACGTGTCTCGGTCATGTCTACATTGTTCTCGAACCGTAGGGTCCGCACGCTTAACGTTACGATGACAGTTATTATGAGTTTATGCATTTTGATGTACCGAAGGTAGTTCGGAGTCTCGGATGTGATCACGGACATGACGAGGAGTCTCGAAATGGTCCAGACATAAAGATTGATATATTGGAAGCCTATGTTTGGACATCGGAAGTGTTCCGGGTGAAATCGGGATTTTACCGGATTACCGGGAGGGTTATCGGAACCCCCGGGAGCCAAATGGGCCAACATGGGCCTTAGTGGAAAGGTGAGAGGGCAGCCCACATAGGGATGCGCCTCCCCTCTCTCCCTAGTCCTATTAGGACTAGGAGAGGGGCCGGCCACCTCTCTCTTATCTTCCCCTTTGGGGAATCCTATTAGGAATAGGATTGGGGGGGGAGTCCTACTCCCGGTAGGAGTAGGACTCCTCCTGCGCCTCCTAGCTTGGCCGGCCAGCCTCCCCCCTTCATCCTTTATATACGGGGGCAGGGGGCACCTCTAGACACACAAGTTGATCCTTGAGATCGTTCCTTAGCCGTGTGCGGTGCCCCCTGCCACCAAATTCCACCTCGATCATACCGTTGTAGTGCTTAGGCGAAGCCCTGCGTCGGTAGTACATCAAGATCGTCACCACGCCGTCGTGCTGATGGAACTCTTCCCCAAAGCTTTGCTGGATCGGAGCCCGGGGATCGTCATCGAGCTGAACGTGTGCTAAGAACTCGGAGGTGCCGGAGTAACGGTGCTTGGATCGGTCGGATCGGGAAGAAGACGTACGACTACTTCCTCTACGTTGTGTCAACGCTTCCGTTGCGATCTACAAGGGTACGTAGATCAGACTCTCCCCCTCGTTGCTATGCATCACCATGATCTTGCGTGTGCGTAGGAAATTTTTTGAAATTACTACGTTCCCCCAACAGTGGCATCCGAGCCTAGGTTTTATGGTTTGATGTTATTTGCACGAGTAGAACACAAGTGAGTTGTGGGTGATACAAGTCATACTGCCTACCAGCATGTCATACTTTGGTTCGGCGGTATTGTTGGACGAGACGACCCAGACCAACCTTACGCGTACGCTTACGCGAGACCGGTTCCCTCGACGTGCTTTGCACATAGATGGCTTGCGGGCGACTATCTCTCCAACTTTAGTTGAACCGAGTGTGGCTATGCCCGGTCCCTGAGAAGGTTAAAACGGAGTCTATTTGACAAACTATCGTTGTGGTTTTGATGCGTAGGTGAGATGAGTTCTTGCTTAAGCCCGTAGCAGCCACGTAAAACTTGCAACAACAAAGTAGAGGACGTCTAACTTGTTTTTGCAGGGCATGTTGTGATGTGATATGGTCAAGGCATGATGCTGATTTTATTGTATGAGATGATCATGTTTTGTAACCAAGTTATCGGCAACTGGCAGGAGCCATATGGTTGTCGCTTTATTGTATGCAATGCAATCGCGATGTAATGCTTTACTTTATTGCTAAGCGGTAGTGATAGTCGTGGAAGCATAAGATTGGTGAGACGACAACGATGCTACGATGGAGATCAAGGTGTCGCGCCGGTGACGATGGTGATCATGACGGTGCTCCGGAGATGGAGATCACAAGCACAAGATGATGATGGCCATATCATATCACTTATATTGATTGCATGTGATGTTTATCGTTTATGCATCTTATCTTGCTTTGATTGATGGTAGCATTATAAGATGATCTCTCACTAAATTATCAAGAAGTGTTCTCCCTGAGTATGCACCGTTGCGAAAGTTCTTCGTGCTGAGACAGCACGTGATGATTGGGTGTGATAGGCTCTACGTTCAAATACAACGGGTGCAAAATAGTTGCACACGCGGAATACTCAGGTTATACTTGACAAGCCAAGAAAATACAGATATGGCCTCGGAACACGGAGACCGAAAGGTCGAGCGTGAATCATATAGTAGATATGATCAACATAATGATGTTCACCGATGAAACTACTCCATCTCACGTGATGATCGGACATGGTTTACTTGATTTGGATCACGTGATCACTTAGAGGATTAGAGGGATGTCTATCTAAGTGGGAGTTCTTAAGTAATATGATTAATTGAACTTAAATTTATCATGAACTTAGTACCTGATAGTATCTTGCTTGTTTATGTTGATTGTAGATAGATGGCTCGTGCTGTTGTTCCGTTGAATTTTAATGCGTTCCTTGAGAAAGCAAAGTTGAAAGATGATGGTAGCAATTACACGGACTGGGTCCGTAACTTGAGGATTATCCTCATTGCTGCACAGAAGAATTACGTCCTGGAAGCACCGCTGGGTGCCAGGCCTACTGCTGGAGCAACACCAGATGTTATGAACGTCTGGCAGAGCAAAGCTGATGACTACTCGATAGTTCAGTGTGCCATGCTTTACGGCTTAGAATCGGGACTTCAACAACGTTTTGAACGTCATGGAGCATATGAGATGTTCCAGGAGTTGAAGTTAATATTTCAAGAAAATGCCCGGATTGAGAGATATGAAGTCTCCAATAAGTTCTATAGCTGCAAGATGGAGGAGAACAGTTCTGTCAGTGAGCATATACTCAAAATGTCTGGGTATAACAATCACTTGATTCAGATGGGAGTTAATCTTCCAGATGATTGCGTCATTGACAGAATTCTCCAATCACTGCCACCAAGCTACAAGAGCTTCATGATGAACTATAATATGCAAGGGATGAACAAGACTATTCCCGAGCTCTTCGCAATGCTGAAAGCTGCGGAGGTAGAAATCAAGAAGGAGCATCAAGTGTTGATGGTTAACAAAACCACTAGTTTAAAGAAAAAGGGCAAAGGGAAGAAGAAGGGGAACTTCAAGAAGAACGGCAAGCAAGTTGCTGCTCAGGAGAAGAAACCCGAGTCTGGACCTAAGCCTGAAACTGAGTGCTTCTACTGCAAGCAGACTGGTCACTGGAAGCGGAACTGCCCCAAGTATTTGGCGGATAAGAAGGATGGCAAGCTGAACAAAGGTATATGTGATATACATGTTATTGATGTGTACCTTACTAGTGCTCGCAGTAGCACCTGGGTATTTGATACTGGTTCTGTTGCTAATATTTGCAACTCGAAACAGGGACTACGGATTAAGCGAAGACTAGCTAAGGACGAGGTGACGATGCGCGTGGGAAACAGTTCCAAAGTCGATGTGATCGCGGTTGGCACGCTACCTCTGCATCTACCTTCGGGATTAATATTAGACCTAAATAATTGTTATTTGGGGCCAGCGTTGAGCATGAACATTATATCTGGATCTTGTTTAATGCGAGACGGTTATTCATTTAAATCGGAGAATAATGGTTGTTCTATTTATATGAGTAATATCTTTTATGGTCATGCACCCTTGAAGACTGGTCTATTCTTGTTAAATCTCGATAGTAGTGATACACATATTCATAATGTAGAAGCCAAAAGATGCAGAGTTGATAATGATAGTGCAACTTATTTGTGGCACTATCGTTTAGGTCATATCGGTATAAAGCGCATGAAGAAACTCCATACTGATGGACTTTTGGAACCACTTGATTATGAATCACTTGGTACTTGCGAACCGTGCCTCATGGGCAAGATGACTAAAACACCGTTCTCCGGTACTATGGAGAGAGCAACAGATTTATTGGAAATCATACATACCGATGTATGTGGTCCGATGAATATTGAGGCTCGTGGCGGATATCGTTATTTTCTCACCTTCATAGATGATTTAAGCAGATATGGGTATATCTACTTGATGAAACACAAGTCTGAAACATTTGAAAAGTTCAAGGAATTTCAGAGTGAAGTTGAAAATCATCGTAACAAGAAAATAAAGTTTCTACGATCTGATCGTGGAGGAGAATATTTGAGTTACGAGTTTGGTATACATTTGAAAAATTGTGGAATAGTTTCGCAACTCACGCCACCCGGAACACCACAGTGTAATGGTGTGTCCGAATGTCGTAATCGTACTTTACTAGATATGGTACGATCTATGATGTCTCTTACTGATTTACCGCTATCATTTTGGGGATACGCTTTAGAGACGGCCGCATTCACGTTAAATAGGGCACCATCAAAATCCGTTGAGACGACGCCTTATGAACTGTGGTTTGGCAAGAAACCAAAGTTGTCGTTTCTTAAAGTTTGGGGTTGCGATGCTTATGTGAAAAAGCTTCAACCTGATAAGCTCGAACCCAAATCGGAGAAATGTGTCTTCATAGGATATCCAAAGGAAACTATTGGATACACCTTCTATCACAGATCCGAAGGCAAGACTTTTGTTGCTAAATTCGGAAACTTTCTTGAGAAGGAGTTTCTCTCAAAAGAAGTGAGTGGGAGGAAAGTAGAACTTGACGAGGTAACTGTACCCGATCCCTTATTAGAAAGTAGTACATCACAGAAAACTGTTTCTGCGACACCTACACCAATAAGTGAGGAAGTTGATGATAATGATCATGAAACTTCAGAACAAGATACTACTGAACCTCGTTGATCAACCAGAGCAAGATCCGCGCCAGAGTGGTACGGTAATCCAGTTCTGGAAGTCATGCTACTAGATCATGATGAACCTACGAACTATGAAGAAGCGATGGTGAGCCCAGATTCCGCAAAATGGCTTGAGGCCATGAAATCTGAGATGGGATCCATGTACGAGAACAAAGTATGGACTTTGGTTGACTTGCCCGATGATCGGCAAGCAATTGAGAATAAATGGATCTTCAAGAAAAAGACTGACGCTGACGGTAATGTTACTGTCTATAAAGCTCGACTTGTTGCAAAAGGTTTTCGACAAGTTCAAGGGGTTGACTACGATGAGACATTCTCACCCGTAGCGATGCTTAAGTCTGTCAGAATCATGTTAGCAATTGCCGCATTTTATGATTATGAAATTTGGCAGATGGATGTCAAAACTGCATTCCTGAATGGATTTCTGGAAGAAGAGTTGTATATGATGCAACCGGAAGGTTTTGTCGATCCAAAGGGAGCTAACAAAGTGTGCAAACTCCAGCGATCCATTTATGGACTGGTGCAAGCATCTCGGAGTTGGAATAAACGCTTTGATAGTGTGATCAAAGCATTTGGCTTTATACAGACTTTTGGAGAAGCCTGTATTTACAAGAAAGTGGGTGGGAGCTCTGTAGCATTTCTGATATTATATGTGGATGACATATTGCTGATTGGAAATGATATAGAATTTCTGGATAGCATAAAGGGATACTTGAATAAAAGTTTTTCAATGAAAGACCTCGGGGAAGCTGCTTACATATTAGGCATAAAGATCTATAGAGATAGGTCAAGACGCTTAATTGGACTTTCACAAAGCACATACCTTGACAAGATTTTGAAGAAGTTCAAAATGGATCAAGCAAAGAAAGGGTTCTTGCCTGTGTTACAAGGTGTGAAGTTGAGTCAGACTAAATGCCCGACCACTGTAGAAGATAGAGAGAAAATGAAAGACGTTCCCTATGCTTCAGCCATAGGCTCTATCATGTATGCAATGCTGTGTACCAGACCTGATGTGTGCCTTGCTATAAGTTTAGTAGGGAGGTACCAAAGTAATCCAGGAGTGGATCACTGGACAGCGGTCAAGAACATCCTGAAATACCTGAAAAGGACTAAGGATATGTTTCTCGTATATGGAGGTGACAAAGAGCTCACCGTAAGAGGTTACGTTGATGCAAGCTTTGACACTGCTCCGGACGATTCTAAATCGCAAACCGGATATGTGTTTACTTTAAACGGTGGAGCTGTCAGTTGGTGCAGTTCTAAACAAAGCATCGTAACGGGATCTACATGTGAAGTGGAGTACATAGCTGCTTCGGAAGCAGCGAACGAAGGAGTCTGGATGAAGGAGTTCATATCCGATCTAGGTGTCATACCTAGTGCATCGGGTCCAATGAAAATCTTTTGTGACAATACTGGTGCAATTGCTTTGGCAAAGGAATCCAGATTTCACAAAAGGACCAAACACATCAAGAGACGCTTCAACTCCATCCGGGATCTAGTCCAGGTGGGAGACATAGAGATTTGCAAGATACATACGGATCTGAATGTTGCAGACCCGTTGACTAAGCTCTTCCATGAGCAAAACATGATCAGCACCAAGGCTCCATGGGTGTTAGAATCATTACTGTGTAATCTAGATTATTGACTCTAATGCAAGTGGGAGACTGAAGGAAATATGCCCTAGAGGCAATAATAAAGTTATTATTTATTTCCTTATGTCATGATAAATGTTTATTATTCATGCTAGAATTGTATTAACCGGAAACATAATACATGTGTGAATACATAGACAAACAGAGTGTCACTAGTATGCCTCTACTTGACTAGCTCGTTAATCAAATATGGTTATGTTTCCTAACCATGAACAAAGAGTTGTTATTTGATTAACGAGGTGACATCATTAGTTGAATGATCTGATTGACATGACCCATTCCATTAGCTTAGCACCCGATCGTTTAGTATGTTGCTATTGCTTTCTTCATGACTTATACATGTTCCTATAACTATGAGATTATGCAACTCCCGTTTACCGGAGGAACACTTTGGGTACTTCCAAACATCACAACGTAACTGGGTGATTATAAAGGAGTACTACAGGTGTCTCCAATGGTGGATGTTGGGTTGGTGTATTTCGAGATTAGGGTTTGTCACTCCGATTGTCGGAGAGGTATCTCTGGGCCCTCTCGGTAATACACATCACATAAGCCTTGCAAGCATTATAACTAAGATGTTAGTTATGAGATGATGTATTATGGAATGAGTAAAGAGACTTGCCAGTAACGAGATTGAACTAGGTATTGGATACCGACGATCGAATCTCGGGCAAGTAACATACCGATGACAAAGGGAACAATGTATGTTGTTATGCGGTCTGACCGATAAAGATCTTCATAGAATATGTAGGAGCCAATATGGGCATCCAGGTCCCGCTATTGGTTATTGACCGGAGACGTGTCTCGGTCATGTCTACATTGTTCTCGAACCGTAGGGTCCGCACGCTTAACGTTACGATGACAGTTATTATGAGTTTATGCATTTTGATGTACCAAAGGTAGTTCGGAGTCCCGGATGTGATCACGGACATGACGAGGAGTCTCGAAATGGTCAAGACATAAAGATTGATATATTGGAAGCCTATGTTTGGACATCGGAAGTGTTCCGGGTGAAATCGGGATTTTACCGGATTACCGGGAGGGTTACCGGAACCCCCCGGGAGCCAAATGGGCCAACATGGGCCTTAGTGGAAAGGTGAGAGGGCAGCCCACATAGGGCTGCGCCTCCCACCCTCTCCCTAGTCCTATTAGGACTAGGAGGGGGGCCGACCACCTCTCTCTTCTCTTCCCCTTTGGGGAATCCTATTAGGAATAGGATTGGGGGGTGGGAGTCCTACTCCCGGTAGGAGTAGGACTCCTCCTGCACCTCCTAGCTTGGCCGGCCAGCCTCCCCCCCTTCATCCTTTATATACGGGGGCAGGGGGCACCTCTAGACACACAAGTTGATCCTTGAGATCGTTCCTTAGCCGTGTGCGGTGCCCCCTGCCACCAAATTCCACCTCGATCATACCGTTGTAGTGCTTAGGCGAAGCCCTGCGTCGGTAGTACATCAGGATCGTCACAACGCCGTCGTGCTGACGGAACTCTTCCCCAAAGCTTTGCTGGATCGGAGCCCGGGGATCGTCATCGAGCTGAACATGTGCTAAGAACTCGGAGGTGCCGGAGTAACGGTGCTTGGATCGGTCGGATCGGGAAGAAGACGTACGACTACTTCCTCTACGTTGTGTCAACGCTTCCGTTGCGATCTACAAGGGTACGTAGATCAGACTCTCCCCCTCGTTGCTATGCAGCACCATGATCTTGCGTGTGCGTAGGAATTTTTTTTGAAATTACTATGTTCCCCAACACAAAGCAACCGTGAGTACTCATACAAAGTACTCGCAAGCAAGGAGCTACACTACATATGCATTGGTATCAATGAAGGGGGTCGTATATGTGGACTGAACTGCAGAATGCCAGAATAAAAGGGGGATAGCAAGTCCTATCGAAGACTACGCTTCTGGCCGTCTCCGTCTTGCAGCATGTAGAAGAGAGTAGATGGTAAGTTCACCAAGTAACATCGCAGCATAACCCTACCCGGTGATCCTCCCCTCGTCGCCCTGTGAGTGAGCGGTCACCGGTTGTATCTGGCACTTGGTGTGTTTTATTAAGTATCCGGTTCTAGTTGTTAGAAGGTCAAGGTACAACTCCGGGTCGTCCTTTTACCGAGGGACACAACTATTCGAATAGATCAACTTTTCTGGGTCATGCCCGGCCTTGGAAGATCAACACGTCGCAGCCCCACCTAGGCACAATAGAGAGGTCAGCACACCGGTCTAAATCCTATGGCACAGGGGTCTAGGCCCATCGCCCATTGCACACCTGCACATTGCGTACGCGGCCGGTGAGTGGACCTAGCAACCTCCATTTCAAAGGAAGTTGCGTTACGCGGTCCAACCCGGCGCGCGCCGCTCAGTCACTGACGTCATGAAGGCTTCGGCTCATACCACGACGTCGAGTGCCCATAACTGTTCCTGCGTAGTTGGTTAGTGCGTATAGGCCGGTGGCCAGACTCATATCAAATACCAAGATCTCGTTAAGCATGTTATCTTGAAGTAACCGCGAACGCCGACCAGGGCCAGGCCCACCTCTCACATGGGTGGTCTCAACCTTCCATGTCGCTCTGCCACAAAGATCCACATAGAGGGCCGTTGGGAAAGTATGTCCTTTCAGCCCCCAATTCGTGAATCAACCGCGGGTACTCAACGAGCCGACCCGACTTTACCCACAACATGTATCATGTGTAATATGTATAGTATATACCCATGATCAACACCCGACGTGATCACGGCCCGATAGTATAGCATGGCAGACTGACAAGAATGTAGGGCCACTGATGATAAACTAGCATCCTATACTAAGCATTTAGGATTGCAGGTAAGGTATCAACAATTGTAGCAACAATGACAGGCTATGCATTAGAATAGGATTAACGGAAAGGAGTATCATGCTACACTACTCTAATGCAAGCCGTAGAGAGAAGAATAGGCGATATCTGGTGATCAAGGGGGGTCTTGCTTGGTTGCTCTGGCAAGAAGGAGGGGTCATCTTCAATGTAGTCGAACAGACGGACATCGGCAGCGGTCTCGGAGTCTACTGGAAAGGAGTAACGGAGGGGGAACACAATAAATAACAGAGCAATCAAATGTAACACAAAGCAAGACACGACAATATGTTGTGCTAGGGGTGACCTAACGTAGGGATAGGCGATACCGGCAAAGGGGGGAAACATCCGGGAAAGTATTCCCGGTGTTTCGCGTTTTCGAGCAGATGAACCGAAGGGGGAAAGTTGCGTGTTCACTATGCTAGGGATGTGTGACGGACGAACGTACTATGAATCCAGATTCGTCTCGTTGTTCTGAGCAACTTTCATGTATAAAGTATTTTCATTCGAGTTACGGATTATTTTATATTAATTTTTAAAGTTTAAAATAATTTCTAAAATTTTGGATTCATATTAATTCAAATTTAATAATTGGTTAAATACTAAGTGCACCCAGCAGAATGTTACATAGGATGATAGGTGGGGCCAGGATAGCTGAGTCAGCAGTACAGTCAGCATTGACTGGTTCAATGTTGACCAGTCAACAGGGCTCGTGGGGTCTACATGTCATTGACTAGACCAACCCAGTGAGAAGTCTGACCGGTCAAACTAGACAGGGAGACCCACATGCCATTGTCTCAGTGCCTAACAGGGTTTACAAATTATTTTGGTTAAATTAATTAACTAACAGGCCCACATGTCAGTGAAAAGTTAGCCCCTAACTAATCTAATTAAATCTAACATTCATTTAAACAGGGCCTACCCCATGTGCCAGAGACACAACCGACGGTGGCCTCGGTTGAGCACATACGTGTGCACCAGGGGGCACCGGCGGCCATGGCCGAGTGTGGTCATGAGCGGCACAAGGCGTGGGGAGCAGGGCGCGGCCCCCGGTGAAAGAACATGCGGTGCCCCCATGTTTGGTTTTGGTAATTGATCACAATCTCTATGGACTAATGGTTACCTTGAGTTATTTGTAGGTTTTGTCCATAGGCTTTTCTTAGAATACATGTGTTGGTTTCAAGGAGAGTTTGTGTTGACCAAGGTGCTATTCAAGGAATTACCTAAAGATAGGTCTTGTGAGAGGTTGATCAAGACTAAGTCAAAGAGTGAATCAAGTTGATCAACCCACAAAGCATAGAACATGCACCGAGAGGTATCAAGTGATCCCATGGTATGGTAAGCATTGTCAATTACGCTTTGTGTACTAACCCATGGTCTTCATGAGAGTTCTTTGTGGGGTTAGGTTGCGGTGTGCAAGTTCAAGTGGAGCATCATGAAGTGATCAAATGCTTGAAGCTTGCCGTCCATTGTGGTAACAATGGATTTATGAAGATGTGCGGAAGAGTGGCTCACCCATAGTGGAGTATGGGGAGAAATCAACTAGTCTTCATCGAGCCAACGCAATCAAGAAAGGTGGTCCAACTTGAGGGAGTCAAGATCGTCATCATCTAGCTCAAGTGGACCATGTGCAAGCCAAAGGTTTGCCCTTGATAGGTTTTCTATTTTTCTGGTCTCATGGTGGTAGTTGGGAGGCCGAGTTATAGGATCAATAGTGGTAGTATCAAGGGGGGCTCTCGATGAGTAGCTTGATCGTATCGTTCGTAGAGATCTCAAACAATTGCATCCTTGCATCATCTTTCTTGGTTCTTGTTTGGTTCTCTTTGTGAGTTTTGGATCTTATGGTCATCTTTATGAAAAGCTCGAGTTCATCGAAAACAAAGTTCACTTGCATCTTCTATGATGTTTTCGATGTTGGAGGTTATGCCCGTTCTTCTCTGTTGGAGGTTTCACTCCATTTGTTTTGATGCTACTCGTCGTCTTGTTTCCAACAAGCTTGAGTTTGCTCAATTCGGAGCTCATGTGCAGAAGTTATGCCAGTTCTGGTTTTCTGTGGAGTGTACTTGCTTTTGTGGAAGTGGCATAAGGATGGCACCAGCGGTAGTACCGCTGGGCCGGAGCGGCAGTACCGCTTATCGCCACAAACGATAGTACCGCTGTCCCACAGTGGTAGTACCTCCCATGGCCATAAGCGGTAGTATGGCTCCGGTTCCGCGTTGGTACCGCCTCGACTCGAGACGTGGTTTTCTCATGTCGGGTTCAGCGGCAGTAGGAGCGTTAGTACCGCTCATGTGCGGTAGTACCGCGGCTACCACCGCCCCTAGTGCCGCTCAATGGCCCTCCTCCATGTTCCTTCTCCCTGTGCTCGTGATAGGCGCTGTGTGCGGTCCCACTGGTAGTACCGCTCGGCCAAGCGGCAGTACCGCTGCGGCCAACGATAGTACCACTGGCTCCAGCGGTAGTGCCGCTCATACGACTCTGCCTCGCACTCTATTTCGCTCCGCTCTCCGTGTTCTACCACCCGGGCGGCAATACCGCTCGTGCGCAGACTAAGCACATCAGGGTTGCCAAAGTATACGGGTTCGGTGACCTCCCCCAAGGGTTGCCATTTGTACGGGTTCGGTGACCGCCCTCAAGGGTCCCTTAGTGGAATCACGACATCTTGCATTGTGCGAGGTGTTGGGGAATGTAGTAATTTCAAAAAATTTCCTACGCACACGCAAGATCATGGTGATGCATAGCAACGAGAGGGGAGAGTGTTGTCTACGTACCAACGCAGACCGACTGCGGAAGCGATCACACAACGTAGAGGAAGTAGTCGTACGTCTTCCCGATCCGACCGATCCAAGCACCGTTACTCCGGCACCTCCGAGTTCTTAGCACACGTTCAGCTCGATGACGATCCTCGGGCTCCGATCCAGCAAAGCGTCGAGGAAGAGTTCCGTCAGCACGACGGCGTGGTGACGATCTTGATGTACTACCGACGCAGGGCTTCGCCTAAGCACTACAACGGTATGATCGAGGTGGAATTTGGTGGCTGGGGGCACCGCACACGGCTAAGGAACGATCTCAAGGATCAACTTGTGTGTCTAGAGGTGCCCCCTGCCCCCGTATATAAAGGATGAAGGGGGGAGGCTGGCCGGCCAAGCTAGGAGGCGCAGGAGGAGTCCTACTCCTACCGGGAGTAGGACTCCCCCCCCCCCAATCCTAGTCCAACTAGGTTTTCTCAAGTGGGAAAGAGAGAGGGGTTGGCCGGCCACCTTCTCCTAGTCCTAATAGGACTAGAGAGAGGGGGGAGGCACACAGCCCTATGTGGGCTGCCCTTTCAACTTTCCGCTAAGGCCCATCTTGGCCCATTTGGCTCCCGGGGGGTTCCGGTAACCCTCTCGGTAATCCGGTAAAATCCCGATTTCACCCGGAACACTTCCGATGTCCAAACATAGGCTTCCAATATATCAATCTTTATGTCTCGACCAATTCGAGACTCCTCGTCATGTCCGTGATCACATCCGGGACTCCGAACAACCTTCGGTACATCAAAATGCATAAACTCATAATAACTGTCATCGTAACGTTAAGCGTGCGGACCCTACGGTTCGAGAACAATGTAGACATGACCGAGACACGTCTCCGGTCAATAACCAATAGCGGGACCTGGATGCCCATATTGGCTCCTACATATTCTACGAAGATCTTTATCGGTCAGACCGCATAACAACATATGTTGTTCCCTTTGTCATCGGTATGTTACTTGCCCGAGATTCGATCGTCGGTATCCAATACCTAGTTCAATCTCGTTACTGGCAAGTCTCTTTACTCATTCCGTAATACATCATCTCACAACTAACATCTTAGTTATAATGCTTGCAAGGCTTATGTGATGTATATTACCGAGAGGGCCCAGAGATACCTCTCCGACACTCGGAGTGACAAACCCTAATCTCGAAATACGCCAACCCAACATCTACCATTGGAGACACCTGTAGTACTCCTTTATAATCACCCAGTTACGTTGGGACGTTTGGTAGTACCCAAAGTGTTCCTCCGGCAAACGGGAGTTGCATAATCTCATAGTCATAGGAACATGTATAAGTCATGAAGAAAGCAATAGCAACATACTAAACGATCGGGTGCTAAGCTAATGGAATGGGTCATGTCAATCAGATCATTCAACTAATGATGTGACCTCGTTAATCAAATAACAACTCTTTTGTCCATGGTTAGGAAACATAACCATCTTTGATTAACGAGCTAGTCAAGTAGAGGCATACTAGTGACACTAAGTTTGTCTATGTATTCACACATGTATTATGTTTCCGGTTAATACAATTCTAGCATGAATAATAAACATTTATCATGATATAAGGAAATAAATAATAACTTTATTATTGCCTCTAGGGCATATTTCCTTCAGTCTCCCACTTGCACTAGAGTCAATAATCTAGTTCACATCGCCATGTGATTTAACAGCAATAGTTCACATCACCATGTGATTAACACCCATAGTTCACATCGTCATGTGACCAACACTCAAAGGGTTTACTAGAGTCAGTAATCTAGTTCACATATCTATGTGATTAACACCCAAAGAGTACTAAGGTGTGATCATGTTTTGCTTGTGAGATAATTTTAGTCAACGGGTCTGTCACATTCAGAACCGTAAGTATTTTGCAAGTTCTATGTCTACAATGCTCTACACGGAGCTACTCTAGCTAATTGCTCCCACTTTCAATATGGATCCAGACTGAGACTTTAGATTCATCTGGATCAGTGTCAAAAACTTGCATCGACGTAACCCTTTACGACGAACCTTTTTGTCACGTCCATAATCGAGAAACATATCCTTATTTCACTAAGGATAATTCTGACCGTTGTCCAGTGATCTACTCCTAGATCACTATTGTACTCCCTTGCCAAATCAGTGCAGGGTATACAATAGATCTGGTACACAGCATGACATACTTTATAGATCCTATGAATGAGGCATAGGGAATGACTTCCATTCTCTTTCTATCTTCTGCCGTGGTCGGGCTTTTTAGTCTTACTCAACTTCACACCTTGTAATACAGGCAAGAACTCTTTCTTTGACTGCTCCATTTTGAACTACTTCAAAATCTTGTCAAGGTATGTACTTATTGAAAAAACTTATCAAGCGTCTTGATCTATCTCTATAGATCTTGAAGCTCAATATGTAAGCAGCTTCACCAAAGTCTTTCTTTGAAAAACTCCTTTCAAACACTCCTTTATGCTTTACAGAATAATTCTACATTATTTCCGATCAACAATATGTCATTCACATATACTTTATCAGAAATGTTGTAGTGCTCCCACTCACTTTCTTGTAAATACAGGTTTCACTGCAAGTCTGTATAAAACTATATGCTTTGATCAACTTATCAAAGCGTGTATTCCAACTCTGAGATGCTTGTACCAGTCCATAGATGAATCGCTGGAGCTTGCATATTTTGTTAGCACCTTCAGGATTGACAAAACCCACTGGTTGCATCATATACAACTCTTCTTTAAGAAATCCATTAAGGAATGCAGTTTTGTTTATCCATTTGCCAGATTTCATAAAATGCGGCAATTGCTAACATGATTCGGACAGACTTAAGCATAGATACAGATGAGAAACTCTCATCGTAGTCAACACTTTGAACTTGTCGAAAACCTTTTGCGACAATTCTAGCTTTGTACATAGTAACACTACTATCAACGTCCGTCTTCCTCTTGAAGATCCATTTATTTTCTATGGCTTGCCGATCATTGGGCAAATCCATCAAAGTCCATACTTTGTTCTCATACATGGATCATATCTCAGATTTCATGGCCTCAAACCATTTCGCGGAATTTGGGCTCACCATCTCTTCTTCATAGTTCGTAGATTCATCATGATCTAGTAGCATGATTTCCAGAACTGGATTACCGTACCACTCTGGTGCGGATCTTACTCTGGTTGATCTACGAGGTTCAGTAGTGTCTTGTTCTGAAGTTTCATGATCATCATCTTTAGCTTCCTCACTAACTGGTGTAGGTGTCACAGAAACATTTTTCTGTGATGTACTACTTTCCAATAAGGGAGCAGGTACAGTTACCTCGTCAAGTTCTACTTTCCTCCCACTCACTTCTTTCGAGAGAAACTCCTTCTCTAGAAAGTTTCCGAACTTAGCAACAAAAGTCTTGCCTTCGGATCTGTGATAAAAGGTGTATCCAATCATTTCCTTTGGATATCCTATGAAGACACATTTCTCCGATTTGGGTTCGAGCTTATCAGGTTGAAGCTTTTTCACATAAGCATCGCAGCCCCAAACTTTAAGAAACGACTACTTTGGTTTCTTGCTAAACCACAGTTCAGATTGTGTCGTCTCAACGGACTTAGATGGTGCCCTTTTTTAACGTGAATGTAGCTGTCTCTAATGCATAACCCCAAAATGATAGTGGTAGATCGGTAAGAGACATCATAGATCGCACTATATCAAATAAAGTACGGTTATGACGTTCGGACACACCATTACACTATGGTGTTCCTTGTGGCGTGGGTAGTGAAACTTTGTTTTTAACTGAAGGCCAAACTCGTAGCTCAAATACTCTTCTCTACGATCAGATCATAGAAACTTTATTTTCTTGTTACGATGATTTTTCACTTCACTCTGAAATTCTTTGAACTTTTCAAATGTTTCAGACTTATGTTTCATCAAGTAGATATACTCATATCTGCTCAAATCATCTGTGAAGATCAGAAAATAATGATACCTGTCGCGAGCCTCAATATTCATCGGACCACATACATCAGTATGTATGATTTCCAACAAATCTGTTGCTCGCTCCATTGTTCCGAAGAACAGAGTCTTAGTCATCTTGCCCATGAGGCATGGTTCGCAAGCATCAACTGATTCATAATCAAGTGATTCCAAAAGTCCATCAGCATGGAGTTTCTTCATGCGCTTTACACCAATATGACCTAAACGTCAGTGCTACAAATAAGTTGCACTATCATTATTAACTTTGCATCTTTTGGTTTCAATATTATGATTATGTGTATCACTACGATCGAGATCCAACGAACTATTTTCATTGGGTGTGTAACCATATAAGGTTTTATTCATGTAAACAGAACAACAATTTATTCTCTTACTTAAATGAATAACCGTATTACAATAAACATGATCAAATCATATTCATGCTTAACGCAAACACCAAATAACACTTATTTAGGTTCAACACTAATCCCGAAATTATAGGGAGTGTGCGATGATGATCATATCAATCTTGGAACCACTTCCAACACACATCGTCACTTCACCCTTAACTAGTCTCTGTTTATTCTGCAACTCCCGTTTCGAGTTAGTAATCTTAGCAACTGAACTAGTATCAAATACTGAGGGTTTGCTATAAACACTAGTAAAGTACACATCAATAACATGTATATCAAACATACTTATGTTCACTTTGCCATCTTTCTTATCCGCCAATTACTTCGGGTAGTTCCGCTTCCAGTGACCAGTCCCTTTGCAGTAGAAGCACTCAGTCTCAGGCTTAGGTCCAGACTTGGGCTTACTTGAGCAGCAACTTGCTTGCTGTTCTTTTTGAAGTTCCCCTTCTTCCCTATGCCCTTTTCTTGAAACTAGTGGTCTTGTCTACCATCAACACTTGATGTTTTTCTTGATTTCTACCTTCGTCGATTTCATCATCATGAAAAACTCGGGAGTCGTTTTCGTCATCCCTTGCATACTATAGTTCATCACAAAGTTCTACTAACTTGGTCATGGTGACTAGAGAATTCTGTCAATCACTATCTTATCTGGAAGATTAACTCCCACTTGATTCAAGCGATTGTAGTACCCAGACAATCTGAGCACATGCTCACTAGTTGAGCGATTCTCCTCCATCTTTTAGCTATAGAACTTGTTGGAGACTTCATATCTCTCAACTCAAGTATTTGCTTGAAATATTAACTTCAACTCTTGGAACATCTCATATGGTCCATGACGTTCAAAACGTCTTTGAAGTCCCGATTCTAAGCCATTAAGCATGGTGCACTAAACTATCAAGTAGTCATCATATTGAGCTAGCCAAACGTTCATAACGTCTGCATCTGCTCCTGCAATAGGTCTGTCACCTAGTGGTGCATCAAGGACATAATTCTTCTGTGCAGCAATGAGGATAAACCTCAGATCACGGATCCAATCCGCATCATTGCTACTAACATCTTTCAACACAATTTTCTCTAGGAACATATCAAAAATAAACACAGGGAAGCAACAACGCGAGCTATTGATCTACAACATAATTTGCAAAATACTACCAGGACTAAGTTCATGATAAATTTAAGTTCAATTAATCATATTACTTAAGAACTCCCACTTAGATAGATATCCCTCTAATCCTCTAAGTGATCACGTGATCCAAATCAACTAAACCATAACCGATCATCACGTGAGATGGAGTAGTTTTCAATGGTGAACATCGTTATGTTGATCATATCTACTATATGATTCACGCTCGACCTTTCGGTCTCCGTGTTCCGAGGCCATATCTGCATATGCTAGGCTCGTCAAGTTTAACCTAAGTATTCTGCGTGTGCAAAACTGGCTTGCACCCGTTGTAGATGGACGTAGAGCTTATCACACCCGATCATCACGTGGTGTCTGGGCACGACGAACTTTGGCAATGGTGCATACTCAGGGAGAACACTTCTTGATAATTTAGTGAGAGATCATCTTATAATGCTACCGTCAATCAAAGCAAGATAAGATGCATAAAAGATAAACATCACATGCAATCAATATAAGTGATATGATATGGCCATCATCATCTTGTGCTTGTGATCTCCATCTCCGAAGCACCGTCATGATCACCATCGTCACCGGCGCGACACCTTGATCTCCATCGTAGCATCATTGTCGTCTCGCCAATCTTATGCTTCCACGACTATCACTACCGCTTAGTAATAAAGTAAAGCATTACATTGCGATTGCATTGCATACAATAAAGCGACAACCATATGGCTCCTGCCAGTTGCCGATAACTTGGTAACAAAACATGATCATCTCATACAATAAAATCAGCATCATGCCTTGACCATATCACATCACAACATGCCCTGCAAAAACAAGTTAGACGTCCTCTACTTTGTTGTTGCAAGTTTTACGTGGCTGCTACGGGCTTAAGTAAGAACTCATCTCACCTACGCATCAAAACCACAACGATAGTTTGTCAAATAGACTCCGTTTTAACCTTCTCAAGGACCGGGCGTAGCCACACTCGGTTCAACTAAAGTTGGAGAGACAGTCGCCCGCAAGCCATCTATGTGCAAAGCACGTCGAGGGAACCGGTCTCGCGTAAGCGTACGCGTAAGGTTGGTCCGGGTCGTCTCGTCCAACAATACCGCCGAACCAAAGTATGACATGCTGGTAGGCAGTATGACTTGTATCGCCCACAACTCACTTGTGTTCTACTCGTGCAAATAACATCAAACCGTAAAACCTAGGCTCGGATGCCACTGTTGGGGAACGTAGTAATTTCAAAAAAAATTCCTACGCACACGCAAGATCATGGTGATGCATAGCAACGAGAGGGGAGAGTGTTGTCTACGTACCAACGCAGACCGACTGCGGAAGCGATCACACAACGTAGAGGAAGTAGTCATACGTCTTCCCGATCCGACGGATCCAAGCACTGTTACTCCGGCACCTCCGAGTTCTTAGCACACGTTCAGCTCGATGACGATCCTCGGGCTCCGATCCAGTAAAGCGTCGAGGAAGAGTTCCGTCAGCACGACGGCGTGGTGACGATCTTGATGTACTACCGACGCAGGGCTTCGCCTAAGCACTACAACGGTATGATCGAGGTGGAATTTGGTGGCTGGGGGCACCGCACACGGCTAAGGAACGATCTCAAGGATCAACTTGTGTGTCTAGAGGTGCCCCCTGCCCCCATATATAAAGGATGAAGGGGGGAGGCTGGCCGGCCAAGCTAGGAGGCGCAGGAGGAGTCCTACTCCTACCGGGAGTAGGACTCCCCCCCCCCCCAATCCTAGTCCAACTAGGTTTTCTCAAGTGGGAAAGAGAGAGGGGTTGGCCGGCCACCTTCTCCTAGTCCTAATAGGACTAGAGAGAGGGGGGAGGCGCACAGCCCTATGTGGGCTGCCCTTTCAACTTTCCACTAAGGCCCATCTTGGCCCATTTGGCTCCCGGGGGGTTCCGGTAACCCTCCCGGTAATCCGGTAAAATCCCGATTTCACCCGGAACACTTCCGATGTCCAAACATAGGCTTCCAATATATCAATCTTTATGTCTCGACCATTTCGAGACTCCTCGTCATGTCCGTGATCACATCCGGGACTCCGAACAACCTTCGGTACATCAAAATGCATAAACTCATAATAACTGTCATCGTAACATTAAGCGTGCGGACCCTACGGTTCGAGAACAATGTAGACATGACCGAGACACGTCTCCGGTCAATAACCAATAGCGGGACCTGGATGCCCATATTGGCTCCTACATATTCTACGAAGATCTTTATCGGTCAGACCGCATAACAACATACGTTGTTCCCTTTGTCATCGGTATGTTACTTGCCCGAGATTCGATCGTCGGTATCCAATACCTAGTTCAATCTCGTTACTGGCAAGTCTCTTTACTCGTTCCGTAATACATCATCTCACAACTAACATCTTAGTTATAATGCTTGCAAGGCTTATGTGATGTATATTACCGAGAGGGCCCAGAGATACCTCTCCGACACTCGGAGTGACAAACCCTAATCTCGAAATACGCCAACCCAACATCTACCATTGGAGACACCTGTAGTACTCCTTTATAATCACCCAGTTACGTTGTGACGTTTGGTAGTACCCAAAGTGTTCCTCCGGCAAACGGGAGTTGCATAATCTCATAGTCATAGGAACATGTATAAGTCATGAAGAAAGCAATAGCAACATACTAAACGATCGGGTGCTAAGCTAATGGAATGGGTCATGTCAATCAGATCATTCAACTAATGATGTGACCTCGTTAATCAAATAACAACTCTTTTGTCCATGGTTAGGAAACATAACCATCTTTGATTAACGAGCTAGTCAAGTAGAGGCATACTAGTGACACTAAGTTTGTCTATGTATTCACACATGTATTATGTTTCCGGTTAATACAATTCTAGCATGAATAATAAACATTTATCATGATATAAGGAAATAAATAATAACTTTATTATTGCCTCTAGGGCATATTTCCTTCACGAGGTCATGAGGAGATTACGGTGGCCCTAGTGGCTTCTTGGGGAGCATTGTGCCTCCACACCGCTCCAAACGGAGATTAGCATCTGCAAGGGGTGTGAACTTCGGGATACATCGTCGTCTCCGCGTGCCTCGGTTATCTCTTACCCGAGCCCTTTACTTATGCACTTTAATTTGTGATAGCCATATTGTTTCTTATCATATATCTTGCTATCACATAGTTGCTTATCTTAATTAGCATAAGTTGTTGGTGCACATAGGTGAGCCTAGTTGTTTTAGGTTTTGTGCTTGACAAATTAACCGCTAGGTTTATTCCACCTTTGTTCAAGCCTAAACCGTAATTATTTTAAAACGCCTATTCACCCCCCTCTAGGCGACATCCAAGATCTTTCACCCGGGAAGCAGCAACCCCGACAAGCACGGCCCCGACACCGGCGAAGTGGCGAGATGTAGGTATAAGAAGCAGCAGCCGGTAGTAAACAAAAAACAACGGCCAGCAGCACAGCATAGCAGTAGCACACCACAAGCAATGGGGCAAGCAGAGCAGGGTGCGGCAGTGCAGGGGAGTTCGGCCCGGCGACAGCCAAGCTAAACGGTGCGAAGGATATATGGGAGAGGTCACGAAGGACCGGAGCTCACTGCGGAGGTTCGAGGAGAAGCTTGGGGAGGCCAGCGTGGCTCCATAGCAGCGGCACGGTGGCGTGACAGTGGCGGTATTGGCCACTTGGGCGAGTGCGACCAAGGGAGCCATGACGCTGGTGACAAGAGCGTGTTGCAGGGGCGGCGGCCGATGGTGATGTTCGCGGGCCAGCACGAGGGCGACGATGGGGTGTGGCAGGTCTCGCCGGAGGCGGAGGCGGACGACGGACGATGCCGGTGATGGCGAGCGACGACGCTGGGGGCGGCACGGTGCCAGATCGAGCGGGAGGGGGGAGGGTTGAACCTGCGAGAGAGAGAGAGAGAGAGAGAGAGAGAGAGAGAGAGTGGATCGGGGGAATCGTGGGGGGTGGGGAAGTGGACCAGGGGCGCTGACCTAATAGGCCAGCGGCAACGAGGGAGTGGGCCGGCTGGGTGTGGGTCGAGGCCCAGGGCGGCCAGGGGGGTTTCTTTTCCTGTTTTTTTCTGCTTTCTATTTGTAATAACTACTAAAAGGTTTTTGTTAGATGTGAAACTTTGCACATAAATCAAGCTCAATATTGTGGTGTCGCACAAAAAGTTTCAGAGCATTTGAAGAAGTTTGAATATTTTAACAATTGAAAAGGGTAAATATTTTGTTGTTTGAACCACTTAATTAAATTCCAGGGGCACTTTGGGAATTCAAATGAGGTTGGTTTCAACATGATAATTACTTAAGGGTTATTTTCAACACTTTGAACATTTTTGTTTTCATGTTTGAGAAATTTGAATCTTGGACTTTGATTTGGATTGAAATTTGAACAGTGTTTGAAAGCCAGTAAGCATTAGTAATAGTAAGAGTGATGACATGGCATGATTAGTAGACGGTTACTGTAGCTTAATTATCCGAGCGTCACAGTCCGGCCCGTCGCGGGGCGCCGAATGTCTGGGGGTTGGCCGGATGTCCGGCCATTGTAGAGTCGTCTGGCGTTCATCTCTTTCTGGTCTACTTCTGGTTGGTGGCGCCGGATGTCCGGGCTCCTACCGGATGTCCGGCCACTGTAGCTCCGCAGCGACTCTACTTGAGGCACTTCTTAATACGCTTTTGTGTGGACTTGTCCTATGCTTTGAGCATCTCCATGGTTGTCTCCTCGGTCACTAAGCACATGTAGTGTCTTTGCATGAGGTAGCAACCATGTCTCGCACGAATGGAAAGGGGAAGCATTTAGGAGCGGGTTCACCTTGTGTCCAATGACATATGCTTGAGGTCTCGTCGTATGTCCACTTGGGGCTTGGGGAGTAGTCATAGTGTTCATGGCGATGATCATAGGATGCTCCGCATCATCTCCCCTCCCTTGGGAAAGATCCGACCTCGGATCGAAAACCTCATCACCATGGAAACGGTTGTCGTGGATGGACTTGTAGTTGGACGAAGAGGAAGACATGGCGCAATCCAAGTACTCAAAGGTGTCGCCGGAGTGGTATACATGCAAAAATATCAAACACAAACGACACTCGGAAATACAATGGTTAGTGCACACAAAGTGTCCATCATGTAAGAACAAGTCCGTGCGACAAGTTGTTCGTGACAAAGCGCATGAAGCTTATCAAGATGATATAGAATGATATGCAAACCGTTCATGGGAGCAAAAGCTTTCATTGTGCACACAAATGTGTTGTGAATATGATCAATGCAACCACGATGTAAAATGATGTCATAATGGGACGGTTTATCAATAGCATGAATATGGCAATAGATGCTCAATATAAGTGTGTGATCATGCAACTGATGATGGGCAATATGATCATGATGTATATATATGCCGTCAAGAAAGATCACAACAAATTTGCTAAGAAAGTGCACAAACTCATATATCATGGATGACATAGAAATACAAGATGCAACAAGGCAATCATAATGTGAGTCAATCCATGCATAAGGTGCAAATTTGTTATGGGTGGTGTTGTACCATAGCTCGATGTCGTGGTAGTAGTGTTAGTCCGTTGGTGCATCCACTAAGTTCAGGCACTCCTCAACTTGAAGGTCCATAGAGCCAATCTTCAATGTCGCTCCTCCGTTCGCGATATGTATCATGTAGACAACAAGAAGGAGACAACAATGAAAGAGTGACCCATCCAATATGCGTATTTGAGGATGGCTCAAAGGGAAGGAGTTCGCCTTTAGGAGATTCTCGCAAATGTTGGTGTTGCACATCGTCTATGCCCTCACATGACCAAGTTATCGCATAACGGCACCACCTTGTGAATCTTCCAAAATGAAAGAACATGACAACCACTTGGAAAAACAAATGAGGTTAGCGGAAGTGCAAAACCTATCATCTGTGTGGTAAGATACCCAACAAGTGTATGCATCATGCTCATCATAAGAAAGGACAAGGGAGCATTTCATAGTATGGAGGCATATGATGCAAGAACAACCAAATACAATAGACTCGGTCAAACAAGCATGCATCACAAGTAAGATGTCCAAGTCTCCAAGATCAATAAGCATAGCAAGTTGGTACTCAATACAAGATGCCACTAATGGAGACAAGAGACAATTATCAAGATAAATCATGTGAGAGGCAAGAGCATATATGTCATAAACCCAAGAAAGCGAGTAAGAGTGGAACATGGGTGATGCGAAAAAGCAAGCAATCTTAGTGATCAAGTCAAGCAAGCTAGTAGTGCGAAGATGCAACGTAATAGAAGGAATCATGGCAAGCATGTCATGTGTGCAAATAGAGGGCATGAATAATGCACGTGACATATCACAAGCATGAAGGCAAGATATGAGCAAAATAGCATCAATAGCATGAGGCACATGATAAACATGGCAATAGCAACAATGATCTCCACCAAGCATGCAAATACACATAGAAGTAGCATAACGGTGAATCATGGGTAGATGCAAGTAAGGGTCACAATTGCATGGCAAAATCATAGAAAGAGGCATAGCATGCAAAGTGAACACAAGAAAATGGGCATAACGTAATAAGTGATATATAGCCCAAAGCCGTGTGAGAGCCAAGTAAAAGGAATGCACGAAGTCTTTGCGCGAAGAGAGCGGTGGGAAAGACAATCCATGGGATCCCAAGTCATCATTGCTCTCAAGGGCTTGTTTCGTCAACTCTTGGGATTGAGAGGTTGACGAGTATACGTGAGTACCTACACAAAACAAAGAAAAAGGGAAAATTGTGTGTGCGTGGTATATGTACACATCATCTGTCATGATGCGCACGTGTTTGTGTTGGTTAGCACACAATATCCAATGCTCAAATAAATGAGATGCGTGATATAGAAACATGTCATCCATCATGAGGGGTTTGTTGTTATGTATAGCATAATGGGGACTCAAATTGTGTAATGCATCATGAGAAATATGTAGAGCATTGTTATTCATGGAATGCGTATGGTGCAAGCAATTATGGGAATCATGCAAAGTATGGAAATGCATCAAAATCTCCTAAAATGTATGAGGAAACTATGGGGGTCTCCTCTTGAGCATTAATAGAAACATCACTTGGAGAATATTGACAACATCCAAAACAAAGCATATTTGGAACAATGTGATCATGGCATGGTATAGTAGATGAATTGCGCAAATCATGTAAAGGAAGCATGTCAATATCATCACATGAAAAACAAAAGCCAATGACCATCATCTCATCATCTATGCCATAAGTGCAAATGGGATTTATTTTAATGGGCATGCATAGTTACCATGTTGAGATTGAAATGATGCGATATGGGAGATCTCACTCGTAGCATATGACAAGTTCAATGGATTGTCAAACATGATGTGACCAATAGAATTTTCACATGATATCCTATGGAGCATAGCATCACAACTAGGCAACTCAACATGCTCGTCATCATATTCATCATAAACAGGTAAGTCATGACATGAAGAAGTCGCACTAGCATGAAGCATGGGAATAGGTGGATCAACATCATGCAAGCAATCATTGGTGAGATAGTCCACTAGTGGGACAAGAGAAGCACCATCACCTATTTTACCTTTGGAGCATCGCTCATGTGTTGTAGGTGAGGTGTCGAAGACCAAGTCGTGGTCATCTTCATCTTGATGGAACCATGTGGGGGGTGCATCTTCTTCCACCATGGCCATCGTCATCTCCATTGGAGGTATGGACTTGTCGAGGATAGGCGTGTTTTCATGTAGGAGACCTAGCACCGAAGAAGAAAACACACTCGGAGTAGAGGTTAAATCGTTAGAAATCATAGTGGCCTCACGTGTCGTGTCAACTACCTCACTCACTAAGTGTTGTGGCTCACTCACTCCCGGTATGATGCTCTCACTCATATGGTTGGTGGAGTCACTCAAATGGCTCTCAACCTCACATAGGATGTGTGGCATGCTCTCAAGTATGGGGCTAGTAGTGGTCACACTCATCCTCTCATAGGAAATGCACTCAATGTCACATATGGTGGAGTCACTCATGGCACTCGTGTGGTGGTGGCTCTCCTCACATGGAAATTGGGGCATCTCATGATATGTGGGTGTCAAAGAGATGTAGGTGCAAATGTCTCCATGCTCAATCGTGTCGTAGTCGTAGTCGTGGATGAAGGCCGAAGATGGCACATCATCACTCTCCTCTAAGACCAAAGATAAGGTGTCATGCGTGGTCTCATAGCTTGACTTGGAGTATAAGTCCAATATGGGCGTCATCTTCATGTTATTGAAGAGGTTCATGCTCGTCGCCGTGGTCGAAGTGGATGGCCCTTGCTCGACCTTGTTGTCGTCGTCTTGTTGTTGGAGGCCCATATGATGTGGCACCTCGTAGGTCGTCTCCATGACCGAAGGGAAATTCCCATGTTCGGCCACCTTCCTTGAGGGGCTTCCGAAGATGGAAGTGTCGCCCTCACTCGTAGGTGGTCGCCTCGTTGGTGAAGATGTCGATGTAGGCGAACTCATGGGAAGTAGGCAAAGATGCCGTACGTCTGAAGGCGAAGATGCCTTGAGAACACTTGGCGAAGATGCCGAAGTGGTTGGTGCAGCCGTAGCTCCGTCTTGGTGGTACTTGCCTCGCGGTCTTCTCTTATGCTCATGAAGGTCGGCCTTGGCTTGAAGTAGGGCTTATTGGGACTTGTGCATTTGCGCTTGGCGAGCATCTTCATGATGATGGTGTCGTTGTCGTGCTTGAGCTCGATGGCGTTCATCGTCGTTGTGCACATGATGCTTGGAGGTGACTTGCCCGTCATGACAATGTGGATCACGAACGTGATGGTGGTCGCCATGGAGATGTGGACGTGGACGACTTGTGCTTGCATCATTTTTTCGCTCCGAAGACTTGTGACTTGAATGTCGCCGCCTTGAGGATGATGAAGGGGAAGAACGGTTGATCAACAAGGTCCGAATCTCCTCCATCCTTGCATCTTGTTCCTCCTTTTGTGCGGAAAGCTTGTTGTCAATGTAGTCCCTTTTCCTTGCTTCGGAGTGATGAATGTCGATGGAGAGGTGCTCGATGCGCTCTCGCAATCTTGATTGTGCGCCTTTCCTTTGTCGTTGTAGATCGAAGATTGACGCTTTGGTGATGTAGATGTTCACACCGTCGTTGTTGTGGAAGACCGGAGATGAAATGCCTTCCCTATCCATCACAATACTCGAGCAAATATGAGTGGAGAAAGGAGAAGAACTATACCAAATGTACCTTGACTGATGTTGAAGATGGATCAATGATCACTCAATGATGTAACAAGGAAATAGCACAATTGGTGCCAATTCTTGTCGGTTTCTCACACCTACACAAATAAGCCTTATGGTGGAGCTCAGTGAGGATAGTGGCACAAAAATTTAATGCAAAATGTTAGCAAGAGTCAATATTGTTGAAAGAGATTCACAAATTCGCAAGTAAAACAAGTAGACCAATAGCAATGAATGGCACATGGAAACGCACACACGGATAGATAAATGGGGTCGTGCAACCAAGGATGGGCACAACATCTGGAATCCACGGAAAATGCTCGTGTTGCACAACTCAAGAGAGACGCTAGCACGATTGCTCAATAGGCGGATACGACACATGTGCACAACCTATAAGATGCAAAATGTATGAGCTTTCTATCCCAAGTATGCTATGTATGTATGTTCCGGTGCTTTAGCACAAGATGATCCAAGATGATCGGATATGACAATCTTATATGCAATGAGGTATGATGCTATGGCTATTGCTTACAAGTTTCTTTGCTCTTTCTCTCTTTTTGTGCTTAAAAGCTTATTCTTTTTTGTGTATGGCCACAATGCGGAATGCACAAACCAAGATAGCGATTGGGTATATGCGGGAATAAACTTGAGGCACAAGAGATAATATGATGATACCAATATAATATGGTATGTATGTAATGGAAGGTGTAGACCACTAATGTGCACAAGTAACGTTGCCGGCAATACTCAAATGGCTAGTCTTGATAGGCAAGTGACGCAAAATGAGCTAGGGGTTAACAATGTAATGGCACGGAGAATATACAATGGATGGATACCACGATACCAAGATGATATGGAGGTTACTGTCCGTGGCGATGATGAGTGGTGGTGATCTTGATGGAGATACCAAGATGATGGAGACTCATCCCTAAGTAGCCGAAACACCTTAGGAAACGGAAAAACCGCGAACTCAAGATCTCAAAAGACAAATGTCAAATGGTGGTAGCGGGAAAGCGATAGTGGTTGCGAAAGCTCAATGGTATTGCGGAAATGCAATGATGGGTTTTGATACGCAATGTGGAAGTGGAGGGTAAGGTGGTGGACTATACACGGTGTCGGAGTTGGAAGCACGGTCCCTAAGTAGCCGAAACACCTTAGGAGACACAACTCACACCACTAACAAAATTGGGTTAAGTTGGGGTGGTGGAAGTGTATGGTGGTCAAGCCTATGCGGAAGTTATGGTGGTGGTTGATGAAGAAACAATCATCCCTAAGTAGCCTAAACACCTTAGGAGACTCAAATCACAACTCAAAAAACCACTAATATAATGGGGATCAATATGGGTTAAGTTGCGGAAGGCTATGGTGGTTTTGCAGAAGTCATGGTGGAAGCCCTAGGCAAAGGTGCCAAAATTTGAAAATTTTAATGGAGTCAAATGATGATGATAGTATTTTTGTGGGAAGGGGGATGTCAAGAGCTTCAAAACGCGCTAAAAACGTCAAAATCGGACTCCGGATGAATTAGTTATGGTCAAAACGGTGAAACACCGAAGGCTGAAATGCCACGGGCCGGACATCCGGGGGTTTGGCCGGAAATCCTGGGGCTGATGTCCAGAACCGTGCGGATTTTATGCTCCAGGAGCCGGATGTCCAGCTTGGGGCCCGGATGTGCGGCCCGATGGCCCGGATGTCCGGCCCAACGATTCCAGATCACATTTGGGGCGGAAATTTTCGAATTGGGGGCAGAAATTGATGATTCCAAGGGCAAAATTGATGAGATTTCGTGGATGGAAGGTGGGGAAACTTGAGGATATGCTAGATCCACTTGAAACCAAGCAAATCCATGGATCAAAATCAACAAAACATCATCAAAACCAACAAATCACAAAAAAATTTGGGGCTTTTTTGTGTGGGGATTTTCAAATTTAGGACGAAATCAACAAAATTAGGCTAGAAAACAAAGAGGGGAGGCTCCGAAATCGTGATCAACGTGGCTCATGATACCAAGATGATGTAGGGTGGAAACCCTAGGGGCCGATCTTTCACGAAAGGAGCGGATCCCGTGATGAACACGAAGAACACGAGGGGAAACACGAGAGGATATCACAAAGGGGCACAAAGAGAAACACTCAAACCAACAAGATTAAGTCACACATGTGCTAGATCCTCGAAACACGAGAGGAGATACAAGATCCACGATCAACAAGGGATGATACAAATGGTAACCGGTCTTCTCCGCGAGGAGGTCTTGATGTCTTCTCTGTGAGGAGGTCTTGAATCCAAAGGGATCTTCTCCGAAGAGGGGCCACGGTCCCTCTCAAGGAGTAGATCTGATGTGGATGAGCAAAGCTCTACTCTAAATGAGCTACTCCTTTGCTAACCCTAACTAGAAGGAGGTGGGGAGTATATATAGTTCTAGCCCACAAAGGGGTAAGTGAGAGGGGGGATACATGGGCCCTTGGCCCGTTCGCTATGCCCAGACAGGCGCTGGATGTCCGGGCTAGGGGCCGGATGTCCGGCGGCTCACAAGGAGTTGGATGTCCGGGCCTTGAGCCGGATGTCCGGGCTGGAGTGGCCGATTCTTCTGCTCTCTGGATAGCGTGCGCTGGATTTCCGGCAGGCACCGGATGTCTGATACGTCTCCAACGTATCTATAATTTTTGATTGCTCCATGCTATGTTATCTACTGTTTTGGACATTATTGGGCTTTATTATCCACTTTTATATTATTTTTGGGACTAACCTATTAACCGGAGGCCCATCCCAGAATTGCTGTTTTTTGCCTATTTTAGGGTTTCGAAGAAAAGGAATATCAAACGGAGTCCAAACGGAATGAATCCTTCGGGAACGTGATTTTTGGAACGAACAATACCCACGAGACTTGGACCCTACGTCAAGAAATAAAGGAGGAAGCCACGAGGTAGGGGGGCGCGCCTACCCCCCCCCCCCAGGCGTGCTCTCCACCCTCGTGGGCCCCCTGTTGCTCCACCGACATACTCCTTCCTCCTATATATCCCTACGTACCCCCAAACGATCAGATACGGAGCCAAAACCCTAATTCCACCGCCGCAACTTTCTGTATCCATGAGATACCATCTTGGGGCCTGTTCCGGAGCTCCGCCAGAGGGGGCATCCATGACGGAGGGCTTCTACATCAACACCATAGCCTCTCCGATGAAGTGTGAGTAGTTTACCTCAGACCTTCGGGTCCATAGTTATTAGCTAGATGGCTTCTTCTCTCTTTTTGTATCTCAATACAATGTTCTCCCCCTCTCTTGTGGAGATCTATTCGATGTAATCTTCTTTTTGCGGTGTGTTTGTTGAGACCGATGAATTGTGGGTTTATGATCAAGATTATTATGAACAATATTTGAATATTCTCTGAATTCTTTTATGTATGATTGGTTATCTTTGCAAGTCTCTTCGAATTATCAGTTTGGTTTGGCCTACTAGATTGATCTTTCTTGCAATGGGAGAAGTGCTTAGCTTTGGGTTCAATCTTGTGGTGTCTTTTCCGAGTGACAGTAGGGGCAGCAAGGCACGTATTGTATTGTTGCCATCGAGGATAACAAGATGGGTTTTATATCATATTGCATGAATTTATTCCTCTACATCATGTCAGCTTGCTTAAGGCGTTACTCTGTTTTCATGAACTTAATACTCTAGATGCATGCTGGATAGCGGTCGATGAGTGGAGTAATAGTAGTAGATGCAGGCAGGAGTCGGTCTACTTGTCTCGGACGTGATGCCTATATATGTGATCATACCTAGATATTCTCATAACTATGCTCAATTCTTTCAATTGCTCAACAGTAATTCGTTCACCCACCATAAAATACTTATGCTCTTGAGAGAAGCCACAAGTGAAACCTATGGCCCCCGGGTCTATCTTCGTCATATTTATCTTCCAATACTTAGTTATTTCCTTTGTTTTTTTACTTTGATTTTATTTTACTTTGCATCTTTATCACAAAAATACCAAAAATATTAATACTATCATATCTATCACATCTCACTCTCGTAAGTGACCGTGAAGGGATTGACAACCCCTTATCACGTTGGTTGCGAGGAATTATTTGTTTTGTGTAGGTAGGAGGGACTCGTGCGTAGCCTCCTACTGGATTGACACCCGGGTTCTCAAAAACTACGGGAAATACTTACGCTACTTTGCTGCATCATCCTTTCCTCTTCAAGGAAATCCAACGCAATGCTCAAGAGGTAGCAAGAAGATTTCTGGTGCCGTTGTCGGGCAGTCTACGGAAAAGTCAACATACTAAGTATCCATCACGTACCCTTATCTCCCGCATTACATTATTTGCCATTTGCCTCTCATTTTCCTCTCCCCCACTTCACCCTTGCCGTTTTATTCGCCCTCTCTCTCTCTATCCTCCCTCTCTTTCTCTATTTGCCTCTTTTTTCCCAGTTGCTTTTTGTTTGCTTGTGTGTTGGATTGCTTGCTTGTCACGATGGCTCAAGATAACACTAAATTGTGTGACTTTACCAATACCAACAACAATGATTTTATTAGCACTTCGATTGCACCTCTTACTGATGTTGAATCTTGTGAAATTAATGCCGCTTTGCTAAATCTTGTGATGAAAGATCCGTTTTCCGGCCTTCCTGAAGATGTCGCTACCCATCTAAATAGCTTCATTGATTTGTGTGATATGCAAAAGAAGAAAGATGTGGATAATGATATTGTTAAATTGAAGCTATTTCCTTTTTCGCTTAGAGATCATGCTAAAGCTTGGTTTTCATCTTTGCCTAAAAATAGTATTGATTCTTGGAACAAGTGCAAAGATTCTTTTATCTCTAAATATTTTCCTCCTGCTAAGATCATCTCCCTTAGAAACGATATTATGAATTTTAAGCAACTTGATCATGAACATGTTCCACAAGCTTGGGAGAGGATGAAATTAATGATACATAATTGCCCTACACATGTTGCACAAACTTGATCATGAATTTGTGGATGATTATACAAAATTTTATGCCGGATTGAATTTTTCTTCTAGAAATCTTTTAGATTCGGCCGCGGGAGGCACTTTTATGGAAATCACTTTAGGAGAAGCTACTAAACTCCTAGATAATATTATGGTTAATTATTATCAATGGCATACTGAAAGATCTACTAATAAAAAGGTGCATGCGATAGAATAAATTAATGTTTTGAGTGGAAAGTTGGATGAACTTATGAAATTATTTGCTAGTAAGAGTGTTTCTTCTGATCCTAATGATATGCCCTTGTCTACTTTGATTGAGAATAATAATGAATCTATGGATGTGAATTTTGTTGGTAGGAACAATTTTGGTAACAACGCGTATAGAGGAAATTTTAATCCTAGGTCGTATCCTAGTAATCGCTCTAATAATTATGGTAATTCCTACAACAATTCTTATGGAAATTATAATAATATGCCCTCTGATTTTGAATCTAATATTAAAGAATTTATTACTTCGCAAAAGAATTTCAATGCTTTGATTGAAGAAAAATTGCTTAAGATTGATGAGTTGGCTAGGAACGTTGATAGAATTTCTCTTGATGTTGATTCTTTGAAAATTAGATCTATTCCTCCTAAGCATGATATCAATGAGTCTCTCAAAGCCATGAGAATTTCCATTGATGAGTGCAAAGAAAAAATCGCTAGGATGCGTGCTAAGAAAGATGCCTTTATGAGAGCGTGTTCTTCTAGTTCCTATGAAAATAAAGATGAGGATCTAAAATTTATTGATGTGTACCCTATTAAATCTTTGTTTTGCAATATTAATCTTGATAATTATGGGACTGAATATGATCCACCTTTACCTAGAAGGCGTTCCAAAAATTCGGAGTTTTTAGATCTTGATGCTAAATTTGATGAAAGTGGGATTGAAGAAATTAAAACCCTAGATGTTGCTAAACCCACTATTTTGGATTTCAAGGAATTTAATTATGAAAATTTCTCTTTGATTGATTGTATTTCCTTGTTGCAATCCGTGCTAAATTCTCCTCATGCTTATAGTCAAAATAATGCGTTTACTAAACATCTCATTGATGCCTTGATGCAATCTTATGAAGAAAAACTTGAGTTGGAAGTTTCTATCCCTAGAAAACTTTATGATGAGTGGGAACCAACTATTAAAATTAAGATTAAATATCATGAATGCTATGCTTTGTGTGATTTGGGTGCTAGTGTTTCCACGATTCCAAAGACTTTGTGTGATTTGTTAGGTTTCCGTGATTTTGATGATTGCTCTCTAAACTTGCACCTTGCAGATTCCACTATTAAGAAACCTATGGAAAGAATTAATGATGTTATTATTGTTGCAAATAGGAATTATGTGCCCGTATATTTTATCGTTCTTGACATAGATTGTAATCATTCATGTCATATTATTCTTGGTAGACCTTTCCTTAGAACGATTGGTGCAATTATTGATATGAAGGAATGAAATATTAGATTCCAATTTCCGTTAAGGAAAGACATGGAACACTTTCCTAGAAAGAAAATTAAATTACTTTATGAATCTATTATGAGAGACACTTATGGATTGCCTACCAAAGATGGCAATACCTAGATCTATCCTTGCTTTTTATGCCTAGCTAGGGGCGTTAAACGATAGCGCTTGTTGGGGGGCAACCTAATTTTATTTTATTCCTTGATTTTTGCTCCTGTTTAGTAATAAATAATTTATCTAACCTCTGTTTTGGTTGTTTTTGTGTGCTTAATTAGTGTTTGTGCCAAGTAGAACCATTTGGAAGACTTGGGGAAAGTCTTGATATCTTGCTGTAAAAAACAGAAACTTTAGCGCTCACGACAACTGCTGCCATTTTTATTTGGAAAGTGATATTTAATTAATTATTTTTGAAGATGATTAATAGATAAATTCCTCACGTCCATAAATTTAATTTAGAAGTTTTGGGGTTCCAGATATTGCGCTAGCTACTGATTACTACATACTGTTCTGTTTTTGACATATTCTGTTTTTCGTGTGTTGTTTGCTTATTTTGATGAATCTATGGCTAGTAAAATAGTCTATAAACCATAGAGAAGTAGGAATACAGTATGTTTAACAATAATATAAATAAAGAATGAGTTCATTACAGCACCTTGAAGTGGTCTTTTGTTTTATTTCGCTAACGGAGCTCGCGAGATTTTCTACTTTAAGTTTTGTGTTGTGAAGTTTTCAAGTTTTGGGTAAAGATTTGATGGATTATGGAACAAGGAGTGGCAAGAGCCTAAGCTTGGGGATGCCCATGGCACCCCCAAGATAACCTAAGCACACCTAAAAGCCAAAGCTTGGGGATGCCCCGGAAGGCATCCCCTCTTTTGTCTATTTCTATCGGTAACTTTACTTGGAGCTATATTTTTATTCACCACATGATATGTGTTTTGCTTCGAGCGTCTTGTATGATTTGAGTCTTTGATTTTTAGTTTACCACAGTCATCCTTGATTTACACACCTTTTGAGAGAGCCATGCATGATTTGGAATTTGTTAGAATACTCTATGTGCTTCACTTATATCTTTTTGAGTTATATAGTTTTGCTCTAGTACTTCACTTATATCTTTTAGAGCACGGTGGCGGATTTGTTTTGTAGAAACTATTGATCTCTCATGCTTCACTTAGAATATTTTGAGAGTCTTAAATAGCATGGTAATTTGCTTAAATAATCCTAATATGCTAGGTATTCAAGATTAGTAAAAATTTCTTATGAGTGTTTTGAATATTAAGAGAAGTTTGATGCTTGATGATTGTTTTGAGATATGGAGGTAATAATATCAAAGTCGTGCTAGTTGAGTAGTTGTGAATTTGAGAAATGCTTGTGTTGAGTTTTGCAAGTCCCATAGCATGCACATATGGTAAACATTATGTAACAAATATGAAACATGAGGTGTTCTTTCATTGTCCTCCTTATGAGTGTCGGTCGGGGATGAGCAATGGTCTTTTCCTACCAATCTATCCCCCTAGGAGCATGCGTGTAATGCTTGGTTTTTGATGACTTGTAGATTTATGCAATAAGTATGTGAGTTCTTTATGACTAATGTTGAGTCCATGGATTACACACACTCTCACCCTTCAATCATTGCTAGCCTCTTCGGTACCGTGCATTGCCCTTTCTCACATTGAGAGTTGGTCCAAACTTCGCTGGTGCATCCAAACCCCGTGATATGATACGCTCTTTCACACATAAACCTCCTTATATCTTCCTCAAAACAGCCACCATACCTACCTATTATGGCATTTCCATAGCCATTCCGAGATATATTGCCATGCAACTTTCCACCATTTCGTTTATCATGACACATTCATCATTGTCATATTGCTTAGCATGATCATGTAGTTGACATAGTATTTGTGGCAAAGCCACCGTTCATAATTCTTTCATACATCTCACTCTTGCTTCATTGCATATCCCGGTACACCGCCGGAGGCATTCATATAGAGTCATCTTTTGTTCTAGCATCGAGTTGTAATCATTGAGTTGTAAATAAATAGAAGTGTGATGATCATCATTTTCTAGAGCATTGTCCCAAGAGCCGAATTAAAAAAAGAGAAAGGCCATAAAAAAGAGAAGGCCCAAAAAAAGAGAGAAAAAGAGAGAAGGGACAATGCTACTATCCTTTGCCACACTTGTGCTTCAAAGTAGCGCCATAATCTTCATGATAGAGAGTCTCTTGTTTTGTCACTTTCATATACTAGTGGGAATTTTTCATTATAGAACTTGGCTTGTATATTCCAACAATGGGCCTCCTCAAGTGCCCTAGGTCTTCGTGAGCAAGCAAGTTGGATGCACACCCACTTAGTTTATTTTGTTGAGCTTTCGTACATTTATAGCTCTAGTGCATCCGTTGCATGGAAATCCCTACTCCTTGCATTAACATCAATCGATGGGCATCTCCAAAGCCCATTGATTAGCCTCGTTGACGTGAGACTTTCTCCTTTTTTGTCTTCTCCACATAACCCCCACCATCATATTCTAGTCCACCCATAGTGCTATGTCCATGGCTCGCGCTCATATATTGCGTGAAAGTTTATAGGTTTGAGATTACTAAAGTATGAAACAATTGCTTGGCTTGTCATCGGGGTTGTGCATGATGAGAGCATTCTTGTGTGACGAAAATGGAGCATGACTAAACTATATGATTTTGTAGGGGTGAACTTTCTTTGGCCATGTTATTTTGAGAAGACATAATTTCTTAGTTAGTATGCTTGAAGTATTATTATTTTTATGTCAATACGAACTTTTATCTTGAATCTTTCGAATCTGAATATTCATACCACAATTAAGAAGAATTACATTGAAATTATGCCAAGTAGCACTCCGCATCAAAAATTATCTTTTTTATCATTTACCTACTCGAGGACGAGCAGGAATTAAGCTCGGCGATGCTTGATACGTCTCCAACGTATCTATAATTTTTTATTGCTCCATGCTATATTATCTACTGTTTTGGACATAATTGGGCTTTATTATCCACTTTTATATTATTCTTGGGACTAACCTATTAACTGGAGGCTCAGCCCAGAATTGCTATTTTTTAAATCTATTTTAGGGTTTCGAAGAAAAGGAATATCAAACGGAGTCCAAACGGAATGAAACCTTCCGGAACATGATTTTTGGAACGAACAAGACCCAGGAGACTTGGACCCTACGTCAAGAAATAAAGGAGGAAGCCACGAGGTAGGGGGGGCGCGCCTACCCCCCCCCCCCCCCCCAGGCATGCTCTCCACCCTCGTGGGCCCCCTGTTGCTCCACCGACATACTCCTTCCTCCTATATATGCCTACGTACCCCCAAACGATTAGATACGGAGCCAAAACCCCAATTCCACCACCGCAACTTTCTGTATCCACGAGATACCATCTTGGGGCCTGTTCTGGAGCTCCGCCGGAGGGGGCATCCATCACGGAGGGCTTCTACATCAACGCCATAGCCTCTCCGATGAAGTGTGAGTAGTTTACCTCAGACCTTCGGGTCCATAGTTATTAGCTAGATGGCTTCTTCTCTCTTTTTGGATCACAATACAATGTTCTCCCCTCTCTTGTGGAGATCTATTCGATGTAATCTTCTTTTTGCAGTGTGTTTGTTGAGACCGATGAATTGTGGGTTTATGATCAAGATTATTATGAACAATATTTGAATATTCTCTGAATTCTTTTATGTATGATTGGTTATCTTTGCAAGTCTCTTCGAATTATCAGTTTGGTTTGGCCTACTAGATTGATCTTTCTTGCAATGGGAGAAGTGCTTAGCTTTGGGTTCAATCTTGCAGAGTCTTTTCCCAGTGACAGTAGGGGCAGCAAGGCACGTATTGTATTGTTGCCATCAAGGATACCAAGATGGTTTTTTTATCATATTGCATGAATTTATTCCTCTACATCATGCCATCTTGCTTAAGGTGTTACTCTGTTTTCATGAACTTAATACTCTAGATGCATGCTGGATAGCGGTCGATGAGTGGAGTAATAGTAGTAGATGCAGGCAGGAGTCGGTCTACTTGTCTCGGACGTGATGCCTATATACATGATCATACCTAGATATTCTCATAACTATGCTCAATTCTTTCAATTGCTCAACAGTAATTCGTTCACCCACCGTAAAATACTTATGCTCTTGAGAGAAGCCACTAGTGAAACCTATGGCCCCCAGGTCTATCTTCATCATATTAATCTTCCAATACTTAGTTATTTCCTTTGTTTTCTTACTTTGCTTTTATTTTACTTTGCATCTTTATCACAAAAATACCAAAAATATTATTCTATCATATCTATCAGATCTCACTCTCGTAAGTGACCGTGAAGGGATTGACAACCCCTTATCGCGTTGGTTGCGAGGAGTTATTTGTTTTGTGCAGGTACGAGGGTGAAAGTGCTAGTGATCGACTAGAGGGGGTGAATAGGCAATTTTTACGAAAGTCTTCAAAACATGGAAGTTTCGAAGACAAATAATAGAAATAAACCTATTACCATGTAGCAAAAGGTAGACTACACTAGGCAAGCCATAGTCAAGTATTCAATGAAGTGAAAGCACAAAGACTAATAGCAGCTAGGCAGTATGGATCAGGATGGAAGATAGTATGAAGCCAATCAGAACAAGCAGTCACTCAGTGAAGACAGAAGATAATGCAGACAGGCAATGACTTCACAAGGACGAACTGCAAACAAAGAGATGGGTAGGATAGAACCAGTAGCTTGTTGAAGACAATGGTTTGTGGGACCAGTTCCAGTTGCTATGACAACTGTACGTCTGGTTAGGGAGGCTGAGATTTAACTCAGAAGACCACGTCTTCACCTTATTCCCCTTGAGCTAAGGACACCCAGTCCTCGCCCAATCACTCCGGTAAGTCTTCAAGGTAGACTTCCAAACCTTCACAGACTTCGTTCACCAGTGATCCACAATGAATCTTGGATGCTCAGAATGCGATGCCTAACTGGCTGGAGGATTCACAGTCCTCAAGTGTAATAAGTCTTCAGATCACATAGACAGGAAGACTTCAGTGATGCCTAACACTCTTTGGCTCTAGGTGTTTAGGGCTTTGTCCTCGCAAGGATTTCTCTCTCAAAGGCTTCGAGGTGGGTTGCTCTCAAACGACAAAAGCCGTGCACTAACTCTGAGCAGCCAACCAATTTATGGTGTACGGGGTGGGCTATTTATAGCCACTAGGCAACCTAACTTGATTTGTCCTAAATGACCCTGGGTCACTAAGGAACTCACACATGTTCCAACGGTCAGATTTCAAACACACACGACAACTTTACTTGGGCTACAAGCAAAGCTGACTTATCCAACTCTGGATAAGATTTGCTCTCATTGTCTTCGCTCGAAGACATAGGATTTTGGTTCACTTGGACCCCACTTCAGTCATTCTGACTGGTTCACTTGGACCCCACTTAACAGTACGGTGGTTCCTATGACTCAACAAAGAAGAAAAGGAAACGACGAAACAATTAAGTCTTCATGCTCCATAGTCTTCATGCAATGTCTTCTCTTGTCATAGTCTTTGAGGGAGTCCTGGATTAGGGGGTATCTGGACAGCCGGATTATATCCTTTGGCCGGACTGTTGGACTATGAAGATACAAGATTGAAGACTTCGTCTCGTGTCCTGATGGGACTCTACTTGGCGTGGAAGGCAAGCTAGGCAATACGGATATGTATATCTCCTCCTTTGTAACCGACCATGTGTAACCCTAGCCCCCTCCTGTGTCTATATAAACCGGAGGGTTTTAGTCCGTAGGACAACAGACAATCATACCATAGGCTAGCTTCTAGGGTTTAGCCTCTCCGATCTTGTGGTAGATCAACTCTTGTAATACTCATATCATCAAGAATAAATCAAGCAGGACGTAGGGTTTTACCTCCATCAAGAGGGCCCGAACCTGGGTAAAACATCGTGTCCCCTGCCTCCTGTTACCATCCGCCTTAGATGCACAGTTCGGGACCCCCTACCCGAGATCCGCCGGTTTTGACACCGACATTGGTGCTTTCATTGAGAGTTCCTCTGTGACATCACCGTAAGGAAGGATGCCTCATCCCGTTGTTAAAAACAACATTACCGCCAGGGGAGCTCTAGCTGTCGGCCAAACTCTCCAGCTAGGCAGTTTTGTCATGACCGCCTGTTCGGCCGCTGCACCGACATGACTTCTCAGGTCATCAAAAACAGCCTCCACGTCGGCTCGGAATTCGCCGAGCAGATGGATCCAATGGAGCTCTCCTCCCTAAACGAACTCTTGGATCACATCGCCACCTTGGGAGTCGCTACGGACTATGATTGGATTGGGCTTAAACCCGATCGAAGGGAGATTAACTCTCCACCGGTCACCCATCATGTTGCGGTGGTGGATGAACAATGCGCGATTCTCCCTCTATCTTGAAGACTAACTATGTCTGAATTCCTGAGCTCTCTAAGCGGGATACCCATTTACGGGAGGACATCACCCAAACCCTGAACCTAGAGTCAGGCAGTGGGCCAGACTCATCGGGCAACATACCGGAATCCGAACTTCCAAGATCAGAAACCCCTCGGCCCCTGGGTCTCAGATCGGGTAGGGGTCCGGACTCAAATCCACCCACCCACCCAGACATAAATGATCTTTCCCACATTAGGTAAGAGCCCCATGAAACAGTACATCATTATTGGGCCAGATTCCTCCTTGTGATGAACAAGGTTAAGGACTGCCGTGAGGAAGACGCAGTCTCACTTTTCTGCAATAACTGCACGGACAAGGGAATCCTTAACGCCATAAGTCACCGTGACATATCACGCTTCGCCGACTTGGCGTCCATAGTATGAAAGTACTATGCGATGGAAAGTGCTTGGAAAACCGAAATGAAATTTTGGGATAATCCGTGAAAGTGCGTTATATCGACTAGAGGGGGGTGAATAGGCGATTTTTATGAACGTCTTCAAAATGTGGAAGTTTCGAAGACGAACGCTAGAAATAAACCTATTACCATGCAGCAGAAGGTAGACTACACTAGGCAAACCATAGTCAAGTATCCAATGGAGTGAGAGCACAATGACTAATAGCAGCAATGTAGTGAGGATCAGGTAGGAAGATATTATGAAGCCAAACAGAACACGCAGTCACTCAGTGAAGACAAAAGATAGCGCAAACATACAATGACTTCACAAGGAGTAACAGTAAGTAAAGGGAAGGGAAGGGAAGGATGAAACCAGTGACTCGTTGAAGACAATGATTTGTTGGACCAGTTTCAGTTGCTGTGACAACTGTACGTCTGGTTAGGGCGGCTAGGTATTTAAACCTGAGGACACACAGTCCCGGACACCCAGTCCTGAACACGCAGCTCAGGACACCAAGTCCTCACCGTATTCCCCTTGAGCTAAGGTCACACAGACCTCGCCCAATCACTCTGGTAAGTCTTCTAGGTAGACTCCCAAACCTTCACAGACTTTGTTCACCGGCGATCCACAATGTCTCTTGGATGCTCAGAACGCGACGCCTAACCGGCTGGAGGATGCACAGTCCTCAAGTGTAATAAGTCTTCAGATCACACAGACAAGAAGACTTAAGTGATGCCTAATTCTCTTTGGCTCTGGGTGGTTAGGGCTTTATCCTCGCAAGGAATTCTCTCTCAAAAGCTTCGAGGTGGGTTGCTCTCAAACGACAAAAGCCGTATACTAACTCTGAGCAGCTAACCGTTTTTGGTTGTAGGGGGTGGGCTATTTATAGCCACTAGGCAACCCGACCTGATTTGTCCGAAATGACCCTGGGCCACTAAGGAACTGACACGTGTTCCAACGGTCAGATTTCAAACTCACACGGCAACTTTACTTGGGCTACAAGCAAAGCTGACTTGTTCGACTCTGGACAAGATTTGCTCTCATAGTCTTCACTCGAAGACATGGGTTTTGGTTAAGCATCACTTCAGTCATTCTGACTGGTTCTCTTGGACCCCACTTAACAGTACGGTGGTTCCTATGACTCAACAAAGAAGAAAAATAACTACGAAAGATCTAAGTCTTCGAGCTCCATGGGCTTCATGCGGTGTCTTCTCTTGTCATAGTCTTCAATGTGAATATCTTCATATACCACCTTTGACATCAATGTCTTCATACATTTTTAGGGGTCATCTCTGGTAGGAAAACCGAATCAATGACGGACTTCTACCTGTGTTATCCTACAATTCTCACAAACACATTAGTCCCTCAACTAGGTTTGTCGTCAATACTCCAAAACGAACTAGGGGTGGCACTAGATGCACTTACAATCTCCCCCTTTTTGGTGATTGATGACAAACTAGTTGAAGTTTTCAACGGGGAATATAATATGTGAAATTGTAAAGGATAAGGAATTGTCTTCATAAGTTGCAAGGGCTCCCCCTGAAGATGTGCATATAAGTAATTTGCTTTTGGAATGCAAATGCACATGGCAGGTTGTGCTTGTGGAGATCCACTTCAACTTATGATGACAATCCACTATGCATGTGAAGGTATGTGAAGATAATGACATGCATAATGGAAAATGGACGTCTGCAAAATGATCTAAGTGCGGAATTTATCGTCGCACCTGCAGAATTTATCATCGCATCACAAGGGGGCAAATAAGTAGCAGATGACCATCGAGTTTAAGTGTTACAACTCAAATAACCAAATGTATCAAAACGAGAGTTGTAAACACGAAGCAAAATACAAAGCACCCGCCCATATGGACCTGCTTGAAGACTATCAAACTCATATGCTTCTCCCCCTTTTGTCCGTAAGGACCAGAAAGGTTCGAAGACATAGAGCATCTACTCGTTCCCATGAAGAGTAGGTGAAGCAGCAGGGTCGTCGGTGGTGTTCGGCGGTGCAGAGGAACTTGGAGCAGTGTCAAAGCGTGCTGAAGGAGGTGGCGGTGAAGTAGCATCGTCTTCATCCTCGATCACTCTGGCATTCACAGTTGCAGCAGAGGAAGAGAACTCAGAGTCTTCAAGAGATGGAGTTCGTCGCAGCACTGCCCTTCGTGGAGGTGTGGAGTCAAACTTGAAGCGCTCAGAGAAGCCATCCTCTTGAAGATCATCTTCAGAACACATTAGCGTCAGCCCTTTCCATGTGCGTCAAGAGGTTTCATGAGCAACAAAGGCATTCTTGGTGGCATGATTGCGAATGCGATTAACATCCACCAAGAGGCTTTGCATTTGATGCTTCATCCAGTCATGATGCCTATCTTGTTTCTGATGAAGAGCCACCAGAAGCTCTCGGTCATTGAGAACACGAGTGCGTTTCTTGGGTCGTTGGGCAATGGTGCTATCAGTGGCTTCAGTGAGAGCAGGATGCGGTGCACATGTAGTGCCAGCCAAAGGATACACACGAGTTACTGCTTCAACGCCTTCAATGTTCTGAGAAAAACTTTGATGCTTTGCATTCTGAAGACTTAGAGGTTCCTTGGCAGGCTCAGGATAGATGGCTTCAATAGACATATCCACATCAGGCAAAAAGATCCGATGATTGCGGGCAGATGGCTGATATGAGATAGCGAAGTGAAGTTTGATCAGCTGCATTACCCATGGGGCGTAGAACTTCAAGCCAAACAGATCAGATCCTGATGCAGCAAGTTGGTGAATGAAGAAATCCTGTGCATTGAAGCATTTTCCATGAAGAATATAGGAGACCAAAGTCTTCATTGCACCTTCCAGCTTGGCATGTGGAGAATGTCCTTTGATTGGCCAAAGAGTTTGCCTTATGATGTGATAAATAGTCCTTGGCAGATACTCAAGGTCTTCAATGAAGAACTCCATGGGATATGCAGCATCTTGGGGCAATGGCTTCATCATACTGAGCATCTGACTCATGTTAGGTTCAGGCTTCTAAAAGATGCTCTCAACAGCTTCACTATGAAGCTGACAGCCATGTTCATAGAGATCGCCAGGAGCGGGCAAACCAGTGAGATCAATGATGTCAAAGGCTTTGGCTTCATGATGAACGTTTCCTGTCATCCACTCTAGGACCCAAGTCTTCGGATCTCTGTTATACCCGCGGATGTGAAGTGTGGCATAGAATTGGAGCAGCAACTCTTCATTCCAATGCTCTTGGTCAGTGACGAACGGCAGCAATCCAACCTCTTTGAAGCAATCCAGAGCTTCTTCCAGACAGGGCAGACCAGCTATTGCTTCAATGTCAAGACACTTGTGTGGGAAGATGCGACCTTGATTGTAAAGAATGCAGGAGTAATAGCTTCGCTGTGGATAGCTCCAGAACCGATCAGATGATATTCTTTCCCTTGAGTAGGGGTTCCTGGAGCTATTGAAGAATGTGTTGTCTGCTCTGAAGCCATTGATATTGAAGGATCCAGGTGCTGATGCAAGACCTGGGAACCTGGGTAATCTTGGGATTGGCTTCTGTACCTGAGGCCTGTGCTCAACATGATAGTCGAATTGAGGACCGGCAGCAGGCGCAGGAACAGAAGCAGTGGGATCAGTGGCTTCACTGACTTCTGGTGCTTTTGGTGGTGAGGGCTCCACATTAGCTTCAGCCATGACAGCGTCAGTGGCTTCAGTGGTGTTGGTGGTGGCAGCCTCAAGATTTTCAACCTCCACTTGACGAGCTGGAGGGTCGGTCACAATCACGTTCTCCTCGAGAACCGCTTCTTGGTGGGACAGGCGAGTAGCAGCTTGTGGGACTTCTGCTTCAGCGGCTGATGCAGCCGAAATGTCTTCAGCAGTTTTAGTTTCAGACGTAGAGACTGGAGGCCTTGGACCTTTGCGAAGCCTGCGCAACGCGGGCGACGCCTGTGGAGTTGGTGTTGGCTGGGCCTCAAAGTATTCTTCCTCTTGTGGGCGATCAGCCCATGAAGCATCCTGAGCAATTGGCGTCAGTGGACGACCAATGCTGATGAGTTTGATGTGCGTTAGCACAGGCGATGATACCTGTTGCTGCTCTAGCTGAGGAAGGACTGCATCATCTTCAACATGGTCATGGTGACCAATGTCTTCAGCAGCGATGGGATCAGCTGCTGGAAAGTCTTCAGCTTCATGAGCCTCTGTGAAAGCAGGCTCCTGGACAGTTAGTTGACGTTCTTATGGTTCAGCGTCAGGGTGAACCATGGAAATGGGTTCAACAATCAAGGGCTCTGTGGGAGTAGCCCGTTCCTTCTTGGTCTTCCTCTTCTTCTTGGAGGGGGCAGTAGGAGAGGCTGCAGGATGTTTCCTCTTTCTGGCTTCAGCCTCAACAGTCCTCGTCTTCTTCAGTTCTGAAGTGGTTGACCTGGCCTTTGGCTTTGGGCCAGTCATGCTAGTTGGGAAGACAATGGGATCTGCTTCCTGCCTTGGTGCGTCGGGTTCAGCCGTAGCGGGCTTCTTCTTCTTCTTGGCAGCCATCTTGGGGTCTATGCCAGGACGCCCAAGGGCCTTGCGCTTCTCAGCCTCATTGTAGGCTTGCACACACCTGTCAGCCAGGACCTTCATGCACTCACGAGAACCCTGAGCTTCTGCACGTTTCTTGAGAAAGGATTCCTTGAGCTCGTGCAGCATAATCTTGAAGTTCTTCACCTCTTGCACACTGAGCTTGGCCATATGCTTCTTGAACTGAGATTTCTCAAAGTCAATCTTCTGCTTCAGTTCAACAATGCGCTGGGCGATGGCTAACTCTGAAGCAATGGCGCCATGGAAGGCGACACTGAGGCCAATGGGAAGTTGCAGATCTTCGAAGCTGATGTTGGGCGTGTCAAACCATTCATCAATGAAGTTGTGGATGATTGCCACGTCAAAGAGAGGCAGATTATTGAAGATTTCTGCTTCTTCTTTGCTCTTGATCAGTTGCTCAAGAGCGTCATCTGCAAGATCTTCATCACTTGACAGATCAATGGCACCATTGCGCAGAATGGCAGTAGCTGTTAGCTCTTGGTCGGTGTGTGGCAGAGGCATCTTGACCTTCTGGGGCTTGGAGATGCGTGAAAAATCTTCAGACTGCACACTGTCTTCAGGAGGTGCAGTTGCCAGTGGCTTCGCCCGTGAGATTTTTGGTGCAGAGGCCGGCTTTGAAGCTTTTGGTTGCTTCAGCTTCTTTGGCTTCGGCGCTGCAGGCGCTTCATCTGATTCAGCTTCATATGCAGGCTCATTCACGGCTGTCCCTTGAACCAAGATATGGGTGATGAGACCTTCAAGGTTGTAGAAAGGACCGACGACCTTGGGTTCTGCATCTCGTGTGCCATCAGCCCTTGGAGCAGAAGGACCAGGGTTGAAGTCTAGTCCCAATGTCTTCTTGTTCTGCTTTGCTGAGTTCTAGGCAAACTGAAAGTTGCGCTTGAACAGAATGTCGTCACGACACCATAGCAGGGACGACGGATCAGCATCCGCAGGGTGTGGTCCACGGACCATGCAGGGATAGAAGCCTTGTTCAATGGCTTCATCTCTGGTCCTGGGTTGAAGATTTTTGTAGAGGATGTCTCCCCATGGTCGCTTGATGACATTCTTTTCAGCATATTCCTTGGTCACAAATCTGTACTTGAACCACTGTTCTGCCCAATAGCGTCGAATCCATTGGATTCGCATCTTGCGCTGATTGTAATCCTCTTCAGGATCTGTCTTGTATAGTTCTAAGAGGTCATCCAGCAGATCTCTTGATGTTTCTCCACGATGCTTTCTGCCACCCTTCCTTGCTGATTTTTCTGAAGCCACGAACCTTAATCTGAAAGGCTTCAATACGTTCAGAGGCTTCAAAGGTTTTCGCTTGCTGGACAAACAAGAACTGGCTTCGGGAGAATTTATGTGATGCTGTAAGAATTCTGCAAATGAATGCAGACTATGAGAACAAAGGGATTCTCCCACGAACATGTACCTGTGACAGCATTAAGGTGCGAGGGAAGGGGAAGAGGTCATATGCATTCTCAGAAGATTTTGAAGATAAATCAGTTTAGAAGACATTGACCTCATCGTGCGAAGACATTCACTCATAGATAAGGAGTTGGTTCCAGATTTGTACGAATCCATGGAACATTACAAGTGAGGAATCTAACTACTTTGTGAAGTACAAGTGAATATACTAGGCATGTTATGAGATGCAGAATGAAAGAGATCCAACTTGTGTGAATAGAAACTGCTTGTGGTAGAAAGTGATAAAGATATAGGATCAAAGGGGCCGTAAAAAGGAAGTTTTATTTACCACACGAAGAACTGCTAGACGGAGTGGAAGAGGAGGCCGAGCAGTTCGATCTTCCGTGCCCTAACTTGGCGACGGAGGACACCTACGGCGACGGCGGAGAGGACGATGTCCGCGGTCGGCGTGCAGATGGCGTCGGAGAGGTTGCGGCAGCGAAGCGCTTCGTCGCCAGCGTCGTCGAGGGCTAGCGGTGGCGCTAGGGTTCGTGCAAGAGTGGAAGAAGAGATAATGACCGCTGTGAGGTGTGTATTTATAGGTACAGGGGTGGCATTGCGTTATTACATAGGTTCCCCTAGCGATTCGCATCTGAGGAACACGTGGCCATCATGCAGCATATTGGGGTTTGTTCCATGTCCCACGCATGCCTCGATTGTCGGGTGGTCGTTCCCACTTCTCTGGGTTTCAGGTGGAGGAATGAGCATTGAAAACGGACTTAATGGTTGTCTCTGTATCTTTTGCTGACAAGGACGCAGAGAAGACATTCGACAGTTTTCAATAGAATGCATATGATGTGGAGAGATAGAGTTTGAGATAGAAAGCATAGAGAGGTTAGGGTCCGATCACATTCACTTAGTTCAAAAGATTCAACACAAAGACACAGCTATAAGTGAATGTTGTAGAGGATAGAACACTAGTATATATATATATATAATCAACATATTGAAGATAATCATGAAGACATGTTGAGATTGAAGCCAAACCAAATGTGAAGACATAGCAAATGTATCGCCATGACTAAAACACTTCAAACAGAACATTTGGTGGTGGCGTTACCCACCGTATAGGAAGTATTAGACCCAGACACGACGCATAGTTATCGTGGCGCTTCGAGTCAAATTACACATTAATGTATTCACACTTAGAATGTATGTCTTCATTGATTGAAGATATACGTTACTTCGTGTGTTGCACATCTAAGTCATCAATATGCATAAGTGTTAGGATGTGTTGTTGGGGAACGTAGTAATTTCAAAATATTTCCTACGCACACGCAAGATCATGGTGATGCACAGCAACAAGAGGGGAGAGTGTTGTCTACGTACCCACGCAGACCGACTACAGAAGCGTTGACACAACATAGAGAAATTGTCGTACGTCTTCCCGATCCAACCGATCCAAGCACCGTTACTCCGGCACCTCCGAGTTCTTAGCACACGTACTCGATGACGATCCCCGGGCTCCGATCCAGCAAAGCGTCGGGGAGGAGTTCCGTCAGCACGACGGCGTGGTGACGATGATGATGTTCTACCGACGCAGGGCTTCGCCTAAGCACTACAACGATATGATCGAGGTGGAATATGGTGGCAGGGGGCACCGCACACGGCTAAGGAACGATCACGTGGATCTACTTGTGTGTCTATGGGGTGCCCCCTGCCCCCGTATATAAAGGAGAGGAGGAGGGGAGGGCCGGCCCTCTCTATGGCGCGCCCTAGGGGAGTCCTACTCCCACCGGGAGTAGGATTCCCCCTTTCCTAGTCCCACTACGAGTCCTTCCATGTATTAAGAGTAGGAGACAAGGAAGAGGAAAAGAGAAGGGAAGGAAGGAGGGGGCGCAGCCCCTCCCCCTAGTCCAATTCGGACTAGGCCTTGGGGGGCGCATGGCCTGCCCTAGGCAGCCCCTCTCTCTTTCCCATATGGCCCAATAAGGCCCAATACTTCTCCCCTGTATTCCCGTAACTCCCCGGTACTCCGAAAAATACCCGAATCACTCGGAACCTTTCCGATGTCCGAATATAGTCGTCCAATATATCGATCTTTACGTCTCCACCATTTCGAGACTCCTCGTCATGTCCCCGATCTCATCCGGGACTCCGAACTCCTTCGGTACATCAAAACTCATAAACTCATAATATAACTGTCATCGAAACCTTAAGCGCGCGGACCCTACGGTTTGAGAACAATGTAGACATGACCGAGACACGTCTCCGGTCAATAACCAATAGCGGGACCTGGATGCCCATATTGGCTCCTACATATTCTACGAAGATCTTTTATCGGTCAGACCGCATAACAACATACGTTGTTCCCTTTGTCATCGGTATGTTACTTGCCCGAGATTCGATCGTCGGTATCCAATACCTAGTTCAATCTCATTACCGGCAAGTCTCTTTACTCGTTCCGTAATACATCATCCCGCAACTAACTCATTAGTTGCAATGCTTGCAAGGCTTAAGTGATGCGCATTACCGAGAGGGCCCAGAGATACCTCTCCGACAATTGGAGTGACAAATCCTAATCTCAAAATACGTCAACCCAACATGTACCTTTGGAGACACCTATGGAGTACCTTTATAATCACCCAGTTACGTTGTGACGTTTGGTAGCACACAAAGTGTTCCTTCGGCACACGGGAGTTACATAATCTCATAGTCATAGGAACATGTATAAGTCATGAAGAAAGCAATAGCAACATACTAAACTATCGGGTGCTAAGCTAATGGAATGGGTCATGTCAATCAGATCATTCATCTAATGATGTGATCCCGTTAATCAAATAACAACTCTTTGTCCATGGTTAGGAAACATAACCATCTTTGATTAACGAGCTAGTCAAGTAGAGGCATACTAGTGACACTCTGTTTGTCTATGTATTCACACATGTATTATGTTTCCGGTTAATACAATTCTAGCATGAATAATAAACGTTTATCATGATATAAGGAAATAAATAATAACTTTATTATTGCCTCTAGGGCATATTTCCTTCAGTCTCCCACTTGCACTAGAGTCAATAATCTAGATCACATCACCATGTGATTAACATTGATAGTTCGCATCATGATGTGATTAACACCCATAGTTCACATCGCCATGTGACCAATACCCAAAGGGTTTACTAGATTCAGTAATCTAGTTCACATTGCTATGTGATTAACACCCAAAGAGTACTAAGGTGTGATCATATTTTGCTTGTGAGAGAATCTTAGTCAACGGGTCTGCCACATTCAGATCCACATGCATTTTGCAAATTTCTACGTCAACAATGCTCTGCATGGAGCTACTCTAGCTAATTTCTCCCACTTTCAATATGTATCTAGACCGAGACTTAGAGTCATCTAGATTAGTGTCAAAACTTGCATCGGCGTAACCCTTTATGATGAAACCTTTTGTCACGTCCATAATCGAGAAACATATCCTTATTTCACTAAGGATAATTCTGACCGCTGTCCAGTGATCTACTCCTAGATCACTATTGTACTCCCTTGCCAAATCAGTGCAGGGTATACAATAGATCTGGTATTCAGCATGACATACTTTATAGAACCTATGGCCAAGGCATAGGGAATGACTTTCATTCTCTTTCTATCTTCTACCGTGGTCGGGCTTTGAGTCTTACTCAACTTCACACCTTGTAATACAAGCAAGAACTCTTTCTTTGACTGCTCCATTTTGAACTACTTCAAAATCTTGTCAAGCTATGTACTCATTGAAAAAGCTTATCAAGCGTCTTGATCTATCTCTATAGATCTTGGAGCTCAATATGTAAGCAGCTTCACCGAAGTCTTTCTTTGAAAAACTCCTTTCAAACACTCCTTTATGCTTTACAGAATAATTCTGCATTATTTCTGATCAACAATATGTCATTCACATATACTTATCAGAAATGTTGTAGTGCTCCCACTCACTTTCTTGTAAATACAGGCTTCACCGCAAGTCTGTATAAAACTATATGCTTTGATCAACTTATCAAAGCGTATATTCCAACTCCAAGATGCTTACACCAGTCCATAGATGGATCGCTGGAGTTTGCACATTTTGTTAACATCTTTAGGATTGACAAAAACTTCTGGTTGCATCATATACAACTCTTCTTTAAGAAATCCATTAAGGATTGCAGTTTTGTTATCCATTTGCCAGATTTCATAAAATGCGGCAATTGCTAACATGATTTGGACAGATTTAAGCATAGATACGAGTGAGAAACTCTCATCGTAGTCAGCACCTTGAACTTGTCGAAAACCTTTTGCGACCATTCTAGCTTTGTAGATAGTAACACTACTATCACCGTCCGTCTTCCTCTTGAAGATCCATTTATTTTCTATGGCTGCTGATCATCGGGCAAGTCAACCAAAGTCCATACTTTGTTCTCATACATGGATCATATCTCGGATTTCATGGCCTCAAACCATTTTGCGGAATTTGGGCTCATCATCACTTCCTCATAGTTCGCAAGTTTGTCATGGTCTAGTAACATGACTTCCAGAACAGGATTACCGTACCACTCTGGTGTGGATCTCACTCTGGTTTACCTACGATATTTGGTAGTAACTTGATCTGAAGTTACATGATCATCATCATTAGCTTCCTTACTAATTGGTGTAGTAGTCACAAGAACAGATTTTTGTGATGAACTACTTTCCAATAAGGGAGAAGGTACAATTACCTTATCAAGTTTTCTACTTTCCTCCCACTCACTTCTTTCGAGAGAAACTCCTTCTCTAGAAAGGATCCATTCTTAGCAACGAATGTCTTGCCTTCGGATCTGTGATAGAAGGTGTACCCAACTGTCTCCTTTGGGTATCCTATGGAGACATATTTCTCTGATTTGAGTTTGAGTTTATCGAGATGAAACTTTTTCACATAAGCATCGCAACTCCAAACTTTAAGAAATGACAGCTTAGGTTTCTTGCCAAACCATAGTTCACACGGTGTCGTCTCAACGGATTTAGATGGTGCCCTATTTAACGTGAATGCAGCTGTCTCTAATGCATAACCCCAAAACGATAGTGGTAAATCAGTAAGAGACATCATAGATCACACTATATCTAATAAAGTACGGTTATGACGTTCGGACACACCATTACACTATGGTGTTCCAGGTGGCGTGAGTAGTGAAACTATTTCACATTGTTTTAATTGAAGGCCAAACTCGTAACTCAAATATTTGTCTCCGCAATCAGATCGTAGAAGCCTTATTTTCTTGTTATGATGATTCTCCACTTCACTCTGAAATTCTTTGAACTTTTCAAATGTTTCAGACTTATGTTTCATCAAGTACATATACTCATATCTGCTCAAATCATCTGTGAAGATCAGAAAATAATGATACCTATCGCGAGCCTCAATATTCATCGGACCACATACATCAATATGTATGATTTCCAACAAATCTGTTGCTCGCTCCATTGTTTTGAAGAACAGAGTCTTAGTCATCTTGCCCATGAGGCATGGTTCGCCAGCATCAACTGATTCATAATCAAGTGATTCCAAAAGCCCATCAGCATGGAGTTTCTTCATGCACTTTACACCAATATGACCTAAACGGCAGTGCTACAAATAAGTTGCACTATCATTATTAACTTTGCATCTTTTGGTTTCAATATTATGATTATGTGTATCACTATGATCGAGATCCAACGAACTATTTTCATTGGGTGTGTAACCATATAAGGTTTTATTCATGTAAACAGAACAACAATTTATTCTCTTACTTAAATGAATAACCATATTACAATAAACATGATCAAATCATATTCATGCTCAACATAAACAACAAATAACACTTATTTAGGTTCAACACAAATCCTGAATTTATAGGGAGTGTGCGATGATGATCATATCAATCTTGGAACCACTTCCAACACACATCGTCACTTCACCCTTAACTAGTCTCTGTTTATTCTGCAACTCCCGTTTCGAGTTACTAATCTTAGCAACTGAACTAGCATCAAATACTGAGGGGTTTCTATAAACACTAGTAAAGTACACATAAATAACATGTATATCAAATATACTTATGTTCACTTTGCCATCCTTCTTATCCATCAATCACTTGGGGTAGTTCCGCTTCCAGTGACCAGTCCCTTTGTAGTAGAAGCACTTAGTCTCAGGCTTAGGATCAGACTTGGGCTTCTTCACTTGAGCAGCAACTTGCTTGCCGTTCTTCTTGAAGTTCCCCTTCTTCCGTTTGCCTTTTTCTTGAAACTAGTGGTCTTGTCAACCATCAACACTTGATGTTTTTCTTGATTTCTACCTTCGTTGATTTCAGCATCACGAAGACCTTGGGGTTTGTTTCCGTTATCCCTTGCATACTATAGTTCATCATGAAGTTCTACTAATTTGGTCATGGTGACTAGAGAATTCTGTCAATTACTATCTTATCTGGAAGATTAACTCCCACTTGATTCAAGCGATTGTAGTACCCAGACAATCTGAGCACATGCTCACTAGTTGAGCGATTCTCCTCCATCTTTTAGCCATAGAACTTGTTGGAGACTTCATATCTCTCAACTCGGGTATTTTCTTGAAATATTAACTTCAACGCCTGGAACATCTCATATGGTCCATGACGTTCAAAACGTCTTTGAAGTCCCGATTCTAAACCGTTAAGCATGGTGCACGAAACTATCAAGTAGTCATCATATTGAGCTAGCCAAACATTCATAACGTCTGCATCTGCTCCTGCAATAGGTCTGTCACCTAGCTGTGCATCAAGGACATAATTTTTCTGTGCAGCAATGAGGATAAACCTCATATCACGGATCCAATCCGCATCATTTCTACTAACATCTTTCAACATAGTTTTTCTCTAGAAACATATCAAAATAAACACATGGAAGCAACAACGCGAGCTATTGATCTACAACATGATTTGCAAAATACTACCAGGACTAAGTTCATGATAAATTCAAGTTCAATTAATCATATTACTTAAGAACTCCCACTTAGATAGACATCCTTCTAATCCTCTAAGTGATCACGTGATCCAAATCAACTAAACCATAATCGATCATCACATCAAATGGATTAGTTTTCAATGGTGAACATCATTATGTTGATCATATCTACTATATGATTCACGCTCGACCTTTCGGTCTCCGTGTTCCGAGGCCATATCTGCATATGCTAGGCTCATCAAGTTTAACCTGAGTATTCTGCATGTGCAAAACGGGCTTGCACCCGTTGTAGATGGACGTAGAGCTTATCACACCCGATCATCACGTGGTGTCTGGGCACGACGAACTTTGGCAACGGTGCATACTCAGGGAGAACACTTCTTGATAATTCAGTGAGAGATCATCTTATAATGCTACCGACAATCAAAGCAAGATAAGGTGCATAAAAGATAAACATCACATGCAATCAATATAAGTGATATGATACGGCCATCATCATCTTGTGCTTGTGATCTCCATCTCCGAAGCACCGTCATGATCACCATCGTCACCGGCGCGACACCTTGATCTCTATCGTAGCATCGTTGTCGTCTCGCCAATCTTATGCTTCCACGACTATCGCTACCGCTTAGTGATAAAGTAAAGCATTACATCGCGATTGCATTGCATACAATAAAGCGACAACCATATGGCTCCTGCCAGTTGCGGATAACTCGGTTACAAAACATGATCATCTCATACAATAAAATTTAGCATCATGTCTTGACCATATCACATCACAACATGCCCTGCAAAAACAAGTTAGACGTCCTCTACTTTGTTGTTGCAAGTTTTACGTGGCTGCTACGGGCTTAAGCAAGAACCAATCTCACCTACGCATCAAAACCACAACGATAGTTTGTCAAATAGACTCCGTTTTAACCTTCGCAAGGACCGGGAGTAGCCACACTTGGTTCAACTAAAGTTGGAGAAACAGTCACCCGCAAGCCACCTTTGTGCAAAGCACGTCGGGAGAACCGGTCTCACGTAAGCGTACGCGTAATGTCGGTCCGGGCCGCTTCATCCAACAATACCGTCGAACCAAAGTATGACATGCTGGTAGGCAGTATGACTTATATCGCCCACAACTCACTTGTGTTCTACTCGTGCATATTACATCAAACCATAAAACCTAGGCTCGGATGCCACTGTTGGGGAACGTAGTAATTTCAAAAATTTCCTACGCACACGCAAGATCATGGTGATGCACAGCAACGAGAGGGGAGAGTGTTGTCTACGTACCCACGCAGACCGACTGCGGAAGCGTTGACACAACATAGAGGAAGTGGTCGTACGTCTTCCCGATCCGACCGATCCAAGCACCGTTACTCTGGCACCTCCGAGTTCTTAGCACACGTACAGCTCGATGACGATCCCCGGGCTCCGATCCAGCAAAGCGTCGGGGAGGAGTTCCGTCAGCACGACGGCGTGGTGACGAGGATGATGTTCTTCCGACGCAGGGCTTCGCCTAAGCACTACAACGATATGATCGAGGTGGAATTTGGTGGCAGGGGGCACCGCACACGGCTAAGGAACGATCACGGCCGGCCCTCTCTATGGCGCGCCCTACAGGAGTCCTACTCCCACCGGGAGTAGGATTCCCCCTTTCCTAGTCCAACTAGGAGTCCTTCCATGTATTAGGAGTAGGAGACAAGGAAGAGGAAAAGAGAAGGGAAGGAAGGAGGGGGCGCAGCCCCTCCCCCTAGTCCAATTCGGACTAGGCCTTGGGGGGGGGGGCTGCCCTAGGCAGCCCCTCTCTCTTTCCCGTATGACCCAATAAGGCCCAATACTTCTCCCCCGTATTCCCGTAACTCCCCGGTACTCCGAAAAATACCCGAATCACTCAGAACCTTTCCGATGTCCGAATATAGTCGTCCAATATATCAATCTTTACGTCTCATCCAGGACTCCAAACTCCTTCGGTACATCAAAACTCATAAACTCATAATATAACTGTCATTGAAACCTTAAGCGTGCGGACCCTATGGTTCGAGAACAATGTAGACATGACCGAGACACGTCTCCGGTCAATAAGCAAAGCGGGACCTGGATGCCCATATTGGCTCCTACATATTCTACGAAGATCTTTTATTGGTCAGACCGCATAACAACATACTTTGTTCCCTTTGTCATCGGTATGTTACTTGCCCGAGATTCGATCGTCGGTATCCAATACCTAGTTCAATCTCGTTACCGGCAAGTCTCTTTACTCGTTCCGTAATACATCATCCCACAACTAACTCATTAGTTGCAATGCTTGCAAGGCTTAAGTGATGTGCATTACCGAGAGGGCCCAGAGATACCTCTCCGACAATCGAAGTGACAAATCCTAATCTCGAAATACGTCAACCCAACATGTACCTTTGGAGACACCTGTAGAGTACCTTTATAATCACCCAGTTACGTTGTGACGTTTGGTAGCACACAAAGTGTTCCTCCGGCACACGGGAGTTACATAATCTCATAGTCATAGGAACATGTATAAGTCATGAAGAAAGCAATAGCAACATACTAAACGATCGGGTGCTAAGCTAATGGAATGGGTCATGTCAATCAGATCATTCATCTAATGATGTGATCCCGTTAATCAAATAACAACTCTTTGTCCATGGTTAGGAAACATAACCATCTTTGATTAACTAGCTAGTCAAGTAGAGGCATACTAGTGACACTCTGTTTGTCTATGTATTCACACATGTATTATGTTTCCGGTTAATACAATTCTAGCATGAGTAATAAACGTTTATCATGATATAAGGAAATAAATAATAACTTTATTATTGCCTCTAGGGCATATTTCCTTCATGTGTGCCTGATCACAGGACATTTGAGGATTCCAGGATATTTAGCTCACATCGTAACTTGCAAAATCTCTTCTCATCCAAGGGCTTGGTGAAGATATCTGCCAATTTTTCTTTAGTGTTGACGTGTATGATATCAATATCTTCCTTCACAACATGATCTCTGAGAAAGTGATGAAGAATTTCAATGTGCTTTGTCTTCGAGTGCTGAACTGGGTTGTTGGCAATCTTGATGGCGCTTTCGTTGTCGCAGTAGAGTGGCACTTGCTTCAGATGAATGCCATAGTCCTTGAGTGTTTGCTTCATCCACAGAAGCTGAGCGCAGCAAGATCCAGCAGCAATGTATTCAGATTCAACAGTGGAGAGAGATACACAGTTCTGCTTCTTTGAAGACCAACATACAAGTGATCGTCCCAGAAAATGACATGTGCCTGATGTAGACTTGTGATCCACCTTGTCACCAGCATAATCAGCATCCGAGAATCCAACCAGATCAAACTCTGAGCCCTTTGGATACCATAATCCTAGAGTTGGGGTGTGAGCCAAATATCGAAGAATTCGCTTCACAGGTAAGTGATGCGACTCCTTTGGTGCCGCTTGAAATCGAGCACACATGCAAACACTAAGCATAATATCTGGCCTAGATGCACATAGACAAAGCAAAGAACCAATCATGGAGCGGTATACCTTTTGATCGAACTCTTTACCATTGTCGTCAGGACCCAGTTGATGCTTGGCTGGCATTGGCGTCGTGAAGCCTTTGCAGTCTTGCATACCGAACTTCTTCAGGCAATCTTTGAGATACTTCTCTTGAGATATGAAGATGTCGTTGCGTTGCTGTCGTATTTGAAGACCGAGGAAGAACTTCAGCTCTCCCATCATGGACATCTGATATTGCTCTTGCATCATATATCCAAACTCTTCACTGTACTTCTGATTGGTGCAGCCGAAGATAATGTCATCCACATATATTTGGCACACAAACAGTTCACCATCATATGTCTTCGTGAAGAGAGTGGGGTCTAGGGAACCAGGTATGAAGCCTTTGCTCTTCAGGAAGTATTTGAGTGTGTCATACCAGGCCCGAGGGGCTTGTTTGAGGCCATACAGTGCCATGTTGAGCTTGTATACCATGTCAGGATTTTGGATCTTCAAAGCTAGGCGGTTGTGCAACATACACTTCTGCTTCAATCTTGCCATTGAGAAAGGCGCCCTTCACATCCATTTGATATAGAAGTATGTTGTGATGATTGGCATAGGCCAGCAGTATGCGTATGGCTTCAAGTCTAGCCATAGGAGCAAATGTTTCATTGAAGTCAATGCCTTCCACTTGAGTATATCCTTGAGCAACGAGATGAGCTTTGTTTCTGACAACTTGACCATGCTCATCTTGCTTGTTGCGGTATATCCATTTGGTGCCTATTATGTTGTGCTTCCGAGGATCAGGAAGCTTGACCAGTTCTCATACATTATTCAGCTCAAACCATTGAAGCTCTTCTTGCATAGCTTGAATCCATTCAGGTTCCATGAAGGCTTCTTCAACTTTCTTGGGTTCTGTTATTGAGACGAATGCGAAGTGCCCATAGAAATTTGCTAACTGAGTTTCCCTTGAACGAGTGAGCGGACCGGGTGCATTGATGCTATCAATTATTCTTTCAATCTGCACTTCATTGGCAACACAAGGATGTACAGGGCGAAGATTTTGCTCTTGCTGATCATTGTCGTTGTTAGAGGGATTGTCTTCAGGCTGAGCATTGTCTTCAGGTTGGTCAGGTGCGGAGATGATAAGTTCCTCTTCAGGTTGAGCTTCAAAAGGTATGATTTCTCCAGTTCCCATTAGCTTGATTGATTCACTAGATGGAACTTCATCTAGCACATTTGGGAGGTGCTCTCTCTGTGAACCGTTAGTCTCATCAAACCGCACGTCCACTGTTTCAACCACTTTATAATGAAAGAGATTGAAGACTCTGTAGGAGTGCGAATCCTTTCCATATCCAAGCATAAAACCCTCAAGTGCTTTTGGTGCAAATTTTGAAGTGTGATGTGGATCCTTGATCCAGCACCTGGCACCAAATACTCTGAAGTAACTGACATTTGGCTTCTTGCCAGTAAGGAGCTCATAAGATGCCTTGTTCAGAAGCTTGTGAAGATAAACACGATTGATTGTATGGCATGCAGTATCAATGGCTTCAGGCAGAATTTTTTTGGAGTCTTGTATACATCTAGCATCGTTCTGGCCATCTCGATGAGTGTTCTGTTCTTGCGTTCACCGACGCCATTCTGCTGTGGCGTGTATGGGGCTGAGAATTCATGTGTGATGCCCAAGGTATCAAGATATGTATCAAGGCTAGTGTTCTTGAATTCAGTGCCATTGTCACTTCTGATGTGCTTTATCTTGGCGCCATAGTTGTTCATTGCTCGATTGGCGAAGCGTCTGAAGACATCCTACACTTCAGTCTTGTAGAGGATTATGTGCACCCAAGTATATCTAGAATAATCATCAACAATGACAAAGCCATAGAGACAAGCAGTAGTAGTAAGAGTTGAGTAATGAGTGGGACCGAAAAGATCCATGTGGAGCAGTTCGAAGGGTCGAGTAGTTGTCATGATTGTCTTCGAGGGATGTTTGGCCCTCGTCATCTTCCCTGCTTCACAGGCACCGCATAGGTGATCTTTCTTGAACTTGACGCCCTCGATGCCTATGACATGCTTCTTCTTTGCAAGGGTGTGGAGGTTCCTCATGCCAGCATGCCCAAGCCTTCGATGCCAGAGCCAACATTCTGAAGCTTTTGCTAGAAGACATACGGCAAGCTGTGGTCCTGCTGAGAAATCTACCACGTACAAATCATCTTTCCGATACCCTTCAAACTCTAGAGACTTGTCAGATTCCATTTGAACAAGGCAATGATATTTCCAAATATTATGATCATGTTCAAATCGCAAAACATTGAGACAGACATTAAATTGAAGCCAAGGGATTCAACAAGCATGACTTTATCCATGCGTTGATCCTTTGAGATTGCAACTCTACCTAGACCCAATACCTTACTTTTACCAGTGTCAGCAAATGTGATGTGACTCTTGTCAGATGGACGTAAGGTTGAGTCCATAAGAAGGCTTCTTTTGCCAGTCATGTGGTTGGTACACCCACTATCAATAATCCATTCTGAAGACGCTGGTGTCGTACCCTACAGTGCAGTTAGGGGGATAGGCTTCACAAAGAGAATTGTGAAGCAAAAACATTTGATGAACCAGTGGGTTATGAAAGCTTAGATCCAGATTAGGACTGATAGGGAGAGTAGCAAGCGATTCAGGAACGAAGTACATAGTAAGACCATTCGGGCATTTGATCTTGCGCCCTACAAGACCTTTCCCTAAAAAAGAGAGTTAAGCTTTCTTAGCCACCCACATCTTCAAGGGTGGCTTAGAAGCATAAGTCTAAGTGCAGCGTATGAGAACTTTGGCTTTGGAGCCCTAGCAAAAAATCTTGCAGGCGGACATTAGTACTCATAAGAATAAGCAGAATAGTTCTTGGTCTTATGAACATGGCGGTTCGATGAACCGCGCTCATAGTCATAGGCCTGAGTATGGTTTCCCTGCAAAACATTTGCGTTAGTGCGACTCAGGTGAGTCCTCTGTCTGTATGATGCCTTTGGACTGTATGAAGCCTGTGGTCTGGGGTTTGTCTTCTTCACCTGTGGTGTCATGATGACATTCACAGGAAGATTATCCAAACACTTTTTTGGCACCCAGATCTTCTTCATAGGCGGCCCATTCCTGCAGTTAGTACCAATATACCTAGCAAACACTTCACCATTCTAATTTTTAAACAGTTTATAGTTTGCATCAAAGGATTCATCAATGACAATGGGGTTAGCACAAGTGAATCCAGATAGATTGGATGGATCTGCTGAAGGTTCCGTTGCAGCAACCCATGTGGTTTTGGGGTACTCCTCAGGTTTCCAGTAAGAGCCATCAGCATTCATTTTCCTTACGAACCCAACACCCTCTTTCCTCGGGTTTCGGTTCAGAATCTGCCTTTTGAGGACATCACATAGTGTCTGATGCCTTGTAAGACTTTTGTACATCCCTATTTCAAGCAATGTCTTCAACCTAGCATTCTCATCAGCAACAGCAGTGGTATCCTTAGCAGAGGGGTTAGTTACCACATCAGTAGTTGAAGATATTGCAATAGTAGCAGCAGTAGAACATTCAGCAACACAAGTAGCATTATCACGCTCAATGCATTTAAGACATGGTGGTTCAAATCCTTCCTAAACGGAACTGATCTGTTTGGTGCGAAGTGACTCGTTTTCCTTTTGAAGTTCTTCATGAGCCGCTCTCAATTTCTCAAGATCTTGCTTCCTTTGAAGACAATCATAGGAAAGCTTTTCATGAGTTGTTGAGAGCGTTTCATGACGACTTTCAAGTTCCTCATACTTAACGTGAAGATTTTTTATGTCTTCAATTAAGGACTCTGATCGAGTCATTTCAGCGCCCAACAGATCATCACTTTTGTCTAACAGTTTTTGAATATGTTCCATGGTTTTTTGTTGTTCAGTTGCAATTTTAGCAAGTGTTTTGTAGCTGGGTCTTGAACCACAATCAGAGTCATCGTCACTAGATGTTTGATAGTGAGTAGTGCGTGTGTTTACCTTGGCACTGCGTGCCATGAAGCAGTAGGTAGGAGCAGAGTAGTCCTTGTCGTTTGCGTCGGTGTCGGTGGTGAAGTCATTGTCTTCAGTGTTGAAGATGGACTTGGCAATGTATGCTGTAGCCAGACTTGCAATGCCATAATTGGACTCCTCCTCAGACTCCACCTCTGCCTCCTCAGAAGCGGACTCCTCCTCTGAATCCATTTCCTTGCCAACAAACGCACGTGCCTTGCCAGATGAGCTCTTCTTGTGTGATGAAGACTTTGAGGAAGACTTGGAAGAAGACTTTGAGTATTTCTTCTTCTTCTTGTCGTTAGAGTCATATTACTTGCTCTTCTTCTTCTTTCTGTTCTCATTGTCCCACTGCGGACACTCAAAGATGAAGTGGCCAGTTTTCTTGCACTTGTGGCATGTTTTCTTCTTGTAGTCATGAGCAGAAGCTTCATCATTCCTTGAGCTTGATCGTGAAGACTTTCTGAAGCCTTTCTTCTTGGTGAATTTTTGGAACTTATTCACAAGCATAGCAAGTTCCTTTCCAATGTCTTCAGGATCATCAGAACTGCTGTCAGATTCTTCTTCAGATGAGGAGACAGCTTTTGCCTTCAAGGCACGAGTTCGCCCATAGTTTGGACTGTAGATATCTCTTTTCTTAGAAAGCTGAAACTCATGTGTGTTGAGCCTCTCAAGTATGTCGGACGGATCGGGTGTCTTGAAATCAGGTCGTTCTTGAATCATCAGGGCTAGGGTGTCAAACGAACTATCAAGTGATCTCAGTATTGTCTTGATGACTTCATGCTTGGTGATCTCAGTAGCGCCGAGGGCTTGAAGCTCATTTGTGATGTCAGTGAGTTGATCAAACGTGAGCTGGACATTCTCATTGTCATTTCGCTTGAAGCGGTTGCGAAGGACACTGATTCTCTGATCTCTTTGTGTTGAGACGCCTTTGTTGACCTTGGAGAGCCAGTCCCAGACCAGCTTAGATGTTTCCAAAGCACTCACACGGCCATACTGTCCTTTGGTCAGATGACCACAGATGATATTCTTGGTAGTAGAGTCCAGTTGAACGAACTTCTTGACATCAGCAGTAGTGACACCTTCTCCAGCCTTGGGAATGTCATTCTTGACGACATACCATAGGTCGACGTCAATGGCTTCAAGATGCATGCGCATCTTATTCTTCCAGTAGGGATATTCAGTTCCATCGAAGACGGGGCACGCAGCGGAGACTTTAATTATCCCTGCAGTCGACATAGCTAAAACTCCAGGTGGTTAAACCGAATCACACAGAACAAGGGAGCACCTTGCTCTGATACCAATTGAAAGTGCATTATATCGACTAGAGGGGGGGTGAATAGGCGATTTTTATGAACGTCTTCAAAACATGGAAGTTTCAAAGACGAACGCTGGAAATAAACCTATTACCATGCAGCGGAAGGTAGACTACACTAGGCAAACCATAGTCAATTATTCAATGAAGTGAGAGCACAATGACTAATAGCAGCAGTGTAGTAAGGATCAGGTAGGAAGATATTATGAAGCCAAACAGAACACGCAGTCACTCAGTGAAGACAAAAGATAGCGCAAACATACAATGACTTCACAAGGAGTAACAATAAGTAAAGGGAAGGGAAGGATGAAACCAGTGACTCGTTGAAGACAATGATTTGTTGGACCAGTTCCAGTTGTTGTGACAACTGTACGTCTGGTTAGGGCGGCTAGGTATTTAAACCTGAGGACACACAGTCCCGGACACCCAGTCTGAACACCCAGCTCAGGACACCCAGTCCTCACCGTATTCCCCTTGAGCTAAGGTCACACAGACCTCGCCCAATCACTCTGGTAAGTCTTCAAGGTAGACCCCCAAACCTTCACAGGCTTCGTGCACCGGCGATCCACAATGTCTCTTGGATGCTCAGAATGCGACGCCTAACCGGCTAGAGGATGCACAGTCCTCAAGTATAATAAGTCTTCAGATCACACAGACAAGAAGACTTAAGTGATGCTTAATTCTCTTTGGCTCTGGGTGGTTAGGGCTTTATCCTCGCAAGGAATTCTCTCTCAAAAGCTTCGAGGTGAGTTGCTCTCAAACGACAAAAGCCGTATACTAACTCTGAGCAGCCAACCGTTTTTGGTTGTAGGGGGTGGGCTATTTATAGCCACTAGGCAACCCGACCTGATTTGTCCGAAATGACCCTGGGTCACTAAGGAACTGACACGTGTTCCAATGGTCAGATTTCAAACTCACATGGCAACTTTACTTGGGCTACAAGCAAAGCTGACTTGTCCAACTCTGGACAAGATTTGCTCTCATAGTCTTCACTCGAAGACATAGGTTTTGGTTAATTATCACTTCAGTCATTCTGATTGGTTCTCTTGGACCCCACTTAACAGTACGGTGGTTCCTATGACTCAACAAAGAAGAAAAAGAACTACGAAAGATCTAAGTCTTCGAGCTCCATGGGCTTCATGCGGTGTCTTCTCTTGTCATAGTCTTCAATGTGAATATCTTCATATACCACCTTTGACATCAATGTCTTCATACATTTTTAGGGGTCATCTCTGATAGGAAAACCGAATCAATGAGGGACTTCTACCTGTGTTATCCTGCAATTCTCACAAACACATTAGTCCCTCAACTAGGTTTGTCGTCAATACTCCAAAACCAACTAGGGGTGGCACTAGATGCACTTACAATCCGGCTCCGTATATGCACCCAGTCCAAGGTAAAAGGGTGCACTATCATAAGACACCCGAGTTCATTACAAAGAAGCAAAAACCCTCTACAGGGCACGGAACCGTATTGGAGGGATGGCTTAACGGACCCTGCAAAATTCATAGCACAGCAGATACAATACCAACGCACAGCCTTAGAGCATGTTGGATACTCCGGCAGGTGGCCAAAAGTGGTGAGGATCTTCTTATCCCAAATGCCACAGAGCACCATCCCGTGGATAACAATACGGTGTTAACAGTCTTTGAGACCTTCGCGTCAAATAATAGGCGCAAGCGAACACTCCGCAGCATGGCCGAAATCTTCCACGTAGCAACAATAAATCCATGGAGTGACACGGCTATTACCTTCAATGCCAGTGACGAACCTAAATTCCAAACAGCCCGAGCACCAGCCACACTGGTCCTCAGTGCAATCGTGGACAGCTTTCGACTCACCAAAGTACTAATGGACAGCAGCAGCGGATTAAACCTCATCTATGAGGAAACTCTTCAAAAAATGGAAATAGACTGGAACCGCATTAAGCAAAGTAGCACAACCTTCAGAGGAATCATACCCAGTCGGGAAGCACGATGCGCTGGGAAAATCACACTAGATGTGGTATTCGGTACGCCGGAGAACTATAGGTCCGAAGAAATTACATTTCAAGTGGCCCCGTTCAGCAGTGGATACCACGCCCTTTTCGGACGTGAGGCATTCACGATCTTCCAAGACGTACCCCATTATGGGTACATGAAGCTCAAAATGCCCGGGCCCAATGGAATCATCACTCTCGCCAGTGATCCGAACACAGCACTACGCGCCGAAAACAAAACAGCCGCACTGGCCCTCGAGGCATTATCCGAAGCCCTCTCGGCCGAGGAATTAACCACGCTACACTCCATAGTGCACAGGGACGACGGATACTCGACAAGAGATACAAGTCCACCTCTTTTAAACCAGCGGATGAAATAGTCAAATTCCAAGTCCACCCAATGGACCCTACAAAAACAGCCTCCATCGGGGCACAGTTAAACCCGCCGTGGACGCCGCACTACGAGAGTTCCTGCGCAAGAATTGGGACATATTCGCCTGGCATCCCTCAGACTTGCCAGGAATCCCACGCAGGCTGGCCGAGCATAGCCTCAACATCCTAAAGGGATTCAAGCCGGTCAAGCAAGCTCTTCGGCGTTTCTCCGAACCTAAGAGACAGGCCATGGGAGAGGAACTAGCCAAGTTATTGGAGGCCGGATTCATCAGAGAAATAAAACACCCGGACTGGCTAGCAAACCTGGTGATGGTACCAAAGAAGGATAAATCCTGGCGCCTTTGTGTCGATTTCAAGGACCTCAATAAAGCTTGCCCAAAGGATCCCTTCCCCCTCCCCCGCATCGATCAAATTATTGATGCGACCGCAAGACACGAGTCATTGTGTTTCCTCGACGCATACTCCGGTTACCACCAAATCAAGATGGCGAAGTCCGACCAAGCCGCAACGGCATTCATCACACCATACGGTCCCTTCTGTTTCAACACAATGCCTTTTGGGCTCAAAAACGCCGGCGCAACATATCAGCGCATGATTCAGACATGCCTGGAGAAACAAATCGGCAAAACCGTAGAGGCATACGTAGACGATGTGGTCGTCAAAACCAAACATGTCGATTCTCTGATAGATGACTTGAGGCTCACATTCAATAACCTCCGAACATACGACATCAAGCTCAATCCGAAAAAATGCGTTTTTGGCATACCAGCCGGAAAGCTCCTGGGTTTCATCGTCTCCAGTAGAGGTATTGAAGCTAATCCGGCCAAAATCCGAGCTTTGTCACAGTTGGCTACCCCGACAGACCTCAAACAAATCCAGAAGTTAACTAGATGTGTGGCAGTTCTAAGCTGCTTTATCTCCCGCTTAGGAGAAAAGGCATTACCCCTTTATCTCCTCCTTCGGTGCACCGAACACTTCGAGTGGACGGATGCTGCCACAGCCGGACTGGAAGAAATAAAAGCCATACTGGCAACCAACCCAATCCTGGCCGCGCCAAACATCGGCAAACAAATGCTATTATACATTGCGGCAACTCATCAAGTTGTAAGCGCAGTACTCGTCGTCGAATGAGAAGCGGACGGACAAAAATTCCCTCTTCAAAAGCCGGTATATTATGTATCCACTGTCCTCACTACATGCAAATCACGATACCCACATTATCAAAAGATAGCCTATGCGGTATTCATGGCATCCCGAAACTGCGACACTACTTTCAAGAGTGTTCGATTACAGTAGCCTCGGAGGTGCCACTCAATGATATTATAAACAACCGCGATGCCACGGGCCGGATTGCCAAATGGGCCATTGAGCTCCTCCCGTTCGACATAACATACAAACCTCGACGAGCCATTAAATCGCAAGTATTGGCCGACTTTGTCGCCGAATGGACGGAATTCGAACTCCCAAAAGAGTACGGCGCATACTCCAATTGGATTATGCACTTCGACGGCTCCAAAATGCTGGCTGGACTGGGGGCTGGCATCGTCCTGACGTCCCCAAGCGGAGATACAGTTCAATACGTACTGCAGATACTGTATACAGACTCCAACAATGCAGCCAAATATGAAGCCCTGTTACATGGTCTTCGGATGGCAGTTTCCATGGGCATTCAGCGCCTGGAGGTGCGTGGGGATTCGAACCTTGCAATATCCCAAATAAATGGAGACTTTGATGCCAAGGATCCAAAGATGGCGGCCTATTGTAACGCCATCCTAAAGATGTCAGCTCGGTTCGAGGGGCTCGAATTTCACCATGCGGCTCGGGAAAACAATCAGGCGGCGGATATCCTCGCCCGCATCGGTGCAAAACGCGATGCGGTCCCCCCAACATCTTTTTAGATAGGTTGTTTGAGCCATCCGAGGTATGGGAGGGGGACACCGACAATATTAGTCCGGACCCGGCCACAACACTTGATACCGAACACTCTGAAATGATCGGAAGCTCTTCCACCGAAACAACACCTTCAGCCCATGTAATAATGGCCATCATAACCCCGTGGACAGAACCATTCCTGGCCTACCTAACTAGGCAGGAACTTCCGGAGGACCAAAATGAGGCACGCTACATAGTGCGGCGATCTAAGGCCTACAGGGTCCATGAGGGAGAACTGTATAAAAAATGCACTACCGGAGTCCTTCAAAGGTGCATCTCCGAAGAGGAAGGGCGGAACCTTTTGGTAGAAATTCACGCCGGACTCGGCGGTCACCACGCCGCAGCCCGGGTTCTTGTAAGCAAGGCCTTCCGTACAGGATTCTATTGGCCGACGGCCCGGGCAGACGCACAGGACTTGGTCCAACGCTGCGCCGGTTGCAAATCAAAGCCACATGCCACCCACCGCCCTCCAAACCATCCCCATTACGTGGCCCTTCGCGGTCTGGGGGCTTGACATGGTTGGACCCCTTAAAGGGGGAACCCACAAGAAAAATACTTACTGGTCATGATGGATAAATTCACCAAATGGATAGAAGCAAAACCTGTTAAAATAGCCGAATCCAGACCGGTGATAGACTTCATATCCGGGGTCGTACACCGTTATGGCGTCCCCCACAGCATCATCACTAACAACAGCACGAACTTCACGGCCGATGAGGTAAAACTCTGGTGTAGCAAAATGGGCATGAAGCTTGATTATGCTTCAGTCTATCACCCATAAACCAACGGCCAAGTTGAGCGAGCAAACGGTCTTATAATGAGCGGCATTAAACCCAGATTAGTGCGGTCCTTAACGGAGTCTAACACGCACTGGGTAGAGGAGCTCGACTCCGTACTCTGGGGGCTGCGGACCACGCCGAATCGTAGTACTGGATATACACCCTTCTTTATGGTGTACGACGCAGAGGCAGTCTTGGCCTGTGACATAATCCATGACTCACCTCGAGTGCACATGTACAAAGACAGAGAAGCCGAGCTCGATCGGCAGGACAGTCTGGACACCCTGGAGGAGGAGCGCGACGTGGCAAAAGTCTGTTCCGCATTTTATCAGCAATAGGCTCGCAGATACCAAAGCAGAGAAGTACGAGCCCAAACTTATGACGTTGGCGAACTAGTTCTACGCCTGCCGGATAAGAAAAAGAACAAGCTCTTGCCCAAATGGGAAGGTCCCTTCATTATTGACCAAGTTCTGACCGGTGGAGCATACCGTCTGCAGGATGCATCGACTAATCGACTTGAGCCGAACCCATGGAACGCGGCCAGGCTCTGAAGATTCTATGCCTAGCGCCGGACTATATGTTCGTCTCCTTCCTCTGCCCATTTTTGCATATAAATTATCTGCCTTGTTTTTATTTCTTTCTTTCTTTTATTATTTCTCTAGGCCTTCAAGGGCCAACTTGTGCCTCACTTGCACATTATAGATGCGCTAGCCGCGCTCATCATACCTGGGGGCTTCTTTCACATAAGCTTAATTATTTATCTGGGCCTCGTGCCCCGCACATGTGTTATATTTCTGCATGTACCTTTTTTCGCCATTATATGCATCGATATGACTTAAGTTTTGGCCAAGCTGGGTTGCCTGGCTCTAGTATTTATGCCCTACGTTCTCGTTAATTCGGCTAGGGCATAAGGGGAGCACCTCTGCGATTGTTACTGCCGGGTCAGCCGGATGTGTACCTCAGACTGGGTGAAGCCGAAAGCTAGCGTTCTTAAGGGAATATTCGGTCGGTGAACAAAAGATGATTTTTATTATTTTCCATATGTGCCCCCAGATGTTTTTTCCTACGTTTCCTATCGCAGTCCGGACATGCACTTTAGGGCATGCGTACCCAGGGAAAGGAACCCTTAACGGAACTATTCTCCCTAGAAGATGTTTCTTACTACCCATGTAATATAACATAACTAGTTGGGCACTTGTCTGTTCAAGCACTAATGACCCCTACGCCTGGTCTCCACGCATACCCTGGTTCTTATATAACTGAGCGGGTATTCGGATACACTCCGGACTATCGGGTCCCGAGGTTGAAGCGAAAAGGTCCGCCATGACAAATGATCTACAATCCGGCTAGAAGGCATTATACATGTCACTTTAATTACATAATCATGCAGACTGACTAAATTCCTCTTCTATACCATCCAACAGGCGGTCTAGCCTAAAATCCTGTTGGGAATACTTTGCGGCTAATTCTACTTGCCCATAAACTAAGCTAATGGGGATCTCTTTTCTGTCGGGCCCCACATGTCCGACCTCGCCCAGGTGATTTGGGTCAGCCTTGGTATACCGCGTCTTCACCATGGCCCAGGCTTCCCTGGCACCTTGACGGCAGGCCAATATCTTCCATAATCGGAAGCGCCGCCGTGCTCCCTTGAGCTTCTCCGTAAGCTCTGCAACGCCTTCTGGCAGGGAGACGGATGGCCACAAGGCCTGGGCAACACCTTGCATCACCTGCCGAACTTGTTCGTGCAGTTGTGAGAGCTCGGATAGAAGATCACCCGCAGACCCGGGCATTTCCTCTGCGGGACGACCCGTCAGCATACCTACAGACATAACGCTGTTAGTCGGCTTCTTCGCCGAACTGCTTCACAAGGATTCGTTCAAGCACTTACTGAAAATGCCGCATCGAAGCCGCTTATTCTCCTTCTCGGAGTCTGCAAGCTAGGCTCGAACGTCTCTCAGTTCCACGCTCAGCTTTGTATTGGCATCTTGGAGATTGTTTTTCTCCTGCTTGACCTCAGTCAGCACGCGTTCGCCAGCCTCTAGCTATCGCACGACATGCTGGTCCTTCGGATTTTCTCCGGATTCATCTGCAACATCTATTGTTAGATCTGCAACCACGCCGCACACTATATGGTAACCATCATTCTTTAAAGTAAATGTTACCAGCGGGGGACTTTTTCGGTTCCTTGATGGTCTTGCATTCCTCCAGCTCCTCTGACAGCCTAGTATTCTTCTCTGTAAGAACCTGCACAATAAAGATGATCCTTAAATCAGTTCTGCTAATTGTTTCAAGTCTCAGGGGCTACTGATACATATAAATCGTCAGATTTACTTACCCGTACATCCTTTACATACTGATCTGTGGCTCTGGCTAGACCATCTTGAGCAGCACGGAGGTATGCCTCTCCAGAATTGAAGGCATCAAATGCCTCTAGTGAGAAACAAGCGTCGTGGAGTACGGCCTGGCGGCGCCTATGATTCATGGCGCTTTCCACTTCTGAATTTGTATCGGATAATCTATCCGCATCCTCTGTAGGAGGATTATCCGGCGCCCGCCCCATATCGGCTTCCGCCTCTATGTCTGGTCCTGGTGCCCGACTGGTGGAAGCGTGATTAGCAACATCGCCGGACATATTCCGGCGAGCAATTTTCTGTTAAAGAAACACAGGCGTCGTTACATTTCGAGAAAGACGACAACCATGGAGCGGGGTTTCTATTATACCTTTGCGCCGGCGTCTCCGTCCTGACCGCCTTCCTTTTTGGCCTGCCCGGCCTCGATGCCTCTTGTTGGCGAGTTGCTGCGGGTTCGGCAGGGCGTCCCGAATGCCTTCCCTATAAAAACGCCATATGTATATGGTAGGTGAAGTGTCTAAAACAGGATCCTAGTTTTTGGAGTTGGGATTTTTGGTTTTTCTTATGTGCGATGCAGGAAGCGGTCCGGGATAGTCGGCTGTAATGGCCACCATGGCATCATCGTAGCTTAACTGATAGAACTGTCGGTCTATCAGCTCCACGAATATAACCAGATCTTCTTCTAGTCCGGAGTCGAGGACCCAGTCAGGGTCCTCTGGTTGTAGAGAGGGGCTGCTGACCTCCTTTGTGGCTTTTCGCAGTTCCTGCTGCAAAGTGGCAAGGTGAATACTTATGACAAAGAATGCGGGAAGAATGGGAGTAAGGAGATATAACTTACCCATCTTGGAGGATTGTACATGGAGAATCCATCCCGTGGCTTGATGCGGATGAACTCCTCTTCCTCTCCCTTGAACAATTCGGACAGAATTTTTGCTAAAGCGGCAGCATTGTCCAGACCCTTACGCCTGTAGCGGGTGGCATCATCCGCCCCGTTAAAACACCATAAGGGGTGCCCACGATATTGAAGTGGTTGCACTCCCCGCATTATGCAAATCGACATAACTTCGATTACTGTCAATCCTGATTGAGCCAGTGCTTTAATCCGGTTCATCAGGTAAAGGACTTCTCCATTGTCTTCCTCCTGGGGGCTCTATGGGCGCCAACTTCGGCGTTTCTTCAGAGGAGCATTGCGGAATTCACGAAGACCCCGCCGAGCAGGGTCCGGAAGGTGAACGTCCTCCATATAAAACCATTCCGCGGGGTAGTCTTCAGACAACTTCTTCGGCTCCGCTCACTTGATAAAGTGACCCCCTCTCTGTGCGAGGGACGAGGCAAAATAGCCTTTTCCACAGCTCGAAGTGAGCCTCGCAGCCCAGGAACAACTCGCAGAGAGCAACATAGCCAGCGATGTGTAGAATGGAGGCAAGGGTGAAATTGTGTAATTGGAGGCCGTAGAACTCCAGGAGCCCGCGGAGGAACAGATGAATTGGAAATCCGAGTCCCCTTAATAAATAAGGAACAAGGTAGACCCGCTCCCCCATAGAGGGACTGGGAAAGCTCTCTGCTTGCTCCCCGCCATTGTAGGTGGCAAGCCCGGCTCGAACGGGCACCATGTATGCTGGAGGGAGAAATCCCTTAGTCTACAGTTCGATTAATCGACTGTGTGGGACTAAACACCTCTCCCAATCACCGGGCTTAGGGCTACGGGGGCGGGAGGAGGAGCTGCAGAGGTCAGCCATGCTGGAATGGATCTTTCTGAAGCGTGCTCTGATGGATTCTCGCCGGGGGAGGATGGTATGGATCGGATCTGAGAATCCCCATCCTAATAGACAATTTATTTATCTGGCTAGGGGGTGAATGTAAAAATGCCCTGGCGCCTCGTATTCATTCAACGCGTGGGAGATATCCCTTATTGGGCACAGAAGCCAAGAGGTCCAAACATTTATGGGACCGGACACTGCTTTACAAACGTTCGAAATATGGAGAAGAACCCGCCTTGTAATGCCAAAGACAACACTGCACGCCGGACTCATCGTCATTGAAACCTGGTTCGGGGGCTACTGAGGGAGTCCTGCATTAAGGGGTATCCAGACAGCCGGATTATATCCTTTGGCTGGACTGTTGGACTATGAAGATACAAGATTGAAGACTCCGTCTCGTGTCCTGATGGGATTCTACTTGGCATGGAAGGCAAGCTAGGCAATACGGATATGTATATCTCCTCCTTTGTAACCGACCTTGTGTAACCCTAGCCCCCTCCGGTGTTTATATAAACCAGAGGGTTTTAGTCCGTAGGACAACAGACAATCATACCATAGGCTAGCTTCTAGGGTTTAGCCTCTCCGATCTCGTGGTAGATCAACTCTTGTAATACTCATATCATCAAGAATAAATCAAGCAGGACGTAGGGTTTTACCTCCATCAAGAGGGCCCGAACCTGGGTAAAACATCGTGTCCCCTGCCTCGTGTTACCATCCGCCTTAGACGCACAGTTCAGGACCCCCTACCCGAGATCCGCCGGTTTTGACACCGACAGTCTTCAATGTGAATGTCTTCACATACCACCTTTGTCTTCAATGTCTTCATACATTTTTAGGGGTCATCTCCAGTAGGAAAACCGAATCAATGAGGTACTTCTACCTGTGTTATCCTGCAACTCTCACAAACACATTAGTCCCTCAACCAGGTTTGTCGTCAATACTCCAAAACCAACTAGGGGTGGCACTAGATGCACTTACAATCTCCCCCTTTTTGGTGATTGATGACAAACTGGTTGAAGTTTTCAATGGGGATAAAAGTATGTGAAATTGTAAAGGATTTAAGTATTGTCTTCGTAAGTAGCAGAAAGGCTCCCCCTGAAGATGTGCATATAAGTATTTTTGCTTTTGAATGCAAATGCACATGGCAGGTTGTACTTGCGGAGCTCCTCTTCTACTTAAGAAGACAATTCATCATGCAAGAAAGGATATATCAAAGATAATGACATGCATAATGAAGAATGGACGTCTGTAAAATGACTTCGTGCGGAATTTATCGTCGCACATGCAGAATTTATCATCGCATCACATAGTGTCGAAAAGGTAGCAGACGACCATCAAGTTTAAGTGTTACAACTCAAACGAACGAAATGTATCTAAAGTGAGAGTTGTAAGCACTTGGCAAAAGTATAGCAAAAGTAAAGCAACCACCCATATGGACCCGCTTGAAGACTATCAACTCATATGCTTCTCCCCCTTTTGTCAGTAATGACCAAAAAGGTTTGAAGACATAGAGTTTCTACTCGTTCCCATGAGGAGTAGGCGAAGCAGCAGGCTCGTCATTGAGGTCCGATGGTGCAGAAGAACTTGGTGCAGTGTCGACACGCGCTGAAGGTGGAGGTGGTGAAGTGGCATCATCTTGATCATCTATGACTCTGGCATTCACCGTTGCAGCTGAGGAAGAATAGTCAGAGTCTTCAAGTGATGGAGCCCGACGCAAGTGAGCATTCCTTGGAGGAGTGGAGTCAAGCTTGAATCTTTTTGTGAAGCCATCATCTTGGAGATCTGCTTCAGTAGTGAGCAATGTCAAACTCTTCCAGGACCTCCGACATGTTTCATGTGTAACAAAGGCATTCTTGGTGGCAAGATTGCGAATGCCATTGACGTCCACCAAGAGGCTTTGCATCCGACGCTTAAGCCAGTCATGATGCTTATCCTGTTTCTGATGTAGAGCAACGAGAAGCTCTCGGTCATTGAGAACACAAGATCGCTTCCGAGGCCTTTGGGAAATGGTGCTTCCAGTGGCTTTAGTTTGGGCGTGAGGGGCACGTGTGTTGCCAGCCAAGGGATAAACACGATAGACGGCCTGAACTCCTTCAATGGGGTGGGTGAAGCTTTCACGATCAACATTGTGAAGATAAATTGGATCCTTTGCAGGCTCTGGGTAAATGGCTTCAACAGATAGATCAACCTCTGGCAAGAATACGAGATGATTGCGCGCAGACGGCTGATAGTTGAAGGCAGAGTGAAGCTTGATAAGGCGCATTACCCATGGAGCATAGAACTTCAGACCAAAGATGTCGGAGCCAGATGCAGTCAACTGCCTGATGAAGAAGTCTTGAGCATTGAAGCTAATGCCATTGAAGATATAGAAAACCAAAGTCTTCATTGCTCCTTCAAGCTTCGATGTAGATGAATGTCCTTTGATAGGCCATAGAGTTTTCCTGATGATATGGTAAATGGTACGGGGGCAGATACTCTAGGTCTCCGACAAAGAATTCCGTTGGGTATTCAGCGTCGCGTGGCAGAGGCTTCATCATGCTCAGCATTTGGCTCATGTTAGGCTCAGGATTCTGGAAAATGCTCTCCAAAGCATTCTGGTGTTGTTGACAACCTGGTTCATAATATTCGCCAGGAGTGGGCAGGGCTGTAAGCTCAATGATGTCTTGGGCTTTAGCTTCATGATGGACATCGCCCGTCATCCACTCAAGGATCCATGTCTTTGGATCCCTGTTGTACCCACGAATGTGGAGGGTAGCATAGAATTGAAGCAGAAGTTCTTCATTCCAGTGTTCCTTGGCAGTCACAAAGTTGAGCAGACCCGCATCACGGAAGCAGTCAAGGGCTTCTTCAAGGCATGGCAGTCTAGATTGGCTTCACAATCAAGACGCATATGTGGGAAGATGCACCCCTGATTGTACAAGATGCAAGAATAGTAGCTTCGCTGCTGATAACTCTAGAATCAATTTGAGGAGATTCTTGGCCTTGTGTAAGGATTCTTGTCACTGTCAAAGAATGTGTTGTGTGCCTTGAATCCATTCAGATTAAACGATCCTGGTGACATTGCAGTACCTGGGAACCGTGGTATCCTTGGCTTTGGCTTCTGGATCTGAGGCATGTGCTCCACATGATAGGCAAATTGAGGTCCGGGAGCAGGCGGAGGAACCAGAATTGGCCAGCGGACTGTAACAAGCTCACCACGATCATATGCTTGCTCGATGGTGTGTGGCCTGGGAGGTGGTACATGAGCAGAGGCATTGGCTTCAAGCTGCAGTTTTGCATCAGGGGCAGCATAAGCTTTAGGTGCAGCGACATCTGGCACCACATTAGCTTCAAGCGCCACATTAGCTTCAGTCATGAAAGCGTCATCGGCTTCAGTGTTGGTGGCAACCTCAGTGTTGGTAACCTCCACTTCAGGAGCTGGAGGGTCAGACATGTTCTCCTCGAGAACAATATCAGGGTTGGACGGGGGTGTAGCAACTCTTTCTTCATCTCTTGGTTCTTCTTCTTGATCATCGGCTGATGCAGCCGGAATATCTTCAGCCGTTTTGGCTTCAGATTCAGGGATATTCATAGTAGGAGAGGCTTCAGGAAAGACTTCGCGTGAAACGGATTGGCGCTCTTCTCCTTCTGGAACACTTGACAATGTGACATGTGGCCTTGGTCCTTTGCGAAGCCTGCGAAACGCTGGCGACGCCTGTGGAGATGGAGTTGGTTGGGCCTCAAGGCCTTCATTGTCAATCACCGGAGTGGTGACCTGGGTTGGGGGAGTAACTGGTGATTCTTCATCACGAGGGGATTCTTGGGGGTGATCAGCCCATGAGTCATCCTAAGCAATTGGCGCCAATGGACGACCAATGCTGATGAGTTCGCTATTTGTGAGAACAGGCGATGATACCAAATTGTGCTCGATCTAAGGAAGGACTTCATCATCTTCAACATTGTCTTGATGACCAATGTCTTCAGCTGCGGTGGGGTCAGCAGATGAATTCTCTTCAGCTTCGGGAGCCTCTGTGGAAGCAGGCTCATGAACTACCAGACGACGTTCTTGATGTGCAGAGGAAGGACGAGCAACAGAAATTGGCTCGACAACAAGGGGCTCTGTGGAAGCAGCCCGGTCTCGCTTCTTTGTTTTTCTTTTCTTGGTTGGTGGAGCATCATCAGTGGTGGCTTTGGTCTTGCACTTTCTGGCTTCGGCTTTAGCTGCTCTCGTTTTCTTGAACTCCGAAGCCACTGTGGGGACCTTAGGCTTCGAGCCTGTCATACTGGCCGAGAAGACAATGCGAGGTTCTTCCTGCCTTGATGCTTCTGGTTCGGCCACAGCTGGCTTCTTCTTCTTCTTGGCAGCCATTCTGGGGTCGATGCCAGGTCACCCCAAAGCCTTGCGCTTTTTAGCTTCATTGTAGCCTTGAACACATTTGGCAGCAAGATTCTTCATGCGCTCACGAGAACCTTTTGCTTCTTCTCGTTTCTTGTGGAATGCCTCCTTGAGCTCATGCATCATGACCTTGAAGTTTTGAATGTCTTCAACATTGAGCTTGGCCATGTGCTTCTTGAACTGAGCCTTTTCATAGTCAATCTTGTGCTTCAGCTCAACAATCTTCTGGGTAAGAGCCAGCTCAGGAGCAATGGCTTCGTGGAAGGAGACGCTGAGGCCAATCGGGAGCTGAAGATCATCAAAACTGAGGTCTGGGCTGTCAAACCACTCATCAATAAACTTGTACAGAATCTCCACATCAAAGAGGGGAAGATCATTAAAGATTTACGCCTCTTGCTTGCTCTTTATCAGTTGCTCAAGAGCATCATCGCCAAGATCGTCATTGCTAGACAGATCAATGGCGTCATTCTCATTTCTCAAAACAGCAGCAGGAGTCAATGCTTGACTAGTTGGTTGCATGGGCTTTTTCAACTTGTCAGACTTGGAGATGTGAGAGAGATCTTCAGACTGCACACTGGCTTCAGGAGGTGCAGTGGCCAGAGGCTTCGCTCATGAGACCTTTGGTGCAGAAGGGGGCTTCGAAGCCTTTGGTTTCTTTTGCTTCACAGGCTTCGGTGGTGCAGGCGCTTCGTTAGAATCAGCGTCATCTGTAGAGTGGTCCACGGCTGCCCCTTGAACCTGAATGTGAGTGATGAGACCTTCTAAGTTGTAGAAGGACCCAACAAGATTGGGTTCAGCTTCGTGTGTGCCGTCAGCATGTGGCGCAGAGGGGCCTGGGTTGAAGTCTAATCCCAATGACTTCTTGTTTTCCTTGGCCGAGTTCTTTGCAGCCTGATAGTTTCGCTTGAACAGATTGTCATCTCGACACCATAGTAATGACGATGGGTCGGCATCAGTAGGTTGTGGCCCTCGGACCATGCAAGGGTAAAATCCTTGAGCAATGGCTTCAGTTCTGGTCTTGGGTTGAAGATTTTTATAGAGAATATCTCCACAAGGACGCGAGATAGCATTCTTTTTAGCATACTCCTTGGTGACGAATCTATACTTGAACCATTGCTCGGCCCAGTATCTTTGAATCCATTGGATTCGTGTCTTGCACTGACCATAGCTTTCTTCGGGGTCAGTTTTGTATAGTTCATGGAGATCTTCAGGCAGGTCCATTGATGTACCCCCACAGCGTTCTTTGCCAGCCTTCCTTCCTGATTTCTCTTTAGCCATGAAGTTTAGACTTAAAGGCTTCAACACTGTCAAAGTCTTCCGTCTACTGGTCAGACGGGAACTGGCTTTAGGAGAATTTATGTGATGTTGTAAGAACTCTGCAAATGAATGCATACTATGAGAACCAAGGGATTCTCCCACGAACATGTACATGTCACAGCATTAGAGATGCGAGGGAAGGGGAAGAGGTCATATGCATTCTTAGAAGATTTTGAAGATAAATCAGTTTAGAAGACATTGACCTCATAGTGCGAAGACATTCACTCATATGTAGAGAGTTGGTTCCAGATTTGTACGAATCCACAAATAAGTACAAGTGAGGAATCTAACTACTTTGTGAAGCATAAGTGAACATACTAGGCAAGCTATGAGATGCAGAACAGGGTAGATCCAACTTTGTAGCAACAGAAACCACTTGAGGTTGAAAAGGATGAATCTATCGGATCAAAAGGACTGTAAAAAGAGTTTTTATTTACCACTCGAGGAACTGCTAGATGGAGTAGAGATGAGGCCGAGAAGTTCGATCTTCCGTGCCCTAACTTGGCGACGGAGGACACCTACGGCGACTGTGGAGAAGATGATGTCCGCGGTCGGCGTGAGGACGACGTCGGTGAGGTCGCGACAGCTAAGCGCTTCGTCACCGGTGTCGTCGAGGGCTAGCGGTGGCGCTAGGGTTTGTGTGAGAGAGACAAGTGGAAGAAGAGATAATGACTGGGGTGAGGCATGTATTTATAGGGACAGGGACGACACAACATTATTACGCAGGTGCCCCTGGCGGTTCACATTTGAAGGACATGTAGCGATCATGCAACACATTGGAGGTTGTTCCACGCTCCCACGTACGCCTGGATTGTCGGGTGGTCGTTCCCACTTCTCCGGGTTTCAGGTAAAAAGGATTGAGCATTGAAAATATATTAATGTTTGTCTCTGTATCTTCTGCTGATAAGGACGCCGAGAAGACATTCGATAGTTTAATAGAATGCATATGATTTGGATAGATAGATTTGAGATGGGAGCATAGAGAGGTTAGGGTCCGATCATATTCACTTAGTTCAAAAGATTCAACTAGAAGGCATAGCTATAAGTGAATGCTGTAGAGGACAAAAACCAAATCAATATAGTGAAGATAAACATGAGGCCATGTTAACATTGAAGACAAACAAAATGCGAAGACTTTGAAAATGTAACGCCAACAGAAAGTATTCCAAACAAAAGTTTGGTGGTGGCGTTACCCACCGTATAGGAAGTATTAGACCCAGACACGGCGCACAATTATTGTGGCGCTCCGCCGTCAAATTCCGCGTTAATGTATTCACACTTAGAGTGTAAGTCTTCATTAGTTGAAGATATATGTTACTTCGTGTGTTTGCACATCTAAGTCATCAACATGCATAAGTGTTAGGATGTGTGCATGATCACAAGACATTTGAGGATTCCAAGATATTTAGCTCACACCGCAACTTGCAAAACCTTTTCTCATCCAAGGGCTTTGTGAAGATATCTACCAGTTGCTCTTTAGTGCTGACGTGAATGATATCAATATCTTCCTTCATGACATGATCTCTGAGAAAGTGATGACGGATCTTAATGTGCTTTGTCTTCGAGTGCTGAACTGGCTTGTTGGCGCTCTTAATGGCGCTTTCATTGTCGCAGTAGAGTGGCACTTGCTTCAGATGAATGCCATAGTCTATGAGTGTTTGCTTCATCCATAGAAGCTGAGCGCAGCAAGATCCAGCAGCAATCTATTCAGATTCAGCAGTGGAGAGAGATACATAGTTCTGCTTCTTTGAAAACCAACACACAAGTGATCGTCCCAGAAAGTGACATGTGCCTGACGTAGACTTGCGATCCACCTTGTCACCAGCATAATCAGCGTCCGATAATCCAACTAGATCAAACTTTGAGCCCTTTGTCTACCATAATCCTAGTGTTGGGGTGTAAGCCAAATATCGAAGAATTCGCTTCACAACTAAGTGATGCGATTCCTTTGGTGCCGCTTGGAATCGGGCACACATGCAAACACTAAGCATGATATCTGGCCTAGATGCACATAAATAAAGCAAAGAACCAATCATGGAGCGGTATACCTTTTGATCGAACTCTTTACCATTGGCGTCAGAATCCAGATAACTCTTGGTAGGCATTGGCGTCATATAACCCTTGCAGTCTTGCATTCCAAACTTCTTCAGGCAATCTTTGAGGTATTTCTCTTGAGATATGAACATGTCGTTGCGTTGCTGCCATATTTGAAGACCAAGGAAGAACTTCAGCTCACCCATCATGGACATCTGATATTGCTCTTGCATCATATATCCAAACTCATCACTGTATTTCTGATTGGTGCAGCCGAAGATAATGTCATCCACATATATTTGGCACACAAACAGTTCACCATCATATGTCTTCGTGAAGAGAGTGGGATCCAGGGAACTAGGTTTGAAGCCTTTGCTCTTCAGGAAGTCTTTGAGTGTGTCGTACGAAGCATGATGGCTTGTTTGAGTCCATACAGTGCCTTGTTGAGCTTATAAACCATGTCAGGATGTTTTGGATCTTCAAAGCCAGGCAGTTGTGCAACATACACTTCTTCTTCAATCTTGCCATTGAGAAAAGCACTCTTTACATCCATTTGATACAGAAGGATGTTATGATGATTTGCATAGGCTAGAAGTATGCGTATGGCTCCAAGCCTAGCCACAGGAGCAAATGTTTCATCGAAGTCAATTCCTTCAACTTGAGTGTATCCTTGAGTAACGAGACGAGCCTTGTTTCTGACAACTTGACCATGCTCATCTTGCTTATTGCGATATATCCATTTAGTGCCTATGATATTGTGCTTACGAGGATCAGGACGCTTGACCAGTTCCCATACATTATTCAGCTCAAACTATTGAGGCTCTTCTTGCATAGCTTTAATCCATTCAGGTTCCATGAAGGCTTCATCAACTTTCTTGGGTTCAGATATTGAGATGAATGCAAAGTGTCCATAGAAATTTGCTAGTTGTGTTGCCCTTGATCGAGTGAGTGGACCAGGTGCATTGATGCTATTGATTATCTTCTCAATCTGTACTTCATTTGCAACACGAGGATGAACGGGACGAAGATTTTGCTCTTGCTGATCATTGTCATCGTTTGAAGGATTGTCTTCACGCTGAGCATTGTCTTCAGGTTGATCAGGTGCAGAGATGATAAGTTCCTCTTCAGACTGTACTTCAGACGGTATGATTTCTCCAGTTCCCATAAGCTTGATGGATTCACTGGGTGGAATTTCATCTAGCACATTTGGCAGGTGCTCTCTTTGCGAGCCGTTAGTCTCATCGAACCGCACATCCACGGTTTCAACCACTTTATAGTGAAAGAGGTTGAAGACTCTGTAGGAGTGCGAATCCTTTCCATAACCAAGCATAAAACCTTCATGTGCTTTCGGTGCAAATTTTGAAGTGTGATGTGGATCCTTGATCCAGCACCTGGCACCAAATACTCTAAAGTAACTGACGTTTGGCTTCTTACCAGTGAGGAGTTCATAGGATGTTTTCTTCAGAAGCTTGTGAAGATAAACATGGTTGATGACATGGCATGTAGTATCAATAGCTTCAGGCCAGAACTTCCTTGGAGTCTTGTATTCATCGAGCATCATCCGAGCCATCTCAATGAGTCTTCTATTCTTGCGTTCCACGATGCCATTCTGCTGTGGCATGTATGGAGCTGAGAACTTATGACTGATGCCCAATGTATCAAGATAAGTGTCGAGGCCGGTGTTCTTGAATTCAGTGCCATTGTCACTTCGGATGTGCTTGATCTTGACACCATAGTTGTTCATGGCTCGATTGGCGAAGCGTCTGAAGACATCCTGCACTTCAGTCTTGTAGAGGATTATATGCACCCATGTATATCTTGAATAATCATCAACAATGACGAAGCCATAGAGACAAGCAGTAGTAGTAAGGGTTGAGTAGTGAGTAGGGCCGAAGAGGTCCATGTGTAGTAGTTCAAAGGGTTGAGTCGTTGTCATGATTGTCTTCGAGGGATGCTTGGCCCTTGTCATCTTTCCAGCTTCGCAGGCACCGCATAAGTGATCCTTCTTGAACTTGACGCCCTTGATGCCTATGACATGCTTCTTCTTTGCAAGAGTGTGCAAGTTCCTCATGCCAGCAGGCCCTAGCCTCCGATGCCAGAGCCAGCATTCTGAAGCTTTTGCAAGAAGACATATGGCAAGTTGTGGTCCTGCTGAGAAATCTACCATGTACAAATCATCTTTCCAATACCCTTCAAAAACTAGAGACTTGTCAGATTCCATTAGAACAAGGTAACGATATTTTCCAAACATCACAATCATGTTTAAATTGCAAAGCATTGGGACAGACATTAAGTTGAAACCAAGGGATTAAGCAAGCATGACTTTATCCATGTGATGATCCCTTGAGATTGCATCTCTACCTAGACCCAATACCTTGCTTTTACCAGTGTCAGCAAATGTGATGTAACTTTTGTTAGATGGATGTAAGGTTGAGTCCATAAGAAGACTTCGCTTGCCAGTCATGTGATTAGTACACCCACTATCAATAATCCATTCTGAAGTAGCTAGTGTCATACCCTACAGTGCAGTTAGGGGGATAGGCTTTACGAAGAGAATTGTGAAGCATAAACATTTGACGAGCAAGTGGATTATGAAAGCTTAGATCAAGGTTAGGACTGATAGGGCAAGTAGCAAGCGACTCAGGAACAAAATACATAATAAGACCATTTGGGCATTTGATCTTGCGCCCTACAAGATGTTTAAGGTCCCCAGCAATAGCTTCAGACGCATTTGATTTTCGGCTGGAGACCTTTCCCTGCAAAAGAGAGTTAAGCTTTCTTAGCCACCCACATCTTCAAGGGTGGCTTCGAAGCAATGAGTCTAAGTGCAGCATCTGAGAACTTTGGCTTTGGAGCCCTAGCAAATAGTCTTGCAGGTGGAGAATAATACTCATAAGAATAAGCAGAGTAGTTCTGGGTCTTATGAACATGGCGGTTTGATGAAACACGCTCGTATTCATAGTCCTGAGTATGGTTTCCCTGCAAAACATTTGCGTTAGTGCGACTCAGGTGAGTCCTCTGTCTATATGAAGCCTTTGGACCATATGAAGCCTGTGGTCTGGAGTTTGTCTTTTTCACTTGTGGTGTCATGATGACATTCACAGGAAGATTCTCCAGACACTTTTTTGGCACCCAGACTTTCTTCATAGGTGGCCCATTCCTGCAGTTAATACCAATATACCTGGCAAACACTTCACCATTTTGATTTTTCAACAGTCTATAGTTTGCATCAAAGGATTCATCAATGATGATGGGATTAGCACAAGTGAAGCCAGATAGGGTGGATGGATCCACTGAAGGTTCCTTTGCAGCAACCCATGTGGTTTTGGAGTACTGCTCAGGTTTCCAGTAAGAGCCATCAGCATTCATTTTCCTTTCGAACCCCACACCCTCTTTCCTAGGGTTTCGATTCAGAATCTGCCTTTTGAGGACATCACATAGTGTCTGATGCCCTTTGAGACTTTTGTACATCCCTGTTTCAAGCAATGTCTTCAACCTAGCATTTTCATCAGCAATAGCAGTGGCATCCTCAGTAGAGGGGTTAGTTACCACATCAACAGTTGAAGATATTGCAATAGTAGCAGCAGTAGAACATTCAGCAACAGAAGTAGCGTTATCACGCTCAATGCATTTAAGACATGGTGGCTCAAATCCTTCCTGAGCGGGACTGATCTGTTTAGCGCGAAGTGACTCGTTTTCCTTTTGAAGATCTTCATGAGCCGCTCTCAATTTCTCAAGATCTTGCTTCCTTTGAAGATAATCCTAGGAAAGCTTTTCATGAGTTGTTGAGAGCGTTTCATGACGACTTTCAAGTTCCTCATACTTAACAAGAAGATTTTTTATGTCTTCAATTAAGGACTGAGATCGAGTCATTTCAACGTCTAACAGGTCATCACTTTTGTCTAACAGTTTTTGAATATGTTCCATAGCTTTCTTTTGTTCACTTGCAATTTTAGCAAGTGTTTTGTAGCTGGGTTTGGAACCACAATCAGAGTCATCTTCACTGGATGTTTGATAGTGAGTAGTGCATGAGTTTACCTTGGCACCGCGTGCCATGAAGCAGTAGGTGGGAGCGGAGTTGTCCTTGTCATTAGCATCGGCGTCGGTGACGAAGTCATTGTCTTCAGTGTTGAAGATGGACTTGGCAACGTAGGTTGTAAGAATACTTTGAGGAAGACTTGGAAGAAGACTTTGAGTATTTCTTCTTCTTCTTGTCGTCAGAGTCATATTCCTTGCTCTTCTTCTTCTTTCTGTTCTCATTGTCCCACTACGGACACTCAGAGATGAAGTGGCCAGTTTTCTTGCACTTGTGGCATGTTCTCTTCTTGTAGTCATGAGCAGAAGCTTCATCATTCCTTGAGCTTGATCGTGAAGACTTTCTGAAGCCTTTCTTCTTGGTGAATTTTTGGAACTTCTTCACAAGCATAGCAAGTTCCTTTCCAATGTCTTCAGGATCATCAGAATTGCTGTCAGATTCTTCTTCAGATGAGGAGACAGCTTTTGCCTTCAAGGCACGAGTTCGCCCATAGTTTGGACCGTAGATATCTCTTTTCTCAGAAAGCTAAAACTCATGTGTGTTGAGCCTCTCAAGTATGTCGGACGGATCGAGTGTCTTGAAATCAGGTCGTTCTTGAATCATCAGGGCTAGGGTGTCAAACGAACTGTCAAGTGATCTCAGTAGTGTCTTGACGACTTCATGCTTGGTGATCTCAGTAGCACTGAGAGCTTGAAGCTCATTTGTGATGTCAGTGAGTCTATCAAACGTGAGCTGGACATTCTCATTGTCATTTCGCTTGAAGCGGTTGAAGAGGTTGCGAAGGACACTGATCCTCTGATCTCTTTGTGTTGAGACGCCTTCGTTGACCTTGGAGAGCCAGTCCCAGACCAGCTTAGATGTTTCCAAAGCACTTACACAGCCATACTGTCCTTTGGTCAGATGACCATAGATGATATTCTTGGCAGTAGAGTCCAGTTGAACGAACTTCTTGACATCAGCAGCAGTGACACCTTCACCAGCCTTGGGGACACCTTTCTTGACGACATATCAGAGGTCGACATCAATGGCTTCAAGATGCATGCGCATCTTATTCTTCCACTAGGGATATTCAGTTCTATCGAAGATGGGGCACGCAGCGGAGACTTTGATTATCCCTACAGTCGACATAGCTAAAACTCCAGGTGGTTAAACCTGATCACACAGAACAAGGGAGTACCTCGCTCGGATACCAATTGAAAGTGCTAGTGATAGACTAGAGGGAGGGGTGAATAGGCAATTTTTATGGAAGTCTTCAAAACATGAACGTTTCGAAGAAAAACGATAGAAATAAACCTATTACCATGCAGCGGAAGGTAGACTACACTAGGCAAGCCATAGTCAAGTATTCAATGAAGTGAAAGCACAAAGACTAATAGCAGCTAGGCAGTATGGATCAGGATGGAAGATATTATGAGGCCAATCAGAACAAGCAGTCACTTAGTGAAGACAAAAGATAATGCAGACAAGCAATGACTTCACAAGGACCAACTGCAAATAAAGAGATGGGAAGGATAGAACCAGTAGCTCGTTGAAGACAATGATTTGTTGGACCAGTTCCATTTGCTGTGACAACTGTACGTCTGGTTAGGGAGGCTGAGATTTAACTCAGAAGACCGCGTCTTCACCTTATTCCCCTTGAGCTAAGGACACCCAGCCCTCGCCCAATCACTCCGGTAAGTCTTCAAGGTAAACTTCCAAACCTTCACAGACTTCGTTCACCGGCGATCCACAATGACTCTTGGATGCTCAGAACGCGACGCCTAACCGGCTGGAGGATTCACAGTCCTCAAGTGTAATAAGTCTTCAGATCACACAGACAGGAAGACTTCAGTGATGCCTAACACTCTTTGGCTCTGGGTTTTTAGGGCTTTGTCCTCGCAAGGATTTCTCTCTCAAAGGCTTCGAGGTGGTTTGCTCTCAAACGACAAAAGTCGTGCACTAACTTTGAGCAGCCAACCAATTTATGGTGTAGGGGGTGGGCTATTTATAGCCACTAGGCAACCCGACCTGATTTGTCCGAAATGACCCTGGGTCACTAAGGTACTGACACGTGTTCCAACAGTCAGATTTCAAACACACACGACAACTTTACTTGGGCTACAAGCAAAGCTGACTTATCCAACTCTGGATAAGATTTGCTCTCATTGTCTTCGCTCGAAGATATAGGATTTTGGTTAAGCATCACTTCAGTCATTCTAACTGGTTCACTTGGACCCCACTTAACAGCACGGTGGTTCCTATGACTCAACAAAATAGAAAAGGAAACGACGAAACAACTAAGTCTTTGCGCTCCATAGTCTTCACGCGATGTCTTCTCTTGTCATAGTCTTCAATGTGAATGTCTTCACATACCACTGAGGCAGTCCTAGATTAGGGGGTCTTCGGACAGCCGGACTGTTGGGCTATGAAGATACAAGATTGAAGACTTCGTCTCATGTCCGAATGGGACTCTGCTTGGCGTGGAAGGCAAGCTAGGCAATACGGATATGTATATCTCCTCCTTTGTAACCGACCTTGTGTAACCCTAGCCCCCTCCGATGTCTATATAAACCGGAGGGTTTTAGTCCATAGGACAACATACAATCATACCATAGGCTAGCTTCTAGGGTTTAGCCTCTCCGATCTCGTGGTAGATCAACTCTTGTAATACTCATATCATCAAGAATAAATCAAGCAGGACGTAGGGTTTTACCTCCATTAAGAGGGCCCGAACCTGGGTAATACATCGTGTCCCCTGCCTCCTGTTACCATCCGCCTTAGACGCACAGTTCGGGACCCCCTACCCGAGATCCGCCGGTTTTGACACCGACATTGGTGCTTTCATTGAGAGTTCCTCTGTGTCCTCGCCGTTAGGCTTGATGTCTCCTACTATTATCGATAGCGATGCAGTCCAGGGTGAGACTTTTCTCCCTGGACAGATCTTTGTGTTCGGCGGCTTCGCACTGCGGGCCAACTCGCTTGGCCATCTGGAGCAGACCGAAAGTTACGCCCCTGGCCACCAGGTCAGGTTTGGAAGCTTAAATTACATGACCGATATCCGCGGAGACTTGATCTTCAACGGATTCGAGCCCCTGCCTTGTGCGCCACGTGGTCACGATGAGTACGATTTAGCTCTACCATCGGACCGTATTTAGGAGATCGCACCGGTAGCCGCTCCGAGCTTCAATTCGGAGCCAGTCGCGCCATCCATGGACCGGTGGATAGACCCCGCCATGGAGGCCGTATCCTCGGCGGCGATCGAGCCGAATATCGACCTTACCCGTCACGAGAGCCGCGCCCGTTCCTGTCGAACCCGATTGGGCGCGTAGCCAAACTGTCGGATCCTGCGCCCGTTCCTGTCGAATCTGATTGGGCGCCAATCATGGAGTTTACCTCCATGGATATTTTTCAGCACTCGCCCTTTGGTGACATAATGAACTCATTAAGGTCTCTCTCCTTGTCAGGAGAGTCCTGGCCGAACTACGCCGGTAGGATTGGGATGTGGATGACGAAGAAATTCGCCGCCCACCCACCACCCACTTAGTAGCCACTGTCGATGACTTAACTGACATGCTCGACTTCGACTCCGAAGACATCGATGGTATGGACGACGATGCGGGAGGCGAAAAGGAACCACTGCCCACAGGGCACGGGACGCCCACTTCATCACATGACGTATACATGGTGGACACACCCAAAGAAAATAACGATGAGGAACGGAAGGACACAGCAAAGGGTGGTTCCCTCGAGAAGCAGTCAAAGCGGCGGCGTAAACGCCGCTCCAAATCCCACCTCAGTAGAAATAACGATCATGTAGACCCAGCGTTAGAGCAGGGTGAACCATTGCCCGACCACGGCAACACGGAAAATCAAGCCGAACAACCCAACCCCGACGAAGATAATAGTCCGGACGACATCACACCGGACAGGCGCTAGGAGCAACATAATGCCGACCAAAGGCTTGTTGCCACGGCGAGGAGTCTAAAAAAACAGAAGCAAAGGCTCAAGGCTGCACAAGACACACTCAAAATCAAATGGAGTGAAGTACTCAACATTGCAGCGAAATACGACAGTAATCGCCACACCAAGAGCTATCCGAAGCGAAAGTTGCTACCTGAATTTGATGAGGAGGCCTTAGATCCTCCACAATTAAAAAATAAAATGGCCATCCGGTTGGATAGGCGACCTCATAGCCAACATAAAGCGGCAAACGACGCCGCACATAAACCAATACGCGATCCGCGCAAGGGCTCGCATCAAAAGGACGGCGCAACCAGATCCATCTATGGACCACGCAGGCGCGCTCCAACATACAATGCAACACAACAAACATCCGAACACCATGGTACGCCCAAATACAGGGGTGCAGCACACCCTCTATGTTTCATCGACGAGGTGTTGGACCATGAATTTCCAGAGGGATTCAAACCCGTAAACATCGAGGCGTACGACGGAACAACAGACCCTGGGGTCTGGATTGAGGACTACATCCTCCACATCCATATGGCTCGAGGAGATGATCTCCACGCCATCAAGTACTTACCCCTCAAGCTCAAAGGGCCAGCTCGACACTGGCTTAGAAGCCTCCCCGAAAACTCCATCGGAAGCTGGGAAGAGCTCGAAGACACCTTTCGGGCAAATTTTCAAGGGACATCTGTCCGACCACCGGATGCAGACGATTTAAGTCATATAACTCAACAGCCCGGCGAGTCAGCCCGAAAACTTTGGAACATGTTCCTCACTAAAAAGAACCAAATAGTCGATTGTCCGAACATCGAAGCCTTAGCAGCTTTCAAGCATAGCGTTCGAGACGAGTGGCTCACCAGACACCTCGGTCAAGAAAAGCCGAGAACAATGGCAGCATTAACAAGCCTCATGACCCATTTTTGCACGGGAGAGGACAGCTGGTTAGCCTGATGCAGCACCAGCGACCCAAGTACATCCGACGTCAGGGATGGGAACGGGAAATTACGACGCAACAAGAATAAGCGCCGGAATAAAGAAGACAGCCCGAAGAGCACGGCAGTAAACGCCGGATTTGGAAGCTCTCGGCCAGGGCAGCAGAAGACGCCCTCCAAAGGCAACAGAGACGAATTGTCCAGCCTAAACAAAATTCTGGACCAAATATGTCAGATCCATAGCACCCCAGATGAACCTGCAAATCATACCCATAGGGAATGTTGGGTCTTCAAACAGTCTGGCAAGCTCAACGCCGAACACAAGGGGCAGGATACACCAAGTGAAGACGAGAACGAGCCTCGCAAGCAAAGCACAGGGGAACAGAAGAAATTCCCACCAGAAGTGAAAACAGTCAATGTATTACATGTGATAAAAGGGAGAAACAAAGCGGCACCTTTAGAGGAACATGCCCAGGGCCTATCACCGCGGAGCTCCGCCACTGGTCGTCCCAACCGATCACCTCCGACCATCGGGATTACTCGGCAAGTATCCAACATGCAGGATGGGCTGCCTTGGTATTAGATCCAATAATTGATGGATACCACTTCACCCGAGTCCTGATGGACGGCGGCAGCAGTTTAAATCTGATATATCAGGACACAGTCCGCAAAATGGGGATAGGCCCAACAAAAATTTGCCATAGCAATGCTACCTTTGAAGGAGTAACGCCAGGCCTGGAGGCTCACTGCAGGGGCTCCCTGCTACTAGAGGTTATATTCGGCTTCCCCGATAACTTCTACAGCGAAAATTTAACTTTCCACGTCGCTCCGTTCCAAAGTGGCTATCAAGCACTACTCGGACGCGAAGCTTTCTCTCGCTTTAATGCAATACCGCATTACGCTTCCCTCAAGCTCAAGATGCCCGGTCCAGGCGGCGTCATTACAGTAAATGGAAATATTGAGCGCTCCTTGCGCGCCGAAGACGGTGCGGCCACCTTGGCCGCCGCACACTAAACGGCCTCACCAACTCAAGCATTTGATAGGTCGTTAAGACCACGGACACGGCTAGACGAGTCTAGCTCAGCTATATACAATTAATACAGGTTTGATGGCTATACCCCTATTACAATACAAGGGGCTCAACGCACGCGCAAAAGTGGCAATAAGGCTCACCTTTACTCATTTTCAACTATATATTGTTTATTCAGTATAACTTAACTTTTGCACGGCAACTTTTCAATTAAGTTCCTCTCTTTTTCAGATGACCATCGTGCTACACCCGTCTAGGATACGGCATAACGGAGACACAGGCGTAGACGTGCAGCAGGGACCCATTCCAAGGATTCTGTGTAGATTAAGACCCTGCGTAAACCTTTTTTACTGTCTCTTGTTGACTTACATCCCTCGGATTCTCAGTACAACCGAGAAGGATGCTGACATCTTGGCATGTGGCCATGCCAGAATAATGCACGTACCTGGACACCAGGGGCTTATTACAAAGGGTACTGTTTAGACCCGGTTTACACCATAAAGACCGAATACCTTAGGGAGTGTTCGGCGTCACGAGTTTGGCCTTATATGCATCAGCTCCGAATCATGTCTTTGGTCAAATGTTGGGTTTGCCCGGCTCCTGTGTTTTGCTGCCTTACGTTCCGCTCTATCGGCTAAGGCGACACCAGGAGAACTACTGCGATTGTGCACTGGTTCATCCGGACGAGCACTTCAGTAGAGAAAGCCGAAAACTGAGTGTCATGATACAGCGTGAGACTGGTCAACCACTCGATGACTTATTGGAATCTTCGGGGTTCCTCTGCATTAACGAAGGGACGTTTCCCGGCCAGGCATGTACGCACCCCGAATCCGGATGAGTGCGGAGCCACCAGGGGCTATATAGTAGCCCCACTGTCAAACTCCTATAGCTAAGTGAAAGTGTTAAAGCATTATAGTCTGGTTGCCTAGTTTGATGCGCTATCACCTCCTTAATAGGACCAAGACATTGGATTAAGTGTGAATACGCGTCTTCTGTGAACACCCCCGCATTATATGCGTGGGGGCTGAAGCCGACGACTGCAATCTTTCAGGTTATATACAGGTATACATAAACGGACGCACAGGAGGCATCACAATACTTTCGGGCAAAAGTATAAATACAGCCTCGATAAATTTAATAAAACATTGTTTTTACAATGGGAATACATGTCACTCAAACATAACATTCTCTGAGCACTGGGCCTCTATCGAACGAGCGCCCTCAAGAACTTCTTCAAAATAGTGCTCGGCAGCCACTCGGCCTATGGCTGAACCCTGCGCCGCGATAGTGGTGGCATCCATCTCTGCCCAGTATGTTTTGACACGGGCAAGGGCCATCCGCGAGCCTTCTATGCATGCCGACCTCTTCATCGCATTAATGCATGGCACCGCACCAAGGAACTGCTGCACCAAGCTAAAATAGATGTTTGGCTTTGGCCTTTCCGGCCACAGATGATCCACGAGAGACCTCATGGCGAGTCCAAACAATCTATTGAGTTCGGCCCATTCGGCAAGCTGGTCAGTCAATGAAAGCGGATGCTCTGGAACGTTAAATTGCGACCAGAACAGCTTGTCCACTTCATGATCTGTCTGATCTCAGAAGTATTCGGCCGCATCGACAGCGCTCGCCGCTAAATGCAGATATGCGTCGGCCGAACTCCACAACCGATCCAGAGGGGCATACCGCGGATCGCCGAACTTCCTCCGCAGCATAAAGGGCTTCCCAGCCACAATATCCCCGGCTTCACGCAGTTCGTCCTTCTTTGCTCTCATTGCAGAGCGGGTGTCTTTGGTCGCCAGTGTGGCCTTTCCGAGGTCCGTAGCCTTCGCCCGGCTTTCTTCTTCAAGAAACTGGCAGCGGTCGGCAGTGTCTTTTAACTTCACAGCCATTTTGGCCATTTTCTCTTTGCTCTCGCTATGCGCGGCTTTCTCGGCTCTCAACTCTTCGGCCGCCTTCAAAGCGGCCTCATTACTACTCCTTGCTTGCTCCTTGGCTCGGGCAAGCTCCGCCCGCAGGGCCTCCACGGTGGCAGCTCCATCTGCAGTCACAACATATTAAAGATCCTGGCATCACGCTGCTCTTACTATGTGACATTCACTATAAACATCACCTACCCCGTGCCTCGTCAAGCCGCTTGTTAACAAGCTCGATATCGGCATCCGCCGCATCCAGTCGCCGCTTTAGTTCGGCAACCCCATCAGTCCAGCTAGCCACCGGAGCTTCAGACACCTGCACATAAAGGCGTTCTGGTTATTACCTGGGACTATGATCCTCCGCTCGGCGCCGTTCTCGATGACAACCAGAGTCTCAGGGGCTACTATCTACACAAGGCACACCTAAAATGCGCGGTACCATCACAAATGTATACCATTTCACGTACCTCAAAGCCCGTCAGTAGACTCATAAAGGCTTCATGCAACCCATTTTCGGCGGATGAAATACTTTCAATCACCGTACACATTAATGTACGGTGCTCTTCTGAGATAGTCGCTCGCTCTAGCAGACCCTTCAGTACGTCCGACCGCATACCAGATGGTTCCGGACTCTTTTGATTGCTCTCTTCAAGAGCCGGATACTGAGGGCTTCAGGTGACTGTGGGATTACCTTCTGGCCTTGCCGGATCCGGAGAAACCCTCCGTGATGACACTTCAAGGTCGCCCGCTTCTTGAGCCAGGGAGTCCGGGGGAGGCGTTTCGCTCTCCATCATCTTCGGAAGAATATCCCCGAAGACGAGCTCTACTGAGAAGGGATCAGATCCGAACTGCAAGATAGAGCATCGGTTATCTTCCTCAAAAGTAAGGTAGTATATCTTCACTATTAAGTACTTTTTGATTACTTACAGCTCGTTAGAGGGCTAATCCCCGCACGAACTTTGTGCGGCAAGAGCACCCCCTGAGGCGGGACCCTCTGGTGGAGTTTTCTTCTCCCGTTTGGAAACCTTGGTTTCCGGATCATCAGAGGTAGTCCTCTTCCTCCCCCGGGCCGAGGGAATGTCAGATTCCTTCCCGTGGTTATCCTCCCTCACGGAGGCGCTCGTTCCCTCGGTTGGAATAGGTAGCGGTGGGGGACCCGCTTTCGCCCTCTTTATCCCCCCTTCATCTTCCTTTGAGGGCACCGGGCAAGGTGCTGGCTCGAGCATCTTTTCCAGCACCGGATTGTCCAAGCCTTCGGGAAGGGGGGCCGGACACCGGATCATCTTCGCCTTTGCTATCCAGTCCTGGTCAAAAAGCGATTCTTCGTAATGACATCATGATAAATGAAAGACAGTGTGTTCGGCTAGAGGATTACTTACTTGGGCCGCGGTGCGGTTGCTGCTCAGGCCCACGTCCTCGGAGGTGTCCGGACACTCTATTTGGGGTCCGAAGAACGACTTGTACATCTCCTCGTGCGTCAGGCCGAGGAAATTCTGAATAGCACGCAGTCCTTCTGGGTTGAATTCCCACAAGCAGAGGGGCCGGCGTTTGCAAGGCTGGACTCGACGAACCAGCATGACTTGCACTACCATAACCAAACTACAATCTCCCTCGAAGAGATCTCGGATGCGGCTCTGCAGTATGGGCACATCTTTGGCTAGACCCCAGCTCAACCCCCTGCTGATCCATGACATCAGTTCTGGTGGAGGGCCCGAGCGAAAGGCGGGGGAAGCTACCCACTTGGCACTTCTAGGAGCGGTGACGTAGAACCACTCCCGCTGCCATAATCCGGACACCTCTGGAAAGGAACCCTTTGGCCACGGAGCTCCAGCGATCTTGCTTATTAATGCACCTCCGCACGCTACATGCTACCCCTCAACCGTCTTCGGCTTCACATCAAAGGTCTTGAGCCACAGGCCGAAGTGAGGGGTAATGCGGAGGAAGGCCTCACATACAACAATAAATGCCAAGATGTGGAGAAAGGAGTCCGGGGCTAGATCATGGAAATCAAGCCCGTAATAGAACATCAAACCCCTAACGAAGGGATCCAGAGTGAGGCCTAGTCCTCGGAGGAAGTGGGAGATGAACATGATGTCTTCATTAGGTTCAGGAGTAGGGACGACCTGCCCTCGGGCAGGCAGCCGATGCGAGACTTTGGCGGTCAAGTATCTTGCCTCCCTCAACTTCTTGATATCCTCTTCCGTGACGGAGAGGGCATCCACCGTCCCTAGAGGCTGGATCCGGACATGATTGAAGGTCCGAAGCACCTGACCTGGGCTTTGGGTGTTAGAACTCGAGGCGGAGGAAGGATTCAATTGAGCACGGGAGGAAAAAAGTAAAAGCCTTGTCCCTTTATAAAGAGGGTGAATATCAAGCGTCCTCCTCGTGGCCGTTTGGGACTTGCCTAAAATCTAGGAGTCCTAGTCATGGTTGGGTTACCCACACCCGTATTGATGAGAATCCCGTAATAAGGGGGACACGATCTCTACTTTGACAAGACGTGTCAAGAAACTGCCTCGCGTTATGTGCGGGGCTAGTTAAAGAAAAACGGTTCGAATAATCACCGAGCCATAGCATAATGTCATGTTGCCAAAACATGTCAGCAGATTAGAATTGTGGAAATATTCTTCTCTCTACGGTGGTATGTGGAACTTATTTTGCAGGGTCGGACACTATCCTTGTATTCAAATTTTTCCTTGGTGTATTTGGAGGAAGAACCCGCCTTGCAATGCCGAAGACAACACTGCGCGCCGGACTCATCGTCATTGAAGCCTGGTTCAGGGGCAACTGAGGGAGTCCTGGATTAGGGGGTCTTCAGACAGCCGGACTATAATCTTTGGCCGGACTATTGGACTATGAAGATACAAGATTGGAGACTTCGTCTCGTGTCCGGATGGGACTCTGCTTGGCGTGGAAGGCAAGCTAGGCAATACGGATATGTATATCTCCTCCTTTGTAACCGACCTTGTGTAACCCTAGCCCCCTCCGGTGTCTATATAAACCGGAGGGTTTTAGCCCATAGGACAACATACAATCATACCATTGGCTAGCTTCTAGGGTTTAGCCTCTCCGATCTCGTGGTAGATCAACTCTTGTAATACTCATATCATCAAGAATAAATCAAGCAGGACGTAGGGTTTTACCTCCATTAAGAGGGACCGAACCTGGGTAAAACATCGTGTCCCCTGCCTCCTGTTACCATCCGCCTTAGAGGGACAGTTCGGGACCCCCTACCCGAGAGCCGCCGGTTTTGACACCGAGAACCACCTTTGTCTTCAATGTCTTCATACATTTTTCGGGGTCATCTCCGGTAGGAAAACTGAATCAATGAGGGACTTCTACCTGTGTAATCCTGCAATTCTCACAAACACATTAGTCCCTCAACCAGGTTTGTTGTCAATACTCCAAAACCAACGAGGGGTGGCACTAGATGCACTTACAGAGGGACTCGCGCATAGCCTCCTACTAGATTGATACCTTGGTTCTCAAAAACTGAGGGAAATACTTATGCTACTTTGCTGCAGCATCCTTTCCTCTTCAAGGAAATCCAACACAGTGCTCAAGAGGTAGCAATGTCTGGCCCGTCGCGGGGCACCGGATGTCCGGGGGTCGGCCGGATGTCCGTCCGCTGTAGAGTCGCCTGGCGTCCATATCTCTCTTGTCTTCTTCTGGTTGGTGGCGTCGGATGTCCGGGCTCCTGCCGAATGACTGGCCGTTGTAGCTCCGCCGTGACTCCACTTGAGGTACTTCTTGATCCGCTTTCGTGTGGACTTGACCTATGCTTCGAGCATCTCCATGGTTGTGTCCTTGGTTCCTAAGCACATGTAGTGTCTTTGCATGACGTAGCAACCATGTCTCGCACGATTGGAAAGGGGAAGCGTTTAGGAACGGGTTCACCTTGTGTCCAATGGCGTATGCTTGAGGTCTCGTCGTATGTCCACTTGGGGCTTGGGGAGTAGTCATAGTGTTCATGGGGATGATCGTAGGATGCTCCGCATCAATATTTCCTTCAAAAATAACAACTTTATTATTGCCTCTAGGGCGTATTTCCTTCGACAAAACATAGCGTAACTGACATGGATAGGGGATTAAGTTTTGCACAATCTGATCCAAAAGAGCTATTAGAGTTCACCACTTAACTAAAACAAAAGCTAAATTAAATTAAGTAAACAGAAAGGGCTGGCGGAGTTCAGCACTACCTCGCCAGCCGCTTCCCCTTGGGGTCTCGGGACCAGTAGTAGTTCATCGGCGTAGGCGTCAGCGGCGTGCGGGGCGTCGTTGTCGTCGTTGGTGGTGTCGTTGTCCTAGGAGGATGACGACGAGATGATCTTGGCCATGCGATGCGCGGTCGGGCCTGCTCCCTCGTGAGCCGGGCGACTTTCTCCACGGTCGCCGCCTTCTACCTCGCCACTTGTTCCGACTCCTCGAACCCGATGTGGAGTGCCACCACATTTTTGCGGCAGGTAGCGGGCGTCTATCTTTGCCGAGGTGGAAGAGCAGCGGAAGGCGTCGATGGTCGATGTCAATGATCCTATAGATATGCGCTGAAGCAGTTGGGGGCGGCCTACACCGCCCTCCTTACCACCGCGCACCTCAGACTCTGGCAAGCTCGGCCGCGTGCTTGGCGTTGCAAGCACGAGCACCTAGTACCGACCGGGAGGAGCAAGGGCTGGCGATCTCGGGCACCACCGGTCGCCCTGCCACCTGTCCAGGGATGGCGCAGACCACGTCAAGCGGCCGCTGGCCGGCACGAAGCTACAACTACCCCTCCAGGGCTACCGGGGATGCCGTCGAGTAGGAGCTCCCCCTCCTCGCCATCTAGCTGACGATCGTCGCTCGGTTGATCTCATCGGACTCACCATCGGATCTGTTGCCAGCCATGGTGGAGGGGAGGGGAGAGGAAGGGGAGGAGATGGACAGTGGAGCGAAGAGGTCGAGAGAGTTAGGGTTTGCTGTTCAGGTGAGATATTTGTGGGGACAGAGGTGGGGCGACATGGGCCGGTCCAACATGGCGGCAGCGACCGGATGTGTCCGATCCGCCCCATATCCACCCCAGATATGGACGAAGTATGGGAGATGCCGGTCAACCCGGACGTTTGAGCTGGTTATGCGCTGTCTGATTAGATGGTGATTTTATGTTTGAGTAGTGACCGAGTAGACCGCCCGAACATTGAGGATGGATATAGAGCCTCCAATTGTAGATGCTCTTATCTGGACACGCATTTGGATCTTTTGGGTGTTTGTGAACCCTAAATGAATAGTAAGATCAAAAGGTGCCAGGAAAACTAAAAAAATATTTTGGGATATCAAACCTAGTTGATTATATACTTTCGTGTGAAGTTTCGTGAAGAAATGACATTCATGATACTCTAAAAAGAAGATCCGTTGTATGGGAAGAATTGTTTAAATGGATCATAGGTCGGACGGATAGCACGGATGTCATTTATTTACGAAACTTTGTGTGTGAGCAGAATAATCAACCAGATTTTTTTTGTTTTTTGCGTGAGATGATCAACCAGATCTGATACCCTAATTTTTTTATATTTTCTGGTATTTTTTGATCTAATAACATTTTTATAGGGTTTTTTTGATCTAATAACATTCATATAGGGTTCATGAGCCCAGAAGAGCTCCGATGTACTTACCCTCTTATTGCCTTTGTCTGCACGTACATCTGCAGCTGCCTCCATCAATCATCAGAGTTTCTATCCGATAAGAATGTAGTGGAGGCATATTTGTAGACATAGCTCCTTTTTTTAGTTGAGCTCCTTTTTTTCTTTTTTTTTCTTTTTTGAGTTTTTTTGAGACAATCACATGAAGCTTTATTTAGACCACAACGATGTTCAGAGGTACAAAAGAGAGATCACCAGGGTGCCCTAACCAAACATGGCGGCCTACCCCAAACTTTAAACAATGCTTCGCTAGATTGTGAGCCTCGAAATTTGAGCTCCTAAACTCATGCACAAAGCTACATCTACTCATAGAAGAGCTCTGATCTATTATTTCATGTAGGATCGCCCCATAGCTTGTCGGGTTCCTTTGCTTAATATCTTCTACCACCGCCCTGCTATCCGAAGCTACATGTGCACTCTGTATATTAAGATTTGCAGCAAGTGCCAATGCTTCCCGGATAGCAAGAGCTTCAACAGTCGGAGGATCAAAAACTCTTTTCACCACTAACGCTGATGCACCTTGAAAGTTCCCGTCCTGGTCACGACATATAGCTACTGCTATGCCGCGCGTCCGGCTCTGTGGTACTGCAACATCAACATTGAACTTAAACATTGCGTCAGGAGGTTTGATCCATTGGCTGGGTCTGCATTGTCGCCTCTCTGGTGGTTTACTTCCTATCTCCTCAACTATTGTAAGATCTCTCAGATAGGCTTTAATAAACTGATGTGTTGAGTCTAGACTTTGAAAAATACCTTCATATATTGCCTTACGTCTCGCCTTCCATACTGACCAAAGAGTTACAGTCAAAATAATAAACTCCTTTTCTGGCAGGTGATCATGCATTGCAAAAATCCAATTCCGGATGTTCGTATCAGTGTTCATGCTTACTCATTCAACCAAAGAAACCTCTGACAAAGACCAGATACAACGTGACATGGTGCAATCAAAAAGAGCATGCCTCCACGAATCAGCACAACCGCAAAGCGCACAGAGGTGTGTGGTCGACATGTTGCGATGATGCAAGACATCCATGGATGGCATGGAATGTTGTGCAAGTCTCCATAAGAAAACCCTAAGTTTTGCTGGGACTTTAGTGTGCCAAAGACCCCTCCATGCTTTGCCGCTTGCGTTCAAATCTGATGCTCCTACGTTTTCCTCTATCCAATTCACTCTATGATATTTCTTGTTCATGACCATCCGCTAACATGATCTTACTGTGAATCTCCCGCTTCTCTCAGCCTCCCAGGCCCAAAAATCAGCAATAACCCTGGTGCACAGCGGGATGGACATAATAGCGTCAGCATCAAAAGGTAAAAAAGTTTGCTCTTATTAGCTCGTCTCTCCGCGTCGCTGACGTTGCATCAATCAGTTCAGAGACAATCACCGGAGGGTTATCTGATATAGATATTATGGGGCGCAACGGACCAGCCCTAGGTATCCAGTTTGTCTCCCAAATCTTTATGGTACTCCCATCTCCGACTCGCCGAATGAGCCCTTTCCTTAATATGTCCCTTCCATCAATGATAGCTCGCCAGATTTCCGAGGGGCGGTTCCATAACTGTGCTTCCAAGAAACAGCAAGTTGGGAAATATGCAGCTTTGAGTATTCTTGCACTTAAAGAGTTCGGATCATCCAGTATCCTCCAAGCTTGATGGGCCAACAAAGCAAGGTTGAAAATTTCAATATCTCTGAAACCCATACCTCCCATGTATTTTGGTTGAGTCATAACATCCCATGCTACCCATGCTGGCTTCCTCTTCCTTGCTTACTTCCCCATCAAAATTGCCAGATTATTGAGGTAATATTTTCACACAAACCTCGGGGTAACCTGAAACATGCCATAGAGTAAACTGGGATGGCTTGGGCCACTGACTTGATAAGTACCTCCTTGCCTGCTGCAGACAATAGTTTCTCCATCCATCCTCTGACTTTCTCCCATACTCTGTCTCTCAAGTATTTGAACGTGCCCATTTTTTATTGACCCACGTCAGCAGGAATCCCAAGGTACCTATCACTCAAAGACTCATTGTGCACGTTCAAAATTTGTTTTATGAGTTCTTTTTTTGAGTGAGTTCGTAAATGTAGCTCTACTTGGTACGTAGGCCCGCGACGGCATGGGCTCTGCAGCCCGTATATCACCTAAGATACATAGTGGGAGTAACCCAGCCTCCTTGGACTTTAGCGATTCTGAGCCGTCGGATCTGGCCCTTGATGCGTTCTCATCCATCTGATCATGCCCCAGAAGGATCCCATCCATCGGATCGAACTGTAAAACTGTAGATCGAAACAGTATTCACCGCGTGTCCACCGCATGTAGTTTTGATCGGCCCCCGAGGGCATTCTTGGAATTTCGCTCTGAGGTAAAAGCCCTGTCGTCTCCTTCTCCTGTCGCAAACCTAGCCGTCGCATTGTTCCCCTCCAGCTCTCTCTCCCTCTCTCGACACTACCCATCGTAGCACGCCGCCTACAGCTGCAGCCGCCTACAGCTGCCACCGCCACCGTGCTCCTATCCACTTCTCCCCTTTCATCTCCTGCCGCCGAGATCGTTGCTGCCGCGCTGCTCTCCCGTCGAGCTCGCCCCTTGCCGTTGCTGGGAGGAGATGGTTGACCGTCTGATTGTATCGACGCCGATGAGTTCGGTGGGCACCGGGTCCTTCTACACCATCACCGGCGCCGCCTCCTCGTGAGATCCCCACCATGGTGAGCTCCCCCACCCTCCCCTTCCCACCCGCCCTTCCCCCCTACTCGCCCCTTTGCTTGGCACGGTTTTGGCCCCTCTGACCGCGGATTTCCGATCTAAGCTACTGTTAGCACACGCGTGACGATGGTACTCTGTGGTGATGTAGGATCTGTGGTGATGTAGAAGGGCAGCAGGGCAGCAGCCTCAACGCCACAGGTCTTCCTCCTCTCCCCTTCTCTGCTTCATGTTCTATTACGTCAAACTTGAGCATGTAGGTACTATTTAGATGTGTAACTCTAGATTTATGTGGTAGAAATATGTTTTTAGAAGATGCTCAGAGAATTTGCTTCATATACATACTAACCCTCTCCTAAACGATAAGTAGATGAGGCAGGTGACTTATCTCTGTTATTTTCCAGACCAATAGTATTTTAGTCAGCTTCAGGTATGTTGAATATGAGAGTTAATGAAGATGATCGTTCTTTCTGTTGAGAGTACACAATCTAACTCATTTTAAAATAGCACCTTATCTTTATGAAAACACTATTTATAGTATGCTCACCTAATGAATCTATTAAACGATCTAAATACCACTGGTTCACAGATTAGCTTGTGCCACCGTTGTTTTTTACTTATCATGCCATTCTTATTTATGAGTCTGGCCTGGCACATTCTTCTACCAAATATAGTATACCTATCTATAATACGAATACTGCATGTGCAGAACAAATATATGTTGACTTCTCATGTATGTGATTACTTCTTTGGACACATCTGTATGCGTGGAGCCTCATTTCTGTAGTTCCTTGGCACAATGTGATACTCTGCATTGTTAAGTATACTAAAATTTGATTCTGTAGATAGGGTTGCTACTTTATATTCTGGTTAAGAAGAGGATGGTGTTTTGGTCCTGAGAAAATTCCAACCACCATCATGTTGGGTTATGTAGTAATTTTGAAAATTTTCCTACGCACATGCAAGATCATGGTGATGCATAGCAATGAGAGGGGAGAGTGTTGTCTACGTACCAACGCAGACCGACTGCGGAAGCGATCACACAACGTAGAGGAAGTAGTCGTACGTCTTCCCGATCCGACCGATCCAAGCACCGTTACTCCGGCACCTCCGAGTTCTTAGCACACGTTCAGCTCGATGACGATCCCCGGGCTCCGATCCAGCAAAGCTTCGGGTAGGAGTTCCTTCAGCACGACGGCGTGGTGACGATCTTGATGTACTACGGACGCAGGGCTTCGCCTAAGCACTACAACGGTATGATCGAGGTGGAATTTGGTGGCAGGGGGCACCGCACACGGCTAAGGAACGATCTCAAGGATCAACTTGTGTGTCTTGGGGTGTCCCCTGCCCCCGTATATAAAGGATGGAGGAGGAGGAGCTGGCCGGCCAAGGTGGGAGGCGCAGGAGGAGTCCTACTCCTACCGGGAGTAGGACTCCCCCCTCCAATCCTAGTCCAACTAGGTTTCCTCAAGAGGGAAGTGAAAGAGAGAGGTGGCCGGCCCCTCTCCTAGTCCTAATAGGACTAGGGAGAGGGGGGAGGCGCAGCCCTATGTGGGCTGCCCTCTCACCTTTCCACTAAGGCCCATGTTGGCCCATTTGGCTCCCGGGGGGTTCCGGTAACCCTCCCGGTAATCCGGTAAAATCCCGATTTCACCCAGAACACTTCCGGTGTCCAAACATAGGCTTCCAATATATCAATATTTACGTCTCGACCATTTCGAGACTCCTCGTCATGTCCGTGATCACATCCGGGACTCCGAACAACCTTCGGTACATCAAAATGCATAAACTCATAATAACTGTCATCGTAACGTTAAGCGTGCGGACCCTACGGTTCGAGAACAATGTAGACATGACCGAGACACGTCTCCGGTCAATAACCAATAGCGGGACCTGGATGCCCATATTGGCTCCTACATATTCTACGAAGATCTTTATCGGTCAGACCGCATAACAACATACGTTGTTCCCTTTGTCATCGGTATGTTACTTGCCCGAGATTCGATCGTCAGTATCCAATACCTAGTTCAATCTCGTTACTGGCAATTCTCTTTACTCGTTCCATAATACATCATCTCATAACTAACATCTTAGTTATTATGCTTGCAAGGCTTATGTGATGTGTATTACCGAGAGGGCCCAGAGATACCTCTCCGACAATCGGAGTGACAAACCCTAATCTTGAAATACGCCAACCCAACATCTACCATTGGAGACACCTGTAGTACTCCTTTATAATCACCCAGTTACGTTATGACGTTTGGTAGTACCCAAAGTGTTCCTCCGGTAAACGGGAGTTGCATAATCTCATAGTTATAGGAACATGTATAAGTCATGAAGAAAGCAATAGCAACATACTAAACGATCGGGTGCTAAGCTAATGGAATGGGTCATGTCAATCAGATCATTCAACTAATGATGTGACCTCGTTAATCAAATAACAACTCTTTGTTCATGGTTAGGAAACATTACCATCTTTGATTAACGAGCTAGTCAAGTAGAGGCATACTAGTGACACTCTGTTGGTCTATGTATTCACACATGTATTATGTTTCCGGTTAATACAATTCTAGCATGAATAATAAACATTTATCATGATATAAGGAAATATATAATAACTTTATTATTGCCTCTAGGGCATATTTCCTTCAGTCTCCCACTTGCACTAGAGTCAATAATCTAGATTACACAGTAATGATTCTAACACCCATGGAGCCTTGGTGTCGATCATGTTTTGCTCGTGGAAGAGGCTCAGTCAACGGGTCTGCAACATTCAGATCCGTATGTATCTTGCAAATCTCTATGTCTCCCACCTAGACTAAATCCCGGATGGAGTTGAAGCGTCTCTTGATGTGTTTGGTTCTTTTGTGAAATCTGGATTCCTTTGCCAAGGCAATTGCACCAGTATTGTCACAGAAGATTTTCATTGGACCCGATGCACTAGGTATGACACCTAGATCGGATATAAACTCCTTCATCCAGACTCCTTCGTTCGCTGCTTCTGAAGTAGCTATGTACTCCGCTTCACATGTAGATCCTGCTACGACACTTTGTTTAGAACTGCACCAACTGACAGCTCCACCGTTTAAAGTAAACACGTATCCGGTTTGCGATTTAGAATCGTCCGGATCAGTGTCAAAGCTTGCATCAACGTAACCTCTTACGGTGAGCTCTTTGTCACCTCCATATACGAGAAACATATCCCTAGTCCTTTTCAGGTATTTCAGGATGTTCTTGACCACTGTCCAGTGATCCACTCCTGGATTACTTCGGTACCTCCCTGCTAGACTTATAGCAAGGCACACATCAGGTCTGGTACACAGCATTGCATACATGATAGAGCCTATGGCTGAAGCATAGGGAACATCTTTCATTTTCTCTCTATCTTCTGCATTGGTCGGGCATTGAGTCTGACTCAACTTCACACCTTGTAACACAGGCAAGAACCCTTTCTTTGCTTGATCCATTTTGAACTTCTTCAAAATCTTGTCAAGGTATGTGCTTTGTGAAAGTCCAATTAAGCGTTTTGATCTATCTCTATAGATCTTTATGCCTAATATGTAAGCAGCTTCCCCGAGGTCTTTCATCGAAAAACTTTTGTTCAAGTATCCCTTTATGCTATCCAGAAATTCTATATCATTTCCAATCAGCAATATGTCATCCACATATAATATCAGAAATGCTACAGAGCTCCCACTCACTTTCTTGTAAATACAGGCTTCTCCAAAAGTCTGTATAAAGCCAAATGCTTTGATCACACTATCAAAGCGTTTATTCCAACTTCGAGATGCTTGCACCAGTCCATAAATGGATCGCTGGAGTTTGCATACTTTGTTAGCTCCCTTCGGATTGACAAAACCTTCTGGTTGCATCATATACAACTCTTCTTCCAGAAATCCATTCAGGAATGCAGTTTTGACATCCATTTGCCATATTTCATAATCATAAAACGCAGCAATTGCTAACATAATTCTGACGGACTTAAGCATCGCTACGGGTGAGAAGGTCTCATCGTAGTCAACCCCTTGAACTTGTCGAAAACCTTTTGCGACAAGTCGAGCTTTATAGACAGTAATATTACCGTCAGCGTCGGTCTTTTTCTTGAAGATCCATTTATTCTCAATTGCTTGCCGATCATCGGGCAAGTCAACCAAAGTCCATACTTTGTTCTCATACATGGATCCCATCTCAGATTTCATGGCCTCAAGCCACTTTGCGGAATCTGGGCTCACCATCGCTTCTTCATAGTTCGTAGGTTCATCATGATCCAGTAGCATGACTTCCAGAACTGGATTACCGTACCACTCTGGTGCGTATCTCACTCTGGTTGATCTACGTGGTTCAGTAGTATCTTGTCCTGAAGCTTCATGATCATCATCATTAGCTTCCTCACTAATTGGTATAGGTGTCGCAGAAACAGTTTTCTGTGATGTACTATTTTCCAATAAGGGAGCAGGTACAGTTACCTCGTCAAGTTCTACTTTCCTCCCACTCACTTCTTTCGAGATAAACTCCTTCTCTAGAAATGATCCATTCTTAGCAACGAATGTCTTGCCTTCGGATCTGTGATAGAAGGTATACCCAACAGTTTCCTTTGGGTATCCTATGAAGACACATTTCTCCGCTTTGGGTTCGAGCTTATCAGGTTGAAGCTTTTTCACATAAGCATCGCAGCCCCAAACTTTAAGAAACGACAACTTTAGTTTCTTGCCAAACCATAGTTCATAAGGCGTCGTCTCAACGGATTTTGATGGTGCCCTATTTAACGTGAATGCGGCCGTCTCTAAAGCATAACCCCAAAACGATAGCGGTAAATCAGTAAGAGACATCATAGATCGCACCATATCTAGTAAAGTACGATTACGACGTTCGGACACACCATTGCGCTGTGGTGTTCCGGGTGGCGTGAGTTGCAAAACTATTCCACAATTTTTCAAATGTATACCAAACTCGTAACTCAAATATTCTCCTCCACGATCAGATCATAGAAACTTTATTTTCTTGTTACGATGATTTTCAACTTCACTCTGAAATTCCTTGAACTTTTCAAATGTTTCAGACTTATGTTTCATTAAGTAGATATACCCATATCTGCTTAAATCATCTGTGAAGGTGAGAAAATAACGATATCCGCCACGAGCCTCAATATTCATCGGACCACATACATCGGTATGTATGATTTCCAATAAATCTGTTGCTCTCTCCATAGTACCGGAGAACGGTGTTTTAGTCATCTTGCCTATGAGGCACGGTTCGCAAGTACCAAGTGATTCATAATCAAGTGGTTCCAAAAGCCCATCAGTATGGAGTTTCTTCATGCGCTTTACACCGATATGACCTAAACGGCAGTGCCACAAATAAGTTGCACTATCATTATCAACTCTGCATCTTTTGGCTTCTACATTATGAATATGTGTATCACTACTATCGAGATTCAATAAGAATAGACCACTCTTCAAGGGTGCATGACCATAAAAGATATTACTCATATAAATAGAACAACCATTATTCTCTGATTTAAATGAATAACCGTCTCGCATCAAACAAGATCCAGATATAATGTTCATGCTCAACGCTGGCACCAAATAACAATTATTTAGGTCTAATATTAATCCCGAAGGTAGATGTAGAGGTAGCGTGCCGACCGCGATCACATCGACTTTGGAACCGTTTCCCACACGCATCGTCACCTCGTCCTTTGCTAGCGTCCGCTTATTCCGTAGTCCCTGTTTCGAGTTGCAAATATTAGCAACAGAACCAGTATCAAATGCCCAGGTGCTACTGCGAGCTCTAGTAAGGTACACATCAATAACATGTATATCACATATACCTTTGTTCACCTTGCCATCCTTCTTATCCGCCAAATACTTGGGGCAGTTCCGCTTCCAGTGACCAGTCTGCTTGCAGTAGAAGCACTCAGTTTCAGGCTTCGGTCCAGACTTGGGTTTCTTCTCCTGAGCAGCAACTTGCTTGCTGTTCTTCTTGAAGTTTCCCTTCTTCTTCCCTTTGCCCTTTTTCTTGAAACTAGTGGTTTTGCTAACCATCAACACTTGATGCTCCTTCTTGATTTCTACCTCCGCAGCTTTCAGCATTGCGAAGAGCTCGGGAATAGTCTTGTTCATCCCTTGCATATTATAGTTCATCACGAAGCTCTTGTAGCTTGGTGGCAGTGATTGGAGAATTCTGTCAATGACGCAATCATCTGGAAGATTAACTCCCATCTGAATCAAGTGATTATTATACCCAGACATTTTGAGTATATGCTCACTGACAGAACTGTTCTCCTCCATCTTGCAGCTATAGAACTTATTGGAGACTTCATATCTCTCAATTCGGGCATTTGCTTGAAATATTAACTTCAATTCCTGGAACATCTCATATGCTCCATGACGTTCAAAACATCGTTGAAGTCCCGATTCTAAGCCGTAAAGCATGGCACACTGAACTATCGAGTAGTCATCAGCTTTGCTCTGCCAGACGTTCATAACATCTGGCGTTGCTCCAGCAGCAGGCCTGGCTCCCAGCGGTGCTTCCAGGACGTAATTCTTCTATGCAGCAATGAGGATAATCCTCAGCTTACGGACCCAGTCCGTGTAATTGCTACCATCATCTTTCAACTTTGCTTTCTCAAGGAACGCATTAAAATTCAATGGAACAACAGCACGAGCCATCTATCTACAATTAACATAAACAAGCAAGATACTATCAGGTACTAAGTTCATGATAAGTTTAAGTTCAGTTAATCAAATTACTTAGGAACTCCCACTTAGATAGACATCCCTCTAATCCTCTAAGTGATCACGTGATCCAAATCAACTAAACCATAACCGATCATCACGTGAGATGGAGTAGTTTTCAATGGTGAACATCGTCATGTTGATCATATCTACTATATGATTCACGCTCGACCTTTCGGTCTCTGTGTTCCGAGGCCATATCTGCATATGCTTGGCTCGTCAAGTTTAACCTGAGTATTCTGCGTGTGCAGAACTGGCTTGCACCCGTTGTAGATGGACGTAGAGCTTATCACACCCGATCATCACGTGGTGTCTGGGCATGACGAACTTTGGCAACGGTGCATACTCAGGGAGAACACTTCTTGATAATTTAGTGAGAGATCATCTTATAATGCTACCGTCAATCAAAGCAAGATAAGATGCATAAAAGGATAAACATCACATGCAATCAATATAAGTGATATGATATGGCCATCATCATCTTGTGCTTGTGATCTCCATCTCCGAAGCACCGTCATGATCACCATCGTCACCGGCGCGACACCTTGATCTCCATCGTAGCATCGTTGTCGTCTCGCCAATCTTATGCTTCCACGACTATCACTACCGCTTAGTAATAAAGTAAAGCATTACATCGCGATTGCATTGCATACAATAAAGCGACAACCATATGGCTCCTGCCAGTTGCCGATAACTCGGTTACAAAACATGATCATCTCATACAATAAAATCAGCATCATGCCTTGACCATATCACATCACAACATGCCCTGCAAAAACAAGTTAGACGTCCTCTACTTTGTTGTTGCAAGTTTTACGTGGCTGCTACGGGCTTAAGTAAGAACTCATCTCACCTACGCATCAAAACCACAACGATAGTTCGTCAAATAGACTCCGTTTTAACCTTCTCAAGGACCGGGCGTAGTCACACTTGGTTCAACTAAAGTTGGAGAGACAGTCTTCCGCAAGCCATCTATGTGCAAAGCACGTCGAGGGAACCGGTCTCGCGTAAGAGTACGCGTAAGGTTGGTCCGGATCGTCTCGTCCAACAATACCGCCAAACCAAAGTATGACATGCTGGTAGGCAGTATGACTTGTATCGCCCACAACTCACTTGTGTTCTACTCGTGCAAATAACATCAAACCATAAAACCTAGGCTCGGATGCCACTGTTGGGTTATGTAGTAATTTCGAAAATTTTCCTATGCACATGCAAGATCATGGTGATGCATAGCAACGAGAGGGGAGAGTGTTGTCTACGTACCAACGCAGACCGACTGCGGAAGCGATCACACAACATAGAGGAAGTAGTCGTACGTCTTCCTGATCCGACCGATCCAAGCACCGTTACTCCGGCACCTCCGAGTTCTTAGCACACGTTCAGCTCGATGACGATCCCCGGGCTCCGATCCAGCAAAGCTTCGGGTAGGAGTTCCGTCAGCACGACGGTGTGGTGACGATCTTGATGTACTACCGACGCAGGGCTTCGCCTAAGCACTACAACGGTATGATCGAGGTGGAATTTGGTGGCAGGGGGCACCGCACACGGCTAAGGAACGATCTCAAGGATCAACTTGTGTGTCTTGGGGTGTCCCCTGCGCCCGTATATAAAGGATGGAGGAGGAGGAGCTGGCCGGCCAAGGTGGGAGGCGCAGGAGGAGTCCTACTCCTACCGGGAGTAGGACTCCCCCCTCCAATCCTAGTCCAACTAGGTTTCCTCAAGAGGGAAGTGAAAGAGAGAGGTGGCCGGCCCCTCTCCTAGTCCTAATAGGACTAGGGAGAGGGGGGAGGCGCAGCCCTATGTGGGCTGCCCTCTCACCTTTCCACTAAGGCCCATGTTGGCCCATTTGGCTCCCGGGGGGTTCCGGTAACCCTCCCGGTAATCCGGTAAAATCCCGATTTCACCCGGAACACTTCCGGTGTCCAAACATAGGCTTCCAATATATCAATATTTACGTCTCGACCATTTCGAGACTCCTCGTCATGTCCGTGATCACATCCGGGACTCCGAACAACCTTCGGTACATCAAAATGCATAAACTCATACTAACTGTCATCGTAACGTTAAGCGTGTGGACCCTATGGTTCGAGAACAATGTAGACATGACCGAGACACATCTCCGGTCAATAACCAATAGCGGGACCTGGATGCCCATATTGGCTCCTACATATTCTACGAAGATCTTTATCGGTCAGACCGCATAACAACATACGTTGTTCCCTTTGTCATCGGTATGTTACTTGCCCGAGATTCGATCGTCGGTATCCAATACCTAGTTCAATCTCGTTACTGGCAATTCTCTTTACTCGTTCCGTAATACATCATCTCATAACTAACATCTTAGTTATTATGCTTGCAAGGCTTATGTGATGTGTATTACCGAGAGGGCCCAGAGATACCTCTCCGACAATCGGAGTGACAAACCCTAATCTCGAAATACGCCAACCCAACATCTACCATTGGAGACACCTGTAGTACTCCTTTATAATCACCCAGTTACGTTATGATGTTTGGTAGTACCCAAAGTGTTCCTCCTGTAAACGGGAGTTGCATAATCTCATAGTTATAGGAACATGTATAAGTCATGAAGAAAGCAATAGCAACATACTAAACGATCGGGTGCTAAGCTAATGGAATGGGTCATGTCAATTAGATCATTCAACTAATGATGTGACCTCGTTAATCAAATAACAACTCTTTGTTCATGGTTAGGAAACATAACCATCTTTGATTAACGAGCTAGTCAAGTAGAGGCATACTAGTGACACTCTGTTGGTCTATGTATTCACACATGTATTATGTTTCCGGTTAATACAATTCTAGCATGAATAATAAACATTTATCATGATATAAGGAAATATATAATAACTTTATTATTGCCTCTAGGGCATATTTCCTTCACATCAATCTTTTGTCTAAATGAATTTCACAAAGAGAAGAGCAAGGGCGAACCAGGATTTATTGGCAGCATGATATTGTAATTGACGCGGTTCCAATATTTCCAGGATTCCATGAACCATTATGTGATTATTTCCAGTTTTGCAGTGGAGTGAGAACTAGAATCTTTAGCGTGTTCCAATATTTAATGCATATGTATCTTGTGATTGTGGAAATAAAAACTTAATAACCTTTGACCACGACTACCAAAGCTCAATGACAAATTGATAACATATCTTTTGTTGGGTGGATGTGGTCTCCTTTATTTCACTAATATAACTGAGCTTCAGAGAAGGCCGTTTTATGCCATTTGATTTCCCTTTTCATTATTTAAAGGAGGAGGTGATATTAGATTATTGTTATGGTAGGTGTAATCTTTTTTCTTCGATGGTATTATACATTATGAGTATGGAGTTGTTTCATTCCAAGTACAGAAGAAATTGAGTCTGTCTTGAATTTGTGTTGAATTGTTTAAATTTGTTGTCTTTTTGTATCTTCCACTCTTATTATACATTGTATCTTCCTTTTTCATGACCCAAAAATAGCTGAGAAAGCATGGCATGACATCATTTGTTTTCCATCCTAGGCTCATTTCTAGGCCTGCTATTATTCTTTTTTGTCCTTCCTAAACTGTATCCTTTCTTTACCGTTCTCCTTTTCTTATGCAGGTAACCGCTGAGGATGTTTAAAAAGGACACCACCAATAGCAGAGCACTCTATTGCTGCAATTATATGCAGGTACAAAATCAATGCTAACTTTGGGGTCTCCCTTTATGGCATTTCCTGTGATCATAAGAGCTATAAAGAGATGCATTTGGTTTTAGGTCTGTATGATTTGATGTATTTATATTTATCCAATGAAAAAGCACTTTGCTTGCTTTAGTAGATAAAAAAACTCTCTATTTATATTATGATATATCTACATATATTATTTAAATGATGCACTAAGAACTGCTTGGGATAGCAATCGTCGAGGGGGTATTTACTTCTATATTGTCTGGATCGTGTTTACACAGTTTTCTTGGCTGTAAAAGATCTACTGTTTTATATCGACCATGCATACAATGTTTACTTAGGGAATTCCAAGTCTGGAAGAAATTATTGATAAAATGTGTGTACATTCAGATCCCCGTGTGTATGTACACTGTAGTAAGTGTCTGGTTGTAATAAAATGTGAAACATTAATTGTTCCTTTATTCAATTACGGTCTTATTCATTGTTCCTTTATTCAATGACAGTTTTATCATGTTCCTGGTTATGTTGCTCATGCAGTATATGATTATATGTACCATATTTTATACTCTGCTGCCTATTGTTATGCTATTCTTTGATGTATGCTTACGTGTTTCTTGCTTCTTATTTGTCCAGCGTGTGCGTATGATGTTGTTGGGTTGTTGAAATGGCCCGTGGTCCAGTTGCGGCTCATGCTCAAGGCGCGGTCGAGGCTGGTGTTGGGTTGGTAGGTGGTCGTGGCCGTGGCCGTGGGTGTTCTACTGGTCGTCGTGGACGAGCCACTGGCCGTGGAGGTTCTAATATAGGGCGTGCCCCTGTTTCGGATCATGTCGCTGCTTGCCGGGTGCCTGACGCTGGAGCTGAGCCTCTTGACAGGCGTAGGGGTGTGAGTCGGTGGGTGCCTGCTGCTGGAGCTGAGCCTATCGCTAGGCGTGGGCATGGCGCTCGGCAGGTGCCTGCCGCTGGGCGTGGCGCCATGCCTCGGCCAAGTGGTAGGGGTGTTCGTGGCCATGTCCCTGGTCGTGGTGCTGATTCTGGGAATGCAGCCGCTGCTGTTGTCCATGGTCGGGCTGCTGGTCCTAGGTTCACCGTCGCTCCTAGGCGTGCGGTGGTCCCTGGGATTGCTAGACGTTACGTGCCACATCAGCCTGTTGGGTGTCCTCCTTGAAGCCGTACAAGTATGTGTGTCTCCATTGTTCTTCTTTTATATTTTGTCTCCTAGGGATTGATGATAATTATTTCGTTACTGTGTTGTTTGCGACGTGGTTAGGTGATGGCTGGTTCCCTTTTCTGAGCTCGATCGTGGCTGCGGTAAATCGCAGAAAACGGAAAATGTGCGTTGAGTTTCGGCGCGCTCGATATGAAGGTGCATGAAAGTTCTTCGTTTGTTGTTAGTTGTTGTTGTTGGCCATGTGGTGTCTTACTTGGTTCTGCATGTCCTGTTAAGAACATGTCGTTGATGGTCCTTTGCCGAAGGATTGGCATGGTTTCTCGGTTTATGTGAGTTCGGAGGTGACTGGGGTAGACCGCAACAGATGGAAAAGACGGAAAGTGTAGATTAAATTGCGACGTCCTGGATGCGAAGGTGCACGAGATTTCATGGTTTGTTGTTAGTTGTTCCTGTTTGTCGTATGTTCTCTTATTTGGTTTTACATGCCTTGTCAGAGATTGTTGTCCAAGGGCCTGTGCCGAAGGATTGGCAAGGTTTCTCGGTCAAGTTTGCCGAGTCCCTTAAAGGTACTTATTAACAAGAACTTTGTTGTTTTGTTTATGTGATTATTGTCTTCCTTTTACCCTTGGTTTGTGGCTGATAGTTTTGCCGTTAGCTTGCTATGCAGATAGGTCATACTACGGCCCTTCGGATTTCTTGTGCCAATACTGTGGTGCCTCCTTTTGGTTTGCTGAGTGTTCAAAGTCCAGGTCATCCTGGACACAATGTAAGATGGTTTATAATCGCTGTTGTAAAGGCGCTAAGGTATATATTTCTCCCTTTAAGGATCCCCCGGCCTATCTCCGTGAGCTCCTTCGATTCGATGGTACTTCTCGTGCTAAAAAATTCATCCGGACTATACATGAGTACAACTGTATGTTCGCTTTCACTTTGATGGGTGCTACTATTGAACGCTCGTTTGGTGGTAGCTGTGGACCTAAGATTTTTAAGATCAGTGGTCAAGTGTCTCATCGTATTGGTTCGTTGGTGCCTAGTGGTGATGATACACCTAAGTTTGCTGAGTTGTATATACATGACCCAGCTAATGAGATTAGACATAGGATGAATGCCTTAAATCCATATGACAAGCCTACTGGGGGTGTGGATGAGAGTATAGTGATTGGTCTTAGAGACATGCTTAATGAGTTTAACCCATTGGTACAAACCTTTCGGGAGGCGAGTAAGATGATAGAGGATCGTGGTGATGAACCCATCGAGGATATCTCGATTCGTATTATTGGACCTTCGGAGGGTGATAGTCCACAGTTTAGTTTGCCTACAACCACTGGGCTTGCTGCTTTAGTTGTCGGTGGTGGCTTCACGTTAGAGGCATCTTCTCGGGATATTGTTGTTTGCAGTCGTTCTGACGGTTTGCAGCATATATCTTCTCTGAACACTGCATTCATGCCTCTGCAATACCCTTTGCTTTTCCCTTATGGAGAGAGAGGGTTCCAGGTGGATGTTCCTCACTTGATTGTTCCTGAAGAAGATGATGACGATGGACCTATAGATCCTAATCCTGCACCTGGAAGTCCGACCGTTGAGGCGTCCTCTTCATACCCTTCTAGGGGTGGTGATGCTTCCACAAATAGTCAGAATAGGATGACCATGCATGATTACTATCATTTTATGTGCCATTACAAGGGTGATCAGCCAAATCCATATATATGTTATGGTCTCCTCTCGTCCCAGTCGGTTGTTGATGCACGTGCGTGCATCGATGAAAGTAGACTGTGGTATATCATAAGAAATCAGGACATGCTTAGATCAGAGTACATGCAGGGTATTACTGATGCGGTAGGTGATGGGTGTGTTGATGGTGATGCTCTTGGGAAGAGGACCATTGTACCTTCCAGTCACATAGGCGGTCGTCGTTACTTCCATGAAAATTTCCATGATGGCCTTGCCGTTTGTCGGGTGCACGGTGCGCCTGACATATTTACCACTTTCACTTGCAATCCCAAGTGGCCTGAGATCACAAGTGCATTGGAACCAGGTCAGACGCCTTTTGATAGGGCGGATATTGTTGTTAGGGTCTATCACATGAAGCTCACCGAGTACTTGGACGAGATTAAGTCAGGCCGGGCTTTTGGCCCCATTACGGCTGGTATTGTGAATGTTGTGCTCTATGTGTGGCTGTTTTTTTAATGATGTTTTACTTCTATTGGCTGGTCTGTCTAATTTTTATGTCCTTTTTTCAGTGTTGTATACCGTTGAGTTCCAGAAGCGGGGACTGCCTCACGCGCATATACTTGTCTGCCGAAGAGGGGGTAACGGTGAGATTGGTGTTGAATATATTAATTCATTAATATCTGCTAAAATACCTGATGCATTGCTTGATCCTCTAGTATATGCTTTAGTTTCTGAGTTTATGATGCACGGTCCATGTGGTGAAATGAACGATAAATGTGTTTGTATGAAAAAGGGTGTTTGTTCTAAATATTTCCAAAAAGATTTTAGAGATACCACTGTCATTGATGATAATGGGTTTGCCTTATATCGACGTCGTGACGACGGTCGAAGGGTCTATAAAAATGGTCATTACCTTGACAATAGGCATGTTGTTCCTTATAATATGGCAATGCTCAAGAAATTTCAGGGACATATAAATGTAGAGTGGTGTAATAAGACACGGGTGATGAAATATCTCTTTAAGTATGTCACCAAAGGTGCTGACTACTCTAAGGTCATGTTAGAAAGGCTAAAAAATTGACTAAATCTGGTTGTCGTACAGTAGATGAGGTTCAGGAGTATCTGATATGTCAGTATATATGTGAGTACGATGCATTGTGGCGCATATTTGGGTTTGAAATACACTTTAAAATGCCGTCGGTTCAAAGGCTGACCGTTCACATGCCTAGCATGAATACTGTCTACTATCGTGTTGGTGCTGACCTCACGAAAATTGTTGATTCTGACTTCTTGCGAAAGACTATGCTTACCAAATGGTTTGTTGCGAATGAGATGTTCGAAGATGCTCGTTCATTAACTTATTGCGATTTTCCAACTGCTTTGACCTGGGACGCTAAAAGTAGGTCATGGCATCCAAGGGGTGGAGGTGAAAAGATTGGCCGCGTGTATTATGTACATCGTTTGAGTGGTGAGTTGTATTACTTGCGCATGCTTTTGATGATTGTTAAGGGGGCTAGGTCTTTCGAAGATCTGCGAACATATGATGGTCGTCTTTATCACACCTTTAAAGAGGCTTGTGCCACGCGCGGTTTGTTAGGAGATGATAACGAGTGGTACATAGCATTTGATGAAGCGGTTGTTTCGGGGTTTGGGCATCGACTTAGACAGCTATTTGTGACTATGCTCATGCATTGTTCTATCAAGGATGAGATGGGGCTCTTTGAACGTTACTACGCTAGCATGTACGATGATATCCAACATGGGTTGTGTCGTGCCCTGGGTAATCTAAACTATGTTCTTCCTCCTGAAAGATTGAGAAATATGCTTCTTGATGAGTTGGCTGACATTTTCTTGAAACGTGGTTCTGATATAAGAAGTTTTAACTTGCCGTCTCGCTCTGACAAAGGTGAGTAGTCTGATGATAATCGTCTAATTCGTGAGGAACTGTCTTATGATGCATGTGCTCTATCTAAATAGTCCTTGGTTATGTTTGATAGTTTAAATGAGGACCAATTGGTTGCTTATAAGACGATTGTAGAGTGTGTGCAGGCGGGGATACCAGGCTTTTTTTGTCTCTCAGTACAGTGGTACTGGGAAGACATACCTGTGGAGTGCAATATGTGCTTTCCTTAGGGGCGAGAGGAAGATAGTGCTTACTGTTGCGTCGTAGGGCATTGCGTCGCTGTTGTTGCCTGGTGGGAGGACTGCTCATTCTCGCTTTAACATACCTATTCTTCTTGAAGATAATACACAGTGTGATATTAAAAGAGGCTCTAAGCTTTGTAAGTTGTTGATGGTATCTTCGCTTGTTATTTGGGACGAGGCGCTGATGACACACAGGAAATTCTTTGAGGCTCTAGATAGAACTTTGTGTGATGTCCTCTCTGTGGCTAATCCAGATCTTGCTGATATTCCGTTCGGTGGAGTAGTGATGGTCTTGGGTGGTGACCTTAGATAAATCTTACCGGTTGTTGAGGGAGGTACTAGGCCTCAGATCATTGATGCAGCAATCACAAATTCTCCGCTATGGCATTCTGTCCAAAAATTGTCGCTTTCTATTAACATGCGCTTGGGTGTGCATGGTGCGGATACCCAGGCGTAGAAGGATGTTGCCTTATTTAGCAGATGGGTGCTAGATCTTGGGGAAGGGAAGTTGCCTGTCACAAAGCGAGGCGATGAGGTTGAGGCTTCTTGGATACAGATACCGGACGACCTCTTGGTTTGTACGTCTGGTGATCCAATAGCTGCTATTGTTTCTTCTGTCTATGGTGATTTTTTGCATAACTACCTGAACACTGGTTACTTGCAAGAGAGAGCCATTTTAGCCCCTACCAATGACCATGCTAAGGATATTAATGATCATATTCTTGCATTGGTTCCTACTGATAGCAGAGACTATTTGAGTGCTGATTCTATTGATGATTCTTCGGATTCTGTTAGGGACAAAGATGTTTACTATCCAGTCGAGTACCTGAATGCAACTAAAATTATAAATTTCCCAAATCACAGGCTGACTCTTAAGGTTGGTGTTCCGATTATGCTTCTCAGGAACCTGAGCCAGGCAAATGGTTTGTGTAATGGTACACGACTAACTGTAAAAGAATTAGGTGTTCGGCTTATCGAAGCTGTCATTATGACTGGCTCACATGTGGGTGATACTGTTTATATCCCCAGGATTGAATTATTGGCAAAGAAGGGAAATGCATCCTTTGTGCTTAGACGTCGCCAGTTTCCTGTTTGTGTGTGCTATGCCATGACAATTAATAAGAGCCAGGCGAAGACCCTGATTGTTGTTGGTATATATCTTAACGGTCCTGTTTTTACTCACGGGTAGCTATATGTGGCAGTGTATCGTGTTACGTCGAGGGCTTCTTTGAAAATCCTTATATTAGATGCTGATGGCAAATGCGGCTCTGAGACCAAGAACATTGTTTTCCCTGAGGTCTTCCGGGCCGCGGGGATGACTTAGGTTTGTGTATGATGGTAGTCTTCATTTTGGTAGGTTTTGGCATGCTTTTGTGAGTTGGGTGATATTTTTGGTGGCGACATATAGTGTGGGCTGAATAAATATGTCATCCCATGTGATGGGGGTGATATTTTGAATGTCTGCGTGTACTGGGATTGGCCTTATTCCGCGGTTTGGTTTATGTCATAGAGATTTACTGAGTTTAATGGTGAAGTTGTGTTTTGGTGCTGATACTTTTGTTGTAGATGGTGATGACTGATCTGCAGGCTCTTCTTGTGGGGAACAAGAACCTGACCATCCGCGTGTATGTTTCGCGTCTGTAGCAGCATTGTGGATCCACTGATAACGGTCCTATCAAACACACTGACATGGTCCTTTTGGATGTGCAGGTACATGGCTTCTCTAGACCCCGTGCCCTATGTTGTTTGTAATTTTCTCCTGCCTTTTCTGCTTGGTAATTGATGTTTGTTGTTTCTTGGCAGGTCTAACATCTATGCTGAGATTGGTGAGAAGCTCGTGCCTAAGTTCAATTGAGACAACCACATCCGTGTTGTTTCTTGGCATGGGCAACCACATCTATGCTGATATTGGTGAGAAGCACGTGCTAATACCCTTTTTTGTGACTTGCATTGATACTTTTCTTATTTGACCCCACCAAAATATATCTCAATGCAGCTATTCTCTAATCTAAACATGGATGACTTTCAACAGCCTCTTAGTTTTCATGCATTTGGCAAGAGAATCCTACTTTGTTACATGGTTTGATAAAATAACTACAGCAAAGATGTGTAGCTTTCATGTCTTGCTCAATATGTTCTATAATGATGAAAGCCTCTTTTATTTGCCAGGCTCCTGGGCTCCTTTATAGGTCTGTTGCTGTGAAGCTTGTGGTTGGCATGCATTTCAATGTATGATGTCCTATAACTGTATCTTCTAGCATGCAACCATTTTTGGAGGGACTCAAGTTTGAACTGACCGATTTCTTCTAGCATTCAATTGTTATGAGGGTGTTGGAGAAGGTGGGGCGTTAGAGCAGAGCCTATTGCAGCATCCACGACCTCCTCGGGCATGGCCAATCCCGACAGGTTGACCAGGTTGCGGGGTTTGGTTAGCAGTGTGTGTGTGGCCAGTGGTTGGAGCACACTGAAGTGGAGGAGCAGTGTTGTTGTCGACCATGGATTCAGGTAGTTTATGATCTTCTCTCTTGTTGTGGTGGTCCGACAGGTTACTGTTTAAATGATGCATTGGTCGCAGTTGGTGTCGTGCTTGCATGTCTGCTATAATGCCTCTGCTACAACATGACATATGTTAATGTAGTGTTTATTAAGGTTTGGTCGGCATGCTGAATAAGTCCAATATCCATCTGTCTATGTTTCTATACCTTATGGCTTACGTGATTAAACATGGGTTTATCAGTGTGTAGCAGATCCTGAGAGTTCTGTCAGGATAGGGAGAGACACTAAGGCAAAAGGCAAATGTATATGCTCCTTATTACTTATCAGAAATATTTTCCTGGGAGTTCATTTTCATTGTTTCTCATCTGAAATTAGATTCATAATGATGCCATTCCTACATCTCATTTTGTATTGGTTATCTTCTGATATTATGAGTCTTGGGGATTATAAGTGACATTAAACTGTTCACTCTTATGAGTGATCATGAGATGCATGTACTGTTTGCCATAAGGTTCTTGCAACGTTTCCTATAGCTAGATGGAGCTGCCAAAATAATTGAAGTTAACATGTTTTATATTAGAAAGAATTTGATTAAACCAAATGTATTTTGCCATCCTTGTAGTTGGACTAATATCAAAGCAATTTCCGTTAAAAAATTTCCTACCACCAGACTATTATCCAAGCATTTTTTGACACAAGGTTGAATCTTAAATGGTGGATGGTTGATAATTTGTCCAGGTTGAGATCAGCCACTGATGACATGAGTCTTCTACCCTGCTCCTGTGAAGGTAATCGAAGGCCTGCGCCTCCCATCATGATATCCTCTCTCAGCTTGCACCTCTTCATGTGTGCTCCTCCTCCCAGTTTATTCTTACCACTGTTTGGGTTGCTTGATTCAGGTTTCTGTTTCTAAAATTAAATCAAGTCTCAAGGAATGAGATGGAAGCGTTGTTCAGGCTCTATGAGAAGGTGAACTGCTCTATCAATGACGATGAACTCATCCAATTGGTACCTCCAAACAACTTACTTCCTATATGTTCTTGGGATCAAGTAATGTGATGTTGGTTTACTAAATTTGTGTTCCTGTCAGCTAATAAGACCATCCTTTCCGTTTTCAGCACTTTATTGGTAACAATTTTACCATCCGAGGATACATCCAAATTACAGGTTGTGCTATTTGTTATCTTCTCTTTTTATTCTGGATGCATGTTTCTGATATCCCTTTTATTCCTATTCGTTGCATACCTTATTTATTAGAAGGTCTAATTGCAAGTATTTGCAAGATCAAATTGTCATGCAAAATTTTCTTTGCAGTGTGCATGAATTGCCCCTCCTGTACAAACTTTATGTCTATGAAATCTTTTTAGGAGCTGCTAGACATGGCTTCTTTTTAGGAGCACATGCTTGCTGATACGCTATTTTCATCTAAATTCCGTAAAGAATGGCATGGAATATTTTGCTTGGGTTCATTCGAAAACGCCCTCGCCCAGCATGGTTTAAGTTAACATATTCTATACAAGTAAATGGTTAACATAGTCTGTACCTGCCTCTTGGGTGATTTTGTGAGTTGTGATAGATTGCTCCAGATGATGCATCCTCTACAAATTTCTAGGATTCAAGGTCCCCTGACCCTGGCCAAGGACTATGTTCGGTAGAATATTTGTTGCTAATTGAATTGTAATTTGTGCTAGGTGAATGGTAATGGAATACTCCTTCCGTTTAGAAATAATGGTCGTAGTTTTGACCTCAAACTGCGTCAGTTATTTCTGAACGGAGGGAATACTTATGTTACAAGTAGAATATCACTGACCGCGTGAAGTTCAAAAATTCGTAGTCTTATACAAATAGAAAGAATATATGATCTGACCTCATTTCTTAATCCTACGGTATCGCTGCATTAGTTTACGAGCTGTTACACACATACATGGCTTGAAGTTTTGGGATAAATGGGACAAACATAGGGTTGCATATTGTCAATCCAAGTTTTCTCCGCAAATCAATTTGACACTAATCCTTAGAAAAAAGATATTTCTGTTGCATAGATTGCGTTGTATAGGTTGTTGACTTGATTGACATCACTCCAGTTTTATGGTGGCACAAAAAATAATTTAATTCTGTTACTTGCAACTGCAACTCTTTCTCATCACACATAATGTTAACCTTATAGAGCTAAGGTGGTTATAGTTAGAAACCTCTACATGGATTTATTTACGGTTTCAAAATAGTGTGAACTATAAAACGTCTTATATTTTAGGACAGTGGTAGTAGTTAACATGATTGTTTCAGATTCTGCCATGGAAGCATTTTACCCCTTTTGCAACTTTTGTTACACTAAATTAGTACCGACTGGTAATATTTCTTCTCTGTATATTTTACATTACAGGATTAGAACGAAAAGAAGAAACTACAGCATCACATAACTGCAGCAAAGAAGGTAATGCATGAGATGGAACAGGGTCGTATTATGGAAGGTTAGCTCTGAATTAATGTTCATCATATGTGCTATGTACTAATGATTGTCTTCAGGGATTATTCCATTCATATTGCTCTGAATTAATCATACACTCATGCTACCTCATTACCTTATTATGTTACAACTTTGATGAAAAAGTCATTGTTGGTATTTGGAGTGCAAACTGTAGAATTAGGATCCTCTGACATCTATTTACTACTTTGAATTAATTATTATTCGATGACCATATAAATACACATTTCCAGATAATATATATTAGTTTGTCTATTCAATGGTGTCATTTTAAATTTTTATAGGCATTAAGATCTCCCTGTTATTTTTGTTCTAAGGATGCACTTCAGTATTATGTAACTATGCTGATTTTACTGTCAGCATAAATAATAAATTAGTTAAGATTTCTGCTACATAACTTTACACCGTAACAAACCTGGAGACTTCTAACTGGAAGACACAATTTTCATTTTTGAAGCGAAGAACAGAATCCCTGATGTTCCACGGAGTGTTTTCAATTAAAGGTAAAAAAAGGAAAAAAGAAGTCTGGAGCTCTCTTGGCTGTACAAGAAAGAGGGGTTACTTCACATACTCATCAGCAGTGAGGCTAATATCATCTCTAATCAAGTGAAAAAGCAAGGGCGCAACCTTAGTTTTCTGTTGGAAGGCTTCTATTTCTCTCATTCCAGAGGTGCTATGTAGCAACCTGACCCGAATGGATCAAGTCTCTGTGCTTAAGTGTCATCCCTGGATCGGTATGCTGACACACACAGTACTCGAAGGATTTATAACAGAGGTAAATCACATGTATAAAGTAACGTAAATACTATTACCTCAATCCATATAGCGGAAGCAACAAGGTTGTGGATTCCCATCAACACCAACGGCAAAGTTGAGTGTAGAAATCGTAACCCTAACGTATCACTTACTCGTCGTAAGAAACCTGCAACATGAGACGTTGCAGCCCGAAACGGGTCAGTACATTGGATATACTGGCAAATTCACACCATAGAGAACGATGAACAATGGCTATCACTACATGCATATATGGCTGGTGGAAAATCTCTATTGTTATATGTTTTTGCGAAAAGCCAATTTTTCCCTACTGCAAAGGAATAAATTTTTATTTAACTATCATGGTGGTTGTTAAACATTGAGAATGGCTGAAAGCATTCTCAATCCCAATTAAGCATCATCATTAAAACCCAACAATATTCATTTAAGGTAACGTGATGAGATCAACACGATAATCCAAGAACTAGATACTCAAGACGTCCATAACCGGGGACATGGCTAATCATGATTAGTTTATACACTCTGCAAAGGTTTGCGCACTTTTCCCCACAAGACTCGATCTCCTCCGTTGGATTTCTCGCACTACATGGTGTTTGAGAAACGGATGACTGAGACATAGTCTTTCAGAAGCGTTTGCACCTTACAATGGGTAGACCGTACCACCTACAACCCCTACATCTGCTAGTCTACCACTATAAGAGTTCACACGACTTAATCAACTATGCTAGAGCCCATAATAGCTTGTGGCTGCACACGGAACTTTCTAGGATGAATAATCTTATGATCCCTTTGAGCCTGGGTGGCGAACCATAGGAGGATCACACGGTAACCCCGGGATCTCCTAGGACAACACTGGTATATCCCAGGTGTCCGGGCAAGTCCACTGGTATATCCCCAGGTGTCCGGGTAAGTCCACTGGTATATCCCCGGGGTGCCCCAACCAATCCACCTAGATATGTATTAAAGTAGCCACCTTAAGTTAAACCTTAGTTAACAATAATCTTGCACATCTGTCATGAAATACTCTCAAACCCAATCCACGTCTACGAGCATAGCATGGCAATATAAGCATAACATAATAGTAACTCCCAAGGGTTTGAATGTAACAGGTAATAGGTTCCTACCCCATCAACTACTTCCCATTACCCACATGTTATCAATTCCTAACCATGCAATGTTTGAGGGTTGAAACTAATGCATAAAATTGGGTGTTAAAGGGATATGATCAAAGTGTGAACTTGCCTGCAATGTTGATGAAGATGATTCGCACTCAAAAATCTTGATAGCTCTACTCGTCACACTCCGGTTAATCTATCGTAATCAAGCAATAGTAACCACACATAAGCAATCACTCAAAAGACCAGAAAGATCGAAGAAGACGATTCGGAAAACTTCAAAACCAAGCAAATAACTCTTACAACATAAAACAATTTCTAACAGTACCAAAATTATATGAATTTGGCCTTATTAGAATGTTTAGGTCAAGAGCTTCGATTTGCCAAAAGAATCAACTCAAACGGAGCTACGAAACTCAAGTTATGATCAAACGAGGTTTGAATTCAAATCTGATCTAATTCAAATTTTAAACTTTTCAAAAACATGTTTAAGTTGTTTTACTGGATAGAGGAGATCATAACGAAGATGTGCGCGTTGGTTTCATTGAATTTGGATAAACGGGTAAAAAGTTACGACGTTTTGAAGATCAGGGGCTATTCTGCAAATAAGTTATTCACAAACGGGTCCCTGGCCGAAAATAACAGAAAAAGAAAAGGACTAAAAGGCGAACGCTTGCTTATAAGGTCTAAACAGTAGACGTTCGTTGTTTAATAAAACCTAAAAAAAGATCTAGTCTGCGGGTTTTTTAGAAAACCGAACTTAAAAAGACCGGGGTTGGTTTTATACCGGTTCGCGGCGGTTCTGGCGAATAAAACCGACGACGGCGGCGAGACCAACATCGAGGCGAACGGCGGCGGCTCCGGGCGAGGTTGCGGGCGGCGGTGACAGCGGAGGTGGCGGCGGACTGCGGCGGGAGGAGCGGTGGTGCGGCGCGGGGCAGCGGCGGCGGTGGCGTTCGGCGGGAGTAGCGGAGGTGGCGGCGGACTGCGGCGGGAGGAGCGGTGGTGCGGCGCGGGGCAGCGGCGGCGGCGTTCGGCGGGAGCAGCGGCGCGGCGGCGGCTACGAGATGCGAGGGCGACGACGGCTTCTGTGAGGGGAGAGAGAGGCGGCGGCGGCGCTTATATGGGGGCGGGGCGGCTCCGTGGTGTGGGCGAGGGGGCAGGAGAGGCGGCGGCGGGAGTGGCCAGGCGAAGCACGGCGGCGGCGGTGGCGTGCTGGCTCGGGACTTCTTCCCGAAATCGGGGACGAGCGGCGTGGGCCGGCTGGGCCGTGGCCTGGCGAACTGGGCCGGCGCGGTCCGGTCGGTCTGAAGTTTTTTTTAAGATTTTCCAGACAAAAGAAAAAATAAATAAATCAAAATAAATAAATTTTTTATATAGGCATATGATATATCAAAATTTTCAGAAAAAGATTCTCTACGACATGAACATTTTTCTAGTATTAAATAAAATACACACAAATTCTAATAATTCCAACAGTGCTCCTGCTCTAATAAAATCCACCAAAATCATTTTAAAAAAACCAAAATGATTTCAAATTAATTTTTCAACAATTTTCTGTTGTAGGGAATCATGTTACCCTATTTTCCATATATTTTATTTTTGGAAAAAATAATTTGAATAAAACTCAAATAACTCCAAATTGAAAATAAATTCAAAAGGGCTTTGAATTTGATTCTTCGAAACTCCCAACTCATATTTCATATGTTTTGAAGAATTCATTTTATCTTCTCTCATGAAAATCATTGAGTTGCATAAAGTTTCAGAATTGGAAATATTCTCAAATGGAATTCAAGTATTTTCAACACCCCTTGTCATTTAAATAAATGGAAGAAGTCATGTCATCTTCTCTCTAGGGTTCTGTGATGAAAAGAATTTGAATTCACGGAGATCATAAAAGCAAAAATGAAAGTTTGGGAAAGTCCTTTTATTCCCTCTCATTTAAGACAATCAATCAAACAATCAATCATTTCTATCTATTTATTATAACGTTCCAAAATATAGAATTTTGGGTGTTACAAACCTACCACCCTTAAAAGGAATCTCGTCCTCGAGATTCGGAGAGGCTAGAAAGAAATAGTTAGGGTTTGGGGTCTTCTCAAAATCCATCGATCATCACAGGGGTCTGGGGTGCTACCACCCTTAGAAGCATGGTTAATATTCCATCAAAACTCATATACTCCATCCTTATTCTTGACAGTGTCGGTCTTCTCAGATCCTCGAGAAGATTCCTTCTCTGAGCTCTTCCGGTAGTGGCATAACCTTTTCCTCAATTCTTCTGTCTTTTCCTCTTAGTAAGGTTATTCCGAGATTGGGTCTTCTTACCTGACGGGTCTAGCGCCAATACTAATAAACTATCGATATCTCATGGTGGTAATCCAATTATGGTTTCTCCCGCAGGAAATGGGTCTGGGTTGATCCTCACCGTATAACCTACGGTTGGCAAAGCTGCCGTGTACAAGGGAAAAATTCTTATACCATTCTAAGGTTTAAACAGGGTTTTGATCGTTGTCTCTTTACTATAGGTAAGTCACTCATATTTACCATCCCACATAGCAAGGCGAATAATAAGAGTAAGTCGGTATGGTGATCAATCCATCCCGCACCCAAATCATTACCTTGTATACGGTTTAGCGAATCTCGCATTCTAACACTCGGTCATCCTCACAAGCATTGCAGAATTTCTCTTGTCGACGAACCAAGTTCGGATATATCCATAGATTCTGCAAGCCAGATAAACATCTATCGTTCCTTCACAACTCTCAGGTTTTGCGTAAACTCCTATAAAATCGTCTGTCGACAAAGGTATATCCTCTTCCAGGGTTCTTCCTTCAGCAAGAATGTGCTTGCTTCTTGGCAGGTCCTGGGGCCGGTGGGTTATGGCCCATCTCATCACTTGTAGTCCTTGAACTTATCATCAGGCAACTTATCATTATTCCAACTTCCAACTTCCTAGTATTCTTAAATCCATCCAATCGTATTGTCTTCCTTCCTTCTATTGGCACCAAAACTAGGACATGTTTACTCAGACTCATCATGGAATTTTCATTGATCCATATTCCCAACACCATACCTCCTTTATATCCAATAGTAATTTATCTCTTCATCCTCGTGGGATATCCCACATACCGAGATAAAAACTTATACTTATGAAGTCCATATTCACTTCGTGGAACATCATTATCCTTTCCAGGGTCAAGCGTCCTTACAGGGGAATATTGGCCATCTCTACATGGCACTTCTTCAACTGGGAAACGTGGAACACATCATGAACTCCTGATAGTCCTTCGGGTGACTCCAACTTGTTGGCCACTTCTCCCATATGCTCCAAAACTCGGTATGGTCCTACAATTCTCGGGGCTAACTTTCCCTTAACTCCAATTCGTTTAACTCCTCGCAGAGGGGACACATGAAGACATGCTCTGTCTCCAATTTCATAGACTACCTCCTTGCGTTTTTTAGTCTGCATAACTCTTCTGCCTGGACTGAGCTACCTCCAGTCTATCTCGAATCAACTTAACATTCTCTTCTGACTCCTTGATCACATTTGGTCCAAACAACTGACGGTCTCCAACTTTATCCCACATTGTCTTGGGGTATCACACATATCGAGATAAAACTCGTATTCATTTTGTCCGAAATCCACTCAGTGGAGTATCCTTATCTTTTCCAGGGGTCAAGGGTTCTTATAGTGTACTACCACCCTTAAAATGCACAAATCTTCCATAGACCATATTTCTCATATCCTCAGAATGGCCAAAATTCTTCTTCATAGAGTAACAACTCATAAAATCCATATCAGTACCAACGATGCTAACTTTATTCATTCTCAAGTGATTACAATCTCTCGCTTTTACATTACATGTCTCAACTCAACACCTCAACATAAAAGAAAATGTTCTCACTTCTACTACTCCATTTCTTTTGTTGCAAACTCAACTATCTAGCACAAGTTTCCTTCTCCTTCGGGCATTCTCTGGCAAAGTGCCCTGCTCCATTACAAAGAAAACATATCACTTCTGACAAGTCTCGAGGTTTCCTTTTTGGGCAACTGTTGAGGTAGTGCCCTGACTCCTTGCACCTGTAACAGGTGATATGACTCAGGTCCTTCCTGGGCTCCAATCGGTTTCTCTTCCTGGAATTTTCCAGTTCAATCAGGGCTTCTATTTCCTGTGGGTCATACTCTACTTCCTCCATCGGGAATTTTACTAGATCCCCGTTCAAACAATTTTGGGAGATGTGTCCTTCTTCTCCACATGAATAGCAAGACTTAGTGCAGGGTTTACTCGGGTCTTCTTTAGGTGTGTCCTCCATCTCTTCCTTCATCACGGGTTCTTCTAAAATTCCCATAAGGGCTCCTTTCTTTACTTCTTTCTTCTGTTGGATGGTTCGTTGTACCATGGGGTAAATATGACACTGAGCAGGATAGTGGGTAGTCCCTTCACACAAGAAACAAGTAATCTGCCTAATTGGGCATTCTTCAACTGGGTGACTTCCTTCACAATTAGGGTATTCATCCTTGTGTTCTTTATGGGTGTGTCCTATTTCTCCACAAATCTTGCATGCACAAGGTTTCTTCATATCCTTTCCATAAGGCTTCAACTTCTGGGACACAATGTGAGATCTTTGCAGAGTCAACTTTAATTCTCTCCAAGTGGTTACTCCTTGCCATCCATTCATGGTTTGGTACATCCTCCACCAAGTAACAGCACCTCTTTCAAAGCACTGAAGAGCATGTTGGGTCATATCATTTCCAACTATAGGGTTATTCTTCATATGATCCTCCATGTTCTAAATCCATCGGTCTGTCTCCAATTGACTCATCGGTCCAAAAAATATAAGCTCTTCTTCATTCATCCTCTATTGGGTCCATGTGGGTTTGGGGTAAGATAAGAGAGAGGGAGAGGGATACACACAATACAAACAAAAGTTTTGAAAAGACAGATTTTATTTGTGGCCGTCGGGAAAAACATCAAACAATGACAGCTCACAATCATCGCATCTAACGTAGGCATATGAAATGGGTTTGGTCTTCTAAAGGTCAATAAATCTTCAAGGTCGTATAACTCTTCAAGTCTTGTTCATGCCTCCAATGGCTTCTTCCGGTCATACTTGTCTTTCTCAAGTCCTTTTGCCAGCTCATCTCTACTGTAGCAAAGTCTCTGGTGACATCCTTGAATATTCTAGAGTTGCATTCCAAACTTCTAGGTTTCAACATCCTTGGCATGAGCCATGGTCATACTGTCCTTCGGTTCCTGACAAATCTCTGGTATCTCGAGGTTGTAGCTCCTCCAGCTTGGCTACTTCAACTTCTGGGTCCTAAGTTCTTCATGAAATGCTCCTTGTCAAAATACAGCTTCTTGTAGCTCCATCTTAACTTCTTGATGTACTATTCCAGATTCTGGTGATACACCGACTAGGGCTAAAACTTCATCTTACTAATAGGTGCTCCATCAGCCTTCTTCCATCAAATCCATTCTGAAGAAATGCATCCTTAACTCAGCACGGTGACCATAGTATCAGTGGCGATGACATCACGGATAACCGTGTTTCTGCTCTTGTCATTCCCATGAGCTATCTCTCCATAGTTGATATCTCCTGCCTTAGGGTTTCTTGAAAAAACTTTGAGTCCTATGCTCCATGTTCCAGTCTTTCTCCAACACACCTTGATCTCGGGTATTGACAGTTTCCATAGTCTGCCAAGTTCCATAAGGGTAGCCTTCCTAGGTCACACAAATCTGGAAATTCTTTGGAGCCTCCAATTCTCCTAGTCTTCAGAGTCTTCAACAGTTGTAGTTTCCATTATCATAATGTATGGTAAAATCCTCTTCATTCCGAATGGTCTCAGTTGTCCGATATCTTGTACTTCTTGAAGTGGTCTCATCAGCCGAAACTTCGTGTGGTCAAAAAGGGGGAAAGGGGTATGGTCTCACTAAAGGGAATTTTTGAATAATCTCAGAAGAGAAGAAAGGTAAAAGATCTTTTTGAAAGGAAAAGTTGTAGAGAAAAATCTTTGCTATGGGCTTGCCAGTTTCTAGAGTCACGTCCTACAGTCAACATGTGCTCTGATACCATCTTGTAGCAGCCTGACCCGAATGGATCAAGTCTCTGTGCTTAAGTGTCATCCCTGGATCGGTATGCTGACACACACAGTACTCGAAGGATTTATAACAGAGGTAAATCACATGTATAAAGTAACGTAAATACTATTACCTCAATCCATATAGCGGAAGCAACAAGGTTGTGGATTCTCATCAACACCAACGGCAAAGTTGAGTGTAGAAATCGTAACCCTAATGTATTACTTACTCGTCGTAAGAAACCTGCAACATGAGACGTTGCATCCCGAAACGGGTCAGTACATTGAATATACTAGCAAATTCACACCATAGAGAACGATGATCAATGGCTATCACTACATGCATATATGGCTGGTGGAAAAGCTCTATTGTTATATGTTTTTGCGAAAAGCTAATTTTTCCCTACTGTAAAGGAATAAATTTTTATTTAACTATCATGGTGGTTGTTAAACATTGAGAATGGTTGACAGCATTCTCAATCCCAATTAAGCATCATCATTAAAACCCAACAATATTCATTTAAGGTAACGTGATGAGATCAACAGGATAATCCAAGAACTAGATACTCAAGATGTCCATAACCGGGGACACGGCTAATCATGATTAGTTTATACACTCTGCAGAGGTTTGCGCACTTTTCCCCACAAGACTCGATCTGCTCCGTTGGATTTCTCGCACTACATGGTGTTTGAGAAACGGATGACCGAGACATAGTCTTTCAGAAGCGTTTGCACCTTACGATGGGTAGACCGTACCACCTACAACCCCTACATCTGCTAGTCTACCACTATAAGAGTTCACATGACTTAATCAACTATGCTAGAGCCCATAATAGCTTGTGGCAGCACACGAAAGTTTCTAGGATGAATAATCTTATGATCCCTCTGAGCCTGGGTGGCGAACCATAGGAGGATCACACGGTAACCCCAGGATCTCCTAGGACAACACTGGTATATCCCCAGGTGTCCGGGCAAGTCCACTGGTATATCCCCAGGGTGCCCCAACCAATCCACCCAGATGTGTATTAAAGTAGCCACCTTAAGTTAAACCTTAGTTAACAATAATCTCGCAGATCTGTCATGAAATACTCTCAAACCCAATCCACGTTTACGAGCATAGAATGGCAATATAAGCATAACATAATAGTAACTCCCAAGGGTTTGAATGTAACGGGTAATAGGTTTCTACCCCATCAACTACTTCCCATTACCCACATGTTATCAATTCCTAACCATGCAATGTTTGAGGGTTGAAACTAATGCATAAAACTGGGTGTTAATGGGATACGATCAAAGTGTGAACTTGCCTGCAATGTTGATGAAGATGATTCGCACTCAAAAATCTTGATAGCTCTACTCGTCACACTCCGATTAATCTATCGTAATCAAGCAATAGTAACCACACATAAGCAATCACTCAAAAGACCAGAAAGATCGAAGAAGACGATTCGGAAAACTTCAAAACCAAGCAAATAACTCTTACAACATAAAACAATTTCTAACAGTACCAAAATTATATGAATTTGGCCTTATTAGAATGTTTAGGTCAAGAGCTTCGATTTGCCAAAAGAATCAACTCAAACGGAGCTATGAAACTCAAGTTATGATCAAACGAGGTTTGAATTCAAATCTGATCTAATTCAAATTTTAAACTTTTCAAAAACATGTTTAAGTTGCTGGATAGAGGAGATCATAACGAAGATGTGCGCGTTGGTTTCATTGAATTTGGATAAACGGGTAAAAAGTTACGGTGTTTTGAAGATCAGGGGCTATTCTGCAAATAAGTTATTCACAAACGGGTCCCTGGCCGAAAATAACAGAAAAAGAAAAGACTAAAAGGCGAATGCTCGCTTATAAGGTCTAAACAGGGGACGTTCGCTGTTTAATAAAACCTAAAAAAACAGATCTAGTCTATGGTTTTTTTTAAAAACGAACTTAAAAAGACCGGGGTTGGTTTTATACCAGTTCGCGGCGGTTCCGGCGTATAAAACCGACGACGGCGACGAGATCAACGTCGAGGCGAACGGCGGCGGCTCCGGGTGAGGTTGCGGGCGGCGGTGACGGCGGAGGTGGCGGCGGACTGTGGCGGGAGGTGGCGATGGTGCGGCGCGGGGCAGCGGCGGTGGCGGCGTTCGGTGGGAGCAGCGGCGCGGCGGCGGCTACGAGATGCGAGGGCAGCGACGGCTTCTGTGAGGGGAGAGAGGGGCAGCGGCGGCGCTTATATGGGGGCGGGGCGGCTCCGTGGCGTGGGCGAGGGGGCAGGAGAGGCGGCGGCGGGAGTGGCCAGGCGAAGCACGGCGGCGGCGGTGGCGTGCTGGCTCGGGACTTCGTCCCGAGCTCGGGGACGAGCGGCGTGGACCGGCTGGGCCGTGGCCTGACGAACTGGGCCGGCCCGGTCCGGTCGGTCTGAGGTTTTTTTAAGGTTTTCTAGACAAAAGAAAAAAAATAAATCAAAATAAATAAAAATTTTATATAGGCATATGATATGTCAAAATTTTCAGAAAAAGATTCTCTACGACATGAACATTTTTCTAGTATTAAATAAAATACACACAAATTCTAATAATTCCAACAGTGCTCCTGCTCTAATAAAATCCACCAAAATCATTTTAAAAAAACCAAAATGATTTCAAATTAATTTTTCTCCAATTTTCTGTTGTAGGGAATCATGTTACCCTTTTTTTCATATATTTTATTTTTGGAGAAAAATAATTTGAATAAAACTCAAATAACTCCAAATTGAAAATAAATTCAAAAGGGCTTTGAATTTGATTCTTCGAAACTCCCAACTCATATTTTATATGTTTTGAAGAAGTCATTTTATCTTCTCTCATGAAAATCATTGAGTTGCATAAAGTTTTAGAATTGGAAATATTCTCAAATGGAATTCAAGTATTTTCAACACCACTTGTCATTTAGATAAATGGAAGAAGTCATGTCATCTTCTCTCTAGGGTTCTGTGATGAAAAGAATTTGAATTCACGGAGATCATAAAAGCAAAAATGAAAGTTTGGGAAAGTCCTTTTATTCCCTCTCATTTAACTTTCAAAACGTTCCGAATTCACTCACTTTCAGACAATCAATCAAACAATCAATCATTTCTATCTATTTATTATAACGTTTCAAAATTTAGAATTTTGGGATGTTACATGCTAGCATGTGCAAGCAGTGACAGTGTACTTTTTATTGATATGAATCTTCAGGCTTCATTTTGAAATTTTGGGCCACGAACGCTTGATCGCAAAAGTAACAGGTATCATGGTGAGGCAAGTTTCTGTTTTGCATGTTGCCTTATTTCTCTTCTATCTGCAGTTTGCTTCCACGTTCTATATGTTTGCGAGGAAATTTCAAATCAATTTGTATGCTCATCAATTGTTGCATCTATAATACGTATGTGAATCATGTACCTTACGGATTCCTTAAGGGCCTCATGATTGTTGGTGTTTTTTTCATACGAAAACACCAAGGTTATTATCCTAACTATCATAGTTTGTACCAGCAGGATTGTCATAACAATTATGCAATTTTTTCCAGGTGATTACATAGTTAAAGGTAGTGAATTTTTTTAGTCCTGTGTGATTTCTTATCAACTGAGCTATCAAATTGTGCATTACGTACTTGGTCACAACGTTGTAACCGGCACCCTCGCGCGTTTCCGATCTCATTGGATACTTTTGTACTTTAGTTAGAAGCAGAATTGTCAGAAGCAAGCATAGTGGCCATATGATGAAGCCGATAAGTGTTTAGTAGAGACTCCAATCAATTCGATCTCTCCATGATCTTTACCGCATATGACATTTTCTTTCTGGGTATTTAACTTTGTCAAGTGCATGCTATGGTTCAGAACAAAATTCAGTTTCCAATTATAATTCAGTGATTTTCTTACCTTGTATTTTATTTTGCGTAATTGTAGAAATTGTGGTGGCCATCCGCGGATCTACTGTTCCTGGTTTGCTTTGTCGAGGTATGATCTTTCATAATGTGTTGTATCTTGCAATATTATTTGATTTGTTCTTGCCATCATTTTTCAGTCTCTTGCAATATTATTTGATTTATTTCTCTCATAAACAGAGCACAAGTTGCCCCTTCTAATTGATCTGTCTTGTATCTATATGATGCAGTGGTGTGTTATGTAGAATATGTACGGTCCCATGTTTTGTTTTCTGCATTACTTTGTTGTTCTCTAAGCTCTACCAATAGTGAGACCAAATTATGTTCGGTATATTCCTTACATGGTAGATCCACGGATGTCCACCCCAATTTTTACAATTTTTTAATACAACAAACTACTATTTTTAATCATACACTACCTCCTTTGACCAAGATGGTCGTTGTCCCATCTTTGTGGTTTAGGAATATGCTCTTTTATTTTGCAAGCAGAAAATTGATTAAGGTTTGTGTGATCAAGTTTATGTGTTGCCTGCTATGCAGTGTCCCGGGCAAGAGGACCAAGTGTGGGCAGGTAGGTATCGGCAAGGCGGGCTGTCAGCATGGTGTTGGAGTTTGTCGGTAGTGGTGCACCTACGCCGTGTATGGATCAATACTGTAGGAGGTTCCATTGAGGCCTAGTCTATCCAGGTAGTTTGTTATACTACTTACTTGGATACACTTTATTTATCAAGGATTTTTGTATATCATAATATCAAAGGCAAAAGGGTCTGTCTATGGATGCACTTCTTATGGCCATGTATAGTTCAGAGCCACTGTTATTCATCAAGAACATAATTTAACTAAAGCTCGTTAAAATAATTCCCATAGAAATAATCACTTTGGATCGGTAGTGTCAAAAGGATGCAGAACATTTGTAATATTTCTTCCCATATTCATGAGACTTCCACTCTACTGTTGCATTACTCAAATTTCATTACATGTATGTGCATGTATCAGTTTTCATATTTAAAGTGATATATTTAAGAATTATGAGAAATTTTGCCAAATTTGCCAGGCACAAAACAGGGACATCTGAAAGCAGGACAGACGTCACTCATGGAGGCAATTGAACCAAGCTATGGCATCGTAGTTTTATCTCTATTGCCACTGTTGGCTTTTGCTCTCTTGTGTTCCTGCTCATGTTACTGAACTTAATATTAGCTAATTAGCTTTTGTAATCGTGTGACCGTGCTGAATTGGATGTTGCCTTGCTTCCGCGACGGGTTAGCTTTTATAATCTCATGATCATGTTGAACTTGATGATGTTACAGTTCTCGATAATTGGTTGTTCTGTTACATGTGCTAAACTTGCCTTCATACTAATGCATCATACCGTTTGATCTTCCACGGCTTAACCATATCGTTAGGACTGGCACCCTCGCGTCAAGGCGCATTGCCGATCTAGTGAAAATAAAGTGGGGCAAGCTTGGGCCGCTGTGGCTGCAATCCATGCTCGTCCGCACTCTACGACATTTTCCCAAACATTGTTCGAAAATGCCTAACCATGCTCGGTACTGACGGTTGTACTATATCAAAACAAATCAAACAGAATGCTTCCCCTGAAAACAAACTAGCAAAAGAACCGTAAGCACTGGAATTGGCTGCCAAATTTGGCCGATCATATATGAGGTAAGAAAGACGCAAGGACGTGACACGGCATTACGCGTATACGCGATCCTGCCTAATCCTGCCTAACCACGCGTTAAAACTGACGAAAGGAAACGGTTTCTAATTGGCTTCAAACGGCAAAAAAAAAAAAACTGCCCAGGCAAACGAGCGTGGATTTACCTTATCCAACAGCAAATCGGGAGTATGTGTTTGATTGAATGTGTGGTATGAATAGGTTGAGACCGTCTAATTTTTATTTATTTTTTAATAGGACCATTTAATTCATGTGTTTAGGATTTCATCTGCCATGCTCACATAGTTATGCATGCAAAGGGTGGTTATTTGATTTGACCAATTTTGTTGGGTGGAATGGTTTAGCACCTTCGAGACATATTTTCTTTTTTTAACTCGAATCGTTCAGGTGCCTTATAACCAAACACGTCTATTTTTTAATGATCCCAACCCATCAATTACCACCCTTGCAACCAAACGCACGTCAGGCGCCATATGCTATGACCTTTGTGGAGTGCGCGGATAGATACATACAGCAAGTGTATTTATCCTTGGCCAGATTTCTCTGAGGAATCAAACATGTTCCAGCCCTTCGTTGGTCGGACCAGTAGTAGTAGATGTTTGAAAATGGAGAGAAACGAGACAAGGGGATAAGGCAAGAAGGCATAATTTTCAATTCAAAACCGGGGGGACCGGCCGTGGAGGATAAGAAGAGCAACATGTTTCCAAAAGCAGCCGCATGCAGTGATGCAGCTGGTGAGTCTAGAAAGATCCTGTGACTTGTCGATCGTCCTCGTGTCCGCCTTGCTCTAGTATCTATCCACAATTATCAGGCCCTAATCATCTATAGTATCAGTCATCAATGTCTCTGTCCTCTTACGAGAATAGTCCACGGCCGTCCCATACATTACTCGAGGGGAAATTGCTATTTGCTACGCTCATCTATGGGTTTGTAGCTTTGCGTAATCCTCACTTTTTGTCGAACGGATAAACACATGAACATTTGTACGTTTATACTCCCTTCGTAAACTAATATAAAAGCGTTTAAAATATTAAAATAATGATTTAAATGCTTTCATATTCGTTTACAGAAGGAGTACTTGTATAAAGTGTTTGTATTTGAGACTCAGGCCAAGTTGACAAAAAATTGTCTAGTGCGACAACGAAGATTTTCATACAAGGGCGAAGCAACTTGTAGGCGATTTTCCTTGAATATCGTGTCAAAGTGTCAAAATTAGCATCATAAATCACGCAATCAAAAGAACTAAAATTTGATTACAATTTTGATAATAAAAATTCAGAATTGAGGGAAATTGGTAATATCGAATTATAGTAGACATTCAAAAATTGTAGCTATCTGAAAGTATTGCATGGGAGTAGTAATTAACATGCTAGCTTCACCCATCACACGCACATGGAGTACTGTGATTTTACCAACCCTTGTGTGCAACGCCACTCTAATGACTAAGCGAGCAGATCATACCACGCCCCCGCAATAACGTGAGAGCGAGGAGGCCTTACATGGATTTAGGTATGGGTATGTTATATTGTGCAGACTTAACGATTGAGGCAAACGATGTGGGGGGGGGGGGGGGGGGGGGGCAGTCACCTAATGCACGAAATCACTAATTAGGGTAGTCATAGTGGGGTAACTTAGATAGTAACTTAACACATTCTAAGACAATTTTGCTTATGTGACAAGTATTTAATAAGGAAAGAGGTGCTTCTGGTAATATAATATGTTACTGTAACATACCGTTTTCCGAGGCAAAATGAGTCTATGAGCTAATAAATGAAACTATCTATGACACTACTATTATGTTACTTTGCACTATGGAAATAGTAACGGGGGGCGCAATCACCTAATGCACGAAATCACTAATTAGGATAGTCATAGTGGGGTAACTTAGATAGTAACTTAACACATTCTAAGACAATTTTGCTTATGTGACAAGTATTTAATAAGGAAAGAGGTGCTTCTGGTAATATAATATGTTACTGTAACATACCGTTTTCCGAGGCAAAATGAGTCTATGAGCTAATAAATGAAACTATCTATGACACTACTATTATGTTACTTTGCATTATGGAGGTAGTAACTTAGACTAGTATCATATGCATGACACTACTATAAGTTACTCCCCACTATGACCAGCCTTAAGGAGTACTCGTTGCAAAGAACACTCCACTTCACCAGATTGCGACGAGTGGCGCCCATGCAACGCGTCACTTGTCGTAACCTGAAAGTTTTCTCTTTTTTTGTAGATCCGTTTATTCAAAACGTTTTACCTTTTAAACCGTGCGTCCAAATCTCGAACTGTTTTCATTATTAGATTCCTCGTGTCGAGATCTTCAAAACTAGATCTCATGTTGATAGGTTTTGACGAACTTTTTTTTATAAAAAAAATCGGACGAAAAAACCGAACCGGGAGCATGGTTTTTTCCCTTTCCGAAAGAGGCACGCCCGTGCCTCTCGCGAAATCACACCCGTGCCTTTTGTGGAAGCAAAACCGTGACTCTCGTGAAAGAAAAGAAAAACACGTTTTTTTTCGTTTCCGAGAGGAACGACCGTGACTCTCGCGAAAGCACAGCCGTGCCTCTCGCGGAAGCAAAACCATGACTCTCGCGAAAGAAAAAAAACAGAAAACGCGTATTTTTTTCCCTTTCTAAGGGGCACGTCCGTGACTCTCACGAAAGCACAACTGTGCCTCTCGCGGAAGCAAAACTGTGACTTTCGCGAAAGAAAAAAAACAGAAAACGCGTTTCGTTTTTCCCTTTCCGAGAGGCACGACCGTGACTCTCGCGAAAGCACAACCGTGCCTCTCGCATAAGCAAAACCGTGACTCTCGCAAAAGAAAAAAAAACAAAAAACGCGTTTTTTTCGTTTCCGAAAGGCACGGCCGTGATTCTCGCTAAAGCACAACTGTGCCTCTTGCGAAAAAAAACCGTGACTTTCGCGAAAGAAAAAAAACATGTTTTTTTGTGCAAATTTTTTTATCGAAAAGCTAAGGAAGACCGGGAGAAAACCAAAACGTCAAAAAACCCGGAAAAAACCCGTTTAAAAAGCCGAAAACGCATGCAGAAAAATAAAAAAACAAAATCCGGAGGGAGCGTCCAGAGCGCGCCAAGTGGCGCTGATCGTTGCGAGGCACCCGAAGGAGCGCTCGTTAACTAGTTGCTCCCCGTAATGCATCGCTATTTTCTCAGACGAAAAAACGTAATGCAGTCGCTAATTAGAGGTTCTGCTCGGTAATTAGGGGGGGGGGGGGCAGGCCCCTGCTCGCCCCCCCTTGGCTCCGCCACCCTGTTCTTGTTTTTTTAGGTTGAACGTATTGGTTGGGATTGTATGGCGATGGCGATGTCTTTTGGTACGAATAATATCTCCCGCGTCCTACCCCATTCTGATGGTGCGAATAGCGTCGTTGGAGGATGTGTGGAGTGTGTTTCCGTCGGATCTTGCGGGATTCGGTTGGTGCTGATCTTCGCTGGATCTATTTGGATTCAATTTTTGTTCGTCTTAATTCGTCTAGTTACAGTTTGATCTTTCTAATCTAGAATTCTCTTCATCGGTGATGATTGCTGCTCTAGTGCGCTGGTCCTTTGGGACCTTAACATTATGAGTTTTCGACTGTCTACTACAGCAAGGCTTGCCCGACTCTAGTGACGGAGGGGCGATGACGGTGGCGCTCCTTAGGCTCGCACCATCGCTAGGTGATCCATGGACCCGGCTGTAATATTTATTACCTCTAATATTCATTGTACTGCCATGATTGATGAATAGAATGAAAATTTCTCTCTTAACAAAAAAGAAAACTACATGGTACTTTTTCCCATGAATAAAACTAGATGATATTGTGTATGTTGTTGCCAAAATTTGTTGTTATATATTTCAACGAAGTTGGAACATGAACATTTGATTTATTTATTATATAAATGTAGATTTTTTTATGAAATATAAGTAGTGTGATAGCTTTCATATGCATGGTTTCATGTTGTGGTGAAACTTTTTTCATGCATGGTAGCATGTTGATGTGGTCCTTTTTCCAATGCATGGTGACATGGTGACGTGACATAATTGCATGTTCAGATAAATAGAAGTAGCGGGGATTATTTTCTTAGGTATATATATGATTTGTAATTGATGTATATTATCATTTATATGTCTGATACCACTTAGATTTTAGAACTTCATAGCAAAGACATGCAGCTCATATTTTGTGCTACAACCCTAACGCCGACCGACCACTCCTTGATGCCGTCGTCGCCGTTCCTGGACACGCTAACCACCCCAGACACCGTCTTCGTAGGGCAGATCGTCCCTGCTTCTGGCGCACCCTCCCACCTCGTCTCCCACACCTATACATCGCCTGGTGCATCTTGGACCGTTGGAAATCATTGTCATCCATCTAGCACACCACTTTTGATTGAAATGTCCGAACGGGGCATGACCACCTTTTGTTGCACATTTGCAGGGGCAGATGATGGACATGGTTGAAGAGTTTTTATACAATAAGTTCATGGAATCATCGACAACGACCGACAACCGTGATGGCTATGAATTGGCAATAATGTTGAGTATTCTCAAAACAATAGAGAAAGAAGATGAGCATGTTCTCTACTTCAAAGGTCTATGCTAACCAAAAGGGCATAGGGCCATGCTGATCTCTATGGTGACTATTTTGCAGCTAATCCTACCTTTCCATAAAGCCACCTTCATCGCTTCTAGATGTGCAAGCATGTGTTCTTGCGCATTGTGGAGGGTGTCACGAAATAGGATAATTACTTCATGCCGAAGAGGAATTGCACTAGACCACTTGTGTTTTCTTCTCTCAAAAAATGTAGCATTGTGATGAAGATGATTGCATATAGTACATCTGGAGACACAATTATGAGTACGTTCAGAACGTAAAGAGCACATGCATTGAAGCAATGGTCAGATTTTGCCACTACAATAATGGAGTTGTTTGGAAGAGAGAACCAGATGTAACGCCCTCGATGCGGCTATGTCTCCCATGTGTCGAGGCACGACTTAGAGACATAGGCGCATTGAAAGCAATGTCGCAAGTCGGGAATCATTACACAACCCATGTACATATATAATATAAAGGGGAATAATAGCATAGATGGCTTACACTCACCATGTCACATCAAAGTACATAAATAACATCCATCATACAATCACTCATGGCCCGACTACGGCGCCAAAATGGAAAAGACCCCCAACAAGCGACTAGGCCCTGAATCTAACCCCGAATAGGCATCCCTACTGATCATCAGGAAACGAAACATAGTATCGCTGAGAGTCCTCGTCGTACTCCCACTTCAGCTCGAGCGCGCCATCCGGAGAGGTATCATCGGTCCCTGCATCTGGTGTAATAGTAATCTGTGAGCCACAAAGGACTCAGCAATCTCGCACCCTCGCGATCAAGACTATTTAAGCTTAATAGGTAGGAAAGGGGTAATGTAAGTGGAGCTGCAGCAAGCGACTAGCATATATGGTGGCTAACTTATTCACAAAGGAGAGCGAGGAGAGAGAGCAAAGCACGAGCGGAAACTATATAGAACAGCCTACGCAAACATAACTCCAACGCCGTGTCCACTTCCCGGACTCCGCCGAGAAGAGGCCATCACGGCAACACACTCAGTTGATTCATTTTAATATTTAAGGTTCAAGTTATCTACAACCGAACATTAACAAATTCCCATCTGCCCATAACCACGGGCACGGCTTTCGAAAGATCAATCCCTGCAGGGGGGTCCCAACTTAGCCCATAACAAGCTCTCACGGTCAACGAAGGAATAGACCTCCACCCAGGGCCCACCGATCAGACTCGGTATCCCGGTACAACAAGATGATTCGACAGGTCAAAACTAGTCCAGCAACACCGCCCGAATGTGCCGACAAATCCCGATAGGAGCTGCACATATCTCTTTCTCAGGGCACACTCAGATTGTCTAAACTTCCGGTAGGCCAGCCCAGAGTTGCCCCTGGTGGCCACCAGCGGCTGACGTTCCGGACCAACACTCAGAGGAGCACTGGCCCGTGGGGGGCTAAAATAAAGATGACCCTCGGGCTCCGGAAACCCAAGGGAAAAAGGGGTAGGTGGAAAATGGTAAAACCAATGTTGGGCATTGCTGGAAAAGCTTTAATCAAGGCGAACTATCAAGGGGTTCCCATTATAGCCCAACCGCGTAAGGGACGCAACAATCCGGGAACATAACACCGATATGACGGAAACTGGGGCGGCAAGAGTGGAACAAAACACTAGGCGAGAGGCCGAGCCTTCCACCCTTTACCAAGTATATAGATGAATAAAGATAACATAGCAATATAATGATATCCCAACAAGTAAATAAGTGTTCCAACAAGGAACGGCTCCAATCTTCACCTGCAACTAGCAACGCTATAACAAGGGGGCTGAGCAAAGCGGTAACATAGCCAATCAATAGTTTGCTAGGATAAAGGTGGGTTAGAGGCTCAATCATGGCAATTGGGAGGCTGACAAGAAAGTGGTAGGCATCGTAGCATTGACAAAGCAAAAGAGCGAGCAAACTAGCATAGCAAAGATAGTAGTGATTTCAAGGGTGTGATCATCTTGCCTGCACAGTTGTCAGACTTGACTGGATCCTCAAAAGCAAACTCAACGGGCTCCTCGTTAGCGAACTCGTCTCCCGGCTCTACCCAACAACACAAACAAGCAACAAGGATACAATCAACCACGTGCAAGGGCAACCAATAACATGCAAAGATGATATGCTATGCGGGATGCGATGCGGGATGCAAAATGCAAGATGTGACAGGGAATGCATGAACCTGGCCTCAACTTGGAAAACCAAGTGTGCCACTGGATAGAGGGGAAGAAATCCCCTGAAAACGATATAAAGATCATGGCAATCGGAGCTACGGTTTGGAAATGGCAAGCGTTTTACTAAACGAACCGATCTGCGATTTACAGCAAGTAGGCTCCTAAATGCAACGAAATGAACATGCTACAGCCACCAAACATGAAAACAAATTACAAGGTAGTGATGTACTCAAGAAGCTTAACAAATCACCAGGACTGAGGCATAGGCAAATTCATCCATTAAGGGCTTCAAACAAGCATGGCAAAACTGAATAAGCAAAACAGATTTCAGACTTAGCGAAATTAACGCTAGTCTGGAATTTCAGACCACAATGCTCTCTTCGGAGCAGCAAAACAACATGAAGCAAAACCTGAACATGGCAAGTAAGAGCATGGCATGGAGCTACTCAACAAGCTTAACAAAACACCCAAAATGACATGGGGCCAAAAGGGTTCACAAGATACTCTACCGAGCACATGAAGATCGATGAAACACAATCAGTTTTCAGACTTAGTGAAAACTGGGACATGCTGAAATATAACTCACGGAGGCATGTAAACGAGCTCGATGCACTCACTACGGTGCAAGTCATGGCAAGGCAAGCATATATCCATTAAGAAGGCACAAAATGCTAGCTAGACATGGCAAGAACAAAGGCATAGCATGCATGGATCACTAGCAATAACTCCGGCAAAATCGCAAAAGAGTTCACGATCTGCCCAAAACAACAACTATGCAAAATTTGAGCTCGATTGAGTCAATCTAGGGTGCGCCAACATAACAAGTAAAGAAATGGATGGATTAAGAACAACAAGCATAACAAACCACTCTTACTGATCATCCTCAAAAGAGGCACGGATCACTAGGAAACAAGCTGGACATATAGCATCGTGAACTAAAACATCCCAGACTTTGTGATTTTCACTAAGTCCCTGAAATCAGTAAACTCAGGTAGCCCTCTTCGCAAGCTTGCACAAGACAACACACACATATCCTAAAAATGCAATGGAGGCACCTCTGGAAAGAAGACAACATGCTTAACAATTCATCCCAAAGGGGCACAGGCATATCATGCATGGATTAAACATGGCAAAAATGACAAAAGTGCATGATGAACTAACGGATCTGCAATTTAACTCATGATGCCTCATTCTAACAGCATTTTGGGCACCAAGATGACCTCAAATGCCAATGCTGCAATGGAATGAAATGATGTACTCATCGAGACGAAGATTTTGACATATCATATGCCCAAATCGGAGCTACGGTTGTGGAGATATCGTCAGTCAAACATCGCACGAAAATCTAGACTTGGAGGAGAAAGTCAACGGGGGGGGGGGGGGCTAGGGTTTACTGTAGCGCGACCGGATCTGGATCGGGCGAGCTCGGGGCACTGTTCACCGGTGATGCGGCCGGCCGGATCCGGCGACGGCGAGGCGGGCCGGCGACGAGGGCGGTGGCCGGACCCTCCGGACGGCGAGGAGGCGGCGGCGGGCACGGGCGCCGAGGCCCGGGGCGGCGCGGGCGGCGAGGAGCTCGGCTCCGGTGGCGCCCGGTGAGGAGGAGGCTGGTGGCGGAGGTCGCCGGAACGGGAGGCCGGCGCGGCGGCGCGGGCGGCGTCCGACCGGGCGTGGAGAAGAAAGGCGCGGGGGCGCGCGCTCCCTCGGGCCCGAGCGGCGAGGAGGAGGGCCCGAGATGGGCCAGGCGGGCCGGCGGCGGTGAGGAGGCGGGGACGCCACGTGGCGCGATCCGATTGGCGCGGGGGCGGCGGCGGCTTTGTCCGGCCGGGTCGGACAACGTCCGACCGGCGCGAGGAAGGGGACGAGTAGGGTTAGGGGTGGAGGAGATCCGAGATATTTCGAGGGGGTTCTATTTATAGGCATAGAAGGAGCTAGGAGTGTCCAAATGAGGTGCGGTTTTCGCCCACACGATCGTGATCGAACGACCGAGACGATGGAGCAGAGTTTGGTGGGTTTTGGGCCAAAATGGAGGGGTGTTGGGCTGCAATACACACGAGGCCTTTTCGGTCCCTCGGTTAACCGTTGGAGTATCAAACGAAGTCCAAATGACCCGAAACTTGACAGGCGGTCTACCGGTAGTAAATCAAGGCCGCATGGAAAGTCTCGGTCCAATCCGGAAATGTTTAATCCCCACACACGAAAGAAAGCTAGAAATGGCCACCGGAGGAGAACGAAGCGCCGGAATGCAAAACGGACAACGGGGAAAATGCTCGAATGCATGAGATGAACATGTATGCAAATGCAATGCGCGTGATGACATGATATGAGATGCCCGAAAACAAAAACAACACACGGAGACAAAGACCCGAACCTGAGAATTAAATATAACTTAATGCCGGAAACGGCAAGAGTTGGAGTACAATTCGGGAAGGTTACATATGGGGCGTTACAACACTCCACCACTACGAAAAGATCTCGTCCCGAGATCTAGGACTGAAAGAACTCCGGGTACTCAGAACGGAGGTGATCCTCGCATTCCCAGGTAGCTTCACGGTCGGAATGGTGTGACCACTTGACTTTGAGAAACTTGATTGACTTGTTGCGAGTTTTGCGTTCAGTCACTTCAAGGATTGCAACTGGGTGCTCACGGTAGGAGAGATCTTCTTGGAGCTCAATGTCCTCGAAGTTGACGGTGCGCTCAGGCGTCTTGAAGCACTTACGGAGTTGCGAGACGTGGAACACATCATGAACATTGGCAAAATTTGCAGGAAGCTCGAGTTGATAGGCGAGGTCGCCTCTCTTGCTGACGATCTTGAAAGGCCTGACGTATCTGGGGGCAAGCTTCCCTTTGATACCGAAGCGACGAGTCCCTTTCATAGGAGAGACGCGGAGGTAGACATGATCTCCGATCTTGAAAGCCAAATCATGGTGCTTGCTGTCATAGTAGCTCTTCTGGCGGGATTGGGCTGCTTTGAGATTATCACAAATGACCTTGCACATTTCTTCTGCCTCTGTGATCAGGTCATTACCCAGCAGCTGACGTTCACCGGTTTCAGACCAGTTGAGAGGTGTACGGCACTTCCTACCATACAGAATTTCAAATGGGGCCTTGCCGTAACTTGCTTGGAAACTGTTGTTGTACGAGAATTCAGCATAAGGAAGACAATCCTCCCACTTCATGCCGAAGGAGATAACACAAGCCCTGAGCATATCTTCAAGAATCTGGTTGACACACTCAACTTGACCGCTTGTTTGAGGATGGAAAGCAGTGCTGAAGCGAATGTTGGTGCCCATGGCCTTCTGAAAAGAATCCCAAAACTTGGAGGTAAAGATGCTGCCACGGTCTGAAGATATCACTTGAGGAATACCGTGCAGAGAGACAATTCGAGAGGTATAGAGCTCCGCCAATTGAGCTGCAGTGATTGACTCTTTGATAGGCAGGAAATGAGCCACTTTGGTGAGCTTGTCGATGACAACGAATATAGCATCATTGCCATGCTTGGACTTAGGAAACCCAGTCACGAAGTCCATTTCAATGTGGTCAAACTTCCATTCTGGAATGGCAAGAGGTTGGAGGAGACCTGCTGGCCTCTGGTGTTCTGCTTTCACTCTTCTGCAGACATCACATTCATTCATGAATTGAGCGATCTCGCGCTTCATTCAAGTCCACCAATAGGTTTGCTTCAGATCTTGATACATCTTCGTGCTCCCAGGGTGGATGGAGAGGAGAGAGTTGTGAGCCTCATTCATGATCACTTTACGAAGTTCACCTTTGGGCACAACAATTCGATCCTTGAAGAAGAGAGTGTCCTTGTCATCAAGTCGGTAGCACTTGTACTTGGACTGACTCTTTGCAATACCAATCTTCACCTTTTTCACCATAGCATCAAGAAGCTGGGCTTGGCGAATCTGGTCTTCCAAGGTAGGAGAAACTTGAAGGTTGGCGAGGAAACCTTGAGGAACAACTTGAAGATTAAGTTTGCGGAAAGCTTCACAAAGCTCGGGTTGATAAGGCTTGAGAATCAGACTGTTGCAATATGCTTTTCTGCTCAAAGCGTCAGCAATCACATTAGCCTTGCCTGGAGTATACTCGATACTCGGATTGTACTCTTGAATCATTTCGACCCATCGAGTCTGCCTGAGGTTGAGATTAGGCTGAGTGAAGATGTACTTGAGACTCTTGTGATCAGTGAAGATGTCCACTTTCCTTCCCAAGAGAAGATGTCTCTAAGTCAACAATGCGTGCACAACTGCCGCCAACTCGAGATCATGAGTGGGGTAGTTCTTCTCATTAGGCTTCAACTGGCGAGAGGTATAAGCAACAACTTTCTTCTCTTGCATCAGTACAGCACCTAGACCTTGGAGAGAGGCATCACAAAAGACCTCGTACGGCTTGGTTTCATCAGGCGGAGTTAGAACTGGAGCAGTGATCAATTTCTCTTTCAAAGCGTTGAAAGCAACATCACACTCCGGAGACCAAACGTACTTGACGTGCTTCTGAAGAAGATTTGAGAGAGGCTTCGCGATCTTGGAGAAGTTTTCAACGAATCTTCGGCAATAGCTTGCGAGACCGAGGAAGCTACGGAGTTGCTTCACATTCTGAGGAGGTTCCCAATTAACGATTGCAGACACCTTCTCAGGATCCACGGAAATGCCCTTGGCAGAGATAATATGGCCAAGATAAAGAACCTCATCGAGCCAAAACTCACACTTGGAGAACTTGGCGTAGAATTGATGTTCCCTGAGCTTGTCAAGAACCAAACGCAAGTGTTTGGCATGATCTTCCTTGTTCTTCGAGAAAACCAGGATGTCGTCGAGATAGACCAAAACGAAGTCGTTGGTGTAGGGGTTGAAGATGAAGTTCATCATGCGAGAGAACGTCGGAGGAGCGTTGGCGAGGCTAAAAGACATAACAGTGTATTCATATGACCCATAGCTTGTTCTGAACGCCGTCTTTGGAATATCTTGCTCACGAATGCGAATTTGATGATATCCCTGTGACGCCCCCGATTTAATCATACACTAATCATACACGCAAACGTGTACGATCAAGATCAGGGACTCACGGGTGGATATCACAACACAACTCTACAAATAAAATAAGTCATACAAGCATCATATTACAAGCCAGGGGCCTCGAGGGCTCGAATATAAGAGCTCGATCATAGACGAGTCAGCGGAAGCAACAATATCTGAGTATAGACATAAGTTAAACAAGTCTGCCTTAAGAAGGCTAGCACAAACTGGGATACAGATCGAAAGAGGTGCAGGCCTCCTGCCTGGGATCCTCCTAACTACTCCTGGTCGTCGTCAGCGGGCATCACGTAGTAGTAGGCACCTCCGGTATAGGGGTCGTCGTCGATGGTGGCGTCTGGCTCCTGGGCTCCAACATCTGGTTGCGACAACCAGAAAGAAAGGAAAGGGGGGAAAAGGGGGGAGAAAGCAACCGTGAGTACTCATCCAAAGTACTCGCAAGCAAGGAGCTACACTACATATGCATGGGTATCAAATGGAGTAAGGGTATCATATGTGGACTGAACTGCAGAAAGCCAGAATAAGAGGGGGATAACTAATCCTTTCGAAGACTACGCTTCTGGCAGCCTCCGTCTTGCAACATGTAGAAGAGAGTAGACTGAAGTCCTCCAAGTAGCATCGTATAGCATAATCCTAACCGATGATCCTCTCCTCGTCGCCCTGTGAGAGAGCGATCACCGGTTGTATCTGGCACTTGGAAGGGTGTGTTTTATTAAGTATCCAGTTCTAGTTGTCATAAGGTCAAAGTACAACTCCGGGTCGTCCTTTTACCGAGGGACACGGCTATTCGAATAGATAAACTTCCCTGCAGGGGTGCACCACATACCCCAACACGCTCGATCCCATTTGGCCGGACACACTTTTCTGGGTCATGCCCGGCCTCGGAAGATCAACACGTCGCAGCCCTACCTAGGCACAACAGAGAGGTCAGCACGCCGGTCTAAACCCTATGGCGCAGGGGTCTGGGCCCATCGCCCTTTGCACACCTGCATGTTGCGTACGCGGCCGGAAGCAGACCTAGCCTAGTGGCTTTCCAGTCCAATCCGGCGCGCGCCACTCAGTCGCTGACGTCACGAAGGCTGCGGCTGATACCACGACGCCGGGATACCCATAACTACTCCCGCGTAGATGGTTATTGCGTATAGACCAAATGGCCAGACTCAGATCAAATACCCAGATCTCATTAAGCGTGTTAAGTGTCCGCGAACGCCGAACAGGGCCAGGCCCACCTCTCTCCTAGGTGGTCGGAACCTGCCCTGCCGCTCTGCCACAAAGATCCACACAGAGGGCCGTCGGGACAAAGGTCCTTTCAGCCCCCAATCCGTGAATCACTCGCGGGTACTCCTCGAGCCAACCCGACTTTGGTCACCACATGTATCATGTTTAAAGTATATAGTATATACCCGTGATCACCTCCCGAGTGATCACGGCCCAATAGTATAGCATGGCAGACGGACAAGAATGTAGGGCCACTGATGATAAACTAGCATCCTATACTAAGCATTAGGTTTGTAGGTAAAGGTAACAACAGTAGTAGCAAGGACAGGCTATGCATCAGTATAGGATTAACGAGAAGCAGTAACATGCTACACTACTCTAATGCAAGCAGTATAGAGAAGAGTAGGCGGTATCTGGTGATCAAAGGGGGGGCTTGCCTGGTTGCTCTGGCAAGAGAGAGGGGTCGTCAACACCGTAGTCGTACTGGGTAGCAGCGGCGTCGGTCTCGGTGTCTATCGAGAGAAGAGGGGGGAGAAACAATAAATATTTAAGCAAGCATATGCATAGTGATGCATGACATGACAAGTAACGGCGTTAGAGGTGCCCTAACGCGGTAGTAGGTGATACCGGTGAAGGGGGATGATATCCGGGAAAGTATCCCCGGTGTTTTGCGTTTTCGAGCAGAGGAGCCGGAGGGGGAAAGTTGCGTGTTTGCTATGCTAGGGATGCGTGGCGGACGAACGGGCTGCGTATCCGGGTTCGTCTCCTCGTTCTGAGCAACTTTCATGTACAAAGTTTTTCGATCCGAGCTACGGTTTATTTTATATTAATTTTAAAAGGTTTAAATCAATTTTAGGATTTATTTAATTAATTTAACCAACATTATCCAGAATAGTGCCTGCTGACGTCATCATGACGTCAGCAGTCAACAGGGAGTTGACTGGGTCAATCTGACGTGTGGGTCCGCTTGTCATACTCTATTAGTTAATTAACAGTAGTTAATTAGGTTAACTTGTCATTAGGTTAATTAACCTTAATTAGTTAATTTAATCAGAATTAATTAAGTTAATTATTTAGTTAATTAACTAATTTATTAATTAATTTTATTATTATTTATTTATTTATTACATATATTTTTAATTCCCCTTTTTTTTTAAAAAAAATCGTTCTTTGGGCATGGGGCCCATCTGTCATAGGCCCCTGGGGCTTAGTGGATTCGGGCGCTGGCGAAACGAGGCAGAGCCCCCGGGTGGGCGGGCGCCGGGCGTCCGACTGGGCGCTGTTGGTGCCAGCGGTCACGGGGCCGGCCAGCGAGGGTGTCGTGGCCGCGGCGAGGTCAGTGGCCAGGGCAGCCACGGTGGTGGCTGTGGGCGGTGTACAAAGGAGGCGGGGAGGGCCGGAGCGGCGCACGGACATGGAAGGCGATGGGCGCCCGAACGGGCGCGGCTGTGCGGGGCTGGCCCGAGGCGAACGCCGGCGCCAACGGCAGCGATGCAGGCAGGCAGCGAGGAGGCCGGAGTGGCGCCGGGCAGGGGACGGCGACGAGCACGGCAGAGGCGGCGAGGGGAGCGGTGGGGCGTCGGAGCGGGGCACCAGCGAGGGGCGAGGCCGCGGGGAAGCAGCAGCGGGCGTCACGGGGCGCAGGCGCGGCGTGTCCGCGGCAGCGGCAAGCGCGGACGCGCGCTGTTGAGCAGGGAGGGGAGGGGGCGAGGTCCGGCGAGGGGTGGGCAGCGGCAGCAGAGCAGAAGCGGGGGCAGTGCGGGGCAAGGTCGTGGTGGAGCCGAGCGGGGGAAGCTGGGCGGGCGAGTCCACGCGCGGGGCGCGGGCGATGCGGCGCGTGCGCAGGGGGGAGGTAGAGCAGCGGCAGGGGAGCCGCACGGGGAAGCGGGGAGGGGCCGGGGGCGAGCTGGCCCGGCGCGGGCGACGGTGGCGCCGGAGCGCATCGAGCGGCGACGCCCGAGGCGACCTAGGGGGAGAGGAGGGCGAAGGGGGAAGCTCACGGGGAGGAGGGGGAGTAGGGCAACGGGGCAGTGGGCTCGGGGGCGGTCGGGGAAGACCGGCGAGGAGGAGGACGAGGAGGCGATCGGCGGGGCCGGCAACGATGGCGTCGGGGCGGCCGTCTCCTCCCGATCCAATCGGGAGAGATGGGGGGAGGGAGATATTTTTGGAGAGGGGGGGGGGGGAAGTGGGGGGTCGGGCTAGGGTTCGGTGCCCCCACGGGGTTATAGGCTAGGGGGGAGTGGGCCGGCCTGGCAGGCCACTGGCTGGGCCGAGGGTGGGTGGCCAGCTGGGCCGAGGCCCAGCGTGGGGGGGGGGGGGGTCTTTCTTCTTTTTTTTGATTTGCTTTGTTTTTCTGTTTTCTTTTTATTTATTTTCTTTTCTGTTTTTATTTATTTATAAACACTTAGGCATTTTATAAAATTGTGAACCATACACCATAATTAACTTTGTAATATTTGGCAACCACCGAACATTTTTGTTTTATTATTTTTTTTTTGAAAACTTTTATTACCATCATAATTTTGAATTGAATATCGAAACTGTTTTGATTTAACCCGAGATTAACTACAGTGACAGAGGTGACGTGGCATCATTAGTGAGGATTACTGTAGCTTAATTACCCGGGCGTCACAATCCCATACGGAGGTCAAGCTTGGAGAATACTTGGGCACCCTTGAGTTGTTCAAACAGCTCATTAATGTTGGGAAGTGGGTATTTGTTCTTGATGGTCTTCTTGTTCAATGGACGATAATCAACACAAAGTCGGTCCGTTCCATCCTTCTTCTTCACAAAAAGAACACCACAACCCCACGGAGAAGTACTAGGCCGAATGAGACCCATTCTTTCTTGCACATCGAGTTGTTTCTTCAACTCCTTCAACTCTTCGGGACCGAGCTTGTAGGGACGTTTGCACACAGGTTCCGTACCGGGCTCAAGTTCAATAACAAATTCAACCGGTCGGTTTGGAGGCATGCCTGGGAGTTCTTCAGGGAAGACATCTTGATACTCACAAACAACCGGAATCTGCGAAATAGCATCCAATTCACCCTTTTCATTGAGAGAGAACAACCGGATGGTATTATCCCGAGCAGCAAAGACAATCACTTCCTCAGACGAATGAGTCAGTTGAATCTGCCTGGCTGCACAATCCAGCTGAGCTTTATGTTTAGAGAGCCAGTCCATCCCAAGAATAAGATCGATATCAGAATTACCAAGAATCATCGGGGAAGCCAGAAACTTAAAGTCACCCGGCGAGATAGAAATATCCGGAACTTCATAGTTAGCAAGCAAGCATCTGCTCGGAGAGACGACTGCTAATGGCTTATGCATAACTTGAGAAAACCACCCGTGCTTAGATGCAAAAGGCTTCGAGATGAAACAATGCGATGCACCTGTATCAAAAAGTACTTTTGCAGGAACATCGTTAACAGGAAGGTTACCCATGATCACATCTGACGAATCCTCTGCCTGAGCTGCATTCACCATATTGACTTTGGCGTGCTTGGGATTATGCTTGACCACAGCTGTACTTGCCGATCTGACAGGAGGAGGAGGAGGAAGACGCCTCTGGTTGAAACACTTGTTGGCATAGTGACCCTTCTGTTGGCACTTGTTCCACGTGATCTCTGAGAGCGGACGGTGGTACGGAGCACTAGATCTTGGAGCTTGAGACGAAGTCTTGTTCTGAAAGCCTGGGTTGGGTGGGTGGGACGAACCACTGCCACCTTTGCTCTTCTGCTGATACGGCTGACGGAACGGAGGAGGAGGAAGCCAATACTTCTGCTGCTTGGCCACTTGAGTAGAGGAAGAAGATGTAGTGTCTCTGACTCGCTTCCTGGAAGCATCACACCTTAGCTGAGCAGCCTCTTGCTTCAGTGCCATGTTGTAGAACTCATCGTATCTCAGCGGCTCGAAGAGGACAAGAGCGAGCTGAATTTCTTCACGAAGACCACCCCTGAACTGATAGATCATGCTCTTCTCATCAGGAACATCCTACTTGGCAAAACGGGCGAGCTTCTGGAACAACTTGTTGTAGTCATAGACAGACAAAGAGCCTTGCTTCAGATTGCGGAATTCTTCATGTTTGCTTTCAGTCACACTTTGAGGAATGTGATGAGCGCGGAAATCACGACGGAAATCATCCCAAGTGATCAAACGTCCACCTCTGGAATCCCGGTACTGCTGAAACCACTCTGCGGCCTGATCCTTGAGCTGGAAAGACGCGAACTTGACGAAATCTTCAGGTCTGACGTTGCTACATTCAAAATGCTTGCCCAGATCGACTAACCAATCATCAGCATCGGTAGCCTCAACGCAGTTGCTGAACGTCTTTGGACCATTTGCGAGGAACTGATTCAGAGTTGCAAATTGGTTCTGGTTGTTGCCTTGATTTCCTTGACTGCTTTGATTCCGCTCTTGGATGATTTGCATGATCAGCTGAGTATTTGCATTAGTAGCAGCCATCACAGCTTGCCATGCTTCCGGAGGAGGCGGAGGTGGCGGAGGATCTTGATTCTGGTTCTGACTGGTGCTCTTAGCGGGAGCCATCCTGAAGAGGTTGACCACCGTTAGCACACAAATAGAGAAATATTGAAGGTGAATCCAACGGAATGAAAATTGCAACATAAAGTCTTCACATCCGAACAAAATGAATGAATGCACTTCTCTTGAAGTGGTCACATACTCCTAAATTGCGAAGCCATGAAGAATCAGGTAGAAGAGGTACATCAACGAGGGATGGAATGAACATATGACTTCGAAGGAGAACGAATACCACAACTCGAAATAAAACCAAGGGTTGGCTTGCGGAATAAGCCGGAACAAACACATGATAGAAATTCCGTCCGAAGTTTTCGTGGTAGGACCTACACGGGCTCGACCGTACAGCACCATCATGTACAAGGCAGTGCACATGACATACGAAGCGTCCCCGAGTCAGCATAGCCAAGGACTCTTTAAGACACAATGAGGCCACTGTAAAATCGACCGTGAATAGGCGAACCACTAGACGTCGAACCCCAATTTCACATCACACATCTGTTGGAAAGATATCCTAAGGCTACTTGAATTCCCACCTATGAAACTCCCGAAACTTTCCGGTTATGCAATCAGGTGTTGGGGATACAGGGGAAGCATAATATCTCACCCAAGCTAGCAAATCCTACATCCAGCTGCATCCATCCTTCAACACATAACCAAGAAACCTTCGGAAACCATCTATCTCAACCTTCGAAAAGCATCCGTTATACAAGTTATGGCGATACTCCCGAACTCCCGCCCCAATACTGGGTGGCGTCGAGGTTATCTCACCAACGAACTGCATAAAGGAGATTTTCGATGTCGCGCACATATCTCAAGTATACCAGAATTGCAACGATAGAATTATGATGACAACACCTCAGAGCTCAACTCCCCGGGGCACTTCCACTAAACCCCTAACAGGACGCACCAAGACAGTATTCTCATCATAAGCCATCGGAACAAAACTAAGATACTCGCGTGATCCTAAATTTTTTTTTGTGAAATTTGAGAAGAGAAGAGTCAAAACTCTACGTCAGGATGCCTTACCAGAGCGATGAGGAGACTGGGAAGTAAAAGAATTCCTAAGCTCTTCGATATATAATTCCTAAGGACTCAAAACATTTTTCTAGACACAACTCGGCTGCTAGAAACGATCAAGCAATGGGGCTCCTAAGGTCGGGGAAGGCTCTGATTACCAACTTGTAACGCCCTCGATGCGGCTATGTCTCCCACGTGTCGAGGCATGACTTAGAGACATAGGCGCATTGAAAGCAATGTCGCAAGTCGGGAATCATTACACAACCCATGTACATATATAATATAAAGGGGAATAATAGCATAGATGGCTTACACTCGCCACGTCACATCAAAGTACATAAATAACATCCATCATACAATCACTCATGGCCCGACTATGGCGCCAAAATGGAAAAGACCCCCAACAAGAGACTAGGCCCTGAATCTAACCCCGAATAGGCATCCCTACTAATCATCAGGAAACGAAACATAGTATCGCTGAGAGTCCTCGTCGTACTCCCACTTCAGCTCGAGCGCGCCATCCGGAGAGGTATCATCGGTCCCTGCATCTGGTGTAATAGTAATCTGTGAGCCACAAAGGACTCAGCAATCTCGCACCCTCGCAAGCAAGACTATTTAAGCTTAATAGGTAGGAAAGGGGTAATGTAAGTGGAGCTGCAGCAAGCGACTAGCATATATGGTGGCTAACTTATTCGCAAAGGAGAGCGAGGAGAGAGAGCAAAGCACGAGCGGAAACTATATAGAACAGCCTACGCAAACATAACTCCAACGCCGTGTCCACTTCCCGGACTCCGCCGAGAAGAGGCCATCATGGCAACACACTCAGTTGATTCATTTTAATATTTAAGGTTCAAGTTATCTACAACCAGACATTAACAAATTCCCATCTGCCCATAACCGCGGGCACGGCTTTCAAAAGATCAATCCCTGCAGGGGGGTCCCAACTTAGCCCATAACAAGCTCTCATGGTCAACGAAGGAATAGACCTCCACCCAGGGCCCACCAATCAGACTCGGTATCCCGGTACAACAAGATGATTCGATAGGTCAACTAGTCCAGCAACACCGCCCGAATGTGCCGACAAATCCCGATAGGAGCTGCACATATCTCTTTCTCGGGGCACACTCAGATTGTCTAAACTTCCAGTAGGCCAGCCCAGAGTTGCCCCTGGTGGCCACCGGCGGCTGACGTTTCGGACCAACACTCAGAGGAGCACTGGCCCGTGGGGGGCTAAAATAAAGATGACCCTCGGGCTCCGGAAACCCAAGGGAAAAAGGGGTAGGTGGCAAATGGTAAAACCAATGTTGGGCATTGCTGGAAAAGCTTTAATCAGGGCAAACTATCAAGGGGTTCCCATTATATCCCAACCGCGTAAGGGACGCAACAATCCGGGAACATAACACCGATATGACGGAAACTGGGGCGGCAAGAGTGGAACAAAACACTAGGCGAGAGGCCGAGCCTTCCACCCTTTACCAAGTATATAGATGAATAAAGATAACATAGCAATATAATGATATCCCAACAAGTAAATAAGTGTTCCAACAAGGAACGGCTCCAATCTTCACCTGCAACTAGCAACGCTATAACAAGGGGGCTGAGCAAAGCAGTAACATAGCCAATCAATGGTTTGCTGGGACAAAGGTGGGTTAGAGGCTCAATCATGGCAATTGGGAGGCTGACAAGCAAGTGGTAGGCATCGTAGCATTGGCAAAGCAAAAGAGCGAGCAAACTAGCATAGCAAAGATAGTAGTGATTTCAAGGGTGTGATTATCTTGCCTGCACAGTTGTCAGAGTTGACTGGATCCTCAAAAGCAAACTCAACGGGCTCCTCGTTAGCGAACTCGTCTCCCGGCTCTACCCAACAACACAAACAAGCAACAAGGATACAATCAACCACGTGCAAGGGTAACCAATAACATGCAAAGATGATATGCTATGCGGGATGCGATGCGGGATGCAAAATGCAAGATGTGACAGGGAATGCATGAACCTAGCCTCAACTTGGAAAACCAAGTGTGCCACTGGATAGAGGGGAAGAAATCCCCTGAAAACAATATAAAGATCATGGCAATCGGAGCTACGGTTTGGAAATGGCAGGCGTTTTACTAAACGAACCGATCTGCGATTTACAGCAAGTAGGCTCCTAAATGCAACGAAATGAACATGCTACAGCCACCAAACATGAAAACAAATTACATGGCAGTGATGTACTCAAGAAGCTTAACAAATCACCAGGACTGAGGCATAGGCAAATTCATCCATTAAGGGCTTCAAACAAGCATGGCAAAACTGAATAAGCAAAACAGATTTCAGACTTAGCGAAATTAACGCTAGTCTGGAATTTCAGACCACGATGCTCTCTTCGGAGCAGCAAAACAACATGAAGGAAAACCTGAACATGGCAAGTAAGAGCATGGCATGGAGCTACTCAAAAAGCTTAACAAAATACCCAAAATGACCTGGGACCAAAAGGGTTCACAAGATACTCTACCGAGCACACGAAGATCGATGAAACACAATCAGTTTTCAGACTTTGTGAAAACTGGGACATGCTGAAATATAACTCACGGAGGCATGTAAACGAGCTCGATGCACTCACTACGGTGCAAGTCATGGCAAGGCAAGCATATATTCATTAAGAAGGCACAAAATGCTAGCTATACATGGCAAGAACAAAGGCATAGCATGCATGGATCACTAGCAATAACTCCGGCAAAATCGCAAAAGAGTTCACGATCTGCCCAAAACAACAACTATGCAAAATTTGAGCTCGATTGAGTCAACCTAGGGTGCTCCAACATAACAAGTAAAGACATGGATGGATTAAGGACAACGAGCATAACAAATCGCTCTTACTGATCATCCTCAAAAGAGGCACGGATCACTAGGAAACAAGCTGGACATATAGCATCGTGAACTAAAACATCCCAGACTTAGTGAAAGTCCCTGAAATCAGTAAACTCAGGTAGCCCTCTTCGCAAGCTTGCACAAGACAACACACACATATCCTAAAAATGCAATGGAGGCACCTCTGGAAACAAGACAACATGCTTAACAATTCATCCCAAAGGAGCACAGGCATATCGTGCACGGATTAAACATGGCAAAAATGACAAAAGTGCATGATGAACTAACGGATCTGCAATTTAACTCATGTCTCCTCATTCCAACAGCATTTTGGGCACCAAGATGACCTCAAATGCAAATGATGCAATGGAATGAAATGTGTACTCGTCGAGACGAAGATTTTGACATATCATATGCCCAAATCGGAGCTACGGTTGCGGAGATATCGTCAGTCAAACATCGCACGAAAATCTGGACTTAGAGGAGAAAGTCAACGGGGGGCTAGGGTTTACTGTAGCACGACCGGATCTGGATCGGGCGAGCTCGGGGCACTGTTCACCGGCGATGCGGCCGGCCGGATCCGGCGACGGCGAGGCGGGCCGGCGACGAGGGCGGTGGCCGGACCCTCCGGACGGCAAGGAGGCGGTGGCGGGCACGGGCGCCGAGGCCCAGGGCGGCGCGGGCGGCGAGGAGCTCGGCTCCGGTGGCGCCCGGTGAGGAGGAGGCCGGTGGCGGAGGTCGCCGGAACGGGAGGCCGGCGCGGCGGCGCGGGCGGCGTCCGGCCGGGCGTGGAGAAGAAAGGCGCGGGGGCGGCGCGCTCCCTCGGGCCCGAGCGGCGAGGAGGAGGGCCCGAGATGGGCCAGGCGGGCCGGCGGCGGTGAGGAGGCGGGGACGCCACGTGGCGCGATCCGATTGGCACGGGGGCGGCGGCGGCTTTGTCCGGCCGGCGCGAGGAAGGGGGCGACTAGGGTTAGGGGTGGAGGAGATCCGAGATATTTCGAGGGGGTTCTATTTATAGGCATAGAAGGAGCTAGGAGTGTCCAAATGAGGTGCGGTTTTCGCCCACACGATCATGATCGAACGACCGAGACGATGGAGCAGAGTTTGGTGGGTTTTGGGCCAAAATGGAGGGGTGTTGGGCTGCAACACACACGAGGCCTTTTCGGTCCCTCGGTTAACCGTTGGAGTATCAAACGAAGTCCAAATGACCCGAAACTTGACAGGCGGTCTACCGGTAGTAAACCAAGGCCGCATGGCAAGTCTCGGTCCAATCCGGAAATGTTTAATCCCCACACACGAAAGAAAGCTAGAAATGGCCACCGGAGGAGAACGAAGCGCCGGAATGCAAAACGGACAACGGGGAAAATGCTCGAATGCATGAGATGAACATGTATGCAAATGCAATGCACGTGATGACATGATATGAGATGCCCAAAAACAAAAACAACACACGGAGACAAAGAACCGAACCCAAGAATTAAATATAACTTAATGCCGGAAATGGCAAGAGTTGGAGTACAATTCGGGAAGGTTACATATGGGGCGTTACACCGGATGACTTATATAGGCTATTGGCACTTAGAGAATCAAGAGCATTTTATGGTATGCTTGGATTCGTCTATTGTATGCTATAGGAATGGAAAAAGTATCCAAGATCTTTGCAAGGGCAATACCAAGGTCATACAATAGAGCTCGCCATCATACTAGAAGCAGTTTCATGACATGGCTGTTGGGGAACGCAGTATTTCAAAATTTTACCTACGAACACGCAAGATCTATCTAGGAGATGCATAGCAACAAGAGGGGAGAGTGAGTCTACGTACCCTCGTAGACCGAAAGAGAAAGCGCTTAGTAACGCGGTTGATGTAGTCGAACGTCTCCGCGATCCAATCGATCCAAGTACCGAACGCACAGCACCTCCGCGATCAGCACACGTTCAGCTCGATGACGTCCCTCAAACTCTTGATCTAGTTGAGGCCAAGGGAGAGTTCCGTCAGCACGACGGCGTGATGACGGTGATGATGAAGTTACCGACGCAGGGCTTCGCCTAAGCACTACAGCGATATGACCGAGGTGTGTAACTGTGGAGGGGGGCACCGCACACGGCTAAATGATCAATTTATGTGTCTTTGGGGTACCCCCTCCCCACATATATAAAGGGGGAGTAGAGGAGGTCGACCCTAGGAGGGCGCGCGCCATGGGGGAGTCCTACTTGTACTCCTAGTCCAAGTAGGATTCGGTCCCCCCTTTCCAATCCAAGTAGGAGAAGAAGGAAAGAGGAAAGAAGAGAAGGAAGGAGGGGGTGCCGTCCCCTCCCCTTGTCCAATTCGGACCGGGCAAGGGGGGAGCCACCTCTAGCTGGCCCTCTCTCTTCTCCACTAAGGCCCATTATGGCCCATTAATCCCTCGAGGGGTTCCGGTAACCCCCCGGTACTCTGGAAAATGCCCAAACCTATCTAAAACCTTTCCGGTGTCCAAACATAACCTTCCAATATTTCAATCGTTATGTCTCGACCATTTCGAGACTCCTCGTCATGTCCGTGACCTCATCCGGGACTCCGAACAAACTTCGGTTCATCAAAACATGAAACTCATAATACAAATCGTCATCGAACGTTAAGCGTGCGGACCCTACGAGTTCGAGAATTATGTAGACATGACCGAGACATATCTCCGATCAATAACTAATAGCGGAACCTGGATGCTCATATGGGCTCCTACATATTCTACAAAGATCTTTATCGGTCAAACCGCATAACAATATACATTGTTCCCTTTGTAATCGGTATGTTACTTGCCTGAGATTCGATCATCGGTATCATCATACCTAGTTCAATCTCGTCACCGGCAAGTCTCTTTACTCGTTCTGTAATGCATCATCCCATGGCTAACTCATTAGACACATTTCTTGCAAGGCTCATAGTGATGTGCATTACCGAGAGGGCCCAGCGATACCTCTCTGATACACGGAGTGACAAATCCTAATCTTGATCTATGCCAACTCAACAAACACCATCGAAGACACCTGTAGAGCATCTTTAAATCACCCAGTTACATTGTGACATTTGATAGCACACAAGGTGTTCCTTCGGTATTCGGGAGTTGCATAATCTCATAGTGTCAGGAACATGTATAAGTCATGAAGAAAGCAATAGCAGAAAAAACTAAACGATCATTATGCTAAGCTAACGGATGGGTCTTGTCCATCACATCATTCTCTAATGATGTGATCCCGTTCATGAAATGACAACACATGTCTATGTCTAGGAAACTTAACCATCTTTGATTAACGAGCTAGTCAAGTAGAGGCATACTAGGGACACTTTGTTTGTCTATGTATTCACACATGTACTAAGTTTCCGGTTAATACAATTCTAACATAAATGATAAACATTTATCATGATATAAGAAAATATAAATAACAAATTTATTATTGCCTCTATGGCATATTTCCTTCAGTCTCCCACTTGCACTAGAGTCAATAATCTAGATTACATAGTGATGATTCTAACACCTATGGAGTCTTGGTGCTGATCATGTTTTGCTCGTGAGAGATGCTTAGCCAACGGGTCTGCAACATTAATATATGTATGTATCTTGCAAATCTCTATGTCTCCCTCCTAGACTTGATCGCGGATGGAATTGATGCGTCTCTTGATGTGCTTGGTTCTCTTGTGAAATCTGGATTCCTTTGCCAAGGCAATTGCACCCGTATTGTCACAAAAGATTTTCATTAGACCCGATGCACTAGGTATTACACCAAGATCAGATATGAACTCCTTCATCCAGACTCCTTCATTTGCTGCTTCCGAAGCAGCTATGTACTCCGCTTCACACGTAGATCCCGCCACGACGCACCGCTTAGAACTGCACCAACTGACAGCTTCACCATTTAATAAAAATATGTATCCGGTTTGTGACTTAGAGTCATCCGGATCAGTGTCAGAGCGTGCATCGACATAACCGTTTACGACGAGCTCTTTGTCACCTCCATAAACGAGAAACATATCCTTAGTCCTTTTCTGGTATTTCAGGATATTCTTGACCGCTGTCCAGTGATCCACTCCTGGATTACTTTGGTACCTCCCTGCTAAACTAATAGCAAGGCACACATCAGGTATGGTACACAACATTGCATACATGATAGAACCTATGGCTGAGGCATAGGGAATGACTTTCATTTTCTCTCTATCTTCTGCAGTGGTCGGGCATTGAGTCTGACTCAACTTCACACATTGTAACACAGGCAAGAACCCTTTCTTTGACTTGTCCATTTTGAACTTCTTCAAAACTTTATCAAGGTATGTGCTTTGTGAAAGTCCAATTAAGCGTCTTGATCTATCTCTATATATCTTGATGCCCAATATATAAGCATCGGGATCTTTCATTGAAAAATTCTTATTCAAGTATCCTTTTATGCTATTCAGAAATTCAGTATCAGTTCTGCTCAACAATATGTCATCCACATATAATATCAGAAATGCTATGGAGCTCCCACTCACTTTCTTGTAAATACAGGGTTCTCCAAAAGTCTGTATAAAACCATATGCTTTGATCACACTATCGAAGCATATATTCCAACTCCGAGAGGCTTGCGCCAGTCCATAACTGGATCGCTAGAGCTTGCACACTTTGTTAGCACCTCTAGGATTGACAAAACCTTCTGGTTGCATCATCACTACTGCAGGATGTTGCTAACGCGACACTACGATTCAAAGACCCTTCGAGAAACTATGTGCGATGCAATAATCGCAAACGTTGGTGTATGAAAACTTTCAAATTGTATAAAATGTTTGCGATGACGGATGCATGAAACACAGTTCAGATTTTAGTTGCGTGTGCGATGAAGGGCACACGGTTCAGTTCAATTAACTGTTTGTGATGAGGAGGAACAAAAGAAATGGGCAGCCAGATGAAGGCGTGTGCGATACACAACATATGGTTCACTCGGATCAACTGTTTGTGATTAGGCAACACAAAAGAAATGGGCAGCCAGATAAAGGTGTGTGTGATATACAGCATACGGTTCACTCAGATGAACTGTTTGTGATTAGGCAACACAAAAGAAATGGTCAGCCAGATCAAGGTGTGTGCGATATACGCATGCGGTTCAATTGGCCCTTGTCGTCAGTGTGTGACCTCTATGGCAACCGTTTGCTCCCCAGGCACCTCTTCATGTATCGTGGCAACCGTCCATCAACTCTTCGCCTTTCCCTCTTGATTTGGAACTGCTGTGGCACGCTAGCTCTTCCTCCCTCCTCCATTTGCCTTCACCCTTCCTTCTGCCATTGTTCGATCGTCTTCTCCATGGAGGGAACAGGCCGGACCATTGTTCGATCATCTTCTCCATGGAGGGAACAGGACGGAAACGACCATGTTATTCTTGCCCCGATCTGAATGATGACGCAGTGGAGGAACTCATTGATTGGTGCGATGTCATCACCTCGGCTAGCATGGCAGGTTTGTTCAAGACCATTCTCGACTCAACTAATAACATCATTACAAGGAACCCAAGGGTCCAGGAGCGGTTTGATCTCCCCTATCTTCTTCCCATGACCCTGCTGACTGGCGCGGGGACGAGGGAAGCCTCGCCTTGTGTAAGTTGATGCTGCTTGATAATGATATGTATGATGTTAAGATGCCATCGCTTGAGGGCAAGGCTTGGGTAGGCGCAAATGGAGATTGGGTTGTTTATATTGGGTACAACTGCGAGTGGGAACTTGTGAATGTGTACACTCGTCACCGGGTTCCACTTCCAAAAATCTCATACGACTGCCCAGAGGTTGAGTACACCGGTATTCTACATGAGTTCAAATACAATCATGCTGACTGTTGTCTACATAAGATAGCAATTTGTCGAGTTCCCAACCGTTCTTGGGATTACACGAACTATGAAGTTGTTGATACCTTCGACAAGCTTGTTGCCGTCCTTACTTCCATGCCTTGATGGATATTGCTCAAAAATCAATTTCTGTACACGAATGAGTACTGTGATGCAATTCAATAAGAGGGTCTTGTGTTTGCTGCCACCACTCATGGCACTGTTTTTGCATGGAATCCTGATGCTTTCGATACATTTGTCTTCCACCGTAATTATAATTGTTTCATCCACATGCATGCGGGTTAGCTAGTTTCCCTTTACTAATTAACCTTCTTGTGTTTCCAAGGTCCTGTGAACATTCCACCACCTATACTTGAAAAAATTTATAACCAAGGGGGAGATGACGATGCTGATGATCACGAGAATGAGGCGAGCATGACCCATATACTCAGTGGCGCCTGGCAACTTATTCCAATGGATCACCTCTTCTTGTCTGTATACAGGGCACTGCTGATGTTAGTAAGGAAGCAGGTGTTGTCTTGCATGGTCGCACTCTCGGGACCTATTCCAACATCCGTTGCAGGGTATTCGGGACGGATACTAGTGTACTAGCGCCAACACCTTCTCCCTCGTTCAGTATTGAAAGTCTTGGAGGAAACTCACTCTTCCTTGGACAAAACTATCCAATGATGGTGGAAGGCGATCCAGCTGCTATTGACACAACGTTACTACCATGTATGAGAAGCAATTGTATCTATACCTTGGACATTACTATGCTTCCCTACCATCCCAATATGGGTACTGACATAGGCCGCCTCAGCCTCGATGATCAGTCATGCGTTGGTCTCGAGATTGATAGTAGCTGGCCCTTCCCAGAGAATCACTTCTGGTTCAAAGCAAGTGTTTCTAATGCTGAGGAGTGGTTGAGCTGAAGTTAATTTCATCGCTTTGTTATTTGTTGTGTGAGAAAAACTTTACTATAATGTTTTGTTGGAAATGATCTATAATCCAACGTGTATCCTAGTTGTCGTTGTGGGTTGATGACTTGTTGTATGTAATGAATGGTACATTTGCATATGCGTCCATCAACTTACGCCTGCTAGTGGTGTCCATATGAACAATGCTAGTGATTTTAGTTGCAAAAATTAGATAGTGCTAGTGATTTATAGCTGCATATTTTGACAAATCGCAGTGTTACAAGGTTGACAAATGGCAATGATGAAGGAAATATGCCCTAGAAGCAATAATAAAGTTGTTATTTATATTTCCTTATATCATGATAAATGTTTATTATTCATGCTAGAATTGTATTAACCGGAAACTTAGTACATGTGTGAATACATAGACAAACAGAATGTCACTAGTATGCATCTACTTGACTAGCTCGTTGAATCAATGATGGTTATGTTTCCTAACCATAGACATAAGTTGTCATTTTATTAACGGGATCACATCATTAGAGAATGATGTGATTGACCTGACCCATCCGTTAGCTTAGCACGATGATCATTTAGTTATTTGCTATTGCTTTCTCCATAACTTATACATGTTCTTATGACTATGAGATCATGCAACTCCAGAATACCGGAGGAACACTTTGTGTGCTACCAAACATCACAACGTAACTGGGTGATATAAAGGTGCTCTATAGGTGTCTCCGATGGTGTTTGTTGAGTTGGCATAGATCAAGATTAGGATTTGTCACTCCGATTGTCGGAGATGTATCTCTGGGCCCTCTCGGTAATGCACATCAATATAAGCCTTGCAAGCAATGTGACTAATGAGTTAGTTGCAGGATGATGCATTACGGAACGAGTAAAGAGCCTTGCCGGTTATGAGACTGAACTAGGTACTGAGATACCGACGATTGAATATCGGGCAAGTAACATACCGATGACAAAGGGAACAACGTATATCGTTATGCGGTCTGACCGATAAAGATCTTGGTAGAATATGTGGGAGCCAATATGAACATCCAGGTTCCGCTATTGGTTATTGACCGGAGACGTGATACGTCTCCAATGTATCTATAATTTATGAAGTCTTCATGCCATGTTTACAATAATTTTATAGGATTTTGGTATGATTTGATTAGAACTAACCCAGACTGACGTTGTTTTCAGCAGAACTACCGTGTTTATGTTTTTGTGCAGAAATAAAAGTTCTCAAAATGCGATGAAAATCAACGGAGATTTTTTCTAGAAAATATAAAAAATACTGGAACAAAAATCTACCGAAGGGGAGTCCCGTGGGCCCCACGAGGGTGGGGGGCGTGCCCACCCCCCTGGGCGCGCCCCTATGCCTCATGGCTTCTCGTGGGGCCCCCTGACTTGTTCTCGACGCCAACCTCTCCTATAAATGCCCAAACATCCAGAAAATAACCTAGATCAGAAGTTTCGCTGCCGCAAGCCTCTGCAGCCACGAGAAATCAATCTAGGCCCTCTTTGGCACCCTGCCGGAGGGGGCCATCATCACCGAAGGCTATGGAGGAGGATCCCGGAGGGGCTATCATCACCATGAAGGCCAAGGACCAGAGGGGGAACCTCTCCCCATCCAGGGGAAGGCCATGGAGGAGGAAGCACAAGGGGGAGAACCTCTCCTCCTCTCTCTCGGTGGCGTCGGAGTGCCATCGGGAGGGGAATCATCGCCATGGTGATCGTCTTCATCAACATCACCATCCTCATCTGTTTTACGCGGTCCACTCTTCCGCACCCCGTTGTAATCCCTACTTGAACATGGTGCTTTATGCCACATATTATGATCCAATGATGTGTTGCCATCCTATGATGTTTTGAGTAGATTTCGTTTGTCTATGGGTTGATTGATGATCTGGATTGGTACGAGTTGTATGTTTTATTTTGGTGTTGTCCTATTATGCCCTCCGTGTTGCGCAAGCATGAGGGATTCTTGTTGTAAGGTGTTGCAATACATTCATGATTCACCTATAGTGGGTTACTTGAGTGACAGAAGCATAAACCCGAGTAAGGGGGTTGTTGTGTATGGGATAAAGGGGACTTGATGCTTTAATGGTATGGTTGGGTTTTACCTTAATGATCTTTAGTAGTTGCGGTTGCTTGTTAGAGTTGCAATCATGTAAGTGCATCTAGTGCCCCTTAGTGATATTGGTGTATTGAAGACTTATAGGTTAAGGGACTAATGCGTTTGTGAGTTTACACAGGTCTATAAGTCTATGAGGAGTTTGATATTTACAGGAAAAGTCGACCCCTAAAAATGAATATCTTCAACTGAAGATTTTGGTATTTCTGAAGACTTTCATGAAGACTTTGTAAGTGAAGAAATTGGTGTGTCCGTGAAGACTTGATATTCATGCGAGGAATATGAAGCTTGAAGACTTCCGTTTTCATAGTTTTGTTTTTCTCTTTCTTGAGTCATAGGAAACACCATACTGTTAAAGGGGGTCGAGGAAATACTAAGGAAAAATTTCCATGTGATGCTCAACTCAAAATCCTACACCTACCAATCCCTTCGAGTGAAGCCATTGGAAATCTCATATAGTTTAGTCAATTTCTTCAGTGACAGAGATGAAATTCTTCTAGTCTCTGAGGAATTTGTCCTGACTGAGGAGTTAGGAATTCGCCAATGCGGATTGCCTACACAGTGAGGAACAAGATAGCCCTGAGGATTTTGCTACTCAAAATTCTGACCGTTGCTGTGCTATGCGCCAGCTGTCCCAAAATATCTATCCACCTAACGGTCATATCATTGAAGGGCATTTATGTCTTATCATGTCGGGCTGCTCCCTAGGCTATAAATAGCTGCCCCCTACAACCACTAGCTGGTTGGCTGCTCCGAGAGAAACTGACACTTGTCATTTGAGAGCAACCCATCCTCTGAGGACTTTGAGCGAAAATCATCAAGTGAGGAAAAACCAAAAACCTACAAACCCCAAGTGATTGAGCATCACTGAAGAGATTGATCCTGAGTGGATCTGACGCTTGTTACCTTTGAAGACTGTGCTTCTTCCAGACGGTTAGGCGTCATGGTCTAGAGCATCCAAGAGGAATTGTGGATCGCCGAGTGACCAAGTTTGTGAAGGTTTGGAAGTCGCCTGAAGACTTAACATGAGTGATTGGACGAGGTCTGTGTGACCTTTGTTCAAGGAGAATACGGTGAGGACTGGGTGTCCTGAGCTGCGTGTTCAGGACTGGGTGTCCGGGACTGTGTGTCCTTGAGTTTAAATACTCAGCCGCTCCAACCAGACGTACAACTGAGACAGCAGTTGGAACTGGTCTACCAAATCATTGTCTTCACCAAGGTTACTGGTTCTATTTCCTCAACTCTTTCATTTCCTCATAACTGTGTTGTGTGTTTGTTCATATCTGTGTTTGAAGACTTTGACTGAAGACTTTCTCAATTTCCTCAGTTTAATTTCTTCAGTCTGTTTGTCTTCATCCTATGTTATCATGTGATTATACTTCATGTACTCTGTGCATGTCTTCATTTCATCATGATGACTATGCTTGTATTCTGTTATGTTTACTTTTGAGTACTTATTCCGCTGCTAGTAGTTCTTTGCTAAGGAATTTCCTCACCGGCAATTCCTCAGTGAAGAATTTCATAAAAATCGCCTATTCACCCCCCCTCTAGTCGATATAACACACTTTCAATTGGTATCAGAGCAAGTTACTCCCTTGTTCTGTTTGATTTTGGTTTAACCGCCTGGAGTTTTAGTTATGTCGACCGCAGGTATGATCAAGATCTCTGCTGGGTGTCCTACCTTCGATGGGACGGACTACCCCTACTGGAAGAATAAGATGCGAATGCATCTTGAAGCAATTAATAACGATCTCTGGTATGTTGGGGAAAATGGTGTTCCCTTAGTCACACCTTCTCTGAATGCTGCTGATGTGAAGAGATTCAAGCAACTCGACTCTCAAGCGAAGAATATCATATGTGGCCATCTGAGCAAAGGACAGTATGGCAGAGTGAGTGCTTTGGAAACAGCGAAGCTTATCTGGGACAGGTTGTCCAAAGTGAATGAAGGAGTCTCGACTCAGCGTGACTCTCGAGTTGATGTTCTTCGCAATCTCTTCAACCGCTTCAAAAGACTCGACAATGAAAATGTTCAACAAACCTTCGATCGCCTCACTGACATCCCAAATGAGCTTCAAGCACTTGGTGCCACGGACATCACCGATCATGAGGTGGTGAAGAAATTGCTGAGATCGCTTGATTCCTCATTTGACACTCTGGCATTGATGATACAAGAACGTGCTGACTATAAGTCACTTGATCCCGCTGATATTCTCGAGAGGCTAGATACTCATGAGTTCCAACTTGCTGAAAAGAGAGATCTCTATGGTTCGAGCTATGGCCGATCACGTGCACTAAAGGCCAAGGCAGTATCTGAGTCCGAAGATGAAGACTCTGATAGCAGCCTTGGTGATCCTGAAGAACTGAGCCATCATCTGGCTCTGCTCGTGAAGAAGTTCCAAAAGTTCTCAAGACGTGGTCGCGTTGGAAGACCCTCAAGGAGCAATGATTCCTCATCAAATGACTACAAGAGGAGGCTCTGCCACAAATGCAAGAAGCCTGGACATTACATTCAAGACTGTCCTCAATGGGAAAAGGAATCAAAGAAGAAGAAATACAAGGATTACAGTTCTGATGATGCGAAGAAAAAGAAGAAATCCTCAAAATCCTCATCATCAAAATCCTCAAAGCCTTCATATCACAAGAAGAGCAGCTCCAAGAAGGCCAGGGCATTCATTGGCAAGGAAATGGACTCTGAAGCTGAATCTGAAGAAATGAGGAAGAGGAGTCATCTGAGGAGTCTGAATCCGGAGTGGCGAGCCTAGCTGTCGCTACTGCATTCGTCAGCAAGTCTATCTTCAACACTGAAGAAAATAACCTCACCTACAAAGCTGATGAAGGGGATGATGACTACGTTCCCACCTACTACTTCATGGCAAAAGGTGCCAAGGTACTCAAATATACCTCATCTGAATCAAGTGAGAATGAATCTGATGAAAATCTTAAGCCCAGCTATTCTAAACTTGCTAAGATTGCTGTAAAACAACAAAGGGCTTTAGAAAAGGTTCAAAACATGCTAGACAAAAGTGATGATATGTTGGGTGAAGAAATGGATCGCACTAAAGCCCTAACTGAAAATCTTCAGAGATTTCAGACTAGGTTTGACAATCTTCAAAGTCATCATAACACTCTCTTATCCGATCATGAGAAGCTTTCTTATGAATTTCTTCAAAGAAAGCAAGACCTTGAGAAGCTAAGAGTGAGTTATGAAGATCTTCGGAAGGAGCACGATTCATTACTAGCTCAACAAATCAGCGCTTCTCAGGAAGAATTTGTTCTTGCATGCTTGAAGTGCATTGAACGTGAATCTTCTAATTCTTCACCTGAATGTTCAAATGCTGCTAATGTTTCAAATTCTTCACATGCCTCTGCTATCACTAATTCCTCATCTGAGGACATTGCTAATATCACTGACGATGCAGGGCTGAAGGAATTGTACACAACAGACATGTACAAAAGCCTCAAAGGGCATCAGGCTCTTTGTGATGTGCTTAAAAAGCATATCCTCAACAGGAACCCTAGGAAAGAGGGTATCGCCTTTGAGAGGAAACTCAATGCTGATGGTACATATTGGAAGCCTGAGCAGTACCCCAAAACTACATGGGTTGCTGCAAAGAGACCTCCAGTTGATCCATCCAACTTATCTGGATTTGCATGTGAATCTCCTCATTCTGATGATGAGTCAATTGACTCCAACTATAAGCTATTCAAAAATCAGAATGGTGAAGTATTTGCTAGATATGTTGGCACTAACTGCAGGAACGGCTCCCCTATGAAGAAAATCTGGGTTCCCAAAAGATGCCTTGAAAATCTTCAGTTGAATGTCATCATGATGCCACCTGTGAAGAATAGGAACCCCAGATCAAATTCTTCATATGGATTCAAGTCCTCATACGGACCAAATTCCTCATATGGATCAAAGTCCTCATATGAACATCATCGTGCTAACCCGTGTGTTTCGCAGGGAAGATCTAAGGATTATGGATATGTGCATTATTCTTCAAACCATTATGTCCATAAGTCCTCGAATAATTTCTCTGCATACTCTTATGCCTACTCTAACCCCTCTTATGTGAAACGAAATGGACTGGCTTCTATGCCATCCTTCTCGTATGGAGCTCGCAGAATGATGAACTCTTTGCCACCTCTTCAGATGTGGGTGGTGAAGAAAAAGAACTAATCTCTTCTGCAGGCTCAGGTCTCCAGACGCACGTAATCGTCTGAAGAATTTGCTGGAGACCTGAGCATGCCTGATAGGACGCAAGCTAATCATGAAGAAATGAACTTTCATTTCTCACGTCCTCATATTGCTTTTTCAGTTCTTTTACTTGATGAAATTGATCTGATGAATTGATGTCATATTCTTCACTGATGAAGTATATGAGTTTGTAAGCTACACTAATTCATCTGCAGGATGATCAACCCAAAGCCACTGAGTGGGTCCTCGATAGTGGATGTACAAACCACACGACTGGTGACAAGAATCTATTGATGGATGCTCCATTATCTCTGTCACATCTAAAGCATATCATCTTTGCTGACAAAGGCAAAAGTCAGGTATTGGGTCTAGGTAAGGGTGCGATTACAAAGGATCGACACATGGACAAAGTCATGCTTGTTGAGTCCTTAGGATACAACCTTATGTCTGTCTCAATGCTTTGTGATCTTGATATGGTTGTTGTCTTTGGCAAGTACCGTTGTGTTGTGGTTATGGAAGCTGACAATTCCAAAGTCTTCGAAGGCTTTAGGAGAGGAGATCTGTATATTGTTGAGTTCTCTACAGGACCACAACCAGCCGTGTGCTTACTTGCAAAAGCTTCAGAAGGCTGGCTCTGGCATCGACGACTTGGTCATGCAGGCATGAGGAATTTGCACACGCTTGCGAAGAAGAAGCATGTCATTGGCATCGAGAATGTCAAATTCCTCAAGGATCACCAATGCGGAGCCTGTGAAGCTGGGAAGATGAAGGCCAAGCATCCAGCGAAGACTATCATGACCACCACTCGCCCGTTTGAATTGCTTCACATGGATCTCTTTGGTCCTAATTATTATTCTGCTATTTCAAATGAAGAATCTCAATATGGCTTTGTTATTGTTGATGATTATTCTCGCTACACATGGGTACACCTTGTTACTTACAAACATGAAGTGCAGGAAGTCTTCAAACGATTTTCCTCAAGGGCTTCAACCAACTTTGGTGTGAAGATCAAGCACATCAGAAGTGACAATGGCACTGAGTTCAAGAATTCTGCTCTCGATGACTATCTTGATGAACTTGGTATTACTCATGAGTTATCTGCTCCCTACACTCCTCAGCAGAATGGCGTCGTGGAACGCAAGAACATGACTCTTGCTGAGATGGCTCGCACTATGCTTGATGAATACAAAACGCCTCGTCGTTTCTGGACTGAGGCAATTGATACTGTGTGCCACATCATCAACAGAGTATATCTTCACAAATTCTTCAAAAAGACTGCCTATGAACTCCTCATCGATAAGAAACCCAATGTAAGTTATTTCAAAGTCTTCGGTGCTAAATGTTGGATTAGAGATCCTCATCACAACTCAAAATTTGCACCGAAAGCACATGAAGGTTTTATGCTTGGTTACGGAAAGGACTCGCACACCTACAAAGTCTTCAACAACGTTCTTCACAAAGTTGTTGAAACTGTAGATGTGCGGTTCGATGAAACTAATGGCTCGCAAAGAGAGCACCTACCTACTGTGATAGATGAACCAACACCTGAGGAAACTATCAAGTTCAAGGCTACTGAGGATGTCATTCCTACTGAAGAATCTGCTGAAGAATTCATTCCAGAACATGAAGAACGTTGAGCTAATGCACCTGAATAAAATGCTGAAGAAAATGGTGCTAAAGAAAACGTTGATCAAACTCTTCAACGACAACCAGCTCATCCTCACATTGCAAAAGAAGTGCAAGTTGAAAAGATCATCAATGACATCAAAGCGCCAGGTCCTCTCACACGCTCAAAAGCTTCACATTTGTCTAACTTTTGTGGGCAGTATGCTTTGGTCTCTATTACAGAGCCCACTAAGGTAGATGAAGCATTTCTGGAGCCTGAGTGGATTCAGGCCATGAAAGAAGAATTACATCAGTTCGAGCTCAACAATGTCTGGGAACTGGTCAAACGTCCAGATTCTCGCAAGCACAATATCATCGGCACAAATTGGATCTACTGCAACAAGCAAGACGAAAATGGCCTTGTGGTGAGGAATAAGGCACGGCTTGTAGCTCAAGGCTACACATAGGTTGAAGGAATTGATTTTGATGAAACTTTTGCACCCGTTGCTAGACTTGAGGCTATTCGCATATTACTTGCCTATGCTAACCATCATGATATCACTTTATATCAAATGGATGTGAAAAGTGCATTCCTTAATGGTAAGCTTGAGGAAGAAGTATATGTTGCTCAACCCCCAGGTTTTGAAGATCTAAAGAATCCTGACAAAGTCTTCAGACTCAACAAGGCCCTCTATGGCCTCAAGCAGGTCCCACGGGCTTGGTATGATACCTTGAAGGAACTCCTCATGAAGAAAGGGTTCAAACCCGGTTCACTCGACCCTACTCTTTTCACTAAATCTTATGATGGTGAATTGTTTGTGTGCCAATTATATGTTGATGATATTATCTTTGGTTGTACTAACCAACGTTATAGTGATGAATTTGCCTATATGATGAGTGAAGAATATCAAATGTCTAGGATGGGAGAGTTGAAATTCTTCTTAGGTCTTCAAATTCGCCAACAACACAATGGCATGTTCATATCTCAAGAGAAATACCTCAAGGATGTACTGAGGAAATTCGGCATGCAAGATTGCAAAGGCGTCAAAATTCCTATGCCCACAAATGGCCATCTGTGCACTGATGAAAATGGTATTGACTTCGATCATAAGGTATACCGCTCCATGATAGGTTCCTTATTGTACTTATGTGCATCTAGGACAGATATAATGCTTAGTGTTTGCATGTGTGCCCGATTTCAAGCTACACCGAAGGAATCACACCAAAAGGTTGTGAAGCATATTCTTCGATATCTAGCTCACACACCAACACTTGGATTATGGTACCCCAAGGGCTCGGCTTTTGATCTTGTTGGATATTCTGACTATGACTATGTTGGTCATCGTGTGGATCGCAAGTCAACATCTGGTACATGTCATTTCCTTGGACGATCTTTGGTTTGTTGGTCCCCGAAGAAACAGAACTATGTATCACTATCTACTGCTGAAGCTGAGTACATTGCCGCTGGTTCTTGCTGTGCCCAATTGCTATGGATGAAGCAAACTCTCAAGAACTACGGTGTCAACATGAAAATGTGCCTCTCTTCTGTGACAATGAGAGTGCCATCAAGATTGCTCACAACCCAGTTCAGCACTCGAAGACAAAGCACATTCAGATTCGTCATCATTTTCTTCGTGATCATGTGTTGAAGGGCGACATTTCTATTGAGCATGTGAAGACTGAAGAACAACTAGCCGATATCTTCACAAAGCCCTTGGATGAGAAGAGATTTAGCAAGTTGCGGTGTGAGCTAAATATCCTAGAATCTTCGAATGTTCTTTGAAAAGGACACTCATCCTAACACTTATGCAAAATTGATGACTTAGACGTGCAACACATGAAGAAACGTTTTTCTTCAATCAATGAAGAATAACACTATTAGTGTGAAGAAATTAACGAAGAATTTGATTCTCAGAACCCTACGATAATTGTACGCGGTGTCTGAAATCATCATTCTTATACGGTGGGTCACGCCACCACCAAAAGTTGAAATTCCTCAATTATTCATATTCTTCAACTTTGCATAGTCTTCACTGGTTCCGTCGTTTTTCTTCATTGGCTATATTTATAGGAGTTTATGTCCTCTACAACATTCACTTATTGCTATTTCTTTAAGTTGGTTTTCTGCTAAGTGAATGTGATCGGACCCTTCCCCTCTATGCTTTACTCAACCCAATCTGTTCACAAATTCTTCATGTGCGTTCTATTTGAAACTCGTTCAAAATCTTCACTGTGTCCTTGTCAGCTGAAGAAATTGCCAACGGAACTTTAAAACCTATCTTATCTAAGTTTTCGGCTTTGCCGCTCAAACCGTTCCGCATCCCACGATACACTTATCCACTCACCCACGATCTAACACGATCTCCACCTCTCACTACGTGGGTGACACAGGTCATGCGAATGAGAAGGGTCAGGGGCACGTTCGTCCAATTTCTTCGGGCGAGCAGTTTTTCACCGTGGCTATAAATACCCCTCCTTCCCTTCCTCACTTCTTTTACTCTGCTCGACCTCTCTCTCCAGCTCGAGCTTCTCAAACCCTAGCGCCGCCGCTACTTCATCGCCGCCGGTGAGGAAGAGCTTCACTGCCTCGACCTTGTTGCCGACGTACTCGCACCGACCGCGGACATCTTCACTCCGCCGCCGCCGTAGCCGTCTTCCTCCGCCAAGTTAGGGCGTGGAAGATCGGCACAGACAAACTTCACATCTCCTCACTCCAGTTCGTCGTGTTCTTCGTCCAGGGTAATTAAAAGTCACTTTTACTATCCTCGTTGATTCGAATGATTATCTCCAAAATCTTCAAAAGTGTTTTTCTTCATAGAGACACACACTAAAACACCTCACATATTATCCGTTCTTGATTCGTTTCTCTAAGCCATGATTTTTCTTCAAGATTCCTTAAATGTGTGGATTTTTTAATCTACACATCTCTAGAACCTAAGACAAAGAAAGCTTAGCGAAATTCTTCAAGACTCATCTGGTCAAATTCCTCAAACTTGTTCTTTTTGAAAAACCTTCTGAGAACGCATATGACCTCTCCAAATTCCTCGCAACTATACTCTGTTCACAGGTACACATGTCAGCTGCTGAATCACTAGGTTCTCATCAACTTAACTCATTTGCAGCGTTCTCAAAGAAAAGTTGCATACTTCTTCAGAGAATTCAATTGTTCAAATTCCTCAACTGAAGAAAATGGCTGATGGTAAGAAGCCACAGAAGGGAGGAAAGAGGCCTAAGGTAAATACAGCGTTTGAGATCCCTGATGACATATATGCTGGGTACTGCACACCTACTAAGGAAACCAAGAATGAGTGCAAAGTGCACAAACAGAGGATAGAGAGGAGATGGGCAAGAGAATGGAGGGAGTACAAATATGTCACTCCTAAGTACATGAAGAAATTCGCACTCAATCCTCCATGCCCAAGAGCTCCATTGGCACCTGGCCAAATAGCAGATCCCACCAGCCTCAAGCGCGGTGAGGATTATCCTAATGAATGGGCCAAGCGCCAAACCAAGTTGGCTAAGCAAGCCAGAGAAGCAGTGAGGAAATTCAATGAAGACTCTGCCGCTGCTGCTGCCTCTGTTGTCAAGCCAAAGAAGGCTATGTATAAGAAGCCTGCACGCAGGCCAAGTTCCTCAGCAATGCCCTCACGGCCAGAATCATCAAAGCACTCACGGCCAATTCCTCATGCTGCTCCTGTTCCTCCAAAGTCCTCGGCTCCTCCGCCAAAGCCTTCAGCTGTTCCGACCAAATCCTCGGCACCTGTGCATCTCGCTTCGTGCCAAAGGACTGCCGGCATCTCCATTGCCTCAGGTGTCTCAGCTAGTTCCTCAGCTGCACCAAGTTCCTCAGCTGGCCCCTCACTGCTGAAGACAAAGGCCACTGCTGGAAGAGGTCCTCGCCCAAGTCCTCAAAAGAAGCAAGTCGCTTTCCAAGTGCCGTCTGATGAAGACAAAGCTGATGATGATGAACTTGCAGAAATCATCAGAGACAGGCAAGTCAGGGCCGCTAGAGCCAAAGGATCAGAAGTGCCACTACTTTTGGATCCCAAGATGATCCTCGACTACATTGATGATTGGCACAAGGACCCCAACACTCCCTTGCCTGACTTCAAGCTGACTCCTGGCTAGAGTCACATGCTGACCCACTTCATTCAAGAAGAAAAGTGGAATTTTGAGAAGGCCAGGCAGATCAAGAAAGCGCAGTACAAGAAAGAGCGCTATCTGAAGAAAAACGTTGTCTCTATGACAACTGAAGAACTTGTCACTATTCAGACTGAGATGAAGAAACTCAGTGATAACTTTGACGCATATCGCTCTGATTGGCTTGGAGCCAAGGTTCGTTTTGTGAAACTTGCGAATAACTTCACTTCCAATGTTGCAGCCCCAATGCAACAGGAAATTCCTTAGGCTGAAGCATCTACTCAGCCTACTGAAGAAAATGCCAGCACCGCTGATGATAATCAGGCTGCTAAAGATAATGTGAGTTCTAGGGCTGATGACTGCATTCCAGCAGCTGAAGAAATTGCCAGGGCACCCACTAGTGGTGTGCCTGAAGAAACTTAAGAACTCAGGGCAACTGCATCAGTTGTGCCTGAAGAAAATCAACCAGATTCCTCAGCTGCTCCTGCACCAAATTCAACTCCAATCCTTCCATCTGCATCAGATGTGAAGAGGACCAAGGCTGCAGAGCGTGCTGCAGTGAAGAAAAGGAAAGCATCAACTGCTTCAGATTCTTCAGCTCCGAAGAAAATGAAAGCCTATGACAAGTTCGTTTGCAAATCCGATTGATGTTGTTCCCATCTCAACCAGACCATCAAAGGACCTTGTTCCTTTTGATGAAGAATATGTGGTCCCCAGTGGATCTGATGAAGAAACTCCTTCTGCTGCTTCGTCTGAATCATTGGATGAAGAAATTGAAGTGGATGTAATCTCTTCAACACTTATCATCTCCTCGCCTATGCCTCAGTTCACAGCTGAAGAGGCTGGCGTTGAAGAAATGGATGATGAAGATGTGGACATTGGCTGCTCCACACCCGTAATCAGTGATGAATTCTGGGAAAGTCAGCATCCAGACTCACCAATGTTCACCCCTCTACAACAAATTCCTCAGTCCCCCACACAAACTGTACACATGGGCTCTGAAGAAACTCATCCCAGTGCATTTGTCCATGAGGAAATTCCAGACACTAGCGCTGAAGAAACTGCTGCTGCTGAACAACCAACGACGCAGAGAGCCACTGAGGAGGAACCAGAAATTCCTCAGCCTGAAGAACCTGCGATTGAGATTCCTGAGGTCGTGATGCAACTCAATGGCACTCCTCTGCCGAAGCCAAAGGATCCTTTCTCACACAAGCAAAAGTTCAAGGCTGATGATTTCTTCGGCGAGCACGTATTCTGCGAAGATTACAACCCATATGACTCTGCTCGCGTTAGGAAGAGGCGTTTCTGGACTGCCAGTCAACCCAATTTCTATTCCTCAGTGCTGTTCCACAAGGAGAAAATCTTCTACCATGGGCATATTCCTCACGTGGATATGGAATCTCTGTTGTGCTTCGCACCAGTCCTCAGTGTTCTTCATGACGCTGAATGCTCAACTTTTGCTCTGACATCTGCGATTGGAATGAAGAACTGATTCTTCAATTCTATGCAACGCTGCACATCACCGGAGATGCTGAAGATGTGAATTCATGGGTGCTGGACTGGATGTCTGAAAACACTCACTACACTGCACCAGCCTCTGAATTGCTTCGTGCTCTACCACTCAGTCCTCCCCTTGAAGAAGCTCGCTGCATCTACAGTGAACCTGAGCTCACACATCATTACATGCAGGTGCTGATGAAGCCTTTAAAACCAGGTCAGGCACCATGAACCAAATTCCTCGCGAAGGAATTGCTGTACGTGCCCAGAATTGTCTATCGTATCCTTACGAGGACAATTAGTCCCATCAAAGGCCACGACTCATCTGATGAGGAAATTGTTGGCATCATGAAGAATCTGGTATTCAACATCGTTCACGGCATTCCTTTCAATTATCACGATTTCTTCATGAGGACTATGGCCAATGTTGCACTGTCTCTGTTTGAGCTGAAGCCTTATGCACCTTGGATTATGAGATTCCTCAGGACAAGGTCTTCACTCAACTACAAAGCTGATTTCCAGAATCACCTCAGCTACTTGCCCCCATTGAAGTCCTCAAGCAGACATATTCCTCGGTTGAGGGAAAGGGCAAGGCACCAGCTGTAATAGATGAAGGCATTCGTCCATTGGATGGTCAGTTTCGCAAAGCTGCATCTTATTCCACCAATGATGACTGTGCCACACATGACTCTGCCAATGCACCTAAGTCCACTCCTCAAGCCACTGTTCAGCGCGTGATGACTGACCGTGAACTTCTGCTTAGTCTGCACCAGAAGGTGGATCGAAATCACAAATGGGTTAAGTGTTAGTTTGGTTCAGTTCTTCACAACATGACTGCCACACACAATGCAGTGAAGAAAAACCACTACTACCTCCATCAAGTCTTCGGTCGCACCTGGGCAATCCTGTCACATCTGTATGGTGAAGAAGATCTAAAGATGGGTCTCAAAGAAGATTTTGACTGGTCCGCACCTCCACCGAAGAAATTCAAGAAGGTCCAAGTTCCTTCTCTGGTGGCCAGCTCATTTTCTTCATCACGCGACACTGATGAACATGAAGATTTGGACGACACTGTGGCAGGCCCTACATGATTATCTTCAGGGGCGTTAGTCCTCATTTTCGATCCTTTTGGTCATTCGATGACAAAGGGGGAGAAATATGAGTTAGTCTTCAAGCGGGTCTACTATATGGGCATTTTTTATTTGCTAAGTTACAACTCTCGTTCTTTTGAAACTTTATTGGATCGAGTTGTAATCTTAAACCCGACGGTGCTCTGATACTTTTGATGCACTGTGCTCTGATACTTTTGATGCACTATTCTGCATACTTATTCCTCGTTAATATTATTGCACGCATGCTGAATTTCATCAGGCACCATATTTCATCATGCATTTCAAATTCTTCATATTATATGTTAAATGCGTGTATGAATTACAAGGTATAGGGGGAGATCTCCATGATTCAACTCTTCAAGTGTGCATTGCTTCAAAGGCAAATTCCTCATTATGCACATCTTCAGGGGGAGTTCTTCTATATCTTGCAATCAAATTCCTCAATATCAGTAGTTACACTTCATATGTTTATCCCCGTTGAAAACTTAACCTATATTGTCATCAATCACCAAAAAGGGGGAGATTGTAAGTGCATCTAGTGCCCCTTAGTGATTTTGGTGTATTGAAGACTTATAGGTTAAGGGACTAATGCGTTTGTGAGTGTACACAGGTCTATAAGTCTATGAGGAGTTTGATATTTACAGGAAAAGTCGACCCCTAAAAATGAATATCTTCGACTGAGATTTTGGTATTTCTGAAGACTTTCATGAAGACTTTGAAAGTGAAGAAATTGGCGTGTCCATGAAGACTTGATATTCATGCGAGGAATATGAAGCTTGAAGACTTTTGTTTTCATAGTTTTGTTTTTCTCTTTCTTGAGTCATAGGAAACACCGTACTGTTAAAGGGGGTCGAGGAAATACTAAGGAAAATTTTCCATGTGATGCTCAACTCAAAATCCTACACCTACCAATCCCTTCGAGTGAAGCCATTGGAAATCTCATACAGTTTAGTCAATTTCTTCAGTGACAGAGATGAAGTTCTTCTGGTCTCTGAGGAATTTGTCCTGACTGAGGAGTTAGGAATTTGCCAGTGCGGATTGCCTACATAGTGAGGAACATGATGGCCCTGAGGATTTTGCTACTCAAAATTCCGACCATTGTTGTGCTATGCGCTAGCTGTCTCAAAATATCTATCCACCTAACGGTCATATCATTGAAGGGCATTTATGTCTTATCATGTCGGGCTGCTCCCTAGGCTATAAATAGCCGCCCCCTACAACCACTAGCTAGTTGGCTACTCCGAGAGAAATTGACACTTGTAATTTGAGAGCAACCCGTCCTCTAAGGACTTTGAGCGAAAATCATCAAGTGAGGAAAAACCAAAAACCCAAAACCCAAACACCTACAAACCCCAAGTGATTGAGCATCACTGAAGAGATTGATCCTGAGTGGATCCGACGCTTGTTACCTTTGAAGACTGTGCTTCTTCCAGACGATTAGGCGTCATGGTCTAGAGCATCCAAGAGGAATTGTGGATCGCCTAGTGACCAAGTTTGTGAAGGTTTGGAAGTCGCCTGAAGACTTACCACAAGTGATTGGACGAGGTGTGTGTGACCTTTGTTCAAGGAGAATACGGTGAGGACTGGGTGTCCTGAGCTGCGTGTTCAGGACTGGGTGTCCGGGACTGTGTGTCCTCGAGTTTAAATACTCAGCCGCTCCAACCAGACGTACAACTGAGACAGCAGTTGGAACTGGTCTACCAGATCATTGTCTTCACCAAGCTTACTGGTTCTATTTCCTCAACTCTTTCATTTCCTCATAACTGTGTTGTGTGTTTGTTCATATCTGTGTTTGAAGACTTTGACTGAAGACTTTCTCAATTTCCTTAGTTTAATTTCTTCAGTCTGTTTGTCTTCATCCTGTGTTATCCTGTGATTACGCTTCCTGTACTATGTGCCTGTCTTCATTTCATCATGATGACTATGCTTGTATTCTGTTATGTTTACTTTTGAGTACTTATTCCGCTGCTAGTAGTTCTTCGCTAAGGAATTTCCTCACCGGCAATTTCCTCAGTGAAGAATTTCATAAAAATCGCCTATTCACCCCCCCTCTAGTCGATATAACACACTTTCAAATCATAAGTGCATATGATCCAAGAAGAGAAAGTATGTTAGCTTATGCCTCTCCCTCATATGAAATTGCAATGACAATTATCGGTCTTGTTAACAATTTCCTAAGACAATTTCGCACACTGACCCATCATTATTCCACACTCGCTATTTATATTATTTAGTAATATATTCTAACTTTATGATAACAACACCTACTTTCATATTTTAGCTCTCCGATACCATGCAAAGTTATCCTCTTCATACCCACAACATAGTTTTATTTCTCGTTTCTAGTTGGAAGCAAACGTTCGATGTACGTAGAGTCGTATCAGTGGAAGATAGGGCTTGAGAAAATATTGATCCTACCTTTAGCTCCTTCTGGGTTCGACACTCCATACTTATCACTTCCACCATTGGGAATTGCTACGATGATTCCCTGCACTTGGCGATTATCAAGCTCTTTTCTGGCGCCGTTGCCGGGGAGCAATAGCGTGGGGTTGATATTCTTGTGTATGCTTGTTTGCTTTCTTAACTAAGTAGATTTTGTTTTTCCCTTTTTGTTTATGTTTAGTTGTGGGTGAAACATACAAAAAAATTAAAAGAATGAAAATACCAAAAAAATACTTGCCTCTCATACCTAAAAGTTTTTTTCAATAAGAGAAGTGATTGGAAGGTTATGCATTGGAGAAATGAGGGTCGACCTTGAACACTTGTGTTCATGCTCATGGAAACAATGTAAAAAAAATCATGGAAGCTTCTCTGAAAATAATTATCCCCTTGTATATATCCATCGTATTATAAAAATAATGTGCCAAGCCTTGGTTTTAGAATCATTAGATTGCTTGTTTACTTTGTGCAGTACAAAAACAGAAACTTTGGCTGTAGCGCGTGATTTTACATTTTTTACTAGAAAGTCAAATGGGTCTGAAACTTTCTGCACATTACTTCTGTAAAATTTTTTTAAATTTTCGTATTTTTTAGAATTTTTTGGAGTTATAGAAGTATACTAAACTTCCAGATTACTACAGACTGTCCTGTTTTTGACAGATTCTGTTTTCTATGTGTTGATCGGTTATTTTGATGAATCTACGGGTAGTATCGGGGGGTATGAACCATGGTGAAGTCGGAATATAGTAGATATAGTTATAATATGAAATTGGAATGAGTTTGCAACATTACCTAAAGGTAGGGATTTGCTTTCTTATACTAATGGACCTCACAAAGTTTTTGTTAAAGTTTTGTGTGGATGAAGTGTTCGAAGATTGAGGAGCTATCAATATGAGAAGAATAAAAAGAGGCAAGAGCTCAAGCTTGGTGATGCCCAAGGCACCCCAAGTAAATATTTCAAGGATACTCAAGCATCTAAGCTTGGGGATGCCCCAGTTGGCATCCCATCTTACTTCTTCAACAATTACCGGTATACCTCAATTTTTGTTTTGTTCACATGATTTGTGTTTTTCTTTTTCTTGAAAAACCATGATAGTATGAGATAGCACTTCATTTATTTATAGAATGCTTCATGTGCTTCACTTATATCTTTTAAGTATGATTTATAGAATTGCTCTTTGTGCTTCACTTAAATTTTTTGAGTATGGTTTTATAGAATGCTTCGTGTGCTTCACTTATATATTTTGAGCTTGGATATTGGTTAGTCTATATTAATTGTAGAATGCTACATGAACTTCACTTATATCTTTTGGAGTATGAATAATACTATCATCTAAAGTGGATTTAGAAGAGGTTTCCTCCCACTATTCCAAATGAGGAGAATTTTGCTTATGTGGAGAGTAGTAAAATTTCTATGCTCGTAGATCATGAAAAGAATGATTTATGTGATGGTTATATTGTTGAACTCATTCATGATGCTACTGAAAATTATTATGAGGGAGGAATACATGTTTGTAGGAGTTGCAATAATATCAAGTTTCCTCTCTATATGCTTAAGGTTTTGAAGTTATACTTGTTTTTCCTTCCGATGCTAGTTGATTCTTGTTCCTATAAATTATGTGCTCACAAAATCCCTAGGCATAGGAAGTGGGTTAGATTTAAATATGCTAGTCATATTCTTCATGATGCTCTCTTTATGTTTCAATTCTTATCTTTTATGTGAGCATCATTGAAATCATCATGCCTAGCTAAAAGGCATTAAAGAAAAGCGCTTGTTGGGAGACAACCCAATATTTACCCTTACTATTTTTGTGTGATCTCATGATTAAGCTACTGTATTAATCATGTATTATATCGTTTGTTTCAATAAAGTGCCAAGTAAGACCTTTGGGAACACTTGGGTGAAAGTTAATGTGATCTTGCTGTAAAAAACAGAAACTTTGCACTCACGAGATTAGCTGCCATTTTTTACAGAAGAGTGCGATTGAGTTGATTCTTTTTTCAGCATATTAATAGACAAATTCCTCATGTCCACCAATTTATTTCAGAATTTTTGGAGTAGCATAAGTATGGTTGGTGTTCAGATCATTACAGACTATTCTGTTTCTGACAGATTCTGTTTTCATTGCATACTTTGCTTGTTTTCTAGTTTCTATGGCTTATATTTCTCAATATAAATTGTAGAAATGATATGGTACAGTAGGAATTGTGTGAGAACAATTATGATCCTTGTATTTTACAGTACCAAAGTGAATGGTTTACTCTTTATCATACTGACGTATCTCACGAAGTTCCGTTAAGTTTTGTGTGATTGAAGTTTTCAAGCTTTGGGTGAGATATCGATATGAGGAGAATAAGGAGTGGAAAGACCCTAAGCTTGGGGATGCCCAAGGCTCCCCAAGGTAATATTCAAGGAAGACTCAAGCGCCTATGCTTGGGGATGCCCCGGAAGGTATCCCCTCTTTCGTCTTCAAAACTATCGGTATACCTTACTCGGAGCTATATTTTTATTCGTCACATGATATGTGTTTTGCTTGGAGCGTATTTTCAATTTTACTTGCTGTTTGAATAAAATCACTTGATCTGAAATCTTGAATGAAAAAGAATCTTCCCATGGCTATTTAATTATTTGACTACTCGGTATTCTTCACTTATATCTTTTTGGAGTAGTTTGTCATTTACTCATGTGCTTCACATATATCCTATGAGTAAATGGTTGAATGAATTGAATATCATAAATCTGAATTTATATACGTTTCATATGCTTATAACATGGGGAGTAATGACTTCACACATAATAAGTATAGGTAGTAAACTTATTGAAAGTTAGCAAACGCAGAATTAGTCACTTGAACAATTCATGAAAGAATATTGAAGGAAGAGAGATTTCACATATAAATATACTATCTTGGACATCTGTTGCAATTGTGATCACTCATTAAAATATGGCATGCTAAAAGGTTGATGTTGGACAAGGAAGACAACTAAATGGGTTATGTTTTCCTATATCCAAAATGTTATATTGTCTTGGATCATCCAACAAGTTGAGCTTGCCTCTCCCTCTCATGCTAGCCAAATTATTTGCACCAAGTAGAGATACTACTTGTGCTTCCAAACATTCCTTAAACCGGTTTTGCCATGAGAGTCCACCATACCTACCTATGGATTGAGTAAGATCCTTCAAGTAAGCTGTCATTGTTGCAAGCAATAAAAATTGCTCTCTAAATATGTATGATTTATTAGTGTGGAGAAAATAAGCTTTATACGATCTTGTGATGTGGAAGAAATAAAAGCGACGGACTGCATAATAAAGGTCCATATCACAAGTGGCAATATAAAGTGACGTTCTTTTGCATTAAGATTTCATGCATCCAACCATAAAAAACACATGACAACCTCTGCTTCCCTTTGCGAAGGGCCTATCTTTTACCTTTATCTTCTACCCTTATACAAGAGTCATGGTGGTCATCACCTTTCCTTTTTACACTTTTTCCTTGTGATGGCCTGGCTTATTAGGGATGATAGACTACTCATATCAATACGGAATTCCTTCTTTTCGGGGAGCCCATTCGGACAGAACTCCAAAGTTAAGCGTGCTCAGCTTGGAGTAGTGTCAGGATGGGTGACCGACCGGGAAGTTGCTCCCGGGTGCGCATGAGTGAGGACAAAGTGCGCAGAAAAGACTAGTATTGATTTGTGGGGCCAATCTAGATCCTGCCAGGAGTAACGACCACCGGTGGGTGTGTCCAGGCGTTACAAGTTGGTATCAGATCCGACCCTCGCGGTTACACGGATGTTCGCGGACAGGTGCGCGGTCATGTTGTTCATGACGTTTGTGACCCGTCGTGGCACACAGCATGGTACATGTACCGGACTGGATGGACAGATGTATGTGCCAAGAGGAAACGTTCATGTGGCCCGACGAGGACGTCGGTTCCTCTGAGTGGGGGTGTATGTGATGGCCTGGCTTATTAGGGATGATAGACTACTCATATCAATAAGGAATTCCTTCTTTTTCGGGAGCCCATTCGGACAGAACTCTAAAGTTAAGCGTGCTCAGCTTGGAGTAGTGTCAGGATGGGTGACCAACCGGAAAGTTGCTCCCGGGTGCGCATGAGTGAGGACAAAGTGCGCAGAAAAGACTAGTATTGATCTGTGGGGCCAGTCTAGATCCCGCTAGGAGTAACGACCACCGGCGGGTGTGTCCGGGGCGTTACATTCCTTTGGCAAGCACTTTCTGTTGGAGTGATCTGGATATATATATATATATATATATATATATATATATATATCCACTTGGATGTAGGTTCTCATAAATTGTTATTGTTGACATTACCCTTGAGGTAAAAGGTTGGGAGGCGAAACTATCAGACCCTATCTTTCTCTGTGTCCGGTTAAAACTTTGAACCCATAAATATCACGTGAGTGTTAGCAATTGCGAAAGATTAAATGATAGTTGAGTATGTGGAGTTTGCTGAACCAAAGCTCTTACATAAACCCTTCCCGAAGATAAGATGAATTGCAATTGTTTGATGACTAAGGGCATGGTTTGTTGGTTTTCAAGAAAGTTTATGATCTATACTTTAACATGTGAATAACTTTTTACTTGATCATGAGAAGTTTTATGAGTTGAGCTACTGTTATGATATATAATGATGCTAGAAAAAGTTATTGGAACTATCAGTGATCAAACTCTGGCACTTGCTAGCATTCACACTTCATAAACTATTTCTTTTATCATTTACCTACTCGAGGACGAGCATGAATTAAGCTTGGGGATTCTGATACGTCTCCAACATATCTATAATTTATGAAGTATTCATGCCATGTTTACAATAGTTTTATATGATTTTGGTATGATTTGATTAGAACTAACCTGGACTGACATTGTTTTCAGGAGAACTACCATGGTGTTGTTTTTGTGCAGAAATAGAAGTTCTCGGAATGCGATGAAAATCAACGGAGAATTTTTCTGTAAAATATAAAAAATACTGGAACAAAAATCTACCGGAGGGGAGTCCCATGGGCCCCACGAGGGTGGGGCCGCGCCCCTGTGCCTCGTGGACTTCCCATGGGGCCCCCTGACTTGTTCTCGACGCCAACCTCTCCTATAAATGCCCAAACCTCCAGAAAATAACCTGGATCGGAAGTTCCGTCACCGCAAGCCTCTATAGCCACGAGAAATCAATCTAGGCCCTCTCGGGCACCCTGCCGGAGGGGGACATCATCACCGGAGGCTACGGAGGAGGATCCCGGAGAGGCCATCATCACCATGAAGGCCAAGGACCAGAGGGGGAGCCATGGAGGAGGAAGCACAAGGGGGAGAACCTCTCCTCCTCTCTCTCGGTGGTGCCGGAGTGCCATCGGGAGGGGAATCATCGCCGCTGTGATTGTCTTCATCAACATCACCATCCTCATCTCTTTTACGCAGTCCACTCTCCCGCACCCCGTTGTAATCCCTACTTGAACGTGGTGATTTATGCCACATATTATGATCCAATGATGTGTTGCCATCCTATGATGTTTTAGCAGATTTCCTTTATCTATGGGTTGGTTGATGATCTAGATTGGTATGAGTTGTATGTTTTATTTTGGTGTTGTCCTATTGTGCCCTCCGTGTCGTGCAAGCGTGAGGGATTCTCATTGTAGGGTTTTGCAATACGTTCATGATTTGCTTATAGTGGGTTGCTTGAGTGATAGAAGCATAAACCCGAGTAAGGGGGTTGTTGCGTATGGGATAAAGGGGACTTGATGCTTTAATGCTATGACTGGGTTTTACCTTAATGATCTTTAGTAGTTGCATATGCTTGCTAGAGTTCCAATCATAAGTGCATATGATCCAAGTGTCAAGGATCGTTGCAGAAATTAAAAAAATTCTACGCATCACCAAGATCAATCAATGGAGTTTACTAGTAACAAGCGGGGAGTGCATATTCATACCTTTGAAGATCGTGATGTAGAAGCGTTGCAAGAACGCGGTCGGTGGAGTCGTACACGAAGCGATTCAGATCGCGGCCAGTTCCGATCTAAGCACCGAACAATGGTGCCTCCGCGTTCAACACACGTGCAGCCCGGTGACGTCTCCTGCGCCTTGATCCAGCAAGGAGAGAGGGAGAGGTTGGGGAAGACTCCGTCCAGCAGCAGCACGACGGCGTGGTGGTGGTGGAGGAGCGTGGCACTCCAGCAGGGCTTCGCCAAGCACTGCGAGAGACGAGGATGGAGAGGTGTAGGGCTGCGCCAGGAGAAGGGGTGCGGTTGCCCTCCCCCCCCACTATTTATAGGGGGGAAGGGGAGAGGGGGCCGGCCCCCTAGATCTATCTAGAGGGGGGCGGCGGCCCCTCGGGAGGGGCAGCGGCCGCCTTAGGGTTTCCAACTAGGGGGGGGGGGCCGGGGGGCAGCGCCCCCTAGGGTTCCCAACCCTAGGTGCTTTGGGCCCTTGGGGGCACACCAGCCCACTAAGGGGCTGATTCCCACCCAACTACAGCCCATTAGGTCCTTCGGGGCAGGTGGACCCTCCCAGTGGACCCCCGGAACCCCTTCGGTGGTCCCGGTGCAATACCGATAAACCCCGAAACCTTTCCGGTGACTCAAACTGGACTTCCCATATATAAATATTTACCTTTGAACCATTCCAGAACTCCTCGTGACGTCCGGGATCTCATCTGGGACTCCAAACAACATTCGGTAACCACGTACATCTATTCCCTATAACCCTAGCGTCATCGAACCTTAAGTGTGCAGACCCTACGGGTTCGAGAGGCATGCAGACATGACTGAGACATCTCTCCGGCCAATAGCCTACAGCGGGATCTGGATACCCATGTTGGCTCCCACATCCTCCACGATGATCTCATCGGATGAACCACGATGTCAAGGATTCAATCAACCCCGTATACGATTCCCTTTGTCTACCGGTATAGCACTTGCCCAAGATTCGATCGTCGGTATACCGATACCTTGTTCAATCTCGTTACGACAAATCTCTTTACTCGTTCCGTAACACATCATCCCGTGATCAACTCCTTAATCACACTGAGCTCATTATGATGATGTCATACCGAGTGGGCCCAGAGATACCTCCCCGTCATACGGAGTGACAAATCCCAGTCTCGATTCGTGCCAACCCAACAGATACTTTCGGGGATACCCGCAGTGTGCCTTTATAGCCACCCAGTTACGTTGTGATGTTTGGCACACCTAAAGTACTCCTACGGTATCCGGGAGTTGCACAATCTCATGGTCTAAGTAAAAAGATACTTGACATTAGAAAAGCTTTAGCAGACGAACTACACGATCTTGTGCTATGCTTAGGATTGGGTCTTGTCCATCACATCATTCTCCTAATGGTGTGATCCCATTATCAATGACATCTAATGTCCACGGTTAGGAAATTGTAACCATCTATTGATCAACGAGCTGGCTCACTAGGGACATGTTGTGGTCTATGTATTCACACATGTATTACGATTGCCGGATAACACAATTATAGCATGAACAATAGACAATTATCATGAACAAGGAAATATAATAATAACCATTTTATTATTGCCTCTAGGGCATATTTCCAACAGTCTCCCACTTGCACTAGAGTCAATAACCTAGTTACATTATGATGAATCGAACACCCATAGAGTTCTGGTGTTGATCATGTTTTGCACGTGGAAGAGGTTTAGTCAACGGATCTGCGACATTCAGGTCCGTATGCACTTTACAAATCTCTATGTCTCCATCTTGAACATTTTCATGAATGGAATTGAAGCGATGCTTGATATGCCTGGTCTTCTTGTGAAACCCGGGCTCCTTGGCAAGGGCAATAGCTCCAGTGTTGTCATAGAAGAGAGTCATCATGCCCGACGCATTGGGAATAACTCCTAGGTCGGTAATGAACTCCTTCATCCAGATTGCTTCATGTGCTACCTCCGAGGCTGCCATGTACTCCGCTTCACATGTAGATCCCGCCACGACACTTTGCTTGCAACTGCACCAACTATCTGCCCCACCATTCAAAATATACACGTATCCGGTTTGTGACTTGGAGTCATCCAGATCTGTGTCGAAACTAGCATCGACGTAACCCTTTATGGCGAGCTCTTCGTCACCTCCATAAACGAGAAACATATCCTTAGCCCTTTTCAGGTACTTTAGGATATTTTTGACCGCTGTCCAGTGTTCCATGCCGGGATTACTTTGGTACCTTCCTACCAAACTTACGGCAAGGTTTACATCAGGTCTGGTACACACCATGGCATACATAATAGACCCTATGGCCAAGGCATAGGGGATGACACTCATCTTTTCTCTATCTTCTGCCGTGGTCGGGCATTGAGCCGTGCTCAATCTCACACCTTGCAATACAGGCAAGAACCCCTTCTTGGATAGATCCATATTGAACTTCTTCAATATCTTGTCAAGGTACGTGCTTTGTGAAAGACCAATGAGGCGTCTCGATCTATCTCTATAGATCTTGATGCGTAATATGTAAGCAGCTTCTCCACGGTCCTTCATTGAAAAACACTTATTCAAGTAGGCCTTTATGCTTTCCAAGAGTTCTATATCATTTCCCATCAATAGTATGTCATCCACATATAATATGAGAAATGCTACAGAGCTCCCACTCAGTTTCTTGTAAACACAGGCTTCTCCATAAATCTGTGTAAACCCAAACACTTTGATCATCTCATCAAAACGAATGTTCCAACTCCGAGATGATTGCACCAGCCCATAGATCGAGCGTTGGAGCTTGCATACCTTGTTAGCATTCTTAGGATCGACAAAACCTTCTGGCTGCATCATCTACAATTCTTCCTTAAGGAAACCATTAAGGAATGCCGTTCTGACATCCATTTGCCATATCTCATAATCATAGAATGCGGCAATTGCTAACATGATTCAGACAGACTTCAGCTTCGCTACGGATGAGAAGGTCTCATCGTAGTCAACCCCTTGAACTTGTCGATAACCCTTAGCGACAAGCCAAGCCTTATAGATGGTTACATTACCATCCGCGTCTGTCTTCTTCTTAAAGATCCATTTATTTTCTATGGCTCGCAGATCATCGGGCAAGTCAGTCAAAGTCCATACTTTGTTTTCATACATGGATCCTATCTCGGATTTCTTGGCTTCCAGCCATTTGTCGGAATCCGGGCCCGCCATCGCTTCTTCATAGTTCGAAGGTTCACCATTGTCTAACAACATGATTTCCAGGACAGGGTTGCCGTACCACTCTGGTGCGGAACGTGTCCTTGTGGACCTACGAAGTTCAGTAGCAACTTGATCTGAAGTTTCATGATCATCATCATTAACTTCCTCTCTAGTCGGTGTAGGCACCATAGAAACATTTTCTTGAGCTGCGCTACTCTCCGGTTCAAGAGGCAATACTTCATCAAGTTCTACTTTCCTCCCACTTACTTCTTTCGAGAGAAACTCTTTCTCTAGAAAGGATCCATTCTTGGCAACAAAGATCTTGCCTTCGGATCTGAGGTAGAAGGTATACCCAATAGTTTCCTTAGGGTATCCTATGAAGACGCATTTTTCCGATTTGGATTTGAGCTTTTCAGGTTGAAGTTTCTTGACATAAGCATCACATCCCCAAACTTTCAGAAACGACAGCTTAGGTTTCTTCCCATACCATAATTCATATGGTGTCGTCTCAACGGATTTCGACGGAGCCCTATTTAAAGTGAATGCGGCAGTCTCTAAAGCATAACCCCAAAATGATAGCAGTAGGTCGGTAAGAGACATCATGGATCGCACCATATTCAATAGAGTGCGATTTTGACATTCGGACACACCATTACGCTGAGGTGTTCCAGGCGGCATGAGTTGTGAAACAATTCCACACTTCCTTAAGTGTGTGCCAAATTCGTGACTCAAATATTCTCCCCCATGATCTGATCGTAAGAACTTGATTTTCCTATCACGTTCATTCTCAACCCCACTCTGAAATTCCTTGAACTTTTCAAAGGTCTCAGACTTGTGTTTCATTAAGTAGACATACCCACATCTACTTAAGTCATCAGTGAGAGTGAGAACATAACGATAACCACCGTGAGCCTCAACGCTCATTGGACCGGACACATCAGTATGTATGATTTACAATAAGTTGGTTGCTCGCTCCATTGTTCCAGAGAACGGAGTCTTGGTCATTTTGCCCCTGAGGCATGGTTCGCACGTGTCCAATGATTCATAATCAAGAGACTCCAAAAGTCCATCTGCATGGAGTTTCTTCATGCGTTTGAAACCAATGTGACCAAGGCGGCAGTGCCACAAGTATGTGGGACTATCATTATCAACCTTACATCTTTTGGCATTCGCACTATGAATATGTGTAACATCACATTCGAGATTCAATAAGAATAAACCATTGACCAGCGGGGCATGACCATAGAACATATCTATCATATAAATAGAACAACCATTATTCTCAGATTTAAATGAGTAGCCATCTCGCATTAAACGAGATCCAGATACAATGTTCATGCTTAAAGCTGGTACTAAATAACAATTATTGAGGTTTAAAACTAATCTCGTAGGTAAATGTAGAGGTAGTGTGCCGACGGCGATCACATCGACCTTGAAACCATTCCCGACGCGCATCGTCACCTCATCCTTCGCCAGTCTCCGCTTATTCCGCAGCTCCTGTTTTGAGTTACAAATATGAGCAACCGCACCGGTATAAAATACCCAGGAGCTACTACGAGCGCTGGTTAGGTACACATCAATAACATGTATATCACATATACCTTTGGTATTGCCGGCCTTCTTATCCGCTAAGTACTTGGGGCAGTTCCGCTTCCAGTGACCTTTTCCCTTGCAATAAAAGCACTCAGTCTCAGGCTTGGGTCCATTCTTTGGCTTCTTCCCGGCAACTGGCTTACCGGGCGCGGAAACTCCCTTGCCATTCTTCTTGAAGTTCTTCTTACCCTTGCCTTTCTTGAACTTAGTGGTTTTATTCACCATCAACACTTGATGTTCCTTTTTGATCTCCACCTCCGCTGATTTCAGCATTGAATATACCTCAGGAATGGTCTTTTCCATCCCCTGCATATTGAAGTTCATCACAAAGCTCTTGTAGCTAGGTGGGAGTGACTTAAGGATTCTGTCAACGACCGCATCATCCGGGAGATTAACTCCTAGCTGAGATAAGCGGTTGTGCAACCCAGACATTTTGAGTATGTGCTCGCTGACAGAACTATTCTCCTCCATCTTACAACTGTAGAACTTGTCGGAGACTTCATATCTCTCGACCCGGGCATGAGCTTGGAAAACCATTTTCAGCTCTTGGAACATCTCATATGCTCTGTGCTGCTCAAAACGCTTTTGGAGCCCCGGTTCTAAGCTGTAAAGCATGCCACACTGAACCAGGGAGTAATCATCACTACGCGACTGCCAGGCGTTCATAACGTCTTGAGTTGCTGGGAAAACAGGTGCATCACCTAGCGGTGCTTCAAGGACATATGCTTTCTTGGTAGCTATGAGGATAATCCTCAAGTTACGGACCCAATCCATGTAGTTGCTACCATCGTCTTTCATCTTGGTTTTCTCTAGGAATGTGTTGAAGTTGAGGGCAAGATTAGCGTGGGCCATTTGATCTACAAGACATATTGCAAAGTTTTAGAGTATGTTCATGATAATTAAGTTCATCTAATCAAATTATTTAATGAACTCCCACTCAGATAGACATCGTTCTAGTCATCTAAGTGATACATGATCTGAGTCAACTAGGCCGTGTCCGATCATCATGTGAGACGGACTAGTCATCATCGGTGAACATCTTCATGTTGATCGTATCTTCTATACGACTCATGTTCGACCTTTCGGTATTCCGTGTTCCGAGCCCATGTCTGTACATGCTAGGCTCGTCAAGTCAACCTAAGTGTATTGCGTGTGTAAATCTGGCTTACACCCGTTGTATGTGAACGTTAGAACCAATCACACCCGATCATCATGTGGTGCTTCGGAACAACGGACCTTAGCAACGGTGCACAGTTAGGGGGAACACAATTCTTGATATTTTAATGAGGGATCATCTTATTTATGCCACCGTCGTTCTAAGCAAATAAGATGTAAAAACATGATAAACATCACATGCAATCAAATAGTGACATGATATGGCCAATATCATTTTGCTCCTTTTGATCTCCATCTTCGAAGCGCCATGATCATCATCGTCACCAGCATGACACCATGATCTCCATCATCGTGTCTTCATTAAGTTGTCTCACCAACTATTACTTCTACTACTATAGCTAACGGTTAGCAATAAAGTAAAGTAATTACATGGCATTTTGATGTCTACTACACAACCTTCTTCTTGTAGACGTTGTTGGGCCTCCAAGTGCAGAGGTTTGTATGACAGTAGCAAATTTCCCTCAAGTGGATGACCTAAGGTTTATCAATCCGTAGGAGGCATAGGATGAAGATGGTCTCTCTCAAGCAACCCTGCAAGCAAATAACAAAGAGTCTCTTGTGTCCCCAACACACCCAATACAATGGTAAATTGTATAGGTGCACTAGTTCGGCGAAGAGATGGTGATACAAGTGGTATATGGATAGTATATAAAGGTATTTGTAATCTGAAAATATAAAAACAGCAAGGTAACGAATGATAAAAGTGAGCGCAAACGGTATTGCAATGCGTTGAAACAAGGCCTAGGGCTCATACTTTCGCTAGTGTAAGTTCCCTCAACACGCAACAAAGAGTCACTCCAAAGTCACTAATAGCGGAGAACGAACGAAGAGATTATGGTAGGGTACTAAACCACCTCAAAGTTATTCTTTCCAATCAATCCGTTGGGCTATTCCTATAAGTGTCACAAACAGCCCTAGAGTTCGTACTAGAATAACACCTCAAGACAAAAGTCAACCAAAACCCTAATGTCACCTAGATACTCCAATGTCACCTCAAGTATCCATGGGTATGATTATACGATATGCATCACACAATCTCAGATTCATCTATTCAACCAACACATAGAACCTCAAAGAGTGCCCCAAAGTTCCTACCAGAGAATCACGATGAAAACATGTGCCAACCCCTATGCATAGGTTCATGGGCGGAACCCGCAAGTTGATCACCAAAACATACATCAAGTGAATCACGTGATATCCCATTGTCACCACAGATATCCACGGCAAGACATACATCAAGTGTTCTCAAATCTTTAAATACTCAATCCGATAAGATAACTCCAAAGGGGAAACTCAATTCATTAGAAGAGAGTAGAGGGGGAGGAGAAACATAAGATCCAACTATAATAGCAAAGCTCGCGATACATCAAGATCGTATTACCTCAAGAACACGAGAGAGAGAGAGAGAGAGAGATCAAACACATAGCTACTGGTACATACCCTCAGCCTCGAGGGAGAACTACTCCCTCCTCGTCATGGAGAGCGCTGGGATGATGAAGATGGCCACCGGAGAGGGATCCCCCCCCCTCCGGCAGGGTGCCGGAACGGGTCTAGATTGGTTTTCGGTGGCTACGGAGGCTTCTGGCGGCGGAACTCCCGATCTAATCTCCGTTCTGGAAGTTTCATGTTACGTAGGTATATATGGGCGAAAGGAATACGTCAGAGGAGCTACGGGGGCCCCACGAGGCAGGGGGCGTGCCCTAGGGGGGAGCCCCCCACCCTCGTGAGCACCTCCTGTATCTCCTGACGTGGAGTCCAAGTCTATCCGGTGGCTTTCGTTCCAAAAATAACTTCTCCAGTTGATTTCGTTCCGTTTCAACTCCATTTGATATTCCTTTTCTTCGAAACACTGAAATAGGCATAAAATAGCAAATTTGGGCTGGGCCTCCGGTTAATAGGTTAGTCCCAAAAATAATATAAAAGTGGAAAATAAAGCCCAATATTGCCCAAAACAGTAGATAATATAGCATGGAGCAATCAAAAATTATCAACGTATCACGTTTTCATTGACACGAAGGTCATACAATAAATTAAGACAACTCCTATGGCTCCTGCCGGTTGTCATACTCATCGACATGCAAGTCATGATTCCTATTACAAGAACATGATCAATCTCATACATCACATATATCATTCATCATATCCTTTTGGCCATATCACATCACACGACATATGCTGCAAGAACAAGTTAGATATCCTCTAATTGTTGTTGCAAATTTTACGTGGCTGCTATAGGCTTCTAGCAAGAACGTTTCTTACCTACGCCAAAACCACAACGTGATATGCCAATTTCTATTTACCCTTCATAAGGACCCTTTTCATCGAATCCGACCCGACTAAAGTGGGAGAGACAGACACCCGCTAGCCACCTTATGCAACTAGTGCATCTCAGTCGGTGGAACCTGTCTCACGTAAGCGTACGTGTAAGGTCGGTCCGGGCCGCTTCATCCCACGATGCCGCCGAACCAAGATAAGACTAGTAACGGCAAGTAATTTGGCAAAATCGACACCCACAACAATTTGTGTTCTACTCCTGCATAGAAACTACGCATAGACCTAGCTCATGATGCCACTATTGGGGATCGTTGCAGAAATTAAAAAATTTCTATGCATCACCAAGATCAATCTATGGAGTTTACTAGCAACGAGAGGGGAGTGCATCTTCATACCTTTGAAGATCGCGATGTGGAAGCATTGCAAGAACGCGGTCGGTGGAGTCGTACACGAAGCGGTTCAGATCGCGGACGGTTCCGATCTAAGCACCGAACAACGGTGCCTCTGCGTTCAACACACGTGCAGCCTGGTGACGTCTCCCGCGCCTTGATCCAGCAAGGAGAGAGGGAGAGGGTGGGGAAGACTCTGTCCAGCAGCAGCACGACGGCGTGGTGGTGGTGGAGGAGCATGGCACTCCAGCAGGGCTTCGCAAAGCACTATGAGAGACGAGGAGGGAGAGGGGTAGGGCTGCGCTAGGAGAAGGGGTGCGGTTGCCCTCCCACCCCCCACTATTTATAGGGGGAAGGGGAGAGGGGGCCGGCCCCCTAGATCCATCTAGAGGGGGTGGCGGCCCCTGGGGCGGCGGCCCCTGGGGCGGCGGCCCCTCAGGGGGGGGGGCAGCGGCCCCTGGGGCGGCGGCCCCTCAGGGGGGGCAGCGGCCCCCTTAGGGTTTCCAACTAGGGGGCGCTCGCCCCCCGGGGGGCAGCGCCCCCTAGGGTTTCCAACCCTAGGCACCTTCGGCCCTTGGGGGACGCACTAGCCCACTAAGGGGCTGGTTCCCACCTAACTACAGCACATTAGGTCCTTCGGAGCAGGAGGACCCTCCCGATGGACCCCCGGAACCCCTTCGGTGGTCCCAGTACAATACCGATTAACCCCGAAACCTTTCCGGTGACTGAAACCAGACTTCCCATATATAAATCTTTACCTCCGGACCATTTTGGAACTCCTCGTGATGTCCGGGATCTCATCCGGGACTCCGAACAACATTCGGTAACCACGTACATCTATTCCCTATAACCCTAGCGTCATCGAACCTTAAGTGTGCAAACCCTATGGGTTCGGGAGACATGCAGACATGACTAAGACATCTCTACGGCCAATAGCCAACGGCGGGATCTGGATACCCATGTTGGCTCCCACATGCTCCATGATGATCTCATCGGATGAACCACGATGTCAAGGATTCAATCAATCCGTATACGATTCCCTTTGTCTACCGGTATAGCACTTTCCCGAGATTCGATCGTCAGTATACCGATACCTTGTTCAATCTCGTTATGGCACATCTCTTTACTCGTTCCGTAACACATCATCCCGTGATCAACTCCTGAATCACACTGAGCTCATTATGATGATGTCATACCGAGTGGGCCCAGAGATACCTCTCCGTCATACGGAGTGACAAATCCGAGTCTCGATTCGTGCCAACCCAACAGATACTTTTGGGATACCCTTAGTGTACCTTTATAGCCACCCAGTTACGTTGTGACGTTTGGCACACCCAAAGTACTCCTATGGTATCCGGGAGTTGCACAATCTCATGGTCTAAGGAAAAAGATACTTGACATTAGAAAAGATTTAGCAGACGAACTACATGATCTTGTGCTATGCTTAGGATTGGGTCTTGTCCATCACATCATTCTCCTAATGATGTTATCCCGTTATCAATGACATCCAATGTCCATGGTTAGGAAACCGTAACCATCTATTGATCAACGAACTAGTCAATTAGAGGCTCACTAGGGACATGTTGTGGTCTATGTATTCACACATGTATTATGATTTCTGGATAACACAATTATAGCATGAACAATAGACAATTATCATGAACAAGGAAATATAATAATAACCATTTTATTATTGCCTCTAGGGCATATTTCCAACAGCAAGAAGAGAAGTATGTTAGCTTATGCCTCTCCCTCATATGAAATTGCAATGATGACTATCGGTCTTGTTAAGAATTGCCTAAGACAATTCTGCACACCGACCCATCATTATTCCACACTCGCTATTTATATTATTTAGTAATATATTCTAACTTTATGATAACAGCACATACTTTCATATTTTAGCTCTCTGATACCATGCAAAGTTATCCTCTTCATATCCACAATGTAGTTTTATTTCTTGTTTCTAGTTGGAAGCAAATGTTCGGTGTACGTAGAGTCATATCAGTGGCATATAGGGCTTGAGAGAATATTGATCATACCTTTTCCTCCTTGTGGGTTCAACACTCCATACTTATCACTTCCACCATTGGGAATTGCTACGATGATTCCCTGCACCTTGGATATTATCAACACGTGTCTCGGTCATGTCTACATAGTTCTCGAACCCGTAGGGTCCGCACGCTTAACGTTCGGTGATGATCGGTATTATGAGTTTATGTGTTTTGATGTACTGAAGGTAGTTCGGAGTCCCGTATATGATCACGGACATGATGAGGAGTCTCGACATGGTCGAGACATAAAGATTGATATATTGGACGACTATATTTGGACACCAAATGAGTTCCGGGGGTCACTGGATAATTATCGGAGTGTCGGGGGGTTATCGGAACCCCGGGGGGGACTAATGGGCCAACATGGGCCTTGTGTGAGAGAGAGGAGGGGCCATAGGGCTGGCCGCACCTCCCCTTGGGAGTCCGAATTGGACAAGGAGTGCGGCGGCGGGCCCTCTTTCCCTCCCTCTCCTTCCTTCCCCCTCCCTCCTCCTAGTTGGATTAGGAAAGGGGGAGTCCTACTCCTACAAGGAGGAGGACTCCTCCCCCTCCTTGGCGCGCCCCAAGGCCGGCCGGCCTCCCCCTTGGAACTTTATATACGGGGGCAGGGCGGCACCCTAAAACACACAAGTTGATCATTGATCCCTTAGCCGTATGCGGTGCTCCCCTCCACCATAATCCACCTTCGTCATATCGTAGCGATGCTTGGGCGAAGCCCTGTTCCGGTAGCATCATAATCACCGTCATCACGCCGTCGTGCTGACGAAGCTCTCCCTCGACACTCAGCTGGATCATGAGTTCGTGGGACGTCACCGAGCTGAACGTGTGCAGATCATGGAGGTGTCGTACTTTTGGTACTAGGATCTGTCGATCATGAAGATGTACGACTACATCAACCATATTGCCATAACGCTTCCGCTTACGGTCTACGAGGGTACGTGGACAACACTCTTCCCCTCTCGTTGCTATACATCACCATGATCTTGCCTATGCGTAGGAATTTTTTTGAAATTATTGTGTTCCCCAACAGTGGCATCCGAGCCAGGTTTATGCGTAGATGTTATATGCACGAGTACAACACAAAGGAGTTGTGGGCGTGGGCATATACATATTGCTTGCCGTCACTAGTTGGTTCTTGATTCAGCGGTATTGTTGGATGAAGCGGCCCAGACCGACATTACGCATACGCTTACGCGAGACTGGTTCTACCGACGTGCTTCGCACTCAGGTGGTTAGTGGGTGTCAGTTTCTCCAACTTTAGTTGAATCGGATTCAATGAACAGGGTTCTTTCTGAAGATCAAAAATCAATCACTATACCGCGTTGTGCTTTTTGATGCGTAGGTAAGAATGGTTCTTGCTAAGCCCGTAGCAGCCACGTAAAACTTGCAACAACAAAGTAGAGGACGTCTAACTTGTTTTTGCAGGGCATGTTGTGATGTGACATGGTCAAGATATGAAGCTCAATTTTATTGTATAAGATGATCATGTTTTGTAAATGGAGTTATCGGCAACTAGCAGGAGCCATATGGTTGTCGCTTTATTGTATGAAATGCAATCGCCATGTAATTGCTTTACTTTATCACTAAGTGGTAGCGATAGTCGTAGAAGCAATAGTTGGCGAGACGACAATGATGCTTCGATGGAGATCAAGGTGTCAAGCCGGTGACGATGGTGATCATGACGGTGCTTTGGAGATGGAGATCAAAGGCACAAGATGATGATGGCCATATCATATCACTTATATTGATTGCATGTGATGTTTATCCTTTATGAATCTTATTTTGCTTAGTTCGGCGGTAGTATTATATGATGATCTCTCACTAAATTTCAAGGTATAAGTGTTCTCCCTGAGTATGCACCGTTGCTACAGTTCGTCGTGCCGAGACACCACGTGATGATCGGGTGTGATAAGCTCTATGTTCACCTTCAACGGGTGCAAGCCAGTTTTTTACACGCGGAATACTCAGGTTCAACTTGACGAGCCTAGCATATGCAGATATGGCCTCGGAACACTAAGACCGAAAGGTCGAGCGTGAATCATATAGTAGATATATCAACATAATGATGTTCACGATTGAAAACTACTCCATCTCACGTGATTATCGGACATGGTTTAGTTGATATGGATCACGTGATCACTTAGAAGATTAGAGAGATGTCTATCTAAGTGGGAGTTCTTAAGTAATTTGATTAATTGAACTTTAATTTATCATGAACTTAGTACCTGATAGTATTTTGCATGTCTATGTTTTTGTAGATAGATGGCTCGTGTTGTTGTTCCGTTGAATTTTAATGCGTTCCTAGAGAAATCTAGGTTGAAAGATGATGGTAGCAACTACATAGACTGGGTCCATAACTTGAGGATTATCCTCATTGCTGCACAGAAGAATTACGTCCTGGAAGCACCGCTAGGTGACAAACCTGCTACAGGAGCAATGCCAGATGTTGTGAACACCTGGCAGAGCAAAGTTGATGACTGCTCGATAGTTCAGTGTGCCATGCTTTACGCCTTAGAACCGGGACTTCAACGACATTTTGAACGTCATGGAGCATATGAGATGTTCCAGGAGTTGAAGTTAATATTTCAAGCAAATGCCCATATTGACAGATATGAAGTCTCCAATAAGTTCTACAGCTGCAAAATGGAGGATAATAGTTCTGTCAGTGAACATATACTCAGAATGTCTGGGTACCACAACCACTTGACTGAGCCGGAAGTTAATCTTCCTGATGATAGTGTCATTGGCAGAGTTCTTCAATCACCGCCACCAAGCTACAAGAGCTTCGTGATGAACTATAATATGCAAGGGATGGATAAGACGATTCCTGAGCTCTTCACGATGCTAAAGGCTGCAGAGGTATAAATTAAGAAGCAGCATCAAGTGTTGATGGTCAACAAGACCACCGGTTTTAAAAAAGGGTAAAGGAAAGAAGGGGAACTTCAAGAAGAAAAGCAAGCCAGTTGCTGCTCAAGTGAAGAAACCCAAGTCTGGACCTAAGCCTGAGACTGAGTGCTTCTACTGCAAAGGGATTGGTCACTGGAAGCGGAACTGCCCCAAGTATTTGGCGGAGAAGAAGGATGGCAAAGTGAAATGTATATTTGATATACATGTTATTGATGTGTTCCTTACTAATGCTCGCAGTAGTGCCTGGGTATTTGATACTGGTTTAGTTGCTAACATTTGCAACTCGAAATAGGGGCTACAGATTAAGCGAAGATTGGCTAAGGACGAGGTCACGATGCGCGTGGGGAATGGTTCCAAAGTCGATGTGATTGCCATCGGCACGCTACCTCTACATCTACCTTTGGGATTAGTTTTATACCTCAATAATTGTTATTTGGTGCCAGCGTTGAGCATGAACATTATATTTGGATCTGGTTTGATGCGAGATGGTTATTCATTTAAATCTGTTTGGGTCATATTGGTGTAAAGCGCATGAAGAAACTCCATTCTGATGGACTTATGGAATCACTTGATTATGAATCACTTGGTACTTGCGAACCATGCCTCATGGGCAAGATGACTAAAACTCCGTTCTCTGGAACAATGGAGCGAGCAACAGAGTTATTGGAAATCATACATACTGATGTATGTGGATCCAATGAACATTGAGGCTCGCGGCGGATATCATTATTTTCTCACCTTCATAGATGATTTGAGCAGATATGGGTATATCTACTTAATGAAACATAAGTCTGAAACATTTGAAAACTTCAAAGAATTTCAGAGTGAAGTGGAAAATCATCGTAACAAGAAAATAAAGTTTCTATGATCCGATCGTGGAGGAAAATATTTGAGTTATGAGTTTGGTCTTTATTTGAAAACAATGTGGAATAGTTTCGCAACTCACACCACCCAGAACACCACAGCGTAATGGTGTGTCTGAATGTCGTAATCGTACTTTACTAGATATGGTGCGATTTATGATGTCTCTTACTGATTTACGGCTATCATTTTGGGGTCATGCTTTAGAGACAGTTGTATTCACGTTAAAAAGGGCACCATCTAAATCCATTGAGATGACACCTTATGAACTGTGGTTTGGCAAGAAACCCAAGTTGTCATTTCTTAAAGTTTGGGGCTGCGATGGTTATGTGAAGAAGCTTCAACCTGATAAGCTCGAACCCAAATCGGAGAAATGTGTCTTCATAGCATACCCAAAGGAGACTGTTGGGTACACCTTCTATCACAGATCTAAAGGCAAGATATTCGTTGCTAAGAATGGATCCTTTCTAGAGAAGGAGTTTCTCTCGAAAGAAGTGAGTGGGAGGAAACTAGAACTTGATGAGGTAGTTGTACCTTCTCCCTTATTGGAAAGTAGTTCATCACTGAAATCAGTTCTAGTGATTCCTACACCAGTAAGTGAGGAAGCTAATGATGATGATCATGAAACTTCTGATCAAGTTACTACCGAACCTCGTAGGTCAACCAGAGCAAGATCCGAACCAGAGTGGTACGGTAATCCTATTCTGGAAGTCATGTTACTTAACCATGACGAACCTACAAACTATGAGGAAGCGATGATGAGCCTAGATTCTGCAAAATGGCTTGAGGCCATGAAATCTGAGATGGGATCCATGTATGAGAACAAAGTGTGGACTTTCGTTGACTTGCCCGATGATCGGCAGGCCATAGAGAGTAAATGGAAGAAGAAGACTGATGCTGACGGTAATGTTACTGTCTACAAAGCTTGACTTGTTGCAAAAGGTTTTTGACAAGTTCAAGGAGTTGACTACAATGAGACCTTCTCACCCGTAGCAATGCTTAAGTCCATCCGAATCATGTTAGCAATTGCCGCATTTTATGATTATGAAATTTGGAAAATGGATGTCAAAACTGCATTCCTTAATGGATATCTTTAAGAAGAGTTGTATATGATGCAACCAGAAGGTTTTATCGATCCAAAAGGTGCTAACAAAGTGTGCAAGCTCCAGCGATCCATTTATGGACTGGTGCAAGCCTCTTGGAGTTGGAATATACGCTTTGATGGTGTGATCAAAGCATATGGTTTTATACAGACTTTTGGAGAAGCCTGTATTTACAAGAAAGTGAGTGGGAGCTCCGTAGCATTTCCGATATTATATGTAGATGACATATTATCGATCAAAAATGATACTGAATTTCTGAATAGCATAAAAGGATACTTGAATAAGAATTTTTCGATGAAAGACCTTGGTGAAGCTGCTTATATATTAGGCATCAAGATTTATAGAGATAGATCAAGATGCTTAAATGGACTTTCACAAAGCACATACCTTGATAAAGTTTTGAAGAAGTTCAAAATGGATCAAGAAAAGAAAGGGTTCTTGCCTGTGTTACAAGGTGTGAAGTTGAGTCAGACTCAATGCCCGACCACTGCAGAAGACAGAGAGAAAATGAAAGGTGTTCCCTATGCTTCAACCATAGGCTCTATCATGTATGCAATGTTGTGTACAAGACCTGATGTGTGCCTTGCTATCAGTTTAGCAGGGAGGTACCAAAGTAATCCAGGAGTGGATCACTGGACAACGGTCAAGAACATCCTAAAATACCTAAAAAGGACTAAGGATATGTTTCTCGTATATGGAGGTGACAAAGAGCTCGTCGTAAACGATTACGTCAATGCAAGCTTTGACACTGATCCGGATGACTCTAAGTCACAAACCGGATACGTGTTTTTATTAAATGGTGGAGCTGTCAGTTGGTGCAGTTCCAAGTAGAGTGTCGTGGCGGGATCTACATGTGAAGAGGAATACATAGCTGCTTTGGAAGCAGCAAATGAAGGAGTCTGGATGAAGGAGTTCATATCCAATCTAGGTGTCATACCTAGTGCATCGGGTCCAATGAAAATCTTTTGTGACAATACTGGTGCAATTGCCTTGGCAAAGGAATCCAGATTTCAGAAGAAAACTAAGCACATCAAGAGACTTTTCAATTCCATCCGTGATCAAGTCAAGGAGGGAGACATAGAGATTTGCAAGATACATACGGATCTGAATGTTGTAGACCCATTGACTAAGCCTCTCTCATGAGCAAAACATGATCAGCACCAAGACTCCATGGGTGTTAGAATCATTACAATGTAATCTAGATTATTGACTCTAGTGCAAGTGGGAGACTAAAGGAAATATGCCCTAGAGGCAATAATAAAGTTGTTATTTATATTTCCTTATATCATGATAAATGTTTATTATTCATGCTAGAATTGTATTAACCGGAAACTTAGTACATGTGTGAATACATAGACAAACAGAATGTCACTTGTATGCCTCTACTTGACTAGCTCGTTCAATCAATGATGGTTATGTTTCTAACCATAGACATGAGTTGTCATTTGATTAACGGGATCACATCATTAGAGAATGATGTGATTGACTTGACCCATCCATTAGCTTAGCACGATGATCGTTTACTTTGTTGCTATTGCTTTCTCCATAACTTATACATGTTCCTGTGACTATGAGATCATGCAACTCCAGATTACCGGAGGAACACTTTGTGTGCTAACAAATATCACAACGTAACTGGGTGATTATAAAGGTGCTCTACAGGTGTCTCTGATGGTGTTTGTTGAGTTGGCATAGATCAAGATTAGGATTTGTCACTTTGATTGTCAGAGAGGTATCTCTGGGCCCTCTCGGTAATGCACGTCAATATAAGCCTTGCAAGCAATGTGACTAATGAGTTAGTTGCGGGATGATTCATTATAGAACGAGTAAAGAGACTTGTCAGTAACGATATTGAACTATGTATTGAGATACCGACGATCGAATCTTGGGCGAGTAACATACCGGTGACAAAGCGAACAACGTATATCGTTATGCAGTTTGACCGATAAAGATCTTCGTAGAATATGTGGGATCCAATATGAACATCCAGGTTCCGCTATTGGTTATTGACCGGAGACGTGTCTCGGTCATGTCTACATAGTTCTCGAACCCGTAGGGTCCGCACGCTTAACATTCGATGATGATCGGTATTATGAATTTATGTGTTTTGATGTTCCGAAGGTAGTTCGGAGTCCCAGATGTGATCACGGACATGATGAGGAGTCTCGAAATGGTCGGGACATAAATATTGATATATTGTATGACTATATTCGGAGACTGGATGAGTTCCGGGGGTCACTGGATAATTATCGGAGTGTTGGAGGGTTATCGGTACCCCGGGGGAACTAATGGGCCAACATGGGCCTTGTGAGAGAGAGAGAGAGGAGGGGCCATAGGACTGCCCCCCTCCCCCTTGGGAGTCCGAATTGGACAAGGAGGGGGGGCGGCGCCCCCTCTTTCCCTCCCTCTCCTTCCTTCCCCCTCCCTCCTCCTAGTTGGACTAGGAAAGGGGGGATCCTACTCCTACTAGGAGGAGGACTCCTCCCCCTCCTTGGCGCGCCTCAAGGCTGGCCAGCCTCCCCCTTGCTCTTTTATATACGGGGGCAGGGGCACCCTAGAACACACAAGTTGATCATTGATCCCTTAGCCGTGTGCGGTGCTCCCCTCCACCATAATCTACCTCGGTCATATCGTAGCAGTGCTTAGGCAAAGCACTGTTCCGATAGCATCATCATCACCGTCATCACGCTGTCGTGCTGACGAAGCTCTCCCTCGACACTCAGCTGGATCGTGAGTTCGTGGGACGTCACCGAGCCGAACATGTGCAGATCGCGGAGGTGTCTTACTTTCGGTACTAGGATCGATCGATCATGAAGACGTACGACTACATCAACCGCGTTGTCATAACGCTTCCGCTTACGGTCTACGAGGGTACATGGACAATGCTCTTCCCCTCTCATTGCTATACATCACCATGATCTTGTGTGTGCGTAGGAATTTTTTTGAAATTACTGCGTTCGCCAACAAATGATACTAGATAAACAAATGTCAATTTTTCCAGTTTGACAAATGGCAACATACCCAAAATGAAAGATATGCAAATCTTACCCAATTGTTTGTATGTGCTTGAACACAGGTCATGCAAAACAACGGTTTGCGTTGAAGGGATGCAGAAATCCTGCTCGGCACATTTTCCCTTGGCTTCCTGGGGAAGCTATCGGTTTGCATACGCGTGTTCTAACTAAAACGTTTGCGATGAGTGTTTTATATGTAAAAACCATTGATGTTTTTTCAAAAGAAAAAGATTTGATAAGTCTGTACATTAAGAGAGAAAAACGCAAGTTTGTTCAAACCATATCTTTCATTCAGTCACACTGCGAATTAATATTCATGTGATTGAGAATTCGAGATACGGTATTAAACCCCAAAAAAACTATTTCATGGGGCAGCGGAGGCGGCGTGCCGCGCCGTCGTTGTCATTTTCGTCCTGTGGGACACCGTTGTTGAAGTCTTCAAGGCATCACAAAATGTTCTTCACTTGTAAATCAAACATCATGTCGTCACGTGATCGACGAGCGGGGCGCGGGAGGACAGCAACCGGCGCCGCTGAGAGGTAGCGGTCGACGGCAGCGTCCCATGCCGCTGAGGGGGGCGCGCGCACGGGCACGGGCACGTCGGGTGCAGCCAAACGCACAGGGACCGGCGCCGCGGTGGGTGGAGGGGTACGCACGGGCAGGGGCACGGGCACGGCGGGTGCAGCCAAACGCACGGGTGCCGGCGCAACGGTGGGTGGAGGGGCGCGTACGGGCACGGCCGGTGGCGCTGGCATGTACACGAGCTCACGGGGTCCGCAGAGATCTCACGGACGCCCGCGGCTTCTAGCTCTGCGATAGTGCTCGGCGACCATCCCTATTGGGAATGTAGTAATTTCAAAACTTTACCTACACACACGCAGAATCATGGTGATGCATAGCAACGAGAGGGGAGAGTGACGTCCACGTACCCTCGTAGACCATTAAGCGGAAGCGTTATGACAACGCGGTTGATGTAGTCGTGCGTCTTCACGATCGACCGATCCTCAGTACCGAATGTACGGCACCTCCGCATTCAGCACACGTTCAGCTCGGTGATGTCCCGCGAACTCAGAATCAACTAGATCTCGGGGAAGAGTTTCGTCAGAATGACGGCGTGGTGACGATGTTGATGAAGCTACCGCAGCAGGGCTTCACCTAAACACCGCTACAGTATGACCGAGGTGGATTATGGTGGAGGGGGGCATCGCACACGGCTGGGAGAGATGTTTGTGATCAACTTGTGTGTCTAGAGGTGCCCCCTGCCCCTGTATATAAAGGAGCAAGGGGAAGGCCGGTCGGCCCTTGTTGGTGCGCCAGGAGGAGGAATCCTCCTCCTAGTAGGAGTAGGATTCCTCCCTTTCCTACTCCTACTAGGAGGGGGAAAGGAAGGGGAAGAAAGGGAAGGCAAGGGGGCGCCCCCCCTCTCCTAGTCCAATTCGGACCAGAGGGAGGGGGCACGCTGCCTGCGCTAGGCCGGCCCCTCTCTCTTTCCCTTATGGCCCAACAAGGCCCATTAGCCCCCAGGGGGTTGCGGTAACCCCTCCGATACTCCGGTAAAATCCCGATTTTACCCGGAACTCTTCCGATGTCCAAATATAGGCTTCCAATATATCAATCTTTATGTATCGGCCATTTCGAGACTCCTCGTCATGTCCGTGATCATATCCGGGACTCCGAACTACCTTCGGTACATCAAAACATATAAACTCATAAAACCGATCGTCATAGAACTTTAAGCGTGCGGGCCCTACGGGTTCGAGAACTATGTAGACATGACCGAGACATGTCTCCGATCAATAACCAATAGCGGAACCTGGATGCTCATATTGGTTCCTACATATTCTATGAAGATCTTAATCGGTCAAACCGCATAGCACTATACGTTGTTCTCTTTGTCATCGGTATGTTACTTGCCCGAGATTCGATCGTCGGTATCCCAATACCTAGTTCAATCTCGTTACCAGCAAGTCTCTTTACTCGTTCCATAATGCACTATCCCGCAACGAACTCATTAGTTGTATTGCTTGCAAGGCTCATAGTGATGTGTATTACCAATAGGGCCCAGAGATACCTCTCCGACAATCGGAGTGACAAATCCTAATCTTGATCTATGCCAACTCAACAAGTACCATCGGAGACACTTGTAGAGCACCTTTATAATCACCCAGTTATGTTGTGATGTTTGGTAGCACACAAAGTGTTCCTTTGGTATTCGGGAGTTGCATAATCTCATAGTCATAAGAACATGTATAAGTCATGAAAGAAAGCAATAGCAGTAAACAAAAACGATCAAGTGCTAAGCTAACGGAATGGGTCAAGTCAATCACATCATTCTCCTAATGATGTGATCCCATTAACCAAATGACAACTCATGTCTATGGTTAGGAAACTTATCCATCTTTGATCAATGAGCTAGTCAAGTAGAGGCACGCTAGTGACACTATGTTTGTCTATGTATTCACACATGTATTATGTTTCCGGTTAATACAATTCTAGCATAAATAATAAACATTTATCATGAAATAAGGAAATAAATAACAACTTTATTATTGACTCTAGGGCATATTTCCTTCAATCCCGTCAATGCTACGGGGATGGTCGCTGACACGGGCGTGGGCATGGGAGGTGGTACGGGAGCGGGGGCATCAACCACCGTGGCCAGTTCGTTCTGGGCCATGTCCATGAGGCCCCATTCCTCCTTATTTTCTATCTCCTCCAGCCCAGAGTCGACTTCACCAAACTTAAAGACTAGTGGCAGATGATCATGCTGCGCCATGGCATTGGTGGAGGTCTACGGGAGGGAGGGGAATGGGAGGCGAACAGTAAGGCCGGCCATATTAAACAGTGGCTCAGGTGCCATTAATGGAGAGGAAGGCGGGCAGCCATCGAAGTCAAAGGGCCCCCTTTCCCAGTGAGCCTGCACAGCATACATCTCGCATGCTTCCCGATGAGCCTGCGCATTAGAGGATAGCTTGCACGCCTCTCAGTCAGCCTGTGCACCGGACTGCGATCGCACGTCTCCCGTTCAGTCAAGGTCAAGCAGCTATCCGCACGGCACCTCCTACAACCATTAAAACCAAGACACATGGCGTCACGTGAATAGTTAACAGAACGCACATGGTTTGAATTATACAAACGTTTGAGATATTAAAGTGGCAACTATTTTTTCGAAATGCCTTTGTTGGCTATCATTATTCGAGTGCGCCTTCTCCCAAAATGGACACGAAAAATGCCACAGCATGTCGGGTGCCATTCCATGATAGCATGCCAAGTTTCATGAATTTCAGACGAGTTTTGGATTTACTAGAATTTAAAAACCAAGCATCTCAATGTATGGCCTGCAATCAACGGTACCCTTATGTTTGAAATTCATTCCCATTTCTTGCATGGGACCTAAGCATGCACCCAAGGACACAGATTTGTTTTTTCAACCAATTTATATGCACTGGAGCATGTGCATGTAGTTCAAATTTGAATTATGCACATAAATGCATTGAAAACTCAGTTAATGCATAAAAATGTCCAAACGAACCCTGAAAAATCCCAAAAGTTGACACAACACTCTTGTTGTTCTATGTTGACATGAGAAATTTTTTGAAAGCAATAAGAGGCAATGGATATCGTTTCATCCCCAAAGGTGGGACGTTCCCTACCGAAACCATCGTGCTTGTTGTGAGAAGCTCTGGTTTGTGAGAAGCATATACCCGAACCTGGCCCAAATGGGACAAATTTTTTAACACAGCATGTTGATGCCGCTCCATGATAGCATGCCAAGTTTCATGAATTTCAGACAAGTTTTGGATTTACTAGAATTTAAAAACTAGGCATCTCAACATTTTGCCGGCAATCAATAGTGCCCTCGTGTTTGAATTTCATTCCCATCTCTTGCATGGGACCTAGAAATTCACCCGAGGACACATATTAGATTTTTCAACCAACCTTAGTGCATTGGAGCATGTGCTTGTAGTTCAAATTTGAATTATGCACATAAAATGCCTAGAAAACCCAGTTAATGTATAAAAAAGGTCAAACGAACCCCAAAAATTCCAAGATTAAACATAACACTCATGTTGTTCTATGTTGACACTAGAATTTTTTTTGAAAGAAATAAGAGGCAATGGATATCATTTCGTCCCCAAAGGTGGGACGTTCCCTATCGAAACCATCATGCTTGTTGTGAGAAGCTCTGGTTTGTGAGAAGCTTATACCCGAACCTGTCCCAAATGGGACAAATTTTTACCACGAAACGTTGAAGCCGCTCCATGATAGCATGCCAAGTTTCATGAATTTCAGACGAGTTTTGGATTTACTAGAATTTAAAAACAAGGCATCTCAACATTTTGCTAGCAATCAACAATGCCATGGTGTTTGAATTTCATTCCCATCTCTTGCATGGGACCTAGAAATTCACCCAAGGACACACATGTGATTTTTCAACCAACTTTGGTGCATTGGAGCATGTGCTTGTAGTTCAAATTTGAATTATGCACATAAAATGCCTAGAGAACCTAGTTAATGTATAAAAAAGGCCAAACAAACCCCTAAAAATTCCAAGATTAAACACAACACACATTTTGTTCTATGTTGACACTAGAAAAATTTTGAAAGCAATAAGAGGCAACGGATATCATCCCTGTCCCCGAAGGTGGTACGTTCCCTATCGAAACCATCATGCTTGTTGTGAGAAGCGATTTGTGAGAAGCTTATACCCAAACCTACCCCAAATGGGACAAAATTTTCACCACGACATGTTGATGCCGCTCCATGATAGCATGCCAAGTTTCATGAATTTTATATGACTTTTGGATTTACTAGAATTTAAAAACCAGGTATCTCAATGTTTTGTCGGCAATCAACAGTGCCCTGGTGTTTGAAATTCATTCTCATCTCTTGCATGGGACCTAGAAATTCACCCAAGGACACACATGTGATTTTTCAACCAAGTTTAGTGCATTGGAGCATGTGCTTGTAGTTCAAATTTGAATTATGCACATAAAATGCCTAGAAAACCCAGTTAATGTATAAAAAAGGCCAAACGAACCCCGAAAAATTCATTCCCATTTCTTGCATGGGACCTAAGCATGCACTGAAGGACACAGATTTGATTTTTGAACCAATTTGTATGCACCGGAGCATGTGCATGTAGATCAATTTTGAATTGTGCACCTGAAATGGCTAGAAAAACAGTTTAATGTATAAAATGTCCAAACGAACCCTGAATAATTCCAATTCTTTTACGACACACATATAGTTGCATGTTCACTGCAGATAAAAGGTCTAGCAATTCAAACATCGTCCATTGATGATGTGATCCCATTTTGTAGTTCAAATCAAGTAGACCCCACATAGTTTATTATCACAAACCATGAGAGATGTAGTACAAAATATCTTGGAGCACCGTTGGTGTATAGTATGCCTACTGCTTACGCAAGAAGGTGCATCAGCTACAGTCCACAGCCAGCGTGTCAAGCACACTAGCTCGCTCCGCAAAAACTCCCGCCTCTGCATCCCTCGCAATCTCAAAAATATCTACCGCCTGGAAGGTTTTAATGTTGGATAGCACACGATTAGTATGTGCGGACCGTGTGCGATGTCTGGTACTCCCGCTCTGCTTCAGTCCCTTGATTCAAATTTTCAGTAGCCCCGACATTTTACTCCCGCCTTTGCATCCCTCGCAATCTCGAAAATATCTGCTCACCCTTGATCCAAATTTTCAGTAGCCCCGCTTTGTTACTCCCACCTAGTAAAATTTTTCAGTTCCCGCAGTATTTCCTCAAACACAACCTCCGCTCACATAGACACACACAACCCTCGAAACCATTGGTAGGTCACCGCCATCACCAGCGCCTCCATCCTCAACCTCTGCCTATGTGCCGGGGAGCTCGAGGAGCCAATGGCCAAAAATAGGTTTATCGTGGCCTTTTCGCCCGACGCCGGCGAGGTGGCCACCGAGGTGTCCCCGTCGTCCTCCGCGGGCCTGATCCGCCGTCGCCGGTCCCTCGATCCACCCGCCGTTGCGCCCCTACACTGGTTCGAGGACTTCCCCATCCTCCCCCGGACCCGGCATCCGATGAAGTCCTACCTCAGGATCCGGTAGTAGCGGTGGGGGACGTGGGTCGCCGAGATTATAGATCGAGAGACCCACACCCGCTGGTGGCTCTGTAGCTTCCACACGGCCGAGTTCGCGGCCATGGAGTACGACCGCTGGCAGGTCCGCTACCATGGCGCGGAGGCTAGGCTCAATTTCCCCGTTGACACACATCCAATCGACCTCATTCCGCTAGAGCTAGTGGTGGTGAGATCGGCTATGGCACGAGAGGACCGCGAGGCATGGGAGCGCCTCGAGGCCGAGGCCGCCGATGAGGCCTACATGCAAGAGCTCCGTCGACAGCACCTGAAGCTCGTGGATGCGGAGCGGGTGATCTTTGCCGGTGCGGAGGGTGACGAGGTTATCGTGCTCTCCTCCGATGACAAGGTCGAAGGCGGCGAGGACGGCGGCGCGGAGGGTGGCGAGGTTATTGCGCTCTCCTATGATGACGAGGTCGAAGGCGGCGGTGCGAAGGGCGTCGAGGTGGGCCCTGAGGACGAGCAGATCGACATCGACGAGTGGGGGAGTGCCTTCCCCAACGACCCCGACAATGGTACTAGCCCGAACCCGGCTCACGGCACATTGTACATGACGAGGAAGGATTGGCTCAACCATTACTTAGATCGAAAGTAGTTTAGCTTAGTTTAAATTTATGTTTTATGTTCGGTTATGCAAAACTATCTATGTTTATGTTTGAATGCATGCTACTTTCGGTTGAACCTACTTTGAACTTGATCAAATTGAAGTTTACAACCTTAAGATTAGGGGATCGACTAGAAAAGGCCAAAAATTGTTGGAGTATATATATATATATATATATATATATATCCACTAAGGGTTTTAGTCCTTTAACTTTTTAAGGATCACCTAGAGATGTCCTTATGACTTGCTTATTTCAATTCTACATAACGTGATGCTCTATATGTGCAACTATTTGATGTGCAGTTCAATTTCATCAATAACAGTTTCAACAATACCACTATGAATTACGATATTTGGTTGCTATTAAGGATATTGCAGTTAACATGCCTTTTCGTTTTTCAATTGTTGTTTAGCAACATGCATTGTACTGAATGACTAAATATGCAATCCCAGGCTACATAGCAACAAGGAAGAGTGTTACCTTAATATTCTGATGATGTCTAGATATACATGTAATAAAATCTTATATAATGGGATGGATGGAGTGTTGTACTACATAATTTTTCATTTGTTGTTTAGCTTCTAATATTAACTTGGTGCTTTTAGGTACATATATCATTGCCAAACATCCACACTTCGACCCTATCTACGTATGGGGCAATGAGATATTCATGAACCAGCATCAAGTGAGGAAACTGATAAAGATTGTTATTAAAATGGGTCAAAAGATGTCAATCGAACTATTTGTTTACACTTTATGCAAGACAACAATGAACTGCAGGATGGTAAGTAAGAACCATGTAGCCTTCTTTTTACTTCCCGTAATGAGTTGTGTTGGACGACAATATCTGAAGCTTTTTTCTTTTGCAGTGGATCATGAAGCAGTTTACCCCAGATTATCTCTCAAGCTACATGATTGGCGGCCGGCCATCACAAGTGGTTGGACTAGAGTCCTCCATGCCTTCTGCATCCAGGAGATCACAATAGGGCCATTCCGCTTCACCTTGTTCAACAACTGGAATGTCCGTCGCCTCTTTCTTTACCATATGTAATAATACAAGTATAGAACCCTGGTACATCATTCTTTATTTGGTGATTATGTAATTCTTAAACATATGTACCTGTGAATCGAATAATGCATTGGTTGTTTGAACCTGGTGGATATGAATAAAGCTATAGCCTACTTTCAAGTTTAAATTAGGTACAATTTTAAATAGCAGCAATTAAATTAGGGTGAAATTACGTTGTGCAGGTCATTACAGCACACACGGTTGGTAAAACACAAACATTTGTGATATACACCATAATACGAGACGGTTCACAGAGAGGAAACGTGTGCAAGCATGCATACAGTTACCGTTTGCAAAGCGTGTGTGATGTCATACACTATCACATATGGTGCGGGAAAACTAAATGTGTGTGATTGTCTACCTGTTGTACACGGTTTATAATCATGAACTGTTTGTGATGTGCCAGGCATCGTAAAACTCCCGTGCCTAGAATCTGCCTAGAAAACTCCCGTGCCTGGAATCTGCCTAGTTTTAGGCAGAACCACAAAACTCTGACTGTGATGTCAATGCGAGCACAAACGAGTAGCAATGATGAAGCGTTTGGGATACTCGAGATATCGGAAACGTTTATATAGGGACAACTGTGTGCATCAAGGCTCCCTATCCCCGACGGTTTCTAGGTCATGTGGGAAAGACCCCCCTATCGCCCACACTCACTTGGCGACGGTTCCAAATGCCGTCGCAGAAAGGGGTTAAAAATCGTTTGTTTAGGACCGACGCACACTAGTGCATATACAACTCTTCTTTAAGATATCCATTAAGGAATGCAGTTTTGACATCCATTTGCCAAATTTCATAATCATAAAATGCGGTAATTGCTAACATGATTCGGACAGACTTAAGCATCACTACGGGTGAGAAGGTCTCATCGTAGTCAATTCCTTGAACTTCTCGAAAACCTTTCGCAACAAGTCGAGCTTTGTAGATAGTAATATAACCGTCAGCATCAGTTTTCTTCTTGAATATCCATTTATTCTCTATGGCTTGCCAATCATCGGGCAAGTTAACCAAAGTCCACACTTTGTTCTCATACATGGATCCCATCTCAGATTTCATTGCCTCAAGCCATTTTGCGGAATCTGGGCTCATCATCGCTTCCTCATAGTTTGTAGGTTCGTCATGGTCAAGTAACATGACCTCCAGAACAGGATTACCGTACCACTCTGGTGCGGATCTTGCTCTGGTTGACCTACGAGAATCGGTAGTAACTTGATCAGAAGTTTCATGATAGTCATCATTAGCTTCCTCACTAATTGGTGTAGGAACCACTGGAGCTGATTTATGTGACGAACTACTTTCCAATAAGGGAGAAGGTACAGTTACCTCATCAAGTTCTACTTTCCTCCCACTCACTTCTTTCGAGAGAAACTCCTTCTCTAGAAAGGATCCATTCTTAGCAACGAATATCTTGCCTTCGGATCTGTGATAGAAGGTGTACCCAACAGTCTCCTTTGGGTATCCTATGAAAACACATTTCTCTGATTTGGGTTCGAGCTTATCAGGTTGAAGCTTTTTCACATAAGCATCACAGCCCCAAACTTTAAGAAACAACAACTTGGGTTTCTTGCCAAACCACAGTTCATATGGTGTCGTCTCAACAGATTTTGATGGTGCCCTATTTAACGTGAATGCAGTCGTCTCTAAATCATAACCCCAAAATGATAACGGTAAATCAGTAAGAGACATCATAGATCGCACCATATCTAATAAAGTATGATTACGACGTTCGGGCACACCATTACGTTGTCGTGTTCCAGGTGGCGTAAGCTGTGAAACTATTCCACATTGTTTCAAATGAAGACCAAACTCATAACTCAAATATTCACCTACACGATCAGATCGTAGAAACTTAATTTTCAGGTTACGATGATTTTCTACTTCACTTGGAAATTCTTTGAACTTTTCAAATGTTTCAGACTTATATTTCATCAAGTAGATATAACTATATCGGCTCAAATCATGTGTGAAGGTTAGAAAATAACGATACCCGCCGCGAGCATCAACACTCATCGGACCGCATACATCAGTATGTATTATTTCCAATAAGTTTGTTGCTCGCTCCATTGTTCCGGAGAACGGAGTCTTAGTCATCTTGCCCATGAGGCATGGTTCGCAAGCATCAAGTGATTCATAATCAAGTGACTCCAAAAGCCCATCAGCATGGAGTTTCTTCATGCGCTTTACACCAATATGACCTAAACGGCAGTGCCACAAATAAGTTGCACTATCATTATTAAACTTATATCTTTTGGCTTCAATACTATGAATATGTGTGTCACTAGTATCGAGATTCAATAAAAATAGACCACTCATCAAGAGTGCGTGACCATAAAAGATATTACTCATATAAATAGAACAACAATTATTCTCTGATTTAAATGAATAACTGTCTTGCATCAAACAAGATTCAATATAATGTTCATGCTTAACGCTGGCACCAAATAACAATTATTCAGGTCTAAAACTAATCCGAAAGTATATGTAGAGGTAGCGTGCCGACCGCGATCACATCGACTTCGGAACCATTTCCCACGTGCATCGTCACCTCATCCTTAGCCAATCTTCGCTTAATCCGTAGCCCATGTTTCGAGTTGCAAATATGAGCAACAGAACTAGTATCAACTACAAAGGCGATACTGTGAGCATTAGTAAGGTACACATCAATAACATGTATATCAAATATACCTTTCACTTTGCCATCATTCTTATCCACCAAATACTTGGGGTAGTTCCGCTTCAAGTGACCAGTCCCTTTGTAGTAGAAGCACTCAGTCTCAGGCTTAGGTCCAGACATGGGCTTCTTCACTTGAGCAGCAACTTGCTTGCCATTCCCTTCTTCCCTTTGCCCTTCTTCTTGAAACTAGTGGTCTTGTTGATCATCAACACTTGATGCTCCTTCTTGATTTCTACCTCCGTAGCGTTTAGCATTGCGAAGAGCTCGGGAATTGTCTTATCCATCCCTTGCATATTATAGTTCATCACAAAGCTTTTGTAGCTTGGTGGCCATGATTGAAGAACTTTGTCAATGACACTATCATCAGGAAGATTAACTCTTAGTTGAGTCAAGTGGTTGTGGTACCCAGACATTCTGAGTATATGTTCACTGACAGAACTATTCTCCTCCATCTTGTAGCTATATAACTCATTGGAGACTTCATATCTCTCAATTCGGGCATTTGCTTGAAATATTAACTTCAACTCCTGGAACATCTCATATGCTCCATGACATTCCAAACGTCGTTGAAGTCCCGATTCTAAGCCGTAAAGCATGGCACACTGAACTATCGAGTAGTCACCAGCTTTGCTCTGCCAGACGTTCATAACATCTGGTATTGCTCCTGCAGCGGGCTTTGCACCTAGCGGTGCTTCCAGGACGTAATTCTTCTGTGCAGCAATGAGGTTAATCCTCAAGTTACGGACCCATCCGTGTAGTTTCTACCATCATCTTTCAACTTAGCTTTCTCTAGGAACGCATTAAAATTCAAAGGAACAGTAACACGGGCCATTTATCTACAACAACATAGACATGCAAAATACTATTAGGTACTAAGATCATGATAAATTAAAGTTCAATTAATCATATTACTTAAGAACTTCCACTTAGATAGACATCCCTCTAATCATCTAAGTGATCACGTCATCCATATCAACTAAACCATTTCCGATCATCACGTGAGATGGAGTAGTTTTCAATGGTGAACATCACTATGTTGATCATATGTACTATACGATTCGCACTCAACCTTTCGGTCTCAGTGTTCCGAGGCCATAGCTCCATATGCTAGGCTCATCAAGTTTAACCCGAGTATTCTGCGTGTGCAAAACTAGCTTGCACCCGTTGTATGTGAACATAGAGCTTATCACACCCGACCATCAGATGGTGTCTCGGCACGACGAACTGTAGCAACGGTGCATACTCAGGGAGAACACTTATACCTTGAAATTTAGTGAGAGATCATCTTATAATGCTACCGCCGTACTAAGCAAAATAAGATGCATAAAGGATAAACATCACATGCAATCAAAATAAGTGATATGATATGGCCATCATCATCTTGTGCCTTTGATCTCCATCTCCAAAGCACTGTCATGATCACCATCGAGACCGTCTTGACACCTCGATCTCCATCGTAGCATCATTGTCGTCTCGCCGACTATTGCCTCTACGACCATCTCTACCGCATAGTGATAAAGTAAATCAATTACATGGCGATTGCATTTCATATAATAAAGCGACAACCATATGGCTCCTGCCAGTTGGCGATAACTGTTACAAAACATGATCATTTCATACAACAATTTATATCATCATGTCTTACCATATCACATCACAACATGCCCTGCAAAAACAAGTTAGACGTCCTCTCCTTTGTTGTTGCAAGTTTTACGTGGCTGCTACGGGCTTCTAGCAAGAACCGTTCTTACCTACGCATCAAAACCACAACGATTTTTCATCAAGTGTGTTGTTTTAACCTTCAACAACGACCGGGCGTAGTCAAACTTGATTCAACTAAAGTTGGAGAAACAGACACCCACTAGCCACCTGTGTGTGAAGCACGTCGGTAGAACAAGTCTCATGAACACGTTCATGTAATGTCGGTCTGGGCCGCTACATCGAACAATACCGCTAAATCAAAGTAAGACATGTTGGTAAGCAGTATGACTATTGTCACCCACAACTCATTGTGTTCTACTCGTGCATATAACATCTACGCATAGACCTGGCTCGGATGCCACTGTTGGGGAACGCAGTATTTCCAAATTTTACCTACGATCACGCAAGATCTATCTAGGAGATTCATAGCAACGAGAGGGAAGAGTGAGTCTACGTACCCTCGTAGTCCGAAAGTGGAAGTGTTTAGTAACGCGGTTGATGTAATCAGACGTCTTCGCAATCCAACCGATCCAAGTACCGAACACACGTCACCTCCGCGATCAGCACATGTTTAGCTTGATGATGTCCCTCGAACTCTTGATCCAGTTGAGGCCAAGGGAGAGTTCCGTCAGCACGGCGGCGTGATGACGGTGATGATGAAGTTACCGACGCAGGGCTTCGCCTAAGCACTACAACAATATGAGTGAGGTGTGTAACTGTGGAGGGGCGCACCGCACACGGCTAAAGGATCAACTTCTGTGTCTTTGGGGTGCCCCCTTGATACATCTCCGCCGTATCTACTTTTCCAAACACTTTTGCCCTTATTTTGGACTCTAACTTGCATGATTTGAATGGAACTAACCCGGACTGACGTTGTTTTCAGCAGAATTGCCATGGTGTTATTTTTGTAAAGAAATAGAAGTTCTCGGAATGACCTGAAATCAACGGAGATTATTTTTGGAATATATAAAAAATACTGGCGAAAGAATCAAGGCCAGGGGGCACACCATGTCCATGAGGGCGGGGGCACGCCTGTTGGGGAACGTAGTAATTTCAAAAAAATTCCTACGCACACGCGGGATCATGGTGATGCATAGCAACTAGAAGGGAGAGTGTCATCCACGTACCCTCGTAGACCGTTAAGCGAAAGCGTTATGACAACGCGGTTGATGTAGTCGTATGTCTTCACGATCGACCGATCCTCAGTACCGAACGTACGGCACCTCCGCGTTCAGCACACGTTCAGCTCGGTGATGTCCCGTGAACTCACGATCGAGTAGAGCTCAGGGAAGAGTTTCGTCAGCACGACGGCGTGGTGACGATGTTGATGAAGCTACCGCAGCAGGGCTTCGCCTAAACACCGCTACAGTATGACCGAGGTGGATTATGGTGGAGGGGGGCACCGCACACAGCTGGGAGAGATCTTTGTGATCAACTTGTGTGTCTAGAGGTGCCCCCTGCCCCTGTATATAAAGGAGCAAGGGGGAGGGCGGCCGGCCCTTGTTGGCGCTCCAGGAGGAGGAACCCTCCTCCTAGTTGGAGTAGGATTCCTCCCTTTCCTACTCCTACTAGGAGGGGGAAAGGAAGGGAGAGAAAGAGAAGGAAAGGGGGGCGCCACCCCCCTCCCTCTCCTAGTCCAATTCGGACCAGAGGGAGGGGGCGCGCTGCCTGCCCTAGGCTGGCCCCTCTCTCTTTCCCTTATGGCTCAACAAGGCCCGTTAGCCCCCGGGGGGGTTCCGGTAACCCCTCCGGTACTCCGGTAAAATCTCATTTTACCCGGAACTCTTCCGATGTCCAAATGTAGGCTTCCAATATATCAATCTTTATGTCTTGACCATTTAGAGACACCCCGTCATGTCCTTGATCATATCCGGGACTCCGAACTACCTTCGGTACATCAAAACATATAAACTCATAAAACCGATCGTCACGGAACTTTAAGCGTGCGGACCCTACGGGTTCGAGAACTATGTAGACATGACCGAGACATGTCTCCGGTCAATAACCAATAGCGGAACCTGGATGCTCATATTGGTTCCTGCATATTCTACGAAGATCTTTATCGATCAAACCGCATAACACTATACGTTGTTCTCTTTGTCATCGGTATGTTACTTGCCCGAGATTTGATCGTCGGTATCCCAATACCTAGTCTAATCTTGTTACCGGCAAGTCTCTTTACTCGTTTCGTAATGCACTATCCCGCAACTAACTCATTAGTTGCATTGCTTGCAAGGCTTATAGTGACGTGCATTACCGAGAGGGCCCAGCGATACCTCTCCGACAATCGTTGTGACAAATCCTAATCTTGATCTATGCCAACTCAACAAGTACAATCGGAGACACCTGTAGAGCACCTTTAAAATTACCCAGTTACGTTGTGACGTTTGGTAGCACACAAAGTGTTCCTTCGGTATTCGGGAGTGGCATAATCTCATAGTCATAAGAACATGTATAAGTCATGAAGAAAGCAATAGCAGTAAACATAAACGATGTAGTGCTAAGCTAACGGAATGGGTCAAGTCAATCACATCATTCTCCTAATGATGTGATCCCATTGATCAAATAACAACTCATGTCTATGGTTTGGAAACTTAACCGTCTTTGATCAATGAGCTAGTCAAGTAGAGGCATACTAGTGACACTATGTTTGTCTATGTATTCACACATGTATTATGTTTCCAGTTAATACAATTCTAGCATGAATAATAAACATTTATCATGAAATAAGGAAATAAATAATAACTTTATTATTGCCCCTAGGGCATATTTCCTTCGGTCTCGCACTTGCACTAGAGTCAATAATCTAGATTACACAGTAATGATTTCAACACCCATGGAGCCTTGGTGCTGATCATGTTTTGCTCGTGGAAGAGGCTTAGTCAATGGGTCTACAACATTCAGATCCGTATGTATCTTGCAAATCTCTATGTCTCCCACCTGGACTTGATCCCGGATGGAGTGGAAGCGTCTCTTGATGTGCTTGGTTCTCTTGTGAAATCTGGATTCCTTTGCCAAGGCAATTGCACCAGTTTTGTCACAAAAGATTTTCATTGGACCCGATACACTAGGTATGACACCTAGATCGGATATGAATTCCGTCATCCAGACTCCTTCATTTGCTACTTCTGAAGCAGCAATGTACTCCGCTTCACATGTAGATCCTGCTACGACGCTTTGTTTAGAACTGCACCAACTGACAGCCCCACCGTTTAAAAAACACGTATCCAGTTTGCGATTTAGAATCGTCCGGATCAGTGTCAAAGCTTGCATCGACGTAACCATTTACGACGAGTTCTTTGTCACCTCCATAAATGAGAAACATATCCTTGGTCCTTTTCAGGTACTTCAGGATGTTCTTGACCGATGTCCAGTGATCCACTCCTGGATTACTTTGGTACCTCCCTGCTAGGCTAATAGCAAGGCACACATCTGGTCTGGTACACAGCATTGCATACATGATAGAGCCTATGGTTGAAGCATAGGGAACACTTTTCATTTTCTCTCTATCTTCTGCAATGGTCGGGCATTGAGTCTTACTCAACTTTACACCTTGTAACACAGGCAAGAACCCTTTCTTAGCTTGATCCATTTTGAACTTCTTCAAAACTTTATCAAGGTATGTGCTTTGTGAAAGTCCAATTAAGCGGCTTGATCTATCTCTATAGATCTTGACGCCCAATATATAAGCAGCTTCACCGAGGTCTTTCATTGGAAAACTCTTATTCAAGTATCCTTTTATGCTATCCAGAAATTCTATATCATTTCCAATCAACAATATGTCATCCACATATAATATTAGAAATGTTACAGAGCTCCCACTCACTTTCTTGTAAATACAGGCTTCTCCAAAAGTCTGTATAAAACCATATGCTTTGATCACACTATCAAAACGTTTATTCCAACTCCGAGAGGCTTGCACAAGTCCATAAATGGATCGCTAGAGCATGAACACTCTGTTAGCTCCCTTTGGATCAATAAAAGCTTTAGGTTACATCATATACAACTCTTCTTCCAGAAATCCATTCAGAAATGCAGTCTTTACATCCATTTGCCAAATTTCATAATCATAAAATGTGGCAATTGCTAACATGATTCGGACGGACTTAAGCATCGCTACGGGTGAGAAGGTCTCATCGTAGTCAACTCCTTGAACCTGTCGAAAATCTTTCGCAACAAGTCGAGCTTTGTAGGCAGTAACATTACCGTCAGCGTCTGTCTTCTTCTTGAAGATCCATTTATTCTCGATAGCTTGCCGATCATCGGGCAAGTCAACCAAAGTCCACACTTTGTTCTCATACATGTATCCCATGTCAGATTTCATGGCCTCAAGCCATTTTGCGGAACCTGGGCTCATCATCGCTTCCTCATAGTTCGTAGGTTCGTCATGGTCAAGTAATATGACTTCCAAAACAGGATTACCATACCACTCTGGTGCGGATCTTGCTCTAGTTGACCTACGAGGTTCGGTAGTAACTTGATCTGAAGTTTCATGATCATCATCATTAGCTTCCTCACTAATTGGTGTAGGTGTCACAGGAACTGGTTTCTGTGATGAACTACTTTCCAATAAGGGAGCAGGTATAGTTACCTCATCAAGTTCTACTTTCCTCCCACTCACTTCTTTCGAGAGAAACTCCTTCTCTAGAAAGGATCTATTCTTAGCAACGAATGGTTTCCCTTCGGATCTGTGATAGAAGGTGTACCCAACAGTTTCCTTTGGGTATCCTATGAAGACACATTTCTCCGATTTGGGTTCGATTTTATCAGGTTGAAGCTTTTTCACATAAGCATCGCAGCCCCAAACTTTAAGAAACGACAACTTTGGTTTTTGCCAAACCATAGTTCATAAGGCGTCGTTTCAACGGATTTTGATGGTGCCCTATTTAACGTGAATGCAGCAGTCTCTAAAGCATAACCCCAAAATGATAGCGGTAAATCAGTAAGAGACATCATAGATCGCACCATATCTAGTAAAGTACGATTACGACATTTGGACACACTATTACACTGTGGTGTTCCGGGTGGCGTGAGTTGCGAAACTATTCCGCATTGTTTCAAATGTAGACCAAACTCATAACTCAAATATTCTCCTCCACGATCAGATCATAGAAACTTTATTTTCTTTTTACGATGATTTTCCACTTCACTCTGAAATTCTTTGAACTTTTCAAATGTTTGAGACTTGTGTTTCATTAAGTAGATATACCCATATCTGCTTAAATCATCTGTGAAAGTGAGAAAATAACGATACCCGCCGCGAGCCTCAATATTCATCGGTCCACATACATCAGTATGCATGATTTCCAACAAATCTATTGCTCGCTCCATAGTTCCCGAGAACGGCGTTTTAGTCATCTTGCCCATAAGGCATGGTTCGCAAGTACTAAGTGATTCATAATCAAGTGATTCCAAAAGTCCATCAGTATGGAGTATCTTCATGCGCTTTATACCAATATGACCCAAACGGAGTGCCACAAATAAGTTGCACTATCATTATCAACTCTGCATCTTTTGGCTTCAACATTATGAATATGTGTATCACTACTATCGAGATTCAACAAAAATAGACCACTCTTTAAGGGTGCGACCATAAAAGATATTACTCATATAAATAGAACAACCATTATTCTCAGATTTAAATGAATAACTGTCTCGCATCAAACAAGATCCAGATATAATGTTCATGATTAACGCTGGCACCAAATAACAATTATTTAGGTCTAAAACTAATCCCGAAGGCAGATGTAGAGGTAGCGTGCCAACGGCGTTCACATCGACTTTGGAACCATTTCCCACGCGCATCGTCACCTCGTCCTTAGCCAGTCTTCGCTTAATCCATAGTCCCTATTTCGAGTTGGAAATATTAGCAACAGAACCAGTATCAAATACCCAGGTGCTACTGCGAGCTCTGGTACGGTACACATCAATAACATGCATATCACATATACCTTTGTTCACCTTGCCATCCTGATTATCCGCCAAATACTTGGGGCAGTTCCGCTTCCAGTGACCAGTCTGTTTGCAGTAGAAGCACTCAGTCTCAGGCTTAGGTCCAGACTTGGGTTTCTTCTCCTGAGCAGCAACTTGTTTTCTGTTCTTCTTGAAGTTCCCCTTCTTATTCCCTTTGCCCTTTTGTTGAAACTGGTGGTCTTGTTGACCATCAACACTTGATGCTCCTTCCTGATCTCTACCTCCGCAGCTTTTAGCATCACGAAGAGATCGGGAATTGTCTTATTCATTCCTTGCATATTATAGTTCATCACGAAGCTTTTGTAGCTTGGTGGCAAGTGATTGAAGAACTCTATCAATGACACTATCAACGAGAAGATTAACTCCCAATTGAGTTAAGTGATTATGATACCCCAGACATTTTGAGTGTATGCTCACTGACAGAACTATTCTCCTCCATCTTGCAGCTATAGAACTTATTGGAGACTTCATATCTCTCAATCTGGGCATTAGCTTGAAATATTAACTTCAACTCATGGAACAACACATATGCTCCATGACGTTCAAAACGTCGTTGAAGTCCCGGTTCTAAGCCGTAAAGCATGACACACTGAACTATCGAGTAGTCATCAGCTTTGCTCTGCCAGACGTTCATAACATCTGGTGTTGCTCCTGCAGTAGGTTTGGCACTTAGCGGTGCTTCCAGGACGTAATTCTTCTGTGCAGCAATGAGGATAATCCTCAAGTTACGAACCTAGTCCGTGTAATTGCTACCATCATCTTTCAACTTTGCTTTCTCAAGGAACGCATTAAAATTCAACGGAACAACAGCACGGGCCATCTATCTACAACAACAAAGATAAGTAAAATACTATCAGGTACTAAGTTCATGATAAATTTAAGTTCAATTAATCATATTACTTAAGAACTCCCACTTAGATAGACATCCCTCTAATCATCTAAGTGATCACGTGATCCATATCAACTAAACCATAACCGATCATCACGTGAAATGGAGTAGTTTTCAATGGTGAACATCACTATGTTGATCATATCTACTATATGATTCACGCTCGACCTTTTGGTCTCAGTGTTCCGAGGCCATATCTGCATATGCTAGGCTCGTCAAGTTTAACCCGAGTATTCTGCATGAGCAAAATTGGCTTGCACCCGTTGTAGATGGACGTAGAGCTTATCACACCCGATAATCATGTGATGTCTCGGCACAACGAACTTTGGTAATGGTGCATACTCAGGGAGAACACTTTTATCTTGAAATTTAGTGAGAGATCATCTTATAATGCTACTGTCAAACAAAGCAGAATAAGATGCATAAAGGATAAACATCACATGCAATCAATATAAGTGATATGATATGGCCATCATCATCTTATGCTTGTGATCTCCATCTCCGAAGCACCGTCATGATCACCATCGTCACCGGCGTGACACCTTGATCTCCATTGTAGCATCGTTGTCGTCTCGCCAACTATTGTTTCTACGACTATCGCTACCGCTTAGTGATAAAGTAAAGCAATTACAGGGCGATTGCATTGCATATAATAAAGCGACAACCATATGGCTCCTGCCAATTGTCGGTAACTCCATTACAAAACATGATCATCTCATACAATAAATATAGCATCATGTCTTGACCATATTACATCACAACATGCCCTGCAAAAACAAGTTATACGTCCTCTACTTTGTTGTTGCAAGTTTTACGTGGCTGCTACGGGCTGAGCAAGAACCGTTCTTACCTACGCATCAAAACCACAACGATAGTTCGTCAAGTTAGTGTTGTTTTAACCTTCTCAAGGACCGAGCGTAGCCACACTTGGTCCAACTAAAGTTGGAGAAACTGACACCCACCAGCCACCTATGTGTAAAGCACATCGGTAGAACCAGTCTCGCGTAAGCGTACGCGTAATGTCGGTCCGGGCCGCTTCATCCAACAATACCGTTGAACCAAAGTATGACATGCTGGTAAGCGGTATGACTTGTATCGCCCACAACTCACTTTTGTTCTACTCATGCATATAACATCTACGCATAAAACCAGGCTCGGATGCCACTGTTGGGGAACGTAGTAATTTCAAAAAAAAATCCTACGCACACGCAGGATCATGGTGATTCATAGTGCTACCTCTTGAGCATTGCGTTGGTTTTCTCCGAAGAGGAAGGGATGATGCAGCAAAGTAGCATAAGTATTTCCCTCAGTTTTTCATAACCAAGGTATCAATCCAGTAGGAGGCTACGCGCGAGTCCTTCGTACCTGCACAAAACAAATAAATCCTTGCAACCAACGCGAATAGGGGTTGTCAATCCCTACACGGCCACTTACGAGAGTGAGATCTGATAGATATGATAAGATATTATTTTTTGGTATTTTTGTGATAAAGATGCAAAGTAAAATAAAGACAAAGTAAAAAAGCAAAGGAAATAACTAAGTAGTAGGAGATTAATATGATGAAGATAGACCCGGGGGCCATAGGTTTCACTAGTGGCTTCTCTCGAGAGCATAAGTATTCTACGGTGGGTGAACAAATTACTGTTGAGCAATTGACAGAATTGAGAAAATCTAGGTATAATCATGTATATAGGCATCACGTCCGAGACAAGTAGACCGACTTCTGCCTGCATCTACTACTATTACTCCACTCATCAACCGCTATCCAGCATGCATCTAGAGTATTAAGTTAAAAACAGAGTGACACCTTAAGCAAGATGACACGATATAGAGAGATAGACTCATGCAACATGATGATAACCCCATCTTGTTATCCTCAATGGCAACAATACAATACATGCCTTGCTTCCCCTACTGTCACTGGGAAAGGACACCGCAAGATTGAACCCAAAGCTAAGCACTTCTCCCATTGCAAGAAAGATCAATCTAGTAGGCCAAACCAAACTGATAATTCGAAGAAACTTGCAAAGATAACCAATCATACATAAAAGAATTCAGAGAAGATTCAAATATTGTTCATAGATAAACTTGATCATAAACCCACAATTCATCGGTCTCAACAAACACACCGCAAAAAGAAGATTACATCGAATAGTTCTCCACAAGAGAGGGGGAGAACATTGTATTGAGATCCAAAAAGATAGAATAAGCCATCTAGCTACTAACTATGGACCCGTAGGTCTGAGGTGAACTACTCACACTTCATTGGAGGGGCTATGGTGTTGATGTAGAAGCCCTCCGTGATCGATGCCCCCTCCGACGGAGCTTCGGAACAGGCCCCAAGATGGGATCTCGTGGATACAGAAAGTTGCGGCGGTGGAATTAGGGTTTTGGCTCCGTATCTGATCGTTTGGGGGTATGAAGGTATATATAGGAGGAAGGAGTACGTCGGTGGAGCAACAGGGGCCCACGAGGGTGGAGGGCGCGCCTGGGAGGGGTAGGCGTGCCCCCCTACCTCGTGGCCTCCTCTTTTGTGTCTTGACATAGGGTCCAAGTCTCTCGGGTCTTGTTTGTTGAGAAAATCACGTTCCCGAAGGTTTCATTCCGTTTGATATTCCTTTCTTCGAAACCCTAAAACAGGCAAAAAACAGCAATTCTGGGTTGGGCCTCCGGTTAGTAGGTTAGTCCCAAAAATAATATAGAAGTGGATAATAAAGCCCAATAATGTCCAAAACAGTAGATAATATAGCATGGAGCAATCAAAAATTATAGATACGTTGGAGATGTATCAAGCATCCCCAAGCTTAATTCCTGCTCGTCCTCGAGTAGGTAAATGATAACAACAAAATTGTTGATGCGGAGTGCTACTTGGCATAATTTTAATGTAATTCTTCTTGATTATGGTATGAATATTTAGATCCAAAAGATTCAAGACGAAAGTTCATATTGACATAAAAATAATAATACTTCAAGCATATTAACTAAGCAATTATGTCTTCTCAAAATAACATGGCCAAAGAAAGTTCATCCCTACAAAATTATATAGTTTAGTCATGTTTCATTTTCGTCACACAAGAATGCTCTCATCATGGACAACCCCGATGACAAGCCAAGCAATTGTTTCATACTTTAGTAATCTCAAACCTATAAACTTTCACGCAATATATGAGCGCGAGCCATGGACATAGCACTATGGGTGGAATAGAATATAATGAGGGGGTTATGTGGAGAAGACAAAAAAAGTCTCACATCAACGAGGCTAATCAATGGGCTATGGAGGTGCCCATCGATTGATGTTAATGCAAGGAGTAGGGATTGCCATGCAACGGATGCACTAGAGCTATAAATGTATGAAAGCTCAACAAAATAAAACTAAGTGGGTGTGCATCCAACTTGCTTGCTCACGAAGACCTAGGGCACTTGAGGAGACCCATTGTTGGAATATACAAGCCAAGTTCTATAATGAAAAATTCCCACTAGTATATGAAAGTGACAAAACAAGAGACTCTCTATCATGAATATTAAGGTGCTACTTTGAAGCACAACTGTGGCAAAGGATAGTAACATTGTCCCTTCTCTCTTTTTCTCTCATTTTTTGGGGCCTTATCCTTTTTTATGGCCTTTCTATCCCTTTTTATATATATATTCCTCACTTGGGACAATGCTCTATAAAATTATGATCATCACACTTCTATTTATTTACAACTCAATGATTACAACTCGATACTAGAACAAAGATGAATCTATATGAATGACTCCGGCGGTGTACCGGGATATGCAATGAACCAAGAGTGACATGTATGAAAGAATTATGAACGGTGGCTTTGCCACAAATACTATGTCAACTACATGACCATGCTAAGCAATATGACAATGATGAATGTGTCATGATGAGCGGAATGGTGGAAAGTTGCATGGCAATATATCTCGGAATGGCTATGGAAATGCCATAATAGGTAGGTATGGTGGTTGTTTTGAGGAAGATATAAGGAGGTTTATGTGTGAAAGAGCGTATCATATCATGGGGTTTGGATGCAGCAGCGAAGTTTGCGCCAACTCTCAATGTGAGAAAGGGCAATGCACGGTACTGAAGAGGCTAGGAAGGATGGAAGGGTGAGAGTGCGTATAATCCATGGACTCAACATTAGTCATAAAGAACTCACATACTTATTGCAAAAATCTACAAGTCATCAAAACCTCGGTACTACGCGCATGCTCCTAGGGGGATAGATTGGTAGGAAAAGACCATCGCTCGTCCCTGACCGCCACTCATAAGGAAGACAATCAAATAACACCTCATGTTTCAAATTTGTTACATGACATTTACCATACGTGCATGCTACGGGACTTGCAAACTTCAACACAAGTATTTCTCAATTTCACAACTACTCAACTAGCACGACTTTGATATTATCACCTCCATATCTCAAAACAATCATCAAGAATCAAACTTCTCCTAGTACTCAAAATACTCTTAAGAAAATTTTACTAATCTTGAATACCTAGCATATTAGGATTTTAAGCAAATTACCATGCTATTAAGACTCTCAAAATAATCTAAGTGAAGCATGAGAGATCAATAGTTTCCATAAAACAAATCCACCACCATGCTCTAAAAGATATAAGTGAAGTACTAGATCAAAACTACATAACTCAAAAGATATAAGCGAAGCACATAGAGTATTCTAACAAATTCCAAATCATGTATGGCTCTCTCAAAAGGTGTGTACAACAAGGATGATTGTGGTAAAATAAAAAGAAAATACTCAACTAATACAAGACGCTCCAAGCAAAACACATATCATGTGGCGAATAAAAATATAGCTCCAAGTAAAGTTACTGATAGAAGCAAACGAAAGAGGGGATGCCTTCCGGGGCATCCCCAAGCTTTGGATTTTAGGTGTCCTTAGATTATCTTGGGGGTGCCATGGGCATCCCCAAGCTTAGGCTCTTTCCACTCCTTGTTCCATAATCCATCAAATCTTTACCCAAAACTTGAAAACTTCACAACACAAAACTTAAAGTAGAAAATCTCGTGAGCTCCATTAGCGAAAGAAAATAAAAGACCACTTCAAGATACTGGAATGAACTCATTATTTATTTATATCTGTGTTATACCTACTGTATTCCAACTTCTCTATGGTTTATAAACTATTTTACTAGCCAGAGATTCATCAAAATAAGCAAACAACACACGAAAAACAGAATCTGTCAAAAACAGAACAGTCTGTAGTAATCTGTAGCTAGCGCAAGATCTGGAACCCCAAAAATTCTAAAATATATTTCTGGACGTGAGGAATTTATCTATTAATCATCTTCAAAAATAATTAACTAAATATCACTTTCCAAATAAAAATGACAGCAGTTCTCGTGAGCGGTAAAGTTTCTGTTTTTTACAGCAAGTTCAACAAGACTTTCCCCAAGTCTTCCCAACGGTTCTACTTGCCACAAACACTAACTAAACACAAAAAACACAACCAAAACAGAGGCTAGATAAATTATTTATTACTAAACAGGAGCAAAAAGCAAGTAATAAAAATAAAATTTGGTTGCCTCCCAACAAGCGCCATCGTTTAACGCCCCTAGCTAGGCATAACAAGCAAGAATAGATCTAGGTATTGCCATCTTTGGTAGGCAATCCATAAGTGGCTCTCATAATAGATTCATAAGGTAATTTAATTTTATTTCTAGGAAAGTGTTCCAAGCCTTTCCTTAATGTAAATTGGAATCTAATATTTCCTTCCTTCATATCAATAATTGCACCAATCGTTCTAAGGAAAGGTCTACCAAGAATAATAGGACATGAAGGATTGCAATCTATGTCAAGAACAATAAAATCTACGGGCACATAATTCCTATTTGCAACAATAAGAATATCATTAATTCTTCCCATAGGTTTCTTAATAGTGGAATCCGCAAGGTGCAAGTTTAGAGAGCAATCATCAAAATCACGGAAACCTAACAAATCACACAAAGTCTTTGGAATCGTGGAAACACTAGCACCCAAATCACATAAAGCATAGCATTCATGATATTCAATTTTAATTTTAATAGTTGCTTCCCACTCATCATAAAGTTTTCTAGGGATAGAAACTTCCAATTCAAGTTTTTCTTCATAAGATTGCATCAAGGCATCAACGATATGTTTAGTAAACGCTTTATTTTGACTATAAGCGTGAGGAGAATTTAGCACGGATTGCAACAAGGAAATACAATCAATCAAAGAGAAATTTTCATAGATAAATTCCTTGAAATCCAAAATAGTGGGTTTAGCAACATCTAGGGTTTTAATTTCTTCAATCCCACTTTTATCAATTTTAGCATCAAGATCAACACATTCCGAATTCTTGGAACGCCTTGTAGGTAAAGGTGGATCATATTCAGTCCCATCATTATCAAGATTCATATTGCAAAACAAAGATTTAATAGGGGACACTTCAATAACTTCTAGATCTTCATCTTTATTTTCATAGGAACTAGAAGAACACGCTCTTATAAAGGCATCTTTCATGACAAGATTCAGCAAAGCAGTATTAATTTCACAAAATTCAGCATTGGTAAGAGGAGCAATCGGCGTGCTAATAAAATCATTGTTGTTGGTATTGGTGAAGTCACACAATTTAGTATTATCTTGAGCCATCGTGACAAGCAAGCAAACTAACACACAAGCAAACAAAAAGCAAGCGGGCAAAAAGAGGCAAACGGGAAAGAGAGGGAGGAAAGAGAGAGAGAGAGGGCGAATAAAACAGCAAGGGTGAAGTGGGGGAGAGGAAAACGAGAGGCAAATGGAAAATAATGTAATGCGGGAGATAAGGGTATGTGATGGGTACTTGGTATGTTGACTTTTGCGTAGACCTCCCCGGCAACGGCGCCAGAAATCCTTCTTGCTACCTCTTGAGCACTGCGTTGGTTTTCCCCGAAGAGGAAGGGATGATGCAGCAAAGTAGCGTAAGTATTTCCCTCAGTTTTTGAGAACCAAGGTATCAATCCAGTAGGAGGCTACGCGTGAGTCCCTCGTACATGCACAAAACAAATAAATCCTCGCAACCAATGCGAATAGGGGTTGTCAATCCCTACACGGCCACTTACGAGAGTGAGATCTGGTAGATATGATAAGATATTATTTTTGGTATTTTTGTCATAAAGATGCAAAGTAAAATAAAGGCAAAGTAAAAAAGCAAAGGAAATAATTAAGGAGTAGGAGATTAATATGATGAAGATAGACCCGGGGGCCATAGGTTTCACCAGTGGCTTCTCTCGAGAGCATAAGTATTCTACGGCGGGTGAACAAATTACTGTTGAGCAATTGACAGAATTGAGCATAGTTATAAGAATATCTAGGTATGATCATGTATATAGGCATCACGTCCAAGACAAGTAGACCGACTCATGCCTGCATCTACTACTATTACTCCACTCATCGACCGCTATCCAGCATGCATCTAGATTATTAAGTTAAAAATAGAGTAACGCCTTAAGCAAGATGACATGATGTAGAGGGATAGACTCATGCAATATGAAGAAAACCCCATCTTGTTATCCTCGATGGCAACAATACAATACGTGCCTTGCTGCCCCTACTGTCACTGGGAAAGGACACCGCAAGATTGAACCCAAAGCTAAGCACTTCTCCCATTGCAAGAAAGATCAATCTAGTAGGCCAAACCAAACTGATAATTCGAAGAGACTTGCAAAGATAGCCAATCATACATAAAAGAATTCAGAGAAGATTCAAATATTGTTCATAGATAAACTTGATCATAAACCCACAATTCATCGGTCTCAACAAACACATCGCAAAAATAAGATTACATCGAATAGCTCTCCACAAGAGAGGGGGAGAACATTGTATTGAGATCCAAGAAGATAGAATAAGCCATCTAGCTACTAACTATGGACCCATAGGTCTGAGGTGAACTACTCACACTTCATCGGAGGGGCTATGGTGTTGATGTAGAAGCCCTCCGTGATCGATGCCCCCTCCGACAGAGCTTCGGAACAGGCCCCAAGATGGGATCTCGTGGATACAGAAAGTTGCGGCGGTGGAATTAGGGTTTTGGCTCCGTATCTGATCGTTTGGGGGTATGTAGGTATATATAGGAGGAAGGAGTACGTCGGCGGAGCAACAGGGGCCCACGAGGGTGGAGGGCGCGCCTGGGAGGGGTAGGCGTGCCCCCTACCTCGTGGCCTCCTCTTTTGTGTCTTGACATAGGGTCCAAGTCTCTCGGGTCTTGTTTGTTGAGAAAATCACGTTCCCGAAGGTTTCATTCCGTTTGGACTCCATTTGATATTCCTTTTCTTCGAAACCCTAAAACAGGCAAAAAACAGCAATTCTGGGTTGGGCCTCCGGTTAGTAGGTTAGTCCCAAAAATAATATAGACATGGATAATAAAGCCCAATAATGTCCAAAACAGTAGATAATATAGCATGGAGCAATCAAAAATTATAGATAGATTGGAGATGTATCACATAGAAACGAGAGGGGAGAGTGTCGTACACGTACCCTCGTAGACCATTAAGCGGAAGCGTTGTGACAACACGGTTGATGTAGTCGTACGCCTTCACGATCGATCGATCCTCGGTACCGAACGTACGGCACCTTCGCATTCAGCACACGTTCAGCTCGGTGACGTCCCGCGAACTCACGATCCAGTAGAGCTCGGGGAAGAGTTTCGTCAGCACGACAGCGTGGTGACGATGTTGATGAAGCTACCGCAAAAGGGCTTCGCCTAAACACCACTACAGTATGACCGAGGTAGATTATGGTGGAGGGGCACCGCACACAGCTGGGAGAGATCTTTCTGATCAACTTGTGTGTCTAGAGGTGCCCCCCTGCCCCTGTATATAAAGGAGCAAGGGGGAGGCCGGCCGGCCCTTGTTGGCGCACCAGGAGGAGGAATCCTCCTCCTAGTAGGAGTAGGATTCCTCCCTTTCCTACTTCTACTAGGAGGGGGGAAGGAAGGGAGAGAAAGAGAAGGAAGGGGGCGCCCCCCTCTCCTAGTCCAATTCGGACCAGAGGGAGGTGCGCGCCGCTTGCCCTAGGCCGGCCCCTCTCTCTTTCCCTTATGGCCCAACAAGGCCCATTAGCCCCTGGGGGTTCCAGTAACCCCTCTGATACTCCGGAAAATCCTGACTTTACCCGAAACTCTTCTAATGTCCAAATGTAGGCTTCCAATATATCAGTCTTTATGTCTCGACCATTTCGAGACTCCTCGTCATGTCTATGATCATATCCGGGACTCCGAACTACCTTCAATACATCAAAACATATGAACTCATAAAATCGATTGTCACAGAACTTTAAGCGTGCGGACCCTACGGGTTCGAGAATTATGTAGACATGACCGAGACATGTCTCCGGTCAATAACCAATGGCGGAACCTGGATGCTCATATTGGTTCCTACATATTCTACGAAGATCTTTATCGGTCAAACCGCATAACACTATACGTTGTTCTCTTTGTCATCGGTATGTTACTTGCCCGAGATTCGATCGTTGGTATCCCAATACCTAGTTCAATCTCGTTACCGGCAAGTCTCTTTACTTGTTTCGTAATGCACTATCCCGCAACTAACTCATTAGTTGCATTGCTTGCAAGGCTTATTGTGATGTGCATTACCGAGAGGGCCCAGAGATACCTCTCCGACAATCGGAGTGACAAATCCTAATCTTGATCTATGCCAACTCAACAAGTACCATCGGAGACACCTGTCGTGGTTCTAAGTCTGACAGTGAGGTAGGGGGTGTGTATGAAGAGGCTAGACCTTAGCTATTGGGAAGTTGTAAGCACGCAAGGTTTACGAGTTCAGGCCCTTCTCGGAGGAAGTAACAGCCCTACGTCTCGGTGCCCGGAGGCGGTCGATTGGATTATGCGTGTGTAGATAACAAGGGTGCGAACCCTTCATACTGAGGAGGGGGTGGCTTATATAGAGTTCGCCGGCCCTCTCCTGCCCTCAGTAATGCAGGGTTTAAGGTACATTTAAGGTGGGGCGTTACTGGTAACGCCCCTAATAAAGTGCTATAATAACCATAACGACTACTTAATGCCCGACCGTTTGCCTGCGGAGTGACTTTAGGTCTTCTGGCTTCATGGTCGAGTGGTTGTTCTTTGGTCGAGTGTCTTGACCCCGTCGAGTGGGATGCCTTCCAGTTGTTTGAGAGGTGGCTCATTCTAGGGATGTCCTTGGGTGGGGCTTTTTTAGGATGGGTCCGTGCCCCTACCCTAGGTACATAGCTTCATCATTAGCCCCCGAATGGATCGAGGCTAGAGTGAGAAAAGGGTTGGTCACCTTTCCGACTGATTCTTCGGGTTATATGAGTGCTTCGTTCTGGGTCGACCGTCACAGATGACGTCATCAACCTCTTTCAGTCGCCTTGATCCATTCCAGGCCTTTCGTCGAGTGGATTTCTTTACCTGTGATGTACCGAGCGCCGATGCACGCGGGGTTTTCTGTTTTGACAAATTGTTCTGCAGCCAGCGGATATCACGGGATTCGGATTTTTTGGGAAGCGCGCGGAACGGGGCCGGCCGCAGTGATCGGGAGTGACAATGCGAAGGCTCCTCGATCTCCGCGTCACCTTTTTCGCCACGTACTACGCGCGCGCCTGCCGCGGGATTTGACTGGATAGCCTGGGCCTACTGGTCAGCCACTCGGAAGCGGCCCCTTATAAGTTGTCGGCTCGGAGTCCCCCAACAGTGCGCGTGCTCTTCTCTTCTCCTTCTTCCTCTCTTTCTTCGTAACCTCTTCCGTTGCCTTCGCTCTCGCCCAACCACCGCAAACCTGTTCGAGATCTCGCCGGCGACGATGGTGAAGGGCAAGACGACCGCTCTGGAGTGCGCGAAGAAGGCGGCGGCGGGGAAGGGGAAGAAGTCTGCGCGCGGCGGATCTTCCTCCAGGACGGCCCTGCCCAAAGATTGGATCCAGGGCGACTGGATGCCATCGGTGCTCCGGCAGGAGGATCTCAACGACATGGTTGAGGGGGGAGCCATTCCCCACAAAGCCGCGCGTCTTCCGGGGGGAGAGATCGAACCTCAACCTCGCGACGATGAGTGTGTGCTTCTGGCCACTCACATCGACCGAGGGTTTTCTCTACCGCCCCATCCTTTCTTCCGAAACTTCTTGAACTTCTTTGGAGCGCAGCTCCATCACTTTACCCCAAACTCCATTGTCTACCTCGCCGCTTTCATTTCTATGTGTGAGGCATTCCTGGGTTGCCGCCCACACTGGGGGCTTTTCAAGCACATTTTCACTTGTCGCTCTCAGTCGGTCAAGAAGGCCAAGTCGAGTGATGAGAAGACGCAAGTGATCCAGTTGTGTGGGGGCTTGGCGATCCAAACAAGGGGGAAGAGCTGTTTCCCATCCATCACTTTCCCGGAGTCGGTCCGAGGTTGGCAGGCGACTTGGTTCTACTGCCAGGACCAGGTGACTCCAGGGCAGTCGACTGGTCTCCCGCCTTTCTCTCTCGACCGAGCTGAAAAGCCTGCTTCTCTGAAGGTGACGCTGGAAGAAAAAGCCCAGGTCAAGGTACTGGCGGGTTGAGTGGTTGAACTTGTCCGCGAGGGTGTGACGGGAATGGATCTGCTGGAAGTCTTCCTCAAGAGGCGAATCCAACCGCTCCAGGCTCGTGACCACCTGATGTGGCTGTACTCTGGCCTCGAGGACACCACTCGGATCCACCCGGAGGAGGTCACCGATGAGATGTTGGAGGGGTGCCTGTCAAGCATCACGGGGAACAAGGACAACCCCCGAGGAGCCAGGAGGGTCATTCCACTCGACAATTCGTACGAGGTTGACCAGGTGTGTCTTTATGCTCCCGACTGAAATCTTCATTTTCTTCGTTGGTCTTATTTTGGGTAGGTCGATTGACTTTCGTTTTGTCTTCTGCTTTCCAGGCGACCACTGAGATGTACTCGACGCCCAACGGGGCACAGGGGTCGACTAAGGAAGGGGAAGGGAGCGGAGGCGAGAGCGGGGATGACCAAGGCGAGTGCGAGTCTGATGGTGAAGGAGAGGGAGGCGATGACATCTTCTCCAGCGAAGAGGAGGAGGAGGAGGTCGAACCCCTCCGTCCGGAGAGGCGATCCAAGCTCGCCCACGACCCGACGCAGGAACGTGGCAAGGCGACTGCCTCCGTTGGGCCATCGTCAAAACGCCCTCGGACTTCTTCTCCAACACCGACTGGGAAGGTCTCCAAGCAACCACGCACGACGCTGTCCAAGCCGCCCAAGGCTCTGCCCAAAATGAAGATAACCGTCCCTGTTATCTCCGGGTAATAAAGCTTGTTTTCCTTCGTCGATCGTGGACGGATCCTTGGTCGATTCATTGAGCTAACTGACTGACTTTTCGAAATTTGCAGCGCTGCTACCTCTGAGGTCTCTGCCAAGGATGATGACCAAGAGATGGGGGACGCTGTTACCTCCAACCCTGGTACGATTACTGACGTCCTGTTTTTGAGTCGACTGGTCATTTCTTTCGATTTTGGTCGATTGAAAGTTTCCCTTGCAGCCCCTCCTCATGTTATCGACCCCCCCGGATGACGGCGACAACGAACCGCTGAGGATGAGGAGGACCAAGAGGTCGTCGGCTGACAGGACTCCCCAGCCTACTCCGGCGCCTGAGACCATGGCTCGGGATGGTAGCGACGCCCCTCGGGCTTCTGTGACTTTTGCCAATCCTCTATCGAGTGCGCAGCCTTCAGCGTCGACTGCGGATCCAACTTCGCTTTTTGTCGCATACCCCGTCCCTGAGGACGAAGTGGCTGCTGCGAAGGAGGCTATACGCCAGGCGGGGGTCATGATGGAGCAGGTGAAGAAGGCTCGGGAGGCCAGCCAGGCAGCCTATGACGCAAGTTCGGCGCTTCAGAGCAACGTCCAGGTCAGTCGACTTGACACTTGATCGTTTGAAGAGTCTTTCTCCCCCTCTTTTTTTGAAGATCTTTGTATCTGTACACCCATTGGGTGTGTTTACCCCTTCTTGGACTAGTGGGGGCACGCTGAGTGCACCCACTGGGTGTAGTCCCCAAGACTACGGTGGACTGCGGGCAGTCGACTGTAGTCTTTACATTGTGTTTCTGTATCTGTATTCCTTTTCTTCGTCTGGTCAGGCCATGTCGAATGGATCTGTATCCGGTCGACTGCGGACAGTCGACTTTTCGCTCTTTTTTTGTTTTTTTTCGTTTTTTTGAACCAGTGGGGGCACGCTGAGTGTAGTCCCTGAGACTACTGTCGAATGTTTTTGATTCGGCTGTAATCTTAGAAACGTCATCTTTTTTCTCAGTTACTCGGAAGCAACTTATCTTGGATGTCTGTCGACTGATTTTTCCTTCTGCAGAAATCCTGCGAACTTGCATCTCGCTATACTGAGTTGGAGAAGCAGCAGATTCAACTGAACCTTGATCTGGAGCTGGCCAGAACAGAGCTGCAGAAGGTCAGAGATGGCGTTGCTGGTAAGACGACTTTGTCGACTGGTTTTGTTTTTAGGCTTGAGTACCCTTCTGCTGTTTCTGAACCAATCATCGTTTCTTTTGAAGGAGAACTGAGCGAGGCCCTGGCGAAGAAGGATCGGGACTTGGCTGCTGCCCACAAGGAGGCTGACGACAAGATTGCTCTGGCTGAACAGAAGCTGGCTTCGGTCAGCCAAATAGAAGATGAGAATACTAGGCTGAAGACCGCTCTGAATGAAGCCAACAGGGAGTGCTCGCGTTGGAAGAAGGAGAACCTCTCCCTGAGCGAGCAGATGGAAGGCGTCGCTCGCAGGAGGGACGACCTGGAGAGCTACTTGAGGAGCCTCGCCAAGAAGTTGTACATCAAGCTTGAAGGTGCGCATTCAATTCTGACTGGTTTTCTTTTGTGTCGACTCAGTCTGTGAGAATTGACTTATCCTTGGGTCGTGTATGCAGAGTTTTGCCAGAACTTTGAAGAAGAGACTGGGCGGATTGAAACGGGTTTGGACCCAATCAATTCTCCGGTGAATGATGACGCTGCCATGAATCTGCTCCGACTGGAATCTCGTATCGATGGCACCGTGGATTACTTGGCTCGGCTGAAGGTTGCCATGTCGCGGATCGACCCGACACTTTGGCCAGAGTCTACGCTCCAGAACGATCTCGAGTCTCTGATGACTCGACTTGACAGAATCCCTGACCGAGTGCAGGAGTGGAAGAAGTCTTCTGCTTGGTGCGGTGCTGATGTGGCTCTATCTTTAGTCCGCGTCCATTGCAAGGAGGCGCGAGAAGAGAAGCTGGCCGCCATCCAAGTCGCCAATACCAAGAGGCACAGCTTTCAAGACTTCATGGAGACCTTTATTGCTGCTGCCACCCGTATTGCGGACGGAATCGACCTGGATGAGTTCGTCGCCCCTGCCAGTCCTCCACCTGAGGAATGAAAAAATTTTATGCTTCTCCTTAAATTTGCCTCTGAATGCCGAGTGGATTTGTAACCGTTTAAACTCTGTCGAGCCGAGGGCTCGAGTACTTTGATTTGAGGTCTGGGGCCTTTTAGGCTTTATCCGAACTTGATTTCTTGCTGAATATCTTCGTGGTTTTGATCTGTCGTGTGGGACTTTGGTCTTGTATTTAGATGAGTGCTGGACTGCAGCTAAGTCCCCGAGTGCGAGGTTTGCTCTCCACTCGGTAGGATTTTTTCAAACTTAGGCGAGTGCTAGACCGCAGCTAAGCTTCCGAGTGGGAGAGCTTAGGCGAGTATTGGACTACAGCTAAGCCCCTGGGTGGGAGGTTTGCTCTCCACTCGGTAGGATTTTTTCAAACTTAGGCGAGTGCTTGACTGCAGCTAAGTTTCCGAGTTGGAGAACTTAGGCGAGTACTGGACTGCAGCTAAGCCCCCGAGTGGGAGGTTTGCTCTCCACTCGGTAGGATTTTTTCAAACTTAGGCGAGTACTTGACTGCAGCTAAGCTTCCGAGTGGGAGAACTTAGGCGAGTACTGGACTGCAGCTAAGCCCCCGAGTGGGAGGATTGCTCTCCACTCGGTAGGATTTTTTCAAACTTAGGCGAGTACTTGACCGCAGCTAAGCTTCCGAGTGGGAGAACTTAGGCGAGTACTGAACTGCAGCTAAGCCCCCGAGTGGGAGGATTGCTCTCCACTCGGTAGGATTTTTTCAAACTTAGGCGAGTACTTGACTGCAGCTAAGCTTCCGAGTGGGAGAACTTAGGCGAGTACTGGACTGCAGCTAAGCCCCCGAGTGGGAGGATTGCTCTCCACTCGGTAGGATTTTTTCAAACTTAGGCGAGTACTTGACTGGAGCTAAGCTTCCGAGTGGGAGAACTTAGGCGAGTACTGGACTGCAGCTAAGCCCCCGAGTGGGAGGATTGCTCTCCACTCGGTAGGATTTTTTCAAACTTAGGCGAGTACTTGACTGCAGCTAAGCTTCCGAGTGGGAGAACTTAGGCGAGTACTGGACTGCAGCTAAGCCCCCGAGTGGGAGGTTTGCTCTCCACTCGGTAGGATTTTTTCAAACTTAGGCGAGTACTTGACTGCAGCTAAGCTTCCGAGTGGGAGAACTTAGGTGGGTACTGGACTGCAGCTAAGCCCCCGAGTGGGAGGATTGCTCTCCACTCGGTACGATTTTTTCAAACTTAGGCGAGTACTTGACTGCAGCTAAGCTTCCGAGTGGGAGAACTTAGGCGAGTACTGGACTGCAGCTAAGCCCCCGAGTGGGAGGATTGCTCTCCACTCGGTAGGATTTTTTCAAACTAAGGCGAGTGCTTGACTGCAGCTAAGTTTTCGAGTGGGAGAACTTAGGCGAGTGTTGGACTGCAGCTAAGCCCCCGAGTGGGAGGTTTGCTCTCCACTCGGTAGGACTTTTTCAAACTTAGGTGAGTACTTGACTGCTGCTAAGCTTCCGAGTGGGAGAACTTAGGCGAGTATTGGACTGCAGCTAAGCCCCCGAGTGGGAGGTTTGCTCTCCACTCGGTAGGATTTTTTCAAACTTAGGCGAGTGCTTGACTGCAGCTAAGTTTCCAAGTGGCAGAACTTAGGCGAGTACTGGACTGCAGCTAAGCCCCCAAGTGGGAGGTTTGCTCTCCACTCGGTAGGATTTTTTCAAACTTAGGCGAGTGCTTGACTGCACCTAAGTTTCCGAGTGGGAGAACTTAGGCGAGTACTGGACTGCAGCTAAGCCCTCGAGTGGGAGGTTTGCTCTCCACTCGGTAGGATTTTTTCAAACTTAGGCGAGTACTTGACTGCAGCTAAGCTTCGGAGTGGGAGAACGTAGGCGAGTACTGGACTGTAGCTAAGCCCCCGAGTGGGAGGATTGCTCTCCACTCGGTAGGATTTTTTCAAACTTAGGCGAGTACTTGACTGCAGCTAAGCTTCCGAGTGGGAGAACTTAGGCGAGTACTGGACTGCAGCTAAGCCCCCGAGTGGGAGGATTGCTCTCCACTCGGTAGGATTTTTTCAAACTTAGGCGAGTACTTGACTGCAGCTAAGCTTCCGAGTGGGAGAACTTAGGCGAGTACTGGACTGCAGCTAAGCCCCCGAGTACGAGGATTGCTCTCCACTCGGTTGGATTTTTTCAAACTTAGGCGAGTGCTTGACTGCAGCTAAGTTTTCGAGTGGGAGAACTTAGGCGAGTACTGGACTGCAGCTAAGCCCCCGAGTGGGAGGTTTGCTCTCCACTCGGTAGGATTTTTTCAAACTTAGGCGAGTGCTTGACTGCAGCTAAGTTTCCGAGTGGGAGAACTTAGGCGAGTACTGGACTGCAGCTAAGCCCCCGAGTGGGAGGTTCGCTCTCCACTCGGTAGGATTTTTTCATACTTAGGTGAGTACTTGACTGCAGCTAAGCTTCCGAGTGGGAGAACTTAGGCGAGTACTGGACTGCAGCTAAGCCCCCGAGTGGGAGGATTGCTCTCTACTCGGTAGGATTTTTTCAAACTTAGGCGAGTACTTGACTGCAGCTAAGCTTCCGAGTGGGAGAACTTAGGCGAGTACTGGACTGCAGCTAAGCCCCCGAGTGGGAGGATTGCTCTCCACTCGGTAGGATTTTTTCAAACTTAGGCGAGTGCTTGACTGCAGCTAAGTTTCCGAGTGGGAGGATTTAGGCGAGTACTGGACTGCAGCTAAGCCCCCGAGTGGGAGGATTGCTCTCCACTCGGTAGGATTTTTCAAACTTAGGCGAAACGGATCCGCAGCCACGTCACCCGCTAGGGGGTTTTGTATGCAAACAAAGTGATAGCCATTATTGGAACACTCTTGTCTTTGATAAAAATGAACTGTAGATTTTTTTTCTTATTACATCTCATCTAAGGGAGAACTCAGGTGTAAAAGGGGCGGAGCAGTTCCGCGTTCCAAGCTCGTGGCTCGTCGATCTGGCGATCGACATTGTAGAGGTGGTATGCTCCATTGTGGAGGACTTTGGTGACTATGAAGGGGCCTTCCCAAGTAGGAGCAAGTTTGTGTGGCTTCTGTTGATCCACTCGGAGGACCAGATCTCCTTCTTGGAAGGCTCGACTTTTCACATTCCAGGCGTGAAAACGGCGCAAGTCTTGCTGATAAATGGTCGATCTGATCATGGCCATCTCCCTTTCTTCTTCTAAGAGGTCGACTGCGTCTTGCCGGGCCTGTTCTGCTTCATCTTCGGTGTAAAGTTCAACTCGGGGTGCATTATGAAGAAGATCACTCGGCAGGACTGCTTCGGCTCCATAAACCAGAAAGAATGGAGTTCTTCCAATCGACCGGTTAGGGGTGGTCCTTAATCCCCACAGAACTGACGGAAGCTCATCGACCCAAGCGCCTGCCGCGTGCTTGAGATCGCGCATCAATCGAGACTTTAGCCCTTTGAGAATCAGACCATTCGCTCTCTCAGCCTATCCATTCGACTGGGGATGGGCGACCGATGTGTAGTCGACTCATGTGCCTTGAGAGGCGCAAAAAGCTCTGAACTTGTCCGAATCAAAGTTTGACCCGTTATCAGTGATGATGCTATGCGGGACTCCATATCTGAATGTTAACCCTCTGACGAAACTGATAGCAATGCAAGCATCGAGGTTCTTGATGGGCCTAGCTTTGATCCATTTGGTAAATTTGTCGACTGCCACAAGCACATGAGTGAATCCACTCCTGCCCGTTCTTAGTGGACCAACCATGTCCAATCCCCAAACGGCAAAGGGCCAGACGAGTGGAATGGTTTTCAGGGCTGATGCAGGCTTGTGCGACATGTTGGAGTAGAACTAGCACCCTTCACACTTGTCGACTATCTCTTTTGCCATCTCATTTGCTCTTGGCCAGTAAAATCCAGCTCGGTATGCTTTAGCCACAATAGTCCGAGAGGACGCATGGTGACCACAGGTCCCCGAGTGGAAATCATTAAGGATTATCTGACCCTCTTCTGGTGTTATGCATTTCTGACCGACTCCAGTCGCACTCTCTCTATACAGCTGTCCCCTTATGACTATGAAGGCCTTGGATCGGCGGACGATCTGTCGAGCCTCCTCCTCGTCTTCCGGGAGTTCTTTCCTTAGGATATACGTGATGTACGGTATTGTCCAGTCAGGGGTGATTGCCAAGACTTCCATGATTAGGTCGACCACTGCAGGTACTTCAACTTCAGTTGGATCTGTGGCACTTTTCGGCTGTGGGGCTTCTTCTGTGAAAGGATCCTCTTGGACTGACGGTGAGTGAATGTGTTCCAAGAACACGTTGCTGGGAATGGCTTCTCTCTTGGAGCCTATCTTTGCCAAATCGTCAGCTGCCTGATTTTTCAGTCGGGGGATGTGATGAAGCTCTAACCCCTCGAATTTCTTTTCTAGCTTTCGCACTGCATTGCAATACCCAGTCATTGCCGGACTCCTGACGTCCCACTCCTTCATCACTTGATTAACCACCAAATCTGAGTCGCCATAGACCATGAGGCGACGGACACCGAGTGAAATGGCCATGCGCAACCCATACAAAAGTGCCTCATACTCTGCTTCGTTATTGGAGGAATCGAAGTGAATCTGGAGAACATATCTGAGCTTATCTCCTCGGGGGGAGACTAGGACTACTCCCGCGCCCGAACCATTCAGCATCTTGGATCCATCGAAGAACATGGTCCAGTGCTTCGAGTGAACTTGAGTCAGAAGTTGCTGTTCAATCCACTCGGCGATGAAATCCGTGATTGCTTGGGACTTGATAGCCTTCTTTGCTTCAAACTTGATATCTAAGGGAAGGAGTTCAATCGCCCACTTGGCCACTCGACCAATTGCGTCTCTGTTATGCAGGATCTCTGATAGGGGGGCGTCGCTGACGACTGTAATGGAGTGGTCAGAGAAATAATGTGCAACTTTCTTCGTGGTCATATAAATCCCATATACAAGCTTCTGGTAGTGGGGGTATCTTTGTTTTGAAGGGGTCAAAACTTCAGACACATAATATACTGGGCGTTGAACTTTGAAGGCCTTTCCTTCCTCTTCCCGCTCGACCGTAAGTACTGTACTGACAACTTGTCCTATGGCTGCAATGTAAAGCAGCACAGGCTCTTTGCTGATTGGGGCAGCAAGCACCGGTTGGGTGGAGAGCAGAGCATCGGCTTCTGGAGTCCACTCGAACTTGTCAGACTTCTTCATCAGTCGGTAAAGAGGCAATGCCTTTTCACCGAGTCGAGAAATGAATCGACTTAAAGCGGCCAAGCAGCTTGTAAGCTTTTGGACATCGTGCACGCTTACAGGACGCTTCATCCGGAGTATGGTGCCAATTTTTTCAGGATTGGCGTCGATCCCCCGTTCGGAAACGAGAAAACCGAGTAACTTTCCACCTGGAACCCCGAAAGTGCACTTTGATGGATTGAGCTTGATATCATACCTCTTGAGGTTGGCAAAGGTTTCGGCAAGGTCAGCCCGTAGGTCAGAACCTTTCCGGGACTTGACCACAATATCATCCATGTATGCCTCCACATTCCGACTGATTTGAGTGAGTAAACACTTCTGGATCATTCTCATGAATGTGGCTCCGGCGTTCTTGAGGCCGAATGGCATGGTGACGTAACAGAAGCATCCGAATGGAGTGATGAAAGCTGTTTTGATCTCGTCGGGCCCATACAGACGGATCTGATGGTACCCGGAATAGGCATCTAGAAAAGACAATCTCTCGCATCCCGCAGTTGAGTCGACTATTTGGTCGATGGGAGGGAGAGGAAAATGATCTTTCGGGCAGGCCCGATTGATATGTTTGAAATCGATGCACATGTGGAGTGACTTGTCCTTCTTGGGGACCATGACGACATTGGCGAGCCACTCGGAGTGGTAAATCTCTCGGATGAACTCAGCTGCTAAGAGCCGAGCCACCTCCTCGCCAATGGCTTGCTTCTTCTGGACGGCGGACCGTCGAAGATGTTCCTTCACGAGCTTTATTTTTTGGGTCGACTCGCAGACGATGCTCAGCCAGCCCCCTGGGAACTCCAGGCATGTCAGAGGGTTTCCATGCGAAGATGTCCCAGTTCTCACGGAGGAGCTGGATGAGCGCTTCTTCCTATTTGGAGTCGAGCATCGTCGAGATGTGAGTCGGAGCAGCGTCGGGGTCGGTCGGGTGAATGTGGACTGTCTTTGTTTCACCAGCCGACTGAAAAGCTGACTCGGAGGCATGCTTCTTATCTCGCAGCACTTCACTCGGATCGGCAGTGTTTTGGTACTCTTTCAGCTCGACCACTGCCATCTGAGCGTCAGCGATCTTTGGTCCCTTCTGAAAACACTCTTCTACTTTCTTCCGGTTGCCCGTAACAGTGATCGCACCTTTGGGGCCAGGCATCTTTAATTTAAGATACACGTAACATGGTCGAGCCATGAAGCGTGCGTAAGCTGGCCTGCCCAAAATAGCGTGATAAGCACTCTGGAAGTCCACAACCTAAAATGTCAACTTTTCCTTGCGGTAATTCTTTGAATCACCAAAAACCACATCGAGAGCAATCTGGCCGAGTGACTCGGCTTTCTTCCCAAGAATGACTCCGTGGAAGCTCGTGTTACTGATGCTGAGTCTGGACATCGGAATGCCCATTCCTTTCAAAGTTTCAGCATACAGTATGTTCAGGCCACTGCCGCCATCCATCAGGACTTTGGTCAGTCGAGTGCCTTCGACGACTGGGTCGACCACCAAAGCTTGCCTCCCTGGGGTGGCAATGTGCATCGGGTGATCAGACTGGTCGAATGTGATGGCGGTCTGAGACCACTTGAGGTAACTAGGTGTTGCCGGAGCAACCATGTTCACCTCACGGTTAATGACTTTCAGTCGACTTTTGCTTTCAACATCAGCAAAAATCATCAAGGTGGAATTGACTTGGGGGTATCCATCGTCACTATCATCCTTGTCCTCAACTCTGTCTGGTTCCTTTTCCTTATCCTTGGGATGCTTGCCCTGAAACTGCTGGATCAGGAGCCGGCACTGTCGAGTGGTATGCTTTGGGAAAATAAAATTACCCTCTTCATCTTTCTTGGTGTGGATGTGACATGGCAGGTCCAAAACATCATTCCCATCCTGATCCTTAACTTTCTTGGGCTTCCATGTGCCCTTGGGTTTCCCCTTGAAGTTTCCCTGGGCCACAGCCAGGGCCTCCCCAGGGGCAGCTAGCTCGGCCTTCCGCTTCTGCTTCCGACTGGAGTTTCCTCCGGTTTCTTGGGTGACTGATTTGAGTTTGCCACTTCGGAGTCGGTCCTCGTCTTCACCATTAGCGTACTTGGTGGCAATCTCCATCATCCGATTCAGGGACATCTCTCCAGTTCGACCGAACTTCAGATTCAACTCTCTGTATTTGACGCCTTCCTTGAAAGCGCAAACTACTTGATGGTCTGGCACGTTCTCGACCGAGTGGTGCAGTGTGATCCACCTCTGGATGTATTCCCTCAGTGTTTCATTCGGCTTCTGTACGCAAGACCGCAACTCTATAAGGCCTGCAGGGCGCTTGCACGTTCCTTCGAAGGTTGTGATAAACACTCGGGCGAGGTCCTCCCAAGTGTAAATGCTGCTGGGTGCCAACTGATTCAGCCATGCTCTCGCTGAGCCTTCCAACATGAGAGGTAAATGCTTCATGGCCACCTCATCATTGCCACCGCCAATCTGCACAGCCACTCGGTAATCTTCGAGCCATGTGTCGGGCTTGGATTCACCGGTGAACTTGCTGACTCCAGCCGCCAGCCTAAAGTTGGGAGGGATCACCACGGCCCTGATGGCTCGACTGAAACATTCAGGCCACGAAGCATGTGCCCTGCTGCCGGTGGGCGTATCTCTGTTGTGGCCCTCTCGATGAGCCTTGTTCCTGTCCACCAAACCTTGAACAAGGATGGATCTCGCGTCAAAGCCTGGGTCCCTGGGGTCGACTGGGATCCTCTGCCCGACATTATGGGGGCGCCTGTCATCTCGATGTCGAGGTGCATATGACCCACTCCTCGGGGGAGGGGATGGCACTCGACGTCGATCATCACGGTCGGGTCGGTGATCATACTGCTCATTTCTCCTGTACTGATCGTGCCAGTCCCCACGTCCCTCACGCCTCGGGGGCGATCTCGGGCTGTGAGCCCACTGGACTGTTTCTGTTGCAACGGATCGACTGTGGATCCTGTTCCGCGACTGAGAGACGGCGGAATTTTGATTTCCCGCCGCTCGGAGCAATGCCCTGATCTGCAACAAGCCCCTGCCAGCCTCCGACTTGGAGGGCTGAATTGACTCTGCTATGCGGGCCGCGGCGGCCAAATTCTGAACTGGAGTTCGGTATACCTGCGGCGGCGGGAAGAGCTGACGTCGACTGGATTCAGGAGCTTGCTGTCGTCGACTGGACTCGGGAGCCCGCTGACGCGCTTGCTCGTTGAGTACTCGCTGTAGATTTTCCAGTCGAGTGCGCTCGGCCAGGTTAGCCAAGCGCGCATCCTCCAAGGCCCGGGCCTCGGGGGTTTCTCCAACAATAGGAGTGTGGAGCGCGTCCATGTTCCGGCGGCGAAGCTCCTCTCGCTGCAATGACGTAAGAGGTTCGGGGAGTTACTCATCGTGGGGACGCGACGGATCGCCTCTATCCGCACCACCATCAGCGCGATGGAATCCGGGAGGACTGTGTGTCCCCTCGACTGCCAGAACCTCAGCCAAAGGGCCGCTGCTATCGCACTTAGATGCAGTATCCGCGGAGCCAGTCGACAGATCGAACAGGCCGCAGAGGGATTCGTCGGGCTCGATTGCCGCGACTTGTGGGGCCGCCGACTGGCGGACCACGGCGTGCCTCACCCACCGCTAGAGTCTCGACCGACCTGAGCGCTTGCGCTGGTGGGAGACGGGGCGGGGAGACGACACGGGGGCCAACCGATATTGGGTCGACGGCTGCCGCAGGAGGACGCCACGAACGCACACGCGGAAGTGCGTCGCACCGCGGACGGGGAGCGCGTCGATGTCGAGCGGTGCCTCCTGGAGCCAGGCGGAGTCGTCGGCGATGAAGGTGAGCGCGCCGAGACGGATCTCGCGACCCTCTGCCAAAACTCCGCAGGAAACCATGATCAAATGGATCGGAAAAATCGCAACTTCTCCAATTAGGCGCTAAGACTAATGCCCCATGGTGGGCGCCAACTGTCGTGGTTCTAAGTCTGACAATGAGGTAGGGGGGTGTGTATGAAGAGGCTAGACCTTAGCTATTGGGAAGTTGTAAGCACGCAAGGTTTACGAGTTCAGGCCCTTCTCGGAGGAAGTAACAGCCCTACGTCTCGGTGCCCGGAGGCGGTCGATTGGATTATGCGTGTGTAGATAACAAGGGTGCGAACCCTTCATACTGAGGAGGGGGGTGGCTTATATAGAGTTCGCCGGCCCTCTCCTGCCCTCAGTAATGCAGGGTTTAAGGTACATTTAAGGTGGGGCGTTACTGGTAACGCCCCTAATAAAGTGCTATAATAACCATAACGACTACTTAATGCCCGACCGTTTGCCTGTGGAGTGACTTTAGGTCTTCTGGCTTCATGGTCGAGTGGTTGTTCTTTGGTCAAGTGTCTTGACCCCGTCGAGTGGGATGCCTTCCAGTTGTTTGAGAGGTGGCTCATTCTAGGGATGTCCTTGGGTGGGGCTTTTTTAGGATGGGTCCGTGCCCCTACCCTAGGTACATAGCTTCATCAACACCTGTAGAGCACCTTTATAATCACCGAGTTATGTTGTGACGTTTGGTAGCACACAAAGTGTTCCTCCGGTATTCGGGAGTTGCATAATCTCATAGTCATAAGAACATGTATTAGTCATGAAGAAAGCAATAGTAGTAAACAGAAACGATCAAGTGCTAAGCTAACGGAATGGGTCAAGTCAATCACATCATTCTCCTAATGATGTGATCCCATTGATCAAATAACAACTCATGTCTATGGTTTGGAAACTTAACCATCTTTGATCAATGAGCTAGTCAAGTAGAGGCATAGTAGTGACACTATGTTTGTCTATGTATTCACACTTGTATTATGTTTCAGGTTAATACAATTCTAGCATGAATAATAAACATTTATCATGAAATAAGGAAATAAATAATAACTTTATTATTGCCTCTAGGGCATATTTCATTCAACGCCTACCCTCCTGGGCGCGCCCCCTGCCTCGTGGCCCCCGTGGTGCTCCTCCGGCCTCAACTCCAACTCTATATATTCGTGTTCGGGGAGAAAAAAAATCAGAGAGAAGGATTCATCGCGTTTTATGATATGGAGCCGCCGCCAAGCCCTAAAGTCTCTCGGGAGGGCTGATCTAGAGTCCGTTCGGGGCTCCGGAGAGGGGAATCCGTCGCCATCGTCATCATCAACCTTCCTCCATCACCAATTTCATGATGCTCACCGCCATGTGTGAGTAATTCCATCGTAAGCTTGCTGGACGGTGATTGGTTGGATGAGATTTATCATGTAATCGAGTTAGTTTTGTTAGGGTTTGATCCCTAGTATCCACTATATTCTGAGATTGATGTTGCTATGACTTTGCTATGCTTAATGCTTGTCACTAGGGCCTGAGTGCCATGATTTCAGATCTGAACCTATTATGTTTTCATGAATATATGTGAGTTCTTGATCCTAACTTGCAATTCTATAGTCACCTATTATGTGTTATGATCTGTTAACCCCGAAGTGACAACAATCGGGATACTTACCGGTGATGACCGTAGTTTGAGTTCATGTATTGACTATGTGTTAATGCTTTGGTCTGGTACTCTGTTAAAAGGAGGCCTTAATATCCCTTAGTTTCCAAGAGGACCCCGCTGCCAGGCGAGGGTAGGACAAAAGATGTCATGCAAGTTCTTTTTAATAAGCATGTATGACTATATTCGGAATACATGCCTACATTACGTTGATGAACTGGAGCTAGTTCTGTGTCACCCTATGTTATAACTGTTGCATGATTGATCGCATCCGACATAATTATCCATCACTGATCCATTGCCTACGAGCTTTTCATATATTGTTCTTCACTTATTTACTTTTCTGTTGCTACTGTTACAATCACTATAAAAACAAAAATATTACTTTTGCCATCGTTACCACTACTATCATATTACTTTGCTAATAAATACATTGCTGCAGTTTCCAGGTGTGGTTGAATTGACAACTCAGCTGCTAATACTTGAGAATATTATTTGGCTCCCCTTGCGTCGAATCAATAAATTTTGGTTGAGTACTCTATCCTCGAAAACAGTTGCGATCCCCTATACTTGTGGGTTATCACCCCTCCCCATGTATGTAAAGGGGGGAGGAGAGGAGGTTGGCCCTAAGAGGGGGCGCGCCATGGGGGGAGTCCTACTTGGACTCCTAGTCCAAGTAGGATTCGCCCCCCCCCCCTTCCTAGCCCAAGTAGGAGAATAAGGGAAAGAGGAGAGAATAGAAGGAAGGAGGGGGCGACGCCCCCTCCCCTTGTCCAATTTAGACTAGGCAAGGGGGGCGCCACCTCTGGCCAGCCCTCTCTCTTCTCCACTAAGGCCCGTTGTGGCCCATTAATCCCCCGGGGGGTTCCAGTAACCCCCCGGTACTCCGAAAAATGCCCGAACCTATCTGAAACCTTTCTCGTGTCCAAACATAACCTTCCAATATATTAATCTTTATATCTCGACCATTTCGAGACTCCTCGTCATGTCCGTGACCTCATCCGGGACTCCAAACAAACTTCGGTTCATCAAAACACGAAACTCATAATACAAATCGTCATCGAACGGTAAGCGTGCGGACCCTATGGGTTCGAGAACTATGTAGACATGACCGAGACACATCTCCGATCAATAACCAATAACGGAACCTAGATGCTCATATTGGATCCTACATATTCTACGAAGATCTGAAGGAAATATGCCCTAGAGGCAATAATAAAGTTATTATTTATTTCTTTATATCATGATAAATGTTTATTATTCATGCTAGAATTGTATTAACCGGAAACATAATACATGTGTGAATACATAGACAAACAGAGTGTCAGTAGTATGCCTCTACTTGACTAGCTCGTTGATCAAAGATGCTTAAGTTTCCTAGCCATTGACATGGGTTGTCATTTGATTAACGGGATCACATCATTAGGAGAATGATGTGATTGACTTGACCCATTCCATTAGCTTAGCACCCGATTGTTTAGTATGTTGCTATTGCTTTCTTCATGACTTATACATGTTCCTATGACTATGAGATTATACAATTCCTATTTACTGGAGGAACAGTTTGTGTGCTACCAAAATCACAACGTAACTAGGTGATTATAAAGGTGCTCTACAGGTGTCTCTGAAGGTACTTGTTGGTTTGGCGTATTTTGAGATTAGGATTTGTCACTCTGATTGTCGGAGATGTATCTCTGGGCCCTCTCGGTAATGCACATCACTTAAGCCGTGCAAGCATTGCAACTAATGAGTTAGTTGCGGGATGATGTATTACGGAATGAGTAAAGAAACTTGCCGGTAACGAGATTGAACTAGGTATTGAGATACCGACGATCGAATCTCGGGCAAGTAACATATCGATGACAAAGGGAACAACGTATGTTGTTATGCGGTTTGACCGATAAATATCTTCGTAGAATATGTAGGAACCAATATGAGCATCTAGGTTCCGCTATTGGTTATTGACCGGAGACATGTCTCGGTCATGTCTACATAGGTCTCGAACCCGTAGGGTCCGCACGCTTAAAGTTTCGGTGACGATTTGTACTATGAGTTATGTGATTTGATGTACCTAAGGTAGTTCGGAGTCCCGGATGAGATCGGGGACATGACGAGGAGTCCCGAAATGGTCGAGGCGTAAAGATGAATATATTGGACGACTATATTCACACATCGGAAAGGTTCCGAGTGATTTGGGTATTTTTCGGAGTCCCGGGGAGTTACGGGAATACGGGGAAGTAGTATTGGGCCTTAATGGGCCTTAGTGGGAAGGAGAGGCAGCAGCCAGGAGGTGGCGCGCGCCCCTCCCAAGCCCAGCCCGAATTGGACAAGGGGTTTGGGGCGCGGCCCCCCTCTCCCTTCCTTCTCCACTCCCCTCCTTTCCCCCCTTCTCCTAGTTGGACTAGGAAAGGAGGAAACCTACTCCTACTAGGAGTAGGAATCCTACTCCCTTGGCGCGCCCCTCCTAGGGCCCGGCCTCCTCCTCCCTTGCTCCTTTATATACGGGGGCAGGGGCACCCCAAGACATAACAATTGATCGTTTGATCTTTTAGCCATGTGCGGTGCCCCCCTCCACCATAGTCCAGCTTGATACTATTGTAGCGGTGCTTAGGCGAAGCCCTGCGTCGGTAGAACATCATCATCGTCACCACGCCGTCGTGCTGACGAAAGTCTCCCTCAACACTCGGCTGAATCGGAGTTCGAGGGACGTCATCAGGCTGAACGTGTGCTGAACTCGGAGGTGTCGTACGATCGGTACTTGATCATTCGGATCGTGAAGACGTACGACTACATCAACCGCGTTGTGCTAACGCTTCCGCTTTCGATCTACGAGGGTACATGGACAACACTCTCCCCTCTCGTTGCTATGCATCTCCATGATCTTGCGTGTGCGTAGGAATTTTTTTGAAATTACTACATTCCCCAACAGTGGTATCAGAGCCAGGTTTTATGTGTAGATGTCATATGCACGAGTAGAACACAAGTGAGTTGTGGGCGATATAAGTCATACTGCTTACCAGCATGTCATACTTTGGTTTGGCGGTATTGTTGGATGAATCGGCCCGGACCGACATTACGCGTACGCTTACGCGAGACTGGTTCTACCGACGTGCTTTGCACACAGGTGGCTAGCGGGTGTCAGTTTCTCCAAATTTAGTTGAACCGAGTGTGGCTACGCCCAGTCCTTGCGGAAGGTTAAAACATCACCAACTTGACAAACTATCGTTGTGGTTTTGATGCGTAGGTAAGAAGGTTCTTGCTAAGCCCATAGCAGCCACGTAAAATTTGCAACATCAAAGTAGAGGACGTCTAACTTGTTTTTGCAGGGCATGTTGTGATGTGATATGGTCAAGACATGATGCTAAATTTTATTGTATGAGATGATCATGTTTTGTAACCGAGTTATCGGCAACAGGTAGGAGCCATATGGTTGTCGCTTTATTGTATGCAATGCAATCGCCCTGTAATGCTTTACTTTATCACTAAGCGGTAGCGATAGTCGTAGAAGCATAAGATTAGCGAGACGACAACGATGCTACGATGGAGATCAAGGTGTCACGCCGGTGACGATGGAAATCATAACAATGCTTTGGAGATGGAGATCAAAGGCATAAGATGATTATGGCCATATCATGTCACATATTTTGATTGCATGTGATGTTTATCTTTTATATATCTTATTTTGCTTAGTTCGACAGTAGCTTTATGAGATGATCTCTCACTAATTATCAAGGTACAAGTGTTCTTCCTGAGTATGCACCGTTGCGAAAGTTCTTCGTGTTGAGACACCACGTGATGATCAGGTGTGATAGGCTCTACGTTCAAATACAACGGGTGCAAAACAGTTGCACATGCGGAATACTCAGGATAAACTTGACGAGCCTAGCATATAACAGATATGGCCTCGGAACACTGAGACCGAAAGGTGGAGCGTGAATCATATAGTAGATATGATCAACATAGTGATGTTCACCATTGAAACTACTCCATCTCACGTGATGATCGGACATGGTTTAGTTGATATGGATCACGTGATCACTTAGAGGATTAGAGGGATGTCTATCTAAGTGGGAGTTCTTAAGTAATATGATTAATTGAACTTAAATTTATCATGAACTTAGTCCTGGTAGTATTAGCATATCTATGTTGTAGATCAATAGCTCGCGTTTAGCTCCCTTGTTTTATTTTTGATATGTTCCTAGAGAAAATTAAGTTGAAAGATGTTAGTAGCAATGATGCGGATTGGATCCGTGATATGAGGTTTATCCTCATTTCTGCACAGAAGAATTATGTCCTTGATGCACCGCTAGGTGACAGACCTATTGCAGGAGCAGATGCAGACATTATGAACGTTTGGCTAGCTCAATACGATGACTACTTGATAGTTTAGTGCACCATGCTTAACGGCTTAGAATCGGGGCTTCAAAGACGTTTTGAACGCCATGGAGCCTATAAGATGTTGCAAGAGTTGAAATTGGTATTTCATACTCATGCCCGTATCGAGAGGTATGAGACCTCTGACAGTACTTTGCCTACAAGATAGAGGAGAATAGCTCAACCAGTGAGCATGTGCTTAGATTGTCTGAGTACTACAATGGCTTGAATCAAGTGGGAGTTAATCTTCCAGATAAGAGAGTAATTGACAAAGTTCTCTAGTCACTATCACCGAGTTACTAGAACTTAGTGATGAACTATAATATGCAAGGGATGACAAAAGTAATTGCCAATCTCTTCGTGATGCTGAAATCGACGAAGGTAGAAATCAAGAAAAGCATCAAGTGTTGATGGTTAACAAAGACTACTAGTTTCATGAAAAGGGCAAAGGGAAGAAGGGGAAATTCAAGAAGAATGGCAAGCAAGTTGCTGCTCAAGTGAAGAAGCCCAAGTCTAGACCTAAGCCTGAGACTGAGTGCTTCTACTGCAAAGGGACTGGTCACTAGAAGCGGAACTGCCCCAAGTATTTGGCGGATAAGAAGGATGGCAAGGTGAACAAAGGTATATTGGATATACATGTTATTGCTGTGTACTTTACTAGTGTTTATAGCAACCCCTCCGTATTTGATACTAGTTCAATTGCTAAGAATAGTAACTCGAAATGGGAGTTGCAGAATGAACAGAGACTAGTTAAGGGTGAAGTGACAATGTGTATTGGAAATGGTTCCAAGATTGATATGATCATCATCGCACACTCCCTCTACTTTCGGGATTAGTGTTAAACCTAAAATAAATGTTATTTAGTGTTTGCGTTGAGCATGAATATGATTGGCTCATGTTTATTGCAATACGGTTATTCATGTAAGTTAGAGAATAATTGTTGTTCTGTTTACATGAATAAAACCTTCTATGGTCATACACCCAATGAAAATGGTTTGTTGGATCTCGATTGTGGTGATACACATTTTCATAATATTGAAGCCAAAAGATGCCAAGTTAATAATGATAGTGCAAATTATTTGTGGCACTGCCGTTTAGGTCATATCGGTATAAAGCGCATGAGGAAACTCCATACTGATGGACTTTTGGAACCACTTGATTATGAATCACTTGGTACTTGCGAACTGTGCCTCATGGGCAAGATGACTAAAATGCCGTTCTCCGGAACTATGGAACGAGCAACAGATTTGTTGGAAATCATACATACAGATGTGTGTGGTCCGATGAATATTGAGGCTCGCGGCGGGTATCATTATTTTTTGATCTTCACAGATGATTTGAGCAGATATGGGTATATCTACTTGATGAAACACAAGTCTGAAACATTTGAAAAGTTCAAAGAATTTCAGAGTGAAGTGGTGAATCATCGTAACAAAAATAAAAGTTTCTACGATATGATCGCAGAAGAAAAATATTTGAGTTACGAGTTTGGCCTTCAGTTAAAACAATGTGAAATAGTTTCACTACTCACGCCACCTGGAACACCACAGTGTAATGGTGTGTCCGAATGTCGTAACCGTACTTTATTAGATATGGTGCGATCTATGATGTCTCTTACCAATTTACCACTATCGTTTTGGGGTTATGCATTAGAGACAGCTGCATTCACGTTAAATAGGGCACCGTCTAAATCCATTGAGACGACACCGTATGAACTGTGGTTTGGCAAGAAACCAAAGTTGTCGTTTCTTAAAGTTTGGGGTTGCGATGCTTATGTGAAAAAGTTTCATCTTGATAAGCTCAAACCCAAGTCGGAGAAGTGCATCTTCATAGGATACCCAAAAGTAACTGTTCGGTACACCTTCTATCATAGATCCGAAGGCAAGGTATTTGTTGCTGAGAATGGATCCTTTCTAGAGAAGGAGTTTCTCTCGAAAGAAGTAAGTGGGAGGAAAGTAGAACTTGATGAGGTAACTATACCTGCTCCCTTATTGGAAAGTAGTTCATCATAGAAATATGTTCCTGTGACTACTACACCAATTAGTGAGGAAGCCAATGATGATGATCATGTAACTTCAGATCAAGTTACTATCGAACCTCGTAGGTAAACCAGGGTGAAATCCGCACCAGAGTGGTACGGTAATCCTGTTCTAGAGGTCATGTTACTTGACCATGATGAACCTACAAACTATGAGGAAGCGATGATGAGCCCAGATTCCGCAAAATGGCTTGAGGCCATGAAATCTGAGATGAGATTCATGTATAAGAACAAAGTATGGACTTTGATTGACTTGCCCAAAGATCGGCGAGCCATTGAGATTAAACGGATCTTTAATAGGAAGACGGTCGTTGATAGTAGTGTTACTATCTACAAAGCTAGAATTGTAACAAAAGGTTTTCGACAAGTTCAAGGTGTTGACTATGATGAGAGTTTCTCACTCGTATCTATGCTTAAGTCTGTCCGAATCATGTTAGCAATTGCCACATTTTATGAAATCTGGCAAATGGATAAACAAAAACTACATTCCTTTATGGATTTATTTAAGAAGAGTTGTATATGATGCAACAAGAAAGTTTTATCAATCCTAAAGGTGCTAACAAAATATGCAAGCTCCAGCGATCCATCTATGGACTGGTGCAAGCATCTCAGAGTTGGAATATACGCTTTGATAAGTTGATCAAAGCATATTGTTTTATACAGACTTATGGCGAAGCCTATATTTACAAGAAAGTGAGTGGGAGCACTATAGCATTTCTGATAAGTATATGTGAATGACATATTGTTGATCGGAGATAATGCAGTATTATTCTGCAAAGCATAAAGGAGTGTTTGAAAGGAGTATTTCAAAGAAAGACCTCAGTGAAGCTGCTTACATATTGAGCATCAACATCTATAGAGATAGATCAAGACGCTTGATAAGTGTTTCAATGAGTACATACCTTGACAAGATTTTGAAGTAGTTCAAAATGGAACAGTCAAAGAAAGAGTTCTTGCCTGTGTTACAAGGTGTGAAACTGAGTAAGACTCAAAGCCCGACCATGGCAGAAGATAGAAAGAGAATGAAAGTCATTCCCTATGCCTTGGCCATAGGTTCTATAGAATATGCCATGTTGTGTACCAGATCTACTATATACCCTACACTGTTTTTGGCAAGGGAGTACAATAGTGATCTAGGAGTAGATCATTGGACAGCGGTTAAAATTATCCTTAGTGTAATAAGGATATGTTTCTCGATTATGGAGGTGACAAAAAAGGTTCGTCGTAAAGGGTTACGTCGATGCAAATTTTGACACTGATCCTGATGACTCTAAACCTCAATCTGGATACATATTGAAAGTGGGAGCAATTAGCTAGAGTAGCTCCGTGCAGAGCATTGTTGACATAGAAATTTGCAAAATACTTACGGATCTGAATGTGGCACACCCATTGACTAAACTTCTCTCACAAGCAAAACATGATCACACCTTAGTACTCTTTGGGTGTTAATCACATAGCGATGTGAACTAGATTATTGACTCTAGTAAACCCTTTGGTGTTGGTCACATGTGGATGTGAACTATGGGTGTTAATCACATGGTGATGTGAACTACTGGTATTAAATCACATGGCGATGTGAACTAGATTATTGACTCTAGTGCAAGTGGGAGACTGAAGGAAATATGCCCTAGAGGCAATAATAAAGTTATTATTTATTTCCTTATATCATGATAAATGTTTATTATTCATGCTAGAATTGTATTAACCGGAAACATAATACATGTGTGAATACATAGACAAACAAAGTGCCACTAGTATGCCTCTACTTGACTAGCGCGTTGATCAAAGATGGTTAAGTTTCCTAGCCATTGACATGGGTTGGCATTTGATTAATGGGATCACATCATTAGGAGAATGATGTGATTGACTTGACCCATTCCGTTAGCTTAGCACCCCGATCGTTTAGTATGTTGCTATTGCTTTCTTCATGACTTATACATGTTCCTATGATTATGAGATTATGCAACTCCCGTTTATCAGAGGAACACTTTGTGTGCTACAAAACATCACAACGTAACTTGGTGATTATAAAGGTGCTCTACAGGTGTCTCCGAAGGTACTTGTTGGGTTGGCGTATTTCGAGATTAGGATTTGTCACTCCGATTGTCAGAGATGTATCTCTGGGCCCTCTCGGTAATGCACATCACTTAAGCCTTGTAAGCATTGCAACAAATGAGTTAGTTGCGGGATGATGTATTACGAAACGAGTAAAGAGACTTGCCGGCAACGAGATTGAACTAGCTATTGAGATACCGACAATCGAATCTCAGGCAAGTAACATACCGATGACAAAGGGAACAACGTATGTTGCTATGCGGTTTGACCGATAAAGATCTTCGTAGAATATGTAGGAACCAATATGAGCATCCATGTTCTGCTATTGGTTATTGACTGGAGACATGTCTCGGTCATGTCTACATAGTTCTCGAACCCGTAGGGTCCGCACGCTTAAAGTTTTGGTGACGATTTGTATTATGAGTTATGTGATTTGATGTACCGAAGGTAGTTCGGAGTCCCGGATGAGATCGGGGACATGAGAGGAGTCTTGAAATGGTCGACACGTAAAGATCAATATATTGGACGACTATATTCGGACATCGAAAAGGTTCTGAGTGATTCGGGTATTTTTCGGAGTCCCGGGGAGTTACGGAATACGGGGAAGTAGTATTGGGCCTTTATGGGCCTTAGTGGGAAGGAGAGGCAGCAGCCAGGAGGTGGCGCGCGCCCCTCCCAAGCCCAGTCCGAATTGGACAAGGGGTTTGGGGCGCGGCCCCCCTCTCCCTTCCTTCTCCACTCCCCTCCTTCCCCCCCTTCTCCTAGTTGGACTAGGAAAGGAGGAAACCTACTCCTACTAGGAGTAGGAATCCTACTCCCTTGGTGTGCCCCTCCTAGGGCCGGCCTCCTCCTCCCTTGCTCCTTTATATACGGGGGCAGGGGGCACCCCAAGACACAACAATTGATTGTTTGATCTTTATGCCATGTGCGGTGCCCCCCTCCACCATAGTCCACCTCGATAATACTGTAGCGGTGCTTAGGCGAAGCCCTGCGTCGGTAGAACATCATCATCGTCACCACGCCGTCGTGCTGACGAAACTCTCCCTCAACACTCGGCTGGACCGGAGTTCGAGGGACGTCATCGGGCTGAACGTGTGCTGAACTCGGAGGTGTCGTACGTTCGGTACTTGATCGGTTGGATCGTGAAGACGTATGACTACATCAACCGCGTTGTGCTAACGCTTCCGCTTTCGGTCTATGAGGGTACGTGGACAACACTCTCCCCTTTCGTTGCTATGCATCACCATGATCTTACGTGTGCGTAGGATTTTTTTTTGAAATTACTACGTTCCCCAACAAGATCTTTATCGGTCAAACCGCATAACAACATACGTTGTTCCCTTTGTCATCGGTATGTTACTTGCCCGAGATTTGATCATCGGTATCATCATACCTAGCTCAATCTCGTCACCGGCAAGTCTCTTTACTCGTTCCGCAATGCATCATCCCGTGGCTAACTCATTAGACACATTGTTTGCAAGGCTCATAGTGATGTGCATTATAGAGAGGGCCCAGAGATACCTCTCCGATACACGGAGTGACAAATCCTAATCTTGATCTATGCCAACTCAACAAACACCATCGGAGACACCTGTAGAGCATCTTTATAATCACCCAGTTACGTTGTGAGGTTTGATAGCACACAGGGTGTTCCTTCGGTATTCGGAAGTTGCATAATCTTATAGTCCGAGGAACATGTATAAGTCATGAAGAAAGCAATAGCATAAAACTAAATGATCATTATGCTAAGCTAACGGATGGGTCTTGTCCATCATATCATTCTCTAATGATGTGATCCCGTTCATCAAATGACAACACATGTCTATGGCTAGGAAACTTGACCATATTTGATTAACGATCTAGTCAAGTAGAGGCATACTAGGGACACTCTGTTTGTCTATGTATTCACACATGTACTAAGTTTCCGGTTAATACAATTCTAGCATGAATAATGAACATTTATCATGATATTAGGAAATATAAATAACAACTTTATTATTGCCTCTAGGGCATATTTATTTCAATGGCCTATGGATTTGACACTCTTTCTTTGTCATGTTAGGGCCTCACGACAACATCAGCACGCTTCATCAATCACAGTTGTTTGCAAAGACTTTATAATGAGAATGCTTTGGAGGGCAACTACGCCATCAATGGGAATGACTACACCATGGGTACTACCTTACCGATGATATCTATCCTAAAAGTATATACATATATATATATATATATATATATATATATATATATATATATATCCTCACAGGGGTACAATTATGAAGACTGTCTCTGAGCCAGAAGGTAAAAGTTATGTCTTTTCCTAAATGCAAGAACGTGCTAAGAAGGATGTGGAGGTGCATTTGGATTTCTCCAAGCTCAATGAGCTATTGTTGATGAATGATGTCTACTACACAACATTCTTCTTGTACTCGTGTTGGGCCTCCAAGTGCAGATTTTTGTAGGACAGTAGCAAATTTTTCTCAAGTAGATCACCTAAGATTTATCAATCCGTGGGAGGCGTAGGATGAAGCTGGTCTCTCTCAAACAACCCTGCAATCAAATAACAAAGAGTCTCTTGTGTCCTCAACACACCCAATACAATGGTAAATTGTATATGTGCACTAGTTCGGCGAAGAGATGGTGATACAAGCGTAATATGGATGGTAGATATAGGTTTTGTAATCTGAAAATATAAAAACAGCAAGGTAACTAGTAACAAAAGTGAGCAAAAACGGTATTGCAATGCTTCGAAACAAGGCCTAGGGTTCATAGTTTCACTAGTGCAAGTTCTCTCAACAATGATAACATAACTAAATCACATGGTAATCCCTCAATGTGCGACAAAGAATCACTCCAAAAAATTTATTGCGGAGAACATAAGATGAAATTTCTTGTAGGGTATGAAACCACCTCAAAGTTATTCTTTCCGATCAATCCATTGAGCTATTCCTATAAGTGTCACAAACAGCCCTAGAGTTTGTAGTAAAATAACACCATATGACACACATCAATCAACCCTATTGTCACCTAGATACTCCAATGTCACCACAAGTATCCATGAGTCAATTATACGATATGCATCAAACAACCTCATATTCATAATATTCAATCCAACACAAAGAATGTAACACCCCGAGACCGTTGCGCCAGGTGTCTTCCAGTTATTCACCGGCGTTGCCATGTCATTTGCTTGCGTGTTGCATCTTGTCATGTCATCATATGCATTGCATCATCATGTTTTCAAAACCTACATCCGTCCGGGTTTCTCCCAGTTCCTTCCGTTGTCCGTTCTGAGCCCAGACGCACTCGCACGCGCCCGCGGCATGTCCCGGACCCGACCCGGATAGTCGTCACCGTTGGGTCCGGAACATCCCCAAACATCTGCAAAATATCATCGTTTTATTTATTGGACTCCTTAGCATATTCATTCTCGTCCGTCGGATTTCGATCCGATGATCCAAATCCCTCTCCTTTCACCTACATGCTATACAAACCGACCTAACCCTAAAAACTAGGGACCTTGTCCCATCAGTCCCATCCATCCCGCCGCCGCCACTCTCGTCCTCGGATTCCTCACCGAACCTATCCTTGAATCCCTCCCGATCCAAACCACCAGCCTCCACCGAAACCTCAACCCCAACCACCGCAGGAGCTCGCTCCTCGTCGCAGGGCCAACAGCCAGCTTCTGCCCGAGCCTCGTGTGGGCCTCCACCTCCTCTTGTGGTTCTTCCTCGAGCACCCTGCCGTCGGCGACCACGAGTTGAGCACCCGCGCCCCGTCCCCTTCCTCTGTTTCTCTCTCTTGTTCATCCCTGTCTCTCACCACTCCATCTCTCTGGTTTCCGAACAGGAGGAGCCCCGTCCTCGCCATGGAATTGACCACCTACACCGAAGCTCGACGCCATGGTCTTCTCCGTCGCCGTCCAGCCAACACGTCGAGCCTCACCTCCTTCCGACACCCTCCGCCAGCCAGGAAGGCAACCATGGCTGCCCATCCATGGAGATGAGCCGTGCCGCCCTGGTCACCTGTCACCTCGGGTCGCCTTTGCTTCGTCCTCGCCGCCCGCTCGTGCTCTGCTCATGCCGCCGCCCTGCTCCGTTCGTTGCTGCCTCCGTCAGATCCAGCACAGCCCCGATGCGCCCTCCTTCTCCTCGCCTCGAGCACCAGCGCTCCAAGGCCGGTCTTCTGCTGTTCGTCCTTGCCGGCAGCCGCGCCGCTTGATCCGCCTCACCGACGGCAGCACCAGCAGGTCCCCACCGTGGATGCCAGGAGCGCCCGTGCGCCGCATGCCCGAACCCCTATCTTGCTCCACCTCGCGTGGCCGGTGACCGGCAGAGGAGCCATGGCCGAAGCTTCAAGCGCCGCCCGCCTCGTCTCCATCCGACACCACCACATCTCCGGCCAGACCCGTCGAGTCCCGGCCATCTCCGCCGTTCTCGGTCCTCCCCGCTACCCAAGACCCTTGCCGGAGTCGCGCCCAAGTCCCTCGGCTCGGCCACCTCATCCAAGTCCCGCCTCGCCAAGTCCCTACATCGCGCCGATGTTCCCCTGCTGCTGTTTCTGTTCTTCAGAAATGAGCAGCAGCAACTCGAGCCGCTCGCCCCTCTGCTTCGCACGCGTGGACCGCATCCCGCGCCAAGCCCAGCTAGCCGGCCTGCCTTGCCTCTTCACCGACCGGGCCGAGGCCCATGGTGAGGCCACCCCCAGCGCCTCGTTTCCCTTCTATTGGGCCAGCAGATTCGGCCCGCATGTGGTTTTTCCTGTTCTGGACGTTTTGTCTATTATCCAGATACTGCATATTTGCAGAAAAGCCCCTCTAGTTCATGCATCTAATAACTCACAAATGGTGCATCGGATTAAAATGATTTTAATATGTAAAATGCTTAGAATTTTGTCTAGTTTCATAATAGGTTGTTGTCATCCTTGTTTGAACTGTGTAACTTGATGTTTGTTATAATTTTGCATAAATGTTGTGTTAAAATGATTTATTTCATAACTAAATAACCGTAGCTCGGTTTTAAATAATATTTATATGTAAATGGGGTAAAAAATGCCTAGTTTAACATGGTGGCTTTACTTTGCATGTTTAATAACTCTAAAATTGTGTTTAGGGCAAAACAGTACCACACCTAATATATGCATATGGGGACTTACCGGAATTGTTGTTCGTTGCTTCCGGCCTCATTTGAACTTGACTAGATAGGTAGTTTTATTTTGCTTCACACTCTTGCCATGTTTAACAACATTTAATATTGTTGGGTACATAAACGAGATCGAACTAAGTAACTCGAATGTGGTGTTCCGTCAATATGCATCCCGTTGCATATTGAGCTCCACTTAATTTGTAGGATTGTTTGTGCACTTTGCCATGCCATGCCTCATTAAACCGGACATGCATCATACTTGATTGTGCATCGTGCCTTGGTTATGTGTTGGTTGTTTACTATGTTGTTTGCTTCTTTCCGGTGTTGTTTCTTCAGTTGGTTCTGGTAACGTCGCGTTTGTGAGGATCCGTTCGACTACGTCCGTTTGTCTTCTTCATGGACTCGTTCTTCTTCCTTGCGGGATTTCAGGCAAGATGACCATACCCTCGAAATCACTTCTATCTTTGCTTGCTAGATGCTCGCTCTTTTGCTATGCCTATGCTGCGTTACCTACCACTTGCTTTGTTGGAAATATGCCCTAGAGGCAATAATAAAAGCATTATTATTATATTTCCTTGTTCATGATAATTGTATTTTATTCATGCTATAATTGTGTTATCTGGAAATCGTAATACATGTGTGAATAATAGACACCAACATGTCCCTAGTAAGCCTCTAGTTGACTAGCTCGTTGATCAACAGATAGTCATGGTTTCCTGACTATGGACATTGGATGTCGTTGATAACGAGATCACATCATTAGGAGAATGATGTGATGGACAAGACCCAATCCTAAACATAGCACAAGATCGTATAGTTCGTTTGCTAGAGTTTTCCAACATCAAGTATCTTTTCCTTAGACCATGAGATCGTGTAACTCCCGGATACCTTAGGAGTACTTTGGGTATACCAAACGTCACAACGTAACTGGGTGACTATAAAGGTATACTACGGGTATCTCCGAAAGTGTTTGTTGGGTTGACACGGATCAAGACTGGGATTTGTCACTCCGTATGACGGAGAGGTATCACTGGGCCCACTCGGTAATGCATCATCATTATGAGCTCAAAGTGACCAAGTGTCTGGTCATGGGATCATGCATTACGGTACGAGTAAAGTGACTTGCCAGTAACGATATTGAACGAGGTATTGGGATACCGACGATCGAATCTCGGGCAAGTAACATACCGATTGACAAAGGGAATTGTATACGGGGTTGCTTGAATCCTCGACATTGTGGTTCATCCGATGAGATCATCGAGGAGCATGTGGGAGCCAACATGGGTATCCAGATCCCGCTGTTGGTTATTGACCGGAGAGCAATCTCGGTCATGTCTACATGTCTCCCGAACCCATAGAGTCTACACACTTAAGGTTTGGTGACGCTAGGGTTGTAGGGATATGTATATGCAGTAACCCGAATGTTGTTCGGAGTCCCGGATGAGATCCCGGATGTCACGAGGAGTTTCGAAATGGTCCGGAGGTAAAGAATTATATATAGGAAGTGCTATTTCGGCCATCGGGCAAGTTTCGGGGTCACCGGTATTGTACCGGGACCACCGGAAGGGTCCCGGGGGTCCACCGGGTGGGGCCACCTATCCCGGAGGGCCCCATGGGCTGAAGTGGGAAGGGATCCAGCCCAAAGTGGACTGGGGCGCCACTTCCCCCTAGGGCCCATGCGCCTAGGGTGGGGAAACCCTAAAGGGGGGGCGCCCCTTGCTTGGGGGGCAAGCCCCCCACCCCTTGGGCCCCCCCCCCTAGGAGATTGCATCTCCTAGGGACGGCGCCCCTCCTAGGCCCCCTATATATAGTGGGGGGAGGAAGGGCCTCACACCCAATGCCCTGGCGCCTCCCTCTCCCTCTCCAACACCTCCTCCTCCTCCATAGAGCTTGGCGAAGCACTGCCGGAGTACTGCAGCTCCATCACCACCACGCCGTCGTGCTGCTGCTGGAGCCATCTTCCTCAACCTCTCCTTCCCCTTGCTGGATCAAGAAGGAGGAGACGTTACGCTGACCGTACGTGTGTTGAACGCGGAGGTGCCATCCGTTCGGCGCTAGGATCTCCGGTGATTTGGATCACGTCGAGTATGACTCCCTCATCCCCATTCTTTGAACGCTTCCGCTCGCGATCTACAAGGGACGTAGATGCATCCAATCACTCATTGCTAGATGAACTCATAGATGGATCTTGGTGAAACCATAGGAAAATTTTTGTTTTCTGCAACGTTCCCCAACAGTGGCATCATGAGCCAGGTTTATGCGTAGTTCTCTTTGCGTGAGTAGAACACAATTTGTTGTGGGCGTAGATGTTGTCAAATTTCTTGCCGCTACTAGTCTTATTTTGCTTCAACGGTATTGTGGGATGAAGCGGCCCGGACCAACCTTACACGTACGCTTACGTGAGACCGGTTCCACCGACTAACATGCACTAGTTGCAAAAGGTGGCTGGCGGGTGTCTGTCTCTCCCACTTTAGTTGGAGCGGATTCGATGAAAAGGGTCCTTATGAAGGGTAAATAGAAGTTGACAAATCACGTTGTTGCTTTCACATAGGTAAGAAAACATTCTTGCTAGAACCCTATTGCAGCCACGTAAAACTTGCAACAACAATTAGAGGACGTCTAACTTGTTTTTGCAGCAAGTGTTTTGTGATGTGATATGGCCAAAGTTGTGATGAATGATGAATGATATATATGTGAGGTATGAGATGTTCATGCTATTGTAATAGGAATCACGACTTGCATGTCGATGAGTATGACAACCGGCAGGAGCCATAGGAGTTGTCTTTATTTTTTGTATGACCTGCGTGTCATTGAGAAACGCCATGTAAATTACTTTACTTTATTGCTAAACGCGTTAGCCATAGTAGTAGAAGTAATAGTTGGCGAGCAACTTCATGGAGACACGATGATGGAGATCATGATGATGGAGATCATGGTGTCATGCCGGTGACAAGATGATTATGGAGCCCCAAGATGGAGATCAAAGGAGCTATGTGATATTGGCCATATCATGTCACTATTATTATTTGATTGCATGTGATGTTTATCATGTTTTTGCATCTTGTTTACTTAGAACGACGGTAGTAAATAAGATGACCCCTCATAATAATTTCAAGAAAGTGTTCCACCTAACTGTACACCGTTGCGACAGTTCGTTGTTTCGAAGCACCACGTGATGATCGGGTGTGATAGATTCCAACATTCACATACAACAGGTGTAAGACAGATTTACACATGCAAACACTTAGGTTGACTTGACGAGCCTAGCATGTACAGACATGGCCTCGGAACACAGAAGACAGAAAGGTCGATCATGAGTCATATAGAAGATACGATCAACATGAAGATGTTCACCGATGTTGACTAGTCCGTCTCACGTGATGGTCGGACACGGCCTAGTTAACTCGGATCATGTTATACTTAGATGACTAGAGGGATGTCTATCTGAGTGGGAGTTCATTGAATAATTTGATTAGATGAACTTAATTATCATGAACTTAGTCTAAAATGTTTACAATATGTCTTGTAGATCAAATGGCCAACGTAGTCCTCAACTTCAACGCGTTCCTAGAGAAAACCAAGCTGAAAGACGATGGCAGCAACTACACGGACTGGGTCCGGAACCTGAGGATCATCCTCATAGCTGCCAAGAAAGATTATGTCCTACAAGCACCGCTAGGTGACGCACCTGTTCTCCCTGCAGAACAAGACATTATGAACGCCTGGCAGGCACGTACCGATGACTACTCCCTCGTTCAGTGCGGCATGCTTTACAGCTTAGAGCCGGGGCTCCAAAAATGTTTCGAGAGACACGGAGCATATGAGATGTTCGAAGAGCTGAAAATGGTTTTCCAAGCTCATGCCCGGGTCGAGAGATATCAAGTCTCCGACAAGTTCTTCAACTGTAAGATGGAGGAAAACAGTTATGTCAGTGAGCACATACTCACTATGTATGGGTTGCATAACCGCTTGACTCAGCTGGGAGTTAATCTCCCGGATGACGCGGTCATTGACAGAATCCTTCAGTCGCTTCCACCGAGCTACAAGAGCTTTGTGATGAACTTCAATATGCAGGGGATGGAAAAGACCATTCCTGAAGTATTTGCAATGCTGAAATCAGCAGAGGTAGAAGTCAGAAAGGAACATCAAGTGTTGATGGTGAATAAAACCACTAAGTTCAAGAAAGGCAAGGGTAAGAAAACCTTCAAGAAGGATGGCAAGGGAGTTGCCACGCCCGGCAAGCAAGCTGTCAGGAAGAAGCCAAAGAATGGACCCAAGCCCGAGACTGAGTGTTTTTATTGCAAGGGAAGTGGTCACTGGAAGCGGAACTGCCCCAAATACTTAGCGGACAAGAAGGCCGGCATCATGAAAGGTATATGTGATATACATGTAATTGATGTGTACCTTACCAGTACTCGTAGTAGCTCTTGGGTATTTGATACCGGTGCAGTTGCTCATATTTGTAACTCAAAGCAGGAGCTGCGGAATAAGCGGAGACTGGCGAAGGATGAGGTGACGATGCGCGTCGGGAATGGTTCCAAGGTCGATGTGATCGCCGTCGGCACGCTACCTCTACATTTACCTACGGGATTAGTTTTGAACCTCAATAATTGTTATTTAGTGCCAAGTTTGAGCATGAACATTGTATCAGGATCTCGTTTAATACGAGATGGCTACTCATTTAAATCCGAGAATAATGGTTGTTCTATTTATATGAGAGATATGTTTTATGGTCATGCTCCGATGGTGAATGGTTTATTCTTAATGAATCTCGAGCGTAATGCTACACATATTCATAGTGTGAGTACCAAAAGATGTAAGATTGATAATGATAGTCCCACATACTTGTGGCACTGCCGCCTTGGTCACATAGGTGTCAAACGCATGAAGAAGCTCCATGCGGATGGACTTTTAGAGTCTCTTGATTACGAATCATTTGACACGTGCGAACCATGCCTCATGGGTAAAATGACCAAGACTCCGTTCTCAGGAACAATGGAGCGAGCGACCAACTTATTGAAAATCATACATACTGATGTGTGCGGTCCAATGAGTGTTGAGGCTCGCGGTGGCTATCATTATGATCTCACCCTCACTGATGACTTGAGTAGATATGGGTATATCTATTTAATGAACCACAAGTCTGAGACCTTTGAAAAGTTCAAGGAATTTCAGAGTGAGGTTGAGAATCAACGTTACAGAAAAATCAAGTTCCTACGATCAGATCGTGGAGGAGAATACTTGAGTCATGAATTTGGCACACACTTAAGAAAATGTGGAATAGTTTCACAACTCACGCTGCCTGGAACACCTCGGCGTACTGGTGTGTCCGAATGTCGTAATCGCACTCTATTAGATATGGTGCGATCTATGATGTCTCTTACCGATTTACCGCTATCTTTTTGGGGCTATGCTTTAGAGACTGCCACATTCACTTTAAATAGGGCTCCATCAAAATCCATTGAGACGACACCATATGAATTATGGTTTGGGAAGAAACCTAAGCTGTCGTTTCTAAAAGTTTGGGGATGCGATGCTTATGTCAAGAAACTTCAACCTGAAAAGCTCGAACCCAAGTCGGAAAAATGCGTCTTCATAGGATACCCTAAAGAAACTATTGGGTATACCTTCTACCTCCGATCCGAAGGAAAGATCTTTGTTGCCAAGAATGGATCCTTTCTAGAGAAAGAGTTTCTCTCGAAAGAAGTAAGTGGGAGGAAAGTAGAACTTGATGAAGTATTACCTCTTGAACCGGAAAATGGCGCAACTCAAGAAAATGTTCCTGAGGTGCCTGCACCGACTAGAGAGGAAGTTAATGATGATGATCATGAAACTTCAGATCAAGTTGCTACTGAACTTCGTAGGTCCACAAGGACATGTTCCGCACCAGAGTGGTATGGCAACCCTGTCTTGGAAATCATGTTGTTAGACAACGGTGAACCTTCGAACTATGAAGAAGCGATGGTGGGCCCGGATTCCGACAAATGGCTAGAAGCCATGAAATCCAAGATAGGATCCATGTATGAAAATGAAGTATGGACTTTGACTGACTTGCCCATTGAGCGGCGAGCCATAGAAAATAAATGGATCTTTAAGAAGAAGACAGACACAGATGGTAATGTGACCATCTATAAAGCTCGGCTTGTCGCTAAGGGTTATCGACAAGTTCAAGGGGTTGACTACGATGAGACTTTCTCACCGGTAGTGAAGCTAAAGTTCACCGAATCATGTTAGCAATTGCCGCATTCTATGATTATGAGATATGGCAAATGGACGTCAAAACGGCATTCCTTAATGGTTTCCTTAAGGAAGAATTGTATATGATGCAGCCGGAAGGTTTTGTCGATCCTAAGAATGCTAACAAGGTATGCAAGCTCCAACGCTCGATTTATGGGCTGGTGCAAGCATCTCGGAGTTGGAACATTCGCTTTGATGAGATGATCAAAGCGTTTGGGTTTACGCAGACTTATGGAGAAGCCTGCGTTTACAAGAAAGTGAGTGGGAGCTCTGTAGCATTTCTCATATTATATGTAGATGACATACTTTTGATGGGAAATGATATAGAACTCTTGGACAGCAATAAGGCCTACTTGAATAAGAGTTTTTCAATGAAGGACCTTGGAGAAGCTGCTTATATATTAGGCATCAAGATCTATAGAGATAGATCAAGACGCCTCATAGGTCTTTCACAAAGCACATACCTTGATAAGATATTGAAGAAGTTCAATATGGATCAGTCTAAGAAGGGGTTCTTGCCTGTGTTACAAGGTGTGAAATTGAGCTCAGCTCAATGTCCGAGCAGGACAGAAGATATAGAAGAGATGAGTGTCATCCCCTATGCATCAGCCATAGGTTCTATTATGTATGCCATGCTGTGTACCAGACCTGATGTAAACCTTGCCGTAAGTTTGGTAGGTAGGTACCAAAGTAATCCCGGCAAGGAACACTGGATAGCGGTCAAGAATATCATGAAGTACCTGAAAAGGACTAAGGAAATGTTTCTCGTTTATGGAGGTGACGAAGAGCTCGTTGTAAAGGGTTACGTCGACGCTAGCTTCGACACAGATCTGGATGACTCAAAGTCACAAACCGGATACGTGTATATTTTGAATGGTGGGGCAGTAAGCTGGTGCAGTTGCAAGCAGAGCGTCGTGGCGGGATCTACATGTGAAGCGGAGTACATGGCAGCCTCGGAGGCAGCACATGAAGCAATTTGGATGAAGGAGTTCATCACCGACCTAGGAGTCATACCCAATGCGTCAGGGCCAATCAAACTCTTCTGTGACCACACTGGAGCTATTGCACTTGCCAAGGAGCCCAGGTTTCACAAGAAGACCAGGCACATCAAGCATCGCTTCAACTCCATTTGTGAAAATGTTCAAGATGGAGACATAGATATTTGTAAAGTACATACGGACTTGAGTGTAGCAGATCCGTTGACTAAACCTCTCCCTAGAGCAAAACATGATCAACACCAGAATTCCATGGGTGTTCGATTCATCACAATGTAACTAGATTATTGACTCTAGTGCAAGTGGGAGACTGTTGGAAATATGCCCTAGAGGCAATAATAAAAGCATTATTATTATATTTCCTTGTTCATGATAATTGTCTTTTATTCATGCTATAATTGTGTTATCCGGAAATCGTAATACATGTGTGAATAATAGACACCAACATGTCCCTAGTAAGCCTCTAGTTGACTAGCTCGTTGATCAACAGATAGTCATGGTTTCCTGACTATGGACATTGGATGTCGTTGATAATGAGATCACATCATTAGGAGAATGATGTGATGGACAAGACCCAATCCTAAACATAGCACAAGATCGTATAGTTCGTTTGCTAGAGTTTTCCAATGTCAAGTATCTTTTCCTTAGACCATGAGATCGTGTAACTCCCGGATACCGTAGGAGTACTTTGGGTATACCAAACGTCACAACATAACTGGGTGACTATAAAGGTATACTACAGGTATCTCCGAAAGTGTCTGTTGGGTTGACATGGATCAAGACTGGGATTTGTCACTCCGTATGACGGAGAGGTATCACTGGGCCCACTCGGTAATGCATCATCATTATGAGCTCAAAGTGACCAAGTGTTTGGTCACGGGATCATGCATTACGGTACGAGTAAAGTGACTTGCCAGTAACGAGATTGAACAAGGTATTGGGATACCGACGATCGAATCTCGGGCAAGTAACATACCGATTGACAAAGGGAATTGTATACGGGGTTGCTTGAATCCTCGACATCGTGGTTCATCCAATGAGATCATCGAGGAGCATGTGGGAGCCAACATGGGTATCCAGATCCCGCTGTTGGTTATTGACCGGAGAGCAATCTCGGTCATGTCTACATATCTCCCGAACCCGTAGGGTCTACACACTTAAGGTTCGGTGACGCTAGGGTTGTAGGGATATGTATATGCAGTAACCCGAATGTTGTTCGGAGTCCCGGATGAGATCTCGTATGTCACGAGGAGTTTCGGAATGGTCCGGAGGTAAAGAATTATATATAGGAAGTGCTATTTTGGCCATCGGGACAAGTTTCGGGGTCACCGGTATTGTACCGGGGCCACCGGAAGGGTCCTGGGGGTCCACCAGGTGGGGCCACCTATCCCGGAAGGCCCCATGGGCTGAAGTGGGAAGGGGTCCAGCCTAAAGTGGGCCGAGGCGCCACTTCCCCCTAGGGCCCATGCGCCTAGGGTGGGGAAACCCTAAAGGGGGGCGCCCCCTTGCTTGGGGGGCAAGCCCCCCACCCCTTGGCCGCCCCCCCTAGGAGATTGCATCTCCTAGGGCCGGCGCCCCCCCCCCTAGGCCCCCTATATATAGTGGGAGGGAGGAAGGGCCTCACACCCAATGCCCTGGCGCCTCCCTCTCCCTCTCCAACACCTCCTCCTCCTCCATAGAGCTTGGCGAAGCCCTGCCGGAGTACTGCAGCTCCATCACCACCACGCCGTCGTGCTGCTGCTAGAGCCATCTTCCTCAACCTCTCCTTCCCCCTTGCTAGATCAAGAAGGAGGAGACGTTACACTGACCGTACGTGTGTTGAACGCGGAGGTGCCGTCCGTTCGGCGCTAGGATCTCCGGTGATTTGGATCACGTCGAGTACGACTCCCTCATCCCCGTTCTTTGAACGCTTCCGCTCGCGATCTACAAGGTACGTAGATGCATCCAATCACTCGTTGCTGGATGAACTCATAGATGGGTCTTGGTGAAACCGTAGGAAAATTTTTGTTTTTCTGCAACGTTCCCCAACATGCTTATCATGCCTCCCATATTGATGAACCATGCCTCTAACCCACGTTGTCCTAGCAAACCATTGTTTGGCTATCTTACCGCTTTCCTCGGCCCCTCTTATAGCGTTGTTAGTTGCAGGTGAAGATTGAAGGTTGTTCCTTGTTGGAACATGGCAATGTTGTTCCTTGTTGGAACATGTTTACTTGTTGGGATATCACAATATATCTTATTTAATTAATGCATCTATATACTTGGTAAAGGGTGGAAGGCTCGGCCTTATGCCTGGTGTTTTGTTCCACTCTTGTCGCCCTAGTTTCCATCATATCGGTGTTATGTCCCTGGATTTTGGGTTCCTTACGCGGTTGGGTAATAATGGGAACCCCTTGATAGTTCGCCTTGAATTAAAAGTTCTCCAGCAATGCCCAACATTGGTTTTACCATTTGCCACCTAGCCTTTTCTTTTCCCTTGGGAGTCGCACTCCTGAGGGTCATCATTATTTTACCCCCCGGGCCAGTGCTCCTCTGAGTGTTGATCCAAACTAGAGTCATGTGCAGCGCCCGCTCGGGGAAACTCGAGGTTTGGTTTTAGTTGTATGGAGCGCTCATCTAAGTGTGCCCTGAGAACGAGATATGTGCAGATCCTATCGGGACTTGTCGGCACATTCGGGCGGTGTTGCTGGTTTAGTTTTACCCTGTCGAAATGTCTTGTAGAACCAGGATACCGAGTCTGATCGGAATGTCTCGGGAGGAGGTCTATTCCTTCATTGACCGTGAGAGCTTGTGATGGGCTAAGTTGGGACACCCCTGCAGGGATTTGAACTTTCGAAAGCCGTGCCCGCGGTTATGGGCAGATGGGAATTTGTTAATGTCCGGTTGTAAATCCTGAAGTTGACCTTAATTAAAATGCATCAACCGCGTGTGTAACCATGATGGTCTCTTTCCGGCGGAGTCCAGGAAGTGAACACGGTGTTGGAGTTATGCTTGACGTAGGTTGTTCTAGGATCACTTCTTGATCATAGATTTTCGACCATGCTTTTGCCTTCTCTTCTCGCTCTCATTTGCATATGTTAGCCACCATATATGCTAGACGCTTGCTGCAGCTCCACCTCATATCTTTTACCTTACCCATAAGCTTAAATAGTCTTGATCGCGAGGGTGCGAGATTGCTGAGTCCCCGTGGCTCACAGATACTTCCAAAACCAGTTTGCAGGTGCCGATGTTACCGAGCAAGTGACGCAACCAAGCTCAGGAGGAACTCGATGAAGATCTTGTCCTTTGTGTTGTTTCGTTCTAGTTGGTCAGTAGTGGAGCCCAATTGGGGTCGATCGGGGACCGTGTCGCATTTGGGGTTCTTCTTTTATTTTGGTTCCGTAGTCGGACCCTGATTGTAACTGGATGATGTAATGCTTTATTCATGTAATTGTGTGAAGTGGCGAGTGTAAGCCAACTATGTATCTCTTTCCCTTATGTCTTACTTGGGTTGTGTGAAGATTACCTCACTTGCGACATTGCTTTCAATGCGGTTATGCCTCTAAGTCGTGCTCCGACACGTGGGAGATATAGCCGCATCAAGGGCGTTACAAGTTGGTAATAAGAGCCTTCCCCGACCTTAGGAGCCCCCACTGCTTGATCGATTTTAGCAGCCATTGTTGAGTCTAGAAAAATGTTTTGAGTCATTTAGGAATTATATATCGGAGAGTTAGGAATTCTTTTTACTTCCTAGTCTCCTCATCGCTCTGGTAAGGCATCCTGACGTAGAGTTTTGACTCTTCTCTTCTCAAATTTCACTAAAAAAAATTTAGGATCACGCGGGTATCTTGGAATCGTTCCGATGGTTTTATGACGAGAACATTGTCTTGGTGCCTCCTGTCAAGGGTTTTGTGGAAGTGTCCCGGGGAGTTGAGGTCTGAGGTGTTGCCGTCACAATTTTATCGTTGCAGTTCCGGAATACCTGAGTTTAGTACGCCGACATCGAAAATCTCTTTTATGCAGTTCGTTGGTGAGATAACCTCGACGCCACCCAGTACTGGGGCGGGAGTTCGGGAGTATTGCCATAACTCGTATAACAGATGCTTTTCGAAGGTTGAGGTAGATGATTTCCGAAGGTTTCTTGGTTATGTGTTGAAGGATGGATACAGCTGGATGTAGGATTTGCTAGTTTTGGGTGAGATATTATGCTTCCCCTGTATCCCCAACACATGATTGCATAACCGGAAAATTTCGGGAGTTTATAAGTGGGAATTCATGTAGCTCTAAGGATATCTTTTCCGACGGATATATGATATGAAATTGGGGTTCGGCGTCTAGTGGTCTGCCTATTCACGGTTGGTTTTACAGTGGTCTCGTTGTGTCTTAAAGAGTCCTTGGCTATGCCGACTCGGGGACGCTTCGTATGTCATGTGCACTGCCTTGTACATGATGGTGCTGTACGATCGAGCCCGTGTAGGCCCCACCATGAAAACTTCGGATGAAATCTCTATCATATGTTTGTTCCGGCTTATTCTGTAAGCCCATCCTTTGTTTTGTTTTGAGTTGTGGTATTCGAGTTGCTTCGAAGTCAAGTGTTGATTCCATACCTTCCCCAAATGGTGTTCTCATACTCCTATGTGAATACTAAACCTTCATGATATTCGAGATTGTCATGTCAATCCTTTTCAACTGGTGTGCTTCTCTTCAAGTGGATCCGATCATTTCAACTTCCACAAGATCAATTATCACTTCTTCTCAATGGTGTTTGTTTCATCCGTCTCCAAGTTGCCTTTGTTTTCCCGCCCACCCACCCCTTTTCTTTGAGGACTCGAATTTGTTAATCAAGTATCCATTTTACTGATGTGAAGTCTCTCCATTCTTTTCAATCAATATTCTTATCCGGTGTTTCTCATGAAGATTCTAATGGAGCTTCAAGTTCGTCACTCTTCACTCGTTTTTCTTCTTCGGTGGATTCAAGTCAAGTTTTGTTGATTATATGTTTTTTCCTCGTTCCAATGCTTTCTCATTCCGGTCCACCTCATTATCATTCCACTTCTCACTATTTATTATTCCGGAGTGCTGAAGATATCTCGAAGATTCGTGTTTCCACTCTACTTTCATTCCAGCTCTTTCGAGGATGTTATCTCATTCAAGTCATCTAGTTCAACCGGTGCCTTCTCTCTTTTAATTCGTTCAATGGTGTTTCTTTTGAGTGGGCCCAAACCCACAGGTCTTTTCCCAGGATCTTACCTGACTCTTCTTATTTTCCCGGAGCTATCCTCAAATTCTTTTAAAGTTTGACGTAAAAATGATTTATCATCAGTCAAATGTCTTCTCCAAGATCTTCCAAATTATTTTCATCGTTGGCTCAACTTTTCCATTCTTCATTCCGGTGTGCCTCAATAATTCATGGTGGTGTTTCTCCTCGTCATTCTCAACATTTGAAGACCGAAGAAGAGTTTCTCTCATTCTTGATCCATTCTCTTCAAGATTCATCATTCTAACTTGTTGCCATCCTCTCATAGTTGTTTTTGGATTGTGAGAATTCTTTTGACCTATCCGGAGCAGTTCAAGAGTCTTCTCAGTTTGTTTATCCAGAGCCCATCTTCTCAGAATTATTCATTTCTCAACTTTCAGCTCTAGTTCTCTAAATCTTACCGGTGCATCATTCAAATATTCTCTAATCAGTTCATGATCTCTTCGTTCTTTTGTATCTAAACTCTCTCATGTATCTTCGTTCATTTGTTAATTCTTACCGGTGATTCACCCCTTTATTTTGTTCATTTCCAATTCTTACGGTGGTTCGTTCAAGATTTCTCTTCCTTTGTTATTGTATCAATTCATTCGTTTTTTCCAAATCCTATCGGTGGTTCGTTGAAGACCTTCTCAAGTTGGCGCCATATCTCTCTTAATCTTTTCTACGAGAATAAGTAATATGTCAAATCCATTGATTGTCATCAATTTAATTGGTGAAGGATAAGCATAATGTAATTCTTATTCTTGCTTCATCCAAGTGATTTAATCCCGTATTCCGGAGGTTCATCAAAAATTCTTGGTTTCAATTGTTCATCTTCTCTTTTTCCCCAGCGTTCCAAGCTCTCGTAATTATATTACCACGGAGGTCCATCTAAATCATTGCAAGGCTTCAATCTTATTCTTTTCATCATTCAATTATTTTGGATCATTCTTTTATTACCGGAGTTCTTCATGAAGGTTCTACATGATGGTTCATCAAGGATTTAATCCTTTCTCAAAGTGTTCATTGAGATTCTTTTCAAAGGAGCTCAAGCTTTCTTCATCTTGCTATCCGGAGTGCATTTCTTTCTACCGTATCATTGGAGGTGGTTTTACATCATTCTTGAGAATTTGAGTTCATGATTCACATGTTATTAAGAATGAGGTATTTTAAATCCATCGATCTCTTCTTTGGAGTTATCTTGGGTTATATTTCACCAAAGCCTTCCCTAAGGATTGTTGCTATTTATGGTGCTTATAATGACCCAAGTTCTTCAATTATCCTCTCGGTGAATAAGTTTCTCGTCTCCTTGTTGATATCAATCCAATCTTTGGTTTTGTTAGTGGCAAGTTGTCACCTCATAATTTGAGATGTATTCCAAAAGACCATATCAAGCTTATTCTTTTCGTTGTTGGTTTTCCAACAACTCCGTTGTACCATTTGTTGTAAGCGTGCTCCCTCAAGATCTTGTTTCTCGTCGTTCATTCCATTCCATTCTCACTTCTGTTTCAGAGGCATTGTGATAGTGCTCTCTTCAAACCTTCTTCTGTTCTTGTCAAGTTCTTGTTCTTTTCATGCTTATCCATTAAACCGGAGTGTTGTACCATTTTGCTCAAGTTCTTTTAATATTATCAAGTCTTGCTTAACTTCTTAACCGGAGTGGTTTCAATATATATCTTGCCCTCCAACCTCAAGGTTTTTCCCAATGTTCTTTGTTCCTCTTTACTATCGGAGTGTTTTCAACCTTATTCACCTTCGTTGTGCTCTTTCTCAAATTTGTTCAACCTCGCAAGGTTCCTTGGTTTCACGCGTTTGTCAAAGAAGCAACTTAATTTGACCTCTTATCTTTGTCCCTCCGGTGCCATTCTAGATCTCGGGACGAGATCCTCTCGTAGTGGTGGAGTGTTGTAACACCCCGAGACCGTTGCGCCACGTGTCTTCCAGTTATTCGCCGGCGTTGGCATGTCATTTGCTTGCGTGTTGCATCTTGTCATGTCATCATATGCATTGCATCATCATGTTTTCAAAACCTGCATCCGTCCGGGTTTCTCCTAGTTCCTTCCGTTATCCGTTCTGAGCCCAGACACACTCGCACGCGCCCGCGGCATGTCCCGGACCCGACCCGGATAGTCGTCACCATTGGGTCCGAAACATCCCCAAACATCTGCAAAATATCATCGTTTTATTTATTGGACTCCTTAGCATATTTATTCTCGTCCGTCGGATTTCGATCCGATAATCCAAATCCCTCTCCTTTCACCTACATGCTATATAAACCGACCTAACCCTAAAATCTAGGGACCTTGTCCCATCAGTCCCATCCATCCCGCCGCCGCCACTCTCGTCCTCGGATTCCTCACCGAACCTATCCTTGAATCCCTCCCGATCCAAACCACCAGCCTCCACCGAAACCTCAACCCCAACCACCGCAGGAGCTCGCTCCTCGTCGCAGGGCCAACAGCCAGCTTCTACCCGAGCCTTGCGTGGGCCTCCACCTCCTCTTGTGGTTCTTCCTCGAGCACCCTGCCGCCGGCGACCACGAGTTGAGCACCCGCGCCCCCGTCCCCTTCCTCCGTTTCTCTCTCTTGTTCGTCCCAGTCTCTCACCACTCCATCTCTCTGGTTTCCGAATAGGAGGAGCCCCGTCCTCACCATGGAATTGACCACCTACGCTGAAGCTCGACGCCATGGTCTTCTCCATCGCCGTCCAGCCAACACGTCGAGCCTCACCTCCTTCCGACGCCCTCCGCCAGCCAGGAAGGCAACCATGGCTGCCCGTCCATGGAGATGAGCCGTGCCGCCCTGGTCACCTATCACCTCGGGTCGCCTCTGCTTCGTCCTCGCCGCCCGCTCGTGCTCCGCTCATGCCGCCGCCCTGCTCTGTTCATCGCTGCCTCCGTCAGATCCAGCACAGCCCCGATGCGCCCTCCTTCTCCTCGCCTCGAGCACCAGCGCTCCAAGGCCGATCTTCTGTTGTTCGTCCTCGCCGGCAGCCGCGCCGCTCGATCCGCCTCACCGACGGCAGCACCAGCAGGTCCCCGCCGTGGATGCCAGGAGCGCCCGTGCGCCGCATGCCCGAACCCCTGTCTTGCTCCGCCTCGCGTGGCCGATGACCGGCAGAGGAGCCATGGCCGAAGCTTCAAGCGTCGCCCGCCTCGTCTCCATCCGACGCCACCACATCTCCGGCCAGACCCGTCGAGTCTCGGCCATCTCCGCCGTTCTCGGTCCTCCCCGCCACCCAAGACCCTCACCGGAGTCGCGCCCAAGTCCCTCGGCTCCGCCACCTCGTCCAAGTCCCTGCATCGCGCCGCTGTTCCCCTGATGATGTTTCTGTTCTTCAGAAACAAGCAGTAGCAACACGAGCCGCTCGCCCCTCTGCTTCGCATGCGTGGGCCGCATCCCGCGCCAAGCCCAGCCAGCCGGCCTGCCTTGCCTCTTCACCGACCGGGCCGAGGCCCATGGTGAGGCCACCCCCAGCGCCTCTTTTCCCTTCTGTTGGGCTAGCAGATTCGGCCCGCATGTGTTTTTTTCCTGTTCTGGACGTTTTGTCTATTATCCAGATACTGCATATTTGCAAAAAAGTCCCTCTAGTTCATGCATCTAATAACTCACAAATGGTGCATTGGATTAAAATGATTTTAATATGTAAAATGCTTAGAATTTTGTCAAGTTTCATAATAGGCTGCTGTCATCCTTGTTTGAACTGTGTAACTTGATGTTTGTTATAATTTTGCATAAATGCCGTGTTAAAATGATTTATTTCATAACTAAATAACCATAGCTCGGTTTTAAATAATCTTTATATGTAAATGGGGTAGAAAAATGCCTAGTTTAACATGGTGGCTTTACTTTGCATGTTTAATAACTCTAAAATTGTGTTTAGGGCAGAACAGTACCACACCTAATATATGCATATGGGGACTTACCGGAATTGTTGTTCGTTGCTTCCGGCCTCATTTAAACTTGACTAGATAGGTAGTTTTATTTTGCTTCATCCTCTCGCCATGTTTAACAACATTTCATATTGTTGGGTACATAAACGAGATCGAACTAAGTAACTCAAATGTGGTGTTCCGTCAATATGCATCCCGTTGCATATTGAGCTCCACTTAATTTGTAGGATTGTTTGTGCACTTTGCCATGCCATGCCTCATTAAGCCGGACATGCATCATACTTGATTGTGCATCATGCCTTGGTTATGTGTTGGTTGTTTACTATGTTGTTTGCTTCTTTCCGGTGTTGTTTCTTTGGTTGGTTCCGGTAACGTCGCATTTGTGAGGATCCGTTCGACTACGTCCGTTTGTCTTCTTCATGGACTCGTTCTTCTTCCTTGCGGGATTTCAGGCAAGATGACCATACCCTCGAAATCACTTATATCTTTGCTTGCTAGATGCTCGCTCTTTTGCTATGCCTATGCTGCGTTACCTACCACTTGCTTATCATGCCTCCCATATTGATGAACCAAGCCTCTAACCCACCTTGTCCAAGCAAACCATTGTTTGACTATGTTACCGCTTTGCTCAGCCCCTCTTATAGCGTTGTTAGTTGCAGGTGAAGATGGAAGATTGTTCCTTGTTGGAACATGGCAATGTTCTTCCTTTTTGGAACATGTTTACTTGTTGGGATATCACAGTATATCTTATTTAATTAATGCATCCATATACTTGGTAAAGGTGGAAGGCTCGGCCTTATGCCTGGTGTTTTGTTCCACTCTTGCCGCCCTAGTTTCCATCATATCGGTGTTATGTTCCCGGATTTTGCGTTCCTTACACGGTTGGGTAATAATGGGAACCCCTTGACAGTTCGCCTTGAATTAAAACTTCTCCGGCAATGCCCAACTGTTGGCGTTCTGGGAACGGGGGTCCCCAGACTTGCCTGCCTGCGGCCTGCGGCGTGGCTCGAATGGGGGGCCAACATGGCCCATCTTCATCAAGCACAAGACTCAAGACCCTCGCGAGGGGCCGAGCCTCGCGAGGCGGACGACACGGCGCATCCTCAGGCGCAGCCTCCTTAGGCTGGCTCGCGAGGAGGCGGAGAGTTCAAGGCGGGGTACCTCACGAGGCGCCCGTGACGCAAGCCATGACGATCGAGGGCACCAGGCGGGTTCCAGCGCGCAGCGTCCTCCTTTCCTCTTTGGTGCAAAGGGGGAAAGCGCAGCCGCGGAGTACCGAGTCATCAGGCAAAGGTTGCCGTTTTGGTGCAACAAGACCAGGACCAAGCGGACTACGAGACGGAGGTCACCATGGAGCCCAGCACGGCGTCACCGCAGAGTCTTTCGCAGGCGAAGACCACCTTTAGTCAGGATAAGAGTACTTGCTGTCCCCCTTCAAATTAGCCCGCCATTGTTGGCTCCCTTCCCGCTCAATATTTGGGAAGAGGACCAGGGCCTCTATAAATAGGGACCGGCCACCCACGTAGCAAAGGGGTCGAAGGGTTCGGTTCGTCGCGTGGATCCGGCTAGCAAGTAGAGAGAGAGAGAGGGGGGGCAACTGAACTCCTCCTAGCTGTTCACCGCCCCAACCAAGAACAGAGCCTCGCGAGGCAGTTCTTCCTTGTATTGTTCATCATCACCAGCCCCAGGAGGCAATCCATCCACCACACACTGGAGTAGGGTATTACACCACAATGGTGGCCCGAACCAGTATAAATCTTGTGTCTCTTGTGTGATCCTTTAGTAGTTTAGATCCTTGTGAGACGGGGAGGTTGAGGATGTGATTTCCGCACGCACCCCAGTGTTCGAATCTTAAGGGTCTGCCGGAACCCGAAATCCGACATTTGGCGCGCCAGGTAGGGGTGCGCCGGAGTTCGTCTTCCACCACTCCGTGCCCCGTCGCGTCTTCATCACCATGCCCGGTGACCAGGAGGGCAACCCCGACCCGTGGGCTGCGTGGCCCAAACGCGCGGAACCGCCCGCCTCGGGCGACCCCGCGCCCCAGGAAGCTCATGGTCCGCAGGGCGCTGCGGGCCGCGGGTGACGCGGACAGACTTTGGCAACTCTTACGCCGCGGCAGGCTTGGTCGGCAGCAAGGGCCTCCAATCACGCCGCGACAACGACACCATACACCCGCCCAGGAGCAGGCGAACTCAAGGGCCGCGCTCACGGTGGCCCGGGAGCTGCTGCGGTGCAGGCTGCTGGAGGGCGGCCACGACGTGCTGCTGGAGCGAGTGGCGGAGCTCCTGGGCTTCGCCGCCTCAGGGGCTCACCCCTTCTCCACCCAGCTCCCATCTCAAGCCCAGAGCGGCCCGCGTGGGGGCTTCGCGCGCGCCCATGGACTCCAAGGCTACTCCGACGCCAGCGAAGCTGTCAGCACCGGACCGGCGGTGGTGCTGCCTCCGCCCCCGGCCCGTGAAGAAGAAGGACTCGACGCGACCCGCGGCCTTGGAGGGCTGCCGCGCTGCCACCCCGTGGTAGGCACGGCCGGTGGGACCGCGTGGCGTGCGGGGCATCATGGCGTGGCGTTCGGGATGACGACGGCGAAGGAATACGTGCCCCTCATGCTGGACCAAGGACACCCTCGCGAGAGCAGGCAAGGCTCGCTCCTCGGCCCAAGCTGGGGGACGAGGCAGTAGAAGCCGAGCCCTTCCAGGAGCCCATGGACGAGCCCGCTGGCCACGCTGGAGGCAGCGACTATCCGGCACCGCTAACTCTTCAGGGGCAGGTATATGCTAACCATGGATCGCAGGAGGTGCAGGTCGCCGCGACAAGCAGCTGCCCCGCTCCCACAGTCTCCTACCCCTCGGGAGGAGGGCGCAGGGGGCTGCGGGAGAGGGGTCGAGATCCTACATCACCACCGCGGTGTTCGGAGCAAGGCGTTCTCAGGAGGTAGGCCCTCTGCTGGGGAGGTGCCTTAGGGCCTGCCCCTGGCGGAGGACCCGTGGTTGTCGGGGGAACCGCTGGCGACCGCTCTACCCCATCGGGTGGCGTCCTGGGTTCCGGTCGTTGCTGATGGCACTAGAGTGTGGCGCAAGGCGGGGCCCTCGTCTGGCGATATGAAGCAAGGCCAGTACTTGTGAAGAAGGCCCAGTGCCTGTGAAGCTCGCCGCCCCGTGACACTCTCACGTAATAATGAGTGGGGCTGTACACGCCCCGGAGTCTCAGGGGTGCCGGCCTCAGGCCCTGGGGCTCCCTCCCACGCCCAGTGGACAGCACTTAGCTCCGCGCTGGTGAGAAGACGTCCAAGACTAGATTAGGTGCCGGACGCGGCTTTTTGTCTGCTTTTCGTTGCCTTTCCCTTTGGTTGTTGCTTTCCCCCGCTGGATTTAAGTTGGATTCGAATTTGAGATTTGCGTGTGTTTGGGGAAGGGGTGCTTATTCTTGCTCGAGCCGTTTCTCGCGTTCTGGTTACCGCTTCATCACAGCTGCCTCCCCTCGCGAGCCCCTCGCGAGTCGGATCAAGCCTGGCTCGTGCGCAACCCAGACTGCCGCTGTTACTCCCCCTCAGGAGGATTTTCGGGTGCCTATGGAGGCTGTCCTGTTTAAAAAGGCCCAGAGCCTGTGAAGCAAGGCGAGTGCCTGTGAAGCCCTCGCGCTAAGGAAAAGGCCCAGAGCCTGTGAAGCAAGGTGAGTGCCTGTGAAGCCCTCGCACTAAGAAAAAGGCCCAGAGCCTATGAAGCAAGGCGAGTGCCTGTGAAGCCCTCGCGCTAAGGAAAAGGCCCAGAGCCTGTGAAGCAAGGCGAGTGCCTGTGAAGCCCTCGCGCTAGGGAAAAGGCCCAAAGCCTGTGAAGCAAGGCGAGTGCCTGTGAAGCCCTCGCGCTAAGGAAAACGCCCAGAGCCTGTGAAGCAAGGCGAGTGCCTGTGAAGCCCTCACGCTCAGGACAAGGCCCAGAGCCTGTGAAGAAGGCCAACGCCTATGAAGTCTTTCACCAGCGACGATCTCACATCCTGACGACCCAACTAGAGAGCGCCCAAGGCGTCGCGCCCTCCTGCAGGCTGCCTCGGAACCAGCGTGGGGCAAAGGTAAACCAGCCCACCGTCATGCACGAGCGCAATTTGATTACTACTGATACGATGGACACAGGTTTTTACATGAGGGGCTTCCCCTCCCAAAATGCTCTCACAAGCCACCAGGTCAAAAGCCTGAGTTCTATTCATGCAGGGTGAAAAAGACAGGAGCGATACGCACTCAGTCGGACCAATTGAAGGAAATATGCCCTAGAGGCAATAATAAAGTTATTATTTATTTCCTTATATCATGATAAATGTTTATTATTCATGCTAGAATTGTATTAACCGGAAACATAATACATGTGTGAATACATAGACCAACAGAGTGTCACTAGTATGCCTCTACTTGACTAGCTCGTTAATCAAAGATGGTTATGTTTCCTAACCATGAACAAAGAGTTGTTATTTGATTAACGAGGTCACATCATTAGTTGAATGATCTGATTGACATGACCCATTCCATTAGCTTAGCACCCGATCGTTTAGTATGTTGCTATTGCTTTCTTCATGACTTATACATGTTCCTATAGCTATGAGATTATGCAACTCCCGTTTACCGGAGAAACACTTTGGGTACTACCAAACGTCACAACGTAACTGGGTGATTATAAAGGAGTACTACAGGTGTCTCCAATGGTAGATGTTGGGTTGGCGTATTTCGAGATTAGGATTTGTCACTCCGATTGTCGGAGAGGTATCTCTGGGCCCTCTCGGTAATACACATCACATAAGCCTTGCAAGCATAATAACTAAGATGTTAGTTATGAGATGATGTATTACGGAACGAGTAAAGAGACTTGCCAGTAACGAGATTGAACTAGGTATTGGATACCGACGATCGAATCTCGGGCAAGTAACATACCGATGACAAAGGGAACAACATATGTTGTTATGCGGTCTGACCGATAAAAATCTTCGTAGAATATGTAGGAGCCAATATGGGCATCCAGGTCCCGCTATTGGTTATTGACCGGAGACGTGTCTCGGTCATGTCTACATTGTTCTCGAACCGTAGGGTCCGCACGCTTAACGTTACGATGACAGTTATTATGAGTTTATGCATTTTGATGTACCGAAGGTTGTTCGGAGTCCCGGATGTGATCACGGACATGACGAGGAGTCTCAAAATGGTCGAGACGTAAAGATTGATATATTGGAAGCCTATGTTTGGACACCGGAAGTGTTCCGGGTGAAATCGGGATTTTACCGGATTACCGGGAGGGTTACCGGAACCCCCCGGGAGCCAAATGGGCCAACATGGGCCTTAGTGGAAAGGTGAGAGGGCAGCCCACATAGGGCTGCGCCTCCCCCCTCTCCCTAGTCCTATTAGGACTAGGAGAGGGGCCGGCCACCTCTCTCTTTCACTTCCCTCTTGAGGAAACCTAGTTGGACTAGGATTGGAGGGGGGAGTCCTACTCCCGGTAGGAGTAGGACTCCTCCTGCGCCTCCCACCTTGGCCGGCCAGCTCCTCCTCCTCCATCCTTTATATACGGGGGCAGGGGACACCCCAAGACACACAAGTTGATCCTTGAGATCGTTCCTTAGCCGTGTGCGGTGCCCCCTGCCACCAAATTCCACCTCGATCATACCGTTGTAGTGCTTAGGCGAAGCCCTGCGTTGGTAGTACATCAAGATCGTCACCACGCCGTCGTGCTGACGGAACTCCTACCCGAAGCTTTGCTGGATCGGAGCCCGGGGATCGTCATCGAGCTGAACGTGTGCTAAGAACTCGGAGGTGCCGGAGTAACGGTGCTTGGATCGGTCGGATCGGGAAGACGTACGACTACTTCCTCTACGTTGTGTGATCGCTTCCGTAGTCGGTCTGCGTTGGTACGTAGACAACACTCTCCCCTCTCGTTGCTATGCATCACCATGATCTTGCATGTGCGTAGGAAAATTTTCGAAATTACTACGTTACCCAACAGTGGCATCCGAGCCTAGGTTTTATGGTTTGATGTTATTTGCACGAGTAGAACACAAGTGAGTTGTGGGCGATACAAGTCATACTGCCTACCAGCATGTCATACTTTGGTTCGGCGGTATTGTTGGACGAGACGATCCGGACCAACCTTACGCGTACTCTTACGCGAGACCGGTTCCCTCGACGTGCTTTGCACATAGATGGCTTGCGGAAGACTGTCTCTCCAACTTTAGTTGAACCAAGTGTGACTACGCCCGGTCCTTGAGAAGGTTAAAACGGAGTCTATTTGACGAACTATCGTTGTGGTTTTGATGCGTAGGTGAGATGAGTTCTTACTTAAGCCCGTAGCAGCCACGTAAAACTTGCAACAACAAAGTAGAGGACGTCTAACTTGTTTTTGCAGGGCATGTTGTGATGTGATATGGTCAAGGCATGATGCTATATTTATTGTATGAGATGATCATGTTTTGTAACCGAGTTATCGGCAACTGGCAGGAGCCATATGGTTGTCGCTTTATTGTATGCAATGCAATCGCGATGTAATGCTTTACTTTATTACTAAGCGGTAGTGATAGTCTTGGAAGCATAAGATTGGCGAGACGACAACGATGCTACGATGGAGATCAAGGTGTCGCGCCGGTGACGATGGTGATCATGACGGTGCTTCGGAGATGGAGATCACAAGCAGAAGATGATGATGGCCATATCATATCACTTATATTGATTGCATGTGATGTTTATCCTTTTATGCATCTTATCTTGCTTTGATTGACGGTAGCATTATAAGATGATCTCTCACTAAATTATCAAGAAGTGTTCTCCCTGAGTATGCACCATTGCCAAAGTTCGTCGTGCCCAGACACCACGTGATGATCAGGTGTGATAAGCTCTACGCCCATCTACAACGGGTGCAAGCCAGTTTTGCACACGCAGAATACTCAGGTTAAACTTGACGAGCCTAGCATATGCAGAGATGGCCTCGGAACACAGAGACCGAAAGGTCGAGCATGAATCATATAGTAGATATGATCAACATGACGATGTTCACCATTGAAAACTACTCCATCTCACGTGATGATCGGTTATGGTTTAGTTGATTTGGATCACGTGATCACTTAGAGGATTAGAGGGATGTCTATCTAAGTGGGAGTTCCTAAGTAATTTGATTAACTGAACTTAAAATTATCATGAACTTAGTACCTGATAGTATCTTGCTTGTTTATGTTAATTGTAGATAGATGGCTCGTGCTGTTGTTCCGTTGAATTTTAATGCGTTCCTTGAGAAAGCAAAGTTGAAAGATGATGGTAGCAATTACACGGACTGGGTCCGTAACCTGAGGATTATCCTCATTGCTGCACAGAAAAATTACGTCCTGGAAGCACCGCTAGGTGCCAGGCCTGCTGCTGGAGCAACGCCAGATGTTATGAACGTCTGGCAGAGCAAAGCTGATGACTACTCGATAGTTCAGTGTGCCATGCTTTACGGCTTAGAATCGGGACTTCAACGACGTTTTGAACGTCATGGAGCATATGAGATGTTCCAGGAATTGAAGTTAATATTTCAAGCAAATGCCCGAATTGAGAGATATGAAGTCTCCAATAAGTTCTATAGCTGCAAGATGGAGGAGAACAGTTCTGTCAGTGAGCATATACTCAAAATGTCTGGGTATAATAATCACTTGATTTAGATGGGAGTTAATCTTCCAGATGATTGCGTCATTGACAGAATTCTCCAATCACTGCCACCAAGCTACAAGAGCTTCGTGATGAACTATAATATGCAAGGGATGAACAAGACTATTCCCGAGCTCTTCGCAATGCTGAAAGCTGCGGAGGTAGAAATCAAGAAGGAGCATCAAGTGTTGATGGTTAGCAAAACCACTAGTTTCAAGAAAAAGGGCAAAGGAAAGAAGAAGGGAAACTTCAAGAAGAATAGCAAGCAAGTTGCTGCTTAGGAGAAGAAACCCAAGTCTGGACCGAAGCCTGAAACTGAGTGCTTCTACTGCAAGCAGACTGGTCACTGGAAGCGGAACTGCCCCAAGTATTTGGCGGATAAGAAGGATGGCAAGGTGAACAAAGGTATATGTGATATACATGTTATTGATGTGTACCTTACTAGAGCTCGCAGTAGCACCTGGGTATTTGATACTGGTTCTATTGCTAATATTTGCAACTCGAAACAGGGACTACGGAATAAGCGGACGCTAGCAAAGGACGAGGTGACGATGCGCGTGGGAAACGGTTCCAAAGTCGATGTGATCGCGGTCGGCACGCTACCTCTACATCTACCTTCGGGATTAATATTAGACCTAAATAATTGTTATTTGGTGCCAGCGTTGAGCATGAACATTATATCTGGATCTTGTTTGATGCGAGACGGTTATTCATTTAAATCAGAGAATAATGGTTGTTCTATTTATATGAGTAATATCTTTTATGGTCATGCACCCTTGAAGAGTGGTCTATTCTTATTGCATCTCGATAGTAGTGATACACATATTCATAATGTAGAAGCCAAAAGATGCAGAGTTGATAATGATAGTGCAACTTATTTGTGGCACTGCCGTTTAGGTCATATCGGTGTAAAGCGCATGAAGAAACTCCATACTGATGGGCTTTTGGAACCACTTGATTATGAATCACTTGGTACTTGCGAACCGTGCCTCATAGGCAAGATGACTAAAACACCGTTCTCCGGTACTATGGAGAGAGCAACAGATTTATTGGAAATCATACATACCGATGTATGTGGTCCGATGAATATTGAGGCTCATGGCGGATATCGTTATTTTCTCACCTTCACAGATGATTTAAGCAGATATGGGTATATCTACTTAATGAAACATAAGTCTGAAACATTTGAAAAGTTCAAGGAATTTCAGAGTGAAGTTGAAAATCATCATAACAAGAAAATAAAGTTTCTACGATCTGATCGTGGAGGAGAATATTTGAGTTACGAGTTTGGTATACATTTGAAAAATTGTGGAATAGTTTCGCAACTCACGCCACCCGGAACACCACAGCGCAATGGTGTGTCCGAACGTCATAATCGTACTTTACTAGTGCGATCTATGATGTCTCTTACTGATTTACCGCTATCGTTTTGGGGTTATGCTTTAGAGACAGTCGCATTCACGTTAAATAGGGCACCATCAAAATCCGCTGAGACGACGCCTTATGAACTATGGTTTGGCAAGAAACCAAAGTTGTCGTTTCTTAAAGTTTGGGGCTGCGATGCTTATGTGAAAAAGCTTCAACCTGATAAGCTCGAACCCAAAGCGGAGAAATGTGTCTTCATAGGATACCCAAAGGAAACTGTTGGGTATACCATCTATCACAGATACGAAGGCAAGACATTCGTTGCTAAGAATGGATCATTTCTAGAGAAGGAGTTTCTCTCGAAAGAAGTGAGTGCGAGGAAAGTAGAACTTGACGAGGTAACTGTACCTGCTCCCTTATTGGAAAATAGTACATCACAGAAAACTGTTTCTGCGACACCTATACCAATTAGTGAGGAAGCTAATGATGATGATCATGAAGCTTCAGGACAAGATACTACTGAACCACGTAGATCAACCAGAGTGAGATCCGCACCAGAGTGGTACGGTAATCCAGTTCTGGAAGTCATGCTACTAGATCATGATGAACCTACGAACTATGAAGAAGCGATGGTGAGCCCAGATTCCGCAAAGTGGCTTGAGGCCATGAAATCTGAGATGGGATCCATGTATGAGAACAAAGTATGGACTTTGGTTGACTTGCCCGATGATCGGCAAGCAATTGAGAATAAATGGATCTTCAAGAAAAAGACTGACGCTGACGGTAATATTACTTTCTATAAAGCTCGACTTGTCGCAAAAGGTTTTCGACAAGTTCAAGGGGTTGACTACGATGAGACCTTCTCACCCGTAGCGATGCTTAAGTCCGTCAGAATTATGTTAGCAATTGCTGCGTTTTATGATTATGAAATATGGCAAATGGATGTCAAAACTGCATTCCTGAATGGATTTCTGGAAGAAGAGTTGTATATGATGCAACCAGAAGGTTTTGTCGATCCGAAGGGAGCTAACAAAGTATGCAAACTCCAGCGATCCATTTATGGACTGGTGCAAGCATCTCGGAGTTGGAATAAACGCTTTGATAGTGTGATCAAAGCATTTGGCTTTATACAGACTTTTGGAGAAGCCTGTATTTACAAGAAAGTGAGTGGGAGCTCTGTAGCATTTCTGATATTATATGTGGATGACATATTGCTGATTAGAAATGATATAGAATTTCTGGATAGCATAAAGGGATACTTGAATAAAAGTTTTTCGATGAAAGACCTCGGGGAAGCTGCTTACATATTAGGCATAAAGATCTATAGAGATAGATCAAAACGCTTAATTGGACTTTCACAAAGCACATACCTTGACAAGATTTTGAAGAAATTCAAAATGGATCAAGCAAAGAAAGGGTTCTTGCCTGTGTTACAAGGTGTGAAGTTGAGTCAGACTCAATGCCCGACCAATGCAGAACATAGAGAGAAAATGAAAGATGTTCCCTATGCTTCAGCCATAGGCTCTATCATGTATGCAATGCTGTGTACCAGACCTGATGTGTGCCTTGCTATAAGTCTAGCAGGGAGGTACCAAAGTAATCCAGGAGTGGATCACTGGACAGCGGTCAAGAACATCCTGAAATACCTGAAAAGGACTAGGGATATGTTTCTCGTATATGGAGGTGACAAAGAGCTCATCGTAAGAGGTTACGTTGATGCAAGATTTGACACTGATCCGGACGATTCTAAATCGCAAACCGGATACGTGTTTACTTTAAACGGTGGAGCTGTCAGTTGGTGCAGTTCTAAACAAAGCGTCGTAGCGGGATCTACATGTGAAGCGGAGTACATAGCTGCTTCGGAAGCAGCAAACGAAGGAGTCTGGATGAAGGAGTTCATATCCGATCTAGGTGTCATACCTAGTGCATCGGGTCCAATGAAAATCTTCTGTGACAATACTGGTGCAATTGCCTTGGCAAAGGAATCCAGATTTCACAAAAGAACCAAACACATCAAGAGACGCTTCAACTCCATCCGGGATTTAGTCCAGGTGGGAGACATAGAGATTTGCAAGATACATACGGATCTGAATGTTGCAGACCCGTTGACTAAGCCTCTTCCACGAGCAAAACATGATCAGCACCAAGGCTCCATGGGTGTTAGAATCATTACTGTGTAATCTAGATTATTGACTCTAGTGCAAGTGGGAGACTGAAGGAAATATGCCCTAGAGGCAATAATAAAGTTATTATTTATTTCCTTATATCATGATAAATGTTTATTATTCATGCTAGAATTGTATTAACCGGAAACATAATACATGTGTGAATACATAGACCAACAGAGTGTCACTAGTATGCCTCTACTTGACTAGCTCGTTAATCAAAGATGGTTATGTTTCCTAACCATGAACAAAGAGTTGTTATTTGATTAACGAGGTCACATCATTAGTTGAATGATCTGATTGACATGACCCATTCCATTAGCTTAGCACCCGATCGTTTAGTATGTTGCTATTGCTTTCTTCATGACTTATACATGTTCCTATAACTATGAGATTATGCAACTCCCGTTTACCGGAGGAACACTTTGGGTACTACCAAACGTCACAACGTAACTGGGTGATTATAAAGGAGTACTACAGGTGTCTCCAATGGTAGATGTTGGGTTGGCGTATTTCGAGATTAGGGTTTGTCACTCCGATGGTCGGAGAGGTATCTCTGGGCCCTCTCGGTAATACACATCACATAAGCCTTGCAAGCATAATAACTAAGATGTTAGTTATGAGATGATGTATTACGGAACGAGTAAAGAGACTTGCCAGTAACGAGATTGAACTAGGTATTGGATACCGACGATCGAATCTCGGGCAAGTAACATACCGATGACAAAGGGAACAACGTATGTTGTTATGCGGTCTGGCCGATAAAGATCTTCGTAGAATATGTAGGAGCCAATATGGGCATCCAGGTCCCGCTATTGGTTATTGACCGGAGACGTGTCTCGGTCATGTCTACATTGTTCTCGAACCGTAGGGTCCGCACGCTTAACGTTACGATGACAGTTATTATGAGTTTATGCATTTTGATGTACCAAAGGTTGTTCGGAGTCCCGGATGTGATCACGGACATGACGAGGAGTCTCGAAATGGTCGAGACGTAAAGATTGATATATTGGAAGCCTATGTTTGGACACCGGAAGTGTTCCGGGTGAAATCGGGATTTTGCCGGATTACCGGGAGGGTTACCGGAACCCCCCAGGAGCCAAATGGGCCAACATGGGCCTTAGTGGAAAGGTGAGAGGGCAGCCCACATAGGGCTGCGCCTCCCCCCCTCTCCCTAGTCCTATTAGGACTAGGAGAGGGGCCGGCCACCTCTCTCTTTCACTTCCCTCTTGAGGAAACCTAGTTGGACTAGGATTGGAGGGGGGAGTCCTACTCCCGGTAGGAGTAGGACTCCTCCTGCGCCTCCCACCTTGGCCGGCCAGCTCCTCCTCCTCCATCCTTTATATACGGGGGCAGGGGACACCCCAAGACACACAAGTTGATCCTTGAGATCGTTCCTTAGCCGTGTGTGGTGCCCCCTGCCACCAAATTCCACCTCGATCATACCGTTGTAGTGCTTAGGCGAAGCCCTGCGTTGGTAGTACATCAAGATCGTCACCACGCCGTCGTGCTGACGGAACTCCTACCCGAAGCTTTGCTGGATCGGAGCCCGGGGATCGTCATCGAGCTGAACGTGTGCTAAGAACTCGGAGGTGCCGGAGTAACGGTGCTTGGATCGGTCGGATCGGGAAGACGTACGACTACTTCCTCTACGTTGTGTGATCGCTTCCGCAGTCGGTCTGCGTTGGTACGTAGACAACACTCTCCCCTCTCGTTGCTATGCATCACCATGATCTTGCATGTGCGTAGGAAAATTTTCGAAATTACTATGTTACCCAACACCAATCCCCCAATGTGTCCCCGGAGGCACCTCCTGAGCCTTCGCCGGAGTCGCCGAGCTCGCCATCGCCGCCTCCGTCGCTGCCGGCGGCGTCAGGGCCGCTCGCCACGCCGTCCTCGTCAGCACCCACGACCACGTCCCTGTCATCCGAAGCGAAGGCCCTGACAAGGGCGTCCACGTTATCCTCCACCCAGCGCGCCAAGTCATCTCGGACGGCCTGGGAGACTGGGGCGATGACAGCGTCAAAATCGAAGCGGGGATTCATGTTCTAGAGATGGCTGAAGACACGGGAAAAGGCGCGCTTGAGCAAGGCGCGGCTCCTCTCCTCCACCAACCTGTCAGCCCTGACCGACCGTGCCTCCACCTGCGTCACCACAGCGGTGAAGAACTACAAGTTACCGGCGTAATTGATCATGTGTGGTACGCCGACGGACGCCTCGCAGATGTTGCCTAAGGCCACGTTAGCCCTCTCCCTGAGCGTGGTGAGCATGGGGCCATGCGCGTGCTCCAGGAGTCGCCGCTGGCGTATTTCGTCGGCATTCTGACGCTCAACGGCCTCGACCTCTTCCATCCACTGACGAAGACGGAGCACCTCGGCCTGGGAGGCAGCCAGCTCCTTTTGCGCTGCCTCAAGGGCGGCTCGGGAGGCGTCGGCCAGCCGCGTCGCCTCATCGCGTTGGACCCTCAGGGCTGTGGTTCTGCCCTCGGCTTCGACCCGGATCATCCCCAGCTTCCCCTCGAACTCTCGTTCGAGGCCTTGGTGCGCCGTCGCCACCCGACGGCAAACCTCCTCCAGAACACGCGCTTCCCGCGCAGCGACATCGTCTTCCGCCTGCGTCACTAGGCGCTCCCTCGTCTCCAGCCGCTCGTACTCGCGAGTGCGTTCATCGGCTTCCAGTGTCAACGCTTCTTCGTGCCTCTGGAGCTCGGCTGGGTCACCGGAGGCCACCCGCATCGACGCAAGGGCCAGCTCACGCAGCTCCGCCTGCTCCTCCAGTGAATGGCACCGGGCCAGGAGCTCGCGAGCCCGCTCCTCCGCTGCTTCTCGCCATCGGTCTGCTCTCCGGGCCTCCTCGGTGGCCTGGGAGCGGGCCACTCGAGAGGCCTCCAGTGACGCCTTCGCCTCTTCATCATCAATGTCACATTGGCGGCGCGCGAAGGTGACGGCGGCCTCCAGCTCGCGCCTCCCTGCGGCCAGGCGCAGGCCCTCGGCCTCCAGGCGAGCATCTTCAGCGGCAAGCTCTTCCCCAAGCAAGTCCACCGCGTCGGCCGCTCGTCGAAGGAACCCTTGGCGGCGAGTGCGGCGCTCCCGAGCGTGCTCAAGCACATCTTCCACGCCATCATCCGCCCCAAGCAAGCGCCGGGGGCTGAGAGTCATCGTCCCTCCTCCGGGCAGGGGGCTAGGGGCTGGCGCCCTCGCGATGGCCGGACGCGCCACACCAGAAGCCCGACCAAGGGCCAGCCCGCCTCCAGATGAGGAGCATAGGAGGCGCCTCAACCAGTCGCAGTCCAAGACCAGACGGGAGGCACCCGACAGACTGGCTATCCCCTGAGAAGGCCCGCGAAGGAGAAGCGTGGGGAATGAAGGGCCACGATGCACCTCGGGATGGTCCGCTCCTTCAGACGCCCTCACCACCAGGGCAGAGCCGCCCGGAGCACTTGAAGACGGTAGAGGGGACGAAGCTAAGGGAGGCAGCACCTCGGCAACTTCCGCGAGCTCGGTCGGGAGGGGCCTGTAGAACAAGGATCAGCGGAAGCAGCAAGGGGATCAGGAGCCAGAGAGAAAAAGGACTTACTCGTCAGTGGCGAAGTACTTCCTACGCTTCAGCGCGCGACAAGGGAAGTCGTCACCAAGGGCCTCCCTCTTCCTCTGGAGGGCCTCAAAGTCCAAGCGGAAGCGGCCCAAGCGAAGAGCACAAGGATCATTCTGCCGCGAGGACGGAGCATCAGGGCGGTCCGCGTCAGGGGCGTCTGCCTGGCGCCTGCCTTCCATTGCCTCGCCAGAAGACGCGGCTGGGGCCTCCGAGGCCTCAGCCCCAGACGCCGGGAGCGGGCGCTTGACACCTTCAGCCACAGCGGTGCGGGCCTCAGGAGCTGTCCCCTTGCGAGCGCCACCCGACGCTGCCACCTCTTCAGGGGCATCCTCGGCCTCAGGCGCCTCCAGCCTCCCTGCTCCACCACTTGAGGAGGAGCCGCCTTGACCGGTTGGAAGGGCAGTCACCACCACCGGGTTCTCGCGAGGCCCCTGGAGGCCGGCCGAGCGCAGCCCCCATTCATCGAAGACAGGCATCTGCTTCACGAAGTCGGCCCTGCTCTGGCAGAGGTACAGCAGGGCCCCTCCCTGCCGGACGTTGCCGGGGTTGAGGTCACCGGCTAAGGTCAAGAGCGTAGACTTCAACACCGCCGGAGCCAAGTCCTCCTCCTGGAGCCTCATGTTATCCTCGCCCCCACGGAAAGCCCACATCCGGCGAAAGTGGCGCTGCAGGGGAGCAACGCGGCACAACAGAAACTCCTTTACCACTTTGGGTGTTGTCACGCCAAGCTTCCTCAGGAGCGTGAAGCGGATCCAGACGAAGACGAGCCGGGGGCTCTTGAGCATCTCCTGTCCCCAACCCGAATTGGGGACAGCAGGCGAGGTCGGCTCCGATAGCAGGGGGCTGGGTACCCATACGTCAACATACAACCACCGCTCGCGGAACCCGACCGCGGGCTGGGGGAGTTTGAAGTCAATCCCAGAGGCCTCGGTCGCAGGCTCGGCAGCAAAGCTCACGCATGCCCAGCGTTGGGAAGGATCGACAAGACGCAGTGAGAAGAAGCGGCGCGGCAAGGCAACCGAAGGAGGGATACCCACCATGGCTTCGCAAACGAAGGCGAAGACCGAAAGAAGGGTGATGGACTCAGGACTTAGATGCATCAAGTGGATCTGATAATGGGAGAGCACGGCATTGAAGAAATCGGAGAAGGGGGGAACCAGACCCGCCCACAAGGCGTCGGTGAAACATGGAACCTCGGTTGCTATCCTGTTGATGGAGAAGTGGGACGCGGGCCAAGCCGTCGTCCTCCCGCACTCATTGAAGACGGAGGCCAGGGCCAAGCTGTCCCTGCCCAGGCACTCTTGGTTGAGTACGGTCGACTGGCCGACGGCGGGGGCCACCGATGGCGGCACACAAGACGGAGGCGTGGATTTCTTCCCTCTCTCCTTCCTCGTCGAAGTCATGGCGATGGGAAGGAGGGGAAGATTTGAGATTGGGTTGGAGACGGGAGCTAGCGTGCGAAGGAAGGAAGAGCAGGAGACGCCCGAGCAACAAGGAGGGGAGCGGCTGTGTGCAACCACAAGTCCGCCTGACAAGGCGCAGAATAAGGGGGCGTGGGGGGAACAGTGCCGCCCACGTCCCATCAACCGCCACGCGGCGCCCAAGGCTGCAGGCTGTTAGGGCCCGCGGCGCTTCGCCCTTGCCCTTTCGCCTCTCGGCACGGCCAAGCCCATGCGCGCCACGGGCCCGGGGGCTACTGTCGGCGTTCTAGGAACGGGGGTCCCCAGACTTGCCTGCCTGTGGCCTGCAGCGTGGCTCGAATGGGGGCCCAACATGGCCCATCTTCATCAAGCACAAGACTCAAGACCCTCGCGAGGGGCCGAGCCTCGCGAGGCAGACGACATGGTGCAGCCTCAGGCGCAGCCTCCTCAGGCTGGCTCGCGAGGAGGCGGAGAGTTCAAGGCGGGGTACCTCGCGAGGTGCCCGTGACGCAAGCCATGACGATCGAGGGCACCAGGCGGGTGCCAGCGCGCGCAGCGTCCTCCTTTCCTCTTTGGTGCAAAGGGGGCAAGCGCAGCCGCGGAGTACCGAGGCATCAGGCAAAGGTTGCCGTTTTGGTGCAACAAGACCAGGACCAAGCAGACTACGAGAGGGAGGTCACCATGGAGCCCAGCACGGCGTCACCGCAGAGTCTTTCGCACGCGAAGACCACCTTTAGTCAGGATAAGAGTACTTGCTGTCCCCCTTCAAATTAGCCCGCCATTGTTGGCTCCCTTCCCGCTCAATATTTGGGAAGAGGACCAGGGCCTCTATAAATAGGGACCGGCCACCCACGTAGCAAAGGGGTCGAAGGGTTCGGTTCGTCGCGTGGATCCGGCTAGCAAGTAGAGAGAGAGAGAGAGAGAGAGAGAGAGAGAGAGAAGGGCAACTGAACTCCTCCTAGCTGTTCACCGCCCCAACCAAGAACAGAGCCTCGCGAGGCAGTTCTTCCTTGTATTGTTCATCATCACCAGCCCCAGGAGGCAATCCATCCACCACACACTGGAGTAGGGTATTACACCACAATGGTGGCCCGAACCAGTATAAATCTTGTGTCTCTTGTGTGATCCTTTAGTAGTTTAGATCCTTGTGAGACGGGGAGGTTGAGGACGTGATTTCCGCGCGCACCCCAGTGTTCGAACCTTAAGGGTCTGCCAGAACCCGAAATCCGACACCAACATTGGTTTTACCATTTGCCACCTAGCCTTTTCTTTTCCCTTGGGAGTCGCGCTCCTGAGGGTCATCATTATTTTACCCCTCGGGCCAGTGCTCCTCTGAGTGTTGGTCCAAACTAGAGTCCCGTGCAGCGCCCCCTCGGGGAAACTCGAGGTTTGGTTTTAGTTGTATGGAGCGCTCATATGAGTGTGCCCTGAGAATGAGATATGTGCAGCTCCTATCGGGATTTGTCGGCACATTCGGGCGGTGTTGCTGGTTTAGTTTTACCCTGTCGAAATGTCTTGTAGAACCGGGATACCGAGTCTGATCGGAATGTCTCGGGAGGAGGTCTATTCCTTCGTTGACCGTGAGAGCTTGTGATGGGCTAAGTTGGGACACCCCTACAGGGATTTGAACTTTTGAAAGCCGTGCCCGCGGTTATGGGCAAATGGGAATTTGTTAATGTCTGGTTGTAGAAAACCTGAAGTTGACCTTAATTAAAATGCATCAACCGCGTGTGTAACCGTGATGGTCTCTTTCCGGCGGAGTCCGGGAAGTGAACACGGTGTTGGAGTTATGCTTGACGTAGGTTGTTCTAGGATCACTTCTTGATCATAGATTTTTGACCATGCTTTTGCCTTCTCTTCTCGCTCTCATTTGCGTATGTTAGCCACCATATATGCTAGACGCTTGCTGCAGCTCCACCTCATATCTTTTACCTTACCCATAAGCTTAAATAGTCTTGATCGCGAGGGTGCGAGATTGCTGAGTCCCCGTGGCTCACAGATACTTCCAAAACCAGTTTGCAGGTGCCGATGTTACCGAGCAGGTGACGCAACCAAGCTCAGGAGGAACTCGATGGAGATCTTGTCCTTTGTGTTGTTTCGTTCTAGTTGGTTAGTAGTGGAGCCCAGTTGGGGTCGATCGGGGACCGTGTCGCATTTGGGGTTCTTCTTTTATTTTGGTTCCGTAGTCGGACCCTGATTGTAACTGGATGATGTAATGCTTTATTCATGTAATTGTGTAAAGTGGCGAGTGTAAGCAAACTATGTATCTCTTTCCCTTATGTCTTACTTGGGTTGTGTGAAGATTACCTCACTTGCGACATTGCTTTCAATGCGGTTATGCCTCTAAGTCGTGCTCCGACACGTGGGAGATATAGCCGCATCGAGGGCGTTACAAAGAACCTCAAAGAGTGGCCCCATATTCCTACCAGAGAAACAAGGACAAAAACATGCATCAACCCCTATGCATAGATTACCCCAATGTCACCTCGGGAATCCACGAGTTGAGTGCCAAAACATACATCAAGTGAATCAATAGAACACCCCATTGTCACCGCGGGTATCCCACGCAAGACATACATCAAGTGTTTTCAAATCCATAATAGTATTCAATCTGATAATAGTGAAACCTCAAAGGTAAAAATCAATTCATCACAAGAAGGTAGAGGGGAAGAAATACCATATGATTCAACTATAGTAACAAAGCTCGAGATACATCAAGATCGTGCCAAATCAAGAACAGGAGAGAGATAGATCAAACACATAGCTACTGGTACATACCCTTAGCCCCGAGGGTGAACTACTCCCTCCTCATCATGGAGGCCGCCGGGATGATGAAGATGGCCTTCGGTGATGGTTCCCCCTCCGGCAGGGTGCCGGAACGGGCTCCCGATTGGTTTTTCGTGGCTACAGAGGCTTGCGGCGGTGGAACTCCCGATCTAGATTTCTTTCTAGGGGTTTCGTGATTTATAGGATTTTTTGGCGTCGGTCTCACGTCAGGGGGGGGGGGTCCCAAGGGACCAATAAGGCAGGGGGCGCGCCCTGGGGGCGCCTTCCACCCTTGTGGTTGCCTCGGGACTCCTCTGGTCCATCTCCGATACTCCGCGGGCTTCTTCTAGTCCATAAAAAATCAACGTAAATTTTCAGCTTGTTTGGACTTCGTTTGATATTCCTTTTCTGTAAAACTCAAAAACAAGGAAAAACGGAAACTGCACAGGGCTCTAGGTTAATAGGATGGGGACGAAGCACTTCATCTATATGCCTTGCTTATTGAAGTTGAATGGGAAAATCAATTGGCTCATTGCTATTGCCAATTCCGTCAAGACCGCAATGCTCCACAAAGAAAAAGGTGTTGATCCAACTATTCCAACACAAAACGGGCTTCCTTCGGCCAACATGGTGGTTAGGAACCAGTGAAGAAGTGGGAGGAGAAGGAGAAGCGAGAAGCCAAGATGATGAAAAAGTTCGAGGTCATCATGACAAGGAAGGTGGAGGCATGTGTCATGTGCAATGAGGTGAAAGAGAGAAAGAAAGCGAAGAGGTTTGTCACCTTCATGGAGATGCAAGACAAGTTGAAGCTCCAAGAGAAAATGTTTGAGATCAAGGCCTCTTCGGCGGACTCCAAAATGGTGTTCATGAAGACGTCGGACATGGATCCTGACGTGGCGAAGATTGTCCAAGCCTACCTCGCAGGCATATTGAAGCGCTTGGCGAAACCGGAAGAGGCCGGACAAGCCGAAGAGTGAGGTCTTTTCATAGACAACCTAACTGTGAGCCGAGAAGGAGGTCTTTGGAACTAACAACCTTATTGGCAACTTTTATGATCGATTTGTATTAAAGACTAATTGAACATCTGATGCTTTTTTCGTGATTGCACATGTTTGGAATTATAATATTTCTACTTAAATTGATATTGATCTAAATGTGTATGTCAAATGGAGGAGACCGGGCCTGGGGGACATTTTCTTTAACACGATACAATCATAGATTCTCATACACACGCACATATGCTCACCCCTATGGGTGTACGCATACACATTCTATCCTCATATTCACCTTCAAGACACGACATCACATTTTTAGATTGACGAAGTTATCACGGGCGCCTGACGGACATTTAATGTCTGTCGTTGGATGGTCTCCGCCCCTATCCGTGACAATTTGTTTCGGAAAAGCATCACACCTATTATAAAAGTTCATCGAAAGTATAAAAGCATCTTAAATATAATAAAAATTACATTGAGATTCCGAAACCATGGATGGTCACTATTGCCATCAGAACAAGCTGCTGACGCGCCACTATCGCTGCTCCACTACCAGAGCCGACTTGACCTTGCAATGACAGTCAGGAAGTCTTCGTGCACGTGCCCTTAAGGACCAACACCCTGTAGCCGCAGTCGTTGCCGTTGAACCCTTGCATAGATCTGAAACAGCTGACACAAAATCTCACCACACGAGTAACCGTAACCTCAATATCCCAAGAAGACGACAGGAATCTACGTCGGAGCTCTATTAACTACGTCTAGACAGACGAACTCGAGAAGGATCGAAGCCTGAAAAACAAACTCGAAAAAGAAGTGCTTCTTCTCGAGCGCCGCACCTGCGAGGACCAAAAACCCTAACCTAAACTACTAATCGTAGCGGAGGTGCCGAGATTCTTCTCCCCTTCCCCGGCCGCTGGAGCGGCAGGCAGATGGGAGGCGAATCCACAGATTAACCGATGAAGTCTGGAGAGGAGAGTTTGTCCTGACTGTCTAGGGTCTGGGAAGAAAAACAAGAGGAAGTCAAACAACCACAACACGACTTGTGAATGCACTCAACTTCCGGGATTATGATTTTGTCTATCCGTGACATTTGGTGAGGTTCATTTTAGTGGCATTGGAGTTGCCCTAAGAGATATACATGCAACTAGTACTACTCTTTCACACTTTAGCGTTTTGGGATTATTTAACTTTCATTAGATGCCTATAATGCGCCGAGACTGAGTGAGTACTTTGTTAATATATGACCCATCTCACTCTCTCACACAGGGTCTAGGAGCGTGTGTTGCAGCCCTTTGTAAATCAATAGCACATTTTTCCTTTTTTTAACTTATTAAAGATTATACAATATTTAAAATCTTACATCCTCGCTACATCATCTTATTATACTTTTCTACACACGTTCGAGAGTGTAGCGGAAAGAATTGCCTAGCCAGTACGAGAGTATTGGAGCTTTGTGTACCTAACGAGAGCGACTGCGTAACCAGACACACGATCCGAGACACGGCTGTATTCTACACTCTCCTACTCCCGCTGGCCGCTGGTACGGAGCATCTGCCCGCAACGCAGGTAGTAAATCCAATCCGGCCGGAGAGGCGGTTAAGCGATAGCGATAACACATCGACCCGATCGAGCGGCACCTCACGTTGTTCCTCCGCAGCCTTGTCGTCGGTTCCCTGTACACGCGCCTCTTACCACGGGCCCGGCTCCACCTCCCTCACGCTTCCCGACGCATCCACACCCGCCGCGCCACACGTGTCGCCGCCCCGCCCCCGCCCCGGCGCGCGCTCCTCCTCCCTCCTTCCCCCAGTCCGCGCATCCGGCACGCACGCACGGCACACTCGCCTCCCCATTCCTTCCCCCCCTCCCCCCTCTCCTCCTCTTCAAAGACCACCACTCCTCCCTCCCTCCCCCGACGCCCACCCCGAGGCCAGGCCAGGGATCCCGAATGCAATCGCGGGCCGCAGTCGCCTAGCCGCCGCGAGGGCTCCACAGCGCGATCGAGGAGGGAGGGGGCTCCGCAGGCGAGGGCTAGCTGCGTGGCGCGTGCGCCGGGGTTGGATGAGAAGGGCGAGGGCGGCGGCGGCGGAGGAGGATGCGGAAGGCGTACAGGGACTCCCTCAAGGTGCTCGAAGCTGACATCCAGCACGCCAACACCCTGTAAGCGCCCCCGATTCCGACGCCCCGTCTCCGAATTTCGCCCCAAATTTGCCTGCTCGCCGCCCGCTCTCCCCTTCCTCGGTGGGAGGGATCGGCCCATGGGTTTCCGTGGGGCTCGTGGGACGCCTCGAGCGTCCGCCGCGACCGAGCAATGCGGCCTGCGAGATCGATCGACCGACCGACCGATCGGTGGGTGGGTGGGTGGGTGAACCGCGCGTCGGCGCCTCCGGTTCCTCAGGCGGAATTCATAGCGGGGGTTGGTCTGGCATGGCAGTCATTTAGACTGGCATTATTATCATTATCCGTGTGCCCACGGGCGGTGGAATGGTGGCAGATCAGCAGCGGGAGGGGGAAGAGATCACATGTGTTCCCCATGTCATATTAAAACACTTTGCCCCATGTGTTTGCGTTCTAAATTATGCTAATCCTTTAGACGAAAAGGGGGAGGATAAGGCAGCTAGTGCGATTCAGGGCAAGGGAGTGGGATCTCTGACCGCAAGTGATCTATCTGACGTGCAGGGCGACTGAATTTCCGCGGGAGTACGATGGGGCGTGCCTGCAGATGCGGCTGTCGTTTAGCCCCGCCGCGCACATATTCCTCTTCCTGGTGCAGTGGACGGACTGCAGCCTCGCTGGGGCTCTCGGATTGATGAGGATCCTCATATACAAGGTTCCGTTGCTTGTTCAACCTCATCATGGCTGTTGGTTCGCTGCTCGTGCTTTAATGAGATTGTAGCTCGTCCTGCAGGTCTACGTCGATGGCACAACCACCATGTCGACCCATGAGAGGAAAGCCAGCATCAAGGAATTCTATGGTATGAGATGAGTTCCTTGTTACTTTAGCCGAAGGTCTGACTATGCTGCTTGTATACTGATTGTACTGTTTTATTGACTGGAATTGTTATACAGCTGTAATATTTCCTTCTTTGCTGCAACTGCAAAGAGGGATCACTGATATGGAGGACAAGAAGCAGAAGGCCGTGTGTATGGAGAGGTACAGAAGGAGAGATGAAGACGAAACAAGCAGCTTATCTGATGTTGATGCTGAGAGGGAGGAGGAATGTGGGATCTGCATGGAGATGAACAGCAAAGTTGTGTTGCCCAACTGCACACATGCGATGTGTCTCAGATGCTATCAGGACTGGTATGCACAAACTTTCAGCTTCTCCCCATGCGTTTCGTGTGATTGCATTTCAGTGGCGTATAACCCTCCCACACCCTACCAAACATTGAGGCGTTGATAATGTGGCTTTATAGATAGGTTTTCGCCTCTCTCTAGTGCCTCGTGTTATGTATGTTGGCTACACTCCCTATTATCCTTCTGTCGCATGGATGTCTCTTGAGAATAATGGAAGTTTACACCCCACAAAACCAAATGTGGAGCTGTTTATAGCGTTGACTTGTGGATAAGCTTATGCCTCATTTTCAGGTTGCTTCTCCACATTCCTGTTCTTATAGCCTTATACACAATATCAAGCCTTCTAAATATGGCATCATTTTGATTTCGAGTGGCTAAACAGAACAGGAATAGTACTTTCTGAATGATGCAGCAATTTTTGTTATGTATCTCCATTACTATGGGTTCCATCATACATTCCTGAAATGAGCAACACCCTACAAAGTGGATGTCCAATTTGCAAACTGCGGATAGTCTAAAAATGCATTGACTGACGACTTGAGACTTCCCTGAACTGTATTCTGTTGTTCTTTGCTCTGAACAACATAACTATGTATTTTATTGAGCACTGACTGTTCTATTAGTTTTTGGTCCAGTTTGTGTACATGCTTTTTGTGCACCATCTGTGTAATCCAGACAGTGTGCTTTGTCAATTAATTAGGGATATGATAGTGTAGGCTTAGGTCGTACTTACATTTACTTTAGCTGGCCATTCACTAGTTAGACGCTGTGTGGGTTCTGCAGATCAACGTAGTTTCATGTTTTTGAAAACGCTTATAGTGCCATGTGGTGATTCATGTGTTTACTGTATCAGTTGTTTAACAACTTCCACGTGGTGTTCCTACAATAGATATGATCTATTTTCTTTTCTTGCAGCCCATGAACAGCTTATCTGGCAGCATAACATGGAATGTTCTCCTATACTTCTGGAGCTGCCATGTAGTTACGACCGTTACAACGTCTGTTTGTTGTTCCAAAACAATGCTTTAACAGAAAAATTATTGTATATTGCAGGAACTCGAGGTCACAGTCCTGCCCATTCTGCCGCGACAACTTGAAGAAGACTGACCCTGGTGACTTGTGGATTTACGTCGAGGACGACGACGTGGTCGACATGGAGACGGTATCAAGAGAGAACCTCAGACGGCTGTTCATGTACATAAACAAGCTCCCTCTGATCGTGCCTGATGTCATCTTCAGTGTCTACGATTCCCACATAAAATGAATGGTGCGGCACTCCCCTTATCAAGGTCCTCAGCCAAGTGCCCAGCTCCTTTTAATCTATTTCGGAAGCTCCCCCAAGCTCTCTGGTTTCCATGCCTGTACCCAAGCCCTTCGAAGTGCCTGAACTGTCGCATTTGTAGTCGCAAACCTTTTGTTTGTGCTTTAGATCTTATTTAGTGCGTACCTGCATGCTTAAGCTAAGCATATCCAGCCAGTTTGTATATATCTCACATGGCTCTGTTAATAGAGAACTGTAGCTTGCCCCAAATGGAGGCGGTGCTGTTTAATATCCTCCCATGTTTCCCCCCTTTGTATAACTGTCTTCAGGTTTGAGCACTGAAGCTGGTACTTGTTTCTTAAGATTATTCTTCGCAGTTTGCATCTGTAATTTTCATGCTATAAAATTATATTACTAAAGTTGTACTACTAAAGCTGCGATAATTTATATGGACAGGAGGGAGTATTGATTAATGCTTGTGAAATTGACATACTCCCTCCTTTCTAGTTTATAGGGTTTATCTTAAAATTTTAGTTTTTCTATTTTATAAGGCTCAATTTGATTGTTTTCCATCACATGTTCAGATTCTAAGGTGCATTAAATCATTGCATATAAGAATTAAAAAAAAATTGATCAATGCATGTACTTTATGCATGCATGCATTGCAATTAATGCATTCATAAATATAATTTTTTGAGGAAAATAAAAGCATTAAAGGGTGCTTGGATACGTTTTAGTCCCATGATTAAAAGTAGTGGGACTAAAACTTGGTAGCCTCACCCATGCTTGGATCCAAATACTAAAGAGACTAAAATCAAGTTATTGAGCATTTATTATCATCCAAATCCTTCAATTCAGAACTCGCATGTGTTAAAGAAGAGGTATTAAATAAGGAGAGAGAGGGCTAATACATATTTTAGTAGGTTTCCTATGACTAAAAAATTTTAGACTCAAGACTAGTCCTAGCCTCTCTTTAGTCAGGGGTGCTTGGAACTTTAGCCTCTAAAAGAGACTATTTTTAGTCAGACTAAAAATAGTCTCTTGGATCCAAACACCCTCTTAGTTAGGTGCTTTTGCAAACTACAGAAAGTATTTCATCACTTATCATCTATCTTGGTTGGTGAGATTTTTAAATTAAGCTCTATAAATCAAAAAGGAGGGAGTAACAATGAGAAGTTGCATTAAATCATATTCTTTTGCTGACAAAGTGATATTAATACAATGAAGTTGGCCGACTACTTCCAATGCATTGGCACTTATATGAAGTGCTAAACATATTAAAAACTTTAGCAATTAAAGCCCTTAATATATAAGTGTTTAACTTGTTGGTGTCAAGCATTCTTCATTTAATGATTTTGCAAATAAAATTCTTCATTCATTGATGGGATTGTTTCATTTAAGTCTATTGCCTAGGTTTTCACGTTTAGCATTGTTTTTTTTTGGGTCGCCATCATTATCTCTCTCCTTTTAATTACCTTGTCACATCAGCCTTTTTGCCTACATGGCAGTCTTAGCACCTGTACAAGATGAAACATTGGGAGGGGCCTCAACAACAGTTTTTGTATTTGGTAATATCTGTTAGTCTGAAACTGCAACATCATAAATGAGTAATACATCCGCAGATTTTTACCGAGATACTGTTATTTGGGGTCATTTGGAGCGCAGACATTTCACAGTAAATAAGTTCAACTCTCATGTAAATTCAGCAGAAGAAGAAGAAGAAGAAGAAAACAATTTGAACTCAACAACAGCACAATCGGCGGAGTGAAGAAGCCTTGATGCTCCGATCCTGATGATTTCTAGAGATCCATGTACATCCGGTAAGCATTCCTCTGTGCGGAGTAGTAGCCCTCGATGGTGGCGTCCACCTGGAACCCGGCCTTCCGGTAAAGCGCCACCGCGGCCGTCCTCGCCGGGTCGACGTGGAGGGACACCCGCTGGACCCGCCTCCTCCGGCACTTCTCGACGGCGGCCTGCAGGAGCGCCTCGCCGAGGCCCTGCCTCCGGCAGCTCTCCTTCACTGCACGCACGCACGCGCCAAAAGTTCAGACCAAAAGCTTGCGGCGACTCTGAGTACGGAGTTTCGACCGGGCGGGGTGATAAAAGTCAGTGCGGGAGGCTCACCGGCGAGTTTGGTGATGGAGGCGCAGAGGGAGGTGGCGCAGGTGTACATGGCGTAGCCGGCGACCTCCTCGTCGTCGCCGACGCCGGACGTCGAGTAGATCAGGCCGGTGTTCCGGCGCTTGAGCTCGTCGTGGAACGAGCGCGCCAGCGACTCGTGCTTCGGGAAGATCTTCTTCTCCAGCCGCACGATGTCGTCGATTACGCGGCCGGCGCGCTCGTGTGAAGGGTCCAACTCGAGGATCGTGGCCGCGGCCGCCATGGCTCTTCACGGACGGGGCGAGCGAACGTGGAGCTCTCTTTTGCAATTCCCCCCTGCTTCTTCCCCGATTAGAAAATCAGTAGACCTAGCACCAAAAAGGGTAATTGCTTGGACAGACTATATCAGTAATTTTGACAAGCAACTTCTGAACTTTTTTGTTTTTGAAAAACTTCAGAACATTATTCATGTGTACCTCATGGGTGAATTTGCAAAATCCGTGCGAGATGTACCCACCAGTAGGATCATCATTGTGACCTTCTCCATTTTTTTCGTGGAAATAATATTTATTGATCAAGGCATAAGGTTATTGTAAGTGCATCTAGTGCCATCCCTAGTTGGTTTTGGAGTATTGACGACAAACCTAGTTGAGGAACTAATGTGTTTGTGAGAATTGCAGGATAACACAGGTAGAAGTCCCTCATTGATTCGGTTTTCCTACCAGAGATGACCCCTAAAAATGTATGAAGACATTAATGTCAAAGGTGGTATATGAAGATATTCACATTGAAGATTATGACAAGAGAAGACACCGCATGAAGCCTATGGAGCTCGAAGACTTAGATCTTGCGTAGTTTTTTTCTTCTGTGTTGAGTCATAGGAACCACCGTACTGTTAAGTGGGGTCCAAAAGAACCAGTCAGAATGACTGAAGTGATGCTTAAACAAAACCTATGTCTTCGAGTGAAGACTATGAGAAGGAATCTTGTCCAGAGTCGGACAAGTCAGCTTTGCTTGTAGCCCAAGTAAATTGCCGTGTGAGTTTGAAATCTGACCGTTGGAACACGTGCCAGTCCTTAGTGACCCAGGGTCATTTCGGACAAATCAGGTCGGGTTGCCTAGTGGCTATAAATAGCCCACCCCCTACAACCATAAACGGTTGGCTGCTCAGATTCAGAGTACGGCTTTTGTCGTTTGAGAGCAACCCATCTTGAAGCCTTTGAGAGAGAATTTCTTGCGAGGATAAAGCCCTAACCACCCAGAGCCAAAGAGAATTATGCATCACTTAAGTCTTCTTGTCTGTGTGATCTGAAGACTTATTACACTTGAGGACTGTGCATCCTCCAGCCGGTTAGGCGTCGCGTTCTGAGCATCCAAGAGACATTGTGGATTGCCGGTGAACAAAGTCTGTGAAGGTTTGGGAGTCTACCTTGAAGACTTACCAGAGTGATTGGGCGAGGTCTGTGTGACCTTAGCTCAAGGGGAATACGGCGAGGACTGGGTGTCCCGAGCTGCGTGTTCAGGACTGGGTGTCCGGGACTGTGTGTCCTTTGGTTTAAATACCTAGCCGCCCTAACCAGACGTACAGTTGTCACAGCAACTGGAACTGGTCCAACAAATCATTGTCTTCAACGAGTCACTGGTTTCATCCTTCCTTTCTCCTTACTTACTGTTATTCCTTGTGAAGTCATTGTATGTCTGCACTGAGTGACTATGTGATCTGTTTGGCTTCTTAATATCTTCCTGCCTGATCCTTACTACCTAGCTGCTATTAGTCATTGTGCTTTCACTTCATTGAATACATGACTATGGTTTACCTAGTGTAGTCTACCTTCCGCTGCATGGTAATAGGTTTATTTCTATCGTTTGTCTTCGAAACTTCCATGTTTTGAAGACTTTCATAAAAATCGCCTATTCACCCCCCCTCTAGTCGATATAACGCACTTTCAGTTATGACAATCGGCAACCACGATGCTAGTGATTTCCTATGGTGTATTACACAACCAACAAGCAGTGTGTTCTTGTGATCTACCCGGAGAGGCAATGCTATGACCGGCTACATTACCTTCATGCTTAACCTTTTTCTAACCGACAACAATGATCTAATCTCCAGAATGTGATGTGCAATTGTGCATGCATCGACCGGTTCTTTCTCGGCTTCTCGATCACCTAGATCGGTTCAGCACAATCATTTTTTACCATGAAGTTGAGCTCCGTCCAGCTCAGGGCGAGGTAGATTCCTTCCCGGATTGCAGTGGCTTCAAGCGTATTGTTACAAAAATCTGACGACCTGATTGCTGCAAAAATAACCACGCAAGCATGGTCTCTGCCTGTGATCTTCTTTTGAGGGAAACCATGCTTATCTCATTTTAGGAAATCATTATGATTTTCTTTTAGCATAACTGGTGCAGATGCAACACATTGTTTTATATGCTAAGTATTGTTTTTTATTTTCCAATGAGTTGTATCAAAGGAATTTGGCGGGCCTGGATTCTGAAAAAAAACATATTTCTTTGGCAGGTGCCTAGGAATCGGATACCGAGTGGTAACTACTCCCTCTGTCCTAAAATATAAGAACGTTTGTAACACTACACTAGTGTCAAAAACGTTCTTATATTATATTATGGGACGGAGGGAGTAGGTTATTATGTCTTATCAGGCACGGGCCAGGTGATGGCAAATGTGTGTGGTGTGGCCTTGACGAAAACTGCGACCACATTCTCTTATGTATTGTGGCGAGAATTGCATGGAGTGTGCTTGTAAGTGCATCTAGTGCCACCCTAGTTGGTTTTGGAGTATTGACGACAAACCTGGTTGAGGGACTAATGTGTTTTTGAGAATTGCAGGACAACACAGGTAGTAGTCCCTCATTAATTCGGTTTACTACCGGAGATGACCCCTAAAAATGTATGAAGACATTAAAGACAAAGGTGGTATGTGAAGATATTCACATTGAAGACTATGACAAGAGAAGACATCGTGTGAAGACTATGGAGCGCGAAGACTTAGTTGTTTCATTGTTTCCTTTTCTTCTTTGTTGAGTCATAGGAACCACCGTACTGTAAAGTGGGTTCCCAGTGAACAAAGTCAGAGTGACTGAAGTGATGCTTAACCACAATCCTATGTCTTCGAGCGAAGACAATGAGAGCAAAACTTATCTAGAGTTGGATAAGTCAGCTTTACTTGTAGCCCAAGTAAAGTTGTCGCGTGTGTTTGAAATCTGACCGTTGGAACACGTGTCAGTTCCTTAGTGACCCAGGGTCATTTCGGACAAATCAGGTCGGTTGCCTAGTGGCTATAAATAGCCCACCTCCGACACCATAAATTGGTTGGCTGCTCAGAGTTAGTACACGACTTTTGTCGTTTGAGAGCAACCCACCTCGAAGCCTTTGAGCGAGAGAAATCCTTGTGAGGACAAAGCCCTAAACACCCAGAGCCAAAGAGTGTTAGGCATCACTGAAGTCTTCCTGCCTGTGTGATCTGAAAACTTGTTACACTTGAGGACTGTGAATCCTCCAGACGGTTAGGCGTCGCGTTCTAAGCATCCAAGAGTCATTGTGGATCGCCAGTGAACGAAGTCTGTGAAGGTTTGGAAGTCTACCTTGAAGACCTACCTGAGTGATTGGGCGAGGACTGGGTGTCCTTAGCTCAAGGGGAATAAGGTGAAGACACTGTCTTCTGAGTTAAATCTCAGCCTCCCTAACCAGACATACAGTTGTCACAACAACTGGAACTGGTCCAACAAATCATTGTCTTCAACAAGCAACTGGTTATATCCTTTCCTTCTCTTATTTACAGTTGGTCCTTGTGAAGTCATTGCCAGCTTGCATTATCTGTTTGTCTTCACTGTGTGACTGTTTGTTCTGATTCGCTTCATACTATCTTCCATCCTGATCCATACTGCCTAGCTGCTATTAGTCTTCATGCTTTCACTTCATTGTATACTTGACTATGGCTTGCCAAGTGTAGTCTACCTTCCGCTGCATGTTTATACGTTCATTTCTATCGTTTGTCTTCAAAACTTCCATGTTTTGAAGACTTTCATAAAAATCGCCTATTCACCCCCCTCTAGTCGATCACTAGCACTTTCAATTGGTATCAGAGCAAGGTATTCCCTTGTTCTATGTGATTCGGTTTAACCACCTAGAGTTTTAGCTATGTCGACTGCAGGGATAATCAAAGTCTACGCTGCGTGCCCCGTCTTCGATGGAACTGAATATCCCTACTGGAAGAATAAGATGCGCATGCATCTTGAAGCCATTGATGTCGACCTCTGGTATGTCGTCAAGAATGGCGTTCCCAAGACTGGTGAAGGTGTCACCCCTGCTGATGTTAAGAAGTGCGTTCAACCGGATTCTACTGCCAAGAACATCATCTGTGGTCACCTGACCAAAGGACAGTATGGCCGTGTGAGTGCTCTGGAAACATTGAAGCTAGTCTGGGACTGGCTCTTCAAGGTCAACGAAGGCGTCTCAACCCAGAGAGATCAAAGGATTAGTGTCCTTCGCAACCTCTTCAATCGCTTCAAGAGAAACGACAATGAGAATGTTCAGCTCACGTTTGATCGCCTCACTGACATCACAAATGAGCTTCAAGCTCTCGGCGCTACTGAGATCACCAAACATGAAATCGTCAAGACGCTCCTGAGATCACTTGACAGCTTGTCTGACACCCTAGCCCTGATGATTCAAGAACGCCCTGACTTCAAGACACTTAATCCGTCTGACATACTTGAAAGGCTCAACACACATGAGTTTCAGCTTTCTGAGAAAAGAGATATCTACGGTCCCAACTATGGCCAAACTCGTGCCTTGAAGGAAAAAGTTATTTCCTCATCTGAAGAAGAATATGACTGCAGTTCTAATGATCCCGAAGACATTGGAAAGGAGCTTGCTATGCTTGTGAAGAAGTTCCAGAAATTCACCAAGAAGAAAGGCTTCAGAAAGGTTTTAGAAAGTCTTCACGATCCAGCTCAAGGAATGATGAAGCTTCTACTCATGACTACAAGAAGAGAACATGCCACAAGTGCAAGAAACCTGGTCACTACATCTCTGAGTGTCCGCAGTGGGACAATGAGAACAAGAAGAAGAAGAAGAGCAAGGAATATGATTCTGATGACAAGAAGAAGAAGAAACACTCAAAGTCCTCTTCCAAGTCTTCCTCAAAGTCTTCATCACACAAGAAGAGTTCATCTGGCAAGGCTCGTGCGTTTGTTGGCAACCAAATGGATTCAGAGGAGGAGTCTGCTTCTGAGGAGGCGGAGGTGGAGTCTGAGGAGGAGTACGACTCCGGTGTCCCAAGTCTGGCTACAGCCTATGTTGCCAAGTCCATCTTCAATACTGAAGACAATGGTTCCATCACCCACGCTGATGACTGATGTCTACTACACAACCTTATTCTTGTAGACGTTGTTGGGCCTCCATGTGTAGAGGTTTGTAGGACAGTAGCAAATTTCCCTCAAGTGGATGACCTAAGGTTTATCAATCCGTGGGAGGCGTAGGATGAAGATGGTCTCTCTCAAGCAACCCTGCAACCAAATAACAAAGAGTCTCTTGTGTCCCCAACACACCCAATACAATGGTAAATTGTATAGGTGCACTAGTTCGGCGAAGAGATGGTGATACAAGTGGTATATGGATGATAGATAAAGGTATTTGTAATCTGAAAATATAAAAACAGCAAGGTAACTAATGATAAAAGTGAGCGTAAACGGTATTGCAATGTGTTGGAACAAGTCCTAGGGTTCATACTTTCGCTAGTGCAAGTTCCCTCAACAATAATAACATAATTGGATCACATAACTATCCCTCAACATGCAACAAAGAGTCACTCCAAAGTCACTAATAGCGGAGAACAAACGAAGAGATTATGGTAGGGTACGAAACCACCTCAAAGTTATTCTTTCCAATCAATCCGTTGGGCTATTCCTATAAGTGTCACAAACAGCCCTAGAGTTCGTACTAGAATAACACCTTAAGACACAAATCAACCAAAACCCTAATGTCACCTAGATACTCCAATGTCACCTCAAGTATCCGTGGGTATGATTATACGATAAGCATCACACAATCTCAGATTCATCTATTCAACCAACACATAGAACCTCAAAGAGTGCCCCAAAGTTTCTACTGGAGAATCACGACGAAAACGTGTGCCAACCCCTATGCATAGGTCCATGGGCAGAACCCGCAAGTTGATCACCAAAACATACATCAAGTGAATCATGTGACATCCCATTGTCACCACAGATACGCACGGCAAGACATACATCAAGTGTTATGAAATCTTTAAAGACTCAATCCGATAAGATAACTTCAAAGGGAAAACTCAATCCATTACAAGAGAGTAGAGGGGGGGGGGGAGAAAACATCATAAGATCCAACTATAATAGCAAAGCTCGCGATACATCAAGATCGTGCCAAATCAAGAACACGAGAGAGAGAGAGAGATCAAACTCATAGCTACTGGTACATACCCTCAGCCCCGAGGGAGAACTACTCCCTCCTCGTCATGGAGAGCACCGGGATGATGAAGATGGCCACCAGAGAGGGATTCCCCCTCCGGTAGGGTGCTGGAACGGGTCTAGAGTGGCTTTCGGTGGCTACAGAGGCTTCTGGCGGCGGAACTCCTGGTCTATTGTGCTCCTCGTTCGTTTTAGGGTATATGGAGATATATATAGGCGAAAGAAGTACGTCAGGGGAGCCACAAGGGGCCCACGAGGGTGGAGGGCGCGCCGCCTACCTCGTGGTTTCCTCGAAGCTTCCTTGACGTGGACTCCAAGTCTCCCGGGTTGCTTTCCTTCCAAAAATAAGTTTCGTGAAGTTTTAGGTCAATTGGACTCCGTTTGATTTTCCTTTTCTGAGATACTCTAAAACAAGGAAAAAACAGGAACTGGCACTGGGCTCTGGGTTAATAGGTTAGTCCCAAAAATAATATAAAAGTGTATAATAAAGCCCATAAACATCCAAAACAGAAGATAATATAGCATGGAGCAATCAAAAATTATAGATACGTTGGAGACGTATCAGCATCCCCAAGCTTAATTCCTGCTCGTCCTCGAGTAGGTAAATGATAAAAATAGAATTTTTGATGCGGAGTGCGACTTGGCATAGTTTCTATGTAATTCTTCTTAATTGTGACATGAATATTCAGATCTCAAAGATTCAAGATAAAAGTTCATATTGACATAAAATAAATAATACTTCAAGCATACTAACTAAGCAATTATGTCCTCTCGGAATAACATGGCCAAAGAAAGTTCATCCCTACAAAATCATATAGTTTAGTCATGCTCAATTTTCGTCACACAAGAATGCTCTCATCATGCACAACCCCAATGACAATCCAAGCAATTGTTTCATACTTTAGTAATCTCAAACTCATAAACCTTCACACAATACATGAGCGCGAGCCATGGATATAGCACTATGAGTGGAATAGAATATGATGATGGGGGTTATGTGGAGAAGACAAAAAGGAGAAAGTCTCACATCAACGAGGCTAATCAATGAGCTATGGAGATGCCCATCGATTGATGTTAATGCAAGGAGTAGGGATTGCCATGCAACGGATGCACTAGAGCTATAAATGTATGAAAGCTCAACAAAAGAAACTAAGTGCGTGTGCATCCAACTTGTTTGCTCACGAAGACCTAGGGCACTTGAGGAGGCCCATTGTTGGAATATACAAGCCAAGTACTATAATGAAAAATTCCCACTAGTATATGAAAGTGACAAAACAAGAGACTCTCTATCATGAGGATTATGGTGCTACTTTAAAGCACAAATGTGGCGAAGGATAGTAGCATTGTCCCTTCTCTCTTTTTCTCTTATTTTTTTGGGCCTTCTTTTTTTATGACCTTTCTCTTTTTTTGGGGCCTTCTCTTTTTTATGGCCTTTCTCTTTTTTTTATTCCTCACTTGGGACAATGCTCTAAAAATGATGATCATCACACTTCTATTTATTTACAACTCGATACTAGAACAAAAGATGACTCTATATGCATGCCTCCGGCGGTGTACCGGGATATGCAATGAACCAAGAGTGACATGTATGAAATAATTATGAATGGTGGCTTTTCCACAAATACTATGTCAACTACATGAGCATGCTAAGCAATATGACAATGATGAATGTGTCATGATAAACGGAATGGTGGAAAGTTGCATGGCAATATATCTCGGAATGGCTATGGAAATGCCATAATAGGTAGGTATGGTGGCTGTTTTGAGGAAGATATAAGGAGGTTTAGGTGTGATAGAGCGTATCATATCACGGGGTTTGGATGCACCGGCGAAGTTTGCATCAACTCTCAATGTGAGAAAGGGCAATGCACGGTACCGAAGAGGCTAGCAAGGATGGAAGGGTGAGAGTGCGTATAATCCATGGACTCAACATTAGTCATAAAGAACTCACATACTTATTGAAAAAATCTACAAGTCATCAAAAACCTCGGCACTACGCGCATGCTCCTAGGGGGATAGATTGGTAGGAAAAGACCATCGCTCCTCCCCGACCGCCACTCATAAGGAAGACAATCAAAGAACACCTCATGTTTCAAATTTGTTACATAATGTTTACCATACGTGCATGCTACGGGACTTGCAAACTTCAACACAGGCATTTCTCAAATTCACAACTACTCAACTAGCACGACTTTGATATTATTACCTCCATATCTCAAAACAATCATCAAGCATCAAACTTCTCTTAGTATTCAGAACACTCATAATTTTTTTACTAATCTCGAATACCTAGCATATTAGGATTATTTAAGAAAATTACCATGCTATTTAAGACTCTAAAAATAATCTAAGTGAAGCATGAGAGTTCATCTATTTCTATAAAATAAAACCACCACCGTGCTCTAAAAGATATAAGTGAAGCACTAGAGCAACGGCAAACTACTCCGAAAGATATAAATGAAGATCCATGAGTAGTTGAATAATTATGCAACTATGTGAAGACTCTCTAACATTTAAGAATTTTAGATCTTGATAATTTATTCAAACAACAAGCAAAACAAAATAACATAAAATGACGCTCCAAGCAAAACACATATCATGTGGTGAATAAAAATATAGCTCCAAGTAAAGTTACCGATGAACGAAGATGAAAGAGGGGATGCCTTCCGGGGCATCCCCAAGCTTAGGCTCTTGGTCATCATTGAATATTAACTTGGGGTGCCTTGGGCATCCCCAAGCTTAGGCTCTTGCCACTCCTTATTCCATAGACCATCGAATCTTTACCCAAAACTTGAAAACTTCACAACACAAAACTTAACAGAAAACTCGTAAGCTCCGTTAGTATAAGAAAATAAATCACCACTTCAAGGTACTGTAATGAACTCATTCTTTATTTATATTGGTGTTAAACCTACTGTATTCCAACTTGTCTATGGTTTATAAACTTTTTTACTAGCCATAGATTCATCTAAATAAGTAAACAACACAATGAAAACAGAATCTGTCAAAAACAGAACAGTCTGTAGTAATCTGAATCAAACGTATACTTCTGGAACTCGTAAAATTCTCTAATAAATTGCTGGACCTGAGTAATTTATCTATTAATCGTCTGCAAAAATAATTAACTAAATAGCACTTTGCAATAAAAAATGGCAGCAATTCTCGTGAGCGCTAAAGTTTCTGTTTTCTACAGCATGATCGCAAAGACTTTCCCCAAGTCTTCCCAAAGGTTCTACTTGGTACAAACACTAATTAAAAGCATAAAACCACATATAAACAGAGGCTAGATGAATTATTTATTACTAAACAGGAGCAAAGCAAGGAACAAAAATAAAATTGGGTTGCTTCCCAACAAGCGCTATCGTTTAACGTCCCTAGCTAGGCATGATGATTTCAATGATGCTCACATAAAAGATAAGAATTGTAACATAAAGAGAGCATCATGAAGAATATGACTAGCACATTTAAGTCTAACCCACTTCCTATGCATAGGGATTATGTGATCAAACAACTTGTGGGAACAATAATCAACTATCATAGGAGGGCAAAACAAGCATAACTTCAAAACTTTAAGCACATAGAGAGGAAACTTGATATTATAGAAATTCCTACAAGCATATGTTCCTCCCTCATAATAATTTTCAGTAGCATCATGAATTAATTCAACAATATAACTATCACATAAAGCATTCTTTTCATGATCTACAAGCATAGAAAATTTACTACTCTTCACATAAGCAAACTTCTTCTCATAATAATAGTGGGAGCAAACTCAACAAAATAATTATCATGTGAGGCGTAATCCAATTGAAAACTAAAATCATGATGACAAGTTTCATGGATATCATTATTCTTTATAGCATACAAGTCATCACAATAATCATCATAGATATCAACTTCGTTCTCATAATCAATTGCAACCTCTTCCGGAATAGTGGATTCATCACAAAATAAAGTCATGACCTCTCCAAATCCACTTTCATCAATATAATCATCATAAATAGGAGTCATGCTTTCATCATAATAAATTTGCTCATCAAAACTTGAGGGACAAAAAATATCATCTTCATCAAACATAGCTTCCCCGAGCTTGTGGCTTTGCATATCATTAGTATCATGGATATTCAAGGAATTCATACTAACAACATTGCAATCATGCTCATCATTCAAAGATTTAGTGCCAAACATTTTAATGCATCCTTCTTCTAACACTTTGGCACAATTTTCCTTTCCATCATACTCACAAAAGATATTAAAAATATGAAGCGTATGAGGCAAACTCAATTCCATATTTTTTGTGATTTTCTTTTATAAACTAAACTAGTGATAAAACAAGAAACTAAAAGACTCGATTGCAAGATCTAAAGATATACCTTCAAGCACTCACCTTCCCGACAACGGAGCCATAAAAGAGCTTGATGTCTACTACACAACCTTCTTCTTGTAGACGTTGTTGGGCCTCCATGTGCAGAGGTTTGTAGGACAGTAGCAAATTTCTCTCAAGTGGATGACCTAAGGTTTACCAATCCGTGGGAGGCGTAGGATGAAGATGGTCTATCTCAAGCAACCCTGCAACCAAATAACAAAGAGTCTCTTGTGTCCCCAACACACCCAATACAATGGTAAATTGTATAGGTGCACTAGTTCAGCAAAGAGATGGTGATACAAGTGGTATATGGATGATAGATAAAGGTATTTGCAATCTGAAAATATAAAAACAGCAAGGTAACTAATGATAAAAGTGAGCGTAAACGGTATTGCAATGTGTTGGAACAAGGCCTAGGGTTCATACTTTCGCTAGTACAAGTTCCCTCAACAATAATAACATAATTGGATCACATAACTATCCCTCAACATGCAACAAAGAGTCACTCCGAAGTCACTAATAGCGGAGAACAAACGAACAGATTATGGTAGGGTACGAAACCACCTCAAAGTTATTCTTTCCAATCAATCCGTTGGGCTATTCCTATAAGTGTCACAAACAGCCCTAGAGTTCATACTAGAATAACACCTTAAGACACAAATCAACCAAAACCCTAATGTCACCTAGATACTCCAATGTCACCTCAAGTATCCGTGGGTATGATTAGACGATATGCATCACACAATCTTAGATTCATCTATTCAACCAACACATAGAACCTCAAAGAGTGCCCCAAAGTTTCTACCGGAGAATCACGACGAAAACGTGTGCCAACCCCTATGCATAGGTCCATGGGCGGAACCCGCAAGTTGATCACCAAAACATACATCAAGTGAATCACGTGATATCCCATTGTCACCACAGATACGCACGACAAGACATACATCAATTGTTCTCAAATCTTTAAAGAGTCAATACGATAAGATAACTTCAAAGGGAAAACTCAATCCATTACAAGAGAGTAGAGGGGGGAGAAAACATCATAAGATCCAACTATAATAGCAAAGCCCGCGATACATCAAGATCGTGCCAAATCAAGAACACGAGAGAGAGAGAGAGAGATCAAACACATAGCTACTGGTACATACCCTCAGCCTCAAGGGAGAACTACTCCCTCCTCGTCATGGAGAGCATCGGGATGATGAAGATGGCCACCGGAGAGGGATTCCCCCTCCGGCAGGGTGCCGGAACGGGTCTAGATTGGCTTTTGGTGGCTACAGAGGCTTCTGGCGGCGGAACTCCTGATCTATTGTGATCCTTGATCGTTTTAGGGTATATGGAGATATATAGGTGGAAGAAGTATGTCAGGGGAGCCACGAGGGGCCCACGAGGGTGGAGGGCGTGCCCCCTACCTCGTGGCTTCCTCGAAGCTTCCTTGACGTGGACTCCAAGTCTCCCGGGTTGCTTTCCTTCCAAAAGTAAGTTGCATGAAGTTTTAGGTCAATTGGACTCCATTTGATTTTCCTTTTCTGAGATACTCTAAAACAAGGAAAAAACAGGAACTGGCACTAGGCTCTGGGTTAATAGGTTAGTCCCAAAAATAATATAAAAGTGTATAATAAAGCCCATAAACTTCCGAAACAGAAGATAATATAGCATTGAGGAATCAAAAATTATAGATATGTTGGAGACGTATCAGCATCCCCAAGCTTAATTCCTGCTCTTCCTCGAGTAGGTAAATGACAAAAATAGAATTTTTGATGCGGAGTGCTACTTGGCATAATTTCAATGTAATTCTTCTTAATTGTGGCATGAATATTCAGATCCGAAAGATTCAAGATAAAAGTTCATATTGACATAAAATAAATAATACTTCAAGCATACTAACTAAGCAATTATGTCCTCTCGGAATAACATGACAACGACTCAACCCTTCGAATTGCTACACATGGACCTCTTCGGCCCTACTCACTACTCTACTCTTACTACTACTGCTTGTCTCTATGGCTTCGTCATTGTTGATGATTATTCAAGATATACATGGGTACATATAATCCTCTACAAGACTGAAGTGCAGGATGTCTTCAGACGCTTCACCAATCGAGCCATGAACAACTATGGCGTCAAGATCAAGTACATCAGAAGTGACAATGGCACTGAATTCAAGAACACCGGCCTCGACACATATCTTGATACATTGGGCATCACTCATGAGTTCTCAGCTCCGTACACGCCGCAGCAGAATGGCATCGTGGAACACAAGAACAGAACACTCATTGAGATGGCTCGGACGATGCTCGATGAATACAAGACACCAAGAAAGTTCTGGCCTGAAGCTAATGATACTGCATGCCATGTCATCAACCGTGTTTACCTTCACAAGCTTCTAAAGAAAACATCCTATGAACTCCTCACTGGTAAGAAGCCAAATTTCAGTTACTTCAGAGTATTTGGTGCTAGGTGCTGGATCAAGGATCCACATCACACTTCAAAATTTGCACCGAAAGCACATGAAGGTTTTATGCTTGGTTACGGAAAGGATTCGCACTCCTACAGAGTCTTCAACCTATTTCACTATAAAGTGGTTGAAACTATGGATATGCAGTTCGATGAGACTAACGGCTCGCAAAGAGAGCACCTGCCAAATGTGCTAGATGAAATCCCACCCAGTGAATCCATCAAGCTTATGGGAACTGGAGAAATCATACCGTCTGAAGTACAGCCTGAAGAGGAACTTATCATTTCTGCAGCTAATCAACCTGAAGACAATGCTCAGCCTGAAGACAATCCTTCAAACGATGACAATGATCAGCAAGAGCAAAATCTTCGTCCAGTTCATCCTCAAATTGCAAATGAAGTACAGATTGAGAAGATAATTGATAACATCAATGCACCTAGTCCACTCACTCGTTCAAGGGCAACACAGCTAGCAAATTTCTGTGGGCACTTTGCATTTGTCTCAATATCTTAACCCAAGAAAGTTGATGAAGCCTTCATGGAACCTGAACGGATTCAAGCCATGCAAGAAGAGCTTTAACAGTTCGAGCTGAATAATGCTTGGGAACTGGTCAAGCATCCTGATCCTCGTAAACACAATATCATAGGCACTAAATGTATATATCGCAACAAGCAAGATGAGCATGGTCAAGTTGTCAGAAACAAGGCTCGTCTCGTTGCTCAAGGATACACTCAAGTTGAAGGAATTGACTTCGATGAAACATTTGCTCCTGTGGCTAGGCTTGAAGCTATTCGCATACTGCTAGCCTATGCAAATCATCATAACATTCTTCTGTATCAAATGGATGTGAAGAGTGCCTTTCTCAATGGCAAGATTGAATAAGAAGTGTATGTTGCACAACCGCCTGGTTTTGAAGATCCAAAACATCCTGACATGGTTTACAAGCTCAACAAGGCATTGTATGACCTCAAACACGCCCCTCGTGCTTGGCATGACACACTCAAAGACTTCCTAAAGAGCAAAGGCTTCAAACCTGGCTCCCTGGATCCCACACTCTTCACGAAGACATATGATGGTGAACTGTTTGTGTGCCAAATATATGTGGATGACATTATCTTCGGCTGCACTAATCAAAAATACAGTGATGAGTTTGGACACATGATGCAAGAGAAATATCAAATGTCCATGATGGGTGAGCTGAAGTTCTTCCTTGGTCTTCAAATACGGCAGCAATGCAACGGCATCTTCATATCTCAAGAGAAATACCTCAAAGATTGCCTGAAGAAGTTTGGAATGCAAGACTTCAAAGGTTACGCGACGCCAATGCCAACTAAGAGTCATCTTGGTCCTGACGCCGATGGTAAAGAGTTTGATCAAAAGGTATACTGCTCCATGATTGGTTCTTTGCTTTATTTATGTGCATCTAGGCCAGATATCATGCTTAGTGTTTGCGTGTGTGCCCGATTCCAAGCGGCACCAAAGGAATCACATCACTTAGCTGTGAAGCGAATTCTTTGATATTTAGCTTACACCCCAACACTAGGATTATGGTATCCAAAGGGCTCAGAGTTTGATCTAGTTGGATTCTCGGATGCTGATTATGCTGGTGACAAGGTGGATCACAAGTCTACATCAGGCACATGTCACTTTCTGGGACGATCACTTGTGTGTTGGTCTTCAAAGAAGCAGAACTGTGTATCTGTCTCCACTGTTGAATCTGAATATATTGCTGCTGGATCTTGCTGCGCTCAGCTTCTATGGATGAAGCAAACACTCAAAGACTATGGCATTCATCTGAAACAGGTGCCACTCTACTGCAACAATGAAAGCGCCATCAAGATTGCCAACAACCCAGTTCAGCACTCGAAGACAAAGCACATTCAGATCCGTCATCACTTTCTCAGAGATCATGTCATGAAGGAAGATATTGATATCATTCACGTCAACACTGAAGAGCAACTAGTAGATATCTTCACAAAGCCCTTGGATGAGAAAAGGTTTTGCAAGTTGCGGTGTGAGCTAAATATCTTGGAATCCTCAAAGCTCCTATGATCAGGCACACATCCTAACACTTATGCATGTTGATGACTTAGATGTGCAACACATGAAATAACATATATCTTCAATCAATGAAGACTTACACTCGAAGTGTGAATACATTAACGCGGAATTTGACTTCGGAGCGCCATGATAATTGTGCGCCGTGTCTGGGTCTAATACTTCCTATACGGTGGGTAACGCCACCACCAAACTTTGGTTTTGATTGTTTTTCTGTTGGCGTTACATTTGCTATGTCTTTGCATTCGTTTTGTCTTCAAATTTCAACATGTCCTCATGTTTATCTTCACTGTTGATTTGGTCTTATTCGGATATACTCATATATTAGCGTTCTGTCCTCTACAGCATTCAGTTATAGCTATGTCATCTCGTTCGAATCTTTTGAACCAAGTGAATGTGATCGGACCCTAACCTTTCTATGCTCCCATCTCAAATCTATCTATCCAAATCATATGCATTCTATTGAAACTGTCGAATGTCTTCTCTGCATCCTTGTCAACGGAAGATATAGAAACAAACATTAAATCAGTTTTAAATGCTCAATCCTTTTTGCCTGAAACCTGGAGAAGCGGGAACGACCACCCGACAATCCAGGCGTGCGTGGGAATGTGGAACAACCTCCAATGTGTTGCATGTTCACCACGTGTCCTTCAGATGTGAACCGCCAGGGGCACCTGCGTAATAATGCTGCGCCATCCCTGACCTTATAAATACACGCCACACCCCAGTCATTATCTCTTCTTCCACTTCTCCTTCTCGCACAAACCGTAGCGCCACCGCTAGCTCTCGACGACACCGGCAACGAAGCGCTTAGCTGCCGCGACCTCACCGACGCCATCCTCACGTCGGCCGCAGACATCGTCTTCTCCGTCGTCGCCGTAGGTGTGCTCCGTCGCCAAGTTAGGGCACGGAAGATTGAACTGCTCGGCCTCATCTCCTACTCCGTCTAGCAGTTCCTCGAGTGGTAAATAAAACCTCCTTTTACAGTCCTTTTTTGATCTGATAGATTCATCTTTTTCAACCACAAGTGATTTCTGTCCCAACAAATTGAATCTATCCTTTTCTGCATCTCATAACATGCCTAGTATGTTCACTTATGCTTCAAAAAGTAGTTAGATTCCTCACATGTACTTATTCGTGGATTCGTATAAATCTGGAACCAACTCTCTACATATGAGTGAATGTCTTCGCACTATGAGGTCAATGTCTTCTAAACTGATTTATCTTCAAAATCTTCTGAGAATGCATATCACCTCTTCCCCTTCCCTCGCATCTCTAATGCTATCACATGTACATGTTCGTGGGAGAATCCCTTGGTTCTCATAGTCTGCATTCATTTGCAGAGTTCTTACAACATCACATCAATTTTCCCGAAGCTAATTCATGTCTGACCAGTAGAAGGAAGCCTTTGCATGTTTTGAAGCCATTCAGTCTGAACTTCATGGCGACAGAAAAATCAGTCAGGAAGGGCGGCAGACAGCACCGTGAAAACACTGCCAAGGACCTGCCACCAGATCTCTATGATCTATACAAGTCAGATCCATAAGAGACCTGTGGAGAACGCAAGAACCGAATCCAATGGATTCGAAGACATTGGGCAGAGGAATGGTTCAAGTACAGATTTGTAACTGATGAATATGCTGAAAAGAATGCCATCAAGTTCCCCTGGGGAGCTATTATATACAAAGGTCTTCAGCCCAAGTCGAAGTCCGAAGCTATTGCTCAAGGCTTCTACCCCTGCATGATCCGTGGACCTCAGGCTGCTAATGCCGACCCATCCTCTCTGTTATGGTGTCGTGAAGACAATCTCTTTAAGCGCAACTTCCAGTTTGCCAAAACTTCTGCCAAAGAGAACAAGAAGTCACTTGGGTTAGACTTCAACCCCGGTCCCTCTACTCCTCGTGCTGACGGCACACGCGATGCTGAACCCAATATTGTTGGACCCTTCTACAACCTTGAAGGTCTCATCACTCACATTCAGGTTCAAGGGGCAGCCGTGGATCACTCTGCAGATGACGCTGATTCTGACGAAGCGCCTGCACCACCGAAGCATGTGAAGCAAAAGAAACCAAAGGCTTCAAAGTCCTCCTCCGAACCAAAGGTCTCGCGGGCGAAGCCTCTGGCCACTGCACCTCCTGAAGCCAGTGTGCAGTCTGAAGATCTCTCTCGCATCTCCAAGTCTGACAAGATGAAGAAGCCCATGCAACCAACTGGTTAAGCATTGACACATGCTGCCATTCTGAGGAATGAGAACGAAGCCATTGATCTGTCTAGTGACGACGATCTTGGCGATGATGCTTGTCGTTGTCAAAACTGGCGGATCTCGGGTAGGGGGTCCCGAACTGTGTGTCTAGGCCGGATGGTAACAGGAGGCAAGGGACACGAAGTTTTACCCAGGTTCGGGCCCTCTTGATGGAGGTAAAACCCTACGTCCTGCTTGATTAATATTGATGATATGGGTAGTACAAGAGTAGGTCTACCACGAGATTAGAGAGGCTAAAACCCTAGAAGCTAGCCTATGGTATGATTGTATGTTGTGATTGTTGTCCTATGGACTAAAAACCCTTCGGTTTATATAGACACCGGAGAGGGTTAGGGTTACACAAGGTCGGTTACAAAGGAGGAGATATCCATATACGTATTGCCTAGCTTGCCTTCCACGCCAAGTAGAGTTCCATCCGGACACGAGACGAAGTCTTTAATCTTGTATCTTCATAGTCTAACAGTCCGACCAGTGGAAATAGTCCGGCTGTCCAGAGACCCCATAATCCAGGACTCCCTCAGTAGCCCCCGAACCAGGCTTCAATAACGATGAGTCCGGCGCGCAGTATTGTCTTCGGCATTGCAAGGCGGGTTCCTCTCCAAATTCTATGTACCTGTCGAAATAATGTCCGGTTTCTTGTGAAGATTTGTACTCCTTGGCTTCTACGCCCAATAATGGCCACTTTCCATATGTCGAGCGGATGTGAAGAGCGAGGGTGTTTTCACATTTAGCCCCTAGCTGTGTGAATGAGCCGCCTATTTAAAAAGACGAGGATTCAGATCCAAATCACACCATCCTCCCTTGGCGAGCCTTCATCGGAGCACACCCGACAGAGATCCATTCCATCATGGCCGGTCGACGCAGCTCCTCCTCTCGCACCCCTAGCTCCAAGCCTGGAGATTGGGAGAAATGTTCCGTCCCGCACAACAAATTAGTGATGCTTCAGTCCAATGGATTTCTTCCCCCAGCGTACCTGGTCCCGGTTCGAGCCGGGCTTGCCACCTATAATGGCGGAGAGCAATCGGAGAGCCTTCCCAATCCCTCCAAGGGAGAGCGGGTTTGCCTTGTCCCTTATTTGGTAAGAGGGCTCGGATTTCCAATTCATCCGTTTCTCCGGGGGGCTCCTGGAGTTCTACGGCCTCTAGTTGCACAATCTTACGCCTTCCTCCCTACTGCATATCGCGGGATTCGTAGCCCTTTGCGAGTTGTTTTTGGGCTATGAAGATCATTTCGCTCTATGGAAGAAGTTGTTCTGCCTTGTGCCCCGTTCTCAGAAGGGGTCAATATATCAAGTGGGCGGAGCCGAAGTGTGGTGTGTCGCCGGGACCGGATACCTGTCCGGAACCCCAAAGAAGACGTTCGAAGACTGGCCTTCAGAATGGTTTTATATAGAAGACGTCCCCCTCCCGGATCCTATTCGGATCGGCCTTCCTGAGTTTGACAACGCCCCTTTGAAGAAGCGCCGGAGTTGGCGTCTACGGAGCCCCCTGGAGGAAGATGACAGGGACATTCTTTACCTGATGAGCCGGATAAGTTTTTTAGCTCGATCCGGATTGACCATGATCGAGGTCATGGCCACATGTATCATGCGGGGGGTGCAGCCGCTTCAGTATAGAGGCCACCCCATGTGGGATTTCAACGGGGAGGATGACGCCATCCGCCACGGCCGCAAAGGGTCGGGATCGGCTGCTGGTCTAATAAAGATCTTATCCACTTTGTACAAGGGAGAAGAGGAGGAATTCTTTCGTGTCAACCCACAGGGCGGTTTTTCTATTTACGACCCTATGAGCTGGGTAAGCGGAGACTTTTTATCGCTCATCCATTTCGTATTCCCGTAGTTAAGTATTCATTCTAGCGATTTCATCGCAGGAGCTGCGCCAGGCTGTAAAGGAGATAAACAGCCCTCCTCCACAACCCGAGGACCCTGGACGGTCCCATGATCCGGCCTCCCAGGAGGATCCGGACATATTTGTGGAGCTGATCGATGGGGTATTTTACCAATCGAGTAATGACAATGCTTTGGTGGCCATTACGGCCGATTACCCTGGGCTAGTTCCAGCCTCACAGGTGACTGAGACCGAAGTCCCAGCACTTAAAAAGGGATCCGTCCTTGCGCTTTTTTGATTGCCGTATAATAGCCGTGTTTTGCAGGGGAGGTCCTCGGGGCAGAAGGTCGAGCCTGTGGCAGCTAGCCAACAAGGGGCCGCGAGGCCAGGCAGGCTGAAAAGATCCGCAGTCCGGATTGAGACACTGGCGCAGCGGTATGGCGCGCCGTCTTTATTGCAAGACATTATTCTCAGAGGCATATTAACGCCCATGCCTTCTTTTCAGGAAAAAGAGCGCTCGCCGGACTATAGCCGGAGAGGCTACCAATCGCGCCTCCACAAGCCAGGCTCCAAGGCCGGATTCGGAGGCGGGAACGAATACAAGGCGTGCGTCGGGTGCTCCTCCGACAGAGGATGCGGATAAACTGTCCGCCACCCATTCCGAGGTGGAAAGTGCCATGAACCACAGGCGTCGCCGGACTGTTCTTCGTGACGCTTGTTTCTCCCAAGAGGCATTGGATGCCTTCAATTCGGGAGACGCGCACCTCCGTGCCGCTCAAAATGGTCTAGCCAGAGCCACGGAGCAGTATGTAAAAGACATACGGGTGAGAAAATTTGATGATTATATATATCAGTAGCCCCTGAGACTTGAAACAGTTAGGATAACTGATTTAAGGATCATTTGTTATGCAGTTTCTTACAGAAAAGAATACTCAACTGTCCCAGGAGCTGGAAGAGTGCAAAGCCCAACTTTAGGCCGCACTGGCCGCAGCAGGGGAGCCCAAAGAGACCCCCTCTGGTAACATATCCTTCGAATGATAAATATCATATTAGAATGCGGCGTATATGCAGATCTGACGATAAAATTGCAGATGACGCTGGAGTGAATCCGGATAAGCAACAGCTCATACGCCAGCTGAAGGCCGGTGAGAGCGTGCTTATGAGGGTGAGGCAGGAGAAGAATGATCTCCTAGATGCCAACACCAAGCTGGGCGTGGAACTAAAAGATGTTCGGGCCCAGCTATCGGACTCTGTTAAGGAGAATCGGCGGCTTCGACGCGGCATATTCAGTAAGTGCTTGAACAAACTTTGAAAAAGAGTTTGGCGAGGAAGTTGGCTGATAGAGTTATGTCTGTAGGTATGCTAACAGGTCGTCCTGCCGAGGATATGCTCGGTTCAACGGGTGATCTTCTTCCCGAGCTCTCTCAGCTGCACGAACGAGTTCGGCAGGTGATGCAAGGCGTCGCCCAGGCCTTGTGGCCATCCGTCTCCATACCCGAAGGCCTTGGAGAGCTTGCAGAAAAGCTGAAGGGAGCACGGCGGCGCTTCCGATTATGGAAGATATCGGCTTGCCGTCAGGGCGCCAGGGAAGCCTGGGCAATGGTGAAGACACGGTACACGAAGGCTGACCCAAACCACATGGCCGAAGTCGGACCAGTGGGGCCTGATGGGAAGGAGATCCCTGTGAGCTTAGTGTACGGCCAAGTAGAATTGGCCACAAAGTATTCCCAACAGGACTGTAGACTAGACAGCCTATTAGATGGTATTGAAGAGGAATTCAACTAGTCAAATTGACTATGTAATTTTAAAGTGACATCTATGATGCCTTCTAGCCGGATTGTAGATCGTTTGTCGTGGCGGACCTTTTCACTTCAACCTCGGGACCCGACAGTCCGGAGTGTATCCGAATACCCTATCGGTTATGTAAGAACTGGGGCATGGGTGGAGACCAGGCATAGGGGTCATTAGTGCTTTATCAGACAAGTGCCCAACTAGTTATGTTATATTACATGGGTAGTAAGAAACATCTTCCAGGGAGAATAGTTCCGTTAAGGGTTCCTTTCCCTGGGTAAGCATGCCCTAAAGTGCATGTCTGGACTGCGATAAGAAGCGCAAAAAAATCATCCGGGGGTAGATATGAATAATGAAAGTCATCTTTTGTTCACCGACCGAATATTCCCTTAAGAACGCTAGCTTTCAGCTTCACCCAGTCTGAGGTACACGTCCGGCTGACCCGGCGGTAACAATCGCAGAGGTGCTCCCCTTATGCCATAGCCGAATTAACAGGAACGTAGGGCATAAATACAAGAGCCAGGCAACCCAGCTTGGCCAAAACTTAAGTCATATCCATGCATATAATGGTGAAAAAAAAGGTACATGTGGAAGTATAACACATGTGTTGGGCGTGAGGCCTAGGGAAATAATTAAAACTTCTGTGAAAGAAGCCCCCAGGTATGAAGAGTGTGGCTAGCGCATCTGTGATGTATGAGTGAGGCATAAGGTGACCCTTGAAGGCCTAGAGAAATAAAAGAAAGAAAGGGAAACAAGACAGATGATGCATATGCAGAAAATGGACAAAGGCAGGGGACTAACATAAAGTCCGGTGCTAGGCGTAGAATCTTCGGAGCCTTGCTGCGTTCCATGGGTTCGGCTCGAGTCGACTAGTCGATGCATCCCGCAGTCGGTACGCTCCACCGGTCAGAACTTGGTCGATAATGAAGGGACCCTCCCATTTGGGCTCGATCTTGTTCTTTTTCTTATCCGGCGGCCGTAGAACTAGTTCGCCAACGTTATAAGTTTTGGCCCGTACTTCTCTACTTTGGTATCTGCGAGCCTGTTGCTGGTAAAATGCAGAACGAGCTTTGGCTATGTCACGCTCTTCCTCCAAGGTGTCCAAACTGTCCTGCTGATCGAGCTTGGCTTCTCTTTCTTCATACATGCGCACTCGAGGTGAGTCATGAATTATGTCATAGGGCAGGACTGCCTCTGCGTCGTACACCATAAAAAACCGGTGTATATCCGGTACTACGATTCGGCATGGTCCGCAGCCCCCAGAGTACGGAGTCAAGCTCCTCTACCCAGTGCGTGTCAGACTCCATTAAGGAGCGCACTAATCTAGGTTTAATGCTGCTCATTATAAGACCATTTGCTTGTTCGACTTGACCGTTGGTTTGTGGGTGATAGACTGAAGCATAATCGAGCTTGATGCCTATTTTGCTATACCAGAGTTTTACCTCATCAGCCGTGAAGTTCGTGCCGTTATCAGTGATGATGCTGTGGGGGACGCCGTAACGGCGTACAACCCCGGATATGAAATCTATCACCGGTCCGGATTCGTCTGTTTTAACAGGTTTAGCCTCTATCCATTTGGTGAATTTATCCACCATGACCAATAAGTATTTTTTCTTGTGGGTTCCCCCTTTAAGGGGTCCAACCACGTCAAGCCCCCAGACCGCGAAGGGCCATGTAATGGGGATTGTTTGGAGGGCGGTGGGTGGCATGTGGCTTTGATTTGCAAAGAGCTGGCAACCGGCGCAACGTTGGACCAAGTCCTTGGCATCTGCCCGGGCCGTTGGCCAATAGAATCCTGTATGGAAGGCCTTTCTTACAAGAGCCCGGGCTGCGGCGTGATGACCGCCGAGTCCGACGTGAATTTCTGCCAAAAGGTTCCGCCCTTCCTCTTCGGAGATGCACCTTTGAAGGACTCCGGTAGCGCTTTTTTGTACAATTCTCCCTCATGGACCCTGTAGGCCTTGGATCGCCGCACTATGCAGCGCGCCTCGTTTTGGTCCTCCGGAAGTTCCTGTCTAGTTAGGTAGGCCAGGAATGGTTCTGTCCACGGGGCAATAATGGCCATTATTTCATGGGCTGATTGTGTTATTTTGGTGGCGGAGCCTCCAATTGTGTCAGAGAGTTCGGTATCGGGTATTTTGGCCGGGTCCGGACTGTTGTTACCGGTGTCCCCTTCCCATGCTACGGATGGCTTGAAGAGTCGTTCCAGAAATATGTTGGGAGGGACCGCGTCGCGTTTTGCGCCGATGCGGGCGAGGATATCCGTCGCCTGATTGTTTTCCTGAGCCACATGGTGAAATTCGAGCCCCTCGAACCGAGCTGACATTTTTAGGACGGCATTGTGATAAGCTGCCATTTTCAGATCCTTGGCATCAAAGTCTCCATTTATTTGGGATATCGCGAGGTTCGAATCCCCACGCACCTCTAGGCGTTGAATGCCCATGGATACTGCCATCCAGAGACCATGTAGAAGGGCCTCATATTCGGCTGCGTTGTTGGAGTCCGTATACATTTCTGTAGTATGTATTGAACGGTATCTCCTGTTGGGGACGTCAAAACGACGCCAGCCCCCAGACCAGCCAACATTTTGGAGCCGTCGAAGTGCATGATCCAGTTTGAATATGTGCCTGTCGGCGTTCTGGGAATGGGGGTCCCCAGACTTGCCTGCCTGCGGCGTGGCTCAAGTGGGGGCCCAGCGCGGCCCATCTTCATCAACATGAAGCTCAAGACCCTCGCGAGGGGCCAAGCCTCGTGAGGCGGACGACGTGGCGCATCCTCAGGCACAGCCTCGTCAGGCTGGCTCGCGAGGAGGCGGAGAGTTCAAGGCGGGGTACCTCGCGAGGTGCCCATGACGCCAGCCATGACGACACGGGGCACCAGGCGGGTGCCAGCGCGCGCAGCGTCCCTCTTTCCTCTTTGGTGCAAAGGGGGCAAGCGTATCCGTGGAGTACCGAGGCATCAGGCAAAGGTTGCCGCCTCGGTGCAACGAGACCAAGACCAGGAGGACTACGAGACGGAGGTCACCATGGAGCCCAGCGCGGCGTCATCACCAGAGCCTTTGGCAGGCAAAGACTGCTTTTGTCAGGATAGATGTACTCGCTGTCCCCCTTCAAATTAGCCCGCCATTGTTGGATCCCTTCCCGCTCAATATTTGGGGAGAGGACCAGGGCCTCTATAAATAAGACTAGCCACCCACATAGCAAGGGGTCGGTTGGTCGGTTCGTTCGGGGTTCGGTTCGATTCCTGGTTGTTCGGCCCGGGATCTGAGAGAGAAAGAGAGAGAAAGGTGACTGAACTCCTCGTAGTAGTTCATCACCACAGCCAAGAACAGACCCTCGCGAGGCTGTTCTTCCTTGTATTGATCATCCACACCAGCCCCAGGAGGCAATCCATCCACCACACACTGGAGTAGGGTGTTACACCACATCGGTTGTCAGGACCCCGATTCCAGGTCACATCGATCTAGCCGGTAACACCTCATATCACTTTGCGGCCTCACGCACGGTATTCCACGGGTGTCGCCTTACCATGGCCCGGGACTGTTTGCGCCTTTTGGCTCACGTATATGATAGTGTCGCTAGCATCCATATGACAGAGAACCCGGGCCGACATGGCTAGTAGTGAACCCAAAGCGGCACAGACCTATGGAGACAGGCATACATGAACCACATCGAGCATGTCGGTCATCAGCGAGTGATTCCGGGTTGTAGCACTGGGCTAACAGGACTCCGGGGAACCCGGGCTGTAGCAGGCTAGGCAGGACTCCGGATATCACAACGTGACATTTCCCCGAAGGGACAGACATAGGAATGAAGTGAAACACATGCCGGCCAGTCAAGTGTCCTGAGCAGTAGTGCTGGGCTAGCAGGACTCCGGTGAACCGAGCTGTAGCGGACTACTATGGCTCATGGAATCACTAGACTACATTTCCCCATAAGAGAGGCTGCCAAGGATAAACAACTAGGTTGTCGGATCCCACACATACCAAGCATTTCAATCATACACACAATATGCTCGATATGTGTAAATACAACATGGCATCACAACATAACTCTACAACTCGGGTATTTATTCATTAGGCTACGAGGAGTGAGGTATTACAAACTTGGGTCTCATGACCCAACAATCATAGCATACAATGCAAAGCACATGCGGAAGCTTAACATGTCTGAGTACATACATCTACAAATGAAAAAGGCTAAGAAGCCTGACTATCTACCAGATCCTGCCGAGGGCACAAGATCGTAGCTGAGGTATCAAGCTAAACATCGAAGTCCACGCGAAACTACTAGCAAGACTGAAATCTCTCTGCAAAACATAAATTAAGCAAACGTGAGTACAAAGGTACTCAGCAAGACTTACATCAGAACTAGCTACATATGCATCGGTATCAACAAGGGGGGGTGGTGGAGTTTAACTGCAGCAAGCCAGCTTTGACTCAGTGGCTATCTGAACTACGACTGCAAGCAACTCTTTTGAGGTGGCGCACACGAGTCCACATATTCACCAATCAATACACCACTATGGATCCGCTCTTGTCTCCCTACGAGAAGGCCATCCATGGCACTCACACTTATCTTGCGAGTTTTAGAGTATCCACTTTCACTTGTCTATGAACTATTATAGGCAACCCAGAAGTCCATTAACGCGGACGCGGCTATTCGAATAGATGATGTTACCCCTGCAGGGGTGTACTTCTTCACACACACTCTCACCACTTACCGCCGTTTACACGACATGTACTCGGCAACCTTCAAGCGGAAGCCCAACGAGGGCGTCGGCCATGGCCTACCTAAACACCTAAGTCTCTAGTCCAGGTTTATCGCCTATCCAGGTTCCATCCGCAGGGAGTCCGGCCGAGGTTTCCACATACGGCCCCGAACGATGTGTACAGAGTTCCGAGACACCAAACGGGCGCCCGGCATGCCCGGCCACGGTGTATCTACCACAACATAGCCCACCCCAGGGGTCCGCGCTATGCACGGCTACCAACAGATTGTTGGGGAACGCAGTAATTTCAAAAATTTTCCTACGCACACGCAAGATCATGGTGATGCACCGCAACGAGAGGGGAGAGTGATGTCTACGTACCAACGCAGACCGACTGCGGAAGCGATCACACAACGTAGAGGAAGTAGTCGTACGTCTTCTTCCCGATCCAACCGATCCAAGCACCGTTACACCGGCACCTCCGAGTTCTTAGCACACGTTCAGCTCGATGACGTTCCTCGGGCTCCGATCCAGCAAAGCGTCGAGGAAGAGTTCCGTCAGCACGACGGCGTGGTGACGATCTTGATGTACTACCGACGCAGGGCTTCGCCTAAGCACTGTAACGGTATGATCGAGGTGGAATTTGGTGGCAGGGCACACGGCTAAGGAACGATTAACTTGTGTGTCTTGTGGTGCCCCCTGCCCCCGTATATAAAGGCCAGGGGCAGGGGGTTCGGCCGGCTAGGAGGGAGGCGCAGGGAGGAGTCCTACTCCCACCGGGAGTAGGACTCCTTCCCCCCAATCCTATTCCAACTAGGATTCTTGGGGAAGAAGGAGAAAGAGGGGGCCGGCCCACCTCTCCTAGTCCTATTAGGACTTGGGAAAGGTGGGGGGCGCCGGCCAGGTGTGGGCTGCCTCTTCTCTCTTTTCCACTAAGGCCCAATAGGCCCATTTACCTCCCGGGGGGTTCCGGTAACCCTCCCGGTAATCCGGAAAAATCCCGATTTCACCCGGAATGCTTCCGGTGCCCAAACATAGGCTTCCAATATATCAATCTTTACGTCTCGACCTTTTCGAGACTCCTCGTCATGTCCGTGATCTCATCCGGGACTCCGAACAACCTTCGGTACATCAAAATGCATAAACTCATAATAACTGTCATCGTAACGTTAAGCGTGCGGACCCTACGGTTCGAGAACAATGTAGACATGACCGAGACACGTCTCCGGTCAATAACCAATAGCGGGACCTGGATGCCCATATTGGCTCCTACATATTCTACGAAGATCTTTATCGGTCAGACCGCATAACAACATACGTTGTTCCCTTTGTCATCGGTATGTTACTTGCCCGAGATTCGATCGTCGGTATCCAATACCTAGTTCAATCTCGTTACTGGCAAGTCTCTTTACTCGTTCCGTAATACATCATCTCATAACTAACATCTTAGTTATTATGCTTGCAAGGCTTATGTGATGTGTATTACCGAGAGGGCCCAGAGATACCTCTCCGACAATCAGAGTGACAAAACCTAATCTCGAAATACGCCAACCCAACATCTACCGTTGGAGACACCTGTAGTACTCCTTTATAATCACCCAGTTACGTTGTGACGTTTGGTAGCACCCAAAGTGTTCCTCCGGTAAACGGGAGTTGCATAATCTCATAGTTATAGGAACATGTATAAGTCATGAAGAAAGCAATAGCAACATACTAAACGATCGGGTGCTAAGCTAATGGAATGGGTCATGTCAATCAGATCATTCAACTAATGATGTGACCTCGTTAATCAAATAACAACTCTTTGTTCATGGTTAGGAAACATAACCATCTTTGATTAACAAGCTAGTCTAGTAGAGGCATACTAGTGACACTCTGTTGGTCTATGTATTCACACATGTATTATGTTTCCGGTTAATACAATTCTAGCATGAATAATAAACATTTATCATGATATAAGGAAATAAATAATAACTTTATTATTGCCTCTAGGGCATATTTCCTTCAGTCTCCCACTTGCACTAGAGTCAATAATCTAGATTACACAGTAATGATTCTTACACCCATGGAGTCTTGGTGCTGATCATGTTTTGCTCGTGGAAGAGGCTTAGTCAACGGGTCTGCAACATTCAGATCCGTATGTATCTTGCAAATCTCTATGTCTCCCACCTGGACTAAATCCCGGATGGAGTTGAAGCGTCTCTTGATGTGTTTGGTTCTTTTGTGAAATCTGGATTCCTTTGCCAAGGCAATTGCACCAGTATTGTCACAGAAGATTTTCATTGGACCCGATGCACTAGGTATGACACCTAGATCGGATATGAACTCCTTCATCCAGACTCCTTCGTTCGCTGCTTCCGAAGCAGCTATGTACTCCGCTTCACATGTAGATCCCGCTACGACGCTTTGTTTAGAACTGCACCAACTGACAGCTCCACCGTTTAAAGTAAACACGTATCCGGTTTGCGATTTAGAATCGTCCGGATCAGTGTCAAAGCTTGCATCAACGTAACCTCTTACGGTGAGCTCTTTGTCACCTCCATATACGAGAAACATATCCTTAGTCCTTTTCAGGATGTTCTTGACCGCTGTCCAGTGATCCACCCCTGGATTACTTTGGTACCTCCCTGCTAAACTTATAGCAAGGCACACATCAGGTCTGGTACACAGCATTGCATACATGATAGAGCCTATGGCTGAAGCATAGGGAACATCTTTCATTTTCTCTCTATCTTCTGCAGTGGTCGGGCATTGAGTCTGACTCAACTTCACACCTTGCAATACAGGCAAGAACCCTTTCTTTGCTTGATCCATTTTGAACTTCTTCAAAATCTTGTCAAGGTATGTGCTTTGTGAAAGTCCAATTAAGCGTTTTGATCTATCTCTATAGATCTTTATGCCTAATATGTAAGCAGCTTCCCCGAGGTCTTTCATCGAAAAACTTTTATTCAAGTATCCCTTTATGCTATCCAGAAATTCTATATCATTTCCAATAAGTAATATGTCATCCACATATAATATCAGAAATGCTACAGAGCTCCCACTCACTTTCTTGTAAATACAGGCTTCTCCAAAAGTCTGTATAAACCCAAATGCTTTGATCACACTATCAAAGCGTTTATTCCAACTCCGAGATGCTTGCACCAGTCCATAGATGGATCGCTGGAGTTTGCACACTTTGTTAGCTCCCTTTGGATCGACAAAACCTTCTGGTTGCATCATATACAACTCTTCTTCCAGAAATCCATTCAGGAATGCGGTTTTTACATCCATTTGCCAAATTTCATAATCATAAAATGCGGCAATTGCTAACATGATTCTGACAGACTTAAGCATCGCTACGGGTGAGAAAGTCTCATCGTAGTCAACTCCTTGAACTTGTCGAAAACCTTTTGCGACAAGTCGAGCTTTGTAGACAGTAACATTACCATCAGCGTCAGTCTTTTTCTTAAAGATCCATTTATTCTCAATTGCTTGCCGATCATCGGGCAAGTCAACCAAAGTCCATACTTTGTTCTCATACATGGATCCCATCTCAGATTTCATGGCTTCAAGCCACTTTGCGGAATCTGGGCTCACCATCGCTTCTTCATAGTTCGTAGGTTCATCATGATCTAGTAGCATGACTTCCAGAACAGGATTACCGTACCACTCTGGTGCGGATCTTACTCTGGTTGATCTACGAGGTACAGTAGTATCTTGATCTAAAGTTTCATGATCATCATCATTAACTTCCTCTCTCATTGGTATAGGTCTCACAGAAACAGTTTTCTGTGATGTACTATTTCCCAATAACGGAGTAGGTACAGTTACCTCGTCAAGTTCTACTTTCCTCCCACTCACTTCTTTCGAGAGAAACTCCTTCTCAAGAAAGTTTCCGAATTTAGCAACAAAAGTCTTGCCTTCGGATCTGTGATAGAAGGTGTATCCAATAGTTTCCTTTGGATATCCTATGAAGACACACTTCTCCGATTTGGGTTCGAGCTTATCAGGTTGAAGCTTTTTCACATAAGCATCGCAACCCCAAATTTTAAGAAACGACAACTTTGGTTTCTTGCCAAACCATAGTTCATAAGGCGTCGTCTCAACGGATTTAGATGGTGCCCTATTTAACGTGAATGCGGCCGTCTCTAAAGCATAACCCCAAAATGATAGCGGTAAATCAGTAAGAGACATCATAGATCGCACCATATCTAGTAAAGTACGATTACGACGTTCGGACACACCATTACGTTCTGGTGTTCCGGGTGGCGTGAGTTGCGAAACTATTCCACAATTTTTCAAATGTACACCGAACTCGTAACTCAAATATTCTCCTCCACGATCAGATCGTAGAAACTTTATTTTCTTGTTACGATGATTTTCAACTTCACTCTGAAATTCCTTGAACTTTTCAAATGTTTCAGACTTATGTTTAGTTAAGTAGATATACCCATATCTGCTTAAATCATCTGTGAAGGTGAGAAAATAACGATATCCGCCACGAGCCTCAATATTCATCGGACCACATACATCGGTATGTATGATTTCCAATAAATCTGTTGCTCTCTCCATAGTACCGGAGAACGGTGTTTTAGTCATCTTGCCCATGAGGCACGGTTCGCAAGTACCAAGTGATTCATAATCAAGTGGTTCCAAAAGCCCATCAGCATGGAGTTTCTTCATGCGCTTTACACCGATATGACCTAAACGGCAGTGCCACAAATAAGTTGCACTATCATTATCAACTCTGCATCTTTTGGCTTCAACATTATGAATATGTGTATTACTACTATCGAGATTCAATAAGAATAGACCACTTTTCAAGGGTGCATGACCATAAAAGATATTACTCATATAAATAGAACAACCATTATTCTCTGATTTAAATGAATAACCGTCTCGCATCAAACAAGATCCAGATATAATGTTCATGCTTAACGCTGGCACCAAATAACAATTATTTAGGTCTAATATTAATCCCGAAGGTAGATGTAGAGGTAGCGTGCCGACCGCGATCACATCGACTTTGGAACCGTTTCCCACGCGCATCGTCACCTCGTCCTTTGCTAGTGTCCGCTTATTCTGTAGTCCCTGTTTCGAGTTGCAAATATTAGCAACAGAACCAGTATCAAATACCCAGGTGCTACTGCGAGCATTAGTAAGGTACACATCAATAACATGTATATCACATATACCTTTGTTCACCTTGCCATCCTTCTTATCCGCCAAATACTTGGGGCAGTTCCGCTTCCAGTGACCAGTCTGCTTGCAGTAGAAGCACTCAGTTTCAGGCTTAGGTCCAGACTTGGGTTTCTTCTCTTGAGCAGCAACTTGCTTGCCGTTCTTTTTGAAGTTCCCTTTCTTCTTCCCTTTGCCCTTTTTCTTGAAACTAGTGGTTTTGTTAACCATCAACACTTGATGCTCCTTCTTGATTTCTACCTCCACAGCTTTCAGCATAGCGAAGAGCTCGGGAATAGTCTTGTTCATCCCTTGCATATTATAGTTCATCACAAAGCTCTTGTAGCTTGGTGGCAGTGATTGGAGAATTCTGTCAATGACGCAATCATCCGGAAGTGTAACTCCCAATTGAATCAAGTGATTATTATACCCAGACATTTTGAGTATATGCTCACTGACAGAACTGTTCTCCTCCATCTTGCAGCTATAGAACTTATTGGAGACTTCATATCTCTCAATCCGGGCATTTGCTTGAAATATTAACTTCAACTCCTGAAACATCTCATATGCTCCATGACGTTCAAAACGTCGTTGAAGTCCCGGTTCTAAGCCGTAAAGCATGGCACACTGAACTATTGAGTAGTCATCAGCTTTGCTCTGCCAGACGTTCATAACTTCTGGTGTTGCTCTTGCAGCAGGCCTGGCACTCAGCGGTGCTTCCAGGACGTAATTCTTCTGTGCAGCAATGAGGATAATCCTCAGGTTACGGACCCAGTCCGTGTAATTGCTACCATCATCTTTCAACTTAGCTTTCTCAAGGAACGCATTAAAATTCAACGGAACAACAGCACGAGCCATCTATCTACAATCAACATAAACAAGCAAGATACTATCAGGTACTAAGTTCATGATAATTTTTAAGTTCAGTTAATTTACTTAAGAACTCCCACTTAGATAGACATCCCTCTAATCCTCTAAGTGATTACGTGATCCAAATCAACTAAACCATAACCGATCATCACGTGAGATGGAGTAGTTTTCAATGGTGAACATCAATATGTTGATCATATCTACTATATGATTCACGCTCGACCTTTCGGTCTCCGTGTTCCGAGGCCATATCTGTATATGCTTGGCTCGTCAAGTATAACCTGAGTATTCCGTGTGTGCAACTGTTTTGCACCCGTTGTATTTGAACGTAGAGCCTATCACACCCGATCATCACGTGGTGTCTCAGCACGAAGAACTTTTGCAACGGTGCATACTCAGGGAGAACACTTCTTGATAATTTAGTGAGAGATCATCTTATAATGCTACCGTCAATCAAAGAAAGATAAGATGCATAAAAGGATAAACATCACATGCAATCAATATAAGTGATATGATATGGCCATCATCATCTTGTGCTTTGTGATCTCCATCTCCGAAGCATCGTCATGATCACCATCGTCACCGGCGCAACACCTTGATCTCCATCGTAGCATCGTTGTCGTCTCGCCAATCTAATGCCTCCACGACTATCACTACCGCTTAGTAATAAAATAAAGCATTACATCGCGATTGCATTGCATACAATAAAGCGACAACCATATGGCTCCTGCCAGTTGCCGATAACTCGGTTACAAAACATGATCATCTCATACAATAAAATCAGCATCATGCCTTGACCATATCACATCACAACATGCCCTGCAAAAACAAGTTAGACGTCCTCTACTTTGTTGTTGCAAGTTTTACGTGGCTGCTACGGGCTTAAGTAAGAACTCATCTCACCTACGCATCAAAACCACAACGATAGTTCGTCAAATAGACTCCGTTTTAACCTTCTCAAGGACCGGGCGTAGTCACACTTGGTTCAACTAAAGTTGGAGAGACAGTCTTCCGCTAGCCATCTGTGTGCATAGCACGTCGAGGGAACCGGTCTCGCGTAAGAGTACGCGTAAGGTTGGTCCAGATCGTCTCGTCCAACAATACCGCCGAACCAAAGTATGACATGCTGGTAGGCAGTATGACTTGTATCGCCCACAACTCACTTGTGTTCTACTCGTGCAAATAACATCAAACCATAAAAACCTAGGCTCGGATGCCACTGTTGGGGAACGCAGTAATTTCAAAAAATTTCCTACGCACACGCAAGATCATGGTGATGCACCGCAACGAGAGGGGAGAGTGATGTCTACGTACCAACGCAGACCGACTGCGGAAGCGATCACACAACGTAGAGGAAGTAGTCGTACGTCTTCTTCCCGATCCAACCGATCCAAGCACCGTTACACCGGCACCTCCGAGTTCTTAGCACACGTTCAGCTCGATGACGTTCCTCGGGCTCCGATCCAGCAAAGCGTCGAGGAAGAGTTCCGTCAGCACGACGGCGTGGTGACGATCTTGATGTACTACCGACGCAGGGCTTCGCCTAAGCACTGTAACGGTATGATCAAGGTGGAATTTGGTGGCAGGGGGCACCGCACACGGCTAAGGAACGATTAACTTGTGTGTCTTGTGGTGCCCCCTGCCCCCGTATATAAAGGCCAGGGGCAGGGGGTTCGGCCGGCTAGGAGGGAGGCGCAGGGAGGAGTCCTACTCCCACCGGGAGTAGGACTCCTTCCCCCCAATCCTATTCCAACTAGGATTCTTGGGGAAGAAGGAGAAAGAGGGGGCCGGCCCACCTCTCCTAGTCCTATTAGGACTTGGGAAAGGTTGGGGGCGCCGGCCAGGTGTGGGCTGCCTCTTCTCTCTTTTCCACTAAGGCCCAATAGGCCCATTTACCTCCCGGGGGGTTCCGGTAACCCTCCCGGTAATCCGGAAAAATCCCGATTTCACCCGGAACGCTTCCGGTGCCCAAACATAGGCTTCCAATATATCAATCTTTACGTCTCGACCTTTTCGAGACTCCTCGTCATGTCCGTGATCTCATCCGGGACTCCGAACAACCTTCGGTACATCAAAATGCATAAACTCATAATAACTGTCATCGTAACGTTAAGCGTGCGGACCCTACGGTTCGAGAACAATGTAGACATGACCGAGACACGTCTCCGGTCAATAACCAATAGCGGGACCTGGATGCCCATATTGGCTCCTACATATTCTACGAAGATCTTTATCGGTCAGACCGCATAACAACATACGTTGTTCCCTTTGTCATCGGTATGTTACTTGCCCGAGATTCGATCGTCGGTATCCAATACCTAGTTCAATCTCGTTACTGGCAAGTCTCTTTACTCGTTCCGTAATACATCATCTCGTAACTAACATCTTAGTTATTATACTTGCAAGGCTTATGTGATGTGTATTACCGAGAGGGCCCAGAGATACCTCTCCGACAATCAGAGTGACAAAACCTAATCTCGAAATACGCCAACCCAACATCTACCGTTGGAGACACCTGTAGTACTCCTTTATAATCACCCAGTTACGTTGTGACGTTTGGTAGCACCCAAAGTGTTCCTCCGGTAAACGGGAGTTGCATAATCTCATAGTTATAGGAACATGTATAAGTCATGAAGAAAGCAATAGCAACATACTAAACGATCGGGTGCTAAGCTAATGGAATGGGTCATGTCAATCAGATCATTCAACTAATGATGTGACCTTGTTAATCAAATAACAACTCTTTGTTCATGGTTAGGAAACATAACCATCTTTGATTAATGAGCTAGTCTAGTAGAGGCATACTAGTGACACTCTGTTGGTCTATGTATTCACACATGTATTATGTTTCCGGTTAATACAATTCTAGCATGAATAATAAACATTTATCATGATATAAGGAAATAAATAATAACTTTATTATTGCCTCTAGGGCATATTTCCTTCACAGATATCCTATAAACACCAGAAACTAATTGCAACTCCTGGACAGAGGACAAGGGTGATCAAGAAGCCGAGAGGGTCCATTGGTTTCGGGCCCAATGCGTGGTAGTAACTGTTTCATGGATCACAAACACAGAACTCAGTTCCTAAGAACAGTTTCAATGAGACAACCCACCATGTACTCCTACATGGCCTTTCACCGCTACCTTTACCAAATCGTGTTCACACACTTAGCTCACACATAGTAGGACATGTTCACACATCTCCGATTCATCCCCGATGAATCGGAACTGACTCAACTCTAAGCAGTAGCAGGCATGACAAACAAGCATGAATGAGTAGGCACATCAGGGCTCAAACAACTCCTACTCATGCTAGTGGGTTTCATCTATTTACTGTGGCAATGACAGGTCATGCAGAGGATAAGGGGTTCAACTACCGCGGCAAGTAACAGAGGAAACGTGTTGTCCTAATGCAGTAAAAGAGAGCTGGAGCGAGAGAGGGGGATTGTATCGGAATGAACAAGGGGGTTTTGCTTGTCTGGCACTTCTGAAGATATCATTGGGTCTTCATCAGTGTCAACGATCACATCGTCGGTACAACGTCTATCGAGAGGGGACAAATACCGGCAACAGAGAAAGAAACACAATCAATGCAATGCACAATATGATGCATGATCATGACATGTCAATATGCTGTGGTTTGAGCTAATGCAACTAGCAACATGTTAAATGGAGTTGGTTTGAACACTAGGTTCAAATTCAAATTCAAACTATGAATTCAAATAATGCATTATCATGTTTTGGACTAAACAATGAGGTTAAGTTGTTCAAACATGCATGAAAATGCCATAAACAGATTCCTTGAATTTTTCTGATAATTTTTCATATATAAATTATTTCATTTGGAGTTACGGTTGAATTTCTATGATTTTTAGAAATTTTAAACATTTTCTGGAATTTCCTGGTTATTTAGAAATAAATCAAATCCAGAAAAGGACTTATTGTGTCACCATGACGTCAGGGTGACGTAAGCAAGTCAACAGGGCTGGTCCGGGTCAAACCTGACCACTGGGGTCCACAGGTTAGTGACCCAGTGTTGTTTGTGTCACTGACAGGTGGGGTCGGGTCAACGGACACGTCAGCGCAGTCAACTCTGTCTGGTGGGGTCGGTCAACGTGTGACGTGGCCAGGTCAAACTGACCGGTGGGGCCACGGTCATTAGCTTAAATTAAACAGGGTATAACCCTGTGGTTAATTAACGGGTGGGGCCCGTCTGTCGGTGTCTGTTAGGGAGGGATTAGTGGTGATTAGTCTTGATTAAGCGACCACGTCAGTGGTCGACGCCGGCGACCAAAAGCACGGCGGTGGCTCGCCGGAGATGCTCGGGTTTCGTGTATAGGCCGCGGTTTGAGCCGCGGTTGGGCTCTACAGGTAGCTGGCGTTGCAGCGCGTCGCCTGGTGGCGGCGGCGAGCTCGGTTGCGGCCGCCGGAGTTCGGATGCCGATGAAAACGACGACACCGTGCATGGGAGGATCAACGGGTAGCACCTATGCGTTCTGCAGGCTCTCACAAAGCCAACGGGCATATGAACGGGGCTGATTAGCCATCGGAGCCTCGTCGGCAACGAGTTCGTGCGGTGGCGTGCTTCGGGCGTCATGGAAAGCGGTGCTACAGCGAGCGCTAGGCCGCGGGGTTAGGGGGAAATGACGGAGGAGCTCACTGGGAGGTCGAAGCGCAGCTCAGTGGGCTTGGGGACGTCCTCGATGGCGCGAATCGACCGGCGGTGATCCACCGGTCCGAGGAGGAAGAAGAGCTCGGGGTCGTCGTCACGGAGCTCCTGGCGGCGCCTGGATTGGTGTAGAGGATGCGGGGGTCGAGGCGGAACCCATGGCATAGCTGGATGGGCGTGGGGAGGTCGATGGCAGCGGCAAACGGCGGCGGTGCGTCCATGGAGGCTTCGGCCATGGCGGGGAACGGGCGAGGGGGAGAGCGAGGGAAGGAGTGATCGATCCACACGGGTCTTGGGGGGCAGCGTGGCGCGACGGAAGCCTCAAGGCGCCCCGGGAAGCAGGAGGTGGCCGGGCGCGCGCGTGCGTGCCGCGGGCACACGCACTCCTGCCCACTGGCAGGAGGTGGAAGACGACAGGGAAGTGGAGGTGGGCTGGGCTGGCTTTGCCCGGCTGGGCTGCTACAGTGGTGGGCCGGTTGGCCCACCAGGTAGGTTCTCCCTCTTTCTCTTTTAATTTGTTTTGCTATTTTTCTGTAGTCTTTAGGGCTTTATTAAAAATACTTAGACCCTTTCAAAAATCACCAAACTGCTGCATGCCCAATGTTTGGAAAATATCAAACATGGAACATTTTGGTTTGGGATTATTTGGGCATTTTAAATATTTTATAGGATTTAAATGCTCAAATGCAAATATTGTATGATTTAATTCAGTGACCCCCAATTGACCTAGAAAAATGTGCAATATTTTTGGCAGAGGTTCAAGACCAATCCAAAGATGATGAACATTTTAGAGGGGCATTTTGGGTTCAGTGAAATGATTTTTTATTTGGACCCTAGTTGAGTTTCATTTGTTGCTAGGGTTTATCAGCCCCCATTTCAAAATTAAAAGAAACTGAAATTGATGCATAATGCAATGCCACTAATTACAAGGAGATTTCTAGGGCTGTGACAACTCACCCCCACTAAACAAGGATCTCGTCCCGAGATTCAAGTCGTGAGGTAAGAAGACAGTGGGGACACGGAACTGACACAGTCTTCATGATCCATCGCATTTCTGAAGACGTTGATCCACTCATCATCTAGCATTGGCATCTTGCTCTGAGAATTTCATCCACTCATGACAATGAGAAGGAAGGAAAACCCTAAAGAGTCGATCTCCTCGAAGATCAGGCAACTCACGATCAACTCACGGAGTGAGACATAGAAACATCTCGCGAACTGAGAGGCAAAACTTGCATCAGGAGCGATAGAAGAAACAATTTGACGAGGGTTTCAAAGTAGCGAGGGAAATTGCCATGATTCTAAAACAGGGCACCTCGGGGAAGGTGACTCGAAGAACTATTCCCTTAAGTGGCAAAAAGAATTACTTTTGATCCATAAATCATTGAAATTCTTTATTCCAGCTTAAGGCAATCACAAATGATCGCGTGAACGAGTTCGAACGAATGGCATACCCATGCCAGAATGGATGATGTGGACTACTTTGTTGAAGACAACGCAATGGATGATTTTTAGCTTATCATCGGAAATGGATGGGACCCATGGTAAGTCCACTTTTGAAGATGATCCTGAACAACAACTACTGAGGGGCAAACTGGGAACAAAATGCAAATGTTGGGAATGATTCTAGCAACTGGGGAGAAGGTTCATCGGCAAAGGTGATTCCACCAATTGGATGGCTAATGAACAACTGAGAGGACGGAGGCACATTCTAGTTAACGACAACATCAGAACCTAGTGCCCGAGCGTGCTCTCAAGAACTTGAGCATTTTCATACTCATCAAGGTCTTACCAACATCCATGTCAAGGATCCTGGCAACACAACATACCACCATGATGAATGGTGATGGATAATGCAGATGCAAAGGAAGAGAACACTTTCTCAGATTTCACCTTAGCGAGGCCAAGGGAACAAAATCTGGATGATCGACCGAGAGACATTTATCTCTCCGCTTCTAATGTTCTCCTTGATGTGCTAGGATAACCCATTTATAGGTATGGTTTGATATCTAGGACATCAAGTAAGGTCGGACTTCGGGAACACAAAAATCCATAAGGAACAGCTATTGGAGTAAATCCTACGAAATCCTTATGGGGAGGTGACCAACTTTCTCAATCAAGATACTACAATAATAAGTCTTCCGACCGGGTGCGTTGGCCACGACATCCACTTTACCGGGTTACAGAGAGACCAATATTATAGCTCTTGGAAAGTGCTCCAACCATCATATCTGCCTGAGATTCAGATCTGGTTGGTGTCAGGATATTCCAGACTCATCGAGTCTAGAAACAAAATGAAAGTTTGCAACACAAATCGACGAGATGACGTTGCGAGATTCTCGTGGGAATGAACTATGGTAGTAAGCTCCAAAACATGAGCCGGTTCTGCTACAAGCATGTGAACACGTTGTCCTAGACAAGCATGGTCACCTGGTAGTCTTAAAATGAAACACTACCGAGTTCAGGGGGAACCATCAACGAGGATATCGAAGTCCTTGCGTAGGTCTAACCCTTAAGAAGAAACTTCTTCTCCTTGAACAAATCAATCAGTGGCTTGGTGTGCTAGGGATACGTATAGAATGTAGATGATCAGTCTATCAGACCATAGAATACTTCGCACATGCATGCCTGACTTGGGATGATTCCAGAGGGAGCAAAAACAAACTTTCTCGAATTCACGGTGGCAACTTACATCAGATGCACATGAATTAGAGGAAGTCACATCTTTCAACCGGACATATGCTTCATGATCGGGACATGAGGGCAATGCCTATAAAGTTTCCAACACTAGCTGGATGTTCAACACAATCATGGAGGAGACAAAATGCCGCTGATGGGCTCAACAGCAACTCATCGAAGTTTCCATATCACTGGACTTCCACCACTATGTGAACAATGTGATAGTATTGGTCAGACCAAAGATATAATGGTGTATGGTCAAGGGACAACCGCAAGTAAGACAACATTATGAACATCGTTGGTTCTGATTTGATTTGACGATAGCCCACATTCAAATCAAGGTTTGGACAAGATAATAGATTCATCAGCTAATCACGGGGATCAGTCAATGAATATATCATCTTCAACACACACACACACAAGGATATCCCTTAGGGATGAACTAAGTCGGACAAGTTTTCATCTTCCAACTCTCCAAGTTGTTGTTAAGCTTAACCAACTAGCTCAGGGGTATCCAACACAGGTTCTTGGGGAAAAGTGGTTTATTGAAAAACCATCTTGATCACGAACTCAACATAATGGTCAGGTGACAACCTGGTAACACTTCTGAGAAGATATTCGGAAAATCACGAACCACCGATATGTTATTAAGCTCGAGAACAATCTTGCTTTTCAGGGCAAGACGATATGATCAAGGAGCGAGGGTTTAGCAAAATCCTAACCCGTTGATCGAAGAGTGCACTAGGAAATAAGGACTAGGTAGCACAATCTATCTTAGAATGATGATTCAATAACCAACACGCTAAGAATGAGAATATTGTCCATTAACTACCAAGCAACGGGGTTGCTAGGAGTATTGATTTCACACACCATGATTCACTTGTCGACATTCCGGTTGCAACAACACGGAAACCGAGAAATGAATAATGATGGAGAGAGTATCACTCCGTCAAGAATTCATAGGAGAAGGTGCAATTCTCACGACGCTCTTGACATAAAGTGGGTAATACTTCAGAGTAGAACAGAACCAAAAGCTGGGTTGCATTTTGATCTGCGGAATACAACTACTTTGGCCCAATCCTGGATATGGATGAGGTACTAGAGTTTGTTTCTCCTAGTCATTCTGAAATAGAATGGCTTGACAGATCACATGAATAACAGGCATCGATAACATCAATGCACAACTACTCCTGACTATCAATTGATAGACAGGGGTCAGGATATAATGGAAGGGGGACAACTCAAAGGAACATATATCTTTCTGAGTTGTGGATGCATAGATTAATATGTCGAACCAAGTTCGACATGTTTCTTCCGGATAACCCATGCAGAGAGGTAGGACTGGCAGAGTCACAATTATGAATGGAGAACTCCTCAAGAGTACGCTGATTGTGATCTTTTGGTTCAAATAACTTCTGTCATATTGACTCATGGTATTGGAAGAACGATATACCACAATCCTTGAGGACTATCGCAAAGGTTACTAATATCCTAAGGAACTAGCAAACACTATCAACATGAAGCAGGTAGGGTGAGTCTCGGGTTCAAAACCCAGGAATAGAATGCCTACTAACTAAATGGCATCACAGGATGCTTTCAAGAATAACGGCCAGAATCATCACACTGGAAACGCAAAACATGGTTCGATTACTAGGTGGCACTCTAAGACATCTAGGGTCATAATAATAATTCCAACATATATGTCGAGGCAAAAGAATACCCCAACTCACAATTAGTGTGATTAACCTGGCCTAAATGGACATCAGGAACATGGGAAAAGGTTTGCAAATGCATCAGACTATTTAGAAACCTGGGATGACTCGGACAGCATAACGGCTGTAAATGCTCGAAAAGATTTGAGACATCCTGCAAAAATGGTGGCATAACCACTCAGAATCATAATATCAAGGTTCTGAGGCCAGTTATGAATATATGGAAGTAGTAGGAACTGAACTGCAGCATGAATCCATCAATCCTATAAGTCAACGGGTTAGTAACACGTCATCCTGATAGATAGATGGGAAGGCCTAGTTCTTAATCCCCGTAGAAAAGAAGAGGTTGACTCGGATCAGAAGGCCATGAGGTATAAGGAGTAAAAAGAACCTTACGTTCCCTTCCCCAATCAATTCCCTTACATAACTAAAGCATTTCTAGACTCAACTTCGACCAGTTTGGCTAGGTAATCCTACAGGCAGCCAGGCTCTGATACCAAAGCTGTCAGGACCCCGATTCCAAGTGACATCGATCTAGCCGGTAACACCTCATATCACTTTGCGGCCTCACGCACGGTATTCCACGGGTGTCGCCTTACCATGGCCCAGGACCGTTTGCGCCTTTTGGCTCACGTATATGATAGTGTCGCTAGCATCCATATGACAGAGAACCCGGGCCGACTTGGCTAGTAGTGAACCCAAAGTGGCACAGACCTATGGAGACAGGCATACATGAACCACATCGAGCATGTCGGTCATCAGCGAGTGATTCCGGGTTGTAGCACTGGGCTAACAGGACTCCGGGGAACCCGGGCTGTAGCAGGCTAGGCAGGACTCCGGATATCACAGCGTGACATTTCCCCGAAGGGACAGACATAGGAACGAAGTGAAACACATGCCGGCCAGTCAAGTGTCCTGAGCAGTAGTGCTGGGCTAGCAGGACTCCGGTGAACCGGGCTGTAGCGGACTACTATGGCTCATGGAATCACTAGACTACATTTCCCCATAAGAGAGGCTGCCAAGGATAAACAACTAGGTTGTCGGATCCCACACATACCAAGCATTTTAATCATACACACAATATGCTCGATATGGGTAAATACAACATGGCATCACAACATAACTCTACAACTCAGGTATTTATTCATTAGGCTCCGAGGAGCGAGGTATTACAAACATGGGTCTCATGACCCAACAATCATAGCATACAATCCAAAGCACATGCGGAAGCTTAACATGTCTGAGTACATACATCTACAAATGAAAAAGGCTAAGAAGCCTGACTATCTACCAGATCCTGCCGAGGGCACAAGATCGTAGCTGAGGTATCAAGCTAAACGTCGAAGTCCACGCGAAACTACTAGCGAGACTGAAATCTCTCTGCAAAACATAAATTAAGCAAACGTGAGTACAAAGGTACTCAGCAAGACTTACATCAGAACTAGCTACATATGCATCGGTATCAACAAGGGGGGGTGGTGGAGTTTAACTGCAGCAAGCCAGCTTTGACTCAGTGGCTATCTGAACTACGAATGCAATCAACTCTTTTGAGGTGGCGCACACGAGTCCACATATTCACCAATCAATACACCACTATGGATCCGCTCTCGTCTCCCTACGAGAAGGCCATCCATAGCACTCACACTTATCTTGCGAGTTTTAGAGTATCCACTTTCACTTGTCTATGAACTGTTATAGGCAACCCAGAAGTCCATTACCGCGGACGCGGCTATTCGAATAGATGATGTTAACAAGCGGAAGCCCAACGAGTGTGTCGGCCATGGCCTACCTAAACACCTAAGTCTCTAGTCCAGGTTTATCGCCTATCCAGGTTCCATCCGCAGGGAGTCCGACCGAGGTTTCCACATACGGCCCCGAACGATGTGTACAGGGTTCCGAGACACCAAACGGGCACCCGGCATGCCCGGCCACGGTGTATCTACCGCAACATAGCCCACCCCTGGGGTCAGCGCTACGCACGGCTGCCAACACATATCCTATAAACACCAAAAACTAATTGCAACTCCTGGACAGAGGACAAGGTTGATCAAGAAGCCGAGAGGGTCCATTGGTTTTGGGCCCAATGCGTGGTAGTAACTGTTTCATGGATCACAAACACAGAACTCAGTTCCTAAGAACGGTTTCAATGAGACAACCCACCATGTACTCCTACATGGCCTCTCACCGCTACCTTTACCAAATCGTGTTCACACACTTAGCTCACACACAGTAGGACATGTTCACACATCTCCGATTCATCCCCGATGAATCGGAACTGACTCAACTCTAAGCAGTAGCAGGCATGACAAACGAGCATGAATGAGTAGGCACATCAGGGCTCAAACAACTCCTACTCATGCTAGTGGGTTTCATCTATTTACTGTGGCAATGACAGGTCATGCAGATGATAAGGGGTTCAACTACCGCGGCAAGTAACAGAGGAAACGTGTTGTCCTAATGCAGTAAAAGAGAGCAGGAGCGAGAGAGGGGGATTGTATCGGAATGAACAAGGGGGTTTTGCTTGTATGGCACTTCTGAAGATATCATTGGGTCTTCATCAGTGTCAACGATCACATCGTCGGTACAACGTCTATCGAGAGGGGACAAATACCGGCAACAGAGAAAGAAACACAATCAATGCAATGCACAATATGATGCATGATCATGACATGTCAATATGCTGTGGTTTGAGCTAATGCAACTAGCAACATGTTAAATGGAGTTGGTTTGAACACTAGGTCCAAATTCAAATTCAAACTATGAATTCAAATAATGCATTATCATGTTTTGGACTAAACAGTGAGGTGAAGTTGTTCAAACATGCATGAAAATGCCATAAACAGATTCCTTGGTTTTTTCTGATAATTTTTCATATATAAATTATTTCATTTGGAGTTACGGTTGAATTTCTATGATTTTTAGAAATTTTAAACATTTTCTGGAATTTCCTGGTTATTTAGAAATAAATCAAATCCAGAAAAGGACTTATTGCGTCACCATGACGTCAGGGTGACGTAAGCAAGTCAACAGGGCTGGTCCGGGTCAAACCTGACCAGTGGGGTCCACTGGTCAGTGACCCTGTGTTGTTTGTGTCACTCACAGGTGGGGTCGGGTCAACGGACACGTCAGCGCAGTCAACTCTGTCTGGTGGGGTCGGTCAATGTGTGACGTGGCCAGGTGAAACTGACCGGTGAGGCCACGGTCATTAGCTTAAATTAAACAGGGTATAACCCTGTGGTTAATTAACGGGTGGGGCCCGTCTGTCAGCGTCTGTTTGGGAGGGATTAGTGGTGATTAGTCTTGATTGTGCGACCACGTCAGCGGTCGACGCCGGCGACCAAAAGCACAGCGGTGGCTCGCCGGAGATGCTCGGGTTTCGTGTATAGGCCGCGGTTTGAGCCGTGGTTGGGCTCTACGGGTAGCTGGCATTGCAGCGCGTCGCCTAGTGGCAGTAGCCTGGCCTAGGGTGGCCGGAGTCGACGGCGGCGAGCTCGGTTGCGTCCGCCGGAGTTCGGGCGCCGATGAAAACGACGACACCGTGCACGGGAGGATCAACGGGTAGCACCTACGCGTTCTGCAGGCTCTCACAAAGCCAACGGGCATATGAACGGGGCCGATTGGCCACCGGAGCCTCGTCGGCGACGAGTTCGTGCGGCGGCGTGCTTCGGGCGTCATGGAAAGCGGTGCTACAGCGAGCGCTAGGCCGCGGGGTTAGGGGGAAATGACGGAGGAGCTCACTGGGAGGTCGAAGCGCAGCTCAGTGGGCTTGGGGACGTCCTCGATGGCGCGAATCGACCGGCGGTGATCCACCGGTCCGAGGAGGAAGAAGAGCTCGGGGTCGTCGTCACGGAGCTCCTGGCGGCGCCTGGATTGGTGCAGAGGACGCGGGGGTCGAGGCGGAACCCGTGGCATAGCTGGATGGGCGTGGGGAGGTCGATGGCAGCGGCAAACGGCGGCGGTGCATCCATGGAGGCTTCGGCCATGGCGGGGAACGGGCGAGGGGGGGAGCAAGGGAAGGAGTGATCGATCCACACGGGTCTTGTGGGGGTGGCGTGGCGCGACGGAAGGCTCAAGGCGCCTCGGGAAGCAGGAGGTGGCCGGGTGCGCGCGTGCGTGCCGCGGGCACACGCCCTCCCGCCCACTGGCAGGAGGTGGAAGACGACAGGGAAGTGGAGGTGGCCTGGGCTGGCTTTGCCCGGCTGGGCTGCTACAGTGGTGGGCCGGTTGGCCCACCAGGTAGGTTCTCCCTCTTTCTCTTTTAATTTGTTTTTCTATTTTGCTGTAGTCTTTAGGGCTTTATTAAAAATACTTAGACCCTTTCAAAAATCACCAAACTGCTGCATGCCCAATGTTTGGAAAATATCAAACATGGAACATTTTGGTTTGGGATTATTTGGGCATTTTAAATATTTTATAGGATTTAAATGCTCAAATGCAAATACTGTATGATTTAATTCAGTGACCCCCAATTGACCTAGAAAAATGTGCAATATTTTTGGCAGAGGTTCAAGACCAATCCAAAGATGATGAACATTTTAGAGGGGCATTTTGGGTTCAGTGAAATGATTTTTTATTTGGACCCTAGTTGAGTTTCATTTGTTGCTAGGGTTTATCAGCCCCCATTTCAAAATTAAAAGAAATTGAAATTGATGCATAATGCAATGCCACTAATTACAAGGAGATTTCTAGGGCAGTGACATCGGTGGCCCGAACCAGTATAAATCTTGTGTCTTTCGTGTAGCTCTTTTAGTAGTTTAGATCCCATCGAGACGGAGAGGTTGAAGGCGATATTTCCGCGCGCACCCCAGTGTTCGAACCTTAAGGGTCTGCCGGAACACGAAATATGACATTTGGCGCGCCAGGTAGGGGGCGCCGGAATTCGTCTTCCACCGCTCCGCTCTCCTCCGACCGTCGCATCCATGTCTGACGCTCGTCGGGCCCGCGCCGAGCGCCGGGCCGCCATCGCTTCCCGCATCGCCTAGACGGCCCCTGTCGGTGGGCGTCCTCGTCGTTCCCCGTCGCCCGCCGTCAACGCCGCCACCGGCCCGGCGGGGGGCGAGCAGCAGGCATCGTCTCAGCACCCGTCCATGCGGCAAGACGGCCGCACCGCCACTCCATCACTCGCTCCAGCCGGTTCTTCGTCCCGCGCGCTCCGCGCATCCTTGGAGGCTCGGGCTGCGCTCCTCGTGGCAAATGAGCTCCTGCGCTACCGTCCCGTCGGCAACGTCTACGAAGAATGGCTCGACCGCGTCGCCGAGCTTGTCCGCGCCGCAGGGGGGCTCATCCGCGCCGTCCATCCCTCTGCGCCGCACTCCGCCCCGCGCGGGCAACGAAGCTCCAGAGGCGCACCAGCCGCCTCCCCTCCAAGAAGATGCCATGGCTCCAAGGCGCTTGGTCCCTGGGTGGAACCCGCTCCGTCAGGCGCCAGCGCAGCAAGAGCGAAGCTGCCAAGAAGTTCCTCGCCCGCAAGGGGCTGCCAGGGCGCTCCCTGCTCCGGCACGCCGCGACCCTGCTCCAGCTCCGGCACGCCAAGACCCCGCCCTGCTCCTAGCTGCAGCGCGTGGGGACCCTCAAGACCAAGCTCTCCACCAAGCGAGGCCTTTCGTGGCCACCGCGGGCTGCCACGCCTACACCACTGAGCTGCGCAGCGTCGCGTGGCCCGGCAAGTTCAAGCCCGACCTGCCTCCTCGCTACGACGGCACAACCGATCCCGCAGAGTTCCTCCAGCTCTATGAGCTGGGCATCGAGGCTGCCGGCGGGGATGAGAAGGTCATGGCTAACTGGTTCCCCATGGCGCTGAAGGAAGGGGCGTGAACCTGGCTCCTGAATCTGGCTCCAGGCACGATCTCCTCCTGGGACCAGATGCGCGCCCGCTTCATCGCCAACTTCCAAGGTACTCGCGACCGGCCGCCCGCCGTGAGCGACATGCGCCGCATCAACCAACAACCCGGAGAGACCCTGCAAAAGTACATCCAGCGCTTCAACAACGCACGCCTCAAGATCCCCAAGGTGTCCGAGGAGGCCATCATCTCCGCCTTCTCTGACGGCGTGCGTGACGTCAAGATGAAGGAGGAGCTGGCGATGCACAAAGACCTCTGCACCTCCCTGGAGCTGTTCAACTTGGCGAACAAGTGCGCCAGGGCTGAGGAGGGACGTCTCTCCCTCCTCGAGCTGCCTGCCGCGGACCCAGAAGAGAAGAAGCCCAAAGCGAAGGACGCGAAGCGCAAGGGGGCTGCCATACTCGCGGCAGAACCAGACACCAAGCGGGGCAAGGATCTGCCTGAACCCTCCAGAGGTAGCCGGTACTGTGTGTACCATGACCTCCACACCCACAACACCAACGAATGTCAAGAGCTCCGCGCCGTGCGAGAAGGAAGGATCGGCCGTCGCCCTGACCGTGCTGACCGGGGCTACGGCCAGGGAGGAGGAAGAAACCCAGGACGCTGGGAAGACCGCGGCCCGTGCCAGGGGTGGCGCGACCAGCCTCGCGAGGATCGCTGGCAGGACCTGCCTCGTGAGGGGGACTAGAGAGACCAGCCTCGCGAGGATCGCCCTCATGGCAACGCAGGCTTGCCTCCGCTGCCGCCTCCACCAAGAAGGAACGAAGACCGCCATCAAGACGAGGGGGCTGGGGGCTTCCAGGAGCCGCGCGCGATCGCCTGCATCCTGGGCGGAGCTCAAGCCCCAGCCTCCCAACGTATCTTCAAGCAGTTTGCCCGCAAAGTGAATGCAGTTCTCCCCACGCTCGAAGCAACGTGCCCCCTCAGGTGGTCGGCGTGCCCCATCACGTTCAGCTCGGCAGACCGGCTCAAGTGCGCGGCCACTGCAGTAGTCCTCCCGATGCTCTGCTCCCCAGTCATCAGCAACGTGCTGGTCACCAAGACCCTCATCGATGGCGGGGCAGGGCTCAACGTCCTGTCCGTGGAAACATTCAACAACCTCCAAGTGCCCTATGATCAGCTCCAGCCGACCAAGCCTTTCTCCGGAATTACCGACGGTTCCACAGTCCCGATCGGGCAGGTCTGCCTCCCTGTCACCTTCGGAGCCCGCGGCAACTACCGCACCGAGCTCATCGACTTCGACATTGCCCACATCCGCCTGCCGTACAACGCCATCCTCGGGTACCCAACGCTGGCCAAGTTCATGGCCATGACCCACCACGGCTACAATGTCCTCAAGATGCCAGGAAGTGGCGGCGTCATCACGGTGCCCTGTGAAGAGAGAGATGCAGTGTGTTCCCTGGAGCGAGCCTTTCAGGCCGCGTCGCTAGAAGACCCAGATCGCGGAAGCAGGAGGCTTCCTGAGACCATCCCCAAGAAGAAGAAGACGTCGTCAGGCTCAGCCCCTCAGGAGGCAGGCCCCTCAGGGCACGTGCCTCCTCAGGAGGGTCCTCCTTCCATCGCATAGGAAAGTGCGCCCGGCACCCTCCTTAGGCAGGGCTCGGGGGATCTCACCTGGAGGGCCATCGACCTAGCCAGGGTCACGAGGGAGGCGCTTGGGCACCATGTGGAGGCGTGCTTCGCAGCACGTTTCCCTCGAGAGGGAGCCAGGATAGGAAGATCAGACCAGCAAGAGTTCGTTGATGAGGCCATTCAAGAGCTACAGGAGACAAGGATCATGAGAGGTTGCTGCCGCTTGCCAGCTATGGCCCCACATCCAGGCGATGATGGTGGGCTGCGCGTCTGCGTCGACGTACCAGGGCTCAATCAGATCGCCACAACGGAGCGCCTCTGGCCCTTGCAAGTGGGCCGCTGCGGAGGTCCACCCCATAGCTATGTTCGCATGCCTTACGGCCTGCCGAGCATGGCTGCGGCATACCAGCGCCTCATGAGGGGCATCGTGGAGGCTCAGGAAGACAGGCGGTCCGCGGCTCTGGCGGAGGTGGAGACAGCTCGCGAGGAGTCACCAGTGCCTCCGGAGCCTCCCGAGGCCCCGGGGCCTGGGGGCTCGTGAGGATCGGCTTCCGCAGCTCGCCAAGCCTGCTGCACCAACACCACCTCGCCAACGACATCCTCAGGTGAAATCTTTCAAGTTCCGTTCTCAGCTGGGAGCACCCTCCCAGGGTTGCATCACTCCCAGGCCGCGTGGGTCCGTCCCCGCGGCATGTATCTGCATTTACCTTTCCGTCGTTAGTTTGCCTTGTTGGGGGCGCCCCTCGGGCTGCATCATCCCCAAGCCGTTCGGGCCAGACCCAGCAGCGTGTATCCCCCTAGCGTTTATTTCCAACTATGCATTGCCTATCACGCTTAGCTGCATGGTGCCTGTTCGCGGCATCTTCTCTTCCCATGTCGGCCACTTGCACGTTAAAGGGGGGTGTCTGAGCATCACGACTCAGGGCTCTTACTGGCTCTCCAGCCCTCACCCTCTGGCCTTGTCCACGGCATCGCGACCTGGCATACCAGCGACGGCTGAGACAAGCTCGAGGGCCGGGACCCGAGGACGTAGAGTACCGGCATCTAACCAAATTTTGCAGGGACACATCTCAAGATACGGCCCAGTGTCGGGCGCAACCCGCCCAGAGGTAGGGCCTCGGGAGTCCCGCACTGGCTCACGGGTGCCCAGATACGCCTCGCCTACCTCAACCAGCAAGCTTTTGAGTGACTAACGATCGACTAATGGCCGCCGTGGCAACACCATCTTCTTTCTGTGATGACCCTGCAGGATCCCTGGAGGGAACCGCGCAAGCCGAGGCCCTCACCAGGTTTCTTTTGCCCTCGCCCGCGCGAACCGCTTGCACATTAAAGGGGGTGCCTGAGCATCACGACTCAAGGCTCTTACTGGCTCTCCAGCCCTCACCCTCTGGCCTTGTCCACGGCATCACGACCTGGCATACCAGCGACGGCTGAGACAAGCTCGAGGGCCGGGACCCGAGGACGTAGAGCAGAAAGGGGAGCAGAAAGGGGAAGAAGGGGCCTCGCGAGGACCTTGCCGAGCGTTTCCGCTCCTATCCACACACGGACCCAACGGCACACCTGGAACGGCCCCTGATCCTCAAGATAAGTTACCACCCACGGCACTGGCTGCTGCAGCACTACCCCCGCACCTAAAGCAACTCCGTACTAGCGACGTTGCTTCCCTTTCTCACTAAGTGATGGCTGCTTGGGCGCCAAAGGGGACCTCCTGAGCATCGCGACTCAGGGGCTCTTACCGGACCTCGGGTCGCTCACCTCCTGGCCTTGACCACGGCATTGCGACCTGGCATACCAGCGACGGCTGACGCCACCTTGGGACTGGGACCTGTCGGCGTAGAGCACCAAGCCCTCGTGAGGTGCGAAAGGGAAGGCTGAACTATAACGGAGTTAGCAGCTCGCTCGGATCCACGTCAAAAGGTCATACATATTAACAAACAGGACTACAGACACCTTACAAGCCCCCACGGGGCGCATTCTGATTCCTCGCAGGGAGCGGATCCTAAGGGACGCCAACTACATGAGCTACTGCGGGAGACGCCATCATCAACAGTGGGCCGTCAGGCACCGGCGCCAACCCCATCCAGATCAGGGTTGGCGACGGCCTAACGCGTCCGCCCTGCTCCTGGAGCGGCGACGACTCGGGGGCTCGTAGCTGTCGTCGCTCGTCTCCGGAGTCGCGAAGCCTTCGCTGGAGCCGCTGGACCCTCGGGCGCCACTGCCAAGGGGGCGGTCAATGGGCCTAGCCCTCACTAGGGCGAGGTCCTGGCCGCCTCTCCCGCGGCAGCACTCCAGCCGGCGCCCAATCGCGTCGAAGACCTTGAAGAACATCACCGCCGCGCCGTCATACTCCAGGTGGACCATGAAGACGCATCTTTCCCTGCAGACCCGGGCGATCTCCCTCCAGCCGCGGGACATGTAGACCGTGCCTGGGGCAGCGACGACGACCTCGGCCTCGGTCGCGGGGGCGCCGCAGTCGGCGTGCTGCAGCTGGAGCTCCAGAGGCCCCCTTGGAAGAACCATGGAGGCAAAGAAGGGAGGAAGGTGGATCCAGGACTGAAGAGGAGTGATGACATGGATCACGAACTCATGGGAGGAGCCCTCTGCATGGACTCCAGGAGGAACCACCCACACCTTCATAACCCGACGGCGCTGACGACGGCGCTGACCGCGGGGATCAGCATCAACACCTCTGGGGCCCTCGACGTGGGCGTACAAAGGCAGTGGGAACCCCGGCCGAGCCCGCTCGCCCCAGGGCCTCGCCACCACCGGATAGTCCTCATCGTCCCGGCTGCAATGGGCGAGCTGCTCCTTCGGCGGGAGAGGGTCTGGCCCTTCTCGAGGAGCCTTTCCCTTCTCCGCTGCAGAGAATCGGAGAATCGGAGCCATCACACCAAGACGGAGCAAGAATTGAGGCAAAGGAGAGAGCAAGAGGAGATGGACTGGACGGGTACGAGTGGTGCCGTACTTATAGCCGGCGAAGGCCAACCGCCGGTCTCCACGATCACAGGTAATCATAACATGTTCTGCATGCAGGGACTTGTCCAACTCGCACGATCACCAAGGCGTCGTGGGGAAGCGGAGGCGCCATTTCCAATCAACCGCCACGCAGCGTCCAAGGCCGCAGGCTGTTGGGGCCCGCGGCGCTTCACCCTTGCCCTTTTGCCTCTCGGCACGGCCAAGTCCATGCGCACCTTGGGCTCGGGGGCTACTGTCGGTGTTCTGGGAACGGGGGTCCCCAGACTCGCCTGCCTGCGGCCTGCGGCGTGGCTCAAGTGGGGGCCCAGCGCGACCCATCTTCATCAACACGAGGCTCAAGACCCTCGCGAGGCAGATGACGCGGCGCATCCTCAGGCACAGCCTCGTCAGGCTGGCTCGCGAGGAGGCGGAGAGTTCAAGGCGGGGTACCTCGCGAGGTGCCCATGACGCAAGCCATGACGACACGGGGCACCAGGCGGGTGCCAGCACACGCAGCGTCCCTCTTTCCTCTTTGGTGCAAAGGGGGCAAGCGTATCCGCGGAGTACCGAGGCATCAGGCAAAGGTTGCCGCTTCGGTGCAACGAGACCAAGACCAGGAGGACTATGAGACAGAGGTCACCATGGAGCCCAGCGCGGCGTCATCACCAGAGCCTTTGGCAGGCGAAGACTGCTTTTGTCAGGATAGATGTACTCGCTGTCCCCCTTCAAATTAGCCCGCCATTGTTGGATCCCTTCCCGCTCAATATTTGGGGAGAGGACCAGGGCCTCTATAAATAGGACTAGCCACCCACATAGCAAGGGGTCGGTTGGTCGGTTCGTTCAGGGTTCGGTTCGATTCCTGGTTGTTCGTCTCGGGATCTGAGAGAGAAAGAGAGAGAAAGGTGACTGAACTCCTCATAGCAGTTCATCGCCACAGCCAAGAACAGACCCTCGCAAGGCTGTTCTTCCTTGTATTGTTCATCCACACCAGCCCCAGGAGGCAATCCATCCACCACACACTGGAGTAGGGTGTTACACCACATCGGTGGCCCGAACTAGTATAAATCTTGTGTCTTTCGTGCAGCTCTTTTAGTAGTTTAGATCCCATCGAGACGGAGAGGTTGAAGGTGAGATTTCCGCGCGCACCCCAGTGTTCGAACCTTAAGGGTCTGCCGGAACCCGAAATCCGACAGTGCCGCACTCTTTAGGGAGTTCGGCTTCCGTCCACTCAGCGACGAAGTCAGCCAAAACTTGCGACATGATAGCTCACCATGGCTTGTATGTTATGTCGAACAGGAGGAGCTCAATGGCCCATTTGGCAATCCGGCCCGTCGCGTCACAGTTGTTTATAATATCGTTAAGTGGTACTTTTGAGGCTACCGTTATCGAACACTCTTGAAAGTAGTGTCGTAGCTTCCGGAATGCCATAAATACCGCGTACGCTATCTTTTGATAATCCGGGTAACGTGATTTGCATGGAGTAAGGACAGTGGACACATAGTAAACTGTCTTTTGAAGGGGGAATTTGTGTCCGTCGGCCTCTCGCTCGACAACGAGCATTGCGCTTACTACTTGATGAGTTGCCGCAATGTATAATAGCATTGGTTCGCCAATGTTTGGTGCGGCCAGGACCGGGTTTGTTGCCAATATGGCTTTTATTTCGTTGAGTTCGGCCGAGGCAGCATCCGTCCACTCGAAGTGTTCGGTGCGCCGGAGGAGGCGATAAAGGGGTAATGCCTTTTCTCCCAAGCGGGAGATAAAGCGGCTTAGAGCCGCCACGCATCCAGTCAATTTTTTGTATTTGTTTGAGGTCTGTTGGGGTAGCCAACTGTGACAATGCTCGGATTTTGGCCGGATTAGCTTCAATACCTCTACTGGAGACAATGAATCCCAGGAGCTTTCCAGCTGGTACGCTGAAAACGCATTTTTCCGGATTGAGCTTGATGTCATATGTTCGGAGGTTGTCGAATGTGAGCCTCAAGTCGTCAACTAGAGTTTCGACATGCTTGGTTTTAACGACCACATCATCCACGTATGCCTCCACTGTTTTGCTGATCTGGTTTGCCAGACATGTCTGAATCATGCGCTGATATGTTGCACAGGCGTTTTTGAGCCCGAAGGGCATTGTGTTGAAGCAGAATGGGCCGTATGGTGTGATGAATGCCGTTGCGGCTTGGTCTGGCTCCACCATTTTAATTTGATGGTAACCGGAGTATGCATCGAGGAAACACAATGAATCGTGTCCTGCGGTAGCATCGATGATTTGATCGATGCGGGGGAGGGGGAAGGGATCCTTTGGGCAGGCCTTGTTAAGGTCCTTAAAATCGACGCACAAGCGCCAGGATTTGTCCTTCTTTGGTACCATCACCAGGTTTGCTAGCCAGTCCAGATGTTTTATGTCTTTGATGAATCCGGCCTCCAATAGCTTGGCTAGTTCCTCTCCCATGGCTTGTCTATTAGGCTGGGAGAAACGTCGAAGAGCCTGCTTGACTGGCTTGAATCCTTTTAGGATATTTAGGCTGTGCTCAGCCAGCCTGCGTGGGGTTCCTGGCATGCCTGAAGGGTGCCAGGCAAAAATGTCCCAATTCTCGCATAGGAACTCTCGCAGTGCGGCGTCGACATCAGGGTTTAATTGTGCCCCGATGGAAGCTGTTTTTGTAGGGTCCGTTGGATGGACTTGGAATTTGACTATTTCGTCCGCTGGTTTAAAGGAGGTGGACTTGGATCTTTTATCGAGTATCACATAGTCCCTGTTCACCGTGGAGCACAGCGCAGTTAGTTCCTCGGCCGCTAGGGCTTCGGATAGTGCCTCGAGGGCCAGTGCGGCTGTCTTATTTTCGGCGCGGAGTGCTATGTCCGGATCACTAGCAAGAGTGATGATTCCGTTGGGCCCGGGCATTTTGAGCTTCATGTACCCGTAATGGGGTATGGCTTGGAAGATTGTAAACGCCTCCCGCCCTAGTAGAGCGTGGTATCCGCTGCTGAACGGGGCCACTTGGAATGTAATTTCTTCGGACCTGTAATTATCCGGCGTGCCGAATACCACATCTAGTGTGATTTTCCCAGCACAGCGTGCTTCCCGACTGGGGATGATTCCTCTAAAGGTTGTGCTACATTGCTCAATGCAGCTCCAGTCTATTTCCATCTTTTGAAGAGTTTCCTCATAGATGAGGTTTAATCCGCTGCCGTCGTCCATGAGTACCTTGGTGAGTCGAAAGCCGTCCACGATTGGACTGAGGACCAGTGCGGCTGGTGCTCGGGCTGTTCGGAATTTGGGTTCGTCACTGACAATGAAGGTAATACTCGTGTCACTCCAAGGATTTATTTCTGCTATGTGGCAGATTTCGGCCATGCTGCGGAGTGTTCGCTTGCGTCTATTGTTTGACGCGAAGGTCTCAAAGACCGTTAACACCGTATTGTTGTCCACGGGATGGTGCTCTGTGGTTTTTGGGAGGAGTAGATCCTCACCACTTTTGGCCACCTGCCGGAGTATCCAACATGCTCTAAGGTTGTGCGTTGGTATTGCATCCGCCATACTATGAATTTTGCAGGGTCCGTTGAGCCATCCCTCCAGTACGGTTCCTTGCCCCATAGAGGGCTTTTGCTTTTTGGTAGTTAACCCAGGTGTATTGTGGTAATGCACCATTTTATTTCGGACTGGGTTTGTATTCAGGGCCGGATTATCCCAAAATTTTATTTTGGTTTTCCAGGCGCTTTCCATCGCACACTACTTTCGTACTATGGACACCAAGTTGGCAAAGCATGTAATTTTGCGGCGACTTATGGCATTGAGGATTCCCTTGTCCGTGCAATTATTGCAGAAGAATGAAATTGCATCTTCCTCACGGCAGTCCTTTATCCTGTTCATGACTAGGAGGAATCTGGCCCAGTAATGGTGTACTGTTTCTTCGGGCTCTTGCCTAATTTGGGATAGATCGCGTATGTTTGGGTGGGTGGGTGGAATTGAATCCGAATCCTCACCCGATCTGAGACTCAGGGGCCAAGGAGTTTCCGAACTCGAAAGTTTGGATTCTTTGATGTTTTCCGATAAATCTAGCCCGCTGCCTGATTCTAGGTTCAGGCCTTGAGTGACGTCCTCCCCTTCGCGGGTATCTGGCTTGGAGGGATCGGGAATCCGGACATAGCTAGTCCTTAAGATAGATGAAGGGTTTCCGCATTGTTCCTCCACCACTGCAACATGATGGGTGACCTGGGGAGAGTTAATCTCTCTTAGATCGGGTTTAGGCCCAATTTGATCATAGTCTATAGCGACTCCCAGGGCGGCGATGCGATCCAAGAGCTCGTTCAGGGAAGAGAGCTCCATTGGATCTAACTGCTCGACGAGTTCCGAGTTGACGTGAAGATTCCTTTCAATGACCCGAGAAGTCATCGTCGGCGTAGCGGCCGAACAGGCGGTCATAAGAAAACCCCCTAGCCGGAGAGTTTGGCCGATAGCCAAAGCTCCCTCAGCGATAGTGTCGTCTTTAAAGATGGGATGACACATCCTTCCTGGTGGCGACGGCACAGCGGAACTCTCAATGAAAGCACCAATGTCGGTGTCAAAACCGGCAGATCTCGGGTAGGGGGTCCCGAACTGTGCGTCTAGACCGGATGGTAACGGGAGGCAAGGGACACGAAGTTTTACCCAGGTTCGGGCCCTCTTGATGGAGGTAAAACCCTACGTCCTGCTTGATTAATATTGATGATATGGGTAGTACAAGAGTAGGTCTACCACGAGATCAGAGAGGCTAAAACCCTAGAAGCTAGCCTACGGTATGATTATATGTTGTGATTGTTGTCCTACGGACTAAAAACCCTTCAGTTTATATAGACACCAGAGAGGGTTAGGGTTACACAAGGTTGGTTACAAAGGAGGAGATATCCATATACATATTTCCTAGCTTGGCTTCCACGCCAAGTAGAGTCCCATCCGGACACGAGACGAAGTCTTCAATCTTGTATCTTCATAGTCTAACAGTCCGGCCAATGGAGATAGTCCGGCTGTCCGGAGAGCCCCTAATCCAGGACTCCCTCAATGCTCTTGAGCTTCTTACAAAGAGCAAGCAAGAGGCGGAAATATTCAATGATCTTCCCCTCTTTGATGTGGAGATCCTGTACAAGTTCATTGATGAGTGGTTTGACAGCCCATACCTTAGTTTTGATGATCTTCAACTCCCAATTAGCCTCAGGGTCTCCTTCCATGGAGCCATTGCTCCTGAGCTGGCTCTTGTACAGAGAATTGTTGAGCTGAAGCACAAGATTGATTATGAAAAGGCTCAGTTCAAGAAGCACATGGCCAAGCTCAACGTGGAAGACGTCCAAAACTTCAAGGTCATGCCGCATGAGCTCAAGGAGGCGTTCCACAAGAAACGTGAAGAAGCTAAAGGTTCTCAAGAGCACATGAAACACCTGGCTGCCAAATGTGTTCAAGGCTACAATGAAGCTGAAAAGCGCAAGGCTCTGGGGCGACCAGGCATCGACCCTAGAATGGCTGCCAAGAAGAAGAAGAAGCCTGCTGTGGCCCAATGAGAAGCATCAAGGCAGGAGAACCTCGCACTGTCTTCCCGACTAGTATGACAGGCTCGAAGCCTAAAGTTCCCACAGTGGCTTCGGAGCTCAAGAAAACAAGGGCAACTGAAGCCGAAGCCCGAAAGCGCAAGACCAAGGCCACCACTGACGATGCTCCACCAACCAAGAAGAGAAAAACCAAGAAGAAAGATCGGGCTGCTCCCATAGAGCTCCTTGTCGTCGAGCCAATCTCAGTTGCTCGTCCTACGTCTGAACACCATGAGCGCCAGTTGATAGTTCATGAGCCTGCTTCCACAGAGGCTCCAGAAGTTGACGACATTCTAGCTGTTGACCCCACCGCAGCTGAATACATTGGTCATCAAGACAATGTTGAAGATGATGAAGTCCTTCCTCAGATCGAACACAATGTGGTATCATCGCGTGTTCTCACGAACAGCGAACTCATCAGCATTGGTCGTCCATTGACGCCAATTGCTCAGGATGACTCATGGGCTGATCACCAGCAAGACTCCCCCCATCAAGAAGAATCACCAAGTACTCCCCCACCTCAAGTCACCACTCCGGTGCTTGAAGAAAATGACTTTGTGGCCCAACCAACTCCATCTTCACAAGCGTCGCCAGCGTTCCGTAGGCTTCGCAAAGGACCAAGGCCACATGTCACTTTGTCAAGTGTTACAGAAGGAGAAGAGCGCCAATCCGTTTCACGCCAAGTCTTTCCTGAAGCCTCTCCTACCGCGAACATCCCCGGGTCTGAAGCCAAAGCGGCTGAAGATATTCCGGCTACATCAGCTGATGAACAAGAAGAACCAAGACATGAAGAAGAACATGTTGCTACACCCCCAACCAACCCTGAAGTTGTTCTCAAGGAGAACATGTCCGACCCTCCAGCTACTCGAGTGGAGGTTGAAAACTCTGAGGCGGCCACTAACACCCACACTGAAGCCAATGACGTTGTCATGGACAAAGCTAATGTGGCGCCTGAAGCTAATGTGGCGCCTGAAGCCAATGCTGCTCCTGACGCAAATCTGCAGCCTGAAGTCAATGCCACTGCTCCTGTACCGCCTCCATGGCCACACACCCTTGAGCAAGCATTCTACCAAGGCCAACTTACCACCGTCTGTTGGCCCATTCTGGTTCCTCCACCTGCTGCCAGTCCGCAATTTGACTATCATGTGGAGCACAGGCCTTAGGTCCAGAAGCCAAAGCCAAGGCTGCCAAGGTTTCTAGGTACTGCAACTTCACTAGGATCATTTAATCCGAATGGCTTCAAGGCACACAACACATTCTTTGACAGTGCCAAGAACCCCTACACAAGGCCAAGATTCTCATCAGATCGAATCTGGAGTTATCAGCAGCGTAGTTACTATTCCTACATCTTATACAATCAGGGGCACATTTTCCCTCATATGCGTCTAGACAGCGAAGCCATGGCTGGCCTGCCTTGCCTAGAAGAAGCCCTTGACTGCTTCAGAGATGCTGTCCTTCTACATTTTGTGACTGCCAAAGAACATTGGAATGAAGTGCTTATGCTACAATTTTATGCTACCCTTCACATTCGCGGCTACAACAGGGATCCGAAGACTTGGATCCTTGAGTGGATGACATGCGATGTACACCATGAAGCTAAAGCCCAAGACATCATTGAGCTTACTTCCCTGCCCACTCCTGGCGAACATTATGAACCAGGTTGTCAACTACACCAGAATGCGTTGGAAAGCATCTTCCAGAAGCCAGAGCCAAACATGAGCCAAATGCTGAGCATGATGAAGCCACTGCCACAAGACGCTGACTATCCTAAGGAGTTCTTTGTTGGAGACCGAGAGTATCTGCCCCGCACTATTTATCATATTATCAGGCGAACTCTCTGGCCGGTCAAAGGAAATTCTCCTGCAGCGAAGCTTGAAGGAGCAATGAAGACATTGGTTTTCTATATCTTCAATGGCATCAGCTTCAATGCTCAAGACTTCTTCATCAGACAATTGGCTGCATCTGGCTCCGATATCTTTGGTCTGAAGTTCTATGCTCCATGGGTAATGCGCCTCATCAAGCTTCACTCTGCTATCAACTATCAGCCATCTGCGTGCAATCATCTTATATTCTTGCCAGAGGTTGATCTGTCTGTCGAAGCCATTTACCCAGAGCCTACAAAGGAGCCAATTTAACTTCACAATGTCGATCATCAAAGCTTCACCCAGCCCATTGAAGGAGTTCAGGCCGTTTCTCGTGTTTATCCCTTGGCTGGCAATACATGTGCCCCTCGCACCCAAACTGAAGCCATTACAAGTACCATCGCCCAAAGGCCTCGGAAGCGATCTCGTGTTCTCAATGACCGAGAGCTTCTCATCGCTCTACATCAGATACAGGATAAGCATCATGACTGGCTTAAGCGCCAGATGCAAAGCCTCTTGGTGGATGTCAATCGCATTCGAAATCTTGCCACCAAGAATGCCTTTGTTACACATGAAACCTGTCGGAGGTCATGGAAGAGCTTGACATTGCTCAGTGCTGAAGCTGATCTTCAAGACGATGGCTTCACAGAGAGATTCAAGTTTGACTAACTCCTCCAAGGAATGCTCACTTGCGTCGGAATCCCTCACTCGAAGACTCTGACTATTCCTCCTCAGCTGCAACGGTGAATGCCAGAGTCATAGATGATCAAGATGATGCTACCTCACCACCTCCAACTTCAGCGCGTGTCGACACTGCACCAAGTTCTTCTGCATCACCGAACCTCAACGACGACCCTGCTGCTTCTCCTACTCCTCATGGGAACGAGTAGAAGCTCTATGTCTTCAAACCTTTTTGGTCATTACTGACAAAAGGGGGAGAAGCATATGAGTTGATAGTCTTCAAGCGGGCCCATATGGGTAGTTGCTATACTTTTGCTACATTTGCCAAGTGCTTACAACTCTCGCTTTTGATACATTTGGTTCGTTTTGAGTTGTAACACTTAAACTTGATGGTCGTCTGCTACCTTTTCGACAACATTGTGATGCGATGATAAATTCCGCATGTGCAACGATAAATTCCGCATGAAGTCATTTCGCAGATGTCCATTTTTCATTATGCATGTCATTATCTTCGTTATATCCTTTCATGCATGATGAATTGTCTTCATAAGTAGAAGAGGAGCTCCGCAAGTACAACCTGCCATGTGCATTTGCATTCAAAAGCAAAATACTTATATGCACATCTTCAGGGGGAGCCTTTCTGCTACTTACGAAGACAATACCTAAATCCTATGCAATTTCACATACTTTTATCCCCGTTGAAAACTTCAACCAGTTTGTCATCAATCACCAAAAAGGGGGAGATTGTAAGTGCATCTAGTGCCACCCCTAGTTGGTTTTGGAGTATTGACGACAAACCTGGTTGAGGGACTAATGTGTTTGTGAGAATTGCAGGACAACACAGGTAGTAGTCCCTCATTGATTCGGTTTACCTATCGGAGATGACCCCTAAAAATGTATGAAGACATTGAAGACAAAGGTGGTATGTGAAGATATTCACATTGAAGACTATGACAAGAGAAGACATCGCGTGAAGACTATGGAGCATGAAGACTTAGTTGTTTCGTTGTTTCCTTTTCTTCTTTGTTGAGTCATAGGACCACCGTACTGTTCAGTGGGGTCCCAGTGAACAAAGTTAGAGTGACTGAAGTGATGCTTAACCACAATACTATGTCTTCGAGCGAAGACAATGAGAGCAAAACTTATCCAGAGCTGGATATGTCGGCTTTACTTGTATCCCAGGTAAAGTTGCCACGTGTGTTTGAAATCTGACCGTTGGAGCACGTGTCAGTTCCTTAGTGACCTAGGGTCATTTTGGACAAATCACGTCGGGTTGCCTAGTGGCTATAAATAGCCCACCCCCTATACCATAAATTGGTTGGCTGCTCAGAGTTAGTACATGACTTTTGTCGTTTGAGAGCAACCCACCTCGAAGCCTTTGAGAAAGAGAAATCCTTGCGAGGACAAAGCCCTAAACACCCAGAGCCAAAGAGTGTTAGGCATCACTAAAGTCTTCCTGTCTGTGTGATCTGAAGACTTGTTACACTTGAGGACTATGAATCCTCCAGTCGGTTAGGCGTCACGTTCTGAGCATCCAAGAGTCATTGTGGATCGCCGGTGAACAAAGTCTGTGAAGGTTTGGAAGTCTACCTTGAAGACCTACCTGAGTGATTGGGCGAGGACTGGGTGTCGTTAGCTCAAGGGGAATAAGGTGAAGACGAGGTCTTCTGAGTTAAATCTCAGCCTCCCTAACCAGACGTATAGTTGTCACAACAACTAGAACTGGTCCAACAAATCATTGTCTTCAACAAGCAACTGGTTCTATCCTTTCCTTCTATTATTTACAGTTGGTCCTTGTGAAGTCATTGCCAGCTTGCATTATCTGTTTGTCTTCACTGTGTGACTGTTTGTTCTGATTGGCTTCATACTATCTTCCATCCTGATCCATACTGCCTAGCTGCTATTAGTCGTCGTGCTTTCACTTCATTGTATACTTGACTATGGCTTGCCTAGTGTAGTGTACCTTCCGTTGTATGTTTATAGGTTCATTTCTATTGTTTGTCTTCAAAACTTCCATGTTTTGAAGACTTTCATAAAAATCGCCTATTCACCCCCCCTCTAGTCGATCACTAGCACTTTCAGTGCTGAGGGAGGCTGTTGGTTGTGCTTGGAATTTATCTGGTTTCACGGACTTCTATCGCCTTGTCTAGGGATCAAGAGGGAAGGATCGTATGTTGGCTTGGGTGAAGTTCGGCGCGCTAGCTTGGATGGTATGGACAACTCATAATAAAGTGCTTATAGAAGGAAAGTTGCTTCCGCATTTGGTGGACTTGATGTACAAGCTGGTGTTGCTTTTGCAGCTATGGAAGTTGTTGGCGAGATCCAAGGATCAGACACAGGTGGATCAGCTTATCACCGGGCAGCATGCAAGATGCACTGAGTTAAAACGACCTACGAGGAGGGACATCGCCAACTAGGGAGCCGCCCACCCGCCCATCGCTCGCTTTGAGTGGCCGTCTATCTATCTTTGTCGTTTTGCAGTGTCACATCCCTAGCTTCTGGCAATGCACTAGGCTAGCCTCATGAGTGTCATCATGTTTAAGTTTCAAATGAATTTGAAATGGGGATTGTTTAAACCCTAGCATCAAAGGAATTCACTAGGTTCACCTAAAATATTTTTCAGTAAATCCAAATGGCTTTCAAAAATGTTCATCATTTATGGAAAATGCTGTAAACAGTAACCAGAGGTGATGCACATTTTTCCATGACCTATTTGGGCTCTGAATTAAATCATACTCTATTTGCATTTGTCACCGTCACGACTTCCCCGAGCCCGCCGAGCTTCCCGTCTAATGCACGGTGAGCTCCTCTCCATTTCCCCCTATCCCCTTCCTCTAGTGCATCCTCTAGCACCGATTCCGCCATGGCCAAAGCTCGCCGTCCGCCATGGCCGCTAGACCTGCTGCTGTGGAGCCTTCCTCGACCGCGCTGCTGTTCTTCGTGCTCCTGGAACACCGTAGTTGCTGCTCCACTGCTCGCTTTGATCGCCCGCTTACTCTGACACCGCGCCTGTGCACCACCGAACTCCGGTCGCCGCCCAACTCGCCGCCGCCGCCGCTACAGCTCGCACTAGCGCCAGCCACCACAACCGTTGGATGCGCACGAGTCCCAGCTCGCCGTAGAACCCAATCGCGCCCTAAACTGTGCCTTGTAGCGCGAACCCGACGTGTCTCCGCCGCTCCGTTTTGTCGCCGCCGGCCCGACTCCGGCGATGATGACATGGCATCATCATTAGCCACTAATGAGGGAGTTATTTAGCGCATGTTTCACTGACAGCCCAGCCCCACCTTTTATTTAACCACAGATTTAATCTCTGGTTAAATTAAGCTAACCACAGAAGGCCCACACATCGGTTTGACTATGGCCGAGTCAGCGTTGACCGGTCCCACGTGTCATCCACCCAAACCAGCCCTGAGACACTGACATGTAGGCCCCAGCCGTCAGGTTTGACCTGGGCTGACGCTGTTGACTAGCTGATGTCAGCATGACGCATTGTTGACGCAGTAATTATTTTCCTGGATTATTTCTAATTCTAAATGATTTGGAAATTCCAGAAAATGCCCAAAACTTCTAAAAATCATAGAAAATTATCTATAACTCCAAATGAAATAATTTATATATGAAAAATTATCAGAAAAATTCAAGGAATCTATTTGTACCATTTTCATGCATGTTTGAGCAAGTTAACCTCACTGTTTAGGATGAAACATGATTAGGGCAAATTTCATAATAGGTTTGGAGTTGGAATTTGATGTAGTTTTGAATTTCACTTCAACTAAAATGACTTTCTATTGCATTAGCCCAAATCACAGCATATTGCCATGTCACATTCATGCATCATATGGTTGCATGACATTGATTGTGTTTCTTCTTTGTTTGTCGGTGGTTGTTCCCCTCTCGATAGACGTGTTCCGACGACATGTTCGATGACACCGATGAAGAGCTATATTATCTTCAGAAGTGCCAGGCAAGCAAAACCCCCTTGTTCATTCTGATACAATCCTACTCTCTCGCTCCTGCTCTCTTTTACTGCATCAGGACAACAATGTTTCAACTGTTACATGCTGCGGTAGCTGAACCCCTTTCCTCTGCATGACCTATCATTGCCACAGTAAATAGATGAAACCCACTAGCATGAGTAGGAGTTGTTTGAGCCCTGATGTGCCTACTCATTCATGCTTGTTTGTCATGCCTACTACTGCTTAGAGTTGAGTCAGGTCTGATTCATCGGGGATGAGTTGGAATGTGGTGAACATGTCCTACTGTTGAGAGCTAAGTGTGTGAACACGATTTGGTAAAGGTAGTGGTGAGAGGCCATGTAGGAGTACATGGTGGGTTGTCTCATTGCAGCCGTCCTCAGGAACTGAGTTCTGTGTTGGTGATCCATGAATAGTTACTACCACGCATTGGAATGCTTAAGTGCCGCTCTCGATTTATTAATCTACCTGATCTCTGTACAGGAGTTGCAACTAGTTTCTGGTGTTTGTAGGTAGTGTTAGTAGTCTACCAAGTGGCACCCGGTATAGGTGGGCTTGGGACAGACTAGGCACAGTGGCCCGGTGTACCAACTAGCACCCGGATGGTGGGCTTGGGAACCCTGTACACATCGTTTGGGGCCGTAAGCGACACCCCGGCCGGATCTCCTTGCGGATGGAACCCAAATAGGCGATAAACCTAGACGAGAGACTTGTGTGATTAGTCAGGTCGTGGCCGACTCCCTCACCAGGCTTCCTCTTGAAGGTTGCCGAGATACACGACATGTACATGGTGGTAAGTGGCGAGAGCGTGTGTGAAGAAGTACACCCCTGCAGGGTTATCATTATCTATTCGAATAGCCGGATTCCTCGAATATGGAAACTTGGACCCCTTGCATAGTTCATAGACAAGTGAAAGTGGATACTAAAATGCGCAAGATAAGCGTGAGTGCTATGGATGGCGTTCTCGTAGGGAGACGGGAGCGGATCCGTAGTGGAGTATTGATATGGTGAATACGTGGACTTGTGTGTGCCACCTGAAAAGAGTTACTTGCAGTCATAGTTCAGGATAGCCACCGAGTCAAAGCTGGCTTGCTGCAGTCAAACTCCACCACCCCCTTTGTTGATACTGATGCATATGTAGCTAGTTCTGATCTAAGTCTTGTTGGGTACATTTGTACTCACGTTTGCTTAATTTATGTTTTTGCAGAGAGACTTCAGTCTCGCTAGTAGTTCCACATGGACTTCGACGTTTAGCTTGTTACCTCAGCTACGATCTTGTACCCTTGGGAGGGTCTTGTAGATAGTCAGGCTTCTGAGCCTTCTTCTTTTGTAGTTGTCTGTACTCAGACAAGTTAAGCTTCCGCATGTGCTTTGACTTGTATGCTCTGAATGTTGGGTCATGAGACCCATGTTTGTAAAATCTCGCTCCTCGGAGCCTAATGAATAAATACTTGAGTCGTAGAGTTATGTTGTGATGCCATGTTGTATTCACACATATCAAGCATATTGTGTGTATGATTGAAATGCTTGGTATGTGTGGGGTCCGACAACCTAGTTGTTTATCCTTGGTAGCCTCTCTTATGGGGAAATGTAGTCTTGTGCTTCCATGAGCCATAGTAGTCCGCTACAGCCCGGTTCACGGGAGTCCTGCTAGCGCAGCACTACTGCTCCGGAACACTTGATTGGACGGCATGTGATTCACTTCGTTCCTGTGTCTGTCCCTTCGGGGAAATGTCACGCGGTGACATCCGGAGTCCTGCCTAGCCTGCTACAGCCCGGTTCACCGGAGTCCTGCTAGCCCAGTGCTACAGCCCGGATTCGCACGTTGCTGACCGACATGCTCGATGTTGATTCATGTATGCCTGTCCCCGTAAGTTAGTGCCACTTTGGGTTCACGATTAGTCATGTCGGCCCGGGTTCTCTGTCATATGGATGCTAGCAACACTATCATATACGTGAGCCAAAAGGCGCAAACGGTCTCGGGCCATGGTAAGGCGACACCCGTGGCAATACCGTGCGTGAGGCCGCAAAGTGATATGGGGTGTTACCGGCTAGATCGATGTGATTTGAATCGGGGTCCTGATAGCTTTGGTATCAGAGCCTGACTGCCTATAGGATTACCAAGCCAAACTGGTCGAAGTTGTGTCTAGAAATGCTTTAGTTATATACGGGAATTGATTGTGGAAGGGAACGTAAGGCTCTTTTTACTCTTTTACCTTATGGCCTTCTGATCTAAGTCAACCTCTTCTCTTCTACGGGGATTAAGAACTAGGCCTTCTCATCTATCTATCAGGATGACGTGTTACTAATCCATAGACTTATAGGATTGATGGATTCAATTCTCAGTTCAGTTCCTACTATTTCTGTGTGTTGACAGTTGATCTCGGAACCTTGATATTGTGATGTTGAGTGGTTATGCCACTATTTTTGCAGGATGTCTCAAATCTTTTGAGCATTTACAACCGTTATGCTGTCCGAGTCATCCCAGGTCTCTAATTAGTCTGATGCACTTGCAAATCCTTTCTTTCCGTTCCCGATGTCCTTTTTGGTCAGAATAAGCACACTAATCGGTGCATTGAGGTACTCTATTGCCTCGGTATATATGTTGGAGCTATTATTATGACCCTAGGTGTTTTAGGGAGTCACCTAGTAATCTAGCCATGTTTTGTGTTCCCAGTGTGATGATTCTGGCCACCATTCTCGAAAGCATCTCGTGATGCCATTTAGTAGTAGGCCTTCTATTTCTGGGTTCTTGAGCCCAAGATTCACTCTATTTACCTCGTGTTGATAGTGTTGCTCGTACCTTTAGGATATTAGTAACCTTTGCGATAGTTCTCGAGGTCCGTGGTATATCATTCTTCCTAATACCATGAACCATCCTTGGCGGAAGTTCGTTGAAGCAAAAGATCACAATAAGAGTGCTCTTGACGAGTTCTCCATTCAAATTGTGAATCCGTCAGTCCTTCTTCTTCTGCGTGGGTTATCCGGAAGAAATATGTTGAACTTGTTCGACATACTAATCCATGCGTCCACAATTCAAAAAAAATTATATGTTCCTTGAGTTGTCCCCCTTTAGTTGTATTCCAACCTTAGCCTATCAGTTGATAGTCAAGAGTATGTGTGCATTCGTGTCTATCGGTGCCTTTTACTCTTGTGGTCCATCACGCCATTCTATTCCAGAATGACAAGGAGAAACAAACTCCAATACCTTGTCCACTTCAAGGATTGGGTCAAAGTAGTTGTATTCCACAGATCAAAATGCCAATTCAGCTTTTGCTCTGTTCTACCTTGGAGTGTCACCCTCTTTCATATCAAGAATGACGTGAGAATTGTACAATCTCTTATGAATTCTTGATATAGTGATACTTTCGCCATCATTATTCATTTCATGGTCTCCGTGTTGGTTGTAATTGGAATGCCGACAGGTGAACCATGATGTGTGAAATCAATACTCCTAGCAACCGTGTTGCTTGGTAGTTAATGGACATTAATATCATTCTTAGCATGTTGGTTATCGAATCACTATTCTAGGATTGATCGTGCAACCTTGTCCTTATTTCTGGTGCACTCTTTGATCTTTGAGTTAGGATTGAATCCCTTGCTCTTCTGATCATGTCGTCTTGCCTTGAAAAGCAAGATTGTTCTCGAGCTTAGAGACATATCGGTGCTTCGTGATTTTCCGGATATCTTCACGGAGGTATCACCAGGTCGTCCCCTGACCGATATGTTGAGTTTGTGATCAAGTTGGTTTCCCAATAAACCACTCTTTCTCCAAGAATCTATGTTGGATACCCCTGAGCTAGTTGGTTAAGCCAAACAACAACTTGGAGAGTTGGAAGATAAAAGCTTGCCTAACTTAGTTCATTTAAAGGGATATCTTGTTTTGTGTGTGTTGAAGAAAGATGATGTTTTCATCGATTGATCCTCGTGATCAGTTGTTTGATCTATTGCCTTGTTAAAACTTTGATTTGAGTATGGGTTATTGTCAAATCAAATCAGAACCAACGATGTTCGTATTGTTGTCTTACTCGTGGTTGGTCCCTCGAGCTTACACCATTACATCTTTTGGGTCTGGCCAATGCTATCACCTAGTTCACATAATTGTGGAATTCCATTTATATGGAAACCTGGGTGAATTGTTGTTAAGCCCATTGACAACATTTTCCTCTTGTCCATGATTCATGTTGAACATCTAAGTTAGTGTTGGAAACTTTGTAAACAATGCCTTCATGTTCCGTTCATGAAGCATACGTTTGGATGAAAGGAGTGACTTTCTCTAATTCACGTGCATCGATGCAAGTTGCCACCATGAATTCAAGAAAGCCTGTTTTTTGCTTCCTATGGAATCATCCTAAGTCAGCCATGCACGTGCAAAGTATTCTGTGGTATGCTAGACTGATCATCTTCGTTCCATATGAATTCCTAGCACCCAAGCCACTGATTGACTTGTTCAAGGAAAAGAAGTCTAGCGCGCGTAAAGACTTCGAAATCCTTGATGATGGATCCTAACCAGAACTCGATAGTGTTTTATTATAAGACTACTAAGTGGTCATTCCTGTCTTGGACAGCATGTTCACAGGTTTGTAGCAGAGCCAACTCATGTTTTGGAGCTTACTATCGTAGTTCATTTCCCGAGAATCTCGCAACATCATCTCGTCGATTTGTGTTGCAAACTTTCATTTCTCTTTCTAGACTTGATGAGTCTGGAATGTCCTGACACCAACCAGATCTGAATCTCAGGCAGATATGATGGTTGGAACATTCCCGACATTTGCATCTCGTTCCCAGCTTGCACCGCCTTGTGCCGATCTCCCTTGGACTGCCCTTCTCAGCAATTGTTGTTCAGGATCATCTTCAGAAGTGGTCCTACCATGGGTCCCATCCATTTCCGGTGATAAGCAAAATCATCCATTGCGTTGTCTTCAACAAGGTAGTACACACCATCCACTGTAGTTTGAGTATGCCACTCTTTCGAACTCCATCAAATAATCGATTGTGATTGCCTTAGGCTGGTATAAAGAGTCTCAATGATTTCTGAATCAAAAGTAATTCTTTTTGCCACTTAAGGGAATAATTCTACCAGTCATCTTCCCAAAGGAGCCCCGTTTGTTTCGAAGGGCAACCAACTCCTTACTATGTTAACACCGTTCACCACCCTCCTAAGTGTGGAAATTCCGCTACTTATTTAAACCTTGTCATATGCTCATTTCCATCATTCTTGATGTGTGAATCGTGTCTCAGCTCAAGAGATGATATGTTTCATTTCATGAGATGATCGTTAGTTCCTCGATCTTTGAGGAGATCAGTTCCGTAGAATTTCTTTCTGTCATCGTCATGTTGGATGAAGTTCTCAGAGCATGACATCGAGACAAGATCGTGATCGAATCAACGTTCTTATGAGGCGCAACCTGAATCGTGAAGATTGTGTTAGTTTGCGTTCCCCCTTCCATCTTACCCTACACTTGTATCTCGGGACGAGATTCTTGTTTTAGTGGGGGCGAGTTGTCACATCCCTAGCTTCTGGCAATGCACTAGGCTAGCCTCATGAGTGTCATCATGTTTAAGTTTCAGGTGAACTTGAAATGGGGATTGTTTAAACCCTAGCATCAAAGGAATTCACTAGATTCACCTAAAATATTTTTCAGTAAATCCAAATGGCTTTCAAATATGTTCATCATTTATGGGAAATGTTGTAAACAGTAACCAGAGGTGATGCACATTTTTCCATGACCTATTTGGGCTCTGAATTAAATCATACTCTATTTGCATTTGGACATTTAAATGCTATAAAATATTTTAAATGTCCAAATAATCATAAACTTAAATGTTTACTGTTGGATATATTCCAAACAGTGGGCTTGAGAAAGTTTCATGATTTTTGAGTGTTCCTAAGTATTTTAAATAAAGCCCCGACACTACGGAAGAAATAGAAAAAAACAGAAAAGAATTAGAAAAAAGAGAGAGAAAAAACCCACCTGAGGTTACCTGCGCAGCCCACGTGGTGGCCCACTTACTTGGCCCAGCCCACCCCAAGCCGCCACCGTGTCCCACCTCGCGCCAGAAGGACGTGAGGCGTGTGGCCACCGCGCACCGGCACGCGCGCGGCCACCTCCTCCCTCCCTGCCTGCCTGGCTCCTCCTCGACGCGTCTGGATGACGCCACACGACCCCCAAAGCCGTCTGGCTCTCCCTCTCTCTCCCCCGAACGCTCTCCCCCTCCTCTGTTCTCCTCACCGAACGCGCCTGCCGCCGCCGACGAGAACCACCGTGGTGTAACACCCCGGATATGATTTACCTAATATGTAATCCAACTCTTGCCGTTTCCGACCTTAAGTTATTTTATTTTCTCGGGTTCGGGTTTTTGTCTCCATGTGTTGTTTTTGTTGTCATGCATCTCATATCATTTCATCATGTGCATTGCATTTGCATACGTGTTCATCTCATGCATCCGAGCATTTTCCCCGTTGTCCGCTTTGCATTCCGGTGTTCCGTTCTCCTCCGGTGGTCATTTCTACCTTCCTTTCGTGTGTGGGGGTTAAACATTTCTGGATTGGACCGAGACTTGCCAAGCGGCCTTGGCTTACTACCGGTAGACCGCCTGTCAAGTTTCGTACCATTTGGACTTCGTTTGATGCTCCAACGGTTAACCAAGGGACCGAAAAGGCCTCGTGTGTGTTGCAGCCCAACACCCCTCCAATTTGGCCCAAAACCCTCTCCATCATCTAGAGCGTTCGATCACGTCGCGTGGCCGAAAACCGCACCTCATTTGGACACTCCTAGCTCCCTCTATGCCTATAAATACACCCCCCCCCTCCAAAATTCTTAGTTCCCCTCTCCTGAAACCCTAGATCCACTCCATCCGCCGCCGGACGAATTTCCACAGGTCGGACGTGTCCGGTCTGCCCGCCGCCACCACGTGTCATCGCCCGGTTCACCCGCCGCCCGCGCGCCCACATCGCCGCGCCGGCCCACCGGGGCCCAGGCGGGGCCCTCCCGGGCCCGCGCTCGGGCGCCGCCGCCCCACGGGCTCCCCGCGCCCCGCCGCCTTTTTCCCGCCGGCCGACAACACCGCGCCGCCGCACGAAGCCGACGCCGGCCACCACGCCCTCGCCGGTGACCGCGCCGCCCCACCGGACGCCGACCCCGCCGCTTCGTCCTCGCCACCAGCCGGCGCCGGAGACCGCGCCCGGCCACCGCGACGCCGCGCCCACGCCCTTCCCCGACAGCTCCGGCCACCGCCCCTCTTCTCTGGCAAGAGGATCTAGCCGCCTCGGTTCGCGTGCCGCCAGATCGGGATCTAGCTACAGGAAGCCCTAAGGGTTGACTTCCTTTTTTTTCCTAAGTCTGCAGATTATTTTGCGTTGTTCATCGTGCCGTAACTTTGCATCCGTAGATCTGTATTGGGCATATAGCATATCAAAATGTTCGTCTCAGAGAGCACATCATTTCATCTCATTGCATCATTTTCATTTGAATTCATCTTGATGCCCGAAATGCTGTTGGAAGAGTGCTATTTGAGTTAGTTATCAGATCTGCTGCTCCAAATAGCTATTTGTCATTTTTGCCATGATTATTGTGTGCATGATATGCCCCTGAGCTCTACATATGTTTTGTTATATGCTTTGTCAGAGGTGCCATCCATGTATTTTTGTGATGTGTGTGGTGACTAGCACAAGCTTGCAAAGTGGTGCACTCGTTAACGCTGATTTCAGGGACTTAGCAATTCTACTAAGTCCTTGATCTATTTTTATCAACATGCCATATGTTCATGTTGTTTCCTAGTGATCCGTGCCTCTTTTGGGGATGATCAGTAAGGATGTTTTGTTAATATTGTAGTGCTATATCCATCCATGTCTTTGTTGCAATTATGGAGCACCCTAGCTTGAGTCAATCGAGCTCTACTTTTGCTATTTCATGAATCTGTGCAGATTGTCTACTTGTAAGCGATTTTGCCGAGGATGTTGTAGTTGATCCATGCATGCTATGTTGTTGTTCTTGCCATGTCTAGCTTGTATTATATGTATTCTTGATGGGTGCATGGTTAGATTGTCATGCCTTGATTTGTAGTGAGTGCATCGAGCTCGTAAACATGCCTACTTGATATCTGATTTGCATGCTCCAGTTTTTCACTAAGTCTGAGATCTGATTATGTTTTTGCCATGTTCACATGCTTGCAATTGTATTTTCTGATCCCTTTTGGCTCAAGGTCACTAAGCGACTTTTGTTAAGCTCTTTAAGTAGCTCCATGCCATGCCTTACTTTGCCATGTTAAGTTCCTGTAGCATATAGTTTTCTTGCTCCAAAGTGTGCTACCTGATCTGAAATTCCAGACAAGTGTTAATTACTTAAGTCTGAAATCTGTTTACCAATTGCACTTTTGCCATGCTTGTTTGAACCTGTTAATGGATGAATTGGCCGTAGCTCAGTGTTCATCTTTTGTTAACATCATGAATGGATCCCTGCCATGTATTTTGATGCCATGTTTGGGGGCTGTAGCATGTTTAACTTGTTGCATTTAGATGGTTACTTGTTGTATATCGCAGACCGGTGCCATATTTGAATTGCTTGCCATTTCCAAACCGTGTATCCGATTCCGGTGTTCTTTATATCGATTTCAACCGAAATCACCTCACCTTTCCAGTGGCACACTTGGATTTCCACGTTGAGGCCAGGTTCATTCATTCCTTGTCAAATCTTGCATATGCATCACATATCGCATCCCGCATAGCATACCATGTTTGCATCATGTTGTTTGAGCGTTGCACGTGGTTGATTGTGTCCTTTTTGCTTGTTTGTCTTGTTTGGGTAGAGCCGGGAGACGAGTTTGCTAACGAGGAGTCCGTTGAGTTTGCTTTCGAGGATCCAGCCAACTCTGACAACTTTGCAGGCAAGATGATCATACCCTCAAAATCACTTCTATCTTTGCTTTGCTAGATGCTCGCTCTTTTGCTATGCCTATGCTACGATGCCTACCACTTGCTTATCATGCCTCCCAAATTGCCATGTCAAACCTCTAACCCACCATGTCCTAGAAAACCGTTGATTGGCTATGTTACCGCTTTGCTCAGCCCCTCTTATAGCGTTGCTAGTTGCAGGTGAAGATTGGAGACCGTTCCTTGTTGGAACATTATTTTCTTGTTGGGATATCATTATATTGCCTTGTTATCTTAATGCATCTATATACTTGGCAAGGGTGGAAGGCTCGACCTTTTGCCTAGTGTTTTGTTCCACTCTTGCCGCCCTAGTTTCCGTCATATCGGTGTTATGTTCCCGGATTTTGCGTTCCTTACGCGGTTGGGTGATAATGGGAACCCCTTGACAGTTCGCCTTGAATAAAGCTTTTCCATCATGCCCAACCTTGGCTTTACCATTTGCCACCTAGCCTCTTTTTCCCTTGGGTTTCCGGAGCCCAAGGGTCATCTTATTTAAACCCCCCCGGGCCAGTGCTCCTCTGAGTGTTGGTCCACCTCGTCAGCCGCCGGTGGCCACCAGGGGCAACTCTGGGCTGGCCTACTAGAAGTTTGGACAATCTGAGTGTGCCCTGAGAACGAGATATGTGCAGCTCCTATCTGGATTTCTCGGCACATTCGGGCGGTGTTTCTGGATTTGTTTTAACTCGTCGAAGTGTCTTGTAGAACCGGGATACCGAGTCTGATCGGAATGTCTCGGGAGAAGGTATATCCTTCATTGACCGTGAGAGCTTGTCATGGGCTAAGTTGGGACTCCCCTGCAGGGATTTGAACTTTCGAAAGTCGTGCCCGTGGTTATGGGCAGATGGGAATTTGTTAATGTCCGGTTGTAGATAACTTGAACCTTAACTTAATTAAAATGAATCAATTGAGTGAGTTACCGTGATGGTCTCTTCTCGGCGGAGTCCGGGAAGCGAACACGGTGTTGGAGTAATGCTTGTCGCAGGATGCTCTCTAGTTCTTCGTTCACGCTTTGCCTTCTCTTCTCGCTCTCTTTTGCGAATAGGTTAGCCACCATATATGCTAGTCACTTGCTGCAGCTCCACATATTTACCTTGCCTTACCTATAAGCTTAAATAGTCTTGATCGCGAGGGTGCAAGATTGCTGAGTCCCTATGGCTCACAGATTACTTCCAAACCAGATGCAGGTCCTGACGACTCCGTTCCAGATGACGCGCTTGAGCTCAAGTGGGAGTTCGACGAGGACTCACGCCGTTACTATGTGTCTTTCCCTGATGATCAGTAGTGGTGCCCAGTTGGGGCGATCGGGACCGTGTCGCATGTTGGGTTGATCTTTTATTTTGGCACCGTAGTCGGGCCATGAGTGATTGGATGATGTAATGCTATTTATGTGCTTTGTTTGACATGGCGAGTGTAAGCCAACTATGTACCTTCCCCTTTTATTATCTATATTACATGGGATGTTGTGAAGATTGCCTTACTTGCGACATTACTTTCAATGCGGTTATGCCTCCAAGTCGTGCTTCGACACGTAGGAGATATAGCCGCATCGAGGGTGTTACACGTGGCCACCGCGCTCCCCTCGCCCCTCCTCTTGGTCCACGAGCTCCGCTACGACACGAAGCTCCTCCATGCCGAAGCACACAAGCCCAGAAGCACCATAACGTCACCATCGATCGTTCTTCTCCGAGCACGGCCGCCGGACTCCATCGACAGATTCGTCACCGTCACGACTTCCCCGAGCCCGCGGAGCTTCCCGTCTGATGCACCGTGAGCTCCCCTCCATTTCCCCCCTGTCCCCTTCCTCTAGCGTGTCCTCTAGCACCGATTCCGCCATGGCCGAAGCTTGCCGTCCGCCATGGCCGCTGGACCTGCTGCTGCGGAGCCTTCCTCGACCGCGCTGCTATTCTTCGTGCTCCTGGAACACCGTAGTTGCTGCTCCACTGCTCGCTTTGATCGCCCTCTTGCTCCGACACCGCGCCCGTGCACCACCGAACTTCGGTCGCCGCCCAACTCGCCGCCGCCGCTACAGCTCGCACTAGCGCCAGCCACCACAACCGCTGGATGCGCACGAGTCCCAGCTCGCCGTAGAACCCAATCGCGCCTTAAACTGTGCCCTGTAGCGCGAACCCGACGCGTCTCCGCCGCTCCGTTGGTCGCCGCCGGCCCAACTCCGGCGATGATGACGTGGCATCATCATTAGCCACTAATGAGGCAGTTATTTAGCGCATGTTTCACTCACAGCCCAGCCCCACCTTTTATTTAACCACAGATTTAACCTCTGGTTAAATTAAGCTAACCACTGAAGGCCCACGCATCGGTTTGACTATGGCCGAGTCAGCGTTGACCAGTCCCACGTGCCATCCACCCAAACCAGCCCTGAGACACTGACATGTAGGCCCCAGCCATCAGGTTTGACCTGGGCTGACGTTGTTGACTAGATGATGTTAGCATGACGCATTGTTGACGCGGTAATCATTTTCCTGGATTATTTCTAATTCTAAATGATTTGGAAATTCCAGAAAATGCCCAAAACTTCTAAAAATCATAGAAAATTATCTGTAACTCCAAATGAAATAATTTATATATGAAAAATTATCAGAAAAATTCAAGGAATCCATCTGTACCATTTTCATGCATGTTTGAGCAAGTTAACCTCACTGTTTAGGATGAAACATGATTAGGGCAAATTTCATAATAGGTTTGGAGTTGGAATTTGATGTAGTTTTGAATTTCACTTCAATTAAAATGACTTTCTGTTGCATTAGCCCAAATCACAGCATATTGCCATGTCACATTCATGCATCATATGGTTGCATCACATTGATTGTGTTTCTTCTTTGTTTGTCGGTGGTTGTGCCCTCTCGATAGACGTGTTCCGACAACGTGTTCGATGACACCGATGAAGAGCTATATTATCTTCAGAAGTGCCAGGGAAGCAAAACCCCCTTGTTCATTCAGATACAATCCTACTCTCTCGCTCCTGCTCTCTTTTACTGCATTAGGACAACAACGTTTCAACTGTTACATGCTGCGGTAGCTGAACCCCTTTCCTCTGCATGACCTGTCATTGCCACAGTAAATAGATGAAACCCACTAGCATGAGTAGGAGTTGTTTGAGCCCTGATGTGCCTACTCATTCATGCTTGTTTGTCATGCCTACTACTGCTTAGAGTTGAGTCAGGTCTGATTCATCGGGGATGAGTTGGAATGTGGTGAACATGTCCTACTGTTGAGAGCTAAGTGTGTGAACATGATTTGGTAAAGGTAGTGGTGAGAGGCCATGTAGGAGTACATGGTGGGTTGTCTCATTGCAGCCGTCCTCAGGAACTGAGTTCTGTGTTGGTGATCCGTGAACAGTTACTACCACGCATTGGAATGCTTAAGTGCCCCTCTCGACTTATTAATCTACCTGATCTCTGTACAGGAGTTGCAACTAGTTTCTGGTGTTTGTAGGTAGTGTTAGTAGTCTACCAAGTGGCACCCGGTATAGGTGGGCTTGGGACAGACTAGGCACAGTGGCCCGGTGTACCAAGTGGCACCCGGATGGTGGGTTTGGGAACCCTGTACACATTGTTTGGGGCCGTAAGCGACACCCCGGCAAGATCTCCTTGCGGATGGAACCCGAATAGGCGATAAACCTAGACGAGAGACTTGTGTGATTAGTCAGGTCATGGCCGACTCCCTCACCAGGCTTCCGCTTGAAGGTTGCCGAGATACACGACGTGTACATGGTGGTAAGTGGCGAGAGCGTGTGTGAAGAAGTACACCCCTGCAGGGTTATCATTATCTATTCGAATAGCCGGATTCCTCGAATATGGAAACTTGGACCCCTTGCATAGTTCATAGACAAGTGAAAGTGGATACTCTAAAATGCGCAAGATAAGCGTGAGTGCTATGGATGGCGTTCTCGTAGGGAGACAGGAGCGGATCCATAGTGGAGTATTGATATGGTGAATATGTGGACTCGTGTGTGCCACCTCAAAAGAGTTACTTGCAGTCATAGTTCAGGATAGCCACCGAGTCTAAGCTGGCTTGCTGCAGTCAAACTCCACCACCCCCTTTGTTGATACTGATGCATATGTAGCTAGTTCTGATCTAAGTCTTGCTGAGTACATTTATACTCACGTTTGCTTAATTTATATTTTTGCAGAGAGACTTCAGTCTCGCTAGTAGTTCCACATGGACTTCGACGTTTAGCTTGTTACCTCAGCTACGGTCGTGTACCCTTGGGAGGGTCTTGTAGATAGTCAGGCTTCTGAGCCTTCTTCTTTTGTAGTTGTCTGTACTCAGACAAGTTAAGCTTCCGCATGTGCTTTGACTTGTATGCTCTGAATGTTGGGTCATGAGACCCATGTTTGTAATATCTCGCTCCTCGGAGCCTAATGAATAAATACTTGAGTCGTAGAGTTATGTTGTGATGCCATGTTGTATTTACACATATCGAGCATATTGTGTGTATGATTGAAATGCTTGGTATGTGTGGGGTCTGACAACCTAGTTGTTTATCCTTGGTAGCCTCTCTTATGGGGAAATGTAGTCTTGTGCTTCCATGAGCCACAGTAGTCCGCTACAGCCCGGTTCACCAGAGTCCTGCTAGCCCAGCATTACTGCTCCGAAACACTTGACTGGACGGCATGTGATTCACTTTGTTACTGTGTCTGTCCCTTCGGGGAAATGTCACGCGGTGACATCCGGAGTCCTGCCTAGCCTGCTACAGCCCGGTTCACCGGAGTCCTGTTAGCCCAGTGCTACAGCCCGGATTCGCACGCTGCTGACCGACATGCTCGATGTTGATTCATGTATGCCTGTCACCGTAAGTTAGTGCCACTTTGGGTTCACGACTAGTCATGCCAGCACGGGTTCTCTATCATATGGATGCTAGCGACACTATCATATACGTGAGCCAAAAGGCGCAAACGTTCCCGGACCATGGTAAGGCGACACCCGTGGGAATACCGTGCGTGAGGCTGCAAAGTCATATGAGGTGTTACTGGCTAGATCGATGTGATTTGGAATCGGGGTCCTGATATGCAGGCACTGTGTCAGTATGCTTGGCCCTCGCGGCCATGTGTCGTACTATCTACCTTTTTCTTTTTCTATGTTCCTCAAACATTTGCTGAACCTTATAAGGGCCGCATTTTAAGGCCGGGCATGTGCCTCTCTAAAAAGGTATAAAAATATACACCTTCACTTTGAAATTATAATTTTGCCCTAAGTCACTCTTCTTGAAGTTTGATAAAGTAACATCAAAATATATTTGCATCCACATCAATGTAGTTTTGTTAGGTTTGGAATAAAACATGATATCATAGATATTAACATTTTATTTTTACATATTTGACCAAATACGGAGGAGCTTTACAAGACAAAACTATACCTTATATATTTTTTGAATGGTGGAAGTATGTGTGAGATCTTAATTGATCATAATTTTTATCTCATGCTAAGACATCGAACTATACATGTGTTTATGAATATCTGAAGTAAGGATATAGTGGAAAACGAATGCATATATAATGCCCAACAAGACTACGTTGTGAATGTGCATTGAATTGTATCCTTTCAAAACAACTAGCATCAAATGAACACCTTTTTCTTGAATGGTATATGAGTTCTCTGGACCCGGAGCTTCACTAAGAAAAACATTGGTGATAGTACGAAGCTCAAACAAGAAAAGAAAATAACATCTCAGGCCATGTCATTTGCATGCCGAGGGGTCCTAAACAGAGAATGAAAAAATACAAACGGGTCCAAAACACAACTCTGGCGCAAATCCAGCCCTGCCGCCACGGGATGACACTACTTAGAACTACAGGACCGCCACTAATGCATCTCCAACGACCAAGCTTGCCAAATATAGGATTAGTGGCCTCTACAACATTGATGCAATGCCTCCCTTTAAGCATAGTGGTCGGGAGGAAGAAAATGAGTCGCCTCATAGATCCACCAGACCTTCCTTCGATCAGAATATTCACCAAAGGGGCGATGAAAATCAACATGCGACTGACAAGCGGGCATTGTTGCTCCACCACAAACATCGGAGAAGTAACATCAATATCCAATCGACTAGAGCATAAACTCATCGTCTTCCCTTCTCTGTCCCCAACACCTTGATGGCGACCCAAGAACAAGACATGAGAAGGAAAACCTCCATATGAGGTATGCACGCGAGCTTATTTTTGGGGAACGTCGTTGTTTCAACCAACTCCTTCAATCTCGTGGCCGCGGAGCACCGCAAGCCATCACACAATCTTGAATATTGCGGTGACACGCTCTAAGCTGGTGAAAGTGCTAGTTATCGACTAGAGGGGGTGAATAGGCGATTTTTATGAAAGTCTTCAAAACATGGAAGTTTCGAAGACAAACGATAGAAATGAACCTATAAACATGCAGTGGAAGGTAGACTACACTAGACAAGCCATAGTCAAGTATTCAATGAAGTGAAAGCACGAAGACTAATAGCAGCTAGGCAGTACGGATCAGGATGGAAGATAGTATGAAGCCAATCAGAACAAACAGTCACACAGTGAAGAAAAATAGATAATGCAAACAGGCAATGACTTCACAAGGACCAACTGTAAATAAAGAGATGGGAAGGATAGAACCAGTTGCTTAGTGAAGAAGACAATGATTTGTTGGACCAGTTCCAGTTGCTGTGACAATTGTACGTCTGGTTAGGGAGGCTGAGATTTAACTCAGAAGACCATGTCTTCACCTTATTCCCCTTGAGCTAAGGACACCCAGTCCCCGCCCAATCACTCAGGTAAGTCTTCAAGGTAGACTTCCAAACCTTCACAGACTTCGTTCACCGGCGATCCACAATGACTCTTGGATGCTCAGAACGCGACGCATAACCAGCTGGAGGATTCACAGTCCTCAAGTGTAACAAGTCTTCAGATCACACAGACAGGAAGACTTCAATGATGCCTAACACTCTTTGGCTCTGGGTGTTTAGGGATTTGTCCTCGCAAGGATTTCTCTCTCTCAAAGGCTTCGAGGTGGGTTGCTCTCAATCGACAAAAGCCATGTACTAACTCTGAGCAGCCAACCAATTTATGGTGTAAGGGGTGGGCTATTTATAGCCACTAGGCAACCTGACCTGATTTATCCAAAATGACCCTGGGTCACTAAGGAACTGACATGTGTTCCAACGGTCAGATTTCAAACACACGCGGCAACTTTACTTGGGCTACAAGTAAAGCTGACTTATCCAGCTCTGGATAAGTTTTGCTCTCATTGTCTTCGCTCGAAGACATAGGATTGTGGTTAAGCATCACTTCAGTCACTCTGACTTTGTTCACTGGGACCCCGCTTAACAGTACGGTGGTTCCTATGACTCAACAAAGAAGAAAAGGAAACAATGAAACAACTAAGTCTTCACGCTCCATAGTCTTCACGCGATGTCTTCTCTTGTCATAGTCTTCAATGTGAATATCTTCACATACCACCTTTGTCTTCAATGTCTCCATATATTTTTAGGGGTCATCTCCGGTAGGTAAACCGAATCAATGGGGGACTACTACCGGTGTTGTCCTGCAATTCTCACAAACATATTAGTCCCTCAACCAGGTTTGTTGTCAATACTCCAAAACCAACTAGGGGTGGCACTAGATGCACTTACAATCTCCCCCTTTTTGGTGATTGATGACAAACTGGTTGAAGTTTTCAACGGGGATAAAAGTATGTGAAATTGTAAAGGATTTAGGTATTGTCTTCGTAAGTAGCAGAAAGGCTCCCCCTGAAGATGTGCATATAAGTATTTTGCTTTTGAATGCAAATGCACATGGCAGGTTGTACTTGCGGAGCTCCTCTTCTACTTATGAAGACAATTCATCATGCATGAAAGGATATAATGAAGATAATGACATGCATAATGAAAAATGGACGTCTGCAAAATGACTTCGTGCGGAATTTATCGTCGCACATGCGGAATTTATCATCGCATCACATAGTTGTCAAAAAGGTAGCAGACGACCATCAAGTTTAAGTGTTACAACTCAAAACGAACCAAATGTATCAAAAGCGAGAGTTGTAAGTACTTGGAAAATGTAGCAAAAGTATAGCAACCACCCATATGGGCCCGCTTGAAGACTATCAACTCATATGCTTCTCCCCCTTTTGTCAGTAATGACCAAAAAGGTTTGAAGACATAGAGCTTCTACTCGTTCCCATGAGGAGTAGGAGAAGCAGCAGGGTCGTCGTTGAGGTTCGGTGGTGCAGAAGAACTTGGTGCAGTGTCGACACGCGCTGAAGTTGGAGGTGGTGAGGCAGCATCATCTTGATCATCTATGACTCTGGCATTCACCGTTGCAGTTGAGGAGGAATAGTCAGAGTCTTCGAGTGAGGGAGTCCGACGCAAGTGAGCATTCCTTGGAGGAGTTGAGTCAAACTTGAATCTCTCTGTGAAGCCATCGTCTTGAAGATCAGCTTTAGCACTAAGCAATGGCAAGCTCTTCCATGACCTCTGACAGGTTTCATGTGTAACAAAGGCATTCTTGGTGGCCAGATTTTGAATGTGATTGACATCCACCAAGAGGCTTTGCATCTGGCGCTTAAGCCAGTCATGATTCTTATCATGTTTTTAATGTAGAGTGACGAGAAGCTCTCGGTCATTGGGAACACGAGATCGCTTCCGAGGCATTTGGGTGATGGTACTTGCAGTGGCTTCAGTTTGGGTGCGAGGGGCACGTGTATTACCAGCCAAGGGATAAACACAAGAAACGGCATGAACAACTTCAATGGGCTGGGTGAAGCTTTGATGCTCGACATTGTGAAGATAAATTGGCTCCTTTGCAGGCTCTGGGTAAATGGCTTCAACAGACAGAGCAACCTCTGGCAAGAATATAAGATGATTGCGTGCAGACGGCTGATAGTTGATAGCAGAGTGAAGCTTGATGAGGCACATTACCCATGGAGCATAGAACTCCAGACCAAAGATATCGGAGCCAGATGCAGCCAATTGTCTGATGAAGAAGTCTTGAGCATTGAAGCTGATGCCATTGAAGATATAGAAAACCAATGTCTTCATTGATCCTTCAAGCTTTGCTACAGGAGAATGTCCTTTGACCGGCCAGAGAGTTCGCCTGATAATATGATAAATAGTGCGGGGCAGATACTCTAGGTCTTCAACAAAGAACTCCTTAGGATAGTCAGCGTCTTGTGGTAGTGGCTTCATCATGCTCAGCATATGGCTCATGTTTGGCTCTGGCTTCTGGCCAATGCATTCTGGTGTAGCTGACAACCTGGTTCATAATGTTCGCCAGGAGTGGGCAGGGCAGTAAGCTCAATGATGTCTTGGGCTTTAGCTTCATGGTGTACATCGCCTGTCATCCACTCAAGGATCCAAGTCTTCGGATCCCTGTTGTAGCCGCGAATGTGAAGGGTAGCATAAAATTGTAGTAGAAGCTCTTCATTCCAATGTTCTTTGGCAGTCACAAACTGTAGAAGGCCAGCATCTCTGAAGCAGTCAAGGGCTTCTTCTAGGCAAGGCAGGCCAGCCATGGCTTCACTGTCTAGATGCATATGAGGGAAAATGCGCCCCTGATTGTATAAGATGCAGGAATAGTAACTGCGCTGCTGATAACTCCAGAATCGATCTGATGAGATTCTTGGCCTTGTGTAGGGGTTCTTGGCACTATCAAAGAATGTGTTGTGTGCCTTGAAGCCATTCAGATTAAATGATCCTGGTGAAGTTGTAGTACCTGGAAACCTTGGCAGCCTTGGCTTTGACTTCTGGACCTGAGTGTTGGGGAATGTAGTAATTTCAAAACAATTCCTACGCACACGCAAGATCATGGTGATGCATAGCAACGAGAGGGGAGAGTGTTGTCCACGTACCCTCGTAGACTGAAAGCGGAAGCGTTAGCACAACGCGGTTGATGTAGTCGTACGTCTTCACGATCCGACCGATCCAAGTACTGAACGCACAGCACCTCCGAGTTCAGCACGCGTTCAGCTCGATGACGTCCCGCGAACTGCGATCCAGCAGAGCTTCATGGGAGAGTTCCGTCAGCACGACGGCGTGGTGACGGTGATGATGTTGCTACTGACGCAGGGCTTCGCCTAAGCACCGCTACGATATGACCGAGGTGGAATATGGTGGAGGGGGCACCGCACACGGCTGGGAGAGATCAACTGATCAACTTGTGTGTCTAGAGGTGCCCCCTGCCCCTGTATATAAAGGAGCGAGGGGGGAGGCCGGTCGGCCCTCTATGGGCGCGCCAGGAGGAGGAGTCCTCCTCCTAGTAGGAGTAGGACTCCCCTTTCCTACTCCTACTAGGAGGAGGAAAGGAAGGAGGAGAAGGAGAAGGAAGGAGAAGGAGGAAAAGGAGGAAAGGGGGGCCGGCCCCCTAGTCCAATTCGGTTTGGGCTAGGGGGACCGCGCGCCCTGCCTCCTCTCTTCCACCACTTGGCCCATGAGGCCCATTACTTCTTCCTCGTATTCCCATAACTCCCCGGTACCCCCGAAAATACCCGAATCACTCGGGGCCTTTCCGATGTCCGAATATAGTCGTCCAATATATCGATCTTTACGTCTCGACCATTTCGAGACTCCTCGTGATGTCCCCGATCTCATCCGGGACTCCAAACTACCTTCTGTACATCAAATCACATAAACTCATAATACAATCGTCACTAAAACTTTAAGCGTGTGGACCCTACGGGTTCGAGAACTATGTAGACATGACCGAGACATGTCTGTGGTCAATAACCAATAGCAGAACCTGGATGTTCATATTGGCTCCCACATATTCTACGAAGATCTTTATCGGTCAGACCGCATAACAACATATGTTGTTCCCTTTGTCATCGGTATGTTACTTGCCCGAGATTCGATCGTCGGTATCTCAATGCGTAGTTCAATCTCGTTACTGGCAAGTCTCTTTACTCGTTCTATAATACATCATCCCGCAACTAACTTATTAGTTGCAATGCTTGCAAGGCTTAAGTGATGTGTATTACCGAGAGGGCCTAGAGATACCTCTCCGACAATCGGAGTGACAAATCCTAATCTCGAAATACGCCAACCCAACAAGTACCTTCGAAGACACCTGTAGAGCACCTTTATAATCACCCAGTTACGTTGTGACGTTTGGTAGCACACAAAGTGTTCCTCCAGTAAACGGGAGTTGCATAATTTCATAGTCATAGGAACATGTATAAGTTATGAAGAAAGCAATAGCAACAAACTAAACGATCAAGTGCTAAGCTAATGGAATGGGTCAAGTCAATCACATCATTCTCCTAATGATGTGATCCCGTTAATCAAATGACAACCCATGTCTATGGTTAGGAAACATAACCATCTTTGATCAACGAGCTAGTCAAGTAGAGGCATACTAGTGACACTCTGTTTGTCTATGTATTCACACATGTATTATGTTTCTGGTTAATACAATTCTAGCATGAATAATAAACATTTATCATGATATAATAAAATAAATAATAACTTTATTATTGCCTCTAGGGCATATTTCCTTCAGTCTCCCACTTGCACTAGAGTCAATAATCTAGATTACACAGTAATGATTCTAACACCCATGGAGCCTTGGTGCTGATCATGTTTTGCTCGTGGAAGAGCCTTAGTCAGCGGGTCTGCAACATTCAGATCCGTATGTATCTTGCAAATTTCTATGTCTCCCACTTGGACTAAATCCCGAATGGAATTGAAGCGTCTCTTGATGTTCTTGGTTCTCTTGTGAAATCTGGATTCCTTCGCCAAGGCAATTGCACCAGTATTGTCACAAAAGATTTTCATTGGACCCGATGCACTAGGTATGACACCTAGATCGGATATGAACTCCTTCATCCAGACTCCTTCATTTGCTGCTTCCAAAGCAGCTATGTACTCCGCTTCACATGTAGATCCCGCCACGACGCTTTGTTTAGAACTGCACCAACTGACAGCTCCACCATTCAATATAAACACGTATCCGGTTTGCGATTTAGAATCGTCCGGATCAGTGTCAAAGCTTGCATCAATGTAACCATTTATGATGAGCTCTTTCTCACCTCCATATATGAGAAACATATCCTTAGTCCTTTTCAGGTACTTCAGGATGTTCTTGACCGCTGTCCAGTGATCCACTCCAGGATTACTTTCGTACCTCCCTGCTAGACTTATAGCAAGGCACACATCAGGTCCGGTACACAGCATTGCATACATGATAGAGCCTATGGCTGAAGCATAGGGAACATCTTTCATTTTCTCTCTATCTTCTGCGGTGGTCGGACATTGAGTCTTACTCAACTTCACACCTTGTAACACAGGCAAGAACCCTTTCTTTGCCTGATCCATTTTGAACTTCTTCAAAACTTTGTCAAGGTATGTGCTTTGTGAAAGTCCAATTAAGCATCTTGATCTATCTCTATAGATCTTAATGCCCAATATGTAAGCAGCTTCACCGAGGTCTTTCATTGAAAAACTCTTATTCAAATATCCCTTTATGTTATCCAGAAATTCTATATCATTTCCAATCAATAATATGTCATCCACATATAATATCAGAAATGCTACAGAGCTCCCACTCACTTTCTTGTAAATACAGGCTTCCCCACAAGTCTGTACAAAACCAAATGCTTTCATCACACTATCAAAGCGTTTATTCCAACTCCGAGAGGCTTACACCAGTCCATAAATGGATCGCTGGAGCTTGCACACTTTATTAGCTCCCTTTGGATCGAAAAAACCTTCTGGTTGCATCATATACAACTCTTCTTCCAGAAATCCATTCAGGAATGCAGTTTAACATCCATTTGCCAAATTTCATAATCATAAAATGCGGCAATTGCTAACATGATTCGGACAGACTTAAGCATCGCTATGGGTGAGAAGGTCTCATCGTAGTCAATCCCTTGAACTTGTCGAAAACCTTTTGCAACAAGTCGAGCTTTGTAGACAGTAACATTACCACCAGCATCAGTCTTCTTCTTGGAGATCCATTTATTCTCAATTGCTTGCCGATCAATGGGCAAGTCAACCAAAGTCCACACTTTGTTCTCATACATGGATCCCATCTCAGATTTCATGGCTTCTAGCCATTTTGCGGAATCTGGGCTCACCATCGCTTCTTCATAGTTCGTAGGTTCATCATGATCTAGTAGCATGACTTCAAGAACAGGATTACCGTACCACTCTGGTGCGGATCTTATTCTGATTGGTCTACAAGGTTCGGTAGTAACTTGATCTGCAGTTTCATGATCATTATCATTAGCTTCCTCACTAATTGGTGTAGGTGTCACAGAAACCAGTTTCTGTGATGTACTACTTTCCAATAAGGGAGCAGGTACAGTTACCTCATCAAGTTCTATTTTCCTCCCACTCACTTCTTTTGAGAGAAACTCCTTTTCTAGAAAGGATCCATTCTTAGCAACGAAAGTCTTGCCTTCGGATCTATGATAGAAGGTGTACCCAACAGTTTCCTTTGGGTATCCTATGAAGACACATTTCTCCGATTTGGGTTCGAGCTCATCAGGTTGAAGCTTTTTCACATAAGCATCGCAGCCCCAAACTTTCAGAAATGACAACTTTGGTTTCTTGCCAAACCACAGTTCATAAGCCGTCGTCTCAACGGATTTTGATGGTGCCCTATTTAACGTGAATGCAGCCGTCTCTAAAGCATAACCCCAAAACGATAGCGGTAGATCTGTAAGAGACATCATAGATCGCACCATATCTAGTAAAGTACGATTACGACATTCAGACACACCATTACGCTGTGGTGTTCCGGGTGGCGTGAGTAGCGAAACTATTCCGCATTGTTTCAAATGTAGACCAAACTCGTAACTCAAATATTCTCCTCCATGATCAGATCGTAGAAATTTTATTTTCTTGTTACAATGATTTTCAACTTCACTCTGAAATTCTTTGAACTTTTCAAATGTTTCAGACTTATGTTTCATTAAGTAGATATACCCATATCTGCTTAAATCATCTGTGAAGGTGAGAAAATAACGATATCCGCCACGAGCCTCAATATTCATCGGACCACATACATCTGTATGTATGATTTCCAACAAATCCGTTGCTCTCTCCATAGTACCGGAGAACGGCGTTTTGGTCATCTTGCCCATGAGGCACGGTTCGCAAGTACCAAGTGATTCATAATCAAGTGATTCCAAAAGTCCATCAGTATGGAGTTTCTTCATGCGCTTTACACCGATATGACCTAAAGGGCAGTGCCACAAATAAGTTGCACTATCATTATCAATTCTGCATCTTTTGGCTTCAACATTATGAATATGTGTATCACTACTATCGAGATTCATCAAAAATAGACCATTCTTCAAGGGTGCATGACCATAAAAGATATTACTCATATAAATAGAACAACCATTATTCTCTGATTTAAATGAATAACTGTCTCGCATCAAACAAGATCCAGATATAATGTTCATGCTCAACGTTGGCATCAAATAACAATTATTTAGGTCTAAAACTAATACCGAAGGTAGATGTAGAGGTAGCATGCCGACCGCGATCACATCGACTTTGGAACCATTTCCCACGCGCATCGTCACCTCGTCCTTTGCCGGTGTTCGCTGAATCCATAGTCCCTGTTTCGAGTTACAAATGTTAGCAACAGAACCAGTATCAAATACCCAGGTGCTACTGCGAGCTCTAGTAAGGTACACATCAATAACATGTATATCACATATACCTTTGTTCACCTTGACATCCTTCTTATCCGCCAAATACTTGGGGCAGTTCCGCTTCCAGTGTCCAGTCTGCTTGCAGTAGAAGCACTTAGTTTCAGGCTTAGGTCCAGATTTGGGTTTCTTCTCCTGAGCAGTAACTTGCTTACTATTCTTCTTGAAGTTCCCCTTCTTCTTCCCTTTGCCCTTTTTCTTGAAACTGGTGGTCTTGTTGACCATCAACACTTGATGCTCCTTCTAGATTTCTACCTCCACAGCCTTTAGCATTGCGAAGAGCTCGGGAATTGTCTTATCCATCCCTTGCATGTTATAGTTCATCACGAAGCTCTTGTAGCTTGGTGGCAGTGATTGAAGAACTCTGTCAATGACACTATCAACAGGAAGATTAACTCCCAGTTGAGTCAAGTGATTATGATACCCAGACATTTTGAGTATATGTTCACTGACAGAACTATTCTCCTCCATCTTGCAGCTATAGAATTTATTGGAGACTTCATATCTCTCAATCTGGGCATTTGCTTGAAATATTAACTTCAACTCCTGGAACATCTCATATGCTCCATGACGTTCAAAACATCGTTGAAGTCCCAATTCTAAGCCGTAAAGCATGGCACACTGAACTATCGAGTAGTCATCAGCTTTGCTCTGCCAGACGTTCATAACATCTGGTGTTGCTCCAGCAGCAGGCCTGGCACCAAGCGGTGCTTCCAGGACGTAATTCTTCTGTGCAGCAATGAGGATAATCCTCAAGTTACGGATCCAGTCCGTGTAATTGCTACCATCATCTTTCAACTTTGCTTTCTCAAGGAACGCATTAAAATTCAACGGAACAACAGCACGGGCCATCTATCTACAATCAAACATAGACAAGCAAGATACTATCAGGTACTAAGTTCATGATAAATTTAAGTTCAATTAATCATATTACTTAAGAACTCCCACTTAGAAAGACATCCCTCTAATCTTCTAAGTGATCATGTGATCCAAATCAACTAAACCATAACTGATCATCACGTGAAATGGAGTAGCTTTCAATGGTGAACATCAATATGTTGATCATATCTACTATATGATTCACGCTCGACCTTTCGGTCTCAGTGTTCCAAGGCCATATCTGCATATGCTAGGCTCGTCAAGTTTAACCTGAGTATTCTACGTGTGCAAAACTGGCTTGCACCCGTTGTAGATGGACATAGAGCTTATCACACCCGATCATCACGTGGTGTCTGGGCATGACGAACTTTGGCAACGGTGCATACTCAGGGAGAACACTTTTATCTTGAAATTTAGTGAGAGATCATCTTATAATGCTACCGCCAATCAAAGCAAGATAAGATGCATAAAAGATAAACATCACATCCAATCAATATAAGTGATATGATATGGCCATCGTCATCTTGTGCTTGTAATCTCCATCTCCGAAGCACCGTCATGATCACCATCGTCACCGGTGCTACACCTTGATCACCATCGTAGCATCGTTGTCGTCTCGCCAATCTTATGCTTCCACGACTATCGCTACCGCTTAGTGATAAAGTAAAGCATTACAGCACAATTGCATTGCATACAATAAAGCGACAACCATATGGCTCCTGCCAGTTGCCGATAACTCGGTTACAAAACATGATCATCTCATACAATAAAATTTAGCATCATGTCTTGACCATATCACATCACAACATGCCTTGCAAAAACAAGTTAGACATCCTCTACTTTGTCGTTGCAAGTTTTACGTGGCTGCTACGGGCTTAGCAAGAACCGTTCTTACCTACGCATCAAAACCACAACGATAGTTTGTCAAGTTGGTGCTGTTTTAACCTTCGCAAGGACCGGGCGTAGCCACACTTGGTTCAACTAAAGTTGGAGAAACTGACACCCGCCAGCCACCTGTGTGCAAAGCACGTCGGTAGAACCAGTCTCGCGTAAGCGTACGCGTAATGTCGGTCCGGGTCGCTTCATCCAACAATACTGCCGAACCAAAGTATGACATGCTGGTAAGCAGTATGACTTATATCGCCCACAACTCACTTTTGTTCTACTCGTGCACAACATCAACGCATAAAACCTAGGCTCGGATGCCACCGTTGAGGAACGTAGTAATTTCAAAAAAATTCCTACGCACACGCAAGATCATGGTGATGCATAGCAACGAGAGGGGAGAGTGTTGTCCACGTACCCTCGTAGACCGAAAGCGGAAGCGTTAGGACAACGCGGTTGATGTAGTCGTACGTCTTCACGATTCGACCGATCCAAGTACCGAACGCACGGCACCTCCGAGTTCAGCACACGTTCAGCTCGATGACGTCCCGTGAACTCCGATCCAGCAGAGCTTCATGGGAGAGTTTCGTCAGCACGACGGCGTGGTGACGGTGATGATGTTGCTACCGACGATGGGCTTCACCTAAGCACCGCTACGATATGACCGAGGTGGAATATGGTGGAGGGGGGCACCGCACACGGCTGGGAGAGATCAACTAATCAACTAGTGTGTCTAGAGGTGCCCCCTGCCCCTGTATATAAAGGAGCAAGGGGGGAGGCCGGCCGGCCCTCTATGGGCGCGCCAGGAGGAGGACTCCTCCTCCTAGTAGGAGTAGGACTCCCCTTTCCTACTCCTACTAGGAGGAGGAAAGGAAGGAGGAGAAGGAGAAGTAAGGAGGAGGAAAAGGAGGAAAGGGGGGCCGCCCCCCTAGTCCAATTCGGTTTGGGCTAGGGGGGCCGCGCGCCCTGCCTCCTCTCTTCCACCACTTGGCCCATGAGGCCCATTACTTCTTCCTCGTATTCCCGTAACTCCCCGGTACCCCCGAAAATACCCGAATCACTCGAAACCTTTCCGATGTCCGAATATAGTCGTCCAATATATCGATCTTTACATCTCGGCCATTTCGAGACTCCTCGTGATGTCCCCGATCTCATCCGGGACTCCGAACTACCTTCGGTACATCAAATCACATAAACTCATAATACAATCGTCACTGAAACTTTAAGCGTGCGGACCCTACGGGTTTGAGAACTATGTAGACATGACCGAGACATGTCTCCGGTCAATAACCAATAGCGGAACCTGGATGCTCATATTGGCTCCCACATATTCTACGAAGATCTTTATCGGTCAGACTGCATAACAACATACGTTGTTCCCTTTGTCATCGGTATGTTACTTGCCCAAGATTCGATCGTCGGTATCTCAATACGTAGTTCAATCTCGTTACCAGCAAGTCTCTTTACTCGTTCCGTAATATCATCCTTCAACTAACTTATTAGTTGCAATGCTTGCAAGGCTTAAGTGATGTGTATTACCGAGAGGGCCCAGAGATACCTCTCCGACAATCGGAGTGACAAATCCTAATCTCAAAATACGCCAACCCAACAAGTACCTTCGGAGACACCTGTAGAGCACCTTTATAATCACCCAGTTACGTTGTGACGTTTGGTAGCACACAAAGTGTTCCTCCGGTAAACGGGAGTTTCATAATCTCATAGTCATAGGAACATGTATAAGTTATGAAGAAAGCAATAGCAACAAACTAAACGATCAAGTGCTAAGCTAATGGAATGGGTCAAGTCAATCACATCATTCTCCTAATGATGTGATCCCATTAATCAAATGACAACTCATGTCTATGGTTAGGAAACATAACCATCTTTGATCAACAAGCTAGTCAAGTAGAGGCATACTAGTGACACTCTGTTTGTCTATGTATTCACACATGTATTATGTTTCCGGTTAATACAATTCTAGCATGAATAAGAAACATTTATCATGATACAAGGAAATAAATAATAACTTTGTTATTGCCTCCAGGGCATATTTCCTTCACTGAGGCATGTGCTCCACATGATAGTCAAATTGCGGACCGGCAACAGGTGGAGGAACCAGAATGGGCCAGCGGACGATGGTGAGTTGGACTTGATAGTGTGGCCGTGGAGGCGGTACATGAGCAGTGGCATTGACTTCCGGCTGGAGATTTGTGTCAGGAGCAGCATTGGCTTCAGGCGCCACATTAGCTTCGGCCATGACAACGTCATTGGCTTCAGTGTGGGTGTTAGTGGCCGCCTCAGAGTTTTCAACCTCCACTCGAGTAGATGGAGGGTCGGACACGTTCTCCTCGAGAAAAACTTCAGGGTTGTACGGGGGTGTAGCAACACGTTCTTCATCTCTTGGTTCCTCTTGTTCATCGGCTGATGCAGCCAGAATATCTTTCGCCGCTTTGGCTTCAGACTCAGGGATGTTCGCAGTAGGAGAGGCTTCAGGAAAGACTTGGCGTGAAATGGATTGGCGCTCTTCTCCTTCTGGAACACTTGACAAAATGACATGTGGCCTTGGTCCTTTGCGAAGCCTGCGGAACGCTGGCGACGCTTGTGAAGATGGAGTTGGTTGGGCCAGAAAGTCATTGTCTTCAAGCACTGGAGTGGTGACTTGAGGTGGGGGAGTACTTGGTGATTCTTCTTGACGGGGGGAGTCTTGTGGGTGATCAGCCTATGAGTCATCCTGAGCAATTAGCGTCAATGGACGACCAATGCTGATGAGTTCGCTGTTCATGAGAACAGGCAATGATACCACATTGTGTTTGATCTGAGGAAGGACTCATCATCTTCAACATTGTCTTGATGACCAATGTCTTCAGCTGCGGTGGGGTCGACAACTAGAATGTATTCAACTTCTGGAGCCTCTATGGAAGCAGGCTCTGAACTATCAACTGGCTCTCACGGTGTTCAGACGCAGGACGAGCAACTGAGATTGGCTCGACGACAAGGGGCTCTATGGGAGCAGCCCGATCTTTCTTCTTGGTCGGTGAAGCATCGTCAGAGGTGGCCTTGGTCTTGCGCTTTCAGGATTCGTCTTCAGCTGCCCTTGTTTTCTTGAGCTCCGAAGCCACTGTGGGGACTTTAGGCTTCGAGCCTGTCATACTGGCCGGGAAGACAATGTGAGGTTCTTCCTACCTTGATGCTTCTGGTTGGGCCATAGTTGTCTTCTTCTTCTTGGCAGCCATTCTGGGGTCGATGCCTGGTCACCCTAGAGCTTTGCGCTTTTCAACTTCATTGTAGCCTTGAACACATTTGGCAGCCAGGTGTTTCATGCGCTCTCGAGAACCTTTAACTTCTTCACATTTCTTGTGGAACGCCTCTTGAGCTCATGCAGCATGACCTTGAAGTTTTGGACGTCTTCCATGTTGAGCTTGGCCATGTGCTTCTTGAACTGAGCCTTTTCATAATCAATCTTGTGCTTCGGCTCAACAATTCTCTGTGCAAGAGCCAGCTCAGGAGCAATGGCTCCATGGAAGGAGACGTTGAGGCCAATTGGGAGTTGAAGATCATCAAAACTGAGGTCTGGGATGTCAAACCACTCATCAATGAACTTGTACAGGATCTCCACATCAAAGAGGGGAAGATCATTGAAGATTTCCGCCTCTTGCTTGCTCTTTATAAGTAGCTCAAGAGCATCATCGCCAAGATCGTCGTCGCTAGATAGATCAATGGCTTCGTTCTCATTCCTTAGAACAGCAGCAGGTGTCAATGCTTGACCAGTTGGTTGCATGGGCTTCTTCAACTTGTCAGACTTGGAGATGCGAGAGAGATCTTCAGACTGCACACTGGCTTCAAGAGGTGCAGTGGCCAGAGGCTTCGCCCGCGAAACCTTTGGTGCAGAGGAGGGATTTGAAGCCTTAGGTTTCTTTTGCTTCACAGGCTTCGGTGGTGCAGACGCTTCGTCAGAATCAGCGTCATCTGCAGAGTGATCCACGGCTGCCCCTTGAACCTGAATGTGAGAGATGAGATCTTCAAGGTTGTAGAAGGGACCAACAATATTGGGTTCAGCATCGCATGTGCCGTCGGCACGAGGAGCAGAGGGACCGGGGTTGAAGTCTAACCCAAGTGACTTCTTGTTCTCTTTGGCAGAAGTTTTGGCAAACTGGAAGTTGCGCTTAAAGAGATTGTCTTCACAACACCATAACAGAGAGGATGGGTTGGCATTAGCAGGCTGAGGTCCACGGATCATGCAGGGGTAAAAGCCTTGAGCAATAGCTTCGGACTTCAACTTGGGCTGAAGACCTTTGTATATAGTATCTCCCCAGGGGCCCTTGATGGCATTCTTTTCAGCATATTCGTCAATGACAAATCTGTACTTGAACCATTGCTCTGCCCAATGTCTTCGAATCCATTGGATTCGGCTCTTGCGTTCTCCATAGGTCTCTTCTGGATCTGACTTGTATAGATCATAGAGATCCGGTGGCAGGTCCTTGGCAGTGTTTTCACGACGTTGTCTGCCGCCCTTCCTGACTGATTTTTCTGTCGCCATGAAGTTCAGACTGAATGGCTTCAGAATGTGCAAAGGCTTCCTTCTGTTGGTCAGACAGGAATTAGCTTCGAGAGAATTGATGTTGTAAGAACTCTGTAAATGAATGTAGACTATGAGAACCAAGGGATTCTCCCACGAACATGTACCTGCGACAGCATTAGAGATGCGAGGGAAGGGGAAGAGGTCATATGCATTCTCAGAAGATTTTGAAGATAAATCAATTTAGAAGACATTGACCTCATAGTGCGAAGACATTCACTCATATGTAGAGAGTTGGTTCCAGATTTGTACGAATCCACGAATAAGTACAAGTGAGGAATCTAACTACTTTGTGAAGCATAAGTGAACATACTAGGCATGTTATGAGATGCAGAAAAGGATAGATTCAATCTGTTGGGACAGAAACCACTTGTGGTTGAAAAGACGAATCTATCGGATCAAAAAGGACTGTAAAAGGAGTTTTTATTTACCGATCGAGGAACTGCTAGACGGAGTAGGAGATGAGGCCGAGCAGTTCGATCTTCCGTGCCCTAACTTGGCGACGGAGGACACCTACGGCGACGGTGGAGAAGACGATATCCGCGGCCGGCGTGAGGACGGCGTCGGTCAGGTCGCGGCAGCTAAGCGCTTCGTCGCCGGCGTCGTCGAGAGCTAGCGGTGGCGCTAGGGTTTGTGCGAGAAGGAGAAGTGGAAGAAGAGATAATGACCTGGGTGTGGCGTGTATTTATAAGGACAGGGACAGCATAGCGTTATTACGCAGGTGCCCCTGGTGGTTCACATCTGAAGGACACGTGGCGAACATGCAACACATTGGGGGTTGTTCCATGTTCCCACGCACGCCTGGATTGTCGGGTGGTCTTTCCCGCTTCTCCGGGTTTCAGGCAAAAAGGATTGAGCATTTAAAATAGATTTAATGTTCGTCTCTGTATCTTCTGCTGACAGGGACGCAGAGAAGACATTCAACAGTTTCAATAGAATGCATATGATTTGGACAGATAGATTCAAGATGGGAGCATAGAAAGGTTAGGGTCCGATCACATTCACTTAGTTCAAAAGATTCAAACGAAAAGACATAGCTATAAGTGAATGATGTAGAGGAAAGAACGCTAATATATGAATATATTCGAATAAGACCAAATCAATAGTGAAGATAAACATGAGGACATGTTGAAATTTGAAGACAAAACGAATGCGAAGACATAGCAAATGTAACGCCAACAGAAAACACTCCAAACCAAAGATTGGTGGTGGCGTTACCCACCGTATAGGAAGTATTAGACCCAGACACGGCGCACAATTATCATGGCGCTCCGAAGTCAAATTCCGCGTTAATGTATTCACACTTCGAGTGTAAGTCTTCATTGATTGAAGATATACGTTACTTCGTGTGTTGCACATCTAAGTCATCAACATGCATAAGTGTTAGGATGTGTGCCTGATCACAGGACATTTGAGGATTCTAATATATTTAACTCACACGCAACTTGCAAAACCTTTTCTCATCCAAGGGCTTTGTGAAGATATCTGCCAGTTGCTCTTCAGTGTTGACGTGAATGATATTAATATCTTCCTTCATGACATGATCTCTGAGAAAGTGATGACGGATCTGAATGTGCTTTGTCTTCGAGTGCTGAATTGGGTTGTTGGCAATCTTGATGGCGCTTTCATTGTCGCGGTAGAGTGGCACTTGCTTCAGATGAATGCCATAGTCCTTGAGTGTTTGCTTCATCCATAGAAGCTGGGCGTAGCAAGATCCAGCATCAATGTATTCAGATTCAGCAGTGGAGAGAGATACACAGTTCTGCTTCTTTGAAGACCAACACACAAGTGATCGTCCTAGAAAGTGACATGTGCCTGATGTAGACTTGCAATCCACCTTGTCACCAGCATAACCAACATCCAAGAATCCAACTAGATCAAACTCTGAGCCCTTTGGATACCATAATCCTAGTGTTGGGGTGTAAGCCAAATATCGAAGAATTTGCTTCACAGCTAAGTGATGTGATTCCTTTGGTGCCGCTTGGAATCGGGCACACATGCAACCACTAAGCATGATATCTGGCCTAGATGCACATAAATAAAGCAAAGAACCAATCATGGAGCGGTATACCTTTTGTTCGAACTCTTTACCGTCGGCGTCAGGACCAAGTCACCAAGATGACTCTTGGTTGGCATTGGCGTCGTGTACCCTTTGCAGTCTTGCATTCCAAACTTCTTCAGGCAATCTTTGAGGTATTTCTCTTGAGATATGAAGATGCTGTTGCGTTGCTGCCGTATTTGAAGACTGTAACACCCCGGTAGTTAAGCTACAGTAACTCCACGCTAACGACACCAAGTCATCATCATTATGCCCTAAGAAAAGCAATTAAGAAATATTTCAACCTCGAATTGAAATTCAAATCATAAGTGAAATGAATAAATTCTAAAACATGAGAACTAAAATGTTCATCAGGAGAAAAATAATCCATAACTAATTATGGTGGTAAAACAATATTTTTATAAAGTATTTAAATGTCTAAACTAATTAAAACAGTGGATAAAACAATTATTTAAATTTTGCAAAGTATTTTTTTTAAATGTTGAAACTAATTGTGGCGATGGCCTAAATTACAATACTAATTAAGTGCAAGTTTCTTTCTTTTATAAAACTATTTTACTACAAAAGAAAATAGGAAACAGTTTAAATAAAAGAAAACATGAAAGGAAAAATAAATAAAAAGAAAGGGATAAAACAAAATAGAAAGAAAGACAAACTATCCTGCCGGGCCATTTGGCCCAACTAACTAGAACCAACCCACGAAGCCCCCCACCCCCTTCCTCCTGTTCATCAGGGGGGGCGTGTGCGTGCCCTGGCCGTCCACGGCCGAGGCCGCCGGCGGATGGACGCCACCGCGATGCTACAGGAGCACGTATGGATATTTATGCAGCTGCATCCGCCCAGCCAAACCCTAATCCCCCATTCGTTCCCCTCTCCTCGCTCCCTGCTCTCGATCTGGTCGAGCCCGACGCGGTCGTCACTAGGGCCTCCGCTGTCCCCGCGGCCAACACCATCCACGGACCTCCTCGCCGTACCCAGATGCTCCGTGAAGCTCTCCTTCGTCTCCACGCTGAAGCACTCGATCGAGGGAGCACCGCATCATCGTCCCTGCGGTTTTCTTCAAGTTCGGCTCCGGCGGCGTTCGTCTTGGATTCGGCGCCCCATCACCTCAATGGCCTCCCCGAGCACGCTGACGGATCCGATGTGAGCACCATCCATTTCCCCCTTTTTCTCCCCTGCTTCCGTCGCCATACACCATTGTTCCACCATGCGCCCGGAGCTCTGCTCCCGCTTGCGCTCGCGCGTCCCTAACCTCTGTCCGTGTGCGCACCACACGCGCCTACCCTGCATCCACGCTCGCCCGTTGCCACTCGTGCGCGCGTGCCCGTCCGTCGCTGCCGCTCCTGCCCGCTAGTGCCGCTGCTCGTCGCGGCCAACCGCCCGCGACCCCTGGCTTACTGCTGTTGCTGTTGTGCCGCTGCTCCTCTGTACTGTTGCTCGCTGCTTTGCCTTGCTAGCTGCTGGTATGCTTTTGCGGCTGCACTGCTGCTTGCCGGTGCTATCGCCGCTCACTTAGGTGTTGCCATCGCTGATGCTATTTAGCCGCCGCCGCTCCTCTTACTTCTGCTGCTACTCGTTGCTTTGCCATGGCCGTGTGTGTGCGTGTGTGTTCTATGTGGGTGGCCGGCCATGTGTTAATTAGTTTAGGCTAATCTAGATTAGTTAGGTTATATAATAATTGTTTAGGTTATATGCTGGCCTGTGACATGTGCCCCCCCCCCACCTCTAATTATCCAAATTAAAAGAAAATGTAAAATCGGTGTCATTGACATATGGGCCCCACATTGACCCTGTTGACTAGTCAACCTTGACTGGTCAACTGATGACTACCCCCTATCCCCACATGTAATAGACTATGACTAGAGGAGTACTAGGTGACAAAAGTAATGTTGCTTTTTAAATTCGAATTAAGAATATTTGAGAAATGATTAAAACTTTGATAATTCATAGAAAAATAACCGTAGCTCGGATGAAAAGATTTTATACATGAAAGTTGCTCAGAACAACGAGACGAACCCGGATATGCAGCCCATTCGTCCGCCACGTATCCCTAGCATAGCAAACACGCAACTTTCCCCCTTCGGTTCATCTGTCCAAAAACGCGAAACACCGGGAATACTTTCTCGGATGTTTTCCCCCTTCACCGGTACCACCTCGTACCACGTTAGGGCACACCTAGCATCACGCCTTGTCATGTCATGCATCATCATGCATTTGTTTGCAATATATTTATTGTTTCTTCCCCCTCTTCTCTCGCTAGACACCGAGACCGACGCCGCTACTACCCAGTACGACTACGGTGTTGACGACCCCTCTCTCTTGCCAGAGCAACCAGGCAAGCCCCCCCCCCCCTTTGATCACCAGATATTGCCTACTCTTCTCTATACTGCTTGCATTAGAGTAGTGTAGCATGTTACTGCGTTCCGTTATTCCTATCCTGATGCATAGCATGTCCGTGCTACTACTGTTGTTACCATTACCTACTATCCTACTGCTTAGTATAGGATGCTAGTGTTCCATCAGTGGCCCTACACTCTTGTCCGTCTGCCATGCTATACTACTGGGCCGTGATCACTTCGGGAGGTGATCATGGGCATATACTATATACTTTACACAGTTACCTTATTTATGATACTGTTCGGAGATGGGGGTTGAAGGGGCAGGTGGCTCCATCCCGGTAGAGGTGGGCCTGGGTTCTCGACGGCCCCCGACTGTTACTTTGTGGCGGAGCGATAGGGCAGGTTGAGACCACCTAGGAGAGAGGTGGGCCGGGCCCTGGCCAGCGTTCGCGGATACTTAACACACTTAACAAGTTCTTGGTATTTGATCTGAGTCTGGCTACTGGCCTATACGCACTAACCATCTACGTGGGGACAGTTATGGGCACTCAACGTCGTGGTATCAGCTGAAGCCTTCGTGACGTTAGCGACTGAGTGGCGCGCGCCGAGTTGGACCGCGTAACGCAACTTCCTTTGTAATGGAGGTTGCTAGGTCTGCTCTCCGGCCGCGTACGCAACGTGCAGGTGTGCAATGAGCGATGGGCCTAGACCCCTGCGCCATAGGATTTAGACTGGCGTGCTGACCTCTCTGTTGTGCCTAGGTAGGGCTGCGACGTGTTGATCTTCCGAGGCCGGGCATGACCCAGGAAAGTGTGTCTGGCCAAATGGGATCGAGCGTGTTGGGTTATGTGGTGCACCCCTGCAGGGAAGTTAATCTATTCGAATAGCCGTGATCTTCGGTAACAGGACGACTTGGAGTTGTACCTTGACCTTATGACAACTAGAACCGGATACTTAATAAAACACACCCTTCCAAGTGCCAGATACAACCGGTGGTCGCTCTCTCACAGGGCGACGAGGGGAGGATCATCGGTTAGGATTATGCTATGCGATGATACTTGGAGGACTTCAGTCTACTCTCTTCTACATGCTGCAAGACGGAGGCTGCCAGAAGCGTAGTCTTCGACAGGATTAGCTATCCCCCTCTTATTCTGGCATTCTGCAGTTCAGTCCACCGATATGGCCTTTACACATATACCCATGCATATGTAGTGTAGCTCCTTGCTTGCGAGTACTTTGGATGAGTACTCACGGTTGCTTTCTCCTTCTTTTCCCTTTATCCCTTCTACCTGGTTGTCACAACTAGATGTTGGAGCCCAGGAGCCAGACGCCACCGTCGACGACGACTCCTACTACATCGGAGGTGCCTACTACTACGTGCTGCCCGCTGACGACGACCAGGAGTAGTTAGGAGGATCCCAGGCAGGAGGCCTGCGCCTCTTTCGATCTGTATCCCAGTTTGTGCTAGCCTTCTTAAGGCAAACTTGTTTAATTTATGTCTGTACTCTGTTATTGTTGCTTCCACTGACTCGTCTATGATCGAGCTCTTGTATTCGAGCCTTCGAGGCCCCTGGCTTGTAATATGATGCTTGTATGACTTATTTTATTTGTAGAGTTGTGTTGTGATATCTTCCCGTGAGTCCTTGATCTTGATCGTACACATTTGCGTGCATGATTAGTGTACGATTGAATCGGGGGCGTCACAAAGACCAAGGAAGAACTTCAGCTCACCCATCATGGACATCTGATATTGCTCTTGCATCATGTGTCCAAACTCATCACTGTATTTTTGATTAGTGCAGCCGAAGATAATGTCATCCACATATATTTGGCACACAAATAGTTCACCATCATATGTCTTCATGAAGAGTGTGGGATCCAGGGAACTAGGTTTGAAGCCTTTGCTCTTTAGGAAGTCTTTGAGTGTGTCATACCAAGCACGAGGGGCTTTTTTGAGGCCATATAGTGCCTTGTTGAGCTTGTACACCATGTCAGGATGTTTTGGATCTTCAAAACCAGGCGGTTGTGCAACATACACTTCTTCTTCAATCTTGCCATTGAGAAAGGCACTCTTCACATCCATTTGATACAGAAGAATGTTATGATGATTTGCATAGGCTAGGAGTATGCGAATAGCTTCAAGCCTAGCCATAGGAGCAAATGTTTCATCGAAGTCAATTCCTTCAACTTGAGTGTATCCTTGAGCAACAACACGAGCCTTGTTTCTGACAACTTGACCATTCTCATCTTGCTTGTTGCGATATATCCATTTAGTGCCTATGATATTGTGTTTACGAGGATCAGGACGCTTGACCAGTTCCCAAACATTATTCAGCTCGAATAGTTGAAGCTCTTCTTGCATGGCTTGAATCCATTCAGGTTCCATGAAGGCTTCATCAACTTTCTTGGGTTCAGATATTGAGACAAATGCAAAGTGCCCACAAAAATTTGCTAGCTGTGTTGCCCTTGAAGGAGTGAGTGGACCAGGTGCATTGATGCTATCAATTATCTTCTCAATCTGTACTTCATTTGCAACACGAGGATGAACTAGACAAAGGTTTTGCTCTTGCTGATCATTGTCATCGTTTGAAGGATTGTCTTCAGGCAGTGAGGAGTTCATAGGATGTTTTATTCAGAAGCTTCTGAAGATAAACACGGTTGATGACATGGCATGCAGTATCAATAGCTTCAGGCCAGAACTTTCTTGGTGTCTTGTATTCATCGTGCATCGTCCGAGCCATCTCAATGAGTGTTCTGTTCTTGTGTTCCACGATGCCATTCTGCTGCGGCGTGTACGGAGCTGAGAACTCATGAGTGATGCCCAATGTATCAAGATATGTGTCGAGGCCAGTGTTCTTGAATTCAGTGCCATTGTCACTTCTGATGTGCTTGATCTTGACGCCATAGTTGTTCATGGCTCGATTGGCGAAGCGCCTGAAGACATCATGCACTTCAGTCTTGTAGAGGATTATATGTACCCATGTATATCTTGAATAATCATCAACAATGACGAAGCCATAGAGACAAGCAGCAGTAGTAAGAGTAGAGTAGTGAGTAGGGACGAAGAGGTCCATGTGTAGCAATTCGAAGGGTTGAGTCGTTGTCATGATTGTCTTCGAGGGATGCTATGCCCTCGTCATCTTTCCAGCTTCGCAGGCACCGCATAAGTGGTCCTTCTTGAACTTGACGCCCTCGATGCCTATGACGTGCTTCTTCTTTGCGAGAGTATGCAAGTTCCTCATGCCAGGATGCCCTAGCCTCCGATGCCAGAGCCAACACTCTGAAGCTTTTTCAAGAAGACATACGGCAAGCTGTGGTCCTGCTGAGAAATCTACCATGTACATATCATCTTTGCGATACCCTTCAAAGACTAGAGACTTGTCAGATTCCATTAGAACAAGGCACCGATATTTTCCAAATATCACAATCATGTTCAAGTCACAAAGCATTGAGACAGACATTAAGTTGAAACCAAGGGATTCAACAAGCATCACTTTATCCATGTGTTGATCCTTTGAGATTGCAACTCTACCTAGACCCAATACCTTGCTTTTACCAGTTTCAGCAAATGTGATGTGACTCTTCTTAGATGGTCGTAAGGTTGAGTCCATGAGAAGACTTTGATCACCAGTCATATGATTAGTGCATCCACTATCGATAATTCATTCTGAAGCAGTTGGTTCATGCCCTACAGAATAGTTAGGGGGATAGGCTTCACGAAGAGTATTGTGAAGCATAAGCATTTGACGAGCAAGTGAATTATGAAAGCTCAGACCCAGGTTAGAACTGATAGGATGCATGTTAAGCGACTCAGAAATGAAATACATAATAAGATTATTTGGGCATTTTATCTTGTGCCCCACAAGACGTTTTAGGTCCCCAGCAATAGCATCAGACGCCTTTGATTTCCGGCTGGAGACCTTTCCCTGAAAAAGAAAGTTAATTCTTCTTAACCACCCACATCTTCAGGGGTGGCTTAGAAGCAATGAGTCTAAGTGCAGCATTTGAGAACTTTGGCTTTGGAGCCCTAGCAAATAGCCTTGCAGGAGGTGAATAGTACTCATATGAATAAGTAGAGTAGTTCTTAGTTTTATGAACATAGATGTTTGAAGAAACACGCTCATATTCATAAGTCTGGGTATGGTTTCCCTGCAAAACATTGGCATTAGGGTGACTCAGGTGAGTCCTCTGTCTGTATGAAGCCTTTGGACCATATGAAGACTTTGGTCTGGGATTTGTCTTCTTCCCAGGCGGTGTCATGATGACATTCACCGGAAGATTCCCAAGACAACTTTTGGGAACCCAGATCTTCTTCATAGGTGGCCCATCCCTGCAGTTAGTACCAATATACCTGGCAAACACTTCACCATTCTGATTCTTAAATAGTTTACAGTTTGCATCAAAGGATTCATCAACGATAATAGGGTTGGCACAAGTGAAGCCAGATAAGGTGGATGGATCCACTGAAGGTCCCTTTGCAGCAACCCATGTGGTCTTGGGGTACTGCTCAGGCTTCCAGTAGGAGCCATCAACATTCATTTTCCTCTCGAACCCAACACCCTCTTTTCTAGGGTTTCGGTTCAGAATCTGCTTTTTGACGACATCGCACAGTGTCTGATGCCCTTTGAGACTTTTGTAATACCTGTTTCAAGCAATGTCTTCAACCTAGCATTTTCATCAGCAATAGTAGTGGTATCTTCAGCAGAGGGGTTAGTTACCACATCAGCAGTTGAAGATATTGCAACAGTAGCAGCAGTAGAACATTCAGCAACAGAAGTAGCGTTATCACGCTCAAGGCATTTTAGACATGGTGGTTCAAAACCTTCCTGAGCGGGATTGATCTGTTGAGCGCGAAGTGACTCGTTTTCCTTTTGAAGATCTTCATGAACTGCTCTCAATTTCTCAAGTTCTTGCTTCCTTTGAAGATAATCATAGGAAAGCTTTTCATGAGTTGTTGAGAGCGTTTCATGACGACTTTCAAGTTCCTCATACTTAACATGAAGATTTTTTATGTCTTCAATTAAGGACTGAGATCGAGTCATTTCAGTGTCCAACAGGTCATCGCTTTTGTTTAACAGTTTTTGAATATGTTCCATAGCTTTCTGTTGTTCAGTTGCAATTTTAGCAAGTGTTTTGTAGCTGGGTTTGGAATCACAATCAGAGTCATCTTCATTGGATGTTTGATAGTGAGCATTGCATGAGTTTACCTTGGCACCGCGTGCCATGAAGCAATAGGTGGGAGCAGAGTCGTCCTTGTCATTAGCATCAGCGTTGGTGACGAAGTCATTGTCTTTAGTGTTGAAGATGGACTTGGCAACATAGGCTGTAGCCATACTTGCAATGCCAGAGTCGAACTCCTCCTCAGACTCCACTTCCGCCTCCTTAGACGCAGACTCCTCCTCTGAATCCATTTCCTTGCCAACAAACGCACGAGCCTTGCCAGATGAGCTCTTCTTGTGTGATGAAGACTTTGAGGAAGACTTGGAAGAAGACTTTGAGTATTTCTTCTTCTTCTTGTCATCAGAATCATATTCCTTGCTCTTCTTCTTCCCATTGTCCCACTGCGGACACTCAGAGATGTAGTGACCAGGTTTCTTGCATTTGTGGCATGTTCTCTTCTTGTAGTCATGAGTAGAAGCTTCATCATTCCTTGAGCTGGACCGTGAAGACTTTCTGAAGCCTTTCTTCTTGGTGAATTTCTGGAACTTCTTCACAAGCATAGCAAGCTCCTTTCCAATGTCTCCAGGATCATCAGAATTGTAGTCAGCTTCTTCTTCAGATGAGGAAATAGCTTTTGCCTTCAAGGCGCGAGTTCGGCCATTGTTGGGACCGTAGATATCTCTTTTCTCAGAAAGCTGAAACTCATGTGTGTTGAGCCTTTCAAGTATGTCAGACGGATCGAGTGTCTTGAAGTCAGGGCGTTCTTGAATCATCGGGGCTAGGGTGTCAAACGAGCTGTCAAGTGATCTCAGGAGCGTCTTGACGATTTCATGTTTGGTGATCTCAGTAGCGCCGAGAGCTTAAAGCTCATTTGTGATGTCAGTGAGGCGATCAAACATGAGCTAAACATTCTCATTGTCGTTTCTCTTGAAGCGGTTGAAGAGGTTGCGAAGGACACTGATCCTTTGATCTCTCCGGGTTGAGACGCCTTCATTGACCTTGGAGAGCTAGTCCCAGACTAGCTTCAATGTTTCCAGAGCACTCACACGGCCATACTGTCATTTGGTCATATGACCACAGATGATGTTCTTGGCAGTAGAATCTAGTTGAACGAACTTCTTGACATCAGCAGCGGTGACACCTTCACCAGCCTTGGGAACGCCATTCTTGACGACATACCAAAGCTCGACATCAATGGCTTCAAGATGCATGCGCATCTTATTCTTCCAGTAGGGATATTCAGTTCCATCGAAGACGGGGCAAGCAGTGGAGACTTTGATTATCCCTGCAGTCGACATAGCTAAAACTCTAGGTGGTTAAACCAAATCACATAGAACAAGGGAGTACCTTGCTCTGATACCAATTGAAAGTGCTAGTTATCGACTAGAGAGGGGTGAATAGGCGATTTTTATGAAAGTCTTCAAAACATGGAAGTTTCGAAGACAAACGATAGAAATGAACCTATAAACATGCAGCGGAAGGTAGACTACACTAGACAAGCCATAGTCAAGTATTCAATGAAGTGAAAGCACGAAGACTAATAGCAGCTAGGCAGTACGGACCAGGATGGAAGATAGTATGAAGCCAATCAGAACAAACAGTCACACAGTAAAGACAACTAGATAATGCAAACAGGCAATGACTTCACAAGGACCAACTATAAATAAAGAGATGGGAAGGATAGAACTAGTTGCTTAGTGAAGAAGACAATGATTTGTTGGACCAGTTCCAGTTGTTGTGACAACTTTACGTCTGGTTAGGGAGGCTAAGATTTAACTCAGAAGACCATGTCTTCACCTTATTCCCCTTGAGCTAAGGACACCCAGTCCTCGGCCAATCACTCAGGTAAGTCTTCAAGGTAGACTTCCAAACCTTCACAGACTTCGTTCACCAGCGATCCACAATGACTCTTGGATGCTCAGAACGCGACGCCTAACCGGCTGGAGGATTCACAGTCCTCAAGTGTAACAAGTCTTCAGATCACACAAACAGGAAGACTTCAGTGATGCCTTACACTCTTTGGCTCTGGGTGTTTAGGGATTTGTCCTCGCAAGGATTTCTCTCTCTCAAAGGCTTCGAGGTGGGTTGCTCTCAATCGACAAAAGCCATGTACTAACTCTGAGCAGCCAACCAATTTATGGTGCAAGGGGTGGGCTATTTATAGCCACTAGGCAACCTGACCTGATTTGTCCGAAATGACCCTGGGCCACTAAGGAACTGACACGTGTTTCAGCGGTCAGATTTCAAACACACGCGGCAACTTTACTTGGGTTACAAGTAAAGCTGACTTATCCAGCTCTAGATAAGTTTTGCTCTCATTGTCTTCGCTCGAAGACATAGGATTGTGGTTAAGTATCACTTCAGTCACTTTGACTTTGTTCACTGGGACCCCACTTAACAGTACGGTGGTTCCTATGACTCAACAAAGAAGAAAAAGGAAACAACAAAACAACTAAGTCTTCGCGCTCCATAGTCTTCACGCGATGTCTTCTCTTGTCATAGTCTTCAATGTGAATATCTTCAGATACCATCTTTGTCTTCAATGTCTTTATACATTTTTAGGGGTCATCTTCGGTAGGTAAACCGAATCAATGAGGGACTACTACCTGTGTTGTCCTGCAATTCTCACAAACACATTAGTCCCTCAACCAGGTTTGTCGTCAATACTCCAAAACCAACTAGGGGTGGCACTAGATGCACTTACAGCTGGCATAACGCCAAATGCCCCGAAGACAAACGACCTAGACCTAGTACTATATATATGGAATCTCCCCCGACCACCTCTCTGCTCCTACTCCGGTCGGCAACATCTAGGGAGAAGAAAGGGGATCCGGGCGGGGCCTTGCACATGAGACAATTTCAAAGGGATAAGCGTGGAAGATAAATGTGTGTGGGTGTGTGTGGGGGGGGGTCCTGTTTGGGCATCTTTAATAGTAGCTTACATCTTAGCTTGTTGTGTTCCATCAGTATTGTTATGACTGCATAGACTTCACAAAGAACTCCTTCCTCCACTTATCGTGGTCGCTATCGAATTTGCTATGCCATTGCTTCTATGTCTTGCTAGTTTTATCGTCCAACCTATCACTCGGTCAGGACGGTGAGGTCCATCGTTGACCGTCCGTGAGCATTGAGCCTAGGTATCCGTACTTTACAAGCAAGGGACGTATGGTAAACCCGACAAAAAAAAGGAGAAATATACTCACTTGTGGCAGGGCCAAAGGTGGTGCATCATAAAGTATCCTTCCAATTTGAAACTCATTACCTCCACTAGGTCAAATACCAATTCAAATCAATAAAATATAATCAAACTTTTTTGAGCTTTCTTATTTTATAAAAATGTTGTGGCTCAGATATAACAGTCCAACGTCAACTAGTAAATTGCGCAAAATCACCACATTTAGGACCAGGATTACAGGAAACCACCACTTTTTTTTCAGAAAAATTGTTTTCCCCTATTTTCTATAACTGTAGCCCCAAATGGCAAATAGAGTGGTCTTGCGCAATTTACTAGAAGTCTTGAGACTTGAAAAGACAAAAACACAAAAAAATAATCTATGAGGCAAACCTAGCCAAGTGGGCCGTGGGCCTGTGAGCACGCATGCTCGGCTCGTCACAGGCCTAGCCTGACACATGCCTAAATTGGCCGTGCCTGGGCTGTGAGGCCAGACCCGCGTGCCAGCATGACGCGACCCGTTTATTTTATATATATATATATATATATATATATATATATATATATATATATATAGTGTTACTATTCATTATCCAGGGTGCAGAATAAGTTATTTTTCATCCGAGGTAATCTTATGATCGCTTCCTAAATAAATTACGTTTAGAATATAAATGGTTACATGCATATTGATTCAATATGTAAAATTTGGTATAAAAAAGCAAAAATATAGGTTATAAGACCAGAAAAATCACATTTTATATATGTTTTACACTATATTTTTACATTTGTAATTTTATGTAACATAAAATATTTTTTACGGCAAGTACACATTTTCTTACATTCTCTTTTATGTACTCCCTCCGTTTTTATTTACTCTGCATATTAGAGTTGACTGAAGTCAAACTTCGTAAACTTTGACCAAGTTTATAGAAAACAATATAGACATTTATCATAATAAATTTATACGATGTGAAAGTATATTTAATAATAAATCTAATATTGTTGATTTCTTATTGTATATCTTAATATTTTTGTATATAAACTTGGTCAAAGTTTGTAAAGCTTGACTTTGACCAAAACTAATATGCGAATTAAATAAAAACGGAGGGAGTATGAAATAAGACAAAGTTTACGAAACATAAAAGTACGGTACATTGATGTCAAAATAGAGGGGGATGAAGAATAACTATTCTTCATCCTTTATTCTTCATCCAGGGTGCGCTATTCGTCACCCTGGGTGAGGAATAGTTATTCTTCACCCCTTTCTATTTTGACATAAATGCACTGTATTTTTACATTTCATAAATTTTGTCTTATTTCATACATAAAAAGAGAACATAAGAAAATATATACTCGCTGTAAAAATATTTTGTGTTACGTAAAATTACGAATGTAAGAACCTGCTGTAAAATATACATAAAATGCGATTTTTCTGGTCTTATAATCTATATATTTGTTTTCTTAAACCAAACTTTACATAGTGAATCAATATGAATGTAACTATTTATATTTTAAATGTAATTTATTTAGGAAGCAATTGTAAGATTACCTCCGGTGAAAAATAACTTATTCTACATCATGGGTGATGAATAGTATTACTATATATATATACCATAAAATTGGCCGAATAGCTCCAAAACACCCCAAAACAACATTAGGCCGAAAAGTACACGACCCACACAAGCCTAATGTGCCGCTGGACAGGCCGTTTACTAAAGGGAAAAGTCTAAAATAAATCTTAAACTTGTAGACAAAAGCTAAATCAAATCCTAAATTTCTAATCCTTGAAATCGGCACACTAAACTATCTAATCCCGATCTATTTTAAACCTTAAGCGTGTTATCATGGGAATTGCCGACGTGGCTGGTAAGGCTGCGGCCAGACAAGACTGGGCCGGCCCATGTGGCGCGAAGCAGTGTTTATCTTTAGTATAATGTGTGAGTTTAAAATACCGAGTGCATGAATTAATTAAAAATACTGAAAAAATTATGCAGACAGGGAATCAAACTCATCAGCAACTTATGATTTTGTGCTCGTGAAGACAACCACTCTAACTACTGACATTTAGTGATTAAATTGAAACGCGAACTACTTAACAACAGACCCGAAGGTCAAGATTCGAAAAAACATTTTTTTAAAATTTCTAAACATTTTTTAAAAATTTCGAAACATTTTCTTGAAAATTTTCAACAATTTTGAAGTCCAAATATTATTAAATGCAAAATACAATTTTTGAATTCCAATTTTTTTGCAAAAAAAGTGAACAAAATTAGGAATTACGATGGTTTTTGAAAAACACAAAGAAATTTTGAAAACATGAACCATTTCTAAAATTTCCGAACATTGTTTTAAGTGCGAACTTTTTTTTGAAGAATACAGATATTGTTTTTTAGAAATCTAACAATTTTTGAAACCTGAACAAAATTTTAAAGTGCAAACATTTTCTATCCTGAAAAAATGATATTTTTAAAATTTCTTTGCATTTTATAATTGTGTTCATGTTTTTAAAATTTTTGTTTTTCCAAAAATTGTTCGCACTTAAACAAATCTTTCGGGATTTTAAAAATGGTTCACGTTTTCAAGAATATTCTTAATTGAAAAAATTCATAAATTGTTCGGATTTCATAATTATTGATAATTTTCAAGAGAATGATTCAAAAAGTTCCAGTAAAAATTCAGAACTGGACGTTGCGTTATGTGGTTAAATACTATGTCACTTCATTTTTCTTAGCAAGAGGCATTGGTTAGAGTGGCAGACCGGCTAGTAGTACTAGTTTAAGCCACGCCAGGTCTCAAATTCGATTCCCACAAGTCTTTGATTTTTTGGGATTTTTAAACGGTGTGTTACGAAAAAAATACGCTTTATGCTTACTGGGCCGGCCCAGTAGCACCGGATGCGGTCTAGGATCCTGAATTTGAGCTGCCATGTCAACAATCCTTGTTTGGGAATGCCCTCAAGGTTTTAAAGAGGGGAAAAGCTAACTTTCCGCCGGCGGATCTCAGGCAAACGTCAAGCGCCTCTTCCATCTGCCATGTGTTACCTTGGCCCATATCTTCCTCTCAATTTTATCTTTTTTAGAGAAATCAAGGCTTTTTATCTCTCCCAAAATATCTCACGCCGCTCTCCTCTATCTCTCAGATCACCGCATACATCTTTTTGTTGATCACGCACGAAGCGCCTTGCAGTCAAGCAACCATGGATTTTTTCTCATCCCTTCCAGCAAGCAGCCCTTACACCTCCCTTTTTGCAGCAAGCCATGGCGCCCCAACTGCCAATCTGTGGATACACGGTCGAGCTGTTCGCGGTTGCTAGGAGCTACTACTGCACCGTCAAGTTGCACTGCCATGAAGCTCGTCGCCGGTGTTACAAGGGCGGTGCTCGGCCACTATGGCCACCGGTGCTCTGCAACAATCGTGGGAGACCTCTCGCAGGCGACAGGCTATCGAGCAAATCCGCAACTGAGTTTCTGCAACAACAGCATTGTTGCGAATGAAGGCGTGGAATCTAGTGCAAATACGACGCATCGATGAGTTTCCGCAACGTAGTCTCTGTTGCAAAAAAGAATTGCAACAAATGTCTTGTTGCAGGAATACGACGCGATGACAAGATTCTATAACATGATTTTTGTTGTAATTTTTTTGAAACAAAGGTTTTGTTGCAAAAATACGGAGAAAAGGCTAGAGATGTTGTTGCAAATTTTGCAACAAGTGTCTTGTTGCGGAAATACAAAAGGAGGTTAGAGATGCTTTTGCAAGAAAAATCATGTTACAACATGAGTTTTGCAACAAGGGTCTTGTTTCAGAAAAAAAAATAAAAAGAAACGACTAGAGGGCTCATGTTGTACAAACGGACGGCTCGCGCCCCGACCGATCTTTTGAAAAGATCAGCCGGCGCACGTAGCATGACAGGGATTAAAAAGTTTGGTGTGTTAATTTCAGGGATTCAGAGTTAGCTTCCCTTTTTAGGGGTTATCTAGCTTCCATCTACATTTTTTTAGACAAACTCGCGGAAGCTTTTATTAAACCGTCACAATGTTTACAGGGACGAACAAAAGATCATCGGGGGTAGCCTAACCAAACATGGCGGCCGATCCCCATCGTTAATGCATGCTTCGCGAGGTTGTGTGCCTCGAAGTTCGAGGTCCGGAATTCATGACTAAAAGTGCAAGAAGTAAAAAACCTAGCTCTTTCTGTTATTTCATGCACCACCGCTCCATAAGACGCCGATGTTCCCCCTTTAATTGCTTCAACAACAGTCTTGCAGTCAGACGCAACGAAAATTCTCTGCTCATATAGGTCATCAGCCAACGCCAGTGCTTCTCTGATGGCTAGAACCTCCAAAACCTCTGGATCTTCGATGTTTCTGAAAATGATTGCAGATGCGCCCTTGAACTCCCCTGTGCTATCCCGGCAGATCGCTGCCACTGCCCCAAACCGGCCAGCGCGTGAGACTGCCGTGTCGACATTAATCTTCACGTGGTCTTCCGGAGGAGGTAGCCATGAAGTTGGGCGTGGAGCTCGTGCTATTGGCCCTATCACCACAGCTTTCCGAATAAGCTGTAAATATGATATATAACTCGTGATAAACGTATGCGTTGAGAAAGGTGTTTTGTAGATTCCTTCATGGATTATCTTCCTCATTGCAGCCCAGATTGCCCAAAGAGTCACAATCATTGTATTAAACTCATCTTGCGGTAGAGAATCACTCATTGCAAACAGCCACTTCCTTGCTTGTTCTTCCTTTTGCATGCACATATGTTGGACCAGATCCTCTTTGGATAATGCCCAAACACATCGAAAGTAGCTACAGTCAATCAGCGAGTGGTGCCAGTTATCTTCAGCTCCACACAAAGCACACACATGTGATGAAGACATATGCCGATGGTGCAGAACGTCACTAGTGGGGAAGGAGTGCTGCGCCAACCTCCACGTAAAAAATTTCAGTTTGGATGGCACTTGCAATTTCCAGATCGATGACCACCCTTTGCGGTCCTCTGCTCCACCAGACATTTCAACATTCTCCTCTAACCAAGCTTCTCTCCCCATTTTCATATTGTAGATCATTTTGTATGCCGAGCTGACAGAAAAACGCCCCTTGGGATCACCCGCCCAGACCCAGAAGTCATCAACTGGCATAGTGCACACGGGTATTTTGAGTATTGCCTCGGCATCTATTGGCAGAAAGACTTGTCTGATTAAATCCTCGCAATAAGTTCCTGTACTAGCTGCGGTGGATTAGGCATCAGAGAAGACATGGGCTTCATTAAGCCCACCCTCGGGATCCAATTGTGGCGCCAGATGTTGGTGGTTAATCCATCACCAATGCGCCTAATAGCTTCGTGATTAAGAACATTCCTTCCATCAATAATGCCACGCCAGATCTGGGAAGGGTGTGACCCGATTTCTGCTTCCATGAAATAAGATGTAGGGAAATAAACAGCCTTCAAAATGCGAGCACTGAGAGATTTCGGCTCTTGCAACAGCCTCCACGTTTGCCTGGAGAGTAAGGCAATGTTGAAGATCTCGATGTCACGAAAACCTAACCCTCCCAAGTTCTTTGGTCTGGTCATGACATCCCACGACACCCAGCATGGTTTCCTCTTGTCGTTTTTACTTCCCCACCAGAACTGACGGATTATGGAGGTTACACTCTCGCAAAGTCCCCTTGGGAGCCTGAAGCAGGACATGGAGAAGACTGGGATTGCCTGAGCCACGGATTTTATAAAAACCTCCCTACCCCCAGATGACAATAGTTTTTGCATCCAACCTCGGACCTTCTCCCAAACTCTGCCACGAAGATATTTGAAAGTGCCATTTTTTGATTGTCCAACTTCCGTCGGCAAATCCAAATACTTCTCACTCAGGGATTCATTCTGTACGTTAAGAGCTTGCTTTATTTCCTCTTTCCGAGAATCTGGGCACCCTTTATTGAAGAAAATAGAAGACTTTGCATTATTAATCTTCTGCCACGAAGCTGTACAATAAGTATTCAGCAGGTTTGAAACCAACTCTGCTCCCTACACACTTGACTTAAATAGCAACAGGCTGTCATCTGCAAACAGTAGATGGTTAACATCAGAAGCTGTCGGAGCCACCTTGATCCCGCCAAACGCATACGACTGAGAACTGAATTTTAAAAGGCATGAAAGGCCCTCTGCTGCAAGTAAGAAAAGGTAAGAGGAGATAGAATCTCCCTGTCGAATACCACGTCAAGGTTTGAATTGCTCAAGCTTTTCACCATTAAACAATACTGAGAAGGATACTGAACTGATCATCCCCATGATAGTGTCAACCCATACCGAAGAAAAGCCCATCTTTAACATAATGGCCTGGAGATACTCCCATTCTAGCCTGTCATAGACTTTCATCATGTCAAGCTTCAAAGCACAACAACTGTTGGTTTTGGATCTGTTTTTCTTCATAAAATGTAAGCACTTATATACACAAATGATGTTATCTGTAATTAACCGACCAGGGACAAACGCCGATTGCTCTTCAGAAATAATATCAGGCAGGATGACCTTCAACCTGTTTGCAATCACTTTCGAGGCAATTTTGTATAAAACATTGTAAAGACTGATAGGCCTATACTGGGAAAGATGGTTTGGACTTGTTACCTTTGGGATCAGAAATAGCATCATTGATTACTTCTGCGCTCTCCTCCCCCCTGATGATGTGAAGAACCATTGCAGTAATCTCCTCCCCACAAACTTCCCAGGTTTATTTTAAACTTTTTCCTTTACTTTTTTTTGAGGCAACATCAAGAAGCTTTTATTAAGTCGTCACAATGTTTACAGGGACGGATGGTAAATTCCCGGGATGACCTAACCAAACATGGCGGCCACCACCGAAAAATAAAGCATGCTTCGCTAAGTTGTGAGCTTCAAAATTCGAGCTCCTAAATTCATGACTGAAATTACAGAAATCAAAAGCTAAAGAATGTTCAAAAGCTAAAGACTTTTTCCTTTACTAAAGGGGCCGTTCTGGACCAGGTACATTCAGCCTTGGGTCGGGCCGGGCCGGCCCAGGTAGCCAGATACGGGTCTGAAACGGAAAAAGAAGCCCCAAACCCCCAAATCCCTGCCTTCGCTTCTCTGGTGACGGGTTGCGGCGCCGGTGACGAGGCACTGAGCGAGATGGCGAGCTCGGCGCTGAGACGATCTCTTCCACGACGCCTGCTCACTTCCGACCCATCATCCGCCGCAGCCTCCTTGTTCCGCCGCTCCTTCCTGTCCGGTAAGCACCCCCAGCCCCTCCCCCCTCTCCCGCGCAGTATCCGACATCCGGACCTAGCTCACCCGTTTTCCATTCCATCAGAACCAAAATATCGAATCGGATGGCGGCAGGAGAGATCTAGGTGTAAATCAAACATTTTCTCTAGCTTTCGCGTGCTAAACCCCTTCATTTTGCGATGACGACAGCGTGATATTTGGGGAATTGATGTTTAAAGTGCTCTAGCGATGCTGTTTTCTCACACGCCGGTTTGCTGTGGATGTTGCTTCGCAGGAGAGGGCGCGGGGGAGAGTGCGGACGACTTTGAGAAACGTCTGTTTGAGTCAGATGACAAGTCATTCTTCGGGAAGCTCGATGGGGTCGGGAGCTCCTTTGGAAGACACGGCACCGGCTCTGGAATGGGTGCTTTTGGTCGGCCCGAGTTTGGTCAGCGGAGTAGTAACGGTGGGTTCATGGACGGTTTCGATTCCTTGAACGATGGCATGAACGAGAAGTTGGACGATGCGGCCCGCACCTTTCATATGACGGAGGAGGTTGAGGATGATGACTACGATTTCAGGCCGGATGTGAATTACAGGCGTGGCTCGACTTACAATGTCCGGGTAAGAGGGATAACTGTCTGTTACTTTGGTGATTCAAGTACTATTTGAGAGATCACAATTCCTTTGCAGTCTTGAGATTTAGTCTAGCATATACAAGTATTCAGGAAGTGTGGCTAAATGTGTGAGCTAGATTCTGCGGAGTTAGTTTATTACCACACAGCGTAGTAACTCTTTTGTGGATAGATGTTTGTCAAAACAGAATGAAATTGCTCGTCTGATCCAATATTGCCTAAAAACCACGAACCACCAGAAGATATTGTTATAGTATTTGTCAAAAATGATCTTACATTTTGGGACGGAGGGGGTAACATTTATCATTTAATCATGCAAGCATCCGTCTGTTATCTACTGGAATGATACTCTTCTAACACCAGATTTATTCAACTCTACTGCATACAGGATCTTGACCTTACAAGACCTGCAGCCCCAAGGAATCCTCCAAGACCTCAGTTTGAAACGTCTACAAAGGAGGTTTTAAGGAAAGCCGATTTTAGGGTGAGTAAATCTGCTTGGCAACCTATGTAAACTGGGCACACTTTTTGTTTAAAATTAAATGGTACTCCCTCAAGAGGGAGTAGATTTTACAGTACTTTGGCAGCTTCTAGAGTCGTATAAAGTTCAGGGATACTATGACTATGGTAATCCCCAAATATCTGGTGACACTACTATAACCTTGTGAGGATTCTGGCATTTTCTATTGATGCTTTCTATCGCTGTATTTGAATGTACTACCTCCGTCTGGGTTTAGTAGGCCCCCTCTCATTTTGGGCTAATGTTTGACTAACAAATTTAACTAATAAAATGTAAACTATATGTCACAAAAATTATAACTTCGGAAAGCTCTTTCAAATAGAAATCCAACAGTGTACCTTTTGTAGCATATATTCTATATTTCATTAGTCTTACTAGCAAATATACCCGTGCGTTGCAACGGGAGAATATCATATAACACTTCTCTAGAAAATAGACACCCACATCAATTATTCGAAACATGATACTGGTTTTGGAGAGTTAATCTAAAGCTTATATGTGGTTCTCAACTTTTTCCTGGCTCCTTTGTCCTTTGCCTGGCTCTGCTGAGTTCTTAGCCTGAAGCTTATTGTCTTTGCTCCATTCAACTCCACTTTTTTAGGATCTTCGGTAGCAAAAAAAAGTTTATGGTACCATCGAGAATCGTCTATTCATAAGAAAATGTACAAGTCAAAATTCAGTCGCTCTTTAAATTTATCTACTCGATACAAAAAATTGTGATGTGTGCAAAAGAATAATATAGATTACAATCTTCCTAAAAAACAGTGAGGTGCAAAGTGGGTAGAAGAATTATTTTCTAACAAATTGTATAGTCGTGTGTGTAGTGTACATCTCTGTACAGAAGAAGGTTCATAGTTACAAGTCCATATATGCAATTCTGCCTTTTTTTGTATGTGTGACCATTTCAGCTCCAAACTTGGTTCCACGATTACGGAAAATGGTTTTGACATGTACCTGATGGCGTTCAAGAAAAGGCATAGTGCATCGTTTCAGAGCTTTGTTGAATATATGGCCTGCTCGGTACGCTTCCAAGAAAAAAAATCTGCAAAGCACAATGGGAACATGCTGTATATATTATGCCACGGAGGGCCACAGATTTTTGATTTCTCCGAGCACGGTCCATCCTTAGTCCAGCATTACAATACCTAGTTGACTCTAGCTGTTCCTAGAACTATCATGACTAATAATCATAACTTGTTTCATCTCGAAATATATTTTCATACTCTACAAACCTTTCTCAGTATAGGTACAACACAACTCTATATTCAGTCATGGTTTCTGCTCCTTTCCTATGAACTATAATATTTAATTTATTTCAATCACAGTAACATGAATATTAGCAGATGGCTTAAGTTGGAACTGTTGCCATCAGAGTGCAAGTGTGCCAGCTAGGTATAGTGAAATAATCACCCAGCGCCATGAACAATCGCACATAAATCCAAAGGATGTTTTGGTGCTAGCACGCATGGCATCTAGCCGCCTCCAGTCGGTGTACAACTGTACAGCAAGAACAGTTGATTAACAGAGCAACAACAAGCAACAAATCCTCACTGAGCGCCCCTCCTACACTTCGCCATTCCTCTCCTCCTCACCACCCAGCGCCGCTCCGCCTCGATCTTCCTCCTCCTGCTGCCTCACCATCAAGCACCGCTCCTCCTCCTCTTCTCCATCCACCTCATCACCCAGCCATTTCCCGGCTGCCAAAGGTGGCGCCGGAAGTTCTGGCAGCGTCGGTGTGTGTTGCTGCTGCGGCTGGGGCGGCGGCGGCCTGCTTGTCGGCTCAGGGGGCGGGGTGGAGTCCCGGTGCCGTGGTGGTGGAGCCCCTCCCGGTGGGTGGCTGGTGGCTGGGAGCGACGGCGGGCTGCACGGCCGGCGTGCAGTGGCTGCTCGGTTGCTCGCCAGATCTAGCGGCCGGCCAGCACGCTCGGGGGCCGCCACGCACACACACTGCACGCACACACAGCCAGCACAGGACGACAAGCTCTTCGCCCCGCCAGCAACACCACCACGACTTCTAGCCGGCCGTCCCAAGCAACGGCTTCGACTCCTGTAGCCATGGCGTCGGCCGGCTATCTCTCTTCGCCCTGCCACCTCCCCATCTAGCCGGCCGTCCCGAGCGACGGTTGCGCCTCCTGTAGCCGCGGCGTCGGCAGTCGCCCGGCCAGCACCTTCCCAAACATCTGGCCGGCCGTCCCGAGCGCCGGCTTCGCGACCTCCGTCGCTGCCTCGTCTCTTGCCGGTGAGCATCGCCTCCCCCACTGGCCTCCTTGCTGCAGCTATTCGCCCTGCCACAACCTTGAGCACCTGTGCCCTCCACAGAGGGCCTCCGTCGCTGTCTCGACTCTTGCCGATGAGCACCGCACATCTTCATTCTCTGGCCCTGCCACGGCGCCACCAGCTAGCTCTCCTCCGCGCCGCCGCGTTTGACCACCAATCTCGTCTCAGAGCACCTCACCGTCCCAGCTTTGCTTGTGCTTCTTATCGGCCTCTCCACCGTTCGATCGTGTTTTTAATTGAGGTTGGTTGATGCTGCAGATAACCTGAAACGTATATGAATTGGTGAGAGTTGATTCATTGAAGCAAGGAGGGATTATTCGATGTATTATTATAGCTCAATTGGCTGCCTAACCTACGTCAGACACAATTTTAAGCATCAATGCAGGCCCAACCAGAGGCCCAACCGAGAGAAGCAGCCCCGCATAGGAAAATCGAACGCAGCTTCGAAGAAACAAATAGTCCCACCTTGAAAAGTAAAAAAATTATCAGAAAATCAACGTAGGGAGAATTTTTTTCAAAAAATCGACATATGGAGAACTATGAAATCTTCCGTCCTTTATTATTAGGTAAAGATGAATGGCCAAAGTTTGGCTCAAAATACTAGGGGCCCTAATAAACCCGGACGGAGGTAGTAGCAATTATTAACAAGTTTAGTATCATTAAACTGACGTGTTGCTTATTACTTTGGTTGATTCGAGTTATTGCCTCACATTCTTCTATCTTTGTAACTCGATGTTTTAGATGCCAATACTGGAACACAGCAAGTATCAAAGCCAGATTAGGAAGTTGTGTGGGCATAAAACATACTCCCTCCATTCCACAATGTAGTGCGCACACGCTTTTCGAGATTTAAGTTTGACCATAAATTAGACCAATAATACAGTTTGAAACGGCAAGATTGTGTAATTGAACTCAGGCTGTGGGGGGTCACAGGGAAAGAGGCACATGAAAAAATTGTACACTCCGTTGCAAAACATGGGAGTATATTTTGATTTGTTAAGATAAGGTTTTAACCAACAATTAATCCGTCAATATGTGGTTTATCTGTTTATGTGATACAAAGTTACAATATAAGTAAGTACGTTTGAATCAAACTGATGACATGTCATTAGATTTGAATTCAGACCTTGTCTTGACCAATAAAAATACTGCCTACATTTTGACAGAGGGAGTAAAGAGTACTGGTGTAAGTTGGTAAGATGTAAATGGGGTAATGTTTTGGTTGGAAGTCTGCCACTTTGCTTAAGTAGTTTATGACTAAACTGCTTATCTTTTGGTGGTTTGTAACCAATTTTTGTAAATAACTACCTACAGATAGCCGCCTTCATGCATGGATACGTAGTTTTCGAGAGACCAACTTTTATCTGCTTCATACATTTCCATATCTTGAGCTATTAGAATTGTGTTAAACAAGTTGCAGTTTCTGACCACAGTAATTATTCCTTGCAGAATGTTAGATTCCTCTCCAACTTTCTTACAGAAGCTGGCATTATCATCAAGAGGAATCAGGTAATAGGGTACTTTCTCGGCTTTTATGTAAGATAAGGAAATATTGGGTGGAGAGGTTCGTGCCTTCCTGACATATAATACAAATTCAGATCGTGCTTTCTCAGATTGTTGCCAATAATGCATATTCTCTTCTTCAGAGATGAATGACACCTTTCTTATAAAGTGGTGTCAGATTTCAAGTAGCAACTGCCCTTTAATGTATTATGTTTTAAATGTTACTCTTATGGAGCCATCAGTTTATTTTGAATGATGCCCTTCACTGATGGTACTGCTGTTGAGGTGTTCATTGTTCATGCTCGTCGAGCACAAATGTTTTCATGCTTAATCTATATTATAATTAATTAAGGTGTGACATGTAAGTATCATCTCTGTCAGTTTTCAGGGTCAGCCTCACAAACGTGTTCATGCTCTTCACTGATGTATTTCCTTGCCCATTGTCGTTCTAACTTATTGATCTGCTCTCCAGACCAAGATAAGCGCGAAAGCTCAGCGCAAGGTTGCGAGGGAGATTAAGACAGCGCGTGCGCTGGGACTGATGCCTTTCACGACGATGGGCAAGAAGCCGTTCATGTTTGGCAGAAGTGCAGAGGAGGATGCTTCAGAGGAGGAGTATGGTTACGACTTCGTCGAGAAGGATGCTGGGCCTGAAGACGCCGTTGCGGATGCGGACGCCGTGCCCGATGTGGAGGCCGCGTAAACAGTCTGGGCGTTGTCGCCTCTACGAGCTCGCCCAATTTGCAAACTGCAGATGTCTAAAAATGCAGTGGCCGACGACTTAAGGATATTGTGACGAACTGTTACTTTGTTCTTTGTTCTGAGGGAGATATGCCTTGTGCTAAGTTATCCTCATTTTCAGGTTCGCCTCTGAAAGAGAGTGTGCGGAACACATAATAAGCATATGCTCGTTTTGCTTATGGTTTCAGAAGGAGATATGCCTTTTGCCCACTTTGCCTTGTGATGTCGACCTGCGGGAAAAAGGAACGTGCACCAGCAACGCGCATATTTATTTCCATTTCGTTTTCGGTTAGGTGACATGTCGGTGTGGTGTTGGTTGCACCTCTCAAGTGTCAATCATCATAAATTGGGTGTCGGGGTAGAGCTTTTGCAGCATATTCGTGTGCACTCTACGAATATGTGGTGGAACTAAACGGGCAAACAGTTTCAGGGAATAATGATACCTACTCCCTTTTTATCGGTGCATTAGTCATCCATGGTGGGAGTGAAATTCGCCTACATTCTCAAGTGTCACCGCATGCATGCGAGAATCTTTTTGGATTTTCTGTTTTTAAAATATTTTATCTCTTAAATAAAAAATCCGATTGAAGATCCATTTTCACCATTAAATTTCGCGATGAGATTTTCGAAATTAGATCTCATATCAATATATTTCGACGAATTTTTTTCCGGTTAAAACTTGCCATGTCTATTGCACATGAATTACCATGGTATTTACACTGAAGTTGCCATTATATATTTCAACTATTTTTTCTTCTACATTTAAAAGTAATTTTTGACATTTATAAAATAAGAAATTAAGAAACTAGACTTGCCATGAACCATAAACTGATATTGCCATGATACATACACTTAAAATTGTCATGGTTCATACAAAAAATATTTTCATGATCAAAGTACTGCAGTTGCCATCATCAAAATATTAAATTGCCATGCTCTACAAACTAAAATTGCCACATGGCAACTTTAGTTTAAGCACTATGGCAACTACAGTGTAAACATGATGGCAACTTTTGGGCAAAAAAATATTTCGTCGAAACATGTCAACATGGGGTCTAGTTTTGAAGATCTCGTCGAGACAGATTTAATGATGAAAACCGATTTTTAATTCAACTTTTTAATTAGGAGATAAAATATTATTAAGCCAAAAACCAAAAAGATTCCTGCTGATGTCATCTGCTCACATGTGGCAAAATGAGTGATAAAGGAGGCGTGTGGGCGATGTGCAATATACCACACGTGTGGGCGTTAGTTTTTTTGTAGAAACAAATCCTATGTAGAAATAGGAATCCATTTCTATGAACCAAAGGGCTCTAAAGAAAAAATTTCTATAAGAATCCTATCCTCTAGAATTTCTATGAAATTCCTCCAAACCAAAGGAGGCCTTAGACATGGTGCATTAACTCAATCAACCAATAACAGACGTTGGGTATATTTTCAATTACTTAGAGTACCTAGTACAGCATGCAGTGGTCAGTTCATTGCATGCAAAAGTATTAATTAGCAAACAAACATTAAATTCTCTCGTTTTTTCCTCCACCTTGGTCGTGATGCATAACGTAAGATGACTTATGCACTGATACGGAGGGAGTACTACATAATTCCATTTTTTTTATTTGCTTTCATTTTCACCGAAAAAGTATCCAGTGGTAGTACCTTTTACGTGAACTACGCACCGTGGCATTATCACACAAAATTCAAATCTAAATGTCTTCCGAAAACCAAAAAACTCTCTGGATGTTTACAAGATATATAAAATGTGATACACTCATGCACATGGGAAAATGAAAAAGGAGAAATCAAAAATGAATAATGTGTCTACAATCCCTAAAAGTATTTGTTTTTGTTTTTGTTTTTGTTTGGTTAGCTATTCATAATAAGGTTTTAACCAGAGACAATCTTCTTAAAAGACAACACGTGGATGATATTTCTTGCCTTTTCTTTGGTGAACAAGGAATTCTCCAACATTTGTTCTGTGATTACATTGTGGCAAGAAATATATGGATATATATATTGTTGACATCTTTGGTTTCTTTGCTGATATTAATCTTTCTGTTATGTCCAATTTGTGAATTGGGAATAACAAGGAAAGTGTGTCTGGTATTGCCGGGTTGCTACCATGTGGAGCTTATGAACATCTCGAAATGATCTATGTTTTCAGAGTGTAGTGTGGAAGGATCTCCGGACTATTTTGGGAAAAATAAGTCTTCTTCTTCGTCAGTGGATCGTCTTGTCCTCGGATCGCCAATCAAAGTTGCTGAAGAAATGCCTCCAACTGCTGGACCGAAAAAGAGGGGAGCTTCTGTGGATTGCTTGGTGGGGAAGAAGAACAAGGGCCGTCAGGGTAGGCACCATGGCTTCTGTTTGAGCGCTCACTCTGGCTAATAGCCGATGATCCATGTAATAAGTAGCTTGGTATCTATTATCTGGCTTGTTGTAGTAGTCACTCTACTTTCCACTTGTGAACTTGTAGTTATTTGGTTCAGCTACTTTGGTTGTGGCCCGAGCGCTGCAAACAGTTTAGGTTTGGTCTTGTTGCCACGTTTTTCAATAAAATGAGGTTGGGGGAACCCCCTTTCGTCAAAAAATCCCTAAATGTTTAAATACAAATTCTACCTACACGTAAGAGCATCTACATCTGGGCGCCTCAAACCGGTCCCAAACACCCAGACAGGTGGACAGATAAAAAAAACAACCCACTTGGGCGCCTCAAACTGGTCTCAAAAGTTTGGGCTGACCGATAGCCCTCAAATCTGCCAAAATATAGGGCAGATATGAGGCGGCCCGGGCGTGTCTGCGACATCGACCTGGCCCGTAACGACCCCCACTCCCGCCCCCACAAATATTCGATGACCGACGAGCAAACCCTGGTCAAACTCAGTCTGTCCTCACTCAACTTCTCGCTTCTCCCCCAAATCCACATTGTCTCCCCCCCGTCTGCCATGTCCGACAACGATTCCGATGGCTTGGACTGGGAGAAGGCCGCCACGGATTCCGACGGCTCGCATGTGCCCGATGAGGAGGAGCTAGCGCTCTGCATTGCCCTTCGCCGGTCGTGGCTGGACCGGGGCTTCAGTGGCGGGCTGGGTGGGCAGCTGCAGCCTCGCGACGCCCCACACTCGTCCGATGCGATCCCTGCCAGCCCCTTCCAGGCGCCACCCAGCACTGCCCGCAGCTGCCCGTCTGGGGTGCCGGCTGAACCACGCCCGGAGTCGTATTGACTTGCAAAGAAGCGAGCGGCGGAGGCAGTTACCAGCCGCTCCAAGGGCGGATAGAGCAGATCCGCATCGGAGCCACTGATAAACATATCTATAATTTATAAAGTATTCATGCCATCTTTACAATAGTTTTATATGGTTTTGGTGCACTTTTTATATAAATTTTATATGATTTTCATGGACTAACATATTGGCCTAGTGCCTAGTGCCAGTTGTTGTTTTCTACTTGTTTTTGGTTTTCCAAAAAATCCATATGAAATGAAGTCCAAATGCAGCGAAACTTTTTGATGGTTTTTTATAGAAGGGAAGGGACCCAGGGGGCTTTGGGGGAGTACCAGAAGACCCACAGGGGGACCACAAGGTACTAGGGCGCGGCCACATGCACTCCCTAGTACCTTGTGGGGCCCATGTAGCACCTCTTTGCGTGATTCCAACGTTGAAAATTCTTATATATTCATAAACCTCTAAAAGTTAGCCTAGATGAGCTGTTACGCTGCCGCAAGCCTCTGTTCCGAAGCGATCCCTGCCAAAGGGGAAATCATCATTGGAGGCCACTGATGACCCACAAGTATAGGGGATCAATCATAGTCCTTTCGATAAGTAAGAGTGTCGAACCCAACGAGGAGCAGAAGGAAATTACAAGCGGTTTTTAGCAAGGTAATTTATGCAAACACTGAAATTGTCGGTAACACGTAGTTTGACAGTAAGATAATTTGTAATGAGCAAGTAACGGTAACGGTAACAAAAGTGCAGCAAGGTAGAACAATCCTTTTTATAGCAAAGGACAGGCCGTAACAGTCTCTTATAATAAGTCAAGAGTTCTTGAGGGCACACGGGAATTTCATCTAGTCACTTTTATCATGTTGGTTTGATTCACGTTCGCTCCTTTGATAATTTGATATGTGGGTGGACCGGTGCTTGGGTGCTGTTCTTACTTGAACAAGCCTCCCACTTATGATTAATCCCCCTTGCAAGTATCCGCAACTACGAAAGAAGAATTAAGATAAAATCTAACCATGGCATTAAACATGTGGATCTAAATCAGCCCCTTACGGAGTAGCGCATAAACTAGGGTTTAAGCTTCTATCACTCTAGCAACCCATCATCTAATAAGTACTCCACAATGCATTCCCTTAGGCCCAAAGATGGTGAAGTGTCATGTAGTCGACGTTCACATAACACCACTAAGGGAATCACAACATACACATCATCAAAATATCGAACGAATATCAAATTCACATGATTACTTGTAACATGACTTCTCGTGGCCTCAAGAACAAAGGCAACTACTCACAAATAATATTCATGCTCAAGATCAGAGAAGTAATAAATATCATAATGGATCTGAACATATACTCTTCCACCAAATGGACCAGCTAGCATCAACTACAAGATGTAATCAACACTACTAGTCACCCATAGGTACTAATCTGAGGTTTTGATACAAAGATTGAACACAAGAGATGAACTGGGGTTTGAGATGAGATGGTGCTGTTGAAGATGTTGATGAAGATTGGCCTCCCAAAGATGAGAGGGTTGTTGGTGATGATGATGGCCTCGATTTCCCCCGGAGGAATCGCTCCGCCGGAGGGCAAAAGTTATCCTACCCAAGTTCCGTCTCGAGACGGCGACGCTCCCTCCCGAAATTCCTCCCCTTATTTTTTTCTAGGTCAAAAGACCTTATGTACCAGAAGATGGGCACTGGAGGTGGGCCGAGGAGCCCAGTACCCATTACGGCGCACCCTGGTTCCTAGTGAGCACATGGGTGGCCCCCTCTGGTAGTTCTTTTCTCCGGTATTTTTTTTATTCAAAAGTAATTCTCTGTAAAATTTCAGCTCATTTGGAGATGTGCAGAATAGGTATCTCTGACATAGCTTTTTCAGGTATAGAATTCCAGCTGTCGGCGTTCTCCCTCTTTGTATAAACCTTGCATATTATGAGAGAAAAGGCATTAGAATTACTCAACAAAGTGTTATAATGAATAAAAACATTATAAAAATAGTAGTAGGAAAATATGATGCAAAATGGATGTATCAACTCCCCCAAGCTTAGACCTCGCTTGTCCTCAAGCAAAAGCCAATATCAAAAATCATGTCCACATGTTTAGAGAGAGAGAGAGAGGCGTCGATAAAAACAAAATACGGACATAGTAACATCATGCTTATTATTATAATAGCAATAAACTTTTATCATAAAACTTCTTATGAGCAAGTAACAATTCATCACATCATCGAAGTATGAAGCATAAATGATACATCTCCAACGTATCTATAATTTTTGATTGTTCCATGCTATAATATTATCAACCTTGGATGTTTTATATGCTATTTTATATGATTTTTGGGACTAACCTATTAACCCATAGCCCAGTGCCAGTTTCTGTTTTTTTCCTTGTTTTAGAATATCGCAGAAAAGGAAAATCAAACGGAGTCCAATTGACCTGAAACTTCACGGAACTTAATTTTTGGACCAGAAGAAGCCCAGAAGACTTGGAGTCCATGTAAGGGAAGCTTCGAGGAGGCCACGAGGTAGGGGGGAGCGCCCACCCCCCTGGGCGCGCCCTCCACCCGTATGTGCCCCTCGTGGCCCCGTGACGTACTTCTTCCGCCTATATATCTCCATATACCCTAAAACGATCGAGGAGCACAATAGATCGGGAGTTCCGCCGCCACAAGCCTCCGTAGCCACCGAAAGCCAATCTAGACCCGTTTCGGCACCCTGCCGGAGGGGGCAATCCCTCTCCGGTGGCCATCTTCATCATCCCGGTGCTCTCCATGACGAGGAGGAAGTAGTTCTCCCTCGGGGCTGAGGGTATGTACCAGTAGCTATGTGTTTGATCTCTCTCTCTCTCTCTCTCTCTCTCTCTCTCGTGTTCTTGAGGTGATACGATCTTGATGTATTGCGAGCTTTGCTATTATATTTGGATCCTATGATGTTTCTTCCCCCCTCTACTCTCTTGTAATGAATTGAGTTTCTCCTTTGAAGTTATCTTATCGGATTGAGTCTTTAAAGATTTGAGAACACTTGATGTATGTCTTGACGTGCGTATCTATGGTGACAATGGGATACCACGTGATTCACTTGATGTATATTTTGGTGATCAACTTGCGGGTTCCGCCCATGAACCTATGCATAGGGGTTGGCACATGTTTTCGTCGTGATTCTCCGGTAGAAACTTTGGGGCACTCTTTGAGGTCCTATGTGTTGGTTGAATAGATGAATCTGAGATTGTGTGACACATATCGTATAATCATACCCACGGATACTTGAGGTGACATTAGGGTTTTGGTTGATTTGTGTCTTAAGGTGTTATTCTAGTACGAACTCTAGGGCTGTTTGTAACACTTATAGGAATAGCCCAACGGATTGATTGGAAAGAATAACTTTGAGGTGGTTTCGTACCCTACCATAATCTCTTCGTTTGTTCTCCGCTATTAGTGACTTTGGAGTGACTCTTTGTTGCATGTTGAGAGATAGTTATGTGATCCAATTATGTTATTATTGTTGAGAGGACTTGCACTAGTGAAAGTATGAACCCTAGGCATTGTTTCCTAGCATTGCAATACCGTTTACGCTCACTTTTACCATTAGTTACCTTGCTGTTTTTATATTTTCAGATTACAAAACCATTATCTACTATCCATATACCACTTGTATCACCATCTCTTCGCCGAATTAGTGCACCTATACAATTTACCATTGTATTGGGTGTGTTGGGGACACAAGAGACTCTTTGTTATTTGGTTGCAGGGTTGCTTGAGAGAGACCATCTTCATCCTACGCCTCCTATGAATTGATAAACCTTAGGTCATCCACTTGAGGGAAATTTGCTACTGTCCTACAAACCTCTGCACTTGGAGGCCCAACAACGTCTACAAGAAGAAGGTTGTGTAGTAGACATCAAGCTCTTTTCTGGCGCCGTTGCGGGGGAGGTGAGTGCTTGAAGGTATATCTTTAGATCTTGCAATCGAGTCTTTTAGTTTCTTGTTTTATCACTACTTTAGTTTATAAAAGAAAATTACAAAGAATGGAATTGAGTTTATCTCATACGCTTCATCTTTTTAATATCTTTCGTGAGTATGATGGAAAGGAAAATTGTGCCAAAGTGTTAGAAGAAAATGCATTAAAATGTTTGGCACTAAATCTTTGAATGATGATCATGATTGCAATGTTGTTAGTACAAATTCTTTGAATATCCGTGATACTAATGATGATTGCACTAGTTAGGATGAAAATGTCTCCTATAAACATGTCAATTTTTGTGGAGTGCATTGGGTTTGCAAGTACACACCAAATAGGGAAGATAGATATTGCAAGAGGCATAAGTACTTAGAAACTAAATTGCTGCAAGAAAGGCTAGATGTTTGTGCTGAAGATTTAAATTTTCTTGGCCATACTTGTGAGCTTTGTAATGAACATGATCATTTAACTATCCGATGCAAATTGTTTCATGATCTAATCATGTCCAAAAATTGTGATGACTTGATTTCCCTTGCACATTATAATGAACTTAGTTTGCTTATGGGCCACGAAGAAATGAAACGTATAACTAAGGATATTCCAAAATTTGCCCTTGATAGAGTTCTTCATTTTGATCTAGAGGAAATTTATATGTATTGTGCGGTAAATTGCATTGAAAATCCTTATATTGCCAATTACATAAAGAAAATAAAACAAATAGAAGATGAAGAGAATACTAATGAAAGGGAAGAGACTTCCCAATATCCTCCTATTATTTCTTATGATGAATCAGGTAACGAGGAGGAGCCTCCTATTCAACCAATCTCATTAATAAGGAGCTCCAAAAAGAGGATTGAACCCACACATGATGTGGTGAAGAAGAAGAAAAGAAAAAGGAAGAGAGGTAAAAAGATATCTCTCCCAAATAATGTTGCTCCTATTACTATTGTGCCTCATGAAAATATAATTGTGGAAGATAATGATACTTCTTATGATCTTGAAAATCTTTTTGGCACTTGCTTGGAAGAATATGATAATTGCTATACTATTGGTGCTATCCACACTATTAATTATGAAAGTGATTATGCTTACGATATGAAAAGGCCCAAGCTTGGGGATGCCATGTTTGATGAAGATGATGTTTTTTAGAATATATTTGCTGCAATTAATGTTTGTCCTAAGCTTGGGTATGCTACGTTTAATGAAGATGATATTTTTAGTCTCCCAAGTTTTGATATGCAAATTTATAATGATGATAGCACGCCTCCTACTTATGATAATTATTGTGATGATACATATGCTATAAAAAGTAGTGATGATTATATTTATAAAACTTGTCATGATTATGATTACCCTTTTTCTGAACATTACTCTTTTAATGTGGAAACAATTTATAGTATTCAAGTTTCTTATGATACTCCCACTATTCAGAATGAGAAGAATTTTGCTTATGTGGAGAGTAATAAAATTTCTATGCTTGTAGATCATGAAAAGAATGCTTTAGGTGCTGGTTATATTGTTGAATTCATTCATGATGCTACTGAAAATTATTATGAGGGAGGAACATATTCTTGTAGGAATTGCAATAATATCAAGTTTCCTTTCTATGTGCTTAAAGTTTTGAAGTTATGCTTGTTTTGCCTTCCTATGCTAGTTGATTATTGTTCCCATAAGTTGTTTGCCCACAAAATCCCTATGCATAGGAAGTGGGTTAGACTTAAATGTGCTAGTAATATTCTTCTTGGTGCTCTCTTTATGTTTCAGTTCTTATCCTTTATGTGAGCATCATTGAAATCATCATGCCTAGCTAGGGGCGTTAAACGATAGCGCTTGTTGGGAGGCAACCCAATTTTATTTTTGTTCCTTGATTTTTGCTCCTGTTTAGTAATAAATAATTCATATAGACTCTGTTTAGATGTGGTTTTATGCTTTTAATTAGTGTTTGTGCCAAGTAGAACCTTTGGGAAGACTTGGGGGAAAGTCTTGTTGATCATGCTGTAAAAAACAGAAACTTTAGCGCTCATGAGAATTGCTGAAATTTTTATTTGGAGAGTGCTATTTAGTTAATTATTTTTGAAGATGATTAATAGATAAATTACTCACGTCCAGAAATTTATTTGAGAATTTTATGAGTTCCATAAGTATACGTTTGATCCATATTACTACAAACTGTTCTGTTTTTGACATATTCTGTTTTTCGTGTGTTGTTTGCTTATTTTGATGAATCTATGGCTAGTAAAATAGTTTATAAACCATAGAGAATGTGTAATACAGTAGGTTTAACACCAATATAAATAGAGAATGAGTTCATTATAGTATCTTGAAGTGGTGATTTATTTTCTTATACTAACGGAGCTTACGAGTTTTCTGTTAAGTTTTGTGTTGTGAAGTTTTCAAGTTTTGGGTAAAGATTCGATGGACTATGGAATAAGGAGTGGTAAGAGCCTAAGATTGGGGATGCCCAAGGCACCCCAAGGTAATATTCAAGGATAGCCAAGAGCCTAAGCTTGGGGATGCCCTGGAAGGCATCCCCTCTTTCGTCTTCGTTCATCGGTAACTTTACTTGGAGCTATATTTTTATTCACCACATGATATGTGTTTTGCTTGGAGGTCAATTTATTTTGTTAGAATTTGCTTGATGTTATTTAGAACAATGTTTTGCATCTTTTATTCCAATAAAAGTGGCATTGATAGTCTTTACTATGCCTATGTTACAAGTCTTCATGTTGCTGTTTGAAAACAGAAAGCTTACCGCTGTTGCAATAATTCCCTAAAAAAGTAAGAATGTGATAAAATGTTGAAACCTTTTGCATATTAAGCTATGATAAATTTACTACAGTGGGAATTTTCTTTCATAATTTTTGGAGATAGGGAAGTATGGATGTTGCTGCATTCTTTACAGACTGTCATGTTTAGGCAGATTGCTGTTGTGTTTGCATTGTTCGCATATGTTTGCTTCTTTAATGATTCTATTTGAGGATAGGACTATTAAATATGCAGAGATATTTAGTATGCAATGTTGAATAATAATTTTAGTGATTTGCTACAGTAGAGTATGATAAGGTTTTGGCAATGGTTTATACTAACTTATCTCACGAGTCCTTGTTGAGTTTTGTGTGGATGAAGCTTTTGAGATTTAGGGAGACCGTTATATGAGAGGAATTAAGGAGACACAAAATCTCAAGCTTGGGGATTCCCAAGGAATCCCAAGATAATATTTCAAGAAGTCTCAAGCGTCTAAGCTTGGGGATGCCCCGATTGGCATCCCACCTTTCTTCTTCAACAACTATCGGTTAGTATCGGTTGATCCTGAGTTTTTGCTTCTTCACATGATGTTTGATATTCTTAGAATGTCATTTTCTTTTGCTTTGCTTTATGTTTGAATAAAGTATCAAGATCTGAAATTATTAAATGTTAGAGAGTCTTCACATAGTTGCATAATTATTCGACTAGTCATTGATCTTCACTTATATCCTTCGGAGTAGTTTGTTGTTGCTCTAGTGCTTCACTTATATCTTTTAGAGCACGGTGGTGGTTTTATTTTGAAGAATTAGATGAACTCTCGTGCTTCACTTATATTATTTTGAGAGTATTTAGAACAGCATGGTAGTTTGCTTTGGTTATGAAACTAGTCCTAATATGATGGGCATCCAAGAGGGATATAATAAAAACTTTCATATAGAGTGCATTGAATACTATGAGAAGTTTGATACTTGATAATTGTTTTGAGATAGGAAGATGGTGATATTAGAGTCATGCTAGTTGAGTAGTTGTTAATTTGAGAAATACTTGTGTTGAAGTTTGTGATTCCCGTAGCATGCACGTATGGTGAACCATTATGTGATGAAGTTGGAGCATGATTTATTTATTGATTGCCTTCCTTATGAGTGGTGGTCGGGGATGAGCGATGGTCTTTTCCTACCAATCTATCCCCCTAGGAGCATGCGCGTAGTACTTTGTTTTGATAACTAATAAATTTTTGCAATAAGTATGTGAGTTCTTTATGACTAATGTTGAGTCCACGGATTATACGCACTCCCACCCTTCCACCATTGCTAGCCTCTCTAGTACCGCGCAACTTTCGCCGGTACCATAAACCCACCATATATCTTCCTCAAAATAGGCACCATACCTACCTATTATGGCATTTCCATAGCCATTCCGAGATATATTGCCATGCAACTTTCCACAGTTCCGTTTATTATGACATGCTCCATCATTGTCATATTGCTTTGCATGATCATGTAGTTGACATTGTATTTGTGGCAAAGCCACCATTCATAATTCTTTCATATATGTCACTCATGAGTCATTGCACATCCCGGTACACCGCTGGAAGCATTCATATAGTCATATTTTGTTCTAAGAATCGAGTTGTAATTCTTGAGTTGTAAGTAAATAAAAGTGTGATGATCATCATTATTAGAGCATTGTCCCAGTGAGGAAAGGATGATGGAGACTATGATTCCCCCACAAGTCGGGATGAGACTCCGGACGAAAATAAATAAAAGAGGCCAAAGAAGCCCAAATAAAAAAAAGAAGAGAAAAGAGGCCATCAAAAAAGAGAAAAGGCCCAAATAAAAAAATAAAAAAAATGAGAGAAAAAAAGAGAAGGGGCAATGCTACTATCCTTTTACCACACTTGTGCTTCAAAGTAGCACCATGATCTTCATGATAGAGAGTCTCCTATGTTGTCACTTTCATATACTAGTGGGAATTATTCATTATAGAACTTCGCTTGTATATTCCAATGATGGGCTTCCTCAAAATGCCCTAGGTCTTCGTGAGCAAGCGAGTTGGATGCACACCCACTAGTTTATTTTGTTGAGCTTTCATATACTTATAGCTCTAGTGCATCCGTTGCATGGCAATCCCTACTCACTCACACTGATATCTATTGATGGGCATCTCCATAGCCCGTTGATACGCCTAGTTGATGTGAGACTATCTTCTCCTTTTTGTCTTCTCCACAGCCACCATTCTATTCCACCTCTAGTGCTATATCCATGGCTCACGCTCATGTATTGCGTGAAGATTGAAAATGTTTGAGAATATCAAAAGTATGAAACAATTGCTTGGCTTCTCATCGGTGTTGTGCGTGATTTAAATATTTTGTGTGGTGAAGATAGAGCATAGCCAGACTATATGATTTTGTAGGGATATCTTTCTTTGGCCATGTTATTTTGAGAAGACATGATTGCTTCATTAGTATGCTTGAAGTATTATTATTTTTATGTCAATATTAAACTTTTGTCTTGAATCTTACGGATCTGAATATTCTCTCTACAATAAAGAGAAATACATGATGAATATGTTAGGTAGCATTCCATATCAAAAATTCTGTTTTTATCATTTACCTACTTGGGGACGAGCAGGAATTAAGCTTGGGGATGCTGATACGTCTCCAACGTATCTATAATTTTTGATTGTTCCATGCTATTATATTATCAACCTTGGATGTTTTTATATGCATTTATATGCTATTTTATATGATTTTTGGGACTAACCTATTAACCCAGAGCCCAGTGCCAGTTTCTGTTTTTCCTTGTTTTAGAATATCGCAGAAAAGGAAAATCAAACGGAGTCCAATTGACCTAAAACTTCACAGAACTTATTTTTGGATCAGAAGAAGCCCAGAAGACTTGGAGTCCACGTAAGGGAAGCTTCGAGGAGGCCACGAGGTAGGGGGGCGCGCCCACCCCCCTGGGCGCGCCCTCCACCCTCGTGGGCCCCTCGTGCCCCCCCCTGACGTACTTCTTCCGCCTATATATATCCATATACCCTAAAACGATCGGGGAGCACAATAGATCGGGAGTTCCGCCGCGAGAAGCCTCCGTAGGCACCGAAAGCCAATCTAGACCCGTTCCGGCACCCTGCCGAAGGGGGCAATCCCTCTCCGGTGGCCATCTTCATCATCCCGGTGCTTTCCATGACGAGAAGGGAGTGGTTCTCCCTCGGGGCTGAGGGTATGTACCAGTAGCTATGTGTTTGATCTCTCTCTCTCTCTCTCGTGTTCTTGAGGTGATACGATCTTGATGTATCGCGAGCCTCGAGAATCTTGCTACAGTAATTCCCTCCTGATGATGGCCATGTCATCATTATTACTATGCAAATTGCCACTTGTCCAAAAAAATCAACTTCAAATTTTAAAATAAATTCAAATTGTTATTCTTCAAACGGTAAAACAAAAATGTTCGTTGGGTTGCAAAAATTCACTAACTAATTTTCATGAATAAACCAACATTATTTGAAATATTAAATTGCCTCTAACCTATTTAAGACAGTAGCAAAACATTCCCAAATTAAATCATTTCTATTTAAACAAATTTTAAATGGATTCAAATAATCCTCAAACTTTTTGTGGCAGTGCAGTTTATTGCATAGAATTTATGTGGCTTAGTTCCACTTTTAACAAAGCAAGTGAGGCCAAATAAATTGCAAAACATTGGAGAAATTAAAAAACAGAAAATAGAACAATAGGAAATGTTAAGACAGAAGAAGGAAGGCCCAAGTGTGAACTAGGCGAGGCCCAGCCCACACAACCCCCGCACTCATCCCAACCTCCTGCTACAGGGAGGCAGGGGGGTCGTGGCGGGCATCCACGCCATGGCCGCGCCCCTGGGCGACGTGCCGGTGATCCCACGGCTTCCTGGGACGATAAGGCATCGCCCCGTGCCCATCCTCGAACCCTAGCATCTTCTCCCCTTTCCCCGCTCTCCCTCTCCCATTACAGAAGCCGCCCGCCGCCACCATCGCCGCCACCTCGTCGATCCGGTGGCCACCGACCTCCCTCGCACCTAAGGAGACATCCAGAAGCCTCCTCGCGGTCGTCTCCTTCCTCTCCACCGAGGAACCCGAGCCGGGACGCGTCGTATGCTCGCCATCGCCGTCGTCTTCGCCCACGGCCGCCATCTCTCGTCAACGGTTGCCGCTGCTCCAATCCGTCCCCACAGCAACCGAGGTGTCCACAAGCCCCGGGGTGAGCACCTCCACCGATTCCCCCCTTTTCCCGTTGAATCCGTCGCCGTAGAACCTGCACGCCGCCGTGCCGGAGCTCGCGCTCACCGCTGCGTGGTCGCGCTCACGCGCGCCTCTGGCCGCCATGGCTACGCTCCCGCACACCCCTGGCCACGCCCGCGCAGCACCTCCTGCCACCGCTGTCGCCAGTGCTGCTGCCGCACGCGCGCGTCCGGCCGCAGCGGCTCCACCCGCCCGTGCCCGCGCCCCGCCATGCCCCGCCCGCGCCCACGCACGTGCACACGCGCGCGACGGCGCCTCCCCGCGCCCGCCCAGGGCTACGCTCGCCCAGCTGCCCCTGCCGCTGGCTGTGGCCGAGGCCGCCGGCGCCGGAGTGCATCCATGCGCGCCCAAGAATGGCCGTGGCCTCAGCTGGCCTTGTGCCGCTGCCACATGGGCCCTGGCCTGAGTTAAATTAGGCAGGCCTAATTAATTTAGCCCAACCCTAGTTTAGATAAGTTAAACTCACTGACGAATGGGCCCCGTCGTTTAATAAGTGGTTAAAATAATTCTAATACGAGTTGTGTCTATGACACCTAGGCCCCACTTCACCTTTTGACCCAGTCAAACATTGACTATGTTGACCTGCTGACTCTACAGTTGACCCAGTCAACTGGGCCCCCTGGCCCCACCTGTCATCCACTGTGGCTAGCCCATAGTGGGTATAGAAGGTATATTGTGTTTTTAATTCGAATTAAAATAAGTCCAGAAATTCAGAAAATGTTTTAAACTTTAGAAAATCATAGAAAATAAACCGTAACTCGGATGAAAAAGTTTTATACATGAAAGTTGCTCAGAATGACGAGACGAATTCGGGTACGCAGCCCGTTCGTCCGCCACGCATTCTGTGACGCCCGGGTAATCATGCTACAGTAATTCCACGCTAGTGATGCCACGTCACTTCGGTTACTGTTATTAATCTCGCGATGGTTCAAAAACGGTTCGAATTCAAATTTAAAATCAAGTCAAACAATTAAAGTCTTCAAAAGTCAAAACTAAAATGTTCTAAATGTGACAAATAAATTCATGAGTAATAATGGTGGAGAGACCAGCATCTTTAAAAGTGTTTGAGTGTCTTGAAATAAATAAAACAGTAGTCAAAGAATTTAATTGAACGCCTTTTATAATTAATAAAAGGTTAAACTATTTTTAATTAGAGGTTTAAACTTTTTGTAGTAGAGGTATAATTAGTAATACAAATTTAAGCACAACTGTTGTGATTCATAAAGCTAACATAAAAGAAACTATAAAAGAAAACAGAAAAGAAGATAAAGAAAGGGAAAAGAATAAAAACAGAAAAAGCAAAACTATCAAAAAAAACAAAACCCCATTGGCCAAATGGGCCAAAAGGCCCAGCTAGCAAGCCCACAGGCGTGACCGGCCCGTCCCCACTCCCTTATCCCCTCGTGCCGAAACCCTAACCCACTACCGCTCGCCCCACTCCCCCCCCCACGATCCTCTTTTCTCACCCGTCTAGATCGGGATCGAGGCGACCTTTCCTTCGTCCCCATCGCTCCCGGCGCACGCCCCTCCGTCGCCTCACCTCCCAGCCGATGCGGTCGCCGGATCGACGCCCCATCCTCATCCCCCTCCCCGATTTAGAACTGGTTCCGGGCTGGACCTCGACGCTGCACCGAACCGCGACGCCCCCCGCACGACCCTGTCGCCCCCGGATCGCTCCCTCACCGGACCTCCCCCTCTACGTTGCCGTCGTCCCCGTCCTCCTCCCCAAAGGATCCACCGAGCCTCGCCGACCCTCATCTCTGCAACGCCGGTGAGGCCACGGCCTCCTCTTCCTCTTTGCGCCCGCTCTGCACGTCTCCCCGTCGCCACCCGCACCGGCCTCCCCTGCTCGACGCGCCACTACGCGCGCCCGGCGCTCGTCGCCGCGGCCACCGTGCGCGTGCGCCCCGTGCACGCCTCGCCATCCCACTCGTCACGCCCGAACGCCCGCAACCCCTCGCTCTCCGTGCGCTCACCGCAACAGCCGCCCTCACTCCCCTGCTTTGCTGCGCGCACTCGCGCGCGCGCCCTCGCCGCGGCCCCCTGTACCGCCCCAGTCATCGCCCCCCCGGTCACCGCGGCTAATGCCCGCCTCCCCTCTTCCCTGCCCGTGGTGACTGACCAAGGCCGGTCGCCGTTCGGTCCGGCCGCACCTCTCCACGGCCCCGGCGCCCTCCTCCGGTGGCCGCCGCTTCACCACGGCACCGCTCCGCCCGTGGCCTCGCCGTGGCCACGGCCACCCGCGCCTGGCGCCTCCACTGGCCTGTGCAGGCGCCCAATCGGGCTACGGGTTGCGCCCGCACCCCCTTGCACACGGCGCCCGTTAGACCGAACCGATAAGGCCTTTGGCCCACTGACACGCGGCCCGTTCGTCCGCCACACATCCCTAGCATAGCAAACACGCAACTTTTCCCCTCCGTCTCCTCTGCCCAAAAACGCGAAACGCCGGGGATACTTTCTCGGATGTTTTCCCCCTTCACCGGTATCACCTCATACCGCGTTAGGGCACGCCTAGCATCACGCTTTGCTTTGTCATGCATAGTTATGCATCTGTTTGCATTATATTTATTGTTTCTTCCCCCTCTTCTCTCGCTAGACACCGAGACCGACGTCGCTGCTACCCAGTACGACTACGGTGTTGACGACCCCTCTCTCTTACCAGAGCAACCAGGCAAGCCCCCCCCCCTTGATCACCAGATATCGCCTACTCTCTTCTATACTGATTGCATTAGAGTAGTGTAGCATGATACTGCTTTCCGTTATTCCTATCCTGATGCATAGCTTGTCCTTGTTATTACTGTTGTTACCTTTACCTGCAATCCTACATGCCTAGTATAGGATGCTAGTGTTCCATCAGTGGCCCTACACTCTTGTCCGTCTGCCATGCTATACTACTGGGTCGTGATCACTTCGGGAGGTGATCACGGGTATATACTATATACTTTACACTGTTACATTACCGGTGATACTGTTTGGAGATGGGGGCTGAAGGGGCAGGTGGTTCCATCCAGGTAGTGGTGGGCCTGGGTTCCCGACGGCCCCCGACTGTTACTTTGTGGCGGAGCGACAGGGCAGGTTCAGACCACCTAGGAGAGAGGTGGGCCTGGCCCTGGTCGGCGTTCGTGGACACTTAACACGCTTAACGAGATCTGGGTATTTGATCTGAGTCTGGCCATTTGGTCTATACGCACTAACCATCTACGCGGGAGTAGTTATGGGTATCCCGGCGTCGTGGTATCAGCCGAAGCCTTCATGACGTCAGCGACTGAGTGGCGCGCGCCGGATTGGACTGGAAAGCCACTAGGCTAGGTCTGCTTCCGGCCGCGTACGCAACGTGCAGGTGTGCAAAGGGCGATGGGCCCAGACCCCTGCGCCATAGGATTTAGACCGGCGTGCTGACCTCTCTGTTGTGCCTAGGTAGGGCTGCGACGTGTTGATCTTCCGAGGCCGGGCATGACCCAGGAAAGTGTGTCCGGCCAAATGGGATCGAGCGTGTTGGGGTATGTGGTGCACCCCTGCAGGGAAGTTTATCTATTCGAATAGCCGTGTCCCTCGGTAAAAGGACGACCCGGAGTTGTACCTTGACCTTATGACAACTAGAACCGGATACTTAATAAAACACACCCTTCCAAGTGCCAGAGACAACCGGTGATCGCTCTCTCATAGGGCGACGAGGAGAGGATCATCGGGTAGGACTATGCTATACGATGCTACTTGGAGGTCTTCAGTCTACTCTCTTCTACATGCTGCAAGACGGAGGCTGCCAGAAGCGTAGTCTTCGAAAGGACTAGCTATCCCCCTCTTATTCCGGCTTTCTGCAGTTCAGTCCACATATGATACCCTTATTCCATTTGACACCAATGCATACATATGTAGTGTAGCTCCTTGCTTGCGAGTACTTTGGATGAGTACTCACGGTTGTTTTCTCCCTCTTTTCCCCCTATCCCTTCTACCTGGTTGTCGCGACCAGATGTTGGAGCCCAGGATCCAGACGCCACCGTCGACGACGACTCCTACTACACCGGAGGTGCTACTACTACGTGCTGCCCGCTGACGACGGCCAGGAGTAGTTTAGGAGGATCCCAGGCAGGAGGCCTGCGCCTCTTTCGATCTGTATCCCAGTTTGTGCTAGCCTTCTTAAGGCAGACTTGTTTAATTTATGTCTGTACTCAGATATTGTTGCTTCCGCTGTCTCGTCTATGATCGAGCTCTTGTATTCGAGCCCTCGAGGCCCCTGGCTTGTAATATGATGCTTGTATGACTTATTTTATTGGTAAAGTTGTGTTGTGATATCTTCCCGTGAGTCCCTGATCTTGATCGTACACGTTTGTGTGTATGATTAGTGTACGGTCAAATCAGGGGCATCACAAGTTGGTATCAGAGCCGACTGCCTGTAGGAATCCCCTTACCAACTCCTTGGCCGAAGTTGAGTCTAGGCATTGCAAAACTTTTACTAACTTGGTTGTGTGTCTTACGGGCACACGTCGCCATCGGGTGGTAGTAGGATCTTTTACTCCTTGACCTATACTCTGGGACTCTGACATCTCTTCTATTCGGGTTAAATGATTTTGCTAAAATCTAACTCTAGGTTCTCGTTACCACTTCCTGCCGGAGAGCCCTTTAATACGGATGATCGACTGCTTCAACGGAAGATTCTGACAATACACTCGGATGTTCCCTCGATACTTTGTGCCATCCCTCTTGCAATTCCCCTTCCACCGCAAACCCTTAAGAATAACTACTTACAGATGTTATTCTTACTTTCATCCCCAGTTGGTCTTGTTATTACAAGATACCCCAAAACACTCGTCGTTGTTTCGATAATCCTTTGAGCTTACTGCCTTGCAGTTCTTGACACATGAATATCCCTACGGATAATTTTTCACACTTACCGAGTATCCACTCATCCCCAGTTGATTCATGTATGTCATCAATCTTCAAAATACCTTTCGATCTTCCAAGAATCCTCAGGAGCCTATTGCTCTTGAAATTCTTGCTTGCTTACATTTTGGTTAATCCAATAAGTCTAGTAATCCTATTGGCATCCTTTGTCACTATCATTTTAAGTCCGTTGATTCTATATGTGTGTGGATGCACGCAATCATCAGTTGATCCTTATAAATTATCTTTCGGCTCAGATGTCTTTCGAACATGAGCTGGTTCTTGGCCAATCAGATTGCCATCGATCTTACCCCTAAGTCTAGTTGACTTATCCATCCTTGATCAGAGCGTTTGCTCCTGATCCCTTGATTTGAAAATCATAATTACTTTGCTATTTAGATGTTGAATTATTCAGATGTTCTATGAATCGATGCATTTGCATTCTTTCTTCCTCTGATTGGGTATTGATACTCACATCAGCTCCATTGTGGATCGCCATATCCACTGTTGGATTATTATCCGACAGTGTCCTTCATAATTAATCACCTTGTGAGTTCTTTCTCCGATACATAATGCCTTTGGTAAATTGTATCCTCTCCTTTTGCCAACCATGCTCTGCTTTCGAGCTGGTGATATCTACTCTTGAAGATTGTGGTATATGTTTCCACGATACCCTAACGGGTTGATCCGATGCCTTCCTTTATATGTGTGAACTCGGAAGTTTTCACGAGTCATACTCATCTGGTATTTCACCAGGTAAAACTTTCAACCCTAAGGCCTTTATCAAAGCGAAAAGTGAATGGAAGGTTATACATTGAAGAAGTGGGAGTCGACCTTGAACCTTGCGTTCATGCCCAGGGACATGATGTATAACTTATCATGGAAGCTGCTCGTAAAAATAATTACCCCTTGTTATAAGTTCATCTTGTATCCATGGTTCGATCCTTTATGATCGTGGATTCCGACCATGTTCTCCTTTAAATACCATTTCTCGTGCAAGATTAAGCACTTGTCTTCTGTAGAGCAATACCCCAGTCCAACCTCTACTTTGGTCCGTCATCGAGTATTACCCCCTCTGGTATCTCGAGATTATCACGGAACTGCATAACTTCTTATGAGTTCTTCTTCAGGTATTATTTGACTTTCGCTGCATCATCATTTGACTTGATGTCATCGCCAACCGATTACATCTTCATGAAATTTCTCGACAAATGTGTCATGGTCATCATCAACATCCTGAGCTCTTCCAAGATATATATCGAATTCTTGATGAGAAATACCATCCTCGCCCCTCAATGGTTTGTATTATCACCGACCACATTATTGCCTTCCGTTCAACACAAACTTATTCGTGTTTTGTGTTATACCTTGAGATCCTTGCTATCCAGCATTTGTTCTTCTTTACCTTGGAATGTTACCACCTTTTATGTCAAGAATGTCGTGGTAATTTTACCACCTCTTGAGAATTCTTGATATAGTAATATCTCTCGCCTTTTGCGTTCATTTCTTGGTCTCCGTGTTGTTTCTATTCGGAATACCGATAAATGGTCTGTGATGTGTAAATTCTAAACTTCTAGCAACCCTATTGCTTGAAGTTATTGGTCTATAGTTTCATTCTAAGTCTATTGATTATTGTATCATCATTCAAACATTGATCGTGCTACCTAGTCCAGATTCCTGGGTGCACCCTTCTATCATTGTTCAGTTGTGTATGTTTCCCTCGAGCATACATCATTATGACATTTGATCCGACAAATGATATTTCCTTGTTCACATAATTGTGGAAATCAATCCTTTGGAAATCTCGATGATTTGTTGCTGAGCCTATCAGCCACCTCCTCATCCTCTCCTTGGTTTACTGATGACCTCTTGTTTCAGAGCTCACTTACATAGATCACTTCTGAGAATCTCACAATGTCATCTCGTCAAATTGTGTTGCACCTTTTCTTCTCAGGCATCCCGAGTCTGAGGTATCCTGACACCAATCAAATCTGAATCTCGGTCAGATATGATGGTTGGAACATATTTCCAAGAGTTATAACGTTGGTCTTTAGATGACCCAGTAAGGTGGTATCATACCTAGCCCACCTGGCCGGAGGCCCTATTGTTATAGTTCCCTTTTAGCAGTGTTATCCATTCTTCCATGAGGAAACTGTAAGACTTATTCTACAAGTTATTCCTAATGGATCCTTTTTGTTTCCAAAGTCTGATTTTCACCTGTTGACCATGTCAATGCTATCTCGAAGCACGTTTATGGTACTCTGTTCTTCAACAAGAACATTTGAAGCCCAATACTAATTGTTTCTTGCTCAACTATCCAAACACCGTTGTATGGGTAACGTCATGAAATTCCTCTCCCCTTACCTAAGTGGGTTTCTACCTTCTATCCAGTCTTGGGTATCATACTATGCTTGTATTGGGAAGGATATACCCCTGAAATATGTGCTTAAACACATTTTTCCTTTCCATTGTTCTGTTTAATCTGATAATCACATTTTCCTTTCCATTGTTCTGTTTAACCTTATTGAGGTTTATATGATCTAAGCAGTAATACGTCACTGCTTTTATAAGCACCTCAGCGTACAACTCTGTCAGTAAGACCCTGTTACCATTGTTGATAGCATCCCGGTAACCACCGGTGGACGAGAACTTTGACTATTGGTCCGCCTCGTTCAACGAGCGGGAAAATGGTTCTCTTCGTCCCTCGCCCTTGGTACCGATGTTGTTGCCGACGTAACTGATAGGCTGATCCTCTGACATGCCTTGCTATCATGACCATGCAAGATGTCAACGCCCATCCCTATTTTAACCCACATGGTGGGCCCATAACCCACAGTTCCACAGGATCGAAACCTGACTCTCCTGTACACCCTGTTGTCAAAGTTATTCCTCATGCTTGACTTTGTATGTAATTCATGGGCCTCCTGCCTGTTGATCTATTCTGGTATAAGACGCAATACTTATTCCCGATTGCTTTGAACCGCTTTCACGCCCTGTAACGGGCATCGAACGATTGTCTATCCACTTGAAACTTCTTATGGTACCTTCTTACCTTGCTCTCGGTGTTTTTCATTTGTTCAACTCGAGAGATACTCTTATGATCATTCTTGGGATACCCCCGCCCAGATGACTTTCCCTTATACCATTCAATTGTCGTAAAGCTGCCCCGTTACCTATTCGTAAATACGATGGAGTTCCCGAAGAAAAGAGCCGACTTCATCATGAGGACCTGAAACAGAGGAATGAAGACATCAATGTAATGGATCAACCTCTTCGAGAAGAACAACCAAGACCAAGAACACTCCCTAGAATTTCGTAACCCGAACCTTCCCCCTTTACTTCCCTCTTAAATCTCGGGACGAGATTTCTTGTAGTGGAGGAGAATTGTGACGCCCGGGTAATCATGCTACAGTAATTCTGCGCTAATGATGCCACATCACTTCGGTTACTGTTATTAATCTCGCGATGGTTCAAAAACGGTTCGAATTCAAATTTAAAATCAAGTCAAACAATTAAAGTCTTCAAAAGTCAAAACTAAAATGTTCTAAATGTGACAAATAAATTCATGAGTAATAATGGTGGAGAGACCAGCATCTTTAAAAGTGTTTGAGTGTCTTGAAATAAATAAAACAGTAGTCAAAGAATTTAATTGAACGCCTTTTATAATTAATAAAAGGTTAAACTATTTTTAATTAGAGGTTTAAACTTTTTGTAGTAGAGGTATAATTAGTAATACAAATTTAAGCACAACTGTTGTGATTCATAAAGCTAACATAAAAGAAACTATAAAAGAAAACAGAAAAGAAGATAAAGAAAGGGAAAAGAATAAAAACAGAAAAAGCAAAACTATAAAAAAAACACAATCCCATTGGCCAAATGGGCCAAAAGGCCCAACTAGCAAGCCCACAGGCGTGACCGGCCTGTCCCCACTCCCTTATCCCCTCGTGCCGAAACCCTAACCCACTACCGCTCGCCCCACTCCCCCCCACGATCCCCTTCTCTCACCCGTCTAGATCGGGATCGAGGCGACCTTGCCTTCGTCCCCATCGCTCCCGGCGCACGCCCCTCCGTCGCCTCACCTCCCAGCCGATGCGGTCGCCGGATCGATGCCCCATCCTCATCCCCCTCCCTGATTTAGAACTGGTTTCGGGCTGGACCTCGATGCTGCACCGAACCGCGACGCCAGCCGCACGACCCTGTCGCCCCCGGATCGCTCCCTCGCCGGACCTCCCCCTCTACGTTGCCGTCGTCCCCGTCCTCCTCCCCAAAGGCTCCACCGAGCCTCGCCGACCCTCATCTCTGCAACGCCGGTGAGGCCACGGCCTCCTCTTCCTCTTTGCGCCCGCTCTGCACGTCTCCCCGTCGCCACCCGCACCGGCCTCCCCTGCTCGACGCGCCACTGCGCGCGCCCGGCGCTCGTCGCCGTGGCCACCGTGCGCGTGCGCCCCGTGCACGCCTCGCCATCCCACTCGTCGCGCCCGAACGCCCGCAACCCCGCGCTCTCCATGCGCTCACCGCAACCGCCGCCCTCACTCCCCTGCTTGGTTGCGCGCACTCGCGCGCGCACCCTCGCCGCGGCCCCCTGTACCGCCCCAGTCATCGCCCCCCCGGTCACCGCGGCTAACACCCGCCTCCCCTCTTCCCTGCCCGTGGTGACTGACCAAGGCCGGTCGCCGTTCGGTCCGGCCGCACCTCTCCACGGCCCCGGCGCCCTCCTCCGGTGGCCGCCGCTTCACCACGGCACCGCTCCGCCCGTGGCCTCGCCGTGGCCACGGCCACCCGCGCCTGGCGCCTCCACTGGCCTGTGCAGGCGCCCAATCGGGCTACGGGTTGCGCCCGCACCCCCCTGCACACGGCGCCCGTTAGACCGAACCGATAAGGCCTTTGGCCCACTGACAAAGGGGCCCACGCCCCAGAACTTTATTAAAAAAAGAAGAATTAAAAAAATAAATAAATAATAATTACATTAATTAATTAATCAATAAGTGAATTAATTAAGTTAATTAATCATGTTTAATTAATCTAATTAACTAGTTAGTTTAATTAAATAGTAATTAGTTTAACTAAGACCTAATTAACCTAAACAGTGTATGACAGGTGGGTCCCACTGGACCCACATGTCAGTTTGACCCAGTCAACTCTGTTGACTGCTGACGTCAGCATGACATCATGCTGATGTCATTAATTTATTTTCGAATTAATTTAAATAATTAATTAAATACCAGAAATTAATAAAATCTTTAGAAAATCATATCTTTTAATCCGTAACTCGGATTAAAATATTTTCAACATGAAAGTTGCTCAGAACGACAAGACGAACCCGGATTCGCGGCCCGTTCGTCCGCCACGCATCCCTAGCATAGCAAACACGCAACTTTTCCCCTCCGGCTCCTCTGCCTGAAAACGCGAAACGCCGGGGATACTTTCCCGGATGTTTTCCCCCTTCACCGGTATCACCTCATACCGCGTTAGGGCACGCCTAGCATCACGCTTTGCTTTGTCATGCATCGTTATGCATCTGTTTGCATTATATTTATTGTTTCTTCCCCCTCTTCTCTCGCTAGACACCGAGACCGACGTCGCTGCTACCCAGTACGACTACGGTGTTGACGACCCCTCTCTCTTGCCAGAGCAACCAGGCAAGCCCCCCCCTTGATCACCAGATATCGCCTACTCTCTTCTATACTGCTTGCATTAGAGTAGTGTAGCATGATACTGCTTTCCGTTATTCCTATCCTGATGCATAGCTTGTCCTTGTTATTACTGTTGTTACCTTTACCTGCAACGCTACATGCCTAGTATAGGATGCTAGTGTTCCATCAGTGGCCCTACACTCTTGTCCGTCTGCCATGCTATACTACTGGGCCGTGATCACTTCGGGAGGTGATCACGGGCATATACTATATACTTTACACTGTTACATTACCGGTGATACTGTTTGGAGATGGGGGCTGAAGGGGCAGGTGGTTCCATCCAGGTAGTGGTGGGCCTGGGTTCCCGACGGCCCCCGACTGTTACTTTGTGGCGGAGCGACAGGGCAGGTTCAGACCACCTAGGAGAGAGGTGGGCCTGGCCCTGGTCGGCGTTCGCGGACACTTAACACGCTTAACGAGATCTGGGTATTTGATCTGAGTCTGGCCATTTGGTCTATACGCACTAACCATCTACGCGGGAGTAGTTATGGGTATCCCGGCGTCGTGGTATCAGCCGAAGCCTTCGTGACGTCAGCGACTGAGTGGCGCGCGCCGGATTGGACTGGAAAGCCACTAGGCTAGGTCTGCTTCCGGCCGCGTACGCAACATGCAGGTGTGCAAAGGGCGATGGGCCCAGACCCCTGCGCCATAGGATTTAGACCGGCGTGCTGACCTCTCTGTTGTGCCTAGGTAGGGCTGCGACGTGTTGATCTTCCGAGGCCGGGCATGACCCAGGAAAGTGTGTTCGGCCAAATGGGATCGAGCGTGTTGGGATAAGTGGTGCACCCCTGCAGGGAAGTTTATCTATTCGAATAGCCGTGTCCCTCGGTAAAAGGATGACCCGGAGTTGTACCTTGACCTTATGACAACTAGAACTGGATACTTAATAAAACACACCCTTCCAAGTGCCAGAGACAACCGGTGATCGCTCTCTCACAGGGCGACGAGGAGAGGATCATCGGGTAGGACTATGCTATACGATGCTACTTGGAGGTCTTCAGTCTACTCTCTTCTACATGCTGCAAGACGGAGGCTGCCAGAAGCGTAGTCTTCGAAAGGACTAGCTATCTCCCTCTTATTCCGGCTTTCTGCAGTTCAGTCCACATATGATACCCTTATTCCATTTGACACCAATGCATACATATGTAGTGTAGCTCCTTGCTTGCGAGTACTTTGGATGAGTACTCACGGTTGCTTTCTCCCTCTTTTCCCCCTATCCCTTCTACCTGGTTGTCGCGACCAGATGTTGGAGCCCAGGATCCATACGCCACCGTCGACGACGACTCCTACTACACCGGAGGTGCCTACTACTACGTGCTGCCCGCTGCCTACTACTACTATTACGCAGGAGGCCTGCGCCTCTTTCGATCTGTATCCCAGTTTGTGCTAGCCTTCTTAAGGCAGACTTGTTTAATTTATGTTTGTACTCGGATACTGTTGCTTCCGCTGTCTCGTCTATGATCGAGCTCTTGTATTCGAGCCCTCGAGGCCCCTGGCTTGTAATATGATGCTTGTATGACTTATTTTATTGGTAGAGTTGTGTTGTGATATCTTCCCGTGAGTCCCTGATCTTGATCGTACACGTTTGTGTGTATGATTAGTGTACGGTCAAATCGGGGGCGTCACACATTCCTAGCATAGCGAACACGCAACTTTTCCCCTCCAATTCATCTGTCCGAAACGCGAAACACCGGGGATATTTTCCCGGATGATTCCCCCCTTCACCGGTATCACCTCATACCGTGTTAGGGCACACCTAGCACCGCTACTTGTAATGTCATGCATCATTAGGCATCTGTTTGCATTGTATTCACTGTTTCTTCCCCCCTCTTCTCTCGCTAGACATCGAGACCGACGCCGCTGCTACCCAGTACGACTACGGTGTTGACGACCCCTCTCTCTTGCCAGAGCAACCAGGCAAGCCCCCCTTTTGATCACCAGATATTGCCTACTCTTCTCTCTACTTCTTGCATTAGAGTAGTGTAGCATGTTACTGCTTCCCGTTAATCCTATCCTGATGCATAGCCTGTCCTTGCTACTATTGTTGTTACCTTTACCCGCTATCCTACTACTTAGTATAGGATGGTAGTGTTCCATCAGTGGCTCTACACTCTTGTCCGTCTGCCATGCTATACTACTGGGCCGTGATCACTTCGGGAGGTGATCACAGGCATATAATATATACTTATACTGTTACATTACTTATGATACTATTCGGAGATGGGGGCTGAAGGGGCAGGTGGCTCCATCCTGGTAGAGGTGGGCCTGGGTTCCTGACGGCCCCTGATTGTTACTTTGTAGCGGAGCGACAAGGCAGGTTGAGACCACCTAGGAGAGAGGTGGGCTTGGCCCTTGTCGGTGTTCGCGGTTATTTTTAAGTTAACACGTTTAACGAGATCTTGGTATTTGATCTGAGTCTGGCTACTGGCTTATACGCACTAACCATCTACGCGGGGACAGTTACGGGCACTCGACATTGTGGTATCAGCCGAAGCCTTCGTGACGTTAGCGACTGAGCGGCGCGCGCCGGATTGGACTGGAATGCCTGCTAGGCTAGGTCTGCTTCCGTTCGCGTTCGCAACGTGCAGGTGTGCAAAGGGCGATGGGCCCAGACCCCTGCACCATAGGATTTAGACCGGCGTGCTGACTTCTCTGTTGTGCCTAGGTAGGGCTGCGACGTGTTGATCTTCCGAGGCCGGGCATGACCCAGAAAAGTGTGTCCGGCCAAATGGGATCGAGCGTGTTGGGTTATGTGGTGCACCCCTGCAGGGAAGTTAATCTATTTGAATAGCCGTGATCTTCGGTAACAGGACGACTTGGAGTTGTACCTTGACCTTATGACAAGTAGAACTGGATACTTAATAAAACACACCCTTCCAAGTGCCAGATACAACCCGGTGGTCGCTCTCTAACAGGGCAACAAGGAGAGGATCGCCGGGTAGGATTATGCTATGTGATGCTACTTGGAGGACTTCAGTCTACTCTCTTCTACATGCTGCAAGACAGAGGCTGCCAGAAGCGTAGTCTTCGATAGGACTAGATTTCCCTCTCTTATTCTGGCATTCTGCAGTTCAGTCCACCGATATGGCCCTTTACACATATACCCATGCATATGTAGTGTAGCTCCTTGCTTGCGAGTACTTCGGATGAGTACTCATGGTTGCTTTTCTCCCACTTTTTCCCCTTTCCTATACCCGGTTGCTGCGACCAGACGTTGGAGTCCAAGAGCCAGACGCCACTGTCGACGACGACTACCACTACTCGGGAGGTGCCTACTACTACGTGCAGCCCGCTGACGATGACCAGGAGTAGTTAGTAGGATCCTAGGCAGGAGGCCTGCGCCTCTTTCGATCTGTATCCCAGTTTGTGCTAGCCTTCTTAAGGCAAACTTGTTTAACTTATGTCTGTACCCAGATATTGTTGCTTCCGCTGACTCGTCTATGATCGAGCTCTTGTATTCGAGCACTCGAGGCCCCTGGCTTGTAATATGATGCTTGTATGACTTATTTTATTTGTAGAGTTGTGTTTTGATATCTTCCCGTGAGTCCCTGATCTTGATCGTACACGTTTGCGTGTATGATTAGTGTATGGTCAAATTAGGGGCGTCACAAGTTGGTATCAGAGCCGACTGCCTGTAGGAATCCCCTTCCACACTCCTCGGCCGAAGTTGAGTCTAGTAATGACAATTTTTTTTCTAACATGGCTGTGTGGCTTACGGACCCACGTCGCCATCGGGTGGTATTAGGATCTTTTACTCCTTGTCTATACTCTGGGACTCTGATCTCTCTTCTATTCGGGCTAAATTAATTTTGCTAAATCTAACATTAGGATCTCCTTATCACTTTCACCCGGAGAGCCCCTTATTACTGATGATTGTCTGCTGCACGTGAAGACCCTGAAGATACTCTCCGCTGTTAACCCGAGAACTTGTGTTCATCGCGTTTGCAATTCCCCTTCCACCGTCAATCCTTATGGATAACTACTTGCAGTTGTTATTCTTACATTCATCCCCAGTTGGTCTTGTTATTACAAGATACCCCGAAATACTCGTCATTGTTTCGATAATCCTTTGAGCTTACTGCCTTGCTGTTCTTTGTCATCTGAATACCCCTATGGATAATTCTCGCACTTATCGAGTATCCGCTCATCCCCCAGTTGTTCATGTGTTTCACAATGGTCTTCGAAATACCATTCAATCCTCCAAAAATCCTTAGTAGCTTATTGCTCTGCAATACTAGTTTGCTTGCATTATGGATGCTTTCCATATGTCTGGCAATATTCATTAGTATCCTTAGACACCGTCATTTTGATCCTATTGATTCAACATGAGTGCGAATGCACGCAATCATCAGTTGATCCTTTTAAATTATCTTTCTGGCTCAGACGTCATTTTTGAACATGGGCTTGTTCTCGACCAATCTGTTTGCCGTCAATTGTATCCCCTATTTTCTCAACCATGCTCTGTTTTCGAGCTGGTGGTATTTACGAGTGAAGCTTGTGGTATATGTTTCCACGATACCCTGACGGGTTGAACCTATGCCTTCCTTAATATGTGTGAGCTCAAAAGTTTTAGCGAGTCATACTCTTCTGGTATCTTGCTAGATAAAATTTCAACACTACAACTTCTTCGAAAGTTAGAGGTGAATGGGAGGCTATACATTGAAGAAGTGGGAGTCGACCTTGAACTTTGTGTTTATGCCCATGGACACGATGTATATCCTATCATGGAAGCTTCTTGAAAAACTTTTAATTAGTTGGATAATTCTTTCGGTGTCTTTGAATTGGATCCCTTGCAACTATGGTTTCGGCCATGTTGATATTCCTTGATTCCTTTTCTCGGACAAGTTAAAGTACTTGTCTTTTGCAGATCAATACACTTGTCAACCCTCTATTTTGCTCTACCTCCAAGTATTACCCTCTGGTATCTTGATAATATCATCGAACCATGTTGCTTATTATGAGCCTTCATCGAGTATTATTCCTCACCGATTCCAATGTTTCCTGGTTCCGAGTTGTTAGTCACTCGAGGACACCGATAACTAAATCGGGTCCGCACCATGATTAAACAACTCTTAGTAATCTCCTTTACTCACGAGTTTGTACTCGAGCATGTCAATCCTAGCCTGATCGGCTATCACCTTGTGCTAAAGTTTAAACTGTGCCACCCGGTCCTTAATCCCAAAGCACAACTTTCAACGATGAGCTAAGCTTACGTCAATCTTCCTTGTCATATCATCTCGCCTTGAATAGAAAGCTTGATTTCGAGTTTGTGTCGTACCCGTGGTTCCAATGACCTTGCGCTTCATCATTCCTTTGGCTTGATGTCATCGCCAATCGATTAAATCTTCATGAAATCTCTCGACACATGTGTCGTGATCATCATCAGCATTCTGAGGCCTTCCAAGATATCTATTGAATTCTTGATGATAAATACCATCCTTTGCCCTCGATGATTTGTGTTATCATCGACCACTTTATTGCCTTCTGTTCAACACAAACTTGTCTGTGTTTTGTGTTATACTTTGAGTTCCATGCTATCCAGCTTATGTTATGTTCTACCTTGGAGTATTACCATCCCTTATGTCAAGAATGTTGTTAGAATTTCACCACCGCTTAAGAATTCTTGATACAGGTGATACTTCTTGCCATATCCGTTCATCCCTTGGTCCCCGTGTTGTTTCTAACCGGAAAACCGACATTTGAACTATGATGCGCCACTTCAAAAGTTCTAGCAACCCTATTGCTTTGAAGTTAATGGTCGATATTTCATTCTTAGACCATTGGTTATCAAATCACCATTCTAACATTGATCATGCTACCTCTACCCATATTTCGAGCGCAACTTTCGACCAATGTTTAATTGTGTGTGTTTTCATCGAGCATACATCATTATATCATTTGATCCGACTAATGTTATCTCCTTGTTCACATGATTGTGGAAATCCCAATGAATTGTGGCTGAGATCATCAGCCACCTCCTCATCCTCTCCTTGGTTTAGTGATGAACACATGATTCGAAACTTGCTTCCATAGTTCATTTCCCGAGAATCTTGCGATGTCTTCTCGTCAATTTGTGTCACACCTTTTTATTCTTAGGCATCCCGAGTCTGAGGCATCCTGATTCCAATCAGATCTGAATCTCGGTCAGATATGATGGTTGGAACATATATCCAAGAATTATAACATTGGTCTTTATATGACCCGGTAAGGTGATGTCATGCCTAGCACACCTGGCCGAACGACCTATTGTTATGGTTCTTCCTTTTTAGCAAGGTTAACCATTATTCCATGAGGAAAGTATAAGACTTATTCTATAAGTTGTTCCTGATGAATCCCTTCGTGTTTCCAGAGCCTGACCTTTGCTTGAAGACCATGTCAATGCTATCTCGAAGCATGTCTGTGGTACTCTTATCATCGATAAGAACATTTGAAGCACAATGCTAAATTTTATTTATCCTTTATCCTAACACCGTAGTATGGGCAATGTCATGAAATTTCTCTCCCTTACCTAAAGGGTTTTCTACTTTCTATCCTGTCATGGATATCATGCTCTGCTTGTCTTTGGAAGGGTATACCCCTGAAATGTGTGGTTAAACACATTTTCCTTTCCATTGTTCTGTTTAATCTGATAACCATATTTTCCTTTCCATTGGTTGGTTTAATGTTTCTTGTGATCTATATGATCTAAGCAGTAATATTCTCCTGCTTATGTAAACACCTCGGTGTACAATTCTGTCAGCCAGACCCAGTTACTATTGTTGATGACATTCCGGTAGCCGCCGATGGATGAGAACTTTGCCTATTGGTCCGCCTCGTTCAACGAGCAGAAAAATGGTTCTCTTAGTCCCTCGCCCTTGGTACCGATGTTGTTGCCGACATAACTGACAGGCTATCCTCTGACATGCCTTACTTACATGATCGTGCAAGACGTCACCGCCCTTCCTACTTTTAACCCACATGGTGGGCCCAAAACCCACAGTTCCACAGGATCGAAACCTGACTCTCCTATACACCCTGTTGTCAAAGTTATTCCTCGTGCTTGACTTCGTACGTGATTCACGGGCCACCTGCCTACTGGTCTATTCTGGTATCAGACGCAATGCTTAATCCCATTGCTCTAAACCCTTTCACACTTCGTTTCAGGCAACAAACGATTGTCTATGCGCCTGAAACTTCCATTTTGCACCTTCTTACTTTGCTCTCGATAATTTTTTAAGTTTCATTCGAGAGTTACTTTCCACCACCTTTCCGATGTTATCGACCAGATAGTCAACCTTCTAGAGGTCTGTTTTCCTGGAATACCCACCCTTTATTCTTTCGTAAGTACGATGGAGTTCCTGAAGAAAGGATGATGACTCCATCATGATGACCTGAATCAGAGAAGTGAAGACATCAATGTAATGGACCGATCTATTCAAGAAGAGCAACCAAGACCGGGAAGATTCATTAGAATTTCGTAAGTAGAACCTTCCTCCTAACTCCAGCTCTTAAATCTCGGGACGAGATTTCTTGTAGTGGAGGAGATTTGTAACACCCCAAGAATCTTGCTACAGTAATTCCCTCCTGATGATGGCCATGTCATCATTATTACTATGCAAATTGCCACTTGTCCGAAAAAATCAACTTCAAATTTTAAAATAAATTCAAATTGTTATTCTTCAAACGGTAAAACAAAAATGTTCGTTGGGTTGCAAAAATTCACTAACTAATTTTCATGAATAAACCTACATTATTTGAAATATTAAATTGCCTCTAACCTATTTAAGACTGTAGCAAAACATTCCCAAATTAAATCATTTCTATTTAAACAAATTTTAAATGGATTCAAATAAGCCTCAAACTTTTTGTGGCAGTGCAGTTTATTGCATAGAATTTATGTGGCTTAGTTCCACTTTTAACAAAGCAAGTGAGGCCAAATAAATTGAAAAGCATTGGAGAAATAAAAAAACAGAAAATAGAACAATAGGAAATGTTAAGATAGAAGAAGGAAGGCCCAAGTGTGAACTAGGCGAGGCCCAGCCCACACAACCCCCGCACTCATCCCCAACCTCCTGCTACAGGGAGGCAGGGGGGTTGTGGCGGGCATCCACGCCATGGCCGCGCCCCTGGGCGACGTGCCGGCGATCCCACGGCTTCCTGGGACGATAAGGCGTCGCCCCGTGCCCCTCCTCGAACCCTAGCATCTTCTCCCCCTTTCCCCGCTCTCCCTCTCCCGTTACAGAAGCCGCCCGCCGCCACCATCGCCGCCACCTCGTCGATCCGGTGGCCACCGACCTCCCCGGCACCTAAGGAGACATCCAGAAGCCTCCTCGCGATCGTCTCCTTCCTCTCCACCGAGGAACCCGAGCCGGGACGCTCCGTACGCTCGCCATCGCCGTCGTCTTCGCCCACGGCCGCCATCTCTCGTCAACGGTTGCCGCTGCTCCAATCCGTCCCCGCAACAACCGAGGTGTCCACAAGCCCCGGGGTGAGCACCTCCACCGATTCCCCCTTTTCCCGTTGAATCCGTCGCCGTAGAACCTGTACGCCGCCGCGCTGGAGCTCGCGCTCACCGCTGCGTGGTCGCGCTCATGCGCGCCTCTGGCCGCCATGGCTACGCTCCCGCACACCCCTGGCCACGCCCGCGCAGCACCTCCTGCCACCGCTGCTTGCTGTAGGGCCGCCACCGCTGTCGCCAGTGCTGCTGCCGCACGCGCGCGTCCGGCCGCAGCAGCTCCACCCGCCCGTGCCCGCGCCCCGCCATGCCCCGCCCGCGCCCACGCCGCCTGCACACGCGCGCGACGGCGCCTCCCCGTGCCCACCCGGGGCTACGCTCGCCCAGCTGCCCCTGCCGCTGGCTGTGGCCGAGGCCGCCGGCGCCGGAGTGCGTCCGTGCGCGCCCAAGAACGGCCGTGGCCTCAGCTGGCCTTGTGCCGCTGCCACATGGGCCCTGGCCTGAGTTAAATTAGGCAGGCCTAATTAATTTAGCCCAACCCTAGTTTAGATAAGTTAAACTCACTGACGAATGGGCCCCGTTGTTTAATAAGTGGTTAAAATAATTCTAATACGAGTTATGTCTATGACACCTAGGCCCCACTTCACCTTTTGACCCAGTCAAACATTGACTCTGTTGACCTGCTGACTCTGCAGTTGACCCAGTCAACTAGGCCCCCTGGCCCCACCTGTCATCCACTATGGCTAGCCCGTAGTGGGTATAGAAGGTATATTCTGTTTTTAATTCGAATTAAAATAAGTCCATAAATTCAGAAAATGTTTTAAACTTTAGAAAATCATAGAAAATAAATCGTAACTCGGATGAAAAAGTTTCATACATGAAAGTTGCTCAGAACGACGAGACGAATCCGGATAAGCAACCCGTTCGTCCGCCACGCATTCCTAGCATAGCGAACACGCAACTTTTCCCCTCCGATTCATCTGTCCGAAACGCGAAACACTGGGGATATTTTCCCGGATGATTCCCCCCTTCACCGGTATCACCTCATACCGCGTTAGGGCACACCTAGCACCGCTACTTGTCATGTCATGCATCGTTAGGCATTTGTTTGCATTGTATTCACTGTTTCTTCCCCCCTCTTCTGTCGTTAGACATCGAGACCGACGCCGCTGCTACCCAGTACGACTACGGTGTTGACGACCCCTCTCTCTTGCCAGAGCAACCATGCAAGCCCCCTCTTTGATCACCAGATATCGCCTACTCTTCTCTCTACTTCTTGCATTAGAGTAGTGTAGCATGTTACTGTTTCCCGTTAATCCTATCCTAATGCATAGCCTGTCCTTGCTACTACCGTTGTTACCTTTACCTGCTATCCTACTGCTTAGTATAGGATACTAGTGTTCCATTAGTGGCCCTACACTCTTGTCCGTCTGCCATGCTATAATACTGGGCCGTGATCACTTCGGGAGGTGATCACGGGCATATAAGATATACTTATACTGTTACATTACTTATGATACTGTTCGGAGATGGGGGCTGAAGGGGCAGGTAGCTCCATCCCGGTAGAGGTGAGCCTGGGTCCCGACGGCCCCCGACTGTTACTTTATGGCGGAGTGACAGGGCAGGTTGAGACCACCTAGGAGAGAGGTGGGCCTGGCCCTTGTCGGCGTTCGCGGTTATTTTTTAAGATAACATGTTTAATGAGATCTTGGTATTTGATCTGACTCTGGCTACTGGCCTATACGCACTAACCATCTACGTGGGGACAGTTATGGGCACTCGACGTCGTGGTATCAGCCGAAGCCTTCGTGACGTCAGCGACTGAGCGGCGCGCGCCGGATTGGACTAGAACGCCTGCTAGGCTAGGTCTGCTTTCGGCCACGTTCGCAACGTGCAGGTGTGCAAAGGGCGTTGGGCCCAGACCCCTGCGCCATAGGATTTAGACCGGTGTGCTGACCTCTCTGTTGTGCCTAGGTAGGGCTGCGACGTGTTGATCTTCCGAGGCCGGGCATGACCCAGAAAAGCGTGTCCGGCCAAATGGGATCGAGCGTGTTGGGTTATGTGGTGCACCCCTGCAGGGAAGTTAATCTATTTGAATAGCCGTGATCTTCGGTAACAGGACGACTTGGAGTTGTACCTTGACCTTATGACAACTAGAACTAGATACTTAATAAAACACACCCTTCCAAGTGCCAGATACAACCCGGTGGTCGCTCTCTAACAGGGCGACGAGGAGAGGATCGCCGGGTAGGATTATGCTATGTGATGCTACTTGGAGGACTTCAGTCTGCTCTCTTCTACATGCTGCAAGACAGAGGCTGCCAGAAGCGTAGTCTTTGATAGGACTAGATTTCCCCCTCTTATTCTGGCATTCTGCAGTTCAGTCCACCGATATGGCCCTTTACACATATACCCATGCATATGTAGTGTAGCTCCTTGCTTGCGAGTACTTTGAATGAGTACTCACGGTTGCTTTTCTCCCACTCTTTCCCCTTTCCTATACCCGGTTGCTGCGACCAGACGTTGGAGTCCAGGAGCCAGACGCCACTGTCGACGACGACTACCACTACTCAGGAGGTGCCTACTACTACGTGCAGCCCGCTGACGACGACCAGGAGTAGTTAGTAGGATCCCAGGCAGGAGGCCTGCGCCTCTTTCGATCTGTATCCCAGTTTGTGCTAGCCTTCTTAAGGCAAACTTGTTTAACTTATGTCAGTACCCAGATATTGTTGCTTCCGCTGACTCGTCTATGATCGAGCTCTTGTATTCGAGCCCTCGAGGCCCCTGGCTTGTAATATGATGCTTGTATGACTTATTTTATTTGTAGAGTTGTGTTGTGATATCTTCCCGTGAGTCCCTGATCTTGATCGTACACGTTTGCGTGTATGATTAGTGTACGGTCAAATCGGGGGTGTCACACGAGCTTTGCTATTATATTTGGATCCTATGATGTTTCTTCCCCCCTCTACTCTTTTGTAATGAATTGAGTTTCCCCTTTGAAGTTATCTTATCAGACTGAGTCTTTAAAGATTTGAGAACACTTGATGTATGTCTTGCCGTGCGTATCTGTGGTGACAATGGGATACCACGTGATTCACTTGATGTATGTTTTGGTGATCAACTTGCGGGTTCCGCCCATGAACCTATGCATAGGGGTTGGCACACGTTTTCGTCGTGATTCTCCGGTAGAAACTTTGGGGCACTCTGTGAGGTCCTATGTGTTGGTTGAATAGATGAATCTGAGATTGTGTGATGCATATCGTATAATCATACCCACGGATTCTTGAGGTGACATTGGAGTAGCTAGGTGACATTATGGTTTTGGTTGATTTGTGTCTTAAGGTGTTATTCTAGTACGAACTCTAGGGCTGTTTGTGACACTTATAGGAATAGCCCAACGGATTGATCGGAAAGAATAACTTTGAGGTGGTTTCGTACCCTACCATAATCTCTTCGCTTGTTCTCCGCTATTAGTGACTTTGGAGTGACTCTTTGTTGCATGTTGAGGGATAGTTATGTGATCCAATTATGTTATTATTGTTGAGAGGACTTGCACTAGTGAAAGTATGAACCCTAGGCCTTGTTTCCTAGCATTACAATACCGTTTACGCTCACTTTTACCATTAGTTACCTTGCTGTTTTTATATTTTCAGATTACAAAAACCATTATCTACTATCCATATACCACTTGTATCACCATCTCTTCGCCGAACTAGTGCACCTATACAATTTACCATTGTATTGGGTGTGTTGGGGACACAAGAGACTCTTTGTTATTTGGTTGCAGGGTTGCTTGAGAGAGACCATCTTCATCCTACGCCTCCTACAGATTGATAAACCTTAGGTCATCCACTTGTGGGAAATTTGTTACTGTCCTACAAACCTCTGCACTTGGAGGCCCAACAACGTCTACAAGAAGAAGGTTGTGTAGTAGACATCAATAAACTTTATTGAAAACTAACAAACTATGTTCTCAGTCAACTTTGTAATTACAATTCATCATATTTTCAGGAAGTGTCTCATATCGGAGCCTTTTGGCAAGTCCACATACTCAACCATCATTTAGTATTCTATGATTGCTAACACTCACATCATATATATGAGGAAAAAGTTTCAACCGGACACATAGAAAGATAGGGGCTTATCGTTTCGCCTCCCAACTTATTCACCTCAAGGGTGATGTCAACAATAATAATTCATGATCACTCACATCCAACTGGATATATGTGCCTAGATCTTTCCCCACCACATGATGCTTGCAAAAGAGAAAAATAAAAAGGAATAGAGGAGAACACTTTGACTCTTACATAAAAAGTAAATACATAAAAGTAAAAGATAGGCCCTTTGAAGAGGGAAGCAGAGGTTGTCATGCGCTTTTCGGTTTCGTATGCACAATCTCTTAATGCAAAAGAACGTCACGTTATATTGCCCTTTATGATAGCAACCTTTATTATGCAGTCCGTCGCTTTTATTACTTTGCCATCACAAGTTCGTACAACGCTTATTTTCCCTTACACTAAAAGATCAAACACCTTTAGAAGCATTTTTATTGCCTTATGCACCGATGAAAACTTACTTGAAGGATCTTACTCAATCCATAGGTAGGTATGGTGGACTCTCAAAACATGGATTTGGGTTTAAGGGTTTTCGATGCACAAGTAGTATCTCTACTTAGTGCGGATTTTTGGCTAGCAAAGATATTGAGCAAGCACCACATGTTAGAGGATCCATGACAATATAACATCTATGTGAGTATGAACAAATATAAATCATTATGTTGTCTTCCTTGTCCAACGTCAATAATTTGGCATAAGATATTTAATGGGGGCTCACAATCATTAGAGATGTCCAAGATGGTATATTTGCATGTGAATCTTCTATTCCCTTATTAATTATTTCATGAATTGCATCATTGACCAATACTATGTGAAAGGATCGATATAGTTGACTAGAGGGGGGGGGGGTGAATAGGCAACTAACAATTTTTAGCTTTCCTTTATGAATTTAAACTTTGCATCAAAGTAGGTTGTCTAGATATGCTACTAGGTGAGCAACCTATATGATGCAACAACAACGAGCACTCTAGCAAGCAAGAGATGCAACACAATATAAGCTTGCACAAGTAAAGGTACGAGATAACCAAGAGTGGAGCCGGTGAAGACGAGGATGTGTTACCAAAGTCCCTTCCCTTTGAGGGGAAGTACGTCTCCGTTGGAGCGGTGTGGATGCACAATGCTCCCCAAGAAGCCACTAGGGCCACCATATTCTCCTCATGCCCTCACACAATGCGAGATGCTGTGATTCCACTATTGGTGTCCTTGGAGGCGGCGACCGGACCTTTGCAAACAAGGTTGGGGCTCTCTCCACAACTGAATTGGAGGCTCCCAACGAAACCACAGAGCTTCACCACAATAGAATGTGGCTCTGAGGTGACCTCAACCGTCTAGGGTGCTCAAACACCCAAGAGTAACAAAATCCACACAAGAAGGTATGGGGGAAGCAAATATCCTTTGGTGGAAGTGTAGATCTAGATCTCCTCCTTCAATTCCTAGCAAATCAACGAGTTTGAGTGGCTAGAGAGAGATCGGGCAAGAGAGCTTGAGTGGCATTAATGGAGGAGTGAGAGAGGTAAGAGGTAAATGTGGTAGGTGGAAGAACCACCTTTATATAGCAAACCCTAAAATCCAACCGTTACTGTGAAAAGATCACTGCAGCGGTACAACCACGCTTTGTCCCGGTACAACCAGAACTCATGATTTACCTGTAGAACCCTACCAAGCGGTACAACCGGGCGGGCAGGCGGTAGTACCGGTTGTGGAGAACAACCGGAACAACCGCTCAACCACCGCTTTGAAACAGTAGGGTGTCACCCCTATGTGCGGTGATCGAGCGGTATAGCACCGGTGCAACCGCCTGGCCTTGGACACTTGGGTGGCTAAGTCCCAAGCGGTAGAACCGCTTAGGACACCGGTGGTACCGGTGTGCGGGGCACAACCCGACCAACCGGGCCACCACGACCCAAGTACCGCATCAAAACAGAAGTTTGACCGGTTGTTGAGCAGTACTTGGCTGGTACAACCGCTAGAGGCAGACCACAATCATTGTTAAGCTTGGTGGCGGTACCACCGCCCGGGAGCAGCGGTACAACCGCTCGTTCATGACTGGGATGTTCAACCCCAGGGTATCACCCCTGGGGTGGAGGTTGGATTAGCGCCAAGAGCCAGTGATACAACCGCTCGCATGAGCGGTACAACCGCTGGGAGAACACAGCAAGCCGAAGAAAAGGAAGGGGAGCTCTCTCTCTCACAAAACAAGGAAGGCAAAGGAGGGTGTGGCAAATGTGTACGTGCAATGATCCCCCAACTCCTTCCAATGTGGATTCCCTCTTAATAGTACGGGTTCCCTACGACCAAAGAGATAAACACGTAGAAAAACCACGTCTTCGATCTTTTCCTTCTAGAGAGAATAGCTAACCGATGTAAGCCTAATCACCGAGAACCTGAAGCACTTAGCACATGATAGACCAACGAAGGGTTGTCATCATCATCCAAAACACAAAGTAAGGAAATGCCCTTACAATCTCCCCCTTTTTGGTGGATGATGACAACAACATGATTTGCAAGAGAGAGGTCTAAAAAAATATAGACGGGACTCCCCCTGGATGTGTGCCCTAATTTGATATTGCTATAGGAATGCAAGTGCACACATTAGGGGCAAGACCCCCTAGATTTTATAGACCCACCACTCCTACAAGACAAGCAATAAGCATATAATAAGAGAGTAATGACTATAACGGATATATAAACGACATTAACAACAATAGTGATAAAAATGAAGGAGCGCATGTCTCACACCATGCAATTCGAGATAAACAACAAGGTCCACAAGCTAAAGTTCAACACAAACACGACGCACGAAAGAACAAAACACAAACCCAAGCAAAGAAAATCCCATGCAAATCCCGAGACCTAATAAAACTCTCTCCCCCTTTGGCATCAAGACACCAAAAAGGAAAAGAGCGAGCTAGCGCCCCACAGCTCAGTCGTCCTCCTCTGACTCCTCGGTTGCATCTGGGTCCTCATCATCATCTCGATCCACGTCCTCCATGGTATCATCATCAGCAGCAAAGGAGGTGGAGGGTGATAACCCACAAGTATGGGGGATAACAACAATTTTCGAGTGTAGGGTATTCAACCCAAATTTATTGGTTCGACACAAGGGGAGCCAAAGAATATTCTCAAGTATTAGAAGCTGAGTTGTCAATTCAACCACACCTAGAAACTTAGTATCTACAGCAAAGTGTTTAGTAGCAAAGTAATATGATAGTAGTGGTAGCGGTAGCAAAAGTAATGTTTTTGGTATTTTGTAGTGATGATAGCAATAGCAACAAAAAAGTAAATAAGTGAAGAACAGTATATGGAAAGCTCGTAGGCAATGGATCAGTGATGGAGAATTATGCTGGATGCGGTTCATCATGTAACAGTCATAACCTAGGGTGACACAGAACTAGCTCCAATTCATCAATGTAATGTAGGCATGTATTCCGAATATAGTCATACATGCTTATGGAAAAGAACTTGCATGACATCTTTTGTCCTACCCTCCCGTGGAAGCGGGGTCCTAACGGAAACTAAGGGATATTAAGGCCTCCTTTTAATAGAGTACCAGAACAAAGCATTAGCACATAGTGAATACATGAACTCCTCAAACTATGGTCATCACCGGTAAGTATCCCGATTATTGTCACTTCGGGGTTAACGGATCATAACACATAATAGGTGACTATAGACTTGCAAGATAGGATCAAGAACTCTCATATATTGATGAAAACATAATAGGTTCAGATCTGAAATCATGGCACTCGGGCCCTAGTGACAAGCATTAAGCATAGCAAAGTCATAGCAACATCAATCTCAGAACAATAGTGGATACTAGGGATCAAACCCTAACAAAACTAACTCGATTACATGATAAATCTCATCCAACCCATCACCGTCCAGCAAGCCTATGATGGAATTACTCACGCACGGCGGTGAGCATCATGAAATTGGCGATGGAGGATGGTTGATGATGACGATGGCGATGGATTCCCGTCTCCGGAGCCCCGAACAGACTCCAGATCAGCCCTCCGAAGAGGTTTTAGGGCTTGGCGGCGGCTCCGTATCGTAAAACGCGATGATTTCTTCTCCCTGTTTTTTTCTCCTTGAAACCAAATATATAGAGTTGGAGTTGAGGTCGGAGGAGCTCCAGGGGGCCCACGACGTAGGGGGGGGGGCGCCCTAGGGGGGCAGGCGCGCCTCCCACCCTCGTGGACATGTGGTGGGCCCCCTGGTCTTCATCTTTTGCAAGGATTTTTTATTATTTCCGAAACGATGTTCCATGAAGTTTCAGGTCATTCCGAGAACTTTTGTTTCTGCACATAAATAACACCATGGTAATTCTGCTAAAAACAACGCCAGTCCGGGTTAGTTCCATTCAAATCATGCAAGTTAGAGTCCAAAACAAGGGCAAAAGTGTTTGGAAAAGTAGATACGACGGAGACGTATCAACTCCCCAAGCTTAAACCTTTGCTTGTCCTCAAGCAATTCAGTTGATAAACTGAAAGTGATAAATAAAAACTTTTACAAACTCTGTTTGCTCTTGTTGTTGTAAATATGTAAAGCCAGCATTCAAGTTTTCAGCAAAGATTATGACTAACCACATTCACAATAACGCTTAGGTCTCAAGTTTACTCATATCAATGGCATAATCAACTAGCGAGCAATAATAATAAATCTCGGATGACAACACTTCCTAAAAACAATCATAATATGATATAACAAGATGGTATCTCACTAGCCCTTTCTGAGACCGCAAAACATAAATGCAGAGCACCTTTAAAGATCAAGGACTGACTAGACATTGTAATTCATGGTAAAAGAGATCCAGTCAAGTCATATTCAATGTAAACTAACAGTAGTGAATGCAAATGACAACGGTGCTCTCCAACTGGTGCTTTTTAATAAAAGGATGATGACTCAACATAAAAGTAAATAGATATGCCCTTCGCAGAGGGAAGCAGGGATTTGTAGAGGTGCCAGAGCTCGGTTTTGAAATAGAGATGAATAATAATTTGAGCGATATACTTTCATTGTCAACATAATAACCAAGAGACGGCAATATCTTCCATGCTACACACATTATAGGCGGTTCCTAAACAGAATGGTAAAGTTTATACTCCCCCTCCACCAATAAGCATCAATCCATGGCTTGCTTGAAACAATGAGTGCCTCCAACTAACAAGAGTCCCAGGGGGAGTTTTGTTTGCAATTATTTTGATTTAGTTTGCATAAAGCATGGGACTGGGCATCCCGGTGACCGGCCATTTTCTCGTGAGTGAGGAGCGGAGTCCACTCCTCTTGAGAATAACCCGCCTAACATGGAAGATACAGACATCCCTAGTTGATACATGAGCTATTCGAGCATACAAAACATGATATTTATTTGAAGGTTTATAGTTTGGCACATACAAATTTACTTGGAACAACAGGTAGATACCGTATATAGGTAGGTATGGTGGACTCATATGGAATAACTTTGGGGTTTAAGGAGTTGGATGCAAAAGCAGTATTCCCGCTTAGTACAGGTGAAGGCTAGCAAAAGACTGGGAAGCGACCAGCTAGAGAGCGACAACAGTCATGTAACACCCTCGATGCGACTATATCTCCCACGTGTCGAGGCACGACTTAGAGGCATAATCGCATTGAAGGCATATGTCGCAAGTCGGGTAATCATCACAAACATCCCATGTAATATAATAATAAAGAGGGATAACATAGTTGGCTTACACTCGCCACGTCACATCAAAGTACATAAATAGCATCCATCATACAAATCACTCATGGCCCGACTACGGCGCCAAAAATAGAAAAGGCCCCCAACATGCGACAAGGCCCTGAATCTAACCCCGATTGGGCACCACTATTGATCATCAGGAAAAGACACATAGTAACGCTGAGAGTCCTCGTCGTACTCCCACTTGAGCTCGAGCGCGCCATCTGGAGCTGTATCATCTGTCCCTGCATCTGGTGTAATAGTAATCTGTGAGCCACAGGGACTCAGCAATCTCGCACCCTCGCGATCAAGACTATTTAAGCTTAATAGGTAGGAAAGGGGTAATGTATAAGTGGAGCTGCAGCAAGTGACTAGCATATATGGTGGCTAACGTATTCGCAAAAGAGAGCGAGAAGAGGAGGCAAAGCACGAGCGAGAAACTAGGGAGCAACCTGCGCAAACATAACTCCAACACCGTATCCACTTCCTGGACTCCGCCGAGAAGAGGCCATCACGGCAACACACTCAGTTGATTCATTTTAATTAATTAAGGTTCAAGTTATCTACAACCGGACATTAAAAAATTCCCATCTGCCCATAACCGCGGGCACGGCTTTCGAAAGATCAATCCCTGCAGGGGGTCCCAACTTAGCCCATAACAAGCTCTCACGGTCAACGAAGGAATAGACCTCCACCCAAGACACACCGATCAGACTCGGTATCTCGGTACAACAAGATGATTCGACAGGTTAAAACAAGTCCAGCAACACCGCCCGAATGTGCCGACAAATCCCGATAGGAGCTGCACATATCTCTTTCTCAGGGCACACTCAGATGAACACTACGTACAACTAAAACCAACCCTCGAGTTGCCCCGAGGTGGCGCTGCAAGTGGCTCTGTTTGGACCAACACTCAGAGGAGCACTGGCCTGGGGGGGTTAAAATAAGATGACCCTCGGGCTCCGGAAACCCAAGGGAAAAAAGGGGGTAGGTGGCAAATGGTAAAACCAAAGTTGGGCATTGCTGGAAAAGCTTTAATCAAGGCGAACTATCAAGGGGTTCCCATTATATCCCAACCGCGCAAGGGACGCAACAATCCGGGAACATAACACCGATATGACGGAAACTAGGGCGGCAAGAGTGGAACAAAACACTAGGCGAGAGGCCGAGCCTTCCACCCTTCACCAAGTATATAGATGCATTAAGATAACATAGCAATATAATGATATCCCAACAAGTAAATAAATGTTCCAACAAGGAACGGCTCCAATCTTCACCTGCAACTAGCAACGCTATAAGAAGGGGCTGAGCAAGCGGTAACATAGCCAATCAACGGTTTGCTAGGACAATGGTGGGTTAGAGGCTCAATCATGGAAATTGGGAGGCTGAAAAGCAAGTGGTAGGCATCGTAGCAATGGCATAGCAAAAGAGCGAGCAAACTAGCATAGCAAAGATAGTAGTGATTTCGAGGGTATGATCATCTTGCCTGCACAGTTGTCAGAATTGACTAGATCCTCAAAAGAAAATTCAACGGGCTCCTCGTTAGCGAACTCGTCTCCTGGCTCTACCCAACAACACAAACAAGCAACAAGGATACAATCAGCCACGTGCAAGGGCAACCAATAAGATGCAAAGATGGTATGCTATGCGGGATGCGACGCGGGATGCAAAATGCAAGACGTGATAGGAAATGCATGAACCTGGCCTCAACTTGGAAAACCAAGTGTGCCACTGGATAGAGGGGATGAAATCACCTGAAAACGATATAAAGATCATAGGAATCGGAGCTACGGTTTGGAAATGGCAAGCGTTTTACGAAACGAACCGATCTGCGATTTACAGCAAGTAGGCTCCTAAATGCAACGAAATGAACATGCTACAGCCACCAAACATGAAAACAAAATACATGGCAGGGATTTACACAAGATGCTTAACAAATCACTAGGACTGAGCCATAGGCAAATTCATCCATTAAGAGGTTCAAACAAGCATGGCAAAACTGAATAAGCAAAACAGATTTCAGACTTAGTGAAATTAACACTAGTCTGAAATTTCAGACCACGATGCTCTCTTCGGAGCAGCAAAACAACATGAAACATAACCTGAACATGACAAGTAAGAACATCGCATGGAGCTACTCAACAAGCTTAACAAAACACCCAAAGTGACCTGGGGCCAAAAGGGTTCACAAAATACTCTTACGAGCACACGAACATAGATGAAACACAATCAGTTTTCAGACTTTGTGAAAACTGAGACATGCTGAAATTATAACTCATGAAGGCATGTAAACGAGCTCGATGCACTCACTACGGTGCAAGTCATAGCAATGCAAGCATATATCCATAAAGAAGGCACAAAATTCTAGCTAGACATGGCAAGAACAATGGCATAGCATGCACGGATCACTAGCAATAGCATCGGCAAAATCGCAAAAGAGTTCACGATCTGCCCAAATTAACAACGATGCAAAAGTTGAGCTCGATTGACTCAACCTAGGGTGCACCAACATAGCAAGTAAAGACATGGATGGATAGAGCATAACATAAATATCAAAACTCCCTTACTGATCATCCTCAAAAGAGGCACGGATCACTAGGAAACAAGCTGAACATATGGCATCATGAACTAAAATATCCCAGACTTGGTGAAATCACAGTGTCTCTAAAAACAGATTACTCAGGTACCCCTCTTTGCAAGCTTGCACAAGTCACCACACACATCCTAAAAATGCATGGGTGGCACCTCTAGAAAGAAGACAAAAAGCTTAACAATTCAACCCAAAGGGGCACATGCATATCATGCACACAATAATCTTGGCAAAAATGACAAAAGTCAATGATGAGCTAACGGATCTGCAATTTAACTCATGATGCCTCCTTCTAACAGCATTTTGGGCATCAAGATGAACTCAAATGCAAATGATGCAATGGAACGAAATGATGTACTCGTCGAGACGAAGATTTTGATATATCATATGTCCAAAACGGAGCGACGGATGCGGAGATATGAGCAGTCAAAGTAGGCACGAAAATTAGGGTTTCGGGAGGAGAAAGTCAACGGAGATGACCCAGATCCAGATCTGGCACGGTTTACGGAGTTCGCCGGAGTTACTGTAGCAGCTCGCCAGACTTGACGGGGAAGAAGGCCGGCGTGGAGGGAGGAGGAAGAGGTCGGCGGGGCCCGGCCGTCGGGGCGGAGCAGAGGGCGGCGGAGCTTGCCGTCTCGGGGCGGAGCGGTGGCAGGGCGGCGGTCGCCGGCCGGGGCTTGCCGGAGTTCGCCCGGCGACGGTGACGCGGCGGCCGGCCGGGGCAGCTCGGGCGGCTCACGGAAGGAGGCGGGCGCGGGAAGACGGGCCCGGATCGGCGGCGGGAGGGCCGGCCTCGGGCCCGCGGGTCGCGGGGATGCGGGACGGCGATGTGGGGCGAGGGCGGCGCGGCCAATGACGGAGCGACACGTGGCGGCGGAGGCGGATCTGGACACATCCGTCGGCGCGGACTTTGTCCGGTGCGCCGCGGGTGGAGGTGGATCTGTGGTTAGGGATGGAGGGGATCCGGGATATTTCGAGGGGGACCTTTAAATAGGCATAGGAGGAGCTAGGAGAGTCCAAATGAGGTGCGGTTTGTGGCCACGCGATCGTGATCGAACGACCGAGATGATGGAGCAGAGTTAGGTGGGTTTTGGGCCAAATTGGAGGGGTGTTGGGCTGCAACACACACAAGGCCTTTTCGGTCCCTCGGTTAACCGTTGGAGTATCAAACGAAGTCCAAATGACCCGAAACTTGACAGGCGGTCTACCGGTAGTAAACCAAGGCCGCATGGCAAGTCTCGGTCCAATCTGGAAATTTTTAATCCCTACACACGAAAGAAAGCTAGAAATGGCCACCGGAGGAGAACGAAGCGCCGGAATGCAAAACGGACAACGGGGAAAAATGCTCGAATGCATGAGATGAACATGTATGCAAATGCAATGCACGTAATGACATGATATGCGATGCATGAAAACGAAAACAACACACGGAGACAAAGACCCGAACCCGAGGAATAAATATAACTTAATGCCGGAAACGGCAAGAGTTGGAGTACAAATTGGGAAAGTTATATCTAGGGCGTTACAAGTCATGAACATGCATTAAAATTAATCAACACCGAATGCAAGCATGAATAGGATATAATCCACCATGAACATAAATATCATGAAGGCTATGTTGATTTTGTTTCAACTACATGCGTGAACATGCGCCAAGTCAAGTCACTTAAATCATTCAGAGGAGGATACCACCCTATCATACCACATCACAACCATTTTAATAGCATGTTGGCACGCAAGGTAAACCATTATAAGCTCCTAGCTAATCAAGCATGGCACAAGAAAGTATGATCTCTAGTTGTCATTGCAAACATGTTTATTAATAATAGGCTGAATCAGGAATGATGAACTAATCATATTTACAAAAACAAGAGAGGTCGAGTTAATACCAGCTTTTCTCATCTCAGCCAGTCCATCATATATCGTCATAATTGCCTTTCACTTGCACGACCGAATGATGTGGATAATAATAAGAGTGCACGTGCATTGGACTAAGCTGGAATCTGCAAGCATTCAATAAACAGGAGAAGACAAGGCAATATGGGCTCTTTTGTCAGATCAACAATAGGCATATAAGAGCTACTTCAACAATTTAATCATGGTCTTCTCCTATCGACCCCCAAAGAAAAGAAAAGAAATAAAACTATTTACACGGGAAAGCTCCCAACAAGCAAAATAAGAACAGGAAATCTTTTTGGGTTTTCTTTTTAATTACTACTACAAGCATGGAAAGTAAACTAATTAAAAGCTACAACTAATTTTTTTGGTTTTTCTTAAGGTTTATCAAACACACAAGAAGAAAGCATAAAAGGGAAATAAACTAGCATGGATGATATAATGAAAAAGTATGAGCACCGACATCTAGCAATGAGTGTGTGAACATAAATGTAATGTCGGTGGGAAATACGTACTCCCCCAAGCTTAGGATTTTGGCCTAAGTTGGTCTATGGCCACGGCTGGCCTGGTGGATATCCATAATAATAGTTGGGGTCGTACTGAGATGCAGTAGCTATCGCCTCCTGAGCTGCAGCGTGGCGACGAGCGGCCTCTGCCCTCCTCTCGTACTCATCTGCCTCCTCTCTAGTGATAACATATCTTCCTTTTGCCTGATAATCAAAGAAGGTGGGAGCAGGGAGAGTAATACAGACAACACAGCGTCTGTCAAAGATTAAGCGATACTGGAGAGGTGATTCATTCCTCTCAACAAACTGGTGGTGAACCATAGCATCATAATCCAAATAAGCAGGAAGCAACTCAATATCATCTTCACGTATGGCTATACCAAGAAAATTAGCTATGCGGGTTGCATAAATTCCACCAAAGAAATCTCCATTACATCTATTCAGATGCAACCTATGCGCAACAATGGCTCCCAAATTATAAGATTTATCTCCCAACACAGCACTCCTAAGAATACTGAGGTCAGGGACACACATGTGACATGCTTCATCTTTAGCATTAATGCATCTACCTATGAAGAGAGCAAAATAATGTATAGCAGGAAAATGAATGCTCCCTATGGTAGCTTGTGTTATATCTCTAGATTCCCCCACAATTATACTAGCAAGAAAATCTCTAAATTCAGATTTGCAAGGTTCCCTGACACTACCGCACCGTGGAAGTTTGCAAGTAGTGGTAAAATCCTCTAAGTCCATGGTGTAAGAATTTTCATAAAGATCAAATAGGACAGTTGGAGAATTACGTGAAGATGAAAATTCAAACCTCCTCACAAAGGAACTAGTGAGATAGTGGTACCGGCTGCACTTCTCTTCCTCGAAGCTCACAAGATCAGCGTTACGCAAATATGCGTTAAATTCTTCCTTAATTCCCACTCGATCCATAAAGTTTCCTGAAGGCCATTCACAAGGACACACTGGAGCGTTTCTTGGTGGCTCTTCATCAGCATCACGCATTGCAAGCCTGGGTCCTTGCTTTCTTGAAGAACCACCTTGATACATTTTCCTAAGCATATTTCTTCCTATGAAATATTTCTAAATTTTTTAGTAACTTCAAAATAAAAGTAAACCAAACTCAATAATATTGATAGCAACTACTCCTACAAGTGCCTAGAGCCTATATCATGCATCAAAACTACTTTTGACCATATAAATTTGACATGCAAGCTCAAGAACAGGGTCACCTAAGCAGCAAAAATTTGCAATGAATAAAGCACTAGAACAAAAACTAATTGGACCAATGGAGGAGTCACATACCAAGGAACAATCTCCCCAAGCAGTTTTGTGAGAGGTGCTTTGAGCAAGGAGATCGAAAATGGCAGCAAAATGAGCTTGGACTCGGGTTTGAGCTGGATATTCGTGTTTGCGGGAGGAAGAAGGAGTGTGTGGGTGAAAGTATAAGTGGAGGAGGGCCACCATGGGCCCACGAGGCAGGGGGCGTGCCCGGGGGGTAGGGCACGCCCCTGACCCTCCAGGTGCCAGCTCCTCCTACTGTGTTCTCAGTGCCAATATTCTCAAATATTCCAGAAAAAATCATATTTAAATTTCAGGGCATTTGGAGAACTTTTATTTTCGTGGTATTTTTATATTTCACGGATAATCAGATAACAGACAGAAAAATACTTATTTTTATTTTATTTATTATAAATAACAGAAAGTAAAAGGAGGGTACAGAAGGTTGTGCCTTCTAGTTTCATCCATCTCATGATCATCAAAAGGAATCCACTAACAAGGTTGATCAAGTCTTCTTAACGAACTCATTCCAAATAACATGGAACCGGAGAAATTTCGACTAACACTATGTTACCTCAACGGGGATATGCACATCCCCAATAATAAGAATATCATATTTCTTCTTGACAGTAGGAAAAGGAAATTCAAAACCTCCAAATATAATTGATGGAATTTTTCCAATAGAGTTGATACTATGAACTTGAGGTTGTTTCCTTGGAAAGTGTACCGTATGCTCATTACCATTAACAAGAAAAGTGACATTGCCTTTAGTGCAATCAATAACAGCCCCTACAGTGTTCAAAAAGGGTCTTCCAAGAATAATAGACATACTATCGTCCTCGGGAATATCAAGAATAACAAGGTCTGTTAAAACAGTAACGTTTGCAACCACAACAGGCACATCCTCACAAATACCGACAGGTATAGCAGTTGATTTATCAGCCATTTGCAAAGATATTTCAGTAGGTGTCAACTTATTCAAATCAAGTATACAATATAAAGAGAGAGGCATAACACTAACACCGGCTCCAAGATCACATAAAGCAGTTTTAACATAGTTTCTTTTAATGGAGCATGGTATAGTGGGTACTCCTGGATCTCCAAGTTTCTTTGGTATTCCACCCTTAAAAGTGTAATTAGCAAGCATGGTGGAAATTTCAGCTTCCGGTATCTTTCTTTTATTATTAACAATATCTTTCATGTACTTAGCATAAGGATTCATTTTGAGCACATCAGTTAATCACATACGCAAAATATAGGTCTAATCATTTCAGCAAAGCGCTCAAAATCCTCATCATCCTTTTTCTTGGATGGTTTGGGAGGAAACAGCATGGGTTTCTGAACCCAAGGCTCTCTTTCCTTACCATGTTTCCTAGCAACAAAGTCTTTCTTATCAGAATGTTGATTCTTTGATTGTGGGTTATCAAGATCAACAACAGGTTCAATTTCTATATCATTATCATTATTAGGTTGAGCATCATCATGAACATTATCATTAACATTATCACTAGTTTTAGGTTCATTACCAAATTGTGTTTCAGCATCAGAAATAGAAATATCATTTGGATTCTCAGGTGGTTGAGCAATAGGTTCACTAGAAGCATGCAAAGTCCTATCATTTTTCTTTTTTCTTCCTTTTAGAAGGACTAGGTGCATCTATATTATTTCTCTGAGAATCTTGCTCAATTCTCTTAGGGTGGCCTTTAGGATACAAAGGTTCCTGAGTCATTCTACCAGTTCTAGTAGCCACTCTAACAGCATAATCATTATTCTTACTATTCAATTCATTGAGCAAATCATTTTGAGCTTTAAGTACTTGTTCTACTTGAGTGGTAACCATAGAAGCATGTTTACTAATAAGTTTAAGTTCACCTTTGACATTAGCCATATAATCACCCAAGTGTTCAAGCATATTTGAATTGTATTTCAATTGTCTACCAAAATAAGCATTAAAATCTTCTTGCTTAGCCATAAATTTATCAAACTCATCTAAGTATGGGCTAGCTAACTTAGTAAATGGGATTTCAGCTTTATCATATCTATAGAGAGAATTTACCTTTACTACCTGTGTCGGGTTATCAAGACCATGTGTTTCTTCAATAGGTAATGGATTAAGATCATATGTTTCTTCAACAGACGGTAAATTAAGACCGTGTATTTCTTGAATAGGCGGTAAATTCTTAACATCTTCAGCTTTAATACCCTTTTCTTTCATAGATTTCTTTGCCCCTTGCATATCTTCAGGACTGAGAAATAGAACACCCCTCTTCTTCGGAGTTGGTTTAGGAATAGGCTCAGGAGCTGGCTCAGGAAGTGTCCAATTATTTTCATTTGTCAACATATTATTCAATAGAATTTCAGCTTCATCCGGCGTTCTTTCCCTGAAAACAGAACCAGCACAACTGTCCAGGTAATCTCTGGAAGCATCGGTTAGTCCATTATAAAAGATATCAAGTATTTCATTTTTCTTAAGAGGATGAGCAGGCAAAGCATTAAGTAATTGGAGAAGCCTCCCCCAAGCTTGTGGGAGACTGTCTTTTTCAATTTGCAAAAAATTATATATATATATATATATATCCCTTAAAGCAGCTTGTTTCTTATGAGCATGGAAATATTTAGCAGAGAAGTAATAAATCATATCCAGGGGACTACGCACACAACCAGGATCAAGAGAATTAAACCACATCTTAGCATCACCCTTTAATGAGAATGGAAATATTTTAAGGATATAAAACTAGCGAGTTCTTTCATCATTAGTGAATAGGGTGGCTATATCATTTAATTTAGTAAGATGTGCCACAACAGTTTCAGATTCATAGCCATGAAAAGGATCAGATTCAACCAAAGTAATTATATCAGGATCAACAGAGAATTCATAATCCTTATCAGTAACACAGTTAGGTGAAGTAGCAAAAGCAGGGTCAGGTTTCATTCTAGCATTAAGAGATTGCTGCTTCCATTTAGCTAATAACCTCTTGAGTTCGTATCTATCTTTGCAAGCTAAAATAGCTAAAGAGGCTTCTTTATCAAAAACATAACCCTTAGGAATAACAAGTGAGTCTTCATCACCACTTTCATCAATATTATCAGATTCAATATTTTCATTCTCTCTAACCCTAGCAAGTTGTTCATCAAGAAATTCACCAAGTGGCACAGTAGTATCAAGCATAGAAGTAGTTTCATCATAAGTATCATGCATAGCAGAAGTGGCATCATCAATAACATGCGACATATCAGAACGAATAGCAGAAGCAGGTCTAGGTGTCGCAAGCTTACTCAAAACAGAATGTGAATCAAGTACAGAGCAAGATGGCAGTTACTTACCTCCCCTCGTAGTTGAGGGATACATCTTGGTTTTTGGATCTCTCAAGTTCTTCATAATGATAAGCAGATATAAATCTCAAGTGACTCAAAGAATAGAGCTATGCTCCCCGGCAACGGCGCCAGAAAATAGTCTTGATAACCCACACGTATAGGGGATCGCAACAGTTTTCGAGGGTAGAGTATTCAACCCAAATTTATTGATTCGACAAAAGGGGAGCCAAAGAATATTCTCAAGTATTAGCAGCTGAGTTGTCAATTCAACCACACCTGGAAACTTAGTATCTGCAGCAAAGTGTTTAGTAGCAAAGTAATATGATAGTAGTGGTAGCGGTAGCAAAAGTAATGTTTTTGGTATTTTGTAGTGATGATAGCAATAGCAACCAAAAAGTAAATAAGCGAAGAACAGTATATGGAAAGCTCGTAGGCAATGGATCAGTGATGGAGAATTATGCCGGATGCGGTTCATCATGTAACAGTCATAACCTAGGGTGACACAGAACTAGCTCCAATTCATCAATGTAATGTAGGCATGTATTCCGAATATAGTCATATGTACTTATGGAAAAGAACTTGCATGACATCTTTTGTCCTACCCTCCCGTGGCAGCGGGGTCCTAACGGAAACTAAGGGATATTAAGGCCTCCTTTTAATAGAGTACCGGAACAAAGCATTAGCACATAGTGAATACATGAACTACTCAAACTATGGTCATCACCGGTAAGTATCCCGATTATTATCACTTCGGGGTTAACGGATCATAACACATAATAGGTGACTATAGACTTGCAAGATAGGATCAAGAACTCTCATATATTGATGAAAACATAATAGGTTCAGATCTGAAATCATGGCACTCGGGCCCTAGTGACAAGCATTAAGCATAGCAAAGTCATAGCAACATCAATCTCAGAACATAGTGGGTACTAGGGATCAAACCCTAACAAAAATAACTCGATTACATGATAAATCTCATCCAACCCATCACCGTACAGCAAGCCTATGATGGAATTACTCACGCACGGCAGTGAGCATCATGAAATTGGTGATGGAGGATGGTTGATGATGACGATGGCGACAGATTCCCGTCTCCGGAGCCCCGAACAGACTCTAGATCAGCCCTCCCGAGAGGTTTTAGGGCTTGGCGACGGCTCCGTATCGTAAAACGCGATGATTTATTCTCCCTGATTTTTTCTCCCCGAAACCAAATATATAGAGTTGGAGTTGAGGTCGGAGGAGCTCCAGGGGCCCACGAGGTAGGGGAGCGCGCCCCCCACCCTCGTGGACAGGTGGTGGGCCCCCTGGTCTTCATCTTTTCCAAGGATTTGTTATTATTTCCGAAATGTTGTTCTGTGAAGTTTCAGGTCATTCCGAGAACTTTTGTTTCTGCACATAAATAACACCATGGTAATTCTGCTGAAAACAGCGTCAGTCCGGGTTAGTTCCATTCAAGTCATGCAAGTTAGAGTCCAAAACAAGGGCAAAAGTGTTTGGAAAAGTAGATCCGACGGAGACGTATCAGAGGGCTGGCGGGGAGCCTCATCATTAGACCAAGTGTTGTGCACAGAGATCCACCACTCCTCCGAGGTGATGCTTTTCTCAGAGCCACTCTGAACAGGCATATTGAGGTGCTTCATCATAGCAATCTAACGACGCCTGGCAAGTTTCTCATTGACATGGGCCTCATACATCTTCTTCTGAAGGTCAGTTTGGAGGAAGAAAGTCTTCTTCACCTTGGCAATGAGCTTGGTCACCTAAGAGTGCTTGGCCCTGCGACCCAGCTCGGAATCCTCATCATCTGAAGTAGCATAGACATCCTCGGGATCATTGGCAGGAAAGAGAGGCTCGACGTGCTTCTTCTTCTTGAGCTGCTTGACCTCATGCACGGTGAGGTTATCCGGAGAGGTGAGAAGCTCTCCAGGACGACGAACAGCCCAAACTGAGTTCAGAAGGCACATGACAAACGGAGCATAGATAGGGACCTTTTTGTAGATGACCATGTTGTACATCTCGTGCCACATCCAGTTGGACACATCAAACGTTGCACCAGAGCCCAGCTTGGTCTTCATAGCAACCATCAAGTCAACAAGGTAGCCATGGACTTCATCTTGATTTCCCACCTTGGGAAAAAGCACGTTGCGAAACACTCGATGCATGATGTCATAGACCTTCTCAAGATCCTTGGATTCTCTAATAAATCCACGGCCCCGAATGTACAGAGGGGCAAGCTTCTCCTTAGGCATGGAATCAGGATGGTCGTGAGGATGAATGCCACCATTCCCTTCTAGGTTGGTATCGTCATACCTAATAGCATTGCAGAAAGCCCTCCAGGGCACTTGAAAGAGCTCATCGCGGCACATGAACGTGAGAGTGCGGGCGTCATCTTCTCCAAAATGAACCGTGGCATAAAACTGATGGATAAGCTAAACATCAAAGTCACAATTTACTGACATGAGCTTGACCAGATCAAACTCCTGACACAGAGCCAAAGCTTCACCAAAATACTCCAAGTTGCTCCTCCAATGGTCAAGATCAATGGTCCACTGCTTGGCATACCTATTCTTGTTGTGCTCAAAGAGTTCATGAAGAATCCGCACTTGCATCTCATCCCGGAACTGAACGGTGGTCCAACAAGGTGCAATGGGAACCTCGTAGGGATTTTTTGAATGGAAAGCTTCCCAGTCCTTGGCTTTCCATCGGTGCAAGGGCATAACCACACGTTGCTTGGCAGCGGCAGACTTCTCACGGCGAGTGTGCTTGGTGGGAATCACAACCTCTTCTTCTTCATCAGACTCAACCGGGCGCTTGAGTCTCCTAGCCCTCTTCTTGGTCTTGCGAGGAGCAGAGGGAGAACCAAAGCCACCTGCACACACGCACACAAGGAGAACACACGAAACCTAGCAAAGATGAGAGGATTGCACACACGAACAAAGGAATAGGTAGATTGCAAAATGGAGAAGATAGAACAGAGCTACGTGGTTCAGATACCACGGTTGTACCGGCTCTACGACCAGTAGTACCGCTTCGGTGGTTGTACCGCCCATTGAGGCGGTAGAACCACTGGGAAAGCAGCACTACCAGTTGGAGAAGGATTGACCACAAGATTTGAATCAACCTAACCATATTCTAACTTCTAAGAAGTGCAAACTAAGCGAGAGTCATATCTATATCTCTTCCACCCAATAGTTTGAACAATAAACGCGGAATGTCAAGTAATGCCCAAAAAGAAGGGAAAGAACCTTAGAACGAAGGAAATGGGGCATTACCAGCATCCATGGGAAGAGATCGGGAAGGAGGGGGCCACCACGGAGTGGATCCACGAAGAGCCCACGGATCTGGAGCGTGACAAGCACTCCGGGGCAGGGGCAATGGCGACCGGCGACTAGGGCACGAAATGGGGAAGAACAGGGGATGAGGGGAAAAGAAAACCCTTCGGCCCCAACCCTATATATATGCCCGCACACGCGAAGCAGTTGTACCGCTCCAAGGAGCGGTTGTACCGCTTCCTGGTACGTGCCAGCGGTTGTGGGCGGTACTTCCGTCGCCTAGAGGGCAGCGGTACTACCGCCTGTAACCAACCGGTAGTACCGTCCAGAAGTACAACCTGGGGTCGAGCGGTGGAACCGCACAAGCACCACTGGGATTCCTCCTGGGATGGTACAACCCGAGTGCACCAGCGGTTGAACCGCCCGGGCCACCTGCTGTATCGCCCAGTCACCATTACCTGAACCAAGATCAATTGTGTGCAATTGGATCCGATGGTTTAAGGGGAAGGAGAAAGGCTCGGGATGGAGCACGACACTAGAATATGGTGTGGTGATCTCCAAGAGGGCACAATGCAACCAACGAGAGAAACCAAAACTTGGAGACCACAACACCTAGGGCCTAACACAAGACTAAGGCAAGGACCACAAGAACCAGAAGAAAACCAAAGCCAACTCCCTTCAAAAAGAGGGAGCGGTGGCCGAGGCCACCTATATTTGAGTATAAAGGTATTACACCGCAAATATTTTAACCTTGGGCCCATGACCAACACTCATCTTTGAAGCACAAGTACCATCAAAAATGGTTAATGCAAAAGATTTGATCAACTTATGCATAATGGGGGGGGGGGGAGAGTTCATTGAGAGAACAACACTCCCCCTATGTCCATGCCTACACTTAAAGAAGACATCAAGTTGAGTATGGTGGGGTGTGCAAGGGCTCAAGCCACATTGCTCGAATCAATGATATTTAGCTCATGCCTTAACTCGCGAAATCTTGCTTCATCCAAAGGCTTCATGAATATATCCGCAAGGTTATCATGAGTGTTGACATAGTTGAGATCGATCTCCCCTCGCCTAATATGATCCCTGATGAAGTGATATCGTATCTCAATATGCTTCATCTTGAAGTGTTGCACGGGGTTGAGAGAAATCTTGATGGCATTGTCATTGTCACACCAAAGAGGCACTTTGTCACAAATGACACCGGAATCCTTTAAAGTTTGCCTCCTCCATAGAAGTTGAGCACAACAACTACCGGCAGCCACATACTCCGCTTCGATGGACGAGGGAGACACACAACTTTTCTTCTTAGAAGACCAACTCACCAAAGAGCAACCAAGAAATTGGCACCCTCCTAAAGTGGACTTCCTATCCACTTTGTCTCGCACCCAATCCGAGTCTGAATAGCCTACAAGGTTGAAGTTTGCTCCTTTTGGGTACCATAAGCCAAAGTTTGGGGTATGAGCCAAATATCGAAAGATTCGCTTAACCGCCACAAAGTGGCTTTCCTTAGGTGCGGCTTGAAACCGTGCACAAATTCCCACACTCAACATGATATCCGGTCTAGATGCATAAAGGTAAAGCAAGGGGCCAATCATGGAGCGATATACCTTTTGATCCACCTCTTTACCATTGGGATCTATGTCAAGTTGGCATTTGACGAGCATTGGAGTGGAAGATGGCTTGACACCACTTAGCTTGAATCTCTTGAGCATGTCTTGAGTGTATTTGGCTTGGTTGATGAAAGTTCCTTCTCTTCTTTTCTTGACTTCGAACCCGAGAAAGAACTTCAACTCTCCCATCATGGACATCTTGAACTTTGAGGTCATGAGAGCGACAAATTCCTCATTGAAAGCTTTGTTAGGGGAACCAAAGATAATATCATCAACATATAGTTGGCATACAAAGAACTCCCCTTTGACCTTCTTAGTAAAAAGAGTGGGGTCGATTTTCCCAATTTCAAACCCACGATCTTGCAACAACTCGGTAAGGTGGTCATACCACGCACGTGGGGCTTGTTTAAGGCCATAGAGTGCCCTATCGAGTTGGTACACTTGATCAGGGAAATAGGGATCCTCGAACCAGGGGGGTTGTTTGACATACACCAACTCATTAATAGGACCATTAAGAAAAGCACTCTTCACATCCATTTGTTGCAACTTGAAGTTATGGTGAGAAGCATAAGCAATCAACAAACGAATAGATTCAAGGCGAGCAACGAGAGCAAAGGTTTCACCGTAGTTGATACCCTTGACTTGGGAGTAGCCTTGTGCCACCAAGCGAGCCTTGCTGCGAACAATAATTCCATGAGCATCTTGCTTGTTCTTGAATATCCACTTAGTTCCAATGACATTATGGTTCCCCGTTGGCCTTGGCACCAATCTCCACACCTTGTTGTGCTCAAAATTGTTGAGTTCTTCATGCATGGTATTGAGCCAATTTGGATCTTCGAGCGCCTCATAGACCTTTTGGGGTTCAACACAAGAGAAAAACGTGTGATGTTCACAATAGTTTGCCAATTGTTTACGAGTGCTTACCCCCTTTTGAATGCTTCCAAGCACATTCGTCATGAGATGACCCTTGGTAGAGATCTTGGATGCAATCTTAGCAGCACGATGCTCCAATTCCTCCCCAGGAGTGAGTTGAGGAGCGGTTACTTGATCATCTTGAGCGTCATTGAGATCTTGTTCTTGATCTTGAGCTTGATATTGATCTTGAACTTGCTCGGAAGAGAGAACTTGACCTTGGGCATCACTTGGTGGTTCAACACCATCTTGAGGTTTATCTTGCCCTTGATCTTGTTCATTGGGTTGAGGGCCTTCACTTTGTTCTTTGGAAGTGTGTGGGTCTTGGGTTGGTGATGGTTCCACTTGAGCGGAACATTGTCCTTCTCCTTCGGCCAAAAGGGGTTCCTCAATGGGTAGGATAAAACCAACACCCATTCTTCTTATGGCTTGGGGAGGAATTTCATCACCTACATCACAAGTACCACTTTGCTCCACATGGGAGCCGTTATTCTCATCAAACTCCACGTTACACGTCTCGTCAATAAGTCCCGTGGATTTATTGAGGACACGGTAAGCATGAGAGTTTGTAGCATAACCAACAAACATGTCCTCATAAGCTCTAGCCTCAAACTTAGACAAACGAACACCTTTCCTGAGAATGAAACACTTACACCCGAATACCCGAAAGTACTTGAGGTTGGGCTTGTTACCGGTGAGTATCTCATATGGATTTTTGTTCAAGCCTTTGCGGAGATAGAGCCTATTGGATGCATGACATGCGGTGTTGATGGCTTCGGCCCAAAAGTTGTATGGAGACTTGAACTCCGCCATCATGGTCCTTGCTGCATCCATCAACGTCCGATTCTTCCTCTCCACTACACCATTTTATTGAGGGGTGTAGGGTGCGGAATATTGATGCTTTATACCCTCATCACTAAGAAACTCATCCAAGGTGTAGTTCTTGAACTCGGTGCCATTTTCACTCCTTATAGTCAATATCTTTGCATTGTGTTGGCGTTGAGCTTCATTTACAAAGTCTATGATGGTTTGTTGGGTCTCACTCTTCCTCTTGAAGAAGTATACCCAAGTGCATCTTGAATAATCATCCACAATCACCAAGCAATACTTTATACCCCCAAGACTATCAAAAGATGGAGGCCCAAAGAGATCCAAATGAAGGAGCTCCAAAGGCCTCTTCGAGTAAATGATAGTCGTGGGAGTGTGAGCCTTCTCATGTAGCTTTCCTTCGATACAAGCACTACAAGCCCGATCTTTGGCAAAACTAACATTTGTTAGTCCACGGACATGGTCCCCCTTGAGAAGACTTTGCAAAGATCTCATATTGACATGGGCTAAACGGCGATGCCAAAGCCACCCCACGTCAACTTTAGACATTAGGCATGCCGCGATCTTAGTGGGTCACTCTGAGAAGTTAATCACGTAGAGATCATTCTCGACATGCCCAACAAAGGCTACTTTAAGAGTCTTGCTCCACAAGAGGGCCACAATATCAATATGAAAGAAAGTGGCAAAGCCCATGAGTGCAAGTTGACGAAAGGAAAGTAAATTGTATGCAAGGGACTCAACAAGCATGACTTTCTCGATCGTGAGATCATGAGAAATGACAACCTTTCTAAGTCCCAATACCTTAGAAGATGAGGCATCACCCAACTCGACGTTGGTGGGCATAGATGGAATCTTGTGCACGTCTACCACCAAGTCCTTGCTTCCAATCATATGATTAGTGGCTCCACTATCGAGCAACCATGACCCCCCACCGGAAGCAAACACCTACAAGAGATCAATGCTTGGTTTTAGGTACCCATTTTGTAATGGTTCTTTGATGTTAGTAACAAGAGTCTTAGGAACCCAAATAGACTATTCAATGTACTGATAAGGAGAACCAACAAATTTAGCATAAACATGCTCATCACTAGCATGTCACAACACATAAGAAGGGTTAAAGTCACCGACTTTGTTGGAAGGGGTGGCATTTCCGTTCTTGACACCACCACCCTTCTAATTGTTCTTCGTATCCTTAGAGGCACCCTCTCCCTCCTTCACAAAAGTTTGCTTGAGAGGAGGAGGTCGTTTGTCCTTGTCATTCTTCTTCTTGTTCTTGGGCTTGGAAGCAAACCCAATTCCCTCCTTGTCCACAACTTCCCTTTGATTGCTCAAAAGTTCATTGAGGTTCTTCTCACCTTGTATGCAAGACACAAGGCCTTTCTCAAGTTTCTCCTTTCACTTAGTATTCTCCTCCACAAGATGCGCATGCTCACAACATGGGTTAGTAGCATTTACATTATCTATTAAGACCATATGAGGAAAAGTGGCCTTTTCCTTAGTTAGCTTCACTTGGAGTTGATCATGAGACTCTTTAAGGTTAGCATGAGCACCCTTCAAGGCTTTGTGAGCCTTGTCAAGTAAATCAAACTCCTCCTTGAGTCTAGCAAGATCAACCCCAAGTTTGGCCTTCTCAGAATCGAGGACACGAGATACAACAAGTGCATGATCAAGATCTTTCTTTAATTTAGCATGATCATCGCTGTGTGACTCCTCAAGAGCCAAACAATGACCATGCTCTTCCTCAAGAGCATTAGAGAGATCCGATATCTCATCGGCATAGTCACGACTATGTCCCTCCATCTTAGAGATGGTGTCTTCGTGAGCCTCGATCATGTCATTGGCTTCACCAAGTTGTTCCAAGAGAGCAACACAGTGCTTCTTGGATTTACCCTTGAGCTTACTCATAAAAGACTCAAATTCATTTTCTTCCTCATTAGACCCCTCACTTTCATCAATGCAATCCGCCAAAGAGGGATTAGTAGTGATGGTAGTTTTGATGCTGGGGGTTACCTTATTGGTGGCTTTGGCCATGTGGCACTTGGCGGTGATGTTCTCGTTGGGTGAGTCGAAGAGGGACACCCGTCGAGTTGTTGCAATGGCAACGGAGGCCATGGCCACTGTCTCACCGTCTTCATCATCATCATCCTCATTGTACTCTTCTTGCGCCACCAACCCCCTGGGAGGAGTCTTCTTGGTGAAGTTGCTCTTGTTGGGGAAGGACTTGGCCTTGTCTTTTCGGATGAGCTTGCCACCATTGTCTTCCCTCTTCTCATATGGGCACTCCGCAACAAAATGACTCACATTGCCACAATTATAGCAAGTCCTCACACCTTTCTTGCCCTTCGTGCCACTTGAGTTGTTCTTAGTTGTTCTTGTTGAAGTTGGGCCTTGCATTCTTCTTGCTCCAAAATTGTCTTGAAGCGAGAGCCATGTGCTCATGATAAGCATATTTTGTATCTTTAGGGTTGCCCTCCTCTTCTTCCTCTTCACCCTCTTCTTTCGCACTCGCTGTCGGATTTCGGGTTCTGGCAGACCCTTGAGGTTCGAACACTGGGGTGCGCATGGAGATTTCGCCTTCTACCTACCTGCACCCCTCCGCCTCGCTAAGATCTAAGCTATGGAAAGAACGGCACAAGAGACACAGGGTTTATACTGGTTCGGGCCACCGTTGTGGTGTAATACCCTACTCCAGTGTGTGGTGTGGTGGATTTCCTCTTGGGCTAATGATGATGAGCAATACAAGGAAGAACAGCCTCGCGAGGGTCTATTCTTGGCTGAGGGGATGAACTGCTAGGAGGGGTTCAGTTACCCTTCTCTCTCTCTCTCTCTCTTCTCGATTCTCTCTCCGATTTCCATCTCGATCCCTCTACCCTATGGGTGGCTAGTCCTATTTATAGGCAAAGGCCCTGGGCCTCTTCCCAAATATTGAGCGGGAAGGGCGCCAACAATTGGCCATTTTGAAGGGGAACATCCGGTACACTTATCCTGACTAAAGTTGGTCCTCGCCTGCCAAAGGCTCTAGTGGTGACGCTGGCTTGGGCTTCACAATGACTTCCTCCCTGCCGTTGGACTTGTCTTGGTCTTGTTGCACCGAAACGGGTGCCTTTGCTTGATGCTCTCGCCTGCACTTGCTCCCTTTGCACCAGAGAGGAAAGGAGGACACTGCGCGGGCTGGCGCCCGCCTGGAACCCTTGGTCGTCATGGCTTGCCTCACGGGCACCTCATGAGGTACCCCGCCTTGATCTCTCCGCCTCCTCGCGAGCCAGCCTGATGAGGCCGTGCCTGAGGAAGCTCCGTGTCGTCCGCCCCGCGAGGCTTGGCCCCTCACAAGGGTCTTGGTTCTATGTTGATGAAGATGGGCCGCACTGGCCCCCCTTTTGAGCCACGCCACAGGCCGCAGGCAGGCAAGTCTAGGGACCCCCGTTCCCAGAACGCCGACAGTAGCCCCCGGGCCCAAGGCGCGTCCGGACTTGGCCGTGCAGGGAGGCGATAGGGCAAGAGCGAAGCGCCGCAGGCCCTAACAGCCTGCGGCCTTGGGCGCCGCGTGGCGGTTGACTGGACGTGGGTGCCTCAGCAACCGCGCAAGTTGATAAGGGAGCGGCATCTGCCTAGGCTTTGCTTTTTGCTTTCTCCGGTTGCTGCTCAGATCCCCTTTCTTGCGCCTCTCCTTCCTTCCTCCAAAATTTCCAGATCTACTTCGACCGCGTGACCTAGGAAGCCATGGCGCCTCGTCAGTCCCCAGCCGGAGCTTGGTACTCGTCGGCCCAGGACTCGCCGAACGTGTCGGAGGCGAGCCTCGCCCGGTTGCGCCGGATGGCGGCGGCGCAGGGCATCGACGGGGCGAAGGTGTTCAAGGCCGGCTCCGCCACCCCTGAGGGCCAAGGGAGCACCTTCTATCCGTTCTTTGTAAGCGCCATTGCTGCTGGCCTGGTGCCTCCCTTCTCCGAGTTCTTCTTCTCTGTCCTTCGCCATTATAAGCTACAGGCTCTGCATCTCCCCCCCAACTCCGTCCTTCTCCTGGCAATCTTCGCCTATTACTGCGAGGCTCACGTAGGGGTGCAGCCCTCGGTGGCCTTGCTGCGCCACTACTTCTACCTCCGGACCTCTCGTGGTCCTACTTCCGTGTGCGCGAGCTTCATCGCGTACGGTGGCGCCATTGCCATTTCGAACCCTGGGAAAAGGATTGAGGGCTTCAGGAGCAAGTGGGTCTTGGCAGATGCTGGGCGCATCCACCCTCGGCTGATCTTGCCCACGGAGCAACCCACGAGCTCCAGCGATTGGGGTCGAGCGGAGCTCACGGACCCGCGCGCGAAGCTGGTATTGGAGAAGATGGACGCGGATCTGAGGCCGGCCAACATGGCAGCAGCGAAGCTGATTGGCGCGTCGCTGCTGAGGGAATTCCTGGAGGACCAGCTGGCTCCGCTTCGACAGTACTCACTTCTGCTATGGAGGCCCCATCCGAGCCCCGTGGCCTTGGCCGACCATAATCTGGCTGCGGTCCTCCAATCTCTGGTCGGGGGCGATGTGGCGAGGTTGGAGGGCGCTCCTACGCCCTTGTTCCTCCACGACGACTGGGAGCAGGTAGTGGAGTCCATGCCCGTCTTCAACGGGGACGGGCCCGTGCCCATGGAAACTCCCGAGGAACCGGTGGACGTGTCCTCCGACGACTCCAGCAAAGAGGAGGAAGGAGGGGAGCGGGAAAAAGGGCCTGACTCCGAGGCGACTGATGGAGAGTCGAGGGCTCCCCTCCCCCGGCGCAGGTCCCACGCTCTCCGCCTCTCTCCGAGCGATGACGACGAGGATGATGACGAGCAGGGCGGCGGGAGCTTGCCCCCGATCTCGAAGAAGGACAGGACCGGGCTGGTCTCCCGCGGGTCTGCCCCGGCCCCGAGGCGGACCACAGACGCGCCTTCCGCTTCCAAGCTTTCCGAGGTTGACCTTTCCAGCCGGCTTTCAGGCTTCAAATTTGGCCGGTGGCTGCCTGAGCTCACTGGTGACGACCCGTAAGCGCTTGATTCTTGTCTTTATTTCTTGTTCTGCTGCTGAGGCTTGACGTCCACATCTCTTGGACAGGCTGGCGCCCGCAGCAAAGAAGCCGAAGGGAGCTCCTGAGGTTCCATCCGTGGCAGCGCCTCTGCCCGCGAAGGAAGGTGACCGCGATGCACGGGCTTCTCCTGCCCGGTCGTCCTCGCGAGGCCTGGCTGAGCCGGCTGGGGCGAGCTCAGCCCCCATGGCCCAAGTGACTCCCGAGGTGCCTTTGCCTGCTGCCGCCACTACGACCGTTGGGGCGCAGCAGGCTCCGCCTCAGGATGATGTGGTCGCGCTGCCGCCTTCTCCTCCTACTCCACCGACTGCTGTCTCTCCGACTCCTCCTGCTGTTCTGGATCGTGCTGCTACTGAGCTGGACCGACTGTGGCGGGATCTTCTTGGCGCCGACCCTCGCTTGGTGGCCGGGCGCTTGGAGCTGGCTTCAGGATGGATTCGCTCCGACGCTTTGATTCGGGCGGCGCTGGTCCAGGCCTCGACGGCTTGCGATGAGGAGAGGCAGGCCGTCCTTGAGGCAAAGGCTGCTCGTGACGCAGCCCTGGGGGAGGTGGTCGACGTCCGTGGTCGCTGCAAGGCGCTGGAGGACGAGCTGCAAGGCATGCGGGACCAGCTCGCAAAAGAGGCCCGCCTTCGCCAAGAGTAGGAAGAAGGCGTGAAAGCTCGCGAGGCAGCTGTCGAGGGCCGGGAGGCCAAGCTCAGGAAGCGCCATGACCGCCTAGGCGCGCTGGAGCAGGAGTTGGGGGCGAGGTAGGTCGAGCTGGACGACAAGGCCCAGGTTCTTGCCGAGGACCGTGTGGCCTTCGCGGAGATGGAGGCGAAGGCTCGCTCCTCGCTAAGGACGCTTTACGACAGCGGCCTGGAGAGCCCGCTGGCTGGCGCCGAGGATGGCCCCGCCAAGCTGCTTCCCTTCCTGGTTCGCGCTCTTGAAGATGTCGCCCTTGGCCTTGGCCCCATGGCCGAGGCCGAGGCGCGTGTCCTGTCTTCTGCTGCGCTGACGCGGGTCCTCACCCACATCTACCTTTGCGATCCCGGCGTCGACCTCGACAGCCTGCTGGAGCCAGTAAGCGGCGAGTGTGCCTCTGCCGCTGCCGAGGCCGTGAAGGGTCGCACGGAGGCTCTGTTGGGGAAGTTCCGGGCCTTCGGCACCAAGCCGAAGCAAGGCGCTGCCGACCCCGCTGCTCCATGAGGCGAACCCACTCCGCACTGCTCCACCGCCGACAAGTGACTCCGTTGTGGCTCCTGTCCTACCTTTAATTCCTGCACATGTATCATGCCTCAGGGAGGCATTCAAACTTGCGTTTGGCATTGAGATAACAGTGTGGACTGTAATATTTGCTTTTGAATTCCTTGAAATTTACGCTTTTCCTTCCTACTTGCTTATGTTCTACGCCGGCAGAGCCCGGCCCCGCGCATACCTCAGCCGCCATTAGCCCCGACCGGAAACCAGGACGGGACCAAGGAGTGAGGGGCTACGTGACAAGTTAGGCTCCTGAGTCGCGATGCTCAGGAGTCCCCCTTGGTGCACGAACAACAAGTAGGGAGGTGTGATGTGGGTGGATCTACCGTTCTACGTCTGCAGAGCCCGGCCCCGTGCATACCTCAACCGCCGTTAGCCTTTCGGAACTAAGGAGTGAGGGGCTACGTGACTAGTTAGGCTCCTGAATCGCGATGCTCAGGAGTCCCCCTTAACGCTCGAACGGCCTTCGTACCTTGGCTCCGCTCGGGGAGAGACGCGCGATGAACCAGGCCCCGGGGGGCCTGGCTGGGTGGCGTGCGTCTGGGCGTGACCCAGGCGCAGCCCCCGTGCCTAGCCCCCTCGCGCGGCACTCCCGAGGGGAGGCGTTACGATGAGGCTAGACACTGAGCTCTGGGCTCCCTAAGGTTGATGCGGCCTGGGGGCCACCCTCAGTTGTTTATCACCAGCGCGGAGCATAGCGCTTCCGTATGTGTACGGGCATAGCCGCTCCTCGGCAGTGTCGTCAGCCAGCGCGGAGCATGGTGCTTCCACTAGTACGTGGGAGGGGTCTCCCCTCCGGGAGGAGCCCCCGGGGTGTGTACAGCCCCGCCCTGACACGTGGCTGGCACGATAGGGTCTGGCGAGGTGTATCTAGGCACCCATGAGCCAGCGCGGGACTCACGGGGCCCTACCTCTAGGCAGGTTGCGCCTGGCACTGGGCCTTATCTTGTGATGTGTCCCTGCAAATTTGGTTAGATGCCAGCACTCTACGTCCTCGGGTCCCGGCCCTCGAGCTGGTCTCAGCTGTCGCTGGTATGCCAGGTCGCGATGCCGTGGACAAGGCCAGAGGGTGAGGGCTGGAGAGCTAGTAAGAGCCCTGAGTCGCGATGCTCAGGTACCCCCCTTTAATGTGCAAGTGGTCGGCATGAAGAAGAAGAGGTGCCATGGACAGGCATCAAATAATCAAGCATGGTGGGTCGAACACATAGCCGGAAATAAACGCAAAAGGGATACATGCCGCTGGGTCTGGCCCGAGTGACTTGGGGGATGATGCAGCCCGAGGGGCGCCCCCAACAAGGTAAGCTAACAACATGAAATAAAAGGGATACATGCCGCAGGGACGGACCCACACGGCCTGGGAATAATGCAGCCCTGGGGGGCGCTCCCAACTGGAAATGAAACTTGAAAGATGTCACCTGATGATGTTGAGGACGAAGGAGTGTTGGTGTAGCAGACTCGGTGGGCTGCGGAAGCTGGTCCTCACGAGCCCCTAGGGCCTCGGGAGGCTCCGGAGGCACTGGTGGCTCCTCGCGGACCATCTCCATCTCTGCCAGGGGTGCGGAACGCCTGGCCTCTTGAGCCTCTATGATGCCCCCCATGAGGCGCTGGTACGTGGCAGCCGCGTTCGGCAAGCCATAAGGCATGCGAACGTAGTTGTGGGGTGGACCTTCGCAGCGCCCCACTCGCGAGGGCCAGAGGCGCTCCAGAGAGGCGACTCAATTGAGCCCTGATATGTCGATGCAGACGCGCAGCCCACCATCCTCGCCTGGATGGGGAGCCACAGCTGGTAGGCGGCGGCCGCCTTTCATGACTCTTGACTCGTGTAGCTCCTGAATGGCCTTGCTGACGAACTCCTGAGGGTCTGGCTCTCCTTGCCTTACTCCTTCTTGAGGGAAACGTGCTTCAAAACACGCCTCCATGTGGTGCCCAAGCGCCTCACTTGTGACCCTAGCCAGGTCGGTGGCCCTCCAGGGGAGAGCCCCCGAGCCCTGCCTGAGGAGGGCGCCGGGCGCGCTTTCCTATGCGATGGAAGGAGGTTCCCCCTGGGCAGGCGCGGGCCCTGAGGGGCCTGCCTCCTGAGGGGCCGGGCCGGACGATGTCTTCTTCTTCTTGGGGGCGGTCTCGGGAAGCCTCCTGTTTCTGTGATCCGGATCTTCCAGTGATGTGGCCTGAAAGGCTCGTTCCAGGGAACACACCGCGTCCTTCTCTTCACAGGGCACCGTGATGACTCCGCCACTTCCTGGCATCTTGAGGACATTGTAGCCGTGGTGAGTTACGGCCATGAACTTGGCCAGCGCTGGGTACCCAAGGATGGCGTTGTACGGCAGACGAATGTGAGCGACGTCGAAGTCGATGAGCTCGGTGCGGTAGTTGTCGCGTGCCCCGAAGGTGACAGGGAGGCGGACCTGCCCAATCGGGACCGTGGAGCCGTCAGTGACTCCAGAGAAAGGCTTGGTTGGCTGAAGCTGGTTGTAGGGCACTTGGAGATTGTTGAATGTTTCGACGGACAGGACGTTGAGCCCTGCCCCGCCATCGATGAGGGTCCTGGTGACCACCATGTTGCTGATCATTGGGGAACAAAGCATCGGGAGGACTCCGGCTGTGGCCGCACACTTGAGCTGATTTGCTGAGCTGAACGTGATGGCGCATGCCGACCACCTGAGAGGGCGCGTGGCTTCGAGCTTGGGCAGGACTGCATTCACTTCGCGGGCGAACTGCTTGAAGATGCGTTGAGAGGCTGGGGCTTGAGCCCTGCCCAGGATGCAGGCAATCGCGCGCGGCTCCTGGAAGCCCCTAGCCCCCTCGTCCTAATGGCGGTCCTTGTTTCTCCTTGGCTGTGGTGGAAGCGGAGGGAGGCCTGCGTTGCCTTGCCGGCGATCCTCGCGAGGCTGATCCCTCCAGTCTCCCTCACGAGGCGGGTCTTGCCAGCGATCCTCGCGAGGTCGATCGCGCCACCCTTGGCGCGGGCAGCGGTCTTCCCAGCTTCCTGCGTTCCTTCCTCCTCCTCGACTATAGCCCCGGTCACCGTGGTCGGGGCGACGGCCGATCCTTCCTTCTCGCACAGCTCGGAGCTCTTGACATTCGTTGGTGTTGTGGGTGTGGAGGTCGTGGTACACACAGTACCGACTGCCCTTGGAAGACTCGGGCTGATCTCTGCCCTGCTTGGTGTCTGGTTCTGCCGCGAGCATGGCAGCCCCCTTGCGCTTCACATCCTTGGCCTTGGGCTTCTTCTCTTCTGGGTCTGCGGCATGCAGCCCGAGGAGGGAGAGACGCCCTTCCTCAGCCCTGGCGCACTTGGTTGCCAAGTTGAATAACTCCAAGGAAGTGCACAGGTCTTCATGCATCGCCAACTCCTCCTTCATCTTGACATCGCACACGCCGTCGGAGAAGGCTAAGATGATGGCCTCCTCGGTCACCTTGAGAATCTTGAGGCGTGCGTTGTTGAAGCACTGGATGTACTTCTGCAGGGTCTCTCCGGGTTGTTGCTTGATGCGGCGCATGTCGCTCATGGCGGGTGGCCGGTCACAAGTACCTTGGAAGTTGGCGATGAAGCGGGTGCGCATCTCGTCCCAGGAGGAGATCGTGCCTGGAGCCAGGTTCAGGAGCCAGGTGTGGGCCCCGTCCTTGAGCGCCATGGGAAACCAGTTCGCCATGACCTTCTCGTCTCCGTTGGCAGAGCTTCGATCCCCAGCTCATAGAGCTGGAGGAACTCCGCAGGGTCGGCCATGCCGTCGTAACAGGGAGGCAGGTCTGGCTTAAACTTGCCGGGCCACGCAACGCTGTGTAGCTCGGTGGTGAAGGCACGACAGCCTGCTGTGGCCATGGGAGGCCTTGGGTGACGGAGAGCTTGGTCTTGCATGTCCTCACGCGCTGCAGCTGGGAGCAGCGCGGGGTCTTGATGCGCGGGAGCAGGAGCATGGTCGCGACGTGCTGGAGCAGGGAGCGCCCGGGCAGCTTCTTGCGGGCGAGGGACTTCTTGGCAGCTCTGCTCTTGCCGCGCTGGCACCTGACGGAGCGGGTTCTGCCCAGGGGCCACGCGCCTTGGAGCCATGGCGCCTTCTTGAGGAGGAGGCGGCTGGGGCGCCCCCGGAGCTTCGTCGCCCGCGCGGGGCGGGGTGCGGTGCAGCAGAATGGACGGCACAGGAGAGCCCCCTGCGGCGCGGACGAGCTCGGCGACGCGGTCGAGCCATTCTTCATAGACATCGTCGACGGGACGGTAGCGCATGAGCTCGTTTGCCGCGATGAGCGCAGCTGGAGCCTCCATGGGTGCGCGGAGCGCGCAGGACGAAGAACCAGCTGGGGTGAGCGAGGGAGTAGCGGTGCGGCCGTCTTGCCGCACGGATGGATGCTGAGACGACGCTTGCTGCTCATTCCCCGCCGGGCCGGTGGCGGCATTGATGGCAGGTGATGGGGAACGGCGAGGACGCCCGCCGACAGGAGCCGTCTGGGCGATGCGGGAAGCGAGAGCGGCCCGGCGCTCGGCGCGGGTCCGACGAGCATCAGACATGGACGCGATGGTCGGAGGAGAACGGGGTGGTGGAAGACGAATTCCGGCGCACCCCTACCTGGCGCGCCAAATGTCGGATTTCGGGGTTCCGGCAGACCCTTGAGGTTTGAACACTGGGGTGCGCATAGAGATTTCGCCTTCTACCTACCTGCACCCCTCCGCCTCGCTAAGATCTAAGCTATGGAAAGAACGGCACAAGAGACACAGGGTTTATACTGGTTCGGGCCACCGTTGTGGTGTAATACCCTACTCCAGTGTGTGGTGTGGTGGATTGCCTCTTGGGCTGATGATGATGAGCAATACAAGGAAGAACAGCATCGCGAGGGTCTGTTCTTGGCTGAGGGGATGAACTGCTAGGAGGGGTTCAGTTACCCTTCTCTCTCTCTCTCTCTCTCTCTCTCTCTCTCTCTCTCTCTCTTCTCGATTCTCTCTCCGATTTCCATCTCGATCCCTCTATACTGTGGGTGGCTAGTCCTATTTATAGGCAAAGGCCCTGGGCCTCTTCCCAAATATTGAGCGGGAAGGGCGCCAACAATTGGCCATTTTGAAGGGGAACATCTGGTACACTTATCCTGACTAAAGTTGGTCCTCGCCTGCCAAAGGCTCTGGTGGTGACGCTGGCTTGGGCTCCACAATGACTTCCTCCCTGCCGTTGGACTGGTCTTGGTCTCGTTGCACCGAAATGGGTGCCTTTGCTTGATGCTCTCGCCTGCGCTTGCTCCCTTTGCACCAAAGAGGAAAGTAGGACACTGCGCGGGCTGGCGCCCACCTGGCACCCTTGGTCGTCATGGCTTGCATCACGGGCACCTCGTGAGGTACCCCGCCTTGATCTCTCCGCCTCCTCGCGAGCCAGCCTGATGAGGCTGTCAGTGTTCTGGGAACGGGGGTCCCCAGACTTGCCTGCCTGTAGCCTGCGGCGTGGCTCAAAGGGGCCCCAGCATGGCCCATCTTCATCAACACAAGACTCAAGACCCTCGCGAGGGGCCAAGCCTCGCGAGGCGGACGACACGGAGTTTCCTCAAGCACGGCCTCGTCAGGCTGGCTCGCGAGGAGGCAGAGAGATCAAGGCGGGGTACCTCGCGAGGTGCCCATGACGCAAGCCATGACGACTCAGGGCGCCAGGCGGGTGCCAGCGCGCGCAGCGTCCTTCTTTCCTCTTTGGTGCAAAGGGGGCAAGCGCAGCCGCGGAGTACCGAGGCGTCAGGCAAAGGTTGCCATTTCGGTGCAACGAGACCAAGACCAGGAGGACTACGAGAAGGAGGTCACCGTGGAGCCCAAGACGGCGTCATCACCAGAGCTTTGTGCAGGCGAAGACTGCTTTTGTCAGGATAGTTGATACTTGCTGCCCCCCTTCAAATTAGCCCGCCATTGTTGGCTCCCTTCCCGCTCGATATTTGGGAAGAGGACCAAGGCCTCTATAAATAGGACCAGCCGCCCACATAGCAAGGGGTTGGAAGGTTAATTGCCGGCAAGAGAGAGTATGGCAACTAGAGTGAGAGAGAGAGAGGTGGTTGAAGTCCTCCCAGCAGTTCATCGCCCCAGCCAAGAACAGACCCTCGCGAGGCTGTTCTTCCTTGTATTGTTCACCAACATCAGCCCCAAGAGGCAATCCACCCACCACACACTGGAGTAGGGTATTACACCACAACGGTGGCCTGAACCAGTATAAACCTTGTGTCTCTTGTGCAGTTCTTTCAGTAGTTTAGATCTTTGTGAGACGGGGAGGTAGAAGGTGTAATCTCCGTGCGCACCCCAGTGTCCGAACCTTAAGGGTCTGCCGGAACCTGAAATCCGACATTTGGCACGCCAGGTAGGGGTGCGCCGGAATTCGTCGTCCACCGCTCCGTTCTCCTCCGACCGTCGCATCCATGTCCGACGCTCGTTGGGCCCGCGCCGGGCCGCCATCGTTTCCCGAGTCGCCCAGATGGTGCCCATCGGCGGATGTCCTCGTCGTTCCCCGTCGCCCGCCGTCAACGCCGCCATCGGCCCGGCGGGGGGCGAGCAGCAAGCATTGTCTCAGCATCCATCCATGCGCCAAGACGGCGGCACCGCTACTCCATCGCTCACACCAGCTGGTTCTTCGTCCCGCGCGCTCCGCGCACCCTTGGAGGCTCGAGCTGCGCTCCTCGCGGCAAACGAGCTCCTGCGCTACCGCCCCATCGACGACGTCTACGAAGAGTGGCTCAACCACGTCGCCGAGCTTGTCCGCGCCGCAGGGGGCTCTCTCGCGCCGTCCGTTCCTCTGCGCCACACCCCGCTCCGCGCGGGCAACGAAGATCCGGAGGCGTACCAGCCGCCTCCTCTCCAAGAAGACGCCATGTCTCCAAGGCGCGTGGCCCCTGGGCGGAACCCGCTCCATCAGGTGCCGGTGCAGCAAGAACGGAGCTGCCAAGAAATCCCACGCCCACAAGGAGCTGCCCGGGCGCTCCCCGCTCCGGCATGCCAAGACCCCGCGCTGCTCCTAGCCGCAGCGCATGGGGACCCTCAAGACCAAGCTCTCCACCAGCCCAAGCCTTTCGTGGCCACCGCAGGCTTTCGCGCCTGCACCACCGAGCTGCGTTGCGTCGCGTGGCCCGGCAAGTTCAAGCCAGACCTGCCTCCATGTTACGATGGCACGACTGACCCTGCGGAGTTCCTCCAGCTCTATGAGCTGGGCATCAAGGCTGCCAGCAGGGACGAAAAGGTCATGGCGAACTGGTTCCCCATGGCGCTCAAGGAAGGAGCTCGCACCTGGCTCATGAATCTGGCTCCAGGCACGATCTCTTCCTGGGACCAGATGCGCACCCGCTTCATCGCCAACTTCCAAGGTACTCGCGACCGGCCACCCGCCGTGAGCAACATGCGCCGCATCAAGCAACAACCCGGAGAGACCCTGCAAAAGTACATCCAGCGCTTCAACAATGCGCGCCTCAAGATCCCCAAGGTGTCCGAGGAGGCCATCATCTCGGCCTTCTCCGATGGTGTGCGCGACGTCAAGATGAAGGAGGAGCTGGTGATGCATGAAGACCCGTGCACCTCCCTGGAGCTGTTCAACTTGGCGACCAAGTGCGCCAGGGCTGAGGAGGGACCCCTCTCCCTCCTCGAGCTGCCTGCCGCAGACCCAGAGGAGAAGAGGCCCAAGGCCAAGGACGTGAAGCGCAAGGGGGCTGCCGTGCTCGCAGCAGAACCAGACACCAAGCGGGGCAAAGATCTGCCTGAGTCCTCCAGGGGCAGCCGGTACTGTGTGTACCACGACCTCCACACCCACAACACCAATGAATGCCAAGAACTCCGCGCCGTGCGAGAAGGAAGGATCGGCCGTCGTCCCGACCATGCCGATCGGGGCTACGATCGAGGAGGAGGAAGAAACACAGGACGCTGGGAAGACCGTGGCCCGCGCCAAGGGTGGCGCGATCAGCCTCGCGAGGATCGCTGCCGAGACCTGCCTCGCAAGGGGGACTGGAGGGATCAGCCTCGTGAGGATCGCCCGCAGGGCAACGCAGGCCTCCCTCCACTGCCGCCTCAGCCAAGGAGGAACGAGGACCGCCACCAAGACGAAGGGGCTGGGGGCTTCCAGGAGCCACGCGCAATCGCCTGCATCCTGGGCGGAGCTCAAGCCCCAGCCTCCCAATGCATCTTCAAGCAGTTTGCCCGCGAGGTGAATGCAGTCCTCCCCAGGCTTGAAGCAACGCGCCCTCTCAGGTGGTCGGCATGCGCCATCACATTTAGCTTAGTGGATCAACTCAAGTGCGCGGCCATAGTAGGAGTCCTCCCGATGCTTTGCTCCCCAGTCATCAGCAATGTACTGGTCACCAAGACCCTCATCGATGGTGGGGCAGGGCTCAACGTCCTGTCCGTGGAAACGTTCAACAATCTCCAAGTGCCCTACGACCAGCTTCAGCCAACCAAGCCCTTCTCCGGAATCACCGACGGCTCTACGGTCCCGATTGGGCAGGTCCGCCTCCCTATCACCTTCGGGGCACGCGACAACTACTGCACCGAGCTCATCGACTTCGACGTCGCCCACATCCGCCTGCTGTACAACGCCATCCTCGGGTACCCAGCACTGGCCAAGTTCATGGCCGTAACTCACCATGGCTACAACGTCCTCAAGATGCTAGGAAGTGGCGGAGTCATCACGGTGCCCTGTGAAGAGAAGGATGCAATGTGTTCCCTGGAGCGAGCCTTTCAGTCCGCGTCACTGGAAGACCCGGATCACGGGAGCAGGAGGCTTACCGAGACCACCCCCAAGAAGAAGAAGACTTCGTCCGGATTAGCCCCTCGGGAGGCAGGCCCCTCAGGGCCCGCGTCTGCCCAGGGGGAGCCTCCTTCCATCGCATAGGAAAGCACGCCTAGCGCCCTCCTCAGGCAGGGCTCGGGGGCTCTCCCCTGGAGGGCCACCGACCTGGCCAGCGTCACGAGGGAGGCGCTTGGGCACCACGTGGAGGCGTGCTTCGAAGCACGTTTCCCTCAAGAAGGAGCAAGGCAAGGAAGGTCAGACCCGCAGGAGTTCGTCAACAAGGCCATTCAAGAACTACAGGAATCAAGGATCATGAGAGGTTGCCGCTGTCTGAGGGCTGTGGCTCCCCATCCAGGTGAGGATGGTGGGCTGTGTGTCTGCATCAACGTACCAGGACTCAACCAAGTCGCTACCATGGAGCGCCTCTGGCCCTCGCGAGTGGGGCGCTGCGGGGGTCCGCCCCACAGCTACGTTCGCATGCCTTACGGCTTGCCGAGCGCGGTTGCTATGCGCCAGCGCCTCATGAGGGGCATCATGGAGGCTCAAGAACACATGCGTTCCACAGCCCTGGCGGAGATTGAGGTGATTCGTGAAGAGCTACCAGTGCCTCCGGAGCCTCCCGAGGCCCCTGGGCCTGGGGGCTCGTGAGGATCGGCTTCCGCAGCCTCCCGAGCCTACTGCACCAACATTCCTTCGCCCTTGACACCCTCAGGTGACATCTTGCAAGTTTCATTTCCAGCTGGGAGCGCCCTCCCAGGGCCGCATCATTCCCAGGCCGCATGGGTCCGCCCCTGCGGTATGTATCCCTTTTTCTTTTCATGTCGTTAGCTTGCTTTGTTGGGGGCGCCCCTCAGGCTGCATCATCCCCAAGTCGCTCGGGCCCGACCCAGCGATGTCTACCTTCCCAGCATCTGTTTGAATGAATCTCCTCCTTCGTGGCTAATGTGTTTGATCTAGTTGCCTGCTCAACTGACGCCAACTGACGGAATTGCTCCCACAACGGCACGACGCTTGCGCATGGGTCTGTCCCTGCAACGTCGACAAACCTGAACGGCTGAGCTCTGGCCACGGCAGCCCCGCATGGCGCCATCTCGTCAAGCCTCCAGTGCCTCACCTCCCCTCGGAAGCAACTAACGGCAGGCTGATAATTGTCATGGCAACCTTTTCTTCCTTCTATGATGAGTTTACAGGATCCCCTAAGGGAGTTGCATCAGGCAAGGCCCTCACGGCGTTCCTTTCATTCTCGCCCGCGCGAACCGCTTGCACGTTAAAGGGGGGGGGGTGCCTGAGCATCGCGACTCAGGGCTCCTACTGGCTCTCCAGCCCTCACCCTCTGGCCTTGACCACGGCATCGCGACCTGGCATACCAGCGACGGCTGAGACTCGCTCCAGGGCCGGGACCCGAGGATGTAGGGCAGAAAGGGGAGCAAAGGCGGGGGAGAAGGGGCACGCGAGGACCTCGCCGGGCGATTCTGCTCCTGCCGACACATGGACCCGATGACGTACCAGGGATAATCCCCGACTCTCGAGATAAGTCACCGCCTGAAAGCACCAGCTATCGCAGCACTACCCCCGCACCTAATGCAATTCCGTGTCAGCGACGCTGCTCTCCTTTCTCGCCGAACGACGGCTGCTTGGGCGCCAAAGGGGACCTCCTGAGCATCGTGACTCAGGGGCTCTTACCGGACCCCGGGTCGCTCACCTCCTGGCCTTGACCACGGCATCGTGACCTGGCATACCAGCGACGGCTGACACCGCCTTGGGACTGGGACCTGTCGGCGTAGAGCACCAAGCCCTCGTGAGGTTCGAAAGGGAGAACTGAGCTAAGACGGAATCAGCAACTCACACAGCTCTGCAGCAAGGGTTATGTATTAACAAACGGGATTACAAGCACCTTACAAGCCCCCATGGGGCGCATTTTGATTCCTCACAGGGAACGGATCCTAAGGGATGCTAACTACATGCGCTCCTGCAAAAGATGCCATCATCAACAGTGGGCCGTCAAGCGCCGGCGCCAACCCCATCCAGATCAGAGTCGGCGACGGCCAGACGAGCCCGTCCTGCTCCAGGAGCGGCGCCGGCTCGGGGGCTCGTAGCTGTCTCGCTCGTCTCTGGAGTCGCGAAGATCTCGCCGGAGTCGCTGGACCCTCCGGCGCCCCCGTTGTCTGCAGAGCCGCCAAGGGAGCGATCGATGGGCCTAGCCCTCACCAGGGCAAGGTCCTGGCCACCTCTCCCGGGGCAACACTCCAGCCGGCGCCCGTTCGCGTCGAAGACCTTGAAGAACATCGCCGCCGCTCCATCGTACTCCAAGTGGACCGCGAAGACGCCCCTTACCCTGCAAACTCGGGCGATCTCTCTCCAGCCACGAGACATGTAGACCTCGCCCGGGGCAGCGACCACGACCTCTGCCTCGGTCGCCGGCGTGCTGCAGCCAGAGCTCCAGGGGCTCCCCCGGCGGAATGACGGAGGCAAAGAAGGGAGGCAGACGGATCCAAGACTGGAGAGGAATGGCGACATGGAGCACGAACTCTTGGGAGGAGCCATCAGCATGGACTCCAGGAGGAACAACCCACGCCTTCATGACCCGACGGCGCTGACGACAGCGCCGACCGCGGGGATCGGCATCGACACCTTCGAGGCCCTCGACATGGGCATACAAGGGAAGTGGGAACCCCGGCGGAGTCCGCTCGCATCGAGGCCTCGACACCACCTGACAGTCCTCCTCGTCCCGACCGCAAAGGGCGAGCCGTTTCTTCGGCGGGAGCGGGTCTGGCCCCTCTCGAGGAGCCTTTCCCTTCTCCGCTGCAGAGAACCAGCGGATCGGAGCCATCACAGCAAGACGGAGCAAGGATCGGGAAGAAGGAGAAGCAAGGAGGGATGGACTGGAAGGGCACGCGCAGTTCCGTACTTATAGCTGGCGAAGGCCAACCGCCGGCCTCCATGATCACAGGTAATCATGACATGATTTGCATGCAGGGACTTGTCCGACTCGCGCGGTCACCAAGGCGTCGTGGGGAAGTGGAGACACCCACGTCCCATCAACCGCCACGCGGTGCCCAAGGCCGCAGGCTGTTAGGGCCCGCGGCGTTTCGCCCTTGCCCTTTCGCCTCTCGGCACGGCCAAGTCCGGGCATGCCTTGGGCCCGGGGGCTACTGTCGGTGTTCTGGGAACGGGGCTCCCCAGACTTGCCTGCCTGCGGCCTGCGGCGTGGCTCAAAGGGGGCCCAGCACGGCCCATCTTCATCAACACAAGACTCAAGACCCTCGCGAAGGGCCAAGCCTCGCGAGGCGGACGACACGGAGTTTCCTCAGGCACGGCCTCGTCAGGCTGGCTCGCGAGGAGGCGGAGAGATCAAGGCGGGGTACCTCGCGAGGTGCCCGTGATGCAAGCCATGACGACTCAGGGCACCAGGCAGGTGCCAGCGCGCGCAGCGTCCTTCTTTCCTCTTTGGTGCAAAGGGGGCAAGCGCAGCCGTGGAGTACCAAGGCGTCAGGAAAAGGTTGCCATTTCGGTGCAACGAGACCAAGACCAGGAGGACTACGAGATGGAGGTCACCGTGGAGCCCAAGATGGCGTCATCACCAGAGCTTTGCACAGGCGAAGACTGCTTTTGTCAGGATAGTTGATACTTGCTGTCCCCCTTCAAATTAGCCCGCCATTGTTGGCTCCCTTCCCGCTCGATATTTGGGAAGAGGACCAGGGCCTCTATAAATAGGACCAGCCGCCCACATAGCAAGGGGTTGGAAGGTTAGTTGCCGGCAAGAGAGAGTATGGCAGCTAGAGTGAGAGAGAGAGGTGGTTGAACTCCTCCCAGCAGTTCATCGCCCCAGCCAAGAACAGACCCTCGCGAGGTTGTTCTTCCATGTATTGTTCACCAACATCAGCCCTAAGAGGCAATCCACCCACCACACACTGGAGTAGGGTATTACACCACAACGGTGGCCCGAACCAGTATAAACCTTGTGTCTCTTGTGCAGTTCTTTCAGTAGTTTAGATCTTTGCGAGACGGGGAGGTAGAAGGCGTAATCTCCGCGCGCACCCCAGTGTTCGAACCTTAAGGGTCTGCCGAAACCCGAAATCCGACAGAGGCCGTGCCTGAGGAAGCTCTGTGTCGTCCGCCCCGCGAGGCTTGGCCCCTCGCGAGGGTCTTGGGTCTATGTTGATGAAGATGGGCCGTGCTGGGCCCCCCTTTTGAGCCACGCCGCAGGCCGCAGGCAGGCAATTCTGGGGACCCCCATTCCCAGAACACCAACACTCGCCTTGGCCTCCAAGGAAAGGTTGGGCTTCTTTGCTCTTTGAGAACGCAACACCGCATTGTCGGCGGTCTTGTCCATGATACTCATTGCCACAAACTCATCCAACACTTCATTTGAGGACAAGGTGTGGAAGTCCGGCCTTTGACGGATGACGGAGGACATGGCCTTATGGTAAGGCATGATGGCTTTGAGAAACTTGCGCTTGATCCAATTGTCATTTGTGTCCTTGCTCCCATGATCTCGGAGTGAGACAGCGAGAGTGGTTAATCTCCGATAAAGCTCACGAGGTTCTTCACCTTCATTCATTGCAAATTCATCGGCTTCATCTTGCACCACTTCATAGTTGGAGCGTTGAATGCTTGTGCTTCCCTTGTAAAGGGAAACAACATGGTGCCATGCTTCCTTTGCCACGATGAAAGGTCGAAGATGTGCGATATCTTCGGATGGAATTGCATGTTGGATGATGAAGAGAGCATTCTCGTTGAATTAATGATCCGCGGCTTCTCTAGTGGTGAAGTTGCTTGGGTCATGCGGATAGAAACCTTGCTCAGTGATTCTCCAAAGATTAGTATTGACATGATTTAAATGACGTTTAAAGTGATAGACCTAAGAATCAAAATCCTCATTTTTCACAATCTTAGGAGGAGGACCCGCATGATTTAAGTGAGTGGAGGGAACCGGTCCTCCATAAGTGAGAGGAGGTTCAACATGGGCAAAGATGTCGTTTCCACTTTTACCACTAGACAAAGGAACTTTATCACTAGAAGCTTCCCCCTTGTCAGAGTTAGCATCCGTCACCTTGTTAGTGGGATCGACCACTTCCAACGGTGCGGTGGACAATTTAAGACCATCAAGAAAGAACTTAAGCACGCCTAAAACCTCGGCCGTCATGGAGGTCTTAAATGTGTCCAAGGCCACATTGAGCTCCTCACATGAGACTGAGGTTCCCCCATCGGCCATAGAAGAGGACGGAATCACACCGGGGTGCTCCTCCTCACCGTCTACGGTGTCAACCATACTCTTCGGACGGCAAAGTCCTTAATAAAGAGACGAGGCTCTGATACCAATTGAAAGGATCGATATAGTTGACTAGAGGGGGGGGGGGGTGAATAGGTAACTAATTTTTTTAGCTATTCTTTACCAATTTAAACTTTGCATCAAAGTAGGTTGTCTAGATATGCAACTAGGTGAGCAACCTATATGATGCAACAACAACGAGCAATCAATCAAGCAAGAGATGCAACACAATATAAGCTTGCACAAGTAAAGGTACGAGATAACCAAGAGTGGAGCCGGTGAAGATGAGGATGTGTTACCGAAGTTCCTTCCATTTGAGGGGAAGTACGTCTCCGTTGGAGCGGTGGGGAGGCACAATGCTCCCCAAGAAGCCACTAGGGCCACCGTATTCTCCTCACGCCCTCACACAATGCGAGATGCCGTGATTCCACTATTAGTGTCCTTGGAGGCGGCGATCGGACCTTTACAAACAAGGTTGGGGCTCTCTCCACAACTGAATTGGAGGCTCCCAATGAAACCATGGAGCTTCACCACAATGGAATGTGGCTCCGAGGCGACCTCAACCGTCTACGGTGCTCAAACACCCAAGAGTAACAAAATCCACACAAGAAGGCACTACAAAAAAAGACACATCCATGACATTTTATGCCGAACGAATTTTTTTCTGTCATACATATGACACTTCTATGACGATAATTGTGACAAAATCCGGTATCATCATAGATGTGGTGGGCTCCTACTTCTATGAAAAAAATCATGACAGAAAATGGGCTTTTCGTCCTGGGCGGGCCGGAGACGCAGCTGCATGACATTCTTTGGGCCGTCCATGACGGAAAAAACCATGGTAGAAGCGAGGGGGAGGAAAATTTCAGGGAGTTCCCGGTTACGGTGGGAGGTCGGGGGCCAAGCGATGCGCGTTTCTCTCGTACACGTACACGTGTGTGTGCGAGGCGTTGGCTCTAACTAAACCCGAGCGAGGCGTTGGGCTCTAACTGAACCCGAGCGATTGCACTGCAGGCTACGCGTTACTGAACCCGAGCGATCGATCGGTGGCTGTTAACTGAACCCGATCGAGCGATTCCTTCGCTGTTGCTGCTAACTGAAGCTGATCGATGCTGCCTCTGGGATGAACAGTGAGCGTTGCGGGGGGGTTTGGATGAACAGTGAGCGGTGGCGTTGCCTCTGGATGAACAGGACCCCGTGGTGTGGTGGAGGGCTGCATGAACAGTAGACGGTGGAGGGGTGCCCGTGGAGGGGTGGTTGAACAGGACCCCGTGGTGTGGAGGGCTGGATGAACAGTAGACGGTGGAGGGGTGCCCGTGGAAGGGTGGTTGAATAGTAGCCGGTGGAGTAGCACGCGGTGGAGGTTGGATGAACAGGAGCCCGTGGAGGCTGGAGGAGGTCGACGGTAGCCCGTGGAGGCTGGAGGAGGTCGACGGTGGAGATGAACAGTATCCCGTGGAGTCCCGTTTTGCGGTACGCCACACCCCTCCCGATGAATAGGACCCCCGTTTCGACCGTAGCACTCCAACACAAGTCCGTTTCATCCATTTTGCGATACACCACACCCCTCCCGATCAACAGGACCCCCGTTTCGACCGTAGGAGGTCCGTTTCGTCCGTTTTGCGGTACGCCACACCCCTCCCGATCAACAGGACCCCTGTTTCGACCGTAGGTGGTCCGTTTCCTCCGTTTTGCGGTACGCCAAACCCCTCCCGATCAACAGGACCCCGTTCCGAACGTAGGAGGTCCGTTTCCTCTGTTGTGCGGTACACCAGGCCTCGTTTCCATCGCCTATTCCGTCCAAGCCCTCCCGATGAACATGACCACACATTCCGTTCCGACCCAGTCGGTTGGCTCCCACGCGTTTCATTGGCTCCCGATGAACACGACGCATTCCGTTGCCTCCCCATGAACACGACGCATTCCGTGGCCTCCCCATGAACACGACGACGACGATGTTTCTCCGTTCCGACCCAGCCATGTACACGAGCCCTGGCCATACGTATGCGCAAGTAGGCGTTCGAGACCCCGCCCGTATGTACACATACGTGGCCATATTTTCTTTCTTGCACCCTGGCCGCTGTACATACATGTACATGCTACGTGCGCGCCTCTACTACGACACGTACACGCCTCTACTACGACACGTGCGCGCCTCTACATCCACCAGTATATATGTACGTACACGTTCGCGACCAGAATGACAATGCTACGTACGCTTCGACCAGGTGGGTCCCGACTGTCGGGCACTTCCTTGCCTGCGAAGATGTAGCTGGTGGGTCCCAGCAGTTAGGGGGGCGAATCGTTTTTTGCCCGGACGCACTTCCTTGCGTGCGAAGATGTAGCTGGTGGGTCCCAGTAGTCAGGGGCAAACGTTTTTTTCATGAAATACGGTGGCCCGTCCGGTGGGTCCCCGCTGTTAGGTGGAGGAATAATTATTTTGCACGTAATAAGGAGACACTTCCTTGCTGCGACCGTGGACCCAGCTGTCGGCCTCTCCATGTATAGTCCACGTCCGATGATAGACGTTCCTTGACCACATTGATAACGCCACGCCGAGAGCACCTGGGCGGTGGACGACGGCGAGGCCTAGGAAGGGGACGACGCGGAGCCGGGGAAGACGCGGCAGTGGATGCCCATGTGTAGAGGAGTACGAGGGTTCACTGGTTCGCTTTGATGTGAGGCTACCGTCACCGCAGAATAACAGGGGGTGTGGGTGAGTAGAGGGATGGCCTGTCCAGCGGTGGGAGTAGTAGGGGGCGGTGAGGCCTCCGCCGCATCACAACCGACCATGGGAGGCAGGAGCACGAGGCACGACCGGCACTGGTTTGGGCGGCTGGAGCAAGAAGACTAGAGGTTGAAGAAGCACTACGGCCGTTGGATGGACATCGTACGGTCACTGGAGCTAGAATCGTGCATATTGACTAAGTTGACAAAGCCCTCCGTCCCCGTCAACTTAGTAGGCCCACAAGTCAGCCTGCCACTATACTGGGTCCCAGCTAACAGGGGGAGTATTCATTTTTTTGTGTGTAATAAGGAGGCACTTCCTTGCGTGCGAAGATATAGCTGGTGGGTCCGAGCTATCAGCGGCGGTAACGTTTTTTTCATGAAATACAGAGGCCCTTTCGGTGGGTCCCTGATGTCAGGTGGAGGAATCATTATTTTGCGCATAATAAGGAGGCATTTCCTTGCGTGCGGCCGTGGACCCAGCTGTCGGCCTCTCCACGTATAGTCCACTTCAGATGCATGTCGGACGTTGACCACGTTGACCTGGCCGCGCCGAGAGCACCAGGGCGGTGGACGACGGCGAGGCCTAGGAAGGGAACGACACGGAGGCAAGGAAGACTCAGCAGTTGTTTCCCACGCGGAGGGGAGTATGACTGTACGAGGGTTTACTGGTTCGTCTGCCGTCGCTGGAGAATAATATCAGGTGTGGGTGAGTAGAGGGATGGCTAGGCCAGCGATGGGAGTACGGTGGGGCGGTAAGGCATGTGCGGCAGCACAGCCGACCGCGGGGAGGAGGGAGCAGGAAGTCCCGCCGGCGCTTGTTGGAGCGGTTGGAGCAGGAAGAGCAGAGATTGAAGAAGCACGATGGCCGTTCGATGGACATCCAACAGTCACTGCTTATGTGTCAACCTTTTTTTAGGAAAGCCTCAAATCTGTGGAAAATAGCATACAACCCATCTGCCATTATTTCTAATAATTTACAGCCCATTTACTAATTCTTATGGTTTTTTTTGGAGCCCATATTCTTTTTGTTAGCGTCACAGCCCATATTTTGGCCATGGTTATAAAATTATACGAAATTTTTCATATTACGGTGCGGTCCGAACTGTTTTTAATCCCGAAATTTCGACTCACATTCAAACTGATTTTAAAAATAAATGTATATCAATATAAAATCCAACAAATTCTCCATGCATAAAAATTAATGTAATTTAAAATCTCGAAATGGAAAAAAGATATTTGAAACTAATTGCCGGTTTGATGTGTTTTAAAAACGTACAACCCATTTCTCATTACTGATAGGCCATTTTCTCGGCCAGCCAAATGAAGCTCTCCTCGTCTTGAAAGATTTGCAGCCCAACAGGCCTAACAAAGGGACTTACTTGGCAAATCACAAAAAAACTGGGTTGTGGCCATGGACCCAGCTGTCAGCCTCTCCACGTACAATACTCTTCCGATGGAAGTCGGTCGTTGACCACATTGACCACGCCGTGCCGAGAGCACCAAGGCGGTGGACGACGGCGAGGCCTAGGAAGGGGACGACGCGGAGCCGGGGAAGACGCGGCAGTGGATGCCCACGCGGAGAGGACTATGAGGGTTCACTGGTTCGGCTGCGGCGTGAGGCTGCCGTCGCCGCAGAATAACAGGGGGTGTGGGTGAGTAGAGGGATACCTTGGGCCAGCGGTGGGAGTAGTAGGGGGCGGTGAGGCCTCCGCGGCATCACAACCAACCACGAGAGGCAGGAGCACGCGGCATGTCCGGCGCTGCTTTGGGCGGCTGGAGCAAGAAGACGAGAGATTGAAGAAGAATGCCAGCCGTTGGATGTAAATCCAACGCCTTCTTAGGCTTCAACCTACTGGCCCACATGTCAGCCAGTCCATTTGTTTTTAGTCCATTTGGTGGGCTGGGTGAAACAATGATGTAGCATCTATGCAGCCCGTTTAAATCCCATTTGCATTTTTCTCAAAATCCGCGGACTTGCTGGGCTGGGTGAAAATATCATGTTGGGCTAGACGGAGAAATGTTATAAAAACATAAACACATGATTGCACGTCAGTAAAATCTTTACAAGCTTATGTACGCAATCACTAGGAGTTAACTTGCCAAGTTATATATAAACAATTATTATTATTATTTTGTAAGAACTTTCAACTTGCGAAATAAAATATCATTTTAATTTGATGAGTTAATAGTATGTGGGGTATTATTATTTTTAGGCTAGACGTGGGACAATTGAGTTGGTTTTAGGGGAAAGTACTGGGAGAAAACTCAGTTTACATCAAAAAAGAAAGTGGGATAAAATCCAGAGACCTGCTGGGTCCACCTGAGGAGGGGAATATGTTGGGAGGAAGGAGATTCAAAGCACGACAGCCGAGTGAACTAGTTTTTTTATGGACAAGTGAACTAGTTTACATACATAAGCAAATAGCCACTAAAAAGCAATCAGGTTAATGGGTTCTTAAAAGAAATATTTCGGACAAAACAGATAATTACGACACATAGGCTAATGCATGAAACACTCAGATGATAAAGGTGCTTATAAACAAATAAAGTACAACATCTAGACCTTCCTGGCACGCTTGATCATGACACTGCAGCTGTCCGTGTACTCGTCGGTTACGGGAAGCAGACACGCCCTCATGTCCAAGATCTGCCTGTACATGTCGTAGCATGCGTATGCGTCCTTGGCCGCGTAGGTTATGTAGGCTAGATTCAAAGGTACCTCCCACGTGTTCAGGTTGTCTTCTTTCATGTTGGCATATCAGGGGTCGATGATGGTCTCAGCGAGGTCAACCACGGAGTCCTTCTCCTGCTCGTTGCTGATGATCTTGTATTGCTTCTGGATGTCGACAAGCTTGTTGCACCAGATGGCCGAATCGTCACGTTCTTCCTTCTCCCCACCGTAGCGAAGGTGCAGTCGGCGCTGCCGATGAAACGGGCGAATGCTCCAGAACCTGGTGCAGCCATAGGACCGAGGCGAGGCAGAGCTTCAGCGAGTCCATATCATTGGTGTACATCACATTCAACTTGGTGCAGCCATAGGACTGAACGGCGAACTCAAAGGGGAACTCCTTGCTGAAGTCCATATCCAGCAGGCTCACCCCTCGAATCGCCATTGGAGTCTCTTCGAGTGAACGAGTGTGTAGGCGGCAACAACAGTTCGTTTTTTAGCTCTTGGGGAACTAGATTCAACAGTAAGAGGAGTGTGTACAGGCGACAATAGTTACTACCCCTCCCTCGTCCGCCGCACGCCCGGCAGAAGATGCACCCTCGGCCACACGCCGGTTCACGAGCGGGTCTGTATTGGTACTGTAATAACAGGAGTTAGTGGTCACTTTACTTAAATTTAATTAGCTTTAATAGAAATTTATACTTAAAACAAGCAATGCATTCGCTCGTTCTATCAGTGCCATAGGATCAACATGCACAACAATTAGAATTATTATTCTCAAGACGCACACGATCAGCACATTTGTCGCACTTTCACAAAGATAATACTACCAAGTTTGAACTGTTTGTTATGGTTGCTGTCCTCTGCATCTCATGCCGTGTTTCCCAGCTTGCAAGATTCAGAACCAACAAATAAGATCCAAATAATAAGTACAACAAAGATGCCTACACATCTCATTGATTCCCAGCTTGCAAGATTCAGAACCAACAAATAAGATACAAATAATAAGTACAACAAAGATGCCTACACATCTCATTGATTCCCAGCTTGCAAGATTCAGAACCAACAAATAAGATTCAAATAATAAGTACAACAAAGATGCCTACACATCTCACTGATTCCCAACTTGCAAGATTCAGAACCAACTCATTAGAGCCTTTTGATAAAGTGAATATCGGGATTAAATCCATCTTGGCTAGCCATGTCATACAATCGAACAACTTGGCGAATGCTCTTGACCGTCACAACATCTGTAGTTGGTATTCCTGTTTGCACATCACAAACAAGGAGACAGGAGAGCATGATTTCGCCTTAATAGCGGCCTCCTTGAACTCAACCTCCAGCTCTTCTTGGATGAGGTCTGCCTGGAGTTCCATGATTCAATTCACGCGCCTTTTTCTGCAGTTCACCTGAAATGAAGCAAATATTGCATCATTCAGCTAGCAAGAAGTACTTGCTCTTGTGAGCTGGCAGGTTCTTCTTTAGTAGTTGCACTAAAATTGAGGAACATTAAGGTTGGCTGTCCGGCTCATGTAAGGTGCAACTATAATTTTCTTATCCTTTTGTGCAGTTCCACTAAAATAAAGTGCCATTGTGGTGACAGTGACGGCTCCATCTTGCAAAGGCTAATAAAATGTTGCACGAGATTACCAGCAGAACTTGACGGAGATTTTGGAAACTCCAATCACCATTTTGTGCAGTTCCACCAAAATTGAGAAATGTTGCCCATGTGACAATTTAGTTGAACTGCACAAGACACGCATTCCAAAAAAGTGTTTTGTGCAGTTCACCAAAAGGTCACAATAGCAACAAGGTGAAATGGATATCCCTATCTGCACAAAAAGATAGAAAGTAAACCGTTGCTGGTCAATAAGAATATACGAAACATACAAAATGAAAAGAAGCATCTTAATTATGTTCATGGCAATCACGCATGGACAATAGAAATTTTAAAACGTCAGCAATGCTTCATGTTACCAGAAGCATTACGATCAACAATGAGATTCCTCAAATATGGGATTACTTTAATGGTGGCATTGCTTGTTTACCAGACACAGTAAATCAACAGCAGCTAAAGAGTTGGTTTAAGGGCATGGGACCGTGGGGACACCAGGACACTCAGCAGCGTAAAGGAGCAACTTACTTATCATACTGGGGAAAACAGCAGGAGTGCCATTTGTAACACAGTTTAATTGCATCTTATCACTGGAGGCATTAGATTAACAATAACACTGGTTAGACATGTCCCTAAGGTAACAGTGTGATCGCTTCATTTTACATGCGCCCTTACATTAACAACAACAAAAGGTTGGTATAAGGACATGCGACAGTGGACGCATCAGCACAATGTACCTACAAGGAGGCATAAAGTGCTGATGCCGAGTTTGTTCACGCTATGTGAGGGCAGCAAACCTAATCCTAGAGACCTTGTACTATGTGAGGGCAGCAAATCTAATCTTGGAGACCTTTTACTATGTGAGGGCAGCAAATCTAATCCTGGAGACCTTTTACTATGTGAGGGCAGTAAATCTAATCCTGGAGACCTTTTACTATGCGAGGGCAGCAAATCTAATCCTGAGACCTTTTACTATGTGAGGGCAGCAAATCTAATCCTGAGACGTTTTACTATGTGAGGGCAGCAAATCTAATCCTGGAGACCTTTTACTATGTGATGGCAGCAAATCTAATCCTGGACATACTCTGTTGACTTGTCCACCAGCCGCCACTTTCTATCCTTTTTCCAACCAATAATAGATCTGTTCCTTATCTAGTTTGTACTACGTTTTCCCATTATTTCCCTTTTCAACCAAGAGACCGGTTGGGTATCCGGTCTCTACTACTTTCACCATAGTATTTCCTCTTTGAACCAAGTCCTAGATTCATGCTAGAACTTCCCCCCTTTCTTTGTTGTTTGAACAAAGCCCTAGATTCGAATGCATGAAGTAGCTTTACCTCTAATAATACTAAAATTTTAGGTGGCTTTGGAAGAGCTGATGGGAGTAGAAAAAGATGCACATGCAGACACGTGGGGAGCTGGGGCAGTAGAGGAAGGCCACTTTCGAAGAACTTATACCTGAGGGTCACCGGGATGCCGGCGGCGGCAGGTCAGATCTGCGGACAATACGGCAGGGAGGAAGAAGGGTCGGAGGACCTCCCGAGCTGGCGCTGTGTCGGAGAGAACGTCACGGGCAGAGGATCGGGCCCCTCCGGCAGTTGTGGGTTTCCTCCCTCGGCGGCGATGACCGCGTGAACGATGCCTGTGGTCGCCAGAACCGTCTGGAAATGCTGCGCGGTGCGGGGCCGCAGACCGGCGCCTTGGATGATTTGGCACAGCCGACTGCCGCTCGTGTCCATCGCCTCCATAGATTCTTGTGGCTTCTGGTCACTTGGTCTTGGATTGGAGTGAGCAGTGTTGCGCAGAGACTTGGGAGTAGATGGATTGGAGTGGTGGGGCTATACTAGCAAGTAGTTGTATGTACTAGTACAATAGCGGGCTCACATAGCAATTTTGTCTCATGCAAGAGCCTGGCTATATGCGTGCTCCAATGTTCGCAACTGCAACGTTCGGTTTGCGCTTGGCTCTTCGCCTCTTCGAGAAGACAAACAATGGTGTTACTACTACTGCTTCTACAGTGTCGAATCCACTGCTGCATGTCCGTCCACTGCGAGCTAGATGGATAGCTTGTTGTAGAAGTACTACTAAGCAAAAGCATGTCCTCATTTGCGAGCAACCGCGCGCATGGGTGAGGGAGAAGGCGTGTAGTAAAATCAAGCTTCTCCTCGTTGTACGAGTTGACGCGACACATCATAGCACTTGCCCCACATGCTTGCCTCTAAACTTGGCTGAAAGACCCGCAGAGTACAATATATTTGCTGCAACCTCTAACATTTACCCACCACAAATTAAAATATATGTGGCCGTATGCATCATTTTGATGCAGAGGCCAGGGAGTCCCCCCTTTTCAAAAAAAAACAAATTAAAATATATATTCCTGTCTTGACCAGATGAGCGTGCAAACTACAATCACCAGGGTGTCAGGTAGGGCCAGAAGACTATTTTATTTTTTAAAAAAACTTCGAGACGACCACATAGCATGGAGCCGACGCCAACGATTTTAAGCTTACATGCACGGTACACGCTATCCTAGACTATTCTACACATGAAACTGCCACACGAGCGTCTGGGCTGCGCTTGGCTCTTCGCCTCTTCGGGAAGTCAAACAATGATGGAGTACTACTGCACTGGAGGAGTACTACAGTACGCTTCTGGCCATCTAACACCGATTGAACTGCTGCATGTCCACCGCGTGCGGGAGGGAGAGCGTGTAGCGAAAGCTTCTCCTAGTCTTGCCAGCCACCACGCTCATGGGCGAGGGAGGGACGCTCCTGCCTTTGCGTGTATGACAGGTGGGCCTGACAGGTGTGTGGCTAACCTGTCATACAGCCAAAGGCAGGTGCAGTTAAGTCTGCGAGGGAGAGGATAATCAAACTTCTCGTTGATGTACGAGTTGATGCGACACATCAAAGCACTGCACTCGATATATTTCAATAATTTGCGTTTACCGATGCATTAATTACAACGCATGCATGCATGCCGTGACTCTCCTTTTGATACTTGCATGTGTTGATTTAATGCACCTTGAAGTAGTATAAAATATGTGACTGTAAAGCTTTGTAATACCCTGTCCCAAGTCGAGAGATGGTTGTGCACGAGGAGGGGGAGATCATGCAGACCGAACATGACCCGATGATGGAGCTCTCTAAGGTCTCGATGGACCTCACCATGCTCCACTGCCCCTTGTGCCTCCGCCCCTTGACGCCTCCAGTGTATGAGGTTCGAATACACCTCGTCCGTTTGGCTGATTGAGCAAGGTGCAGGTTTCTTGATTGATGTGTTGTTCGATTGATTTCTGTAGTGCAAGGGAGGGCACCTGGCCTGTGCGGACTGCCGCGTCGAGCACCATGGGAACCAGCGGCAGTGCCAGAAGTGCGAGCGTGGCGGTGGCTTCGATGTGTGGAACACGGCGGTGGACTCCGTCCTTTCGTCGGTGAGGGTGGAGTGCCCACACGAAGGCTATGGGCTCTACCTCACTTACCACAAGCTCCACTACAAAAAAATACACTTCCGTGATGATACGTGTTTGTCACAGTAGGTCGTGTTTTTTGTCATGCATGTACATCCATGACAAATTTATGACAAAATCAAGATAGTCATACCCGTGCTGTCGTAGAAGTGTACCATGACATTACCAAAATTATCATCACAGAAGTGTCCACTTCCATGACGATAAATCGCGCGTCACAGAAGTGCTTTCGTCAAGGGTGACCGACACATGGCATCCACCGTAACGGAACGCCGTTAAGCTATCGGGTCGGGTTTTGGATCCGATAACCTCTTAACAGCCCCGACCAATGGGGATTTTCCATGTGTAAATTCATCATTGGCTAGAGGAAACACGTGTCGGCTCATCGTTGGGACAGATGTCATCCACTCACTGGACAGAAGGCGCCTATGATACGTCAACACGTGGCACGGCCCAACAGTGGCCCATTCCTGTGAAAAGGCCGGCCCATTTGACTTCGTCAAAAGCTGGCGGGCCGGCCCATGGAAATCCTGTTAACGGTATGTTCGCATATAGCCCATTTACATCCCGCTAACCCAAGGCCTGTTACGCCCTATCCGAATTAGGCCAAGTAGCGTCATTTGGGCCATCCAATATGATTACAGCCCGTTTTCACTTCTGGCCCATGTATAGCCCATGACGTCTTTCGGCCCATATGAGGCCCTTTGTAACTCTTGGCCCATTAGCGGCCCGTGCTGAAACTGGCCCGTAATGAACATTGTATTACTTTACACCCATTAACGGCCCGTGGTGAAACTCGCCTGTAATGAACAGTGTATCACTTTATACCCATTAACGGCCCGTTATTCCGTTGGGCCGTTTCTAGCCCAAGTTAACTTTCGGCCTTCCGAGGGCCCATTTATTCTTGGGCTCATTTGCGACATTCGGTTACTTACGACCCGTTACTGTTATTTTTTGCTTGTGGGCCAAATTCAGCCCGTCATTACAGTCGGCCCGTTTGTGGACCGTTAGTCTGTTGGGCCATTTTCATAGCATCACCAAATACGGCCTATTAAGAGCCCGTTATGGTGAGCCCATAAAACATACGATTTCCATTAAAGGCCCGTCTACGGCCCATTAAAGGCCCGTACAAGACCCATAAATGAGTCAGCGGCCCATGGATCCTATGAGATGTTGAACACCCATGGATCCTACGAGACGTAGAAGGCCCATGGATCCTACGAGACATAGAAGGCCCATGGATCCTACGAGACGTAGAAGGCCCATGGATCCGACGGCCCGTGAAGGGCCATGGTCGGGCGAGTTGGACCCCGTTTGAACGATATAGCATATTCAAAAAATTATCCTACTCAATACTATCACCTCTAAAAAGCATACACTATACAACAAAGATATCAAGGCATAGAAAGGTAGAATAATCCTACACTATACAATAAAGAAATTACAGCCGATTATACCCACTGGGCATTATGGTTCGGCACAGGTGATAATAAAGCATACAGAAACAACAAATTACATACACTGGGCAAATACAGCTCATACATCATGGACGCGCATCAACTTAACTCCATTTGAACTATAATCTCTTTAGAAAATAGGATTGGCCGGATTCAGATAGCACAAATTTCAGTTTGCAAAATCTCCAATTCCTTCATGGTTACCTCAGTGTCTTGTTTCATTTTTTTGACTCCTGCATCTAATACCTGCATGTCCAGTCTCAACTTGTTGATTATACGTTGACAATCATGTACACATTGTCTTGCCACCTCTAGTTGATGCTCGAGAACATCAGCACATTCCAATTCCAATCCATAATCATTCGGTAACGGCCATGCCGCACTGCTCGCAGATCTTTGTGTTGATGTCACTCCATCTTGAAATGTTTCTGTAAGTACACATGACTAGGGCAAAAATATAGTTACAACAGTGAAGCAAACAAGACACTATTTTGCACTACATGACAAAATAGGACTAACAATAATGTTACACGTCACTTTCAAAAAAATGTTACACGTCATGAAGCATAAGCAGGTGATATTTTAAAAATTATAAAAAAGATAGTCTATGTAACCTGCATACAGAAATACCTCTTAGCTCACCAGAGGAGCATGATGTTGGGGCCCAATCGAAAACACAGATAAGTTAGAAATTTAGACAACATGTTGCGTATAAGTAAGCAAGCAGTTGGCCATTCTATGCCTCAATTAAAGTCTTAGGGAGCATAATGAACAACAGAGGGTTTCATACAAACATACTACAACAGGCAAAACTATGCAATCATTAGCGTAGTATAAACTAGATTGTGAGCCTCATGCAATTATAGTTGGTTAATAGACTTCAAAGCTTCAGGCACACTTCGGCAGAGTAATTAAATGGTAAGGCCTTTAATTATGTCAGCTAATAGTGATACAAGTACCGAACACCAGGCATGATTATTTGGGCATCTCATTAACTGAGGACAAATAAAGCAATTGAAAAGAGAAAATTAACTATGCCTGAAACAAACAAGGAATTGAACTGTTGAGTTGCATATAGTGACTTACCTTAGCAGGTTGAAGAGGCTCAACGCTGCTCCTACTTCTCTTGCAAGGCTCCTTCCTAACATCTTGTACTTGGAAATCCTCAATCTTATCTTCATTGCACCCCCTCTACAAGGTGACACAAACTAGTTACTCGTCTCCTTGGAAGATAAATATGCATACTTTCCAGTCTGTGAACACAAAAGGATGAGAATATAACAAAATAACACCACATAATGAAACATGCCGCATCTCTTGCACTTGCACACAATGAAATGAGCATTTACTATGTCTGCACTATGTAAAAACTAGGCATACCTTCGAACTGGATCTCTAGGTACTCTTGGAGAGCCTACTGTAGTGTACAGCCAAACCTTTATGTCACCTATGAGTTAGACAAGGCCCCACTACAGCAGCCCTTAGTGTTTAATCGTTGACAAGCTCTGTTAGAGTGTTAGGTCAAGAACAACAAGTAATCAAAGAAAATAGTCCTAGTATGGCTGGCTGATGCAAACAAGCAATTGAATAGATGTGTGAGCAAATCTTACATATCAAGAAAAGAAGCAAAGAAGGAGGCTTAAAGACCATCACTTGACTGACCAGATTTAAGGGGCATTTAAACATCATGTGCAACGTATGAACTAACATAAACATTGCATATTCCAGATTCTACAATGGAATGCACATGTATTAGGTTATGCCATGTATGACGATGCCTAAATGTACAAATAGCAGGCAGGAGTGATTCATCATTGCACGCACAATTGAATTGCAGGTTAAGGGCCAGTTCGGTTCCGCCTTTTCAGGGCATATTGTCAAAATAAGCCATAAAAGATGTAAAGAAGTCATTTTTGAGTTATGGGCTTGGGCTTAACTAATTTCGCTTTGGAGGGGGGTGTTTCGGGTAGAACCTCACTAAAAATTGAAGGGAAGGGGAATAGTGAAATGACTCTATTGTCTGCCTATATTACACTCAAAATGCAACTGCTGACGCCCGTGTCACACCTGACCCTCAAGTAAAAACAAACACGCAATCATTCACTGCCCTGCCCGCTTGCATCTCCTCTCCCCTTTCCCTCTACCTCGATCCCCTGCCTCCAGCACTAGGGTTCCTCCAGCGAGCCATCGCCACTGGTCCCATCTGGCCTAGTCCTCGATGATGCTATGTCCAGCTAGGCTACATGGCCAGCGGGTAGGGGCAAATATCCCTCTCTGATCCTCCCTCTGGCGCTGCCCCTCATTCTCATGGTCTCCAGCAGCTGCTCCACGGTGGTTCATCCAACGCACTACTCCGGCGGGCGCTGCACAACTACGGCTAATGCCACACTGCGACAGAAGGCACCTTATTCCCCCTCCCCTCCTCCCAGGCCATGGCCTTGAGGTACTGTTGAAGGATGAGCTCATCCAACAAGGTGAGGATCTCCTCTGATTTTTTGCCAAATTTTCATTCTGATCCACTATACGATGAATTGCTATGAGCTGCTTCTGTTGCTGCTATATGATGCATTGCTATGATCTGCTCCTGCTGCTGCTATATGATGAATTGCTATGAGCTGCTGCTGTATGATGAGTTGATATGAGCTGCTGCTATATGATGAATTTCTATGAGCTGCTGCTGCTGCTGCTATATGATGAGTTGCTACAAGCTGCTCCTGCTGCTGTTGCTATATGATGAATTGCTATGAGCTGCTCCTGCTGTTGCTATATGATGAATTGCTATGAGCTGCTCCTGCTGCTGCTATATGATGAATTGCTATGAGCTGCTGCTGGTATATGATGAATTGCAAACTATTGCTGCTGTATGATGAGTTGCTATGAGCTGCTGCTGCTGTTATATGATGCTTTCAGGTGGTGCTGCTATACGATAATAACCAGCCACTTGGACCATCGAATTTCAATAAATAATTGTTCTTCATTTAAATGTGGGTCATGCGTTCTTCGTTTAAATTAGGCAATGGGATCTCTATGGAAAACATTGACCAAAGTAGATTGTGCCAAGTAGATGGTATCTACATATCTAATTTAGCAGCCAGTAGTAGAAATCATTGTCTGCACAAAGGGATTACTGGTCGAAAATCCTAGCAAAGCACGCTGGCAGGCACAGAACAATACAAGAGAGAGAGACGCGCTTACAAGATCATAGCAATGCCTCAGTCCAGGATCTTGGTTGGCCAAGCTGTTAGATCTAGAAGAAACATCGTCCTTGTAGTTTTTGCCAGCTGCATAACAGGTAACAACGACCGGTTAGTATATTTGAAGTACATCGGGCAAGTGATGTTGGACGGGTTTAAAGGTGACAAGTACCTAGGCCGTGGCGGGTGCTTGGCATCTCTCCAGACGGTGGGCATCAGGTTAGAAACGTCGAGGGTGATGACGCTGCGCTGGCTGTCGGGGTCCGATAAGGAGATCTAGAACCGTCGAGTAGGGTGTTTGTGGAGCGGCTCCGGTAGGGTGGACTACGGTGTAGGCGAAGCGGATCTGTGGCCGTGGACGAGGGCGTAGGTGAAGCTGCTCGGTGGTTGGGTTAAGGATGGTGTCGACGACGCGGATCTGCGGCCTTGGACGGGGCGTCAGAAGCTGCTCCGGTGGTTGGGTTAAGGATGGTGTCGACGATGCAGATCTGCGGCCATGGACGGGGCGTTAGAAGCTGCTCCGGTAGGTTGGATGAGGGTGCGAGGAAGCGGATCTGAGGCCGTGGACTTGTGAGTTGGCAAAGCAGCCCTGGTAGGGTTGAGAATGGTATATGCGAAGCTACTCCGGTAGTGTTGACGATGGTGTCGGCGAAGCGGCTCCGGTAGGGTTGAGGAAGGTGTCGGCGAAGCGGCTCTGGTAGGGTTGAGGCAGGTGTCGGCGAACAGGATCAGAGGTCGTCAACGGGGGCGTCGGTGGGGCGGCTCCGGGTGGTGTGGACGAAGCGTCTCTGGTGGGGAGTACAAATGAGCCGCTGCAGGTGCGTGGCGGTTGACGAGAGTACCGGCGAAGCAGATCCGGTATAATGCCCTTGATGCGGCTATATCTCCCACGTGTCGAAGCACGACTTAGAGGCATAACCGCATTGAAAGCAATGTCGCAAGTGAGGTAATCTTCACACAACCCATGTAATACATACATAAGGGAAAGAGATACATAGTTGGCTTACAATCGCCACTTCACACAATTACATGAATAAAGCATTACATCATCCAGATACAATCAAGGTCCGACTACAAAACCAAAATAAAAGAAGACTACCCCAAATGCTACACAGATCCCCGATCGACCCCAACTGGGCTCCACTACTGATCAACTGGAAACGAAACAACATAAAGGACAAGATCTTCATCGAGCTCCTCCTTGAGCTTGGTTGCGTCGTCTGCACGGTTCAACGGCACCTGCAAGCTGGTTTTGGAAGTATCTGTGAGTCACGGGGACTCAGCAATCTCACACCCTCGCGATCAAGACTATTTAAGCTTATAGGAAAGGCAAGGTAATAAGTGGAGCTGCAGCAAGCGACTAGCATATATGGTGGTTAACCTGTTCGCAAAAGAGAGCGAGAAGAGAAGGCAAAGCACGAACGAAGAACTATAGAACAACCTACGGCAAACATTACTCCAACACCGTGTTCACTTCCCGGACTCCGCCGAGAAGAGACCATCACGGTAACACACTCAATTGATTCATTTTAATTAAGTTAAGGTTCAAGTTATCTACAACCGGACATTAACAAATTCCCATCTGCCCATAACCGCGGGCACGGCTTTCAAAAGTTCAAATCCCTGCAGGGGAGTCCCAACTTAGCCCATCACAAGCTCTCATGGTCAACGAAGGATAAACTTTCTCCCAAGACATTCCGATATGACTCGGTATCCCAGTTCTACAAGACACTTCGACAAAGACAAAACAAGTCCAGCAACACCGCCCGAATATGCCGACAAATCCCGATAGGAGCTGCACATATCTCGTTCTCAGGGCAAACTCAGATTGTCTAAACTTCCGGTAGGCCAGCCCAGAATTGCCCCTGGTGGCCACCGGTGGCTGACGAGGTGGACCAACACTCAGAGGAGCACTGGCCCGGGGGGGGGGTTAAATAATGATGACCCTTGAGTCTGCAGAACCCAAGGGAAAGAAAAGGCTAGGTGGCAAATGGTAAAACCAAGGTTGGACATTGCTGGAGGAGTTTTATTCAAGGCGAACTGTCAAGGGGTTCCCATTATAGCCCAACCGCGTAAGGAACGCAAAATCCGGGAACATAACACCGATATGACAGAAACTAGGGTGGCAAGAGTGGAACAAAACACCAGGCATAAGGCCGAGCCTTCCACCATTTACCAAGTATATAGATGCATTAATTAAATAAGAGATATTGTGATATCCCAACAAGTAAACATGTTCCAACAAGGAACAACATCTCCATGTTCCAACAAGGAACAAACCTCAATCTTCATCTGCAACTAACAACGCTATAAGAGGGGCTGAGCAAAGCGGTAACATAGCCAAACAACGGTTTGCTAGGACAAGGTGGGTTAGAGGCTTGGTTCAACAATATGGGAGGCATGATAAGCAAATGGTAGGTATCGCAGCATAGGCATAGCAAAAGAGCGAGCATTTAGCAAGCAAAGATAGAAGTGATTTCGAGGGTATGATCATCTTGCCTGAAATCCCACAAGGAAGAAGAACGAGTCCGTGAAGAAGACAAACGGACGTAGTCGAACGGGTCCTCACAAACACGACATTATCGGAAACAACCCAAAGAAGCACGCCGGAAAGAAGCAGACAACATAGTAAACAACCACCACATAGTCATGGCATGATGCACAAACAATTATGATGCATGTCCGGTTTAATGAAGCATGGCATGGCAAAGTGCACAAACAACACTACAAGTTAAGTGGAGCTCAATATGCAATGAGTTGCATATTGACGGAGCACCACATGCCTTATTTAGTTCTCTCTCGTTTATGTACTCAACAAAATTAAATGTTGGTTAGCATGGCAAGGGGTGAAGCACAACAAAACTACCTATCTAGGCAAGTTTAAATGAGGCCGGAAACAACGAACAACAATTTCGGTAAAACCCCATATCCATATATTAGGTTTGGTACTGTTCTGCCCTAAACCAAATTTTATAGTTGTTAAAGATGCAAAGCAAGTAGACCATGTTAAACTAGGCATTTTTCTACCCCATTTACATATAAAGATTATTTAAAACCGAGCTACGGTTATTTAGTTGTGAATTAAAGCATTTTAACATGGCATAGGAGCAAATTTAAACAAACAACATTTTAAATATTTCAAACATGGATGAAAGTTGCATATTATTAATCTACACAAAATTCTAAGCAAGTTTCATATATAATTTATTTAGATCTGATGCATGGATGATGAGTTATAATATGCATGAAGTCTAGGGGGCTTCCTGCAAATCTGTTTAACACCGGAATAATAGCTAAAATCACTGGAACAGAAAAAAAACGTATCGGGCCGAAATGGACTAGCCCAACAGCAGGGAAAAAAAGGTGGGCGCTGGGGGTGTGTCCTCACCCATGGGCCAGGCCCAGTTCGGTCGAGAGGCTGGCCGGCAGGGGCGCGCGGCCCGCATCTGGGCCTTGCTTGAAGCGGTGCTGGGCCGCGGCTGGAGAGGAGGCCGGCCCACCTGCGTGGACGAGGCCAGCGATGCGGACGACATTGTCCTGCTCCCGACGAGGACGAGCGGCGGCGGCTTGCAGACTCCGGCGAAATGACGTGGGGAGGAGCTGGGGTTGAACGGCGGCATCAGATCTGGGCAGATCTGGACCCAGGGGACCCATTCCCGACGCCGGTGGCACCCAGCGATGCAAGGTTGGCCGGATCTGGCAGCAATAGCCTCACCTGTGTGAGAGAGAACGAGAGGTGAGCGCTGGGAGGAGAAGAAAGAGAGAAGAGAGAGGGATGGCGGAGCTCTGGCCTCAGGTGGAGGTCGCCGGCCGCAGCACTCCGGTGGCCGGTAGAAGGAGGCGAAGCGCGAGGCGGCGCGGGGCTCCAGCGGGAGGAGGCATACGAGCGGGCGAGCGAGCGCGCTCGGGCGCACAGCGGCAGGGCGATTCGGGCCCGGGCGGCCAGGGGCGGGCCACCCATGGGCTTTGAGGGCCGTGGTGAAGTGGGGAGGAGGGGAGGACATGCGGCGATGTGGGAGTGGGCGCAGGGGCGGCGCGGCTGACGTGGCGGCGGCGACGGGTGTCTCTGGCGGCGACAAGTGGCGGCGGGGTGTTGGTTGGGCGCTGAAAGTGAGGTAGGAGACGACGGCGGCTGTGGGGGGAGGAGGTTTAGGCCATTTTTGGCAGGGGTAGGGGCTATATATATAGACAGATGCTAGGGTTAGGGGGTTAGGAGGGATTTTTGGACCGTGCGATCGCCATCGGACGGCTCCGGCCTTGGAAGGGGTAGGTTGAGTCTAGTGGGCTGTGTAGAGGGCAAGTCTGGGGACCCCCGTTCCCAGAACGCCGACAGTAGCCCCCGGGCCCAAGGCGCGCATGGACTTGGCCGTGCTGAGAGGCGAAAGGGCAAGGGCGAAGCGCCGCGGGCCCTAACAGCCTGCGGCCTTGGGCGCCGCGTGGCAGTTGATGGGACGTGGGAGTCTCCACTTCCCCATGATGCCTCGGTGATCGCGCGAGGTGGACAAGTCCCTGCATGCAAATCGTGTCATGATTACCTGTGATCGTGGAGGCCGGCGGTTGGTCTTCGCCGGCTATAAGTACGAAGCTGTGCGTGCCCTTCCAGTCCATTCCTCCTAGCTTCTCCTTCTTCCTGATCCTTGCTCTATTTTGCTGCGATGGCTTCGATCCACCGGTTCTCTGCAGCGGAGAAGGGAAAGGCTCCTCGAGAGGGGCCAGACCCGCTCCCGCCGAAGAAACGGCTCGCCCTTTGCAGCCGGGGCGAGGAAGACCATCAGGCGGTGCCGAGGCCCTGGTGCGAGCGGGCTCCGCCGGGGTTCCCACTTCCCTTGTATGCCCACATCGAGGGCCCCGAAGGTGTCGACGCCAATCTCCGCGGTCGGCACCGTCGTAGGCGCTGTCGGGTCGTGAAGGCGTGGGTTGTTCCTCCTGGAGTCCATGCCGAGGGCTCCTCCCAAGAGTTCATGCTCCACGTCGCCATTCCTCTCCAGTCCTGGATCCGTCTGCCTCCCTTCTTCGCCTCCATCATCCCTCCAAGAGGGCCCCTGGAGCTCTGGCTGCAGCACGCCGGCTGCAGCACCCTCGCGACCGAAGCAGAGGTCGTGGTCGCTGCCCCGGGCAAGGTCTACATGTCCCGCGGCTGGAGAGAGATCGCCCGGGTTTGCAGGGAAAGGGGCATCTTCACGGTCCACTTGGAGTACGATGGCGTTGCGGTGATGTTCTTCAAGGTCTTCGACGCGAACGGGCGCCGGCTGGAGTGTTGCTCTGGGAGAGGTGGCCGGGACCTTGCCCTGGTGAGGGCTAGGCCCGTCGACCGCTCCCTTGGCGGAGGCGCCGGAGGGTCCAGTGACTCCGGCGAAATCTTCGCGACTCCGGAGACGAGCGACGACAGCTACGAGCCCCCGAGTCGGCGCCGCTCCCGGAGCAGGGCGGGCTCGTCGGGCCGTCGCCGACCCTGATCTGGATGGGGTTGGCGCCGGTGCCTGACGGCCCACTGTTGATGATGGCATCTTTTGCAGGAGCTCGTGTAGTTAGCACCCCTTAGGATCCTTCCCTGTGGGGAATCAAAATGCGCCCCACGGGGGCTTGTAAGGTGCCTATAGTCCCGTTTGTTAATACATAACCTTTACCGCAGAGCTGTGTGAGTTGCTGATTTCGTCTTAGCTTAGTTCTCCCTTTCGAACCTCGCGAGGGCTTGCTGCTCTGCGTCGACATGTCCCAGTCCCAAGGCGGCGTCAGCCGTCGCAGGTATGCCAGGTCGCGATGCCGTGGTCAAGGCCAGGAGGTGAGCGACCCGGGGTCCGGTAAGAGCCCCTGAGTAGCGATGCTCAGGAGGTCCCCTTTGGAGCCCAAGCAGCCGTCGCTTGGTGAGAAAGGGAAGCAATGTTGCTAGTACGGAATTGCTTTAGGTGCGGGGGTAGTGCCAGGGTAGCCAGTGCTTTGGATGGTGACTTATCTTGAGGATCGGGGATCGCCCCCAGTGCATCGTCGGGTCCGTGGGGTAGTTGGGACGGAGTTTCTCGGCGAGGTCCTCACGCGCCCCTTCTCCCTCGCCTCTGCTCCCCTTTCTGCTCTACGTCCTCGGGTCCCGGCCCTCGAGCTGGTCTCAGCCGTCGCTGGTATGCCAGGTCGCGATGCCGTGGTCAAGGCCAGAGGGTGAGGGCTGGAGAGCCAGTAGGAGCCCTGAGTCGCGATGCTCAGGCACCCCCCCTTTAACATGCAAGCGGTTCGCGCAGGCGAGAGTGAAGGGAACTCCGTGAGGGCCTTGGCTAGCGCAGTTCCCTCCAAGGATCCTTAGATTCATCACAGAGAGAATATGGGGTTGCCATGGCAGTCAATAGTCGATCGTTAGTCGCTCAAGAGCTCGCTGGTTGGGGCAGGTGAGGTGTATCAGGGCACCCGTGAGCCAGCGCGGGACTCGCGAGGCCCTACCTCTAGGCGGGTTGCGCCTGGCACTGGGTCGTATCTTGAGATGTGTCCCTGCAAAATTTGGTTAGATGCCGGTACTCTACGTCCTCGGGTCCCGGCCCTCGAGCTTGTCTCAGTCATCGCTAGTATGCGAGGTCGCGATGCCGTGGACAAGGCCAGAGGGTGAGGGCTGGAGAGCCAGTAAGAGCCCTGAGTCGCGATGCTCAGGCACCCCCCTTTAACGTGCAAGTGGCCGACATGGAGAAGAAGGGATGCCGCGGACAGGCATCAAGCAATCAAGCGTGATAGGCGAATGCATAATTGGAAATAAACGCGAGGGAGATACACGCCGCTGGGCCTAGCCCGAGTGGCTTGGGGATGATGCAGCCCGAGGGGCGCCCCCATCAAGGCAAACTAATGACCGAAAAATAAAAGGGGATACATGCCGCAGGGACTGACCCACGCGGCCTGGGAGTGATGCAACCCTGGGAGGGTGCTCCCAGCTGGGAATGAAGCTTGAAAGATGTCACCTAAGGATGTCATGGGCGAAGTGGCGTTGGTGCAGCAGACTCAGTGGGCTGCGGAAGCCGAACCTCACGAGCCCCCAGGCCCCGGGGCCTCGGGAGGCTCCGGAGGCACTGGTGGCTCCTCGCGAGCTGTCTTCATCTCTGCCAGGGCCGCGGAACGCCTATCTCCCTGAGCCTCCATGATGCCCCTCATGAGGCGGTGGTGCACCGGGGCCATGCTCGGCAGGCCGTAAGGCGTGCGAACATAGCTGTGGGGTGGACCCCCGCAGCGCCCCACTTGCAAGGGCTAGAGACGCTCCATCGTGGCGATCTGATTGAGCCCTGGTACGTCGACGCAGACGCGCAGCCCACCATCCTCGCCTGGATGTGGGGCCACAGCTGGTAGACGGCGGCAACCTCTCATGATCCTTGACTCCTATAGTTCTTGAATGGCCTTGTTAACGAACTCCTGCTGGTCTGACCTTCCTTGCCTGGCTCCTTCTCGAGGGAAACGTGCTTCGAAGCATGCCTCCACATGGTGCCCAAGCGCCTCCCTCGTGACCCTGGCTAGGTCGTTGGCCCTCCAGGTGAGAGCCCCCGAGCCCTGCTTGAGGAGGGCACTGGGCGCGCTTTCCTATGCGATGGAAGGGAGGTCCCCCTGGGCAGACACGGGCCCTGAAGGGCCTGCCTCCTGAGGGGCTGAGCCTGACGATGTCTTCTTCTTCTTGGGGGTGGTCTCAGGAAGCCTCCTGCTTCCGTGATCTGGGTCTTCTAGCGACGCGGCCTGATAGGCTCGCTCCAGGGAACACACTGCATCCTTCTCTTCACAGGGCACCATGATGACGCCGCCACTTCCTGGCATCATGAGGACGTTGTAGCCGTGGTGAGTCACGGCCATGAACTTGGCCAGCGCTGAGTACCCGAGGATGGCGTTGTACGACAGGCGGATGTGGGCGATGTTGAGGTCGATGAGCTCGGTGCGGTAGTTGCTGCGAGCCCCGAAGGTGACAGGGAGGCGGACCTGCCCGATCGGGACTGTGGAACCGTCGGTGATTCCGAAGAAAGGCTTGGTTGGCTGAAGCTGGTCATAGGGCACCTAGAGGTTGTCGAATGTTTCCACGGATAGGACGTTGAGCCCTGCCCCTCCGTCGATGAGGGTCCTGGTGACCAGCACATTGCTGATGACTGGGGAGCAAAGCATCGGGAGGACTCCGGCCGTGGCCGCGCACTTGAGCTGGTCTGCTGAGCTGAACGTGATGGCGCACGCCGACCACCTGAGGGGGCGCGTTGCTTCGAGCTTCGGGAGAACTGCATTCACTTCGCGGGAAAACTGCTTGAAAATACATTGGGAGGCTGGGGCTTGAGCTCCGCCCAGGATGCAGGCGATTGCGCGCGGCTCTTGGAAGCCCCCAGCCCCCTCGTCTTGATGGCGGTCTTCGTTCCTCCTTGGTTGAGGCGGCAGCGGAGGTAGGCCTGCGTTGCCATGAGGGCGATCCTCACGAGGCTGATCCCTCCAGTCTCCCTCACGAGGCAGGTCCCGCCAGCGGTCCTCGCGAGGTTAGTCGCGCCACCCCTGGCGCGGGCCGCGATCTTCCCAGCGTCCTAGGTTTCTTCCTCCTCCGCGGCCGTAGCCCCGGTCAACACGGTCAGGGCGACGGCCGATCCTTCCTTCCCGCACGGCGCGGAGTTCTTGACATTTGTTGGTGTTGTGGGTGTGGAGGTCATGGTACACACAGTACCGGCTGCCCCTGGAGGGTTCGGGCAAATCCTTGCCCTGCTTGGTGTCTGGTTCTGCTGCGAGTACGGCAGCCCCCTTGCGCTTCACGTCCTTGGCCTTGGGCTTCTTCTCTTCTGGGTCCGCGGCAGGCAGCTCGAGGAGGGAGAGACGTCCCTCTTCGGCCCTGGCGCACTTGTTCGCCAAGTTGAACAGCTCCAGGGAGGTGCAGAGGTCTTCGTGCATCGCCAGCTCCTCCTTCATCTTGACGTCGCGCACGCCATCAGAGAAGGCCGAGATGATGGCTTCCTCGGACACCTTGGGGATCTTGAGGCGCGCATGGTTGAAGCGCTGGATGTACTTTTGCAGGGTTTCTTCGGGTTGTTGCTTGATGTGGCGCATGTCGCTCACGGCGGGTGGCTGGCCGCGAGTACCTTGGAAGTTGGCGATGAAGCGGGTGCGCATCTGGTCCCAGGAGGAGATCGTGCCCGGAGCCAGATTCAGGAGCCAGGTTCGAGCTCCTTCCTTGAGCGCCATGGGGAACCAGTTCGCCATGACCTTTTCATCCCCGCTGGCAGCCTCGATGCCCAGCTCATAGAGCTGGAGGAACTCTGCGGGGTCAGTTGTGCCGTCGTAGCGAGGAGGCAGGTCTGGCTTGAACTTGCCGGGCCACGCGACGCTGCGCAGCTCGGTGGTGTAGGCGCAGCAGCCGGCGGTGGCCACGAAAGGCTTCGGCTGGTGGAGAGCTTGGCCTTGAGGGTCCCGACGCGCTGCAGCTAGGAGCAGAGCGGGGTCTTGGCATGCCGGAGCTGGAGCAGGGTCGTGGCGTGCCGGAGCAGGGAGCGCCCGGGCAGCTCCTTGCGGGCGAGGGACTTCTTGGCAGCTCCGTTCTTGTTGCGCTGACACCGGACGGAGCGGGTTCCGCCCAGGGGCCACGCGCCTTGGAGCCATGGCATCTTCTTGGAGAGGAGGCAGCTGGTGCGCCTCTGGAGCTTCGTTGCCCGCGCGGGGCGGGGTGTGGCGCAGAGGAACGGACGGCGCGGAAGAGCCCCCCTGCGGCGCGGACAAGCTCGGCAACGCGGTCGAGCCACTCTTCATAGACGTCGTCGACGGGGCGGTAGCGCAGGAGCTCGTTTGCCGCGAGGAGCGCAACTCGAGCCTCCAAGGGTGCGCGGAGCACGCGGGACGAAGAGCCAGCTGGTGCGAGCGATGGAGTAGCGGTGCGGCCGTCTTGGCGCACGGATGGATGCTGAGACGACGCTTGCTGCTCGCCCCCCGCCGGGCCGGTGGCGGCGTTGACGGCGGGCGACGGGGAATGACGAGGACGCCCATCGACGGGGGCCGTTTGGGCGACGCGAAAAGCGATGGCGGCCCGGCGCTTGGTGCGGGCCCGACGAGCGTCGGACATGGACGCGACGGTCGGAGGAGAACGGAGTGGTGGAGGACAGATTCCGGCGCACCGCTACCTGGCGCGCCAAATGTCGGATCACGGGTTCCGGCAGACCCTTAAGGTTCGAACACTGGGGTGCGCACGGAGATCACGCCTTCTACCTCCCCGTCTCAAAAAGATCTAAACTACTAAAAGAACTGCACGAGAGACACAAGGTTTATACTGGTTCGGGCCACCGTTGTGGTGTAATACCCTACTCCAGTGTGTGGTGGGTGGATTGCCTCTTGGGGCTGATGATGATGAACGATACAAGGAAGAACAGCCTCGCAAGGGTCTGTTCTTGGCTGGGGTGATGAACCGCTAGGAGGACTTCAGTCACCCTTCTCTCTCTCTCACTCACTCTCTCTGCTTGCTAGCCGGACCAACCAACCAACCGCCTTCGCCTACATGGGCGGCTGGCCCTATTTATAGAGGCCCTGGTCCCCTTCCCAAATATTGAGCGGGAAGGGAGCCAACAATGGCGGGCTGATTTGAAGGGGGACAGCAAGTATCAACTATCCTGACAAAAGCGGTCTTCGCCTGCGCAAAGCTCTGCGGTGACGCCGTGCTGGGCTCCATGGTGACCTCCGTCTCATAGTCCGCCTGGTCTTGGTCTCGTTGCACCGAAATGGCAACCTTTGCCTGATGTCTCGGTACTGCACGGCTGCGCTTGCCCCCTTTGCACCAAAGAGGAAAGAAGGACGCTGCGCGCGCTGGCGCCCGCCTGGCGCCCTGAGTCATCATGGCTTGCGTCATGGGCATCTCGCGAGGTACCCCGCCTTGATTTCTCCGCCTCCTCGCGAGCCAGCCTGAGGAGGCTGCGCCGTGTCGTCCGCCCCGCGAGGCCTGGCCCCTCGCGAGGGTCTTGAGTCTTGCGTTGATGAAGGTGGGCCATGCGGGGCCTCCTTTGAGCCACGCTGCAGGCCGCATGCAGGCAAGTCTGGGGACCCCCGTTCCCAGAACGCCGACAGACAAAAGGGGGATTTCGCATGCTAAAGACTAAGGTGGCGGAAATTTTAGAAGGAGGTAGGAGATTTTGCCGCCCGCGGGATCGTTTGTATCTAGTTTCAACTAATTTTGGACCGTGTTAGCGGGAAGGTCATGCTAGACTATGTACACGAGGCACGCGTCAGTAGTTAATAACTGGTGTGAAGTCCACCCCAGAAAAAAGACAATAACTCGGGATGATGCGCCGATAACTTGGACGTTCACACGGGCGCGGCCCATCGTACGGGTGTAGTGGCGCATTCACAAAAAAGGGATCAAACGCTCAGCCTATGTATTTCTCGTGTAAATAGATAATTTAGTGCCACTAGTTATTTACTTTAAACATAGTGCATTGACGTGTTAGTGTAGAGGCGCACAAAAAGAAATGGATAGTGTAGTCAGCTACTTAAAAGTGTTACTATCGGTGTCAAAACCGGCAGATCTCGGGTAGGGGGTCCCGAACTATGTGTCTAGCCTGGATGGTAACAGGAGGCAAGGGACACGAAGTTTTACCCAGGTTCGGGCCCTCTTGATGGAGGTAAAACCCTACGTCCTGCTTGATTAATATTGAAGATATGGGTGTTACAAGAGTAGATCTACCACGAGATCAGAGAGGCTAAACCCTAGAACCTAGCCTATGGTATGATTGTATGTTGTGATTGTTGTCCTACGGACTAAAACCCTTCGGTTTATATAGACACCGGAGAGGGTTAGGGTTACACAAGGTCGGTTACAAAGGAGGAGATATCCATATACGTATTGCCTAGCTTGCCTTCCACGCCAAGTAGAGTCCCACCCGAACACGAGACGAAGTCTTCAATCTTGTATCTTCATACTCTAACAGTCCGGCCAATGGAGATAGTCCGGCTGTCCGGAGACCCCCTAATCCAGGACTCCCTCAGTAGCCCCTGAACCAGGCTTCAATGACGATGAGTCCGGCGCGCAGTTGTCTTCGGCATTGCAAGGCGGGTTCCTTCTCCGAATACATCACAGAAGAATCTGAATACGAGGATAGCGTCTGACCCTGCAAAATAAGTTCCACATTTCACCATAGAGAATAATGCTTTCGCAGATCTAATCCGCTAGCTTGTTTTGGCAAAATGGCGTTACGTCATGGCCTGGTGATTATTCGAACCGTTTCTTTTAACCAGCCCCGCACATAACACGAGGCAGTTTTTCGACACGTCTTGTCAAAGCAGAGATCGTGTCCCCTTATTACGGGATTCTCATCAATACGGGCGTGGGTAACCCAACGGCACCATCAATTGTGGCTCTTGGGGGATAAGCGATTTTTACTAGGCAAGTGGGGGCGTTTAATTTTGTTCGCCCATATAAAGGGATAAGGATTCACCTTTCTATCCACGCCTTCTTCCTCCTCTGTTCATCCGCTCCCGCATACTCGAGCTCTAGCGCCCAAGTCCTCACTTCCATCTCAACCTTCTCCAACCATGTCTGGAGAGGCAAGTGGATGGTCTCCTCCATCACGGAGGGAGACATCAAGAAACTCAGGAGAGCCGGATACCTGCATGACGACATCGCGCACCGGCTCCCAGATGAGGGACAGCTCATCCCCACCCCCAAGCCCCATGAGGGGGTGGTATTCCTCACCCATTTCCTCCGCGGACTAGGATTCCCTCTCCATCCCTTCGTCCGGGGCTCAAGTTTTATTACGGCCTGGATTTCCATGATCTAGCCCCAAACTTCATCCTCAACATCTCGGCGTTTATCGTCGTGTGCGAGGCCTTCCTCCGCATCAAGCCCCACTTCGACTTATGGCTGAAGACCTTCAATGTCAAGCCGAAGGTAGTGAGTGGCCGCCAGGCCGAGTGCGGAGACGCCATGGTGGGCAAGATGCCCAACACCACATGGCTCGAGGGCACCTTCGTGGACACCATAAAGGGGTGGCAATCGGGGTTGTTCTATATCACCGAGCCGTGCGACCCCGCATGGGTAGCGGCCCCCGAGTTCCGATCTGGCATCCCCATGTGGCTCACCTCCTGGAAAGAGAAGGGTCTGTCCTGGGGTAATTCAAAAGAGCTGATCGGACTCCAGTCATGTATTCAGAACATGGTGGATAAGAAGCTCAAGCTTGTCAACATAGTCCAGGTTATGCTCATTCGCCAGATACTCCCGTGCCAATAACGGGAGTTTACCTTGTGGGAGTTCAATCCGGCGCAGCACCGAACTCTGAACAGGCGCTTTAACACGACTCATGAAGATGCCTGGAGGGTGCTGTTCAAGGGCGCCGCGGTCCCTCCCCCCATTACTGAGGATCGCGGATTCAGCGCGAAGCGCCACGCCAGTGCGGTAAGTTGTTTTACCTCTTACAGGATATTTGTTATATATATATATATATATATATATATATATATATATATATATATATATATAGATTGGCTCTATGCGGGATCTAAACTCCCGTAATTTTGACAGGACTGGCAGAAGATGGCCGAATAGATCGACTGTCCGGCTCCCTAGCCCGAAGGCCCAGCAGATGCTCTTCTGACAAAGATGCTGACTCCGGCCCCTTATAAGGTGCCGGAGAAGACCAAGAAGTCCAAGGGAGCTCGAAAGAGTTCCCAACGCCAGGCGTTGTCGGACTCACCGTCCGATGACTCTGCGGCGCACTCTTCCCCCGAAGACAAGGAAGAGGAAGAAGAGGCTCCCCCACCGACTGGGGGAGACAAGAAAAGGAAGGCCGCCCCAACTGGGGAGGCCGAAGGGTCCAAGAAGGGAAGGACGCTCCTTCCGGACAGCTCTACCACCGCCGACGAAAGTGAAGACGAGTGGTTGCCCAGGGGCAAGCCCCAGGGGAGATCATAAGTGTTCGGATACCAAAGTAACCCATAGGATTCCTTTGTCGCATTGCTTTCCCTAATGCCGAACTCAATTGTACAGGCCGCCCCGAGCCAATATCGAGGTATCCTCGGACGGCTCCCTGGGCTCGTCACACATGGATAGCGATCCAGTCTCGACCGCCACCTCCCCTCATCCGGCCGACGACGCCGAGGTGCTATCTCAAGAGGCATCGGATCGAGGGGGACAGTCTCGGAGGCGCCTCAAGGCGACCTTCCGGACTCCAGGAGCCGAGGGGATGGGGTCCCCGAGAGCTTCGAGTTTGGCCCTCAGCCGAACACCGCGCCGGACCCTCCAACGGATCCGAGCTCGGGCAGGCGGTACCCTTCTAAGGAGGGTGAGACGCCTATGCTGGTGACCTCTGTCCACCCAGAGGCGCCGGACACTATGTTGGAAGCGCTTCGCAGCGCTTCCATCGAGGAGGAGCACCGCACTATCATGAGTGCGGTGATCCAGAAGGTTCAGTCCGCCAAGGGCGGATTGACTGAAGCCTGTACTAGCCTTTTAACAGGCTTCGAGGTAAGTGTTTTAAAATGTAGTAGAAGTGTTATCGCATAGACAGTAGCCCCAGATGCTTTGTTCGGTGCTCATGAGGAAAAGCCGAACAGAGGATCAAATAATATCATAGGAGTCTAATATAAGTATGTCAATATGCATATGCAGGCTTCGCTTCTGGCGTCCGCCGCACTAACTGCGGAGGTCGCCGTACTGAAGGAGGCCCTCGAGGGGTCCCAGAAAGAGCTCGGCCTTGCTAAGAGGCAGCTCGAGGAGAACAAGGGTAAGTAATACCCCGTCTATAGATATATGTATATAAAAAAGGACGCGATTGCAAAATGACAGGATCATTGTATGTTTTGCCAGGGGCCATGACCGAGGTGGCGACCCTGAAGCAAGCGATGTCCCAGGCTAAAGAAAAGGCGGCCCAGGAGCGCACCGAGCGAGAGAGGAACGAGGCTCGGGTGGGTGAGGTGCAGCAAGAGCTCCAGGCTCTCGTGACAAAGCACGAGGCGTTGGAGCTTGACTTTAAGACGAAAGAGTCTGAGCTTGCCGCGGCCCATGAGAGTGCGAAGAGTGCCAAGGCCGAGGCCCGGAAGGCCCTTCAGGAGAGCGACGCAATGAAGAAGATAGCGGCGGGTAAGGCTTTCTATATGCAAAGCAAGCATGTAGAGGTGAATTACCGATTACTTACCCGAATCCGGAGCTCTTCAGGAGCATTCGCAGATTTGCCCCGCAGTGTGTCCGATGCTGCACTATTCTACCAGGCCGAGGATGGAAGCTCAACGGAGAAGCTGTTCTGGTCTGAGTATGCTAAGGCCGAACATCCGGTAACAATGAGCGACCAGCTGACGCAGATGGCCGAGCTACATAAGGTGACCAATCAGGCCGTGAAGGGCTTCATAGTCCGGTTGTGGCCTGGCGACGCCCTTCCGAACAACTTCTTCGGCCTGGTGAGGCGGCTTGTGGATGCCTGCCCACGGCTGGAGGTCATCAAGCGATCCGTCTGCATTGAAGGTGCATGCCGGGCCTTTGCCCGTGTAAAAACGCAGTGGGTCAAGCTAGACGCTGTGAAGCTGATCAAGGAGGGGCCGCCGGAGGGCAAGGAGCACCGCCACCCCGAGATGTACTATGAGGGTGTTCTGCCGGGCGCCCGTCTTATCGCGGATGAGTGTTCGCAAAATGTAATATTTGAATGAGACTTGCTCGTTTTGTCCTGTATATATGAAAACTTGTATCGTTTTCGCTATGCAACGCTTGTGTGAATTTAAAATATTACCTTCTGTTTGGCTGTGTATCCAATATGAGAGATGGCTAGTTCTCGGCTTCTGCCCCCATGCCACGAGTGCCAGGGTGTTCGAGATAAACCTAAGCACTCTTGTTCCCATGTTTGGGTCCTTTGAGGGAGGTGCTCAGTACAAAGAACAAGGCAACCGGACTAATAATGCTTTATCACTCTCACTTAGGCATAGAATTCTATAATTTTAAATTTCGGCGAAGCCCCTGGTATTCAGAAGGCCGAATTCGGGGTGCGATACATGCCTGTAAGCCGGACGGAGCTGGCCCCTCGCCCTAAGTGGCATAAGTCTTTAGGGACTCGAAAAACCTCGCCGAACAGCGACCAGTCTCTCGCCTTATCAGGACAGTCAGTTTTAGCTTTCTCTACTGAGGTGCTCGGCCCGGCAGAACCGGGGCACAATCGAAGTAGTTCTCCTAGCGCTACCTTTAGCCGATAGAGCGGAACGTAAGGTACCAAAACACAGGAGCCGGGCAAACCCAACATTTGACCAAAGACATGATTCGGAGCTGATGCATATAATGCTATAAGTTCGGGGTGTAGCACATGTGAAAGTGTTCGGACTTTTCACACCATATTGTGGGTATGTAAGCCCCTGGTGCATTGGTCGTACCAGCGTGTACGGTTGCTAGGCGTCATTAATGAACACATAGATATGTATACACATAACAAAAATGTGATAATAGTCGTAATGTCATGCATTGTATATTAAAAAATTGCATTGAAGCAGAGTGATACAAATAGTGTAATGAGCAAAAGAGTAGGACTATGTCCCTTCCAAGGGCGAGCTGAGGAATTATATGAAATCTGTAATCCACCTGGGAATTCTGTAGTTGTCGGCCTCCTTGGTTGCTGTATCATGTGTTCGGCAATAGAGATGTCGGACAATGTTTCCAGAGATTGAAGTCCTGAAAGAAAAAGAAAAATAACCAAACGGGAAGCCCCTGGTGCGGTTTAGGTTGCGTTTTGGGGCGTGCCATAGTTTTCCCTCCCCCTCCGTATCTGTGCCCATGGTATTTTTAATGTGTAATTATGTACGCGCAGCACGAACAACGTTGTTGGGCTGGGATTGAGGTGGCTGTCGTATTGCTACGCGAGCTCAGATCGCGCTAGGCGGTCTATTTGTCGATTGCCCCGAGCGCGCTTGAAGGTGTCCGGGCTTTGAAATGCCGAACTAGTAGATTGCCTTGAGAGGCTGCTTCGCGCTTCTGCTACGAGGGCCGCGGTGTGCTCCTCTGTTCGGAGAGAGCGCTCTGTGTTTCCATTGACTGTAATAACTCCGCGAGGTCCTGGCATCTTGAGCTTGAGGTATGCATAATGTGGTACCGCATTGAATCTAGCGAATGCGGTTCGTCCGAGCAGCGCGTGATAACCACTGCAGAACGGGACTATATCGAAGATTAACTCTTCGCTTCGGAAGTTATCCGGGGATCCGAAGACCAGTTCCAGCGTAATTGAGCCTGTGCACTGGGCCTCTACGCCTGGAATGACGCCTTTAAAGGTCATTTTTGTGGGTTTTATCCTTGAGGGGTCTATACCCATTTTGCACGCTGTGTCCTGATAAAGCAGGTTCAGGCTGCTGCCGCCGTCCATAAGGACTCGAGTGAGGTGAAATCCGTCAATGATTGGGTCTAGGACCAGTGCGGCGAATCCGCCATGACGGATACTAGTGGGGTGGTCCCTACGATCGAAGGTGATCGGACATGGGGACTAAGGGTTGAACTTTGGGGCGACTGGCTCCAATGCATATACGTCCCTGAGCGCACGCTTCCGCTCCCTCTTGGGGATGTGGGTTGCGTATATCATGTTCACCGTCCGCACTTGCGGGGGAAACCTCTTCTGTCCTCTAGTGTGCGGCTGTCGGGGTTCTTCCTCGTCATCACTATGCGGCCCCTTGTCCTTGTTTTCGGCAATTAACTTGCCGGCCTGCTTGAACACCCAACAATCCCTGTTGGTGTGATTGGCTGGCTTGTCTCGGGTGCCGTGTATTTGACACGAGCGATCGAGTATATGGTCCAAGCTAGACGGACCCGGCATACTTTGTTTGAATGGCTTTTTCCGCTGACCGGGTTTAGAGCCTTTGAATCCGGCATTGACTGACGTATCCTCAGTATTTTCGCCGCTAATGCGGCGCTTATGCTTGTTGCGACGTGACCTGCTATTGTCCTCCTTGGTATCTGGGGTACCATGGTTCTTTGATATGTTATTACTGCGAGCCAACCAGCTGTCTTCTCCCGCACAAAAGCGGGTCATGAGCGTCGTGAGGGCTGCCATAGATTTCGGCTTTTCCTGACCAATGTGCTGGGCTAGCCACTCGTATCGGATGTTGTGCTTGAAAGCCGCTAAGGCCTCCTTATCCGAACAGTCGACGATTTGATTTTTCTTTGTAAGGAACCGAGTCCAGAATTGCCCGGCCGACTCTTCTAGCTGCTGAATTATGTGGCTCAAGTCATCGGCGTCTGGTGGTCGCACATAAGTGCCCTAAAAGTTGTCGAGGAATGTGGCTTCCAGATATTCCCAACAGCTAATGGAGTCCACTGGCAAGCTATTAAGCCAGTGTCGTGCTGGTCCTTTGAGTTTTAGTGGGAGGTACTTGATGGTATGTAAGTCATCACCGCGGGCCATGTGGATGTGGAGGAGGAAGTCCTCAATCCATACCACGGGGTCTGTAGTGCCGTCGTATGATTCAATGTTTACAGGTTTGAAACCTTCTGGGAATTGATGTTCCATTACTTCATCTGTGAAGCATAAGGGGTGTGCGGCGCCTCTGTATTGGGCTATATCGCGACGCAGCTCGTATGGGTCCTGCCCGCTGTGTTCGGCCCGGCCGGATTTGCTTTTACTGTATCCAGCGTGATGTTTACCGTCTCATAGAGTGGTGCGCCCTCGTGATCCGTAGATCGATCTTGAGTGCTTTGCTTTGTACTCCAATATGTCTCGCAGGTCTGGCGTATCTCCCCATGCCTTTTTATTTGGATGGCGTTGGGGTGGAGGCTGAGCTTTCGGTAGGAATGCCTCTCTATCGCGGCTGCGAGGTGGCCGGTCAGTCGTATCATACGCTTCTTCCTCTAGTCGGGGTAGTAACCCGCGCCTTGGGTAACTCTTGGAGGGACGCTCGAGTTTATATTCCTCGGCTGCGAGGACTTCAGTCCATTTGTCAGCTAGCAGATCTTGATCAGCTTGAAGCTGCTGCTGCTTTTTCTTCAGGCTATTTCCGTGGCCATAAGCCTGCACTTGAAGCGCTCTTGTTCGACGGGATCCTCTGGTACGGAGAATTCATCATCGCCGAGGCCTGCCTCGTCTTCAGAGGGGGGCATGTAATTTTCATCCTCCTCCTCTCTGCCAGCCGCCCTCTCAGGAGAGCTGGCTCCTTCATCCTCCTGTTCTAAATCTTGCTGGAGGGGATTGTTGTTGTCTTCGGCACTATCCGGAGTGTTATTATCTCCTGTGCCGGTATCACCACTTTTGCTTTGGCGGGACTTAGAGCGGCACCGGTGACGTCGGCACTTGGGTTGCTTCTTGGAGGGGTCATCCTCCGCTATCTCGTCGTCGTTGCCTTCATTGGATGTATCCACCATGTATATGTCATACGATGAGGTGGCTTTCCAGTGCCCTATAAGTGCTGGTTCATGTTCGTCTCCTACATCGTCGTCCATACCGTCGATGTCTTCGGAGTCGAAGTCGAGCATGTCGGTTAAATCATCAATAGTGGCTACAAAGTGGGTGGTGGGTGGGCGTCGAATTTCTTCGTCGTCCGCATCCCAATCCTGTTGGCCATAATCTGGCTAGTGCTCTCCTGACAAAGAGAGAGACGTTAGTGAATTCAGGATGTCGCCGAAGGGCGAGTGCTGAAAGATATCCGCGGTGGTGAATTCCATGATTGGTGCCCAATCGGATTCGATTGGCAGGGGCGCGGATGGTTCTGGGTCCGGAAGAGAGTCCGACACCTTGGAGTCACGGGCCGTGCGGAGGATCATGCTGGTGTTTGGCTCGATCACCATCGAGACTGCAGCCCCTGAGGCAGTGTATAGCCACCCGTTCTCAATTGGCGCAGTTGGCTTCGAGCTAAGGGTTGGAGCTGATGCGGGCGCGGCCTCTGGGGTACCGTCCGGTGGCAGAGCTAGGTCATACCCATCGCGACAGTGCGGCATGCCCAGCTGTGGCTCGAATCCGTCGAAGATCAAGTCCCCACGGATGTTGGCCATGTAATTCAAACTTCCAAATCTGACATGATGGCCAGGGGCGTAGCTTTCAATCTGCTCCAGATGGCCAAGTGAATTAGCACGCAGTGCAAAGCCGCCGAATACGAAGATCTGTCCGGGGAGAAAAGTCTCACCCAGGACCGCATCGCTATCGATGATAGTAGGAGACATCAAGCCTAACATCGATGACATAGAGGAACTCTCAATGAAAGCACCAATGTCGGTGTCAAAACCGGCGGATCTCGGGTAGGGGGTCCCGAACTGTGCGTCTAGGCTGGATGGTAACAGGAGGCAAGGGACATGAAGTTTTACCTAGGTTCGGGCCCTCTTGATGGAGGTAAAACCCTACGTCCTGCTTGATTAATATTGAAGATATGGGTGTTACAAGAGTAGATCTACCACGAGATCAGAGAGGCTAAACCCTAGAAGCTAGCCTATGGTATGATTGTATGTTGTGATTGTTGTCCTACGGACTAAAACCCTTCGGTTTATATAGACACCGAAGAGGGTTACGGTTACACAAGGTCGGTTACAAAGGAGGAGATATCCATATACGTATTGCCTAGCTTGCCTTCCATGCCAACTAGAGTCCCACCCGGACACGAGATAAAGTCTTTAATCTTGTATCTTCATAGTCTAACAGTCCGGCCAATGGAGATAGTCTGGCTGTCCGGAGACCCCCTAATCCAGGACTCCCTCAGTAGCCCCTGAACCAGGCTTCAAAGACGATGAGTCCAGCGAGCAGTTGTCTTCGGCATTGCAAGGCAGGTTCCTTCTCCGAATACATCACAGAAGAATATGAATACAAGGATAGCGTCCGACCCTGCAAAATAAGTTCCACATTTCACCATAGAGAATAATGCTTTCGCAGATCTAATCCGCTAGCTTGTTTTGGCAACATGGCGTTACGTCATGGCCCGGTATCTAGTTTCAACTAATTTTGGACCGTGTTAGGGGGAAGGTCATGCTAGACTGTGTACACGAGGCACGCGTCAGCAGTTAATAATTGGTGTGAAGTCCACCCCAGAAAAAAGACAATAACTCGGGATGATGCGCCGTTAACTTGGACGTTCACACGGGCGCGGCCAATCGTACGGGTGTAGTGGCGCATTCACAAAAAAGGGATCAAACGCTCAGCCTATGTATTTCTCGTGTAAATAGATAATTTAGTGCCACTAGTTATTTACTTTAAACATAGTGCATTGACGTGTTAGTGTAGAGGCACACAAAAAGAAATGGATATTGTAGTCAGCTACTTAAAAGTGTTACTGTCGGTGTCAAAACTGGCAGATCTCGGGTAGGGGTCCCGAACTATGCGTCTAGCCTGGATGGTAACAGGAGGCAAGGGACACGAAGTTTTACCCAGGTTCGGGCCCTCTTGATGGAGGTAAAACCCTACGTCCTGCTTGATTAATATTGAAGATATGGGTGTTACAAGAGTAGATCTACCACGAGATCAGAGAGGCTAAACCCTATAACCTAGCCTATGGTATGATTGTATGTTGTGATTGTTGTCCCACGGACTAAAACCCTTCGGTTTATATAGACACCAGAGAGGGTTAGGGTTACACAAGGTCGGTTACAAAGGAGGAGATATCCATATACGTATTGCCTAGCTTGCCTTCCATGCCAAGTAGAGTCCCACCCGGACACGAGACAAAGTCTTCAATCTTGTATCTTCATAGTCTAAAAGTCCGGCCAATGGAGATAGTCCGGCTGTCCGGAGACCCCCTAATCCAGGACTCCCTCAGTTACCTCATATGATTACATATCCTCCATTTCATAAATTGCGTACCTGTTAAATTCATATATGAATATTGCATATATTACTTCAAAATAGAAACTTAAATCATCCAAGACTAATGAATTTGAATGCAAGAGTAACAATGGTGCATGTACATGATAGCTACATTGGTTGTTTGAAGAAACATCACTGTAACTTTGGCATGCACAACTGAAAAGGTTTATTTAAATAGAAAAAATGTGATATGTGAGTGTCCAATCTTTATAGCGTTGAATCGATATTGTACATTTGGCCGCGATACGAAGTAGATATTGACTTATGTTCAAGCGATGCACGTCCATGATCGCTAGATAGTGATACGTGAATGAATTGTGCAATCTCTCTCACACACATACATATCTCATTTCCCTGTGGGCATCGGAATCACACACGCGCACTTCGTGTATTTCTCTCCCTCTGTCAGGGTTAAATTCGTCTTTCTACCCCGTCCTACAAGTCTCTCACATAAAAACACACACACTCTCTATGTCTAACACGCCCACCCCTTTAATTCCGCCCACCCGCAGCCACTAATGTCTCAAAGTATAATAATGTCTCTCACACATATGCTAGCTACCTATCCCTTAATATAGCTAGATACGTGTCACACAAACTCCTTCTCCCTACTAGCAAGATGCCCATGCATTGCACGAAACATCAAGATGCATTTGTATGAGAAGTTTATCTTGTGGGAGAAAAGGATGAACGAGGGAATGCCTTATTTGCAAATGCGGAGAGGGGTGTGGGTATCTTTTTTGCAAAATTGCCATAGTTTCTTCCTGTCCGTCGGATATAAATCGGATGTCCTATATTGCAGGATGGCAGGAACACCATCATCACCAACTCTGTTTTTTATAAGAGTAGAGATACGTGAGTGTCACTACCCCCCCCCCCCCACACACACCCACACTTCCCAACACCGAAGGAGTAGGGTGACACCTCGATCTTGATACTAATCTATCGAATGGCTTCTCTCTCAAACATACACACACACACACTACCCGACACCGAAGGAGTAGGGTGGCACATCGATCTTGATAATAATATATCTACTCCTCTTTCAAACACACACACACTCGCTAGTTGTGCCTCTGTGCCTACCGCGCACACTCTTGATACATCTTTCTCTCCCCCGAACAATGATAGCAGAAGGGTGACAACTCGATCTGATCATAATCTGTCAATTGGTTTCTCTCTCAAACATTGTGTTTTGGTGCCTCGCTCGGTAGCCCCCTCGATATGTAGACTTCTCGCGCACGCACAACTGTAGTGACGATGACGCTGAACCCAGTGTGCCTTGTTTTTACCGGCCTCATGTGATAGTTTTCACCCTGTTTCTGTTAATTAACAAGGCAACCTTTTCTTTGTTACTACTAGTAAATCTGAAATCATTTGGGGCAGACATAAAATATATCACTTCAACCCAATTATCGCAGCAGCTATTCCAAAAGAAATGAGATAGCTTCCCGTGCGTTGCACGGAACATCAAGATGCATTTGTATGACTAGTTTATCTTGTGAGATAAAAGGTTGAACAAGGGAAGGCCTTATTTGCGAACGTGGAGAGACGTGTGGGTATATTTAAAATTGCCATAGTTTCTTTCCTATCCGTTAGATATAAATCTGACGGCCTATATTGCAGGATGGCACGCACACCATCATCACCAACTCTGTTTTCTACTCCCTCCATCCAAAAGTACTTCTCATCAAAATGGATAAAAAGAGATGTATCTAAAACTAAAATACGTCTAGATACATTTCCTTTTATCCATTTTGATGACAAGTATTTCCGGACGGAGGGATTATTTGTCTTTTTAGAGATTTCAACAAGTGACTATGACCGGACCTTACCAACATACTCAAAAAAGTAGTCCATAATTTTGATGTTACCCTCTTTTCTTGGCGGTGCAGTGCCATCTGGATACCTCATAAATAAATCAAGGACAAATCTGACCCCTTCCTGAAAAGACATACGGAGCAAAATGAGTGAATCTACACTCTAAAATATGTCTACATACACATCCTTATGTGGTAGTCCATTTGAAATCTGAAAAAGACAAATATTTAGGAACTAATGGAGTATATATAAGAGTAGACATGTAGATATATCTCCAGCATGGTCTACAACAAAAATGTGCTGGGCTGGTTAGCGCCGGATGCTCCCAACGGATGACATGAGTTCGAAATCTGTCTTTTAACTTTATATTTTTATATTATATATTACTCTACTTATTTAATATATACTTCTTTCGCTACTGTACTGACAGTGGAACCCACAGAGTACTTAGAATACAAGATTAAGGATGGACTTATTTCTTTTTAACTTTCTGTATGAAGCTGTAGCCACCTTGCAAGTCATGTGTACACTGTACATGCAATTAACTTTTTATAGAGGGACAATCATACAGACAATTAACTCAAATGGATTGGATGTCACTCTATTATTTCCAGCATAAAGAGCATCTCCAACGGCAGCCGGCAAATTTCCTCCCGCTTCCTTAAGCGGAGGACGACATCAAACGCCAGCGGCATACATTTTTACAACTCTAACAAACCAGATGAAATTCGTGCAAACACGGACTGATTTCATATAAGCATGAAGGATTTCGTATAAAAAAGTCGGATCTTCATATAAACATGATGGATTTCATTACATTTCCATGAACTAAGAGGTGCCAATCCGACTCTCTTGTATAATTAATACTCCCTCCGTCCGGAAATACTTGTCCTAGAAATGGATGTATCTAGACTTATTTTAGTTCTAAATGGCCGCCCGCGGATCCCTTTGACTTCCTCATGTCCGTCAGACACTTGCAGGGTCGATGAAGGTCCTCAGAAGAGACGAAGCAGCAAAGAAACCACCTGAATCCGCGGTCGTCGCCTCGACGGTGGCCTTCATGGATCCCAAGTGGCGGCGGCCTCCCGTGTTCTACTTTTCCTCGATGATGGCAGTGGACACGGAGAAGCTGGCCATCGACTCGCCTCTCTCCATGCACCCTGCTTCTGTCTCTGCCTGCATGGTGCTACCGCAGGCACGGGAGGCGCGCCCACAGACATGGGAGGCGCGGCCACCGCAGACACTGGTGGCGCGGTACGACGCGACAGCGACGGCGCCCGTACCAGCGTGGAGCAACTCGCCACTCCTCATCGAGCTGAACTGGAGCGGCGAGTTGCTGAACCACGCGCCTGCTTGGGGCGGCAAATGGCTCCATCGGGCCAAGCGAGGTTGGTGAAGCACCGAGCGGCCTTGCCCATATCCGGAGGGCTCGGCGGGCCACCCAGCCGGGTAATATGCCGGAGAACGGCTCATCGAAAGCCATCAGAAGAGTGGAGAAAATGGTGAAGGAGGAGATGGGGGAGCGGCAGAGGGGTGCGATTCTTGCCTGCTGTCTGTCTGGCCTCGTGTAAATAGAGGGCGGACGGTAGGACCTTGGCCGGCGTCTGGCCTCGTTTAAACTGAGGGCGGACGGGATGAGCTCGGCCGGTGTTGCGTTTAATTCCAGCCCGCTCATGAACGGACGTGTGGCCAGAGTAGGATTCTCGGTTTGCATGCGGGTTTAACGGAGGGGTTTAATGGAGGTGCCGGGCTCGCAGCAGGCGGCACAGTACTATTCGATTTGACAGCAGTAATGAGCCGTCAAATCACAAAGGCCCTCGCCTCTCGTGAAACCGACCGAGCTAGACTTCCCCGCCCTCTAGCCTTTTAAATAAATGTATATACTCCACTTTTGTACAGTAGTAGTGTCGATGGATTGCGCCATGGAGCAAAACTTGAAATTAAAAAAAGGTGGTACATATAGAGAGGGAGTATTCGATTTGACAGCGGGCGGCGCAGTTCCCGATATGGCTTTAATGCAGACGAGGGAGGGAGTAGCGGTTCCTGATATGTTGAATGGCCAATGCATCCTCCTTCAATTAATGCATGAGGGAAGTAATGGGAGGAGGTTCGGGAAAAGAGGCTGCACGATGTGAATGCAATGCAGTTTGCCCTCATTGCCCTCATATAAAGGCACCCCTCCATTCCAATGCATCTACCACATCGTACGCACCTAAGCATTTGCCTAAGCACCTACAGTAAGCGCAAAAGAGCTCACTCCAGACCCATGGCGGCGATGCAGATGAGCGGCCAGCGGCTGCGCCAGATGGTCCACGACGCCGGCCTGCGGCATGGCGCCAAGGATCATCTCTAGACGGTGTTGGAGACCGGCTGGTGGATGGCCGCCGTCGACGCCAACTATGAATCTTAGTTGGACCAGATGATCGTTGCCACCAGCAACAAGTTCACTGTCCTGAAGAAGCTCGCGGACGACATCACTGTACTCCTCCAGCCCGCGCGCCCGGGCTCATCATTGCCTGCCACCCTAATCGGCCTCCATGGCCGGAACCTCTTTCAAGCACTGGTGGCCCTGCGACTGTTCGCCAACACCATGAAGAATGTCCACCTAGAGGTCATGCTCGCCGCGAGGCGCCTCGCCCTGCAAGAATTCGTCGACCTACACATCCACGTGTACGAGGAAATCGTGTACATAGGTATCTACAAGGCCAGTGAGGACGCTACGATGTTGGCCTTCCTCAACCGGCTGGAAGCCTTGGATGCCTTTGCTGAGAAGCACCTCGACCTCCCCACAAAAGTCGCAGCTCCTTAGTCGCCGGTCGGTGGCTCGACACACTAAGTTGAGTAGTAGGAGGTCGTACGTTTGTGGATCCATCTTTCTTCTTGCCTTCTGTAACCACCACTTCGATCGCATCATCGTGGCCTTAATTCTTATTGTGATGTTGCATTCTCGTTCCAGTCAACACCGACATGTGCGATCCCTTTGCTTAATTAAATGCATCACTGTAACTAGTACTCCGTCCGTTAATTTATAAGTTGTGCTTACCTTTTCCATCAACTTCGTGCAATGCGCGGGAATCTTGCTAGAAACACTAGAATATGTCTATATAATCCGTATGTGATAGTCCATTTGAAATCTCAAAAATGACAAATATTTAGGTACGGAGGGAGTAATATATTAGGAGTATATCAAATCAATAGTGATTTCTTTCAAGTTTGTGAACAAATACTACTATTCTACTACTTTGGAACCGTCGCAACGCACGGGCACATTGCTGGTAACAGGAAAAGGCCTGCCGCGTTTGCGTCGCACCCCCACATGCCCGGGAATCGGGAGTACAACACGGCCCGTCCAGCACGACACAGAGCTTAGGGAAGGCGTGTTGCCTAGCATTTTCACTTTCATGTGGGACCGCCGTTGAGCAAACCAACACCCCGCCCGCCGTCGGGTTGGAAAACAGAAATGAGGGGAAGATCTAGCTGTAGCACGGAAGCCAAAAAATTTGGTGTCAGACGGGGCTCGCTGATAGAGTAGGAGCATTCCATACTAGTACTACTCCTACTAGTACCAAGTTTGTACTCCTAATACTATATTACTAGTACTACCACTATAGAACTAGTAGGTACGTGCACGGCACAGCATCGTAGGAACAAAAAAGGGAAGATCTTGTTTTGGGTGATTTATCTTTTTTTCAATCAACATAGTATGAATAATATGATGTGGGGGGCACCCAAGAAGCTTATGTGGCTTGGTTGCATGGCTACGGAAGGTTAGAGAAAAATAAATAGATAATGTGTTTAGAGTGCAGACCTTAAATGCGGCTGGCCCACATGTCATTCTCATGGTGGTGGCGTGGTTCGCGACTCACTCGTTCAAGATGAACCGGCCAGTGGTGGCGTGGCCATGGCGAGGGTGCCACAGCTGGGCATCGGGGCGTTACGAGGTGTAGATGGCCACACCGGCGGGTACTACCTGTTGTACATATGTACTCCAGCTGAGGATTGATGCCTGGGACGAAATGTGTCATAGCCGCTGGATGAAAATTTGATGGTGCGGGAGTACGGATCGGAGCACAGCAGTGGAGCAAGCAAACCGCGTCCAATCGGGTGTGTCTCTGATAGAAAGTTGATGGTTGCCGCAGTTCAGCTGGCCAGCATGTCATGCACACAAAGGCAGAGGAGTGGTGGGGCCGAGAGGGATGAGGGGAACGTCGGGGGGTTGAGGATCCCTGGACTCGAACAATCCTACCATTCTGTCACTAACATGTGGGACCCATAAGCGTGGGTCCCACTTGTCAGCAAAGGAAAGGCAGGGCAAGGCAGTGATAGCCACGTCAGAGGATCCATGTCCACGTCGGGGGACGTCGTGCCGTGGGTTGGAGCGGCGTCATGGGAATCGCGTGTGGGTGTGGCAGTGGTAGAAACAAGAAATGTGATGGTCGCCGTGGTTCAACTTCCATGGACAAGTTGTCATGTCTGCTGACACATGTATATCAAAACTAGAGTGTTTATATTTCAAGCACGTGAACAAGTATTATTCTACTACTTTGGATCCATTGCAACGCACGGGCCAGCACATTGGTAGTAGTAGTGTCCATCTCTATTTCTAGAGGCCTTCCCTCGTTCATTCTTTTCTCTCACAAGATAAACTACTCATACAAATGCATCTTGATGTTCCGTGGAACGCACGAGGATGTTTCCTTTGGGGTCTCTCCAGCGCGGCGTGGCCGTAGTTGCAAGTTGACGCCCCTTGAGATGCCGACGTTGAGGGGCACTCGGATTTCCTCCGATGAGCAGGTAAGATGAGTTTGATCATGTAGTAAATGCATTCTAAAGACTACTTCCGTGTCCATTTCCTAATTCGCCCCCTGCCCATTGTTTCACAGGTCAGGCTCGGTGCAAGTGGAGATTGGCTTGCATATGTATGGGAGGGTACCAACATCAATTTGCACAACATTTACAACGGTGACACCGTTCTCGTAGAACCTTCGTCCAACATTGGGATCAGCCATGCAACGGGCCATCGCATGAATTGGTACGATGGAACCACGGTGAGATTGAATAAGATAGCACGAACCTTGCACATGGCGGTCAAAGGCCGACCATGCTGTCTGCGGCCGATTTGTTACCGTACGAGTAGGAAGACGTTGTGCTCCTTTCTAACCGCATCTTCACGGTGACAAACTAGGGGACTTATCTTGTATGGGACACATCCTACGATATACTCCCTCTCTCCCAGTTTATTTGTTTTGAATCTTTTCATTTTATAAGTTTCAAATTCAAATTTAGAGCTCCCCATCACATGTTGAGATTACAATGTCCATTAAATCGTTGCGTGCATGTATAGTAAAGAAACAAATCTCGAGTTTGGCACGAGTTCGTGCTGCGGGAGCACCACAAGCCCTGGCGCAGGAGTTACATTTCCCTCCTAGGGCCGTCGGGACTAAGCTTCAGCGCCTTACTACACCTGCATTTGAGTCAATAACATGTGGACCCGATAGGTGTCTGGTCCACATGTAATGCTCCCGTAGGCAGAGGGGCAGTGGGGCCAAGAGGGGTGAGCCGCAGGTCAGGGGACGTGTGGTTTCTTGGGTTCGAGCAGCGTCGTGGGAATCGCGGGTGGCAGTGGTATAAACTTGATGCTTGCCGCATTTAGGTGGCCCACATGTCATGCACACAAAGGCAGAGGGGCGGTGCGGCTGAGAGGGGTGAGGCACATGTCGGGGGGCGTGGTGCCGTGGGTTGGAGAGGCGTCGTGGGAATCGCAAGATGAAACGTGATGGTCGCCGTAGTTGAACTTCCATGGACAAGCTGTCATGTCTACGGACACATGCACTGCATACCGATCACTGGAAGGAGTAGCAGAGAAAGCTATATATGCGGATAAATAGTTCCTTATAGTCAAGCGAACCCACGCTACTACTCTGTTCCAAAGACATGCACACCATCGAAATAGTCCACCTTTTCTTCTTCTTCTTCTTCTTCTTCTTCTTCTTCTTCTTCTTCTTCTTCTTCTTCTTCTTCTTCTTCTTCTTCTTCTTCTTCTTCTATGTGGGAGACGGCTTCGCAAAAAGCTCTTTGGACCTTGCAGCTATCTCGAAACTCACACGGGCATCGAGGGCAGCATATTTTATCCGCTCGTACGTCAAGGGATAATTCTCCCATCCAGACGACCTTAATGCCACCATCTCGTCACCCTTCTGAAGATTTGTACCGAGCACAAAATTTGCTACGTCGAATAGGGATGGTGCCTGTTTATCACAATATTCTACAGGAATTTTGATTCTGGTTTGTAGGTCAGCGATGCTTTTCAAATCAAGGTTTTACGGCTCCAGCTTCTGTTTGTCCCCTTCGATGGCTGCCCCACGGAAGTATACGTCCTCCCGAGACAAGAAATAGTGAAGCGCACGTGGTATGGAGGGCGAGTGTATGATGTGGTACACCAAAACATCATCTTCGTGGCACAACTGAAGGACGGCGGCGCGCTGGATCTTCCCAGGGGCACGCTCCGTGTACTCTGCGTCGAGACCGATGACCCTCGTCTCTACCTTTTCGAGGGAGTTGGATACATTGTTGATCCATTTCCGAACAACCCTTGGGTGGACGGTGACCGTGGCAACTATGCGCATCGAGCCTTCGATGAGGACATGTTGGACGCTAAAAACCTGCATCTCGATCTCTTCCTCCATTTGGAACCGCTGGAACGGAGGGCTATGTTTGGAGAATTAGGATTAGATGGCTAGTCTAACTGAAGTAGTAGATGATTATTTAAGGAGGTTAAAACAATGTGAACGCAGTGGGGTTTGGATACAAATGAAGACGAAGGGGAGGTGAAGAAGCCGAGGAGAATCGGTTCCCGATGGAGAAGTAAATGGGAGAAGTGGCGTGCAGGCAGCTGATTAGACAGCTAGGTAGACTAAACGAAAAGGCTATGCGGGTAGACTGATGAGTCGTACCTGTTTGTGTACGTGCCTATCCTTCTTGATAGGTGGGACCTATGCAAATAGATAAAAAATGTGTCGTAGTTTTTTTTGAGCGCGCGAGTGGGAGACACAACATTCTCTGGTTAAGGAATACTCCCTCCGTTTAGGTGAGTATAAGTCACCTTATGAAAAACAGGTTTTCCCAAAACATTTAGGCATGGAGCATTAACTTCCTGCTCGATCCCCTCCCAGCCTCGTTAGCCAGCGTTCTCTTCCTCTGCTGCCGCGTTCTACCTTTCCATATTTCCTCTTCTCAAGTGTGCAACGATCTGCATGCCGTCCTTGATTCACCAGAACGACCACTGCATGCATCGCGACAGGGCGTTGATTGGGCATGCATGAGAATTTGGTTAGTCCTGCTTCGGTCGCTGCATGCTGTCGCTCAACAGTGGCATGGCGGCGCATGACGACCAGTTTGCCGGCAAAGTGCTGATGGTAACCATCAACGGCGACCGGCCTCCCGTCTCGCTGGACGACCTTGTCAAAGCTCTTGGCATTGCGCACGGCATCCAAATAAGTGACTTGCTCGTCGAAGTCTGTCCGCCATCGGCTGATTTCTTCGTCAGGTTCCGGACAACTTTCGACTGCAGTCGTGTGTTCGAATCTTCCCGGCATTTGTTTTGTGATGGCCTGCTGGTGAGCTTTGATCGGTGGCACCCAGGATGGGGCTTGGTGCCCTCTGGGCTTGAGTTTTTAACAAAGCTTACCTTCCACGGCATGCCTCGACGTGCTTGGAACAACGAGCCCATGAATGAGCTTATCAACGACCTTGGAGGTGAGCTCGTAAGTATGTTTGTTCCTCCAGACAGCTGGGCTCTGACGGTTATGGCATGGATGAAGAAGCCGTCCACCATATCGAAGGTGATTGGTGTTGAGATACCGGTGCAGGAACCGGGGTTGTACTATTCGTCGCCACCAAGGCCGCCGCAGACCACGTTAGGGATGTACCTGTATCGAGTGTTCGTGCATGTCGAAGAAGTGGTCAATCCATCAACCGAAGTCCTGCCGCCACCGCTGGTGCCAGGGTCCATCGACGACGTCCATTACAGGAGTCAACGTCAGACTTTCCTCGTGTTGCTTGGAACGATGGATGGCACATGGCCTACTCCATCGCGCGGCGGAGGCCACTGCTTCTTTGGGAGAAGAGGCAGGGCTAGCTGCCTAGATGTGCTCTAATTTGAGGTAACAACTGAATCTTGTCAGATACTCCCTCCGTTCTAAATTACTCGTCGCAGAAATGAATGTATCTAGAACTAAAATACATCTAGATACATCCATACCCGCGACAAGTAATTCGGAATGAAGGGAGTACTAGTTAAATTCGAGCTATGGGTGTGAAGCACTAATATGCGAGTACATTTGATTGTGACCTGTTCTAATTTTGTACCTGAATTTTTTTAGAAAGGGATGTACATCAACTCAATGTGCTAGCAGAACTTATTGTGTTGTCTGTCTGTTTTCTTTGCACAACATTCAAGATATTTTCCCGTCATTGATAAAGACGATGAACCGTTATGTACGACTTCGTTGGTTTCAACATAGCCCTCCCCGTAGCGATCCACTGCTTCCATCCTGATTGTGCCGCTTGCGTGAAATTTTTGTATGCAAGTTCAGTGTGCTATGATGTTCTATATGATTGTGTCTACTATATAAGTTTTCACTGAGCATCAGCAATGCATATGGCTGAAAGATGTATTTACGAGCATCGACCGATGGGTCTCTCTCTCTATCTCTCTCTCTTTCACACACACACACATGCACACACACGCGCACACGCACAAGTGGGACCTGTTGAATTATTTATTTGCTCGTGACAGCTTTTAATTAGTTTCCACTGTAATCTAACTTTTTTCTAAAGTTATTAATTGAGCTTAGTGACTTCAAAAAGTTGTACAGAAGCCTTGTTTGGGCCTTTCCGGCGTCGCTGAGATGAGTAACCATGTTAGGTTGTACTGTACTACACATGCCTTTTTTCAACATCAGCAATGCAACTGGGCCGACAGTTGTACACAATATCCGGGTCAACTTGTTATTCTCCACCCCGCTGGGCTGCAAACTTTCCTAGGAGGTATGCATTAGGCTTAACAAGAAAATGGACTTGAAGAAATAATAAATGGGATGTAATTATAATAACTGGACAGTTACTATGCACCAAACACGTAATTAGTTTGAAAAATATATTATTTTTGGAATTTGAAAATTTTAATTTCATTACTTGTTGCACGCGCAATATTTCGTTGGATTTTAACATAATACAACTTTATTTTAAAATTATATTTAACCTGACTAGAAATTTCGGATAAAAATATTTCGGATCCCATCAAAATGTGGGAATTTTTTTTGAATTCTGTTTTGAGCAGTTGTTTGAAATTATTAATCGTTGTCCTAGCTAGAAGTTGGGCTATACTTTTAACAAACTGTAAATGGGCTGTAGTAAATTCCATTAGAATTAAAAAATGGGTTGTACATTCTTACAAATCGCAAATGGGCTATATGTTCTCTGCCAAATCCGAGCCGTGGGCCTACTAAGTTGACGCGTACCAAGGGCTTTGTCAACTTTGTCAATATAAACGATTCTAGCTGCAGTGATCGTATGATGTCCATCCAACGGCCGTAGTGCTTCTTCAACCTCTGGTCTTCTTGCTCCAGCCTCCCAAAGCGGCGCCGGTCGTGTCGCGTGCTCCTGCCTCCCATGGCCGGCAGTGATGCCGCGGAGGCCTCGCCGCCCCGTACTACTCCCACCGCTGGCCAGACCATCCCTCTACTCACCCACACCCCCTGTTGTTCTGCGGCGACGGCAGCCTCACACCGCAGCCGAACCAGTCAACCCTCGTACTCCTCTCCGCGTGGGCTTCCACTGTCGCGTCTTCCCTGGCTCCGCGTCGTCCCCTTCCAAGGCCTCGCCGTCGTCCAGACCACCGCCCTAGTGCTCTCGGTGCGGCATGGTCAACATGGTCAATGACCGACTTCCATCGGAAGAGTACTGTACGTGGAGAGGTTGACAGCTGGGTCCAGGTGGCCGCAAGGAAGTGCCTCCTTATTACGCGCAAAATAAGTATTCCTCCACCTGACAGAAGGGACCCACCGAACGGGCCACCTTATTTCACGAGAAAAACGTTTCCCCCGCCCCCCCGACTGTTGGGACCCACCGGACGGGCCAGCGTATTTCGTGAAAAAAAACGTCCCCCCCGCTGTCAACTCGGACCCACCAGAAGTGCCTCCTTATTACGCACAAAAAATGAATACTCCCCCTGCTAGCTGGGACCCACCATGGTGGGAGGCTGACTTGTGGGCCTACTAAGTTGATTGGGACGGGGGCCTTTGTCAACTTTAGTCAATATGAACGATTCTAGCTCCAGTGACCGTACGATGTCCATCCAACGGCCGTAGTGCTTCTTCAACCTCTGGTCTTCTTGCTCCAGCCGCCTAAAGCACAACCGGTCGTGCCGCATGCTCCTGCCTCTCGTGGCCGCCTGTGCTGCCGTGGAGGCCTCACTGCCCCCTACTATTCCCACTGCTGGCCAGGCCCTGCGGTGACGGCAGCCTCACACCGCAGCCGAACCAGTGAACCCTCGTACTCCTCTCCGCGCGGGCTTCCGCTGCCGCGTCTTCCCCGGCTACCCGTCGTCCCCTTCCTAGGCCTCGCTGTCGTCCACCGCCCTGGTTCTCTCAGCACGGCGTGGTCAACGTGGTCAAGGAACGACTTCCATCGGACGTGGACTGTACGTGGAGAGGCCGACAGCTGGGTCCACGGCCGCAGCAAGGAAGTGCCTCCTTATTACGCGGAAAATAATGATTCCTCCACCTGACAGCTAGGACCCACCGGACGGGCCACTGTATTTCGTGAAAAAACTTTTCCCCTGACTGCTGGGACCCACCAGCTACATCTTCGCACGCAAGGAAGTGCGTTCGAAAAAAAACGATTCGCCCACCTGACTGCTGGGACCCACCACCTACATTAAGCGAAGATAGACCGGAATCACATCGAGCAAAGCAGCACAACCTTTAAAGGAATAATCCCCAGTAGGGAAGCGCGCTGTACAGGCAAAATCACACTAGATGTGGTGTTCGGCACACCGGAGAATTATAGGTTCGAAGAGATTACATTCCAAGTGGCCCCGTTGAGTAGCGGTTACCACGCCCTGTTAGGGCGGGAGGCGTTCACAATCTTCCAAGCCATACCCCATTACGAGTACATGAAGCTCAAAATGCTCGGGCCTAACGGAATTATCACTCTTGCTAGTGATCCGGACACAACACTCTGCGCCGAAAACAAGACAGCCGCACTGGCCCTCGAGGCATTATCCGAAGCCCTAGCAGCTGAGGAACTGACTGCGCTGCGCTCCACGGTGAACAGGGATGATGTGATACTCGATAAGAGATCCAAGTCCACCTCTTTTAAACACGCGGATGAAATAGTCAAATTCCAAGTCCATCCAACGGACCCTACAAAAACAGCTTCCATCGGGGCACAATTAAACCCTGACGTAGATGCCGCACTACGAGAGTTCCTACGCGAGAACTGGGACATTTTTGCCTGGCACCCTTCAGACATGCCAGGAATCCCACGCAGGCTGGCCGAGCACAGCCTCAATATTCTCAAGGGATTCAAGCCGGTCAAGCAGGATCTTCGGCGTTTCTCTGAACCTAAGAGACAAGCCATGGGAGAAGAACTAGCCAAGTTATTGGAGGCCGGATTCATTAGAGAAATAAAACACCCAGTGTAACGCCCTCGATGCGGCTATATCTCCCACGTGTCGAAGCACGACTTAGAGGCATAACCGGATTGAAAACAATGTCGCAAGTGAGGTAATCTTCACACAACCCATGTAATACATAAGGGAAAGAGATACATAGTTGGCTTACAATCGCCACTTCACACAATTACATGAATAAAGCATTACATCATCCAAATACAATCAGGGCCCGACTATGGAGCCAAAATAAAAGAAGAACCCCAAATGCGACAAAGGTCCCCGATCGACCCCAACTGGGCTCCACTACTGATCAACAAGAAAGAAACAACACAAAGGACAAGATCTTCATTGAGCTCCTCCTGACTTGGTTGCGTCATCTGGAATGGCATCATCGACACCTGCAAGCTGGTTTTGGAAGTATGTGTGAGTCACGGGGACTCAGCAATCGTGCACCCTCGCGGTCAAGACTATTTAAGCTTATGGGTAAGGTAAAAGGTATGAGGTGGAGCTGCAGCAAGCGACTAGCATATATGGTGGCTAAACATACGCAAATGAGAGCGAGAAGAGAAGGCAAAGCACGGTCGATAAAAGTATGATCAAGAAGTGATCCTAGAACAACGTACGTCAAGCATAACTCCAACAACCGTGTTCACTTCCCGGACTCCGCCGGAAAGAGACCATCATGGTTACACACGCGGTTGATGTATTTTAATTAAGGTCAACTTCAGGTTTTCTACAACCGGACGTTAACAAATTCCCATCTGCCCATAACCGCGGGCACGGCTTTCGAAAGTTCAAATCCCTGCAGGGGTGTCCCAACTTAGCCCATCACAAACTCTCACGGTCAACGAAGGAATAGACCTCCTCCCGAGACATTCCGATCAGACTCGGTATCCGGGTTCTACAAGACATCCTCGACAATGGTAAAACAAGTCCAGCAAAGCCGCCCGATGCGCCGACATCCTGATAGGAGCTGCACATATCTCGTTCTCAGGGCAACACCGGAAGAACACTACGTACAGCTAAAACCAGCCCTCAAGTTTCCCTGAGGTGGCACCGCAAGTGGCTCTGTTTCGGACCAACACTTAGACAAGCACTGGCCCGGGGGGTTAAAATAAAGATGACCCTTGGGCTGGCCTAACCCAAGGGAAAAATGCTAGGTGGCGAATGGTAAAACCAAGGTTGGGCCTTGCTAGAGGAGTTTTATTCAAAGCAAACTGTCAAGGGGTTCCCATTATAACCCAACCGCATAAGGAACGCAAAATCCAGGAACATAACACCGATATGACGGAAACTAGGGCGGCAAGAGGGGAACAAAACACCAGGCATAAGGCCGGGCCTTCCACCCTTTACCAAGTATATAGATGCATTAGTTAAATAAGGAATAATGTGATATCCCAACAAGTAAACATGTTCCAACAAGGAACAACACCTCCATGTTCCAACAAGGAACAAACTTCAATCTTCACCTGCAACTAACAACGCTATAAGATGGGCTGGGCAAAGCGATAACATAGCCAAACAACGGTTTGCTAGGACAAGGTGGGTTAGAGGCTTGGTTCAGCAATATAGGAGGCATGATAAGCAAGTGGTAGGTATCGCAGCATAGGCATAGCAAAAGAGTGAGCAACTAGCAAGCAAAGATAGAAGTGATTTCGAGGGTATGGTCATCTTTCCTGAAATCCCGCAAGGAAGAAGAACGAGTCCATGAAGAAGACAAACGACGTAGTCGAACGGTTCCTCACAATCGCGACGTTATCGGAACCAACCCAAAGAAGCAACACCGGAAAGAAGCAAACAATCATGGTAAAACAACCAACACATAAGCATGACACGATGCGCAAACAAGTATGATGCATGTCCGGTTTAATGAGGCATGCCATGGCAACAAGCGCAAATAACACTACAAATTAAGTGGAGCTCAATATGCCATGGAGTTGCATATTGAAGAAAACACCACATGACTTATTTAGTTCTCTCTCATTTATGTACCCAACAATATTAGATGTTGTTAAACATGGCAAGAGGGTGAAGCAAAATAAAACTACCTATCTAGTCAAGTTTAAATGAGGCCGAAAGCAACGAACAACAATTCCGGAAAATCCTCATATGCATAATTTAAGGTTTGGTACTGTTCTGCCCTAAGCATTATTTTAGAGTTGCTAAACATGCAAGATGAGTGCACCATGTTAAACTAGGTATTTTTCTACCCCATTTACATATAAATTTTATTAAATTTGGAGCTACGGTTAATTAGTTATGAATTAAAACATTTTAACATGGCATAGGAGCAAATTTAATCAAACATCATTTTAAACATTTCAAACATGGATGAAAGTTGCATATTATTAAACTAGACAAAATTCTAAGCAACTTTCATATATAAATTGTTTTAATCCGATGCACGGTTATTAAGTTATTATATGCATGAAGTTAAGGGGCTATTCTGTAAAACTGTAATCTCTGGAAAAATGATTAAATTCGTCCAGAAAAAAAACGTTAAGCGGGCCGAATCTGAAAGCACTGCTAGCCCAGCCGAGAGGGGGTGTGGTCTTACATTGGGCCAAGGCCTGCTAGTGCAGGGAGTGGCCGGCAGAGGTGGGCCGCGCCCAGAGGCAGAGGCGAGGAGGGTCATCCCCTGGCGCAAGTCAACGGCTGGAGCATTGACGAGCCCGACGCTCGTCGTCTCCCTGATGAACGAGGCGGCAAGGAGCGCCGGGGCGGACTTGGCGCGGGACTCCGGGACGGCGCGGTGGCGGATCCGGGCGAGGAATGTCGAGGACGCGGCAGGAGCGAGAAGCGGCGGGTCGACGAGGCAACCTGTGATAGGGAGCTCGGGCGCCTGGGGAAGAAGTGCGGGCGGCAGAGGAGGAGGTCGAGCGCGATGCGAAGCTCCAAGGGGAGGCCATGGCGGGTCCCTGGGTGGCGGAGGGCGTCGGCAGGAGGTGCTGCAAGGAGGTCTCAGGCGCCATGGCAAATCGGGAGGAGGCGGCTATTCCTGCAGCAATGAAGTACAGAGAGAGAGGGAGATCGCGTGAGGGAGAGAAGAGAATAGAAAAACAAAGCGGAGGAAGATAGGAGAAGAGGAAGGCAGCCCTGCTGGCTACGATCGGCGCAGACGAGAAGGTAGGGCCTCGGGCGTGGGGCTCCAGGGGAGGCGCAGGGGAGCTGCGGGCTTCCAGATCAGACACGAGGAGGACGGCGTACGGGGACGAGCGAGGCTCTCGGGCAGAGGCGGTGGTGGCCTTGATCCGAACGAGATAGAGAGGAGCGGATCAGTGGTTAGATGTTGATAGGTGGGGATGGATCCTGAGGATAAAATGGTGAGTGGGTGGCGGCGGTGCGATGGGACAAGGGGGAGGATTTTTAGGGTTAGGCTAGAGTTTGATCTATATATAGCAAAAAGGCTAAGTTTAGGGGCATTTGGACCCTCCGATCTTAATCGGACGGTCACGGATGAATAGGCTAGGGAGATCAAATAAGAAAATGGAGACGTTTTGTAGATCTTTGGGGTTGATCCGGACACAACGGTGGCGACAGTCCGGGTCGGGTTTGGGACAACTTTCGGACGCGCGCGAGGGGGCTGCGGGCTGACGAGAGAGGTTAGGTTGGACCTGACGGTAGGGAGTGGGTTGTGTAGATGGTCTCGAGCTGAGAGAAGAGAAAATAGAGGCCCGACGACTGTTTCCGGAGACCAAAAACGTCCGACGTTAGACTGGCTATACTGCCGCTATAGTTAATCGTTGGGGGATCAAACGAACTCCGAATGCGATGAAACTTGGCGGGTGACCTACTAACAACATAACAACACTGCACGCCAACTTTCAACCCATTCCGAGAACATTTTTCGGCCACTTATAAAATAATATCTCGGACATGCCGCGGGCGCGTGCAAGTGGGTCTGGGCTCAAAATGGACAACGAAGAGAACGAGGAGGCCGGGATGGATGCAAGTTTTGAAAACATGATGATGCAATGCACATGATGACATGATGAAATGCAACACACAAGCAAATGACATGGCAACAACAGCGAATAACGGGAAGACACATGGCGCAACGGTCTCGGGGCGTTACAACACTCCACCACTACGAGAGGATCTCGTCCCGAGATCTAGAATGGCACCGGAGGGAAAATGGAAGAGAAAGAAAAGAGGTAAAACTAAGTTGCTCCTTAGACAAACGAGTGAAAACCAAGAACCTTGAAGAGGTTAAGCCATATCGAGAAAAAGAATACAACGGAGATGAATGAAGTTGAAAACACTCCGTTAGAAAAAGAGGGACAAAGAACATTGCGAAAAACCTTGAGGTTTAAGGGAAGATATATAAAGGAAACACTCCGTTAAGGAAGGGGATCAAGGAAGACCAAATTCGGGCAGCACTCCGGTTGAAAAGAGAGGAATTGAATTAAAAAACTTGTTAAGATGATGTAACTTGAAAAGAGGGCACGACACTCCGGTTAAATGGACAATCATGGAAAGAACATGATCTCTGACAAACGAGATGATGGGTTGAAAAGAGCAACATCACAATGCCTCCGGAACAAAAGAATAGAATATAGATAATTGAAATAGGAGAGTTGAGAAGAAAATGCCAACTTCTGCCACAAAAGAGCTTGAAGATGCATCTTCAGGGGAAGGGTCGAACGGAATTGTTGGAAAAACCAACAATGAGAAGAATAAGCTTGATATGGTCTTATGGAATACATCCCAAATTATGAGGTGACAACCTGCCACTCACAAAACCAAAGATTGGATTGATATCAACAAGGAGACGAGAAACTTATTCACCGGGAGGATAATTGAAGAACTTGGGTCATTATAAGCACCATAGATAGCAACGACCCTTAGGGAAGGCTTTAGGTGAAATATAACCCAAGATAATTCCAAAAAAAGAGATTGATGGATTTAAAATACCTCATTCTTAAGAACGTGTGAAACATGAAACATGAACTCAAATTATTAAGAATGACATAATACCACCTCCAATGATACAGTTGAAAGAATTGCACTCCGGATAGCAAGATGAAGAAAACTTGAGCTTCTTAGCAAAGAATGTCGATGAACACTTCGAGAAGGGATTAAATCCTTGATGAATCATTATGTAGGACATCCATGAGGAACTCCGGTAAACAAAAGACTGATCAAACGAAAAGAAAGAGAAGTTGAAAAAAACACAAGGTGAATCCTTGTAACGATGATTTAGAAGGAGCTTCACGGCGAGATAATGGGGAAAGCTTGGAACTTCGGAAAGGAAAGATGAAACAAATGAAATCAAGAATTTTATGAGCCTCCAGAATAAGGAATTAATCACTTGGATGAAGCAAGAATAAGAATTACATTATGCTTATCCTTCACCAATTAAATTGGTGACAATTGATGGATTTGGCATACTACTTATTCTCGTAGAAAGGATTAAAGGAGATATATCAAAACTTGAGAACGTCTCAAAGAACCACCGTAAGAATTCAAACAATGAATAAATTGATAAGATAAGTGAAGGAAGAAGAATCTTGAGCGAACCACCGTGAGAATTGAAAAAGAACGAAGAGAATATAAAGAAACACCGGGAAGAATTATAAAATGAACGCAGATGCTTGAGAGAATTTAGATACATGAGAACGAAGGGATCACAAACTGATTAGAGATCACTTGAACGAAGCACCGGTAAGATTTGGAGAAGCATAGCTGAAAGCTGAGAATGAATAAATCTTAGATGATGGGCTCTGGATAATCAAACTGAGAAGGCTCTTGAATAACTCCAGATGGTGAAAAGAATTCTCACAATCAGAAATAATTATGAGAGGATGGTCTCGAACTAGAACCACGAATCTTGAAGAGAATGGAGCAAGATTTAAAAGAAACTCTTCTTCGGTCTTCAAAATCTGAGAATTACAACGAGAAACACCATCATGAATTATTGACGCACACCAGAATGAAGAATAGAAAGGTTGAGCCAACGATGAAAATAATTTGAAAGATCTTGGAGAAATACATTTAACTGATGATAATTCATTCTTACGTCAAACTTTGACAAGAAATTTGAGGATATCTCCGGGAAATAATAAGAGTCAGGTAAGATCCTGGGAAAAGACCTGTGGGTTAGGGCCCACTGAAAAGAAACACCGTTGAAAAGATTACTTGAGAAGGAGAATGCACCGGTTGCATAAAAAGGCTTGAATGATACAAACATCCTAAAAATAGGATTAACGGATCTTGAATGACAAGACGATCCTTCTAAGATTTCTTCAGCACTCCGGAACAATTGAATAGCGAGAGGTGAATGCTTAAGAATTGCACCGGCATAAGAAATCATTGACACGAGGAAAGGGATATGATCAACACCAAATCTTAATTTGAATCCACCCGAGAAGAAAACGAGTGAAGAGTAACGAACTTGAAGCTCCGTTAGAATCTTCCTGATAATCACCGAAAAAGAATATTGAAAGAAAACAAAGACGAGACTTCACATCAATAAGATGGATACTTGATTAAGAAATATGAGTCCTTGAAGAAACAAAGGGTGGGAGGGTGGGAAAAAACAAAGGCAACTTGGAGACGGATGAAACAAACAACATTGAGAAGAAACTGATACTTGATCTTGCGGATGTTGAAATGATCGGACCCACTTGAAGAGAAGCACACCGGTCAAAAAGGATTGGCAAAAACAATCTTGATGAACAAGAAGGATTAGAATTCACATCGGAGTATGAGAACACCACTTGGGAAAACGTATGGAATCAACATTTGACTTCGAAGCAACTCAAATACCACAACTGAAAACAAAACAAAGGATTGGCTTGCCGAATAAGCCGGAACTAACATATGATAGAGATTTCGTCCGAAGTTTTCGTGGTGGGGCCTACACGGGCTTGATCGTACAGCACCATCATGTACAAGGCAGTGCACATGACATACGAAGCATCCCCGAGTCGGCATAGCCAAGGACTCTTTAAGACAGAACGAGTCCACTGTAAAACCGACCGTGGATAGGCAGACCACTAGACGTCGAACCCCAATTTCATATCATACATCTATCGGAAAGATATCCTAAGAGCTACTTGAATTCCCACTTATGAAACTCCCGAAATTTTCCGGTTATGCAATCAGGTGTTGGGGATACAGGGGAAGCATAATATCTCACCCAAATCTAGCAAATCCTACATCCAGCTGTATCCATCCTTCAACACATAACCAAGAAACCTTCGGAAATCATCTACCTCAACCTTCGAAAAGCATCCGTTATACAAGTTATGGCGATACTCTTGAACTCCCTCCCCAGTACTAGGTGGCGTCGAGGTTATCTCACCAACAAACTGCATAAAAGAGATTTTCGATGTCGGCGTACTAAACTCAGGTATTCCCGAACTGCAACGATAAAATTATGACGACAACACCTCAGAGCTCAACTCCCCAGGACACTTCCACAAAACCCCTGACAGGAGGCACCAAGACAATGTTCTCATCATAAAACCATCGGAACGATTCCAAGATACCCGCGTGATCCTAAAATTTTTTTTGGTGAAATTTCAAAAGAGAATAGTCAAAACTCTACGTCAGGATGCCTTACCAGAGCGATGAGGAGACTGGGAAGTAAAAAAGAATTCCTAAGCTCTCCGATATATAATTCCTAAATGACTCAAAACATTTTTCTAGACTCAACAACGTCCGCTAATTCGATCAAGCAGTGGGGGCTCCTAAGGTCGGGGAAGGCTCTGATTACCAACTTGTAACGCCCTCGATGCAGCTATATCTCCCACGTGTCGAAGCACGACTTAGAGGCATAACCGCATTGAAAGCAATGTCGCAAGTGAGGTAATCTTCACACAACCCATGTAATACATAAGGGAAAGAGATACATAGTTGGCTTACAATCGCCACTTCACACAATTACATGAATAAAGCATTACATCATCCAAATACAATCAGGGCCCGACTACGGAGCCAAAATAAAAGAAGAACCCCAAATGCGACAAAGGTTCCCGATCGACCCCAACTGGGCTCCACTACTGATCAACAAGAAAGAAACAACACAAAGGACAAGATCTTCATCGAGCTCCTCCTAAGCTTGGTTGCGTCATCTAGAATGGCATCATCGGCACCTGCAAGCTGGTTTTGGAAGTATTTGTGAGTCACGGGGACTCAGCAATCTCGCACCCTCGCGATCAAGACTATTTAAGCTTATGGGTAAGGTAAAAGGTATGAGGTGGAGTTGCAGCAAGCGACTAGCATATATGGTGGCTAAACATACGCAAATGAGAGTGAGAAGAGAAGGCAAAGCACGGTCGATAAAAGTATGATCAAGAAGTGATCCTAGAACAACCTACGTCAAGCATAACTCCAACAACCGTGTTCACTTCCCGGACTCCGCCGGAAAGAGACCATCACGGTTACACACGCGGTTGATGTATTTTAATTAAGGTCAACTTCAGGTTTTCTACAACCGGACGTTAACAAATTCCCATCTGCCCATAGCCGCGGGCACGGCTTTCGAAAGTTCAAATCCCTGCAGGGGTGTCCCAACTTAGCCCATCACAAGCTCTCATGGTCAACGAAGGAATAGACCTCCTCCCGAGACATTCCGATCAGACTCGGTATCCCGGTTCTACAAGACATCCTCGACAATGGTAAAACAAGTCCAGCAAAGCCGCCCAATGCGTTGACATCCTGATAGGAGCTGCACATATCTCGTTCTCAGGGCAACACCGGATGAACACTACATACAGCTAAAACCAGCCCTCAAGTTTCCCCGAGGAGGCGCCGCAAGTGGCTCTATTTTGGACCAACACTTAGACAAGCACTGGCCCGGGGGGTTAAAATAAAGATAACCCTTGGGCTGGCCTAACCCAAGGGAAAAAGGCTAGGTGGCGAATGGTAAAACCAAGGTTGGGCCTTGCTGGAGGAGTTTTATTCAAAGTGAACTATCAAGGGGTCCCATTATAACCCAATCGTGTAAGGAACGCAAAATCCGGGAACATAACACCGATATGACGGAAACTAGGGCGGCAAGAGGGGAACAAAACACCAGGCATAAGGCCGAGCCTTCCACCCTTTACCAAGTATATAGATGCATTAATTAAATAAGGAATAATGTGATATCCCAACAAGTAAACATGTTCCAACAAGGAACAACACCTCCATGTTCCAACAAGGAACAAACTTCAATCTTCACCTGCAACTAACAACGCTATAAGAGGGGCTGAGCAAAGCGGTAACATAGCCAAACAACGGTTTGCTAGGGCAAGGTGGGTTAGAGGCTTGGTTCAACAATATAGGAGGCATGATAAGCAAGTGGTAGGTATCGTAGCATAGGCATAGCAAAAGAGCGAGCAACTAGCAAGCAAAGATAGAAGTGATTTCGAGGGTATGGTCATCTTGCCTGAAATCCCGCAAGGAAGAAGAACGAGTCCATGAAGAAGACAAACGGACGTAGTCGAACGGTTCCTCACAATCGCGACGTTATCGGAACCAACCCGAAGAAGCAACACCGGAAAGAAGCAAACAATCATGGTAAAACAACCACCACATCAGCATGACACGATGCGCAAACAAGTATGATGCATGTCCGGTTTAATGAGGCATGCCATGGCAACATGCGCAAACAACACTACAAATTAAGTGGAGCTCAATATGCCATGGAGTTGCATATTGAAGAAAACACCACATGACTTATTTAGTTCTCTCTCGTTTATGTACCCAACAATATTAGATGTTGTTAAACATGGCAAGAGGGTGAAGCAAAATAAAACTACCTATCTAGTCAAGTTTAAATGAGGCCGAAAGCAACGAACAACAATTCCGGAAAATCCTCATATGCATAATTTAAGGTTTGGTACTGTTCTGCCCTAAGCATTATTTTAGAGTTGTTAAACATGCAAGATGAGTGCACCATGTTAAACTAGGTATTTTTCTACCCCATTTACATATAAAGTTTATTAAATTTGGAGCTACGGTTAATTAGTTATGAATTAAAACATTTTAACATGGCATAGGAGCAAATTTAATCAAACATCATTTTAAACATTTCAAACATGGATGAAAGTTGCATATTATTAAACTAGACAAAATTCTAAGCAACTTTCATATATAAATTGTTTTAAGCCGATGCACGGTTTTTAAGTTATTATATGCATGAAGTTAAGGGGCTATTCTGTAAAACTGTAATCTCTGGAAAAAATGATTAAATTCGTCCAGAAAAAAAACGTTAAGCGGGCCGAATCTGAAAGCACTTCTAGCCCAACCAAGAGGGGGTGTGGTCTTACATTGGGCCAAGGCCTGCTAGTGCAGGGAGAGGCCGGCAGAGGTGGGCCGCGCCCAGAGGCAGAGGCGAGGGGGGTCATCCCCTGGCGCAAGTCAACGGCTGGAGCATTGACAAGCCCGACGCTCGTCGTCTCCCTGATGAACGAGGCGGCAAGGAGCGCCGGGGCGGACATGGCACGGGGCTCCGGGACGGCGCGGCGGTGGATCCGGGCGAGGAATGTCGAGGACGCGGCAGGAGCGAGAAGCGGCGGGTCGACGAGGCAACCTGCGACAGGGAGCTCGGGCGCCTGGGGAAGAAGCGCGGGCGGCAGAGGAGGAGGTCGGGCGTGACGCGAAGCTCCAAGGGGAGGCCATGGCGGGTCCCTGGGTGGCTGAGGGCGTCGGCAGGAGGTGCTGCAAGGAGGTCTCGGGCGCCATGGCAGATCGGGAGGAGGCGGCTATTCCTGCAGCAATGAAGTACAGAGAGAGAGGTAGATCGCGTGAGGGAGAGAAGAGAATAGAAGAACAAAGAGGAGGAAGATAGGAGAAGAGGAAGGCAGCCCTGCTGGCTACGATCGGCGCAGACGAGAAGGTAGGGCCTCGGGCGCGGGGCTCTAGGGGAGGCGCAGGGGAGCTGCGGGCTTCCAGATCGGACACGAGGAGGATGGCGTACGGGGACGAGCGAGGCTCTCGGGCGGAGGCGGTGGTGGCCTCGATCCGAATGAGATCGAGAGGAGCGGATCAGTGGTTAGATGTTGATAGGTGGGGATGGATCCCGAGGATAAAATGGTGAGTGGGTGGCGGCGGCGCGATGGGACAAGGGGAGGATTTTTAGGGTTAGGCTAGAGTTTGATCTATATATAGCAAAAAGGCTAAGTTTAGGGGCATTTGGACCCTCCGATCTTAATCGGACGGTCACGGATGAATAGGCTAGGGAGATCAAATAAGACAGAGACGTTTTGTAGATGTTTGGGGTTGATCTGGACACAACGGTGGCGACAGTCCGGGTCAGGTTCGGGACAACTTTCGGATGCGCGCGAGGGGGGTGCGGGCTGACGAGAGAGGTTAGGTTGGACCATACGGTAGCTAGTGGGTTGTGTAGATGGTCTCGAGCTGAGAGAAGAGAAAAGAGAGGCCCGACGACTGTTTCTGGAGACCGGAAACGTCCGACGTTAGACTGGCTATACTGCCGCTATAGTTAATCGTTGGGGCATCAAACGAACTCCGAATGCGATGAAACTTGGTGGGCGACCTACTAACAACATAACAACACCGCATGCCAACTTTCAACCCATTCCGAGAACATTTTCCGGTCACTTATAAAATAATATCTCGGACATGCCGCGGGCGCGTGCAAGTGTGTCTGGGCTCAAAACGGACAACGGAGAGAACGAGGAGGCCGGGACGGATGCAAGTTTTGAAAACATGATGATGCAATGCACAGGATGACATGATGAAATGCAACATGCAAGCAAATGACATTGTAACAACAGTGAATAATGGGAAGACACGTGGCGCAACGGTCTCGGGGCGTTACACCCAGACTGGCTAGCAAACTTGGTGATGGTACCAAAGAAGGATAAATCCTGGCGCCTTTGTGTCGATTTCAAGGACCTCAATAAAGCTTGCCCAAAGGATCCCTTCCCCCTCCCCCACATCGATCAGATTATCGATGCCACCGTAGGACACGAGTCATTGTGTTTCCTCGACGCATACTCCGGTTACCACCAAATCAAGACAGCGGAGTCCGACCAAGCCGCAACGGCATTCATCACACCATACGGTCCCTTCTGTTTCAACACAATGCCTTTTGGGATCAAAAACGCCGGCGCAACATTTCAGCGCATGATTCAGACATGTCTGGAGAAACAAATCGGCAGAACAGTAGAGGCATACGTAGACGATGTGGTCGTCAAAACCAAGCACGACAACTCTTTGATAGACGACTTGAGGCTCACATTCGACAACCTCCGAACATACGACATCAAGCTCAATCCGGAAAAATGCGTTTTCGGCATACCAGCCGGAAAGCTCCTGGGTTTCATTGTCTCCAGTAGAGGTACTGAAGCTAATCCGGCCAAAATCCAAGCTTTGTCACCGTTGGCTACCCCAACAGACCTCAAACAAATCCAGAAGTTAACTGGATGCGTGGCGGCTCGAAGCCGCTTTATCTCCCGCTTAGGAGAAAAGGCTTTACCCCTTTATCGCCTCCTTCGGTGCACCGAACACTTTGAGTGGACGGACGCTGCCATAGCCGGATTGGAAGAAATAAAGGCCATTTTGGCAACCAACCCAATCCTGGCCGCGCCAAACATCGGCGAACCAATGCTGTTGTACATTGCGGCAACTCATCAAGTTGTAACCGTAGTGCTCGTCGTCGACCAAGAAGCTGTCGGACATAACTTCCCTCTTCAAAAGCCGGTATACCTCACTCCATGCAAATCATGGTACCAACATTATCAAAAGATAGCCTATGCGGTATTCATGGCATCCCGGAAGCTGCGGCACTACTTTCAAGAGTGTTCGATTATAGTAGCCTCAGAAGTGCCACTTAATGATATTATAAACAACCGCGACGCTAAGGAACAGATTGCTAAATGGGCCATTGAGCTCCTCCCGTTCGACATAACATACAAACCTCGATGGGCCATTAAGTCACAAGTATTGGCCGACTTTGTCGCCGAATGGACGGAGGCAGAACTCCCTAAAGAGTACGGCGCATACTCCAATTGGATCATGCACTTCGATGGTTCTAAAATGCTGGCTGGTCTAGGGGCTGGCGTCGTCCTGACTTCCCCAACCGGAGATACCGTTCAGTACGTATTGCAAATATTGTATATAGACTCCAACAACGCAGCCGAATACGAAGCTCTGTTGCATGGTCTTCGGATGGCAGTCTCCATGGGCATTCAACGCCTGGAGGTGTGTGGGGATTCAAACCTTGCAATATCCCAAATAAATGGAGACTTTGACGCCAAGGATCCGAAAATGGTGGCCTACCGAAACGTCGTCCTAAAAATTTCAGCTCAGTTCAAGGGACTCAAATTTCACCATGTGGCTCGGGAAAACAATCAAGCGGGGGATATCCTCGCCCGCATCGGTGCAAAACGTGACGTAGTCCCCCCAACATATTTTTGGAAAGGCTGTTCAAGCCATCTGTAGTATGGGAAGGGGACACCGGTGACAATAGTCTGGACCCGGCCAAAATGCCCGATACCGAATACTCTGACACAATCGGAGGCTCCGCCACGGAAATAACACCTTCAGCCCACGTAATAATGGCTGTTATCGCCCCGTGGACAGAACCATTCCTGGCCTACCTAACTAGGAAGGAACTTCCGGAGGACCAAAATGAGGCACGCTGCATAGTGCGGTGATCTAAGGCCTACAGGGTCCACGAGGCAGAATTGTATAAAAAAACACTACCGGAGTCCTTCAAAGGTGCATCTCCGAAGAGGAAGGGCGGAACCTTTTGGCAGATATCCACGCCGGACTCGGAGGTCACCATGCCGCAGCCCGGGCTCTTGTAAGCAAGGTCTTCCATGCAGGATTCTATTGGCCAACGACCCGGGCAGATGCACAGGACTTGGTCCAACGCTGTGCCGGTTACCAGCTCTTTGCAAATCAAAGCCACATGCCACCCACCGGCCTCCGAACATTCCCCATTATGTGGCCCTTCGCGGCCTGGGGGCTTAACATGGTTGGACCCCTCAAAGGGGGAACCCACAAGAAAAAATACTTACTGGTCATGGTGGATAAATTCACCAAATGGATAGAGGCCAAACCTGTTACAACAGCCGAATCCGGACCAGTGATAGACTTCATATCTGGGGTCGTACACCGTTATGGCGTCCCCCACAGCATCATCACTGACAATGGCACAAACTTCACAGCCGATGAGGTAAAACTCTGGTGCAGCAAAATGGGCATTAAGCTCGATTATGCTTCGGTCTATCACCCACAAACCAATGGTCAAGTCGAGCGAGCAAACGGTCTTATAATGAGTGGCATTAAACCCAGATTAGTGTGTTCCTTAACGGAGTCTAACACGCACTGGGTAGAGGAGCTTGAGTCCGTACTCTGGGGGCTGCGGACCACGCCGAATCGTAGTACTGGATATACACCCTTCTTTATGGTGTACGGCGCAAAGGCAGTCTTTCCCTGTGACATAATTCATGACTCACCTCGAGTTTGCATGTACGAAGAAAGAGAAGCCGAGCTCAATCGGCAGGACAGTCTGGACACCCTAGAGGAGGAGCGCGACGTAGCCAAAGCCCGTTCCGCATTTTATCAGCAACAGGCTCGCAGATAACAAAGCAGAGAAGTACGGGCCAAAACTTATAACGTTGGTGAACTAGTTCTACGCCTGCCGGATAAGAAAAAGAACAAGCTCGAGCCCAAATGGGAAGGTCCCTTCATTATTGACCAAGTTCTGACTGGTGGAGTGTACCGACTGCAGGATGCATCGACTAGTCGACTCGAGCCGAACCCATGGAACGCGGCCAGGCTCCGAAGATTCTGCCCCTAGCACCGGACTCTATGTTCGTCCCCTCCCTTTGTCCATTTTTTGCATATACATTATCTGTCTTGTTTTTCCTTCTTCCCTTCTTTTATTCTCTCTCTAGGCCTTCAAGGGCCAACTTGTGCCTCGCTTGTACATTATAGATGCGCCAGCCGCGCTCATCATACCTGGGGGCTTCTTTCACAGAAGCTTAATTATTTATCTGGGCTTCAGGCCCCGCACATGCATCATGCTTCCGCATGTACCTTTTTTTGCCATTATATGCAACAATATGACATAAGTTTTGGCCAAGATGGGTTGCCTGGCTCTTGTATTTATGCCCTACTTTCCCGTTAATTCGGCTAGGGCATAAGGGGAGCACCTATGCGATTGTTACTGCCGGGTCAGCTGGATGTGTACCTCAGACTGGGTGAAGCCGAAAGCCAGCGTTCTTAAGGGAATATTCGGTCGGTGAACAAAAGATGATTTTTATTTATTGTCCATATCTGCCCCCAAATGTTTTTCCTGCGTTTCCTATCGCAGTCCGGACATGCACTTTAGGGCATGCTTACCCAGGGAAAGTAACCCTTAACGGAACTATTCTCCCTGGAAGATGTTTCTTACTACCCATGTAATATAACATAACTAGTTGGGCACTTGTTTGTTCAAGCACTAATGACCCCTACGCCTGGTCTCCATGCATACCCCGATTCTTATATAACTGCGCGGGTATTCGGATACACTCCGGACTATCGGGTCCCGAGGTTGAAGCGAAAAGGTCCGCCAAGACAAATGATCTACAATCCGGCTAGAAGGCATCATACATGTCACTTTCATTACATTATCATGCAGACTGACTAAATTCCTCTTCTATACCATCCAGCAGGCGGTCTAGCTTACAATCCTGTTGGGAATACTTTGCGGCTAATTCTACTTGCCCATAAACTAAGTTAACTGGGATCTCTTTTCCGTCGGGCCCCACAGGTCCGACCTCAGCCATGTGATTTGGGTCTGCCTTGGTATACCGCGTCTTCACCATGGCCCAGGCTTCTCTGGCACCCTGTCGGCAGGCTGATATCTTCCATAATCGGAAGCGCCGCCGTGCTCCCTTGAGCTTCTCCGCAAGCTCTGCAATGCTCTCTGGCAAGGAGACGGACGACCACAAGGCCTGGGCAACACCCTGCATCACCTGCCGAACTTGTTCGTGCAGATGTGACAGCTCGGATAGAAGATCACCCGCAGACCCGGGCATTTCCTCCGCGGGACGACCCGTCAGCATACCTACAGACATAACGTTGTTAGCCAGCTTCTTCGCCGAACTCCTTTAAAAGGATTCGTTCAAGCACTTACTGAAAATGCCGCACCGAAGCCGCTTATTCTCATTCTCGGAGTCTGCAAGCTGGCCCCGAACGTCTTTTAGTTCCACGCTCAGCTTAATATTGGCGTCTTGGAGATTGTTTTTCTCCCGCCTAACCCCAGTCAGCACGCGTTTGCCAGCTCTAGCTGCCGCATAACATGCTGGTCCTCCGGATTTTCTCCGGATTCATCTACAACATCTGTTGTTAGATCTGCAGCCATGCCGCACATTATACGATAACCATCATTCTTTAAAGTAAATGTTACCAGCAGGTGACTTTTTCGGTTCCTGCAATGCAGCCACAGCAGCCCGCAGTTGGGTCTTGCATTCCTCTAGCTCCTGTGACAGCCTAGTATTCTTCTCTATAAGAAACTGCACAATAAAGATGATCCTTAAATCTGTTCTGCTAACTGTTTCAAGTCTCAGGGGCTACTGATACATATAAATCGTCAGATTTACTTACCCGTACATACTTTACATACTGATCTGTGGCTCTGGCTAGACCATCTTGAGCAGCTCGGAGGTACGCCTCTCCAGAATTGAAGGCATCAAATGCCTCTGGTGAGAAACAGGCGTCACGGAGTACGGCCCGGCGGCGCCTATGATTCATGGCACTTTCCACCTCTGAGTTTGTAGCGGATAATCTATCTGCATCCTCTGTAGTGGGATTATCCGGTGCCCGCCCCACATCGGCTTCCGCCTCTATGTCCGGACCTGGCGCCCAGCTGGTGGAAGCATGGTTAGTAACATGGTCGGACATATTCCGGCGAGCGTTTTTTCTGTTAAAGAAACACGGGCGTCATTATATTTCGAGAAAGACGACAACCACGGAGCGGGGTTTGTTATACCTTTGCATCGGCGTCTCCGTCCTGACCGCCTTCCTTTTTGGCCTACCCGGCCTCAGTGCCTCCTGTTGGCACGTTGCCGTGGGTTCGGTAGGGCGTCCCGAATGCCTTCCCTATAAAATGCCATGTGTATATGGTGGGTGAAGTGTCTAAAAGGGGATCCTAGTTTTGGAGTTGGGATTTTTGTTTTTTCTTACGTGCGATGCAGGGAGCAGTCCGGGATAGTCGGCCGTAATGGCCACCATGGCATCATCGCAGCTTAACTGATAGAACTGCCAGTCTATCAGCTCCACGGATATAACCGAATATTCTTCAAGTTCGGAGTCGAGGGCCCGGTCAGGGTCCTCTGGTTGTGGAGCAGGGCTGTTGACCTCCTTTATGCCTTTTCGCAGTTCCTGCCACAAAGTGGCAAGGTGAATACTTACAACAAAGAATGCAGGAAAAATGGGAGTAGGGAGATATAACTTACCCAGCTTGGAGGATTGTACATGGAGAACCCATCCCGTCGCTTGATGCGGGTGAACTCCTCTTCCTTACCCTTGAACAATTCAGACAAAATTTTCGCTAAAGTGGCGGCATTGTCCGGACCCTTACGCCCGCAGCAGGTGGCGTCATCCGCCCCGTTATAACACCACAAGGGGTGCCCACGATATTGAAGTGGTTGCACTCCCCGCATTATGCAAATCGACATAACTTCGATTATTGTCAATCCTGATTGAGCTAGAGCTTTGATCCGGTTCATCAGATGGAGGACTTGTCTATTGTCTTCCACCTGGGGGCTCTGTGGGCGCCAACTTCGGCGTTTCTTCAAAGGGGCATTCTTGAACTCAGGAAGACCCCTCCGAACAGGGTCCGGAAGGGGAACGTCCTCCATATAAAACCATTCTGAAGGCCAGTCTTCGGGTGACTTCTTCCGAGTACCGGACAGGTATCCGGTATCATCGATGCGCCATATTTCGGCTCCACCCACTTGATAAAGTGACCCCCTCTGTGTGCGAGGGACGAGTCAAAATAGCCTTTTCCATAGCTCGAAGTGAGCCTCGCAGCGCAGGAACAACTCGCAGAGAGCCACATAGCCGGCGATATGTAGGATGGAAGCGGGGTAAAATTGTGTAATTAGAGGCTGTAGACCTCCAGGAGCCCGCGGAGGAACGGATGAATTGGAAATCCGAGTCCCCTTAATAGATAGGGAACAAGGCAGACCTGTTCCCCCATAGAGGGACAGGGAAAGCTCTCCGCTTGCTCCCCGCCATTATAGGTGGCGAGCCCGGCTTGAACGGGCACCATGTACGCCGGAGGGAGAAATCCCTTAGTCTGCAGTTCGACTAAACGACTGTGCGGGACTGAACACCTCTCCCTATCATCGGGCTTAGGGCTTCCAGGGTGGGAGGAGGAGTTGCGGAGGTCGGCCATGCTGGAATGGATCTTTTCGGAACGCGCTCTGATGGACTCTCGCTGGGGGAGGATGGTATGGATCAGATCTAAGGATCCCCATCCCTTTAATAGACAATTTATTTATCTGGCTAGGGGGGCCAATGTAAAAACGCCCTGGCGCCTCATATTCATTCGACGCATGGGAGAAATCCCTTATTGGGCACAGAAGCCAAGAGGTCCAAACATTTATGGGACCGGACACTGCTTTACAGACGTTCAAAAGATGGAGAAGAACCCGCCTTGCAATGTCGAAGACAATACTGCGCGCCAGACTCATTGTCATTGAAGCATGGTTTGGGGGCTACTGTGGGAGTCCTGGATTAGGGGGTATCCGGATAGCCGGATTATATCCTTTGGCCGGACTGTTGGACTATGAAGATACAAGATTGAAGACTTCGTCACGTGTCCGGATGGGACTCTACTTGGCGTGGAAGGCAAGCTAGGCAATACGGATATGTATATCTCCTCCTTTGTAACCGAACTTGTGTAACCCTAGCCCCCTCCGGTGTCTATATAAACCGGAGGGTTTTAGTCCATAGGACAACATACAATCATACCATAGGCTAGCTTCTAGGGTTTAGCCTCTCCGATCTCGTGGTAGATCAACTCTTGTACTACCCATATCATCAATATTAATCGAGCAGGACGTAGGGTTTTACCTCCATCAAGAGGGTCCGAACCTGGGTAAAACATCGTGTCCCCTGCCTCCTGTTACCATCCGCCTTAGAGGCACAGTTCGGGACCCCCTACCCAAGATCCGCCGGTTTCGAGACCAACATACATCTTCGCAGGCAAGGAAGTGCCTGATAGTCGGGACCCACCTGGTCGAAGCGTACGTAGCGTTGTCATTCTGGTCGCGAATGTGTACGTACATATATACTGGTGGATGTAGAGGCGCGCACGTGTCATAGTAGAGGCGCGTATGTGTCGTAGTAGAGGTGCGCACATAGCATGTACACGTACGTACAGCGGCCAGGGTGCAAGAAACAAAATACGGCCACGTATGTGTACATACGGGCAGGGTCTTGAACGCCTACTCGCACATACGTACGGCCAGGGCTCGTGTACATGGCTGCGTCGGAACGGAGAAACAGCGTCGTCGTCGTGTTCATGGGGAGGCAACGGAATGCGTCGTGTTCATGGGGAGGGAACGGAATGTGTCGTGTTCATCAGAGGCAACGGAACACGGGGGAGCCAACCGGCTGGGTCGAAACGGAATGCGTGGTCGTGTTCATCGGGAGGGGTTGGATGGAACAGACAATGGAAACGAGGCCTAGCGTACCGCACAACGGAGGAAACGGACCTCCTACATTCGGAACAGGGTCCCATTGATCGGGAGGGGTCTGGCGTACCGCAAAACGGAGGAAACGGACCTCCTACGGTAGAAACGGGGTCCTGTTGATCGGGAGGTGTGTGGCGTACCACAAAACGGACGAAACGGACCTCCTACGGTCTAAACGGGGGTCCTGTTGATCAGGAGGGGTGTGGCGTACCACAAAACGGACGAAACGGACCTCCTACGATCGAAACGGGGGTCCTGTTCATTGGGAGGGGTGTGGCGCACCGCAAAACGGGACTCCACGGGATATTGTTCATCTCCACCGTCGACCTCCTCCAGCCTCCACGGGCTACCGTCGACCTCCTCCGGCCTCCACGGGCTCCTGTTCATCCAGCCTCCACCGCGCGCTACTCCGCCAGCTACTGTTCAACCACCCCTCCACGGGCACCCCTCCACCGTCTATTGTTCATCCAGCCCTCCACACCACAAGATCCTGTTCAACCACCCCTCCACGGGCACCCCTCCACCGTCTACTGTTCATCCAGCCCTCCACCACACCACGGGGTCCTGTTCATCCAGAGGCAACACCACCGCTCACTGTTCATCCAACCCCCCCCCCCCCCACCCCCCCCCCCCCCCACCCCCGCAACGCTCACTGTTCATCCCAGAGGCAGCATCGATCGGCTTCAGTTAGCAGTAGTAGCAAAGGAATCGCTTGATCGGGTTCAGTTAATAGCCATCGATTGATCGCTCGGGTTCAGTAACGCGTAGCCTGCAGTGCAATCGCTTGGGTTCAGTTAGAGCCCAACGCCTCGCTCGGGTTCAGTTAGAGCCAACGTCTCGCACACACGCGCGTACGTGTAGGAGAGAAACGCACATCGCTCGGCCCCCGACCTCCCACCGTAACCAGGAACTCCCCGAAATTTTCCTCGCCCTTGCTTCTACCATGGTTTTTTCCGTCATGGATGGCCCAAAGAATGTCATGCAGCTGCATCTCCGGCCCGCCCAGGATGAAAAGCCCATTTTCTGTCATGATTTTTTTTCATAGAAGTAGGAGCCCACCACATCTATGATGATACCAGGTTTTGTCACAATTATCGTCATAGAAGTGTCATATGTATGACAGAAAAATATCATTCGGCCCAAAATGTCACAGATGTGTCTTTTTTTTGTAGTGCTCGCCGATCACCAGAGCGTGTGTCCGCTCACGCCCTGCAAATGCCCCGTGCCCGTCTGCGGCTACGAAGGCCCGCCGCCGGTGCTCTACCACCACATCAGCACCGCGCATCCCATGCCCGTGCACAGGATCCAGTACGGCAAGGTGCTCCAGCTGCAAGTGCCATTGTCGGAACCACGGCTCTTGCTGTTCGCGGAGGAGGACCGCCACACATTTTTCTTGGTCAGCGGCGTGCTCGACATCGGCGCGCCTATCGCCGTGTTGGTCATCTGCATCAGAGCAGGGGCGTCCCCACTGCCGCACTACGTGGCCAAGCTGTGGGCGAACGGCCTGCCGGGGGACCCCAAAGGCGCGACCGACGCCGTCAAGGTGGAAATGGAGGTGACAAGCAGCAAGGGTCCCGGCGACGTCGACGTGCAGGAGCTGACCTTCTGGACAGTTCCGCCCAAGCTGCTGGCCGGGGCTAAGCTTGTGTCCCTCCACATTTAGATTGACAAGCTCACATCCTAAATGTTTCTACAGTGCCTTCTGTTTATCTTAGTAATATGCTAATATAGGGATTACCTTGGTCTACTTTAGCTTAAGAAATGGTGGGTTTTGGTGGTGATGCAGCAACTACTTCGACATCAGATCAGTAATTTCCAATAGTCGAACGGATATTTTGTGTTTGTTGGATATAAAGTTCCTTTGGGTAAGAAGTACTACTTTTCATCAAAATGGATAAAAGGAGATGTATGTAGACATATTTTAGTTCTAGATACATCCCTTTTTATCCATTTTGGTGACAAGCACTCCCTCCGTTCCACAATACATGCCTTCCATTTGTCAAAATATAGATGTATCTAGACATGTTTTAGTATATAGGTACATCCATGATAGAGCCAATCGGATGGTTGAGAACACTACAATTCGTAGCTACAGATGCGTGTGTGACTCCCAGATGCAGAGGCTGGGGGTCATCATCCTCCTTTTCGAGAAAAAACAGACGCGTGTGTGAGAGGACGAGTGCGTGTGTGCACCTCTTCTCTTCATGTATAACGTACTACTAAACTCAGAGTACAAGTTTTTGTGAGTGGCACGATGGTGCGTGCGAGAAGTCCCGAGAGATAGGTTTAATGCGTCTGAAAAAAGACTAGCCTAGAGCTCGCCACGTGGCTATTCTTGTCGAACGCCCCGTTAACCGTAAGATATGTATACGACGGTGCCAGTTATTGCACGTACACAGCAGTACTCCCTCCTTTTCGGTTTATAGGGATTAATTCAAAAATCTCACCAACCAAGATGGTGAGTGGTGGAATATTTTTTGTAGTTTGCAAAAGCACCTAATTAATGCTCTTGTTTTTCTCAAAAAATTATGTTTATCAATGCACTAATTGCAATGTATGCATGCATAAAGTACATGCATTGGTAAATTTTCTCTTAATACTTGCATGCAATGATTTAATGCACCTTGGAATCCGAACATGTGTTGGGGAACAACCAAATTGAGCCTTATAAAATGGAAAAACTAAAATTTTGAGATAAGCCCTATAAAAGCGGAAAGGAGGGAGTAGAAAAAGAAGTACTCCGTCCAGGAATAGTGTCGCACTTTGAAACTAGAACCGTCAATAAATTTTGAGCTTGTGTCTCGTCACATTCCAAATTACTCCATGCTATATTGAATTGCAAACCTGTTCACACCGATCACAACCTAAATGGTTTCCCACTTAGGAGCGTATTAGTACTCGGTTATAAATACTAGTATGCCAAGATGACTGCACATTCCTCCTCAACTCCTCATCCACAAAAACAAAAAAGTCATTCAGCATCCTTCCCTTGCGTCTGCCATGGCCGGCGTGACTTCTGGGTCGAGAGATTGCCACCAGGGAGGGGCGAGCATGGAAGCGGAAGCACAAGAGATGTCCCGCCTCGCTGCGAGAGCAGCTGACATGTCCCGCCGCGTGGAAGTAGCAGCACAGAGGTCCTGCCGTGCCGCTGAAGCAGCATGGAGGTCCCGCCACGCCGTCGATGCAGCAGACTGGTCCAGCTGCGCCGCGGAAGCAGCAGAGATGTCCCACCGTGCTGTGGCGGCCTGGGAAAATTTCTCGTGGGCGGGCGACGACTGTTACAGGCGCATGCATGCGATCGTCCATAGCCAGATGGATCAGATCTCCGGCTGGGCGAGGTTGCAGGACGACATGAAAGCCTCGTTTGAATAGGCTACCGGCATCATCCGGCAACTAAGGGAGGGTAATGAGAGGCTCCGGGCCGAGCGCGACCTGCTGAGGGAGAAGATCGTCTAAAGTGCAGACCAGCAGGAGGAGACCAGTGCCTTGTTGAACAGGACCGGCGTCATCGTCAAGAAACTTATGGACGAGAATGACATGCTCCGCAACGAGCGCCAAAGGCTGGTGGAGGAATCCGTGGATGTTCTCAAGCAGCATCTTGAGGACACGAAAGAGCTCATCGCCGCTCGCTCCGGAGACTAGTTCCCGCGGCCTTCAACAACGCATCAAGAAAGTAGAGATCAGCGAGCCAGATCCTTGTCTTCCTTATTCTTTTGCCCTTGTGTATTTTGGGCATAGCCGCGTGTGGCTTTTTAATTATATTTCTAATTATGTAAGACAATTAATCGTCCTTATCTTTCTGTGGAAGATCAATGTTGCGAGGCTGGAATGAAGAGAACTCTTGCTGTGGCGACCCTGGCGTTGATGTTCTTCTAGTTGCTGCTGGGCTTCCTTCAGTTTCCTGGTTTCTTTTGATGTAATAATCGGTTTAGGATGTGGATTGTGTCGTCGGTTGTGAAATGTTGGGTTCTAGCACGGATGTTTGGCCTTTGTTGGCCTCTTGGGATGTTGCGATTTCAATCTGGTAGCTTTTAGTCCTTCGTGTTAGGCTGGAGTTGTGCTGAACTTCTTGTGAATTGTGGTGGTTTTCAGTAATGAAAATCGGAAGGGGGAAGCCCTTCTATGATCAAAAATAATAATTGTCCTTATATATTCATCAGTCTTGCTATAAGTCGCAGTAGATGCTATATAGGTCCGTCGGATCTTACATCAAGATCCGTGCTTTCCGATTTTCTTTTTTCTCTCTTAAATCTCAGTCGAGTGAGACATATCCATGCCATTAAACAGAGGCTTGGGTGCCATTAATGGAGACCTTGGGAGAGAGGTGGACGGCAGATGGAGGTCAAAGGGCTCTCCTCCCAATAAGCACGCGCAGGGGTCTGACTGCACGCCTCTCGTACTCAAATAGCTGCCCTACACGGCGCCGCCTAGCTAATAAAAAATGGGGACGCGTGGCAGCACGTAAATGGTACTAGTAAGTAGAACGCCCACGGTTTCAATAATACTTGTGTTTCCGATTGTAACATGACAGCACTTGTTCCAAAATGACTTTGTTGATTGTTAATGTGTGCGCCTTCGCAAATCGGACTGCAAATTTACCACAGCATGTTGGTGCCTTGTCATGGCACCAAGCCAAGTTTTATTATTTTCATGCGTGTTTTGGATTTACATGAATTAAAAAACTAAGTTTCTCAATGTTTCCAACCCAGCCACGACGCCCAGATTTTTGAATTTCATTCCCATTTCATGCATGGAACCTAGAAATTTCGAGGACACACATGTGATTGTTCAACCAACTTTGGTGCACTGGAACATGTGCTTGTATTTCAAATTTGAATTATGCACACAAAGGTGACACGTTCCCTCCCATAACCACGAGCCTTCTTGAGAGAAGCTCCGATTTGCAAGAAGCTTATACCAAAATTTGTTCATATTCGGCCAATTTTTTTACCACGGCATGGTACTACCATGACATGACACCATGCCAAGTTTCATGATTTTAAAACCAAGTTTCTCAATGTTCTCGACCGAGCCACGATGGCCAGATGTTTGCATTTTATTCTCATTTTTTGCATGGGACCTACTGCCTCCTTCCATCTATATAGGGCCTAATGTGTTTTTCAAGACAGCCTTTGACTATTGACAAGATTAATAGCACATGAGATGTATACTATGAAAATTATATTATTGGAAGCTCCTTTGACATACAAATTTGAAGGTATGCTTTGTGTAAGTTGCGTGTCATATATTATTGCTCTAATGTTTGGTCAAAGTTAGCCTCGAAAAATGCATTAGGACCTATATAGATGGAAGGAGGGAGTAGAAATTCACCCGAGGACACAAATGTGATTTTTCAACCAACTTTGGTGCATGGGAGCATGTGCTTGTAGTTCAAATTTGAATTATGCACATTAAATGAACAAAAACTCAATTAATGTGTAAATAAGGCCAACCGAAGCCGGAATAATTCCAAAATTTAACAGGGCACTCATGTAATTCTATGTTGCCTTTGTAAATAAACTCAAGGGGTACAACGTATATCGTTTCACACTCAAAGGTGGCACGTTCTCTCTCAGAACCATGGGCCTTCTTGAGAGATGCTTCGGTTTGCAAGAAGCTTATACCAAAATCCGTTCCTATTCGGCCAATGTTTTTACCCCAACATGGTAATACCATGACATGACATCCATGCCAAGTTTCATGATTTTCAGACGTGTTTTGGATTTACAAGAATTTTAAAACCAAGTTTCTCAATGTTCTCGGCCGAGCCACGATGCCCAGATGTTTTAATTTTATTCTCATTTCTTGCATGGGACCTAGAAATTCACCCGAGGACACAAATGTGATTTTTCAACCAACTTTGGTGCACGAGAGCATGTGCTTGTAGTTCAAATTTGAATTATGCACATTAAATGACCAGAAACTCAATTAATGTATAAAAACGACAAACGAACCTGGAATAATTCCAAAATTTAACAGGGCACTAATGTAGTTCTATGTTGCCTTTGTTAAGAAACTCAATGGGGCAGCGTATATCGTTTCACACTCAAAGGTGGCACGTTCCCTCTTAGAACCACGAGCTTCCAAATCGGCCCAATTTTTTACCACAACATGTTAGTGCCATGACATGACACCATGCCAAGTTTCATGATTTCCAGGCGAGTTTTGGATTTACATGAATTTAAAATCAAAGTTTCTCGATGTTCTCGGTCGAGTCATGACGCCCAGATGTTTGAATTTCATTCTCATTTCTTCCATGGGACCTAGAAATTCAACCAAGGACACACATGTGATTTTTCAACCCACTTTGGTGCACCGGAGCATGTGCATGCAATTCATATTTAGATTATGCACATTAAAAGTCCAGAAACTCAATTAATGCATAAAAAGGCCAAATGAACCCGAAATAATTCCGAAATTTAACAGGGCACTCATATAGTTCTATGTTGCCTCTGTAAATAAAATCAGGGGGAAGGCAGCGTATATCGTTTCGCACACAAAGGTGACACGTTCCCTCTCGGAACCACGAGGCTTGTTGAGAGAATCTCCGGTTTTGCAAGAGGCTTATACCAAAACTTGTCCCAATTCAGCCAAAAATTATACGTATGAAAACAGGGTTTAGATTATCCCAAACATCTCGCTACCTAGACCAATAATGTACTATGATTTGAATTCAACATAAAATGGATACAAATATTTGAATTGGAGAGCGTATGGTACATGTAGTTCATAGTGAAATATGATTACTGCTATATGTATGTTTTTTGTTATCAAGATAATATTTAAATTATTGTATAACTTGACAACAATCATATTCAAATAAGGAAAATTGATTCAAATTTAGTCCATAGGGTAGACAACAATATATATGTTCACATGGTGGAGTAAAATGTTCATATATGATGGAAGATCAAAATGTACGACTACATCAATTATAAACCACAAGGTCACCTAACGATATATTCGAATTCAACATAACGTGGATTCAAAAATTGAAATTCGAGATCATGGCATCTGTAATCATATAAAAAGGGACATTACTCTTTATTTGGTGGGAATTGATTTGTTTTTTGTTGTTGTTGAGGGAAGTGCGAATCAATTTGGTACTGTGCAGGGTAATCTTGTTCTCCCGATTTTTTTACATTTTTCTTGTAGTTTTTCCAATGGCATCTATAGCAATATAGATAAAGGGGACATGACTCTCTTGTGTCTTGTATGAATTGTTTTTTTACACATTAAGTTTGTTCTGCCGAACAAGGAATCCGCACCTTGTTATCCCGAAATTTTCAAGCTCGAGTATCTTTTGTCTCACCTGCTTTGAAACTACCACTTCTTCAACCCGCGCCGCGCCTTGTTATCCCGAAATTTGGATGCGCGCGAGAACTACCTCCTCATCCGAAATCGCTCCCGCGGCCCAGACACGCGAAAGCCCCCTTCTACCCCTCAGCCGGAAATGAAGCTCCACGTCGCGGTGTCAAAACCGGTGGGGGTACGCTGGTAACTTACCCTACATTTCGGACAAGCGTGTCCCTAAGCTTGGTTTCCCCCTCCCCCTTCGCCCCCCATTCGTACACCGAGGCCGCCAAAACCCGCGAAACCCCACGCTCCTCCGTCGGCCTCCCGACCGCCGCCTTGTCGGAGACTCTTCCCGGACTACGTCGTCCACCGCAACAGCTCGCCGTCCCTCATCCACCGCATCGGAGAGGATCCGTTGTCGATTTTGTCATCCCGCCGGATCAGCCGCCCCGTCCTCCACCTCCAAGGAGCTACCCTGACGTTCGCCTTGTCTATCGCGCCACCTCAATCCCCACAGCGCCGTCTTGACCTGCCCCACCGGAACCACAGCACCCTCACCAATTCCTCCGATGAAGCCGAGGCCAACTCGGCGCCACCAAGGAGGTTCTGCACTCACCGCTGCATTTTATCTTTTATTCGATCTCACAGGGCTGCCGGTGCTCGATACCAAGCAGACATGGTGTGTCTCCATCGACGGCGCCGTCGCCGGCCACATCATCCACGACGTCTCTCCCCCATGTCGTTGCTTCCTCGGCGGCGACTTCCACAACGGCACTAGATGCAGCTGCTCCGGCTCTCGCTCGCGCTGCGGCTCTGTTCTTGCCGTCGGTCACGCTGCTACACTGCTCCTGCTTTCGTTCATGCTGCTGCTCTGCTCTTGCTCTTGCTTGCGCTGCTGCTGCACGACCTCCGGCAACTATAGGAGTTGCTGCTTTAGCACTCACTCGTGGTGCTACTGCACGACTTGCTCTCTGCTAGTGCGCTCCCTGCTCGAGCGTCTGCTGATTTAGATCACTGCTTCTATGCTACTAGTGCTCGAACGCCCTAAACATCTATTGCAATGCTCTGTTACTAGTTCAATCAGTTTCGACAGTAAAATTCAGTTTCGACTATGAAGTTCATTTTCTTCAGTTAAGTTCAGAGTGAACAGTACTTACATCATCTGTCGGAGCGGGCGTGGCGCGGCTGATGCGTTTTACATCTGGCACTTTTTGGTGATGTATTTTACATCATCTATTGCAGATGATATTAGGGTCCCCCTTCAGATTAATGTTGTCTGTCTTGTCATGCTTCAGCCTCGTCGCCGTACACCTTAGCGGAGTTGCTCCAACGACGGAACCGTCCATCACAGCGGAGCAGTACCCTCGGCGCCGTTTCCAGAGGCCTCGGATCTTCTTCCCCGCCTCCGACAGTCACACCAGCATCATCACTATCCTCCACGTCCAACCCAATGATGCTGAGGTCCACAAGGCTATGCCAAAGAGGTTGTACACTCGTCACATCACTTTGTTTCTCCATTCCTCTGTTCTTCCAATTCATGTGAGCCAAACACCCAGGTTGACTGAAATCCTATGTTTCCAAATGCTCTGTTTTGCACGTGCATTCCTATCCTATTCATGTGTTTTTCATGTCCCTACGTTTATAGAATCCTCCAATTCTAAGGAGCCCTTACAGATTTACTTCATTTTTAGATAGGCGCCAAAGAAAACTATGTGTGTTATGTCCTGCTCCTGCCGTGCCGTCATCCACCCCACCTGAGGTGCACCATCAACAGAAGCGTTCACTGCAGCAGAGATCCCCCTGCAGACTTCCTTTCGCCGCCTCAGATCATCTTCCTCGTTGCTGGCAGCCACGCCAACTGCATTACCATCATCGACTGAGCAGATGAACCTGAGGACTACACAGTTCCGGAAGAGAGGTCGCAGTCTTTCGTGTTTGCGTACATTATACATCGGTTATTATTACCTGCTACTTTATCGTTCAATCTTGAGTTTTGAATTGCCCATGGGTCTCATATCGAGCCAACAACAAATAGTATATGTCTACTATCTGGTTCATCTGGGGTCTTCTATGTGGTTCATGTTGGGTGGGCAACAAACAATAGATGATCCGTTGTCTATCTTTTTAAACTGAAGCTATAATCTACCTGCTATCATTAGTTTTGGATCCATCCACTCGTTTGCTACCATCAGTCTTGATTTTTGCATGCACCCCTTAGGACATACAAAATCTAACTATTTTTTTATTATGCATGTCAAATATTGTACACAATCGTACTGAACATGTAGAGAAAAAGAGAAGACCGTTGCGTGCGAATATAATGTCACGCAGACGCCGCTCCATGGTGGGCGAAGTGCCCCCCCCCCCTCCTGCATTTCCATATTGTATTCCAGAGGAAGATAACTGTTCAGATGGAGATTCAGAAGGAGCCGACCACGCCTGTTTACCACCTGAGGTGTTTGCTCTAACCTGGCATGCTAATGTTGGTCATATCATGCATATGGCGCCTTGCATTGCTTACATTATACATCTTATATGTCATCAGCTTAGTTTAGATTCGCTTTGCGTGAATGCCACCTGTTTGGTTTCTATATCATACTCCCACCATTCCTAAATATTTGTCTTTTTAGAGATTTCAACAAGTGACTACATACGGAACAAAATGAGTGAATCTACACTCTAAAATATGTCTATATACATCCGTATGTGGTAGTCCATTTGAAATCTCTAAAAAGACAAATATTTAGGAACGGAGGGAGTATGTGGGAATTATGCAATGCCATCTTCTTTAGCTAGACGTCATATACGTGAATCATGCAATGCCATCCTGTTTAGCCAGTCATCATATATGTGAATTGTATCGTGCCATATTTTTCCATAATGTATTCTATCTGTCAACAATGTTTATACATTCATCTACTCTTCCTGTGCATCAGCCATTTGAGTCGGTCATGGGAAAATCTGGAGTGAAAACAAGGTCTTCTGAGCAGTCAGTGCTACCTATCGATGCAGATTTCTTGCTGGTTACAGATAGCTCCTCAGAGGAGGATTTAGAGAGAGATGACCAGTCATATTCCCCCCCCCCCCTGAGGTGCATGCTCTAACTTGGCTGGGTTATATTGCTCATATCATGCATATGGTGTCTTGCATTGTCATGCCATCTTCTTAGATTAGACATGCTTTGTGTGAATGCCTCCTGTTTGCTTTCTATATCAGATATGTGAATTATGCAATGCCATGTTTTTCACCCAGTTATCATATATGTGAATTATGCACCGCCATGGAGCCAAGCATCATATATGTGAATTATCTCATGCCATCTTTTTTTATTACATATTCCATTTGTCGACAATCTGTGTATATTGAATTACTCTTCATGTGTATCAGCCATTTGAGCCGGTTATGGAAAAATCTGGAGTGAAAACAAGGTCTTCATAGCAGGCAATGGTACCTGTTGAAGCATATATCTCGATGGTTACAGGGAGCTCCTCAGAGGAGGATTCAGAGATAGATGACCAGTCCTATATCCCACCTGAGGTGTATGCTCTAAGTTGTAATGTTTATATTTCTCATATGATGCATATGGTGTCTTGCATTGCTTAGTTTAGACATCATATGCACAATATTGAATTCTATCTACTTAGTTTCGAGATCATACATGCGAGTGCGAGCTGCTTAGTATATGAATCAATTATGTCAATTATAACATGCCATCCTGTATACTTAGACAACATGTATGTGAATTATTTCATCCCAACCTATTTTAGAAAGACATCATATAGTTTTGTCATGTCATCCTGTTTAGGTACTCATCATATGTTGAATTATGCCATTATATCATGTTAAGTTATCCATCATATATCTGAAACTGTGTCATGCTATCCTGTTTAGTTGGGCATCATATATGTGAAATTGTGTCATGTTGTCCTGTTTGGTTAGACAACATATATGTGAATTACCACATCTGTCTATCATGCAATGTCTGTACGTTCAATTTCTTTTCTTGTTTATCAGCCATTTGAATTGGAGGGGGTGATGGCAGTATGTAAGGGAGCAAAAACTCGTTCTTCACAAAAGCCAGTGCTACCCGTTGATGCATATAGAACCATGGTTGTACTGGCCCACAAACTAGCCCCACCACACATAATTGAGACTCTTCCAGATTGCACACTTACACCGTTGGGTAGAGAACCAGCAACAACCCATCTAACCGCAACCCCAGCAGTTAGTAACCCACTTATAGTTGACAAAGCACCATGTCCACCACGGAGTACCCCCACATGAGCAGTTTGTAAAGCTACTGCAGTGCCCAAAGCACGAAGACCACCACATCTAACCCAAACTCCACGTTTAAAGCAGAAGAGCAATTGTTCTCAGGTCAGATTCGTAGCTATGGTCCATACTCCTTTGCTGTTGCATCACTGTATTTACTCATACCAACTACTTTTGAATTTGAAGGATCCAATTGAAACTCCAATGGCGCAACAGGTATGTTTTAAACCTATTTCTTTAACTGGATTGTTGTTCTAACTTCTTGCTCTATGTTGATTTCAGTTTAAGTTGTATAAACAGTTATGTTCTCATGTGATGCACATTACAAGTGCTGCCAATGCTGTGTAGTTTCTCACACTTATATTCTGTCTATGCTGTTGTGTCTTAAAAATATATGAGTTGAACTGTGTCTCTATCTTGATTAGGGAACATAAACTAGAATGATATGGAAAATACAGTGACCACGGTACATAGATATATGTTTGTTTCATGCTGTTATCTTGTCCACCTTACTACTGAATCGGTTTACCAAAATGAGTTTCGTATACTACAAGCTAAACATGTGATGTGTCTGCTTGTTTCTCTTGAAGTATGCAAACAGAATATTGGAGAAGAGCACCCCACTATGCAATGGTAGAGAAAGTAATGCAGATAAGGTTCAAGATAGTGAGACAACCCTGTTGGTCTCCAAGAAAGGTGATAAAAATGATCTTGTCGACAGTGAGAAAACCCAACAGTCATGCGTTGATGTAGTGTTCGAGTTACTGGCCAGTACCGCTGGCACAAGCTCTTTGAACTCGCTGCCTGAATCACTTCGGCTTCTTTAGTCTCAGCTACAAGCTGAAAGGCATCAGTCAGTTGAGCTGCGGCAAGAAGCCGAAGGACTAAGGAAGTCCCTGCAGAATTCAGATGCGTACTTTCTTGTGCAATAGCAAGTGCTGGAGGATTTAAGCGCCAAACAAGAGAAAGTTAATAAGCTTGCTAAGCATCTTGCCAGCATTATGGGTACCCAGGATATTATTTCTTGAACTCTTTTGAAGTGTTTTCAGTTCTGGACTTGTTTTGCTGTGGCGTTTATATGCTGCTTTGTTCCCTATATTTGCACTGGCGGAAAACTTTGATGCCCAGTGGGTGTAATATGTGTAATAGCCATGATAGCCTAGCATAAGTTGCTTGCTTATTTATTTCCTTGTTGTCTTGTTTATTTGTTTGCTTGTAGTCAGTGTAGTTCTTTTTTCGCGGTTTGCTAGTGGCTGCAATAACCTATAAAAACTAGGCCATAATAACGATGGGCTAATATTTATTGTAGTGACACTGGGCCTCCTACGGGCCGTAGAAACAGTGGGCCTTCTACGGGCCATAGAAACAGTAGGCCTTCTACGGGCCGTAGAAACAATGGGCCTTCTACGGGCCGTAAAAACAATGGGCCTTCTATGGGCCGTATCATCAATGGGCCTTATACGGGTCGTATGATCGATTGGCCAAACATGGACCAATAACAGGCCGCATTATGGCCGTAAACGGGCTAGAGTTGGAATCGTCCGTTCATGGGCCGACCATAACATGCCATCGTTAATAGGCCATATTTGATGACGCTATGAAAATGGCCCAACGTATTAATGGACCACAAACGGGCCGACTATAACCATGGGCTGAATTTGGCCCACAAGCAGAAAATGACAGTAATGGGCCGTAAGTAAACGAATGCTAGAAATGAGCCCAAGAATAAATGGGCTCTGAGAAGGCCGAAAGATAACATGGGCTGGAAATGGCCCAACGGAATAACGGGCCGTTAATGGGTATAAAGTGATACACTGTTCATTACGGGCCAGTTTCACCACGGGCCGTTAATGGGTGTAAAGTGATACACTGTTCATTACGGGCCAGTTTCACCACGGGTCGTTAATAGGCCAAGAGTTACATAGGGCCTCATATGGGCCGAAAGACGTCATGGGCCATACATGGGCCAGAAGTGAAAACGGGCTGGAATCATATTGGATGGCCTAGATGACGCTACTGGGCCTAAATCAGATAGTGCGTAATGGGCCTTGGGTTAGCGGGCTATAAATGGGCTATATGCGAACAGGCCGTTAACAGGCTTTCCATGGGCCGGCCCGCCACCTTTTGACCAAGTCAAACAGGCCGGCCTTTTCACAGGAATGGGCCTCTGTTGGGTCGTGCCACGTGTCGACGTATCATAGGGGCCTTCTGTCCAATGAGTGGATGACATCTGTCCCAGCGATGAGCCGACACGTGTTTCCTCCAGCCAATGATGATTTTACACGTGGAAAATCCCCATTGGTCGGGGTTGTTAACAGGTTATCGGATCCAAAACCCGACCCGATAGCTTAACGGTGTTCCGTTACGGTGGATGCCACGTGTTGGTCACCCTTGACAAAAGCACTTCTATGACGTGCGATTTGTCGTCATGGAAGTGGACACTTTCGTGATGATAATTTTGGTAATGTCATGGTACACTTCTACGACAGCACAGGTATGACTATCTTGATTCTGTCATAAAATCGTCATGGATGTACATGTATGACAAAAAACGCGACCTACCGTGACAAACAAGTATCATCACGGAAGTGTATTTTTTTGTAGTGAGGTATGGGGTAAGCAAATATCCTTTGGTGGAAGTGTAGATCTAGATCTCCTCCTTCAATCCCTAGTAAATCAACGAGTTTGAGTGGCTAGAGAGAGAGATCGGGCAAGAGAGCTTGAGTGGCATTAATGGAGGAGTGAGAGAGGTAGAGGTAAATGTGGTAGGTGGAAGAACCACCTTTATATAGCAAACCCTAAAATCCAACCGTTACTGTGAAAACAGCACTACAGCGGTACAACCGCTCTTCGTCCTGGTACAATCGGAACTCGCGATTTACCTGTAGAACCCTACCAAGCGGTACAATTGAGAGGGCAGGCGGTAGTACCGGTTGTGGAGAACAACCGGAACAACCGCCCAGCCACCGCTCAACCACTGCTTTGAAACAGTAGGGTGTCACCCCTATGTGCGGTGATCGAGCGGTATAGCACCGGTGCAACCGCCTGGCCTTGGACACTTGGGTGGCTAAGTCCCAAGCGGTAGAACCGCTTAGGACACCGGTGGTACCAGTGTGTAGGGCACAACCGGGCCACCACCGCCCAAGTACCGCATCAAAACAGAAGTCTGACCGGTTGTTGAGCGGTACTTGGCCGGTACAACCGCCAAAGACAAACCGCAGTCATTGTTAAGCTTGGTGGCGGTACCACCGCCCGGGAGCAGTGGTACAACCGCTCGTTCATGACTGGGATGTTCAACCCCTGGGTATCACCCCTGGGGTAGAGGTTGGGTTAGCGCCAAGAGCCAGCGGTACAACCGCTCACACGAGCAGTACAACCGCTGGGAGAACACAGCAAGCAGAAGAAAAGGAAGGGGAGCTCTCTCTAACAAAACAAGGAAGGCAAAGGAGGGTGTAACAAAGAGATAAACACGTAGAAAAACCCCGTCTTCGATCTTTTCCTTCTAGATAGGATAGCTAACCGATGTAAGCCTAATCACCAAGAACCTCAAGCACTTAGCACACGATTAGACCAACAAAGGGTTTTCATCATCATCCAAAACACAAAGTAGGGAAATGCCCTTACACTATGTTTGTCAACTTTCAATAAATTTTACCACTTATAATTTTCCTTATGTAATGTCATTACTTACCATAAGATAATCATATGATCTATTTCATTAATTCCTTTATTTTGATTGAAAAAAGAAATTAAAGAATCAAAAACTTAAACTAATCTTTATTATATAACTCTCACTCAATTACATAGATATATAGATCACAAAACTAGCACTCAAAAATAGATCATACTAAACTTTTATTCAACTAAATAACAAAATAACTAAGGATCGAACTAAGATAGGTAAAGGTAATAAAAGTGATGGTGATATGATACCGGGGCATCTCCCCAAAGCTTGGCACAAGCCAAGGGGAGTGCCCATACCCATGTGCTTAAGTCTCCTTCTTCGGTGATGATGATGGTGGTGGTGGTGTTGAGGTAGTAGCTTCACACTTGAGCTTGCATTTGAGGATAAATTTTTCCTCCCTTAGATCATCATTCTCTTGCTCAAGCTTTGATACCCTTTTACACAATGCTTGCTTGCTTTCCTGTAGAAAACGAGAAGGAATAAACTGGATCTTAGATTTCTTTTCTCCATTAGGGAGACTTGACTTCTTCAACTCCACATGCATGTACCCAGGTTGTGGTAGCGGGACTTCATCCTCATCCGAGTTGGTCTCCTCCATTCCCTTCGGGTCATCTTCTTCTTCTTCTTCCTCTGTGGTCCAACCATAATGATCCACATCCCCGTAAACGTTTGGGTTTGTGATATAGTCGATGACATAGCTCTCTCCCTCCTAATTTTGAGACGACATATTTCCAGATCTGCTAGAAAAACAACACGAAACACGAACAGAGGATTTCTCCATGTTGCGGTGGTCAAATCGTCTGGGGGTATATAAAGAATTTTTATCTTGGGAAACGAGCATACCACAGGAAAACGGAGTCAGGAAGGTGCCCGAGGGGCCCACTACCCACCAGGGCATGCCATGTGGGGCAGGCGCGCCCTGGTGCCTATTGGGCACCTAGGTGGTGCTACCTCTTGAGCACTGCGTTGGTTTTCCCCGAAGAGGAAGGGATGATGCAGCAAAGTAGCGTAAGTATTTCCCTCAGTTTTTGAGAACTAAGGTATCAATCCAGTCGGAGGCTACGCGCGAGTCCCTCGTACCTGCACAAAACAAATAAATCCTTGCAACCAACGCAAATAGGGGTTGTCAATCCCTATAAGGCCACTTACGAGAGTGAGATCTGATAGATATGATAAGATAATATTTTTGGTATTTTTATGATAAAAGATGCAAAGTAAAATAAAGGAAAAGGAAATAACTAAGTAATAGGAGATCAATATGATAAAGATAGACCCGGGGCCATAGGTTTCACTAGTGGCTTCTCTCGAGAGCATAAGTATTCTACGGTGGGTGAACAAATTACTGTTGAGCAATTGACAGAATTGAGCATAGTAATGAGAATATCTAGGTATGATCATGTATATAGGCATCACGTCTGAGACAAGTAGACCGATTCCTGCCTGCATCTACTACTATTACTCCACTCATCGACCGCTATCCAGCATGCATCTAGAGTATTAAGTCAAAAACAGAGTAACGCCTTAAGCAAGATGACATGATGTAGAGGGATAGACTCATGCAATATGAAGAAAACCTCATCTTGTTATCCTCGATGGCAACAATACAATAGGTGCCTTGCTGCCCCTACTGTCACTGGGAAAGGACACCGCAAGATTGAACCCAAAGCTAAGCACTTCTCCCATTGCAAGAAAGATCAATCTAGTAGGCTAATCCAAACTGATAATTCGAAGAGACTTGCAAAGATAACCAATCATACATAAAAGAATTCAGAGAAGATTCAAATATTGTTCATAGATAGACTTGATCATAAACCCACAATTCATCGGTCTCAACAAACACACCGCAAAACGAAGATTACATCAAATAGTTCTCCACAAGAGAGGGGGAGAACGCTGTATTGAGATCCAAAAAGAGAGAAGAAGCCATCTAGCTACTAACTATGGACCCGTAGGTCTGAAGTAAACTACTCACACTTCATCAGAGGGGCTATGGTGTTGATGTAGAAGCCCTCCATGATCGATGCCCCCTCCGGTGGAGCTCCGGAACAGGCCCCAAGATGGGATCTCGTGGATACAGAAAGTTACGGCGGTAGAATTAGGGTTTTTGGATCCCTCTCTGATCGTTTGAGGGTACGTGGATATATATAGGAGGAAGGAGTACGTCGGTGGAGCAACAGGGGGCCCACGAGGGCAGAGGGCGCGCCTGGTGGGGGTGGGCGCGCCCCCTACCTCGTGGCGTCCTCTTTTCTTTCTTGACGTAGGGTCCAAGTCTCCCGGGTCTTGTTCGTTGAGAAAATCATGTTTCCGAAGGTTTCATTCCGTTTGGACTCCATTTGATATTCCTTTTCTTCGAAACCCTAAAACAGGCAAAACAACTACAATTCTGGGCTGGGCCTCCGGTTAATAGGTCATTCCCAAAAATAATATAAAAGTGGATAATAAAGCCCAATAATGTCCAAAATAGTAGATAATATAGCATGGAGCAATCAAAAATTATAGATACGTTGGAGACGTATCAAGCATCTCCAAGCTTAATTCCTGCTCGTCCTCGAGTAGGTAAATGATAAAAACAGAATTTTTGATGTGGAGTGCTACTTGGCATAATTTTTAATGTAATTCTTATTAATTGTGGTATGAATATTCAGATCCGAAAGATTCAAGACAAAAGTTCATATTGACATAAAAATGATAATACTTCAAGCATACTAACTAAGCAATTATGTCTTCTCAAAATAACATGGCCAAAGAAAGTTCATCCCTACAAAATCATATAGTTTAGTCATGTTTCATTTTCGTCACACAAGAATGCTCTCATAATGCACAACCCTGATGACAAGCCAAGCAATTGTTTCATAATTTAGTAATCTCAAACCTATAAACTTTCACGCAATATATGAGCGCGAGCCATGGACATAGCACTATGGGTGGAATAGAATATAATGAGGGGGGTTATGTGGAGAAGACAAAAAAAGGAGAAAGTCTCACATCAACGAGGCTGATCAGTGGGCTATGGAGATGCCCACTGAGGGAGTCCTGGATTAGGGGGTGTTCGGGTAGCCGGACTATACCTTTAGCCGGACTCCTGGACTATGAAGATACAAGATTGAAGACTTCGTCCCGTGTCCGGATGGGACTTTCCTTGGCGTGGAAGGCAAGCTTGGCGATGCGGATATTCAAGATCTCCTAACATTATAACCGACTCTATGTAACCCTAACCCCATCCGGTGTCTATATAAACCGGAGGGTTGTAGTCCGTAGGACATCAACTCCATAGACAACAATCATACCATAGGCTAGCTTCTAGGGTTTAGCCTCCTTGATCTCGTGGTAGATCTACTCTTGTACTACCCATATCATCAATATTAATCAAGCAGGACGTAGGGTTTTACCTCCATCAAGAGGGCCCGAACCTGGGTAAAACATCGTGTTCCCTGCCTCCTGTTACCATCCGGCCTAGACACACAGTTCGGGATCCCCTACCCGAGATCCGCCGGTTTTGACACCAACATTGGTGCTTTCATTGAGAGTTCCTTTGTGTCGTCGCCTTTAGGCCCGATGGCTCCTTCGATCATCAACAACAATACGGTCCAGGGTGAGACCTTTCTCCCCGGACAGAACTTCGTCTTCAGCGGCTTCGCTCTGCGGGCCAATTCGCTTGGCCACTTGGAGCAGATCGAAAGCTACGCCCCTGGCCATCAAGTCAGGTTTGGAAGCTTAAACTACACAGCTGACATCCGCGGAGACTTGATCTTCGACGGGTTCGAGCCACGTCCAAGCGTGCCGCACTATCTCGAGGGGCATGATCTAGCTCTGCCTCCGGACAGTGTCCTGGAGGCCGCACACGCATCGGTTCCGACCCCTAACTCGGAGCCTATTGCGCCAATTGAGGACGAGCGGTTGGACGTCACCTCGGGGGATGCGATCTCAAATGCGATCGAGCCGAACGCTAGCCGCGCACTCTGCACGACCCGTGACTCCGAGGATCCGGACTCCTCCCCGGACTCCGAACGCCCCGCGCCCCTGCTAATCGAATCCGATTGGGCGCCGATAATGGAGTTCACCGCCGCAGATATCTTTCAGCACTCGCCTTTTGGCGACATCCTGAATTCTCTTAAGTCTCCCTCTTTATCAAGAGAGCCCTGGCCGGACTACGGTCAGCGAGGGTGGGTTACGGACGATGAAGAAATTCAAAGCCCACCCACCACCCACTTTGTAGCCACTGTCGACAATTTAACCGACATGCTTGACTTCGGCTCCGAAGACATCGACCGCATGGACGACGATGTAGGAGACGAACAGGAACCGGCACCTGTAGGGCGCTGGAAGGCCACCTCGTCATATGACATATATATGGTGGATACTCCAAAAGATGGAGATGGCGATGGAACAGTGGGGGATGACGCCCCCAAGAAACAGCCAAAGCGCCAGCGTCAGCGGCGCCGCTCTAAATCCCGCCAAAGCAAAAACGGTGATTCCGGCACGGGAGATAATACTACCCAGGATAGCGCCGAAGAACACCCACCTCAGCAAGATTTGGCATAGGAAGATGGAGAAGCCAGCCCTCATGAGAGAGCGGCAGACCGAGAGGTCGAGGATGATAACTACATGCCTCCCTCTGAAGACGAGGCAAGCCTCGATGACAACGAATTCGTCATACCATCAGACCCCGCCGAACAAGAGCGCTTTAAACGCAGGCTTTTAGCCACGGCAAGCAGCCTCAAGAAAAAGCAGCAATAGCTTAGAGCTGCCCAAGATTTGCTAGCTGACAGATGGACTGAAGTCCTTGCGGCCGAAGAGTATGAACTCGAACGCCCCTCCAAGAGTTACCCAAAGCAGAGGCCGCTACCCCGATCAGAGGAGGAAGCACCTACATCACCAGCGCATGACATGGCAGACCGGCCACCTCGCGGCCGCGACAGAGAGGCCCCTCGGCCCTCCACCCAAGCCATGCCCCGACGCCGCTCAACTAAGGCACGGGAAAATGCGCCAGACCTGCGAGACGTACTGGAGGATAAGGCAAGACAAACAAGATCGATCTACGGATCACGCAGGCGCCCTATGGCACATGACGATGATCTTCACTCCAGATACAACAAATCCGGCCGGGCCGAACACAACAGACATAGCTCTTCCGAGCTGCGTCATGATATAGCCCAGTACAGAGGCGCCGCACACCCGCTATGCTTCACGAATGGAGTAATGGATCATAAAATCCCAGAGGGTTTCAAACCCGTAAACATCGAATCATACGATGGCACAACAGATCCGGCGGTATGGATCGAGGATTATCTCCTTCACATCCACATGGCACGCGGCGATGATCTACACGCCATCAAATACCTCTCGCTCAAACTTAAAGGACCGGCCCGGGATTGGCTTAACAGCTTGCCAGCAGACTCAATCGGTTCTTGGGAGGACCTGGAAGCCGCATTCCTCGACAACTTCCAGGGCACTTACGTGCGACCACCGGATGCCGATGACTTAAGCCACATAATTCAGCAGCCAGAGGAATCGGCCAGACAATTCTGGACACGATTCCTAACAAAGAAAAACCAGATAGTCGACTGTCCGGACGCAGAGGCCCTAGCAGCCTTCAAGCATAACATCCGCGATGAATGGCTTGCCCGGCACCTGGGACAGGAAAAGCCGAAATCTATGGCAGCCCTCACGACACTCATGACCCGCTTTTGCGTGGGAGAAGATAGCAGGCTAGCTCGCAGTAACAACTTATCAAAGAACCCTGGTAATTCGGATACCAAGGACAAAAGTGGCAGGACACGTCGGAATAAGCAAAAACACCGCGTTAGCAGCGACAGCAATGAAGACACGGCAGTCAATGCCAGATTCAAAGGCTATAAATCCAGTCAGCGGAAAAAGCCATTCAAAAAGAATACTCAGGGCCCGTCCAGTTTGGACCGAATACTCGACCGCTTGTGCCAGATACATGGCACCCCCGAAAGGCCAGCTAATCACACTAACAGGGATTGTTTGGTGTTCAAGCAGGCAGGCAAGTTAAGGGACGAAAACAGAGACAAGGGGCTGCACAGCGACGATGAGGAGGAGCCCAAGCCACCGAACAACAATGGAAAGAAGGGCTTTCCCCCACAAGTGCGGACGGTGAACATGATATACGCAACCCACATTCCCAAGCGGGAGCGGAAGCGTGCGCTACGGGACGTATACGCGATGGAGCCAGTCGCCCCAAAGTTCAACCCATGGTCCTCCTGCCCGATCACTTTTGATCGAAGGGACCATCCCACTAGCATCCGTCATGGTGGCTTTGCCGCATTGGTTCTCGACCCAATCATCGACGGATTTCATCTCACAAGAGTCCTCATGGACGGCGGCAGTAGCCTGAACCTGCTTTATCAAGATACAGTGCGGAAAATGGGCATAGATCCCTCAAGGATTAAGCCCACAAAAACGACCTTTAAAGGCGTTATACCAGGTGTAGAAGCCAACTGTATAGGCTCAGTAACACTTGACGTGGTCTTCGGATCCCCGAAAAATTTCTGAAGCGAAGAGTTAATCTTCGATATAGTCTCGTTTTGCAGTGGCTATCACGCCCTGCTTGGACGAACCGCGTTCGCAAAGTTCACTGCGGTGCCGCACTATGCATATCTCAAGCTCAAAATGCCAGGCCCTCGAGGAGTAATCATGGTCAACGGAAACACCGAACGCTCCCTCCGTACGGAGGAGCACACGGCGGCTCTCACAGCGGAGGTACAAAGTAGCCTTCTTAGGCAATTCTCTAGTCTGGCCATTAAAAAGCCAGACACTGCCAAGCGCGCCCGGAGTAACCCACAGCAGGACCGCCTGGCACACTCTGAGCAAGCGTAGCAATGCGGCCCCAACCCCAGCTCTCGCGACATAGCGAAATCAGTACCTCGCGTACATAACTACGCCCTTGAAATACCATGGGCACAGGGGAAGGGGCACAATAACGGCATGCCCAAAATACGGCTTAAAACGTACTAGGGGCTGCCGGATTCTTTTTTAATTTTTTCTTACTTTCAGGACTCCATACTTCAGACGACCTGTTCGGCAATTCGACTGCCGCACAAACGATGCAAGATCCAGGGAGGCAGACAAGCCATACCGCATTGGAACTCCCAGGTGGTCTCTGTTACGAGCGGTATACCTGTTTTAAATACAATTCCGCGGCGTGCCCCTGGTCAGGACATACTAAATAGTCCAATATCTTTTGCTTACCGCACTATTTGTATCGTTCGGCTTTGATAAATAGCCTCTCTATAAATAATGCATAGCTTTTTCTCTATTTTTTGCATTATCTTCTTTTCACATATATGTTTATTAAATGACATGATTGCACCCATACACCATGGTACGGCAAACATGCCAGGGGCTTCAGTACCCCTCATAATGGTGTGAGAAGTCCGTACACTTTCACAAGTGCGGCACCCCGAACTTATAGCACTATATGCATCGGCTCCGAATCATGATTTGGGTCAATAGTTGGGTTTGCCCGGCTCCTATGTTTTGGTGCCTTACGTTCCGCTCTATCGGCTAAGGTAGCACTAGGAGAACCACTGGGATTGTGCCCCGGTTCAGCTGGGTTAAGCACCTCAGTGGAGAAAGCTAAAACTGACTGTCATGATGTGGCGAGAGACCGGTCGCTGTTCGAGAGGTCTTTCGAGTCCCTAAAGGCTTATGCCGCTTCGAGCGAGGAGCTGGCTTTGTCCGGCCAAGGCATGGATAGCGCCCCGAACTCGGTCTTCCGAACTAGGGGCTTCGCCGAAATTTAAAATTATAGAGTTCTATGGCTAAGTGAGAGTGTTCAAGCATTATAGGCCGATTGCCTGGTTCGTTGTGCTGAGCGCCTCCCTCGAAGGACCCAACTATGGGAAAAAGAGCGCTCAGGTTTATCCCGAACACCCCAGCACTAGTGGCATGGGGGCAGAAGTCGACGACTGGCCATCTCTCAATTTTTGATAAACGTCCGCACAGAAAGTAATATTTTAAATTCAATAAGCACTGCTTAGCGCATATGAACAAGTTTTCAGCGCACAGGATAAACACGAGCGAGTTCATTCAAAAATCACATCCTTGGTACATTCATCCGCCATAAGGCGGGCACCTGCAAGAACATCCTTGTAGTAGTTCTCGGGCTTGCGATGCTCCTTCCCCGGCGGCGGCCCGTCCTTCACAAGCTTCTCATCGTCCAGCTTACCCCAGTGCACCTTTGCACGGGCAAGGGCCCGATGGGCACCTTCGATGCAGACGGAGCGCTTGATGACCTCGAGCCTCGGACAGGCCTCCACCAGCCACCGCACCATCCCAAAATAGCTCCCAGGCAGGGCCTCTCCGGGCCACAGCCGAACTATGAAGCCCTTCATGGCATGTTCGGCCGCCTTGTGGAGCTCGACCAGATGTTTCAGCTGGTCGCTCAAGGGCACAGGGTGTCCGGCCTCAGAATACTGAGACCAGAACACCTTCTCCGTCGAGCAACCCTCTTCAGCTTGGTAGAATGCGGCAGCGTCGGATACGCTGCGGGGAAGATCTGCGAATGCCCCTGGAGAGCTCCGGATCCGGGTAAGTAACAAGTAGTTCACTTTTATATTTCTGCTTTGCATAAAGAATGCCTTACCCGCTGCTATCTTCCTCATCTCCTCCAACTCTTGGAGGGCCTTTTGGGCTTTGGCCTTGGCAGACTTGGCAGCCTCTAGGGCCGTCACGAGCTCGGATGCTTGCGCCTTTGACTCAAGCTCCAAACTCTCATGTTTTTTCATGAGAGCCCGAAGCTCTTGCTGCACCTCGCCGACCTGAGCCCCAAGTCTGTCTCGCTCGGTGCGCTCCGTGGCCGTTTTCTTTTTGGCCTCAGACAGCACCTGCTTAAGGGTCGCCACCTCAGTCGTGGCCCCTACAATAAGCAGTACAATCCTGTTATTCTTTTCGCAATCACGCCTTTTTATAGGCACTTTTTCTGTAAGGTATTTCTTACCTTCTTTCTCCTTGAGCCGCCGCTTGGCAAGGCCGAGCTCTTGCTCGGTCCACTCGAGGTCCTGCTTCAGGACACCCACCTCCGCAGTCAGTGCGGTGGTGGATAGCAGCGAAGCCTGCATACGCATATTGACTCTTTTTTTAGACTCCTACAAAATTTAATAGATCCTCTATTCGGCTTTTCTTTCCGAACGCCAAACAGAGCATCAGGGGCTACTGTCTATGCGGTAATATTTTTACTTACCTTGAAGCCTGTTAGAAGGCTAGCACAAGCTTCAGTCAGTCCGCTCTTGGCGGACTGAACCTTCTGGATCACCGTACTCATAATAGTACGGTGCCCCTCATCGATGGAGGCGTCGTCAAGCACCTCCAGCAGATTGTCCGGCACCTCCGGTTGGACGGAGGCCGCCGGCTCAGAAGGCTTGCTCCTCTTGGAAGGAGTTCGCCTACCGCGGTCCGGAACTGTGGAAGATTCTGGCGCGGTGTCCGGCACAAAGCCGGACTAGGAGCCCTGGGGGGGCCTTATGCCCTTCACTCCTGGAGTCCGGGAGGTTGCCTTGCGGCTCCTCCGGGACCACCTCCTCCTGCCCCGGAGCTTGTCGCGACGCCACTTCGGTGCCGTCCGCAGTGAGGGGGGAGACAGCGGGCGGAACTGAGTTCATGTCCGATGAGTCCAGGGAGCCACCCGACGATTCGTCTACTTCGGCCCTGGGCGGACTGCATAATTACATTCGACATTAGGGAAAGCTGTGCAACAAAGGAACATCATGAGTTACTCTGATATCCGAACTTACAATTTCGCTGGACGCTTGGCCCTGTTTGGCCACTCCACTTCGCCCTCTTCGGCGTCGGGGGCGTAGTCCGGCGGAGGGGTCTTCCTTTTCCTAGACCCCTCGGCCTCCCCCGTTGGGGCGGCCTTCCTCTTCTCCCCTCCCTCCGCTAGGGGGGGGAGAGTTCTCTTCTTCCTCCTCCTCGTTTTCACGGGAGGAGGGCGTCTCGGACTCGTCAGATGACTAGTCTGACACCACCACGTTGCGGGCACTCTTTTGAGTCCCCGTGGTCTTCTTCTTCTTGGCCTTCTTCTCTGGCACCACATAAGGCGCCGGAGCCAGCAGCTTCACTAGTAGAGCTGGAGCTGGGTCTTCGGCAGCGGAGCCGGACAGTTAATCGGTCCGGATATCGCCCACCAAGCCTGTCAAAGGTAAGGGAGTTTAGATCCCGCATAGAGTCAAACTATGAAAAAAGCTTAACATCCTGTAAAAGGTGTAGATGGCTTACCTCGCTAGCGTGACGCTGTGAGCTGTATCCGCGGTCCTCGGAAGCGGATGCGGGAGCCTCGGCGCCCTTGAATAGCATCTTCCAGGCATCTTCGTATGTCGTGTCGAAGAGCCTGCTGAGGGTTTGATGCTGCGCCAGGTCAAACTCCCACAGATTAAAATCCCCTTGTTGGCACGGGAGGATCCGGCGGACGAGCATAACTTGGATTACATTAACAAGCTGGATTGGCTTGTTCACCAGGGACTGGATGCATGTTTGCAATCCGGTCACCTCTTTTTCGTCACCCCACGACAGGCCCGTCTCTTTCCAGGACACAAGCCGCGTGGGGGGTCCGGATCGGAACTCAGGGGCTGCGGTCCATTTCGGATTGCGCGGCTCGGTGATGTAAAACCACCCGGATTGCCATCCCTTTAGGGTCTCCACAAAAGAGCCCTCGAACCATAGGACGTTGGCCATCTTGCCCGCCATGGCGCCTCCGCACTCCGCCTGGCTGCCGCGCACCACCTTGGGCTTGACGTTGAAGGTCTTGAGCCAGAGGCCGAAATGAGGGCGGACGCGGAGAAAAGCCTCGCACACGACGATAAACGCCGAGATGTTGAGCATGAAGTTCGGGGCCAGATCGTGGAAATCCAGGCCGTAGTAGAACATGAGCCCCCAGACAAATGGGTGGAAAACCCAGCCTGCGGAGGAAGTGGGGGAGAAATACCACCCTCTCATGGGGCCTTGGGGTGGGGAGAAGCTGCCCCTTTTTGGGAAGTCGGTGCGCGATGTCCTTGGACAGGTATCCGGCCTTCCTTAGCTTCTTGACTTGGCCCTCTGTGGCGGAGGAGACCATCCACTTGCCTCCCGCTCTGGACATTGCTGGAGAAGGGTGACGTCGGAAGTGCGGGCTTGGGCGCTGGAGCTCGGGTGCGCAGGAGATGGATAGGCAAAGGAGGAAGAAGGCGTAGGTAAAAAGGTGGATCCTTATCCCCTTATATGGGCGGATGCGGTTGTGCGTCCCCGCCTGCCTAGTAAAACTCGCTTGCCTCCCAAGCGCCGTGATAAGTGTCGCGGTTGGGTTACCCATGTCCGTATTGATGAGAATCCCGTAAAAGGGGGGGTACACGATCTCTGCTTTGACAAGACGTGCCAAGGAAACCGCCTCGCAAAACATGCTGAGGTGGAGAAGTAAAAACGATTCGAGTAAAGGACTTGGCCGTAGTGTGATAACGCACTGCGAAATACGTCAGCAGATTTGATTTGTGTTAATATTATTTTCTCTATGGCAATATGTGGAAGCTTATTTTGCAGAGCCGGACACTACTCTTGGTGTTTACAATCTTCTATGAAGGACTTGGAGGAGGAACCCGCCTTGCAATGCCGAAGACAATTTGCGCGCCGGACTCGTCGTCATTGAAGTCTGGTTCAGGGGCTACTGAGGGAGTCCTGGATTAGGGGGTGTTCGGGTAGCCGGACTATACCATCAGCCGGACTCCTGGACTATGAAGATACAAGATTGAAGACTTTGTCCCGTGTCCGGATGGGACTTTCCTTGGCGTGGAAGGCAAGCTTGGCGATGCGGATATTCAAGATCTCCTACCATTATAACCGACTCTATGTAACCCTAACCCCATCCGCTGTCTATATAAACCGGAGGGTTGTAGTCCGTAGGACATCAACTCCATAGACAACAATCATACCATAGGATAGCTTCTAGGGTTTAGCCTCCTTGATCTCGTGGTAGATCTACTCTTGTACTACCCATATCATCAATATTAATCAAGCAGGACGTAGGGTTTTACCTCCATCAAGAGGGCCCGAACCTGGGTAAAACATCGTGTTCCCTGCCTCCTGTTACCATCCGGCCTAGACACACAGTTCGGGACCCCCTACCCGAGATCCGCCGGTTTTGACACCGACACCCACCGATTGATGTTAATGCAAGGAGTTGGGATTGCCATGCAACGGATGCACTAGAGCTATAAATGTATGAAAGCTCAACAAAAGAAACTAGTGGGTGTGCATCCAACTTGCTTGCTCACGAAGACCTAGGACACTTGAGGAGGCCCATTGTTGGAATATACAAGCCAAGTTCTATAGTGAAAAATTCCCACTAGTATATGAAAGTGACAAAACAAGAGACTCTCTGTCATGATAATTACGGTGCTACTTTGACGCACAAGTGTGGCAAAGGATAGTAACATTGTCCCTTCTCTCTTTTTCTCTCATTTTTCTTTTTTTATGTCCTTTCTCTTCTTTTTTTGGGCCTTCTCTTTTTTTATGGCCTTTCTCTTTTTTATATATTCCTCACTTGGTACAATGCTCTAGAAAATGATGATCATCACACTTCTATTTATTTACAACTCAATGATTACAACTCGATACTAGAACAAAGATGACTCTATGAATGCCCCCAGCGGTGTACCGGGATATGCAATGGACCAAGAGTGACATGTATGAAAGAATTATGAACGGTGGCTTTGCCGCAAATACTATGTCAACTACATGATCATGATAAGCAATGTGACAATGAGAACGTGTCATGATGAACGGAATGATGGAAAGTTGCATGGCAATATATCTCGGAATGGCTATGGAAATGCCATAATAGGTAGGTATGGTGGCTGTTTTGAGGAAGATATAAGGAGGTTTATGTGTGAAAGAGCGTATCATATCACGGGGTTTGGATGCACCGGCGAAGTTTGCGCCAACTCTCAATATGAGAAAGGGCAAGCACGGTACCGAAGAGGCTAGCAAGGATTGAAGGGTGAGAGTGCGTATAATCCATGGACTCAACATTAGTCATAAAGAACTCACATACTTATTGCAAAAATCTACAAGTCATCAAAAACCTCGGTACTACGCGCATGCTCCTAGGGGGATAGATTGGTAGAAAAAGACCATCGCTCGTCCCCGACCGCCACCCATAAGGAAGACAATCAAATAACACCTCATGTTTCAAATTTGTTGCATAACATGTACCATACGTGCATGCTATGGGACTTGCAAACTTCAACACAAGTATTTCTCAATTTCACAACTACTCAACTAGCACGACTTTGATATTATTACCTCTATATCTCAAAACAATCATCAAGCATCAAACTTCTCTTAGTATTCTAAACACTCTTAAGAAAATTTTACTAACTTTGAATACCTAGCATATTAGGATTTTAAGAAAATTACCATGCTATTAAGACTCTCAAAATAATCTAAGTGAAGCATGAGAGATCAATAGTTTCTATAAAACAAATCCACCACCGTGCTCTAAAAGATATAAGTGAAGTACTAGAGCAAAACTATATAACTCAAAAGATATAAGCGAAGCACATAGAGTATTCTAACAAATTCCAAATCATGTATGGCTCTCTCAAAAGGTGTGTACAGCAAGTATGATTGTGCTAAACTAAAAAGCAAAGGCTCAAATAATACAAGACGCTCCAAGCAAAACACATATTATGTGGTGAATGAAAATATAGCTCCAAGTAAAGTTACCGATAGAAGTAGACGAAAGAGGGGATGCCTTCCGGGGCATCCCCAAGATTTGGCTTTTAGGTGTCCTTAGATTATCTTGGGGGTGGCATGGGCATCCCCAAGCTTAGGCTCTTGCCACTCCTTGTTCCATAATCCATCAAATCTTTACCCAAACCTTGAAAACTTCACAACACAAAACTTAAACTAGAAAATCTCGTGAGCTCCGTTAGCAAAAGAAAATAAAAGACCACTTCAAGGTACTGTAGTGAACTCATTATTTATTTACATTGGTGTTATACCTACTGTATTCCAACTTCTCTATGGTTTATAAACTATTTTACTAGCCATAGATTCATCAAAATAAGCAAACAACACACGAAAAACAGAATCTGTCAAAAACAGAACAGTCTGTAGTAATCTGTAGCTAGGGCAAGATCTGGAACCCCAAAAATTCTAAAATAAATTGCTCGACATGATTAATTTATCTATTAATCATCTTCCAAAATAATTAACTAAATAGCACTTTCCAAATAAAAATTACGGCAGTTCTCGTGAGTGCTAAAGTTTCTGTTTTTTACAGCAAGTTCAACAAGACTTTTCCCAAGTCTTCCCAACGGTTCTACTTGGCACAAACACTAATTAAACACAAAAAACACAATAAAAACAGAGGCTAGATAAATTATTTATTACTAAACAGGAGCAAAAAGCAAGGAATAAAAATAAAATTGGGTTGCCTCCCAACAAGCGCTATCGTTTAACGCCCCTAGCTAGGCATAACAAGCAAGAATAGATCTAGGTATTGCTATCTTTGGTAAGCAATCCATAAGTGGCTCTCATAATAGATTCATAAGGTAATTTAATTTTGTTTCTAGGAAAGTGTTCCATGCCTTTATTTAATGGAAATTGGAATCTAATATTTCCTTCCTTCATATCAATAGTTGCACGAATCGTTCTAAGGAAAGGTCTACCAAGAATAATAGGACATGAAGGATTGCAATCTATGTCAAGAACAATAAAATCTACAGGCACATAATTCCTATTTGCAACAATAAGAACATCATTAATTCTTCCCATAGGTTTCTTAATAGTGGAATCCGCAAGGTGCAAGTTTAGAGAGCAATCATCAAAATCACGGAAACCTAACAAATCACACAAAGTCTTTGGAATCGTGGAAACACTGGCACCCAAATCACATAAAGCATAGCATTCATGATCTTTAATTTTAATTTTGATAGTTGGTTCCCACTCATCATAAAGTTTTCTAGGGATAGAAACTTCCAATTCAAGTTTTTCTTCATAAGATTGCATCAAAGCATCAACGATATGTTTAGTAAACGCTTTATTTTGACTATAAGCGTGAGGAGAATTTAGCACGGATTGCAACAAGGAAATACAATCAATCAAAGAGAAATTTTCATATTTAAATTCCTTGAAATACATAATAGTGGGTTTACCAACATCTAGGGTTTTAATTTCTTCAATCCCACTTTTATCAAATTTAGCATCAAGATCAACAAATTCCGGATTCGTGGAACGCCTTCTAGGTAAAGGTGGATCATATTCAGTCCCATCATTATCAAGATTCATATTGCAAAACAAAGATTTAATAGGGGACACATCAATAACTTTTAGATCTTCATCTTTATTTTCATAGGAACTAGAAGAACACACTCTTATAAAGGCATCTTTCTTAGCACGCATCCTAGCGGTTCTTTCTTTGCACTCATCAATAGAAATTCTCATGGCTTTGAGAGACTCATTGATATCATGCTTAGGTGGAATAGATCTAATTTTCAAAGAATCAACATCAAGAGCAATTCTATCAATGTTCCTAGCCAAATCATCAATCTTAAGCAATTTTTCTTCAATCATAGCATTGAAATTCTTTTGCGAGTAATAAGTTCTTTAATATTAGATTCAAAATCAGAGGGAATATTATTATAATTTCCATAAGAATTGTTGTAGGAATTACCATAATTATTAGAGGAATTACTACGATAAGGCCTAGGGTTAAAATGTCCTCTATACGCGTTGTTACCAAAATTGTTCCTACCAACAAAATTCACATCCATAGATTCATTATTATTCTCAGTCAAAGTAGACAAGGGCATATCATTAGGATCAGAAGAAACACTCTTATTAGCAAATAATTTCATAAGTTCATCCATCTTTCCACTCAAGATATTAATTTATTCCATCGCATGCACCTTTTTATTAGTAGATCTTTCAGTATGCCATTGAGAATAATTAAACATAATATTATCTAGGAGTTTAGTAGCTTCTCCTAAAGTGATTTCCATAAAAGTGCCTCCCACAGCCGAATCTAAAAGATTTCTAGAAGCAAAATTCAATCCGGCATAAAAATTTTGTATAATCATCCACAAATTTAAACCATGAGTACGGCAATTACGTATCATTAGTTTCATTCTCTCCCAAGCTTGTGCAACATGTTCATGATTAAGTTTCTTAAAATTCATAATATCGTTTCTAAGAGAGATGATCTTAGAGGGAGGAAAATATTTAGAGATAAAAGCATCTTTGCACTTGTTCCATGAATCAATACTATTTTTAGGCAAAGACGAAAACCAAGCTTTAGCACGATCTCTAAGAGAAAAAGGAAATAGCTTCAATTTAACAATATCATTATCCACATCTTTCTTCTTTTGCATGTCACACAAATCAACAAAGCTGTTTAGATGGGTAGCGGCATCTTCACTAGGAAGGCCGAAAAACGGATCTTTCATGACAAGATTCAGCAAAGCAGTATTAATTTCACAAGATTCAGCATCGGTAAGAGGAGCAATCAGAGTGCTAATAAAATCATTGTTGTTAGTATTGGTGAAGTCACACAATTTAGTATTATCTTGAGCCATCGTGACAAGCAAGCAAACAAAAAGCAAGCGGGCAAAAAAGAAGCAAATAGAGAAAGAGAGGGCGGATAGAGAGAGAGAGATGGCGAATAAAATGGCAAGGGTGAAGTGGGCGAGAGGAAAACGAGAGGCAAATGGCAAATAATGTAATGCGGGAGATAAGGGTATGTGATGGGTACTTGGTATGTTGACTTTTGTGTAGACCTCCCTAGCAGCGGTGCCAATGTAACACCCTCGATGCGACTATATCTCCCACGTGTCGAGGCACGACTTAGAGGCATAATCGCATTGAAGGCATATGTCGCAAGTGAGGTAATCTTCACACAACCCATGTAATACAATAGGGGAAAAAAGTTACATAGTTGGCTTACAATCGCCACTTCACACAAATACATGAATAAAGCATTACATCAAACAAATACACTCAGGGCCCGACTACGGAGCCAAAAATAAAAGAAGAACCCCAAATGCGACAAAGGTCCCCGATCGACACCAACTGGGCTCCACTACTGATCAACTAGAACGAAGCAACACAAATGAACAGGGTCCTCAACGAGCTCCTCCTGAGCTGGGTTGCGTCATCTGCACGGACTCATCGGCACCTGCAAACTGGTTTTGGAAGTATCTGTGAGCCACGGGGACTCAGCAATCTCGCACCCTCGCGATCAAAACTATTTAAGCTTGTGGGTAAGGTAAAGGTATGAGGTGGAGCTGTAGCAAGCGACTAGCATATATGGTGGCTAACATACGCAAATGAGAGCGAGAAGAGAAGGCAAAGCACGGTCGATAAAAGTATGATCAAGAAGTGATCCTGGACTACCTGCGTCAAGCATAACTCCAACAACCGTGTTCACTTCCCGGACTCCGCCGGAAAGAGACCATCACGGTTACACACGCGGTTGATTCATTTTAATTAAGGTCAACTTTAGGTTTTCTACAACCGGACGTTAACAAATTCCCATCTGCCCATAACCGCGGGCACGGCTTTCGAAAGTTCAAATCCCTGCAGGGGTGTCCCAACTTAGCCCATGACAAGCTCTCACGGTCAACGAAGGAATAGACCTCCACCCGAGATATTCCGATCAGACTCAGTATCCCAGTACAACAAGACATTTCGACAGGGTAAAACTAAACCAGCAACACCGCCCGATGCGCCGACATCCTGATGGGAGCTGCACATATCTCGTTCTCAGGGCAACACCGGATAGGTCAAGCTAAGAGTAAAACCAGCCCTCAAGTTTCCCCGAGGTGGCCCCGCAGGCTGCCCTTTTCGGACCAACACTTAGACAAGCACTGGCTCGGGGGGGGGTTGAAAAATAAAGATGACCCTCGGGATGCGCGACTCCCAAGGGGAAAAGGCTAGGTGGCAAATGTTAAAACCAATGTTGGGCATTGCTGGCAAAGCTTTACTTAAGGCGAACTGCCAAGGGGTTCCCATTATAGCCCAACCGCGTAAGGGACGCAAAATCCGAGAACATAACACCGATATGACGGAAACTAGGGCGGCAAGAGTGGAACAAAACACCAGGCATAAGGCCGAGCCTTCCACCCTTTACCAAGTGTATAGATGCATTAATTAAATATGATATATAGTGATATCCCAACAAGTAAACAAATGTTCCAACAAGGAACGGCCTCCAATCTTCACCTACAACTAACAACGCGATAAGAGGGGCTGAGCAAAGCGGTAACATAGCCAATCAACGGTTTGCTAGGACAATGGTGGGTTAGGGGCTGAACATGGCAATTTGGGAGGCTGACAAGCAAGTGGTAGGCATCGTAGCAATGGCATAGCAAAAGAGCGAGCAAACTAGCATAGCAAAGATAGTAGTGATTTCGAGGGTATGATCATCTTGCCTGAAATCCCGCAAGGAAGAAGAACGAGTCCATGAAGAAGACAAACGGACGTAGATGAACGGGTCCTCACAACACGACGTTATCGGAACCAACCCGAAGAAGCAATCACCGGAAAAGAAGCACACAACATAGTAAACAACCACGACATCAACATGGCATGATGCACAATCGAGTATGATGCATGTCCGGTTTAAATATGCATGGCATGGCAAAGAGCACAAACAATCCTACAAATTAAGTGGAGCTCAATATGCATCGGGATGCATATTGACAAAACACCACATCAATTATTTAGTTCTCTCTTGGTTAGGTACCCAACAATGTTAAATGTTGATTAACATGGCAAGAGGTGAAACATGATGAAACTATCTAATCTAGGCATGTTTAAATGAGGCCGGAACAACAACACAACAAGTCCGGAAAATCCCCATGTGCATAACTTAGGTTAGGTCCTGTTCTGTCCTGAACACAATTTTACAGTTGTTAAACATGCAAGATGAGTGCACCATGTTAAACTAGGCAAAATTCTACCCCATTTACATATAAAGTTTATTTAATTCGGAGCTACGGTTAAATAGTTATGAATTAAATCATTTTAACATGGCATAGGGGCAAATTTGATCAAACAGCATTTTAAATATTTAAACATAGGTGAAAGTTGGATATTATTAAACTAGATGAAATTCTAGTCAAGTTTCATATATAATTCATTTTAATCCGATGCACCAATTGTGAGTTATTAAATGCATGAAGAACAGGGGCTAATCTGTAAAACTGCAATCTCTGGATAAATAGATAACTCTCAGGCGCTGAAAAAAAACAGGACGGGCTGAAACTGCATGGCCCAACAGAACAGGGGAAAAAAAGAGGAGGCGCTGGTGGTGCCCTCACCATGGGCCTCGGCCCGGTACAGTGGAGGAGGAGGCAAGCCGGGCCTTGGGAAGCTGGGAGGAGGAGGCAGGCCGGTGGGAGATGGATCTGGCCCGGTTCGGAGGAGGTGGCCCACTCGGGCGCGGGCGATTGTCGGTGGAGGCGGCCCAGGGGGGCGCGGGGCCGGCTGGAGCTGGGGATGGGCCTTGCTCGGTTGCTGGGCCGGTCCACGCGGGCGCGGTCAACGGAGGGAGCGGATCGGGGCTCTCCCGATCCCGTCCGGCGGCGGCGACGTGAAGAACTCCGGCGAGCTAGGGAGGCCAAGGGCACCGGATCCGGCGGGGCTCGGCTCCCCGCGGCCGGATCGAGGCAGGGGCGTCCCTGGACGGCGACTGGAGAGCGAAGGGGCGACGGGGCGGACTCCGGCGAGGGTCGGCGGTGGCCGGGGCCGGGCACGAGGCGGCGAGCGGCGACGGCGGGCGGCCGGCGTCGAGACGGCGCGCGGCGGATCCTGTTACAAGAGAGAGAGAGCGCCGGTGAGGAACAAAAGGTAGCAGGAGGGAGAAGGGGGCGAGGCGTGGGTCTGGCCTGGGAAGATGGCGGCACGCCGGCGAGGAACACAACGGCGGCGGGGCCCGAGGTCGTCGACGGGAGGGGTGACGGTGGCGCTGCCCCGATCCATCTCGGGGTTGAGCAGGAGGAGGGCGCGGGCTGCGCGAGGACGGACGGCGTCGGCCGGGCAGCCGCGCGGGCCTGGGCGGGCCGCGCCTGGGCTCGGCGGGTCGCGGTGGAGTGGGGCACTGGGGAGGCGACGTGGCAGCGCCCGGTTGGCCACGGGCGTCTGCGTGGCGGCGGCTGGCCACTAGGAGCCTGCCATGTGGCGCTGGAGGGGTGGCCGGCGCCGGAAATTGAGGAGAGGAGGTGGGAGGCGGTTGGCTGGTGATTTGGGGGCGCGGATTTCGAGGAGGAGGAAGGGGAAGGCCCAAAATGGCAAGGGGGGGCTGCTATATATAGCAGGAGGAGCTAGGGTTGGGGGTTTTAGTCCGTTTCGGAGCCGTTCGATCCTGATCGGACGACCTAGAGCGGAGGGGGTTAGATAGGTGGGCTAGTGGGCTGTGAAGAGAGGTTGGGCTGAGATGAGAGGAGAGGAGTGCAGCCCGGCAACTGTTTTCGTAGACCGAAAACGTCCGACGTTTTTGACCGGCTACTATTGCCGCTATATTTATCCGTTGGGGCGTCAAACGAACTCCGATTGCGATGAAACTTGACAGGCGGTCTGTCTACACTATAATAAGACCACACGTCAAATCTCATCCCATTCCGAGAACATTTTCCGGCCACTCATAAAATAATATTTCGGATATGCCGCAGGCGCGTGCAAGTGTGGTTGGGCTCAGAACGGACAACGGAGAGAACGAGGAGACCGGGACGGATGCAAGTTTTGAAAACATGATGATGCAATGCACATGATGACATGATATGCAATGCATGACACGCAAGCAATGACATGGCAACACCAGCGAATAACTGGATGACAGCTGGCACATCGGTCTCGGGGCGTTACAACACTCCACCACTACGAGAGGATCTCGTCCCGAGATCTAGAATGGCACCGGGGAAAACGGAGGAGAAAAAAAAGAGGAGAGGTAAAACTAAGTTGCTTCTTTAACAAACGAGTGAAACCAAAGAACCTTGAAAAGGTTGAACAAATTCGAGAAAAGAATACCACGAAGGAGAACAAAGTCGAAAACACTCCGTTAGAAAAGAGGAACAACGAGCAATGCGAAAACTTGAGGTTGAAGGTAAGATATATATTGAAAACACTCCGGTTAAGGAAGGGGATCAAGGGAAAACCAAAATCGGGCAGCACTCCGGTTGATAAAGGATGTAAAACTTGATAAGATGAGAGAACTGGCCTGAAAAACACAACACTCCGGTTAAATGGATAAGCACGATAATAACAAGATCTTGACGAGAACAATAAGAAGGTTTGAAAAGATCAACATCACAATGCCTTCGGAACAAAAGAATAGAAGGTAGATAATTGAAATAAGAGAATGGAGAAGAAAATGCCAACCTCTGCTACGAGTGAGCTTGAAAAGACATCCTTAGGATACGGGTCGAACGGAGTTGTTGGAAAACCAACAATGAAAAGAATAAGCTTGATATGGTCTTATGGAATGCATCTCAAATTATGAGGTGATAACCTGCCACTCACGGAAAACAAGATTGGATTGATATGAACAAGAAGACGAGAAACTTATCTCACCGGGAGGATAAATGAAGAAACTTGGATCATATATAAGCACCATTATAGCAACAATCCTTAGGGAAGGCTTTAGGTGAAATATAGCCCAAGATAACTCCAATGACGAGATTGATGGATTTAAATATCCCAATCTTAAAAACATGTGAATCATGACAACAAGAACTGAAATTATCAAGAATGATATAATACCACCTCCAATAACATGGAAGAAAGAATTGCACTCCGGATAGCAAGATGAAGAAAGCTTGAGCTCCTTTGAAAAAATCTCAATGAACACTTCGAGAAGGAATTAAATCCTTGAAGAACCATCATGTAGAACATCTATGAAAAACTCCGGTAACAAAAGAATAAAAAGACAGAGAAATTGAAACCACAAGGAGAATCCTTGCAATGATTAGATGAAGCTTTCCGACGAGATAGAGTGGAAACTTGGAACTCCGGAAAAAGATAAGATGAACAATTGAGATCAAGAATTTTTGGTGAACCTTCGGAATACAGAATTAAATCACTTGGATGGAACAAGAGTAAGAATTACATTATGCTTATCCTTCACCAATTTAATTGATGACAATCAACGGATTTGGCATATTACTTATTCTCGTAGAAAGGATTAAGAGAGATATGGCGCAAACTTAAGAAGGTATTTCGATGAACCACCGGTAGAATTGAAAACAACGAATAAATAGATAAGATAAGGAAGAGAAATCTTGAATGAACCACCGTAAGAATTGAAATGAACGAAGAAAAGATAAAGGAACAGCGGAAGGATTAGCAAATGAACGAAGATGCTTGAGAGAATTTATATACATGAGAAACGAAGAGAACACGAGTCGATTATCGATCAGTTGTACGATGCACCGGTAGATTTAAAGAAAGAGAGCTGAAAGGTGGAATGAATAAGTCTTCTTAAATGATGGGCTCCGGATGAACAAACTGAAAAAGACTCTTAAATTGCTCCGGATGGGTGAAAAGAATATCTCACAATCGCTAATAATTATGAGAGGATGGCAACAAGACAGAATCACGAATCTTGAAGAGAATGGAGCAAGATTGAAAGAAGAATCGTCTTCGGTCTTCCAAACTGAGAATGACGATGAGAAATACCATCAAGACTTATTTAGACACTCCGGAAGAATCAAAACGAAGAGGTTGAGCCAACGATGAAAAAAAAAAATAACCGATCTTGGAGAAAGACATTTGACTGATGATAAATCATTCTTACGTCAAACTTCTAAAAGAATTTTGCGAATACCTTCGGGAAAAATAAGAAGAGTCAGGTAAGATCCTGGGAAAAGACCTGTGGGTTAGGGCCCACTGACAAGGTACACCGTAGAACAATTTCAAAGAGAGATTGCGCCGGTTGAATTTAAATGGCTTGAATGAGATAACATCCTCAAAATAGCTTGAATGAAAGAAGAGTGGATACACGAATCTTCGAGATATCTTGAGCACTCCGGAACAATTGAATAGCGAGAAGTGAACGATTAAGAATTACACCGGCATGAGAAAACATTTAAATACGGAAAAGAGTATGATCAACACCGAAAGCTTGAATTGGTTCCACCGGAGAAGAAAAGAACGAGAGATGGTGAACTTGAAGCTCCGTTAGAATCTTCATGAGAAACACCGGATAAGAATATTGATAGAAAAGAATGGAGAGACTTCTCAAGAATAAAAGGATACTTGAATTGAGATATATGAGTCTTTGAAGAAAAACAAGGGAGGGAGGGTGGGAAAAACAAAGACAATTTGGAATGGATGGAACGAACACCATAGAGAAGAACTGATAATGATCTTGTGAAAGTTGAAGTGAACGGATCCACTTGAGGAGGGACACACCGGTTAAAAGAAATTGAAATGACAAACTCAATGATCGAGGAGGATTAGTATTCACATAGGAATATGAGAACACCATTTAGGAAAAGGTATGGAATCGAAATTTGACTTCGAAGCAACTCGAATACCACAACTCAAAACAAAAACAAAAGGGTTGGCTTGCAAAATAAGCCAGAACAAACATATGATCGAAATTTCGTCCGAAGTTTTCGTGGTGGGACCTACACGGGCTCGATCGTACAGCACCATCATGTACAAGGCAGTGCACATGACATACGAAGCGTCCCCGAGTCAGCATAGCCAAGGACTCTTTAAGACACAACGAGACCACTGTAAAATCGACCGTGAATAGGCGAACCACTAGACGTCGAACCCCAATTTCATATCATACATCTGTCAGAAAGAAATCCTAAGAGCTACTTGAATTCCCACCTATGAAACTCCCGAAATTTTCTGGTTATGCAATCAGGTGTTGAGGATACAGGGGAAGCATAATATCTCACCCAAGCTAGCAAATCCTACATCCAGCTGCATCCATCCTTCAACACATAACCAAGAAACCTTCGGAAACCATCTGTCTCAACCTTCGAAAAACATCCGTTATACAAGTTATGGCGATACTCCCGAACTCCCGCCCCAGTACTGGGTGGCGTCGAGGTTATCTCACCAACGAACTGCATAAAGGAGATTTTCGATGTCGCGCACATATCTCAAGTATACCAGAATTGCAACGATAGAATTATGATGACAACACCTCAGAGCTCAACTCCCCGGGACACTTCCACTAAACCCCTGACAGGAGGCACCAAGACAGTATTCTCATCATAAGCCATCGGAACAAAACCAAGATACTTGCGTGATCCTAAAAAAATTAGTGAAATTTGAGAAGAGAAGAGTCAAAACCCTACGTCAGGATGCCTTACCAGAGCGATGAGGAGACTGGGAAGTAAAAAGAATTCCTAAGCTCTCCGATATATAATTCCTAAGGACTCAAAACATTTTTCTAGACACAACTCGGCCGCTAAAAACGATCAAGCAATGGGGCTCCTAAGGTCGGGGAAGGCTCTGATACCAACTTGTAACACCCTCGATGCGACTATATCTCCCACGTGTCGAGGCACGACTTAGAGGCATAATCGCATTGAAGGCATATGTTGCAAGTGAGGTAATCTTCACACAACCCATGTAATACAATAGGGGAAAAAAGTTACATAGTTGGCTTACAATCGCCACTTCACACAAATACATGAATAAAGCATTACATCAAACAAATACACTCAGGGCCCAACTACGGAGCCAAAAATAAAAGAAGAACCCCAAATGCGACAAAGGTCCCCGATCGACCCCAACTGGGCTCCACTACTGATCAACTAGAACGAAACAACACAAATGAACAGGGTCCTCAACGAGCTCCTCCTGAGCTGGGTTGCGTCATCTGCACGGACTCATCGGCACCTGCAAACTGGTTTTGGAAGTATCTGTGAGCCACGGGGACTCAGCAATCTCGCACCCTCGCGATCAAAACTATTTAAGCTTGTGGGTAAGGTAAAGGTATGAGGTGGAGCTGTAGCAAGCGACTAGCATATATGGTGGCTAACATACGCAAATGAGAGCGAGAAGAGAAGGCAAAGCACGGTCGATAAAAGTATGATCAAGAAGTGATCCTGGACTACCTGCGTCAAGCATAACTCCAACAACCGTGTTCACTTCCCGGACTCCGCCGGAAAGAGACCATCACGGTTACACACGCGGTTGATTCATTTTAATTAAGGTCAACTTTAGGTTTTCTACAACCGGACGTTAACAAATTCCCATCTGCCCATAACCGCGGGCACGGCTTTCGAAAGTTCAAATCCCTGCAGGGGTGTCCCAACTTAGCCCATGACAAGCTCTCACGGTCAACGAAGGAATAGACCTCCACCCGAGATATTCCGATCAGACTCAGTATCCCAGTACAACAAGACACTTCGACAGGGTAAAACTAAACCAGCAACACCGCCCGATGCGCCGACATCCTGATGGGAGCTGCACATATCTCGTTCTCAGGGCAACACCGGATAGGTCAAGCTACGAGTAAAACCAGCCCTCAAGTTTCCCCGAGGTGGCCCCGCAGGCTGCCCTTTTCGGACCAACACTTAGACAAGCACTGGCCCGGGGGGGGGGGGGGGTTGAAAAATAAAGATGACCCTCGGGATGCGCGACTCCCAAGGGGAAAAGGCTAGGTGGCAAATGGTAAAATCAATGTTGGGCATTGCTGGCAAAGCTTTACTTAAGGCGAACTGCCAAGGGGTTCCCATTATAGCCCAACCGCGTAAGGGACGCAAAATCCGGGAACATAACACCGATATGACGGAAACTAGGGCGGCAAGAGTGGAACAAAACACCAGGCATAAGGCCGAGCCTTCCACCCTTTACCAAGTGTATAGATGCATTAATTAAATATGATATATAGTGATATCCCAACAAGTAAACAAATGTTCCAACAAGGAACGGCCTCCAATCTTCACCTGCAACTAACAACGCGATAAGAGGGGCTGAGCAAAGCGGTAACATAGCCAATCAACGGTTTGCTAGGACAATGGTGGGTTAGGGGCTGAACATGGCAATTTGGGAGGCTGACAAGCAAGTGGTAGGTATCGTAGCAATGGCATAGCAAAAGAGCGAGCAAACTAGCATAGCAAAGATAGTAGTGATTTCGAGGGTATGATCATCTTGCCTGAAATCCCGCAAGGAAGAAGAACGAGTCCATGAAGAAGACAAACGGACGTAGATGAACGGGTCCTCACAACACGACGTTATCGGAACCAACCCGAAGAAGCAATCACCGGAAAAGAAGCACACAACATAGTAAACAACCACGACATCAACATGGCATGATGCACAATCGAGTATGATGCATGTCCGGTTTAAATATGCATGGCATGGCAAAGAGCACAAACAATCCTACAAATTAAGTGGAGCTCAATATGCATCGGGATGCATATTGACAAAACACCACATCAATTATTTAGTTCTCTCTCGGTTAGGTACCCAACAATGTTAAATGTTGATTAACATGGCAAGAGGTGAAACATGATGAAACTATCTAATCTAGGCATGTTTAAATGAGGCCGGAACAACAACACAACAAGTCCGGAAAATCCCCATGTGCATAACTTAGGTTAGGTCCTGTTCTGTCCTAAACACAATTTTAGAGTTGTTAAACATGCAAGATGAGTGCACCATGTTAAACTAGGCAAAATTCTACCCCATTTACATATAAAGTTTATTTAATTCGGAGCTACGGTTAAATAGTTATGAATTAAATCATTTTAACATGGCATAGGGGCTAATTTGATCAAACAGCATTTTAAATATTTAAACATAGGTGAAAGTTGGATATTATTAAACTAGATGAAATTCTAGTCAAGTTTCATATATAATTCATTTTAATCCGATGCACCAATTGTGAGTTATTAAATGCATGAAGAACAGGGGCTAATCTGCAAAACTGCAATCTCTGGATAAATAGATAACTCTCAGGCGCTGAAAAAAAATAGGACGGGCTGAATCTGCATGGCCCAACAGAACAGGGAAAAAAAAGAGGAGGCGCTGGTGGTGCCCTCACCATGGGCCTCGGCCCGGTATAGTGGAGGAGGAGGCAAGCCGGGCCTTGGGAAGCTGGGAGGAGGAGGCAGGCCGGTGGGAGATGGATCTGGCCCGGTTCGGAGGAGGTGGCCCACTCGGGCGCGGGCGATTGTCGGTGGAGGCGGCCCAGGGGGGCGCGGGGCCGGCTGGACCTGGGGATGGGCCTTGCTCGGTTGCTGGGCCGATCCACGCGGGCGCGGTCAACGGAGGGAGCGGATCGGGGCTCTCCCGATCCCGTCCGGCGGCGGCGGCGTGAAGAACTCCGGCGAGCTAGGGAGGCCAAGGGCACCGGATCCGGCGGGGCTCGGCTCCCCGCGGCCGGATCGAGGCAGGGGCGTCCCTGGACGGCGACTGGAGAGCGAAGGGGCGACGGGGCGGACTCCGGCGAGGGTCGGCGGTGGCCGGGGCCGGGCACGAGGCGGCGAGCGGCGACGGCGGGCGGCCGGCGTCGAGACGGCGGGCGGCCGGCGTCGAGACGGCGCGCGGCGGATCCTGTTACAAGAGAGAGAGAGCGCCGGTGAGGAACAAAAGGTAGCAGGAGGGAGAAGGGGGCGAGTCGTGGGTCTGGCCTGGGGAGATGGCGGCACGCCGGCGAGGAACACAACGGCGGCGGGGCCCGAGGTCGTCGATGGGAGGGGTGACGGTGGCGCTGCCCCGATCCATCTCAGGGTTGAGCAGGAGGAGGGCGCGGGCTGCGCGAGGACGGACGGCGTCAGCCGAGCAGCCGCGCGGGCCTGGGCGGGCCGCGCCTGGGCTCGGCGGGTCGCGGTGGAGTGGGGCAGTGGGGAGGCGACGTGGCAGCGCCCGGTTGGCCACGGGCGTCTGCGTGGCGGCGGCTGGCCACTAGGAGCCTGCCATGTGGCGCTGGAGGGGTGGCCGGCGCCGGAAATTGAGGAGAGGAGGTGGGAGGCGGTTGGCTGGTGATTTGGGGGCGCGGATTTCGAGGAGGAGGAAGGGGAAGGCCCAAAATGGCAAGGGGGGCTGCTATATATAGCAGGAGGAGCTAGGGTTGGGGGTTTTAGTCCGTTTCGGAGCCGTTCGATCCTGATCGGACGACCTAGAGCGGAGGGGGTTAGATAGGTGGGCTAGTGGGCTGTGAAGAGAGGTTGGGCTGAGATGAGAGGAGAGGAGTGCAGCCCGGCAACTGTTTCCGGAGACCGAAAACGTCCGACGTTTTTGACCGGCTACTATTGCCGCTATATTTATCCGTTGGGGCGTCAAACGAACTCCGATTGCGATGAAACTTGACAGGCGGTCTGTCTACACTATAATAAGACCACACGTCAAATCTCATCCCATTCCGAGAACATTTTCTGGCCACTCATAAAATAATATTTCGGACATGCCGCGGGCGCGTGCAAGTGTGGTTGGGCTCAGAACGGACAACGGAGAGAACGAGGAGACCGGGACGGATGCAAGTTTTGAAAACATGATGATGCAATGCACATGATGACATGATATGCAATGCATGACACGCAAGCAATGACATGGCAACACCAGCGAATAACTGGATGACAGCTGGCACATCGGTCTCGGGGCGTTACAGCCAAAAATCCTTCTTGCTACCTCTTGAGCACTGCGTTGGTTTTCCCCGAAGAGGAAGGGATGATGCAGCAAAGTAGCGTAAGTATTTCCCTCAGTTTTTGAGAACCAAGGTATCAATCCAGTAGGAGGCTACGCACGAGTCTCTCGTACCTGCACAAAACAAATAAATCCTCGCAACCAACGCAAATAGGGGTTGTCAATCCCTATAAGGCCACTTACGAGAGTGAGATCTGATAGATATGATAAGATAATATTTTTGGTATTTTTATGATAAAAGATGCAAAGTAAAATAAAGGCAAAGTAAATAGCAAAGGAAATAACTAAGTAATAGGAGATCAATATGATAAAGATAGACCCGGGGGCCATAGGTTTCACTAGTGGCTTCTCTCGAGAGCATAAGTATTCTACGGTGGGTGAACAAATTATTGTTGAGAAATTGACAGAATTGAGCATAGTTATGAGAATATCTAGGTATGATCATGTATATAGGCATCATGTCCGAGACAAGTAGACCGACTCCTGCCTGCATCTACTATTATTACTCCACTCATCGACCGCTATCCAGCATGCATCTAGAGTATTAAGTAAAAAATAGAGTAACGCCTTGAGCAAGATGACATGATGTAGAGGGATAGACTCATGCAATATGAAGAAAACCCCATCTTGTTATCCTCGATGGAAACAATACAATATGTGCCTTGCTTCCCCTACTGTCACTGGGAAAGGACACCGCAAGATTGAACCCAAAGCTAAGCACTTCTCCCATTCCAAGAAAGATCAATCTAGTAGGCCAAACCAAACTGATAATTCGAAGAGACTTGCAAAGATAACCAATCATACATAAAAGAATTCAGAGAAGATTCAAATATTGTTCATAGATAGACTTGATCATAAACCCACAATTCATCGGTCTGAACAAACACACCGCAAAAAGAAGATTACATCGAATAGTTCTCCACAAGAGAGGGGAGAATGCTGTATTGAGATCCAAAAAGAGAGAAGAAGCCATCTAGCTACTAACTATGGACCTGTAGGTCTGAAGTAAAATACTCACACTTCATCGGAGGGGCTATGGTGTTGATGTAGAAGCCCTCCGTGATCGATGCCCCCTCCGGCGGAGCTTTGGAACAGGCCCCAAGATGGGATCTCGTGGATACAGAAAGTTATGATGGTGGAATTAGGGGTTTTGGCTCCCTCTCTAATCGTTTGGGGGTACGTGGATATATATATAGGAGGAAGGAGTATGTCGACGGAGCAACAAGGGACCCATGAGGGTGGAGGGCGCTCCTGGTGGGGGCGGGCGCGCCCCCTACCTTGTGGCCTCCTCTTTTCTTTCTTGACGTAGGGTCCAAGTCTCCCAGGTCTTGATCGTTGAGAAAGTCACGTTTCCGAAGGTTTCATTCCGTTTGGACTCCGTTTGATATTCATTTTCTTCGAAACCCTAAAACAGGCAAAAACAGCAATTCTAGGCTGGGCCTCCGGTTAATACGTTAGTCCAAAAAATAATATAAAAGTGGATAATAAAGCCCAATAATGTCCAAAACAGTAGATAATATAGCATGGAGCAATCAAAAATTATAGATACGTTGGAGACGTATCAGGTTCCCTTCCCAAGTGTTTCTTGTTTTCCTATTTTTTCTAATATTCCAAAACCGATAGAAAATATTTTTGCGGAATTTTCGGAGTCTGTTTACTTACCGCATCACGTACCTCTTCCTTTTTAGGGTTCTGGAGTGTTCTGGAAGGTCTCTTTTATGTATTCCTCCAGTTTCATGGTTTGAATAATATTAGTTTCAACATTAATAGGTGTACCTGAAATATAGTGTTTAATTCTATGTCCATTGACCACCTTCAGATTAGTGCCTTCGGCATTATTGATCTTAGCTCCAGAGCGGTAAAATTCTTCGATGATATAAGGTCCTTCCAATTTGGAAAGAAGTTTTCTTGCAAAGAACCAAAAACGAGAATTGTACAATAGACCATATTCACCAACTTTGAATTCTCGCTTTTGGATTCTTTTCTCATGCCATCTTTTAACTTTTTCTTTGAATAGCTTGGCATTTTCATAAGCTTGGGTTCTCCATTCATCTAATGATCTAATATCAAATAACCTGTTTTCACTGGCAAGTTTGAAGTTATAGTTGAGTTCTTTGATTGCCTAATATGCTTTGTGTTCTAACTCAAGAGGTAAATGACAAGCTTTTCCATGGACACTTTTGTAAGGAGACATACCCATAGGATTTTTATAAGCAGTTCTATAGGCCCAAAGTGCATCATCAAGTTTCTTAGACCAATTCTTTCGGGACCTATTGGTAGTTTTTGTAAAATTAACTTTATTTCTCTATTGTTAAGTTCAACTTGAACGCTAGATTGAGGATGATAGGGGGATGCAATTCCGTGGTTGAAATCATATTTACAAGCAGATTATAGAAAGCACCATGAATAAAGTGTGAACCACCATCAGTCATTAAATATGTAGGGACTCCAAACCTCGGGAAGATAATTTCTTTAAACATTTTAATGGAAGTATTATGATCAACACTGCTAGTTGGAATAGCTTCTACCCACTTAGTGACATAATCAACAACAACCCAAATATGTGTATACCCATCAGAGGAAGGAAAAAGTCCCATGTAATCAAAACTCCAAACATCAAATGGTTCAATGACAAGTGAATAATTCATAGGTATTTCCTGACATCTACCAATATTACCAATTCTTTGACATTCATCACAAGATAAAATGAACTAACGTGCATCTTTGAAAAGAGTAGGCCAATAAAACTAGATTGTAATACCTTGTGTGCAGTTCTATCTCCCTCATGATGCCCTCCATATGCTTCGGAGTGACATTTTCGTAGGATTTGTTCTTGTTCAAGATCAGGTATACAAAGTCTAATAATACCAACTACTCCTTTATAAATATGTGGGTCATCCCAAAAGTAATGTCTTAAATCATAGAAGATTTTTTTTCTTTTGTTGGTATGTGAAACTAGGTGGTATAAATTTAGCAACAATATAATTAGCATAGTCAGCATACCAAGGAGTATTATGAGTAGCATTTATGACAGCTAGTTGTTCATAAGGGAAGCTATCATCAATAGGTAGTGGGTCATTAAGAATATTTTCTAACCTAGACAAGTTATCAGTTGCTGGGTTCTCGGCTCCTTCCCTATCAGTGTTGTGCAAGTCAAATTCTTGTAGCAAAAGAACCCACCTAATGAGTCTAGGTTTAGCATCTTTCTTTTCCATAATATATTTAATAGCATCATGATCGGTGTGAACAATTAATTTGGAATCAACAATGTAAGATCTGAATTTATCACAAGCAAATTAACACAACTGCTAGAAATTCTTTTTCAGTAGTAGCATAATTTCTTTGGGCACTGTCTAGAGTTTTACTAGCATAATGGATAACATTTAATTTCTTGTCAACTCTTTGTCCTAGAACAACACCAACAACATAATCACTAGCATCACACATAATTTCAAAAGGCAAGTTCCAATCAGGTGGTTGAACAATTGGTGCTAAAGTTAAGGCTTTCTTAAGTGTTTCAAAGGCTTCTACACAATCATCACAAAAAACAAATGGAACATCCTTTTGTAAAAGATTAGTAAGAGGCCTAGAAATTTTAGTGACGTCTTTAATAAACTTCCTATAGAAACTAACATGACCAAGGAAACTTCGAATACCTTTAATGTCTTTAGGACATGGCATTTTCTCAATTGCATCAACTTTAGCTTTATCCACCTCAATACCTCGTTCAGAAATTTTATGCCCCAAGACAATACCCTCATTCACCATAAAGTGGCACTTCTCCCAATTCAAGACAAGATTAGTTTGTTCACATATCTGCAAAATCTGATCAAGGTTGCTTAAGCAATCATCAAAAGAAGTTCCGTAAACAGAAAAATCATCCATGGAAACCTCAACAATATTTTCACAGAAGTTAGAGAATATATCAGTCATACATCTTTGAAAGGTAGCAGGTGCTTTACATAAACCAAAAGGCATACGCTTATAAGCATAAGTTCCAAAAGGGCAAGTAAAGATGATTTTCTCTTGATCAAGTTGTGATACAAGTATTCGAGAGAAACCCGAATATCCATAAAGAAAGCAGAAACATGTGTACTTAGATAATATTTCTAACATTTTATCAATAAAAGGTAGAGGGTAATGATCCTTTCTAGTAGCTTTGTTTAATTTTCTAAAATCAATTACCATTCTATAGCCAGTCACTATTCTTTGTGGAATGGGTTCATTTTTATCATTAGGAACGACAGTGATACCTCCTTTCTTAGGGACACAATAAACGGGACTCACCCATCTACTATTAGCTGTGGGATAAATTATACCTGCTTCTGTAACATCCCAAATTTTCAATTTGGAATGTTATACACTAGATCATCATGCATATCATATTTTCTTGCATTTTGCCGATCCTAGAAATTTCACGCAACTCAAGGACCCTCGGAGAGAGTTGGAGATTTCATCATTTTCATATTTGAGCTTTCTCAAATTTCGAAAAGAGGATCATTGGTTTTGTCGGAGTTTCATTTGCCTTTTATTTGGATAGGGAAAAATGCACGTTTTCAAAATTTGCATTTTAGGCCCGGAGAAAAGTTCATTTTGTTCGACTCATTTTTAGGAGTCGGGGAAAATTTACTTTAGAAGTTTTGGAGTTCATTTAGTTCTCTTTTCTATTTTTTTTTCTTTTTCTTTTTCTGCGCGCGTAACCGTCTTAAAAAAATAGCAGCGCCTTGGGCCAAGCCCAGCCAGCAGGCCCAGCCGGCCGGGCCAGGCGCCAGCGCCAGCGCCGCGCCGCGCGCGCCCAGGCCAGGGAGCCGCCGCCACTGCCTTTTTAGAGTCCTAGTAGGACTTTAGTCCTACTCCGTTTTTTCTAGATCTTTCCTATTCCTACTCTTATTCCTTGTCCCCTACCCCAAGCAAACCCCTCCCCCTCACCAACATATATACCCCAACACCCCCCTCTAAATCATCAAACCCCACGCCTCCACCGTGCCTCACCCCGCGCCGCGCCTAGAGCCGCCGCCGCCCTGCGTCACCGCGCCGCCGCCCTAGCGCCGCCGCCGCCCTTGCCCACCACCGCCGGAGCCCCGTTCACCGGAGACCTCGCCGGAGGTACCGCGCCGCATCTCTTTATTTTCCTCGGATCGGTTTTCTTCTAAATCGTTCCGTTTCTTCTCTAAACCGTTCCAGTTTTCTAGATCGGTTTTTCGTTCGGTTTTCTTTTCTTGAAACCCTAGATCGGATTCTTTTTCTTTTCCGGTTTAGTTGCCTAGAGACCGTTCGCCGGACCGTTCGTCCTAAGAACGTGATCACCGGATTCTTCTAGGTTAACGAACGTCCGTTCGTTCAACCGTTCTTCTTTTTCTTTCGTCGGATTTATTCCGCGATCGCGATCTCAGATCAGATCTTCTTTCTAGTCTATCTTCTCGCTCGTTTATCGGAATCAGGTGATTCAAGCGCCTGGAGTTTCGTTTCGAAACCGCCGTTCCGACAAATCAACGTTAACTAAAGTTTTTGCTACGGTAAAATTTGACCTAGTTTCAACTTGCTAGAACCGAGTTGTTTTCCGCTGTTTGTTTTCGGTTTCTTTGTTCGGTTCTTTCTTTCTTTGCTACCGGAGTTCTTAAGTTGAAATTTCTGGTTCGATCTTTTGTTCGAGTTTTACCTATGCATTAGATGAGTACTTATTGTATGCTTGTTGTTTGTTTGCGATAGATTACCAGGATTGCGCCGCCTGTTACTTCGAATCTCTAGGACTCGCGGATCATCAGCAAGGCAAGTAACACTTTGATCATACCTTTTCTACAACCCAGTTTTATTGCATTAGATCCATCCTCACACATTGCAGTTTAGGATCTAATTAAATTGTGGGATGGGAAGTAGATGAGGTAGTACCTATTGCCTGTTTATTATGAAACCTTTGGGAGTTACTTCTACGTTTGCTTATTATGCCATGTTATGCTAGTAGACGTGGATTGGGTGAGTGATATCCATGACAGATGTGAGATTGATAAATTTAATGGTTTATCTAAGGTGGCAACTTAAACAAACATTTGGGTGGATTGAGGCACCTGATGTCTATCAGGACTTGCCTGTTTTGTTTTGGACCGCCACCCAGGCTCAAAGGGATCATAAGATATTTCATGCTAAATACTTACGTGTGCAGCCACAAGCCATTATGGGCTCTGGCATAGTCGTGCGAACTCTTATAGGGGTAGACTAGCAGATGTAGGGGATGTAGGTGGTACGGTCTACTCCATCGTAAGGTGCTAGCGCTTCTGAAAGACTATGTCTCGGTCATCCGTTTCTCAAACACCATGTAGTGCGAGAAATCCAACGGAGGCGATCGAGTCTTGTGGGGAAAAGTGCGCAAACCTCTGCAGAGTGTAACAAACTAATCATGATTAGCCGTGTCCCTGGTTATGGACAATCTTGAGTATCTAGTACTTGAATATCATGTGAATCTCAACATGTTACTTCTAATTAATATTGTTCGGTTTTAATGACTACTTTTAATTGGGATTGAGAATGCTGTCAACCATTCTCAATGTTTAACAACCACCATGATAGTTAAATAAATTTATTCCTTTGCAGTAGGGAAAAATTGGCTTTACGCAAAACTGTAACCATAGAGCTTTCCACCAGCCAAATATGCATATAGTATAGCTGTTTCATTCCATTACTCTCTATGTGTTACCTTGCCAGCATATTCCATGTGCTGACCTGTTTTCGGGCTGCAACGTTAATGTTGCAGACTTTTCAGACGACGATTGAGGTGCTTTTAGGTCGTGGTTCTATACTTAGTGATGCCGTTGGAGTTGATGGACCCATTTATCTTCCAAGTCTTCCGCTGTTATCGATATTAGATGGCCTTAAGCCATATTATTGTAATAAGTTCTCTTTTGAGACAACGATGTAATAAGTGTGTGATTGCCACTATGCTATAAATCCTTCGATGTACTGTGTGGTGTCAGCATTACTGATCCAGGGATGACACCGGAGCACATAGACTTGATCCATTCGGGTCGGGTCGCTACAAAGATGGTATCAGAGCACACGCTGACTGTAGGACACGACCACTAAGTTAAAGCCATAGATTACTATTCTCTCCTCATTTTCTAACTCCTCATCTTTTCTACTCTTTAGGATGAAGGACGCGAAGATTAAGTACGCTCAACCGGATGAAGGCACACCTTTTGGATTTCACTTGAAGGAAGTCACCAAGTACCTAAACATTGGATTACCAAGCTTCACGGGAACCTTCAACGCCACTCTGCCTGAAGAGGAGCGCTGGAAGATTCAAGCTCATGTTCCGGGAAGGACATTCGCGCCAATCACGAAGCCCATAGATAGTGTTTTCAATGCACCAACCTGGAGTCTAGGAAGGAGCATGGCAGCCCATATCACCATAGGACGCATTGGAGAAGTTTATCGAGAAGACCTCAAGGACACTATCTACCAGATTTGCGGACGCCGAGATGAACAATGGGAGTTAGTCACTACCAAGAAGGATAGATCCATTGCAGCATTCATCCAGGAGTTAAACCAGCACATTCGACGCCACGAGAACCAGATGTGCAATGATATGATAGAGTTGAAGAATGCAAAGACAAGGATCATCGAGCTAGAAGGAGAACTGAAGGCTACACGCAAGGACTACATGGACGAGATCGTAGCTCTAGCAAGAAACAACGTCGATCTTAAGCAAGAAATTGAAGAACTCAAGAGGGAGTTAGCATCCAGGAAGGAAGACGAGTACGTCGCATGTCCGGATAATTATATGATCATCGACGACACCGATTCAGATCCAAGTGAACCCGACTTTGAAGACGAAGCTGGAGCGGACATCATGGAGTCTTCCACCGGTTCAAATTTCTAGATGACCACCAAATATTAGTAGTATTTCCCCCATGTAAACACTGTAGTTCGAGCACTTTTGCGATAGCTAGATCGATTGTATGCCCTTGTTTGATTGAATGAAGTGATTTTGTGTGAATTTGCTCATGTGCATTGGGGTAGTGTTTTCTCTTTAGACCTCATTCTATTCTTATATCTCTTCTTTTCTAAACCCTCAGATGCCTCCGAGATGTGACACTGGATTTCCACCGGAGCTCACTCAATTGATCCAGCAGCAGAATCAATTAATGCAGATGTTAGTTTAGAATCAGCAGAACAACAACAACAACAACAACAACAACCCACCACCACCACCCCCTGTTGACCACTTAGCCCGTTTCCTTAGGCTAAATCCGCCGGTGTTTTCTAGTAGCACCGAGCCGATAGTAGCAGACGATTGCTCCGCAAGATAGGAAGGGAGTTGACCACTGCAGGATGCACGGATGGTGAGAAGGTGAAGTTTGCCGCACATCAGTTAGAAGGACCCGTGGCAGCATGGTGGGAGAATTTCACAGCCACTTTCCCAGTTGACACTATCACATGGGATCAGTTCCAGCAAGCTTTCCGCACTGCACATGTTTCAGCAGGAGCTATGGCCAAGAAGAAGCGTGAGTTTCGCAACTTACGCCAAGGAGGAAGGACAGTTGGCCAGTATGTTGACGATTTCAGCAAGTTAGCACGTTATGCTCCAGATGACGTTGCTACGGATGCAGCTAAGCAAGAGAAGTTTCTGGAAGGATTGAATGATGAGTTAAGCATGCAGTTGATGGTAGCAAGTTTCAGAAACTACCAGGAGTTGGTAGATCGTGCCATCATGATTGAAGGGAAGCAACAGCAGATTGAGAACCGCAAGAGGAAGTACGGACAGGGGAAGTATAACTCTGGAGCCCAGTAGAAGCCCCGTTTTACCCCTAAATCGGGATTTCAGTTTCAGCATACCCATGGAGGAAGTAGTTCGCACAACCACAATGGCCACAAGAATGGTAATGGGAATGGAGGAAGCAACGGCCAGAACCGTACCACCCCATCAACCCCATCCAAGAGAGACCTGAGTCAAGTCACCTGTTTCAAGTGTTCTAAGACCGGACATTATGCCAATGAATGTCCTGAAGGCCAGAATGGAAATGGCAATGGAAGCTCAGGGAAGAAGCCGAACCCTTTCAATAGGGGACAGGTGAACCACGTTAGCGTGGAGGAGGTTGAAGATCAGCCTGATGCCGTAATCGGTAAGTTTTTGGTTAAGTCATTTACCGCACTCGTTCTTTTCGATACTGGTGCATCACATTCATACATATCAAGGGGATTTGTGGAAAAATATAGCCTGCCCACTAGGATTCTTAAAACACCTATGCTAGTAAGTTCGCCAGGAGCAGAATACATGGCCAGTCAAGGATGTTTTCAAGTGCCATTAAGCATAGGAAGGCATGTTTTCCCAACAGATTTAATTATTCTGGAATCCCAAGGTTTGGATGTAATTCTTGGTATGGATTGGCTGTCGATGTATGGAGGAAACATCGATTGTGCTAGTAAGTCAATTTTGCTTACAACGCCAGAAGGAAGAAGTATCAAGTATGTATCCCGGCATGTGCCAAATAGGACACAAGTAAATTGCCTAACAGGAGTTGTGCAGGAGGAAGTACCAGTGGTAAAGGATTTTTCTGATGTATTTCCTGAAGAATTGCCAGGCATGCCACCGGATAGAGACATTGAGTTTTTGATTGAGTTATTGCCAGGTACAGGCCCAATATCAAAGAGACCATACCGGATGCCAGCAAAGGATTTGGTAGAAATTAAGAATCAGATTAAGGAGTTATTGGAGAAAGGTTACATACGCCCAAGTTCTTTGCCTTGGGGATCACCCATACTTCTAGTGGAGAAGAAGGATGGATCATTAAAGATGGTTGTTGATTATCGAGGATTGAATGAAGTAACCATCAAAAACAAGTACCCACTGCCAATGATAAATGATCTATTTGATCGTTTGCAAGGAGCTAAAGTATTTTCCAAGATCGATTTGCGATCAGGGTACCATCAGTTGAAGATTCAAGAACAGGATATACCGAAGACAGCTTTCACCACGAGATATGGATTGTACGAGTATACCGTTATGTCATTTGGATTGACTAACGCGCCTGCCTATTTTATGAACCTGATGAACAAAGTGTTTATGGAGTTTTTGGATAAGTTCGTCGTAGTGTTCATTGATGATATCCTGGTTTATTCGAAGAATGAAGAAGAGCATAAGGAACATTTGCGTTTGGTTTTGGAGAAACTAAGGGAACATCAATTATATGCCAAATTTGGCAAATGTGAGTTTTGGTTGAAGGAAGTAGGATTCCTCGGACATGTTATATCCGGAGAAGAGATAGCAGTTGACCCCACAAAGGTTGAGACTGTAACCGAATGGGAACCACGAACAACGGTTGGAGAGATCCGGAGTTTTCTTGGACTCGCAGGATACTACCGGAGATTCATTGAGAACTTTTCAAAGATTGCGAAGCCTATGACGGAGTTGTTGAAGAAGGATACAAAGTTCAATTGGACTGAGGAGTGTGAGGCTAGTTTCCAGGAGTTGAAGAAACGATTGGTTACCTCACCGGTATTGATTTTGCCAGATCAGACCAAGGATTATGAGGTGTATTGCGACGCTTCACATTGAGGACTTGGAGCAGTGCTTATGCAGGAAGGAAGAGTTGTTTCGTATGCTTCACGACAACTGAAGCCTCATGAGTTGAATTATGCCACACATGATTTGGAGTTAGCAGCCGTAGTGCATGCATTGAAGACATGGAGACATTTCCTCATTGGAAATCATTGTGAGGTGTACATGGATCACAAGATTTTGAAGTACATTTTCACGCAGAAGGAGTTGAATCTCAGACAAAGGAGATGGTTGGAGCTCATCAAGGATTATGACATGAGATTGCATTACCATCCCGGTAAAGCTAATGTAGTAGCTGACGCATTAAGCCGTAAGAGCCATGTCAATACGTTAAAGACGGGAGAAATACCCAAGGAGTTAGCAGAAAACCTTCGTGAACTAAGTTTAGAGATAGTTCCGAAAGGCTATGTAGCAGCATTGGAGATTCAGTCAACATTGATGGATAAAATCACAGAAGCTCAGAAATCTGACAAGGAGATTGCTGCTATAAAGGAGAAACTAAGCAAAGGAAAAGCAAAGGGATTTCGTGAGGATGAGCACGATACCCTATGGTTTGAGGACCGTGTTTATGTGCCAAACGACCCGGAGATCAGGAAGTTGATTCTACAAGAGGCACATGATTCACTATATTCGGTTCACCCAGGAAATACCAAGATGTATTTGGATTTAAAGGAAACATTCTGGTGGACCGGAATGAAGAAGGATATTGCAGCATATGTAGCAGTTTGTGACGTATGTCATAGAGTAAAGGCAGAGCATCAGAAGCCAGCCGGATTGTTGCAACCATTGCCGATACCCGAATGGAAGTGGGAAAAGATAGGCATGGATTTTATCACAGGACTGCCCAGGACGAAGGCATGATATGACTCGATATGGGTAGTAGTTGATCGTTTGACGAAGGTAGCACATTTCATTCCAGTCAAGACCACTTACACCAGTGCTAAGTTGGCAAAGATATACATGACTAGGATCATTTGTTTGCATGGAGTTCCGAGGAGTATTGTATTAGATAGAGGAACCCAATTTACCTCAAAGTTTTGGAATCAGTTGCATGAGACTTTGGGAACCAGGCTAGAGTTCAGCACCGCTTTTCATCCGCAGACAGATGGACAGACCGAGAGAGTCAATCAGATTTTGGAAGATATGCTGAGAGCTTGTGCACTAGATTATGGATCTAGTTGGGACGATAACTTGCCGTATGCGGAGTTTTCATATAACAACAGTTACCAAACCAGTTTGAAGATGGCACCTTTCGAAGCTTTGTACGGAAGGAGGTGCAGGACACCGTTGTCATGGGACGAAGTTGGAGACCGTCAGTTCTTTGGACCAGATTTGATTAAGGAGTCTGAACGGAAAGTTAAGTTGATTCGCGATAGGCTCAAGGTAGCCCAGTCCAGGCAGAAGAGCTACGCAGATTCTAAACGCAAGGAGACAGTTTACGAAACCGGAGATAGGGTGTATCTCCGAGTATCCCCACTATGAGGAGTTAAGCGATTGGGAGTTAAGGGAAAATTAGCACCACGTTTCGTTGGACCATATAAGATCTTGCAACGTATGGGAGAAGTCGCGTATAAGTTGGAATTACCAGAGGGACTGTCAGGAGTTCATGATGTATTCCATGTTTCTCAGCTGAAGAAATGTCACGCCGAGATGGCGGAGGTACCGTTAAGAGATACAGTGCCGCTTGAAGCAATTCAGTTGAAGGACGACCTAACATATGAAGAGAAACCAGTCAAGATTCTCGATTATGCCAGCAGAGTTACCCGCAACAAGGTTATCAAGTTTTGTAAAGTTCAGTGGAACCACCACTCAGAGGATGAAGCCACCTCGGAGAGAGAAGAAGATTTGCTCAAGGACCACCCTCACCTATTTTCTAGCCAACCCGAATCTCGAGGGCGAGATTCATCTTAAGGGGGGTAGGTTTGTAACATCCCAAATTTTCAATTTGGAATGTTATACACTAGATCATCATGCATATCATATTTTCTTGCACTTTGCCGATCCTAGAAATTTCACTCAACTCAAGGACCCTCGGAGAGAGTTGGAGATTTCATCATTTTCATATTTGAGCTTTCTCAAATTTCAAAAAGAGGATCATTGGTTTTGTCGGAGTTTCATTTGCCTTTTATTTGGATAGGGAAAAATGCGCGTTTTCAAAATTTGCATTTTACGCCCGGAGAAAAGTTCATTTTGTTCGACTCATTTTTAGGAGTCGGGGAAAATTTACTTTAGAAGTTTTGGAGTTCGTTTAGTTCTCTTTTCTATTTTCTTTTTCTTTTTCTTTTTCTGTGCGCGTAACCGTTTAAAAAAGATTGCAGCGCCTTGGGCCAAGCCCAGCCAGCAGGCCCAGCCGGCCGGGCCAGGCGCCAGCGCCAGTGCCGCGCCGCACGCGCCCAGGCCAGGGAGCCGCCGCCGCTGCCTTTTTAGAGTCCTAGTAGGATTTTAGTCCTACTCCATTTTTTTCTAGATCTTTCCTATTCCTACTCTTATTCCTTGTCCCCTACCCCAAGCAAATCTCTCCCCCTCACCAATATATATACCCCAACACCCCCCCTCTAAATCATCAAACCCCAAGCCTCCACCGCGCCTCACCCCGTGCCGCGCCTAGAGCCGCCGCCACCCTGCGTCACCGTGCCGCCGCCCTTGCCCACCGCCGTCGGAGCCCCGTTCGCCGGAGACCTCGCCGGAGGTACCGCGCTGCATCTCTTTCTTTTCCTCGGATCAGTTTTCTTCTAAATCGTTCCGTTTCTTCTCTAAACCGTTCCGGTTTTCTAGATCGGTTTTTCGTTCGGTTTTCTTTTCTCGAAACCCTAGATCGGATTCATTTTCTTTTCCGGTTTAGTTGCCTAGAGACCGTTCGCCGGACCGTTCGTCCTAACGAACGTGAACACCGGATTCTTCTAGGTTAATGAACGTCCGTTCGTTCAACCGTTCTTCTTTTTCTTTCTCAGATTTATTCCACGATGGCGATCTCAGATCCGATCTTCTTTCTAGTCTATCTTCTCGCTCGTTTATCGGAATCAGGTGATTCAAGCGCCTGGAGTTTCGTTTTGAAACCGCCGTTCTGACAAATCAACTGTAACTAAAGTTTTTGCTACGGTAAAATTTGACCTAGTTTCAACTTGCTAGAACCGAGTTGTTTTCCGCCGTTTGTTTTCGGTTTCTTTGTTCGGTTCTTTCTTTCTTTGCTACCGGAGTTCTTAAGTTGAACTTTCTGGTTCGATCTTTTGTTCGAGTTTTACCTGTGCATTAGATGAGTACTTATTGTATGCTTGTTGTTTGTCTGCGATAGATTACCCGGATTGCGCCACCTGTTACTTCGAATCTCTAGGACTCGCGGATCATCAGCAAGGCAAGTAACACTTTGATCATACCTTTTCTACAACCCAGTTTTATTGCATTAGATCCATCCTCACACATTGCATGATTAGGATCTAATTAAATTGTGGGATGGGAAGTAGATGAGGTAGTACCTATTGCCTGTTTATTATGAAACCTTTGGGAGTTACTTCTACGTTTGCTTATTATGCCATGCTATGCTAGTAGACGTGGATTGGGTGAGTGATATCCATGACAGATGTGAGATTGATAAATTTAATGGTTTATCTAAGGTGGCAACTTAAACACACATCTGGGTGGATTGAGGCACCTGATGTCTATCAGGACTTGCCAGTTTTGTTTTGGACCGCCACCCAGGCTCAAAGGGATCATAAGATATTTCATGCTAAATACTTACGTGTGCAGCCACAAGCCATTATGGGCTCTGGCATAGTTGACTAAGTCGTGCGAACTCTTATAGGGGTAGACTAGCAGATGTAGGGGATGTAGGTGGTACGGTCTACTCCATCGTAAGGTGCTAGCGCTTCTGAAAGACTATGTCTCGGTCATCCGTTTCTCAAACACCATGTAGTGCGAGAAATCCAACGGAGGCGATCGAGTCTTGTGTGGAAAAGTGCGCAAACCTCTGCAGAGTGTAACAAACTAATCATGATTAGCCGTGTCCCCGGTTATGGACAATCTTGAGTATGTAGTACTTGAATATCATGTGAATCTCAACACGTTACTTATAATTAATATTGTTGGGTTTTAATGACTACTTTTAATTGGGATTGAGAATGCTGTCGACCATTCTCAATGTTTAATAACCACCATGATAGTTAAATAAATTTATTCCTTTGCAGTAGGGAAAAATTGGCTTTACGCAAAACTATAACCGTAGAGCTTTCCACCAGCCAAATATGCATATAGTATAGCTGTTTCATTCCATTACTCTCTATGTGTTACCTTGCCAGCATATTCCATGTGCTGACCCGTTTTCGGGCTGCAACGTTAATGTTGCAGACTTTCCAGACGACGATTGAGGTGCTTTTAGGTCGTGGTTCTATACTCAGTGATGCCGTTGGAGTTGATGGACCCATTTATCTTCCAAGTCTTCCGCTGTTATCGATATTAGATGGCCTTAAGCCATATTATTGTAATAAGTTCTCTTTTGAGACAACGATGTAATAAGTGTGTGATTGCCACTCTGCTATAAATCCTTCGATATACTGTGTGGTGTCAGCATTACTGATCCAGGGATGACACCAGAGCACAGTAGACTTGATCCATTCGGGTCGGGTCGCTACAGCTTCGAGAAGCTTTAATATTTCAGTTCTTACCACTTCTTTCATCTTAGGATTCAATCGTCGTTGATGATCAATGAAGGGTTTAGCATGCGGTTCCATATTAATCTTGTGCTGACAAAGAGTGGGACTAATGCCCTTAAGATCATCGAGAGTATATGCAATAGCAGCCCAGTGCTTCCTTAGAATTTTCAATAATCTCCCTTCTTCATGTTTTGTAAGGTTAGCACTAATAATAACAAGATATATCTTTTTATCATCAAGATAAGCATATTTCGAAGTTTCTGGCAATTGCTTTAATTCAAACACAGGATCACCTTTAGGTGGAGGAGGACATCCAAGAGTTTCAACAGGCAAATTGTGTTTAAGGATAGGTTGTTGTACAAAGAATATTTTGTCTATTTCATTTTTTTTCATGCAAGTGCATATCATTTTCATGGTCTAGCAAATATTGTTCTAGTGGATCAATAGGTGGTACGGCAATAGAAGAAAGACCAATTATTTCATCCTTACTAGGTAATTATTTATCACGAGGATGTCTACGAAACTTAGAGAAATTAAACTCCTGAGACACATCACCAAAATTGACACTGACAGTTTCTTTATGGCAATCTATCTTAGCATTGACAGTGTTCAAGAAAGGTCTACCAAATATTATGGGACAAAAATCATCTTATGGGGAACCAAGAACTGGAAAATCAGTGGGGTATTTTATTTTCCCACACAAGAATTCAACATCTCTAACAATCCCAAGTGGTGTATGATGTCGTTAAAACTACGTCGGTATTTCCCTAAAGAGGAAGGGATGATACAGTAAAACTATGGTAGTTATTTCCCTCAGTTGTGAAACCAAGGTATCAACCTAGTAGGAGAACCAAGCAACACTATTCAAATGGTACCTGCACACAAAGAACAAATACTTGCAACCCGACGCGTATGAGGGGTTGTCGATCCCTACTGGGTAACGGCACCAGAAATTGTCAAGTTGACAGGAGAATATTCATGGTAGATTGGACAAATAGTTCTCGACAAAACACAAAATAAAATAAGTAATAAAAAAGTGCAGCAAGGTATTTTTGGGTTTTTGGAATAATAGATCTAAAAACAAATGCGAATAAAAATAGATCTCAAGGCTATGATAAAGAATAGACCCGGGGGGCGTAGATTTCACTAGTGGCTTCTCTTGAGAAATAGCACACGGTGGGTAAACAAATTAATGTTGGGCAATTGATAGAAGATTGAATAATTATGACAACATCCAAGGCAATGATCAATATATAGGCATCACGTCCAAGATTAGTAGACCGACTCCTGCCTGCATCGACTACTATTACTCCACACATCGACCGCTATCCAGCATGCATCTAGTGTATTAAGTTCATGGAAAATGGAGTAATGCAATAAGAACGATGACATGATGTAGATGAGATCTATTCATGTAGGAATAGTCGCCATCTTGTTATCCTTAATAGCAATGATACGTGTGTGTCTTGCTGCCCCTTCGGTCATCGGGAAAGAAAACTGCAAGATCGAACCCATCACAAAGCACCTCTTCCCATGGCAAGAAAAATCGATCTAGTTGGCCTAACTAAACCAAAGATTCGATGAAGAAATACAAGGCTATAAGTAATCATGAATATAAGAGATCAAAGAAAACTCAAATAATATTGATGGATATAGATCCGATCATAAACTCAAAGTTCATCGGATCCCAACAAACACACCGCAAAAAGAGTTGTATTGAGAATCAAAAGAGAGAGAGGGCGGAGCCATCTAGCTACTGCCTACGGACCCGTAGATCTATGGTGGACTACTCATGCATCAACGGGGAGGCACCAATGAGGATGATGAACCCCTCTGTGATGGTGTTAGATTGGATCTCGTGGTTCTGGAACTTGCGGCGGCTGGAATTGTGTTTCGTCGACTCCCCTAGTGTTTCTGGAATATTTGGGAATTTATAGGGCGAAGAGGCGGTGCAAGGGGGCTCCATGGAGGGCACGTGCCCCCTGGGCACGTCCTGGTGGGTTGTGCTCCCCACGGGCCTCCCCTCCAGTACTTCTTTTGCCCACTGGGTGTCTTCTGATCCAGAAAAAATCTCTAAAAAGTTTGTTGTATTTGGACTCCATTTGGCACTGATATTGTGCGAAGTAAAAACAAGCAAAAAACAGCAACTGGCACTGGGCACTATGTCAATAGGTTAGTCCTAAAAAATGATATAAAGTTGTTGTAAAATGATTGTAAAACACCCAAGAATGATAATATAATAACATGGAACAGTCAAAAATTATAGAAACATTGGAGAGGTATCAGCATCCCAAGCTTAATTCCTGCTCATCCTCGAGTAGGTAAATGATAAAAATAGAATTTTGATGTGGAATGCTGCCTAACATGTTCATCACATATTCTTTTCTTTTGTAGCATGGACATTTGGACTTTTATATGGTTCAAAGCAATAGTCTAGTTTTGACATGAAGATTTCAATACTCAAGATTCAAGAATATCAACAAGCAACCATGTCTTATAAAAATATCAACACTAAAGAAAGTTATCCCTAGCCCATCATGCTCAATCATTGATCCATTCATGAAACACACTCGCAGCTACATCCAATACTCAAGTATGATCATAGTGCTACCTAGTTGGTGCTCTATAAGAGAAGATGCAGACTCAAATAAAAATAAAAATTGCATAAAGTACATAGATAGGCCCTTCAGAGGGAAGTAGGGATTTGTAGAGGTGCCAGAGCTCAAAGCTTAAATTGAGAAATACATTTTTTGAGAGGCATACTTTTCCCGTAAACGAAAACGACCGAGTAATTCCCAACACTTTCCATGCTAGATATATCATAGGCGGTTCCCAAATAGAAAATAAAGTTCATTCATTTTTCCACCATTCTTTCACAGTCCATGGATAGTCGTATCCACGAGTGCCTTCCATACCAACACTTTCCAAGGAATTTATTATTTGACAACATAAAGTAAATTTCTTTTTCATTTCGGGACTGGGCATCCCTATTACCGCTCTACTCTTGTGCAATGACAAGTGAATAAACACTCATCTTGAGAATAACACATCTAGCATGGAAAATATTGGCCACTCCCTACCGCTTCATGAGCGATACAAGCACATAAAAAAAGAAATTCATTTTGAAAATTAGAGATGGCACATACAAATTTTCTTAGAACGGCATGTAAATACCGCATATATGTAGGTATGGTGGACTCATATGACAAAACTGGGTTTAAAGATTTTGGATGCACAAGTAGTATTTCTACTTAGTACAAGTGGAGGCTAGCAAATAGATTGAGAAGCAACCAACCAAGAAACGAAAAATCACATAAGCGAGCATTAAGCATAACTAACACTGAATAATGCACCATAAGTAGGATGTAATTTCATTGCATAACTATTGACTTTCGTGCTTGCATAGGGAATCACAAACCTTAACACCAGTATTCTTACTAAAGCATAATTACTCACCAACATGACTCATATATTACTATCATCATATCTCAAAACTATTACAAAGAATCAAGTTTATTTTGTCCAATAATCTTCATGAAAGTTTTTATTATATCCCTCTTGAATATCTATCACTCCGGGACTAGTTTCATATGTTGCTTTTGATAAGCTCAAACAAATTTAAGTGAAGCACGTGAGCATAAAATTTTCTTCTCTCATAATAATATACATGAAGCATGAGAGAGTTTCTTCAAAAATTTACTAACTCTCAAATAAATCTAAGTGAAGCATGAGAGCATTTCTTCAAAAATATTAAAGCACACCATGCTCAAAAAGATATAAGTGAAGCACTAAAGCAATTCCATAGCTCAAAAAAATTAAGTGAATCATAAAGAGCAATTCTAACAAACCATAGCATAATTTTGACTCTCTCAAGTAGGTGTCTCCAACAAGGATACTTGTGACAAACAAAAAACAGAAAAGCAAAGACTCATATAATGCAAGACGCTCCAAGCAAAACTCATGATATGTGACGAATAAAAATATAGCTCCAAGTAAAATACCGATGGCCGTTAGAAGAAAGAGGGGATACCTTCCGAGGCATCCCCAAGCTTAGTTGCTTGGTTCTACTTGAATAATAACTTGGGGTGCCATGGGGCATCCCCAAGCTTAGGCGCTTTTCACTCCTTATTCCTTCATCCATCGTGATCTCACCCAAAACTTGAAAACTTCAATCACACAAAACTTAACAAAACCTTCATGAGATCCGTTAGTATAACAAAGCAAATCACCACTCTAAGTACTATTGCAAACCCATTCATATTTTATTTTTGCATTATACCTACTGTATTCTAATTTTACCATGGCTTATACCCCCCGATAGAATCCATAGATTCATCAAAATAAGCACACATTGCAAAGAAAACAGCATCTGTCAAAAAGAGAACAGTCTGTAGTAATATGGAAACTTCATATACTTCTATAACTCCAAAGATTCTGAAAAATTAGGTTATGTTGGCAATTTGTATATCAATCGTGTGTAAAAACTTCAGAATTTTATCACGCTTCTGTGATTTTAAACAATTCTACTACTGGGCGCAATTTTTTTTGTTTTTCAACAAGATCAAATCAACTATCACCCAACATGATCCCAAAGGCTTTACTTGGAACAAACACTAATTAAAACATAAAAAACACAATCATAACAGTAGAAATATTCATTAGGTTGCCTCCCAACAAGCGCTATCGTTTTATGCCCCTAGCTAGGCATAATGCATAGATTCAAGTATTGTCATCTTTGGTTTTTGATCCATAGGATGCCATCATGATTGATTCATATGGTGGCTTAATTCTTGTTCTAGGTAAGTGTTCCATACCCTTTCTTAGTGGAAATTGAAATTTAATATTCCCTTCTTTCATCACAACACCTATAGTGCGTAAAAACGGTCTACCAAGTATAATAGGACAAGATGGGTTGCAATCAATATCAAGAACAATAAAATCTATGGGCACATAATTCCTATTTGCAAGAATAAGTACATCATTAATTCTTCCCAAATGCTTTTTAATAGTAGAATCAGCTAAGTGCAAATTAAGAGAACATTCTTCAATATCGGTAAGACCAAGCACATCACATAAAGATTTCAGAATTGTGGAAACACTAGCACCCAAATCACATAAAGCAAAACACTCATAATTTTTAATCTTTACTTTGATAGTAGATTCCCATTCATCATGTAATTTTCTAGGAATTGAACTTTCTAATTCCAACCTCTCTTCTAAAGCTTTCATCATGGCATCTACGACATGTTTAGTTAAACGTTTATTTTGTTCATAAGCATGGGGTGAATTTATCATGGATTGAAACAAAGAGAATACATTCAATCAAAGAGCAATTATCATAATTAAAGTCTTTGTAATCCAAAAGAGTGGCCACATCACTACTTAAAGTTTTGACCTCTCCAAACCCACTTTTATCAATTTTCTCAACAAGATTTCCACCCTCCAAATTATCAGGACGCCTTCTAGCTAAAGTTGACTCTTCTTTAGTCCCTTTATCATGAACGTTAATTTTATTAAAAAAGGAATCAATAGAAGAAACACCAATCATTTTAAGACCTTCATCATTTTTATCTTCCAAAGAAATTGGTTTAGCGACCATTTGATTTACTAGGGTAGCTTGTGCGTCAGATATTTTGCCTAGCAAATTTTCAACAAAAGATTCTCTAGAAATATTAGATTGGAGATTACAAACTTCTCTACTAATATCATCAAGTTGTTTTGTTATAGCATCTAACATAGTAGAGTGTTCTTTAACTTCTTCCGTAAAATACTTATTGTGCTCAAATTGTGTAGTCATATATTCCTTGGTACTTTTTTCAATCTCAAGCAAAATATTAGGGGTAAGGAACATCATAGTACTTCCTTTCAGACATCGTGACTATGCAAGCAAGATTGCAAACAAAAACATATCTAACGAGAAAACGACGAACGAAAAAGAGGGCGAATAAAATGGCAAATTTTTGTGAAGTGGAGGAGATTTAAAACAAGAGGCAAATGGCAAATAATGTAAATTGCAAGGAGATGGGATTTGTGATTAGGAACCTGATAGATGTTGATGATGTATCCCCTACAATGGTCCCAGAAATTCCTTTTGATGTCGCTTGAAACTGTGTCGGTATTTCCCCAAAGAGGAAGGGATGATGTAGTACAACTACGGTAGGTATTTCCCTCAGTTGTGAAACCAAGGTATCAATCCAGTAGGAGAACCAAGCAACACTATGTAAACGGTACCTACACACAAAGAACAAATACTTGCATCCCGACGCGTATGAGGGGTTGTCAATCCCTACTGGGTAACGTCACCAGAAATTGTAAAGTTGACGGGAGAATATTTCTGGTAGATTGGATAAATAGTTCTCGATAAAATGCGAAATAAAATAACTAATAAAAAAGTGCAACAAGGTATTTTTGGGTTTCTGGAATAATAGGTCTGAAAACAAATGCGAATAAAAATAGATCTCAAGGCAAATATGATAAAGAATAGACCCGAGGGCCGTAGATTTCACTAGTGGCTTCTTGCGAGAAATAGCACACGGTAGGTAAACAAATTACTATTGGGAAATTGATAAAAGATCGAATAATCATGACGATATCCAAGCAATGATCAATATAAAGGCATCACATCCAAGATTAGTAGACCGACTCCTGCCTGCATCTACTACTATTACTCCACACATCGACCGATGTCCAGCATTCATCTAGTGTATTAACTTCATGGAAAAATGGAGTAATGCAATAAGATTAATGACATGATGTAGATGAGATCTATTCATGTAGGAATAGCCCCCATCTTGTTAGCCTTAATAGCAATGATACATGTGTGTCTTGCTGCCCCTTTTGTCACTGGGAAAGAACACCGCAAGATCGAACCCATCACAAAGCACCCCTTCCCATGGCAAGAAAAATAGATCTAGTTGGCCTAACTAAACCAAATATTCGATGAAGAAATACGAGACTATAAATAATAATGCATATAAGAGCTCAAAGAACACTCAAATAATATTCATGGATATAGATCTAATCATAAACTCAAAGTTCATTGGATCTCAACAAACACACCGCAAAAAGAGTTACATCAAATAGATCTCCAAGGTACCATTGTATTGAGAATCAAAAGAGAGAGAGGGATCCATCTAGCTACTGCCTACGCACCCGTAGGTCTATGGTGAACTACTCAAGCATCATCGGAGAGGCACTAATGAGGTTGATGAACCCCTCTGTGATGATGTTAGATTGGATCTCGTGGTTCTGGAATTTGCGACGGCTGGAATTGTGTTTCATTGACTCCCCTAGGGTTTCTGGAATATTTGGGAATTTATAGGGCGAAGAGGCAGTGCAGGGGGGGTCTGTGGGGGGCACAACCCCCTGGGCGCGCCCTGGTAGGTTGTGATCCCCAAGGGCCTCCCCTCTGGTACTTCTTTGGCCCACTAGGTGTCTTCTGGTCCAGAAAAAAATCACCAAAAAGTTTCGCTGCATTTGGATTCCGTTTGGCACTGATATTCTGCAAAGTAAAAAACAAGCAAAATACAGCAGCTGGCACTAGGCACTATGTCAATAGGTTAGTCCAAAAAATGATATAAAGTTGCTATAAAATGATTGTAAAACATGCAAGAATGATAATATAACAACATGGAACAATAAAAAATTATAGATACGTTGGAGACGTATCAGTGTGATGGTGTCCCTATTTGCAAGTTTAATAGTGACATCAATATCCTCTACAATATCCTCCAATGTTCTATAATTTTTTATTGTTCCATATGTTGTTATATAATCATTCTTGGATGTTTTACAATCATTTTATAGCAACTTTATATCATTTTTGGGACCAACCTATTGACATAGTGCCCAATGCCAGTTGTTTTTTGCTTCTTTTTTACTTTGCAAAATAACAGTACCAAACGGAGTCCAAATGCAGTGAAACATTTCAGAGATTTTTTCTGGACCAGAAGACACCCAATGGGCCAAAGAAGTACCGGAGGGGAGGCCCGTGTGGAGCACAACCAACCAGGGCGCGCCTAGGGAGGTTGTGCCCCCCCCCCCCACTGAGCCCCCCTGGACCACCTCTTCATCCCATACATTCCCAAATATTCCAGAAACCCTAGGGGAGTCAAAGAAACACAATTTCAACCACCGCAAGTTCTAGAAGCACGAGATCCAATCTAACACCATCACGGAGGGGTTCATCATCCTCATTGGTGCCTCTTCGATGATGCGTGAGTAATCCACCATAGTCCTACGGGTCCGTAGGCAATAGCTATATGGCTTCCTGTAAGTGCATCTAGTGCCACCCCTAGTTGGTTTTGGAGTATTGACGACAAACCTAGTTGAGGGACTAATGTGTTTGTGAGAATTGCAGCATAACACAGGTAGAAGTCCCTCATTGATTCGGTTTTACTACCAGAGATGACCCCTAAAAATGTATGAAGACATTGATGTCAAAGGTGGTATATGAAGATATTCACATTGAAGACTATGACAAGAGAAGACACCACATGAAGCCTATGGAGCTCGAAGACTTAGATCTTTCGTAGTTCTCTTTCATTTGTGTTGAGTCATAGGAACCACCGTACTGTTAAATGGGGTCCAAGAGAACCAGTCAGAACGACTGAAGTGATGCCTAAACAAAAAACCTATGTCTTCGAGTGAAGACTATGAGAGCAAATCTTGTCCAGAGTCGGACAAGTCAGCTTTGCTTGTAGCCCAAGTAAAGTTGCCGTGTGGGTTTGAAATCTGACCGTTGGAACATGTGTCAGTTCCTTAGTGACCCAGGGTCATTTTGGACAAATCAGGTCGGGTTGCCAAGTGGCTATATATAGCCCACCCCCTACAACCATAAACGGTTGGCTGCTCAGATTCAGTGCACGGCTTTTGTCGTTTGAGAGCAACCCACCTCGAAGCCTATGAGAGAGAGAATACCTAGCGAGGATAAAGCCCTAACCACCCAGAGCCAGAGAGAATTGGGCATCACTTAAGTCTTCTTGTCTGAGTGATCTGAAGACTTATTACACTTGAGGACTGTGCATCCTCCAGCCGGTTAGGCGTCGCGTTCTGAGCATCCAAGAGACATTGTGGATTGCCGGTGAACGAAGTCTATGAAGGTTTGGGAGTCTACCTTGAAGACTTACCAGAGTGAATGGGCGAGGTCTGTGTGACCTTAGCTCAAGGAGAATACGGTGAGGACTGGGTGTCCTGAGCTGCGTGTTCAGGACTGGGTGTCCGGGACTGTGTGTCCTAAGGTTTAAATACCTAGCCGCTCCAACTAGACGTACAGTTGTCACAGCAACTGGAACTGGTCCAACAAATCATTGTCTTCAACGAGTCACTGGTTTCATCTTCACTTCCTTTTTACTTACTGTTACTCATTGTGAAGTCATTGCATGTTTGCTCTATCTTTTGTCTTCACAACGTGAATGTATGATCTGTTTGGCTTCACAATATCTTCCTACCTGATCCTCATTACACTGCAGCTGTTTGTCACTGTGCTCTCACTCTATTAAATACTTGACCATGGCTTGCCTAGTGTAATCTACCTTCCGCTACATAGTGATAGGCATATATCTACTGTTTGTCTTCATAACCTCCACGTTTTGAAGACTTTCATAAAAATCGCCTATTCACCCCCCCTCTAGTCGATATAACGCACTTTCAATTGGTATCAGAGCGAGGTGCTCCCTTGTTCTGCGTGATTCGGTTTAACCACCTGGAGTTTTAGCTATGTCGACTGCGGGGATAATTAAAGTATCTGCTGTGTGCCCCGTCTTTGATGGAACTGAATATCCCTACTGGAAGAATAAGATGCGCATGCATCTTGAAGCCATTGACGTCGACCTATGGTATGTCGTCGAGAACGGCGTTCCCAAGGCTAGAGAAGGTGTCACTGCTGCTGATGTCAAGAAATTCACTCAACTGGACTCTACTGCCAAGAATATCATCTGTGGTCATCTGACCAAAGGACAGTATGGCCGTGTGAGTGCTTTGAAGACATCCAAGCTGGTCTGGGACTGGCTCTCCAAGGTCAATGAAGGCATCTCAACCCAGAGAGATCGGAGAATCAGTGTCCTTCGTAACCTCTTCAACCGCTTCAAGCGAAATGACAATGAGAATGTCCAGCACACATTTGACCGACTCACTAACATCACAAATGAGCTTCAAGCCCTCGGCGCCACTGAGATCACCAAACATGAAGTCGTCAAGACGCTGCTAAGATCACTTGATAGTTTGTTTGACATCCTAGCCCTGATGATTCAAGAACGTCCTGATTTCAAGACACTCGATCCGTCTGACATACTCGAGAGGCTCAACACACATGAGTTTCAGCTTTCTGAGAAAAGAGATATCTACGGTCCAAACTATGGGCGAACTCGTGCCTTGAAGGCAAAAGCTGTTTCCTCATCTGAAGAAGAATCTGACAGCAGTTCTGATGATCCTGAAGACATTGGAAGGGAACTTGCAATGCTTGTGAAGAAGTTCCAAAAATTCACCAAGAAGAAAGGCTTCAGAAAGTCTTCACGATCAAGCTCAAGGAATGATGAAGCTTCTGCTCATGACTACAAGAAGAAAACATGCCACAAGTGCAAGAAAACTGGACACTTCATCTCTGAGTGTCCACAGTGGGACAATGAGAACAGAAAGAAGAAGAAGAGCAAGGAATATGACTCTGACGACAAGAAGAAGAAGAAATACTCAAAGTCTTCCAAGTCTTCCTCAAAGTCTTCATCACACAAGAAGAGCTCATCTGGCAAGGCACGTGCATTTGTTGGCAAGGAAATGGATTCAGAGGAGGAGTCCGCTTTTGAGGAGGCAGAGGTGGAGTCTGAGGAGGAGTCTGATTCTGGCATTGCAAGTCTGGCTACAGCATACGTCGCCAAGTCCATCTTCAACATTGAAGACAATGACTTCATCACCGACACCGATGCAAATGACAGGGACTACTCCACTCCTACCTACTACTTCATGGCACGCGGTGCCAAGGTAAACACATGCACTACTCACTATCAAACATCTAGTGACGATGACTCTGATTGTGGTTCAAAACCCAGCTACAAAACACTTGCTAAAATTGCAACTGAACAACAGAAAACTATGGAACATATTCAAAAACTGTTAGACAGAAGCGATGATCTGTTAGGTGCTGAAATGACTCGGTCTGAATCCTTAATTGAAGACATAAAAAATCTTCACATTAAGTATCAGGAACTTGAAAGTCATCATGATACTCTCTCAACAACTCATGAAAAGCTTTCCTATGATTATCTTCAAAGGAAGCAAAATCTTGAGAAATTGAGAGCGGCTCATGAAGATCTTCAAAAGGAAAACGAGTCACTTCGCGCCAAACAGATCAGTTTCGCTCAGGAAGGATTTGAACCACCATGTCTTAAATGCATTGAGCGTGATAATGCTACTTTTGTTGCTGAATGTTCCACTGCTACTGTTGTTGCAATATCTTCAACTGTTGATGTGCTAACTAACCCCTCTGCTGAGGATACCACCGCTATTGCTGATGAGAATGCTAGGTTGAAGACATTGCTTGAAACAGGGATGTACAAAAGTCTTAAAGGGCATCAGACATTATGTGATGTCCTCAAGAAGCAGATTCTGAACCGAAACCCTAGGAAAGAGGGTGTTGGGTTCGTTAGGAAAATGAATGCAGATGGCTCTTACTGGAAACCTGAGCAGTACCCCAAAACCAAGTGGGTTGCTGCAAAGGAACCTTCAGCAGATCCATCCAATCTATCTGGCTTCACTTGTGCTAACCCCATTATCATTAATGAATCCTTTGATGCAAACTATGTACTGGTTAAGAATCAGAATGGTGAAGTGTTTGCCAGGTACATTGGTACTAACTGCAGGAATGGACCGCCTATGAAGAAGATCTGGGTTCCGAAAAGGTGTCTGGAAAATCTTCCTATGAATGTCTTCATGACACCTCACATGAAGAAGACAAACCCCAGACCAGAGGCTTCATACGGTCCAAAGGCTTCATACAGACAGAGGACTCACCTGAGTCGTACTAACGCAAATGTTTTGCAGGGAAACCATACTCAGGCATATGAATATGAGAGCAGTTCATCAAACCGCCATGTTCATATGACCAAGAACTATTCTGCCTATTCTTATGAGTACTATTGTCTGCCTGCCAGACTGTTTGCTAGGGCTCCAAAGCCAAGATTCTCAGATGCTGCACTTAGACTTATTGCTTCTAAGCCACCCTTGAAGATGTGGGTGGCTAAGAAAGCTTAACTCTCTTTTGCAGGGAAAGGTCTCCAGCAGAAAACCAAAATCTTCTGACGCTATTGCTGGGGACCTTAAACATCTTGTAGGGCGCAAGATCAAATGCCCGAATGGCATCACTATGTACTTCGTTCCTGAATCGCATGCTACTCTCCCTATTAGTCCTAATCTGGATCTAAGTTTTCATAACCCACTGGTTCGTCAAATGTTTCTGCTTCACAATTCTCTTCGTGAAGCCTATCCCCCTAACTGCACTGTAGGGTACGGCACCAGCGTCTTCAGAATGGATTATTGACAGTGGGTGTACAAATAACATGACCGGCAAAAGAAGCCTTCTTATGGACTCAACCCTACATCCATCCGACAAGAGCCACATCACATTCGCTGACACTGGTAAAAGTAAGGTATTGGGTCTAGGTAGAGTTGCAATCTCAAGGGATCAACACATGGATAAAGTCATGCTTGTTGAATCCCTTGGCTTCAACTTAATGTCTGTCTCAATGCTTTGCGATTTGAACATGATCGTAATATTTGGAAAACATCGTTGCCTGGTACTAATGGAATCTGACAAGTCTCTAGTGTTTGAAGTATCAAAAAGATGATTTGTATGTGGTAGATTTCTCAGCAGAGCCACAGCTTGCAGTATGTCTTCTGGCAAAAGCTTCAGAATGCTGGCTTTGGCATCGGAGGCTTAGGCATGCTGGCATGAGGAACCTCCACACCCTTGCAAAGAAGAAGCATGTCATAGGCATCGAGGGCGTCAAGTTCAAGAAAGATCACTTATGCGGTGCCTGTGAAGCAGGGAAGATGACGAGGGCAAAACATCCCTCGAAGACAATCATGACCACTACTCGACCCTTCGAACTGCTTCACATGGATCTTTTTGGTCCTACTCACTACTCAACTTTTACCACTACTGCTTGCCTCTATGGCTTTGTCATTGTTGATGATTACTCTAGATATACTTGGGTGCACATAATCCTTTACAAGACTGAAGTGCGGGATGTCTTCAGACGCTTCGCCAATCGAGCTATGAACAATTATGGTGCCAAGATAAAGCACATCAGAAGTGACAATGGCACTGAATTCAAGAACACTGGACTTGATACATATCTTGATACCTTGGGCATCACACGTGAATTCTCAGCCCCGTACACGCCACAGCAGAATGGCGTCGTCGAACGCAAGAACAGAACACTCATTGAGATGGCCAGAACGATGCTAGATGAATACAAGACTCCAGGAAAATTCTGGCCTGAAGCCATTGACACTGTATGCCATACAATCAATCGTGTTTATCTTCATAAGCTTCTGAACAAGACATCTTATGAACTCCTAACTGGCAAGAAGCCAAATGTCAGTTACTTCAGAGTATTTGGCGCAAGGTGCTGGATCAAGGACCCACACCACACCTCAAAGTTTGCACCAAAAGCACATGAGGGTTTTATGCTTGGATATGGAAAGGATTCGCACTCCTACAGAGTCTTCAATCTCTTTCATTACAAAGTGGTTGAAACAGTGGATGTGCGGTTCGATGAGACCAATGGTTCACAAAGAGAGCAACTGCCGAATGTGCTAGATGAAGTTCCATCTAGTGAATCAATCAAGCTAATGGGAACTGGAGAGATTATACCTTCTGAAGCTCATCCTGAAGAAGAACTTATCATCTCAGCACCTGATCCACATGAAGACAATGCTCAGCCTGAAGACATTCCTCCCAACAACAACACAGATCAGCAAGAGCAAAGTCTTCGCTCTGTACATCCTCGTGTTGCCAATGAAGTGCAGATTGAGAGAATAATTGACAGCATCAATGCACCTGGTCCACTCACTCGTTCAAGGGCAACTCAGCTGGCAAATTTCTGTGGGCACTTCCCATTCGTCTCAATTACAGAACCCAAGAAAGTTGAAGAAGCCTTCATGGAACCTGAATGGATTCAAGCTATGCAAGAAGAGCTTCAACAGTTTGAGCTGAACAATGTATGGGAACTGGTTAAGCGTCCTGATCCACGGAAGCACAATATAATAGGAACCAAATGGATATACCGCAACAAGCAAGATGAGCATGGTCAAATTGTTCGGGAACGTTGCAGAAAACAAAAAATTTCCTACGGTTTCACCAAGATCCATCTATGAGTTCATCTAGCAACGAGTGATCGGATGCATCTACATACCTTTGTAGATCACAAGCGGAAGCGTTCAAAGAACGGGGATGAGGTAGTCGTACACGACGTGATCCAAATCATCGATGACCAAGCGCCGAACGGACGGCACCTCCGCGTTCAACACACGTACGGAGCGGATGACGTCTCCTCCTTCTTGATCCAGCAAGGGGAGAGGAGAGGTTGAGGAAGATGGCTCCAGCAGCAGCACGACGGCGTGGTGGTGATGGAGCTGCAATACTCCGTCAGGGCTTCGCCAAGCACTATGGAGGAGGAGGAGGTGTTGGAGAGGGAGAAGGAGGCAACCAAAGGCGTGGTTCAAGAGGCCCTCCTTCCCTCACTATATATAGGGGGCCTAGGGGGGCGCCGGCCCTAGGAGATCCAATCTCCTAGGGGGGCGGCGGCCAAGGGAGGATTCCCTCCCCCCCCCAAGGCACCTAGGGGGTGCCTTCCCCTTGTGGGACTCTTCCCCTTTGAAAACCTAGGTGCATGGGCCTATTGGGGCTGGTGCCCTTGGCCCATGTAGGCCAAGGCGCACCCCCTACAGCCCATGTAGCCCCCCGGGGCAGGTGGCCCCACCATGTGGACCCCCGGGACCCTTCCGGTGGTCCCGGTACAATACCGATGACCCCGAAACTTGTCCCGATGGCCGAAACATTACTTCCTATATCTAATTCTTTACCTCCGGACCATTCCGGAACTCCTCGTGACGTCCGGGATCTCATCCGGGACTCCGAACAACATTCGGGTTACTGCATATACATATCCCTACAACCCTAGCGTCACCAAACCTTAAGTGTGTAGACCCTACGGGTTCGGGAGACATGCAGACATGACCGAGACGACTCTCCGGTCAATAACCAACAGCGGGATCTGGATACCCATGTTGGCTCCCACATGCTCCACGATGATCTCATTGGATGAACCACGATGTCGAGGATTCAAGCAACCCCGTATACAATTCCCTTTGTCAATTGGTATGTTACTTGCCCGAGATTCGATCGTCGGTATCCCAATACCTCGTTCAATCTCGTTACCGGCAAGTCACTTTACTCGTACCGTAATGCATGATCCCGTGACCAGACACTTGGTCACTTTGAGCTCATTATGATGATGCATTACTGAATGGGCCCAGTGATACCTCTCCGTCATACGGAGTGACAAATCCCAGTCTTGATCCGTGTCAACCCAACAGATACTTTCGGAGATACCCGTAGTCTACCTTTATGGTCACCCAGTTACGTTGTGACGTTTGGTATACCCAAAGCACTCCTACGGTATCCGGGAGTTACACGATCTCATGGTCTAAGGAAAAGATACTTGACATTGGAAAAACTCTAGCAAACGAACTATACGATCTTGTGCTATGTTCAGGATTGGGTCTTGTCCATCACATCATTCTCCTAATGATGTGATCTCGTTATCAATGACATCCAATGTCCATAGCCAGGAAACCATGACTATCTGTCGATCAACGAGCTAGTCAACTAGAGGCTTACTAGGGACATGTTGGTATCTGTTATTCACACATGTATTACGAGATCTGGATAACACAATTATAGCATGAATAAAGAAAATTATCATGAACATGGAAATATAATAATAAAGCTTTTATTATTGCCTCTAGGGCATATTTCCAACAGTCTCCCACTTGCACTAGAGTCAATAATCTAGTTACATTGTGATGAATCGAACACCCATGGAATTCTGGTGTTGATCATGTTTTGCTCTAGGGAGAGGTTTAGTCAACGGATCTGCTACATTCAGGTCCGTATGTACTTTACAAATATCTATGTCTCCATCTTGAACATTTTCATGAATGGAGTTGAAGCGATGCTTGATGTGCCTTGTCTTCTTGTGAAACCTGGGCTCCTTGGCAAGTGCAATAGCTCCAGTGTTGTCACAGAAGAGTTTGATTGGCCCCGACGCATTGGGTATGACTCCGAGGTCGGTGATGAACTCCTTCACCCAAATTGCTTCATGTGCTGCCTCTGAGGCTGCCATGTACTCCGCTTCACATGTAGATCCCGCCACGACGCTCTGCTTGCAACTGCACCAGCTTACTGCCCCACCATTCAAAATATATACGTATCCGGTTTGTGACTTAGAGTCATCCAGATCTGTGTTGAAGCTAGCGTTGACGTAACACTTTACGACGAGCTCTTCGTCACCTCCATAAACGAGAAACATTTCCTTAGTCCTTTTCAGGTACTTCAGGATATTCTTGACCGTTGTCCAGTGTTCCTTGCCGGGATTACTTTGGTACCTTCCTAGCAAACTTACGGCAAGGTTTACATCAGGTCTGGTACACAGCATGGCATACATAATAGAACCTATGGCTGAGGCATAGGGGATGACACTCATCTCTTCTATATCTTCTGCCGTGGTCAGACATTGAGCTGAGCTTAATTTCATACCTTGTAACACAGGCAAGAACCCCTTCTTAGATTGATCCATATTGAACTTCTTCAATATCTTATCAAGGTATGTGCTTTGTGAAAGACCTATGAGGCATCTTGATCTATCTCTATAGATCTTGATGCCTAATATATAAGCAGCTTCTCCAAGGTCCTTCATTGAAAAACTCTTATTCAAGTAGGCCTTGATGTTGTCCAAGAGTTCTATATCATTTCCCATCAAAAGTATGTCATCTACATATAATATGAGAAATGCTACAGAGCTCCCACTCACTTTCTTGTAAACGCAGGCTTCTCCATAAGTCTGCGTAAACCCAAACGCTTTGATCATCTTATCAAAGCGAATGTTCCAACTCCGAGATGCTTGCACCAGCCCATAAATCAAGCGTTGGAGCTTGCACACCTTGTCAGCATTCTTAGGATCGACAAAACCTTCCGGCTGCATCATATACAATTCTTCCTTAAGGAAACCATTAAGGAATGCCGTTTTGACGTCCATTTGCCATATCTCATAATCATAGTATGCGGCAACTGCTAACATAATTCGGACAGACTTTAGCTTCGCTACTGGTGAGAAAGTCTCATCATAGTCAACCCCTTGAACTTGTCGATAACCCTTAGCGACAAGCCGAGCTTTATGGATGGTCACATTACCATCCGCGTCTGTCTTCTTCTTAAAGATCCATTTATTTTCTATGGCTCGCCGATCATCGGGCAAGTCAGTCAAAGTCCATACTTCATTTTCATACATGAATCCTATCTCGGATTCATGGCTTCTAGCCATTTGTCGGAATCCGGGCCCGCCATTGCTTCTTCATAGTTCGAAGGTTCACCGTTGTCTAACAGCATGATTTCCAAGACAGGGTTGCCGTACCACTCTGGTGCGGAACGTGTCCTTGTGGACCTTCAAAGTTCAGTAGCAACTTGATCTGAAGTTTCATGATCATCATCATTAACTTCCTCTCTAGTCGGTGCAGGCACCTCAGGAACATTTTCTTGAGTTGCGCCATTTTCCGGTTCAAGAGGTAATACTTCATCAAGTTCTACTTTCCTCCCACTTACTTCTTTCGAGAGAAACTCCTTCTCTAGAAAGGATCCATTCTTGGCAACAAAGACCTTGCCTTCGGATCTGAGGTAGAAGGTATACCCAATAGTTTCTTTAGGGTATCCTATGAAGACGCATTTTTCCGACTTGGGTTCGGGCTTTTCAGGTTGAAGTTTCTTGACATAAGCATCGCATCCCCAAACTTTTAGAAACGACAGCTTAGGTTTCTTCCCAAACCATAATTCATACGGTGTCGTCTCAACGGATTTCGACGGAGCCCTATTTAAAGTGAATGCGGCAGTCTCTAAAGCATAGCCCCAAAAAGATAGCGGTAAATCGGTAAGAGACATCATAGATCGCACCATATCTAATAGAGTGCGGTTATGACGTTCGGACACACCATTACGCTGAGGTGTTCCAGGCGGCGTGAGTTGTGAAACTATTCCACATTTTCTTAAGTGTGTGCCAAATTCATGACTCAAGTATTCTCCTCCATGATCTGATCGCAAAAACTTGATTTTTCTGTTACGTTGATTCTCAACCTCACTCTGAAATTCCTTGAACTTTTCAAAGGTCTCAGACTTGTGTTTCATTAAGTAGACATACCCATATCTACTCAAGTCATCAGTGAGGGTGAGAACATAACGATAGCCACCGCGAGCCTCAACACTCATTGGACCGCACACATCCGTATGTATGATTTCCAATAAGTTGGTTGCTCGCTCCATTGTTCCTGAGAACGGAGTCTTGGTCATTTTACCCATGAGGCATGGTTCGCACGTGTCAAATGATTCATAATCAAGAGACTCTAAAAGTCCATCTGCATGGAGCTTCTTCATGCGTTTGACACCTATGTGACCAAGGCGGCAGTGCCACAAGTATGTGGGACTATCATTATCAACCTTACATCTTTTGGTTTTCACACTATGAACATGTGTAGAATTACGCTCGAGAAAGAATAAACCATTCACCATCGGAGCATGACCATAAAACATATCTCTCATATAAATAGAACAACCATTATTCTCGGATTTAAATGAGTAGCCATCTCAAATTAAACGAGATCCCGATACAATGTTCATGCTCAAAGCTGGCACTAAATAACAATTATTGAGGTTTAAAACTAATCCCGTAGGTAAATGTAGAGGTAGCGTGCCGACGGCGATCACATTGACCTTGGAACCATTCCCGACGCGCATCGTCACCTCGTCCTTCGCCAGTTTCCGCTTATTCCGCAGCTCCTGCTTTGAGTTACAAATGTGAGCAACTGCACCGGTATCAAATACCCAGGAGCTACTGCGAGTACTGGTAAGGTACACATCAATTACATGTATATCACATATACCTTTTGTTTTGCTGCCCTTCTTGTCTGCTATGTATTTGGGGCAGTTCCGCTTCCAGTGACCACTTCCCTTGCAATAAAAGCACTCAGTCTCGGGCTTGGGTCCATTCTTTGGCTTCTTCCCGGCAGCTTGCTTTCCGGGCGCGGCGACTCCCTTGCCGTCCTTCTTGAAGTTCTTTTTACCCTTGCCCTTCTTGAACTTAGTGGTTTTATTGACCATCAACACTTGATGTTCCTTCTTGACTTCTACCTCTGCTGATTTCAGCATTGCAAATACCTCAGGAATGGTCTTTTCCATCCCCTGCATATTGAAGTTCATCACAAAGCTCTTGTAGCTTGGTGGAAGCGACTGGAGGATTCTGTCAATGACCGCATCATCCAGGAGATTAACTCCCAGCTGAGTCAAGCGGTTATGTAACCCAGACATAGTGAGTATGTGCTCACTGACAGAACTATTTTCCTCCATCTTACAGCTAAAGAATTTGTCGGAGACTTCATATCCCTCGACCCGGGCATGAGCTTGAAAAACCATTTTCAGCTCTTCGAACATATCATATGCTCCATGTCTCTCAAAACGCTTTTGGAGCCCCGGCTCTAAACTGTAAAGCATGCCGCACTGAACAAGGGAGTAGTCATCAGCACGTGTCTGCCAAGCGTTCATAACGTCTTGGTTCTGTGGGACAGGCGGGTCACCTAGCGGTGCTTGTAGGACATAATCTTTCTTGGCAGCTATGAGGATGATCCTCAGGTTCCGGACCCAGTCCGTATAGTTGCTGCCATCGTCTTTCAGCTTGGTTTTCTATAGGAACGCGTTGAAGTTGAGGACAACATTGGCCATTTGATCTACAAGACATATTGTAAAGATTTTAGACTAAGTTTATGATAATTAAGTTCATCTAATCAAATTATTCAATGAACTCCCACTTAGATAGACATCCCTCTTCTAGTCATCTAAGTATAACATGATCTGAGTCAACTAGGCCGTGTCCGATCATCACGTGAGACGGACTAGCCAACATCGGTGAACATCTTTATGTTGATCGTATCTTCTATACGACTCATGCTCGACCTTTCGGTCTTTTGTGTTCCGAGGCCATGTCTGTACATGCTAGGCTCGTCAAGTCAACCTAAGTGTTTGCATGTGTAAATCTGTCTTACACCTGTTGTATGTGAACGTTGGAATCCATCACACACAATCATCACGTGGTGCTTAGAAACGAACAAACTGTCGCAACGGTGCACAGTTAGGGGGAACACTTTCTTGAAATTATTATGAGGGATCATCTTATTTACTACCGTCGCTCTAAGTAAACAAGATGCAAAACATGATAAACATCACATGCAATCAAATAATAATAGTGACATGATATGGCCAATATCATATAGCTCCTTTGATCTCCATCTTGGGGCTCCATGATCATCTTGTCACCGGCATGACACCATGATCTCCATCATCATGATCTCCATCATTGTGTCTCCATGAAGTTGCTCGCCAACTATTACTTCTACTACTATGGCTAACGTGTTTAGCAATAAAGTAAAGTAATTTACATGGCGTTTCTCAATGACACGTAGGTCATATAAAAATTAAAGACAACTCCTATGGCTCCTGCCGGTTGTCATACTCATCGACATGCAAGTCGTGATTCCTATTACAATAGCATGAACATCTCATACATCACATATGTATCATTCATCATTCATCACAACTTTGGCCATATCACATCACAAAGCACTTGCTGCAAAAACAAGTTAGACGTCCTCTAATTGTTGTTGCAAGTTTTACGTGGCTGAAATAGGGTTCTAGCAAGAACGTTTTCTTACCTACGTGAAAGCCACAACGTGATTTGTCAACTTCTATTTACCCTTCATAAGGACCCTTTTCATCGAATCCGCTCCAACTAAAGTAGGAGAGACAGTCACCCGCCAGCCACCTTATGCAACTAGTGCATGTTAGTCGGTGGAACCGGTCTCACGTAAGCGTACGTGTAAGGTTGGCCCGGGCCGCTTCATCCCACAATACTGCTGAAGCAAGATAAGACTAGTAGCGGCAAGAAAGTTGACAACATCTACGCCCACAACAAATTGTGTTCTACCCGCGCAAGAAGAACTACGCATAGACCTAGCTCATGATGCCACTGTTGGGGAACGTTGCAGAAAACAAAAACTTTCCTATGGTTTCACCAAGATCCATATATGAGTTCATCTAGCAACGAGTGATCGGATGCATCTACATACCTTTGTAGATCGCGAGCGGAAGCGTTCAAAGAACGGGGATGAGGTAGTCGTACACGACGTGATCCAAATCACCGATGACCAAGCGCCGAACGGACGGCACCTCCGCGTTCAACACATGTACGGAGCGGATGACGTCTCCTCCTTCTTGATCCAGCAAGGGGAGAGGAGAGGTTGAGGAAGATGGCTCCAGTAGTAGCACGACGGCGTGGTGGTGATGGAGCTGCAATACTCCGTCAGGGCTTCGCCAAGCACTATGGAGGAGGAGGAGGTGTTGGAGAGGGAGAAGGAGGCAACCAAAGGCGTGGTTCAAGAGGCCCTCCTTCCCTCACTATATATAGGGGGCCTAGGGGGGGGCGCCGGCCCTAGGAGATCCAATCTCCTAGGGGGGCGGCCAAGGGAGGATTCCCTCCCCCCCCCCCCAAGGCACCTAGGGGGTGCCTTCCCCTTGTGGGACTCTTCCCCTTTGAAAACCTAGGCGCATGGGCCTATTGGGGCTGGTGCCCTTGGCCCATGTAGGCCAAGGTGCACCCCCTATAGCCCATGTGGCCCCCGGGGCAGGTGGCCCCACCCTGTGGACCCCTGGGACCCTTCCGGTGGTCCCGGTACAATACCGGTGACCCCGAAACTTATCCCGATGGCCGAAACAGCACTTCCTATATATAATTCTTTACCTCCGGACCATTCCGGAACTCCTCGTGACGTCCGGGATCTCATCCGGGACTCCGAACAACATTCGGGTTACTGCATATACATATCCCTACAACCCTAGCGTCACCGAACCTTAAGTGTGTAGACCCTACGGGTTCGGGAGACATGCAGACATGACCGAGACGACTCTCCGGTCAATAACCAACAGCGGGATCTGGATACCCATGTTGGCTCCCACATGCTCCACGATGATCTCATCAGATGAACCACGATGTCGAGGATTCAAGCAAACCCGTATACAATTCCCTTTGTCAATCGGTATGTTACTTGCCCGAGATTCGATCATCGGTATCCCAATACCTCGTTCAATCTCGTTACTGGCAAGTCACTTTACTCGTACCGTAATGCATGATCCCGTGACCAGACACTTGGTCACTTTGAGCTCATTATGATGATGCATTACCGAGTGGGCCCAGTGATACCTCTCCGTCATACGGAGTGACAAATCCCAGTCTTGATCCGTGTCAACCCAACAGATACTTTCGGAGATACCCGTAGTCTACCTTTATGGTCACCCAGTTACGTTGTGACGTTTGGTATACCCAAAGCACTCCTACGGTATTCGGGAGTTACACGATCTCATGGTCTAAGGAAAAGATACTTGACATTGGAAAAACTCTAGCAAACGAACTATACGATCTTGTGCTATGTTCAGGATTGGGTCTTGTCCATCACATCATTCTCCTAATGATGTGATCTCGTTATCAATGACATCCAATGTCCATAGCCAGGAAACCATGACTATCTGTCGATCAACGAGCTAGTCAACTAGAAGCTTACTAGGGACATGTTGGTGTCTGTTATTCACACATGTATTACGATTTCCGGATAACACAATTATAGCATGAATAAAGACAATTATCATGAACAAGGAAATATAATAATAAAGCTTTTATTATTGCCTCTAGGGCATATTTCCAACACAAATTGTTAGAAACAAAGCTCGCCTCGTTGCTCAAGGATATACTCAAGTGGAAGGCATTGATTTCGATGAAACATTTGCTCCTATGGCTAGACTTGAAGCCATACATATACTGCTGGCCTATGCAAATCATCATAACATACTTCTATATCAAATGGATGTGGAGAGTGCCTTTCTCAATGGCAAGATTGAAGAAGTGTATGTTGCACAACCGCCTGGGTTTGAAGATCCAAAACATCCTGACATGGTATACAAGCTCAACAAGGCACTGTATGGCCTCAAACAAGCCCCTCGGGCCTGGTATGACACACTCAAATACTTCCTGAAGAGCAAAGGCTTCATACCTGGTTCCCTAGATCCCACTCTCTTCACAAAGACATATGATGGTGAACTGTTTGTGTGCCAAATTTATGTGGATGACATTATCTTCGGCTACACCAATCAGAAGTACAGTGAAGAGTTTGGCTATATGATGCAAGAGCAATATCAGATGTCTATGATGGGGGAGCTGAAGTTCTTCCTCGGTCTTCAAATACGACAACAACACAACAGCATCTTCATATCTCAAGAGAAGTATCTCAAAGAGTGCCTGAAGAAGTTTGGTATGCAAGACTGCAAAGGCTTCACAACACCAATGCCAGCCAAACATCATCTGGGTCCCGACGACAATGGTAAAGAGTTCGATCAAAAGGTATACCACTCCATGATTGGTTCTTTGCTTTATTTATGTGCATCTAGGCCAGATATTATGCTTAGTGTTTGCATGTGTGCTCGATTTCAAGCGGCACCAAAGGATTCGCATCACTTAGCTGTGAAAGCGAATTCTTCGATATTTGGCTCACACCCCAACTCTTGGATTATGGTATCCAAAGGGCTCAAAGTTTGATCTGGTTGGATTCTCGGATGCTGATTATGCTGGTGACAAGGTTGATCGAAAGTCTACATCAGGCACATGCCACTTTCTGGGACGATCACTTGTATGTTGGTCTTCAAAGAAGCAGAACTGTGTATCCCTCTCCACCGCTGAATCTGAATACATTGCTGCTGGATCTTGCTGCGCTCAGTTTTTGTGGATGAAGCAAACTCTCAAGGACTATGGCATTCATCTGAAGCAAGTGCCACTTTACTGCGACAACGAAAGCGCCATCAAGATTGCCAACAACCCAGTTCAGCACTCGAAGACAAAGCACATAGAAATTCGTCATCACTTTCTCAGAGATCATGTTGTGAAGGAAGATATTGATATCATACATGTAAACACTGAAGAGCAATTGGCAGATATCTTCACCAAGCCCTTGGATGAGAAGAGATTTTGCAAGTTACGGTGTGAGCTAAATATCCTGGAATCCTCAAATGTCCTATGATCAGGCACACATCCTAACACTTATGCATATTGATGACTTAGATGTGCAACACACGAAGTAACGTATATCTTCAATCAATGAAGACATACATTCTAAGTGTGAATACATTAATGTGGAATTTGACTACGGAGCGCCACGATAATTGTGCGCCGTGTCTGGGTCTAATACTTCCTATACGGTGGGTAACGCCACCACCAAACGTTCTATTTTGAAGTGTTTCACTCATGGCGTTACCTTGCAATGTCTTCACATTTGGTTTGCCTTCAATCTCAACATGTCTTCATGATTATCTTCACTATGTTGATTATATATATATATATATACTAGTGTTCTGTCCTCTACAGCATTCACTTATAGCTATGTCTTCTTGTTTGAATCTTTTGAACTAAGTGAATGTGATCGGACCCTAACCTCTCTATGCTTTCTATCTCAAATTCTATCTCTCCAAGTCATATGCATTCTATTGAAACTGTCGAATGTCTTCTCTGCGCCCTTGACAGCAGAAGACACAGAGACAACCTTTAAGTCCGTTTTCAATGCTCATTCATCCACATGAAATTCGGAGAAGTAGGAACGACCACCCGACAGTCCAGGTGTGCGTGGGACGTGGAACAAACCCCAAAATTCCGCATGATGCCACGTCTCACTCAGATGCGAATCGCCAGGGGCACCTGTGTAATAGCGCAGTGCCGCCCCTGTACCTACAAATACACACTCACAGCTGTCATTATCCCTTCTTCCACCCTCGCACGAACCCTAGCGCCACCGCTAGCCCTCGACGACACCGGTGACGAAGCGCTTCGCTGCCGCAACCTCTCCGACGCCGTCTTCACGCCGATCGCGGACATCGTCCTCTCCGCCGTCGCCGTAGGTGTCCTCCGTCGCCAAGTTAGGGCATGGAAGATTGAACTGCTCGGCCTCATCTCCCACTCCGTCTAGCAATTCTTGGTGTGGTAAATAAAACTCCCTTTTACAGCACTGTTGATCCTATGAACTTATCACTTTCTACCACAAGCAGTTTCTGTTCACACAAGTTAGATTTCTCTCATACTGCATCTCACAACATGCCTAGTATATTCACTTGTGCTTCACAAAGTAGTTAGATTCCTCACTTGTACTGATCTGTGGATTCGTACAAATCTGGAACCAACTTCTTATCAATGAGTGAATGTCTTCGCATGATGAGGTCAATGTCTTCTAAACTGATTTATCTTCAAAATCTTCTGAGAATGCATATGACCTCTTCCCCTTCCCTCGCACCTTAATGCTGTCACAGGTACATGTCCGTGGGAGAATCCTTTGGTTCTCATAGTCTGCATTCATTTGCAGAATTCTTACAGCATCACATAAATTCTCCTGAAGCCAGTTCCTGTTGGTCCAGCAAGAGAAAGCCTTTGAAGCCTTTGAACATCTTGAAGCCTTTCAAGTTAAAGTTTATGGCTTCAGAGAAAGCAGCAAGGAAGGGGGGCAGACAATGTCGTGGCAGAACATCCAGAGATCTGCCTGATGAACTCGCAGAAATGTATAAGACAGATCCTGAAGAGGATTATAGTCAGCGCAAGACCCGAATCCAATGGATTCGATACTATTGGGCAGAACAATGGTTCAAATACCGCTTCACAACCCAAGAGTATGCTGAGAAAAGTGCCATCAAAAGACCGTGGGGAGACATCATATACAAGAATCTTCTACCCAGGTCCAGAGATGAAGCTATTGCCCAAAGCTTCTGTCCATGCATGGTCCGTGGGCCACAGCCTGATGATGTACATCCGTCGTCACTACTCTGGTGTCGTGACAACAATCTGTTCAAGCGCAACTTCCAGTTTGCCCAAAACTCAGCGAAGCAGAACAAGAAGAAATTTGGGTTAGACTTCAACCCTGGTCCCTCAGCACCAAGGGCAGATGGCACACGAGAAGCAGAACCCAATGTCATCGGTCCGTATGCCAACCTTGAAGGCCTCATTACCTGCATCTTGGTTCAAGGGACTGTAGTGAATGAGCCTCCAGCTGAGTCTGAATCAGAAGAAGCTCTTGCAGTGCTGAAGCCAAAGAAGATGAAGAAGCCTAAAGCTTCAAACCCTGCCTCTTCACCGAAAATCTCAAGGGCGAAGCCACTTGCAACTGCACCTCCTGAAGACAGTGTGCAGTCTGAAGACGTATCCCGCATCTCCAAGCCCCAGAAGAGAAAGATGCCTCTGCCACACACCGGCCAAGAGCTCACAGCTGCTGCTATTCTGCGCAATGATGACATTGACCTGTCAAGTGATGAAGACCTGGCAGATGACGCTCTTGAGCAACTCATCAAGAGCAAAGAAGAAGCAGAAATCTTCAATGATATGCCCCTCTTTGATGTCACCATCATCCACAACTTCATTGACGAGTGGTTTGACACGCCCAACATCAGCTTCGATGATCTACAGCTACCCATTGGCCTCCGTGTCGCCTTCCATGGTGCCATTGCTTCAGAACTAGCCATCGCCCAGCGCGTTGTTGAGCTGAAGCAGAAGATTGACTATGAAAAGGCTCAGTTCAAGAAGCATATGGCCAAGCTCAGCGTGCAAGATGTGAAGAACTTCAAAATCATGATGCACGAGCTCAAGGAAGCTTTTCTGAAGAAACGTGCAGAAGCTCAAGGTTCGCGTGAGCGCATGAAGACTCTGGCTGACAGATGTGTGCAAGCCTACAATGAGGCTGAGAAGCGCAAGGCACTTGGGCATCCTGGCATCAACCCCAGGATGGCCGCGAAGAAGAAGAAGAAGCCTGCTACAGCTGAACCCGATGCACCAAGGCAAGAAGAAGTTCCGATTGTCTTCCCAACTGCAATAACTGGCTTGAAGCCAAAGAGTCGGTCAACCGCTTCAGAGCTCAAGAAGACCAAGACTGCTGAGGCCGAAGCAAGGAAGCGAAAATATCCTGAAGCATCTGAAACTGCCCCCTCTAAGAAGAGGAGGAAGACCAAGAAAGATCGGGCTGCTCCCACAGAGCCCTTGATGGTTGAACCCATTTCTATGGTCTATCCTGAAGCTGAACGCCAACTGACTGTCCATGAGCCTGCTTCCACAGAGGCTCATGAAGCTGAAGACATTCCAGCAGCTGATCCCATCGCTGCTGAAGACATTGGTCAACATGACAATGTAGAAGATGTTGTAGTCCTTCCTCAGCAAGACAACAGCGAACTCATCAGCATTGGTCGTCTGTTGACGCCAATTGCCCAGGATGCCTCATGGGCGGATCGCCCACAAGAGGAAGAAGACAATGAGGCCCAGCCCACTCAAATTCCACAGGCATCGCCCACGTTGCGTAGGCTTCGCAAAGGTCTAAGGCCTCACGTCTCTGCTGAAGACATTCTGGCTGCATCAGCCGAACAAGAAGAAGTCCCACAAGTCCCCTCGTCTCACCAAGAAGCAATTCTTACGGAGAACATGCTTGTGTCCGACCCCCCAGCTCGTCAAGTGGAGGATGACAATCATGAGGCTGCCACAACCAACAATGAAGCTAATGTGGAGCCCTCCCCACCTAAAGCATCAGAAGATAGCGAAGCCACTGATCCTGACACTTCCGTTCCTGAGTCTGCTGCCGGTCCCCAGTTCGACTATCATGTTGAGCACAGGCCTCAGGTACAAAAGCCAATCCCGAGACTGCCAAGGTTCCCAGGTCCTGCATCAGCACCTGGCTCCTTCAACATCAATGGCTTCAGGGCAGACAATACATTCTTCAATAGCTCCAAGAACCCCTACTCAAGGGAAAGGATTTCATCAGATCGGTTCTGGAGCTCTCCTTAGCGAAGCTATTACTCATGCATACTGTACAACCAAGGTCACATCTTCCCACACAAGCGCCTTGACGTTGAAGCTATAGCTGGTCTGCCCTGCCTAGAAGAAGCGTTGGATTGTTTCAAGCAAGTGGGACTGCTGCCATTCATAACTGACCAAGAGCATTGGAATGAAGAGCTGCTGCTCCAATTCTATGCCACACTCCACATCCGTGGGTACAACAGAGATCCGAAGACTTGGGTCCTGGAGTGGATGACCGGCAATGTTCATCACGAAGCTAATGCATTTGACATCATTGAGCTCACTCGCTTGCCCACTCCTGGCGATCTCTTTGAGCAAGGCTGTCAGCTGCATATTGAAGCTATTGAAAGCATCTTTCAGAGGCCTGAACCTAATATGAGTCAGATGCTCAGCATGATGAAGCCATTGCCCCAAGATGTTGCTTATACCACAGAGTTCTTCGTTGAAGACCTTGAGTATCTGCCAAGAACCATCTATCACATCATCAGGCGGACTCTCTGGCCCATTAAAGGACACTCTCCAAATGCCAAGATTGAGGGTGCAATGAAGACTTTGATATTCTATATCCTTCATGGCAAATGCTTCAATGCACAGGACTTTTTCATACGCCAACTTGTTGCATCAGGCTCTGATCTGTTTGGTTTGAAGTTCTACGCCCCTTGGGTAATGCGGGTGATCAAACTTCACTCTGCTATCTTGCATCGGCCCTCTGCCCGCAACCATCGTATCTTCTTGCCAGATGTGGATACCTCTGCTGAAGCCATCTATCCTGAACCTGCCAAGCAACCTTTAAGTCTTCAGAATGCAGAACACCAGAGCTTCACTCAAAACATTGAAGGAATTCAAGCAGTCTCTCGGGTGTATCCGTTGGCTGGCACTACACGTGCACCACGCCCTGCTTCCACTGAAGCAACTGATAGCACAACTGCTCCAAGACCCAAGAAGCGCACTCGTGTTCTCAATGACCGAGAGCTTCTTGTGGCCCTTCATCAAAAACAGGATAGGCATCATGACTGGCTGAAGCGTCAGATGAAAAGCCTCTTGGTGGATGTTAATCGCATTCGAAATCTTGCCACCAAGAATGCTTTCGTTACCCATGAAACCTGTCGCCGTACATGGAAAGGGCTAACGATGATGTGTTCTGAAGCTGATCTTCAAGAGGATGGCTTCACTGAGCGACTCAAGTTTGACTCCACACCTCCTCGAAGGGCTGTGCTGCGAGGAACACCATCCCTTGAAGACTCTGAGTTTTCTTCCTCTGCTGCCATAGTGACTGCTAGAGTTATTGAGGATGAAGATGATGCTACTTCACCGCCACCTCCTTCAGCACACATCGATACTGCTCCAAGTTCGTCTGCACCGCCACACACCACCGAAGACCCTGCTACTTCACCTACTCCTCATGGGACCGAGTAGATGCTCTATGTCTTCAAACCTTTTTGTTCCTCACTGACAAAAGGGGGAGAAGCATATGAGGTTGATAGTCTTCAAGCGGGTCCATATGGGCAGGTGCTTTATATTTTGCTATATTTTGCTTCGTGCTTACAACTCTCGTTTTGCTACATTTGGTTCTTTGAGTTGTAACACTTAAACTCAATGGTCGTCTGCTACTTATTTGCAAACTTGTTTTGCGATGATAAATTCCGCATGTGCAACGATAAATTCCGCACTTAGATCATTCTGCAGACGTCCATTTTTTTCATTATGCATGTCATTATCTTCATATACTTTCACATGCATAGTGGAATGTCATCATAAGGTGAAGTGGATCTCCACAAGTACAACCTGCCATGTGCATTTGCATCCCAAAAGCAAATTACTTATATGCACATCTTCAGGGGGAGCCCTTGCAACTTATGACGACAATTCCTTATCCTTACAAATTTCACAGATTATATTCCCCGTTGAAAACTTCAACTAGTTTGTCATCAATCACCAAAAAGGGGGAGATTGTAAGTGCATCTAGTGCCACCCCTAGTTGGTTTTGGAGTATTGACGACAAACCTAGTTGAGGGACTAATGGGTTTGTGAGAATTGCAGCATAACACAGGTAGAAGTCCCTCATTGATTCGGTTTTACTACCAGAGATGACCCCTAAAAATGTATGAAGACATTGATGTCAAAGGTGGTATATGAAGATATTCACATTGAAGACTATGACAAGAGAAGACACCACATGAAGCCTATGGAGCTCAAAGACTTAGATCTTTCATAGTTCTCTTTCATTTGTGTTGAGTCATAGGAACCACCGTACTGTTAAGTGGGGTCCAAGAGAACCAGTCAGAACGACTGAAGTGATGCCTAAACAAAAAACCTATGTCTTCGAGTGAAGACTATGAGAGCAAATCTTGTCCAGAGTCGGACAAGTCAGCTTTTCTTGTAGCCCAAGTAAAGTTGCCGTGTGGGTTTGAAATCTGACCGTTGGAACATGTGTCAGTTCCTTAGTGACCCATGGTCATTTCGGACAAATCAGGTCGGGTTGCCAAGTGGCTATATATAGCCCACCCCCTACAACCATAAACGGTTGGCTGCTCAGATTCAGTGCACGGCTTTTGTCGTTTGAGAGCAACCCAACTCGAAGCCTATGAGAGAGAATACCTAGCGAGGATAAAGCCCTAACCACCCAGAGCCAGAGAGAATTGGGCTTCACTTCAGTTTTCTTGTCTGAGTGATCTGAAGACTTATTACACTTGAGGACTGTGCATCCTCCAGCCGGTTAGGCGTCGCGTTCTAAGCATCCAAGAGACATTGTGGATTGCCGGTGAACAAAGTCTGTGAAGGTTTGGGAGTCTACCTTGAAGACTTACCAGAGTGAATGGGCGAGGTCTGTGTGACCTTAGCTCAAGGAGAATACGGTGAGGACTGGGTGTCCCGAGCTGCGTGTTCAGGACTGGGTGTCCGGGACTGTGTGTCCTAAGGTTTAAATACCTAGCCGCTCCAACCAGATGTACAGTTGTCACAGCAACTGGAACTGGTCCAACAAATCATTGTCTTCAACGAGTCACTCGTTTCATCTTCACTTCCTTTTTACTTACTGTTACTCATTGTGAAGTCATTGCATGTTTGCTCTATCTTTTGTCTTCACAACGTGAATGTATGATCTATTTGGCTTCACAATATCTTCCTACCTGATCCTCATTACACTACAGTTGTTTGTCACTGTGCTCTCACTCTATTAAATACTTGACCATGGCTTACCTAGTGTAATCTACCTTCCGCTGCATAGTGATAGGCATATCTCTACTGTTTGTCTTCATAACCTCCACATTTTGAAGACTTTCATAAAAATCGCCTATTCACCCCCCGCCCCCTCTAGTCGATATAACGCACTTTCACTTCCTCTCTCTTATGATTCTCAATACAATTGTCTCTTGGAGATCTATTTGATGTAACTCTTTTTGTGATGTGTTTGTTGGGATCCGATGAACTTTGAGTTTATGATAACATCTATATCCATGAGTATTATTTGAGTCTTCTTTAATCTCTTATATGCATGATTATTTATAGCCTCGTATTTCTTCTTCGAATCTTTGGTTTAGCTAGGCCAACTAGATCGATTTTCTTGCCATGCGAAGTGCTTTGTGATGGGTTCGATCTTGCGGTGTTCTTTCCCAGTGACAGAAGGGGCAGCAAGACACGCATGTACCATTGCTATTAAGGATAACAAGATGTGGGCTATTCCTACATGAATAGATCTCGTCTACATCATGCCATCATTCTTATTGCATTACTCCATTTTTTCATGAACTTAATACACTAGATGCATGCTGGATTGCGGTCGATGTGTGGAGTAAGAGTAGTAGATGCAGGCAGGAGTCGGCCTACTAATCTTGGACATGATGCCTATATATTGATCATTGCCTTGCATATCGTCATAATTATTCGATCTTCTATCAATTGCCCAACAGTAATTTGTTTACCCACCGTGTGCTATTTCTCGAGAGAAGCCACTAGTGAAATCTACGACCCCTAGGTGTATTATTTATCATATTTTCCTTGAGATATTTTTTTATTCGCTATTGTTTTTAGATCTATTATTCCAAAAACCCAAAAATACCTTGCTGCACTTTTTAATAATTTTATTTCGCGTTTTACCAAGAGCAATTTATCCAATATACCACAAATATTCTCTCGTCAACTTAACAATTTCTAGCGCCGTTACCCTGTAGGGATTGACAACCCCTCGTACGCATCGGGTTGCAAGTATTTGTTCTTTGTGTGCCAGTACCGTTTACATAATGTTGCTTGGTTCTCCTACTGGATTGATACCTTGGTTTCACAGTTAAGGGAAATACCTACCATAGTTGTACTGCATCATCCCTTCCTCTTTGGGAAAATACCGATGCAGTTTCAAGCGACATCACTATATCATTCATAATTTCTTGATATAAGGTAAAAGGAATAGCACTCACACTAGCACCCAAATCACATAAACCATGATAGCAATGGTATCCTATTTCAACTGAGACAATAGGCATGCCAACAACAGACTTGTTCTTATCTTTAGTATTGGGTTTGGCAATTCTAGTAGCTTCATCATAGAAATAAATAACATGCCCATCAATATTATCAACCAAGAGATCTTTAACCACAGCAATACTAGGTTCTACTTTAATTTGTTCAGGGGTTTAGGTGCTTTAATATTACTTTTGTGAACCACTGTTGAGACTTTAGCATGTTCCTTTATCCTAACAGGGAAATGTGGTTTTTCAATATAAGTAGTAGGAACCACAAGATCAACATTGTAAATGATCGTCTCATCTTTGATTGTAACTGGTTCTTTAATTTCTTCTTTAATAGGGGGTAATATTTAAACCACTTCTCCTGAGGGAGATAAACATGAGTAGCAAATGATTCACAAAAAGAAGCTACTATCTCACAGTCAAGTCCATATTTATTGCTAAACTTTTGAAAAGTGTCGGTATTCATAAAAGATTTAACACAATAAAACTCAAGCTTAATACTTGACTCTTTACCTTCGTCGAGTTCCCAATCTTTAGAGTTGCATTTAATTCTTTCCAAAGATCCCACCTGAATTCAATAGTCTTCTTCATAAAAGAACCAGTACAAGAAATATCAAGCATGGATTGATCATTACGAGAAGGACGAGCATAAAAATTCTGTATAATAATTTCTCCTGAGAGCTCATGATTAGGGCATGAATATAACATTGATTTAACCCTCTCGCAAGCTAGAGCAATACTTTCTCCTTCATGAGGCAAAAAAATTATATGTATAATTCCGATCACGATGAACTAGTGTAACATCCCAAATTTTCAATTTGGAATGTTATACACTAGATCATCATTGCATATCATATTTATTGCATTTTGATTGATCCTAGAAATTTTTCGCAACTCAAGGACCCTCAGAGAGAGTTGGGGATTTCGTTATTTTCATATTTGAGTTGTCTCAAATTGTGAGAATAGGATCTTTTGATTTTATTTATTTTATCTTCAATTATTTCTATTATAAAATATCAGAGAGGGAATAAAATGACTTTACCAAAATAAAGAAATATTGAGGATTTAATAAAAAAATCAAACAAGATTTTATTTGGTTTTATTTGCTATTTTATTTTGAATTTAGGAAAAATACGCATTTTTAAAAATTGCATTTAGGCCCCAAATAAATGTTCATCCTGTGCGGCTTGATTTTAGAAGCCAGGGAAAATTTATTTCAGGATTTTTGGAGTCCGTTTAGTAGTCCTTCTGTTTTTTTTTCTGAGCGTAACTATTTAAAAAAACGCAACCGACCTACGGGTCGTGTCCGACCCGGACACTAGGCCCGTCTGGCTTTATAAGCCGGGGAGGCCCAGCCGGAACCCCCCTCCCCCAAACCCTAGCCCCACGCTGCCGACCGCCGCCGCCTAGCGCCACCCCGTGCCGCCGCCCCGCCGCCGACCGTCGCCGCCGCCGCCGGAATAGTCACCGGAGTTGCCGGAGGTAGTTTTTTTTATCGCCAGTTTTTCCCGAAAAACCATTCGGTTTTCCGACGGTTTTGTTCGTTTTTTTTGTTTTGGTTTTTTAAATAGATCGGTTTTCCGGTTTATTTAAATAGCGAGCGTTCGTCCGTTCATTCGTTTTAACGAACATTTGTCGTTTTTCTTTTTCACGGATTAAATCCGCGATTTTTGTGATCGCGATTTCTGATCCGATTGTCGTTTTAGTCTAACTTTTCGCTCGTTTATTGGAATCAGGCGATTCAAGCGCCTGGAGTTTCATCTCGAAACCCTCTTTCCGTTTAACCAACTCAAACAAGTTTTTGCCACTGCAAAAATTGCCTTAGATCCAGAATAGTAAGCGAAGCCTGTTTCTTTTGCCGTTTGTCTTTCATTGCTTCGTTCGATTTGATTCTTTTTGCCAACCGGACTTCTTAAGTTGAAACTTCTGGTTAGATCTCTTATTTGAGTTTTACCTGTGCATTACTTGAGTACTTATTGTATGCTTGTTTGTTTGCGATAGAGTACCCGGAGTGCGCCGCTTGTTACTTCGAATCGCTAGGTTTCCCGGATCATCAGCAAGGCAAGTAACACTTTGATCATACCTCCTACTACCCAGTTTTATTGCATTAGATCAATCCTTACACATTGCATGATTAGGATCTAATTAAATTGTGGGTTTGGGAAGTAGTTGAGGTAGTACCTATTACCTGTTTATTATTAAACCTTTGGGAGTTACTTCTACGTTTGCTTATTATGACATGCTATGCTAGTAGACGTGGATTGGGTGAGTGTATCCATGACAGATGTGAGATTGTTAATTAATGATTTATTTAAGGTGGCAACTTAAACACACATCTGGGTGGATTGAGGTACCTGGGTATTCCAGGATTGCCTATTTTTCTTTATGGACTGCCACCCAGGCTCAAAGGGATCATGAGATTATTCATGCTAGAAACTTCCGTGTGCAGCCACAAGCTATTATGGGCTCTAGCATAGTTGACTAAGTCATGCAAACTCTTACAGTGGTAGACTAGCAGATGTAGGGGATGTAGGTGGTACGGTCTACCCATCATAAGGTGCTAGCGCTTCTGAAAGACTATGTCTCGGTCATCCGTTTCTCAAACACCGTGTAGTGCGAGAAACCAAACGGAGGCGATCAAGTCTTGTGGGGAAAAGTGCGCAAACCTCTGCAGAGTGTATAAACTAATCATGGTTAGCCGTGTCCCCGGTTATGGACATCTTGAGTATCTAGTACCTGGATTATCATGTGAACCTCAACATGTTACTATAAAATTTAATTTTGATGGGTTTGTTTAATGATGATGCTTAATTGGGATTGGGAATGGTGTCAACCATTCTCAATGTTTAACAACCACCATGATAGTTAAATAAATTTATTCCTTTGCAGTAGGGAAAAATTGGCTTTACGCAAAACTGTAACCATAGAGCTTTCCACCAGCCAAATATGCATATAGAATAGCTGTTTCTTTCCATTACTCTCTATGTGTTACATTGCCAGCATATTCCATGTGCTGACCCGTTTCGGGCTACAACGTTAATGTTGCAGACTTTTCAGATGACGATTAAGGAGTTTTAGGTCGTGGTTCTATACTCAGTGATGCCGTTGGAGTTGATGGACTCACTTATCTTCCCAGCCTTCCGTTGTTATCGTTATTAGATGGCCTTAAGCCATATTTATTGTAATAAGTTCTCTTTTGGAGACACTCGATGTAATAAGTATGTGATTGCTACTCTGTTATAAATCCTTCAAGTACTGTGTGGTGTCAGCATTACTGATCCAGGGATGACACCGGAGCACAGAGATTGGACTGTTTGAGGTCTGGTCGCTACAAGATGGTATTAGAGCACACGCTGACTGTAGGACACGACCACTAAGCTAAAGACCTAGATCACTACTCACACCCTTCTCTTTCTGACTCCTCATCTTTTCTACTCTTTTAGGATGGCGGATGCAAGGAACAAGTTCACGCAACCGGATGAAGATACACCCTTTGGACGTCACTTAAAGGAAGTCACTAGATATCTGAACATAGGAGTACCAAGCTTCACCAGCACCTACAACGCCACTTTACCTGAAGGAGAGCACTGGATGATTCAAGTTTAAGTTCCAGGAAGGACGTTCATGCCAGTCACTGAGCCCATAGAGTTTTCTTTTGATGCACCAACTTGGAGTCTAGGAAAGAGCATGGCAGCTCACATCGCCATGGGACGCATTGGAGAAGTATACCGCAATGATCTCAAGGATACTATCTACCAGATTTGTGGGCGCCGAGATGAGCACTGGGAGATGATCCGCACCAGAAAGGATAGATCAATTGCAGCTTTTATCCAGGAGTTAAACCAGCACATTAGACGTCAGGAGAACCAGATGTGCGCCAACATGATAGACCTGAAGAAGGCAAAGACAAGAATCAAGGAACTGGAGGAAGAACTCAAGGTTACACGTGAAGATTATGAAGAAGAAATTGAAGTATTAGTAGAGAAGAATGACGATCTGATCAAGAAGATTGGAATATTTATGGGAGGCCCTACACCGGTAGAAGAAGACGAAGAACCCAAGGAGATTCGCCCGTAATACTACATCATCATCGACAACACCGACTCGGATCCCGACGATAGCGATGATGACTATGTTGATGAAGCCGGAGCAGATATCATGGAGTCTGCAACCAAAGAATATTTCTAGTAGACCACCTCATCAGTAGTAGTAGTCCACCATGTAAATATTATAGTCCGAGCACTTTTGCGATAGTTAGATCGATTGTATGCCCTTGTTTGATTGAATGAATGAAGTGAATTGTTTGCTTTTGCCTCATGTGCATATGGGTAGTGTTTTCTATTTAGGCCCCCTCTATTCTTAAATCTCATCTTTTCTAAACCCTCAGATGCCTCTGAGACGTGACCCCGGATTTACCTTTCCACCGGAGCTCACCCAGTTGATCCAGCAGTAGAACACATTGATGCAGTTACTAGTCCAGAATCAAAATCAAGGGAACAACAACAACAACAACAACAACCCACCGCCACCACCACCACCTGTTGATCACTTAGCCCGTTTTCTTAGGCTGAATCTGCCGATGTTTTCCAGTAGCATGGAGCCGATAGTAGAAGATGATTGGCTCCGCAAGACAGCTAGAGAGTTGACCACAGCAGGATGCACGGATGCGGAGAAGGTGAAGTTTGCCGCACATCAGCTTGAAGGACCCACAGCATCATGGTGGGAGAATTTCACAGCCACTTTCCCTGTCGATACTGTCACATGGGACCAGTTTTAGTAGGCTTTTCGAACTGCCCATGTTTCAGCAGGAGCTATGGCCATGAAGAAGTGAGAGTTTCGCAACTTGCGCCAAGGAGGACGGATAGTTGGCCAGTATGTGGAGGACTTTAGTAAATTAGCACGTTATGCCCCAGATGACGTTGCTACGAATGCAGCAAAGCAGGAGAAGTTTCTGGAAGGACTGAATGATGAGTTGAGCATGCAGTTGATGGTAGCAACCTTCAACAACTACCAGGAGTTGGTAGATCGTGCTCTTATGATTGAAGGGAAGCAGCAGCAACTTGAAAATCGCAAGAGGAAGTATGGACAAGGAAAATACAATTCAGGAGCTCAACAGAAGCCACGTTTTACCCCTAGACCGGGAGGACATTTCCAGCATACCCATGGAGGAGGAATCTCACACCATCACAATGGCCCCAAGACTGGTAATGGGAATGGAGGAAGCAACGGCCAGAACCGCACCAACCCATCAACCCCAGCCAAGAAAGACCTGAGCCAAGTCACTTGCTTTAAGTGCCAGAAGACCGGACATTATGCCAATGAATGTCCTGAATCACAGAATGGAAATGGCAATGGAAGCTCCGGGAAGAAGTCGAACCCTTTCAACAGGGGACAGGTGAACCACGTTAACATGGAGGAGGTTGAAGAGCAGTCGGATGCAGTAATCGGTAAGTTTTTGGTTAAGTCATTTACTGGACTCGTTCTTTTTGATATTGGTGCATCGCATTCATGCATATCAAGGGGATTTGTGGATAAGTATAAACTGCCAACCCAAGCCCTTAGGTCACCCATGTTAGTAACCTCGCCTGGAGCAGAATATATGGCTAGCCTATGGTGTGATCGGTTACCATTAAGGATTGGTAACTACGTATTTCCATCAGACCTAATAGTGTTGGAATCTCAAGGATTGGATGTTATATTAGGCATTGATTGGTTAACAAAGTATGAAGGGAATATTGAATGTGCCAGTAAGTCAATTTTGCTTACCACCCCAGAAGGGAGAAGGATCAAGTATGTATCCCGACATGTGCCAAAGAGGACTCAAGTAAATTGTTTAACAGGAGTTGTGCAGGAGGAAGTACCAGTAGTGAAGGATTTCCCCGAGGTATTTCCAGAAGAGTTGCCAGGCATGCCACCGGATAGAGATATTGAGTTTTTGATTGAGCTTTTGCCAGGCACAGGGCCAATATCAAAGAGGCCATATAGGATGCCTGCAAAGGATTTGGTGGAAATTAAGAAGCAAATTAAGGAGTTACTGGATAAAGGATATATTCGCCCAAGTTCTTCACCTTGGGGATCGCCAGTACTTCTAGTAGAAAACAAGGATGGATCGTTAAGGATGGTTGTCGATTATCGAGGATTGAATGAAGTAACCATCAAGAACAAGTACCCACTACCAATGATCAATGATCTGTTTGATCGATTGCAAGGAGCTAAGGTATTTTCCAAGATCGATCTGCGATCAAGATACCACCAGTTGAAGATTCGGGAACATGATATACCCAAGATGGCTTTTACCACCAGGTATGGGTTGTACGAGTATACCGTTATGTCATTTGGTCTGACTAACACACCTGCATATTTTATGAACATGATGAACAAAGTGTTTATGGAGTTCTTGGATAAGTTCGTCGTAGTGTTCATTGATGATATCCTGGTTTACTCGAAGAATGAAGAGGAGCATAAGGAGCATTTGCGTTTGGTTCTTGGAAAGCTCAGAGAACATCAGTTATATGCCAAGTTTAGCAAATGTAAGTTTTGGTTGAAAGAAGTTGGATTTCTCGGACACGTTATATCCGGAGAAGGTATAGCAGTAGATCCCACTAAAGTTGAAACCGTGACTAAGTGGGAAGCACCAACCACAGTTGGAGAGATCCGGAGTTTTCTTGGACTCGCAGGATACTACCGGAGGTTTATTGAGAATTTCTCAAAGATTGCAAAGCCTATGACGGAGTTGTTGAAGAAGGATACCAAGTTCATATAGATGGAGGAATGTGAGGCTAGTTTTCAGGAGTTGAAGAAACGTTTGGTTACCTCACCAGTGTTGATTTTACCGGATCAGACCAAGGATTATGAGGTGTATTGTGACGCTTCACGTCGAGGACTTGGAGAGCAGTGCTTATGCAGGAAGGGAAAGTTGTTTCATATGCCTCACGACAGCGTAAGCCTCGTGAGTTGAACTATGCTACACATGATTTGGAGTTAGCAGCCGTAGTGCATGCACTGAAGACTTGGAGACATTTTCTGATTGGAAACCATTGCGAAGTGTATACGGATCATAAGAGTTTGAAGTATATTTTCACACAGAAGGAGTTGAATCTCAAACAAAGGAGATGGTTGGAGCTCATCAAGGATTATGATATGAGATTGCATTATCACCCTGGAAAGGCTAACGTAGTAGCCGACGCGTTGAGCCGTAAGAGCCACGTCAAGACCTTAATGTCGGGAGATTTACCAAGGGAGTTAGCCAAAAATCTTCGAGAGCTATGTTTGGAAATAGTCCCGAGAGGCTATGTAGCAGCATTGGAGATTCAGTCTATGTTGATGGATAAAATCAGAGAAGCCCAAAAGACTGATAAGGAGATTGCCGAGATAAAGGAGAAAATGAGCAAGGGAAAAGCTAAAGGATTTCGTGAGGATGAGTACGATACCTTATGGTTTGAAGACCGTGTTTATGTGCCAAACGATTCGGAGATCAGGAAGCTAATTCTGCAAGAGGCCCATGATTCACCATACTCGATTCACCCAGGAAATACCAAGATGTATTTGGATTTGAAGGATATTTTCTAGTGGACCGGAATGAAGAAGGATATTGCGGAGTATGTAGCAGTTTGTGCTGTATGTCAGAGAGTGAAGGCAGAGCATCAGAAGCCAGCAGGATTGCTACAACCATTGCCGATACCCGAATGGAAGTGGGATAAGCTAGGCATGGATTTTATTACAGGATTGCCCAGAACACGTTCAGGCTATGACTCGATATGGGTTGTAGTCGATCGTTTGACAAAGGTAGCTCATTTCATTCCAGTGAAGACTACCTATACCAGTGCAAAGTTGGCAAAGATATACATGACCAGGATCGTATGTCTGCATGGAGTTCCAAGGAGCATTGTATCAGATAGAGGAACCCAGTTTACCTCAAAGTTCTGGAATCGGTTGCATGAGACTTTGGGAACCAGACTAGAGTTTAGCACAGCTTTCCACCCGCAGACAGATGGACAGACTAAGAGAGTCAATCAGATTTTGGAGGATATGCTAAGAGCTTGTGCGCTAGATTACGGATCTAGTTGGGACGAGAATTTGCCGTATGCAGAGTTCTCTTACAACAACAGCTATCAATCCAGTTTGAAGATGGCCCCTTTCGAAGCCTTGTACGGAAGGAGGTGCAGGACCCCATTGTCCTGGGATGAAGTTGGAGATCGTCAGTTGTTTGGACCGGATCTGATAAAGGAGTCTAAACAGAAAGTGAAATTAATTCGCGACAGGCTGAAGGTAGCTCAATCCAGGCAGAAGAGTTATGCAGATTCTAAATGCAAGGAGACGGTTTACGAAGTCGGAGACCGAGTTTATCTTCGAGTATCACCACTTTGAGGAGTTAAGCGCTTTGGAGTTAAGGGAAAACTAGCGCCACGTTTTGTAGGCCCATACAAAGTTTTGGAGCGTATGGGAGAAGTATCCTACAAGTTGGAATTACCCGAAGGATTGTCAGGAGTTCACGACGTGTTTCATGTATCCCAGTTGAAGAAGTGACGCGTAGAGATGGCTGACATACCGCTGAGAGATGCGGTACCACTGGAAGCAATTCAGTTGGACAGTGATTTGACCTATGAGGTGAAACCAGTTAAGATTCTAGAGTATGCTAGTCGAGTCACCCGCAGCAAGGTTATCAAGTTTTGCAAGGTTCAGTGGAGCCACCACATAGAGGACGAAGCCACCTAGAAACGAGAGGAAGATTTGCTGAAGGACCACCCTCACCTATTTTCTAGCCAACCCAAATCTCGAGGGCGAGACTCATCTTAAGAGGGGTAGGTTTGTAACATCCCAAATTTTCAATTTGGGATGTTATACACTAGATCATCATTGCATATCATATTTATTGCATTTTGGTTGATCCTAGAAATTTTTCGCAACTCAAGGACCCTCGGAGAGAGTTGGGGATTTCGTTATTTTCATATTTGAGTTGTCTCAAATTGTGAGAATAGGATCTTTTGATTTTATTTATTTTATCTTCAATTATTTCTATTACAAAATATGAGAGAGTGAATAAAATGACTTTCCCAAAATAAAGAAATATTGAGGATTTAATAAAAAAATCAAACAAGATTTTATTTGGTTTTATTTGCTATTTTATTTTGAATTTAGGAAAAAATGCGCGTTTTTAGAAATTGCATTTAGGCCCCAAATAAATGTTCATCCTGTGCGGCTTGATTTTAGAAGCCGGGGAAAATTTATTTCGGGATTTTTGGAGTCCGTTTAGTAGTCCTTTTGTTTTTTTCTGAGCGTAACTATTTAAAAAAAACGCAACCGACCTACGGGCCGTGTCCGACCCGGACACTAGGCCCGTCCGGCTTTATAAGCCGGGGAGGCCCAGCCAGAACCCCCCCTCCCCCCAAACCCTAGCCCCGCGCCGCAGACCGCCGCCTAGCGCCGCCCCGCGCCGCCGCCGACCGCCGCCGCCGGATTAGTCGCCGGAGTTGCCGGAGGTAGCTTTTTTTTATCGCCAGTGTTTCCCGAAAAACCGTTCGGTTTTCCAACGGTTTTGTTCGTTTTTTTTAATAGATCGGTTTTCCGGTTTATTTAAATAGCGAGCGTTCGTCCATTCGTCTGTTTTAACAAACGTTCGTTGTTTTTCTTTTTCTCTGATTAAATCCGCGATTTTTCTGATCGCGATTTCTGATCCGATTTTCGTTGTAGTCTAACTTTTCGCTCGTTTATCAGAATCAGGCGATTCAAGCGCCTGGAGTTTCGTCTCGAAACCCTCTTTCCGTTTAACCAACTCAAACAAGTTTTTGCCACTGTAAAAATTGCCTTAGATCCAGAATAGTAAGCGAAGCCTGTTTCTTTTGCCATTTGTCTTTCGTTGCTTTGTTCGATTTGATTCTTTTGCCAACCGGAGTTCTTAAGTTGAACCTTCTGGTTAGATCTCTTATTTGAGTTTTACCTGTGCATTAGTTGAGTACTTATTGTATGATTGTTTGTTTGCGATAGAGTGATGGTAACGGTAGTTTGATAGCAAGATAATTTGTAACGAGCAAGTAACGGTAACGGTATCAAAAGTGCAGAGAGGTAACACAATCCTTTTTATAGCAAAGGACAGCCGAAACAGTCTCTTATAATAAGTAAAGCGTTCTTGAGGGCACGCGGGAATTTCGTCTAGTCACTTTCATCTAAATCTGAGAATGGGTGGGTAACCAAACCAAACCTGAACTGAACCCACGTGATGACATTTTGGAAACTGAACCAAACTAACCCCACGTAATTGGCATTGTCACCCAGCCCAAACCAAACCACATGACAAATTCCCCAAAACCAAACTAACCCATTCTAGGAACTATGGTTTTAGCCTATGGTTCTATGTCAGTTCCCCACCCATACATGTACAACTCAATATATGTACGATCCCGCACTTGACTGCTAAAACATAGCACCAGCTTAATAACATGTACAGACATTGCACTTGACAGCTTACATATTCTGCACTACCAACACTTAAATTGATGAGCACTTGAAAGTTTCATAACATGAACACTTGACAGCTTCATAACATGTACAAAACACAGATTCTGAAGCACAAATATTACACTTGATAGCTTACACATTCTGCACTACCAGCACTTGAAGTACATAGGTAATAACAAACGGAGCTGAATTAAGGCCGATAATGGATTCCAAGTCGGGATTGCGTTACGCCGTCTGCCGATGATGGATGTCACCGAGTTCTCATGGCGGTAGTAGTCAGCCTATACCTTGATCTGAAAAGACACAATTTTTAGAACTATGAGTCTGGATCACTAGTTGCTCATGCCATGCTCCAGCTTCTCCCAGGTTTATGTAATTTTTGGCAACATATTACATATGGCTGCTTTACACTATGTAAAGTAGGTGCGTATGACAAAGTGAATAACATGGAATATACAAGAGCATGGATGTGATTCTTTAGCCTTTTCTAGTAAAATAAAGAAAGGACACCAAAGAGGTCCCACTGACTTGTGCAACATCAGAAAAAGGTAGACTTATAAACATAATAATTTTCTTGTCTCGTTACAAAATGTCAACTTGTGCATTCTAGTATTTTATCGATGATCAGGATGTTCTAAAGAGCCAACTTGGCCAACAACTTCAAAACTTCACTAGCCATTGCATGTGTGTGTGTGTGTGTGTGTATACAGGACTATATTTTTACCTTTCATTGGTTCCAAACTTTTAGCTGTGTCCTTACCATCCATCTCCTGCAAATGAAACAAAATATTAATTTAAAGGCATATCAACACTTCTATACTACTTCTATATTGCAGGCTTTATATATCCCATTCTACAAAAGTAGTAGAACCAAAATGTAAGCAGTTAACTCACCCTCCTTTGGTTTGAACAACCAATCTTTAGCACAAACAAGCACTTCTAGCATATCGGGGTTCAAAGGGCTTCTCTTGTTGCCTAGTATCCTCTTACCACAACTGAAGGCTGATTCAGATGCCACTGTGCTCAAAGGAATTGCAAGAAAGTCACGGGCCATAGATTCCAATATAGGAAACTTTTCGCCATGCCTCTTCCACCAACCCAAGACATCAAAGTCATCACCAACCTTCTTGGATGCTTCTTCCAAGTATGCATCAAGCTCGGATTTGTGTACACGTGACCTCCGATGAGACTTGTGTTGGGCAAACTCTTCTTCCAACTTCCTTTTCCCTGCAACAGGTGATCCAATAATGGTATTGCCTTGACTAGAAGGTGTCGAGTGCGCAGTGCTTGTCACTGCAAGTAGCTCATATTCCTTGACATACTTTCTCACCCATCCTAAAGCAATCTCCACTTGTTTTGTAATTTGCTCCCCGTCGGTAGACAACTTGCAATAGAAGAAATACAAGTAATCTTCTTTCTTCCTTGGATCCAGGAATGTAGCAATGACAAGTGCATGGTTAAACTCAATGCCCTTGATTTTTCTATGACGGTTAGGATCTGCATTCTCCTTCTCCTCGGGATCCCAATATTTATCAAGCTTTGTTTGCATCACTGCCGCCAATTCCTTCAACACATCAGAGGTCTGCCAACCCGGATCTTTCAATGCATAGCAAATAGAAAGCACAACTGGCAGAAACTTATGTGAAGTTGGCTTCCTATGAGCTGAAACGATCAAAGTAAGCTCTTCAAAAGCTTTTAGAAACTCACAAATAGCTTTTGCCTTCTCCCATTCCTCCTCACATGGAGAATCTATCATCTTTCTGTTGCATAACTAGTGAGAACAGATTTGTACATCAATGCTTCTACAAGCATTTTCCAGGTTGAGTTCCATCTGGTTGGTGTATCAACAGAGATGCCTTTCTTTGCATGTAGACCCATCCCACTTGCAATTGTATTGAAATCTTGAAGTCTTGAAGGAGAAGAGTCAATATACTTCATCAGCTCATGTATCATGTCAATAGCTTCATGGATTATTTTCATTCCATCCTGAACCAAGATATTAAGAATGTGCGCACAACACCTGACATGCAAATGTTGACCTTCAAGGAGCAGCTCATGTTTGTGATATTTTATTAACTCCTCACATGCATTAGTATTATTGCTGGCATTATCTAGTGTCAAAGTGAATAATTTGCCTCGTATGCCCCATTCTGTTAAGCAACGAACTATTTCTTCCTCTATCGCATAGCCTGTGTGGGGATACTTCACTTATGCGAAACTTACTGTCTTCTTCTTGTAGTTGAATTCTGCATTGATATAATGGGAGGTGATGCACATGTAGCCCAAGTCCTGTGATGATGTCCACATGTCAAATGTTAAGAAAATGTGAGAATCCAAATTTTGTAGCTCTACTTCGATATCTTTCTTCATTCCCTTATACATCTTCACTACATCATCACAAATTGTGTGACAACCCTTGATTTGAAACGTTGGCTGCATTGAGTCAATCCATGGCTGAAGGTGGGGATCTTCAAACTTAAGAAAGGGGATCTCAGCATGGATGCAATACTTGACCATGCGTTCACGACAAACTTTTTCATCAAACACAAACAGACCTTCAGATGTTTTTTTTCATGGTCAACAAAAACCTCTTCCTGCAAGCATCTTGAATTGATCGGCAAGCCTCTGCAATATGGGTCCTCAAACTGCTTGTCCCAAACTTGGTGTGAAGTTGCACTCCACAGTATTTGCACATAGCCTTGAGATCACCGTCTACAAGAACCAAATATACTTCATAATGCTCCCATACCTTGGACCTTCTAGCATGTGGTACTTGCCTCGTATCCTCATCCATGGAATCAGCACTCTCCAAACCCTCTGATGTAGACATGCCTCAAATTTTATAGCACACTGCATTGGGAAAAATATGTGGAAAGTTACTATTAGAAAATGGTAGAATATAGATCAAGAAGGTTCCTAAAATGTGGAATCAGCACTCTCATCGTTCCAACTCACTAGCCAACTCCAGGTATTATGGAATAGTAAGTGGTTTCAGAATAATAATTATCATTGTTCTTTATACAAGCCAGAGTGTCTAGCATGCATGCCTACACTATATATAGAGGCATGATTTTGACAAGAATTAAAATTAATAATTCTGGGCTAGAAGAAAAATATATAACCACAGAGATTCGGCAAAGGTGTCCCATCACTGAAGATAGAGACCTGAAGTGAGGATGATATGGATGCATATAACCCATGAAGCAAAATATTGAAACAGCCCCCAAAAGCACAATTGGTCATGATAACATCAAGTGAGGTCTCTATCAATATATAACAACTGAAGATGGCCCATCACTGAACACTGATAGTTCCCAAATCACACTTAAAATGGCAGAATTTCACTAAAGTGCAGAATTGGCATACTTCCCAAATAACCACAGGAAGTGCAGAAGCAATGATATCTAAAGAAAATGCTGAACACTGATACTTCCCAAATCACTCTTAAAATCATACGTAAGTGCAGAATTTCACTAATGAACACTGATACTAAAGTGCATCATGCAACATGCCAAGCTCCACGTGTAGCGACCCGACCTCAAACGGTCAAGTCTCTGTGCCTCAGTGTCATCCCTGGATCGGTAATGCTGACACACACAGTACTCAAGCATTAATAACGAAGTAGCAATCACACAATTATTACATCGAATGTCTCAAAAGAGAACTTATTACAATAAATATGGCTTAAGGACATATAATACGATAAAAGCGGAAGGCTTGGAAGATAAAGTGAGTCCATCAACTCCAACGGCATAGCTGAGCTGCACGGCAACGACCTAATGAACCTTACTCCTCGTCTGAAAAGTCTGCAACATAATACATTGCAGCCCAAAATGGGTCAGCACATGGAATATGCTGGCAAAGTAACACAGTAGAGCAAGAACAGAATAATACTATCACTACATGCATATTTGGCTGGTGGAAAGCTCTATGGTTACAGTTTTTGTGAAAAGCCAATTTTTCCCTACAACAAAGGAATAGATTTTATTTAACTATCATTGTAGCCGAAACATCATTGAGAAGGTTCCTCCAACTCAATCCCAATTAAAGTAATTATCAACCCAACAATATTAAGTTTACAAGTGATGAGATACTTAAGATACTCCAAGTACTAGATACTCAAGATTGTCCATAACCAGGGACACGGCTAACCATGATTAGTTTATACACTCTGTAGAGGTTTGCACACTTTTCCCCACAAGACTCGATCGCCTCCGCTGAATTTCTTGCACTATATGGTGTTTGAGAAACGGATGACCGAGACACAGTCTTTTAGAAACATTAACTCTCTACTCAGAGCATACCATACCAAACCTACAACCCACCACCTGTTGTTCTACCTCTTCGAGAGCTTCACGTAACTTACTCAACTATGCTAGAGCCCATAATAGCTTTTGGCTGCACACGGAAGTTTCTAGCATGAATCATCTCAGTTCCCTTTGAGTCTGGGTGGCGGTCCATAGGAAAATCACACGGAACCCCGGGGTTTCCAAAAAATACAGGCAACACTGGGTTCTCCAGGTGCCTCAGTCCACCCAGATGTGTATTCAAGTTGCCACCTTAAGTTCAACCATTAATTAACAATCTCACATCTGTCATGGATTTCACTCACCCAAACCACATCTACGAGCATAGCATAGCGATATAAGCATCGCGTAGAAGTAACTCCCAAGGGTTTGAATGTAACAGGGCAATAGGTTCTACCTCATCAACTACTTCCCAACCCACATGTTAATGGCATCCTAATCATGCAATGTTTGAGGATTGTAACTAATGCAATAAAACTGGGTATGGAAAAACTATGATCAATGTGTTACTTGCCTTGCTGACGATCCGCGAAACCTGGGGACTCGTTGTAGCACGCTTCACACTCCGGGAATTCTATCACAAACAAACAATAGCATACATAAGCAATCAAGCAAAGAGACACGGGTAAATCTCAAATAAAAAGAGATTGACCAGAAAGTTTAACTAAAGAACTCCGGTTTGCAAACAGAATCAAATCAAACGGAGCAACGAAACTCAAACGGCGAAAGAAGCAAGATCCGTTTACTAATCTGGACTAAGGTCCAATTTTATAGTAGCAAAATCTTGTTTAAGTTGATTAAATAGAAAGAGGGTCTCGGGACGAAGATCTGGGCGCTTGAATCGCCTGATTCCGATGAACGAGCGAAAAGATAAACTGAAACGAAAATTGGATCAGAAATCACGATTGAAAATAATCGCGGAAAAATTTGATAAAAGAAAACTGACGAATAGGCTAACGAATGAGCGTTCGTTGCCTGTAGCTAACGAGCAAAAACCGTTCATTTAAACGAACGTACGGACGAACGTCCGCTAAATAGAAGAACCGGGAAAACCGACGAACCGATCAAAAAACGAACTAGGGTTTTTCTAAAAAACCCGAATCGATTTTCTTAAAAAAACCAGCGGTGGCGAGACGGCTACCTCGTCGGGTCCGGCGAGAGGCGGGGCTCCGGTGGTGGGGCTGCGGCGGCGGGGCGGTGGGCTTGCGGGGCGGGTTGCGAGGCGGCGCGGCGCGGCGAGGGGCAGCAACGGTGCTGCGGCGGCGGCGAGGCGCGGGGCGAGGTGGCGCGGCTCGGGGGCGGGTTGGGTGGTGGCGGTGGCGGGGGCGGTATATAAAGGAGGGGGTGCTTGGAGGAGGGGCCAAGGCGGCGGAGGAGGAGTCCGGCTCGGACTCCTGTCCGAGTCGGCGGCGGCGGCGGCGCGCGCGTCCTGGAGGAGACGGCGGCGCGGGAGATGGGCCGGCCCGGCTGGGTTTCGGCCCAATCGGCATCCGAAGTTTTTTTTCAAACAATTCCGCCGAACAAAAAATAAATCCTAGAAAATAAAATAAAAATCTAAAAATGCCAAAACAAATTTTCACCTTCTAAATAAAATATTTAGAACGAGATGAACATTTTCTTGGCCCTAAAATGCAATTTTGAAAACGTGCAATTTTTCTAATGCAAACAAAATTGCAATAAAATCCGAATAAAATCAAATATTTGATTTTAATATTTTTCCTCCAATATTTCATTTATTTTGGAGAAGTCATATTATCTCATCTCTTATATTTTGATATGAAATATTTTTCAGAGAGAAAAATAATTAAAACCAACCTCCTCGATTCAATATTTGATAAAAATCAAATTTGAAAACCGGGAAATCCCCAACTCTCTCCGAGGGTCCTTAAGTTGCTTAGGATTTTCGAGGATCACGAGACAAAAATGCAATGAAATATGATATGCAAGAATGATCTATGTATAACATTACAAATTGAAAATTTGGGATGTTACAAACCTACCCCCCTTAAGATGAATCTCGCCCTCGAGATTCGGGTTGGCTAGAAAATAGGTGTGGGTGGTCTTTGCGAAGATCATCCTCTCGTTCCCAGGTGGCTTCGTCTTCGGTATGGTGGCTCCACTGAACTTTGCAAAACTTGATAACCTTTTTGCGGGTGACTCGACTGGCAAACTCCAAAATCTTGACTGGTTTCTCCTCATAAGTCAAATCATTGTCCAACTGAATCGCCTCCAAGGGTACAGTATCTCTTAGTGGTATATCGGCCATCTCAGCATGGCACTTCTTCAACTGGGAAACGTGAAACACATCGTCAACTCCTGACAGTCCTTCAGGTAACTCCAGCTTGTAGGCAACTTCTCCCATCCGTTCCAAAACACGATACGCTCCTACAAATCTCGGGGCTAACTTTCCCTTAACTCCAAAATGTTTCACTCCTCGCAAAGGTGATACTCGCAGATATGCTCGATCTCCAATTTCATAGGTTACCTCCTTGCATTTCGAATCTGCATAACTCTTATGCCTGGACTGAGCTATCTTCAGTCTATCTCGAATCAGTTTAATTTTCTCCTCGGACTCTTTGATCAAGTCTGGTCCAAACAACTGTCGGTCTCCTACTTCATCCCACATTAGCGGTGTTCTGCACCTTCGTCCATACAGGGCTTTGAACGGTGCCATCTTCAAACTGTCTTGATTACTATTGTTGTATGAGAACTCTGCGTAAGGCAAATTGTCATCCCAACTAGATCCATAATCTAGCGCACAGGCCCTCAACATGTCCTCCAGAATCTGGTTGACTCTCTCGGTCTGTCCATCCGTCTGTGGGTGAAATGATGTACTGAACTCCAATCTCGTTCCCAAAGTCTGGTGCAACTGATGCCAAAACTTTGAGGTAAACTGTGTTCCTCTATCGGATACGATGGTCCTTGGAATTCTGTGCAGACATACGATCCTGGTATCTTGGCCAACTTCGCACTTGTATAAGTTGTTTTCACTGGGATAAAGTGAGCCACTTTGGTCAAGCGGTCAACTACTACCCATATAGAATCATAACCTGATTTGGTCCTGGGTAATCCAGTGATAAAATCCATGCCAAGTTTATCCCACTTCCATTCGAGTATCGCATAGGCTGTAACAATCCTGTTGGCTTTTTCCGTATTTTGTACATTCTTAAACCGGCTGAAGATCAAATGAGTATTTCAAAGGCCAATATTTTTGTTAAGCATTGGGTGCTGAAGTCAAAGGAGTTATTCTTCACAATATTTCTCTATGACAAACCGATGTCAGCAAATTGATTATGAAGCTGGTCTATTGACTCGGATTTTATAGAAGAAGGAGGTGACAAGGACTTAAGGATAATCAAGATCAGTTTAACATGGATAAATCCAAATTAAACTGGGGGCCAATGTCGGGATATACCCCGCGGTATGACCCGGCTGGAGTTGTAAACCGGCTGGGACTTGGTAAACCGGCGGATGGTAAAACGGTAGAGAGTTAAGACACGGTAAACTGGCTAGTGTTAAACCGGCAGACAATGTTAAACCGGCAGACAATGTTAAACCGGCAGATAATGTTAAACCGGCAGGCAATATTAAACCGGCAGACGTTAAGAAGCCCAGGAAGGGAAGTCAAAATAGTTTAAGTTAAAATCCGAGTTGGACTCCACATGTAACCCGCCCCTTCAACATATATAAGGAGGGGCAGGGCTCCTCAAAAGAAGGAGAAACAATCTTAGGACTAGACACAAAGAGGAGAGCTGGTTTACGGCGACTCCCTCATGATGATAATGAGATCTAGCTCAAACAGCATGTAGGGTTGTTACCGGATTATGTTTCCCGGGGCCCGAAGCTGTCTAAATCCCTGTCTTGTGTTGCGTCTCTCGATTTCGCTCAACCCCTCTCAAGCTACCACATAGATGCGTTGGCCTCGCAACTAAGTCGGACATCTCCCGTGACAATTCCACGACAGTTGGCGCCCACCGTGGGGCTTGCGCACGGTGGTGTTGAGTTTTTGGAGGGATATTTTCCAGGGTTACGAGAAGCTCATGATTGTTCCGGATGAAGAAGAACCGATTGGAAGATGTGCAATTTGTGCGATTTGCTTTTAAGGAAAAATTAGGGTTGCTGCGCGCACCGCTGCATCGTGTGTTCCGCCGAGTCCAAGACAAGGACTGCAGCATAGATGATTTACCTACGGCGTTGCAAGTAATCGAGACGGATAGGAGCTTGGAGCTGATCGATCGGCTATCTGCTGCCCTTGCGTCCTATATGTAGTACTGAAGATTGATCTCATCGGGCAAGAGCGCAAATCATCCGAGGCTACAGCCTAATCCGCTGGGCTCTACTACTGTTCCACGTTCACAAGTCTCAGGCCGAGGGAATCAACCATGGGAAGGCACCTGCCAGATCATGGATAAAGCCATAAAGGCAATCTATTATACTGTCAAATCAATATGGTGCTAGATACTCGTGCTGGTATTCACGTTATCAAAGTCAGAAACACCAGCGGACGTCTGTGGCCAGTTCTTTTTTTTCCGGCGGCCTCCGTGTTAGACCATCTGACGGACTCGGCGCCTATGGGGTATTTTTGTATTTTCTCCGCGGCGTCCGTATTCATCGAATCCGGGTCTTGGAAGGAAAAAGGAACAACTCCATCAGAGCCTCAAGCCGTCGTCCGTCTTCGTTCGCCTCGAGCGCCTGCAGACTCCACCATTGACACTCGCATCCGTGCCTTCGAATGAACTGGTTGTTCCTGCCACGATGGGCCGTCGCCTTGACCTCACGCTGCCTTCGCTGGAGTAGGCCTTTTGAGCCGGCCTCTCGTGTGCTCGGTGGACTGGCCGCCCCGCGCCGGCCCCGCTGTGTCCGCCTGCAGGCTCACCACTCCGGGTCGCTGCCGTCTCTGCCGTTTCAAGCCGCCGTTCGGCTTTCCGCTGCTGCGGCCTGCTCCACAGCCAAGTCGCCGATCTGCCGCACCTCCACGGTGAGCCGGGGCACTGACTCTCTTGTGCGCGGCTTTCGCTCCCCCTTCCGAGCTGATTCGTCGGCGCCCCTCTGCTCCGAGTCGCCCTTGACTCCACGGCCTCACTCCGGGTCGTCCCCAATATCAACCTCGGCAGGCTGCTCGCCGGCGTCACCATCGCTCACGGCGGCGTCATTCCCAACATCAACCTTGCCAAGTCGCCGAGCAGTGGCGACGGGGATTCTGCTGCGCTCGCCGTGCCCCGCCCGCCTTGTTGAGCCGTCCCAGCCGGTTCACCTCCGCCCGCGCCGGTTGATGGCATCGCCCCGGGGCCAGCTCCGCCGGGTCACCGCGTTTCCAAAATCGCGCCCGCGCCCGCATCCGAGTTGCCGTGTTGAGAACCGCCTCCTGCCGCGACAGGGCCGGCGGTCCTAAACCGTTGCTGGCCTAAACCGCCGCCGCGCTCTGCCGGATCGAACCTGTCAGCCGGCCTCTCGCCACCTCAAACCGTCGCACCCCGAGCAGTGACCGCGGGCCTCCGCCGCCGCAGCTCTTCAACCCGCCATCAGTTTAGTCATCGCCTCGCCGCCGCTCTGAACCGGCCACGGTTGTACCTTTCCAACCCACCACTGCGCGGATGCACCTCGATGACCCGCTGGAGTGTCTTGTTGCAGCATCTGGATCGACAAAACGTCTCTGAGCCGCCACCGAGTACACCTCTGCCGGTCGAGCCGTCGTGGTCATTCTGAACCATCACCTGTCGCTGCTGTCTCTATGGTTACAAGTTGCCGTTTGTCTAAACCCCCTACAACCTTTTGACGAGTCGCCAGTTTGGCCGGTTCAGGCGCGCCATGTCAGTCGCCGTCCCCACAAAACGGTCCGGATCGCCTTCACCGCTTTACCGCTCCCGACGCTCGCCGTCGCCTTTAAGCTACTGAGACCATTTGTCGTCTTGCCTCGTTGCAAAGCTTGCGCGTCAATCCGGCCGGTCGCCGCTTCGACTCCACGATCCAGCCTTGCTGCTTTAACCCGGCGCCCCCGAGTTGCCGCTTTGCTCCACTTCCATAAACCGCCGTGGCTCTGCACTAAACCGCTGCCTACTCGCTGGACTCTGTTTCCGCCTCGCTATTTTAAACCGGCACCCCTGAGTGAGCCGCCCGCCTCTCGCACTGCTCCACCTCGAGATACTATACTGCAAGAGATCGCTATCTGTCCGCCGGAATATTTTTTTATAAAAAGAAACAATTCATGGCGGAGTATACATGATGGATGGGCAGATTTACTTGCACCCGTATGCTTGCATCAACTACTACTTCAAGCATGGATCAAACTGATATGACATCAACGTCCTCGTGGTCTCCGGGGTGGAGAGTTTTTAAGTACAGATGTGGAATGCTAATTGATGAACAGTGTGTCTGGGCACGGGGCTGAAAGAAAAGTTACTGAGAAAATCCATTGGTTTTATTGGTTCTAAGGAGAACAAGGGATTATTTGCTCAATCTGTGTTCATCTGACAAATCCAGGTGCTATCTTCTTTATATATTTTATTAGCACATATTAAATTGTTTGAGAACAGTTACTCTATCTTTCAATATATTTTATGCAGGACAAAGTCTATTACAAAAGTGGCATCGTACCATGGATAGGAGGTTTGCGCCGGTTTAAACGTTGCGGCCAATTCTTGAGCCTGCGCCGGTTTAAATGTCGCGGCTCACTCTACCGTCTGCACCGACTTACAAATGTCGCGGCCGACTCTCCCTTCCGCACCGGCTTACAAATGCCGCGGCCGACTCTCCCACCTGTGTCGGCTTACAACGTCGCGGTCGACTCGGCCGTGATTAATTTCAGCATCACCTTGGTGATCATCAACTCCGCGGTGGATAATTTTTGGCTTAACATATCAGGTGAAATCCATCAAGTATATTTTTATATTATATATTGGTTTTCTTTAAAAGAGCTATTACTCTGTCTTGCAAGTTCTTCAATGCAGGACAAGTTATATCATTGAGCTGTTGACTAACTCATATCGGTTTATATCACGGTCAATATGGAGAATCTCAAAGCCAACTCCTCGAGTCGCCTTGAGACTCGGGGGCTACGATGACATGACTCAGTAAGTGGTTGCCAGTTTAAAACAGATTCAAGAACTCCGGGTCATTGGAGAGAAAAATAACCCGGCCCCGGAGGCTACTGCCTTATTGGCGAATATTTAAAGGCTGTCAAAAAAATCGGCTTAAAAAGAAGGATTCCGGTTCAAAATTCCGGTTCAAGGGAAATTTGTCTCCCACAAAGCGCTAAAGCTCTCAATATTCGGTTTAAAATCCGGCTCAAGGTAAACTTGTCTCCCACAAAGCTTTGAAGCTCTCAACATCCGGTTCAAAATCCCGATTCAAGAAGAATTTATCTCTTGCAAAAAGTTAAAGGTTGCCAAAGAGGACTTGTTCCCATGATGTGCGGTTCAAACATGGGTATCCTGCCTTATTGGCTTATCATATTATTGATCACTTGGGGGCTTGGTCGTATTCGAACCATAGCTACACCTCTTGATCGGCGTAAGGCCACCAGGGAAATCAGTTAGGGGTCAAAGAGAGTGTTGCAAAAAGCACCAACTCAAACATAGACACCCATTGAGCATAGCTCACAAAGTTACTTGGGGGCTCTTTGTGTAAAGTAACAAAGAGCTTGAAAGGACCCTTGTAATTGGGTATCGACCCACGGCTTGGAAGCCTGGTGTATTCACCTAAAACCCCGGGTTAACCTGCCTTCATCAAGTAAGCCACTCCTATCCACATAATCCTGGCATGACCCGCTGAACGTTTGACAGTTACTCTCATTGAGACCCTGAACTTGTCAAAGTTAAACGATGATTGGTTAGTTGGAGGCCCATCTTAAAAAGCTTTGTCAAATGGTTTAACTCAGCGGCCTAGCAGCCCATGAGAAGCCTCGAATTTGGGCCTGGAAGCCCTTGAAAAGCCTCGACTACATGATTTTATTTGCCTTTGTCAAGATTTTTCTCTTTTGATAAATTTTATGTCGAACTGGTGTCTATTGACCTGGCATGACTATCAGTCATCAAATTAACCAGGTGTTCGTTAACCCGGCTCGACTTTCAACTACAAGTTGTCAGTACATAATCACTTATAATCCGGTGTTTATTGACCCGGCCTGGCTTTGGACTATCAGTCGCCGGTATATATTTGGATTGCGCCATTGGAATCATGCGCTTATAAATCATTGGGTATATTATTCAAATCTTTAATAGCCAACATGGCTGGATTCTTATTATGGTTATCAATAACCCGTATTATGATTAAGGTTTTCAAAATCGCTTTAGCGCAATGGCTATCATATTATCAATGGATATGATTGAAGGAATAGTCCCGAGTCGCTGCAGGCTTACGACCCGGCACTTGGGGGCTACATTATTCAAGTTGAGATTACATCAAATATGCAAGTCTCATGTCGCTGCAAGCATGCACCATGACACTTGGGGGCTAATGCAAAGTCATTGTTTGCTCACCTTATTGAAGACCCGACTCATCACATTATAATGAGCCGGCCCTTGGGGGCTACCAATTGCTCCTGTCAACTATTCAAGGTACAAAGCTTTTTATCCATTACATTGAAGGATCCACTGCTCAGTTGGTAAAGCACAAAGCTCTCAACCTTGTGGACGTGGGTTCAAGCCCCATGATAGGGGTTACATCGTATACTGTTATTCTCAGTGTGGTATAAATAAAGTCCCTGCTCATTATTGCATAATGACCCGGCCCTTGGGGGCTACACTGGCTGAAGTTTTTAGAAGCATAAGGCAATTTCAAGTCCCAGGTTGCTGCAAGAATGACAACCCGGCACTTGGGTGCTACATATGTGGAATACTCAGTTCTGACTGGTGATTGAGATGAACAACCTAGATTTCTTCAAGCTTGTGACATTCATATTGAAGCAAGTCTTAAGCTGTTGCTATGCTACCTTCTTAAGACTTGGGGGCTACAAGTGATAGGAATATAAGAGGTACATTTTCAAGCTTGATGTTAACTACAATTATGACCCGGTGCCATCAATATTTGTAAACCAGCAATGATAAACTGGCAAAGTTTTATAGTCTTAAACCGGCACAGTTTTACATTCTCAAACCGGCACAGTTTTACATTCTGAAACCGGCATGGTTTTACATTCTCAAACCAGCACAGTTTTACATTCTCAAACCGGCAAGTTCTACATTCTTAAACCGGCTGAAGATCAAATGAGTATTTCAAAGGCCAATATTTTTGTTAAGCATTGGGAGCTGAAGTCAAAGGAGTTATTCTTCACAATATTTCTCTATGACAAACCGATGTCAGCAAATTGATTATGAAGCTAGTCTATTGACTCGGATTTTATAGAAGAAGGAGGTGACAAGGACTTAAGGATAATCAAGATCAGTTTAACATGTATAAATCCAAATTAAACTAGGGGCTAATGTCGGGGATATACCCCGCAGTATGACCCGGCTGGAGTTGTAAACCGGCTGGGACTTGGTAAACCGGCGGATGGTAAACCGGCGGAGAGTTAAGACAGAGAGTCAAGACAGATGGCTAAGACAGATGGCTAAGACAGATGGTAAACCAGCTGGTGTTAAACCGGCAGACAATGTTAAATCGGCAGACAATGTTAAACCGGCAGACAATGTTAAACCGGCAGATAATGTTAAACCGGCAGACAATGTTAAATCGGCAGACGTTAAGAAGCCCAGGAAGGGAAGTCAAAATAGTTTAAGTTAAAGTCCGAGTTGGACTCCACATGTAACCCGCCCCTTCAACATATATAAGGAGGGGCAGGGCTCCTCAAAAGAAGGAGAAACAATCTTAGGTCTAGACACAAAGAGGAGAGCCGGTTTACGGCGACTCCCTCATGATGATAATGAGATCTAGCCTCAAACAACATGTAGAGTTGTTTCCGGATGATTTTTCCCGGGGCCCGAAGCTGTCTAAATTCCTGTCTTGTGTTGCGTCTCTCGATTTCGCTCAACCCCTCTCAAGCTACCACATAGATGTGTTGGCCTCACGACTAAGTCCTGACACTAAGGACATCTGCCGTGACAATTCCACGACAATCCCTGTCCACCAGAAATGTTCCTTCAAATTCTAATGCATCTTGGTGTTTCCAGGGTGTATCGAGTATGGTGAGTCATGAGCCTCCTGAAGTATTAACTTCCTAATCTCTGGGTTATTGGGCACATAAACCCGTTCCTCAAACTATAAGGTGTCGTGCTCATCCTCACGAAAACCTTTGGCCTTTCCTTTGCTCATTCTCTCTTTTATCTTAGCAATCTCTTTGTCATCCTTTTGAGCTTCTCGAATCTTTCCCAACAATGTAGACTGAACCTCCATTGTTGCAACAAAACCTCTAGGAACAATCTCCAATTGAAGTTCCCGGAGATCCTCTGCTAACTCATTTGGTAATCCCATACTCTCTAGGGTATTAGCATGACTCTTTCGGCTCAAAGCGTCTGCTACGACATTGGCCTTTCCTGGATGATAGTGCAGCTTCATGTCATAATCCTTTATAAGCTCCAACCATGTTCTCTACCTAAGGTTGAGCTCCTTCTGTGTGAAGGTGTACTTCAAACTCTTATGATCCGTGTACACATCATAACGGTTTCTAGTAAGGTAATGTCTCGTCTTCAACGCATGCACTACGACTGCTAGCTCCAAATCATGCGTGGCATAATTCAACTCGTGTGGTTTTAGTTGTCGTGAGGCATACGAAACAACTCTTTCGTCCTGCATAAGCACACTTCCAAGTCCTAAGCGAGAGGTGTCGCAATACACTTGGAACTCCTTTCGTATATCCGGCAGAATGAGCACTGGGGCTGTAGTCAAACATTTCTTTAACTCCTGAAAACTTGCTTCACATTATTCTGTCCATTTAAATTTGGTATCCTTCTTCAATAACTCCGTCATTGGCTTCGCAATCTTGGAAAAATTCTCAATGAATCTCCGATAGTATCCTGCTAGTCCAAGAAAACTGCGGATCTCGCTAACAGAAGTGGGTGCCAACCATTCAGTGACTGACTGAACCTTGGTGGGGTCTACTGCTATACCTTCTCCTGATATAACATGTCCAACGAATCCGACTTCCTTCAACCAAAACTCGCAATTGCTGAACTTGGCATACAGCTGGTGTTCCCTGAGTTTCTCGAGAACTAAACGCAAATGCTCCTTGTGCTCCTCTTCATTCTTCAAGTATACCATTATATCATCAATAAACACCACAACAAACTTGTCCAAATATTCCATGAACACCTTGTTCATCATGCTCATGAAATAGGCAGGGGCGTTAGTCAGTCCAAACGACATGACCGCGTATTCGTATAGCCCGTACCGTGTGGTGAATGTTGTCTTGGGTATATCCTTCTCTCGAATCTTCAATTGATGGTATCCTGATCGCAAATCGATCTTCAAAAAAACCTTAGCTCCTTGCAGCTGGTCAAACAGATCGTTGATCATTGGCAGGGGGTACTTGTTCTTGATCGTCACTTCATTCAAGGCCCGATAATCAACAACCATTCTTAAAGACTTATCCTTCTTCTCAACCAAAAGCACTGGGGCTCCCCATGGTGATGAGCTCCGTCGAATGTAAACTTTCTCCAATAATTCCTTGATATGTTTCTTAATCTCCTCCAGATCATTCACGGGCATCCGGTATGGTCTCTTCGATATAGGTCTGGTACCGGGCAATAGCTCTATCAAAAACTCGATGTCTCGATCCGGTGGCATGCCTGGTAACTCTTCTGGGAAAACATCCGGGTAATCCTTTACTATAGGCACTTCCTCCTGAACAACTCCCGTGAGGGTATTCACTTGAGTACTTCTTGGCGCATGCCTAGATACATACTTGATCCTTTTTCCCTCAGGGGTGGTGAGACAAATTGACCTACTAACACAGTTAATGCTTCCTCTGTACTTCGACATCCAGTCCATGCCTAATATCACATCCAATCCTTATGACTCCAAGATAATTAGGTCAAACGGAAAAATGTGGTTGCCAATGGTTAGGGGTATCTGGTCACACCATCAACTAGCCATATACTCTGCTCCAGGTGAACTTACTAACAGAGGGGTCCTAAGGGTTTGGGTTGGTAGTCTAAACTTATCCACGAATTCCCTTGATATGTATGAATGCGATGCACCAGTATCAAAAAGAACAAGAGCGGTAAATGACTTAACCAAAAACTTACCTATAACCGCGTCAGGCTGCTCTTCAACCTCCTCCACATTAACGTGGTTCACTTGTCCTTTGTTGAATGGATTGGGCTTCTTCCCAGCGATTCCATTCCCGTTTCCATTCTTCCCTTCAGGGCACTCCGTGGCATAGTGTCCAGTCATCCCGCACTTGAAACAAGTAACGTGGCTTAGGTCTCTCTTCGCGGGTGTGGCTGGACTAGGGCGGTTCTGATTGTTGCTTAATCCATTCCCATTCCCATTCCTTGGGCCAGTATGGTTATGGTTACTTCCTCCATTATGGGTGTGCCCTCCATGGTTATGAACAAGTCCTCCCGAGTTCGGGGTTAGGCGAGGCTTCTGCTGAGCTCCTGAGTTATACCTCCCTTGTCCATACTTCCTCTTACGGTTCTCAATCTGATGTTGCTTCCCTTCAATCATAAGAGCCTTATCTACCAACTCCTAGTAGTTGTTGAATGTTGCCACCATCAACTGCATGCTCATCTCATCATTCAATCCTTCCATAAACTTCTCCTGTTTTGCGGCATCTGTGGCCACATCATCAGGGGCATAGCGAGATAACTTGCTAAACTCATCCGCGTACTGAGCCACAGTACGGTTCCCTTGGCGTAAGTTGCAAAACTCATGCTTCTTCATACTCATAGCTCCAGTTGAGACATGGGCTATGCGGAAAGCCTGCTGAAACTGATCCCATGTCACCGTGGCTATAGGGTAGGTGACAGTGTAGTTCTCTCACCATGAGGTTGCTGGTCCATCCAACTGATGTGCGGCAAAACACACCTTCTCAGCATCTGTACATCCTGCAGTGGTTAACTCCCTTCCAATCCTGTGGAGCCAATCATCTGCTACTATGGGCTCGGTGCTACTGGAAAACACCGGCGGTTGCAACCTCAGAAAACGGGCTAAGTTATCAACTGGTGGTGGTGGTGGTGGATTGTTGTTGTTGTTGCCTTGGTTCTGAACTAACAACTGCATCAGGGTATTCTGCTGCTGGATCAACTGAGTGAGCTCCAGTAGGAAAGCAAATCCGGGGTCACGTCTCGGAGGCATCTGATGGGTTTTAGAGGGAAGAGATTAGAATAGAATGAGGCCTAATGAGAGAACACTACCCATATGCACATGAGACAAACACAAACATTTCACTCAATCAATCAAGCAAGGGCATACAATCGATCTAACAATCATTACAAAAGTGCTCGGACTATACCATTTACATGGTGGAATACTACTACTGATGTGGTGGTCTACTAAAAATATTCTTCGGTTGAAGACTCCATGATGTTTGTTCCAGCTTTGTCTTCATAGTCATCATCGCTATTGTCGGGGTCTGAGTCGGTGTCGTCGATGATGATGTAGTCCTCCGGGCGAATATCCTTGGGTGCTTGGTCTTCTCCTCCTAGTGCGGGGTCTCCCAGGAATACTCCTAACTTCCTTTCCAGATCGTCATTCTTCTCCACTAGTACGACGATTTCCTCCTCATAATCTTCACGTGTAGCCTTGAGTTCTTCCTCCAATTCCGTGATCCTAGTCATTGCCTTCTTCAGATCTATCATTCCTGTGCACATCTGGTTCTCCTGGCGACGAATATGTTGGTTTAACTCCTGGATGAAAGTTGCAATGGATCTATCCTTCCGGTTGCTGATCATCTCCCATTGCTCATCTCGGCACCCACAAATCTGATAGATAGTATCTTTAAGCTCCTTATGATAAACTTCTCCAATGCGTCCCATGGTGATGTGAGCTGCCATACTCTTTCATAGACTCCAGGTTGGTGCATTAAAGGAAAACTCTATGTGCTTAGTGTGGCATGAATGTCCTTCCTAGAACTTGAACTTGAATCATCCATCGCTCCTCTTCTGGTAAAGTGGCGTTGTAAGTCCCGGTGAAGCTTGGTATTCCAATGTTTAGGTACCTAGTGACTTCCTTCAAGTGTCGTCCAAAAGGTGCTTCTTCATGCGGTTGTGCAAACTTGTTCCTTGCGTCCGCCATCCTAAAGAGTAGAAAATGGAGAGGAGTCAGAAATGAGAAGAGAATACTGATCTAGGGCTTTAGCTTAGTGGTCGTGTCCTACACTCAGCGTGTGCTCTGATACCATCTTGTAGTGACCCGACCTCAAATGGTCAAGTCTATGTTCCTCAGTGTCAACCCTGGATCGGTAATGCTGACACACACAGTACTCGAGGATTTATAACAGAGTAGCAATCACACACTTATTACATCGAATGTCTCAAAAGAGAACTTATTTACAATAAATATGGCTTAAGGCCATCTAATATGATAACAACGAAAGGCTTGGAAGATAAAGTGAGTCCATCAACTCCAACGGCATAGCTGAGCTGCACGGCAACGACCTAACGAACCTTACTCCTCGTCTGAAAAGTCTGCAACATAATACATTGCAGCCCGAAACGGGTCAGCACATGGAATATGCTAGCAAAGTAACACAATAGAGCAAGAACAGAATAATACTATCACTACATGCATATTTGGCTGGTGGAAAGCTCTATGGTTACAGTTTTTGCAAAAAGCCAATATTTCCCTACAACAAAGGAATGGATTTTATTTAACTATCATGGTAGTTGAAACATCATTGAGAAGGTTCCTCCAACTCAATCCCAATTAAAGTAATTATCAACCCAACAATATTAAGTTTACAAGTGATGAGATACTTAAGATACTCCAAGTACTAGATACTCAAGATTGTCCATAACCGGGGACACGGCTAACCATGATTAGTTTATACACTCTATAGAGGTTTGCGCACTTTTCCCCACAAGACTCGATCGCCTCCGCTGAATTTCTCGCACTACATGGTGTTTGAGAAATGATGACCGAGACACAGTCTTTCAGAAACATTAACTCTCTACTCCAGGCAGACCATACCAAACCTACAACCCACTACCTGCTGATCTACCTCTTCGAGAGCTTCACGTAACTTACTCAACTATGCTAGAGCCCATAATAGCTTGTGGCTGCACACGGAAGTTTCTAGCATGAATCATCTCAGTTCCCTTTGAGTCTGGGTGGCGGTCCATAGGAAAATCACACGGAACCCTGGGATTTCCAAAAAATACAGGCAACACTGGGTTCTCCAGGTGCCTCAATCCACCCAGATGTGTATTCAAGTTGCCACCTTAAGTTGAACCATTAATTAACAATCTCACATCTGTCATGGATTTCACTCACCCAAACCACGTCTACGAGCATAGCATACCAATATAAGCATCGCCTAGAAGTAACTCCCAAGGGTTTGAATGTAACAGGGCAATAGGTTCTACCTCATCAACTACTTCCCAACCCACATGTTAATGGCATCCTAATCATGCAATGTTTGAGGATTGTAACTAATGCAATAAAACTGGGTATGGAAAAAGTATGATCAATGTGTTACTTGCCTTGCTGACGATCCGTGAAACCAAGGGACTCGATGTAGCACGCTTGGCACTTCGAGAATTCTATCGCAAACAAACAATAGCATACATAAGAAATCAAGCAAAGAAACACGGGTAAATCTCAAATAAAAAGAGAATCACCATAAAGTTCAAATTAAGAACTCCGGTTTGCAAAAAGAATCAAATCAAACGAAGCAACGAAACTCAAACGGCGAAAGAAACAAAATCCGTTTACTAATCTGGACTAAGGTCAAATTTTACAGTAGCAAAATCTTGTTTAAGTTGATTAAGAAGAAAGAGGGTCTCGAGACGAAGATCTGGGCACTTGAATCGCCTGATTCCGATAAACAAGCAAAAAGATAAACTGAAACAAAAATCGGATCAGAAATCGCAATTGAAAATAATCGCGGAAAAATCCGATAAAAGAAAACTGACGAATAGGCTAACGAATGAGCGTTCATTGTCTGTAGCTAACGAGCAAAAACCATTCGTTTAAACGAACGTACAGACGAACGTCCGCTAAATAGAAGAACCGGGAAAACCGGCGAACCGATAAAAAACGAACTAGGGTGTTTCTAAAAAAACCCGAATCGGTTTTCTTAAAAAAACGGCGGCGGCGAGACGGCTACCTCGTCGGGTCCGGCGAGACGCGGGGCTCCGGCGGCGGGGCTGTGGGCTTGCGGGGCGGCGGGGCGAGGCGACGCGGCGCGACGAGGGGCGGCGGGGTGAGGCGACGCGGCGCGGCGAGGGGCGGCGGCGGTGGCGAGGCGCGGGGTGAGGCGGCGCGGCTCGGGGCGGGTTGGGTGGTGCTGGTGGCGGGGGGCGGCGGTATATAAAGGAGGGGGTGCTTGGAGGAGGGGCCAAGGCGGCGGCGAAGGAGTCCGGCTCGAACTCCTGTCCGAGTCGGCGGCGGCGGCGCGCGCGCGTCCTAGAGGAGACGGCGGCGTGGGAGATGGGCTGGCCCGGCTGGGTTTCGGCCCAGTTGATGCCCGAAGTTTTTTTAAATAATTCCGCCAAATAGAAAATATATCCTAGAAAATAAAATAAAAATCTAAAAATGCCAAGACAAATTTTCACCGTCTAAATAAAATATTTAGAACGAGATGAACATTTTCTTGGCCCTAAAATGCAATTTTGAAAACGTGCAATTTTTCTAATGCAAACAAAATTGCAATAAAATCCAAATAAAATCAAATATTTGATTTTAATATTTTTTTCCTCTAATATTTCATTTATTTTGGAGAAGTCATATTATCTCCTGTCTTATATTTTGATATGAAATATTTTTCAGAGAGAAAAATAATTAAAACCAACCTCCTCGATTCAATATTTGATAAAGATCAAATTTGAAAACCGGGAAATCCCCAACTCTCTCCAAGGGTCCTTGAGTTGCTTAGGATTTTCGAGGATCGCGAGACGAAAATGCAATGAAATATGATATGCAAGAATGATCTATGTATAACATTCCAAATTGAAAATTTGGGATGTTACACCACGGATGCAACTACCGATGGCAACATTCATAACCGGCGCTTGGCATGAGCGTCGCCAGAGCACCGCTCCACATGCACGACAAAGCCAAACAACAAAGCTTCACTCGCCTCTCGCAAACTGAAGCTGAACCTAACATGTACAATCGTACAGAGAACAAATCGAAGTGGTTCTTTGTTGAGGAATAAAGACCTGGTTGCTGATGTTGTTGTTGCAGACGAGGAGGGGACCAACAGGGGCACCTTGCCGGCGATGCCGCCAGAGCACCTTGCCGGCTTGTCGCGGGAGGAGCAGGACCTGGTCAACGGGAGTAGCCGGTCAGAGAGAGAGAGAGAGAGAGAGAGAGAGAGAGAGAGAGATAGGGTACCTGTCGGTTGCCGGCGGAGGGAAGGTGGAGCGGCGGAGACAGCCCGGCGAGCGGCGACCTCAACCCTAACGGACAGGGAGGAGCGGCGGCAAAGATGGGAGGGCCAGCTCGGGGTAGCTCATGCCGGATCTTCTGTCCCAAGGAGGGGGCGGCGCTGGAGGGGGACGACGAGGCGGTGGCGCAAGGAAGGGACGGCGAGGGGGAAGAGATAGGGGCGTGCGGGCGGCAGCGAGGGCGAAGACGGAAGAGACAGGGGGCGGCGCGTGGGTTGGGTACTTGGGTCGGGGAGCAGTCGAAGGCAATGAACCCATACAGAGAACCGGGTTGTACCCACAGTTTGTAGCCCATAATACATCAAACGGTTTCAGCCCATAACCAACTAACCCAAACTGGTTTCTCTCCAAACGCAAACCAAACCGAACTAAAGAAAGCCTCAGCCCAATAAAAAACTAAACCAGTCAAGCCCATAATAAAAAACCAAACCATTTCAACCAGTTTTTCTAAAACCACTCCCAGATTTACTTTCATCATGTTGGTTTGATTCATGTTCGCTACTTTGATAATTTGATATGTGGGTGGACCAGTGCTTGGGTGATGTTCTTACTCGAACAAGCCTCCCACTTATGATTAACCCCCTCGCAAGCATCCGCAACTACGAAAGAAGAATTAAGATCAAATTTAACCATAGCATTAAAGATGTGGATCCAAATCAGCCCCTTACAGAATAGCGCATAAACTAGGGTTTAAGCTTCTATCACTCTAGCAACCCATCATATAATAAGTACTCCACAATGCACTCCCTTAGGCCCAAATGTGGTGAAGTGTCATGTAGTCGACGTTCACATAACACCACTAAGGGAATCACAACATACACATCATCAAAATATCGAACGAATATCAAATTCACATGATTACTTGCAACATGACTTCTCCCATGTCCTCAAGAACAAAGGCAACTACTCACAAATAATATTCATGCTCAAGATCAGAGGAGTAATAAATATCATAATGGACCAGAACATATAATCTTCCACCAAATAAACTGACTAGCATCAACTACAAGATGTAATCAACACTACTAGTCACCCATAGGTACCAATCTGAGGTTTTGATACAAAGATTGAACACAAGAGATGAACTAGGGTTTGAGATGAGATGGTGCTATTGAAGATGTTGGTGAATATTGGCCTCCCAAAGATGATAGGGTTGTTGGTGATGACGATGGCTTCGATTCCCCCAAAGGGAAGTTCCCCCGGTGGAATCGCTTCGCCAGAGGGCAAAAGTGCTCCTGCCCAAGTTTCGCCTTGAGACGGCAGCGCTCCGTCCCGAAAGTCCTCCCTTATTTTTTCTAGGTCAAAAGACCTTATGTACCAGAATATGGGCACCAGAGGTGGGCTGAGGATCCCACTAACCACCAGGGCGCGCCTGGAGGGGGTGGTGTGCCATGGTGCCTAGTGGGACCGTGGGTGGCCCCCTCCGATAGTTCTTTTCTTCAGTATTTTTTATTTATTCCAAAATAATGCTCCGTAAAATTTCAGTTCACTTGGAGATGTGCAGAATAGGTATCTCTGACATAGCTTTTTTAGGTCCAGAATTCCAGCTGCCGGCATTCTCCTCTTTGTGTAAACCTTGCATATTATGAGAGAAAAGGCATTAGAATTACTCAACAAAGTGTTATAATGAATGAAAACACTATAAATAGTGGTAGGAAAACATGATGCAAAATGGGCGTATCAGCCATCTCCATCATCTCATCGGTCTCCATGACGAGGAGGGAGCAGTTCACCCTCGAGGCGGAGGGTATGTACCAGGAGTTATTTATTTGATCTCTCTCTCTCTCTCTCTCGTGTTCTTGATTTCGCACAATCTTGATGTACCATGGGCTTTGTTAATATAGTCGAATCATGTGGTGTTTTCCCCTCTCTCTATCTTGTTGTGATGAATTGAGTCTTGCTCTTTGAGGTTTCGTTATGTTGGATTGAATATTGTATTTGAGATCCCTTGATGTATGTCTTGCATGTGGATACCCGTGGTGACATGGGGTATTTTATTGAGTCACTTGATATATGTTTTGGTAATCAACTTGCGGATTCCTGTGGTGACATTGGGGTAATCTAGGCACATGGGTTGACATAAGTTTTCGCCCTACTTTCTCCGATAGAAACTTTGGGGTGATTCTTTGTCGCACATTGAGGGATTGTTATATGATTCAATTATGTTAGCACTGTTGAGAGATTGCACTAGTGAAAGTATGAACCCAAGGCCTTGTTTCTAAGCATTGCAATACCGTTCGTGCTCCATTTTTCACTTGCTACCTTACTATTTTTATATTTTCATATTACAAAAACTCGTATCTACTATCCATACTACACTTGTATCACCATCTCTTCGCCGAACTAGTGCACCTATACAATTTACCATTGTATATGGTGTGTTGGGGTCACAAGATATTTCTTGTATTTGATTGCAGTGTTGTTTGAGAGATACCATCTTCATCCTACGCCTCCCACGGATTGATAAACCTTAGATCGTCCACTTGAGGCAAATTTGTTGTTGTCCTACAAAACTCCACGCTTGGAGTCTCAACACGAGTCTACAAGAATAAGTTGTGTAGTAGACATCAAGCTCTTTTCTGGCACCCCTTGTCGGGGAGGTGAATGCTTGAAGGTATATCTTTAGATCTTGCAATTGAGTCTTTTAGTTTCTTGGATTTCACTAGTTTGGTTTATAAAAGAAAACTACAAAAAAATGGAATTGAAGTTGCATCAAGTACTTTATCTTTATGATGTGTTTCTTGAAAATGATGGATCGAAAAATTGTGCCAAAGTGTTAGAAGAAGAATTCAATAAAGTGTTTGGCATAAAATCCTTGAATGATAAGCATGATTGCAATGTTGTTAGTATGCTTTGTTTGAACATCCATGATGCTAATGATATGCAAAGCCATAAGCTTGGGGATGCTATATTTGATGAAGATGATATTTTTAGTACCCCAAGTTTTGATGAGCAACTTTATTATGATGATAGCATGCCTCCTATTTGTGATGATTATAATTATGAAAGTTGATTTGGAGAGGTCATGACTTTATTTAGTGATGAATCCACTATTTTGGAAGAGATTTCAATTGATTATGACAACAAAGTTGCTATCTATGATGATTATGGTGATGACATGCATGCTATAAATATTAATGATAAACACGAAACTTGTCATCATGATTTTAATGTTCAATTTTATTATGTCAATCAAGTATCTCATGATAGTTATTTTGTTGAATTTGCTCCCACTATTATGGAGGAGAGTAACTTTGCTTATGTGGGGAGTAATAAATTTTTTATGCATGTGGATCATGAAAAGAATACTTTATATGACAGTTATATTGTTGAATTTATTCATGATTGATACGTCTCCAATGTATCAATAATTTTTGATTGTTCCATGCTGATATATTATCAATCTTGGATGTTTTATAATCATTTTACAGTCATTTTATATCATTTTTTGGTACCAACCTATTGACATAGTGCCAAGTGCAAGTTGCTGTTTTTTCCATGTTTTTTACATCATAGAAAATCAATATCAAACGGAGTCCAAATGCCACAAAACTTTACGGAGAATTTTTATGGGCCAGAAGGAACACAACGGGCCTTGGCTGCGCCTGGGGGTGCCCCGAGGGGAGCACAACCCACTAGGGCGCGCCAGGAGGCCCACACGCGCCCTAGTGGGTTGTGCCCACCTCGGGTGCCCCCTGGACCACCTCTTTTCTTTATAAATACCCCAATATTCCCAAAACCCTAGGGTTACCTCTGTATTTGCGATGAGGCGGGGCGGGCTGGTGTTTGGCTTGAGTTGCCATTTTATCCCGACCATGTGGTGGTCGGTCAGCCGCATTGTGCGATGGTGGTATGTGCTCCGGCGCCTCGTCGTTGAAATGAGGTAGCAATTTGTGTTTCGGGTAGCTTTTGGCTGGGCGCTTGAGGCCGTATTCTTTGGTTGCTAGGACATCAGTCCATTTATCATTGAGCAGATCTTGGTCAGCTTGAAGCTGCTGCTGCTTCTTTTTCAGGCTCCTTGAAGTGGCTATTAGCTGGCGCTTGAAGCGCTCCTGCTCAAGAGGTTCCTCAGGCACGATGAAATCTTCAGTGCTGAGGCTCGCCTCATCTTCGGAGAGCGGAAGATAATTACTGTCCTCTGAGTCTTCGTGTGTGGCCTGTTTACTAGGGCTAACTTGCCCATCTTCCCGTTCGTCCTGTTCGGCAGTTGCATTAACGAGGTCTTTGTTGTCTTCGGCACCTTTCGGAGTGTTATCTTCTCCTGTGACGGTGTTGCTGTCTTTGTTGCGGCGTGACTTAGAGCGGCACCGCTGACGCCGGCGCTTTGATTGTATCTCGGGAGGTTTATCCTCAACTGGATCTTCCTTGTCATCGCCGCTATTCTCTTTTGGTGTATCCACCATGTATACATCATACGAGGAAGTGGTCGTCCAGCGTCCGGTAAACGGCGGGTTTTGAGCCTCTTCCTCTCCGGCATCCTCATCCATACAGTCGATGTCGTCGGAGCCGTAATCGAGCATGTCAGTTAAGTCTTTGACAGTGGCTACGAAGTGGGCGGTGGGTGGGAAGCGAAATTCTCCGTCATCAGCCTCTGGTTCAAACCGGATACAATTCGGCTGTGGGGCCCCCGCTAAGGATAGTGATCCTAATGAGTTTAACACATTACCTAAGGGTGAGTGTCGGAAGATGTCCGCGGAGCTGAATTCGATGATCGATGACCGATCAAGCTCGACGTATCGGACGCACAAGGTTCGGAACCTGTAGGCAAAGACGAGTCCATGGTTCCGGTGACACAGATGTCACTTGAAGTTAAGTCTGTGTGCGGCTCCGATGCCGCTGAGTCCGCGGCTTCCGCAGCAGCGTTGAGCTTCCCGTCCTCGGATGGCACAATCTGCTCCGGATCTAAAGCCGGAGCAGCTACATGTACTATCTCCTGGGTATGTTTCGATGATAGATTTACGTCATGTTCATCGTGGTGGCAGGGAGCGGCTGCCGTGGTCTCGAATCCGTCGAAGATCAAGTCTCCACGGATATCTGCAATGTAGTTCAAGCTTCCAAATCTGACCTGGTGGCCAGGTGCGTAGCTTTTGATCTGCTCCAGATGGCCAAGCGAGTTGGCCCGCAGTGCGAAGCCGCCGAACACGAAGATCTATCCAGGGAGGAAGACTTCCCCCTGGACAGTGTCATTGTAAATGATTGAAGGGGCGATCAAACCTTTTGACGATGGCACAGTGGAACTCTCAATGAAAGCACCAATGTCAGTGTCAAAACCGGCGGATCTCGGGTAGGGGGTCCCGAACTGTGTGTCTAAGGTTGATGGTAACAGGAGACAGGGGACACAATGTTTACCCAGGTTCGGGCCCTCTCTATGGAGGTAATACCCTACTTCCTGCTTGATTGATCTTGATGAATATGAGTATTACAAGAGTTGATCTACCACGAGATCATAATTGCTAAACCCTAAAAGTCTAGCCTATCTGACTATGATTATGATGATATATGTATCCGGACTAAGCCCTCCAGTTTATATAGACACCGGAGGGGACTAGGGTTGTACAAGGTCGGTTAGAAAGAAAGGAATCTTCATATTTTGTCGCCAAGCTTGCCTTCCACGCTAAGGAGAGTCCCATCCGGACACGGGTAGAGTCTTCGGCCTTTGTATCTTCACGGCCCATCAGTCCGGCCCATATCCAATTGGTCGGACGCCCGAGGACTCCTTAGTCCAGGACTCCCTCACCAGACACCACGGACCCTGGTGTCTGGCCCCTGGACTCCACAAAACTTCCTTTTGCGCTTTCCAAAAACCTTGTGGGCTTTCCCCTTTGGCCCAAATAAAGTGTTCTCGTACCCAAACATTTTGGGAAACATCCGGGACCCCTTCCGGTGAATTTCGGAACCCTTCTAGATACCAAACGCTATTATCCCATATATCAATCTTTATATTCGGACCATTCCAGAGTTCCTCGTCATGTCTGTGATATCATCCAGGACTCCGAACAACATTTGGTCACCAACATACATAACTCATATAATACTATATCGTAAACGAACGTTAAGCGTGCAGACCCTACGGGTTCGAGAACTATGTAGACATGACCGAGACATCTCTCTGGTCAATAACCAATAGCGGAACCTGGATGCTCATATTGGCTCCTACATATTCTACGAAGATCTTTATCGGTCGAACCGCATAACAACATACGTTGTTCCCTTTGTCATCGGTATGTTACTTGCCCGAGATTCGATCGTCGGTATCATCATACCTAGTTCAATCTCGTTACCGGCAAGTCTCTTTACTCGTTCCATAATGCAACATCCCACAACTAACTTATTAGTCACACTGCTTGCAAGACTTATAGTGATGTGCATTACTGAGAGGGCCCAGAGATACCTCTCCGACAATCGGACTGACAAATCCTAATCTCGATCTATGCCAACTCAACAAACACCATCGGAGACACCTGTAGAGCATCTTTATAATCACCCAGTTACGTTGTGACGTTTGATAGCACACTAAGTGTTCCTTTGGTATTCAGGAGTTGCATAATCTCATAGTCATAGGAACATGTATAAGTTATGAAGAAAGCAATAGCAATAAACTAAACAATCATAGTGCTAAGCTAACGGATGGGTCAAGTCAATCACATCATTCTCTAATGATGTGATCCCATTCATCAAATGACAACTCATATCTATGGCTAGGAAACTTAACCATCTTTGATTAACGAGCTAGTCAAGTAGAGGCATACTAGTGACACTCTGTTTGTCTATGTATTCACACATGTACTAAGTTTCTGGTTAATACAGTTCTAGCATGAATAATAAACATTTATCATGACATAAGGAAATATAAATAACAACTTTATTATTGCCTCTAGGGCATATTTCCTTAAAAAATCCTCTCAAAATTTTGGCCCAATCAGAGTTATGGATCTCCGGGAATATAAGAAACGGTTTTCAGCCAAAATAGGGTTGCGAAATAGAATAGAAACACACACACACACACACACACACACACACACAGAGAGAGAGAGAGAGAGAGATCCAATCTCAAAGGGGCTCCTGCCCTCCGGGAGCCATGGCGGCCAAGGACCAGAGGGGAAACCCTCCTCTCATCTAGGGGGAGAAGAAGAAGGAGGGGGCTCTCCCCCTCTCTTTCGGTGGCGCCAGAGCGCCGCCGAGGGGGAGGGTGTAACGCCCTCGATGCGGCTATATCTCCCACGTGTCGAAGCACGACTTAGAGGCATAACCGCATTGAAAGCAATGTCGCAAGTGAGGTAATCTTCACACAACCCATGTAATACATAAGGGAAAGAGATACATAGTTGGCTTACAATCGCCACTTCACACAATTACATGAATAAAGCATTACATCATCCAGATACAATCAAGGTCCGACTACGGAACCAAAATAAAAGAAGACTACTCCAAATGCTACACAGATCCCCGATCGTCCCCAACTGGGCTCCACTACTGGTCAACTAGAACGAAACAACACAAAGGACAAGATCTTCATCGAGCTCCTCCTGAGCTTGGTTGCGTCATCTGCACGGACTCATCGGCACCTGCAAGCTGGTTTTGGACGTATTTGTGAGTCACGAGGACTCAGCAATCTCACACCCTCGCGATCAAGACTATTTAAGCTTAAGGGTAAGGTAAAACTATGAGGTGGAGCTGCAGCAAGCGACTAGCATATATGGTGGCTAACATACGCAAAAGAGAGCGAGAAGAGAAGGCAAAGCACGATCGAACAACTATGATCAAGAAGTGATCCTAGAACAACCTACGTCAAGCATAACTCCAACACCGTGTTCACTTCCCAGACTCCGCCGGAAAGAGACCATCACGGTTACACACATGGTTGATGTATTTTAATTAAGGTCAACTTCAGGTTTTCTACAACCGGACATTAACAAATTCCCATCTGCCCATAACCGTCGGCACGGCTTTCGAAAGTTCAAAACCCTGTAGGGGTGTCCCAACTTAGCCCATCACAAGCTCTCGCGGTCAACGAAGGATATTCCTTCTAGCGGGAAGACCCGATCAGACTCGGAATCCCGGTTACAGGACAACTTCGACAAGTTAAAACAAATCCAGCAACACCGCCCGAATGTGCTGACAAATCCCGATAGGAGCTGCACATATCTCCTTCTCAGGGCACACTCAGATTGTCTAAACTTCCGGTAGGCCAGCCCAGAGTTGCCCCTGGTGGCCACCGGCGGCTGACAGTTTGGACCAACACTCAGAGGAGCACTGGCCCGGGGAGGTTAAAATAATGATGACCCTTGAGTCTGCAGAAACCAAGGGAAAGAAAAGGCTAGGTGGCGAATGGTAAAACCAAGTTTGGGCATTGCTGGAGGAGTTTTATTCAAGGCGAACTGTCAAGGGGTTCCCATTATAGCCCAACCGCGTAAGGAACGCAAAATCCGGGAACATAACGCCGATATGACGGAAACTAGGGCGGCAAGAGTGGAACAAAACACCAGGCATAAGGCCGAGCCTTCCACCCTTTACCAAGTATATAGATGCATTAATTAAATAAGAGATATTGTGATATCCCAACAAGTAAACATGTTCCAACAAGGAACAACATCTCCATGTTCCAACAAGGAACAAACTTCAATCTTCACCTGCAACTAACAATGCTATAAGAGGGGCTGAGCAAAGCGGTAACATAGCCAAACAACGGTTTGCTAGGACAAGGTGGGTTAGAGGCTTGGTTCAACAATATGGGAGGCATGATAAGCAAATGGTAGGTATCGCAGCATAGGCATAGCAAAAGAGCGAGCATCTAGCAAGCAAAGATAGAAGTGATTTCGAGGGTATGGTCATCTTGCCTGAGATCCCGCAAGCAAGAAGAACGAGTCCATGAAGAAGACAAACGGACATAGATGAACGGATCCTCACAACACGACGTTATCGAAACCAACCCGAAGAAGCACACCAGAAAGAAGCAAACAACATAGTAAACAACCACCACATAAACATGGCATGATGCACAAACAGTTATGATGCATGTCCGGTTTTAATGAAGCATGGCATGGCAAGGTTCAACAAGTAATACTACAAATTAAGTGGAGCTCAATATGCAACGAGTTGCATATTGACGGAACACCACATCAATTAATTTAGTTCGATCCCGTTTATGTACCCAACAATATTAAATGTTGTTTAGCATGGCAAGAGGTGAAGCATAATAAAACTACCTATCTAGACAAGTTTAAATGAGGCCGAAAACAACGAACAACAATTCCGGTAAATCCCCATATGCATATTTTAGGTTTGGTACTGTTCTTCCCTAAACACAAATTTAGAGTTATTAAACATGCAAAGTAAAGCCACCATGTTAAACTAGGCATTTTTCCACCCCATTTACATATAAAGTTTATTAAATTCGGAGTTATAGTTATTTGGTTATGAATTAAAGCATTTTAACATGGCATAGGAGTAAATTTAACCAAACATCATTTTAAGCATTTCAAACATAGATGAAAGTGGCAAATTATTAAACTAGATGAAATTCTAAGCAAGTTTCATATTTAAAGTTTTTACATATGATGCACCGTTTGTGAGTAATGAAATGCATGAAGTTTAGGGGCTGATCTGCAAAAGTGCAAATCCCTGGAAATTGACTAATTCACAGATCTGGAAAAAAGGCTACACTGTACCGAAACTAAAACTGGAGCAGGCCCAACAAAAAAAAAGAAAAAAAGGCGCTGGGGCTCTCTCACCATGGGCCAAGGCCCGGTTTATGGAGATGGCAAGGAGGCGCGCTGGGCCATGGGCGCGATGCTGGGCCTTGGCGCTGGGCTGGAGGCGCGCTGGGACTAGGCGGCTTGGCGGATGCACGGTCAACACGCGGCGGGGTGCTCGTTCCCGAGCTGCCGCTCGATGCAGAGGAAAACACACAAAGGAAGCGAGACGCTGGCGGCTTCAGGCGATGCGGGGAAGCGGCGGCGCGCACAGGAGGTCAGGGAAGGACGGGTTCGTGGCGGAGGCGGCGAGATCCCACGGTCCCCGGCCGGATCTGGCGCGGAGCGACGGCGAGGACCTGCGTGGGAGCTCCATAAGGGAAGTGGCAACTGCTATTACCTGAAGAAAAAAGGAGAGAGAGATTCAGGGATGGAACGGGAAAGGAGAAGGACGAGAAGGAAGCAGAGGGACGCGACAGTCCTGCTAGTTCTGGTCGCCGGTTGCGGAGGTGATGAGGCCGCGATCGGCATGAGGCGCTGCTGCTGCTTGAAGGAGACGAAGGCACGGCGATGGATCAAAGGAAGAGGCCGGCCATGGTGTGGCATGCTCCTGTTGTCCTAAAGAAAAAGACAGAGGCCGCGAGGTGAGGGAGAGAGAAGAAACAGGTGAAGGAGAGAGGCGACGGGGAGCTGCTGAAGGAAATATGCCCTAGAGGCCATAATAAAGTTATTGTTTATTTCCTTATATCATGATAAATGTTTATTATTCATGCTAGAATTGTATTAACCAAAAACATAATACATGTGTGAATACATAGACAAACAGAGTGTCACTAGTATGCCTCTACTAGACTAGCTCGTTAATCAAAGATGGTTAAGTTTCCTAACCATGAACAAAGAGTTGTTATTTGATTAACGAGGTCACATCATTAGTTGAATGATCTGATTGACATGACCCATTCCATTAGCTTAGCACCCGATCGTTTAGTATGTTGCTATTGCTTTCTTCATGACTTATACATGTTCCTATGACTATGAGATTATGCAACTCCCGTTTGCCGGAGGAACACTTTGTGTGCTACCAAACGTCACAACGTAACTGGGTGATTATAAAGGAGCTCTACAGGTGTCTCCAATGGTAGATGTTGGGTTGGCGTATTTCGAGAATAGGATTTGTCACTCCGATTGTCGGAGAGGTATCTCTGGGCCCTCTCGGTAATGCACATTACACAAGCCTTGCAAGCATTGCAACTAATGAGTTAGTTGCGGGATGATGTATTACAGAACGAGTAAAGAGACTTGCCGGTAACGAGATTGAACTAGGTATTGGATACCGACGATCGAATCTCGGGCAAGTAACATACCGATGACAAAGGGAACAACGTATGTTGTTATGCGGTCTGACCGATAAAGATCTTTGTAGAATATGGAGGAGCCAATATGGGCATCCAGGTCCCGCTATTGGTTATTGACCGGAGACGTGTCTCGGTCATGTCTACATTGTTCTTGAACCGTAGGGTCCGCACGCTTAACGTTACGATGACAGTTATTATGAGTTTATGCATTTTGATGTACCGAAGGTAGTTCGGAGTCCCGGATGTGATCACGGACATGACGAGGAGTCTCGAAATGGTCGAGACATAAAGATTGATATATTGGAAGCCTATATTTGGATATCGGAAGTGTTCCAGGTAAAATCGGGATTTTACCGGATTACCTGGAGGTTACTGGAAACCCCGGGGAGCCATATGGGCCTTATTGGGCTTTAGTGGAAAGGTGAAAGGGGCTTCCATGGTGGGATGCGCGCCTCCCCCCTCCCCTAGTCCTATTAGGACTAGGAGAGGTGTCCGGCCACCTCTCCCTCTCTTTCCCCCTTGGGAGTCCTATTTGGAATAGGATTGGGGGGGAGTCCTACTCCCGGTAGGAGTAGGACTCCTCCTGCGCCCTCCTCTTGGCCGGCCAGCCCCTCCCCCTTGGATCCTTTATATACGGGGGCAGGGGCACCTCTAGACACACAAGTTGATCACTGAGATCGTTCCTTAGCCGTGTGCGGTGCCCCCTGCCACCATATTCCACCTCGATCATATCGTTGTAGAGCTTAGGCGAAGCCCTGCGTCGGTAGAACATCAAGATCGTCACCACGCTGTCGTGCTGACGGAACTCCTCCCCGAAGCTTTGCTGGATCGGAGCCCGGGGATCGTCATCGAGCTGTACGTGTGCTAAGAACTCGGAGGTGCCGGAGTAACAGTGCTTGGATCGGTCGGATCGGGAAGAAGACGTACGACTACTTCCTCTACTCTGTGTCAACGCTTCCGTTGCAATCTACAAGGGTACGTAGATTAGACTCTCCCCCTCGTTGCTATGCATCACCATGATCTTGCGTGTGCGTAGGAAATTTTTTGAAATTACTACGTTCCCCAAAAGTGGCATCCGAGCCTAGGTTTTATGGTTTGATGTTATTTGCACGAGTAGAACACAAGTGAGTTGTGGGCGATACAAGTCATACTGCCTACCAGCATGTCATACTTTGGTTCGGCGGTATTGTTGGACGAGACGACTCGGACCAACCTTACGCGTACGCTTACGCGAGACCGGTTCCCCCGACGTGCTTTGCACACAGGTGGCTTGCGGGCGACTGTCTCTCCAACTTTAGTTGAACCGAGTGTGGCTGCGCCCGGTCCTTGCGAAGGTTAAAACGGAGTCTATTTGACAAACTATCGTTGTGGTTTTGATGCGTAGGTGAGATTGGTTCTTGCTTAAGCCCGTAGCAGCCACGTAAAACATGCAACAACAAAGTAGAGGACGTCTAACTTGTTTTTGCAGGGCATGTTGTGATGTGATATGGTCAAGACATGATGCTAAATTTTATTGTATGAGATGATCTTGTTTTGTAACCGAGTTATCGGCAACTGGCAGGAGCCATATGGTTGTCGCTTTATTGTATGCAATGCAATCGCGATGTAATGTTTACTTTATCACTAAGCGGTAGCGATAGTCGTGGAAGCATAAGATTGGCGAGACGACAACGATGCTACGATGGAGATCAAGGTGTCGCGCCGGTGACGATGGTGATCATGACGGTGCTTCGGAGATGGAGATCACAAGCACAAGATGATGATGGCCATATCATATCACTTATATTGATTGCATGTGATGTTTATCCTTTTATGCATCTTATCTTGCTTTGATTGACGGTAGCATTATAAGATGATCTCTCACTAAATTATCAAGAAGTGTTCTCCCTGAGTATGCACCGTTGCCAAAGTTCGTCGTGCCCAGATACCACGTGATGATCGGGTGTGATAAGCTCTACGTCCATCTACAACGGGTGCAAGCCAGTTTCGCACACGCAGAATACTCAGGTTAAAACTTGACGAGCCTAGCATATGCAGATATGGCCTCGGAACACGGAGACCGAAAGGTCGAGCGTGAATCATATAGTAGATATGATCAACATAACGATGTTCACCATTGAAAACTACTCCATCTCACGTGATGATCGGTTATGGTTTAGTTGATTTGGATCACGTGATCACTTAGAGGATTAGAGGGATGTCTATCTAAGTGGGAGTTCTTAAGTAATTTGATTAATTGAACTTAAACTTATCATGAACTTAGTACCTGATAGTATCTTGCTTGTTTATGTTGATTGTAGATAGATGGCTCGTGCTGTTGTTCCGTTGAATTTTAATGCGTTCCTTGAGAAAGCAAAGTTGAAAGATGATGGTAGCAATTACACGGACTGGGTCCGTAACTTGAGGATTATCCTCATTGCTGCTCAGAAGAATTACGTCCTGGAAGCACCGCTGGGTGCCAGGCCTGCTGCTGGAGCAACACCAGATGTTATGAACGTCTGGCAGAGCAAAGCTGATGACTACTCGATAGTTCAGTGTGCCATGCTTTACGGCTTAGAATCGGGACTTCAACGACATTTTGAACGTCATGGAGCATATGAGATGTTCCAGGAGTTGAAGTTAATATTTCAAGCAAATGCCCGGATTGAGAGATATGAAGTCTCCAATAAGTTCTATAGCTGCAAGATGGAGGAGAACAGTTCTGTCAGTGAGCATATACTCAAAATGCCTGGGTGTAACAATCACTTGATTCAGATGGGAGTTAATCTTCCAGATGATTGCGTCATTGACAGAATTCTCCAATCACTGCCACCAAGCTACAAGAGCTTCGTGATGAACTATAATATGCAAGGGATGAACAAGACTATTCCCGAGCTCTTCGCAATGCTGAAAGCTGCGGAGGTAGAAATCAAGAAGGAGCATCAAGTGTTGATGGTTAACAAGACCACTAGTTTCAAGAAAAAAGGGCAAAGGGAAGAAGAAGGGGAACTTCAAGAAGAACGGCAAGCAAGTTGCTGCTCAGGAAAAGAAGCCCAAGTCTGGACCTAAGCCTGAAACTGAGTGCTTCTACTGCAAGCAGACTGGTCACTGGAAGTGGAACTGCCCCAAGTATTTGGCGGATAAGAAGGATGGCAAGGTGAACAAAGGTATATGTGATATACATGTTATTGATGTGTACCTTACTAGAGCTCGCAGTAGCACCTGGGTATTTGATACTGCTTCTGTTGCTAATATTTGCAACTCGAAACAGGGACTACGGATTAAGCGAACACTAGCGAAGGACGAGGTGACGATGCGCGTGGGAAACGGTTCCAAAGTCGATGTGATCGCGGTCGGCACGCTACCTCTACATCTACCTTCGGGATTAATATTAGACCTAAATAATTGTTATTTGGTGCCAGCGTTAAGCATGAACATTATATCTGGATCTTGTTTGATGCGAGACGGTTATTCATTTAAATCAGAGAATAATGGTTGTTCTATTTATATGAGTAATATCTTTTATGGTCATGCACCTTTGAAGAGTGGTCTATTTTTGATGAATCTCGATAGTAGTAATACACATATTCATAATGTTGAAGCCAAAAGATGCAGAGTTGATAATGATAGTGCAACTTATTTGTGGCACTGCCGTTTAGGTCATATCGGTGTAAAGCGCATGAAGAAACTCCATACTGATGGGCTTTTAGAACCACTTGATTATGAATCACTTGGTACTTGCGAACCGTGCCTCATGGGCAAGATGACTAAAACACCGTTCTCCGGTACTATGGAGAGAGCAACAGATTTGTTGGAAATCATACATACCGATGTATAAGGATGGCAATGGGTCGGGTTTGGATCGGGTTGACCAATATCAAATCCATATCCATATCCATGGAGGCAGTCCTAGCCCATCCATAAAAAAATCCATGGGCGAAAAATTGTGACCATGTCCAAATCCGATGGATATCCATACCCATTGGATATCCATCGGGTCCTCTCAAGACCTATACATAAGACATAACTCATTGCACAATGTGCACTCCGCATTGGCGTGCTTACTCCTCGCCGTGCAGTCGTAGCCCTTGCGTTGTCCCACTGCTGCAGCCATGCATCAATGCGTGTGTAGAAAAGCGAAGACGGAGGGGTCAAGGAGATTTGGAGTTGGGTTGTCGCAGGCCAGTAGTGGCTGCTGCAGCGATCCACCTTACGTGGGGGAGCGGCTGGCAGCGGCGGCCACCTCTAGGTCTATGAGAGGACTAACTCAAGGAGATGGCACCGATTCTCAATGACAAGTCATTTAATTAGTGTAGATAATAGGATGAGAAGGTGCGTTGGAGTATGTTACGGTGGGGATTGTGTAATTTCTTTTGGATGTTTTAGATAAAGGATAAAATTATAGTGGGACATGTGACTATGGGGTAGGGGTAGCAGAATATTGCTCGTTAAGTCAGAATGTCAGGTCGGGTTTGGATATATCCATGGGTACAAGATTATGTCCATGCCCTATCCACGAGTAACCGGGTCGGGTTTGGGTGCTGCCCATGGGCGCAAAAGCATATCCAAACCCTATCCATTCGTGTTGGATATCCATGGGTATCCATGTCCATGGATAAAATTGCCATCCTTACCGATGTGGTCCGATGAATATTGAGGCTCGTGGCGGATATCGTTATTTTCTCACTTTCACAGATGATTTAAGCAGATATGGGTATATCTACTTAATGAAACATAAGTCTGAAACATTTGAAAAGTTCAAAGAATTTCAGAGTGAAGTCGAAAATCATCGTAACAAGAAAATAAAGTTTCTACGATCTGATCGTGGAGGAGAATATTTGAGTTACGAGTTTGGTGTACATTTGAAAAATTGTGGAATAGTTTCGCAACTCACGCCACCCGGAACACCACAGCGTAATGGTGTGTCCGTACATCATAATCGTACTTTACTAGATATGGTGCGATCTATGATGTCTCTTACTGATTTACCGCTATCGTTTTGGGGTTATGCTTTAGAGACGGGCGCATTCACGTTAAATAGGGCGACATCAAAATCCGTTGAGACGACGCCTTATGAACCATGGTTTGGCAAGAAACCAAAGTTGTCGTTTCTTAAAGTTTGGGGCTGCGATGCTTATGTGAAAAAGCTTCAACCTGATAAGCTCGAACCCAAATCGGAAAAATGTGTCTTCATAGGATACCCAAAGGAGACTGTTGGGTACACCTTCTATCACAGATCCGAAGGCAAGACATTCGTTGCTAAGAATGGATCATTTCTAGAGAAGGAGTTTCTCTCGAAAGAAGTGAGTGGGAGGAAAGTAGAACTTGACAAGGTAACTGTACCTGCTCCCTTATTGGAAAGTAGTACATCACAGAAAACTGTTTCTGCGACACCTATACCAATTAGTGAGGAAGCTAATGATGATGATCATGAAACTTCAGGGCAAGATACTACTGAACCTCGTAGATCAACCAGAGTAAGATCCGCACCAGAGTGGTACGGTAATCCTGTTCTAGAAGTCATGCTACTAGATCATGATGAACCTACGAACTATGGAGAAGCGATGGTGAGCCCAGATTCCGCAAAATGGCTTGAAGCCATGAAATCTGAGATGGGATCCATGTATGAGAACAAAGTATGGACTTTGGTTGACTTGCCCAATGATCGGCAAGCAATTGAGAATAAACGGATCTTCAAGAAGAAGACTGACGCTGACGGTAATATTACTGTCTATAAAGCTCGACTTGTCGCAAAAGGTTTTCGACAAGTTCAAGGGGTTGACTACGATGAGACCTTCTCACCCGTAGCAATGCTTAAGTCTGTCCGAATCATGTTAGCAATTGCCGCGTTTTATGATTATGAAATATGGCAGATGGATGTCAAAACTGCATTCCTGAATGGATTTCTGGAAGAAGAGTTGTATATGATGCAACCGGAAGGTTTTGTCGATCCAAAGGGAGCTAACAAAGTGTGCAAGCTCCAGCGATCCATTTATGGACTGGTGCAAGCATCTCGGAGTTGGAATAAACGCTTTGATAGTGTGATCAAAGCATTTGGTTTTATACAGACTTTCGGTGAAGCCTGTATTTACAAGAAAGTGAGTGGGAGCTCTGTAGCATTTCTGATATTATATGTGGATGACATATTGCTGATTGGAAATGATATAGAATTTCTGGATAGCGTAAAGGGATACTTGAATAAGAGTTTTTCAATGAAAGACCTCGGTGAAGCTGCTTACATATTAGGCATAAAGATCTATAGAGATAGATCAAGACGCTTAATTGGACTTTCACAAAGCACATACCTTGACAAGATTTTGAAGAAGTTCAAAATGGATCAAGCAAAGAAAGGGTTCTTGCCTGTGTTACAAGGTGTGAAGTTGAGTCAGACTAAATGCCCGACCACTGCAGAAGATAGAGAGAAAATGAAAGATGTTCCCTATGCTTCAGCCATAGGCTCTATCATATATGCAATGCTGTGTACCAGACCTGATGTGTGCCTTGCTATAAGTTTAGCAGCGAGGTACCGAAGTAATCCAGGAGTGGATCACTGGACAGCGGTCAAGAACATCCTGAAATACCTGAAAAGGACTAAGGATATGTTTCTCGTGTATGGAGGTGACAAAGAGCTCACCGTAAGAGGTTACGCTGATGCAAGCTTGGACACTGATCCGGACGATTCTAAATCGCAAACCGGATACGTGTTTACTTTAAACGGTGGAGCTGTCAGTTGGTGCAGTTCTAAACAAAGCGTCGTAGCGGGATCTACATGTGAAGCGAAGTACATAGCTGCTTCGGAAGCAGCGAACGAAGGAGTCTGGATGAAGGAGTTCATATCCGATCTAGGTGTCATACCTAGTTCATCGGGTCCAATGAAAATATTTTGTGACAATACTGGTGCAATTGCTTTGGCAAAGGAATCCAGATTTCACAAGAGGACCAAACACATCAAGAGACGCTTCAATTCCATCCGGGATCTAGTCCAGGTGGGAGACATAGAGATTTGCAAGATACCTACGGATCTGAATGTTGCAGACCCGTTGACTAAGCCTCTTCCACGAGCAAAACATGATCGGCACCAAGGCTCCATGGGTGTTAGAATCATTACTGTGTAATCTAGATTATTGACTCTAGTGCAAGTGGAAAACTGAAGGAAATATGCCCTAGAGGCAATAATAAAGTTATTATTTATTTCCTTATATCATGATAAATGTTTATTATTCATGCTAGAATTGTATTAACCGGAAACATAATACATGTGTGAATACATAGACAAACAGAGTGTCACTAGTATGCCTCTACTAGATTAGCTCGTTAATCAAAGATGGTTAAGTTTCCTAACCATGAACAAAGAGTTGTTATTTGATTAATGAGGTCACATCATTAGTTGAATGATCTGATTGACATGACCCATTCCATTAGCTTAGCACCCGATCGTTTAGTATGTTGCTATTGCTTTCTTCATGACTTATACATGTTCCTATGACTATGAGATTATGCAACTCCCGTTTGCCGGAGGAACACTTTGTGTGCTACCAAACGTCAAAACGTAACTGGGTGATTATAAATGAGCTCTACAGGTGTCTCCAATGGTAGATGTTGGGTTGGCGTATTTCGAGAATAGGATTTGTCACTCCGATTGTCGGAGAGGTATCTCTGGGCCCTCTCGGTAATGCACATTACACAAGCCTTGCAAGCATTGCAACTAATGAGTTAGTTGCGGGATGATGTATTACAAAATGAGTAAAGAGACTTGCTGGTAACGAGATTGAACTAGGTATTGGATACCGACGATCGAATCTCGGGCAAGTAACATACCGATGACAAAGGGAACAACGTATGTTGTTATGTGGTCTGACCGATAAAGATCTTCGTAGAATATGCAAGAGCCAATATGGGCATCCAGGTCCCGCTATTGGTTATTGACCGGAGACGTGTCTCGGTCATGTCTACATTGTTCTCGAACCGTAGGGTCCGCACGCTTAACGTTACGATGACAGTTATTATGAGTTTATGCATTTTGATGTACCGAAGGTAGTTCGGAGTCCCGGATGTGATCACGGACATGACGAGGAGTCTCGAAATGGTCGAGACATAAAGATTGATATATTGGAAGCCTATATTTGGATATCGGAAGTGTTCCGGGTAAAATCGGGATTTTACCAGATTACCGGGAGGTTACCGGAAACCCCCGGGAGCCATATGGGCCTTATTGGGCTTTAGTGGAAAGGTGAAAGGGGCTGCCATGGTGGGCTGCGCGCCTCCCCCCCTCCCCTAGTCCTATTAGGACTAGGAGAGGTGGCCGGCCACCTCTCTCTCTCTTTCCCCCTTGGGAGTCCTATTTGGAATAGGATTGGGGGGGAGTCCTACTCCCGGTAGGAGTAGGACTCCTCCTGCGCCCTCCTCTTGGCCGGCCAGCCCCTCCCCCTTGGATCATTTATATACGGGGGTAGGGGGCACCTCTAGACACACAAGTTGATCATTGAGATTGTTCCTTAGCCGTGTGCGGTGCCCCTGCCACCATATTCCACCTCGATCATATCGTTGTAGAGCTTAGGCGAAGCCCTGCGTCGGTAGAACATCAAGATCGTCACCACGCTGTCGTGCTGACGGAACTCCTCCCCGAAGCTTTGCTGGATCGGAGCCCGGGGATCGTCATCGAGCTGTACGTGTGCTAAGAACTCGGAGGTGCCGGAGTAACGGTGCTTGGATCGGTCGGATCGGGAAGAAGACGTACGACTACTTCCTCTACTCTGTGTCAACGCTTCCGTTGCGATCTACAAGGGTACGTAGATCAGACTCTCCCCCTCGTTGTTATGCATCACCATGATCTTGCGTGTGCGTAGGAATTTTTTTGAAATTACTACGTTCCCCAACAGCTGCATCAACAGGGGGCAGGAGGCTTCGGGCGCCGGGCATCCACGAACTCGGGTGCTGCTCAACGGCAAGAGGACGGAGAGAATGGAGCAAGGCGTCGGTGGATCGAGTGCTCGGGGAGGCGTTGGATCGAGCGAGGTGGAGGGCGAGGGCTGGTTGGACCGGTGCTGAGAACGAGGTGGAGTTGCGGTTGCTGCGCGAGGAAATCCCGATGTGGATTTGGAAAGCGGCGGCGGGCGACGGGGCACATCTCCTAGATTTTAGGGTTTGTCCCAAAAGACTAGGAGTGGAGTATAAATACATCACAGGTTAGGTTAGGGGCTACCTTGTCCCTCTGATCGTAATCGGACGGTCACGAATAATTAGGTTAGGGGGGCAATTAACAAAACGGAGATGTTTTGTAGATGTTTGGGGATGATCTGGACACGACGGTGACGACTGCTCAGGTCGGGTCCGGGACAATCTCTGGACGCGCGTGCGAGGAGGGCCGCGGGCTGACGAGAGAGGTTAGGTTGGACCTGGCGGTAGGTAGTGGGCTGTGTAGATGGTCTCGAGCTGAGAGAAGAGAAGAGAGGGAGGCCCGGCGACTATTTCCGGAGACCGAAAACGTTGACGTTAGACCGGCTATAATGCCGCTATAGTTTAACGGTTGGGCTATCAAACGAACTCCAAATGCGATGAAACTTGACAGGCGGTCTATCTACACTATAATAAGACCACACGTCAACTCTCATCCCATTCCGAGAACATTTTCCGGCCACTTATAAAATATTATTTCAGACATGCCGCGGGCGCGTGCAAGTGTGGTCAGAACGGACAACGGAAGGAACGGGGAGGCCGGGACGGATGCGAGTTTTGAATACATGAAGATGCAATGCACATGATGACATGATATGATGCAACATGCAAGCAAAAGACAAGGCAACAATAGTGAATAACTGGAGGACACCTGGCACAGCGGTCCGGGGCGTCACAACACTCCACCACTACGAGAGGATCTCGTCCCGAGATCTAGAATGGCACCGGAGGGGGAAAACGAAAGAGAAAAGAGAAGAGGTAAAACTAAGTTGCTTCTTTGACAAAACAAGTAAGACCAAAGAACCTTGAAAAGGTTAAGCCATTTCGAGAAAAGAATAGAACGGAGATGACGAAGTTGAAAACACTCCGTTAGAAAAAAGAGGAACAAGGAAGAACAAATTCGAACAGCACTCCGGTTGAGAAGGGATGCAAGACTTGATAAGGCGAAAAGAGCTTGAGGAAAAAGGACACAACACTCCGGTTAAATGGATAAACCAAGAAAAGAACACGATCCTGACAAAACGAAAAGATGGGTTGAAGAGAGCAACATCACAAAGCCTCCGGAACAAAAGTAAGAATGGAATAGGATGAACGAAGGGAAACAAGATCTCGAGGGAGCACGCTTACAACAAATGCTAGAACGGAGTTGTTGGAAAACCAACAACGAAAAGAATAATCTTGATATGGTCTTATGGAATACATCTCAAAAATTATGAGGTGACAACCTGCCACTCACGGGAAGAAGAATTGGATTGGCATGAACAAAGGGGACGAGAAGCTTATTTCACCGGGAGGGTAGATGAAGAACTTGGATCATATATGAGCACCATTATAGCAACAATCCTTAGGGAAGGCTTTAGGTGAAATATAACCCAAGATAACTCCAATGACGAGATTGATGGATTTAAAATATCTCATTCTTGACAACATGTGAATCATGAAAACATGAACTCAAATTATAAAGAATGACATAATACCACCTCCAATAATATGGAAGAAAGAATTGCACTCCGGATAGCAAGATGAAGAAAGCTTGAGCTCCTTTGAAAAGAATCTCAATGAACACTTGGAGAAGGAATTATTTCTTTGATGAACCATCATGTATAGCCTCCATGAAGAAACTCCGGTAACAAAAGGATGATCAAACGGAAGGAAAGAGAAGTTGAAAACACAAGGTGAAACCTTGTAATGATTTAGATGAATCTCCGTGGTGATATAATTGCGAGAGCTTGGGACTCCGGGAAAGAAAAATGAATCAAGTGAAACCGAGAATTTGATGAGCCTCTGGAATAAGGAATTACTCACTTCGATGAAACAAGAATAAGAATTACATTCTGCTTATCCTTCCCCAATTAAATTGATGACAATCAACGAATTTGACATATTACTTATTCTCATTGAAAAGGATTAAGAGAGATATAGCAAAACTTGAGAAGGTCTTCAACGAACCACCGTAAGAATTGAAACAATGAATAAATTGATATGATAAATGAAGGAAGAAGAATCTTGAGCGAACCACCGTAAGAATTGAAAATGAACGAAGAAAAGATAAAGAAACACTGGGAAGAATTAGCAAATGAACGAAGAAGCTTGAGGGGATTTAGTTACATGAGAACGAAGAGATCAAGAACTGATTATAGGATAATTGATCGATGCACCGGTAAGATTAGGAGAACAAAAACTGAAAGCTGGGAATGAATAATATTTGAAAAGATGGCCTTCGGAGGAAATAAATGGAAACAACTCATGAAATGCTACGGGTGGGTGAAAAGAGTTGTCACAATTGAAAACAATTATGAGAGGATGGCCTTGAACTAGAACCATGAATCTTTGATAGATCAAAACAAGATTCAAGGGGAAACTCTTCTTCGGTCTTCAAAATTCTGAGAATGATGACGAGAAACACCACCAAGAATTATTGAGGCACACCGGAATGAAGAATGGAAAAGTTGAGCCAACGATGAAAAGAATTTGAAAGATCTTGGAGAAAGACATTTGATTGATGATAATTCATTCTTACGTCAAACTTTGAAATGAATTTGAGACTAACTTTGGGAGAATAAGAAGAGTCAGGTAAGATCCTGGGAAAAGACTTGTGGGTTAGGGCCCACTCAAAAGAAACACCGTTGAAATGATTACTTGAAAAGGAGAATGCACCGGTTGAATTAAATGGCTTGAATGAGAAAACAACCTCGAAATAGGTTGAACTGATCTTGAAAGAAAAGACGAGCCTTCTGAGATATATTGAGCACTCCGGGACAATAGGATAGCGAGAGGTGAACGATTAAGAATTGCACCGGCATGAGAAAACCTTGAAATGAGGAAAAGGATATGATCCACAAAGTTTAAATTGAATCCACCTGAGAAGAAAACGAGTGAAGAGTGACGAACTTGAAACTCCGTTAGCATCTTCCTGAGAATCACCGGATAAGAACATTGACGGAAAATGATGGAGAGACTTCACAAGAATAAAAGGATACTTGATTAAGACATCTGAGTCCTTGAGGAAAAAGTGTGGGTGAGCGGGAAAAACAAAGGCAACTTGGAGACGGGTGAAACAAACACCATTGAGAGAGCTTGAGTTGATCTTGCAGATGTTGACATGATCGGATCCACTTGAAGAGAAGCACACCAGTGAAAAGGATTGACATGACAAACTCGATGATCGAGAAGGATTAGTATCCACATAGAAATATGAGAACACCACTTAGGAAAGCTATGGAATCAACATTTGACTTCGAAGCAACTCGAATACCACAACTCCAAAAAAAACAAGGATTGGCTTGCAGAATAAGCCGGAACAAACATATGATAGAGATTTCGTCTGAAGTTTTCGTGGTGGGGCCTACATGGGCTCGATCGTACAGCACCATCATGTACAAGGCAGTGCACATGACATACGAAGCGTCCCCGAGTCGTCATAGCCAAGGACTCTTTAAGACACAACGAGACCACTGTAAAACCAACCGTGGATAGGCGGACCACTAGACGTCGAACCCCAATTTCATATCATACATCTGTCGGAAAGATATCCTAAGAGCTACTTGAATTCCCACTTATAAACTCCCGAAATTTTCCGGTTATGCAATCAAGTGTTGGGGATACAGGGGAAGCATAATATCTCACCCAAACTAACAAATCCTACATCCAGCTGTATCCATCCTTCAACACATAACCAAGAAATCTTCGGAAATCATTTACCTCAACCTTCGAAAAGCATCTGTTATACGAGTTATGGCAATACTCCCGAACTCCCGCCCCAGTACTGGGTGGCGTCGAGGTTATCTCACCAACAACTGCATAAAAGAGATTTTCGATGTCGGCGAAACTAAACTCAGGTATTCCAGAACTGCAACGATAAAATTGTGACGACAACACCTCGGAGCTCAACTCCCCGGGACACTGCCACAACCCCTAAATGACAGGAGGCACTAAGAACAATGTTCTCATCACAAATCGATCGGAACGATTCCAAGATACCCGCGTGATCCTAAAAAAAATTTAGTGAAATTTGAGAAGAAAAGAGTCAAAACTCTACGTCAAGATGCCTTACCAGAGCGATGAAGGGACTGGGGAGTAAAAAGAATTCCTAAACTCTCCGATATATAATTCCTAAATGACTCAAAACATTTTTCTAGACTCAACAACGTCAGCTAATTCGATCAAGCAGTGGGGGCTCCTAAGGTCGGGGAAGGCTCTGATTACCAACTTGTAACGTCCTCGATGCGGCTATATCTCCCACGTGTCAAAGCACGACTTAGAGGCTTACAATCGTTGGCTTACAATCGCCACTTCATACAATTACATGAATAAAGCATTACATCATCCAGATACAATCAAGGTCCGACTACGGAACCAAAATAAAAGAAGACTACTCCAAATGCTACACAGATCCCCGATCGTCCCCAACTGGGCTCCACTACTGGTCAACTAGAACGAAACAACACAAAGGACAAGATCTTCATCGAGCTCCTCCTGAGCTTGGTCGCGTCATTTGCACGGACTCATCGGCACCTGCAAGCTGGTTTTGGAAGTATTTGTGAGTCACGGGGACTCAGCAATCTCACACCCTCGCGATCAAGACTATTTAAGCTTAAGGCTAAGGTAAAAGTATGAGGTGGAGCTGCAGCAAGCGACTAGCATATATGGTGGCTAACATACGCAAAAGAGAGCGAGAAGAGAAGGCAAAGCACGATCGAACAACTATGATCAAGAAGTGATCCTAGAACAACCTGCGTCAAGCATAACTCCAACACCGTGTTCACTTCCCGGACTCCGCCGGAAAGAGACCATCACGGTTACACACACGGTTGATGTATTTTAATTAAGGTCAACTTCAGGTTTTCTACAACCGGACATTAACAAATTCCCATCTGCCCATAATCGCGGGCACGACTTTCGAAAATTCAAAACCCTGCAGGGGTGTCCCAACTTAGCCCATCACAAGCTCTCGCGGTCAACGAAGGATATTCCTTCTAGCGGGAAGACCCGATCAGACTCGGAATCCCGGTTACAAGACAACTTCGACAAGTTAAAACAAATCCTGCAACACCGCCCGAATGTGCCGACAAATCCCGATAGGAGCTGCACATATCTCGTTCTCAGGGCACACTCAGATTGTCTAAACTTCCGGTAGGCCAGCCCAGAGTTGCCCCTGGTGGCCACCGGCGGCTGACAGTTTGGACCAACACTCAGAGGAGCACTGGCCCGGGGGGGTTAAAATAATGATGACCCTTGAGTCTGCAGAACCCAAGGGAAAGAAAAGGCTAGGTGGCGAATGGTAAAACCAAGGTTGGACATTGCTGGAGGAGTTTTATTCAAGGCGAACTGTCGAGGGGTTCCTATTATAGCCCAACCGCGTAAGGAACGCAAAATCCGGGAACATAACGCTGATATGACGGAAACTAGGGCGGCAAGAGTGGAACAAAACACCAGGCATAAGGCCGAGCCTTCCACCCTTTACCAAGTATACAGATGCATTAATTAAATAAGAGATATTGTGATACCCCAACAAGTAAACATGTTCCAACAAGGAACAACATCTCCATGTTCCAACAAGGAACAAACTTCAATCTTCACCTGCAACTCACAACGCTATAAGAGGGGCTGAGCAAAACGGTAACATAGCCAAACAACGGTTTGCTAGGACAAGGTGGGTTAGAGGCTTGGTTCAACAATATGGGAGGCATGATAAGCAAATGGTAGGTATCGCAACATAGGCATAGCAAAAGAGCGAGCATCTAGCAAGCAAAGATAGAAGTGATTTCGAGGGTATGGTCATCTTGCCTGAGATCCCGCAAGGGAGAAGAACGAGTCCATGAAGAAGACAAACGTACGTAGATGAACGGATCCTCACAACACGACATTATCGAAACCAACCCGAAGAAGCACACCGGAAAGAAGCAAACAACATAGTAAACAACCACCACATAAACATGGCATGATGCACAAACAGTTATGATGCATGTCCGGTTTAATGAAGCATGGCATGGAAAAGTGCAACAAGTAATACTACAAATTAAGTGGAGCTCAATATGCAACGAGTTGCATATTGACGGAACACCACATCAATTAATTTAGTTCGATCCTGTTTATGTACCCAACAATATTAAATGTTGTTTAGCATGGCAAGAGGTGAAGCATAATAAAACTACCTATCTAGACAAGTTTAAATGAGGCCGGAAACAACGCACAACAATTCCGGTAAATCCCCATATGCATATTTCAGGTTTGGTACTGTTCTTCCCTAAACACAAATTTAGAGTTATTAAACATGCAAAGTAAAGCCACCATGTTAAACTAGGCATTTGTCCACCCCATTTACATATAAAGTTTATTAAATTCGGAGTTATGGTTATTTGGTTATGAATTAAAGCATTTTAACATGGCATAGGAGTAAATTTAAGCAAACATCATTTTAAGCATTTCAAACATAGATGAAAGTGGCAAATTATTAAACTAGATGAAATTCTAAGCAAGTATCATATTTAAAGTTTTTTACATATGATGCACCGTTTGTGAGTAATGAAATGCATGAAGTTTAGGGACCGATCTGCAAAAGTGCAAATCCCTGGAAATTGACTAATTCACAGATCTGAAAAAAGGCTACACTGTGCCGAAACAAAAACTAGAGCAGGCCCAACAAAAAAAAGAAAAAAAAGGCGCTGGGGCTCTCTCACCATGGGCCAAGGCCCGGTTTGTGGAGATGGCAAGGAGGTGCGCTGGGCCATGGGCGCGATGCTGGGCCTTGGCGCTGGGCTGGAGGCGCGCTGGGACTAGGCGGCTTGGCGGATGCACGGTCAACGTGCGGCGGGGTGCTTGTTCCCGAGCTGCCGCTTGATGCAGAGGAAAACACACAGAGGAAGCGAGACGCTGGCGGCTTCAGGCGATGCGGGGAAGCGGCGGCGCGCACAGGAGGTCAGGGAAGGACGGGTTCATGGCGGAGGCGGCGAGATCCCGTGGTCCCCGGCCGGATCTGGCGCGGAGCGACGGCGAGGACCTGCGTGGGAGCTCCATAAGGGAAGTGGCAACTGCTATTACCCGAAGAAAAAAAGGAGAGAGATTCAGGGATGGAACGGGGAAGGAGAAGGACGAGAAGGAAGCAGAGGGACGCGACGGTCCTGCTGGTTCTGGTCGCTAGTTGCGGAGGTGATGAGGCCGCGATCGGCATGAGGCGCTGCTGTTGCTTGAAGGAGACGAAGGCACGGTGATGGATCGAAGGAAGAGGTCGGCCATGGTGGGGCATGCTCCTGTCGTCCTGAAGAAAAAGACAGATGCCGCGAGGTGAGGGAGGGAGAAGAAACAGGGGAAGGAGAGAGGCGACGGGGAGCTGCATCAACAGGGGGGCAGGAGGCTTCGGGCGCCGGGCATCCACGAACTCGGGTGCTGCTCAACGGCAAGAGGACGGAGAGGATGGAGCAAGGCGTCGGTGGATCGAGTGCTCAGGGAGGCGTTGGATCAAGTGAGGTGGAGGGCGAGGGCTGGTTGGACCGGCGCTGAGAACGAGGTGGAGTTGCGGTTGCTGCGGGAGGAGATCCCGATGTGGATTTGGAAAGCGGCGGCGGGCGACGGGGCACATCCCCTAGATTTTAGGGTTTGTCCCAAAAGACTAGGAGTGGAGTATAAATACATCACAGATTAGGTTAGGGGCTACCTTGTCCCTCCGATCGTAATCGGACGGTCACGAATAATTAGGTTAGGGGGCCCAATTAACAAAACGGAGATGTTTTGTAGATGTTTGGGGATGATCCGGACACGACGGTGACGACTGCTCGGGTCAAGTCCGGGACAATCTCCAGACGCGCGCGCGAGGAGGGCCGCGGGCTGACGAGAGAGGTTAGGTTGGACCTGGCGGTAGGTAGTGGGCTGTGTGGACGGTCTCGAGCTGAGAGAAGAGAAGAGAGGGAGGCCCGGCGACTATTTCCGGAGACCGAAAACGTCCGACGTTAGACCGGCTATAATGCCGCTATAGTTTAACGTTTGGGCTATCAAACGAACTCCGAATGCGATGAAACTTGACAGGCGGTCTATCTACACTATAATAAGACCACACGTCAACTTTCACCCCATTTCGAGAACATTTTCCAGCCACTTATAAAATATTATTTCGGACATGACGCGGGCGCGTGCAAGTGTGGTTGGACTTAGAACGGACAACGGAAGGAACGGGGAGGCCGGGACGGATGCAAGTTTTGAAAATATGAAGATGCAATGCACATGATGACATGATATGATGCAACATGCAAGCAAAAGACAAGGCAACAACAGTGAATAACTGGAGGACACCTGGCACAGCGGTCTCGGGGCGTCACAGGGGGGGACCATCGTGACGACGATCTACACAAACAACTTCGCCGTCGTCAACCAACTCTCTCCTCCTCTATGCATAGGTGTAACCTCTCTCTTCCCGTTGTAATCCCTACTTAAACATGGTGCTTTATGCCACATATTATTATCCAATGATGTGTTGACATCCTATGATGTTTGAGTAGATTTGTTTTGTCCTATGGGTTGATTGATGATTGATGATTATGATTGGTTTGAGTTTTATGTTTTATTTTGGTGTTGTCTTATGGTGCCCTTCATGTCGCGCAAGCGCGTGAGATTACTGTTGTAGGGTGTTGCAATACATTCATAATTCGCTTATAGTGGGTTGCATGAGTGACGAAAACACAAACCCAAGTAAGGTGGTTCTTGCGTATGAGAGTAACAAGGACTTGTTACTTAATGCTATGGTTGGGTTTTACCTTAATGATCTTTAGTAGTTGCGGGTGCTTGCTAGAGTTCCAGTCACAAGTGCATATGATCCAAGTACAGAAAGGATGTTAGCTCATGCCTCTCCCTCATATAGAATGACAATAATGATTACCAGTCTAGTTATCAATTGCCTAGAGACAAATCCTTCTCTTGTGTTACAAAAAGCTTTCTACTAAACAACTAACTTTTATTATCTTGCAAATTATCCATAGTTTTATTCTCACTAAGTACTTCTAGTTTTGTTCTTGCAAGCTTATCCCACTACACCTACAAAGTACTTGTAGTTTTATTACTTGTTTCTAGGTAAAGCAAACATTGATGTGCGTAGAGTTGTATCGATGGTCGATAGAACTTGAGAGAATATTAATTCTACCTTTAGCTTCTCGTTGGATTTGACACTCTTATTTATCGAAAAAGACTACAAATAATCCCCTATACTTGTAGGTTATCATGGGCGAAGATGTGGAGTGGACAATGCGTTGTTTGCTTAAATAGCCATGCATAGGCCAACGAAGCATCCCCAGCCTGCGAGGTCACTTCCAAATGAAGGAAGGTGCCAAATAAGTAGAAATCATATTACAACTCCTAGTAGAAATGTCGAGATGGAGAAGGAAAAGGCGTTGTAGCCAATGACAAACGGTCCTTCTTGCCAAATATTCTTGAAGGCTCGATTTAGGGCGATTTTGTGTTGCACATCGACTCGACAACCTCCAAAATATTCCGGAGGGCGCTCCATACGTGTTATAGAGGCTGCCAATATGGCGACTCCGCTAGATTTGCTCTTAGGGCATCTCTAGCAGATACCCAAATGGTCATATTTAGGAAGAAAATTTCTATTTTAGGGAATTAACCATTAGATAGCAGATCCCCATGGACGTAGAGTATCTGCTCCCGAGCTAAAATGCTCCCCGATGAACAGTAAAATCGTGAAAATAGTTTTTTTTAATAATTATGATTTTTTTGGTAAATTTTGACAAATGTTTTGTGTTATTGCAAAATTTCTGCATGAAATGACATTCATGAAAGTTTACAAAAAATGCTAGTTTAGAAAACATTTTGGAGTGCTGATTTTTTGTTGCCACATCTTCCACGAATACTATTTCGTGCTGAAATTTTGCAAGCATACAAAACATTTGTCAAAGTTTACAAAAAAGAATCATAATTTTTTTGAATTTATTTTACTATTTTTTTGATTTTTACTATTCATCAGGGAACATTTAAGCTCATGATCAGAATAGGACTTTCTCCTAAACATCTATATCCTTCAAAACATAATTCTGCATCCCTTAGAAAAGCACACCCTACACTATTTGCACTCAAAGAGGGGCAACCAGGATATTAGGCAACCCGGCCGCCCCTCTCGCCTCCGAGCTGCGCCACCGACACCCTCATTGTCATCAAAATCAGTCTATGCCGCCTCGGTAGCCCCCCACCCTCCCCCCACCTTCTCCTCTGTCGATGACATCGGCTTAGGGCTTATGCTAAATTCTTTGTTGTCACCGCTGCTATTGCAACGCATCAATCGGTCATTGGCGAGCCCCATGTGACCGAAAATGAAGCCACATGAGGTTGGGGAAGAGGTAGGAGCCTCGCCCGCGAGTGCACGCAGGCCGACTGAGTGAAATAGTCCTCTTTACTACCACTGCCATCGGCTTAAACATGATCTCCTCGTGGTGGCATGCCCACTCGGCGGTTCATCGCACCGCAGTAGCACCTCTATCGGATCCACTCGCAGATTATACACCGTTGGCATGGATGCCGCCCCAAATCTAGCGAGCCCCTTCCCTCCTTACTCCATTGCAGCTGCAATACCACATTGTTCAAAAAACCTAACACACACCTAGGAGCCCCAAGCGAGACTTCTTCGCTTGTGGTGGCCGTGAAAGCAAGGTATAACACAAATCCCTCTGTGTTAGCAATTTGGTATATGAATCTCATTGCTTAGAACATTACACACATGCAAAGAGGATTCACTTGCAGCAGATGGATATGGGCGATCTTTTAAAGCTTTACGTAAACCAAATGCTAGGTTACTATTAGCGACCACTGAGAGAAAAACTAGATGTTGCGCTGATAGACACACACGAGAATTAAGTCCAAATCAACGAAAAGCAAGTCCAAATCAAGGAGATGCAAGCTCAAGTCAACGAGATGCAAGCCGGGAGAAGAAAATATAAGATGCTTCAGCTTGCACTCCTAGTTGTTGTAATGATTTAATCCATTCTCCTTGGATCAGCAACAACATTTCTTCTTGTGGGAGCCATTGCAATTTTAAGCACTTAGTTATAGAAACTACTACTCCCTCCGTCCCAAAATAAGTGTTTTAACTTTGTACTAGCTCTAGTATAAATTTGTATTAAGCTCAAGACACTTGTTTTGGAACGGAGGGAGTATGTTCTTACTAATATGCACCTTGAATCAATAACAAAAGTTCTTACAGCTCGGCATTATATTTCGTATGTATCCTATATCAAGTTTAGAATTAAACATGTTATGAAAACATATGCCCAAATAAAAGCTTGTATACAAACATTTGAAAAGGAGTAAAATATTTTTCTTTTTTGAAAATCAAGATGTAGAGGATCTACGAGATGAAGAAATTTAATCTCCTAAAAATAACTTTTTTGAAATAAAGCATACGATTTGGATTTATTCAAAGGATACAAATTGGATTTATAGGATATGGAATTGTGAACCCTCCCGCAAAAAAGAAGAAGAGGAATTTGTGAACCCGCCGGGTTTTGGTACAGCTACCTGCCCGTCCCGTTTTCTTTCACCCCGCCTTCCTCCATCAATCCAGAGTCCAGACACGCCACGCGCTTGCCTCCTTTTCCCCTCTCCTCGCGCACCTTCCCCTTCCTTCTCCACCACCCTCCAGACCAAACTTCCCCGTCCAAGCAAACAATCGAAAAAAAGGGAGGGCGAATTCCGCGCGCCGACGACCTCCCTCGCCGCCGTGTTGGCACTACATGGCCTCGTCGCCCTCGGCGCTCTTGTCCGACTGCCGCCTCCGCTCCTCCGCCGCCTCGCCGAGCACCGTCCGCAGCCTGCATCAGCCTCCTCCTCCTCCCCCGCCACAGCAGCCTCGACTCGTCGTCGAACTCTGCTAGGTTTCTCGCCAGCCGCGCTTCCCCACCCCACCCCCCGTCGCGCCAATTTGGCGGGCGTCAGGAGTCTAGGGTTTGCTGCCTCCCGTGTTTGATTTGATGACTAGGGTTGGTGCCACCGGCGAGGAGTTCGCGCTGCTGGGCAGATTCCTCACGCTTGCTTCCATTCCCATGGCTGGAAAGATACGAATACGACCGTCCGTGTTAGGTTCTATTCGTGTACTACCAGTTACAGTCTCTTTTTGTTAAGAAGCTTGCAATCTTAGGGCTCGGGAGGAAACTAAGATCTCAAGTGCGGTGACTTTTTTTTGTGTGTGGAAACTTGAGAGAGTTTCAAAGAGGGGAAATCAGTGTTGGAGGTTGATTTGGAGGGATTTGTAAGCCAGAGAGGCGGAATAGAAGGAACTGGTGGTGGTAAATCGAGGGGATTTCACCATGGTGGGGAAGGATTTGGTGCTGCAAAGGAATGCTCCTGTGGATATCCGTGAGATTGCTGCCAAGGCCACGCTTCGGGAGGTGCGGCAGAATGGGCACACCTATGTGGAGCTCCGGCGCGTCGGGAAGCGCGTCATCTTCTTCTGCACCATCTGCCTCACCGAGTGCTTCAGCGACAATGTGCTGTTTGATCACCTCAAGGGGAATCTGCACTCACGGCGGTATGCCGAGGCCAAGGTCACCCTGTTTGGGCCCATGCCATGGCCGTTCAATGATGGTGTGCTCTTCTTCAACAACTCACGCGAGAATGATCCACTCTTGCTGGACTCAAGCTCGCATAACACCAGCGAACTTGCTCTGGTTCCCCATCCTGACTTTGCAGGGAATGGCACTGAGGTGACATCAAGGTTGAGAGATGGTTCGAGCTCCCACAATGGTGCAAAAGGCTCATTCAGTGGTGCAAATGGACGTCCGAATGGTAGATCTTCTGCCATAACTGAAGATAGTGCTCTGTCAAACCGCAGTGAAACCGATGGTCCGCTTGTTATTCCTAGCGTGTTGATAAAGGATGTTGTATTGAATTTGCCTGTGCATCTCCTGGGTTATGGAAACATTGCGTACAAGATTGCTGAAACTAGCGAAGGTCGTAAGAAGATCAGCAAAATCTGGTGTGCTTGGATAGGAGAAGAAGCCTCACAGGGCTCTGAGGCATGTACCATCTATGAACAATCTGGTTTTGCCATAGTCAACTTCTCTTATGCATATGAGTTGGGAAGGAAGTGGCCTTCTGAAGATCAGGACCTTCCCATCTCTGCTGGATCTTTCTTTGTCATTGATGAGGCTGGACATCGTGGAAAGCGAAGGAAGAAGTCGTTTTCTGATCAAGAAGCATCTTCAGAAGAGTCTAATGGCCATACCCATGACAGCAGAAGTCAAGCTATTGTTACTGGCTCCCCAACAGGTACCTCATGCAATCTTCAAGTCAGCCCCTTGTCCAGCAAGTCTATGAGGAGAGAGCTGAGGAAGCAGAAGCGACTTGCTGCTGAGAAAGTTTGTGATATTTGTGGGCGATCAATGCTTCCTGGAAAGGATGTAGCCACCTTGCTGAACTGCAGCACAGGAAACCTAGCTTGCAGCAGTAGAAACTCCAGTGGGGTTAGTAATTCCAAACACTTTCTGTTTCATTTAGGCAAAGCAAGCCCTAATTACTTCTCTTTATAGAGGAAAAAACAGAAAGAACATACAATAAGAAAGTTAGGTCTTGAAAAAGTCTTTTGTGAGTAGAGACATAACTATGTTTAACTGTTATCTGAGATTCCTTAGTACAGTACAAACATATGCTGCTTTCTTTTCAAACAAATTTAGCTAGATAATTCCATCTTTAAATTCAAAGCCTTATGCTGTGAAAACATGTTTTTTTCCAGGCTTTTCATCTATTCCACACTTCATGCTTACTTCACTGGACAATTTTGTGCCAATACGAGGTGCTGGCTGATCAAATTGCAAAGATGGGAAAGAGCAAACGAGGAAGAAAGGCGAAAACAGCTCCAAAGAGCAAAATAATGTCCATCCTTTGCCCAGAATGTCAGGGTACAGGGATTCACATCGAGGGAGATGAGCTCGAAAAGCCAACTATTTCGTTGTCTGAGGTTTGGAGGAGCACATGATCAGCTACTGTCTACACTTTGAGCTTTGTGTGAATAAGATGGTCCTGAAAACTGGATTTATTTTTGCAGATGTTTCGCTACAAGCTGAAGTCTATCGAAGCCCACAAGGCGTGGATGAAGACCCCTGAGGTGCTGGAGAACTGTTCCACTGGGCTCCATTTCCCTGCGGAACATCTGGAGAACGCCGAGGTATCATCAGTACACATTTAAGCTCCCTTCGTTTGCTGTTTTGCTGACGAGTCTACTTGGATCTGAACTCACCACAACCACATTCACATTCCCTTTGTTGCAGGAGCAGGTGATGGCACTGAAGTCACTTCCTTTCTTTGCAGCTGATGGATATATGGCATAATTCGTGGGTCAAGCTCATGGACCAGGCCTCGCTAACGCCAGAAATGAGCTATACTTTTCTGCCAGAGCCTTTGTAAATCTACTAGAACAGCTGTAAATAAGCATGCATGACTATACTGGGAACAGTGTATGCTAGAGATGCTGACATTTATTTTGCTTGTAATTGTGTTGTATCTATGATGTTTATGTTCGCAGACACGCCTGTCTGCCAACCAGGTACGATCCAGCAAAACTGCTAGACTGGGTTGTAGTAACCATAAACAATATACATGTTCCACTGCTCACGATCGTTATTTTGCTGGAGACATGGCCACATTATTTCTCCACTATCGCTTGGTGTATTCGTGTTGTCAACCTGGTTGTGTACAATATTGATGCTGATTTGAGGAGTGATTGTTCATAGGAAATTGGATCAACGGAAACTTATCCTAGTGCTGCTGCTTATCTGAATAGTAGTATCCATAAACAATATACGTGTTGCACTGCTCACGATCTTTATTTTGTTTTAAGATGTGGTTAAAATGGCTACATAATTTCTGAACCATCGCTTGGTGTAATCATGTTGTCAAACTGCTTGTACAATGTTGATGATGTTGAGCTTGATTTGAGGAATGATTTTGTTCGTAGGAGATTGAATCAATGGAAATTGATCCGAGTGATGCTTCTTATCTGATCGTGAATTGTTAGATACATGGCTTCTCACAAACGTTAGCTGAGAGGGGAATTCTTTGGCAAGTTTAGTTGGTAAGAGGCGGCAAAATCCTGCTCTTTTTTGCCGCAAAAGCTTTCTAACTAGAAAATGTGATGTATTTCTGTAAATACATACAACTAAACTAGCCACCTAAAATTATTGCGGTCCTTTTTCTCTTGTTTTCTATGCAATTTTTCAAAGAGTGCTAGCGAGAGAGGTTGAGAGATAGAACTTCATAACACTGATCTCCCTAACTTTTCAAAGTAACATCCAGAGGAAAACAGGCCAAAGAGACAAAGGAAAACAAAAACAAAAGGCATGCGAGGTTGCTTCGCCTTGGATCTCAGCGAGATAATGGTGTCATCAGGAAGCCGCCGCTCATCGCGGCGGCCTCACGTTGATCAGGAAGATAACGCAGTATTTCTACAAGAGCATCACCGATCCAAACCATCGAGCAAACTCACACAAACCTCAAGAGAATCAAACTGAAAAGAGTGAAAGGAAGGTCAGGAGACCATCATCAGGCCCAGATCTGAATTGGTGGAGGCAGCGTGTTGGATTCAGGAGAAGGGTTTTGTGGCAACTACTACTAGGGTTTCGTTTTTGGCCGCCCGAGGGCAGCTGAGAAATGCTTCGGATTTATATAGACTCGTCGGCCGGGGCGAGGGGAGGGGAGGGACCCCCGGACGGCGGCTGGACCCCGCCGCCGCCGCAGCCTCTGGTTTTTGCCGGGCCGGCCGTGTGGGTGTCCACGTCAGACCGGTTCCTTTTTCTCTTGGGCCGTTAGCCCGCTCCTACGAGGCCCAAACGGCCTAGGTCGGTCCCGGCCCCTTCTGGAATCTTCCGTCGCCGTCGCACCGCACGGGCCTGGAGAGGAAAACCCCAGGTCGCAACCCCTCGGCACGAGTCATCATCCGTCGTCTCTCTCCCCGAATCGCCCCCGCTGGTAGCTCTACCATCTCAAGCGTTCTCGCCGTCGATTGCTGTTTTTTGGTGGGGAAGTGCGAGGGAGGGAGCGGAGGCGGCGATGGCGAGCGGCGGCGGGGCGGTGAGGGAGGTGGGGTCGAGGGCGGAGCTGGACGCGGCGGTCGGCGGCGCGCGGGCCGCCGCGGTGCACTTCTGGGCGGCCTGGTGCGAGGCCTCCAAGCAGATGGACGAGGTCTTCGCCCACCTCGCCGTCGACTTCCCCCACGCGCTCTTCCTCAGGGTACGCACGCACGCGCCGCCTGCTGCTCTCCGATTCCTCTCATGTGGTCGCGGCAGATTTGGGTTCGGGCCGGTTTCCGGTGGATCGTGATCCTTCGGCGGCGGTCTAGGCCCCTGGGTACAGATTCGCGGTTCGCGTTTAGGGTTCTGGCGCGTGATTCATGCTGCTGTCCAAGTTACTTTTTTCGCATGTTTGATTATTATTTATGTTGTGATTATTCATGTTTATTTAGTTATTATGCGATGCGACAAGCACTATCTGTAGTGTGTAGTTAGCATGTGATGTGTATGTGGTTGATTAACTTGAATCTAGCCCCACTTGTGACTATTGTCAGATAACAGCTGAATTCAACCCCACATTAGGTGTGGACTCGTGAGATAAAAGCTGAATTCAACCCGTTCGTGCTTGAAACCCTTGGCTCTTCTCATTAGCTTATATAGATAGACTCAGTTAAGAGTGTGGAATGACAGCTGAGAACAACGACAACTAACTTGTGATTGAAACCCTTCGTTCTTCCATTAGACTATGAATTAAGTTACAAGTTTGAGATCAAGTGGTACCTTTCTAAAACCCTCTGTAGATATTTTTTGCTACTGGTCTGCTGTCTACTAATTTCACCGTGTGATTCAAAAGACTGGTCTAATCAAAATATTTCTCCTTTGTGACTATTGCCTTTTGGTTATTATTAAGTGTTCTTTAGTCAATAATTATGATTCATTCTTTATGCTCTGCCAATGACACACCATATCGTAATTTTGATATCTGTTGGTAACTTTTGTCAGGTTGAAGCTGAAGAACAACCGGAAATTTCAGAGGCATATGGTGTTACAGCAGTGCCATACTTTGTTTTCTGCAAGGTATTTGCTGTTTGTAGTTGTCACAAAATGCAATTCGTTCGTGCTAATGAACCTCTTTTCATTGTTTATACTTCAAAAAATGAATCCTGGTAGGGTCATGGTATTCTTCTTACTTATTGTTAAAGTTGAATTGCACATGTTCTCTTGTCCATTTTTAAAGGCAAAAAAATCAAGCATGTGTTCTGTCCTCATGATGAGGCATCTATTGACATTATTGTTAGGACCCACTTTCAAACTTCTATGCATGAAGCATTCTACAAGCAATGACATAAATTATGTGTGCCCATGCCTCATATACTGTGGAATAATGAAGTTAGATACACACCTCACTGAATTTACTCTAGCCTGCCTGCCCTAAAGATTCTGCACTGGTTTATAAGCTAACTGGTTCATCCGAGCATGGATGTTCTATGTTCTTGCTTCTTTTGGGAAATTTTGTTGTGAGATGATGTACCATGCAGGCTCTTGCAAGTTCAGGTCATTGGAGTGTTGTATGGACAATGAAATGTTCTGTATGACTAGAACCAACCTAATGATATTGTGATGGACCTCATGAGGTCAGCATGCACAATGTCGTTTTGGCTAGGCTAGTTAGGTCATGCCTTCACTTGGCATTTTGGTGTTATCGTGAGACTCCTTTGTAATGCCAACCTATACATGTCACACAACCTTGGGATTTTCATATGGCGTTTGCTCTGTGCGCATATTTGCTTAGCTTCCAGATTTTCTTCATATATTTGCTTAGCTCCAGATTTTCTTCACTGCTGTGCCAAATACTATATTTTATTGAATGCTTTGGAAGTTTTCTATATTGCCTTCTTTGTAAGAGGTTCTCATTGGTTCATGGTTTATCTCTTTTCAGGAAGGCAAACCTGTTGATACCTTGGAGGGCGCAAACCCAGCCAGCCTGGCCAATAAGGTTGCAAAGTTAGCTGGGCCTGCCAATGTTGCTCAGTCTGCTGCACCTGCTAGCTTGGGGGTGGCTGCTGGGCCTGCTGTACTCGAAAAGGTCCAAGAAATGGCACGGCAAAATGGATCTTCTGCTGCTGAAAGTACACTGAAGAAGCGTTTGGAGCAGCTTGTCAACTCCCATCCTGTCATCTTATTTATGAAGGGAAATCCAGAAGAACCAAGGTGTGGTTTCAGCCGAAGGGTGGTTGACATTTTGAGGCAGGAAGGTGTTGAATTTGGGAGCTTTGACATCCTTACAGATAATGAAGTACGTGAAGGACTGAAGAAGTTCTCTAACTGGCCAACTTTTCCTCAGTTGTACTGCAAAGGTGAGCTGCTTGGTGGATGTGATATTGTTATTGCCATGCATGAAAGTGGTGAACTGAAGGATGTGTTAAAGGAGCACAACATTCCTCTCCGGCAACAAGGAAGCAAAATTGAGGAGCCAGTGATGTCTGAATCTGCAAATGAACAGAGTCCTGAGGCAATTGGGCTTACTGAAGGTCAGAAAGCTCGTTTGGAGAGCCTCACTAATTCTAACCCAGTGATGATATTTATCAAAGGTTCACCTGAGGAGCCCAAGTGTGGATTCAGTGGGAAGGTCGTTCATATTCTTAAGCAGGAGAAGATTCCTTTCTCAAGTTTTGACATTCTTTCAGATGATGCGGTTAGGCAAGGTCTAAAGGTTCTATCAAACTGGCCTAGTTACCCTCAGGTGTACATCAAGGGTGAACTGGTTGGTGGTTCGGACATAGTGATGGAGATGCATAAGAGTGGGGAACTGAAGAAGGTTCTGACTGAGAAAGGGATTATTCGGAAAGAGAGCCTAGAGGACCGACTAGAGGCCCTAATTTCCTCATCCCCAGTGATGCTGTTCATGAAGGGCAACCCAGATAATCCACGTTGCGGCTTTAGTTCGAAAGTGGTGAATGCCTTGAAAGGAGCAGGGATAAGCTTTGGGTCCTTTGACATTCTATCTGATGAGGTAGTTAGACAAGGTCTGAAGACATACTCGAACTGGCCCACCTTCCCCCAACTCTACTACAAATCAGAACTGATGGGGGGCTGTGACATTGTTCTCGAGCTGGAAAAGAGTGGAGAGCTGAAGTCCACTCTCTCGGAGTAGCCGGATATTTTGGTGCTATATTGTCGTCGTCTTATGGTGTTTCGAGCATCTGTCCTATATCGTATTGCTCTATTGATGGCATTGTTATGCCAATGTATTTCGTAGATCCATGTTTTAAACTTGGATATCGTAGTGCTACGTTTGCATGAACTGTGACAGCTGCAGAAGAAATAACTTATATTACTGTGACAGCTGCAGAAGACCTCCTAAGTCGCCTGTTAGTCTTGTATTACCACTTCATTTTTGCTACCTTGGTTCAGGCTGGATGCTGGAGAACATAAGTATGAGCCATCATTTCACAGTTCAAAGACATATTGATTCGTAAAGTTTATGAAGTGTTCGTGTATTGCCCCTGCTAATATAATGTCATAGTTCTCCAGGCCATGGTTGGTTTTGTTGGAAACTTTTCATACATTATGGTACGTTAAGTTAGATGCAAAATAGAAAGATGCTGCAGATACGCCATGCTTCCGTTTGATTGTCTTCTCAACATGTATTGTTGCACAATCACATTTTTACGCCAATGTGCGACATGGATTTTCCTGCATGAACAGTGAAAATCCAAAAACAATAGTAGACAATTTTTTTAATGTGGTTGAACATCAAAATGACCAAAAAAACAAAAGACATCTACGGCCAGCTGTCACCTACTCACTCTAGATACAACCATTTTTATCCTTTTTATCCATTCTGATAACAAGTAGTTTCGAACAGAGTACAAAAGACATCTGTGGAGGTAGGGATGGCAATGGGTAGGGTATGGGCGGGTACAACCTCCTTCTACCCAAACCCATACCCATAGGAACTTTTTATACCCACCCACTTTAATACATATGGGTATAAACTGACACCCATGCCCATACCCTTCGGTATCCTATACCCAATAGGTATCCATTGGGTATAATATATAGCATTCAAATTCTTAAGAGGTAGAGAAATGAGTTCAAAATTTAAGTGATCATGGTAGAGTAGTATAGCACGTATGTGGCCTCCTCCAGTGGGTGGCCTCTTGGAGGCATCACGGGAGTATGAGCAGCGGTTGGTGGAAGGCCGACGTAGTGGAAGGCGGTGGTGGGAATTGAGGATCACTGGATCGAGTGTTCGACAAGAGTCTGGTAGCTAGGAGTCGATATGAGGAGTGGCGAGCAGGTGATTATGAGCCTATGAGCTATGACTTGTTTAAGGAATACAATATTTAGGGTTGGACCATATGAGTTGGATGTTAACCCCACATGTTATAGGAGTTATTTTCATTTATTAATTTTTTCTGGGTATTCATTGGGTCACCCATGGGCACAATTTCTTACCCATGCCCTACCCATATATTTTGCGGGTATGGATACCCATTACCCGTGGGTAGAAAATCTCTTCAAGTCTTGTCCATACCTATTGTTTTCGGATAGGGTACCCGCGGATACCCATACCCATAGGCAAAACTGCCATTCGCCTGTACACCAATAAAACAAAATTCAGGACTCAAAAAGACGCATTTGGAGCACTCACTTCTGTTTTTTTCGGCACAGACCACTATGGATACCTTTTTGTGGCGAAATTTTGCAGGATTTGTTGATGTTCGTCAGCAAAAAAAAATTGTCATTTTTTAATTTTATTTTTACAATTTTATCAGAAATTGCTGTTCATGCGGGTGCACTATGCTACAAACCTGTGGAGAACCGGGCAGCAATTTGTTTATGGCAAGTTTCAGACTCTGAGTAAAATATCAAATGAATTCCGGTAACTAACTAGATAAATTACATGGTGCAATAAGTTGGTCCTGAGAGTTGCAGTAAAAATTATCCTGATGCCTTTGTTGAGCTTAGAGCTTCCTTCTCTGCATCTCCAGCCTTCTTTTCTTCTCTCATACGAGCCCTTGACAAAGCGTCGGTCATATCTGAGTTCATAGGCATAGCAGCTTGCAGCAGTTGAACGAAAGTTTCAACATCCTTGAGATCACCTTCGTCTCCAAGATACTTGAGTATCATCTCAATCATCGCAGGCCTCGGGATCCAGCCGCTCCTCGGAGCGTAGACACAAAGGGCATTTTTTGTCAACTCATAGGCTTTCGCAGCATCACCTTTCTCCGCGTAGCCAATTGCCACGATGGCCCAACTGCTCGAAGGAGGCATCTTCCCCTTCTTCAAGAAGTCATCCAGCAGCGCTTCGGCCTTGTCCAGCATGTCCTTCTGTCGGTATCCAGTGATCAAGACATTCGGAACATGGAAGTCGAATGCGTTTTCGCTCGACTCCCACTCTTTCAACAAGGCCTCAGCTTCTTCGATTTCATCAAGTCTCACAAGCATTGCAAGCATTGTAGTGTAGTCCTTATTAATATGCCTCTTGCAGTTTGACATTTGGAGTGCCCACAGCCTCTTCACCTCTGACTTGTCCCCCAGCTGGCCGTAGAGGGACATCAGGTGGTTGTAGGTATCTGAATCTTTTATGTCAATTTTTGCTTCTGCTTTCTTTAAGGCAGAGATTGCCTTCTCCCTTAGGTTGCCCTTAATGTAGTTGCTCGCCGCAACGGCATAGGTATTCCAATCGACTACAATTTGAGGCTCACACTCCATATCTTCCAGGGTGTTCTCCATCCCGAAAAAATCTGCCCGTGTGCCATAAGAGTTTATGCAAATTCTGTAGCTGAAGTTGTCAGGCATGATACCACTCCTTTTCATCTCTGCTATCACTGAAGGGACCTTCTCATGCTGTCCTATGTTAGTATAGAGGCCCATGAGGTTGTTGTAGGGGAGACTGCAGAACACAAAACCCAGCTCTTTCATCTTCTGAAAATGAGCCAAGGATTCATCAACCATGAGTTCTCGTGTGTAGCAGTTCAGGAGTGCACCGTAGGGTTTCTCCGTCTTATCTTTATCAGGCAGTTGATTGAAATAGGCTTCTGCTGCTCCGATTCCACGAACTTGACCGATCAAATCCAGGTGAACAGCATGATCCTTTGGCAAAAATCTGACATGACCCTTAGCACTCATCCATTCGGAGACCTGTGCAAAGTAAAGGTTTGGAAAGAAACTGATGAGGCATTTCAAGGGTATGCAAAATACCCCATAATTACTAGCGACAAACTATAGGGATTAGGCCTTGATTGGATTGTCGTTTCTAGCGCTTTTACCCCTGTAAAATATACAGACCACGATCCGTTGTTTTGATTCTCAGGTGAAATTTGCACATGGCCGGTAAGATACACTTGGAAAACAAATACAGGTGTATAAAAATACACCGATTCCAAGCATGGCTTTATTATTATTTTATAAATACTTCAAGGGTTTAATGGCTTACATCCTGCAAACCCCTGGTTGCCATAGTTTGACGTTAACTCTAAACATGAATGCAGATGCAGGTTAACTGGCGCAGAAGTATTTTAACTACAGACCACATTGAGTTAAAAATAAAACGCATGCCAGATTAAACTCCTCATTCCACTAAACTTCAAGTCTGTGACATACGGCAGATAAAAATAAATTGAACACGACATCCTCTTCTTTATACACCATGTGCTACTGTTCCGTACTCAGATCATCTAGTCATGCAAAGTCATAACTCATAACATCTAAGCAACGAGTCGGAAGGAAATCTTCCTTGCAGTTCTTTCAACGCCTCTTTGGATTGTAAGATTTTCATAGGTATTTTGGTTCTTAGAACTGGGTTGCCAAAATCCTACGTGATACATTCGATGTACCCAATTCCATATGAATCTCCACATGAACTTCCGTTTCCCCATTGAGAAGTCCAAGTATCCACGTGATTATGCAGCATGGTAACAATGAGAAACATATCAGGTCACCATCTCAGAAATGTTCTACTCGCATCTGTCAGTGGCAGGGAACTTCCCGCATTTCTCCGCAGGAGATAAAGGGGCGAAGAGAACCATGGGAAGCTACTGCCGCATTTCATCGAATAGCCGACGGGCAGCTAATGGGGCACGGGGAGGGTAGTACCTCGAGGGCCTGGCGGTGGCGGCGGCGCTTGCGGAGCTCTTTGACGATGCGCTCGAGCTCCACGGGGCGGAGGCGGTTGCCGGGCTTCTCCGCCCAGCGCTCGATCTCCGGCACCAGAAGCGTGTCCGGGTGGCCCAGCGGCCACAGCGTGGACTGCAGGCCCGGGGGTCGCCGCGGCGGCCTCTCGGCGCTGTTGGAGGGAGGAGAGGATGCGGCGCGCACAGGGAGGAGCAGAGGAGTGGGATTGTGGGGACGGACTCGGCCTTGGAGAAGCCTGCCGCGCCCCAAGTGGAGAAGGCGGCGCCCGGCGGCGAAGAGGGAAGAGGAGGCCATGGCTTGGGGTTTTTTCTTTCCCTTTGGCTACTTGGGTTTAAGGAAAGTTTGTTTGCTTCAGCATCAATAGGAGCGGTTTTACGTTTTACTAAAAAATATCGCGTTTCTTCTTTCAGATGTCAACTTGACTAACTAACATAAAGAATATTTTAAATTTCATAAATCATGACGTGTATTGAGAAAATATTAAAGCCTGTCTCAATATACTACTTTAGTAATAGTAAAAAAAAGATATACATAAACCCTAAAAAGGGTTACACCTTGAAAATGGTTACATTTTAGGTATCATGATAAGAAGCACAGTAAAATTTGATCTTTGTTCAATATTGAGGTTCTCGGTTTGATGTGATGATTACTTTATGTCAACAATAAAAAGTGATCAAATATTTGAAAACTATGTAAACAAAGGCAAAACATGTGCATTTATCAGAAAATTAGATTGGGTTCTTTTTTCACAAAATAAGACATAAATTGTTTGGCATTACATGGATTGTGATAATACCATTGAAACCATTACTTTGTATGTTTTGTAGTCTAGTTTACTAGCTTAATACGTCTATAGCACATATGATATTTTTTTTCAAACAAGCCATGATACTATATTGCATTATCTCTTTTTACATTATTATTAAATACCAGCCTCTTGGTTCAAGAAGGCACTTCTTGGTGAGGTTTTCCGCATAATATCTATATGGTGGTGTGTGTAGTAAAAATTTATTGAGATTCATCAAGTTATTATAGTTTTCATCATTATAGTGTGTGTGTGTGTGTGTGTGTGTGTGTGTGACTAGGAAACGTGCGTGTTTGGTTATATGTGTGGCATGTGTGAGCTCACTTTTTTATGTGATATATAGATAGAGTAGAATTTACAATATATATTTTTGGAATCTATAACTCCCGAATAATGCTATATTTGGCAATCTCGTCCCGAACACCCTTGTTGTCGTTGGACCGCCCGCACATATCTTGGCGCACGCGAACTCGCCACGTCATCCCAGCGACTTGTTCGCGTCGAGGCGAAGTCTCCCGAACGCTCCCTACCCCCATCTGCCTCATCCATTTCTCCTGACTCTCCTCACACATCTTGTGTGTCGAGCGCCCGAGCATGAGCTCGATCCTGAGTGACCCAGCCGCCTCTCCCTCCGACGTTCGGTGACCGTCGGCGAGCGTCGCGAGATTCCTTCTAAGCCACCCCATGCCACTCCTCTTTTCTCTTGCTCAGATATTCGTCGAGGGTGGTAGGGATGGCGAGCTGCAGAGGCGGGCAGCTGATCCGTCTCCAATGTATCTATAATTTTTTATTGTTCCATGCTATTATATTATCTGTTTTGGATGTTTTACATGCATTAATATGCTATTTTATATGATTTTTGGGACTAACCTATTAACCTAGAGCCCAGTGCCAGTTTCTATTTTTTCCTTGTTTTAGAGTTTCGCAGAAAAGAAATACCAAACGGAATAAAACTTTCGCGATGATTTTTCTTGGACCAAAAGACACCGAGGAGAGTTGGAGTGCAAGTCAGAGGAGCCTCGAGGCGGCCACAAGGATGGAGGGCGCCCCCCCCCCCGACCTTGTGGGCCCCTCGTAGCTCCCCTGACCTAATTCTTCTGCCTATATATACTCTTATACCCCAAAAACATCCAGGAGAGCCACGAAACCACTTTTCCACCGTCGCAACCTTCTGTACCCGTGAGACCCCATCTTGGGGCCTTTTTCGGCATCCTACCGGAGGGGGAATCGATCACGAAGGGCTTCTACATCAACACTATTGCCTCTCCGATGAAGCGTGAGTAGTTTACTTCAGACCTACGGGTCCATAGCTAGTAGCTAGATGGCTTCTTCTCTCTCTTTGATTCTCAATACCATGTTCTCCTCGATGTTCTTGGAGATCTATTCGATGTAATACTCTTTTGCGGTGTGTTTGCCGAGATCCGATGAATTGTGGATTTATGATCAGCTTATCTATGAATATTATTTGAATCTCCTCTGAATTCTTATATGCATGATTTGATATCTTTGCAAGTCTCTTTGAACTATCGATTTGGTTTGGCCAACTAGATCGGTTTTTCTTGCAATGAGAGAAGTGCTTAACTTTGGGTTCAATCTTATGATGTTCGATCCTAGTGATAGAAGGGGAACTGACACGTATTGTATTGTTTCCATCGAGGATAAAAAGATGGGGTTTTCATCATATTGATTGAGCTAATTCCTCTACATCATGTCATCTTGCTTAATGCGTTACTCCGTTCTTTATGAACTTAATACTCTAGATGCATGCTGGATAGCGGTCGATGTGTGGAGTAATAGTAGTAGATGCAGAATCGTTTCGGTCTACTTGACAAGGAAGTGATGCCTATATTCATGATCATTGCCTTAGATACCGTTATAACTTTGCGCTTTTCTATCAATTGCTCGGTAGTAATTTGTTCACCCACCGTAATAACTTCTATCTTGAGAGAAGCCTCTAGTGAAACCTATGGCCCCCGGGTCTATTTTCCATCATATAAGTTTTCGATCTACAATTCTAGTTTCATATTTTCTTTCTTTTGCAATCTTTTAATTTCCGTTCCATAAACCAAAAATACCAAAAATATTACTTTACCATTTATCCATCTCTATCAGATCTCACTTTGCGAATAACCATGAAGGGATCGACAACCCCTTTGTCGTGTTGGTTGCAAGTTGGTGTTTGTTTGTGCAGGTATTTGATGGCTTGTTGCGTAGTCTCCTACTGGATTGATACCTTGGTTCTCAAAACTGAGGGAAATACTTATGCTACTTTGCTGCATCACCCTTTCCTCTTTAAGGGAAAAACCAACGCAAGCTCAAGAGGTAGCAAGAAGGATTTCTGGTGCCGTTGCCGGGGAGATCTACACCAAGCCAAGACATACCAAGTACCCATCATAAACTATCATCTCTCACATTACATTATTCGCCATTCGCCTCTTGTTTTCCTCTCCCCCACTTTTAAAATAATTTTCGAAAAGATTCGCCTTTTCTTCGCCCCTCTTCCGTTCGTCTTCTTCGCTTGCTTTTTGTGTGCTCGTGTGTTGGATTGATTGCTTTGTCACGATGGCTCAAGATAATACCAAATTGTGTGACTTTTCCAATACCAACAACAATGATTTTATTAGTACTCCGATTGCTCCCGATGATAATGCGGAATCTTGTGAGATTAATACTGCTTTGCTGAATCTTGTTATGAAAGATCAATTTTCTGGCCTTCCCAATGAAGATGTCGCATCCCATCTTAATAATTTCGTTGATTTGTGCGATATGCAAAAGAAAAAAGATGTGGATAATGATATTGTTAAGTTGAAGTTATTTCCGTTCTCGCTTAGGGATCGCGCTAAAACTTGGTTGTCATCTTTGCCTAAGAATAGTATTGATTCATGGAATAAGTGTAAAGATGATTTTATTTCCAAGTACTTTCCTCCCGCTAAGATCATCTCCCTTAGGAATGATATTATGAATTTTAAGCAACTAGATCATGAACATGTTGCACAATCTTGGGAGAGGATGAAATTGATGATTAGAAATTGCCCTACTCATGGTTTGAAGTTGTGGATGATTATACAAAACTTTTATGCTGGATTGAATTTTGCTTCTAGAAATATTTTAGATTCAGCCACAGGAGGCACTTTTATGGAAATTACTTTAGCAGAAGCTACTAAACTCTTGGACAATATTATGGTTAACTATTCTCAATGGCATACCGAAAGATCTTCCACTAGTAAAAAAAGTGCATGCAATTGAAGAAATAAATGTTTTGAGTGGGAAGATGGATGAGCTTATGAAATTGTTTGCTAGTAAGAGTGCTCCTATTGATCCTAATGATATGCCTTTGTCTACTTTGATTGAAAACAATCATGAATCTATGGATGTGAATTTTGTTGGTAGGAACAATTTTGGTAATAACGCGTATAGAGGTAATTTTAATCCTAGGTCGTTTCCTAGTAATTCCTCTAATAATTATGGTAATTCCTACAACAATTCTTATGGAAATTATAATAATATGCCCTCTGAATTTGAGAATAGTGTTAAAGAATTTATTAGTTTGCAAAAGAATTTCAGTGCTTTGATTGAAGAAAATTTGCTTAAGATTGATGATTTGGCTAGGAACATGGATATAATTTCTCTTGATGTTGATTCTTTGAAACTTAAATCTATTCCACCTAAGCATGATATCAATGAGTCTCTCAAAGACACGAGAATTTCCATTCATGAGTGCAAAGAAAGAACCGCTAAGAAGCGTGCTAAGAAAGATTGGTTTATAAAAGCGTGTTCTTCTAGTTTTCGTGAAAATAATGATGAAGATCTAAAAGTGATTGATGTGAATCCTATTGAATATTTGTTTTCCAATGTAAATCTTGATAAATATGGGTCTGGAGATGTGTCACCTTTAGCTAGAAGGTGTCCCAATGATTCAGAGTTTTTAGATCTTGATGCAAAATTTGATAAAAGTAGGATTAAAGAGGTCAAAACTTTAGGTAGCAATGAACCCACTCTTTTGGATTTCAAGGACTTAAATTATGATAATTGCTCTTTGATAGATTGTATTTCCTTGTTGCAATCCATGTTGAATTGTCCTCATGCTTATAATCAAAACAAAGCTTTTACTAAACACATCGTTGATGCTATGATGCAATCTAATAAAGAAAAACTTAATTTGGAAGTTTATATTCCTAGAAAACTTTATGATGAGTGGGAACCTACTATTAAAATTAATATTAATGATTAAGAATGCTATGCTTTGTGTGATTTGGGTGCTAGTGTTTCCACGATTCCGAAAACTTTATGTGATGTGTTAGGTTTCCGTCAATTTGATGATTGTTTCTTAAATTTGCATCTTGTGGATTACACTATTAAGAAACCTATGGGAAGAATTAATGATGTTCTTATTTTTGCAAATAGGGATTATGTGCCCGCAGATTTCATCGTTCTTGACATAGATTGCAATCCTACATGTCCTATTATTCTTGGTAGACCTTTCCTTAGAACGATTGCTGCAATTATTGATATGAAAGAAGGAAACATTAGATTTCAATTCCCGTTAAAGAAAGGCATGGAACACTTTCCAAGAAAGAAAATTAAATTGCCTTATTAATCTATTATGAGAGCCACTTATGGATTGCATGCCAAAGATGATAATACTTAGATCTATTCGTGTTTTTATGCCTAGCTAGGGGCGTTAAACAATAGCGCTTGTTGGAAGGCAACCCAATTTTATTTTTGTTCTTGCTTTTTAGGTCCTGTTTTGTTTTGAATAAATCATATAGACTCTGGTTAGATGTGGTTTTGTGCTTTAATTACTGTCTGTGCCAAGTAAGACCTTTGGGATAGCTTATGGTAATAGTTGATTTGATCCTGCTGAAAAACAGAAACTTTTGCTCCCAGGAGATTAGTTTCATTTTTTAACAGAAGCGCAATAAAATACTGATTCTTTCTGAAGAGGGCTAATAAACAAATTATCTAGGACTTCCTAATTTCTCAGAATTTTTGGAGTTACAGAAGTATTCGAAATCTCCAGATTACTACAAACTGTTCTGTTTTTGACAGATTCTATTTTTCATGTGTTGTTTGCTTATTTTGATGCATCTATAGCTAGTATCGGGGGGGGGGGGGGGTATGAACCATGAAAAGGTTGGAATACAGTAGATATTACACCAATATAAATAAAGAATGAGTTCACAACAGTACCGAAAGTGGTGATTTATTTCCCTATACTAACGGAGCTTACGAGATTTTCTGTTGGAGTTTTGTGTTGTGAAGTTTTCAAGTTTTGGGTAAGGATTTGATGGATTATGGAATAAGGAGTGACAAGAGCCTAAGCTTGGGGATGCCCAAGGCACCCCAAGGTAATATTCAAGGATGTCAAAAAGCCTAAGCTTGGGGATGCCCCGGGAAGGTGCTACCTCTTGAGCATGCGTTGGTTTTCCCTTGAAGAGGAAAGGGAGATGCAGCAAAGTAGCGTAACTATTTCCCTCAGTTTTTGAGAACCAAGGTATCAATCCAGTAGGAGACTACACGCAAGTCGCCTAGTACCTGCACAAACAAACAAGAACCTCGCAACCAACGCGATAAAGGGGTTGTCAATCCCTTCACAGTCACTTACGAAAGTGAGATCTGATAGAGATAATAAGATGAATATTTTTGGTATTTTTGTTGTATAGATTGAAAAGTAAAGATTGCAAAATAAACGGCGACAGAAATAGCTAGTTGACGGGAAAATAATATGATGTAAAGTAGACCCGGGGACCATAGGTTTCACTAGTGGCTTCTCTCGAGATAGCATATATTACGGTGGGTGAACAAATTACTGCCGAGCAATTGATAAAAAATCGCATAGTTATGAGAATATCTAGGCATGATCATGAACATAGGCATCACGTCCATGTCAAGTAGACCAAAACGATTCTGCATCTACTACTATTACTCCACACATCGACCGCTATCCAGCATACATATAGAGTATTAAGTTCATAAGAACAGAGTAACACATTAGGCAAGATGACATGATGTAGAGGGATAAACTCAAGCAATATGATATAAACCACATCTTTTTATCCCCGATGGCAGCAATACAATACGTGCCATGCTGCCCCTGCTGTCACTGGGAAAGGACACCGCAAGATTGAACCCAAAGCTAAGCACTTCTCCTATTGCAAGAAAGATCAATCTAGTAGGCCAAACCAAACTGATAATTCGAAGAGACTTGCAAAGGTATCAAATCATGCATATAAGAATTCAGAGAAGAATCAAATATTGTTCATAGATAATCTTAATCATAAACCCACAATTCATCGGATCTCGGAAAACACACCGCAAAAATAATTACATCAAATAGATCTCCAAGAACATCGAGGAGAACTTTGTATTGAGATCCAAAGAGAGAGAAGAAGCCATCTAGCTAATAACTATGGACCCGAAGGTTTGCGGTAAACTACTCACACATCATCGGAGAGGCTATGGTGTTGATGTAGAAGCCCTCCGTGATCGAATCCCCCTCTGGCAGATCGCCGGAAAAGGTCCCCAGATGGGATCTCACGGGTACAGAAGGTTGCGGCTGTGGAAAAGTGGTTTCGTGGCTCCCCTGGATGTTTTCAGGGTATAAGAGTATATATAGGCGAAAGAAGTTGGTCGGTGGAGCCACGAGGGTGGGGGCCGCGCCGCCCTACCTCGTGGTCGCCTCGTTGCTTCCTTGACCTCCACTCCAAGTCTCCTGGATTGCGTTTGTTCCAAAAAAGATCCTCGCGAAGGTTTCATTCCGTTTGGATTCCGTTTGATATCCCTTTTCTGCGAAACACTAAAATAGGCAAAAAACAACAATTTGCACCGGGCCTTCAGTTAATAGGTTAGTCCCCAAAATAATATAAAAGTGCATAATAAAGCCCATTAAACATCCAAAACAGATAATATAATAGCATGGAACAATAAAAAACTATAGATACATTGGAGACGTATCAAGCATCCCCAAGCTTAATTCCTGCTCGTCCTCGAGTAGGTAAATGATAAAAACAGAATTTTTGATGTGGAATGCTACCTAACATAATTTTTAATGTAATTCTCTTTATTGCAGCATGAATGTTTAAATCCAAAAGATTCTAAACAGAAGTTTAATATTGATATAAAAATAATAATACTTCAAGCATGCTAACCAAGCAATTATGTCTTATCAAAATAACATAGCCAAAGAAAGCTTATCCCTACAAAATCATATAGTTTGGCCATGCTTCATTTTCGTCACACAAAATGCTCCCATCATGCACAACCCCGATGACAAGCCAAGCAACTGTTTCATACTTATCCTTTTCAAACTTTTTCAACTTTCACGCAATATATGAGCGCGAGCCATGGACATATCACTATGAGTGGAATAGAATATGATGATGGAGGTTGTGTGAGAAGACAAAAGGGGAGAAAGTCTCACATTGATGCGGCTAATCAACGGGCTATGGAGATGCCCATCAATTGATGTCAATGCAAGGAGTAGGGATTTCCATGCAATGGATGCACTAGAGCTATAAATATATGAAAGCTCAACAAAAGAAACTAAGTGGGTGTGCATCCAACTTGCTTGCTCATGAAGACCTAGGGCATTTTGAGGAAGCCCATCATTGGAATATACAAGCCAAGTTCTATAATGAAAAATTCCCACTAGTATATAAAAGTAACACAATAGGAGACTCTCTATCATGAAGATCACACTGCTACTTTGAAGCACAAGTGTGAAAAAAGGATAGTAACATTGCCCCTTCTCTCTCTTTTCTCTCATTTTTTTCTTTGGGCCTTTTTTCTCTTTTTTATGGCCTTTTTTCGTCCGGAATCTCATCCTGACTTGTGGGGGAATCATAGTCTCCATCATCCTTTCCTCACATGGGACAATGCTCTAATAATGAAAATCATCACACTTTTATCTACTTACAACTAAAGAATTACAACTCAATACTTAGAAAAAAATATGACTCTATGTGAATGCCTCCGACGGTGTACCGGGATATGCAATGAATCAAGAGTGACATGTATAAAAGAATTATGAAGGTGGCTTTGCCACAAATACAATGTCAACTACATGATCATGCAAAGCAATATGACAATGATGGAGCATGTCATAATAAACGGAATGGTAGAAAGTTGCATGGCAATATATCTCGGAATGGCTATGGAAATGCCATAATATGTAGGTATGGTGGCGGTTTTGAGGAAGATATAAGGAGGCTTATGTGTGATAGAACGTATCATATCACGGGGTTTGGATGCACCGGCGAAGTTTGCACCAACTCTCGAGGTGAGAAAGGGCAATGCACGGTACCGAAGAGGCTAGCAATGATGGAAGGGTGAGAGTGTGTATAATCCATGGACTCAACATTAGTCATAAAGAACTCATATACTTATTGCAAAAATCTACAAGTCATCAAAACCAACCACTACGTGCATGCTCCTAGGGGGATAGATTGGTAGGAAAAGACCATCGCTCGTCCCCGACCGCCACTCATAAGGAAAAAAAATCAAAGAACACCCCATGCTTCAAATTTGTCACACAATATTTACCATAGGTGCATGCTACGGGACTTGCCAACTTCAACACATGTATTTCTCAATTCCACAATTACTCAACTAGCACAACTCTAATATTACCACCTTTATATCTCAAAACAACTATCAAGAATCAAACTTCTCATAGTATTTAATGCACTCTATATGAAAGTTTTTATTACACCCATCTTGGATGCCTATCATATTAGGACTAATTTCATAACCAAAGCAAATTACCATGTTGTTCTAAAAGACTCTCAAATTAATATAAGTGAAGCATGAGAGATCAATAATTTCTATAAAATAAAACCACCACCATGCTCTAAAAATATATAGGTGAAGCACTAGAGCAAAATTATCTAGCTCAAAAGATATAAGTGAAGCACATAGAGTATTCTAATAAATTCTGATTCATGTGTGTCTATCCAAAAGGTGTGTACAGGAAGGATGATTGTGGTAAACTAAAAAGCAAAGACTAAAATCATACAGGACGCTCCAAGCAAAACACATATCATGTGGTGAATAAAAATATAGCCTCAAGTAAAGTTATCGATAGATGAAGACGAAAGAGGGGATGCCTTCTGGGGCATCCCCAAGCTTAGGCTTTTGGTTGTCCTTGGATTTTACCTTGGGTTACCTTGGGCATCCCCAAGCTTAGGCTCTTGCCCCTCTTTGTTCCGAAATCCATCAAATCTTTACCCCAAAACTTGAAAACTTCTCAACACAAAACTCAACAGAAAATATCATGACCTCCGTTAGTATAAGAAAACAAACCACCACTTTAATGTACTGCAATGAAATAATTCTTTATTTATATTGGTGTTAAACCTACTGTATTCCAACTTCTCTATGGTTCATACCCCCCGATACTAGCCATAGATTCATCAAAATAAGCAAACAACACATGAAAAACAGAATCTGTCAAAAACAGAACAATCTGTAGTAATCTGTAGGTTTTGAATACTTCTGTAACACCAAAAATCCTGAGAAATTAGTAAATACTAAATAATTTGTATGTTGATCTACTTCAGTTGTAATTAGTATTTTATCCCTCTCTGGTAAAAAATGAAAATATTCTCGTGAGCGCATACTTTCTGTTTTTTCAGCAAGATCAAATAACAATCATCCAAGAAGATCCTAAAGGATTTACTTGGCACAAACACTAATTAAAACATTAAAAAACACAATCATAACATAGGATAGATGATTTATTTATTACTAGACAGGAACAAAAATCAAGGAACAAAAATAAAATTGGGTTCCCTCCCAACAAGCGTTATCGTTTAACGCCCCTAGCTAGGCATAAAAGCAAGAATAGATCTAGGTATTGCCATCTTTGGTATGCAATCCATATGTAGCTCTCGTAATAGATTCATAAGGTAATTTAATTTTATTTCTAGGAAAGTGTTCCATGACTTTCCTTAATGGAAATTGGAATCTAATATCTCCTTCTTTCATGGCAATAATTGCACCAATCGTTCTAAGGAAAGGTCTACCAAGAATAATAGGACATGTAGGATTGCAATCTATATCAAGAACAATGAAATCTACGGGAACATAATTCCTATTTGCAACAATAAGAACATCATTAATCCTTCACATAGGTTTCTTAATGGTGGAATCCGCAAGATGCAAATTTAAAGAAAATTCATCAAATTCACGAAAGCCTAACACATCACACAAAGTTTTTGGAATCGTGGAAACACTAGCACCCAAATCACATAAAGCATAGCATTCATGATTTTTAATCTTAATTTTAATAGTAGGTTCCCACTCATCATAAAGTTTTCTAGGGACATAAACTTCCAATTCAAGTTTTTCTTCATAAGATTGCATTAAAGCATCAACGATGTGTTTAGTAAAAGCTTTATTTTGATCATAAGCATGAGGAGAATTTAGCACGTATTGCAACAAGGAAATACAATCTATCAAAGAGCAATTATCATAATTAAATTCCTTGAAATCCAAAATAGTGGTTTCATTGCTATGTAAAGTTTTGACCTCTTCAATCCCACTTTTACCAATTTTTGCATCAAGATCTAAAAACTCCGAATCATTGGGACGCCTTCTAACTAAAGTTGACTCATCTCTAGTCCCATCTTTAACAAGATTCATGTTGGCAAACAAAGATTTAATAGGAGACACACCAATCACTTTTAGATCTTCATCTTTATTATCCTCTAGATCTTCCAGTTTAGCGGCCATCTTATTAACTAAGGTGGCTTGCTTATTCGAAATTTGGCCTACTAAATTTTCAAGATGGGCAAACTAAGATTTCAAAGCATAGAATTCCTTAGACCTATCATCAAACTCTTTATTCATGTACTCCATAAAACCTTTTATTCTTTAAGCTCATTTATGAAGAAATTATTATGCTCAAATTGCAAAGACATAAAGCTTCTAACGTTGTTCTCAATTTCTTCCAACCTTCTAAGGTGAGGATCAACGCTTTTAGGCAAGGCCATTAGGGCAAGCAGACACACAAGAGACAAGTGAAAGAAGGCGAATGGAAAAAGGGTGAAAAGAAAAGAGGCAAATAAAACGGAAAGGATGAAGTGGGGGAGAGGAAAATGAGAGGCAAATGGCAAATAATGTAATGCAAGAGATAAGATTTTGTGATGGGTACTTGGTATGTCTTGACTTGGCGTAGATCTCCCCGGCAACGGCGCCAGAAATCCTTCTTGCTACCTCTTGAGCATGTGTTGGTTTTCCCTTGACGAGGACAGGGTGATGCAACAAAGTAGCATAAGTATTTCCCTCAGTTTTAGAGAATCAAGGTATCAATCCAGTAGGAGACTACACGCAAGTCGCCTAGTACCTGCACAAACAAACAAGGACCTCGCAACCAACGCGATAAAGGGGTTGTCAATCCCTTCACGGTCACTTAAGAAAGTGAGATCTGATAGAGATAATAAGATAAATATTTTTGGTGTTTTTGTTGTATAGATTGAAAAGTAAAGATTGGAAAATAAACGACGACATAAATAGCTAGTTGACGGGAAAATAATATGATGTAAAGTAGACCCGGGGGCCATAGGTTTCACTAGTGGCTTCTCTCAAGATAGCATATATTACAGTGGGTGAACAAATTACTGCCGAGCAATTGATAGAAAAACACATAGTTATGAGAATATCTAGGCATGATCATGAACATAGGCATCACGTCCATGTCAAGTAGACCGAAACGATTCTGCATCTACTACTATTACTCCACACATCGACCGCTATCCAGCATGCATCTAGAGTATTAAGTTCATAAGAACAGAGTAACACATTAGGCAAGATGACATGATGTAGAGGGATAAACTCAAGCAATATGATATAAACCCCATCTTTTTATCCTCGATGGCAACAATACAATACGTGCCTTGCTGCCCCTGCTGTCACTGGGAAAGGACACAACAAGATTGAACCCAAAGCTAAGCACTTCTCCCATTGCAAGAAAGATTAATCTAGTAGGCCAAACCAAACTGATAATTTGAAGAGACTTGCAAAGATATCAAATCAAGCATATAAGAATTCAGAGAAGAATCAAATATTGTTCATAGATAATCTTAATCATAAACCCACAATTCATCGGATCTCGACAAACACACCGCAAAAAGAATTACATCAAATAGATCTCCAAGAACATCGAGGAGAACTTTGTATTGAGATACAAAGAGAGAGAGAATAAGCCATCTAGCTAATAACCATAGACCCGAAGGTCTGCGGTAAACTACTCACACATCATCGGAGAGGCTATGGTGTTGATGTAGAAGCCCTCCGTGATCGAATCCCCCTCCGGCAGATCGCTGGAAAAGGTCCCCAAATGGGATCTCATGGGTACAGAAGATTGCGGCGGTGGAAAAGTGGTTTCGTGGCTCCCCTGGATGTTTTCAGGGTATAAGAGTATATATAGGCGAAAGAAGTAGGTCGGTGGAGCCATGAGGGGCCCACGAGGGTGGGGGGCGCGCCTGCCCCTGATAAACCACAAGTATAGGGGATCAATTGTAGCCTCTTTCGATAAGTAAGAGTGTTGAACCCTATGAGGAGCTAAAGGTAGAACAAATATTCCCTCAAGTTCTATCAACCACCGATACAACTCTACGCATGCTTAACGTTTGCTTTACCTAGAACAAGTATGAAACTAAAAGTACTTTGTAGGTGTTGTTGGATGGGTTTGCAAGAATATAAAGAGCACGTAAATAAAAACTAGGGGCTGTTTTATGTAAGAAGCAATAAAGTTAGTATAGCGAGTGTGGAAATGTGGTGGTAGGAGTTGCGAAATTGTCCCTAAGCAATTGACTACTTTACTAGACCGATAGCAAGTTTTATGTGAGAGAGCCCACTGCTAGCATGTCATCCCCGACTTGGAATTATATGCACTTATGATTGAAACTATTAGCAAGCATACGCAACTACTAACGTTCATTAAGATAAAACCCAACCATAGCATTAAGATATATTGGTCCCCCTTCAATCCCGTATGCATCAATTTCTATGCTAGGTTGAAGCTTCTGTCACTCTTGCCCTCCAATACATAGTCCTATCAACATACAACTAACCCTATGGTGTGATCCACGCGCACGCTCATATGATGGGCACCAAAGAACATCAACATAACCACAAGAAAATCTATACCTACTAATAAAGGAAATAGGTATTCTTAGTCTGTCATGCTATTTTATAAAAAAAACCTTGATGTTTTTTGACATTAAACCTGCAGTACATATTAAATGTTTTTTAAAATACTCATAGCTTCTAAACTGTAACTCCAAATGTAACATGTTATATATGAATTTGATTAGAAAATTTTTTAGAATCTGAATACCATGTTATTTTACGTGTTAACCATTAAAATATACTATCTAGGGTGCAATTTTAATCAATAATGCATTATACGTATTTCTTTCATACTGGTAGGTACGGTACAGATCTGGATTGGGGATGAACACCTCAGTAAAATCAGGATTAGAGACGAAATTGAAGATAAATTTGCTAGAGACACCCAATAAATAAGGACATGACAAGAAATAAAATAGAGATCCAATAAATATGGGATGTCCGCTATAAAATAAATAAAAGAAAAAATGCAGAGGAGATCCGATAAAGATGAGATGTTACACTATTTCTCCTATAAATAAGAAGGAAAAAGAGAGGACATGCATGACAAGAAGTAAAAAGGAGGCATACATGACAATAAAATAATATAAAAAGACATGTTTGATAAGATATAAATAGTGACGAAACAAGGAAAAGTACCTATGACATGTATGGCAAGAAAAAGTGATGAAATAGGGGCGCAAGTACCTGCGTGTCCACATATTAGAGGTGTAGAACATATCAGATGTAGCACTCTATTACGATCGTTGGGCTTGAGGACAAAATATGCGACATCAACATCTTCTTTCAGATAGGTTGTAAACAACAAGCCAAGAGACTCTCTAGCAAAGGGGTGGATAAATTATCAGAAAGAAGATGTTTGCGAACCAAACTAGGTGATCATAGAGGAGGCATGAGGAGTTCCAGTGTGAAGCAAGGATGAGCTCGGGATGGCGGCGCGAGGATGAGCTTGAGGTCACGGATCGGAGCAAAGTTATTGTTTTTGTCAAGGAATAGCAATTGTGATGTATTATCAAAAACTTAGAGTGGTAAAAGTGATATGTCAAATTCTAGAGTGGCATAAGCAAAGTAGACAAAAACTAGAGTGACAAAAACAAAGTTTTCCCTTTTGTAAATTAAGAGCATGTGGTATTATTTTCTCCCGTTGCAACGCATGGGACTTTTTTCTAGTTAAACCAATCATAGCAATTCACCAATTACTGATAGGACAACGAAAATCTACTCAGACATCATATGATGGCAACATATCATTGGATAATAATATGAAGCATAAAGCACCATGTTCAAGTAGAGGGTACAACGGGTTGCGGGAGAGTGGACCGCTGTAGATAGATGGGGGAAGGTGATGAAGATTTTGGTGAAGATGACGGAGGTGTTGGTGTAGATTGCCGTCACACGATGATGGCCCCGGCGGCGTTCCGGCGCCACCGGGAGAGAGGGGGGAGAGCCCCCCTTGACCTTCTCCCTAGATGGGAGAAGGGTTTACCCTCTGGTCCATGGCCTCCATGGCAGCGGAGGGGCGAGAGCCCCTCCGAGACTAGATCTATCTCTCTGTCTCTCTCTGTTTCTGCGTTCTAGATTCTGGCCTTTCACCGTTTCTTATATTCCCAGAGATCCGTAACTCCGATTGGGATGAAATTTTAACATGATTTCTATCCGGATACTGGCTTTGTTGCAGCGAAAGAAGGGCACCAACCGCCTTATGGGGTGGCCACGAGGGCCCAGGGTGCGCCTGACCCCCTCGGGGGCGCCCCTGCCTCGTGCCCCCTCGGGCATCGTCTCACGTTGATTCTTCTTCCCAAAAATCACATATATTCCAAAAAAATCTCCGTCAGTTTTTATCCCATTTGGACTCTGTTTGATATGGATTTTCTATGAAACAAAAAACATGCAACAAACAGGAATTGGCACTGGGCACTGGATCAATATGTTAGTCCCCAAAATAGTATAAAAAGTTGCCAAAAGTATATAAAAGTTGTAGAATATTGGCATGGAACAATCAAAAATTATAGATACGATGGACACGTATCAGCATCCCCAAGCTTAATTCCTGCTCGTCCTCGAGTAGGTAAATTATAAAAAAGATAATTTTTGATGTGGAATGCTACCTAGCATAATCTTGATCATTTAATCTAATCATGGCATGAATATTAAGACATGAGTGATTCAAAGCAATAGTCTATCATTTGGCATTAAGACAATAATACTTCAAGCATACTAATAAAGAAATCATGTCTTTTCAAAATAACATGGCCAAAGAAAGTTATCCCTACAAAATCATATGGTCTGGCTATGCTCCATCTTCACCATACAAAATATTCAAATCATGCATAACCCCCGATGACAAGCCAAGCAATTGTTTCATACTTTTGATGTTCTCAAACCTTTTCAACTTTCACGCAATACATGAGCGTGAGCCATGGATATAACACTATAGGTGGAATAGAATATGATGATGGATGTTGTGTGGAGAAGACAAAAAGGGAGAAAGTCTCACATCAAGGCGGCTAATCAATGGGCTATGGAGTCCCATCAATTAATGTCAATGCGAGGAGTAGGGATTGCCATGCAATGGATGCACTAAGAGCTATAAGTGTATGAAAGCTCAAACTAGAAACTAAGTGGGTGTGCATCCAACTTGCTTGCTCATGAAGACCTCGGGCATTTGAGGAAGCCCATCATTGGAATATACAAGCCAAGTTCTATAATGAAAATTCCCACTAGTATATGAAAGTGATAACTCAAGAGACTCTCTATATGAAGAACATGGCGCTACTCTAAAGCATGAGTGTGGTAAAAGGATGGTAACATTGTCCCTTCTCTCTTTTCTCTCATTTTTTCTCATTTTTTCTCATTTTTTCTCTTTTTTTGTAGGCTTCTTTGGTCTCTCTCTTTTTTTGGGGGGGGGGGGGCTTCTTTGGCCACTTTTATTTTGATAACCTCACATGGGACAATGTTCTAATAATGATGATCATCACACTTCTATTTACTACAACTCAATATTACAACTCGATACTAGAACAAAGATATGACTCTATATGAATGCCTCCAACAGTGTACCGGGATGTGCAATGATCTAGCGTAGCAATGACATCAAAAATGGACAAGCCATTAAAACATCATGCTAGCTATCTTACGATCATGCAAAGCAATATGACAATAAATGCTCAAGTCATGTATATGATGATGATGGAAGTTGCATGGCAATATATCTCAGAATGGCTATGGAAATGCCATAATAGGTAGGTATGGTGACTGTTTTGAGGAAGATATAAGGAGGCTTATGTGTGATAGAGCGTATCATATCACGGGGTTTGGATGCACCGGCGAAGTTTGCATCAACTCTCGAGGTGAGAAAGGGCAATGCATGGTACCGAAGAGGCTAGCAATGATGGAAGGGTGAGAGTGTGTATAATCCATGGACTCAATATTAGTCATAAAGAACTCACATACTTATTGCAAAAATCTATTAGTCATTGAAACAAAGTACTACGCGCATGCTCCTAGGGGGATAGATTGTTAGGAAAAGACCATTGCTCGTCCCCGACCGCCACTCATAAGGAAGGCAATCAATAAACACCTCATGCTCCAACTTCGTTACATAATGGTTCACCATACGTGCATGCTACGAGAATCACAAACTTCAACACAAGTATTTCTACAATCCACAACTACCCACTAGCATGACTCTAATATCACCATCTTTATATCACAAAACTGTTGCAAGGAATCAAACATATCATATTCAGTGATCTACAAGTTTTATGTAGGATTTTATGACTAACCATGTGAATGACCAATTCCTGTCATCTCTCTAAATAGATATAAGTGAAGCAAGAGAGTTTAATTATTTCTACAAAAGACATGCCCACGCTCTAACAAATATAAGTGAAGCAAAAGAGCATTCTACAAATGGCGGTTTTCTATGTGAAGAGAAACATGCAATCCAAACTTCAAATGATATAAGTGAAGCACATGAAGCATTCTATAAAGCCATACTCAAAAAATATAAGTGAAGTGCAATGAATATTCTATAAATCAACCATGGACTATCTCATACCAGCATGGTGCATCAAAGAAAATTGAAAACTAAATGCAAAAGACGCTCCAAGATTTGCACATATCGCATGAACGAAATGAATCCGAAAACATACCGATACTTGTTGAAGAAAGATGGGATGCCTTCCGGGGCATCCCCAAGATTAGACGCTTGAGTCTCCTTGAATATTTACTTGGGGTGCCTTGGGCATCCCCAAGCTTGATCTCTTGTCTCTCCTCCTCCTCCTCCTCCTCACATCGAGACAACCTCGATCTTCGAACACTTCATCCACAAAAAACTCAACAGAAAGCTCGGTAAGATCCGTTAGTATAATAAAGCAAATCACTACTCTAAGTACTGTTGCAAACAAATTCATATTTTGTTTTTGCATTGTAGCTACTGTAATATAACTTTTCCATGGCTTAATCCACTGATAGAAATCGATAGTTTCATCAAAACAAGCAAACTATGCATCAAAAACAGAATCTGTCTTAAACAGGACAGTCTGTAGTAATCTGAACATTCACCATACTTCTGGTACTCCAAAAATTCTGAAACATTTATTAAAAATAAAAAATTTGTATGGAAAGAGAGTGAAAAAGGTTTCAGAACCGTTTGATGTTCCAGTAAAAAATGTAAAATTGCGCACTACAGCGAAAATTTCTGTCTTGCACCGCACAAACGAACAAGCAATGTAAATATCCTAAAGGCAAATCTTGGCACATTATTTTTATTTTTCAAATTTATAAAAGCTGATACGTCCATTTTGCATCATGCTTTTATATCGATATTTATTGCATTATGGGCTGTTATTACACATTATGTCACAATACTTATGCCTATTCTCTCTTATTTTACAAGGTTTACATGAAGAGGGGGGATGCCGGCAGCGGGAATTCTGGGCTGGAAAAGGAGCAAATATTAGAGACCTATTCTGCACATCTCCAAAAGTCCTAAAACTCCACAGGAATTATTTTCAGAATATATAAAAATATTGGGCGAAAGAAGTACCAGAGGGGGGCCACCCACCGTCCATGAGGGTGGGGGCGCGCCCTACCCCCCTGGGCGTGCCCCCTGCCTCGTGGGCCCCCTGGTGGCCCTCTGATGCCCATCTTTGGCTATATGGAGTCTTTCGTCGAGGAAAAAAATCATAAGCAAGCTCACGGGACGAAACTCCGCCGCCACGAGGCGGAACCTTGGCGGAACCAATCTAGGGCTCCGGCGGAGCTGTTCTGCTGGGGAAACTTCCCTCCGGGAGGGGGAAATCATCATCATCATCATCACCAACGATCCTCTCATCGGGAGGGGGTCAATCTCCATCAACATCTTCACCAGGACCATCTCATCTCAGACCCTAGTTCATCTCTTGTATCCAATCTTTGTATCCAAACCTCAGATTGGTACCTGTGGGTTGCTAGTAGTGTTGATTACTCCTTGTAGTTGATGCTAGTTGGTTTACTTGGTGGAAGGTCATATGTTCAGATCCATTATGCATATTAATACCCCTCTGATTATGAACATGAATATGCTTTGTGAGTAGTTACGTTTGTTCCTGAGGACATGAGAGAAGTCTTGCTATAAGTAGTCATGTGAATTTGGTACTCGTTTGATATTTTGATGAGATGTATGTTGTCATCCCTCTAGTGGTGTCATGTGAACGTCGACTACATGACACTTCACCATTGTTTGGGCCTATAGGGAGGCATTTGGAAGTAATAAGTAGATGATGGGTTGCTAGAGTGACAGAAACTTAAACCCTAGTTTATGCGTTGCTTCGTAAGGGGCTGATTTGGATCCACATGTTTCATGCTATGGTTAGGTTTACCTTAATACTTCTGTTGTAGTTGCAGATGCTTGCAATAGGGGTTAATCATAAGTGGGATGCTTGTCCAAGTAAGGGCAGTACCCAAGCACCGGTCCACCCACATATCAAATTATCAAAGTACCAAACGCGAATCATATAAACGTGATGAAAACTAGCTTGACGATAATTCCCACGTGTCCTCGGGAGCGCTTTACTTCATACAAGAGTTTGTCCAGGCTTGTCATTTGCTACAAAAAGTATTGAGCCATCATGCTGCGCCTTATTTACTTGCATTACTTTTTACTCGTTACAAATTACCTTATCACAAAACTATTTGTTACCGATAATTTCAGTACTTGCAGAGAATACCTTACTGAAAACTGCTTATCATTTCCTTCTACTCCTCGTTGGGTTCGACACTCTTACTTATCGAAAAGGCTACGATAGATCCCCTACACTTGTGGGTCATCAAGACTCTTTTCTGGCGCCGTTGCCGGGGAGTGAAGCTCCTTTGGTAGGTGGAATTTTTTAAGGAAAAATGTATATAGTGTGCTGAAATTTACTGTCACTTGTTACTATGGAACATAATCCTTTGAGGGGCTTGTTCGGGGTATCTTCACCTTGACCAGTAGAGCAAAGAGTTGCTCCTCAACCTACTGAACCTACTGAAAATGTTTACTTTGAAATTCCTTCGGGTATTATAGAGAAACTACTAGCTAATCCTTTCACAGGTGATGGAAAATTACATCCGGATTTGCACCTAATCTATGTGGATGAAGTTTGTGGATCATTCAAGCTTGCAGGTATGCCCAAGGATGTTGTCAAGAAGAAGGTCTTCCCTTTATATTTGAAGGGAGAGGCATTGACATGGTTTAGGCTATGTGATGATATTGGATCATGGAACTACTAACGATTGAAATTGGAATTTCATCAGAAGTTTTATCCTATGCGTCTTGTTCATCATGATCGTAATTATATATATAATTTTTTGCCTCGCGAAGGAGAAAGCATCACTCAAGCTTGGGGGAGGCTTAAATCAATGTTATATTCATGCCCCAATCATGAGCTCTCAAAAGAAATGATTATTCAAAAAAATTATGCTCGGCTTTCTCTCAGTAATCGCTCCATGCTCGATACTTCTTGTACTGGATCTTTTATGATGAAGACTATTGAATTCAAATGGGATTTATTGGAAAGAATTAAACACAACTCTAAAGATTGGGACCTCGATGAAGGTAGGGAGTCAGGTATAACACCTAAGTTTGCTTGTGTTAAATATTTTATGGATACCGATGCTTTTTGTGAATTTAACACTAAATATGGACTTGACTCTGAGATAGTAGCTTCTTTCTGTGAATCCTTTGCTACTCATGTTGATCTCCCTAAGGAGAAGTGGTTTAAATATAATCCTCCCATTGAAGTAAAAGTAGTTGCACCTATTAAAGTTGAAGAAAAGACTATCACTTATAATGATCCTATTGTTCCTACTGCTTATATTGAGAAACCACCTTTCCCTGTTAGAATAAAGGATCATGCTAAAGCTTCAACTATGGTTAACAAAAGTAATATTAAGACACCTAAACCCCCTGAGCAAATTAAAGTTGAACCTAGTGTTGCTTGAAGGAAATATGCCCTAGAGGCAATAATAAAGTTATTATTTATTTATTTATTTATTTCATGATAAATGTTTATTATTCATGCTAGAATTGTATTAACCGGAAACGTAATACATGCGTGAATACATAGACAAATATAGTGTCACTAGTATGCCTCTACTTGACTAGCTCATTAATCAAAGATGGTTAAGTTTCCTAACCATAGACATGAGTTGTCATTTGATTAAATGGGATCACATCATTAGGAGAATGATGTGATTGACTTGACTCATTCCGTTAGCTTAGCACTTGATCGTTTAGTATGTTGCTATTGCTTTCTTTATGTTCCTATGACTATGCGATTATGCAACTCCCGTTTACCGAAGGAACACTTTGTGTGCTACCAAACGTCACAACATAACTGGGTGATTATAAAGGTGCTCTACAGGTGTCTCTGAAGGTACTTGTTGAGTTGGCGTATTTCGAGATTAGGATTTTTCACTCCGATCGTCAGAGAGGTATCTCTGGTGCCACTCGGTAATACACATCACTATAAGCCGTGCAAGCATTGTAACTAATGAGTTAGTTGCGGGATGATGTATTACGGAATGAGTAAAGAGACTTGCCAGTAATGAGATTGAACTAGGTATTGAGATACCAATGATCGAATCTCGAGCAAGTAATATACCGATGACAAAGGGAACAACGTATGTTGTTATGTGGTTTGACTGATAAAGATCTTCGTAGAATATGTAGGAGCCAATATGAGCATCTATGTACCGCTATTGGTTATTGACCGGAGACGTGTCTCGGTCATGTCTACATAGTTCTCGAACCCGTAGGGTCCGCACGCTTAAAGTTCGGTGACGATTTGTATGATGAGTTCTTGTGTTTTGATGTACCTAAGGTAGTTCGGAGTCTCGGATGAGGTAGGGGACATGACGAGGAGTCTCAAAATGGTCAAGACATAAAGATCGATATATTGGACGACTATATTCGGACATCGGAAAGGTTCCGAGTGATTCGGATATTTTTCGGAGTACCGGAGAGTTACGGGAATTCGCTTAGGAGTAGATGGGCCTTATTGGGCTTTAGGGGAAAGAGAGAAAGGAGAGGCTGCGCCCCCCAAGGCCTAGTCCGAATTGGACTAGGAGGAGGGGCGGCGCCCCCTCCTTCCTTCTCTTCTCTTTTCCCTTTCCTTCTCTCCTTCTCCTACTACTTGGAAGGGCTCCTAGTTCTACTAGGAAAGGGGGAATCCTACTCCCGGTGGGAGTAGGACTCCCCTAGGGCACGCCATAGAGAGGGCTGGCCCTCTCCCTCCTCCACTCCTTTATATACGGCGAGAGGGGCACCCCTTGGAGACACAACAATTGATCTCTTGGATCTTTTAGCCGTGTGCGGTGCCCCTCTCCACCATAGTCCACCTCGATAATATTGTAGCGGTGCTTAGGCGAAGCCCTGCGACGGTAGAACATCAACATCGTCACCACGCTGTCGTGCTGACGGAACTCTCCCTCAAAGCTCAGCTGGATCGGAGTTTGAGGGATGTCATTGAGTTGAATGTGTGCAGAACTTGGAGGTGCCGTGCGTTCAGTACTTGACCGGTCGGATCGTGAATACGTACGACTACATCAACCGCGTTGTGCTAACGCTTCCGCTTTCGGTCTACGAGGGTACGTGGACACACTCTCCCCTCTCGTTGCTATGCATCACCATGATCTTGCGTGTGCGTAGGATTTTTTTTGATACATTCTCCAACAGTGGCATCAGAGCCAGGTTATTGCGTAGATGTTATATGCACGAGTAGAACACAAGTGAGTTGTGGGCGATACAAGTCATACTACTTACCAGCATGTCATACTTTGGTTCGGCGGTATTGTTGGATGAAGCGACCCAGACCGACATTACGCGTACGCTTATGCGAGACTGGTTCTACCGACGTGCTTTGCACACAGGTGGCTGGCGGGTGTCAGTTTCTCCAGCTTTAGTTGAACCAAGTGTGGCTACGCCCGGTCCTTGAGAAGGTTAAAACAGCACTAACTTGTTGAACTATCGTTGTGGTTTTGATGCGTAGGTAAGAACAGTTCTTGCTCAGCCCGTAGCAGCCACGTAAAACTTGCAACAACAAAGTAGAGGACGTCTAACTTATTTTTGCAGGGCATGTTGTGATGTGATATGGTCAAAACGTGATGAGATATAAATTGTTGTATGAGATGATCATGTTTTGTTAAAGTTATCGGCAACTGGCAGGAGCCTTATGGTTGTCTCTTTATTTGCATAATATGCAAGTGCTATGTAATTGTTTTACTTTATCGCTATGCAATAGCAATAGTTGCAAAAGCAATAGCTGGTGAAATGACCATGTGACAACACGTTGATAAAAGATCAAGATGATGGAGATCATGGTGTCATGCCGGTAACAATGAAGATCATGACAGTACTTTGGAGATGGAGATCAAAAGCACAAGATGATTATGGACATATCATGTCACATATTTTGATTGCATGTGATGTTTATATTTTATACATCTTATTTTGCTTAGTTCGATGGTAGCTTTATAAGATGATCTCTCACTAAATTCAAGGAAAAAGTGTTCTCCCTGAGTATGCACCGTTGCCAAAGTTCGTCATGCCTTGACACCACATGATGATCGGGTGTGATAAGCTCTGCGTTCATCTACAACGGGTGCAAGCCAGTTTTGCACACGCAGAATACTCGGGTTAAACTAGACGAGCCTAATATATGCAGACATGGCCTCGGAACACTGGAGATCGAAAGGTCGAGCGTGAATCATATAGTAGATATGATCAGCATAGTGATGTTCACCATTGAAATCTACTCCATCTCACATGACGATCGAACATGGTTTCGTTGATTTGGATCACGTGATCACTTAGATGATTAGAGGGATGTCTATCTAAGTGGGAGTTCTTAAGTAATATGATTAATTGAACTTTAATCTATCATGAACTTAGTCCTGATAGTATTTTGCAAATAATGTTGTAGATCAATAGCTCGCATTGTTGCTTCCCTATGTTTTATATATGTTCCTAGAGAAAACTAAGTTGAAAGATGATAGTAGCAATGATGCGGACTGGGTTCGTGATCTGAGGTTTATCCTCATTGCTGCACAAAAGAATTATGTCCTTGATGCACCACTAGGTGACAGACCTATTGCAGGAGCAGATGCAGACGTTATGAACATTTGGCTAGCTCAATATGATGACTACTTGATAGTTTAGTGCACCATGCTTAATAGCTTAGAATCGGGACTTCAAAGATGTTTTGAATGTCATGGACCATATGAGATATTCCAGGAGTTGAAGTTAATATTTCAAGCAAATACCCGAGTTGAGAGATATGAAGTCTCCAACAAGTTCTATAGCTAAAATATGGAGGAGAATAGCTCAAGCAGTGAGCATGTGCTCAGATTGTCTGGGTACTACAATCGCTTGAATCAAGTGGGAGTTAATCTTCCAGATAAAATAGTGATTGACAGAATTCTCTAGTCACCATCACCAAGCTAGTAGAACTTCGTGATGAACTATAGTATGCAAGGGATGAAGAAAACGATTTCCGAGCTTTTCATGATGATGAAATCGATGAAGGTAGAAATCAAGAAAGAGCATCAAGTGTTGATGATTAACAAAACCACTAGTTTCAAGAAAAGGGCAAAGGGAAAGAAAGGGAACTTCATGTAGAATGGCAAGCAAGTTGTCACTTCCGTGAAGAAGCCCAAAGCTAGACTAAAGCCTAAAACTGAGTGCTTCTACTACAAAGGAAATGGTCACTCGAAGCGGAAATGCCCTGAATATTTGGTGGATAAGAAGGATGGCAAAGTGAACAAGGGTATATTTGATATACTGGTTATTGATGTGTACCTTACTAGTGTTTATAGTAGCCCCTGAGTATTTGATACTTGTTTGATTGCTAAAAATTAGTAACTCGAAATAGGAGTTACAGAATAAATAGAGACTAGTTGAGGGTGAAGTGACGATGTGTGTTGGAAGTGGTTCCAAGATTGATATGATCATCATCTCACACTCCCTATAACTTCGGGATTAGTGTTAAACCTAAATAAATGTTATTTGGCGTTTGCGTTAAGCATGAATATGATTTGATCATGTTTATTGCAATACGGTTATTCATTTAAAGTCAGAGAATAATTGTTGTTCTGTTTACATGAATAAAACCTTCGATGGCCATACGCCCAATGAAAATAGTTTGTTGGATCTCGATCGTAGTGATACACATATTCATAATAATTGAAGCCAAAAGATGCAAAGTTAATAATGATAGTGCAACTTATTTGTGGCACTGTCGTTTAGGTCATATTGGTGTAAAGCGCATGAAGAAACTCCATGCTGATGGGATTTTGGAATCACTTGATTATGAATCACTTGATGCTTGTGAACCATGCCTTATGGGCAAGATGACTAAGACTCCGTTCTCCGGAACAATGGAGAGAGCAACTGACTTATTGGAAATAATACATACTGATGTATGCAATCCAATGAGTGTTGAGGCTCGCGGCGGGTATCATTATTTTCTGACCTTCACAGATGATTTGAGCAGATATGGGTATATCTACTTGAAGAAACATAGTCTGAAACATTTGAAAAGTTCAAAGAATTTCAGAGTGAAGTGGAAAATCATCGTAACAAGAAAATAAAGTTTCTACGATCTGATCGCAGAGGCGAATATTTGAGTTACGAGTTTGGTCTTCAATTAAATCAATGTGGAATAGTTTCACAAACTCATGCCACCTGGAACACCACAACGTAATGGTGTGTCTGAACTTCATAACCGTACTTTATTTGATATAGTGCAATCTATGATGTCTCTTACCGATTTACCACTATCATTTTGGGCTTATGCATTAGAGACAGATGCATTCACATTAAAAAGGGCACCATCTAAATCCATTGAGACGACACCGTATGAACTATGGTTTAGCAAGAAACCTAAGCTGTCATTTCTTAAAGTTTGGGGTTGCGATGCTTATGTGAAAAAGTTTCATCTTGATAAGCTCAAACCTAAGTCAGAGAAGTGCATCTTCATAGGATACCCAAAAGTAACTATTGGGTACACCTTCTATCACAGATCCGAAGGCAAGATATTTGTTGCTGAGAATGGATCCTTTCTAGAGAAGGAGTTTCTCTCGAAAGAAGTGAGTGGGAGGAAAGTAGAACTTGATGAGGTAACTGTACCTGCTCCCTTATTGGAAAGTAGTTCATCACAGAAATCTGTTTCTGTGACTCCTACACCAATTAGTGAGGAAGCTAATGATGATGATCATGTAACTTTAGATCAAGTTACTACTGAACCTCGTAGGTCAACCAGAGTGAGATCCGCACCAGAGTGGTACGGTAATCTTGTTCTGGATGTCATGTTAATTGACCATGATGAACCTACGAACTATGAGGAAGCGATGATGAGCCCAGATTCCGCGAAATGGCTTGAGGCCATGAAATCTGAGATGGGATCCATGTATGAGAACAAAGCGTGGACTTTGGTTGACTTGCCCGATGACCGGCAATCTATAGAAAATAAATGGATCTTCAAGAGGAAGACGGACGCTGATAGTAGTGTTACTATCTACAAAGCTAGACTTGTCGAAAAAGGTTTTGACAAAGTTCAAGGTGTTGACTACGATGAGATTTTCTCACTCGTAGCGATGCTTAAGTCTGTCCGAATCATGTTAGCAAATTGCCACATTTTATGAAATCTGGCAAATGGATGTCAAAACTACATTCCTTAATGGATTTCTTAAAGAAGAGTTGTATATGATGCAACCAAAAGATTTTGTCGATCCTAAAGGTGCTAACAAAATGTGCGAGCTCCAGCGATCCATCTATGGACTGGTGCAAGCATCTCAGAGTTGGAATATACGCTTTGATGAGTTAATCAAAGCATATAGTTTTATACAGACTTGTGGCGAAGCCTGTTCTTACAAGAAACTGAGTGGGAGCACTACAAAATTTCTGATAAATATATGTGAATGACATATTGTTGATCGGAAATAATGTAAAATTTTCTAGAAAGCATAAAGGAGTATTTGAAAGGTGTTTTCAAATAAAGACCTCGGTGAAGCTACTTACATATCGAGCATCAAGATCTATAGAGATAGATCAAGATGCTGGATAAGTTTTTTCAATGAGTACATACCTTGACAAGATTTTGAAGTAGTTCAAAATGGAATAGTCAAAGAAAGAGTTATTACCTATGTTACAAGGTGTGAAATTGAGTAAGACTCAAAGCCCGACCACAGCAGAAGATAGAAAGAGAATGAAAGTTATTCCCTATGCCTCAGCCATACTTTCTATAAAGTATGCCATGCTGTGTACCAGATCTATTGTATACCGTACACTGAGTTTAGCAAGGGAGTACAATAGTGATCTAGGAGTATATCACTGGAAAACGGTCAAAATTATCCTTAGTGGAATAAGGGTATGTTTCTCAATTATGGAGGTAACAAAAGGTTCGTCGTAAAGAGTTACATCGATGCAAATTTTGACACTGATCCAGATGACTCTAAGTCTCAATCTGGATATATTTTGAAAGTGGGAGCAATTAGCTAGAGTAGCTCTGTGCAGGGCATTGTTGACATAGAAATTTGCAAAATACATACGGACCTGAATGTGGCAGACCCGTAGACTAAACTTCTCTCACAAGCAAAACATGATCACACCTTAGTACTCTTTGGGTGTTAATCACATAGCAATGTGAACTAGATTATTGACTCTAGTAAACCATTTGCGTGTTGGTCACATAATGATGTGAACCATGGGTGTTAATCACATGGTGATGTGAACTATTGGTGTTAGATCACATCGTGATGTGAACTAGATTATTGACTCTAGTGCAAGTGGGAGACTGAAGGAAATATGCCCTAGAGGCAATAATAAAGTTATTATTTATTTCCTTATTTCATGATAAATGTTTATTATTCATGCTAGAATTATATTAACCAGAAACATAATACATGTGTGAATACATAGACAAACATAGTGTCACTAGTATGCCTCTACTTGACTAGCTCGTTAATCAAAGATGGTTAAGTTTCCTAACCATAGACATGAGTTGTCATTTGATTAAACGGGATCACATCATTAGGAGAATGATGTGATTGACTTGACCCATTCCGTTAGCTTAGCACTTGATCGTTTAGTATGTTGCTATTGCTTTCTTCATGACTTATACATGTTCCTGTGACTATGAGATTATGCAACTCGCATTTACCGGAGGAACACTTTGTGTGCTACCAAACGTCACAACGTAACTGGGTGATTATAAAGGTGCTCTACAGGTGTCTCCGAAGGTACTTGTTGAGTTGGCGTATTTCGAGATTAGGATTTGTCACTCCGATCGTCAAGAGGTATCTCTGGGCCCACTCGGTAATACACATCACTATAAGCCTTGCAAGCATTGTAACTAATGAGTTAGTTGCGGGATGATGTATTAGGGAACGAGTAAAGAGACTTGCCGGTAACGAGATTGAACTAGTTATTGAGATACCGACGATCGAATCTTGGGCAAGTAATATACCGATGACAAAGGGAACAACATATGTTGTTATGCGGTTTGACCGATAAAGATCTTCATAGAATATGTAGGAGCCAATATGAGCATCCAGGTTCCGCTATTGGTTATTAACCAGAGACGTGTCTCGGTCATGTCTACATAGTTCTCGAACCCGTAGGGTCCGCACGCTTAAAGTTCGGTGACGATTTGTATTATGAGTTTTTGAGTTTTGATGTACCGAAGGTAGTTCGAAGTCCCGGATGAGATCGGGGACATGATGAGGAGTCTTGAAATGGTCGAGACATAAAGATCGATATATTAGACGACTATATTCAGACATCAGAAAGGTTCCGAGTGATTCGGGTATTTTTCGGAGTATCGGAGAGTTACGGGAATTCACCGGGGAGTAGATGGGCCTTATTGGGCTTTAGGGGAAAGAGAGAGAGAGAGGAGAGGCTGCGCCCCCCAAGTCCTAGTCCGAATTGGACTAGGGGGAGGGGCGGCGCCCCCTCCTTCCTTCTCTTCTCTTTTCCCTTCCCTTCTCTCCTACTCCTACTACTTGGAAGGGCTCCTAGTTCTACTAGGAAAGGGGGAATCCTACTCCCGGTGGGAGTAGGACTCCCCTAGGCGCGCCATAGAGAGGGTCGGCCCTCTCCCTCCTCCACTCCTTTATATACGGCAAGAGGGGCACCCCTTGGAGACACAACAATTGATATCTTGGATCTTTTAGCCGTGTGCGGTGCCCCTCTCCACCATAGTCCACCTCGATAATATCATAGCGGTGCTTAGGCGAAGCCCTGCGATGGTAGAACATCAACATCGTCACCACACCGTCGTGCTGACGGAACTCTCCCTCAAAGCTCGGCTGGATCGGAGTTCGAGGGACATCATCGAGTTGAACGTGTGCGGAACTCGGAGGTGTCGTGCGTTCGGTACTTGATCGGTCGGATCGTGAAGACGTATGACTACATCAACCGTGTTGTGCTAACGCTTCCGCTTTCGGTCTACGAGGGTACGTGGACACACTCTCCCCTCTCGTTGCTATGCATCACCATGATCTTGCGTGTGCGTAGGATTTTTTTTGAAATTACTACGTTCCCCAACATTGCTATGGTTAAAGTTCTCTTGGCCGATAATATTGATGGGTGTGTTATTTACTTCTGCAATGAATCTGCTAGAATTGCTAGACCTGATACTAAAAATAAACATAGACCTGTTGTAGGCATGCCTGTTATTTCTGTTAAAATAGGAGATCATTGCTATCATGGCTTATGTGATATGGGTGCTAGTGCAAGTGCAATACCTCATTCCTTATACAAAGAAATTATGCATGATATTGCACCTGCTGAGATAGAAGTAATTGATGTTACAATTAAGCTTGCCAATAGAGATACTATTTCACCAGTTGGGATTGTTAGAGATGTTGAAGTTTTGTGTGGGAAAGTTAAATATCCTGCTGATTTCTTGTTCTTGGTTCCCCACAAGATGACTTTTGTCCCATTATATTTGGTAGACCCTTCTTGAATACTGTTAATGCTAAGATAGACTGCAATAAGGATATTGTTTCTGTTGGTTTAGGGGATATGTCTCATGAGTTTAATTTTGCAAAATTTCGTAGACAACCCCATGATAAAGAATTGCCTCGTAAAGTTGAAATTATTGGTCTTGCTTCTATTGCCATGCCTCCTAGTGATCCTTTAGAACAATATTCGCTAGACCATGAAAATGATATGTTTATGAATGAAAGAAGGGAAATAGATGAACTATTATTTAAACAGGGTCCTATTTTGAAACAAAACTTGCCTGTTGAAATTCTAGGGGATCCTCCTCCACCCAAGGGTGATCCCGTGTTTGAGCTTAAACCTTAACCTGATACTCTCAAATATGCTTATCTTCATGAGAAAGAGATATATCATGTTATTATTAGTGCTAACCTTTCAGAGCATGAGGAAAAGAAATTATTGAAAACTCTGAAGAAGCACCATACTGCTATTGGATATACTCTTGATGATCTTAAGGGCATTAGTCCCACTTTATGCCAGCACAAAATAAAGTTGGAGAAGGATGCTAAACCGGTTGTTGATCACCAACGACAGTTAAATCCTAAGATGAAAGAAGTGGTAAGAAAAGAAATACTAAAGCTTCTAGAGGCAGGTGTAATTTATCCCGTTGCTGATAGTCAGTGGGTAAGTCCTGTCCATTGTGTCCCTAAGAAGGGAGGTATTATTGTTGTTCCTAATGATAAAGATGAATTCATCCCACAAAGAATTGTTACAGGTTATAGAACGGTAATTGATTTCCACAAATTAAATAAAGCTACTAAAAAGGATCATTACCCGTTACCTTTTATTGATCAAATGCTAGAAAGGTTATCCAAACATACACATTTTTGCTTTCTAGATGGTTATTCTGGTTTCTCTCAAATTCCTGTATCAAAAGAGGATCAAGAAAAGACAACTTTCACTTGCCCTTTCGGTACCTTTGCTTATAGGCGTATGCCTTTTGGTTTATGTAATGCACCTGCTACCTTTCAAAGATGTGTGGCTGCTATATTCTCTGACTTTTGTGAAAAGATTGTTGAGGTATTCATGGATGATTTCTCCGTTTACGGAACTTCTTTTGATGATTGCTTAAGCAATCTTGATCGAGTTTTGCAGAGATGTGAAGAAACTAATCTTGTCTTGAATTGGGAGAAGTGCCACTTCATGGTTAATGAAGGTATTGTCTTGGGGCATAAATTTTTTGAAAGAGGTATTGAAGTTGATAAAGCTAAAGTTGATGCTATTGAAAAGATGCCGTGTCCCAAGGACATTAAAGGTATAATAAGTTTCCTTGGTCATGCCGGTTTTTATATGTAACATCCCAAATTTTCAATTTGGAATGTTATACATAGTCATCCATGCATATCATATTTTATTTGCATTTCATCTCGCGATCCTGGAAATCCTAAGCAACTCAAGGACCCTCGGAGAGAGTTGGGGATTTTTCCGGTTTTCAAATTAGATTTTATCAAATTATGAAACGAGGATTTAGGTTTTACTTATTTTTCTCTCCGAAAATATTTCATATCAAAATATATGGGAGGAGATAATATGACTTCTCCAAGATAATTGAAATATTGGAGGAAAAATATTAAAATCAAATATTTGTTTTATTTGGATTTTATTGCAATTTTGTTTGCATTAGAAAAATTGCATGTTTTCAAAATTGCATTTTAGGGCCAAGAAAATGTTCATCTCGTTCTAAATATTTTATTTAGACGGTGAAAATTTATTTTGGCATTTTTAGTTATTTATTTATTTTTCTTGGGTTTTATTTCGGTCGGCGAAATTATTTTAAAAAAAATTCCCGCGCCCGATTGGGCCTAAGGCCCAGCCGAGCCAGGCCGGCCCGCATCCGCCGCCGCCGCTCGGACTAGGAGTCCGAGCCGGACTCCGCCACCGCCGCTTGCCCCTCCTCCAAGCAAGCCGCCCCGCCCCGCCCTTTATATAGCCGCCACCCCCGAGCCCCCCACCCCCACAGCCACCGCCGCCCCGCGCCAACCCTGCCGCCCGCGCTAGCCGCCGCTTGCCGCCGCCGCCCCGCAATCCGCCGCCCCGCCACCTCGCCTCGCCGGAGCCCCTCGCCGGAGGTAGCCGCCGGATCCGAGCCACCGGTTTTTTTAAAGAACCGTTTGGTTTTTTTAGAAAACCCTAGATTCGTTTTTTCGGATCACCGTTTTTTCTCGGTTCTTCTAGTTAGCAGACGTTCGTCCGTACATACGTTCGTTTTAACGAATGGTTTTCGCCCGTTAGTTACGGCTAACGAACGCTCGTTCATTAGTCTGTTCATCAGTTTTCTTTTATTGGATTTATTCCACGAGTTTTCCGATCGCGATTTCTGATCCGATCTTAGTTTCTGTTTATCTTTTCGCTCGTTAGTCGGAATCAGGCGACTCAAGCGCCTAGAGTTTTGCCTCGAAACCCTCTTTCCGTTTAACCAACTTAAATAAGTTTTTGCTACTGTAAAATTTGACCTAGGTTTAGATTAGTAAATGAAGCTTCTTTCTTTCGCCGTTTGTGTTTCGTTGCTCCGTTTGATTTGATTCTTTTTGCGAACCGGAGTTCTTAAGTTGAAACTTCTGGTCAACCTCTTTTATTTGAGTTTTGCTTGTGCATCCTTGCTTGTTGCTTATGTATGTTATTGTTTGTTTGCGATAGAACACACGGAGTGTGAAGCGTGCTACTACGAGTCTCTAGGTTTCGCAGACCGTCAGCAAGGCAAGTAACACTTTGATCATATCCCTTTTATCACCCAGTTTTTATGCATTAGTTCCAATCCTCAAACATTGCATGATTAGGATGCCATGAACATGTGGGTTGGGAAGTAGTTGATGAGGTAGAACCTATTACCCTGTTACATTCAAACCCTTAGGAGTTACTTCTACACGTTGCTTATATTGCTATGCTATGCTATGCTCGTAGACGTGGTTTGGGTTTGAGTGAAATCCATGACAGATGTGAGTTTGTTAATTAATGGTTCAACTTAAGGTGGCAACTTAAATTAACATCTGGGTGGATTGAGGCACCTGGAGTACCCAGTGTTGCCTGTATTTTTGGAAATCCCGGAATACCCATGTGATCTTCCTATGGACCACCACCCAGGCTCAAAGGGAACTGAGATGATTCATGATAGAAACTTCCGTGTGCAGCCACAGGCTATTATGGGCTCTAGCATAGTTGAGTAAGTTACGTGAAGCTCTTGAAGAGGCAGATCAGCAGGTAGTGGGATGTAGGTTTGGTATGGCCCGTTCGGAGTAGAGAGCTAATGTTTCTGAAAGACCGTGCCTCGGTCATCTGTTTCTCAAACACCTTGTAGTGCGAGAAATCCAACGGAGGCGATCGAGTCTTGTGGGGAAAAGTGCACAAACCTCTGCAGAGTGTATAATCTAATCATGGTTAGCCGTGTCCCCGGTTATGGACAATTCTTGAGTATCTAGTATTTGGGTTATCACATGTATCTCATCATTCTTAAATAATATTGTTGGGATGTTAATCACTTTAATTGGGATTGAGTTGGAGGAACCTTCTCAATGATGTTTCAACTGCCATGATAGTTAAATTAAAATCTATTCCTTTGTTGTAGGGAAAAATGGCTTTTCGCAAAAACTATAACCATAAAGCTTTCCACCAGCCAAATATGCATGTAGTGATAGCATTATTCTATTCCTGCTCTACTGTGTTACTTTGCCAGCATATTCCATGTGCTGACCCGTTTTCGGGCTGCAACGTGTTATGTTGCAGACTTTTCACATGAGGAGTAAGTTTCGTTAGGTCATTGCCGTGCAGCTCAGCTATGCCGTTGGAGTTAATGGACTCACTTTATCTTCCAAGCCTTCCATTGTTATCGTATTAGATGGCCTTAAGCCATATTATTGTAATAAGTTCTCTTTTGAGACATTCGATGTAATAAGTGTGTGATTGCCACTCTGTTATAAATCCTTTGAGTACTGTGTGTGTCAGCATTACCGATTTAGGGATGATACTGAAGCACAGAGACTTGGCCATCTGAGGTTAGGTCGCTACAAGATGGTATCAGAGTCAGGTTTCGATCCTAGTGGTGATGACTTTGAAGACGAAGCTGGAGCAGACATCATGGAGTCTTCCACCGATCAAAATTTCTAGATGACCACCAAATATTAGTAGTATTTCCCCATGTAATTAGTAGTAGATGAGCACTTTGCGATAGTCCTAGACCGTTTGTATGCCCTTGCTTGATTGATTGAGTGAAATGTTTGTGTTTGTCTCATGTGCATATGGGTAGTGTTTTCTCATTAGACCCCTTTTCTATTCTGATCTCTTCCATCTAAACCCATCAGATGCCTCCGAGACGTGACACCGATTTTGCTTTCCCACCGGAGCTCACCCAGTTGATCCAGCAGCAGAATACTTTGATGCAATTGCTAGTTCAGAACCAGGGCAACAACAACAACAACAACAACAACAACAACAACAACAACAACAACCCGCCGCCAGTGGACAACCTAGCCCGTTTTCTAAGGTTACAACCGCCGGTGTTTTCCAGTAGCACCGAGCCAATAGTTGCTGATGATTGGCTACGCCATATTGGAAGGGAGTTGACCACTGCGGGATGCACTGACGCTGAGAAGGTGCGTTTTGCCGCACATCAGTTGGATGGACCAGCAACATCATGGTGGGAGAATTACACAGCCACTTTCCCCATAGCCAACATCACTTGGGACCAGTTTCAGCAAGCTTTCCGCACGGCCCATGTCTCAACTGGAGCTATGCAGATGAAGAAGCGGGAGTTCCGCAACCTACGCCATGGGAACAGTACTGTGGCTTAGTACGTGGATGATTTTAGCAAGTTATCACGCTATGCCCTTGATGATGTGGCCACATATGCCGCGAAGCAAGAGAAGTTTATGGAAGGGCTGAACAATGAGATGAGCATGCAGTTGATGGTAGCAACCTTCAACAACTACCAGGAGTTGGTAGATAAGGCTCTTATGACTGAAGGGAAGCAACAACAGATTGAGAACCGCAAGAGAAAGTATGGACAAGGGAAGTATAATTCAGGAGCACAACAGAAGCCACGCCTAACCCCGAATTCGGGAGGACTTGTTCATAACCATGGAGGTCACAACCACACTGGAGGAGGATCGCATAACCACAATGGTTCTAAGAATGGGAATGGGAATGGAGCCAACAATAATCAAAACCACCCCAATCCAGCCACACCCGCCAAAAGAGATCTAAGTCATGTTACTTGTTTCAAGTGTGGGAAGACTGGACACTACGCCACGGAGTGCCCTAAAGGAAAGAATGGAAACGGAAATGGGAGCGCTGGGAAGAAACCCAATCCATTCAACAAAGGACAAGTGAATCACGTTAACGTGGAGGAGGTTGAAGAGCAGCCGGATGCGGTAATAGGTAAGTTTTTGGTTAAGTCATTTACCGCTCTTGTTCTTTTTGATACATTCATATATATCAAGGGGATTTGTGGATAAGTTTAAACTACCAACCCAAACCCTTAAGACCCCTCTGTTAGTAAGCTCACCCGGAGCAGAATACATGGCTAGCCGATGGTGCGACCAGGTACCCTTAACCATTGGCACACATGTTTTTCCATCCGACCTAATTATCTTGGAGTCACAAGGATTGGATGTGATATTAGGTATGGACTGGATGTCAAAGTTTGGAGGGAGTATTGCCTGTGCTAGTAAGTCGATTTATCTTACCATCCCGGAGGGAAAAAGGATTAAGTATGTGTCTAGGCATGTGCCTAGGAGGAGCCAAGTGAATGCCCTTACGGGAGTTGTTCAGGAGGAAGTGCCTGTAGTGAAGGATTATCCGGATGTTTTTCCCGAGGAGTTACCAGGCATGCCACCGGATAGAGACATTGAGTTTTTGATAGAGCTGTTGCCAGGAACAGGACCAATATCCAAGAGACCCTATTGGATGCCCGCAAATGATCTGGAGGAAATCAAGAAACAGATCAAGGAGTTATTGGAAAAAGGATACATTCGAAGAAGTTCATCACCTTGGGGAGCCCCTGTGCTTTTGGTTGAGAAGAAGGACAAATCCCTAAGGATGGTTGTTGATTATCGAGCCTTGAATGAGGTGACGATTAAGAACAAGTACCCACTGCCGATGATCAACGATTTGTTTGATTAGTTGCAAGGAGCTAAGCTGTTTTCGAAGATTGATCTGCGACCAGGATACCATCAGTTGAAGATACGTGAGAAGGATATACCAAAGACAGCGTTCATGATGCGGTATGGATTATACGAGTACATGGTCATGTCATTTGGACTGACTAATGCCCCTGCTTATTTCATGAGCATGATGAACAAGGTGTTCATGGAGTATTTGGACAAGTTTGTTGTGGTGTTTATTGATGATATTATGGTATACTCGAAGAACGAGGTGGAGCACAAGGAGCATTTGCGCTTAGTTCTCGAGAAACTCAGGGAACACCAATTGTATGCTAAGTTTAGCAAATGCGAGTTTTGGTTGAAGGAAGTCGGGTTCCTTGGACATGTTATATCGGGAGAAGGTATAGCAGTAGACCCCAGCAAAATTCAGTCAGACACTGAATGGTTGGCACCCACCTCAGTTAGCGAGATCCGCAGTTTCCTTGGACTCGCAGGTTACTATCGGAGATTCATTGAGAACTTTTCCAAGATTGCGAAGCCAATGACTGAACTATTAAAGAAGGATACTAAGTTTAAATGGACAGAAGATTGTGAGGCAAGTTTCCAGGAGTTGAAGGAACGGTTGACTACAGCACCAGTGCTAACATTGCCGGATATACATAAGGAATTCCAAGTGTATTGTGACGTCTCTCGCTTAGGACTTGGATGTGTACTTATGCAGGATGGAAGACTTGTTTCGTATGCCTCACGACAACTAAAACCTCATGAGTTGAACTATGCCACGCATGATTTGGAGTTAGCAGCCGTAGTGCATGCATTGAAGACCTGGAGGCATTACCTTATTGGAAACTGATGTGATGTATACACGGACCACAAGAGTTTGAAGTACATCTTCACCTAGAAGGAACTGAACCTTAGACAGAGGAGATGGTTGGAGCTTATAAAGGATTGTGATATGAAGCTACACTATCATCCAGGAAAGGCCAAAGGTTTTCGTGAGGATGAGCACGATAACTTATGGTTTGAAGACCGAGTTTATGTGCCCAATAACCAAGAGATCAGGAAGTTAATACTTCAAGAGGCTCATGACTCACCCTACTCGATACACCCTGGAAACACCAAGATGTATCTGGATTTGAAGGAACATTTCTGGTGGACTGGTATGAAGAAGGATATTGCTGAGTACGTAGCCGTATGTGACGTATGTGAGAGAGTGAAGGCAGAACATCAGAAGCCAGCAGGATTATTACAGCCTATGCCGATACCCGAATGGAAGTGGGATAAACTTGGCATGGATTTTATTACCGGATTGATCAGGACTAAAGCAGGGTATGATTCTATATGGGTAGTAGTTGATCGCTTGACCAAAGTGGCTCACTTCATCCTAGTGAAATCCACTTATACAAGTGCGAAGTTGGCCAAGATTTATATGTCCAAGATCGTATGTCTGCATGGAGTTCCAAGGACCATCATATCAGATAGAGGAACACAGTTTACTTCAAAGTTTTGGCATCAGTTACACCAGACTTTGGGGACTAGGTTGGAGTTCAGTACAACTTTTCACCCACGGACAGATGGATAGACCAAGAGAGTGAACCAAATTTTGGAGGACATGTTGAGAGCATGTGCGCTAGATTATGGATCTAGTTGGGATGACAATTTGCCTTACGCAGAGTTCTCGTACAACAATAGCTACCAAGCCAGTTTGAAGATGGCACCATTTGAAGCCCTGTATGGACGCAGGTGCAGAACACCTTTGATGTGGGATGAGGTAGGAGACCGACAGTTGTTTGGACTAGACTTGATCAAGGATTCTGAGGAGAAGGTTAAATTGATTCATGATAGATTGAAGATTGCTCAGTCCAGGCAGAAGAGTTATGCGGACTCAAAACGCAAAGAAGTAACCTATGAAATTGGAGATAGAGTATATCTGCGAGTATCTCCCTTGCGAGGAGTGAAACGTTTTGGAGTTAAGGGGAAATTAGCTCCGAGATTTGTAGGACCGTATCATGTTTTGGAACGGATGGGAGAAGTTGCCTACAAGTTGGAATTACCCGAGGGATTGTCAGGAGTTCATGATGTGTTTCACGTTTCATAGCTGAAGAAGTGTCATGCTGAGATGGCCGATATACCGTTAAGAGATACAGTACCCTTGGAGGCAATTCAGTTGGACAGTGATTTGACTTACGAGGAGAAACCAGTAAAGATTCTTGAGTTTGCCAGCAGAGTCACTCGCAGTAAGGTTATCAAGTTTTGCAAAGTTCAGTGGAGCCACCATACCGAGGACGAAGCCACCTGGGAACGAGAGGATGATCTTCGCAAAGACCACCCACACCTATTTTCTAGCCAACCCGAATCTCGAGGGCGAGATTCATCTTAAGGGGGGGGGGAAGGTTTGTAACATCCCAAATTTTCAATTTGGAATGTTATGCATAGTCATCCATGCATATCATATTTTATTTGCATTTCGTCTTGCGATCCTCGAAATCCTAAGCAACTCAAGGACCCTCGGAGAGAGTTGGGGATTTTTTCCGGTTTTCAAATTTGATTTTATCAAATTATGAAACGAGGATTTTGGTTTTAATTATTTTTCTCTCCGAAAATATTTCATATCAAAATATATGAGAGGAGATAATATGACTTGTCCAAGATAATTGAAATATTGGAGGAAAAATATTAAAATCAAATATTTGTTTTATTTGGATTTTATTGCAATTTTGTTTGCATTAGAAAAATTGCATGTTTTCAAAATTGAATTTTAGGGCCAAGAAAATGTTCATCTCGTTCTAAATATTTTATTTAGACGGTGACAATTTATTTTGGCATTTTTAGATTTTTTTATTTTTCTAGGGTTTTATTTCGGTCGGCGATTTTTTTTTAAGTTCCCGCGCCCGACTAGGCCTAAGGCCCAGCCGAGCCAGGCCGGCCCGCAGCCGCCACCGCCACCGCTGCTTGCCCCTCCTCCAAGCAAGCTGCCCCGCCCCGCCCTTTATATCGCCGCCACCCCCGAGCCCCCCACCCCCACAGCCACCGCCGCCTCGCGCCAACCCCGCCACCCGCGCTAGCCGCCGCCGCCGCGCTAAGCCGCCGCCGCCGCTTGCCGCACCCAGCGCCCCCGCCACCGCTTGCCGCCACCGCCCCGCCACCTCACCTCGCCAGAGCCCATCGCCGGAGGTAGCCGCCGGATCCGAGACGTCGGTTTTTTAAGAACCATTCGTTTTTTTAGAAAACCCTAGATTCGTTTTTTTCGGATCGCCGGTTTTTCTCGGTTCTTCTAGTTAGCGGACGTTCGTCCGTATGTTCGTTTTAACGAACAGTTTTCGCCCGTTAGTTACAACTAACGAACGCTCGTTCGTTAGTCTGTTCATCAGTTTTCTTTTATTGGATTTATTCCGCGAGTTTTCTGATCACGATTTCTGATCCAATCTTAGTTTCTGTTTATCTTTTCGCTCGTTAGTCGGAATCAGGCGATTCAAGCGCCCAGAGTTTTGTCTCGAAACCCTCTTTCTATTTAACCAACTTAAATAAGTTTTTGCTACTGTAAAATTTGACCTAGGTTTAGATTAGTAAATGAAGCTTCTTTCTTTCGCCGTTTGTGTTTCGTTGCTCCGTTTGATTTGATTCTTTTTGCGAACCGGAGTTCTTAAGTTGAACCTACTAGTCAACCTATTTTATTTGAGTTTTGCTTGCGCATCTTTGCTTGTTGCTTATGTATGTTATTGTTTGTTTGCGATAGAACACCCGGAGTGCGAAGCGTGCTACTACGAGTCCCTAGGTTTCGCAGACCGTCAGCAAGGCAAGTAACACTTTGATCATATCCCTTTTATCACCCAGTTTTTATGCGTTAGTTCCAATCCTCAAACATTGCATGATTAGGATGTCATTAACATGTAGGTTGGGAAGTAGTTTATGAGGTAGAACCTATTACCCTGTTACATTCAAACCCTTGGGAGTTACTTCTATGCGTTGCTTATATTGCTATGCTCGTAGACGTGGTTTGGGTTCGAGTGAAATCCATGACAGATGTGAGGTTGTTAATTAATGGTTCAACTTAAGGTGGCAACTTAAATTAACATCTGGGTGGATTGAGGCACCTGGAGTACCCAGTGTTGCCTGTATATTTGGAAATCTTGGAGTACCCGTGTGATCTTCCTATGGACCACCACCCAGGCTCAAAGGGAACTGAGATGATTCATGCTAGAAACTTCCGTGTGCAGCCACAGGCTATTATGGGCTCTAGCATAGTTGAGTAAGTTACGTGAAGCTCTTGAAGAGGCAGATCAGCAGGTAGTGGGATGTAGGTTTGGTATGGTCTGTCCGGAGTAGAGAGTTAATGTTTCTGAAAGACTGTGTCTCGGTCATCCGTTTCTCAAACACCTTGTAGTGCGTGAAATCCAACGGAGGCGATCGAGTCTTGTGGGGAAAAGTGCACAAACCTCTGCAGAGTGTATAATCTAATCATGGTTAGCCGTGTCCCCGGTTATGGACAATTCTTGAGTACCTAGTATTTGGGTTATCACATGTATCTCATCATTCTTAAATAATATTGTTGGGATGTTAATCACTTTAATTGGGATTGAGTTGGAGGAACCTTCTCAATGATGTTTCAACTGCCATGATAGTTAAATTAAAATCTATTCTTTGTTGTAGGGAAAAATTGGCTTTTCGCAAAAACTATAACCATAGAGCTTTCCACCAGCCAAATATGCATGTAGTGATAGCATTATTCTATTCCTACTCTACTGTGTTACTTTGCCAGCATATTCCATGTGCTGACCCATTTTCGGGCTGCAACGTGTTATGTTGCAGACTTTTCAGACGAGGAGTAAGGTTCGTTAGGTCGTTGCCGTGCAGCTCAGCTATGGTGTTGGAGTTAATGGACTCACTTTATCTTCCAAGCCTTCCGCCGTTATCGTATTAGATGGCCTTAAGCCATATTATTGTAATAAGTTCTCTTTTGAGACATTCGATGTAATAAGTGTGTGATTGCCACTCTGTTATAAATCCTTCGAGTACTGTGTGTGTCAGCATTACTGATCCAGGGATGACACTGAAGCACAGAGACTTGGCCATCTGAGGTCAGGTCACTACATTATAGGAGGTTCATTAAGGACTTTTCTAAAATTTCTCGGCCTGTGACTAATCTCTTACAAAAATATGTCCCTTTTGTCTTTGATGATGATTGTGTAGAAGCATTTGAAATACTTAAGAAAGCTTTGGTTTCTGCACCTATTGTTCAACCTCCTGATTGGAATTTACCATTTGAATTTATGTGTGATGCTAGTGATTATGTTGTAGGGGCTGTTCTAGGACAAAGAGTTGATAAGAAATTAAATGTTATTCAATATGTTAGTAAAAATCTAGACAGTGCCCAAAGAAATTATGCTACTACTGAAAAAGAATTTTTAGCAGTTGTATTTGCTTGTGATAAGTTCAGACCTTATATTGTTGATTCTAAAGTAACTGTTCACACTGATCATGATGCTATTAAATATCTTATGGAAAAGAAAGATGCTAAACCTAGACTTATTAGATGGGTTCTCTTGCTACAAGAATTTGATTTGCATATTATTGATAGAAAGGGAGCTGAGAACCCCGTTGCAGACAACTTGTCTAGGTTAGAGAATGTTCTTGATGACCTACTACCTATTGATGATAGCTTTCCTCATGAACAATTAGCTGTCGTAAATGCTTCTCGTACTGCTCCATGGTATGTTGATTATGCTAATTATGTTGTTGCTAAGTTTATACCACCTAGTTTCACATACCAGCAAAAGAAAAAGTTCTTCTATGATTTAAGACACTACTTCTGGGATGACCCACATCTTTATAAAGAAGGACTAGATGGTGTTATTAGATGTTGTGTACTTGAGCATGAAAACGAACAGATCCTACGCAAGTGCCACTCCGAGGCTTATGGAGGACACCATGCTGGAGATAGAACTGCACATAAGGTATTGCAATCCGGTTTTTATTGGCCTACTCTCTTCAAGGATGCACATAAGTTTGTTTTGTCTTGTGATGAATGTCAGAGAATTGGTAATATTAGTAGACGTCAGGAAATGCCTATGAATTATTCACTTGTTATTGAACCATTTGATGTTTGGGGCTTTTATTATATGGGACCGTTTCCTTCTTCTAATGGGTATACCCATATTTTAGTTGCTGTTGATTACGTTACTAAGTGGGTAGAAGCTATTCCAACTAGTAGTGCTGATCATAACACCTCTATTAAGATGCTTAAAGAAGTTATTTTTCCGAGGTTTGGAGTCCTTAGATACTTAATGACTGATGGTGGTTCACATTTTATTCATGGTGCTTTCCGTAAAATGCTTGCTAAGTATGATGTTAATCATAGAATTGCATCTCCATATCATCCACAGTCTAGTGGTCAAGTAGAACTTAGCAATAGAGAGCTTAAATTAATTTTGCAAAAGGCTGTTGATAGATCTAGAAAGAATTGGTCCAAGAAACTTGATGATGCATTATGGGCCTATAGAACTGCATATAAAAATACTATGGGTATGTCTCCGTATAAAATGGTTTATGGTAAAGCATGTCACTTACCTCTTGAATTAGAACATAAGGCATATTGGGCTATTAAAGAGCTCAAATATGACTTTAAACTTGCAGGTGAGAAGAGGCTTTTTGACATTAGTTCACTCGATGAATGGAGAATCCAGGCCTATGAGAATGCCAAACTGTTTAAAGAAAAAGTTAAAAGATGGCATGACAAAGGATACAGAAGCGTGAGTTTAATGTAGGTGATTATGTATTGCTATACAACTCTCATTTAAGATTTTTTGCAGGCAAACTTCTCTCTAAATGGGAAGGTCCTTACATCATTGAGGAGGTCTATCGTTCTGGTGCCATAAAAATCAACAACTTCGAAGGCACAAATCCGAGGGTGGTGAACGGTCAAAGGATCAAACATTATATCTCAGGTAATCCTATAAATGTTGAAACTAATGTTATTGAAACCATAACCCCGGAGGAATACATAAGGGACACTTTCCAGAATGTTTCAGACTCCAAAAAGGAATAGGTACATGGTACGGTAAGTAAACAAACTCCAAAACAGTTCTAATGGCAATTTTTCTCCGTTTTGGAATATTTAAGAAAATAGGAAAATAAGAAGCAGTCCGGGAAGGACACGGGGCTTCCACGAGGGTGGAGGGCGCGCCCTACCCCGCTGGGCGCCCCCTGCCTCGTGGGCACCTCGTGTGCCCCCGGACTCCGTTTTCTTGCACGATACTTTTTTTGGTCGGTAAAAATTCACTATATAATCTCCCGAAGATTTTAACCACCGTATCACGCAAATATCTTCTGTCTTTGTTTCGAGTTGTTTCTGCTGCAAAGTTAGAGCAAGATGTCTTCTCAAGAGTCAGTCGGGGAGAGCCGAGTGTCTCATCCGACACCGGGGCCAAGAGCAAACAGCAATGCTGACCCCTTTGGGCCATCAACTAAGGAAGAGATGGAGGCCGATTTGAAAAGGATAGATGCCATGGAGAAGGATGAATAAGTTACTTCTTGTTTCCGAGCGGGATTCACTATGGGAGAACTATAGAGCTCTGCTATTCCAAACTCGGTCATCCCTTCCAATGTTAGATTTCTTTCTTATGAAAATATGAAAAAGAGTGTTACTTGTTCTCCCGCAGCTATGCAACATCCTTGGGTGAAAGGAGCTTTAGCCGTCACAGGCAAGCTCCATAAGGAAATAATGGACCTCAAGCAGCAAGTCAATAAGCTCGAGGAAGAGAATCGTATCCCGAAGGGAATCATCGCCAAGAATATCACATCACCACCCCTGAAGAAGGAGACATAAACACATGGTATGGGCACTCCGCTTGGCAACTGCCAAGCTTGGGGGAGTGCCCCGGTATCGTATCACCATCACTTTTATCTTTACCGTTTTTCTTAGTTCGATCCTTTTGGTAATATCTTGATCTAGTAGAATAAAGTTTTACTATATTCTAGTTGTGAGTTTTGCTTTATGATCCTTCTATGTAATCGAGTCCGTGAGCTATATATAATAAAGATTAGTGTTGAGTCGAGGGCTTGATTATCTTGCTATGATCTTGAGGGAATAGAATAAAAGAATAAGAATAAAAGGAAATAAAGAGATCATATGGATCTTATGGAGAGTAATGACTTCACATCTAAGAGTATGATGAATAAAAATTGTTGAGAGTTGACAAACATAGTTTTGGTCACCGTTGCAATTAATAGGAAGTAATAAGGAAAGAGAGGTTTTCACATATAAATATACCATCTTGGACATCTTTTATGATTGTGAGCACTCATTAAAATATGATATGCGAAAGAGTTGACGTTGGACAAGGAAGACAACATAATGGGTTATGTTTTCTTACATCTAAGATAAATTATATTGTCATGGATCATCCAACATGTTGAGCTTGCCTTTCCCTCTCATGCTAGCCAAATTCTATGCACCAAGTAGAGATACTACTTGTGCTTCCAAATATCCTTAAACCTAGTTTTGCCATGAGAGTCCACCATATCTACCTATGGATTGAGTAAGATCCTTCAAGTAAGTTGTCATCGTTGCAAGCAATAAAAATTGCTCTCTAAATATGTATGATTTATTAGTGTGGAGAAAATAAGCTTTATACGATCTTGTGATGTGTAAGAAATAAAACCGATGGACTGCATAATAAAGGTCCATATCACAAGTGGCAATATAAAGTGATGTTCTTTTGCATTAAGACTTCGTGCATCCAACCATAAAAGCACATGACAACCTCTGCTTCCCTCTGCGAAGGGCCTATCTTTTATTCTTGTCTTATACTTCATGCAAGAGTCACGGTGATCTTCACCTTTCCTTTTTACATTTTATCCTTTGGCAAGCACAATGTGTTGGAAAGATCCTGATACATATAGCTAATTGGATGTGAGTTTTCATGAACTATTATTGTTGACATTACCCTTGAGGTAAAAGGTTGGGAGGCAAAACTATAAGCCCCTATCTTTCTCTGTGTCCGATTAAAACTTCATAACCATAAATATCGCGTGAGTGTTAGCAATTGTGAAAGACTAAATGATAGTTGAGTATGTGGACTTGCTGAAAAGCTCTTATATTGACTCTTTCCTACGTTATGATAAATTGCAATTGCTTCAATGACTAAGATTATAGTTTGTTGGTTCTCAATGAAGTTTCTGATTCATACTTGAAATTGTGATTGAATTGTTACTTTAGCATAAGAGATCATATGACAATATATGTATATGTTGCTATTCTAAGAATGATCATGATGCCCTCATGTCCATATTCTATTTTATCGACACCTCTATCTCTAAACATGTGGACATATTTTTCGATTTCGACTTTCACTTGAGGACAAGCGAGGTCTAAGCTTGGTGGAGTTGATACGTCCATTTTGCATCATGCTTTTATATCGATATTTATTGCATTATGGGATGTTATTACACATTATGTCACAATACTCATGCCTATTCCCTCATATTTTACAAGGTTTACATGAAGAGGGAGAATGCCGGTAGCCGAGATTCTGGGATGGAAAAGGAGCAAATATTAGAGACCAATTCTGCACAACTCCAAAAGTCCTGAAACTTCACGGGAGCAAGTTTCAGAATATATAAAAAATATTGGGGGAAAGAAGTACTAGAGGGGGGCCACTCACCATCCACGAGGGTGGGGGGCGCGCCCTACCCCCCCTGGGCGCCCCCTGCCTTGTGGGCCCCCTAGCAGCCCTCTGATGCCCATCTTCTTCTATATGAGGTCTTTCGTCCAGGAAAAAAAATCATAAGCTAGCTCATGGGACGAAACTCCGCTGCCACGAGGCGAAAGCATGGCGGAATCAATCTAGGGCTCTGGCGGAGCTGTTCTGTCGGGGAAACTTCCCTCCGGGAGGGGGAAATCATCACCATCGATCCTCTCATCGGGAGGGGGTCAATCTCCATCAACATCTTCACCAGCACAATCTCATCTGAAACCCTAGTTCATCTCTTGTATCCAATCTTTGTCCCAAAGCCTCAGATTGGTACCTGTGGATTGCTAGTAGTGTTGATTACTCTTTGTAGTTGATGCTAGTTGGTTTATTCGGTAGAAGATCATATGTTCAGATCCTTTATGCTAATTAATACCCCTCTGATTATGAACATGAACATGATTTGTGAGTAGTTACGTTTGTTCCTGAGGACATGGGATAAGTCTTGCTATAAGTAGTCATGTGAATTTGGTATTCGTTCGATATTTTGATGAGATGTAAGTTTTCTTTCCTCTAGTGGTGTCATGTGAACGTCGACTACATGACACTTCACCATTGTTTGGACCTAGGGGAAGGCATTGGGAAGTAATGAGTAGATGATGGGTTGCTAGAGTGACAGAAGCTTAAAAAGGATTGGGCCATCTTGCTGCACCTTATTTACTTGCATTACTTGTTACTCGTTACAAATTACCTTATCACAAAACTATCTGTTACCGATAATTTGAGTGCTTGCAGAGAATACCTTACTGAAACTGCTTATCATTTCCTTCTGCTCCTGGTTGGGTTTGACACTCTTACTTATCGAAAAGACTACGATAGATCCCCTACACTTGTGAGCACTGCGTTGGTTTTCCCTTGAAGAGGAAAGGGTGATGAAGCAAAGTAGCGTAAGTATTTCCCTCAGTTTTTGAGAACCGAGGTATCAATCCAGTAGGAGGCCACACGCAAGTCCCTCGTACCTACACAAACAAATAAGAACCTCGCAACCAACGCGATAAAGGGGTGGTCAATCCCTTCACGGTCACCTACGAGTGTGAGATCTGATAGAGATAATAATAATAAGATAAATATTTTTGGTATTTTTTTGATAAAGAGTAAAAGTAAAGATTGCAAAATAAAAGGTAATAGAAATAGCTTGTTGATGGAAGATTAATATAATGGAGAATAGACCCCGGAGCCATAGGTTTCACCAGTGGCTTCTCTCAAGATAGCATAAGTATTACGGTGGGTGAAGAAATTATTGTTGAGCAATTGATAGAAAAGCGAATAATTATGAGAATATCTAGGCATGATCATGTATATAGGCATCACGTCCGTGACAAGTAGACCGACTCCTTCCTGCATCTACTACTATTACTCCACACATCGACCGCTATATAGCATGCATCTAGAGTATTAAGTTCATAAGAACAGAGTAACGCATTAGGCAAGATGACATGATGTAGAGGGATAAACTCAAGCAATATGATATAAACCCCATTTTTATCCTTAATGGCAACAATAAATACAATACAATACAATACAAGTCGTTTCCCTTTCTGTCACTGGGATCGAGCACCGCAAGATTGAAGCCAAAGCTAAGCACTTCTCCCATTGCAAGAAAGATCAATCTAGTAGGCCAAACCAAACTGATAATTCGAAGAGACTTGCAAAGATAAACCAATAATACATAAAAGATTTCAGAAAAGAATCAAATATTGTTCATAGATAGACTTGATCATAAACCCACAATTCATCGGATCTCGACAAACACACCGCAAAAAGAGTTACGTCGAATAGATCTCCAAGAAGATCGAGGAGAACTTTGTATTGAGATCCAAAGAGAGAGAGGAAGCCATCTAGCTAATAACTATGGACCCGAAGGTCTGAAGTAAACTACTCACACATCACGAGAGAGGCCATGGAGTTGATGTAGAGGCCCTCCGTGATCGATGCCCACTCCGGTGGAGCTCAAGAAAAGGCCCCAGAATGGGATCTCTTGGGTACAGAAGGTTGCGGCGGTGGAAATAGGGTTTCGTGGTGCTCCTGGATGTTTTGGGGGTATATGAATATATATAGGAGGAAGAAGTAGGTCGGTTGAGCCACGAGGGGCCGACGAGGGGGAGGGCGCGCCCAGGGGGGTAGGCGTGCCCCTGCCTCGTGGACTACTCGTTTGTTTCTTGACGTCCACTCCAAGTCCTCTGGATCATGTTTGTTCCAAAAATAACTCTCCCAAAGGTTTCATTCTGTTTGGATTCCGTTTGATATTCCTTTTCTGCGAAACACTGAAGTAGGCAAAAAAACGGCAATTTGCACTGGGCCTTGGGTTAGTAGGTTAGTCCCAAAAATAATAAAAAAGTGTAAAATAAATCCCATTAACATCCTAAACAGATAATATAATAGCATGGCACAATAAAGAATTATGGATACGTTGGAGACGTATCAAGCATCCCCAAGCTTAATTCTTGCTCGTCCTCGAGTAGGTAAACGATAAAAACAGATTTTTTGATGTGGAATGCTACCTAACATAATTCTCAATGTAATTCTCTTTATTGTGGCATGAATATTCAGATCCGAGAGATTCAAGACAAAAGTATAATATTGACATGGAAATAATAATACTTCAAGCATACTAACTAAGCAATTATGTCTTCTCAAAACAACATGACCAAAGAAAGTTATCCCTACAAAATCATATAGTTTGGCTATGCTCTATCTTCACCACACAAAGTATTTAAATCATGCACAACCCCGATGACAAGCCAAGCAATTGTTTCATACTTTTGATGTTCTCAAACCTTTTCAATCTTCACGCAATACATGAGCGTGAGCTATGGACATAGCACTATATGTGGAATAGAATGGTGGTTGTGGAGAAGACAAAAAGGAGAAGATAGTCTCACATCAACTAGGCATATCAATGGGCTATGGAGATGCCCATCAATAGATATCAATGTGAGTGAGTACGGATTGTCATGCAACAGATGCACTAGAGCTATAAGTGTATGAAAGCTCAAAAAGAAACTAAGTGGGTGTGCATCCAACTTGCTCACTCACGAAGACCTAGGGCATTTTGAGGAAGCCCCTCATTGGAATATACAAGCCAAGTTCTATAATGTAAAATTTCCACTAGTATATGAAAGTGGTAACATAAGAGACTATCATAAAGATCACGGTGCTACTTTGAAGCACAAGTGTGGAAAAAGGATAGTAACATTGTCCCTTCTCTCTTTTTCTCTTGTTTTATTATTATTATTATTATTATTATTATTATTATTATTATTATTATTATCATCATCATTATTATTATTTGGGCCTTCTTCTTTTTTTGGCCTCCTTTTTTGTGAGAAATCTCATCCCGACTTGTAGGGGAATCATAGTCTCCATTGTCCTTTCCTCACTTGGGACAATGCTCTAATAATGATGATAATCACACTTTATTTACTTATAACTCAAGAATTACAACTCAATTCTTAGAACAAAATATGACTCTATGTGAATGCCTCCGGCGGTGTACCGGGATATGCAATGACTCATGAGTGACATGTATGAAAGAATTATGAATAGTGGCTTTGCCACAAATACGATGTCAACTACATGATCATGCAAAGCAATATGACAATGATGAAGCGTGTCATAAACGGAACGGTGGAAAGTTGCATGGCAATATATCTCGGAATGGCTATGGAAATGCCATAATATGTAGGTATGGTGGCTGTTTTGAGGAAGGTATATGGTGGGTTTATGGTACCGGTGAAAATTGCGCGGTACTAGAGAGGCTAGCAATGGTGGAAGGGTGAGAGTGTGTATAATTCATGGACTCAACATTAGTCATAAAGAACTCACATATTTATTGCAAAAATCTATTAGTTATCAAAACAAAGTACTACGTGCATGCTCCTAGGGGGATAGATTGGTAGGAAAAGACCATCGCTCATCCTCGACCGCCACTCATAAGGAAGATAATCAATAAATAAATCATGCTCCGACTTCATCACATAACGGTTCACCATAGGTGCATGATAAGGGAATCACAAAATTTAGAACAAGTATTTCTCAAATTCATAGGTACTCAACTAGCATGACTCTAATATCACCAACTCCATATCTCAAGACAATCATCAAGTATCAAACTTCTCATAGTATTCAATGCACTTTTTATGATAGTTTTTATTATACCGATATTGGATGCCTATCATATTAGGACTAAATTCATAACCAAATAAAATTACAATGATGTTCTAAAGGACTCTCAAAATAATATAAGTGAAGCATGAGAGATCAATAATTTCTATAAAATAAAACCACCGCCGTGCTCTAAAATATATAAGCGAAGCACTAGAGCAAAATTATCTAGCTCAAAAGATATAAGTGAAGCACATAGAGTATTCTAATAAATTCCAATTCATGTGTGCCTCTCCCAAAAGGTGTGTACAGAAAGGATGATTGTGGTAAACTAATAATCATAGACTCAAATCATACAAGACGCTCCAAGCAAAACACATATCATGTGGTGAATAAAAATATAGCTCCAAGTAAAGTTACCGATGGACGAAGACAAAAGACGGGATGCCTTCCGGGGCATACCCAAGCTTAGGCTTTTGGTTATCCTTGGATTTACCTTGGGGTGCCTTGGGCATCTCCAAGCTTAGGCTCTTGCCACTCCTTGTTCCATAATCCATAAAATCTTTACCCAAAACTTGAAAACTTCACAACACAAAACTTAAAAGAAAATCTTGTGAGCTCCATTAGTAAAAGAAAACAAACTACCACTTCAAGGTACTGTAATGAACTCATTCTTTATTTATATTTGTGTTACACCTACTTTATTTCAAATTCTATATGGTTCATAAACTTAAATACTGACCATAGATTCATCAAAATAAGCAAACAACACACGAAAAACAGAATCTGTCAAAAACAGAACAGTCTGTAGCAATTTGTAGGTTTCGAATACTTCTGGAACCCCAAAAATTCTAAAATAAATTTATGGATGCGAGGAATTTATCTATTAATCATATTCAAAAAGAATTAACTAAATAGCACTCTCCAGTAAAAATGTCAGCAAATCTCGTGAGCACTAAAGTTTCTGTTTTTTACAGCAAGATCGCAAAGACTTTCCCCAAGTCTTCCCAAAGGTTCTACTTGGCACAAACACTAATTAAAAGCATAAAAACACATCTAAACAGAGGCTATATGAATTATTTATTACTATCTAGAATCAAAAAGCAAGGAACAAAAATAAAATTGGGTTGCCTCCCAACAAGCGCTATCGTTTAACGCCCCTAGCTAGGCATAAGATTTCAACGATGCTCACATGAAACACAAGAATGGAAGCACAAAGAGAGCATCATAAAACACGTGACAAACACATCTAAGTCTAACATACTTCCTATGTATAGGCATCTTATAGGCAAACAAATTATCAAGGCAAGCAGAAACTAGCATATGCAAGGAAGCGGAAAGAAACAATAGCAATCTCAACATAGCGAGAGGTAATTTAGTAACATGAAAATTTCTACCACCATATTTTCCTCTCTCATAATAATTACATGTAAGATCGTAATAAAATTCAACAATATAGCTATCACAAAACATATTCTTAACACGATCCACATGTATGCAAAGTTGACAATCTTCCAAAATAGTGGGATTAACATTAACTAAAGTCATGACCTCTCTAAACCCACTTTTATCAAAAATTTCATAAGATTGAACATTCTCAAAATATGTGGGATCTAAAGTTGACACTCTTCCAAACCCACTTTCAATACTATTGCAAACACTATTATCAATCTCATATTTATCATGGGGCTTAAATAAATTTTCAAGCTCATAAGAAGAATCCCCCCAATCATGGTCATTGCAACAAATAGTAGTCATAGCAAAACTAGCATCCCCAAGCTTGAGGTTTTGCATATCATTAACACAATTGTCATTAAGAGAATTTATGATAACATCATTGCAATCATGCTTTTCATTGAAGGAACTATCAAGTATGGGTGCAATAGCAACGATCTCATGTTTAACATAAGGAACTATAGCAAATTCATCTTCATGAGTATTGGCATCATGGCCACAAGAATAGCAAGCATCATGTTCATCAAGGGGTATTTGAATCAAATCATCGGAATCATAATTATCTATAGATTGATGCATATCATTATTTTCTTCTGAAGCAACGGTCATTCTTTCAACAAATTCTTTGACATAGACATTTTGAGCATAGTTTTCATGTCAATATTTAAGTATGTCAAGATTTTCAGATTCGTAGAGAGTAATATCATACTTTTCAATCAAAGAAGCAACTTCATAAGCACCCTTAAAAGCAACAAATTCTTCAATTTGTTCGATATCGTAGTAACTATTAACACCCTTTGCATAAGAAGATAAGATTTCATTATCATTAAACTCACATAGGTAGGGGAGGTTTTTTTAGGGTTCTTAGAGCAACAAGTCAGATCACAAATTTCACAAAGATTCCAAGCATAACATAGCAATCTGTTTATTTGATCCCATAATAGTATCCCCTTTTCAGACAAACGGTGACACATGAAATGAGCATGCTCATCTAAAGATTTCCCATCAACTAGGCTAGTTGGGGTTTCAGCACGAGCGCATAAGGATCAAAGATGATCCAACTAGAATACTTTAAGTTGATCCATAACAATAGATTTTTAGCAAGCAAAGATGCAAGCAAATAGAAGGCACATGGAAACACAAGGAAAGATACACACGGGAAGAAGGCGAACGGAAAAAGAGGGCGAATAAAATGGCAAGGGTGAAGTGGGGGAGGAAAACGAGAGGCAAATGGCAAATAATGCAATGCGAGGGATAAGAGTTTGTGATGGGTACTTGGTATGTCTTGACTTGTGCGTAGACTCCCCGGCAATGGCGCCAGAAATCCTTCTTGCTACCTCTTGAGCATTGTGTTGGTTTTCCCTTGAATAGGAAAGGGTGATGTAGCAAAGTAGCGTAAGTATTTCCCTCAGATTTTGAGAACCAAGGTATCAATCCAGTAGGAGGCTACACGCAAGTCCCTCGTACCTACACAAACAAATAAGAACCTCGCAACCAACGCGATAAAGGGGTTGTCAATTCCTTCACGGTCACTTACGAGAGTGAGATCTGATAGAGATAATAATAATAAGATAAATATTTTTGGTATTTTTATGATAAAGAGTAAAAGTAAAGATTGCAAAATAAAAGGTAATAGAAATAGCTTGTTGATGGAAGATTAATATAACGGAGAATAGACCCCGGGGCCATAGGTTTCACTAGTGGCTTCTCTCAAGAAAGCATAAGTATTATGGTGGGTGAACAAATTACTGTCGAGCAATTGATAGAAAAGCGAATAATTATGAGAATATCTAGGCATGATCATGTATATAGGCATCATGTCCGTGACAAGTAGACCGACTCCTGCCTGCATCTACTACTATTACTCCACACATCGACTGCTATCCAGCATGCATCTAGAGTATTAAGTTCATAAGAACAGAGTAATGCATTAGGCAAGATGACATGATGTAGAGGGAAAAACTCAAGCAATATGATATAAACCCCCTTTTTATCCTCGATGGCAACAATACAATACGTGTCATTTCCCTTTCTGTCATTGGGATCGAGCACCCCAAGATTGAACCCAAAGCTAAGCACTTCTCCCATTGCAAGAAAGATCAATCTAGTAGGCAAAACCAAACTGATAATTCGAAGGGACTTGCAAAGATAAACCAATCATACATAAAAGATTTCAGAAAAGAATCAAATATTGTTCATAGATATACTTGATCATAAACCCACAATTCATCGGATCTCGACAAACACACCGCAAAAAGAGTTACATCGAATAGATCTCCAAGAAGATCGAGGAGAACTTTGTATTGAGATCCAAAGAGAGAGAAGAAGCCATCTAGCTAATAACTATGGACCCGAAGGTCTAAAGTAAACTACTCACACATCACCAGAGAGGCCATGGAGTTGATGTAGAGGCCCTCCGTGATCGATGCCCCCTCCGGTGGAGCTCCGGAAAAGGCCCAAAGATGGGATCTCTTGGGTACAGAAGGTTGCGGCGGTGGAAATAGGGTTTCGTGGTGCCCCTGGATGTTTTTGGGGTATATGAATATATATAGGAGGAAGAAGTAGGTCGGTTGAGCCACGAGGGGCCCATGATGGGGGGCGCCCAAGTGGGGTAGGCACGCCCCCTACCTCATGGACTCCTCATTTGTTTCTTGACGTCCACTCCAAGTCCTCTGGATCACATTTGTTCCAAAAATAACTCTCCCGAAGGTTTCATTCTGTTTGATATTCCTTTTCTACGATACACTGAAATAGGCAAAAAAACAGTAATTTGCACTCGGCCTTGGGTTAGTAGGTTAGTCCCTAAAATAATATAAAAGTGTAAAATAAAGCCCATTAACATCCAAAACAGATAATATAATAGCATGGAACAATCAAAAATTATAGATACATTGGACAGAAATAAATGACTCTCTAAAACTTCCAGGTTGTCTCCCTGGCAGCGCTTTCTTTAAAGCCATTAAGCTAGGCATATAGTGCTCAAGTAATGGATCCACTCGGATCCCAAGGTATATCAAAGCCATTTTTAATTAACAATGATTTGTGATTTAGTAGTGAGCACAAAGTAACATATATCATGCAACAACGAAGTCTAACTCTCTTCCTATGCATCGGCATGTCATAAAAGAACAATTCATGCACACATAATAAAGGCCAATGCATAGTATAAACAGTTTCTTGCAATTTTATCATATTAGAAACATGGAGAGGCGGAGATGTAGTTCCTCTCCCATAATAATTGCAATTAGGAGCAGCAAGCACATGCATATTATATTCATCAAAATTATCATGTGCAATGGCAAAAGGCAACCCATCAATATAATCCTTAATAAGGGCAAACTTCTTCAATATAGTGTAGTCGGGAGAATTCAAAAAGATAATAGGACTATCAGGCGTGGGTGCAATAGCATCAATTTCATGTTTAACATAAGGAACTATAGCAAGTTCATCTCCATAAGCATAATTCATATTGGCATCTTGGCCACAAGCATAGCAAGCATCATCAAAAAGGGATATTTCAAAAGAATCAACGGGATCATAGCAATCATCATAGCATTCATCCATCAGTAAGCATGAAGGGAAATTAAACAATGTATGAGTTGGAGGGTTACTCTCATTAGAAGGTGGGCACGGGTAGCTAATCCGATCTTCCTCCTTTTTCTCTTCACTCTCCTCATCATCTTTTTCATCCAATGAGCTCATAGTTTCATCAATTTCTTCTTTCATAGACTCCTGCAAAATATTAATCTCTTCTCGGACAACGGAGACTTTCTCATTAAATTCATCAATATCATAATTGTATTTATAATTCTCATAGCAATATTTAAGGATAGCTAAATTTTTAGGTCTATAAACTGAATCATCAAAATCTTCAAACTCTTTAAACAAAGATTCAATTTCACAAGCACCCTTAAAAGCAACAAATTCTTCTATTCGTTCCACATGATAGTAATCATATATACCATTAGCATAAGAAGCTAAGGTTTCATTATCATTAAATTTGCATGAAAAGGGAAGGTGTGGAGCCTTCATCCTAGAGCAACAAGTATAATCATATCTCAAGCATAGTTGTTGAGCATACCAATGCAACATATGAATTTGATCCCACAATAGTTTCCCTTTTTGAGATAAGCGGTGTCGCACATAAAAAGCACGCTCATCTAAAGATTTGCCCTCAACTAAGCTAGTTGGGGTTTCAGCACGAGCACATAGGGATCGAAGATGATCCAAGTAAAAAGCTTCAGGAGTGTGATAGATTTTCAGTGGTTCTTCAACCATTGGTGTAGTAGGTACAACTACTTTTTTTGGTATTTTGCATTTCCTACCCATAACTAAAGATAGAAAAAAAGAGCACAAAGTAAAAACTACTTTGTGATAAAGCAAACAAGCACACACGAGAATATTCACCCCACGCTATTGCTCCCCGGCAATGGCGCCAGAAAAAGGACTTGATAACCCACAAGTATAGGGGATCAATTGTAGCCTATTTCGATAAGTAAGAGTGTCGAACCCAAAGAGGAGCTAAAGGTAGAACAAATATTCCCTCAAGTTCTATCGACCACCGATACAACTCTACGCACGCTTAACGTTCGCTTTACCTAGAAAAAGTATGAAACTAGAAGTACTTTGTAGGTGTTGGATTGGTTTGCAAGAATATAAAGAGCACACAAATAAAAACTAGGGGCTGTTTTAGGTAAAGAAGCAATAAAGTTAGTATAGCGAGTGTGTAAAAGTGGTGGTAGGAGTTGCGAAATTTTCCCTAAGCAATTGACTACTTTACTAGACCGATAGCAAGTTTTATGTGAGAGAGGCCACTTCTAGCATGTCATCCCTGACTTGGAATTCTATGCACTTATGATTGGAACTATTAGCAAGCATCCACAACTACTAATGTTCATTAAGGTAAAACCAAACCATAGCATTAAGATATATTGGTCCCCCTTCAATCTTGTATGCATCAATTTCTATGCTAGGTTGAAGCTTCTGTCACTCTTGCCCTCCAATACATAGTCCTATCAACATACAACTAACCCTACGGTGTGATCCACGCGCGCGCTCATATGATGGGCACCAAAGGACAGCAACATAACCACAAGCAAATTAAACCAATCATAGCAATTCACCAATTACCGATAGGACAACGAAAATGTACTCAGACATCATAGGATGGCAACACATCATTGGATAATTGTGACGCCTCGATATTTATGCTATAGTAAGACCCTGCTAATGATGCCACGTCACCACAATCCCTGTTGCTAATCTCGCGTTAGTTGAGAACCGATCCAAATTCAAATTTGAAGTAAAGGAAAATGACAAACGTTTTATAACCTTGAAACTAAAATGTTCTAAAGGTGTCGGATAAATCATAGGTAATTGTGGTGGAGAACCCAAACTTTGGCAAAGTGTTTAAAGGCTCTAAAATAAATAAAACAACAGCAAAACATTTAATCAAATACCTTTTTCAAATTGATAAAATATTAAACTATTTTACTTAGCTATCCAAATTAATGTGGCGGTGTTGTAATTCTAAACACTAATTTAGGTGTTGAAATTAATTTTTTACAAAAAACTAAAATAAATTAATTATTAAAAGAAACAGAAAAGAAATAAATAAACAACAGATAAAAATAAAATAAAACCCTTGGCCAACTGGGCCTCGTCCCAACCGGCCCAGCCCAACAGCCAAGCCTCCCTCTACCTCTGTTCACCGCAGCGCGGTGGACGTCCGTGCGCCGTCCACGGTGCGGATGGACCACGGGGCGGCCATCCGGCGACTCCCCGGTGACCTCAAGTCACCGACCACCCTCCCTGGTGCAACCCTAACTCTAGACGCCTCCTAGTTCGCCCCTCTCGCCCAGATCCCCTTTTCCCCGCGCACATTCGACGCTCTGCTGCCATGGCCGTCGTCGCCCTCGCGGCTACCGTCCTCCCCATGCCCATCCGACATGCATGTTCACTCCGTCGTCGTACCCTACACAGCCTGTCACCTCGACATGGAGCTCGGAGCCCCGGGAGCGACCGCGGCGACTTCATCTTCCTCCTCGGCCACCTTGGATCGTCGCCGCCCGTTTGTCGCCATCAAGCCTTCCCTGTGCCCGCTTAGCACATCTGCAGGCCCCCAGTGAGCATCACTCTCCTTCCCCTCACTCCACGCAATCTATAGCGAGCTCTAGCAACCGATCCGTCGTCGCCCAAAATGCTCCGCCGCACTCGCTCATCTCCAATGAGGCTCCGGTGGACCAGTGGTCCCGTGCGTGCCTCCATTCGCTTGGTGAGCTCACGTAGGTGCCGTAGGTGCCGAACACCAGTCATTTTGCCCTCTGCAATGCCGTTCCCGAGCTTGACCGAACTCCCGCGCCCGCCGCGGTTGACACCATCGTCGACACCGTCAGTCCTAGCCCCGGCTGAGGCCACGAATGGGTGCGCCCGGGCCCCTGCTTTCGAACGCACCCAGCCGCATGTAAAACCATGCCCCGCACCACCGTTTGCTCTCGCGCCCGACTCTGGCCGTCTGCCGATGTGCTCGTTGCCATCACTCCCGGCCACCTCCGGCCACGCCACCGCCACCACTAGATGCAGCTCGCCGCACTCGTTCGAACACTATCTCCCCCGCTCGAAACGAGCCACCGTAGCTGAAACCCGACCACCTCCAGACGTGCGCTGCCACAAAACGTGGTCGCCGGAGTAATGGCGTTGACCTGGTGCCACATGGCCGCCTACTAGGTGTCTGATCCGTGGGCCCAGGGACCCTATTTGACTGGGTTGACCAGTCAACCCTGCTGACCGGGCAATCCACGACCACTGACAAGTGGGGCCTACCCCCCTAATTAACAGGAAATAATTATATCAATTTAGTTAATCTAAATAGTGACTAACAGGTGGGCCCAGGTTTTAATATAGTTAATTTAGTTTAATTTAAACCCCTGTTAGCCCCACTGTGTATGACATGTGGGACCCAACTGTCAGGTTTGACCCGAGTCAACTGGGTTGGCTGCTGACATCATGATGACGTCAGGCTGACGCATTAAAATCATTATTCAAATTAAAATAATTTCAGGAAATAAAATAAAACTTTGAAAATTAATAGAAAATAAACCATAACTCGGATTAAAATAATTTATATACGAAAGTTGCTCAGAAAAATCCAACGAATCCAATACATGGTCTGTTCATCTGTCACATGCCCCTAGCATGCTGAACATGGAACCGTCCCCTCTCTTTCGTCTGTCTGGTAAATGCCCAAAACCGGGGAAATGTCGTCTGATATTTTCCCGCTCCATCTATAACGTATAGCACCATGTTAGACCACTCTTAGCACCGCGTATTGTTGTGTTATGCTTTTTGATGCCTTTGATTGCTCTGTTATTTATTGTGTTCCCCCTCTGTTACTTCTTTCTGGTAGACCCCGGGACTGCTGCCGATAGTCCCGTGATCGACTACATCGACGACGACCCCTCCTTCTTGCCAGAGCAACCAGGCAAGCCCCCCCCCCCATCACCAGATATCGCATATTCTTATCTCTACTGCTTGCATTAGAGTAGTGTAGCATGTTACTGCTTTTCGTTAATCCTATACTGATGCATAGCCTGTCCTTGCTACTACTGTTGTTACCTTACCTGCAATCCTAAATGCTTAGTATAGGATGCTAGTATTCCATCAGTGGCCCTACATTCTTGTCTATCGGCCATGCTATACTATCGGGCCGTGATCACCCGGGAGGTCATCACGGATATATACTTATATACATAATATATGATACTTGTGGTGACTAAAGTCGGGTCGGCTCGTAGAGTACCCACAAGTGATTCCGATGTTAGGGGCTGAAGGGGCAGGTGGTTCCACCTAGGTAGTGGTGGGCCTGGGTTCCAGACGGCCCCCGACTATTACTTTGTGGCGCAGCGACAGCGAAGGTTGAGACCACCTAGGAGAGAGGTGGGCCTTGCCCTGGGCAGCGTCCGTGGTTACATAAATTAACACGCTTAACGAGATCTTGGTATTTGATCTGAGTCTGGCCACTGGCCTATACCCACTAACCAACTACGCGGGAACAGTTATGGGCACTCGACGTCGTGGTATCAGTCGAAGCCTTCGTGACATCAGCGACTGAGCAGCGCGCGCCGGACTGGACTAGAACGCCTGCTCTTGTATTAGGGAGGCTAGGCCTGTTTTCGACCACCCTCACAACGTGCAGGTGTGCAATGGGCGATGGGCCCAGACCCCTGCGCCATAGGATTTAGACCTACGTGCTGACCTCTCTGTTGTGCCTAGGTGGGGCTGCGACGTGTTGATCTTTCGAGGCTGGGCATGACCCAGGAAAGTGTGTCCGGACAAAGGGGATTGAGCGTGTTGGGAAATATGGTGCACCCCTGCAGGGAAGTTTATCTATTCGAATAGCCGTGTCCCTCGGTAAAAGGACGACCCAGAGTTGTACCTTGACCTTATGACAACTAGAACCAGATAGTCAATAAAATACACCCTTCCAAGTACCAGATACAACCCGGTGATCACTCTCTCACAGGGCCACGAGGGGAGGATCGCCGGGTAGGATTATGATATGCGATAATACTTGGATAACTTACCATCTACTCTCTTCTTCTGCTTCAAGATGGAGGCTGCCAGAAGCGTAGTCTTCGATAGGACTAGCTATCCCCCTCTTATTCCGGCATTCTGCAGTTCAGTCCACATATACTACCCCTTTCATTGATACCAATGCATATGTAGTGTAGCTCCTTGCTTGCGAGTACTTTGGATGAGTACTCGCGGTTGCTTTGCTCCCCTTTTCCCCCTTTCTATACCCATATGTTGCAACTAGACATTGGAGTCCAGGAGCCAGACGCCACCATCAACGACAAATCCTACTACACTGGAGGTGCCTACTACTACGTGCAGGCCGCTGACGACAACCAGGAGTAGTTTAGGAGGATCCCAGGAAGGAGGCATGTGCCTCTTTCGATATGTATCCAAATTTGTGCTAGCCTTCTTAAGGCAATCTTGTTTAACTTATGTCTGTACTCAGATATTATTGTTTTCGCTGAATCTTGTGTTTTTGAGCTTATGTATTCGAGCCCTCGAGGCCCCTGGCTTGTAATATAAAGCTTGTATTATTTTAATTTGTGTCTAGAGTTGTGTTGTGATATCTTCCCGTGAGTCCTTGATCTTGATCGTATACATTTGCGTGTATGATTAGTGTACGGTCAAATCGGGGGCGTCACAAGTTGGTATGAGAGCCGACTGCCTGTAGGAATCCCCCTTCCAAACTCCTTGGCCGAAGTTGAGTCTAGTCGATGAAAATTGTTTTACTAACATGGTTGTGCGGCCCATGGGCCCACATCGCCATTGGATGGTATTAGGATCTTTTATTCCTCGTCTATACTCTAGGACTCTAATCTCTCTTTTATTCGGGTTAAATGAATTTTGCTAAGTCTAACATTAGGATCTCGTGATCACTTTCACCCGAAGGACACCTTATTACCGATGATTGTCTGCTGCACTAGAAGATTCCGAAATTACTCTACGATTTTCTCCCGAGACACTTGTACCCACCGCCTTTGCAAATTCCCTACCATTGTTATATCCTTATTGATAACTGCATACACCTGCCATTCTTACATTCAATCCCATTGATCTTGTTATTACAAGATGCCCCAAACTGGTCTTCGTTGTTCCGAGAATCCTTTGAGCTTACTGCCTTGAAGTTCCTTGTCACCTGAATACCCCTATGGATAATTTTGTGCACCTATCGAGTATCCGCTCATCCTCAGTTGATTCATGTATTTCACAAAAGTCTTTGTAATACCATTCGTTCTTCTGAAAATTCTCAACAGTCTATTGTTATTGAATTTCTTGCTTGCTTGCATTATGGTTAATACCATAAGTCTAGTAATCTTATTGTCATCCTTTGTCATTATCATTTTGAGTCCGTTGATACAATATGTTGAGAATGCTTGCAGTCCTCAACCAAATCCTAGAATTCATCCTTCCAGCTCAAATGACATTTTAAACATGAGCTGGATCTCGACCAATCAAATTGCCATTGATTGTACCCCCAAGCCTACTCAACTTATCCATCCTTAATCAGAGCGTTAGCTTCTGATCCCTCGATTTGGAATTCATAATTCCTTTGCGTTTGAGCTTGAGTTAGTCAGTTGTTTCTATAATCTGATATCCTTGCATTCTTTCTTCCTTTGGTTGAGTACCGATGCTCACATCAGATCCCTTGTGGGCCACCGGATCCTTTGTTGGATTTTATCCGACAGTGCCCTTCATATTCAATAAGCTTGTGAGCCTTTCCTCAGATACATAATGCCTTTGGTAAATTGTGTCCTCTACTTTCTCAAGGATGCTCTACTATCGAGTTCGTGTTATTTATTCTTGAAATTGTGGTTTATGCTCCTAAGATGCCCCAATGGGTTGAACCTATACCTTCCCTAAAACCCGTATGAACCCGAAGGTTTTCACAAGTCATAATCTTCTATTGCTTCACCAAATAAAATTTCAACACTACAACTTTTTCGAAAACGAGAAGTGAATGAAAGGTTATGCATTGCAGAAGTGGGAGTCGACCTTGAACCTTTGTCTTCATGCCCATGGACACGATGTGAAACTTATCATGAAAGCTTCTTGCAAGAATAGTTAATCATTTGAATAATTCTTCCAGTATCGTAAATTGGATCCCTTGTAGTTATGGTTCCGACCATGCAAACCTTATTCAATATATCTGAAAGGAAACCATTCCATTGCCTCGTCTATTCTGACAAGATTAAAGTATCTGCTACCGCAAGTCAACGCTCCAATCAGTTTCTATTCTGATTTACTTTCGAGTATACCCTTTGGTATCTCGAGAATATCAAGGAACTACATAACTTCTGATGAGTTCTTCATCAACTATTATCCTCGCCGATTCCAATCCACCCCGGGTTCCGAGTTAATTGTCACTCGATAACACCGATAAGTGAATCGATTCCGCAATATGATTCAATAAACTCTAAGTATTTTTTGTTGCTTACGAGTTAATAATCATTTAAGTCATTCCTAGCCTGATCGGCTACATCATTATTGTGCTAATTTTAACTGTGCTACCTGGTCCTTCTTCCTGGAGCACAATTTTCGACGATGAGCTAAGCTTACATCGATCTTCAACATCATATCATTTCTCCTTAAACCACAAGATTGGTTTCGAGTTTGTGTCGTACCCATGGTTCCAATAACCTTTCGCTTCATCATTCCTTGACTTGATGTCATCGCCGATGGATTACATCTTCATGAAATCTCTCAACAATTGTGTCGTGATCATCATCAACATCCTAAGCTCCTCCAAGATATATATATATATATATATTGAATTCTTGATGGGTAATACCATCCTTGCCCCTCGAAGATCCGTGTTATCATTGACCACTTTATTGCCTTTCGTTCAACACAAACTTGTTCGTGTTTTGTGTTATACCTTGGGATCCTTGCTAGCCAGCAGTTGTTCTTTACCTTGGAGGTATTACCATATTTTATGTCAAAAAGTCATGAGAATTTATCTTGATACAGGTGATACTTCTTGCCATATCTGTTCATTCCTTGGTCCCCGTGTTGCTTCTAACCGGAAAACCGACAATTGAACTATGATGTGCGACTTCAAACATCTAGCAACCCTGTTGATTTGAAGTTAATGGTCGATATTTCATTCTTAGACCATTGGTTATCGAATCACCATTCTAACATTGATCATGCTACCTAAGCCCATATTTTGGGTGCACCTTTCAATCAATGATTAAATGTGTATGTTTTCCTCGAGCATACCTCATTATATAATTTGATCTGACAAATGCTATCTCCTTGTTCACCTAATTGTGGAGATCCGTCTTTTGGAAATCTCCATGAATTGTCGCTAAGTTCATCAGCCACCTTCTCATCCTCTCCTTGGTTTAAGGATGAACTCATGATTCAGAACTTGCTTCCATATTTCTTTTCCCGAGAATCTTGCAACGCCATCTCGTCAATTTGTGTTGCACCTTTTCTTCTCAGGCATCCTGAGTCTGGGGTATCCTGACACCAATCGGATCTAAACCTCAGTCAGATATGATGGTTGGGACATATTTCCAAGAGTTATAACATTGGTCTTCATGTGACCCGGTAAGGTGATGTCGTGCCTAGAACCCCCGGCCGGAGGACCTATTGTTATAGTTTCCTTTTAGCAAGGTTAACCATTCTTCCATGAGGAAATTGTAAGACTTATTCAATAAGTTGTTCCTGATGGATCCTTTGTGTATCCAAAGTATGATCTTTGCTTAAAGACCATGTCAATGCTATCTCGAAGCATGTATGTGGTACTCCGATTTTTAACAAGAACATTTGAATCCCAATGCTAAATGTTTCTTGCTCAATTATCCAGACACCGTCGTATGGGTAATGTCATGAAATTTATCTCCCCTTACCTCAAGGGTTTTCTACTTTATATCCTGTCAGGGATATCATGATCTGCTTGTCCTTGGGAAGGATATACCCCTGAAATATGTGTTTAAACACATTTTCCTTTCCATTGTTTTGTTTAATTTGATATTCATATTATCCCTTCCATTGTTTGGTTTAACCTTTCTTGAGGTCTATATGATCTAAGAAGTAATATTCTCCTGCTTATGTAAACACCTCGGTGTACAATTTTGTCACCAAGACCCTGTTACTATTGTTGAAAACATTCCGGTGTGGACGAGAACCTTGCCTATTGGTCCGCCTCGTTCAACGAGCAGGAAAATGGTTCTCTTCGTCCCTCGCCCCTGGTACCGATGTTGTTGCCGACATAACTGATAGACTACCCTCTAACATGCCTTGCTATCATGATCGTGCAAGATGTCACCGTTCCTTCTACTTTAGTCCACATGGTGGGCCCATAACCCATAGTTCCACAGGAACGAAACCTGATTCTCTTGTACCACCATGTTTCTAAGTTATCCCTTGCATTTGGTTTCATATGTATTTTGTGAGCCACCTTCCTATTAATCTATTCTGTTATCAAACACAATACTTATTCCCATTGCTCTGAACCCCTTTCACCTTCTGAATAGGCATTGAACGATTGCCTACCTGCTTGAAACTTCTTATTGTACCTTCTTACTTTGTTCTCGATATTTTTTAAGTTTCAACTCGAGAGTTACTTTCTACCACATTCCCTGAGTTATAAACCGGATAGCAACCTTGTAGAGTTCCGTTCTTCCGAAGCTACCCCTTATCCTTTTAGTAAGTTCGATGGAGTTCTCGAAGAAAGGAAGACAACTTCATCATGATGACCCGAAACAGAGAAATGAAGAGCTCAACGTAATGGATCGACCTCTTCAAGAAGAGCAACTAAGACCGAGAACACTCGCTAGGATTTCGTGCCCAAAACCTCCCCGCCTCACGCCTCTTAAATCTCGGGACGAGATTTCTTGTAGTGGAGGAGAATTGTGATGCCCAGATATTTACGCTACAGTAACACCCTGCTAATGATGCCACGTCACCACAATCCCTGTTGATAATCTCGCGTTAGTTGAGAACCGATCCACATTCAAATTTGAAGTAAAGGCAAATGACAACCGTTTTCAAACCTTTAAACTAAAATGTTCTAAAGGTGTCAGATAAATCATAGGTAATTGTGGTGGAGAATCCAAACTTTGACAAAGTGTTTAAAGGCTCTAAAATAAATAAAACAGCAGCAAAACATTTAATTAAATACCTTTTTCAAATTGATAAAATATTAAACTATTTTATTTAGCTGCCCAAATTAATGTGGCAGTGTTGTAATTCTAAGCACTAATTTAGGTGTTGAAATTATTATTTTACAAAAAAATAAAATAAATTAATTATTAAAAGAAACAGGAAAGAAATAAATAAACAACAGATAAAAATAAAACAAAACCCCCTGGCCAACTGGGCCTCGTCCCAACCGGCCCAGCCCAACAGCCGAGCCTCCCTCTACCTCTGTTCAACGCAGCACGGTGGACGTCCGTGTGCCGTCCACGGCGCGGATGGACCAGGGGGCGGCTATCCGGCGACTCCCTGGCGACCTCAAGTCACCAACCACCCTCCATGGCGCAACCCTAACCCTAGACGCCTCCCAGTTCGCCCCTCTCGCCCAGATCCCCTTTTCCCCGCGCACATCCAACGCTCTGCCGCCATGGCCGTCATCGCCCTCGCGGCCACCGTCCTCCCCACACCCGTCCAACGTGCTTGTTCACTCTGTCGCTGTACCCTACATCGCCTGCCACCTCGACTTGGAGCTTGGAGCCCCGGCAGCGACCGCGGTGGCTTCATCTTCCTCCTCGGCCACCTCAGATCGTCGTCGCCCGTTCGTCGCCATCAAGCCTTCCCCGCGCCCACTTAGCACATCTGCAGGACCCCAGTGAGCATCACTCTCCTTCCCCTCACTCCACGCAATCGATAGCGAGCTCTAGCAACCGATCCGTCGTCGGTCGAAATGCTCAACCGCACTCGCTCATCTCCGACGAGGCTCCGGTGGACCAGTGGTCCCGTGCGAGCCTCCATTCGCTTGGTGAGCTCGCATAGGTGCCGAACACCGGTCGTTTTGCCCTCTGCAACGCCATTCCCGAGCTCGACCGAACTCCGCCGCCCGCCGCGGTTGATGCCGTCATCGACACCGTCCGTCCCAGTCCCGGCTGAGACCACGAATGGGTGCGCCCGAGCCCCTGCTTTCGAATGCACCCAACCGCGCGTAAAACCATGCCCCGCACCATCGTTCGCTCTCGCGCCCGACTCCGGCCGTCCGCCGATGTGGTCGCCGCCGACACTTCCGGCCACCTCCGGCCACGCCACCGCCACCACTAGATGCGGAATGCCGCACTTGTTCGAACGCTACCTCACGCGCTCGAAACGAGCCACCGTAGCTGAAACCCGACCACCTCCAGACGCACGTTGCCGCAAAACATGGTCGCCGGAGTAACTCTAGCGATGACGTTGACCTGGCAAGGTGGCCGCCTACTGGGTGACTGACCCGTGGGCCCAGGGACCCTATTTGACTGGGTTGACCAGTCAACCCTGCTGACTGGGCAACCCCCAGCCACTGACCAGTGGGGCCTACCCCCCTAATTAATAGGAAATAATGATATCAATTTAGTTAATCTAAATAGTCAGGTGGGCCCAGGTTCTAATATAGTTAATTTAGTTTAATTTAAACCACTGTTAGCCCCACTATGTATGACATGTGGGACCCAGCTGTCAGGTTTGACCTGAGTTTGCTGGGTTAGCTACTGACGTCATGATGACATCAGGCTGACGCATTAAAATCATTATTCAAATTAAAATAATTTCAGGAAATAAAATAAAACTTTGAAAATTAATATAAAATAAACCGTAACTCGGATTAAAATAATTTATATATGAAAGTTGCTGAGAAAAATCCAACGAATCCAAAGACACGGTCTGTTCATCTGTCACATGCCCCTAGCATGCTCAACATGGAACCGTCCCCTCTCTTTCGTCTGTCCGGTAAATGCCCAAAACCGGGGAAATGTCCTCTGATATTTTCCCGCTCCGTCTCTAATGTATAGCACCGTGTTAGACCACTCTTAGCACCACATATTATTGTCTTTTGCTTTGTGATGCCTTTGATTGCTCTGTTATTTATTGTGTTCCCCCTCTGTTACTTCTTTTCGATAGACCCCGGGACTGCTGCCGATAATCCCGTGATCGACTACATCGACGATGACCCCTCCTTGCCAGAGCAACTAGGCAAGCCCCCCCCCCCCTGATCACCAGATATCACCTATTCTTCTCTCTACTGCTTGCATTAGAGTAGTGTAGCATGTTACTGCTTTCCCTTCATCCTATACTGATGCATAGCATGTCCTTGCTACTATTGTTGTTACCTTACCTGCAATCCTAAATGCTTAGTATAGGATGCTAGTATTCCATCACTGGACCTACATTCTTGTCTGTCTGCCGTGCTATACTATCGGACCGTGATCACTCGGGAGGTGATCACGGGTATATACTTATATACATAATATATGATACTTGTGGTGACTAAAATAGGGTCGGCTCAGAGAGTACCCACAAGTGATTCTGATGTTGGGGGCTGAAGGGGCAGGTGGTTCCACCAAGGTAGTGGTGAGCCTGGGTTTCCAACGGCCCCCGACTGTTACTTTGTGGCGGAGCGACAGCGCAGGTTGAGACCACCTAGGAGAGAGGTGGGCCTGGCCCTTCTCGACGTCCGCGGTTACATCAGTTAACATGCTTAACGAGATCTTGGTATTTGATCTGAGTCTAGCCACTGGCCTATACGCACTAACCAACCATGCGGGAACAGTTATGGGCACTCGACGTCGTGGTATCAGCTGAAGCCTTCGTAACGTCAGCGACTGAGGGGCGCGCGCCGGATTGGACTGGAACGCCTGCTCTTGTATTAGGGAGGCTAGGTCTGTTTCCGGCCGCCCTCGCAAGGTGCAGGTGTCCAATGGGCGATGGGCCCAGACCCCTGCGCCATAGGATTTAGACCGACGTGCTGACCTCTCTGTTGTGCCTAGGTGGGGCTGCGACGTGTTGATCTTTCGAGGCCAGGCATGACCCAGGAAAGTGTGTCTGAACAAAGGGGATCGAGCGTGTTGGGAAATGTGGTGCACCCCTGCAGGGAAGTTTATCTATTCGAATAGCCGTGTCCCTTGGTAAAAGGACGACCTGGAGTTGTACCTTGACCTTATGACAACTAGAACTGGATACTTAATAAAATTAAACCTTCCATGTACCAGATACAACCCGGTGATCGCTCTCTCACAGGGCCACGAGGGGAGGATCGCCAGGTAGGATTATGCTATGCGATGATACTTGGATAACTTACCATCTACTCTCTTCTTCTGCTTCAAGATGGAGGCTGCCAGAAGCGTAGTCTTCGATAGGACTAGCTATCCCCCTCTTATTCCGGCATTCTGTAGTTCAGTCCAGATATACTACCCCTTTCATTGATACCAATGCATATGTAGTGTAGCTCCTTGCTTGCGAGTACTTTGGATGAGTACGCATGGTTGCTTTGCTCCCCCCTTTTCCCTTTCTATACCCGATTGTTGTGACCAGACGTTGGAGTCCAGGAGCCAGACGCCACCGTCGACGACGACTCCTACTACACTGGAGGTGCCTACTACTACTACGTGCAGGCCGCTGACGACGACCAGGAGTAGTTTAGGAGGATCCCAGGCAGGAGGCATGTGCCTCTTTCGATATGTATCCAAGTTTGTGCTAGCCTTCTTAAGGCAATCTTGTTTAACTTATGTCTGTACTCAGATATTATTGTTTCCGCTGACTCTTGTGTTTTCGAGCTTATGTATTTGAGCCCTCGAGGCCCCTGGCTTGTAATATAAAGCTTGTATTATTTTAATTTGTGTCTAGAGTTGTGTTGTGATATCTTCCCATGAGTCCTTGATCTTGATCGTACACATTTGTGTGTATGATTAGTGTACGGTCAAATCGGGGGCGTCACAATAATAATATGAAACATAAAGCACCATGTTCAAGTAGAGGGTACAACAGGTTGCAGGAGAGTGGACCGTTGTAGATAGATGGGGGAAGGTGATGAAGATGTTGGTGAAGATGACGGAGGTGTTGGTGTAGATCGCTGTCACACGATGATGGCCCCGGCAGCGTTCCGGCGCCGCCGGGAGAGAGGGGGTTATATGTATCCATTGTATCTACTTTTCCAAAAACTTTTGACCTTGTTTTGGACTCTAACTTGCATGATTTGAATGGAACTAACCCGGACTGACGCTGTTTTCAGCAGAATTGCCATGGTGTTATTTTTGTGCAGAAATAAAAGTTCTCGGAATGACCTGAAACTTCACGAAGAATATTTTTGGAATATATAAAAAATATTGGCTAAAGAATCAACGTCAGGTTGCCCACACCCTGTCCACAAGGGTGGGGGGGGCGCCCCCTATCTCGTGGCCCCCATGAGGCTCCACCGACCTCAACTCCAACTCTATATATTCACATTCGGGGAGAAAAAATTAGAGAGAAGGATTCATCGCGTTTTACGATACGGAGCAGCCGCCAAGCCCTAATCTCTCTCGGGAGGGCTGATCTGGAGTCCGTTCGGGGCTCCGGAGAGAGGAATCCGTCGCCATCATCATCATCAACCTTCCTCCATCACCAATTTCATGATGCTCACCGCCATGCGTGAGTAATTCCATCATAGGCTTGTTGGGAGCTTTCCCGTGTAAATAGTTTTGTTTCTTTTCTTTTCTTTGGGGGTCGAGAGGAGAAAACCATGATGAAAATGTTGAGTGGCTATCATATACATTATTGTTCATTTAACAAAGAGCCCATATTACCTTGTCTTCTCCCTTGTATTGAATGCTCGCAGATTCCAGCTTAGTCCAATGCACGTGCACTATTATTATTATCCACACTGTTCAGTCGTGCAAGTGAAAGGCAATAATGACGATATATGATAGACTGTTCGAGATGAGAGAAGTTGGTATGAACTCTGCCTATCTTGTTTTTCTAAATATGGTTAGTTCATCGTTCCTGATTCGGCCTATTATGAATGAAACATGTTTGCAATGACAATTAGAGATTATAGTTGCTCATGACATGCTTAATTAGCTAGGAGTTTATAATGGTTTGCCTTGCGTGCCAACATGCTATTAAAATGGTTGTGATGTGGTATGATAGGGTGGTATCTTCCTTTGAACGATTCGAGTGGCTTGACTTGGCACATGTTCACACATGTAGTTGAAACAAAATCAACATAGCCTCCACAATATTTATGTTCATGGTGAATTATATCCTACTCATGCTTGCATTCAGTGTTGATTAATTTTAATGCATGTTCATGACTGTTGTCGCTCTCTAGCTGGTCGCTTCCCAGTCTCTTTCTAGCCTTCATTTGTACTAAGTAGGAATGCTGCTTGTGCATCCACTCCCATAAACCCCAAAAGTTATTCCATATGAGTCCACCATACCTTCCTATATGCGGTATCTACCCGCCGTTCCAAGTAAATTTGTATGTGCCAAACTCTAAACCTTCAAATGAAAATTTTGTTTTGTATGCTTGAATAGCTCATGTATCAACTAGGGTTGTCTATATCTTCCATGCTAGGCAGGTTATTCTCAAGAGGGGTGGACTCCGCTCCTCACTCACGAGAAAATGGCTGGTAACCGGGATGCCCAGTCTCATGCTTAAATTAAAATAATTGCAAACAAAACTCCCCCAGAACTGTTGTTAGTTGGAGGCACCCGTTGTTTCGGACAAGCCATGGATTGATGTTTGTTGGTGGTAGGGGGAGTATAAAGTTTACCATTCTGTTTGGGAACCGCCTATAATGTGTGTAGCATGGAAGATATCGAGATCTCTCGGTTGTTATGTTGACAATGAAAGTATACCACTCAAAATATTATTTATCTCTGTTTCGAAAATCGAGCTCTGGCACCTCTACAAATCCCTGCTTACCTCTGAGAAGGGCCTATCTATTTACTTTTATGTTGAGTCACCATCCTCTTATTAAAGAGCACCAGTTGGAGAGCACCGCTGCCATTTGCGTGCATTACTATTAGTTTACATTGAGTATGGCTGTGACTGGATCTCTTTTACCATGAATTACAATGTTTAGTCAACCCTTGATCTTCAAAGGTGCTTTGAATTTATGTTTTGCGGTCTCAGAAAGGGCTAGCGAGATACCATCTTGTTATATCATATTATGATTGTTTTGAGAAAGTGTTGTCATCCGAGATTTATTATTATTGCTCTCTAGTTGATTATGCCATTGATATGAGTAAACATGAAACCTAAATGTTATTGTGAATATGGTTAGTTCATAATCTTTGTTGAAAACTTGAATGCTGGCTCTACACATTTACAACAACAAGATCAAACAGAGTTTGTAAAAGTTTTTTTATCACTTTCGGTTTTTCAACTGAATTGCTTGAGGACAAGCAAAGGTTTAAGCTTGGGGGAGTTTATATGTCTCCATCGTATCTACTTTTCCAAACACTTTTGACCTTGTTTTGGATTCTAACTTGCATGATTTGAATGGAACTAACCCGGACTGACGCTATTTTCAGCAGAATTGCCATGGTGTTATTTTTGTGCAGAAATAAAAGTTCTCGGAATGACCTGAAACTTCACGGAGAATATTTTTGGAATATATAGAAAACACTGGCGAAAGAATCAACATCAGGGGGCCCACACCCTATCCACGAGGGTGGGGGCGCGCCCACCCCCTTGGGGTATGCCCCCTATCTCATGGGCCCCCTGAGGCTCCACGGACCTCAACTCCAACTCTATATATTCATGTTCGGGGAGAAAAAAATCAGAGAGAAGGATTCATCACATTTTACGATACGGAGCCGCCACCAAGCCCTAATCTATCTCGGGAGGGCTGATTTGGAGTCCGTTCGGGGCTCCTGAGAGGGGAATCCGTCGCCATCGCCATCATCAACCTTCCTCCATCTCCAATTTCATGATGCTCACCGCCGTGCGTGAGTAATTCCATCGTAGGATTGCTGGACGGTCATGGGTTGGATGAGATTTATCATGTAATCGAGTTAGTTTTGTTAGGGTTTGATCCCTAGTATCCATTATGTTCTAAGATAGATGTTGCTATGACTTTGTTATGCTTAATGCTTGTCACTAGGACCCGAGTGCCATGATTTCATATCTTAACCTATTATGTTTTCATGAATATATGTGAGTTTCTTGATCCTATCTTGCAAGTCAATAGTCACCTATTATGTGTTATGATCCGGTAACCCCGAAGTGACAATAATCGGGACCACTCCCGGTGATGACTGTTGTAACGCCCGGGGACCGTTGCGCCAGGGGTTGATACGTCTCCGTCGTATCTATAATTTTTGATTGTTCCATGCCAATATTCTACAACTTTCATATACTTTTGGCAACTTTTTATACTATTTTTGGGACTAACATATTGATCCAGTGCCCAGTGCCAGTTCCTGTTTGTTGCATGTTTTTTGTTTTGCAGAATATCCATATCAAACGGAGTCCAAATGGAATAAAAATCGACGGAGATTTTTTTGGAATATATATGATTCTTGGGAAGAAGACTCGATGCGAGATGATGCTCGAGGGGCCCACGAGGTAGGGGGGCGCCCCAGGGTGTCAGGCATGCCCCTGACCCTCGTGGCCACCCCGTAAGGTGGTTGGTGCCCTTCTTTCGCTACAAGAAATCTAATATCCGGATAGAGATCGTGTTAAAATTTCAGCCCAATCGGAGTTACGGATCTCCGGGAATATAAGAAACGGTGAAAGGGAAGAATCTGAGAACGCAGAAACAGAGAGAGACAGAGAGACAGGTCCAATCTCGGAGGGGCTCTCGCTCCTCCCATGCCATGGAGGCCAAGGACCAGAGGGGAAACCCTTCTCCCATCTAGGGAGGAGGCCAAGGAAGAATAATACGAAGGGGCCCCCTCCCCCCTTCTCTTCAGGTGGCGCTGGAACGCTGCCGTGGCCATCATCATCATCACCGCGATCTACTCCAACACCTCCGCCGTCTTCACCAACATCTCCATCACCTTCCCCCCTCTATCTACAGCGGTCCACTCTCTTGCAACCCGCTGTACCCTCTACTTGAACATGGTGCTTTATGCTTCATATTATTATCCAATGATGTGTTGCCATCCTATGATGTCTGAGTAGATTTTCGTTGTCCTATCGGTGGTTGATGAATTGCTATGATTGATTTAATTTGCTTGTGGTTATGTTGCTGTCCTTTGGTGCCCATCATATGATTGCGCGCATGGATCACACCCTAGGGTTATTTGTATGTTGATAGGACTATGTATTGGAGGGCAAGAGTGACAGAAGATTCAACCTAGCATAGAAATTGATGCATACGGGTTTGAAGGGGGACCAATATACCTTAATGCTATGGTTGGGTTTTACCTTAATGAACATTAGTAGTTGTGGATGCTTGCTAATAGTTCCAATCATAAGTGCATAGAGTTCCAAGTCAGGGATGACATGCTAGCAGTGGCCTCTCCCACATAATACTTGCTAACGGTCTAGCAAAGTAGTCAATTGCTTAGGGGCAATTTCACAACTCCTACCACCACTTTTCCACACTCGCTATATTTACTTTATTGTGTCTTTACTTAAACAGCCCCTACTTTTTATTTACGTACTCTTTATTATCTTGCAAACCTATCCAACAACACCTACAAAGTACTTCTAGTTTCATACTTGTTCTAGGTAAAGCAAACGTCAAGCGTGCGTAGAGTTGTATCGGTGGTCAATAGAACTTGAGGGAATATTTGTTCTACCTTTAGCTCCTCATTGGGTTCGACACTCTTACTTATCGAAAACTGTTGCTATCCCCTATACTTGTGGGTTATCAAGACCTTTTTCTGGCGCCGTTACCGGGGAGCAATAGCGTGGGGTGAATATTCTCGTGTGTGCTTGTTTGCTTTATCACTAAGTGATTTTTATTTGCTGTTCTTAGTTGTTTTCTATCTTTAGCTATGGGTAGGGAACGCAAAATACCAAAAAAAATAGTTGTACCTACAGAACCAATGGTTGAAGAACCACTCAAAATCTATCACACTTCTGAAGCTTTTTACTTGGATCATCTCCGATCCCTATGTGCTCGTGTTGAAACCCCAACTAGCTTAGTTGAGGGCAAATCTTTAGATGAGCATGCTTGTTATGTGCGACACCGAATATCTGAAAAAGGGAAAATTTTACTGGGTCAAATTCATTGTTTGCAATGCTATGCTTGGAATTTATGTGAAATATATTATTATACTTGTTGTTCTGAAGACCCTAAGAAACACCTTCCCTACCAATGTTTGTTTAGTGATAATGGAATCGTATCCTCTTATGCTAAGGGTGTTTATAGTTACTATGATGTTCAACAAATTGAAGAATTTGTTGCTTTTAAGGGTGCTTACGAAATTGCTTCCTTGATTGAAAAGTATGATGCTACTCTTTACAAATCTGAAAATTTTACTATACTTAAATATTGCTATGATAATTATGCTTCTAATGCTTATGTTAAACGATATATTGAGAACTACTCCGCTGTCCAAGAAGAGACTAATATTTTGTAGGAGTCTATGGAAGAAGAAATTGATGAAACTATGAGCTCATTGGATGAAAAAGATGAGGAGAGCGAAGAACAAAAGGAGGAAGAGCGGATTGATCACCCGTGCCCACCTTCTAATGAGAGTAACTCTTCAACTCATACATTGTTTAATTCCCCTTCGTGCTTACCGAAGGATGATTGCTATGATGACTGTTATGATCCCTTTGATTCTCTTGAAATGTCCCCTTTTGATGATGCTTACTATGCTTGTGGCCAAGATGCCAATACGAATGATGCTTATGGAGATGAACTTGTTATAGTTCCTTATGTTAAACATGAAATTGTTGCTATTGCACCCACGCATGATAGTCCTATTATCTTTTTGAATTCTCCCGATTACACTATATCGGAGAAGTTTGCTCTTATCAAGGAATATATTGATGGGTTGCCTTTTACTGTTGCACATGATGATTTTGATGAATATAATATGCATGTTGTTGTTGCTCCTACTTGCAATTATTATGAGAGAGGAACTATATCTCCACCTCTCTATGCTTCCCACATGATAAAATTGCAGGAAACTGTTTATACTATGCATTGGCCTTTACTAGGTGTGCATGAATTGTTCTTTTATGACATGCCGATGCATAGGAAGTGAGTTAGACTTCGTCATTGCTTGATATATGTTGCTTTGTGCTCACTACTAAATTACAAATCATTGTTAATTAAAATTGGCTTTGATATACCTTGGGATCCGGGTGGATTCATTACTTGAGCACTATATGCCTAGCTTAATGGCTTTAAAGAAAGCGCTGCTAGGGAGACAACCCGGAAGTTCTAGAGAGTCATTTATTTCTGTTGAGTGATTTTATAAAGTTTATAAATAAAAATAATGTGCCAAGGTTTGCCTTTAGGATGTTTACATTTGCTTGATGGTTTGTACGGTGCAGGACAGAAACTTTGGCTGTAGTGTGCGATTTTACATATTTAGCTGGAACGTAAAATAGTTCTGATTCTTTTTGCACTGTCTTCCTATACAAATTTTTTATTTTTCCTAATTTTGGTAGATTTTTCAAGTATCATAAGTATGGTGAATGTTCAGATTATTACAGACTGTTCTGTTTTAGATAGATTCTGTTTTTGATGCATAGTTTGCTTGTTTTGATGAACCTATCAATTTATATCAGTGGATTAAGCCATGAAAAAGTCTTATTACAGTAGACACAATGCAAAAACAAAATATGAATTGGTTTTCAACAGTACCTAGAGTAGTGATTTGCTTTATTATACTAACGGATCTTACCGAGTTTTCTGTTGAAGTTTTGTGTGGATGAAGTGTTCGATGATTGAGAAGGTCTCGATGTGAGAAGAAGGAAGAGAGGAAAGAACTCAATATTGGGGATGCCCGAGGCACCCCAAGTAAATATTCAAGGAGACTCAAGCATCTAAGCTTGGGGATGCTGGGGAGGCATCCCCTCTTTCTTCAACAAGTATCGGTATGTTTTCGGATTCGTTTCGTTCATGCGATATGTGCAAGTCTTGGAGCGTCTTTTGCATTTAGGTTTTTATTTTTATTTTTATGCACCATGCTGGTATGATATAGTCCTTGGTTGATTTATAGAATGCTCATTGCACTTCACTTATATCTTTTGAGTATGGCTTTATAGAATGCTTCACGTGCTTCACTTATATCATTTGAAGTTTGGATTGCCTGTTTCTCTTCACTTAGACAACCGCCATTTGTAGAATGCTCTTTTGCTTCACTTATATTTGTTAGAGCACGGGCATATCTTTTGTAGAAATAATTAAACTCTCTTGCTTCACTTATATCTGTTTAGAGAGATGACAGGAATTGGTCATTCACATGGTTAGTCATAAAATCCTACATAAACTTGTAGATCGCTGAATATGATATGTTTGATTCCTTGCAATAGTTTTGCAATATAAAGATGGTGGTATTAGAGTCATGCTAGTCGAGTAATTGTGAAATTGAGAAATACTTGTGTTGAGGTTTGCAAGTCCCGTAGCATGCACGTATGGTGAACCGTTATGTAACAAAGTCGGAGCATGAGGTGTTTATTGATTGTCTTCCTTATGAGTGACGGTCGGGGACGAGCGATGGTATTTTCCTACCAATCTATCCCCCTAGGAGCATGCGCATAGTACTTTGTTTCGATGACTAATAGATGTTTGCAATAAGTATGTGAGTTCTTTATGACTAATGTTGAGTCCATGGATTATACGCACTCTCACCCTTCCATCATTGCTAGCCTCTTCGGTACCGTGCATTGCCCTTTCTCACCTCGAGAGTTGGCGCAAACTTCGCCGGTGCATCCAAACCCCGTGATACGATATGCTCTATCACACATAAACCTCCTTATATATTCCTCAAAACAGCCACCATACCTACCTATCATGGCATTTCCATAGCCATTCCGAGATATATTGCCATGCAACTTCCATCATCATCATATACATGACTTGAGCATTCATTGTCATATTGCTTTGCATGATCGTAAGATAGCTAGCATGATGTTTTCATGGCTTGTCCGTTTTTTGATGTCATTGCTACGCTAGATCATTACACATCCCGGTACACCGCCGAAGGCATTCATATAGAGTCATACTTTGTTCTAGTATCGAGTTGTAATCATTGAGTTGTAAATAAATAGAAGTGTGATGATCATCATTAATAGAGCATTGTCCCAAAAAAAATAAAGGCAAAAAAAGGCCAAATAAAAAAAGAAAGGCCAAATAAAAAAAGAGAAAGGCCAAATAATAAAAAAGGGCAATGCTACTATTCCTTTTTTCCACACTTGTGCTTCAAAATAGCACCATGTTCTTCATATAGAGAGTCTCTTGAGTTATCACTTTCATATACTAGTGGGAATTTTCATTATAGAACTTGGCTTGTATATTCCAACAATGGGCCTCCTCAAGTGCCCTAGGTCTTCGTGAGCAAGCAAGTTGGATGCACACCCACTTAGTTTCTTTTGTTGAGATTTCATACATTTATAGCTCTAGTGCATCCGTTGCATCGCAATCCCTACTCCTTCCATTAACATCAATCGATGAGCATCTCCATAGCCCATTGATTAGCCTCGTTAATGTGAGACTTTCTCCTTTTTTTTGTCTTCTCCACATAACCCCCATCATTATTCTATTCCACCTATAGTGCTATGTCCATGGCTCACGCTCATGTATTGCGTGAAAGTTGAAAAGGTTTGAGAACGTCAAAAGTATGAAACAATAGCTTGGCTTGTCATCGGGGTTGTGCATGATGTGAATATTTTGTGTGGTGAAGATGGAGCATAGCCAGACTATATGATTTTGTAGGGATGAGCTTTCTTTGGCTATGTTATTTCAATAAGACATGATTGCTTGGTTGGTATGCTTGAATTATTATTATTTTATGTCAAATGATAGACTATTGCTTTGAATCACTCGTGTCTTAATATTCATGCCATGATTAGACATATGATCAAGATTATGCTAGGTAGCATTCCACATCAAAAATTATCTTTTTTTTATCATTTACCTACTCGAGGACGAGCAGGAATTAAGCTTGGGGATGCTGATACGTCTCCGTCGTATCTATAATTTTTGATTGTTCCATGCCAATATTCTACAACTTTCATATACTTTTGATAACTTTTTTTACTATTTTTGGGACTAACATATTGATCCAGTGCCCAGCGCGAGTTCCTGTTTGTTGCATGTTTTTTGTTTCACAGAATATCCATATCAAACGGAGTCCAAACGGAATAAAAACTGATGGAGATTTTTTTGGAATATATATGATTTTTGGGAAGAAGAATCCACGCGAGACGATGCTCGAGGGGCCCACGAGGTAGGGGGCGCGCCCCAGGGTGTCAGGCGCGCCCCTGACCCTCATGGCCCCCCGTAAGGCGATTGGTGCCCTTCTTTCGCCGCAAGAAATCTAATATCCGGATAGAGATCGTGTTAAAATTTCAGCCCAATCGGAGTTACGGATCTTCGGGAATATAAGAAACGGTGAAAGGGAAGAATCTGAGAACGCAGAAACAGAGAGAGACAGAGAGACAGATCCAATCTCAGAGGGCTCTCGCCCCTCCCATGCCATGGAGGCCAAGGACCAGAGGGGAAACCCTTCTCCCATCTAGGGAGGAGGCCAAGGAAGAAGAAGACGAAGGGGCCCCCTCTCCCCTTCTCTTCCGGTGGCGCCGGAATGCTGTCGTGGCCATCATCATCATCATCGCGATCTACTCCAACACCTCCGCCGTCTTCACCAACATCTACATCACCTTCCCCCCTCTATCTATAGCGGTCCACTCTCCCGCAACCCGCTGGACCCTCTTCTTGAACATGGTGCTTTATGCTTCATATTATTTTCCAATGATGTGTTGCCATCCTATGATGTCTGAGTAGATTTTCGTTGTCCTATCGGTGGTTGATGAATTGCTATGATTGATTTAATTTGCTTGTGGTTATGTTGCTGTCCTTTGGTGCCCATCATATGATTGCGCGCGTGGATCACACCCTAGGGTTAGTTGTATGTTGATAGGACTATGTATTGGAGGGCAAGAGTGACAGAAGCTTCAACCTAGCATAGAAATTGATGCATACGGGATTGAAGGGGACCAATATACCTTAATGCTATGGTTGGGTTTTACCTTAATGAACATTAGTAGTTGCGGATGCTTGCTAATAGTTCCAATCATAAGTGCATAGAATTCCAAGTCAGGGATGACATGCTAGCAGTGGCCTCTCCCACATAATACTTGTTATCGGTCTAGTAAAGTAGTCAATTGCTTAGGGGCAATTTCACAACTCCTACCACCACTTTTCCACACTCGCTATATTTACTTTATTGTGTCTTTACTTAAACAGCCCCTACTTTTTATTTACGTACTCTTTATTATCTTGCAAACCTATCCAACAACACCTACAAAGTACTTCTAGTTTCATACTTGTTCTAGGTAAAGCAAACGTCAAGCATGCGTAGAGTTGTATCGGTGGTCGATAGAACTTGAGGGAATATGTGTTCTACCTTTAGCTCCTCGTTGGGTTCGACACTCTTACTTATCGAAAACTGTTGCGATCCCCTATACTTGTGGGTTATCAGGTGTCTTCCGGTTATTCACTATTGTTGCCTTGTCATTTGTTTGCGTGTCATGCATTTCATATCATGTCATCATGTGCATCTCATTTGCATACATGTTCATCTCATGCATCCGAGCTTTTTCCCCGTTGTCCGTTTTGCAATCTGACACTCCTATGTCCTCCGGCGCCCCCTTTTGCCTCTTTCCGTGTGTGGGTGTTAAACATTCTCGGATTGGACCGAGATTTGCCAAGAGGTCTTGGTACACCACCGGTAGACCGCCTGTTAAGTTTCATGCCATTTGGAGTCCGTTTGATACTCCAACGGTTAACCGGGGAATCGTAAGGGCCTCGTGTGTGTTGCAGCCCAACACCCCTCCAAAGTGGCCCAATAACCCATCCAAACCCCCTCCATCCTCTCGGTCGTTCGATCATGATTGCGTGGCCGAAAACTGCACCTCATTTGGACTCTCCTAGCCCCCTCTGCCTATAAATATGTGTCTCCCTCCGAAATCTCACGGACGAACCCTAACTCGTTCCTCCTTCCGCCGACGGACATGTCCACCCCGCCGCCAGACATGTCCACACCGCTCCCTCCGTCGAATCACGCCTCGCCACCTGTCCAGCCGCCGCCCTACCATCGCGCGGCCCGGGGAAGCCCATCGTGGGCCCGCGCGTGCGCCGCCGCCCTCGCCCGCCGCCGCCTCGCCTGCTCCGGCCGCCGTACTCGCCGCCGACCACCGCCGCCTCACGTGCCTCGCCGTCCGGCCACGCCGACCCACTCTCTCACCGCCGACTACCTCGCGCCCGCGCGAGCCCGTTCTTCTCCGTTCGCCCAACGCCGCCTCGCCTCCCTCCCGCCGTTCGCCTCGCGGCTGCCGCCGCCGGCGAGCTCCGCCGCCCGGAAGCCCGTCGCCGTCCGCCCCATCCGGATCCACCGCAGGGTGGATTAGATCCACCCGCGCGGCCATCCAAACGCCCTTGCCCCACCCAGATCTCCTCGTCCCGGTTCCCGCGAGGTCTAATTTCTACCAAGTCCTTTTCCCCCTTATATTTTCAGGCCATGTTCATCGCATCATAACTCCATGTCCGTAGCTCCGTTTTGAATGCATGATATATCAAAATGTTCATCTGGATGTTCTCTTCATTTTTCCCATTGTGCCATGCTTGTTTGAGTCCATCTTGATGCCCAAATGGTTGATGCAAGAGTGCTATAAAATGTTAGTTCCTGTTTCTTATCAGTTTATGAGCATTTGTCATTTTTGCCATGATTATTGTGTGCTGCATATGGTCATGAGCTCTACATGTGTTTTGGGCTATGCCATGCCATCTTTACAGGGGTGTATGCCATGTATTTTTGTGATCAATGTGGTGACTAGCACAAGCATGCAAAGTAGCTCTCGTGATATTGCTGATTTCAGGGACTTAGATTTTCACCAAGTCTTTTCCCTGCTGTTATTTTAATGCCATGTATTCATGTTGCTACAGAGAGATCCATGATTCTTTTGAGTATGTTCAGTAAGGATGATTTTGACATATGGTTGTGCTCTGTTCATCCATGCCCCTGTTTGCATTTATGGAGTGCCCTAGCATGACTCAATCTTGCTCTACTTTTGCTATAAAATGTTGCTGACAGATTGTTTACGTGTTAATCAATTTTGCCAAGGTTGTTGTAGTTGATCCATGCATGCTATGAGATTGTTCTTGCCATGTTTAGCTTCTTGATCATGTCTTTTTGCTGGTTATATGCTCAGTTTGTCATGCAATGCTTTGTGTTGAGTGAATCGAGCTCGCAAACATGCCTTCATAATTCTGTTTATGCCATGTCCAGTTTTCCGCTAAGTCTGAATCTGTTAACATAACTTGCTATGTTTACATGGGTGCCATCATATCGTCTGATCCTATTTGGCTTATGGTTAGTAAGGGACTTTTGTTATATGCTTTGAGAAGATTCATGCCATGCCTTGTATTGCTATGATCTGATCCTGTAGCATGTTGTTATCTTGCTCTAAACATTGCTTCCCGATGTTAATTCCTGACATGTTAGTATTTTCACTAAGTCTGTAAAGTTGATATCTTTTGCCCTTTTGCCATGCTTGTTTGAACCTGCTCTTGTATGAATTAGCCGTAGCTCAGTGTTCATCTTTTGTCAAGCATCTTGATTAGATCACTGCCATGTGCTTTGTTGCTATGTTGGGTTGCATTAGCTTAGTTTCTGGTTGCATTCCAGATGGCATCGTGCTGTTAATCGCGGATTTGTGCCATTATTGTTTTGCTTGCCATTTGCAAACCGTGCATCCGATTTCGGTGGTCTTTATATCGATTTCGACCGAAATCAACTCATCTTTCCAGTGGCACTCTTGGTTTGCCAAGTTGAGGCCTGGTTCAATCTTTTCCTTCCAGAGCATGCATATGCACTGCATATCACATCCCGCATATCATGCCATGTTTTGCATCATGTTGCTTGCGCATTGCACCGTGTTTGATTGTTGGTACTTTGCTTGTGTTCTTGCTTTAGGTAGAGCCAGGAGACGAGTACGTGATCGAGGAACCCGTTGAGTACGCTTACGAGGATCAAGCTTACGTCAACTCGGAGAACTTTGCAGGCAAGATGACCATACCCTTGAAATCACTTCTATCTTTGCTTGCTAGTTGCTCGCTATTTTGCTATGCCGCGATACCTACCACATGCTTTATCATACCTCCCATATTGCCATGTCAAACCTCTAACCCACCTTGTCCTAGCAAACCATTGTTTGGCTATGTTACCTCTTTGCTCAGCCCCTCTTATAGCGTTGCTAGTTGCAGGTGAAGATGGAGTTTTGTTCCTTGTAGGAACATGTTATTGTTGGGATATCATTACTATATCTTGTTTACTTTAATGCATCTATATACTTGGTAAAGGGTGGAAGGCTCGACCTTATGCCTGGTGTTTTGTTCCACTCTTTCCGCCCTAGTTTCCGTCATACCGGTGTTATGTTCCTTGATTCTGCGTTCCTTATGCGGTTGGGTTATAATGGGAACCCCTTGACAGTTCGCCTTGAATAAACTCCTCCAGCAAGGCCCAACCTTGGTTTTACCATTTGCCACCTAAGCCTTTTTCCCTTGGGTTCTGCAGACTCAAGGGTCATCTTTATTTTAAACCCTGGGCCAGTGCTCCTCTGAGTGTTGGTCCAACCTGTCAGCCGCTGGTGCCCACCAGGGGCAACTCTGGGTTGGCCTATCGGAAGTTTGGACAATCCGGTGTGCCCTGAGAATGAGATATGTGTAGCTCCTATCGGGATTTGTCGGCACATCCGGGTGGCTTTGCTGGTCTTGTTTTACCATTGTCGAAATGTCTTGTAACCGGGATTCCGAGTCTGATCGGGTCTTCCTGGGAGAAGGAATATCCTTCGTTGACCATGAGAGCTTGTGATAGGCTAAGTTGGGACACCCCTATAGGGTTTTGAACTTTCGAAAGCCGTGCCCGCGGTTATGGGTAGATGGGAATTTGTTAATATCCGGTTGTAGAAAACTTGACACTTAACTTGATTAAAATGAATCAACCGCGTGTGTAGCCGTGATGGTCTCTTTCCGGCGGAGTCCGGGAAGTGAACTCGGTTCTTGTGTTATGTTTGAACGTATGTAGTTTCAGGATCACTTCTTGATCACTTGTAGTTCACGACCGTGCTTTGCTTCTCTTCTCACTCTCATTTGCGTATGTTAGCCACCATATATGCTAGTGCTTGTTGCAGATCCACCTCACTACCTTTTCCTACCCATAAGCTTAAATAGTCTTGATCGCAAGGGTGTGAGATTGCCGAGTCCCTGTGACTCATAGATTACTTCCAAAACTAGTTGCAGGTGCCATTGATAGCAGTGCAGATGACGCAGCTGAGCTCAAGTGGGAGCTCGATGAAGATCTTGTTCATTGTGTTGTTTCGTTTCCTTTCGATCAGTAGAGGAGCCCAGTCGGGCGATCGGGGATCTTTTGCATTAGGGGTTGTCTTTCTTTATTTGGTTCCGTAGTCGGACCTTGATTGTATTCTGGATGATGTAATGCTATATTTATGTATTGTGTGAAGTGGCGATTGTAAGCCAACTCTTTATCCCTCTCTTATTCAGTACATGGGATGTGTAAAGATTACCCCTCTTGCGACATGCCTACTATGTGGTTATGCCTCTAAGTCGTGCTCTGACACGTGGGAGATATAGCCGCATCGTGGGTGTTACAACCGTAGCTTGAGGAGTTCATGTATTCACTAAGTGTTAATGCTTTGGCCCGATACTCTATCAAAAGGAGCCTTAATATCCCTTAGTTTCCAATAGGACACCATTGCCACGAGAGGGTTGGACAAAAGATGTCATGCAAGTTCTTTTCCATAAGCATGTATGACTATATTCAGAATACATGCCTACATTACATTGATGAACTGGAGCTAGCTCTGTGTCACCCTATGTTATAACTATTGCATGAGGAATCACATCCGACATAATTATCCATCACTGATCCAATGCCTACGAGCTTTTCACATATTGATCTTTGCTTAGTTACTTTTCTGTTGCTGCTCTTACAATCACAACAAAACCAATACTATTACTATTACCTTTGCCACCGTTACCGTTACTTCCATATTACTTTGCTACTAAATACTTTGTTGCAGATATTAAGTCTTTCAGGTGCGGTTGAATTGACAACTCAACTCTTAATACTTGAGAATATTCTTTGGCTCCCCTTGTGTCGAATCAATTATTTTGGGTAGAATACTCCACCCTCGAAATTTGTTGCGATCCCCTATACTTGTGGGTTATCAAGACTATTTTCTGGCGCCGTTGCCGAGGAGCATAGATCTATTCTTTGAGTCACTTGAGATTTATATCTGTTGATCACTATGAAGAACTTGAAATATGAAAGAACCAAGATTGTTCCCTCAACTACGAGGGGAGGTAAGGAACTGCCATCTAGCTCTGCACTTGATTCACCTTCTGTTTTGAGTAAACTTGCGACACCTACACTTGCTATTTATTCTGATATGTCGAATGTTATTGATGATGCCACCTCTGCTTTGCATGATGCTTATGATGATACTACTTCTATGCTTGATAATACTGTGCCATTAGGTGAATTTCCTGGTGAACAACTTTCTAGGGCTAGAGAGAATGAAATTATTGATTCTGATACTATCGATGAAAGTGGTTATGAAGATTCTCCCCCTATATATGAATTGTCTATTATGCCTGAGGGTTATTTTATGGATGAAGAAACTTCTAGAGACTTTTTAGCTTGCAATGATAGATATGATCTTAAGAAACTGTTAGCTAAGCTGAAAGAAAAATCCTTGAATGCTAGAATGAAACATGACCCTGCTTTTGCTACTTCACCTATCTGTATCACCGATGAGGATTATGATTTCTCTGTTGATCCCGAGTTAATTACTTTGGTTGAGTCTAATCCTTTTTATGGCTATGAATCTGAAACTGTTGTGGCACATCTTACTAAATTAAATGATATAGCCACCCTGTTCACTAATGATGAGAAAACTCGCTATTACTTTATCCTTAAGTTGTTTCCGTTCTCATTAAAGGGTGATGCTAAAATATGGTTTAATTCTCTTGATCCTGGTTGTGTGTGTAGTCCCCGGGATATGATTTATTACTTCTCTGCTAAATATTTCCCCGGTCATAAGAAACAAGCTGCCTTAAGGGAAATATATAATTTTGTGCAAATTTAAGAAGAGAGTCTCCCACAAGCTTGGGGGAGGCTTCTCCGATTACTTAATGCTTTGACTGATCATCCTCTCAAGAAAAATGAAATACTTGATATCTTTTATCACAGATTAATCGATGTTTCCAGAGACCACCTGGATAGTTGTGCTGGTTGTGTTTTCAGGGAAAGAACTGTTCATCAAGCTGAATTGCTACTGAATAATATGTTGAGTAATGAAAATGATTGGACACTTACCGAACCAACTCCTAAGCCAACTCGGAAGAAAAGGGGTATTCTATTTCTCAGTCCTGAAGATATGCAAGAGGCAAAGAAATCTATGAAAGAAAAAGGTATTAAAGCCGAAGATGTTAAGAATTTACCACCTATTGAAGAAATACATGGTCTTGATAACCCGACACAGGTAGTAAAGGTAAATTCTCTCTATAGATTTGACAAGGGTGAAATCCCATCTACTAAGTTTGCTAGCCAATGCTTGGATGAGTTTGATAATTTTATAGTTAAGCAAGAAGACTTCAATGCTTATGTTGGTAGACAATTGAAACGTAATACTTATATGATTGAACACTTGAGTGATTATATGTCTAGAGTTAAAGGTCAACTTAAACTTATTAGTAAACATGCTCCAATGGTTACCACTCAAGTAGAACAAGTACTTAAAGCTCAGAATGATTTGCTCAATGAATTAAACAATAAGAAAAATGATAATGTTGTTAGAGTTATGACTAGAGGGGGTAAAATGACTCAGGAACCTTTGTATCCTGAGGGCCATCGTAAGAGAATTGAGTAAGATTCTCAGAGAACTAATGTTGATGCACCTAGTCCTTCTAAGAAGAAGAAAAAAAATGATAGGACTTTGCATGCTTCTAGTGAACCTATTGTTGACACACCTGAGAATCCCAATGATATTTCTATTTCTGATGCTGAAACACAATCTGGTAATGAAAATGAACCTAGTGATAATGTTAATGATGATGTTCATGTTGATGCTCAACCTAGCAATAACAATGATGTAGAGATTGAACCTGTTGTTGATCTTGATAACCCACAATCAAAGAATCAATGTTATGATAAGAGAGACTTCGTTGCTAGGAAGCACGATAAAGAAAGAGAACCATGGGTTTAGAAACCCATGCCTTTTCCTCCTAAACCATCCAAGAAAAAGGATGATGAGGATTTTGAGCGCTTTGCTGAAATGATTAGACCTATCTTTTTGCGTATGTGTTTGACTGATATGCTTAAATGAATCCTTATGCTATGTACATGAAAGATATTGTTACAAATAAAATAAAGATACCAGAAGCTGAAATTTCCTCCATGCTTGCTAATTATACTTTTAAAGGTGGAATACCTAAGAAATTAGGAGATCCAGGAGTACCAACTGTACCATGCTCCATTAAAAGAAACTATGTTAAAACTGCTTTATGTGATCTTGGAGCCGGTGTTAGTGTTATGCCTCTCTCTCTTTATATCATAGACTTGATTTGAATAAGTTGACACCTACTGAAATATCTTTGCAAATGGCCGATAAATCAACTGCTATACCAGTCGATATTTGTGAGGATGTGCCTGTTGTGGTTGCAAACGTTACTATTTTAACGGACTTTGTTATTCTTGATATTCCCGAGGATGATATTATGTCGATTATCCTTGGTAGACCCTTTTTGAATACTGCAAGGGCTGTTATTGATTGCAACAAAGGCAATGCCACTTTTAATGTTAATGGTAATGAGCATATGGTACACTTTCCGAGGAAACAACCTCAAGTCCACAGTATTAATTTTATTGGAAAAACTTCAACGATTACTATTGGAGGTTTTGAATTCCCTCTTCCTACTGTCAAGAAGAAATATGATATTCTTATTGTTGGGAATGTGCATATCCCCGTTGAGGTAAACTAGTGTTATTCAAAAATTCTCCGGTTTCATGTTATTCAAAAAGAGTTTGTTAACAAGACTTGATCAACCTTGTTAGTGGATTCCTTTTGATGAGCATGAGATGGATGAAGTTAGAAAGCATAACTCTCTGTACCCTCTTTTTACTTTCTGTTATTTAGATTAAATAAAACAAAAATAGTATTTTTCTGTCTATTTTCTGAATTATCCTTGCAATAAAAAATACCCCGAAAATAAAAGTTCTCCAAATGCCCTGAAAATTTTATATGATTTTTTCTAGAATATTTAAGAACTATTGGCAATGAGAACACACCTGGGGGACCCACCACCTGGCCACGAGGGTCCAGGGTGCGCCCACCCCCTGGGGCGCACCCCCTGCCTCGTGGACCCCACATGGGCCCCCTCCACTTATTCTTGCACCCACACACTTCGTCTTCCTCCAGAAAAAAATCCTCCACCAGCTCAAACCCGAGTTCTAGCTCATCTTGCTGCCATTTTCGATCTCCTTGCTCAAAGCTCCATTCACAAAACTGCTTTGGGGGATTGTTCTTCAGTATGTGACTCCTTTAATGGTACAATTAGTGTTTGTTCTAGTGCTTTATTTATTGCAATTTTTTGCTGCTTAGGTGACCCTGTTCTTGAGCTTGCATGTCAAATTTATGTGGTCAAAAGTAGTTTTAATGCATGATATGGCCTCTAGGCACTTGTATGAGTAGTTGCTATCAATCTTGTTGAGATTGGTTCACTTTTACTTTGCGTCACTAAAAATTTCAGAAATTTTTCAGAGAAATAAAATGATGAAGAGATTGTTGAGGGGCTCTTCCAGCCGAAGCTCGAAGGATAAGCAAATTGAAGAGAATAAGAAGCCCAAATATAATCTCCCTCGCACCGCGGAGGTTCGGTCGTGCGAATGGCCTTGTGATGAGTTCTTGAGAGCAGTCGGGATTTATGATGACTTTTATTATTTGGCTGAGAATGCAGGCCTCATCGACTTCCTCCGCGACCAGCGCAAACAGTATCTCCTCCTCACTAATATTTTCGTGCAAAAATTTTACTTTCATGCTAAGAAATCACCACCTTCGGTGGAATTTAATTTATATGATGAGGTTAAGGAGATGTCACTATATGAGTTTTGTAGGGTCTGTAAGATACCCTTTGCGGGCAGCATAGAGGAACCACATCGTAATGATGTGGAGGGATTTATTGATATGATTTCTGTAGGGGAAACGAGGAAAGTTTCCGATGCAAGAATTACTAGCATACATTTTCTTGTTCTATGTTACTTTGCCATATTTGCTAGTAGATGCTTAATTGGTCACCGGAATAGTGGAAATCTTAGTGCCCCTGATATTGTTATTTTGCACCATGCTTTGTTTCGTGATACCACTTTCAGTTTAGGCGCTATTGTTGCTAAATGGTTAAATCTGAACCGTACAAAGGGTCCCGTCTTTAGAGGCATCTTTGCCTCGCGCCTTGCTACACACTTTAACATACCTATTAGGCATTATGATAAAGAGGAAAATTTGTTGCCTCCTATTTTTCTAGATTATAAGAGTATGGTAGCACATGATTTTATTGATATTTGATAAAATATAGTTTGAGACTATTATCTTGCCTGCTCCCTCTTTGTTTAACATATTTTTAGGCACACACCTTGTTTTGCCGGAGGCCGTTCATGCATACTGGAGCCTGACATCAGCACCAGAGCCTGAGCTAGAGCCACCACTTGATCCTTACCGCCAGTCTGTTTATCAGTGGGATCCGGAGGAGATTTCGAACCAGCGGCACCCAGAGGACACTCCTCCATACAACGGAGAGGGCGGCTTTGAGCCATGGCCATAGACCAACTTAGGCCAAAAGCCTAAGCTTGGGGGAGTATGTATTCCTCACCGACATTACATTCATGTTCACACACTCATTTCAGTTGTCGGTGCTCATACTTTTTCATTGTATCATCCATGCTAGTTTATTTTCTTTTCCAGCATTCTTCTTGTATGTTTGAAAAACCTTAAGGAAAACCAAAAATATTAGCTGTCGCTTTTAGCTAGTTTACTTTCCATGCTTGTAGTAGTAGTAGTAATTAAAAAGAACACCCAAAAAGATTTATCGTTCTTCTTTTGCTTGTTGGGAGCTTTCCCGTGTAAATAGTTTTGTTTCTTTTCTTTTCTTTGGGGGTTGAGAGGAGAAGACCATGATGAAAATGTTGAGTGGCTATCATATGCATTATTGTTGATTTAACAAAGAGCCCATATTACCTTATCTTCTCCCTTGTATTGAATGCTTGCAGATTCCAGCTTAGTCCAATGCACGTGCACTATTATTATTATCCACACTGTTCAGTCGTGCAAGTGAAAGGCAATAATGACGATATATGATGGACTGATCGGGATGAGAGAAGCTGGTATGAACTCGACCGATCTTGTTTTTGTAAATATGATTAGTTCATCGTTCCTGATTCAGCCTATTATGAATGAAACGTGTTTGCAATGACAATTAGATATTATAGTTGATCATGCCATGCTTAATTAGCTAGGAGTTTATAATAGTTTACCTTGCATGCCAACATGCTATTAAAATGGTTGTGATGTGGTATGTTAGGGTGGTATCCTCCTTTGAACGATTCGAGTGGCTTGACTTGGCACATGTTCACACATGTAGTTGAAAAAAAATCAACATAGCCTCCACGATTTTTATGTTCATGGTGAATTATATCCTGCTCATGCATGCATTCAATGTTGATTAATTGTAATGCATGTTCATGACTGTTGTCGCTCTCTAGCTGGTCGCTTCCCAGACTCTTTCTAGCCTTCACTTAGTCAGTCCTTGATCTTCAAAGGTGCTCTGCATTTATGTTTTGCGGTCTCAGAAAGGGCTAGCGAGATACCATCTTGTTATATCATATTATGATTGTTTTGAGAAAGTGTTGTCATCCAAGATTTATTATTATTGCTCACTAGTTGATTATGCCATTGATATGAGTAAACATGAAACCAAAATGTTATTTTGAATATGGTTAGTTCATAATCTTTGCTGAAAACTTGAATGTTGGCTCTACACATTTACAACAACAAGATCAAACAGAGTTTGTAAAAGTTTTTCTTTATCACTTTTAGTTTTTCAACTGAATTGCTTAAGGACAAGCAAAGGTTTAAGCTTGGGCGAGTTGATACGTCTCCATTGTATCTACTTTTCCAAACACTTTTGACCTTGTTTTGGACTCTAACTTGCACGATTTGAATGGAACTAACCTGGACTGACGCTGTTTTCAGCAGAATTGCCATGGTGTTATTTTTGTGCAGAAATAAAATTTATAGGAATGACGTGAAACTTCATGGAGAATATTTTTGGAATATATAAAAAATACTGACGAAAGAATCAACGTCAGGGGGCCCACACCCTGTCCACGAGGGTGGGGGCGCGCCCACCCCCTGGGGTGCGCCCCCTATCTCGTGGGCCCCCTGAGGCTCCACTGGCCTCAACTCCAACTCTATATATTCACGTTCGGGGAGAAAAAATCAAATAGAAGGATTCATCACGTTTTACGATACGGAGCCACCGCCAAGCCCTAATCTCTCTCGGGAGGGCTGGTCTGGAGTCCGTTCGGGGCTCTGGAGAGGGGAATCCGTCGACATTGTCATCATGAACCTTCCTCCATCACCAAATTCATGATGCTCACCGCCGTGCATGAGTAATTCCATCGTAGGCTTGCTGGACAGTGATGGTTTGGATGAGATTTATCATGTAATCGAGTAGTTTTGTTAGGGTTTGATCCCTAGTATCCATTATGTTATGAGATTGATGTTGCTATGACTTTGCTATGCTTAATGCTTGTCACTAGGGCCCGAGTGCCATCATTCCAGATCTAAACCTATTATGTTTTCATGAATATATGTGAGTTCTTGATCCTATCTTGCAAGTCAATTGTCACATATTATGTGTTATGATCCTATCTTGCAAGTCAATAGACATCTTTTATGATTGTGAGCACTCATTAAAATATAACATGCTAAAGAGTTGACGTTGGACAAGGAAGACAACATAATGGGTTATGTTTTCTTACATCTGAGATAAATTATATTGCCATGGATCATCCAACATGGTTGAGCTTGCCTTTCCCCCTCATGCTAGCCAAATTCATCGCACCAAGTAGAGATACTACTTGTGCTTCCAAATACCCTTAAACCAGTTTTGCCATGAGAGTCCACCATACCTACCTATGGATTGAGTAAGATCCTCCAAGTAAGTTGTCATCGGTGCAAGCAATAAAAATTGCTCTCTAAATATGTATGACTTATTAGTGTGGGAGAAAATAAGCTTTATACGATCGTGTGATATGGAAGAAATAAAAGCGACAGACTGCATAATAAAGGTCCATATCACAAGTGGCAATATAAAGTGGCATTCTTTCGCATTAAGATTTTGTGCATCCAACATAAAAGCGCATGACAACATCTGCTTCCCTCTGCGAAGAGCCTGTCTTTTACTTTTATCTCCTACCTTGCATAAGAGTCATGGTGATCTTCACCCTTCCTTTTTACATTTATTCCTTTGGCAAGCACAGTATGTTGGAAAGATCCCGGTATATATGGCTAATTGGATGTTAGTTTTCATGAACTATTATTGTTGACATTACCCTTGAGGTAAAACGCTGGGAGGCAAAACTATAAGCCCCTATCTTTCTCTGTGTCCGATTAAAACTCCATACCCATAAGTATTGCGTGAGTGTTAGCAATAGTGAAAGACTATATGATAGTTGAGTATGTGGACTTACTGAAAAGCTCTTATATATTGACTCTTTCCTATGTTATGATAAATTGCAATTGCTCCAATGACTGAGATTATAGTTTGTTAGTTTTCAATGAAGTTTACGATTCATACTTGAAATTGTGATTGAATTATTACTCTAGCATAAGAAATCATATGACAAGAATTATATAAGTTGCTGTTCTAAGAACGATCATGATGCCCTCATGTTTGTATTTTATTTTTATCGACACCTCTATCTCTAAAGATGTGGACATATTTTTCGATTTCGGCTTTCGCTTGAGGAAGAGCGAGGTCTAAGCTTGGGGGAGTTGATACGTCCATTTTGCATCAAGCTTTTATATCGATATTTATTGCATTATGGGCTGTTATTACACATTATGTCACAATACATATGCTTATTCTCTCTTATTTTACAAGGTTTCCATAAAGAGGGACAATGCCGGCAGCTGGGATTCTGGGCTGGAAAAGGAGCAAATATTATAGACCTATTCTGCACAGCTCCAAAAGTCATGAAACTTCATGGAAGACGTTTTTAGAATATATAAAAATACCGAGCGCAAGAAGTTCACCAGGGGGGCCACACCCTGCCCACGAGGGTGGGGGGCGCGCCCTACCCCCTGGGCGCGCCCCCTACCTCGTGGATCCCCTAGTGGCCCTCCGATGACCATCTTCTTCTATATGAAGTCTTTCGATGAGGAAAAAATCATAAGCCATCTTCTCGGACGAAACTCCGCCGCCATGAGGCGGAACCAATCTAGGGCTCTGGCGGAGCTGTTCTGCCGGGGAAACTTCCCTCCGGGAGGGGGAAATCATCGCCATCATCATCACCAACGCTCCTCTCATCGGGAGAGGGCAATCTCCATCAACATCTTCATCAGCACCATCTCCTCTCAAAACCCTAGTTCATCTCTTGTATCCAATTCTTGTCTCCAAGTTCAGGATTGCTGCTAGTAGGTTGATAGTAGTGTTAATTACTCTTTGTAGTTGATGCTAGTTGGTTTATTTGGTGGAAGATCATATGTTCAGATCCTATATGCATATTAATACCCCTCTGATTATGAACATGAATATGCTTTGTGAGTAGGTACGTTTGTTCCTGAGGATATGGGAGAAGTCTTGCTATTAGTAGTCATGTGAATTTGGTATTCGTTCGGTATTTTGATGAGATGTATGTTGTCTCTCCTCTAGTGGTGTTATGTGAATGTCAACTACATGACACTTCACCATTATTTGGGCCTAGAGGAAGGCATTGTGAAGTAATAAGTAGATGATGGGTTGCTAGAGTGACAGCAGCTTAAACCTTAGTTTATGCGTTGCTTCGTAAGGGACTGATTTGGATACATATGTTTCATGTTATGGTTAGGTTTACCTTAATACTTTTGTTGTAGTTGCGGATGCTTGCAATAGAGATTAATAATAAGTGAGATGATTTTCCAACTAAGGACAGTACCCAAGCACCGGTCCACCCACATACCAAATTATCAAAGTACCGAACGTGAATCATATGAACGTGATGAAAACTAGCTTGACGATATTCCCATGTGTCCTCGGGAGCGCTTTTTTCTATATAAGAGTTTGTCCAGGCTTGTCCTTTGCTACAAAAAGGATTGGGCCATATTGCTGCACTTTATTTACTTTTGTTACTTGTTCCTCGTGACAAATTATTTTATCACAAAACTATCTGTTACCACTTATTTCAGTACTTGCAGAGAATACCTTGCTGGAAACCGCTTATCATTTCCTTATGCTCCTCGTTGGGTTTGACACTCTTACTTATCAAAAGGACTACGATAGATCCCATATACTTGTGGGTCATCAGAGAGCCCCTTCGAGATTGGATCTGTCTCTCTCTTTGTTTCTGCATTCCAGGTTCTGGCCTTTCACCGTTTCTTATATTCCCGGAGATCCGTAACTCCGATTGGGCTGAAATTTTAACACGGTTTCTATCCGGATATTGGCTTTCTTGCAGCCTAAGAAGGGCACCAACCGCCTTAGGGGTGGCCACGAGGACCCAGGGCGCGCCTGACCCCCTAGGGCATGCCGCTGCCTCGTGGCCCCCTCGGGCATCGTCTTGCGTTGATTCTTCTTCCCAAAAATCGCATATATTCCAAAAAAACTCTGTCAGTTTTTATCCTGTTTGGACCCCGTTTGATATGGATTTTCTGCGAAACAAAAACATGCAACAAACAGGAACTGGCACTAGGCACCGGATCAATATGTTAGTCCCAAAAATAGTATAAAAGTTGCCAAAAGTATATAAATGTTGTAGAATATTGACATGGAACAATAAAAAATTATAGATACGACGAAGACGTATCAGCCCCCCTGGGCGCGTCACCCTACCTCGTGGCTGTCTCGTTGCTTCCTTGACCTCCACTCCAAGTCTCCCGGATTGCGTTTGTTCCAAAAAAAAGATCCTCGCGAAGGTTTCATTCTGTTTGGATTCCATTTGATATTCCTTTTCTGCGAAACACTGAAATAGGCAAAAAACAGCAATTTGCATTGGGCCTTCGGTTAATAGGTTAGTCCCAAAAATAATATAAAAGTGCATGATAAAGCCCATTAAACATCCAAAACAGATAATATAATAGCATGGAACAATAAAAAATTATAGATACGTTGGAGACGTATCAGAAGGCATCCCCTCTTTCGTCTTCGTCTATCGGTAACTTTACTTGAGGCTATATTTTTATTCACCACATGATATGTGTTTTGCTTTGAGCGTCTTGTATGATTTGTGGTTTTGCTTTTTAATTTGCCACAATAATCCTTGTTGTACACACCTTTTGAGAGAGACACACATGAATCGTGATTTATTAGAATGCTCTATGTGCTTCACTTATATCTTTTGAGCTAGGCAAAATTAGCTCTAGTGCTTCACTTATATTCTTTTTAGAGCACTGCGGTGGTTTTATTTTATAGAAATTGATGAACTCTCGTACTTCACTTATATTATTTTTAGAGTCTCTAAACAGCATGGTAATTTGCTTTGGTTATAAAATTAGTCCTAATATGATAGGCATCCAAGAGGGATATAATAAAAACTTCCATATAAAGTGCATTGAATACTATGAGAAGTTTGATTCATTAATGATTGTTTTGAGATATGAAGATGGTGATATTAGAGTCATGCTAGTAAGTAGTTGTGAATTTGAGAAATACTTGTGTTAAAGTTTGTGAGTCCCGTAGCATGCACGTATAGTGAACCGTTATGTGATGAAGTTGGAGCATGGTTTATTTTTTTTGATTGTCTTCCTTATGAGTGGCGGTCGGGAACGAGCGATGGTATTTTCCTACCAATCTATCCCCCTAGGAGCATGTGCATAGTACTTTGTTTCGATGACTAATAGATTTTTGCAATAAGTATGTGAGTTCTTTATGACTAATGTTGAGTCCATAGATTATACACACTCTCACCTCTCCGCCATTGCTAGCCTCTATAGTACCGCACGACTTTTGCCGGTACCATAAACCCACCACATATCCTTCCTCAAAACAGCCACCATACCTACCTATTATGGCATTTCCATAGCTATTCCGAGATATATTGCCATGCAACTTTCCACCATTCCATTTATTATGGCACGCTCCATCATTGTCATATTGCTTTGCATGATCATGAAATTGACATCGTATTTGTGGCATAGCCACCATTCATCATTTTTTATACAGGTCGCTCTTGATTCATTGCACATCCCGGTACACCGCCGGAGGCATTCACATAGAGTCATATTTTGTTCTAAGTATCGAGTTGTAATTCTTGAGTTGTAAGTAAATAAAAGTGTGATGATCTTCATTATTAGAGCATTGTCCCATGTGAGGAAAGGATGATGGAGACTATGATCCCCCCCACAAGTCGGAATGAGACTCCGGACGAAAAAGGCCAAAAATTGAGAGAATGCCCAAATAAAAAAGAGAAAAAGAGAGAAGGGACAATGTCACTATCCTTTTTGCCACACTTGTGCTTCAAAGTAGCACCATGATCTTCATGATAGAGAGTATCCTATGATATCACTTTCATATACTAGTGGGAATTTTTCATTATAGAAATTGGCTTGTATATTCCAATGATGGGCTTCCTCAAATTGCCTTAGCTCTTCGTGAGCAAGCAAGTTGGATGCGCACCCACTTAGTTTTCTTTTTGAGCTTTCATAAACTTATAGCGCTGGTGAGTCCGTTGCATGGCAATCCCTACCCACTCACATTTATATCTATTAAGGGGCATCTCCATAGCCCGTTGATACGCCTAGTTGATGTGAGACTATCTTCTTCTTTTTGTCTTCTCCACAACCACCGTCTATTCCACCTATAGTGCTATATCCATGGATCATGCTCATGTATTGCATGAAAGTTGAAAAAATTTGAGAACATCAAAAGTATGAAACAATTGCTTGGCTTGTCATCGGGGTTGTGCATGATTTAAATATTTTGTGTGATGAAGATGGAGCATAGGCAGACTATATGATTTTGTAGGGATAAGCTTTCTTTGGCCATGCTATTTGGGGAAGACATTGTTAGTATGCTTGAAGTGTTATTGTTTTTATGTCAATATTAAACTTTTGTTTTGAATCTTACGGATCTGAACATTCATGCCACAATAAAGAAATTACATGGATAAATATGTTAGGTAGCATTCCACATCAAAAATTCTATTTTTATCATTTACCTACTCGAGGACGAGCAGGAATTAAGCTAGGGGATGCTTCGTCTCCAACGTATCTATAATTTTTGATTGTTCCATGCTATTATATTATCTGTTTTGGATGTTTTATATGCATCAGTATGCTATTTTATATGATTTTTGGGACTAACCTATTAACCTATAGCCCAGTGCCAGTTTCTGTTTTTTCCTTGTTTTAGAGTTTCGCAGACAAGGAATACCAAACGGAGTCCAAACGAAATAAAACTTTCGCGATGATTTTCCTTGGACCAAAAGACACCCAGGAGACTTGGAGTGCAAGCCAGAGGAGCCTCGAGGCGGCCACAAGGGTGGAGGGCGCACCCAGGGGGTGGAGCGCCCCCCCCCCCCCCGACCTTGTGGGCCCCTTGTAGCCCCCCTGACCTAATTCTTTCGCCTATATATACTCTTATACCCCAAAAACATCCAAGAGAGCCAAGAAACCACTTTACCACCGTCGCAACCCTTCTGTACCCGTGAGATCCTATCTTGGGGCCTTTTCCGGCATCCTACCGAAGGGGGAATTGATCATGGAGGGCTTCTACATTGATGTCTCTTGAAGCTACGTCGATATTTCCCCAAAGAGGAAGGGATGATGCATCACAACGGCGGTAGGTATTTCCCTCACATATGAAAACAAGGTTATCGAACCACTAGGAGAACCAAACAACACAACGTAAACATCACCTGCACACAAAAATAACAAATACTCGCAACCCACGTGTAAAAGGGGTTGTCAATCCCTTTCGGCTAGCGGCGCCAGAAATTGGCATGGACGTGAGAGAGTTGTAAATATTGATAGATCGAACGCCAAATAAAATAAATTGCAGCAAGGTATTTTTGGTTTACTAGATCTGAAAATAAAAGACAAATAAAATAGATCGCAAAGGCAAATGATATGAGAAAGAGACCCCGGGGCCGTAGGTTTTACTAGTGGCTTCTCTCGAGAAAAATAACAAATGGTGGGTAAACGAATTACTGTTGGGCAATTGATAAAACTTCAAATAATCACGACGATATCCAGGCAATGATCATTATATAGGCATCACGTCCAAGATTAGTAGACCGACTCCTGCCTGCATGTACTACTATTACTCCGCACATCGACCGCTATCCAGCATGCATCTAGTGTATCAAGTTCACGGAGAAACGGAGTAATGCAATAAGAACAATGACATGATGTATACAAGATCTATCTATGTAGAGATAGACCCCATCATCTTATCCTTAGTAGCAACGATACATACATGTTGGTTCCCTTTCTGTCACTAGGATCAAGCACCGTAAGATCGAACCCACTACAAAGCACCTCTTCCCATTGCAGGATAAATAGATCAAGTTGGCGAAAACAAAACCAAAATATTGGAGAAGAAATGCGAGGCTATAAGAAATCATGCATATAAGAGATCAAAGAAACTCAAATAACTTTCATGGATATAAAAAGAGATAGATCTGATCATAAACTCAAAGTTCATCCATTCCCAACAAACACACCTAAAAAAGAGTTACATCATATGGATCTCCAAGAGACCATTGTATTGAGAATCAAACAAGATAGAGGAAGCCATCTAGCTACTAACTACGAACCCGAAGGTATACAAAGAACTACTCACACATCATCGGAGAGACACCAATGGAAGTGCCAGAGCTCAAAGCATCATCATTTGGGAGGTGCCAGAGCTCAAAGCAAAAAACTTAGAGATAAAAACATTTTGGGAGGTGTGTCCTTCCCACCAAAGAAAACGACTTAGAGTTCCCAACACTTTCCATGCTAGATATATCATAGGCGGTTCCCAATTAGAAAATAAAGTTTATTCATTTTTCCATCATACTTTCACTTTCCATGGCTAACCATATCCACGGGTGCCTTTGATACCAACACTTTCCAAGGAATTTATTATTTGACAATATAAATTAAAATCATTTTTCATTTCGGGACTGGGCATCTCTAATACCTTTGCCTTACTCGCGTGCAATGACAAGTGAATAAACACTCATCATGAGAATAACACATCTAGCATGGAAAATATTAGCCACCCCTCACCGCTCCGCGAGCGGTACGAACACACACAAGTTTATTTTGAAAATTAGAGATGGCACATACAAATTTGCTTAGAACGGCTAAAGAATACCGCATATAGGTAGATGTAGTGGACTCATGTGGCAAAACTGGTTTAAGGGTTTTTGGATGCACAAGTAGTGATCATATTTAGTGCAAATTGAAGGCTAGCAAAAGATTGAGAAGCGACCAACCAAGAAATGAATAATCTCATAAGAAAGCATTAAGCATAATTAACACCAAATAATGCACCACAAGTAGGATATATTTTCATTGCATGACTATTGACTTTCGTGCTTGCATAGGGAATCACAAACCTTAACACCAATATTCTTACTAAAGCATAATTACTCATCAAGATGATTCGCATATCACGTCATCATATCTCAAAAATATTACTAAGAATCAAGTTTATTTTGTCCAATGATCTTCATGAAAGTTTTTATTATATCCTTCTTGGATATCCATCACTCTGGGACTAATTTTTATGTGTTGCTTTTGATAAGCTCAAACAAATATAAGTGAAGATCATGAGCATAATATTTCTTTCTCTCAAATTAATTTAAGTGAAGCAAGAGAGAATTTCTTGAAAATTTTACTAACTCAAATAAATCTAAGTGAAGCAAGAGAGCATTTCTTCAAAAATACTAAAGCACACCGTGCTCAAAAAATATATAAGTGAAGCACTAGAGCAAGTCCATAGCTCATAAAAATTTAAGTGAAGCATAGAGAGCAATTCTAACAAGTCATGACATAATTTTGGTTCTCTCAAAAAGGTGTGTCTAGTAAGGAATGAAGACTAAAAACACAAAATAAAACAAGCAAAGACTCATATCATACAAGACGCTCCAAGCAAAACACATAGTATGTGATGAATAAAAATATAGCTTCGAGTAAACTACCGATGGTCGTTAGAAGAAAGAGGGGATGCCACTCGGGGGCATCCCCAAGCTTAGTTGCTTGCTCTCTTTTGGATATATAATAGCTTGGGATGTCGGGGCATCCCCAAGCTTAGGCTCTTCTTACTCCTTATTCCTTCATCCATCGTAAGATAACCTAAAACTTGAAAACTTCAATCACACAAACTCGACAAAAGCCTTCGTGCGATCCGTTAGTATAAGAAAACAAATCACTACTATAAGTGTTGTAGTAAACCAATTCATATTTTGTTCTTGCATTATATCTATTGTATTCCAACTTTCTATGGCAAAAACTCATCAAAAAAACCGTAGAGCCATCAAAACAAGCACACAACGCAAAGAAAACAGAATCTGTCAAAAATAGAATAGTCAGTAGCAATCTGGATAATTCAAATACTTCTGTAATTCCAAAAACTACGTAGAATTAGGAAGACCTGCGCAATTTGTATGTTAATCTACGGCAAAAGGAATTGTTATTTTATCGCTCTCTGGTTAAAAGTGAAAATTATTTTCGCGAGCGCAAAAGTTTCTGTTTTTTCAGCAAGATCAAACAATTATCACCCAAGAAGATCCTAAAGGCTTTACTTGGCACAGACACTAATTAAAACATAAAAAACACAATCATAACAGTAGCATAATTGTGCTAACACTCAAGAACATAAAGCAAACCGCAAAAATAAATTTTATTCATTGGGTTGCCTCCCAACAAGCGCTATAGTTTTACGCCCTTAGCTAGGCATAAAGTAAGGATGTAAGTTTTGTCATCTCCCTTCTTAATTCCCTTAGAGGTCTTTTCATCATGGGGCTTTGTATAAACAACATAGAACATATTATCCATAGAAACCTTACCATTATTAAGTTGTCCATTATCATAACCACGTTGATTTCTGGCAACAATCCAAGAGTAATGTTGATTAACATTATTGAAAACTTGTTGAATTACATCTAGAATGGCGACTTCCTTTTTAAGATTCTCATCAAATATTTTATTATCCCCAAGAAAATGTCTTAACACATAATCACTATTGTAAAGAATTTCATCTATCACGGGCTTTTCACGATTCATACCATAAAAATCAAAGATTTCCCTAGCTTCCCATATGATGTAGTCAAACTCATTCATAAGAACGAGAGTGACCAACTTTTTAGCCTTAGGGTTCTTTATAACGGGGAGCTCAAAAAACAATCTTTCAAAGTAGGATGAGTACGTACAAATTTACTTTCAAGTTTCAGAACTAGTGCTGAAATAGCATCCGCATAAGATCTAGTAGTTCTAAGTATATGAGCATCATTAAGACTTAGATTTCCCACACAATTGAAAAATTCTTGGATACGTTCCTTTCCCATAACATTCCCTTGCCCCCAAGATAAAAGTTTTAGCATCCAGACTGCCCGTACGTCCAATCTTAGGAGTCAGGCCATCATTTGTTGGTGCCATACCGAAATCACTCATGGTTGCAAGCAAAGGATAGATCCGACAGGAAAACGGCAAACTAAAAAGAGAGGCGAATAAAACGGCAAATTTTTGTGAAGTGGGGGAGAGGAAAACGAGAGGAAAATGGCAAATAATGTAAATTGTGAGGAGATGAGATTTGGGATTAGGAACCTGGTATATGTTGAAGATCCTCCCCGGCAACGGCGTCAGAAATTGGTGCGTTGACATGAGACTATCTTGACTTGATCCTCCCCGGCAACGGCGTCAGAAATTCCTTTTGATGTCGCTTGAAGCTACGTTGGTATTTCCCCAAAGAGGAAGGGATGATGCAGCACAGCAGCGGTAGGTATTTTTCTCAGATATGAAACCAAGGTTATCGAACCAGTAGGAGAACGAAGGAACACAACGTAAACATCACCTGCACACAAATAACAATTACTCGCAACCCGACATGTAAAAGGGGTTGTCAATCCCTTTCAGGTAATGGCGCCAGAAATTGGCAAACGGACATGAGAGAGTTATAAATATTGATAGATCGAACGCCAAGTAAAATAAATTGCAACAAAGTATTTTTGTATTTTTAGTTTAGTTGATCTGAAAATAAAAGGCAAATAAAATAGATCGAAAAGGCAAATAATATGACAAAGAGACCCGGGGGCCGTAGGTTTCACTAGTGGCTTCTCTCGAGAAAAATAGCAAACGGTGGGTAAACGAATTACTGCTGGGCAATTTATAGATATTCAAATAATCATGACGATATCCAGGCAATGATCATTATATAGGCATCACGTCCAAGATTAGTAGACCGACTCCTGTCTGCATCTACTACTATTACTCCACACATCGACCGCTATCCAACATGCATCTAGTGTATTAAGTTCATGGAGAAATGGAGTAATGCAATAAGAACGATGACATGATGTAGACAAGATTTATCTATGTAGAGATAGACCCCATCGCTTTATCCTTAGTAGCAACGATACATACGTGTCGGTTCCCTTTCTGTCACTGGGATCAAGCACCGTAAGATCGAACCCACTACAAAGCACCTCTTCCCATTGCAAGATAAATATATCAAGTTGTCCAAACAAAACCCAAATATCAGAGAAGAAATACGAGGCTATAAGCAATCATGTATATAAGAGATCAAAGAAACTCAAATAACTTCCATGAATATAAAAAGATAGATCTGATCATAAAAAACTCAAACTTCATCCGATCCCAACAAACACACCGCAAAAAGGGTTAAAATCATATGGATCTCCAAGAGACCATTGTATTGAGAATCAAACGAGAGAGAGGAAGCCATCTAGATACTAAATACGGACCCGAAGGTCTACAAAGAACTACTGACGCATCATCGAAGAGACACCAATGGAAGTGGTGAACCCATCCGTGATGGTGTCTAGATTGGATCTGGTGGTTCTGGACTCTGCGGCGGCTGGAATTGATTTTTGTCGACTCCCCTAGGGTTTCTCGAATATTGGGGTATTTATAGAGCAAAGAGGCGGTCTGGGGGGCACCCGAGGTGGGCACAACCCACCAGGGCGCGCCTAGGCCTCCAGGCGCGCCCTGGTGGGTTGTGCTCTCCTCTAAGCACCCCCAGGCGCTGCCTTGGCCCATTAGGTATCTTCTGGTCCATAAAAAATCTCCGTAAAGTTTCACTGCATTTGGACTCCGTTTGGTATTGATTTTCTGCGATGCAAAAAACAGGCAAAAAACAATAACTGGCACCTGTCACTATGTCAATAGGTTAGTACCAAAAAATATATATAATGACTATGAAATGATTATAAAACATCCAAGATTGATGATATAACAGCATGGAACAATCAAAAATTATAGATACGTTGAAGATGTATCAGGTTAGTACCAAAAAATGATATAAAATGACTATAAAATCATTATAAAACATCCAAGATTGATAATATAACAACATGGAACAATAAATAATTATAGATACGTTGGAGACGTATCATACATCAACACCATTGCCTCTCCGATGAAGCGTGAGTAGTTTACTTCAGACCTACGGGTCCATAGCTAGTAGCTAGATGGCTCCTTCTCTCTCTTTGATTCTCAATACCATGTTCTCCTCGATGTTCTTGAAGATCTATTCGATGTAATACTCTTTTGTGTTGTGTTTGCCGAGATCAATGTTTAAGAATTCACCTGATTAATCAGTTAACAAGCCAGTTAATCGCTACTCACAGCATGACCGAATCAAATAACACCTATTCACCATGTTAACTTGTCAGGCCGATTAATTGGCCAGTTAGATCGATTAATCAGTTGTCATGCCGATTAATCCCTGCTGGCCCATTAATAGGTGGACAAAAAGCCCAATTTTTTGGCCCGTAACCCTTTCCAGTACCATCCTGCTCCTTAATAGCTAGGATTAATAATTTTACCTCTTCTCTACGCTTTTCATATGTGCATAGCAGCATGTTTTGGTATACTACATAGCTGGGAGCATGAGAGTATAGTATAATACATAAAAAATCTACATATATGTTAGCAAGTTTCCATTCAATCTACCAATTAATGGTCGACCGATTAATCTAGTTAATGGACCGATTCATCGATTATTCGTTACTCCTAAACCGACCGAACAACCACCAGTTAACGATTTCTTGAACATTGGCCGGGATCCGATGAATTGTGGATTTATGATCAGTTTATCTATGAATATTATTTGAATCTCCTCTGAATTTTTATATGCATGATTTGATATATTTGCAAGTCTCTTCGAACTAACGATTTGGTTTGGCCAACTAAATTGGTTTTTCTTGCAATGGGAGAAGTGCTTAGTTTTGGGTTCAATCTTACGGTGCTCAATCCTAGTGACAGAAGGGGAACCGACATATATTGTATTGTTGCCATCGAGGATAAAAAGATGGGGTTTTCATCATATTGGTTGAGTTAATTCTTCTACATCATGTCATCTTGCTTAATGCGTTACTCCGTTCTTTATGAACTTAATACTCTAGATGCATGCTGGATAGCGGTCGATGTGTGAAGTAATAGTAGTAGATGCAGAATCGTTTCAGTCTACTTGACATGGACGTGATGCCTATATTCATGATAATTTCCTTAGATATCGTTATATTTTGCGCTTTTCTATCCATTGTTCGGCAGTAATTTGTTCACCCACCGTTATAACTTTTATCTTGAGAGAAGCCTCTAGTGAAACCTATGGTCCTCGGATTTATTTTCCATCATATAAGTTTCTGATCTACAATTCTAGTTTCATATTTACTTTTTTGCAATCTTTACTTTCCGTTCCATAAACCAAAAATATTATTTTACCATTTATCCATCTCTATTAGGTCTCACTTTGTGAATAACCGTTAAGGGATTGACAACCCCTTTATCGCGTTGGTTGTAAGTTGGTGTTTGTTTGTGCAGGTATTCGGTCGCTTGTTGCGTACTCTCCTACTTGATTGATACCTTGGTTCTCAAAACTGAGGAAAATATTTACGCTACTTTGCTGCATCACCCTTTCCTCTTCATAAGAAAAACCAACACAAGCTCAAAAGGTAGCGGCAGCGGATACCAGTGGCGCTTTGAGGATGCCGCCGTCACCCAGGAGCTCCGCTCCCGCAGGAGCCAGGGCATCGCCGACGCGGCGCAGCTCGAGGAAGCTGCCACATAGGAGGAGTTAAACGATGTGATGGCTCTGGGACATGGCATGGCAGTTTTGGGCGGGCGCGACGGCTCCGAGACGGGGAACAACGGTTTGGGGCGGGAGCGACAACTTCGGGACGGGGCATGACGGTTTGGAGCGGGCGCGACGGCTCCCGGATGGATAGCGGCGATTTGGGGCTGGCCCGACCGCTCCAGGACGGGGCGTGACGGCAGTTTGTGCCCACTGGGCAACGTCTTATTCTCAAAATGTTCGATCTGGCTCCTCCTCTCCCCGAACGTCCGTGCGATATCGAGGTCCTATATTTTTGTATTTTCAAAACAGTCCTTTTTCCTTTTCTCCTCTCGCTGATTCTTCTGGAGAATTTATGCTCTCCCCCCTTCCTTTCGATTAGATTAACCACCCTGAAGCCCATTCAGCACAAGGCCCATCTGAGCCCATTCCCCATTCCCAAACCCTCACCCCCCCCACCCCCCCTCCGCCGGCATCGAACCGCCGGAGCGGCCGCGCCACCATGCACCGGCTCCTCCCTCCTCGCGGCTGCCTGCTCCGACGCCTGTCCACGGCCGCCGAGACCGCCGCAGCCTCACCCCATCCACCGCGGCGCCCGCTGGCCGACTCACTCTACCGCCGCGTCACTGCCGTATGGAACCCGAACCTCCCGCTGACTCCCGTGCTGGAGCAATGGGCGGTCACGGAGGGCCGGGCCGTCGAGAAGGACAACCTCATGTGCATCGTCAAGAAGCTCGTCCGCCTCCGCCGCTTCTCCCACGCGCTCGAGGTCGCAATCACCCCAACCCCGAAGCGAATACTCCCTGTGCGCGCACCCCACTCGCTCATTCTTTGTGTTCTTGCAGCTGTCAATGTGGATGACCGACCGGCGGTACATGTACCTGTCGCCTGGCGACGTCGCGTACCGGCTGGAGCTGATCAGCAAGGTGCAAGGCCTCGAGAGTGCCGTGAACTACTGGAAGAGCTTGTCGATCCAGGTGAAGAAATCTCATTGCTACGGATCCCTCCTGAAATGCTATGCGGAGGCAAAGTCCATCGACAAGGCCGAAAAGCTCTTCGCGGAGATGCAGGACTTGGGAATGATGAGATCATATCCTTACAATGTGATGATGAAGCTTTACTGGGAGACCGGGCAGGTTGAGAGGGTGCACACCATGTACAGGACCATGGAAGAGAGCGGCATCAAGCCTGATGTGTTCAGTATCAACATTCTGTTGACGGTGCTTGCAGCTGCTGGGAATTTTGATGGCATTGAGGAAATTATCAAGAAGGTCGACCCGAAGATCGTGAATTGGCACTCACATGCCATTGTAGCCAGGGCTTTCATGGAAGCCGGGCAGCAAGGAAAGGCCTTGCGAGCTATCCAGGAATCAGAAAAGCAGATAGGTCGGAAGGATGAGAGGGTTGCATATGGGTTCTTGCTTTCCATGTTTGCTGATTTGGGAATGAGTAGTGAGGCAGACCGGGTTTGGAATGTCTACAAGTCCAAAGTGCCAGTATGCAACTCGATGTACATGTGCAGGATAAGTGGGCTGCTTAAGATGAATGACATTGATGGTGCTGAGAAAGCCTTTAGAGAGTGGGAAAGTAGGTATGTTCACCATGATATCCACTTAACAAACTTACTGCTAAATGCTTACTGCGCCAAAGGTCTTATGGAGAAGGCAGAAGCTCTCCTGGATGAAGCCATCGCCAAAGGGAGGACACCTCACCGTGGTACTTGGTATAGGTTGGCTAGTGGATTTTTCCAGGACGGCCAGGTGTCGAAGGCGGTGGATATGACAAGGAAAGCTCTTGCTTGTGCGTCTTCTCGATGGGAACCTGACCTAACAAATGTGCTAATGAGCCTGGAACATTTCATGGAGCAAAAGAATGTTGAAGCAGCCGAGGAGATGGCAAGCCTGCTACGGAATTTAGTACCTTTGACAAGGGATGTTTACCACATTTTACTGGAGACATATGTTCATGCAGGACAACCAGTGTCAGATTTACTTGATCGCATGAAAAAAGATGGTTTTGAGGCTGATGAAGAAACAGATAAAATCATCGCTGGAATATGCCAGTAGATATCCGCAGCTTCCTATCAGTAGGCAATTTCATTGGTTGTTTATTTTCCATGGCAGGTACTCCCTCCGTCTGGAAATACTTGTCGCATAAATGGATTAAAATGGATGTATCTAAAACTAAAATACGTCTGGATACATCCATTTCGCTGACAAGTATTTCCGGACGGAGGGAGTAGCTGCTAACCCATCCAATTATTAGTTTGACTTCCTTCCACTGCTTAGTGCTTATCTAAGACACTGTAATTCTTTAATCTTCTATATGCCGGTGTCACAGGGCAGTGGGGTTGTCAAATATATTCTTAGAGTATGTTCATTTGAAATTTGCACAGGTTTGTACTTCTGTTAGGATCAGATAAGATATGATGTAATGCAACTGTTCAGTAGTGTCACAAATCAGTCTTTTAAGAGATCATTGGCTCCATCTACCACATCAAATTCTTCCACTTGCGACCTAACTGCTTCTCTTTTTCTTTTCTTTTTTTCTCTTTTCATGGTATCCAAAGTCGCTATGGGGGCATGTCTGACATGAGCTGATAGCCTGATAATACCTTGTGTAATAAACCAGAGATTTTTCTTTTATGAAAGACAATAAACCAGAGATATGGACTCTGAAGAGATGTATGCCCATCGCATGAAAGGCATCTTACTGAAGTACATTGCACATTTAGCTTTTGTTCTTCATTTGAGAAAAATATAGTTTAATTCTTTTTTGTGTGCTCATATGATGCCTACAATATGGGAGGGATGGTTGTGGGCGGCAAGTTGTCCCTCAAATGGCCTGAATTTTTGTGGAGCTGGCCACTAGCGTTAGCTAGGCCTGGCATCAAACGAGCCGGGTGGAATAATGGTTTAGATCACTTCTGGAAGACCAGCAAAGACTGGAAACAACAACGAAAGTTGCTGCACAAATGGATCTTGGTGAAGTATTTCAGTATGGCTGGTAGTTGGGGCATTATTTGTCATGGAACTGAAGAATGAGGTTTGCTGTACATTTCACATTTGAAAAACCCAGTTTGATTCACGTGATCTGCAGCACTTGATGTAGGGTGAGCCAGTAATGTGTTATAACTAGAATTGCCTTCAGCTTCTTACTTTCATGCATATGTGTGTAAGAAATTTAACATTTTAATCGAAATTATCTTATGCAGGAGCGCCTCGTCAGGATCTTGGAGAACTTGTGTAATTCTTTTTCCGAGTTTGCCACCGTCCTGATGGGAACACGTACGTACGCCGGCCAAAGGAAAATTTTATTTTTCCAAGCAACAGAGACACATTTCTACGGTTCCTTGCGATAAGCCGTGTGAAGTTTCTATTGATTTCCGTCGCCTTCATCAGTTTAAGGGGAAAGAAAAAGCTTCCGTTTGTTGATTTGTTGTGGGGGGCAGTCCAGTCAGCGATTAATCACCCATCTCCTGTCCCTTCCACGAGCACCATGTGATATGATTGCATGCCGAAATTCTGTTCTGCTTTGGGTGTGGTTGGTTAACCCACTCCTTTCTTTTTCTTCTGCGTATCCTATCACACACATAAGTGTATCATTTTGGCCCCTTGTCGTACGATTTGCTTGCATACATATATATAGCAAATTCGTGTGCTAACTTTCTCCCGTGTGGTACACTCTTCTCACTTGCATGCAACACAACAATCTGGTCACTTCTCCATCCATGTGATTGATACGTACGTCTGTCCAGGAAGAATCTGTCCCCAGAGCAAGAATTATGTATGAGATGGTACAAAACATGGCCGCCTGACCGCCCCCGTATTTTGTCCACCCTGATCGATCGGTTCGGTTCTCTCTTCCTCTTTTGCCGCTTCCAAAGGGCGAGTCTGGAGGTGGAGCTCGTCTTGGTTCAGGTCCAATGCGACTTTCTCGGCTCAGCTACAAAATAAGCGAATGCGTGCGTGGAGAACTGACGGTGCTACGTGTTGTACGCTATTTTTTTTCTTCTTCTCATGAAATACAAGCATCAACTCCATCTCCATGCAATGAACTCCATCACGCAAAACCACATGATGATTATTTATCGCATCAATTCAACACACATAGTCACACGATAAACATCTTATGTCCGGATCAGAAAGATTGGAAGACAGTCGCATTAGGTTAGAGTGATGTTTTTTGAATATTAGGTTAGAGTGATCTTGAGCGGCTAGCAGCGTCCAAAGACTCCTGACGTCCTAAGAAGAGCTGCGTCGTGGAAGATTTTGGTTTAGCGAGAAAGCGGCATGGTGCGACATCAGAGCTCCATGGGGCTCTCGCCCCCATCTTTCCATCGACAAGAAAGTTCGGTGGGCGATGTCACGGCGCACGGAGACGGAAGCCTCTCGTCCCTTGGCCCTCAACGTACGTGGGGATGGATGGATGGATGGTGCTCTGCTCCTACCTGTCGCTGTGTTGCTGCTACACGCACACTGCACGTGAAGCACGAACTTCCTGGACGACCATCATATCGGGCGCGCTGGAGGCTGGGTAGGCCACACGTTGGGCGTGGTCCGGGCCCGTTGATGAACTGGAATGATCTACGAGGCTCTTTACAAATTACAAATGCATTCCGTGCACCGTTGAGTGAAGTAATTTAACCGAAATCCTCCTCTAATCTGCCGCGCCTGTAATCAACACAAAAACAGAAGTCACTGTAACGCTAAATAAAGTTATGCTTTACGTAGGAGGCTGGTTCGTGGCTTCGTGAACTCGTCGAAACATCGGCATCACATCCATGGAGCTTTCTAGATGCATGCGTCGTCCATGGAGCGCACCTTTCTCACACGTAGCTCGGCAGTGCGTGTAGTTTGATTTTTTTTGTTCTCCTTGTGCCTCGCCTTCACTTCCAAACGTGACGCCGACCGCCGAAGCATCACGCACGGCACCGCTCTTCGCCCAATTCGCGCGATCAACGTGAGTGTGTATTTACATGCTCTCGTAACTTGTCGGGAAACGACTTGCTTACGAGTGGAAAACCAACGTGTCCAAAAGAACTCGGCCAGTTCCCGTGCCAAATCGGTGGTCAGCTTGTCAGTGGTTAGCAGCTGGTGCCCACCTGCCTGGTAATCTAATTAATCTTCAAGTTTTTTTTTGCGAAATAATTAATCTTCAAGTTGACGTGAGGATTTCGAACCCATGCTAGCTACCCCCTCCTTCCATATATATACGTGTATATAGGGAAAAAATATTATATCATTAGAAATTATTAGTATATGAGGTGTATGATAAAAAATTATATCATTAGAAATTTCTTTCACATACGAATTTGATGATATGCTTTGTGTAATACTCCCTTCGGTCCTTTTTACTCTGCATATTAGAATTGTTTAAAGTCAAACTTCACAAAGTTTGACCGTATTTATATGAAAAAATATCAACATCTGCCATGCTAAAGTTATATAATATGAAACTTTAAATCACGACACATCTAATAGTATTGATTTTAGATTGTGAATGTTGGCACTTTTTTCTATAAAGTTGGTCAAACTTTACGAGACTTGACTTCAGTCAAACCTTATATGCGAACTAAAAAGGACCGGAGGGAGTATATGCATGTTATATATCATTATGCGAACCCTTGGTAAAAGGTAATCTCGAAAAATGTATTAGGCTCTATATAAATGAAAGGAGGGAGTAGTAATAGAACAGATTTTGCTTTGTGTAATTTGTATATTTTCCAAGAAGCTAGCACTCCTTTCTCACGGGGATCTAGGAGATGTTCCTCGCGTAATCTCCATGTGTGATCCCCGTTTTCCAATCCAAATCAAGTTTTTAATTCTTCCAAACCACTGTGCCTGGGTGAAGGAGATAGCACACGAAAGCAGCGACGAAGAAGACATGCCAATCTACAGGGACTCCACACTCGAGGCTTGGAGGTCTCGTCGGTGCCATGTGCGTACGCGGATATGCCCTGTTCTTGTCTCGTTGCGCCATGAGAGGATGTGCTAATGGGATCCCCGACGTACGCTCTTCTGTTGGTGGAAATAAATTATGTGTATATATAAACTGCACGGCAGAAAGATTGTCTGTTGTAATTTGTGGGTGGATTTTAGCGTTCCAGAGTTTTACTAACATAAAGCGTTGGTTCGTTAAAAGAGGCCCTTGTTGGATGCCTTGCTACTCTAGCAGTAGCATTAGCATTGTAGCATATCCACGTGACAAGGAATATTCCAAGAGCTTTTGGAAGAGCTTTTGGAGATGTTCTAAGGATGTATTATTTTTCCGTTTCTTTTTATTTCATATATTAAGTTTGTCTTAAGTCAAAGTTTTTAAAGTTTGATCAAGTTTATAAAAAAATGTCAATATTGACAATACCAAATCAATATCATTAAATACATCATAAAAAAATTATAGGGTGTTTATTTTTATTATAGGTGTTGATACTTTAAATATAAATTTGGTTAAAGTTTAGACAAATTGAACAAAACTAGTACGCGAAAAAAACAAAAAGGGGAAGATATTTAGACAAAGTATACTTGTACACGACGTCAACCAAAAAAGTTGAACGAGCGTGTCAAAATGGATCTATTCCTAGAAGCCACAGAGTTAAAAAGGATGAATCAAACCGTATGATTGTTTCACTTTCAACCGTGTAATATGTCGTGTTGGGTTTGTTTAGTCTCTATTTTTAATGAAGCAGTTGGTAGTCTCGCTTCTAGATTTTTTTTCGTCCCACCACTTTCGTCCGGTTTTTTTTCGTAGGTTAACCGTCGTAGATTTTTTTCGTTGCCTCCCCCACTTCATCGGTTTATTTTCACTTCACCCTCTCACACAACGAAAAAACTGAACGGATCAGAACTTTTCATACTGACGCAAATTATTTAGTAATGTCTTTATGTAAAAGAATCAATCACAATCAATCTTTAAAGATCAAATCTAAATTAATTAATCTTCATAACGTTTGTTTTCTTCCGAATCACGTCCATAACTTTCCTTCCTTGTTTGGGCAGAAACTGTTTGGTAGCAGAGATTAGGAAGCTTCCTATGAGTGTAGTAATAGGAAGTATTCTTTTTCTTGATGATTCGTTTCCATGCATGATGATAGTAAATTAGGCCAACATTCACCACTATTTATCAACGTCATCAATCGTATCCATTCCTACCAGTTTTAAGGGAATCTGCTCGCTATGTCTTTTTTAAGGGGATCCGCTCGCTAAGTCGTCGTCGCATGTTATTTTCACAAGCAATTTCCCTAAAAAAAGGCGTGGGTATTGGTAGTTGAACGCCCACTAGGTTTTCTGCCTGTCCCATCCTCATGCTGTGCCGCCGCCACCCGCCGAATTTCCAGCCGCCCGAGCCCGTTAACTTCGCCAGCCATCGGGTCGACTGCCCCCGCCCCAAACCCCCATCCCCGAGCACTAGCTATCGCCGCGTTGCCGCCCCAAGCTCCACGCCACCGGGAACGAATCAAGCGCCGTCTTGACACCGCCGTCGCCGGCCCAGCACCTCCAGCCTTGCATGGACAGCTTCAATGTGCAGTCTCCCTTGCTGTCTCACCTTCTGCGAGCGCATGCAGCGGCGGGGTTGGACGCGTGCGTGCTTGCTAGCTTGCTCTCCGTGCGTACGTACTTGCTCTGCGTGCGTCGCACCGGCCAATGCGCATGATGCGTGTGTGCCTGCTTTTCTGTATGTGTATGCCAGCGTGATGCGTGTGTGCGTTGCTGTGTGTGTATGATATAGATGGCCCGAGTGTGTGCATGCTGTACTCTGCTCTCTGCTGATCTATGTGTTGGTGCTCCTGCTATATGTTCATGCCATACAAATGAAATTTCTGTTAATCTTCTAACATGTTGAGTTGGTTCTCTCTGTCTTCTGAGGGGGTGAATGCAAAGCAGTCTATTAAGCCAGGCACTATTGCTGAGCTAAATTGACAAAAAAATATTGGTAGCCATAGTTGTAGTTTAAGTAGTAGCGAGTTATCTGATATGTATAAAGAGCCCGTTGCAACTGAGCCCGTTGCTAAATTGACAAAAAAGGTCACCAGTGTCACTTGATATGTATGAGAATATTAAATGTATTATTAACATGATTAATATTGAACTCTTAAAGTTAATGTGGCTCTGTTGCAACGCACGGGCGTTCTTCTAGTTAATGAAGTTTCCGTGTGTGTGTGGTGGTGGTGGTGGTGGTGGTGGTGGGGTGGGGGGATATGTGGTTTGTCGGGGCCTCATACTTGGTGCACCTTTTCCTAGTTAACATCTTAATATATAAGACATAGATAATATTTGGATTCTAACATGTCATCAACTTTCAAATTAACATTCAGAAAATGGTCGAGAAGAAAATAGACAATTATGACACTAAATAGTGTCAAATGTAATTTGGGCTTTAAATTTAGCACATCGTTGCTATTGACAACAAATTTATCATTTTTGTTTGCCGGTTTATATTTCTAATTTGTGATGGAATTTTTGTGATCCAATTCACAATTTTTTAGACATTTAAAAGTATCAACAGAAACCAGGTGCACCATGAGCCCTAGTGCACCAAGTACTCTCCGGGAGAAGAGGTACGTGTTCCCAGCTGAAAGAAGTGTGGACCGATAAAAATTATAAGGACATAGGAAAAGTTTGGGCCCTACTCCACCTTAGAGAAGCTTCATCTGGTCAAAACTCTCTCTAGGACATGTCTCCTTTAAAGAGACATGCTACCTCCTCCTCGACGAGATCAAATAGCACACAAACCGTGTTTTTAAGCGCACAACCAACTTATTACACCACAAATTCCTGAACTATATATAATATAGTATTTTTCTTTCTTTATCTCGCACCACATCCGCCTTCATTGTTTTCTTGTTCCTAGCAGGGGCCCTCTTCACTGTTGTGCCACGACGGGAACGTCGACCGCCATAGGAATCTTGACTCTTAGGTTTTGGGCTACTGGATTTTATTATGTTGGATTAGTACATTCACATTACAAAAGGTAGAATCATTTAAGTTTAAACATTTATATTTAAGTATGGATTAAGGCTACAAAAAATTGAGTATTAATTCTGACATTATGTTTTCCCTTGTTCTTTTTATTGGGCGAGCGACGGGGGTAGGTTGAGGAGAGAGGACTATCATATACACAATCTTGGTGAGTCAAGTTTACTATAGTGAGCATTCTCTTAAGATTGTATAATAGTTTTGCAAAACATGTAACATGTAAGAATAAGCACGACTCTGTTTCAAGCAAATAATATGAACTAATGTGTTTCACACGATCAACACTTTCATTATACTTTCTATGCACCATTGTGAATTGGTAAACAATAGCTAACACCTAGAAGTAGTATCCATATCTAGCAAGGTCTGTCGAAAGGTCAAAGCATTTCTCAAACTAGGTGATTGAATTAGAATCATTTAGTTTTATATTCAGATTTTGGATGCCTGTTTCGATTTATAGATGCATAATTTTCTATGTTTAATTTTCTAATCTTGGCCACATTAGATGAGTAATCAGTAGTGGGAAATGTGTGCATTAGTTGGGTTTAATTTTGCAACTCAAATAGTGATACGGGGAAAGGCCACAAGGGTGGCCTGACACGTCTGCATCGTATCTACTTTTCCAAACACTTTTGCTCTTATTTTGACTCTAATTTGCATGATTTGAATGAAACTAACCCGAACTGATGCTGTTTTTAGCAGAACTACCATGGTGTTGTTTTTGTGCATAAATAAAAGTTCTTGGAATCAGAAAAAACTTTGCGAAATTTTTTTATTGAATAAATAAAAATACTGGAACAAAGATCCATCGGAGGGGGACCACTTGCTGTCCACAAGACAACAGGGTGTACCCTGCTGTCTTGTGGGGCCGACATGTGGCCGTCTGACCTAATTCCAAGCCTATAAATTTTGTCTTCCGGAGAAAAAAAATAAGAGAAGAAGTTCAATCGCGTTTTGCGATATGGAGCTGCTGCTACCCCCTATTCTTCATTGGCAGGGCTAATCTGGAGTTCGTTCGGGGCTCCGGAGAGGGGGATTCATTGTCGTCGTCATCATCAACCCTTCTTCATCAATAATTCCATGATGCTCACCACCCCGGGTGAGTAGTTACTTCGTATGCTTGTTGGACGGTGATGTAGATGGATGAGATTTGTCATTTAATCGAGTCAATTTGTTACGGCTTAATCCCTAGTATCCACTATGTTCTGAGACTGATGTTGCTATGACTTTGCTATGATTAATGCTTGTCACTAGGGCCCGAGTGTCATGATTTTAGATCTGAGCCCTTTATATTTTCATCAATATATTTGAGTTCTAGATGATATCTGCTAGTTGTATGCACTTGTTATTGTTCTGAACCATAGACCCCAAGGTGACAATAACTGGGATACTCTTCGGGGATGACTGTAATTCGAGGAGTTCATGTATTCACCACATGTTAATGCTTTGTTCTGGTTCTCTATTAAAATGAGGCCTTAATTACCCTTATATTATCTTATGGACCCCGCTACCACGGGAGAACAAAAGATGTCCTACAAATTCTTATTATAAGCATGTATGACTATATACGGAATACATGCCTAGATAGAATTGATGAATTGAAGCTATTGTGTATCGCTCTAGGTTGTGATTGTTACATGATGAATGTCATCCATACAAATATCCACCACTAATCCAATGCCTATGCTATGCTCATATTGTCTTTGCTAAGTTACTACTATTGTTGCTGCTACTACAATCACTACAAAACTGCTACTGTTACTGTTACTATTACTACTATTACTGTTACTAATACTATCAAACTATCATACTACTATGCTACTAAACACTTTGATGCAAAGAAATTACTTTCCAGGTGTGGTTGAATTGACAACTCAACTGCTAAGACTCATAAATATTCTTTGGCTCCCCTTGTGTCAAATCAATAAATTTGGATGAAATACCACCCTCAAAGACTGTTGCGATCCCCTATACTTGTAGTTCATCAAGACTATTTTATGGCGCCGTTGCCGGGGAGCATAGCTCTATTTATTGAGTTCATTCGGGAATTATATATCTTTTGACCACTATGAAGAATCTGAAAGACTCTAAGACCAAGGGCGTACCCTCTAAGACGAGGGGAGGTAAGGAACTATCATCTAGCTCCGCACTTGATTCACCTTATATTTTAAGTAGACTTGTGACACCACCACCTGCTATTCAATCTGATATGTCGCAAATACTTGATGATACTGCTATACTTGATGATACTGCTTCTATTATAAATGATACTCGTGATGATGCTAGTGTTGGGAAATGTAGTAGAAAACAAAAAAATCGCACCTACGATCACCCAAGATCAATATGAAGATGCATAACGTGTAGGGTTCACGATCGTTACCGTCACTGAGTTGAAGCGGAAGAAGAACATGTCGGTGTAGATCGTACTTGGAGTCCTTCGAACCATCGATGAATGACCCCTCGTGTAACATCCCAAAATTCTAAATTTTGGAATGTTATATTAATTAAGTAATAATGATTGCTTGTGTGATTTGTTGTGCGAAATTGAGTGGAATTCAAAACTTTTTGAAAGTTGAATGCGAGGGAATGAAATGACTTCCCCAAACTTTCACCTTGCATTTATGATCTTCATGAATTAAATTCATTTCATCACAAAACCCTAGAGTGAAGATGATCTGACTTCTTCCATTTAAGTAAATGAAAAGGGTTTTGAAAAGATTTGAATTCCCTTTGAAAATTCCAAATTCAGAAACTTTATGCAACTAAATGAGTTTCATGAGAGAAGATAAAATGACTTCTTCAAATGCTAAGAAAGAGAGTTGAAAGTTTCAAATAATCAAATTGAAAGTCCCTTTGAAGTTATTTTGAAAACCCGCTTTCAATTTGGAGTTATTCAAATTACTTTTCTTCAAAAATAAAATATATGAAAAATAGGGTAAAATGATTCCCTACAGTAGAAAAGTGGAGAAAAATGAGTTTGAAATCATTTTGGTATTTTAAAATATTTTTATTTGGTTTTTAAATGAACCAGTAGCACTGTTTTCTTTATTTAAATTTTGGTAGAATTTATTTGCCTCTAAAAATATGTTCATGTTTTAGAAAATCTTTTTCTAAAAGTTTTGATATATATTATGCCTATATATCATTTTTATTATCTATGGTTTATTTTTATTTTATTGTTTTGTTGTTTGTTTTAAAAAAGAGGCCCAACCGACCGCGCTAGGCCAGCCCAACCGCGGCTCGTCCCCGACACCGAGCCGGTGTCCGGCCGGCGTACGTCGTCGCCGCCGTGACCGAGGAGGACTCCTCCTCCTTGTTGCCCCTTGCCCAAGCCACCGCTGCCCCCTGGCCTTTAAAAGCCGGACCCCGACCCCCTTCTCGCCTCCCAAATCGCCGCCGCCGCTGCACGCATCGCCCACCACCGAAGCCGCCGCCGCCGCAAGCCGCATCGCATCCCCGCCGCCGCTCCACCGCCTGCGTAGCCACCGCCGCCCCGCGCCGACCGCCGTTGCCGAAGACGCCGTCCCCGTCCGAAGCCGTCGCCGCTATTCCCCGTCGCCGGTGATCTCCACCGCCGGTAACCGTCACCTCCCCTCGCCCGTCCGATCTGGATCTGATGATCCAGATCGTTTCATTTTTTCCAAAATGTTTTATTTATTTATTTAGTGAACATTCATTAGTTTAGCTTCTGTAGCGAACGGTTTCATCGGTTAAGTTTCTGTAGCAGACGTTCGTTCGTTAGTTTTCTGTCACGTGGCCAGGGACCCATATGCAAATAGTTTTTCTTATAGTTTAGCCCCTGTTTTTCAAACGATCACTATTTTTTGCTCGTTTGTCCAAATTTGATGAAACCAACACCAAAATCTTAAGTATTATCTCACCTATCCATAAAACCAACTCAACTTTATTTTTGAAAGTTTTAAAATTTGAATTCAAATAGATTTGAATTTGAACTTCTTTTGACCATATCTTGAGTTTTGTAACTCCGTTTGAGTTGATTCTTTTTGCAAATCGAAGCTCTTGACCAAAACTTTATTTTAAAATCTAATACACACAATTTTAGTATTGTTGGGATTTTTTTTATGTTCGCAAGAGTTATTTGCTTGTTTTCGAAGTTTTCCGAGATCTTTTCTTTGAATCTTATGCATGAGTGCTTATGTATGTTACTGCTTGCTCACGCTAGATTGTCCGTAGTGCCAAGAGTAGACTTGTCAGGACTTTGAGTGCGGAGTACTTCATCAAATTTCACAGGCAAGTTTGCACTTTTGATCATACCAATCTCCTGTTTTTACTTTGCATGTAGTGCCCTCTATCAACACAGTAGTATGCATGTGTAGGACTACTATGCTATGTTAAAGCCAGATAGGATAGCCATATGTTTAGCCTGATCCTGATAGTTTTTGCCGCCACTTTGGGTATCGTTATAGTGTAGTTATTGCTTATCCATGCTATGGTAGACGTGGATTGGGTATCATGTGATTCATGAAAGTTGTGAGAGAACTTAAACAATGACTACATTAACAACTTATAGGTATTGTATTTCCTCGGAGGCTCTGCAATACCAATTAATCAATCATCTGGGCGGAAAGGTTTGTCGGGACCAGTCGACAAGTATGTATCCTCCGAGAGGCTCTGCATTACTCAGGAAAAGGTGAGGAATGCCGCCCAGGTTCAAAAAGGTTGGACATGTTTCATATCAAGTAGCTTCCGTGTGCAGCCACAAGCCATTATGGGCTCTGGCATAGTTGAGTAAGTTATGGGAAACCTTTCCATGATAGGCTAGTAGATGTAGAGGAATTGTAGGTGTACCGGCCTATCTATCGGTTAAGGGGACCTCTTCGGAAAGACTATGTCTCGATCATCCGGTTCTCAAACATCAGCCAGTGCGAGGATTTCAACGGAGGAGATCGAGTCTTCTGGGGAAAAGTGTGCAAACCTCTACAGAGTGTACAAACTAATCATGATTAGTTGTGTCCCGGGTTACAGACAACTTTGAGCAACTGGACTTGAAACCTCTGGAATATCTTCTCATCCCAAATAATTATTCTGATGTGGGTTTAATTAAACCATGATCCCCGGGGGCTCTCATGGAAATATCAATTTGGGAACCTATGATCCTCGTGGGATCTCATAGGTGGGTTAAGTTGGAAGCGGTCCAATTTAACAATAGGTTAATAAAAATGTAAAGGAATACAATTTGGCTAGTGAGTAGAAGTAGGACAAAACTGGCTTTATGCAAAATAAACCTTAGAGCTATCCACTTGTTATATCCTTGCATGTAGATGATAGGTCTGTTGTCCTACTCTGGGTGTGACTTGCCAATACATTCAATGTATTGACCCTTTGTGGCTCCAACGTTTCATGTTGCAGATTTTTCAGATGTAGAGTAAGGTGCGATAGGTCGTTGTTCTGCACTCAGTTTTGCCATGGAGTTGGATGGACTCATTTACCATCGAAGCTTCCACGGTTATTTTACTTAGATGGCCTTCAGCCATATTATTGTAATAAATACTCTTTTGAGGACCTCGATGTAATAAAGTGTGTGATTGAACTCTGTTATAATTCCTCGAGTATTGTGTGTGTCAGCATACCAATCCAGGGATGACACAGAAGCACATAGACTCGGGTCCATTGGGATCGGGTCGCTACACCTCGTAGCACCCACGAATAGTCCCTTGAACCGAAGACGGAAAGCACGACCTCTCTACTTGGTTGCAAACATGCAACCTTCACAATCTGGCAACGCTTCATCGTCCAAAGCTAATCATAGCCGGAGAATTAGAGGGAGGAGATTAGAACCATACTAGGCTTCTAATTATGAGGACAAGAGGATTAGCCACGCTCTAATTAGTCAACTAGGACCAACTAGAACATGAACTAGAAGAACTAGAGGAGGCTCCAAAAATGGTGTATCCAATAGAGCAAAAACCCCTAGTATATATAGGTTGGAGGAGGAGGAGAGGCCAGCCACCAAGGGGGAAAAGTCCCCCTTGGGGCGCCGGCAAAAGGGGGAGGAGTAGTTAAATTTGCCCCCCCACAAGCAAAGGGGGCGCCTTCCTACTTGGGACCTTGTGGCCCAAGTTGCCTTCCACCTCTTGGCCTTTTTAGGCCCATTGATATTTGAATTACATATAAAATGTTCTAAATACCTCTATACTATTATATATATATATATATAACATCTTCAAAAACATTTTCCACCTATATATAATTTATCAGTACCCGATATTACCCGATAATCTCCGGAACCCTTCCGATGACCCCGAAACGCTTCCAGATCCTCTTGGAACTATTCCTAATATTCATGAAACAATTCCACAAATATATTATCATGACTCCTGTCCTACTAACACTCAGTAGATCATGATTGCCTTAACATTGTGACTATACCTAGCCATGGGATACCCAACCTGACCCGACCCGACAAAGCACGACCCGGCCTGGCCCGGTCTTGCCCATGGGCTGGGCCTAGGCCTGAATTTTGAGCCCAAAGCACATGTTGGGCCGGGCCTGGGCTTGGCATTTTCACATTTTAGGGAAGGGTCCCGGCCCAAGGCCCAGCGGGCTTTATCTTTGTCAGGCCGGGCTTGGGCCTAAAAAACAGCCCCGACGGCCGGGCCAAGCCGGGCTCGTGCCTAGGTTTTTTGCCTTGGGCTTTGTTAGGCCCGACCCAAAGTGCGGCCCGGAAGATAGCCAGGTATACTTGTGACCCTTTAGGTTTGGTAACCCATAGACATGAACGAAACCTTTCGTTCAATGACCGGCAGCGGGACCGTGGACGTCCGTATCGGTCCCTATGAGCACATGAATGATTCGAGTGAACCTTAGGTTATCATGTGATGTCCCCTTTGCTTCGCGATACTTCACAAAACCCAGGATGCATAGGTATCCTCCCGAGTCATCACTATGCTCGTTATACCAAAATCCTCGTTACCGGTTTTGTTCTTCTTTCTCGTTATTGTGTTTCGGCATCCTCATGATGAAGTCACGTGTGTCTGGCTAGATGATGGTTGATGCCATCTCACCGTGAGGTCACTAAGAATATCTCTCCATCATCGGAGGAGCAAATCCCACTCTTGAGCTACCCGGTCACTTGTCAAACTTTCTGATGAACCTATAATTTGTCTTTATGATCACCGTGTTATAGGTGACGTTTGAGCAACCCAAAGCCCATCGTATGGTAAGAAGTGACCAAAATATTCTCGTGGTCTAGGGAGCAATTTCACAAGTTGACACTCTGTGTTATTACAATTGAATGCAGACGATATTAACTCAATTCATAACACGCAAGATTGGGTCGGTTCAATATGATCGTTCTTCCAATGTCAGAATGCCAATGTTGTTTTAGGACTATCGTTACACTTATGATACCCTAAGATCCGGAAAACGTGATCACCAATAACAGTTGAGCTAGTATTAGAGGCGAGAATAGGAACCATTTATTTTACCGCTTATCATTCCACACGTGCATACGAGTTTTGCACTTTATCGCATATTCCAGGATCATAGCAGTTATAGCATAGAATATACACTCTTTAATTATGAATATGGAAACATAATAATACTAATATTATTGCCTCTATGGCATATTTCCAACAGTCTGGCACTTGCACCGGAGTCAATAATCTAGTTTACGTACTCTCTTTAACACATATGGCTATCCGGTGTTGCTCATGCTTTGCTCGTGGTAGAGCCTTCATCATCGGGTCTAACACATTCAATTCCATGTGAATCTTGAGAATCTTCACATGGACCTTCTCAATATATTGTTGGACAATGTGACACTTGCATTCAATGTGTCTGGTCTTCATGTGTGATCTTGGTTCCTTTGCTTGAGCAACGACACCACTATTATCACAATAGAGGGCCATTGGATTCATCACACTTGGGACAACATCAATTTCTTCAAGAAACTTCTTGATCTAGAATGCCTCCTTTGAAGCTTCTGAATCCGCAATATACTCTACTTCTATCGTAGAATCCGCAGCAATGTTTTGTTTGAAACTCTTCAAAACAACCACACCACCATTAAGTGTAAAAACATAACCTGACTGAGATTTATAGTCATCTATATCAGTCATGAAGCTAGCATGGGTGTAACCATTTAGAACGAGTTCTTCATCACCTCCATAAACAGGGAGCATATCCTTTGTTCTTCTGAGGTACTTGAGAATATTCTTAACTACTGTCCAATGAGCCAATCCTGGATCACTCTTGTATCTGCTACTAACACTTAGTGCATAAGAAACATCTAGTCTAGTACATATCATAGCATACATGATGGAGCCAATTGCAGAGGCATATGGTACTCCACTCATTTGCACTCGCTTGTCAACTATCTTGGGACATTGATTTCTGCTAAGTGTTATGCCATGTGACATTGGGAGAAAACCTTTCTTTGCATTCTCCATTTTAAACATCTTTAAAACCTTGTCAATGTACATGCTTTGACTTAGTGCTATTAGACGTCTTGATCTATCTCTATATATTTTTATGTCCAATATATATGCAGCTTCACCCAAGTCCTTCATTGAAAACACACTCTTTAAATAGTCTTTTATTGTGCCAAGATACTTAATATCATTCCCAATCAATAACATGTCATCCACATATAATATTAGAAATGCTACACATCTCCCACTAAACTTCTTGTATACACAAGCTTCTTCATCATTTTTAATGAATCCAACTCTTTTACTACTTCATCAAAACGTTGATTCCAGTTCCTTGATGCTTGCTTCAAACCATAGATTGACCTTTGAAGCTTGCACACTTTTATGGCATCCTTTGGATCGACAAAACCTTCTAGTTGTATCATGTATACATCCTCTTTCATATTTCCATTTAGGAAAGCAATTTTGACATCCATTTTCCATCTCTCATGATCAAAATATGCAGCTATAGCCATCATAATCCGTACAGACTTTAGCATTGCTACTGGAGAGAAAGTTTCGTCATAATCAACTCCATCAACTTGTGAAAACCCTTTCGCAACTAGCCTTTCTTTGTAGATGGTGGGATTACCATTCGCATCTGTTTTCCCTTTGAAGATCCATTTAAATTGTATGGGTTTTACACCCTTTGGAGGCTCAACCAAGTTCCAAACTTGATTCTCATACATGGACTCCATTTCGGATTGCATGGCTTTGGGCCATTCTTTTGAGCAGGGCGCCACCATTGCTTCCTTGTAATGCACAGGTTCATCTTCCTCTAAGATGAATATTTCATTATGAAACCAACCAGGAGGTTTAATAACTCTTCCTGACATGTGTGGTTCAGTTACAGTCTTAACTTGAGTTTCTACAACTGGTGTAGTAACTTCTGGTTCAGTCGTGTGGATAACCTATGGAAAAGACGGTTTCATTAGTCCTTACTTCCGGAGATTCAGTAATCTCATCAAGTTGTACTGTGCTCCCACTTCTTTAGCGAGAAACTTTTTCTCAAGAAAATGTCCATTTTTAGTGACAAATACTTTGTCTTCGAACTTTTGGTAGAAGGAATACCCAACTGTTTCTTTGGGATAACCTACAAAGTAACACTTGTTTGCTTTAGGATCGAGCTTATTTGGTTGTAAACATTTTACATAAGTCCCACAACCCCAAATCTTGAGATGTGATAAACTGGGTTTCTGTAAGTGCATCAAGTGCCCCCTTAGTGGTTTTGTAGTATTAACAACAAATAGGTTGAGGAACTAATGAGTTTGTGAGTATACACAGGTGACAAAAGTATAGAAGATTTGGTTTAACACATGGAAGACGACCCCAAAAAAAGTATTTCTTCAAGTGAAGAAATTGGTGATGAAATTGGTACGACCTTTGAAGAAATTGATGTGAAGACTTTCAAGCTTGAAGACTTTGTTTTTATAGTTTCTTTTCTTCTTCTTCGAGTCATAGGAAAACCGTACAGTTAAAGGGGGTCTAGGTGAATCATATTTCACATTTCCAAAGTGATGCTCAAACCTATTCAAACCTATACACAAAAGCCGCTTCAAGTGATGCCTTTGGAAATCTCCAGTACAGCTGGCACAATTACTTGTGACAGTGACGAAGTTCATCTGGTCGCAGATGAATTTGGTCATGCTGAGGAGTTAGGATTTCGCTAGTGCGTGATGGCAGCTGGAACTATGTCAGTATTTTCCCAGAGAGGGAGGGATAATGTAGCACAACGACGGTAGAGTATTTCCCTCAGTTATGAAACCAAGGTATCGAACTAGTAGGAGAACCAAGCAATACAACGTAAGTAGCACCTGCACACAAATAGCAACACCTCACAACCTGACGTATTAAAGGGGTTGTCAATCCCTTTCGGGTAACGACGCCAGAAATTGGCAAGTTGACGGGAGAAAGGTTGTAATAGATTGGATAAATAGATCGCAAATAAAATAAAGTGCATCAAAGTATTTTTGGATTTTTGGTTTAATAGATATGCAAATAAAAGCGAGGAAAGGTAGATCGCAAAGGCAAATATATGAGAAATAAGTCCTGGGGGCCGTAGGTTTCACTAGTGGCTTCTCTCGAGAAAAATAGCAAACGGTGGGTGAACAAATTACTATTGGGCAATTGATAGAACTTCAAATAATTATGACGATATCCAGACAATGATCATTACATAGGCATCACGACCAAGATTAGTAGACCGACTCCTGCCTGCATCTACTACTATTACTCCACACATCGACCGCTATCCAACATGCATCTAGTGTATTAAGTTCATGGAAGAACGGAGTAATGCAATAAGAATGATGACATGATGTAGACAAGATCCGTTTATCTATATGGCGGTAGATATAGATCTCATCTTTTTACCCTTAGTAGCAACGATACATACGTGTCGGTTCCCTTTCTTTCACTGGGATCAAGCACTGTAAGATAGATCGAGTTGGCCATACAAAACCCAAATATTGAAGAAGAAATACGAGACTATGAGAGATCATGCATAAAAGAGATCAAAGAAACTCAAATACTTTCATGGATATAAAAACATAGACCTGATCATAAACTCGAAGTTCATCGATCCCAACAAACACACCGCAAAAAGAGTTACATCATATGGATCTCCAAGAGACCATTGTATTAAGGATCAAGAGAGAGATGAAGCCGTCTAGCTACTAACTACTGACCCGAAGGTCTACAAAGGACTACTCACGCATCATCAGAGAGGCACCAATGGAAGTGGTGAACCCCTCCGTGATGGTGTTTAGATTGGATATGGTGTTTCTGGACTCTGCGGTGGCTGGATGAATATTTCGTCGACCCCCTAGGGTTTTGGGAATATTTGGGTATTTATAGAGCAAAGAGGCGGTCCGGGGGCACCCGAGGTGGGCACAACCCACCAGGGCGCGCCAGGGCCTCCTGACGCGCCCTGGTGGGTTGTGCCCCCTTTAGGGTATCCCCAGGTGCAAGCAGGGCCCATCTGCTTCCTTTTGGCCCATAAAAAATCATCGTAAAGTTTCGTGCCATTTGGACTCCGTTTGATATTGATTTCATGCAATGTAAAAAGCATGGAAAAAACAGGAACTGGCACTGGGCACTATTTCAATAGGTTAGTACCAAAAAGTGATATAAAATGACTATTAAATGATTATAAAACATCCAAGATTGATAGTAAAATAGCACGGAACAATAAAAAATTATAGATACATTGGAGACGTATCAACATCCCCAAGCTTAACTCCTACTCGTCCTCGAGTAGGTAAGTGATAAAAACAGAATTTTTGATGTGGAGTGCTGTTCATCAAGTCATATGATATTCTTTTCTTTATAACATGGAAATTTGGACTTTTATGTGATTCAAAGCAATAGTATAGTTTTGACATAATAATTTAGATACTCAAGCATATCAACAAGCAACCATGTCTTTCAAATTATCAATGCTAAAATAAGTTATCCCTAGCCCATCATGCTCAAACATTGATCCATTCATGAAACACACTCGAATATTAACTACACCCAATACATGAGCACGATTATATTGCCTCCTAGTTGGTGCTTTTTATGAGAGAAGATGGAGACTCAAATTTCAACAATAAAATTGCATAATAGTAAAAGAAAGTCCCTTCGCAGAGGGAAGTAGGGATTTGTAGAGGTGTCAGAGCTCAAAGCGAAAAATTTGAGATAAAAACATTTTGGGAGGTGTATCCATCCCACAGACGAAAACGACTTAGAGGTCCGAACACTTTCGATGATAGATATGCCATAGGCGGTTCCCAAACAGAAAATAAAGTTTATTCCCTTTTCCACCATAACTTTCACTTTCCATGGATAGCCGTATCCACGGATGCCCTCCATACCAACACTTTCCAAGGAATTTATTATTTGACAACATAAAGTAAATTCATTTTTGTTTTTGCATTTAGGGACTGTGCATCCCTGATACCTTTCCCTTAGTCTTGTGCAATGACAAGTGAATAAACACTCATCTTGAGAACAACACATCTAGGATGGAAAATATTAGCCACCCCTCACCATTCCACGAGCGAAACAAACACACAAAAGAGAAGTTTATTTTGAAAATTAGAGATGGCACATGCAAATTTGCTTAGAACGGCAAAAGAATACCGCATATAGGTAGATATAGTGGACTCATGTGGCAAAATTGGTTTAAGGGATTTTGGATGCACAAGTAGATGTCATACTTAGTGCAAAATGAAGGCTAGCAAAAGATTGGAAGCGACCAACCAAGAAACGAATAATCTCATAAGCAAGTATTAAGCATAATTAACACCGAATAATGCAGCACAAGTAGGATATAATTTTCATTGCATGACTATTGACTTTCGTACTTGCATAGGGAATCACAAACCTTAACACCAATATTCCTACTAGAGCACAATTACTCATCAACATAACTCACATATCACATCATCATATTTCAAAACTATTACTAAGAATCAAGTTTATTTTGTCCAATGATCTTCATGAAATTTTCTTTACTTTATCCGGCTTGGATATCTATCACTTTGGGACTAATTTTCATGAGTTGCTTTTCATAAGCTCGAACAAATATAAGTGAAGATCATAAGCATAACAATTTTTCTTTCTCTCAAAATAACTTAAGTGAAGCAAGAAAGAATTTCTTCAAAATTTGACTAACTCTCAAACAAATCTAAGTGAAGCAAGAGAGCATTTCTTCAAAAATAACAAAGCACGCCATGCTCAAAAAGATATAAGTGAAGCACTAGAGCAAGTCCTAGCTCATAAAAGATTTAAGTGATGCATAGAGAGCAATTCTAACAAGTCATGACATAATTTTGGCTCTCTCAAATAGGTGTTTCCAGCAAGGATTGATAACTTAAAACACAAAATAAAACAAGCAAAGACACATATCATACAAGACGCTCCAAGCAAAACACATATCATGTGATGAATAAAAATATAGTCTCGTGTAAAATACTGATAGTTGTTGGAAGAAAGCGGGATGCCACTCGGGGGCATCCCCAAGCTTAGTTTGTTGCTCATTCTTGAATAATAGCTTGGGATGCCGGGGCATCCCCAAGCTTAGGCTCTTACATCCTTCCTTCATCCATCGTAAGATAACCCAAAACTTGAAAACTTCAATCACACAAAACTCAACAAAGCCTTCGTGAGATCCGTTAGTATAAGAATAATAAACCACTACTATAAGTGTTGTATCAAACCAATTCATATTTTGTTTTTGTATTATATCTAATGTATTCCAACTTTTATATGGCAAAAACTCATCAAAGAAAATCATAGAGCCATCAAAATAAGCACACAACACAAAGAAAACAGAATCTGTCAAAACAGAACAGTCTGTAGAAATCTGACTATTTCGAATACTTCTGTAACTCCAAAAACTTTGAAAAATTAGGAAGGCCTGAGAAATTTGTATATTGATCTTCTGCAATTGGAATGGGTATTTTATCACTCTCTGATAAAAGATAAAAATTAATTTCATGGGCATAAAAGTTTCTGTTTTTTCAGCAAGATCAAACAACTATTGCCCAAGAAGATCCTAAAAGCTTTACTTGGCACAAACACTATTTAAAACATAAAAAAACACAATCATAACAGTAGCATAATTGTGCTAACACTCAAAAACAGGAAGCAAAAAGCAAAAATAAATTTTATTCATTGGGTTGCCTCCCAACGAGCGCTATAGATTTGCGCCCTTAGCTAGGCATAAGATTTCAACGATGCTCACACGGAATATAATAATTGAAATACAAAGAGAGCATCATGAAACATGTGACAAGCATATTTAAGTCTAACATACTTCCTATGCATAGGAATTTTATAGGAAAACAAATTGTCAAGACAACAAATATCTAGCATATGCAAAGGAGAGGAATAAAACATTGGAAATCTCAACATAACGAGAGGTAATTTAGTAACATGAAAATTTCCACAACCATATTTTCCTCTCTCAATATAATTGCATGTAGGATCATACTCAAATTCAACAATATAGCTACCATATAAAATATTATCTCCATGATCCACATGCATGCAAAGCTGACACTCTTCCAAAATAGTAGGATTATTTTTAGCTAAAGTTGACACTCTTCCAAACCCACTTTTAATATTATCGCAAACATATTCATCATGAGGCTTAAATAAATTTTCAAGATCATAAGAAACATCATCACCCCAATCATGATCATTGCAATAAGTAGCGGACATGACAAAACAAGCATCCCCAAGCTTGGGGTTTTGCATATTATTAGCACAATTGACATTAATGGAATTTATAGTAAAATTATTGCGATCATGCTTTTCATTAAAGGAGCTATCATGAATCACTTCATAAATTTCTTCATCACAATTTTTGGATTCACGATTCTCAAGCAAAACTTCATAAAGATAATCTAGTGAACTCAACTCACTAGCAATCGGTTCATCATGACTGAATCTTTTAAAAAGATTAGCAAGTGTATGGGGATCCATATCAATAGGTTTTTAGCAAGCAAAGATGCAAGCATGTAGAAGGCACATGGCAACATAAGCAAACAAAAGATCAGAAGAGAAAAAGGTGAACGAAAAAGAGAGGCGAAAAAACGGATTTTTTTTGAAGTGGGGGAGAGGAAAACGAGAGGCAAATGGCAAATAATGTAAATTGCGAGGAGATGAGATTTATGATTGGGAACCTGGTTATGTTGAAGATCCTCCCTGGCAAAGGCGCCAGAAATTCTCCTTGATGGCAGCTGGAACTACGTCAGTATTTCCTCGGAGAGGGAGGGATGATGTAGCACAACGGCGGTAGAGTATTTACCTCAGTTATGAAACCAAGGTATCAAACCAGTAGGAGAACCAAGCAACACAACGTAAGCAACACATGCACACAAATAACAACACCTCGTAACCCGACGTGTTAAAGGGGTTGTCAATCCCTTTCGGGTAACGACACCAGAAATTGGCAAGTTGACGGGAGAAAGGTTGTAAAAGATTGGATAAATAGATCACAAATAAAATAAAGTGAAGCAAAGTATTTTTGGATTTTTGGTTTAATAGATCTGAAAATAAAAGCGAGGAAAAGGTAGATTGCAAAGGCAAATATATGAGAAATAAGACCCAGGGGGCGTAGGTTTCACTAGTGGCTTCTCTCGAGAAAAATAGCAAACGGTGGGTGAACAAATTACTGTTGGAAAATTGATATAACTTCAAATAATTATGACGATATCCAGGCAATGATCATTACATAGGCATCACGTCCAAGATTAGTAGACTGACTCCTGCCTGCATCTACTACTATTACTCCACACATCGACCGCTATCCAACATGCATCTAGTGTATTAAGTTCATGGAAAAACAGAGTAATGCAATAAGAACGATGACATGATGTAGACAAGATCCGTTTATCTATATGGTGGTAGATATAGATCTCATCTTTTTATCCTTAGTAGCAATGATACATACATGTCGGTTCCCTTTCTGTCACTGGGATCAATCACCGTAAGATCGAACCCACTACCGGGCACCTCTTCCCATTGCAAGATAAATAGATCGAGTTGGCCAGACAAGACCAAAATGTTAGAGAAGAAATACGAGGCTATAAGATATCACGCATAAAAGAGATCAAAGAAACTCAAATACTTTCATGGATATAAAAACATAGATCTGATCATAAACTCGAAGTTCATCGATCCCAACAAACACACTGCAAAAAGAGTTACATCATATGGATCTCCAAGAGACCATTGTATTGAGGATCAAGAGAGAGAGATGAATCCGTCTAGATACTAACTACGGACTCGAAGGTCTACAAAGGACTACTCACGCATCATCCAAGAGGCACCAATGGAAGTGGTGAACCCCTCCGTGATGGTGTTTAGATTGGATCTGGTGTTTATGGACTCTACGGCGGCTGGATGAATATTTCGTCGACTCCCCTAGGGTTTTGGGAATATTTGGGTATTTATAGAGCAAAGAGGCGGTCCGGGGGGCACCCAAGGTGGGCACAACCCACCTGGGCGCGCCAGGGCCTCCTGGCGCACCCTGGTGGGTTGTGCCCCCCGCGGGGCACCCCGAGGTGTAACTAGGGCCCATATGCTTCGATTTGGCCCATAAAAATCATCGTAAAGTTTCGTGCCATTTGGATTCCGTTTGATATTTATTTCCTGCGATGTAAAAACATGGTAAAAACAGGAACTGGCACTTGGCACTATGTCAATAGGTCAGTACCAAAAAATGATATAAAATGATTATAAAACATCCAAGATTGATAATAAAACAACATGGAACAATCAAAAATTATAGATACGTTGGAGACGTATCAGTGCATTCTGCCAAAAAGTGAGGAAATTAAGTGCCCTAACGAATTTGAGAGTTCAAATTCCGACCGCTGCTACGCCACGTGCCAGCTGTCGAGTGGATCCTTATCCTGACAACGGTCGAATCAGAGAAGGGCATTTATGAAATTTCTTGTCGGGTTGCCCCCTGGTGATAAGTGTTGGGGAACGCAGTATTTCAAATTTTTTCCTAAGATCACACAAGATCTATCTAGGTGATGCATATCAATGATAGGGGAGAGTGTGTCCACATACCCTCGTAGACCGAAAGCGTAAGCGTTTAGTAACGCGGTTGATGTAGTCGAACGTCTTCGCGATTCAACCGATCCTAGCACCGAACGTACGGCACCTCCGTGTTCAGCACACGTTCAGCTCGATGACGTCCCTTGAGCTCTTGATCCAGTTGAGGACGAGGGAGAGTTCTGTCAGCATGATGGCGTGCGACGATGATGATGAAGTTACCGGTGCAGGGCTTCGCCTAAGCACTACAACGATATGACCGAGGTGTGTAACTGTGGAGGGGGGGGGGGGGCACCGCACACGGCTAAGGGAAGACTTGTTGTGCCTTTGGGGTGCCCCCGCCTTCGTATATAAGGGGGGGGGGGAGAGGAGGCCGCCCCCCTAGGGGCGCGCCAAGTGTGGGGAGTCCTACTAGGACTCCCTAGTCCTGGTAGGATTCCCCTCTCCTTTTTCCTTTTTCGGAGTAGCAAAGGGGGAAAGAGAGAAGGAGTAGGAGAGGGAAAGGGGGGGGGGGGGGCGGCGCCCCCACCCCTTGTCCAATTCGGATTGGCAAGGGGGCGCGCGCCACCTCATGGCCGGCCCTCTCTCTTCTCCACTAAGGCCCATGTTTGGCCCATTAACTTCCCGGGGGGGGGGCCTGGTACTCCAAAACTTCCCGAAACCATTCCGGTGTCCGAATGTAACCTTACAATATATGAACCTTTACCTCTCGACCATTTCGAGACTCCTCGTCATTTCCGTGATCTCATCCGGGACTCCGAACAAATTTCGTTCATCAAATCACATAACTCATAATACAAATCGTCATCGAACGTTAAGCATGTGGACCCTACGAGTTCGAGAACTATGTAGACATGACCAAGACACATCTCCGGTCAATAAGCAATAGCGGAATCTGTATGCTCATATTGGCTCCTACATATTCTACGAAGATCTTTATCGGTCAAACCGCATAACAACATACGTCATTCCCTTTGTCATCGGTATGTTACTTGTCCGAGATTCGATCGTCCGTATCCACATACCTAGTTCAATCTCAACACCGGCAAGTCTATTTACTCGTTCCATAATGCATCATCCTGTAACTAACTCATTAGTCACATTGCTTGCAAGGCTCATAGTGATGTGCATTACCGAGAGGGCCCAGAGATACCTCTCCGATACACTGAGTGACAAATCCTAATCTCGATCTATGGCAACTCAACGAACACCATCGGATACACATGTAGAGCATCTTTATAATCACCCAATTACGTTGTGACATTTGTAGCACACAAGGTGTTCCTCCAGTTTTTGGGAGTTGCATAATCTCATAGTCAGAGGAACATGTATAAGTCATGAAGAAAGCAATAGAAATAAAACTAAACAATCATTATGCTAAGCTAACGGATGGGTCTTGTCCATCACATCATTTTCTAATGATGCGATCCCGTTCATCAAATGACAACACATGTCTATGGTCTGGAAACTTAACCATCTTTGATTAATGAGCTAGTCAAGTAGAGGCATACTAGGGACACTTTGTTTGTCTATGTACTCACACATGTACTAAGCTGGTTAATACAATTCTAGCATGAATAATAAACATTTATCATGATATAAGGAAATATAAATAACAACTTTATTATTGCCTCTAGGGCATATTTCCTTCAGTCTCCCACTTGCACTAGAGTCAATAATCTAGATTACATAGTAATGATTCTAACGCCCATGGAGTCTTGGTGCTGATCATGTTTTGATCGTGAGAGAGGCTTAGTCAACGGGCCTGCAACATTCAGATCCATATGTATCTTGCATTTCTCTATCAATCCCTCCTTGACTTGATCGCGGATGGAATTGAAGCGTATCTTGATGTGTTTGGTTCTCTTGTGAAATTTGGATTCCTTCGCCAAGGCAATTGCTTCAGTATTGTCACAAAGGATTTTCATTGGACCCGACGCACTAGGTATTACACCCAGATCAGATATGAACTCCTTCATCCAGACTCCTTCATTTCCTGCTTCCGAAGCAGCTATGTACTCCGCTTCACACGTAGATCACGCCACGACACTCTGCTTGGAACTGCACCAACTGACAGCTCCACCATTCAAAATAAATACGTATCCGGTTTGTGAGTGAGAGTCACTCGGATCAGTGTCAAAGCTTGCATCGACATAACCATTTACGATGAGCTCTTTGTCACCTCCATAAATGAGAAACATATCCTTAGTCCTTTTCAGGTATTTTAGGATGTTCTTGACCGCTGTCCAGTGCTCCACTCCTGGATTACTTTGGTACCTCCCTGCTAAACATATAGCAAGGCACACATCAAGTCTGGTACACAACATTGCATACATGATAGAACCTATGGCTGAGGCATAGGGAATGACTTTCATTTTCTCTCTATCTTCTGCAGTGGTCGGGCATTGAGTCTGACTCAACTTCACACCTTGTAACACAGGCAAGAACCCTTTCTTTGACTGATCCATTTTGAACTTCTTCAAAACTTTATCAAGGTATGTGCTTTGTGAAAGTCCAATTAAGTGTCTTGATCTATCTCTATAGATCTTGATGCCTAATATATAAGCAGCTTCGCTGAGGTCTTTCATTGAAAAATTCTTATTCAAGTATCCTTTTATGCTATCCAGAAATTATGTATTATTTCCAATCAACAATATGTCATCCACATATAATATTAGAAATGCTACAGAGCTCCCACTCACTTTCTTGTAAATACAACCTTCTCCAAAAGTCTGTATAAAACCATATGCTTTGATTACACTATCAAAGCGTATATTCCAACTCCGAGAGGCTTGCACCAGTCCATAAATGGATCGCTGGAACTTGCACACTTTGTTAGCACCTTTTGGATCGTCAAAACCTTCTGGTTGCATCATATACAACTCTTATTTAAGATATCCATTTGCCAAATTTCATAATCATAAAATGCGGCAATTGCTAACATGATTCGAACAGACTTAAGCATCGCTACGGGTGAGAAGGTCTCATCAGAGTCAACCCCTTGAACTTGTCAAAAAACTTTCGCAACAAGTCGAGCTTTGTAGACAGTAACATTACCGTCAGTGTTAGTCTTCTTCTTGAAGATCCATTTATTCTCTATTGCTTGCCAATCATCGGGAAAGTCAATCAAAGTCCACACTTTGTTCTCATACATGGACCCCATCTCAAATTTCATGGCCTCAGGCCGTTTCGCAGAATCTGGGCTCATCATCGATTCCTCATAGTTCTTAGGTTCGTCATGGTCAAATAACATGACTTCCAGAACAGGATTACTATACCACTATGGTGCGGATCGTACTCTGCTTTACCTATGAGGTTTGGTAGTAACTTGATCTGAAGTTTCATGATCATCATCATTAACTTCATCACTAATTGGTGTAGGCATCACTAGAACTGATTTCTGTGATGAACCATTTTCCAATTCGAGAGAAGGTACAACTACCTCATTAAGTTCTACTTTCCTCCCACTCACTTCTTTCGAGAGAAACTACTTCTCTAGAAAGGATCCATTCTTAGCAACGAATATCTTGCCTTAGGATCTGTGATAGAAGGTGTAACCAACAGTCTCCTTTGGGTATCCTATGAAGACATATTTCTCCGATTTGGGTTTTGAGCTTATCAGGTTGAACCTTTTTCACATAAGCATTGCATCCCCAAACTTTAAGAAACGACAGCTTAGGTTTCTTGCCAAACCACAATTCATATGGAGTCGTCTCAACGGATTTAGATGGTGCCCTATTTAATGTGAATGCAGCCGTCTCTAAAGCATAAGCCCAAAACGATAGCGGTAGATCTGTAAGAGACATCATAGATCGCACCATATCTAGTAAAGTACGATTAAGATGTTCGGACATTGTTTCAAATGAAGACAAAACTCATAACTCGAATATTCACCTCCATGATCAGGTCGTAGAAACTTTATTTTCTTGTTACGTTGATTTTCCACTTCACTCTAAAATTCTTTGAACTTTTCAAATATTTCATACTTATGTTTCATCAAGTAGATATACCCACATCTTCTCAAATCATCTGTGAAGGTTAGAAAATAACGATACCCGCCACGAGCATCAACACTCATCGGACCACATACATTAGTATGTATTATTTCCAATAAGTCAGTTGCTCGCTCCATTGTTTTGGAGAACGGAGTCTTAGTCATCTTGCCCATGAAGCATGGTTCGCAAGCATCAAGTGATTCCAAAAGACCATCAGCATGGAGTTTCTTCATGCTCTTTACACCAATATGACCTAAACGGCAGTGCCACAAATAAGTTGCACTATCAATATTAACCTTGCATCTTTTGGCTTCAATATTATTAATATGTGTATCACTACAATCGAGATTCAACAAAAATAGACCACTCATCAAGGGTGCATGACCATAAAAGATATTACTCATATAAATAGAAAAACCATTATTCTCTGATTTAAATGAATATCCGTCTCGCATCAAACAAGATCCAAATATAATGTTCATGCTCAATGCTGGCACCAAATAACAATTATTCAGGTCTAAAACTAATGCCGACGGTAGATGTAGAGGTAGCGTGCCGATGGCGATCACATCGACTTTGGAACCATTTCCCACGCGCATCGTCACCTCGTCCTTAGCCAATCTTCGTTTAATCCGTAGCCCCTGTTTTGAAATATGAGCAACAAAACCAATATCAAATACCCAGGCGCTACTACGAGCATTAGTAAGGTACACATCAATAACATGTATATCAAATATACCTTTCACTTTGCCATCCTTCTGTAACGCCCGGATAATTAGGCTACAGTAAAACTCTCCTAATGATGCCATGTCATCTGTGATTACTGTTGCTAAACTTTCGTTAGTTCAAACCGATTCAAAAATCAATTCAGAAAAATGGCAAACAATAAAAGTTTTTAAAAGTTGAAACAAAAATGTTCGGTGGGTGCCAAATATTGCACTGGTAATTATGGTGTAGAGGACACAATTTTACAAAATACCTAAATGCCCTAAACTAAATAAAACAGAAAAGGAAAATAAATAAAAGAAAGAAATTAAAAAACCAAAAACAAAAAGGGGGGAAGCCCCCCTGGACCAGGCGGCCTAGCTCACACCTGCCGGCCCACCTGGCCCAGTTGGCCACACCCGGCCCGCCTCCCTCTGCCGCGTTCCCTTCCCCTGTTTCCCCGACCCGGGACGGAACAGGGCGCGTCCCCGCCGCACCCCCTCGCTGGCGACGGGCGAGGATAAGGCCGCCACGCCCCCCACCTCCTCGTTCCCCACCACGCCCGAACACCGCCATGGACCCGCCGCCGTGAATCGCGCGGCCACAGCCATCGCCTCGCCGCGCCTGCGTGTCCATCATCGCCTCCATTGTCTTCCTCATCCACCGGTGGCCTCAGGTGGAGCTGGGGAGCCCCGAATCACCGGATCCCCTTCGCCCACATCTCCGGCTGCCGCGTTCTTCTTCATCTCCGGCGCCAGCCTCTGCTGCTACTAATCCGTCACGGGCCACTGTGTGTGCCGCTAGGTGAGCCCCCACTTCCTTCCCTCTCTCTCTCGACGCCGTTCGCTAGATGTGCGCGCCCCCCATTTGCCCGAGCGCGTCGCCGCACGCGCTCGTCGCCGGCAGCCGTCCGGAGACCATTTGGTCCCGGGCTCGTGCCCGTCGTGCTCGCACGCGCACGTAGAGGCCTCCTGGCCGTTTGGAGTGCTTGCTGCCGCGCCGCATCGCCGTTCCCTCTCGCGGACGAACTCCGACGGCCGCCTCTCTGCTCCCTGTCGCCGCTCCGGTGCGTCTCCGGCATTGCCACCACCCTCACTTGATGCGCCTGAGCCCCTACTTTCGAACGCACCCAACCGCGCGTAAAACCATGCCCCATACCGTCATTTCCCTCTCGCGGCCGAACACCGACGTCCGCCCCGCTCGTCGCCGGTGACGCTGCGGCCCTCCTCCGGCCACGCCACCACCACCACTAGATGCGCCTCTGCGCGCTCGTTCGAACGAGCCCAGGCGCGCGCGGATCCGTGCCTCGTGCACAAGTTCCGGCGAACTCCGGCGGGTCTGCGCCGTGCTTTAGGTCGTCGATGGCGAGGGCCGGCCCTGCTGACCTGGCACCACGGGTCCCACCACCTGTCCCACTGACTGGTGGGCCCAGGGCCCCCCTGTTGACCAGTTGACTGGGTCAACTGTTGACTAGGCCGCCCCTGTCCCACTGACCTATAGGCCCCACCTCAATAAACAAGATAAAAAAGGAATAATTGGTTAATTAAATAGTTTAGCTAATTAAAACCCTAATCGCTCACTGACTGCTAGGGCCCACCCACTAATTGACCTATTTAGTTAGTCTACCCCCCTATTATTGCCCCCTCACAATGACATGTGGGTCCCACTAGACCCACATGTCTGGTTTGACTGGTCACCCGACTAGTTGACCTACTAACATCATTCTGATGTCATGCCTGCATCATCATTCACTGTTTTGGATAATGTTAGAATTAAATAACTAATTAAAATCAGAAATTGATTTAAATCTTTAGAAAATCATATCTTTTAATCCGTAACTCGGATGAAAATACTTTCTACATGAAAGTTGCTCAGAACGACGAGACGAACCCAGGTACGCAGCCCGTTCGTCCGCCACGCATCCCTAGCATAGCAAACACGCAACTTTCCCCCTCCAGCTCCTCTACCCGAAAACGCGAAACACCAGGGATACTTTCCCAGATGTTTTCCCCTTCACCGGTACCACCTCGTACCGCGTTAGGGCACACGCTTTGTCATGTCGTGCATCGTCATGCATTTTTTTGCATTATATTTATCGTTTCTTCCCCCTCTTCTCTCGCTAGACACCGAGACCGACGCCGCTGCTACCTAGTATGACTACGGTGTTGACGACCCCTCTCTCTTGCCAGAGCAACCAGGCAAGCCCCCCCTTGATCACCAGATATCGCCTACTCTACTCTCTATACTGCTTGCATTAGAGTAGTGTAGCATATTACTGCTTTCCGTTAATCCTATCCTGATGCATAGCCTGTCCTTGCTACTACTGTTGTTACCTTTACCTGCAATCCTAATGCTTAGTATAGGATGCTAGTTTATCATCAGTGGCCATACATTCTTGTCCATCTGCCATGCTATACTATCGGGCCGTGATCACTCGGGAGTTGATCACGGGTATATACCTATACATAATATATGATACCTGTGGTGACTAAAGACGGGTCGGCTCGTAGGAGTACCATCGAGTGATTCACGGATTGGATCCGAAAGGACGTTTGTCCCGACGACCCTCTGAGTGGATCTTTGTGGCGAAACGACAGGGCAGGTTGAGACCACCTAGGAGAGAGGTGGGCCTGGCCCTGGTCGGCGTTCGCGGTTATTTCAAAATAACACATTTAACGAGATCTTGGTATTTGATCTGAGTCTGGCTACTGGCCTATACGCACTAACCATCTACACGGGGACAGTTATGGGCACTCGACGTCGTGGTATCAGCCGAAGCCTTCGTGACGTCAGCGACTGAGCGGCGCGCGCCGGGTTGGACTGGAACGCCTGCTCTTGTGTAAGGGAGGCTAGGTCTGCTCGCCGACCGCGTACGCAACGTGCATGTGTGCAATGGGCGATGGGCCCAGACCCCTGCGCCATAGGATTTAGACTGGCGTGTTGACCTCTCTGTTGTGCCTAGGCAGGGCTGCGATGTGTTGATCTTCCGAGGCCGGGCATGACCCAGAAAAGTGTGTCCGGCCAAATGGGATCGAGCGTGTTGGGTTATGTGGTGCACCCCTGCAGGGAAGTTAATCTATTCGAATAGCCGTGATCTTCGGTAACAGGACGACTTGGAGTTGTACCTTGACCTTATGACAACTAGAACCGGATACTTAATAAAACGCACCCTTCCAAGTACCAGATACAACCGGTGGTCGCTCTCTCACAGGGCGAAGAGGGGAGGATCATCGGGTAGGATTATGCTATGCGATGCTACTTGGAGGGCTTCAGTCTGTTCTCTTCTACATGCTACAAGACGGAGGCTGCCAGAAGCGTAGTCTTCGACAAGATTAGCTATCCCCCTCTTATTCTGACATTCTGCAGTTCAGTCCACCAATATGGCCCCTTTACACATATACCCATGCATATGTAGTGTAGCTCCTTGCTTGCGAGTACTTTGGATGAGTACTCACGGTTGCTTTGCTTCCCCTTTTTCCCCTTTCCTATACCTGATTGCTGCGACCAGACGTTGGAGCCCAGGAGCCAGACGCCACCGTCGATGATGACTACTACTACTCGGGAGGTGCCTACTACTACGTGCAGCCTACTGACGACGACAAGGAGTAGTTTTGGAGGATCCCAGGCAGGAGGCCTATGCCTCTTTTGATCCGTATCCCAGTTTGTGCTAGCCTTCTTAAGGCAAACTTGTTTAACTTATGTCTGTACTCAGATATTGTTGCTTCCGCTGACTCATCTATGATCGAGCTCTTGTATTCGAGCCCTCAAGGCCCCTGGCTTGTAATATGATGCTTGTATGACTTATTTTATTTATAGAGTATTGTTGTGATATCTTCCTGTGAGTCCCTGATCTTGATCGTACACATTTGCGTGTATGATTAGTGTACGATTAAATCGGGGGCGTCATAAGTTGGTATCAGAGCCGACTGCCTGTAGGAATCCCCCTTCCACACTCCTTGGCCGAAGTTGAGTCTAGACATTACAAAAACTTTTACTAACATGGCTGTGTGCCTTACGGGCCCACGTCGCCATCTGGGTGGTATTAGGATCTTTTACTCCTCGATCCTTACTCTGGGACTCTGAACTCCCTTCTACTCGGGTTAAACGATTTTACTAACTTTAACATTAGGATCCCGTGACCACGTTCACCCCAAAGTTGGATAAGCCCTAGCTATTCATTAGAGTAGTATATTGAACATTATCCACACTGTCAGTTGACTCCTTTGAAACATCTTTGTTTTCAGATGGAACCCACGAGACAGGTCGTGTGCCACACGACGGCCATTGGTGCCTCAGGATCACCTGCTGTGTTGGTTGAGATGATGACCTATCTGGGTTATCGCTGGCACCCTGAGTACACCGTCTATGAGGAGTATCAGGACTTCAACGAGGAGCAGTACCGTGCCATCATCCACCTCTACTCTCGGGAGTATGACTCCACTACCGTGCTGCACACTGCTCATGGTGTTGGAGTGACTATTGATATGGCGGTCCACGATGATGCTTATGCTGCTCTGACACGTCTTCGTGGAGAGTATCAGGAGTTGGACACCTCCCCCTTCAGGCACATTGCTATCGCATCCGATGTTGGTGCGGAGGGATACTACACTGCTGCCTACTCCACTGTCACCCAAGAGCCCTTCTACCATCAGAACCTGGTTCTGCATGCTGATGGGCTGGATAGAGCTAACCGAGCTCTTCGCCACGAGTTGTACACCACTCGTCAGCACCTTTACCGTGCTCTGACGATGTTGCACCCCTTTGTCGGATCCAGAGAGCTACCGTGTTCTGCGATCTACCCAGCCAGGACCGTGATGCCCCAGGGCGTCGGTTGGCCAGATGTGGGAGGCTACTCTCCCGCACTTGGTCCTCTTCTGCCACTTGAGCGTCGAGTTCTGCACCAGAGTACCCGCGGACCCCAGGTTGCCGACGTGGAGTTCCCGATGCCACACTACCAGCTTTCAGGCTACAGCTACCTCCGCGGTACCTCGTGGGACTAATGTAGACTTGTTTGTTAGTGTTAGATGCATTCGCCGCGAGCCTGCGTGCCGCCTATGATGTCTTAGTCTATGTACTGAACTCTGTGTACCGAACTCTATGCATGATCTCTTTTGTAATATATGCCAACTACTTTGTAGTATCTATCATGCTGCTTTCGTTGTGCATGTTTCATCATGAATGATTCTTGTCTTTGCAAATTTCTCAATGCGGAACTACCCCTGTTATAAATTAGCAGGATGGTTAGACCAGGTGGTCGTGGTGGCAACACCCCACCACCGCCTGAGTACATGGCTGGGACGATGCAACAGTTTGAGCTGAATCGTCAGTTCATGGAGAATATTATGGCTCAGTTTCCTCGCCCCAATATGAACCAGCAGCCAACCCAAGTGACTATGCAGGATTTCATGTGTCTCAACCCAACTGTGTACCGCAGCTCAACTCAGCCTCTAGATGCTGATGACTGGCTCCGTGACATCACCTATGAGATGGAGTCTGCTGATGTAGCCCCTGCCAGCTACGTCACCTTTGCTTCTTTCTTCCTGAAAGGACCCGCAGCTCAATGGTGGGACAACCACAGGCGTACTCTGCCAGCTGGAACAATCATCACCTGGCCAGACTTCCAAGCTGCCTTCCGTGCTTGCTTCATTCCTTAGGGAGTCATGGACCAGAAGAAGCGTGAGTTCCGCAGCCTCACCCAAGACAACAAAACTGTGGAAGCTTATCAGCGGGAGTTTCTGGATCTGTCCCACTATGCCGAAGAAGACATTGCAACTGATGCATGCAGACAGGAGAAGTTTCGTGATGGCCTTCAAGCTGATATCAAGCTCGCACTTCTAGTGCATGACTTTGCTGATTTCGCCACCCTGGTGAACAAGGCCATCAATGTTGAAACTGGTCTGCAGGAATACCAGAGCTCTCACAGGCGCAACCGTGACACGGGCTCATCTTCGGGCCCGTCCTCGCAGAAGCGTAAGATATGGATTCCCAACAGCATGTACCAGCCAACTGCACCTGCCCCAAGGCAATCCTATGCTGCACCTTGTCTGCCTGCTCCACCAACTAGGCAGCCAAGACTTCCAGCTCCACCACCACAAGCTCATGTTCCCACTCCCAATAATGGTCTGTGCTTCAGGTGTGGTCAACCAGGACACCGTGCTAGGGAATGCAACCAGAACCGGAATCAACTGGCCCTCCCTGCAGCTGGCCGTGGAAACAACCAACCTTGCAACAACAATGCCATGTCTTATGGTCGTGTTCATGCCAACCACGTTGATCTTAATGAAGCTCAAGATCAGCCTGCTACTGTGATGGGTACACTCCTCGTAAATTCAATACCTGCATCTGTTTTATTCGATTCAGGAGCATCACATTCATTCATGTCATAAGATTTTGCATACAAGCATGACATTAAATGTGAGGATATGAACACTTCGGTATTGGTAAAAACCCCTGTGGGACAATGTCAAACCTCACTGGTTGGCATCGACGTCCCTGTGGAAATCGAAGGGCTGGAATTCTATGCCTCTCCCATTATCCTGAAGTCATCTAACATCGACCTCATTCTGGGAATGGATTGGTTGAAAGCGCATACTACTTCTATAGTTTGCGCCACTAAGGTTGTCCATCTGCTACACCCTTCTGATGAAATAATAGCTTACCAAGCTCATCTAGTTCAGAACGCCGAGGCACAGCTTTATGCCTTGAATGCATTGAACGCTGCACCACTCGAGGGCATTGAAAACATTCCCATCGTTCGGGAATTCCAAGATGTATTCCTAGAAGAACTTCCAGGGATTCCCCCTGCTAGAGCTGTCAAATTCATCATCGACTTGAAACCCGACACCACCCCTATAGCTAAACGACCCTACAAGATGCCGCCACATGAACTCATTGAGCTTAATGAGAAAATCGACAAATCTCTTGTCAAGGGTTTCATTCGCCCAAGTTTCTCTCCTTGGGGAGCACCTTCTCTCTTTGGTAAGAAGAAGGATGGGACAAACCGATTAGTCCAAGACTACCATCCTATAAACCAAGCTACCATTCAGAATAAATATCCTCTTCCTCGGATCAATGATCTTTATGATCAACTGGCTGGCTCATCAGTGTTCTCCAAACTCGACTTGAGGTTGGGTTACCACCAGATCCATGTTCGTGAAGAGGATATCCCAAAAACCGCCTTCGTGACTCGGTATGGGTCTTACGAGTACACAGTCATGTCATTCGGCTTAACAAATGCTCCAGCCACCTTCTCTTGTTTGATGAACTATATATTCATGGATTACCTCGACAAGTTCGTCGTGGTTTATTTGGACGATATCCTTGTGTTTTCCAACAAGGAAGAACATGCTGAACATCTTCGTCTTGTGCTAGAAAAGCTTCGAGAGCATCAACTGTATGCTAAGTATTCCAAGTGTGAATTCTGGCTCCCCGAAGTAACCTATCTTGGGCATGTCATCTCCAAGGATGGTATTGCCGTCAACCCTGAACGAGTTCAGGCTATTCTCGATTGGACTCCTCCGAAGAATGTCAACCAAGTCTGAAGTTTTCTCGGTCTCGCCAGCTATTGCCGTCGATTCGTCGAGAACTTCTCCAAGATTGCCAGGCCCCTGACTAATCTGTTGCATAAGGGTGTCAAGTTCGACTGGACAGACAAGTGTTAGGAAAGTTTCCAGGCGCTCAAAGACAAGTTGAGTTCTGCCCCAGTGCTTGCTCCACCTGATACTAAGAAGGACTTCGTCATTTACTGCGACGCTTCCCGTCAAGGATTAGGCTGTGTCCTAATGCAAGAACGCAGAGTGATTGCTTATGCCTCTCGTCAACTGCGCCCTCACGAAGAAAACTACCCAGTTCACAACCTCGAGCTTGCTGCTGTCATTCATGCACTGAAGCAGTGGCGACATTACCTTCTCGGTAATCGTTGCGAGATCTTCACCGACCACCAAAGTCTGAAGTATATGTTTACTCAGCCAGATCTGAACCTCCGTTAGCAGAGATGGATGGAGACTGTTGTAGACTTTGACATGGGTATATCCTATACCCCCGGCAAGGCGAATGTAATGACTGATGCCTTGAGCCGCAAGTCTTACTGCAATCACCTCCAGGTTCACAAAGTTCAGCCCTCGCTTGTCGAAGAATTTAGAAAGCTGAACCTTCATATTGTTCCTCCTGGAGCACTCGCCCCCTCCCCTAGAGTTTCAGAAGATGAATCTTCGTGTTGTTACTAAGGGTTCTCTAAGTACACTGGCTGTCATACTAGATCTTGTAGCTGGTATAAAGACTATTCAAGGTTATGACTCTGAAGTCCAAAAGATTAAACATCATCTAGTAGAAGGAAAGCCCTCCTTCTTCTCTATCGTCGATGATGGCGCCTTGTACTTCAAAGGCCGCCTAGTGGTACCATGTTCGAAGAAAAGCCTGGATCAGACTAAAGAGGTTATGAAAGAAGCTCATGATACGCCTTTGTCTATTCATCCTGGTAGTATAAAGATGTACCAGGATATTCGCCAAAGATTCTGGTGGTCTAACATGAAGCAGGACATTGCTTGTTATGTTGCTGAGTGTGATGTTTGCCGTCGTATCAAAGCAGAACATCAAAGGCCTGCTGGAACTCTGCAACCTATCTCTATTCCTGAATGGAAATGGGACCATGTCGAGATGGACTTCGTCACTGGATTTCCCAAATCGCAGAAAGGTAATGATGCTATTCTTGTCGTCATTGACCGGCTTTCTAAAGTAGCACATTTTCTGGCGGTCAAAGAGACAATCACTGCTAGTCAGCTTGCTACTCTCTACATGTCCAGAATTGTTTCACTTCACGGTATTCCACTAGTTATTAGTTCAAACCGTGGCAGCTTATTCACTTCAAGATTTTGGGCAAGTTTCCAAGAAGCTATGGGAACTCACCTGTCGTTCAGTACGGCGTTTCATCCTCAGTCGCAAGGATAGGTTGAACATGTCAACCAAGTTCTCGAAGACATGCTTCGAGCTTGTGTAATTTCCTTCGGCAAGAAGTGGGAGGAATCTCTTCCATATGCCGAGTTCTCTTATAATAATAGCTATCAAACTAGTCTGAAGATGTCCCCCTTCGAAGTGCTATATGGACGAAAGTGTCGGACCCCTCTGAACTGGTCAGAAACTGGGGAACGTCCACTCTTCGGTCCGGATATTATCCAACAGGCCGAAGAACAAGTCCGCATTATTTGCGAGAATCTCAAGACTGCTCAGTCACGTCAGAAGAGTCAGTATGACCGTCATCACAAAGACATGGTCTATCAACCTGTCGAAAAGGCTTATCTTCGAGCTACACCAATGAAGGGTGCTAACCGCTTCGGGATCAAGGGCAAGCTAGCTCCTCGCTATATTGGCCCATTCACTATTCTCGAAAGGCGTGGAAAAGTGGCATATCAACTGGAGCTTTCGTCAAACCTTTCTCAGGTTCACGATGTGTTCCACGTGTCACAACTCCGCTGTTGCTTCAAGGATCCAATCCGAGTAGTGGATCATGAAGTGCTCGAATTGCAACAGGACCTCTCCTATAAAGAGCATCCGGTCCGCATTCTTGACCAAGCTGAACGCCGCACACGTCAGAAGGCAATCAAGTTCCTCAAAGTCCAGTGGTCGAATCACTCTGAAGACAAAGCCACTTGGGAACGAGATCAAGGAGATCAAGGAGGCTAAACCCTAGAAGCTAGCCTATGGTATGATTGTTGTATATGGACTTGATGTCCTACGAACTACAACCCTCCGGTTTATATAGACACCAGATAGGGTTAGGGTTACATAAAGTCGGTTACAATGGTAGGAGATCTTGAATATCCGCATCGCCAAGCTTGCCTTCCACGCCAAGGAAAGTCCCATCCGGACACGGGACAGAGTCTTCAATCTTGTATCTTCATAGTCCAGGAGTCCAGCTGAAGGTATAGTCCGGCTACCCGAACACCCCCTAATCCAGGACTCCCTCGGTAGCCCCTGAACCAGGCTTCAATGACGACAAGTCTGGCGCGCAAATTGTCTTCGGCATTGCAAGGCGGGTTCCTCCTCCAAGTCCTTCATAGAAGATTGTAAACACTGTCGGCGTTCTAGGAACGGGGGTCCCCAGACTTGCCTGCCTGCGGCCTGCGGCGTGGCTGAAAGGAGGCCCAGCATGGCCCATCCGCATCAGCACAGGACTCAAGACCCTCGCGAGGGGCCAAGCCTCGCGAGGCGGACGACACGGCGCATCCTCAGGCGCAGCCTCCTCAGGCTGGCTCGCGAGGAGACGGAGATATCAAGGCGGGGTACCTCGCGAGGTGCCCGTGACGCAAGCCATGATGATCGAGGGTGCCAGGCGGGCGCCAGCGTGCGCAGCGTCCTTCTTTCCTCTTTGGTGCAAAGGGGGCAAGCGCAGCCGCGGAGTACCGAGGCATCTGGCAAAGGTTGCCATTTCGGTGCAACGAGACCAGGACAAAGCGGACTACGAGACGGAGGTCACCATGGAGCCCAGCACGGCGTCACCGCAGAGTCTTTCGCAGGCGAAGACCACCTTTAGTCAGGATAAGTGTACTAGATGTTCCCCTTTGAATTGGCCAATTGTGGGCGCCCTTCCCGCTCGATATTTGGGAAGAGGCCCAGGGCCTTTGCCTATAAATAGGGCCGGCCACCCACGTAGCAAAGGGTTCGGTTCGGTTCGGTTTGATCAGTTGGTAGATTGGAGAATAGGGTTCGGCGCGAGGATCCGACTAGCAAGCAGAGTGAGTAAGTGAGAGAGAAAGGTGACTGAACTCCTCCCAGCAGTTCATCACCCCAGCCAAGAACAGACCCTTGCGAGGCAATTCTTCCTTGTACTGTTCATCATCACCAGCCCCAGGAGGCAATCCATCCACCACACACTGGAGTAGGGTATTACACCACAATGGTGGCCCGAACCAGTATAAATCTTGTGTCTCTTGTGCGATTCTTTTAGTAGTTTAGATCTTTGTGAGACGGGGAGGTAGAAGGCGTGATTTCCGCGTGCACCCCAGTGTTCGAACCTTAAGGGTCTGCTGGAACCCGAAATCTGACATTTGGCGCGCCAGGTAGGGGTGCGCCGGAATCTGTCCTCCACCGCTCCGTTCTCCTCCGACCGTCGCATCCATGTCCGACGCTCGACGGGCCCGCACCGAGCACCGGGCCGCCATCGCTTCTCGCGTCTCCCAGACGGCCCCCGTCGGTGGGCGTCCTCGTCGTTCCCCTTCGCCCGCCGTCAACGCCGCCACCGGCCCGGCGGGGGGCAAGCAGCAAGTGTCGTCTCAGCACCCGTCCGTGCGGCAAGACGGCCGCGCCGCTACTCCATCACTCGCACCAGCCGGTTCTTTGTCCCGCGCGCTTCGCGCACCCTTGGAGGCTCGAGCTGCGCTCCTCGCGGCAAACGAGCTCGTGCGCTACCGCCCCGTCGACGACGTCTACGAAGAGTGGCTCGACCGCGTCGCCGAGCTTGTCCGTGCAGCAGGGGGCTCTTCCACGCCGTCCGTCCCTCTGCGCCACACTCCGCCCCGCGCGGGCAACGAAGCTCTAGAGGCGCACCGGCCGCCTCCCCTCCAAGAAGATGCCATGGCTCCAAGGCGCTTGGCCCCTCGGCGGAACCCGCTCTGTCAGGCGCCAGCGCAGCAAGAGCGGAGCTGCCTAGAAGTTCCTCGCCCGCAAGGGGCTGCCAGGGCGCTCCCTGCTCCGGCACGCCGCGACCCTGCTCCAGCTCCGGCGCAACAAACCCCGCCCTGCTCCTAGCTGCAGCGCGTGGGGACCCTCAAGACCAAGCTCTTCACCAACCGAAGCCTTTCATGGCCACCGCGGGCTGCCGCGCCTACACCACTGAGCTGCGTAGCGTCGCGTGGCCCGGCAAGTTCAAGCCTGACCTGCCTCCTCGCTACGACGGCATGACCGATCCCGCAGAGTTCCTCCAGCTCTATGAGCTGCGCATCGAGGCTGCCAGCGGGGATGAAAAGGTCATGGTGAACTGGTTCCCCATGGCGCTTAAGGAAGGAGCTCGAACCTGGCTCCTGAATCTGGCTCCAGGCACGATCTCCTCCTGGGACCAGATGCGCGCCCGCTTCATCGCCAACTTCCAAGGTACTCGCGACCGCCCGCCCGCCGTGAGCGACATGCGCCGCATCAAGCAACAACCCGGAGAGACCCTGCAAAAATACATCCAGCGCTTCAACAGCGCGCGCCTCAAGATCCCCAAGGTGTCCGAGGAGGCCATCATCTCGGCCTTCTCTGACGACGTGCGCGACGTCAAGATGAAGGAGGAGCTGGCGATGCACGAAGACCTTTGCACCTCCCTGGAGCTGTTCAACTTGGCGAACAAGTGCGCCAGGGCTGAGGAGGGACGTCTCTCCCTCCTCGAGCTGCCTGCTGTAGACCCAGAAGAGAAGAAGCCCAAGGCCAAGGACGTGAAGCGCAAGGGGGCTGCCGTACTCGCGACAGAACCAGACACAAAGCGGGGCAAGGATTTGCCCGAACCCTCCAGGGGCAGCCGGTACTATGTGTACCATGACCTCCACACCCACAACACCAACGAATGTCAAGAGCTCCGCGCCGTGCGAGAAGGAAGGATCGGCCGTTGCCCTGACCGTGCTGACCGAGGCTACGGCCGAGGAGGAGGAATAAACCCAGGACGCTGGGAAGATCGAGGCCCGTGCCAAGGGTGGCGCGACCAGCCTCACGAGGACCGCTGGCGGGACCTGCCTCGCGAGGGAGACTGGAGGGATCAGCCTCGTGAGGATCGCCCTCATGGCAATGCAGGCCTACCTCCACTGCCGCCTCAGCCAAGGAGGAACGAAGACCGCCATCAAGACGAGGGGGCTGGGGGCTTCCAAGAGCCGCGCGCAATCGCCTGCATCCTAGGCGGAGCTCAAGCCCAGCCTCTCAACGTATCTTCAAGCAGTTTGCCCGTGAAGTGAATGCAGTTCTCCCCAGGCTCGAAGCAACGCGCCCCCTCAGGTGGTCGGCGTGTGCCATCACGTTCAGCTCAGTAGACCAGCTCAAGTGCGCATCCACGGCCGGAGTCCTCCCGATGCTCTGCTCCCCAGTCATCAGCAATGTGCTGGTCACCAAGACACTCATCGATGGTGGGGCGGGGCTCAACGTCCTATTCGTGGAAACATTCAACAACCTCCAAGTGCCCTATGACCAGCTTCAGCCGACCAAGCCTTTCTCCGGGATCACCGACGGTTCCACAATCCCGAACGGGCAGGTCCGCCTCCCTGTCACCTTCGGGGCACACAACAACTACCGCACCGAGCTCATCGACTTCGACGTCGCCCACATCCGCCTGCCGTACAACGCCATCCTCGGGTACCCAGCGCTGGACAAGTTCATGGCTGTGACTCACCACGGCTACAACGTCCTCAAGATGCCAGGAAGTGGCGGAGTCATCACGGTGCCCTGTGAAGAGAAGGATGCAGTGTGTTCCCTGGAGCGAGCCTATGAGGCCGCGTCGCTAGAAGACCCAGATCGCGGAAGCGGGAGGCTTCCTGAGGCCACCCCCAAGAAGAAGAAGACGTCGTCCGGCTCAGCCCCTCAGGAGGCAGGCCCTTCAGGGCCCGTCTCTGCCCAGGGGGACCCTCCTTCCATCGCATAGGGAAGCGCGCCCAGCGCCCTCCTCAGGCAGGGCTCGGGGGCTCTCACCTGGAGGGCCACCGACCTAGTCAGGGTCACGAGGGAGGTGCTTGGGCACCATGTGGAGGCGTGCTTTGAAGCACGTTTCCCCCGAGAGGGAGCCGTGCAAGGAAGGTCAGACCAGCAGGAGTTCCTTAACAAGGCCATTCAAGAACTACAGGAGACAAGAATCATGAGAGGTTGCCGCCGCCTACCAGCTGTGGCCCCACATCCAGGCGAGGATGGTGGGCTGCGCGTCTGCGTCAATGTACCAAGGCTCAATCAGATCGCCACGACGGAGCGTCTCTAGCCCTCACGAGTGGGGCGCTGCGGGGGTCCACCCCACAGCTATGTTCGCATGCCCTATGGCCTGCCGAGCATGGCTGCAGCGCACCGGCGCCTCATGAGGGGCATCATGGAGGCTCAGGAAGACAGGCGTTCCGCGGCCTTGGCGGAGATGAAGGCAGCTCGCGAGGAGTCACGAGTTCGTCCGGAGCCTCCCGAGGCCCCGGGGCCTGGGGGCTCGTGAGGATCAGCTTCCGCAGCCCACCGAGTCTGCTGCACCAACGCCACTTCGCCGACGACATCCTCAGGTGACATCTTTCAAGTTCCATTCCCAGCTGGGAGCGCCCTCCCAGGGTTGCGTCACTCCCAGGCCACGTGGGTCCGTCCCTTTGGCATGTATCCCCTTTTATCTTTCGGTCGTTAGTTTGCCTTGTTGGGGGCGCCCCTCGGGCTGCATCATCCCCAAGCCGCTCGGGCCAGACCCAGCGGCGTGTATCTCACTCGCGTTTATTTCCAACTATGCATTACCTATCACGCTTAACTGCATGATGCCTGTCCGCGGCATCCTTTCTTCTCCATGTCGGCCACTTGCACGTTAAAGGGGGGGTGCCTGAGAATCGCGACTCAGGGCTCTTACTGGCTCTCCAGCCCTCACCCTCTGGCCTTGTCCATGGCATCGCGACCTGGCATACCAGCGACGGCTGAGACAAGCTCGAGGGCCGGGACCCGAGGACGTAGAGTACCGGCATCTAACCAAATTTTGCAGGGACACATCTCAAGATACGGCCCAGTGCCAGGCGCAACCCGCCTAGAGGTAGGGCCTCATGAGTCCTGCGCTGGCTCATGGGTGCCCAGATACACCTCACCTAGCCCTACCGTGCCGGCCACGTGTCAGGGCGGGGCTATACACGCCCCGGGGGTTCCTCCCGGAGGGGAGCCCCCTCCCACGTACCAGTGGAAGCACCATGCTCCACGCTGGCTGACGACACTGCCGAGGCGCGGCTATGCCCGTACACATACGGAAGCGCTATGCTCCGCGCTGGTGATAAACAACTGGGGGCGGCCTCCGGGCCGCATTAACCTCAGGGATCCCAGAGCTCAGTGGCTGGCCTCATCGCAACGCCTCCCCTCGGGAGTGCCGCGCGAGGGGGCTAGGCACGGGGGCTACGGCTGGGTCACGCCCAGACGTACGCCGCCAGGCCAGGCCCCTCGGGCCTGGTTCGTCGCACGCCTCTCCCCGAGCGGAGCCAAGGTATGAAGGCCGTTTGCGCGTCAAGGGGGACCCCTGAGCATCGCGACTCAGGGGCCTAACTGGTCCCGTAGCCCCTCACTCCTTAGTTCCGAAAGGCTATGCTGGGTGAGGTACGCGCGGGGCCAGGCTCTGCAGACGTAGAACGGTAGCCCCGCTTACATCGCACCTCATCACCCGCTGTTTGCGCGTCAAGGGGGACTCCTGAGCATCGCGACTCAGGAGCCTAACTGGGTCCGTAGCCCCTCACTCCTTAGTTCCGAAAGGCTATGCTGGGTGAGGTACGCGCGGAGTCGGGCTCTGCAGACGTAGAACAGAAGATACACCTACATCGCGCCTCCCTACTTGCTGTTCGCGCGCCAAGGGGGACTCCTGAGCATTGCGACTCAGGAGCCTAACTTGTCACGTAGCCCCTCACTCCTTTGGTCCCGTCCTGGTTTCCGGTCGGGGCTAATGCTGGGTGAGGCACGCACGGGGCCGGGCTCTGCTGGGGCAGAACACAAGCAAGTAGGGAAGAAAAGCATAAAACTCAAGGAACTTAAAAGCAAATATTACAGTCCACACTGTCATCTCAATAACAAACGCAAGTTTAAATGCCTCCCCGAGGAGTGGTGCATGTGCAGGAATTGAAAGGAGAACAGGGATGGAACGGAGTCACTTGTCGGTGGTGAAGCTGTGCGGAGCGGCTTCGCCTCATGGAGCAGCGGGGCCGGCAACGCCTTGCCTTGGCTTGGTGCTGAAGGCCCGAAACTTCCTCAGCAGCGCCTCCGCGCGCCCCTTCACGGCTTCGACAGCAGCGGCAGCACCCTCGCCGCTCACCGGTTCCAGCAGGCCGTCGAGGTCGGTGTTGGGATCATGGAGGTAGACGTGGGCGAAGACCCGCGTCAGCGCAGCAGAAGACAAGACGTGCGCCTCGGCCTCGGCCGCGAGGCCGATGCCAAGGGCGACATCCCCAAGGGCCTTAACCAGGAAGGGAATCAGCTTGGCGGGGCCGTCCCCGTCACCGGCTAGCGGGCTGTCCAGGCCGCTCTCGTAAAGCATCTTCAGCAAAGCACGGGCATCTTTCTCCATGTCCGCGAAGGCCACGCGATCCTCGGCAAGAACCCGAGCCTTAGCGTCCAGCTCGACCTTCGTCACCTCCAGCTCCTTCAACGCGCCTAGGTGGTCGCGGCGCTTCTTGAGCTTGGCCTCCTGGTCCTCGAGCGCCGCCTCGCGCGCCTTCGCCCCCTTCTCCAGCTCTTGGCGCAGGCGGACCTCCTCCGCAAGCTGGCCCCGCAGGCCTTGCAGCTCGTCCTCCAGCGCCTTGCAACGGCCGCGGACTTCAACCACCTCTCCCAGGGCCGCGTCTCGAGCAGCCTTCGCCTCGAGGGTGGCCTGCCTCTCTCTGTCACAGGCCGTTGAGGCCTGAACCAGCGCCGCCCGAATTGAAGCATCAGAACGAATCCACCCCGAAGCCAGTTCCAGGCGCCCGGCCACCAGGCGAGGGTCGGCACCGAGAAGATCCTGCCGCAGCCGGTCCAGTTCGGCGACAACACGCTCCAAGATGGAAGGAGGCGGAGAAACGTCGGTGCGCCCCAAGACAACAGGAGGAGCCGGGGAAGCAACGATCAGTGGAATGGGAGGAGAAAGTAGCGGCGGCGAGGCAGCAGTGTCCTGAGGCGGAGTCCGCTGCGCCTCCACAGCCGTAGCAGCGGCGCCAGACGGGGGCACCTCTGGAGTCACTTGGGCCATGGGGGCTGAGCTCGCCCCAGCCAGCTCAGCCAAGCCTCGCAAGGATGCGCGGGCAGGAGAGGCCCGTGCGTCACGATCTCCCTCCCCTGCAGGCGAAGGCGTCGCCACAGATGGGACCTCAGGGGCTCCCTTCGGCTTCTTCGCCGCAGGCGCCAGCCTATTCAAGAGAAGCAACCATCAAGCCTCGTCGGTGGAACGAAAAACAAAAGACCAAGGATCAAGCACTTACGGGTCTTCGCGGGTGAGCTCGGGCAGCCTCCGGCCTAACTTGAAGCCTGACAGCTGGCTGGAAGGGCCGACCTCAGAAGCAGAAGGCGCGTCCCCGGTTCGCCCCGGAGTCAGGATGGACCCGCGGGAGATCAGCTCGGTCCTGTCCTTCTTCGAGATCGTGGGCGAGCTCCCGCTACCCTGCACATCATCATCATCATCATCATCATCATCATCAGCGTCATCGCTCAGGCGGAGAGTGCGGGACCCGCGCCGGGGGAGGGGAGCCCTCGACTCTCCATCAGTCGCCCCAGAGTCGGGCCCCTCCCCCCGCTCCTCTTCCTCCTCCTCATCGCTGGAGTCGCCGGAGGGCACATCCACCGGTCCTTCAGAAGCCACCGCGGGCACGAGCCCGACCCCGTTAAAAACAGGCATGGACTTCACCACCCGCTTCCAGTCGTCACGAAGGAACAAGGGCTTGGGAGCGTCCTTCGGCCTTGCCACCTCGCCCCCGACCAGAGATTGGAGAACCGCGGTCACATCCTCTTCATCCACAGCCTCGGGGCACGGATGAGGCCTCCACATTGGAGGAGAGTACTGCCGGAGCGGAGCCAGCTGGTGCTCCAGGAACTCCTTCAGCAGCGACGCACCGGTCAACTTCGCTGCTGCCATGTTGGCTGGCCTCAGGCCAGCGTCCATCTTCTCCAACACCAGTTTCGCGCGGGGGTCCATGAGCTCCGCTCGGCACCAGTCGCTGGAGCTCACGGGCTGCTCCGTGGGCAAGATCAGCCGAGGGTGGATGCGCCCGGCATCTGCCAAGACCCACTTGCTCCTGAAGCCCTCAATCCTCTTCCCGGGATTCGAGATGGCAATGGTGCCGCCATACACGATGAAGCCCGCGCACGCAGAAAGAGAGCTGCTGAAGATCCGGAGGGAGAAGTAGTGGCGCAGCAGGGCCACCGAAGGCTGCACCCCTACGTGGGCCTTGCAGTAGTAAGCAAAGATCGCCAGAAGGAGGACAGAGTTGGGGTGGAGATGCAGAGCCTGCAAGTCGTAATGGCGAAGGACGGAGAAGAAGAACTCGGAGAAGGGAGGCACCAAGCCCGCAGCAATGGAGCTTACAAAGAGAGGATAAAAGGTGCTCCCTCGGCCCTCGGGGATGGCGGAGCCGGCCTTGAACACCTCCGTCCCGTTGACGCCCAGCGCCGTCACCATTCGGCACAGCCGGGCAAGGCTTGCCTTGGACACATTCGGCAGATCCAGAGTAGGGGAATACCAAGCTTTGGCCGGAGGCCGACGAGGCGCCATGGCTTCCTAGGTCGCGCAGCTGGGGTAGATCTGTAAGTTTAGAGGAAGAAAGGGAAGGCGCAAGAAAGGGGATCTGAGCCGCGACCGGAGAGAGCGAAAGGTGAAGTCTTGGTAGATGCCGCTCCTTTACCAACCTGCGCGGTTGCTGAAGCACCCACGTCCCATCAACCGCCACGCGGCGCCCAAGGCCGCAGGCTGTTAGGGCCCGCGGCGCTTCGCCCTTGCCCTTTCGCCTCTCGGCACGGCCAAGCCCATCCGCACCTTGGGCCCGGGGGCTACTGTCGGCGTTATGGGAATGGGGGTCCCCAGACTTGCCTGCCTGCGGCCTGCGGCGTGGCTCAAAGGAGGCCCAACATGGCCCATCTGCATCAGCACAGGACTCAAGACCCTCGCGAGGGGCCAAGCCTCGCGAGGCGGACGACACGACGCATCCTCAGGCGCAGCCTCCTCAGGCTGGCTCGCGAGGAGACGGAGATATCAAGGCGGGGTACCTCGCGAGGTGCCCATGACGCAAGCCATGACTATCGAGGGTGCCAGGTGGGCGCCAGCGTGCGCAGCGTCCTTCTTTCCTCTTTGGTGCAAAGGGGGCAAGCGCAGCCGCGGAGTACCGAGGCATCTGGCAAAGGTTGCCATTTCGGTGCAACGAGACCAGGACAAAGCGGACTACGAGACGGAGGTCACCATGGAGCCCAGCACGGCGTCACCGTAGAGTCTTTCGCAGGCGAAGACCACCTTTAGTCAGGATAAGTGTACTAGATGTTCCCCTTTGAATTGGCCAATTGTGGGCGCCCTTCCCGCTTGATATTTGGGAAGAGGCCCAGGGCCTTTGCCTATAAATAGGGCCGGCCACCCACGTAGCAAAGGGTTCGGTTCGGTTCGATCAGTTGGTAGATTGGAGAATAGGGTTCGGCGTGGGGATCCGACTAGCAAGCAGAGTGAGTAAGTGAGAGAGAAAGGTGACTGAACTCCTCCCAGCAGTTCATCACCCCAGCCAAGAACAGACCCTCGCGAGGCAGTTCTTCCTTGTACTGTTCATCATCACCAGCCCCAGGAGGCAATCCATCCACCACACACTGGAGTAGGGTATTACACCACAATGGTGGCCCAAACCAGTATAAATCTTGTGTCTCTTGTGCGATTCTTTTAGTAGTTTAGATCTTTGTGAGACGGGGAGGTAGAAGGCGTGATTTCCACGTGCACCCCAGTGTTTGAACCTTAAGGGTCTACCGGAACCCGAAATCCGACAAACACCAAGAGTAGTGTCCGGTTCTGCAAAATAAGCTTCCACATATTGCCATAGAGAGAATAATATTAACACAAATCAAATCTGCTGACGTATTCCACAGTGCGCCATCACACTACGGCCAAGTCCTTTACTCGAATTGTTTTTACTTTTCCACCTCAGCGTGTTTTGCGAGGCGGTTTCCTTGGCACGTCTTGTCAAAGCATAGATTGTGTACCCCCCTTTTGCGGGATTCTCATCAATATGGACGTGGGTAACCCAACCGCGCCACTTATCATGGCGCTTGGGAGGCAAGCGAGTTTTACTAGGCAGGCGGGGACACACAACCGCATCCGCCCATATAAGGGGATAAGGATCCACCTTTTTACCTATGCCTTCTTCCTCCTTTGCCTATCCATCTCCTGCGCACCCGAGCTCCAGCGCCCAAGCCCGCACTTCCCACCTCAACCTTCTCCAGCAATGTCCGGAGCAGGAGGCAAGTGGATGGTCTCCTCCACCATGGAGGGCCAAGTCAAGAAGCTAAGGAAGGCCGGATACCTGTCCAAGGACATCGCGCACCGGCTTCCCGAAAAGGGGCAGATTCTCCCCACCCCAAGGCCCCATGAGAGGGTGGTATTTCTCCCCCACTTCCTCCGCGGACTGGGTTTTCCACTCCACCCATTTGTCCGGGGGCTCATGTTCTACCACGGCCTGGATTTCCACGATCTGGCCTCGAACTTCATCCTCAACATCTCGGCGTTTATCGTCGTGTGCGAGGCTTTTCTCCGCGTCCACCCTTATTTCGGCCTCTGGCTCAAGACCTTCAATGTCAAGCCCAAGGTGGTGCGCGGCAGCCAGGCGGAGTGCGGAGGCGCCATGGCGGGCAAAATGGCCAACGTCCTATGGTTCGAGGGCTCTTTTGTGGAGACCCTAAAGGGATGGCAATCCGGGTGGTTTTACATCACCGAGCCGCGCGATCCGAAATGGACCGCAGCCCCCGAGTTCCGATCCGGACCCCCCACGCGGCTTGTGTCCTGGAAAGAGACGGGCCTGTCGTGGGGTGACGAAAAAGAGGCGACCGGATTGCAAACATGCATCCAGTCCCTGGTGAACAAGCCAATCCGGCTTGTTAATGTAATCCAGGTTATGCTCGTCCGCTAGATCCTCCCGTGCCAACAACGGGATTTTAATCTGTGGGAGTTCGACCTGGCGCAGCATCAAACCCTCAGCAGGCTCTTCGACACGACATACGAAGACACTTGGAAGATGCTATTCAAGGGCGCCGAGGCTCCCGCATCCGCTTTCGAGGACCGCGGATACAACTCGTAGCGTCACGCTAGCGAGGTAAGCCATCTACACCTTTTATAGGATGTTAAGCTTTTTTCATAGTTTGACTCTATGCAGGATCTAAACTCCCTTACCTTTGACAGGCTTGGCGGGCGATATTCGGACCGATTAACTGTCTGGCTCTGCTACCCGAAGACCCAGCTCCAGCTCTACTAGTGAAGCTGCTGGCTCCGGCACCTTATGTGGTGCCGGATAAGAAGGCCAAGAAGAAGAAGACCACAGGGACTCGAAAGAGTGCCCGCAATGTGGTGGTGTCGGACTTGTCATCTGAAGAGTCCGAGACGCCCTCCTCCCGTGAAAACGAGGAGGAGGAAGAAGAGAACTCTCCCTCCCAGCGGAGGGAGGAGAGAAGAGGAAGGCCGCCCCAACGGGGGAGGCCGAGGGGTCTAGGAAAAGGAAGACCCCTCCGCCGGACTACACCCCCGATGCCGAAGAGGGCGAAGAGGAGTGGCCAAACAGGGCCAAGCGTCCGGCTAAATCGTAAGTTCGGATATCAGAGTAACTCATGATGTTCCTTTGTTGCACAACTTTCCCTAATGTCAAATGTAATTATGCAGTCCGCCCCGGGCCGAAGTCGATGAATCATCGGGTGGCTCCCTGGACTCATCGGACGTGAACTCAGTTCCGCCCGCTGTCTCCCCCCGCACTACGGACAATGCGAAGTGGCGTCGTGACAAGCTCCGGGGCAGGAGGGGGTGGTCCCGGAGGAGCCACAAGGCAACCTCTCGGACTCCAGGAGTGAAGGGGATAAGGCCCCCCAGGGCTCCCAGTCCGGCTTTGTGCCGGACACCGTGCCGAAATCTTCCACAGTTCCGGACCGCGGTAGGCGAACTCCTTCCAAGAGGATCAAGCCTTCTGAGCCGGCGGCCTCCGTCCAACTAGAGGTGCCGGACAATCTGCTGGAGGTGCTTGACGACGCCTCCATCGACGAGGGGCACCGTACTATTATGAGTACGGTGATCCAGAAGGTTCAGTCCGCCAAGAGCGGACTGACTGAAGCTTGCGGTAGCCTTCTAACAGGCTTTGAGGTAAGTAAAAATATGTAAAAATATTACCGCATAGACAGTAGCCCCTGATGCTCTATTTGGCGTTCGGAAAGAAAAGCCGAATAGAGGATCTATTAAATTTCGCACGAGTTTAAAAAAAGAGTCAATATGCGTATGCACGCTTCGCTGCTATCCACCACCGCACTGACTGTGGAGGTGGGTGTCCTGAAGCAGGACCTCGAGCGGACCGAGCAAGAGCTCGGCCTTGCCAATCGGCGACTCGAGGAGAAAGAAGGTAAGAAATACCTTACAGAAAAAGTGCCTATAAAAAGGCGTGATTGCGAAAAGAATAACAGGATTGTACTGCTTATTGTAGGGGCCACGACTGAGGTGGCGACCCTTAAGCAGGCGCTGTCTGAGGCCGAAAAGAAAACGGCCGCGGAGCGCACCGAGCGAGACAGACTTGGGGCTCAGGTCGGCGAGGTGCAGCAAGAGCTTCGGGCTCTCATGAAAAAACATGAGAGTTTGGAGCTTGAGTCAAAGGCGCAAGCATCCGAGCTCGCGATGGCCCTAGAGGCTGCCAAGTCTGCCAAGGCCGAAGCCCAAAAGGCCCTCCAAGAGTTGGAGGAGATGAGGAAGATAGCAGCGGGTAAGTCATTCTTTATGCAAAGCAGAAATATAAAAGTGAACTACTTGTTACTTACCCGGATCCGAAGCTCTCCAGGGGCATTCGCAGATCTTCCCCGCAGCGTATCTAACGCCGCCGCATTCTACCGAGCTGAAGAGGGTAGCTCGACGGAGAAGGTGTTCTGGTCTCAGTATTCTGAGGCCGGACACCCTGTGCCCTTGAGCGACCAGCTGAAACAGCTGGTCGAGCTCCACAAGGCGGCCGAACAGGCCATGAAGGGCTTCATAGTTCGGCTGTGGCCCGGAGAGGCCCTGCCCGGGAGCTATTTCGGGCTGGTGCGGCGGCTGGTGGAGGCCTGTCCGAGGCTCGAGGTCATCAAGCGCTCCGTCTGCATCGAAGGTGCCTGTCGGGCCCTTGCCCGTGCAAAGGTGCACTGGGGTAAGCTGGACGGTGAGAAGCTTGTGAAGGACGGGCCGCCGCCGAGGAAGGAGCATCGCAAGCCCGAGAACTACTACAAGGATGTTCTTGCAGGTGCCCGCCTTGTGGCGGATGAATGTACCAAGGATGTGATTTTTGAATGAACTCGCTCATGTTTATCCTGTGCGCTGAAAACTTGTTCATATGCGCTAAGCAATGCTTATTGAATTTAAAATATTACTTTCTATGCGGCCGTTTATCAAAAATTGAGAGATGGCCAGTCGTCGGCTTCTGCCCCCATGCCACTAGTGCTGGGGTGTTCGGGATAAACCTGAGCGCTCTTTTTCCCATAGTTGGGTCCTTCGAGGGAGGCGCTCAGCACAACGAACCAGGCAATCGGACTATAATGCTTGAACACTCTCACTTAGCCATAGAACTCTATAATTTTAAATTTCGGCGAAGCCCCTAGTTCGGAAGACCGAGTTCGGGGCGCTATCCACGCCTTGGCCGGACAAAGCCAGCTCCTTGCTCGAAGCGGCATAAGCCTTTAGGGACTCGAAAAACCTCTCGAACAGCGACTGGTCTCTCGCCACATCATGACAGTCAGTTTTAGCTTTCTCCACTGAGGTGCTTAACCCAGCTGAACCGGGGTACAATCGCAGTGGTTCTCCTAGTGCTACCTTAGCCGATAGAGCGGAACATAAGGCACCAAAACATAGGAGCCGGGCAAACCCAACTATTGACCTAAATCATGATTCGGAGCCGATGCATATAGTGCTATAAGTTCGGGGTGCTGCACTTGTGAAAGTGTATGGACTTCTCACTCCATTATGAGGGGTACTGAAGCCCCTAGCGTGTTTGCCGTACCATGGTGTACGGGTGCAATCATGTCATTTAATAAACATATATGTGAAAAGAAGATAATGCAAAAAATAGACAGAAAGCTATGCATTGTTTATAGAGAGGCTATTTATGAAAGCTGAACGATACAAATAGTGTGGTAAGCAAAAGATATTGGACTATTTAGTATGTCCTGACCAGGGGCAGGCCGCGGAATTGTATTTAAAACAGGTATACTGCTCGTAACAGAGACCACCTGGGAGTTCCATAATGCGGCATGGCTTGTCTGCCTCCCTGGATCTTGCATCGTTTGTGCGGCAGTCGAATTGCCGAACAGGTTGTCCAAAGTATGGAGTCCTGAAAGTAAGAAAAAATTAAAAAAGAATTCGACAGCCCCTAGTATGTTTTAAGCCGTATTTTGGGCATGCCATTATTGTGCCCCTTCCATTGTGCCCATGGTATTTCAAGGGCGTAGTTATGTATGCGAGGTACTGGTTTCGCTATGTCACGAGAGCTGGGGTTGGGGCCGCATTGCTACGCTTGCTCAGAGTGTGCCAGGCGGTCCTGCTGTGGGTTACTCCGGGCGCGCTTGGCAGTGTCTGGCTTTTTAATGGCCGGACTAGAGAATTGCCTGAGAAGGCTACTTTGTACCTCCGCTGCGAGAGCCGCCGTGTGCTCCTCCGTACGGAGGGAGCGTTCGGTGTTTCCGTTGACCGTGATTACTCCTCGAGGGCCTGGCATCTTGAGCTTGAGATATGCATAGTGCGGCACCGCATTGAGCTTTGCGAATGCGGTTCGTCCGAGCAGGGCGTCATAGCCACTGCGAAATGGGACTATATCGAAGATTAACTCTTCGCTTTGGAAATTGTCTGGTGATCCGAAGACCACATCAAGTGTTACTGAGCCTGTACAGTTGGCTTCTACACCTGGTATAACGCCTTTAAAGGTCGTTTTTGTGGGCTTAATCCTTGAGGGATCTATGCCCATTTTCCGCACTGTATCCTGATAAAGCAGGTTCAGGCTACTGCCGCCGTCCATGAGGACTCTTGTGAGATGAAATCCGTCGATGATTGGGTCAAGAACCAATGCGGTGATGCCGCCATGATGGATGCTAGTGGGATGATCCCTTCGATCAAAAGTGATCGGGCAGGAGGACCATGGGTTGAACTTTGGGGCGACTGGCTCCATCGCGTATACGTCCCGTAGCGCACGCTTCCGCTCCCACTTGGGAATGTGGGTTGCGTATATCATGTTCACCGTCCGCACTTGTGGGGGAAAGCCCTTCTGTCCATTGTTGTTCGGCGGCTTGGGCTCCTCCTCGTCGTCGCTGTGCAGCCCCCTTGTCTCTGTTTTTGGCCCTTAACTTGCCTGCCTGCTTGAACACCCAACAATCCCTGTTAGTGTGATTGGCTGGCCTTTCGGGGGTGCCATGTATCTGGCACAAGCGGTCGAGTATTCGGTCCAAACTGGACGGGCCCTGAGTATTCTTTTTGAATGGCTTTTTCCGCTGATCGGATTTATAGCCTTTGAATCCGGCATTGACTGCCGTGTCTTCATTGCTGTCGCTGCTAACGCGGCATTTTTGCTTATTCCGACGTGTCCTGCCACTTTTGTCCTTGGTATCCGAATTACCAGGGTTCTTTGATAAGTTGTTACTGCGAGCTAGCCAGCTTTCTTCTCCCGCGCAAAAGCGGGTCATGAGTGTCGTGAGGGCTGCCATAGATTTCGGCTTTTCCTGTCCCAGGTGCCGGGCAAGCCATTCGTCGCGGATGTTATGCTTGAAGGCTGATAGGGCCTCTGCGTCCGGACAGTCGACTATCTGGTTTTTCTTTGTTAGGAACCGTGTCCAGAATTGTCTGGCCGATTCCTATGGCTGCTGAATTATGTGGCTTAAGTCATCGGCATCCGGTGGTCGCACGTAAGTGCCCTGGAAGTTGTCGAGGAATGCGGCTTCCAGGTCCTCCCAAGAACCGATTGAGTCTGCTGGCAAGCTATTAAGCCAATGCCGGGCCGGTCCTTTAAGTTTGAGCGGGAGGTATTTGATGGCATGTAGATCATCGCCGCGTGCCATGTGGATGTGAAGGAGATAATCCTCGATCCATACCGCCGGATCTGTTGTGCCATCGTATGATTCAATGTTTACGGGTTTGAAACCCTCTGGGATTTTATGATCCATTACTTCATTCGTGAAGCATAGCGGGTGTGCGGCGCCTCTGTACTGGGCTATATCACAACACAACTCGGAAGGCCTATGTCTGTTGTGTTCGGCCCGGTCGGATTTGTTGTATCCGGAGTGAAGATCATCGTCACGTGCCGTAGGGCGCCTGCGCGATCCGTAGATCGATCTTGTTTGTCTTGCCTTATCCTCCAGTACGTCTCACAGGTCTGGCGCATTTTCCCGTGCCTTAGTTGAGCGGCGTCGGGGCATGGCTTGGGTGGAGGGCCGAGAGGCCTCTCTGTCGCGGCCGTGAGGTGGCCGGTCTGCCATGTCATGCGCTGGTGATGTAGGTGCTTCCTCCTCTGATCGGGGTAGCGGCCTGCGCTTTGGGTAACTCTTGGAGGGGCGTTCGAGTTCATACTCTTCGGCCGCAAGGACTTCAGTCCATCTATCAGCTAGCAAATCTTGGGCAGCTCTAAGCTGTTGCTGCTTTTTCTTGAGGCTGCTTGCCGTGGCTAAAAGCCTGCATTTAAAGCGCTCTTGTTTGGCGGGGTCTGATGGTATGACGAATTCGTCGTCATCGAGGCTTGCCTCGTCTTCGGAGGGAGGCATGTAGTTATCATCCTCGACCTCTCGGTCTGCCGCTCTCTCATGAGGGCTGGCTTCTCCATCTTCCTGTGCCAAATCTTGCTGAGGTGGGTGTTCTTCGGCGCTATCCGGGGTAGTATTATCTCCCATGCCGGAATCACCATTTTTGCTTTGGCGGGATTTAGAGCGGCGCCGCTGACACCGGCGCTTTGGCTGTTTCTTGGGGGTGTCATCCTCCACTGTTCCATCGCCATCTCCATCTTTTGGAGTATCCACCATATATATGTCAGATGATGAGGTGGCCTTCCAGCGCCCTACAGGTGTTGGTTCCTGTTCGTCTCCTACATCGTCGTCCATACCGTCAATGTCTTCAGAGCCGAAGTCAAGCATGTCGGTTAAATAATCGACAGTGGCTACAAAGTGGGTGGTGGATGGGCTTTGAATATCTTCATCGTCTGTATCCCACCCTCGCTGACCGTAATCCGACCAGGGCTCTCCTGATAAAGAGAGAGACTTAAGAGAATTCAGGATGTCGCCAAAAGGCGAGTGTTGAAAGATGTCTGCGGCAGTGAACTCCATTATCGGCGCCCAATCGGATTTGATTGGCAGGGGCACGGGGGGTTCGGAGTCCGGGGAGGAGTCCGGATCCTCGGAGTCACGGGTCGTGCAGAGTGCGGGGCTAGCGTTCGGCTTGATCACCTTTGAGATCGTAGCCCCCGAGGTGACGTCCAACCGCTCGTCCTCGATTGGCACAATAGGCTCCGAGTTAGGGGTCGGAACCGATGCGTGTGCGGCCTCCAGGACACTGTCCGGAGGCAGAGCTAGATCATGCCCCTCGAGATAGTGCGGCGCGCTTGGCCGTGGCTCGAACCCATCGAAGATCAAGTCTCCACGGATGTCATCCGTGTAGTTTAAGCTTCCAAACCTGACTCGATGGCCAGGGGCGTAGCTTTCGATCTGCTCCAGGTGGCCAGGCGAATTGGCCCGCAGAGCGAACCCGCCGAAGACGAAGATCTGTCCGGGGAGAAAAGTCTCACCCTGGACCGCATCATTGTTGACGATTAAAGGAGCCATCGGGCCTGAAGGCGACGACACAGAGGAACTCTCAATGAAAGCACTAATGTCAGTGTCAAAACCGGCGGATCTCGGGTAGGGGGTCCCGAACTGTGCGTCTAGGCCGGATGGTAACAGGAGGCAGGGAACACGATGTTTTCCAAGTTCGGGCCCTCTTGATGGAGGTAAAACCCTACGTCCTGCTTGATTAATATTGATGATATGGGTAGTACATGAGTAGATCTACCACGAGATCAAGGAGGCTAAACCCTAGAAGCTAGCCTATGGTATGATTGTTGTATATGGAGTTGATGTCCTACGGACTACAACCATCCGGTTTATATAGACACCAGATAGGGTTAGGGTTATATAGAGTCGGTTACAATGGTAGGAGATCTTGAATCTCCGCATCGCCAAGCTTGCCTTCCACGCCAAGGAAAGTCCCATCCGGACACGGGACAGAGTCTTCAATCTTGTATCTTCACAGTCCAGGAGTCCGGCTACCCGAACACCCCCTAATCCAGGACTCCCTCACCCCCACTCTCGTCTCGGTTCCTGCGCCCTCCCCTCAGTTCCACCTCGCTCTCCTCCTCGTTCCCCACCACACCCGAACACCGCCATGGACCCGCCATCGTGAATCGCGCGGCCACAGCCATCGCCTCGCCGCGCATGCGTGTCCGTCATCGCCTCCATCGTCTTCCTCGTCCATCGGTGGCCTCAGCTAGAGCTGGGGAGCCTCGAATCACCGGATCCCCTTCGCCCACATCACTGGCGACCGCGTTCTTCTTCATCTCCGGCGCCAGCCTTTGCTGCTACTAATCCGTCACGGGCCACCGTGTGTGCCGCTAGGTGAGCCCCCACTTCCTTCCCTCTCTCTCTCTCTCTCGACGCCGTTCGCTAGATGTGCGCGCCGCCCCACTTGCCCGAGCATGTCGCCGCACGCGCTCGTCGCCGGCAGCTGTCCGGTGACCATTTGGTCCCGGGCTCGTGCCCGTCGTGCTCGCACGCGCACGTGAGGCCTCCTAGCCATTTGGAGTGCTTGCTGCCGCGCCGCATCGCCGTTCCCTCTCACGGACGAACTCCGGCGGCCGCCTCTCTGCTTCTTGTCGCCGCTCCGGTGCGTCTCCGGCATCGCCATCACCCTCACTTGATGTGCCTGAGCCCCTGCTTTCGAACGCACCCAAACGCGCGTAAAATCATGCCCCATACCGTCGTTTCCCTCTCGCGGCCGAACGCCGGCGTCCGCCCCGCTCGTCGCCGGTGATGCTGCGGCCCTCCTCCGGCCACGCCACCACCACCACTAGATGCGCCTCTGCGCGCTCGTTCGAACGAGCCCAGGCTCGCGCGGATCCGTGCCCCGTGCGCAAGTTCCGGCGAACTCCGGTGGGTCTGTGTCGTGCTTTTGGTCGTCGGCGGCGAGGGCCGGCCCTGCTGACCTGGCACCACAGGTCCCACCACCTGTCCCACTGACTGGTGGGCCCAGGGCCCCCCTGTTGACCAGTTGACTGGGTCAACTGCTAACTAGGCCGCCCCTGTCCCATTGACCTATAGGCCCCACCTCAATAAACGAGATAAAAAAGGAATAATTGGTTAATTAAATAGTTTAGCTAATTAAAACCCTAATCTCTCACTGACTGCTAGGGCCCACCCACTAATTGACCTATTTAGTTACTCTAACCCCCCTATTATTGCCCCCTGACAATGACATGTGGGTCCCACTGGACCCACCTGTCTGGTTTGACTGGTCACCCGACCAGTTGACCTGCTGACATCATTCTGATGTCATACCTGCGTCATCATTCACTGTTTTGGATAATGTTAGAATTAAATAACTAATTAAAATCAAAAAATGATTTAAATCTTTAGAAAATCATATCTTTTAATCCGTAACTCAGATGAAAATACTTTTTACATGAAAGTTGCTCAGAATGACAAGACGAACCCGGATACGCAGCCCGTTCGTCCGCCACGCATCCCTAGCATAGCAAACACGCAACTTTCCCCCTCCGTCTCCTCTGCCCGAAAACGCGAAACACCGGGGATACTTTCCCGGATGTTTTCCCCTTCACCGGTACCACCTCGTACCGCGTTAGGGCACACCTAGCATCACGCTTTGTCATGTCGTGCATCGTCATGCATTTGTTTGCATTATATTTATTGTTTCTTCCCCCTCTTCTCTCGCTAGACACCGAGACCGACGCCGCTGCTACCCAGTACAACTATGGTGTTGACGACCCCTCTCTCTTGCCAGAGCAACTAGGCAAGCCCCCCCCCTTGATCACCAGATATCGCCTACTCTACTCTCTATACTGCTTGCATTAGAGTAGTGTAGCATATTACTGCTTTCCATTAATCCTATCCTGATGCATAGCCTGTCCTTGCTACTACTGTTGTTACCTTTACCTACAATCCTAATGCTTAGTATAGGATGCTAGTTTATCATCAGTGGCCATACATTCTTCTCTGTCTGCCATGCTATACTATCGGGCCATGATCACTCGGGAGTTGATCACGGGTATATACCTATACATAATATATGATACTTGTGGTGACTAAAGACGGGTCGGCTCGTAGGAGTACCCGCGAGTGATTCACAGATTGGGTCCGAAAGGACGTTTGTCCCGACGGCCCTCTGAGTGGATCTTTGTGGCGAAGCGACAGGGTAGGTTGAGACCACCTAGGAGAGAGGTGGGCCTGGCCCTGGTCGGCGTTCGCGGTTATTTCAAAACAACACGTTTAACGAGATCTTGGTATTTGATTTGAGTCTGGCTACTGGCCTATACGCACTAACCATCTACGCGGGGACAGTTATGGGCACTCGATGTCGTGGTATTAGTCGAAGCCTTCGTGACGTCAGCGACTGAGCGGCGCACGCCGGGTTGGACTGGAACGCCTACTCTTGTATAAGGGAGGCTAGGTCTGCTTGCCGGCCGCGTACGCAACGTGCCGGTGTGCAATGGGCGATGGGCCCAGACCCCTGCGCCATAGGATTTAGACCAGCGTGCTGACCTCTCTATTGTGCCTAGGTAGGGCTACGATGTGTTGATCTTCCGAGGCCGGGCATGACCCAGAAAAGTGTGTCCGGCCAAATGGGATCGAGCGTGTTGGGTTATGTGGTCCACCTCTGCAGGGAAGTTAATCTATTCGAATAGCCGTGATCTTCGGTAACAGGACGACTTGGAGTTGTACCTTGACCTTATGACAACTAGAACCGGATACTTAATAAAACGCACCCTTCCAGGTACCAGATACAACCGGTGGTCTCTCTCACACAGGGCGAAGAGGGGCGGATCATCGGGTAGGATTATGCTATGCGATGCTACTTGGAGGACTTCAGTCTGTTCTCTTCTACATGCTGCAAGACGGAGGCAGCCAGAAGCGTAGTCTTTGACAGGATTAGCTATCCCCCTCTTATTCTGACATTCTGCAGTTCAGTCCACTGATATGGCCCCTTTACACATATACCCATGCATATGTAGTGTAGCTCCTTGCTTGCGAGTACTTTGGATGAGTACTCACGGTTGCTTTGCTTCCCCCTTTTCCCCTTTCCTATACCCGATTGCTACGACCAGACGTTGGAGCTCAGGAGCCAGACGTCACCGTCGATGACGACTACTACTACTCGGGAGGTGCCTACTACTACGCGCAGCCCGCTGACGACGACCAGGAGTAGTTTAGGAGGATCCCAGGCAGGAGGCCTGCGCCTCTTTCGATCTGTATCCCAGTTTGTGCTAGCCTTCTTAAGGCAAACTTGTTTAACTTATGTCTGTACTCAGATATTGTTGCTTCTGCTGACTCGTCTATGATCGAGCTCTTGTATTCGAGCCCTCGAGGCCCCTGGCTTGTAATATGATGCTTGTATGACTTATTTTATTTGTAGAGTTGTGTTGTGATATCTTCCTGTGAGTCCCTGATCTTGATCGTACACGTTTGCGTGTATGATTAGTGTACGATTAGATCGAGGGCGTCACACCTTCTTATCCTCCAAATACTTGGGGCAGTTCCGCTTCCAGTGACCAGTCCCTTTGCAGTAGAAGCACTCAGTCTCAGGCTTAGGTCCAGACTTGGGCTTCTTCACTTGAGCAGTAACTTGCTTGCCATTCTTCTTGAAGTTCCCCTTCTTCCCTTTTCCCTTTTTCTTGAAACTAGTGGTCTTGTTAACCATCAACACTTGATGCTCCTTCTTGATTTCTACCTCCGCAGCCTTTAGCATCGCGAAGAGCTTGGGAATTGTCTTATCCATCCCTTGAATATTATAGTTCATCACGAAGCTTTTGTAGCTTGGTGGCAGTAATTGAAGAACTCATTCAATGACACTATCATTAGGAAGATTAACTCCCAGTTGAGTCAAGTGGTTGTGGTACCCAGACATTCTGAGTATATGTTCATTGACAGAACTATTCTCCTCCATTTTGCAGCTATAGAACTTATTGGAGACTTCATATCTCTCAATTCAGGCATTTGCTTGAAATATTAACTTCAACTCTTGGAACATCTCATATGCTCCATGATGTTCAAAATGTCTTTAAAGTCCCGATTCTAAGCCGTAAAGCATGGCACACTAAACTATCGAGTAGTCATCAGCTTTGCTCTGCCAGACGTTCACAACGTCCGTCGTTGCTCCTGCAGCAGGTCTTGCACCTAGCGGTGCTTCCAGGACGTAATTCTTCTACGCAGCAATGAGGATAATCCTCAGGTTACGGACCCAGTCCGTGTAGTTGCTACCATCATCTTTCAACTTAGCTTTCTCTAGGAACGCATTAAAATTCATGGGAATGTAGCACGGGCCATTGATATGCAACAACATAGACATGCAAATACTATCAGGTACTAAGTTCATGATAAATTAAAGTTCAATTAATCATATTACTTAAGAACCCCCACTTAGATAGACATCCCTCTAGTCATCTAAATGATCACATGATCCATATCAACTAAACCATGTCCGATCATCACGTGAGATGGAGTAGTCTGCTATGGTGAACATCACTATGTTGATCATATCTACTATATGATTCACGTTCGACCTTTCGGTCTCAGTGTTCCGAGGCCATATCTGCATATGCTAGGCTCGTCAAGTTTAACCCGAGTATTCTGCACGTGCAAAACTGGGTTGCACCCATTGTATGTGAACGTAGAGCTTATCACACCCGATCATCACGTGGTGTCTCGGCACGACGAACTGTAGCAACGGTGCACACTCAGGGAGAACACTTATACCTTGAAATTTAGCGAGGATCATCTTATAATGCTACCACCGTACTAAGCAAAATAAGATGCATAAAGGATAAACATCACATGCAATCAAAATATGTGACATGATATGGCCATCATCATCTTGTGCCTTTGATCTCCATCTCCAAAGCACCGTCATGATCTCCATCGTCACCGGGTTAACACCTTGATCTCCATCATAGCATCATTGTCGGCTCACCAACTATTGCTTCCACGACTATCACTACCGCTTAGTGATAAAGTAAAGCAATTACATGGCGATTGCATTTCATACAATAAAGCGACAACCATAAGGCTCCTGCCAGTTGCCGATAACTTTTACAAAACATGATCATCTCATACAACAATTTATATCTCATCATGTCTTGCTATATCACATCACAACATGCCCTGCAAAAAATAGTTAGACGTCCTCTACTTTGTTGTTGCAAGTTTTACATGGCTGCTACGGGCTTCTAGCAAGAACCGTTCTTACCTACGCATCCAAACGACAATGATATTTCATTGAGTGTGCTGTTTTAACCTTCAACAAGGACCGACCATAGTCAAACTCGATTCAACTAATGTTGGAGAAACAGACACCCGCCAGCGACCTGTGTGCGAAGCACGTCGGTAGAACCAGTCTCATGAACGCGGTCATGTAATGTTGGTCCGGGCCGCTTCATCCAACAATACCGCTGAATCAAAGTAAGACATTGGTGGTAAGCAGTATGACTATTATTGCCCACAACTCTTTGTGTTCTACTCGTTCATATAACATAGCAACGAGAGGGGAGAGTGTGTCCAGGTACCCTCGTAGACCGAAAGCGGAAGCGTTTAGTCACGTGGTTGATGTAGTCGAACGTCTTCGCGATTCAAGCGATCCTAGCACCGAACGTATGGCACCTCCGTGTTCTGCACACGTTCAGCTCGATGACGTCCCTCAAGCTCTTGATCCAGTTCAGGACGAGGGAGAGTTCTGTCAGCATGACGGCATGGCGGCGGTGATGATGAAGTTATCCGCGCAGGGCTTCACCTAAGCACTACGACGATATGACCAAGGTGTGTAACTGTGAGGGGGGCACCGCACACGACTAAGAGAAGACTTGTTGTGCCTTTGGGGTGCCCCCTGCCTCCGTATATAAAGGGGGGAGAAGAGGAGGCTGGGCCCCCTAGGGCGCGCCAAGTGTGGGGAGTCGATTCCCCTCTCCTTTTTCCTTTTCCAGAGTAGCAAAGGGGGAAAGAGAGAAGGAGTAGGAGAGGGAAAGGGGGGGGGGCGCCGCCCCCACCCCTTGTTCAATTCGGATTGGCAAGGGGGGCGCCACCTCCTGGCCGACCCTCTCTCTTCTCCACTAAGGCCCATGTTGGCCCATTAACTTCTCGGGGGGGGGGGGGGGAGGGTTCCGGTAACCCCGGGTACTCCGAATCTTATCCGAATCTTCCCAAAACCATTTCGGTGTCCGAATGTAACCTTCCAATATATGAATCTTTACCTCTAGACCATTTCAAGACACCTCGTCATGTCCGTGATCTCATCCGAGACTCCGAACAAACTTCGGTCACCAAATCACATAACTGATAATAAAAATCGTCATCGAACATTAAGCATGCGGACCCTACGGGTTTGAGAACTATGTAGACATGACTGGGACACATCTCTGGTCAATAACCAATAGCGGAACCTGTATGCTTATATTGGCTCCTACATATTCTACGAAGATCTTTATCGGTCACACCGCATAACAACATATGTCATTCCCTTTTGTCATCGGTATGTTACTTGTATGAGATTCGATCATTGGTATCCACATACCTAGTTCAATCTCATTACTAGTAAGTCTCTTTACTCGTTCCGTAATGCGTCATCCCGTAACTAACTCATTAGTCACATTGCTTGCAAGGCTCATAGTGATGTGCATTACCGAGAGGGCCCAGAGATACCTCTTTGATACATGGAGTGACAAATCCTAATCTCGATCTATGCCAACTCAACAAACACCATCGGAGGCACCTGTAGAGCATCTTTATAATCACCCAGTTATGTTGTGACGTTTGATAGCACACAAGGTGTTTGTCTGGTATTCGGGAGTTGCATAATCTCATAGTCAGAGGAACATGTATAAGTCATGAAGAAAGCAATAGCAATAAAACTAAACAATCATTATGCTTAGCTAATGGATGGGTCTTCTCCATCACATCATTCTCTAATGATGAAATCCCGTTCATCAAATGACAACACATGTCTATGGTCTAGAAACTTAACCATCTTTGATTAACGAGCTAGTCAAGTAGAGGCATACTAGGGACACTCTGTTTGTCTATGAATTCACACATGTACTAAGTTTCCGGTTAATAAAATTCTAGCATGAATAATAAATATTTATCATGATATAAGGAAATATATTTAACAACTTTATTATTGTCTCTAGGGCATATTTCCTTCAATAAGTAGCCTCCCCCACAACCACTTGTTGGTTGGCTGCTCTAAGAGAAACTAACACTTTTCATAAGACATCAACCCATCCTCTGATGACTTTGAGAGAATCCTAAGTGAGGAAAACCTAGAGCTAAAGCGATTGAGCATCACTGAAGAGATTGATCTATGTGATCCGACGCCTATTACCTTTGAAGACTGTCATTCCTCCAGACGGTTAGGTGTCAAGTTTTGAGTACACCAAGAGTCATTGTGGTGTGCCGGTTGATACATCTCCAACGTATCTATAATTTTTTATTGTTCCATGTTGTTATATTATCATTCTTGGATGTTTTACAATCATTTTATAGCAACTTTATATCATTTTTTGGGACTAACCTATTGACATAGTGCCCAATGTCAGTTGCTATTTTTTGCTTGTCTTTTACTTCGCGGAATATCAGTACCAAACGGAGTCCAAATGCAGTGAAACTTTTTGGAGAATTTTTCTGGATCAGAAGACACCTGTTTGGCCAAAGAAGTACCAGAAGGGGGCTCCGAGGGGAGCACAACCCACCTGGGTGCGCCTGGGGGCCCAGGCATACCCTGGTGGGTTGTGCCCACCTCGGCCGCCTCCCTCACCGCCTCTTTGCTCTATAAATACCCTGAAAACCCAAAAACCCTAGGGGAGTCGACAAAACACAATTCCAGCGCCCGCAAGTTCCAGAACCACCAGATCTAATCTAGACACCATCACGGATGGGTTCATCACCCTCATTGGTGCCTCTCCGATGATGCGTGAGTAGTTCATTATAGACGTATGGGTCCATGGGCAGTAGCTAGATGGCTTACTCTCTCTCTCTCTTTTGATTCTCAATACAATGGTCTCTTGGAGAACTATTTGATGTAACTCTTTTTGCGATGTGTTTGTTGGGATCCGATGAACTTTGAGTTTATGACCAGATCTATTTATCCATGAAAGTTATTTGAGTTTCTTTGATATCTTCTATGCATGATTACATATAGCCTCGTATTTCTTATTCGAATCTTTGGTTTCATTTGGCCCACTAGATCGATTTTCCTTGCCATGGGAAGAGGTGCTTTGTGATGGGTTCGATCGTGCGGCATTCTTTCCAAGTGACAGAAGGAGCAACAAGACACGTATTGATCGTTGCTATTAAGGATAACAAGATGGGGTCTATTCCTACATGAATAGATCTTGTCTACATCATGTCATCGTTCTTATTGCATTACTCCATTTCTTCATGAACTTAATACACTAGATGCATGTTGGATAGCAGTCGATGTATGGAGTAATAGTAGTAGATGCAGGAAGGAGTCGGTCTACTAATTTTGGATGTGATGCCTATATAATGATCATTTCCTAGATATCGTCATTATTATTTGAGGTTCTATCAATTGCCCAACAGTAATTTTTTTACCCACTGTACACTATTTTCTCAAGAGAAGCCACTAGTGAAATCTACGCCCCCGGTTCTATTTTCTCAGCATATATTTTCAGATCTATATTGGTATTTGCCTTTTTATTTATTTGCATCTTTTATTTTTAGATCTATATTACTAAAAACCCAAAAATACCTCATTGACTTTTATTTGCCTTTATTTTATTTGCATCTACCAATCTATCACTTTACCAATCTTTTACCCGAGAGGGATTGACAACCGCTCTTTCGCGTTGGGTTGCAAGTATTTGTTCTTTGTGTGTAGGTACCGTTTACATAGTGTTGCTTTGTTCTCCTACTGGTTCCATAACCTTGGTTTCATAACTGAGGGATCTACCTACCTTAGCTGTATTGCATCATCCATTACTCTTTGGGGAAAATACTAACGCGGATTCAAGACATCAAAATGGGAGGATCAAAGATCTGGCGCCGTTGCCGAGGAGACATAATCAACATCTATCAGGTTCCTAATCACAAATCTCATCTTGCAATTTATATTATTTGCCATTTGCCTCTCGTTTTGATCTCCACCACTTCACAAAAATTTGCCATTTTATTTTCCCTCTTTTTCGTCTGCCTCTTTCTCGTTGGATCTTTTGTTTGCTTGTATTACCATGTGCCTTTTATTTGCTTGAATCTTTGCTTGCAAAAAATCTATTGATATGGATCCTCATCCACTTGCTAATCTTTTCAAGAGATCCAATTATGATGAACCTATTGCTAGTGAATTGAGTTCACTAGATTATCTTTATGAAATTTTGCTTGAGATTCATAAATCTGAAAATTGTGATGAAGTGTTAAAAGAAGAAAATTATAAAGTGATTCATGATAGTTCCTTTGATGAAAAGCATGATTGCAATGATGTTATTATAAATTCTATTAATGTCAATTGTGCTAATAATATGCAAAAACCCCAGTTTGGGGATGCTAATATTGCTATGTCCACTACTTATGGCAATGATCATGATTGGGGTGATAATGATTCTTATGATCTTGAAATTTTATTTAAACCTCATGATGAATATGCTTGCGATAATATTAAAAGTGGGTTTGGAAGAGCATCAACTTTAGGTAAAAATAATCCCACATATTTGGAGAGTGTTCAACTTATGAATTTTTTGATGAAATTGGGTTTGGAGAGGTCATGACTTTAGTTGATGTTAATCCCACTATCTTGGAAGATTATAAAACTTTTACGCATGTGGATCATGAAGACAAAATTTTATATGATAACTATATTGTCAAATTTGATTATGATCCTCCGTGTAATTATTACGAGAGAGGAAAACATGGTTGTAGAAATTTTCATGTTACTAAAGTACCTCTCTTCATGTTGAGATTGCCATTATTTGTTTCTCCTTCCTAGCATATGCTAGGTTTTTCTTGTCTTGATAATTTGTTCTCCTATAAAATGCATATGCATAGGAAGTATGTTAGACTTAAATGTGTTTTTCACATACTACATGATGCTCTCTTCATGTTTCAATTACTATCTTTCATGTGAACATCATTGAAATCTTATTCCTAGCTTGGGGCATAAAACAATAGCGCTTGTTGGGAGGCAACCCAATGAATATAATTTATTTTACCTTTTTCTTTCTGATCTTGAGTGTTTGCACAATTGTGCTACTATTATGATTGTATTTTTTATGTTTTAATTAGTGTTTGTGCCAAGTAAAGCCTTTGGGATCATGTTGGGTGATAGTAGATTTGATCTTGTTGAAAAGTAGAATTTTTTACGTCCAGTAGCAGAATTTTGTAAATTCACATAAGCGCAATAAAATCCTAATTTTTGTACACAAGATTTAATATATGAATTGCCCACATTGTCCTAATTTTTCAGAATTTTTGGAGTTACAGAAGTATTCGAAGTTGTCAGATTGCTACAGTCTGTTCTGTTTTTGATAGATTTTGTTCTCTTTGCGTTATGTGCTTATTTTGATGAATCTATTGACCAGAAACTTAGTACATGTGTGAATACATAGACAAAATAGAGTGTCCCTAGTATGCCTCTACTTGACTAGCTCGTTAATCAAAGATGGTTAAGTTTCCTGACCATAGACATGGGTTGTCATTCGATGAACGGGATCACATCATTAGAGAATGATGTGATGGACAAGACCTATCTACTAGCTTAGCATAATGATTGTTAAGTTTTTTTCTATTGCTTTCTTCATGAGTTATACATATTCCTCTGACTATGAGATTATGCAACTCCTGAATACCGGAGGAACACCTTGTGTGGTATCAAATGTCACAACGTAACTGGGTGATTATAAGGATGCTCTACAGGTGTCTCCAAAGGTGTTTGTTGGGTTGGCATAGATCGAGATTAGAATTTGTCACTCCGAGTATCGGAGAGGTATCTCTGGGCCCTCTCGGTAATGCACATCACTATAAGCCTTGCAAGCAATGTGACTAATGAGTTAGTTACGGGATGATGCATTACGGAACGAGTAAAGAGACTTGCCGGTAACGAGATTGAACTAGGTATGTGATACATCTCCAACGTATCTATAATTTTTGATTGTTCCATACTGTTTTATTATCAATCTTGGATGTTTTATAATCATTTTATATCATTTTTGGTACTAACCTATTGACAACGTGCGCAGTGTCAGTTCCTGGTTTTTCCATGTTTTTACATCGGTGGAAGTCAATATCAAACAAAGTCCAAATGGCACGAAATTTTACGATGATTTTTTATGGGACAAAAAGAAGCAGATGGGACCTGGTTGCACCTAGCGGGTGCCCCGAGGGGGGCACAACCCACCAGGGCGCGCCAAGAGGCCCGGACGCGCCCCGCTGGGTTGTGCCCACCTCGGGTGCCCCCGGGACCGCCTCTTTGCTCTATAAATACCCAAATATTCCCGAAACCCCAGGGGAGTCGACGAAATATTCATCCAGCCGCCGCAGAGTCCAGAAACACCAGATCCAATCTAGACACCATCACAGAGGGGTTCACCACTTCCATTGGCACCTCTCCGGTGATGCGTGAGTAGTTCTTTGTAGACCTTCGGGTCCGTAGTTAGTAGCTAGATGGCTTCATCTCTCTCTCTCTCTCTCTCTCTTGAACCTCAATACAATGTTCTCTTGGAGATCCATATGATGTAACTCTTTTGCAGTGTGTTTGTTGGGATCAATGAACTTCGAGTTTATGATCAGATCTATGTTTTTATATCCATGAAAGTATTTGAGTTACTTTGATCTCTTTTATGCGTGATCTCTTATAGCCTCGCATTTCTTCTCTGATATTTGGGTTTTGTCTGGACAACTCGATCTATTTATCTTACAATGGGAAGAGGTGCCCGGTAGTGGGTTCGATCTTACGGTGCTTGATCCCAGTGACAGAAAGGGAACCGACTCATATGTATCGTTGCTACTAAGGATAAAAACACGAGATCTATATCTACCGTCATGTAGATAAACGGATCTTGTCTACATCATGTCATCGTTCTTATTGCATTACCCCGTCTTCCATGAACTTAATACACTAGATGCATGCTGGATAGCGGTCGATGTGTGGAGTAATAGTAGTAGATGCAGGCAGCAGTCGGTCTACTAATCTTGGACGTGATGCCTATGTAATGATCACTGCCTGGATATCCTCATAATTATTTGAAGTTCTATCAATTGCCCAACAGTAATTTGTTTACCCACCGTTTGCTATTTTCTTGAGAGAAGCCAGTAGTGAAACCTATGCCCCCGGGTCTTATTTCTCATATATTTGCCTTTGTGATCTACTTTTTCCTTTGCACTTTTATTCAGATCTATTAAATCAAAAATACTTTGCTGCACTTTATTTTATTTGCGATCTAGTTATCCAATCTATTACAACCTTTCTCCCGTCAACTTGCCAATTTCTGGCGCCATTACCAGAATGGGATTAACAACCCCTTTAACACGTCAGATTGCGAGGTGTTGTTATTTGTGTGCAGGTGCTGCTTACGTTGTGTTGCTTGGTTCTCCTGCTGGTTCGATACCTTGGTTTCATAACTGAGGTAAATACTCTACCGTCGCTGTGCTACATCATCCCTCCCTCTCCGGGGTATACCGACGTAGTTCCAGCTGCCATCAAGGAGAATTTCTGGCGCTGTTGCCGGGGAGCATCTTGAACATAACTAGGTTCCTAATCACAAATATCATCTCCTCATAATTTATGTTATATGCCATTTGCCTCTCATTTTCTTCTCCCACACTTCACAAAAATTGGTCGTTTTATTCGCCTCTCTTTTTTCCGTTCGCCGTTTTCTTGCCGGATCTGTTTTTGAGTGCAATCTTGTTGTGTGGTCATCATGACTCAAGAGAACACCAAGTTATGTGATTTCTCAAATACCAACAATAATGATTTTATTGGCACTATGCTTGCTCCTCCCGCCACTAGTGCGGAGACTTGTGATATTAATACTGCTTTGCCGAATCTTGTTATGAAAGACCAATTTTCTGGTACTCCTAATGAGGAGGCGACATCCCATCTTAATGCCTTCGTGGAATTATGCGATATGCAAAAGAAAAAAGATGTGGACAATGATGTGGTCAAGATGAAATTATTTCCGTTTTCTTTGCGTGATTCTACAAAAATTTGGTTCTCTTCTTTGCCTCACAATAGTATCGATTCTTGGAATAAGTCCAAAGATGCTTTTATCACTAAGTATGTTCCTCCAGCAAAAATTATTTCCCGTAGAACCCAGATCATTAATTTCAAGCAACTTGAACATGAGCATGTTGCACAATCTTGGGAAAGGATGAAAATGATGCTAAGGAATTGCCCAACTCATGGGTTAAATCTTTGGATGATCATACAATTTTTTTATGCGGGATTGAATTTTGTTTCTCTTAATCTTTTAGATTCCGCCACGGGTGGTACTTTTATGGAAATTACTTTGGGTGAAGCTACCAAATTGCTTGATAATATCATGGCAAACTATTCACAATGGCATACCGAAAGAGCTCCTACTAGTAACAAAGTTAACCCGGTTGGAGAAATTTCTTCTTTGAGTGAAAAAGTTGATGCTCTTTTGAAATTGTTTGCTAGTAAAAGTGCTCCTACTGATTTTAATTATATGCCTTTGTATACTTTGATTGATGCGAATTTTATTTCTCGCAATAATTTCAACAACAATGCTTATAGAGGTAATTTTAATCCTAGGCCTTTTCCTAGTAATTCCTCTAATAATTATGGTAATTCCTATGTAAGTCAATCTTATAATAATAATAGGAACACCTATGATCTTAAGAACAATATTAAAGAATTTATCAATACATAAAAAGTTTTCAACACTTCCATAGAAGAAAAGTTGAACAAAATTGATGATTTGTCTTGAAGTGTTAATAGAATTGCTCATGATGTGGAAAATCTCAAGATGAAATTTTTTGTGCCTACGGTAGATGAATTTTATGTTTCTATGGACGAAAGTAAGAAAAGAACTGCTATGCTTAGAGCTAAAAGAGAATTTTTGGAAAAAGCTTTTTCTAGTGATTATTCTTGCAAAAGTGATGAAGATCTTAAAATGATGGTGTTTATTCTATTGATTCCTTGTTTAGTAAAGTTAAGAATGATGAAAAAGGGACTGGAGAAGAGTCAACTTTAGGTAGAAGGCATCCCAATATTTGGGAGGGTGAAAATCTTGTTGAGAAAATTGATGAAAGTGGCTTTGGAGAGGTCAAAACTTTAGCTAGTGATGCACCCACTATTTTGGATTACAAACACTTTAATTATAATAGTTGCTCTTTGATTGATTGTATTTCTTTGTTGTAATCCATGATAAATTCACCCCATGCTTATGAAGAAAACAAAGCTTTTACTAAACATATTGTTGATGCTATGATGAAAGCTTTGGAAGAAAAGTTGGAATTAGAAGTTTCAATTCCTAGAAAATTGCATGATGAATGGGAACCTACTATCAAAGTCAAGTTTAAAAATTATGAGTGTTTTGCTTTGTGTGACTTGGGTGCTAGTGTTTCCACAATTCCTAAATCTTTATGTGATGTGCTTGGTCTTACCAATCTTGAAGAATGCTCCTTGAATTTGCAGTTGGCGGATTCTACTATTAAAAAGCCTATTGGAAGAATTAATGATGTTGTTATTCTTGCAAATAGGAATGATGTGCCCATAGATTTTATTGTTCTTGATATTGATTGCAATCCGTCTTGTCCAATTATTCTTGGTAGACCATTTTTACGCACTATCAGTGCCGTGATTGATATGAAAGAAGGCAATATTAAGTTCCAATTTCCTTTGAGGAAAGGTATGGAACAGTTTCCTAGAACTAGAATTAATCCACCTTATGAATCAATCATGAGGGCATCTTATGGATCAAGAACCAAAGATGACAAAACTTAGATCCTTGCTATATGCCTAGCTAAGGGCGTAAAACTATAGCGCTTGTTGGGAGGCAACCCAATGGATAAAATTTATTTTTGCTTTTTGCTTCCTGTTTTTGAGTGTTAGAACAATTATTCTACTATTACGATTGTGTTCTTTTTTATGTTTTAATTAGTGTTTGTGCCAAGTAAACCTTTAGGATCTTCTTGGGCAATAGTTGTTTGATCTTGCTGAAAACAGAAAAGTTTACGCTCACGAAATTAATTTTCGTATTTTACCAGAGAGCGATAAAATACACATTCCAATTGCAGTAGATCAATATACAAATTTCTTAGGTCGTCCTAATTTTTCAGAGTTTCTTGACTTACAAGAAGTATTTGAAATAGTCAGATTGCTACAGATTGGTCTGTTTTGACAGATTCTGTTTTCTTTGTGTTGTGTTCTTATTTTGATGGCTCTAGGTTTTCTTTGATGAGTTTTTTCCATATAAAAGTTGGAATACAGTAGATATAACACAAAAACAAAATATGAATTGGTTTGATACATCACTTATAGTAGTGGTTTATTATTCTTATACTAACGGATCTCACGAAGGCTTTGTTGAGTTTTGTGTGATTGAAGTTTTAAAGTTTTGGGTTATCTTACGATGGATGAAGGAAGGATGTAAGAGCCTAAGCTTGGGGATGCCCCGGCATCCCAAGCTATTATTCAAGAATGAGCAACCAACTAAGCTTGGGGATGCCCCCGAGTGGCATCCCGCTTTCTTCCAACAACTATCGGTATTTTACTCGAGACTATATTTTTATTCGTCACATGATATGTGTTTTGCTTGGAGCGTCTTGTATGATATGTGTCTTTGCTTGTTTTTTTGTGTTTTAAGTTATCAATTCTTGCTGGACACACCTATTTGAGAGAGCTAAAATTATGTCATGACTTGTTAGAATTGCTCTCTATGCGTCACTTAAATCTTTTATGAGCTAGGACTTGCTCTAATGCTTCACTTATATGTTTTTGAGCACGGTGTGCTTTGTTATTTTTGAAGAAATGCTCTCTTGCTTCACTTAGATTTGTTTGAGAGTTAGTAAAATTTTGAAGAAATTCTCTCTTGCTTCACTTAAATTATTTTGAGAGAAAAAAAATTGTTATGCTCATGATCTTCACTTATATTTGGTTGAGCTTATGAAAATTAACTCATGAAAATTAGTCCCAAAGTGATAGATATCCAAGAAGGATAAAGTAAAGAAAATGTCATGAAGATCAATGGACAAAATAAACTTGATTCTTAGTAATAGTTGAGATATGATGATGTCATATGTGAGTTATGTTGATGAGTAATTGTGCTTTAGTAGGAATATTGGTGTTAAGGTTTGTGATTCCCTAAGCAAGTACGAAAGTCAATAGTCATGCAATGAAAATTATATCCTACTTGTGGTGCATTATTCGGTGTTAATTATTCTTAATGCTTGCTTATGAGATTATTCATTTCTTGGTTGGTTGCTTCCCAATCTTTTGCTAGCCTTCATTTTGCACTAAGTGCTACCTCTAGAGCACTGCGTTGGTTTTCCCTTGAAGAGGAAAGGGTGATGCAGCAAAGTAGCATAAGTATTTCTCTCAGTTTTTGAGAACGAAGGTATCAATCCAGTAGGAGGCTACGCGCGAGTCCCTCGCACCTGCACAAAACAAATAAATCCTCGCAACGAACGTGTTAAGGGGTTGTCAATCCCTACATGGTCACTTACGAGAGTGCAATCTGATAGATATGATAAGATAATATTTTTGGTATTTTTATGATAAAGATGCAAAGTAAAATAAAAGCAATGAAAATAACTAAGTATTGGAAGATTAATATGATGAAAGATAGACCCGGGGGCCATAGGTTTCACTAGTGGCTTCTCTCAGGAGCATACGTATTTTACGGCGGATGAACAAGTTACTATTGAGCAATTGACAGAATTGAGCATAATTATGAGAATATCTAGGTATGATCATGTATATAGGCATCACGTCCGAGACAAGTAGACCGACTCCTGCCTGCATCTACTACTATTACTCCACACATCGACCGCTATCCAGCATGCATCTAGAGTATTAAGTCCATAAGAACAGAGTAACGCCTTAAGCAAGATGACATGATATAGAGGGATAAACTCATGCAATATGATGAAAACCCCATTTTGTTATCCTCGATGGCAACAATACAATACGTGCCTTGCTGCCCCTACTGTCACTGGGAAAGGACACCACAAGATTGAACCCAAAGCTAAGCACTTCTCCCATTGCAAGAAAGATCAATCTAGTAGGCCAAGCCCAACTGATAATTCGAAGAGACTTGCAAAGATAACCAATCATACATAAAAGAATTCAGAGAAGATTCAAATATTGTTCATAGATAAACTTGATCATAAACCCACAATTCATCGATCTCAACAAACACACCGCAAAAAGAAGATTACATTGAATAGATCTCCACAAGAGAGGGGGAGAACTTTGTATTGAGATCCAAAAAGAGAGAAGAAGCCATCTAGCTAATAACTATGGACCCGAAGGTCTGAGGTAAACTACTCACACATCATCGGAGAGGCTATGGTGTTGATGTAGAAGCCCTCCGTGATTGATGCCCCCTCCGGCGGAGCTCCAGAACAGGCCCCAAGATGGGATCTCGTGGATACAGAAAGTTACGACGATGGAATTAGGGTTTTGGCTCCATATCTGATCGTTTGGGGGTACGTAGGTATATATATAGGAGGAAGAAGTACGTCGGTGGAGCAACAGGGGCCCCACAAGGGTGGAGGGCGTGCCTGGGGAGGGGGGAGGGGTAGGCGTGCCCCCTACCTCGTGGCTTTCCTGTTGGTTGCTTGACGTAGGGTCCAAGTCTCCTGGATCTTGTTCGTTCCAAAAATCACGTTCCCGAAGGTTTCATTCCACTTGGACTCCATTTGATATTCCTTTTCTTCGAAACCCTAAAATAGGCAAAAAAACAGCAATTCTGGGCTGGGCCTCCGGTTAGTAGGTTAGTCTCAAAAGTAATATAAAAGTGGATAATAAAGCCCAATAATGTCCAAAACATAAGATAATATAGCATGGAGCAATCAAAAATTATAGAAATGTTGGAGACGTATCACTAAGTATGACCTCTACTTGTGCATCCAAAATCCTTTAAACCAGTTTTGCCACATGAATCCACTATATCTACCTATATGCGGTATTCTTTTTCTGTTCTAAGCAAATTTGCATGTGCCATCTCTAATTTTCAAAATAAACTTCTCTTTTGCGTGTTTGTTTCGCTCGTGGAGCGGTGAGGGGTGGCTAATATTTTCCATGCTATATGTGTTATTCTCAAGATGAGTGTTTATTCACTTGTCATTGCACCAGGTCGTCCGATTTATATCTGACGAATAGGAAGGAAACTATGGCAATTTTGCAAAAAGATACCCACACCCCTCTCTACATTTGCAAATAAGGCCTTCCCTCGCTCATCCTTTTCTCTCACAAGATAAACTACTCATAGAAATGCATCTTGATGTTCCGTGCAATGCCTGAGCATCTTGCTAGTAGGGGTATAGATGTGCCGGCCCGTGTGTTGTAATGGATCCATAGTATATCTATTTAGTGGAGTGCACTCTAAACACATTATCTATTTATTTTTCTCTAACCTTTCGTAGCCATGCAACCAAGCCACATAAGCTTCATGGGTGCCCCCCACATCATATTATTCATACTACGTTGACTGAAAAAAGATAAATCACCCAAAACAAGATCGTCCCGTTTTTTGTTCCTACGATGCTGTGCCGTGCACGTACCTAGTTGTATAGTGATAGTACTAGTTGGAGCACAAACTTCGTACTAGTAGGAGTAGTAGTACGGAATGCACCTACTCTATCAACGAGCCCCATCAGACACCAAATTTCTTGGCTTCCGTGCTACAGCTAGATCTTCCCCTCATTTCTATTTTCCAACCGGACGGCGGGCGGGGTGCGGTTTGCCAATAGTCGGTTTGCTCACTGGCGGTCCCACATGAAAGTGAAAATGCTAGGCAACACGCCTTCCCTAGCTATGTGGCGTGCCGGACGGGCCATGGAGTACTCCCGATCCCCGGGCGTGTGGGGGTGCGACGCGAATGCGACATGCCTTTTCCTTTTAGTAGCAATGTGCCCGTGCGTTACGACGGATCCAAAGTGTAGAATAGTAGTACTTGATCAGAAACTTGAAAGAAATCACTCTTGTTTTGATATACTCCTAATATATTACTTTTCACTCAAAATATATTTCTGAGGCTGTTTTGATGAGGTGAGGGAGGGATGTGGTTGCTTTCAAGATAATAATGGGTTTTCAGCAAATAGGAGCAGAGAAGTGGGCTATTGTTGCAAAAATACCACAACTTACCTCACAACCGTTAGATGCAGATCTAATGGTCAGGAATGGCGGATGGCAGACACACCACCATCACCAACTGAGTCTTCTATAGGAGTTGGAGTAGAGAAACATGTATAAATTGTAAAATTTGGTTCTGCTCCTTGGCACGATCGATAGATAGAAATAACGATTGGAAACGATAGGGTGGGGCTATTTCCATAGATAAGGAGGGTATGTAGTGATACGTCCATTTTGCATCATGCTTTTATATTCATATTTATTGCATTATGGGCTGTTATTACACATTATGTCAGAATACTTATGCCTATTCTCTCTTATTTTACAAGGTTTACATAAAGAGGGAGAATGCCGGCAGCTGGGATTCTGGGCTGGAAAAGGAGCAAATATTAGAGACCTATTCTGCACAGCTCCAAAAGTCCTGAAACTTCACGGGAGTCATTTTCAGAATATAAAAAAATACTGAGCGCAAGAAGTTCCAGAGGGGGGCCACACCCTGCCCACGAGGGTGCACTACAAAAAAAGACACATCCGTGACATTTTGGGCCCAATGAATTTTTTTTCTGTCATACATATGACACTTCTATGACGATAATTGTGACAAAACCCGGTATCATCATAGATGTGGTGGGCTCCTACTTCTATGACAAACAATCATGATAGAAAATGGGCTTTTCGTCCTGGGCGGTCCGGAGACGTAGCTGCATGACATTCTTTGGGCCGTCCATGACGGAAAAAACCGTGGTAGAAGCGAGGGGGAGGAAAATTTCGGGGAGTTCCCGGTTATGGTGGGAGGCCGGGAGCCGAGCAATGCGCTTTTCTCTCGTACACGTACGCGCGTGTGTGCGAGGCGTTGGCTCTAACTGAACCCGAGCGATTGCACTGCAAGCTACGCGTTACTGAACCCGAGCAATCGATCGATGGCTGTTAACTGAACCCGATCGAGCGATTCCTTCGCTACTGCTGCTAACTGAAGCCGATCGATGCTGCCTCTGGGATGAACAGTGAGTGTTGCGGGGGGGGGGGGGGGGGGGTTGGATGAACAGTGAGCGGTGGCGTTGCCTCTGGATGAACAGGACCCCGTGGTGTGGAGGGCTGGATGAACAGTAGACGATGGAGGGTGCCCATTGAGGGGTGGTTGAACAGGACCCCGTGGTGTGGAGGGCTGGATGAACAGTAGACGGTGAAGGGGCGGTTGAACAGTAGCCGGTGGAGTAGCGCGCGGTGGAGGCTGGATGAACAGGAGCCCGTGGAGGCTGGAGGAGGTCGACGGTATCCCATGGAGGCTGGAGGAGGTCGACGGTGGAGATGAACAGTATCCCGTGGAGTCCCGTTTTGCGGTACGCCATACCCCTCCCGATGAACAGGATCCCCGTTTCGACCATAGCACTCCAACACAAGTCTGTTTCGTCCGTTTTGCGGTACGCCACACCCCTCTCGATGAACAGGACCCCCGTTTCGACCGTAGGAGGTCCGTTTCATCCGTTTTGCGGTACGCCACACCCCTCCCGATCAACAGGACCCCCTTTTCGACCGTAGGAGGTCCGTTTCCTCCGTTTTGCGGTACGCCAGACCCCTCCCGATCAACAGGACCCCGTTCAGGCATCGTTACCATCACCTATTCCGTCCAAGCCCTCCCGATGAACACGACCACGCATTCCGTTCCGACCCAGCCGGTTGGCTCCCACGCGTTCCGTTGCCTCCCGATGAACAAGACGCATTCCGTCGCCTCCCCATGAACACGACGCATTCCGTTGCCTCCCCATGAACACGATGACGACGCTGTTTCTTCGTTCCGACCCAGCCATGTACACGAGCCCTGGCCGTACGTATGCGCGGGTAGGCGTTCGCAACCCTGCCCGTATGTACACATACATGGCTGTATTTTCTTTCTTGCACCCTGGCCGTTGTACGTACGTGTACATGCTACGTGCGCGCCTCTACTATGACACGTACGCGCCTCTACTACGACACGTGCGCGCCTCTACATCCACCAGTATATATGTACGTACATGTTCGCGACCAGAATGACAACGCTACGTACACTTTGACTAGGTGGGTCCCGACTGTCAGGCACTTCCTTTCCTGCGAAGATGTAGCTGGTGGGTCCCAGCAGTCATGGGGGCAAATCGTTTTTTTTTGCCTGGACGCACTTCCTTGCGTGCGAAGATGTAGCTGGTAGGTCCCAGCAGTCAGGGGCAAATGTTTTTTTTGCGAAATACGGTGGCCCGTCCGGTGGGTCCCCGCTATCAGGTGGAGGAATAATTATTTCGCACGTAATAAGGAGGCACTTCCTTGCTGCGGCCGTGGACCCAGCTGTTAGCCTCTCCACGTATAGTCCATGTCCAATGGAAGCCGTTCCTTGACCATGTTGACCATGCCGCGCCGAGAGCACTAGGGCGGTGGACGACGGCGAGGCCTAGGAAGGGGACGACGCGGAGCCGGGGAAGACGCGGCAGTGGATGCCCACGCGTAGAGGAGTATGATGGTTCACCGGTTCGCTGCGGTGTGAGGCTGCCGTCGCCGTAGAATAACTGGGGGTGTCGGTCGTTGACCATGTTGACCAGACCACGCCGAGAGCACCAGGGCGGTGGACGACGGCGAGGTCTAGGAAGGGAACGGCACGGAGGCAGGGAAGACTCGGCAGTTGTTTCCCACGCGGAGGGGAGTACGACTGTACGAGGGTTTAATGGTTCGTCTGCCGTCGCCGGAGAATAACAACAGGTGTGGGTGAGTAGAGAGATGGCTAGGCCAGCGATGGGAGTATGGTGGGGCGGTGAGGCCTGCGCGACATCACAGCCGGCCGCGGGGAGGAGGGAGCATGCAGTCCCGCCGGCGCTTGTTTGAGCGGCTGGAGCAGGAAGAGCAGAGATTGAAGAAGCACGACTGCCGTTCGATGGACATCCAACAGTCGCTGCTTGTGCGTCAACCTTTTTTTAGGAAAGCCTCAAATCTGTGGAAAATAGCATACAACCCATCTGCCATTATTTCTAATAATTTACATCCCATTTGCTAATTCTTAAGGTTTTTTTGGAGCCCATATTCTTTTTGTTAGCATTACAGCCCATATTGTGGCCACGGTTAAAAAATTATACGAAATTTTGCATATTTCAGTGCGGTCCGAACTGTTTTTAATCCCGAAATTTCGACTCACATTCAAACTGATTTTAAAAAATGTATATCGATATAAAATCCAACAAATTGTCCATGCATAAAAATTAATGTAATTTAAAATCTCGAAATGAAAAAAAGTTATTTGAAACTAATTGCCGGTTTGATGTGTTTTAAAAATGTACAGCCCATTTCTCATTACTGATGGGCCATTTTCTCGGCCAGCCGAATGAAAGCTCTCCTCGTCTTGAAAGATTTGCAGCCCAACAGGCCTGACAAAGCGACTTACTTGGCAAATCACAAAAAACTGGGCTATGGCTGTGGACCCAGCTGTCAGCGTCTCCACGTACAGTACTCTTCCAATGGAAGTCGTTCCTTGACCATGTTGACCATGCCACGCGGAGATCACCACGGCGGTGGACGACGGCGAGGCCTAGGAAGGGGACAGCGCAGAGCCGGGGAAGACGCGACAGTGGATGCCCGCACGGAGAGGAGTACGAGGGTTCACTGGTTCGGCTGCGGTGTGAGGCTGCCGTCACCGCAGGGCCTGGCCAGCGGTGGGAATAGTAGGGGGCGGTGAGGCCTCCGCAGTAGCACAGCCGACCACGGGAGGCAGGAGCATGCGGCACGACCGGCGCTGCTTTGGGCGGCTAGAGCAAGAAGACCAGAGGTTGAAGAAGCACTACTGCCGTTGGATGGACATCGTACGGTCACTGGAGCTAGAATTGTTCATATTGACTAAGCTGACAAAGCCCTTCATCCGCGTCAACTTAGTAGGCCCACAAGTCAGCCTCCCATCAAGGTGGGACCCAGCTAGTCGGGGGAGTATTCATTTTTTGTGCCTAATAAGGAGGCACTTCCGGTGGGTCTGAGCTAACAACAGGGGGAACGTTTTTTCACGAAATACGGTGGCCCGTCAGGTGGGTCCCAACAGTCAGGGGCAAACGTTCTCTTTGCAAAATACGGTGGCCCTTCCAGTGGGTCCCTGCTGTCAGTTGGAGGAATCATTATTTTCTGCGTAATAAGGAGGCACTTACTTGCTGCGGCCGTGGACCCAGCCGAGACTCTCCACGTACAGTATACTTCCGATGGAAGTCATTCCTTGACCATGTTGACCTCGCCATGTTCCGTTGCATGCATGCGTCCATGGGCGTGGTGCGTCCCCACTGTTAGTATCTCACGTACAGTCATCTTCCGATGACTCTCGGTAGTTGACCACGTTGACCACACCATGCCGAGCGCACCCAGACTGGAATGACCTGGAGATGGGGAAGACGGGGCAGTGGAGTCGCAGATGGAGAGGAGTGGGAAACTTCACTGGTTCGGGTGCGCGGCGGCACAACCGCGGTGCCGCCCACAGGAGACAGGAGCAAGAACATAGGTTGAAGAAGGAGCACGGCTGCAGGATTAACATCCAACGGTCCAGCTGCTACAATCATTTGTTGATTAAGTTGACAAAGCCGTGCGTACATGTCCACTTAGTAGGCCCACAAGTCAGTCACCAAATCTGACGGGTCCCAGCTGTCAACGGGATGAATATTTTTTTTCGTAAAACAAGGAGGCACTTCCTTCCATGTGAAGATACAGCCGGTGGGTCCCAGCTGTCAGGTGGAGGAAACATTTTTTTCAGCTCAATAAGGAGGAACTTTCCTTGTGTGCGACCATGGACCTCGTGGGTCCCAGCCATCAGGCTCTCCACGTACAGTCCTCTTCCGACGACTCCCGTTTGTTGACCACGCCGCATCGAACGCAGCGAGGCGGTGGACGACGGCGAGGCCCCGGATGGGAACGACTCGGAGATGGGAAAACGCAGTAGTGGAGTTGCAGATTGAGAGGAGGAGAAGGGTTATAACTGGTTCTATTGCGGTGTGGGGCTGTAATCTATGGAGAATAACATGAGGTGTCGAGGGGTGGAGGATAGCCTGGCTGGCGGTGGGGTAGCGCTTCATAGCGATGCATGCTAAGAAGAGCCGCTAGCCGCCGGAGGCCGGACCAGGCGGTCCCGGCGACGCTGGAGGAAGAAGACGAGAGATTGAAGGTGCATGCCGGCCGTTGGATATAAATTCAATGGCTATGGATGACACAATCATTTGTTGACCAAGTTGACAACGCCCTGCGTAGGCTTCGACCAATTGGCCCGCATGTCAGCCTGCAAAAATGTGGCATATATTTAACCCATGTTTTCTAGAATGTATAGTCCATTTGCTGGGCTGGGTGAACAAATAATTTCGCGTCAATCAGGCCCATTTATATTTTCTAAGAAATCCCAGCCCATTTGCACTTCCTTGAAATACACGTATTAGGTGGGCTTGTTATATATGTAATGTTATGTTAGAAGGAGCAATTAATATCAAAGAATAAACCAGAGAGGCACATTATATATATAATTAAGAAATTGGCGAGTTATTGCTCAAAATAAAAATGAGCGTGTTATTATTAAATTGGTCCTTAAAATCTTCGCAAGCTTTTGTACGCAATCACCAGGATTTTCCTTGCCTGTGATTCAAAAACAACCAGGATTTTCCTTGCCAACTTCCGTTAAACATTTACTTTTATAAGTTAATAATACGTTGGATGTTCTTATAATGTATATATAATTCTCTATAAAATATATGATAATAGTAATAATATAAATCTTTCCCTAATAATAAAGCACGGATTGACTATTTGGGTTCACCGTCACAATACGCTTCTTTCCGTGAATTTACGCTTTCAGTTTTTTCCGTTAGTTTTGATCGACAGTCCATCCAATTGCTGCGAGGCGGTACTAAAAACTTTTTTCATCCAATTGGTCCACGTCCACATTCTCTTATTGGGCCTGCATGCATGTTTCGGCCTGCATGCACGCTTCTGTATCTGTACCTTACCTGATTTTCACACATGTACTCGGAGTAATCCCACCTCGATTGCTTACATGAAAGTCTACTAGTTTATATACCTAGGAAAATTGCATATCAACTACGAGCCTCTTGAATCAACAAACACAGATTGAGAACGAAGGGAAATTGTACAACAAAACGGTAGTCCGGCGTGAAGCTGTTCAGTCCGGCACTCGCCGGGGTGAGGAAGCGGAGGCGCAGCGCGCAGATGCCTGCGACGCAGCCTGTTCCACACGCTGACCACCTCTACAGCACGCACGACATGGACATGAGCGTGGCGGCAGGGTGGCTTGAGGCTCGTGGTGGACCGGATCCAGCGAGGGGAAGGTCGGATCCGTCAGCTTGGAGAGGGAGGTGTGGAGGAGCACGCGGGATAGAGGTGTGTCTCTGCTGATGATCCCTGACCACCTGCTGCCCAGGGTTGGCTACATGCTGTTATCTCAGTTTGCTTGGTGGTTTCATTCTTGCTTAAGATTAGACCTAGCTGTGTAGATGCAGATGGACATTGGAGGTACAGTGTTGGCACTGACGACTTGGATAAAAATATTTTTGTATGCACTCCGAGTGGGTCAGTCTATATACACTTAAATTTTCACATTCAGTTTCCTTCAGTTAGACGACAACAAGGAGATAATGCACTCCTTTTTTCTGAAAAAATATCATAAGGGACATCTTTTGGAAGAATGACGAACCATGTTGGCCGTAGTTGGAGTGAAAGAATTACAACTTTTTTGTGCCAAATAATCAAATATAGCACTGGTTCAGAAAAAAACCGAAACCATGAGAAATATTGTTGTTGGATGTCAGTGCGCATCATATATCCTCTTGGCCATGCCGGTCATAACAGCAACAACTTTCTTCAGGCTGGTGATGCTCATATTGTTAATCATTCTCACTGTGGTGCCTGAGACGAAAACTCCTAAGGCAGTTTGGTAATTTATGATGTTATTACACCGGAGCACATGTAATGACAGACCCGGTAAAGAAGAATAGAACGTAAGTGTGTGCCATATTTTTTTTCGTTGCATCACACGGGCCCTTTTGCTAGTATATATAATGTGGTTAGAAGGGAAAACTTAAATTGGACACAACATTACTTTTATAAGAGACCTGCGTTTTATACCCCACAGTAGGCATACTAACAAGTTCACACACAAATACAATAGAAAAGGTAAACATTCATATCAAACTCAGGTTCACAGGACACGTTCATATTCATAGCCAACATTCACTATCAACAACTCAAAAGATTCATATATACACAAGCTCAGCATATCTATGCATCCAAATGATTGATAGATCACACGACAATATTCATACATAATTCACAAAAAGATTTATATATACACATGTTTAGTATGTTTATGCATCCAAATGATTGAGATCACAACCAATATGATCCATGGACGAACTTTAATTACCTAGGGTACAGACTGGTAAATGGTGTTCAATCAGAGGTACTTCTTGCTAAAATTAATTCTTGTACGAGTAAACTTTCGAGTACATAAGAGGCCGCACAGACAATCTGAACTTTGCTTGTAGGTTTATCCCCAAATAGTGGCCTCGTGTCGAGGGAGGTTTGAGCAACTTGGCCACTACTTTCATCCAACTAGTTTACTGGCTCATCTTGGTCCTGTATCTCGCCAAAATTCTACATTGCAGATGAGAAAGGAGGCAGTTGAGAAAATGAACCACCCAAATTTTTTATGCAGTTCAACTGAAATGGAGCATCCTTGGCATGCAGACTAATTAAGTGACAGATGAATATACGTGTCAACCAATATGTCTGGAATCTTTAGACTCCATGCCATATAGTTCGCTACCATATGTGCCGATAACCAAAAGGCACAAGTTGGGACCAAAGACTGGACTGCGTTTTTCTGGGCTATGCACCAAGCAATATTTTTGGCGTTCACTCTCCTAATACTTGGAGTTTGACAATTGGTTGACGCCAGTTGATACTCGAATGAATATAGGCACTTCTTGTCAACATCGATGCTTGCCTGAGTGAACTTTGGAGTACATAGCAGCAGAATAAGTACCTGTCCATCTGATCATTTTGTGCAGTTCTACTGAAATCACCCGATGTAATGATTTGCCTGCGAGTTCAGGCTCCAAATTACTCCTTTATGAAATCGGCAAATAGTAGCACAATACCAAATTACCAATACATATGACAGGCACAATAATCAGGATAAAGACCAGTACCAACCTGTGTGAGGTAGCATATCAATTACTATTTCCTTCGACTGGAAGCCGAGATAAGCCAAGCGACTGACAGCAAAGGAAGAAAGCAAGCAGAGATTAGCGACTGACAGGAAAGGACGGAAGCTGTCGAGGCAATGAAGCACCCAAAGTTTTTGTGCAGTTCCACCAAAATCGAGCATCCCTGTTGGCACATATATTGAGAGAGTGAGATCACTGTAATAGTGGGACTAGTTGATGAAACATACACTAACAAATAGAAGCACCCTCATTATCTTAATGGGTAAAGTTAGCAACATAGTAGTCTTGCTTAAAGAGAGGTATTAGTTTATTTAATCAGTGCCAATTAGCTCAACTCAACACTCAAAGCATTGCCATTTATCATAGGTTGCAAAACTTTAACGTGCAAAGATAAAGGAGTTTCTCATGACAGTAGCACGATACAAATAGAGATGACAGCAAACTAATATGGATGAAGGCCTTAGGCCCGTACCAACCTGAGAAAAAAAGCTTATTCATGTAGTCCCATAAGAGATGATAAAGCACTCACTGGAATCACACAATAGTATATATTTTTGCGCACTTCAAATGTATGGTTGAAATCACTCTTGTTTACCAGTGCTGATATTATATCGAAAGATTATCAAGAACTTCCAGCAGAGTTAAAGCACTGGCTAGGATACAGTTCATTGTATTGTCTTGTGTAGTTCCACTAAAATGTATGATTGGCACAACATGATCCTTGTTTGCACAAGTAGGAACAAGGTGAAACCTTCATTAGCTTAGTGAGAAAGGATAGGAAGACATTAGCATATTACTCAAACAGTAGCATCAAATTCATGATGGACAATACGCAAAACATTGCCTCATTGAACCAATGGCAATAAATTGACATTCAAAACAATAGCACTATTATGTCATGACACTAATAATATTCCCTCCCTGCTCCACCACATGATTCACCTCCATAGACAAACATACACACGTACATGATTCAGCATAGGGTCCTACTAAAGATTTGTTTAACTCCAACAGGAAAATTAGGCAGTAATAAATTAGTGGTACTTTTGTACCCCTAATTAATTAAGTGAGACAACAGAAGTGGAAGGGCTCCCTGGAGGATCGTCTCACATGTAAGGTAGTCGTTACCGAAGCCCTTGAATGGCCTCGACTGAGGCCTCTGGCTTCAGCAAGATCGCCTTGGCACTGTTTATTATTCTTCTTCTTCTTCCTCTTCATGCTATATTTCTCTTTCTCCTCACCAGTTGGTGAAACCAAGTACATGATTGGCCTTCTAATTCAAAATTGGTTTTGTCAGTGAGGGAGTACAAGTGTACTAGTAAAAAAATAGCATTATTTTCTCATGGCAATCGGAAAATAGAGATGAACACATGCATTAAATATCATTCTTACCTAAAGGAAGGTTATGGCGCAAATATGGATGATGAGGATTGGAACACAGATCTCCCTTTGTGCAGTTCCACCAAAATGAACCAACTGTTCCATTATGAGATTCCAGTTAAACAACACAAAAGTCACTTCCTTTAAGAAGAGTTTTGTGCAGTGCACCAAAAGGTCACAACAGCAACCAGGTGAATTGGATATCCCTATTTGCACAAAAAGGCATGGAGGAAACAGTCAGAGTCTCAAATAATTACAGGCAAAAACATTTGGCTAAACTTGTCATGGCTTATAACAGTGGCATGGCTTCATTTCTACCAGGGACATTAGATTAAGAACAGTGGGTGCACCAGCAGTCCAGCACCATGTACGTAAACATGGGCATAAAGTGGTGATTCATAGTTTGTTGCCTCGAGAAACAAACATCCAAGAAACATATCTGGGTTGGTCCCATTTTTGTTCACTCTAGCCACCTACTCCTATGTGTGGATATCAAATCTAGTCCTGGTCATACCACTGTGTACATTGTTACCCATATATTTCCCTTTTCGACCAAGAGACCGGTTGGATGACCAGTCTGTACTACTTTCACCCCCTTTCCTTCCTGTTTGTACCAAGTCCGATGTACATACTAAATTCCCCCACCCCCAATTTATTTCTTGTTTGAACCAAGTACTCCCTCTGTCCGGAATTACTTGTCATCAAAATGGATGTGCCTAGAACTAAAATACATCTAGATACATCCATTTCAATGATAAGTTTTTTCGGATGGAGGGAGTACAAGATTCGACTCCATGAAGTAGCTTTACCTCTAACAATAGAAAAAAATATGTGACGTTGGACCATCCGATCGAGAGGGGCTGAGAGGTAGATAATGATGCACATGCAGCGACGTAGCGAGCTGGGGAAGTAGAGCTAAGGCGGTTTCGAACAAAGATATACCTGAAGGTCGTCGGGATGTGGATAGGTGGGCGACGGGAGGCCGGATCCGCCCATAGGAAACGACAAAGGGATCGGAGGACCTCCCGCACCGGCGCTCGGCCAGAGATAACGGTGCGACCGGCAGTGGGTCTCCTCCCTCGCTGTCGACGACGGCCTAAACGCTGCCCCTCCTCCCCTTCACCGGCGGAGGGGGATACGTCCGGACATGTAACCAGCGGCGAGGATAGAAAGCCAGTGTTTTTTGAAGGGAGAAAGACAGTGTTACTACCCCTATCTTGTTTAGATCTGGAGAGGATGAGAGTGTGTGAATAGAGCAACCCTAGCAAGCAAGTGCGGAGGCTCCGGCCTATATATACGTAGTGGGGTAGTTTTCCTTTTTCACTCCATCAAAACAATCGTTTAAAATTGTGTACTACTACATGCCAGGTCGCGGTTTTTTTAGTTGTTGATTGTTTTGTGAGATAGCTACCCACTTGTTCCAAGTGGTGTTACGTTGTGCCAGGTCACACTTTGTATCGTTCAAGTCAGGTACTACAAGTCCCTGCATTAAATGAACAACCACCCCCTCGTAAAAATTGTGAACAAGCCCACGGCTAAAATTAGCAAAAACGTGGGTTGCCCCAACATGCATTATTATTTATATTTTCTACTCCCTCCGTTCCTAAATATAAGTCTTTTTTATTAGCCACACCTAAGACAAGAATTTTTTATTAGCAGTGAACCCCACATGTCATAGACACAAAAATCGTCGCAAGATTCCCTTAGGCAAGCCAAAGTGTGTCTAACAATTTGAGCAACTCAGGTTAGGCAAGTGTGGCAAGTGTGGGAAAAATAATGTGGCAACATAAGACAAACATAGTCACAATCCAAACAGCCCCGTAATCTTTTGTGACATGCATGAAAATTTGGTCAGTTAAATTTATAGTCAAAATTTGGCAAGGTGCATCAAATCAACACATGCAAGTATCAAAAGGAAAGTCACGGCATGCATGCATGCGTTGTACTCCCTCCGTTTCCAAATATAAGTCTTTTTAGAGATTGCAACAAGTGACTACATACGAAGCAGAATATGTCTACTCCTACATACGAAGCAACCCATTTGAAATGTGTAAAAAGACTTATATCAAGTGCAGTGCTTTGATGTATCGCGTCAACTCGTACAAGACCGAGAAATTTGATTACTACAATGCCCTCTCCCTCGCGGGCTGAGCTCCGGTGCCTTAACTGCACCTACCTTTGGCTGCATGACAGGAGGGCCAGCCACCTGTTGGGCCCACCTGTCATAGACGGAAAGGCAGGAGCAGTAAGTAGAAGCTTTCGCTACACGCTATCCCTCCCGCACGAGGTGGACGGACATGCAATAGTGGATTTGATACTATAGAAGTAGGAGTAACATCATTGTTCGTCTTCTCGAAGAGGCGAAGAGCCAAGCGCAACCCGAACGTGGCAGTTGCGAACGCTCGCGTGGTGCGGTTCCTTGGAGTACTAGCTAGGCTCTTGCATGAGACAAAATTGCTATTGTTTAACAATTAAATTCCATTATCCATTGGTTGATACTCATTCTGCATAGGTCCACGCGCTTAGCACCGTTTCCCCTTGGGGTCACCAATGTTTATTTGCTAATTAATAGCATTGCATGCAATGAACTAGCCATTGCAAGTCATTAAAAGCATGCACACCTCTCATCTCTTATTGGTTGATATGTCAAGAAACAAGAAACAAGGTAGAAGTTAATGCACCGCGCCTAAGTGTTTTGGGACTATTTGGTTTTCGTAAGATGACTTACACACCTAGACGGACGGAGTAGTATAGCCCTGTAAACCAGAAAGGAGTATTTGCCTTTCAAGAGATTTCAACAAGTGACTAGACTACACGTGTGCAGTACTCCCTCCCTTCCGGTTTATAGGGCTCAAATATCAAATCTCATGAACCAAGGCATTTTGCGATTGGAGGAATGTATCTCGTACTTTACAAAACTACCCTAATTAAACTCATGCATTAATTACGTAGTTCTCTCATTTTCCTCTCCGCCTTGGTCGCGATGCACAATATGGAGCACTCCTATATGACTAGCCGCTCTATCTACATGCGGGACATTTCAAAGCATCCGGGCCCGCGTGCCATCCACCAAATCATAGCGAGGTGCTACAGTCGAGACTCACCTGTCACCCCTGTGTGGACGTCATGACCCGTCATATCACAAAACCCACACCTTTACCAACAGTGGTAAGGTGGCCTCCAACTTGGACTGGACGAAGCAACCATCATTTCACTGGAACGCTCGTTCAAGCCCTTTCTTCCCTTTCTTGAAGAAAACCTCACTCCAGGCTACTCACTTCTGCCATTTTTCTTCTATACCGATGAAGGAAAGGTGGGCAAATCAGTTATGCTGCTATATTTTCATTCCAAGAATCTTCTTTTTGTGAAGCACCGACCGATTCTCACATCCTATTCTTTTCCCATTTTCATTGCGATTGTGGTTTCCTTTCGATGGCTTTTTGTTTGTCAGTTCATTGATGGATCCTGGAGCACTAGGCAAAGAGTTGCCGGCGGACAACCCACTGGAGACAGCGATCTCCAGGAAGCGAGCACCGACCAACGAGTTGACCATGTTGGCGGGCCAACCCATGGAGACGAAGAACTCCAAGAAACAAGCACTGGCCAAAGAGTTGAGGACGTTGGCGGACGAACTCCTCAAAGGAAGTTGGAAGAACAGCAAGGGCCCCACCGTGCCTACCCCAGGAACTCCGATTGCCACCTATGTGAGGCTCAAGACCGAGTTTGAGGAGATAGTCGCCGTTGAGAAGCATTATTCCCCTGGCAAGGTGATGGCCCCCATCGAGGACGAGGAGATGGCCCCCGGAGGGATGAGATCCCCCGGTGAGCTGCACAAGGTAAAAAATAATGGCTTATTACCATAGTTGTGGTTTTTGATTATTTGCAATGTGCTTGCTAATATGTTAGGGTTGTGCAGGTGCCGGTGGACGTCCTTGATGATTCCGATGTCGTGGCCTGTCCTTTTGGCATCACCCCGGAGATCGATTCCGATGCCGCTGTCCATCCCGTGGACATCACCCCAGAGATCGATTCCGATGTCGCGGTCAGTCCTGTGGACATCGCCCCAGAAATCGATTCCCATGCCGCTGTCCGTGCTGTGGTCATTGCCCGAGAGATCGATGACAAGAAATAGTTGGTCGCGCTAATCCTTCAGGGTAGTTTGCATTGCCCTGTGTTTAATTACCAGAACGATGCGCGTTATCAAACCATCTTAGGGCTAGTGCACTGTCTTGTGTGGGCGGATCTTGCTACTTTTGCTTGATAGTGAATCATGCGATGAATCATGCGAACCCTCTCCGAGTTATGGAAACAGATGTATCCTCACCAGCTTTTGATGTAATATATGGCATGCTTAGATGTAAGTTTAAACTGTTTATCATATCAGCAGGGCTTGTTTGATGATTCTTGGTGTTAGTAGGCTAGCTACTGTGCGAGCTATAGTACTTGCAAAACACTCACCGAAGAGAAACGTTGGAGCTGATGAGCTCGTGGTACACTTATACCTATCCCTCGTCGATCGACCAATAGCCCTAGCTCCTAAAATTGTAGGCTTAGCGATCGATCAGACAATAGTCGACATACATTCATGCCTCATTTGGTTCATAGGGTAGGAAAATCGTAGCAAAAGTACAGAGAACGTGCAACACAAAATCATAGCAGTGCAGAGACGTACTCCCTCTGTTCCAAAATAGATGACCTAGGCGGGCTAGTTTGGCCTAGTGGGTTTCAGTGATATGACGTGGTACAGTGTCGTCCAGTCTTCGCGTGTGGTACCATTATTGCGGGTACAGTAAGTTTTCTTGAAGAAGTGGAATTCAACAAAGTCATGATGGTTCCTTCGTCCAAACAACTTACAGTGGGAAAGGTTGGGCCTGCGATACGACCGGGGTAGACCAGGATAATTTTGTGCATGGCAGGTGGACCAGGATGGTCGACGTCCCACATGTCGGTGAATGAAAGTATTCTTTCTGATATAGAGGACGAGCAACGAGTATTCATTGTTTATTTTTGATGAAAGCTATTGTCTCCACTGTTACGATGGAGGAGTGTGAAACAGGGCAGCCCAGTGAACTTGGCATGTGCACCACTCCCTCCTTCCTCATGTAATGCCCAGGTTACAGTTTTTTCTCACTTTCTCTCTATCTATTTCCTCTCAAATGTTTTTTACCTTTCTTTTTTAAGACACAATTGTTTTTATGCCTTTTTTAGAATTATTTTTTATACCTAGGAGCACGTGTAGAGATGGGCTCTTGCAGAGCCCACTCCTTGACTTTGTCAATGCCTCTCTCTCCTCCACATAAGGAGTACTACTTGCTATGCATGCATGCGGCGGGCAGCTGGCGTCTTGAGTGGCCAGGGCGGTGAGAGCAGGCTCCGGAAAGCATGGCCCACCTCACATTATCACCCTATATTTCTTGGAGTCCATGCGCAGCGGGTGGGCGATCTCTTCTGCCTCCCCCGTTTCTCTCTTCTCAGCCGACGCCCGCCAAGCGATTAGATTTCGTCTATCGATGGTTTATTCAATTACGGTCCCACATGTCAGTGAAATTGCAAGACAATGCGTGTCCCCTCTGGTGAGCAGCGTGCGAGCCGGACTGTCGGGGTTGCGACGCGTACGAGTCATAAGTGTGCCGCCTTTTCCTTTAGAACTTGCGAAGCGTAACATTTTCGCGCGATCGATCGATAGAAATCCAGAACAAAATGACGAGGGCGTTGCTTTCCCGCTCGTTAGGCAGGCTAGTTCACGTGATATGACGTGCTACAGTGCCGTCCACTTGCTCCATTTTTATTTAAGCAAGAGTTTACACTCTTACGCGGGAGGAGTGCAAAACACCGCGGATCTGATTTTGATCGAGGGATAACTGTGCCCTGCCAAATAATGGAGGATTGTTAGAGAATATAGCATGATAGTTAGGGCATCTCCAGCACTGGCCCACAAATTTACACCAGCATATGTCCGAGGACACTGATGGATGCCATCTGATGCTACCCGCATACCTTTCGACAACTATATGAACTAACCGGACGAAATTCGTGCAAACAAAGCAAATTTCAAATTAACCGGATGAAATTCATTACATTTCGAAAACTTTTCCTACAAACTGGACGAAATTCATTACATATTTCGCACAAACTATACAAAAACCTGTTGTAAACCTAATCTAAACGATCGCCGGTGCCCGACCACCATGTCCGGTCATGAACCCGAGAAAGCCGGCCATTGCCTTTGCCTCCTCCTCATCCGCCTCGATAACCTCCTCCTCCGGAGCACAAGGTTATGAAGATTTCCGCCTCCATGTCGCCGTCAAGCGGCTAATCGGCCGCCGATGTTTACCCCACCAAGCTTGGCGTCGACTCAGTGGAGTAGGGGTGGCCTTCCCGGGACCAGAGCGGCGGCGACCTACCATGTACTACTCTTCGTCGCTGCGAGCTGCGCCCGCGCACACGCGCCGGCTTTGTGGTCGTGGCGGCGGAGGGCGGCCCGGGGGGGGGGAGGGGGTGGCGGCGATCTCCTTCGTTTGCTCCTGCCACAGTACGTCGAAGAGAGCTTTGGAGCGCGCCCGGAGCGGAGCCGCCTATGTCCCTTGTCTGCTCCTGCGACAGTACGTCCAAGAGAGCTTCGGAGCGCCAGGAGGCCATGGTTGAAGTGGTGCCGACAGAAGGAAGGGATTGGAGGAGAATAAGTGTGGGTCTTTGGCTATGGCTGGGAGCTGGGGCTCAAGTTAATATAGCGGGCGAATTGCAATGAGCCGCGACAGACGGATGGACAACTGGCGACAGAGTAGGTTCGTCGGGCGTGAATGCGGACGCTGCTTCAGTGACTTAACTACAAATGCGTTTGGGTTACTGACATGTGGGCCCAACGGGCATCTGGCCCGCATGTCAGTGACACACCAATTGCACCTGCAGTTAAGTCCGGTGAATGTGGCATTGACATTCTGGAGAGACGGTGACCATTTCAGGCGGGAAGCGCGCGCTAGCGATGCAAGGGGTTTCAGTGTGCAGTGGCACTAAGATCGGTCGCTCACGATAGTACATACTCCGTACCATACTACCATAGTACCCTCTCTAGCTTAGGCTGTTTTATAGATTGTCATTGTGATGGACGATATACATGAGCAAGGCGGTCTGAGTATGACCGTTGGTGTTGAGCCAGGTGAATACATGCTCGGCGTTCGCGTAGGCCTCCATCAAACGTCTAAACAGTAATGTCAGGCACCGCCGGGGCGCGCAGGTGATGGGCTCGCTGTTTGCGTTGCGCCATGAGCAGTACTTTGATTTAGAGGGCGACGTGCATGCATTAGCATGCTTTGACAGCATGAGCGTGAGTGTCTGACGCGGAGTATTTCATTTTCATTTGGCTGATGAGGGTGCGTTGCAGCGACGAGTCCGTGGTTTGATTCCCCACATATGCATAATTTTGGTTTTTACGGTATTTCTTTCTCCATTAACAGGTAGGCCCGCGTAGATAGATAAAGAACACGAGCTGATGAGGCGCATGCGGACTGTTTGACTGGTCAACCAGACAAATACGGAGCTATACGCTGAGCCAGTGACCGTATAATCACCATATCTCGTATACAATGATCAAAGTGAGCTATCAAGACAAGTTCGATGACCGCCAATGCATTTTACTCGGTAATAAATGACCAGGATTGAAGGGGAATCCAAATTTGCTTCGTCTTCTGAGCTCTTGACAAACCAATGCACTATACGATTGTCTGGCCGCTCCACCCCAGAGCTCTCACCAAGCGTCGTTCATGCCACCGCGCCGCACACTAACCGGTAAGGCAGCGATGGCATCCCGCCGCGCCGAGTTCCTCGCCGCCCATGACCGCACACAAAATGGTAGGGAAGCAATGGCATCCGCCGTGCCGAGTTCATCGCCGCTCGCAACCTCACAACTATGTGGGAGGAATTTGAAGATGCCAAGGCCGAATGGGCGGTAGAGCAAGAGGCGGCCAAAGCCACACAGAGGGAGCGGAAAAGTCAGAAAGCACTCAAGAAAAGAGAGGCCCGCCGCCGCAAGAAAGAAAAGGACGCACGCGCTGCTGCGGAGAGGTTGGCGGAGATCCAAGCACGGTGGGGTGTCGCCGACAAAGCCGGGAAGGAGAACGACGACGTCTGGCCAGCATGTGAGAAGTAGTAGTACTAGTAGTTAGTGTGTGTGTCTGTGTCTGTGTAGGAGCATGTACAAATACTACTATTTACTACTGCAGTTTTTAGAGCAAATTACCAGTACATTAGCCTAGACTAAATGGAAAAATTCCTATCCTAAGCATCAAATGGCATCTCTTTCTCTATAGGAATTGAGATGCATGTCATCTCACTTCCTATGATTTTCATATTCCTATCCTATGAACGAAAGGAGGCCTCTATTGGAGTAACTACTGTAGCTAGCAGTACTGCTGGTAGAGTAGTTTTCTTCAAGAAGCGGAATTCAACGAAGTCATGATGGTTCCTTCGTCCGAGCAACTTCAAAGTGGGAAGTGGGCCTGTGATTTGATGGCTCATTAGTCATTGTTACTGCGGCACGACGACCTGGGTGACTCTCCCTTGGAGTTCTGCGTGCATGGCAAGTGGACCAGGATGGTTGACGTCCCAAATGTTGGCGAACGGAAGTATTCTTTCCGATATTGAGGAGCAAGGAAACTGCATGGTATAGTATCACTGCTGATTGGTTCGCAAAAAAAATAGTATCACTACCGATTTATAATTATTTTTTATTTCTGATGAATGCTAGTGTTTCAACTCTTACGACGAAGGGTGCCAAACACGGCACGTGCTGGATGTCCCACACGTCAGCGAAAGGAGTGAGACATGAACAACATGGTAGAGCCGAGCGTAAAAAACAACATGGTAGAGCGTCTCCACTTCTTCCACTTCTGGGTCGGAGACCACACGTAGTAGTACTTAGTGGTATGAACGATACAAAGTGCGACCTGGAGAGAAAGACACGTCTAGTTGGAAGGTCTCGGGGCATACACGTAAACAAATATAAAAGTTAATATGTGCCTCCAACTAATATAGTAGTAGTTTACTTAGGCACGTACTCCATAACATCACCGTGCATTGCACATACAACATTTAGTGGTAGTACGTAGTAAGAGACAAATGCCGCCCAAGAGTTCCCTTCTCGACCTACTTTTGGGTGTTTGGTAGAGTGTATGGAGGGTGCATGAGTCCACACTAGTTTAGCACAAATACACTAGAAGCATGCATGAAGAGGGGTGTTGAGTTGAGAATGCATGAAGAGGGAACAACTATGCTGAGACGAGAACGCAACCAAACACACCCTATATGCCACGCATGTTCATACCATTTGTGCCTTTATACTTCACTTACTGCGCTACATTACTCAGGTTCGTACGTCCACTCCTGGGTACATGTCCGTCTCGTAATTCCAGTCCCACGTGTTCTTCATATAGATGGAACGATCCTTGCATATCACGTGCACCTTGATGCTAGATGTCTCGCGTGTTCGCAAAAGGATGAACAAAGCTCACGTAAAAAAATAGAGTGGAAGAACATAGATTCCGGACGACCGAGAAGGAGCAAGGAACCTTGTGGTGGAGCGTCTGCACTCATAATATTTAATATTATTCAGTGATATAAAATTAACCAATCATATCCACAGTGGACTGGAAGAGTACGAAACACGGCAGCCCAGTGTAGTTACATCATACTAGTACATGGCTAACCCACACTATCACCATATTTCTTGGCTTCCATGCGACACATATCTCTAGTAATCCAGCAGCCCGTATCGCTTCTCCCTCCTCGTCTCTATCAAAGTGCGGCGGGCTCGAGTTTCTGCTGTCTATTGAGGTCGGTTAACTATCACATGTTCGACATGCCAAGAGCATTCTAAAAAAAATTCTTTTCACGTTCCGTTTTCAAAAAGAAAAAAATCCTTTCGCGTACGAATTTGCATGTATGCTTTGAGCAACTTGCATGTCCTATACTGCTCCTGTTTGATACTCTAACTTAGCTAGAGGTTAGACTAACTCATGACTAACCCTGAACTAACTGTAGCCAAAGAGGTGTTTGGGTGACAGGGTTAGATTGACAATAAATGCACTTTATGGAGAGAGAAAAGTGATTTTTCAGTGGTCCCAATGAGAACTATCTCCAGTTAGCACCTCTTGGGTGGGATAGTTTTTTTGGTGGGTTCAGTGCAACTTGCTCCAATTTAAACCCTCATGCTTGGATACTTTAGGGCTATTTGAGCCCCAACTAGCTCAAACTAACTCTAACCCATGGATCCAAACAGGGCCTATGGCCAGTCTCGACGCGGAGCAGTCGCGTCCACCGGAAAGCGGCGCTCTCTTGGCCGTTGCGCCACTTCAAAGCCGGCGCCAGTGAGAGGTCACCTCCGCTCTGGCCAGGCATTAATGCAGCACTAACGCTCCAGGGCGACGCTGACCATTTCATGCGGGAAGCGCGCGCTGGCAAGGGAGTATAGGTTTTGAACCATTTCAGGTGTAGTACTGGTAGTTTGCAAAACTACTCAATTATTGCACTCAGTTTCCTAAGAAATTGTGCTAAAAACATTACTCCACAGCCCGCTTCCCTTCTCCTTCCTCTTCCACCGCCCGCGCACGTCCGCGTGAAGTGACCGGTCAACCCTTATATAGGAGTGCTAGCACAAAAAGATGCATGCATGACCACTAAAATTTCCATATTAAAGCGCCGCTCCGGCGGGAGTATGGCGTATGTTGTTACCTTCGGCTGGCCCATGGCTATCGGGCGACGGTGACCAGAGAAGAGGTGGCGGGAGGGGAATGAGTGCAGCTATTGTTTGGGTTCGCCTTCCGGCTTAAATAAATGCGCAGCATCACGTGTACCCACGGGTGCACAAATTGTAACATATGTGTCTGCTTAAGTGGGCATCACATAACTGGTGTGTGTGAGAGAGATTCTGAGAGACAGAGTGCGTGTGTGCGACGCTACTCTTCGGACATGTACTCAACCTTTTGCATCGGGATATAAGTATAATGGTATTTACTTTAGCTAGTGATTTACGTGGCCATGTTAACGTGATTGTGTCAAAAAAATGTCACTTCCTGCTCGTGATTTGCGTTATATAATTACAAGCAAGATTCTCGTGCATTGCAGGGAACATCAATATGCATTTTTCACAAAACACCTGTTGTGATTGACCGATGCAGGAGTAATCCCATGTGTAAAAACTAATGATATCTCGAGAATTTTATCAGAAAACTGGTATCTCGAGAATGTCATCGAAAAAATGAAAGATGAGAGATAAGGCAAGGAGGAGTGGAGCGTGGTGGTGACTGGTGGTCGGAATGGGTGGAGGCATGGGGATGGACGGCGCCGGCAGGCGGCAGCGGCCACCATGCATGCTAGATTGTTCCAGAGACTTATTCCTTTTTTAATTGCTGAGCAATGAGGTTGCGGGAGATAATGATGTGGAGAGAGGTGAGGGTATGTTTTGTAATATTACCATAGTTTGCTTTCTATCCTCAGATATAGATCATACGGTCTGTATTACAAGATGGTAGGCACACCATCACCGCCAACTCGTTTTTTATAAGGGTACAAATGATAAGTTTGCTGACTACTAAAGTAAAGTGGAATTTGTCCATGTTATGCAAGTAAATAAAGGTGATTGTTTATCATACGGGTAAGGTTGGATGAAGGGTGGTAGGAACAAATGCTCCGCCTAGAGCATGCGTGTGTGAGATGGAGTCTTAGTGTGTGTATGTGAGAGAGAGAGAGAGGAGAGAGAGAGGAGACAGAGAGAGATGGAGTCTTAGTTTGTGTGTGTGAGATAGAGAGAGAGAGATGGAGTCTTAGTGTGTGTGTCGCGGGGTCCTCTGTGGCGGATGTAATTTAAGTGTGCATGGCTTCATCATAGAGAGGTGATGTGTATGGCAGAGGCCACCAACGATGGGGTGCGAGAGAGAAAATGCGCGTAGAGAGGGAAGAGAAGGTGTGTGCGCGTGAGAGGAGTCGACATCGAGAGAACGTGTTTGTTAGAGAGACACCGAGGAAGACTACTATATATCCATGGTGCATGTAGGTGGGAATTAAACAAAGGGATGGTATTATTGGTTTCGGGGATATAGGGGAAGAGTGAGAGGCGGGGGGGGGGGGGGGGGGGTAGCTAGAAGGAGATTGTTAAGTGTGAGTGTGTGTTTTACCCATCCAGGCGGAAGTTATGTGCACAAAAGAGGAGAACGATTCGATGTGGCGTTAGGATTGAGGGTAATTAACTACGTATGGAGACATAGAGACCTTGAACGTGCATGTATGAGAGGTATACATGTATACATGGGATGTGTGTGTGTGTGTGTGTGTGTGTGCGTGCGCGCATGATCGAGATAAAAAGAAAGAAGACATAAGTCATAAGATCAACGACATGGGAGAGACGGATCGGTATGACAATATGCATGCATGTGAAAATGCAGGGAAGAAGGCCCGACAATTGAGCATGTGTTTTTGTCTTTAAGAGATAGTGGCGTGGGCTGGAGCATGCATCTATGGCGAGCAGAGGGAGTGAGGCACAACGATTGTGCAAAAGAGACCAACCTATAAATGCATATGTATGGAGAGACATATATAGTGTGGGTGATAGGAAGCAAGACTCCGTGCGAGAAAGAAATGTTGACGGAGATACTACAGATATATAGAGAGATGGAGATGCTAGCTAGAGAGACATCCGCTAGTTTGGGTGTTGGAGACGACCGTCGAGTGGTTCAAAGGGTGAAGTTATATATGTGTGTGAGAGGGCACTTGACTGCATGTAGAGAGAAACATATGTAGTGTGCGTGATAGGAATCAAGAGTGAGGGCGAGAAAGAAGGTTGATAGAGAAACAGATAAACAGAAAGATAAAGATGCTAGCTAGTGTGCGTTAGAGATATGAGTCGAGTGTATCAAAAGGCTGGGTTATGTGTGTGGATGTGGGAGAGATAGAGAGAGGGTGCATGTGAGTCACATACAAACAGATATCAGAGAGAAATGAGATCCAGAGAGACGGAGTTTTGTGTCTAGGAGAGAGAAAGATATTTGACAACGAGAGTGATAGCTAGAGAGACATACGAGGGAACACAAGATATCTCTAGGGAGAGAGGGTGTGTGTGAGCGACATACAAGAGAACAATGGAGAAATATGAGACCCTGGGAGACAGAGTTTGTGTTTGTGTGTGAGAAAGAGATATTGAAGAGGAAGAGTCATAGGTTCTCATATCTAGGGAGCGAAAGACATCTCTGTATGAGGGGTGTGCGAGTGGCACACATGGGAATAGTAGAGAGAAATGAGACCTCGGGAGACAAAGTTTTGTGTTTGTGTGAGAGAAAGAGATTCCACATGGAGAATCATAGTTAGAGACACATAGCAGGGAGAGAGATATACTTAGAGAGAGATAGAGTGATGAAGGTCGAGGGAGAGAGTACCATCAGTGTGTTACGAAGATAAAAGATCAGTGTCGACATACAGGTAGCATGAGAGATACCTGAGAGACGATGAACGCGTATAGGTCCAGAGAGATAGTCCTATATAAGCATGAGTGATAGCTATATGAGACGAATATCTGGATTAAAGGGGATTCAAATATTTAAACTGGAGATCACGACATCGATAATATCATAACGCAAATTGGTGTATCAAACATGCATATTCATTTGAATTTGGGCACATGAGTAATGTTATATAGTTTATCAATATTGGTGATCCATAGATTCTTCAATTACAAACAATGCATGGTTTATATGCAATTAATGTCTAAAAGGGATTGCACTATATGTTGCGTGTGTGAAACACATTATACATGTTTGAGAAGTAAAAAAAACCCGCATGAAACACACATTAATTGGAGACAGTTAGTGAGGAATGCATACATTGGATTTCAACATAAAGTGGTTTCAAATATTTGAAAATCCAAATTGATGGTTACAACCTTATGAATCTGAGATCATGCCATTTGTAAACCATATTTATGTATAAATGGTGTTGTGCTTTTGAAAGTATATATAAAAATGATGTATATAGAATGTAATTCCAATTGAAAATGGACCCCGCCCGAAAAAAATAGAATACAAACGAGATTCGAATTGAGTTGGCATGGTAAACGTGCACTCTGCAAAATTTGAACGAAGCGGGGAAAGTCGCAGTAACCGCCCGAAACCAAAATCTGTGAGATGGAAATCACTACTGCCTATCCCTGCCACGCAAAGCCTATCTGCTGGATTTCTATAGGTTTCGATAGGGGTAGGTTTGTAATTTCACCCAAACGTGACGTAACCGCCTCTCACCCGGATTCATACACGGTGGGCGCCAAAACACAGTGTGTCCTCGGCCGAAGTCGACTCCCTCCCCGATTCATATTCATACATGGTGGATGCCAAAAACAAACTCTCGTCGGCAAATATTCAGTGTATGCGAGATTACCGTCCTATCCCCAACCGACTAAGGCCTTGTACAATGGGAGATGCTTAGGGAGGTGCTTAGAAAAATAAACCGGATTTTTCTGAAGCACCGGTGCCTATTTCTATTGGAGAGACACTTAGTTAAGCGTCTACCCTGTACAAATAAGCACCAGTTCTTAAGAAAAGTCTGGTTTATTTCTCTAAGCACCTCTCCTAAGCACCTCCCATTGTACAAGGCCTAATGTTGCTGTGATGTAGTAGAAATTTGAAACGGGGGCTAAGTTTGTAAATTTCCTCGCATTTGAGACAAGCGCGCCCTGAATACATGGTTCCCCCCTTCCTGTCTACCTCCCTTTTCCCCATTCGTACTCCGCGGGCGCCAAAACACCCTCTCCACCCCACCCTCCTCCGTCCGCCGTCGTCCGCCACCCCATCCACCGCCGTCCTCCTCCACCATGCCGGAGCTGATACCCCGACACCGCCGTCCATTACAAGAGATCGACCTCTCTCATCCACGGTCGGGATCCTTGCATCCCGTCCTCTTGCTTCATCCCCGCCGTCGTCCACCTTGCCGGCGCCACTCCTACGACCGTCTCGTCCACCGCGCCCCGCCGCCATCGTCTACCCTCTTAGATTTGTTTCCATGCTGCCGACAGCCATCACTACTGCAGCACCGTCAAATTCTCTGCACATGCGTACATGGCGCCGCACCAGAGGCGGTACTCTTTCGTATCTGCTCAACTTATTTATCAAAGCAAGAAAATAGATCGCCACTGCTTTACTCTGATTTCTTGTCTTGGTTGCAAAGTTGCCTTTGTCCGGTTTGCACCTTCAGATCCGCCATGGCACGCTCAACACTATACTCCCAATGCTTATGGTTTTCCCCTTTTATATTCCACACTAGTTAAATCACAGTAGACTAAATTTCAAAATTGGGTCAGTCGATTTTTCAGAGCTCACCGGAGTTTGCCGGTGCGATCGAAGGGGCTCGGGTGGTTGTGGGGCCTCGCCAAACGAAGAAAACTCAACGCGGGTGGGGGTGGCAGAGGAACACAGGCGGTGGGGGCCGGTGGTCCGCCCGGCGGCCCGTGCGGTGTTCTGTATGGGAAGAATCAGAGACGAGGAAGAAGAAGAAGGGTTAGGAGACGTAGGATCTTCATCTAACCGTCTGAAATGGTCAAGAGACAGCTGGGAGTTGCATTCTTAATGCGCTCTGGTTCATCATGTGTGGGCACTACGCAACCAACATTTTATTATCCAAAATCTGCTTGCTCTTCTTTACCATGTTCCTCTTCCGTTCTTCTTTAATATGTACTCTCTCCGTTCCTAAATACAAGTCTTTGTATAGATTCCACCATGGACTACATATGGAGCAATATGAGTGAATCTACACTCTAAAATGTATCTGGATACATCTGTATGTGATCCATAGTGGAAATCTCTACCAAGACTTATATTTTGGAATGGAGGGAGTATGATAGTAGTACAGTATGTTCCTTGTACTAAAGATGAGCAGGGACATTTGCAGTGTAGAGGTGTATACGGTCGGTTGTGATGAACACTTTGAGCCTCTTTGATTCATAGGACCTTGTAAACATAGGAATAGGATTTGTAGTGGCCTGCCCACTTGAATCCTATATGAATAGCAAGGAAATGCGGGGAGCTGTGTCACCTTTGAGAGTTACACTGATATTAAGAGTACCACACCTTCACTTGAAGAGAGCTAGTATCTGAAGCCTTTCTAGCTGTACCGGCAATACTAGCACATATATTCCAGCAAGTTCCACTTTGCTGATTTTACTCTGATGCTTAAGGTTTTCCCGTTATATCTACACTATGATCTGTGTAGCTGCTTTGTGTCGCACTAGTAGCAGTCCACTCTTGAAGCTAAACACTGCAATGACATACAAAATTGGCACCAAGGCATTGAGTGCCATTCTGGATGCAATGAAACTCATACGCTCCCCACCTGTTGATTCTTGTTCAGAATATGGTCCTAGTGACAATTCTAACCTCGAGGAGTCAAAGGCAGATGGCCTGTCCTGTTCACTCATCAAGGTGTCTGTTCTAATTTGGCAATGTTTTATTGATTGCGGGTATCTTGCATATGTTGTCTTGCATTTCTTCTACTTTGTTGCACCGCTATCTGCTTAGTTTACTCATCATATATGTCGAGATGCCATGCCCATCCATTATCAATACATATTGCATCTGTCATCATACCATGTTTTTCCACTCAAATGCTGTTCTTGTGCATCAGGCATCAAAAAGAAACAGGGTGATTGCCGAACCTGAAGGAGCACCAGCAAAGTCCTTGAAAAACATGGTGGTGCCGGAAAAATCATACAGCACCCCACTTATATTGGCTGTACAACCAGTGACACAAAACGTAGGACCGACTCTAGCAGACTGTACCCATACTTCACTGGCCACACCACTAGCCCCACCACACAGGACTTGCACTCTAGCAAAATGTATACCGATTTCATTTGCCATAGCACGAGCTGTACCACAGAAAAATCCCACTCCAGCAAAAAGTACAACAAGTCCACTGGACGAAGACCTATCCCAACTACAGAGACGACCAATTCCTGCAGATTGGAACCCCGTTCCATTTATTCCCAGTTTAAAAGACAACGCTTTCAATGTTGTTAGGGACTATGTGCATATATTCCCATCATGGGAAGATTATTGTGAAGACAAACACCATTTTCACATCTTCCTGTCCAACTTACATGTAAGTGCTATTATTCATGGTTATTATTTTCCTGTTTTCTGCTGATTGAACACATCAATGATTTACATTACATTGTTGTAACTAGGCGAGGGTCAATATGGATAGTCATGACGAGCAAAGCTTGCTTGTGCTTTTCAAGGAAGCATTGCAGCAGTATCGGTGTTACCTGAGGAAATCACACTTTGATGGCAAGTCTATAAACGAATTTACGGTGAAGTCTCCTGTGCTAAATTTAGAAGACATTGAATGGAAAAACCTTGTTATGCACTGGTCTCGTTCCCAGGATGAGGTAATGTCTATGAAATCACATGGCAATTTGAACTTCTACTTTTCCGCATGTGCCTTATGGATCTTTTTTGCAGGAAATCTGCTCGAAGAAGAATTCCAGTTTGACAAGAACGAGAGGATATCGCAAATATGCTACCCGTTGCTTTGCTCTTGTTAGTACCTGTTGTCCTGTATTACTGTACTTGCATACATACCTGGTTCATTATGTGACAACAGTATGCATGATAGCTTGCTTATCAATTGTTCGCTCCAAATTATCTGATCTGTATGAATGGTTACATTAGTGTAGAATATATCCAATGCCAATGTTTTTTTAGCTCTGCATTGTTCTTGTAAGTACATGTTGTCCTTTATCAGTGTACTTATAATGGCAGGTAGTTGTTCATGTACCATCACTCTGCAGCTTATTTTCCTTTGCCCTCCATTTAATACACATTAGATCTATATTTACTCTTACCATAAGGTTGGTACTGAAGAAGTTTACCTGTGCATTGCTCTTGGCTGTACATTTTGCCTGTATCGCTGCACTTACATTTATAGCTACTTGGTTATGTAGCATCACTCTTCATCTTATCTTAAATATTCTCCATTTTTTCGTATATTATCACATCTATATTTACTCTTAACAAAATGTAGAATAAAGGCAATGCATTTGAAGAAGATTCTATGGTAAACTTCTTGAATTGCCCCCCCCCATCAGCATGGACAAGGCCTTTATAGAGCCTGTCTTCACCAATAATGTAAGTTTGTCCATCTCAAGACTTCAAACTTTGTTGTATATATTTGGTTAGGCATGACTGCAATAGCTGTTTATTTTTGGTGTTTGCATCAAATTGCTTGTTTAAAGTTTACTATGTAGTTCATAAACAAAAGTTTGTCCTTTCTCAATTTAAGTTTTTAGTTGTACAACCAAGTTCCTTCTTCATACCATGTAAACTAAGATTTTGAATCATTCTTTTGCAAAAATCTCTGTATTTTGTGATGCTCATCTACTCTACCTCATCTATAAACTCTTCATAGGGTCAGCAGTCAGCTTTTACATCATGTCTGATCAAAGTGACAGCCAGAATGTGTCAGAACAACAAGTGCACATGAGTGAGGGCACTAGTCCCTCCAGTTCTTCAGATGAAGGCAGCAGGAGCACCCCTAGCAACCTGCCAAAAGCTGCCACCAGACAAAGGAAGAAGAGAACCTCAGACTATGTGGCAGAAGAGGAAGCAACTTCCAAGAGAGTTGTGCTCAAGAAGGAATATGGCCCAGCACAGAGCACAAAGCCAGGGATGAAAATCAAAAGGCCAGCAGGTAGACAGCCTATGCCAAAGGCTAGAGCCTCAACTCAGATTCCTCAAAAGCCTGAACCCAATGAGGCTGCTGCAGAAGGGAAGAAGAGGAAGGAGAGGATCAAAAAGACCACTTCTAGAGTGCTTGGGATGTAACGCCCCGAGACCGATGTGCCAGGTGTCTTTCAGTTATTCGCTGGTGTTGCCCTGTCATTGCTTGCATGTCATGCATTGCATATCATGTCATCATGTGCATTTCATTTGCATACGTGTTCGTCTCATGCATCCGAGCATTTTCCCCGTTGTCCGTTTTGCATTCCGGCGCATCGTTCTCCTCCGGTGGTCATTTCTACCTTTCTTTCATGTGTGGGGATTAAACATTTCCGGATTGGACCGATACTTGTCATGCGGCCTTGGTTTACTACCGGTAGACCGCCTGTCAAGTTTCGTATCATTTGGACTTTGTTTGATACTCCAACGGTTAACCGAGGGACCGAAAAGGCCTCGTGTGTGTTGCAGCCCAACACCCCTCCAATTTGGCCAAAAACCCACCTAAATCTGCTCCATCATCTAGAGCGTTCGATCACGATCGCGTGGCCGAAAACCGCACCTCATTTGGACTCTCCTAGCTCCCTCTATGCCTATATAAAGGCCTCTCCCCCAAAAAATTCGCGGATCCCCTTCCTCCAACCCTAAAAATCCTCCTCGCGCCACGCCGGACATGTCTGTTCCGGTCGGACAGTTCTCCGTCGCCACCTTCGTCCAATGAGAGAGCTCCACGTGGCCTCCCCGCCGGCACCACCACGCGCGGCCCGCCCGGCCTGCGTTGGGCCCCCGAGGCCCGGGCCACCACCGCCGCCGCCCGGGTCCTTCGGCCTCCTCCCGTCCGGCGCTCCTTCCGCCGCGCCGCCGCATGCCATCTTCGCCGTGCTTCGCCGCCCTCCGCCGCCAAGTTCCTCGCCGGCCGGACCCGGCCACCACGCTTCGCCGCCTCCGCACCGACCTCGCCGCGGTCGCGCATCTCGAGGCTCCCTGCCTCGCCGGCGCACCGGTCCGGCTCCGGATCCGGTCGGATCCGACCTCCCCGGCCACCCCCGCGTCTACTCCGGCGAGCTCTCCGGTGATCCTCAGAAATCGCGCTCCAGTGAATAGTAACTACTACAGTGCACCGGATCTCAGATCCAGATCCAAAATATCGGGTTGACTTTTTCCTCCGAACCCTAATTATTTTGCTATCTTTGACCTGTGATATCTCCGCATCCGTAGCTCCGATTCATGCATATAGCATATCAAAATGTTCGTCTCAGAGAGTACATCATTTCATTCCATTGCATCATTTCCATTAGAGTTCATCTTGATGCCCGAAATGCAGTTAGAAGAGGGCTTCGTAAGTTAATTGTCAGATCTGCTAGTTCATTTTAGACTTTTGTCATTTTTGCCATGATTGTTGTGTGCATGATATGCCATGGTGCTCTTCATATGTTTTGTTAATGGTTTTGCCATCTTTCCAGAGGTGCAACCCATGTATTTTTGTGATGTGTGAGGTGACTAGTGAAAGCTTGCAAAGTGAGTCACCCGGTAATCTGTTTTCAGGGACTTAGTAGTTTCACCAAGTCCTGGGATTGTTTAGTTCATGATGCCATATGTTCATGTTGTTTCCTAGTGATCTGTGCCTCTTTTGAGGATGATCAATAAGGATGTTTTGTTAATCTTGTAGTGATCTATCCATCCATGTCTTTGTTTTCATATATGGAGCACCCTAGCTTGAGTCAATCGAGCTCTACTTTTGCTTCGTTGTGAATCTGGGCAGATCGTCAACTTGTTTGCGATTTTGCCGATGTTATTGTAGTTGATCCGTGCATGCTATGCCATTGTTCTTGCCATGTATAGCTTGCATTTTGTGCCTTCTTAATGGATGTATGCTTGTCTTGCCATGACTTGCTCCGTAGTGAGTGCATCGAGCTCGTAAACATGCCTTAGTGAGTTATGTTTCAGCATGTCCCAGTTTTCACCAAGTCTGAAAACTGATTATGTTTTTGCTATGTTCATGTGCTTGTTAGTATATTTTGTGATCCCTTTTGGCTCAAGGTCACTAAGGGACTTTTGTTAAGCTTGTTGAGTAGCTCCATGCCATGTATTTCTTTGTCATGTTCAGGCCCTGTAGCATGTTGTTTTGTTGCTCTGAAGAGGGCTATATGATCTGAAATTCCACACAAGTGTTAATTTCACTAAGTCTGAGATCTGTTTTACCATTTGCGTTTTTGCGATGCTTGTTTGAACCTCTTAATGGATGAATTGGCCATAGATCAGTGCTAGATTTTTGTTAAGCATCTTGAATGCATCCCTGCCATGTATTTTGATGCCATGTTTGAGTGTTGTAGCATGTTCATCTCATTGCATTTAGATGCCTACTTGCTGTAAATCGCAGACCGGTGTCATATTTGAATCGCTTGCCATTTCCAAACCATAACTCCGATTTCGGTGATCTTTATATTGTTTTCAAGCGATTTCATCCCATCTTTCCAGTGGCACACTTGGTTTTCCAAGTTGAGGACAGGTTCATGCGTTCCTTGTCCAATCATGCATATGCATCGCATACCGCATCTCGCATATCATACCATGTTCATGTGTGGTTTGTTTACTATGTGGTGTGCTTCTTTTCCGGTGTTTGATTCTTTGGGTTGGTTCTGGTAACGTCGCGTTTGTGAGGACCCGTTCGTCTACGTCCGTTTATCTTCTTCATGGACTCGTTCTTCTTCCTTGCGGGATTTCAGGCAAGATGATCATACCCTCGAAATCACTACTATCTTTGCTTGCTTAGTTGCTCGCTCTTTTGCTATGCCTATGCTGTGATACCTACCACTTGCTCATCATGCCTCCTAGATTGTTGAACCAAGCCTCTAACCCACCTTGTCCTAGCAAACCGTTGATTGGCTGTGTTACCGCTTTGCTCAGCCCCTCTTATAGCGTTGTTAGTTGCAGGTGAAGATTGAAGTTTGTTCCTTGTTGGAACATGGAGATGATGTTCCTTGTTGGAACATGTTTACTTGTTGGGTTATCACAATATATCTTATTTAATTAATGCATCTATATACTTGGTAAAGGGTGGAAGGCTCGGCCTTATGCCTGGTGTTTTGTTCCACTCTTGCCTCCCTAGTTTCCGTCATATCGGTGTTATGTTCCCGGATTTTGCGTCCCTTATGCGGTTGGGCTATAATGGGAACCCCTTGACAGTTCGCCTTAGATAAAGCTCTTCCAGCAATGCCCAACATTGGTTTTACCATTCGCCACCCAGCCTTTTCTTCCCCTTGGGTTCTGCAGACTCAAGGGTCATCATTATTTTAACCCCCCCGGGCCAGCTCCTCTGAGTGTTGGTCCAAACTAGAGCCCCTTGCAGCACCACCTCGGGGAAACTCGAGGGCTGGTTTTAGTTGTACGGACTGCTCATCTGAGTGTGCCCTGAGAAAGAGATATGTGCAGCTCCTATCGGGATTTGTCGGCACATTCGGGCGGTGTTGCTGGTTTAGTTTTACCCTGTCAAAATGTCTTGTTGTACTGGGATACCGAGTCTGATCAGAATGTCTCGGGTGGAGGTCTATTCCTTCATTGACCGTGAGAGCTTGTGATGGGCTAAGTTGGGACACCCCTGCAGGGATTTGAACTTTCGAAAGCCGTGCCTGTGGTTATGGGCAGATGGGAATTTGTTAACGTCCGGTTGTAGAAAACCTGAAGTTGACCTTAAGTAAAATGAATCAACAGCGTGTGTAACTGTGATGGTCTCTTTCCGACGGAGTCCGGGAAGTGAACACGGTTGTTGGAGTTATGCTTGGCGTAGGTTGTTATAGGATCACTTCTTGATCATACTTTTATCGACCGTGCTTTGCCTTCTCTTCTCGCTCTCATTTGCGTATGTTAGCCACCATATATGCTAGTCGCTTGCTGCCGCTCCACCTCATACCTTTACCTTACCCATAAGCTTAAATAGTCTTGATCGCGAGCGTGCGAGATTGCTGAGTCCCTGTGGCTCACAGATACTTCCAAAACCAGCTTGCAAGTGCCGATGAGTCTGTGCAGATGACGCAACCAAGCTCAGGAGGAGCTTGATGAAGATCTTGTCCTTTATGTTGTTTTGTTCTAGTTGATCAGTAGTGGAGCCCAGTTGGGGTCGATCGGGGACCTTTGTCGCATTTGGGGTTCTTCTTTTATTTTGGTTCCGTAGTCGGACCTTGATTGTATCTGGTTGATGTAATGCTTTATTCATGTATTTGTGTGAAGTGGCGATTGTAAGCCAACTATGTATCTCTTTCCCTTATGTATTACATGGGTTGTGTGAAGATTACCTCACTTGCGACATATGCCTTCAATGTGATTGTGTCTCTAAGTCGTGCCTCGACACGTGGGAGCTATAGTCGCATCGAGGGTGTTACATGGGAGATCCTCAATCATGAGAGACTCTGAAGAGGAAGAGGAAGAAGAGGTTGCTGCACCAGCACCTAAGGCACCTAAGCTTATGGGTGATGCTATCAGGACAGGGGCTGCTGCATCAAAGCCCAAAGAAGCACCCAAAGCTGCCTCCAAGCCCAAGTCAGCTCCAAAGAGGAATACAAGGAGCATACCAGCTGCTAAGAAGAACAAGGCCCCAGTGCCTGGCATTGCTGAGGAAGAAGAAGGTCAAGTGCTCAGGAAGCTTAAGCCCAAGATTCCAGACCACAATGATGCTCATCCTATGGCTGAGGACATGAAAATCAGAAGAGATTCAGGGCTCAGGAAGTGGAGAGAAGCAGATCCATATGCTTCAAGGAGAAGAACTGCTGTTGACTACAGGTTCCACACAAAGGAGCAGCAGGACTTCTATGAGACAGTTTTGCTTGATAAGAAGCCCATTTTTTGTGACATGAGATGGGTTGATTGGGAGTTGTTGGATTCCGGGTTCCGGCAGACCCTTAAGGTTCGAACACTGGGGTGTACACGGAAATCACGCCTTCTACCTCCCCGTCTCGCAAAGATCTAGGCTACCAAAAGAATCACGCAAGAGACACAAGATTTATACTGGTTCGGGCCACCATTGTGGTGTAATACCCGACTCCAGTGTGTGGTGGATGGATTGCCTCCTGGGGCTGGTGATGATGAACAGTACAAGGAAGAACAGCCTCGTGAGGGTCTGTTCTTGGCTGGGGCGACGAACTGCTGGGAGGAGTTCAGTCACCTCTCTCACTCTACTTGCTAGCCGGACCAACCAACTCTGCGAACCGAACCCTATTCTCCAATCTACCAACTGATCGACCCCTTGCTACGTGGGTGACTGACCCTATTTATAGGCAAAGGCCCTGGGCCTCTTCCCAAATATTGAGTGGGAAGGGCGCCAACAACTGGCCAATTCGAAGGGGAACATCTAGTACACTTATCCTGACTAAAGGTGGTCTTCGCCTGCGAAAGACTCTGCGGTGACGCCGTGCTGGGCTCCATGGTGACCTCCGTCTCGTAGTCCGCTTGGTCCTGGTCTTGTTGCACCGAAAAGGCATCCTTTGCCTGATGCCTCGGTACTCCGCGGCTGCGCTTGCCCCCTTTGCACCAAAGAGGAAAGAAGGATGCTGCGCGCGCTGGCGCCCGCCTGGCACCCTCGATCGTCATAGCTTGCGTCACGGGCACCTCGCGAGGCACCCCGCCTTGATATCTCTGTCTCCTCGCGAGCCAGCCTGAGGAGGCTGCGCCTGAGGATGCGCCGTGTCGTCCGCCTCGCGAGGCTTGGCCCCTCGCGAGGGTCTTGAGTGTTGTGCTGATGAAGTTGGGCCATGCTGGGCCTCCTTTGAGCCACGCCGCAGGCCGCAGGCAGGCAAGTCTGGGGACCCCCGTTCCCAGAACGCCGACAGTAGCCCCCGGGCCTGAGGCACGCATGGACTTGGCCGTGCCGAGAGGCGAAACGGCAAGGGCGAAGCGTCGCGGGCCCTAACAGCCTGCGGCCTTGGGCGCCGTGTGGCGGTTGATTGGACGTGGGCGACTCCACTTCCCCACGATGCCTCGGTGATCGCGTGAGCTGGACAAGTCCCTGCATGCAAATCGTGTCATGATTACCTGAGATCGTGGAGGCCGGCGGTTGGCCTTCGCCGGCTATAAGTACTGTACGGCGCGTGCCCTTCCAGTCCATCTCTCTTTGCTTTCTCCTCTACCCCCAGTTCTTGCTTCGTCTTGGTGTGATGGCTCCATCGAGGAGGTACTCGGCTGCAGAGAAGGGGAAGGCCCTTCAGGGCGGTCCTGCCTCTCCCCCGCCTAAGCGCGGTCGTGGGCGCCCTCAGAAGCACCCGGTGCCTACCCCGGTAGCATTTGGCGGTCATGGGGACGGCTCCCAACGCGGCGGCGGGCGAGCCGCCGTGGCCGAGGGACGTGCCTGGGTTGCGTGCTCTCCCAGGCCGCGCTTTCACGTTGTGCAGGCGCTGCCGGAGTTCGTCGTCTGGTCGGCGGAGCCGACCAGCGCCCGACTCCCACTCCCTCGCTTCCTCCTCGGTGAACTCCCGGCCGGCGCTCCTGGCGGCCTCTGGCTCCACGCGGAGGGCTGCTGCAGCAGGTCCTCATGGGTCGCGCTGGAGGTCTCCGCCAGCGGGGGCTTGGCCTTAACTCGTGGCTGGCAGGCGTTTGCCCGCGCTCGCAGCCTAGAGCGCTGGTGTACTCTGCACTTCAGGTTCGATAGCGACGCCACCCTCTATGTGAGGGTGTTTGGGGAAGATGGTCACCGTGCGGGGTGTTGCCCTGAGGACGACGACCGCGTCCGGGGGCCCCGCTCTGATGGCGATGGAGGAGACAGCACCCGCGCGGATGGCGGCGTCCGCGACTCCCCAAGCTTCGTCAACTCTTCCTCAAGCGACTCCTCCAGTGATGGCAGCAGCCCACCCCCGCGCTGTCGAGCTTGCTTGGGGGGTGGTGGTTCGTCCGCCCGCCGCCGTGCCCTGGTGAAGCGCGAGAGGGAGTCCGCCTGAGGCCCGGAGGCAGCCCGTGTCGCCTCCGCGGGCTGGTGTAAGGAGGGCCGCGCCGGGCTCGTCCTTTCCTTTTCCTTTTGTTTCCTGTGTAAGACAAAACAGCTGCATGGAGCCCCGCTGGGGCGTGTTGGGAATTATCGTCATTTTAGCCATTACCTTGATCTTATTTTTGCACCTCTTAACCATACGCCTGTGCATAGATAGTTTTTGGCCCCTACCGAGGGGGCGACTGACCCAGGCCCTGTGTGCGCGTCGCGGTGCCCGAGGGGCACGGACTAGAGGGGTGCTCCTGTAACGTGCCCGGGTCATGAAACCTTCCAGCGGCTAGAGCAGAAACGCTCGCGAGGGCGTTTGAGTAGCGTCCCTCGTGAGGGCGTTTATGAGAGAAACCAAAGCGAGGAGCGAGAATCAGCGAACCACAAATCAGCAACAGCGAGAACTTCAATAAGACTTCAAATGCAAGTAAACACGTCAACTGCGGAAAGCAAATGAAAAAGCCGCGTCCGGCACCTAATCTAGTCTTCGACGTCTTCTCACCAGCGCGGAGCTAAGTGCTGCCACTGGGCATGGGAGGGAGCCCCAGGGCCTGAGGCCGGCGCTCCTGAGACTCCGGGGCATGGACAGCCCCACTCATTATTACGTGAGAGTGTCACGGGGCGGCGAGCTTCACAGGCATTGGCCTTGCTTCACAGGCTCCGGGCCTTTCCAAAACGCGATAGCTCCACAGGCACTCGCCTTGCTTCACAGGCTCTGGGCCTTTCCAAAACGCGATAGCTTCACAGGCACTCGCCTTGCTTCACAGGCTCTGGGCCTTTCCAAAACGCGATAGCTTCACAGGCACTCGCCTTGCTTCACAGGCTCTGGGCCTTTCCAAAATGCGATAGCTTCACAGGCACTCGCCTTGCTTCACAGGCTCTGGGCCTTTCCAAAACGCGATAGCTTCACATGCACTCACCTTGCTTCACATGCTCTGGGCCTTTCCAAAACGTGATAGCTTCACAGGCTCTGGGCCTTTTCAGGAGTAGAACCTCTGGAGGTGCTGGATGTTCCATGCATTCTGGACCGGCACTCCCTCCTGAGTCTCCAAGCGCGCGGAGCTGGGCCTGGAAACATGAACAACCTTGAACGGGCCCTCCCACATGGGAGAGAGCTTGTGCAACCCCTCCCTGGAGAGAACCCGCCTGAGCACGAGGTCTCCTACCTCGAGAGTCCTGGGGCGGATGTTGCGGCAGTGATATCGCCGCAGCGCCTGCTGATACCTCGCCGCTCGCAGCGCGGCCTCCCGGTGACGTTCCTCCCCCAGCACGAGGTCCATCCCCGCATGGCGTCCTGCTGCGCCTCGTCGAACGCCAGGACCCGCGCGGAGTGACGTCTGACCTTGTGAGGGAGGACTGCTTCCGCTCCATAGACCAGGAAGAATGGGGTCCCCCCGGTTGGCTTGGTCGCGGTGGTGCGGATGGACCACAGCACGGACTGCAGCTCGTCGTACCATCCTCTGCCACAGGCCTCCAGCTTCTTCTTGAACGTCCTGGTCTTGAGGCCCCTCAGGATCTCCGCGTTGGCTCGCTCGGCCTGGCCGTTGCTTCGGGGGTGCGCCACTGAGGCATAGCATATCTGCATTCCAAGGTTAGCACAGTATGTTTTGAAGAGATTACTGGTCAACTGCGAACCGTTGTCCATGATGATGCGATTTGGCACCCCGAATCGGCTCACGATGCCCTTGATGAACTTGACCGCAGAGCCCACGGGGATGGCGCGGACTGCCTCCACTTCAGCCCACTTGGTGAATTTGTCCACGGCAACGTAGAGGTACCGATAGCCCCCTGGCGCCCGAGGAAACGGGCCCAAAATGTCCAGCCCCCAGACCGCGAACGGCCACGAAAGGGGGATAGTCTGCAAGCCCCCTGCTGGTTGATGGATCTGCTTGGCGTGGAACTGGCAGGCTTCGCATGCCTTTACCGATTCGATTGCGTCGTTGAGCACGGTGGGCCAATAGAAACCGCTGCGGAATGCCTTGCCGATGAGGGTGCGTGATGATGAGTGGTGCCCGTAGTCTCCGCCGTGTATGTCCTCCAGTAGTTCCTTTCCTTGTTCCCTGGAGATGCAACGCAGAAGTACATCGTTTGGTCGCTTTCGGTAGAGTTCTCCATCTCTGATGCAGTATGCCGTCGACTGCCGCGCCACTCGCTCTGCTTCCTCCTCGCTCTCCGGCAAGGTCCCTTGCATCAGGTAGCTCCAGAGCTCTATGATCCAACAACCCTCCCGAGGTTCCATCGCCAGGAGCAGGCGCGCCCCTGAGGCTGGGCCAGAGGTCGGAGCTCCTGAGGCAGGTGGCTGGGGGAGCTCCTCCAAGGGCTAAGCCGTGTTTGATAGTGACGGCAGAGCTGAGGGTTTGAAGAGCCGCTCCTCGAAAATGCCAGGCTCCTGGGGTAACCGCCTAGACGCGCGCTTGGCGATATCGTCGGCCTCCTGATTGGTGCCACGAGGCACATGCTGCAGTTCCAGCCCCCAGAACTGCTTTTCCATCCTGCAGACCTTCGCTAGGTAGGCCTCCATATGCTCATCCTTCGGCTCGTACACCTTGTTGGAGAAGTTGACTAGGAGCTGCGAGTCGCCCTTGACGGTGAGGCGTTTCACTCCCAGGGCTACTGCGGCCTTCAACCCGGCTATCAGTCCCTCATATTCTGCAATATTGTTGGAGACCTTTTCACCTTGCTGGAAACAGAGCTGCACAACATAGTAGAGCTTATCCTGAGTGGGTGATACCAGCACCGCACCAGCCCCCGCGCCGTGTCTGGAGAACGCCCCATTGAAGTACATGACCCAGCCTTCCGGCGCCTCACTCCTCGGAGAGAGGGACCGATCCTTGTTGTCCCTAAGGCCTGGCGCCTCCGCCCATTCCGCCACGAAATCCACCAATGCTGCCCCTTTGATGACCCTGGTTGTGCTGAACTCGAGCTGAAACGCCTGCAGCTCTATGTTCCACTCGGCGACCCTTCCGGCTGAGTTAGGGCTCCTGAGCACTCTCTCCAGGGGGTACGACGAGACGACTTTGATGGGATGAGCCTGGAAGTAGTGACGCAGCTTGCGCGAGGCTAATAGTAGCGCAAAGAGGAGCTTCTGAGGCATTGGGTACCGTGCCCTCGCGTCCCGCAACACCGTGCTAACAAAGTAGACCGGGTGCTCAACAAGGCTGAGAGCATCTGCGGTCGTGACGCCCTCGGGAGGTGAGGGCGCCTCACGAGATGAAGTGACCTCGGGAGGCGATCCATCCGGGCGTGCGGCCTCTCCCGCCTCCGGTACATTCTTCGGCAGCTGCCCCTCCTCCATTGCGGTCGCGGCTTTTGCAGGCTCTCCTTGTTCCCGTTTTGCCTTGCCTCGGGTTGCCGCTGCGGTCTTGACCTGGCGCTCCTCCCTAACCGCCACCAGGGCTGCACTGGTGGAGTAAGGAGTGGCGGCGAGGTAAAGCAGCAGGGGCTCCCGAGGGCACGGAGCCACCATGACTGGGGGACTGGTCAGGTACCTCTTGAGATCTTGAAACGCCTTATCTGCCTCTTCAGTCCATTTAAAGGGCCCCTTCTTCTTCATCAGCTGAAAGAAAGGCAGCGCTCGCTCTCCCAATTTGGAGATGAAGTGCCCTAGCGCGGTCACACGCCCAGTAAGCTTCTGCATCTTTCTGAGGGTCTTCGGCGGGCTCATGTCCTCAACCGCCTTGACCTTCTCGGGGTTGGCCTCGATGCCATGATGGGACACGAGGAACCCCAAAAGCTTGCCCGAGGGGACGCCAAACACACATTTCTCCGGGTTGAGCCGCAGGTTTACTGCGTCGAGGCTTGCGAAGGTCTCCTCCAGGTCCTGTATCAGGGTCTTGGCCTCCCGAGACTTTACTACAATGTCATCTACGCAGGCCTCGACATTCTTTCCGAGTTGCGGGCCCAAGGCGATGTGCATCAGCCGCTGAAAGGTTGCTCCTGCGTTGCGCAGCCCGAACGGCATGCATGTATAGTAGTATACCCCGCACGGGGTCAAGAAGGCGGTCTTCTCGACGTCTTCTACTGCCATCTTGATCTGGTGATACCCAGAGAAGGCGTCCAGGAAGCATAGCAGGTCGCACTCCGAAGTGGAATAGACGATCTGGTCGATGCGGGGGAGCGGAAACGGATCTTGCGGGCATGCCTTGTTAAGGTTGGTGAAGTCAACACACATGCGCTCCTTCCCCCCTTTCTTGGGCACAACAACAGGGTTGGCCAACCAATCCGGGTATCGGACCTCGCGAATGACCCCAGCGGCTTCTAGCTTGCGGGTCTCTTGAACAATGAAGGCCTGCTTTTCCACGGACTGCCGCCTGGCCTTCTGCTTCACGGGGCGCACATTTGGGCACACGTTGAGGTGATGCTCGATGACACTCCTGGGGATCCCTGCCAGCTGGTCGGGCTCCCAAGCAAATACCTTCTTATTTGCGCGCAAGAACTTGACCAAGGCCCCCTCCTGCCCAGGCTCAAGGTTGGCGCCTATGGTGAAAGTGGCACTGGAGGACCCGTCCTCGTCGACGGGTATCTGCTTGGTCTCTGCCTTGTCCTGGGAGAACAACTGCTTCTTCTTGGCGGGCGCAGCCCCCTTGGGCTTAGGGGTCTCCGTGTTGACGGGCCGTGCCGACGCCGCTGTCTTGAAGGCGTGCTTGAGTACTCGCAGGGCGTCCCCGGTGTCCCCGCGCACGATGAGGGTACCGTTGCTTCCGGGCATCTTCATGAGGTTGTACGCCGGGTGCGTGGCGGCCATGAACTGGGCCAGTGCCAGGTAGCCGAGGATGGCGTTGTAAGGGAGGACGACGGGGGCGATGTCGAAGTCGACCGTCTCCGTGCGGAAGTTGTCGTAGGTGCCGAAGGTTACCGGGAGCCGGATCTGTCCCAGGGAGTCGGATGATCCGCCTCCGACGCCCGAGAAAGATCGGCTGGGTCGCAGCCACTCCTGGGGTATGCAGAAGAGGTTGAAAGTCTCGACTGAAAGCACGTTGAGGCCTGCGCCACCGTCGATGAGGGTTCTGGTGACGGCCACCTGGCAGATGGTGGGGGTGCACAACAAGGGGAGCGCGCCTGAGCCGACCGGGTAGGTGGGGTGGTCCTCCGAGCTGAAGGTCAGATCGACCTCGTGCGCCGCCCGGCCCGAGGGAGCCCCCTGCCGTGCGGAAGCGGTGCTGACCCGGCGGGCAAAAGGCTTGACGTGGCGTCTTGTGGGCGGCGCCTGCGAGCTGCCCAGGAGGGCCGCAACGATCGGAGGCGTCGGTGTCGTGGTGCAGTTACTCCGTCGCGCAGGCGGATGCTGGGGTGGTGCTTGCAGCTCGTTTCCCGCCGAGCCAGTGGCGGTGTTGACGGCGGGCGGCGGGGGACGACGAGAACGCTCACCGGCGAGGGCCGCCGGGGCGGCACGAGCCCGGCTGGTGCCGCACATGGATGTGGCGGCCGGAGGAGGGCGGAGCGGTGGAAGACGGATTCCGGCGCACCCCTACCTGGCGCGCCAAATGTCGGATTCCGGGTTCCGGCAAACCCTTAAGGTTCGAACACTGGGGTGCGCGCAGAAATCACGCCTTCTACCTCCCCGTCTCACAAAGATCTAGGATACCAAAAGAATCACCCAAGAGACACAAGATTTATACTGGTTTGGGCCACCATTGTGGTGTAATACCCTACTCCAGTGTGTGGTGGATGGATTGCCTCCTGGGGCTGGTGATGATGAACAGTACAAGGAAGAACAGCCTCGCGAGGGTCTGTTCTTGGCTGGGGCGACGAATTGCTGGGAGGAGTTCAGTCACCTCTCTCTCTCTACTTGCTAGCCGGACCAACCAACTCTGCGAACCGAACCCTATTCTCCAATCTACCAACTGATCGACCCCTTGCTACGTGGGTGACCGGCCCTATTTACAGGCAAAGGCCCTGGGCCTCTTCCCAACTATTGAGCGAGAAGGGCGCCAACAACTGGCCAATTCGAAGGGGAACATCTAGTACACTTATCCTGACTAAAGGTGGTCTTCGCCTGCGAAAGACTCTGCGGTGATGCCGTGCTGGGCTCCATGGTGACCTCCGTCTCGTAGTCCGCTTGGTCCTGGTCTTGTTGCACCGAAATGGCAACCTTTGCCTGATGCCTCGGTACTCCGCGGCTGCGCTTGCCCCCTTTGCACCAAAGAGGAAAGAAGGACGCTGCGCGCGCTGGCGCCCGCCTGGCACCCTCGATCGTCATAGCTTGCGTCACGGGCACCTCGCGAGGCACCCCGCCTTGATATCTCCGTCTCCTCGCGAGCCAGCCTGAGGATGCGCCATGTCGTCCGCCTCGCGAGGCTTGTCCCCTCGCGAGGGTCTTGAGTGTTGTGCTGATGAAGTTGGGCCATGCTGGGCCTCCTTCGAGCCACGCCGCAGGCCGCAGGCAGGCAAGTCTGGGGACCCCCGTTCTCAGAACGCCAACAGGAGTACATCAAGGACAATGAAGAGCACTATCCTGGAGTGCAAGACAGCTACGAAGTTGTGGAGTAGCAGACTTTGTTGGGCAGAAGCTCACAAAGTGGAATGAAGAGCTGATCATGCAGTTCTACTCCACAGCACACTTCTATCCAGATGGCAGCATAGTGTGGATGTCTGAAGGCGCATACTTGTTGGACAAGGAACATTTGCCTATTCATCTAGATTTTGAAGACAATCAAGTTGTGATGAATGAGAATGAACCATCACCAGTTCAAGCACAAGCAAAGAAGGAGAAGGCAAGGAAGGAGAAAGCTGCCAAGATGCCAACTCAAGAGGAGGCATCTGAGTATTTATTGAAAACCAAACAAGAGCAGCTTGGTTACTTGATTGCATCCACACTGAGGATTGAGAAAGGACTGGCCACCCTCACTCAGAATCAGCAGAGCTTAGAGAGGATCATAGAACAAAAGTTCTATGACATGGATATCAAAGTAACAGAGATTCAGTCTGCAGTGGAGCAATTTCAAGATGACATGCAGGAGAGGAGAGGGAAGACTACAACTGATACATTTGCCAGAGTGCCACGAGCTCCGAGGTCGACTGCAGTGCCAGTTCCTGACACCAGAGCCACCACCTTAGCTCCAGCTACAGCACCAACCCAACCAGCTCCATCATCTACTTCAGCTTCAACTCCAACCACGTCTACAGAAGGCTTCGTCCTTGGAGTGATCCAGACTCCACCACAACCAGAAGATCAAGCCTGAGAGTCGATCTAGCACTTTGCATTTTCTAGGAACTTTTTGGTAACTTGTTGCCAAAGGGGGAGAAAAATGTATAGATCATAGGCTTCGAGAGAGAGAGTGTGTTGCTTTTATTTTCTCTTGCTTTATTTCGTGTTTTTCAAACTTTGTTTGCTTTTGTGGGAGATACTTTGATATGCTTGTGAGACATTGATGATCATGTGTTTGATCATAAGCTACACTTATGCATGCTTGATATTATCCTATCTATCTTATGTGATCATTCACTTTTCTTGGTGATGAGTGCATGTATTTAATTCTTATCATTTTGAGCGCTCCACCAAGATGTATGTGACATGGAAGAGTAACCCATGATTCTAAATCTTTGTGCATTTGCAGTCCAAAGCAAATTTTAAATATGCACAAATTTAGGGGGAGCTCTTACTTATCACATACTTCTCAAAGCAACGATATATTTCACTCTTATTATTATTATTTGTCGAAGCTTTGATCTATATGTTGTCATCAATTACCAAAAAGGGGGAGATTGATAGTGCAACTATCCCTAGGTGGTTTTGGTAATTCATAACAACATATAGCTCATTGAGCTAATGCTATTCCAAGATGATCATTTCAGGAAAGCTCAATGATTGGCATGGCATGGATGGTGAAAGTGGAACCCTCAAAATGCTAAGGGCAAAGGATTGGCTCTATCTCATATGCTCAAGACTCTTCATTTTACATTTTAGTGATCCATGATCACATTGAGTCTTTAGGAAAAGCCAATACTATCAAGGAGGGATGAGGTGTTGCTTAATGAGCCTCTTGCTTCAAGTGCTTAATGATATGCTCCAAAACCCTCAACTACTTTCTCATATCCACTCTTGACCTAAACCCAAAGCCAAACTCGGTCATACCGATTCTTTCAATCCGGCGCCACCGAGTTTCACTTGTCATAGCCATTACCAAACCCTAAGCAAATCGGTTCTACCGATAGGGATCTCGGTCGCACCGAGATGGGATTGAAATTTCTCTATTTCCTTTTCGTAACTTTTCGGTCTCACCGAAAGAGCGGATCGGTCCCACCGAGATTGCAATGCAAACTCTCTGTTTCCTTTTTGTAACTTTTCGGTCTCACCGAAAGAGCAAATCGGTCCCACCGGGTTTGCCTGACCAACTCTCTGGTTAGCTAATTACCAAAATCGGTCTCACCGAGTTTGTGTAATCGGTCTCACCAAGATAACGTTATGCCCTAACCCTAACCATATCGGTCCTACCGAGTTGCATGTCAGTCCCACCGAAAATCTTTAACGGTCACTAGGTTTACTATTTCGGTCCGACCGAGTTTGTGATTCGGTCCCACCGAGATTGGTAAATTGTGTAACGGTTGGATTTTGTGTGGAGGCTATATATACCCCTCCACCTCCTCTTTATTCGATCAGAACACATCTACACTTCCAACTCATATGTTCTGAGAGAGAACCACCTACTCATGTGTTGAGGCCAAGATATTCCATTCCTACCATATGAATCTTGATATCTAGCCTTCCCCAAGTTGCTTTCCACTCAAATCTTCTTTCCACCAAATCCAAATCTTGTGAGAGAGAGTTGAGTGTTGGGGAGACTATCATTTGAAGCACAAGAGCAAGGAGTTCATCATCAACACACCATTTGTTACTTCTTGGAGAGTGGTGTCTCCTAGATTGGCTAGGTGTCACTTGGGAGCCTCCGACAAGATTGTGGAGTTGAACCAAGGAGTTTGTAAGGGCAAGGAGATCGCCTACTTTGTGAAGATCTACCGCTAGTGAGGCAAGTCCTTCGTGGGCGATGGCCATGGTGGGATAGACAAGGTTGCTTATTTGTGGACCCTTCGTGGGTGGAGCCCTCCATGGACTCGCGCAACCGTTACCCTTCGTGGGTTGAAGTCTCCATCAACGTGGATGTAGGATAGCACCACCTATCCGAACCACAGGAAAAACATCCATGTCTCCAATTGCGTTTGAATTCTCCAAACCCTTCCCTTTACATTCTTGCAAGTTGCATGCTTTACTTTCCGCTGCCAATATACTCTTTGCATGCTTGCTTGAATTGTGTGATGATTGCTTGACTTGTCCTAAAATAGCTAAAATCTGCCAAGAACTAAAATTGGGAAAAGGTTAAGTTTTTATTTGGTCAAGTAGTCTAATCACCCCCCGTCTAGACATACTTTCGATCCTACAAGTGGTATCAGAGCTTTGGTCTCCATTTGCTTTGTATTCCATAGCTTTTGGTGGTCATAGCCTTGGTTTCACAACCTAGGAGAGTATGGCGTCTAGCGAGGGACATTATCATCGTAGAGGTCCTTACTTTGATGGTACTAATTTTGCTAGTTGGAAGCATAAAATGAAAATGCATATTCTTGGACATAACCCCGCCGTTTGGGCTATTGTGTGTGTTGGTTTGCAAGGTGACTTCTTTGATGGGAGAGAACCAAACCGTGAAGCTACCGCGGATAAGTTGAAGATGTTGCAATACAATGCTCAAGCTTGTGATATTCTCTTCAACGGATTGTGCCTCGAAGAATTCAACAAAATCAGCCATCTTGAGAATGCAAAGGAAATTTGGGACACCTTGATTGATATGCACGAAGGTACCGACTCCGTCAAGGAATCCAAATTGGATGTGCTTCAAAGTCAACTTGACAAGTTCAAAATGAAGGATGGTGAAGGTGTCGCTGAAATGTACTCTAGGCTTGCTCTCATCACAAATGAGATTGCCGGCTTAGGAAGTGAAGAGATGACTGATAGATTCATCATCAAGAAGATTCTAAGAGCCTTGGATGGAAAATATGATACCGTGTGCACATTGATCCAAATGATGCCCAATTACAAAGATCTCAAGCGAACGGAGGTAATTGGAAGAATTGTTGCTCATGAGATGTCACTTAAGGATAAAGAGGAACTTCACAACAAATCAAGTGGTGCCTACAAAGCCTCATGTGAAGCCCCTACATCATCAAGTGAGAAACAAAACTTCAATGAAGAATTGAGCTTAATGGTGAAAAACTTCACCAAGTTCTACAAGAGTAGAAGCAAAGATAGAAGCTCCAAGTCAAGGTCCTACAATGACAAAAGATCTTCTAGTCGAGAGCGAAACTGCTACAATTGTGGAAGACCCGGACGCTATTCCAATGAGTGTACGGCTCCCTACAAGAGAAGAGAAGACTCTCCAAAAAGAAGAAGCAAAAGAGAAAAATCACCACCAACAGAGAGAAGGAGTAGAGATGATCGTTATGAACGAAGATACTCACGGAGAAGCAAGGATTCGGAAAGGAAGGAAAAATCATCAAGGAGCTACACAAAACGAAGACATCAAGCTCATGTTGGTGAATGGGTATCCGGCTCCGACTCCGACAACCACTCCGAGAGAAGTTATCACTCCGATTACGAATATACTCAAGATGAAGGTGTTGCCGGTCTAGCACTTGTGTCAACCAACTCCTACGACATATTTGACTCACCCAATGATGGAATTGGAAGATGCTTCATGGCCAAAGGTCCTAAGGTAACACACCCCGAGTATGTTGATTTTAATAGTGATGAAGATGACTTGTTAGGTAATGATGATTTACTTGTTGACAACTCTAGTGATGAATACTATGATGAAACGTCAATTAATCATGCTAATCAAGATAAAACGAATGACAATGATAAGGATAAGATTGAGGCTCTAACTAAAGAACTAAACACTCTTAAGTTAGCTCATGAAACTATCTTTGAAGATCATCGAGAACTTTTAAGAGCTCATGAGAAGTTACGCTTTGAAAAGCTCAATCATGAGCAAGAGCATGAGTTCTTAAAGGCAATCAATGGTGATCTCCGCAAGAAAAGTTCTTCTTACATTGCCAAGCGTTTACTCTTATCCACTTACATGCCTCAAGTCAAGTCTAGTAACAAGAACAAGAAAGATTCTTCCTCTAGTAGTAACAATGATCATGCTAAATCCAATATTGTTGCTTCTAGTAGTTCTCTTGATTCCACTAATGATTCTCTTAGCCAAGTTACACTTGAGCAAGAAAATAGCTTATTGAAGGGAATTATAGAGAAAGGAGTGTACAAAAGCCTTGCCGGGAGTAAGCAATTCGAGGAAATTGTGCGCAAGAAAGGAAGGCACCGGAAGAATCAAGGTGTTGGTTTTGAACGAAAGTTCAATGCCAATGGAGTTGAGTGGGAAGAAGATCAATACCCCAAGACAAAGTTTGTTCCTCAACAAGAGAAGTATGATACTTCCTTCAAGGGGACACAAGCTCAAGATGATCTTCCACCACAAGACTACAAGCAAAAAGGCAAGGACAAGCTTCAAGAGGAAATTGATGCATTTGAAGAAGCTCCTAAGACCTTAGTCAAGTGGATTACCAAGACCACTTCAAGTTCCACTTCATCAAGTATGACTACAACTCCAAGGATTCCCATCAAGATGGTGTGGATCCAAAAGAAGAAGAACTAGAGAGTTCTTGAGGGTGACTCCGCCAACATACTTCACTCTTATCATTTTGGCAAGAACAAGTGCAATCAACTTCCACATCTTGCACTAGTTCAAGGAGTCACAAACCCTCTTGTTGGTAAGACAAGGGACAAGGTAACCTAAAAGTTTTCATGGACATCATCTTGTGTGTGCATCACTCTATGTCTATGGATATCCTTGTTTGTTCCTTGTGGGACTAACCCATGTAGGTATTGAAAGTGCAATTCACTCAAATGGATAGCTCCAAGTGATCTACATCAACATTGAGCATCCACATCTTCAACATCTACATGAAGTCATCATCGACAAAACCCAAGGTTAGTTCATCCCTCTTAGGGGGGATATCACATCTAGGGGGAGCTTTACTCTAAGACTTGAGCTAAAGCAACTCTAAATATGTGAACACAATAATGCTTTATGTAAAAGTGGTAACCCCACTTGAGCTTAAACAATGAGTATGACCTATGATCAAGTGTTCTCACTTGACTCCTAAGTCAATATACTCATATATAGATGACCTAGTCATCGCCAATTGCTTGATATATGCTAGAATTGGTTGTGCATGCTTTGTCACATATTTCAATTGCCATTTTATTGTGTGAGCATGTTGGTTGCATATTTTACTCATTCGAGGACATCCACTTGTTGTTTTGATTGTTTGGTTTTATTTCCTTTTACCAAGTGGATGGACAAGAATGCCTAAGAACCTTCTCTAGCTATCTATGCTTTTCTCATCTCAAACTCTATTCATGCTACATCACAAAATTTGATCAAGTCAGATTCGAACCACTCTGTGTGAGGAGCACTCGGAGTCCCCGATTCGTCATAGACTTAAATTTCCAAAACCTCTTTGTGATTCTCGGTCTGACCGATATCCTACTTTCGGTCCTACCGAGATCGTTAAGTTGATCTGAATTTTCGATCTCGGTGCAACTGATTTGAACCATTCGGTCACACCGAGTTGCAATAACTGTATACAGTTTTGCATCTCGGTACCACCGAGTTGTTCCACTCGGTCACACCGACAGGGTCGGGCTATATATAGTCACGGGCAAAAATTTGGAAATTTCTCCGAACCCCTTCGCCCGCGCGATAGCTCGCTCTGCCAACATGGTCTCCGGATCGTCTCCTCGCCGCCAGCCGCCTCCAGTCGCTGGTCTCCATTGCCGTCAACGGAATCAACCCCGTCGTTGCCGCCGTAGCGAGTCTCCGCCGAACTAGGGTATGGACTCGATCTTTGTGCTATCCCCAATCTGTTTCCTAGCACATTGTGATCTTATTGTTTCTAGCCACGATTGAAACACTCCTATCTAGTCAATACGTTCGTAGAATAGGATTGATTTGAAAATTTTAGGGTTAGGTTTCTGCCGAAACCATCTCGGACCCACCGAGTTGAAAAAACTCGGTCCCACCGATTTGGCTCATGCCATTGCACAAGTGAGACTCGGTCTGACCGAGAATTACTAATCGGTGTGACCGATTTTGGAACTTTGTGAAACCCTAGCAGTCTCGGTGCCACCGAACCGTGACTCGGTCTGACCGAGTTCACTAGTTTAGGTTCCAAAACTGCTTCGGTATCACCGAGTTTAAAAATCGGTAGATCCGAAATGATTTCTGTGGGAACCTAAAACTAAGATTTTGAATCATTCTTTTGCGAAAATCTCTGTATTTTGTGATGCTCATCTACTCTACCTCATCTATAAACTCTTCATAGGGTAAGCAGTCAGCTTTTACATCATGTCTGATCAAAGTGACAGCCAGAATGTGTCAGAACAGCAAGTGCACATGAGTGGGGGCACTAGTCCCTCCAGTTCTTCAGATGAAGGCAGCAGGAGCACCCCTAGCAACCTGCCAAAAGCTGCCACCAGACAAAGGAAGAAGAGAACCTCAGACTATGTGGCAGAAGAGGAAGCAACTTCCAAGAGAGTTGTGCTCAAGAAGGAATATGGCCCAGCACAGAGCACAAAGCCATGGATGAAAATCAAAAGGCCAGCAGGTAGACAGCCTATGCCAAAGGCCAGAGCCTCAACTCAGATTCCTGAAAAGCCTGAACCCAATGAGGCTGCTGCAGAAGGGAAGAAGAGGAAGGAGAGGATCAAAAAGACCACTGCTAGAGTGCTTGGGAGATCCTCAATCATGAGAGACTCTGAAGAGGAAGAGGAAGAAGAGGTTGCTGCACCAGCACCTAAGGCACCTAAGCTTATGGGTGATGCTATCAGGACAGGGGCTGCTGCATCAAAGCCCAAAGAAGCACCCAAAGCTGCCTCCAAGCCCAAGTCAGCTCCAACGAGGAATACAAGGAGCATACCAGCTGCTGAGAAGAACAAGGCCCCAGTGCCTGACATTGCTGAGGAAGAAGAAGGTCAAGTGCTCAGGAAGCTTAAGCCCAAGATTCTAGACCACAATGATGCTCATCCTGTGGCTGAGGACATGAAAATCAGAAGAGATTCAGGGCTCAGGAAGTGGAGAGAAGCAGATCCATATGCTTCAAGGAGAAGAACTGCTGTTGACTACAGCTTCCACACGAAGGACAGCAGGACTTCTATGAGACAGTTTTGCTTGATAAGAAGCCCATTGTTTGTGACATGAGATGGGTTGATTGGGAGTACATCAAGGACAATGAAGAGCACTATCCTGGAGTGCAAGACAGCTTCGAAGCTTGTGGAGTAGCAGACTTTGTTGGGCAGAAGCTCACAAAGTGGAATGAAGAGCTGATCATGCAGTTCTACTCCATAGTACACTTCTATCCAGATGGCAGGATAGTGTGGATGTCTGAAGGCACATACTTGTTGGACAAGGAACATTTGCCTATTCATCCAGATTTTGAAGACAATCAAGCTGTGATGAATGAGAATGAACCATCATCAGTTCAAGCAGAAGCAAAGAAGGAGAAGGCAAGGAAGGAGAAAGCTGCCAAGATGCCAACTCAAGAGGAGGCATCTGAGTATTTCTTGAAAACCAAACAAGAGCAGCTTGGTTACTTGATTGCATCCACACTGAGGATTGAGAAAGGACTGGCCACCCTCACTCAGAATCAGCAGAGCTTAGAGAGGATCATAGAACAAAAGTTCTATGACATGGATGTCAAAGTAAGAGAGATTCAGTCTGCAGTGGAGCAACTTCAAGATGACATGAAGGAGAGGAGAGGGAAGACTACAACTGATACATTTGCCAGAGTGCCACGAGCTCCGAGGTCGACTGTAGTGCCAGTTCCTGACACCAGAGCCACCACCTCAGCTCCAGCTACAGCACGAGCCCAACCAGCTCCAGCATCTACTTCAGCTTCAACTCCAACCACGTCTACAGAAGGCTTCGTCCTTGGAGTGATCTAGACTCCACCACCACCAGAAGATCAAGCCTGAGAGTCGATCTAGCACTATGCATTTTCTAGGAACTTTTTGGTAACTTGTTGCCAAAGGGGGAGAAAAATGTATAGATCATAGGCTTCGAGAGAGAGAGAGAGAGAGTGTGTTGCTTTTATTCTCTCTTGCTTTATTTGGTGTTTTTCAAACTTTGTTTGCTTTTGTGGGAGATACTTTGATATGCTTGTGAGACATTGATGATCATGTGTTTGATCATAAGCGTAACACCCTCGATGCGACTATATCTCCCACGTGTCGAGGCACGACTTAGAGGCATAATCGCATTGAAGGCATATGTCGCAAGTGAGGTAATCTTCACACAACCCATGTAATATAATAAGGAAAAGGATACATAGTTGGCTTAGAATCGCCACTTCACACAATTACATGAATAAAGCATTACATCAAACAAATACACTCAAGGTCCGACTATGGCACCAAAATAAAAGAAGAACCCCAAATGCGGCAAAGGTCCCCGATCGACCCCAACTGGGCTCCACTATTGTTCGACTAGAACGAAACAACATAAAGAACACAATCTTCATCGAGCTCCTCCTGAGCTTGGTTGCGTCATCTGCACGGACTCATCGGCACCTGCAAGCTGGTTTTGGAAGTATCTGTGAGCCACAGGGACTCAGCAATCTCGCACCCCCGCGATCAAGACTATTTAAGCTTATGGGTAAGGTAAAGGTATGAGGTGGAGCTGCAGCAAGCGACTAGCATATATGGTGGCTAACATACGCAAATGAGAGCGAGAAGAGAAGGCAAAGCACGGCCGATAAAAGTATGATCAAGAAGTGATCCTATAGCAACCTACGTCAAGCATAACTCCAACAACCGTGTTCACTTCCCGGACTCCGCCGGAAAGAGACCATCACGATTACACACGCAGTTGATTCATTTTAATTAAGGTCAAGTTCAGGTTTTCTACAACTGGACGTTAACAAATTCCCATCTGCCCATAACCGCGGGCACGGCTTTTGAAAGTTCAAATCCCTGCAGGGTGTCCCAACTTAGACCATGACAAGCTCTCACGGTCAACGAAGGAATAGACCTCCACCCGAGACGTTCCGATCAGACTCGGTATCCCAGTACAACAAGACATTTCGACTGGGTAAAACTAAACCAGCAACACCACCCAGATGTGCCGACAAATCCTGATAGGAGCTGCACATATCTTGTTCTCAGGGCACACCGGATGAGCAAGACGTCGGGTAAACCAGCCCAGAGTTGCCCCTGGTAGCATCGCACATCGCTCAGTTGGACCAACACTCAGAGGAGCACTGGCCCGGGGGGGTTAAAATAAGATGACCCTTGGGCGCGCGACCCCCAAGGGAAAAGAAAAGGGTAGGTGGCAAATGGTAAAACCAATGTTGGGCATTGCTGGAAAAGCTTTACTTAAGGCGAACTGTCAAGGGGTTCCCATTATAGCCCTACCACGTAAGGGACGCAAAATCCGGGAACATAACACCGATATGACGGAAACTAGGGCGGCAAGAGTGGAATAAAACACCAGGCATAAGGCCAAGCCTTCCACCCTTTACCAAGTATATAGATGCATTAATTAAATAAGATATATGGTGATATCCCAACAAGTAAACAATGTTCCAACAAGGAACGATCTCCATGTTCCAACAAGGAACAAACTTCAATCTTCACCTGCAACTATCCACGCTATAAGAGGGGCTGAGCAAAGCGGTAACATAGCCAATCAACGGTTTGCTAGGACATGGTGGGTTAGAGGTTTGACATGGCAATTTGGGAGGCTGACAAGCAAATGGTAGGCATCATAGCATTGGCATAGCAAAGAGCGAGCAAACTAGCATAGCAAAGGTAGTAGTGATTTGGAGGGTATGATCATCTTGCCTGAAATCCCGCAAGGAAGAAGAACGAGTCCATGAAGAAGACAAACGGAACATAGACGAACGGTTCCTCACAAGCACGACGTTACCGGAACCAACCCGAAGAAGCAACACCGGAAAGAAAGCAAACAACATAGTAAACAACCATGACAACCACATGGCACGATGTGCAAACAAGTATGATGCATGTCCGGTTTAAAGAGGCATGGCATGGCAAAATGCACAAGCAATCCTACAAATTAAGTGGAGCTCAATATGCAATGAGTTGCATATTGACGGAGCACCACATCAATTATTTAGTTCGATCTCGTTTATGTACCCAACAATATTAAATGTTGTTAAACATGGCAAGAGGGTGAAGCAAAGTAAAACTACCTATCTAGTCAAGGTTAAATGAGGCCGGAAGCAACGAACAACAATTCCGGTAAATCCCCATAGCATATTTTAGATTTGGTACTGTTCTGCCCTAAACATTATTTTAGAGTTGTTAAACATGCAAGATGAGTGCACCATGTTAAACTAGGCAAAATTCTACCCCATTTACATATAAAGTTTATTAAAATCGGAGTTAGGGCTATTTAGTTATGAATTAAATCATTTTAACATGGCATAGGAGCAAATTAATGCAAACAACATTTTAAACATTTTAATATGGCAAGAAATTGGCATATTATTAAACTACACATAATTTTGAGCAAGTTTCTTATATAAATCATTTTAATCCGATGCACGAATTGTGAGTTATTAAATGCATGAAGATGAAGGTCTTTTCTGTAAAACTGTAATCTCCTGGAAAAATAGCTAAATCGTCCAGACGCTGAAAAAAACAACACGGGCCGAATCTGGTGCCCTGCTGGGCTGAACAGAGAGGAGGGACTGGGGAATCTGCTCACAGCGGGCCTTGGGCCGGTTGGCAGATCTGGCCTGGTGCGGACGGAGCGGGTGCAGTAGGCCGAATTGGCTCAGGCCGAGCCTTGCGCTAGATTTCGACCCATGGGGAGGTGGCCGCGGTCAAGGAAGGAAGAGGAGGCGGCCCAGGTGCGGACGGTCGACGCAGGCGTGGTCAGCGAAGAACCCCGGCGGCGGCGGCTGAACTCCAGCGAGCGCGGCGCACGGGGAAACAGCGACAGGCGCGGTCGGCGAGGTCGGGAACGAGCAGATCCTGGCGAGGGGGTCCCGGATCTGACGACGTTTCAGGGCGAGGAGGTCGGCAATGACCTCGACGGCGGTGGGATGGCCGAACTCCAGTGACGGGGATCTCTCCTGCGCGAGGGAGAGAGCGAGGTCTGAGAGAGGCAGCGAAAGAAAATAAAACAAAGGAGGAGGAAGACGGGGTCGGCGAGGAAGGACCTGAGGTCGGCGACGAGGCCGACGTGCTCGGTGGTCTTGGTCACCGGCGGCGGTCGGCGGGGCGTGAGGACGAGGGGGGATCGGGGCTCTCCCGATCTGAAACGAAGACGGCGGCGCGCAGGTTTGGGGACGGGTGCGTACAGGCCCAGATTTGGCCGGGCGCGGGCCAGCGGCGGGCTCCGCAGGCCGCGATGAAGTGGGGCGCAGGGGGGAACGCGTGGCGGTGTGTGGTTGGCTGCGTGCGGCGAGCTGCTGACATGGTGGTGGCGCTAGGTGGTGTTGGCGGCGACAAGTGGCAGCGTGGGAGCAGGTCGGCGCTGAAAACGAAGAATGCGACGGCGGCTAATGATTGGGGCGGTGCGGAAATGGAGGGGGGGGGGGTAGGTAGGAGGCCAAAAATGGCAGGGGAGGCGTCTATATATAGAAAGGGCGCTAGGGTTGGGGGTTTTGCTCCGTTTCTGGACCCTCCGATCGCAAACGAGCGGCCCCGGGCGGAGGGGGAAACTAGATGGGGTTTGTGGGCTGTGTAGGACGGTTAGGCTGAGAGGAGAGGGGAGAGATGCAGCCCGGCACGGTTTTCGGAGACCGAAAACGTCCGACGAAAAATACTGGCTATACTGCCGCTATAGTTTAACGGTTGGGCTATCAAACGATCTTCGAATGCGATGAAACTTGACAGGCGGTCTATCTACACTATAATAAGACCACACATCAACTCTCATGCCATTCCGAGAACATTTTCCGGCCACTTATAAAATACTATTTCGGACATGCCGCGGGCGCGTGCAAGTGTGTCTGGACTCAGAGCGGACAACGGACGGAACGAGGAGACCGGGACGGATGCAAGTTTTGAAAACATGATGATGCAATGCATATGATGACATGATGAGATGCAACACGCAAGCGAATGACATGGCAACGACAGCGAATAACTGGAAGACACCTGGCACATCGGTCACGGGGCGTTACAACACTCCACCACTACGAGAGGATCTCGTCCCGAGATCTAGAATGGCACCGGAGGGAAACAACGGAAAAGAAAATAGGAGAGGTAAAACTAAGTTGCTTCTTTGACAATCGAGTGAAACCAAAGAACCTTGAGAGGTTGAATACATTCGAGACAGAATTCAATGAAGGTGAACAAGGTCGAAAACAGCCATTTGGAAAAGAGGAAGAAAGAACATTGCGAAAAACCTTGAGGTTGAAGGGCAAGATATTTATTGAGAACACTCCGGTTAAAGAAGGGGGATCAAGAAAGACCAAATTCGGGCAGCACTCCGGATGAAAAGAAAAGGAATTGAATAATAACTTGATAAGATGAGAAGATACTTGATGAAATCACAATACTGCCTCCATAACTATTGAATGGATGGAACAAGGGGTAAGAAAGATCTCAGACCGCACTCCGGTTGAGAAGGGAGTCAAAATTTGATAAGATGAGAGAGCTCAAATGAAAACACGACACTCCGGTTGAGAAAGGGACGCAAGACTTGATAAGGCGAAAAGAACTTGAGCAAAGGGGCACAATACTCCGGTTAAATGGATAAACCAAGAAAAGAACACGATCCTGACAAAAGAAGAAGATGGGTTGAAGAGAGCAACATCACATGACTCCGGAAGAAAGGAATAGAAGATAGATGATTGAAAGAAAGAATGGAGAAGAAAATGCCAGTTTCTGCCACAAAAGAGCTTGAGAGGGCAACCTTAGGAGGAGGGTCGAACGGAGTTGTTGACAAACCAACAACGAAAGGAATAATCTTGATATGGTCTTATGGAAAACATCTCAAAACTGAGGTGACAACCTGGCACTCACGGGAAGAAGAATTGGATTGATAAGAACAAAGAGACGAGAAACTTATTTCACCGGGAGGATAAATGAAGAACTTGGGTCCTATATTGTCACCATTAATAGCATTACTCCTTAGGGAAAACTTTAGGTGAAATATAACCCAAGATAATTCCAATGACGAGATTGATGGATTTAAAATATCTCATTCTTGACAACATGTGAATCATGAAACATGAATTCCAATTATCAAGAATGACATAATACCACCTCCAATGATACGGAAGAAAGAATAATTGCACTCCGGATTACAATATGAAGAAAGCTTAAGCTCCTTAGAAAAGAATCTTGATGAACGCTTCGAGAAGGAAATAAATCCTTGATGAACCATCGAGTATAGCCTCCAAGAAGAAACTCCGATAACAAAAGAATAACGAAAAGAAGAGAAGATGAAAACACAAGGTGAAACCTTGTAACGATTTAAATGAATCTCCATGGTGATATAATTGAAATAACTTGGAGCTCCGTAAAAGAAAGATGAACAAAAGAAATCAAGAATTTTGATGAACCTCCGGAATAAGGAATTAAATCATTTGGATGAAACAAGAATAAGAATTACATTATGCGCATCCTTCACCAAATTAAATTGATGACAATCCACGGATTTGGCATATTACTAATTCTCGTATCAAGGATTAAGAGAGATATCGCGTAAACTTGAGGAAGTCTTCAACGAACCACCGGTAGGGTAGAAACAACGAATAAATTGATAAGGAAGAGAAATCTTGAGCAAACCACCATAAGAATTAAGCATGAACAAAGAGAAGATAAAGAACACACCGGGAAGAATTAAGCAAATAAATGAAGATGCTTGAGAGACTTTAGATCCATGAGAACGAAGAGATCACGAACTGATTATACATCACTTGGACGATGCACCGGTAGATTTAAAGAAAGAGAGCTGAAAGGTGAGAATGAATAAACCTGAATTGACGGACTCCGGATAACAAACTGAGAAGACTCTTAAATTGCTCCGGAAGGGTGAAAAGAATTCTCACGATGAAAGCAATTACGAGAGGATGGCAACAAGCTAGAATCACGAATCTTGAAGAGAATGGAGCAAGATTAAAGAGAAACTCTTCTTCGGTCTTCAACTGATGAGAATGACGACGAGAAACACCACCAAGAATTGTTGAGACACTCCGGGATGATTAAAAAAAGGAGAGGTTGAGCCAACGATGAAAAGAATTTGAAAGATCTTGGAGAAAAGCATTTGACTGATGATAATCATTCTTACGTCCAACTTCGAAAAGAATTTGATTATAACTCCGGAAATAAGAAGAGTCAGGTATGATCCTGGGAAAAGACCTATGGGTTAGGGCCCACTCAAAAGAAAACACCTTTGAAATGATTTAAAAGAGAGGTTGCACGGGTTGAGTTAAATGGCTTGAATGAGGGAACATCCTCGAAAGAACTTGAACGAAAACAGAGTGGAAAACACGAATCTTCGAGATATCTTGAGCACTCCGGAACAATTAAATAGCGAGAAGTGAATGAATATGAGGTGCACCGGCATGAGAAGGTATTTGAAACGAGGAAAAGGATATGATCAACACCGAAAGCTTGAATTGGCAACACCGGAGAAGAAAAAGAATGAAGAATGATGAACTAGAAACTCCGTTAGAATCTTTATGAGAATCACCGGATAAGAATATTGATAGAAAAGAATGGAGATACTTCACATGAATAAGAAGGATACTCGATTAAGAGATCTGAATCCTTGGAGAAAACAAAGGGAGGGAGGGTGGGAAAAACAAAAGCAACTTGGAGACGGATGAAACAAACACCATTGAGAAGAAGTGATAATTGATCTTGCGAATATTGAAGTGATCAGATCCACTAGAAGAGAAACACGCCGGTTTACAAGAAATTGAAATGACAAACTCGATGATCGAGAAGGATTAGTATTCACATAGGTATATGAGAAGACCACTTGGAAAAAGGTATGGAATCAACATTTGACTTCGAAGCAACTCGGCTACCACAACTCAAAACAAAAACAAAGGATTGGCTTGCAGAATAAGCCGGAACAAACGTATGACTGAGATTTCGTCCGAAGTTTTCGTGGTGGGACCTACACGGGCTTGATCGTACAACACCATCATGTGCAAGGCAGTGCACATGACATACGAAGCGTCCCCGAGTCAGCATAGCCAAGGACTCTTTAAGACACAACGAGACCACTGTAAAATCGACCGTGAATAGGCGAACCACTAGACGTCGAACCCCAATTTCATATCATACATCTGTCGGAAAGATATCCTAAGAGCTACTTGAATTCCCACCTATGAAACTCCCGAAACTTTCCGGTTATGCAATCAGGTGTTGGGGATACAGGGGAAGCATAATATCTCACCCAAAATAGCAAATCCTACATCCAGCTGTATCCATCCTTCAACACATAACCAAGAAACCTTCGGAAACCATCTACCTCAACCTTCGAAAAGCATCCGTTATACAAGTTATGGTGATACTCCCGAACTCCCGCCCCAGTACTGGGTGGCGTCGAGGTTATCTCACCAATGAACTGCATAAAAGAGATTTTCGATGTTGGCGTACTAAACTCAGGTATTCCAGAATTGCAACGATAAAATTATGATGACAACACCTCAGAGCTCAACTCCCCGGGACACTTCCACTAAACCCCTGACAGGAGGCACCAAGACAATGTTCTCATCATAAAACCATCGAAACGATTCCAAGATACCCGCGTGATCCTAAAAACAATTTAGTGAAATTTGAGAAGAGAAGAGTCAAAACTCTACGTCGGGATGCCTTACTAGAGCGATGAGGAGACTGGGAAGTAAAAAGAATTCCTAAGCTCTCCGATATATAATTCCTAAATGACTCAAAACATTTTTCTAGACACAACTCGGCTGCTAAAAATGATCAATCAATGGGGGCTCCTAAGGTCGGGGAAGGCTCTGATTACCAACTTGTAACACCCTCGATGCGACTATATCTCCCACGTTTCGAGGCACAACTTAGAGGCATAATCGCATTGAAGGCATATGTCGCAAGTGAGGTAATCTTCACACAACCCATGTAATATAATAAGGAAAAGGATACATAGTTGGCTTACAATTGCCACTTCACACAATTACATGAATAAAGCATTACATCAAACAAATACACTCAAGGTCCGACTACAGCACCAAAATAAAAGAAGAACCCCAAATGCGACAAAGGTCCTTGATCGACCCCAACTGGGCTCCACTACTGATCGACTAGAACGAAACAACATAAAGAACACAATCTTCATCGAGCTCCTCCTGAGCTTGGTTGCGTCATCTGCACAGACTCATCAGCACCTGCAAGCTGGTTTTGGAAGTATCTGTGAGCCACAGGGACTCAGCAATCTCGCACCCTCGCGATCAAGACTATTTAAGCTTATGGGTAAGGTAAAGGTATGAGGTGGAGCTGCAGCAAGCGACTAGCATATATGGTGGCTAACATACGCAAATGAGAGCGAGAAGAGATGGCAAAGCACGGCCGATAAAAGTATGATCAAGAAGTGATCCTATAGCAACCTACGTCAAGCATAACTCCAACAACCGTGTTCACTTCCCGGACTCCGCTGGAAAGAGACCATCACGATTACACACGCAGTTGATTCATTTTAATTAAGGTCAAGTTCAAGTTTTCTACAACCGGACGTTAACAAATTCCCATCTGCCCATAACCGCGGGCACGGCTTTCGAAAGTTCAAATCCCTGCAGGGTGTCCCAACTTAGCCCATGACAAGCTCTCACGGTCAACGAAGGAATAGACCTCCACCCGAGACGTTCCGATCAGACTCGGTATCCCGGTACAACAAGACATTTCGACAGGGTAAAACTAAACCAGCAACACCACCCAGATGTGCCGACAAATCCCGATAGGAGCTGCACATATCTCGTTCTCAGGGCACACCGGATGAGCAAGACGTCGGGTAAGCCAGCCCAGAGTTGCTCCTGGTAGCCTCGGACATCGCTCAGTTGGACCAACACTCAGAGGAGCACTGGCCCCCGGGGGGGGGGGGGGGGGGGTTAAAATAAGATGACCCTTGGGCGCGCGACCCCCAAGGGAAAATAAAAGGGTAGGTGGCAAATGGTAAAACCAATGTTGGGCATTGCTGGAAAAGCTTTACTTAAGCCGAACTGTCAAGGGGTTCCCATTATAGCCCAACCGCGTAAGGGACGCAAAATCCGGGAACATAACACCGATATGACGGAAACTAGGGCGGCAAGAGTGGAACAAAACACCAGGCATAAGGCCGAGCCTTCCACCCTTTACCAAGTATATAGATGCATTAATTAAATAAGATATATGGTGATATCCCAACAAGTAAACAATGTTCCAACAAGGAACAATCTCCATGTTCCAACAAGGAACAAACTTCAATCTTCACCTGCAACTATCCACGCTATAAGAGGGGCTGAGCAAAGCGGTAACATAACCAATCAACGGTTTGCTAGGACATGGTGGGTTAGAGGTTTGACATGGCAATTCGGGAGGCTGACAAGCAAATGGTAGGCATCATAGCATTGGCATAGCAAAGAGCGAGCAAACTAGCATAGCAAAGATAGTAGTGATTTCGAGGGTATGATCATCTTACCTGAAATCCCGCAAGGAAGAAGAACGAGTCCATGAAGAAGACAAACGGAACGTAGACGAACGGTTCCTCACAAGCACGACGTTACTGGAACCAACTCAACGAAGCAACACCGGAAAGAAAGCAAACAACATAGTAAACAACCATGACAACCACATGGCATGATGCGCAAACAAGTATGATGCATGTCCGGTTTAAAGAGGCATGGCATGGCAAAATGCACAAGCAATCCTACAAATTAAGTGGAGCTCAATATGCAACGAGTTGCATATTGACGGAGCACCACATCAATTATTTAGTTCGATCTCGTTTATGTACCCAACAATACTAAATGTTGTTAAACATGGCAAGAGGGTGAAGCAAAGTAAAACTACCTATCTAGTCAAGGTTAAATGAGGCCGGAAGCAACGAACAACAATTCCGGTAAATCCCCATAGCATATTTTAGATTTGGTACTGTTCTGCCCTAAATATTATTTTAGAGTTGTTAAACATGCAAGATGAGTGCACCATGTTAAACTTGGCAAAATTCTACCCCATTTACATATAAAGTTTATTAAAATTGGAGTTAGGGTTATTTAGTTATGAATTAAATCATTTTGACATGGCATAGGAGCAAATTAATGCAAACAACATTTTAAACATTTTAATATGGCAAGAAATTGGCATATTATTAAACTACACATAATTTTGAGCAAGTTTCTTATATAAATCATTTTAATCCGATGCACGAATTGTGAGTTATTAAATGCATGAAGATGAAGGTCTTTTCTGTAAAACTGTAATCTCCTAGAAAAATAGCTAAATCGTCCAGACGCTGAATAAAAACAACACGGGCCGAATCTGGTGCCCTGCTGGGCTGAACAGAGAGGAGGGACTGGGGAATCTGCTCACAGCGGGCCTTAGGCCGGTTGGCAGATCTGGCCTGGTGCGGACGAAGCGGGTGCAGTAGGCCGAATTGGCTCAGGCCGAGCCTTGCGCTGGGTTTCGACCCATGGGGAGGTGGCCGCGGTCAAGGAAGGAAGAGGAGGCGGCCCAGGTGCGGACGGTCGACGCAGGCGTGGTCAGCGAAGAACCCCGGCGGCGGCGGCCGAACTCCGGCGAGCGCGGCGCACGGGGAAACAGCGACAGGCGCAGTCGGCGAGGTCGGGAACGAGTAGATCCTGGCGAGGGGGTCCCGGATCTGACGACGTTTCAGGGTGAGGAGGTCGGCAATGACCTCGACGGCGGTGGGATGGCCGAACTCCGGCGACGGGGATCTCTCCTGCGCAAGGGAGAGAGCGAGGTCTGAGAGAGGCAGCGAAAGAAAATAAAACAAAGGAGGAGGAAGACGGGGTCGGCGACGAGGCCGACATGCTCGGTGGTCTTGGTCACCGGCGGCGGTCGGCGGGGCGTGAGGACGAGGGGGGATCGGGGCTCTCCCGATCTGAAACGAAGACGGCGGCGCGCAGGTTTGGGGACGGGTGCGTACAGGCCCAGATCTGGCCCGGCGCGGGCCAGCGGCGGGCTCCGCGGGCCGCGGTGAAGTGGGGCGTAGGGGGGAACGAGTGGCGGCGTGTGGTTGGCTGCGCGCGGCGAGCTGCTGACATGGCGGCGGCGCTAGGTGGTGTTGGCGGCGACAAGTGGCAGCGCGGGAGCGGGTCGGCGCTGAAAACGAAGAAGGCGACGGCGGCTGATGATTGGGGCGGCGCGGAAATGGAGGGGGTGTAGGTAGGAGGCCAAAAATGGCAGGGGAGGCGTCTATATATAGAAAGGGGGCTAGGGTTGGGGGTTTTGCTCCGTTTCTGGACCCCCGATCGCAAACGAACGGCCCCGGGCGAAGGGGGAAACTAGATGGGGTTTGTGGGCTGTGTAGGAGGGTTAGGCTGAGAGGAGAGGGGAGAGATGCAGCCCGGCATGGTTTTCGGAGACCGAAAACGTCCGACGAAAAATACTGGCTATACTGCCGCTATAGTTTAACGGTTGGGCTATCAAACGATCTCCGAATGCGATGAAACTTGACAGGCGGTCTATCTACACTATAATAAGACCACACGTCAACTCTCATCCCATTCCGAGAACATTTTCCAGCCACTTATAAAATACTATTTCGGACATGCTGCGGGCGTGTGCAAGTGTGTCTGGACTCAGAGCGGACAACGGACGGAACGAGGAGACCGGGACAGATGCAAGTTTTGAAAACATGATGATGCAATGCATATGATGACATGATGAGATGCAACACGCAAGCGAATGACATGGCAACGACAGCGAATAACTGGAAGACACCTGTCACATCGGTCACGGGGCGTTAGAATAAGCTACACTTATGCATGCTTGATATTATCCTATCTATCTTATGTGATCATTCACTTTTCTTGGTGATGAGTGCATGTATTTAATTCTTATCATTTTGAGCGCTCCACCAAGATGTATGTGACATGGAAGAGTAACCCATGATTCTAAATCTTTGTGCATTTGCAGTCCAAAGCAAATTTTAAATGTGCACAAATTTAGGGGGAGCTCTTACTTATCACATACTTCTCAAAGCAACGATATATTTCACTCTTATTATTATTTGTCGAAGCTTTGATCTATATGTTGTCATCAATTACCAAAAAGGGGGAGATTGAAAGTGCAACTATCCCTAGGTGGTTTTGGTAATTCATAACAACATATAGCTCATTGAGCTAATGCTATTCCAAGATGATTATTTCAGGAAAGCTCAATGATTGGCATGGCATGGATGGTGAAAGTGGAACCCTCAAAATGCTAAGGACAAAGGATTGGCTCTAGCTCATAAGCTCAAGACTCTTCATTTTACATTTTAGTGATCCATGATCACATTGAGTCTTTAGGAAAAGCCAATACTATCAAGGAGGGATGAGGTGTTGCTTAATGAGCCTCTTGCTTCAAGTGCTTAATGATATGCTCCAAAACCCTCAACTACTTTCTCATATCCACTCTTGACCTAAACCCAAAGCCAAACTCGGTCATACCGATTCTTTCAATCCGGCACCACCGAGTTTCACTTGTCATAGCCATTGCCAAACCCTAAGCAAATCGGTTCTACCGATAGGGATCTCGGTCTCACCGAGATGGGATTGAAATTTCTCTATTTCCTTTTCGTAACTTTTCAGTCTCACCGAAAGAGCGGATCGATCCCACCGAGATTGCAATGCAAACTCTCTGTTTCCTTTTTGTAACTTTTCGGTCTCACCGAAAGAGCAAATCGGTCCCACCGAGTTTGCCTGACCAACTCTCTGGTTATCTAATTAGCAAAATCAGCCTCACCTAGTTTGTGTAATCGGTCTCATCGAGATTACGTTATGCCCTAACCCTAACCATATCGGTCCTACCGAGTTGCATGTCAGTCCCACCGAAAATCTCTAACGGTCACTAGGTTTACTATTTCGGTACGACCGAGTTTGTGATTCGGTCCACTGAGATTGGTAAATTGTGTAACAATTGGATTTTGTGTGGAGGCTATATATACCCCTCCACCTCCTCTTCATTCGTGGAGAGAGCCATCAGAACACATCTACACTTCCAACTCATATGTTCTGAGAGAGAACCACCTACTCATGTGTTGAGGCCAAGATATTCCATTCCTACCATATGTATCTTGATCTCTAGCCTTCCCCAAGTTGCTTTCCACTCAAATCTTCTTTCCACCAAATCCAAATCTTGTGAGAGAGAGTTGAGTGTTGGGGAGACTATCATTTGAAGCACAAGAGCAAGGAGTTCATCATCAACACACCATTTGTTACATCTTGGAGAGTGGTGTCTCCTAGATTGGCTAGGTGTCACTTGGGAGCCTCCGACAATATTGTGGAGTTGAACCAGGGAGTTTGTAAGGGCAAGGAGATCGCCTACTTCGTGAAGATCTACCGCTAGTGAGGCAAGTCCTTCGTGGGCGATGGCCATGGTGGGATAGACAAGGTTGCTTCTTCGTGGACCCTTCGTGGGTGGAGCCCTCCATGGACTCGCGCAACCGTTACCCTTCGTGGGTTGAAGTCTCCATCAACGTGGATGTAGGATAGCACCACCTATCCGAACAACGAGAAAACATCCGTGTCTCCAATTGCGTTTGAATTCTCCAAACCCTTCCCTTTACATTTTTGCAAGTTGCATGCTTTACTTTCCGCTGCCAATATACTCTTTGCATGCTTGCTTGAATTGTGTGATGATTGCTTGACTTGTCCTAAAATAGCTAAAATCTACCAAGAACTAAAATTGGGAAAAGGTTAAGTTTTTATTTGGTCAATTAGTCTAATCACCCCCCCTCTAGACATACTTTCGATCCTACAGTAATCCAGTGGTGTCGTGAATCTGCCAACTCCTTCACAATGTCATTTCCTGCCATGTCTTGACCTAAACAATACCATATTGTGTTAATGCAATTTTAAACTGTGTCACTTTATTCGTCAGTAAGAAATGTGATGAATTGTCAGCACAAATACTTTTATGTGCAAAACATGTCATCTGTCTTCTTGTTTATCTTTCAGAGTGAGGAAGATATAAGTGTTGAACAAGCGCAGTCTCATCATCTTGCTCAGCTGCTTGCGCTGCAGCTCCCCAGCAGGGCTAACCTTTCTTGAACTCTATTGAAGTGCTGTCGATTTTGTATATTATTTTGTCGGCGTGTTTATTTGCACTGGTGGCAATCTTTGATGCCCAGTGTATGTAATCTGCTGTCTGCTTGTGCTTTATTATCATAGTGGCGAACTTTGATGCCCAGTGGATATAATATGCCATAATTTCTTTATTGTATAGTCTAGGTTTTTTCTTATTCACGATGCTGCGGTTATTTTACTGTATATATATCCTGTCTTCGCACTAAACCGGCCAAACCATAAAATTACGGTACATAATCGGGCCGTTATGCAATCACGATGTAGGTTGGGCCTGAAACGTGCCGAACAGCTCACGGGCCAGCAGCAGCCCGAAATGAACCCCGATCGATGATTGTGCGAATCAAATCACGGGCTTTTAACAGGCCAAAATTGTCTCGATCCTTGTTTGGCCCAATCAGATATCGACTGCGAGCAGGCCGGATGCAAACCGGGCCGTAGTTAGGCCCAACTATATGACGGGCTTTTAATAGGCCGAAATTAATATAGGGCCGAAATGTTAAACGGGCCCTTAATAGGCCAAAACTAATATCAGGCCGAATTACTAAGTGGGCCTTTAGCAAGTGGGCCCAAAAGCATAGTGTCCAGTTGACGGGCCGAATCTGATAGGAGCCATAATTGAGCCCAAAGCCTCTTAAAGGGCCGGACCTGATCTGGGCCGTAATTTGGCCCAGAACGTGGTAGGCTTTTAACGGGCCGGATATCATATGGCCACTATTAGGCCCGGAGCGTGACAGGCCATTAATGGACTGGATCAAATATGGGCCGACATTTGGCCCAAAACTTGGTGGCCAGTTAATGGGCCGGCCTACTAGGGTCCTCAAAATCTTGTGGGGCTACAGCTGGGCCGGTCCATTAATGTCGGCGAAATCTCATGGGCCTTTAGCTGGGCCGGCCCATTATGATCCGAAAGAATCTTATGGGCCTTTACCTGGGCCGGCCCATTATGGCACACAAAAATCTTGTGGGCCTTTACCTGGGCCGACCCATTATGGCACACAAAAATCTTGTGGGCCTTTACCTGGGCCGGCCCATTATGGCCCACAAAATCTTGTGGGCCTTTAGCTGGTCCAGCCCATTATGGTCCGCAAAATCTCGTGGGCCTTTAGCTGGGCCGACCCATTATGGTCCGCAAAATCTTGTGGGTGTTCAGTTGGGCCGGCCCATTTAAACTTGATGGGCCGGTCCACGTGTTAACATATCATAGGCGCGTCTCGCCCATTGGATGAGTGACACCTGTGCCAATGCGGACCTGACACGTGTCTCCTCCAGCCAATGATGATTTTACATGTGGAAAATCCCCATTGGTCGGGGCTGTTAACGGGTTATCGGATCCAAAACCCGACCCGATAGCTTAACGGCGTTCCGTTACGGTGGATGCCATGTGTCGATCACCCTTGACAAAAGCACTTCTGTGACACGTGATTTATCGTCATGGAAGTGGATACTTCCGTGATGATAATTTTGGTAATGTCATGGAACACTTCTACGACAACACAAGTATGACTATCTTGATTCTGTCATTAAATCGTCATGGATGTACATGCATGACAAAAAATGCGACCTACTGAGAAAAACATGTATCATCACGGAAGTGTATTTCTTTGTAGTGGTGGGGGCGCGCCCTACCCCCTGGGCGCGCCCCCTACCTCGTGGGCCCCCTAGTGGCCCTCCGATGCCCATCTTTTGCTATATGGAGTCTTTCGATGAGAAAAAAATCATAAGCCATCTTCCTGGACGAGACTCTGCCGCTACGAGGCGGAACCTTGGCGGAACCAATCTAGGGCTTCGGTGGAGCTGTTCTGCCGGGGAAACTTCCCTCTGGGAGGGGGAAATCATCGCCATCGTCATCACCAACGCTCCTCTCATCGGGAGAGGGCAATCTCCATCAACATCTTCACCAGCACCATCTCCTCTCAAAACCCTAGTTCATCTGTTGTATCCAATTCTTGTCTCCAAGTCCGGGATTGGTACCTGTGGGTTGCTAGTAGTGTTAATTACTCCTTGTAGTTGATGCTAGTTGGTTTACTTGGTGGAAGATCATATGTTCAGGTCCTATATGCATATTAATACCACTCTGATTATGAACATGAATATGCTTTGTGATTAGTTACGTTTGTTCCTGAGGACATGGGAGAAGTCTTGCTATTAGTAGTCATGTGAATTTGGTATTCATTCGATATTTTGATGAGATGTATGTTGTCTCTCCTCTAGTGGTGTTCTGTGAACGTCGACTACATGACACTTCACCATTATTTGGGCCTATAGGAAGGCATTGGGAAGTAATGAGTAGATGATGGGTTGCTAGAGTGACAGAAGCTTAAACCCTTGTGTATGCATTGCTTCGTAAGGGGCTGATTTGGATCCACATGTTTCATGCTATGGTTAGGTTTACCTTAATACTTCTGTTGTAGTTGCGGATGCTTGCAATAGATGTTAATCATAAGTGGGATGCTTGTCCAATTAAGGACAACACCCAAGTACCGGTCCACCCACATACCAAATTATCAAAGTACCGAACGCGAATCATATGAACGTGATGAAAACTAGCTTGACGATATTCCCATGTGTCCTCGGGAGCGCTTTACATCATATAAGAGTTTGTCCAGGCTTGTCCTTTGCTACAAAAAGGATTGGGCCACCTTGCTGCACTTTATTTACTTTTGTTACTTGTTGCTTGTTACCAATTATCTTATCACAAAACTAACTGTTACCTACAATTTCAGTGCTTGCAGAGAATACCTTGCTGAAAACTGCTTATCATTTCCTTCTGCTCCTCGTTGGGTTCGACACTCTTACTTATCGAAATGACTACGATAGATCCCCTATACTTGTGGGTCATCAAGACTCTTTTCTGGTGCCGTTGCCGGGGAGTGATGCGCCTTTGGTAGGTGGAATTTGGTAAGGGAAAATTTATACGGTGTGCTGAAATTTACTGTCACTTGTTACTATGGAAAGTAATCCTCTGAGGGGCTTGTTCGGGGTATCTTCACCCCGACCAGTAGAGCAAAGAGTTGCTCCTCAACCTACTGAAACTACTGAAAATGAAAATGTCTGCTTTGAAATTCCTTCGGGTATGTTAGAAAAACTGCTAGCTAATCCTTTTGCAGGAGATGGAAAAAAGCATCCTGATGAGCACCTAGTATACGTGGATGAAGTTTGTGGATTATTTAAGCTTGCAGGTGTGCCCGGTGATGTTATTAAGAAGAAGGTATTCCCTTTATCTTTGAAGGGAGATGCATTGACATGGTATAGGCTATGTGATGATACGGGGTCATGGAACTACAAACGATTGAAATTGGAATTTCATCAGAAGTTTTATCCTATGCATCTTGTTCATCGTGATCGCAATTATATATATTATTTCTGGCCTCGCGAAGCAGAAAGCATCGCGCAAGCTTGGGGGAGGCTTAAATCAATGTTATATTGATGCCCCAATCATGAGCTCTCAAGAGAAATGATTATTCAAAAATTTTATGCGCGGCTTTATGATAACAATCACACCATGCTCGATACTTCTTGTGTTGGCTCTTTTATGATGAAGACTATTGAATTCAAATGGGATTTATTGGAAAGAATTAAACGCAACTCTGAAGATTGGGACCTCGACAAAGGTAAGGAGTCAGGTATGACACCTAAGTATGATTGTGTTAAATCTTTTATGGATACCAATGTTTTCTGTAAATTTAGCACTAAATATGGACTTGACTCTGAGATAGTAGCCCCTTTCTGTGAATCTTTTGCTACTCATATCGATCTCCCTAAAGAGAAGTGGTTTAAATATCATCCTCCCATAGAAGTAAAAGTAGTCGCACCTATTAAAGTTGAAGAAAAGACTGTCACTTATAATGATCCTATTGTTCCTACTGCTTATGTTGAGAAACCACCTTTTCCTGTTAGGATAAAAGATCATGCTAAAGCTTCAACTGTGGTTTGTAAAAGAAATATTAGAACCTATACACCTCCCGAGCAAATAAACTATTGTTAAAGATCTCTTGTCTGATAATATTGATGGGCATGTTATTCATTTCCTTGATGAAACTGCTAGAATTGCTAAACCTTGTGCTAAAGATAAACATAGACCTGTGGTGGGCATGCCTGTTATTTCTGTTAAAATAGGAGATCATTGTTATCATGGCTTATGTGATATGGGTGCCAGTGCTAGTGCTATACCTCATGATTTATACAAAGAAATTATGCATGATATTGCACCTGCTGAGATAGAAGATATTGATGTCACAATTAAACTTTCCAATAGAGATACTATTTCACCAATTGGAATTGTTAGAGATGTTGAAGTCTTGTGTGGGAAAACTAAATATCCTGCTGATTTTCTTGTTCTTGGTTCCCCACAAGATAGCTTTTGTCCCATTATATTTGGTAGATCCTTCTTGAACACAGTTAATGCTAAGATAGATTGCGAAAAGGATGTTGTTACTATTGGTTTAGGTGATATGTCTCATGAATTTAATTTTTCTAAATTTTGTAGACAACACCGTGAAGAGGAATTGCCTAGTAAAGATGAAATTATTGGTCTTGCTTCTATTGCCGTGCCTCCTAGTGATCCTTTAGAACAATATTTGCTAGACCATGAAAATGATATGTTTATGAATGAAAGAAGGGAAATAGATGAAGTATTCTTTGAACAGGAACCCATCCTGAAACACAATTTGCCTGTTGAAATCCTAGGGGATCCTCCTCCACCCAAGGGTGATCCCGTGTTTGAGCTCAGACTGTTACCTGATACTCTTAAATATGCTTATCTTGATGAAAAGAAGATATATCATGTTATTATTAGTGATAACCTTTCAGAGCATGAATAAGAGAGATTATTGAAAACTCTGAAGAAGCACCGTGCTGCTATTGGATATACTCTCGATGATCTTAAGGGCATTAGTCCCACTCTATGTAAACATAAAATAAATTTGGAGAAAGATGCCAAACCAGTTTGTGATCACCAACGACAGCTGAGTCCTAAGATGAAAGAAGTGTTAAGAAAGGAAATACTAAAACTTCTGGAGGTAGGTATTATTTATCCCGTTGCTGATAGTCAGTGGGTAAGTCCTGTCCATTGTGTCCCTAAAAAGGGAGGTATTACTGTCGTTCCAAATGATAAAGATGAATTGATTCCTCAAAGAATTATTACAGGTTCTAGGATGGTAATTGATTTCCGCAAATTAAATAAGGCTACTAAAAAAGATCATTACCCCTTACCTTTTATTGATCAAATGCTAGAAAGATTATCCAAACATACACATTTTTGCTTCCTAGATGGTTATTCTGGTTTCTCTCAAATACCTGTGTCAGCTGATGATCAATCTAAGTCCACTTTGACTTGCCCGTTCGGTACTTTTGCTTATAGACGTATGCCTTTTGGTTTATGTAATGCACCTGCTACCTTTCAAAGATGCATGATGGCTATATTATCTGACTTTTGTGAAAAGATTTGTGTGGTTTTCATGGACGATTTATCCGTCTATGGATCCTATTTTGATGATTGCTTAAGCAACCTTGATCGAGTTTTGCAGAGATGTGAAGAAACTAACCTTGTCTTGAATTGGGAGAAGTGCCACTTTATGGTTAATGAAGGTATTGTCTTGGGGCATAAAGTTTCTGAAAGAGGTATTAAAGTTGATAAAGCCAAGGTTGATGCTATTGAAAAGATGCCATGTTCCAAGGACATCAAAGGTATAAGAAGTTTCCTTGGTCATGCCGGTTTTTATAGGAGGTTCATTAAGGACTTCTCAAAAATTTCTCAGCCTCTGACTAATTTATTACAAAAAGATATACCATTTGTTTTTGATGATGATTGCGTAGAAGCATTTGAAATACTTAAGAAAGCATTGATCTCTACAGCTATTGTTCAACCACCTGATTGGAATTTACGTTTTGAAATTATGTGTGATGCTAGCGATTATGCTGTAGGTGTTGTTCTAGGGCAAAGAGTTGATAAGAAATTAAATGTTATTCAATATGCTTGTAAAACTCTAGACAATGCTCAGAGAAATTATGCTACTACTGAAAGAGAATTCTTAGCAGTTGTATTTGCTTGTGATAAGTTTGGGCCATATATTGTTGATTCTAAAGTAACTATTCACACGGATCATGCTGCTATTAAATACCTTATGGAAAAGAAAGATGCTAAACCTAGACTTATTAGATGGGTTCTCTTACTACAAGAATTTGATTTGCATATTATTGATAGAAAGGGAGCTGAGAACCCCGTTGCAGACAACTTGTCTAGGCTAGAGAATGTTCTTGATGACCCACTACCTATTGATGATAGCTTTCCAGATGAACAATTAAATGCCATAAATGCTTCTCATGCTGCTCCATGGTATGCTGATTATGCTAACTACATCGTTGCTAAATTTATACCACCTAACTTTACATACCAGCAAAAGAAAAAGTTCATCTATGATTTGAGACATTACTTTTGGGATGACCCACATCTTTATAAAGAAGGAGTAGATGGTGTTATTGGACGTTGTGTACCCGAGCATGAACAGGAACAGATCCTACGCAAGTGTCACTCCGAGGCTTATGGAGGACCCCATGCTGGAAATAGAACTGCACACAAGGTATTGCAATCCGGTTTTTATTGGCCTACTCTCTTCAAGGATGCCCATAAGTTTGTCTTGTCTTGTGATGAATGTCAAAGAATTGTTAATATTAGTAGACGTCAAGAAATGCCTATGAATTATTCACTTGTTATTGAACCATTTGATGTTTGGGGCTTTGATTATATGGGACCTTTTCCTGCCTCTAATGGATATACACATATTTTAGTTGCTGTTGATTACGTTACTAAGTGGGTAGAAGCTATTCCAACTAGTAGTGTTGATCATAACACTTCTATTAAAATGCTTAAAGAAGTTATTTTTCCGAGGTTTGGAGTCCCTAGATATTTAATGACTGATGGTGGTTCACATTTTATTTATGGTGCTTTCTGTAAAATGCTTGCTAAATATGATGTTAATCATAGAATTGCATCTCTTTATCGACCACAGTCTAGTGGTCAAGTAGAATTGAGCAACAGAGAACTCAAATTAATTTTGCAAAAGACTGTTAATAGATCTAGAAAGAATTGGTCCAAGAAACTTGATGGTGCATTATGGGCTTATAGAACTGCATATAAAAATCCTATGGGTATGTCTTCGTATGAAATGGTTTATGGAAAAGCATGTCACTTACCTCTCGAACTAGAACATAAGGCTTATTGGGCTATTAAAGAGCTCAATTATGATTTCAAACTTGCCGGTGAGAAGAGGTTATTTGACATTAGCTCACTCGATGAGTGGAGAACCCAAGCCTACGAAAATGACAAGTTGTTTAAAGAAAAAGTCAAAATATGGCATGACAAAATAATACAAAAGCACGAGTTTAATATAGGTGATTATGTATTGCTATACAACTCTCGATTAAGATTTTTTGCAGGAAAACTTCTCTCTAAATGGGAAGGTCCTTACGTTATCGAGGAGGTCTATTGTTCCAGTGCCATAAAAATCAACAACTTCGAAGGCACAAATCCGAAGGTGGTGAACGGTCAAAGGATTAAACACTATATCTCAGGTAATCCTATAAATGTTGAAACCAATGTTATTGAAACCGTAACCCCGGAGGAATACATAAGGGACACTTTCCGGAATGTTTCAGACTCCGAAAAGGAATAGGTATGTGGTACGGTAAGTAAACCGACTCCAAAACAGTTCTAATGGCAATTTTCTTCCTTTTTGGAATATTTAGAAAAATAGAAAAATAAGAAGCACTACAGGAAGGACACGAGGGCTCCACGAGGGTGGAGGGCGCACCCTACCCCCTGGGTGCGCCCCCTACCTCGTGGGCACCTTGTGTGCTCTTCGGACTCCGTTTTCTTACACATTACGTATTTTGGTCGGTAAAAATTCATTATATAATCTCCCGAAGGTTTTGACTCATGTATCACGCAAATATTTCCTGTCTTTGTTTCAAGCTGTCCTGCATCAGATTAGAGCAACATGTCGTCCCAGGATTCGGAAGGAGAAAGCTATGTGGAGGATTACCTTGCAGATAATAAGGTCTATGGGGATGTGGAGCATTGTGATTGGAATACGGAAGAAGAAGAGGACTATGAACCCAATGGAAGGGAGGAGACGAGGTCAGAAGAAGATGAAGTCCCATTACCTCAACCTGGGGACATGCATGTGGAGTTCAAAAAGTCAAGCCTCCCGGATAGAGTAAAGAAACCTAAGATCGAGTGTATCCCTTTTCGCCTCTTGCAGGAAACACAAGCAGGAACTATGCAAAAAGATACTGAGCCTGGAGCAGGAGATCGATGACCTAAGGGACCAAAATTCTGTCCTCGAGCGCAAATTAAGGAAGAAGCCTACGCCATCAACAAAACCATCACCTTCTTCACCAACAAAGTAGAACTGAGCATCGGTTATGGGCACTCCCCTTGGCAACTGGCAAGCTTGGGGGAGTGCCCCGGTATCGTATCACCATCACTTCTATCTTGACAGCTTTTCTTAGCTCGATCCCTTTTGGTAATAGCTTAATCTAGTATCATAAAGTTTTAGTATGATCTAGTTGTGAGTTTTGCTTTAGGATCCTTCTATGTAATCGAGTTTGTGAGCTACATATAATAAAGGTTAGTGTTGAGTCAAGGGCTTGATTATTTTGCCATGATCTTGAGTGAATAAAAGAAAAGAGAAAGAATAAAAAGGTAATAAAAGAGTCCATATAGATCTTATGGAGAGTAATGAGCTCACATATAAAAAGTATGATGAATAAAAGTTGTTGAGAGTTGACAAACAGAGTTTTGGTCATCCTTGCAATTAATAAGAAGTAATAAAGAAAGAGAGGCCTTCACATATAAATATACTATCTTGGACATCTTTTATGATTGTGAGCACTCCTTAAAATATGACATGCTAAAGGGTTGACGTTGGACAAGGAAGATAATGTAATGGGTTATGTTTTCTTACATCTGAGATAAATTATATTGTCATGGATCATCCAACATGATTGAGCTTGCCTTTCCCTCTCATGTTAGCCAATTCTTTGCACCAAGTAGAGATACTACTTGTGCTTCCAAATATCCCTAAACCCAGTTTTGCCATGAGAGTCCACCATACCTACCTATGGATTGAGTAAGATCCTCCAAGTAAGTTGTCATCGGTGCAAGCAATAAAAATTGCTCTCTAAATATGTATGACTTATTAGTGTGGGAGAAATAAGCTTTATACGATCATGTGATATGGAAGAAATAAAAGCGACGGACTGCATAATAGAGGTCCATATCACAAGTGGCAATATAGAGTGACGTTCTTTCGCATTAAGATTTTGTGCATCCAACCATAAAAGCGCATGACAACCTCTGCTTCCCTCTGCAAAGGGCCTATCTTTTACTTTTATCTCCTTCCTTGCATAAGAGTCATGGTGATCTTCACCCTTCCTTTTTAAATTTTATCTTTTGGAAAGCACAACATGTTGGAAAGATCATGGTATATATGGCTAACTGGATGTGAGTTTTCATGAGCTATTATTGTTGACATTACCCTTGAGGTAAAATGTTGGGAGGCAAAACTATAAGCCCCTATCTTTCTCTGTGTCCGATTAAAACTCCATACCCATAAGTATTGCGTGAGTGTTGGCAATTGTGAAACACTATATGATAGTTGAGTATGTGGACTTGCTGAAAAGCTCTTATATTGACTCTTTCCTATGTTATGATAAATTGCAATTGCTCCATTGACTGAGATTATAGTTTGTTAGTTTTCAATGAAGTTTATGATTCATACTTGAAATTGTGATTGAATTGTTACTCTAGCATAAGATATCATATGACAAGAATTATATAAGTTGTTGTTCTAAGAATGATCATGATGCCCTCATGTCCGTATTTTATTTTTATCGACACCTCTATCTCTAAACATGTGGACATATTTTTCGATTTCGACTTTCGCTTGAGGACAAGCGAGGTCTAAGCTTGGGGGAGTTGATACGTCCATTTGCATCATGCTTTTATATTGATATTTATTGCGTTATGGGCTGTTATTACACATTATGTCATAGTACTTATGCCTATTCTCTCTTATTTTACAAGGTTTACATAAAGAGGGAGAATGTCGGCAGCTGGGATTCTGGGCTGGAAAAGGAACAAATATTAGAGACCTATTCTGCACAGCTCCAAAAGTCCTGAAACTTCACAGAAGTCATTTTCAGAATATATAAAAAATACTGAGCACAAGAAGTTCCGGAGGGGGGCCACACCCTGCCCACAAGGGTGGGGGGCGCGCCCTACCCCCCTTGGCGCGCGCCCTACCTCGTGGGCCCCTTGGTGGCCCTCCGATGCCCATCTTCTGCTATATGGAGTCTTTCTATGAGAAAAAAATCATACGCCATCTTCCCGGACAAGACTCCGCCGCCACGAGGCGGAATCTTGGCGGAACCAATATAGGGCTCCAGGGGAGCTGTTTTGCCGGGGAAACTTCCCTCCGGGAGGGGGAAATCATTGCCATCGTCATCACCAACGCTCCTCTCATCGGGAGAGGGCAATCTCCATCAACATCTTCACCAGCACCATCTCCTCTCAAAACCCTAGTTCATCTCTTGTATCCAATTCTTGTCTCCAAGTTCGGGATTGGTACCTGTGGGTTGCTAGTAGTGTTAATCACTCCTTGTAGTTGATGCTAGTTGGTTTACTTGGTGGAAGATCATATATTCAGATCCTATATGCATATTAATACCCCTCTGATTATGAACATGAATATGCTTTGTGAGTAGTTACGTTTGTTCCTGAGGACATGGGAGAAGTCTTGCTATTAGTAGTCGTGTGAATTTGGTATTCGTTCAATATTTTGACGAGATGTATGTTGTCTCTCCTCTAGTGGTGTTATGTGAACGTCGACTACATGACACTTCACCATTATTTGGGCCTATAGGAAGGCATTGGGAAGTAATAAGTAGATGTTGGGCTGCTAGAGTGAGAGAAGCTTAAACCCTAGTTTATGCGTTGCTTCGTAAGGGTCTGATTTGGATCCACATGTTTCATGCTATGGTTAGGTTTACCTTAATACTTTTGTTGTAGTTGCGGATGCTTGCAATAGAGGTTAATCATAAGTGTGATGCTTGTCCAAGTAAGGACAACACCCAAGCACCGGTCCACCCACATACAAAATTATCAAAGTACCGAAAGCGAATCATATGAACGTGATGAAAACTAGCTTGACGATATTCCCACGTGTCCTCGGGAGCGCTTTACATCATATAAGAGTTTGTCCAGGCTTGTCCTTTGCTAAAAAGGATTGGGCCACCTTGCTACACTTTATTTACTTTTGTTACTTGTTGCTCATTACCAATTATCTTATCACAAAACTATCGGTTACCTATAATTTCAGTGCTTGTAGAGAATACCTTGCTGAAAACCGCTTATCATTTCCTTTTGCTCCTCGTTGGGTTCGACACTCTTACTTATCGAAAGGACTACGATAGATCCCCTATACTTGTGGGTCATCACGTAGTAGCTATAGGTTGGTGCATCGTCAGTTTGGTCACATGCGGTCCGACATGTTCCAGTGTTTCTAGCAAGATGTCCGTGCGTTGCACGAAGTTGATGGAAAAGGTAAGCACAACTTATAAATTGACGGATGGAGTACGAGTTACAGTGATGCATATAATTAAGCAAAGGGGTCGCACATGTCGGTATTCACTGGAATGAGAATGCAATAGCACAATAAGAATTAAGGCCACGATGATGCGATCGAAGTGGTGGTTACAGGAGGCAAGAAGAAAGATGCATCCATCAACGTACGACCTCCTCCTCCTCAACTTAGTGTGCCGGGCCACGGACCAGCGGCTAAGGAGCGGCGGCTTTTATGGCGAGGTCAAGGTGCTTCTCCGCAAAGGCATCCAAGGCTTCCATTTGGTTGAGGAAGGCCAACGTCATAACATTCTCACTGGCCTTGTAGATACCTATGTACACGATTTGCTCGTACACGTGGGTGTGTAGGTCGACGAATTCTTGCAGGGCGAGGCGCCTCGCGGCGAGCGCGACCTCCAGGTGGACATTCTTCTTGGCATCGGCGGGCAGTTGCAGGGCCACCAGTGCTTGAAAGAGGTTCCGACCATGGAGGCCGATTAGGGTGGCAGGCAATGAGGAGCCCGGGCACACGGGCTGGAGGAGTACGGCGATGTCGTCTGCGAGCTTCTTGAGGACGGTGAACTTGTTGGTGGTGGCAACGATCATCTAGTCCAACTGAGAGTCGTAGTTGGCATTGATGGCGGCCATCCACCAGCCGGTCGCCAACACCGTCTAGAGAGGATCCTCGGCGCCATGCCGTAGGCCGGCGTCGTGGACCCTCTGGCGCAGCCGCTGGCCGCTCGCGCGCATCGCCGCCATGGGTTTGGAGCGAGGACTTTTGCGCTTAGTGTAGGTGCTTAGGCAAATGCTTTAGCTGCGTACGATGTGGTAGATGCATTGGAATGGAGGGGCGTCTTTATATGAGTTCAAACTGCATTGCATTCACATCGTGCGACCTCTTTTCCTGGCCCTCCTCCCATTACTTCCCTCATGCATTCATGATGCTAAATTGAAGGAGGATGCATCATTGGCCGTTCAACATTTTGGGAACCGCTACCCCCTCCCCCATCTGCATTAAAGCCATATTGGGAACTGCGCTACCCGCTGTCAAATCGAATAGTACTGCGCTGCCCGCTGCACGCCCGGCTGAACGCGCCTCCTCGTCTCCATCAAACCCCTCCGTTAAACCCGCATGCAAACTGAGAAACCTACTGCGGACACACGTCCGTTCATGAGCGGGCCGGAATTAAATGCAATCACCGGCTGAGCTCCTCCCGTCCGCCCTTAGTTTAAACGAGGCCAGACGCCGGCCAAGCTCCTACCGTCCGCCCTCTATTTAAACGAGGCCAGCCAGACAGCAGGCAAGAATCGCACCCCTCAGCCGCTCCCCCATCTCCTCCTTCACCATTTTCTCCACTCTTCCGATGGCTTCCGAGGAGCCGTTCTCCGGCACACTACCCGGCTGGGTGGCCCGCCGAGCCCTCCGGATACGGGCGAGGCCGCTCGGTGCTTCACCAACCTCGCTTGGCCCGACGGAGCCAGCTGCCGCCCCAAGCCAGCGCATGGTTCAGCAACTCGCCACTCCAATTCAGCTCGATGAGGAGTGGCGAGTTGCTCCACACCGGCACGGCGGCGAGCATGCCGGTACGGGCATCGTCGCAGCTGCGTCATACCGTGCCACCAGTGTCTGCGGTGGCCGCGCCTCCCGTGTTTGTCGGCGCGACTCCTGTGCCTGTAGCCGCGCCTCCCGTTCCTACGGCAGCACCATGCAGGCAGAGACAGAAGCCGGGTGTGTGGAGAGCGACGAGTCGGTGGCCAGCTTCTCCGTGTCCGCCACCATCATGGAGGAGAAGTAGAACATGGGAGGCCGCTACCACTTGGGTCCCATGAAGGCCACCGCCGAGGCGACGACTGCGCATTCAGGTGGTTTCTTTGCTGCTTCGTCTCTTCCGAGGACCTTCGTCGACCCCGCAAGTCTCTGCCGGACATGAGGAAGACAAAGGGATCCGCGGGCGGCCATTTAGATTAGGTACTCCCTCTCCGGCTGGCGGGAAATTTTTGTTCTAAGAATGGATAAATTGGATGTATCTATAACTAAAATAAGTCTAGATACATCCATTTCTAGGACAAGTATTTCCCGACAGAGGGAGTATTAATTATACCAAGAGAGTCGGATTAGCACCCCTTAGTTCATGTAAATGTGATGAAATCCATCATGTTTATATGAAGATCCAGCTTTTTATACGAAATCCTTCATGCTTATATGAAAATAGTCCGTGTTTGCATGAATTTCATATGGTTGGTTAGAGTTGTGAAAATGTATGCCGCTGGCATTTGATGTCGTCCTCCACGGAAGGAAGCGAGAGGAAATTTGCCAGCTGCCGTTGGAGATGCTCTTATGCTGGAAATAATAGAGTCACATCCAATCCATTTGAGTTAATTGAGTGTAGGATTCTCCCTTTATAAAAAGTTAATTGCGTGTACAGTGTGCACGTGACTTGTAGGGTGGCTCCAGCTTCATACAGAAAATTAAAAAGAAACAAGTCCATCCTTAATCTTGTATTCTAAGTACCCCGTGGGTTCCACAGTCAGTACAGTATCGAAAGAAGTATATATTAAATAAGTAATATATAATATAAAAATATAAAGTTAAAGACAAAATTCGAACTCAGGTCATCGTGTTGCAAGCATATGGCGCTAACCAGTCCATCACATTTTTGTTGTAGACCATGCTGGAGATATATCTCCATGTCTACTCTTATATTATACTCCATCCATTCCTAAATATTTTTCTTTTTCAGATCAAATGGACTACCACATACGGATGTGTACGTAGACATAATTTAGAGTGTGGATTCACTCATTTTGCTCCGTACGTAGTCACTTGTTGAAATCTCTAAAAAGACAAATATTTAGGAACGGAGGGAGTAGAAAACGGAGTTGGTGATGATGGTGTGAGTGCCATCCTACAATATAGGCCACCGGATTTATATATAACAGATAGGAAGGAAACTATGGCAATTTTGGAAAAAGATACCCACACCGCTCTCCACATTTGCAAATAAGGCCTTCCCTCATTCATCCTTTTCTCCACCCTTATAAAAAACAGAGTTGGTGTTGATGGTGTGCCTACCATCCTACAATACAGGCTGTCCGATTTATATCTGACGGATAGGAAGGAAACTATGGCAATTTTGCAAAAAGATACCCACACCCCTCTCCACGTTTGCAAATAAGACCTTCCCTCGTTCATCCTTTTCTCTCACAAGATAAACTACTCATAGAAATGCATCTTGATGTTCCGTGCAACGCATGGGCATCTTGCTAGTCTCTCACATGATAAACTACTCATACAAATGCATCTTGATGTTCCGTGCAAGGCACATGCATCTAGCTAGTTTCTTTTAAAATAGTTATTGCGATAACTGGGTTGAAGTGATATATTTTATGTCTGCCCCGAATGATTTCAGATTCACTAGTAGTAACAAAGAAAAGGTTGCCTTGTTAATTAATAGAAAACAGGGTGAAAACTATCACATGAGGCCGGTAAAAAGAAGGCGCACTGGGTTCAGTATCATCATCACTACAGCGGTTCATGCGCGAGAAGTCTACATATCGAGGGGGCTACAGAGGAAAAGGCGTATCGAGTGTGTATGAGCGAGGCCCATAGACACAATGTTTGAGAGACAAACCAATTGACATATTAAGATCAGATCGAGTTGTCACCCTTCTGCTATCATTGTTGGGGTTGGGGGAGGGGGAGGGAGAGAAAGACGTATCGAGAGTGTGCACAGTAGGCACAGAGGCACAACTAGCGAGTGTGGGTGTATGTGTGTGTGTGTGTGTTTGAAAGAGGAGTAGGTATATTACTATCAAGATCGAGGTGCCACCCTACTCCTTCTGTGTCGGGTAGTGTGTGTGTGTGTGTGTGTGTGAGAGAGAGAGAGAAGCCACTCGGTAGATTAGTATCAAGATCGAGGTGTCACCCTACTCTTGCGGTGTCGGGAAGTGTGTGTGTGGGTGTGGGGGGAGGGGGGGCAGTGACACTTACATATCTCTACTCTTATAAAAACAGAGTTGATGATGATGGTGTTCCTGCCATCCTACAATATAGGCCATCCGATTTATATCTGGCGGATAGGAAGGAAACTATGGCAATTTTGCAAAAAGATACCCATACCTCTCTCCGCATTTGCAAATAAGGCATTCCCTCATTCATCCTTTTCTCCCACAAGATAAACCACTCATACAAATGCATCTTGATGTTCCATGCAATGCACAGGCATCTTGCTAGTAGGGAGAAGGAGTTTGTGTGAAACATATCTATATTAAGGGATAGGTAGATAGCATGTGTGCGAGGCATACTTAAAAGCATCACGGAGATAAACAAATGGTGTGCATGCAAGTGCCAGAAAAAATGAAGCGAGAAACAATGTCTAAGCGTGCGTGTGTCTCTGTATGTATGTGTGTGTGTGTGTGTGTGTGTTTGTGTGTGTGAGAGAGAGAGAGAGATCTCAAAACAAAAGGTGGTCTACCGGAATCCCATTGTATGTATTCATATGGTTCCGGAACTCGAGTTTCCCTTAGGCATATGTCGGATTCACGGGTTCCAGAACTCGAGTTTCCCTTAGGCATATGTCGGATTCACGGGTTCCGGCAGACCCTTAAGGTTCGAACACTGGGGTGCGCGCGGAAATCACACCTTCTACCTCCCCGTCTCACAAAGATCTAAACTACTAAAGGAACTGCACAAGGGACACAAGATTTATATTGGTTCGGGCCACCGTTGTGGTGTAATACCCTACTCCTGTGTGTGGTGGGTGGATTGCCTCTTGGGGCTGATGATGATGAACGATACAAGGAAGAACAGCCTCGCGAGGGTCTGTTCTTGGGTGGGGGGATGAACTGCTAGGAGGAGTTCAGTCACCCTTCTCTCTCTCTCTCTATCTCTCTCTCTCTCTCTATACTTGCGAACCAGACGAACCAACTCCGCGAACCGAACCCCTTGCTACGTGGGTGGCCGGTCCTATTTATAGGCAAAGGCCCTGGGCCTCTTCCCAAATATTGAGCGGGAAGGGCGCCAACAATTGGCCAATTCGAAGGGGAACATCTAGTACACTTATCCTGACTAAAGTTGGTCTTCGCCTGTGAAAGACCCAGCAGTGACGCCATGCTGGGCTCCATGATGACCTTCGTCTCGTAGTCCGCTTGGTCCTGGTCTCGTTGCACCTAAATGACAACCTTTGCCTGATGCCTCGGTACTCCGCGGCTGCGCTTACCCCCTTTGCACCAAAGAGGAAAGAAGGACGCTGCGCACGCTGGCGCCCGCCTGGCACCCTCGATCTTCATGGCTTGCGTCATGGGCACCTCGCGAGGTACCCCGCCTTGATTCCTCCGCCTCCTCGCGAGCCAGCCTGAGGAGGCTGCGCCTGGGGATGCGCCGTGTCGTCCGCCCCACGAGGTTTGGCCCCTCGCGAGGGTCTTGAGTCTTGTGTTGATGAAGACGGGCCATGCTGGGCCTCCTTTGAGCCACGCTGCAGGCCGCAGGCAGGCAAGTCTGGGGACCCCTGTTCCCAGAACGCCGACAGTAGCCCCCGGGCCCAAGGCGCGCATGGGCTTGGCCGTGCCGAGAGGCGAAAGGGCAAGGGCGAAGCACCGCGGGCCCTAATAGCCTGCGGCCTTGGGTGCCGCGTGGCGGTTGATGGGACGTGGGTGCTTCAGTAACCGCGCAGGTTGGTAAAGGAGCGACATCTGCCCAGACTTCGCCTTTTGCTCTCTCCGGCCGCTGCTCAGATCCCCTTTCTTGTGCCTTCCCTTTCTTCCTCCAAACTTCCAGATCTACTCCAGCTGCGCGATCTAGGAAGCCATGGCGCCTCGCGAGACTCCGGCCAAAGCTTGGTATTCCCTTGCTCTGGACTCGCCGAATGTGTCCAAGGCGAGCCTTGCCCGGCTGCGCCGGATGGCGACGGTGCAGGGCATCAACGGGACGGAGGTGTTCAAGACCGGCTCCGCCACCCCTGAGGGCCGAGGGAGCACCTATTATCCTCTCTTTGTAAGCTCCATTGCTGCGGGCCTGGTGCCTCCCTTCTCCGAGTTCTTCTTCTCCGTCCTCCATCATTATAGCTTGCAGGCTCTGCATCTCCACCCCAACTCTGTCCTTCTTCTGGCGATCTTCGCTTACTACTGCGAGGCCCACGTAGGGGTGCAGCCTTCGGTGGCCCTGCTGCGCTACTACTTCTCCCTTCGGGTCTCCGGCAGCTCTCTTTCTGCGTGCGCGGGCTTCGTCGCGTATGGCGGCACCATTGCCATCTCGAATCCCGGGAAGAGGATTGAGGGCTTCAGGAGCAAGTCGGTCTTGGCAAATGCCTGGCGCATCCACCCTCGGCTGATCTTGCCCGCGGAGCAACCCGTGAGCTCCAGCGACTGGTGCCGAGCAGAGCTCACGGACCCCCGCGCGAAACTGGTGTTGGAGAAGATGGACGCAGACCTGAGGCCGTCCAACATGGCGGCGGCGAAGTTGGCCGGTGCGTCGCTGCTGAAGGAGTTCCTGGAGCACCAGCTGGCTCCACTCCGGCAGTACTCTCCTCCAATGAGGAGGCCTCATCCGAGCCCCGAGGCTGTGGACGAAGAGGATGTGACCGCGGTTCTCCAGTCTCTGGTCGGGGGCGAGGTGGCAAGGTTGAAGGGCGCTCCCAAGCCCTTGTTCCTCCGTGACGACTGGAAGCGGGTGTTGAAGTCCATGCCTGTTTTTAACGGGGACGGGCTCATGCCCGCGGCGGCTTCTGAAGGACCGGTGGATGTGCGCTCCGGTGACTCGAGCGATGAGGAGGAGGAAGAGGAGCAGGGAGAGGGGCCCGACTCTGGGGCGACCGATGGAGAGTCGAGGGCTCCCCTCTCCCGGCGCGGGTCCCGCACTCTCCGCCTTTCGCCGAGCGATGATGATGATGATGATGACGATGACGTACTGGGTAGCGAGAGCTCGCCCACGATCCCGAAGAAGGACAGGACCGGGCTGATCTCCCGCGGGTCCGTCCTGACTCCGGGGCGAACCGTGGACGCGCCTTCTGCTTCTGAGGTCGACCCTTCCAGCGGGCTGTTAGGCTTCAAGTTGGGCCAGAGGCTGCCCGAGCTCACCGGCGAAGACCCGTAAGTGCTTGATCCTTGATCTTCTATTTCTCATTCCGCCGACGAGGCTTGATGATTTCTTCTCTTGGATAGGCTGGTGCTAGCGGCGAAGAAGCCGAAGGGAGCCCCCGAGGCCCCACCTGCGGCGACGCCTTCGCCTGCAGGGGACGGAGATCGTGACACGCGGGCCTCTCCTGCCCGTTCATCCTTGCGAGGCTTGGCTGAGCTGGCTGGGGTGAGCTCAACCCCCATGGCTCGAACGGCTCCCGAGGCGCCCCCGTCTGGCGCCGCTGCTACGGCTGTGGAGGCGCAGCGGACTCCACCTCTGGACACTGCGGCCTCGCCGCCGCTACTTTCTCCTCCCATTCCACTGACCGTTGCTTCCCCGGCTCCTCCTGTTGTCTTGGGGCACACCGATGTTTCTCCGCCTCCTTCTTCCATCTTGGAGCGTGCCGTCGCCGAACTGGACCGGCTGCGGCAGGATCTTCTCGGTGCCGACCCTCGCCTGGTGGCCGGGCGCCTGGAACTGGCTTCGGGGTGGATTCGTTCTGATGCTTCGATTCGAGCGGCGTTGGTTCAGGCCTCAACGGCCTGTGACGGAGAGAGGGAGGCCACCCTCGAGGCGAAGGCTGCCCGAGACGCGGCCTTGGGAGAGGTGGTTGAAGTCCGCGGTCGTTGTAAGGCGCTGGAGGACGAGCTGCAAGGCCTGCGGGGCCAGCTCGCGAAGGAGGTCCGTCTTCGCCAGGAACAAGAAGAAAGCATGAAGGCTCGCGAGGCGGCCATCGAGGGCCGGGAGGCCAAGCTCAAGAAGCGTCGCGACCGCCTGAGTGCGCTGGGGGAGGAGCTGGAGGCGACGAGGGTCGAGCTGGACAGCAAGGCCAAGGTTCTTGCCGAGGATCGCGTGGCCTTTGCGGACATGGAGAAAGATGCCTGCGCTTCTCTGAAGACGCTTTACGAGAGCGGCCTGGACAGCCCGCTAGCCGGTGATGGTGACGGCCCCGCCAAGCTGCTTCCTTTCCTAGTTAAGGCCCTTGGGGACGTCGCCCTTGGCATCGGCCCCACGGCCGAGGCCGAGGCGCGCGTCCTGTCTTCTGCTGCGCTGATGCGGGTCTTTGCCCACATCTACCTTCGTGATCCCAACGCCGACCTCGACGGCCTACTGGAGCCGGTGAGCGGCGAGGGTGCTACCGCCACTGTCGAAGCCATGAAGGGGCGCGCGGAGGCGCTGCTGGGGAAGTTCTGGGCCTTCAGCATCAAGCCAAAGCAAGGCACTGCCGGCCCTGCTGCTCCACGAAGCGAAGCCACTCCGCACAGCTTCACCGCCGACGAGTGACTCCGTTCCATCCCTTTTCTTCTTTTAATTCCTGCACATGCATCACGCCTCGGGGAGACATTTAAACTTGCGTTTGGTATTGAGACGACAGTATGGACTGTAATATTTGCTTTTAAGTTCCTTGAATTTCATGTTTGTCTTCCCTACTTGCTTGTGTTCAACGCCGGTAGAGCCCGGCCCCGCGCGTGCCTCACCCAGCATTAGCCCCGACCGGAAACTAGGACGGGACCAAAGGAGTGAGGGGCTACGTGACAAGTTAGGCTCCTGAGTCGCGATGCTCAGGAGTCCCCCTTGGCGGGCGAACGACAAGTAGGGAGGCGCGGTGTAGGTGTATCTTCCGTTCTATGTCTGCAGAGCCCGACTCCGCGCGTACCTCACCCAGCATAGCCTTTCGGAACTAAGGAGTGAGGGGCTACGGAGCCAGTTAGGCTCCTGAGTCGCGATGCTCAGGGGTCCCCCTTGACGCGCAAACAGCGGGTGATGAGGTGCGATGTAAGCGGGGCTACCGTTCTACGTCTGCAGAGCCCGGCCCCGCGCGTACCTCACCCAGCATAGCCTTTCGGAACTAAGGAGTGAGGGGCTACGGGACTAGTTAGGCCCCTGAGTCGCGATGCTCAGGGGTCCCCCTTGACGCGCAAACGGCCTTCATACCTTGGCTCCGCTCAGGGAGAGACGCGCGACGAACCAGGCCCGAGGGGCCTGGCTGAGCAGCGTACGTCTGGGCGTGACCCAGTCGTAGCCCCCGTGCCTAGCCCCCTCACGCGGCACTCCCGAGGGGAGGCGTTGCAATGAGGCCAGCCACTGAGCTTTGGGCTCCCTAAGGTTAATGCGGCCCGGAGGCCACCCCCAGTTGTTTATCACCAGCGCGGAGCATAGCGCTTCCGTATGTGTACGGGCATAGCCGCTCCTCGGCAGTGTCGTCAGCCAGCATGGAGCATGGTGCTTCCACTGGTACGTGGGAGGGGGCTCCCCTCCGGGAGGAGCCCCCGGGGCGTGTACAGCCCCGCCCTGACACGTGGCCGGCACGGTAGCGCTAGGTGAGGTGTATCTGGGCACCCGTGAGCTAGTGCGGGACTCACGAGGCCCTACTTCTAGGCGGGTTGTGCCTGGCACTGGGTCATATCTTGAGATGTGTCCCTGCAAAATTTGGTTAGATGCCGGTACTCTACGTCCTCGGGTCCCGGCCCTCGAGCTTATCTCAGCCGTCGCTGGTATGCCAGGTCGCGATGCCGTGGACAAGGCAAGAGGGTGAGGGCTGGAGAGCCAGTAAGAGCCCTGAGTCGCGATGCTCAGGCACCCCCCCCCCTTTAACGTGCAAGTGGCCGACATGGAGAAGAAAGGATGCCGCGGATAGGCACCATGCAATCAAGCGTGATAGGCAATGCATAGTTGGAAATAAACGCGAGGGAGATACACGCCACTGGGCCTAGCCCGAGCGGCTTGGGGATGATGCAGCCTGAGGGGCGCCCCCAACGAGGCAAACTAATGACCGGAAAAATAAAAAGCGGATACATGCCGCAGGGACGGACCCACGCGGCCTGTTAGTGATGCAACCCTGTGAGGGTGCTCCCAGCTGGGAATGAAGCTTGGAAGATGTCACCTGGGGATGTCGTCCGCGAAGTGGCGTTGGTGCAGCAGACTCGGTGGGCTGCGGAAGCTGATCCTCACGAGCCCCCAGGCCCCGGGGCCTCGGGAGGCTCCGGAGGCGCTGGTGACTCTTCGCGAGCTGTCTTCATCTCCGCCAAGGCCGCGGAACGCCTGTCTTCCTGAGCCTCCATGATGCCCATCATGAGGCGCTGGTACGCCGCAGCCATGCTCGGCAGGCCGTAAGGCATGCGAACATAGCTGTGGGGTGGACCCCCACAGCGCCCCACTTGCGAGGGCTAGAGACGCTCCGTCATGGCGATCTGATTGAGCCCTGGTACGTCGACGCAGATGCGCAGCCCACCATCCTCGCCTGGATGTGGGGCCACAGCTGGTTGGCGGCGGCAACCTCTCATGATCCTTGTCTCCTGTAGTTCTTGAATGGACTTGTTAACGAACTCCTGCTGGTCTGACCTTCCTTGCCTGGCTCCTTCTCGGGGGAAACGTGCTTTGAAGCACGCCTCCACATGGTGCCCAAGCGCCTCCCTCGTGACCCTGGCTAGGTTTGTGGCCCTCCAGGTGAGAGCCCCCGAGCCCTGCCTGAGGAGGGCGCCGGGTGCGCTTTCCTATGCGAGGGATGGGGGGTCCCCCTGGGCAGACACGGGCCCTGAGGGGCCTGCCTCCTGAGGGGCTGAGCCCGATGATGTCTTCTTCTTCTTGGGGGTGGTCTCAGGAAGCCTCCTGCTTCCGCGATCTGGGTCTTCTAGCGACGCGGCCTGATAGGCCCGCTCCAGGGAACACACTGCATCCTTCTCTTCACAGGGCACCGTGATGACGCCGCCACTTCCTGGAATCTTGAGGACATTGTAGCCGTGGTGAGTCACGGCCATGAGCTTGGCCAGCGCTGGGTACCCGAGGATGGCGTTGTACGGCAGGCGGATGTGGGCGACGTCGAAGTCGATGAGCTCGGTGCGGTAGTTTCTGCGAGCCCCGAAGGTGACTGGGAGGCGGACCTGCCCGATCGGGACTGCGGAACCGTCGGTGATTCCAGAGAAAGGCTTGGTTGGCTGAAGCTGGTCATAGGGTACTTGGAGATTGTTGAATGTTTCGATGGACAGGACATTGAGCCCTGCCCCACCATCGATGAGGGTCTTGGTGACCAGCACGTTGCTGATGACTGGGGAGCAAAGCATCAGGGGGACTCCTGCCGTGGCCGCGCACTTGAGCTGTTCTGCTGAGCTGAACATGATGGAGCACGCCGACCACCTGAGGGGGCGCGTTGCTTCGAGCTTGGGGAGAACTGCATTCACTTCGCGGGCGAACTGCTTGAAGATACGTTGGGAGGCTGGGGCTTGAGCTCCGCCAAGGATGCAGGCGATTGCACGCGGCTCTTGGAAGCCCCCAGCCCCCTCGTCTTGATGGCGGTCTTCGTTCCTCCTTGGTTGAGGCGGCAGCGGAGGTAGGCCTGCGTTGCCATGAGGGCGATCCTCACGAGGCTGATCCCTCCAGTCTCCCTCGCGAGGCAGGTCCCGCCAGCGGTCCTCACGAGGTTGGTCGCGCCACCCCTAGCGCGGGCCGCGATCTTCCCAGCGTCCTGGGTTTCTTCCTCCTCCTCGGCCGTAGCTCCGGTCAGCACGGTCAGGGCGACGGCCGATCCTTCCTTCTCGCATGGCGCGGAGTTCTTGGCATTCGTTGGTGTTGTGGGTGTGGAGGTCGTGGTACACACAGTACCGGCTGCCCCTGGAGGATTCGGGCAGATCCTTGCCCCGCTTGGTGTCTGGTTCTGTGGCGAGTACGGCAGCCCCCTTGCGCTTCACGTCCTTGGCCTTGGGCTTCTTCTCTTCTGGGTCCACGGCAGGCAGCTCAAGGAGGGAGAGACGTCCCTCCTCAGTCCTGGCGCACTTGGTCGCCAAGTTGAACAGCTCCAAGGAGGTGCAGAGGTCTTCGTGCATCGCCAGCTCCTCCTTCATCTTGACGTCGCGCACGCCATCGGAGAAGGCCGAGATGATGGCTTCCTCAGACACCTTGGGGATCTTGAGGCGCGCGCTGTTGAAGCGCTGGATGTACTTTTGCAGGGTCTCTCTGGGTTGTTGCTTGATGCGGCGCATGTCGCTCACGGCGGGTGGCCGGTCGCGAGTACCTTGGAAGTTGGCGATGAAGCGGGTGCGCATCTGGTCCCAGGAGGAGATCGTGCCTGGAGCCAGATTCAGGAGCCAGGTTCGAGCTCCTTCCTTGAGCGCCATGCGGAACGAGTTCGCCATGACCTTTTCATCCCCGCTGGCAGCCTCGATGCCCAGCTCATAGAGCTGGAGGAACTCTGCGGGATCAGTTGTGCCGTCGTAGCGAGGAGGCAGGTCAGGCTTGAACTTGTCGGGCCACGCGACGCTGCGCAGCTCAGTGGTGTAGGCACGACAGCCTGCCGTGGCCACGAAAGGCTTCGCCTGATGGAGAGCTGGGTCTTGAGGGTCCCCACGCGTTGCAGCTAGGTGTAGAGCGGGGTCTTGGCGCGCCGGAGCTGGAGCAGGGTCGCGGCGTGCCGGATCAAGGAGCGCCCTGGCAGCCCCTTGCGGGCGAGGGACTTCTTGGCAGCTCCGTTCTTGTTGCGCTGGCGCCTGACGGAGCGGCTTCCGCCCAGGGGCCAAGCTCCTTGGAGCCATGGCATCTTCTTGGAGAGGAGGCGGCTGTTGCGCCTCTGGAGCTTCGTTGCCCGCGCGGGGCGGGGTGTGGTGCAGAGGAACCGACAGCGCGGAAGAGCCCCCTGCGGCGCGGACAAGCTCGGCGACGCGGTCGAGCCACTCTTCGTAGACGTCGTCGACGGGGCGGTAGCGCAGGAGCTCGTTTGCCGCGAGGAGCGCAGCTCGAGCCTCCAAGGGTGCGCGGAGCGCGCGGGACGAAGAACCGGCTGGTGCGAGTGATGGAGTAGCGGTGCGGCCGTCTTGGCGCACGGACGGATGCTGTGACGACGCTTGCTGCTCGCCCCCCGCCGGGCCGGTGGCAGCATTGACGGCGGGCGACGGGGAACGACGAGGACGTCCACCAACGGGGGCCGTCTGGGCGATGCGAGAAGCGATGGCGGCCCGGCGCTCGGCGCGGGCCCGACGAGCGTCGGACATGGATGCGATGGTCGGAGGAGAACGGAGTGGTGGAGGACAGATTCCGACGCACCCCTACCTGGCGCCAAATGTCGGATTCACGGGTTCCGGCAGACCCTTAAGGTTCGAACACTGGGGTGCGCGCGGAAATCACACCTTCTACCTCCCCGTCTCACAAAGATCTAAACTACTAAAGGAACTGCACAAGGGACACAAGATTTATACTGGTTCGGGCCACCGTTGTGGTGTAATACCCTACTCCAGTGTGTGGTGGGTGGATTGCCTCTTGGGGCTGATGATGATGAACGATACAGGGAAGAACAGCCTCGCGAGGGTCTGTTCTTGGGTGGGGGGATGAACTGCTAGGAGGAGTTCAGTCACCCTTCTCTCTCTCTCTCTCTCTCTCTCTCTACTTGCGAACCGGACGAACCAACTCCGCGAACCGAACCCCTTGCTACATGGGTGGCCGGTCCTATTTATAGGCAAAGGCCTTAGGCCTCTTCCCAAATATTGAGCGGGAAGGGCGCCAACATTTGGCCAATTCAAAGAGGAACATCTAGTACACTTATCCTGACTAAAGTTGGTCTTCGCCTACGAAAGACCCAGCGGTGACGCCGTGCTAGGCTCCATGGTGACCTCCGTCTCGTAGTCCGCTTGGTCCTGGTCTCGTTGCACCTAAATGGCAACCTTTGCCCGATGCCTCGGCACTCCGCGGCTGCGCTTGCCCCCTTTGCACCAAAGAGGAAAGAAGGGCGCTGCGCGCGCTGGCGCCCGCCTGGCACCCTCGATCGTCATGGCTTGCGTCATGGGCACCTCGCGAGGTACCCCGCCTTGATTCCTCCGCCTCCTCACGAGCCAGCCTAAGGAGGCTACGCCTGGGGATGCGCCGTGTCGTCCGCCCCGTGAGGCTTGGCCCCTCGCGAGGGTCTTGAGTCTTGTGTTGATGAAGACGGGCCATGCTGGGCCTCCTTTGAGCCACGCCGCAGGCCGCAGGCAGGCAAGTCTGGGGACCCCCGTTCCCAGAACGCCGACAGCATATGTGTGAGATACATAATTATACTTTGAGACATTAGTGGCTGTGGGTTGGCGGAATTAAAGGGGTGGGAGTATTTGACAGAGAGAGCGTGTGTGTTTCTGTGCGAGAGACTTGTAGGATGGGGTAGAAAGACGAATTCTAACCTTGACGGAGGGAGAGAAATACATGAAGTGCACGTGTGTGATTCCGATGCCCACGGGGAAATGAGATATGTATGCGTGTGAGATAGATTGCACAATTCATTCACGTATCACTATCTAGCGATCGTGGACGTGCATCGCTTGAACATAAATCAATATCTACTTCGTATCGTGGCCAAAGGTACAATATCGATTCAACGCTATAAAGATTGGACACTCACATATCACATTTTTTCTATCTAAATAAATCTTTTCAATTGTGCACGCCAAAGTTACAGTGATGTTTCTTCAAACAACCAATGTAGCTATCATGTACATGCACCATTGTTACTCTTGCATTCAAATTCATTAGTCTTGGATGATTTAAGGTTCTATTATGAAGTAATATATGTAATATTCATATATGAATTCAACGGGTACGCAATTTATGAAATGGAGGCTATGTAATCATATGAGGTAACACTTTTAAGTAGCGGACTACAATATCCATTTCTTTTGTGGGACTACAATATCCATTTCTTTTTGTGCGCCTCTACACTAACAAGTCAATGCATTATCTTCTATATCTAAATAGTTAGCCCCCATTAACATATTTCTCTCAACATGCAAGCATGCCACCTCATCATTCAACATGCATAGGAAAAGGCCCGCCTCAACATGCACCTATGCATATTAAAAATCCACTTCAACATGCATGTAAAATTCCTTTCTATTATGCTATTTACATTTAATTCCTATATACTTTCGAAAACTATTATTTCAAATATTGATGTTTCGTATAACCAAAAATATCATTGAAATATTGCAAAATATTGCCGCAACAACGTGTGGGGCATCATCTAGTGTTTAAAGTAAATAACCAATGGCACTAAATTATCTATTTACACGAGAAATACATAGGCTGAGCGTTTGATCCTTTTTTTGAACGTGCCTCTACACCCGTACGATTGGCCGCGCCCGTGTGAATGTCCAAGTTATCGGTGCATCATCCCGGGTTATTGTCTTTTTTCCTGGGGTGGACTTCACACCAGTTATTAACTGCTGATGCGTGCCCCGTGTACATAGTCTCGCATGACCTTCCCGCTAGCACGGTCCAAAATTAGTTGAAACTTTATACGAACGATCCAGCGGGCGGCAAAATCTCCCGCCTCCTTCTAAAATTTCCGCCACCTAGTCTTTAGCATGTGAAATTCCCCTTTTGTCCTTGGTGCACGGAGAACAACAGTTACAATACCGCCCTCATCTACATAATAGGTCGGGGCTGCTTTGGTAACTTCCGGTTCCCCCCACCACACGGCACCCCCATTTCCTCTCCCCCTCCCGCAAAAACGACTAAGTCCACAATACCAGAGCATCTTACATGACGCCGTCCGTACTTCATCGGCCTTTCTACCCCTCCCCTCTCGAAACCCTAGACTGCTCATCCACCGGCATACCAGAGCCCATTCACTGCCAGCGGCGTCCACCTCGCCAGATTTGCTTTTGCGGCTGCATCTACCACTCCCACCTCCACTAGAAATAAGTAGACTGCTCATCCACCACTGTACCACAGCCCATCCAGTGTTGGCCTTGTCCATGGTGCCGGATCTGCTTCGCCGGTACTCTTGTCAACCGTAGCGCATCTGCAGCGGATCATTCGTACTCCCCACCGGAGATGCTTCGTCCACACCCTCCCGAGCCGCCCAACCGATGTACCCGTCGACGGCCTCTGATACTCTGCGCCGACACCCTCCTCAACCGTACCAGAGCCTCTTTGCCGACACCATCGTCAACATTACCGGAGTAGCTTCGCCTATACCATTCTCAACCCTACCCGGGCTGCTTTGCCAACTCACAAGTCCACGGCCTCAGATTCGCTTCGTCGCACCCTCATCCAACCTACCGGAGCAACTTTTGACGCCCCGTCCACGGCCGCAGATCCACATCGTCGACACCATACTTAATCCAACCATCGGAGCAACTTCACCGACGCCCTTGTCCATGACCGCAGATCCGCTTCGTCCACACCGTAGTCCACCCTACCGGAGCCGCTCCACAAACACCCTACTCGACGGTTCTAGATCTCCTTATCGGACCCCGACAGCCAGCGCAGCTTCATCACCCTTGACGTTTCTAACCTGATTCCCATTGTCTGGCAAGATGCCAAGCACCCGCCACGGCCTAGGTACTTGTCACCTTTAAACCCGTCCAGCATCACCTGCCCGATGTAATTCAAATATACTAACAGGTCGCTATTACCTGTTATGCAGCTAGAAAAAACTACAAGGACGATGTTTCTTCTGGATCTAACAGCTTGGCCAATCAAGATCCTGGACCGAGGCATTGATTTGATCTTGTAAGTGCGTCTCTCTCTCTCTCTTGTATTGTTTTGTGCCTGCCAGCGTGCTTTGCTAGGATTTTCGACCAGTAATCCCTTTGTGCAAACAATATTTCTACTACTGGCTGCTAAATTAGATATGTAGATGTCATACATGATACTACCTCGTACCTCCGTTCCTAAATATAAGTCTTTCTAGAGATTCCACTATAGGCTACATACGGAGCAAAATAAGTGAATCTACACTCGAAAATGCATCTATATACATCTGTATGTGGTCCATACTGGAATCTCTACAAAGATATATATTTAGGAACAGAGGTAGTACATTACACAAAATCGTAGGTGGCATGTAGGAATTCCAGTGCACTACATTAGGCTCCCTTAGAGTGCCTGCTAGTCCAGCACATAGAGTCATGGCTAGTTTATGCTACGCACACAATCGTTAATTGGTTGTTTAAATATGCGCAAGGGATATGCAATGTATTATCATGTAGAGATGTCTAAAATTAGCCGTGTCAACTTGCAGATGGGGTTACACAATGAAAAAGTACAAGATGTATGTGGCAATTTCATGGAACATCGTAAAAAAAGGAGAGGCATCGGGGAGCCTATACAGTGTGCTATGGTAGGTCACTCCTCCATTGCAATCATTTTGACATGTGATTTGTATGTCAGTTCTATTGGCCAAGTTTCTTAGGGACAATTTTTACGAGTTATCCTAAGAAAATAAGCACCTGTGAATATAAGCTCCAGGTAATAAGCCAACCAGTTCTTTTCATTGCCTTCCTTTTCAGCTTATCTTTGGTATGATAAGTGAAAAGTCTAGGTTGCATTATATTTTGTCATTTTGCTGCCCATGTGAAAACTAATTTGACTTGCAAACATCACAAATTGAACCCAGTGCAGTAATTAATATGATAGGAAAACAGACCATCACTATTTGTTCAAAATGCAAATACAAAGATACCATCTACTTGGCACAATATACTTTGGTCAATGTCTTCCATAGAGATCCCATTGCCTAATTTAAATGAAGAACGCATGACCCACATTTAAATGAAGAATAATTATTTATTGAAATTCGATGGTCCAAGTGGCTGGTTATTATCATATAACAGCAGCACCTGAAAGCACCATATAGCAGCAGCAGCTCATAGCAACTCATCATACAACAACAGCAGTGTGCAATTCATCATATACGAGCAGCAGCTCATAGCAATTCATCATATAATAGCAGCAGGATCAGCTCATAGCAATTCATAATATAGCAGCAGCAGGAGCAGCTTATAGCAACTCATCATATAGCAGCAGCAGCTCATAGCAATTCATCATATAGCAGCAGCTCATAGCAATTCATCATATAGCAGCAGCAGCTCATAGCAATTCATCATATAGCAGCAGCAGGAGCAGCTCATAGCAATGCATCATATAGCAGCAGCACCAGAAGCAGATCATAGCAATTCATCGTATAGTGGATCAGAATGAAAATTTGGCAAAAAATCAGAGGAGATCCTCACCTTGTTGGATGAGCTCATCCTTCAACTGCACCTCAAGGCCACGGCCTGGGAGGAGGGGAGGGGGAATAAGGTGCCTTCTACCGCAGTGTGGCATCAACCATAGTTGCGCGGCGCCCGCCGGAGTAGTGCGTTGGATGGACCACAGTGGAGCAGCTACTGGAGACCATGAGAATGAGGGGCGGCACCAGAGGGAGGAGCGGCTAGGGAGAGTTGGTCCTACCCGCATGTAGCCTAGCTGGATAGAGCATCGTCGAGAACCTGACCAGATGGGACCAGCGACGACGGCTCACTGGAGGAACCCTAGCGCTGCAGGCAGGGGATCGAGGTAGAGGGAAAGGGGAGAGGAGATGCAAGCGGGCAGGGCAATGAACACTTGCATGTTTGTATTTACTTGAGGGCTAGGTGTGACACAGGCGTGAGCAGTTGCATTTTGAGTGTAATATAGGCAGACAACAAAGTCATTTCACTATTCCCCTTCCCTTCAAGTTTTAGTCAGCTTCTACCCGAAACACCCCCTCCAAAGCGAAATAAGTTAAGCCCAAGCCCATAACTCAAAAATGACTTCTTTACATCTTTTATGGCTTATTTTGACAATAAGCTCTGTGATAACCCACAAGTATAGGGGATCGCAATAGTTTTCGAGGGTAAAGTATTCAACCCAAATTTATTGATTCGACACAAGGGGAGCCAAAGAATACTCTCAGGTATTAGCAGCTGAGTGTCAATTCAACCACACCTGGAAACTTAATATCTGCAGCAAAGTGTTTAGTAGCAAAGTAATATGATAGTAGTGGTAACGGTAGAAAAAGGTAACAATAGTAAAAGTAATGTTTTTGGTATTTTGTAGTGATGATAGAAATAGCAACGGGAAAGTAAATAAGCGAAGAACAATATATGGAAAGCTCGTAGGCAATGGATGAGTGATGGAGAATTATGTCGGATGCGGTTCATCATGTAACAATCATAACCTAGGGTGACACAGAACTAGCTCCAATTCATTGATATAATGTAGGCATGTATTCCAAACATAGTCATACGTGCTTATGGAAAAGAACTTGCATGACATCTTTTGTCCTACCCTCCCGTGGCAGCGGAGTCCTTACGGAAACTAAGGGATATTAAGGCCTCCTTTTAATAGAGAACCGGAAGAAATCATTAACACATAGTGAATACATGAACTCCTCAAACTACGGTCATCACCGGTAAGTATCCCGATTATTGTCACTTCAGGGTTAACGGATCATAACACATAATAGGTGACTATAGACTTGCAAGATAGGATCAAGAACACTCATATATTGATGAAAACATAATAGGTTCAGATCTGAAATCATGGCACTCGGGCCCTAGTGACAAGCATTAAGCATAAGTCATAGCAACATCAATCTCAGAACATAGTGGATACTAGGGATCAAACCCTAACAAAACTAACTCGATTACATGATAGATCCCATCCAACCCATCACCGTCTAGGACGCCTACTATAGCGACCAGACCTCAAACGGTCCAATCTCTGTGCTCCGGTGTCATCCCGAGATCAGTAATGCTGACACCACATAGTACTTGAAGGATTTATAACAGAGTAGCAATCACACACTTATTACATCGAGTGTCTCAATAGAGAACTCATTACAATAAATATGGCTTAAGGCCATCTAATAACGATAACAGCGGAAGGCTTGGAAGATAAGTGGGTCCATCAACTCCAACGGCATCACTGAGTATAGAACCACGACCTAAAGGCGCCTTACTCGTCGTCTGAAAAGTCTACAACATGAACATTGCAGCCCGAAATGGGTCAGCACATGGAATATGCTGGCAATGTAACACATAGAGAGCAATGAAAGAATAAGGCTATACTACATGCATATTTGGCTGGTGGAAAGCTCTATGGTTACAGTTTTGCGTAAAGCCAATTTTTCCCTACTGCAAAGGAATAAATTTTATTTAACTATCATGGTGGTTGTTAAACATTGAGAGTGTAGACACCCTCTCAATCCCAATTAAGCATCATCATTAAAACCCAACAAAGTTAATTAGAGTAACATGATGAGATTCACATGATAATCCAAGTACTAGATACTCAAAACGTCCATAACCGGGGACACGGCTAACCATGATTAGTTTATACACTCTGCAGAGGTTTGCGCACTTTTCCCCACAAGACTCGATCTCCTCCGTTGGGATTCTTGCACTACATGATGTTTGAGAAACGGATGACCGAGACATAGTCTTTCCGAAGCGCTTGGACCTTACGAACGGGTAGACCGTGCCGACCTACATCCCCTACATCTGCTAGTCTACCACTGTAAGAGTTCGCACGACTTAGTCAACTATGCTAGAGCCCATAGTAGCTTGTGGCTGCACACGGAAGTTTCTAGTATGAATAATCTCATGATCCCTTTGAGCCTGGGTGGCGGTCCAAAAGAAAAACAGGCAATCGCTGGAATACCCAGGTGCCTCAGTCCACCCAGATGTGTGTTTAAGTTGCCACCTTAGATAAACCATTAATTTAACAATCTCACATCTTTCATGGATACACTCACCCAATCCACGTCTACTAGCATAGCATAGCTACATAAGCAAACGTAGAAGTAACTCCCAAAGGTTTGATAATAAAACAGGTAATAGGTACTACCTCATCTACTTCCAAACCCACAATTTAATTAGATCCTAATCATGCAATGGTGTGAGGATTGATCTAATGCAATAAAAACTGGGTAGTAGGAGGTATGATCAAAGTGTTACTTGCCTTGCTGATGATCCATGAAACCGAGCGATTCGAAGTAGCAAGCGGCGCACTCCGGGTACTCTATCACAAACAAACAAGCATACAATAAGTACTCAACTAATGCACATGTAAAACTCAAATAAGAGATCTAACCAGATAGTTCAACTTAAGAACTCCGGTTGGCAAAAAGAATCAAATCAAACGAGGAAACGAAAGACAAACAACAAAAGAAACAAGCTTCGTTTACTATTCTAGATCTAGGTCAAATTTATAGAGGCAAAAACTTGTTTGAGTTGGTTAAACAGAAAGAGGGTTTAGAGACGAAACTCCAGGCGCTTGAATCGCCTGATTCCGATAAACGAGCAAAAAGTTAAACTAGAACGAAAATCGGATCAGAAATCGCGATCAGAAATAATCGCGGAATAATCCGAGAAAAAGGAAAACGACGAACAGAAATAATGAACGAACGTTCGTTTTCTGGAATAAACGATGAACGCGTTCGTTAAAACGAACGGACGAGCGAACGCTCACTAAATAAATAAACCGGAAAAACCGATCTATTTTAAAAAACGAAAACTAGGGTTTTCTAAAAAACAAATCGGTTTTTCTTAGAAAACCAGTGGGGCGGCTACCTCGGCTCGGTCCGGCGGGGCTCCGGCGGGGCTTCCGATGGGCAGCGGCGGCGGCGGGGCGGCAGCAGCGGCGGCGGCGTGCGGCGGCAGCAGCGGCAGGGTGGTGGCGGGTGGCGACTTGGGGCTTCCAGGGGGCCCCGGGGTGGCTATTTAAAGAGGAGGGGCCGGCCTTGCTTGGGGAGGGGGTTGGCGGCGGTGGCGTGCCCGGCTCGGTCTCCCCGAGTCCAGCGGCAGCTCGGCGAGGGGGGCGGTGGCCTCGCAGGCCGGCCTGGCTCGGCTGGGCCTTTGGCCCAGTCCGGCGCGGGTTTTTTTAAACAATTTCGCCGAAACTAAGAAAAAGTCTAGAAAAATAAATAAAAATCTAAAATTGCCAAAACAAATTTTCATCGTCTAAATAAAATATTTAGAACAAGATGAACATTTTCTTGGCCCTAAATGCCATTTTCGAAAACATGCAATTTTTCCTAAATTCAAATAAAACCACGAAAAACTCCAGAGTAGAACCTTATTTGATTTTTTATTGAATCCTCAATATTTCTTTATTTTGGGTAAGTCATTTTATTCCCTCTCTCATATTTTGATAATAGAAATAATTGAAGATAACATAAATAAAATCAAATGATCCTATATTCAAAATTTGAGAAAACTCAAATATGAAAATAACGAAATCCCCAACTCTCTCCAAGGGTTCTTGAGTTGCGTAGAATTTCTAGGATCAACCCAAAATGCAAATAAATATGATATGCAGTGATGATCTATTATATAACATTCCAAATCGAAAATTTGAGATATTACAAACCTACCTCCCTTAAGATGAATCTCGCCCTCGAGATTGGGGTTGGCTAGAAAATAGGTGAGGGTGGTCCTTCAGCAAATCTTCCTGTCGCTCCCAGGTGGCTTCATCCTCCGTGCGGTGGCTCCACTGAACTTTGCAAAACTTAATAACCTTGCTGCGGGTGACTCGGCTGGCATACTCAAGAATCTTAACTGGTTTCTCCTGATAGGTCAAATCACTGTCTAACTGAATTGCTTCCAGCGGCACTGTATCTCTCAGCGGTATATCAGCCATCTCCGCGTGGCACTTGTTTAACTGGGAAACGTGGAACACGTTGTGAACTCCTGACAATCCTTAGGGTAATTCCAACTTATAAGCTTCTTCTCCCATACGCTCCAAAACCTTGTATGGTCCTACAAAACATGGAGCCAACTTTCCCTTAACTCCAAAGCCCTTAACTCCTCGAAGTGGAGATACTCGAAGATAAACTCGGAATCCGACTTCGTAAACTGTCTCCTTGCGTTTAGAATCTGCGTAGCTCTTCTGCCTGGACTGGGATACCTTGAGCCTATCGCGAATCAATTTCACCTTCTGTTCAGATTTCTTAATCAAGTCCGGTCCAAACAACTGGCAGTCTCCAACTTCATCCCACGACAACGGGGTTCTGCACCTCCTTCCGTACAAGGCTTCGAAAGGGGCCATCTTCAAACTAGATTGATAACTGTTGTTGTAAGAGAACTCTGCATAGGGAAAATTGTCATCCCAACTAGATCCATAATCTAGTGCAAAAGCTCTCAGCATATCCTCCAAAATTTGATTGACTCTCTCGGTCTGTCCATCTGTCTGCGGATGGAAAGCTGTACTGAATTCTAGCCTGGTACCCAAAGTTTCGTGTAACTGATTCTAGAACTTTGAGGTAAACTGGGTTCCTCTATCTGATACAATGCTCCTTGGAACTCCATGCAAACATACAATCCTGGTCATGTATATCTTTGCCAACTTGGCACTGGTATAGGTAGTCTTCACTGGGATGAAATGAGCTACCTTTGTCAAACGATCGAATACAACCCAAATTGAGTCATAGCCTGAATGAGTTCTGGGCAATACCGCAATAAAATCCATGCCTAGCTTATCCCACTACCATTCGGGTATTGGCAATGACTGTAGCAATCCGGCTGGCTTCTGATGCTCTGCCTTTACTCTCTGACATACATCACAAACTGCTACATACTCCGCAATATCCTTCTTCATTCCGGTCCACCAGAAAGTATCCTTCAAACCCAAATACATCTTGGTATTTCCTGGGTGAATCGAATATGGTGAATCATGGGCCTCTTGCAGAATTAACTTCCTGATCTCCGGGTCATTGGGCACATAAACACGGTCTTCAAACCATAAGGTATCATGCTCATACTCACGAAATCCTTGAGCTTTTCCTTTGCTCATTTTCTCCTTAATAGAGGCAATCCCCTTGTCAATCTTTTGAGCTCTCTTATCTTATTCATCAAAGTAGACTGAATCTCCAATGCTGCTACATAGCCTCTCGGAACTATCTCCAAACATAGCTCACGAAGATTCTCGGCTAACTCTCTTGGTAAATCTCCCATCATTAGGTTGTTGACATGGCTTTTACGGCTCAACGCGTCAGCTACTATGTTAGCCTTTCCAGGGTGATAATGCAATCTCATATCATAATCCTTGATGAGCTCCAACCATCTGCTTTGCCTAAGATTTAACTCCTTCTGCGTGAAGATGTACTTCAAACTCTTGTGATCCGTGTACACCTCAAAATGGTTTCCAATGAGAAAATGTCTCCAAGTCTTCAACGCATGCACTATGGCTGCTAACTCCAAATCATGCGTGGCATAATTCAACTCATGAGGCTTAAGTTGTCGTGAGGCATATGAAACAACTCTTCCTTCCTGCATAAGCACTGCTCCAAGTCCTCGACATGAAGCGTCACAATACACCTCATAATCCTTGGTCTGATCTGGCAAAATCAACACTAGTGATGTAACCAAACATTTCTTCAACTCCTGGAAACTGGCCTCACATTTGTCAGTCCATTTGAACTTGGTATCCTTCTTCAAAAACTCCTTCATAGGCTTCGCAATCTTTGAGAAATTTTTAATGAATCTCCGGTAGTGTCCTGCGAGTCCAAGAAAACTCCGGATCTCTCCAACCGTTGTTGGGGCTTCCCAATTTGTCACAGTGTCAACCTTGGTGGGATCTACTGCTATACCTTCTACAGATATAACATGTTCGAGGAATCCAACTTCCTTCAACCAAAACTCACATTTGCTAAACTTGGCATATAACTGATGTTCTCTGAGCTTTCCAAGTACCAAACACAAATGCTCCTTATGCTCCTCTTCATTCTTCGAGTAAACTAGGATATCATCAATGAACACTACGACGAACTTATCCAAAAACTCCATAAACACTTTGTTCATGATGTTCATAAAATATGCAGGTGCGTTAGTCAATCCAAATGACATAATGGTATACTCGTACAGCCCATACCTAGTGGTAAAAGCCGTCTTAGGTATATCCTGTTCTCGAATCTTCAGCTGATGGTATCCTGATCGCAGATCGATCTTAGAAAATACCTTAGCTCCTTGCAATCGATCAAACAAATCATTGATCGTCAGTAGTGGGTACTTGTTCTTGATGGTTACTTCATTCAATCCTCGATAATCAACAACCATCCTTAACGATCCATCATTCTTCTCCACTAGAAGTACCGGCGATCCCCAAGGTGAAGAACTTGGGCGAATATAACCTTTATCCAATAACTCCTTAACCTGCTTTTTAATCTCTTCTAATCCTTTGCGGGCATCCTGTATGGTCTCTTAGATATTGGCCCTGTGCCTGGCAAAAGTTCAATCAAAAACTCAATATCTCTATCCGGTGGCATGCCTGGCAACTCCTCTGGAAATACGTCAGGGAAATCCTTTACCACTGGTACTTCCTCCTGCACAACTCCTGTTAAGGAATTTACTTGAGTCCTCTTTGGCACATGTCAGGATACATACTTGATCCTTCTTCCTTCTGGCGTTGTAAGAAAAATTGACTTACTGGTGCATTCAATGTTCCCTTCATTCTTCAATAAACAATCCATGCCTAATATCGCATCCAATCCTTGAGATTCCAATACTATTAGGTCCAAAGGAAACACATAGTTACTAATCCTTAATGGTAACTGATCACACCATAGACTAGCCATATACTCTGCTCCAGGCGAGGTTACTAACATGGGTGACCTAGGGGCTTGGGTTGGCAGTTTATACTTATCCACAAATCCCCTTGAGATGTTTGAATGCGATGCACCAGTATCAAAAAGAACGAGTGTAGTAAATGACTTAACCAAAAACTTACCTATTACTGCATCGGGCTAGGCTTCAACCTCCTCCACGTTAACGTGGTTCACCTGTCCCCTGTTGAAAGGGTTCGGCTTCTTCCCAGACCTTCCATTGCCATTTCCATTCTGGGATTCAGGACATTCATTGGCGTAATGTCCGGTCTTCTGGCACTTAAAGCAAGTGACTTGGCTCAGGTCTCTCTTGGCTGGGGTTGATGGGTTGGCACGGTTCTGGTCGTTGCTTCCTCCATTCCCATTACCATTCTTGGGGCCATTATGATTGTGTGAGCTACCACCTCCATGGGTATGCTGAAAGTGTCCTCCCGGTCTAGGGGTAAAACGTGGCTTTTGCTGAGCTCCAGAATTGTACTTCCCTTGTCCATACTTCCTCTTTGCGGTTCTCAATCTGCTGTTGCTTCCCTTCAGTCATAAGAGCACGATCTACCAACTCCTGGTAGTTGTTGAAGGTTGCTACCATCAACTGCATGCTCAACTCATCATTCAGTCCTTCCAGAAACTTCTCCTGCTTAGCTGCATCCGTAGCAACGTCATCTGGGGCATAACGTGCTAGCTTACTAAAGTCCTCCACATACTGGCCAACTGTCCGTCCTCCTTGGCGCAAGTTGTGAAACTCACATTTCTTCATGGCAATAGCTCCTGCAAAAACATGGGCAGTCGGAAAGCTTGCTGAAACTGGTCCCATGTGACAGTGTCGATAGGGAAAGTGGCTGTGAAATTCTCCCACCATGATGCTGCGGGTCCTTCAAGCTGATGTGCGGCAAGCTTCACCTTTTCCGCATCTGTGCATCCTTCCGTGGTCAACTCCCTAGCTGTCTTGCGGAGCCAATCATCTGCTACTATCGGCTCAGTGCTACTAGAGAACACCGGCGGATTCAGCCTAAGAAAATGGGCTAAGTGATCAACAGGTGGTGGTGGTGGTGGGTTGTTGTTGTTGTTCCCTTGATTCTGATTCTAGACTAGCAACTACATCAATGTGTTCTGCTGCTGGATCAACTGAGTGAGCTTCGGTGGGAAGGTAAATCCGGGGTCATGTCTCGGAGGCATCTGAGGGTTTAGGAAAGATGAGATTAAGAATAGAGGGGGTCTAGAGAGAAAACACTACCCATATGCACATGAGGCAAAAGCAAACAATTCACTTCATTCAATCAAACAAGGGCATACAATCGATCTAACTATGGCAAAAGTGCTCGGACTACTATATTTACATGGTGGACTACTACTACTGATGAGGTGGTCTACCAGAAATATTCTTTGGTTGCAGACTCCATGATATCTGCTCCAGCTTCATCAACATAGTCATCATCACTATCATCCGGATCTGAGTCGGTGTCGTCGATGATGATCTAGTCTTCAGGGCGAATCTCCTTGGGTTCTTCGTCTTCTTCTACTGGTGTAGGGCCTCCCATGAATATTCCGATCTTCTTGATCAGGTCGTCATTCTTTTCCACTAGTACTTCGATTTCCTCTTCATAATCTTCACGTGTAGCCTTGAGTTCTTCCTCCAGTTCCTTGATTCTTGTCCTCGCCTTCTTCAGATCTATCATGTCGGCACACATCTGGTTCTCCTGACGTCGAATGTGCTGGTTTAACTCCTGGATAAAAGCTGCGATTGATCTATCCTTCTTGGTGCTGATCATCTCCCAGTGCTCATCTCGGCGCCCACAAATCTGGTAGATAGCATCCTTGATATCATTGCGGTAAACTTCTCCAATACGTCCCATGGAGATGTGAGCTGCCATGCTCTTTCCTAGACTCCAGGTTGGTGCATCAAGGAAAACTCTATGGGCTCAGTGATTGGCATGAACGCCCTTCCTGGAATTTGAACTTGAATCATCCAGCACTCCTCTTTAGGTAAAGTGGCGTAGTAGGTTCTGGTGAAGCCTGGTACTCCGATGTTCAGGTACTTAGTGACTTCCTTCAGGTGACGTCCAAACAGTGTATCTTCATCCGGCTGGGTGAACTTGTTCCTTGCATCCGCCATCCTAAAAGAGTAGAAAAGATGATGAGTCAGAATGAGAAGAGTGAGAAGTGATCTAGGGCTTTAGCTTAGTGGTCGTGTCCTACAGTCAGCGTGTGCTCTGATACCATCTTGTAGCGAGTAGACCTCAAATGGTCCAATCTCTGTGCTCCGGTGTCATCCCTGGATCAGTAATGCTGACACCACACAGTACTTGAAGGATTTATAACAGAGTAGCAATCACACACTTATTACATCGAGTGTCTCAATAGAGAACTTATTACAATAAATATGGCTTAAGGCCATCTAATAATGATAACATCGGAAGGCTTGGAAGATAAGTGAGTCCATCAACTCCAACGGCATCACTGAGTATAGAACCACGACCTAAAGGCACCTTACTCGTCGTCTGAAAAGTTTGCAACATGAACGTTGCAGCCCGAAACAAGTCAGCACATGGAACATGCTGGCAATGTAACACATAGAGAGCAATGAAAGAATAAGGCTATACTACATGCATATTTGACTGGTGGAAAGCTCTATGGTTATAGTTTTGCGGAAAGACAATTTTCCCTACTGCAAAGGAATAAATTTTATTTAACTATCATGGTGGTTGTTAAACATTGAGAGTGTAGACACCCTCTTAATCCCAATTAAGCATTATCATTAAAACCCAACAAAGTTAATTTAGAGTAACATGATGAGATTCACATGATAATCCAAGTACTAGATACTCAAAACGTCCATAACCGGGGACATGGCTAACCGTGATTAGTTTATACACTTTGCAGAGGTTTGCGCACTTTTCCCCACAAGACTCGATCTCCTCCGTTGGGATTCTCGCAGTACATGATGTTTGAGAAACGGATGACCAAGACATAGTCTTTTAGAAGCGCTTGCACCTTACGAACGGGTAGATCATACCGACCTACATCCCCTACATCTGCTAGTCTACCATTGTAAGAGTTCGCACGACTTAGTCAACTATGCTAGAGGCCATAGTAGCTTGTGGCTGCACACGGAAGTTTCTAGTATGAATAATCTCATGATCCCTTTGAGCCTGGGTGGCAGCCCAAAAGAAAAACAGGCAATCGCTGGAATACCCAGGTGCCTCAGTCCACCCAGATGTGTGTTTAAGTTGCCACCTTAGATAAACCATTAATTTAACAATCTCACATCTGTCATGGATACACTCACCCAATCCACGTCTACTAGCATAGCATAGCAACATAAGCAAACGTAGAAGTAACTCCCAAAGGTTTGATAATAAAACAGGTAATAGGTACTACCTCATCTACTTCCAAACCCACAATTTAATTAGGTCCTAATCATGCAATGGTGTGAGGATTGATCTAATGCAATAAAAACTGGGTAGTAGGAGGTATGATCAAAGTGTTACTTGCCTTGCTGATGATCCGTGAAACCTAGCGATTCGAAGTAGCAAGCGGCGCACTCCGGGTACTCTATCGCAAACAAACAAGCATACAATAAGTACTCAACTAATGCACAGGTAAAACTCAAATAAGAGATCTAACCAGATAGTCCAACTTAAGAACTCCGGTTGGCAAAAAGAATCAAATCAAACGAGGCAACGAAAGACAAACGACAAAAGAAACAAGCATCGTTTACTATTCCAGATCTAGGTCAAATTTTATAGAGGCAAAAACTTGTTTGAGTTGGTTAAACGGAAAGAGGGTTTCGAGACGAAACTCCAGGCGCTTGAATCGCCTGCTTCCGATAAATGAGTGAAAAGTTAAACTAGAACGAAAATCCGATCAGAAATCACGATCAGAAGTAATCGCGGAATAATCCGAGAAAAAGGAAAACGACAAACAGAAATAATGAACGAACGTTCGTTTTCTAGAACTAAATGATGAACGCGTTCGTTAAAACGAATGGACGAGCGAACGCTCACTAAATAAATAAACCGGAAAAAATCGATCTATTTAAAAAAACAAAAACTAGGGTTTTCTAAAAAACAAATCGGTTTTTCTCAAAAAACCGGGCGGTGGGCGGCTACCTCGGCTCGGTCCGGCGGGGCTTCCGATGGGCAGCAGCGGAGGCGGGGCGGCAGCAGCGGCGGCGGCAGCGTGCGGCGGGGCTGCGTGGGCGGCGGCGGGTGGCGACTCGGAGCTCCCATGGGGCCCTGGGGTGGCTATTTAAAGAGGAGGGGGCGGCCTTGCTTGGGGAGGGGGTCGGCGGCGGTGGCATGCCCGGCTCAGTCTCCTCGAGTCCGGCGGCAGCTCGGCGAGGGAGGCGGTGGCCTGGCGGGCCGGCCTGGCTCGGCTAGGCCTTTGGCCCAGTTGGGCGCGGGTTTTTTTAAAACAATTTCACCGAAACTTAGAAATAAAATCTAGAAAAATAAAGAAAAATCTAAAATTGCCAAAACAAATTTTCACCATCTAAATAAAATATTTAGAACAGGATGAACATTTTCTTGGCCCTAAATGCAATTTTTGAAAACATGCAATTTTTCCTAAATTCAAATAAAACCACGAAAAACTCCAGAGTAAAACCTTATTTGATTTTTTAATTAAATCGTCAATATTTATTTATTTTGGGAAAGTCATCTTATTCCCTCTCTCATATTTTGATAATAGAAATAATTGAAGATAAAATAAATAAAATCAAATGATCCTATTTTCAAAATTTGAGAAAACTGAAATATGAAAATAACGAAATTCCCAACTCTCTCCGAGGGTTCTTGAGTTGCGTAGAATTTCTAGGATCAACCCAAAATGCAAATAAATATGATATGCAGTGATGATCTATTGTATAAAATTCCAAATCGAAAATTTGGGATGTTACACCTACGATGGAATTACTCACGCATGGCGGTGAGCATCATGAAATTGGTGATGGAGGATGGTTGATGATGACGATGACGATGGTGACGGATTCCCCTCTCCGAAGCTCCGAACGGACTCTAGATCAGCCCTCCCGAGAGGTTTTAGGGCTTGGCGGCAGCTTCGTATCGTAAAACGTGATGAATTCTTCTCTTTGATTTTTTTCTCCCCGAAACTCAATATATGGAGTTGGAGTCGGAGACGCAACAGGGGGCCCACAAGGTAGGGGGCGCGCCCTAGGGGGCAGGCGCGCCCCCACCCTCGTGGCAAGGTGGTGGGCCCCTGGCCTTCAACTTTTGCAGGTATTTTTCTTATTTTCTGAAAAGTGGCTTCGTGAAGTTTTAGGTCATTCCGAGAACGTTTGCTCCTGCACATAAATAACACCATGGTAATTCTGCTCAAAACAACGTCAGTCCGGGTTAGTTCCATTCGAATCATGCAAGTTAGAGTCCAAAACAAGGGCAAAAGTGTTTGGAAAAGTAGATACGTTGGAGACGTATCCACTCCCCCAAGCTTAAACCTTTGCTTGTCCTCAAGCAATTCAGTTGACAATCTGAAAGTGATAAAGAAAAACTTTTACAAACTCTGTTTGCTCTTGTTGTTGTAAATATGTAAAGCCAGCATTCAAGTTTTCAGCAAAGATTATAACTAACCACATTCGCAATAACGCTCAGATCTCAAGTTTACTCATATCAATAGCATAATCAACTAGCGAGCAATAATAATAAATCTCGGATGACAACACTTTCTCAAAACAATCATAATATGATATAACAAGGTGGTATCTCGCTAGCCCTTTCTGAGACCGCAAAACATAAATGCAGAGCACCTTTAAAGACCAAGGACTGACTAGACATTGTAATTCATGGTAAAAGAGATCCAATCAAGTCATACTCCATGTAGACTAACAGTAATGAATGTAAATGACAGCGGTGCTCCCCAACTGGTGCTTTTTCATAAGAGGATGATGACTCAGCATAAAAGTAAATAGATAGGCCCTTCGCAGAGAGAAGCAAGGATTTGTAGAGGTGCCTGAGCTCGGTTTTGAAACAGAGGTGAATAATATTTTGAGCGGTATACTTTCATTGTCAACATAACAACCAAGAGATGGCGATATCTTCCATGCTACACACATTATAGGCGGTTCCCAAACAGAATGGTAAATTTTATACTCCCCCTTCCACCAACAAGCATCAATCCATGGCTTTCTTGAAACAACGAGTGCCTCCAACTAACAAGAGTCCCAGGGGGAGTTTTTTGCAATTATTTTGATTTAGTTTGCACAAAGCATGGGACTGGGCATCCCGGTGACTAGCCATTTATCTCGTGAGTGAGGAGCGGAGTCCACTCCTCTTGAGAATAACCCGCCTAATATGGAAGATACAGACAACCCTAGTTGATACATGAGCTATTTGAGCATACAAAACAGGATATTTATTTGAAGGTTTAGAGTTTGGCACATACAAATTTACTTGGAACGGCAGGTAGATACCGTATATAGGTAGGTATAGTGGACTCATATGGAATAACTTTGGGGTTTAAGGGATTGTGTGCACAAGCAGTATTCCCGCTTAGTACAAGTGAAGGCTAGCAAAAGACTGGGAAGCGACCAGCTAAAGAGCGACAACAGTCATAAACATGCATTAAAATTAATCAACATCGAATGCAAGCATGAGTAGGATATAATCCACCATGAACATAAATATCGTGAAGGCTATGTTGATTTTGTTTCAACTACATGCGTGAACATGTGCCAAGTCTAGTCACTTAAATCATTCCACATCATAACTATCTCAATAGCATGTTGGCACACATGGTAAACCATTATAACTCATAGCTGATCAAGCATGGCATAAGAAACTATGATCTCTAGTTGTCATTGCAAACATGTTTATTCATAATAGGCTGAATCAAGAACGATGAACTAATCATATTTACAAAAACAAAAGAGGTCGAGTTCATACCATCATTTCTCATCTCAGCCAATCCAAAATATATCATCATAATTTCCTTTCACTTGCACGACCGAATAGTGTGAATAATGATAATAGTGCACGTGCATCGGACTAAGCTAGAAATCTGCAAGCATTCAATAAAAGGAGAAGACAAGGCAATATGGGCTCTTTTGTCAGATAAACAATAATGCATATAAGAGCCACTTCAACAATTTAATCATGTTCTTCTCCTATCGACCCCCCCCCCCCAGAAAAGAAAAGAAATAAAACTATTTACACGGGAAAGCTCCCAACAAGCAAAAGAAGAATAGGAAATATTTTTGGGTTTTCTTTTTAATTACTACTACAAGCATGGAAATTAAACTGATTAAAAGCCACAACTAATTTTTTTGGTTTTTCTTAAGGTTTATTAAACACACAAGAAGAAAGCATAAAAAAGGGAAATTAAACTAGCATGTATGATACAATGAAAAAGTATGAGCACCGACATCTAGCAATGAGTGTGTGAACATAAATGTAATGTCGGTGAGAAATATGTACTCCCCCAAGCTTAGGCTTTTGGCCTAAGTTGGTCTATGGCCACGGCTGGCCTGGCGGATATCCATAATAGTAGTTGGGGTCGTACTGCGATGCAGCGGCTATCGCCTACTGAGCTGCAGCGTGGCGACGAGTGGCCTCCTCTCTCCTCTCGTACTCATCTGCCTCCTCTCTGGTAATAGTATATCTTCCTCTTGCCTGATAATCAAAGAAGGCAGGAGCAGGGAGAGTAACGCGGACAACATGACGTCTGTCAAAGATTAGTCGATACTGGAGAGGTGATTTGTACCTCTCGACAAACTGGTGGTGAACCATAGCATTAAAATCTAGATAAGCAGGAGGTAATTCAATATCATCTTCGCGTATGGCTACACCAAGAAAATTAGCTATGCGGGTTGCATAAATTCCACCAAAGAAATCTCCATTAAATCTATTAAGATGCAACCTACGTGCAACAATGGCTCCCAAATTATAAGATTTATCTCCTAACACAGCACTCCTAAGAATACTGAGGTCAGGGACACACATGTGACATGCCTCATCTTTACCATTAATGAATCTACCTATGAAGAGAGCAAAATAATGTATAGCAGGAAAGTGAATGCTCCCTATGGTGGCTTGTGTAATATCTCTAGATTCTCCTACAGTTATGCTAGGAAGAAAATCTCTAAATTCAGATTTGTGAGGATCCCTTATACTACCCCATTTTGGAAGTTTGCATGCAGTGGTAAAATCCTCTAAGTCCATAGTGTAAGATTTATCATAAAGATCAAACAGGACAGTTGGCGAATTACGTGAAGTTGAAAATTCAAACCTCCTCACAAAGGTACTGGTGAGGTTGTGATAATGGCTGCATTTCTTTTCCTCGAAGCTCATGAGATCAGCGTTACGCAAATATGCGTTGAATTCTACCTTAATTCCCGCTCGATCCATAAAGTTCTCAGAGGGCCATTCACAAGGACGCACTGGAGCGTTTCTTGGTGGCTCTTCATCAGCATCATGCATTGCAAGCCTGGGTCCTTGCTTCCTTGTGGAACCACCTTGCAACATTTTCCTAAGCATTTTTCTTTCTCTGAAAATTTCTGAAATTTTTAGTAACTTCAAAATAAAAGTAAACCAAACTCAATAATATTGATAGCAACTACTCCTACAAGTGCCTAGGGCCTATATCATGCATCAAAACTACTTTTGACCATATAAAATTGACATGCAAGCTCAAGAACAGGGTCACCTAAGCAGCAAAAATTTGCAATGAATAAAGCACTAGAACAAAAACTAATTGGAACAATGGAGGAGTCACATACCAAGGAACAATCTCCCCAAGCAGTTTTGTGAGAGGTACTTTGAGCAAGGAGATCGAAAATGGCAGCAAGATGAGCTAGAACTCGTGCTTGAGCTGGATATTTGTGTTTGTGGGAGGAAGAAGGAGTGTGTGGGTGAAAGAATAAGTGGAGGGGGGCCACCGTGGGCCCACGAGGCAGCGGGCGCGCCCTCCACCCTCGTGGGCAGGTGGTTGACCCCCCTGCTTTGTTCTCAGTGCCAAATATTCTGAAATATTCTAGAAAAAATCATATTTAAATTTCAGGGCATTTGGAGAACTTTTATTTTCGAGGTATTTTTATATTGCACGGATAATCAGATAACAGACAGAAAAATATTTATTTTTATTTTATTTAATATAAATAACAGAAAGTAAAAGTGGGGTACAAAAGGTTGTGCTTTCTAGTTTCATCCATCTCATGATCATCAAAAGGAATCCACTAACAAGGTTGATCAAGTCTTGTTAACGAACTCATTCCGAATAACATGGAACCGGAGAAATTTCGAATAACACTATGTTACCTCAACGGGGATATGCACATCCCCAATAATAAGAATATCATATTTCTTCTTGACAGTAGGAAGAGGAAATTCAAAACCTCCAAATATAATCAATGGAATTTTCCAATAGAGTAGATACTGTGAACTTGAGGTTGTTTCCTCAGAAAGTGTACCGTGTGCTCATTACCATTAACATGAAAAGTGACATTGCCTTTAGTGCAATCAATAACAGCCCCTGCAGTATTCAAAAAAGGTCTTCCAAGAATAATAGACACACCATCGTCCTCGGGAATATCAAGAATAACAAAGTCCGTTAAAAAAGTAACGTTTGCAACTACAACAGGCACATCCTCACAAATACCGATAGGTGTAGCAGTTGATTTATCAGCCATTTGCAAAGATATTTTAGTAGGTGTCAACTTATTCAAGTCAAGTCTACGATATAAAGAGAGAGGCATAACACTAACACCGGCTCCAAGATCACATAAAGCAGTTTTAACATAATTTCTTTTAATGGAGCATGGTATAGTTGGTACACCAGGATCTCCAAGTTTCTTTGGTATTCCACCCTTAAAAGTATAATTAGCAATCATGGTGGAAATTTCAGCTTCCGGTATCTTTCTTTTATTAGTAATGATATCTTTCATGTACTTATCATAAGGATTGGTTTTGAGCATATCAGTTAATCGCATACGCAAAAAGATAGGTCTAATCATTTTAGCAAAGCGCTCAAAATCCACATCATCCTTTTTCTTAGATGGTTTGGGTGGAAAAGGCATGGGTTTCTGAACCCAAGGCTCTCTTTCTTTACCATGTTTCCTAGCAACAAAGTCTTTCTTATCATAACGTTGATTCTTTGATTGTGGGTTATCAAGATCAACAACAAGTTGAATTTCTATATCATTATCATTACTAGGTTGAGCATCATTATGAACATTATCATTAACATTATCACTAGTTTCAGGTTCATTACCAGATTGTGTTTCAGCATCAGAAGTAGAAATATCATTTGGATTCTCAGGTGTTTCAACAATAGGATCACTAGAAGCATGCAAAGTCCTATCAGTTTTCTTTTTCTTCTTTTTAGAAGAACTAGGTACATCTGTATTATTTCTCTGAGAATCTTGCTCAATTCTCTTAGGGTGGCCTTTAGGATACAAAGTTTCTTGAGTCATTCTACCAGTTCTAGTAGCCAATCTAACAGCATTATCATTATTCTTATTATTCAATTCATTGAGCAAGTCATTTTGAGCTTTAAGTACTTGTTCTACTTGAGTGGTAACCATAGAAGCATGTTTACTAATAAGTTTAAGCTCACCTTTAACATTAGACATATAACCACCCAAGGGTTCAAGCATATTTGAATTGTATTTCAATTGTCTACCAAAAAAGCATTAAAGTCTTCTTACTTAGCCATAAATTTATCAAACTCATCTAAGCATGGGCTAGCAAATTTAGTAAATGGGATTTCAGCTTTATCATATATAGAGAGAGAATTTACCTTTACTACCTGTGTCGGGTTATCAAGACCATGCGTGTCTTCAATAGGTAACGGATTAAGATCATATGTTTCTTCAACAGGAGGTAAATTAAGACCATGTATTTCTTCAATAGGAGGTAAATTCTTAACATCTTCAGCTTTAATACCTTTTTCTTTCATAGATTTCTTTGCCTCTTGCATATCGTCAGCACTGAGAAATAGAATACGCCTCTTCTTCGGAGTTGGTTTAGGAATAGGCTCAGGAATTGGCTCCAGAGGTGTCCAATTATTTTCATTTGTTAACATATTGTTAAATAGAATTTCAGCTTCATCCGGTGTCCTTTCCCTGAAAACAGAACCAGCACAACTATCCAGGTAATCTCTCGAAGCATCGGTTAGTCCATTATAAAAGATATCAAGTATTTCATTTTTCTTAAGAGGATGATCAGGCAAAGCATTAAGTAATTGGAGAAGCCTCCCCCAAGCTTGTGGGAGACTCTCTTCTTCAATTTGCACAAAATTATATATATCCCTTAAAGCAGTTTGTTTCTTCTGAGCAGGGAAATATTTAGCAAAGTAATAAGTCATATCCTAGGGACAACGCACACAACCAGGATCAAGAGAATTAAACCATATCTTAGCATCACCCTTTAATGAGAATGGAAATATTTTAAGGATGTAAAAGTAATGAGTTCTCTCATCTTTAGTGAACAGGGTGGCTATATCATTCAATTTAGTAAGATGTGCCACAACAGTTTCAGATTCATAACCATGAAAAGGATCAGATTCAACCAAGGTAATTATATCAGGATCAACAGAGAATTCATAATCCTTATCAGTAACAAAGATAGGTGAAGTAGCAAAAGCAGGGTCAGGTTTCATTCTAGCACTTAGAGATTGCTTACTCCATTTAGCTAATAACCTTTTGAGTTCATTTCTATTTTCGCAAGCTAAAATAGCGAAAGAAGCTTCTTGATCAAAAACATAACCTTTAGGAATTACAATTGATTCTTCATCATCACTTTCATCAGTATCATCAGATTCAATATTTTCAGTTTCTCTAGCCCTAGCAATTTGTTCATCAAGGAAATCACTAAGTGACACAATAGTATCAAGCATAGAAGTAGTTTCATCATAAGTATCATGCATAGAAGAAGTGGCATCATCAATAACATGCGACATATCAGAACGAATAGTAGAAGCAGATGCAGGTGTCGCAAACTTACTCATAAAAGAAGGTGAGTCAAGTGCAGAGCTAGATGGCAGTTCCTTACCTCCCCTCGTAGTTGAGAGATAGATCTTGGTTTTTCGATCTGTCAAGTTCTTCATAATGATAAGAAGATATATATCCCAAGTGACTCAAAGAATAGAGCTATGCTCCCCGGCAACGGCGCCAGAAAATAGTCTTGATAACCAACAAGTATAGGGGATCGCAACAGTTTTCGAGGGTAAAGTATTCAACCCAAATTTATTGATTCGACACAAGGGGAGCCAAAGAATACTCTCAAGTATTAGAAGCTGAGTTGTCAATTCAACCACACCTAGAAACTTAATATCTACAGCAAAGTGTTTAGTAGCAAAGTAATATGATAGTAGTGGTAATGGTAGCAAAAGGTAACAGTAGTAAAAGTAATGTTTTTGGTATTTTGTAGTGATGATAGCAATAGCAACGGGAAAGTAAATAAGCGAAGAACAATATATGGAAAGCTCGTAGGCAATTGATCAGTGATGGAGAATTATGCCGGATGCGGTTCATCATGTAATAGTCATGACCTAGGGTGACATAGAACTAGCTCTAGTTCATTGATATAATGTAGGCATGTATTCCGAACATAGTCATACGTGCTTATGGAAAAGAACTTGCATGACATCTTTTGTCCTACCCTCCCGTGGCAGCGGGGTCCTTACGGAAACTAAGGGATATTAAGGCCTCCTTTTAATAAAGAACCGGAACAAAGCATTAACATATAGTGAATACATGAACTCCTCAAACTACGGTCATCACCGGTAAGTATCCCGATTATTGTCACTTCGGGGTTAACGGATCATAACACATAATAGGTAACTATAGACTTGCAAGATAGGATCAAGAACACTCATATATTGATGAAAACATAATAGGTTCAGATCTGAAATCATGGCACTCGGGCCCTAGTGCCAAGCATTAAGCATAGCAAAGTCATAGCAACATCAATCTCAGAACATAGTGGATACTAGGGATCAAACCCTAACAAAACTAACTCGATTATATGATAGATCCCATCCAACCCATCACCGTCCAGCAAGCCTACGATGGAATTACTCACGCACGGCGGTGAGCATCATGAAATTGGTGATGGAGGATGGTTGATGATGACGATGGCGGCAGATTCCCATCTCCGGAGCGCCGAACGGACTCCAGATCAGCCCTCCCGAGAGGTTTTAGGGCTTGGCGGCGGCTCCGTATCGTAAAACGCGATGAATTCTTCTCTTTGATTTTTTTCTCCCCAAAACCAATATATGGAGTTGGAGTCGGAGATGCAACAGGGGGCCCACGAGGTAGGGGGCGCGCCCTAGGGGGGCAGGCGCGCCGCCCACCCTCGTGGCAAGGTGGTGGGCCCCTGGCCTTCATCTTTTGCAGGTATTTTTCTTATTTTTTGAAAAGTGGCTCCGTGAAGTTTCAGGTTATTCCGAGAATGTTTGCTCCTGCACATAAATAACACCATGGTAATTCTGCTGAAAACAGCGTCAGTCCGGGTTAGTTCCATTCAAATCATGCAAGTTAGAGTCCAAAACAAGGGCAAAAGTGTTTGGAAAAGTAGATACGTTGGAGATGTATCACTCTGAAAAGGCAGAATAGAACTGGCCCTTAACTTGCAATTCAATTGTGCGTGTAATGATGAATCACTCATGCCTGCTATAGTGTACATTTAGGCATCATCATACATGGCCTAACTTAATACATGTGCATTCCATTGTAGAATCTAGAATATGCAATGTTTATGTTAGGTCATACATTGCACATGATGTTTAAATGCCCCTTAAATCTGGTCAGTCAAGTGATGGTCGTTAAGCCTCCTTCTTTGCTTCTTTTCTTGATACCCCCTCCTTCCATCTATATAGGGCCTAATGTGTTTTTCGAGACCGCCTTTAACTATTTATAAGACTAATAATACATGAGATGTATAATGTGAACATTATATCATTGGAAGCTCCTTTCACATACGAATTTAACGGTATGCTTTGTGTAACTTGCATGTCATATATTATTGCTGTAACACTTGGTCAAAGTTAGCCTCGAAAAACGATTAGGCCCTATATAGATGGAAGGAGGGAGTATGTAAGATTTGCTCACACATCTGTTTAATTGCTTGTTTGCATTAGCCAACCATACCAGGACTGTTTGCTTCAATTACTTGTTGTTCTTGACCTAACACTCTAACAGAGCTTCCCAGTGCTTTAAACACTAAGCGCTGCTATAGTGGGGCCTTGTCTAACTCATAGGTGACATAAAGGTTTGGTTGTACACTAAAGTAGGCTCTCCAAGAGTACCTGGAGATCCAGTTCGAAGGTATGCCTAGTTTTTACACAGTGCACACATAGCAAATGCTCATTTCATTGTGCGCAAGTGCAAGAGATGTGGCATATTTCATTATGTGGTGTTTTTTTTGTTATAATCTCATCCTTTTGTGTTGTTCACAGACGGGAAAGTATGGATATTTATCTTCCAAGGAGACGAGTAACTAGTTTGTGTCACCTTGTAGAGGGGGTGCAATGAAGATAAGATTGAGGATTTCCAAGTACAAGATGTTAGGAAGGAGCCTTGCAAGAGAAGTAGGAGCAGTGCAGTTAAGGTAAGTCACTATATCCAACTCAACGGTTCAATTCTTTGTTTGTTTCAGGCATAGTTAATTTGCTCTTTTCAATTGCTTTATTTGTCCTCAGTTAATGAGATGCCCAAACAATGATGCCTGGTGTTGGGTACTTGTATAACTATTAGTTCACATAATTAAAGGCCTTACCATTTAATTACTCTGGCGAAGTGTGACTGAAGCTTTGAAGTCTATTAACAACCTATTACTGCATGAGGCTCACAATCTAGTTTATACTAGGCTAATGATTGCACAGTTTTGCTTGTTGTAGTAGGTTTGTAAGAATCCCTTTGTTGTTCATTATGCTCCCTAAGACTTTAATTGAGCTACAGAATGCCCAACTGTTTGCTTACTTATATGCAACATGCTGTCCAAATTTGTAACTTGTCCGTGTTTTGGATTTGGCCCCAACATCATGCTCCTCTGGTGAGCTAAGAGAGATTTTTGTATGCAGGCTGCACAGACTACCATTTTTATAATTTTTAAAAATATCACCTGCTTATGCTTCATGACGTGTAGCATTATTGTTAGTCCTGTTTTGCCATGTACAAAATAGTCTATCTTACTCGCTTCACTGTTGTAACTATATTTTTGCCCTAGTCATGTGTACTTACAGAAACATTTCAGGATGAAGTGACATCAACACAAAGATCTGCGAGTAGTGCGACATGGCCATTACCGAATGATTATGGATTGGAATTGGAATGTGTTGATGTTCTCGAGCATCAACTAGAAGTGGCAAGACAATGTGTACACGATTCTCAAAGTACAATCAACAAGTTGAGACTAGACATGCAGGTATTAGATGCAGGAGTCAAAAAAATGAAACAAGACACCGAGGTAACCACGAAGGAATTGGATATTTTGCATACTGAAATTTGTGCTATCTGAATCCGGCCAATCCTATTTTCTGAAGAGATTATAGTTCAAATGGTAAGTTATGTTGATGCGTGTCCATGATGTATGAGCTTTATTTGTCCAGTGTATGTAATTTGCTGTTTGTGTACACTTTATTATCACTGCTGTCGAACTATAATGCCCAGTGGGTATATTCGTCTGTAATTTGTTTATTGTATAGTGTAGGATTATTCTACGTTTCTATGCCTTAGTGCTTTTATTGTATAGTGTATGTTTTTTAGAGGCGATAGTATGTCCAACACGCCCAAACATTTCCTAGACGCCATAAAAACGAACAAACATGTGTAGTCAAAGCGGGCCTTAACTGGGCTGGTCAAAATAATATTAACTGGATCCCAAATGATGTGGTCCACCAAAACAACGGCTCTTAGCAGGCCGTTAACATGCCAAAAGCTCGATAGGGCCGTACAAATGGAAATGGCCTGCGGGCCTCTAGCAGGCCGAAATAAATGTTAATTTTGTCTCGACCCTTTTACTTTACGGGTCAGTAAGGGGCCGAAAGTGTTATGGGCTAGAGGAGGCCTAATTTGCAAACTAGGCTTTTAACAGGCCGAAAGTCGCGTTGGGCTGAAATGATGCCCTGCGGAACGTGGGCCCCTAATGGACCTAAAGTCAAAGGCCTAACTATTGTGCAGGCCGTTAACATGCCGAGAGCAAAATGGGCTAAGAGTTGGCCCATTTACCGAATGGGCCGAGGATAGGCCTAAAGTCACAGCGGGCTAGAATTGGCCCAACTGTAGAATGGGCCGAAAAATGGCCGAAAGACGTTCCGGGCCGTTAACGGGATGGAACTCATGATGGGCTGCTAACAGGCCGAAATAAGTTCGGCCCGCAATTGGGCCTAAAGACGTAGTGGGCCGTTAATGGGCTTAAACTGACGATGGGCTGAAAATTGTCAAATCTAGAATGGGCCTTTGATGGGCCAATTTTGTGTAAGTTCTATGTGCCGTACTTGCATATGGGCCAGACTCAAGTAGGCCGCTAATGGGCCGGCCCGCTTATTTTGACAGGCCCAGACTTTTCACCAGAATGGGCCTCTGTTGGGCCGTGCCACATGTCCACCTGTGATAGGCGCCTCCTGTCCAATGAATGGATGACATCTATCCCAACGGTGAGCCAACACGTGTTTCCTCTGGCCAATGACAATTTTAGACGTGGAAAATCCTCATTTGTCCGGGCTGTTAATGGGTTATCGGATCCAAAACCGGACCCGATAGCTTAACGGCGACCTGTTATGGTGGATGCCACGTGTCGGTCACCCTTGACGAAAGCACTTCCATGACGCACGATTTATCGTCATGGAAGTGGACACTTCCATGATGATAATTTTGGTAATGTCATGGAACACTTCTACGACAACACATGTATGACTATCTGGATTTTGTCATAAATTTGTCATGGATGTACATGCATGATAGAAAACGTGACCTACCGTGACAAACTCGTATCATCACAGAAGAGTATTTTTTTTTGTAGTGCTATATGGTACCAGCTACCTATATCCTAAACAGTGAGCATATATAAGCCATGGGCTGAAACTAACCGCGATGGAAAACAACAGTCGTTCCCAAAATTGTCCTATGTAGGTACATCGAGAAGCATGTTAAACACAACAGGATAAAATCAACCAAAATTATCCATGGCAGACAAAATAATCTCCAAAAGATAGCTTCAGTGTGCAGGTTTAAGCATGCTAGTAAAGCAAAACAAGTGGAAAGGTGTGTTAACTGCAACAGGCCTAACATTTAACAACAAGCAAACATGGTCATTCAAACTGGTATTGTGCCAGTCTAAATACACTGGTTATTGTTAAAAAAATGGAAAGGCGTGTTAACTACAAGATGTAGCAACCAAATGTAGCCATTCATAGTGGTATTGTTGAAACTGGTAATGATGAAATTAAACTACACAGTTCATACTTGCACATATAGAACATCACGTTGTGAATAACTAGAATAAACAAGGCATACTACGAACAACCAAAGATAGCATTTGAAACTGGACATATGCTAACTACAAACAACCGAACAATCAAAAAACTTTAAAAGAGGCATATGCTAGCTATAACAGGCTTAACAACAAGCAAATATATGCATTCCTACCGATATGTTTAAAACTAGATTGATGAAATGTACTGCACAGTAAATAATTGCACATATAGACCATCACATTGTGAACAACTGAAATAAACAAGGCATACTGCAAACAACCAGATATAGCAATTAAAACCGGGCATATTCTCACTACACTACAAAAGGGACTCGACAAAACGAATCATGGGTTTCCCTCTGTGAAGAGGCACGGCAAAACAAATCATGGGTTTCCTCACTTGTCACAGATGAGATCGTTCCCGTGGGAAGAGCACGAACCCTGGATGCGCTCCATGTTGTCGCAGATGGGCTCTTCCCCTTGGAAGAGCACGGTTGTAGGGTGCCCTCCCTAATGTTGCAGACGGGCGCCGTCCCCTTGGAAGAGCAGATGGGCTCTTTCCCCTTGGAAGAGCCAGAGAGGGAGCCCTCCTCATGGTCGTTGTCGATGAGGTCTGACTTGGAAGCTGTGGATCCCAAGCCAGCATCGCAGAATGTGTCCTTCAAAAAGATAAAAGGGGCTCGATGGCGATGTAGGATGGCAAATTGTTGATAGCGAGCCAGTGGAGATCAGCGGTGGGGCCATGGATGAGATCAACGGCGGTTGAACCCGAGGGGTTGGGGGTGGGCCACTTAACCTGTGACACAGGCTGCCTCAGGCCGTCGCAGTCGATGACCTCGATGTCGTAGCCGGCAGCTGAGACATGCCCGCATACTCTAGCCCACTGCTTGAGTGCATGCCGCCAGTAATGGTCGTCAGCTTCCTCGGCGTCGTCGGACGAAGAGACTGCGATACACCTCTTTTGGGCCAATCGCTCCTCGAGCTCCATGGGAAGCATAGCCGGGCTTAGGCTGCGACGCTCTGGAGTGGGGGATGGGGATGGGGACCTGTGGGAAAGGGGGTGTTTGGCAGGCATCATCTAAGAAACTCAGGGTGGCCTGGGTATGGAGATCGGTGGGTAAGCTGCACGGGCAAACCAGCAGATGCTGACAACGGAGGCCTTGCAGCGGCGGCGGGGACCTTGCTAGGGTTTCGAGCAAGAGACGGTGTGTGTGTGTGTGCGCACGCGCGCACGCCTGAGGAGGTTTTGGTGTGTGTGTGTGTGTTTGGAGGGGGGCGGGGGTGTTTGAGGATATGACGCGGGTACTGAAAGTTTTACTATGCGGGAGCGAAATGCCGGGGCTATTGAAAATTTGGATGATGGTGAATCACACACGGTCTGGATATAACAACCGTGTGTTATGAAATAGAAAAACCCTCGAGCCGGGCAGATATTTTCGAGGGATGCAAGCGGGATTGGGAACAAGAAACAGCACACACGGTCAAAACACAATAATCGTGTGTTATCAAACAAAAAAAAGCTGCAGGAGGGTAGATATTTTTGAGAGGGTAAGCCTTGTGGGGCCCAATGCACACAGTTAGTTTGAGTGAACCGTGTCTATTGCGTCATCCGACTTGTCTAATGTTCATAAATTTGGTGAAAAATGACGCAGGAGAGGGTCAGAACATGAACACACTTGCACGTGGACCAAATTTATGTATGAAAAGGGTGGTTTGATTTTCAGATACCAAATGCAACTTCGATGTGGCACATATCTCGCAAAGCGCACGGTATTGCTTTCCCCCACCCCTCCGCCTTGTGTTGGCACGAAGGGAATCCTAAGCTATGAATGCATGCCCCCTCCCCCAACTGAGGTTCACCTAGCAAAGTGCAAAGTCGCTAGCAGCCCCCCTCCCTCATGTCAGCACGAAGGGAATCCTAAGCTACGAATGCATGCCCCCCCAACCGAGGTTCACCTAGCAAAGTGCGAAGTAGCTAGAAGCCCCCCTCCCTCGTGTCGGCATGAAGGGAATCCTAAGCTATGAATGCATTGCCCCCCAACAGAGGTTCACCTAGCAAAGTGCGAAGTAGCTAGCAGCCCCCCTCGCGTCGGCACGAAGGGAATCCTAAGCTATGAATGCATGCCCCCCAACTAAGGTTCACCTAGGCAAAGTGCAAAGTAGCTAGCAGCCCCCTCATGTCGCCACGAAGGGAATCCTAAGCTATGAATGCATGCCCCCGCAACCGAGGTTCACCTAGCAAAGTACGAAGTACGTAGCAGCCCCCCCCCCCACACACACTTTCAGTTGGCGGGCCAGAGAGGCATATATCACCAAGATGGATCGTAAAGCGGACCAAGAATAATCCACCTCGGTCGTACAACCTCTCTCTTGTTGTTTGTCAAAGTGATGGCCGTCCATGCGACCCCGAAGATGGGCTAGCTCGCCAATAATCATGCAAGTAGCTAGTCCCCGAAGACAACCACTGCATGCGTGTGGCCCAAACATATGTGTGGAGAGGTGTGTTTTTGAGTAGCAATGGAACAACTTTGATGTGGCAGCATGATTTCAAACTAGGAATCCCCACACTGAGTGAGGGTTAGGTTGACGATGCATATGTATGTTACAGCAAACTTCAAGAAACGACGGGGATTCCTGCATGCATGCGTGCATAGTATATGCGCTCAAACTTAATTAGGTCTGAATATCACCATGACCTATACTACGATAACACGAACCAAATGAAGAATCCGCAATGGTAACCTATCTTGTTATCGGTCAAGGTGATCATGGATGTCCACGCGGGCCCATGAATATATAGGCTTGTTGCCGATAACCACGCGAGGGATTGTACCGTTCGAAGGCAACCACTACATGCATATGTATGGAGGTGATGCATGCATGCATGTTTGAAACACCATTTCACAACATTGACGTGGCACGTGCGTCAAAAATCGTACACTAGCTCCCCACACAGAGCGAGATCGGTTCATAACATGTCGTTGTACTAGGCACTTCGACTTGATGGGAGGGATTCATGCACACACATGCATGTGTGTGTGCTCAAACTGTATCATGCATGCCATCCCAGAGCATCACCCGTATATATATATATATATATATATATACACACACACACACACACACACACATACATTAGAAGCAAAAAATAACGATCCCCTCCTAAGTCAAATTAACCTCTCTTGTTGTTAGGCAAAAAGTAGTGATGGACCAAGCGGGCCCACAGATGGAAAGCATCGATATCGCTGATAACCACTTAAGTGGGTGCGAGAGGACAACCACCACCGCTTTGCATGTGGGCCAAACGTATATATGTTGAATACCCAAAATGCACAACTTTGATGTGCCACATGCCTCAAAAAGCCATAAACCATGCACCCACATAGAGCGAGGTTCATGAAGCGTACTACATATGATGGTCCCCTTCCCCCCTCTTCACCGCATACTATATGCTCCTGCCGTAATATGTACAACCCAAAAGAATCCTTATTGATGGTGAAATGAATTAACATCTCCTGATGTAGGTCAAAGTGATGCATGTATGCATCAATGATGGCCTCATGGGCCCACAGATGGAAGCGTCACATGTGAGTGTCCTAGTTAGGATAACCATCGCGTGCATGCATGTGGCCCAAAGAGGTGTTCTGTGATGTTTGAATAGCCAATTTCACAATTTTGATGTGGCACGTGCCTCGGAAACCGAAAAGTCCCGACACTAAGTGAGGTGTACTTGTTCACAGATGCGTACGTATAGTACATGTGCTAGTCCCCTCCCACCTCTTCGACGCGTACTATATACCACCATAACACAAAAAAAAAGATTCTACCTTGCTGGTCAAATTAACCTCACTACCGGCTGTTCGTTAAAGTGATGGACGACGACCTCGCGGGCCCACAGAAAGCGTCACACGCGAGTATCGAGTGTCGTGTAGGACAACCATCGACTGCATGTGGCCAAAACATGTATGTATGAAAGGGTTGTGTAATGTTTTGAATAATGAATTCACGTCTCTGATGTGGCACCGGCCTGCCTAACAAAATGGCCAACCCACACGGTTGATCACAACTCGTACTGTACTGCGAGCCACCCGGCACCCCCAGACGCACACACCGTGAATCCACCGCAACTATGATGCCTGTTAAATTAATTATCCCGTGGTGAACATATGTTACCAAAGTAGGGACATTTTAATTTCAAAAAAATCATAGAGATCATTAAGACGTTTTAATACATTAATTGATTGATTTTCTATGGGTATAATGTGCGAAAATCAAATTTGAGCTACATGCACATGTGACAGTGCACCTAAATGGATTGCAAAAACACATGTGTCTCACTGGGTGCATGTTTACTCCCTATGCAACAAATTTCAAACATTGAGAATCTGGATTTTTAAATTCTAGTACATCCAAAACTTATTTGGAGTTCATGAAACTATCATGTTGTCATATGGACACCAATACAAAGTGGCATTGTACTTTTTTGTCAAATTTGAGACCAGTTTTGATGTAATCTTTATCTAATTACAAACGGGAGATTACTAATAATTGGGAACCAATATCCCAAACGGATTATTATTCGAACAGTGAGCGTTAGACTAACAATGGAGACGTGCCATGCTTCGTTTAAGCAATAAAGTGGCAACATTAATCATCAAAATAGAACAACAATATACGTGCCGCCGCGCGACCCGTGTGCCGTGCCAGCAGGCGTGAGTTGACGGGACGCATGCGAGCAGTCCGCCGTGCAGGCAGACCGGGAGGCGTGCATGCAGGTATGTGAATTGACGGAGGTGTGCTCACTGCGCAGTGTCATCGGGACGTGTGCGAGTAGTTGTGTGAAACTTTGTTAGGCATGCCAGCAGTCCGGTGCATAGGATCACTGGGAGGCGATCCATCAGTTTGATCACTGCCAGCCTCTCTCCCACAACTCCTACTACTCCATATTAATGGTGCGCCCGAGCGGCCGCACTCCCATCCTCGCCACACACACAATCCTCTCTCTCCACTTGCATCCTCGACGCCACTCTCAGTCCCCAAAGCCGCCAGTGTATGAGGATGCCAATGGTGCGCCCCATCGGAGGGAGTGGCGATGGTGGGGCTGCTAAAGCACCAGAGCACAACGTGGAGACTGGAGATGGAGACAGAGGTTGCCGTCACCGCCAGCGAGTTATCGCTGCACCCTGATGTCATCGACGGCGTCAAGCTTCCACAACCATAGGAGGAGTTCCACACAAACTCTGGTGACGACCCCGGCGAGGACTCCGACGACAACTCCGGCGATGACTCCGACGACCACTCCGACGACGACTCCGACGACGACGGACAGCTGGTTAGTCATCTACACCCATTTATGTGTCATATAGATCATAGGTTTTCTCTGGTTACTCCTGCCTCCCCCTTTTTGGAATAGAAATCCTATGGTTATGTTCTCCCAATCCATGAAATCTGAGTAAGTTTCGTTAGATCCATGTAGTGTATCGATTGTTTGAATGGTACAAGTGATAAGTGATTAGTTGTTTCATCTATGCAAATGATTTCTGCTAGTAATCCAACTAGGGTTAGTGTTCGTGGTAATAATTCCTAGTCAGGACTTGACAATTGATTTTGAATGACCTACATATGTTTATGCCATTATTTTCTTCAAGATTGGTTTGTACATAGACGTTTGTGCTTAAAAATCGAACCAAAATCTCTGGATATGTATAAATAAATAGCCATAAATTCCTAATACTACTTCACGGCATGTAATCAATGATTTGATGCCAAATTTGTTTTACTATTTGTATAGGTGCTGTCTAACGATGTGGACAGCTAGGATGAAGATGACCAGAGGAGGTACAAGAGGCAAATCCCGAGGAAGCTTTATGCAGGAATGCATAACAGACGTATTAGGACCTGGATCGATGCCCATTTTGCAACCACAAGCTTCATGGCGCGTATCTAAGTATTCTGGCGCATGTAAGAGAACGGGCCCTTGGCTCCTTCAAGCAGAAGTATTTTCATAGGGTGGCGCACAACGCGTACGCTGAGTACCTTGAGAAGCTTCAGGATCGTGCTGGCATGTGAGATGAGATGTGGGATTGAACTATGTACGCTTGAATATGCTTAATGATGGTTGAACTATGTACTTATGGTTGAACTATGCCTGTGGACATGTACGCTTATTATCTATGTCTAAGTATGTTTAATCTATGTTTACTTATGTCTAACCGTGGGATATGATGCAATCAGTTCAGTTAATGGAATCTACCTCCATATTTGTTTATTGGTCCCCTTTGTAATTTGTGTTAAATTTTGACCAAAGGTTTAACTGACAAAATGTTAGTGCAGGTCAGCAAAAATTGTATCGTTGGATGGGTATTTGAGCATAGTGTTCAATGATATAATTTTTGGTGACATGCATAAACATTTCTTAGTTAAATATTTGGTCGAAATTTGGAAAAAATTACAAAGGGGACCAAAACAACAGGATGGAGGTAGTACGTCAATCACACACGGTTCCCAAAATTGGAACCGTGTGCAATGACTTTCATTTTGTTTGTTGCGTCATTCACACACGACTGGCTCTAGCAAACCGTCGCCTCCAAAATTCTTTGTGGGACAGAAAACCCTCACCACCCAATTCAAAAAATAAAAAATAAAACCCTCACCATCCCCACATCACAAAAACCCTCACCCCGCCCGCCACCCCCTCCGGTCCCCATTCACATCTGCACAAGCTCCTCCGTGTCTATGCATGACACCGCCTATCACGGCGGTAAACACTTAGCTCAATGCATGCCTCCGCCGCCAGGTTGCCGGCAAAGCCCACCGCATTTCCCCACTTCCGCTTGCCGTTGCATATTGCCATCGACTTTCTCGACGCTACTTGCGGTCGACCCAGCTCCGCTCGGTTGGGAAATCTGCCGTACCGAGGGTTCTTTCTCATGGACAACAAGGTAACTAATTTAATGATATATTATCTCATCTCTTATCCCAGTTCATCTGCCTCCTTTAATCACCCGGCTAGAATCGCCATGAATTCATTTCTATTCGAGTTGATTTGAGGGTTTTCTTCCGTTCATAGAGTGTACAGCACGCGGATACATCAAGACCTTGCGGCCTCCGCCAAACATTCCATCTCACCGTGCCAGATGACTTGAGGATGTGCGGGGTATGTTCAATATCACCCTAAATCGGCTGGCATGGCCTACTTTCCTGAAAATATTCTAAATATTACTACATTTGGATAAAAGGCGCCACATGCGCCATATATGTCAAAGGGGATTTTCCCCCTCTTCTTTCTATATTAGGCAAATTAATGGTTTATTGTTCTTTCGATTACTCTCATATTTCCATGACATCATGTTTACCTTATCTGTTTAATTATAAATTTTTGTCCTTCAATTTCGACTACTGTATAGTTCTTTCAATTTGGCCCCATATTTGCATGTCACCATATTTTCTTTGACAATCCTACCATTTTCTGCAGCGCGTCCCTTGCTATGCAACAAAATATGTAGTGCGTAATCTTTCCCTTTACATAAATCAAGACTGCAGGGATGTCATACTGCACATAAACCATGGATTTACAATCGTTGCTACTGTAAGACTTGATGAACGTGGTGACTCCTATTTTGGCACTGGCTTTTGGAAAGAAATTTCTAAGTTTTATGAACTGAAAGCTGGCACTATAATTGCACTGCACATAAAACGGCCTGGTCATGAGATATATGGTAACTTCCCCGACGATATCATTCGTCCAGACTTTGTTTGAAGTAAGTTTTCTTTTCAACTATCTGCATGTTGACTTACCCAGCAATATCAAATGAATTGTGTAGTATTTAAGCAACCAACTGTTATTCCCTTTTATTACTATATTCCTACCTAATAACTTCTAGTTACCAATACACTTTTGTATTGCCCTATTTTAAATAAATATTCCATGTACTCCCATTTCTATCAGAAAGCGCCGCTGACAAGGAGACTCTGGAGGTGGATAACGGGGCTGCCAACAAGCGGAGGCGGGATGAGCTAGAACCGCAAGCGACTCCAGCAGGCCTAGACTTCATCAATAGCCTCCCCGATGATATGTTGACAATCATCATCTCCCTCCTCCCAATGAAATATGGGGCACGGACAACCGTCCTTTCCTGGCGATGGCGCCCCCTATGGAACTCCATCACTCTCGACCTCATCGACACCCACGAGCTCTGCCATGGCTATCGCAAAAGCTTGGATGCGTTCTCCAAGATCCTCGGCAGTCACCTTGGCCCAACCAGAGCCCTTAGAATGGGCAAGTTTTGTTCCAACGGCAAGGACTGAGCCAAGCTTGACGACTGGTTCCGATCCCTCGCCTTAGATCAGATCGAGGAGCTCACTTTTGATGATGGGCATATGCAGTCGCTACCAATGTCCGCACTCCGCCTCGCGCCCACGTTGTGCGTCACCAAGTTCTGGAACTGCCATCACCCCCTTAATGACGCGCCCGCTCTTATTCTACCACAACTGAAGCACCTCGAGCTCGTCATCGTCTTCCTATCAAACGGTGATATGGAGCGCCTGCTCCGTGGCTATACTGCACTCGAGTACCTTCGTCTTCAGGTGATCAATGGGTTGAGTACCTTCCACATCACCTCCATGACTCTCCGGACTATTTAGGTGTGTTGCTGGTGCGGTAGGAAGACATCACAAGATGTGTACCATGGTATGGTCATTGAGGACACACCTGCACTTGAGAAATTACTTGTAGTTGATCAAGAAGGTCCAACAAAAATCAATGTCATTTCTGCACCGAAATTGACAGTGGTGGGCTACTCGTCCGACAAATACTCCAAACTTGTTATTGGATCCACACCCATTCATGTACAACAGCCGCCTTCTACCTCTCCTTCTACAAGTTAACATTATTTCTAATTTTGAAGATGTTTGTTCGTTTTTCATTCAGAAAATGATTCTGACAAGCTTAACCCTGAAACTGCGCACAATGATGGTCTTGGCAGTAGAATCTATCGGCCCCAACCTGGAGCAAGTTGTCAGTTTCCTGAGATGCTTTCTGTGCCAGGAGAAGCTATATATCGAGGTGGTGTTCCTTTCCTGTTAAATGTTAACCATAAGGGAGTTCAATTTGTGACACCATTTTCCAAGTTTACAATGACAATGTACTACGATTTCTGAAGGATTCTTTTGGAGGATTTCAGTACATACATGTTCCCCCCATATTGGTTGCTTGATTCATCTGTACTAGTTTTCTTAGGGAACTTTTCAACCACTCCAACCTCTTGTGAAGAAGGCTGCATTTTTCTATAATGTAATCAAATGCCCATGTTAATCATATCAGGTCGAAGATGGCATGTTAGTGTATTTTACAAATCCTGCAAACCAAATAGGCATGTAGTAATGTTCAAAACTGCATGTAGGCACTAACACATTTTCTTCTTTTGCAGATAAGATTAGGCCCACTGGTGGATAATGTGATACAATATAACAATCACGTCGAATGCCTAGATCTGCATCTCTCATAAATAACTTTCAACTCCTACCAAGGGACCTTACCGGAGATTATATTTGCTAGGTTCTTTGTTCTCAGAGCAAGGGTGCTGAAGGAAATGAGTTTTGCCCTACATTTATTTTACAAAAATGAATGGTTTGTTGATCAGCGCCGGTGCCTGCGGCAGAATGGAATAGGCTCCAAAAATGCTGAATTTCATTTTGGAACTTCGGATGACAGAGTAATTGGAAGCCATCGTGTCAACCACATGCATGACTTCTCAGTGGCTGACCCCTTTGCAAAAATTGTGACGTTTCGAAACCAGACTTAGAAGTGGTAATATTAGTTTGAACCTCTCTGATATCCATGTTCAGCAGATCAACGCGAGCGTTTGCAGCTGCTGAGCTGAATTTCATTTCTAATATCAGTTTGAACCTTGTAATCTTCGAATTTAAGCCATATAACTCTAGAATTTGAACCTTGTAATATTTTGAGCTTTTGTGGTACAATCGCTGAAATGGCATCGTATGAGACTCGTATATTGGTAGCGCTATTTTGACCTTAGTATGCAATGGTCTTAGATTTTATTAACCATTATTGAATCTGTTTGCCTTGTCGATCTCACAGCACACGATCTGTATAGCTAACTCGACTGCGATCTTTGACATAATTGCACACAGTGGTTTCTTCCACCATGTGCCCTGTAGAGCACAAAATTAATTATCGCACTTGAGTGTCCATCATCACCCTTCTGTGTAACTTTGACCTCATCACCCACGGGTTAACATATGACCGAAGTCATTCCACACACTTCATTTTTACAAAGCTTTTGGCCAATAAATACCCATGATTTGTCCCTCTTATAGCCGACGCGTGGCCAAACTAGCCAGGCGGGAAGCTTGCATGGTAAACTGTGCGGTAGCACGGGAACAGGCTCACCGATGATACATTTGGCGCCTATTCAAGCCCACGCGTGCGGTGCGTTGTTGTCAAGCGTGCACTGGAATCCTCCGCTATGAACGGCATGACAAGATGTGATGATTACAGGCCGGCCGGCCCCCATTTATTACAGCGGCCATTTAACCCTTGTGTCTCTTCAACCTTTCGATCGCGCCCCACCATTGCAAGAAGCACACCCACCACGAGAAATTCTTAGAGGGTATCCTGCGCGGCTCCAATGGCGCTCCGAGCGGCCGCCGCCGTCGAGCAGTAGTTCACCATGCGTGTCGTGGTGGACACCCACAGAAGGTTCATGGACCTCTCGGTGGTGTACACCAATGACCCGGTCTGGGTGGAGCACTCCATCCATATCATGGAGCTGTTGCTTGCCGAGGAGAAGTACAAGGCGGTCGGGTTCGACCTCGAGTACACCCGCGCTTGTGTCGGGTCTCTTCCCAAGGTCCCTGTCGCCTAGATGTGTGTGCGCCACCACGTCCTCGTCTACCACTACTGCCTGGCCACAAGGCCTTGCGAGCATTTCACTAGGTTTATCAACAGCCCCACTACATGTTCTCTACAGTGGAAATCACCAATGATGTAAAGGCGCTCGAGAATTCGGGCATCGCCTGCTAGAATCTTGTCGACATCCAGGGCCAATACAAGATCTGGGGCAGCAAGGAGCATGTCAAGGACTCACTGGTTGACCTCGCTGAGGCCATCAGTGACCCCTACTACCGAGACATGAAGGATTCATGCAACAAGGACAAGTGTGTCTGGCACTCGTCCTGGATGGAGAAACTCGACAAAGCTCATGTCGTGTACGCGGCCAAGGAGGCGTACACGAGCTACGACATGTACAGGCTAATCGTTGACATGAGGAAGTGCGTCCTTCCCTAAAACGGCCAGGGATCCAACCGGAAGCAGAGCAATGGCAAGCGTCGTCGCAACAATAAGTAGATGATTAGATCCTCGTTTCTCCTACTTTAGTATGCATGTAATTGCTTACTTTGGTATGTGGAAATGTTATGTGTGTAGTCACTTGTTGTTTATGCAATGCTGTTTTTTAAGTATATATGTTGATGTTCGATAGACAGAGCGTAGATGTTGTGCGGACAAAGAAAATCACATCGCACACATACTAAATAATGGAACCTGTCGGTGATGTTTTCATCAATCACTCACAATTCTATACCAGCGATCGTTTGCTCACAACATACATGACTCGTTAGTAGTAATCGTCTATGTTGTTATCGGTCTTCGCACACGTTTCCGATTACAAACCTGTTTGCCGCGTATCACACACATCTTGTAAAGTTGAACCATTTCTGTTCTCTTGTCTCAATGCAAACAGTTCATCTGAGTGAACCGCATGCCGTATATTGCACACACCTTGATCTGGCTGACTATTTCTTTTGTGTTGCCTAGCTAATCACAAATAGTTCATCCAAGTGAACCGTATGTTGTATATTGCACACACCTTCATCTGGCTGCCCGTTTCTTTTGTTCCTCCTCATCACAAATAGTTAATTGAACTGAACCGTATGCCCTGCATCGCACATGCAACTAAAATCTGAACCATGTTTGATGCATCCTCCATAACAAATGTTTTGCACCTTTTTTGATGGTTTTTACACCATCGTATGCGATTATTGCATCGCACACAGTTTCGTCGAAGGGTCTCTGATCGTATAGTGTTGCGTCAGCAGCATCCTGCAGTAGTGGTGGTAGTGTGTATAATCCATGGACTCAACATTAGTCATAAAGAAATCGCATACTTATTGCAAAAATTTATTAGCCCTCAAAGCAAACTACTAATACGCATGCTCCTAGGGGAGATGTTGGTAGGAGTTAACCATCGCGACGTCCCGACCTCCACACAAAGGATGCCAATCAAAAGAATAAATCATGCATCGACTTCATCACATAACGGTTCGCCATACGTGCATGCTTCGGGAATCACAAACTTTAACACAAGTATTTCTACCAATCCACAATTACTCACTAGCATGACTCTAATATCACCATCTTTATATCTCAAAACAAATGCAAGGAATCAAACTTCTCATATTATTCAATGCTCTTATATGAAATTTTTTATTATATCCCTCTTGGATGCCCATCATATTAGGACTAAATTCCTAACCTAAGAAAATTACCATGTGGTTTAAAGACTCTCAAAATAATATAAGTGAAGCACATGAGAGTTCATCAATCTCTATAAAATAAAACCACCGCCATGCTCTAAAAAGATATAAGTGAAGCACTAGAGCAACTACCTAGCTCAAAAGATATAAATGAAGAACATAGAGTATTCTAATAAATTCACGATTAATTTGTGTCCCTCTTAAAAGGTGTTTACAACAAGGATGACTGTGGCAAACTAAAAAGCAAAGACTCATATCATACTCCAAGCAAAACACATATCATGTGGCGAATAAAAATATAGCCTCAAGTAAACTTACCAATCGATTGAAGACGAAAGAGGTTATGCCATCCGGGGCATCCCCAAGCTTAGATGCTAGTTGTCCTTGAATATTACATTGGGTTGCCTTGGTCATCCCCAAGCATAGGCTCTTGCCTCTCCTTATTCCATTGTCCATCAAAACTTTACCCAAAACTTGAAAGCTTCACAACACAAAACTCAACAGAAAACTTGTAAGATCCGTTAGTATAATAAAATAAATTGCCACTTTAGGTACTGTTGTGAACTCATTCTAAATTTATATTGGTATTATATCTACTGTATTCCAACTTGTCCATGGTTCATAGTGTTGGGGAACGTAGTAATTTCAAAATTTTCCTACGCACACGCAAGATCATGGTGATGCATAGCAACGAGAGGGAAGAGTGTTGTCTACGTACCCTCGTAGACCGAAAGCGGAAGCGTTAGCACAATGCAGTTGATGTAGTCGTATGTCTTCACGGTCCGACCGATCAAGCACCGAAACTACGGCACCTCCGAGTTCTAGCACACGTTCAGCTCGATGACGATCCCCAGACTCTGATCCAGCAAAGTGTCGGGGAAGAGTTCCGTCAGCACGACGGCGTGGTGACGATCTTGATGTTCTACCGTCGCAGGGCTTCGCCTAAGCACCGCTACAATATTATCGAGGATTATGGTGGAGGGGGGCACCACACACGGCTAAGAGAACGATCACGAAGATCAACTTGTGTATCTATGGGTGCCCCCTGGCCACGTATATAAAGGAGTGGATGAGGGGAGGGGCCGGCCCCCTCTATGGCGCGCCCTAGGGGAGTCCTAGTCCCACTGGGAGTAGGATTCCCCCTTTCCTAGTAGAACTAGGAGCCCTTCCAAGTAGTAGGACTAGGAAGGAAGGAAAGGGAAGGGAAAATGAGAAGGAAGGAAGGGGGCACCCCCCTTCCCTAGTCTAATTCGGACCAAACCAAGGGGAGGGGTGCGGCCACCCTTGAGGCCCTTTTCCTTCTTCCCCGTATGACCCAATAAGGCCCAATACGTATTCCCGTAACTCTCCGGTACTCCAAAAAATACCCGAATCACTCGAAACCTTTCCGATGTCCGAATATAGTCGTCCAATATATCAATCTTTACGTCTCGACCATTTCGAGACTCCTCGTCATGTCCCCGATCTCATCCTGGACTCCGAACTCCTTCGGTACATCAAAACTCATAAACTCATAATATAACTGTCATCGAAACCTTAAGCGTGCGGACCCTACGGGTTCGAGAACAATGTAGACATGACCGAGACACGTCTCCGATCAATAACCAATAGCGGAACCTGGATGCTCATATTGGCTCCCACATATTCTACGAAGATCTTTATCGGTCAGACCGCATAACAACATACGTTGTTCCCTTTGTCATCGGTATGTTACTTGCCCGAGATTCGATTGTCGGTATCTCAATACCTAGTTCAATCTCGTTATCGGCAAGTCTCTTTACTCATTCCATAATACATCATCTCGCAACTAACTCATTAGTTGCACTTCTTGCAAGGCTTTAGTGATGTGCATTACCGAGAGGGCCCAGAGATACCTCTCCGACAATCGGAGTGACAAATCCTAATCTCGAAATATGCCAACCCAACAAGTACCTTCAGAGACACCTTTAGAGCACCTTTATAATCATCCATTTACGTTGTGACGTTTGGTGTCACACAAAGTGTTCCTCCGGTAAATGGGAGTTGCATAATCTCATAGTCATAGGAACATGTATAAGTCATGAAGAAAGCAATAGCAACAAACTAAACGATCAAGTGCTATGCTAACGGAATGGGTCAAGTCAATCACATCATTCTCCTAATGATGTGATCCCGTTAATCAAATGACAACTCATGTCTATGGTTAGGAAACATAACCATCTTTGATCAAGGAGCTAGTCAAGTAGAGGCATACTAGTGACACTCTGTTTGTCTATGTATTCACACATGTATTATGTTTTCGGTTAATACAATTCTAGCATGAATAATAAACATTTATCATGATATAAGGAAATAAATAATAACTTTATTATTGCCTCTAGGGCATATTTCCTTCAGTCTCCGACTTGCACTAGAGTCAATAATCTAGTTCACATCGCCATGTGATTTAACATCAATAGTTCACATCACCATGTGATTAACACCCATAGTTCACATCGACATGTGACCAACACCCAAAGGGTTTACTAGAGTCTATAATCTAGTTCACATCGCTATGTGATTAACACCCAAAGAGTACTGAGGTGTGATCATGTTTTGCTTCTGAGAGAAGTTTAGTCAATGGGTCTGCCACATTCAGATCCGTAAGTATTTTGCAAATTTCTATGTCAACAATGCTCTGCATGGAGCTACTCTAGCTAATTGCTCCCACTTTCAATATGTATCCAGATTGAGACTTAGAGTCATCCAGATCAGTGTCAAAACTTGCATCAACGTAACCCTTTATGACGAACCTTTTGTCACCTCCATAATCGAGAAACATATCCTTATTCCACTAAGGATAATTTTGACCAATGTCCAGTGATCTACTCCTAGATCACTATTGTACTCATTTGCCAAACTCAGGACAGGGTATATAATAGGTCTGGTACACAACATGGCATACTTTATAGAACCTATGGCTGAGGCATAGGGAATGACTTTCATTCTCTCTCCATCTTCTGTCGTGATTGGGTTTTGAGTCTTACTCAACTTCACACCTTGTAACACAGGCAAGAACTCCTTCTTTGACTGTTCCATTTTGAACTACTTCAAAATCTTGTCAAGGTATGTACTCATTGAAAAACTTATCAAGCGTCTTGCTCTATCTCTTTAGATCTTGATGCTCAATATGTAAGCAGCTTCACCAAGGTCTTTCTTTGAAAAACTCCTTTCAAACACTCCTTTATGCTTTGCAGAATAATTCTACATTATCTCTGATCAACAATATGTTATTCACATATACTTATCAGAAATGTTGTAGTGCTCCCACTCACTTTCTTGTAAATACAGGCTTCGCTACAAGTCTGTATAAAACTATATGCTTTGATCAACTTATCAAAGCGTATATTCCAACTCCGAGATGCTTGCACCAGTCCAAAGATGGATCGCTGGAGCTTGCATATTTTGTTAGCACCTTTAGGATTGACAAAACTTTCTGGTTGCATCATATACAACTCTTCTTTAATAAATCCATTAAGGAATGCAGTTTTGTTTATCCATTTGCCAGATTTCATAAAATGCGGCAGTTACTAACATGATTCGGACAGACTTAAGCATAGATACGAGTGAGAAACTCTCATCGTAGTCAACACCTTGAACTTGTCGAAAACCTTTTTGTGACAATTCTAGCTTTGTAGATAGTAACACTACTATCAGCGTCCGTCTTCCTCTTGAAGATCCATTTAATCTCAATGGCTCGCCGATCATTGGGCAAGTCAATCAAAGTCCATACTTTGTTCTCATACATGGATCTCATCTCAGATTTCATGGCTCAAGCCATTTCGCGGAATCTGGGCTCATCATCGCTTCCTCATAGTTCATAGGCTCATCATGGTCAAGTAACATGACCTCCAGAACAGGATTACCGTACCACTCTGGTGCGGATCTCACTCTGGTTTACCTACGAGGTTCGGTAGTAACTTGATCTGAAGTTACATGATCATCGTCATTAGCTTCCTCACTAATCGGTGTAGTAGTCACAGGAACAGATTTCTGCGATGAACTACTTTCCAATAAGGGGGAAGGTACAGTTACCTCATCAAGTTCTACTTTCCTCCCACTCACTTCTTTCAAGAGAAACTCCTTTTCTAGAAAGGATCCATTCAAAGCAACGAATATATTGCCTTCGGATCTGTGATAAAAGGTGTACCCAACATTTTCTTTTGGGTATCCTATGAAGACGCACTTCTCCGATTTGGGTTAGAGCTTATCAGGTTGAAACTTTTTCACATAAGCATTGCAAGCTCAAACTTTAATAAACGACAGCTTAGGTTTCTTGCCAAACCATAGTTCATACGGTGTCGTCTCAACGGATTTAGATGGTGCCCTATTTTACGTGAATGCAGCTGTCTCTAATGCATAACCCCAAAACGATAGTGGTAGATCAGTAAGAGACATCATAGATCGCTTCATATCTAATAAAGTGCAGTTATGACATTCGGACACACCATTATGCTGTGGTGTTCCAGGTGGCGTGAGTAGTGAAACTATTTCGCATTTGTTTTTTAACTGAAGGCCAAACTTGTAACTCAAATATTTTACTTCTGCAATCATATCGTAGAAACTTTTATTTTTGTTATGATGATTCTCCACTTCACTCTGAAATTCTTTGAACTTTTCAAATGTTTCAGACTTGTGTTTCATCAAGTAGATATACTCATATCTGCTCAAATCATCTGTGAAGATCAAAAAATAATGATACCTGCCACGAGCCTCAATATTCATTGGACCACATACATCAGTATGTATGATTTTCAACAATTCTGTTGCTCGCTCCATTGTTCCGGAGAACAGAGTCTTAGTCATCTTGCCCATGAGGCATGGTTCGCAAGTATCAACTGATTCATAATCAAGTGATTCCAAAAGCCCATCAGCATGGATTTTCTTCATGCACTTACACCAATATGACCTAAACGGCAGTGCCACAAATAAATTGCACCATCATTATTAACTTTGCATCTTTTGGTTTCAATATTATGAATATGTGTATCACTACAATCGAGATCCAATGAACCATTTTCATTGGGTGTGTAACCATATAAGGTTTTATTCATGTAAACAGAACAACAATTTATTCTCTTACTTAAATGAATAACCGTATTGCAATAAACATGATCAAATCATATTCATGCTCAACGCAAACACCAAATAACACTTATTTAGGTTCAACACTAATCCCAAAAGTATAGTCAGTGTGCGATGATGATCATATCAATCTTGAAACCACTTCCAACACACATCGTCACTTCACCCTTAACTAGTCTATGTTCATTCTGCAACTCCCGTTTCGAGTTACCACTCTTAGCAACTGAACCAGTATCAAATACCGAGGGGTTGCTATGAACACTAGTAAAATACACATCAATAATGTGTATATCAAATGTACCTTTGTTCACTTTGCCATCCTTCTTATCCGCCAAATACTTGGGGTAGTTCCGCTTCCAGTGACCAGTCCCTTTGTAGTAGGAGCACTTAGTCTCAGGCTTAGGACCAGACTTGGGCTTCTTCACCTGAGCAGCAACTTGCTTGCCATTCTTCTTGAAGTTCCCCTTCTTCCCTTTGCCCTTTTCTTGAAACTAGTGGCCTTGTCTACCATCAACACTTGATATTTTTCTTGATTTCTACCTTCGTTGATTTCAGCATTACGAAGAGCTTGGGAATCGTTTCCGTTATCCCTTGCATATCATAGTTCATCGCGAAGTCCTACTAACTTGGTGATGGTGACTAGAGAATTCTGTCAATCACTATTTTATCTGGAAGATTAACTCCCACTTGATTCAAGCGATTGTAGTACCCAGACAATCTGAGCACATGCTCACTGCTTGAGCTATTCTCCTCCATCTTTTAGCTATAGAACTTATTGGAGACTTCATATCTCTCAACTCGGGTATTTACTTGAAATATTAACTTCAACTCCTAGAACATCTCATATGGTCCATGACGTTCAAAACGTCTTTGAAGTCCCGATTCTAAGCTGTTAAGCATGGTGCACTAAACTATCAAGTAGTCATCATATTGAGCTAGCCAAACGTTCATAACGTCTGCATCTGCTCCTGCAATAGGTCAGTCACCTAGCGGTGCATCAAGGACATAATTCTTCTATGCAGCAATGAGGATAAACCTCAGATCATGGATCCAATCCGTATCATTGCTACTAACATTTTTCAACTTAGTTTTCTCTAGGAACATATAAAATTAAATGGGGAGCAACATCGCGAGCTATTGATCTACAACATAGATATGCTAATACTACCAGGACTAAGTTCATGATAAATTAAAGTTCAATTAATCATATTACTTAAGAACTCCCACTTAGATAGACATCCCTCTAATCATCTAAGTGATCACGTGATCCAAATCAACTAAACCATAACCGATCATCATGTGAAATGGAGTAGCTTTCAATGGTGAACATCATTATGTTGATCATATCTACTATATGATTCACGCTCGACCTTTCAGTCTCAGTGTTTCGAGGCCATATCTGCATATGCTAGGCTCGCCAAGTTTAACCTAAGTATTCTGCGTGTGCAAAACTGGCTTGCACCCGTTGTATATGGACATAGAGCTTATCACACCCGATCATCATGTGGTGTCTGGGCACGACGAACTTTGGCAATGATGCATACTCAGGGAGAACACTTTTATCTTGAAATTTAGTGAGAGATCATCTTATAATGCTACTGTCAAACAAAGCAAGATAAGATGCATAAAAGATAAACATCACATGCAATCAATATAAGTGATATGATATGGCCATCATCATCTTGTGCTTGTCATCTCCATCTCCGAAGCACCATCATGATCACCATCGTCACCGGCACGACACCTTGATCACCATCGTAGCATCGTTGTCGTCTCGCCAATCTTATGCTTCCACGACTATCGCTACCGCTTACTGATAAAGTAAAGCATTACAGCGCAATTGCATTGCATACAATAAAGCGACAACGATATGGCTCCTGCCAGTTGCTGATAACTCGGTTACAAAACATGATCATCGCATACAATAAAATTTAGCATCATGTCTTGACCATATCACATCACAACATGCCCTGCAAAAACAAGTTAGACGTCCTCTACTTTGTTGTTGCAAGTTTTACGTGGCTGCTATGGGCTGAGCAAGAACCGTTCTTACCTACGCATCAAAACCACAATGATAGTTTGTCAAGTTGGTGCTGTTTTAACCTTCGCAAGGACCGGGCGTAGCCACACTCGGTTCAACTACAGTTGGAGAAACTGACACCCGCCAGCCACCTGTGTGCAAAGCACGTCGGTAGAACCAGTCTCGCGTAAGCGTACGCGTAATATCGGTCCGGGCCGCTTCATCCAACAATACCGCCGAACCAAAGTGTGACATGCTGGTAAGTAGTATGACTTATATCGCCCACAACTCACTTGTGTTCTACTCGTGCATATTAAATCAATGCATAAAACCTGGCTTGGATGCCACTGTTGGGGAACATAGTAATTTCAAAATTTTCCTACGCACACGCAAGATCATGGTGATGCATAGCAACGAGAGGGGATAGTGCTGTCTACGTACCCTCGTAGACCGAAAGCGGAAGCGTTAGCACAACGCGGTTGATGTAGTCGTACGTCTTTACGGCCCAACCGATCAAGCACCGAAACTACGGCACCTCCGAGTTCTAGCACACGTTCAACTCGATGACGATCCCCGGACTCCGATCCAGCAAAGTGTCGAGGAAGAGTTCCGTCAGCACGACGGCGTGGTGAGGATCTTGATGTTCTACCGTCGCAGGGCTTCGCCTAAGCACCGCTACAATATTATCGAGGATTATGGTGGAGGGGGGCACCACACACGGCTAAGAGAACGATCACAAAGATCAACTTGTGTGTCTATGGGGTGCCCCTGGCCACGTATATAAAGGAGTGGAGGAGGGGAGGGGACGGCCCTCTCTATGGCGCGCCCTACGGGAGTCCTACTCCCACCGGGAGTAGGATTCCCCCTTTCCTAGTAGAACTAGGAGCCCTTCCAAGTAGTAGGACTAGGAAGGAAGGAAAGGGAAGGGAAAATGAGAAGGAAGGAAGGGGGCGCCCCCCTTCCCTAATCTAATTCGGACCAGACCAAGGGGAGGGGTGCGGCCAGCCTTGAGGCCCTTTTTCTTCTTTCCCGTATGGCCCAATAAGGCCCAATACGTATTCCCGTAACTCTCCGGTACTCCGAAAAATACCCGAATCATTCGGAACCTTTCCGATGTCCGAATATAGTCGTCCAATATATCGATCTTTACGTCTCGACCATTTCGAGACTCCTCGTCATGTCCGCGATCTCATCCGGGACTCCGAACTCCTTCGGTACATCAAAACTCATAAACTCATAATATAACTGTCATCGAAACCTTAAGCGTGCGGACCCTACGGGTTCGAGAACAATGTAGACATGACCGATACATGTCTCCGGTCAATAACCAATAGCTGAACCAGGATGCTCATATTGGCTCCCACATATTCTACGAAGATCTTTATCGGTCAGACCGCATAACAACATATGTTGTTCCCTTTGTCATCGGTATGTTACTTGCCTGAGATTCGATCGTCGGTATCTCAATACCTAGTTCAATCTCGTTATCAGCAAGTCTCTTTACTCGTTCCGTAATACAACATCTCGCAACTAACTCATTAGTTGCACTTCTTGCAAGGCTTTAGTGATGTGCATTACCGAGAGGGCCCAGAGATACCTCTCCGACAATCGGAGTGACAAATCCTAATCTCGAAATACGCCAACCCAACAAGTACCTTCAGAGACACCTGTAGAGCACCTTTATAATCACCCGGTTACGTTGTGACGTTTGGTGGCACACAAAGTGTTCCTCCGGTAAACGGGAGTTGCATAATCTCATAGTCATAGGAACATGTATAAGTCATGAAGAAAGCAATAGCAACAAACTAAACGATCAAGTGCTATGCTAACGGAATGGGTCAAGTCAATCACATCATTCTCCTAATGATGTAATCCATTTAATCAAATGATAACTCATGTCTATGGTTAGGAAACATAACCATCTTTGATCAACGAGCTAGTCAAGTAGAGGCATACTAGTGACACTCTGTTTGTCTATGTATTCACACATGTATTATGTTTCCGGTTAATACAATTCTAGCATGAATAATAAACATTTATCATGATATAAGGAAATAAATAATAACTTTATTATTGCCTCTAGGGCATATTTCCTTCACATAGCCCCTGATACTACCCATAGATTCATCAAAATAAGCAATCAACAAATAGAAAACAGAATCTGTCAAAAACATAACAGTATGTAGCAATATGGAAATTACGTATACTTCGGTTGGAATCGGAGCTGCAACCGAGCTATCTGATGACGGAATAGCGCCATTGAGAGTCAGAGTCATGCCCTTTGGCCCGATACAGAAGAAAATAGAAAATAGGTTCTTGTCGACTCCAACATTTCAGAAAAAATAGGAAAACATAGGCAATTTGTATATCAATCTTGTTAAAAAAATCAGAATTTTATCGTGCTCCAGTGAATTTAAACAATTCTATTATTGGATGCAAAGTTTCTATTTTTCAGCAAAATCAAATCAACTATCACCATAGATCATCCCAAAGGTCTTACTTGGATCAAACACTAAATAAATCACTAAAACACAATTACTACATAGGTAATAATGTGTATCTATTGAAAAACAGGAGCAAAAACAAAAAAAACACAAATTAAAAAATTGTGTTGCCCCTACCTGGGCATAATGCATAGATCTAATCATTGTAATAAAAGTGAGGGAGATCATCCATGCTCATCTCATACTCCCTCCTTTCAGCAAGCAAAAATACTAGAAGGGACTAAATTTAATAGTGTAGGGATCTATAAGATCAAGTTTGGGAGGAATAGGTTCCTCCTTTGGCCCTTTGTACTTGATAATTATCTCATCATTATAAACATTCCTTTGATTGAATTCTCTAAGTTTATGCTTTAACCCAAAACCCTAATCCGTTATTTTGTATAGCAAAATTATCATTGAGTTCTGAAATTTTAGCAATCAGAACATCGGTAGGAGCCTTTTTTCTTAAGTTTTCATTGTAAGCAGCATAAACCGGAGATTGTAATCTCATTATTTCCTCTTGATTAAAAAGGACCTCCTCTATGGCAGGACAACCGCCATTGATATTATAATAAGCAAATATTTCTGCCACTTCTTTTAGGATGAACTTAAATTCATGAGCTAGGAATATGGTGGTAACACGCTTAACGGAGGGGTGACGAATATTAGAGAATTATAGAAAAATCCTTTGTATGCAAGGATTCATGTGAACAAATTGTCTTTCAAGTTCTACTATAAGCAATGATATTGCATCCTCAAGGCTATTAGTTTTGTTAAGGATAGACCCCTAGCATAGGTATTGTACCGGCACAAGAAATCTTGAATAACACCTTTTCCAATAATATTACCGCTACCCGCACGGAGTATTTTGGTGTGCATGATGGTAGGTTCTTCTTCATGAGGATCATTATTAGTAAAACCATCAAAGTTTCCCTCAAGATTATTACTACCTTTTTCAACGATAACCTCCCCAGATTCAGACATGATGGCAAAGCAAGCAATCTAGCACATAAGGAAAAAAGCAAACGAAAAGGACGAAAGAAAGAAGGGCGAATAAAAAGGCAAATATTTTTGTGTTTTTCTGAAAACATTTTAGGAGTGGAGGAGAGGAAAATGAGAGGCGAATGGCAAATAATGTAAGGGCAAGAGATGAGAGTTTGTGATGGGTATTTGGTAGGCTTGATGTAGAATCTCCCCGACAACAGTGCTAGAAATTCTTCCTGCTACTTCTTGAGCATGCGTTGATTTTTTCTTTTAAGAGGAAAGGGTGATGCAGCAAAGTAGATATACGTATTTCCCTCGGTTAAGAACCAAGGTATCAATCCAGTAGGAGGCACAAGCAAATCTCCAATATATGCACTTGCACAAACTAACAAACACTTGCACACAACGTGAAAAAGGGTTGTTAATCCCTTAACGGTCATGAACAAGAGTGAGATCTAATGGAGATGGGTATAAAAGATAAATAAAAGAGCAAAATAAAGTGCAGCAAGGTATTTTTGGGTTTTCTGGTTTATAGATCTGAAAATATATGATGGAAAATAGACCCGGGGGCCATAGGTTTCACTAGAGGCTTCTCTTTTTAAGATAGCATACGGTGGGTAAACAAATTACTATTGAGCAATTGATAGAAAAGTACATAGTTATGATGATATCTAAGCAATGATCATGAATATAGGCATCACGTCCGTGACAAGTAGACCGACTCCTGCCTGGATCTACTACTATTACTCCACACATCGACCGACTCCTGCCTGCATCTAGAGTATTAAGTTCATAAGGACAAAGCAATGCTTTAACTAAGATGACATGATGTAGAGGGATAAACTCAAGCAATATGATATAAACCCCATCTTTTTTGTCCTTGATGGCAATAATACAATATGTGCCTCGCTACCCCTTCTGTCACTAGGTGAGGACACCGCAAGATTGAACCCAAAACTATGCACCTCTCCCACTGCAAGAAAGACCAATCTAGCTGGCCAAAAAAACCGATAGTTCGAAGAGAAATACAAAGATATCTTAATCATGCATAAAAGAGTTCAGAGAAGGCTCAGATAATATTCGTAGATAATCTGATCATAAATCCACAATTCATCGGATCTCAACAAACACACCGCAAAAGAAGATTACATCGAATACATCTCCAAGAACATCGAGGAGAACATTGTATTAAAGATCAAAGAGAGAGAAAAAGCCATCTAGATACTAGCTATGGACCCGTAGGTCTGTGGTGAACTACTCACACATCATCGAAAGGGCATCAAGGTTGGTGTAGAGGACCTCCGTGATTGAATCCCCCTCCAGCAGAGTGCCGGAAAAGGCCCCAAGATGGGATCTCATGGGAACAGAAGCTTGCTGCGATAGAAAAGTATTTTTGGTGTGCCCCCTGGTGTAGGGGGGACTATTTGGGTATTTATAGAATGAACATTAGGGCCGGAAGGTCTACGGGGGCCACACAAGCCCTGGGGGCGCGCCCCTATAGTTTGTGGCCTCCCCGTAGAGCTTCTGGCCTCCTCTCCAAGTCTTGTGGGTTTCTTCTAGTCCAAGAAATATCACCATAAAGTTTTTTTTCCATTTGGACTCCGTTTGATATTCCTTTTCTGTAGAAGTCAAAAACAAGGGAAAAAAACAGACACTAGCACTGGGCAGTAGGTTAATAAGTTAGTCCCCAAAAAAATATAGAATAGCATATTAATGCATATAAAACATCCAAAATAGATAATATAATAGCATGGACAATCAAAAATTATAGATACATTGGAAACGTATCAGACAACAACGACGATGGCGACGGCGGCGGCTATGAAAAGCCAACGGTCAGCGGCAAGAAGCGTCTGCACCAAGACGATGTCACGGGGCCATCCAACAACAACAAGAAGAAGAATGACCAAATTAAGAAGAATGCATATATCTCTGTTTCTGTTCTCTCATATTAATTCATTATCTCTATTTCCCCTGTCAATCTCATCGCAAACGATTAGCAATACATATTTGACGGAGATATTTTAAATTATCGCCCATAGGTTGGTTTTTTGAATTGTGTGCCCTGTCGACCACACAATTCACAAAAAAACATATGCGATGTCTATAATGATCTCACACAATTCTGATTACCGAACTATTTGCCGGGTATCACACACATCTTGTTTCACCGAATCGTTTGTGTTCAACTTCATCATCGCAAATGGTTTATCGGAGCGAACTGTATGTCATATATCACACACACCTTGATCTGGCTACCCATTTTTGTTGTACTGGATCATCGCAAATAGTTCGTATGGATCAACCATATGCCACGCATCGCACACGAAACTATAATCTAGATCATGTTTGATCTCCGCCATCGCAAACGTTTCATACCAGTTTTACTGGTTTTCTTACATCACCGTTTGCGATTAATGTATCGCACATAGTTTTGTCGAAGGGTCTCTGATTCTAGTGTTGCGTTAGCAGCATCCTGCAGTAGTGGTAGTAGTTTTTTAGTGATTGTAACAGCAGCAGCAACGGAAGTAATTTAGCAAAAAACCAGTATGAGAAAAGCGTTAAATTGGATCAGTGATGGATATTTGTGTTGGATGACATTCATCATGTAACAATCACAACGTAGAGCGATACACAATAGCTCCAATTTATCAATGTAATGTAGGCATGTATTCCATGTATAGTCATGCATGCTTATAATAAGAACTTGCATGGCATCTTTTGTCCAACCCTCCTGTGGCAGCGGGGTCCATAAGGAAACTAAGGGATATTAAGGTCTCCTTTTAATAGAGAACCGGAACAAATAATTAACACATAGTGAATACATGAACTCCTCAAGCTACGATAATCACCGGCAAGAATCCCAATTATTGTCATCTTGGGGCATGCAGATCATAACACGTAATATGTGCATACAACTTGCAAAATAGGATCAAGAACTCAACTATATTCATGAAAACATAAAGGGTTCATATCTGAAATCATGGCACTTAGGCCCTAGTGACAAGCATTAAGCATAGCAAAGTCATAACAACATTAATCTCAAAGCATAGTGGATACTAGGGATCAAGCCCTAACAAATTGACTCGATTACATCACAAATCTCATCGAACCCATCACCGTCTAGGAAGCCTACGAAGGAATTACTCACTCCCGGTGGTGAGCATCATGGAATTGTTGATAGAGGATGGTTGATGATGACGACGGTGTCGAATCCCCCTCTCTGGAGCCCCAAACGGACTCCACATCAGCCCTCCCAGTGAAGAACAGGAGGTGGCGTCGGCTCCGTATTGTAAAACATGGTGATTCTTTCTCTCTGATTTTTTTCTCCACTAATAGGTATTTATGGAGTTCGAATTAGGGAAAGTGGAGTCTCCTGGGTCCCACAAGACTGGGGGCGAGCCCTGGGAGGGGGGGGGGGTAGGCGCGCTCCCTGAGCTTGTGGCTCCTGGGTAGCCCCCCTCCGGTAGTTCTCTTCGCCAATTTTTTTATATATTCTGGAAATATTCTCTGTAAATTTTCAGCTTGGTTCGAGAACTTTTATTTCTGCACAAAAATAACACCATGGCAAATCTGCTGAAAACAACGTCAGTCCGGGTTAGTTCTATTCAAATCATGCAAATTAGTGTCCAAAACAAGAGCAAATGTATTTGGAAAAGTAGATATATTTGGGATGTATCAGTAGGTTTAGCCAGTCCTAACCTACGAGGAGTGCGGGGTTGCTCACTATTAGCAGATTTATGAGGTGCCACAACCTTTCCCTTTTCCCATTCTTTTGGAGGCTGGAGCACATTTATTTGAATTTTACCGAAACGGCTGATACGTCTCCAACGTATCTATAATTTTTATTGTTCCATGCTATTATATTATCTGTTTTGGATGTTTAATGAGCTTCAATATGCTCTTTTATATTATTTTTGGGACTAACCTATTAACCGGAGGCCCAGTGCCAATTTCTGATTTTTTTTTGCCTATTTTAGAGTTTCGCAGAAAAGGAATACCAAACGGAATGAAACCTCCGGGATGATCTTTCTTGGACCGAAAGCAAATCAGGAGACTTGGAGTTGAAGTCTGGAACGCCACGAGGCGGCCATGAGGCAAGAGGCCGCACCCAGGGGGTAGGCGCGCCCCCACGCTCATGGGCCCCTCGTAGCTCCACCGACGTACTTCTTCCGCCTATATATACTCTATTACCCCAGATCGATCACGGAGAGCCAAGAAACCACTTTTCCACTTCCGCAACCCTCTGTACCCGTGAGATCCCATCTCGGGGCCTCTTCCGGCGATCTGCCAGAGGGGGAATCAATCACGGAGGGCTTCTACATCAACACCATAGCCTCTTCGATGAAGCTTGAGTAGTTTACCGCAGAACTTCGGGTCCATAGTTATTAGCTAGATGGCTTCTTCTCTCTCTCTTTGATTCTCAATACAAAGTTCTCCTCGATGTTCTTGGAGATCTATTCAATGTAATTCTTTTTGCGGTGTGTTTGCCGAGATCCAATGAATTATGGGTTAATGATTAAGATTATCTATGAACAATATTGGATTCTTCTCTGAATTCTTATATGCATGATTTGATATCTTTGCAAGTCTCTTCAAATTATCAGTTTGGTGTGGCCTACTAGATTGATCTTTCTTGCAATGGGAGAAGTGCTTAGCTTTGAGTTCAATCTTGCAGTGTCCTTTCCAAGTGACAGCAGGGGCAGCAAGGCACGCATTGTATTGTTGCCATCGAGGATAAAAAGATGGGGTTTATATCATATTGCTTGAGTTTATCCCTCTACATCATGTCATCTTGCCTAATGCGTTACTCTGTTCTTATGAACTTAATACTCTAGATGGATGCTAGATAGCGGTCGATGTGTGGAGTAATAGTAGTAGATGCAGAATCGTTTCGATCTACTTGACACGGATGTGATGCCTATATTGATGATCATTGCCTTAGATATCTTCATAATTATGCGATTTTCTATCAATTGCTCGGCAGTAATTTGTTCACCCATCATAATACATGCTATCTTGAGAGAAGACACTAGTGAAACATATGGCCCCCGGGTCTCTTTCTTATTATATTGCATCTCTTTTATTTGCATCGCATCTCGTTTACTATTTTGCAATCTTTACTTTCCAATCTATACAACAAAAATACCAAAAATATTTATCTTACTATCTTTATCAGATCTCACTTTTATGAGTGACCGTGAAGGGATTGACAACCCCTTTATCGCGTTGGTTGCAATGTTCTTGATTGTTTGTGCAGGTACTAGGTGACTTGTGCGTTGTCTCCTACTTGATTGATACCTTGGTTCTCAAAAACTGAGGGAAATACTTATGCTACTTTGCTGCATCACCCTTTCCTCTTCAAGGGAAAACCAATGCATGCTCAAGAGATAGCAAGAAGGATTTCTGGTGCCGTTGCCGGGGAGATCTATGCCAAGTTAAGACATACCAAGTACCCACCATAAACTATTCTCCCTCGCATTACATTATTTTCCATTCGCCTCTCGTTTTCCTCTCCCCCACTTCACAAAGATTTGCCATTTTCTTTCGCCCTTCTTACATTCGATCTTGTGTTACCATGTGCTTTCTTTTTGCTTGCATCTTTGCTTGCTAAAAGTTTATGGATCCCCATCCACTTGCTAATATTTTTAAAGGATCCAATTATGATGAACCAATTGCTAGTGAGTTGAGTGCACTAGATTAACTTTATGGAGTTTTGATTGAAATCCATGAATCTGGAAAGTGTGATGAAGTGCTTTATAAAGTGATTCATGATAGATCTTTGAATAAAAAGCATGATTTGTAATGATGTTACTATAAATTCTATTAATGTTAATTGTGCTAATAATATGCAAAATCCTAAGCTTGGGGATGCTAATTTTGCTATGTCTACTACTTGTTGCAATGATCTTGATTGGGGTGATTCTTCTTATGATCTTGAATTTTTTTAAGCCCCATGATGAATATGAGATTGATAATAATGTTTGCAATAATACTGAAAGTGGGTTTGGAAGAGTGTTAACTGTAGATCCCACATATTTGGATAATGTTCAATCTTATAAAGTTTTTGCTAAAAGTGGGTTCGGAGAGGTCATGACTTTATTTTACGATAATCCCACTATTTCGGAAGAGTGTCAACTTTGCATGCGTGTGGATCATGAAGAGAAAATTTTATGTGATAGTTATATTGTTGAAATTGATTTTGATCCTACATGTAATTATTATGGGAGAGGAAAATATGGTTGTAGAAATTTTCATGTTACAAAATTACCTCTCGTTAGGTTGAGATTGGTATTGTTTCTTTCTTCTTCCTTGCATATGGTGGTTTTTGCTTGTCTTGATAATCTGTTTTCTTATGAAATCCCTATGCATAGGAAGCATGTTAGATTTGAACTTGTTTGTCATATGTTTTATGATGCTCTCTTTGTGCTTCAATTCTAGTCTTTCATGTGAGCATCATTGAAATCTCAATGCCTAGCTAGGGGCGCTAAACGATAGCGCTTGTTGGGAGGCAACCCAATTTTATTTTTGTTCTTTGCTTTTGTTCCTGTCTAGTAATAAATAATTCATCTAGCCTCTATTATGATTGTGTTTTTATGTTTTAATTAGTGTTTGTGCCAAGTGAAGCCTTTAGGATCTTCTTGGGTGATTGTTGTTTGATCTTGCTGATAAAAAACAGAAAGTATGCGCTCACGAAAAGAACTTGATTTTTTTACCAGAGAGCGATAAAATACTAGTTCCAATTGTAGTAGATAATATACAAATTATCCTGGTCTTTCTAATTTTTCAGAATTGTTGGAGTTACATAAGTATTCGAAACCTCTAGATTGCTTCAGACTGTTCTGTTTGTGATAGATTCTATTTTTCGTGTGTTGTTTACTTATTTTGATGAATCTATGGCTAGTATCGGGGGTATGAACCATAGGTAAGTTGGAATACAGAAGGTTTAACAACAATATAAATAAAGAATGAGTTCATTACAGTACCTTAAAGTGGTGGTTTATTTTCTTATACTAACGGAGCTCATGAGATTTTTTGTTGAAGTTTTGTGTTCTGAAGTTTTCCAGTTTTTGGGTAAATATTTGATGGATTTTGGAATAAGGAGTGGCAATAGCCTAAGCTTGGGGATGACTAAGGTAAAATTCAAGGACAACCAAAAGCCTAAGCTTGGGGATGCTCTTAAGGCATCCCCTCTTTCGTCTTCGTCTATTGGTAACTTTACTTGAGGCTATATTTTTATTCACCACATGATATGTGTTTTGCTTCGAGCGTCTTGTATGATTTGAGTCTTTGATTTTTAGTTTACCACAATCATCCTTGATGTACTCACCTTTTGGGAGAGACATGCATGAATTGGAATGTATTAGAATACTCTATGTGCTTCACTTATATCTTTTGAGCTAGATAATTTTGCTCTAGTGCTTCACTTATATCTTTTGAGAGCATGGTGGTGATTATACTTTATAGAAATTATTGATCTCTCATGCTTCACTTATATTATTTTGAGAGTCTTTTAGAACATCATGGTAATTTTCTTTGGCTATAAAATTAGTCCTAATATGATGGGCATCCAAGATGGGTATAATAAAAACTTTCATATAAAGTGCGTTGAATACTATGAGAAGTTTGATTCTTTATGATTGTTTTGAGATATGAAGATGGTGATATTAGAGTCATGCTAGTTGAGTAGTTGTGAATTTGAGAGATAATTGTGTTAAAGTTTGTGATTCTCGTAGCATGCATGTATGGTGAACCGTTATGTGATGAAGTCGGAGCATGATTTATTTTTTGATTGTCTTCCTTATGAGTGGAGGTCTGGGACGAGCGATGGTATTTTCCTACCAATATATCCCCCTAGGAGCATGCACGTAGTACTTCGTTTCGATAACTAATAGATTTTTACAATAAGTATGTGAGTTCTTTATGACTAATGTTGAGTTCATGGATTATACGCACTCTCCCCCTTCCATCGTTGCTAGCCTCTCTAGTACCGCGCAACTTTCACCGGTACCATAAAACCACCATTTACCTTCCTCAAAACAGCCACCATACCTACCTGTTATGGCATTTCCATAGCCATTCCGAGATACATTGCCATGCAACTTTCAACCATTCCGTTTATTATGACACGCTCCATCATTGTCATATTGCTTTGCTTGATCATGTAGTTGACATCGTATTTGCTGCAAAGCCACCATTCATAATTATTCATACATGTCACTCTTGATTCGTCGCACATCCCGGTATACCGCCGGAGGCATTCACATAGAGTCATATTTTGTTCTAAGTATCGAGTTGTAATTCTTGAGTTATAAGTAAATAAAAGTGTGATGATCATCATTATTAGAGCATTGTCCCAGTGAGGAAAGGATGATGGAGACTATGATTCCCCCACAAGTCGGGATGAGACTCCGGACGAAAAATAAAAAAGAGATAAAGAGGCCATAAAAAAGAGAAAAGGCCCAAATAAAAAATTAGAGAAAAAGAGGGAAGGGACAATGCTACTATCCTTTTTCCACACTTGTGCTTCAAAGTAGCACCATGATCTTCATGATAGAGTCTCATATGTTGTCACTTTCATATACTAGTGGGAATCTTTCATTATAAAACCTGTCTTGTATATTCCAATGATGGGCTTCCTCAAAATGCCCTAGGTCTTCGTGAGCAAGCGAGTTGGATGCGCGCCCACTTTGTTTCTTTTTGAGCTTTCATACACTTATAGCTCTAGTGCATCCGTTGCATGGCAATCCCTACTCACTCACATTGATATCTACTGATGAACATCTCCATAGCCATCAATACGCCTAGTTGATGTGAGACTATCTTCTCCTTTTTGTCTTCTCCACAACCACCATTCTATTCCACCTATAATGCTATGTCCATGGCTCACGCTCATGTATTGCGTGAAGATTGAAAAAGTTTGAGAACATCAAAAGTATGAAACAATTGCTTGCCTTGTCATCGGGGTTGTGCATGATTTAAATATTTTGTGTGATGAAGATAGAGCATAGCCAGACTATATGATTTTGTAGGGATAACTTTCTTTGGCCATGTTATTTTGAGATGACATGACCGCTTTATTAGTACGCTTGTAGTATTATTATTTTTATGTCAATATTAAAATTTTGTTTCGAATCTTTAAAATCTAAACATTCATGCCACAATAAAGAAAATTACATTGATAATTATGTTAGGTAGCATTCCACATCAAAAATTCTGTGTTTATCATTTACCTACTCGAGGACGAGCAGGAATTAAGCTTGGGGATGCTTGATACGTCTCCAACGTATCTATAATTTTTGGTTGTTCCATGCTATTATATTATCTGATTTGGATGTTTTATATGCATTAATATGCTATTTTTTTATTTTTGGGACTCACCTATTAACCTAGAGCCCAGTGCGAGTTCCTGTTTTTCCTTGTTTTTGAGTTTCGCAGAAAAGGAATACCAAATGGAGTCCAAACGGAATAAAACCTTCATGATGATTTTTCTTGGACCAGAAGAGAACCAGGAGTCTTGGAGATGAAGTCGGAGAAGCCACGAGGCGGCCACAAGGATGGATGACGCGTCTAGGGGGGTAGGGCGCGCCTCGCACCCTTGTGGACCCTCTTAAACTCCTTGATGGAGGGCGCGCCTAGGGGTAGATGGCTTCTTCTCTCTCTCTCTCTTTGATTCTCAATACAAAGTTCTCCTCGATGTTCTTTGAGATCTATTCAATGTAATTCTTTTTGCGGTGTGTTTGCCGAGATCCGATGAATTGTGGGTTGATGATTAAGATTATCTATGAACAATATTGGATTCTTCTCTGAATTCTTATATGCATGATATGATATCTTTGCAAGTCTCTTCAAATTATCAGTTTGGTTTGGCCTACTAGATTGATCTTTCTTGCAATGGGAGAAGTGATTAGCTTTGGGTTCAATCTTGCAGTGTCCTTTCCCAGTGACAGCAGGGGCAGCAAGGCACGTATTGTATTGTTGCCATCGAGGATAAAAAGATGGAGTTTATATCATATTGCTTGAGTTTATCCCTCTACATCCTGTCATCTTGCCTAATGCGTTACTCTGTTTTTATGAACTTAATACTCTAGATGCATGCTGGATAGTGGTCGATGTGTGGAGTAATAGTAGTAGATGCAGAATCGTTTCAATCTACTTGACATAGACGTGATGCCTATATTGATGAACATTGCCTTAGATATCTTCATAATTATGCGCTTTTCTATCAATTGCTCGGCAGTAATTTGTTCGCCCATCGTAATACATGCTATCTTGAGAGAAGCCACTAGTGAAACCTATGGCCCTCGGGTCTCTTTCTTATTATATTGCATCTCTTTTATTTGCATTGCATCTCGTTTACTATTTTACAATCTTAACTTTCCAATCTTTACAACAAAAATACCAAAAATATTTATCTGACTATCTTTATCAGATCTCACTTTTGCGAGTGACCGTGAAGGGATTGACAACCCCTTTATCGCATTGGTTGCAAGGTTCTTGATTGTTTATGCAGGTACTAGGTGACTTGTGCGTTGTCTCCTACTGGATTGGTACCTTGGTTCTCAAAAACGGAGGGAAATACTTACTGTCGGATTTCGGGTTCCGGCAGACCCTTAAGGTTCGAACACTGGGGTGCGCGCGGAAATCTCGCCTTCAACCTCTCCGTCTCGATGGGATCTAAACTACTAAAAGAACTGCACGAAAGACACAAGATTTATACTGGTTCGGGCCACTGATGTGGTGTAATACCCTACTCCAGTGTGTGGTGGATGGATTGCCTCCTGGGGCTGGTGTGGATGAACAATACAAGGTAGAACCGCCTCGCGAGGGTCTGTTCTTGGCTGTGGTGATGAACCGTTGTGAAGAGCTCAGTCACCCTCTCTCTCTCTCTCTCTCTACTTGCGGACCGAACGAACAGCAAACGATCCCAACCGAACCGAACCGAACCCCTTGCTATGTGGGTGGCTAGTCCTATTTATAGAGGCCCTGGTCCTCTCCCCAAATATTGAGCGGGAAGGGATCCAACAATGGCGGGCTAATTTGAAGGGGGACAGTGAGTACATCTATCCTGACAAAAGCAGTCTTCGCCTGCCAAAGGCTCTGGTGATGACGTCGCACTGGGCTCCATGGTGATCTCCGTCTCGTAGTCCTCCTGGCCTTGGTCTCGTTGCACCGAAGTGGCAACCTTTGCCTGATGCCTTGGTACTCCGCTGATACGCTTGCCCCCTTTGCACCAAAGAGGAAAGAGGGACGTTGCGCGCGCTGGCACCCGCCCGGTGCCCCGTGTCGTCATGGCTTGCGTCATGGGCACCTCGCGAGGTACCCCGCCTTGAACTCTCTGCCTCCTCGCGAGCCAACCTGACGAAGCTGTGCCTGAGGATGCGCCGTGTCATCCGCCTCGCGAGGCTTGGCCCCTCGCGAGGGTCTTGAGCCTCATGTTGACGAAGATGGGCCGCGCTGGGCCCCCACTTGAGCCACACCGCAGGCCGCAGGCAGGCAAGTCTGGGGACACCCATTCCCAGAACGCCGACAGTAGCCCCCGCCCAAGGCACGCTTGGACTTGGCCATGCCGAGAGGCGAAAGGGCAAGGGCGAAGCGCTGCGGGCCCTAACAGCCTGCGGCCTTGGACGCCGCGTGGTGGTTGATTGGACGTGGCGCCTCCGCTTCCCCATGACGCCTTGGTGATCGTGCGAGTTGGACAAGTCCCTGCATGCAGAACATGTTAGGATTACCTGTGATCATGGAGACTGGCGGTTGGCCTTCGCCGGCTATAAGTACGGCACCGCTCGTGCCCGTCTAGTCCATCTCCTCTTGCTCTCTCCTTCGCCTCAGTTCTTGCTCCGTCTTGGTGTGATGGCTCCGATTCGCCGATTCTCTGCAGCGGAGAAGGGAAAGGCTCCTCGAGAAGGGCCAGACCCTCTCCCGCCGAAGAAGCGACTCGCCCATTGCAGCCGGGACGATGAGGACGATCCGGTGGTGGCGAGGCCCCGGGGCGAGCGGGCTCCACCGGGGTTCCGCTGCCTTTGTACGCCCATGTCGAGGGCCCCGGAGGTGTTGATGATGATCCCCGTGGTCAGCGCCGTCGGGTTGTTAAGGCGTGGGTGGCTCCTCCTAGAGTCCATGCCGAGGGCTCCTCCCATGAGTTCGTGCTCCATGTCGTCACTCCTCTTCAGTCCTGGATCCGCCTTCCTCCCTTCTTCGCCTCCATGGTTCTTCCAGGGGGGCCTATGGAGCTCCAGCTGCAGCACGCCGACTGTGGTGCCCCCGCGACCGAGGCCGAGGTCGTCGTCGCTGCCCCGGGCGCGGTCTATATTTCCCGCGGCTGGAGGGAGATCGCCCGAGTCTGCAGGGAAAGAGGTGTCTTCACGGTCCACCTGGAGTATGACGGCGCGGCGGTGATGTTCCTCAAGGTCTTCGACACGATCGGGCGCCGGCTGGAGTGCTACCGCAGGAGAGGCGACCAGGACCTCGCCCTGGTGAGGGCTAGGCCCGTCGACCGCCCCCTTGGCAGTGGTGCCCGAGGGTCCAGCGGCTCCAGCGAGATCTTCGCGACTCTGGAGATGAGCAACGATAGCTACGAGCCCCCGAGCCGACGTCGCTCCCGGAGCAGGGCGGGCTCGTCAGGCTGTCGCCGACCCTGATCTGGATGTGGTTGGCGCCGGTGCCTGACGGCCCACTGTTGATGATGGCATCTTCTGCAGGAGCCCGTGTAGTTAGCACTCCTTAGGATTCGTTCCCTGCGAGGAATCAAAATGCGCCCCATGGGGGCTTGTAAGGTGTCTGTAGTCCCGTTTTGTTAATATGTATGACCTTTTGACTTGGATTCGAGCGAGCTACTAACTCCGTTATAGTTCAGCCTTCCCTTTCGCACCTCACGAGGGCTTGGTGCTCTACGCCGACCGGTCCCAGTCCCAAGGCGGTGTCAGCCGTTGCTGGTATGCCAGATCGCGATGCTGTGGTCAAGGCCAGGAGGTGAGCGACCCGAGGTTCGGTAAGAGCCCCTGAGTCGCGATGCTCAGGAGGTCCCCTTTGGCGCCCAAGCAGCCATCACTTAGTGAGAAAGGGAAGCAATGTCGCTAGTACGGAGTTGCTTTAGGTGCGGGGGTAGTGCTGCGGCAGCCAGTGCCGTGGGGGGTAACTTATCTTGAGGATCAGGGGCCGTTCCAGGTGCGCCGTTGGGTTCGTGTGTGGATAGGAGCGGAAACGCTCGGCAAGGTCCTCGCGAGGCCCCTTCTTCCCCGCCTCTGGTCCCCTTTCTGCTCTACGTCCTCGGGTCCCGGCCCTCGAGCTTGTCTCAGCCGTCGCTAGTATGCCAGGTCGCGATGCCGTGGACAAGGCCAGAGGGTGAGGGCTGGAGAGCCAGTAAGAGCCCTGAGTCGCGATGCTCAGGCACCCCCCCCCTTTAACGTGCAAGCGGTTCGCGCGGGCGAGGGCGAGGGCAAAGGAAACCTCGTGAGGGCCTCGGCTTGCGCGGTTCCCTACAGGGATCCTGCAGGGTCATCACAGAAAGAAGATGGTGTTGCCACGACGGCCATTAGTCGATCGTTAGTCACTCAAGAGCTTGCTGGTTGAGGTAGGCGAGGCGTATCTGGGCACCCGTGAGCCAGCGCGGGACTCCCGAGGCCCTACCTCTAGGCGGGTTGCGCCCGGCACTGGGCCATATCTTGAGATGTGTCCCTGCAAAATCTGGTTAGATGCCGGTACTCTACGTCCTCGGGTCCTGGCCCTCGAGCTTGTCTCAGCCGTCGCTGGTATGCCAGGTCGCGATGCCACGGACAAGGCCAGAGGGTGAGGGCTGGAGAGCCAGTAAGAGCCCTGAGTCGCGATGCTCAGGCACCCCCCCTTTAACGTGCAAGTGGCCGACATGGGAAGAGAAGATGCCGCGGACGGGCACCATGCAGCTAAGCGTGATAGGCAATGCATAGTTGGAAATGAACGCTAGGGGGATACATGCCGCTGGGTCTGGCCCGAACGGCTTGGGGATGATGCAGCCCGAGGGGCACCCCCAACAAGGCAAACTAACGACGGAAAGGTAAATGCAGATACATGCCGCGGGGACGGACACACGCGGCCTGGGAGTGATGCAACCCTGGGAGGGTGCTCCAAGCTGGGAACGGAACTTGAAAGATGTCACCTGAGGATGTCGTTGGCGTAGTGGCATTGGTGCAGCAGACTTGACGGGCTGCAAAAGCTGATCCTCATGAGCACCCAGGCACCGGGGCCTCGGGAGGCTCTGGAGGCACTGGTGACTCCTCGCGAGCTGTCTCCACCTCCGCCAGAGCCGCGGACCGCCTGTCTTCCTGAGCCTCCACAATGCCCCTCATGAGGCGCTGGTATGCCGCAGCCATGCTCGGCAAGCCGTAAGGCATGCGAACATAGCTGTGGAGTGGACCTCCGCAGCACCCCACTCACGAGGGCCAGAGGCGCTCCATTGTGGCGATCTGATTGAGCCCTGGTACATCGACGCAGACGCGCAGCCCACCATCCTCGCCTGGATGTGGGGCCACGGCTGGCAAGCGGCGGCAACCTCTCATGGTCCTTGTCTCCTGTAGCTCTTGAATGGCCTCGTCAACGAACTCTTGCTGGTCTGGTCTTCCTCGCCTGGCTCCCTCTCGAGGGAAACATGCTGCGAAGCACGCCTCCACATGGTGCCCAAGCGCCTCCCCCGTGACCCTGGCTAGGTCGGTGGCCCTCCAGGTGAGAGCCCCCGAGCCCTGCCTGAGGAGGACGTTGGGCGCGCTTTCCTATGCGATGGATGGAGGGCCCTCCTGAGGGGGCACGGGCCCTGAGGGGCCTGCCTCCTGAGGGGCTGAGCCTGACGACGTCTTCTTCTTCTTGGGGGTGGCCTCATGAAGCCTCCTTCTTCCGCGATCTGGGTCTTCTAGCGACGCGGCCTGAAAGGCTCGCTCCAGGGAACACACTTCATCTCTCTCTTCACAGGGCACCATGATGACGCTGCCACTTCCTGGCATCTTGAGGATGTTGTAACCGTGGTGGGTCACGGCCATGAACTTGGCCAGCGCTGGGTACCCGAGGATGGCGTTGTACGGCAGGCGGATGTGGGCGACGTCGAAGTCGATGAGCTCGGTGCGGTAGTTGCTGCGGGCTCCGAAGGTGACAGGGAGGCGGACCTGCCCGATCGGGACTGTGGAACCGTCGGTGATCCCGGAGAAAGGCCTGGTTGGCTGAAGCTGGTCATAGGGCACTTGGAGGTTGTTGAATGTTTCCACGGACAGGACGCTGAGCCCTGCCCCACCATCGATGAGGGTCTTGGTGACCTGCACGTTGCTGATGACTGGGGAGCAGAGCATCGGGAGGACCCCTGCAGTGGCCGCGCACTTGAGCTGGTCTGCCGAGCTGAACGTGATGGGGCACGCCGACCACCTGAGGGGGCGCGTTGCTTCGAGCTTGGGGAGAACTGCATTCACTTCACATGCAAACTGCTTGAAGATACGTTGGGAGGCTGGGGCTTGAGCTCCGCCCAGGATGCAGGCGACCGCGCGCGACTCCTGGAAGCCCCCAGCCCCCTCGTCTTGATGGCGGTCTTCGTTCCTTCTTGGTGGAGGCGGCAGCGGAGGTAGGCCTGCGTTGCCATGAGGGCGGTCCTCACGAGGCTGGTCTCTCCAGTCCCCCTCGCGAGGCAGGTCTCGCCAGCAGTCCTCGCAAGGCTGGTCGCGCCACCCCTGGCGCGGGCCGCGGTCTTCCCAGCGCCCTGGGTTTCTTCCTCCTCCCCGGCCGTAGCCCCGGTCAGCACGGTCGGGGCGACGGCCGATCCTTCCTTCTCGCACGGCGCGGAGCTCTTGACATTCGTTGGTGTTGTGGGGGTGGAGGTCATGGTACACACAGTACCGGCTGCCTTTGGAGGGTTCGGGCAGATCCTTGCCCCGCTTGGTGTCTAGTTCGGCTGCGAGCACGGCAGCCCCCTTGCGCTTCACGTCCTTGGCCTTGGGCTTCTTCTCTTCTGGGTCCGCGGCAGGCAGCTCGAGGAAGGAGAGACGTCCCTCCTCAGCCCTGGCGCACTTGTTCGCCAAGTTGAACAGCTCCAGGGAGGTGCAGAGGTCTTCGTGCATCGCCAGTTCCTCCTTCATCTTGACGTCACGCACGCTGTCAGAGAAGGCGGAGATGATGGCCTCCTCTGACACCCTGGGGATCTTGAGGCGCGCGCTGTTGAATTGCTGGATGTACTTTTGCAGGGTCTCTCCGGGTTGTTGCTTGATGCGGCGCATGTCGCTCACGGCAGGCGGCCGGTCGCGAGTACCTTGGAAGTTGGCGATGAAGTGGGCGCGCATCTGGCCCCAGGAGGAGATCGTGCCTGGAGCCAGATTCAGGAGCCAGGTTCGAGCTCCTTCCAGCAGCCTCGATACCCAGCTCATAGAGCTGGAGGAATTCCGCTGGGTCAGTTGTGCCATCGTAGCGTGGAGGCAGGTCGGGCTTGAACTTGCCGGGCCACGCGACGCTGCGCAGCTCAGTGGTGTAGGCGTGGCAGCCCGCGGTGGCCACGAAAGGCCTCGACTGGTGGAGGGCTCGGTCTTGAGGGTCCCCACGCGCTGCAGCTAGGCGCAGGGCGGGGTCTTGACGCGCCGGAGCTGGAGCAGGGTCGCGGCGTGCCGGAGTAGGGAGCGCCCGGGCAGCCCCCTGCGGGCAAGGAATTTCTTGGCAGCTTCGCTCTTGTTGTGATGGCGCCTGGCGGAGCGGGTTCCGCCCAGGGGCCAAGCGCCTTGGAGCCACGACATCTTCTTGGAGAGGAGGCGGCTGGTGCGCCTCCGGAGCTTCGTTGTCCGCGCGGGGCGGAGTGCGGCGCAGAGGAACGGACGGCGCGGAAGAGCCCCCTGCGGCGCGGACAAGCTCGGCGACGCGGTCGAGCCATTCTTTGTAGACGTCGTCGACGGGACGGTAGCGCAGGAGCTTGTTTGCCGCGAGGAGCGCAGCTCGAGCCTCCAAGGGTGCGCGGAGCGCGCGGGACGAAGAACCGGCTGGAGCGAGTGATGGAGTGGCGGTGCGGCCGTCTTGCCGCACGGACGGGTGCTGAGATGATGCCTGCTGCTCGCCCCCCGCCGGGCCGGTGGCGGCGTTGACGGCGGGCGACGGGGAACGACGAGGACGCCCACCGACGGGGGCCATCTGGGCGGCGCGAGAAGCGATGGCGGCCCGGCGCTCGGCGCGGGCTCGACGAGCGTCTGACATGGATGCGACGGTCGGAGGAGAGCGGAGCGGTGGAAGATGAATTCCGGCGCACCCCTACCTGGCGCGCCAAATGTCGGATTTCGGGTTCCGGCAGACCCTTAAGGTTCGAACACTGGGGTGCGCGCGGAAATCTCGCCTTCAACCGCTCCGTCTCGATGGGATCTAAACTACTAAAGGAACTGCATGAAAGACACAAGATTTATACTGGTTCGAGCCACCGATGTGGTGTAATACCCTACTCCAGTGTGTGGTGGATGGATTGCCTCCTGGGGCTGGTATGGATGAACAATACAAGGTAGAACCGCCTCGCGAGGGTCTGTTCTTGGCTGTGGTGATGAACCGTTGTGAAGAGCTCAGTCACCCTCTCTCTCTCTCTCTACTTGCGGACCGAACGAACAGCAAACGATCCCAACCGAACCGAACCGAACCGAATCGAACCCCTTGCTATGTGGGTGGCTAGTCCTATTTATAGAGGCCCTGGTCCTCTCCCCAAATATTGATCGGGAAGGGATCCAACAATGGCGGGCTAATTTGAAGGGGGACAGCGAGTACATCTATCCTGACAAAAGCAGTCTTCGCCTGCCAAAGGATTTGGTGATGACGCCGCGCTGGGCTCCATGGTGACCTCCGTCTCGTAGTCCTCCTGGCCTTGGTCTCGTTGCACCAAAGTGGCAACCTTTGCCTGATGCCTCGGTACTCCGCTGATACGCTTGCCCCCTTTGCACCAAAGAGGAAAGAGGGATGCTGCGCGCGCTGGCACCCGCCCGGTGCCCCGTGTCGTCATGGCTTGCGTCATGGGCACCTCGCGAGGTACCCTGCCTTGGACTCTCCACCTCCTCGCGAGCCAGCCTGACGAAGCTGTGCCTGAGGATGTGCCGTGTCGTCCGCCTCGCGAGGCCTGGCCCCTCGCGAGGGTCTTGAGCCTCATGTTGATGAAGATGGGCCGCGCTGGGCCCCCACTTGAGCCACGCTGCAGGCCGCAGGCAGGCAAGTCTGGGGACCCCTATTCCCAGAACGCCGACACTTACGCTACTTTGCTGCATCACCCTTTCCTCTTCAAGGGAAAACCAATGCATGCTCAAGAGGTAGCAAGAAGGATTTCTGGCGCCGTTGTTGGGGAGATCTATGCCAAGTCAAGACATACCAAGTACCCACCATAAACTCTTCTTCCTCGCATTACATTATTTGACATTCGCCTCTCATTCAATCTTATGAAGTTTTGATAAAAGTGGGTTCGGAGAGGTCATGACTTTATTTTATGATAATCCCACTATTTCAGAAGAGTGTCAACTTTGCATGCATGTGGATCATGAAGAATAAATGTTTCTACCACCTTTGGATAGCGAAATCCACACAAATGATGCACTTTTGTACCTTGCAAGATGCTAGTTTCCATTCTAACTTCGAGCCGAAAGGCAAGCGCTGGATCAAACCTACAGTTAGGGAAGACAATAATTCAGTCAAGCAGGCAACAATTCACTCGCCCATTGTTAAATACTAGGCATGTTATCGAGTTAGATCACACATTTCAAGGGGTTCAAGGCTTACCCAGCCAAAATCCATGAGTCCTCTGCTGCTCCTATTTTGATCCAATCCCCCCCCCCACAGTCGAAGGGACAGAGGTTGGTGACCCTCGACATTGCCCAAGCCTATGCAACTCAATTTGCTGTCACAGTTCCACCCTCCAGATCCCTCGAGCATGTACAAGCCTAGAGCACGGAACACGGCAGATCGGTGCACCATGGGTGATGGTTCCTATTGATTGCATGCTAGATAGGCGATGGTGGTGGGATCGATGGGTAGGGGTTTGTGGGGGGGGGGGCATGCGATGCATCCTTTCTTTAGTCTCCCCGCTGGCTATCGGCAGCGGGTGCTTCGGCGGTGGCGACGGTTGTGTGGAGAATGGCTCAGGTACGGGCTATTTGAAATGTGGTGAGAGAGAGAGGCGTCCACCTGCCTAGGCCCCATGTGCATTAAGTTACCTCCGCCCCACCTGTCGGGATATCAGGCGTCCCCACTAGTCAGGAGGAGACACACAGAAAGAACTAGTTGGGAGGTAACCGTCAAACGGTTTGACCGGACGGCAGTGCAACGTTAAGGCTTATGTGAGCTGGTGGTGGAGGGGTGAAACATCTCCAACGTATCTATAATTTATGAAGTATTCATGCCATGTTTACAACAATTTTATATGGTTTTGGTATGGTTTGCAAGGAACTAATCCAGACTGATGTTGTTTTCAGCACAACTACCGTGGTGTTGTTTTTTGTCCAGAAATGAAAATTCTCCAAATGAGCTGAAACTTGTTGACAATTTTTTGAAACAAAAGAGGCACTAGAAGCTTCGTGTGAGGGCCAGAAGAGCCACGAGGAGGGCACAAACCACCAGGGAGCGCCTGGAGCCCAACCCGTGTGCATGTGGGTTGTGCTCACCTCAAGGCCCATCTAAGCGTGAAACTGATGCAGAAAAATCCTATAAATAGAGAAAACCCCAGAAATAACCCTAGATCAGAAGTTCCGCCGCTGCAGTCCTTTGTAGCCATGAAAAACCAATCTTGACCCCCTTCTAGCACCTTGTCGGAGGGGGGAATCATCACCGGTGGCCATCTTCATCATCCCGGCAGCCACCATGACGAGGAGGGAGTAGTCCACCCTCGAGGCTGAGGGTTTGTACCAGTAGCTATGTGTTTAATCTCTCTCTCTAGTGTTCTTGATGGCATGATCTTCATGTATCGCGAGCTTTGTTAATATAGTTGGATCATATGGTGTCTCTCCCTCTCTATCTTGTTGTGATGAATTGAGTTTTCCCTTTGTGATTTCGTTTTATCGGATTGAATATTTTTATGGATTTGAGAGCACTTGATATATTTCTTGCATATGAATACCTGTGGTGAAAATGGGGTATTATATTGATTCACTTGATATTTGGCACACAACTCATGGATTCCCGAGGTGACATTGGGGTAATCAATGCATAGGGGTTGATGCATGTTTTCGTCCTTGTTTCTCCGGTAGAAATCTTGGGGCACTCTTTGAGGTTCTTTGTGTTGGATTGAGTATTATGAATCTAATTTTTTTATGCGTATCATACAATTAACTCATGGATACTTGTGGTGACATTTGTGTATGTAGCTGACATTAGATTTGGTTGATGCGTATCATATGGTGTTATTTTAGTATGAACTCTTGGAGAGATCAATCAGAAAGGATAACTTGGTGTTATTTTAGTACAAACTCTTGAATAGATCAATCGAAAAGAATAACTTTAAGGTGCTTTCATACCCTACAAACAATTTCTTCTTATGTTCTCTGCTAGATAAGAACTTTGGAGTGATTCTTCATTGCACGTTGAGGGATGGTTGTGTGATTCAATTATATTAGCATTGTTGGGAGATTGCACTAGCGAAAGTACAGACCCTAGGCCTCATTTTCAAGGAATGCATTACCGTTTGTGCTCACTTTTCTTACTTGCTACCTTGCTGTTTTTTATTGTTACCATTACAAAAATCAACATCTACTATCCATATTACACTTGTATCACCATCTCTTCACCGAACTAGTGCACCTATCCAAATTACCATTGTATTTCATGTGTTGGGGACACAAGAGACTCTTTGTTATTTGGTTGCAGGGTTGTTTTAGAGAGACCATCTTCATCCTACGTCTCCCACAGGTTGATAAACCTTAGGTCATCCACTTGAGGGGAAAATGCTACTGTCCTACAAAACTTTGCGCTTGGAGGCCCAACACGAGTCTACAAGAACAAGTTGGTAGTAGGCATCAAGCTCTTTTCTGGCGCCGTTGCCGGGGAGGTGAGTGCTTGAAGATATCCTTAGATCTTGGAATTGAATCTTTTAGTTTCTTGTGTTATCACTAGTTTAGTTTGTAAAATAAAACTACAAAAAATGGAATTGAGGTGGCCTCATATTATTCTTCTTTATCATGTCTTTGTTGAAAACGATGGAAAGGAAAATTGTGCTCATTTTATAGAAGAAGAATTCAATAAAATGTTTGACAAAAAATCTTTGAATGATAAGCATGATCGCAATGTTGTTAGTATGAATTCTTTGAATATCCATGATGCTAATGATATGCAAAACCATAAGCTTGGGGATGCTATATTCGATGAAGATGATGTTTTTAGTCCCCCAAGTTTTGATGATAATATTTACTATGATGAAAGGATGCCTCCTATTTATGATGATTATATTGATGAAAGTGGGTTTGGAAGAGTGTCAACTCTAGGTACTAATGATCCCACTATTTTGGAGGGTGTTGAATCTTATTCTCATAATTATGAAAGTGGATTTGGAGAGGTCATAACTTTAGTTAGTGATGAATCCACTATTTTGGAAGAGGTTGCAATTGATTATGACAACAAAGTTTCTATCTGTGATCATTATTGTGATGACATGTATGTTATAAAAAAATAATGATATCCATGAAACTTGTCATGATGATTTTAATTTTCAATCCCATGATAGTTATTGTGTTGAGTTTCCTCCCACCACTATTATGGATGAGAAAAAATTGCTTATGTGGAGAGTAATAAAATTTCTGATGATATCCATGAAACTTGTCATGACGATTTTAATTTTCAATACCATGATAGTTATTTTGTTGAGTTTGCTCCCACCACTATTATGGATGAGAAAAAAATTGCTTATGTGGAGAGTAATAAAATTTCTATGCATCTGGATCATAAAAAGAATACTTTATGTGATTGTTATATTGTTGAATTTATTCACAATGCTACTGAGAATTATTATGAGGGAGGAACTTATGCTTGTAGGAATTGCAATAATATCAAGTTTCCTCTCTATATGTTGGAAATCTTGAAGTTTTGCTTGTTTTGCCTTCCTATGCTAGCTGATTCTTGCTCCCATAAATTATTTCCTCACAAAATCCATATGCATAGGAAGTGTGTTAGGATTAAATGTGCTTGTAATATGCTTCATGATGCTCCAGTTATGTTTCAATTCCTATCATTTACGTGAGCATCATTGCAATCATCATGCCTAGCTAAAAATCCATTAAAGAAAAGTGCTTGTTGGGAGACAACCCAACATTTACCCCTACTGTTTTTGTGAGTTCACATGATTAAGCTACTGTACTAATCATGTTGTATAGCTTTTGTTTCAATAAAGTGCCAAGTAAAGCCTTTGGGATAGTGTGGATGATAGTTGACTTGATTCTGTGCAAAAACAGAAAATTTTGCACTAAGTCCAGGAATTTTAACAATTCACTGGGATGTGCTATTGATCTGATTTTTTTTACATATTATTTACATAAAAATTTCCAACAGTTTCCTAAATTTTCAGCATTTTTGGAGTAGCAGAACTATGGTTAAGGTTCATATTACTACAGACTGTTCCGTTTTTGGCAGATTCTGTTTTCATTGCATAGTTTGCTTGGTTTCTAGTTTCTATGGCTTATATTGCTCAATATAAATTGTGGAAATGATAAGTTACAGTAGGCATTGTGTGAGAACAATTATGAATCTTGTCTTTGACAGTACCAAAGTGAATGATTTGTCTTTATCATACTAACCTATCTCACAAAGTTCCGTTAAGTTTTGTGTGATTGAAGTTTTGAACTTTTGGGTGAGATAACGATATGAGGAGAATATGGAGTGAAAATACCCTAATCTTGGGGATTCCCAAGGCACCCCAAGGTAATATTCAAGGAATATCCAAGCAACTAAGCTTGGGGATGCCCCGGAAGGCAGCCCCTCTTTAGTCCCCAACATTACCGGTAACCTCACTTGGAGCTGTGTTTTCATTCGTCACATCATATGTGTTTTGCTTGGAGCATCACTTTATTTTATTAGTATTTGCTTGTGTTATTTAGAGTAGCATTTTGCATCTTTTACTTCAATACATATTTCAAGTATAGCCTTTGCCATGCATATTTTGCAAATATATGAGTTGGTGTTTCAAAATAGAAAGTTTATCGTTGTTGCGAAAAATTCTCTAGAAAAATCATAATGTGATAAAGGGTTGATATTTTTTGCAAGATAAGCTATGATAAAATTTATACACTGTGTTAAATTTCAGAATTTTTGAGTTAAATAAGTATTGATATTCTTGCATCCTTACAGACTATCCTGTTTGGGCAGATTGCTGTTATGTTTGCATATGTTTGCTTGTGTAATGATTATATTTGAGGATGGGAGTACTAAATATGCAGAGGCATTTAGTATGCAATGTTAAATAATAATGTTAGTGACTTTCTATAGTAGATAATGTTGGGGAACATAGCATGCAATTTCAAAAAAAATCCTACGCTCACGCAAGATCTATCTAGGAGATGCATAGCAATGAGAGGGGGAGAGTGTGTCCACGTACCCTCGTAGACCGAAAGCGGAAGCGTTGGGTTAACGTTCTTGATGTAGTCGAACGTCTTCGCGATCCAACCGATCAAGTACCGAACGTACGACACCTCCGAGTTTAGCACACGTTCAGCTCGATGACGTCCCTCGAACTCTTGATCCAACAGAGGGTCGAGGGAGAGTTTCGTCAGCACGACAGCGTGGTGATGGTGATGGCGATGTGATCCACACAAGGCTTCTCCTAAGCACTACGATGCTATGATCGGAGGAGTAAACTGTGGAGGGGCACCGCACACGGCTAAGAGAAAAATTGATGTGCTATGGGGTGCCCCTGCCCCCGTATATAAAGGAGGGGCAGAGGAGGCCGGCCATAAGGGGGCGTGCCATGGGGGGAGTCCTACTAGGACTCCACTCCTAGTAGGATTTGCCCCCTCCCCCTTTTCCTTTCTCATCGGAGGGGAAAAGGAAGGCGAGGGAGATGGAGAGGAAAACGAGGGTGTCGCCCCCTCCCCTAGTCCAATTCAGACTCCCATGGGGGGCGCGGTGTAGGATCGAAAGTATGTCTAGAGGGGGGCGTGACTAGCCTACTTGAGCAAATAAAAATCTAGCCTTTTCCCAATTTTAAGTCTTGGCAGATTTTAACAACTTAGCACTAGTCAAGCAATCAACCTACACATGCAAGTCTAAGAGTATAGCAGCGGAATCTAAAACATTGCACATGAAGGTAAAGGGAGGACTTTTGGAGGGAGCAAACGAATGTAGACACGGAGATTTTTGGCGTGGTTCCCGTAGGTGGTGCTATCGTACATCCACGTTATGGAGACTTCAACCCATGAAGGGTAACGGTTGCGCGAGTCTACGGAGGGCTCCACCCACGAAGGGTCCACGAAGAAGCAACCTTGTCTATCCCACCATGGCTATCGCACACGGTGGACTTGCCTCACTAGGGTAGATGTTCACGAAGTAGGTGATCTCCTTGCCCGTACAAACTCCTTGATTCAACTCCACAATCTTGTCGGAGGCTCCCAAGTGACACCTAACCAATCTAGGAGACACCACTCTCCAAAAGGTAATAGACAGTGTGTTGATGATGGACTCCTTGCTCTTGTGCTTCAAATGATAGTCTCCCCAACACTCAACTCTCTCTCACTGATTTGGATTTGGTGGAAAGTAGATTTGAGTGGAAAGCAACTTGGAGAAGGCTACAGATCAAGATTCATATGGATGGAATGGAATATCTTGGTCTCAACACATGAGTAGGTGGTTCTCTCTTAGAAAATGAATGTTGGAAGTGCAGGCATGTTCTGATGGCTCTCTCCACGACTGAAGAGTGGGTGGAGGGGTATGTATGGCCTCCACACAAAATATAACCGTTACACAGAAATCACCAAACTCGGTGGGACCGAATAATGAAACTTAGTCAGACCGATTTAGTTCAATATGTGAACGTTAGGATTTTTGGTGGGACCGACATGTCAACTCGGTGGGACCGATTTCATTATGGTTAGGGCATAACGTAATCTTGGTGAGACCGATTACACAAACTCGGTGGGACCAATTTTGGTAATAAGCTAACCAGAGAGTTGGTCAGGCAAACTCGATGGGACCGATTCGCTCATGTCGGTGAGACCGAAACATTACGAAGGGGAAACAGAGAGTTTGCATCGCAAACTCGGTGGGACCGATCGCTCGTCACAGTTGGACCGAAACGTTACGAAGCGAAACAGAGAGTTTGCAATCCCATCTCGATGAGACCGAGATCCCTATCTGTAAGACCGAAGTGACTAGGGTTTGTGGCAGTGGCTATGTCTAATGAACTCGGTGGTGCCGGATAGGATGTTTCGGTGGGGCCAAGTTTGAGTTTTTGTTTGGGACATATGTGGATATGAGAACGTAGTTGAGGGTTTTGGGAGCATATCACTAAGCATTTTGAGCAAGCAACCTGTTGGGGATATTACTATTGAATATAAACCGGCCATGAGGGGCTGGGTTATGCCCATAGTGAGTTAGTCATGTTTGAAACCCATGAAGACAAGAAGTATGGCGCTTTACAGAGGAGATCTAACATGAAGGCCCAGGGCCCGAAGGCGGATTAGGGCCCGTAGACATAAACCGCCATATGATATGTAACTTATGTTGTAAGGTTAGGAAAAGTAGAAACCGAGCCGGGCACGTGTATGAGCCGGCCTCGGGATTCTGTAAACCGTCGGGCGTTAACCTGTGTGTATAAAGGGACGGCCCGACGGCGGTTTAGGGACAACAAACAATAATTGGAGAGCCTGACAAAGCGGATTCGCTCCCTGGTCATCAAAACCCTAGCAATTCCATCACAACCGGAGTAGGCTTTTACCTTCATCATAAGGGGCCGAACCAGTATAATTCCTTGCGTCCCTTGTCCGCTTTAACCCCTTTAAGCTAACCCGTCGCGATGGCTCCATGACTAAGTCCTTTCACGAGGACATCTGCCATAACAAAACCACGATAGTTGGCGCCCACCGTGGGGCTATCGCACGATGGTTTCGAGTTCTTGAAGGGAAGCTTCGAAGGAATCAAGGGATACGCTATGGGCCGGATGACCAAGAGTCGTCGCGGCAAGCTCTACATCGACGATGCAGGGTGGGGCCCCGAGGCCAGCTCGATTGAGTACGGGTACCGGGTCCCCTTTGGCAGAATACACGTCTTCATTGGCAAGATCGGTGAACCAGGCCCTGGGCCGGACATCTGCACCGACATCGTCGAGATGGCTCAGCATGCGAGACCTGCCCGAGTTCAGCATGCCGTAAAAAATGCCTTCATGGGAGTCATCCATGGAGCGGAATCTGAGGATAGATCGATATCTGGTGGCGAAACCGTCGTTTACTCTGATGACGAGTCTTCAACCAGAGAGACCGAGTCGCTGTATCAGCTGTATGATGGCCGGATTAGTGAAGGTTCCGATGCTGATGGTATTTTGGACCTCTCTGATCCACCGAGTCGAGTTGCGATCTTTATGGCTGGTACACAGTTAGTGCAGCATTCTTCTACAGTAGCGGCAATGATTTCCGGTTCAGTAGCTGCAACACCCACTGGTGCAGGAGGCTCCGCGCCAGCGCTGGTTCAGGTTTTGTCCGATTTATTCGACACTTTGGCAACGTTGCTGGCGGCTAAGGTTAACGCGGCAAATCAGGATCAGCATAACTCAGAGATTGCAAAGGTGAAGGATCAGATAGCTCAAGCTAAGGTAGATTTGGCAGCAGAGAACACCAGGATGGCCGCTGAGCGGGCCGAGTTAGAGGCACAGGCTTATCGGCTTATGCTGGATCAGAGTGCATTAGATGATGTCATGAGGAGAAGGTACCGGTCTCACCTACCTCCGGTTTACAAGGGAAGGAATCTCTTCAACACGCCAGGAGTAGGAACCAGCAACCAGCTAGTGGTAAACCGGATGGAGGCACCTGGAACGGGGGCACCGGTTCAGCCGCGCACAACGGATCCGCCTCGTCAGAACAATGTCCCATCACAGCATGTCTCAACACCTCCGGGTCATTACTCTAACCCGTTGGATAACATCATCGCCGCCGCTTCACGGTTGGCAACTCTCCCGTTCGAAAGCGAGTCTCCAGTAGCAGTGGAAACACGACGGGCTAGAGAGCTCCTTTAGACAGCTTTGACCCAACAGCAGGCTTATTCCTATAGTCGTGAGAGGATTCATTCAACCCCCTACCCAAGTCAGAGCTACAGCAGGCATATTGAAGAACCGGTTATATCAAACAGTGCGCGAAACCGTAACCCGCCGTCAGGGCATAACCCGGCGTGTGGCGGGCTAATGCCCTGGATGTGGTGGATCATGGTCGAGCACGTCGAGAAGCCGAGTTAGCAGCACAATATGCGGCTCATCAGCTTACTCCGGTTCTTCCGACCACTTCAGCGGAGCCAGGTGTGGTTTTCAGCTCTTTGGGGGTGCCGTGTCTCACCCCAGCCTTACGTAATGTGCGGCTGCCCAAGGATTTCAAGGGTCCTCGTAAGGTGCCCAATTACACTGCCGATTTACCCCCCGAATCATGGGTCGAGAGCTATGAGATGGCGATGGAGATGCTGGATGTGGATGATGCGGCATGTGCCAAGTACTTCACTATGATGCTGGAAGGAACAACTCGTACCTGGCTGAAAATTTTACCAGCTAACTCCATTGGATCATGGGCTAAGTTAAAAAGTCGGTTTATCCAGAATTTCAAAGATACATGTAAACAGCCCATGTCCATTGTGGACCTAGCCGCCTATGTTCAAGAGGACAGGGAGTCTACAACCCATTGGGTAAAGCGAGTCTCAGCTATTTTGCATTCATTAGACCGCATCAATGCAGATACAGCAGTCTTGACGTTGGAAGGTAATTGCCGGTTTACGCCTTTGAAACTGAAGTTGGGAAGGCTCAAGCGTCACTGCAATGACATGGCAACGCTTATGGCAGCTTTGGTTAAGTATGCCGATTCGGATAGTACCAAGGACCCTGAGTCTGAGGATGAAAAGCCAGGGAAGGGAAAGAAGAATGGCAGTGCCAAGGGGCAGCAGCATAACCCGGCGGGTCATGGGAACAACGGTCAGCGCAAGGCGGATAATAGCTTGGACTTTGTGGTTAACACCAACACTCAGGATAATGGTCAGCACCATACGGGTAAACCGCCCCAGCGGGGTGGAGGTTCAGGTCCCAATCTCGAGCGCATGTTAAACCAGCCTTGCCCAAAGCACGGGTCGAAAGAAAGGCCAGCTACGCACCTTCAGAAGGATTGCTTCATTATGCGGGAATTTAAAAATTCAAATCTTTTTCAGTACGACCATGGACCGCCCGGCAGTTCAGGGGGCGGTTTCCATGGGCCGGGTTATGGTGGTGGCAGCTCCGGTTCAGGATTTGAAGGCAACCAAAGAGGACCTGGAAATCAAGGCAGTCAGGGTAACCAGGGCGGCTATAATCATCAGGGGAATCAGCAGCAACAACAATCGGGTTATTAGAGTAATCCGAAGCAACTGAATAGTGGGCAGTACCATGTGTTCACCACTAGTTTCTGTAAGCGTGATCAGAATTTTTCATAAAAGGGCAGTAAACTCCATTGAACCGGTAGTGCCCCGTAATTTGCGCTAGTCTGAACAGCCCATTTTGTGGAGTCGAGAGGATCATCCACCCCGGGTTGATAATCCGGGTCATCTGGCCTTAGTGGTGGCACCTCAGGTTGGGGGTATAAGTTCACCAAGGTGCTCATGGATGGAGGGGGCAGTATTAATATCCTTTACTATGAAACCTTCCATCGCATGGGGTTGACAGATAAAAATCTTAAACCGCCGAACACCATTTTTTCATGGTGTGGTGCCTGGTAAATCGGCGTACCCAGTTGGCAAGATAGCTCTAGAGGTTGCTTTTGGAGATGATCATGATTCAAGATCAGAGACATTGACTTTTGAAGTAGTGAAAATTAAGAGTCCATATCATGCTCTGTTTGGACGGCCGGCTTATGTTAAGTTCATGGCAAGGCCCTGTGATGTTTATCTGCAGCTTAAGATGCCAGGTCATAAATGGACAATCACAGTACATGGGAGCAGGAAGATTGCTTTGGAATGTGAGGAAGGTGATGCGGCTTATGCTGAGTCGGTTTGTGCAATGGAGGAGTTGAAGTTCTATAAGGACAATGTTGATCCGTCAGATATGACTTCTCTGAAAAAGCCAACTACAGAGCATGATCCGGCTTTGAAGTTTAAATCGGCCGAGGAGACTAAGTTGGTTGACTTCGTTCCTGGTGATTCATCCAGGCAGTTCAGCATCAGTGATAACCTGGATCCGAAATAGGAAGACACGCTCATCGAGTTCATCCATGAGAACCGGGACATCTTTGCATGGGAACCTTCTGATATGCCAGGTGTACCAAGGGAACTCGTTGAGCACACTCTTAATATAGATCCTAAGTTTAAACCGGTCAGGCAGTTTCTCCGCCGCTTCAATGAAGAAAGGCGCAAGGCTATTGGTGAGGAGGTAGCCCGGCATTTGGCAGCAGGGTTTATTGTGGAGGTATTTCACCTTGAGTGGCTAGCTAATCCGGTGCTGGTACTTAAGAAGAACGTCACTTGGCGTATGTGTGTGGACTACACAGATTTGAACAAAGCATGTCCAGTTGATCCCTTTGCTCTCCCTCGTATTGATCAAATCATTGATGCTACGGCGGGTTGTGACCGTTTGTGTTTTCTGGACGCTTATCCTGGTTATCATCAGATCAAAATGGCAGTTAAGGACCAGGAGAAGACAACTTTCATAACTCCCTTTGGAGCCTTTTGCTATGTATCTATGCGGTTTGGGCTCAAGAGTGCCCAGGCGACTTATCAGCGCTATGTATAGAATTGTCTTCATAAACAGATTGGGCGCAATGTTCAAGCTTATGTGGATGATATTGTGGTGAAGTCTAGAAAGGAGGAAACATTGATAGATGACTTGAAGGAGACTTTTGATAACCTCTGGCTTTATAAGATGATGCTTAATCCGGCCAAATGTGTCTTTGGTGTACCGGCAGGCAAGCTCTTGGGTTTTCTGGTGTCTAACAGGGGCATTGAAGCTAATCCAGAGAAGATCACAACTATTATGTCTCTGGCTAAACCGGCGTGTATTAACGATGTGCGGCGACTGGCGGGTCGTATTATAGCATTGAGCCGGTTTATCAGCCGTTTGGGAGAAAAGGCAATCCTCTATATCAGATGATGAAGAAGACAGACCATTTCGTCTGGAGTGATGCTGCCAATGAAGCCTTTGAGAGTTTAAAGCGGCAGTTAGCTGAACCGCCTATCCTTGCTGCTCCTGTTGATAAAGAGCCCTTGTTGCTATATGTGGGTGCTAATTCTCGGGCTGTGGGTGTGGCTATTGTTGTGGAGCGCAAGGAGGCCGGATAGGAGTATCCGGTTCAACGGCCGGTTTATTACATCGTTGAGGTGCTTATTGAGTCCAAGCAGAGGTACCCGCATTGGCAGAAGCTGGTGTATGGGGTTTTCATGGCAAGCCGGAAGCTCAAGCATTATTTTCAGGGTCATCCTATCACGGTGGTCAGTTCTGCCCCCTTGGGGGATATCATCCAAAATAGTGAAGCAACTGGCCGGGTCGCCAAGTGGGCTATTAAGCTTGGGCCTCACTGGTTAAAATATATACCTCGTACAGCAATCAAGTCCCAAGCACTTGTGGATTTCATCAACGACTGGACAGAGTCGCAGGCACCGGAGGAAAAGCTAGATAACACCTATTGGACTATTCATTTTGATGGGTCCAGACAATTGGAAGGCTCGGGGCTGGAGTCATATTAACTTCCCCACAAGGTGATAAGTTTTTTTATGTTCCCCGTTTAATGTTCCCTTGCACTAACAATGTAGCTGAATATGAGGCCTTGCTCCATGGTCTTCAGATGGCTAAGGAGATGGATTTAAGCCAGATTAAGTGCTTTGGTGACTCGGACCTGGTAGCTCAACAGGTGTCTGGAACTTGGGGTTCCAAGGATCCACTCATGGAAGCGTATCGACGAGAGGTAGACATAGTGGCAGGTCATTTCAAGGGTTATCAGGTTGACCATATAGACCGGCAAAAGAATGAAGCGGCAGACACTTTAAGTCGCTTAGGCTCTCAACGTAAACCGGTGCCTCCCAATGTCTTTTTGCATGTGCTACATAATCCGTCGGTCAAGTTACCTACGGAGGAGGATTTAGCTGTTCCTGACCCGGAGGCTTAGTTAGTGGCATCTCTTCATGTTATCCCGGATTCGACGGTCTCATACTTGGCGTATATGAACCGGGGCGAGTTACTAGAGGATGAAACTTTTGCCCGGCAGATAATCCGGTGATCCAAGTCAATGACCATTATCAATGGGGAGTTGCATCATTGCGGCGTAACAGGGGCGTTTCAGCGTTGTGTGTCTCCTTAGGAAGGCTATGAGATTTTGTGTGAGATCCACGAAGGAGATTGTGGTCACCACGCTGGTTCAAAATCCTTAGTAGCTAAGGCCTTTCGGCACGGCGTCTATTGGTTGACGGCTCATGCTGACGCTGAGGATTTAGTAAAGCGGTGTCATGGTTATCAGAAGTTTGCACGCCGCACTCATGTTCTGGATCAAGAATTAAGGATGATTCCAATCACTTGGCTGTTTGCAACTTGGGGGCTGGATATGGTTGGGCCCTTTAAGAGGTCCAAGGATAAGAAGACCCACCTTTTGGTGGCGGTTGATAAATTCACCAAGTGGGTGGAGGAAGAGCCAGTCAGTAAGTGTGATGCAGCTACGGTGGTTCAATTCATCAAAAAGGTGATATTCCTTTTTGGTTTTCCACATAGCATCATAACCGATAATGGTACTAATCTGTCCAAAGGTGCTATGGAAGCATTTTGTCAACGTGAGCACATCCGGCTTAACGTGTCATCAGTGGCTCACCCCCAATCTAATGGTCAAGCAGACAGAGCCAATCAAGAGATTTTTAGAGGCATCAAGCTCCGGCTTATGGTTCCTTTAAAGCGGACGCCGGGTTGTTGGGTGGAGGAGTTACCTTCTATGTTATGGAGCATCAATACCACACCGAACAGATCTACGGGTTACACACCTTTCGTCATGGTCTACGGAGCAGAGGCGGTTCTCCCTAGTGACATCCGTCATGACTCACCCCGTGTGGCGGCTTATGTTGAACCTGATAATGAGAAAGCACGTCAGGACTCACTGGACCTATTAGATGAGGAGCGTGATCTTGTAGCGGTTCGTTCGGCAATTTACCAGCAAGACTTGCGACGCTATCACAGCCGCCGGGTTAAAACTAGAACTTTTCAAGAAGGTGATCTGGTGCTCTGGCTCATCCAGGATGAGACTGATATGCACAAGTTGTCCCCACCTTGGGAATGACCTTTTGTGGTCAGCAAAAATCTACACAACGGACCGTACTACCTTATTGATGTTCGAGAGCACAAAGACTCACGTAAATCGGAGGAGGAGACCCAACGGCCATGGAATATAGCTCATCTTCGGCCTTACTATACTTGAGCCACAGGCTCTTCTTATGTACATATTTATGACAATGTATATATTATGACCAATATAATAAACCGGAGCCTCAGCTAAAGCAGGGTCTCTGTTGTTTTTATTACATCATGTGTGGTTACATGGGGGCTTCTGTTTATAAAGCGGAGTTCTATTTCCCATTGATCCAGCTTATAAGGCCACATATTTCAAAGGAAATCACTTGGGGGCTTGGTCATATTCGAACCATAGCTACACCTCTTGATTGGCATAAGGCAATTAGGGAAATCACTTGGGGCTTGGTTGTAATTGAACCATAGCTACACATCTTGATCGGCTTAAGGCCAAGAGAGAATCATGTGGGGCCAAAGAGAGTGTTGCAACAGCACAACTCAAACATAGGCACCCACTGAGCACAACTCAAAAATTTGCTTGGGGGCTCTTTGCTTCTCAAAGAACAAAGAGCTTACACCCTTGCAATAGGCTATCAAGCCAGAATTGGAAGCCAGGTGTATTCACCTAAAACCCCGGGTTATCCTGCCTTTTTAAGTAAGCCACTCCATCCAGGTAATCCTGGTATGACCCGCCGAACGTTTGACAAGTCAATCTCATAGACCCTGAACTTGTCAAAGTTAAAACGACGATTGGTTAATGTGAGGTCCATCTTAAAAGGCTTCGAAAAATGGTATAACTCAGTGGCCTGGCAGCCCATGAAAAGCCTTGCATATTCTTTTTATGTTTTTATTTGCCAAGTTTTTTCTCCTTTGGTGAGTTTTATAATATCTTATGATAAACCGGCGTTTATTGACCCGGGTTGGCTTTCAACAATAAGTTGTAAGTACATGATCGGTTATAATCCGGTGTTTATTGACCCGGTCTGGTTTCGAGTACAAGTCACTAGCATTGTATATGGATACACCGGTGTTTATTATAACCTGGTACGGTTTTATCATAAACCGGCAAAACAGGGAAGGAGTTATCAATACCCAAGATTGGGCTTATAGCCCTAAATATACAAAAGTTGGTCAATCAACAGAGTGATTCAATATCACACGTATCATCTCTTTCATCTTTGATTATTTTCAAAGTACAGCCTTGGTTGTAAACCCCGGCTATATATTTGGGCATCATGACCCGTCCAGTGGTAAACCGCCAGGACACTTTCAAACTTCTTGTATGCAGGAACAGTTTGCATAACACCGCTACGGGTTATGAATATAATATATCCTAAAGCAGGATGGATTAACAGTATCAGGCAACATAAATATGCGTGATGGCATAGCAGACTAAGTATTTTCAACTAGCCTATTACAAGGCGCTTTAATGACCTCAAAGAATAATTGTTTTCAGCAAGTGTGGCAGTATGCAGAAGGCTAAACCGGCCTCCGGATCATGGCTCGTCACCAGGCTGACTTGAAGGTTGTGGGTCGTCTTGCGTTGGTGCATCCTCCTCCTCTCTACCCAGTGGCTGGAAGTCAATGGTTGCCCAATTGATTCGAGTTAAGGCTTGGAACACAACTTCATCACTTATAAGGTTGGAGGGGTCAACATTAGGGGCATATGTGTGCTTACGGATTGGCAGAATAAGATCCTCTACATCATGTGTTGGCGCAGGATATCTTTTATGATCAGCATCATAAACCAGCTGATAGTGAGAGAGATCTGTTTCCTCAGCCAATTTGCCCGCTAAGGGGCGCATTTCCCTTGTCAACCTTTGAAGACCGTCGTTGTTAAACTCTGAACCGTCCTCCTTTACACCAGGGTAGCCGCTGCCTATATCCGACGGTTCAAGATCTGGTATCCATGCCTTAGTCCAGATTAGCGCAGTCAGCCCACCTGACCTTGCAGCTGATCTTTTTAGTTGGTCCAACCGGGCAGGAAGCATTGACAACTTCTCAATGGTTTCCTTTATCAAGGTTGGAGGCGGTTTGTTATGAGCAGCGGTGCAAATGGCCTGTTGGGCTCCGGAATATAGCTGCTCTGTCAGAGTATAGGCCGCCTTCAGCTTCATCCGCAAGTCAGAGCCCAGATGGGTAATGCGAGTTCTTGTGTCATTGCAAGCACCAGTAAACCGGTAACTGATGAGATAATGTATATTGAAAAACTTCAGATGAGGATACTTACCAAACACAGCAGAGGTCATGGCATTTATTTGCCTCTTTAAGCCGGTCAGCTCTTCGGACACCCTTTTAAGGGCTGCTTCTGCATCTTTAGCTGTCTTTTGCAGTGTGGTTTTCTCCATGCCCCAATCCGCCCATTCCTTCTTCAAAGTTTCCTTCAGCTTCTCCATGGCTGCTAAGGCACTGTTTAGTTCCTCTTTGGCTTTGGAGGTTTCTGCTTGCTGGGATTTGATATTTTCTTGAAGGTCAGCGGTTTGGGCTTCCTTTTTGCTCAGCTCAGCCTATAAGAGAAAGACATATTATGAGGTGGCAGTGAATATTGGAACTCCCAAGCACATAACAAGTTATACACTTGGCACTTGGGGGCTAATGCCTATTTGCTTGATTATCAGAATTTTTTTAACAAGTCCCAAGCACAATACAAGTATTATTCTTGACACTTGGGGGCCAATGTACGTTTGCTCAAAGTAACATTGGCTAAAGTCCCGGTTTAGCTTGGAAAGATAAACCGGCCCTTGGGGACTACACAGGCGAAAGTTAAAGGATTACAATGTTAAAGTACCGGTTCATCTTAAAAGGATCAACCGGCCTTTGGAGGATAAGCATGCATAGTTGAGATATTGCAAAGTCCTGGTTTAAGATTGACATCATAAGTCGGCCCTTGAGGGCTACTGGAGTTGGTACTTGAAATTGGACATAAGAGAGAAACAATTATGTAGTTACCTCATATCATTCCTTCATCAGATTCACTAAACCGGTTTCCTAGTTGCGGTTTGTGTACAGACGGTTTAAAAAACCAGAATGAAGTTCTTGGGCGTTGAGATGGGCGTAGCTTGACAAGTCTGTGCTCCACTTGCCTTTGTCCATAGCAGAAAGTTCTTCCTTGGCACTATGCTTTGATAACGCAACAGGATTGCCAGGGGTGGTGTGGCCAACACCAGTAATCATAATGTCATCTTGCTTGTCACCAGCAGCCTTGACTGGAGGTAACGATTTATCAGTTGCTTTAGCCGGACTGGATGGTTTATCATCAGTGCAGACCGGGCTTGTCAGTTTATCAGCATGGTCTGTTGCATCAACTTCTACTTGTTCAACAACAAAGTCATGATCTTGAGACGGCGGATCATCAAACATGGCATCAGCATTTGTTCCTTCCGGTTCTGGAGTTCTTTCTGGTTCAATAACCACATCGTCATCAGACGGTTTATCTACCCGAGCTTTCTTGGTGGGTCTGGCCTTGGCTCTGAAAGAAAAAGATATAAAGGTCAGTATAACATGCAAATATAAAGCGTCAAAAGGAGTAAGATTAAAGTGTTTACCCAGGAACAGTCTTAAGAGGAGGGAGCTGTGTGGCTGTTGACTTGCCAGATGATGAATGAGGTGTTCCCTGATAATTTGAATCGGATGGATTAAGAGGTTGTCAGAAATAACCCGCCTTGGGATAAGAAGTATCGGAAGTGTGTGAGACCTCAGATCGACGTTTCCGAACTGGAGTGTTCGGTAAACTGGCTGATGTGACTACTTGGCCGCTGTGCCAGGTTGTGCGGCGAGCTTCGTGTTGCTGCTTATTCAAAAGAAAGTGTGGGTCCAAGTGAGCTAGGGGGTGAGAAAATCTTACTTTCTGGATTGCTTGACGGATTTTTTGTGTTGGCAGAGGGTCTGAACCGGAGGAAAGGATAATTACCTCTACATCATCGGCTTGGCTGCCTTCAGCATCATCCTGAAAATAATCATTGTCAATGAGGTGTATCAAAAACGAACCAAGAGAGTCAAGTTCTACCTCTGAGGCCGGATTATCAAGATCATCATCGAGGTTCAACCAGGTGGATTCAGCTGCCTTCTTCTTGGTAGGTTTCTTGACAACCTTGGTCTTAGGTCGAGGGGTCTTGGCCGGTTTATCTTGAGTTTTCTTCTTCCAAAATGGATTGTCACCTTGTTAAAAGATTGACAGAGGATATAAAAGATTGCACAGTTAAGAATATCAAGTACAAGCAGGAGTGAGGCAATTCTTACAGGTGGCGGTTTATTCAAGTCATAGAAGGGACTTAACCCAGTCCTGCTGCACACAGCTTCCGATTCATTCAATATTTTCTGAACAGACTCAGTAACTTCAACCTCTGTTAGCTGAATATCAATATGTCGTTGAGGATCTTTTGAGTCCCCTGTGTACTCACACATTAAACTGGGGCGACGTCTTAACGGTAAAATACTCCAAGATATCAGCAACGAACAAAGTCAACTCCCGTCAAACCGTTAGCCATGAAAGCTCTGAGCTTGGCGAGTTGTGGTGCATATGTGGCCCATTCCTTGGCAGTCAGACATTGCGGAAATGGATGTGTGTTGGTAAGACGGTGAGCATGATAACCCGGCAGAGGGTTCTCATCTTTAGGGGAAGTATCCTTATAGTAGAACCAAGTCTGGTTCCAATCCTTAGGATGGCTATGAAGTTTGGCATGAGGGAAGCTGACGTCCTCCCTTTTCTGAATGGAGACGCCGCCATGTTCGGTGTTGGGCCCGTCTACAAATTCAGTACGACGGTTCAAATAGAAAAAATCCCTGAACAATTCAACGGTTGGCTCTTCTTGCAGATAGGCCTCACAAAACACTTGAAAGTCGCAAATATTGCACACAGAGTTGGGTCCAATATCTTGAAGGTGGATCTGGAAGTTGGCAGGCACATCACGAAAAAACTTGGATCCGAGCGGTTTAAAACCACGACTCATGTGATCAACAAATACCACTACCTCGCCGTCCTTAGGGATAGGAGGGTTTTCTGGACCGGGAATGCGCCAGTGGATTTTGCTTCGTTTTGGTAAAGCGCCAGTTCTGACGCATCCATCTAGCTGCTCTTCAGTAACCTGGGAAGGGACCCAGTTACAAGTATAAAATTGTTTGGCCATTTCGAAGGAAGAGCTAGAAAAATATTGATGCCGGTTTAAGACTCAGGGTTGGCGAGCATAAAGTATAACAAGATAAGGAAAAAGGTATTCAAGCAGGAAAAATTGTTAAACCGGAGGTTGATCCTCTTATAAATGGTGAAGCAATTGGCGGTTTACAAGGGGACTAATGGCATATGGCAGATTATTTTTTAAAGGATAAACCGCCTGCGCAGACGATGAAAGTACAAAGCTGAAGAAAAAATGACTAAGTGAGGAAAAACAGGTTTCACAGTTTCACATTGGAATTTTGGATCAATCGCATATTAGGAAAAGGAAAAGATTTAGACCTAAAAGTTGGTGCTTGAGCAGCTCGCGATGTCCTAGATGAGTTTTTGTACACAAAAGGCATGGTTTGATAGGAAAAATAAGGACTATCATTGCTACCGCACAAAGGAACATCAAGTTTGAAGTCTGTGATATAGGATCTAATGAAGAACAAGGGTAGAACGCCATGAAGCTTCTACGAACTCGCAAGAACCCTAGCAGGTCTACAGAGGAAGGGAAGAGGAACTTACCGAAGTTGTTGAAGCAGCAGAGGCGCACTGTGTTTTTCTGGAACGTTCAGGTTGATGCAGCGGCCGGAGGTGAAGATGAGGGCGGAGCTTGAAGACGGCGGCTACGCGTACGGGTCAGGTCGGCGCGAGGAAGAAGTGAGGAGGCAAGAGGGAAAAAATGAAAAGGACCCCCGATCTTATTTATAAGGCGAAGGGATAAGTGACAGGTGCGAAAATCGAGGAGCCCAAAAAATTGGATCTGTGGCAGAGCGGTCGCCTCAATTGTCGGATGTTCATTAATGAAGGTGAGACATACAATTTTTAATAACAGGTGACGTCATGGCGGTTTATTACAATCTTGGAGGATGACGTCATGGCGATTTACAAAATTTATGCGAAGGTGCTGAAGGAGGAATTTTCTAAGTGTTGAAGATTGACATGAACAAGTTCAAGTCAATCTGGGGCCTAATGTTGGGGATATTACTATTGAATATAAACCGAACATGAGGGGTCGGGTTATGCCCACAGTGAGTTAGTCATGTTTGAAACCCATGAAGACAAGAAGTATGGCGCTTTACAGAGGAGATCTAACATGAAGGCCCAGGGCCCGAAGGTGGGTTAGGGCCCGTAGACATAAACCGCCATATGATATGTAACTTATGTTGTAAGGCAAGGAATAGTAGAAACCGAGCCGGGCACGTGTATGAGCCGGCCTCGGTATTCCGTAAACCGCCGGTCGTTAACCTGTGTATATAAAGGGACGACCCGGCGGCGGTTTAGGGACAACAAACAATAACTGGAGAGCCAGGCAAAGTGGATTCGCTCCCTGGTCATCGAAACCCTAGCAATTCCATCACAACTGGAGTAGGCTTTTACCTTCATCATAAGGGGCCGAACCAGTATAATCCCTTGCGTCCCTTGTCCGCTTTAACCCCTTTAAGCTAACCCGTCACGATTGCTCCACGACTAAGTCCTTTCACGAGGACATCTGCCGTGACAAAACCACGACACAAGCCGTTAAGCAACACCTCATCCCCTTTCAATAGTATTGGCTTTTCCTATGGACTCAATGTGATCTTGGATCACTAAAAGTAAAATGTAGAGTCTTGAGCTTTAGAGCTTGAGCCAATCTTTTGTCCTTAGCATTTTGAGGGATCCACATTCCTAATCCATGCCATGCCAATCATTGAGCTTTCATAAAATATTTATCTTGAAATAGCATTAGCTCAATGAGCTATATGTTGTTAAGAATTACCGACACCACCCAGGGATAGTTGCACTTTGAATCTCCCCCTTTTTGGTAATTGATGAAAACATATAGATCAAAGCTTCGACAAATAATAATAAGATTGAAATATATTGTCGCTTTGAGAAGTATGTGATAAGCAAGAGCTCCCCTAAATTTGTGTATTATTTAAAATTCACTTTTGAATGCAAATGCACAATCAATTAGGATCATGGGTTACTCTCCATGTCACATACATCTTGGTGGAGCGCTCAAAATGATAGAAATTAAAAGCATGCACTCATCACCAAGCAAAGTGAATGATCATATATGGGATATAAGAGATAATATCATCCAGGAAAGCATTAAAGTAGCATATGATCAAACACATGATCAAACAAGTATCTCACACAGACATAGAGTATCAACCAAACACACAATAAAGTTCAACCAAAAGCAAGAGATACAAAGAAGCAAAACACTCTCTCTCAAAGCCTATGATCTATACATTTCTCCCCCTTTGGCAACAAGTTACCAAAAAGATTGAAAATGCATAGTGCTATGCGTCTCTCAGGCTCGGTCTTCGGGAAGTGGTGTAGAGAGAACTCCAAGGACTAAGGCATTTGTTGATGTAGTTGGAGCTGGTGGAGTGGGTGCTGGAGGTAGCACTGAAGCTGTAGCTGCTGGTGCTGACGATGTAGCTCTAGAATCTGGTACTAGCACTGCAGCAGACCTCTGACTCCTAGGCACTCGCTGTAACGCATCCGTAGTTGCCTTCCCTCTCCTCTCCTCAGCTTCCTCCTGGAGATGCTCAACTGCTGTCTGTATCTCAGTAACCTTTAGATCAAGATCATAATTTTTTTTCTCAATGATCCCCTCCAAGCTCTCCTGATTCCGAGTCAGGGTGGCCAAGCCCTTCTCAATCCTCAATGTAGATTGGATCAGATATGCTAGTTGATCTTGCTTGCTCTTCAGGAACACCTGAGATGCTTCCTCTACACTTGGCATCCTTGCAGCTTTCTCTGCCTTTGCTTTAGTTCTCTTCTCTTGTGCTTGTGATGATGAAGCTTCATCCTCATTCATCACAACCGTGTTGTCTTCAAATTCATGGTACAGAGGTAGATGCTCCTTTTCCAACAAGTAAGTGCATGTGCCCATCCTGGAGTTGATGAGCCCCTGAATATGTGGAGCATACCCACATGATCTCTTCTGGTCAACAACTGTCCTCTTGATTGTCTCTACAATCAAACTCATGACCTTGAATTTTTTAGGCGCATCAAATATTTGCAGCAAGTTGATGGAATGTCCTCTAATCATCTTGTGATCTCTAGACTTGGGTAGCAAAGTATGCCTTAAGATGGTGTTGATAGTAGGTAGACTAGACAACAAATTGTGTACAGATCCAAGCTTGTGTGTCTCCAAAGCTTTATCAGGGATCTCTTTGTACATTTTTGCCATAGAGTTGTGGTCTTTCTTCTTCTTGGCATACACATCCAAATCATCATCATGTTCCTCTGGGGCGTTGATCAACTTGGCCCATTCTTCAACAGTTGATTGGTACCTCGCACCTTCAGACATCCATACTATACTTCCATCTAGATAGAAATGAGCAGTGGAGTAAAATTGCATAACTAGCTCATCATTCCATTTGGTCAACTTTTGACCCACAAACTCATCAACTCCACAAGCATTTAAGCCGTCTTGTACACCTGGGAAGTGATCTTCATTTTCTTTGATGTATTCCCAATCAACCCATCTCATGTCACAGAAAATTGGCTTCTTGTCAAGCAGAATAGTCTCATAGAAGTCTTGTTGTTCTTTTGTGTGGAACATATAGTCAACAGCGGTTCTCCTCCTCATAGCATAGGGAGCAGACTGTCTCCACAATCTCAGTCCTGAATCCTTCCTAATATGCATGTCCTCAGCCACAAGATGAGCATCACTGTGGTCTGGAATCTTGGGTTTCAGTTTTCTTAGCACAAGGGCTTCATCATCCTCTTCTTCAACTTCAGGCACTGGGGCCTTGTTCTTTTCTTCCGCAGAAATGTTTCTGGTGCTTCTCTTGGGCTTAGAAGGCTTATGAGCTTGAGCTGTTGCTTTGGGAGCAGTTTTGGGCTTTGAAGCAGTAGCCCCTGAGTTGATAGCATCTCCCATAAGCTTTTGTGACTTGGGTGCTGGTGCATCATCCTCTTCCTCTTCCTCTTCTTCTGCTGGATCTTTTAACATGGAGGATCACCCAAGGACTCTGGCAGTGGTCTTCTTGACCCTCTCCTTCCTCTTCTTCCCATCTCCAGCCTTTTTGGGTTCAAGAGTTAATTCCATAGTTTCTTGAGTGGAGGCTCTAGCCTTAGACATAGGAATCCTTTTTGTTGGTGCCTTCTTATTCAACCCTAGCTTAGTTGTTGCAGCTATGCCATACTCTTTCTTAAACACCTTGTTCTTGGAGCTGTCTTCCTCCTCAGTGGCCATATAGTCCTCATCTTCAGAATTTGAGGTTTTCTTCTTCCTTGACCTGGTGGCTGCCTTTGGCAAATTACTGGGAGTGCTCCTGCTTCCATCATCTGAGGTACTTGAGGGACTAGTGCCCTCACTCAATTGCACTTGTTCTTCTGACCTATTATGACTATCACTCTGGTCTGACATTCTGGCAAGCAAACCGACAGCAAACTCTGTGCTAGATGTAGATAAGGTAGAGTGGATGAGCATCACAAAGTGCAGACTTTTTGCAAAACAGATGACTCAAAAACTTAGTTTTAGTTCTCCACAGAAAGCATTTTGGAGCTACCGATTTGTTAAACTCGGTGATACCGAAGCAATTTTTGGAACCTAAACTAGTGAACTCGATCAGACCGAGTCATAGTTCGGTGGCCCCGAGACTGCTAGGGTTTCATAGAGAATCGAACTCGGTCACACCGATTTGCAATTTTCGATCAGACCGAAAACACATGTGCAATGGCCTAAGCCAAATCAGTGAGACCGATTTCTACAACTCGGTCGGTCCGAGATGAGTTCAATGGAAATCTAACCCTAAATTTTCGAATCAAACTTAACCTAAAGTATGTTTTCTCTAGATAGATTGTTTTCATCGTGGTAAAGATCATGGCAAAGCAATGTGCTATGAATCGGAGTAAGGAAATAGCACAAAGAGTCGAACCCATACCCTAGTTCGGTGGGAGTTTGCTATGGCGACAACGGCGGAGCAAAATTCCGTTGACGGCTACGGAAACTGATATGTCTCCAATGTATCTATAATTTTTTATTGTTCCATGCTATTATACTATCTATTTTGGATGTTTAATGGGATTTATTATACAGTTTTATATTATTTGTGGGACTAACCTACTAACCAAAGGCCCAGTGCAAATTGATGTTTTTTTGCCTATTTCAGTGTTTCGCAGAAAAGGAATATCAAACGGAATGAAACCTTCGGGAGAGTGATTTTTGGAACAAACGCAATCCAGTAGACTTGGAGTGGACGTCAAGGAAGCATCGAGGAGGCCACGAGGCAGGGAGGCGCGCCCAGGGGGCAGGCGCGCCCCCACCCTCGTGGGCCCCTCGTGGCTCCCCTAACCGACTTCTTTCGCCTATATATATACTCATATACCCCAAAAACATCCGAGAGCACCACGAAACCCTATTTCCACTGCTGCAACCTTCTATACCCAAGAGATCCCATCTGGAGGCCTTTTCCAGAGCTCCGCCGAAGGAGGAATCGATCACGGAGGGCTTCTACATCAACACCATAGCCTCTCTGATGATGTGTGAGTAGTTTACCACAGACCTTCGGGTCCATAGTCATTAGCTAGATGGCTTCTTCTGTCTCTTTGGATCTCAATACAAAGTTCTCCTCGATTCTCTTGGAGAAAAATTCGATGTACTTCTTTTTGCGGTGTGTTTGTCGAGATGCGATGAATTGTGGGTTTATGATCAAGATTATCTATGAACAATATTTGGTTCTTCTCTGAATTCTTTTATGTATGATTTGTTATCTTTGCAAGTCTCTTCAAATTTTTATCAGTTTGGTTTGGCCTACTAGATTGATCTTTCTTGCAATGGGAGAAGTGCTTAGCTTTGGGTTCAATCTTGCGGTGTCCTTTCCCAATGACAGCAGGGGCAGCAAGGCACGTATTGTATTGTTGCCATCGAGGATAAAACGATGGGGTTTATATCATATTGCTTGAGTTTATCCCTCTACATCATGTCATCTTGCCTAATGCGTTACTCTATTCTTATGAACTTAATACTCTAGATGCATGATGGATAGCGATCGATGTGTGGAGTAGTATTAGTAGATGCAAAATCATTTCGGTCTACTTGTCGCAGACGTGATGCCTATATACATGATCATGCCTAGATATTATCATAACTATGCACTTTTCTATAAATTTCTCGACAATAATTTGTTTACCCACCGTAATATTTATGCTATTTTTGGAGAAGCCACTAGTGAAACATATGGCCCCCGGGTCTATTTTCCATCATATAAGTTTCCAATCTATTTTACTTTGCAATCTTTACTTTCAATCTATATCATAAAAATACCAAAAATATTTATCTTATTATCGCTATCAGATCTCACTTTTGCAAGTGGCCGTGAAGGGATTGACAACCCCTTTATCGCGTTGGTTGCCAGGTTCTTATTTGTTTGGGTAGGTGCGAGGCGACTTGCGTGTAGTCTCCTACTAGATTGATACGTTGGTTCTTAAAAACTGAGGGAAATACTTACGCTAATTTGCTGCATCACCCTTTCCTCTTCAAGGGAAAACCAACGCAGTGCTCAAGAGGTAGCACGAAGGATTTCTGGCGCCGTTGCCGGGGAGATCTACGCCAAGTCAAGTCAAGTCAAGAAATACCAAGTACCCGTCACAAACTCTTATCCCTCACATTATATTATTTGCCATTTGCCTCTCGTTTTCCTCTCCCCCACTTCACCCTTGCCATTTTATTCACCCTCTTTTCCATTTGCCCTCTTTTTCGTTCGTCTCTTTTTGCTTGCTCCTTGTGTGTCTGTGTGTTAGGTCTTTGGTTTTTGCTATCATGTCTAGTCCTTCTATCATTGTTTGTACTCCCGATCATGAAGTTCTCAATTTAAAATAAGCTTGGTTCAGGATGATGGAATCTTATCGTAATTGCACCTTAGAGGTGAATTTTAGAATTTCACTTCACAATTTTTATGTTGGACTAAGTATGTCCCATAGACAACTCTTGGATAGCGTTGCCAAAGGAAATATTATTGATATTGATCCCAGTTTTGCACAAGAAATCATAGAGGGAATAATGGGAACACTACCTCAACAAAAGGGGCCACATCATATCCAGGAAGAGACACAAGTTTTTGAGAAGATTTCCTAAGTAACGAAAATTTTACAGAAGTCTCTTGAACCTCTTAAGAGTGTTAGCGGAAACCTTAACTGCATGAATATGTTAATTACCCTGTGCAACAAGCGGTTGGAATCTTTAGACCTAGAAATTTCTGAATATGAAGGGAAACGTAAAGAACCTCCCGGATTCGAGCATGAACCCGCTAAAAACTTAAAAACCAAAGATGATAATACCTAGATCTATTCTTGTTTTTATGCCTAGCTAGGGGCGTTAAACGATAGCGCTTGTTGGGAGGCAACCCAATTTTATTTTTGTTTCTTGCTTTTCGGTTCTGTTTAGTAATAAATAATTCATCTAGCTTCTGTTTAGATGTGGTTTTATTCTTTTAATTAGTGTTTGTTCCAAGTAGAACCTTTGGCAAGACTTGGGGGGGGGGGTAGTTTTTGCGATCTTGCTATAAAAAACAGAAACTTTAGCGCTCACGAGATTTGCTGCCATTTTTTTTACTGGAGAGTGCGATTTGGTTGGTTCTTTTTTCAGATGATTAATAGAAAAATTTCTCACGTCCACCAATTTATTTCAGAAATTTTGGGGTTACAAAAGTATTCGAAACCTACAGATTACTACAGACTGTTCTGTTTTTGACAGATTCTGTTTTTCGTGTGTTGTTTGCTTATTTTGATGAATCTATGGCTAGTATCGGGGGGTATGAACCATAGATAAGTTGGAATACAGTAGGTTTAACACCAATATAAATAAATAATCATTTCATTACATTACCTTAAGTGGTGGTTTGTTTTCTTATAGTAACCGAGCTCATGATATTTTCTGTTGAGTTTTGTTTTGTGAAGTTTTCAAGTTTTGGGTAAATATTTGATGGATTATGGAATAAGGAGTGGAAAGAGACTAAGCTTGGGGATTCCCAAGGCACCCCAAGGTAAAATTCAAGGACAACCAAAAGCCTAAGCTTGCGGATGCCCCGGAAGGCTTCCCCTCTTTTGTCTTCGTCCATCGGTAACTTTACTTGCTGCTATATTTTTATTCACCACATGATATGTGTTTTGCTTGGAGCATCTTTTATGATTTGAGTCTTTGCTTTCTAGTTTACCACAATCATCCTTGCTGTACACACCTTTTGGGAGAGACACACATGAATCGGAATTTACTAGAATACTCTATATGCTTCACTTATATCTTTTCAGCTAGAAAATTTTGCTCTAGTGCTTCACTTATATCTTTAAGAGCACGGTGGTGGTTTTATTTTATAGAAATTATTGATCTCTCATGCTTAACTTATATTATTTTGAGAGTCCTTTAGAATAGCATGGTAATTTAGTTTGGCTAGAAAATTAGTCCTAATATAATAGCCATCCAAGATGGGTATAATAAAAACTATCATAAAAAGTGCATTGAATACTATGAGAAGTTTGGTACTTGATGATTGTTTTGAGATATGAAGATGGTGATATTAGAGTCATGCTAGTTGAGTAGTTGTGAATTTTAGAAATACTTGTGTTAAAGTTTGTGATTCCCGTAGCATGCACGTATGATGAACCGTTATGTGATGAAGTCGGAGCATGATTTATTTATTGATTGTCTTATGAGTGGCGGTCGGGGACGAGCGATTGTCTTTTCCTACCAATCTATCCCCCTAGGAGCATGCGCGTAGTACTTTGTTTCAGTAACTAATACATTTTTGCAATAAGTCTGTGAGTTCTTTATGACTAATGTTGAGTCCATGGATTATACGCACTCTCACCCTTCCACCATTACTAGCCTCTCTAGTACCGCGCAACTTTCGCTGGTACCATAAACCCACCATATACTTTCCTCAAAACAGCCACCATACCTACGTATTATGGCATTCCATAGCCATTACAACATATATTGCCATGCAACCTACCACCGTTCCGTTTGTTATGACACGTTTCATCATTGTCATATTACTTTGCATGATCATGTAGTTGACATCATATTTGTGGCAAAGCCACCTTTATAATTCTTTGATACATGTCACTCTTGATTCATTGCACATCCCGGTACACCGTCGGGGGCATTCACATAGAGTCTTATTTTGTTCTAGTATCGAGTTGTAAATTTTGAGTTGTAAATAAATAAAAGTGTGATGATCATCATTATTAGAGCATTGTCCCAAGTGAGAAAAGGATGATGGAGACTATGATTCCCCCAGAAGTCAGGATGAGACTCCGGACGAAAAAAATAGAAGGCCATAAAAAAGCGAGAAAAAGGCCCAAGTAAAAAAGGAGAGAAAAAGAGAGAAGGGAAAATGTTACTATCCTTTTACCACACTTGTGCTTCAAAGTAGCACCATGATCTTCATGATAGAGAGTCTCCTATGTTATCACTTTCATATGCTAGTGGGAATTTTACATTATAGAACTTGTATTGTATATTCCAATGATGGGCTTCCTCAAAATGCCCTAGGTCTTCGCGAGCAAGCGAGTTGGATGCACACCCACTTAGTTTCTTTTTGAGCTTTCATACACTTATAGTTCTAATGCTTCTGTTGCATGGCAATCCCTACTCACTCACATTGATATCTATTGATGGGCATCTCCATAGCCCGTTGATATGCCTAGTTGACGTGAGACTATCTTCTCCTTTTTGTCTTCTCCACAACCACCATTCTATTCCACCTATAGTGCTATGTCCATGGCTCACGCTCATATATTGCGTGAAGATTGAAAAAGTTTGAGAACATCAAAAGTATGAAACAATTGCTTGGCTTGTCATCGGGGTTGTGCATGATTTAAATACTTTGTGTGGTGAAGATAGAGCATAGCCAGACTATATGATTTGTAGGGATAAATTTCTTTGGCCATGTTATTTTGAGAGGACATGATTATTTTGCTAGTATGCTTGAAGTATTATTATTTTTATGTCAACATTAAACTTTTGTCTTGAATCTTTCGGATCTGAACATTCATGGCACAATAAAGAAAATTACATAGAAAATTATGCTAGGTAGCATTCCACATCAAAAATTCTGTTTTTATCATTTACCCACTCAAGGACGAGTAGGAATTAAGCTTTGGGATGCTTGATACGTCTCCAACGTATCTATAATTTTTTATTGTTCCATGCTATTATATTATATGTTTTGGATGTTTAATGGGCTTTATTATACACTTTTATATTATTTTTGGGACTAACCTACTAACCAAAGTCCCAGTGCAAATTGCTGTTTTTTTTGCCTATTTCATAGTTTCGCAGAAAAGGAATATCAAACGGAATGAAACCTTCGGGAGAGTGATTTTTGGAACAAACACAATCCAGGAGAATTGGAGTGGATGTCAAGGAAGCATCGAGGAGGCCACGAGGCAGGGAGGTGCGCCCAGGGGGGTAGGCGCGCCCCCACCCTCGTGACTCCCCTGGCCGACTTCTTTCGCCTATATATACTCATATACCCAGAAAACATCTGAGAGCACCACGAAACCCTATTTCCACCGCCGCAACCTTCTGTACCCAAGATACCATCTTGGGGTCTTTTCCGGAGCTCCGTCGGGGGGGGGGGGGAATCGATCACGGAGGGCTTCTACGTCAACACCATAGCCTCTCCGATGATGTGTGAGTAGTTTACCACAAACCTTCGGGTCCATAGTTATTAGCTTAGATGGCTTCTTCTCTCTCTTTGGATCTCAATACAAAGTTCTCCTCGATTCTCTTAGAGATCTATTCGATGTAATTCTTTTTGCAGTGTGTTTGTCGAGATCCGATGAATTGTGGGTTTATGATCAAGATTATCTATGAACAATATTTGGTTCTTCTCTGAATTCTTTTATGTTTGATTTGTTATCTTTGCAAGTCTCTTTGAATTATCAGTTTGGTTTGGCCTACTAGATTGATCTTTCTTGCAATGGGAGAAGTGCTTAGCTTTGGGTTCAATCTTGCGGTGTCCTTTCCCAGTGATAGCAGGGGCAGCAAGGCATGTATTGTATTGTTGCCATCGAGGATAAAAAGATGGTTTTTTTTATCGTATTGCTTGAGTTTATCCCTCTACATCATGTCATCTTGCCTAATGCATTACTCTGTTCTTATGAACTTAATACTCTAGATGCATGCTGGATAGCTGTCGATGTGTGGAGTAATAGTAGTAGATGCAGAATCTTTCGGTCTACTTGTCGCGGACGTGATGCCTATATAAATGATCATGCCTACATATTCTCATAATTATGCACTTTTCTATCAATTGCTCGACAATAATTTGTTTACCCACCGTAATACTTATGCTATTTTGAGAGAAGCCACTTGTGAAACCTATGGCACCGGGGTCTATTTTCCAACATATAAGTTTCCAATCTATTTTACTTTGCAATCTTTACTTTCAATCTATATCATAAAAATACCAAAAATATTTATCTTATTATCTCTATCAGATCTCACTTTTGCAAGTGGTAGTGAAGGGATTGACAACCCCTTTATCGTGTTGGTTGCCAGGTTCTGATTTGTTTGTGTAGGTGCGAGGCAACTTGCGTGTAGTCTCCTATTGGATTGATACCTTGGTTCTCAAAAACTGAGGGAAATACTTATACTACTTTGCTGCATCACCCTTTCCTCTTCAAGGGAAAACTAACGCAGTGCTCAAGAGGTAGCAGAAACCAGCGGCGGGAGGTCGTTGGCGGCGAGGAGACGATCCGAAGCCCTGAGGAGGCAGAGTAGGATGCGCGCGGTCTGAGGAGGTTTGAAGAAATTTCCAAATTATCACTCGTGGGTTTATATATGCTGACCTTGTCGGTGTGACCGAGTGGAACAACTCGGTGGCACCGAGATGCAGAATTGTAAGCGGTTACTACAACTCGGTGTGACCGAAAATTTCAAATCGGTTGCACCGAGATTGAAAACCTAGGTCAACTTAGTGAACTCAGTGTGACCGAAATGGATGAATTGGTCATGCCGAAATGCACAAAGAGGTTTTGGAAGTTTAAGTCTATGACGAATCGGGGACTCCGGGTGCTCCTCACATGGAGTGGTTCGAATCTGACTTGATGAAACTTTGTGATGTAGCATGAATAGAGTTTGAGACGAGAAAAGCATAGATAGCTACAGGGTGTTCTTAGGCATTCTTGTCCATCCACTTGGCAAAAGATAAAATGCCAAAAAATCAAAAAAACAAGTGGATGTCCTCGAATGAGTAAAATATGCAACCAACATGCTCACACAATAAAATGGGAAATGAAATATGTGATAAAGCATGCACAAACACTCTAGCATCTATCAAGAAATTGGCGATGACTAGGTCATCTATATATGAGTATATTGACTGAGGAGTCAAATGAGAACATTTGATCGTAGGTCATACTCATCGTTTAAGCACAAGTGGGGTTGCCACTTTTACATAAAGCATTGTTGTACTCACACCTTTAGAGTTGATTTAGCTCAATTGATTAGAGTAAAGCTCCACCTAGATGTGATATCCCCCCTAAGAGGGATGAACTAACCTTGGGTTTTGTCGATGATGACTTCATGTAGGTGTTGATGATGTAGGTGCGCAATGTTGATGTAGATCATTCGGAACAATCCATTGGAGTGAGTTGCACTTTCAATACCTACATGGGTTAGTCCCACAAGGAACAAACAAGGATATCCATAGACATAGAGTGATGTACACACAAGATGGTGTCCATGAAAGAATTAGGTTACCTTGTCCCTTGTCTTACCAACAAGAGGGTTTGTGACTCCTAGAACTAGTGCAAGATGTGGAAGTTGTTTGCACATGTTCTTGCCAAAAGATATGAGTGAAGTATGTTGGCGGAGTTACCCTCAAGAACTCTCTAGTTCTTCTTCTTCGGGATCCACATCATCTTGATGGGAATCCTTGGAGTTGTAGTCGTACTTGATGTAGTAGAACTTGACGTAGTCTTGGGAACCCACTTGACCAAGGCCTTGGGAGCTTCTTCAAATGCGTTAATCTCCTCTTGAAGCATGTCCTTCCCTTTTAGCTTGTGGTCTTGTGGTGGAAGATCATCTTGAGCTTGTGTCCCTTGGAAAGAAGTAGGATCATACTTCTCTTGTTGAGGAACAAACTTTGTCTTGGGGTATTAGTCTTCTTCCCACTCAACTCCATTGGCATTGAACTTTCATTCAAAACCAATTCCTTGATTCTCCCGGTGTCTTCCTTGCTTGCGTACAATTTCCTCAAATTGCTTACTCCGACAAGACTCTTGTAGACACCTTTGTCTATAATTCCCTTTAGTAAGATATTTTCTTGCTCAAGTGTAACTTGGCTAAGAGAATCATTAGTGGAATCAAGAGAACTACTAGAAGAAACAACATTGGATTTAGCATGATTATTGTTACTACTAGATGAAGAATCTTTCTTGCTTTTGTTGATAGATTTTACTTGTGGCATGTAAGTAGACAAGAGTAAACGCTTGGCAATGTAAGAAGAACTTTTCTTGCGAAGATCATCATTGATTGCCTTTAAGAACCCATGCTCTTGCTCAAGGTTGATCTTTTCAAAGCGTAACTTTTCATGAGTCTTTAAAAGTTCTTGATGATCTTCCAAGGTAGTTTCATGAGGTAACTTAAGAATGTTTAGTTCTTTAGTCAGACGCTCAATATCCTTCTTATCATCGTCATTCGTTTTATCTTGATTAGCATGATTAATAGGAAGTTCATCATAGTTTTCATAACTAGAGTTGTCAACAAGTAAATCATCATCTCCTAGCAAATCATCTTCATTACTATTGAAGTCAACATACTCGGGGTGTGATACCTTTGGGCCTTTAGGCATGAAGCATCTTCCAATTCCTTCATTTGGCGAGTCAAATATGTCGTAGGAGTTGGTTGACACAAGTGCTAGACCGGCAACACCTTCATCTTGAGTATATTCGGAGTCGGAGTGATTGTCAGAGTCGGAGCTGGATACCTATTCACCAACATGAGCTTGATGTCTTCGTTTTGTGTAGCTCCTTGATGATTTATCCTTCCTTTTCGAATACATGCTTTTCTGTGATGTTCTTCCTTCATAACGGTCATCTCTACTCCTTCTCTCTCTAGGTGGTTATTCTTCTCTTCTACTTCTCCTTTTGGGTGAATCTTCTCTTCTTTTGTAGGGAGCTGTACACTCATTGGAGTCATGTCCGGGTCTTCCACAATTGTAGCAATTATGTTCACGACTCGAAGATCTTTTGTCATTATAAGACCTTGACGTGGAACTTCTTTCCATGCTTCTACTCTTGTAGAACTTGTTGAAGTTCTTCACCATTAGGCTCAATTCTTCATTGAAGGCTTATTTCTCACTTCATGATGTAGGAGCATCACATGAGGCTTTGTAAGCACCACTTGACTTGTTGTGAAGCTCTTCCATATCCTTGAGTAACATCTCATGAGCAACAATTCTTCCAATGACTTTTGTTGGCTTGATATCTTTGTATTTGGGCATCATTTGAATCAATGTACACACGGTATCATATTTTCCATCCAAGGCTCTTAGGATCTTCTTGATGATGAATCTATCGGTCATTTCTTCACTTCCTAAGCCGGCAATCTCATTTGTGATGAGAGCAAGCCTAGAGTACATTTCAGCGACACCTTCACCATCCTTCATTTTGAACTTGTCAAGTTGACTTTGAAGCACATCCAATTTGGATTCCTTGACGGAGTTGGTACCTTCGTGCATATCAATCAAAGTATCCCAAATTTCCTTTGCATTCTCAAGACGGCAGATTTTGTTGAATTCTTCGGGGCACAATCCGTTGAAGAGAATATCGCAAGCTTAAGCATTATATTGCAGCATCTTCAACTCTTCTACGGTAGCTTCACGGTTCGGTTCTCTCCCATCAAAGAATTCACGTTGCAAGCCAATACACACAATAGCCCAAACGGCAGGGTTATGTCCAAGAATATGCATTTTCATCTTATGCTTCCAACTAGCAAAATTAGTACCATCAAAGTAAGGAACTCTATGGTGGTAATTTCCCTCGCTAGACGCCATACTCTACTAGGTTGTGAAACCAAGGCTATGATCACCAAACGCTATGGAAATCAAGGCAAATGGAGACCAAAGCTCTGATACCACTTGTAGGATCGAAAGTATGCCTAGAGGAGGGGTGATTAGACTACTTGTCCAAATAAAATCTATCCTTTTCCCAATTTTAAGTCTTGGCAGATTTTAACAACTTAGCACTAGTCAAGCAATCAACCTACACATGCAAGTCTAAGAGTATAGCAGCAGAATGTAAAACATTGCACATGAAGGTAAAGGGAGGAGTTTGGAGGTAGCAAACGCAATGTAGACATGGAGATTTTTGGTGTGGTTCCGATAGGTCGTGCTATCATACATCCACGTTGATGGAGACTTCAACCCACGAAGGGTAACAATTGCGCGAGTCCACGGAGGACTCCACCCACGAAGGGTCCACGAAGAAGCAACCTTGTCTATCCCACAATGGCCATCGCCCATGAAGGACTTGCCTCACTAGGGTAGATCTTCACGAAGTAGGCGATCTCCTTGCCCGTACAAACTCCTTGGTTTAACTCCACAATCTTGTCGGAGGCTCCCAAGTGACACCTAACCAATCTAGGAGACACCACTCTCCAAAAGGTAATAGACGGTATGTTGATGATGAACTCCTTGCTCTTGTGCTTCAAATGATAGTCTCCCCAACACTCAACTCTCTCTCACTGATTTGGATTTGGTGGAAAGTAGATTTGAGTGGAAAGAAACTTGGAGAAGGCTAGAGATCAAGATTCATATGGTTGGAATGGAATATCTTGGTCTCAACACATGAGTAGGTGGTTCTCTCTCAGAAAATGAATGTTGGAAGTGTAGGCATGTTCTGATGGCTCTCTTCATGAATGAAGAGTGGGTGGAGGGGTATATATAGCCTCCACACAAAATCTAACCATTACACACAAATCACCAAACTCGGTGGGACCGAATAATGAAACTCGGTCAGACTGGTTTAGTTCAAAATGTGAACGTTAGGATTTTTGGTGGGACCGACATGTCAACTCGGTGGGACCGATTTCATTAGGGTTAGGGCATAACGCAATCTCAGTGAGACCGATTACACAAACTCGGTGGGACCGATTTTGGTAATAAGCTAACCAGAGAGTTGGTTAGGCAAACTCTATGGGACCGATTCGCTCATCTCGGTGAGACCAAAACGTTACGAAGCGGAAACAGAGAGTTTGCATGGCGAACTCGGTGGGACCGATTGCCCATCTCGGTTGGACCGAAATGTTACGAAGGGAAATAGAGAGTTTGCAATCCCATCTCGGTGAGACCCAGTCCCTATCGGTAAGACCGAAGTGACTAGGGTTTGTGGCAGTGGCTATGTCAAATGAACTCGGTGGCGTCGGATAGAATGTTTCGATGGGGCCGAGTTTGACTTTTGGTTTGGGACATATGTGGATATGAGAAAGTAGTTGAGGGTTTTTGGAGCATATCACTCAGCATTTTGAGCAAGCAACCCATTAAGCAACACCTCATCCCCTTTTAATAGTATTGGCTTTTCCTATGGACTCAATGTGATCTTGGATCACTAAAATTAAAATGTAGAGTCTTGAGCTTTAGAGCTTGAGCCAATCTTTTGTCCTTAGCATTTTGAGGGGTCCACATTCCTAATCCACGCCATGCCAATCACTGAGCTTTCCTGAAATATTTATCTTGAAATAGCATTAGCTCAATGAGCTAAATGTTGTTAAGAATTACCAAAACCACCCAGGGATAGTTGCACTTTTACACGGCCACCCCTTTCGGGCTCCCCTCTCTATCCACTAAGGTCCATGGAGGCCCAATACTTCCCCGGGGGGTTCGGTAACCCCTCGGTACTCCTATAAAATACCCGAACCACTCGAAACCATTCCGATGTCCGAATACTACCTTCCAATATATGAATATTTACCTCTCGACCATTTCAAGACTCCTCATCATGTCTGTGATCTCATCCAGGACTCCGAACAAACCTCGGTTACCAAAACACATAACTCATAATACAAATCGTCATCGAACATTAAGCGTGCGAACCCTATGGGTTAGAGAACTATGTAGACATGAACAAGACACATCTCCGGTCAATAACCAATAGCGGACACTACAGAAAAAAGACACATCCGTGACATTTTGGGCCAAACGAAAAAAATTGTTGTCATACTTATGACACTTCTATGACGATAATTGTGACAAAACTCGGTATCATCATAGATGTGGTGGGGTCCTACTTCTATGACAAAAAATGGGCTTTTCATCGTGGGCGGGCCGTAGATGCAGCTACATGACATTCTTTGGGTCGTCCATGACGGAAAAAACTATGGTAGAAGCGAGGGCGAGGAAAATATCGGAGAGTTCCCGGTTATGGTGGGTGGTCGGGGCCGAGCGATGCACATTTATCTCGTACGTATGAGCGTGTGTGCGACATGTTGGGCTCTAACTGAACCCGAGCCAGGCATTGGGATCTAACTGAACCCGAGCGATTGCACTGCAGGCTATGCGTTACTGAACCCGGGCGATTGATCGATCCCGTGCTGTTAACTGAACCCGAGTGATTCCTTCGCTACTGCTGCTAATTGAAGCCGATCGATGCTGCCTCTGGATGAAGAGTGAGCGTTGTTGGTGGGGTGGATGAACAGTTCCTGGTGGGGGGGTTGGATGAACAGGACCCCGTGGTAGTAGAGTCCATTGCCGCTGGATGTACAGTACCCCGATCAATCGACCGGTGGATGAACAGGACACAAGACCCCATGGAGGGATGGATGAATAGTAGCCGGTGGAGGGCTGGTTGAACAGTAGCCGGTGGAGGGCTCGATGAACAGTAGCCCATGGAGGGGTGGTTGAACAGGACCCCATGGAGAGGGCTGGTCGAACAGTAGCCGGTGGAGGAGCGCGCGGTGGAGGCTGCTTGAACAGGAGCCCGTGGATGAACAGTCGCAGGCGGAGGCTGGAGGAGGTCGATGGTGGATGAACAGTCGCCCGTGGAGGCAGTCGACGGTGGAGATGAACAGTATCCCGTGGAGTCCCATTTTGTGGTACGCCACACCCCTCCTGATGAACAGGACCCCGTTTCGACCGTAGCGCTCCAACACAAGTCTGTTTCCTTCGTTTTGCGGTATGCCACACCCCTCCCGATCAACAGGACCCTGTTTCCACCGTAGGATGTACGTTTCCTCCGTTTTGTGGTACGCTAGACCCCTCCCGATGAACAGGATCCCGTTTCGACCGTGGCCGGTCGAACACAAGGCCGTTTCCTCTGTTCTGCGGTACACCAGGCCTCGTTTCCATCAGCTGTTTCATCCAAGCCGGTTGGCTCACGATGAACAGCCTGCGTTCCGTTGCCTCCTGATGAACACGACGCATTCCGTTGCCTCCCCATGAACACGACGACGGCGCGACTTCTCCGTTCTAACCCAGGCATGTACACGAGCCCTGACCGTATGTATGCACGAGTAGGCGTTCCAGACCCCGCCCGTGTGTACATATGTGGCCGTATTTTCTTTCTTGCACCCTGGCCGTTGTACGTACGTGTACATGCTACGTGCGCGCCTCTACTATGACACATGCACACCTCTACATCGACCAGTATGTACGTACACATTTGCGACCAGAATGACAAAGCTACGTACGCTTCGACCAGGTGGGTCCCGACTGTCAGGCACTTCCTTGCATGCAAGGAAGTAGCCGGTGGGTCCCAGCAGTCAGGGGGGAACTTTTTTTAAGAAATACCATGGCCCGTCCGGTGGGTCCCTGCTGTGAGGTGGAGGAATGATTATTTTCCGCATAATAAGGAGGCACTTCCTTGTTGCGGCCGTGGACCCAGCTGTCAGCCCACTACTGCAGGATACTGCTAATGCGACACTACGATCAAAGACCCATTGCCAAAACTGTGTGTGATGCAATAATCGCAAATGGTGGTGTTAAAAAAAATCGTCAAAAAAGGTGCAAAACATTTGCGATGGAGGATGCATCAAACATGGTTCAGATTTTATTTGTGTGTGCGATGCAGGACACACGGCTAATCAATTCAAACTATCTACGATGGGGCAGAACAACAGAAACGGGCAGCCATAACAATGTGTGTGCGATGCAGGAGACACAGTTAATCCGTTCGAACTGTTTGTGATGAGGTAGAACAACAGAAATAGGCAGCCATATCAATGTGAGTGCGATATACGGCATACGGTTAACTCGGGCGAACTATTTTCAATTAGGGAACATAACAGAAACGGTTCAACTTAACAAGATGTGTGTGATATGCGTCATACGGTTCACATGGATGAACTGTTTGTGATGAGCCAAAAGAACGCAAACGAGTCGGGTAAACAAGATGTGTGTGATACGTGGCAAACAGCCGACTCGGATGAACTGTTTGCGATGTGAAATTACAACACAGACGGTCAATGCAGTTACTTCGTGTGTGATTCTGTGTGCACAAAAAACTTTGAAAAAAGCAAACTAGTTGCTTGCGGTGGAGGAGTATCGCACATGATGCGTCTGTGAGTACTCAGGTGCGATGATTAGTATGTTACACATACGTTTCCTTATGTTAACATGTGTGTGAATTTGCAATATGGACAGTTAATCAGCAAATGCCTTCTGGTCATCGGGCACACGCTTAAACTCAATGGACTGTGTACGATACTAATACTTTCCATGAAAATTTATGAACTTGGGTAACAACATTTGAGTAACATATATATAGTGGTTACACTATTTTACAAAAGGAGGATCTTCGTAACACGGTTTTGACAACCATATGGTCCATATCTACATACTTAACATATATAGTAACAGCTAGCACATTTTAAGAGGCTGAGGCCCAATAACCACAACTATCCACTAGAAGCAGCTTGATCATGGCGACTCGGCATCTCGTCAATGAAAAGGAAGAGCCCTCCTGTGCCTTGGTAGATCATGAGTAGAACAGTGTCTCCAATTTACCAATATGAATGCATTGCCACGAGAAGCGAGAACTTGTTAATTTGAATGGTTCCATTTCTGTGGGAAATGCAGTACCTTGCAATCACTTTGGTGTTATTAGCAGGCACAAGTGTAATTCGACCACGCCGGGAAATCGATCCAAGAACTGCTACAGGGGGTAATTTCTATTGACATCTAGAATAAAAACAATTGTAACATATCGTTGAAGATATATATAGTTTATGAGCATCAACATTAAAATAAGACTTTTTACCAGCGTTTTGCGCACACAATTGGTCTTGTTCAGTGTGTGCACCATAGGCCTAATTAATCCCATCCAAAATCCAGCGTTCATACGCTGTGCTATCCCTGTCAGATTATCAACAAAGTTTATGACATGCTTCAAGTCCTTCTAGTGAAATTTGGTACGCTTAGTAACATACAGATCGTTCCCTATGCATCCAACATATCATGCTTAAAAGGTGGAAAGGTATTATTTATTTAGAACATGGCAGAAGAATATATAGTGCGCATAAATTGGTAAATAGAATTTGTTACTGCGTAGGAACAAAGTCAGAATATGATATCACAATTGGTTGCTTAAATAGTGATCAATTGGTGGCTTAAATAGTAATATGACAGCAAGGAGAAAGTTGAAAGGACACTAACCTCGATCAGACTTTGATCAGCTGATGACGTTGGGGAAGTAAACATCCATGTTAATTAGACCGGGCTGTGGTGCATGCACTAGAATTTTATTGCCAGCTTTCAGTTCATAACACTTAGACATTTTTCTCCAAAGGTCCGCATTAAAATAGGAGTGACCATCTTTATCAAGTTTTACGCTATCCGTCATTGTAAATCCATGTTGCGTTGTCAATATGACATACTGGGAGTCATCAGCAAAGTAAAGCCCAAGATTTCCTTCTACTCCTGTTCTTGCAAAGCAAGGGATGTACTACTTGAAATGAAAACTAAGATCGTAAATTAGATATATTGAAATAATAGAGCAAGATCCAAATATGGGAGTAACTGATAGAACAGATCCATATATATAGAGAGATGAAAGCAAAGTACAAAAATATAGAATTAGAAATAGATAATGTAACAAAGATTTGATGCAAATATATAGATAATGTAGCAACAGACTGTATATGTTCACAAATTTAGGCCATGCCGACCGTGGTAGGTTGAGATTGAACATACCGAGCGCTCCCTGAAGTCATCCGGAATGGTGAGATTGAACTTCATTTCCGACTGGCCACGACCACACTTGCCCGATTTGTGCTCGCATTGTGGACACATGAATGAACACCCACGAATCAGCTAGAACAAAAATGATTCCACGGTGATATCCGCCGGTTGATTAACAGCGACGGACGGACTGCGATAAGAGATGAGTGAATATTTCGCTAATTAAGTTGATTACCTTCTCCATGAAAAAAAATCCCCGGCCCAATCCTGCAGAAAACCCCAGTCGACCAGATTCTAGAATGTCGGTGCAGATTGGCGGCGGAAAGCGGTGGAGGCGAAATCCGGTGCCGTTTGGAGCGCAACCTACGCCCGCTACCAACAACCATTGAGCTTAGGGTGCAGAGTTGCGGAGGATTCCGCGGCGAGTGAGTGGGGACGAAGTGGGCGAGGGTTTTCTTTTCCTTTTGCATGTGTGAGTTAATGCACACGGTTCGCAGAGGCGACGGAGATGAATCGTGTGCGATAGTAAATCACCGAGATTGAACGGGAATCCAAATTTCCTTTGTCCTTTATCCATGAGTTTTTTTTTCTATGATGAACATAAACCCTGCTAATCACCGTGTTCAAAGTTGACACTTTTCCGGGTTCATTTACAATATTTAGGGGATTATGTGAATTTTGTAGGCATTAATGCACGTAATTCAAATTCAAACAATCGGTGCATGAAAGGGTGCACAAGAACGGTCTGGAAAACCATGCTTGTGCTATTTAGTACATTCTCATGCCTTTTACAAGGAATGGGCAGATATTTCAAGGAAATGTGTGGCAATAGTCAACCATAAGCGCGTCGTTTACAGGGTTAACAACTATACAAAAATGAAATACATGCTTGGAAAACACATGACGCATGGTGTGGTGCGATGGTATGACCTCACCGTGCCATGGTAAAAATGTTGCCATGCACGTCTTTCATAAAACGAACCATCACCGAGGAAGTTTCATGGTTTTGAGGGGGAAATCAACAAGATTGAAGGGGGGGTCCAAATTTCCTTTGTTCTTTGTCCACGAGTTTTTTCTATGATGAACGTACAACTTGCAGATCACTGTGTTCAAATTTGGCACTTTTCCAGGTTCATTTGCCATATTTAGGGGATTATATGCATTTCCTAGGCATTAATGCACATAATTCAAGTTCAAACAATCGGTGCATGAAAGGGTCCACAAGAATGGCCTGGGAAACCATGCTCATGCCATTTAATAAATTGTCATGCCTTTTACAAGGAATAATGGATAGATATTTTGTTGAAATGTGTGGCAATAGTCAACCACAAATGTTTGTTTGTTGGGTTTTCAACTACAGAAAAAATGCTTAAAAAACATGATGCCTGGCATGGTGCCATGGTATGACCTCACCATGCCCTGGTAAAAATTTGAGAAGGTTTGGCTTATGTCGTCATGCACGCCCTTCGTAAATCGAACCATCACCGAGGAAGTTCCATGCTTTCGAGAGGGAAAATCCCCAAGATTGAAGTGGAATCCAAATTTCCGTCCTAGTTTGTCATTTAGTTTTTTCCAACAATCAACATACCGCCTCAAATGCAACGTGTTCAAATTTGACATTTTCCCGGGCTCATTTACCATATTTAGGGGATTATGTGCATTTTCTAGGCATTAATGGACATAATTCAAATTTGAACAATCGGTGCATGAAAAGGTGCACAAGAACGGTCTGGAAAACCATGCTCATGTTATTTAGTACATTCTCATGCCTTTTACAAGGAATTGCCAGATATTTCAAGGAAATGTGTGGCAATAGTCAACCATTAACACGTCGTTTACTCGGTTAACAACTATACAAAAATGAAACACATGGATGGAAAACATGACACCTGGCGTGGTGCCATGGTATGGCCTCACCATGCCCTGGTAAAAATTGGAGAATGTTTTCCTTATGTCACGATGCGTGCCTTTCATAAATTGAACCATCACCGAGGAAGTTTCATGATTTCAAGGGGGAAATCACCAAGATTGGAGGGGGGGGTCCAAATTTCCTTTGTCCTTTGTCCACGAGGTTTTTCTACGATGAACATACAACCTGCAAATCACCGTGTTCAAATTTGGCACTTTTCCGGGTTCATTTGCCATATTTAGGGGATTATGTGCATTTCTTAAGCATTAATGCGCATAATTAAAGTTCAAACAATCGATGCATGAAAGGGTCCACAAGAACGGCCTAGAAAACCATGCTCGTGCCATTTAGTAAATTATCATGCCTTTTACAAGGAATGGACAGATTTTTCGATGAAATGTGTGGCAATAGTCAACCACAAATGTTTGTTTGTTGGGTTTTCAACTATAGAAAAAATGAAATGAATATTTAAAAAACATGACGCCTGGCATGGTGCCCTAGTATGACCTCACCATGCCCTGGTAAAAATTTGAGAAGGTTTGGCTTATGTCGTCATGCACGCCCTTCATTAATTGAACCATCACCGAGGAAGTTCCATGCTTTCGAGAGGGAAATCCTCAAGATTGAAAGGGAATCCAATTTTTTTTCATTCTTTGCCCTGGAGTTTTTTTTCTATGACGAACATACACCCTCCAAATCACCATGTTCAAATTTGGCATTTTTCCGGGCTCATTTACCATATTTAGGGGATTATGTGCATTTTCTAGGCATTTAGCGCATATAAATCCAATCGAGCTATAGGTGCACGGCTGTGATGTGAAGGACATGGATTGCCGTTCGATCGCGGCGCATCCAACGGTGCACACACGCGATCCGCGTGGCCAATCATAACACAACACACAATAGGCTCAGGGCACACTGTTTCCGGAAGCGACGGAGATGAACCGTGTGCGATAATGAATGAGCAAAATTGTAAGGGAATCCAAATTTCTGTTGTCGTTTGTCGTTGAGCTCTTGAATACCACCGCATTGTACGGCTGCCCGGCTCCTCCATCCCGGAGCTCTCTCCAGGCTCGTCCATGGAACCACACACTAACTGGTAAGGAAGCGATGGCATCCCGCCGCGCCGCGTTCCTCGCCGCCCGCGACCGCACACATGGTAAGGAAGCGATGGCATCTCGCCAGGTCGAGTTCACCGCCGCCGGCGGCCAGGCAGTTACATGGGCGGACTTTGAGGCTGCCATGGCCGAATGGGTGGTGGATCTAGAGGTGGCCAAAGCCGCGCAGAAGGAGCAGAAAAGGCAAAAAGCAGTCAAGAAAAGAGAGTCCCATCGCCGCAAGAAAAAAGAGGCCGCAGGTCGTGGTGAGGAGAGATTGGTAGAGATCAAAGCACGATGGGCTGTCGCCATCAAGGCCGGGAAGGAGAACGTCGGCGTATGGCCAGCATGCCTTGATGGCAGCATGTGGGAAGTAGTTTAAGTTCGTAGTATTAGAGCAAATTACCAGTAGTACTTTAAGTTTGTAGTATTAACGTACAATGTCGGTAAGAACATACTTTGAGGGCTAAGAGCATTGATTAGCATGTGTGCCAGTGTGCGTTTTTTGCGTTAATCATTAGAAGATCAGAAACACACGGTTTCTATGTCGTACCCGTCTGTGTTTTTTTCTTTAATGACCCATAAGTCAGTTACATGTGCGATATTTCCTAATAAACCAGGTGTACCATTGACCCAAAAAAACAAGTACACGTGTACATTTTTTGGAGACGTGATCTGCCAACTTTCTTTTTTCTCGCACACAAGTATTTTACGCGCATCATCTCCGTTGTGTATTTCCCGTGCCCGAGTTTCAAGTTTCGCACCGAAATTTTCATTAGGCACACGGTTTCAGAATTTATTCCTCCAGCCACATCCCCTTCCCCTCAGTATCCCCCCTCTCTCGCCCCTTCCCCTACCGGCATCTCAAACCGTCGCCGCCGCAACCACAGCTTCAGCTACATTTACTTTTTGCTCGGATCCAGTCAGGTAACCCACCAATCTCTATCACATCCCTGACCTGATTGCTTAAACGGTGCCTGCGAAACATCCTCATGCCTCCAAATCCCCCCCCCCCCCGCCAGGAGCTGATGGCTGTCCATGGCGTGATGGCCCTGTGCGTGTTGACCCGGAGGAACACCTCGCCTCCGCCGCCGCCGCCGACATGGTGCAGGCTCTGGCCCAGATGAAGTCCCCCGTTAACTACCCCCAGGACTTAACAAGTAAGATCTGACCAGCTAAATCTTACCAATACCACTTGCAATGTCTATGATTTGTACGGTTGATGTATTAAGCATGTTTGTGCCTTGTTTATTTCAGTACTGCACACTGTGTGATGTTCAAATATTACAGTGTCCAGCTCAATTTCAGCAATACCAGCAACAAACTTACAATACATGACTCAGGATACCACTAGAGATGCTTCCCATTTGCTATTTTAGTGGATGCTAACCCTGTTGTACTTAACATGCATGTCCATGTACTTACGCATGGTCATAACGGCCGATGCTTTTGTTTGCCGTCGAGGTGAGCTGCATCCCATGTCTTACAATATTTCACATAATTTGTGCAATTGCAGTTTAACTTCAAACATTTATTGGTTGCCTGTAGGTACACATGTCAGTGGCACTAATCCATGCTTTGACATGGAGGAACAACTCGCCTCCACCGTCGCTGACTTTGAGTGAGCTCTGGCCAAGATGAAGTGCCCCAGAACTACCTTTCAGGACTTACCAAGTATGTACTCACCAGTTCAATCTTACCTATACCAGTTGCAATTAATGGCAATGTTCTATATGGTCGATGTATTTAGCATGTTCTAGTAAACATGCCTAACATATTTTTGCTACTTTCCCTACCTTTTTATAGACATCTGGGCCATTCTCTACTCTGGCAGCACCTGCCTTGTGTGTTTAACTATGCCAATTGCATTTTTATCAGTACTGGTTTCAATGTCTATTAAGCCTGTTGCAATTAATAGTTGAATCCATTTTAAACAATTGTACTTCAATGGTTACAAACTTACAAAACATGACTTAGGATGTTGTTAAACTTGTTGCAATTAACAGTTGTATCCATTTTTTAATCTGTCCATTTGCTACCATGCTACTCTCCGCAATGAAGATATACTAGAGATGCTGCCCCATGGCATTTTTCAAAGTTTGGAAATTGCAGTGGCATTTCTCAGAATCACCAGATTTGGAGTGGCATTTATCAAATTAACCCAAAACAAAAATAACTGGGTGAGCTGTTGGGTCCCTGGTGTCAGTCGCTCATTGTGCAATTCTCTCGCTTATTGACTACGTTGACAATGGCATGGGACCCAAATGTCAGAAATCCATTAGGAGGAGCCATTTTTTATTGGCTTGAAATAAGGAGGCACTTGCTTGCGTACTGCCATGACCTTGGTGGGTCCCTGATGTCATCCTCTCCACGTATAATCATCTCCTAATTGTGTACGCGTCAACCTGGTAGGCCCACAAGTCAGGCTCTAAACCCGTGGCAGACAAATATAACTCATTTAAAAAATAACAACCCATTCCATACATTCAAACGGAAAGTTTAACATTCAGAGCAAAGTAACATGTCTGATCCAGATATAGAGTGTTGAACTTCCACGTTGATAACCATCATAGCCAAGTTAACTACCTACTCCCACTAATAATCTAGTAGTGTACAAGTACTAACTTACTCTTAGCTAACTAGCCGATGCCAACCGCCATCTGCGGTACACGCTAAACGCCGGCACCGGCGTCCTCCGCCTCGGCTCGGACTTGCCAAAGGTGCGATAGGGTGCATTGCTCACGTGCGTTGGCCCTTTCCATGCCAGCGTGGTCCAATGAAGCTTCCGCTTCTAAGACCCACTTGACGAGCTTGTAGTAAAATTCGGTGTCGCGAACACGTGCGTGCCCAACAGCCTCCAGGGCTATTTACCAGGTGCCGACCTCCATGTAGTCGGCCTAGTTGCGGGCGCTCTGCTCTCGACTCAGAGCGTTGGTGCGCTGCTGCTCCATGTCCCGCTGGCGGTGCAAATCGGCGACACGCTGCTCCTCCACCAGGCGGTCGCGCTCCAAAAACTCCTCATACTCCGCATTGCCATCTAAAGACTGATAGAATGCCTCCTCCCTTCATTTGCCTTCCGGTGAAAAACTGAACACTAGTTCCTACGGTGACCGCCTCTGGCGTTGATACGTCTCCAACATATCTATATTTTTTGATTGTTCCATGCTATTATATTATCTGTTTTGGATGTTTAATGGGCTTTATTGTGCACTTTTATATTATTTTTGGGACTAACCTATTAACCGAAGGCCAAGTGCAAATTGTTATTTTTTGCCTATTTCAGTGTTTCGCAGAAAAGGAATATCAAACGGAATGAAACCTTCGTGAGGATCTTTTTTGGAACAAACTCAATCCAGGAGACTTGGAGTGGAGGTCAAGGAAGCAGCGAGGCAGCCACGAGGTAGGGTGATGCGCCTAGGGGGCAGGCGCGCCCCCACACTCGTGGGCCCCTTGTAGCTCCACCGACCTACTTCTTTCGCCTATATATACTCTTATACCCTGAAAACATCTAGGGGAGCCACGAAACCACTTTTCCACCGCCACAACCTTCTGTACCCATGAGATCCCATCTGGGGACCTTTTTCAGCGATCTGCCGGAGGGGGATTCGATCACGGAGGGCTTCTACATCAACACTATAGCCTCTCCGGTGATGTGTGAGTAGTTTACCATAGACCTTCGGGGTCCATAGTTATTAGCTAGATGGCTTCTTCTCTCTCTTTGGATCTCAATACAAAGTTCTCCATGATGTTTTGGGAGATCTATTCGTTGTAATTCTTTTTGCGGTGTGTTTGTCGAGATCCGATGAATTGTGGGTTTATGATTAAGATTATCTATGAACAATATCTGATTCTTCTATGAATTATTATATGCATGATTTGATATCTTTGCAAGTCTCTTCGAATTATCATTTTGGTTTGGCCTACTAGATTGATCTTTCTTGCAATGGGAGAAGTGCTTAGCTTTGGGTTCAATCTTGCGATGTCCTTTCCAAGTGACAGCAGGGGCAGCAAGGCACATATTCTATTGTTGCCATCGAGGATAAAAAGATGGGGTTTATATCATATTGCTTGAGTTTATCCCTCTACATCATGTCATCTTGCCTAAGGCATTACTGTGTTCTTATGAACTTACTACTCTAGATGCATGCTGGATAGCGGTCGATGTGTGGAGTAATAGTAGTAGATACAGAATCGTTTCGGTCTACTTGAAACGGACATGATGCCTATGTTCATGATCATGCCTAGATATCATCATAACTATGCGCTTTTATATCAATTGATCGCCAGTAATTTGTTCACCCACCGTAGTATATGCTATCTTGAGAGAAGCCACTAGTGAAACCTATGGCCCCCGGGTCTACTTTACATCATATAAGTTTCCAATCTACAATTCTAGTTTACTATTTATTTTGCAATTGTTACCTTTCAATCTATACAACAAAAATCCCAAAAATATTTATCTTATTATCTTTATCAGATCTCACTTTCGTAAGTGACCGTGAAGGGATTGACAACCCCTTTATCGCATTGGTTGCGAGGTTCTTGTTTGTTTGTGCAGGTACTAGGCGACTTGCGTGTAATCTCTTACTGGATTGATACCTTGGTTCTCAAAAACTGCGGGAAATACTTACGCTACTTTCCTGCATCACCATTTCCTCTTCAAGGGAAAACCAACGCATGCTCAAGAGGTAGCAGGCATCGCCTATCATGGACGGGCGGGGGCATGGCGGATGTGGCTAGAGCAAGGATAAGTGGCGAGCAAGCCCGGGCCGGTGGGGGCTTATGAGGATAGTGCGAGTTGGGTGATGGTGCCACCGGAGAAGCCCAGGAAACAGTAATTATAGGCGGAAGGTAGGCAAACCAGCGTGTCACGGGAAACGCGATGGTCATCGCGGTCATCGGAATTCAATGCATAAGCAGGCATGGCTTAGCGTGCCAGCTTGCCGTGGAAAACTAGAAAAACTGAAATTATGATTGTGTCGTCCCGTGCCGTCCCGTCAGTGGTGCGTCCCGCGTGTCCGTGCTGGGTCGCACGTCGGCATGACGGTCAAATGAGTGCACTCGAATCATCCAGATGAGGTACTCCCTCCTTGTCAAAAATGATTCCATCACTCATCATCTACCTTGGTTGGTGAGATTTTTGAATTAAGCCCTACAAACCGGAAAGGAGGTAGTATGTGCGTGATCCGCTATTTATTCATGTAGGATCGAGTAGGTCGTTTTTTGAATTGAGCCCTGCAAACCGGAAAGGAGGTAGCACGTGAGTGATCTGCTATTTATCCGTGTAGGATCGAGTAGGTCGGATAGTGTACGTGTAGGATCGAGTAGGTCGGATGGTGTACGTGTACGGTCGCATTAGCGGATGAACGTTCACTGGGAGATAGGGCATTTGCGAACGTTTTTGCCGGCAGTTTCTTCAGATTCGCATGGCATTTTCTTCAGAGCATCTTGTCAGTTTCTTCAGAGGTCGGCACTTCTATTCAAAAAACTGCCACTTCGGATCTTGCACCGACGCTAAAACTGCCAGGAGCGCATTAGTAGGCTAGCTAGTAATCGATCAGTAACTTGTAAATATAGAGCAAACAGAAATAAGAAACTGTTAGTAACTTGTAAACACTGAGAACACAGAAATAAGGATCATGTTGTTCACAACAGTAAGAGCCGATCCGTTTGAAATGTTCACACGAGACTCATAGGCCTGGCATTGTAATATGTTCACATTAGTAGCCCAAATTCAAAACCAACTAGTACGATTCCCATACATAAGATCAACATGTTAATGCATCTCAATGATTCACAGATCATATACAAATATGTAGCTCCAAAAGCAAAGATCTAGAAAAAACATCTGTTCTTCCTACTAACATGGATGCTTATCTTGGCCAACATTTAGTACAGAGTGAAAGACAAATTTGTTTTTAAAGACTACAATTCCTCTTGCAAATGTAACTAGTTTTACCAACAGCTAGAACCATGAGAATGAACCACGCATGATGGAGGAACATCCACTGCAATATGATTTGGTCTTCTATCGATCACAGGACGAGACTATTTTTGGAATACAAACTTTAACTTAGGCAAAATGATGCCCATTGTATAATCAGACCAAAGCAATGAAGCACCTAGTGTTGGCCCATAAATAGTATAGTACTACTTTTCTGCTGTCCATGAAGTGACTATCCAATCTTTTTGTGTCTATTTTCAAATGGCACTGCATGCAGTGACTATACTATTCTCTTGTGTAGTTCAACCAAAATTGCGGTCACTTTGTTTGTTTGCCAAATAGCAACGGGGAGACATCTGTGTGTGCACAAATATCAAGCAGCTAGTAAACATATACCCCACCTTGTATTTTCGGTTTAAACATGTCTCATCCTCTTAGCTTCTGTCAGGTTTTGCACTTGACAATTTGGTACAGTCATGTTTTGCCTGGACCATTTCATACTGAATTGATTTGATGGTTCAGAGCAGAAATATAGTGCCTATTCTTCATGAGACCAAGGATATCCATGTTCGCAGTGATGGAAGAGGTGAAATCGATACAACCGAAATTGAGCATCTGACCATTGAATCTTGTCCTGCACCTCCAATGTAGGTCCACCCTGCCAATAAATTCACATGCAAACCACTAGTATTACTATCTAATGAAAGTACAAAAAGAGTAGCAAGATAGCAGCAAACCATGTACCTTCGTAATGAACAACTCATAGTGTCACCAATTGGATATAAAGGTTTGGAAGAAAACATGCTCCTAATGTTGAACCATTTGGACTTTTTGTGCAGTTCCACTAAAATCGAGCATCCCTATTTGCATAGATATTGAAAGTGTGATTACTATAAAAGTGGCACTAGTTGAAGCATAGACTCACAAATATAAGCATTCCAATTTCTTAATGGGAAAAGGTAGCAAAACTGTTTCTAACCACCTATTTGAAGGAATAAATAAGGCAACATCGGCTGATGTCAGGAAGGCATGCATAGTTTTTCTTAAAAATTGAGCCATTCCTGACCTTTCTTTTTCTTTTAAGCATATTTTGTGCAGTTCAACTAAAATAAAATGCCATCACGGCCTTGACAATTCAGTGACACTGTACAAAAGGAAATGACTTAACATTACATCATGATGTCAGGTATGTAGTCGACAGGCATTAGAGACAAACATACAGTCCTCCTCCGATAACATAATGAACATTAATTGTAACAAAGGTGTGACAAGCTTTACCGGCATTATTTCAGTGAACTCTACACCCGCTATTCCTTAATATAAGACGTTTTCGCAGTTCAATTTAAAGTACCCATACATCTAGTATTTAGAAAAATAGGTAGTCGTTTTCTTGAGAACATATCTGGGAAAGCTTGCCACACTTTATATATGTCCATACGCTAATGCAACACCATTCGAATAGTACAAATATACACTAATATAGTGGCTAGTGCAACAGTAGAGTAGTTATTTTATTACAGGGTAGAGTACAATGGTTTTACTGAACAGATTTCCATAAGCTCTAGCACTAGAAGATTTCTATAAGAATTAACAATACAAAATGTAAAGCTAACAAGTTTCAGCATTGGTATACTAGTTGTGCAAGAGAATTAAACCAAATACAAAAGTCTGAAGGTAACTAGCGTTATTAACTAATGACAATATAAAAAATTGCAAACCATGTACCTTCAAGGCAAATATCATTTCGAACTTGAGGGGACCTAAAAATTGCTATCCAATCTTGATAATTGATCAAACATAAAAACTTGATCGAACGAATCAATAGAATAGCCGGAGGAGGAGGTGCCCACTCTTGACCTTTCCTCTTGACACTGTACAAAAATAAATTGAGTTATCTCATGAAAGTGAGGTATGTAATCTATAAGCATTAATAGTGCAAAAAAATCTAAAGGTAGTAACAAGATTCATTGTTGGTATACTGGTTGTGCAACAACATTAGAATGCCTTAGTTGAAAAATCTTTTATACATCCACAATCAACAGCTAACCCTGAAATACTCTAGTGACATTAAATGGCATTGCTTAAATTTAGCGGTGGCATTAGACTGAGTGCGGCATTAGTTAAATGTGGCATCACTTTAGCAGTAGCATTGCTTGACTTGACTGCTAGTGTCATACTAACAACAAAAAAGTGGCAATAAGAGCATGGGAGGCCCATTCGGACAATGGATGCACCAGTACGATGTACCTCCAAGGACGCATAGAGTGGTGAGGGAGGTATGGTTGCCCAGAGCAACAAATATCCAGGCAGCATATGTGGATTACTTTCCATTTTTGTTCTCTTTAGCTACTGATTTTCCCCTTTTCAACCTAGATGTGGGTTCGATGCCTAGTCTCTTGGACAGTATAGTCTCCCTTCCTTTCCTTATTCAATCCAGACATGGATTAGTCTGCATGAAGTAGGGTTTCCTTTAATAGTGCAAGTTAAGGTTTTCGTCTGTGTAACCAGTAGAGCAGAGGATAGCTAATTCGGAACATGGTGGAGAGGAAAAACATCCACATGCAGCGACGTGGCAGAGGGCGCAATAGAACAAGGGTATGGTTTGAAAAGAGGTAGCATACCTGAGGGTCGGCAGGAAGTGGCTTCGCTCATGGTCGCCGTCCTCCGCACACACTACGGCAGCGAGCTTGGGGACAGAGGCCATCCCGCGCTGGCGCTTGGTCTGAGAGAGCAGCCTTGTCATTAGTGTGTGACCTTTCTCGCCGATGACGAATGCGTTAACACTGCACATCCTTTTCTTCCCCGATAAATATGTGACCACCAGTGTGGAGGTAGAGAGAGGCCCACTTTTTTAGATCTGGAGAGAGGGTGATAGTGTGAGAAGCAAGTGGGCAGCCCTGAGCAAGAAAGCCCTAAAGCTCCAGCCTATATATTTTTTATACTACTAGTACTAGAGGTGGAGTAGTGGTAGAGTAGTTTATATTTTCTCTGCATACAATACCAGTTAGTCATGCTTCAAAACTGAATGGCACACCATTAAAAAAATAAAGGTCGATAACTAATGCGGCACCTCGGGCCAACGCGGCCAGATCGCATTTTGCATGAGAAATTACACACCATGTTTCGTTGACATGTGGTCCCATTCCAACATGTCGGTGAGACGACGGCGAGTCCGTTTGTACAATTTCCGAACAAACGTCTATGTAGGCCGGGGCACCTCTTCGTGTGCCGTGGCATCCGTCCAGCGACTCTTTGCCTTTCCCTCTCGATTTGGAACTGCTGTCGCACGCTCTTCCTCCCTCCTCCATTTGCCTTCACCCTTCCTTCTGCCATTGTTCGATCGTATTCTCCATGGAGGGAACAGGCTGGAAACGACCCCGTTATTCTTGCCCCGATCTGAATGATGACGCGGTGGAGGAACTCATTGATCAGTGCGACGTCATCACCTTGGCTAGCATGGTAGGTTCGTTCAAGACCATTCTCGACTCAACTAATAACATCATGACAAGGAACCCAAGCGTCCAGGGGCGGTTTGATCTCCCCTATCTTCTTCACCATGACCCTGCTCACTAGCGCGGGGTTGATGGAAGCCTCGCCTTGTGCAAGTTGATGCTTCTTGATAATGATACGTGTGATGTTAAGATGCCATCGCTTGAGGGCAAGGCTTGGGCAGGCGCAAATGAAGATTGGGTTGTTTATATTGGGTACAACTACGAGTGTGAACTTGTGAATGTGTACACTCGTCACCGGGTTCCACTTCCAAAATTCTTAGACTGCCCAGAGGTTGAGCACACAGATGATCTATGTGAGTTCAAATACGATCATGGTAACTGCCGTCTACGGAAGATAGCAATTTGTCAAGTTCCCAACTGCTCTTGGGATTACACGAACTATGAAGTTGTTGCTATCTGCGACAAACTTGTTGCCTTCCTTACTTCCACGCCTCGATGTATGTTGCTGAAAAATCAATTTCTGTACACGGATGAGTACTGTGATGCAATTCAATACGAGGGTCTTGTGTTTGCCGCCACCACTCGTGGCACTATTTTTGCATGGAATCATCATGCTTTCGGTACGTTTGTCTTCCATCATAACTATAATTGTTAAATCCACATGCATGCGGGTTAGCTAGTTTCCCTTTACTAATTAATTAACGTTCTTGTGTTTCCAAGGTCCTGTGAACATTCCACCACCTATACTTGAAATTTTTTATAACCAAGGGGGAGATGACAATGCTGATGATCACGAGCAGGACCCATATACTCAGTGGTGTCTGGCAACTTATTCCGATGGATCACCTCTTCTTTGTATACAAGGCACTGCTGATGTTACTAAGGAAGCAGGTGTTGTCTCGCATGGTCGCACTCTCCGGACCTATTCCAACATCTATTGCATGGTATTCGGGATGGATACTAGTGTACTAGCGCCAACTCCTTCACCCTGGTTCAGTATTGAAAGTCTTGGAGGAAACTCGCTCTTCCTTAGACAAAACTATCCAATCATGGTGAAAGGCGATCCAGCTGCTATTGACACAACGTTACTACCATTTATGAGAAGCAACTATATCTATACCTCGGTCATTGCTATGCTTCCTTACCATCGCACTATGGGTCCTGACATAGCCCGCTTCGGACTAGATGATCAGTCCTACGTTGGTCTCGAGACTGATAGTGGCTGGCCCTTCCCATAGAATCACTTCTGGTTCAAAGCAAGCGTTTCCAATGCCAAAAATTGGTCGAGCTGAAGTTCCTTACGTTGCTTGTTATTTGTTGTGTGATGAAAAGTTTAGTATTTAGTAGAATGTATCGTCGTTGTCGTTGTGGGTTCATGACCTGTTGTATGTAATAAAATGATATACCTGTGATAGACTTACTAAATTTATGACTGGCTTTCGAGTCACTTCTCTGAGTGGGTGTTGCGACGAGGCAAAAAACTATTTTCCGAATACATAATTGTGCGTGCATTGCAACAGGTTATCGGATGAGTCCAATCAACAATAGTACTACTATTATTTGTAATAGCTTCACATGCTTCGCGCGTCGGGCATTTTTTTACTGCAGGTGTGAATCCCATCATCCTAGGTCCTCAGGTGAGTCCAGTAGAAATTGCATTCTGATGTTTGGGTTCAAACTTTCAAAACTGTTGCACTATCTCTACGTCTACGTATATGTAATACAACAAGTTTTAAACTTGGGACCAGCCACCCACCCTCACAAAGAACACTTTTTAACCTAGCACAGACTCCAGGAAATTTGGCCACAGTGTGAGGTGGGCCATATGTTAATATGTTTGCTGTATGAACCAGCACCTCGAATCCTCGATATATATTACACTAGGGTGGCATGGGCCAGAACAAGCATTCATGTCCAGGAGTACGGCACATGCCACCAGCACGACCTCCATCTGACACCATATTTCTTGGAGTCTATGCTACAACTATCTCTTCAACCTCGTCGTTTCTGTAACTCAGCCATCGCGCGGTGGGCGAGGTGGGGGTTTGCCGATAGTCGGTTTCCTCAACCGCGGTCCCACTTGTAAGGCCAACTCCAACTCACGACCCCAAACGGACCTCTGTGGCTTCACTCGTGTGGGGGACGGAAGTCATCCCGCGCGGGCGCTAGGTCTGCAGGACAACCTTTTCATCAGTGTGCGACCTCTGTGGCAACCGTCCGCTCCCCACTAGCCTCTTCGTTGACATGTGGTCCCGTTCCAACATGTCAGTGAGACGACAGCGAGTCCTTTTGTACAATTTCCGAAAAGACATCTATGTAGGCCGGGGCGCCTCTTCATGTACCGTGGCAACCGTCCATCGAATCTTCGCCTTTCCCACTCGATTTGGAACTGTTGTCGCACATTCTTCCTCCCTCCATTTGCCTTGACCCTTCCATCTGCCATTGTTCGGTCGTCTTCTCCATGGAGGGAACAGACCGGAAATTACCCCGTTATTCTTGCCCCGATCTGAATGATGACATGGTGGAGGAACTCATTGATCGGTGCGATGTCATCACCTCGGCTAGCATGGCAGGTTTGTTCATGACCATTCTCGACCCAACTAATAACATCATTACAAGGAACCCAAGGGTCTAGGAGCGGTTTGATCTCCCCTATCTTCTTCACCGTGACCCTGCTCGCTGGCGCGCAAACGACAGAGGCCTCGCCTTGTGCAAGTTTGTGCCGCTTGATAACGATATGTGTGATGTTAAAATGCCATCACTTGAGGGTAAGGCTTGGGCAGGCGCAAATGGAGATTGGGTTGTTTATATTGGGTACAACTGCGAGTGGGAACTTGTGAACGTGTACACTCGTCACCGGGTTCCCCTTCCAAAAATATTAGACTGCCCATAGGTTGAGCACACCAGTATTCTACGTACGTTTAACTACGATCATGGTGACTGTCGTCTACAGAAGATAGCAATTTGTCGAGTCCCCAACCACTCTTGGGGTTATAGGAATGCTTGTGTTGTCGCTATCTTCGACAAGCTTGTTGCCATCCTTCAAGGTTCGACTCGATGGATATTGCTCAAAAATCAGTTTCTATACACGAATGAGTACTGTGATGCAATTCAATACGAGGGTCTTGAGTTTGCCGCCACTACTCGTGGCACTGTTTTAGCATGGAATCCTTATGCTTTCAGTATGTTTGTCTTCCACCGTAATTATAATAGTTTCATCCACATGCATGCGGGTTAGCTAGTTTCCCTTTACTAATTAACCTTCTTGTGTTTCCAAGGTCCTGTGAACATTCCACCACCTATACTTGAAAAAAATTATAACCAAGGGGGAGATGACGATGATGATGATCACGAGCATGAGGACCCATATAGGAGTACTCAGTGGCACCTGACAACTTATTCCGATGGATCGCCTCTTCTTGTCTGTATACAGGGCACCGCTGATGTGACTAAGGAAGCAGGAGTAGTCTCCCATGGTCGCACTCCTCGGACCTATTCCAACATCCATTGCAGGGTATTCGGGATGGATACTATTGTGCTAGCGCCAACACCTTCTCCTGCTTTAGTATTGATACTCTTCGAGGAAACTCGCTCTTCCCTGGACAAAACTATCCAATCATGGTGAAAGGCGATCCAGCTGTTGTTGTCACAATGTTACTACCATTTATGAGAAGCAATTGTATCTATTCCTCGGGCATTGCTATGCTTCCCTACCGTGGCTATCACAATATTGGTCATGAAATAGGCCGCTTTAGCCTGGATGATCAGTCCTGCATTTTCCTCGAGATTGACAGTAGCTAGCCCTTCCCAAAGAAACTCTTCTGGTTCAAAGCAAGTGTTTCCAACGCCGAGGAGTGGTTGAGCTAAAATTCATTTCATTGCTTGTTATTTGTTGTGTGATGAAAACTTTAGTATTTAATAGAATGTTTTGTTGGAACTAATCTATAATCCAACATGTGTCCTTGTTGTCGTTGTGTGTTGATGACTTGTTGTATGTAATTAATGGTACATTTGCATATGCATGTCATAAACTCAATTTATAAATGGTTTTCGACTCACTTCTTGGAGTGTTACTGCCGTAGTAGTATAACCAGCATCTGTAGTAGTATGAAGTTGCCACGTCACATAGAGCCAACCCATAGTTAGTTCTAGTTAGATCAACTAGAGCTAGGTGTCGCATGGAAGCTGAGAAATATGGTGATAGCATGACTGCGTGAGGTGGGCTTGTACATAGTATGATGTAGGCACAGGTCTTGTCGTGTTTCCTACTCCCCCAGTCTAAATGTGGAGAAGATTTGGTCGAGTTCTTTCTCCTTTTGCTGACACGTGGGACATCCAGCATCAAGGTCGTGTCATGCAAGAAAATCGACTGGTAGTTGAAGCCACCTGATGTGCATCTTGGGTTAAACTGTAAATAGAATCTTACTACTCTTGAGTAACTCCAAAAGTGGCCACCGAAGATCTTTATTGGATTTTTTTTCGACACCAGCATGTCGAGGTGAAAGATGTGCAGGTTTAGTGGGTACTCTTGCGTTTTCACTGACATGTGGGACCACATGTGAGCAAATATACGATGGGCTCCGCGTGTCTGCTCGCTGGCTGAGAAGAGAGATAGAGGAGGGCTGAGCACGGACTCCAGGAAATTTGTTCTACATAACCAGCACCTTGATATATGCTCGATATAGTGGGGTGGCCTGGCCATAACTAGCATTCATGTCTACCAGTACGGCACATGCCACCCACACGAATCCCATCAGACACCAATTTTCTTGGAGTCTGTGCTACAGCCATCTCTTCTCCCTCATGTTTTCTCAGCCATCACGTGATGGGAGGGGTGGGGGTTTGTCGATAGTTGGTTTGCTCAATTACGGTCCCACTTGTAAGTGAAAATGCAACACACCACACATTCCCCCTTGAGCGGCGTGCCAGACCAACCGTGTGGGGGTGCGACGCGAACACGGCAGGCTTTTCCTTTTGAACTTGTAACTTGTAAAATTTGGTTCTGCTCCATGGCACGACTGATAGATAGAAATAATGATTATCCCTAGAGTAATTAGAAGTTTGGTTCTGGCGCGGTTCATGCATGGAGTATGTACGAAAATTATGAAGTTGATGCAAAAGGTAAGATAATTACTAGTAGTACCATATACTACTACATGGATTTGACCGAAAGCTAAAAATACATACGGATCCATCAACGACATCCTCACGCCCTTGTGCGCCGGGTCACCAACCAACGTGTGATGAGCAGCGGCGTTGGTGGCGAGCTCAACGTGCTTCTGAATAATGTTGTCCAAGCTTGCCCTGCGATTCAAGAAGGCCAGTGACCTATCGTCCTCCTCTGGCATGTAGTAGTCCTTGTGGACAATTTGCGCATAGACATGGGTGATTATGTCGACGGTGTCTTGCTACGCCAGGCATTGCGGGCGAGTGCGACCTCGAGGTGGACATTCTCCGGTGCGACGGTGGGCACTCGTAGGGCCACCAGCGCGTCGAAGAGGTTGTCACCATAGAGGTTGTTGAGGGTGGCGGGCATCACAGAGCCTGGGTGCGTGGGCTGGAGGCGTACGTCAAGGTCATCCGCAAGCTTCTTGACAATGGTGAACTTGTCGAGGAAGCCGGCGAGGACCTTGTCGAACAAGGAGACAAAGTTGTCGTCCAAGCGGCCTCTCGCCCTGGCGGCCTCAAGCACGACCTGGAAACGTTCCTCGGTGCCGGGCTGCAGGCCGGCGTCGTGGACTATCTGGCATAGCCGACTGATGCTCGCGCTCAACGCCTCCATGGGTCTAGCTTCTAGTCAACTCATCTTGCGATTGGAGTGATCACTCTTGCCCTTGGTTAGGGTGCGTATGTGCGTAGGATTTCGTAGATTGGACTGGCAGGGAGCCTTTATATGAGAAGTGTAGACTGTGTTTCATTCACATGTGTGTTGGCCATCTACTGCACCCGCCTTTAGCTGCATGACAGATGGGCCAGCCACCTGTTGGGCCCATGAGTCATTCACCAAAACGCAGGTGCAGTAAGTCAATGAAGCTGCATCCCCTCCGTCCCAAAACACTTAGGCATGCTACATTAACTCCCTCTTATTTCGTGACATATAAACCAATGAGAGATGTGGGTCGTGCATGCTTTCAATGACTTGAGACTACCAAACATGACATGGAGTGGTTAGTTCATTGCATGTAATCCTATTAATTAGCAAAAAGACATTAAGTTCTCTCGCTTTCCCCTTCGTCTTGGTCACGGTGCACAAGAGCATGGTTAATAGTAGAGCCAGCTGCTGGGTATATGATGTTGCCATGTCATATAGAGACATCACTTGTAGACATTCATACAATAAGGTTAGCTATAAGGCTGGCTATAAGAGTACTACTTTTTCTCATCTTCTCTCTCTCTCTCTCTCTCTCTTTCTTCATATGTATTGTATATCGGCCTAGGAATCCGCATATAGCCGCTCTGGCATGAGAGCCCACTCCTCTTTTTCACTTGCTGTAATATGACTTGAACTAGCCACAGTGGGAGTAACTTCAGCAATAACATCGAGTCCAGCTCAACAAATTTGCTTATGTGGCAACGAGTTAATGAGGAGAGAGGTAGTTTAACTAACTTAGCTAGTTACTGTAACATCACATGTCCCAATGCAGTATGTGTCTATAACCTAATAAATGAGGCTTTGCATGTTACCATACTTATGTTACTACCCACTATGAAAGGTAGTAACATAGTTTAGGGATATGTGTATGTTACTAATGTATGTTACTCTTCATTGTGGCTAGTCATACACCAAGACGGAGGGAGTAGTCTCAAGTCATTCGATGCATACGCACGCCACGTCTCGTATTGGGTGATTTCTTTTTTCGTGGCAAAAAACAAGGAACAAGATGGGTAGTTAATGTACCGTGCCTAAAAGTTTTGGGATTACTATTTGGTTTTCGTAACATGACTAATGCACCAGTACAGAGGGAATACAATAGTAGTCTTTGATTGGAATTTTTTGTTGGTAGCTTACAAAGCTGAGCGCTCGGTGAGTATAATAGTAGTCTGATTGATGAGACTTCAGATTTGAGCCATCTACTGGAAGGAATAAAATAATAAACCATGTATTTATTGACAGGGGAGTAGTACATTTTTTGTCAGTTTGTCCAATTCACATCTAGATGTTTTCCAAGGATGTCACATCTAATCTCCCACAAATAACGTAGCAACAAGGAATAAAAAAAGATGAGACAGGAAAAAAACAGGCCACAAACATAGTGGACATCAGGTTAGATGTGACATAACTATGTCACATCTAGATGTGTCCTAGACAAACCTTTTTTGTGACATGCATTACTAGATATTTCTAGTCAAAGTACTAAATCCAGACGGTGGTGCTAGTACTAGTAGTAGTAGTACCAATGTAGTAGCACTGTACTACCCGTTGGTCAAATTATTACGTGTTGCTCCTCACAGTGAAGTGACAAGACCCTGTGCCAGAGATGACACATGAGTATACGCGCCATGTTCGGCATAACATAGTCAGCCTCACCGTCTGTAGTCACTATCATCATGGCTGTAGAGCTAGCCTGCTTACAACGAGCCGTGTTCGACATAATTTCCCATGCGTAGATGCCCGTGCATTGCACGGAACACTAAGATTGGGGGTGGACAGCGCCGGCAGCGGCCATCGCGCCAGAGTTTTCCATGGCCTTCTAGATGTGGTGGGGAGGAGATAAGGCTGATTGTGAGAGACAAGGAGTTGTTTGTAAATAGGGAACAAGTGTGGGCATCTTTTTGCAAAACTGGAGAAGTTTGGTTTGTATGCGTCAGATCTAGATCCGACGGCTATTGGTGAAAGATGGCAGGCACAACATCATCACCAACTCAGGACCTCTTTGATTCGCAGGATTTTAAAAACGTAGGAATAGGACACGGAAATACTACAAGTTTCAAACTGATATTACAAATGTTAGGAGTAATGCTGCACCTACAAAGAGGGAATCTAGGAAGTTTATGTAAGAACTTTCGTGACTTTAGGTGGACGCAGCATTATCGTACAAACTAAAATCCACCGCCAAAGTCACTAATGGGCAACTAAATTTTTGACTCTCTGGCAACTTGATGTTTCAAAAACAAATTCAGCTTTTGCGGAGACTTTGTCATTTAGGCTTATACGCTTGCACTGATCAGCATGCCATTCATTGTTGCGTCAAAGAATGCCAAACCTCATTACCTTGAGCACAGTTGCCTCCAGAACAAAGAACCTGGCCAATTTAATCTCAAATGTGCTGCCTCGGTAGTCGATCAAATCAATTTCTGTAAGATGGAGATCAAGGCATTCGATGAGAATGATATAGTGCAACGCATTTTTCACTTCTGGGTCTTTTATTATCTGCAAAAAAAGAGAACATATTAGAGGAGTTGGCTGTATAAGATTGTCGTGTCATCAAGAGGTACCAATATCATTCGCTCATACAACAGGGTTGGCAGGCTAGTGATATTTTTTCACTCTCTCTCCCTCTCTCTCTCTCTCTCTTTCTCTTTCATCTCATTTACCTAGGAGCACGTGAAGAACTTGGGCATTTTTTGCCTTCCACTATGTGGCCGATTCCATATTTCTCAAAAGTATGCCACATAATACGCATCGATGTCAAATAAAAAGATTTTGGCACCGCTCTCACGATGTGAGTGTCGGTGTAATGGGACATGGATACCCCGAAGACGGCAAGATGATATTTCAACACATCAGGGCTAGCAAAGCCCCTCAGTCCGACTGCCCGGCCGCTCCTGCCGGCTCCCCGTCCGACTGCACTACCCGGCCGGCTACCGACTGCCGGCCGCCGACTACGCCAACCAGTCGGCTGCCGACTGCAGCCCGACCCGACATCGACGAAGACAACCGTACCGCGATGCCGTCATCTACAGTGTACCGCGTCCCCTGGGTACTGATTTATAAAGTATCCCAGGGGACAAGCATGACATGTGCCATGCCACTAGCCATGCCTACCTGGCTTGGCATGTAAGCTACCCAAGGTAGCTTACATCCAAAGCCACTACCTAGCTTACTTCCTAAGCTACCCACATAGCTTACACACCAAGCTAGCTCCACACTATATATACACTACACATCCATCCATCCAGGATGATGGATCCCCTCACGCACACACACAAGCTAGCAAGCAAGCTAGCTATCCATCCATCCATCCATTCACATGAGCACATATGCTCACGGCCATGAGCATGGCCGGCCACTAGCATGCCTCATACAGGCATATACAAAGCCAGATGCCTACGGCACTGAGCTTAGATACAGCTCTAGGAGCGACTCTGTACCAGATATACCAGATATACTCAGACATGCAGGAGTAGGGGTGTTATCTCTCCGAAGAGCCCCGAACCTGGGTAAACTACCGCGTGCTACTCGCATACCCGCTCCTGGTCCTATCAGCAGCAGTCCTACCCACACACTAAGCCCTTGAGGCATCCGTCGACTCGCAAGCCCCCCGTGAGAAATACCACGACAGTTGGCGCCCACCGTGGGGCGGTACTATGCTACCGCGCTGCTGCTGGTTTCGCAGTCCGGGCGGGACCATCTTTGCCATCACCGCCGCGGCGTCGCGCCGTCTCTCCGGTAGCGCTCGAGGGCTCGACTTCGACCCGCCCCCGGAGCGGCCGCGTGGGACGGCGCGTCCTCGTCGCCGGGGGCTCGACATCGACTCGCCCCCGGAATGGCCGCAAGGGAGCGCGCCCTCGTCACCTCCATCGCGCCGTCGCTGTCGCCTCTCCAGACGCGCTCGAGGGCTCGACATCAACACGCCCCCAGGGCGGCCGCGAGGGACGGCGCGGCCGCGTAGTCGGCCTCGACACCGCTGGGCCTGCTCGCGCTTGTCCTGCTTGCATCTGCTTGCAAGCTAGCCAGATACACCACGCTCCATGACCAGCCGCCTGCCTGTTCCGCCTGCATCACGATGTCCCAGCGCTACGGATCGTGTCCTTTGCCCAGTACACTCGCGCGCGGCCCCGATGGCCTTGTTGCATCACCTCTGCTGCCCCACGCCCCCGTTCGCGTTCACCCCATGCGCGCGTCGCCCGGTTCGTCACCGCGCCTCCAGCAGGCGCACGCGCGCGGCCCTGCCCGCGGCCGGCTGGCCGCCCGCGCCTGCTCCATGTCCGCCGGCTTCTGCCGCCCGGCCGGCTCCGCCTTCGCCCCATGCTGCGTCCGGCTCGCCACCGCTGTGTGCCGACTCATGGCTACCTTGCGGCGTCCGCCTCGCCTCTGCGCCGCGCCCGTGAGGCCTTGCCTCACCTCTCCCCACGCCATGGACCGCTCGGGCGCGGGCGCCCCCGCGCCGCCTCTGGTCTCCTCTCCCGTCTCGCATGGTTGTCGCCGTCTGCGACTGCTGCGCCCGCGTCTGCCTTGCTGCGGGTCGCCGGCTCTGCCCTCGAGCGCCGCTGAGCCGTCGCTTCGGTCCCCCGCCGGCCGTCTCTGCGCATCCAGGCCCACTCCACCGCGGCCGCCTGGCTCTGGCCTGCCGGGCCTCCCGTGTGGCCGTGCGCTTGCGCCCGTGCCTCACCACTCGAGTCGGCTTCCGGCTCCGCCCCAGGCCGCCTCCCGCATCCCCCCCCCCCCGGCTGCGCCTGGCCGACTTCGCCCGTGGCCGCCTGCCCGCCGTTGCAGCTGGCCCCGGCCACGTCCCTACTGATGCCGGCTCCGCGCGGTCCCGGCTGCCGGCTCCCGCGCCCGTCGCTTCTGCCGCCCGGCCGGCTGTGCGGCTCGGCCGCCTGCTGGCTCCGCACCGACTCCAAACTCCGAGCCCGCGCCCCTGGCCCGTCGTCCTCGCGCGGGCCGGCCGCCTCCACACTCGGCCTGCCCAGACCGCGCTGTGCCCTGCGCCTGGCCCCGCGCCTTCGTCCGCGTCTGCCCCTGCCGGCTCCCGCTTACCCCGTGGCCGGCCCGCCGGATCTGGCCACTCCCGGCCGCCTCCGCCCGTGGCTCGTCCGCCACCGGCCGCCTCCGCCCGTGGCCCGTCCGCCCCCGACCTGCTCCGCCTCCACGCGACCGGCCCCCGCCTAATGGTTGGCCGCCCGCCGGCTGCCGTCGCCTCACCACCGTTGGTCGCGGCCTCGCCGATTGTGCTCGGTCGCCTCCCTCGGGCGCCGGCTCACGCCCAGCCCGGCCGGCTCCAGCTTCACCCGCCTCCCGCGCTGGCCGGCCTCCCGCGCCGCCTATCGGACTCGCCCCGCTCGGCCGGATTTCGGCTTGCCGGCTCCCCTGCCGCCCCGGCCGTCTCCGCGTCCGGGTTGTGCGCGCGCCTGCTCCACCTCGAGCCCGGCCGCGTCCGGCTCCCTGGTGCCGCCTTGCGCCCGGCCAGGTTCTACGTGCGTCGCACTCGGCAACCCCTCCCCGCACCAGCTGACTCCGGGTCCCCGCCGGGTCGCCTCCACCTGCGGCCGGGTGCCCCGCACCGGCCGGCTCCCGCGCGCCTGGCCGGCTCGGCCGCCGCCCGGCCACTCGCCCACCCGGCTCACCTGGATCTCCAGCGCAGCCCCGCGCCTGCCCGAGTCTGGCCGCGCCCGCCCTTGGCCGGCCCCGGGTCGCCGCTCACGCCCCGCGCTGCGGCTGCCCTGCTGCTCAGGAGACTCGGGTGGAAGGAAGAATGGGGTAGGGGCCGGCTGGGAAGAAAGTCAAAGGACCGACTACCCATGGCTGACTGAAAAAAAATGTGTCCGACTACCAGATATGCGTCCGACCGCGGACTGCCTAGCCGGCTGCAAAGAGTCCGACTGCTATGTTGGGGTCCGCCCGCCCTGCCGCCTGAAGAAGAAAAAGAAGAAGGCAAAGTAGTTGCCGGAAGATCCGGCCTGACTGCTCAGCAGTCGGCCGGAATCTCGGGGGCTACACCCAGCGGGTGCGCTGACGCGCCCCCGCGAGAAAAAGAAGAAGACAAAGTAGTTGCCGGAAGATCTGGCCCGACTGCTCAGCAGTCGGCCCGAATCTTGGGGGCTACACCCAGCGGGTGCGTTGACGCGCCCCCGCGAGAGAAGAGAAGACAAAGTAGTTGCCGGAAGATCCGGCCCGACTGCTCAGCAGTCGGCCCGAATCTCGGGGGCTACACCCGGCGGGTGCGCTGACGCGCCCCCGCGAGAAAGAAGACAAGATAGCTGCCGGAAGACCCGGCCCGACTGCTCAGCAGTCGGCCCTACACCCGGCGGGTGTGCCGGCACACTCCACGAGCGCCGAGTCGCGCCGGCTATCTTCGACGACCACGACTGCACGAAAATCAATGTGAGCTCCTCACCCGCATATTTTTGCACTACGCAAGCACGGATAACCCCGAGCGTTGCTCGGGGGCTGCCTCCACATTTTATTACACTAGCATCACTGTTTGCCCCAGCACCAGCCAGAGTTGGCCCGGGGGCTAGCCGCTTGGCCTGAGACGTTTTAGTTCCCGCAGACGGCTTAGTACCGTGCGCGGTACCAAAGGCCCACTCTTAGTCACAGACCGCAGAGCGGCTGCCGACTAGCAAGAGTGAACGCCGGAGGCCACCCACGCGAAAAATGTCCGGGAAGAAAAACGTTCGGGCGACCCGACCGTTTTCCTTTACAAGTATCTACTCGGTTGAATCTGCTCCCAGACTCTGAGTACTGTACACTCCACTTCGCGGCCCACTCTCAGCCACAGACCGCAGAGCGGCTGTCCGGCAAGCAAGAGCACGGGCCAAAGAGTGGAGGGAACATGAAAAAGATTGAAGGGGGCTCGGACGAAACCTAGTCGGCACCCTCCGCATAAAACTTGCAATGCTAAAAGCAAACATTCAATATATCTGCATGGACTAACTTTGTCCTTTTTATGATCATTTTCATGAACATTTGCCAAAAAAACCTCCGCCCAACTTTGCCAAGTTGCCCGGAGGCTTGGGGGCTACTGTCGGTGTAATGGGACACGGATACCCCGAAGACGGCAAGATGATATTTCAAGACATCAGGGCTAGCAAAGCCCCTCAGTCCGACTGCCCGGCCGCTCCTGCCGGCTCCCCGTCCGACTGCACTACCCGGCCGGCTACCGACTGCCGGCCGCCGACTACGCCAACCAGTCGGCTGCCGACTGCAGCCCGACCCGACATCGACGAAGACAACCGTACCGCGATGCCGTCATCTACAGTGTACCGCGTCCCCTGGGTACTGATTTATAAAGTATCCCAGGGGACAAGCATGACATGTGCCATGCCACTAGCCATGCCTACCTGGCTTGGCATGTAAGCTACCCAAGGTAGCTTACATCCAAAGCCACTACCTAGCTTACTTCCTAAGCTACCCACATAGCTTACACACCAAGCTAGCTCCACACTATATATACACTACACATCCATCCATCCAGGATGATGGATCCCCTCAGGCACACACACAAGCTAGCAAGCAAGCTAGCTATCCATCCATCCATCCATTCACATGAGCACATATGCTCATGGCCATGAGCATGGCCGGCCACTAGCATGCCTCATACAGGCATATACAAAGCCAGATGCCTACGGCACTGAGCTTAGATACAGCTCTAGGAGCGACTCTGTACCAGATATACCAGATATACTCAGACATGCAGGAGTAGGGGTGTTATCTCTCCGGAGATCCCCGAACCTGGGTAAACTACCGCGTGCTACTCGCATACCCGCTCCCGGTCCTATTAGCAGCAGTCCTACCCACACACTAAGCCCTTGAGGCATCTGTCGACTCGCAAGCCCCCCGTGAGAAATACCACGACAGTGAGAGAGTTGGCACCAATGTGCACACAGACCCACATGTACAAACAAATCAATCAAACCAATTGCACCAGCCTCTCACTCTCCCAAACAAGTGTTTTTATTGCCTCAGTCCTCTCTCTCTCCAACGCAAGTATTTTTTCATTGCGTGAGTTAATTTGGCACGGGAGCAAAGTAGGTGGTCCAGATTGGGCACCAGGTGAGCAATGGAGGGGCATCGATGCCAAATGCATCACAGGTGAATTTGGCACGTGTTTTGGCCTACATAGTGGAGGGCCGTTATAGCCCACTTTTGTACTACTTCGTTTTAGTGTAAAATTTTGACCATACATTTACCTAAGAAAATGCCAATGCATGTCACCAAAAATTATACCATTTGAAATTATGTTCAAATACGAATCCAACGATATAATTTTTAGTGACATGCATTAACATTTTGTGAGTTAAATCTATGGTCAAATTATGATACTACAAAATAGGAAGAGTAAACCAGGATGGAGGTAGTACTTGCTCTTAGGGTAACCATAGAGTTACTAGTCTAAGTTACTTTCCACTATGACTAGCCTAGGCTACTATAGTAGTACAACAAAAATTGATGCAGGTGATCACGTGAGAAAAAATACTAAAAACATTTCTTTCGGTGCAGTGCTTAGATGCAATTTTGAACACTACACTTGTCATCGTAATTTCGGAAAATTACGGATAAATTGAGCTATGTTGTGATTATCGTTTACTAATACAAAAAAGTTTCACCTCGATGAGTAGCTTCTCCGTGCATGGAAAGCATGTAAGGAATCCAACAACTTGATCCAGATTGGGGCCGATAGATTTGATTGCCAAGATCTTCACGGTGCACATAGACTGGGTCAAGCTTGTGGGAATCATTTTCTGGAAGACGGTCATAAATACATCAAGAAGAAATTAAAAAATGTGAATTTCAAGAAGACAGAGAAGAAGATGAGTGTTGTACGTGATCGATTACGGATCCAATAAAGAGTTTGGAGAATTTGGCACACGAGTACACCAACACTGTCAATTTCGGTGCATCAATGACCCTGATTTTTGTTGGACCTTCTAGATCAGATACACGCAATCTCTCAAGGGAAGGCGCATTCTCAATGACCATAACATGGAACAGCTGGAGTGATTTCGCCCCAATTGATGTCTTGTTGCGGGGCCAGCAAGACACATAAATCCATCGGAGATTCGTCGAGGTGATGTGGAGGCTAATGAACCCGTGGATCTGCTCAAGACGAAGGTACTCGAGCACAGTATAGCTGCAGAGTAGGTGCTCCATAGCCTGCTTCGAGATTCCAACGTCGAAGAGGTCGAGCTACTTGAGTTGAGGGAGAAGAAGGGTGGGCACGGCATTAATCTAGGGAATATAGTAGGAGCTGAAGCTGGCGCGACACAGCGTTGGCATGAGGCAGAGCGCGGACGGTGGCAGAGAGCGACAACGTCCAGCTTCAAAGCTGAGCTCCTCAAGCTGATCTAGGGCGGGGGATAAGAACCACTCGTCGAACTTGGCTTGGACCTTGCAGTTGGTACTGAACATGCGGATGTCAAGGCGTCTGGCTGGCCCAGGGTGCGATGAAAGGATCTTGGAGACTGCGGCCATGCATTTGCAGCTATCGGCGGTGGGGTTGAGGGGGATGCGGCGCCAGAGGGGGCACCACCGCCGGGAGAGTAGGGCGGTTTGCACGGCAGATTTGGTGGAGAGAAGGCCGATGATGACGATAAGCATGTCGTCGGGGAGGCTGCTGATGAAGTCCAGCCTCGCCGGATGCGGTTTTGGCTTGAGCCGCCTCCACTTGTTGGCTACCTCGCCGTCCATCTCAATCGGCGGCGACGCCGGTGTACACGTGTGCCGGTGTGTGTTGTGTGCTGGCCTGCTGGGTGTGCGCGAGTGTGTCCTTCTGTGCATGCCACCGCCTAGTGGTGAATTGTGCGCGAGTGCTTCCTTCACGCGGAAGAAGTGTGTCCTCAATGCGCCCTCAATTTACTAGCATGCGAGGTACTACCCCGAGTGGTTTCAACTTTGTTTACTTCACCGCGTGTCAGATGGGCCTCTAGTTTCCTTATTTTCACCCACTGCCACATGGGCCAACACACAAAGATAGAGAACACGAGCTGACAAGGCAGCAAGTGGACTAGTTGACCGGTCAACTAAACAATATATGGAGCTATACGCTGACACGGTGAGCGTATAATCTGTCGGTATAGAGAGTTCGAGTGAGAGGGGAGGCCCGTGAGAGATAGCAGAGAGAGAAAGAGCTACTCCCTCCATTCGATAATGTAGTGCCAACATTTTTTTTAAAGTCAAACTTTTGAAACTTTGACCAAGTTTATAAAGAAATTACTTATATCTACAATACCAAAGATAAATGATAGTATGAAGTAAGTACATGTTGTGATGAATCTAATGATCGTTCCAGATGTAAATGTTTTTCTCCACATATACCTGGTCAAACTTTTCTGAGGTTTGACTTTTCAAAACATCCATATGCTTATGGACATGAGAGAGTCCCTAAATAGAGAGAGAGTGTGTGTGTGTCTTTGAAATAGAAAGAGTGAGTGAAAAAAGTGTGTGCGCGTGTGTGAAAGAGACATGGACAACACATGATAAAAGTAGAGAAAAGGTGTGTGTGTCATATGCAAACATATCACACATGCATCTTCGACAACGGAAGCAAGGTGAGGAGATAGTGTGTGGTGCTTTGCAACCAAGAGAGAAAGACCCCTAGCACGTGGCCAAGAGGGGTCTGACAAACAAGGGAGAGAGGTCGAGAGAGACGTACGGATAAAATGCAGACATGGGGTGGAGATAGTGTACGTCTGTCATAGAGAGATCCCTTGGAGATCGTGATGGGACTACATGGGTGGGAGATCAAGTGACAAGGTGTGTGCGCGATAGAAGATACCCCGAGAGATATCGAGATAGATGTATGGATGGAAGGAGACAATATGTGTGTTCCTGATGGCTAGTGAGAGATGATCATACTTAGGGGGAGTGTGTGTGCCTATGATGGAGTGAGGGATTATGGTCCTTAGGGGGGTGCGTGTCACATAGAGAGAGAACATGGGCAGAGAGTGTTGGATGGGTATATATGTAGCGAGAGAAAGACATGTGTACGTGTGAACCAGGGAGATATAAAGTTTGGGAGAGATAGAGAAGCCCCAATAAGGCTGAGTGGTGCGTCAGATAGCTGAGAGGGGGAAAGAGATATTCCATCCGCTCAATAATGCAGTGCATGTAAAAAATTTATAAGTCAAACTTTGGAAACTTTTATCAGGTTTACGCAAATGTTATTTATATCTACAATACCAAAGATACATCATTTGAAACTACATCCCATGATGAATCTAATGGTATATGTTTGCCATTCTAGATGTAAATGTTTTTCTCCGCGTACCTGGTCAAATTTTCTGATGTTTGACTTTTCAATAAATCTATATGCTATGGACCGAACAGAGTGCCTATGTCGATAGAGATCAAGTGCATGTGAAGGAGAATGAGTGAGTGTGCAAAAAGAGTATGTGTGTGAAAGAGAAAGGGACAATAAACGATAAATTAGAGAGTGTGTGTGTTTTTTCGTTTCTTATGCAAACATATCACGCATGCATCTCTGAGATAGAAAAGCGAGGTGATGAGATACACGAAGATAGCTAGTGCGTGATTGTTTGCAACGGAGAGAGACACCCCTATAGCACATGTCCAATAGAGGTCTAGCCAACAAGGAACCAAGGTCAAGAGGGACACATGGAGAACATGGACGCATGGGTAGGGAGAGAGGGTGTGTTTGTGATAGAGAGATCACCTCAAGATCGTGAGGGGACTATATAGGTGGGAGATCGAGGAAGGTGCGTGCGCGATAGAAAGATGCCATGAGAGAAATCGAGATAGACCATGCACATGTTTGTGATGGAGACTAAGATTATCTAGTCATATACATATAGGGGGGACCGCGTGTGCCCACATTTGAGTGAGAGACCATCATACTTGGCTAGGCATGAGATTGTGTGTGTGCGTGTGAGATGGAGAGAGAACGAGGGAGAGAGATAGAGTTTTAGATGGGTCTATCGAGTGCGAGTGAGATAAGCATGTGTATGTGTGACCCAGGTAGATGAAGAGTTTGAGAGAGAGAGAGAGAAGGAAGATCTCTGAGGCGACAGAGTGGTGCGTGAGAGAGTTATGGGCAACGGACCAAGGAATTTGTGTGCGTACGATGAGTGCACCTAAGATATTTAGCTTGGACTAGAGAGCCATACATAGTGTGCGAGAGAGACCTATAGATGGAGTATATATGCATGCGAACTAGAAAGACCCCCCCACACACACACAGAGAGAGAGAGAGAGATGGAGAGAGAGGGAGAGGGACCAACAAGGTTTGTGTGTTGGATACGTGCGACATAATTGAAGATTGTCGGTGCGAGAGAAAGAGAGAGCAGGAGTCTGGTAGAGGGGGAGGTCACGTTTATGCATCAAAGACTAATATAAACCATGTTTCGATATAACTTGCATTCAAATATTTAAATTGGAGAACATGTTGCGTGCAATCCACACATGAATGGAGATATGCGTATATCAAACAAGTTCATTAATTTGAATTTCAATATGTTCATGGAGTACTATAATGTGGTACAACATGCTACTCGATTGAGGTGTTCAATCTTGGATTTAGTTCACCATTTTGCACCTGGTGAACGAGCTATTTCATTGAATCGAGATATTTCATTTTGGGTTTGATTCCCGTTTTTGAGTTGGTCAACTATTTGTCATATAGTAAATCGCTAGCAACGAGCATGTAAAAACACATTACTCCCGAGCATCATCTCTCCATCTAAAAAAGAAGTGGCAAGCTAATATTTCTAAATTTGATTCGAATCGACTTGGTAAGGTAGACGTGGATGCTTGTTCTCCAAAAATTTGAACGAACCATTAAACACCCTCTACTCGGTGGAATTCACCCGAGCAAATAAATGGGAGACGCGAAATTACCGGCCTATGTGGAACACACATCAATTGGCCCGTTGTACATCGATGGTAGGTTCGTAACTTCATCCAAGCGCGCCTTCTCCTCAGCCGAAATGACATGTGCCGAATAATTCATAAACCATGGTCGGCAAAACACCCTCTCCTCGCCTGAAATAGCTCGCGCCCACTATTTCAAAACACGCTCTCCTTGCCCGAAATCGCTCGCTGTCAGGACCCCGATTCTAAGCCACATCGATCTAGCCGGTAACACCTCATATCACTTTGCGGCCTCACGCACGGTATCCCACGGGTGTCGCCTTACCATGGCCCGGGACCGTTTGCGCCTTTTGGCTCGCGTATATGACAATGTCGCTAGCATCCATATGACCGAGAACCCGGGCCGACATGGCTAGTCATGAACCCAAAGCGGCACAGACCTATGGAGACAGGCATACATGAATCACAACGAACATGTCGGTCATCAACGAGTGATTCCGGGCTGTAGCACTGGGCTAACAGGACTCCGGGGGATCCCGGGCTGTAGCAGGCTAGACAGGACTCCGGAGATCACCGCGTGACATTTCCCCGAAGGGACAGACATAGGGACGAAGTGAAACACATGCTGGCCAGTCAAGTGTCCTGAACAGTAGTGCTGGGCTAGCAGGACTCCGGTGAACCGGGCTGTAGCGGACTACTATGGCTCGAGGAGCACTAGACTACATTTCCCCATAAGAAAGGCTACGAAGGACAAACAACTAGATTGTCGGATCCCACTCATACCAAGCATTTCAATCATACATACAATATGCTCGATATGAGTACATACAACATGGCATCACAACAAAACTCTACAACTCAAGTACTTTATTTAAAGGCTCCAGGGAGCCATACATAACATATCCATACAGGTAGGGGTCACATGACCCGACACTCAAGTCATACAGTCATACAAGCACATGCGGAAGCAACTAGTCTGAGTACAGACTCTAGAAAGAAAGAAGGCTTCTCGAAGCCTGTCTATCTACATAGGGCCCTCCATGGCCTGGATCACCACCTGGGTGGCTAGTCACTCGTCGACGTCAAGGTCTACGTAAAACCCATCGGAGGGGGCAGTGTTGTCATCTGAAAACAATAAATAAGCAAACATGAGTACAAAGGTACTCAGCAAGTCTTACATCAGAACCTACTATACATGCTCATTCTCAAGAAGGTGGTGGGGTTTATGCAGCAAGCCAGCTTTGACTCTTGGCTAAGCTATCCTACGGAATCTTTTAGCAAAATAGTTTTCGCACACGAGTCCACTACTCACCATCACAATACTCCACCGTGGATCCTCCCTCGTATCCTGCGAGGGGGCCATCCTCGGTACTCACACTTATCTTGAGTCTTTTAGTAGTATCCATTAACTTGTCTATGAACTGTATAGGCAACCAAGTAGTCCTTTACCGCGGACGCGGCTATTCGAATAGTTTTATACCCTGCAGGGGTGTACTTCGTCACACATGTTTCCACCACTTAGCGTCTGCACACGAAATGTGCTTGGCAGACTTCAAGCGAAAACCGACGTGGGTGTAGACCACGACCTGACTAACCTCACAAGTCTCTAGTCCAGGGTCATCGCCTATTCAGGTTCCATCCGCAAGGAAATCCGGCCGGGGTGTCCTCAACGGCCCCGAACGATGTGAACAGGGTTCCCGAGACACCAAACGGGTGACTCGGTACACCGTGCCCCGGTGTATCTACCGCAACATAGCCCACCCCTAGGGTCAGCGCTACGCACGGCCGCCAACACATATCCTACAAACACCAGAAACTAGTTGCAACTCCTGGACTGAGGCGAGAGGGGTCGGTAAGTCGAGCGGGGTCATATTTTAGGGCCCAATGTGTGGTAGTAGCTGAATCTTAATTCACGCATACAGAACTCAGTTCTTAGGGACGGCTTCAATGAAACAACCCACCATGTACTCCTACATGGCCTCTCATCGATACCTTTACCAAAACATGTTCAACACATCCCACATATTACTGGCACAAGCATTTCACTCTAGCCCATCCCCCGGATGAACCAGACCTGACACAACTCTAAGCATAGCAGGCATAGCAAGGTAGGAATCACAAAACATGGCTCAATCAATTCCTACACATGCTAGTGGGTTTCATCTAGTTACTGTGGCAATGACAGGTCATGCAGAGGATAAGGGTTCAACTACCGTAGCACACAGCAGTTTGAATCGTGTTGTCTTAATGCAGTATACAAGAGCAGGAGCGAGAACATGGGTTGTATCGGAATGATCAATGGTTGCTTGCCTGATGGAGTGGTAACGGGATACTGCCCTTCAGTTGGATACTCGTGAATATCCTCGGAGGCAGGACCTACCACGAAGAACACAACCGAGCACAATCAACACATGACGATATGCAACAATATGATGCACGCTATGACATGGCAATATGGATGTGTCTTGAGCTAATGCAACTAGCTATGATTTAAATGAAGTTGGTTTGAGTACAAGATTCAAATTCCAACCCCATATATGATTATTTAAATGCCCATTATTTGTTTTGTCCAAAACAGAGGACAAGCATTGTTCAAACATGCATGAAAATGGTACAGATGGATTCCTTGAATTTTTCTGGTAATTTTTCATATATAATTTGTCTCATTTGGAGTTATGGTTGAATTTCTATGAATTTTTGAAGTTTAGGCAATTTTCTGGAATTTTCTATATAAAATTAAATCCAGAAAAGGAGTTATTGCGTCAGCATGACATCACCCTGATGTCAGCAGGTCAACTGGCGCCTCCAGGTCAAACCTGACCAGTGGGGTCCACTGGTCAGTGACACAATCAACTAACTAAGTTAGTTAACCCTAACTAACTTGGTTAGCCGGGCGGGCCCGCATGTCAGTGGCTCACTATTTAGCTAATTTTTATTAACTCTAATTAACTAACAGTAATTAGGCAGGCGCCTGGGCCCACACGTCAGTGAGTCAGGGGGGAGTCAACCCAGCCGACCCGGGGTCAAAACACGCCGGAGTTGACCCCGGCTCGTCGCCGGCAAGGCCAGAGATGGCGGAGGGGCTCGGAAATCCTCCTCCGGCGACCAAATGGCCAGCAGAGGGCATCTACGCGGAGCTGGGACTCGCCCGCATCCATCTGTGCACACGGCAGCAGCCCTAGTGGCCTAAAACGACGGGGGCGGCAACTTTCGCGGCGGCCGGAGTTCGGGAGTTGAGCGGATCGGCGTTGTGGTGCACGGGAGGGGAAACTGATGGGTTCCACGTGCTCGTGGTGAGGTGTGGAGCACGTTGCCGTGCTCGGGAGTGAGCTTGCACGGCTGTGGTCACGGTGGCGGCATGGCCGGCGGCGAAGAGCTCTCGGTTCCGACGGGCATCGGTGTTAGAGGAAGAAATCGAGCCAGGGGAGAGGGGGAAACGACATAGGAGCTCACAGCGGGTGCAGCGGTGGCCTCGGCAAGCTCGGGGAGGCACTGGAGCAAGCGAATCGACGGCGGCGATCGTTGGTGCCGAAGCTTGAAGATGAGCTTGAAATCGACGATGCAGGGCTTCCGGCGGGGCGTGGTTCGGTGAGGAGGAAGACGGGGTCGAGGCGGAGCCTCTAAGCTGGTCAGGGAAGCGAGGGGGAGGCGGTGGCCGTGGTGGTTCTTGTCGGCACTCTCGGGATCATGGCGGTTGCGCGGGAGAGAGAGCAGAGGAGGGGATGAGCACGGGGAGGGGGAATGAGAGGGCCAGGGGGGTGCGTGGCGTCCAAAGCGACATCGGGGAGGCGGCCGAAGCAGGAGGTGGCCGTCGGTGGCCGTGCGCGTGCTGGCGCACCGCGGGCACACGCCCTTCGTCCTCCTGGCAGGAGCTAGGGGACGACTGGCAATGGCCTGGTGGGCTAGGCCGCTGGTGGCCTGGCGCTGGGCCAGGTAGGACCAGGTAAGTGGCCCACTGGCCTACTCTCTCTCTCTCTTTTCTAATTTTATTCTGTTTTTCTAATTTTGTTATTCTGTTTTGATTTAGTTTAAATACTAAATCATTTTATAAAATCCTGAAAATATTTATGGACACTTTCTGAAATATTTCAGTGGCCCAAAAATAGTTCCAACATTATTTGAGCATTTGAATTATTTAATAGTATTTAAATGCCCAAATTCAAATATTTATGAATTAAGTCAATGCCCCTTTTGTTGACCTAAAATTATATGCACCATTTTTCCCAAGGGTTCTAACCCAAGGCAAAGAGGGTGAACATATTTGAAGGGCATTTCAGGTTCATTGAATTTATTTTTAGTAAACCCTAGTTGATTTCAGGGGGGGGTGCTGGGGGTTCTGCTTTCCCCATTTCAATTTCTGATGAATGTAAACATGATGCACACTCTAATGCATAATCTAGCTAGGGTGTGACAACTCACCCCCACTCAATAGAATCTCGTCCCGAGATTTAGGATCATCTGGGAAGAAGGCGGGGTACTCGAGTCGAAGACGATCCTCCCTTTCCCAAGTGGCTTCTTCCTCGGAATGGTGTGACCATTGAACCTTGAGAAACTTGATATTATGACGTCGAGTGGTACGAACGGGGTATTCCCGATAAGAAAGGTTATCTTGTAAATCAAGCGTTTCATGGTCCACTCCACGGATAGGATCCGCGAAACAATGCCTGAGTTGCGAAACGTGGAAGACATCGTGAACTCTGGAAAGATGCGGAGGTAGTTCCAATTGGTAGGCAACTTCTCCTCGTTTGGCAAGAATGCGAAAGGGTCCAATGTAACGAGGAGCCAATTTGCCTTTGATACCGAAGCGATGGGTTCCCTTTAACGGGGTAACCCGAAGGTAAGCTTTCTCGTCAATTTCAAATGTCATAGGCTTATGCTTACGATCATATTGACTCTTTTGGCGAGATTGGGCTGTTTTCAATTTCTCACGAATAACGCGAACCTGCTCTTCTGCTTCCTGAATCATATCCGGGCCAAAGAGTTGTCTTTCCCCGGTTTCTGACCAGTTAAGAGGCGTTCGACATTTTCGTCCATAGAGAACTTCGAAGGGAGCCTTGCCCAAACTCGCTTGATAGCTATTGTTATAAGCAAACTCCGCGAATGGAAGGCATTTCTCCCAACTCATTCCGAACGAGATAACAGAAGCTCGGAGCATATCTTCTAGAATTTGATTTACTCGCTCTACTTGACCACTTGATTGGGGATGGAAGGCGGTGCTAAAGGAGAGATGAGTTCCCATAGCATTTTGGAAACTTTCCCAAAATCGAGAGGTGAAGAGACTTCCACGGTCTGAGTTAATTTCCAATGGGACACCATGAAGAGACACTATTCGGGAGATGTATAGGTCAGCTAGCTGGCTAGCGGTGATACTCTCACGAACAGGTAGAAAATGGGCTACTTTGGAAAGACGGTCGATCACGACGAAGATGGCATTATTCCCCCTCTTGGTCCTGGGAAACCCAGTGATGAAATCCATACTGATTTTGTCCCATTTCCATTCAGGAATAGCCAAAGGTTGAAGGGTGCCAGCAGGCTGTTGATGCTCTGCTTTAACATGACGACAAACGTCGCAATTAGCAATGTATTGAGCGATTTCTCTCTTCATCCTAGTCCACCAAAACCTCTGGCGTAGGTCTTGATACATTTTGGTACTACCGGGATGAATGGTGAGAGGGGATTCATGAGCTTCCTTAAGGATCATCTGGCGTAGATGTTGGTTCTTGGGAACCACCAGGCGGTTCTCAAAGAAGACAGCACCTTGCTCATCCATGGAAAAACATTTAGCTACTCCGCTAGCAATGTTTTCCTTAATCCGGGATATGCCCTTATCATGCTTTTGGGCAGCTATGATTTGATCCATAAGGGTAGGTTTCGCCACCAGAGTAGACAAGAATCCTTGAGGAACAATGTGAAGATTTAGCTTGCGAAATTCCTCATGGAGAAGTGGTTGACTTTGTTGTAACAGCAGGTTGTTACAGTAGGACTTACGACTTAGCGCATCGGCCATGACATTGGCTTTGCCAGGGGTGTAAGTTATTCCTAAGTCGTAATCCGAGATCAACTCGACCCAACGTCTTTGCCTGAGATTCAAATCTGGTTGGGTGAAGATATATTTCAAGCTTTGGTGATCGGTGAAGATCTCGCAACGATTACCGAGGAGGTAATGTCGCCAGGTTTTGAGTGCATGGACTACAGCTGCAAGCTCTAGATCATGTGTGGGATAATTTTCTTCATGTGGATGTAATTGCCGTGAAGAATAGGCAATTACCTGACGATCTTGCATGAGTATGCAACCTAGTCCTTGTCGCGAGGCGTCGCAATAGATAATAAAGTCCTTGGAGAAATCTGGTGGTACCATTACGGGAGCAGATGTCAGGCGTCTTTTCAGTTCCTGAAAACTGAACTCGCACTGTGGAGTCCACTCGAACTTTTTATCTTTCTTGAGGAGTTCAGTTAGAGGTTTAACAACCTTGGAGAAATTCTTGACGAAGCGGCGGCAATAGCTTGCTAGGGCAAGGAAACTCCGAACTTGCTTGACCGTTAGAGGTGGAGTCCAATCAAGGACGGCTTGAACTCGCTCGGGATTGACAGCAATACCCTTACCAGAGATTACATGGCCTAGATAGGTCACTTCTGACAACCAAAATTCACACTTGGAGAATTTGGCATAAAGGCGATGCTCTCGAAGTTTCATCAATACCAGCCTTAGATGTTCGGCATGTTCCTCTTCATTCTTGGAGTAGATGAGTATGTCATCGAGGTATACTATGACGAATTTGTCCAAGTACTCCATGAAAACCGAGTTCATTAACCGGGAGAAAGTGGCCGGGGCATTGGTTAAACCGAAGGACATGACGGTGTACTCGTATTGGCCATAACGAGTAACAAAGGCCGTTTTGGGAATGTCCCCGTTTCTGATTTTGATTTGATGGTAGCCCAGCCTCAAATCCATCTTGGAGAAGACTGAGGATCCAGCGAGCTGATCATACAGGTCGTTGATCCTGGGAAGCGGGTATTTGTTCTTGATGGTGACCAGATTGATAGTTCGGTAATCCACAACCATTCGATCCGTTCCATCCTTCTTCTTGACGAAGAGGATGGGGCAAGCCCAAGGAGAGGAGCTAGGACGGATGAACCCTTTGTTCAAGGACTCATCGAGTTGGTTCTTAAGCTCGGCTAGTTCTAAGGGTGCCATCTTGTAGGGTCTTCTAGCAATTGGAATGGTTCCTGGAACAAGGTCTATCACAAACTCGACATCCCGGTCAGGTGGAACACCTGGCAGTTCTTCCGGAAACACATCCGGGAAGTCTCGGACTACCGGAACGTCCTCAAGGTCTGGAAGAGGGTTGGCATTGAGAGAGTAAAGTTGGCGCTTGGCCACTCGAGTTAGGACATTAACTGTCTTGCCCGAGGGATGAGTAAGTTGAACGGTTCTAGTGGCACAATCGATCTTGGCATAATGAGCTGACATCCAGTCCATACCTAAGATGATGTTTATGTCGGAGGACTCGAGAGCTATTAAAGATGCGAGGAAAACAAGCCTATCGACAAGAATTTCATTCCCATGGCTTACCCTAGAAGTTTGCCATTTGGAACCCGGAGTTTGAATTACCATGGAAGTGGGCATGTCACAGAATGTCGTGTTATGCAACCGAGCATAATTCTCGGATATGAATGAATGAGATGCTCCAGTATCGAAAAGAACAGATGCCGGATGGCAGTTAACAAGGAGCGTACCAAGGACGACGTTGGGATCCTCATGAGCCTCTTCGGCTGAAACATAGTTGACATGGCCACGTGTAGTAGTGGCCGGCTTGGCGTAGAAAGTCTTTCCCGCGGGCTTACCACGGCCAACGGACTTTCCAGCTTGATTGGGGTTGTTCTGGGGACACTCTCGACTATAGTGACCCGGTTCTCCACACTTGAAGCATGTTACCACAGTGGGGCGTGGAGCAACATTAGCAGCGGGGCCACCATAGGGCTTGGGCGGTGCAAATTGCTGGTTGGGACGAGGCGCCTCAAAGGATGGCCTCGGGGTGAATCTGGGTGGCAGTGCGGTGCTTGGAATCCACACCCGGCGCTTCTGAGCTCCAGAGCCGGATGAAGACCCAAAATCACGAGAGTGTTTGCGTGAAGCGTCATAATCAGTCTGGCCTGTCTCAGCACTGATAGCTTTATTGACCAGCTTCTGGAAGGATGTGCACTCGTGCAGACGGAGATCGCGGCGAAGCTCAGGGCTAAGTCCCTTGCGGAACCTTGCCTGCTTCTTGGCGTCAGTAGAAACCTCTTCAGGAGCATAGCGTGCCAGGTTCCCAAATTCTCGGCTATATGCATCCACAGTCAGCCTTCCTTGGGTGAAGTTGCAGAACTCCTCCCTCTTGCGATCCATAAGACCTTCCGGAATGTGATGCTCACAGAAAGCCTCGCTGAACTCAGCCCAGGTAGTGATTTTGCCGACCGGGCGCATAGCTTCGTAGTTTTCCCACCAATGGCTAGCGGGGCCCTCATGATGATAAGCAGCATAGGTAACTTTGTCGGCTTCAGCTACGTTGGCAGAACGTAGCTTGTGGGTAATGCTGTGAAGCCAATCATCCGCGTCGAGGGGCTCGACGGAATGGTTAAACTTCGGTGGGTACAGCTTGATAAAGTCGTCGATTGACACCAAGTCATTTCGTGGGTGGCGTGCAGTGTTCTGCTCAATCCGCTCCAGCAGGCGGTTGGTCTCACGCTTGTTCCTTTCCGCCTCCAGCATCACTTCGGCCAGGGAAGGCGGGTGGGGCAAATTTTCACCTCTAGCTGCATTGGCTTCCCCTTGCTCTGGGGCAGCAGGGTTGCCGCGGGTGTTGACCATCCTAGGAGGAAAACAAGACAACGGTTTAGACAAGGATGGCTCAAACTTAACAGGGAAGTGCAGAATGTAAAGGATAACGCGGAATGCAGAGATGCTCATTCGTATGCCATGGTAATATAAAACTGCCATATATACACCAACGGTCATACTTGTCATACATAGTTTAGTACAAGCCCATGCTACAGTACAACTATGAAGGTAGACATTACATCTCATCGGAGGCATTCCGAGTCCCTATACATTATTTGTCTACACCTCCGGAATCGATTACACACCAAGTCGTATTCCACAAGTCACACAGGACAGTGGAGATACAACTACTACACTACTAGTGGTACTACTACTAACTCAGATAGCCCCGTAGTAGTCCTCATAGAAGTCACCTCCATAGCCTGGAAGTTCAACGTGATCATCCGGAAACAGACGGTCCTGAGGAGCCTGTGGACCATAGGGGCTAGGATGAGGTCTTGGACCAACAAACGGTGGCCTGCGGGGACCAAGGGGTGGGGTGATGCCTCCCACATCACGCCAATCCACCATGTCTGGCAGGGCTGCTCTCACAGGATACAGATCCCTGGTATCCATACATCCAGCTTGCACCGCGGGTGCAAACCGAGTCAATGTGGCCCAATGATCAGCACGGGTATTTAAAAGCTCCAGCCTCAAGGCCCGATTCTCTCGGTCCTTATCTTTGAGCATCTCAGCGGTGGTACGAGTTAATGAGTCCTCCTGAGTGGAGTCAGCATAGATAGCCTGAAGATACCCCTGCGCTCCCGGAAGTGAAGCTGGCATGTAACGGAAGTCAGTGTTCCGAAGCAGGCCAGTCCGGACTCGCAAGATGGTCATCATGGAATAGGCAGCATCCTGCACAGCCATCTCAATGGTAACTCCGAGTCCATAGGAACAGTGAAGGGGCTCGGTAGATCCAGGATAGGAAGGAAATATCCTGACGGTGCAGAAATACTGGCTTTGATTAAAGTCGCGGAACTGCTCTTCAACAGTGTATTCGGGATACCAACGGTATCCTGTCTCGATCATGACCCGGACCAACATAGCAGTATGACCGGGCACGTCGAGGCACCTGGTCAGGCGAACCACTTGATTTCGAGACTGGTTGGCCATCTGAAAGCACAACCACAAGACAAAGACATTAGAATTCCTAGGGAAAATTGGGCAGCATAACGGCTGTAAATGCTCAGAAAAAGATTTGAGACATCCACAACAGTTCACAATACCGCTCAACAGCACCATATCAAGGTTCTGATTCAAATAGCAACGTACTAAAATAGTAGAAACTGGACTGGAACTCGTAGCAATAATCCTATAAACTACTACGGATTAGTAACACGTGAACCTGATAGAAGAAGAGAGCCTAGTCCTTAACCCACGTTGAATGAGAAGAGAATGACTCAGATCAGAAGCATAGGGTAAAGGAGTAAAAGAACCTTACGTTCCCTCCCACAATCAATTCCCTTACATATAACTAAAGCATTTCTAGACTCGACATCGACCAGTTTGGCTGAACGAACCTACAGGCAGTCCGGCTCTGATGCCAACGCTGTCAGGACCCTGATTCTAAGCCACATCGATCTAGCCGGTAACACCTCATATCACTTTGCGGCCTCACGCACGGTATCCCACGGGTGTCGCCTTACCATGGCCCAGGACCGTTTGCGCCTTTTGGCTCGCGTATATGACAATGTCGCTAGCATCCATATGACCGAGAACCCGGGCCGACATGGCTAGTCGTGAACCCAAAGCGGCACAGACCTATGGAGACAGGCATACATGAATCACAACGAACATGTCGGTCATCAACGAGTGATTCCGGGCTGTAGCACTGGGCTAACAGGACTCCGGGGGATCCCGGGCTGTAGCAGGCTAGACAGGACTCCGGAGATCACCGCGTGACATTTCCCCAAAGGGACAGACATAGGGACGAAGTGAAACACATGCTGGCCAGTCAAGTGTCCTGAACAGTAGTGCTGGGCTAGCAGGACTCCGGTGAACCGGGCTGTAGCGGACTACTATGGCTCGAGGAGCACTAGACTACATTTCCCCATAAGAAAGGCTACGAAGGACAAACAACTAGATTGTCGGATCCCACTCATACCAAGCATTTCAATCATACATACAATATGCTCGATATGAGTACATACAACATGGCATCACAAGAAAACTCTACAACTCAAGTACTTTATTTAAAGGCTCCAGGGAGCCATACATAACATATCCATACAGGTAGGGGTCACATGACCCGACACTCAAGTCATACAGTCATACAAGCACATGCGGAAGCAACTAGTCTGAGTACAGACTCTAGAAAGAAAGAAGGCTTCTCGAAGCCTGTCTATCTACATAGCGCCCTCCATGGCCTGGATCACCACCTGGGTGGCTAGTCACTCGTCGACGTCAAGGTCTACGTAAAACCCATCGGAGGGGGCAGTGTTGTCGTCTGAAAACAATAAATAAGCAAACATGAGTACAAAGGTACTCAGCAAGTCTTACATCAGAACCTACTATACATGCTCATTCTCAAGAAGGTGGTGGGGTTTATGCAGCAAGCCAGCTTTGACTCTTGGCTAAGCTATCCTACGGAATCTTTTAGCAAAATAGTTTTCGCACACGAGTCCACTACTCACCATCACAATACTCCACCGTGGATCCTCCCTCGTATCCTGCGAGGGGGCCATCCTCGGTACTCACACTTATCTTGAGTCTTTTAGTAGTATCCATTAACTTGTCTATGAACTGTATAGGCAACCAAGTAGTCCTTTACCGCGGACGCGGCTATTCGAATAGTTTTATACCCTGCAGGGGTGTACTTCGTCACACATGTTTCCACCACTTAGCGTCTGCACACGAAATGTGCTCGGCAGACTTCAAGCGAAAACCGACGTGGGTGTAGACCACGACCTGACTAACCTCACAAGTCTCTAGTCCAGGGTCATCACCTATTCAGGTTCCATCCGCAAGGAAATCCGGCCGGGGTGTCCTCAACGGCCCCGAACAATGTGAACAGGGTTCCCGAGACACCAAACGGGTGACTCGGTACACCGTGCCACAGTGTACCTACCGCAACATAGCCCACCCCTAGGGTCAGCGCTATGCACGGCCGCCAACACATATCCTACAAACACCAGAAACTAGTTGCAACTCCTGGACTGAGGCGAGAGGGGTCGGTAAGTCGAGCGGGGTCATATTTCAGGGCCCAATGTCTGGTAGTAGCTGAATCTTAATTCACGCATACAGAACTCAGTTCTTAGGGACGGCTTCAATGAAACAACCCACCATGTACTCCTACATGGCCTCTCATCGATACCTTTACCAAAACATGTTCAACACATCCCACATATTACTGGCACAAGCATTTCACTCTAGCCCATCCCCCGGATGAACCAGACCTGACACAACTCTAAGCATAGCAGGCATAGCAAGGTAGGAATCACAAAACATGGCTCAATCAACTCCTACACATGCTAGTGGGTTTCATCTAGTTACTGTGGCAATGACAGGTCATGCAGAGGATAAGGGTTCAACTACCGTAGCACACAGCAGTTTGAATCGTGTTGTCTTAATGCAGTATACAAGAGCAGGAGCGAGAACATGGGTTGTATCGGAATGATCAATGGTTGCTTGCCTGATGGAGTGGTAACGGGATACTGCCCTTCAGTTAGATACTCGTGAATATCCTCGGAGGCAGGACCTACCACGAAGAACACAACCGAGCACAATCAACACATGACGATATGCAACAATATGATGCACGCTATGACATGGCAATATGGATGTGTCTTGAGCTAATGCAACTAGCTATGATTTAAATGAAGTTGGTTTGAGTACAAGATTCAAATTCCAACCCCATATATGATTATTTAAATGCCCTTTATTTGTTTTGTCCAAAACAGAGGACAAGCATTGTTCAAACATGCATGAAAATGGTACAGATGGATTCCTTGAATTTTTCTGATAATTTTTCATATATAATTTGTCTCATTTGGAGTTATGGTTGAATTTCTATGAATTTTTGAAGTTTAGGCAATTTTCTGGAATTTTCTATATAAAATTAAATCCAGAAAAGGAGTTATTGCGTCAGCATGACATCACCCTGATGTCAGCAGGTCAACTGGCGCCTCCAGGTCAAACCTGACCAGTGGGGTCCACTGGTCAGTGACACAATCAACTAACTAAGTTAGTTAACCCTAACTAACTTGGTTAGCCGGGCGGGCCCGCATGTCAGTGGCTCACTATTTAGCTAATTTTTATTAACTCTAATTAACTAACAGTAATTAGGCAGGCGCCTGGGCCCACACGTCAGTGAGTCAGGGGGGAGTCAACCCAGCCGACCCGGGGTCAAAACACGCCGGAGTTGACCCCGGCTCGTCGCCGGCAAGGCCAGAGACGGCGGAGGGGCTCGGAAATCCTCCTCCGGCGACCAAATGGCCAGCAGAGGGCATCTACGCGGAGCTGGGACTCGCCCGCATCCATCTGTGCACACGGCAGCAGCCCTAGTGGCCTAAAACAACGGGGGCGGCAACTTTCGCGGCGGCCGGAGTTCGGGAGTTGAGCGGATCGGCGTTGTGGTGCACGGGAGGGGAAACTGATGGGTTCCACGTGCTCCTGGTGAGGTGTGGAGCACGTTGCCGTGCTCGGGAGTGAGCTTGCACGGCTGTGGTCACGGTGGCGGCATGGCCGGCGGCGAAGAGCTCTCGGTTCCGACGGGCATCGGTGTTAGAGGAAGAAATCGAGCCAGGGGAGAGGGGGAAACGACATAGGAGCTCACAGCGGGTGCAGCGGTGGCCTCGGCAAGCTCGGGGAGGCACTGGAGCAAGCGAATCGACGGCGGCGATCGTTGGTGCCGAAGCTTGAAGATGAGCTTGAAATCGACGATGCAGGGCTTCCGGCGGGGCGTGGTTCGGTGAGGAGGAAGACGGGGTCGAGGCGGAGCCTCTAAGCTGGTCAGGGAAGCGAGGGGGAGGCGGTGGCCGTGGTGGTTCTTGTCGGCACTCTCGGGATCATGGCGGTTGCGCGGGAGAGAGAGCAGAGGAGGGGATGAGCACGGGGAGGGGGAATGAGAGGGCCAGGGGGGTGCGTGGCGTCCAAAGCGACATCGGGGAGGCGGCCGAAGCAGGAGGTGGCCGTCGGTGGCCGTGCGCGTGCTGGCGCACCGCGGGCACACGCCCTTCGTCCTCCTGGCAGGAGCTAGGGGACGACTGGCAATGGCCTGGTGGGCTAGGCCGCTGGTGGCCTGGCGCTGGGCCAGGTAGGACCAGGTAAGTGGCCCACTGGCATAATCTCTCTCTCTTTTCTAATTTTATTCTGTTTTTCTATTTTTGTTATTCTGTTTTGATTTAGTTTAAATACTAAATCATTTTATAAAATCCTGAAAATATTTATGGACACTTTCTGAAATATTTCAGTGGCCCAAAAATAGTTCCAGCATTATTTGAGCATTTGAATTATTGAATAGTATTTAAATGCCCAAATTCAAATATTTATGAATTAAGTCAATGCCCCTTTTGTTGACCTAAAATTATATGCACCATTTTTCCCAAGGGTTCTAACCCAAGGCAAAGAGGGTGAACATATTTGAAGGGCATTTCAGGTTCATTGAATTTATTTTTAGTAAACCCTAGTTGATTTCAGGGGGGGTGCTGGGGGTTCTGCTTTCCCCATTTCAATTTCTGATGAATGTAAACATGATGCACACTCTAATGCATAATCTAGCTAGGGTGTGACACTCGCGCCCACTATATTTCAAAACACGCCCTCCTCGCCCGAAATCGCTCGCGCCCACTATATTTAAAAACACGCCCTCCTCGCCTGAAATCGCTCGCACCCACTATTTGGGAGAAGCAAAGTTACTCTACTATCCCCGACCCCCAGTACCAAAACCCAAGCCGAGAAGCCTAAAGGCAGGGGCAGAACTGTAACTCCCTCCCACATTTTAGACAAATGCGTCTGTAAGACATGGTTCCCCCTCCCAATTCCCCATTCATACCTCGTGGGCGCCAAATCACCTTCTCCCTGGAAGCTCCATTCTCCCGAGCCGCGAAACTTCAACCCCTCCTCCATGGCGCCCCCACCGCACCAAATTCACAGCCGCCCTCCTCTCTAATCCCGAAGACGCTGTCCATTTGCCGTCGTGCACTCGGCCATGTGCCTCTTACTCCGTGCTGCCGGAGCTGCCTCGACGATGGCTGCGTGAACCGTACCGGAGCCGATTCACCCCCACCGTTGTTCACAGCGCCAGAGCGGCTCCAACTTTGGACCCATCCAGAGCCCCGCGCTGCTTCGCCATAGCCGTCGACCATCGCAACATCTCTGCTTCCCTGCCGCCGGTAGCTACCGCAACCGCGCCGGCCTCACCAACTAGGCAGCTGGAGCTGCCTACTTCACCGGGCCACCAGATAGGTCGCACCCTCATCTCAAATCACTTTATTTAGGCATCAATTGTCTGAATTTTTATTCTGGTCCAATCGATTCCCAATGGGAAGCAGCACCCCTCGAGTCGGCAGAGCTCCTAGGCTGTCGGTTGGCTGGTGTCTAACGTAAGGGTGCGGGGCGCAAGTTCGCCGCGGAAGCAGGTCCAACACTAAACCCGAAGGTAGAGGGAGTGTGCGATGGTGATCTTATCAACCTTGGAATCACTTCCAACACACATCGTCACCTTTCCCTTAACTAGTCTTTGTTCATTTTGCAACTCCTGTTTCGAGTTACTAATCTTAGCAACTGAACCGGTATCAAATACCCTGGGGTTACTATGAAAACTAGTAAATTACACATCAATAACATGTATCAAATATACTTTTGTTCACTTCACCATCCTTCTTATCCCCCAATTATTTGGGGTAGTTCCGCTTCGAGTGATCATTCCCTTTGTAGTAGAAGCACTCAGTTTCAGGCTTAGGTCTAGCTTTGGGCTTCTTCACGGGAGTGGCAACTTGCTTGCTATTCTTTTTGAAGCTCCCTTTCTTTCCCTTGACCTTTTACTTGAAACTAGTGGTCTTGTCAACCATCAACACTTGATGTTTTTTCTTGATTTCTACCTTCGCCTATTTCAACATCGCGGAGAGCTTGGGAATTGTTTCCGTTATCCCTTGCATATTATAGTTCATCACGAGGTTCTAGTAACTTCGTGATAGTGACTAGAGAACTCTGTCGATCATTATCTTATCTGGAAGATTAACTCCCACTTGATTCGAGTGATTGTAGTACTCAGGCATTCTGAGCACATGCTCACTAGGTGAGCTATTCTCCTCCATCTTGTAGGAAAAGTACTTGTCAGAGGTCTCATACCTCTTAACACGGGCATGAGTCTGAAATACCAATTTCAGCTCTTGGAACAACTCATATGCTCCATGGCGTTCAAACCATTTTTGAAGTCCCGGTTCTAAGTCGTAAATATGGCGCACTAAACTATCAAGTAGTCATCATACCGAGCTTGTCAAATGTTCATAACGTCTGTATCAGCTCCTGCAACAGGTCTGTCACCTAGCGGTGCATCAAGGACATAATTCTTCTGTGCAGGAATGAGGATAATCCTCAGATCATGGACCCAATCCGCATCATTGCTACTATCATCTTTCAACATAGTTTTCTCTAGGAACATATCAAAAATAAAACAGGGGAGCTATACGCGAGCTGTTGATCTAGAACATAGATATGCAAATACTATCAGAACTAAGTTCATGATAAATTAAGTTCAATTAATCATATTACTTAAGAACTCCCACTTAGATAGACATGCCTCGAGTGATCTAAATGATCACGTGATCCATATAAACTAGACCATGCCCGATCATCATGTGAGATGGAGTGGTTTTCAATGGTGAACATCACCATGTTTATCATATCTACTATATGATTCATGTTCGACCTTTCGGTCTCCAGTGTTCTGAGGCCATGTCTGTACATGCTAGGCTCGTCAAGCTTAACCTGAGTATTCTGCACATGCAAAACTGTCTTACACCCATTGTATGTGAATGTAGAGCTTATCACACCTAATCATCACGTGGTCTCTCGGCACGATGAACTGTAGCAACAATGCATACTTAGGGAGAATACTTTATACCTTGAAATTTAGTGAGGGATCATCTTATAATGCTACTGACGTACTAAGCAAAATAAGATGCATAAAAGATAAACATCACATGTAATCAAAAAATGTGACATGATATGGCCATCATCATCTTGTGCCTTTGATCTCCATCTCCAAAGCACCGTCATGATCTCCATTGTCATCGGCTTGACACCTTGATCTCCATGGTAGTGTCGTTGTTGTCTCGCCAACTATTGCTTCTACAACTATCGCTACCGCATAGTGACAAAGTAAAGCAATTACATGGCGTTTGCATTTCATATAATAAAGCGACAACCATAAGGCGCCTGCCAGTTGCCGATAACTTTTACAAAACATGATCATCTCATACAATAACATATATCACATCATGTCTTGACCATATCACATCACAACATGCCCTAAAAAAACAAGTTAGACGTCCTCTACTTTGTTGTTGCAAGTTTTACGTGGCTGCTACGGGCTTCTAGTAAAAACCGTTCTTACATACACATCAAAACCACAACGATTTTTCGTCAAGTGTGCTGTTTTAATCTTCAATAAGGACCGGCCGTAGTCCAATTTGATTCAACTAAAGTTGGAAAAACAGATACCCACCAACCACCTTTATGCAAAACAAGTTGCAGGTCTGTCCGTGGAACCGGTCACATGAACATGGTCATGTAAGGTTGGTCCAGGCCGCTTCATCCAACAATACCGCCGAATCAAAATAAGACGTTGGTGGTAAGCAGTATGACTATTATCACCCACAACTCTTTGTGTTCTACTCATGCATATCATCTATGCAAAGACCTGGCTCGGATACCACTGTTGGGGAATGTAGCATGCAATTTCGAAAAAAATCCTACGCTAACACAAGATCTATCTAGGAGATGCATAGCAACGAGAGGGGGAGAGTGTGTCCACGTACCCGCTAAACCGAAAGCGGAAGCGTTCGGTTAACGCGGTTGATGTAGTCGAACGTCTTCGCGATCCAACCGATCAAGTACCGAATGTACGGCACCTCCGAGTTCAGCACACGTTTAGCTCGATGACGTCCCTCTAACTCTTGATCCAGTAGAGGGTCGGGGAGAGTTTCGTCAGCTCGACGGCGTGGTGACAGTAATGTGATCCGCGCATGGCTTTGCCTAAGCACTATGACGCTATGACCGGAGGAGTAAACTGTGGAGGGGGCACCGCACACGGCTAAGAGAAAAATTGATGTGCTTTGGGGTGCCCCCTACCCCTGTATATAAAGGAGGGGAGGAGGAGGCCATCCACAAGGGGGCGCGCCATGGGGGGAGTCCTACTAGGACTCCACTCCTAGTAGGATTCGCCCCCCCTTTTCCATTCTCACCAGAGAGGAAAAGGAGGGAGAGGGAAAGGGAAAGGGGGCGCCGCCCCCTCCCCAAGTCCAATTTGGACTCCCATGGGGGGCGCGTGGCCACCCCTTGCGGGCTCCCCTCTCTCCACTAAGGCCCATGTAGGCCCAATACTTCCCCGGGGGGTTCCGGTAACCCCTCGGTACTCCGATAAAATACCCGAACCACTCGAAACCATTCCGATGTCCGAATACTACCTTCCAATATATGAATATTTACATCTCGACCATTTCGAGACTCCTCATCATGTCTTGATCTCATCCGAGACTCCAGACAAAGTTCGGTCACCAAAACACATAACTCATTATACAAATCGTCATCGAACGTTAAGCATGCGGACCCTACGGGTTTGAGAACTATGTAGACATGACCGAGACACATCTCCGGTCAGTAACCAATAGCGGAACCTAGATGCTCATATTGGTTCCTATGTATTCTACGAATATCTTAATTGGTCAAACCGCAATAACAACATACATTATTCCCTTTGTCATCGGTATGTTACTTGCCCGAGATTCGATCGTTGGTATCATCATACCTAGTTAAATCTCGTTACCAACAAGTCTCTTTACTCGTTCTATAATGCATCATCCCGCAACTAACTCATTAGTCACATTGCTTGCAAGGCTTATAGTGATGTGCATTACCGAGAGGGCCCAGAGATACCTGTCCGATACTCGGAGTGACAAATCCTAATCATGATCTATGCCAACACAACAAACACCTTCGGAGGCACCTGTAGAGCATCTTTATAATCACCCAATTACGTTGTGATGATTGATAGCACACAAGGTGTTCCTCCGGTATTCAGGAGTTGCATAATCTCATAGTCAGGGGAATATGTATAAGTCATGAAGAAAGCAATAGCAATAAAACTTAATGATCAACATGCTAAGCTAATGGATGGGTCTTGTCCATCACATCATTCTCCTAATGATGTGATCCTGTTCATCAAATGACAACACATGTCTATGGTTAGGAAACTTAACCATCTTTGATTAACGAGCTAGTCTTGTAGAAGCTTACTAGGGACACGGTGTTTTGTCTATGTGTCCAGGCATGTATCAAGTTTCCGGTTAATACTATTCTAGCATGGATAATAAACATTTATCATGATATAAGGAAAGATAATATAACAACTTTATTATTTCCTCTAGGGCATATTTCCTTTAGATAATGATAAGGTTATTGCATTGATTTATACTAACTTATCTCACGAGTTCTTGTTGAGTTTTGTGTGGATGAAGTTTTTACTATTTAGGAAAACCGTGATATAAAAGAAATTAAGGAGACACAAAATCTCAAGCTTGGGGATGCCCAAGGCATACCAAGATAATATTTCAAGAAGTCTTAAGCATCTAAGCTTGGGGATGCCTCGGTAGGCATCCCACCTTTCTTCATCGACAATTATCGGTTAGTCTCGGTTGAGCCTAATTTTTTGCCTCATCACAAGAGTTGTGCTATTCTTGTAATGTAATTTTATTTTCATTTTGATTGCTGTTTTAATAAAACACTTAGATCTGAAAGTTTTTAAATAAAAAAGAGTCATCATATAGCTACCATTTACATAACTACTCGCTTGATCTTCACTTATATCTTTTTGGAGTAGTTGGTCATTTACTCTTGTGCTTCACTTGTATCCTGTGAGCCAATTTTTGAATGAATTGAATATCATGAAGTTGAAATTATATGTTCATATCATGCCTAGTGGTATCTTCACATTGGGTTTAGAAAGTGAAATCTATTGAACCTTGACAATCACAATATTGGTCATACAAGCAATTCATGAATGATTAGTATAAGGAAATGAACTTTCACATACAAATATATTATCTTTGACATTTTCTATGATTGTGAATACCCATTAATTATTTTAAAACTTGAGCAAATTAGTTGAAGTTGGACAAGGAATACAAAATAATGAGTTATGTTTGGGTATATTTGCATAGAAGTTATATTGTTCTGGATCCTCCAACATGTGGTGTTTGCTTAGGATCTTTTGCTAGACAAAACTCTGTACTAAGTACAGATACTACTTGTGCATCCAAAAACGCTTAAACCCAGTTTCTTGTGATGAGTGTCCATCATACCTACCTATCGATTGAATAAGATCCTTCAAGTAAGTTGTCATCAGTGCATAAAGCAATAAAAATTGCTCCTAAATATGTGTGATCTTTTATTGTAAGGGAAAATTGAGCGTTGTACAAACTTGTGATGGCAAAGTAATAAAAGCGACGGACTACATAATAAAGATTGCTATCATAAGGGGCAATATAATGTGACGTTCCTTTGCTTTAAGAGCTTGGGCGTCCAGAAATGAAAAGCGCATGACAACCTCCGCTTCCCGCCGCGAAGGGCCTATCTTTTACTTTTTAGTATTTACTTTTATGAAAAAGTCAATAGTATGCATTCTCATTTCAACCTTAATTATTCTCTAGTTGGCAAGCATCGTGTGGTGGGGAAAGATCTATGCACATATGACCACTCAAATATAATTGATCATGATTTATTATTGTTGACAATTATCTCTATGATAAATGAGTTGGCAGGCGAAACATTAAGCCCCTATCTTTCTTTATGTTCAATGGATGCCATTTGTTTTAAGAATATGCTTTGAGTACTAGCAATCATCGAAGACTACATGATGATTGAGTATGTGGAGCTGATATGTCTTCGCCATATCTATAATTTTTGATTGTTTTATGCCAATATTTTACATTTTTACATACTTTTGGCAACTTTTTTTTACATATTTTTGGGGACTAATATATTGATCCATTGCCCAGTGCCAGTTCTTGTTTGTTGCATGTTCTTTGTTTCGCAGAATATCCATACCAAACGAAATCCAAACACGATAAAAATTTACAAAGACTTATTTTGGAATATTTGTGATTTTGGGGAAAAATAATCAACGCGAGATGATGACCGAGCGGCCCACAAGCTCGAGGGGCACGCCCCCATACCTTGGGCACGCCCAGCAGGCTTGTGGCCTCCCCATAAGGTGGTTGGTGCCCTTCTTTCTCCGCAAGAAAGATAATATTCGGAGAAAAATCGTGTTAAAATTTCAGCCCAATCAGAGTTACGGATTGATACGTCTCCAACGTATCTATAATTTTTGATTGCTCCATGCTATATTATCTACTGTTTTGGACCATATTGGGCTTTATTTTCCACTTTTATATTACTTTTTGGACTAACCTATTAACCGGAGGCCCAGCCCAGAATTGCTGTTTTTTTGCCTATTTCTGTGTTTCAGATAAACGGAATATCAAACAGAGTCCAAACGGAATAAAATCTTCGGGAACGTGATTTTCTCACCGAACGTGATCCAGGAGACTTGGACCCTGCTCCAAGGAACAAAAGAGGCAGTCACGCGGGTGGGGGCGCGCCCCCCCTAGGGCGCGCCCCCTGCCTCGTGGGCCCCTCGTTGCTCCTCCGGCGTACTTCTTCCTCCTATATATACCCACGTACCCCCAAACTATCAGAACAGGAGCCAAAAACCTAATTCCACCGCCGCAACTTTCTGTATCCACGAGATCCCATCTCGGGGCCTGTTCCGGAGCTCCGCCGGAAGAGGGCCGTCATCACGGAGGGCTTATACATCATCATAGCCTCTCCGATGAAGTGTGAGTAGTTTACCTCAGACCTTCGGGTCCATAGTTAGTAGCTAGATAGCTTCTTCTCTCTCTTTGAATCTCAATACAAAGTTCTCCCCCTCTCTTGTGGAGATCTATTCGATGTAATCTTCTTTTTGCGGTGTGTTTGTTGAGACCGATGAATTATGGTTTATGATCAAGTCTATCTATGAATAATATTTGAATCTTCTCTGAATTCTTTTATGTATGATTGGTTATCTTTGCAAGTCTCTTCGAATTATCCGTTTGGTTTGGCCAACTAGATTGGTAGTTCTTGCCATGGGAGAAGTGCTTAGCTTTGGGTTCGATCTTGCGGTGTCCTTACCCAATGATAGAAGGGGCAGCAAGGCACGTATTGTATCGTTGCCATCGAGGATAACAAGATGGGTTTTATTTCATATTGCATGAATTTATCTCTCTACATCATGTCATCTTGCTAAAGGCGTTACTCTATTTTCAACTTAATACTCTAGATGCATGCTGGATAGCGGTCGATGAGTGGAGTAATAGTAGTAGATGCAGAATCGTTTCGATCTACTTGTCACGGACGTGATGCCTATATACATAATCATGCCTAGATATTCTCATAACTATGCTCAATTCTGTCAATTGCTCAACAGTAATTTGTTCACCCACCGTAGAATACTTATGCTCTTGAGAGAAGCCACTAGTGAAACCTATGGCCCCCGGGTCTATTCTCATCATATCAATCTCCATTACTTTAATCTTGCTTTGCCTTTACTTTTTTACTTTGCATCTTTATACCAAAAATATTATATCTATCAGATCCCACTCTCGTAATTGACCATGAAGGGCTTGACAACCCCTAATCGCGTTGGTTGCAAGTAGCTATCGATTTGTGCAGGTATGAGGGACTTGAGCGTGGGCTCCTACTGGATTGATACCTTGGTTCTCAAAAACTGAGGGAAATACTTACGCTACTCTACTGCATCATCCCTTCCTCTTCGGGGACAACCAACGCAAGCTCAAGACGTAGCAAGAAGGATTTCTGGCGCCGTTGCCGGGGAGTCTACGCAAGAAGTCAACATACCAAGTACCCATCACAATCCCTATCTCGCGCATTACATTATTTGCCATTTGCCTCTCGTTTTCCTCTCCCCCCAATTCACCCTTGCCGTTTTATTCGCCCTCTCTCTCTCTATCCTCCCTCTCTATTTGCCTATTTTCCCTCGCCATGTCAGAACCAAAAAGAGTTGGGGGTTCTCTCCCAAGTTCTAGTGCTTTAGACAATCCTGCTATCTTATCTAAACTCATAAATTGGAATGCAATAGAACAACTTGCCGGAGTTATCAATGAGAACCTTAGTAATTTTGATGAAGATGATTCTCGAATTTTTCGTTATTTACTTGATGAATCTTTGAAAGATGCTTGGGATAGGCTGTTAAGGATTCGGGCTAGCTATGTACCCCAATATCAAATTGAGGTTTACTTGAAAAGCTTTTATGTTGGGCTACCCGCTTCATTCAAACAAATCTTAGATTCTATTTTTGAGGGGGGTTTTCTAGAAGGGGACCCCATAGATACCTATGAGAGGATGAAAACTATATTTGGGCACCCTATTAATGAGAAAACTGAAATTGCATCCCTCTTGCTTTATTACCAAAACGAATCTATTAAAGAGATAAAAGCTAGCCTAGATGCCAATTTCCGCAACATACTTAATCTTTCTTCTACCATTAATGGACATGTAATTTGTCAAACTATAAAGATTAATTCCATAGATAAAAATTTTGCTCTCTTTCTCTCTAAAACCAAGAATGGCAATACCTAGATCTATACTCGCTTTTATGCCTAGCTAGGGGCGTTAAACGATAGCGCTTGTTGGGAGGCAACCCAATTTTATTTGTATTCCTTGCTTTTTGCTCCTTCTTAGTAATAAATAAATTATTTAGCCTCTGTTTTGGTTGTGTTTTTGTGTTTAATTAGTGTTTGTGCCAAGTAGAACCGTTGGGAAGACTTGGGGAAAGTATTGTTGAACTTGCTGTAAAAAAACAGAAACATTAGCGCTCATGAGAACTGCTGTCATTTTTATTTGAAGAGTGCTATTTAGTTAATTATTTTTGCAGATGATTAATAGATAAATTCCTCACGTCCATAAATTTATTTTATGATTTTTGGGGTTCCAGATCTTGCGCTAGATACAGATTACTACATACTGTTCTGTTTTTGACAGATTCTGTTTTTCGTGTGTTGTTTGCTTATTTTGATGAATCTATGGCTAGTAAAATAGTTTATAATCCATAGAGAAGTTGGAATACAGTAGGTTTAACACCAATATAAATAAATAATGAGTTCATTACAGTACCTTGAAGTGGTCTTTTGTTTTCTTTCGCTAACGGAGCTCACGAGTTTTCTATTTTGAGTTTTGTGTTGTGAAGTTTTCAAGTTTTGGGTGAATTCTTTTGATGGATCATGGAACAAGGAGTGGCAAGAGCCTAAGCTTGGGGATGCCCATGGCACCCCCAAGATAATCCAAGGACACCAAGAAGTCAAAGCTTGGGGATGCCCCGGAAGGCATCCCCTCTTTCGTCCACTTCCACCGGTAATTTACTTGGAGCTATATTTTTATTCACCAACATGATATGTGTTTTGCTTGGAGCGTCTTGTATTATTTGTGTCTTTGTGTATTAGTATGCCACAATCATCCTTGCTGTACACACCTTTTGAGAGGGCCATAAATGAATTAAAATTTGATAGAATACTCTATGTGCTTCACCTATATCTTTTTGAGCTAAGTAGTTTTGCTCTATGTGCTTCACTTATATCTTTTCAGCTGGATAATTTTGCTCTATGTGCTTCACTTATATCTTTTGAGCGTTATAATTTTGCTCTATGTGCTTCACTTAGATCTTTTAGAGCATGGTGGTGGATTTTTTTTAAAGAAACTATTGATCTCTCATGCTTCACTTAAATTATTTTGAGAGTCTCTTAATAGCATGGTGATTTGCTTAATAATAATATGCTTGGTATTCAATATTTGTGAAACTTTATTTTGAGTGTGTTGAATACTAAGAAAAGATTGAAGCATGATAATTGTTTTGAGATATGGAGGTGATAATATTAAAGTCATGCTAGTTGAGTAGTTGTGAATTTAAAGAATACTTGTGTTAAAGTTTGTGATTCCCGTAGCATGCACGTATGGTGAACCGTTATGTGATGAAGTCGGAGCATGATTTATTTATTGATTGTCTTCCTTATGAGTGGCGGTCAGGGACGAGCGGTGGTCTTTTCCTACCAATCTATCCCCTAGGAGCATGCGCGTAATACTTTGCTTTGATAACTTCTAGATTTTTGCAATAAGTATATGAGTTCTTTATGACTAATGTTGAGTCCATGGATTATACGCACTCTCACCCTTCCACCTTTGCTAGCCTCTCTAATACCGCACACCTTTCGTCGGTATCATACACCTACCATATACCTTCCTCAAAACAGCCACCATACCTACCTATTATAGCATTTCCATATTCATTCCGAGATATATTGCCATGCAACTTTCCACCGTTCCGTTCATGACACATTCATCATTGTCATATTGCATATCCCGGTACACCGCCGGATGCATTCACATAGAGTCATATTTTGTTCTAAGTATCGAGTTGTAATTGTTGAGTTATAAGAAAAATAAAAGTGTGATGATCATCATTATTAGAGCATTGTCCTAGTGAGGAAAGAATGATGGAGACTATGATTCCCCCATAAGTCGGGATGAGACTCCGAACGAAAAATAAAATAAATAAATAAATAAAAGAGGCCAAAGAAGCCCAAATAAAAAGAGGCCATAAAAAGGCCCAAAAATGAGAGAAAAAGAGAGAAGGGACAATGTTACTATCCTTTTACCACACTTGTGCTTCGAAGTAGCACCATGATCTTCACAGTAGAGAGTCTCTCATGTTATCACTTTGAGATACTAGTGGGAATTTTACATTATAGAACTTGGCTTGTATATTCCAATGATGGGCTTCCTCAAAATTGCCCTAGGTCTTCATGAGCAAGCAAGTTGGATGCACACCCACTTAGTTTCTTTTTGAGCTTTCATATACTTATAGCTCTAGAGCATCCGTTGCATGGCAACCCCTACTCACTCACATTGATATCTATTGATGGGCATCTCCATAGCCCGTTGATACGCCTAGTTGATGTGAGACGATCTTCTCCTTTTTGTTTTCTCCACAACCACCATTATATTCCACCTATAGTGCTATATCCATGGCTCACGCTCATGTATTGCGTGAAGATTGAAAAGGTTTTGAAAAAGTTAGAGTATGAAACAATTGCTTGGCTTGTCATCGGGGTTGTGCATGATTTAAATACTTTGTGTGGTGAAGATGGAGCATAGCCAGACTATATGATTTTGTAGGGATAACTTTCTTTGGCCATCTTATTTTGAGAAGACATAATTGCTTTGTTAGTATGCTTGAAGTATTATTATTTTTTATGTCAATATAAACTTTTGTCTTGAATCTTTTTCATTTGAATATTCATACCACAATTAAGAAGATTTACATTGAAATTATGCCAAGTAGCACTCCGCATAAAAAATTCTCTTTTTATCATTTACCTACTCGAGGACGAGCAGGAATTAAGCTTGGGGATGCCTGATATGTCTCCAACGTATCTATAATTTTTGATTGCTCCATGCTATATTATCTACTCTTTTGGACTATATTGGGCTTTATTTTCCACTTTTATATTATTTTTGGGACTAACCTATTAACCGGAGGCCCAACCCAGAATTGCTGTTTTTTTGCTTATTTCAGTGTTTCAGATAAACGGAATATCAAACGGAGTCCAAATGGAATAAAATCTTCGGGAACGTGATTTTCTCATCGAACGTGATCCAGGAGACTTGGACCCTGCTCCAAGGAACAAAAGAGGCGGTCACGAGGGTGGGGGCGCCCCCCTCCTAGGGCGCACCCCCTGCCTCGTGGGCCCCTTGTTGCTCCTCCGGCGTACTTCTTCCTCCTATATTTACCCACGTACCCCCAAACTATCAGAACAGGAGCCAAAAACCTAATTCCACCACCACAACTTTCTGTATCCATGAGATCCCATCTCGGGGCCTGTTCCGGAGCTCCACCGGAAGAGGGCCGTCATCACGGAGGGCTTCTACATCATCATAGCCTCTCTGATGAAGTGTGAGTAGTTTACCTCAGACCTTCGGGTCCATAGTTAGTAGCTAGATGGCTTCTTCTCTCTCTTTGAATCTCAATACAAAGTTCTCCCCCTCTCTCATGGAGATCTATTCGATGTAATCTTCTTTTTGCGGCGTGTTTGTTGAGATCGATGAATTGTGGGTTTATGATCAAGTCTATCTATGAATAATATTTGAATCTTCTCTGAATTCTTTTATGTATGATTGCTTATCTTTGCAAGTCTCTTCGAATTATCCGTTTGGTTTGGCCAACTAGATTGGTAGTTCTTGCCATGGGAGAAGTGCTTAGCTTTGGGTTCGATCTTGCGGTGTCCTTACCCAGTGACAGAAGGGGCAGCAAGGCACGTATTGTATCGTTGCCATCGAGGATAACAAGATGGGGTTTATTTCATATTGCATGAATTTGTCTCTCTACATCATGTCATCTTGCTTAAGGCGTTACTCTGTTTTTAACTTAATAGTATAGATGCATGCTGGATAGCGGTCGATGAGTGGAGTAGTAGTAGTAGATGTAGAATCGTTTCTATCTACTTGTCACGGACGTGATGCCTATATACATGATCATGTCTAGATATTCTCATAACTATGCTCAATTCTGTCAATTGCTCAACAGTAATTTGTTCACCCACCGTAGAATACTTATGCTCTTGAGAGAAGCCACTAGTGAAACCTATGGCCCCCGGGTCTATTCTCATCATATCAATCTCCATTACTTTAATCTTGCTTTGCTTTTTTACTTTGCCTTTACTTTTTACTTTGCATCTTTATACCAAAATGAAAGTGCGTTATATCGGCTAGAGGGGGGTGAATAGGCGATTTTTATGAAAGTCTTCAAAACATGGGAGTTTTGAAGACAAACGATAGAAATGAACCTATAACCATGCAGCGGAAGGTAGACTACCCTAGACAAGCCATAGTCAAGTATTCAATAAAGTGAAAGCACAAAGACTAATAGCAGCTAGGCAGTATGGATCAGGATGGAAGATAATATGAAACCAATCTGAACAAACAGTCACACAGTGAAGACAAATGGACAATGCAAATAGGCAATGACTTCACAAGGACCAACTGTAAATAAAGAGATGGGGAGGATAGAACCAGTAAGCTTGGTGAAGACAAAGATTTGGTAGACCAGTTCCAACTGCTGTGACAGTTGTACGTCTGGTTAGGGAGGCTATGTATTTAAACCTGAGGACACACACTCCCGGACACCCAGTCCTGAACACGCGGCTCAGGACACTCAGTCCTCACCATAGTCCCCTTGAGCTAAGTCTTCAAGGTGGACTTCCAAACCTTCACAGACTTCGTTCACCGGCGATCCACAATGACTCTTGGATGTTGAGAACGCGACGCCTAACCGGCTGGAGGATTCACAGTCCTCAAGCATAATAAGTCTTCAGATCACACGGACAGGAAGACTTAAGTGATGCCTAACACTCTTTGGCTCTGTATGTTTAGGGCTTTATCCTCGCAAGGAATTCTCTCTCAAAGGCTTCGAGGTGGGTTTATCTCAAACAACAAAAGCCGTACTATAACTCTGAGCAGCAAACCGTTTATGGTTGTAGGGGGTGGGCTATTTATAGCCACTAGGCAACCCGACCTAATTTGTCTGAAATGACCCTGGGTCACTAAGGAACTGACACGTGTTCCAATGGTCAGATTTCAAACACACACGACAACTTTACTTGGGCTACAAGCAAAGCTGACTTATCCAACTCTAGACAAGATTTGCTCTCGTAGTCTTCACTCGAAGACATAGAATTTTGGTTAAGCATCACTTCAGTCATTCTGACTGGTTCTCTTGGACCCCACTTAACAGTACGGTGGTTCCTATGACTCAACAAAGAAGAAAAAGAACGACGAAAGAACTATGTCTTCGCGCTCCATAGTCTTCACGCGATGTCTTCTCATGTCATAGTCTTCAATGTGAATGTCTTCACATACCACCTTTGACTTCAATGTCTTCATACATTTTTAGGGGCCATCTCTGGTAGGAAAACCGAATTAATGAGGGACTTCTACCTGTGTTATCCTGCAATTCTCACAAACACATTAGTCCCTCAACTAGGTTTGTCGTCAATACTCCAATCCCAACTAGGGGTGGCACTAGATGCACTTACAATCTCCCCCTTTTTGGTGATTGATGACAAACTAGTTGAAGTTTTCAACGGGGAATAAAATATGTGAAATTGTAAAGGATAGGTTATTGTCTTCATAAGTGGAAAAGGCTCCCCCTGAAGATGTGCATATAAGTAATTTGCTTTTGGTATGCAAATGCACATGGCAGGTTGTACTTGTGGAGATCCTCTTCAACTTATGATGACAATTCATCATGCATGAAAAGTATGTGAAGATAATGACATGCATAATGAAAAATGGACGTCTGCAAAATGATCTAAGTGCGGAATTTATCATCGCACATGCGGAATTTATCATCGCATCACAGTAAAGCAAATGAGTAGCAGACAACCATCAAGTTTGAGTGTTACAACTCAAAGAACCAAATGTATCAAAACACAAGAGTTGTAAACACTAGGCAAAATATAAAACCACCGCCCATATGGACCCGCTTGAAGACTATCAAACTCATATGCTTCTCCCCCTTTTGTCAGTAAGGACCAAAAAGGTTTGAAGACATAGAGCATCTACTCGTTCCCATGAGGAGTAGGTGAAGCAGCAGGGTCGTCGGTGTTGATAGGCGGTGCAGACGAACTTGGGGCAGTGTCGATGCATGCAGAAGTAGGGGCGGTGAAGTAGCATCATCTTCATCATCGATCACTCTGGCATTCACAGTTGCCGCGGAGGAAGAGAACTCACAGTCTTCAAGAGACGGAGTTCGTCGCAGCATAGTCCTTCTTGGAGGTGTGGAGTCAAACTTAAAGCGTTCAGAGAAGCCATCCTCTTGAAGATCATCCTCAGAGCACATAAGCGTCAGCCCTTTCCATGTACACCGACAGGTTTCATGGGCAACAAAGGCATTCTTGGTGGCAAGATTGGGAATCCTGTTTACGTCCACCAACAGGCTTTGCATTTGGCGCTTCAGCCAATCATGATGCTTATCCTGTTTCTAATGAAGGGCAACCAGAAGCTCTTGGTCATTGAGAACACGAGATCGCTTCTCAGGCCATTGGGCAATGGTGCTTTCAGTGGCTTCAGTGAGGGCACGATGAGGTGCACGTGTAGTACCAGCCAGAGGATAAACATGAGTGACTTCTTGAACTCCTTCAATATTTTGAGAGAAGCATTGATTCTCAGCATTTTGAAGACTAAGGGGCTCCTTGGCAGGCTCTGGATAGATGGCTTCAACTGACATATCGACATCAGGCAGAAAGATCCGATAATTGCGAGCAGAGGGCTGATATGTGACAGCTGAGTGTAGTTTGATCAACCGCATAATCCATGGAGCGTAAAACTTCAAGCCAAAAATGTCAGATCCTGATGTAGCAAGCTGGCGAATGAAGAAATCTTGTGCATTGAAGCTTTTTCCAAGAAGAATATGAAATACCAAAGTCTTCATTGTGCCTTCTAGCTTGGCATGTGGCAAATGTCCTTTGATGGGCCAGAGAGTACGTGGCAAATACTCAAGGTCTTCAACAAAGAGCTCCTTAGGATATTCAGCATCTGGAGGCAAGGCTTCATCATGCTGAGCATCTGACTCATATTGGGCTCAGGCTTGTGGAAGATGCTTTCCATAGCAGCACTGTGAAGTTGACAACCAGGTTCATACAGATCTCCTGGAGTGGGCAGGCCAGTAAGCTCAATGATATCAAAGGCTTTGGCTTCATGATGAACATTGCCTGTCATCCACTCAAGGACCCAAGTCTTTGGATCCCTGTTGTAGCCACGGATATGAAGAGTGGCATAGAATTGGAGCAGCAGTTCTTCATTCCAGTGCTCCTTATTAGTGACGAACTGCAGCAAGCCAGACTCTCAGAAGCAATCCAGAGCTTCTTCCAAACAAGGCAGACCAGTTATGGCTTCAGTGTCAAGACGCATATGTGGGAAAATGCGACCTTGATTGTACAGAATGCATGAGTAATAACTTCGCTGCTGATAGCTCCAGAACCGATCAGAAGATATTCTTGCCTTTGAGTAGGGGTTCTTAGCGCTATTGAAGAAGGTGTTGTGTGCCTTGAAGCCATTGATATTGAACGATCCGGGTGCAGATGCAGTGCCTGGAAAACTGGGCAACCTTGGTATTGTCTTCTGAACCTGAGGCCTGTGCTCAACGTGATAGTCAAACTGAGGACTAGCAGCAGGCGGAGGAGTTAGAAAAGGCCATTTGACAGTGACAAGTTGGCCATAGTTGAACGCTTGCTTGATAGTGTGTGGCCTTGGTGGCGGAACATGAGCAGTGGCATCAGCAGAGGCGTCAGGCTGCACATCTGTTGCAGGTGCATCATTGGCTTGATTGGCCTCTAGCACATTGGTTGGTGCAGGCTCCACATTTGCTTTAGCCATGACTACGTCATTGGCTTCATTTGTGTTGGTGGTGGCAGCCTCAAGATTCTCAACCTCCACTTGATGAGCTGGAGGGTCAGGCACAGACACGTTCTCCTCGAGAACAGCTTCTTCAGTAATGGGGGGAGTAGAGACACATTCTTCTTCTTGTTTGTCGTCGGCTGATGCAGCCGGAATGTCTTCAACAGCTTTAGCCACAAACTCGGAGACATTCACAGTAGGAGTGGCATCTGGAAACACTTGACGTGCAACAGATTGGTGGGGCACTTCTCCTTCTGGAACACTCGAAAGAGGGACTTGAGGCCTTGGTCCTTTGCGAAGCCTGCGTAGTGCTGGTGACGCCTGTGAAGATGGAGTTGGCTGGGCCTCAAAGTCATCTTCTTCTTGAACTGATGGGGTTGCTTGCGGTCGGGGAGAGCTTGGAGTGTCTTGTCTCTGTGGGTGATCAGCCCATGATGCATCCTGAGCAATTGGCGTCAGAGGACGACCAATGCTGATGAGTTCGCTGTGCGTAGGCACAGGCGATGATACCAGTTGGTGCTCGATCTGAGGAAGGACTTCATCATCTTCAACATTGTCATGGTGACCAATGTCTTCAGCAGCGGTGGGGTCAACTGCTGGAATGTCTTCAGCATCAGGAGCCTCTATGGAAGCAGGCTCATGAACAATCAGTTGGCACTCGTGGTGTTCAAATGCAGGGCGAACCATTGAGATAGGTTCAACAACTAAGGGCTCTGTGGGAGCAGCCCGATCCTTCTTGATTGTGCGCTTCTTCTTGGAGGGAGCGACATCAGAAGCTTCAGGATTTTTCCTTTTTCTGGCTTCAGCCTCGGCAGTCCTCGTCTTCTTCAGTTCTGAAGCGGTTGACCTGACCTTTGGCTTTGAGCTAGTCATGCTGCTTGGGAAGACTATGCGAGGTTCTTCCTGCCTTGAAGGTGCAGATTGGTCTGTTGATGGCTTCTTCTTCTTTGCAGCCATTCTTGGGTCGATGCCAGGACGACCAAGAGCCTTTCGCTTCTCAGCCTCATTGTAGGTTTGTACACACTTGTTAGCCAGGCTCTTCATGCGTTCACGAGAACCTTGAGCTTCTTCACACTTCTTGAGAAAGGCTTCCTTGAGCTCATGCAGCATAATCTTGAAGTTTTTCACATCTTGCATGCTGAGCTTGGCCATGTGCTTCTTGAACTGAGCTTTCTCATAGTCGATCTTTTGCTTCAGTTCAACGATGCGTTGAGCTAGAGATAGCTCAGAAGCAATGGTGCCAGTGAAGGCGACACTGAGGCCAATTGGAAGTTGCAGGTCTTCAAAGCTGAGGTTGGGCGTGTCAAACCACTCATCGATGAAGTTATGGATGATTGCCACATCAAAGAGAGGCAAATCATTGAAGATCTCTGCTTCTTCCTTGCTCTTGATCAGTTGCTCAAGAGCGTCATCTGTAAGATCTTCATCGTTGGACAGATCAATGGCGTCATTGCGCAGAATAGCAGCAGCAGTTAGTGCCTGATCAGTATTCTTTCTCATCTCAGTCTTCTTGGAGATACGTGATAGATCTTCAGACTGCACACTGTCTTCAGGAGGGGCAGTAGCCAGTGGCTTCACATGTAAGACCTTTGGTGCAGGAGCAGGCTTTGAAGCTTTAGGCTTCTTCAGTTTCTTTGGCTTCGGCGGTGCAGGGGCTTCATCAGATTCAGCGTCATCTGCAGGCTCATCCACGGCTGTCCCTTGAACCATGATATGAGTGATGAGACCTTCTAGGTTGTAGAAGGGCCCAACAAGATTGGGTTCAGCTTCGCGGGTGCCATCAGCACGGGGAGTAGAAGGACCAGGGTTGAAGTCTAGTCCCAATGACTTCTTGTTCTGCTTAGCTGAATTCTTGGCAAACTGAAAGTTGCGCTTGATCAAATTGTCGTCACGACAGCATAGCAATGACGATAGGTCAGCATCTGCAGGCTGTGGTCCACGGACCATGCAGGGATAGAAGCCATGTTCAATGGCTTCATCTCTCGACCTGGGTTGAAGATTTCTGTATAGGATGTCTCCCCATGGTCACTTGATGGCATTCTTCTCTGCATATTCCTGGGTCACAAACCTGTACTTGAACCATTTCTCAGCCCAGTACCTTCGAATCCATTGGATTCGTGTCTTCCACTGATTGTAATCCTCTTCTGGGTCTGTCTTGTATAGCTCTGAGAGGTCATCAGGAAGATCTCTTGATGTTCCCCCTCGACGCTGTCGGCCACCCTTCCTTGCTGATTTCTCTGTAGCCATGAGCTTCAAACTGAATGGTTTCAACACATTCAAAGGTTTCAAAGGCTTCCACTTGCTGGTTAAACATGAACTGGCTTCGGAAGAATTTGTATGATGATGTAAGAATTCTGCAAATGAATGCAGACTATGAGAACCAAGGGATTCTCCCACGGACATGTACCTGTGACAGCATTAAGGTGCGAAGGAAGGGGAAGAGGTCATATGCATTCTCAAAAGATTTTGAAGATAAATCAGTTTAGAAGACATTGACCTCATAGTGCGAAGACATTCACTCATAGATAGAGAGTTGGTTCCAGATTTGTACGAATCCACGAATAAGTACAAGTGAGGAATCTAACTACTTTGTGAAGCATAAGTGAACATACTAGGCATATTATGAGATGTAGTATGAAATAGATCCAACTTGTGTGAACAGAAACTGCTTGTGGTAGAAAGTGATGGATCTATAGAATCAAAGGGGCCGTAAAAAGGAAGTTTTTATTTACCACACGAAGAACTGCTAGACGGAGTGGGAGAGGAGGCCGAGCAGATTGATCGTCCGTGCCCTAACTTGGCGACGGAGGACACCTACGGCGACGGCAGAGAAGACGATGTCCGCGGCCGGCATGAAGACGGCGTCAGTGAGGTCGCAGCAACTAAGCGCTTCATCGCCAGCGTCGTCGAGGGAGAGCGGTGGCGCTAGGGTTTGTGCGAGAGTGGAATAAAGGATAATGACTGTGGTGAGGCGTGTTTTTATAAAGACAGGGATGGCACAATGTTATTACACAGGTGCCCTTGGCGATTCACATCTGAAGGACATGTGGCCATCATGCAACATATCGGAGGTTGTTCCACGTTCCCACGCACACCTGGATTGTCGGGTGGTCGTTCCCACTTCTCCGGGTTTCAGGTGAAGGAATTAGCATTGAAAACGGACTTAATGTTTGTCTCTGTATCTTCTGCTGACAAGGACGCAGAGAAGACATTTGACAGTTTCAATAGAATGCATATGATTTGGAGGGATAGAGTTTGAGATAGAAAGCATAGAGAGGTTAGGGTCCGATCACATTCACTTAGTTCAAAAGATTCAACAAGAAGACATAGCTATAAGTGAATGCTGTAGAGGACAAAACACTAGTATATATATATATATATACATATATATATATATATATATAGAGAGAGAGAGAGATGAGAAAGACAATCAAATCAACATAGTGAAGATAATCATGAAGACAAGTTGAGATTAAAGCCAAACCAAATGTGAAGACATACAAAACGTAACGCCATGAGTGAAACACTTCAAACAAAAAATTTGGTGGTGGCGTTACCCACCGTATAGGAAGTATTAGACTCAGACACGGCGCACAATTATCGTGGCGCTCCGAAGTCAAATTCCACATTAATGTATTCACACTTAGAATGTAAGTCTTAATTGATTGAAGATATACTTTACTTCGTGTGTTGCACATCTAAGTCATAAATATGCATAAGTGTTAGGATGTGTGCCTGATCACAGGACATTTGAGGATTCCAAGATATTTAGCTCACACCATAACTTGCAAAACCTCTTCTCATCCAAGGGCTTGGTGAAGATATCTGCCAATTGCTCTTCAGTGTTGACGTGTATGATATCAATATCTTCCTTCACAACATGATCTCTAAGAAAGTGATGATGAATTTCAATGTGCTTTGTCTTCGAGTGCTCAACTGGGTTGTTGGCAATCTTGATGGTGCTTTCGTTGTCGCGGTAGAGTGGCACTTGCTTCAGATGAATGCCAAAATCTTTGAGTGTTTGCTTCATCCACAGAAGCTGAGCGCAGCAAGATCCAGCAGCAATGTATTCAGATTCAGCAGTGGAGAGAGATACACAGTTCTGCTTCTTTGAAGACCAACATACAAGTGATCGTCCCAGAAAATGACATGTGCCTAATGTAGACTTGCGATCCACCTTGTCACCAGCATAATCAGCATCCGAGAATTCAACCAGATCAAACTCTGAGCCCTTTGGATACCATAATCCTAGTGTTGGGGTGTGAGCCAAATATCTGAGAATTCGCTTCACAGCTAAGTGATGCGATTCCTTTGGTGCCGCTTGGAATCAAGCACACATGCAAACACTAAGCATGATATCTGGCCTAGATGCACATAAATAAAAGCAAGGAACCAATCATGGAGCGATATACCTTTTGATCAAACTCTTTACCATTGTCGTCGGGACCCAGATGATGTTTGGCTGGCATTGGCGTCATGAAGCCTTTGCAGTCTTGCATCCCAAATTTCTTCAGGCAATCTTTGAGGTACTTCTCTTGAGATATGAAGATGTCGTTGTGTTGCTGACGTATTTGAAGACCAAGGAAGAACTTCAGCTCACCCATCATGGACATCTGATATTCCTCTTGCATCATATATCCAAACTCGTCGATGTATTTCTGATTCGTGCAGCCGAAGATAATGTCATCCACATATATTTGGCACACAAACAGTTCACCATCATATGTCTTCGTGAAGAGAGTGGGGTCGAGGGAACCAGGTTTGAAGCCTTTGCTCTTCAGGAAGTATTTGAGTGTGTCATACCAAGCCCGAGGGGCTTGTTTGAGGCCATACAACACCTTGTTGAGCTTGTACACCATGTCAGGATGTTTTGGATCTTCAAAGCCACGCGGTTGTGCAACATACACTTCTTCGTCAATCTTGCCATTGAGAAAAGCGCTCTTCACATCCATTTGATACAGAAGAATGATATGATGATTTGCATAGGCCAGTAGTATGCGTATGGCTTCAAGTCTAGCCACAGGAGCAAATGTTTCATCGAAGTCAATCCCTTCAACTTGAGTGTACCCTTGAGCAACGAGACGAGATTTGTTTCTGACAACTTGACCATGCTCATCTTGCTTGTTGCAATATATCCATTTGGTGCCTATTATATTGTGCTTGCGAGGATCAGGACGCTTAACCAGTTCCCATACATTATTTAGCTCAAACTGTTGAAGCTCTTCTTGCATAGCTTGAATCCATTCCGGTTCCATGAACGCTTCTTCAACTTTCTTGGGTTCAGATATTGAGACAAATGCGAAGTGCCCACAGAAATTTGCTAGCTGTGTTGCCCTTGAACGAGTGAGTGGACCTGGTGCATTGATGCTATCAATTATTCTCTCAATTTGTACTTCATTTGCGACATGAGGATGTACAGGACGAAGATTTTGCTCTTGCTGATCATTGTCATCGTTAGAAGGATTGTCTTCAGGCTGAGCATTGTCTTCAGTTTGATCATTGTCTTCAGGTCGATCAGGTGCGGAGATGATAAGTTCCTCTTCAGGCTGAGCTTCAGAAGGTATGATTTCTCCAGTTCCCATAAGTTTGATTGATTCACTGGATGGAACTTCATCTAGCACATTTGGCAGGTGCTCTCTTTGTGAGTCGTTAGTCTCATTGAACCGCACATCCACTATTTCAACCACTTTATAATGAAAGAGGTTGAAGACTCTGTAGGAGTGCGAATCCTTTCCATATCCAAGCATAAAACCTGCATGTGCTTTTGGTGCAAATTTTGAAGTGTGATGTGGATCCTTGATCCAACACCTGGCACCAAATACTCTGAAGTAACTGACATTTGGCTTTTTGCCAGTAAGGAGCTCATAGGATGTCTTGTTGAGAAGCTTGTGAAGATAAACACGGTAGATGATATGGCATGCAGTATCAATTGCCTCAGGCCAGAACTTTCTTGGAGTCCTGTATTCATCAAGCATCGTTCGGGCCATCTCAATAAGTGTTCTATTCTTGCGTTCCACAATGCCATTCTGCTGTGGTGTGTACGGAGGTGAGAATTCATGTATAATGCCCAAAGTATCAAGATAAGTGTCTAGACCAGTGTTCTTGAATTCAGTGCCATTGTCACTTCTGATGTGCTTGATCTTGACGCCATAGTTGTTCATGGCTCGATTGGCGAAGCGTCTGAAGACATCCTGCACTTCAGTCTTGTAGAGGATTATATGCACCCAAGTATATCTTGAATAATCATCAACAATGACAAAGCCATAGAGACAAGCAGTAGTAGTAAGAGTTGAGTAATGAGTGGGAGCGAAAAGATCCATGTGGAGCAGTTCGAAGGGTTGAGTTGTTGTCATGATTGTCTTCGAGGGATGCTTGGCCCTCATCATCTTTCCTGCTTCACAGGCACCGCATAAGTGATCCTTCTTGAACTTGACGCCCTCGATGCCTATGACATGGTTCTTCCTTGCAAGGGTGTGGAGGTTCCTCATGCCAGCATGCCCTAGCCTCCAATGCCAGAGCCAGCATTCAGAAGCTTTTGCTAGAAGACATACGGCAAGTTGTGGTCCTGCTGAGAAATCTACCATGTACAAATCATCTTTCCGATACCCTTCAAACACTAGAGACTTGTTAGATTCCATTAGTACAAGGCAAAGGTATTTTCCAAACATCACAATCATGTTTAAATCGCAAAGCATTGAAACAGACATTAAGTTGAAACCAAGGGATTCAACAAGCATGACTTTATACATGTGTTGATCCTTTGAGATTGCAACTCTACCTAGACCCAATACCTTGCTTTTACCAGTGTCAGCAAATGTGATGTGACTTTTGTTAGATGGACGTAGTGTTGAGTCCATAAGAAGGCTTCGCTTGCCAGTCATGTGATTGGTACACCCACTATCAATAATTCATTCTGAAGCAGCTGGTGTCGTACCCTACAGTGCAGTTAGGGGGATAGGCTTCACGAAGAGAATTGTGAAGCAAAAACATTTGACGAACCAGTGGATTATGAAAGCTTAGATCGAGATTTGGACCGATAGGGCGAGTAGCAAGCGATTCAAGAACAAAGTACATAATAAGACCATTTGGGCATTTGATCTTGTGCCCTGCAAGATGTTTAAGGTCCCCAGCAATAGCTTCAGACGATTTTGGTTTTCGGCTGGAGACCTTTCCCTGCAAAAGAGAGTTAAGCTTTCTTAGTCACCCACATCTTCAAGGGTGGCTTCGAAGCAATGAGTCTAAGTGCAGCATCTGAGAACTTTGGCTTTGGAGCCCTAGCAAAAAGTCTTGCAGGTGGACCATAGTACTCATAAGAATAAGCAGAGTAGTTCTTGGTCTTATGAACATGGCGGTTTGATGAAACGCGCTCATATTCATAGGCCCGAGTAAGGTTTCCCTGCAAAACATTTGCGTTAGTGCGACTTAGGTGAGTCCTCTGTCTGTATGAAGCCTTTGGATCGTATGAAGCCTGTGGTCTGGGGTTTGTCTTCTTCATGTGTGGTGTCATGACGACATTCACTGGAAGATTCTCCAAACATCTTTTCGGCACCCAGACTTTCTTAATAGGTGGCCCATTCCTGCAGTTAGTACCAATATACCTGGCGAACACTTCACCATTCTTATTCTTAAACAATTTATAGTTTGCATCAAAGGATTCATCAATAACAATGGGATTAGCACAAGTGAAGCCAGATAGGGTAGATGGATCCACTGACGGTTCCTTTGCAGCAACCCATGTGGTTTTGGGGTACTGCTCAGGTTTCCAGTAAGAGCCATCATCATTCATTTTCCTTTCGAACCCAACACCCTCTTTCCTAGGGTTTCGGTTCAGGATCTGCCTTTTGAGGACATCACATAGTGTCTGATGCCCTTTGAGACTTTTGAACATCCCTGTTTCAAGCAATGTCTTCAACCTAGCATTCTCATCAGCAATAGCAGTGGCATCCTCAACAGTGGGGTTAGTTACCACATCAGCAGTTGAAGATATTGCAATAGTAGCAGCAGTAGAACATTCAGCAACAGAAGTAGCGTTATCACGCTCAATGCATTTAAGACATGGTGGTTCAAATCCTTCCTGAGCGGAACAGATCTGTTTGGCGCGAAGTGACTCGTTTTCCTTTTGAAGATCTTCATGAGCCGCTCTAAATTTCTCAAGATCTTGCTTCCTTTGAAGATAATCATAGGAAAGCTTTTCATGAGTTGTTGAGAGCGTTTCATGATGAGTTTCAAGTTCCTCATACTTAACATGAAGATTTTTTATGTCTTCAATTAAGGACTGAGATCGAGTCATTTCAGCGTCCAACAGGTCATCGCTTTTGTCTAACAATTTTTGAATATGTTCCATAGCTTTCTGTTGTTTAGTGGCAAGGGAAGCAAGTTTTGCATAGCTGGGTCCAAATTCATCACCAGATTCATCATCACTGGATTCAGATAGATAGCATTCAGTTACCTTAGCATCTTTTGCCATAAGGCATGATGCAGAAGATGATGATTCTGGTTAGAATGCCATCCCTTTGAGAGATTCCTTAAAGTCCTCAAACCAAGGATCATGACGAGTTCGATGACCTTCATAGACCTGAGAGAGACGGTCCCAGATAAGCTTCGCATGATCGAGATGCATGATATTCTTGAACTAATTTTGAGACAGACAGGAGCAGATGATGTCCTTCGCCGTGAGGTTAAGAAGAGTGTACTTACGAATGTCATTAGCTTCCACCATCTTGCATAGATCGGTCAGACCAATCTCAGTGATGGTCCACAGCTCGCTGTCCATCGCCATGAGGCGCTTCTTCATCATGGCCTTCCACTTGGGATACTCGTGACTGTCAAAGATGGGGCATGACACAGTCTTCATTCCTGTGGTCGACATAACTAAAACTCCAGGCGGTTAAACCAAAATCACACAAAACAAGGGAGTACCTCGCTCTGATACCAATTGAAAGTGCGTTATATCGACTAGAGGGGGGGTGAATAGGCGATTTTTACGAAAGTCTTCAAAACATGGGAGTTTTGAAGACAAACGATAGAAATGAACCTATAACCATGCAGCGGAAGGTAGACTACCCTAGACAAGCCATAGTCAAGTGTTCAATGAAGTGAAAGCACAAAGACTAATAGCAGCTAGGCAGTATGGATTAGGATGGAAGATAATATGAAACCAATCTGAACAAACAGTCACACAGTGAAGACAAATGGACAATGCAAATAGGCAATGACTTCACAAGGACCAACTGTAAATAAAGAGATGGGAAGGATAGAACCAGTGAGCTTGGTGAAGACAAAGATTTGTTAGACCAGTTCCAACTACTATGACAGTTGTACGTCTGGTTAGGGCGGCTAGGTATTTAAACCTGAGGACACACAGTCCTGAACACACAGCTCGGGACACTCAGTCCTCACCGTATTCCCCTTGAGCTAAGGTCACACAGACCTCGCCCAATCACTCTGGTAAGTCTTCAAGGTGGACTTCCAAACCTTCACATACTTCGTTCACCGGCTATCCACAATGACTCTTGGATTCTCAGAACGCGACGCCTTACCGGCTGGAGGATTCACAGTCCTCAAGCGTAATAAGTCTTCAGATCACACAGACAGGAAGACTTAAGTGATGCCTAACACTCTTTGGCTCTGGGTGTTTAGGGCTTTATCCTCGCAAGGAATTCTCTCTCAAAGGCTTCGAGGTGGGTTGCTCTCAAACGACAAAAGTCGTAGTATAACTCTGAGCAGCCAACCGTTTATGGTTGTAGGAGGTGGGCTATTTATAGCCACTAGGCAACCCGACCTAATTTGTCTGAAATGACCCTGGGTCACTAAGGAACTGACACGTGTTCCAATGGTAAGATTTCAAACACACATGACAACTTTACTTGGGCTACAAGCAAAGCTGACTTATCCAACTCTGGACAAGATTTTCTCTCATAGTCTTCACTCGAAGACATAGGATTTTGGTTAAGCATCACTTCAGTCATTCTGACTGGTTCTCTTGGACCCCACTTAACAGTACGGTGGTTCCTATGACTCAACAAAGAAGAAAAATAACGACGAAAGAACTAAGTCTTCGCGCTCCATAGTCTTCACGCGATGTCTTCTCATGTCATAGTCTTCAATGTGAATTTCTTCACATACCACCTTTGACTTCAATGTCTTCATACATTTTTAGGGGTCATCTCTGGTAGGAAAACCGAATCAATGAGGGACTTCTACCTGTGTTATCTTGCAATTCTCACAAACACATTAGTCCCTCAACTAGGTCTGTCGTCAATACTCCAAAACCAACTAGGGGTGGCACTAGATGCACTTACACAAAAATACCAAAAATATTATATCTATCAGATCTCACTCTCGTAAGTGACCATGAAGGGCTTGACAACCCCTAATCGCATTGGTTGCGAGTAGCTATCACTTTGTGCAGGTATGAGGGACTTGAGCGTGGACACCTACTGGATTGATACCTTGGTTCTCAAAAACTGGGGGAAATACTTACACTACTCTGGTGGATCATCCCTTCCTCTTAGGGGAAAACCAATCCAAGCTCAAGACGTAGCACGAATCTACGGGAATTCAAGAAACGATGAAAGGCCAGGAAACAGAAATCTGAAACAGAAGAGAAATAGAGAGGTAGATCCAATCTCGATGGGGCTCCCACCCCTCTCCCACCATGGAGGCCATGGACCTAAGGGGAAACCCTCCTCCAATCTAGGGGGAGGACAAGGAAGAAGAAGAAGAAGAAGGGGGAGGGGGCTCCCCCCTCTCCCGATGGCGCCGGAACGCCACCGGGGCCATCATCGTGAGGGTGATCTACACAAACAACGTCGCCGCCGTCATCACCAACTCTCTCCGCCTCTATGCAGCGGTGTAACACCTCGTATCCCCACTATAATCTCTACTTAAACATGGTGCTCAATGCTAGATATTGTCGGTGTTCCAGGAACGGGGGTCCCCAGACTTGCTTGCCTGCGGCCTGCGGCGTGGCTCAAAGGGGGGGCCCAGCACGACCCATCTTCATCAACACAGACCCAAGACCCTCGCGAGGGGCCAAGCCTCACGGGGCGGACGACACGGAGCTTCCTCAGGCACAGCCTCATCAGGCCTGCTCACGAGGAGGCGGAGAGATCAAGGCGGGGTACCTCACGAGGTGCCCGCGATGCAAGCCATGACGACCAAGGGTGCCAGGCGGGCGCCAGCTCGCACAGTGTCCTCCTTTCCTCTTTGGTGCAAAGGGAGCAAGCACGGGCGAGAGCATCAAGCAAAGGCACCCGTTTTGGTGCAACGAGACCAAGACCAGTCCAACAGCAGGGAGGAAGTCATTGTGGAGCCCAAGCCAGCGTCACCACCAGAGCCTTTGGCAGGCGAGGACCAACTTTAGTCAAGATAACTGTACCAGATGTTCCCCTTCGAAATGGCAAATTGTTGGCGCCCTTCCCGCTCAATATTTGGGAAGAGGGCCAGGGCCTTTGCCTATAAATAGGACTAGCCACCCACAGGGTAGAAGGAGGAAAAAGTTGGATTCAGAGAGAGAATCGAGAAGAGTGAGAGAGAGAAGGGTAACTGAACCCCTCCTAGCAGTTCATCCCCCCAGCAAAGAACAGACCCTCGCGAGGCTGTTCTTCCTTGTATTGCTCATCATCATCAGCCCAAGAGGCAATCCACCACACCACACACTGGAGTAGGGTATTACACCACAACGGTGGCCCGAACCAGTATAAACCATGTGTCTGTTGTGCTGTTCTTTCCATAGCTTAGATCTTAGCGAGGCGGAGGGGTAAAGGCAGGTAGAAGGCGAAATCTCTGCGCGCACCCTAGCGTTCGAACCTCAAGGGTCTACCAGAAGCCGAAATCCGACATTTGGCGTGCCAGGTAGGGGTGCACCGGAATTCGTCTTCCACCACCCCGTTCTCCTCCGACCATCACGTCCATGTCTGACACTCGTTGGGCCTGCGTCGAGCACCGGGCCGCTCTCGCTTCCCGCATCGCCCAGACGGCTCCTGTCGGCGGGCGCCCTCGCCGTTCCCCGTCACCTGCCGTCAACGCCGCCACCGGCCCGGCGGGGGATGAGAAGCAAGCATCATCTCAGCATCCGTCCGTGCGGCAAGACGGCCGCACCGCTACTCCCTCGCTCACCCCAGCTGGTTCTTCGTCCCGCACGCTCCGCGCACCCATGGAGGCCCGAGCTGCGCTCATCGAGGCAAATGAGCTCCTGCGCTACCGTCCCGTCGATGACGTCTACGAAGAATGGCTCAACCGCATCGCCGAGCTCGTCCGCGCCACAGGGGGCTCTCCTGCGCCGTCCGTTCCGCTACGCCGCACCCCGCCCCACGCGGGCGACGAAGCTCCGGGGGCGCCCCGGCCGCCTCCTCCTCAAGAAGGCTCCATGGCTCCAAGGCGCGTGGCCCCTGGGCAGAACCCGCTCCGTCAGGTGCCAGCACGGCAAGAGCAGAGCTGCCAAGAAGTCCCTCGCCCGCAAGAAGCTGCCCAGGCGCTCCCTGCTCCAGCAAGTCGTGACCATGCTCCTTCTCCCGCACGTCAAGACCCCGCGCTGCTCCTAGCTGCAGCGCGTGGGGACATGCAAGACCAAGCTCTCCGTCACCAAGGCCTCCTGTGGCCACAGCAGGCTGCCGTGCCTTCACCGCCGAGCTACGCAGCGTCGCGTGGCCCGGCAAGTTCAAGCCAGACCTGCCTCCTCATTACGACGGCATGGCCGACCCTGGGGAGTTCCTCCAGCTCTATGATCTGGGCATCGAATCTGCCAACGGAGACGAGAAGGTCATGGCGAACTGGTTTCCCATGGCGCTCAAGGACGGGGCACGCACCTGGCTCCTGAACCTGGCTTCGGGCACGATCTCCTCCTGGGACGAGATGCGCACCCGCTTCATCGCCAACTTCCAAGGTACTTGCGATCGGCCACCCGCCGTGAGCGACATGGGCCGCATCAAGCAACAACCCAGAGAGACCCTGCAGAAGTACATCCAGCGCTTCAACAACGCATGCCTCAAGATTCCCAAGGTGACCGAGGAGGCCATCATCTCAGCCTTCTCTGATGGCGTGCGCGACGTCAAGATGAAGGAGGAGCTGGCGATGCATGAAGACCTATGCACTTCCTTGGAGTTGTTCAACTTGGCAACCAAGTGCGCCAGGGCTGAGGAAGGGCGTCTCTCCCTCCTCGAGCTGCCTGCCGCAGACCCAGAAGAGAAGAAGCCCAATGCCAAGGATGTGAAGCGCAAGGGGCCTGCCGTGCTCGCGGCAGAACCAGACACCAAGCGGGGTCGAGATCAGCCCGAACCTTCCAAGGGTAGTCGGTACTGTGTGTACCACAACCTCCACAGCCACAACACCAACGAATGTCAAGAGCTCCTAGCCGTGTGAGAAGGAAGGATCGGCCATCGCCCCGACCACGGTGACCGGGGCTACGGTCGAGGAGGAGGAAGGAACACAGGATGCTGGGAAGACCGCGGCCCGCGCCAAGGGTAGCGCGGCCAACCTCGCGAGGATCGCTGGCAAGACCCGCCTCGCGAGGGAGACTGGAGGGATCAGCCTCGCGAGGATCGCCCGCAAGGCAACGCAGGCCTCCCCCCGCTGCCGCCGCAGCCAAGAAGAAACAAGGACCGCCATCAGGACGAGGGGGCTGGGGGCTTCCAGGAGCCGCGCGCGATCTCCTGCATCCAGGGCGGGGCTCAAGCCCCACCCTCCCAACGCAACTTCAAGCAGCTCGCCCGGGAAGTGAATGCGGTCCTCCCCAAGCTTGAAGCCACGCGCCCTCTCGGGTGGTCGGCGTGCGCCATCACGTTCAGCTTAGCAGATCAGCTCAAGTGTGCGGCCACAGCCGGAGTCCTCCCGATGCTTTGTTCCCCAATCATCAGCAACGTGGTGGTCACCAGGACCCTCGTCGATGGTGGGGCAGGGCTCAATGTCCTGTCTGTGGAAACATTCAACAATCTCTGAGTGCCCTACAACCAGCTTCAGCCAACCAAGCCGTTCTCCGGAGTCACCGATGGCTCCACGGTCCCGATTGGGCAGGTCTGCCTCCCTGTCAACTTCGGGGCACGCGACAACTACCGCACCGAGCTCATCAACTTCGACGTCGCTCACATTCGCCTACCGTACAACACCATCCTTGGGTACCCAGCACTGGCCAAGTTCATGGTCGTAACCCACCACGGCTACAACGTCCTCAAGATGCCAGGAAGTGGCGGAGTCATCACGGTGCCCTGTGAAGAGAAGGACGCGGCGTGTTCCCTGGAACGAGCCTTTTAGGCCGCATCACTGGAAGACCCGGATCGCGGAAGCAGGAGGCTTCCCGAGACCGCCCCCAAGAAGAAGAAGACATCGTTTGGCCCGGCCCCGCAAGAGGCAGGCCCCTCAGGGCCCGCGCCTGACCAGGGGGAACCTCCTTCCATCGCATAGGAAAGCACGCCCGGCGCCCTCCTCAGGCAGGGCTCGGGGGCTCTCCCCTAGAGGGCCACCGACCTGGCTAAGGTCACGAGGGAGGCGCTTGGGCACCACATGGAGGCGTGTTTCGAAGCACATTTCCCTCAAGAACGAGTAAGGAAGGGAGAGCCAGACCCTCAGGAGTTCGTCAGCAAGGCCATTCAGGAGCTACAGGAGTCAAGAGTCATGAAAGGCGGCCGCCGCCTACCAGCTGTGGCTCCCCATCCAGGCGAGGATGGTGGGCTGCGCATCTGCATCGACATACCAGGGCTCAATCGAGTCGCCTCTCTGGAGTGCCTCTGGCCCTCGCGAGTGGGGCGCTGCGAAGGTGCACCCCACAGCTATGTTCGCATGCCTTACGGCTTGCCGAACGCAGCTGCCACGTACCAGCGCCTCATGAGGGGCATCATGGAGGCTCAAGAGGCCAGGGGTTCCGCAGCCCTGGCGGAGATGGAGATGGTCCTCGAGGAGCCACCAGCGCCTCTGGAGCCCCCCGAGGCCCCTGGGCCTGGGAGCTCGTGAGGATCGGCTTCCGCAGCCCACCGAGTCTGCTACACCAACACTCCTTCGTCCTCAACATCATCAGGTGACATCTTGCAAGTTTCATTTCCAGCTGGGAGCGCCCCCTAGGGCTGCATTATTCCCAAGCCGCATGGGTCCGTCCCTGCGGCATGTATCCCTTTTATTTCATGTTGTTAGCTTACCTTGTTGGGGGCGCCCCTCGGGCTGCATCATCCCCCAAGTCGCTCGGGCCAGACCCAGTGGCATGTATCCCTTTTGCGTTTATTTCCGGCTATGCATTTGACCCACCATGCTTGATTATTTGATGCCTGTCCACGGCACCTCTTCTCCTCCATGCCGACCACTTGCACGTTAAAGGGGGGGTACCTGAGCATCGCGATTAAGGGCTCTTACTGGCTCTCCAGCCCTCACCCTCTGGCCTTGTCCACGGCATCGTGACCTGGCATACCAGCGACGGCTAAGACCAGCTCGAGGGCCGGGACCCGAGGACGTAGAGTGCCGCCATCTAACCAAATTTGCAGGGACACATCACAAGATAAGGCCCAGTGCCAGGCGCAACCCGCCTAGAGGTAGGGCCCTGTGAGTCCCGCGCTGGCTCACGGGTGCCCAGATACACCTCGCCAGGCCCTACCGTGCCAGCCACGTGTCAGGGCAGGGCTGTACACGCCCCGGGGGCTCCTCCCGAATGGGAGCCCCCTCCCATGTACCAGTGGAAGTACCATGCTCCGCACTGGCTGACGACACTGCCGAGGAGCGGCTATGCTCGTACACATACGGAAGCGCTATGCTCCGCGCTGGTGATAAACAACTGAGGGTGGCCCCCGGGCCGCATCAACCTCAGGGAGCCCAGAGCTCAGTGTCTAGCCTCATCGTAACGCCTCCCCTCGGGAGTGCCGTGCGAGGGGGCTGGACACGGGGGCTTCACCTGGGCCATGCCCAGACGCATGCCACCCAGCCATGCCCCCCAGGCCTCGTTCGTCGCGCGTCTCTCCCCGAGCGGAGCCAAGGTACGAAGGCCGGTCGAGCGTCAAGGGTGACTCCTGAGCATCGCGACTCAGGAGCCTAACTGGTCAAGTAGCCCCTCACTCCTTAGTTTCGAAAGGCTAACGCTGGGTGAGGTATGTGCGGGGCCGGGCTCTGCAGACGTAGAACGGTAGATCCACCCACATCTCACCTCCCTACTTGCTGTTCGTGCGCCAAGGGGGACTTCTGAGCATCGCGACTCAGGAGCCTAACTTGTCACGTAGCCCCTCACTCCTTGGTCCCGTCCTGGTTTCCGGTCGGGGCTAACGCTAGGTGAGATATGCGCGGGGCCTGGCTCTGCCAGCGTAGAACATAAGCAAGTAGGAAGGAAAAGCGTAAATTTCAAGGAATTCAAAAGCAAATATTACAGTCCACACTGTTATCTCAATGCCAAACACAAGTTTAAACGCCTCCCCGAGGCATGATACATGTGCAGGAATTAAAGATAGGACACGAGCCACAACGAAGTCACTTGTCGACGGTGGAGCGGCGCGGAGTGGGTTCGCCTCATGGAGCAGCGGGGTCGGCAGCGCCTTGCTTCGGCTTGGTGCTAAAGGCCCGGAACTTCCCCAGTAGAGCCTTCGCGCGACCCTTCACGGCCTCGGCAGCGGCAGCGGCACGCTCGCCGCTTACTGGCTTCAGCAGGCTGTCGAGGTCGGCGCCGGGGTCGCGAAGGTAGACGTGGGTGAGGACCCACGTCAGCGCAGCAGAAGACATGACACACGCCTCGGCCTCGGCCGTGGGGCCAAGGCCAAGGGCGACATCTTCAAGAGCGCGAAGTAGGAAGGGAAGCAGCTTGGCAGGGCCATCCTCGGTGCCAGCCAGCGGGCTCTCCAGGCCGCTGTCGTAAAGCATCCTCAGCGAGGAGCGAGCCTTCGCCTCCATCTCCGCGAAGGCCACGCGGTCCTCGGCATGAACCTGGGCCTTGTCGTCCAGCTCGATCTTCCTCGCCCCAACTCCTGCTCCAGAGCGCCTAGGCGGTCACGGTGCTTCCTGAGCTTGGCCTCCCGGCCCTCGACGGCTGCCTTGCAAGCTTTCACGCCTTCTTTCTGCTCTTGGCGAAGGCGGGCCTCTTTCGCGAGCTGGTCCCGCAGGCCTTGCAGCTCGTCCTCCTGCGCCTTGCAGCGACCACGGGCGTCGACCACCTCCCCCAGGGCTGCGTCACGAGCAGCCTTCGCCTCAAGGACGGCCTGCCTCTCCTCATCGCAAGCCGTCGAGGCCTGGACCAGCGCCGCCCGAATCGAAGCATCAGAGTGAATCCATCCTGAAGCCAGCTCCAAGCGCCCGGCCACCAAGTGAGGGTCGGCGCCAAGAAGATCCTGCCGCAGCCGGTCCAGCTCAGCAGCGGCACGATCCAGAACGGCAAGAGGAGTCGGAGAGACAGCAGTCGGTGGAGTAGGAGGAGAAGGCGGTAGCGCGACCACAGCATCCCGAGGCAGAGCCTGCTGCGCCCCAACGGCTGTAGTGGCGGCAGCAGGCAAAGGCACCTCGGGGGTCACTTCGGCCATGGGGGCTGAGCTCGCCACAGCTGGCTCAGCCAGGCCTCGCGAGGACGACCAGGCAGGAGAAGCCCGTGCGTTGCGGTCACTTTGCTTCATGGCAGAGGCGCTGCCACGGATGGAACCTCAGGAGCTCCCTTCGGCTTCTTTGCTGTGGGCGCCAGCCTGTCCAAGAGATGTGGACGTCAAGCCTCAGCAGCAGAACAAGAAATGAAGACAAGAATCAAGCACTTACGGGTCGTCGCCAGTGAGCTCAAGCAGCCTCCGGCCAAATTTGAAGCCTGAAAGCCGGCTGGAAGGGTCAACCTCGGGAAGCTTGGAAGCGGAAGGCACGTCTGCGGTCCGCCTCGGGGCCGGGGCAGACCCGCGGGAGATCAGCCCGATCCTGTCCTTCTTCGGGATCGGGGGCAAGTTCCCGCCACCCTGCTCGTCATCATCCTCGTCGTCATCACTCGGAAGGAGGCGGAGAACGCGGGACCTGCGCCGGGGGAGGAGAGCCCTCGACTCTCCGTCAGTCGCCTCGGAGTCAGGCCCTCTTTCCCGCTCCCCTCCTTCCTCCTCTTCGCTGGAGTCATCGGAGGACACGTCCACCGATTCCCCGGGAGTTGCCATGGGCACGGGCCCGTCCCCGTTGAAGACGGGCATGGACTCCACCACCTGCTCCCAGTCATCGCGGAGGAACAAGGGCGTAGGAGCGCCCTCCAACCTCGCCACATCGCCCCCGACTAGAGATTGGAGGACCGCAGCCAGATCTTCGTCGGCCAAGGCCGCGGGACTCGGATGGGGCCTCCACATCGGAAGTGAGTACTGCCGAAGCGGAGCCAGCTGGTGCTCCAGGAATTCCCTCAGCAGCGACGCGCCGGTTAGCTTCGCCGCCGCCATGTTGGCCGGCCTCAGATCCGCGTCCATCTTCTCCAACACCAGCTTCGCGCAGGGGTCCGTGAGCTCTGCTCGACCCCAATTGCCGGAGCTCGTCGGTTGCTCCGTGGGCAAGATCAGCCGAGGGTGGATGCGCCTAGCATCTGCCAAGACCCACTTGCTCCTGAAGCCCTCAATCCTTTTCCCGGGGTTCGAAATGGCAATGGCGCCATCATACGCGATGAAGCTCGCGCACGCGGAAGCAGGACCGCGAGAGGTCCGAAGGTAGAAGTAGTGGCGCAGCAAGGCCACTGAAGGCTGCACCCCAACGTGAGCCTCACAGTAATAGGCGAAGATTGCCAGGAGAAGGACGGACTTGGGGTGGAGATGCAGAGCCTATATCTTATAATGGCGGAGGACAGAGAAGAAGAACTCAGAGAAGGGAGGCACCAGGCCAGCAGCAATGGCGCTTACAAAGAACGGATAGAAGGTGATCTCTTGGCCCTCGGGGGTGGCGGAGCCGGCCTTGAACACCTTCGCCCCATCGATGCCCTGCGCCGCCGCCATCCGGCGCAACCGGGCGAGGCTCGCCTCCGACACGTTCGGCGAGTCCAGGGCAGACGAGTACCAAGCTCCGGTCGGGGACTGACGAGGCGCCATGGCTTCCTAGGTCACACGGTCGAAGAAGATCTGGAAATTTTGGAGGAAGGAAGGAGAGGCGCAAGGAAGGGGATCTGAGCAGCGACCGGAGAAAGCAAAAAAGCAAAGCCTGGGCAGATGCCGCTCCTTTATCAACTCGCGCGGGTGCTGAGGCGCTCACGTCCAATCAACCGGCACGCGGCGCCCAAGGCCGCAGGCTGTTAGGGCCCGCGGCGCTTCACCCTTGCCCTTTCGCCTCCCTTCACGGCCCTGTCCGGACGCGCCTTGGGCCCGGGGGCTACTGTCGGTGTTCTGGGAACGGGGGTCCCCAGACTTGCCTGCCTGCAGCCTGCGGCGTGGCTCAAAGGGGGGGCCAGCACGGCCCATCTTCATCAACACAGACCCAAGACCCTCACGAGGGGCCAAGCCTCGCGGGGCGAACGACACGGAGCTTCCTCAGGCACAGCCTCATCAGGCTGGCTCGCGAGGAGGCGGAGAGATCAAGGCGGGGTACCTCACGAGGTGCCCGTGATGCAAGCCATGACGACCAAGGGTGCCAGGCGGGCGCCAGCCCGCGCAGTGTCCTCCTTTCCTCTTTGGTGCAAAGGGAGCAAGCGCGGGTGAGAGCATCAAGCAAAGGCACTTGTTTCGGTGCAACGAGACCAAGACCAGTCCAATAGCAGGGAGGAAGTCATTGTGGAGCCCAAGCCAGCGTCACCACCAGAGCCTTTGGCAGGCGAGGACCAACTTTAGTCAGGATAAGTGTACCAGATGTTCCCCTTCGAAATGGCCAATTGTTGGCGCCCTTCCCTCTCAATATTTGGGAAGAGGCCCAGGGCCTTTGCCTATAAATAGGACTAGCCACCCACAGGGTAGAAGGAGGAAAAAAAGTCGAATTCAGAGAGAGAATCGAGAAGAGAGAGAGAGAGAAGGGTAACTGTACCCCTCCTGGCAGTTCATCCCCCCAGCCAAGAACAGACCCTCGCGAGGCTGTTCTTCCTTGTATTGCTCATCATCATCAGCCCAAGAGTCAATCCACCACACCACACACTGGAGTAGGGTATTACACCACAACGGTGGCCTGAACCAGTATAAACCCTGTGTCTCTTGTGCTGTTCTTTCCATAGCTTAGATCTTAGCGAGGCGGAGGGGTAAAGGAAGGTAGAAGGCGAAATCTCCGTGCGCACCCCAGTGTTCGAACCTCAAGGGTCTGCCGGAACCCGAAATCCGACAAATATTATTTCCCAATGATGTATGGCTATTCTATGATGTTTGCGTAGATCTATTTTGTCCTATGGGTTGATTGGTGATCATGATTGGTTTGAGTTGTATGTTTTATTGTTGGTGATGTTCTATGGTGCTCTCCATGTCGTGCAAGCGTGAGCGGTCCCCTCTCTAGGGTGTTGCAATATGTTCATGATTCACTTATGGTGGGTGGCATGAGTGACACAAGCACAGACCCGAGTAAGTGGGTTGTTGCGTATGGGAGTAAAAAGGACTTGATACTTTAATGCTATGGTTGGGTTTTACCTTAATGATCTTTAGTAGTTGCGGATGCTTGCTAGAGTTCTAATCATAAGTGCATATGATCCAAGTAGAGAAAGTATGTTAGCTTATGCCTCTCCCTAATATAAAATTGCAATAAGGATTATCGGTCTAGTCATCGATTGGCTAGGGACAGATAACTTTCTTGTGACAAAAAGCACTCTACAAAAACTAACTTAATTGTTTCTTTATCTAAACATCCCCTAGCTTTTATTTATGTGTTCTTTATTATCTTGCAAACCTATCCCTTTACACCTACAAAGTACTTCTAGTTTCATACTTGTTCTAGGTAAAGCTAACGTTAAGTGTGCGTAGAGCTGTATCGGTGGTCGATAGAACTTGAGGGAATATTTGTTCTACCTTTAGCTCCTTGTTGGGTTCGACACTCTTACTTATCGAGAAAGGCTACAATTGATCCCCTATACTTGTGGGTTATCAAGACCTTTTTCTGGCGCCATTGCCAGGGAGCAATAGTGTTGGGTGAATATTCTCATGTGTGCTTGTTTGCTTTATCACTAAATAGTTTTTATTTTCTGTTCTAAGTTTTTTTATATCTTTAGTTATGGATATGGAACATGGAATACCAAAAAAATAGGTGTACTTGCTACTCATGGAGATGGGGAACCTCCTAAAACCCTTGATGCTCATTATGTGGGAAATATAAAACACTAATCCTGAGAAAACCCCATTCAACTTGATGACGGGAGACACGTTGGATCAACGTGAATACTTTATTGATTATCGCTTGACTCAAAAAGGGAAACTGTTATACGATCAAATTGAGATGTTGCATTGGTATGCTTGGAATTTATGCTTGAGATATGTTTATAGTTGTTGCTCTAGGATGAAGGCTCCACACCTTCCCTTTTCATGTAAATTCAATGATAATGAAACCTTGGCTTCTTATGCTAATGGTATATATGATTACTATGATATGGAATGAATAGAAGAATTTTTTGCTTTTAAGGGTGCTTATGAAATTGAATCTTTGTTTGAAAAGTGTGAAAATTATGATGATGTTGTTTACAGACCTGGAAATTATGCGATACTTAAATATTGTTGTGAGAATTATGAATATAATGCTAATATTAATGAGTTTATTGAGAAAGTCTCCATTGTCCAAGAAGAGACTAATATTTTGCAAGAAACTATGGAAGAAGAAATTGATGACACTATCAGCTCATTGGATGAAAAAGATGAGGAGGAGAGCGAAGAACAAAGGGAGGAAGAGCGGATTAGCTACTTGTGCTATAGCGACCAGACCTCAAACAGTCCGATCTCTGTGCATCAGTGTCATACTTGGATCGATAATGCTCACACGCACAATACTCAAGGATTTATAACAGAGTAGCAATCACACACTTATTACATTGAATGTCTCAAAAGAGAACTTAAAACAATAAATATGGCTTAAGGCCATCTAATACGATAATAGCGGAAGGCTTGGAAGATAAAGTGAGTCCATCAACTCCAACGACATCACTGAGTGAGAGACAACGACCTATGGCTCCTTACTCGTCATCTGAAAAGTCTGCAACATGAACGTTGCCACCCGAAACAGGTCAGCACATGGAATATGCTGGCAAAGTAAGACAAGAGAAATAATGAACAGAATAATTGCTATCACTACCTGCATATTTGGCTGGTGGAGGCTGTATGGTAATATGTTTTTGCGAGAAGCCAATTTTTTCCTACAATAAAGGAATAAATTGATTTAACTATCATGGTAGTTGTTAAACATTGAGAAGGTTCCTCGAACTCAATCCCAATTAAACATCATCATTAAACCGAATCAAATTATATTAAGAGTGATGAGATCAATCATGACAATCCATGAACCAGATACTCAAGATGTCCATAAACGGGGACACGGCTAACCATGATTAGTTTATACACTCTGCAGAGGTTTGCGCACTTTTCCCCACAGGACTCGAATACATCCATGGTCGGAGATTCGAGACACGGTCTTTCTGAAGCATTCACTCTCTACTCTAGGTAGACCATACCACCTACATAGGGGTGGAAACGGATCGGATGCGGATCGGATAGTGCTCTTACCACTTCCATTTTCATATTTTCAAAACGAATACGAATCCGAATATGGATGTTATCGGATACGGATGCGGCTCGGATATTATTCGAATACGGATACGTATCTGATATTTTCTTGATTCGGAACGGATACGAATAATATCAACATATTGCTTAAGTAAATTACTCGATAGCCATGTGACCTAAAATAATCAACTTGTGACATACAATAAGTCAATGATAAATAGATTTATGAATAAATACTATTGTAATGCATAATAATTTATAAGTTTAATCATATAAAGAGTAAAATTTGACCACTTATTTGGCTTTTGTGTTGGATAATTGGAATATTGGGCCTAGGATTTTAAAAATTACCTCCCATAATCTTATTCGGATACGGATATATCCACTTCCATATCCATATTTGTGTCAAAATCTCCTACCATATTTTATTTTTTATTTGTTTAATAAATTCGGATACGGATAATTTCCATTTCCATTTTGATTCGGATGCGGATGTTTCGGATACGAATAGGCATTTTCTTGAATACAAATATCGGATATTTCGGATTATCCGCTACCACTTTCCACCCCTACACCTACAACCCACTACATCTGCTAGTCTACCTCTTCAAGAGCTTCATGCAACTTACTCAACTATGCTAGAGCCCATAATAGCTTGTGGATGCACACAGATGTTTCTAGCATGAATAATCTTATGATCCCTTTGAGCCTGGGTGGCGGGCCGTAGGATGATCACACGGGTCCTCCGGGATATCCTAGGACAACACTGGGCTCTCCAGGTGCCCACACGCAATCCACCCAGATGTGTATTCAAGTTGCCACCTTAAGTTGAACCATTAATTAACAAACTCACATTTGTCATGAATACTCTCAAACTCAACCCACAATTTAATCAGATCCTAATCATGAAATTGTTTGAGGATTGATCTAATGCAATAAAACTGGGTAGTAAAGAGGTATGATCAAAGTGTTACTTGCCTTGCTGATGATCCGTAAAACCTAGAGACTGATAGTAGCACGCTTCGCACTCCGGGTACTCTATTGAAACAAAAAAGAATACAATAAGAACTCAACTAGAAGCACGGGTAAAACTCAAATAAGAGATATAACCAGAAAGTTCAACTTAAGAACTCCGGTTTGCAAAAAGAATCAAATCAAACGAAGCAACGAAACTTAAACTGCGAAAGAAACAAGATCCGTTTACTAATCTGAACTAAAATCAAATTTTATAGTAGCAAAAACTTGTTCAATTTGGTTAAACAAAAAAAGGCTTCGAGACAAAGATCAAGGCGCTTGAATCACCTGATTCCGATAAACGAGCGAAAAGTTATACTAGAACGAAGATTAGGGCAGAAATTGCGATAGAAAATAATCGCAGAAAACCCTGGAAAAAGAAAACTGACGAACAGGCTAACGAACGAATGTTCGTTGTCTGCGGTTAACGAGTGAAAACCGTTCGTTAAAACGAACATACGAATGGGCGTTCGTTAAATAAATAAACCAGGAAAATAAAACCGATCTAAAAAACTAGGGTTTCAAAACAAATAAACCGTTCGGCTTTCCGAAGAAAACCGGCGGCAGCGGCGAACTACCTCGGCGAGGTCCGGTGAGGTCGGCGGCAGCTCCGGCGGCTAACGGCGGCGGCCGTGAGAGGAACCGGCGGCGGGAGGGCGCGGAACGGGCGGCGGCACGGGCGGTGCGGCGGCGCGGTGGCACTACAGGGCGGTGCGGCGGCGGGGCGATGCTCCGGCAGCGGCGGTTTTGGGCGGCTAGGGTTTTCAGGTGGGGCAGCACTAGCTCGGGCCTCCGCGGTTATAAAAGGGCCGGCCGGGCTAGTGTCCAGGTCGGACACGGTCCGGTTAGGTCGGTTGACTTTTAAAAAACTAATTCCGCTCGGAAAAACGAAGAAAAGGAATACTAAACGACTCTAAAAATCCTGAAATAAATTTTCCCCGTCCTCTAAAAATCTAACGGGCAAGGTGAACATTTATTTTGGCCTCTAATGCAATTTTGAAAAACGCATATTTTTCCTAATTCAAATAAAATAGCAATAAAAACTCCAAATAAAATCTTATTTGATTTTAATATTAAATCTCCAATATTTCTTTATTTTGGGGAAGTCATTTTGTCCCCTCTCTTTTATTTTTCATAAAAGAAATATTCAAGAGAAAATAATTAAAATCAAACGACCCTGTTTTCCAAAATTTGAGAAAACTCAAATATGAAAATAACGAAATCCCCAACTCCCTCTGTGGGTCCTTGAGTTGCGTAGAATTTCTAGGATCAAACCAAAATGCAATAAAATATGATATGCAATGATGATCTAATGCATAACATTCCAAATTGGAAATTTGGGATGTTACAAACCTACCCCCCTTAAGATGACTCTCGCCCTCGAGATTCAGGTTGGCTAGAAAATACGTGAGGATGATCCTTCTATAGGTCTACCTCTCGTACCCAGGTGGCTTCATCCTCAGTATGGTGGCTCCACTGAACTTTACAGAACTTGATAACCTTGCTACGTGTGACTCGACTGGCAAAATCAAGAATCTTGACTGGTTTCTCCTCGTAGGTCAAGTCGCTATCCAAGTGAACCGCTTCCAGTGGCAGTGTATCTCTCAAAGGAATACCAGCCATCTCCGCGTGGCACTTCTTCAACTGAGAAACGTGGAACACATCATGAACTCCTCATAATCCTTCGGGCAATTCCAACTTGTACGCATCTTCTCCCATACGTTCCAAAACTTTGTATGGTCCCACAAAATATGGCTTTAAATTTCCCTTAACCCCAAAACGCTTTACTCCTCTAAGTGGTGATACTCGAAGATACACTCTGTCTCCGACTTCATAAATTGTCTCCTTGTGTTTAGAATCCACATAGCTCTTCTGCCAGGACTGGACTACCTTGAGTCTACCGCGTATCAGTTTAACCTTCTCTTCAAACTCTTTAATCAAATCTGGTACAAATAACTGACGGTCTCCAACTTCATCCCACAACAATGGTGTCCTGCACCTCCTTCCGTACAATGCTTCGAAAGGGGCCATCTTCAAACTGGCTTGATAGCTGTTGTTGTAAGAGAACTCTGCGTAAGGCAAATTGTCGTCCCAACTAGATCTATAGTCTAGTGCACAAGCTCTCAACATGTCCTCCGAAATCTGATTGACTCTCTCAGTCTGTCCATCTGTCCGCGGGTGAAAGGATGTACTGAACTCTAGCTTGGTTCCCAAAGTCTCATGAAACTGATTCCAAAACTTTGAGGTAAACTGGGTTCCTCTATTTGAGACAATGGTCCTTGGAACTCTGTGCAGACATACGATCCTGGTCATATATATCTTTGCCAACTTAGCACTGGTGTAAGTGGTCTTCACTGGGATGAAATGAGCTACTTTCATCAAAAGATCGACTACAACCCATATCGAGTCATAGCCTGAACGAGTCCTGGGCAATCCCGTGATAAAGTCCATGCCTAGTTTATCCCACTTCCATTCGAGTATCGGCAATGGCTGTAACAATCCCGCTGGCTTCTGATGTTCTGCCTTCACTCTCTGACATACATCACAAACTGCTACATACTTCGCAATATCCTTCTTCATTCCGGTCCACCAAAAACTATCCTTCAAATCCAGATACATCTTGGTATTTCCTGGGTGAATCGAATATGGCGAATCGTGGGCCTCTTGCAGAATCAACTTCCTAATCTCCGGATCATTTGGCACATATATGCGGTCTTCAAACCATAGGGTATCGTGATCATCCTCACGAAATCCTTTAGCTTTTCCTTTGCTCATCATATCTTTTATCTCAACAATCTCCTTGTCCGTCTTCTGAGCTTCTCTGATCTTATCCATCAAAGTAGAGTGAATCTCCAATGCTGCTACATAACCCCTCGGAACTATTTCCAAACATAGCTCACGAAGATACTCAGCTAACTCCTTGGGTAACTCTCCTGTCATGAGTGTATTGACCTGACTCTTGTGGCTCAACGCATCGGCTACTACGTTAGCCTTTCCAGGATGATAATGCAACTTCATATCATAATCCTTGATGAGATCCAACCATCTCCTTTGCCTGAGATTCAACTCCTTCTGCGTGAAAATGCACTTCAAACTATTGTGATCCGTGTACACCTCACAATGGTTTCCGAAATGTCTCCATGTCTTCAACGCATGCACCACGGTTGCTAACTCCAAATCATGGGTAGCATAATTCAACTCATGGGGTTTAAGCTGTCATGAGGCATAAGATACAACTCTTCCTTCCTGCATAAGCACTGTTCCAAAGCCTCGACAAGAAGCGTCGCAATACACCTGGTAATCATTGCATTGATTTGGAAGAATCAACACTTGAGTTGTAACCAAGCGTTTCTTCAGCTCCTGAAAACTGGCCTCACATTCCTCAGTCCATTTGAACTTGGTGTCCTTGTTCAACAACTCTGTCATGGGTTTTGGAATCTTCGAGAAATTCTCAATGAACCTCCGGTAATATCCTGCGAGTCCAAGAAAACTTCGGATCTCTCCAACTGACGTGGGTGCTTCCCAATTTGTCACAGTGACAACCTTGGTAGGATCTACGGCTATTCCTTCTTCGGATATAACATGTCCGAGGAATCCAACTTCCTTCAACCAAAACTCACACTTGCTGAACTTGGCATATAGCTGATGTTCTCTGAGCTTCCCAAGTACCAAACGCAAATGTTCCTTATGCTCCTCTTCATTCTACGATTAGAACAAAATGTCATCAATGAACACCACGATGAACTTATCCAAAAACTCCATAAACACATTGTTCGTCATATTCATTAAATAGGGAGGTGCGTTAGTCAGACCAAATGACATAACAGTATACTCATATAGCCCGTATCTTGTGGTAAAAGTTGTCTTAAGTATATCCTACTCTCGAATCTTCAGCTAGCGGTACCCTGATCGCAGATCGATCTTGGAAAACACCTTAGCTCCTTGCAGCTGGTCAAACAAATCATTGATCATTGGCAGTGGGTACTTGTTCTTGATAGTCACCTCATTCAATCCTCGATAATCAACAACCATCCTCAATGATCCATCCTTCTTCTCCACTAGAAGTATTGGTGATCCCCAAGGTGACGAGCTTGGGCGAATATAACCTTTATCCAGTAACTCCTTAATTTGCTTCTTAATTTCCTCTAAATCCTTAGTGGGCAAATGGTACGGTCTCTTGGATATTGGCCCTATGCCTGGCCAAAGCTCGATCAAAAACTCAATGTCTCTATCTGGTGGCATGCCTGGCAACTATTCTGGAAATACATCCGGAAACTCCTTCACCACTGGTACTTCCTCCTGTACAACTCCTGATAAGGAATTCACTTGAGTCCTATTCGGCACATGCCGGGATACATACTTGATCCTTCTTCCTTCTGGGGTGGTAAGCAAAATCGACTTACTGGCGCAGTCAATGTTCCCTCCATACTTTGATAACCAATCCATGCCTAATATCACATCCAGTCCTTGTGACTCCAACACTATTAGGTCTGAGGGAAACAGGTAGTTACCAATCCTTAATGGTAACCGGTCACACCAAAGCCTAGCCATATACTCTGCTCCTAGCGAGGTTACTAGCATGGGTGTCTAAGGGTTTGGGTTGGCAGTTTAAAGTTATCCACAAATCCCCTTGATATGTATGAATGTGATGCACCAGTATCAAAAAGAACGATTGCAGTAAATGACTTAATCATAAACTTACCTATTACTGCATCGGGTTGCGCTTCAATCTCATCCACGCTAACATGGTTCACTTGTCCCCTGTTGAAAGGGTTGGGCTTCTTCCCAGAGCTTCCATTGCCATTTCCATTGTTTTCTTCAGAACATTCTGTGGCATAATGTCCATTCTTCCCGCACTTGAAACAAGTAATGTGACTTAGATCCTTCTTGGCGGGTGTTGCAGGGTTGGTACGGTTTTGGCCGTTGCTTCCTCCATTACCATTTCCATTCCTGGGGCCACTATGGTTGTGCGAAATCCCTCCATTGTGGTTGTGACCTCCATGGTTATGTTGAAGGAGTCCTCCCGAGTTTGGGGTAAAACGGGGTCTCTGCTGAGCTCCAGAATTATACTTCTCGTGTCCATACTTCCTCTTGCGGTTGTCAAACCGCTGCCGCTTCCCTTCAATCATGAGAGCTCCCTCTACCAACTGTTGGTAGTTATTAAAAGTTGCTACCATCAACTGCATGCTTAGCTCATCATTCAATCCTTCCAGAAAGTTCTCCTGTTTAGCTGCATCCGTAGCAACGTCATCTGGGTCATAACGTGCTAGCTTGCTAAAGTCATCCACATACTGGCCAACGGTGCGTCCTCCTTGGCGTAAGTTGCGGAAGTCGCGCTTCTTCATGGCCATAGCTCATGTTGATACATGGGCAGTGCGAAAGGCCTGCTAAAACTGGTCCCATGTAACAATGTCGATGGGATAGGTGACAGTGTAATTCTCCCACCATGCTGCTACGGGTCCATCAAGCTGATGTGAGGCAAAACGCACTCTTTCCGCATTTGGGCATCCTGTAGTGGTCAACTCCCATCAAATCTTGTGGAGCCAATCATATGCAACTATCGACTCGGTGCTACTGGAGAACACCGGCGGATTCAGCCTTAGAAAACCAGCTAAATGATCAACAGGCGGTGGTGGTGGGTTGTTGTTAGTGTTGTTGTTCCCCTGATTCTGATTCTGGACTAGTATCTGCATCAATGCATTCTGCTGATGGATCAACTGGGTGAGCTCCGGTGGGAAAGCAAATCCATTGTCGCGTCTCGGAGGCATCTGATGGGTTTAGAAAAGATGAGAAAATAGAGTAGAATGGGGTCTAGGGGGAAAACACTACCCATATGCACATGAGACAAACACAATCATATCACTTCAATCAATTCAAACAAGGGCATACAATCAGTCTAACTATCGTTACAAAAGTGCTCGGTGTCGGTGTCAAAACCGGCGGATCTCGGGTAGGGGGTCCCGAACTGTGCGTATAGGCCGCATGGTAACAGGAGGCAAGGGACACGAAGTTTTACCCAGGTTCGGGCCCTCTTGATGGAGGTAAAACTCTATGTCCTGCTTGATTAATATTGATGATATGGGTAGTACAAGAGTAGATCTAACACGAGATCGGAGAGGCTAAACCCTAGAAGCTAGCCTATGGTATGATTGTTGTTCTGTATGTTGTCCAACGGACTAAAACCCTCCGGTTTATATAGACACCGGAGAGGGTTAGGGTTACACAAAGTCGGTTACAATGGTACGAGATCCACACGTCCGTATCGCCAAGCTTGCCTTCCACGCCAAGGAAAGTCCCTCCCAGACACGGGACGAAGTCTTCAATCTTGTATCTTCATAGTCCAGGAGTCAGGCTGAAGGTATAGTCCGGCCATACGGACACCCCCTAATCCAGGACTCCCTCAGTAGCCCCTGAACCAGGCTTCAATGACGACGAGTCCAGCACGCAGATTGTCTTCGGCATTGCAAGGCAGGTTCCTCCTACAAGTACTTCATAGAAGATTTTGAACACAAAGATAGTGTCTGGCTCTACAAAATAAGTTTCCACATATTTCCATAGAGAGAATAATATTTACATAAATCCAATCTGCTGACGTATTCCGTAGTGTGACATCGCACCACAGCCAAGCCTTTATTCGAATCGTTTTATTGTCCCACCTCAGCGTGTCATGCAAGGCGGTTTCCTTGGCACATCTTGTTAAAGCAGAGACCGTGTCCCCTTATTCCGGGATTCTCCTCGATACGGGCATGGGTAACCCAACCGCTTCTAGGACTCCTAGACTATAGGCAAGTCTAAACGGCCATGGAGAGGACGCTTGATATTCACCCTCTTTATAAAGGGACAAGGCTTTTATTTTTTTCCTCCCGTTCTCAATCGAATCCTTCCCCCACCTCGAGCTCAAACACCCAAAGTTCAGGTCAGGTGCTCCGAACCTTCAATCATGTCCGGATCTAGCCTTCAAGGCTGATGGATGCCTTCCTCCGTCACGGAAGAAGACATCAAAAAGTTGAGGGAGGCCAGATATCTGACCGCCGAGCTTTCGTACCAGCTGCCTGCCCGAGGGCAGGCCGTCCCCTCCCCCGAACCCAATGAGAACGTCTTGTTCGTCTCCCACTTCCTCCGAGGTCTAGGCCTTGCTCTGGATCCTTTCGTCAGGGGTTTGATGTTTTATTACAGGCTAGATTTCCATGATCTAGCTCCGGACTCCTTTCTTCATATCATGACATTTATTGTCGTGTGTGAGGCCTTCCTCCGGGTTACCCCTCACTTTGGCCTGTGGCTCAAGACCTTTGAAGTAAAGCCGAAGATGATCGAGGGGCAACATGCAGTGTGCGGAGGTGCCTCAATATGCAAGATGACGGGAGCTCCATGGCCCAAAGGTTCCATTCTAGAGGTGTCTGAATTGTGGCAACAGGAGTGGTTCTACATCACGGCTCCTAGAAGTGCCAAGTGGGTGGCTGCCCCTGTTTTCCGCTTGGGCCCTCCCCCACAACTGATGTCATGGATCAGCAGAGGTCTAAGCTGGGGTCCGGCCAAGGACGTGCCTATACTGCAAAGCCGCATTCGAGATCTCTTCAATGGAGATTTTAGTTTGGTTGCGGTAATACAAGTTATGCTGGTTCGTCAAGTCCAGCCTTGCAAACGCCGGCCCCTTCGCTTGTGGGAGTTCTATCCCGAGGGACCGTGTGTCATTCAAAATTTGCTCGGCCCAACGCACGAGGAGATGTACAAGTCATTCTTCGGACCCCAGGTAGAGTGTCCGGAAATCACCGAGGACGTGGGCCTGAGCAGTAACCGCGCCGCCGAACAGGTAAGGAATCTTCCGGCCGAACATACTATCTCTCATTTGTTACGAAGTTATTTATGAGAGTTCGCTTTTTGACCAGGACTGGCTAACAAAGGCGAAGTTGATTCGGTGTTCGGCCCCCCTCCCTGAGGGTTTGGACAATCCGGTATTGGAAAAGATGCTCCAGGTCGCACCTTGCCCGGAGCCCTTGAAGGAAGATACTGGGGAGGATAATACGGGCGGACGCGGGCCCCCAACACTGCCCATTCGAACCGAGGGAGCGAGCGTCTCCATGAAGGAAGACGACCAGAGGAGGAAAAGGACTGCGCCCGGAGATTCGGAAGCCGAAGCTTCCAAACGGGAGAAGAAGTCTCCCACAAAGGGTCCTACCTTGGGGGGTGCTTTTGACGCACAAAGTCCGCGGGGGGATCAATTCTCCAGCGAGTCATAAGTGACCCCAAATACTTTAATAGTACAGGTATGCCATCTTTTTCTTCTGAGAAAATCACCACCGCATATATCTTTGCAGTTCAGGCCTTAGCCCCTCTCAAATGAGCTCGTCTTTGGAGGATCTTCTTCCAGAGATGATGGAGAGCGAAACGCCTCCTCTGGACTCCTCCGCTCCAGAAGAGGGCGACCCCGAAGTGTCGTCGCGGAGGGCCTCTACGTGTCCGGTGAGGCCAGAAGATAATCCCATTGACTCCCGAAGCTCCCAGTGCCTGGCTCCCGAAGAGAGCAGACAAAAGAGTCCGGCACCGTCTAGTGTGCGATCGGATGTTCTGAGGGAGTTGGTGGGGCGAGCGGCCATCTCAGATGAACACCGTATGCTGATGAATACGGTGATGGAGGGAATCTCGTCCGCCGAAAGCAGATTGCATGAAGCTTTTATGAGTCTACTGACAGGCTTTGAGGTACGTAAAATAATGTATGATAGTCCTGCACATGCTAGGTGTGCCCTGTGTAGATAGTAGCCCCTGAGACTCTGGTTATCGTCGGAAACGATGACGAACAGAGGATCATATTCCCGGGTAATAACCATACTGCCTCTATGTGCAGGTGATGGAAGCTCCGATGGCTAGCCGGACTAGCGAGTTTGCCCATTTAAAACGGCAGTTGGATGCGGCAGACGCCGACAACGAGCTTGTTAACAAAAGGCTTGACGAGGCACAGGGTAAGTGTCATTATCTCGTAAATGCCACATAGGAAGAGCAGCATGATGCCAGTATCTTTAATATGTTGTGACTGCAGATGGAGCTGCCACTGTTGAAGCCTTGCAGGCAGAACTTGCCCGAGCCAAGGAACAAGCGAGGTTTGGTAATGCGGCTGCTTTGAAGGCGGTCGAGGAGTTGAAAGCCGAGAAGGCCGCGCATGGCGAGAGCCGGGATAAGATGGCCATAGAATTAAAAGCCGCCGCCGACCGTTGCCGGGTTCTTGAAAAGGAAAACCTGGCGAAGGCATCGGACCTTGAGAAGGCTGCTGCGACGAGAAAAGACATCCGCTCTGCTATGAGGGCGAAGAAGGAGGAGCTGCGGGAAGCCGGGGATATTGTAGCTGGGAAATCCTTTATGTTGCGGAGGAAGTTCGGAGATCCACGGTATGCTCCTCTGGATCGGCTGTGGAGTTCGGAGGATGTGTATATGGATTTGGCGGTGAGTGCTGCCGATGCGGCCAAGTACTTCCAGGGTCAAACGGACCGTGAAGTGGACCAGTTGTTTTGGACAAAATTCCATTCTCCCGAGCGTCCGCTTTCATTGACTGACCAATTAGCCGAATGGGCCGAACTGAATAGGTTGTCCGGACTCGCCATGAGGTCTGTTGTGGATCAGCTATGGCCGGAAAGGCCAAAACCGAACAGCTATTTCAGCTTGGTGCACCAGTTCCTTGACGTGGTGCCGCGCATTAATGCAATGAAGAGGTCGGCGTGCATAGATGTCTCACGGATGGCCTTTGCGCGTGTTAAAGCATACTGGGCGGAGATGGATGCTACAACTGTTGCAGCACAGGATTCGGCCATAGGCCGAATGGCTGCTGAGCACTACTTTGAAGAAGTTCTTGAGGGTGCTCATTTGATAGAGACCCAGTGCTCAAAAAATATTATGTTTGAGTGATATGTAATCTCATTGTAAGCGAAATGCTTTTATAAATTTTTATAAGGCTATTTTTATACTTTTGCCTGAAAGTAATATGATGCCTCCTGGGCGGCCGTTTATGTATACATGTGTGTAACTTGAAAGATTGCAGCCGTCGGCTTCAACCCCCACGCATATAATGCGGAGGTGCTCGCAAAAAACACGTGTTCACACTTAACCCAACGTCTTGGTCCTATTAAGGACGTGATAGCGGAGTGAGTGAGGCAACCAGACTATAATGCTTTAGCACTTTCACTTAGCCATAGGAGTTTGATAGTGGGGCTACTAGATAGCCCCTGGTGGCTCCGCACTCTCGCGATCCCGGGGTGCGTACATGCCTGGCCGGAAAACGGCCCTTCGTTAAGGCGGAGGAATTCTAACACTCCAACAGGTCATCGAGTGGTTGACGAGTCTCACGCTATATCATGACAACCAGTTTTCGGCTTTCTCTACTGAGGTGCTCGTCCGGATGAACCAGGGCACAATCGCAGTAGTTCTCCTGGTGCTACCTTAGCCGTTAAAGCGGAACGTAAGGCACCAAAACACAGGAGCCTGGCAAACCCAACATTTGACCAAAGACAATGATTCAGAGCTGATGCATATAGGGCCAAACTTGCGACGCCGAACACTCCCTAAGGTATTCGGTCTTTGTGGTATAAACCGATCCTAAATAATGGCCTTTGTAAGAAGCCCCTTGTGTCCAGGTACGTGCATTGTTCTGGCGTGGTCACATGCCAAGACGTCAGCATCCTTCTCAATGGTGGATATGTATCAACAAGAGACAGTAAAAAAGGTTTACGTAGGGTCTTAATATAAAAAGAATCCTTGGAGCGGGTCCCTGTTGCACGTCTGCGCCTGTGTCTCCGTTGTGCCGTATCCTGGACGGGTGTAGCACGATGATCGTCTGTAAAAGAGAGGAATTTAGGTGGAAAAATTGTCGTGTGAAAAGATAGTTTTTAAAGAAACCATGTATAATTCAAGATGAGAAAAAATTGCCACTTCTCTGCGCGCGTTGAGCCCCTTGTATTGACAAATAGGGGTGTGACCATGTATTCAGTATAAATAGCAGCGCCGGACTTTGATTAGTTGTGTCTGAGGTCTTGATGACCTATTGGATGCTTTCACTGGTCCGGGCGCCTTTAGTGTGCGGCTGCCAAGGCAGCCGCACTCTCTTCGGCGTGCAGAGATCGCTTGATATTTCCGTTCACTCAAATGATGCCACGTGGACCGGGCATCTTGAGTGTGAGGGAAGCGTAGTGTGGTATTGCATTAAAGCGAGCGAAAGCTTCGTGTCCGAGCAGTGCTTGATAGCCACTTTGGAACGGAGCGATGTGGAAGGTTAAACGCTCGCGACGGAAGTTATCGGGGGAGCCGAATATAACTTGTAGTAGGAGGGAGGACGTACAACGAGCCCCTAGGCCTGGCGTTACTCCTTTAAAGGTAGTATTGCTACGGCGAATTTTTGTTGGGTCTAACCCCATCCCGCGGATTGTTTCCTGATATATTAGGTTTAGATTGCTGCCATCGTCCATCAAGACTTGTGTGAAGTGATATCCGCCAATTACTGGGTCTAATACCAGGGCAGCCCATCCTGCGCTTCGGATACTTGCTGAGTAATCACGATGGTCGAAAGTGATCGGTTGAGACGACCAGTGGCAGGACTTCGCGGTGACAGGCACTTGTGTATATTTTCCTGGGAGTGTCGTGTTGTTTTTTCCCTTGATCACGTGTAACACATTTACTGTTTTGACTTCTGGCGGAAATTTCTTTTGTTCCCCAGTGTCTTGCTTGGGAGGCTCGTCCTCGTCTTCACTTGGTGTATCCTCCCCCTTGTGTACGACGTTGAGCGTGCCGGACTGCTTGAAGACCCAACATTCTCTGTGGGTATGATTAGCAGGTTTACCAGGGGTACTATGGATCTGACATATTTGGTCCAGAATTTTGTTGAGGCTGGACAGTTCATCCCTGGTGCCTTTAGAGGGCGGCTTTTGCGGACCTGGCTGAGAGCTTTTGAATCCGGCGTTTACTATCGTGCCCTTCGTTCTGTCTTCTTTATTCCGGCGTTTGTTATTGCTGTTGCGCCATGATTTCCCGTTTCCATCTCTAACTTCAGATGTACTGGGGTCGCTGGTGCTGCATCTGCCTAGCCAGCTATCCTCACCCGCGCAAAAGCGGGTCATGAGGCTTGTTAATGGGGCCATCGTTCTCGGCTTATTTTGGCCGAGGTGTCTGGCGAGCCATTCGTCACGGATGCTATGCTTAAAAGCTGCCAAGGCTTCGGCGTCCGGACAGTCGACAATCTGGTTCTTTTTAGTAAGAAACCTGTTCGAAAACTTTCGGGCTGAGTCTCTGGGCTGTTGAGTTATATGACTCAAATCGTCCGCATCCGGAGGTCGGACATAAGTCCCTTGAAAATTTGCCCGAAAGGTGTCTTTGAGCTCTTCCCAACTTCCAATGGAGCTTTCGGGGAGGCCTTTAAGCCAGTGGCGAGATGGCCCTTTGAGCTTGAGGGGTAAGTACTTGATGGCGTGGAGATCATCTCCTCGAGCCATATGGATATGAAGGATGTAGTCCTCAATCCAGACCCTAGGGTTTGTTGTTCCGTCGTATGTCTCTATGTTTACGGGTTTGAATCCCTCTGGAAATTCATGGTCCAGCACCTAATCGGTGAAACATAGGGGGTGTGCGGCACCCCTGTAGCTGGGTGTACCGCGTTGTTCGGATGTTTGTTGTGTTGCATTTTATGCTGGGGCGCACTTGCGTGGTCCATAGATGGATCTTGTTGCGCCGTCCTTTGGGTGCGAGCCCTCGCCTGGGTTGCGTGTTGTATTGTGACTGGCGTTGTATGCCGCTCTGTGTTGGCAGAGGGGTCGTCTATCCGGCCAGGTGGCTGCTTTGATATTTGGCTGTAGGGGGTCTGAGGCCTCCTCATCGAATTCAGGTAGCAGCTTCCGCTTTGGGTAGCTCTTGGAGGGGCGATTGTCACCGTACCTCGCTGATGTGTTGAGTATTTTACTCCATCGGATTTGGAGTGTGTCTTGCGCAGCCTTGAGCCTTTGCTTCTGCTTTTTAAGACTCCTCGCGGTGGCAACAAGCCTTTTTCGGGCATTCTGTTGCTCCGGGTGCCTGTCCGGCGTTATGTCGTCCGGACTATTATCCTTGATAGAATTTGTTTGTTCTGTTTGATTATCCGAATTGCCTTTGTCCGGTAGCGGTTCGCCCTGCTCCAGCGCTGGGTCTATGTGATCGTTATTTCTGTCGAGGCGGGATTTGGGGCGGCGCTTGCATCGCCGCTTTGACTGCTTCTCGAGGGAACAATCCTTCGGTGCATCCTTCCGCTCCTCGTCGTCATCTTTTGGTGCGTCCACCATGTATACGTCATATGACGAGGTGGGCGTCCAGCGCCCTATGGGCGGTGGTTCTTCTTCGCCTCCCGCATCATCGTCCATACCGTCGATGTCTTCGGAGTCGAAGTCGAGCATGTCGGTTAAATCGTCGACAGTGGCTACAAAGTGGGTGGTGGGTGGGCTTTGAATTTCTTCATCGTCTGTATCCCAACCTTGCTGGCCGTAGTCCAGCCGGGGCTCTCTTGATAAAGAGAGAGACTTTAGTGTCATCAGAATATCGCCGAAAGGCGAGTGCTGAAAGATGTCCGCGGCAGTAAACTCCATGATCGGCGCCCAATCGGATTCGATCGGCAGGGGCGCGTAGGGTTCGGAGTCCCTTGGAGTCACGAGTCTCGCGGAGTGCGGGGCTGGTGTTCGGCTCGATCGCCGTTGGGATCGCAGCCCCTGAGGCGGCATCCAACCACCCATCCTCGATCGGCGTAGTTGGCTCCGAATTAACGGTCGAAGCCGATGCGGGTGCAGCCTCCAGGGCACTGTTCGGCGGCAGAGCTAGATCATGCTCGTCGTGACAGTGCGGCGTGCTCGGCAGTGGCTCGAATCCGTCGAAGATCAAGTCCCCGCGGATGTCAACCGTGTAGTTTAAACTTCCAAATCTGACCTGACGGCCAGGGGCATAGCTTTCGATCTGCTCTAGATGGCCAAGTGAATTGGCCCGCCGTGCGAAGCCACCGAAGACGAAGATCTGTCCGGGGAGGAAGGTCTCACCCTGGACCGCATCGCTGTTGATGATCGTAGGAGCCATCAAGCCTAACGGCAATGACACAGAGGAACTCTCAATGAAAGCACCAATGTCGGTGTCAAAACCGGCGGATCTCGGGTAGGGGGTCCCGAACTGTGCGTCTAGGCCGGATGGTAACAGGAGGCAAGGGACACGAAGTTTTACCCAGGTTCGGGCCCTCTTGATGGAGGTAAAACCCTACGTCCTGCTTGATTAATATTGATGATATGGGTAGTACAAGAGTAGATCTACCACGAGATCGGAGAGGCTAAACCCTAGAAGCTAGCCTAAGGTATGATTGTTGTTCTGTATGTTGTCCTACGGACTAAAACTCTCCGGTTTAAATAGACACCGGAGAGGGTTAGGGTTACACAAAGTCGGTTACAATGGTAGGAGATCCACACGTTCGTATCGCCAAGTTGCCTTCCACGCCAAGGAAAGTCCCTCCCGGACACGGGACGAAGTCTTCACTCTTGTATCTTCATAGTCCAGGAGTTCGGCTGAAGGTATAGTCCGGCCATCCGGACACCCCCTAATCCAGGACTCCCTCACTCGGACTATACTATTTACATGGGGGAATTCTACAACTAATATGGTGGTCGACTAGAAATATTGATCGGTGGAAGACTCCATAATATCTGCTCCAGCTTCATCAACCAAATCATCATCGCTATCGTCAGGGTCCGAGTCGGTGTCCTCGACGATGATGTAGTTCTCCGGGCAAGTGGAATCGTCATCTTTTCCTCCTGGCGCGGGGGTCTCCCATGAATACTCCTTGCTTCCTTGTCAGATCATCATTCTTCCCCACTAGCATGATAATTTCCTCCTCACAATCGCCCCGTGTAGCCTTGAGTTCCTCTTCAAGCTCGGTGATCCTGATCATTGCCTTCTTCAGATCTATCATGCCTGTGCACATATGGTTCTCCTGGTGACAAATGTGCTGGTTTAACTCCTGGATGAAAGCTGCAATAGATCTATCCTTCCTGGTGTTGATCATCTCCCATTGATCATCTAGGCGCCCACAAATCTGGTAGATAGTATCCTTGAGATCCTTGTGGTAAATGTCTCCAATGCGTCCCATGGTGATGTGGGATGCCATGCTCTTGCCTAGACTCCAGGTGGGTGCATCAAAGGAAAACTCTATGGGCTCAGTGACTGGCATGAACGTCCTTCCTGGAACTTGAACATGGATCATCCAGCGCTCCTCTTCTGGTAAAGTGGCGTTATAGGTCCCGGTGAAGCTTGGTATTCCGATGTTCAGGTAGTTAGTGACTTCCTTTGTAGCATCCTAAATTTCCAATTTGGAATGTTATGCATTAGATCATCATTGCATATCATATTTTATTGCATTTTGGTTTGATCCTAGAAATTCTACGCAACTCAAGGACCCACAAAGAGAGTTGGGGATTTCCTTATTTTCATATTTGAGTTTTCTCAAATTTTGAAAAGAGGATCATTTGATTTTAATTATTTTCTCTTCTAATATTTCTTTTATCAAAAATAAAAGAGAGGGGATAAAATGACTTATGCAAAATAAAGAAATATTGGAGATTTAGTGTTAAAATCAAATAAGATTTTATTCAGAGTTTTTATCACTATTTTATTTGAATTAGGAAAAATATGTGTTTTTCAAAATTGCATTAGAGGCCCAAATAAATGTTCACCTTGTCCGTTAGATTGTTAGAAGACGGGGACAATTTGTTTCAGGATATTTGGAGTCTGTTTATTATTTCTTTTCTTTCTTTTTCCGAGCGGAATTATTTAAAAAAAGGTCAACCGACCTAACCGGGCCGTGTATGACCTGGACACTAGCCCGGCCAGCCCTTATAAGCTGCGGAGGCCCGAGCCATAGCCACCCCACCTGAAAACCCTAGCCGCCGCCCGAACCCGCCGCCGCCGGAGCTTCGCCGCGTCGCCGCCCGCGATGCCGCACCGCCCGCGCTGCCGCCGCCCGTTCCGCGCCCCGCCGCCGCCGGAGGCTCACCGCTGATCTCGCCAGACCTCGCCGAGGTAGTTGCGCCGCCGCCGGTTTTCTTCGAAAATCCGATCGGTTTATTTTTTTTGAAACCCTAGTTTTTTATTTAGATCGGTTTTATTTTCCCAGTTTATTTATTTAGCGAACGCCCGTTCGTACGTTCGTTCTAATGAATGGTTTTTACCTGTTAACCACAAACAACGAACGTTCGTTCGTTAGCCTGTTCGTCAGTTTTCTTTTTCCAGGGTTTTTCCACGATTATTTTTCGATCGCGATTTCTGCCCAAATCTTCGTTCTAGTATAACTTTTCGCTCGTTTGTCGGAATATGGCGATTCAAGCGCCTAGATCTTAGTCACGAAGCCCTCTTTCTGTTTAACCAACTTGAACAAGTTTTTGCTATTGTAAAATTTGACTTAAGTTCAGATTAGTAAACAGATCTTGTTTCTTTTGAAGTTTGAGTTTTGTTGCTTCGTTTGAGTTGATTCTTTTTGCAAACGGGAGTTCTTAAGTTAGACTTTCTAGTTAGTTCTTTTATTTGAGTTTTACCCATACTTCTAGTTGAGTGCTTATTGTATGCTTGTTTGTTTGCGATAGAGTACCCAGAGTGTGAAGCGGGCTACTGCGAGTCTCTAGGTTTCACGGATCATCAGCAGGGCAAGTAACACTTTGATCATACCTTTTTACTACCCAGTTTTATTGCATTAGATAAATCCTCAAACACTTGCATGGTTAGGATCTGATTAAATTGTGGGTTTTGGGAAGTAGTTGAGGTAGTACCTATTCACTTGTTTATTTTCAAACCTTGGGAGTTATTTCTATGTTGCCTATATTGCTATGCTATGCTCGCAGACGTGGATTGGGTTTGAGAGTATTCATGACAGATGTGAGTTTGTTAATTAATGGTTCAACTTAAGGTGGCTACTTGAATACACATCTGGGTGGATTGCTTGTGGACACCTGGAGTACCCAGTGTTGTCCTAGGATATCCCGGAGGATCCGTGTGATAATCCTACGGCCCATCACCCAGGCTCAAAGGGATCATAAGATTTTTCATGCTAGAAACTTCCGTGTGCAGCCACAAGCTATTATGGGTTCTAGCATAGTTTAGTATGTTGTGTGAAGCTCTTGAAGAGGTAGACTAGCCGATGTACTGGGTTGTAGGTGGTATAGTCTACCAAGAGTAGAGAGTTAATGCTTCAGAAAGACTTTATCTCGAATCTCCCACCATGGATGTATTCGAGTCTTGTGGGGAAAAGTGTGCAAACCTCTGCAGAGTGTAAACTAATCATGGTTAGCCCTTTCCCCGGTTATGGGCATCTTGAGTATCTGGTTCTTGGATTATCATGATTGATCTCATCACTCTTAATATAATTTGATTGGGTTTAATGATGATGTTTAATTGGGATTGAGTTGGAGGAACCTTCTCAATGTTTAACAACTACCATGATAGTTAAATAAATTTATTCCTTTGTTGTAGGGGAAAATTGGCTTTTCGCAAAAAAAACTTATTAACCATATAGCCTCCACCAGCCATATATGCATGTAGTGATAGCAATTATTCCATCCATTATTCTCTTGTGTTACTTTGCCAGCATATTCCATGTGCTAACCCATTTCGGGCTGCAACGTTCATGTTGCAGACTTTTCAAACGACGAGTAAGGAGCCATAGGTCGCTGTCTTTCACTCAGTGATGCCATTGGAGTTGATGGACTCACTTTATCTTCGAAGCCTTCCGTTGTTATTGTATTAGATGGCCTTAAGCCATATTTATTGTTTTAAGTTCTCTTTTGAGACATTCGATGTGATAAGTGTGTGATTGCTACTCTATTATAAATCCTCAAGTACTGTGCGTGTCAGCATTACCGATCCAGGGATGACACTGATGCACAGAGATCCGACGGTTTTAGGTCTGGTCGCTACAAGATGGCATCAGAGTCCACGCTGACTGTAGGACACGACCACTAAGGTAAAACCCTAGATCATTACTCTCTTCTCATTTCTGACTCATCTCCATTTTCTACTCTATTAGGATGGCAGACACGAGGAATAAGTTTGCACAATCGGATGAAGACACACCCTTTGGACGCCACTTGAAGTAAGTCACTAAGTACCTGAACATTGGAATACCAAGCTTCACCGGGACCTACAATGACACTTTACCAGAACAGGAGCGCTAGATGATCCAAGTTCAAGTTCCAGGAAGGACGTTCATGCCAGTCATTGAGCCCATAGAGTTTTGCTTTGATGCACCCACCTGGAGTCTAGGCAAGAGCATGGCAGCCCACATCACCATGGGACGCATTGGAGAAGTTTACCACAAGGATCTCAAGGATATTATCTATCAGATTTGTGGGTGCCGAGATGAGAAATGGGAGATGATCAGCACCAGGAAGGATAGATCTATTGCCGCTTTCATCCAGGAGTTAAACCAGCACATTCGTCGCTAGGAGAACCAGATGTGCGCAGGCATGATAGATCTGAAGAAGGCAATGACAAGGATCACCAAGCTTGAAGAGGAACTCAAGGCTACACGCGACGATTACGAGGAGGAAATCATCATGCTCATAGAGAAGAATGATGATCTGACAAGGAAGCTGGGGGTATTCATGGGAGACCGCACACCAGGAGGAGAAGATGACTATTCCACTTGCCCGGAGAACTATATCATCATCGACGACATCGACTCGGACCCTGACGATAGCGATGATGACTTTGTTGATGAAGCTGGAGCGGATATTATGGAGTCTTCCACCGATCAATATTTCTAGTCGATCACCAGATCAATAGTAGAATTCCCCCATGTAAATAGTATAGTCCGAGCACTTTTGTAACGACGGTTAGACTGATTGTATGCCCTTGTTTGAATTGATTGAAGTGATATGATTGTGTTTGTCTCATCTACATATGGGTAGTGTTTTCCCCCTAGACCCCATTCTACTCTATTTTCTCATCGTTTCTAAACCCATCAGATGCCTCCGAGACGCGACAATGGATTTGCTTTCCCACCGGAGCTCACCTAGTTGATCTAGCAGCAAAATGCATTGATGCAGATACTAGTCCGAAATCAGAATCAGGGGAACGACAACAACAGCCCACCACCACCACCACCTGTTGATCACTTATCCCGTTTTCTAAGGCTGAATCCACCGGTGTTCTCCAGTAGCACCGAGCCGGTAGTTGCAGATGATTGGCTACGCAAGATTGGAAGGGAGTTGACCACTGCAGGATGCACAGATGCAGAAAGAGTGCGTTTCGCCTCACATCAGCTTGATGGACCCGCAGCAGCATGGTGGGAGAATTACACCGTCGCCTATCCCATCGACACTATTACATGGGACCAGTTTCAGCAGGCCTTTCGCACAGCCCATGTATCAGCAGGAGCTATGGCCATGAAGAAGCGCGAGTTTTGCAACTTGCGCCAAGGAGGACACACCATTGGCCAGTATGTGGATGACTTTAGCAAGCTAGCACGTTATGCCCCAGATGACGTTGCTACGGATGTAGCTAAACATGAGAAGTTTCTGGAAGGACTGAATGATGAGCTGAGCATGCAGTTGATGGTAGCATCTTTTAATAACTACCAATAGTTGGTAGATAGAGCTCTCATGATTGAAGGGAAGCAGCAGCAGATTGACAACCATAAGAGGAAGTATGGACACGGGAAGTATAATTCTGTAGCTCAGCAGAGACCCTGTTTTACCCCAAACTCAGGAGGACCCCTTCAACATAACCATGGAGGTCACAACCACAATGGAGGGATTATGCACAACCATAGTGGCCCCGGGAATGCCAATGGTAATGGAGGAAGCAACGGCCAAAACCGTACGAACCCCGCAACGCCCGCCAAGAAGGATCTAAGTCACATTACTTGTTTCAAGTGCGGGAAGAATGGACATTATGCCACAGAATGTTCTGAAGCAAACAATGGAAATGGCAATGGAAGCTCTGGGAACAAGCCCAACCCTTTCAACAGGGGACAAGTGAACCACGTTAGCATGGAGAATATTGAAGCGCAACCGAATGTAGTAATAGGTAAGTTTATGATTAAGTCATTTACTGCAATCGTTCTTTTTGATACTAGTGCATGGCATTCATACATATCAAGGGAATTTGTGGATAAGTTTAAACTGCCAACCCAAACCCTTAGGACACCCATGTTAGTAACCTCGCCAGGAGCAGAGTATATGGCTAGCCTTTGGTGTGATAGGTTACCATTAAGGATTGGTAACTATATGTTTCCCTCAGACCTAATAGTATTGGAGTCACAAGGACTGGATGTGATATTAGGCATGGATTGGTTATCAAAGTATGGAGGGAACATTGACTGCGCCAGTAAGTCGATTTTGCTTACCACCCCAGAAGGAAGAAGGATCAAGTATGTATCACGGCATGTGCCGAATAGGACTTAAGTGAATTCCTTATCAGGAGTTGTACAGGAGGAAGTGCTAGTGGTGAAGGATTTCCCGGATGTATTTCCCGAAGAGTTGCCAGGCATGCCACCGGATAGGGACTTTGAGTTTTTGATTGAGCTTTTGCCAGGCACAGGGCCAATATATAAGAGACCGTACATGATGCCCGCTAAGGATTTAGAGGAAATTAAGAAGCAGATTAAGGAGTTACTGGATAAAGGTTATATTCGCCCAAGCTCGTCATCTTGGGGATCACTAGTACTTCTAGTGGAGAAGAAGGATGGATCATTGAGGATGGTTGTTGATTATCAAGGATTGAATGAGGTGACGATCAAGAATAAGTACCCACTGCTGATGATCGATGATTTGTTTGACCAGCTGCAAGGAGCTAAGGTGTTTTCCAAGGTCGATCTGCGATCAGGGTACCACCAGCTGAAGATTCAAGAGCAGGATATACCTAAGACAACTTTTACCACAAGGTACAAGCTATATGAGTATACCGTTATGTCATTCTGTCTGGCTAACGCACCTGCCTATTTTATGAACATGATGAACAAGGTGTTTATGGAGTTTTTGGATAAGTTTGTCATGGGGTTCATTGACGATATTTTGGTCTACTCGAAGAATGAAGAGGAGCATAATGAGCATTTACGTTTGGTACTTGGAAAACTCAGAGAACATCAGCTATATGCCAAGTTCAGCAAGTGTGAGTTTTGGTTGAAGGAAGTTGGATTCGTCGGATATGTTATATCCAGAGAAGGAATAGCCGTAGACCGTACCAAGGTCATCACTGTGATAAATTGGGAAGCACCCATGTTAGTTGGAGAGATCCGGAGTTTTCTTGGACTCGTAGGATACTACCAGAGGTTCGTCGAGAATTTCTCGAAGATTGCAAAGCCCATGACGGATGTTTTGAAGAAGGACACCAAGTTCAAATGGACTGAGGAATGTGAGGCCAGTTTTCAGGAGTTGAAGAAACGCTTGGTTACAGTTCCAGTGTTGATTCTTCCAGATCAACGCAAGGATTACCAGGTGTATTGCGACGCTTCTCGTCGAGGACTTGGAGCAGTGCTTATGCAGGAAGGAATGGTTGTATCTTATGCCTCACGACAGCTTAAACCCCATGAGTTGGATTATGCTACCCATGATTTGGAGTTAGCAGCCGTAGTGCATGCGTTGAAAACATGGAGACATTTTCTCATCGGAAACCATTGTGAGGTGTACACAGATCACAAGAGTTTGAAGTACATTTTCACGCAGAAGGAGTTGAATCTCAGGCAAAGGAGATGGTTGGAGCTCATCAAGGATTATGATATGAAGTTACATTATCATCCCAGAAAAGGCTAACGTAGTAGCCGATGCGTTGAGCCGCAAGAGTCACGTCAATACACTCATGACCAGAGAGTTACCCAAGGAGTTAGCAGAGGATATTCGTGAGCTATGTTTGGAAATAGTTCCGAGGGGTTATGTAGCAGCATTGGAGATTCAGTCTACCTTGATGGATAAGAACAGGGAAGCTCAGAAGACGGACAAGGAGATGGCTGAGATAAAAGAGAGGATGAGCACGATACCCTATGGTTTGAAGACTGCGTATATGTGCCAAATGATCCGGAGATCAGGAAGTTGATTCTGCAAGAGGCCCATGATTCACCGTATTCAATTCACCCAGGAAATACTAAGATGTATCTGGATTTGAAGGATAGTTTCTGGTGGACCGGAATGAAGAAGGATATTGCGGAGTATGTAGCAGTTTGTGATGTATGTCACAGAGTGAAGGCAGAACATCAGAAGCCAGCGGGATTGTTACAGCCATTGCTGATACCCGAATGGAAGTGGGATAAGCTAGGCATGTACTTTATCACGGGATTGCCCAGGACTCGTTCAGGCTATGACTCGATATGGGTTGTAGTCGATCGTTTGACGAAGGTAGCTCATTTCATCCCAGTGAAGACCACCTACACCAGTGCTAAGTTCGCAAAGATATACATGACCAGGATCATATGTCTGCATGGAGTTCCGTGGACCATTGTATCAGATAGAGGAACCCAGTTTACCTCAAAGTTTTGGAATCAGTTGCATGAGACTTTGGGAACCAGGCTAGAGTTCATTACAACCTTTCACCCGCAGACAGATGGAGAGACTGAGAGAGTCAATCAGATTTTGGAGGACGTGTTGAGAGCTTGTGCACTAGACTATGGACCTAGTTGGGACAACAATTTGCCTTACGCAGAGTTCTCTTACAACAACAGCTATCAAGCCAGTTTGAAGATGGCCCCTTTCGAAGCATTGTACGGAATAAGGTGTAGGACACCGCTGTTGTGGGATGAAGTTGGAGACCGTTAGTTGTTTGGACCAGATTTGATTAAAGAGACTAAAGAGAAGGTTAAACGGATACGCGATAGACTCAAGGTAGCCCAGTCCAGGCAGAAGAGCTATGCGGATTCTAAACGCAAGGAGACAGTTTACGAAGTCGGAGACAGAGTGTATCTTCGTGTATCACCGCTTCGAAGAGTGAAGCGTTTTGGAGTTAAGGGAAAGTTAGCACCATGTTTTGTGGGACCATACAAAGTTTTGGAACGTATGGGAGAAGTTGCGTACAAATTGGAATTGCCTAAAGGATTGTCAGGAGTTCACGATGTGTTCCACGTTTCTTAGTTGAAGAAGTGCCACGCAGAGATGGCTGATATTCCTCTGAGAGATACAGTGCCACTAGAAGCGATTCAGTTGGATAGCGATTTGACCTACGAGGAGAAACCAGTCAAGATTCTTGATTTTGCCAGCCGAGTCGCATGCAGCAAGGTTATCAAGTTATGTAAATTTCAGTGGAGCCACCATACTAAGGATGAATCCACCTGGGAACGAGAGGAAGACCTACGGAAGGATCACCCTCACCTATTTTGTAGCCAACCCGAATCTCGAGGGCGAGATTCATCTTAAGGGGGGTAGTTTTGTAACATCCCAAATTTCCAATTTGGAATGTTATGCATTAGATCATCATTGAATATCATATTTTATTGCATTTTGGTTTGATCCTAGAAATTCTACACAACTCAAGGACCCACGGAGATAGTTGGGGATTTCGTCATTTTCATATTTGAGTTTTCTCAAATTTCGAAAAGAGGATCGTTTGATTTTAATTATTTTCTCTTCAAATATTTATTTTATGAAAAATAAAAGAGAGGGGATAAAATGACTTCCCCAAAATAAAGAAATATTGGAGATTTAATGTGAAAGTCAAATAAGATTTTATTCGGAGTTTTTATCGCTATTTTATTTGAATTAGGAAAATATGTGTTTCTCAAAGTTGCATTAGAGGCCCAAATAAATGTTCACCTTGTCCATTAGATTTTTAGAGGAGAGGGAAATTTTATTTCAGGATTTTTAGAGTCCGTTTAGTATTTCTTTTCTTTGTTTTTCCGAGCGGAATTATTTACAAAAAAATCAACCGACCTAACCGGGCCGTGTCCGACCTGGACACTAGCACAGCTGGCCCTTATAAGCTGCAGAGGCCCGAGCCGCAGCCACCCCGCCCGAAAACCCTAGCCGCTGCACGAACCCGCCGCCGCCGGAGCTTCGCCGCGCCACCGCCCACGACGCCGCCCCATAGTGCGCCGCCGACCACGACGCCGCCCCGCCGCGCCGCCCCCAGCGCCATCGCCGCCCGTCCCGTGCCCAGCCGCCACCGGAGCTTCGCCGCAGATCTCGCCGGACCTCGCCGAAGTAGTTGCCGTTGCCTTAATTTTTCTTCAGAAAACTGATCGGTTTATTTTTTTGAAACCCAAGTTTTTTATTTAGAACGGTTTTATTTTCCCGGTTTATTTATTTGCGAACGCCCGTTCGTACGTTCGTTTTAACGAAACAAATGGTTTTCACCCATTAACCGTAGACAATGAACGTTCATTCGTTAGCCTGTTCGTCAGTTTTCTTTTTTCAGGGTTTTTCCACGATTATTTGTCGATCGCGATTTCTGCCCTAATCTTCGTTCTAGTATAACTTTTCGCTCGTTTGTCAGAATCAAGCGATTCAAGCGCCTAGATCTTCGTCTCGAATCCCTCTTTCTGTTTAACCAACTTGAACAAGTTTTGCTACTGTAAAATTTGACTTAAGTTCATATTAGTAAAGGGATCTTGTTTCTTTCACAGTTTGAGTTTTATTGCTTCGTTTGATTTGATTCTTTTTGCAAAATGGAGTTCTTAAGTTGGACTTTCTGGTTAGTTCTTTTATATGAGTTTTACCCGTGCTTCTAGTTGAGTGCTTATTGTATGCTTGTTTGTTTGCAATAGAGTACCCGGAGTGCGAAGCGTGCTACTACGAGTCTCTAGGTTTCATGGATCATCGGCAAGGCAAGTAACACTTTGATCATACCTTTTTACTACCCAGTTTTATTGCATTAGATCAATCCTCAAACACTTGCATGGTTAGGATCTAATTAAATTGTGGGTTTTGGGAAGTAGTTTTGGTAGTACCTATTCACCCGTTTATTTTCAAACCTTGGGAGTTACTTATACGTTGCCTATATTGCTATGCTATGCTCGTAGATGTGGATTGGGTTTGAGAGTATTCATGACAGATGTGAGTTTGTTAATTAATGGTTGAACTTAAGGTGGCTACTTGAATACACATCTGGGTGGATTGCTTGTGGACACCTGGAGTACCCGGTGTTGTCCTAGGATATCCGGGAGGAATCGTGTGATAATCCTACGGCCCACCACCCAGGCTCAAAGGGATCATAAGATTTTTCATGCTAGAAACTTCCATGTGCAGCCACAAGCTATTATGGGCTCTAGCATAGTTGAGTAAGTTGCGTGAAGCTCCTGAAGAGGTAGACTAGCAGATGTAGTGGGTTGTAGGTGGTATAGTCTACCTAGAGTAGACAGTTAATGCTTCAGAAAGACTGTGTCTTGAATCTTCGACCATGGATGTATTCGAGTCTTGTGGGGAAAAGTGCGCAAACCTCTGCAGAGTGTATAACCTAATCATGGTTAGCCATATCAATAGAATAATTTGGCATTGTTCATAATACGGGGAGCCTCACCACAATACTGGATTACCATGTCAACATAACAACCATAGATGAATGGCAAAGAACATCATTGTATCTATTTTGGTTAATGTGCATGGCATGTTGTTCATATCATCTGCCACATCAGTAAGATAAATTAGGAGATGACAAGGTGCAAACATGGGCTGCTTCACCGCACACTGGATTATAGATCCACAAAAACAAGTATACATATAGGGATTATTGACTAATGTGCATGGTATGAATAAGGAATTTGGTTTTACAAGTAAAACTTAGAACTTACGGTTCTTGCGAACATGCATTTTGGTAGAAACAGCAAACTAAACAGCAGTAAATGATAGGGAGTATGACCAAATTAAACAGCAGTTGAGGATAAAGGCTTTAGAAGGACCGACTTACATTAACAGTTAACACCGGCTTTATAATGCCCTTCTCCATGTCAAGGGAAGGATAACTCAAGAATTTCAGCACAAAATCTTCTTCATAAGCATTGCCTGTACTCTACATTTTGTAGAGAGTAACTATAGATATGATAATACTGGAAGGGATAGAGGATAATGAAGATAAGATGCAGATTGATGCTACATAATCAACTACCAATCCCTGGAAGTACCAGTGTTACAGGACAAAATGTACTGATAAGAGCAATGGGCTACACTTCTGCACTGGCATTGTCTGTATATTCTACTTTTTAGTAAGATTAAATATAGATCTGATCTTTTTTAGTAAATGGTGGGCGAGGGAGATAAGATGCAGAATGCTACACAATGAACCAATCCCTCTTCCCATAATACAAGGGAGTTTTGAACACTGGTGTACTGTACAAAACGTTCTTATATTATGGGATGGAGGGAGTAGCTGTTAATGTAAGTACAGTGATAGACGATGTTCAGTCTTTAGAAGAGGACTGCAGAGCTAAACCTCTTCAAAAGCATTGGGTTGATTCTAAATTTTTGTAAGAGTCCATATGGATCTTATAATGTCCACCAAATGGATGATAATGAGGCTAACATGTGTAGTGATGCTACATAATCAAACAGCTATGAAAGTAAGTATGGTCATACAGGGCAAGAGGTACTCACAAGAGCAATGCAGTGTACAGTATAGTTGCGAGATTCTGTGGTCCCTTGAGAATGAATGTTCTTCTGGTAACAGTTTTTGTATAAGCGAGACGTTAAGGCAAATGCAGAAATGTAGTTTGAATTGTGATGTGATGTCATAGACAGTACCTTACGCTGCAGCCGAGACCAATGTGTCATCATCAGATAAATCTAGCACCGGAGACTTTACAGAAATATCGTTTAGAGGCTTGCCATCGAAGTGCACTTGCTTTAGATAGGAACGATACTTCATCAACGAGTGCTTGAAAAGCGCAACCAACCCTTGCTCGTCTTCACAATCCAGTTTGGTCCTCGCCTATTTAAAACAATGAAATCATGTGTCTTCTGTCAGCAGAAACATATGTAGTAATGACCATGAATAACATTAGTACATTACTTACGCATAAGTTGCGGAGAAAGATTGGAAATTTTTCTATGTCTGCGGCATAATCTTTCCATGAAGGAAAGATGTGCACAAAGTTCCTGACAACAATATAAGCTTCGTCTTCTAAACTGGGAAGAAATGGAACAGGAGTCCTATTTGCTGCAATTGGGGCTCTCTCTAGTTCGAGAAGGGATTTGGCAACTGGATTTGGTGCACTCTTTGTTGAAATGGGGGTTTTGCGTCATAGAGCTGGTGCTATGTCAACTGGCATAATCATACTGTTTGCTACAGCTGGGGTCTGCTGAGTTGGGGCATCAGAAATTACCAGTGTAGTAGGGCTATAGTCTACTAGAGTTGGGGTGTTTTGTGGGTCAGGTGATATTGCAACTACACCTAATGGGCTATTTGATTTATCAGGTGCCACTACCTTTTCCAAATACTTTGCTTGTGCTCCTCCACAATCAGTAATCGCCCTCTTCCTTTTGAATGTCTGATACACAAGAACAACATTTGAATGGATAAATATGTATGATGACAGATGGAATATGTACTGAAAATGGATAGGCAGGGCATATTCACATACACGATGTGTAAACTAAGCTAATGGCAGTTCAACAAAGTAGAAGCAATGCAAAGCATCAGTTGCAAGATATGTGCGACCAATATAACCTTGGAAAGTTAGAGCAAGCACCTTGATGGGTGAATAAGATAGGGCATCTTCCTCTGACTCCTCCACTAGGGAGCTAATTGACTTAGGTCTCCCTCTCGCTCAGAGTCACTGTTAGGATCATATTCTGTGCATGAATCTGTAGGTGGAGAGCGTTTGCATTGCATTGCATCCAGACTTGATTTCAGTCCCTTAATGCCAAGTTTGACAGCCATGGCATTGTTCTGCTTTATTGTTTTCATGCGCGCAAGCTCATAATCATTACGATGCTGTTCGGAATCTGAGATACATGAAAACATAAAAAGTAGTCAGATTATCTATGGAATGCATTGCAGATTCAACTCGAAGAGTGTCTCCCTATAAACCCCTGCATATGCTAAGTTCACCACCAACCATGATGACCAGACCACACACAGAAATACAAACCCCTTATGTCTCTATAACAGGCAGACACACATTTCAAAACTGAAGTAGGAACATTAGAATCATATGAAATTCGTATTTGAACAAATAAACTAAGGAATTATGAGTGGCATAATGTTTAGCTTCAAGGGTGGAGTGTTGGTAGTGCAACACAAAGCCAGTAGGCAGATTGTATTCCATGTAAAAGATCGAAGCCTATGTAAAAGCTGGAAATGACACTTTCTTTCTATACAATGCAGTGTACGTTGCCCACACATGATGGAAGAGATCACATAGAGAAATATTATTCACTCATGTTTACGGTTCCAGTATTTAGAAACAGGGTGGTCCACCCTAAAAGAATATTGACAACAAATATGACAAGGCAGGCATAGATGTAGTGAATCAATCATTTACTTGTGAGCTTACTAGGACAAGTATGCAGAATTGTAACTGCCGTAAGAGACCATCCAAAATCCTCCTAGAGTCATGTCGTCCGGGGACGGCAAGTCACCAGTGAGGCAGGCGGCTAGGGACGACTAGAGATAGGAAGCGCGCAGCAAAACAAAGGGGAATCGGGTCGTGGGACGACCCAAAATCCTAGGGTGGGCCAGCCCACCGTGGGCACCCTATAGAGATACACACCCGAGCGGCGAACATGCATTTTTGAAACTAATTTAGGAACATTTAGCTGCCCAATTAAACGACTCTATTTTAATAATATCATATTCGTATTTGAACAACTAAGCTTGTTTAGCTTGATGGGTGGAGCAGTGCTATTATGACACGAAGCACGTATTCGGATCTTAGAGTGATCATAAAAGGGCGAAACGCTAAGCATATTTTTTTAGCAAAAGAGGGTTTCCCCTCTGATTTCCATTAAAGAAACCAGCACAGAACCAACATGATCAATTAAACCGTATTATGACTGTGCCATGGCATATTTGAAGCTGCAAACCGGAGAAATGATATTTAGCAGCCATTGTTTGCTTCGAACTAAGAACTAAATTCTAAGAGCTGAAAAGAAAGTAGAGTAACCAAGTTAAGATCTATTTTCTGGTTGAGATCAAAAGGTTGAGGAGATATGAAGTACCACCTCTCTTGCACTGCCGTGTAGGCATTGGGGGTGCGATGGATGTTAGTGGCGTTGAAGCAGATCTGCGACGATAGACAGGTGCATCGGGGGATAAGTCCCGTTGCGGTGGAAGAAAAGGTCGTGTGAGTGGCCCCGGCAAAGAGGACGATGGCGCCAACGAAGCGAGAGGACGTGATGCAAGGCTCTTGGTCTGTCGCCGTTGAAAGGATCGAGAAGAGGTGTTTAGACAGGGGTGAATAGACTCTAAGTAAGAAAAGTTACCGTTTTTAAATTCTTTAAGTTGAAGTGGAGTTTTGGCACAAGTTTAAACATTCACAATACATATCAAGCAAGCATTACAAGAGTATATGAGCAGCGGAAAGTAAAGCATGCAAGTTGCAAGAATGTAAAGGGATGGGATTGGAGTGTGCAAACGCAATTTGGAGACACGGAGATTTTTTATCCATGGTTCTGATAGGTGGTGCTATCGTACATCCACGTTGATGGAGACTTCAACCCATGAAGGGTAACGGTTGCGCGAGTCCACATAGGGTCCACGAAGAAGCAACCTTGTCTATCCCACCATGGTCGTCGCCCATGATGGACTTGCCTCACTCGGGTAGATCTTCATGAAGTAGGCGATCTCCTTGCCCTTACAAACTCCTTGGTTCAACTCCACAATCTTGACGGAGGCTCCCAAGTGACACCTAACCAATCTAGGAGACACCACTCTCCAAGAGGTAACAAATAGTGTGTTGATGATGAACTCCTTGCTCTTGTGCTTCAAATGATAGTCTCCCCAACAGTCAACTCTCTCTCATAGGATTTGGATTTGGTAGAAAGAATATTTGAGTGGAAAGCAACTTGGGGAAGGCTAGAGATCAAGATTTATGTGGTTGGAATGGAATATCTTGACCTCAGCACAAGTGTAGGTGGTTCTCTCTCAGAAAATGTATGTTGGAAGTGTAGGCATGTTCTGATGGCTCTCTCTCTCTCTCTCCGAATGAAGAGTGGGTGGAGGGGTATATATAGCCTCCACACGAAATCTAACCGTTACACACAAATCACCAAACTCGGTGGGACCGATTCAGAGAACTCGGTCAGACCGATTTAGTTCATAATGTGACCGTTAGAAATTTCGGTGGGACAGATATGACCAACTCAATAGGACCGATGTGCTAGGGTTAGGGTAAAGCCTCAACTCGGTTTGACCGATTACACAAACTCAGTGGGACCAATTTGGGTAATAAGAGAAACAGAGAGTTGGCCAAGCAAACTCGGTGAGACTGATTGCATACCTCGGTGGGACCGAAATTATTGCAATAGGCAACAGAGAGTTTGCAAGCCCGTCTCGATGAGACCGAGATCCCATCGGTGAGACCGAATTGACTAGGGTTTCTCGCAGTGGCTATGTCAAGAGAACTTGGTGGCGCTGGATAGAAACTTTCGGTAGGGCCGAGTTTGACTTTTGGTTTGGGACATGTGTGGATATGAGAAAGTGGTTGAGGGCTTTGGAGCATATCACTAAGCACTTTGAGCAAGAAACTCATTAGGCAACACATCATACCCTCTTAATAGTATTGGCTTTCCTATGGACTCAATGTGATCTTGGATCACTAAAATAGAAAATGTAGAGTCCTGAGCTTTGAGCTTGAGCCAATGCTTTGTCCTCAGCATCTTGAAGGGGTTCAACATCCTCTAGTCCATGCCACTCCATTGTTGAACTTATCTGAAACTTACTAGGTAGAAGAATTAGTCCAACAAGAGATATGTTGACATTAATTTCTAAAATCACCCAGGGAGCACTTGTGCTTTCAATCTCCCTTTTTTGGTAATTGATGACAACATACGTCAAAGCTTTAGATAAAGATATCATTGTTGAGGAAATCGTTAACTGGTAGCTGCTCGGTCGGCTGGTGAGTAGGGGATTAATAGGCTAATCGGCAAGTTAATCGGCCATTTAATCAATTAATCGGACGATTTATCGGGTAATCGACTATTCGGGGACCCTATGAGTAGGGATTAATCGGCAAGTTAACTGGTTAATCGGATGAATTCTTGAACAGGGAAAGATATAGAGAATAACAAGTAAAGCTTTGGAAAGACATGTAACATGCATAGGCTCCCCTACGTGTATGCAATCATGTAAATATGGAATATAGGAGCATGTGAATGCATGAGCATGACAGAGTAAGCAATGTGTTACATGTATCTTGGCTATATGCATCAGAGCAAATGATGTGAATATAGGAAATGTACCTTCATGCTCATGAGTCCTTCTTGCAAACAGTATGCACATCAGCAAGAAGTCCTCATACACTTGACTGTGATGCATATACTTACCTTGTGGTCTTGAGTTGGCTTAGGAAGGAATGAACCTGAGTAAACAAGGTGAAAGCACAAGTGCTCCCTAGGTGGTTTTGGTAATTAATGACAACATATCTCTTGTTGGACTAATGTTTCTATCTAGTATGTTTCAGATAAGTTCGACAATGGAGTGGCATGGACTAAAGGTTGTGGGAAATTCTCCAAGATGCTAAGGACAAAGGATTGGCTAAAGCTTAAAGCTCAAGACTCTTCATTTTACATTTTAGTGATCCAAGATCACATTGAGTCCATAGGAAAAGCCAATACTATCAAGGAGGGATGAGGTGTTGCTTAATGAGCCTCTTGCTTCAAGTGCTTAATGATATGCTCCAAAATCCTCAGCTACTTTCCCACTTCCACATATGACCTAAACCTAAAGTCAAACTCGGCCCCACCGATTCTTTCTATCCGGCGCCACCGAGTTTTACATGTCATAGCCACTGCCAAACCCTAGCAAATCGGTTCTACCGATAGGGATCTCGGTCTCACCGAGATGAGATTGTAATCTCTCTGTGTATGTCCATTGCCAAAATCGGTCTCACCGAGTTTAGGCAATCAGTACTACCGAGATTACAATGCAAACTCTCTGGCTAACTCATTACCAAAATCGGTCCAACCGAGTTTAGTAATCGGTCCCACCGAGTTTGCCTGACCAACTCTCTGGTTAGCTAATTACCAAAATCGGTCTCACCGAGTTTGTGTAATCGGTCTCACCGAGATTACGTTATGCCCTAACCCTAATCATATCGGTCCTACCGAGTTGCATGTCCGTCCCACCGAAAATCTCTAACGGTCACTAGGTTTACTATTTCGGTCCGACTGAGTTTGTTGATTCGGTCCCACCGAGATTGGTAAATTGTGTGTAACGGTTGGCTTTTGTGTGGAGGCTATATATACCCCTCCACCTCCACTTCACTCGTGGAGAGAGCCATCAGACTAAGCCTACACTTCCAGCATCCTATTTCTGAGAGAGAACCACCTACTCATGTGTTGAGGCCAAGATATTCCATTCCTACCACATGAATCTTGATCTCTAGCCTTCCCCAAGTTGCTTTCCACTCAAATCTTCTTTCCACCAAATCCAAATCCTGTGAGAGAGAGTTGAGTGTTGGGGAGACTATCATTTTAAGCCCAAGAGCAAGGAGTTCATCATCAACACACCATTTGTTACTTCTTGGAGAGTGGTGTCTCCTAGATTGGCTAGGTGTCACTTGGGAGCCTCCGAAAAGATTGTGGAGTTGAACCAAGGAGTTTGTATGGGCAAGGAGATCGCCTACTTCGTGAAGATCTACCGCTAGTGAGGCAAGTCCTTCGTGGGTGATGGCGATGGTGGGATAGACAAGGTTGCTTCTTCGTGGACCCTTCATGGGTGGAGCCCTCCGTGGACTCGCGCAACCGTTACCCTTCGTGGGTTGAAGTCTCCATCAACGTGGATGTAGGATAGCACCACCTATCAGAACCACGGGAAAAACATCCGTGTCTCCAATTGCATTTGAATTCTCCAAACCCTTCCCTTTATATTCTTGCAAGTTGCATGCTTTACTTTTCGCTGCCTATATACTCTTTGCATGCTTGCTTGATATGTATTGTGAATGTTGAAATTGTGCCTAAACTCCACTTAAACCGAAAAAGCTTAAAAACTACAACTTTAGCATTAGGTGTCTAATCACCCCCTCCCCTCTAGACACATCTACTTCAAGGTCCTCCAAGTGGTATCAGAGCTTTGGTCTCCATTGCCTTGGTTTAATCACCATTGGAGGAAGATGGATGTGTCTACTTTAGGGAGTCTTAGACATAGAGTGCCTATTCTTGATGGAGAGTATTTTCATGAGTGGAAAAATGAGATGCTTGTAATTTTCAATCAATATCATTTGAACAAGTATATTGCTAGACCTTGTGCACCTCATATTGATCCTTTGCATCCTACCCTAGATGAAGATATTGACATAATTCGCAATCTTAGAACTGTTGAGCTCATCATTAGAGGATTGCCCAAAAATTTGATTGCTAGTTTGCCTACTCTTAATTGTGCCTATACTATATGGAAATTTCTTGAGGAACGATTTCCCGATTATTCCTTGAAAAATTTGGATGAAATTCTCCATAAATCTATTGCCTTGAGTAAGATGAACTCTAGTGATCCTAGTTTTGGTGATTGTCTATTTGAGCTTACCAATCTCAAGCGTGCTAAAGGAGATGTTGGAATCATTATATCCGAAGCTATTAGAATTCATAAAGGTGACCACTTTGATGATCATTTATCTAATGAATTACCCTCTCTAGGAAATGATGAGTCACAAGATCATGGTGAACATGGATACTATGATGATGATGATGATGATGATGATGATAGTGACTACGATCTTGATGATGCAATGAGACATTTTGGTCTTATGGAAAATCTTCGGGGATATGTGTCAGGAGGAAAGGAATGGGTTCTTGATAGTGGATGTACTGATCATATGACCGGAGATAAAGAGATGTTCCGTGAGCTTGCTAAAAATGACGGCCCTCGAAAATATGTCACCTTTGGTGATAATTCAAAGGGTAAAGTGGTTGGCCTTGGTAAGGTGGCCATCTCACATGATAATTCCATTCAAAATGTCATGCTCTTTGAATCTCTCGGCTACAACTTACTTTCAGTATCTAGACTTGCTGATTTTGGTTTGAATGTCCTATTTACTGAGGTAGATTGCCAAGTGTTTCGTCGAGACAATCATAAAATGGTCTTTACCGGTATGTGTAGAGGTGATCTTTACATTGTCGATTTCTCTAAAAAGGCACAACCTAAAACTTGATTTATTGCTAAATCCTCAAAAGGTTGGTTGTGGCATAGACGACTAGGTCACGTTGGCATGAGAAACCTTGACAAGCTTATTAAAGGAAATCATATCCTTGGAGTTAACGATGTCATATTTGATAAGGATAGACTTTGCAGTGCTTGTCAAGCAGGTAAACAGGTTGGAGGGCATCCCGTGAAGAACATCATGACCACAAGGAGGCCAATCGAGCTACTTCATATGGATCTTTTTGGTCCCAACGCCTACAAGAGTCTCGGTGGAAATTCTTTTGGTCTAGTTATAGTTGATGATTTTTCAAGATTTACGTGGGTGTTCTTTCTTGATGACAAGTCGCAGGTCCAGAAGATCTCCAAAAACTTCGCTAGGAAGGCCCAAAATCAGTTTGACGTGAAGATCAAGAAGGTTTGGAGTGACAACGGAACGGAGTTCAAGAACGAAAATGTGGACATGTTTCTTGACGAAGAAGGGATTTCACACAAGTTCTCGGCTACATACACACCTCAACAAAATGGAGTTGTTGAGAGGAAGAACCGGACGCTCATCGAAATGGCGAGAACGATGCTTGATGAGTACAAGACGCTGAAGCACTTTTGGGCAGAAGTGGTTGAGACAGCTTGTCATGCAACAAATCGCTTGTATCTTCACAAGCTACTCGGCAAGACGGCATACGAGCTCCTCACCAGTAACAAACTCCAAGTTGGATACTTTCGAGTATTCGGCTCAAAGTGCTACATTCTTGACAAGCATCATCGTTCAAAGTTTGCTCCTAAATCTCATGAAGGTTTTCTACTTGATTATGGCTGAAACTCTCACACTTACCGTGTCTACAACAATTTCACCCGAAAGGTTGAAGAGACGGTAGATGTGAAGTTTGATGAATCTAATGGCTCGCAAGTAGAGCAATTGCCATTCGATGTAGGAGACAAAGACCCTTCAGAAGCAATCCAAGACTTGTCTATTGGCAAAATTCGTCCAACGGAGGTGAAGGAGAGTACCTCGTCCGTCCAAGTGGAAGCTTCTACTTCACGACAAGGTGAACCAATAATTGATACGGAAGCATCCACAAGTGGGACACACCAAGATGAAGAAGACGAGGAAATGCATTAAGATGAACAACAACAACCTCCTTCTCCACCACGACAAGAGAACGACAACGTCAACAATGAAGAAGGCCAAGAAGAAGAACAAGATGAAGAAGATGTTCAACAAAGACCCAAGCAAAAGCTCTCACGAGTTCGAGCAAGAATTGCCAAAGATCATCCCGTCGAGCAAATCTACAATGATATACAAACCGGGAGAATCACTCGCTCAAAAACTCGTTTAGCCAACTTTTGTGAAAACTATTCATTCATCTCTAGCATTGAACCTATGAAGGTTGAAGAAGGATTGGAAGATCCGGATTGGATAAACGCTATGCATGAAGAGCTACACAACTTTGAGAGAAAGCAAGTTTGGACATTGGTTGAGAAGCCCGACAACAACCACAACATCATTGGTACCAAATGGGTGTTTCGCAACAAGCAAGATGAAGATGGACAAGTGGTTCGCAACAAAGCACGTCTCGTCGCCCAAGGGTACACACAAGTCGAAGGTATGGACTATGGTGATACATATGCTCCCGTTGCTAGACTTGAGTCCATTCACATCTGACTAGCCTATGCTAATCACCATAATATCACCTTGTACCAAATGGACATTAAAAGTGCTTTTCTAAATGGTGAAATAGAGGAGGAAGTTTATGTCAAATAACCTCTAGGCTTTATCAATCCTAAGAAACCAAATCATGTTTACAAACTTCACAAAGCTCTTTATGGTCTTAAACAAGCTCCTAGAGCATGGTATAAATGCTTGACCAAGTTCCTTATTGCAAGTGGTTTTGAAATTGGTAAAATTGATTCTACTCTTTTTACTAAAAGGGTTAATGGAGAACTATTTGTATGCCAAATTTATGTTGATGATATAATATTTGGTTCAACTAACCCTCTCTTTAGTGAAAAGTTTGGAAAGCTAATGTTAGAGAAGTTTGAGATGTCTATGATGAGTGAACTCAAATTCTTTCTCGGTTTGCAAATCAAGCAAACTAAGGAAGGTATATTTGTCTCTCAAACGAAGTACACCAAGGACTTATTCAAGAAGTTCAATATGCAAGAATGCAAAGGTATGCCCACACCCATGCCTACTAGTGGACATCTTGATTTGACCAAAGATGGTGAACCAGTTGATCAAAAGGTTTATCGCTCTATGATTGGTTCTTTGTTACACCTATGTGCTTCACGTCCCGACATTATGCTAAGTGTGTGCATGTGTGCATGATATCAAGCTGCTCCTAAAGAATGTCATCTTAAGGCCGTGAAAAGGATAGTGAGATACTTAATTCATACACCAAACTTTGGCATTTGATATCCTAAGAGGTCTTCTTTTGATCTTGTTGGCTATTCCAACTCGGATTATGCCGGAGACAAGGTTGATAGAAAGTCCACTTCGGGTACTTGTCAATTTCTTGGTAGATCTCTTATGTCTTGGTCTTCCAAGAAACAAAACTCGGTATCCTTATCCACCGCCGAAGCGGAATACATTGCCGCTGGTTCATGTTGTGCTCAATTACTTTGGATGACCCAAACTCTTAAAGATTATGGGATCTATGTGAAACATGTTCCACTGCTTTGTGACAATAAAAGTGCTATCAAAATTGGTCATAATCCTGTACAACATTCTCGAACTAAGCATATTGAAGTTCGTCATCATTTCATTCGAGACCATGTTGCTAAGGGTGACATTGATCTTAAGCATGCTCGCAGCGATAAGCAATTAGCGGATATATTTACTAAACCTCTTGATGAGAAAGTATTTTGCAGGTTGAGAGGTGAATTGAACATTATTGATGCTTCGAACTTGGAGTAGGAACTCCATTGGATACATGCAAGACATGAGCTTATGACTAATCCATGATATATCTCTTATGATGACTATCTTATGTCTTGGATATATTTGTACCTTGCATGTTGTCTAACCCATGTAGGTGCTTGGTTGAATCTAATTCCATGAGATTGCAACTCATTCACATCTTGAGCAATCTCTACATCACCAAGTCTCTACACAATGGTGGTTGAAGACAAGGAAGCACAAAACCATTCAAACATATCCTTTGACAAATTCTATGTTGAGCTTCATGATTGTCATTTTTGGATACACAAGTGCTCTTCCTTGCAAGAACTAACCCATGTAGGTAGATGAACTCAAACTCCAAGTGGTGCTCCCAACTCTTGATGAGCTACATCAACCTTGAGCACCCACACAAGTTTAACTACATGAGCAAGAACCGCACCACCACCCAAGGTATGTTATTCCATCTTAGAGAAGCTTTACTCCAAGACATGAGTCAAAGCAACTCAACAAGATATGGATACATCAAGATGCATAAACGAAAAATGGTAACCCCATTTTGAGCTTAAACTATGAGTATGACCTATGATCAAGTGTTCTCACTTGACTCCTAAGTCAATATACTCTAACATAGGTGACTATGTCACCGCCTAACTCTAGATGAAGTTCTCTTGTGTTCTTTTCTGTGTTATTGCATTTGTCTCATGTATATTTATTTTCTTTATCTTTTTCAAAAAAAAAACTTCATCTAGATCTTTCAGTTTCTTCTCTTTTCTTTTTGTTTTTGTTCTAAATTTTCTGCATTCAATTCCTTGCAAATCCTTCAGATAATTCATTGCAAATCTTTGTGAGATCCTACATGTTTAGTGAGCTGAGGTGACAAGTGTTTTTCTCTGTGTTGAACTCGGTTTCACCGACTTGTAGTTTTCGGTCCAACCGAATCTTTTCAGCCCCACCGAAACATGCCACTCGGTGCCACCGACTACACAACAGGAAAAACAGTATGCCACTTGTTCTATATCTCTTCTGATCCAGCTCTACTCAATGAATCTTGTCCTCTACAAGCATCATAGTTTTATCCATTGCTTTGTGCTGAGTCTCAAGGACCAAACCTATACGATGGATTCCAGAAAACCCTTCTTGGAAATTGATGTCAAAGGGGGAGAGAGAGATCACATCAAAGCTTATCACCTACAAGGGAGAAAGTATTAAGGGGGAGAAAGAGATTTCCAGGGGAGATAATACTCAAGGATCCCAGATGCTTGATGTTCAAGAGGAGAGATGTCACATGTCTTTTTTGGGGAAAGACATGTTCATATGTGCTTATTTGCATTAAGTTCTATCCATTTGTATCTTTCAGCTCTGATTTTCTATTCCCTATCTTCTCCCAATATCCCATGTAAGATTCAGGGGGAGCAAGACACCTAAGGGAAAGAAATCAGTCAAATTCATTGCATATCTTTACTCTTGGGGACATGTTGAATCCATTGTGGTACCTTGTACTCACTCTCTACATGTCATCCCAGTCTTGGTACTCTTGTGGCTTCTTTGGTTTGCTCTGGCTAGTGGAGGTACCTGTGTTATCTAACCTTGTTTGTGCAGGTTCATTCCATCCTGATCCAGCTAAAGACTACAAGGTAAGTGTATGCATCAAAATCATGAGTATGAGGAATTCTTGCTTATGTACATACTGTTTGCAAGAAGGACTCATGAGCATGAAGGTATTTTCCTTGATAATCTTTTGCTCTGATGCATATGGCCAAGATACATGTAACACATTGCCTACTCTGTCATGGTTATGCTCTCACATGCCTCTATATTTCACATTTACATGAGTGCATACATGTAGGATGAGCCTATGCTTGTTACATGTCCTTCCAAAGCTTTACTTGCTGTTCTTTATATCTTTATCTAAAGCTTTGATGTATGTTGCCATCAATTACCAAAAAGGGGGAGATTGAAAGCACAAGTGCTCCCTAGGTGGTTTTGGTAATTAATAACAACATATCTCTTTTTGGACTAACGTTTCTATCTAGTATGTTTCAGATAAATTCGACAATGGAGTGGCATGGACTAAAGGTTGTGGGAAATTCTCCAAGATGCTAAGGACAAAGGATTGGCTAAAGCTTAAAGCTCAAGACTCTTCATTTTACATTTTAGTGATCCAAGATCACATTGAGTCCATAGGAAAAGCCAATACTATCAAGGAGGGATGAGGTGTTTCTTAATGAGCCTCTTGCTTCAAGTGCTTAATGATATGCTCCAAAATCCTCAGCTACTTTCCCACTTCCACATATGACCTAAACCTAAAGTCAAACTCGGCCCCATCGATTCTTTCTATCCGGCGCCACCGAGTTTTACATGTCATAGCCACTGCCAAACCCTAGCAAATCGGTTCTACCGATAGGGACCTCGGTCTCACCGAGATGGGATTGTAATCTCTCTGTGTATGTCCATTGCCAAAATCGGTCTCACCGAGTTTAAGCAATCGGTACTACCGAGATTACAATGCAAACTCTCTGGCTAACTTATTACCAAAATCGGTCCAACCGAGTTTAGTAATCGGTCCCACCGAGTTTGCCTGACCAACTCTCTGGTTAGCTAATTACCAAAATCGGTCTCACCGAGTTTGTGTAATCGGTCTCACCGAGATTACGTTATGCCCTAACCCTAATCATATCGGTCCTACCGAGTTGCATGTCAGTCCCACCGAAAATCTCTAACGGTCACTAGGTTTACTATTTCGGTCCGACTGAGTTTGTTGATTCGGTCCCACCGAGATTGGTAAATTGTGTGTAACGGTTGGATTTTGTGTGGAGGCTATATATACCCCTCCACCTCCTCTTCACTCGTGGAGAGAGCCATCAGACTAAGCCTACACTTCCAGCATCCTATTTCTGAGAGAGAACCACCTACTCATGTGTTGAGGCCAAGATATTCCATTCCTACCACATGAATCTTGATCTCTAGCCTTCCCCAAGTTGCTTTCCACTCAAATCTTCTTTCCACCAAATCCAAATCCTGTTAGAGAGAGTTGAGTGTTGGGGAGACTATCATTTGAAGCACAAGAGCAAGGAGTTCATCATCAACACACCATTTGTTACTTCTTGGAGAGTGGTGTCTCCTAGATTGGCTAGGTGTCACTTGGGAGCGTCCGACAAGATTGTGGAGTTGAACCAAGGAGTTTGTAAGGGCAAGGAGATCGCCTACTTCGTGAAGATCTACCGCTAGTGAGGCAAGTCCTTCGTGGGCGATGGCCATGGTGGGATAGACAAGGTTGCTTCTTCGTGGACCCTTCATGGGTGGAGCCCTCCGTGGACTCGCGCAACCGTTACCCTTCGTGGGTTGAAGTCTCCATCAACGTGGATGTAGGATAGCACCACCTATCCGAACCACGGGAAAAACATCCGTGTCTCCAATTGCGTTTGAATTCTCCAAACCCTTCCCTTTACATTCTTGCAAGTTGCATGCTTTACTTTCCGCTGCCTATATACTCTTTGCATGCTTGCTTGATATGTATTGTGAATGTTGAAATTGTGCCTAAACTCCACTTAAACCGAAAAAGTTTAAAAACTGCAACTTTAGCATTAAGTGTGTAATCACCCCCCCTCTAGACACATCTACTTCAAGGTCCTACACAAGGTTAGATAACACAAATACACCTACTAGCCAGAGCAAACAAAAGAGACCACAAGAGTACCAAGACTGGGATGACATGTTGAGGGTGAGTTCTGAGTACCCCATTGGATATAGACATGTCCCGAAAGGTAAAGATGTGCAATGAATTCAAGGATTTCCTTCCCTTGGATGTCTTTCTCCCCCTGAATCTAGCATGGGATACTGGAAGAAGATAGGGAACATGAAATCAGAGCAAAGAAAAGAAACAGAACTAATGCAAACAATCAACTATGAACATGTATTTCCCCTCTTAAATACATGTGACTTCTCTCCTCTTGAACACCAAGCATCTGGGGTTTCTTACACCCTCCCCTGAGTAGTCTCTCCCCCTATAGAAATGATTAAGCTCTGATGTGATCTCTCTCTCCCCCTTTCACATCAATTTCCAAGAAGGGTTCTTCTGGATTTTTGTTACAAATGGGTTTGATCCTTGAGTCACAAAGCAAAGTAGCAAGTCAAATGTGATGTTGGTAGAGTACAAGAATCATTGAGTGGAGCTGGAGCAAAAAGAATGTAGGAACAAGTGGCAAGCTGTCTTTCCTGCAGTGAAATCGGTAGCACCGAGTTGTGTGCTTCGGTGGCGCCGAAAGGATTCGGTTGGACCGAAGGAAACAAACTGGTGTGACCGAGTTCATCATAATGAAAACACTTTTCACCTCAGCTTACTAGGCAGGTAAAATCTCACAAGGATTTCCAAGGAATTTGCTGAAAGATTTGCAACGAATTGGATGCAGGGAATGCAAAACAGAAAAGAAATCTAGATAAAGTTTTTTTTTGAAAGGGGAAACAAATATGCATGAGACAAATGCAAGAGCACAAAAAACACACAAGAGAACTTCATCTAGAATTGGGCGGCGACAAAGTCACCTATGTTAGAGTATATTGACTTAGGAGTCAAGTGAGGGCACTTCATCAAAGGTCATACTCATCATTTAAGCTCAAAATGGGGTTACCATTATTCGTTTAAGCATCTTGATGTATTCTCATCTTGTTGAGTCTCTTTGACCATGTAACGCCCTCAATGCGGCTATATCTCCCACGTGTCGAAGCACGACTTAGAGGCATAACCGCATTGAAAGCAATGTCGCAAGTGAGGTAATCTTCACACAACCCATGTAATACATAAAGGGAAAGAGATACATAGTTGGCTTACAATCGCCACTTCACACAAATACAAGAATAAAGCATTACATCACACAAATACAATCAAGGTCCGACTGCGGAACCCAAAATAAAAGAAGAACCCCAAATGCGACACGGTCCCCGATCGGCCCCAACTGGGCTCCACTACTGATCAACTAGAACGAAACAACACAAAGGACAAGATCTTCATCGAGCTCCTCCTGAGCTTCGTTGCGTCCTCTGCACGGACTCATCGGCACCTGCAAGCTGGTTTTGGAAGTATCTGTGAGCCACGGGGACTCAGCAATCTCGCACCCTCGCGATCAAGACTATTTAAGCTTATGGGTAAGGTAAAGGTATGAGGTGGAGCTGCAGCAAGCGACTAGCATATATGGTGGCTAACATATGCAAAAGAGAGCGAGAAGAGAAGGCAAAGCACGATTAAGAAACTATGATCAAGAAGTGATCCTAGAACAACCTATGTCAAGCATAACTCCAACACCGTGTTCACTTCCCGGACTCCGCTGGAAAGAGACCATCATGGTTACACACGCGGTTGATGTATTTTAATTAAGGTCAACTTCAGGTTTTCTACAACCGGACATTAACAAATTCCCATCTACCCATAACCGCGGGCACGGCTTTCGAAAGTTCAAATCCCTGCAGGGGAGTCCCAACTTAGCCCATGACAAGCTCTCATGGTCAACGAAGGATATACCTTCTCCCGAGACATTCCGATCAGACTCGGCATCCCAGTTCTACAAGATACTTCGACAAGTTAAAACAAATCCAGCAACACCGCCCGATACGCCGACAAATCCCGATAGGAGCTGCACATATCTCGTTCTCAGGGCGCACCGGATAGGTCAAGCTACGAGTAAAACCAACCCTCGAGTTGCCCCGAGGTGGCCCCGCAGGCTGCCCGTTTTGGACCCACACTCAGAGGAGCACTGGCCCGGGGGTTAAAATAAAGATGACCCTTGAGTCTGCAGAACCCAAGGGAAGGTGGTAGGTTGTTAGTGCAAATGGTAAAACCAAGGTTGGGCATTGCTGGAGGAGTTTTATTCAAGGCGAACTGTCAAGGGGTTCCCATTATTACCCAACCGCGTAAGGAACGCAAAATCCGGGAACATTACACTGATATGACGGAAACTAGGGCGGCAAGAGTGGAACAAAACACTAGGCATAAGGCCGAGCCTTCCACCCTTTACCAAGTATTTAGATGCATTAACTAAATAAGAGATATTGTGATATCCCAACAAGAATATCCATGTTCCAAACATGGAACAAGCTCCAATCTTCACCTGCAACTAACAACGCTATAAGAGGGGCTGAGCAAAGCGGTAACATAGCCAAACAACGGTTTGCTAGGACAAGGTGGGTTAGAGGCTTGGTTCAACAATATGGGAGGCATGATAAGCAAGTGGTAGGTATCGTAGCACAGGCATAGCAAAAGAGCGAGCAACTACTAAGCAAAGATAGAAGTGATTTCGTGGGTATGGTCATCTTGCCTGAGATCCCGCAAGGAAGAAGAACGAGTCCATGAAGAAGACAAATGAACATAGTCGAATGGTTCCTCACAAACGCGACGTTACCGGATTACTGAGACGAAGTACACCGGAAAGAAAGCAAACAACAAAGTAAACAACCACTACAACAACATGGCACGATGCGCAAACAAGTATGATGCATGTCCGGTTTAATGAGGCATGGCATGGCAAAATGCACAAGCAATCCTACAAATTAAGTGGAGCTCAATATGCAACTCCATTGCATATTGACGAAACACCACGTGACTTATTTGGTTCAACCTTGTTTATGTACCCAACAATATTAAATGTTGTTAAACATGGCAAGAGGGTGAAACATAATAAAACTACCCATCTAGGCAAGTTTAAATGAGGCCAACAAGTCTGGAAACTCCTCATGTGCATATTTTGGTTAAGGTACTGTTCTGCCCTAAACATAATTTTAGATTTGTTAAGCATGCAAAACAAGTACACCATGTTAAACTAGGCATTTTTCTACCCCATTTACATATAAAGTTTATTAAATTCGGAGTTACGGTTATTTAGTTATGAATTAAAGCATTTTAACATGGCATAATAGTAAATCTACACAAACAGCAATTTAAACATTTTAAACATGGGTGAAAGTGACAAATTATTAAACTAGACAAAATTCTAGACATTTTACATATAAAGTTTGTTTTAATCTGATGCACCGTTTGTGCGTAATTATATGTATGAAGCTAGGGGGTTTTCTGTAAAACTATCAAACTCTAGATAAATAGGAAATTCGGCCGCGAAAAAAAAATAGGCACTCGGGCCGAATCTAGCTGGCCCAACAAGAACAGGGGACCTGGAGGGGAAAGCTCACATTAGGCCTAGCAGGGGCGTGCGGAGCTGGGCCTCGCGGGCGAAGGGAGCTGGGCCTGCACCTTGGTGCTGGGCCGGACTTGCTGGAGGAAGCTCTGGGCCAGGGCGAGGGAAGATGAGGCCCACGCGCGGTCGCTGTGGCATCGTGCCCGGTCAACGCGAGGAGCAGGCGAGCGGGCAAACTGCTCGCTCTAAAGAAACAGCGACAGCCACAGGTGAACTCCGGCGCGATTGCAGGGACTTAGCGAGGCGATGCAGGCGAGGATCAACGGCGACCGGACACGGGAGTCGAGGGCGGCTTGGGACCACGTCGGCAGCGGATTGCGGAGGCGCTTGGCGTCAGGAGGCGGGCTTGACGGGGGCGCGGTGCAGCTGCCGGCTGGAGGAGGCCGCGGTTGGGACGCAACGAGGTTGGACGAGGCAGGGCAACCGGTGGGAGGAACTTGAGGAGGTACAACGCTGGCATCCCATGGCTGGAGTAGACGCGCTGGCGACGAGGGTCAGTGGGAACGGGCAGAGAACGGCGGAAATCGAGCGCGGAGGAGCCAGGCATGGCGGATCTAGACGCGTACGCCAATAACTTGGCGATGGCGGTTTCCTGCTTGCGGTTCCTGCACGGACGTACCTGGGAGAAAGAGAGAGCAATATTGAGCGAGAGGGACAGAGAGACGATAGGAGGAGGAGAACGAAGGGAGGGAGAGGGACGAGGCCGGTCCTGGTGGCTTTGGTGGTGGACGACGGGATCCAGGGGAGGCACCGGTTGGGTAGGTTCGAAGGCGATTGGCCGGGGGATGAAATCGAGGAGGGATGGGTGGAAGAATTAGACAGATCCCGAGGAAGGGGGAGACCAGTTGGAGAAATCAGTGGGTGGCGGCGCTAGGAGGATTGGATGGGCTAAGGCTAGGGTTAGGGGTTGATCTATTTATATAGGTAGGGGGATAGATCTTGGACCCTCCGATTAAATCGGACGATCGAGAATAAAAGGTTAGAGGAGTCCAAATAAGAAAATGGTGATGTTTTGCAGATGTTCGGGGATGATCCGGACACAACGGTGGCGACTGCTCGGGTCGGGTCCGGGACAACTTTCAAACGCGCGCGCGAGGAGGGCCGTGGGCTGACAAGAGAGGTTAAGCTGGGCCTGGCGGTAGGTAGTGGGCTGTGTAGACGTTCTTGAGCTGAGAGAAGAGAAGAGAGGGAGGCCCGGCAACAGTTTTCGCAGACCGAAAACATCCAACATTAGACCGGCTATACTGCCGCTATGGTTATCTGTTGGGGCGTCAAACGGACTCCGAACGCGATGAAACTTGGCAGGCGGCCTACCTACAACAAAACAACACCACACGCCAACTTTCATCCCATTCCGAGAACATTTTCCAGCCACTTATAAAATAATATTTCGGACATGCCGCGGGCGCGTGCAAGTGTGTCTAGGCTCAGGTAGGACAACAGAGAGAACCGGAAGACCTGGACGGATGCAAGTTTTGAAAAACATGATGATGCAATGCACATGATGACATGATAAGATGCAACATGCAAGCAAATGACAAGGCAACAACAACGAATAACTGGAAGACACCTGGCACAACGGTCTCGGGGCGTTACAACACTCCACCACTATGAGAGGATCTCGTCCCGAGATCTAGAATGGCACCGGACGGAAAACGGAAGAGGAAAAGGAGAGGTAAAACTAAGTTGCTTCTTTGACTAATGAATGAAACCAAAGAACCTTGCAAGGTTGAACAAATTCGAGAAAAGAATACAACGAAGGTGAACAAAGTCGAAAACACCCCGTTAGAAAAGAGGGACAAAGAACATTGCGAAAAACCTTGAGGTTGAAGGGCAAGATATATATTGAAACCACTCCGGTTAAGTCAAGATAGAGAAGGATTAAGAATGATATAATTTGGACAGCACTCCGACTGAAAATGGAAGGAATTAACAAGAACTTGACAAGATGAGAGGATACTTGACGAAATCAACAACACACTACCTCCGGAATTATTGAAAGAATGGCACAAAGGGTAAGAACGATTTCAGACGGCACTCCGGTTGAGAAGGGAGCCAAAACTTGACAGAATGGGAAGAACTTGAAAAGGGGGCATGGCACTCCGGTTAAATGGAATAAGCAAGGAAAGAACATGATCTTCACAATCCAAGACGATGAGTGAAGAGAGCAACATCACAAAGCTTCCGGAACAAAAGAATAGAAGCTAGATTGTTGGGATAAAGGGATGGAGAAGAAAATGGCAATTTCTGCCACAAATGAGCTTGAAAAAGGCATCTTTAGGGGAAGGGTCGAACGAAGTTGTTGGAAAAACCAACAACGAAAAGAATAAGCTTGTTGTGGGCTTATTTAAAACATCTCGAAATTATGAGGTGAAATTCTGCCACTAATGGAAACAATAGATTGGATTGATAAGAACAAGGAGATGAGAAACTATTTCACCGTGAGGATAAAAGAAGAACTTGGATCATATATGAGTACCACAATTAGCAACAATCCTTAGGGAAAGCTTTAGGTAAAATATAACCCAAGATAAATCCAACGAAGAGGTTGATGGATTTAAAATATCTCATTCTTAACAACATGTGAATCATGGAACATGAACTCAAATTATCAAGAATGACATAATACCGCCTCTAATGATACAAAAGAACGAATTGCACTCGGATTGCAAGATGAAGAATGCTCGAGTTCCTCTGAAAAGAATGTTGATGAACACTCAAGAAGGAAATTAAATCCTTGATGAAACCATCATGTATAACCTTCATGAAGAACTCCGGTAACAAAAGGATAATCAAATGGAAGGAAGAGAAGTTGAAAACACAATGTGAATCCTTGTAAAGATTTAGATGAATCTCCGTGGTGATATAATTACGAAAACTTGGAACTCTTGGTAAAGAAAAGATAAGGCATCTCGAACCGAGAATGTGATATGTTGAACCACTCTGGAAAGCAGGAATTGAATTTACTCGATGAAACAAGAATAAGAATTATGTTATGCATATCCTTCACCAATTAAATTGATGACAAGCAATGGATTGAATACCACTTATTCTCGTAGAAAGGATTAAGATATAAATAGCGCAAACTTGAGAAAGGTCTCCAACGAACCACCGGTAGGATTGAAACAACGAATGAATTGATACCATAACAAAGGAAGAGAAATCTTGAATGAACCACCAGTAAGAATTGAAAATGAATGAAGAAAAGATAAAGAAACACCAGGAAGAATTGGAAAACGAATGAAGATACTTGAGAGAATTTAGATGCAAGTCAAAGAATAGATCACGAACTGATAAGATAATATTTGAATGATGCACCGGTAAGATTTGGAGAAGGAGAGCTGAAAACTGGGAATGAGGAATTATGAAATGATGGCCTTCGGGGAAAAGAAATGGAAACAACTCATGAAATGCTCCGGATGGGTCAAAAGAATTCTCACAATCGAATACAATTATGAGAGGATGACATCAAGGTTGAACCATGAATCTTGGAGAGAATGGAGCAAGATTTAAGAGAAACTCTTCTTCGGTCTTCAAATGTTGATAATGACGATGAGAAGTACCACCAAGAATTGTTGAGGCACTCCGGGATAACGAAGAATATAAGGGCTGAATCAACAATGAAAAGAATTTGAACGATCTTGGAGAAAAGCATCTGACTGATGAAAATTCATTCTTACGTCAAAACTTCGAAAAAGAATTTGGGATAACTCCGGAAAAATAAGAAGAGTCAGGTAAGATCGTGGGAAAAGACGTGTGGGTTATGGACCACTCAAAAGAAAACACCGTTAGAAAGGTTAAAAAAGCGATTTCACTGGTTGAATTAAAAGGCTTGAATGAGATAACATCCTCAAAATAGCTTGAACGGATTAAGAGTGGAAACACGAATCTTCGAGATATCTCCAGCACTCCGGAACAATTAAATAGCGAGAAGTGAATTATTATGAGGTGCACCGGCATAAGAAAAAACATTGAAATGAGGAAAAGATATGATCGACAAAGCTTGAATTGAATCCACCGGAGAAGAAAAAGAATGAAGAATGACGAATGAGTAGAGCATCTTCAAAAGAACCACCGTGTAGGAACATGAAGGAAAAAAATGGAGAGACCTCCATCGATAAAATGGATAGTTGGAAAAGAAATCTGGGTCCTCGAAGAAAAAGGATGGGAGGGTGGGAAAAACAAAGGCAACTTGGGGACGGATGAAACAAATACCGTTGAGAAGAACTGATACTTGATCTTGCTGATGCTGAAATGATCGGATCCCCTTGAAGAGAAACACGCCGGTGAAAAGGATTGACATGACAATCTTGATTATCATGAAGGATTAGTATTCACATGGGAACATGAGAACACCATTTGGGGAAGGTATGGAATGAACATTTGACTTTGAAGCAACTCGAATACCACAACTCAAAACAAAACAAAGGATTGGCTTGCAAAATAAGCCGGAACAAACATATGATAGAGATTTCGTCCGAAGTTTTCGTGGTGGGGCCTACACGGGATCGATCGTACAGCACCATCATGTACAAGGCAGTGCACATGACATACGAAGCGTCCCCGAGTCGGCATAGCCAAGGACTCTTTAAGACACAACGAGACCACTGTAAAACCAACCGTGGATAGGCGGACCACTAGACGTCAAACCCCAATTTCATATCATACATCTATCGGAAAGATATCCTAGAGCTACTTGAATTCCCACTTATAAACTCCCGAAATTTTCTGGTTATGCAATCAGGTGTTGGGGATACAGGGGAAGCATAATATCTCACCCAAACTAGCAAATCCTACATCCAGCTGTATCCATCCTTCAACACATAACCAATAAACCTTCAGAAATCATCTACCTCAACCTTCGAAAAGCATCCGTTATACGAGTTATAGCAATACTCCCGAACTCCCGCCCCAGTACTGGGTGGCGTCGAGGTTATCTCACCAACAACTGCATAAAAAAGATTTTCGATGTCGGTGAAACTAAACTCAGGTATTCCAGAACTGCAACGATAAAATTGTGATGACAACACCTTGGAGCTCAACTCCCCGGGACACTGCCACAACCCCTAAATGACACGAGGCACCAAGAACAATGTTCTCGTCACAAAACCATCGGAACGATTCCAAGATACCCGCGTGATCCTAAATATTTTTTTACTGTAATTTGAGAAGAGAAGAGTCAAAACTCTACATCAGGAAGCCTTACCAGAGCGATGAAGGGACTGGGGAGTAAAAAGAATTCCTAACACTCCGATATATATAATCCTAAATGTCTCAAAACATTTTTCTAGACTCAACAACGGCTGCTAATAACGATCAAGCAGTGGGGGCTCCTAAGGTCGGGGAAGGCTCTGATTACCAACTTGTAACGCCCTCGATGTGGCTATATCTCCCACGTGTCGAAGCACGACTTAGAGGCATAACCGCATTGAAAGCAGTGTCGCAAGTGAGGTAATCTTCACACAACCCATGTAATACATAAAGGGAAAGAGATACATAGTTGGCTTACAATTGCCACTTCACACAAATACAAGAATAAAGCATTACATCACACAAATACAATCAAGTTCTGACGACGGAACCCAAAATAAAAGAAGAACCCCAAATGCGACACGGTCCCCGATCGGCCCCAACTGGCCTCCACTACTGATCAACTAGAACGAAACAACACAAAGGACAAGATCTTCATCGAGCTCCTCCTGAGCTTCGTTGCGTCCTCTGCACGGACTCATCGGCACCTGCAAGCTGGTTTTGGAAGTATCTGTGAGCCATGGGGACTCAGCAATCTCGCACCCTCGCGATCAAGACTATTTAAGCTTATGGGTAAGGTAAAGGTATGAAGTGGAGCTGCAGGAAGCGACTAGCATATATGGTGGCTAACATACGCAAAAGAGAGCGAGAAGAGAAGGCAAAGCACGATCGAGAAACTATGATCAAGAAGTGATCCTAGAACAACCTACGTCAAGCATAACTCCAACACCGTGTTCACTTCCCGGACTCCGCCGGAAAGAGACCATCACGGTTACACATGCGGTTGATGTATTTTAATTAAGGTCAACTTCAGGTTTTCTACAACCGGACATTAACAAATTCCCATTTACCCATAACCGCGGGCACGGCTTTCGAAAGTTCAAATCCCTACAGGGGAGTCCCAACTTAGTCCATGACAAGCTCTCACGGTCAACGAAGGATATACCTTCTCCCGAGATATTCCGATCAGACTCGGCATCTCGGTTCTACAAGACACTTCAACAAGTTAAAACAAATCCAGCAACACCGCCCGATACGCCGACAAATCCCGATAGGAGCTGCACATATCTCGTTCTCAGGGCGCACCGGATAGGTCAAGCTACGAGTAAAACCAACCCTCGAGTTGCCCCGAGGTGGCCCCGCCGGCTGCCCGTTTCGGACCAACACTCAGAGGAGCATTGGCCCGGGGGTTAAAATAAAGAAGACCCCTGAGTCTGCAGAACCCAAGGGAAGGTGGTAGGTTGTTAGTGCAAATGGTAAAACCAAGGTTGGGCATTGCTGGAGGAGTTTTATTCAAGGCGAACTATCAAGGGGTTCCCATTGTTACCCAACCGCGTAAGGAACGCAAAATCCGGGAACATAACACCGATATGACGGAAACTAGGGCGGCAAGAGTGGAACAAAACACTAGGCATAAGGCCGAGCCTTCCACCCTTTACCAAGTATTTAGATGCATTAATTAAATAAGAGATATTGTGATATCCCAACAAGAATATCCTTGTTCCAAACATGGAACAAGCTCCAATCTTCACCTGCAACTAACAATGCTATAAGAGGGGCTGAGCAAAGCGGTAACATAGCCAAACAACAGTTTGCTAGGACAAGGTGGGTTAGAGGCTTGGTTCAACAATATGGGAGGCATGATAAGCAAGTCGTAGGTATCGCAGCATAGGCATATCAAAAGAGCGAGCAAGTAGCAAGCAAAGATAGAAGTGATTTCGAGGGTATGGTCATCTTGCCTGAGATCCCGCAAGGAAGAAGAACGAGTCCATGAAGAAGACAAACGGACGTAGTTGAATGGTTCCTCACAAACGCGACGTTACCGGATTACCGAGATGAAGTACACCGGAAAGAAAGCAAACAACAAAGTAAACAACCACTACAACAACATGGCACGATGCGCAAACAAGTATGATGCATGTCCGGTTTAATGAGGCATGGCATGGCAAAGTGCACAAGCAATCCTACAAATTAAGTGGAGCTCAATATGCAACTCCGTTGCATATTGACGAAACACCACGTGACTTATTTGGTTCGACCTTGTTTATGTACCCCAACAATATTAAATGTTGTTAAACATGGCAAGAGGGTGAAACATAATAAAACTACCCATCTAGGCAAGTTTAAATGAGGCCGGAACAACAAACAACAAGTCCGGAAACTCCTCATGTGCATATTTTGGTTAAGGTACTGTTCTGCCCTAAACATAATTTTAGAGTTGTTAAGCATGCAAAACAAGTACACCATGTTAAACTAGGCATTTTTCTACCCCATTTACATATAAAGTTTATTAAATTCGGCATTACGGTTATTTAGTTATGAATTAAAGCATTTTAACATGGCATAATAGTAAATCTACACAAACAGCAATTTAAACATTTTAAACATGGGTGAAAGTGACAAATTATTAAACTAGACAAAATTCTAGACATTTTACATATAAAGTTTGTTTTAATCCGATGCACCATTTGTGAGTAATTATATGTATGAAGCTAGGGGGTTTTCTGTAAAACTATCAAACTCTAGATAAATAGGAAATTCGGCCGCGAAAAAAATAGGCACTCGGGCCGAATCTAGCTGGCCCAACAAGAACAGGGGATCTGGAGGGGAAAGCTCACATTGGGCCTAGCAGGGGCGCGCGGAGCTGGGCCTCGCAGGCGAAGGGAGCTGGGCCTGCGCCTTGGTGCTGGGCCGGACTTGCTGGAGGAAGCTCTGGGCTGAGGCAAGGGAAGATGAGCCCACGCGCGGTCGCTGTGGCATCATGCTCGGTCAACGCAAGGCGCAGGCGAGCAAGCAAACTGCTCGCTCTAAAGAAACAGCGACAGCCACAGGTGAACTCCGGCGTGATTGCAGGGACTTAGCGAGGCGATGTAGGCGAGGATCGACGGCGACCGGACGAGGGAGTCGAGGGCGGCTTGGGACCACGTCGGCAGCGGCTTGCGAAGGCGCTTGGCTTCAGGAGGCGGGCTTGACAGGGGCGCGGTGCGGCTGCCGGCTGGAGGAGGCCGCGGCAGGGATGCGGCGAGGTTGGACGAGGCAGGGCAACTGATGGGAGGAACTTGAGGAGGTACAGCGCTGGCATCCCATGGCCAGAGCAGACGCGCTGGCGACGAGGGGCAGCGGGAACGGGCAGAGAACGGCGGAAATCGAGCGCGGAGGAGCCGGGCATGGCGGATCCAGACGCGTACGCCAAGAACTTGGCGATGGCGGTTTCCTGCTTGCGGTTCCTGCACGAACGTACCTGGGAGAAAGCGAGAGCAATATTGAGCGAGAGGGACAGAGAGACGATAGGAGGAGGAGAACGAAGGGAGGGAGAGGGACGAGGCCGGTCCTGGTGGCTTCGGTGGTGGACAACGGGATCGAGGGGAGGCACCGGTTGGGTAGGTTCGAAGGCGATTGGCCGGGGGCTGAAATCAAGGAGGGATGGGTGGAAGAATCAGACAGATCCCGAGGAAGGGGGAGACCAGTTGGAGAAATCAGTGGGTGGCGGCGCTAGGAGGATTGGATGGGCCAAGGCTAGGGTTAGGGGTTGATCTATTTAAATAGGTAGGGGGATAGATCTTGGACCCTCCGATTAAATCGGACGATCGAGAATAAAAGGTTAGAGGAGTCCAAATAAGAAAACGGTGATGTTTTGCAGATGTTCGGGGATGATCCGGACACAACGGTGGCGACTGCTCGGGTCGGGTCCGGGACAACTTTCGGACGCGCACGCGAGGAGGGCTGTGGGCTGACGAGAGAGGTTAAGCTGGGCCTGGCGGTAGGTAGTGGGCTGTGTAGATGTTCTCGAGCTGAGAGAAGAGAAGAGAGGGAGGCCCGGCAACAGTTTTCGGAGACCGAAAACGTCCGACGTTAGACCGGCTATTCTGCCGCTATGGTTATCCGTTGGGGTGTCAAACGGATTCCGAACGCGATGAAACTTGGCAGGCAGCCTACCTACAACAAAACAACACCGCACGCCAACTTTCATCCCATTCCGAGAACATTTCCAGCCACTTATAAAATAATATTTCGGACATGCCGCGGGCGCGTGCAAGTGTGTCTGGGCTCAGGACGGACAACGGAGAGAACCGGAAGACCCAGACGGATGCAAGTTTTGAAAAACATGATGATGCAATGCACATGATGACATGATAAGATGCAACACGCAAGCAAATGACAAGGCAACAACAACGAATAACTAGAAGACACCTGGCACAATGGTCTCGGGGCGTTACAGACCATGACTTGGAGTAAAGCTTCTCTAAGATGGAATAACATACCTTGGGTGGTGGTGTCGATCTTGATCATGTATTTGAACTTGTGTGGTTTGCTCAAGGTTGATGTAGCTCATCAAGAGTTGGTAGCACCCCTTGGAATTTGAGTTCATCTACCTACATGGGTTAGTCTTGCAAGGAAGATCACTTGTGTATCCAAAATGACAATCATAAAACTTAATATAGAATTTGTCAAAGGATATGTTTGGAGATTTTCATGCTTCCTTGTTTTCAACCACCATTGTGTAGAGACTTGGTGATGTAGAGATTGCTCAAGATGTGAGTGGGTCGCAATCTCATAGAATTAGATTCATCCAAGTACCTACAAGGGTTAGATAGCATGCAAGGGTGCAAATATATCCAAGACACATAAATAGCAAATTGCTTATCAGTGCGAACATGCTTAAGATCAATGTCCCCTTTGGCAACGTGATCTCGAATGAAATGATGACAAACTTCGATATGCTTAGTTCGAGAATGTTGCACGGGATTGTGAGCAATCTCGATAGAACTTTCATTGTCACAAAGCAATGGAACATGTTCACATATATCCCATAGTCCTCAAGAGTTTGGGTCGTCCAAAGTAATTGAGCACAACATGAACCAGCGGCAATGTATTCTGCTTCGGCGGTGGATAAGGATACCGAGTTTTGTTTCTTGGAAGACCAAGACACAAGAGATCTACCAAGAAATTGACAAGTACCCGAAGTGGACTTTCTATCAACCTTGTCTCCGGCATAGTCCGAATCGGAGTAACCAACAAGATCGAAAGAAGACCTCTTAGGATACCAAGTGCCAAAATTTGGTGTGTGTATTAAGTATCTCACTATCCTTTTCACAGCCTTAAGATGACATTGTTTAGGGGCCGTTTGATATCGTGCACACATGCACACACTTAGCATAATATCGGGACGAGAGGCACATAGATATAACAATAAGCCAATCATGGAGTGGTAAACCTTTTGATCAACCGGTTCACCATATTTATTCAAATCAAGATGTCCACTAGTAGGCATGGTTTTAGTCATACCTTTGCATTCTTGCATGTTGAACTTCTTGAATAAGTCCTTGGTGTACTTTGTTTGAGAGACAAAGGTACCTTCCTTAGTTTGTTTGATTTGCAAACCAAGAAATAATTTGAGTTCACTCATCATGGACATCTCAAACTTCTCCGACATTAGCTTTCCAAACTTCTCACTAAAATGAGGGTTAGTCGAACCAAATATTATATCATCAACATAAATTTGGCACACAAATAGTTCTCCATTAATCCTTTTAGTAAAAAGAGTAGAATCTATTTTTCCAAATTCAAAGCCTTTTTCAATAGGGAACTTGTTCAAGCATTTATACCACGCTCTAGGAGCTTGTTTAAGACCATAAAGAGCTTTGTCAAGTTTGTAAACATGATTAGGTTTCTTAGGATTGACAAAGCCGGGAGGTTGCTTAACATAAACTTCCTCCTCAATTTCACCATTTAAAAAAGCACTGTTAATGCTCAATTGGTACAAGGTGATATCATGGTGATTAGCATAAGTAAGTAAGATGCGAATGGACTCAAGTCTAGCAACGGGGGCATATGTCTCACCATAGTCCATAACTTCGACTTGAGTGTAGCCTTGGGCGACTAGGCATGCTTTGTTGCGACCAACTTGTCCATATTCATCTTGCTTGTTGTGAATCACCCATTTGGTACCGATGATGTTGTGGTTGTTGTCGGGCTTCTCAACCAATGTCCACACTTGGTTTCTCTCAAAGTTGTGTAGCTCTTCATGCATGGCGTTTATCCAATCTGGATCTTCCAATGCTTCTTCAACCTTCATAGGTTCAATGCTAGAGATGAATGAATAATGTTCACAAAAGTTAGCCAAACGAGTTTTAGAGCGAGTGATTCTCCCGGTTTGGATATCATTGTAGATTTGCTCGACGGGGTGGTCTTTGGCGACTCTTGCTCGAACTCGTGGGAGCTTTTGCTTGGCTCGGGGTGGAACATCCATTTCATTTTGTTCTTCTTCTTGGCCTTCTTCATTGTTGACGTTGTCGTTCTCTTGTCGTGGTGGAGAAGGAGGTTGTTGATGTTCATCTTGGTGTACTCCTCGTTTTCTTCGTCTTGGTGTGTCCCACTTGTGGATGCTTCCGTATCAACTCTTGGTTCACCTTATCATGGGGTGGAAGCTTCCACTTGGACGGACGAGGTACTTTTCTTCACCTTCGTTGGACGAATCTTGCCAATAGACAACTCTTGGATTGCTTCCGAAGGGTGTTTGTCTCCTACATCAATTGGCAATTGCTCTACTTGCGAGTCATTAGATTCATCAAACTTCACATCTACTGTCTCTTTAACCTTTCGGGTGAAATTGTTGTAGACATGGTAAGTGTGAGAGTTTGAGCCATAACCAAGTAGGAAACCTTCATGAGATTTAGGAGCAAATTTAGAATGACGATGCTTATCAAGAATGTAGCACTTTGAGCCGAATACTCGAAAGTATCCAACTTGGGGTTTGTTACCGGTGAGGAGCTCGTATGCCGTCTTGCTGAGTAGCTTGTGAAGATACAAGCGATTTGTTGCATGACAAGCTATCTCAACCACTTCCGCCCAAAAGTGTTTTAGAGTCTTGTACTCATCAAGCATCGTTCTTGCCATCTCAATAAGAGTCCGGTTCTTCCTCACAACAACTCCATTTTGTTGAGGTGTGTACGTAGCCGAGAACTCGTGTGAAATCCCCTCTTCGTCAAAAAGGTATCCATATTTGCATTCTTGAACTCCGTTCCGTTGTCGCTCCGAACCTTCTTGATCTTCACTACAAATTGATTTTTGGGCCTTCCTATCGAAGTTTTTGAAGATCTTTTGGACCTGCAATTTATCATCAAGGAAAAACACCCACGTAAATCTTGAAAAATCATCGACTATGACTAGACCAAATGAGTTACCACCGAGACTCTTGTAGGCATTGGGACCAAAGAGATCCATGTGAAGTAGCTCGAGCGGTCTTCTCGTGGTCATGATGTTCTTCACAGGGTGACTCCCTCCAACTTGTTTTCCTGCTTGACAAGCACTACAAAGTATATCCTTGTCAAATATAACATCTTTTACTCCAAGGATATGATCACCTTTAATAAGCTTATCAAGATTTCGCATGCCCACATGACCTAGCCTTCTATGCCACAACTAGCCTTTAGAAGATTTAGCAATTAAGCAAGTTCTAGGTTGTGCCATTTTAGTGAAATCAACGATGTAAAGATCACCTCTACGTATACCGGTAAAGACCATTTTATGATTGTCTCTTCGAAACACTTGGCAATCTACTTCAGTAAATAGGAAATTGAAACCGAAATCAGCAAGTCTAGATACTGAAAGTAAATTGTACCCAAGAGATTCAACGAGCATGACATTTTGTATGGAGCTATCATGTGAGATGGCCACCTTACCGGGCCAACCACCTTACCCTTTGAGTTATCACCAAAGGTGACATACTTTCGAGGGCCGTCGTTTTCAGCAAGCTCACGAAACATATCTTTGTCTCCGGTCATATGATCAGTACATCCACTATCAAGTACCCATTCCTTTCCTCCAGCCATGTAGCCACAAAGATTAGCGATAAGACCAAAGTGTCTCATCGCATCGTCAAGATCACTGTCACTATCATCATCCTCATCATAGTATCCATGTTCAACATCATCTTGTATTTGATCAATTCCTAGAGAGGGTAATTCATTAGATAAATGATCATCACAATGGTCACCTTTATGAATTCTAATAGCTTCGGATATGATACTGCTAATGATTCCAACATCTCCTTCGGCACGCATGAGATTGGTAAGCTCAAATAGATAATCGCCAAACATAGGATCACTAGAATTCATCTTACTCAAGGCAATAGACTTATGAAGAATTTCATCTAAGTTTTGCAAGGAATAGTTTGGAAATCTTTCCTCAAGAAATCTCCATATAGTGTAGGCACAATCAAGAGTAGGCAAACATCCAATCAAGTTTCTAGGCAAGCCTCTAGTGATAAGATTATCAGTTCTAAGGTTGCGGATCATGTCAATAGACTCATCAAGGGTAGGATGCAAAGGATCAACTGAGATGCACAAGGGCTAGTAATGTACTTGTTCAAATGATATTCATTGAAAATCTCAAGCATCTCATTTTTCTACTGATGAAAGAACTCTTCATCAAGAATAGACTATAAGTAAGAAAAGTTGTAGTTTTCAAATTCTTTAAGTCGAAGTGGAGTTTTGGCACAAGTTTAAACATTCACAATACATATCAAGCAAGCATGACAAGAGTAAATGAGGAGCGTAAAGTAAAGCATGCAAGTTGCAAGAATGTAAAGGGATGGGATTGGAGTGTGCAAATGCAATTTGAAGACACGAAGATTTTTTATCCGTGGTTCCGATAGGTGGTGCTATCGTACATCCACGTTGATGGAGACTTCAACCCACGAAAGGGAACGGCTACGCGAGTCCATGGAGGGCTCCACCCACGAAGGGTCCACGAAGAAGCAACCTTGTCTATCCCACCATGGTGGTCGCCCACGAAGGACTTGCCTCACTCGGGTAGATCTTGACGTAGTAGACGATCTCCTTGCCCTTACAAACTCCTTGGTTCCACTCCACAATCTTGACGGAGACTCCCAAGTGACACATAACCAATCTAGGAGACACCACTCTCCAAGAGGTAACAAATGGTGTGTTGATGATGAACTCCTTGCTCTTGTGCTTCAAATGATAGTCTCCCCAACAGTCAACTCTCTCTCATAGGATTTGGATTTGGTAGAAAGAAGATTTGAGTGGAAAGCGACTTGCGGAAGGCCAGAGATCAAGATTTATGTGGTTGGAATGGAATATCTTGACCTCTACACAAGTGTAGGTGGTTCTTTCTCGGAAAATGTATGTTGGAACTGTAGGCATGTTCTGATGGCTCTCTCTCTGAATGAAGAGTGGGTGGAGGTGTATATATAGCCTCCACACAAAATCTAACCGTTACACACAAATCACCAAAGTCGGTGGGACCGATTCAGAGAACTCGGTCAGACCGATTTAGTTCATAATGTCACCGTTAGGAATTTCGGTGGGACCAATATGATCAACTCGGTAGGACCGATGTGCTAGGGTTAGGGTAAAGCCTCAACTCGGTTTGACCGATTACACAAACTTGGTGGGACTGATTTGGGTAATAAGCAAATCAGAGAGTTGGCCAAGCAAATTCGGTGGGACCGATTGCATACCTCGGTGGGACCAAAATTATTGCATTAGGCAACAGAGAGTTTGCAAGCCCATCTCGGTGAGACCGAGATCCCATCGGTGAGACCGAATTGACTAGGGTTTCTGGCAGTGGCTATGTCAAGAGAACTCGGTGGCGCCGGACAGAAAGTTTTGGTAGGGCCGAGTTTGACTTTTTGTTTTGCACATATGTGGATATGAGAAAGTGGTTGAGGGCTTTGGAGCATATCACTAAGCACTTTGAGCAAGAAACTCATTAAGCAACACCTCATCCCCTCTTAATAGTATTGGCTTTCCTATGGACTCAATGTGATCTTGGATCACTAAAATAGAAAATGTAGAGTCTTGAGCTTTGAGCTTGAGCCAATGCTTTGTCCTCAGCATCTTGAAGGGGTTCCACATCCTCTAGTCCATGCCACGCCATTTTTGAACTTATCTGAAACATACTAGGTAGAAGCATTAGTCCAACAAGAGATGTGTTGATATTAATTTCCAAAATCACCCAGGGAGCACTTCTGCTTTTAGCCGTGGATGAGAAACGTCCATATCTAGCAGTGGACGACGCGGTCTTGGTAGGCGCTCCGGCATGGTGGAGGACGGTGGAGATGGATGTGGTGGAGGACGGGGGTGATGGATGGGGTGGAGGACGGCAGCGATGGATGGGGTGGCGGACGGAGGCTGGTGTGGGGATGGTGTTCTAGTGCAGACGGTGTAGGAATGGGAAAATGGAGGGAGAGGTATGGGGAACCATGTTTTTGGGATGCACATGTCTGAAATATGGGAAAGTTACGAACTTAGCCCCCGTTCAAAATTTGGATGTCTCGTCGGTTGGGGAGACGAGGGTAATCTCGCATCTCGCCAATATTTGCCCAGAGTGATTTTGGGCGAGGAGAGGGTGGTTGGCGCCCATGGTGTCTGAACGGGGTTGACAGGTAGGGCGGTTGTGTCATGTCTGAGTGAAGTTACAAACCTGCCCCTATTGAAAATATTTGCCTACATTGATTTCGGCTAAGTCGAGTTTGTTTTGCCGCCCACCGTGTATGAATGGGAAAATGGAGGGAGAAATAGGGGTATTTCGGATGAGCTTGAATCAAATGTGTTTTGCCGCCCATGTTTGGCGCCCACCGTGTCGGAATGGGCTCAGAGGCGGTCGTGTCACGTCTAATTGAAGTTACTACCCTACCCCTATTTAGAGCAGCGGAAATTGGGCCGATGGATTGTCCGTGTAATGGGTAGACAGTAATTTCCATCTCCCAAACACTTGGCTTCGGGCAGCAGACGTGGGAGTGGACATTTTGCCACTTCTTTTGAATTTTGGGACAATAAGCATCCACGTTTACCCTGGCAACTAAATTCGAATCCATTTTGTATTCCTATATGATTCTTTAAAAATCATTCTATGTGTATTTATATATCTTCAAAAGGACGACAAAGATGTATTCCATGTTCATATATGAATATGGTTTACAAATGTCGATACTCAAATTCAGAAGCTAGAATCCAGTTTAAGGTGAATTCAAATATTTGGAACACTTCATGTCCAACTCAAATGTCACACGCAACATAATGTGTACTCCCATTTAGATATGTACACAAGCGATCTATCAAGATTCAAATACCGAGTAAATCAACCAAGAATGTACAGAACTAACAGACATAGAAACACTTATAGAGTATATGGATCAATAATATCAACTAACATACATAAGCCAGGCCGTTGTACTTTTTTTTTGCTACAACAGCATCCTTTTTTTAGCCTAGCTACTACAGCATCTTGGCCCTTTTCGATGCGTGCCACTTATGGTCCATCTATACTACTATTATAGCTGAATGCACATTCAGCCCGATTGGCATATTTGTAGGTCTGGCAGAACAATCAAACTGAAATGTCTCCGAGTCTTATCAATTAATACAGACTTGTGCTAAAATAAAATTACAAACCAAAAAACAAAAAACAATTATTACATGATCTCTAAAACAAATGGTTTGATTGATTACATGAACAAACAACACAAAGGTTATTCAACGATGGAAAGAACATTTCACCTATGATTTACCAAGTGGGAATTTAATTTCCTTTTTTCCTTCAGGACCTTAACAATGTGGTCAATCTCAGCTTGCTTCATTTTGAAATCCATGAAATATTTAATGGTTGTCTTGAGTACTACTTGTGATTGTCCTATTTGCTTCCTCAACATGTCAATTTCATCTCTAATTGTAGAAGCAGAATCTCTTTCTACCACTAGTTTAGCCTCTACAACATCAGCAGTTGGCAATTCATAATGCACGATTGGGCCGGAGCCACTGCTGTGGGATGATACAACGTCCATGGGGACCTCGCTCTTTGATCTTGGACTAACCTGTTTTGCCATTAAAGTTCTGATTGGATTCAGAAAAGTTGAAGTTAGCAAAACATCTCAACTGGGAGTTATAATAGCAAACCAGTTAAACATACAAGGAATTAAAGTGTTTCAATTTGATGCTGAAAAGTAGTTATTAACATCATTGTAACCCGTTGTTGCAGCAGCAAAGCAGTTAAACAAACAAGTGGCTATTTAAGTTCAGGCAAACAGGTAATTCTTAACAGTAAGTATCAAACACATAGATAGGTGCAGTCTATAATAGGATTGACAGGCTGTGGCATTATGTAATCAGTAGCAAACTAAATTAATCCAAGCAACGTAATTGAACAATTTTGCAATAAGTGGCTAACTAAAATTCCGAGAAGCAGGTACCTGAACTTACGCTAGTTTTGTGTACAGGCACACTGCAACTTATTTTTCGCTTACAAGGTTATACGAAGGAGTCCATGGCATCAATTGCTTGGATACGCAGTCCCAATACTTCTTTCTTCCCACACTGCATTGGTAAGTCGAATGGTTAATCTGGTAAGATGGTGCATCCTTGATATGTTATATGAGGATGTGCAGTCAGACTAGTTGTAGCCACACACATCACACTGCTTTTACTGTATATTTCATGCGATTACTTTTGGCATATCGAGATCTAAGCAATCTACAATAGGATGAGGAGACTGGCATCCTTCACATTATTGGCGAACTCGGTTCATAGAAACAAGCAATTCAACCATTTTGTGGGTAAATCAAAAGCGCCATTGGAATATTTTTCACTACCCCAATCATACACGCAAAAAGGGGCGACGCCACCATAGGGGCTCGTATGGGCGGCCGCCTCGGGTGGCTGGAAAGTGTGCACCTAGTTTGAGTCGTCCAGGTTGGCCTAGGCTAGTTTTGTTCGTCCCAACGCATGAGCAGGCAATGTAAAAAATGAAGAAAAATGTTTCAATTTGGATGGGCCAATAACATAAGTGCAAGGCAGGCCCTATAGTAGGCTCACGGCCCAAATGAGTGCCTCCAATATCGATTGACAACAGGAAAAATCCCAATTCATTCGCTCCAGCCTCGAGTCTGGTTCGCTCCTAACCTAGCCGCCGTTGGACAGACCGACACATCACTTCCTCGCGCCCTCGTTTGAGGGCGGTCGCGGGGCTTGAAGCGAACAGAAGGACAAGAAGATGAAGATCCAACCCTGGGTGTAGCCTGCGTGGGAGGCAGCGGCGGTAGCACGGGCATGGCATCGAGCTTGCACAAACGGGCAGTCGCAGCTTGCAAGAGTAGCATGCGCAACAACTAGGTACATCACATCCGTGATTATATCTAATTCAACTCTTCAATTTCTAGCCAATAGTTAAACCTGATGGTGTTGTAAAACAGTTTGTATGTAGGTAACCTATGAGAAAATGAAACCAATTTCTACTTATTTTATAACTCCCCCAATCAATACTGATCTGACTGAATCTGATGTATCTAATCAAGTTTCCTGCGCAAACATCCAAGCTCATATTGTTCTTGAGCCTGAAGTGTCTAATGAACAGACTACTAATGAAGGATTTGATGCAAACATTTTACATGCTCCTGGTGATGAACATATAGTGTCTAATGAGAGATCTAATGCAAGCATTTTGCAAGCTCCCATTGAAGGATTTAGTGTCTAATCATGATCTTCTATGTTGAGAGAGACATAGAGATTTGCAGGCATTGATGACAAGCAAATTATAGTGCATTTTCATGGCTTGGGGAAACATCGAGGCCATCTACTAGAAAGTCCCCGTATCATGACAATGTAGCATAAATATGTTTGAAACAATTGGCATACTTGTGCAGGATAGATATATTGATATGCAATTCGTGCGCTGGTTATAGGTGCAATTACAATTCGATATTTTCAGCCAGAGAACGAATAATTCAAGCAGGTACAGACCATGTTTGTAGTCCTTGTACACCATGTTGCATTTTGTGTTTTTTGGTGCTTGCATCATTTAGTGTTTATAATCTGAACTACTTTGGATCATTAGCTGGTTTTCAAAGTGCATGTAGCTTCACATTTCTCAAGTTATGTTGATTTCCGGAGTGTAAGTGCCTTCGTATTTTTTAAGTTAAATGTTCGCCCCTGATAACTTGAATTCGTGGATCCGCCATTGCACACAAATCATACACGAATGCTAGTATGAATTAAATGAAATGCAGGGACTTACGCTAGCTCGTAGTACAGGCTCACTGCAGCTCTACTTGTGCTTGGGATGTTCCATGTACAAGTCCATGTTACCACTTGCTTGGATGTGCAGGCCCTGTGCTCCTTGCATCCCCCTCTGCATTTTTGACACGGCGAATGGTTGATCAAATAAGAGGAATCGACCTTGCTGTTGTATTGGAGGACACATACTTACAAGGTTATACGGGTGTGCAGGATGTGTACCAGATCCCGTAGCGCCGTCATGCTTCGCTAAAAATGGATTTGCTTGTTTCAGATGATATCTCCAGAAGAAATAAGAGTTAAAGTTAGAGTTTCAAAGGCGTGTAAGCTAAGAGATCAGTGAAAGGATATACGAACATCGTCGGAACAGTGCACAAGGGAGTGATGTGTGGATACCTAGTTCGGGACGGCGTTTGGGCATGCTCGCCAAGCTAGAGTGCGGGTCACTTCAGAGCCGTTGAGGGTGATGCGCTGGCATTGGCTGGCCGTGCATAGATGCAGATCTTGAGTGGCAGCGAAGTGCTACGATGTGGTGGACGAGACCGTTGGTGAAGCCCCAGCGGCCTCGGGGGGCGGAGGTGCGACGATGTTCTTGGTGAAGTAGCCCCGGTGAGCTGGGAGACGGTGTTGGTGAAGCGCACTTCATGCGGTGGAAGTCGGTGTCTGGGAGGCACGTCGGTTGCGGCGGCCGACGTTGTCGGTGGACCACCCGGTGCAGTGGACGAGGGCGTAGATGAGGTAGCTCCGGTGCAGTGGTGAAGCGCGACCGTCGTCTTCGTCGTCGTCGTCCGGCACAGAGGTCGGGAAAGAGACGAGATGAGGGGCTATTCAAACTTTGCTTGGGTTGGTGGCGAATTAGGGATTTGAGCAATCTGGACGCGGAAGGGGACGGTGGAGAAGGTAGATTTTGCAGGGCTGGAATTGGGGCTGCCAGATATTTCAATCCGAAACATGGAATCACGAACTTATTTTGTCGTCGTCCTTTTTCTAGGGGGGGCAGGGGGAGGGAGGGAGGGGTGGGTGGGACGCAGCTTCGGTGCCTTAAAGGCACCTGCCTTTGGGTCACTGACATGTGGGCCAGCCACCTGTTGGGCCCACATGTCATGGACAGAAAGGTAGGTGCCTTAAGGCACCGAAGCATCCATCCGGGTGGGTGGCTGGGTGCTAAGCCACCGTACGACACACGCGACCACCACGACACGACCCTAGTCTGCCTGGTGCGCCTATATTTGAGAATGCAAACGAATCTTCTTTCTTTTGCAAATGAATCTGTATGTATTACCATGCTCGTGTTTTCCTTGCAAATCATTAGTCATTCCAAACGAGATACTATAAATTAATTAAGGAGGAGTTATTTGAAAAAAATGAAATGGTATCCACGGTATCCACGCTAACATGGATTAGAGTGTGTGTCACATATTTAGTTATTTGAATTAGAGTGTGTGTCACATAGCGATCTCCAATGCTAACGTGGATTTTGCATTTCACAGTATCCACGCTACTTTTTTAATACAAATTCATATGTATATGATGAACACCATGGTAGTGAGAAAACTTTTGGATGGATTCAAACATATGACCTACAAAATAGCATAAAAATCGAGTCAATGTCAACTTTTCGAAACCTAGTATGGCACGAATTCGAAATAATTACCCATATGCATGGTCCTCAGTTCAAATCTTACAATGTACACCGAATTGAAACTTCGATATTAAGTCTCGTACTATCTACATTCAAATGTTGTTTTTAGCCCCCCCCCCCCCCGTGCACACACACGCTACATACTTCCTGTATCGGTCAATCTTCCTGTCCTAACCACCTTAGGAAGCTATCGGTTTCCAACACACATTCATTCTTTCTCTCCATGTTGTGATCTGTAACTCTCTCAACTACACAACCCCCCTTTTCCACTCTGTTACCAAATGTATTTACCTAACACACCCGCCATTGCACCCCATGCCGAGCTCTCTCTCTCCCTCTCCCTCTCACCCTCTCGCGCTAAATACATGCATTGCCTATCTAGCCCCCCAACCTCTTGTGTGCACGCACGCGCGTTGTCTATCTAGGTCACTCCCTCAAGACTGTCTCACTCTTTCTTCCGCACGGCGGCCACACTTGCTCAATCTCGCTCTCTTTATCTGAGTCTCGTTTAACCTCATTTTCTTTCACACACAAATGATATATCTCCCTGTTCGGGCCTCGATTGACACACTCTATACTCTCTCATGCAGATTGTCCATCTAGGTTAGTCCATCCAAGCTGCCCCCACTCTTTCGACCTCATGGCGGGCCATGCTCTCTCAATCTCTCCCTCTCTCTCTCTCTCTGTATGTCTCGATTGACCTCGCTCTTTCTCGGACAAAAACGATATATCACCATGTTTGAGCACAATTCGACCTATTCACATTGTATACTCTCTCACGCACATTGTCTATCTAGGTCACTCTCTCCAACCCGTCTCACTCTTTCGATTGCACGACGACCCTATGTGATCGATTGACCTTGCTTCCTCCCATGCATAAAATATATCTACATGTCTGTGACTGGATCATCTCTCAAGCTCTATCTTACAGCCCTCACCCTTGCCAAAATCTCAATCGGACAATTTCTCTCCAGAGCATATGTATATATGTTCAATGAATGTCGGACCACACTCACTTTGTCTCTCTATCTATATGTCTCTCAATTGACCTCGCTTTCTCACGTCGTATCTTCCACACATTGAAGCTACCTCTCCATCCCTCGCGAAGCCAGAGCTATTTACATTGCGAGGGGCACTCCAACCTTGGATTAATTTGTGTAGGCATTTATTCCGGTCGGTTTAGATTATATTTTTGTAGCATTCGGCCCACAACTACTCCAAACACCGTTGCAACCCCTGCAACTCCCCTAGTTGATTTCCCTCTGGCTCGGTCATCACTCTCTCGCACATCCTTTCTCGCCTTCAATGTCGCACCATGGTATTATTGCAAAAAACTCTGTTGTTCTCTTTAATTATTATAAATAAGCTACAAAACTACACACCGATTGTCCACTTGGAATGGAACAAATTTCGACCCACAAATTAAAGTGCTACAAACTACACACCGAGGGGCCCACATGTCATGAAACAAATTTGGACCCATATACAAATTAAAAAATAAAGGACGAGGATCGAACATGCGAGCAGGGCCTTCAAGCCGCACGTCAATAGGCAACATATGTAGAACAGCAATGTTTGTTGTACCTCCCTTTGTTCACATAATGTTTTTATATTACCACAGCCTATTTAATGGATAACATGTAATATTATTTTTAGTACTATTTGCCTTCACTTACTGGTGGGTTCCATGTGTGCTATCTCTCTCCTCTCCTTCTGCGTTTAGATGCACGAGCAAACACGAAGAACTCGCGGGCGATGTTGCCATTGACCACATCTGGACGCGTTCACAAGTTACGGCACCAGTTTCATGTACTAGCAGCACTAGTCAGTGTGTACGTGCAATACACGTTAATTTGGAAGTATATTAAGTGCATGTGGATATTAAGTAGAATATTATTTGCGTGTTATTATGTGATTAGCACTATTTTTGGCATGAAATTTACCGCATGCTAAACGTGTTGAGCGCTGGACATTGAAGCAGTCTAGGTCGTTGGATGACAAGGAATACATGTGGCTTAATGACATTTTATATTTAATTTGATACGGCTCTAGTAGAACATTCAATCGATCAAACCATAGATTTCGCTCAGTCTAACTCTGACTTTAAATTATACGACGATCGATCTAAAATAAACGGAAATGACAAACATTTCGATTTTAAGCATGGCAATCCGAATGTTTTTCATGGCAAATTTAGATTACGCGGCGGCGGTGGGGGTGTCTTGCGGTGGGAAGCGGCTCCTTAGCCGTGCTCTGTGTGTCATCGGGCCACTGACCGACGGCGACGGCGGCGCCTTGCGCCATTGTTGGTGTACTCCTAGACGTTGGCCTAGCTTGAAGGAAGGCCAAAATGTTCTGGACTTCGGAGCGAGTCAACTAGCGGGAGGAGCCGACTGGCGTTGGTGCAAGGAAGCGGTCGACGGCGGCCATCCATGCCGCTGAGGGGGGCACTGGCACCCGCACAGGGACAGGCGCTGTCAATGGCGCGGCGGAGACATTCGTGTGCACGGGCACCAACACGGGCGCGCATGTCAGTGCACGTGAAAGCGTATGCGCCGGTAGGTGCACGGGCACCGGCATGGGCATGCGCGTCAGTGCACGCGTAGGCGCATGCGCTGGCAGGTGCACGGGCGCGTGAAAGTCGGCGGGGCCCTCTAGGAACCCCGTGGCATCAAGATCGGCGACAATGTGCAGCTCCCAGCCCATCAATGCCATGGGGATGGGCACTGGTGTAGGCGGGGCGACGGGAGCCGGAACGGGAGTGGGGACAGGCGCGGCGTCTTCCCGCAAGGCCAGTTCAAGCTCGTCTGAAAGCGCCTTATGTTCTTGAGACTCCGGCTGGGTGTCTTCCTCAGGAAACTGGAAGACTAAGGGCAGACCATCGTGATGCGGCATGGCGTATGTTTAGGTCAGGCTGGTTGGAGGTAGACGATAGGAGAATCAGAGAGGAAGAGAGAAGATTGTAGCGATACCGTGTAGAGCGGGGTTGATTTTAAACTGCGGCGCCGGCAACATTAAAAGTGGGAGCAGTTGGGACGAAGGTGGGCGGCGGAGCCTGGTCAAAGGGCTTGCCTCCCGGTGAGCCTGGACACCGGTCTGCTCACACGCCTCCCTATCAGCCGGCGCAGCGGTCTGCTCGCACGCCTCCCATCGACTCACACACTTGCTCGAACGGCACCTGCCGATGAGAAGCGGGACTCGTGACAGCATGTAAACCCCCATGGTTTCAATAGTGAAAGCGTTCGCATTAACGTGACAGGTCTTTGTTCCAAAATACCTTGGCTCTTCATTTGTGCAACTTGTCATAAGCAGCTTGTCTCAAATTGAAGAAAAAACTATGAAGTAATATTTGTGTCATATCACGTGACCATGCTCAGTTTCAAGAATTTATGGTCACTTTTGGATTTTCTGAAATTTAAGATCCAGGATTCGAAACAATATCATAACCTGCATCATGCAATAAATTTTCAAGCCATACATCTGTCATGTTGTATTTATTAAGAAATGATTTGGTCAAACATTTTGCTTAGTTAGACTTCAGACAAGTTATATATGCAGAGTAAAAGGATATTACCTCCGTACCAGCGCATTGCCTGATATATCGACTCAAGTACTAGGCACGAACAAACGGGCTTAATTCTGTGCTCATCATGGTGTAGTAGTAGTAGTAGTAGTAGTAGTAGTACTAGGCAATGCAGTTGACGGGTGACCTTGGTGAGCGGTGACCGAGGGAATTGAACCGTGCTCGGCATGGTAGGTAACGTTGTCTAGTTACTAAAGCATCCCTCTGTTGTTCATCGGTAGTCATTATGGACCGGGGACATGAGGGGAATTTCCTAGGGATGGAATTCTGGCCGCCAGATATTTCGACTCAAAACGCGGAGGCTCGACTGGTTGGGGTTGCCTAATGTGCGTACCATGCACGCCGCCAGAAGGACACGAGCCCGATTTTTTTTATTTTTTTATTTTTTTTAGGATCAACACGAGCCAAGGTCTGGCTGGTACGCCGTTGGGTCCTACCATTCGAGAATACGAAAGGAACCTTTTATATTGCCGAACAAATCTATGTGTATTACAATGCCCGTATTTTCCTTGCAAATACTAATCTCAACGTGGTAATTGATTTATGACGAGTTGTTGAATTAGAGTGAGTTTGTGATATAGTGATCTCAACGTGGATTTCACATTTGATGGTATCCCTAGTAAGTTTTTCAATGCAAATTCAAATTTAAAAGATGAACAATATGGAGGTGAGAAAACTTTGTATGTATCAAGCATATGACCACACACAAACACACACACACGAACACAACAACAATCCAATAAGTATAGTGCGTCTATTTTTCCAAACCATGCATGTATGACACGAATTCAAAAATACTCCTTTTGTTCCTAAATATTAGTCTTTTAGAGATTTCAACAAGTGAATACATACGGAGCAAAATGAGTGAATCTACACTCTAAAATATGTCTATATACATCCTTATGTGCCAGTCCATTTGAAATCTCGAAAAATCCTAATATTTAGGAGTGAAGGGAGTAAAATATAAGACATGCATGGTCCTCAATTCAATATTTAAAATGAACATGAAACTGAAACATGAATATTAAGTCTAGTACTACAGTACATGCAAATGTTGTGTTTAATTAGGCGGAGCTATGATTGTCAGGGGTCAACCCCTCAACCTTAGATAAAATTGTGAGGCTCTGTTTAGGGTTGTTTAGATTATATTTGTCCCCACCCTCCCAACCACCGATTGGTTGTGCACTCCCCAGCCCTCCTCCCCGGGAGAATATCATGTGCCCCCATACCTTAGATGCTATATGCCGATACGAGTTGCTTGGAGCTTGTAGATCTGAGATATAGCAGTTCACATGGTGTCTTAATATTTTTACAGGAAACCTTGATGAGTTTGAGAATTGCACACAATTTGTACAAAAACTACTCAGATGCCCTTGGACCCCATATCCAACGACCTCGAAGCTCGTATCACCATAGCATCTAAGATGAAGGAGGACATCATATTCTCATGTATGTAAGAATATCATGTGCTACCACACCTTAGATGCCTTGGTGATACAAGCTCTTTGGAGCCGTTGGATTTGTGACCCAACACCTCCTCGGTGGTTCAAATGTTTTTTTGCAGAAAAGCCCCCAAAGAGTTCGGCCACTGCTTACAAGCACAAAGACTGCTCAGATGCCATTAGATCTCAGATCAAATGACCTCGAAGCTCGTATCACCGTAGCATCCAAGCTGCGAGAGCACCTTATGTTTTCTCGCACGAGAGAATATGAGGTTCTCCCGCATCGTAGATTCTATGGTGATACGAGTCCACGGAGATCTAACGGCCCACGGTAGGAGGTTTGAATGTTTTTGCAATATACAGCTGAGAGAGTTTGGGAATTGCGCAGAAAGTACAAGTACTATGCATGTGCCATCTGATCACTAATCATGCGACCTAGATGCTCATATCACCGTAGCCGGTAATTAAGCTACGGGGAGCACCTAATATGAGCAACGGGGAGCCGTTGGATCCAAGATGCAGCGACACACACGAGGCCTGAATGTTTTTTTGCAAAAAAACCTTTGGAGAGTTTGGAAATTGCGCATAATTACAAAGACTACTCCCAAGCCATTGGATCTCAGTTCCAACAGTGCAAAAACTCGTATCACCATAGCATCTAAGCTGCGGGGTGGATGTGATATTCTATGCCGCTGTCACTTTTGTTCGTAAACTTGCAAAATACGTGTAACTCGTGCCGTTACTTGTCTAATCGCGCAAAGTGTTTGTTCAAAAAAACCATCCTACACTGAAATATCGGAGCAACACACAGGGGTCCCACTTGTCATTAATCAAATTTGGACCTAAAACTAACAAATCTGAAAGACGAGATTCGAACTGGCAACCTGGATTACAAAGCGTAAGTCGATAGCCTGAAACAATAACGGTTGTTGGCTTTGTCCCATAACTTGATTTTATACAGTATTATGTTGAGTAGAGTAGAGGGAGTCCCTCATCAACACGTGCATGACCGTTGACTCACTTACTGGTGGGTCCCAGGACTGTAATCTCTCTCTTCTCCCCATCGTCTAACCTTTGCACGGGCACACACGAAGAGCGGCGCTAGCTTGCCGTGGTGTTATTACAACTACAAAGAAAGCTTGGAAAATAGAAGAATCGCCTAGAACAAGAGATGTTGTGGTTGGTCGAGACAGAGCTAACCACACCTATCCTCCTTGCCATGTTAGCATGATGAAGTTGTGTGGCTAGTGGGGTGTTTTCGACCGAGTAGCTGGGTCCCGAGGTCGAACCATAGGTACTACGTCTGATACAGTATATTTTTACACACACATTTTTCCTCCGTGCCGAGACATGGCCACCCTACCGCGCGGTTTCGGGGTCCTCCGGGTGGTGCACGCATATATTCTTCCTGACATGGGAAGCCCTACCGCGCATTTTCGCTAAAGCAAGTAAATGAGTCGTCAAATCACGAAAGACCACCTTTCTCGCCGAGTACATCAGTGAAGCATGGTGGCTAGCTAGTTGGTCTAGTTTGACCGATTAGCTAGGCCGCCGCCACATTTTTTTTCACCCCTTTTTTATCTACTTGCCGGCAGGTAAATTTAAATATCCACCGCGGTGTTGCTCTGGTGTTTGGGTGCGGTAGGATTTTTAAATTTTTGATTGACGGGAGCAGGCGCGGCAGCAATTATTCACGATGACTCCGTCTGTAAAACCCACAGCTCCCTGATGTGAGAAGTCTTCGACTGGTGTTTTACCATGGTGAAAACCAAAAGATTCCCCGCTCCTCGGCTGGCTCCCTCCGCCTTCCCATAGATTGCATTGCCTTTCAGCCGTTTCGCCCCCTGCATCACCAACGTCGTGCTCCTCGAGAAGCAAAGGGACTTTGGTGGTGTTTAGGCGCCCTCTGCATGGTCATGTCCATGTCTCGGCGCAACATGACCGTTGGATCAAACTCAGACGGTGCAGATCAATCACTGTAGCACAAAGCATGTGGGTGTGTTTGGTGGCATTCTCATCTCAATATAGTGTTTCCTCTTCATGTATTTGTGTTAACCTACAAGTGTGGACTCATGCACCCTTCATGCACTCTGCCAAACACCCAAAAGTGGGTCGAGAAGGGAACTTTTGCTCCCATACCGTGCACCCTTCATACACCCTACCTAACACTATTCGTGCTTCATATGTTTCATGTTTCATGGAGTACTGTAGCACGTACTCTGCGTGCGCTGTAGACCTAGTTCCGTTAACATTGATCTCACCGTTCATTCTCAACCAGACAGTTGGAAAAGCGGTACTATGTTACTACATTACTGTTCATATAGTTAACATGCGCATAACATCATTTGTTGTCGTCATATCCTACTACACTAGCAACAAGATTGTGTAGTACTAATGTATGAACCACTGCACATGCCTAGTAGTAGGAGCACTGTATATGTTCAAGTGGCTGCAGTGTTTCGCACTCCTCCGTCGTAAGAGTGGACACGCTTGCTGTAATCATTTTTTCTTCAGAAAAACAATGGACATGCTCTACCGTGCAGATCCTCCTCCAGCCATGCACTAAATTACTCACTTTCACCGACATGTGGGACAACCAGCATCAGGGTCCACCAGCCATGCACTAAATTACTCCGTAGTAGAGTGAGGGTAGACTACCCCGATCGAAGCACCGTAGTAATGCCCAATGAGCCATCAAATTACAAAACCCCCTCCTTTCCAGCAGTAAGTTGGACGGACGAAGCAACCACCATTTCACTCGGCAGTCATCGCCGTGAGGCTGCTGGGATTGGGAGCGCGGTCGGCGGTCCTTCGCCGATGGTGCAAGATTGGAGACTGCCGCCCATGCAGCCGGTGCTGGAGTCATTGGAGGTCCGTCCAAGAGTGACGGTGAGAGATAGGATTTCTGTCAGGCCGTCAGCTTTTGACCGTCTTTCGGGAGCAGGTGGGACTGCGACCAACAATTCAAACCCAGAGGCAAACGGAGATCGTGGATTGGCTGGGGAACTTAATGTGGTTCCCTCAATTATTGGCAATGTTGGGAGGGATAAGGAGGAGAATGTTCTGGCGGCCATTGAGCGACTGCCAGCTAGCGTTCCGGTGGGTGATACCGCGCAAGATGTGGGGCGCCGAGTACAAAGGATTGTAGGGCCCCACCACTAGGGGACAGGGAGCTGGTAGCTTTGGCGTCACCTGGTAGGGCCCCGCCACTACCCAGGGGTGAGGAGGAGAATGTTCTGGCGGCCATTGAGCGACTGCCAGCTAGCGTTCCGGTGGTGGATACTGCGCAAGATGTGGGGGGCACCGAGTACAGAGGATTGTAGGGCCCCACCACTAGGGGACAGGGAACTGGTAGCTTCGTCGTCACTTGGAAGGGCCCCGCCACTACCCACGACTGAATTCACGCCACCAATGGATGATGGATCAGAGATGGAGATGGGTGTGAGTACAATGACTGACATGGGTGGGGATCGGGGGACGGCCAATGCGGCACCATGCGCTGTGGCGCAAATCGAGGCACCCATGCAACAGGAAGAGGGCGGGTCCACCAATGCAGCCACTGAGATGGCAACAGATCAGCATGGCCGGGAGATGGGGCCGGTGCAGGCGGATGGGAATCATGCAGGGGGCCACATTCATGCACGTATGATTGCCGAGTGCGCTACAGTGCCATATGAAGGAAATCAGGCACGGACCCACACCCATGCACGTTCGATGGAGGAGGACGAGTCTGCACGGCAGGAGTCTGGGCGGCCCTTGTCTGCAGAAGCAGAGAACTTGGAAGAGGGTGAGCTCGCGCTAAGCATGGCTGTAGCTCCTCACGGGGCAGTGGACGGGGAGGCGGAGAAGGAAGTAGAGCTGGTAGCACTGACGGAAGGAATGACGAGGCAAGAAGCTGTAGCGTTTGCCAAGCTCAAGACCTTTTGCTCCAACATTGTGAAACGGGTTGCTCCGCCCCTGCTCAAGGAAGTACAGGCCTCGACTGTACGGATGGATCCAGAGCCATGCACCCCTAGGTACACCACTAGAGCCTCCAAGCGATCAGCTACGATGTCAGTGACGAAGGCCACGCCAGCGGAGAATGTGCTTTTACGTGCGCTGGGTTTAGTCCCGGCTGATCTGGTGCCACATGAGGAGGACGTACAAGAACTCAAGGAGCTATTCGACTCGCCCTTGCGTGATCAGCACGTACGCATCATTGCGGCTTTGTTCGGCAAGCCGGTTCCGTCCTTTGACATGGAAGGAGAGACAAGGCAGGCGGTGGAGGCTCGGTAAGCGCTGGTGTGCCCCGGCGTTGGAGTTCTCCTGGTTTCATGGATATACATCCATCCATTGCATGTTGGAACGTGCGAGGGTTGAATAATCCGGCGAAGAGGAAGGCGGTCAAGGAGTTCCTAGACACTACTAAAGCTAGCCTAGTTTGTCTTCAAGAAACTAAGATGGATGTAATTGATTCCATTGTTGTAATGCAATGCATGGGACCGTCGTTTGGCGGATTCGCGTATCTGCCGGCGGTGGAGACTCGTGGCGGCATTCTCATGGCGTGGAACTCATCGGTGATGGACGTGTACAACCTACAAATGGACACTAACTCCCTCACTGGCCTGGTGTGTCCAAGGGTGGGGGAGGCGTGGTGGATCACTATCGTTTACGGGCCGCAAGGTGATGCTAGGAAAACTATCTTTCCGGACGAGCTGGCTCAGAGAAGAAGGCTTTGTCTTGGACCGTGGATGGTTCTCGGTGATTTCAACATGATCCTTAGAGCCTCAGAGAAGAACAAGGCGAATATCAATAGAAACATGATGCATAGGTTTCGGCAGTTTGTGGATGATCAGGAGCTCAAGGAGCTGTATATGCACGGACGCATGTTCACATGGACGAATGAAAGGGACAACCCGACCTTAACCAAAATTGACAGAGTGCTCGTCACGGTGGACTGGGAGCTAGACTATCCGGATTGCCTTCTCCAAGCCTTGTCCACTGGTGTCTCGGATCATGCGCCTCTCTTTCTTACAACATGTGCGCCTTTTTCTCAGAAAAAGAGATTTCGGTTTGAGCTATACTGGACGAAACTGGAGGGGTTTGAAGAGGCTATAAGAAGTGCGTGGACATGCGGTGAGGCAATAACTGACCCATTCAAAAGATTGGATGCGTTGTATAGGAACGCGCGTGCTGCCCTGCAAGCTTGGGGGCAGAGAAAAACGGGGAACATCAAGCTACAAATGGCGGTGGCTACGTGGGTGATCTTTTGGTTCGACAAGGCCATGGAGGTGCGTTAACTCTCGCCTATGGAAACTTGGCTACGGCGCACACTTAAACTTTGCCTGTTTTGGTTGGCCTCACTTGAGAGAACCATAGATAGACAAAGGTCTCGCTATCGCTGGCTCAAAGATGGAGATGCGAACTCAAAATTCTTCCAAGCAGTCGCGAATGGGCGGAGAGCAAAAAACTTCATCCCTCACGTTAGATGGGGTGACGAGATCATTACGGAGCAAAGCAGAATGGAAAAGGTCTACTCTGACGCTTTTCATGCTCTCATTGGTACAGCCCATGCCAGACCATACACACTGGACATGGACTCCTTGGGAATTGAGGCACATGATTTGCAAGACTTGGAGACCATTTTCACGGAAGAAGAAGTCTGGGATGTGATTAAGGAACTTCACCCTGATCGTGCCCCCGGGCCGGATGGATTTATCAGCAAATTCTACCAATGTGCTTGGCCGGTGATCAAAAAAGATATTATGGCAGCCATCTTGAAGCTATTCATGGGAGATGGAAGAGGCTTTGCCAAACTTAATAGAGCGTTGATGGTGTTGATCCCCAAAAGACCGAATGCAGAGAATGTGGGAGACTTTCGGCTGATAAGTCTTCCCCACAGCTTATCGAAGATCTTTGCAAAGCTTCTGGCAGTTCGGGTCAGGCCATTTATGAAGGATCTAGTCACTTTTAACCAGTTGGCGTTCATCAAAGGACGGTGCTTGCACGATAACTTCCTCCTGGTCAGGCAAGTTGCCAAAAAGATCGCTGCACGGAAATGCAAAGGTGTCTTCCTTAAGCTCGACATATCCCGAGCTTTTGACTCACTCTCATGGCCATTCTTATTTGAGGTGCTCAAGGCGAAAGGATTCGGCCAAAGGATGATCTCATGGCTGTCCATACTACTGCAAACTGCCTCCACTCGCATTATAGTCAATGGCATGCCGGGCAGAAGCATCACGCATGCGCAAGGTCTCAGGCAAGGTGATCCGATCTCCCCACTGTTATTCGTTATCGCGATGGATGTTCTCACAGCCATAGTTTCAAGAGCTTCGGAGGAGGGAGTGCTAAGCTCATTCAGAGGCATCTCGGTAGCTCAACGCATATCTATCTACGCTGATGATGTCGCATTCTTCACTCGACCTACGCTCCAAGACTTGCTCTTCGTCAGGGAGGCTCTACTTGTGTTCGGAACGGCCTCGGGTTTGAAGGTGAACTATGGCAAGTCCACGGCCACGGTCATCAGAGGAGAACAAGAGGATAAAGCCAGGGTGACCAACCTGTTGCGCTGCTCGCTCGCGGAGTTCCCTATAAGGTATCTGGGATTGCAACTGGCCACTCGCGAGCTGACGAGGAATGAGTGGCAACCTTTGCTCGACATGGTGAAGAAAATGGTCCCGGGATGGCAAAGAGGCTTCATCCAGAGATCAGGCAGACTGGTGTTGATAAAATCCGTTGTCACTGCTAGGCCAGCCCATCAACTGCTTATCATGGATGCTCCGGATTGGGTGTTTGAAGAGATTAATGCTTGGATGAGATCATTCTTTTGGGCAGGAAAAGACAAAATCAATGGTGGCCAATGCTTGGTTGCTTGGAACACCATCTGTAGGCCAACCTGTTTTGGCGGGCTGGGAGTTAAAAATTTGAAGCTATAAGCCCTAGCGCTTCGAGTGAGATGGGAATGGTTGAGAAGAGTTGATAAGGACAGGCCATGGAGCAACTTGGCACTCATGGTGGACACCGACGCCACACAGGTGTTTGATAGCCTTGTGAGAATTGAGGTTGGCCGTGGGGATCGCGTTCTCTTCTGGAGAGACAGATGGATAAATGGTTTTAAAACCAAGGACATTGCCCCAAACATCCAAGCTATGGTGGAAACACGAGTGATCAACTCGAGAACAGTGCATCAAGCATTAGTGGATAATAGCTGGGAGCAAGACATAAAGGGGGACATGTCCTTCATGGCGCAAATGCAACTAATGCATCTCAGACATGCAGTGGTCACAGTGCAGAGAGATCCTTTGGAGGAAGACAAGTTCACATGGCCTTGTGCTGGAGACGAGGGCACTTACTCGTCAAAGGCCACTTATGATAGACTTTGCCTTGGTCTAACTAGAGCCCTGGCGGCCACCTGCATTTGGGGAACCTATGCGCCGCTAAAACTCAATATTTTTTGCATAGCTGGCCTCGCAACATAGGATATGGACTTCGGACCAGAGAGCTCGACATGGTTTGCAAGATCTTCCCTCGCCTTGTTTCACCTGCCTGCAAGATGAAGATAATGTTGAGCACATTCTTGCTCGCTGCGTGTATGCCCAGGAAGTATGGTTCACCTGTATGGACAAGCTTCAGCTACCAATCGCGGGACCATCGACGGAGGACACTATTGTGGAGTGGTGGCTTATGAAACGCAGAAACTTTCACGGCAAGGAGAAAAGAGGGTTCGATAGCTTGGTCATTTGCATGGCGTGGGCTTTGTGGAAGCAGCGAAATGCTAGGGTCTTCAACAGAAGAGAGCAGCAAATGACGGCGCATGGCCTGGCGGATGTGATCTTAGATGTGATTAGAGAGTGGATCACAGCAGGTGTCGGTGTAGGAGCTTTGCAACGTTTTCTGAGACATTAGCCTAGCTAGTTTGTGTGGCGTGGGTGTCCCACGATGATGTTCGCATCATCATGTTGAGTCTTGTAAATTGGCTTCTTCTTCTTCTATAAAAATACGGTACGCAATTGCATACTCTCGAAAATAACTCTTCTCTCTCAGCTTCCTCTCTACCCAACTGACTTCTCCCTCATCTTGTTCCTCATTTCTTCAAGAAAACCCCGACATGCTTCTGCCATTGTTCTTCTCTCCCAAAGAAGGAAAGGTGAGCGCATCAATGGTGTTGATTCTGGCCAAGGCCCGGTCTTGCAACCCCGAGACTGATCCTATAACTCTCTCTCTGTTCTTCTTTTGGGTTTGTGATTATGGTTTCTTTTCTTTTATTTCTATTTGACAGTTTCTTGATGGACGCTGGAGCACCGGCCGAAGTGATGTCTATGGCTCTAGCCAAAACCGTCGAGGCTCATGGTACGAAGAAGCGCAAGAACCCCACCGAGACTACCGCAGACAAGCTCAAAGCCATCGCCCTATCTAAGGCCCCCTCTCTGGGATCCCTCATTAAGCAAGTCCAGGTAATATCTCTTCTTGACGATCATTTTCTCGATCTTGATCGTGTTTTTTCATCTAACACGCAGTACTAGTACTAGTAGTACAACTTTCTGGGTGATCTTGCATGTGATTTTTGTGTGCCAAATGACGGTTCTAAATTCCTCTTTTGACCAAAACATGCGAGAGGTTGACACTGATTTCTTATAGATTACTTTCAACTGGAGTACTTTATGAACATCATTGCTACCTTTGAAGAGGGTATATTTTCCTTGGTAACTTGTGTTATGGATATTGCAAGTAATCCCTCTGCTCTCATGCCTTTGGAGACATGTTCTAGTGTCTTTGTTCACTCATTTCTGTGCGTATATGTAGTCATATATGGAGTATAATATCAAAAATCATCTTATATTTCTGAACGGAGGTAGCAATAAAATATGGTTTCTGTTTGAATTAGAACCAGGTCCACGGTGGAGATGAAGTTCTCAAAGTCATGCCGTGTGAACTGGAAGACCTGAGGATGAGTTCTACTGCTAAACTATCCAGCTTATGTGTCCTTGTCGCCACATGTCCTGAATTAGTGTTTTCCTGTAGCATTGCTGTCAGGTGTGTTCTCGGGGTTGTACTTGACCACAACAATTTCCTGGTTGTTCCTTCGATTACGAAGGGTGTGGTTCTTGTAAAGCTTCCCAACAAATCTTATGTGGCATGTCTTCAGCATCATGTTTATGAGTGGAAAGAACACTCTGTTAGGTTCTCCAAGGTTGACGAGATGGTGATGGTGCATGTAGACATCTCCCGCGAAGTACATGGCCTAGTCAGTTATGCAGGGTTCATCCCATAGGTCGGTGGCAAGAAATAGTCTCCAGAGTATAATTAATGCAACTTTGCTTGTCTGTAGTAAGTACTATTGTTCAGTACTTGATTTGTGTTTGTGAACCCTGAATTGTTTATTAGTACTGCCGCTTTTGGTGTGTGGTCAGTCCTGAGAATGGTCTATGTTAATGTCTGTCCACTCAATTCAGTCTGTATATTTTGAAGTATCCAGATCATCTTTTTTGTGAGGACGGTTTATCAATTATGGTTACACTCCAATATCTGTATGCATTGCAGGGTTTATCGCACCCACCGGGATTTCCAGTCCCATGGATGTTCGGTCCATACGATTTGTCACGACCTTTGGACTGTCCTGCTTGTGGGAGTAGGCGGGGCCCCTGCATGCCACCCGTTGTTGGACGATCAATATTTCGTTTAGTACTTCAACATAGTGATTTCCTGGTAAGGATTCACTCGTGTCACATCAAGTAAATCTTATTGATTTACTGTCTAAATCTTATTGATTTAATGTCATGTTTTCTTTCTTTTCCTGCAATTTTACTATGCAGGTTTTGCCATGTGACATTCATCACATAATAAACCGTTTGGTTTGCTCTACGACGGCTATTTTTGCAGGTTTCACTTCTTATGTCGTGTCAGTAACAAAGGCACTGTCTATCACTTGTATTACTGGAAAAATTGGATCAGTCTATTGTCTGAGTACAAGCTGAATCCCTATGATGAACTGCAGTTTGGTTTAAGAAAAACGCCACAATTAGCCCTTCTCGCGGTTAAAAGAAATGAAGAAAAAAAACTGGATCACGGTCACGGAGCCTAGTCAAGTTAGAAAGCTGATCATAGCAGACCAGACACGATCGCCGCTGTCTCGCACATCGGTACCACCTTCAGCAATAGATCGAGCACCGGCAGTTGCTCTAGCACTAATAGCGGTAGCAGCTCAGTCTGATCCAGCTGAGGATTGGGCACCGACCGCGTCAGTGGATCAGGCTGATCTACCGGAGGATCGGGCATCGACACCGGCACCAGCTCTACAAGGAGCACCATCTCCGGCAGCAGCAGTGGCTTCGGCACCTGCACCAACACTTGCACTTGCATCTGCTCCGGCCTGTGCAGCGGCAACCGAATGAGCAGTTGCACCGGCAACAGAGTGGGCTGCAGTTCGCACTTCATATACCAAAGTCCTTACAAAAACCGACATGTCCACCTCCTTGGTAAGCATTGGCCGCCCAAGTGCTTCGTTCTTTTTTCTTTCCATGTTGTTTCGCATGATTCACTGTGTTGATCTAACTATTTGGGTATGTCTTCTTGTTTGCAAATAGAGAATTCCTAGAGCAACGAGGGAGTCGTTCAACAATCCGGGCGACAGCGGCCAAGTTTCTCTTACCATGCGCGGCCCTGGTGTGAATGAACCTGCTCAATATAACATAAGTACAAAGGATGGTCGCGTGAGGATTGATGCTAAAGGATGGTCAAGGTTCAAATCTAAATCATATCTTGTGGTAGGGGATGATCTCAAAATCGAACTTTCTCGGCAAGGAGAGCTGGTCCAAATCAACTTTGAAATTCTTCAGTAGCAGCACGCAACTGCCGAACTAATCTATCCTCCGAGAGATTTTGATGTAATAATCTAGCATGATGAAACAGGTGTCATGTGTGTATAAGTAATATGACAGTATTATTTATCACATGGTATATCGTTGATAGAATTGCAACTCTCATTGATGGTTAGGAACTGTCGTTCGATTTCATTCCAATGGCTGTCGTGCTTTATTCAATTTTGTGTATTCGCCTTGCGACAGCATCTAAAACTAGCGCCGTACCGATCGCTTGCAATATGAAAACCGCTGAGGTAGAACACTTGGGCCCCCAAACATGCAGGGTGGGCCTGCGGCCCAAAGTCCAGAACCGTGAGCCTGTCTGAGTATTATATTCTCAGCTGAACCCCCATAATGCCCGTGTGTTGCACGTAACATCAAGATGCATTTGTATGAGTATTTTATCTTGTGAGAGAAAAGAATGAATGAGGGAAGGCCTTATTTGCAAATGTGGAGAGGTGTGTGGCTACCTTTTTGCAAAATTACCATAGTTTCCTTCCTATTCGTCAGATATAAATCGGACGGCCTATATTGCAGGATGGCAGGCACACCATCATGACCAACTCGTCTATACTGTATTAAAAACAACTCTGATTTTTATAATTATATATGTTATATATGTTCCCCTTGATTTTTCTCATGTATAAAGTTGTGATATAAAAGATTTGTATATTTCTTTATAGAGGGAGTATCTGTCTGTCAAAAATATATTTATGTGTAACTAGTTACTCCTGTATTTCTACTTCCTTTTGCTGATATGTGGGGCATCCGGCAATGGGGTCCACGTGCCATATGCACAAATTAGAGTGCACAACTGCATGGTAGACACACACCGGTCGTAGCGCCACAGTAATGCCCAATGAGCTATCAAATCATAAACCCCCTCCCTTTCCAGCTTTAGCAATAAGCTGGACGGACGAAGCGACAATATTTCACTGGGCCTGAATGCCCTTCTCCCTCGTCTGCTTGTTCAGAGAAAACCCCCTCTCGGCGATTGCATAGGGTTTTCTCATGGAGAACCAGGTACAAAGTCTTCATTTATCCCCGATAAATCCAAGTCCCTTTGTCGCGGGTAATCCTAGGATGGCAGCCGCCGCCGTTGATGCATTTTTCTTCCTACTGAATCTAGTGTGTTTCATTTGCAGTGCCCAAAGTGCGAGGACCCTACAGGTTTCTGTGCCCTCGGCGAGACGCCACACTTGTTCCTTCTCATCCTTACACAGGATTTTAAAACGCGCACAGTATATTAATAGAATCCTCTTTTCTATCCGGGAGGGTGTGGTTTTTTTGAACATGCTGTCGACTAATTTGGAAATTTGGATTGCTATATTTGGGTAAAAGGTACTACCAGTATGATGGTCAACACTGACGTGAAGGAGGAAGTTAATTCTAGATTTGGATAGGGAATACAATGTGTTCTCATATTATTTTTCCTGCAGTGTATTATTTCCTCTGCCAGAACACATGTACTCAAGATGCTCGGCCTTGCCATAGCTGAATACACCAGTTTAATGGTCACAGTGAAGACAAGCCATGGATATAAGTTCCGAGTTGGGTTCATGAACCAAGAAGATCGCTGCTTTTTTTATGGCCGAACATGGATAAACTTTCTCAAGTGCTACAGACTGAAAGTTGGCGCACGAATGTTGATGGAAATAGCAGAACCTGGTCTCATCTTCACTGCGATCTTCCACCCCAACGTCGTTCCAATTGTTCATCCATGTTAGTTTTGTATCTGGTTCTTTCTTGTTGCCTCAATTACTTCTTAATCCACCTATTCTATCTAACTAATCACAATTTAACTTTAGAAGTAGCAATGAATCTCTCATGAAGATGCTACTTCTAACTAATATTTTCTTATAATTGGCGGCACGTGTAGGTTTTTTCAGAGTTAAGTAGGCTGCTCGTTTGTTATTCTGTAACAACTCGACTGTTACTGATGGCATTGAAGTTGACTGGGACGACATCCACAAGTTCCAACACTTTATTGATCATCTTGAGGTCCTTGTGGGGCGTTTCAATGGTGGAAGGCCACGTGGGATATGTGTGCCACTACTACACTCGTTGAACAGGTCCAACTGTGTCGAGAAACTTATGGTACGAGCTGTTTTCTATTATATATGTTGTTAATAAACTATTGCTTATACACAATTTTACAATTGTGATCTTCTTGACACAGAAACTGCCCAGTTCTATTGTTTCTATATAGATGCTTCACCATGGTTGGGTCAGACTTGCGCTTGGTCACCACATGATGTTTATGTCGACCTACTCCATTCCCCTTGGAGGTGAAAAGATGCTTATTCATGGGTGTTCTCAAATAATGAAGGCCCGTCCATCTTGGAGAATAGGACAGAAGATTATGTTCCTGCTTTTCCATGGCTCTAAAGCGAATATCCCGTTTATTGACCACATTGCGAGATGAAGCCGCTTTCAGAAGGTTGTGGATGCGCGGGGTGGCGCCTGGGCCTTGTCCTAGGGCCTGGTAGCCTCACCCTTGGTTAACTATAGGCAAAGTAGCACTGTTCGAGGCGTGCTTTGTACGGTTGAACCTGTATATGTACTCGTACTGCTTTCAGCTATGGTTGTTAAGTGCCCTTGCTGGTTTCAGTTAAGGTTGTTAAGTACTCCTCCTGCTTTTACAGTCTGTTGTGTTTCTTCAGTCCTGTCTTCCTCCAGCCGCCAAAACCAAACCAGCGCTCGTGGGGCCGCCTGCTTCCGCCTCCCATGGCTGGCTGCGCCTCAGCACACGCATTACTGCCCCATCATCTCCTAAATTGTTAACGCCGACGTCCGAGGCCTCGCCGTCGTCCTCGCGCGCTTTGGTGCGCTCGCCGCGGCGCCGCCCTCTCGTGTTGTCAACATGGTCAACAAACAACAGGAATCAGCAGAAGTGCGTGGAGAGGATGACAGTAGGGGCCCACCATGTCAGTGTATGGAAAAATAAAATGCTTCCTCCTAGTGTTTTCCTGACATGTGGGACCCACGACATTGTGAGCGTATATAGTCAATAGACAAGAGAACAGCACAAGATCGGCTGACACCTGGGACGTAGCTGCTTGAGCAGTATTTTTTGTTATTGTTGAGATGGAGTGGGGTTTGAACTGGGTTGTGGCCCGTCTGGCCCAGGCTTATATTTTATGTTCACCATGTCACCAGCCCAGCGATTTTTTCTTTGTGAAAATGAGCCCAGTTTATTTTTTCTGAAGAATACCCAATCCAGGCTTACTTATTTTTCTACGCCCTGATGGGCTGCAACTCTTTCAAGACGCCTGCAAATCTTAAAAGTAATATGAAATGGGTTGTAAATATAAAAATAGATGACAAATTGGCAATTGGTTTATAATTTCTAAAAAAATTCACATTTTCAGATTCCTATTTTACTGGGCATTAACCTAATTTAAATATATCCTCAAAGTACTTCAAATATGGCTCGACATTTTGGTATTAAAAATAGTTTGGAACCCATAGAAATATGCGAAATTGGCCCTGTCCAACCAAAAAACGGATTGCAATAAATTGCATAAGAAGTCGCAATGAGCTATATATAAATTATTAAAAAAGAGGGAATGGTCTGACTTGTGGGCCTATTAAGTTGACGCGTATGCAAGATTTGTTTAAGTTATTATATACGTCAACAAACGATTCTAGCAGACGTAACCGTTGGATGTCAATCCAATGACCGTCATGTTTCTTCAATCTCTGATCTTCCTGCTCCAGCCGCCAAATCCAGCGCCGGCGTGACCGCCTGCTTCCACCTCCCGTGGCCGGCTGTGCTGCCATGCAGGCTTCACCGCCCCACCGTACTCCCATCGCTCGCCTAGCCATCCCTCTACTCACCCACACCTGCTATTATTCTCCAGCGACGGCAGACGAACCAGTAAACCATCGTACAATCGTACTCCCCTCCGCTTGGGAAACAATTGACGAGTCTTCCCTGGCTCCGTGTCGTTCCCTTCCTAGGCCTCGCCATCATCCACCGCCCTGGTGCTCTCAGCGCGGCCTGGTCAACATGGACTGTACATGGAGAGGCTGACAGCTGGGTCCACAGCCGCACGCAAGGAAATGCCTCCTTATTACGTGCAAAATAATGATTCCTCCACCTGACATCTGGGACCCACTGAAAGGGCCTCTGTATTTCGTGAAAAAAACGTTACCGCCGCTGACAGCTCAGACCCACCAGTTATATCTTCGCACGCAAGGAAGTGCCTCCTTATTACGCAGAAAAAAATAAATACTCCCCCTGCAAGCTAGGACCCAGTATAGTGGGAGGCTGACTTGTGGGCCTACTAAGTTGACAGGGACGGAGGGCTTTGTCAACTTAGTCAATATACACGATTCTAGCTCCACTGACCATACAATGTCCATCCAACGGTGTAGTGCTTCTTCAACCTATGGTCTTCTTGCTCCAGCCGCCCAAACCAGCGCCGGTCGTGCCTCATGCTCCTGCCTCCCGTGGCCGGCTGCGATGTCGCGGAGGCCTCACCGCCCCCTACTACTCCCACCGTTGGCCAGGCCATCCCTCTACTCACCCAAACCCCCTGTTATTCTGCGGCGATGGCAGCCACACACCGCAGCGAACCAGTGAACCCTCATACTCCTCCACGCGTGGGCATCCACTATCGTGTCTTCCCCGGCTCCGTGTCGTCCCCTTCCTAGGCCTCGCCGTTGTCCAAAGCCCTGGTGCTCTCGGTGCGGCGTGGTCAACGTGATCAAGGAACGGCTTCCATCGGACGTGGACTGTACGTGGAGAGGCTGGCAGCTGGGTCTGCGACCGCAGCAAGTAAGTGCCTCCTTATTACGCGGAAAATAATGATTCCTCCACCTGACAGCAGGGACCCACCGGACGGCAACCGTATTTCGCGAAAAAATGTTTCCCCCTAACTATCGGGACCTACCAGCGACATCTTCGCATGCAAGGAAGTGCGTCCGGGCAAAAAAAAGATTCACCCCGTGACTGCTGGGACCCACCAGCTACATCTTCGCACGCAAGGAAGTGCCTGACAGTCGGGACCCACCTGGTCGAAGCATACATAGCGTTGTCATTCTGGTCGCGAACGTGTACATACATACTGGTCCATGTAGAGGCGCGCACATGTCATAGTAGAGGCACACACATAGCATGTACACGTACGTACAGCGGCCAGTGTGCAAGAAAGAAAATACAAGCACGTACGTGCATACAGGCAGGGTCTCGAACACCTACTTGCGCATATGTATGACCAGGGCTCATGTACATGGCTGGGTCGGAATGGAGAAACAGCGTCGTCGTCGTGTTCATGGGGAGCCAACCGGCTGGGTCGGAACAGAATGCTTCGTCGTGTTCATCGGGAGGGCTTAGACGGAACAGCCGATGGAAACGAGGCCTGGTGTACCGCACAACGGAGGAAACGGCCTTGTGTTCGACTGGCCACGGTCGAAATGGGATCCTGTTCATCGTGAGCGGTCTGGCGTACCACAAAACGGAGGAAACAGACCTCCTGCGGTCGAAACGGGGGTCATGTTCATCGGGAGGGGTGTGGCGTACCGCAAAACAAAGGAAACGGACTTGTGCTAGAGCGCTACGGTCGAAACGGGGGTCCTGTTCATCGGGAGGGGTGTGTCGTACCGCAAAATGACACTCTACGGGATACTATTCATCTCCATCGTCGACCCCCTCTAGCCTCCACGGGCTACTGTTCATCCACCGTCGACCTCCTCCAGCCTCCACCTGCGGTTGTTCATACAGCCTCCACCGCGCGCTACTCCACCGGTTGTTGTTCAACCAGCCCTCTCCATGAGCTCCTGTTCATCCAGCCCTCCACCATCTACTCTTCATCCAGCCATCCACCATCTACTGTTCATCCATCCCTCCATGGGGTGGTCCTGTTCATCCAGCCCTCCATGAGGTCCTGTTCATCCAGCCCCAACTGGCTCGATCGATGGGGGTCCTGTTCATCCAGAGGCAACACCACGGGGTCATGTTCATCCACCCCCACCGGGAACTGTTCATCCAACCCCCCCCCCCCCTCCCAGTAATGCTCACTGTTCATCGAGAGGCAGCATCGATCGGCTTCAGTTAGCAGCAGTAGTGAAGGAATCACTCGGCTTCAGTAACGCATAGCCTACAGTGCAATCGCTCGGGTTCAGTTAGAGCCCAACGCCTCGCACACACGCGCGTACGTGTACGAGAGAAATGCGCATCGCTCGGCCCCCGGCCACCACCGTAACTGGGAACTCCCCGAAATTTTCCTCACCCTCGCTTCTACCACGGTTTTTCCCGTCATAGACGGCCCAAACAATGTCATGCAGCTGCGTCTCCAGCCTGCCTAGGACGAAAAGCCCATTTTCTGTCATGATTTTTTGTCATAGAAGTAGGAGCCCACCACATCTATGATGATACCGGGTTTTGTCACAATTATCGTCATAGAAGTGTCATAAGTATGACAACAAAAATTCGTTCGGCCAAAAATGTCACGGATGTGTCTTTTTTTGTAGTGTAAGTTTGCAGGTGTGGTTGAATTGACAACTCAGCTGCTAATACTTGATAATATTCTTTGGCTCCCCTTGTGTCGAATCAACAAATTTGGGTTGAATACTCTACCCTCGAAAACTGTTGCGATCCCCTATACTTGTGGGTTATCAAGACTATTTTCTGGTGCCGTTGCCGGGGAGCATAGCTCTATTCTTTGAGTCGCTTGGGATTTATATCTGCTTATCACTATGAAGAACTTGAAAGATCAAAGAACCAAGATTTTTCCCTCAACTACGAGGGGAGGTAAGGAACTGCCATCTAGCTCTACACTTGATTCACCTTCTGTTTTTAGTAAACTTGCGACACCTACACATGCTATTGATTCTGATAGGTCGCATGTTATTGATGATGCCACTTCTGCTATGCATGATGCTTATGATGAAACTACTTCTATGCTTGATACTACTGTGCCACTAGGTGAATTTTTTGATGAACAACTTGCTAGGGTTAGAGAGAATGAAATTATTGAAACTAATAATATTGATGAAAGTGATGATGAAGATTCTCCCCCTAAATATGAATTACCTATTGTTCCTGAGGGTTATGTTATGGATGAAGAAACTGCTAGAGACTTCTTAGCTTGCAATGATAGATCTGATCTTAAGAAATTATTAGTTAAGCTTAAAGAAAAGTTTTTGTATGCTAGAATGAAATATGACCCCGCGTTTGCTACTTCACCTATCTTTATTACTGAAAAGGATTATGATTTCTCTATTGATCCTGAGTTAATTACTTTGGTTGAATCTGACCCTTTCTATGGCTATGAATCTGAAACTGTTGTGGCACATCTTACTAAATTAAATGATATAGCCACCCTGTTTACTCATGACGAGAAAACTCGCTACTACTTTATCCTTAAGTTGTTTCCGTTCTCACTAAAGGATGATGCTAAGACATGGTTCAATTCTCTTGGTCCTCATTGTGTGCGTAGTCCCCAGGATATGATTTATTACTTCTCTGCTAAATATTTCCCCGCTCATAAGAAACAAGCTGCTTTAAGGAAAATATATAATTTTGTGCAAATTGAAGAAGTGTCTCCCACAAGCTTGGGGAAGGCTTCTCCAATTACTTAATGCTTTGCCTGATCATCCTCTCAAGAAAAATGAAATACTTGATATATTTTATAATGGACTAACCGATGCTTCCATAGATTACCTGGATAGTTGTGCTGGTTGTGTTTTCAAGGAAAGAACTGATGATCAAGCTGAATTGCTATTGAATAATATGTTGACTAATGAAAATAATTGGACACTTCCTGAACCAACTCCTAAGACAACTCCGAAGAAAAGGGGTATTCTATTTCTTAGTCCTAAATATATGCAAGAGGCAAAGAAATCTATGAAATAAAAAGGTATTAAAGTTGAAGATATTAAGAATTTACCACCTATTGAAGCAATACATGGTCTTCATAACCCGACACAGGCAGTAAAGGTAAATTCTCTCTATAGATTTGATGAAGGTGATATTCCTCGTTATAAGTCTACTGGACAATGTTTAGATGAGTTTGATAATTTTATTGTCAAACAAGAAAACTTTAATGCTTATGTTGGTAGACAATTAAAACGCAATGCTGATATGCTTGAACACTTGAGTGATTATATGTCCAGAGTTAAAGGTGAACTTAAACTTATTAGTAAACATGCTTCTATGATTACCACTCAAGTATAACAAGTACTTAAGGCTCAGAATGATTTTCTCAATGAATTAAATAATAAGAAGAACGATAATGTTGTCAGAGTTATGACTAGAGGAGGTAAAATGACTTAGGAACCTTTGTATCCTGAGGGCCACCCTAAGAGAATTGAGCAAGATTCTCAGAGAACTAATATTGATGCACCTAGTCCTTCTAAGAGGAAGAAAAAGCAAAATGCTAGGACTTTGCATGCTTCTAGTGAACCTGTTGTTGACACACCTGAGAACCCCAATGATATTTCTATTTTTGATGCTGAAACACAATCTGGTAATGAACATGAACCTAGTGATAATATTAATGATGATGTTCATGTTGATGCTCAACCTAGCAATGCTAATGGTGTAGAGATTGAACCTGTTGTTGATCTTGATAACCTACAATCAAAGAATCAACGTTATGATAAGAGAGACTTTGTTGCTAGGAAGCACGGTAAAGAAAGAGAACTGTGGGTTCAAAAACCCATGCCTTTTCCTCCTAAACCATCCAAGAAAAAGGATGATGAAGATTTTGAGCGCTTTGCTGAAATAATTAAACCTATCTTTTTGCGTATGCATTTGACTGGTATGCTTAAAATGAACCTTTATGCTAAATACATGAAGGATATTGTTACAAATAAAAGAAAGATACCGGAGGCTGAAATTTCCACCATGCTTGCTAATTACACTTTTAAGGGTGGAATACCAAAGAAACTTGGAGATCCCAGAGTACCAACTATACCATGCTCCATTAAAAGAAACTATGTTAAAAGTGCTTTATGTGATCTTGGAGCCGGTGTTAGTATTATGCCTCTCTCTTTATATCGTATACTTGATTTGAATAAGTTGACACCTACTGAAATATCTTTACAAATGGCTGATACATCAACTGCTATACATGTCGGTATTTGTGAGGATGAGCCTGTTGTGGTTGCAAATGTTACTATTTTAACAAACTTTGTTATTCTTGATATTCCCGAGGATGATAGTATGTCGATTATCCTTGGTAGACCCTTTTTGAATACTACAGGGGCTGTTATTGATTGCAACAAAGGCAATGTCACTTTTCATGACCTTACGGTACACTTTCCGAGGAAACAACCTCAAGTCCATAGTATCAATTCTATTAGAAAATTTTCAACAATCACTATTGAAGGTTTTGAATTTCCTCTCCCTAATGTCAAGAAGAAATATGATATTCTTATTGTTGGAGATGTGCATATCCCAGTTGAGGTAACCTAGTGTTATTCGAAATTTCTCCGGTTTCATGTTATTCGAAATGAGTTTGTTAACAAGACCTGATCAACCTTGTTAGTGGATTCCTTTTGATGAGCATGGAATGGATGAAGTTAGAAAGCACAACCTTCTGTACCCTCCTTTTACTTTCTGTTACTTATATTAAACAAAGCAAAAATAGTATTCTCTGTCTGTTTTCTGAATTATCCTTGCAATAAAAAATACCCCAAAAATAAAAGTTCTCCAAATGCCCTGAAAAGGAAATATGATTTTTTTTTCTAGAATATTTGAGAATATCTGGCACTAAGAACACACCAGGGGGACCCACCACGTGCCCACGAGGGTGGAGGACACATCCACTCCCTGGGCACGCCCCCTGCCTCGTGGACCCCACATGGGTCCCCTCCACTTATTCTTGCACCCATACACTTCGTCTTGCTCTAGAAAAAATCACCCACCAGCTGAAACCCGAGTTCTTGCTCATCTTGCTGCCATTTTCGATCTCCTTGCTCAAAGCTCCATTCACAACTGCTTTGGGGGATTGTTCTTTGGTATGTGACTCCTCCAATGGTCCAGTTAGTTTTGTTCTAGTGCTTTATTTATTGCAAATTTTTGCTGCTTAGGTGACCCTATTCTTGAGCTTGCATGTCAAATTTATGTGGTTAAAAGTAGTTTTAATGCATGATATGGCCTCTAGGCACTTGTAGGAGTAGTTTCTATCAATTTTGTTGAGTTTGGTTCACTTTTATTTTCAGTCACTAAAAATTTCAGAAATTTTTCAGAGGAAGAACTATGTTTAGGAAAATGTACCAAGGTGGCTCCTAAAGGAAGCAAGGCCCAAGGCCCGCAATACGTGAGCCGGACAATGAACTACCAAGGGAGGCTCAAGTGCGGCCTTGTGAATGGCCGTCAGAGGATTTCATGGTTCGGGCAGGCATCAAGGAAGAATTTGATGCATATGTGTGTAACATTGATCTGGAGAGCTTCGAGGCAGATAAGTGCCGGCAATACCTCTACTTAACTGATTCATTTGTGAGAAGGTTTAAATTTACATCATCACGCAATTCTCAGAATGTCCTATTTGATCTTTATGATAAATCTTATACCATGGACTTAGAAGATTTTAATACTGCTTGTAAACTCCCGCAGTGGGTAGTGCTAGTGAGCCTCGCGAATCTAAATATGAAGACTTTCTTGCTAGTATAACTATGGGGGAATCTAGGGAAATCGCGCAAGCTACCATAGGGAGCATTCATTTTCCTGCCATACATTATTTTGCTCTCTCCATAGGTAGATGCATTAATGGTAAGGATGAGGCATGTCACATGTGTGTTCCTGATCTTAGTGTTCTCAAGAGTGTTGTATTAGGAGATAGACAATATAACTTGGGGGACATTGTTGCACGTAGGTTGCATAATAATAGTATTAATGGAGATTTCTTTGGTGGAATTTATGCAACACGTTTAGCTGATTTTCTTGAGATACCCATACGTGGAGATGATATTGAGTTGCCTCCTTCTTATTTAGATTATAATGTTATGGTTCGTCATCAGTTTGCTGAGAGGAACGATCAGTCTCTCCAGTACCAACTAATCTTTGACAGACGATGCACCTATCACGTCGCTCTCCCTTCTCCTACTTTTTTTGACTCTCAGGCAAAATGGAGATATGTTATAACCAGGGAGGAGGCGAACGAGTACGAGAGGAGGGCGGAGGCAGCTCGCCTCGAAGCTGCAGCTCTTCAGGCAGTAGCTGATGCATCTCAGTACGACCCCAGCTTCAACTTCGGATATCCACCAGGCCATCCATGGGCATAGACCAACTTAGGCCAAAAGCCTAAGCTTGGAGGATTACGTATCTCTCATCGACATTACATTCATGTTCACATACTCATGCCAATTGTCGGTGCTCATACTTTTTTATTGTATCATCCATGCTAGTTTATTTTCTTTTCAAGCTTTCTTCTTGTGTGTTTGAAAAACCTTAATAAAAACCCAAAAAATTAGTTGTAGCTTTTAGCTAGTTTACTTTCCATACCTGTAGTAGTAGTAATTAAAAACAAAACTAAAAGGATCGAGAAGATGTGTCTAGATGGGTGTGATCAGACTCTAATCAAGAAAAGTTGCAGTTTTAATTCTTTAGGTTCATGTGGAGTATTAGCACAAGTTTAAACATTCACAATACATATCAAGCAAGCATGCAAGCATACAAAGAGTATATGAGCAGCGGAAAGTAAAGCATGCAAGTTGCAAGAATGTAAAGAGAAGGGATTGGAGTGTGCAAGCGCAATTTGGAGACACGGTGATTTTTTATCTGTGGTTTTGATAGGTGGTGCTATCGTACATCCACTTGATGGAGACTTCAACCCACGAAGGGTAACGGTTGCGCGAGTCCACGGAGGGCTCCACCCACGAAGGGTCCACGAAGAAGCAATCTTATCTATCCCACCATGGTCATCGCCCACGAAGGACTTGCCTCACTAGGGTAGATCTTCATGAAGTAGGCGATCTCCTTGCCCTTACAAACTCCTTGGTTCAACTCCACAATCTTGTCGGAGGCTCCCAAGTGACACCTAGCCAATCTAGGAGACACCTCTCTCCAAGAAGTAACAAATGGTGTGTTCATGATGAACTCCTTGCTCTTGTGCTTCAAATGATAGTCTCCCCAAGACTCAACTCTCTCTCATAGGATTGGATTTGGTACAAAGAAGATTTGAATGGAAAGAAACTTGGGGAAGGCTAGAGATCAAGATTTATGTGGTTGGAATGGAATATCTTGACCTCAACACAAGTGTAGGTGGTTCTCTTAGAAAATATCTGTTGGAAGTGTAGGCATGTTCTGATGGCTCTCTATTCGAATGAAGAGTGGGTGGAGGGGTATAAATAGCCTCCACACAAAATCTAACCGTTACACACAAATCACCAAACTCGGTGGGATCGATTCAGAGAACTAGGACAGACCGATTTGGTACATAATGTGACCATTAGGTGTTTCGGTGGGACCGACTGGACCAACTCGGTGGGACCGATGTGCTAGGGTTAGGGTAAATCCAAAACTCGGTTTGACCGATTACTCAAACTCGGTGGGACCGATTTGGGTAATAAGCGAAACAGAGAGTTGGCCAAGCAAACTCGGTGGGGCCGATTGTATATCTCGGTGGGACCGAAAATATTGCAATAGGTAACATAGAGTTTTCAAGCCCATCTCGGTGAGACTGAGATCCCATCGGTGAGACCGAACTGATTAGGGTTTCTGGCAGTGGCTATGTCAACTGAACTCGGTGGATCCGGATAGAAAGAATCGGTGGGGCCGAGTTTGACTTTTGGTTTGGGACAAATTTGGAAGTGAGAAAGTGGTTGAGGGCTTTGGAGCATATCACTAAGCACTTTGAGCAAGCAAGCCATTAAGCAACACCTCATCCCTTCTTAATAGTATTGGCTTTCCTATGGACTCAATGTGATCTTGGATCACTAAAATAGAAAATGTAGAGTCCTGAGCTTTGAGCTTGAGCCAATCCTTTGTCCTTAGCATATTGAAGGGGTTCCACATCCTCTAGTCCATGCCACTCCATTGTTGAACTTGTCTGAAACATACTAGGTAGAAACATTAGTCCAACAAGAGATATGATGACATTAATTACCAAAATCACCCAGGGAGCATTTGTGCTTTCAAAAACACAAAAAGATTTCTCGTTCTTCTTTTGCTTGTTGGGAGCTTTCCCGTGTAAATAGTTTCATTACTTTCTTTTCTTTGGGGGTCGAGAGGAGAAGACCACGATGAAAATGTTAAGTGGCTCTCATATGCATTATTGTTGATCTAACAAGAGAGCCCATGTTACCTTGTCTTCTCTCTTGAATTGAATGCTTGCAGATTCCAGCTTAGTCCAATGCACATGCACTATTATTATTATCCACACTATTCAGTTGTCCAAGTGAAAGGCAATAATGACGATATATGATGAACTGATTGAGATGAGAAAAGCTGGTATGAACTTGACCTCTCTTGTTTTCGTAAATATGATTAGTTCATCGTTCCTGATTCAGTCTATTATGAATGAAACATGTTTGCAATGACAATTAGAGATTATAGTTGCTTATGACATGCATAATTAGCTAAGAGTTTATGATTTTTTACCTTGCGTACCAACATGCTATTAAAATGGTTGTGATGTGGTATGATAGGGTGGTACCCTCCTTTGAATGATTCGAGTGGCTTGACTTGGCACATGTTCACGCATGTAGTTGAAACAAAATCAACATAGCCTCTACGATATTTATGTTCATGGTGAATTATATCCTACTCATGCTTGCATTCAGTGTTGATTAATTTTAATGCATGTTCATGACTGTTGTCGCTCTCTAGCTGGTTGCTTCCCAGTCTTTTTCTAGCCTTCACTTGTACTAAGCGGGAATACTGCTTGTGCATCCAATTCCATAAACCCCAAAAGTTATTCCATATGAGTCCACCATACCTTCCTATATACGGTATCTACCTGCCGTTCCAAGTAAATTTGCATGTGCCAAACTCTAAACCTTCAAATAAACATTCTATTTTGTATGCTCGAATAGATCATGTATCAACTAGGGTTACATTTATCTTCCATGCTAGGCGGGTTATTCTCAAGAGGAGTGGACTCCGCTCCTCACTCACGAGAAAATGGCTGGTCACCGGGATGCCCAGTCCCATGCTCAAATCAAATCAAAATAATTGCAAACAAAACTCCCACAGGATTGTTGTTAGTTGGAGGCACCCGTTGTGTCGGGCAAGCCATGGATTGATGCTTGTTGGTGGTGGGGGAGTGTAAACTTTACCATTCTACTTGGGAACCGCCTATAATGTGTGCAGCATGGAAGATATCGAGATCTCTCGGTTGTTATGTTGACAATGAAAGTATACCGCTCAAAATTTTATTCATCTCTATTTCAAAATCGAGCTCTGGCACCTCTACAAATCCCTGCTTCCCTACGCGAAGGGCCTATCTATTTACTTTTATGCTGAGTCGTCATCCTCTTATTAAAAAGCACCAGTTGGAGAGCACCGCTGTCATTTGCATGTATTACTGTTAGTTTACATTGAGTATGACTTGACTGGATCTCTTTTACCATGAATTACAATGTCTAGTCAGTCCTTGATCTTTAAAGGTGCTCTGCATTTATGTTTTGCGGTCTCAGAAAGGGCTAGCGAGATACCATCTTGTTATATCATATTATGATTGTTTTGAGAAAGTGTTGTCATCCGAGATTTATTATTATTGCTCGCTAGTTGATTATGCCATTGATATGAGTAAACATGAGGCCTAAATGTTATTGTGAATATGGTTAGTTCATAATCTTTGCTGAAAACTTGAATGCTGGCTTTACATATTTACAACAACAAGAGCAAACAGAGTTTGTAAAAGTTTTCTTTATCACTTTCAGTTTGTCAACTGAATTGCTTGAGGACAAGCAAAGGTTTAAGCTTGGGGGAGTTGATACGTCTCCGTCGTATCTGCTTTTCCAAACACTTTTGCCCTTGTTTTGGACTCTAACTTGCATGATTTGAATGGAACTAATCCGGACTGACGCTGTTTTCAGCAGAATTGCCATGGTCTTGTTTTTGTGCAGAAATAAAAGTTCTTGGAATGACCTGAAAATTAATGGAGATTATTTTTGGAATATATAAAAAATACTGGCAAAAAGATCCACGTTAGGGGGGCCACACCCTGTCCATGAGGGTGGGGGCGCGCCTACCCCCCTAGGCGCACCCCCCCATGCCTTGTGGCCCCCCTGATGCTCCACCGACATCCATCTTGACTCCATATATTCACTTTCGGGGAGAAAAAAATTAGAGAGAAGGATTCATCGTGTTTTATGATACGGAGCCGCCGCCAAGCCCTAAACTCTCTCGGGAGGGCTGATCTGGAGTCCGTTCAAGGCTTCGAAGAGGGGAATCTGTCACCATCGTCATCATCAACCTTCCTCCATCACCAATTTCATGATGCTCACCGTCGTGCGTGAGTAATTCCATCGTAGGCTTGCTGGACGGTGATGGGTTGGATGAGATTTATCATGTAATCGAGTTAGTTTTGTTAGGGCTTGATCCCTAGTATCCACTATGTTCTGAGATTGATGTTGCTATGACTTTGCCATGCTTAATGCTTGTCACTAGGGCCCGAGTGCCATGATTTCAGATCTGAACCTATTATGTTTTCATGAATATATGTGAGTTCTTGATCCTATCTTGCAAGTCTATAGTCACCTATTATGTGTTATGATCCGGCAACCCCGAAGTGACAATAATCGGGATACTTACCGGTGATGACCAAAGTTTGAGGAGTTCATATATTCACTATGTGTTAATGCTTTGGTCTGGTACTCTATTAAAAGGAGGCCTTAACATCCCTTAGTTTCCAATAGGACCCCGCTGCCATGGGAGGGTAGGAAAAAAGATGTCATGCAAGTTCTTTTCCATAAGCACGTATGACTATATTCGGAATACATGCCTACATTACATTGATGAACTGGAGCTAGTTCCGTGCCACCCTATGTTACAATTGTTGCATGATTGATAGCGTCCGACATAATTCTCCATCACCGATCCAATGCCTACGAGCTTTTCATATAGTGTTCTTATCTTATTTACCTTTCCGTTGCTACTGTTGCAATCACTATAAAACCAAAAATATAACTTTTTCCACCATTACCACTACTATCATATTATTTTGCTACTAAATATTTTGCTGTAGATATTAAGTTTCTAGGTGTGGTTGAATTGACAACTCAGCTGCTAATACTTGAGAATATTCTTTGGCTCCCCTTGTGTCGAATCAACAAATTTGGGTTGAATACTCTACCCTCAAAAACTGTTGCGATCACCTATACTTGTGGGTTATCATCCACAATTACACATGATGGTTTTGATGAATATAATGTGCATGTGCTTGCTACTCCTACTTACAATTATTATGAGAGGGGAACTTGATTTCTACTACACAACTTGTTCTTGTAGACTCGTGTTGAGCCCCAAGGGCAAAGTTTTGTAGGACAGTAGCAATTTTCCCTCGGGTGGATGACCTAAGGTTTATCAATCTGTGGGAGGCATAGGATGAAGATGGTCTCTCTCAAACAACCCTGCAACCAAATAACAAAAAGTCTCTTGTGTCCCCAACACACCAAAATCAATGGTATTTTGTATAGGTGCACTAGTTTGGCGAAGAGATGGCAATAAAAGCGTAGTAATGATAGTAGATATTGATTTTTGTAGTATTAGCAATAAAAAATAGCAAGGTAGCAAGTAACAAAACTTAGCACAAACGATATTGCAATGCTTAAAAATGAGGCCTAGGGTCCGTACTTTCGCTAGTGCAATCTCTCAACAATGCTAATATAATTGGATCATATAACCATCTCTGAACGTGCGATGAATAATCACTCCAAAGTTCCTATCTAGCGGAGAACATAAGACTAAATTGTTGGTAGGGTACAAAACCACCTCGAAGCTATTCTTTCTGATTGATCTATCCAAGAGTTTGTACTAAAATAACACCTAGTTATTCTTTCCAATCGATCTATCAAGAGTTCGTTCTAAAATTACACTAAGTTATTCTTTCTGATCGATCTACCAAAAGTTCATACTAAAATAACACCAAAGCAAATTCAGATTCATAATACTCAATCCAACACAAAGAACCTCAAAGAGTGCCCCAAGATTTCTACCAGAGAAATAAAAGACGAGAATGTGCATTAACCCCTATGCGTAGATTACCCCAGTGTCACCTCGGGAATCTGCGAGTTGAATGCCAAAACACAAATCAAGTGAATCAATATGATACCCCATTGTTACCACGGGTATTCATAGCAAGACATGAGTAAATAGCATAAAACTACTACTTTACAGGCTAGGGTTCCAAAAAACTACCGATTTTAATTTTTCTCAGATAACTTCCAAATGGGTGGTCGGCTCTTTCAAAAAACCCAAATCGTCAAGTGCTTTACGATTAATTGTGATTGTGACAGTTGGGCCCCACGTGTAAGAGCTCTGATTGTTTGACCGTTAGGGATGGGCCTACACACAAATTTAAAAAAGCAATCAGGTCCCCGTAGGTTTGTAAAAAAAGCAATCGGGTCCCTGTCACATCACGGCAACCATTGACGCGAGTTTGCGTGGAGCAACGATGTCGCCTCCTCTGGCCGGTGAGCTCCCCACCGCCTGCCACCAGTGATCACCGGAGATCAACCCCGGCTGCTCCTCCTCCTTGCTGCTTCTCTACACCACAGCTGACCAATGCTGGACGATGCCATCGGGCCGGTGGCCGCCTCTGCACTTTGCTTGGCGAGGACGCCGGCTCCCCATCACAAGCGGCGAGCCCTGACGGCCCTATGGTAGGCCGCGACCCCCAAGCGACTCCCCATGGCCAGCGGCGGCGTGGTGACCTGAGCGGTGCCCCATGGCCGGCGGCATCCCAGGCGGCTCCCGATGGTGCGCAGCGGCGCGATGACCGAAGCCGAAGCCCCACGGCGGCGCAGCTGGCGACGACCCCCGCCACGTATGAGGCCGTTGAGGCCTATGATCTCCTTGTCGCCAGGAGCTCCGGCGAGCTCCTACTAGCAACCGCGGAGGGGGGAGGGGGCATGTGGCATAGGGCGGCAGCCAGACCTGGCATAGGATGGCGGCGTGGGCCAGCAGTGTGGCCGGCGGCCATGGCGGTTCCTTCGCGAGGAGGGAGAGTGGGGAGAAGAAGGGAGGCAGAGAGGAGAAGATGACTAGATGAGAAGAGACACTGACGTGTGGGCCCCACATGTCAATTAAGGGTCAAACTAGCGTTTTTAGGTGTGGGTCCGACCTATCATAATCACGGTCAATAGATAAGCACTCGGCGATTTGGGTTTTCTGAAACAGCCGACCACCCATTTGGTATTTATGTGAGAGAAATTAAAAAACGATAGTTTTTTGGAACCCTAGCCTGTAAAGTAGTAATTTTATGATATTCATCAAGTGCCGTCAAATCCATAAAAGTATTCAATCCGATAGAACAAAATCTCAAAGGGAAAACTTAATTCATCACAACAAGATAGAGAGGGAGAAACACCATATGATCCAACTATATTAACAAAGCCCATGGTACATCAGGATCGTGACATCTCAAGAACATGAGAGAGAGAGAGAGAGAGTAAACACATAGCTACTGGTACAAACCCTCAGCCCCGAGGGTGGACTACTCCCTCCTCATCATGGTGGCCGCTTGGATGATGAAGATGGCCGCCGGTGATGATTTCCCCCTCCGGCGGAGTGCCAGAACAAGGTCTAGATTGGTTTCTCGTGGCTACAGAGGCTTGCGGCGGTGGAACTTCTGATCAAGGGTTACCCCGAGGGTTCTTGGAATATTTGGGAATTTATAGGGAAAACAGGCAGTGTGGGAGGCCACTGAGGTGGGCACAACCCACCTGGGCGTGCCTAGGCCCTCAGGCGCGTGATGCGGCTTGAAACTACGTCGGTATTTCCCCAAAGAGGAAGGAATGACGCAGCACAGTGACGGTAGGTATTTCCCCTAGTGATGAAACCAAGGTTATCGAACCAGTAGGAGAACCAAGCAACAACATGTAAATGGCACCTGCACACAAATAATAAATATTCGCAATCCAACGTATTAAAGGGGTTGTCAATCCCTTTTGGGTAACGGCACCAGAAATTGGAAAACGGACGTGAATAAATTGTAGTAGATTGATAGACCGAATGCCAAATAGAAATAAGAATAAATTACAGCAAGGTATTTTTGGGTTTTGGGGTTTTTGGGTTTAATAGATCTGAAAATAAAACGCAAATAAAATAGATCGCAAAGGCAAATAATATGAGAAAGAGACCGAGGGTCATAGGTTTCACTAGTGGCTTCTCTCTAGAAAAATAGCAGACGGTGGGTAAACAAATTACTGTTGGGCAATTGATAGAACTTCAAATAATCATGACGATATCCAGGCAATGATCATTATATTGGCATCATGTCCAAGATTAGTAGACCGACTCCTACCTGCATCTACTACTATTACTCCACACATCGACCGCTATCCAGCATGCATCTAGTGTATTAAGTTCATGGAGAAACGAAGTAATGCAATAAAACTATGACATGAAGTAGACAAGATCTATTTATGTAGAAATAGACCCCATCGTTTTATTCTTAGTAGCAATGATACATACGTGTCGGTTCCCCTTCTGTCACTGGGATCAAGCACCGTAAGATCGAACCCACTACAAAGCACCTCTTCCCATTGCAAGATAAATAAATCAAGTTGGCCAAACAAAACCCAGAGAAGAAATACGAGGCTATAAGCAATCATGCATATAAGAGATTAAAGAAACTCAAATAATGTTCATGGATAAAAAGAGATAGATCTGATCATAAACTCAAAGTTCATCGGATCCCAACAAACACACCGCAAAAGAGGTACATCATATGGATCTCCAAGAGACCATTGTATTGATAATCAAACGAGATAGAGGAAGCCATCTAGCTACTAACTATGGACCCGAAGGTCTACAAAGAACTACTCACGCATCATCGGAGAGGCACCAATGGAAGTGGTGAACCCCTCCGTGATGGTATCTAGATTGGATCTGGTGGTTCTGGACTCTGCGTTGGCTGGAATTGATTTTCGTTGACTCCCTAGCATTTTTGGAATATTTGGGTATTTATAGAGTAAAGAGGCGGTCCGAGGGACACCCGAGGTGGGCACAACCCACCAGGGCGCGCCTGGGCCTCCAGGCGCGCCCTGGTGGGCTGTTCTCCCCTCGTAGCAGCCCCCAGGTGCTTCTTCGGCCCATTGGTTGTCTTCTGGTCCAAAAAATCCAAAAAAAGTTCCGATGCATTTGGACTCCATTTGGTATTGATTATCTACGACGTAAAAAACATGCAAAAAACATCAACTGGCACTTAGCACTATGTCAATAGGTTAGTACCAAAAAATGATTATAAAACATCCAAGATTGATAATATAACATCATGGAACAATCAAAAATTATAGATACGTTGGAGACATATCAGCATCCCCAAGCTTAATTCATGTTCGTCCTTAAGTAGGTAAATGACAAAAACAGAATTTTTGATGTGGAATGTTGCCTAACATGTCATCTCATATTCTTTTCTTCATAGCATGGACATTTGGACTTTTTTATTGTTCAAAGCAATAGTCTAGTTTTCACATGATAACTTAAATACTCAAGCATATCAACAAGCAACCATGTCTTGCAAAATATCAACGCTAAAATAAGCTATCCCTAGCCCGTCATGCTCAACCATTGATCCATTCATGAAACACACTCGCATATTAACTACACCCAATGCTCAAGTACGATCATAGTGCCTCCTAGTTTGTGCTTTTATAAGAGAAGATGGAGACTCAAATTCAAAAATAAAAATTGCATGAAGTAAAAGAAAGGCCCTTCGTAGAGGGAAGTAGGGATTTGTAGAGGTGCCAGAGCTCAAAGCAAAAATTAAGAGATAAAAACATTTTGAGAGGCATACTTTTCCCACCAACGGAAATGACTTAGAGTTCCCAACACTTTCCATGCTAGATATATCATAGGCGGTTCCCAAACAGAAATTAAAGTCCATTCCTTTTTCCACCATACTTTCACTTTCCATGACTAGTCGTATCCATAGGTGCCTTCCATACCAACACTTTCCAAGGAATTTATTATTTGACAATATAAAGTAAATTCATTTTTCATTTCGGGACTGAGCATCCCTAATACATTTTCCTTACTCTCGTGCAATGACAAGTGAATAAACACTCAATGTGAGAATAACACATCTAGCATGGAAAATATTAGCCACCCCTCACCGCCTCGCAAGCGGTACGAGCACACAAAAGAGAAATTTATTTTTAATATTAGAGATGGCACATGCAAATTTTCTTAGAACAGCAAAAGAATACCGTATATAGGTAGGTATAGTGGACTCATGTGGCAAAACTGGTTTAACGGATTTTGGATGCACAAGTAGTGATCATACTTAGTGCAAAATGAAGGCTAGCAAAAGATTGAGAAGTGACCAACCAAGAAACGAATAATGTCATAAGCGAGCATTAAGCATAATTAACACCGAATAATGCACCACAAGTAGGATATAATTTCATCGCATGACTATTGACTTTCGTGATTGCATAGGGAATCACAAAAGAATAATTACTCATCAAGATGACTCACATATCACATCATCATATCTCAAAAATATTACTAAGAAACAAGTTTATTTTGTCCAATGATCTTCATTAAAGTTTTATTATATTCTTCTTGGATATCTATCACTTTGGGACTAATTTTCATGTGTTGCTTTTGATAAGCTCAAACAAATATAAGTGAAGATCATGAGCATAGTATTTCTTTATCTCAAATTAATTTAAGTGAAGCAAGAGAGAATTTCTTGAAAATTTTAATAACTCTCAAATAAATCTAAGTCAAGCAAGAGAGCATTTCTTCAAAAATACTAAAGCACACCTGTAACACCCTCGATGCGACTATATCTCCCATGTGTCGAGGCACGACTTAGAGGCATAATCGCATTGAAGGCATATGTCGCAAGTCAGGCAATCATCACAAACATCCCATGTAATATAGATAAATAAAAGGGATAACATAGTTGGCTTACACTCGCCACGTCAATCAAGTACATAAATAACATACATCATCCAAACACTCATGGCCCGACTACGGCGCCAAAACAAAAGATAACCCAACAAGAGACATGGTCCCGATCACCCCAACTGGGCACCACTACTGATCATCAGGAAAATAAACATAGTATCGCTGAGAGTCCTCGTCGAACTCCCACTTGAGCTCGTACGCGTCACCTGGAGCGGAATCACCTGGACCTGCATCTGGTGTAATAGTAATCTGTGAGCCACAGGGACTCAGCAATCTCGCACCCTCGCGATCAAGACTATTTAAGCTTATAGGTAGGGTAAGGTAAATATATGTGGAGCTGCAGCAAGCGACTAGCATATATGGTGGCTAACTTACTCGCGAAAGAGAGCGAGAAGAGGAGGCAAAGCGCGAGCGAGAAACTAGAGGACAACCTGCGCAAGCATTACTCCAACATCGTGTCCACTTCTCGGACTCCGCCGAGAAGAGGCCATCACGGTAACACACACAGTTGATTCATTTTAATTAAATTAGGGTTCAAGTTATCTCCAACCGGACATTAACAAATTCCCATCTGCCCATAACCGCGGGCACGGCTTTCGAAAGTTCAAATCCCTGCAGGGGAGTCCCAACTTAGCCCATGACAAGCTCTCACGGTCAACGAAGGAATAGACCTCCACCCGAGACATTCCGATCAGACTCGGTATCCCGGTACAACAAGACACTTCGACAGGTTAAAACAAGACCAGCAACATCGCTCGAATGTGCCGACAAATCCCGATAGGAGCTGCACATATCTCATTCTCAGGGCACACTCAGATGAGCTCTCCATACAACTAAAACCAAACCTCGAGTTTCCCCGAGGGGGCGCTGCACAGGACTCTAGTTCGGACCAACACTCAGAGGAGCACTGGCCTGGGAGGGTTCAAAATAAGATGACCCTCGGGCTCCGGAAACCCAAGGGAAAAAGAGGCTAGGTGGCAAATGGTAAAACCAAGGTTAGGCATTGCTGGAAAAGCTTTAATCAAGTCGAACTATCAAGGGGTTCCCATTATAACCCAACCGCGTAAGGAACGCAAAATCCGGGAACATAACATCGATATGACGGAAACTAGGGCGGCAAGAGTGGAACAAAACTGTAGCGACCCGACCCGAATGGATCAAGTCTCTATGCTTAAGTGTCATCCCTGGATCGGTATGCTGACACACACAGTACTCGAGGATTTATAAAAGAGGTAAATCACATGTATAAGTAACGTGAATACTATTACCTCAATCCAAATAGCGGAAGCAACAAGGTTGTGGATTCCCATCAACACCAACGGCAAAGTTGAGTGTAGAAATCGTAACCCTAACGTATCACTTACTCGTCGTAAGAAACCTGCAACATGAGACGTTGCAGCCCGAAAACGGGTCAGTACATTGAATGTACTGGCAAATTCACACCATAGAGAATGATGAATAAAGGCTATCACTACATGCATATTTGGCTGGTGGAAAAGCTCTATGGTTATAAGATTTTTGCGAAAAGCCAATTTTTCCCTACTACAAAGGAATAAATTTTATTTAGCTATCATGGTGGTTGTTAAACATTGAGAATGGTTGACAGCATTCTCAATCCCAATTAAAAGTAATCATTAAAACCCAATAATTTAAATAAAGTAACATGACGAGATCAACAGGATAATCCAAGAACTAGATACTCAAGATGTCCATAACCGGGGACACGGCTAATCATGATTAGTTTGTATACTCTGCAGAGGTTTGTGCACTTTTCCCCACAAGACTCGATCGCCTCCGTTTGGTTTCTCGCACTACATGGTGTTTGAGAAACGGATGACCAAGACATAGTCTTTCAGAAGCGCTACCACCTTACAACGAAGTAGACCGTACCACCTACAACCCCTACATCTGCTAGTCTACCCCTATAAGAGTTCGCACTACTTAGTCAACTATGCCAGAGCCCATAATGGCTTGTGGCTGCACACGTAAGTTTCTAGCATGAATGATCTTATGATCCCTTTGAGCCTGGGTGGCGGTCCATAAAAAACAGGCAAGTCCTGATAGACATCAGGTGCCTCAATCCACCCAGATGTGTGTTTAAGTTGCCACCTTAGATAAACCATTAAAATTATCAATCTCACATCTGTCATGGATTTCACTCACCCAATCCACGTCTACTAGCATAGCATGGCATAATAAGCAAACGTAGAAGTAACTCCCAAGGGTTTCATAATAATACAGGTAATAGGTACTACCTCATCTACTTCCCATCCCACAATTTAATTAGATCATAATCATGCAATGTGAGAGGGTTGATCTAATGCAATAAAACATGGGTTGTAGAAAAGGTATGATCAAAGTGTGAACTTGCCTGCAATGTTGATGAAGATGATGCGCACTCAAAACTCTTGATAGATCTACTCGTCACACTCCGGTCAATCTATCGTACTCAAGCAATTGTAACCACACAATAAGTACTCATCTAATGCACAGGTAAAACTCGAACAAGAGAACGAACCAGAAAGTTCAACTTAAGAACTCTGGTTGCAAAGAAAGAAAAGAACCGAACAAAGAAACCGAAAACAAACGGCGGAAGAAACAACTCGGTTCTAGAAGGTTGACACTAGGTCAAATTTTACTGTAGCAAAAACTTGTTTAAGTTGATTAGACGGAACGGCGGTTTCGAGACGAAACTCCAGGCGCTTGAATCACCTGATTCCGATAAACGAGCGAAAATAAAGACTAGAAAGAAGATCGGATCTGAGATCGCGATCGGAGAGAACGCGGAATAAATCTGACGAGAAAGAAAACGAAGAACGGTTAAACGAACGGACGTTCGTTAACCTAGAAGAATCCAGTGATCACGTTCGTTGAGACGAACGGTCCAAAAGAAGAACGAAAACCGATCTAGGGTTTTCGGAAAAGAAATCGGAACGAAAAACCGATCTAGAAAACCGGAATGGTTTAGCGAAGAACCGGAAAGAAAACGAATCGGAAGAAACGGAACGATCTAGAAGAAAACCAATCCAAGGGAAAAGAAGGGACGCGGCGCGGTACCTCCGGCGAGGTCTCCGGCGAACGGGGGCTCCGGCGGCGGCGGCGGTGACGCAGGGCGGCGGCGGTGCAGTGACGCATGGCGGCGGCGGCGGTGTATGACGGCGGCGGCGGCACTAGGGTGTGGGGTGGCGGCGTTGGGCACGGCGTGGTGTAGGGCGCGACGCGGCGCGGTTGAGGGCGCGGGGTGGGGCGCGGCTTGGAGAGGAGATGGACTTGGGATTTTGTGTGGGGAGAGGGGGGTGTGGGGGTATTTATATAGGTGAGGGGAGAGTAGACTTGGGGTAGGGGACAAGAAATAGGAGAGATCAACTAGGAAAAGAAACGAAACAAAGGAAAGAGGGGGCTAAAGTCCTTTTAGGACTCGGTTTAGAGCAAGAGGCGGCGCGGCCGGCCAGCTCCTGGCGCGCCTGGCGCTGCGCTCGCAAGGAGGCTGAGGCGGTTGGCTAGCTGGGCCTTGGCCCGGTTGGCCTTTGGATTTTTTTTAACGGTTTTGCTCGCAGAAAAAATAAAAGAAAACTAAACGAAACGGGCTCCAAAATCACTAAAGTAAATTTTCCCCGACTCCTAAAAATGAGCCGAACAAAATGAACTTTTCTCCGGGCCTAAAATACAATTTTCGAAAAGGCGCATTTTTCCCTATCCAGATAAACACGCGCAAGAAACACCGGAAAACAAAATTTGATCTATTTATTAAATCTTCATTTTTCCTAAATTTTGGGAAAGTCATATTATTCCCTCTCATATAATTTGACATCGGAAAAATATGTGAAGATAAAATAAATAAATCAAACGACCCTCTTTCAAAATTTGAGAAAACTCCCAACTCATATTTCATATAATTTGAAGAAGTCATTTTATCTTCTCTCGTGAAAATCATTGAGTTGCATAGAGTTGCAGAATTGGAAATATTTTTCCAAATGAAATTCAAATGTTTTCAGCACCCCTTGTCATTTAAATAAATGGAAGAAGTCATGTCATCTTCTCTCCAGGGTTTCGTGGTGAAAAGAATTTGAATTTACAGAGATCAAAAAGCAAATATGAAAGTTTGGGAATGTCCTTTTATCCCCTCTCATTTAACTTTCAAAAAGTTTCGAATTCACTCACTTTCAGACAATCAATCAAACAATCAATCAATCTATCTATTTGTTTATAACATTCCAAAATTTAGAATTTTGGGATGTTACAAACCTGCCACCCTTAAAATGAATCTCGTCCTCGAGATTCGGAGAGGCTAGAAAGAAAAGGTTAGGGTTTGGGGGTCTCCTCAAAATCCATCGATCATCACACGGTGTCTGGGGTGCTACCACCCTTAGAAGCATGGTTACAGCTCCATCGAATCTCATATAGTCCATCCTTATTCTTGACAGTGTCGGTCTTCTCAGATCCTTGAGAAAATTTCTTCTCTGGCTTTTTTGGTAGTGGCGTAACCTTTTCCTCAATTCTTTTGTCCTTTCATCTTGGTAAGGTTATTCCAAGATTGGGTCTTCTTAGCTGACGGGTCTGGCGCGAAACTAAACAGCTATCGATATCTCATGGTGGTCAACAATTTATGGTTTCTCCTGCAGGAAATGGGTCTTGGTTGATCCTCACCTTATAACCTACGATTGGCAAAAGCTTGCCTTCTACAAGGGAAAAATACCTATACCATTCTAAGGTTTAAATAAGGTTTAATATCGCCGTCTCTCTACTATAGGTAAGTCACTCAGATTTACCATCCCATATAGCAGGGCGAATAATAAGAGTAAGTCGGTATGGTGATCAATCCATCCCGCACCCAAATCATTACCCTGTATACAGTTTAGCGAATCTCGCATACTAACACTTGGTCATCCTCACAAGCATTGCAGAATTTCTCTTGTCGACGAATCAAGTTCGGATATATCCATAGATTCTGCAAGCCAGACAAACATCTATCGTTCCTTCACAACTCTCAGGTTTTGCGTCACTCCTATAAAATCGTCTATCGATAAAATCGTAACTTCTTCCAGGGTTTTTTCCTTCAGCAAGAATGTGCTTGCTTCTTGGCAGGTCCTGGGGCCTGTGGGTTATGGCACACCTCATCACTTGTAGTCCTTGAACTTATCATCAGGCAACTGATCATTATTCCAACTTCCAACTTCCTAGTATTCTTAAATCCATCCAATTGTACTGTCTTCCTTCCTTCTATTGGCACCAAACTAGGACATGATTACTCAGACTCATCATGGAGTTTCCATTGATCCATATTTCCGACATCATACCTCCTTTATATCCAATAGTAATTCATCTCTTCATCCTCGTGGGATATCCCATATACCGAGATAAAAACTTATACTTATGAAGTCCATATTCACTTCGTGGAACATCATTATCCTTTCCAGGGTCAAGCATCCTTACAGGGGAATATTGGCCATCTCTGCATGGCACTTCTTCAACTGGGAAACGTGAAACACACCATGAACTCCTGACAGTCCTTCAGGTAACTCCAACTTGTAGGCCACTTCTCCCATACGATCCAAAACTCAGTATGATCCTACAAATCTCGGGGCTAACTGTCCCTTAACTCCAATACGTTTAACTCCTCGCATAGGGGACACGCGAAGATATACTTTGTCTCCAATTTCATAGACTACCCCCTTGAGTTTTTGAGTCTATCTAACTCTTCTATCTGGACTGAGCTACTTTCAGTCTATCTCAAATCAACTTAACCTTCTCTTCTGACTCCTTGATCACATTTGGTCCAAACAACTGACGTCTCCAACTTCATCCCACATACTCTTGGGGCATCACACATATCAAGACAAAACTCGTATTCCTTTTGTCCGAAATCCACTCAGTGGAGTATCCTTATCTTTTCCAGGGGTCAAGGGTTTTTACAGGGTACTACCACCCTTAAAATGCACAAATCTTCCATAGACCATATTTCTCATATCCTCAAAATGGCCAAAATCATTCTTCATAGAGTAACAACTCATAAAATCCATATCAGTACCAACGATGCTAACTTTATTGATTCTCAATTATTACAATCTCCTGTTTTTCATTACATGCCTCAACTCAACACCTTAATAAAAAAGAAAATGTTCTCACTACTACTACTATATTTCTTCTGTTACAAACTCAACTATTTTATCACAAGTCGCCTGCTCCTTCGGACAATCTCTGCAAAGTGCCCTGCTTCATTACAACGGAAACATATTACTTCTGACAAGTATCAAGGTTTCCTTTTTGGGCAACTGTTGAGGTAGTGCCCTGACTCCTTGCACCTATAACAGATGATATGACTCAGGTTCCTCCTGGGCTCCAATCGTTTTCTCTTCCGGGACTTTTCCATTCCAATCAGGGCTTCTATTTCCTGTGGGTCATATTCTACTTCCTCTGTCGGGAATTCTACTAGATCCCCATTCAAACAATTTTGGGAGATGTGTCCTTCTTCTCCACATGAATAGCATGACTTGGTGCAGGGTTTAATTGGTTCCTCTTTCGGTGTGTCCTTCACCTCTTCCTTCATCGCATGTTCTTCTAAACTTTCCATAAGAGCTCCTTTCATTGCTTCTTCCTTCTGCGTGATGGTTCTTTGTACCAAGGGGTAAATGTGACACTGAGCAGGGTAGTGGGTAGTCCCTTCACACAAGAAACAAGTGATCTGCCTAGTTGGGCATTCTTTAGTTGGGTGACTTCCTTCACAGTTAGGACATTCATCCTTGTGTTCTTTATGGTTGTGTCCTATTTCTCCACAAATCTTGCATGCACATGGTTTCCTCATATCCTTTCCATAAGACTTCAACTTCCGGGAAACAAGCCGAGACTTTGGCAGAGTCAACTTTAATTCTTTCCAAGTGGTTACTCCTTGCCATCCATTGATCGTTTGGTACATCTTCCACCAAGTAGCAGCACCTCTTTCAAAACATTGAAGAGCATGCTGGGCCATATCCTTTCCGGCTATAGGGTTGTTCTCCATTTGATCCTCCATGTTCTGAATCCATTGGTCCGTCTCCAATTGACTTATCGGTCCAGAAAATACAAGCTCATCTTCATTCATCCTCTATTTGGTCCATGTGGGTTTGGGGTGAGATAAGAAAGATAGAGAGGGATACACACAATACAAACAAAGGTTTTGAAAAGACAGGTTTTATTGTGGCTGTCGGAAAAGCATCAAACAAATGACAGCTCACAATCATCGCATCTAAAGTAGGTATATAATAGGGGTTTGGTCTTCTAAAGGTCAACGTCGTCAAACTCTTCCAGTTTTGTTCATGCCTCCAACGGCTTCTTCTCATCGTGCTTGTCTTTCTCAAGTTCTTTTGCCAGATCAACTCTGTTGACGCGAAGTCTCTCGTGACGTCCTTCAATATTTTGGAGTTGCGTTCCAAACTTCTGGTTTCAACATCCTTGGCATGAGCCATGGTCATACTGTCCTTCAGTTCCTGACAAATCTCCGGTATCTCGAGGTTGTAGCTCCTCCAGCTTGGCTACTTCAACTTCTGGGTCCTAAGTTCTTTATGAAATGCTCCTTGTCTAATACGGCTTCATGGAGCTCCACCTTAACTTCTTGATGTACTACTCCAGATCCTGGTGATACACCGACTAAGGTTAAAACTTTATCTTACTAATAGGTGCTCCATCAGCCTTCTTCCATCAAATCCATTCTGAAGAAATGCATCCTTAACTCAGCACGGTGATAGTAGCGTCAGCGGGCGATGACATCACGAATAACCATGTTCCTGCTCTTGTCATTTCCATGAGCTTTCATTCCATAGTTGATATCTCCCAACTCATATTTCATATAATTTGAAGAAGTCATTTTATCTTCTCTCGTGAAAATCATTGAGTTGCATAGAGTTGCAGAATTGGAAATATTTTTCCAAATGAAATTCAAATGTTTTCAGCACCCCTTGTCATTTAAATAAATGGAAGAAGTCATGTCATCTTCTCTCCAGGGTTTCGTGGTGAAAAGAATTTGAATTTACGGAGATCAAAAAGCAAATATGAAAGTTTGGGAATGTCCTTTTATCCCCTCTCATTTAACTTTCAAAAAGTTTCGAATTCACTCACTTTCAGACAACCAATCAAACAATCAATCAATCTATCTATTTGTTTATAACATTCCAAAATTTAGAATTTTGGGATGTTACAAAAACACTAGGCGAGAGGCCGAGCCTTCCACCCTTTACCAAGTATATAGATGCATTAAGATAACATGGCAATATAATGATATCCCAACAAGTAAATAAATGTTCCAACAAGGAACGGTCTCCAATCTTCACCTGCAACTAGCAACGCTATAAGAGGGGCTGAGCAAAGCGGTAACATAGCAAATCAACGGTTTGCTAGGACAATGGTGGGTTAGAGGCTGAACATGGCAATTTGGGAAGGCTTGAAAGCAAGTGGTAGGCATCGTAGCATTGGCATAGCAAAAGAGCGAGCAAACTAGCATAGCAAAGATAGTAGTGATTTCGAGGGTATGATCATCTTGCCTGCAAAGCTGTTAGAGTTGACTAGATCCTCGAAAGCAAACTCAACGGGCTCCTCGTTAGCGAACTCGTCTCCCGGCTCTACCCAAACGAGGCAAACAAGCAACAAGAACACAATCAACCACGTGCAAGGATTAAACAAGATGATGCAATGATGGTATGCTATGCGGGATGCGATGCGGGATGCATATGCAAGATATGACAGGAAATGCATGAACCTAGCCTCAACTTGGAAAACCAAGTGTGCCACTGGAAAGATGAGATGAAATCGCTTGAAAACGATATAAAGATCATCGGAATCGGAGTTACGGTTTGGAAATGGCAAGCGATTCAAATATGACACCGGTCTGCGATTTACAGCAAGTAGTCATCTAAATGCAATGAGATGAACATGCTACAGCACCCAAACATGGCATCAAAACACATGGCAGGGATGCATTCAAGATGCTTAACAAAAGTCTAGCACTGAGCCACGGCCAATTCATCCATTAGGAGGTTCAAACAAGCTTGGCAAAAATGCAAATGGTAAACAGATCTCAGACTTAGTAAAATTAACACTTGTCTGAAATTTCAGATCATATAGCCCTCTTCGGAGCAACAAAACAACAAGCTACAGGACCTGAACATGACAAAGTAAAACATGGCATGGAGCTACTCAACAAGCTTAACAAAAGTCCCTTAGTGACCTTAAGCCAAAAGGGATCGGAAAATATACTAACAAGCACACGAACATAGCAAAAACATAATCAGTTTTCAGACTTACTGAAAACTGACACATGCTGAAATATAACTCAAGTAGGCATGTTCACGAGCTCGATGCACTCACTATGGTGCAAGTCATGGCAAGACAAGCATATATCCATTAAGAAGGCACAAAATTTAAGCTAGACATGGCAAGAACAATGGCATATCATGCACGAATCAACTACAATAACATCGGCAAAATCGCAAACAAGTTGACGATCTACCCAGATTCACAACGAAGCAAAAGTAGAGCTCGATTGACTCAAACTAGGGTGCTCCATATATGCAAACAAAGACATGGATGGATAGAGAACTACTATATTAACAAAAGTCCTTTACTGATCATCCTCAAAAGAGGCACGGATCACTAGGAAACAACATGAACATATGGCATAATGAGATAAACAATCCCAGGACTTAGTGAAATTACTAAGTCCGTGAAAACAGAATTACCGAGTGCCTCACTTTGCAAGCTTGCACTAGTCACCACACACATCACAAAAATACATGGGTTGCACCTCTGGAAATATAACAAAACCCTTAACAAAACATACGTAGAGCTCATGGGCATATCATGCACACAATAATCATGGCAAAAATGAAAAATGTCTAAGATGGAGTAGCAGATCTGACAAATAACTCAAGTAGCCCTCTTCTAACAGCATTTCGGGCATCAAGATGGCCTCAAATGAAAATGATGCAATGGAATGAAATGATGTACTCTCTGAGATGAACATTTTGCTGTGCTATATGCATGAATCGGAGCTACGGATGAGGAGTTATGGCCTGTCAAAGATTGCAAACAAATACTAGAAAAACAGGGCAAAAGTCAGCCCTAAACCAATCCGGATCTGGATCTGCGCGCAACCCGAGGTTCGCCGGACTTCGAGCTCCTGTTCGTCGGAGTTCTTGCCGGAGTAGAGGAGGAGGCCGGCCAGGGAGAGGAAGGGGCCGGGGCGGCGCCGGTGGAGCTCGCCGGAGCGGTGGCGGTGGTGGTCGGCCGGTGCGGCGGGGCCGGAAGAAGGGCGCGGCAAGCCGGTCGTCTCGCCGGCGAGGGGCGCGGTGAACGGAGCGGGATCCGCAGCGGAGGGGGCGGCGGGCACCCTGAGACGAAGGAGACGGCGGCGGGGTGCGGGCGGTCCTCGGCCCGGGCGGGAGCGGCGGAGGGCCTGGCCTGGGCCTGCGCGGGCCTGGCATGGCAGAGGCGGGGAAGTGGTCCGGGGCGCCAGGTGGCGGCTCCCGATTGGCGGCGGCGAATGCGTCCGGCCCGGACGGACGTGTCCGGCCGGCGCGGAGGAATTTTTTAGGGTTTCGGGCAGGAAGGAGATCCGAATCTCGGGGGGGGGGGTCTATTTATAGAGATCTAGGGAGCTACGAGAGTACAAATGAGGTGCGGTTTTCGGCCACGCGGTCGTGATCTAACGCTCTAGATGATGGAGAGGGTTTTGGTGGGTTTTGGGCCAAATTGGAGGGGTGTTGGGCTGCAACACACACGAGGCCTTTTCGGTCCCTCGGTTAACCGTTGGAGTATCAAACGAAGTTCAAATGATACGAAACTTGACAGGCGGTCTACCGGTAGTAAACAAGGCCGCTTGGCAAGTCTCGGTCCAATCCGGAACTGTTTAATCCCCACACATGAAAGAAAGGTAGAATTGACCACCGGAGGAGAACGAAGCGCCAGAATGCAAAACGGACAACGGGGAAAATGCTCGAATGCAAGAGATGAACATGTATGCAAATGCAATGCACATGATGACATGATATGAGATGCATGACAAAATAAAACAACACACGGAGACAAAGACCCGAACCCGAGAAAAAAATAAAATAACTTAACGCCGGAAACGGCAAGAGTTGGAGTACAAATTGGGAAAGTTATATCCGGGGTGTTACAACACTCCAACACTACGAAAAGATCTTGTCCCGAGATCTAGGACTGAAAGAACGCCGGGTACTCAGAATGGAGGTGATCCTCGCGTTCCCAGGTAGCTTCACAGTCGGAATGGTGTGACCACTTGACATTGAGGAACTTGATCGACTTGTTGCGAGTCTTGCGTTCAGTCTCTTCAAGGATAGCAACTGGGTGCTCACGATAGGAGAGATCTTCTTGGAGCTCAATGGCCTCGAAGTTTACGGTGCGGTCAGGCGTCTTGAAGCACTTTCGGAGCTGAGAGACATGGAACACATCATGAACATTTGCAAAGTTTGAAGGAAGCTCGAGTTGATAGGCGAGGTCGCCTCCCTTGCTGACAATCTTGAAAGGTCCAACTTATCTGGGGGCAAGCCTCCCTTTGATACCGAAGCGACGGGTCCATTTCATAGGACAGACGCGGAGGTAAACATGATCTCCGATCTCGAAAGCCAAATCACGGTGCTTACTATCATAGTAGCTCTTCTGACGGGATTGGGCTGCTTTGAGGTTATCTCGAATGACTTTGCACATTTCTTCTGCCTCTGTGATTAAGTCATTTCCCAAAAGCTGACGTTCACCGGTTTCAGACCAGTTGAGAGGGGTACGGCACTTCCTACCATACAGAATTTCAAATGGGGCCTTGCCCGAACTTGCTTGAAAACTGTTGTTGTAGGAGAATTCAGCATAATGAAGACATTCCTCCCACTTCATGCCGAAGGAGATCACACAAGCCCTGAGCATATCTTCAAGAATCTGGTTGACACGCTCAACTTGACTGCTAGTTTGAGGATGGAAAGCAGTGCTGAAGCGGATGTTGGTGCCCATGGCCTTCTGAAAAGAATCCCAAAACTTTGAGGTAAAGATGCTGCCACGGTTTGAAGATATCACTAGAGGAATACCGTGCAGAGAGACAATTCGAGAGGTATAGAGTTCCGCCAATTGAGCTGCAGTGATCGACTCTTTGATAGGCAGAAAATGAGCCACTTTAGTGAGTTTGTCGATGACAACGAATATAGCATCATTGCCACGCTTGGACTTTGGAAACCCAATCACGAAGTCCATTTCAATGTGGTCAAACTTCCATTCTGGAATGGCAAGAGGTTTTAGGACACCAGCTGGCCTTTGGTGTTCTGCCTTCACTCTTCTACAGACATCACATTCATTCACGAATTGAGCGATCTCGCGCTTCATTCGAGTCCACCAATAAGCCTGCTTGAGATCCTGATACATCTTCGTGCTCCCAGGGTGGATGGAGAGGAGAGAATTGTGAGCCTCGTTCATGATCACTTTACGAAGTTCACCTTTGGGCACAACAATACGATCCTCGAAGAAGAGAGTGTCCTTGTCATTAAGGCAGTAGCACTTGTACTTGGGTTGACTCTTGGCAATCCCAATCTTCACCTTTTTCACCATTGCATCAAGAAGCTGGGCTTGGCGAATCTGGTCTTCCAAGGTAGGAGAGACTTGAAGGTTGGCGAGGAAACCTTGAGGAACAACTTGCAGATTAAGTTTGCGGAAAGCTTCACAAAGCTCGGGTTGATAAGGCTTGAGTATCAGACTGTTGCAATACGCTTTCCTGCTCAAAGCGTCAGCAATCACATTGGCTTTGCCTGGAGTATACTCAATACTCGGATTATACTCTTGAATCATTTCGACCCATCGAGTTTGCCTGAGGTTGAGATTAGGCTGAGTGAAGATGTACTTGAGACTCTTGTGATCAGTGAAAATGTCCACTTTTCTTCCCAATAGAAGATGTCTCCAAGTCAAAAGAGCATGCACAACTGCCTCCAACTCGAGATCATGAGTGGGGTAGTTCTTCTCATTAGGCTTCAACTAGCGAGAGGTATAAGCAACAACTTTCTTCTCTTGCATCAACACTGCGCCAAGACCTTGGAGAGAGGCATCACAAAAGACCTCGTACGGTTTGGATTCATCAAGCGGAGTCAGAACTGGAGCAGTGATCAATTTCTCTTTCAAAGTGTTGAAAGCAGTATCACACTCCGGAGACCAAACGTACTTGACGTGCTTCTGAAGAAGATTTGAGAGAGGCTTCGCGATCTTGGAAAAGTTTTCAACGAATCTTCGGCAGTAGCTTGCGAGACTGAGGAAGCTACGGAGTTGCTTCACATTCTGAGGAGGTTCCCAATTCACAATTGCAGACACCTTCTCAGGATTCACGGCAATGCCCTTGGCAGAGATGATATGACCAAGATAAAGAACCTCATCGAGCCAAAATTCACACTTGGAGAACTTGGCGTAGAACAGGTGTTCCCTCAGCTTATCAAGAACCAAACGCAAGTGCTTGGCATGATCTTCCTTGTTCTTCGAGAAAACCAGAATGTCGTCGAGATACACCAAAACGAAGTCATTGGTGTAGGCATTGAAGATGAAGTTCATCATGCGAGAGAACGTTGGAGGAGCGTTGACGAGGCCAAAAGACATGACAGTGTATTCATATGAACCATAGCTTGTCCTAAAAGTCGTCTTGGGAATATCTTGCTCACGAATTCGAATCTGATGATAACCCATACGGAGATCAAGCCTGGAGAATACTTGGGCACCCTTGAGTTGTTCGAACAGCTCGTTGATGTTGGGAAGTGGGTATTTGTTCTTGATGGTATTCTTGTTCAATGGACGGTAATCAGCACAAAGTCGGTCCGTTCCATCCTTCTTCTTCACAAAAAGAACACCACAACCCCACGGAGAAGAACTAGGCCGGATGAGACCCATTCTTTCTTGAATATCGAGTTGTTTCTTCAGCTCCTTCAACTCTTCAGGTCCGAGCATGTAAGGACGCTTGCACACAGGTTCCGTACCGGGCTCAAGATCAATAACGAATTCAACTGGCCGGTGCGGAGGCATTCCTGGAAGCTCTTCTGGAAAGACGTCTTGATATTCGCAAACGACTGGAATCTGCGAGATAGCATCCAGTTCACCCTTCTCATTGAGAGAAAACAGACGGATGGTATCATCACAAGCGGCAAAGACAATTACATCCTTAGACGAATGAGTCAATTGAATCTGCCTGGCAGCACAATCAAGATGTGCCTTGTGCTTAGAAAGCCAATCCATTCCGAGAATAAGATCAATATCCGAGTCGCCCAGAACAATAGGAGAAGCTAGAAATTTGTAGTCGCCCAACGTGATAGTAATATCCGGGACACAGAAATTAGCTGTCATTTGCTTGCCCGGTGACACAATTTGCAAAGAATTTTGCAGATGCTGATAATCGCACTCATACTTAGATGCAAAAGGTTTGGAAATGAAGCAATGCGATGCGCCAGTGTCAAAAGGAACTTTTGCAGGAATATCGTTAACAGGAAGGTTACCCATGATCACATCTGGCGAGTCCTTTGCCTGAGCTGCATTCAGCAAGTTGACCTTGGCAGACTTGGGGTTATGCTTGACCACAGCTGTACTTGCCGATCTGACAGGAGGAGGAGGAGGAAGACGCCTCTGGTTGAAACACTTGTTGGCATAGTGACCCTTCTGTTGGCACTTGTTGCACGTGACCTCTGAAAGCGGACGGTGGTATGGAGCACTCGATCTTGGAGCTTGTGACGAAGTCTTGCTCTGAAAGCCAGGGTTGGGTGGGTGGGAAGAACCACTACCACCTTTGCTCTTCTGCTGATACGGCTGACGGAACGAAGGAGGAGGAAGCCAAAACTTCTGCTGCTTGGCCACTTGAGTAGAGGAAGAAGGAGTAGTGTCTCTGGCTCGCTTCTTGGAAGCACCACACCTCAACTGAGCAGCCTCTTGCTTCAGTGCCATGTTGTAGAACTCATCATACCTCAACGGCTCAAAGAAAACAAGAGCGAGCTGAATTTCTTCTCTGAGACCACCCCTGAACTGGTATATCATGCTCTTCTCATCAGGTACGTCCTGCTTGGCAAAGCGGGCAAGCTTCTGGAACAACTTGTTGTAGTCATAGACAGACAAAGAGCCTTGCTTCAGGTTGCGGAATTCCTCACGCTTACTTTCAGTCACACTCTGAGGGATGTGATGAGCTCGGAAATCTTGACAAAATTCATCCCAAGTGATCAGACATCCACCTCTGGAGTCCTTGTACTGCTGGAACCACTCTGCAGCTTGATCTTTGAGCTGGAAGGAAGCGAACTTGACGAAATCTTCAGGCCTGACGTTACTACACTCAAAATGCTTACACAGATCCACAAGCCAATCGTCAGCATCGGTTGCCTCAACACAATTACTGAACATCTTTGGCCCATTAGCAAGGAACTGGTTCAGTGTAGCAAAGTGGTTCTGATTGTTGCCTTGATTCCCTTGATTGCCTTGATTGCACTCTTGGAGGATTTGCATGATCAACTGCGTGTTTGCATTGGTTGCGGCCATCACAGCTTGCCATGCCTCCGGAGGAGGTGGAGGTGGTGGCGGATCAGGATTCGGAGTCGTGCGCGTTGGAGGAGCCATCCTGAAGAGGTTGACATCCATTAGCACATTGATAGACAAATATTGAAGCTGAATCCAATGGAATGAAAATAGCAACATAAAGTCTTCACATCCGAACAAAATGAACGAATGCATTCCTCTTGAAAAGGTCACATATCCATAAATTGAGAAGCCACGTAGAATTAGGTAGAAGAAGTAAATCAACAAGGTGCGGATCAAGGACGAATAATCGGTAAGAAATCCCAATCTCAAACCAATATCCGTGGAAGAAGAACTAGAGCTAAAAGAATTCCCACCTATGAAACTCCCGAACCTTTCTGGTTATGCAATCAGGTGTTGGGGATACAGGGGAAGCATAATATCTCACCAAACTAGAAAATCCTACATCCAGCTGTATCCATCCTTCAACACATAACCGAGAAAAACTTCGGAAACCATCTACCTCAACCTTCGAAAAGCATCCGTTATACAAGTTATGGCGATACTCCCGAACTCCCGCCCAAGTACTAGGTGGCGTCGAGGTTATCTCACCAACGAACTGCATAAAAGAGATTTTCGATGTCGGCGTACTAAACTCAGGTATTCCAGAATTGCAAAGATAAAATTATGACGACAACACCTCAGAGCTCAACTCCCCGGGACACTTCCACTAAACCCCTGACAGGAGGCACCAAGACAATGTTCTCATCATAAAACCATCGAAACGATTCCAAGATACCCGCATGATCCTAAAAAAAATTTAGTGAAATTTTAGAAGAGAAGAGTCAAAACTCTACGTCAGGATGCCTTACCAGAGCGATGAGGAGACTGGAAAGTAAAAAGAATTCCTAAACTCTCTGATATATAATTCCTAAAGACTCAAAACATTTTTCTACACACAACTCAGCTGCTAAAAACGATCAATCGGTGGGGGCTCCTAAGGTCGGGGAAGGCTCTGATTACCAACTTGTAACACCCTCGATGCGACTCATATTTCATATTACATATAATTTGAAGAAGTCATTTTATCTTCTCTCGTGAAAATCATTGAGTTGCATAGAGTTGCAGAATTGGAAATATTTTTCCAAATGAAATTCAAATGTTTTCAGCACCCCTTGTCATTTAAATAAATGGAAGAAGCCATGTCATCTTCTCTCCAGGGTTTCGTGGTGAAAAGAATTTGAATTTACGGAGATCAAAAAGCAAATATGAAAGTTTGGGAATGTCCTTTTATCCCCTCTCATTTAACTTTCAAAAAGTTTCGAATTCACTCACTTTCAGACAATCAATCAAACAATCAATCTATCTATCTATTTGTTTATAACATTCCAAAATTTAGAATTTTGGGATGTTACAAAAACACTAGGCGAGAGGCCGAGCCTTCCACCCTTTACCAAGTATATAGATGCATTAATATAACATGGAAATATAATGATATCCCAAAAAGTAAATAAATGTTCCAACAAGGAACGGTCTCCAATCTTCACCTGAAACTAGCAACGCTATAAGAGGCGCTGAGCAAGCAGTAACATAGCCAATCAACGGTTTGCTAGGACAACGGTGGGTTAGAGGCTGAACATGGCAATTTGGGAAGGCTTGAAAGAAAGTGGTAGGCATCGTAGCATTGGCATAGCAAAAGAGAGAGCAAACTAGCATAGCAAAGATAGTAGTGATTTCGAGGGTATGATCATCTTGCCTGCAAAGCTGTCAGAGTTGACTGGATCCTCGAAAGCAAACTCAACGAGCTCCTCGTTAGCGAACTCGTCCCCCGGCTCTACCCAAACAAGGCAAACAAGCAACAAGAACACAATCAACCACGTGCAAGGATTAAACAAGATGATGCAATGATGGTATGCTATGCGGGATGCGATGCGGGATGCATATGCAAGATATGACAGGAAATGCATGAACTTGGCCTCAACTTGGAAAACCAAGTGTTCCACTGGAAAGATGAGATGAAATCGCTTGAAAACGATATAAAGATCATCGGAATCGGAGTTACGGTTTGGAAATGGCAAGCGATTCAAATATGACACCGGTCTGCGATTTACAGCAAGTAGTCATCTAAATGCAATGAGATGAACATGCTACAGCACCCAAACATGGCATCAAAACACATGGCAGGGATGCATTCAAGATGCTTAACAAAAGTCTAGCACTGAGCCACGGCCAATTCATCCATTAGGAGGTTCAAACAAGCATGGCAAAAATGCAAATGGTAAACAGATCTCAGACTTAGTAAAATTAACACTTGTCTGAAATTTCAGATCATATAGCCCTCTTCGGAGCAACAAAACAATAAGCTACAGGACCTGAACATGACAAAGTAAAACATGGCATGGAGCTACTCAACAGGCTTAACAAAAGTCCCTTAGTGACCTTAAGCCAAAAGGAATCGGAAAATATACTAACAAGCACACGAACATAGCAAAAACATAATCAGTTTTCAGACTTAGTGAAAACTGACACATGCTGAAATATAACTCAAGTAGGCATGTTCACGAGCTCGATGCACTCACTATGGTGCAAGTCATGGCAAGACAAGCATATATCCATTAAGAAGGCACAAAATTTAAGCTAGACATGGCAAGAACAATGGCATAGCATGCACAGATCAACTACAATAACATCGGCAAAATCGCAAACAAGTTGACGATCTGCCCAGATTCACAACGAAGCAAAAGTAGAGCTTGATTGACTCAAACTAGGGTGCTCCATATATGCAAACAAAGACATGGATGGATAGAGCACTACTATATTAACAAAAGTCCTTTACTGATCATCCTCAAAAGAGGCACGGATCACTAGGAAACAACATGAACATATGGCATCATGAGATAAACAATCCCAGGACTTAGTGAAATTACTAAGTCCCTGAAAACAAAATTACCGAGTGCCTCACTTTGCAAGCTTGCACTAGTCACCACACACATCACCAAAATACATGGGTTGCACCTCTGGAAAGATAAAAAACCCTTAACAAAACATACGTAGAGCTCATGGGCATATCATGCACACAATAATCATGGCAAAAATGACAAATGTCTAAGATGGAGTAGCAGATCTAACAAATAACTCAAGTAGCCCTCTTCTAACAGCATTTCGGGCATCAAGATGGCCTCAAATGAAAATGATGCAATGGAATGAAATGATGTACTCTCTGAGATGAACATTTTGCTATGCTATATGCATGAATCAGAGCTACAGATGAGGAGTTATGGCCAATCAAAGATTGCAAACAAATACTGGAAAAACAGGGCAAAAGTCAACCCTAAACCGATCCGGATCTGGATCTGCGCGCAACCCGAGGTTCGCCGGACTTCGAGCTCCTGTTCGTCGGAGTTCTTGCCGGGGTAGAGGAGGAGGCCGGCCGGGGAGAGGAAGGGGCCGGGGCGGCGCCGGTGGAGCTCGCCGGAGCGGTGGCGGTGGTGGCCGGCCGGTGCGGCGGGGCCGGAAGAAGGGCGCAGCGAGCCGATCGTCTCGCCGGCGAGGGGCGCGGCGAACGGAGCGGGATCCGCGGCGGAGGGGGCGGCGGGCTCCCTAAGACGAAGGAGACGGTGGCGGGGTGCGGGCGGTCCTCGGCCCGGGCGGGAGCGGCGAAGGGCCCGGCCTAGGCCTGCGCGGGCCTGGCGCGGCAGAGGCGGGGAAGTGGTCCGGGGCGCCACGTGGCGGCTCCCGGTTGGCGGCGGCGAATGCGTCCGGCCCGGACGGATGTGTCCGGCCGGCGCGGAGGATTTTTTTAGGGTTTCGGGGAGGAAGGAGATCCGAATCTCGAGGGGGGTCTATTTATAGAGATCTAGGGAGCTAGGAGAGTCCAAATGAGGTGCGGTTTTCGGCCACGCGATCGTGATCTAACGCTCTAGATGATGGAGACGGTTTTGGTGGGTTTTGGGCCAAATTGGAGGGGTGTTGGGCTGCAACACACACGAGGCCTTTTCGGTCCCTCGGTTAACCGTTGGAGTATCAAACTAAGTCCAAATGATACGAGACTTGACAGGCGGTCTACCGGTAGTAAAACAAGGCCGCTTGGCAAGTCTCGGTCCAATCCAGAACTGTTTAATCCCCACACACGAAAGAAAGGTAGAATTGACCACTGGAGGAGAACGAAGCGCCGGAATGCAAAACGGACAACGGGGAAAATGCTCGAATGCAAGAGATGAACATGTATGCAAATGCAATGCACATGATGACATGCATGACAAAATAAAACAACACACGGAGACAAAGTCCCAAACCCGAGAAAAAATAAAATAACTTAACGCCGGAAACGGCAAGAGTTGGAGTACAAATTGGGAAAGTTATATCCGGGGTGTTACAACACCGTGCTCAGAAAGATATAAGTGAAGCACTAGAGCAAATCCATAGATCATAAAAGTTTAAGTGAAGCATACAGAGCAATCCTAACCATTCATGTAATAATTTTGGCTCTTTGAAATAAGTGTGTACAACAAGGGATCAAGACTTAAAACACAAAAAACAAGCAAAGACTCATATCATACAAGACGCTCCAAGCAAAACACATAGTATGTGACGAATAAAAATATAGCTTCGAGTAGAATACCGATGGTCGTTAGAAGAAAGAGGGGATGCCACTCAGGGCATCCCCAAGCATAGTTGCTTACTCTCTTTGGATAATAGCTTGGGATGCCGGGGCATCTGCAAGCTTAGGCTCTTCTTACTCCTTATTCCTTCGTCCATCGTAAGATAACCCAAAACTTGAAAACTTCAATCACACAAAACTCAACAAAACCTTTGTGAGATCCGTTAGTATAAGAAAGCAAATCGCTACTATAAGTATTGTATCAATACAATTCATATTTTTTTCTTGCATTATATCTACTGTATTCCAACTTTTCTATGGCAAAAACTCATCAAACAAAACCATAGAATCATCAAAACAAGCACACAACGCAAAGAAAACAGAATCTGTCAAAAACAGAACAGTTTGTACCAATCTGGCTATTTCGAATACTTCTGTAACTCCAAAAACTCTGAAAACTTAGGAAGACCTGGGAAATTTGTATATTAATATTGTGCAAAAAGAATTGGTATTTTTTCGCTCTCTGGTTAGAAATGAGTATCTTTTTTGTGAGCGCAAAAGTTTCTGTTTTTCAGTAAGATTAAACAACTATCACCCAAGAAGATCCTAAAGGATTTACTTGGCACAAACACTAATTAAAACACAAAAAACACAATCATAACTGTAGCATAATTGTGCTAAGACTCAAAAACACAAATCAAAAAGGAAAAATAAATTTTATTCATTGGGTTGCCTCCCAACATGCGTTATCGTTTTACACCATTAGCTAGGCATAATATTTCAACGATGCTCACACGAAAAATAAAAATTGAAACACAAAGAGAGCATCGTGAAACATATGACAAACATATTTAAGTCTAGCATACTTCCTATGCATAGGCATTTTATAGGAGAACTAATTATCAAGACAAGAAAAACCTAGCATATGCAAGGAAGGACAAAGAAACAATAGCAATCTCAACATGAAGAGAGGTAATTAGTAACATGAAAATTTCTACAACCATATTTCCCTCTCTCATAATAATAACATGTGGTATCATAATCAAATTCAACAATATAACTATCACATAAAATATTCTCTTCATGATCCACATGCATGCAAAGTTGACACTTTTCCAAAATAGTGAGATTATCAAATAAAGTCATGACCTCTCCAAGCCCACTTTTATCAAAAATTTCACAAGATTGAACACTCTCCAAATATGTGGGATTATTTTTACCTAAAGTTGACACTCTTCCAAACCCACTTTTAATATTATCGCAAGCATATTCATCATGAGGTTTAAACAAATTTTCAAGGTCATAAGAATCATTATCATCCCAATCATGATCATTGCAATAAGTAGCAGACATAGCAATATTAGCATCCCCAAGCTTGGGGTTTTGCATATTATTAGCACAATTGGCATTAATAGAATTTATAATAACATCATTGCAATCATGATTTTCATCTAAGGAGCTATCATGAATCACTTTATAAATTCCTTCTTTTAACACTTCATCACAATTTTCAGGTTCATGAATCTCAAGCAAAACTTCATAAAGATAATCTAGTGAAGTCAATTCACTAGCAATGGGTTCCTCATAATTGGATCTGTTGAAAAGATTAGCAAGTGGATGAGGATCCATATCAATTTATTTTTAGCAAGCAAAGATGCAAGCAAATAGGAAACACATGGCAACACAAGCAAACATGAGATCTAACAAGAAAACGGCAAATGAAAAAGAGGGCGAATAAAACGGTAGATTTTTGTGAAGTGGGGGAGAGGCAAATGGCAAATAATGTAAATTGCAACGAGATGAGATTTGTTATTAGGAACCTGGTATATGTTGAAGATCCTCCCCAGCAATGGCGCCAGAAATTCCTTTTGATGTGGCTTGAAGCTACGTCAGTATTGCCCCAAAGAGGAAGGGATGATGCAGCATAGCGATGGTAGGTATTTCCCTCAGTGATGAAACCAAGGTTATCGAACCAGTTGGAGAACCAAGCAATAACACGTAAATGGCACCTGCACACAAATAACAAATACTCGCAACCCAACGTATTAAAGGGGTTTTCAATCCCTTTTGGGTAATGGCGCCATAAATTGGCAAAGGGGCGTGAATAAATTGTAGTAGATTGATAAATCAAATGCCAAATAAAATAAATAAGAACAAATTGCAGCAATGTATTTTTGTATTTTTGGGTTTAATAGATCTAAAAATAAAAGGCAAATAAAATAGATCGCAAAGGCAAATAATACGAGATAGAGACCCGGGGCCGTAGGTTTTACTAGTGGCTTCTCTCGAGAAAAATAGCAAACGGTGGGCAAACAAATTACTGTTGGGCAATTGATAGAACTTCAAATAATCATGACGATATCCAAGCAATGATCATTATATAGGCATCACGTCCAAAATTAGTAGACCGACTCCTGCCTGCATCTACTACTATTACTCCACACATCAACCGCTATCCAGCATGCATCTAGTGTATTAAGTTCATGGAGAAACGGCGTAATGCAATAAGAATGATGGCATGATGTAGACAAGATCTATTTATGTAGAAATAGACCCCATTGTTTTATCCTTAGTAGAAATGATACATATGTGTCGGTTCCCCTTCAGTCACTGGGATCAAGCACCGTACGATCGAACCCACTACAAAGCACCTCTTCCCGTTCCAAGGTAAATAGATCAAGTTGGCCAAACAAAACCCAAATATCGGAGAAGAAATACGAGGCTATAAGAAATCATGCATATAAGAGATCAAAGAAACTCAAATAAATTTCATGGATAAAAAGAGATAGATCTAATCATAAACTCAAAGTTCATCGAATCCCAACAAACACACCGCAAAAGAGTTACATCATATGGATCTCCAAGAGACCATTGTATTGATAATCAAACGAGAGAGAGGAAGCCATCTAGCTACTAACAACGGACCCGAAGGTCTACAAAGAACTACTCACGCATCATCGGAGAGGCGCCAATGGAAGTGGAGAACCCCTCTATGATGGTGTCTAGATTGGATCTGGTGGTTCTGGACTCTGTGGCGGCTGGAATTGATTTTCGTTGACTCGCCTAGGGTTTCTGCAATATTGGGGTATTTATAGAGTAAAGAGGCGGTCTGGAGGGCGCCTCGGGTGGGCAAAACCCACCAGGGCATGCCTGGGCCTCCAGGCGCGCCCTGGTGGGTTGTGATCCCCTCGGAGCAGCCCCGAGGTGCTTCTTCGGCCCATTGGTTGTCTTCTGGTCAAAAAAATCCACAAAAAGTTTCGCTGCATTTGGACTCCATTTGGTATTGATTACTGTGATTTAAAAAACATGCAAAAACAGCAACTAGCTCTTGGCACTATGTCAATAGGTTAATACCAAAAAATGATATAAAATTACTATAAAATGATTATGAAACATCCAAGATTGATAATATAATAGCATGGAACAATCAAAAATTATAGATACGTTGGAGACATATCAGCACGCCCTGGTTGGATGTGCCCCCCTCAGAACTCCCCTCCGGCACTTCTTTGGCCCACTAGATGTCTTCTGGTCCAAAAAAATCTCCAAAAAGTTTCGCTGCATTTGGAATCCATTTGGTATTGATTTCCTGCGATGTCAAAACAAGCAAAAAAACAGCAACTGGCACTGGGCACTATGTCAATAGGTTAGTCCCAAAAAATGATATAAAGTTACTACAAAATGATTGTAAAACATCCAAGAATGATAATATAATAGCATGAATACTTCATAAATTATAGATACGTTGGAGACGTATTAGCATCCCCAAGCTTAATTCCTACTCGTCCTTGAGTAGGTAAATGATAAAAGAAATAATTTATGAAGTGTGAATGCTAGCAAAGTGCATAAGTTTGATCAATGATAATTTCAATCACTTTTCCTAGCATCATAACAACAATTCTTTCTTATAAAACTTCTCATGTTAAAGTAGCAACCAATTCACATGTTAAGGTTCAAACAATGAATTCTCTTGAAACTCAACAACCTATATTCTTAGTCACCAAACAATTGCAATTCAACTTATTCAACAGAGTCTAAGTAAGAGCTCCACATACTCAATCATCATATAGTCTTCAATGATTGCTACTACTCAAAGCATATTTTTAGAACAAATGGCATCCATCGAACACAAATAAAGATAGGGGCTTAATATTTCGCCTCCCAACTCATGTATCATAGATATAATTGTCAACAATAATAAATCATGATCAAATATATTTGATTGGTCATATGTGCCTAGATCTTTCCCCGCCACATGATGCTTGCCAACTAGAGAATAATTGAGATTGAAATGATAATGCATACTATTTACTCTTTGCATAAAAGTAAATACTGAAAAGTAAAAAAAGGCCCTTCATAGAGGGAAGCAGAGGTTGTCATGCGCTTTTTATTTGGATGCCCAAGCTCTTAATGCAAATGAACATCATGTTATATTGTCCCTTATGATAGCAACCTTTATTATGCAGTCCGTTGCTTTTATTATTTTGCCATCACAAGTTCATACAATAAACTGGGTATTTAGGAGCAACTTTTATTGTTTTATGCACCGATGACAACTTTTATTGTTTTATGCAGTCCGTCCCTTATGATAGCAACCTCAATTTTCCCTTACAATAAAAGATCAAACATATTTAGGAGCAACTTTTATTGTTTTATGCACCGATGACAACTTACTTGAGGGATCTTATTCAATCCATAGGAAGGTATGGTGGACACTCATGGCAAGAAACTGGGTTTAAGGGTTTTTGGATGCACAAGTAGTATCACTACTTAGTATGAATTTTTTGCTAGCAAAAGATCCTAAGTAAACACCACATGTTGGAGAATCCATGACAATATAACTTCTATGCAAATATACCCAAACATAATTCATTACATTGTCTTCCTTTTCCAACATTCAACTAATTTGCTCAAGTTTGAGAATAATTAATGGGTATTCACAATCATAGAAGATGTCCAAGATAATATATTTGCGTGTGAAAGTTCTCTCCCTTATACTAATCATTCATGAATTGCTTGTATGACCAATAATGCGATTGTCAAGCTTCAGAAAAATTCACTTTCTGAACCCAATATGAAGCTACCACTAGGCATCATATGAACATATAATTTCAACTTCATGATATTCAATTCATTCAACAATTTACTCATAGGATATAAGTGAAGCACAAGAGTAAAAGACAAACTACTCCAAAAACATATAAGTGAAGATCAAATGAGTAGTTAAGTAAATAGGTAGCTATGTGAGGACTCTTTCTTATTTAAAAACTTTCAGATCTAAGTATTTTATTAAAACAGCAAGCAAAAACAAAATAAAATGGCATTCTAAGAATAGCACACATCATGTGAAGAAGCAAAAACTTAGGCTCAACCGAGGCTAACTGGTAATTGTTGATGAAGAAAGGTGGGATGCCTACCAGGGCATCCCTAAGCTTAGATGCTTGAGGCTTCTTGAAATATTATCTTGGGATGCCTTGGGCATCCCCAAGCTTGAGATTTTGTGTATTTCAATGATGATTTCAATGATGCTCACATAAAAGATAAGAATTGAAACATAACGGGAGCATCATGAAGCATATGGTAGCACATTTAAGCCTAGCCCGCTTCCTATGCATAGGGATTTTGTGAGCAAACAACTTATGGGAACAAGAATCAACTAGCATAGGAAGTCAACACATGCATAACTTCAAAACTTTCAACATAAGGAGAGGAAACTTGATATTATTGCAATATGTAAAAGCATATGTTCCCCTCTCATAATAATTTTTAGTAGTATCATGAATGAATTCAACAATATAGCTATCACATAAATAACTCTTTTCATGACACAAAAGCATAGAGAACTTATTACTCTCCACATAAGCAAATTTCTTGCTATCAATAGTAGTGGGAGCAAACTCAACAAAATAACTATCATGAGAGTGAAAATTAAAATCATGATGACAAGTTTCATGGTTATCATTATTCCTTATATCATACATGCCATCACCATAATCATCATAGATAGCAAGTTTGTTATCATAGTCAATTGAAGCCTCATCCAAAATGGTGGATTCATCACTAAATAAAGTCATGACCTCTCCAAATCCACTTTCACCATTATAATCATCATAAATAGGAGGCATGCAATCATTATAACAAATTTGCACATCAAATCTTGGGGGACTAAAAATATCATCTTCATCAAACATAGCATCCCCAAGCTTATGGCTTTGCATATCATTAGCATCATGGATATTCAAAGAATTCATACTAACAACATTGCAATCATGCTCGTCATTTATACCAAATATTGTATTGAATTCTTCTTCTATCAATTGAGCACAATTTTCCTTTCATCATTTTCACGAAATACATTATAAAGATGAATAATATGATGCCACCTCAAATCCAGTTTTTTGTAGTTTTCTTTTTATAAACCAAACTAGTGATAAAACAAGAAACTAAAATATTCGATTGCAAGATCTAAAGATATACCTTCAAGCACTCACCTCCCAGGCAATGGCGCCAGAAAAGAGCTTGATGTCTACTACACAACCTGTTCTTATAGACTCGTGTTGGGCCTCCAAGCGCAGAGTTTTGTAGGACAATAGCAATTTTCCCTCAAGTGGATGACCTAAGGTTTATCAATCTGTGGGAGGCGTAGGATGAAGATGGTCTCTCTCAAACAACCCTGCAACCAAATAACAAAAAGTCTCGTGTGTCCCCAACACACCAAATACAAATGGTAATTTGTATAGGTGCACTAGTTTGGCGAAGAGATGGTAATAAAAGTGTAGTAATGATAGTAGATATTGATTTTTGTAGTAGTAGAAATAAAAACAGCAAGGTAGCAAGTAACAAAAATGAGCACAAATGGTATTGCAATGCTTTAAAATGAGGCCTAGAGTCCGTACTTTCGCTAGTGCAATCTCTCAACAATGCTAATATAATTGGATCATATAACCATCCCTCAACGTGCGATGAAGAATCACTCCAAAGTTCCTATCTAGCGGAGAACAGAAGACAAAATTGTTGGTAGGGTACGAAACCACCTCAAAGCTATTCTTTTCGATCAATCTATCCAAGAGTTCATAGTAAAATAACACCAAGTTATTCTTTCCGATCGATCTATCAAGAGTTCATACTAAAATAACACTAAGTTATTCTTTCCGATCGATCTATCAAGAGTTCATACTAAAATAACACCAAAGCAAATTCATATTCGTAATACTCAATCCAGCAGAAAGAACCTCAAAGAGTGCCCAAATATTTCTACCGAATAAACAAAAGACGAGAACGTGCATCAATCCATATGCATAGATTACCCCAATGTCACCTCGGGAATCCACGAGTTGAATGCCAAAACACATATCAAGTGAATCAATATGATACCCCATTATCACCACGGGTATTCATAGCAAGACATACATCAAGTGTTCTCAAAACCATAAAAGTATTCAATCCGTTAAAATGAAATCTCAAAGGGGAAACTCAATTCATCACAACAAGATAGCGAGGGAGAAACACCATATGATCCAACTATATTAACAAAGCCCGTAATACATCAAGATCGTGACATCTCAAGAACACAAGAGAGAGAGAGAGAGAGAGAGAGAGATTAAACACGTAGCTACTGGTACAAACGCTTAGCCCCGAGGGTGGACTACTCCCTCCTCATCATGGTGGCCGCCGGGATGATGAAGATGGCCAACGGTGATGATTTCCCCCTCCGGTGGAGTGCCGGAACGGGGTCTAGATTGGTTTCTCATGGCTACAGAGGCTTGCGGCGGCGGAACTTCTGATCTAGGGTTACCCCCAAGGGTTTTTAGAATATTTGGGAATTTATAGGGCAAAGAGGCGGTGCGGGAGGCCACCGAGGTGGGCACAACCCACCTGGGCGCGCTTGGCCCCCCAGGCGCGCCCTGGTGGGTTGTGCCCCCCTCGGGGCTCCCCTCTGGCACTTCTTTCGCCCAATGGATGTCTTATGGTCCAAAAAATCTCCAAAAAATTTCACTATGTTTGGACTCTGTTTGGTATTGATTTCTTGCAATGTAAAAAACAAAAGCAAAAAATAGCAACCGGCACTGGGCACTATGTCAATAGGTTAGTCCCAAAAAATGATATAAAGTTGCTATCATATGATTGTAAAACATCCAAGAATGATAAAATAGCAGCATGAATACTTCATAAATTATAGATACATTGGAGACGTATCAGAACTACATCTCCGCATCTCTACGTTTCCAATACTATAAAATTGCAAGAAACTGTTTATGCTATGTGTTGGCCCTTACTTCATGTGCATGAATTATTTTTTTATGACATACCAATGCACAGGTAGATAGTTAGACTTTGTCATTGCATGATATATGTTGTTTTTTTCTCACTACTAAACTACAAATCATTGTTAATTCAAACTAGCTTTGATATACTGTAACACCCTCGATGCGACTATATCTCCCACATGTCGAGGCACGACTTAGAGGCATAATCGCATTGAAGGCATATGTCGCAAGTGAGGCAATCTTCACACAACCCATGTACATATATAATATAAAGGGGGGAATAATAATAATAGCTGGCTTACACTCGCCACGTCACATCAAGGTACACAAATAGCATCCATCATACAAACACTCATGGCCCGACTACGGCGCCAAAATAGAAAAGACCCCCAACATGCGACTAATCCCTGAATCAAACCCCGAATAGGCACCACTACTGATCATCCGGAAAAGAAACATAGTATCGCTGAGAGTCCTCGTCGTACTCCCACTTCAGCTCGAACGCGCCATCCGGAGGAGTATCATCGGTCCCTGCATCTGGTATAATAGTAATCTGTGAGCCACAAAGGACTCAGCAATCTCGCACCCTCGCCATCAAGACTATTTAAGCTTAATAGGTAGGAAAGGGGGGTAATGGGAGTGGAGCTGCAGCAAGCGACTAGCATATATGGTGGCTAACTTATTCGCAAAAGAGAGCGAGAAGAGAAGGCAAAGCACGAGCGGGAACTAAATGGAGCAGACTACGCAAACATAACTCCAACGCCGTGTCCACTTCCTGGACTCCGCCGAGAAGAGGCCATCACGGCAACACACGCAGTTGATTCATTTTAATTAATTAAGTTCAAGTTGTCTACAACCGGACATTAACAAATTCCCATCTGCCCATAACCGCGGGCACGGCTTTCGAAAGATCAATCCCTGCAGGGGGGTCCCAACTTAGCCCATAACAAGCTCTCACGGTCAACGAAGGAATAGACCTCCACCCAGGACCCACCGATCAGACTCGGTATCCCGGTACAACAAGATGATTCGACAGGTCAAAACTAGTCCAGCAACACCGCCCGAATGCGCCGACAAATCCCGATAGGAGCTGCACATATCTCTTTCTCAGGGCACACTCAGATTGTCCTAGGTACGGGTAGGCCAGCCCAGAGTTGCCCCTGGTGGCCACCGGCAGCTGACAGTTGGACCAACACTCAGAGGAGCACTGGCCCGGGGGGGTTAAAATAAGATGACCCTCGGGCTCCGAAACCCAAGGGAAAGAAAAGGGTAGGTGGCAAATGGTAAAACCAATGTTGGGCATTGCTGGAAAAGCTTTAATCAAGGCGAACTATCAAGGGGTTCCCATTATAGCCCAACCGCGTAAGGGACGCAACAAACCGGGAACATAACACCGATATGACGGAAACTAGGGCGGCAAGAGTGGAACAAAACACTAGGCGAGAGGCCGAGCCTTCCACCCTTTACCAAGTATATAGATGAGTGAAAATAACGTAGCAATATAGTGGTATCCCAACAAGTAAATAAATGTTCCAACCAGGAACGGCTCCAATCTTCACCTGCAACTAACAACGCTATAAGAAGGGCTGAGCAAAGCGGTAACATAGCCAATCAATGGTTTGCTAGGACAAAGGTGGGTTAGAGGCTCAATCATGGCAATTGGGAGGCTGACAAGCAAGCGGTAGGCATCGTAGCATTGGCAAAGCAAAAGAGCGAGCATACTAGCATAGCAAAGATAGTAGTGATTTCAAGGGTGTGATCATCTTGCCTGCACAGTTGTCAGAATTGACTGGATCCTCAAAAGCAAACTCAGCGGGCTCCTCGTTGGCGAACTCGTCTCCCGGCTCTACCCAACAACACAAACAAGCAACAAGGATACAATCAACCACGTGCAAAGGCAACCAATAAGATGCAAAGATGATGTGCGATGTGGGATGCGATGTGGGATGCAAAATGCAACATGTAACAGGAAATGCATGAACCTGGCCTCAACTTGGAAAACCAAGTGTGCCACTGGATAGAGGGGAAGAAATCCCCTGAAAACGATATAAAGATCATGGCAATCGGAGCTACGGTTAAGAAATGGCAAGCATTTTACTAAACGAACCGATCTGCGATTTACAGTAAGTAGGCTCCTAAACGCAACAAAATGAACATGCTACAGCCACCCAACATGAAAACAAATTACATGGCAGTGATGTACTCATCAAGCTTAACAAATCATCATGACTGAGGCATAGGCAAATTCATCCATTAAGGGCTTCAAACAAGCATGGCAAAACTGAATAAGCAAAACAGATTTCAGACTTAGCGAAATTAACGCTAGTCTGAAATTTCAGACCACGATGCTCTCTTCGGAGCAGCAAAACAACATGAAGGAAAACCTGAACATGGAAAATAAGAGCATGGCATGGAGATACTCAACAAGCTTAACAAAACACCCAAAATGACCTGGGGCCAAAAGGGTTCACAAAATACTCTACCGAGCACACGAACATCGATGAAACACAATCAATTTTCAGACTTAGTGAAAACTGGGACATGCTGAAATAATAACTCACGGAGACATGTAAACGAGCTCGATGCTCTCACTACGGTACAAGTCATGGAAAGGCAAGCATATATCCATTAATAAGGCACAAAATGCTAGCTAGACATGGCAAGAACAATGGCATAGCGTGCATGGATCACTAGCAATCACTCCGGCAAAATCGCAAAAGAGTTCACGATCTGCCCAAAACAGCAACTATCTAAAAGTTGAGCTCGATTGAGTCAACCTATGATGCTCCAACATAACAAGTAAAGACATGGATGGATTAATCACAACAAGCATAACAAATCACTCTTACTGATCATCCTCAAAAGAGGCACGGATCACTAGGAAACAAGCCGGACATATAGCAACGTGAACTAAAACGGCTCAGACTTTGTGAAAATCACTAAGTCCCTGAAATCAGTAATCTCAGGTAGCCCTCTTCACAAGCTTGCACAAGACAACACACACATCCTAAAAATACATGGAAGGCACCTCTGGAAAGAAGACAACATGCTTAACAATTCATCCCAAAGGGGCACAGGCATATCATGCACGGATTAAATATGGCAAAAATGACAAAAGTGCATGTTGGATTAACGGATCTGCAATTTAACTCAACATGCCTCCTTCCAACAGCATTTTGGGCACCAAGATGACCTCAAATGCAAATGATGCAATGGAATGAAATGATGTACTCGTCGAGTCGAAGATTTTTACATATCATGCGCCCAAAACGGAGCTACGGATGCAAAGTTATGGCAGGTCAAAGTAGCAAGAAAAACTAGGGTTAGGAGGGAAAAAGTCAACCGTAGATCTAGGGTTCCAGATCCAGATCGGGATCCAGGCACTGTTCACCGGCCGGCGCGGAATCCGAGGATGGCCGGCGTCGAGGCGGAGGGAGTCGCCGGCGGTGGGGTTGTCGCGGGAAGGAGAGGCCGGGGCGGCGACCGGAGGGCGCGGTGGGGTCGCGGTGGCGCGCGGCCACCGGAGTTGACGATGGGCGGGGCGGCCGCGGTCCGGCGACGAGCTTCGGCCGGCGGGAGGCGAGGTTGGGGCGGCCGGCGATGGTGACAGGGCGGCGATGGCTGAGGAGGCGGCGGGGCAGATCGGAGAGGAGGAAGACGGCGGCGGGGAAGATCCGGGCCGCGGGGGCCGTCCCCGGGCCTGGCGGGCTCGCGGCGGGAGGCACCGGTGGTTGCCACGTGGCAGCCTCCGGTTGGCGGTGGTGGCGATGTCCGGCGGCAGCGGACGTGTCTGCCCGCGCGGAGAGGAGCGGGGCTAGGGTTAGGGTGGATTGCACAGTGAATTTTTGAGGGGGGTTGTATTTATAGGCATAGAGGGAGCTAGGAGAGTCCAAATGAGGTGCGGTTTTCGCCCACACGATCGTGATCGAACGACCGAGACGATGGAGCTGAGTTTGGTGGGTTTTTGGGCCAAATTGGAGGGGTGTTGGGCTGCACACACACGAGGCCTTTTCGGTCCCTCAGTTAACCGTTGGAGTATCAAACGAAGTCCAAATGACCCGAAACTTGACAGGCGGTCTACCGGTAGTAAACAAAGGCCACATGGCAAGTCTCGGTCCAATCCGGAAATGTTTAACCCCCACACACGAAAGAAAGCTAGAAATGGCCACCGGAGGAGAACGAAGCGCCGGAATGCAAAACGGACAACGGGGAAAAAGCTCGAATGCATGAGATGAACATGTATGCAAATGCAATGCACGTGACGACATGATATGAGATGCACGAAAAACAAAACAACACACGGAGACAAAGACCCGAACCCGAGAATTAAATATAAATTAATGCCAGAAACGGCATGAGTCGGAGTACAATTGGGGAAGGTTACATATGGGGCGTTACATATACCTTGGGATCTGGGTGGATCCATTACTTGAGCACTTTATGCCTAGCTTAATGGCTTTAAAGAAAGCGCTGCTAGGGAGAGAACCTGGAAGTTTTAGAGAGACATTTTATTCTGTTGAGTGCTTTTATAAAGTTTAAAAACAAAAAATATAGATGGGGACTTAAAACTTTTCAAAAAGAAAAGTGAAAGTAAGAAAGACGAGCACCGCTGAAGTGGGGGAGCTCCTTGTACTATGTTCATGCCCATGGAAACTTTGCAAATCATGAATTAAAGAAACTTTTCAACAAAAATAATTATCCCCTTGTACAAATCCATTGTATTATAAAAATAATGTGCCAAGATTTGCCTTTAGGATGATTAGATTGCTTGTTTGGTTTATGCAGTTCAAAAATAGAAACTTTTGTTGTAGTGCGTGAATTTACATTTTTTTATTGGAACGTCAAAAGTTTCTGAAATTTTTACACTGTGTTACTATACAATTTTTTTATTTTTTCCTGATTTTTCATAATTTTTGGAGTTACAGAAGTATGGTCAATGTTCAGATTGCTACAGACTATTCTGTTTTTGACAGATTCAGTTTTTGATGCATTATTTTGTGTGTTTTGATGAATCTATGGATTGTATTAGTGATATAAGCCATGGTAAAGTTAGAGTACAGTAGTTATAATGCAAAAATAAAATATGAATGGGTTTGCAACAGTACTTAAAGTAGTGTTTTGCTTTATTATACTTATGGATTTCACGAGGGTTTTGTTAAGTTTTGTGTGATTGAAGTTTTCAAGTTTTCGGTGAGATCACAATGGATGAAGGATTAAGGTGTGGCAAGATCCTAAGCTTGGGGATGCCCGAGGCACCCCAAGGTAATATTCAAGGACTCCCAAGCAACTAATCTTGGGGATGCCTTGGAATGCATCCCCTCTTTCTTCTAACGACCATCGATAATTTTACTTGGAGCTATAGTTTTATTCGTCACATGATATGTGCAAATTCTTGGAGCGTCCTTTGTGTTTATTTTTCCTTTTTATTTTATGCACCATGCTGGTATGAGATAGTCCTTGGTTTATTTATAGAATTCTTCATGCACTTCACTTATATCTTTTGAATATGGCTTTATAGAATGCTTCATGTGCTTCACTTACATTATTTGAAGTTTGGATTGCCTGTTTCTCTACACACAGAAAACCGCCATTTGTAGAATGCTATTTTGCTTCACTTATATTTGTTAAAGTGTGGGAAAATCTTTTGTAGAAAGAATTGAACTCTCATGCTTCACTTATATCTATTTAGAGAGTTAACAGGAACTGGCCATTCACATGGTTAGTCATAAAATCCTACATAAAACTTGTAGATCACTGAATATGATATGTTTGATTCCTTGTAATAGTTTTGTGATATAGAGATGCTAATATGTGGGAGGTACTAGTGAATGATTGTGGTTTAGTAAGAATATTGGTGTTAAGGTTTGTGATTCCCGAAGCATGCACGTATGATCTCTCGTTATGTGATGATATTGGAGCATCATTTATTATTGACTGTCTTCCTTATGAGTGGTGGTCAGGGACGAACGATGGTCTTTTCCCAACAATATATCCCCCTAGGGGCATGCGTAGTAGTACTTTGCTTTGAGGGCTAATAAACTTTCTCAATAAGTATGTGAGTTCTTTATGACTAATGTGAGTCCATGGATTATACGCACTCTCAACTTTCCGCAATTTGCTAGCCTCTTTGGTATCGTGCATTGCCCTTTCTCACCTTGAGAGTCAGTGCAAACTTCACCGATGCATCCAAACCCCGTGATATGATACGCTCTATCACACACAAGCCTCCCTATATCTTCCTCAAAACAACCACTATACCTGCCTATTATGGCATTTCCATAGCCATTCCGAGATATATTTCCATGCAACTTCCACCATCATCATAGACATGACTTGAGCATTCATTCTCATATTGCTTTGCATAATCGTAAGATAGCTAGCATGATATTTCTATGGCTTGTCCATTTTTTCATATCTTTGCTATGCTAGATCATTGCACGTCCCAGTACACTACTAGAGGCATTCATATAGTCATATTTTGTTCAAGTATCGAGTTATACTTTTGAGTTGTAAGTAAATAAAAGTGAGATGATCATCATTATTAGAGCATTTCTCCAGTGAGGAAAGGATGGATGGAGACTGTGATTCCCCCACAAGTCGGGATGAGGCTCCGGACGAAAGGAAAATAAAATTAAAAAAGGAGTCCAAAAGGATCCCAAAAAATAAGAAAAGGAAAAACAAAAATAAGAAATAAAAAGAGAGAAGGGGCAATGTTACTATCCTCTTCCATACTTGTGCTTCAGTGTAGCACCATGTTTTTCATATAGAGAGTCTCCTATGTTGTCACTTTCATATACTAGTGGAAATTTTTCATTATCGAACTTGGCTTGTATATTTCGATGATGGGCTTCCTCAAATGCCTCAGGTCTTTATGAGCAAGCAAGTTGGATGGACAGCCACTTAGTTTTTAGTTTGAGCTTTCATACACTTATAGCTCTCAGTGCATCCGTTGCATGCAATCTCTACTCCTCGCATTGACATCAATTGATGGGCATCTCCATAGCTCGTTGATTAGTCGCGTCGATGTGAGACTTTCTCCTTTTTGTCTACTCCACACAACATCCAACGTCATATTCTATTCCACCGATAGTGTTATATCCATGGCTTGCGCTCATGTATTGCATGACATTTGAAAAAGCTGAAGCGTGTTAAAAAGTATGAACCAGTTGCTCGGCTTGTAATCGGGGTTGGGCATGATAAATACTTTGTGTTAAGAAGATGGAGCATGACAAGGCTATATGATTTTGTAGGGATAACATTCTTTAGCATTGATATTTTGAAAGGCATGATTGTTTGTTGGGATGCCTGAGTAATGATGTATTTATATCAAATTATAGACTATTACTTTGAATCACTCGTGTCTTAATATTCATGCCATGATTAGATTATGTGATCAAGATTATGCTAGGTAGCATTCCACATCGAAAATTATCTTTTTTATCATTTACCTACTCGCGGACAAGCAGGAATTAAGCTTGGGGATGCTGATATGTCTTCCTCGTATCTATAATTTTTGATTGTTTTATGCCAATATTCTACAACTTTTACATACTTTTGGAAACTTTTTATATTATTTTTGGGACTAACATATTGATCCAGTGCCCAATGCTAGTTCCTATTCGTTGCATGTTCTTTGTTTTGTAGAATATCCATAGCAAACGAAGTCCAAACGCGATAAAAATTTACAAAGATTTATTTTTGGAATATTTGTGATTTTTGGGAACAAGAATCAACGCGAGACGATGACCGAGGGGCCCACAAGCTTCAGGGGCACGCCCCCTACCCTGGGCGCACCCAACAGGCTTGTGGCCACCTTGTAAGGCAGTTGGTGCCCTTCTTTAGCCGCAAGAAGATAATATCCGAAAGAAAATCATGTTAAAATTTTAGCCCAATCGGAGTTACAGATCTCCGAGAATTTAAGAAACGGTGAAAGGCCAGAAAGCAGAAACGCAAAATAGAAGAGAAATGGAGAGATAGATCCAATCTCGGATGGGATAACGCAGCCATGGAGGCCATGGACCAGTGGGGAAACCCTCCTCCCATCTAGGGGGGAGGTCAAGTAGAAGAGGGAGGGAGAGGGGCTCTCACCCCCTCTCTCCTGATGGCGCCGGAACGCCGCTGGGGCCAACATCATGATGGCGATCTACACCAACAACTTTGTCGCTATCATCACCAACTCTCCCCCCTATGCAGCGGTGTAATACCTCTTCTCCCCACTGTAATCTCTACTTAAACATGGTGCTCAACGCTATATATTATTTCCCAATGATGTATGGCTATCCTATGATGTTTGAGTAGATCCGTTTTGTCCTATGGGTTGATTGATGATCATGATTGGTTTGAGTTGTATGTTTTATTATTGGTGTTGTCCTATGGTGCTCTCCATGTCGCGCAAGCGTGAGGGGTCCCCGCTATAGGGTGTTGTAGATATGTTCATGATTCGCTTATGGTGGGTGGCGTGAGTAACAGAAGCACAGACCCGAGTAAGTGGGTTGTTGCATATGGGAGTATAGAGGACTTGATACTTTAATGCTATGGTTGGGTTTCACCTTAATGATCTTTAGTAGTTGCGGATACTTGCTAGAGTTCCGATCATAAGTGCATATGATCCAATTAGAGAAAGTATGTTAGCTTATGCCTCTCCCTCATATAAAATTGCAATAATGATTATCGGTCTAATTATCAATTGCCTAGGGACAAATAACTTTCTTGTGACAAACAGCTCTCTACTAAAAATAAATTAATTGTTTCTTTATCTAAACAACCCCTAGCTTTTATTTAAGTGTTATTTATTATCTTGCAAACGTATCCTTTTACACCTACAAAGTACTTCTAGTTTCATACTTGTTCTAGGTAAAGCTAACGTTGAGCGTGCATAGAGCTGTATCGGTGGTTGATAGAACTTGAGTGAATATTTGTTCTACCTTTAGCTCCTCGTTGGGTTTGACACTCTTACTTATTGAGAAAGGATACAATTGATCTCCTATACTTGTGGGTTCTCATGAGCTCTTACTTAGACTCTGTTGTATAAGTTGAATTGCAATTATTTGGTGCCTAAGAATATAGGTCGTTGAGTTTCAAGAGAATTCATTGTTTGAACCTTAACATGTGAGTTGATTGCTACTTTATAATGATGAGTTTTATGAGAAAGAGTTGTTGTTATGATGCTAGGAAAAGTGACTACAATTATCATTGATCAAACTTATGCACTTTGCTAGCATTCACACTTCATAAATTATTTCTATTATCATTTACCTACTCGAGGACGAGTAGGAATTAAGCTTGGAGATGCTCATACGTCTCCAATATATCTATAATTTATGAAGTATTCATGCCATGTTTACAACAATTCTATATGATTTGGTATGATTTGCATGGAACTAACTCGGACTGACGCTGTTTTCAGCAAAAACTGCCGTGGTGTTGTTTTTTGTGCAGAAATGAAAGTTCTTCAAATGAGCTAAAACTTTTTAACAATTTTCTTGGAACAAAAGAGGCACTGGAAGCTTCGTGGGAGGGCCAGAAGAGCGACGAGGAGGGCACAACCCACCAGGGCTTGCCTGGAGCCCAACCCGTGTGTAGGTGGGTTGTGCTCACCTCGAGGCCCATCTTCACGTGAAACCGACGCCAAAAAATCCTATAAATAGATAGACCCCCAGAAATAACCCTAGATTAGAAGTTTCGCCGCTGCAAGCCTCTGTAGCCACGAAAAACCAATCTAGACCCCGTTCTGGCACCCTGCCGGAGAGGGAAATCATCACCGGTGGCGATCTTCATCATCCCGGTGGCCACCATGATGAGGAGGGAGTAGTCCACCCTCATGGCTGAGGGTTTGTACCAGTAGCTATGTGTTTAATCTCTCTCTCCCTCTTATTTTTGATGGCATGATCTTGATGTATAGCGGGCTTTGTTAATATAGTTGGATCATATGGTGTTTCTCCCTCTCTATCTTGTTGTGATGAATTGAGTTTTCCTTTGAGATTTCATTTTATCTGATTGAATATTTTTATGGATTGGAGAGCATTTGATATATGTCTTGCATATGAATACCCATGATGACAATGGGGTATTATATCGATTCACTTGATATATGTTTTGGCACTCAACTCGCGGATTCCCGAGGTGATATTGGTGTAATCTATGCATAGGGGTTGATGTACATTTTCGTCCTTGTTTCTCTGGTAAAAATTTTGGGGCACTCTTTGAGGTTCTTTTTGTTGGATTGAGTATTATGAATCTGAAATTTTTAGATGCGTATCGAATAATTAACTCATGGATACTTGTGGTGACATTGGAGTACGTAGGTGACATTAGAGTTGGTTGATGCGTATCATATGGTGTTATTTTAGTACAAACTCTTGAATAGATCGACCGGAAAGGATAACTTGGTGTTATTTTAGTACAAACTCTTGAATAGATCGATCGGAAAGAATAACTTTAAGGTGGTTTCGTACCCTAAAAAAATTCCTTCTTATGTTCTCCGCTAGATAAAAACTTTGGAGTGATTCTTCGTTGCACGTTGAGGGATGGTTATGTGATCCAATTATATTAATGTAAGTGCATCTAGTGCCCCTTAGTGATTTTGGTGTATTGAAGACTTATAGGTTAAGGGACTAATGTGTTTATGAGTGTACACAGGTCTATAAGTCTATGAGGAGTTTGATATTGACAGAGAAAGTTGACCCCTAAAATGAAGTTCTTTGATTGAAGACTTTGGATTTCTAAAGACTTTCTGAAAATTTTGAAAGTGAAGAAATTGGTGTGACCTTGAAGACTTGGTATTCATTTGAGGAACATGAAGCGTGAAGACTTTTGTTTTCATAGTTTAGTTTTCTCTTTCTTGAGTCATAGGAAACACTGTACTGTTAAAGGGGGTCGAGGAAATACTAAGGAAAATTTTCCATGTGATGCTCAACTCAAAATCCTACACCTACCAATCCCTTCGAGTGAAGCCATTGGAAATCTCATACAGTTCAGACATATTCTTCAGTGACAGAGACGAAGTTCTTCTGGTCTCTGAGGAATTTGTCCTGACTGAGGAGTTAGGAATTTGCTAGTGCGGATTGCCTACACAGTGAGGAACATGATAGCCCTGAGGATTTTGCTACTCAAAATTCCGACCGTTGTTGTGCTATGCACCAGCTGTCCCAAAATATCTACCCACCTAATGGTCATATCATTGAAGGGCATTTATGTCTTATCATGTCGGGCTGCTCCCTAGGCTATAAATAGCCGCCCCCTACAACCACTAGCTGGTTGGCTGCTCCGAGAGAAACTGACACTTGTCATTTGAGAGCATCCCATCCTCCGAATACTTTGAGTGAAAATCATCAAGTGAGGAAAACCCAAACCCAAACACCTACAAACCCAAAGTGATTGAGCATCACTGAAGAGATTGATCCTGTGTGGATCTGACGCTTGTTACCTTTGAAGACTGTGCTTCTTCCAGAAGGTTAGGCGTCATGGTCTAGAGCATCCAAGAGGAATTGTGGATCGCCGAGTGACCGAGTTTGTGAAGGTTCGGAAGTCTCCTGAAGAATTACCACGAGTGATTGGGCGAGGTCTGTGTGACCTTAGCTCAAGGAGAATACGGTGAGGAATGTGTGTCCTCAGGTTTAAATACCTAGCCGCTCCAACCAGATGTACAACTGAGACAACTGTTGGAACTGGTCTACAAAATCATTGTCTTCACCAAGCTTACGTGTTCTATTTCCTCAACTCTTTCATTTCCTCATATCTGTGTTTGAAGACTTTGACTGAAGAATTTCTCAATTTCCTCAGTTTAATTTCTTCAGTCTGTTTGTCTTCATCCTATGTTATCATGTGCTTACGCTTTCTGTACTTTGTGCTTGTCTTCATTTCATCATGATGACTAGGCTTGTGTTCTGTTATGTTTACTTATGAGTACTTATTCCGCTGCAAGTAGTTCTTCGCTAAGGAATTTCCTAACCCGCAAATTCCTCAGTGATGAATTAATAAAAATCGCAAATTCCTCAGTCGATATAACGCACTTTCAGTTGGTATCAGAGCAAGGTACTCCCTTGTTCTGTGTGATTTTGGTTTAACCGCCTGGAGTTTTAGTTATGTCAACCACAGGTATGATCAAGGTCCCTGCTGGGTGTCTACCTTCGATGGGACGGACTACCCCTACTGGAAGAATAAGATGCGAATGCATCTTGGGGCAATTGATAACAATCTCTGGTATGTTGTGGAAAATGGTGTTCCCTCGGTCACACCTTCTCTGAATGCTGCTGATGTGAAGAGATTCAAGAAACTCAACTCCCAAGCGAAGAATATCATATGTGGCCATCTGAGCAAACGACAGTATGGAAGAGTGAGTGCGTTGGAAACTGCTAAGCTTATCTGGGATAGGCTGTCCAAGGTCGATGAAGGAGTCTCAACATAGCGTGACTCTTGAGTTGATGTTCTTCGCAATCTCTTCAACCGCTTCAAAAGACTTGACAATGAAAATGTTCAACAAACCTTCGATCGCCTCACTGACATCTCAAATGAGATTCAAGCGCTTGGTGCCACTGACATCACCGACCATGAGGTGGTGAAGAAATTGCTGAGATCGCTTGATTCCTCTTTTGACACTCTGGCATTGATACAAGAACATGCTGATTACAAGTCACTTGATCCCACTGATATCCTCGAAAGGCTAAACACTCATGAGTTTCTGCTTGCTGAGAAGAGAGATCTCTATGGTTCGAGCTATGGCAGATCACGTGCCCTGAAGGCCAAGGCAGTGTCTGAATCTGAAGATGAAGATTCTGGTAGCAGCCTTGGTGATCCTGAAGAACTGAGCCATGAGCTAGCACTGCTCGTGAAGAAATTCCATAAGTTCTCAAGGCGTGGTCGCTTTGGAAAATCCTCAAGGAGCAATGATTCCTCATCCACTAACTACAAGAAGAGGCTTTGTCACAAATGGAAGAAACCTGGACACTACATTCAAGATTGTCCTCGGTGGGAAAAGGAATCAAAGAAGAAGAAATACAAGGATTACAGTTCTGATGATGCGAAGAAAAAGAAGAAATCCTCAAAATCTTCATCATCAAAATCCTCGAAGTCTTCATCTTACAAGAAGAGCAGCTCCAAGAAGGCTCGGGCATTCATTGGCAAGGAAATGGACTCTGAGGCTGAATCTGAGGAACATGAGGAAGAGGAGGCATCTGAGGAGTCCGAGTCTGGTGTGGCGAGCCTAGCCCTCTCTACTGCATTCGTCAGCAAGTCTATCTTCAACTCTGAAGAAAATGACCTCACCAACAAGGCTGATGAAGGCAATGATGTCTATGCTCCCACCTATTGCTTCATGGCAAAGGGTGCCAAGGTACTTAAATATACCTCCTCTGAATCAAGTGAGAATGAATCTGATGAAAACCTCAAACCCAGCTACTAAGATTGTTGTAAAACAACAAAAGGCTTTTGAAAAGGTTCAAAACATGCTAGACAAAAGTGATGATATGTTGGGTGAAGAAATGGAACGCACTAAGACCTTGACTGAAAATCTTCAGAGACTTCAGTCTAGGTTTGACAACCTTCAAGCTCATCATAACACTCTCTTATCTGATCATATGAGAAGCTTTCATATGAATTTCTTCAAAGAAAGCAAGATACTAAGAAGCTAAGAGTGAGTTATGAAGATCTTCAGAAGGAGCGTGATTCATTACTTGCTCAACAAATCAGCGCTTCTCAGGAAGAATTTGTTCCTCCATGTTTTAAGTGCACTGAACGTGAAACTACTAATTCTTCACCTAAATGTTCAAATACCTCTAATATTAAAAATTCTTCACTTCCCTCTACTATCACTAATTCCTGATCTAAGGACATTGCTAGTATCACTAATGATGCAGGGCTGAAGGAATTGTACATGACAAGCATGTACAAAAGTCTCAAAGGGCATCAGACTCTTTGTGATGTGCTTAAAAAGCAGATCCTCAATAGGAACCCTAGGAAAGAGGGTATTGCCTTTGAGAGGAAACTCAATGCTGATGGTACATATTGGAAGCCTGAGCAGTACCCCAAAACCTCATGGGTTGCTGCAAAGGGACCTCCAGTTGATCCATCTAACTTATCTGGCTTTGCATGTGAATCTCCTCGTTCTGATGATGAGTCATTTGACTCCAACTATAAAGTTTTCAAAAATCAGAATGGTGGAGTGAGGGAGTCCTGGATTAGGGGATATCCGGACAGCCGGACTATATCCTTTGGTCGGATTGTTGGACTATGAAGATACAAGATTGAAGACTTCGTCCCGTGTCCGGATGGGACTCTACTGGGCGTGGAAGGCAAGCTAGGCAATACGGATATGGATATCTCCTCCTTTGTAACCGACCTTGTGTAACCCTAGCCCCCTCCGGTGTCTATATAAACCGGAGGGTTTTAGTCCGTAGGACAACAGACAATCATACCATAGGCTAGCTTCTAGGGTTTAGCCTCTCTGATCTCGTGGTGGATCAACTCTTGTAATACTCATATCATCAGGAACAATCAAGCAGGACGTAGGGTATTACCTCTATTAAGAGGGCCCGAACCTAGGTAAACATCATGTCCCCTGCCTCCTGTTACCATCCGCCTTAGACGCACAGTTCGGGACCCCTACCCGAGATCCACCAGTTTTGACACCGACATTGGTGCTTTAATTGAGAGTTCCTTTGTGTTGTCATCATAAGGTTCGATGGCTCCTTCGATCATCGCTAGTGATGCGGTCTAGGGTGAGGCTTTCCTCCCTAGACAGATCTTCATATTCGGCGGCTTGGCACTGCGGGCCAATTCGCTTGGCCATCTGGAGCAGATTGAGAGCTACGTCCCTGGCCATCAGGTCAGGTTTGGAAACTTGAACTACACGGCCGATATCCGCGGAGACTCGATCTTTGACGGATTCGAGCCCATGTCGGACGCACTGCACAGTCACGACGAGCATGACGTAACTCTACCGTCGGACAGTGTTCGGGAGATCGCATTCGTAGCTACTCCGGCCGTTAATCGGAGCAAGTCGCGCCGTCCGAGAGCGGAGGGATGGACCCTGCCATGGAGGCCGCACTCTCAGCGGCGATAGAGCCGGACACTGACCTCACCCCTTACGAGAGCCATGTCGCCGAACCACTAGATTCATCTTCGGCCACGGACTCCGAGCTGCTCGTATCCGTGCCCGTCGAGTCCGACTGGGCGCCGATCATTGAGTTCACCTCCGCGGATATCTTTCAGCACTCACCTTTTGGAGATGTGCTAAATTCATTAAGGGCTCTCTCCCTGTCAGGAGAACCTTGGCCGAACTATGTCCGGCTAGAATGTGATGCGGACAACGAAGAAATTCGTTGCCCACCAACCACCCACTTAGTAGCCACTGTCGACGACTTAACCGACATGCTCGACTTCGGCTCCGAAGACTTTGACGATATGGACGACGAAGCCGGAGATGAACAGAATCCACTGCCCTCGGGGCACTAGACCGCCACCTCATCATATGATATATATATATATATATATATATATATATATATATATGGTGGACACCCCCAAAGAAGCCAATGGCGAGGAGAAAGCGGAGGATGACCCCTCCAAGAAGCAACCCAAGCGCCGACGTCAGCGGCGCCGCTCTAAGTCCCGCCAATGTAAGACCAACGATACCGGCACAGGAGATAATAACACTCCGGATAGCACCGACGACAACAACAATCCCCTCTAGCATGGCGAAGAGCTGGAGGACGAACAAGCTAGCCCTCCAGAGCAGGCAGGAGATAGAGAACCAGAGGAGGATAATTACATGCCTCTCTCTGAAGATGAGGCAAGCCTCGGCGATGACGAATTTGTCGTGCCTGAGGACCCCGTCGAGCAAGAGCACTTCAAGCGTCGGCTTATCGCCATAGCAAATAGCATAAAGAAGAAACAGCAACAGCCTCAAGCTGATCAAGACTTGCTAGCAGACAGATGGACCGAAGTCCTCGCGGCCAAGGAGCATGAACTCGAGTGCCCGTCCAAGAGTTACCCAAAATGCAGGTTGCTACCTCACCTTGAGGAGGAAGTATTCAAACCTCATTCACCAGTGTACAATGCGGTTGACCGGCCACTACGCGGCCGAGCCAGAGAGGCGTTTCAGCCCAAAGTTCAGCCCACACCCCGTCGCCACTCAGTCAAAGATACTAAGACCTGGGGCAACATGGAGAACCTGCGCGACATCTTGGACAGCAAGGCAAAAATCGCAAGGTCAATATACGGGACACGAACACGTGCGCCCACACGGGACGATGATCGTCGCGTCGGATACACCAATAAATCCGGCCGGGCCGAATACAGCAGACAAGACTCATACGAATTACGTTGGGATATAGCCCGGCACAGAGGCGCCGCACACCCCATATGCTTCACTGATGAAGTTATGAATCATGAATTCCCGTAGGGTTTCAAACCCGTAAATATCGAATCATACGACGGCACAACAGATCCCGCGGTATGGATTGTGGATTTCCTCCTTCACATCCACATGGCTCGCGGTGACGATCTACATGCCATCAAGTACCTCCCACTAAAACTCAAAGGACCAGCTCGGCATTGGGTGAATAGCTTGCCAGCAAATTCCGTCGGCAGTTGGGAGGATTTGGAAGATACATTCCTTGACAACTTCCAGGGCACTTATGTGCGGCCACCGGATACTGATGACTTGAGCCACATAACCCAGCAGCCAGGGGAATCGGCCAGACAATTCTGGACACGGTTCATGACTAAGAAAAATCAAATTCTAGACTGTCCGGATGCAGAAGCCTTAGCAGCATTCAAGCATAACATCCGCGACGAGTGGCTCGCCCGCCACCTCGGCCAGGAGAGGCCGAAATCCATGGCAGCCCTCACAACACACATGACCCGCTGGCTGGCTCACAGCAACAACACATCAAGGAATCCGGATACCTCGGATACCAAAGACATTAACGGTAGGTAGCGTCGTAATAGACCAAAGCGCCGCAATAATGGCGATAACACCGAAGACACGGTAGTCAATGCCGGATTCAAAGGCTCTAGATCTGGTCAGCGGAAAAAGCCATTCAAAAGAAATACTCCGGCTCCGTCCAGTCTGGATCGCATACTGGATCGCTCGTGTCAAATCCACGGCACCCCTGACAAGCCAGCTAATCACACCAACAGAGAATGCTGGGTGTTCAAGCAAGCCGGCAAGTGAAATGCCAAAAACAAGGACAAGGGGTTGCATAGCGATGACGAGGAGGAGCCCCGGCCGCCGAACCCAGGAGGACAGAAGGGGTTTCCCCCACAAGTGAAGATAGTAAACATGATATACGCAACCCACATTCCCAAGAGGGAGAGGAAGCATGCACTAAGGGACGTCTATGCAATGGAGCCCATCGCCCCAAAGTTCAACCCATGGTCTGCCTATACGATCACCTTCGATCGCAGGGACCATCCCACTAGCATCCGTCATGGCGGATCCGCCGTGTTGGTCCTAGACCCCATCATTGACGGATTTCACCTCACTCGAGTCCTTATGGACGACAGGAGCAGCCTGAACCTGCTTTATCAGGATACAGTGCGAAAAATGGGTATCGCTCCCTCAAGGATCAGACCCAGCAAAACCACCTTTAAAGGCGTCATCCCAGGTGTAGAGGCCCATTGCACAGGCTCAATCACACTAGAAGTGGTCTTCGGATCACCGGATAACTTCCGAAGCGAAGAGTTAATCTTCGACATCGTACCGTTTCGTAGTGGCTATCATGCACTACTCGGACAGACGGCATTTGCAAAATTCAATGCAGTGTCGCATTATGCATACCTCAAGCTCAAGATATCAGGACCTCGCGAGGTCATAACAGTAAATGGAAACACAGAACGCTCGCTCCGTATGAAAGAGCACACTGCGGCCCTTGCAACAGAGGCACAAAGCAGCTTGTTCAGGCAGACCACTCATTCGGCGTTACAGCCCCCGAACACCTTCAAGCGAGTCCGGAACAATCTACAACAGGATCGCCTGGCGCGATCAGCGCTCGCCTAGCAATCTGGCCCCCGTCTCAGTCCCAGTGTATCGACGAAATTTGTGCCGCGCGTACATAACTACGCGTTCAAAATACCATGGACATAGGCGGGGGCACAATCAGGACACGCCCCGCATCGTGGCTTAACCACGCCAGGGGCTGTATACCTGTGACATTCCTTTTCTCTTTCAGGGCCTAACTCTTCAGAAGCCCTTTCCGGCAGTCCGATTGTCGGACACATTCCGGAAGCAACAACCAAGGCTGCAAGAAGCTAAGACGAACACGGGAACCGCCAGGTGGTCTCCAGTACTACTTGATATATCCACTTTTTCACTATTTATGTGTAGCTTGCCTTGGGATAAGACATTTCGAATTGTCCTACTTCATGCTTATTGCAATACTTGTACCAGTACGCTTCGACGTATTATTCAAATACATGCATATTATTAAACTGTCGTTGCATTATTTAAGTTTTTCTCTTTCTCTCATATGTCCATTTACGACATTCCACACCTACTCGTTCGGGTACGGTCAGTATGCCAGGGGCTCTCGTTTACCCCGTAGTACAGCTCAAGAAGTCCGAACACTTTCGACAGTGCGGCACCCCGAACTTATAGCATTATATGCATAAGCTCCGAATCATGTCTTGGGTAAAATGTTGGGTTGCCTGGCTCCCATGCTTTGGTACCTTACGTTTCGTTATATCGGCTAAGGTAGCGGTGGGAGAACTACTGCGATTGTGTCTCGGTTCTTCCGGATGAGCACCTCAGTAGAGAAAGCCAAAAACTGACTGATATGATAAAGCGAGAGATTGGTCGCTGTTCGAGAGGTCTCAAGTCCTTAAAGACTTGTTCCGCTTCGGGCGAAGAGTCGGCCTTGTCTGGCTTAGGCGTGTATAGCGCCCCAAATTCGGCCTTCCGAATACCAGGGGCTTTGCCAAAAATTTAAAATCACATACTTCTATGGCTAAGTGAGAGTGTTAAAGCATTATAGTCCGATTGCCTAGTTCGTTGCACTAAGCACCTCCCTCGAAGGACCCCAGTACTAGCTACATGGGGGCACAAGCCGACGACTGGCCAACTCTCAGATTTTCTAAAACGGCTGCATAGAAGGTAATATTTTAAATTAAGAAAGCGTCGCATGGCGCAAAAGAACTCGTTTCATATTATAGGATCACATGGGCATGTTCATTCAAAAATTACATCCTTGGCACACTCATCTGCCACTAAGCGGGAACCCTTCAGGACGCTCTCATAATAATTCTCGGGGCAGCGATGCTCCTTGCCCTCCGGCGGCCCCTCCTTCAGAAGCTTCACGGCGTCCAGCTTCGCCCAGTGCACCTTCGCCCGGGCAAAAGCTCTGCGTTCACCTTCGATGCAGACAGATCGCTTGATGACTTCAAGCCGTGGGCAGGCTTCCACTAGTCGCCTCACCAGGCTGAAGTAGCTGCAGGACAGGGGCTCGCCAGGCCACAACCGGACTATAAGGCCCCTCATGGCCTGTTCGGCCGCCTTGTGAAGTTCGACCAACTGCTTCAGCTGGTCGCTCAAGGACACGGGGTGTTCGGTCCCAGTATACTGAGACCAGAACAACTTCTCCGCTGAGCTCCCCTCCTCAGCTTGGTAAAACTCTGCGGCATCCAGCACACTGCGGGGAAGATCTGCAAACGCTCCTGGAGAGCTCCGAACTCGGGTAAGAAAAAGGAAAGTCTCCTTCACATGCTTGCTTTGCATATTGAATGCCTTACCCGCTGCTATCTTCTTTGCCACATCAATCTCCTGGAGGGCCTTGTGGGCTTCGGCCTTGGTGCTCCGGACGCTTTCAAGTGCCTGCGTGAGCTCGGACTCCCGCGTCTTGGAGTCAAGCTCCAAGGACTCGTGCTTTTTGGCGAGAGCCTCGAGCTCTTGTTGCACCTCGCCCACTCGGGCTTCTTGTTTCTCCCGTTCAGCACGTTCTTTGGCCGCTTTGTCCTCAGCCACGGAAAATGCCTTCCTCAGGGTCTCCACCTCGGTCATGGCCTCTGGCAAATTCATGATGATCCTATTACTTTACACCGAACTTCTTTTTACCTATATGACTGGGGTATATCTTACCTTTGCTCTCTTTGAGCTGCCCCTTGGTAAGGCCGAGCTCGTCCTCGGTCCGCTTCAGGGCCTGCTTCAGCGCAGAGACCTCCACGGTACGTGCGGTAGTGGCCAGCAGGGAAGCCTGCACATACACATAGACATACTCTAATTAGAATCCTGAGTTATCATTTGATACTCTATTCGGCTTTTCTTCACGAACGCCGAACAGAGCATCAGGGGCTACTATCTATGCGGTAATATTTTTATATTTTGAATGCTTACCTCGAAGCCTGTTAGGAGGCTAGCGCAAGCTTCGGTCAGTCTGTTCTTGGTGGACTGAACCTTCCTAACCAACGCACTCATGATAGTGCGGTGTTCTTCATCGATGGAAGCGTTGTGAAGCGCTTCTAGCAAGTTGTCCGGTGCCTCTGGTTGGACAGAGGACACTGGCACGGATGGTTGGCCCCCGTTAATGGGGGACTGCCTGCCGGAGTCCGGAATCGTTGAAGGTTCTGGCACAGTGTCCGGCTGGGCCCGAACTCGAAGCCCGTAGGAGCCTTGCTCCCTTGGTACCCAGGGTCCGGGAGGTCGCCGTGATGCGCCCCCAGGACCGCCTTCCCTTGGGTTGGTGCCTGTTGAGACACCACCTCAGTGTTATCCGTAGGGCGAGGGGTGGAAGCCGTCGGAGGAGAACCGCTGTTCATATCCGACGTGCTCAAAGAGCCGCTTGACGAGGGTACGTCGAGACGAGCTCGGGCCGGACTGCATAATCAGGTTCGACATGAGCAAAGGCAGTACAATAAAACATACCATGAAGTACTATGGTGTCTGAGCACTTACGATTTCACTAGGGGCTTGTCCCTGGGTAGCCACTCGTCGCCGCTATCGGCGGCCGTCGTGGCACAGTCCGGAGGGAGGCTCTTTCCCTTCTTGGACCCTTCGGCCTCCCCGGATGGGTCGGCCTTTCTTTTCTTGTCTCACCCGGCTGGGGGGAGAACTTTTCTCCTCCTCCTTGTTTCCGTGGGAGGAGTGCGTGTCGGACTCATCGGATGATGAGTCCGACAGAACCATCTTGCGTCGGAGACCCTTTCGGGTCCCCGCGGCCTTCTTCTTGGCCGTCGTTTCTGGCACCTCGTAAGGTGTCGGGGTCAGCATCTTCGTCAGAAGAGCGTTTGCCGGATCTTCGGGCAAGGGGCTGGGCAATCAAGCTGCTCTGCAGTCTTTATCCACTCCTGTTAATGACATAAAACCTTAGATCCAGCACATAACTAGGCCGGGGCACATAAATACCCTGAGTGATATAATAGCCTACCGGATGGGCGCGGCGCTTTGCGCTGAGTCTGCGGTCCTCGGTAAGGGAGGGAGGCATCTCGGCGCCCTTGAACAGCACCCTCCAGACGTCCTCGTGCGTCGTGTCGTAGAGCTCTCGCAGCTTCTGGTGTTGGGCCGAGTCGAACTCCCACAAAACAAATGCCCATTGTTGGCACGGAAGGATTCGGCAGAAGAGCATAACCTGGACCACGTTGACGAGCTTGATTTTCTTGCTCGTCATGTTCTGGATGGAGGTCTGGAGTCCAGTCAGCTCTACCGGAGAACCCCGGGACAGGCCCTTCTTTTTCCAGGAGGTGAGCCGCGTGGGGATTCCAGATCGAAATTTGGGGGCCACCGCCCAGTTGGAGTCGCGCGGCTCGGTGATGTAGAACCATCCCGATTGCCATCCCTTTATGGTATCCACATAGGTACCCTCGAGCCAGATGACATTGGGCATCTTGCCCACCATGGCTCCTCCGCATTCTACTTGCTGGCCACCCACCACCTTCGGTTTGACATTGAAGATTTTCAGCCATAGGCCGAAGTGGGGCCTGATGCGGAGGAAGGCCTCGCACATGACGATAAACGCCGAGATGTTGAGGATGAACTTGGGGGCCGGATCATGGAAATCCAGCCCGCAGTAGAACATGAGCCCGCGGACAAATGGGTCGAGAGGAAATCCCAGTCCACGGACGAAATGGGGAAGGAAAACTACCTCTCATGGGGTTCAGGCATTGGGACGATCTGCCCCTCATTCGGCAGCCGGTGCGTGATATTCGCAGGAAGGTAACCGGCATCCCGTAACTTTTTGATGTTTTCCTCCGTGATGGAGGAAACCATCCACTTGCCTCCTGCTCCAGACATGCTTGGAGTGGTTGGAAAAGAAGAACGCAAGCTTGGGCGCTAGAGCTCGAGTGTGCGGGAATGGGTAAGCGAGAAGGAAGAAGGCGTGGGTGAAAAAAGTAGATCTTTGTCCCTTTATAAGGGCGGAGGAGGCGATGAGTCTCCCCACTTGCCTGGCAAAACCGCTTATTCCCCAGGCGTCGTAATTGATGGCGCGGTTGGGTTACCCATGTCTGTATTGATGAGAATCCCGTGATAAGGGGAACACGATCTCTGCTTTGACAAGACGTATCAAGAAAACTGCCTCACGATATGTGCGGAGCTGGTTGAAAAGAGCGGTTTGAATAATAACCGGGCCATGAAATGATCTCATACTATCAAAACATGTCAGTAGATTGGATTTATGGAAGTATTGTTCTCTCTACGGTGGTATGTGGAACTTATTTTATAGGGTCGAACACTATCCTTGCATTCAAACTCTTCCATAATGTATTCGTAGGAGGAACCCGCCTTGCAATGCCGAAGACAACACTGCGCGCCGGACTCATCGTCATTGAAGCCTGGTTCAGGGGCTACTAAGGGAGTCCTGGATTAGGGGGTATCCGGACAGCCAGACTATATCCTTTGGTCAGACTGTTGGACTATGAAGATACAAGATTGAAGACTTCGTCCCGTGTCCGGATGGGACTCTACTTGGCGTGGAAGGCAAGCTAGGCAATACGGATATGGATATCTCCTCCTTTGTAACCGACCTTGTGTAACCCTAGCCCCCTCCGGTGTCTATATAAACCGGAGGGTTTTAGTCCATAGGACAACAGACAATCATAGCATAGGCTAGCTTCTAGGGTTTAGCCTCTCTGATCTCGTGGTAGATCAACTCTTGTAATACTCATATCATCAAGAACAATCAAGCAGGACGTAGGGTATTACCTCTATTAAGAGGGCCCGAACCTAGGTAAACATCGTGTCCCCTGCCTCCTATTACCATCCGCCTTAGACTCACAGTTCGGGACCCCCTACCCGAGATCTGCCGGTTTTGACACCGACATGGAGTATTTGCTAGATATGTTGGCACTAACTGCAGGAACGGTTCCCCTATGAAGAAAATCTGGGTTCCCAAAAAGTGCCTTGAAAGTCTTTAGGTGAATGTCCTTAGGACACCACCTATGAAGAATAGGAACCCCAGATCAAATTCTTCATATCGACCAAATTCCTCAAAAGAATCAAAGTCCTCACATGAATATCAACGTGCTAACAACTCTGTTTCGCAGGGAAGGGCTAAGGGCTATGAATATGAGCATTATTCTTCTAATCATTATGTTCATAAGTCCTCGAAGAATTTCTCAGCTTATTCATATGCTTATCCTAACTCTTCTTATGTGAAATGAAATGGACTGGCTTCTATGCCACGATTCTCGTATAGAGCTCGCAGAGTGATGAAATCTTTGCCACCCCTTCAGATGTGGGTGGTGAAGAAAAAGAACTACTCTCTTCTGCAGGGTCAGGTCTCCAAACGAACGTAATCATCTGAAGAATTTGCTGGAGACCTGAGTATGCCTGAAAGGACGCAGGCTAATCATGAAGAAATAAACTTTCATTTCTCACGTCCTCATACTGCTTTATCTGTTCTGTTACTTGATGAATTTGATCTGATGAATTGATGGCATATTCTTCACTGATGAAGTATATGAGTTCGTAAGTTGCACTAATTCATCTGCAGGATGATCAACCCAAATCCATTGAGTGGGTCCTCAATAGTGGATGTAGAAATCACATGATTGGTGACAAGAATCTATTGATGGATGCTCCCTTATCACCCTCGCATCTGAAGCATATCATCTTCGCTGACAAAGGCAAAAGTCAGGTATTGGGTCTAGGTAAGTTTGCGATCTCATAAGATCGACACATGGACAAAGTCATGCTTGTCGAGTCCTTAGGATACAACCTCATGTCTGTCTCAATGCTTTGTGATCTTGATATGGTAGTTGTCTTTGGCAAGTATCGTCGTGTTGTGATCATGGAAGCTGACAATTCCAAAGTCTTCGAAGGCTTTAGGATAGGAGACTTGTATATTGTTGATTTCTCTACAGGACCACAACCAGCCGTGTGCCTACTTGCAAAATCATTAGAAGGCTGGCTCTGGCATCGACGACTTGGTCATGCAGACATGAGGAATCTGTGCACACTTGCGAAGAAGAAGCATGTCATTGGCATTGAGAATGTCAAATTCCTCAAGGATCACTTATGCGGAGCCTGTGAAGCTGGAAAGATGACCAAGGCCAAGCATCCAACGAAGACTATCATGACTACTACTCGGCCATTTGAATTACTTCACATGGATCTCTTTGGCCCTACTCACAATGCCACATTTACTAATGCTGCATCTTTATATGGCTTTGTCATTGTTGATGACTATTCTCGATATACATGGGTCCATATCATCACTTACAAAACTGAAGTGCGGGAAGTCTTCAAACGATTTTCCTCGAGGGCTTCAACCAACTTTGGTGTGAAGATCAAGCACATCAGAAGTGATAATGGAACTGAGTTCAAGAACACTGGCCTTGATGACTATCTTGATGAACTTGGTATTACTCATGAGTTATCTGCTCCCTATACTCCTCAGCAGAATGGCGTCCTGGAGCGCAAGAACAGAACTCTTGTTGAGATGGCCCGCACTATGCTTGATGAGTACAAGACGCCTCCTCACTTTTGGCCCGAGGAAATTGATACTACGTGCCACATCATCAACAGAGTATATCTTCACAAATTCTTCAAGAAGACTGCCTATGAACTCCTCACTAACAATAAACCCAATGTGAGTTATTTCAAAGTCTTCGGTGCTAAATGTTGGAATAGAGATCCTCATCACAGTTCTAAATTTGCATCGAAAGCACATGAAGGTTTTATGCTCGGTTATGGTAAGGACTCGCACACCTACAGAGTCTTCAACACCTGTCATCACAAGGTTGTTGAAACTATAGATGTGCGGTTCGATGAAACTAATGGCTCGCAAAGAGAGCACCTACCTTCTGTGATAGATGAACCAGCACCTGAGGAATCTATCAAGTTCAAGGCTACCGAGGATATCATTCCTACCGAAGAATCTGCTGAAGAATTCATTCCAGAACATTAAGAATGTCAAGCTAATGCACCTGAAGAAAATACTGAAGAAAATGGTGCTGAAAAAATGCTGATCAAATTCCTCGACGACAACCACTTCATCCTCGCGTTGCAAAAGAAGTGCAAGTTGAAAAGATCATCGATGACATTAAAGCACCAGGTCCTCTCACACGCTCAAGAGCATCACATTTATATAACTTTTGTGGGCACTATGCTTTTGTCTCTATCACAGAGCCCACTAAGGTAGATGAAGCATTTCTGGAGCCTGAGTGGATTCAGGCCATGCAAGAAGAATTACATCAGTTCGAGCTCAACAACGTCTAGGAACTGGTCAAACGCCCAGATCCTCGCAAACACAATATCATTGGCACAAAGTGGATCTACCGCAACAAGCAAGATGAAAATGGCCTTGTGGTGAGGAATAAGGCACGGCTTGTAGCTCAAGGCTACACACAGGTTGAAGGAATTGACTTTGATGAAACTTTTGCACATGTTGCTAAACTTGAGGCTATTCACATATTACTTGCTTATGCTAACCATCATGATATCACTCTATATCAAATGGATGTGAAAAGTGCATTCCTCAATGGTAAGCTTGAGGAAGAAGTATATGTTGCTCAACCCCCAGGTTTTGAAGATCCAAAGCATCCTGACAAAGTCTACAGACTCAATAAGGCCCTCTATGGCATCAAGCAGGCCCCTCGGGCGTGGTATGATACTTTGAAGGAATTCCTCGTGAAGAAAGGCTTCAAACCCGGTTCACTCGACCCTACTCTTTTCACTAAATCTTATGATGGTGAACTATTTGTGTGCCAAATATATGTTGATGATATTATCTTTGGCTGTACTGACCAATATTATAGTGATGAATTTGCCTATATGATGGGTGAAGAATATCAAATGTCTTTGATGGGAGAATTGAAATTCTTCTTAGGTCTTCAAATTCGTCAACAATGAAATGGCATATTCATATTTCAGGAGAAATACCTCAAGGATGTAGTGAGGAAATTCGGCATGCAAGATTGCAAAGGAGTCAAAATCCCTATGCCCACAAATGGCCATCTGTGCACTGATGAAAATGGTATTGACTTCGATCAAAAGGTATACCGCTCCATGATTGGTTCTTTATTGTACTTATGTGCATCTAGGCCAGATATTATGCTTAGTGTTTGCATGTGTGCCCAATTTCAAGCTACACCGAAGGAATCACACCATAAGGTTGTGAAGCATATTCTTTGATATCTAGCTCACACACCAACACTTGGATTATGGTACCCCAAGGGCTCGGCTTTTGATCTCATTGGATATTCACACTCTGACTATGCTGGTGATCGTGTGGACCGCAAGTCAACATCTGGTACATGTCAATTCCTCGGACGATCTTTGGTCTGTTGGTCCTCGAAGAAACAGAACTGCGTATCACTGTCTACTTCTGAAGCTGAGTACATTGCCGCTAGTTCTTGCTGTGCTCAATTGCTGTGGATGAAGCAAACTCTCAAGGACTACGGCGTCAATGTGAAGAATGTGCCTCTCTTCTGTGATAATGAGAGTGCCATCAAGATTGGTCACAACCCAGTTCAGCACTCGAAGACAAAGCACATTCAGATTCGTCATCATTTTCTTCGTGATCATGTGTTGAAGGGCGACATTTCTATTGAGCATGTGAAGATTGAAGAACAGCTAGTCGATATCTTCACAAAGCCCTTGCATGAGAAGAGATTTAGCAAGTTGCGGAGTGAGCTAAATATCTTAGAATCTTTGAATGTTCTTTGAAAAGGACACTCATCCTAACACTTATGAAAAATTGATGACTTAGATGTGCAACACATGAAAAAACATTTTTCTTCAATCAATGAAGAATAACACTCTTATACGGTGGGTCACGCCACCACCAAAGTGTGAAGAAATTAACGAAGAATTTGATTCTCAGAACCCTACGACAATTGTACGCGGTGTCTGAAATCATCATTCTTATACGGTGGGTCACGCCACCACCAAAGTTGAGAATCTTCAATTTGATTTTTTCCTCGGTTCTTTGAAATTCCTCGAATTGTTTTTCAACTTTGCATTACCTTCACTGTTTCCGTCGTTTTTCTTCATTGGCTATATATATATATATATATATATATATATATATATATATATATATATATATGAGTTTATGTCCTCTAAGCATTCACTTATTGCTATTTCTTTAAGTTGGTTTCTCTGCTAAGTGAATGTGATCGAACCCTTCCCCCTCTATGCTATACTCAACCCAATCTATTCACAAATTCTTCATGTGCGTTCTATTTGAAACTTGTTCAAAATCTTCACTGTGTTCTTGTCAGCTGAAGAATTGCAAACTGAACGTTAAAACTTATATTATCCAAATTTTCGGCTTTGCCACTTGAACCGTTCCGCATCCCTCTAAATACTTATCTAATCACCCACGATCTCCACTTCTCAGTACGTGGGTGACACATGTCAAGTGAATGAGAAGGGTCAGGGGCACATTCGTCCAAATTCTTCGGGCGAACAGTTTTTCACCATGGCTATAAATACCCCCTTCCCCTTCCTCACTTCCTTTACTCCGCTCGATCTCTCTCCAGCTCGAGCTCCTCAAATGCTAGCGTCTCCGCTACTTCATCATCGCCGGTGAGGAAGAGCTTCACTGCCTCGACCTCATCACCGTCGTACTCGCGCCGGCCGCGGAAATCTTCACTCCGCCGCAGCCGTAGCTGTCTTCCTCTGCCGAGTTAGGGCGTGGAAGATCTGCACTGACGAACTTCAGATCTCCACATTCCAGTTCGTCGTGTTCTTCGTCTAGGGTAATTAAAAGTTACTTTTACTGCCCTCTTTGATTCTAATGTTTTCTACAAAATCTTCAAAGGTTTTTTTCTTCAATTCTTCACACACTAAACACCTCACATGGTATCTGATCTTGACTCATTTTTCTAAGCTATAATTTATCTTCAAGATTCCTCAATTGTGCAGATTTCTGATCTGTACAACTCTGGAACTTGAGACTAAGAACGCTTAGTGAAATTCTTCAAGACTCGTCTGGTCAATTCCTCAAACTTATTCATTTTACAAAACCTTCTGAGAACGCATATGACCTCTCCAAATTCCTCGCAACTATACTCTGTTCACAGGTACTCATGTCTGTTGCTGAATCACTAGGTTCTTATCAACTTAACTCATTTGCAGCGTTCCTTGAAGAAAAGTTGCATACTTGTTCAGAGAATTCAATTGTTCAAATTCCTCAACTGAAGAAAATGGCTGATGGAAAGAAGCCACAGAAAGGAGGAAAGAGGCCTGAGGTCAATACTGCTTTTGAAATCCCTGAGGACATCTATGCCGGGTACTGCACACCACTTGAGGAAGATAAAAATTAGTGCAAGGTGCGCATTCAAAAGATAGAGAGGAGATGGGCAAGAGAATGGAGGGAGTACAGATATGTTACTCCAAAGTACATGGAGAAATTCGTTGTTACCCCTCCATGCTCAAGACCTCCATTGGCTCCTGGCCAAATAGCTGATCCCACCAGCCTCAAGCGCGGTGAGGACTATCCTGAAGAATGGGCCAAGCGCCAGGCCAAGTTGGCCAAACAAGCAAAAGATGTAGTGAGGAAATTCAATGAAGACTCTGTTGCCACTCCTACTGTTGAGGCCTCTGTAAAGCCGGAGAAGGCCATGCCAAAGAAGCCCTCTCACAAGCCTAGTGCTTCACCAGCAATGCCCTCACGGCCAAGTTCCTCAGCTATGCCCTCACGGCCAGATTCCTCAAAGCCCTCACGGCCAATTCCTCACGCTGCTCCTGCTCCTCCAAGATCTTCTGCTGCTCCGACCAAATCCTCAGCACCTGTGCATCTCACCACGTGCCAAAGGAACACAGGCATATCTATTGCCTCAGGAGCCTCTACAAGTTCCTCAGCTGCTCCCTCTCTTCTGAAGAAGAAAACCACTGCTGGATGAGGTCCTCGACCAAGTCCTCACAAGAAACAAGTTGCTTTCCAAGTGCCCTCTGATGATGATGAGGCTGACGATGAAGAACTTGCCAAAATCATCAGAGCAGGCAAGTCAGGGCCGCTAGAGCCAAGGGCACAAGTGTGCCTCTACTTTTGGATCCAAAGTTGATCCTCGAATACATTGATGTTTGGCAAAAGGACCCCAACACTCCCATGCCTGACTTCAAGCTGACTCCTGGCCAAAGTCATATGTTGACTCACTTCATACAGGAAGAGAAATGGAAGTTTGAGAAGGCCAGTCAGATCAAGAAAGCGCAGTACAAGAAGGAGCGCTATCTGAAGAAACACGTTGTCTCTATGACAACTGAAGAACTTGTCACTATTCAAATTGAGATCAAGAAACTCTGTGATGAATTTGACGCATACTGCGCTGATTGGCTTGGAGTCAAGGTTCATTTTGTGAGACTTGCTGACAACTTCACCTCAAATGTTGCAGCCCCAACGCAACAGGAAATTCCTCAGGCTGAAGCATCTGCTCAGCCAACTGAAGAACATGCCAACACTGCTGATGAAAATCAGGCTGCTAAAGAAAATGTGAGTTCCAGGGCTGATGACTGCATTCCAGCCGCTGAAGAAATTGCGAGGGCATCCACTAGTGGTGCGCCTGAAGAAAATGAAGAAGTCAGGGCAACTGCATCAGTTGCACCTGAAGAAATCCAAACCAATTCCTCTGCTCCTCATGCGCCTATAGCAACTCCGATCCTTCCATCTGCATCAGATGTGAAGAAGACTAAGGCTGCAGAGCGTGCAGCAGTGAAGAAAAGGAAGGCATCAACTTCATCAGATACTTTAGCCCCGAAGAAGATGAAGCCACTGACAAGCTCGTTTGCAAACCCAATTGATGTTGTTCCTATCTCAACCATGCCATCAAAGGACCTTATTCCTTTTGATGAAGAATATGTGGTTCCAAGTGAATCCGATGAAGAGAATCCCTCTGCTGCTTCGTCAGAGTAGATGGATGAAGAAATTGAAGTGGATACAATCCCTTCAACACCAGTTGTCTCCTCGCCTATGCCTCAGTTTACTGCTGAAGAGGACGGTGTTGAAGAAATGGAAGATGGAGATGTGGACATTGGCTGTACCACACTCGTGCTAAGTGATGAATTTTGGGGAAGTCAACACCCCAACTATCCACTCTTCACACCATTGCAACAAATTCCTCAGTCCCCAGAAACTATTGTACACATGGGATCTGATGAACCACATGCCACATCGTCTGTCCATGAAGAAATACCAGCCACTAGTGCTAAAGATCATGTAAATGAAGAATTGCAGTCCTAGGCTGCCGCTGAAGCAGCACCTGAAATTCCTCATCCTGTGGAGCCTGAGATCGAGATCCCGTAGGTTGTGATGCAATTGACTACCACTCCTCGCCCTAAGCCAAATGATCCCTTCTCGAAGAAGCAGAAATTCAAGGCTGATGATTTCTACGGCGAGCACGTGTTCTTCACTGACTACAATCCTTATGACTATGCTTGTCTAAGGAGGAAGCGTTTCTGGACTGCAAGCCAGGCCGACTTCTACTCTTCACTACTTTTCAAGAAGGACAAAATCTTCTACCATGAGCATATTCCTCATGTGGACATGGAATCATTACCGTGCTTCTATCATATGCTCAGTGTTCTTCAAGATGCAGGCCTCCTCAACTTTTGCTCTGACATAGTTGATTGGAATGAAGAGCTTATTCTTTAGTTCTACGCTACATTGCATATCACAGATGATCCTGAAGATATCAACACCTCAGTCTTGGACTGGATAACCGACAACACTCATTATAAGGCACCAGCCTCTGAATTGCTTCAGACCCTGCCCATTAGTCCACCCAGTGAAGGAGCTCGCTGCCTGTATCATGAACCAGAACTCACAGCTCATTACATGCAAGTGTTAATGAAGCCTTTGAAGCCCGGTCAAGCCCAATGGAACAAATTCCTCGTGAAGGATTTACTATATGTGCCGAGAACCGTCTATCGCATTCTGACAAGGACAATGAGTCCCATCAAAGGCCACGACTCATCTGATGAGGAAATAGTTGTCATCATGAAGAATCTGCTATTCAACATCATTCATAGCATTCCTATCAACTATCACGATTTCTTCATGAGGACTCTGGCAAATGCTGCACTTTCTCCGTTTGAGCTGAAGCCTTATGCACCTTGGATTATGAGATTCCTCAGGACAAGGTCTTCACTCAACTACAAGGCTAATTTTCAGAATCACCTTAGCTATCTGCCCCCGATTGAAGTCCTCCAGCAGGCTTTTACTTCAACTGATGAAAAGGGCAAGGCTCCTACTGTCATTGATGAAGGCATTCGTCCATTGGATGGTCAGCTTCGCAAAGCTGCATCTTATTCCACCGATGATGACTCTGCCACACATGACTCTACTGCCAATGAACCCAAGTCTACTCCTCAAGCAACTGCTCCTCGTGTGATGACCGACCATGAGCTTCTGCTTAGTCTTCACTAGAAGGTGGATCAAAACCATAAATGGGTTAAGCGTCAGTTTGGTTCATTTCTTCACAACGTGACTGCTACATACAATGCAGTGAAGAAAAACCATTACTATCTCCATGAGGTTTTCGGTCGCACCTGGGATATTCTGCCCCGTGTCTATAGTGCAGAAGATCTGAAGAAAATGGGTCTCAAGGAAGATTTTGACTGGTCTGCACCTCCACCGAAGAAATTCAAGAAGGTCAAGGTTCCTCCTTTGGTGACCAGCTCATATTCTTCATCGCACAACACCGATAAGCATGAAGACTTGGACGACATTGCGGCAGGCCCTTCAACGACAAATGACCCCAACAACGCTGGCGCTCCTTCATCAACTTGATATTCTTCAGGGGCGTTAGTCCTCATTTTCGATCCTTTTGGTCATTTGATGACAAAGGGGGAGAATTTTGAGTTAGTCTTCAAGCGGGTCTGTCTATATGGGCGTTTTTTTTTTGCTAAGTTACAACTCTTGCTCTTTTGAAACTTTATTCGATCGAGTTGTAAACTTAAACCCGATGGTGCTCTGATACTTTTGATGTGTCTTTATGCATGCTTATTCCTTATATATGTTAATGCACACATGCTGAATTACATCAGTCACCATATTTCATCATGCATTTCAAATTCTTCATTATTATATGTAAATGCGTGTATGAATTACAAGATATAGGGGGAGATCTCCATGATTCTACTCTTCAAGTGTGCATTGCTTCAAAAGCAAAATCCTCACTATGCACATCTTCAGGGGGAGTTCTTCTATATCTTGCAATAAAATTCCACAATATCAGTATTTACACTTCATATGTTTATCCCCGTTGAAAACTTAACCTACATTGTCATCAATCACCAAAAAGGGGGAGATTATAAGTGCATCTAGTGCCCCTTAGTGATTTTGGTGTATTGAAGACTTATAGGTTAAGGGAATAATGTGTTTATGAGTGTACACAGGTCTATAAGTCTATGAGGAGTTTGATATTGACAGAGAAAGTCAACCCCTAAAATGAAGTTCTTCGATTGAAGACTTTGGATTTCTAAAGACTTTCTGAAAATTTTGAAAGTGAAGAAATTGGTGTGACCTTGAAGACTTGGGTATTCATTTGAGGAACATGAAGCGTGAAGACTTTTGTTTTCATAGTTTTGTTTTCTCTTTCTTGAGTCATAGGAAACACCGTACTGTTAAAGGGGGTCGAGGAAATACTAAGGAAAAATTTCCATATGATGCTCAACTCAAAATCCTACACCTACCAATCCCTTCGAGTGAAGCCATTGGAAATCTCATACAGTTCAGACATATTCTTCAGTGACAGAGACGAAGTTCTTCTAGTCTCTGAGGAATTTATCCTGACTGAGGAGTTAGGAATTTGCCAGTGCGGATTGCCTACACAGTGAGGAACATGATAGCCCTGAGGATTTTGCTACTCAAAATTCCGACCGTTGCTGTGTTATGCGCCAGCTGTCCCAAAATATCTACCCACCTAACAGTCATATCATTGAAGGGCATTTATGCCTTATCATGTCAGGCTGCTCCCTAGGCTATAAATAGCCGCCCCCTACAACCACTAGCTGGTTGCCTGCTCCGAGAGAAACTGACACTTGTCATCTGAGAGCATCCCATCCTCCGAATACTTTGAGTGAAAATCATCAAGTGAGGAAAACCCAAACCCAAACACCTACAAACCCAAAGTGATTGAGCATCACTGAAGAGATTGATCCTGCGTGGATCCGACGCTTGTTACCTTTGAAGAATGTGCTTCTTCCAGACGGTTAGGCGTCATGGACTAGAGCATCCAAGAGGAATTGTGGATCGCCGAGTGACCGAGTTTGTGAAGGTTCGGAAGTCACCTGAAGACTTACCACGAGTGATTGGGCGAGGTCTGTGTGACCTTAGCTCAAGGAGAATACGGTGAGGACTGTGTGTCCTCGGGTTTAAATACCTAGCCGCTCCAACGAGATGTACAATTGAGATAGCAGTTGGAACTGGTCTACCAAATCATTGTCTTCACCAAGCTTACGGATTCTATTTCCTCAACTCTTTCATTTCCTCATATCTGTGTTTGAAGACTTTGACTGAAGACTTTCTCAATTTCCTCAGTTTAATTTCTTCAGTCTGTTTGTCTTCATCCTGTGCTTACGCTTTCTGTACTCTGTGCTTGTCTTCATTTCATCATGATGACTATGCTTGTGTTCTGTTATGTTTACTTTTGAGTACTTATTCCACTGCAAGTAGTTCTTCGCTAAGGAATTTCCCCACCTGCATATTCCTCAGTGAAGAATTCATAAAAATCGCCTATTCACCCCCCCCCCTCTAGTCGATATAACGCACTTTCAACATTGCTGGGAGATTGCACTAGCGAAAGTACGGACCCTAGGCCTGATTTTCAAGCATTGCAATACCGCTTTTGCTCACTTTTGTTTCTTTCTACCTTGCTGTTTTTTATTATTACTATTACAAAAATCAATATCTACTATCCATATTACACTTGTATCACCATCTCTCCACCGAACTAGTGCACCTATACAAATTACCATTGTATTTGGTGTGTTCGGGATACAAGAGACTCTTTGTTATTTGGCTCCAGGGTTGTTTGAGAGAGACCATTTTCATCCTACTCCTCGCACGAATTGATAAACCTTAGGTCATCCACTTGAGGGAAAATGCTACTGTCCTACAAAACTATGCACTTGGAGGCCCAACACGAGTCTACAAGAACGAGTTGTGTAGTAGGCATCAAGGGGGGAGGGTAAAAGTTAGCAAAGTTAGTTTCCTGGGCAAAACTGAGCACAACTAAGCAACCAGGGGCACGGAAATAGATAACTCTAAAAGAAAACCCAAAATGATTTCTTGTTTCTTATTTTTGTTCTTTGTTGGGAGTTCTTCAATGTAAATAGTTTTTTCTCGCTTTACATTTTTCTTTTTAAGTTCGCTTTCTTCAGAAAAACTAAAAGCTCTAAAAAAATCAGTGTGTTTCTTTGAATTCCTTTTCTTTTCTTTGAGTCATCTTTTGGAGAAGACTTTGTAAGAATTATTGAGTGCCTCTCATATGCTTTTTTGTTGATCTAACAAAGAGACAATATTTCATTGTATCCTCCCTTAACTAAATTGTTTGTAGATTTTAGCTCAGTCCACGTGAAAGTGCAACTAATCCCCTGGTGGTTTTGGTAATTCATAACAACATATAGCTCATTGAACTAATATCCATTCAAGTTTGATATTTCAGAAAGTTCAATGAATGGCATGGCATGGGCTAGGAATGTGGACCCCTCAAAATGCTAAGGACACATATTTGCAAAAGCTCAAGACTCTTTATTTCTATTTTAGTGATCCAAGATCACATTGAGTCCATAGGAAATCCAATACTATTAAAGGGGATGAGGTGTTGCTTAATGGCTTCCTTGCTCAAAGTGCTTAGTGATGTTGCTCCAAAGCCCTCAACCACTTTCTCATTCCAAATATGTCCAAAATCCAAAGTCAAACTCGGCCCCACCGAAACATCCTATTCGGCGCCACCGAGTTCATTTGACATAGCCACTGCCGGAAACCCTAATAGTTCGGTCACACCGATACAGATCTCGATCTCATCGAGATGGCCTTGCCAACGCTCTGTGACTTGTTACACTCTTTCGGTCCCACCGAGTAAGTGCAGTCGGTCTCTCCGAGTTGGCTTGACATTCACTCGGTTGCTTATTGCTTCACTTCAATCTCACCAAGTTGATGCAATCGGCGCCACTGATTTGATGTTTGCCCTAAGCCCTAGCACATCGGTCCCACTGAGTTGTTCCAGTCGGTCCCACCGAAATTCCTAACATTCACATTTTGAACTAAATCGATATCACCGAGTTCTTCTATTCGGTCTGACCAAGTTGGGTCAAATGTGTGTAACAGTTGGATTTTGTGTGGAGGCTATATCTACCCCTCCACCCCCATCTCCATATGTGAGAGAGCCGTCGGAACATGCCTACACTTCCAGCATACATTTTCTGAGAGAGAACCACCTACTCATGTGTTGAGATCAAGATATTTCAATCCTACCACAAGAATCTTGATTTCTAGCCTTCCTCAAGTTGCTTTTCGCTCAAATCATGTTTCCACCATATCCAAATCAGTGAGAGAGAGTTGAGTGTTGGGGAGACTATCATTTGAAGCACAAGAGCAAGGAGTTCATCATCAACACAACATCTATTACCTTTTGGAGAGTGGTGTCTCCTAGATTGGTTAGGTGTCGCTTGGGAGCCTCTGACAAGATTGTGGAGTTGAACCAAGAAGTTTGTAAGGGCAAGGAGATCGCCTACTTCGTGAAGACCTACCCGAGTGAGGCAAGTCCTTCATGGGCGATAGCCATCGTGATATAGACAATGTTGCTTCTTCATGGACCCTTCATGGGTGGAGCCCTCCGTGGACTCACGCAACCGTTACCTTTCGTGGGTTGAAGTCTCCATCAACGTGGATGTATGATAGCACCACCTATCGGAACCACTCCAAAAATCTATGTGTCTTCATTGGGTTTGCACTCTCCAAACCCTTCCCTTTACCTTCATATGCAATATTTTACTCTCCGCTGCTACACTCTTAGAATTGCATGTGTAGGTTGATTGCTTGACTTGTGCTAAGTTGCTAAAATCTGCCCATAACTAAAATTGGGAAAAGGCTAGATTTTTATTTGGTCACATAGTCTAATCACCCCCCCCCCCCCTCTAGACCTACTTTGGATCCTACACCACGACACACTTACACTATTATTATTTTCACATCATTCGGTCATGCAAGTAAAAAAGCAATAATGATGATGATTTTATGAAGTGATTGTGGCAAAGAAAAGCTGGTATGAACTTCTCTTGTTTTTTTATGTAAATATGTTTAACTTGGTAGCCTTGATTCAGCATATTATGAGTAAACAGGTTTCTGACGAAAATTAAAGATTATAGATGCTCATGCCATGCTTAAGTAGCTATGAGTGGATGATTTATCTTGAGTGTAAACATGCATTAAAATGATTATGATGTAGTATGTTAGGATGGTATCCTCCTCTGAAGAATTCAAGTGGCTTGACCTGGCACATGTTCACACATGTACTTGATTCCAAACCAATGCAGCCTTTACGATATTTATATTCAGAGTGTTTATATCCTACCCATGCGCATGTTCAATGTTTAATATTTTCGCAATGCATGATTATGTCAGTGGTCGCTCTCTAGTTGGTCGCTTCTCAATCTATTTGCTAACATTCACTTGTACTAAATGGGAATACTACTTGTGCATCCAAGCTCCTGAAACCCCAAAGTTGTTCCAAAAGAGTCCACCATATCTACCTATATACAGTATTACCATGCCGTTCCAAGTAAATTTGCATGTGCCATCTCTAATCATTCAAATAAGCATCTGTTTTGTGTATCTGTACCGCTCATGGAGCGACGAGGCGGTCAATATCTTCCATGCTATGTGGGTTATTCTCACGACAAGAGTTCATTCACTTGTCTTGCACGAGAGAGGCTGGTAATTGGGATGCCCAGTCCCGACAAACAAAAACAAAGAAAATATACTAAAAGAATACTCCCCTGGAAAGTTGATTGTTTGGAGGGAACCCATGGATTCGGCTAGCCATTGCTTGTGTTAGTAATGTTGTTGGGGGAGTTAAAATTTTCCTTTATTTGTGGGTACCTCTAATAATATGTTTATCATGGAAGATGTTAAAATCCATTGTCATGACATTGACAAAAAAAGCACAACACTCAAACATGTTTTCATCTCTTTTTTAAGCTCTGGGCTCTAGCACCGCTACAAATCTATGTTTCCCTCTTTGAAGGGCCTTTCTATTTACTTTGATGTTATTTACTTTTACTATTGAGTCATCACCTTCTCATTCAAGCACCAACATAGAGAGTGTTATTGTCATTCTTAGTTTAACATGCATTGGGACTAGTTGAATGTGAGCATGACTGGATCTCTTCTACCCTGAATTACAATGTTTAGTCGCTTCTTTAACTTCAGAGGTGCTCTGCATTTATGTTTTGCGGCCTCATAAAGGGCTAGAAGGATACCATGTTATCATATTATATCATGATTATTTTGGCCAAATTGTTGGCATATGAGATATGTTATTATTGCTCGCTAGTTGATTATGTCATTGATATGAGTAAATGTGAATTCTAGGTGTTATCATTCACATGGTCAAGTCATGATCTTTGCTGAATACTTGGTTACTAGTTAAGTTTATATACAACAACAAAAACAAAAGAGTTTGTGGATTTTTTTTCTTTATCACTTTTAGTATATCAACTGAATTGCATGAGGACAAGCAATGAGTTAAGCTTGGGGGAGTTGATACGTCTCCGTCGTATCTACTTTTCCAAACACTTTTGCTCTTGTTTTGAACTCTAATTTGCATGATTTGAATGAAACTAACCTGGACTAACGTTGTTCTCAGCAGAACTACCATGGTGTTGTTTTCGTGCAGAAATAAAAGTTCTCGGAATCGGACAAAACTTTGCAGAGATTTTTTATTGAACAAATAAAAAATACTGAAATGAAGATCCACCGGAGGGGGACACCTGTTTTCCACAAGACAACAGGGCGCGCCCTGATGTCTTGTGGAGCCCACGGGTGACGGTCTGACCTAATTCCAAGCCTATAAATTTCGTCTTCCCAAGAAAAAAATAAGAGAAGAATTTTATCGCGTTTTACGATATGGAGCCACCGCGACCTCCCGTTCTTCATCGGGAAGGCTGATCTGGAGTCCGTTCGGAGCCTCAGAGAGGGGTATTCGTCGTTGTCGTCATCATCAACCATTCTTCATCAACAATTCCATGATGCTCACCACCAGGAGTGAGTAATTCCTTCGTAGGATTGCTGGACGGTGATGGAGATGGATGAGATTTGTCATGTAATCAAGTCAACTTGTTAGGGTTTGATCCTTAATATCTACTATGTTCTGAGCTTGATATTGCTATCACTTTGCTATGCTTAATGCTTGTAATTAGGGCCCGAGTGCCATGATTACAGATCTGAACCCTTTATGTTTTCATCAATACATTTGAGTTCTTGATCCTATTTGCTAGTTGTACGCACTTGCTATTGTTCTGAAACGTAGACCCCAAGGTGACAATAATTGGGACACTCTCCGGGGATGGTAGGAGTTCATATATTCACCATGTGTTAATGCTTTATTCCGGTTCCCTATTAAAAGGAGGCCTTAATTACCCGTAGATTTCCTAATGGACCCCGCTGTCACGGGAGGGTAGGACAAAATATGTTAGACAAGTTCTTATTATAAGCATGTATGACTATATACTGAATACATGGCTACATTGAATTGATGAATTGGAGCTATTGTGTATCATTCTAGGTTGTGACTGTTACATTACAAATGTCATCCATACAAATATTTTTGGGATGGTAGCATGCAATTTCAAAAAAAAGTCCTACGCTCACGCAAGATCTATCGAGGAGATGCATAGCAACGAGAGGGGGAGAGTGTGTCCACGTACCCTCATAGACCAAAAGTAGAAGTATTAGCTTAACACGGGTTGATGTAGTCGAACGTCTTCTCAATTCCACCGATCAAGCACCGAACGTACGGCACCTCCAAGTTAAGCACACGTCCAGCTCGATGACGTCCCTCGAAGTCTTGATCCAGCAAAGTGTTGAGGGAGATTTTCGTCAGCACAACGGCGTGGTGACGGTGATGGTGAAGTGATCCATGCACGGCTTCGCCTAAGCACTACGACAATATGACCGGAGGAGTAAACTGTGGAGGGGGGCACCGCACACGGCTTGGAACAATTGATGTGTGTTAGAGGCGCCCCCGCCCCCGTATGTAAAGGTGGGAGAGGGAAGGAGGCCGGCCCTAGGCGCGCCCCAAGTGGGAGGAGTCCCACTTGGGCTCCTAGTAGGATTCGCCACCCTCCCCCCCCATTCCTTTTATCGAAGGGGGAAAGGGGGAAGGAGAAGGAAAGGGGGGCGTCGCCCCCTCCCCGAGTCCAATTCAGACTCCTCCCTTGGGGGGCGCCACCCCTTGTGGGCTGGCCTACCTCCCTCCTATGGCCCATATCTTCACCCCGGGGGGCTCTGGTACCCCCCCCCCCCGGTACTCCAATACATACCCAATACATTCCGAAACACTTCCGGTGTTCGAATACTATCATACAATATATCAATCTTTACATCTCGACCATTTCGAGACTCCTCGTCATGTCTGTGATCTCATCTAGGACTCCGAACAACATTCGGTCACCAAATCACATAACTCATAATACAAATCGTCATCGAACGTTAAGCGTGTAGACCATATGGGTTCGAGAACTATGTAGACATGACTGAGGCACCTCTCCGGTCAATAACCAATAGCGGAACCTAGATGCTCATATTGGTTCCTACATATTCTACGAAGATCTTTATCGGTCAAACCGTAATGACAACATACGCAATTCCCTTTGCCATCGGTATGTTACTTGCCCGAGATTCGATCGTCGGTATGTTCATACCTAGTTCAATCTCATTACCGGCAAGTCTCTTTACTCATTCCGTAATGCATCATCCCGCAACTAACTCATTAGTCACATTGCTTACAAGGCTTATCATGATGTGCATCACCGAGAGGGCCCAGAGATATCTCTCAGATACTCGGAGTGACAAATCCTAATCTCGATCTATGCCAACCCAACAGACACCTTCGGAGATACCTATAGAGCATCTTTATAATCACCCAGTTACGTTGTGATGTTTGATAGCACAGAAGCTATTCCTCCGGTATCCGGGAGTTGCATAATCTCATAGTCATAGGAATATGTATAAGTCATGAAGAAAGCAATAGCAATAAAACTTAACGATCATTATGCTAAGCTAACGGATGGGTCTTATCCATCACATCATTCTCTAATGATGTGATCCCGTCCATCAAATGACAACTCATGTCTATGGTTAGGAAACTTAACCATCTTTGATTAACAAGCTAGTCTAGTAGAGGCTTACTAGGGACACTGTGTTTTGTCTATGTATCTACACATGTATCAAGTTTCCGGCTAATAGAATTCTAGCATGAATAATAAACATTTATCATGATATAAGGAAATATAAATACGAACTTTATTATTGCCTCTAGGGCATATTTCCTTCAAATATCCATCATTGATCCAATGCCTACGCTTTCCTCATACTTTCTTTGCTAAGTTAGTACTGTTGTTGCTGCTCCTACAATCACTACAAAACCGCTACTATTACTGTTATTGTTACTATTGTTATTGTTACTGCTACTATCAAATTATCACACTACTGTGCTACTAAACACTCTGTTGCGGAGAAATTACTTTCCAGGTGTGGTTGAATTGACAACTCAACTTCTGAGACTCATAAATATTTTGGCCCCCCTTGTGTTGACTCACTAAATTTGGGTAAATACTACCCTCGAAGACTGTTGTGGTCCCCTATACTTGTGGTTCATCATAGCCTGATATTTATGAACTGGATGTCAATTTGAGAACTAACACAAGGTACAAGGGAAACAAAGGGGAAATAAAACAAAAATACTCAAATAGGACAAGATCAACACCAAATACTCCTCAAATCCTAAGTCAATACAAGAGATGCATCTTAGATCAAAGAACAGCAAAGGAGAGTCAAGTAACAATGGTAGTTCTTCCCAATCTCTAGGAGATATGGATGTCTTGAGAGATATTCTTCCCCAAATCTCAAACAGAGATGGAGGCCTTGAAATCCATGAGGATTCGTATCCAACTAGGAGGTCTTGATCATCTAGGAGGTCTTGATAACCTAGGAGGTCTTGGTCATCTAGGAAATCCATGAGGCCAACAAATTAATGAGCCTTATGGAGCTGTGCGAGGAGATCGAAGATGATATCACTTGGAGATGTTCGGAAAACGGTGAGTACTCGATGACGTCCCCTACACGGCGCTATTCTCAGGTGCAAAGACTACCACTATGAACCGTTTGGAAGCCCCCCTAAGGTTAAGTTCTTCTAGTGAGTTGCTATTTAAAATAGGGTATGTACTGATACCAGCTTGAGAAGAGAGGGTGGAAAAATTGGGAGTTGTGCACCCAGTGTAAGAGAGCTAATGAGACCATGGGGGCTAGGCATTTGTGAGTCATTATAGTGAGAGTAGTTGTTTTGTATCATCCACTTTGATGTGCTCGTTGAATGATAGCTTCGTAACACCATCTCATTAATTAATGAATGGGGCAAAGCTTTTGCCTCTGTTTCAAAAAAAAGATTCACATGGCCTCTTCTTTGTTGTGACCACTCAAAAAATTGCTAAACACGTGCCATATCAACTTCCAGTCCACTATCTAAAAATAGTCATAAACCCTCAAGGGTTTCATCAGGAAAAAAACAAATCCCGAATTGGTCTGAAGTGAAAGCATCAAGTTATGTGCCATTTCGAAAAGGGCACTACTATACGAATGACACTTATCGGCTTAAATTTGCATGGCGTTACGAGACCCTCCTGGCCCAACCCTAGACACTCTAAGATCCTTTTTTAAACCTGCTCTGCTCGCATTTAAGGAAAAAGAATTTCACGTTCAACTAATTTGTTACGACCTAGGATAATAAGCTCATGAGCTTATCGCATCATCCATGGGCAAGTCCAAATAGTAGCAGGCAGCTGGATTAGACATCGTGCCAGCGTCATTCAGCAAAATGTCGTGTGTGAAGTACTTCGGTTTGAAAAAAACATTCCATCCTAGCACTAAGCACTGGAGGCCTCTGCATTTCACCTCAAAGGACGTGTTTGGTTGCCCGGATGAGGCCCAAAAAGGCCCGTGCGGGAAGAAAATGGGTTGTCTCTTCACTATTTGGCATGCATAGCATGAAACTTAAAGCACCTTGAGGACAGGCCCGCTGAGAACCGCCAAATAGGCAAATATTTCACAGCCAGGCCTGCGGGATGCATGTGGGCAGCGGCGGCTACACTCAGGAGCCACGCTTGAGACGTCGCATTTGTTTCCTGAGGTGCCGGCAATAATTACCCTCGCCTTCCCTCACCGCTCTCTCTCTCCCCTCTCTCCACTCTCACACTGGCGGCAGCGATCAGCGGATCAAAGAACAGCAAGGCGACCACCGCCCTCCATCACCAACATCATCCGCGACACTTTGGCAATGGCGGTAAGCCCTATTTCACCTCCTCGCTTATGATTCGTGCTCTAGGGGAATGGGGAATCGGGGTAAATAGCCATAGGATTGATCAAGACTTCTTCATAAGTACTAGGCAATGATGGATTTTAGGGTTCCAGTCGGGATTGAGCATAAGGGGAATGGGGATTCGGGGTTAGTCTTACATAGTAGCGGTAAATCCTAGCCGCGGCGACCCTCAAGGTACTTGGAGCGGCAGGGGCCCTTGGTGTAGTTATCCTCCGGTTCGGGCGTAGCATGAACCGTCTTGTCATCCTCGTCGTCCTCCATATCGATTGGCATAGTATGATGGTTTGGCTCCGACGCCCTGGCCACCACCTCCACCGCTTCTTCTTCCTCCTTCGGCTCCAGAGCGATGACCTCCAGCGCCACCAACGTCTTAGTCTAAAATGTCATGGCACGCTTGTGTTGAGGAGCTTTGTACCCCCTGTACTTGGCCCATATTTCCCTCTAAGTAGCATCGACGAAGTTTGCCTGATTCATGGCCTAGTGTAGGATGTCCACTGACGTAGCACCCTTCACTGGGTCAGAAATCATCATCTACAAATCCCTCTTATCGCCTTCTTTACCACCACGTCTGCCTCCTTGTGCATGCCATCGATGCTAGTGAAGTTCGAGCACACTTCCATGGTGTTCTCGAACTTGATGCGGTCACCGAGCGAGCACTCGAGGAAGAAAACCATCCATCCAATGCCCTAGGGGAAGTGGTTTGGGATAAGGTTCATTGCGATGGAGAAGTGGAAGAAGAGTGAGAATGAGAGACATAGAGGGTTAATTCAGTGCGGTGGTGGGTAAGTAGTGAGTGTTTGGGTGGGTAACTATAGGTGCTTTGGATGATAGGGTTTAACGCTGACCAACATTTAAACTTTGTGCTATTCATAATGCAGATCGAGACGGAGAACAAGTGCAAGGAGGTGGCGTCATTTGTGGAGAAGGGCAGGGAGGTGGTGCCGGCCATGGAGAAGGGCAAGGATATGGGGCCGCCCTTGGAGGAGGTGTCGCCCATGGCCGAGGACGTAGTGTTGGAGGAGCCCCGAGCGGCAAGCACTGGAACTACGGGCACTACCATGAGGAGACAAGGCCAACTCACTTCTGCAAGGTGATCCTTGCCCCGAAGCTGGAGTGTCTGCCTATGCCTCTGGACTTCACGAAGCACTTCCCGACCGTGCGTTGGGAGTTTAAGCTGAAGACAAACACCGTCTACGCATCGAGAGTTACAGTCCGGCTAATGAACGGCAGGGTCACACTTGATTAGGGTCGCCCCCCTTCGTCGTCATTCACTAGATCGGGATCGGGGACATGGTCACCTTCAAATTGTTGACTCCCGACACTCTGAGAGTGATCGTCTTCAAAGACGACGACATTGAAGTGGTGACCAAGTGCGGGAAGGATGACGACGCCTTCATAGTGAACATCTAGGATAGCTCTGTTGCGCGTGTTGTTTTGGTTTGGACTATGTTGTATTAGTTGGTTGAAAACTGCTTGATTTAGTTTAAAACAATGTTTATATGCTATCTATTTGTGTGTCTTTGGTTTGTGTTGCATGCAGGGCCGGTCCTGAGATTTCAGGGGCCCGGGCCAAAACTAGGACTATGGGGCCCTTAATATTGACCATCATGTATAAGTTTTTTATAAACATGCTTGGCAAAAATTGCATAGTGGATATGGCATAGGGTTTTAAAGATAGAGTTAAAGAGTTGCATACCTTTTCTAACTTGCGCGGTTTTTTCTCGATATGCATGGCAGCACGGGGGCTAGCAATGAAGTGTCTCACGCCAGAAACCAAATCTGCGGCAATGACAGCATCACAGGTAGGCCGCATAGGAGAATCACAAGGGCGCACTGTCGTAGAAAAGGCAATGTTGTTGCACGGTGATGCAAGACAAATAACTAAAACATGGTTGGTTGCTTAACAAATGAACATAAGTTTGCGCATATGTAAATTTGTTCACAAAATACCATGTCAAAGCAACTATTCGGATTTAGTATTCTATTACAAAATAAGATTTAGTACTCAAGGATTTTCTAATGAAATACCTTAAATAGTACCATCATGTCTTTCTCTTTTTGTAGTGAACATGTACCTTGATCCATAGTCACCTCAATCTTTAGAACAAAATTTTGATCATCTGATAAAACAGATCAAGAAAGCATAACCGGTTTATGTTCAGGCATCTAATAAAATCCAAAATTGTCAATAGGCACAAAACACGGTTCTTCGTTGGGAAATAATATATGAATCCATATATGGTGATTTTCTTGATTTTAATTAGTAAATAGCATGAAAGTTTTTCCTTTTAAACAATTACATGGCAACGAAGTAGTCAAAATAAAGAACTACTATAGATTTTAACAAACCTATATCGATTTCGATTTGGATCCACCAAGCAAAACTTGGGGAACAGGTCTGGCGTGTGTGACTTTTGATCCATCGATTGCCGTTTAGGCCGGCTGGGTTTTGGAGAAGAACTAGAAGACCTAATTACAGATTTGAGGGAACTGGAGCAGAATCGAGGGCTTGCTTTCTGTACGAGAAACCTCGCTGCCAGCGGCTATACGGTATACACCAGTGCATCGGATCGCTAACCTAGACATCCTTTGCGCTTTGTGGAACTACTTCGGCCAGGTTCAGTACGTTGTAGGTAGTACACAGAAAATAGCCTCTCGGGGCCCCTTGGTGTCGGAGGCCCGGGGCGGCCGCCCCCCTGCCCCCCTCAGGGCCGGGTCTGGTTGCATGCCTGGTGTGTTGGTACCTCATCACTGTAACGCCCACGATGCGGCTATATCTCCCACGTGTCGAAGCACGACTTAGAGGCATAACCGCATTGTAAGCAATGTCGCAAGTGAGGTAATCTTCACACAACCCATGTAATACATAAGGGAAAGAGATACATAGTTGGCTTACAATCGCCACTTCACACAATACATGAATTAAGCATTACATCAACCACATACAAACAAGGTCCAACTACGGAACCAAAATAAAAGAAGACTACCCCAAAAGCTACACAGATCCCCGATCGTCCCAACTGGGCTCCACTACTGATCAACTGAAACGAAACAACACATTGAACTGGATCTTCATCGGGCTCCTCCTTGAGCTCGGTTAAGTCACTTGCCTGGTAACATCGGCACCTGCAAACTGGTTTGGAAGTATCTGTGAGTCACGGGGACTCAGCAATCTCACACCCTCGCGATCAAGACTATTTAAGCTTATAGGTAGGTAAAAGGTATGAGGTGGAGCTGCAGCAAGCACTAGCATATATGGTGGCTAACTTACGCAAATGAGAGCGAGAAGAGAAGGCAAAGCACGCTTGAGAAATCTATGATCAAGAAGTGATCCTAGGCTACTTACGTTCAAGCATAACTCCAACATCGTATTCACTTCCCGAACTCCACCGGAAAGAGACCATCACGGTTACACACGCGGTTGATGCATTTTACTTAAGTTAAACTTCAGGTTCTCTACAACCGGATATTAACAACTTCCCATCTGCCCATAACCGCGGGCACGGCTTTCAAAAGATCAAATCCCTGCAGGGGTGTCCCAACTTAGCCCATCACAAGCTCTCACGGTCAACGAAGGATATTCCTTCTCCCAGGAAGACCCGGTCAGGCTCGAAATCCCAGTTACAAGACATTTCGACAATGGTAAAACAAGACCAGCAAAGCGACCCAGATGTGCCGACAAATCCCGATAGGAGTTGCACATATCTCGTTGTCAGAGCACACCGGATGAGCAAGACGTCGGGTAGGCCAGCCCAGAGTTGCTCCTGGTAGCCCCGGACATCGCTCAGTTGGACCAACACTTAGAGAAGCACTGGCCCTAGGGGTTAAATAAAGATGACCCTTGAGCCGGCCGACCCAAGGGAAAGAAAAGGCTAGGTGGCAAACGGTAAAACCAATGTTGGGCCTTGTTGGAGGAGTTTATTCAAGGCGAACTGTCAAGGGGTTCCCATTATAACCCAACCGTGTAAGGAACGCAAAATCAAGGAACATAACACCGGTATGACGGAAACTAGGGCGGCAAGAGTGGAACAAAACACCAGGCATAAGGCTGAGCCTTCCACCCTTTACCAAGTATATAGATGCATTAATTAAATAAGAGATATTGTGATATCCCAACAAATATCCATGTTCCCAACATGGAACAAGCTCCAATCTTCACCTGCAACTAACAATGCTATAAGAGGGGCTAAGCAAAGCGGTAACATAGCCAAACAATGATTTGCTAGGACAAGGTGGGTTAGAGGTTTGACATGGCAATATGGGAGGCATGCTAAAGCAAGTGGTAGGTATCGCAGCATAGGCATAGCAAAAGAGCGAGCATCTAGCAAGCAAAGATAGAAGTGATTTCGAGGGTATGGTCATCTTGCCTGAGATCCTGCAAGGAAGAAGAACGAGTCCATGAAGAAGACAAACGGACGTAGTCGAACGGATCCTCACAAACGCGACATTAACGGAACTAACCCCAAGAAGCAACACCGGAAAGAAGCAAACAACATGGTAAACGACCATCACATAGGCATGGCATGATGCACAACCAAGTATGATGCATGTCCGGTTTAAATATGCATGACATGGCAAAGTGCAACAACCAAAACTACAAATTAAGTGGAACTCAATATGCAACGGGTTGCATATTGACGGAACACCACATCAATTATTTAGTTCTCTCTCGGTTATGTACTCACCAATATTAAATGTTGTTAAGCATGGCAAGAGATGAAGCAAAAGTAAACTACACAATCTAAGCAATTTAAATGGGGTCGGAAACATCAAACAACAATTCCGGTAAATCCCCATATGCATTTAGCAATTCAAAGCAAACAACAATTTAAACACTCTTGATGTTGTTATCATGATGCGGATGACATGAACAAGTTTATGCAATTTTTATTAAAAGTTGACAAGAGCATTATGAAGCATTTGTCACCATGGTGGAAAGGAAAGGGGTGCCACGGCAACGATAATGAAAACGGTGCCACGGCAGCGTTCCGGTTCCGGTACTTGATTGAGATACCGATGCAAAGGGGAAGTGTGCGGATGCGTGCAAAAGATGGTGGGGCGCTCCCGGATACCGGGTGTCCCATGAATCGATGACGGTGCCAAATGAGGGAACAACTAACGTTCATGGGCGGATTACAACAACCAACATGCATCTCATACAACTCATTCATATGGTCCAAGAGTGGTCGTCACGGGGTTATACCTTTGAAGCGTGCCTTTGAGGAACGGATCAAGTTCGTAGCGTAAGTAGGTGTTCTCGCGACGGTAGTGGAAGTAGTTGTTCTCGCACGCTCTAGGGTCGACGGTAGAGGTTCTCTCGATCTCGGCGACTATAGTGGTACATGTTTATCGTTGCTCGAGTTTCCGTAGACGTTCAGTCATCGGTGTCGTGGTACTTGGGGTCTTCGGACTTTCCGGTCCCGTTCTTGCGATGGTAGTCGTTCACGTTCGTTTCAGAGAGGTACTTGATGATTCCAATGTCTTCGGGGCAAAGGGAGTGATACACACGAGGGTAGACGAACTTGGCGCATCCGAAGGGTCACACTTGTCGTTGTGGGAACTTGGTGAAATCCATCTGGAGGTGCAACACGATGGTCTTGATGGATCGTAGTCGAACTTGGCGGTCCGTAAAGTCAACGTAGAAGAACTTGGCGACATTTATGCTTGTGTTCACAAAACGGCCAAGATACACAGCAGCAAAGCTGCTGCTCGGGGACGTCGCGGTCGGTCACGCAGAGGCTGGAGATGGCAGAACGGTGAGAGGACGCGGGCGAGGTGGCTGTCCAAGACAGCAGAGCTCCTCAAGCAGAGAAGAAGCCGGTGGTGGGGAAGTCCGGGACAGGGGGTTGTCGCTGGGTGTCGGGGCTTGACGGTCCCAGGCGAGGTCGCCGGCAACAGAGCAGTAGCGACCCGAGGTCAACCGCAGGAGGTGGGGCGACGAGCTCGCTCCGGCGATGGCGGGGCACAAGGCGTGGGCATGGCCGGACGCTGGTGAACGCCGGAGACGGAGGCACTTCGAACTGCAGCGGCGGGCGCCGCGGCAAGGAGCTCCTGCAGGGCCGGAGTTCACGGGTGCGAGGCAAGGCAGCGCCCTGCTGGCTCCAGGGGCACGCAGCCATGGTAGGTGGGCGTCAGTGGCGTTGGCTCACAGGCTGGAGCTTGCTGGCGGCAGAGGAACGGAGTAGCCGGCGGAAGAGCGTCTCAGGCGCTCGAGGTTGAGTTCGCGCGCGAGGGGAGAGGGAGATGGGGATGGCGCGGTCCTGGGAATCGAGAGGAAGATCGAGGAGAGGGAGAGAACTGGATCGGGCATGGGAGGATGAGAGGGAGAGGAGAGGGATCGAGGGAGATGAGGGAGTCGGGCTCCCTGGCGGCGCGAGAGAGAGATCGAGGAGAGCGAGGGAGAGGACGAGGTGAGGTTTTGGTCCGGCCTAGGGTTAGAGAAGCTGGTGGGGCGGCTGGGCCTTAGGCCACTGGTGTGGGTAGCCTAGGTAGGCCGGCGCGAGAGTGGGCCTAGGGAGGCCCAGTTGGGCTCTCTGCTCTCTCTCTCTCTCTCTCTCTCTCTCTCTTCATTCTTTTCCTTTTTTAACACAAACCAGAGAAGGAGAAGGAAAAGAAAGAGAAGGTAGGGGCAGAATCTTGGCACGAGGACAATTTTCCCGGACTCATAAAAATATGCATGGTCCGAGAAAATTAGAAGTGGCAAGATCGAAATATATGAATTCAAACTCATTTGAATTTAATCAAATGGTTTGAACTAGGGCTAGGAAAAGGGGTGTCCAAAAATGTTCGAACTTTTGGTGGAGCTCCGAAATATGATGAAAGAAATATATGGCAATGTTGGAGACCAAGAATTATGATAACAACGACATTGGGATATTTTGTAAGTGTGTTTATGGGTGATTCCAAAAATGGAATATTTAATATAGCTCCCTAATATCGGGAGGATATGTTATAAAGAGAATCACCATGTGAATTCCGTCAGTTTAAATGGACTGAAAATCCATACGGTTTATTTATTTGAGTTGCAAAAGATTTATGAGATGATGGCATGATGACATGATGTAATGCACATGATGCAATGATGAATGCAACGAACTAAACAAATCACCCCACGAAACCCGGAAACCATGGAAGGCATCTGAAGCTCCGGTCTTGGGGCGTCACAACACTCCACCACTACGAGAGGATCTCGTCCCGAGATCTAGGATGGCACCGGAGGAAACGGAAAAGGAAGAGAAGAGGTATAACTAATTGCGTCTTTGACCAATGAGTGAAACCAAAGAACCTTGAAAAGGTTAATCCATTTTGAGAAAGGAATACAATGGAGATGAACGAAGTATAAAACACTCCGTTAGAAAAGAGGAACAAGGAAGAACAACTTCGGGCAGCACTCCAATTGAAAAGAAAAGGAATTGAATAAGAACTTGGTAAGATGAGAAAATACTTGATGAAATCACAACACACTTCCTCCGGAACTATTGAATGAATGGAACAAGGGGTAAGAAACATCTTAGACAGCACTTCGGTTGAGAAGGGAGGTAAAACTTGATAAGATGATAGAACTTGAAAAGAGGGCACGATACTCCGGTTAACTGGATCAGCACGAAAAGAACATGATCTTTGACAAAACGAGATGATGGGTGAATATAGCAACAAAACAATGCCTCCAGAACGAAAGATAAGAAGTTGGATCGTTGGAAAGGACAGAATTGAGAAGAAAATGACAACTTCTGCCACAAATGAGCTTGGACAACACCCTTCCAAGAAGGTTAAAACGGAATTGTTGGAAAACCAGCAACGAAACGAATAAGCTTATAGTGGACTTATGAAAAGCATCTCAAAATTGAGGCAAAATTCTGCCACTAACGGAAACAATAGATTGGATTGATATGAACAAGAAGACGAGAAACTTATTTCACCGGGAGGATAAGTGAAGGACTTGGGTCATTTATAAGCACCATAAATAGCAACAGTCCTTACGGAAGCTTTAGGTGAAATATAAACCCAATATAACTCCAATGAAGAGATTGATGGTTTTTGAAACAAATGTCTTGAGCGAGGATAAAATGATGGATTTAGATTTGTCACTCTTGAAACATGTGAATCATGAAACACGAAGGGAAATTATCAACAATGACATAACACCACCTCACAAGATAAGAGAGAAAGAATTGCACTTCGCAATGCAAGATAAAGAACACTTGAGCTCGTTTGAAAATAATCTCGATGAACACTTCGAGAAGGAATTAAATCTTTGATGAGCCATCATGAAGAAACTCTCGAAGAACTCCGGTAATAAAAGAATGATCAAAAAGAAAGAGAAGTTGAAAACACAAGGTGAATCCTTGCAATGATTTAGATGGAGCTTCGTGATGATGAGAGCTTGGAACTCCGGGAAAAGAAAAGATAAAGCATCTCGAACCGAGAATGTGATATGATGAACCACTCCGGAAAGCAGAAATTGAATTTACTTTATGAAACAAGAATAAGAATTACATTGTGCTTATCCTTCACCAATTTAAATTGATGACAAGCAACGGATTTTGCACACTACTTATTCTCGTAGAAAGGATGATGATAGATATAGCGCAACTTGAGAGGGTCTTCAACGATCCACCGGTTGAATTAAATGGATAGAGTGAGATAACAACCTCGAAATATCTTGAACGGATTCGGAATGAAAACACGAATCTCCTGAGATATCTTTTGTTGGGGAACATAGTAATTTCAAAAAATTCCTACGCACACACAAGATCATGGTGATGCATAGCAATGAGAGGGGAGAGTGTGATCTGCGTACCCTTGTAGGCCGACAGTGGAAGCATTATGACAACGCGGTTGATGTAGTCGTACATCTTCACGGCCCGATCGATCAAGCACCGAAACTATGGCACCTCCGAGTTCTAGCACACGTTCAGCTCGATGACGATCCCCGGAGTCCGATCCAGCAAAGTGTCGGGGAAGAGTTCCGTCAGCACAACGGCGTGGTGACGATCTTGATGTTCAACTGTCGCAGGGCTTCGCCTAAGCACCACTACAATATTATCGAGGTATATGGTGGAAGGGGCACCGCACACGGCTAAGAAAACGATCACGAGGATCAACTTGTGTGTCTACGGGTGCCCCCTGCCCCCGTATATAAAGGAGCAAGGGGAGGAGGCCGGCCGGCCCTATTGGCGCGCCAAGGAGGAGTCCTCCTCCTAGTAGGAGTAGGACTCCAACTAGGAGGGGGAAAGGAAGTGGGGAGGGAGAAGGAAAGGGGGGCGCCGCCCCCCCTCTCCTAGTCCAATTCGGACCAGGGGGAGGAGGCGCACGGCCCACCCTGGCTGCCCTTCTCTCTCTCCACTAAGGCCCATAATGCCGATTACTTCTCCCGGGGGTTTTCGGTAACCCTCCGACACTCCGGTTTTCTCCGAAATCACCCGGAACACTTCCAGTGTCCGAATATAGCCGTCCAATATATCAATCTTTATGTCTCAACCATTTCGAGACTCCTCGTTATGTCCGTGATCACATCCGGGACTCCGAACTAACTTCGGTACATCAAAAACTCATAAACTCATATAACTGTCATCGAAACCTTAAGCGTGCGGACCCTACGGGTTCGAGAACAATGTAGACATGACCGAGACATGTCTCCGGTCAATAACCAATAGAGGAACCTGGATGCTCATATTGGCTCCCACATATTCTACGAAGATCTTAATCGATCAGACCGCATAACAACATACGTTGTTCCCTTTGTCATCGGTATGTTACTTGCCCGAGATTCGATCGTCGGTATCTCAATACCTAGTTCAATCTCGTTACCGGCAAGTCTCTTTACTCGTTACGTAATACATCATCTCGCAACTAACTCATTAGTTGCAATGCTTGCAAGGCTTGTGTGATGTGCATTACCGAGAGGGCCCTGAGATACCTCTCCGACAATCGGAGTGACAAATCCTAATCTCGAAATACGCCAACCCAACATTTACCTTTAGAGACACCTGTAGAGCTCCTTTATAATCACCCAGTTATGTTGTGACGTTTGGTAGCACACAGAGTGTTCCTCCGGCAAACGGAAGTTGCATAATCTCATAGTCATAGGAACATGTTGAAAGTGCAACTATCCCTAGGTGGTTTTGGTAATTTATAACAACATATAGCTCATTGAGCTAATGCTATTTCAAGATGATTATTTCAGGAAAGCTCAATGATTGGCATGGCATGGATGTGAAAGTGGAACCCTCAAAATGCTAAGGACAAAGAATTGGCTCAAGCTCAAAAGTTCAAGACTCTTCATTTTATATTTTAGTGATCCAAGATCACATTGAGTCTTTAGGAAAACCCAATACTATCAAGGAGGGATGAGGTGTTGCTTAATGAGCCTATTGCTTTATGTGCTTAATGATATGCTCCAAAATCCTCAACTACTTCTCCATAGCCACAAATGACCTAAACCCTAAGCCAAACTCGGTCATACCGATTCTTTCATTCCGGCGCCACCGAGTTTCACTTGTCATTTGCCACTGCCAAACCCTAGCAATTCCATCCTATCGATAAGGATCTCGGTCTCACCGAGATGGGCTTGCAAACTCTCTGTTTCCCTTTCGTAACTTTTCGGTCTCACCGAAAGAGCAAATCGGTCCCACCGAGAATGCAAGGTAAACTCTATGTTTCCTTCTTGTAACTTTTCGGTCTCACCGAAAGAGCGAGTCGGTCCCACCGAGTTTGCCTGACCAACTCTCTGGTTAGCTTATTGCCAAACTCAGTCTCACCGAGTTTGTGCAATCGGTCTCACCGAGATTACGTTATGCCCAAACCCTAACCGAATCGGTCCTACCGAGTTGCATGTCAGTCCCACCGAAATTCCTAACGGTCACTAGGTTTACTATTTCGGTCCGACCGAGTTTTCTGATTCGGTCCCACCGAGATTGGTAAATTGTGTGTAACGGTTGGATTTTGTGTGGAGGCTATAAATACCCCTCCACCTCCTCTTCACTCGTGGAGAGAGCCATCAGAACACATACACCATTCCAACTCATATGTTCTGAGAGAGAACCACCTACTCATGTGTTGAGACCAAGATATTCCATTCAAACCTTATGAATCTTGATCTCTAGCCTTCCCCAAGTTGCTTTCCACTCAAATCTTCTTTCCACCAGATCCAAATCCTATGAGAGAGAGTTGAGTGTTGGGGAGACTATCATTTGAAGCACAAGAGCAAGGAGTTCATCATCAACACACCATTTGTTACTTCTTGGAGAGTGGTGTCTCCTAGATTGGCTAGGTGTCACTTGGGAGCCTCCGACAAGATTGTGGAGTTGAACCAAGGAGTTTGTAAGGACAAGGAGATCGCCTACTTCGTGAAGATCTACCGCTAGTGAGGCAAGTCCTTCGTGGGCGATGGCCATGGTGGGATAGACAAGGTTGCTTCTTCGTGGACCCTTCAAGGGTGGAGCCCTCCGTGGACTCGCGCAACCGTTACCCTTCGTGGGTTGAAGTCTCCATCAACGTGGATGTAGGATAGCACCACCTATCCGAACCACGGGAAAAATATCCGTGTCTCCAATAGCGTTTGAACTCTCCAAACCCTTCCCTTTATATTCTTGCAAGTTGCATGCTTTACTTTCCGCTGCCAATACACTCTTTGCATGCTTGCTTGAATTGTGTAATGATTGCTTGACTTGTCCTAAGATAGCTAAAAACTGCGAAGAACTAAAATTGGGAAAAGGTTAAGCTTTTATTTGGTCAAGTAGTCTAATCACCCCCCCTCTAGACATACTTTCGATCCTATACATGTATAAGTCATGAAGAAAGCAATAGCAACATACTAAACGATCGGGTGCTAAGCTAATGGAATGGGTCATGTCAATCACATCATTCTCCTAATAATGTGATCCCATTAATCAAATGACAACACATGTCTATGGTTAGGAAACATAACCATCTTTGATTAACGAGCTAGTCAAGTAGAGGCATACTAGTGACGTTTAGTTTGACTATGTATTCACACAAGTATTATGTTTCTGGATAATACAATTCTAGCATGAATAACAAAATTTTATCATGATATAAGGAAATAAAATAATAACATTATTATTGCCTCTAGGGCATATTTCCTTCAGTCTCCCACTTGCACTAGAGTCAATAATCTAGATTACACGGTAATGATTCTAACACCCATGGATCTTTGGTGTTGATCATGTTTTGCTCGTGGAAGAGGCTTAGTCAACGGGTCTGCAACATTCAGATCCATATGTATCTTAGAAATCTCTATGTCTCCCACCTGGACTAGATCCCGGATGGAATTGAAGCGTCTCTTGATGTGCTTGGTTCTCTTGTGAAATCTGGATTCCTTTGCCAAGGCAATTGCACCAGTATTGTCACAAAAGATTTTCATTGGACCGGATGCACTAGGTATGACACCTAGATTGGATATGAACTCCTTCATCCAGACTCCTTCATTTGCTGCTTCCGAAGCAGCTATGTACTCCGCTTCACATGTAGATCCAGCCACAAAGCTTTGTTTAGAACTGCACCAACTGACAGCTCCACCGTTTTATGTAAACATGTATCCGGTTTGCGATTTAGAATCGTCCGGATCAGTGTTAAAGCTTGCATCAATGTAACCATTTATGATGAGCTCTTTGTCACCTCCATATATGAGAAACATATCCTTAGTCCTTTTCAGGTATTTCAGGATGTTCTTGACCGCTGTCCAGTGATCCACTCCTGGATTACTTTGGTACCTCCCTGCTAGACTTATAGCAAGACACACATCAGGTCTGGTACACAGCATTGCATACATGATAGATCCTATGGCTGAAGCATAGGGAACATCTTTCATTTTCTCTCTATCTTCTGCATTGGTCGGGCATTGAGTCTTACTCAATTTCACACCTTGTAACACAGGCAAGAATCCTTTTTTGCTTGATCCATTTTGAACTTTTTCAAAACTTTGTCAAGGTATGTGCTTTGTGAAAGTCCAATTAAGCATCTTGATCTGTCTCTATAGATCTTAATGCCCAATATGTAAGCAGCTTCACCGAGGTCTTTCATTGAAAAACTCTTATTCAAGTATTACTTTATGCTATCCAGAAATTCTATATCATTTCCGATTAGTAATATGTCATCTACATATAATATCATAAATGCTACATAGCTCCCACTCACTTTCTTGTAAATACAGGCTTCTCCAAAAGTCTATACAAAACCAAATGCTTTGATCACACTATCAAAGCGTTTATTCCAACTCCAAGAGCCTTGCACCAGTCCATAAATGGATCGCTGGAGCTTGCACACTTTGTTAGCTCCCTTTGGATCGACAAAACCTTCCGGCTCCATCATATACAACTCTTCTTCCAGAAATCCATTCAGGAATGCAGTTTTGACATCCATCTGCCAAATTTCATAATCATAAAATGCGACAATTGCTAACATGATTCGAATAGACTTAAGCATCGCTACGGGTGAGAAGGTCTCATCATAGTCAATCTCTTGAACTTGTCGAAAACCTTTTGCGACAAGTCGAGCTTTGTAGACAGTAACATTACCGTCAGCATCAGTCTTCTTCTTGAAGATCCATTTATTCTCAATTGCTTGCCGATCATTGGGCAAGTCAACCAAAGTCCATACTTTGTTCTCATACATGGATCCCATCTCAGATTTCATGGCTTCAAGCCATTTTGCGGAATCTGGGCTCACCATCGCTTCTCCATAGTTCGTAGGTTCATCATGATCTAGTAGCATGACTTCTAGAACAGGATTACCGTACCACTCTGGTGCGGATCTTACTCTGGTTGATCTACGAGGTTCCGTAGTATCTTGTTCTGAAGTTTCATGATCATCATCATTAGCTTCCTCACTAATTGGTGTAGGTGTCACAGAAACTGGTTTCTGTGATGTACTATTTTCCAATAAGGGAGCAGGTATAGTTACCTCATCAAGTTCTACTTTCCTCCCACTCACTTCTTTCGAGAGAAACTCCTTCTCTAGAAAGTTTCCGAATTTAGCAACAAAAGTCTTGCCTTCGGATCTGTGATAGAAGGTGTATCCAATAGTTTCCTTTGGATATCCTATGAAGACACATTTCTTCGATTTGGGTTCGAGCTTATCAGGTTGAAGCTTTTTCACATAAGCATCGCAACCCCAAACTTCCAAAAACGACAACTTTGGTTTCTTACCAAACCACAGTTCATAAGGCGTCGTCTCAACGGATTTTGATGGTGCCCTATTTAACGTGAATGCGGCCGACTCTAGAGCATAACCCCAAAACGATAAATTGTGTAACGGTTGGATTTTGTGTGGAGGCTATATATATCCCTCCACCTCCTCTTCATTCGTAGAGCCATCAGAACACATCTACACTTCCAACTCATATGTTCTGAGAGAGAACCACCTACTCATGTGTTGAGGCCAAGATATTCCATTCCTACCATATGAATCTTGATCTCTAGCCTTACCCAAGTTGCTTTCCACTCAAATCTTCTTTCCACCAAATCCAAATCCTGTGAGAGAGAGTTGAGTGTTGGGGAGACTATCATTTGAAGCACAAGAGCAAGGAGTTCATCATCAACACACCATTTGTTACTTCTTGGAGAGTGGTGTCTCCTAGATTGGCTAGGTGTAACTTGGGAGCCTCCGGCAAGATTGTGGAGTTGAACCAAGGAGTTTGTAAGGGCAAGGAGATCGCCTACTTCGCGAAGATCTACCGCTAGTGAGGCAAGTCCTTCGTGGGCGATGGCCATGGTGGGATAGACAAGATTGCTTCTTCGTGGACCCTTCGTGGGTGGAGCCCTCCGTGGACTCGCGCAACCGTTACCCTTCGTGGGTTGAAGTCTCCATCAACGTGGATGTAGGATAGCACCACCTATCCGAACAACGGGAAAAACATCCGTGTCTCCAATAGCGTTTGAACTCTCCAAACCCTTCCCTTTATATTCTTGCAAGTTGCATGCTTTACTTTCCGCTGCCAATACACTCTTTGCATGCTTGCTTGAATTGTGTAATGATTGCTTGACTTGTCCTAAGATAGCTAAAAACTGCCAAGAACTAAAATTGGGAAAAGGTTAAGCTTTTATTTGGTCAAGTAGTCTAATCACCCCCCCCCCTCTAGACATACTTTCGATCCTACAAGTGGTATCAGAGCTTTGGTCTCCATTTGCCTTGATCTCCATAGCTTTTGGTGGTCATAGCCTTGGTTTCACAACCTAGGAGAGTATGGCGTCTAGCGAGGGAAATTATCACCGTAGAGGTCCTTACTTTGATGGTACTAATTTTGCTAGTTGGAAGCATAAAATGAAAATGCATATTCTTGGACATAACCCTGCCGTATGGGCTATTGTTTGTGTTGGCTAGCAAGGTGAGTTCTTTGATGGGAGGGAACCAAACCGTGAAGCTACCGCGGATGAGTTGAAGATGTTGCAATACAATGCTCAAGCTTGTGATATTCTCTTCAACGGATTGTGCCCCGAAGAATTCAACAAAATCAGCCGCCTTGAGAATGCAAAGGAAATTTGGGACACTTTGATTGATATGCACGAAGGTACCGACTCCGTCAAGGAATCTAAGTTGGATGTGCTCCAAAGTCAACTTGACAAGTTCAAGATGAAGGATGGTGAAGGTGTCGCCGAAATGTACTCTAGGCTTGCTCTCATCACAAATGAGATTGCCGGCTTAGGAAGTGAGGAGATGACCGATAGATTCATCATCAAGAAGATCCTAAGAGCCTTGGATGGAAAATATGATACCGTGTGCACATTGATTCAAATGATGCCCAATTACAAAGATCTCAAGCCAACGGAAGTAATTGGAAGGATTGTTGCTCATGAGATGTCACTCAAGGATAAAGAGGAACTTCACAACAAATCAAGTGGTGCCTACAAAGCCTCATGTGAAGTCCCCACATCATCAAGTGAGAAACAAACCTTCAATGAAGAATTGAGCTTAATGGTGAAGAACTTCAACAAGTTCTACAAGAGTAGAAGCAAAGAAAGAAGCTTCAAGTCAAGGTCATACAATGACAAAAGATCTTCTAGTCGAGAGCGAAACTGCTACAATTGCGGAAGACCCGGACACTATTCCAATGAGTGTACGGCTCCCTACAAGAGAAGAGAAGATTCTCCAAAAAGAAGAAGCAAAGAATCACCACCAAGAGAGAGAAGGAATAGAGATGATCGTTATGAACGGAGATACTCGCGGAGAAGCAAGGATTCGGAAAGGAAGGAAAAATCATCAAGGAGCTACACAAAACGAAGACATCAAGCTCATGTTGGTGAATGGGTATCCGGCTCCGACTCCGACAGCCACTCCGAGAGATGTTATCACTCTGACTCCGAAGATACTCAAGATGAAGGTGTTGCCGGTCTAGCACTTGTGTCGACCAACTCCTACGACATATTTGACTCACCAAATGAAGGAATCGGAAGATGCTTCATGGCCAAAGGTCCTAAGGTAACACACCCCGAGTATGTTGATTTTAATAGTGATGAAGATGACTTGCTAGGTGATGATGACTTGCTTGTTGACAACTCTAGTGATGAGTACTATTATGAAACATCAATTAATCATGCTAAAACGAATGACAATGATAAGGAGAAGATTGAGGCTCTAACTAAAGAACTAAACACTCTTAAGTTAGCTCATGAAACTATCTTCGAAGATCATCGAGAACTTTTAAGAGCTCATGAGAAATTACGCTTTGAAAAGCTCAATCTTGAGCAAGAGCATGAGTTCTTAAAAGCAATCAATGATGATCTCCACAAGAAAAGTTCTTCTTACATTGCCAAGCGTTTACTATTATCCACTTACATGCCTCAAGTCAAGTCTAGTAACAAGAACAAGAAAGATTCTTCCTCTGGTAGTAACAATGATCATGCTAAATCCAATATTGTTGCTTCTAGTAGTTCTCTTGATTCCACTAATGATTCTCTTAGCCAAGTTACACTTGAGCAAGAAAATAGCTTATTGAAGGGAATTATAGAGAAAGGAGTGTACAAGGGCCTTGCCGGGAGTAAGCAATTCGAGGAAATTGTGCGCAAGCAAGGAATGCACTGGAAGAATCAAGGTGTTGGTTTTGAACGAAAGTTCAATGCCAATGGAGTTGAATGGGAAGAAGATCAATACCCCAAGACAAAGTTTGTTCCTCAACAAGAGAAGTATGACACTTCTTTCAAGGGGACACAAGCTCAAGATGATCTTCCACCACAAGACTACAAGCAAAAAGGCAAGGACAAGCTTCAAGAGGAGATTGATGCATTTGAAGAAGCTCCTAAGACCTTAGTCAAGTGGATTCCCAAGACCACGTCAAGTTCCACTTCATCAAGTACGACTACAACTCCCAGGATTCCCATCAAGATGGTGTGGATCCAAAAGAAAAAGAACTAGAGAGTTCTTGAGGGTGACTCCGCCAACATATTTCATTCTCATCATTTTGGCAAGAACAAGTGCAATCAACTTCCACATCATGCACTAGTTCAAGAAGTCACAAACCCTCTTGTTGGTAAGACAAGGGACAAGGTAACCTAAAGTTTTCATGGACATCATCTTGTGTATGCATCACTCTATGTCTATGGATATCCTTGTTTGTTCCTTGTGGGACTAACCCATGTAGGTATTGAAAGTGCAATTCACTCAAATGGATAGCTCCAAGTGATCTACATCAACATTGAGCATCCACATCTTCAACATCTACATGAAGTCATCATCGACAAAACCCAAGGTTAGTTCATCCCTCTTAGTGGGGATATCACATCTAGGGGGAGCTTTACTCTAAGACTTGAGCTAAAGCAACTCTAAAGATGTGAATACAACAATGCTTTATGTAAAAGTGGTAACCCCACTTGAGCTTAAACGATGAGTATGACCTACGATCAAGTGTTCTCACTTGACTCCTAAGTCAATATACTCATATATAGATGAACTAGTCATCGCAAATTGCTTGATAGATGCTAGAATTGTTTGTGCATGCTTTGCCACATATTTCATTTGCCATCTTATTGTGTGAGCATGTTGGTTGCATATTTTACTCATTCGAGGACATCCACTTGTTGTTTTGATTGTTTGGCTTTATCTTCTCTTGCCAAGTGGGTGGACAAGAATGCCTAAGAACCTCCTCTAGCTATCTATGCTTTTCTCGTCTCAAACTCTATTCATGCTGCATCACAAAACTTGATCAAGTCAGATTCGAACCACTCTGTGTGAGGAGCGCTCGGAGTCCCCGATTCGTCATAGACTTAAACTTCCAAAACCTCTTTGTGATTCTCGGTCTGACCGATACCATACTTTCGGTCCTACCGAGATCATTAAGTTGATCTAGGTTTTCGATCTCGGTGCAACCGATTTGAACCACTCGGTCACACCGAGTTGCGATAACTGTATACAGTTTTGCATCTTGGTGCCACCGAGTTGTTCCACTCGGTCACACCGACAGGGTCGGGCTATATATAGTGACGGGCAGAATTTTGGAAATTTCTTCGAAACCTCTTCGCCCGCACATAGCTCGCTCTGCCTCCTGGGTCTCCGGATCGTCCACCTCGCCGCCAGCAGCCTCCAGTCGCTGGTCTCCGTCGCCGTCAACGGGATTTCTGCCCCATCGTTGTCGCCGTAGCGAGTCTCCGCCGAACTAGGGTATGGACTCGATCTTTGTGCTATTCTCCAATCCGATTCCTAGCACATTGTGATCATCATGATTCTTGCCACGTTTGATAAACTCCTATCCAGTCAATGAACTCGTAGATTAGGTTTAATTCGAAAATTTTAGGATTAGGTTTCCGCCGAAACCATCTCGTACCCACCGAGTTGAAAAACTCGGTCCCACCGATTTGGCTTATGCCATTGCACAAGTAAAACTCGGTCTGACCGAGAATTACTTATCGGTGTGACCGATTTTGGAACTCTGTGAAACCCTAGCAGTCTCGGTGCCACCGAACTGTGACTCGGTCTGACCAAGTTCACTAGTTCTGGTGCCAACACTGCTTCGGTGTCACCGAGTTTGAAAATCGGTAGATCCGAGATGATTTCAGTGGGAAACTAAAACTAAGTTTTTTAATTATTCTTTTGCAAAAATCTCTGCATTTTGTGATGCTCATCCACTCTATCTCATCTATAATCTATTCACAAGGTCAGCAGTCAGTTTGCATCATGTCAGACTAGAGTGACAGCCAGAACTTGTCAGAGCAGCAAGTGCAGTTGAGTGAGGGCACTAGCCCCTCAAGTTCCTCAGATGATGGCAGCAGGAGCACACCCAGCAACCTGCCTAAAGCTGCCACTAGACAAAGGAAGAAGAGGACTTCTGATTCTGAAGATGAAGACTATGTGGCAGAGGAAGATGCTACATCAAAGAGAGTTGAGCCAGCTCAAGGCACAAAGCCAGGCCTGAAAATCAAAAGGCCAGCAGGCAGGCAGCCCATGTCAAAAGCTACATCTTCAACTGTGAAGCCTGCTCCCATTGAGCCCGTTGCTGCTGAGGGAAAAAAGAGGAAAGAAAGAGTGAAGAAGACTGTGGCCAGAGTGCTTGGGAAGGCCTCCATCATGGTAGATGAGGAGGAGGAAGAAGAAAAGGTTGTTGCACCAGCACCCAAGGCTCCCAAGATAATGGGAGATGCCATAAAGTCAGGGGGAGCTGCTTCCAAGGCCAAGTCAGCTCCAAAGCCAAAGCCGAAGAGAAACACAAGAAGCATCCCAGCCACTGAGAAGAACAAGGCCCCGGTGCCTGAAGTTGCAGAGGAAGAAGAAGAAGAGCATGTCCTTAGGAAGCTCAAGCCCAAGATCCCAGACCACAACGATGCTCATCCCGTGGCTGAGGATATGAAGCTCAGGAGAGATTCAGGGCTGAGGAAGTGGAGAGAAGCAGATCCGTATGCTTCTAGGAGAAGGACTGCAGTGGACTACAGGTTTCATACCAAGGAGCAGCAGGATTTCTATGAGACAGTTTTGCTTGACAAGAAGACAATTGTATGTGACATGAGATGGGTCGACTGGACCTACATGAAGGAGAATGAGGAACACTACCCTGGAGTATATGACAGCTTTAGTGCGTGTGGAGTGGCAGACTTTGTTGGGCAGAAGCTCACAAAGTGGAATGAGGAGCTAATTATGCAATTCTACTCCACAGCACACTTTTATCCGGATGGCAGGATCACTTGGATGTCAGAGGGTACTAGGTACCAATCAACTGTTGAGGAATGGGCGAAGTTGATCAATGCCCCAGAGGAGCAAGCAGATGACTTGGACATTTATGCCAAGAAGAAGATGGACCACAACACCATGTCCAACATGTACAAGGAGATTCCGAATGAAGCACTTGACACGTTCAAGTTTGGCTCAGTGCACTATCTTCTGTCAGGATTGCCTACGATCAACTGGATCCTTAGGCACACTCTTCTGCCCAAGTCTGGAGATCACAAGATGATCAGAGGTCACGCGATCAATTTGCTCCATGTCTTTGACGTGCCTCAAAAATTCAAAGTCATGAGTCTCATAGTGGAAACAATCAAGAGGACAGCAGTAGACCAGAAGAGGAGCTGTGGATATGCCCCACAGATTCAGGAGCTCATCAACTCCAAGATGGGCACGGGCATATACCTCTTGGATAAGGAACACCTGCCCATCTGTCCAGATTTTGAAGATAACCAAGTGGTCATGACTGAGAATGAGCCATCATCTGTCCATGCACAAGCTCAGAAGGAGAAGGCGAAGAAGGAGAAAGCTGCCAGGATGCCTACTCAAGCGGAGGCATCTGATTACTTCCTGAAAACCAAACAAGAGCAGCTTGGTTACCTGATTGCGTCCACCCTGCGGATTGAGCAAGGACTTGCCACCCTGACTCAGAACCAGGCAAGCTTAGAGAGGATCATGGAGCAGAGGTTCTATGACTTGGACATCAAGGTGACAAAGATACAAACTACCGTGGAGCAGCTCCAGGAGGACATGAATGAGAGGAGAGGCAGGACCACAACTGATGCTTTTGCCAGGGTGCCACGAGGTCTGAGGTCGTCTACACTGCCAGTTGCTGACACCAGAGCTACAACGTCTGCGCCAGCCATAGCCTCAGTTCCACCAGCTCCAGCATCCACTTCAGCCTCAACTCCGACCACGTCTACCGAAGGCTTCGTCCTTGGAGTGCTCCGGACTCCACCACCACCTGAAGATCAAGCCTGAGCGTCGACTTAGCACTATGCATTTTCTAGGAACTTTTTGGTAACTTGTTGCCAAAGGGGGAGAAAATGTATAGATCATAGGCTTCGAGAGAGAGTGTTGCTTTTATTCTCTCTTGTCTTATTTGGTGGTTTTTCGAACTTTGTTTGCTTGTGTGTGAGATACTACGTCCTTATGTTTGTGAGACATCGATGATCATGTGTTTGATCATAAGCTACACTTAATGTTTGCTTAATGCTTGCTTAAATATTATCATTCTATCTATCGTTTGTGATCATTCACTATTCTTGGTGATGAGTGCATGTATTTCAATCTTATCATTTTTTAGCGCTCCACCAAGATGTATGTGACATGGAAGAGTAACCCATGATTCTAACTCCTTGTGCATTTGCAGTCCAAAGCAAATTTTAAATATGCACAAATTTAGGGGGAGCTCTTATTTGTCACATACTTCTCAAAGCGACGATATATTTCATTCTTATTATCATTTGTCGAAGCTTTGATCTATATGTTGTCATCAATTACCAAAAAGGGGGAGATTGAAAGTGCAACTATCCCTAGGTGGTTTTGGTAATTTATAACAACATATAGCTCATTGAGCTAATGCTATTTCAAGATGATTATTTCAGGAAAGCTCAATGATTGGCATGGCATGGATGTGAAAGTGGAACCCTCAAAATGCTAAGGACAAAGAATTGGATCAAGCTCAAAAGTTCAAGACTCTTCATTTTATATTTTAGTGATCCAAGATCACATTGAGACTTTAGGAAAATCCAATACTATCAAGGAGGGATGAGGTGTTGCTTAATGAGCCTCTTGCTTTATGTGCTTAATGATATGCTCCAAAATCCTCAACTACTTCTCCATAGCCACAAATGACCTAAACCCTAAGCCAAACTTGGTCATACCGATTCTTTCATTCCGGCGCCACCGAGTTTCACTTGTCATTTGCCACTGCCAAACCCTAGCAATTCGGTCCTGCCGATAAGGATCTCGGTCTCACCGAGATGGGCTTGCAAACTCTCTATTTCCCTTTCGTAACTTTTCGGTCTCACCGAAAGAGCGAATCGGTCCCACCGAGAATGCAAGGTAAACTCTATGTTTCCTTCTTGTAACTTTTCGGTCTCACCGAAAGAGCAAGTCGGTCCCACCGAGTTTGCCTGACCAACTCTCTGGTTAGCTTATTGCCAAACTCAGTCTCACCGAGTTTGTGCAATCGGTCTCACCGAGATTACGTTATGCCCAAACCCTAACCAAATCGGTCCTACCGAGTTGCATGTCAGTCCCACCGAAATTCCTAACGGTCACTAGGTTTACTATTTCGGTCCGACCGAGTTTTCTGATTCGGTCCCACCGAGATTGGTAAATTGTGTGTAACGGTTGGATTTTGTGTGGAGGCTATAAATACCCCTCCACCTCCTCTTCACTCGTGGAGAGAGCCATCAGAACACATACACCATTCCAACTCATATGTTCTGAGAGAGAACCACCTACTCATGTGTTGAGACCAAGATATTCCATTCAAACCTTATGAATCTTGATCTCTAGCCTTCCCCAAGTTGCTTTCCACTCAAATCTTCTTTCCACCAGATCCAAATCCTATGAGAGAGAGTTGAGTGTTGGGGAGACTATCATTTGAAGCACAAGAGCAAGGAGTTCATCATCAACACACCATTTGTTACTTCTTGGAGAGTGGTGTCTCCTAGATTGGCTAGGTGTCACTTGGGAGCCTCCGACAAGATTGTGGAGTTGAACCAAGGAGTTTGTAAGGGCAAGGAGATCGCCTACTTCGTGAAGATCTACCGCTAGTGAGGCAAGTCCTTCGTGGGCGATGGCCATGGTGGGATAGACAAGGTTGCTTCTTCGTGGACCCTTCGTGGGTGGAGCCCTCCGTGGACTCGCGCAACCGTTACCCTTCGTGGGTTGAAGTCTCCATCAACGTGGATGTAGGATAGCACCACCTATCCGAACCACGGGAAAAACATCCGTGTCTCCAATAGCGTTTGAACTCTCCAAACCCTTCCCTTTATATTCTAGCAAGTTGCATGCTTTACTTTCCGCTGCCAATACACTCTTTGCATGCTTGCTTGAATTGTGTAATGATTGCTTGACTTGTCCTAAGATAGCTAAAAACTGCCAAGAACTAAAATTGGGAAAAGGTTAAGCTTTTATTTGGTCAAGTAGTCTAATCACCCCCCCCCCCTGTAGACATACTTTCGATCCTACACATGTATAAGTCATGAAGAAAGCAATAGCAACATACTAAAAGATCGGCTGCTAAGCTAATGGAATGGGTCATGTCAATCACATCATTCTCCTAATAATGTGATCCCGTTAATCAAATGACAACACATGTCTATGGTTAGGAAACATAACCATCTTTGATTAACGAGCTAGTCAAGTAGAGGCATACTAGTGACGTTTAGTTTGTCTATGTATTCACACAAGTATTATGTTTCCGGATAATACAATTCTAGCATGAATAATAAAATTTTATCATGATATAAGGAAATAAAATAATAACATTATTATTGCCTCTAGGGCATATTTCCTTCAGTCTCCCACTTGCACTAGAGTCAATAATCTAGATTACACGGTAATGATTCTAACACCCATGGAGCTTTGGTGCTGATCATGTTTTGCTCGTGGAAGAGGCTTAGTCAACGGGTCTGCAACATTCAGATCCGTATGTATCTTGCAAATCTCTATGTCTCCCACCTGGACTAGATCCCGGATGGAATTGAAGCGTCTCTTGATGTGCTTGGTTCTCTTGTGAAATCTGGATTCCTTTGCCAAGGCAATTGCACCAGTATTGTCACAAAAGATTTTCATTGGACCCGATGCACTAGGTATGACACCTAGATCAGATATGAACTACTTCATCCAGACTCCTTCGTTTGCTGCTTCCGAAGCAGCTATGTAGTCTGTTTCACATGTAGATCCCGCCACAACGCTTTGTTTAGAACTGCACCAACTGACAGCTCCACCGTTTAATGTAAACACGTATCCGGTTTGCGATTTAGAATCGTCCGGATCAGTGTTAAAGCTTGCATCAACGTAACCATTTATGATGAGCTCTTTGTCACCTCCATATATGAGAAACATATCCTTAGTCCTTTTCAGGTATTTTAGGATGTTCTTGACCACTGTCCAGTGATCCACTCCTGGATTACTTTGGTACCTCCCTGCTAGACTTATAGCAAGACACACATCAGGTCTGGTACACAGCATTGCATACATGATAGATCCTATGGCTGAAGCATAGGGAACATCTTTCATTTTCTCTCTATCTTCTGCATTGGTCGGGCATTGAGTCTTACTCAATTTCACACCTTGTAACACAGGCAAGAATCCTTTCTTTGCTTGATCCATTTTGAACTTTTTCAAAACTTTGTCAAGGTATGTGCTTTGTGAAAGTCCAATTAAGCGTCTTGATCTGTCTCTATAGATTTTAATGCCCAATATGTAAGCAGCTTCACCGAGGTCTTTCATTGAAAAACTCTTATTCAAGTATTCCTTCATGCTATCCAGAAATTCTATATCATTTCCGATTAGTAATATGTCATCTACATATAATATCAGAAATGCTACAGAGCTCCCACTCACTTTCTTGTAAATACAGGCTTCTCCAAAAGTCTATACAAAACCAAATGCTTTGATCACACTATCAAAGCGTTTATTCCAACTCCAAGAGGCTTGCACCAGTCCATAAATGGATCGCTGGAGCTTGCACACTTTGTTAGCTCCCTTTGGATCGACAAAACCTTCCGGCTGCATCATATACAACTCTTCTTCCAGAAATCCATTCAGGAATGCAGTTTTGACATCCATCTGCCAAATTTCATAATCGTAAAATGCGGCAATTGCTAACATGATTCGTATAGACTTAAGCATCGCTACGGGTGAGAAGGTCTCATCATAGTCAATCTCTTGAACTTGTCGAAAACCTTTTGCGACAAGTCGAGCTTTGTAGACAGTAACATTACCGTCAGCATCAGTCTTCTTCTTGAAGATCCGTTTATTCTCAATTGCTTGCCGATCATTGGGCAAGTCAACCAAAGTCCATACTTTGTTCTCATACATGGATCCCATCTCAGATTTCATGGCTTCAAGCCATTTTGTGGAATCTGGGCTCACCATCGCTTCTCCATAGTTCGTAGGTTCATCATGATCTAGTAGCATGACTTCCAGAACAGGATTACCATACCACTCTGGTGCGGATCTTACTCTGGTTGATCTACGAGGTTCCGTAGTATCTTGTTCTGAAGTTTCATGATCATCATCATTAGCTTCCTCACTAATTGGTGTAGGTGTCACAGAAACTGGTTTCTGTGATGTACTATTTTCCAATAAGGGAGCAGGTACAGTTACCTCATCAAGTTCTACTTTCCTCCCACTCACTTCTTTCGAGAGAAACTCCTTCTCTAGAAAGTTTCCGAATTTAGCAACAAAAGTCTTGCCTTCGGATCTGTGATAGAAGGTGTATCCAATAGTTTCCTTTGGATATCCTATGAAGACACATTTCTTCGATTTGGGTTCGAGCTTATCAGGTTGAAGCTTTTTCACATAAGCATCGCAACCCCAAACTTCCAGAAACGACAACTTTGGTTTCTTGCCAAACCACAGTTCATAAGGCGTCGTCTCAACGGATTTTGATGGTGCCCTATTTAACGTGAATGCGGCCGTCTCTAGAGCATAACCCCAAAACGATAGCGGTAAATTAGTAAGAGACATCATAGATCGCACCATATCAAGTAAAGTACGATTACGACGTTCGGACACACCATTACGCTGTGGTGTTTCGGGTGGCGTGAGTTGCGAAACTATTCCGCATTGTTTCAAATGTACACCAAACTCATAACTCAAATATTCTCCTCCACGATCAGATCGTAGGAATTTTATTTTCTTGTTACGATGATTTTCAACTTCACTCTGAAATTCTTTGAACTTTTCAAACGTTTCAGACTTATGTTTCATTAAGTAGATATACCCATATCTGCTTAAGTCATCTGTGAAGGTGAGAAAATAACGATATCCGCCACGAGCCTCAACATTCATCGGACCACATACATATGTATGTATGATTTCCAACAAATCTGTTGCTCTCTCCATAGTACCGGAGAACGGTGTTTTTGTCATCTTACCCATAAGGCACGGTTCGCAAGTACCAAGCGATTCATAATCAAGTGGTTCCAAAAGTCCATCAGTATAGAGTTTCTTCATGCGCTTTACACCGATATGACCCAAACGGCAGTGCCACAAATAAGTTGCACTATCATTATCAACTCTACATATTTTGGCTTCAACATTATGAATATGTGTGTCACTACTATTGAGATTTAATAAGAATAGACCACTCTTTAAGGGTGCATGACCATAAAAGATATTACTCATATAAATAGAACAACCATTATTCTCTGATTTAAATGAATAACCATCTCGCATCAAACAAGATCCAGATATAATGTTCATGCTTAACGCTGGCACCAAAAAAAAATTATTTAGGTCTAATACTAATCCCGAAGGTAGATGTAGAGGTAGCGTGCCGACCGCGATCACATTGACTTTGGAACCATTTCCCACGCGCATCGTCACCTCGTCCTTAGCCAATCTTCGCTTAATCCGTAGTCCCTGTTTCGAGTTGCAAATGTTAGCAACAGAACCAGTATCAAATACCCAGGTGCTACTGCGAGCATTAGTAAGGTACACATCAATAACATGTATATCACATATACCTTTGTTCACCTTGCCATCCTTCTTATCCGCCAAATACTTGGGGCAGTTCCGCTTCCAGTGACCAGTCTGCTTGCAGTAGAAGCACTCAGTTTCAGGCTTAGGTCCAGGTTTGGGTTTCTTCTCTTGAGTAGCAACTTGCTTGCTGTTCTTTTTGAAGTTCCCCTTCTTCTTCCCTTTGCCCTTTTTCTTGAAACTAGTGGTCTTGTTGACCATCAACACTTGATGCTCCTTCTTGATTTCTACCTCCGCAGCTTTCAGCATTGCGAAGGGCTCGGGAATAGTCTTATTCATCCCTTGCATATTATAGTTCATCACGAAGCTCTTGTAGCTAGGTGGCAGTGATTGGAGAATTCTATCAATGACGCAATCATCTGGAAGATTAACTCCCAATTGAATCAAGTGATTATTATACCCAGACATTTTGAGTATATGCTCACTAATAGAACTGTTCTCCTCCATCTTGCAGCTATAGAACTTATTGGAGAGTTCATATCTCTCAATTCGGGCATTTGCTTGAAATATTAACTTCAACTCCTGGAACATCTCATATGCTCCATGACGCTCAAAACATCGTTGAAGTCACGATTCTAAGCCGTAAAGCATGGCACACTGAACTATCGAGTAGTCATTAGCTTTGCTCTGCCAGACGTTCATAACATCTGGTGTTGCTCCAGCAGCAGGCCTGGCACCCAGCGGTGCCTCCAGGACGTAATTCTTTTGTGCAGCAATGAGGATAATCCTCAAGTTACGGACCCAGTCCGTGTAATTGCTACCATCATCTTTCAACTTTGCTTTCTCAAGGAACGCATTAAAATTCAACGGAACAACAGCACGGGCCATCTATCTACAATCAAACATAAACAAGCAAGATACTATTAGGTACTAAGTTCATGATAAATTTAGGTTCAATTAATCATATTATTAAAGAACTCCCACTTAGATAGACATCCCTCTAATCCTCTAAGTGATTACGTGATCCAAATCAACTAAACCATGTCCGATCATCACGTGAGATGGATTAGTTTCATTGGTGAACATCACTATGTTGATCATATCTACTATATGATTCACGCTCGACCTTTCGGTCTCCATGTTCCGAGGCCATATCTGTATATGCTTGGCTCGTCAAGTATAACCTGAGTATTCCGCGTGTGCAACTGTTTTGCACCCATTGTATTTGAACATAGAGGCTATCACACCCAATCATCACGTGGTGTCTCAGCACGAAGAACTTTCGCAACGATGCATACTCAGGGAGAACACTTCTTGATAATTAGTGAGAGATCATCTTAAAATGCTACCGTCAAACAAAGCAAGATAAGATGCATAAAAGATAAACATCACATGCAATTAATATAAGTGATATGATATGGCCATCATCATCTTGTGCTTGTGATCTCCTTCTTTGAAGCACCGTCATGATCACCATCATCACCGGCGCGACACCTTGATCACCATCGTAGCATCATTGTCGTCTCGCAAATCTTATGCTTCCACGACTATCGCTACCGCTTAGTGATAAAGTAAAGCATTACAGCGCAATTGCATTGCATACAATAAAGCGACAACCATATGGCTCCTACCAGTTGCCGATAACTTGGTTACAAAACATGATCATCTCATACAATAAAATTTAGCATCATGTCTTGACCATATCACATCACAACATGCCCTGCAAAAACAAGTTAGACGTCCTCTACTTTGTTGTTGCAAGTTTTACGTGGCTGCTACGGGCTTAAGCAAGAACCAATCTTACCTACGCATAAAAACCACAATGATAGTTTGTCAAGTTGGTGTTGTTTTAACCTTCGCAAGGATCGGGCGTAGCCACACTCGGTTCAACTAAAGTTGGAGAAACTGACACCCGCTAGCCACCTTTGTGCAAAGCACGTCGGGAGAACCGGTCTCGCGTAAGCGTATGCGTAATGTCGGTCCGGGCCGCTTCGTCCAACAATACCGTTGAACCAAAGTATGACATGCTGGTAAGCAGTATGACTTATATCGCCCACAACTCACTTGTGTTCTACTCGTGCATATAACATCAACACATAAAACCTAGGCTCTGATGCCACTGTTGGGGAACGTAGTAATTTCAAAAAAATTCCTACGCACACACAAGATCATGGTGATGCATAGCAACGAGAGGGGAGAGTGTGATCTATGTACCCTTGTAGACCGACAGCGGAAGTGTTATGACAATGCGGTTGATGTAGTCGTACGTCTTCACGGCCCGATCGATCAAGCACCGAAACTACGGCACCTCCGAGTTCTAGCACACGTTCAGCTCGATGATGATCCCCGGAGTCCGATCCAGCAAAGTGTCGGGGAAGAGTTCTGTCAACACAACGGCGTGGTGATGATCTTGATGTTCAACTATCGCAGGGCTTCGCCTAAGCACCACTACAATATTATCGAAGTATATGGTGGAAGGGGGCACCGCACACGGCTAAGAAAACGATCACGAGGATCAACTTGTGTGTCTAGGGGTGCCCCCTGCCCCCATATATAAAGGAGCAAGGGGAGGAGGCCGGCCGGCCCTATTGGCGCGCCAAGGAGGAGTCCTCCTCCTAGTAGGAGTAGGCCTACTAGGAGGGGGAAAGGAAGTGGGGAGGGAGAAGGAAAGGGCCCCCCCCCCTCTCCTAGTCCAATTCGGACCAGGGGGAGGAGGCGCGCGGCCCACCCTGGCTGCCCTTCTCTCTCTCCACTAAGGCCCATATTGCCCATTACTTCTCCCGGGGGTTTTCGGTAACCCTCCGGCACTCCGGTTTTCTCCGAAATCACCCGGAACACTTCCGGTGTCCGAATATAGCCGTCCAATATATCAATCTTTATGTCTCGACCATTTCGAGACTCCTTGTTATGTCCGTGATCACATCCGGCACTCCGAACTAACTTCGGTACATCAAAAACTCATAAACTCATATAACTGTCATCGAAACCTTAAGCGTGCGGACCCTACGGGTTCGAGAACAATGTAAACATGACCGAGACATGTCTCCGGTCAATAACCAATAGCGGAACCTGGATGCTCATATTGGCTCCCACATATTCTATGAAGATTTTTATCAGTCAGACCGCATAACAACATATGTTGTTCCCTTTGTCATCGGTATGTTACTTGCCCAAGATTCGATCGTCGGTATCTCAATACCTAGTTCAATCTCGTTACCGGCAAGTCTCTTTACTCATTACGTAATACATCATCTCGCAACTAACTCATTAGTTGCAATGCTTGCAAGGCTTGTGTGATGTGCATTACCGAGAGGGCCCAGAGATACCTCTTCGACAATCGGAGTGACAAATCCTAATCTCGAAATACGCCAACCCAACATTTACCTTTGGAGACACCTGTAGAGCTCCTTTATAATCACCCAGTTACGTTGTGACGTTTGGTAGCACACAAAGTGTTCCTCCGGTAAACGGGAGTTGCATAATCTCATAGTCATAGGAACATGTATAAGTCATGAAGAAAGCAATAGCAACATACTAAACGATCGGGTGCTAAGCTAATGGAATGGGTCATGTCAATCACATCATTCTCCTAATAATGTGATCCCGTTAATCAAATTACAACACATGTCTATGGTTAGGAAACATAACCATCTTTGATTAACGAGCTAGTCAAGTAGAGGCATACTAGTGACATTTAGTTTGTCTATGTATTCACACAAGTATTATGTTTCCGGATAATACAATTCTAGCATGAATAATAAACATTTATCATGATATAAGGAAATAAAATAATAACATTATTATTGCCTCTAGGGCATATTTCCTTCATCTTTAGCACTCCGGAACAAAAGAATAGCAAGGGGTGAATGATTTGCGGTGCACCGGCATGAGAAAACATTTGAAACGAGGAAAGGGATATGATCAACAAAGCTTGAATTGGATCCACCGGAGAAGAAAGGAGCGAAGAATGATGAACTTGTAGAGCATCTTCATGAGAACCACCGGGTAAGAACATTGACAGAAAAGAATGGAGAGACTTCTCATCAATAACATGATAGTTGATTAAGAAAGCTGAGTCCTTAAAGAAAAATGGGTGGGTGGGCGGGAAACACAAAGGTAACTTGGAGACGGATGAAGCAAACGCCGTTGAGAAGAACTGAGTTGATCTTGTGGATGTTGAAGTGATCGGATCCACTTGAAGGGAAGCTCACCGGTTGAAAAAAAAAGGATTGACATGACAATCTTGATGATCAAGAAGGATTATAATTCACATAGAAATATGAGAATACCGCTTAGACAAGGGATGGAATCCACATTTGACTCCGAAGCAACTCGAATACCACAACTCAAAACAAAACAAGGATTGGCTTGCAAAATAAGCCTGAACAGACATATAATAGAGATTTCGTCCGAAGTTTTCGTGGTGGGGCCTACACGGGCTCGATCGTACAGCACCATCATGTACAAGGCAATGCACATGACATACGAAGCGTCCCCGAGTCAGCATAGCCAAGGACTCTTTAAGACACAACGAGACCACTGTAAAACCGACCGTGGATAGGCAGACCACTAGACGTCGAACCCCAATTTCATATCATACATCTGTCGGAAAGATATCCTAAGAGCTACTTGAATTCCCACTTATAAACTCCCGAAACTTTCCCGGTTATGCAATCAGGTGTTGGGGATACAGGGGAAGCATAATATCTCACCCAAAACTAACAAAACCTACATCCAGCTGTATCCATCCTTCAACACATAACCAAGAAAACTTCGGAAATCATTTACCTCAACCTTCGAAAAGCATCCGTTATACGAGTTATGGCAATACTCCCGAACTCCCGCCCCAGTACTGGGTGGCGTCGAGGTTATCTCACCAACAACTGCATAAAAGAGATTTTCAATGTCGGCGAAACTTAGGTATTCCAGAACTGCAACGATAAAATTGTGACGACAACACCTCGGAGCTCAACTCCCCGGGACACTGCCACAACCCCTAAATGTCAGGAGGCACCAAGAACAATGTTCTCGTCACAAAACCATCGGAACGATTCCAAGATACCCGCGTGATCCTAAATTTTTTTAGTGAAATTTGAGAAGAGAAGAGTCAAAACTCTACGTCAGGATACCTCACCAGAGCGACAAAGGGACTGAGGAGTAAAAAGAATCCTACTCTCCGGTATATATAATCCTAAATGACTCAAAACATTTTTCTAGACTCAACAACGCCAGCGATTCGATCAAGCAGTGGGCTCCTAAGTCAGGGAAGGCTCTGATTACCAACTTGTAACGCCCACGATGCGGCTATATCTCCCACGTGTCGAAGCACGACTTAGAGGCATAATCGCATTGTAAGCAATGTCGCAAGTGAGGTAATCTTCACACAACCCATGTAATACATAACGGAAAGAGATACATAGTTGGCTTATAATCGCCACTTCACACAATACATGAATTAAGCATTACATCAACCACGTACAAACAAGGTCCGACTACGGAACCAAAATAAAAGAAGACTACCCCAAAAGCTACACAGATCCCCGATCGTCCCAACTGGGCTCCACTACTAATCAATTGAAATGAAACAACATGTTGAACGAGATCTTCATCGAGCTCCTCCTTGAGCTCGGTTGAGTCACCTGCCCGGTAACATCGGCACCTGCAAACTGGTTTGGAAGTATCTGTGAGTCACGGGGACTCAGCAATCTCACACCCTCGCGATCAAGACTATTTAAGCTTATAGGTAGGTAAAAGGTATGAGGTGGAGCTACAGCAAGCACTAGCATATATGGTGGCTAACTTACGCAAATGAGAGCGAGAAGAGAAGGCAAAGCACGTTCAAGAAATCTATGATCAAGAAGTGATCCTAGACTACTTACATTCAAGCATAACTCCAACACTGTGTTCACTTCCCGAACTCCGCCGGAAAGAGACCATCATGGTTACACACGCGGTTGATGCATTTTACTTAAGTTAAACTTCAGGTTCTCTACAACCGGACATTAACAACTTGCACGGCTTTCGAAGGATCAAATCCCTGCAGGGGTGTCCCAACTTAGCCCATCACAAGCTCTCACGGTCAACGAAGGATATTCCTTCTCCCAGGAAGACCCGATCAGGCTCGGAATCTCGGTTACAAGACATTTCGACAATGGTAAAACAAGACCAGCAAAGCCACCCAGATGTGCCGGCAAATCCCGATAGGAGCTGCACATATCTCGTTCTCAGGGCACACCTGATGAGCAAGACGTCGGGTAGTGTAGGATCGAAAGTATGTCTAGAGGGGGGTGATTAGACTACTTGACCAAATAAAAACTTAACCTTTTCCCAATTTTAGTTCTTGGCAGATTTTAGCTATTTTAGGACAAGTCTAGCAATCATCACACAATTCAAGCAAGCATGCAAAGAGTATATTGGCAGCAGAAAGTAAAGCATGATTTTGCAAGAATGTAAAGGGAAGGGTTTGGAGAATTCAAACGCAATTGGAGACACGGATGTTTTTCCCGTGGTTCGGATAGGTGGTGCTATCCTACATCCACGTTGATGGAGACTTCAACCCACGAAGGGTAACGGTTGCGCGAGTCCACGGAGGGCTCCACCCACGAAGGGTCCACGAAGAAGCAACCTTGTCTATCCCACCATGGACATCGCCCACGAAGGACTTGCCTCACTAGCGATAGATCTTCACGAAGTAGGTGATCTCCTTGCCCTTACAAACTCCTTGGTTCAACTCCAAAATCTTGTCGGAGGCTCCCAAGTGACACCTGGCCAATCTAGGAGACACCACTCTCCAAGAAGTAACAAATGGTTTGTTGATGATGAACTCCTTGCTCTTGTGCTTCAAATGATAGTCTCCCCAACACTCAACTCTCTCTCACAGGATTTGGATTTGGTGGAAAGAAGATTTGAGTGGAAAGCAACTTGGGGAAGGCTAGAGATCAAGATTCATATGGTAGGAATGGAATATCTTGGCCTCAACACATGAGTAGGTGGTTCTCTCTCAGAACATATGAGTTGGAAGTGTAGATGTGTTCTGATGGCTCTCTCCACGAATGAAGAGGAGGTGGAGGGGTATATATAGCCTCCACATAAAATCCAACCGTTACACAATTTACCAATCTCGCTGGGACGGAATCACAAACTCGGTCAGACCGAAATAGTAAACCTAGTGACCGTTAGAGATTTTCGGTGGGACTGACATGCAACTCGGTAGGACCGATATGGTTAGGGTTAGGGCATAACGTAATCTCGGTGAGACCGATTACACAAACTCGGTGAGACCGATTTTTGTAATTAGCTAACCAGAGAGTTGGTCAGGCAAACTCGGTGGGACCGATTTGCTCTTTCGGTGAGACCGAAAAGTTACAAAAAGGAAACAGAGAGTTTACATTGCAATCTCGGTGGGACCGATCCGCTCTTTCGGTGAGACCGAAAAGTTACGAAAAGGAAACAGAGACATTGCAATCCCATCTCGGTGAGACCGAGATCCCTATCGGTAGAACCGAATTGCTAGGGTTTGGCAGTGGCTTATGACATGTGAAACTCGGTGGCGCCGGATTGAAAGAATCGGTATGACCGAGTTTGGCTTTGGGTTTAGGTCAAGAGTGGATATGAGAAAGTAGTTGAGGGTTTTGGAGCATATCACTAAGCACATGAAGCAAGAGGCTCATTAAGCAACACCTCATCCCTCCTTGATAGTATTGGCTTTTCCTATGGACTCAATGTGATCTTGGACCACTAAAATATAAAATGAAGAGTCTTGAGCATATGAGCTAGAGCTAATCCTTTGTCCTTAGCATTTTGAGGGTTCCATTTTCACCATCCATGCCATGCCAATCATTGAGCTTTCCTGAAATAATCATCTTGGAATAGCATTAGCTCAATGAGCTATATGTTGTTATGAATTACCAAAACCACCTAGGGATAGTTGCACTTTCAATCTCCCCCTTTTTGGTAATTGATGACAACATATAGATCAAAGCTTCGACAAATAATAATAAGAATGAAATATATCGTTGCTTTGAGAAGTATGTGATAAGTAGGAGCTCCCCCTAAATTTGTGCATATTTTAAAATTTGCTTTGGACTGCAAATGCACAAAGAGTTAGAGTCATGGGTTACTCTTCCATGTCACATACATCTTGGTGGAGCGCTCAAAATGATAAGAATTAAATACATGCACTTATCACCAAAGAAGGTGAATGATCACATAAGATAGATAGGATAATATCAAGCATGCATAAGTGTAGCTTATGATCAAACACATGATCATCAATGTCTCACAAGCATATCAAAGTATCTCAACCAAAAGCAAACAAAGTTTGAAAAACCACCAAATAAAGCAAGAGAGAATAAAAGCAACACTCTCTCTCTCTCGAAGCCTATGATCTATACATTTTTCTCCCCCTTTGGCAACAAGTTACCAAAAGGTTCCTAGAAAATGCATAGTGCTAGATCGACTCTCAGGCTTGATCTTCTGGTGGTGGTGGAGTCTGGATCACTCCAAGGATGAAGCCTTCTGTAGACGTGGTTGGAGTTGAAGCTGAAGTAGATGCTGGAGCTGGTTGGGCTGGTGCTATAGCTGGAGCTGAGGTGGTGGCTCTGGTGTCAGGAACTGGCACTGCAGTCGACCTCGGAGCTCGTGGCACTCTGGCAAATGCATCAGTTGTAGTCTTCCCTCTCCTCTCCTGCATGTCATCTTGAAGTTGCTCCACTGCAGACTGAATCTCTGTTACTTTGACATCCAAGTCATAGAACTTTTGTTTTATGATCCTCTCTAAGCTCTGTTGATTCTGAGTGAGGGTGGCTAGTCCTTTCCCAATCCTCAATGTGGATGCAATCAAGTAACCAAGCTGCTCTTGTTTGGTTTTCAAGAAATACTCAGATGCCTCCTCTTGAGTTGGCATCTTGGCAGCTTTCTCCTTCCTTGCCTTCTCCTTTTTTGCTTGTGCTTGAACTGATGATGGTTCATTCTCATTCATGACAACTTGATTGTCCTCAAAGTTTGGATGGATGGGCAGGTGTTCCTTGTCCAGTAGGTATATGCCTGTGCCCATCTTGGAGTTAATCAGCTCCTGGATCTGAGGGGCATATCCACAGCTCCTCTTCTGATCAGCTGTTGTCCTCTTAATGGTCTCTACCATGAGGCTCATCACCTTGAACTTTTGTGGCACATCAAATATATGAAGCAAATTTATTGCATGGCCTCTGATCATCTTGTGATCACCTGACTTGGGCAACAGAGTGTGCCTTAGGATCCAGTTGATAGTTGGCAGCCCTGACAGAAGATAATGCATTGAACCAAACTTGAAAGTTTCAAGAGCTTCATTTGGAATTTCCTTGTACATGTTGAACATAGAGTTGTGGTCCATCTTCTTCTTGGCATAGACATCCAAGTCATCTTCATTTTCCTCTGGGGCATTGATTAGCTGAGCCCATTCAGCAACCATAGATTGGTACCTCATACCTTCAGACATCCACACAATCCTTCCATCTAGATAGAAGTGTGCTGTGGAGTAGAACTGCATGATTAGCTCTTCATTCCACTTTGTGAGCTTCTGCCCAACAAAGTCTGCTACTCCACAAGCATTGAAGCTGTCATACACTCCAGGATAGTGCTCTTCATTGTCCTTGATGTACTCCCATTCAACCCATCTCATGTCACAAACAATGGGCTTCTTGTCCAACAAAACTGTCTCATAGAAGTCATGTTGTTCCTTAGTGTGGAACCTGTAATCAACAGCAGTTCTTCTCCTTGAAGCATATGGATCTGCTTCTCTCCACTTCCTGAGCCCTGAATCTCTTCTGATTTTCATGTCCTCAGCCACAGGATGAGCATCATTGTGGTCTGGGATTTTGGGCTTAAGTTTTCTCAAAACTTGACCTTCTTCTTCTTTAGCAATGTCAGGCACTGGGGCCTTGTTCTTCTCAGCAGCTGGTATGCTCCTTGTGTTCCTCTTTGGAGCTGACTTGGGCTTGGAGGCAGCTTTGGGTGCTTCTTTCGGCTTTGATGCAGCAGCCCCTGTCCTGATAGCATCACCCATAAGCTTAGGTGCCTTAGGTGCTGGAGTAGCAACCTCTTCTTCCTCTTCCTCTTCAGAATCTCTCATGATTGAGGATCTCCCAAGCACTCTAGCAGTGGTCTTTTTAACCCTCTCCTTCCTCTTCTTCCCTTCAGCAGCAACTGGCTCTATGGGTGCAGGTTTTTCAGGAATCTGAGTTGAAGCTCTGGCCTTGGGCATAAGCTGTCTACCTGCTGGCCTTTTGATTTTCATCCCTGGCTTTGTGCTCTGTGCTGGGCCATATTCCTTCTTGAGCACAACTCTCTTGGAAGTTGCTTCCTCTTCTGCCACATAGTCCTCATCCTCTGAGTCTGAGGTTCTCTTCTTCCTTTGTCTGGTGGCAGCTTTTGACAGGTTGCTAGGGGTGCTCCTGCTGCCTTCATCTGAAGAACTGGAGGGACTAGTGCCCTCACTCATGTGCACTTGCTGTTCTAACACATTCTGGCTATCACTCTGATCAGACATGATGAAAAAGCTGACTGCTGACCCTGTGAATAGTTTATAGATGAGGTAGAGTGGATGAGCATCACAAAATGCAGAGATTTTTGCAAAAGAATGATTCAAAACCTTAGTTTTAGTTTCCCACAGAAATCATTTCAGATCTACCGATTTTTAAACTCGGCGATACCGAAGCAGTTTTGGAACCTAAACTAGTGAACTCGGTTAGACCGAGTCACAGTTCGGTGGCACCGAGACTGCTAGGGTTTCACAAAGTTCCAAAATCGGTCACACCGATTAGTAATTCTCGGTCAGACCGAGTCTCACTTGTGCAATGGCATGAGCCAAATCGGTGGGACCAAGTTTTTCAACTCGGTGGGTCCGAGATGGTTTCGGCGGAAACCTAACCCTAAAGTTTTCGAATCAATCCTATTCTACGAATGCATTGACTGGATAGGAGTGTTTCAATCGTGGCTAGAAACAATAAGATCACAATGTGCTAGGAATCAGATTGGGGATAGCACAAAGATTGAGTCCATACCCTAGTTCAGCGGAGACTCGATATGGCGGCAACGGCGGGGTTGAATTCCGTTGACGGCGATGGAGACCAACGACTGGAAGTGGCTGGCGGCAAGGAGACGATCCGGAGACCATGTTGGCAGAGCGAGCTATCGTGCGGGCGAAGGGGTTCGGAGAAATTTCCAAATTTTTGCCCGTGACTATATATAGCCTGACCCTGTCAGTGTGACCGAGTGGAACAACTCGGTGGCACCGAGATGCAAAACTGTATACAGTTATTGCAACTCGGTGTGACCGAATGGTTCAAATCGGTTGCACCGAGATCGAAAATTCAGATCAACTTAATGATCTCGGTAGGACCGAAAGTAGGATATCGGTCAGACCGAGAATCACAAAGAGGTTTTGGAAGTTTAAGTCTATGACGAATCGGGGACTCCGAGTGCTCCTCACATAGAGTGGTTCGAATCTGACTTGATCAAATTTTGTGATGTAGCATGAATAGAGTTTGAGACGAGAAAAGCATAGATAGCTAGAGGAGGTTCTTAGGCATTCTTGTCCATCCACTTGGCAAAAGGAAATAAAACCAAACAATCAAAACAACAAGTGGATGTCCTCAAATGAGTAAAATATGCAACCAACATGCTCACACAATAAAATGGCAATTGAAATATGTGACAAAGCATGCACAACCAATTCTAGCATCTATCAAGCAATTGGCGATGACTAGGTCATCTATATATGAGTATATTGACTTAGGAGTTAAGTGAGAACACTTGATCATAGGTCATACTCATCGTTTAAGCTCAAGTGGGGTTACCACTTTTACATAAAGCATTGTTGTGTTCACATCTTTAGAGTTGATTTAGCTCAAGTCTTAGAGTAAAGCTCCCCCTAGATGTGATATCCCCCCTAAGAGGGATGAACTAACCTTGGGTTTTGTCGATGATGACTTCATGTAGATGTTGAAGATGTGGATGCTCAATGTTGATGTAGATCACTTGGAGCTATCCATTTGAGTGAATTGCACTTTCAATACGTACATGGGTTAGTCCCACAAGGAACAAACAAGGATATCCATAGACATAGAGTGATGCACACACAAGATGATGTCCATGAAAACTTTTAGGTTACCTTGTCCCTTGTCTTACCAACAAGAGGGTTTGTGACTCCTTGAACTAGTGCAGGATGTGGAAGTTGATTGCACTTGTTCTTGCCAAAATGATAAGAGTGAAGTATGTTGGCGGAGTCACCCTCAAGAACTCTCTAGTTCTTCTTCTTTTGGATCCACACCATCTTGATGGGAATCCTTGGAGTTGTAGTCGTACTTGATGAAGTGGAACTTGAAGTGGTCTTGGGAATCCACTTGACTAAGGTCTTAGGAGCTTCTTCACATGCATCAATTTCCTCTTGAAGCTTGTCCTTGCCTTTTTTCTTGTAGTCTTGTGGTGGAAGATCATCTTGAGCTTGTGTCCCCTTGAAGGAAGTATCATACTTCTCTTGTTGAGGAACAAACTTTGTCTTGGGGTATTGATCTTCTTTCCACTCAACTCCATTGGCATTGAACTTTCGTTCAAAACCAACACCTTGATTCTTCCGGTGCCTTCCTTGCTTGCGCACAATTTCCTCAAATTGCTTACTCCCGGCAAGGCTTTTGTACACTCCTTTCTCTATAATTCCCTTCAATAAGATATTTTCTTTCTCAAGTGTAACTTGGCTAAGAGAATCATTAGTGGAATCAAGAGAACTACTAGAAGCAACAATATTGGATTTAGCATGATCATTGTTACTACTAGAGGAAGAATCTTTCTTGTTCTTGTTACTAGACTTGACTTGAGGCATGTAAGTGGATAAGAGTAAACGCTTGGCAATGTAAGAAGAACTTTTCTTGCGGAGATCATCATTGATTGCCTTTAAGAACTCATGCTCTTGCTCAAGATTGAGCTTTTCAAAGCGTAACTTCTCATGAGCTCTTAAAAGTTCTCGATGATCTTCGAAGATAGTTTCATGAGCTAACTTAAGAGTGTTTAGTTCTTTAGTTAGAGCCTCAATCTTCTCCTTATCATTGCCATTCGTTTTATCTTGATTAGCATGATTAATTGACGTTTCATCATAGTATTCATCACTAGAGTTGTCAACAAGTAAATCATCATCACCTAACAAGTCATCTTCATCACTATTAAAATCAACATACTCGGGGTGTGTTACCTTAGGACCTTTGGCCATGAAGCATCTTCCAATTCCTTCATTTGGTGAGTATAATATATCGTAGGAGTTGGTTGACACAAGTGCTAGACCGGCAACACCTTCATCTTGAGTATATTCGGAATCAGAGTGATAACTTCTCTCGGAGTGGCTGTCGGAGTCGGAGCCGGATACCCATTCACCAACATGAGCTTGATGTCTTCATTTTGTGTAGCTCCTTGATGACTTTTCCTTCCTTTCCGAATCCTTGCTTCTCCGTGAGTATCTTCGTTCATAATGATCATCTCTACTCCTTCTCTCTCTTGGTGGTGATTCTCCTCTTTTGCTTCTTCTTTTTGGAGAGTCTTCTCTTCTCTTGTAGGGAGCCGTACACTCATTGGAATAGTGTCCGGGTCTTCCACAATTGTAGCAGTTTCGCTCTCGACTAGAAAATCTTTTGTCATTGTAGTACCTTGATTTGGGGCTTCTATCTTTGCTTCTACTCTTGTAGAACTTGTTGAAGTTTTTCACCATTAAGCTCAATTCTTCATTGAAGTTTTGTTTCTCACTTGATGATGTAGGGGCTTCACATGAGGCTTTGTAGGCACCACTTGATTTGTTGTGAAGTTCCTCCTTATCCTTAAGTGACATCTCATGAGCAACAATTCTTCCAATTACCTCCGTTGGCTTGAGATCTTTGTAATTGGGCATCATTTGGATCAATGTGCACACGGTATCATATTTTCCATCCAAGGCTCTTAGAATCTTCTTGATGATGAATCTATCGGTCATCTCTTCACTTCCTAAGCCGGCAATCTCATTTGTGATGAGAGCAAGCCTAGAGTACATTTCAGCGACACCTTCACCATCCTTCATTTTGAACTTGTCAAGTTGACTTTGAAGCACATCCAATTTGGATTCCTTGACGGAGTCGGTACCTTGGTGCATATCAATCAAAGTGTCCCAAATTTCCTTTGCATTCTCAAGACGGCTGATTTTGTTGAATTCTTCGGGGCACAATCCGTTGAAGAGAATATCACAAGCTTCAGCATTGTATTGCAACATCTTCAACTCATCCGCGGTAGCTTCATGGTTTGGTTATCTCCCATCAAAGAAGTCACCTTGCAAACCAACACACACAATAGCCCAAACGGCGGGGTTATGTCCAAGAATATGCATTTTCAGTTTATGCTTCCAACTAGCAAAATTAGTACCATCAAAGTAAGGACCTCTACGGTGATAATTTCCCTCGCTAGACGCCATACTCTCCTAGGTTGTGAAACCAAGGCTATGACCACGAAAAGCTATGGATCAAGGCAAATGGAGACCAAAGCTCTAATACCACTTGTAGGATCGAAAGTATGTCTAGAGGGGGGTGATTAGACTACTTGACCAAATAAAAACTTAACCTTTTCCCAATTTTAGTTCTTGGCAGATTTTAGCTATTTTAGGACAAGTCAAGCAATCATCACACAATTCAAGCAAGCATGCAAAGAGTATATTGGCAGCGGAAAGTAAAGCATGCAACTTGCAAAAATGTAAAGGGAAGGGTTTGGAGAATTCAAACGCAATTGGAGACACGGATGTTTTCTCGTTGTTCGGATAGGTGGTGCTATCCTACATCCACGTTGATGGAGACTTCAACCCACGAAGGGTAACGGTTGCGCGAGTCCATGGAGGGCTCCACCCACGAAGGGTCCACGAAGAAGCAACCTTGTCTATCCCACCATGGCCATCGCCCACGAAGGACTTGCCTCACTAGCGGTAGATCTTCACGAAGTAGGCGATCTCCTTGCCCTTACAAACTCCTTGGTTCAACTCCAAAATCTTGTCGGAGGCTCCCAAGTGACACCTAGCCAATCTAGGAGACACCACTCTCCAAGAAGTAACAAATGGTGTGTTGATGATGAACTCCTTGCTCTTGTGCTTCAAATGATAGTCTCCCCAACACTCAACTCTCTCTCACAGGATTTGGATTTGGTCGAAAGAAGATTTGAGTGGAAAGCAACTTGGGGAAGGCTAGAGATCAAGATTCATATGGTAGGAATGGAATATCTTGGCCTCAACACATGAGTAGGTGGTTCTCTCTCAGAACATATGAGTTGGAAGTGTAGATGTGTTCTGATGGCTCTCTCCACGAATGAAGAGGAGGTGGAGGGGTATATATAGCCTCCACACAAAATCCAACCGTTAAACAATTTACCAATCTCGGTGGGACCGAATCACAAACTCCGTCGGACCGAAATAGTGAACCTAGTGACCGTTAGAGATTTTCGGTGGGACTGACATGCAACTCGGTAGGACCGATATGGTTAGGGTTAGGGCATAACGTAATCTCGGTGAGACCGATTTTTGTAATTAGCTAACCAGAGAGTTGGTCAGGCAAACTCGGTGGGACCGATTTGCTCTTTCGGTGAGACCGAAAAGTTACAAAAAGGAAACAGAGAGTTTACATTGCAATCTCGGTGGGACCGATCCGCTCTTTTGGTGAGACCAAAAAGTTACGAAAAGGAAACAGAGACATTGCAATCCCATCTCGGTGAGACCGAGATCCCTATCGGTAGAACCGAATTGCTAGGGTTTGGCAGTGGCTTATGACATGTGAAACTCGGTGGCGCCGGATTGAAAGAATCGGTATGACCGAGTTTGGCTTTGGGTTTAGGTCAAGAGTGGATATGAGAAAGTAGTTGAGGGTTTTGGAGCATATCACTAAGCACATGAAGCAAGAGGCTCATTAAGCAACACCTCATCCCTCCTTGATAGTATTGGCTTTTCCTATGGACTCAATGTGATCTTGGACCACTAAAATGTAAAATGAAGAGTCTTGAGCATATGAGCTAGAGTCAATCCTTTGTCCTTAGCATTTCGAGGGTTCCACTTTCACCATCCATGCCATGCCAATCATTGAGCTTTCCTGAAATAATCATCTTGGAATAGCATTAGCTCAATGAGCTATATGTTGTTATGAATTACCAAAACCATCTAGGGATAGTTGCACTTTCAGGTAGGCCAGCCCAGAGTTGCTCCTGGTAGCCCCGGACATCGCTCAGTTGGACCAACACTTAGAGAAGCACTGGCCCCGGGGGGCTTAAATAAAGATGACCCTTCAGCTGGTCGACCCAAGGGAAAGAAAAGGCTAGGTGGCAAATGGTAAAACCAATGTTGGGCTTGCTGGAGGAGTTTTATTCAAGGCGAACTGTCAAGGGGTTCCCATTATAACCCAACCGTGTAAGGAACGCAAAATCAAGGAACATAACACCGGTATGACGGAAACTAGGGCGGCAAGAGTGGAACAAAACACCAGGCATAAGGCCGAGCCTTCCACCCTTTACCAAGTATATAGATGCATTAATTAAATAAGAGATATTGTGATATCCCAACAAATATCCATGTTCCAAACATGGAACAAGCTTCAATCTTCACCTGCAACTAACAACACTATAAGAGGGGCTGAGCAAAGCGGTAACATAGCCAAAAAACGATTTGCTAGGACAAGGTGGGTTAGAGGTTTGACATGGCAATATGGGAGGCATGCTAAAGCAAGTGGTAGGTATCGCAGCATAGGCATAGCAAAAGAGCGAGCATCTAGCAAGCAAAGATAGAAGTGATTTCGAGGGTATGGTCATCTTGCCTGAGATCCCGCAAGGAAGAAGAACGAGTCCATGAAGAAGACAAAGGACATAGTCGAACGGATCCTCACAAACGCGGCGTTAACGGAACTAACCCGAAGAAGCAACACCGGAAAGAAGCAAACAACATGGTAAACAACCATCACATAGGCATGGCATGATGCACAACCAAGTATGATGCATGTCCCGTTTAAATATGCATGACATGGCAAAGTGCAACAACCAAAACTACAAATTAAGTGGAGCTCAATATGCAACGGGTTGCATATTGACGGATCACCACATCAATTATTTAGTTTTCTCTCGGTTATGTACTCGCCAATATTAAATGTTGTTAAGCATGGCGAGGGATGAAGCAAAATTAAACTACACAATCTAAGCAATTTAAATGGGGCCGGAAACATCAAACAACAATTTCGGTAAATCCCCATATGCATTTAGCAATTTAAAGCAAACAACAATTTAAACACTCTTGATGTTGTTATCATGATGCGGATGACATGAACAAGTTTATGCAATTTCTATTAAAAGTTGACAAGAGCATTATGAAGCATTTGTCACCGTGGTGGAAAGGAAAGGGGTGCCACGGCAACGATAATGAAAACGGTGCCACGGCAGCATTCCGGTTCCGGTACTTGATTGAGATAGCGATGCAAAGGGGAAGTGTGCGGATGCGTGCAAAAGATGGTGGGGCGCTCCCGGATACCGGGTGTCCCATGAATCGACGACGGTGTCAAACGAGGGAACAGCTAACGTTCACGGGCGGATTACAACAACCAACATGCATCTCATACAACTCATGCATACGGTCCAAGAGTGGTCGTCTTGGGGTTATACCTTTGAAGCGTGTCTTTTCGGAACAGATCAAGTTCGTAGCGGAAGTAGGCGTTCTCGCGACGGTAGTGGAAGTAGTCATTCTCGCACGCTCTAGGGTCGACGGTAGAGGTTCTCGCGATCTCGGCGACGGTAATGGTACATGTTTATGGTTGCACGAGTTTCTGTAGACATTCATGTCATCGGTGTCGTGGTACTTGGGGTCTTCGGACTTTCTGGTCCCGTTCTTGCGATGGTAGTCGTTCACGTTCGTTTCGGAGAGGTACTTGATGATTCCAACGTCTTCGGGGCGACGGGAGTGGTACACACGAGGGTAGACGAACTTGGCGCATCCGAAGGGTCACACTTGTCGTTGTGGGAACTTGGTGGAATCCATCTGGAGGTGCAACACGATGGTCTTGATGGATCATAGTCGAACTTGGCGGTCCGTAAAGTCAACATAGAAGAACTTGGCGACATTTATGCTTGTGTTCACGAAACGACCAAGATACACAGCAGCAAAGCTGCTGCTCGGGGACGTCGCGGTCGGTCACGCAAAGGCTGGAGATGGCAGAACGGCGAGAGGACGCAGGCGAGGTGGCTGTCCAAGACAGCGGAGCTCCTCGAACAGAGAAGAAGCCGGTGGCGGGGAAGTCCGGGACAGGGGGTTGTCGCTGGGTGTCGGGGCTTGACGGTCCCAGGCGAGGTCGCCCGCAACAGAGCAGTAGTGACCCGAGGTCAACCGCAGGAGGTGGGGCGACGAGCTCGCTCCGGCGATGGCGGGGCACAAGGCGTGGGCATGGCCGGACGCTGGTGAACGCCGGAGACGGAGGCGCTGTGAACTGTAGCGGCGGGCGCCGCGGCAAGGAGCTCCTGCAGGGCCGGAGTTCACGGGTGCGAGGCAAGGCAGCGCCCTGCTGGCTCCAGGGGCACGCAGCCATGGTAGGTGGGCGTCGGTGGCGGCAGAGGAACGGAGTAGCCGGCGGAAGAGCGTCTCAGGCGCTCGAGGTTGAGTTCGCGCGCGAGGGGAGAGGGAGATGGGGATGGCGCGGTCCTGGGAATCGAGAGGAAGATCGAGGAGAGGGAGAGAACTGGATCGTGCATGGGAGGATGAGAGGGAGAGGAGTGGGATCGAGGGAGATGAGGGAGTCGGGCTCCCTGGCGGCGCGAGAGAGAGATCGAGGAGAGCGAGGGAGAGGACGAGGTGAGGTTTTGGTCGGGCCTAGGGTTAGAGAAGCTGGTGGGGCGGCTGGGCTTTGGGCCACTGGTGCGGGTAGCCTAGGTAGGCCGGCGCGAGAGTGGGCCTAGGGAGGCCCAGTTGGGCTCTTTGCTCTCTCTCTCTCTCTTCATTCTTTTCCTTTTAACACAAACCAGAGAAGGAGAAGGAAAAGAAAGAGAAGGTAGGGGCGGAATCTGGGCACGAGGACAATTTTCCCGGACTCATAAAAATATGCATGGTCCGAGAAAATTAGAAGTGGCAAGATCGAAATATATGAATTCAAACTCATTTGAATTTAATCAAATGGTTTGAACTAGGGCTAGGAAAAGGGGTGTCCAAAAATGTTCGGATTTTTGGTGGAGCTCCGAAATATGATGAAAGAAATATATGGCAATGTTGGAGACCAAGAATTATGATAACAACGGCATTGGGATATTTTGTAAGTGTGTTTATGGGTGATTCCGAAAATGGAATATTTAATATCGCTCCCTAATATCGGGAGGATATGTTATAAAGAGAATCACCATGTGAATTCCCTCGGTTTAAATAGACTGAAAATCCATACGGTTTATTTATTTGAGTTGCAAAAGATTTATGAGATGATGGCATGACGACATAATGCAATGATGAATGCAACGAACCAAACAAATCATCCCACGAAACCCGGAAATCCTGAAAGGCATCTGAAGCTCCGGTCTTGGGGCGTCACAATCACCTCCATGAGGAGGTTAGTAGACAACATATGTTGCATGTAACAAACACAATGGCTTGTGTCTCCGCCTAAACAAGCGGGTAACCAAATAGCCTACCTTTCATTCCGCCCCAGAAAAGTTAGAGAGTATGCGAGCAACCAAACAACATGCAGATGATTGATATTTTTTCTCAGCCAGGTTAAATTGAGACATTCGTGCAATACAGGTAAAATCCTTGCTCACGGTCAAACACTTTCAAAACTGCATGGAATGCATGTGGTAAGCAATCCAAACAACTTTAAAAAAAAACTGCATGGAATGCACACACCGAGGAATGGGCAAACTGGGGTTTCGCGCGCGTACAGCAGAGATAGCCGTTTTCTCCTGTGAAAGTTTCTTTCGGTAACCCTTGTGAAAGAATTTGCCGGAGTAGAATTTTGGGCGCATTTGTTTCGCGCAGCTGGTGGCCACGTTCAGGTACGTGAGGAAAACGATTCTAGGTTGGTTCCAAAACAAGAAACTGTGGAGTAACGTGTGACGCCAAACTTGGTTAGCCGGACGTCCCCGAGTTCAGTGCATCAAGGCTAAGCTGGTGTACGTGATCACGACGCCAAGCTCTGCGCCTGTGTGCATGCATATCCAACCTGCCCGTGGACAAGAAATAATAACTCGACGTACTCCTACGACCGAAGTGTGAATCTATCTGAGACCTTAATTAATTTCATTTTACTCCTTGCGACGATCTGATCGACCCTCCGATATCTCCGGGCAATAAATGGGCGAGCACGACGCCTCCGACGATCCACTCCGTCTGCCTTTCGTTTTCGTCACGCGCCCGCGGCGAGCGTCGCCGCGGTCCGCGCCGCACGGACGGCCACCGCGGCAAATTCGCGTGATGAACGGACGATAGAGCGCTCGGCTCACCAGAAAGCCGGAGACGCTGGGCGCCCGACACCTGTGACGCCGGTGACCGCTGCCGTCCGTTCGCTGCTTGCTTTCCAGCGGCGCTGCCATCGGGAGCTCGTGACCGAAGCCCTGCCGGCCGGGTCTATGGGGGTTGACAAGCTGCATCGGTCGCTGGGTTGACAAGCTGTGCGGTGGGCGAGGAGACGCGTGCCTGCGCGTCCGTGAGCCCGTGCAGTGGTCAACTTCGATGCCACACGTGCGCCTAGGCGATTTCTTCGGTGGTGAAACTTGGTAGCCGAGCGTACGCGATCGCAATGCACCAAACGCACGTAATTACGACGCCAAGCTTAAGCTACCCGGCTGTGCACATGACAGGTTCTTCACGCCATTGATTCCGGCCGTTTCACTGTTTGCTTTTCTCTCCCTCTCTCTCTCTATCCACCAAAGCTAGGCGATGCCTCCGCCCTCCGATGTTCGCGGGTAATTAATGGGCGAGCACGACGGCCAAGCTGAAGCGAGACCCGTCACGCTCCGCTCCAGCGCGGAAGAAAAGCAACCCAAAGGGACCGATTTTGCAGGCGAAACCCGGCGTTTCTACCTCTCGCCGCGCGGACCAAAGCGGCCGCGGCCGTCCGAACTCGCGCACGTCTCTCTCTCTCTGTCTCTCTCTCTCTCTCTCTCTCTCTCTCTCAAAGTCTCAAGCGTGCGCGCGCGGCGCGCGAGGCCGTGGTGCGCGTGCGTGTGGGTGAGCGAGGTAGCGGTCCACCAGAAAGCAGGAGGCGGTGCGCGTCGGTGACCGCGAGCGAGCGAGGCGCGGCCTGGTGCGGGTGCTACTGGGGGGGAGGAGAGGCAATGCCAACCCAACCCAAGCCAACCCGCCGTCCGCTGGGCCTACGGTCTCGCGCGCGGAAGACAGGCGCTGCGTGGAGGGCGTGGCGTGGCGGTGCGGTGCGACCGGCACGACGGTGTGTGTGCTGTGTAGTCGAGTTCGTTCGACCGACGAGGTCACGCGTACGTGGTGCGACACGCTAATTCTCAGCTCTCGCGGCTGCGGGCACGGACCGCGACCGCGCATGGTGCCGGTGCGTGCGCGCGCGCCCGAGATCAAGCAGCCCACCAGAAAAGCGGACACCTGTGCGCGTCGGCACGGGCGGCCGTTGCTGCCCTGCCCGGTGAAGCTGCTATCCGGAGCCGGCCTGGCCGTTCTACGAGTTGACAAGTTGGACGCACACGCATCGATCGGTCATCTCGTGGAAGCTATCGGTTGCAAGCGGTGCGGTGGACCGAGACATGCACTCACCTACTCAAATATAAGAGTGTTTTTAGATCACTAAACACTCTTAGTATTTCTTTATTACAGAGGGGGTAGTTTTTTTCTCTAAAAAAACACCCTGTTATTTTTATTTATTTAACACAGTAAAAAACACGCGCTCATACACACGCATCTACGCTCATCCCTATGAGCGCACGCACGCACTTCTTATTCCTACGAGCATTTTCGAGAGACCGAACTAACACGTTATATTAAAATTGATGAAGTCGTCACAGACGCATTCGTAGTCGACGTGAACGCCTCCTACCCACTAAACGCTCATCGACAAAAGGACTGAAATAAATCCAGAAAAATGCGAGCACAAGTATCAAGTCTAAGACTTAAACTTTGATGGACTGGGAATACCAATGTCCTGCTAACCATCCAATCACATATTGGTTCGCGAAACACTCTTGCATTTGCATCATCATGATGCACATAACAATTAGTGCATTTTTAAGATAGCATGGAATTCAGAAATTGTGTTTTTTCAGCGTACAATCCAATTTTTAGAAATAATGTAGTATGAATTTGTATTATCCGGAGCCGACTACCAGAATCGTGCCGTTTAGCCACCCATTTTAAGATCTTAGAAGAACTCCTCCACACTCTGAAACCCTAATCCTTCAATTCCTTGAAAGTTTTGGTTTGAAAGAGGAGAAAACCCTAGCCAAGATCCAGGCCCCCTCACTTTCGACCAATCACTTCTGCTACTTTAGCAAGTTACAAGTTTTCCTATTTGATTCTATTATTCTTAGAGGTTGTAGACTCCTATGCGGTAGGAGTCACCGGTGAAGATCCAAGTTTGTGGATTTCTACGGAGTTTGTGAATGCTTGAAGGTCGCCTCAACGTCTACCACAAGTAATTGAGCTTTTCACCTTTGTGGTGAAGGCTCAAGGGTAAGAAGTTGAGCCTTGGTGTGCAAATTTGCTAGGGTACGCATCTACCTTGTCCAGCCCAACTGCAAGATTGCCTCATCATGATCCACAAATTCGTTTGATTCTCCGTAATGCCTTTAACTTTTAGTTTCTGAAGCTTAGTGAATTTATCATTCGTCTGTACCAAGTTTTAGCAGGTGAAAATTAGTGGAGCTTAAAAATCTCAATGAAAAATATTCAAAAGTAGTCCTATTTCAAATCCCTTGTCACAAGGAACCCGAATATGCAAACAAAACGTAAATTAGACTTTTGATTCAAAGGATATAATAGATTATTTGAAAGTCCAACAAAAAACCATGAGCTATGGGGTGACTGCTCCCACACTTGTGTGCCACAAATCGCCTCCCAGGTTTGGCGGCGCCGAGAAACCTTTGTGATCTCGCACCTCCATACTATGACTAACTAAACTACTAGGAAGTGAACATCGGGATATATGTTTATCTTTGCATGCCTAGGTTGTTTCTATACCCAAGCTATACCACTTCTGCTTTTACTTTCATCCCTTGACATTTGCATCTTTCATATAGGCTGTGCTAACTTTTTACATTTATGCCATCCTTTACTATCCATAGAGCCTTAATTGTTCTGGTGCGGATGCGATCCCTGAGTCCGGGCCTTGGTGTGGAATCAGAGGACGAGGAGGTTGAAGTGATGAGCCTCCTGTGCTAGTGCTCGCATAACCTATTTTGGCTTGGCCGACGAGCTTGTTGTCTTCTTCCTGAAGGTCGGATTTCTTCAGAACAGAGAGGCGGGTGTTGTGAGCGCTCCGACACGAGCGGTGATGGTGTTACGACCTAGGGGTGCCTCATCATATCAGAAGTCGGTCTAAGTAGGCCGACTCGGAGGCCTCTAGGTCAGTTTTTGCCCTGAGATGTCGTACCGGCCGATGGACCCTATGAAGAGAAGGACTCGGAAGACTTGGAGTATACGACAAGGAAGTTGGCATCTAGAGGGACTCTCCCCTAGGATCTTGTAACCCTAGGGCCCGGTATCCTTGTAAGCAGGGGTCAGACTAGTTGATACGTACACAAGAACCCTAGAGCTGGAACTTAATGCCTTGATCATCTTTGTAACCCCTATACACGATCAATACAATCGAACATGAATTAGAGTTTTACCTCCTTCGTGAGAGCCTGAACCTGGGTAAACCCTTCTTTTGTTTTCCATCTGATCTTCTCATCTAGCCAGAGTACCTAGCGAGGTAGCTGCGAAATAACTCTGAAGCCGGTGACAGATGGACTGGTCACCGAACACCCTCAGGGAGGCTTGCCAGTTTACCGTTGCTTGAACTGAAATGCGGTGGCAGATCCCAAGGCGAAGAATGAAGTTTCTTTTTCTCAAAGATCGCACCATTTCTGCATAGCTAGATGATAAAAAACCATGCCACACAACCAAACTAAAAGAACAAAATGATTTATCAATTCCCCTTAGCCATTTTTCAAAAATATCTGAAGTGTTACATGGTGGGGTGATTTTTTTTGGCGAAATATGCAAGGGTGATGTTAACGGCTACATATTTCTCAAAAATATGTGCAACATGACATGGTCCAAGGTGATGTTAAATGTACAGCTCACCCATTTGCTCTATACACCAATCCAAGAAGAAATGTTGAATGTTTATACAAGCAACAATGAGTGTCACACTGCACATACGTTTGCCCAAGTTTAATCGAATGTTCCTTAAAAATTTACCCGAATTTAATCGAATGTTCCTTAAAAAGAAGGGTCGCCGGCAATCTGCACCGGGGCTCAAAAGAGCCCGGAGATGGACAATAAAGATCATGAAAAATAGAAAAATCTGACTTTTTTTTTGGCGTGCAAGATGCTCTTGTGCGTGATGTTTATGAAAATTTGGTGAAGTTTGGACATTCAGCAAGCTCGTGGCAAAAAAAGACAAATTCTGGGTGTTTGAGAAACATTTAGAAAAAACACTGTTCGGAGCCGATTTTGTCTTTTTGCCACGAGCTCCTCCAATGTTTCAAACGCCTTATAATTTTGTCGGACATCATGCATTTGAAAATCTTGGATGATAACAAAATGGATTTTTAAAAACTTTCTAATTTTTTTTAATTTTACTATTTGCCAGGTGCAAATGAGCCCAGGCTCCGTTTTGAATTATTGAAAAAGAATACTTTTATCTTAAAGGGTAATTCAAGACGCCACAATTTTTTAGATCTAAACCTGAATCGCGTATCCGTTAAACCGAATACGTCGAGTGCACCAAAAAATATAGATCCAATTTAAGCAAGTCTTAGTGTATGTTAGCTACACATAGGCAATGTATATGAGTAAATGCAAAATAGTTGGCATATCCAACTAAAATTTGACGACCGGGTAGTGCCTGTGCAACGTCAGGCAAAAAGGAACGGATGTAGTAAATCCCGGCCAACATATGGAAGCTTCAATTATGTAGCTTTGTTCTTCTTGATATTCGTTCTTGGTATTTGGAACATGATTCTGCGGCAGGAGGTAACACCGTCACTAGCCGCGGCCGCATCTAATCTCGCAAGGAGATCGATGACCTCCCAGAACGCATCATGGCCTGTTAGTCCCATGCATACAAGAAAGATGTCTATCATTCTTCATCCAAAAAGAGAGACAGGGGTGTCCTGGCGCCGCGCGTGCCAGCCACTGCCCGTAAATATTCTCCACAAATCGATATATCTCACGTACGCCGGTGAATATATGGTATGTCTCGGATCGATGCGAGCACAAAAGAATCGAATTGATTCACAGGTTTCTACGCAAACTGCATGGCAAGGTCATCTCCAACGCCGACCTTAAACCGCCAACATATGTCCGGATCATGTTGTTCAGATATGTTGTGTCATTTAATGTGAGTCAATATCGGTCTATCGACTGGTCCAAACGCATTTCCCCCCGCAGAATGGAGACAAAGTTGGGGGGCTTTGCCGGAGTCCGGTCAGCGGACATGTAAGACTCCTACACCCCCGGGCCACCCGAAAACCTCTCTCGCTCCCATTTTTTTTCAATCCGGTCCTGTCATCCTTATTTTGCATCCACACCCTCCTTCTCCGTTGTCGCCGTTGTACTTATCCGGCAGACACATAGTCATTGCCGGACCTCCGCAACCAGCACCGACGCATCCCGCTTGCATTTTACGACGACGTCGTCCACCCAGGACACTTCCTAGGCAGGGACACTCTACCCCCCTTCGACGTCGTCCATGACAGTCACCACACCCGGTAGGTGTTCGACCAAATGCTATTGAGCTTATTTTCGAATGTCATGTCATTTTTATAGAGTACGGAGGATGGCAGGATACTCTATCATGGAGGATGAGTTGTTGTGCAACGCGTGGTTGGACGTATCCGTGGGTTTCATAGGCATGAGCATAGGGGATACCTTCTAGCATCAAGTGCATGAATCGTTTCATGCGCGAAAGCACATTGCACCCTACGACATGCACATCATTCATGATCGCAATGTGAGATTGCTACCCTATTGATGGTACGATTCAGACCATCGTCACTAAGTTTTGTGACTCAATTGATATGCTGAAGGCAAGGTGACCATTGCGCGCGACAAATGAGGAGATCGCAAGTTTTGCTTCTTCTTGATCAAATTGTTGATTGACTGATTCGTTCATTCAGTATTACTCTACACATTGTGTAGCCCGCGCGCGCTGCCGTGATATATCACAGAATGGAGGGACGACCATTTATGCACATGCACTGTTGTATGAAGCTGAAGGGACAGTATGTGTGGGTGACAGAATCCGTTAATCTCATTGAATTTGAATTATTGTTGTACTAGACTTGTTTGCATGCTATGTATGAACGATTTATGCTATTTTCTATCCGAAATACGATGAAATCCTCTGTGTTTTCACAAATTTTGTCCGGTTAATTGAAATCCAGTTTGAAATGCCAGAGCAGGTTTGCGGGTCCGAGATGCCCCAACACAAGTCAGGGAAGGCCATGAAACTTCCCGGTAGAATTTGAGTACATGTTGAATGGACATTGTCTTTTTTTTAGTTTTTTGCCGGTGGACATTGTCAGTTTACTGGTTTGTTTGAAGTATACTCATCGCAGCTGGAGATTTAAAGATGCGTGTGTCCACGTCAGGATCAAAGAAAATCATCTTTAGAAAAATGGTGGGATCAAATAAAAAAGCAAGATTTTCTCAATAATTAAATAAATAAGCACAACTTTTTATTTCAATGATATTGATTTCATGATCCATCTAACGATATTGATTTCGTATTATAAATGGTAATATTACTTCTGTAAGTTGGTCAAATATTACGAAGTTTGACTCAAACAAAACTTATATGCAAAAATAAAAATGAAAATGAAGGAGTAATTGTCTTCCTCCTTTTTTACAAAAAGACAACTCCAATATAAAAGTTTATCGTACATACAAAGCACCTCAAACATAATACTCCTATAAATTATATATCATGATTATTGGAGTAACTGTAATTTTCATGTTTGTATGACTCAATATTAATTCAGGGAAAATAATTGTCTCCAAGAGAAGGGATCAAATGGGAATGAGGTGCTCCTATGACCTTTTCATTTTCTCTTTAATATGTAGCACTAGCTGTGTGGCTGCGACTATCTTTTGTGTCGTAAAAGAAGCAAAACTTTATTGCAATTATTCTCCTTACACTCCATATCGATTTGGCGATCTGATCCATGCTTATCCGAGCAGGGTCTGAAGGCATAATCTATGACGCACAACTTCTATAGGACCCATGCATGTAAACTTTTCAATTTCTATATAGCTGTACCCTTTGCTCAATGCGTCGGTATTTGATTGAAATATATAATCACCCCGAAACAAATAAACCCTGTAACCTTTTTTTAGGGGAAAATAAATCATGTAACCGACTCGTGCAACACGTTGGAGCACACTATTTTTTCTTTTCTTTTTTGCACGTGGGAGTGCACCATATGTGTGTGTGTATTCCATCTAAACTGCCAATGACCTCACTCGCCTCGATATTCAGCGAGCTGATATTTATATTGAAAAAAAATCTACACGCTGCTCATGCCAAACGGGCGCGAAAACGTGCAAATGCCGGGGCTACGAAAATAGGAATGCCGTAACGACATTCCAAAAAAACTGTTCGGTGCCAAACCAGCACCCCATACACGTTTTTGCTTGCTGGCCGTTGTAGAATGCGCCACATTCTGTTACAGGAGGAGAAGAAGAAAATATGCACCACACGATGAACGTGTGGGAGACACCTAGCTAGGAAACGCTATTTCGAGCAAAATGATACTAGTCGTACGTAGTAACTACTTTGTGCTAGCTAGCAAACTGCTCGATTTAATGACTTTTGTATATATTATTTGATTTAATGAAAATACCGTATAACTATTGTTCTATGGTCACGGTTAAAAAAAAGGCAAACTGCTCGATAGAGTTTAGTTTGAGACCCAAGTGGCTGACGACATTGAAAAAAAGAAGAGTCTGATAGTTTTTGGTATACTCATAGCTGCCTGTGGTGGCTGCTACCGTTGTGAACTGCTCTTTTTTTTTCCGGGTGAAACTCCTCTTCAAACGTAATACTTATCATTAAAATGGATAAAAAATAATGTATTTAAAATTAAAATATATCTAGATACATCACTTTTTATTTATTTTGATGACAAGTATTTCCGGACGGAGGGAGTACTATACTCGTTAGTCCGCTACGTGTATCGATAGACCAAATAAAAATGAAGAGTCTAATATTACTCCCTCCGTTCATTTTTGTAAGTTATTTCAGATAATTTAAAATAGACTGTTTTACACATTGTCTGAAATATTTTCAAGGTCTTATAAAAATGAATAAAGGAAGTACATCCTCTTGTAAAATAATCATTTTCCTTTGTGTATAAAAAAACATTTGAAGATGATGTGTCGAAGGCTCGAAGGTGTCATTTTCCAAATGCCGCCGGAGAGGCAGAAGGGATGAACCGAAAGAAAGAAAAACTACTAGAGAGGACGACGACCAACGCGTGAAGTTAAAATGGGTAAATTTTAAAGAAAATCAAAGCAGCTAGCCTGTGAAAACTCCAGTGCCAAAGATTACTACACGCGACGGGAACTCGGGGCGGGTCGCGCCGTTGGCGTGGGCGGGCCGCAGCCTGGCTCGAACTCGAACAGCCCGGACGCAAGCGGCGGGGGTATAAATAGCCCGCCCACGCCCCACCATTCCTTCCACCGCAAATCAACCGCCCCGACCCGATTAACCCTACCTTCCGCTCGATTCCACTCCCCTTCCCTCCTCTTCTCCCCCCGCCCGCTCCTCGGGTCCGGAGCCAGCAGCGGAGCACCGAGACAGCAATGGCGGCCGCGCTGAGGAGGGCCGTCGCGCAGCGCTTCGCGGCGGCGCCGCAGCAGGCCTACGGGACGCCCCGCCGCTTCATGCAGGAGCGCCCCGCCTTCCGCCCCGCCGTGCCCCCGGACGTCGGCTTCATGCCCCTCGCCGACCGGATCCGCGACCACCTTGGCGTCTCCTTCCCGCGCATCAACCTCGACGGCCTCGTCCCCCCCGCCCCGGCCCGGCCCCAGCCTCCACCAACGAGGGAGGCCGCTGCGGTCGTGGGCAGCCTCACGGTGGAGGAGGCGCGGAAGGTGCTGCGCGCCACGCAGATGGAGGCGGCGCGCGCGCGGGTGCGGGCCTCCCGCGAGGGCACCGTGCCCTACGCCGAGTACCTGCGCCTCTGCTGCGACGCCGCGGGCGCCGACGACGGGCCCTCCGTCGCGCGCGCGCTCGACGAGTCCGGATCCGTCATCGTGCTCGGCAGGACCGTCTTCCTCAGGCCCGAAATGGTACGGCCCTCCCCTCCTCCTCCTCCCCGCCTCCCATTTCGTCGCTTCAAATCAAATCAATGACCTGTATAAATGTTGCTTGATCCGTCCCAACCTTTTTGGTCTAGTTTTGCCTTGCAGTTAGCGTCTTTTACAGACAAAAAAAGACACGCTGTTGGTTCCTCTGTTCTGCTCTCTTCTCATGTTCTACTGTTCATTTTAATCCGGGTGACCGGGTACGGATTTCACAAGGCTAGAGATCTGACGAGATTTTTCGCGTGTTTTGCATGTTTCTCCCAACAGGAAATGAACCAAAGAAACGGCGGTGTTCTAAAACAATAGAGCAGTTGTGACACCAAAAGTTTGGGGGATTTTACTTGCCCCCCGTCCGTTCCGTTCCGTTCCAAGATGGGAGTTTCCTTTCTTCTCTCAAAACCAGAAGGAAAACAACAAATCTAATTCCTACCCCTCGATCTAAATCTGAGGAGGGAAGAAACTAAACGACAGTTTTGCTAAATTACAAAAAAAGAAAAATCTCCGATGAATGAACATGAGGAGAACCTAGCTGCCGTTGGGCACCCAGAAAACAACATTCATGATTATTTTCTATATTCAGATTGGTTGGCATCTAGTCACCATGCTGATGATAATGGCTCCGTTATTTTGGGAATTGGAAGTGGGCCATCATCCCTACTAGTATTGTTTTTGAGCACATGTTTTCAACTTCATCATTTCCATTTGTAGTCATATAGATGTTCATACTGCAGTACATCGGTTTTTCTACTCTAGAGTTTAAAGGACACATTAGTGAAGCATCATTCCACTTGCTGTTATCTGATCTACAATTAGATGGCAGTGATAAGAAATTGATAGTATGAATCTGCTGTTTGAATTGCATGGTAGAAGATTCAAATCACAGTGCAATCATGTCAGTGGTGGTGGTGGGTTGATTTACCTTTGAGCATGTTATGCATCACAACGATTTAGTTGGTTACATAGTGGAAGATGTAGAACTACTACCGTTTGCATAAGAAGTAGTGCCTGTTGTGGCCATGAGATCAGCCCTTTTTAGCAATTGCAACACCAGAATGGCCCATCATGTGGCGTCCTTGTCACTGGTTCGGTTCGTTTGTTAGGGTGAAAGCTATTTACTTCCATCTTTTGTATTTTGTTTAGAGAATTCAATCCGTTACCTGCATCTTAAAACAGTGTATAGAATTGATCTTGTTACTACTATTTGTTTTCATGAGATATGAAGTACTAAAAAATGCTGTTGTTATTTCCTGCTGAATAAATAAGCTGCATCCCTTCCCATTTGAAAAATAGGAGACTAACACAAGGCTAACAAGTCAATGACAAATCTACTTCTCTTATCTTGGTGACCTTCCCACCCAAAAATAAGTTCTGGGTGGACCTAAACAAAGTTTAGGAACATCATCACATGCCATCTGGTTCTGATTAGGTCATAGCGCTCACAGGCAAGATAAGTGGTACGATTTATTGTTTGTTTTTGCTAGGTCCCTCCGTGGTCACCATAACTTGACAAGCTACCCCTTGCAAGTTGTGGCTGTTGGCGGCGACAAAACTATTTGTGGAAAATCTTTTGCATGATTTAGTCTTGTAGCTGTATCTGCTGTTATAGCCTGGCAACTTTGTCATGCAACTCTTCAACATGGGTGTTAAGGCGTGCAGTCAATATGTTTAATACCCAATACTAACTTAACAAAAAAGAACATTTTCTTTTGAATGGTATTTGAATCTATGTGGAGGATAGCAGAAAAACATTTTGCACTTGTTTTGAAAATCCAAGCATGTACAGTTTGAGCTAAATGTTTCTGTCCTTCCAGCATTGCTCTTTCTTTGATGGATCTCCCTTGAAAAGAAGAGCAGCCAAGTAAAATTTGGAAATGTTTTTGTCCTTTTTGTTCAAATTTCAGGTTGTGAAAGCAATTGAGAAGGCCATACCCATTCCGCGAGGGCTATCTGTTGCTGAGAATCACCCCGCAAGGGAGGAGCTGAAGGCCATGGAGGCCCAGAAGGTAGACATCGACCGCATGGCGACGCTCCAGGTGCGGCGGGAGCTGTGGGGAGGGCTGGCTGCCCTAGCCCTCCAAACGGCCGGCTTCATGAGGCTCACATTCTGGGAGCTCTCCTGGGACGTCATGGAGCCCATCTGCTTCTTTGTGACGTCCACGTACTTCATGGCCGGCTACGCCTTCTTCCTCCGGACCAAGAGGGAGCCGTCGTTCGAGGGCTTCTTCCAGAGCCGTTTTGCGGTGAAGCAGAAGCGTCTGATGAAAGCCCGGGATTTTGATGTCCGCCGGTACAGCGAGCTCCGGCGAGCCTTTGGCCTCCCGGCCCTACATCCTCAGAGCCCCTGCGCGTCGTCGCAGGACAGCCACCACCATTGCCATTCTCACTGCCATTGTGATTGATGTGTTGCTTGGAATTTTTTATGCCCATTTGATGTGGCTGCTGCTGCTGCTTCATGTACCGTTGTGGAATGTGGATGCGAAGCATACTCATTGACGAGATCAGATTCAGATTGTTCGTTGTGAAATGCCTGTGTCCTGATGGATGGATGCATGTGAGCTGTGACTGTGAGGGTAGTAGACGAGAGAAGTCAGCGTGTACATACCGGCTGTAAACAATCTTTGGGAAGAAAAATGGAAAGGAAAAAGAAAATGATCACAAACCAAGGAACTGTCATCCAGCTCATCTGGCTCAACGTGTCCAAAATGCATGTTGGCAAGGTATCTTCAGCGATTATTCTCTTCACGTAGGCAGGGTCATAATCCATGATAATATCTTTTATTTCTCATGGTTTGGTCTAGGCTCATTCTTTAGGACAAATCAATGTGATCTTGAAGAATCAAGAGCATCAGAAAGGGCATCTTTCAACGGCTACGCCGCGGAAGGCACCAGGGCCGTCAGCATTTAAGATTTTTGTTATGGCCTGGTCTGTTTTTGGAGTATGTCATGTCATGATGCAGATGCAGCCATCCCCACAAGTCTGGTGGGGTTTCTTTCATTTGATGCCTTCTGCTCGTGACCGTCCATTGCTATCTCCACCCACCCGGCTCTAGTTTTTAACTCGTCCCAGCAACTAGTGGCTGGCACCACACAGGGCCAGGGTATAGCGAACCAGCACGTACGACTGGTCCTTCCGTGGTTAACTCGCCATGCAGTAGATCCAGGAACTAGTGGATGGCACGGCACCGCGCAGCCGGAAGCAAATTTTACACGCACAGCTGTACCAGTGGCAGCATGGACCCGTGAGCGAAAGAACAGAAAAAAAACTGCACCTGTAGCAATCTAGCACTGCCCCGTTCGTGAACGAACAATCATAAAGCTGATCGCCAGCTTTCCAGCTTCCAGGAAAGGAACAGCGAACGAACGAACGAACGAGCTCCGCGGAGCGCGGGACGCGCCGTGCCGTGCCGTGCCGGGTCACCGGAATGGGGGTCGTGGAATGGAATGGGCCGTGACGACGCGCACCCGCGCGGAAAGCGGCAGTTTCCTTCCGCACGCGGCGGGTGAGGCCCGCCACGTCGTGGAGGCAGGCGTGGCTGGCAGACCGGGCCGGTGCCGTGTCCCCCTCCCGCGTGTAGACGCCGCGCCGCACGCCGTAAAGGATTCTATTCTGCTACTACTACTGTTTGACTGCTATCGCGCTCACGCACGGTTCCCAGTTTCCCACCCACCCCACCGGCGACCGGGCGGCCCGTTCCTTGCCTCGCGCCGGCGCCTGCTTGGTAATATCCCGGCACCGGCACGCGCGATGCGACCGAAGCGTGCCGTCGTGGCCCAGAGTTATCTGGGGTGACAAGGCCGCCGACTCGTAGGACAGTGCGGTGTGGCGTGGATCTATTGATCGACGATGAGTTGGGAACCACCACGTTTCATACTTATATATCAGATATCAGATTTTCTTCTGCGACCTACTTCCTCCGTCCTCGAGTGTTTTTAACACTAGTGTAATGTCAAAAATGCTTTTATATTATCCGGCGGAGAGAGTGATTTTTTAGGGACGGTGGGAGTAGAGGGGAGCGTCGAGCCAAACTTCTGAACTTCTTGGAAGCCAGACGGTGACACACTCACTCATGGAGTTATGGGGACATGGCATCTCGATCTGCTTCATGCTCTGATTGGTATATATTCCGGTCCCGCTGTTGTGGACCGCTCAATCTGTCCATAGTTGGAGTGATCCAATGCTAGACAGGCACCACTACACCTTAGCGTCCCCCGTCCCAGTTGCTATAGCTCTAGCTCGCAAGATTACTGTTATATAATACAGCCAAATTAAATTTTGTATTTCCCTTAATTTTTTAGGGAAATTTACCTAGCAGATCAAATAGCCCAAATGATGTCGCCCATGGGCCATGGGTCAAAACCCGAACTGCACACTCATGGTTTGGAAAAATAGCCCAAATGACGTCGCCCATGGGCCATGGGTGAAAACCCGAACTGCACTCTCATGGTTTGGAAAAAGAGCCTAAATGATGTCGCCCATGGGCCATGGGTGAAAACCCGAACTGCACACTCATGGTTTGGAAAAAGAGCCCAAATGATGTCGCCCATGGGCCATGGGTGAAAACCCAAACTACACACTCATGGTTTGGAAATTGAGCCCAAATGACCCAAACTACACACTCATGGTTTGGAAAAAGAGCCCAAATGATGTCGCCCATGGGCCATGGGTGAAAACCCAAACTACACACTCATGGTTTGGAAAATGAGCCCAAATGACCCAAACTACACACTCATGATTTGGAAAAAGAGCCCAAATGACGTCGCCCATGCGCCATAAGTGAAAACCCAAAACACACACTCATCGTCGGATTCTTGGGTGCTTCGGCTCTAAAACTTGAGTTCATCACGGACGCGAGTACACTTGAGGCGATAGCTGTACGGGAAGGCCAAGCTCTGGCTGATGATCTATATGAAAATTCAATTCAAATTGCAACGGACTGTAAGAGGGTGGTAGAAGATGTCCAGAAGAATTCGGCGGCTGGGTATGGAGCTATAGTGCATGAGATTATACTTCCTGCAAACTCTTTTATTTCATGTAAAGTAGTTCATGAGTTTAGGAGCTCGAATTTCGAGGTTCACAATCTCACAAGATATACTTAGTCATTAGGATTTGGCCGTCATGTATGGCTGGGCCAGCCAGGAGACCTTGATTTTCTTCATGTAAACATTATGGACGATGAATAAAGCATGCGAGTTTGCCTAAAAAATAAGTGAAAACCCAAAACACACACTCATGGTTCGGAAAAGAGCCCAAATGAAAATAAAAAAGAGAGAAGACACACTCACAGCACAGTGCTCCTAGCCAGTGATTCACGCGCCGAACAAGCGAGCTGGCACTCATGCGCTCGCTGGCGTGGATCGGCGGTCGCTCACCCGATAGCCCCCACCCTTCGTGCCCTCGGTCGCTCACCTTGATCAATGGTTGACCCATTGACAGTTGAAAAAAAATCTTGGTTTATAAAAAAAGTTCTTGAATTTGATAAAATGTTAATGGAGTTGAAAAAAAGTTCACAAAATTGAAAAACTCTTAGATTCTAGCAAAATCTTGTAAATAAGAAAATGGTATGAATTTGAATTTTATTTCATAGATTTTAAAAAGTGCATGAGTTTGAAAAACAATTCAGGAATTCCAAAATGTTCGCAAATCTGACAAAAAGTCGAGGAATTTGAAGGGAAAGAATGTGAATTTGAAAAAAAGTTGGCGGTTTGAAAATTGTTCCTGCTTTTTAATTTCGCAAAACTTGAAGAAATAATCGTGGAAACTAAATTAAAAAACAAAAAAAGAAAAATAAATAAAAGAAAAACCAACAGAAACCGAGCAAATTGAAGAGAAAAAAATGGAAAGACCATCCGAAAAAATCGATTGGAACCTTCTAGAAAGTTCCCAAAATCGATGATGTGAGAGTCTCCGATTGGGCCGGTCAGTTATGCTGACGATGGCGTGCGTGGGCGCCATTTACCGATAACAAAGGAGCTGGTGCCTTCAACGCTAAATATGAATTGGCCTCACAGCACTAATCGCACTCGTTAAGCACACACGTGCCTCCCATTTTTCGCCTTTTTGTTTTTTGGAGAAATTTGCCATTTTTCGCTTATTGCAAGTAATTGTCGTTAAAACTGACACAAAAGCGTCTATGGGCTGGCCCACTTTGAATGACTCTAGAGGTAGATGGCTAGATGCGATAGCCACTTCTATCTTTTTTTATGCGGCCTCCTATTTGGCAAATAGTACGCCTGCGAGCGACCTAGCACACATTCCTCCAGCGTGCTCGATCAGTGTTTGGGCTTGCCCATTTTAGGGTGTATCCAGACCTTCCCTGGACCATTTTTCCTGGTTTTTTCTTTTCTTTTCTTTTCTTTTACGTTTCTTCTTGTTTTATTTAAAATTTTCTTAGTTTTCTATTTCTCTTTTCTTTCTTAGTTTCACTTCAAACATATTTAAAAATTTTGAACATTTTTTTGAAAATCATGAACATTTTTCAACTTTGTGAACATTTCTTTGAAATCATGAACACCTTTGAAATTTCGAAAAAATAGATTCATGAATATTTTCTAATTTTTTGAAGTTTTTTTAGATTTTCAAACTCATGAACATTTTTAAGAAACCGTAAAAAAATTTACGAACTCATGAGCATCTTTTTAATCATAAACTCTTTTCAAATTCTTGAACAATTTTACTTAAATCATGAAATATTTTCTAATTTGCGAACATTTTATGAAATTGTGAAAAAAATTTAAACTCGTGAATATTTTTTGAATTGGAGAAAAGTTATTGCATTTTGGAAGTTTTTTGAAATTCATGATGACTTTTTTTGACGAACAATGTTTTTCAAATGCTTAAACATTTTTTAACTGATGAAGTATTTGTCAAAATTTGGGAACAATTTTTGAAATCCGCAAACTTTTTTGTTTTTGTGAACATTTAAAAAAATCATGAACATTATTTGAGTTCACAAAATTTTGTTCAAATTGATGAACATTTTTTGTGTACGTGAACATTGTTCAAGATCTCGAACATTTTTTTGAATATGCAAACATTTTTTAAATCCGCAACCTAGAGGTGGTGGCCCCGCTCGATCGCTGCTCGGGAGAAGCTTGTGGGGAGGACGCTCTCGACAAAGGAGGGTTGTCTCCGGTGGAGTGGCTCCGCTACGGGGCCGGTCAGAGCCGATGGCGTGGTTTGTGACCTCGACGGCGCTAATGTGGCATGTTTGCGGTCGGCGGCGGCAGTGGTCGGGGTGGAGGGTAGTCTACAACAGGTGGGGTGGTTGGGGTTGCGGTGGTGTGCGGCAATGGCAGCAGTGGCATGGGTGGAGGGTGGTCAACGACGGATGAGATCTCCTAAATGGGTCGGTTTGGGGATGAAGTGAATTGAGGTTAGCACGTTGATTGCACGATGCGTCTGTTCCTTTTACGGGCCAAAAATTTGATACCTCATGCGTTTTCCCTCTCGTTTTTTTGACGTATAGAACTTTATTTCTCAAATAATAGCGAGATCATTTACAATAAGATGAGAAATAAAGTCTGGGATTGAGCACTCCCAAACCTCCGAAAGTCTACTAGAAAGAGAGCATTTGCCTATAGCATCAGCTACTTCGTTTGCTTCACGTTGATAGGCAATGATCTCGTACTGAGCAAAGTCCAGTCCCAATTCTTTCCCTTCAATCACAATAGCCGAGTCCTGCCCCGAGTAATCTTCTAGGTTAAAATCTTGAACCGCAATAGAGCAATCAGATTCAATCTGTAAGGTAGTGCAGCCAATCCTTGAAGCAAGATAAAACCCATTGTGAATGGCCATCATCTCCGCTGACTCTGCGGATGCCACATGCGGTATAAACCAGCCAGCAGCAGCAATAAACTCTCCACGCTCATCCCGCACTATTGCTCTCGTACCTCCAGTCATATTTTCACAGCAAAAGGAAGCATCCACATTGATCTTCACCACTCCCCTTCTCGGTTGCTGCCACATGTGATCACGTTTCTCATAGGTTGATTCGCAGCAAGAGAGCGAAAGAAATTTGTAGCAAGGACTCGGATTGAAACTGCTGTTCGATCGGGTGCTGGAATATGTTTCTCCTTCACTATTTGTCTCCTTTGCCACCAAATATACCAGCTAGCCACTGCCATTAACTCCGCCATCGGTAAACCCTCCGTGATTTCATAATTGTACATGAGAGTGCTCATTGTGGAGGAACCTGACCTATCTTGTAGAGCTGATTTTTGGATCTCATTTTTTATCCCAAGGTTATCCCAAATCTCCAGCGCACGCTCACATTGGAAAAAACAGTGTTGCGTATCTTCAAAGCCTACCTTACAAACCGGGCATTGGCCCGAAACAAGTATGTGGCGCCCTGCCATTGTACCAAAGCATGGTAGAACTCCTCTAATAACTTTCCAGACAAAATGCTTCACCTTCCCAGGCGCTCGAAGAGCCCAAACGTGCTTCCATATGTCCTGATCTCGGCTCCCTTGTGGACAAGACAGATCCACCTGTCGCCCAAATTGATGTTTAAATTCAGTATGATAGGTCAACCTCACAGTAAAGCTTCCAGTCTGGTTATAATGCCATGATACAAAGTCCTCCATAACATGCACTTTGAGTGGAATTTGTAATATTCTGTATGCATCCACCGGCCAAAAAACATCGCGGATCAGCACCTCATCCCACTGTCCAGTATGTGGGTCAATTAACTCTTCCACTTTTGTCAACATAGTGGCTCCCCATGGTGTTATAATTTTTCTGGACTCACTTGATGGTATCCACGGGTCTTGCCAAATATTAATCTGTGCTCCCGTACCAACTCTCCAAATGCATCCTCTTTTAAATGTTTGGATTCCAGCAACAATACTCTGCCAAGTGAAGGAGGAACCCTTCTTCGGCCCTGCATTCAGTATATTCCCATCTGGATAGTACTTAGCACTAAGAACTTGAGCACACAATGATTCTGGATTCTGGAGTAGTCGCCAACACCGTTTTGCTAGTAAAGCAAGATTAAAACTATGAAGGTCTCTAAACCCCAATCCTCCTTTCCTCTTTGGCATGCATAATTTCCACCATGCGAAGCAATGCATCCTTTTCTTCTCCTCACAATCCCCCACCAAAATACTGCCAGTTCATCTGTTATTGATTTACAGATTCCCTTTGGCAGTTTAAAGACTGACATAACATATGAGGGGATTGATTGGGCCACTGCTTTCAACAAAATTTCCTTCCCTTGGACTGACAATACTTTTTCCTTCCACCCTTTAATTCTCTGGCAAATTCGGTCAATCAGATGCTGAAAACAATCACTTCTATCCACACCTACAGTTGTAGGAAGACCAAGGTATTTACACGAGAGAGCTTCTGTTAGTATGTCGAGGTTTCTACACACCTCTTCCCTCACGGCTACACTTGTGTTGGGGCTGAAAAAAACACTTGATTTTGCCATGCTTACAAGCTGTCCCGAGCTTGCACAATATACATCTAAAACCCTCTTCAAAGCATTAGCATTCTTCACGTTTGCCTTCATAAGTATGAGAGTGTGACGCTCCCGATTTTACCGTACACTAATCATACACGCAAACGTGTACGATCAAGATCAGGGACTCACGGGAAGATATCACAACACAACTCTACAAATAAAATAAGTCATACAAGCAGCATATTACAAGCCAGGGGCCTCAAGGGCTCGAATACAAGAGCTCGATCATAGACGAGTCAGCGGAAGCAACAATATCTGAGTACAGACATAAGTTAAACAAGTTTGCCTTAAGAAGGCTAGCACAAACTGGGATACAGATCGAAAGAGGCGCATGCCTCCTGCCTGGGATCCTCCTAAACTACTCCTAGTCGTCGTTAGCGGGCTGCACGTAGTAGTAGGCACCTCCCGAGTAGTAGTAGTAGTCGTCGACGGTGGCGTCTCGCTCCTCGGCTCCAACGTCTGGTCGCAGCAATCGAGTAGAAAGGGGGAAAAGAGGGAGCAAAGCAACCGTGACTACTCATCCAAAGTACTCGCAAGCAAGGAGCTACACTACATATGTATGCATTGGTATCAAATGGAATAAGGGTATCATATGTGGACTGAACTGTAGAATGCCGGAATAAGAGGGGGATAGCTAGTCCTTTCGAAGACTACGCTTTTGGTAACCTCCATCTTGTAGCAGGAGAAGAGAGTAGATGGTAAGTTCACCAAGTAACATCGCATAGCATAATCCTAACCGATGATCCTCCCCTCGTCGCCCTGTGAGAGAGCGATCACCGGTTGTATCTGGCACTTGGAAGGGTGTGTTTTATTAAGTATCCGGTTCTAGTTGTCATAAGGTCAAGGTATAACTCCGGGTCGTCCTTTTACCGAGGGACACGGCTATTCGAATAGATCAACTTCCCTGTAGGGGTGCACCACATTTCCCAACACGCTCGATCTCTTTTGTCTGGACACACTTTTCTGGGTCATGCCCGGCCTCGGAAGATCAACACGTCGCAGCCCTACCTAGGCACAACAGAGAGGTCAGCACGCCGGTCTAAATCCTATGGCGCAGGGGTCTGGTCCCATCGCCCATTGCACACCTGCACGTTGCGTACGCGGCTGGAGAGCAGACCTAGCAACCTCCATTACAAAGGAAGTTGCGTTACGCGGTCCAACCCGGCGCGCGCCGCTCAGTCGCTGACGTCATGAAGGCTTTGGCTGATACCACGACGTTGAGTGCCCATAACTGTCCCCGCGTAGATGGTTAGTGCGTATAGGCCAGTGGCCAGACTCAGATCAAATACCAAGATCTCGTTAAATGTGTTATCTTGAAATAACCGCGAACGCCGACTAGGGCCAGGCCCACCTCTCTCCTAGGTGGTATCAACCTGCCCTGTCGCTTCACCACAAAGATCCACACAGAGGGTCGTTGGGACAAAGGTACTTTCAGCCCCCAATCCGTGAATCACTCGCGGGTGCTCCACGAGCCGACCCGACTTTAGTCACCACATGCATCATGTATAAAGTATATAATATATACCCGTGATCACCTCCCGAGTGCTCACGACCCGATAGTATAGCATGATAGACGGAAAAGTAGGTAGGGCCACTGATGATAAACTAGCATCCTATACTAAGCATTAGGATTGCAGGTAAAGGTAACAACAGTAGTAGCAAGGACAGGCTATGCATCAGGATAGGATTAACGGAAAGCAGTAACATGCTACACTACTCTAATGCAAGAAGTATAGAGAAGAGTAGGCGATATCTGGTGATCAAGGGGGGGGGGGGCTTGCCTGGTTGCTCTGGCAAGAGAGAGGGGTCGTCAACACCGTAGTCGAACTGGGGGTCGTCGGCAGTCTCGGGGTCTACCGAAAAGAAGTAACGGAGGGGGAACACAATAAATAAGAAAGCAACACAAGGCATAACATAGCAATACGCGGTGCTAGGTGTGCCCTAACGCAGTATTAGGTGATACCGGGAAAGGGGGGAAACATCCGGGAAAGTATTCCCGATGTTTCGCGTTTTCGTACAGATGAACCAAAGGGGGAAAGTTGCGTGTTTGCTATGCTAGGGATGCGTGGCAGACGAACGGGCTGCGTATCCAGATTCGTCTCGTCGTTCTGAGCAACTTTCATGTACAAAGTTTTTTGATCCGAGCTATGGTTTATTTTATATTAATTTTAAATCATTTAAATCATTTTAGGATTTATTTAATTAATTAAATCAACATGATCCAGAATAGTGTTTGCTGACGTCAACATGACGTCAGCAGTCGACCTGGTCATTGACACATTTAATTAACAGGTTAATTAAACAGGGTCAATTAGTTTAATTAGTGGTTAGGTTAATCTAATCAGGATTAAATAGTTTAATTAATTCTTTAATTAATTAATTAAGATTAACTAAGTTATTTATTTATTAATTAATTTTATTGTTATTCTTTTAATAATTTTTTAAAAAAACGTTTTTGGCATGGGGCCCATATGTCATAGGTCCCGGGGGGCCGTAGCGGGCGCGGCTAACGGGGCTGCGGGCGGGACAGCCCCGAGCACTGTGAGCGGGCACAACCGCGGGGACGCGGTGGCTGGCGACGGCGACCGGCGCTGAGGTGCCAGGGGGGGTGGCAGGGGAGTGCGAGCGCGGAGCAGTGAGCAGGGCGGCCGACACGGTGGTGAGGGAAGGCGGGGCAGCGGCGGAGGCAGGGCGCGAGCATGCGGGCGCCCGACTCGGCCAGCGAGCGCGGGGCCCGCGGCCATGGCGAGGCCAGGAGGTCGCCGCGACGGGCGACGAACGGCGGAAGCAGGCGGTGAGCGCGCGTGCTGCAGCGGGGCAGGCGCGGGGCGTGCAAGGGGCTGCGGCCGCGTGCGGAATCGGCGGGTGAGCGGGGCGCCGGTCCGGGCAGGGCGAGCGCAAGCACTGGGCCGGCCGGAGGCACAACGGGGAGCGCGGGGCAGAGGGGATGGAGGCCAGCGGCTCGGGCAGTGCGTGCCGTGCGCAAGCGGTCGGCAGGGGAGGCTCGCAGGCGAGCAGCGCCAGAGGAGCAGCCGCAGGGGGCGTGGTGGCCACCGGGGAGGGGAGAGAGAGGAAGGACGCGGGCTCATGGCATGGTGCAGGGATCGGGGCAACGTTTGTCGAGGGGGGCAGCGGTGACGGCGCGACGGAGAGGAGGCAGTCCGGTGAGGGAGAACCGACGAGGCGGCGATCCGGCGACGGCGTTGAGCCGCGGGGGCGCGTCGGGCGGTGGAGGTTCCGGGCGACGGCGGCGAGCGGTTCCCCTCCTCGATCCCGATCCAATCAGGGGGAGAGGGGGAGGGGATATTTTGCAAAGGGGGAGGGGGGATGTGGTGTCGGTGGGTTGGACCGAGGGGAGTGGGGGTTATGGAGTGCGGGGGTGGGCCGGCCTGGTGGGTCATGGCCCAGTTGGGCCGGTGGCCTGCTGAGCCGGAGCCGGGGGAGGGGGGGGGGGTTCCTTTCCTCTTTTTTTGGTTGTTTTCTTTTTTGTATTTTCTTTCATTTATTTGTTTTCTTTTTTGTTTTCTTTTAACTTCCAATTTATTTTAACTCTATTAAGATAAATAATTAGTGCCTAGATTAGTGTTGTAAATTAAGCCTCTGCCATAAAAGCTTGACTTCCAAATAAATTAGTTTAGGATTTTATAAAATACAAAAGTCATTTATTTAATTGTTTTAGCCACTGGGTTATTTACTTTTGAGCATTTAAACATGTTTTAAAGGCTTGGTTTCTCCACCAATATTTATTATGAATTACCTGCTACATTTAGAACATTTTAGTTTTGACTTTTGTAAACTCTTCTAGTTTGACTTTATTTCAAATTTGAATTTGAACGAGTTTTGAATCATCGCGAGATTATCAACAGTAATCGTGGTGACGTGGCAACATTAGTAGAGGGTTACTGTAGCTTAATTATCCGGGCGTCACAATTCTTCTCCACTACAAGAAATCTCGTCCCAAGATTTAAGAGGGGGAGTAAGGGGGAAAGGATTTGGTTATGAAATTCTAACGAATCTTCTCGGTCTTGGTTGTCCTTCTCGAAGAGGTCGATCCATTACGTTGATGTCTCCATTTCTCTGCTTCATGTCATCATGATGAAGTCGGTATCCTTTCTATGGAAACTCCATCGTACTTACGAAAGAATAAAGGGGGAGTATTCGGGGAGAACGGACCTCGGCAAGGTTGACTACCTGGTCGATAACATCGGGGAAGGTGGCGGAAAGTAACTCTCGAATTGAAACTTAAGAAAATATCGAGAGCAAATTAATGAGGTATCATGGGAAGTTTTGAGCGGGCAGGCAACCGTTCGATGCCTGAAACATGGCGTGAAAGGGGCTCAAAGCAACGAGAATAAGTATTGTGCCCGGCAACAGATTTTGATGATCTCTCAGAAGGTGGCTCATGAATTACCTACGAGGCCATGCGCGAGGAACAACCTTGGGAACAAGGGGTACATGAGAGTCCGGTTACGATCCTGTGGAACTGTGGGTTATGGGCCCACCATGTGGTTAAAAGTAGGAAAGGCATTGACATCTTGCACGACCATGTAAGTGTTGGGGAACGTAGTAATTTCAAAAAATTTCCTACGCACACGCAAGATCATGGTGATGAATAGCAACGAGGGGAGAGTGTGATCTACGTACCCTTGTAGATCGACAACGGAAGCGTTTGGTTGATGTAGTCGTACATCTTCACGGCCCGACCGATCAAGCACCGAAACTACGGCACCTCCGAGTTTTAGCACACGTTCAGCTCGATGACGATCCCCGGACTCCGATCTAGCAAAGTGTCGGGGAAGAGTTCCGTCAGCACGACGGCGTGGTGACGATCTTGATGTACTACTGTCGCAGGGCTTCGCCTAAGCACCGCTACAATATTATCGAGGACTATGGTGGCAGGGGGCGCCGCACACGGCTAAGAATAAGATCACGTGGATCAACTTGTGTGTTTCTGGGGTTCCCCTGCCTCCGTATATAAAGGATCAAGAGGGGGGGGGGTGCGGCCGGCCTAGGAGAGGCGCGCCAGGAGGAGTCCTACTCCCTCTGGCAGTAGGATTCACCCCCAATCCTAGTTGGAATAGGATTCGCGGAGGGGGGAAAAGAGAGAGGGGGCCCGCCCCCCTCTCCTTGTCCTATTCGGACCAAGGGAGGGGAGGGGCGAGCGGCCCATCTTGGGCTGCCCCTTCTCTTTTCCACTAAGGCCCACTAAGGCCCATATAGCTCCCGGGGGGTTCCGGTAACCTCCCGATACTCCAGTAAAATCCCGATTTCACCCGGAACACTTCCGATATCCAAACATAGGCTTCCAATATATCAATCTTTATGTCTCGACCATTTCGAGACTCCTCGTCATGTCCGTGATCACATCCGGGACTCCGAACAACCTTCGGTACATCAAAACGTATAAACTCATAATATAGCTGTCATCGAAACCTTGCGGACCCTACGGGTTCGAGAACAATGTAGACATGACCGAGACATGTCTCCGGTCAATAACCAATAGCGGGACCTGGATGCCCATATTGGCTCCTACATATTCTACGAAGATCTTTATCGGTCAGACCGCATAACAACATACGTTGTTCCCTTTGTCATCGGTATGTTACTTGCCCGAGATTCGATCGTCGGTATCCAATACCTAGTTCAATCTCATTACCGGCAAGTCTCTTTACTCGTTCCGTAATACATCATCTCGCAACTAACTCATTAGTTGCATTGCTTGCAAGGCTTAAGTTATGTGCAATACCGAGAGGGCCCAGAGATACCTCTCCGACGATCGGAGTGACAAATCCTAATCTCGAAATACGTCAACCCAACATGTACCTTTGGAGACACCTGTAGAGCACCTTTATAATCACCCAGTTACGTTGTGACGTTTGGTAGCACACAAAGTGTTCCTCCGGCACACGGGAGTTACATAATCTCATAGTCATAGGAACGTGTATAAGTCATGAAGAAAGCAATAGCAACATACTAAACAATCGGGTGCTAAGCTAATGGAATGGGTCATGTCAATCAGATCATTCAACTAATGATGTGATCCCGTTAATCAAATAACAACTCTTTGTCCATGGTTAGGAAACATAACCATCTTTGATTAACGAGCTAGTCAAGTAGAGGCATACTAGTGACACTCTATTTGTCTATGTATTCACACATGTATTATGTTTCTGGTTAATACAATTCTAGCATGAATAATAAACATTTATCATGAAATAAGGAAATAAATAATAACTTCATTATTGCCTCTAGGGCATATTTCCTTCAGTCTCCCACTTGCACTAGAGTCAATAATCTAGTTCACATCGCTATGTGATTAACACCAATAATTCACATCTTTATGTGATTGGTTCACCTGTCCATGTGACTAACACCCAAAGGGTTTACTAGATTCAATAATCTAGTTCACATCACTATGTGATTAACACCCAAAGAGTGATCATGTTTTGCTTGTGAGGGAAATTTAGTCAACGGGCGTGCCAAGTTCATATCCGTATGTATTTTGCAAAATTCTATGTCTATAATGCTCTGCACGGAGCTACTCTAGCTAATTGCTCCCACTTTCAATATGTATCCAGATTGAGACTTAGAATCATCTGGATTAGTGTCAAAAACTTGCATCGACGTAACCCTTTACGATGAACCTTTTTGTCACGTCCATAATTGAGAAACATATCCTTATTCCACTAAGGATAATTTTGACCGCTGTCCAGTGATCTACTCCTAGATCACTATTGTACTCCCTTGCCAAAATCAGTGTAGGGTATACAATAGATCTGGTACACATCATGGCATACTTTATAGAACCTATGGCCAAGGTATAGGGAATGACTTTCATTCTCTTTCTATCTTCTGTCGTGGTCGTGTTTTGAGTCTTACTCAATTTCACACCTTGTAATACAGGCAAGAACTCTTTCTTTGACTGCTCCATTTTGAACTACTTCAAAATCTTCTCAAGGTATGTATTCATTGAAAAAACTTATCAAGCGTCTTGATCTATCTCTATAGATCTTGAAGCTCAATATGTAAGCAGCTTCACCGAAGTCTTTTTTTGAAAAAATCCTTTCAAACACTCCTTTATGCTTTGCAGAATAATTCTACATTATTTCCGATCAACAATATGTCATACACATATACTTATCAGAAATGCTGTAGTGCTCCCACTCACTTTCTTGTAAATACAAGCTTCACCGCAAGTCTGTATAAAACTATATGCTTTGATCAACTTATCAAAGCGTATATTCCAACTCCGAGATGCTTGCACCAGTCCATAGATGGATTGCTGGAGCTTGCTTATTTTGTTAGCACCTTTAGGATTGACACAACCTTCTGGTTGCATCATATACAACTCTTCTTTAAATCCATTAAGGAATGCAGTTTTTGTTTATCCATTTGCCAGATTTCATAAAATGCGGCAATTGCTAACATGATTCGGACAGACTTAAGCATAGATATGAGTGAGAAACTGTCATCGTAGTCAACACCTTGAACTTGTCGAAAACCTTTTGCGACAATTCTAGCTTTGTAGATAGTAACACTACTATCCGTGTCTGTCTTCCTCTTGAAGATCCATTTATTATCAATGGCTTGCCGATCATCGGGCAAGTCCTCCAAAGTCCACACTTTGTTCTCATACATGGATCCTATCTCAGATTTCATGGCCTCAAGCCATTCATCGGAATCTGGGCTCATCATCGCTTCCTCATAGTTCATAGGTCGTCATGGTCAAGTAACATGACCTCCAGAACAGGATTACCGTACCACTCTGGTGCGGATCTCACTCTGGTTTACCTACGAGTTTCGGTAGTAACTTGATCTGAAGTTACATGATCATCATGATTAGCTTCCTCACTAATTGGTGTAGTAGTCACAAGAACAGATTTCTGTGATGAACTACTTTCCAATAAGGGAGAAGGTACAATTACCTTATCAAGTTTTCTACTTTCCTCCAACTCACTTCTTTCGAGAGAAACTCCTTCTCTAGAAAGGATCCATTCTTAGCAACAAATGTCTTGCCTTCGGATCTATGATAGAAGGTGTACCCAACAGTCTCCTTTGGGTATCCTATGAAGACATATTTCTCCGATTTGAGTTTGAGCTTATCGAGATGAAACTTTTTCACATAAGCATCGCAACTCCAAACTTTAAAAACGACAGCTTAGGTTTTTTGCCAAACCATAGTTCACACGGTGTCGTCTCAACGGATTTAGATGGTGCCCTATTTAACGTGAATGCAGCTGTCTCTAATGCATAACCCCAAAACTATAGTGGTAGATCGGTAAGAGACATCATAGATCGCACTATATCTAATAAAGTACGGTTTATGACGTCCGGACACACCATTACACTATGGTGTTCCAGGTGGCGTGAGTAGTGAAACTATTTCACATTGTTTTTAACTGAAGGCCAAACTCGTAACTCAAATACTCTTCTCTACGATCAGATCATAGAAACTTTATTTTCTTGTTACGATGATTTTTCACTTCACTCTGAAATTCTTTGAACTTTTCAAATGTTTCAGACTTATGTTTCATCAAGTAGATATACTCATATTTGCTCAAATCATCTGTGAAGATCAGAAAATAATGATACTTGTCGCGAGCCTCAATATTCATCGGACCACATACATCAGTATGTATGATTTCCAACAAATCTGTTGCTCGCTCCATTGTTCCGAAGAACAGAGTTTTAGTCATCTTGCCCATGAGGCATGGTACGCAAGCATCAACTGATTCATAATCAAGTGATTCAAAAAGCCCATCAGCATGGAGTTTCTTCATGCGCTTTTCACCAATATGACCTAAACGGCAGTGCCACAAATAAGTTGCACTATCATTATTAACTTTGCATCTTTTGGTTTCAATATTATGAATATGTGTATCACTACGATCGAGATCCAATGAACTTGTTTCATTGGGTGTATGACCATCGAAGGTTTTATTCATGTAAACAGAACAACAATTATTCTCTGACTTTAATGAATAACCGTATTGCAATAAACATGATCAAATCATATTCATGCTCAATGCAAAAACCAAATAACACTTATTTACGTTCAACACTAATCCCGAAATTATAGGGAGTGTGCGATGATGATCATATCAATCTTGGAACCACTTCCAACACACATCGTCACTTCACCCTTAACTAGTCTCTGTTTATTCTGCAACTCCCGTTTCGAGTTACTAATCAGCAACTGAACTAGTATCAAATACTGAGGGGTTTCTATAAACACTAGTAAAGTACACATAAATAAAATGTATATCAAATATACTTATGTTCACTTTGCCATCCTTCTTATCTGCCAATCACTTGGGGTAGTTCCGCTTCCAGTGACCAGTCCCTTTGCAGTAGAAGCACTTAGTCTCAGGCTTAGGACCAGACTTGGGCTTCTTCACTTGAGCAGCAACTTGCTTGTTGTTCTTCTTGAAGTTCCCCTTTTTCCTTTTGCCCTTTTCTTGAAACTAGTGATCTTGTCAACCATCAACACTTGATGCTCTTTCTTGATTTCTACCTTCATCGATTTCATCATCATGAAAAGCTCGGGAGTCATTTTCGTCATCCCTTGCATACTATAGTTCATCACGCAGTTCTACTAACTTAGTGATGGTGACTAGAGAATTTTGTCAATCACTATCTTATCTGGAAGATTAACTCCCACTTGATTCAAGCGATTGTAGTACCCAGACAATCTGAGCACATGCTCACTAGTTGAGCGATTCTCCTCCATCTTTTAGCTATAGAACTTGTTGGAGACTTCATATTTCTCGACTCGGGTATTTGCTTGAAATATTAACCTCAACTCCTGGAACATCTCATATGGTCCATGACGTTCAAAATGTCTTTGAAGTCCCGATTCTAAGCCGTTAAGCATGGTGCACTAAACTATCAAGTAGTCATCATATTTAGCTAGCCAAATGTTCATAACGTCAGCATCTGCTCCTGCAATAGGTCTGTCACCTAGCGGTGCATCAAGGACATAATTCCTCTGTGCAGCAATGAGGATAAACCTCAGATCACGGATCCAATCCGCATCATTGCTACTAACATCTTTCAACACAATTTTCTCTAGGAACATATCAAAATAAACACAAGGAAGCAACAACGCGAGCTATTGATCTACAACATGATTTGCAAAATACTACCAGGACTAAGTTCATGATAAATTTAAGTTCAATTAATCATATTACTTAAGAACTCCCACTTAGATAGACATCCCTCTAATCCTCTAAGTGATCACGTGATCCAAATCAACTAAACCATGTCCGATCGTCACGTGAGATGGAGTAGTTTTATTGGTGAACATCACTATGTTGATCATATCTACTATATGATTCACGCTCGACCTTTTGGTCTCCGTGTTCCGAGGCCATAGCTGTATATGCTTGGCTCGTCAAGTATAACCTGAGTATTCCGCGTGTGCAACTGTTTTGTACCTGTTGTATTTGAATGTAGAGCCTATCACACCCGATCATCACGTGGTGTCTCAGCACGAAGAACTTTCACAACGCTGCATACTCAGGGAGAACACTTCTTGATAATTAGTGAGAGATCATCTTAAAATGCTACCGTCAAACTAAGCAAAATAAGATGTATAAAAACATAAACATCATATGCAATCAAAAATATGTGACATGATATGGCCATCATCATCTTGCGCCTTTGATCTCCATCTCCAAAGTACTGTCATGATCTCTATCGTCACCGGCATGACACCATGATCTCCACCATCTTGATCTATATCAATGTGTCGTCACATGGTTGTCTCACCAACAATTGCTCTTGCAACTATTGCTATCGCGTAGCGATAAAGTAAAGCAATTATTTGGCGCTTGCATCTTACGCAATAAAGAGACAACCATAGGGCTTTTGCCAGTTGCCGATAACTTCAACAAAACATGATCATCTCATACAACAACTTATCTCTCATCACGTTTTGACCATATCACATCACAACATGCCCTGCAAAAACAAGTTAGACGTCCTCTACTTTGTTGTTGCAAGTTTTACGTGGCTGCTACAGGCTTAAGCAAGAACCAATCTTACCTACGCATCAAAACCACAACGATAGTTTGTCAAGTTGATGCCGTTTTAACCTTCGCAAGGACCGGGCGTAGCCACACTCGGTTCAACTAAAGTTGGAGAAACAGTCACCCGCAAGCCACCTATGTGCAAAGCACGTCGGGAGAACCGGTCTCGCATAAGCGTACGCGTAATGTCGGTCCGGGCTGCTTCATCCAACAATACCGCCGAACCAAAGTATGATATGCTGGTAGGCAGTATGACTTATATCGCCCACAACTCACTTGTGTTCTACTCGTGCACATAACATCAAACCATAAAACCTAGGCTCTGATACCACTGTTGGGGAACGTAGTAATTTCAAAAAATTTCCTACGCACACGCAAGATCATGGTGATGCATAGCAACGAGGGGAGAGTGTGATCTACGTACCCTTGTAGATCGACAACGAAAGCGTTTGGTTGATGTAGTCGTACGTCTTCACGGCCCGACCGATCAAGCACCGAAACTACGACACCTCCGAGTTTTAGCACACGTTCAGCTCGATGACGATCCCCGGACTCTGATCCAGCAAAGTGTCGAGGAAGAGTTCCGTCAGCACGACGGCGTGGTGACGATCTTGATGTACTACTGTCGCAGGGCTTCGCCTAAGCACCGCTACAATATTATCGAGGACTATGGTGGCAGGGGGCGCCGCACACGGCTAAGAATAAGATCACGTGGATCAACTTGTGTGTTTCTGGGGTTCCCCTGCCTCCGTATATAAAGGATCAAGGGGGGGGGGGGGTGAGGCCGGCCTAGGAGAGGCGCGCCAGGAGGAGTCCTACTCCCTCTGGGAGTAGGATCCCCCCCCAATCCTAGTTGGAAGAGGATTCGCGAAGGGGGGAAAAGAGAGAGGGGGGCAGCCCCCTCTCCTTGTCCTATTCGGACCAAGGGAGGGGAGGGGCGCGCGACCCATCTTGGGCTGCCCCTTCTCTTTTCCACTAAGGCCCACTAAGGCCCATATAGCTCCCGGGGGGTTCCGGTAACCTCTCGGTACTCCGGTAAAATCCTGATTTCACCCGGAACACTTCCGATATCCAAACATAGGCTTCCAATATATCAATCTTTATGTCTCGACCATTTCGAGACTCCTCTTCATGTCCGTGATCACATCCGAGACTCCGAACAACCTTCGGTACATCAAAACGTATAAACTCATAATATAACTGTCATCGAAACCTTAAGCATGCGGACACTACGGGTTCGAGAACAATGTAGACATGACCGAGACATGTCTCCGGTCAATAACCAATAGCGGGACCTGGATGCCCATATTGGCTCCTACATATTCTACGAAGATCTTTATCGGTCAGACCGCATAACAACATACGTTGTTCCCTTTGTCATCGGTATGTTACTTTCCCAAGATTCGATTGTCGGTATCCAATACCTAGTTCAATCTCGTTACCGGCAAGTCTCTTTACTCGTTCCATAATACATCATCTCGCAACTAACTCATTAGTTGCATTGCTTGCAAGGCTTAAGTGATGTGCAATACCGAGAGGGCCCAGAGATACCTCTCCGACGATCGGAGTGACAAATCCTAATCTCGAAATACGTCAACCCAACATGTACCTTTGGAGACACCTGTAGAGCACCTTTATAATCACCCAGTTACGTTGTGACGTTTGGTAGCACACAAAGTGTTCCTCCGGCACACGGGAGTTACATAATCTCATAGTCATAGGAACATGTATAAGTCATGAAGAAAGCAATAGCAACATACTAAACGATCGGGTGCTAAGCTAATGGAATGGGTCATGTCAATTAGATCATTCAACTAATGATGTGATCCCGTTAATCAAATAACAACTCTTTATCCATGGTTAGGAAACATAACCATCTTTGATTAACGAGCTAGTCAAGTAGAGGCATACTAGTGACACTCTGTTTGTCTATGTATTCACACATGTATTATGTTTTCGGTTAATACAATTCTAGCATGAATAATCAACATTTATCATGAAATAAGGAAATAAATAATAACTTTATTATTGCCTCTAGGGTATATTTCCTTCAGTAAGCAAGGCATGTCAGAGGATAGTCTGTCGGTTATGTCGGCATCAACATCGATACCAAGGGCGAGGGACGAAGAGAACCATTTTCCTGCTCGTTGAACGAGGCAGACCAATCGTCAAAGTTCTCGTCCATCGGCGGTTATCGGAATGCTATCAACAAATGCAACAGGGTCTTACTGACACGGTTGTACACCAAGGTGCTTACATAAGCAGAAGAATATTACTGCTTAGATCATATGGATCACGAGGAAGATTAAACAAATCAATGGAAAGGAAAATGTGATCATCAGATTAAATAGATCAATGGAAAGGAAATGTGTTTAAACACATTATTTAGGGGTATATCCTTCCCAAGGACAAGCAGAGCATGATATCTGTGACATGATAGAAGTAGAAAACCATTTAGGTAAGGGGAGAGGAATTTCATGTCATTACCCAAACAACGGTGTTTGAATACTTGATAAAAATAATTTGGCATTCAGCTTCAAATGCTCTTATTGATGATAGAGTAGCACAGACATGCTTCGAGATAGCATTGACATGGTCTTCAAGCAAAGGTCAGTCTTTGGATACACGAAGTATTCATCAGGAACAATTGGTAGAATAAGTCTTACAATTTTCCCATGGAAGAGTGTTTAACCTGGCTGAAAAGGAAAACTGTAACAATAGAGCCTCCAGCCAGATGTGCTAGGCATGACATCACCTTACCGGGTCATAAAAGACCAATGTTATAACTATTGGAATTATGTTCCAACCATCATATCTGACCGAGTTTCAGATCTGATTGGTGTCAGGATACCTCAGACTCAGGATGTATGAGAAGCAAAGGTGCAACACAATTTGATGGGATGACATTATAAGATTCTCGGGAAATGAACTATGGAAGCAAGTTCCAGAGCAAGAGTCCATCATTAAACCAATGATAGGATGAGGAGGTGGCTGATGGTCTCAGCAACAATTCATCGAGATTTCCAACAAGATTGATTTCCACAATTATGTGAACAAAGAGATAACATTTGTCAAAACAGATGGTATAATGGTGTATGCTCGAGGACAACATACACAATTAATCATTGGTTGAAAAGTGCACCCATAATATGGGCTTAGGTAGCATGACTGGTGTTATAATGGTGATCCTATAACCAATGGTCTAAGGATGAAATGTCAACCATTAAGTTCAAAGCAATAGGGTTGCTAGAAGGAAGGAATCCAAATGACACAGTTCAATTGTTGGAATCAACACGGGGACCAAGAAAGAATGGTGATGGTGAGAAGTATCACTATTCCAAGAATTCTTAATAGGTGGTGAAATTATCATGACATCCTTGACATAAAAGATGGTAATACTCCAAGGTAAAGAACAAATGCGGGATAGCAAGGATCTCAAGGTATAACATGAAACACGAACAAGTTTGTGTTGAACAGAAGGCAATAAAGTGGTCAATGATAACACAAATCATCGAGGGCAAGGATGGTATTTCCCATCAAGAATTTGATTGATATCCTGGAAGAGCTCGGAATGTTGATGATGATCACGACACATTTGTCGGTAGTACCTGAAGATGTAATCGATCGGTGATGACATCACGTCAAAGGAATGATGAAGCGAAAGATTATTGGAACCTCGCGTACGACACAAACTCGAAACCAAGCTTGCGGTTCAAGGCGAAATGATATGATGAGGAAGATCGATGTAAGCCTAGCTCATCATCAAAAATTGTGCTCCGGGAAGAAGGACCAGGTAGCATAGTTAAAATCATCACAATAATGATATAGCTAAACAGGCTAGGAATGACGTGATCGGGTACAAACTCGTAAGTAAAGAAGATTTCTAAGAGTTGTTGAACCGTAGTGCGGACTCAGTTCAATTATCGGTGTCTTTGAGTGTTTAATAACTCAGAGGTCGTGAAAAATTGGAATCAGTGAGAATGTAGTACTTGATGAAGAACTCATAAGAAGTTATGCAGTTCCGTGATAGTCTCGAGATACCAGAGGGTATACTCGCAGGTAGAGCAGAATAGAGGTTGGATAGATGTATTGATCTGTAGAAGACAAGTATTTCAACTTGTCTGAGAAATGGGAACAAAGAAGAACAATATAGTCGGAACCACGATTGCAAAAGACCAGTTCCCAGATATAAGTGAACTTATACCAAGGGAATAATTAATTTAAGAGAAGCTTCCATGATAAGATCTACATCATATCCATGGGCATGAACACAAAGTTCAAGGTCGACACCCACTTCTCCGATGCATGACCCTTCATTCACTTCTCGCATTCGATGAAGTTGAGTGTTGAAATTTTATCTGGCAAAATACCAGAAGAGTATGACTCGTGAAAACTTTCGGGTTCACATGGATTAGAGAAGGCATAGGTTCAATCATCGGGGCTTCTTAGAACATATACCATGAATTTCAGTAGTAAATAACACAAGCTCAAAAGTAGAGTATGGTTATCACAACAGAGGATACAAATTACTAAAGGCATTATATACCCATGGAAAGGCTCACCAGGTTATTGAATATGAAGGACACTATCGGATAATAATCCAACAAGGGGTCTTGTGGTCTACCACGGAGCTGGTGACCAGAGGAAGAAGGAACGAAAGGGCATCGGATTATAGAAACAACAAACTAATTCAAAGCTCAAATGCAAAAGGAATTATCATTCCCAAATCAAGGGATCAAAAGCCAACGGTCTGATTAAGAATGGAAAGTTGAATAGACTTAGGGGTACAATCAATGGCAATTTGATTGGTCGATAACCAGCTCATGTTCAAAATGACATGTGAGCCGGAAACATAATTTAAAAGGATCAACCGATGATTGCGTGCATTCGCACTCATGTTGAATCAACACGATCAAAATGACGGTGTCAAAGGAGACTAATGAATATTGCCAAACATATGGGAAGCATCCATAATGCAAGTAGACAAGTATTTGCAGAGCAATAAAGCTGCTAAGGATTTTCGAAAGATCGAGCAGTATTTCGAAGACTTTTGTGAAACACCTGAACAACTGGGGATGAGCGGATACTCGGTAAGTGCGAGGAATTATCCGTAGGGGGTATTCATGGGGCAAGAACTACAAGGAGGCAAGCTCAAAGGATTCTCGAAATAACGAAGAGCAGTTCGAGGCATCTGGTATTAACAAGATCAATGGGGTTGAACGTAAGACTGGCAAGTGTATGCATTTATCCCTAAGGATATAACAGCGGTAGGGAATGCAAAAAGCGATGACACAAAGTCTTGAGAGAACACTATAAAGGATCTTCGGAATCTTCTGGTGCAGCAGACGATCATCTGTACTAAGGGGCTCTCCGGGAGAAAGTATTTATGAGAACCTAGAGTTAGTTTTGTTTTTAGCAAAATCATTTAATCTGAATAGAAGAGAGATCAGAGTCCCAGAGCATAGATGAGGAATAAAAGATCCTAACACCACCCAATGGCGATGTCGGCCCATGGGCCGCACAGCCATGTTAGTAAAATAGTTTTCATCGACTAGACTCAACTTCGGCCAAGGAGTGTGGAAGGGGGATTCCTACAGGCAGTCGGCTCTGATACCAACTTGTGACGCCCCCGATTTGACCATACACTAATCATACACGCAAACATGTACGATCAAGATCAGGGACTCACGGGAAGATATCACAACACAACTCTACAAATAAAATAAGTCATACAAGCAGCATATTACAAGCCAGGGGCCTCGAGGGCTCGAATACAAGATCTCGATCATAGACAAGTCAGCGGAAGCAACAATATCTGAGTACATACATAAGTTAAACAAGTTTGCCTTAAGAAGGCTCGCACAAACTGGGATACAGATCGAAAGAGGCGCAGGCCTCCTGCCTGGGATCCTCCTAAACTACTCCTGGTCGTCGTCAGCGGGCTGCACGTAGTAGTAGGCACCTCCCGAGTAGTAGTAGTCGTTGTCGACGGTGGCGTCTCGCTCCTCGGCTCCAACTGTTGGGGAACGTAGTAATTTCGAAAATTTTCCTATGCACACGCAAGATCATGGTGATGCACAACAACGAGAGGGGAGAGTGTTGTCTACGTACCAACGCAGACCGACTGCGGAAGCGACCACACAACGTAGAGGAAGTAGTCGTACGTCTTCTTCCCGATCTGACCGATCCAAGCACCGTTACTCCGGCACCTCCGAGTTCTTAGCACACGTTCAGCTCGATGACGATCCTCGGGCTCCGATCCAGCAAAGCGTCGAGGAAGAGTTCCGTCAGCACGACGGCATGGTGACGATCTTGATGTACTACCGACGCAGGGCTTCGCCTAAGCACTACAACGGTATGATCGAGGTGGAATTTGGTGGCAGGGGGCACCGCACACGGCTAAGGAACGATCTCAAGGATCAACTTGTGTGTCTTGGGGTGTCCCCTGCCCCCGTATATAAAGGTTGGAGGGAGGGGGGCTCGCCGGCCAGAGAGAGGGAGGCGCAGGGGGAGTCCTACTCCTACCGGGAGTAGGACTCCCCCCTCCAATCCTATTCCAACTAGGACTCTCAAGGGGGAAAGGAGAGAGAGGGGGGCCGGCCCCTTCTCCTAGTCCTACTAGGACTTGGGGAAGGGGGGGCGCGCGGCCAGGCTGTGGGCTGCCCCTTTTCTCTTTTCCACTAAGGCCCAATAGGCCCATTAGTCTCCCGGGGGGTTCCGGTAACCCTCCCGGTATTCCGGTAAAATCCCGATTTCACCCGGAACACTTCCTATGTCCAAACATAGGCTTCCAATATATCAATCTTTACGTCTCAACCATTTCGGGACTCCTCGTCATGTCCGTGATCTCATCCGGGACTCCGAACAACCTTTGGTACATCAAAATGCATAAACTCATAATAACTGTCATCGTAACGTTAAGCGTGCGGACCCTACGGTTCGAGAACAATGTAGACATGACCGAGACACGTCTCCGGTCAATAACCAATAGCGGGACCTGGATGCCCATATTGGCTCCTACATATTCTACGAAGATCTTTATCGGTCAGACCGCATAACAACATACGTTGTTCCCTTTGTCATCGGTATGTTACTTGCCCGAGATTCGATCGTCGGTATCCAATACCTAGTTCAATCTCGTTACCGGCAAGTCTCTTTACTCGTTCCGTAATACATCATCTCACAACTAACACATTAGTTGCAGTGCTTGCAAGGCTTATGTGATGTGCATTACCGAGAGGGCCCAGAGATACCTCTCCGACAATCGGAGTGACAAACCCTAATCTCGAAATACGCCAACCCAACATCTACCATTGGAGACACCTGTAGTACTCCTTTATAATCACCCAGTTACGTTGTGACGTTTGGTAGTACCCAAAGCGTTCCTCCGGTAAATGGGAGTTGCATAATCTCATAGTTATAGGAACATGTATAAGTCATGAAGAAAGCAATAGCAACATACTAAACGATCGGGTGCTAAGCTAATGGAATGGGTCATGTCAATCAGATCATTCAACTAATGATGTGACCTCGTTAATCAAATAACAACTCTTTGTTCATGGTTAGGAAACATAACCATCTTTGATTAACGAGCTAGTCAAGTAGAGGCATACTAGTGACACTCTGTTGGTCTATGTATTCACACATGTATTATGTTTCCGGTTAATACAATTCTAGCATGAATAATAAACATTTATCATGATATAAGGAAATAAATAATAACTTTATTATTGCCTCTAGGGCATATTTCCTTCAGTCTCCCACTTGCACTAGAGTCAATAATCTAGATTACACAGTACTGATTCTAACACCCATGGAGCCTTGGTGCTGATCATGTTTTGCTCGTGGAAGAGGCTTAGTCAACGGGTCTGCAACATTCAGATCCGTATGTATCTTGCAAATCTCTATGTCTCCCACCTGGACTAAATCCCGGATGGAGTTGAAGCGTCTCTTGATGTGTTTGGTCCTTTTGTGAAATCTGGATTCCTTTGCCAAAGCAATTGCACCAGTATTGTCACAGAAGATTTTCATTGGACCCGATGCACTAGGTATGACACCTAGATCGGATATGAACTCCTTCATCCAGACTCCTTCGTTTGCTGCTTCCGAAGCAGCTATGTACTCCACTTCACATGTAGATCCCGCTACGACGCTTTGTTTAGAACTGCACCAACTGACAGCTCCACCGTTTAAAGTAAACACGTATCCGGTTTGCGATTTAGAATCGTCCGGATCAGTGTCAAAGCTTGCATCAACGTAACCTCTTACGGTGAGCTCTTTGTCACCTCCATATACGAGAAACATATCCTTAGTCCTTTTCAGGTATTTCAGGATGTTCTTGACCGCTGTCCAGTGATCCATTCCTGGATTACTTTGGTACCTCCCTGCTAAACTTATAGCAAGGAACACATCAGGTCTGGTACACAGCATTGCATACATGATAGAGCCTATGGCTGAAGCATAGGGAACATCTTTCATTTTCTCTCTATCTTCTGCAGTGGTCGGGCATTGAGTCTGACTCAACTTCACACCTTGTAACACAGGCAAGAACCCTTTCTTTGCTTGATCCATTTTGAACTTCTCCAAAATCTTGTCAAGGTATGTGCTCTGTGAAAGTCCAATTAAGCGTTTTGATCTATCTCTATAGATCTTTATGCCTAATATGTAAGCAGCTTCCCCGAGGTCTTTCATTGAAAAACTTTTATTCAAGTATCCCTTTATGCTATCCAGAAATTCTATATCATTTCCAATCAGCAATATGTCATCCACATATAATATTAGAAATGCTACAGTGCTCCCACTCACTTTCTTGTAAATACAGGCTTCTCCAAAAGTCTGTATAAAGCCAAATGCTTTGATCACACTATCAAAGCGTTTATTCCAACTCCGAGATGCTTGCACCAGTCCATAAATGGATCGCTGGAGTTTGCATACTTTGTTAGCTCCCTTTGGATCGACAAAACCTTCTGGTTGTATCATATACAACTCTTCTTCCAGAAATCCATTCAGGAATGCAGTTTTGACATCCATCTGCCATATTTCATAATCATAAAATGCGGCAATTGCTAACATAATTCTGACGGACTTAAGCATCGGTACGGGTCAGAAGGTCTCATCGTAGTCAACCCCTTGAACTTGTCGAAAACCTTTCACGACAAGTCGAGCTTTATAGACAGTAATATTACCGTCAGCGTCAGTCTTTTTCTTGAAGATCCATTTATTCTCAATTGCTTGCCGATCATCGGGCAAGTCAACCAAAGTCCATACTTTGTTTTCATACATGGATCCCATCTCAGATTTCATGGCCTCAAGCCACTTTGCGGAAACTGGGTTCACCATCGCTTCTTCATAGTTCGTAGGTTCATCATGATCTAGTAGCATGACTTCCAGAACTGGATTACCGTACCACTCTGGTGCGGATCTCACTCTGGTTGATCTACGTGGTTCAGTAGTATCTTGTCCTGAAGCTTCATGATCATCATCATTAGCTTCCTCACTAATTGGTATAGGTGTCGCAGAAATAGTTTTCTGTGATGTACTATTTTCCAATAAGGGAGCAGGTACAGTTACCTCGTCAAGTTCTACTTTCCTCCCACTCACTTCTTTCGAGAGAAACTCCTTCTCTAGAAAGTTTCCGAATTTAGAAACAAAAGTCTTGCCTTCGGATCTGTGATAGAAGGTGTATCCAATAGTTTCCTTTGGATATCCTATGAAGACACATTTCTCCGATTTGGGTTCGAGCTTATCAGGTTGAAGCTTTTTCACATAAGCATCGCAGCTCCAAACTTTAAGAAACGACAACTTTGGTTTCTTGCCAAACCATAGTTCATAAGGTGTCGTCTCAACGGATTTTGATGGTGCCCTATTTAACGTGAATGCGGCCGTCTCTAAAGCATAACCCCAAAACGATAGCGGTAAATCAGTAAGAGACATCATAGATCGCACCATATCTAGTAAAGTACGATTACGACGTTCGGACACACCATTACGCTGTGGTGTTCCGGGTGGCGTGAGTTGCGAAACTATTCCACAATTTTTCAAATGTACACCAAACTCGTAACTCAAATATTCTCCTCCACGATCAGATCGTAGAAACTTTATTTTCTTGTTACGATGATTTTCAACCTCACTCTGAAATTCTTTGAACTTTTCGAATGTTTCAGACTTATGTTTCATTAAGTAGATATACCCATATCTGCTTAAATCATCTGTGAAGGTGAGAAAATAACGATATCCGCCACGAGCCTCAATATTCATCGGACCACATACATCGGTATGTATGATTTCCAATAAATCTGTTGCTCTCTCCATAGTACCGGAGAACGGTGTTTTAGTCATCTTGCCTATGAGGCACGGTTCGCAAGTACCAAATGATTCATAATCAAGTGGTTCCAAAAGCCCATCAGTATGGAGTTTCTTCATGCGCTTTACACCGATATGACCTAAACGACAGTGCCACAAATAAGTTGCACTATCATTATTAACTTTGCATCTTTTGGCTTCTACATTATGAATGTGTGTATCACTATCATCGAGATTCAACAAGAATAGACCACTCTTCAAAGGTGCATGACCATAAAAGATATTACTCATATAAATAGAACAACCATTATTCTCTGATTTAAATGAATAACCGTCTCGCATCAAATAAGATCCAGATATAATGTTCATGCTCAACGCTGGCACCAACTAACAATTATTTAGGTCTAATATTAATCCCGAAGGTAGATGTAGAGGTAGCGTGCCGACCGCGATCACATCGACTTTGGAACCGTTTCCCACGCGCATCGTCACCTCGTCCTTTGCTAGCGTCCGCTTATTCCGTAGTCCCTGTTTCGAGTTGCAAATATTAGCAACAGAACCAGTATCAAATACCCAGGTGCTACTGTGAGCTCTAATAAGGTACACATCAATAACATGTATATCACATATACCTTTGTTCACTTTGCCATCCTTCTTATCCGCCAAATACTTGGGGCAGTTCCGCTTCCAGTGACTAGTCTGCTTGCAGTAGAAGCACTCAGTTTCAGGCTTAGGTCCAGACTTGGGCTTCTTCTCCTGAGCAGCAACTTGCTTGCTGTTCTTCATGAAGTTTCCCTTCTTCTTCCCTTTGCCCTTTTTCTTGAAACTAGTGGTTTTGCTAACCATCAATACTTGATGCTCCTTCCTGATTTCTACCTCCACAGCTTTCAGCATTGCGAAGAGCTCGGGAATAGTCTTGTTCATCCCTTGCATATTATAGTTCATCACGAAGCTCTTGTAGCTTGGTGGCAGTGATTGGAGAATTCTATCAATGACGCAGTCATCTGGAAGATTAACTCCCATCTGAATCAAGTGATTATTATACCCAGACATTTTGAGTATATGCTCACTGACAGAACTGTTCTCCTCCATCTTGCAGCTATAGAACTTATTGGAGACTTCATATCTCTCAATTCGGGCATTTGCTTGAAATATCAACTTCAACTCCTGGAACATCTCATATGCTCCATGACGTTCAAAACATCGTTGAAGTCCCGATTCTAAGCCGTAAAGCATGGCACACTGAACTATCGAGTAGTCATCAGCTTTGCTCCGCCAGACGTTCATAACATCTGGCGTTGCTCCAGCAGCAGGCCTGTCACCCAGCGGTGCTTCCAGGACGTAATTCTTCTGTGCAGCAATGAGGATAATCCTCAGGTTACGGACCCAGTCCGTGTAATTGCTACCATCATCTTTCAACTTTGCTTTCTCAAGGAACGCATTAAAATTTAACGGAACAACAGCACGAGCCATCTATCTACAATCAACATAAACAAGCAAGATACTATCAGGTACTAAGTTCATGATAAGTTTAAGTTCAGTTAATCAAATTACTTAAGAACTCCCACTTAGATAGACATCCCTCTAATCCTCTAAGTGATCACGTGATCCAAATCAACTAAACCATAACCGATCATCACGTGAGATGGAGTAGTTTTCAATGGTGAACATCGTTATGTTGATCATATCTACTATATATTCACGCTCGACCTTTCGGCCTCCGTGTTCCGAGGCCATATCTGTATATGCTTGGCTCGTCAAGTATAACCTGAGTATTCTGCGTGTGCAACTGTTTTGCACCCGTTGTATTTGGACGTAGAGCTTATCACACCCGATCATCACGTGGTGTCTGGGCACGACGAACTTTGGCAACGGTGCATACTCAGGGAGAACACTTCTTGATAATTTAGTGAGAGATCATCTTATAATGCTACCGTCAATCAAAGCAAGATAAGATGCATAAAAGGATAAACATCACATGCAATCAATATAAGTGATATGATATGGCCATCATCATCTTGTGCTTGTGATCTCCATCTCCGAAGCACCGTCATGATCACCATCGTCACCGACGCGACACCTTGATCTCCATCGTAGCATCGTTGTCGTCTCGCCAATCTTATGCTTCCATCACTACCGCTTAGTAATAAAGTAAAGCATTACATCGCGATTGCATTGCATACAATAAAGCGACAACCATATGGCTCCTGCCAGTTGCCGATAACTCAGTTACAAAACATGATCATCTCATACAATAAAATCAGCATCATGCCTTGACCATATCACATCACAACATACCCTGCAAAAACAAGTTAGACGTCCTCTACTTTGTTGTTGCAAGTTTTACGTGGCTGCTACGGGCTTAAGTAAGAACTCATCTCACCTACGCATCAAAACCACAACGATAGTTCGTCAAATAGACTCCGTTTTAACCTTCTCAAGGACCGGGCGTAGTCACACTTGGTTCAACTAAAGTTGGAGAGACAGTCTTCCGCAAGCCATCTATGTGCAAAGCACGTCGAGGGAACCAGTCTCGCGTAAGAGTACGCGTAAGGTTGGTCCGGATCGTCTCACCCAACAATACCGCCGAACCAAAGTATGACATGCTGGTAGGCAGTATGACTTGTATCGCCCACAACTCACTTGTGTTCTACTCGTGCAAATAACATCAAACCATAAAACCTAGGCTCGGATGCCACTGTTGGGGAACGTAGTAATTTCGAAAATTTTCCTACGCACACGCAAGATCATGGTGATGCACAGAAACGAGAGGGGAGAGTGTTGTCTACGTACCAACGCAGACCGACTGCGGAAGCGATGACACAACATAGAGGAAGTAGTCGTACGTCTTCTTCCCGATCCGACCGATCCAAGCACCGTTACTCCGGCACCTCCGAGTTCTTAGCACACGTTCAGCTCGAAGACGATCCTCGGGCTCCGATCCAGCAAAGCGTCGAGGAAGAGTTCCGTCAGCACGACGGCGTGGTGACGATCTTGATGTACTACCGACGCAGGGCTTCGCCTAAGCACTACAACGGTATGATCGAGGTGGAATTTGGTGGCAGGGGGCACCGCACACGGCTAAGGAACGATCTCAAGGATCAACTTGTGTGTCTTGGGGTGTCCCCTGCCCCCGTATATAAAGGTTGGAGGGAGGGGGGCTGGCCGGCCAGAGAGAGGGAGGCGCAGGGGGAGTCCTAGGAGTAGGACTCCCCCCTCCAATCCTATTCCAACTAGGACTCTCAAGGGGGAAAGGAGAGAGAGGGGGGCCGACCCCTTCTCCTAGTCCTACTAGGACTTGGGGAAGGGGGGGCGCGCGGCCAGGCTGTGGGCTGCCCCTTTTCTCTTTTCCACTAAGGCCCAATAGGCCCATTAGTCTCCCGGGGGGTTCCGGTAACCCTCCCGGTATTCCGGTAAAATCCCGATTTCACCCGGAACACTTCCTATGTCCAAACATAGGCTTCCAATATATCAATCTTTACGTCTCGACCATTTCGGGACTCCTCGTCATGTCCGTGATCTCATCCGGGACTCCGAACAACCTTCGGTACATCAAAATGCATAAACTCATAATAACTGTCATCGTAACGTTAAGCGTGCGGACCCTGCGGTTCGAGAACAATGTAGACATGACCGAGACACGTCTCCGGTCAATAACCAATAGCGGGACCTGGATGCCCATATTGGCTCCTACATATTCTACGAAGATCTTTATCGGTCAGACCGCATAACAACATACGTTGTTCCCTTTGTCATCGGTATGTTACTTGCCCGAGATTCGATCGTCGGTATCCAATACCTAGTTCAATCTCGTTACCGGCAAGTCTCTTTACTCGTTCCGTAATACATCATCTCACAACTAACACATTAGTTGCAGTGCTTGCAAGGCTTATGTGATGTGCATTACCGAGAGGGCCCAGAGATACCTCTCCGACAATCGGAGTGACAAACCCTAATCTCGAAATACGCCAACCCAACATCTACCATTGGAGACACCTGTAGTACTCCTTTATAATCACCAAGTTACGTTGTGACGTTTGGTAGTACCCAAAGTGTTCCTCCGGTAAACGGGAGTTGCATAATCTCATAGTTATAGGAACATGTATAAGTCATGAAGAAAGCAATAGCAACATACTAAACGATCGGGTGCTAAGCTAATGGAATGGGTCATGTCAATCAGATCATTCAACTAATGATGTGACCTCGTTAATCAAATAACAACTCTTTGTTCATGGTTAGGAAACATAACCATCTTTGATTAACGAGCTAGTCAAGTAGAGGCATACTAGTGACACTCTGTTGGTCTATGTATTCACACATGTATTATGTTTCCGGTTAATACAATTCTAGCATGAATAATAAACATTTATCATGATATAAGGAAATAAATAATAACTTTATTATTGCCTCTAGGGCATATTTCCTTCACCAACGTCTGGTCGCAGCAATCGAGTAGAAAGGGGGAAAAGAGGGAGCAAAGCAACCGTGAGTACTCATCCAAAGTACTCGCAAGCAAGGAGGTACACTACATATGTATGCATTGGTATCAAATGGAATAAGGGTATCATATGTCGACTGAACTGTAGAATGCCGGAATAAGAGGGGGATAGCTAGTCCTTTCGAAGACTACGCTTCTGGTAACCTCCATCTTGCAGCAGGAGAAGAGAGTAGATGGTAAGTTCACCAAGTAACATCGCATAGCATAATCCTAACCGATGATCCTCCCCTCGTCGCCCTGTGAGAGAGCGATCACCGGTTGCATCTGGCACTTGGAAGGGTGTGTTTTATTAAGTATCCGATTCTAGTTGTCATAAGGTCAAGGTACAACTCCAGGTCGTCCTTTTACCGAGGGACATGGCTATTCGAATAGATCAACTTCCCTGCAGGGGTGCACCACATTTCCCAACATGCTCGATCCTCTTTGTCCGGACACACTTTTCTGGGTCATGCCCGGCCTCGGAAGATCAACACGTCGCAGCCCTACCTAGGCACAACAGAGAGGTCAGCACGCCGGTCTAAATCCTATGGCGCAGGGGTCTGGGCCCATCGCCCATTGCACACCTGCACATTGCATATGCGGCCGGAGAGCAGACCTAGCAACCTCCATTACAAAGGAAGTTGCGTTACGCGGTCCAACCCGGCGCGCGCCGTTCAGTCGCTCACGTCACGAAGGCTTTGGCTAATACCATGATGTCGAGTGCCCATAACTGTCCCCGCGTAGATGGTTAGTGCGTACAAGCCAGTGGCCAGACTCAGATCAAATACGAAGATCTCGTTAAACGTGTTATCTTGAAATAACCGTGAACGCCGACCAGGGCCAGGCCCACCTCTCTCCTAGGTGGTCTCAACCTGCCCTGTCGCTTCGCCACAAAGATCCACACAGAGGGCCGTTGGGACAAAGGTCCTTTCAGGCCCCAATCCGTGAATCACTCACGGGTGCTCCACGAGCCGACCTGAGTTTAGTCACCACATGTATCATGTATAAAGTATATAGTATATACCCGTGATCACCTCCCGAGTGATCACGGCCCGATAGTATAGCATGGCAGACGGACAAGTAGGTAGGGCCACTGATGATAAACTAGCATCCTATACTAAGCATTAGGATTGCAGGTAAAGGTAACAACAGTAGTAGCAAGGACATGGTATGCATCAGGATAGGATTAACGGAAAGCAGTAACATGCTACACTACTCTAATGCAAGCAGTATAGAGAAGAGTAGGCGATATCTGGTGATCAAGGGGGGGGGGGGGCTTGCCTGGTTGCTCTGGCAAGAGAGAGGGGTCGTCAACACCGTAGTCGAACTGGGGGTCGCTGGCAGTCTCGGGGTTTATCAGAAAGAAGTAACGGAGGGGGAACACAATAAATAACAAAGCAATCAAAGCAACACAAGACATAACATAGCAATACGCGGTGCTAGGTGTGCCCTAACGTAGTACTAGGTAATACCGGGAAAGGGGGGAAACATCCGGGAAAGTATTCCCGATGTTTCGCGTTTTTGGACAAATGAACCGAAGGAGGAAAGTTGCGTGTTTGCTATGCTAGGGATGCGTGGCGGACGAACATGTTGCGTATCCAAATTCGTCTCGTTGTTCTGAGCAACTTTTATGTACAAAGTTTTTCGATCCGAGCTACTGTTTATTTTATATTAATTTTAAAAGATTTGAATCATTTTAGAATTTATTTAATTAATTAAATCAACATTATCCAGAATAGTGTTTGCTGACGTCAGCATGACGTCAGTAGTTGACCTGGTCAACCTGACAGGTAGGTCCCGTTCGTCATTAACACATTTAATTAAGAGGTTAATTAAATAGGTTGATTAAACAGGGTTAATTAGTTTTATTAATGGTTAGGTTAATCTAATCAGGATTAAATAGTTTAATTAATTCTTTAATTAATTAATTAAGTTAATCATTCATTTATTTATGTATTTAATTATTAATTTTATTGATTTATTATTATTATTATTTTAATAATTTTTTAAAAAAACATTCTGCGCGTGGGGCCCATATGTCATAGGCCCCCGGGGGCCATAGCGGGCGCGGCTAACGGGGCTGCGGGCGGGACAGCCCCGAGCGCTGTGAGCGGGCACAACCGCGGGGACGCGGTGGCCGGTGACGGCGACCGGTGCTGAGGCGCCACGGGGGGGGGGGGGGTGGGGGGTGGTAGGGGAGCGCAAGCGTGGAGCAGCGAGTAGGGCGGCCGACGTGGTGGTGAGGGTAGGCGGGCAGCGGCGGAGGCAGGGCGCGAGCGTGCAGGCGCCCGACTCGGCCAGCGAGCGCGGGGACCGCGGCCATGGCGAGGCCAGGAGGTCACCGCGACGGCCGACGAACGACGGAAGCGGGCGGTGAGCGAGGGGCGTGGGCTCACGGCATGGTGCAGGGATCGGGGCAACGTTTGTCAAGGGGGCAGCGGTGACGGCGCGACGAAGAGGAGGCAGTCCGGTGAGGGAGAACCGGCGAGGCGGCGATCCGGCGACGACGTTGAGCAGCGGGGGCGCGTCGGGCGGTGGAGGTTCTGGGCGGCGGCGAGCGGTTCCCCTCCTCGATCCCGATCCAATCGGGGGGAGAGGGGGAGGGGATATTTTGCGAGGGGGGGGATGTGGTGTCGGTGGGTTGGAACGAGGGGAGTGGGGGTTACGAAGTGCGGGGGGTGGGCCGGCCTGGTGGGTCGTGGCCAAGTTGGGCCGGTGGCCTGCTGGGCCAGAGGCCCGCGGGGGGGGGGGGGGGTTTCCTTTCCTTTTTTTGTTTGTTTTCTTTTTTGTATTTTCTTTTATTTATTTATTTTCTTTTTTGTTTTCTTTTAACTTCCAGTTTATTTTAACTCTATTAATATAAATAATTAGTGCCTAGATTAGTGTTGTAAATTAAGCCTCTGCCATAAAAGCTTGACTTCCAAATAAATTAGTTTAGGATTTTATAAAATACAAAAGTCATTTATTTAATTGTTTTAGCCACTGGGTTAATTACTTTTGAGGATTTAAGCATGTTTTAAAGGTTTGGTTTCTTCACCAATATTTATTATGAATTACCTGCTACATTTAGAACATTTTAGTTTTGACTTTTGTAAACTCTTCTAGTTTGACTTTATTTTGAATTTGAATTTGAACGAGTTTTGAATCATCGCGAGATTATCAACAGTAATCGTGGTGACATGGCAACATTAGTAGAGGGTTATTGTAGCTTAATTATCCGGGCGTCACAGAGAGAATCATATACAAAAAGAAGACGAGAGCTGGATGGTGCATTACGACACACTTTAATACCTTCCAGTCCACCCACCTCTTCCTCATGCGCCAACATGCTTGATAATCCTTCTAAACATAACAGAAATAAATAAGGGGTCTCCTTGCCCCAAACCTCTAGTGGGTAATATATCTTCAATTTTTGTACCATTAAACCTTATCTTATACCTTACTGAAGAGACACATTCGATGATCATCTCTATCCAACCTGGATCAAATCCAAGTTTTGACGTCATTTTCCTCAGAAAACCCCACTCCACACGATCATACGCCTTCACCATGTCCAATTTGACAGCACAATACCCATCAGAGCCATGGTTTTTTTCTTTATTTCATGGAAGCATCCATATGCAATTAGCACATTATCTGTTATAAGTCTCCCTGGCACAAAAGCACTTTGTGTGGGGGATATAATCTTAGGGAGTACTTTCTCCAGCCTGTTTGCATGCATATTTGAAATAATTTTATAAATCACATTGCAAAGACTTATAGGCCTGAACTGTGTGATTACCTCTGGACTATCCACCTTTGGTATTAGCACAATATTTGTGTGATTCCATTCTTCTGGTATCTTTCTCATGTGTATTGCTTCCAAGACCTCATCAGTGAGGTCCTCCCCCAAGATATGCCAAAATCTCTTATAAAAGACTGCATGTAGCCCGTCCGGACCAGGTGCTTTCATGTCCCCAATTTGGAATAGTGCCTTTCGGACCTCTTCCCAGGTATATGTTGCTGTTAGCAAGCTATTCATCTCAGGTGTAACACGTGGTTTCACTGCCTGCAACAATTGCTGATCACATTCGGCACCATCGGAATGAAAAAGTCCATCAAAATAATCATGAATCAGTGGACTAAGGTTATCATTACCCTCAGTCCACCCATTATTATTATTACGAAGCCGTTTAATGATATTTATCCTTCTCCTCGCTGAGGAAAATTGATTAAAATATTGTGTATTATGATCGCCTTTCCGTAGCCATCTAACTCTACCTTGCTGGGCCCAAAAAATTTCTTCTTGGTCCAAATTTTTTTATGAGGACCGAGAGTTCTTTTTGCTTTGCCCCGACCTCCTCCGTATATGGTGCCTGCATGAGTATCTCCAGCTTCTTCTGAGCTTTATTGAGTCAGGCTCGAGGCCCTTTCAACGTTTTCCTATCGCAGTCATGCTGATCGAGGTGAACTGAATCAATTTTCCCTTTCACAGTAGGGTGTAAGCCTTGGTGAACGGCCTTCTGCCAGGCTGTCCTTACCGCCTCTTCAACAGTTTCCTCTTGTAACCATCTAGCCTCAAAACGTCGCTTGAACTAGGGTCTATTCTTTGCTACACCAGAGAGATATTCTGTATCTAACAAGACGGGTCGATGATCAGATTTTCCCATCTCCAGGTTGCACAAGCCTGCATACGGGTGCATTGAAGGAAATATGCCCTAGAGGCAATAATAAAGTTATTATTTATTTCCTTATATCATGATAAATGTTTATTATTCATGCTAAGAATTGTATTAACCGGAAACATAATACATGTCTGAATACATAGACAAACAGAGTGTCACTAGTATGCCTCTACTAGACTAGCTCGTTAATCAAAGATGGTTATGTTTCCTAACCATGAGCAAAGAGTTGTTATTTGATTAACAAGGTCACATCATTAGTTGAATGATCTGATTGACATGACCCATTCCATTAGCTTAGCACCCGATCGTTTAGTATGTTGCACTTGCTTTCTTCATGACTTATACATGTTCCTATAACTATGAGATTATGCAACTCCCGTTTGCCGGAGGAACACTTTGGATGCTACCAAACGTCACAACGTAACTGGGTGATTATAAATGAGTACTACAGGTGTCTCCAATGGTAGATGTTGGGTTGGCGTATTTCGAGAATAGGATTTGTCACTCCGATTGCCGGAGAGGTATCTCTGGGCCCTCTCGGTAATGCACATCACTTAAGCCTTGCAAGCATTGCAACTAATGAGTTAGTTGCGGGATGATGTATTACGGAACGAGTAAAGAGACTTGCCGGTAACGAGATTGAACTAGGTATTGGATACCGACGATCGAATCTCGGGCAAGTAACATACCGATGACAAAGGGAACAACGTATGTTGTTATGCGGTCTGACCGATAAAGATCTTCGTAGAATATGTAGGAACCAATATGGACATCCAGGTCCCGCTATTGGTTATTGACCAGAGATGTGTCTCAGTCATGTCTACATTGTTCTCGAACCATAGGGTCCGCACGCTTAACGTTACGATGACAGTTATTATGAGTTTATACATTTTGATGTATTGAAGGTTGTTCGGAGTCCCGGATGTGATCACGGACATGACGAGGAGTCTCGAAATGGTCGAGACATAAAGATTGATATATTGGAAGCCTATGTTTGGACATCGGAAGTGTTCCGGGTGAAATTGGGATTTTACCGGAGTACCGGGAGGTTACCGGAACCCCCCGGGAATCATATGGGCCATAGTGGGCCTTAGTGGAAAGGAGAAGGGGGCAGCCCAAGGTGGCCGCGCGCCCCCCCTCCCCTAGTCCTATTAGGACTAGGAGAGGTGGCCGCCCCCCTCTCTCTCTTTCCCCCTTGAGGATTCCTATTCCAACTAGGATGGGGGGGGGGGAGTCCTACTCCCGGTAGGAGTAGGACTCCTCCTGGCGCGCCCCAAGGCTGGCCGCACCTCTCCCCCCTTGCTCCTTTATATATAGGGGCAGGGGCACCTCTAGACACACAAGTTGATCATTGTGATCGTTCCTTAGCCGTGTGTGGTGCCCCCTGCCACCATATTCCACCTCGATCATATCGTTGTAGTGCTTAGGCGAAGCCCTGCGTCGGTAGAACATCAATATCGTCACCACGCCGTCGTGCTGATGGAACTCCTCCCCGAAGCTTTGCTGGATCGGAGCCCGGGGATCATCATCGAGCTGTACATGTGCTAAGAACTCGGAGGTGCCGGAGTAACGGTGCTTGGATCGGTCGGATCGGGAAGAAGACGTACGACTACTTCCTCTACGTTGTGTCAACGCTTCCACTGCGATCTACAAGGGTACGTAGATCAGACTCTCCCCCTCATTGCTATGCATCACAATGATCTTGCGTGTGCGTAGGAATTTTTTTGAAATTACTACGTTCCCCAACAGTGGCATCCGAGCCTAGGTTTTATGGTTTGATGTTATTTGCACGAGTAGAACACAAGTGAGTTGTGGGCGATACAAGTCATACTGCCTACCAGCATGTCATACTTTGGTTCAGCGGTATTGTTGGACGAGACGACCCGGACCAACATTACGCGTACAATTACGCGAGACCGGTTCCCTCGACGTGCTTTGCACATAGATGGCTTGCGGGCGACTGTCTCTCCAACTTTAGTTGAACCGAGTGTGGCTACGCCCGGTCCTTGAGAAGGTTAAAACGGAGTCTATTTGACAAACTATCATTGTGGTTTTGATACGTAGGTGAGATCGGTTCTTGCTTAAAGCCCGTAGCAGCCACGTAAAACTTGCAACAACAAAGTAGAGGACGTCTAACTTGTTTTTGCAGGGCATGTTGTGATGTGATATGGTCAAGGCATGATGCTAAAGTTTATTGTATGAGATGATCATGTTTTGTAACCGAGTTTTGTAACCGAGTTATCAGCACAGAGATGCACCGTTGCCAAAGTTCGTCATGCCCAGACACCACATGATGATCGGGTGTGATAAGCTCTACGTCCATCTACAACGGGTGCAAGCCAGTTTTGCACAGGCAGAATACTCAGGTTAAACTTGACGAGCCTAGCATATGCAGATATGGCCTCGGAACACGGAGTCCAAAAGGTCGAGCGTGAATCATATAGTAGATATGATCAACATAACGATGTTCACCATTGAAAACTACTCCATCTCACATGATGATCGGTTATGGTTTAGTTGATTTGGATCACGTAATCACTTAGAGGATTAGAGGGATGTCTATCTAAGTGGGAGTTCTTAAGTAATTTGATTAATTGAACTTAAACTTATCATGAACTTAGTACCTGATAGTATCTTGCTTGTTTATGTTGATTGTAGATAGATGGCTCGTGCTGTTGTTCCATTGAATTTTAATGGGTTCCTTGAGAAAGCAAATTTGAAAGATGATGGTAGCAATTACACGGACTGGGTCCATAATTTGAGGATTATCCTCATTGCTGCTTAGAAGAATTACGTCCTGGAAGCACCGCTGGGTGCCAGGCCTGCTGCTGGAGCAACACCAGATGTTATGAACGTCTGGCAGAGCAAAGCTGATGACTACTCGATAGTTCAGTGTGCCATGCTTTACGGCTTAGAATCGGGCTTCAACGACGTTTTGAACGTCATGGAGCATATGAGATGTTCCAGGAGTTGAAGTTAATATTTCAAGCAAATGCCCGGATTGAGAGATAGAAGTCTCCAATAAGTTCTATAGCTGCAAGATGGAGGAGAACAGTTCTGTCAGTGAGCATATACTCAAAATGTCTGGGTATAACAATCACTTGATTCAGATGGGAGTTAATCTTCTAGATGATTGCGTCATTGACAGAATTCTCCAATCACTGCCACCAAGCTACAAGAGCTTCGTGATGAACTATAATATGCAAGGGATGAACAAGACTATTCCCGAGCTCTTCGCAATGCTGAAAGCTGCGGAGGTAGAAATCAAAAAGGAGCATCAAGTGTTGATGGTTAACAAGACCACTAGTTTCAAGAAAAAGGGCAAAGGGATGAAGAAGGGGAACTTCAAGAAGAACGGCAAGCAAGTTGCTGCTCAGGAGAAGAAACCCAAGTCTGGACCTAAGCCTGAAACTGAGTGCTTCTACTGCAAGCAGACTGGTCACTGGAAGCGGAACTGCCCCAAGTATTTGGCGGATAAGAAGGATGGCAAGGTGAACAATATGTGATATACATGTTATTGATGTGTACCTTACTAGAGCTCGCAGTAGCACCTGGGTATTTGATACTGGTTCTGTTGCTAATATTTGCAACTCGAAACAGGGACTACGGATTAAGCGAACACTGGTGAAGGACGAGGTGATGATGCGCGTGGGAAACGGTTCCAAAGTCGATGTGATCGCGGTCGGCATGCTACCTCTACATCTACCTTCGGGATTAATATTAGACCTAAATAATTGTTATTTGGTGCCAGCGTTAAGCATGAACATTATATCTGGATCTTGTTTGATGCGAGACGGTTATTCATTTAAATCAGAGAATAATGGTTGTTCTATTTATATGAGTAATATCTTTTATGGTCATGTACCTTTGAAGAGTGGTCTATTTTTAATGAATCTCGACAGTAGTAACACACATATTCATAATGTTGAAGCCAAAAGATGCAGAGTTGATAATGATAGTGCAACTTATTTGTCGCACTACCGTTTAGGTCATATCGGTGTAAAGCGCATGAAGAAACTCCATACTGATGGGCTTTTGGAACCTCTTGATTATGAATCACTTGGTACTTGCGAACCGTGCCTCATGGGCAAGATGACTAAAACACCGTTCTCCGGTACTATGGAGAGAGCAACAAATTTGTTGGAAATCATACATACCGATGTATGTGGTCCGATGAATATTGAGGCTCGTGGCGGATATCGTTATTTTCTCACCTTCACAGATGATTTAAGCAGATATGGGTATATCTACTTAATAAAACACAAGTCTGAAACATTTGAAAAGTTCAAAGAATTTCAGAGTGAAGTTGAAAATCATCGTAACAAGAAAATAAAGTTTCTACGATCTGATCGTGGAGGAGAATATTTGAGTTACGAGTTTGGTGTACATTTGAAAATTTGTGGAATAGTTTCGCAACTCACGCCACCCGGAACACCACAGCGCAATGGTGTGTCCGAATGCCGTAATCGTACTTTACTAGATATGGTGCGATCTATGATGTCTCTTACTGATTTACCGCTATTGTTTTGGGGATACGCTCTAGAGACGGCCGCATTCACGTTAAATAGGGCACCATCAAATCCGTTGAGACGACGCCTTATGAACTGTGGTTTGGCAAGAAACCAAAGTTGTCGTTTCTTAAAGTTTGGGGCTGCGATGCTTATGTGAAAAAACTTCAACCTGATAAGCTCGAACCCAAATCGGAGAAATGTGTCTTCATAGGATACCCAAAGGAGACTGTTGGGTACACCTTCTATCACAGATCCGAAGGCAAGACATTCGTTGATAAGAATGGATCCTTTCTAGAGAAGGAGTTTCTCTCGAAAGAAGTGAGTGGGAGGAAAGTAGAACTTGACGAGGTAACTGTACCTGCTCCCTTGTTGGAAAGTAGTACATCACAGAAAACTATTTCTGCGACACCTACACCAATAAGTGAGGAAGTTAATGATCCTGATCATGAAACTTCATAACAAGATGCTACTGAACCTCGTAGATCAACCAGAGTGAGATCCGCACCAGAGTGGTACGGTAATCCAGTTCTGGAAATCATGCTACTAGATCATGATGAACCTATGAACTATGAAGAAGCGATGGTGAGCCCAGATTCCGCAAAGTGGCTAGAAGCCATGAAATCTGAGATGGGATCCATGTATGAGAACAAAGTATGGACTTTGGTTGACTTGCCCGATGATCGGCAAGCAATTGAGAATAAATGGATCTTCAAGAAAAAGACTGACGCTGATGGTAATGTTACTGTCTACAAAGCTCGACTTGTCGCAAAAGGTTTTCAACAAGTTCAAGGAGTTGACTACGATGAGATCTTCTCACCCGTAGCGATGCTTAAGTCTGTCAGAATCATGTTAGCAATTGCCGCATTTTATGATTATGAAATTTGGCAGATGGATGTCAAAACTGCATTCATGAATGGATTTCTGGAAGAAGAGTTGTATATGATGCAACCGGAAGGTTTTGTCGATCCAAAGGGAGCTAACAAAGTGTGCAAGCTCCAGCGATCCATTTATGGACTGGTGCAAGCCTCTCGGAGTTGGAATAAACGCTTTTATAGTGTGATCAAAGCATTTGGTTTTATACAGACTTTCGGAGAAGCCTGTATTTACAAGAAAGTGAGTGGGAGCTCTGTAGCATTTCTGATATTATATGTGGATGACATATTACTGATTGGAAATGATATAGAATTTCTGGATAGCATAAAGGGATACTTGAATAAGAGTTTTTCAATGAAAGACCTCGGTGAAGCTGCTTACATATTAGGCATAAAGATCTATAGAGATAGATCAAGACGCTTAATTGGACTTTCACAAAGCACATACCTTGACAAGATTTTGAAGAAGTTCAAAATGGATCAAGCAAAGAAAGGGTTCTTGCCTGTGTTACAAGGTGTGAAGTTGAGTCAGACTCAATGCCCGACCACTGCAGAAGATAGAGAGAAAATGAAAGATGTTCCCTATGCTTCAGCCATAGACTCTATCATGTATGCAATGCTGTGTACCAGACCTGATGTGTGCCTTGCTATAAGTTTAGCAGGGAGGTACCAAAGTAATCCAGGAGTGGATCACTGGACAGCGGTCAAGAACATCCTGAAATACCTGAAAAGGACTAAGGATATGTTTCTCGTATATGGAGGTGACAAAGAGCTCACCGTAAGAGGTTACGTTGATGCAAGCTTTGACACTGATCCGGACGATTCTAAATCGCAAACCGGATACGTGTTTACATTAAACGGTGGAGCTGTCAGTTGGTGCAGTTCTAAACAAAGCGTCGTAGCGGGATCTACATGTGAAGTGGAGTACATAGCTGCTTCGGAAGCAACGAACGAAGGAGTTTGGATGAAGGAGTTCATATCCGATCTAGGTGTCATACCTAGTGCATCGGGTCCAATGAAAATTTTTTGTGACAATACTGGTGCAATTGCCTTAGCAAAGAATCCAGATTTCACAAAAGGACCAAGCACATCAAGAGATGCTTCAATTCCATCCGGGATCTAGTCCAGGTGGGAGACATAGAGATTTGCAAGATACATACGGATCTGAATATTGCAGACCCGTTGACTAAGCCTCTTCCACGAGAAAAACATGATCAGCACCAAGGCTTCATGGGTGTTAGAATCATTACTGTGTAATCTAGATTATTGACTCTAGTGCAAGTGGGAGACAGAAGGAAATATGCCCTAGAGGCAATAATAAAGTTATTATTTATTTCCTTATATCATGATAAATGTTTATTATTCATGCTAAGAATTGTATTAACCGGAAACATAATACATGTGTGAATACATAGACAAACAGAGTGTCACTAGTATGCCTCTACTAGACTAGCTCGTTAATCAAAGATGGTTATGTTTCCTAACCATGAGCAAAGAGTTGTTATTTGATTAAGGAGGTCACATCATTAGTTGAATGATCTGATAGACATGACCCATTCCATTAGCTTAGCACCCGATCGTTTAGTATGTTGCAATTGCTTTCTTCATGACTTATACATGTTCCGATAACTATGAGATTATGCAACTCCCGTTTGCCGGAGGAACACTTTGGGTGCTACCAAACGTCACAACGTAACTGGGTGATTATAAAGGAGTACTACAGGTGTATCCATTGGTAGATGTTGGGTTGGCGTATTTCGAGAATATGATTTGTCACTCCGATTGTCGGAGAGGTATCTCTGGGCCCTCTCGGTAATGCACATCACTTAAGCCTTACAAGCATTGCAACTAATGAGTTAGTTGCGGGACGATGTATTACGGAACGAGTAAAGAGACTTGCCGGTAACGAGATTGAACTAGGTATTGGATATCGACGATCGAATCTCGGGCAAGTAACATACCGATGACAAAGGGAACAACGTATGTTGTTATGCGGTCTGACCGATAAAGATCTTCGTAGAATATGTAGGAACCAATATGGGCATCCAGGTCCCGCTATTGGTTATTGACCGGAGATGTGTCTCAGTCATGTCTACATTGTTCTCGAACCGTAGGGTCCGCACACTTAACGTTACGATGACAGTTATTATGAGTTTATGCATTTTGATGTACCGAAGGTTGTTCGGAGTCTCGGATGTGATCACAGACATGACGAGGAGTCTTGAAATGGTCGAGACATAAAGATTGATCTATTGGAAGCCTATGTTTGGACATCGGAAGTGTTCCGGGTGAAATTGGGATTTTATCGGAGTACCGGGAGGTTACTGGAACCCCCCGGGAATCATATGTGCCATAGTGGGCCTTAGTGGAAAGGAGAAGGGGGCAGCCCAAGGTGGCCGCGCGCCTCCCCCCTCCCCTAGTCCTATTAGGACTAGGAGAGGTGGCCGGCCCCCCTCTCTCTCTTCCCCCCTTGAGGATTCCTATTCCAACTAGGATTGGGGGGGGGGAGTCCTACTCCCGGTAGGAATAGGACTCCTCCTGGCCCGCCCCAAGGCTGGCCGCACCTCTCCCCCCTTGCTCCTTTATATACAGGGGCATGGGGCACCTCTAGACACACAAGTTGATCATTGTGATCGTTCCTTAGCCGTGTGCGGTGCCCCCTGCCACCATATTCCACCTCGATCATATCGTTGTAGTGCTTAGGCGAAGCCCTGCGTTGGTAGAACATCAAGATCGTCACCACGCCGTCGTGCTGACGGAACTCCTCCCCGAAGCTTTGCTGGATCGGAGCCCGGGGATCGTCATCGAGCTGTACGTGTGCCAAGAACTCGGAGGTGCCGGAGTAACGTTGCTTGGATCGGTCGGATCAGGAAGAAGACGTACGACTACTTCCTCTACGTTGTGTCAATGCTTCCGTTGCGATCTACAAGGGTACGTAGATCAAACTCTCCCCCTCGTTGCTATGCATCACCATGATCTTGCGTGTGCGTAGGAATTTTTTTGAAATTACTATGTTCCCCAACATGCATGCCCATCCATTCAGCGTTTGTAACAACTCTATCTAAGCTTTCCTTCAGTCTGCCTATAAACCATGCGAACTTATCGCCAACATACCCCATATCCTCTAAGGAGCAGTCAGAAAGAGCATCTTGGAACGCTGCCAGACGGGATTGATGTCGTGGCACCCCACCCTCCTTCTCAGAGGACAGCAAGATCTCGTTGAAGTCACCAATGATGACCCACGATAGCCTAGAGTGTGCATGCAGGTCTCGGATGTACTGATAAGTGCAGTCCTTGTGCTCCCAGCTAGGCTCTCCGTAGATTCCAGTCAACCTCCATATGTTTCCATTTGTTTCATGCACATTCACATCAATTCCCGCAAGAGTGGTGGTTTGGGAGTAGATCATCACCTCCTTCTTCCAAACCATCAAGAGCCCACCCTTTCTCCCATCCATGCTTTGTGCAACTATTCTTTCATCCATGCCAAGTTTCCTCATTAGCGCTTCTGCCTTATCATCATCCAAGTGTGTTTCAGACAGAAAAAACACATCGGGTTTATGCCGCCTCTGGAACTCCAGAAGTGACTGAACTGTCAGGGCGCCTAAGATGCCCCGACAGTTCCAGCTTATAATCTTCATTGGCCCCGGCGATCACCCTCAAGGGGTATCACCGATTCATCAATCGGTAGGCTAGCTGCAGCTGATGTCGCCCTCAACCTCTTAGGATCATGAATCTTTTCTGGTGTACTCATTTGGCTCTTCTCCACTATTGCACTTTTCCCAGCTTTGAGCAGCCCAACTTTCTCATTGACAAATCCTGGTGGTGGAGTTAAGCCATCCCTCCCACCATGTTGTAGCACCACTCCATCTTGACAATAAGCCTTTTTTTGCCATCGGGACAACAACCCCCTGGTTACTCGACCTCCCATGATCTAGCTCCATATCATTATTTTCTTCAGAATTTGGGTCACCCGAGTTACCTCTTCCTCTTCCCAGATCATCCCTCTCCCTAGGTCTTCCCATGTTTGTCCTTCCTCTACCACTGCCAGATCCACCAGAGGGACCATCAAAGTTCACCAGAAGCCAATCTCCCCACTCGCAATCCTCTGCCTTGTGCATGCCATCCCCGCATTCAGTTACCAGATGTCCGATCAGGCCACAAAAATCACAGAAATCAGGCAGCTTTTCGTATTCAACATGGTACCTTTTACTCTCCTTCAACGTCAGCAGAACAAACTGAACAATGGGGGTGTCCAGCATTATGTGCACTCGGGCTCTCAAGTATTTTGCTGGGTTGATACGACCCTCATTGACAACAACTTTGATAGGGGGATGCCCACCTTCCTGGCTATTTTCTCAGCAATCTCTGTTTTCTTCATGAGGCCATCCGGTATGCCAATTATGCGTGCCCAGACCGCAATCCGATCTAGTTTGTACTCCTCTACATTCGTCAATCCATCATATTCTTCCAGCACTACCGCGGCGTTTCTGAATAGCCATGGGCCGCTGTTCATAACGCGATTCCAATCGCCCAAGCACATGAATGGGCAAGGAAGATGTTTGGTTTCTTATCCTTAAAGATCACTCCCTGCACCGGCGACCAGGCGTTCCTCCTCTCCTTATACAAAGCGACATGACTGAAGGGTTTGGACGTATAAACCCTAAAATTTCAATCCAACGTGTTTCTTCTATTAATCCTTCAATCTCTCCTGACAGATCCAGATCCTCTTCTTCCTCTTCATGGAGGTTCAGCCCTGAAAACCTATCTTCCAGATTTGCATCTGTTCCTCGCGCATCGCGCCCACCTCCACTTCCTGACGCATCGCCCACCGACGCCTTTCCAATCCCTCTTCCCGCCATGCAGTCCGTCAAGGGGAGCCAATGGCTATCTGGGATCACGCACAAATCATCGCGGAGAGTCCATACGTGAGAATTTGGTGTAGATGTGATATATGTGGAACCCTAGCGGCGCGCCGCACGGGGATAGGTGGAACCCTAGCTACCTAGGGGAATCGTATGCCGGCGGATAGTTAGTCCGCCTTCTAACTGCGTTTTCCCTCTCGTTAGTGCACGCTTAGGTCTGATATTATTTACATCTTGCGTCAAATACAATCCCTGGCAGATATTGAGTAGTGGTTAAGTTCTCCCAACACATAGTGGGCCCTAAAGGTTGGCCATTATTACTAACAATATGTGTGCCCTCGTTTCTACAGTTCTATCGTCAGTTATCATGTCGTTAGGTACTTGTACCGGTAGTTAAAAATGTCCCAACAGATTTTTAAACCTTTTTCAGGTATTTCTACCAATAGTTAATTATCCCTAATTAAGTGTTGTGGCGTAGTGCACCCGCTTCCATGACGGCAACGACAACCCAAGTGACTCGGTTGTCGATGCTTCTCCATCTCCCTCTTAGCCTGGGTCTGGGAACGGGGAATGAGAGGAATTGCTTGGCAAGTGGGTGAGGGTCGTTGTGTCATTGCGTGGGCAAATCGACGTTTGAGGTTCACATGGTTCGCTTAGTGAGCAAATGGTTCCATGGGTGTGATGTGGCGCCAACCTTGCGCCAAGATCCATGCCGCGCCATCAGACGGAGTATGTTGTAATCTTACAAAAAATCAATCGCAGAAAATCTTCATCCATCATGATCCAACAAAGAAATTACACTTTTCGAAAAAACATTGACAAGAGAACAAACGTTAATTACATATACGAGAGAAAACTCCGGAATAATCAACTTCCCGAGCAAAGCCTAAACATAAACCAAAAGCCGCTGTTGACAACTATCCAAATCATTCCCCACATAAAATAAACAGATCACATCACGACTTTACACTTTCTTTTCACAAACACCATGGGCTGTTCAGCTGAGTTCCTTCTCTCCGAGCAGTGCTCTCATCTCATTTCTCTTGCGGATGCCAACCCGGAGACGCCACAGATTGAGAGCAGAGTCTGGCGCCAGAGACGCCAAGAACCACTGGACGGAGTGGCGCCAGTAGGGGACGCATCTCGGCTCGTAGCCAATGCAACGAATGGCAGCTTTGACGTACTCCTCGGGCGATGGTATGAACGGAGAGTCGCCCTTAACAGGCGACATCTTGGTGGCCACGTACAAAGGAATCTGCAGTGCACCACAGTAATCCGTTACTAGGATATTTCAATTCAAATCCAAAGTGCGTTTATCCTGTCTTCTGTGACACCGAGTACAGAATCACTTGGAGATCCATGAACTTTGTGTGCATTTCACTAGTAGACGCAAACTATTTCGGGTTTTCTATGTAAAGATGAAGAGGAGACTGCATGCATGCATACCTGGCATTGGACATCCACTCCGTACTGTTTGTATTCGACGCTTAGACTCCGAGATAGTTGATCGATATACCTAACAGGGTGGCCAAATGTAGAAATTAGAAATAGCAACACGTAATGCTGAATCTCATCCTCCTCGTGCTAAAAGCAAAGTTCATATTAGAGGTGTATCCAATAGAACACATATAAAAAACGGTGTGCATCACCATGGACTGTTCAACATCATCGGTTGATGGTTGTGCGCATCGACCAAGGCAGAGGCCGGAAGATTATCCTACATTTAAAATAGAATTATGGGTAGTTCGATGTCATCACATCAAAATTTTCCCGATTTTGGAACTATGAGTTCAAAGTATTTAATTCGGGAGCGAGAAACCGGCTTTACTGTACAGAAATGATACTTAGTATTTAATTTGAATACTATTTCTACAAAAATATACCGATATAAACTTTAGATGTTTTATTTTCAAATGGTATAATTTTTATGTTATATAGTTTATATTAGGGTGATAAAATTGGCAACCTAGGTATTCGTGTAGGAGTTGTAAACTGAAACGGCGGGAGTATCCTTTTGCTCCACTGATTACGGGGTGCGCTGTTTATTGAAAGAACCATAATCTTCCCATCATCCATGGCCATATTAGGTGTGAATTAATATGCCTTGTGTGCTTGGGCCCGGTGGTAGATGTACCAAACGTAGTACTATTTTTTTTAAAATTCCAAACATATTACTATTGGCTGATCCACTATTGTCCAAGCTACTTTTATTCGACCAATCGGTAGTGCAAATATGATGGTAGTACTAGTACTATGTTTAGCATAGGACTACCATGCACTGAACCTTTTTTTCCTCTCTCTCGGAGAGCGCCAAACTTGGCTTAGTTTCACCAAAGGTTACCAGCACACAAAAGAAATGTCGATTAAAAGGTGTCTGTTGAACAATGCACTCCCTCCATTTTTAAATATAAGTTTTTTTTAGAAATTTTAATAGAATACATACATATCAAAATGAGTAATCTACACTGCAAAGTAGATCTATATACACTCGTATTTAGTTCGTATTGAAATCTCTAAAAGAATTTATATTTAGTAACGGAGGGATTAGATTTGAAGGGAACATGTGTGGAACGTAACACAAAAAAACACCGAAGTCCAGGAAGTTGATTTATTAAAACAAAACTAAATAATCGTAATTCACACACAAACCAACAAAAACACAATTCAGGTTATGCAAAAGTAGTGATATGTTTAGTATCTGCATATAACGATAGGAGAAACACCGGAGATTCATCATAATATAAAAGATAATGCATAAAGTTATGGTTTTTCGAAGTCTCAATCAACCGAGATTTTCTTCTCAATCAATTTAATTAAAAAATGCAACTCCACTGAACTGAAGTTGTGCTTTTCTAAATCAATTGAGACTTAAGAAAATCTCAACGAAGACATAGACTTGCAAAAGTTAATCAATAAGATATTTTACTGGTGTTATGAACAGTTGCCATCTACTATGATTTGGTTACTAGAAGTATTTTAAAAAGCAATGATCAGATGAACTGTAGAAATGGAATCAATTGATTCCGTCCATTAAGTAGGCCACGTGGACAGAAGATTAGAGACCCAAAAAACAAAACCACATGGGGACACATGTTGGAGCCTTGTAGCCTGAAACATATTATCACATGTCATTATACTCACAACAAACAGTAACTAATCATTTTGCAAAATGAAAACACTATGGAAGTTTCAGGCTACAGGGCTACCGTACAACCTGCATGGAAGTTTTTACTAATATATCATTAAAATTGAGATCTTAAGAGCAACTCCAACGGTGTGCATCAAAATGCCTCTAAACCTCCGAATCTCATTGGTTCAGCCACTTTTTGCCTTGCAACGCTTTGCATCAAACGTCTGTGGATCAGTTCAGACATCTGAATTTTGACAAATCAGAACTAAACCTGAGGAACTCTGGGGTGTCTAGACAATCCGCTTGGCTCATTGTCAGTTGGATCATATGTCCTCACATTTTATGTGTTGTTTTAGATCTGTCTGACTCACCCTACTATTGGGATTTGATGCCTATTTAATGTGTTCAGCTGGACGACCCTGTCATATCACACACATACTGGCTCTGTTTGGATCATGGGGTTAGAGTTAGTTTGAGTTAGTTGGGGGCTTAAATAACCAAAAAGTATCCAAACACGAAAGGTTAGAGTGGGTTAGTTTTATCTAACCCAACTATCCCGGTGAAAAAGTGCTTATTTGGGTTAAAGTGGGTTAGAAAATAACTCTAACTCTAACTGTGTTAGAGTATCCAAACAGGGCCCACATCCTTCTAGCTCTCTGCTGCCAGAATATTTTACACGTCTCGTCGGAATGGCACACTACAGTGCCGAGCAATTGTAGCCGGCAAGGCAACGCTTGAACGGAGGGGCAGTGCAAGCACGATCGGGGCCTCGCAGGCTGCCGTCGCCAAGTGGAGAGGTAGAGGGTATCCCCCCCACACACACGTGTGGACCCAGAACCTACTACGCAAAGATGGATCTGCATGAGTCATCGTACTTACGCTTTGCTTGCCGCGTACACGGCGTAGAGCGGGAACGCCGGCACCACAACGGACGACCCGGACCCGACGTTGACGATGGCGCCCCTCCCCTTGCCCGCCATCGCGGGCACGACGGCGCGCGAGATCCGCGTGGCCGCCTCCACGTTCACCCGCACCACGGCCTCCCACACCGGGGTCTCCACCTCGTGGAAGTAGGCCGCGCAAGGGTACGTCGCGCCGGCGTTGTTCACCAGGAGCCCCACGTCGAGCCCCTTCACGGCCGCCGCCACCCTCGCCGCGCCCTGCGACAGCTCCGTCGCGTCGCCGGCGAGGTCGAACACCACGCTCTTGACCATGCAGGACGGCGCCGCATCCTTGGCCTCCTTGCTGACGCGGGACAGCTTGGCGGGGTTCCGGCCGACGAGGACGAGGTGGAGCCCCCTGCGCGCGAGCTCGAGCGCCAGCGCTCGGCCGATGCCGTCGGTGGCGCCGGTGACCACCGCCCACGCGCCGTAGCGCAGGCCCAGGTCCTTCCCCCGCCGGAGGAACGCGCGGTACAGCCACGCGAGGAAGGTCGCGGCGGATACAACAACGGCGTGGAGGCCGAGGGCGAGGAAGACCAGAAACCACAGCGGCGGCGGCGGCGGCGAGCCTGCCCCGCCGGCCGTCGAGACAATCTCTTCCAACTGAGGCATGGACTCGGGTAGCTCGCGAGCAGATCGAAGCACAAGAAAGGAACGAAGATGCAGTACTAAGCAAGTCGTGCTGCCATTAACTACAAGCCCGCAACAGCTAAGCCCCTGCTCGAGTCGGGACACAGATCAGGCAGCCATGAAGCACTAGCTCGGGGCTTGTACCGACCCGGCTTTGCTATTTTCAGAGCATATCATAGTAGTACGTAGGTAGAACCTTTAAATGGCTCGATTGAATGCAAAGGCGCCGTGGTGCCCAGCAGAGCCCACGAAGCGGTTGGGCATTATCGCCGCTGTGGAGAAGTCAGGAATTTTGCATGCATGGATGCTTGTACACTTGTCGAGTCAACAGTGTAATGGAGCTGGCGAGCAGCGGCGACGAGATGAGACGATCCGGCGGATCTATCAACCACCGCTGCCAAAATTTTGAATGACAAATGTACATTTAGTTGTGGACGAAGGGAGTAGAGATGTAAACCGTTTCCGTTTAATCCTGTTTAAACTCACTTAAGATCTAATAGTTTAATAGTTTGTTTTCTAAGATGAACTACTGAGCTAGCTAAAACTAATTAAACGGTAGTACTTACGAACGTCATTTATTTGCCATTTACATGCTTATACGAAAGTCTTATGTAAAGTTCCAACTAACCCAACCCCATTCCGGGGTGGCCCCTTTCTCCCTCATCTCCAATCACAAATCGCCACATTGTTCATTACGTATGTGTAGCATTACTTAGCACTAAGCTCTCAAATCCTGAAAACTCCACCAAGCTTAACATGGGGCTTATGGCTGAGAGGACCGTCAAGCAGCCGCCTCCATGAGAACGGCGAAACCACCGCTCGTACAATAATACTAGACATACGGACCCATTCCGGCCATGTTACAGATTCTCCTTCTAACTGATTGTTATAGAAACAAAAGACAGAAACAGGCAGCCGCCGCCTCTTCCTAAAAAAAAGTTAGGGTTTGTGTCTCTCGCCGGTTCCGTTTAGGTTCGCCTCGTCTCCGGTGGCCCTAGGGTCATGGGGCACGGTGGATCCTGGCAAGGGCCAGCGGAAGGGCTTCGTTGTTAGTCCTTCCTTTCAGATTTGTTAGGGTTTATGTTCTGCTCAGAAAGGTGAGACGGCGGAGTCTTCTTGAAAATGGAATAAATGTCTCATCACCTAGCCATCGTTTCGGTGACGCGTCTAGCATCGTTGGTGGACTTGTGGAGGTGTGTCTCCCATGGATATATCCTCGGTGGATTTGCTCGGATCTGGTTGTTGTTCGTCTATGTTCGTGTGTCTTCGGATTGGATCATTTCGATCTACCTTATTCTTCATCCGCGGCTGTTGCTATTCTGATGCGTTGGTCCTATGGGGCCTTAGCACGACGACTTCTCGACTGTCTACTACAACAAGTTGTGTCCGACTCCGGCGAAGGAGGGGCGATGACGGCGGCGCGTGTTCGGCTCGCTTCAGTGCTTGTAGTCGTCGCTAGGTGGTCTATGGGTCTGGATGTAATTTTCATTATTTCTGATGTTCATTGTACTCTCATGATTGAAGATGAGATGAGAAGTTTCCTCGCAAAAAAAATTCTCCTTCTAACTAATCTTTGCACCACCTGAATTTCAGCTTGGATGGACCCCCTTCCTCCCCCAATTTTGAATTCTAATGGTCCACATAAATAGTCCGTTAAACTCATTAGAGAATTTGTTGATGTAGCATTATTCCCGCTTGTACAAGGGCTCTCATGAACGATCCTCTTATCTTATCTCAAACGTTTTTTAAGAACCCATCAAAGTTGTCAAAACTGGTTAACAGTGGAAGGTCATGTATAGTTGTCCATGGGTGTTCTGTTCCACTCGAACCAACATAAAACTCAAGTTTGTCTTGTCTTGATTTAAGAATGAGGACGCTAAGAGTATCTCCAGCTGTTGGCCTCCCAGGCAGCGCTTTTACGCGCCCTCTAGAGGCGAGCCGACGCTAAATCGGCGCGGGGGCCGGTTGGCCGTCCAGCCATCGCCCCCAGGTCGCCCAGGCATCGATATTGGTTCACTTTTTGACCCACTTTCGGCGAATTAAGGGCCCATATGGGCGAGAATAGGCCCATATTCGACGGGGTTCGCCATGGTACGGCGTTGAATTATCAGCATATAAATATTTTTGTATCACATAGTTCATCACAGAAAATCAAATAGTGCAACAACAAATAGTTCAATACAAATCATATAGTTCAACAAATAAAAACTCATATTTCATCACGCGTCGCGCCCGGCGTCGCCCTTGAGCCTCCATAGGTGCTCTATCAGATCCTGCTGCAGTTGATGATGCACCTGTGGGTCTTGGATCTCCTGACACATACTAAGGTAGGCAATCCAGGTTGCCGGTAGCTGGTGATCAACTTCGGCTAGAGGGCCTTGCCTGTAGTATGGTTCAGTGTCAAACACTAGGTCCTCTTGATCGTTTTTGATGATCATGTTGTGCAAGATGAGACAACAAGTCATGATCTCCCACATTTGATCTTTCGACCAGGTCTGAGCGGGGTACCGGACAACAGCAAATCAAGATTGGAACACACCAAATGTCCGCTCGACATCCTTCCTGCAAGCCTCCTGAATCTTCACAAATCAGGCGTTCTTGCCTCCTGGCACAGGGTTTGAGATGGTCTTCACAAATGTCGACCATCTCGGATAGATGCCATCAGCTAGATAGTACCCCTTGTTGTAGTGCCGCCCGTTGATCTCGAAGTTCACCGAAGAAGAGTGACCTTCAACAAGCTTGGCAAAGACAGGAGAGCACTGCAGCACGTTGATGTCATTGTGAGTTCCTGGCATACCAAAGAAGGAGTGCCAAATCCAGAGGTCCTGTGTGGCCACCGCCTCAAGTACCACACTGCAACCGCCTTTGGCGCCTTTGTACATCCCCTGCCAAGCAAATGGGAAATTCCTCCATTTCCAATGCATACAGTCGATGCCTCCAAGCATCCCAGGAAATCTTCTTGCTGCATTCTGTGCTAGGATCCGAGCAGTGTCTTCGTATTGGGTGTTCTAAAGTATTGCGGTCCAAACACTGCCACCACTGCCCGACAGCACTTGTAGAAACACTCTATGCTGGTGGACTCGGCCATGCGCCCATAGTCGTCGAGTGAATCACCGGGAGCTCCGTATGCAAGCATCCTCATCGCTTTCATGCACTTCTGGATCGAGGTGAATCCAAGTTTGCCGGTGCAATCCATCTTGCACTTGAAGTAGTTGTCGAACTCCCGGATGGAATTCACAATCCTGAGGAAGAGCTTTCGGCTCATCCGATAACGGCGCCTGTTGAGGCATATCTCTCTCGATGTGGTTTTGGTGATTGATGACAATGTGTTTGCGGACTAATCGTGTGCTTTGAGCATTTCAGAGATTCATCCTTGGCACGAGACGATTTCTTCCCCTCGAAGTGTCATTCAAGACGGTGTAGCTCTTTCGTTTCTCTTTTTGTGGACTAGTTGCGTAGAGGGCACCGTACTATCAAGAGGGGTCTGCTGTGGTATTGCTTGGGTGGAATCAACACGTACACATCCGCTTCTCACCCTCCGAGCCCTTCCGCTTCGATAGGGAGATCTTTTCTCTGCTTGTGTGTCTTGTCTGGGTCCCAGCGGTAGTACCGTGGTACCCAGCGGTAGTACCGCTGAGGGGTCACAAGTGGCAGTACCGCTCCGCAGCGGTAGTACCGCCGGTGACTCCGCAGCAGTACTACGCTGGCTTGCCAGGTTCCTACCGCCTTGACTCGAGGGCTCTTTTTCTCGTGTCGGGTTTTGCGGCACTAGTTGCGGCAGTAGAGGCGGTAGTGCCGCTTCTCAGCGGTAGTACCGCCCTTACCACCGCGGTAGTACCGTCTAGGTCCAGGTCCCTGCCTCTCTCCTTTGCGTGGCAGTACCGCTAGGTGGAACGGCAGTACCACTGGCTCAGCGGTAGTACCGCCCTTACCACCACAGTAGTACCGCTTTGCGTCCAGGTCCCTGATTCTCTCCTTTGCGCGGTAGTACCGCTAGGTGGAACGGCAGTACCGCTAGCTCAGCGGTAGTACCGCCCACCCAAGCGGTACTACCACCCTTTGCGGGGCTGTTTAGTGGGGCAATGGTTGGATTGTTGCCCTCACTATAAAAGGGGGTCCCCTTCTTCCCCGTTGACCTATCGCTTCCCCCTCAAGCTCCATTAATGCTCCAAGCTCCATTTTCGCCCGATCTATCTCTCTAGCCAATCAAACTTGTTGATTTGCTTGGGAGTGGTTGAGAAGGCCCCGATCTACACTTCCACCAAGAGATTTTCGATTCCCCCACCTATCCCTAGCGGATCTTTTTACTCTTGGGTGTTTGAGCACCCTAGACGGTTGAGGTCACCACGGAGTCATAGTCCATTGCGGTGAAGCTTCGTGGTATTGTTGGGAGCCTCCGATTAAGTTGTGGAGATTGCACCAACCTTGTTTTTAAAGGTCCGGTCGCCGCCTTCAAGGGCACCAATAGTGGAATCACGGCATCTCGCATTGTGTGAGGGCGTGAGGAGAATACGGTGGCCCTAGTGGCTTCTTGGGAAGCATTGTGCCTCCACACCGCTCTAACGGAGATATACTTCCCCTCAAAAGGAAGGAACTTCGGTAACACATCCTTGTCTTCACCGGATCCACTCTTGGTCATCTCTTACCTTTACTTGTGCAAACTCTTTAGTGTTACTTCTCTTGCTTGCTTGCTTGTTTGTTGTTGTTGCATCATATAGTTTGCTCACCTAGTTGCACATCTAGACAACCTACTTTGATGCAAAGTTTAATTTGGTAAAGAAAAGTTAAAAATTGTTAGTTGCCTATTCACCCCCCCCCCCCTCTAGTCAACCATATCGATCCTTTCAGCGCCGAAATATTTTGTCGCCATGAAGTGGAGCATCGGCGAAGTAGTCGGAGTAGAGCATGCAGTAGCCTTCGAGACGATGCTGGTTCTTTGCTTTCACCCGCCCCGGCGCCAAGCCACCTCACCGCGGCTTTTCATTGCTCGCCAGCAGCTGGGAGAGGGCGGCGAGCACCATGAGATGCTCTTTTTCTGGACGTCGGCCTCGGCTTCCTCCTCAGGCAGCGCGGCGAGCACTTCCTCGTCATCTGAGTCCATCGCCGAGGCAGACAAATCGCCGAACACCTTGTGCCCGCTGGGCGTGTACCCGCCGCTAAACTGCCCCTCCGCGGCCGAAAACGGCGCCCGGAAATGCCCAGCTGCTGTTGGAGGGGCTGCCGCGGCGAACCTCTGCTATTTTTCCGGGGGGAAATGGCTATCTAGCGGTGAAGGGCGGCGGGCGGCGCCGGGATATACCTAGTGGCGGCAGAGGTCACGCGGGGGGGGGGGAGGCGAGTCGGGAAAGAAAATCTTGACTTTTCACCTGATGGCGTGGGCCAGTCGTGCTTTTCCCTTGCGCTGGAGCCCCCGATCGCCCCCCAGTGCACCGGGTTCGGCCTGTGACCGCCGGGCGGAAAAAAGGGCCGAACCGGCGCTTTTCGATGTCCTGGGGCCATGGCTGGGGCCTTTTTTTGGCGCCGGCACCGAAAAAGTGGCCTAGGGGGCCTGTTGGGAGCGCGTCTGGAGATGCTCTAACCACATGTGAGGTTTATGGGCCTGCTCGACGAGTACCTAGAAACTAGAGATTTTTTGACGAAAAAGGATTTTACCCTGCTTTATATTATCGAAATATGTATCTGGCAACTGTGTGGCAGTAGGGGTGGAAACGGATTGGATGCGGATCGGATAGTGCTCTTGCCACTTCCATTTTCATATTTTCAAAACGAATACGAATCCGAATACGGATGTTATCGGATACGGATGCGGCTCGGATATTATTCGAATACGGATACGTATCGTATATTTTCTTGATTCGGAACGGATACGAATAATATCAACATATTGCTTAAGTAAATTAGTCGATAGCTATGTGACCTGAAATAATCAACTTGTGACATACAATAAGTCAATGATAAATAGGTTTATGAATAAATACTATTGTAATGCATAATAATTTATAAGTTTAATCATATAAAGAATAATATTTGACCACTTATTTGGCTTTTATGTTGGATAATTGGAATATTGGGTCTAGAATTTTGAAAATTACCTCTCATAATCTTATTCGGATACGGATATATCCACTTTCATATCCATATTTGTCTCAAAATCTTGTACCATATTTTATTTTTTATTTGTTTAATAAATTCGGATACGGATAATTTTCATTTCCATTTTGGTTCGGATGCGGATGTTTCGGATACGAATAGGCATTTTTTCGAATGCGAATATCGGATATTTCAGATTATCCGCTACCAATTTCCACCCCTATGTGGCAGATTGCAAAACTGCCACACGATCTCATCAAGGTCTGTTTTAAATCTAGTGGACACGATCCCGCCTGGCAGCCCCTTGTTATCTCTCTCCCTCACCCGCTCCAGCCGCGCTGCCAGGAAGGCTTCGTGCGCCTGCGTGACGTGCTCGGCACCGGCCGCGCCGGCAGCCGTCAGTCGCCGGCGTCCCTGCCCGCGTCAGCCCCTTTTCCTTCCCTTCCTCACCATCTCCTCCCTCCTCTCTCTGCGCCTGAGCTCACGCGGATGCAGGTCCGCCTCCCAGCCTCCCTCTGGTACTCCTTCCAACGCCCAACCCCCTAGTGCGATGCCCCCCACCTCCGAGCGTGCCTCCTGCCGCGGATGACCCACTTCATGCCGACCGCGAACAATGCGGCCTGACCACCACGTGCCATTGGAGCACTTTGCCGACCACCGCCCAACCCCCAGCAGCGACCTCCTGCTTGCTGGCCAATTGCGCGACGAAGCCGACGCCCGAAGTCACCTCGCCCGCAACCACACAACACACTGGCAGTGGCCACCGCACTATTTCCCCGCCAGCGCCGGGTTCTATGCCAATGTGCCGGCACCGCTGCATGCCCTGCCTCGCCACCTTGCTTTCCCGTAGGGGCGTCATGAGCAAGTTTGTAATAGAGAGATGCCGCGTCGCCAACCCAAATCCTCTTCCTGCCATGGAGTTCGCTGCGGCCATTCATGTTCTCCACTGTGTGTGAGCTTCCTCTTGGCAGTGTGGCGATGGCCAACGGATGGGAATCATGGATGTGACAAGCCAAGTTTTCCTGATGAGAGTAGGCTGCGAAAGCCGCCTCCTTCGTTCTTTCATAGGATGGGCCGTACAGATTAAGGGAGGAAAGGAGATCATTTGTGGCTCACAGAGTGCACTAGGCTTCCCTCAAGAGATGCGTGTGTGTACATGTCTTGTCTTCTTCGCCTCATTTAGTCCTTCTCCAAGAGTAGGAGCACGCTTGAGTAGGTCGTTACTGCTGCTTATCTCTCTCTATGTATATCTTGTTGTTGCTGCCCTGCTGCCCCACTTCGCCGGCCCACAACGCTTGAGTAGGTAGTTTTGATCCCGGGGAAAATCTCCCCTAATAATAAAGCAGTGACTGTTTCTGGTTGTACGTCGCTGCACATTTTGCAAAAAAGTCCCTGCACTTTCGTGAAATAAACCCGCGATCCAACTTAAGTGAGAGCAGAAAACGTTTCGTGCTTTGCATAAAACCCCCCTGAGATTTCGGTTAATCAACCCGCCATCCTCTTTTAAGTGGGAATAGTAAACTCTTCGATTTATTCAGAAAACCCCCTGAGATTTCGCTTAATTAAGCCACCGTCTGTCTAGGAAATAACCTTTTTTTATTATATAGATTCAAACGTTTTTTTTAATATTCATATCTTTTAAACCGTAACTCCAATTTTAGAATGTTATATATGAAAATTGATTAGAAAAATGTGTACAGTATGAATATAATGTTATTTTTACCTATTAACTATTTTTAAATGCTGTTTAGGAACAGATTCAAATGCTGTAAAAATATTCATATCTTTTAAACCATAACTCCAATTTTAACATGTTATATATGAAAATTGTATAGGAAAATATATGTAAAATTTGAATATGATGTTGTTTCACATGTTAATAATTTTTCGAACGTTGTTTAGGATGGAACGTTAATCAGTAGTGGATGATACGTCTTTTTTTGTACAAGTGCCGATTCAAATTGAAAATAAACACCTTAACAAAAACAAATTGGAGACGAAAGAAACCATCTATAACCATGCATGTCCATCGGCGAGAGTGAGAAAAAAGATAAATGGCAAGACTGATAAGATGCCATATTGAAATAAATAAAGGATGCATCTATTGGGGTCGTGAGTTATGGTTATTGTGTTAGGGCCGTGTGGTTTTTTTTCTCCCGTTGTAACGCACGGGCTTTTTTATTAGTGTTGGAATAAACCACGATTAGTGGCCTTGTTCAGCTCGGACAGATGCAATCATCAAACCGTATAGGTATAGGACTAGTTTAGACTAATTTAGGCCGGCGACTTGTTAATACGTGCATGTGCTAGCGAACTCAAGATCAATCTAGCAGGCAGCTAGGTTGCTTGGTATGTGTGTCTCGGCGGAATCAGCTACCTTGCCTCGATGGATCAGTCTACGTACGTGCAGTCTATACGTACGGTCGGAAAGTACTCGGCCGGTTCGCCGACTGCATGATAGCTCTTGACGAAAAGTAATAGTCTACGAGCACATACGAGGTTTGGGCCAACAAAAAGGCTATTGAAAACACCGCGGTAACATATATATAGGCATCATGGTAATATACACATTACATACATGATAACTTACATACAAACATCTTGATAATTTTGACCGGAGAAAATTTATTGAATAACATACCCTAATAACTTCAGTATAAGTAGCATGATAATATATGAGGCGCATATCCAATAACTTCGTACAAACACCACGATATCATTGACCGGGGAGAACGTTGTGCAAAAACATCCCCTCGATAACTCTATGTAAATACATGGTAATATATGCACCGAAGATCCGATAGCTCAGGTACAAATACAGTGGTAATTGTGAACTTGGGAAAAAAGTTGTTGAAAACACCCTACCACCTGGTACTTCAATGTAAATAGCATGATAATATATGTACCATAGACCTGATAATTTAAATACAAATACCGCCATAACATTTTGACCAAAGGGGGAAGTTGAAAAACAATAACATGGTGATATACGAACCCATACTTGATAACTTATGTACAAACACTACCGTAACATTTGACCAAAGGGGGAAATTTTGTTGAAAAACATATCCCGATAACTTATGTGAAAATAGCACGGTAATATATGAACCGCATACTTGATAACCCACGTACAAACACCACGGTAATTTAGGGGGGGGGGGGGGTGGATTTGTTGACAAATACCCTCGATAACTCATGTGCAAATAGCACGGTAATAAACGAACTGCTGCATACAAACATCGTGGTAACTTTGATCAAGTCAGAAAAGGTTGTTGAAAAATATAATCCCGATAATTTATGTGAAAATAGCACGGTAATATACGAAGCGCGTACCCGATAATTTATGTATAAAACACCGTGGTAACTTTGACCAATGCAAAAAAGTTGTTGTTGAAAACATATCCCCGGTAATTTATGTGAAAATAGCATGATAATGTAGAAATTGCATAACCGGTAACTTGCGTACAAACACCACGGTAACTTTGAACAAGGGAAAAAAGGTAGTTGTTAAAAAACATACCTCCGGTAACTTATGTGAAAGTAACACGAGATAAGTTCATACCCGATGGGTGGTAACTTTTGACCCAATAGCTTACGTACAAACACCGCGATAACTTTTACCAAAGGAAAATACTTGTTGAAAAACATACTCCGACAACTTATGCGAAAATAGCACGGTAACTTGCATAGAACATGTCTCCTGCAAAAAAAACTTGCATAGAACATGTGTGGTAACTTATGTAGACCAAGTGTGATAACTTTTGACCCGAAAAAATGTTTCAAAGATCTCGTCGCGAGAAATCTTTTATATGAAAACGGTTCTTGCATCGGACCGATGGTTTGAGTTATAAAACATTTTGAATTTTTTGAAATATAGGAGAATCTAGATGACATCAGTTTTTTATCATCTAGTGCATGTATGAAATTAGAGGAAGGAATGAACGTGAATGAAGAGTGAGTCACTCTAATACATGCATGCTTGTAATTATATGAAAGGAATGAGGTGTATAGTAGTTTTGCTATATGCTACACATGTACCAAATATCACAGTTCTAAACCCCAAAAATATAAGACAGCTAGCCCGACACGTTTTGAACTTTGCCGCAAATATAAATACACCCCTGCATATTTTTTCAGGCCCACAAGCTGGTTTATGTTTGCTTCTTTGAACTTTGAGCCACTAGGCGGTTGACTCTAGTTTGGGGCTACAGTCCCCTGACGGTTCACAACTTTGTGGCATGTTTTGCTGGGTGAACACCTCAGTGCGGGGCTATGTCCATCTCAATCGTACACACATATGGTTGTGAGCGATTTAGAGTTTCAGTCGGACTTTTGATTCAGATGCCAACTCGCGGGGTCGCTTTCCTGGACTTGAATGTAGCTTGGGGAGTGTTGTAGTCTATCTGTACCCGCTAGTTTGGGCATATGATATGTTCGGCTTGTTGGGGAGCGTTTTATGATTATGAAATATGGCAGATGGATGTCAAAACTGCATTCCTGAATGGATTTCTGGAAGAAGAGTTGTATATGATGCAACCAGAAGGTTTTGTCGATCCAAAGGGAGCTAACAAATTGTGCAAACTCCAGCGATCCATTTATGGACTGGTGCAAGCATCTCGGAGTTGGAATAAACGCTTTGATAGTGTGATCAAAGCATTTGGCTTTATACAGACTTTTGGAGAAGCCTGCATTTACAAGAAAGTGAGTGGGAGCTCTGTAGCATTTCTGATATTATATGTGGATGACATATTGCTGATTGGAAATGATATAGAATTTCTGGATAGCATAAAGGGATACTTGAATAAGAGTTTTTCAATGAAAGACCTCGGTGAAGCTGCTTACATATTGGGCATTAAGATCTATAGAGATAGATCAAGACGCTTAATTGGACTTTCACAAAGCACATACCTTGACAAGATTTTGAAGAATTTCAAAATGGATCAGGCAAAGAAAGGGTTCTTGCCTGTGTTACAAGGTGTGAAGTTGAGTCAGACTCAATGCCCGACCACCGCAGAAGATAGAGAGAAAATGAAAGATGTTCCCTATGCTTCAGCCATAGGCTCTATCATGTATGCAATGCTGTGTACCAGACCTGATGTGTGCCTTGCTATAAGTTTAGCAGGGAGGTATCAAAGTAATCCAGGAGTGGATCACTGGACAGCGGTCAAGAACATCCTGAAATACCTGAAAAGGACTAAGATATGTTTCTCGTATATGGAGGTGACAAAGAGCTCACCGTAAGAGGTTACGTTGATGCAAGCTTTGACACTGATCCGGACGATTCTAAATCGCAAACCGGATACGTGTTTACTTTAAACGGTGGAGCTGTCAGTTGGTGCAGTTCTAAACAAAGCGTCGTAGCGGGATCTACATGTGAAGCGGAGTACATAGCTGCTTCGGAAGCAGCGAACAAAGGAGTCTGGATGAAGGAGTTCATATCCGATCTAGGTGTCATACCTAGTGCATCGGGTCCAATGAAAATCTTTTGTGACAATACTGGTGCAGTTGCTTTGGCAAAGGAATCCAGATTTCACAAAAGGACCAAACACATCAAGAGACGCTTCAATTCCATCCGGGATCTAGTCCAGGTGGGAGACATAGAGATTTGCAAGATACATACGGATCTGAATGTTGCAGACCCGTTGACTAAGCCTCTTCCACGAGCAAAACATGATCAGCACCAAGGCTCCATGGGTGTTAGAATCATTACTGTGTAATCTAGATTATTGACTCTAGTGCAAGTGGGAGACTGAAGGAAATATGCCCTAGAGGCAATAATAAAGTTATTATTTATTTCCTTATATCATGATAAATGTTTATTATTCATGCTAGAATTGTATTAACCGGAAACATAATACATGTGTGAATACATAGACAAACAGAGTGTCACTAGTATGCCTCTACTTGACTAGCTCGTTAATCAAAGATGGTTAAGTTTCCTAACCATGAACAATGTGTTGTTATTTGATTAACAAGGTCACATCATTAGTTGAATGATCTGATTGACATGACCCATTTCATTAGCTTAGCACCCGATCGTTTAGTATGTTGCTATTGCTTTCTTCATGACTTATACATGTTCCTATGACTATGAGATTATGCAACTCCCGTTTGCCGGAGGAACACTTTGGGTGCTACCAAACGTCACAACGTAACTGGGTGATTATAAAGGAGTACTACAGGTGTCTCCAATGGTAGATGTTGGGTTGGCGTATTTCGAGATTAGGATTTGTCACTCCGATTGTCGGAGAGGTATCTCTGGGCCCTCTCGGTAATGCACATTACACAAGCCTTGCAAGCATTGCAACTAATGAGTTAGTTGCGGGATGATGTATTACAGAACGAGTAAAGAGACTTGCCGGTAACGAGATTGAACTAGGTATTGGATACCGACGATCGAATCTCGGGCAAGTAACATACCGATGACAAAGGGAACAACGTATGTTGTTATGCGGTCTGACCGATAAAGATCTTCGTAGAATATGTAGGAGCCAATATGGGCATCCAGGTCCCGCTATTGGTTATTGACCGGATACGTGTCTCGGTCATGTCTACATTGTTCTCGAACCGTAGGGTCCGCACGCTTAACGTTACGATGACAGTTATTATGAGTTTATGCATTTTGATGTACCGAAGGTAGTTCGGAGTCCCGGATATGATCACGGACATGTCGAGGAGTCTCGAAATGGCCGAGACATAAAGATTGACATATTGGAAGCCTATATTTGGATATCGGAAGTGTTCCGGATAAAATCGAGATTTTACCGGATTACCGGGAGGTTACCGGAACCCCCCGGGAGCCATATGGGCCTTATTGCGCTTTAGTGGAAAGGTGAAAGGGGCTTCCATGGTGGGCTGCGCGCCTCCCCCCCTCCCCTAGTCCTATTAGGACTAGGAGAGGTGGCCGGCCACCTCTCTCTCTCTTTCCCCCTTGGGAGTCCTATTTGGAATAGGATTGGGGGGGGGGAGTCCTACTCCCGGTAGGAGTAGGACTCCTCCTGCGCCCTCCTCTTGGCCGGCCAGCCCCTCCCCCTTGGATCCTTTATATACGGGGGCAGGGGGCACCTCTAGACACACAAGTTGATCATTGAGATCGTTCCTTAGCCGTGTGCGGTGCCCCCTGCCACCATATTCCACCTCGATCATATCGTTGTAGTGCTTAGGCGAAGCCCTGCGTCGGTAGAACATCAAGATCGTCACCACGCCGTCGTGCTGACGGAACTCCTCCCCGAAGCTTTGCTGGATCGGAGCCCGGGGATCGTCATCGAGCTGTACGTGTGCTAAGAACTCGGAGGTGCCGGAGTAACGGTGCTTGGATCGGTCAGATCGGGAAGAAGACGTACGACTACTTCCTCTACATTGTGTCAACGCTTCCGTTGCGATCTACAAGGGTACGTAGATCAGACTCTCCCCCTCATTGCTATGCATCACCATGATCTTGCGTGTGCGTAGGAAAATTTTGAAATTACTACGTTCCCCAACAGTGGCATCTGAGCCTAGGTTTTATGGTTTGATGTTATGTGCACGAGTAGAACACAAGTGAGTTGTGGACGATATAAGTCATACTGCCTACCAGCATGTCATACTTTGGTTCGGCGGTATTGTTGGACGAGACGACCCGGACCAACCTTACGCGTACGCTTACGCGAGACCGGTTCCCTCGACGTGCTTTGCACATAGATGGCTTGCGGGCGACTGTCTCTCCAACTTTAGTTGAACTGAGTGTGGCTATGCCCGGTCCTTGAGAAGGTTAAAACGGAGTCTATTTGACAAACTATCGTTGTGGTTTTGATGCGTAGGTGAGATTGGTTCTTACTTAAAGCCCGTAGCAGCCACGTAAAACTTGCAACAACAAAGTAGAGGACGTCTAACTTGTTTTTGCAGGGCATGTTGTGATGTGATATGGTCAAGGCATGATGCTAAATTTTATTGTATGAGATGATCATGTTTTGTAACCAAGTTATCGGCAACTGGCAGGAGCCATATGGTTGTCGCTTTATTGTATGCAATGCAATCGCGATGTAATGCTTTACTTTATTACTAAGCGGTAGTGATAGTCGTGGAAGCATAAGATTGGCGAGACGACAATGATGCTACGATGGAGATCAAGGTTTCGCGCCGATGACGATGGTGATCATGACGGTGCTTCAGAGATGGAGATCACAAGCACAAGATGATGATGGCCATATCATATCACTTATATTTATTGCATGTGATGTTTATCTTTTATGCATCTTATCTTGCTTTGATTGACGGTAGCATTATAAGATGATCTCTCACTAAATTATCAAGAAGTGTTCTCCCTGAGTATGCACCGTTGCGAAAGTTCTTCGTGCTGAGACACCACGTGATGATCGGGTGTGATAGGCTCTACGTTCAAATACAACGGGTGCAAAACAGTTGCACACGCGGAATACTCAGGTTATACTTGACGAGCCAAGCATATACAGATATGGCCTCGGAACACGGAGACCGAAAGGTCGAGCGTGAATCATATAGTAGATATGATCAACATAATGATGTTCACCGATGAAACTACTCCATCTCACGTGATGATCGGACATGGTTTAGTTGATTTGGATCACGTGATCACTTAGAGGATTAGAGGGATGTCTATCTAAGTGGGAGTTCTTTAGTAATATGATTAATTGAACTTAAATTTATAATGAACTTAGTACCTGATAGTATCTTGCCTGTTTATGTTGATTGTAGATAGATGGCCTGTGCTGTTGTTCCGTTGAATTTTAATGCGTTCCTTGAGAAAGCAAAGTTGAAAGATGATGGTAGCAATTACACGGACTGGGTCCGTAACTTGAGGATTATCCACATTGCTGCACAGAAGAATTACGTCCTGGAAGCACCGCTGGGTGCCAGGCCTGCTGCTGGAGCAACACCAGATGTTATGAACGTCTGGCAGAGCAAAGCTGATGACTACTCGATAGTTCAGTGTGCCATGCTTTACGGCTTAGAATCGGGACTTCAACGACGTTTTGAACGTCATGGAGCATATGAGATGTTCCAGGAGTTGAAGTTAATATTTCAAGCAAATGCCCGGATTGAGAGATATGAAGTCTCCAATAAGTTCTATAGCTGCAAGATGGAGGAGAACAGTTCTGTCAGTGAGCATATACTCAAAATGTCTGGGTATAACAATCACTTGATTCATATGGGAGTTAATCTTCCAGATGATTGCGTCATTGACAGAATTCTCCAATCACTGCCACCAAGCTACAAGAGCTTCGTGATGAACTATAATATGCAAGGGATGAACAAGACTATTCCCGAGCTCTTCGCAATGCTGAAAGCTGCGGAGGTAGAAATCAAGAAGGAGCATCAAGTGTTGATGGTTAACAAGACCACTAGTTTCAAGAAAAAGGGCAAAGGGAAGACGAAAGGGAACTTCAAGAAGAACGGCAAGCAAGTTGCTGCTCAGGAAAAGAAGCCCAAGTCTGGACCTAAGCCTGAAACTGAGTGCTTCTACTGCAAGCAGACTGGTCACTGGAAGCGGAACTGCCCCAAGTATTTGGCGGATAAGAAGGATGGCAAGGTGAACAAAGGTATATGTGATATACATGTTATTGATGTGTACCTTACTAATGCTCGCAGTAGCACCTGGGTATTTGATACCGGTTCTGTTGCTAATATTTGCAACTCGAAACAGGGACTACGGATTAAGCGAAGATTAGCTAAGGACGAGGTGACGATGCGCGTGGGAAACGGTTCCAAAGTCGATGTGATCGCGGTCGGCACGCTACCTCTACATCTACCTTCGGGATTAATATTAGACCTAAATAATTGTTATTTGGTGCCAGCGTTGAGCATGAACATTATATCTGGATCTTGTTTAATGCGAGACGGTTATTCATTTAAATCAGAGAATAATGGTTGTTCTATTTATATGAGTAATATCTTTTATGGTCATGCACCCTTGAAGAGTGGTCTATTCTTGTTAAATCTCGATAGTAGTGATACACATGTTCATAATGTAGAAGCCAAAAGATGCAGAGTTGATAATGATAGTGCAACTTATTTGTGGCACTGCCGTTTAGGTCATATCGGTATAAAGCGCATGAAGAAACTCCATACCGATGGACTTTTGGAAGCACTTGATTATGAATCACTTGGTACTTGCGAACAGTGCCTCATGGCCAAGATGACTAAAACACCGTTCTCCGATACTATGGAGAGAGCAACAGATTTGTTGGAAATCATACATATAGATGTATGCGGTCCGATGAATATTGAGGCTCGTGGCGGATATCGTTATTTTCTCACCTTCACAGATGATTTAAGCAGATATGGGTATATCTACTTAATGAAACATAAGTCTAAAACATTTGAAAAGTTTAAAGAATTTCAGAGTGAAGTGGAAAATCATCGTAACAAGAAAATAAAGTTTCTACGATCTGATCGTGGAGGAGAATATTTGAGTTACGAGTTTGGTGTACATTTGAAAAATTGTGGAATAGTTTCGCAACTCACGCCACCCAGAACACCACAGCGTAATGGTGTGTCCGAACGTCGTAATCGTACTTTACTAGATATGGTGCGATCTATGATGTCTCTTACTGATTTACCGCTATCGTTCTGGGGATACGCTCTAGAGATGGCCGCATTCACGTTAAATAGGGCACCATCAAAATCCGTTGAGACGACGCCTTATGAACTATGGTTTGGCAAGAAACCAAAGTTGTCGTTTCTGAAAGTTTGGGGCTGCTAAGCTTATGTGAAAAACCTTTAACCTGATAAGCTCGAACCCAAATTGGAGAAATGTGTCTTCATAGGATATCCAAAGGAAACTATTGGATACACCTTCTATCACAGATACGAAGGCAAGACTTTTGTTGCTAAATTCGGAAACTTTCTTGAGAAGGAGTTTCTCTCGAAAGAAGTGAGTGGGAGGAAAGTAGAACTTGACGAGATAACTGTACCCGCTCCCTTATTAGAAAGTAGTACATCACAGAAAACTGTTTCTGCGACACCTACACCAATAAGTGAGGAAGTTAATGATAATGATCATGAAACTTCTAAACAAGATACTACTGAACCTCGTAGATCAACCAGAGCAAGATCCGCGCCAGAGTGGTACGGTAATCCAGTTCTGGAAGTCATGCTGCTAGATCATGATGAACCTACGAACTATGAAGAAGCGATGGTGAGCCCAGATTCCGCAAAGTGGCTTGAAGCCATGAAATCTGAGATGGGATCCATGTATGAGAACAAAGTATGGACTTTGGTTGACTTGCCCGATGATCGGCAAGCAATTGAGAATAAATGGATCTTTAAGAAAAAGACTGACGCTGACAATAATATTACTGTCTATAAAGCTCGACTTGTCGCAAAAGGTTTTCGACAAGTTCAAGGGGTTGACTACGATGAGACCTTCTCACCCTCAAGTCTGTCCGAATCATGTTAGCAATTGCCGCGTTTTATGATTATGAAATATGGCAGATGAATGTCAAAACTGCATTCCTGAATGGATTTCTGGAAGAAGAGTTGTATATGATGCAACCGGAAGGTTTTGTCGATCCAAAGGGAGCTAACAAAGTGTGCAAACTCCAGCGATCCATTTATGGACTGGTGCAAGCATCTCGGAGTTGGAATAAACGCTTTGATAGTGTGATCAAAGCATTTGGCTTTATACAGACTTTTGGAGAAGCCTGCATTTACAAGAAAGTGAGTGGGAGCTCTGTAGCATTTCTGATATTATATGTGGATGACATATTGCTGATTGGAAATGATATAGAATTTCTGAATAGCATAAAGGGATACTTGAATAAGAGTTTTTCAATGAAAGACCTCGGTGAAGCTGCTTACATATTGGGCATTAAGATCTATAGAGATAGATCAAGACGCTTAATTGGACTTTCACAAAGCACATACCTTGACAAGATTTTGAAAAAGTTCAAAATGGATCAGGCAAAGAAAGGGTTCTTGCCTGTGTTACAAGGTGTGAAGTTGAGTCAGACTCAATGCCCGACCACCGCAGAAGATAGAGAGAAAATGAAAGATGTTCCATATGCTTCAGCCATAGGCTCTATCATGTATGCAATGCTGTGTACCAGACCTGATGTGTGCCTTGCTATAAGTTTAGCAGGGAGGTACCAAAGTAATCCAGGAGTGGATCACTGGACAGCGGTCAAGAACATCCTGAAATACCTGAAAAGGACTAAGGATATGTTTCTCGTATATGGAGGTGACAAAGAGCTCACCGTAAGAGGTTACGTTGATGCAAGCTTTGACACTGATCCGGACGATTCTAAATCGTAAACCGGATACGTGTTTACTTTAAACGGTGGAGTTGTCAGTTGGTGCAGTTCTAAACAAAGCGTCGTAGCGGGATCTACATGTGAAGCGGAGTACATAGCTGCTTCGGAAGCAGCGAACGAAGGAGTCTGGATGAAGGAGTTCATATCTGATCTAGGTGTCATACCTAGTGCATCGGGTCCAATGAAAATCTTTTGTGACAATACTGGTGCAATTGCTTTGGCAAAGGAATCCAGATTTCACAAAAGGACCAAACACATCAAGAGACGCTTCAATTCCATCCGGGATCTAGTCCAGGTGGGAGACATAGAGATTTGCAAGATACATACGGATCTGAATGTTGCAGACCCGTTGACTAAGCCTCTTCCACGAGCAAAACATGATCAGCACCAAGGCTCCATGGGTGTTAGAATCATTACTGTGTAATCTAGATTATTGACTCTAGTGCAAGTGGGAGACTGAAGGAAATATGCCCTAGAGGCAATAATAAAGTTATTATTTATTTCCTTATATCATGATAAATGTTTATTATTCATGCTAGAATTGTATTAACCGGAAACATAATACATGTGTGAATACATAGACAAACAGAGTGTCACTAGTATGCCTCTACTTGACTAGCTCGTTAATCAAAGATGGTTAAGTTTCCTAACCATGAACAATGTGTTGTTATTTGATTAACGAGGTCACATCATTAGTTGAATGATCTGATTGACATGACCCATTTCATTAGCTTAGCACCCGATCGTTTAGTATGTTGCTATTGCTTTCTTCATGACTTATACATGTTCCTATGACTATGAGATTATGCAACTCCCGTTTGCCGGAGGAACACTTTGGGTGCTACCAAACGTCACAACGTAACTGGGTGATTATAAAGGAGTACTACAGGTGTCTCCAATGGTAGATGTTGGGTTGGCGTATTTCGAGATTAGGATTTGTCACTCCGATTGTCGGAGAGGTATCTCTGGGCCCTCTCGGTAATGCACATTACACAAGCCTTGCAAGCATTGCAACTAATGAGTTAGTTGCGGGATGATGTATTACAGAACGAGTAAAGAGACTTGCCGGTAACGAGATTGAACTAGGTATTGGATACCGACGATCGAATCTCGGGCAAGTAACATACCGATGACAAAGGGAACAACGTATGTTGTTATGCGGTCTAACCGATAAAGATCTTCGTAGAATATGTAGGAGCCAATATGGGCATCCAGGTCCCGCTATTGGTTATTGACCGGAGACGTGTCTCGGTCATGTCTACATTGTTCTCGAACCGTAGGGTCCGCACGCTTAACGTTACGATGACAGTTATTATGAGTTTATGCATTTTGATGTACCGAAGGTAGTTCGGAGTCCCGGATATGATCACGGACATGACGAGGAGTCTCGAAATGGCCGAGACATAAATATTGATATATTGGAAGCCTATATTTGGATATCGGAAGTGTTCCGGATAAAATCGGGATTTTACCGGATTACCGGGAGGTTACCGGAACCCCCCGGGAGCCATATGGGCCTTATTGGGCTTTAGTGGAAAGGTGAAAGGGGCTGCCATGGTGGGCTGCGCGCCTCCCCCCTCCCCTAGTCCTATTAGGACTAGGAGAGGTGGCCGGCCACCTCTCTCTCTCTTTCCCCCTTGGGAGTCCTATTTGGAATAGGATTGGGGGGGGGGGGAGTCCTACTCCCGGTAGGAGTAGGACTCCTCCTGCGCCCTCCTCTTGGCCGGCCAGCCCCTCCCCCTTGGATCCTTTATATACGGGGGTAGGGGGCACCTCTAGACACGCAAGTTGATCATTGAGATCGTTCCTTAGCCGTGTGCGGTGCCCCCTGCCACCATATTCCACCTCGATCATATCGTTGTAGTGCTTAGGCGAAGCCCTGCGTCGGTAGAACATCAAGATCATCACCACGCCGTCGTGCTGACGGAACTCCTCCCCGAAGCTTTGCTGGATCGGAGCCCGGGGATCGTCATCGAGCTGTAGGTGTGCTAAGAACTCGGAGGTGCCGGAGTAACGGTGCTTGGATCGGTCGGATCGGGAAGAAGACGTACGACTACTTCCTCTACGTTGTGTCAACGCTTCTGTTGCGATCTACAAGGGTACGTAGATCAGACTCTCCCCCTCGTTGCTATGCATCACCATGATCTTGCGTGTGCGTAGGAAAATTTTGAAATTACTACGTTCCCCAACACGAACAACATTCGGTCACCAACTCACATAACTCATATAATATTATATCGTCAACGAACGTTAAGCGTGCGGACCCTACGGGTTCGAGAATGATGTAGACATGACCGAGACGCCTCTCCGGTCAATAAACAATAGCGGGACCTAGATACCCATATTGGTTCTTACATATTCTACGGAGATCTTTATCGGTCGAACCATTATGACAATATACGTAATTCCCTTTGTCTGTCGGTATGTTCTTGCCCGAGATTCGATCGTCGGTATCTCCATACCTAGTCAATCTCGTTACTGGCAAGTCTCTTTACTCGTTTCGTAATACATAATCTCGTAACTAACTCCTTAGTCACATTGTTTGCAAACTTCTTGTGATGCTGTATTACCGAGAGGGCCCAAAGATACCTCTCCGATACACGGAGTGACAAATCCCAATCTCGATCCATGCCAACTCAACAGACACCTTTGGAGATACCTGTAGAGCATCTTTATGATCACCTAGTTACGTTGTGGCGTTTGATAGCACACAAGGTATTCCTCCGGTATCCGGGAGTTGCATGATCTCATGGTCGAAGGAATATATATTTGACATTAAGAAAGCTGTAGCAATAAACTGAACGATCATATGCTATGCTAACGGATGGGTCTTGTCCATCACATCATTCTCCTAATGATGTGATCCCGTTATCAAGTGACAACACGTGTCTATGGTTAGGAAACCTTAACCATATCTTGATCAACGAGCTAGTCTAGTAGAGGCTTACTAGGGACACGGTATTTGTTTATGTATCCAGACATGTATTTAAGTTTCTGGTCAATACAATTCTAGCATGAATAATAAACCTTTATCATGATTAAGGAAATATAATAATAACCACTTTATTATTGCCTCTAGGGAATATTTCCAACACGGCTGGCCTATAAGGGAGGGTTGTGTCTGTGGGTACATTGGTGCATCCTTGCAGGGATAAATCTATTCAAATAGTTGTGTCCGCGGTTATAAACGACTTGGAGATTAATCGTCCATAGAACAACTTCATTCTTAATAAATAAACTTATCAATCATTTGAGTGCCTTGTGGGTCTTCCTCATGGGAGATGCGAGGGGGGGGGGAGAAGGTAGTGTTAGAGCATCTACAACCGGACTTGGCAAATCTAGCCACTCAAACGCCCACGAGCGCATCCGGAAGGGCCCTCGTATTTCATTCTGTGCATCCACATATCTCAAATCCAGACCCTTAAATCCATGCAGATACATGCACGTCGATCATGCAACACAATGTCGCACGTAAATAACAAATGTTGGTATCAAGCATACATAGCGTTTACATAAAATTTATTTGAAGTGCTAAACTCAAGCATTGCCTCCTTGGTTGCCATTGTGGATCCACATGTGCTCCACAAGATTATTGAGTAGTTGCGTGTGCACCTGCTGATTTCGAAGATTCTGATGCATATGTAGAAAGTTCATAAGCTGATCAACATCTTGATCTTCTAGGATTTCAACTTGTTCTCCGGGTGCTTCAAAATCATGGGTTTGGGCTACACTATCACCCTCATCCTCGACAATCATATCATTGGCCACAAAGTTTCTGATTCCCACATCATTACAGCGCTCCGCACAATTCCCCAACAAGCTTGAAGCACACCAAATTCCCTCTCCACGTCTTTCCTAGCCGCTTCCTGCATTGTTGCAAAGTGGCTCTATTTATTGCCACGTGGCTCGGATATGGTCTTCACAAACGCCGCCCACTAAGGATAGATACCATCAGCAAGATAGTACCCCATGTTGTAGTCCCGGCCGTTGATGGTGTAGTTGCAAGGCGGTGATTCCACATTGCAAAGCCTCCTGAACATCGGAGATTGTTGAAGCATGTTGATGTCATTGTGAGAACCAGGCATTCCAAAGAAAGCATGCCAAATCCATAAGCAATGTGATGCCACCGCTTCTAGTATGATGGTGACCTCTCTGGTGTGACCTTGATACATTCCCCATAGACCTTTGGGGCAGGTTTTTCATTGCCAATGCATGCAATCAATTGATACGAGCATTCCTGGAAACCCCCTTGCCTCTCCAATAGCCAACAACTCCTCCGTGTCCTGCGCATTTGGTTCTCTGAGATACTTCGGTTCAAACACCTCAACCACGGCATGAGCAAATTTGATAGTAGTCTTGAGGCACGTGCTCTCCCCCATCCTGACCATCTCACCAACGGCGTCTGCAGCAGTACCAAGTGCAAGCATCCTCAGAGCAGCCGTGCACTTCTGCTTGGCCGAGAAAGAGAGTTGGCCGCAGCAATCCCTTCTCAGCTTGAAGTAGTCATCGTGTGCCTCCACTCCCTCCACAATGCGCAAAAACAATGGTTTCCGCATGAAAAAACGGCGACGAAACCATGGATCATCCAGGAAAGCAGGTGTGGGAGCAAAGTAGTCATTGTGCGGTAGCTTTGCTCCAGACACTCTGTCCCGGTTGATCACTCTTCTCCCTATTATTGATCCCTTGAAGTTGAGAATATGCTCCACTTGCCGGTCCATTTCCTCTTGCATGCTCATGAGCATGCTCATGTCCACTTTTTCGTCCGAATCCGGCAAATCGAAGAAATCATCTTGAATCATTTGGTCAAGGTCCGTCGGTCCATACTCCTCGTCCGAAGAAGCATCGAATCCATCATTTACCTAACAAAAACACAATAATTCCGGTCGATCAATGTGTCGAACACATCAAGCGCAAGGCGGAGCCCGAGAGTTGCCAGACGTACCACGGTGGCGTCCGGGCCGGCGACAACGTCCCCCGCGGCAAGGACAGGAGCGCTCTTCCGGAGCTGGTGGCGGAGAGCCTGGGAGCGGCAGTGGAGCGGGCGCAGCGGCGGAGTTGCGAGACGGACGACGCAGAGGAGGAAGAACAGAGGAGAGAGCAAATGGATCCGGCAGCTCGGGGGAGGGGGATTTGGTGCAATTTGAGGTGGGGTCGGGTTGTTGGGTCCGACATGGCGGGCGTGCCCGGGCGCCCCCATATCTGCCCCATATTTGGGCTGGGTATGGGGGGTGTCGGTCAGCCCGGGTGTTTGAGGGGGACGTCTTGGTCAAAAAATCATGACCGGGCAGTGACCGGGCGGCCCGCCCGGGCGTATGAGGCGGGTTTGAGAGGTCCGGTTGTAGATGCTCTTACTGCGATAGGTAGGTGAATAGAGTAGTGTTGGAAATATGCCCTAGAGGCAATAATAAAGTGGTTATTGTTATATTCCTTAATCAGGATAAAGGTTTATTATTCATGCTAGAATTATATTGACCGAAAACTTAAATACATGTGTGGACACATAAACAAATACTGTGTCCCTGGTAAGCCTCTACTAGACTAGCTCGTTGATCAAAAGATGGTTAAGGTTTCCTAACCATAAACATGAGTTGTCATTTGATAACGAGATCACATCATTAGGATAATGATGTGATGGACAAGACCCATCCGTTAGCTTAGCATATGATCGTTCAGTTTATTGCTACTGCTTTCTTAAATGTCAAATACATATTCCTTCGACCATGAGATCATGTAACCCCCAGATACCGGAGGAATACCTTGTGTGCTATCAAACGTCACAACGTAACTGGGTGATCATAAAGATGCTCTACAGGTATCTCCAAAGGTGTTTGTTTGAGTTGGCGTGAATCGAGATTGGGATTTGTCACTCCGTATGACGGAGAGGTATCTGTGAGCCCTCTCGGTAAAGCATCACAAGAAGCTTGCAAGCAAAGTGACTAAGAAGTTAGTTATGAGATGATGTATTACGGAACGAGTAAAGAGACTTGTCGGTAATGAGATTGAACTAGGTATGTAGATACCGACGATCGAATCTCGGGCAAGTAACATACCGACAAACAAAGGGAACTACGTATGTTGTCATAAAGGTTCGACCGATAAAGATCTTCATAGAATATATAGGAACCAATATGGGCATCCAGGTCCCGCTATTGGTTATTGACCGGAGAAGCGTCTCGGTCATGTCTACATCATTCTCGAACCCGTAGGGTCCGCACGCTTAACGTTCATTGATGATATAATATTATATGAGTTATGTGAGTTGGTGACCGAATGTTGTTCGGAGTCCCGGATGAGATCACAGACATGACGAGGAGCTCCGGAATGGTCCGAAGGTAAAGATTGATATATAGGATGATATGGTTGGGCCAAGGGGTAAGGCCCACTGGGCTTTAGGTCGGTGCAAAAAGGAAGTTTTGCGGAGGTCAGGGACCAGACGCCAGGGACCCTGGCGTCTGGTACTGGAAACCGAGAAGAACTCTTCCTTGCGTTCCAAACCGACTTTGAGGAGGTTCTTTCTCCAAGAAACGACCCCAGGGCTGAACATATAAATAGAGGAGCAGGGCTAGCCCCTGCGGGACACCACGATTCACCAAGCCATGTGTCGGCGTCCCCTCTCCCTCTAGTTCGTCCTCTGTCCTAAATCCGTTGTGCTTGGCGAAGCCCTACAGAAATAGTTTCACCACCACCGCCACCACGCCGTCGTGCTGTCGGAATTCATCTACTACTTCGCCTCTCTTGCTGGATCGAGAAGGCGAGGACTTCATTGAGCTGAACGTGTGCTGAACGCGAAGGTGCCGTACGTTCGGTACTTGATCGGAACGGATCGTGAAGGTGTACGATTACATCAACCGCGTTGACAAACGCTTCCGCTTAGTGATCTACAAGGGTATGTAGATGCTCTCCCTCTCTCGTAGCTATACATCTCCATGGATAGATCTTGCGTGTGCGTACAATTTTTTTTCCATGCAATGTTCCCCAACAAGTAGTTGTGACACGCCCCTTACTTTTATGCGCTCTCTCTTCTTACCACTAGTAGTTGCTTAAAACTCACTTTCCTTTAAACATGTTGCATAAAATAACTTATGTCTGTGCAAGCCTTGAGAGTACATCTAAGTACTCACCTTACTTAATTTACTATTTTTCTAGATTGCCGCCAATCTAGCCGGTAGCGGTTCAGGAAGCAGGTCTGTTGATGGACAACATTAGTTGGTTATCCCATAGACAATGGTCTGGACAAGGACAAGGATATGGACGCCTTTTACTTTTGTTTAAGCCTTGTTCGGGCATTTTGTACTCTTACCTGTCTAAGATATATTTTCTTCCCTTGTATAAGTTGTATCTTGGTCAACTGGCCCTTGTTGTATTCATTTGTTAAATTTGACTCCTCGGAGCTGCTGTATGCATATATTTGTTGTTGTTGAGGATTATTTCGTTATCTGTGTTGATATCAACACTCCCCCACATGGCGTGCACATTTTGATGTATTCGGTGTGTAAAGGTGGCGCCTTATGATCGATATTATGTGAAGGTTAGCCTAGATCTGCTTAGCGCCGACCCCCAAGGTGCTACACTAAGCATGCTCAACAGGTAACACGACCACCCTACTCTTCTCATAGCACATCTTGATAGTTCATATATTTTTTCAATAATCCAATATATTCTCAACTCACCACAGCAAGAAAGATCTATTTTCAAGTCATTGACAGCAGTAAAGCTAGATATATATGCCTGATATAAACTTCGGTTTGAGCATTTCACTCGAGCATGATGATTAAGATTGTCGTCTCAATCACTTTGCTTGATAAAATCTTCCAGTCTGTTTGAAAAAAAAAATCATACGGCGAGTTGAAAGTTTATCCATAACGTCCAGCCCCAAATCTGAATACATAAATGTTCCAAAAAAAATCTGAATACATGTAATTTAGAGGTCTGATTTTGCATTGTTAATATGAAAAGGCACCAAAACCTCGGAGAATTATTCAACTTACAACAATAAATCAGATCTACCAGTAATAAAACCTTTAACACAACTAGGATGAATTCGAACTAATGAATCTTGACTAATTTAATGCTTTTAAAATCTAGTTTTAACCATAGAGACTAACTATCCCACCTTTAAGAAATATGCTCACCAAAAGAAAATGAATTTCTGTATAAAACTTGAAAATACCAAGGAAATACCGGTGGATCCATAGATTAACAGTGACCAGGGGAACCTATGCAATTCAGGGAACAGACATTTTTGGTGTTAGTTGAACAAAGCCAACATTTAAAAAATGTATCCATTGTCTAACTGGTAAGATAGGTGATTCCTCTTAAGGCTGTCTTTCAAGAGGACAGTCTGTTATGCTTCCCTGAAAATAAGTAATATTAGTATTAACTCTTCATTGCTTTGCTGCATATAGCGTCACACTTCTGTTTCCAGGAGTTAAGTGCTTTAACCGTGTAAGATCGATACTGCAATACTGGATGCGCTGTCAAACTAAATGCCTGTAAAACAGAGATGACATGTAGATACTTGAGGGTGACGACTGACGAGTATTAAGCTTGGGAATCTCTAGTACAGAACCCTCTTCAGGTGAGCCGACAAAGAGTTTGATTAATGATTACCACAAAGTATTCTTCTAGTAAAAAAATGGCTAAATTATGGAATCATTATTTCTCATTTATTTGATATAACTGGTTCTGAAATTACAAATGTACCATAAACGTTACACAGCTGGGCCTTGAAGCCGGTTCACTATTTCCTCTGCTCTAGCTTGTATCTCTTTTATATATTCGACAAGTACCCGTTGCTGATAAGAACCACCTTCCTGTCAAAAATATAAATATAAATTACAGAGACAATTGTGTGAGGGGATGCTCAGCGCAAGGCACTGACAAGTTAAAATAGTTACATAGAACTCAGGAGGTTATGAATCTTACCGTGCGAATCAAGATTCTCTCAATTCTCTTCTTGGTAACCGCGTAAAATTCTTCAGGTGAAACATCTCCCTTTCCAACTGTAAGTCCATCAAGCAACAGCCTATTCCAGTCATTTTCGGGAGCTGCATTGCGCAAACTCAACATATCAGAGACGGTGATTATAGACACAATATAAACAATCTCTTGGGTAAAATTCATACCCTCTATTATCGATTCAAGAAACTTTTCAGGCACTACAACCTCTCCCCCTGAGAATGTCAACACAGGCACTCAAGATTCAACCAAAATACGCAGTTATTTCTTGATATTTATAGCTGGGAAGACATAAAGAAAGGATTACCTTTATAAGCGTAACTGCGTTTTCGGAGAAAGTTGGAAGCATATAGTTGCAATACCTTTTGCAGCATTGCTTGAAGCCCTGGCTTATCTACATCTTCTTTAGCCTAAACATATGTAAATATTACTAATATCAAGAATAATCCATGTGATATGATAATACTCTCTCCGTTTTTATTTACTCCGCATATTAGGTTTGTCTTAAGTCAAACTTTATGTAAGTTTGTAGAAAAATATAATAACATATACACCACCAAATCTATACCATTGGATTCATCATTGCATATATTTTCACATCATATAAATTTGTTACTGTAAATGTTTTTTTTTTGAAAGATCCAGGGATTCCTGGCTTTTCATTGATTTAGCAGAGAGCACTGGAGAATTCAAACATGGCGGGGGTGACCCGTAGGTCAAGGAAAGAAGAGAAAAGAAATCAAAGAGAAAATAGAAAACTAGAGGTCTGAATTTTACGTATCTTCCGACATGTCCCCGAACGGGGTCTCAAGGCACGTAGCGCCTGCGGCGCGCCACAGGTCGATCGCTCTTCTGATGGATGCAGCCACCTCTGAAACGGAGGACACCTTGTCTCTGAAAGTGCAGATGTTTCTTTCCCTCCAAATTTCCCACAACGCCAGGAGGATGAGGGAGTTGGCACCTTTTCTGAAAGTTGGGGCGGTGTCCTCGATCATCTTGGTGACAATTTGAGTGGAGTTTGATAACAACTGCCATCGGGCCGGGGCGACGGCCGCACATCCAGTCCACGCCGCGAGCCCCTGCCAAACCGCCCGTGCAAAGTTGCACTGCCAGAAGAGGTGCGCCGCCGTTTCCAGGTTTCTGAGACATAGTTGACAGAAGTATCCGTTTGGCCATCCTCTTCTCTATAGTCTGTCATTGCACCAGATTCTTTGCTTGAACAATAGCCAGCAGAAGATCTTGATCTTCCCCGGAGCCCAAGTGCTCCAGACAATTTTGTTCTGAGGAGATCTGATCTTGCCAATGAATTGCATGTTGTAAGCCGAGGCAGCAGTGTAGTTTCCTGAAGCTGAAAATTTCCATGTGATTTCATCAGGGATCTCCGGCTGCAACTGCACAGCGGCGAGTCGGATGCATCTGGCCAGCGCAAGGAAATCGTGAAGGAGAGCATTGGTGTTTCCGTGGGCAAGGTCGCGGATCCAGGTGTCAGCAGAGAGGGCATCCCTAACTGATCTGTTTTTTCTCCGAGCATGAGCGTACAGGGCCGGGAAGGAGAATCTCAGGGTCGTTGATCCCAGCCAGGTACTGCTCCAGAACGAAGCAGTTTCCCCGTTGCCAATGGTCACCTTTGTTGCTGCAGCGAAGAGCTCCTTGTCCGTGTCGTCGCAGGGCAGCTCCGAGCCCGCCCAAGGCCGATCGGGATTACGCCAGCGGAACCAGAGCCACCTGAGCCTTAGAGCTCGAGTAAAGCGCTGCAGATCAAGGACGCCTAGGCCACCGTAGTCCGTCGGGGAGCAGACGGTGGACCAGTTGACCTTGCATTTGCCACCGGAGAGCTCCTCGTCTTGAGCCCAGAGAAAACACCGCCTGCACTGTCTATGTCTTTGAGCAACTTCTTGGAGCGCGCAGCACCGTCAGAGCAAAGGTTGGGAGCGCCGTTAGGACGGATCGGACAAGAACCCTACGGCCTGCAATAGACATGAGGCGCCCTTTCCAAGCCGCCAGTCTGGCTCTGATGCGATCGAGTATGAATTGAAGATGAACCAAGCGGACGCGGGAGATTGTAATGGGGAGCCCTAAGTAGCGTAGCGGGAAGCCGACCACCGAACCGCCAAAGCCATGTAGAATGTCCTAAAGATCAATGTCGCTACACCTAATCGGGGCTACTGAAGATTTTCCTAAGTTGATGCAGAGCCCTGTGGCCTTTCCAAAATTATCGAGCAGGAGAAGCAGATTGTCGATCTCTTGGCGAGAGGGGTCGGCGAAGATCATGGCATCGTCGGCGTATAGGCAAGTTCTAAGGGGCCCTATCCTACCCGGCAGGGGAGTGAGCATGCCCAGCTCCTCTGCTCTCTCCAGAAGACAATGAAGGGGGTCAATGGCGAGGATGAAAAGCAAAGGCGAGAGGGGGTCTCCCTGCCGCAACCCTCTACGATGGCCGATATCACGTCCGGAGCTGCCGTTTAGGACGAAAGCCGAAGAAGAACTAGCTAGAATCGTCGAAATCCAGTCCCTCCATCTAGCACTAAAGCCTAACTTATCTAGTAGTTGGAGCAGGTATTCCCAGGAGACGTTGTTGAAGGCCTTGGCAATGTCTAGCTTACAAACTTGGTCAAACTTTATAAAATTTCACTTCAGTCAAAGCTAATATGCGGAGTAAATAAAAACGGAGGGAGTATAAAACAACTCAAACCGAGAAAGCAATAAATAGTACCACTTACTTGCCTCAGCTGAGCATTAACTTCTGACAGAAAACTCTCATCTAGCTGTCCTTCTTTTTCTCTGTTTGATATTTCCTGGGGATGTCAAGAAGACATTAAAAATCACATCAGAATATGGAGAACAAGGTAAAATAATAGTATGGCTTAAAATTACATTTTAACAGACACATCTTTGGAGCCCAAAGAATTCAGTTTCATGAAAGTAACTGCGGGTTCTTTTTTAATTGATAAAAGAAACTTGCGCAAAGCACGATTGAAATTGAAGTATATAAGCAGTACAGATGTCTATATTCTTGCACTGATTATCACATTTGACAATTATAATGTGAAAGCCAACTACTGTATAGAACATGAGACTTGTGCTTACTTTTTCCATCAATTTGAGAGCCTCCGGATTTCTTGGTGGCCACATCGCATCTTCTCCTTCATTCATAACAGGACTAATAATTGCCTTCAGAACATCAGTCGATTGTTCAATCTTCTCCTGAACAATAGGGATTAAAATTAGCAGCATGCAAGGAACACGCAGTTTATCATATTAAAAATATAAAGGCTTGAGGAATTCACATCAAGTGGCAGACAGTAGCACTTAAATGAGGAGTTATGCATGAAAGAACATGGTTCTTACATCAGTCTTGTGGACGACACGGTCAACTATGTTCATGACATTCTCTGCCAGTTCTTCATAATCTTTCTGAAAAACAAAAGGGAGATGGAGGCACTAAAAAGTGAGAAAATTGAAGATGAAAAAGATAATGACCACAATTAGTAAAAATAAATCCAGATGTGCAACCATACTTTATCATCATCCGATTTGCATAGATCAATCCGAGCAGCCAGCCGAACCCAGAAACCCTCACTGAACGCTAGAATATTTTCAACCACTATTAGATCAAGCTGTTTGCATGTAAGAAGGTGCATTAGTTCTTCATCTGGTACTTTTATGTAGAATGATAAAATTAAGACACTCAAGATTTGTCAACTGAACAAATCATATCGTGCCTGAAATATACTAGGCATACTAATAAAATCTAGCCACATATTTGGGCACATACACACAAAAAAAGGCAAATCTGATAGCTCATAAGGATCTCCTATACTTTAAGTAGCTAATCAAATGCCACCAACCAACCAATGCCAAGCTTGGTTCTACCGATTATGAAATAAGCATGGGGAGGATACTCGAAGCACATATAGTTAGTTACAGGCCAAAGGTTTACGTATTGAATGAACTGATGATTGACAACAAATCTAGTTCAACACTGAAATATAGGGAAAGGAATTGTAGCTTGTCGTGACCAGAAAGATCAGTAAAACTGAAGATATGCAGCATGGTTACCTCTCCGGGATTTGCATCTCTCAGCATATCAATCAGCCTATCCACTTCAATGGTCTTCTTGAAGGATTCTTCTGGGCCTTTAACGGCTGCGCATAACAAAGTGTTCCTGTTTTTAATGAAATCATTAGTTCTTAATAAACAAGAGGAAACACCATCTATTCCCGCACAATCTCCAATGGAAAAATAAAACGCATGAGAGCAAAATCACATAATGACTCTGACATGTATATGGCAGTATCAGAGTTCAGGAACAAACATTGAATGAAAATACTTACACAACAATCAGAAGTTTGCATCACTAGCAGAAATATCATGACTTTCCAGCATTGGTCACACTTGCTGACCTGTTTAGTGCCGTAGGCCCCATCTAGTTAAATTTCCACACTCATTTGAGTGAAGTGCACCCTAGGTCCTCGAACTATTTTGAAGGTGTCACATAGATCCTCGAACTATGAAAAGTGTCATCCAGGTCCTCAAAAATCCTTGAAGTGCAATAAGTGTGTACGTATGTGACACATTTGAAATAGTTTAAGGACCTACATGACACCGCTAAAATAGTTTGAGGACTTGGATGACACGCATATTGCACTTTGAGGACCTGAATGACCCTTTTCATAGTTCGAGAACCTACGTAACACCTTTTAAATAGTTTGAGGACCTTTGATGCACTTCACTCTTTAGTGAATGTAAACAATGCTATCACCACTACAAATTCGAAATTGTGCACAGTACAAAAATTTTCCCAACTCATGTATGATGTATCTCCCAATCCCATACAATTTCAGCTAAGCAGGTAACATGAACTGTCCTTTTGTAATTAGAGAAATAAGTTAAACCAGTTTAGACAAAATGTCGTTCCTTCAAACCGGAAAGCATCCAGTATACACAAGAGAACCAAACTGAAGAAAACAGAGAGCAAGCGCACAGCACGAACCTCTTCCGCCGATGCGCGTGGAATGCTCTCCGAGAGGAATGCGTAGGGGTTCCCCAGCACCACTGGCGCAGCGACCCCTAGCCAGTACAGAATCGATTAAAGGAAGAAGGCGAACGGCCAGAGAACCCTTTAGTTCGCTGGGGAAGGAGAAGAACAGAGGCGCGAGATGAAGAGGGCGCAACCGCAAGCCGAGGCGGGGACGGGGACGGAGGCGGGCGGAGGGACGTGGAGGCGGTGGCCGTCGCCATCTGCGGCCGTGGCCGGAGCGAAAGCGGGGAGGAAGGCAAACAAAGCGCGCGCGTGGTCCGCTCCACGAATCCCAAATCCAATCCTGACAAGTAGGAGTGGCCATTCGAGGGCTAGTTTAGTTTGGCTGGCGTCCTTTTTTTTTTCCTTCGAGAACAGTAGGCTCTGTTTTGAACAAAGCAAAAAAACCTAAGAATTTTAAGCTATGTGATTCCTAATAGGAATTTTCCATTCGGTGCCGTTTGGACAACGATGGGCTACTAACCTACATTTCTTGAAATTCCCATAGAATGGGCTATCCATATGAGATTTTTTTGGAGGAAAACAAACTTGTGGTCCCCCTCATGTTTTCGTCTTTGTATCTACATTTTTTGTGTTTTCCCCATTGACATCCAGACGACGGTTTTGCAGTTTTCATGTAGTTTTAGTTCATGTAGGAATATGAGATTCGTGTCATTTTGATTTCTACATTTTTCTTATTTCTACCTTTTGAGCTCATGTGTTTTAGATGGGACGAGGAATTTAGTCTTTACCTCTTGATACTTTGAAATTGATGATTTATCACAATTAACCATGAACCTTAGTAACTCAGTACTTTTTTGAAGAAAATTCTAACAACGCAACTTTTCATTAATCATGAATTAGAAGTATGGCGGTGTTATAGGTAAACGACAGCATGAGTACAAGTGGGTGGAACCCCAACAAAATGAAAACACACATGGCCACTAGTCAAGTTCGAACGGTCGGTCTATTAGAGACCAAATCTATGAACGACCAGTAGCGTGCCAGTAACTCATCTTTGTGATGAACTGCGAGGCCATTTGGTCGATGCCTCGATGGGCGAATCCATGCTTAATCCCTTCGTTCCTCTCCTTCCAAGTTGTCCACCTAATCAATTGCACAAGAGAGTTCCACACCATTCAGTTAACTTTGGGCACGGCGGGGCAACCCGCCTGCCACAAGTCCATGAGGGAGGAAGTTTGAATTGTTGCAGGACCTCGGCCCAAAATGCCTATGAGAAAAGAGCAGTAGGCCGGGCGACGACGTCTAGAGCAGAACGATAAAGAAAGCATGGTGGATCGTGAGGCCATCCTCGCTTCGTGAGGTTGTCTGCCGTCGGACACTTGCCCAACATAACCAACTACACGAACACTTTTGCGCTAGGTGGAATCCAAAAAAGATATGGTATATGTCTTCTAACTCGTCGCACACAACACGTTACACGTCCAATAGGTCATGCCTCTTTGACGACTAGGTTTGTAAGGAAAACGACTCTTGGTCTATTGCCAAAGTGAAGGACCAAGGGCAGATTAATAGGAGATTGCAATTTTTTGAAGTTTTTTACGTAAACTTGGATAGTGTGGATAAAGTAAGTTATCTCGATATGCAATCTATAGTGAGAACAAATAAAATGGTGCAACAAGCAAGCAAACAACAAGATAAGAATGAGCAACAAACTAGCTAGCAAGCACCAACACAAAGTAGAAGTGTGAAAAAAGATTAACCACAAGTTGGAGAAGATGGTATATCCCCAAGTTCACACTCTTGGGGAGTGCTAATTTACTTTGTAGAGGGCGTGGGTGCCAAAGCTTCCTAAATGCCACCAATCACTTGCCCTATAACCAATCACTTGCCCTATTCTCCTTTGAGTGCCCCCAATGGATGAGACTCGAATCACTCATGGTTGGACTTGAAGGCGCCCACTGATACGTCCATTTTGCATCATGTTTTCTTACTATTATTTATAATGTTTTTATCCATAATAATGCTTTTTAGAATAATTGTAATGCCTTTTCTCTCATAATATGCAAGGTATACACAAAGAGGGAGAATCCCGACAGCTGGAAAACTGGACCTGGAAAAGCTACGTCGGGCTACCTATTATGCACAACTCCAAACAAGCTGAAACTTCACGGAGAATTTTTATAGAATATTTAAGGAATATTGGAGCAAATAACTACCAGAGAGGGCCCACCAGGTGGGCACAACCCACCTGGGCGCGTCAGGGAGCCTAGGTGCGCCCTGGTGGGTTGTGCTCACCCAGGCCCACCTCCGGTGCCCATCTTATGGTATATAGGTAATTTTGGCCTAGAAAAAAAAATAAGGAGAGGACTTTTGGGACGGAGCACCGCCGTCTCGAGGCAGAACTTGGGCAGGAGCACTTTTGCCCTTCGACGGAGCGATTCCGTCAGGGGAACTTCCCTTCAGGAGGGGGAAATCATCGTCATCATCATCACCAACAACTCTCCCATCTTCGGGAGGGAAATCTCCGTCAACATCTTCAACAGCACCATCTCATCTCAAACCCTAGTTCATCTCGTGTGTTCAATCTTGTGACTAGAACTATAGATTGGTGCTTGTGGGTGACTAGTAGTGTTGATTACATCTTGTACTTGATTACTATATGGTTTATTCGGTGGAAGATTATATGTTCAGATCCAATATGCTATTTAATACCCCTCTGATCTTTAGCATGATTATCATTTGTGAGTAGTTACTTTTGTTCTTAAGGTTACGGGAGAAATCATGTTGCAAGTAATCATGTGAACTTGATATGTGTTCGATGTTTTGATAGTGTGTATGTTGTGATTCCCTTAGTGGTGTCATGTGAACGTCGACTACATGACACTTCACCATATTTGGCCTAAGGGAATGCATTGTGGAGTAGCAATTAGATGATGGGTTGCGAGAGTGACAAAAGTTTAAACCCCAGTTTATGCGCTATTCCGTAAGGGACCGATTGGATCCAAAAGTTTAATGCTATGGTCAGAATTTATTCTTAATACTTTTCTCCTAGTTGCGGATGCTTGCGAGGGGGGGGGGGGGTAATCATAGGTATGAGGTTTTTTCAAGTAAGAACGACACTAAGCACCGGTCCACCCACATATCAAATTATCAAAGTACCGAACACGAATTAAACCGATATGATGAAAGTGACTAGATGAAATTCCCGTGTACCCTCAAGAACGCTTTGCTTATCATAAGAGACCGTTTTGGTATGTCGTTTGCCTCAAAAGGATTGGGCTACCTTGCTACATTTTTGTTACTACTATCGTTACTTGATCATTACAAATTATCTTGCTATCAAACTACTCTGCTACTTATAATTTCAGCACTTGCAGACATTACCTTGCTGAAAACCACTTGTCATTTCCTTCTGCTCCTCGTTGGGTTCGACACTCTTACTTATCGAAAAGGGCTACAATTGATTCCATATACTTGTGGGTCATCAAGGCTATTTTCTGGCGCCGTTGCCGGAGAGTGAAGCACCTTTGGTAAGTGGAATTTGGTAAGGAAACATTTATATAGTGTGCTGAAATTTATTGTCACTTGTTACTATGGAAAATAATCCTTTGAGGGGTTTGTTCGGGGTATATTCACCTCGACCGGAACCACAATTAGCTACTCCTCAACCTACTGCACCTACTAAAAATATTGAATATGAAATTCCTTCGGGTATGATAGAACAACTGCTAGCTAATCCTTATGCAGGAGATGGAATTGAACATCTTGATATGCACTTGATATATGTAGAACAATTTTTTGGATTGTTCAAGCTTGCAGGTTTACCCGGAGATGAAGTTATGAAGAAGGTTTTCCCTTTATCTTTGAAGAGAAAATCATTGGCATGATATGGGCTATGCGATGATATTGGATCTTGGAATTGGAATCGTTTGAAATTGGAGTTCCATCAAAAAAATTATCCTATGCATCTAGTTCATCGTGATCAGAATTATATATATAACTTTTGGCCTCGTGAAGGAGAAAGTATCGCTCTAGCTTGGGGGAGGCTTAAGTCAATGTTATATTCATGCCCCAATCATGAGCTCTCAAGAGAAATTATTATCCAAAAAATTTATGCTCGTCTTTCTCGTAATGATCAAACTATGCTTGATACTTATTGTGTTGGTTCTTTTATGAAGAAGACTATTGAATTCCGATGGGATCTTTTGGAAAGAATTAAACGCAACTCTAAAGATTGGGAACTCGACAAACATAAAGAGTCAGGTATTAAACTTAAGTATGATTGTGTTAAATCTTTTATGGATACCGATGCTTTTCAAAAGTTTAGCACTAAATATGGACTTGACTCTGAGATAGTAGCCTCCTTTTGTGAATCATTTGCTACTCATGTTGATCTCCCTAAAGAGAAGTGGTTTAAATATCACCCACCTATTAAAGAAGAAATTAAAGAACTAGTACCAGTTAAAGAAGAAACTATACTTTACAATGTTGATCTAGTTGTTCCTTCTTCTTATATTGAGAAACCGCCTTTCCCTATTAGGATAAAGGAACATGCTAAAGTTTTAACTGTGGTTAACAAAAGCTATATTAGAACACCTAAACCTGATGAACAAATTAAAGTAGAACCTAGTATTGCTATGGTGAAAGATCTCTTGGAAGAAGATATGGATGGGCATATTATTTACTTCTGTGAAGAAGCTGCTAGAATTGCCAAACCTGATAAAAAGGATAAACATAGAACTGTTGTTGGCATGCCCGTTATCTCAGTTAAAATAGGATATCATTGTTATATGGTTTATGCGACATAGGTGCTAGTGTGAGTGCTATTCCTTACTGAAGGAAATATGCCCTAGAGGCAATAATAAAGTTATTATTTATTTCCTTATATCATGATATGTGTTTATTATTCATGCTAGAATTGTATTAACCGGAAACATAATACATGTGTGAATACATAGACAAACAGAGTGTCACTAGTATGCCTCTACTTGACTAGCTCGTTAATCAAAGATGGCTATGTTTCCTAACCATGGACAAAAGAGTTGTTATTTGATTAACGAGGTCACATCATTAGTTGAATGATCTGATTGACATGACCCATTCCATTAGCTTAGCACCCGATCGTTTAGTATGTTGCTATTGCTTTCTTCATGACTTATAAATGTTCCTATAACTATGAGATTATGCAACTCCCGTTTACCGGAGGAACACTTTGGGTACTACCAAACGTCACAACGTAACTGGGTGATTATAAAGGAGTACTACAGGTGTCTCCAATGGTAGATGTTGGGTTGGCGTATTTCGAGATTAGGGTTTGTCACTCCGATTGTCGGAGAGGTATCTCTGGGCCCTCTCGGTAATGCACATCACATAAGCCTTGCAAGCACTGCAACTAATATGTTAGTTGTGAGATGATGTATTACGGAACGAGTAAAGAGACTTGCCGGTAACGAGATTGAACTAGGTATTGGATACCGACGATCGAATCTCGGGCAAGTAACATACCGATGACAAAGGGAACAACGTATGTTGTTATGCGGTCTGACCGATAAAGATCTTCGTAGAATATGTAGGAGCCAATATGGGCATCCAGGTCCCGCTATTGGTTATTGACCGGAGACGTGTCTCGGTCATGTCTACATTGTTCTCGAACCGTAGGGTCCGCACGCTTAACATTACGATGACAGTTATTATGAGTTTATGCATTTTGATGTACCGAAGGTTGTTCGGAGTCCCGGATGAGATCACGGACATGACGAGGATTCTCGAAATGGTCGAGACGTAAAGATTGATATATTGGAAGCCTATGTTTGGACATCGGAAGTGTTCCGGGTGAAATCGGGGTTTTACCGGAATACCGGGAGGGTTACCGGAACCCCCCGGGAGACTAATGGGCCTATTGGGCCTTAGTGGAAAAGGAGAAAAAGGGAAAGCCCACAAGCTGGCCGGCGCCCCCCTTCCCAAAGTCCTAGTAGGACTAGGATAGGGGCCGGCCCCCCTTCTCTCTCCTTTTCCCCCCGGGAGTCCTAATTGGATTAGGATTGGGGGGAGGAGTCCTACTCCCGGTGGGAGTAGGACTCCCCTGCGCCTCCTCTCCCTTGGCCGGCCGGCTCCCCTCCTCCAACCTTTATATACGGGGGCAGGGGGCACCCCAAGACACACAAGTTGATCCTTGAGATCGTTCCTTAGCCGTGTGCGGTGCCCCCTGCCACCAAATTCCACCTCGGTCATATCGTTGTAGAGCTTAGGCGAAGCCCTGCGTCGGTAGTACATCAAGATCGTCACCACGCCGTCGTGCTGACGGAACTCTTCCTCGACGCTTTGCTGGATCGGAGCCCGAGGAACGTCATCGAGCTGAACGTGTGCTAAGAACTCGGAGGTGCCGGAGTAACGGTGCTTGGATCGGTCGGATTGGGAAGAAGACGTACGACTACTTCCTCTATGTTGTGTGATCGCTTCCGCAGTCGGTCTGCGTTGGTACGTAGACAACACTCTCCCCTCTCGTTGCTATGCATCACCATGATCTTGCGTGTGCGTAGGAAAATTTTCGAAATTACTACGTTCCCCAACAGTGGCATCAGAGCCTAGGTTTTATGGTTTGATGTTATTCGCATGAGTAGAACACAAGTGAGTTGTGGGCGATACAAGTCATACTGCCTACCAGCATGTCATACTTTGGTTCGGCGGTATTGTTGGGTGAGACGATCCGGACCAACCTTACGCGTACTCTTACGCGAGACCGGTTCCCTCGACGTGCTTTGCACATAGATGGCTTGCGGAAGACTGTCTCTCCAACTTTAGTTGAACCAAGTGTGACTACGCCCGGTCCTTGAGAAGGTTAAAACGGAGTCTATTTGACGAACTATCGTTGTGGTTTTGATGCGTAGGTGAGATGAGTTCTTACTTAAGCCCGTAGCAGCCACGTAAAACTTGCAACAAACAAAGTAGAGGACGTCTAACTTGTTTTTGCAGGGTATGTTGTGATGTGATATGGTCAAGACATGATGCTGATTTTATTGTATGAGATGATCATGTTTTGTAACCGAGTTATCGGCAACTGGCAGGAGCCATATGGTTGTCGCTTTATTGTATGCAATGCAATCGCGATGTAATGCTTTACTTTATTACTAAGCGGTAGTGATAGTCGTGGAAGCATAAGATTGGCGAGACGACAACGTTGCTACGATGGAGATCAAGGTGGCGCGCCGGTGACGATGGTGATCATGACGGTGCTTCGGAGATGGAGATCACAAGCACAAGATGATGATGGCCATATCATATCACTTATATTGATTGCATGTGATGTTTATCCTTTTATGCATCTTATCTTGCTTTGATTGACGGTAGCATTATAAGATGATCTCTCACTAAATTATCAAGAAGTGTTCTCCCTGAGTATGCACCGTTGCCAAAGTTCGTCGTGCCCAGACACCACGTGATGATCGGGTGTGATAAGCTCTACGTCCATCTACAACGGGTGCAAGCCAGTTTTGCACACGCAGAATACTCAGGTTATACTTGACGAGCCTAGCATATGCAGATATGGCCTCGGAACACAGAGACCGAAAGGTCGAGCATGAATCATATAGTAGATATGATCAACATGACAATGTTCACCATTGAAAACTACTCCATCTCACGTGATGATCGGTTATGGTTTAGTTGATTTGGATCACGTGATCACTTAGAGGATTAGAGGGATATCTATCTAAGTGGGAGTTCTTAAGTAATATGATTAATTGAACTTAAATTTATCATGAACTTAGTCCTGGTAGTATTAGCATATCTATGTTGTAGATCAATAGCTCGCGTTGTTGCTTCCCTGTGTTTATTTTGATATGTTCCTAGAGAAAATTGTGTTGAAAGATGTTAGTAGCAATGATGCGGATTGGATCCGTGATCTGAGGTTTATCCTCATTGCTGCACAGAAGAATTATGTCCTTGATGCACCGCTAGGTGACAGACCTATTGCAGGAGCAGATGCAGACGTTATGAACGTTTGGCTAGCTCAATATGATGACTACTCGATAGTTTAGTGCACCATGCTTAACGGCTTAGAATCGAGACTTCAAAGACGTTTTGAACGTCATGGACCATATGAGATGTTCCAGGAGTTGAAGTTAATATTTCAAGCAAATACCCGAGTTGAGAAATCTGAAGTCTCCAACAAGTTCTATAGCTAAAAGATGGAGGAGAATCGCTCAACTAGTGAGCATGTGCTCAGATTGTCTGGGTACTACAATTGCTTGAATCAAGTGGGAGTTAATCTTCCAGATAAGATAGTGATTGACAGAATTCTCTAGTCACCATCACCAAGTTAGTAGAACTTCGTGATGAACTATAATATGCAAGGGATAACGGAAACAACTCCCAAGCTCTTCGTGATGCTGAAATCAACGAAGGTAGAAATCAAGAAAAACATCAAGTGTTGATGGTTGACAAGACCACTAGTTTCAAGAAAAAGGGCAAAGGGAAGAAGGGGAACTTCAAGAAGAACGGCAAGCAAGTTGCTGCTCAAGTGAAGAAGCCCAAGTCTGATCCTAAGCCTGAGACTAAGTGCTTCTACTGCAAAGGGACTGGTCACTGGGAGCGGAACTACCCCAAGTGATTGGCGGATAAGAAGGATGGCAAAGTGAACATAAGTATATTTGATATACATGTTATTGATGTGTACTTTACTAGTGTTTATAGCAAACCCTCAGTATTTGATACTAGTTCAGTTGCTAAGATTAGTAACTCGAAACGGGAGTTGCAGAATAAACAGAGACTAGTTAAGGGTGAAGTGACGATGTGTGTTGGAAGTAGTTCCAAGATTGATATGATCATCATCGCACACTCCCCTATACTTTCGGGATTAGTGTTGAAACTTAAATAAGTGTTATTTGGTTTTTGCGTTGAGCATGAATATGATTTGATCATGTTTATTGTAATACGGTTATTCATTTAAGTAAGAGAATAAATTGTTGTTCTGTTTACATGAATAAAACCTTATATGGTTACACACCCAATGAAAATAGTTCATTGGATCTCGATCTTAATAATACACATATTCATAATATTGAAACCAAAAGATGCAAAGTTAATAATGATAGTGCAACTTATTTGTGGCACTGCTGTTTAGGTCATATTGGTATAAAGCGCATGAAGAAACTCCATGCTGATGGGCTTTCGGAATCACTTGATTATGAATCACTTGATGCTTGCGAACCATGCCTTTTGGGCAAGATGACTAAAACGCCGTTCTCCGGAACAATGGAGCGAGAAAAGATTTATTGGAAATCATACATACTGATGTATGTGGTCCGATGAATATTGAGGCTCGCGACAGGTATCATTATTTTCTGATCTTCACAGATGATTTGAGCAGATATGAGTATATCTACTTGATGAAACATAAGTCTGAAACATTTGAAAAGTTCAAAGAATTTCAGAGTGAAGTGAAAAACCATCGTGACAAGAAAATAAAAGTTTCTACGATATGATCGCAGAGGTAAAATGTCTGAGTTACGAGTTTGGTCTTCAGTTAAAACAATGTGAAATAGTTTCACTACTCACGCCACCTGGAACACCACAGCATAATGGTGTGTCCGAACGTCATAACCGTACTTTACTAGATATGGTGCGATCTATGATGTCTCTTACTGATTTACCGCTATCGTTTTGGGGTTATGCATTAGAGACAGCTGCATTCACGTTAAATAGGGCACCATCTAAATCCGTTGAGACGACACCGTGTGAACTATGGTTTGGCAAGAAACCTAAGCTGTCATTTCTTAAAGTTTGGGGTTGCGATGCTTATGTGAAAAAGCTTCAACCTGATAAGCTCGAACCCAAAGCGGAGAAATGTGTCTTCATAGGATACCCAAAGGAAACTGTTGGGTATACCTTCTATCACAGATCCGAAGGCAAGACATTCGTTGCTAAGAATGGATCATTTCTAGAGAAGGAGTTTCTCTCGAAAGAAGTGAGTGGGAGGAAAGTAGAACTTGACGAGGTAACTGTACCTGCTCCCTTATTGGAAAATAGTACATCACAGAAAACTGTTTCTGCGACACCTATACCAATCAGTGAGGAAGCTAATGATGATGATCATGAAACTTCAGGGCAAGATGCTACTGAACCACGTAGATCAACCAGAGTGAGATCCGCACCAGAGTGGTACGGTAATCCAGTTCTGGAAATCATGCTACTAGATCATGATGAACCTACGAACTATGAAGAAGCGATGGTGAGCCCAGATTCCGCAAAGTGACTTGAAGCCATGAAATCTGAGATATGATCCATGTATGAGAACAAAGTATGGACTTTGGTTGACTTGCCCGATGATCGGCAAGCCATAGAAAATAAATGGATCTTCAAGAGGAAGATGGACGCTGATAGTAGTGTTACTATCTACAAAGCTAGAATTGTCGCAAAAGGTTTTCGACAAGTTCAAGGTGTTGACTACGATGAGAGCTTCTCACTCGTATCTATGCTTGAGTCTGTCCGAATCATGTTAGTAATTGCCGCATTTTATGAAATCTGGCAAACGGATAAACAAAACTGCATTCCTTAATGGATTTATTAAAGAAGAGTTGTATATGATACAACCAGAAGGTTTTGTCAATCCGAAAGGTGCTAACAAAATGTGCAAGCTCCAGCGATCTATCTGTGGACTGGTGCAAACATCTCGGAGTTGGAATATACGCTTTGATGAGTTGATCAAAGCATATAGTTTTATACAGACTTGCGGTGAAGCCTGTATTTACAAGAAAGTGAGTGGGAGCACTACAACATTTCTGATAAGTATATGTGAATGACATATTGTTGATCGGAAATAATGTAGAATTATTCTGTAAAGCATAAAAGGAGTGTTTGAAAGGAGTTTTTCAAAGAAAGACTTCGGTAAAGCTGCTTACATATTGAGCTTCAAGATCTATAGAGATAGATCAAGACGCTTGATAAGTTTTTCAATAAGTACATACCTTGACAAGATTTTGAAGTAGTTCAAAATGGAACAGTCAAAGAAAAAGTTTCTTGCCTGTGTTACAAGGTGTGAAGTTGAGTAAGACTCAAAGCCCGACCACGGCAGAAGATAGAAAGAGAATGAAAGTCATTCCCTATGCCTTGGCCATAGGTTCTATAAAGTATGTCATGCTGTATACCAGATCTATTGTATACCCTGCACTGATTTGGCAAGGGAGTACAATAGTGATCTAGGAGTAGATCACTGGACAGCGGTCAGAATTATCCTTAGTGAAATAAGGATATGTTTCTCGATTATGGACGTGACAAAAGGTTCGTCGTAAAGGGTTACGCCGATGCAAGTTTTGACACTAATCTAGATGACTCTAAGTCTCAGTCTAGATACATATTGAAAGTGGGAGCAATTAGCTAGAGTAGCTCCATGAAGAGCATAGTTGACATAGAAATTTGCAAAATACATGTGGATCTGAATATGGCAGACCCGTTGGCTAAGATTCTCTCACAAGCAAAACATGATCACACCTTAGTACTCTTTGGGTGTTAATCACATAGAGATGTGAACTAGATTACTGAATCTAGTAAACCCTTTGAGTGTTGGTCACATGACGATGTGAACTATGGGTGTTAATCACATGGTGATGTGAACTATTGCTGCTAAATCACATGGCGATGTGAACTAGATTATTGACTCTAGTGCAAGTGGGAGACTGAAGGAAATATGCCCTAGAGGCAATAATAAAGTTATTATTTATTTCCTTATATCATGATATGTGTTTATTATTCATGCTAGAATTGTATTAACCGGAAACATAATACATGTGTGAATACATAGACAAACAGAGTGTCACTAGTATGCCTCTACTTGACTAGCTCGTTAATCAAAGATGGTTATGTTTCCTAACCATGGACAAAAGAGTTGTTATTTGATTAACGAGGTCACATCATTAGTTGAATGATCTGATTGACATGACCCATTCCATTAGCTTAGCACCCGATCGTTTATTATGTTGCTATTGCTTTCTTCATGACTTATACATGTTCCTATAACTATGAGATTATGCAACTCCCGTTTACCGGAGGAACACTTTGGGTACTACCAAACGTCACAACGTAACTGGGTGATTATAAAGGAGTACTACAGGTGTCTCCAATGGTAGATGTTGGGTTGGCGTATTTCGAGATTAGGGTTTGTCACTCCGATTGTCGGAGAGGTATCTCTGGGCCCTCTCGGTAATGCACATCACATAAGCCTTGCAAGCACTGCAACTAATATGTTAGTTGTGAGATGATGTATTACGGAACGAGTAAAGAGACTTGTCGGTAACAAGATTGAACTAGGTATTGGATACCGACGATCAAATCTCGGGCAAGTAACATACCGATGACAAAGGGAACAACGTATGTTGTTATGCGGTCTGACCGATAAAGATCTTCGTAGAATATGTAGGAGCCAATATGGGCATCCAGGTCCCGCTATTGGTTATTGACCGGAGACGTGTCTCGGTCATGTCTACATTGTTCTCGAACCGTAGGGTCCGCACGCTTAACGTTACGATGACAGTTATTATGAGTTTATGCATTTTGATGTACCGAAGGTTGTTCGGAGTCCCGGATGAGATCACGGACATGACGAGGAGTCTCGAAATGGTCGAGACGTAAAGATTGATATATTGGAAGCCTATGTTTGGACATCGGAAGTGTTCCGGGTGAAATCGGGGTTTTACCGGAATACCGGGAGGGTTACCGGAACCCCCCGGGAGACTAATGGGCCTATTGGGCCTTAGTGGAAAAGGAGAAAAAGGGAAAGCCCACAAGCTGGCCGGCGCCCCCCTTCCCAAAGTCCTAGTAGGACTAGGATAGGGGCCGGCCCCCCTTCTCTCTCCTTTTCCCCCCGGGAGTCCTAATTGGATTAGGATTGGGGGGAGGAGTCCTACTCCCGGTGGGAGTAGGACTCCCCTGCGCCTCCTCTCCCTTGGCCGGCCGGCTCCCCTCCTCCAACCTTTATATACGGGGGCAGGGGGCACCCCAAGACACACAAGTTGATCCTTGAGATCGTTCCTTAGCCGTGTGCGGTGCCCCCTGCCACCAAATTCCACCTCGGTCATATCGTTGTAGAGCTTAGGCGAAGCCCTGCGTCGGTAGTACATCAAGATCGTCACCACGCCGTCATGCTGACGGAACTCTTCCTCGACGCTTTGCTGGATCGGAGCCCGAGGAACGTCATCGAGCTGAACGTGTGCTAAGAACTCGGAGGTGCCGGAGTAACGGTGCTTGGATCGGTCGGATCGGGAAGAAGACGTACGACTACTTCCTCTACGTTGTGTGATCGCTTCCGCAGTCGGTCTGCGTTGGTACGTAGACAACACTCTCCCCTCTCGTTGCTATGCATCACCATGATCTTGCGTGTGCGTAGGAAAATTTTCGAAATTACTACGTTCCCCAACACTTACACCTTATATCAAGAAATTATGAATGGCATAGCACCTGCAGAAATAGAAGACATAGATGTTACTATTAAACTTGCTAATAGAGACACTATATCACCAATTGGGATTGTTAGAGATGTTGAAGTCTTGTGTGGGAAAATAAAATACCCTACTGATTTTCTTGTTCTTGGTTCCCCACAAGATGACTTTTGTCCCATTATCTTTGGTAGACCATTCTTGAACACTTTTAGTGCTAAAATAGACTGTGAGAAACAAACTGTCGGTGTTAGCTTTGGTGATGAGTCTCATGAGTTTAATTTTTCCAAGTTTAGTAGAAAGCTTCATGAAAAAGAATTGCCTAGTAAGGATGAATTAATTGGTCTTGCTTCTATTGTTGTACCACCTACTGATCCTTTAGAACAATATTTCTAGACCATGAAAATGATTTTCATATGCATGAAAGAAATGAAATATATAAGATTTTCTTTTAACAACGCCCTCTACTTAAACACAACTTGCCTATTGAAACTCTGGGAGGTCCTCCTCCACCTAAAGGTGATCCTGTGTTTGTATTAAAAAAATTGCCAGACACTTTGAAATATGCTTATCTTGATGAAAAGAAGATATATCCTGTTATTATTAGTGCTAACCTTTCAAAGCATGAAGAAGAAAGATTATTAAAAGTTCTAAGGAAGCACCGGGCTGCTATTGGATACACTCTTGATAATTTAAAGGTCATTAGTCCCACTCTATGTCAGCACAAAATTAATATGGAACTTGATGCTAAACCCGTTGTTGATCACCAACATCGGTTAAACCCGAAGATGAAAGAAGTGGTAAGAACGGAGATATTAAAAATTCTGGAAGCAGGTATAATCTATCCTATAGCTGATAGTAGATGGGTAAGTCCTGTTCATTGTGTCCCTAAAAAAGGAGGTATAAGTGTTGTTCCTAATGATAAGAATGAACTTATTACACAAAGAATTGTTACAGGTTATAGAATGGTAATTGATATTAGAAAATTAAATAAAGCAATTAGAAAAGATCATTACCCTCTGCCTTTTATTGATCAAATGCTTGAAAGATTATCTAAGCAATCACACTTTTTCTTCATTGATGGATATTCTTGTTTTTGACAAATATCTGTTTCTCAACCTGATCAAGAAAAGACCACTTTTACTTGTGCCTTTGGAACTTATGCTTATAGACGTATGCCTTTCGGTTTATGTAATGCACCTGCCACCTTTCAAAGATGTATGACTGCTATATTCTCTGACTTTTGTGAAAAGATTGTTGAGGTTTTCATGGATGATTTCTCTGTTTATGGGAAGTCTTTTGATGATTGTTTAAGGAATCTTGAGCGAGTTTTGCAGAGATGTGAACAAACAAATCTTGTCTTGAATTGGGAGAAGTGCCACTTTATGGTTAATGAAGGCATTGTTTTGGGTCATAACATTTCTGAAAGAGGTATTGAAGTGGACCAAGCTAAGGTTGATGCAATTGAGAAAATGTCATGTCCTAAAGATATAAAAGGTATTCGTAGTTTCTTAGGTCATGCTGGTTTCTATAGGAGATTTATCAAAGGCTTTTCTAAAATTTCTAGGCCTCTTACAAGTATTTTGCAAAAGGATATCCCTTTTGTTTTTGATTATGATTGTTTAGAAGCCTTTGAAACACTCACGAAAGCCTTAATTTATGCACCTGTTGTTCAACCACCTGATTGGAACTTGCCTTTTGAAATTATGTGTGATGCTAGTGATTATGTTATTGATGTTGTTCTAGGACAAAGAGTTGATAAGAAACTGAATGTTATTCATTATGCTAGTAAAACTCTAGACAATGCTCAAATAAATTATGCTACTACTGAAAAAGAATTCTTAGCAGTGGTGTTTGCTTGTGATAAATTTAGACCTTATATTGTTGATTCCAAAGTAATTGTTCACACAGACCATGCTGCTATTAAATATCTTATGGAAAATAAAGATGCTAAACCTAGACTTATTCGATGGGTTGTCTTGTTACAAGAATTTGATTTACAGATCATTGATAGAAAATGGGCTGAGAACCCAGTAGCTGATAATTTATCTAGGCTTGAAAATGTGCCTGATGACCCACTACCTATTGATGATAGTTTTCCTGATGAGCAGTTAGCTTCAATAAATGTTGATCATAATACTCCTTGGTATGCTGATTATGCTAATTACATTGTTGCTAAATATTTACCACCTAGCTTTACATACCAACAAAAGAAAAAAATCTTCTATGATTTAAGACATTACTTTTGGGATGACCCACATCTTTATAAATAAGGAGTAGATGGTATTATTAGACGTTGTGTACCTGAGCATGAACAGGGACAAATCCTATGGAAATGTCACTCCGAAGCTTATGGAGGGCATCATGCTAGAGATATAACTGCTCACAAGGTATTGCAATCTGGATTTTATTGGCCTACTCTCTTCAAGGATGCCCGTAAGTTTGTCTTATCTTGTGATGAATGCCAAAGAATAGGTAATACCGGTAAGCGTCAAGAAATGCCTATGGATTATTCACTTGCTGTTGAACCATTTGATGTTTGGGGATTTGATTACACAGGACCTTTTCCTTCCTCTAATGGGTATACACATATGTTGGTTGCTATTGATTATATTGCTAAATGGGTAGAAGCTATTCCAACCAGTAGTGTTGATCACAACACCTCTATTAAAATGCTTAAGGAAGTTATTTTCCCAAGGTTTGGAGTCCCTATATATTTAATGACTGATGGTGGTTCACACTTTATTCATGGTGCTTTTCGTAAAATGCTTGCCAAGTATGGTGTTAACCACATGATTGCATCACCTTAATTATCATCCTCAGTCTAGTGGTCAAGTTGAACTTAGCAATAGAGAAATAAAATTAATTTTGCAAAAGATTGTCAATAGGTCCAGGAATAATTGGTCTAAGAAATTAGATGATGCACTTTGGGCTTATAGAATATATTATAAAAATCCTATGGGTATGTATCCATATAAAATGGTTTATGGAAAAGCTTGTCATTTACCTCTTGAGTTAGAACATAAAGCATATTGGGCCATCAAAGAGCTCAATTATGATTTCAAGCTTGCTGGTGAAAAGAGGTTATTTGATATTAGCTCTTTAGATGAATGGAGAACCCAAGCTAGTGAAAATGCAAAATTATTCAAAGAAAAAGTTAAAAGATGGCATGACAAAAGAATCCAAAAGCGTGAGTTTAAAGTTGGAGAATATATTCTTTTGTAAAACTCCCATTTTAGATTGTTTGCAGGAAAACTCCTCTCAAAATGGGAAGGCCCCTATGTTATCGAGGAGGTTTATCGGTCTGGAGGCATCAAAATAAATAATTCCTAAGGTACTAACCCGAAGGTTGTCAATGGGAAACGAATAAAGCATTATATCTCAGATACGCCCATTAATGTTGAAAGTAATATTATCCAAACTTTGGCACCGGAAGAACACATAAAAGAGTCCTTCCGGAACACTCCAGAATCGTGAAAATAAGGAGGTACGTGATACGGTAAGTAAATGGACTCCGAAAAATCCGCAAAATGTTTTTATCAGTTTTGGAATATTTAAAAATTTAGGAAATAAATAAACTTCCAAGAAGCGTACCCTGGTGGGAACAAGACACCAGGGCGCGCAAGGCAAGCCCAGGTGGGTTGTGCCCACCTGGGACACCTTCCGGACTCCGTTTTTCTATAGCTTACTTGTCCCCCAAGATAAAAAAAATCTATATATACTTCCGGAACCTATTGATCACCGTATCGTGAAGAAATCATTTGTTCTCTTTTCTTGCTGTTTTCGGTCACATTTATCAAGTCACGCCTCATGTCTTCCTCCTCCTCCAACAACATGGAAGAAGATGCTTGGTTGATGAAGATCGAACTGAAGAGGGAGGAGCCTACGGACGTCGTCAAGGGAGACAAGGGCAAGGAGGATACCTTAGATCCACCTTTGGTGGTAGAACAAGCACTACCTGGCGAGGAGGAAGAGGAAGATATCCTTAAGCCTTACCTTGCTCACCTTACCCCTACTAAGATTGAAGCTTTTCACATCATTGAAATAGTTCAGATACAAAATAAGTATCTCACTCGCGAAAATATTCTGCATCAAGAGTATATCATCCGTCTCCGGAGTGTCATCTGTAGATTGGAGAATCTGTTGATCCTTAAGGACAAGATCTCTCCTTCATCACCATCATATTCTTCACCACGAAAAGAGAACTGAGTATCGGGTATGGGCACTCCCCTTGGCTTCCGCCAAGCTTGGGGGAGGTGCCCCGGTATCGCATCATCCCACTATGTTTTTGCTTTTACTTATTTTACTTCGATCTTTTTCTTTAGATGAATGTACATTTAGTCCGACCCTTTATTCTTTGAGAATTTGCTTAGTGATCTATCCTTGTAACCGTGTGCAAGTTATATAATAAAGTTTAGTTTGAGTTTTTGCTGTCTTTACTTTCATGTTTCAAATAAAAGAAAAGAAATAGGAAAGAAAAAAAGAGAAAGGAAATAAATGGAGAAAAGATCATGTACTAATCTTATGGTAGGTGATGACACCACATAAGGAAAAGTATAACTAGAAAATTTTATTAGAGATTGACAAACATAGCGTTAGTCAATGATGCAACTCATGAAAGAATTAATAAGGGAAGAGAATATTCACATATAAATATACTATCCTAGAAATTTGTTGTGATTGTGAGCCCTCATCGAAATATTATATGCCAAAATTGTTGACGTTGGACAAGCAAGACAACTTAATGGTTTATGTTTGTTTATATTCACATAGAAGTCATATTGTCATGGATCATTTAACATGTGGTGCTTGCCCCTATCTTTGCTAGCCAAAAATTCAGCACTAAGTAGAGATACTACTTGTGCATCCAAAACCCTTAAACCTAAATCTTATTTTTCAAGTGTCCACCATACCTACCTAGGGATTGAGCAAGATCCCTCAAGTAAGTTGTCATTGGTGCAAAAAGGCAATAAAAATTGCTTCTAAAAGTGTGAGATCATTTAGTGTAAGAGAAAATTGAGTGTTGCACGAACTTGTGACGGTGAAAAATAAAAGCGACAGACTGCATAATAAAGGTCGCTATCACAAGGGCAATGCAACAAGACGTTCTCTTGCACTAAGGGGTTGAGCATACAAACAAATAAGCGCATGGCAACCTCTGCTTCCCTCTGCGAAGGGCCTATCTTTTACTTTTATGTATTTACTTTTATGCAAAGAGTCAAAGTTTTCCTTCTATTCCTTTTTATTTTTCTCCTTTGGCAAGCATCATATGGTGAGGAAAGATCTAGGCACATATGTCCAGTTGAATATAGTGTTGGGGAACGCAGTAATTTCAAAAAAATTCCTACGCACACGCAAGATCATGGTGATGCGTAGCAACAAGAGGGAAGAGTGTTGTCCACGTACCCTCGTAGACCGTAAGCGGAAGCGTTATGACAACGCGGTTGATGTAGTCGTACGTCTTCACGATCGACCGATCCTAGCATCAAAGGTACGGCACCTCCGCGATCTGCACACGTTCAGCTCAGTGACGTCCCACGAACTCACGATCTAGCAGAGTGTCGAGGGAGAGCTTCGTCAGCACAACGACATGATGACGGTGATGATGATGCTACTGGAACAGGGCTTCACCTAAGCACCGCTACGATATGACCGAGGTGGATTATGGTGGAGGGGGGCACCGCACACGGCTAAGAGATCAATGATCAACTTGCGTTTATGGGGTGCCCCCCTCCCCCGTATATAAAGGAGTGGAGGAGGAGGAGGGCCAGCCCTTTACTATGGCGCGCCTTAGGGAGTCCTACTCCCACCGGGAGTAGGATTCCCCCCTTTCCAAGTAGGAGTAGGAGAGAAGGAAGGGAAGGAGAGAAGAGAAGGAAGGAGGGGGCACCGCCCATCCCCCTAGTCCAATTTGTACTAGGCCTTGGGGGCGCGCGGGCAATAAGGCCCATGTACTCCCCGGGGGGTTCCGGTAACCTCCCGGTACTCCAGAAAATGCCCGAACTCATCCGGAACCATTCCGATGTCCAAACATAGGCTTCCAATATATTGATCTTTATGTCTCAACCATTTCGAGACTCCTCGTCATGTCCGTGATCAAATATGGGACTCCGAACTACCTTTGGTTCATCAAAACACATAAACTCATAATACCGATCGTCACCGAACGTTAAGCGTGCGGACCCTACGGGTTCGAGAACTCTGTAGACATGACCGAGACACGTCTCCAGTCAATAACCAATAGCGGAACCTGGATGCTCATATTGGTTCCTACATATTCTACGAAGATCTTTATCGGTCAAACCGCATAACGATATACGTTGTTCCCTTTATCATCGGTATGTTATTTGCCCGAGATTCGATCGTCGGTATATCAATACCTAGTTCAATATCGTTACCGGCAAGTCTCTTTACTCGTTCCGTAATGCTACATCCCATAACTAACTCATTAGCTACATTGCTTGCAAGGCTTATAGTGATGTACATTACCGAGAGGGCCCGGAGATAGCTCTCCAACAATCGGAGTGACAAATCCTAATATCGATCTATGCCAACTCAACAAACACCATCAGAGACACCTGTAGAGCACTTTTATAATCACCAAGTTATGTTGTGACGTTTGGTGGCACACAAAGTGTTCCTCCGGTATTCAGGAGTTGCATGATCTCATAGTCATAGGAACATGTATAAGTAATGGAGAAAGCAATAGCAACAGACTAAACGATCATCGTGCTAAGCTAACGGATGGATCAAGTCAATCACATCATTCTCTAATGATGTGATCTTGTTAATCAAATGACAACTCATGTCTATGGTTAGGAAACATAACCATCATTGATTCAACGAGCTAGTCAAGTAGAGGCAACCTAGTGACACTCTGTTTGTCTATGTATTCACACATGTACTAAGTTTCTGGTTAATACAATTCTAGCATGAATAATAAACACTTATCATGATATAAGGAAATATAAATAACAACTTTATTATTGCCTCTAGGGCATATTTCCTTCAGTCTCCCACTTGCACTAGAGTCAATAATCTAGATTACATTGTAATGATTCTAACACCCATGGAGTCTTGGTGCTGATCATGTTTTGCTCATGAGAGAGGCTTAGTCAACGGGTCTGCAACATTCAGATCCGTATGTATCTTGCAAATCTCTATGTCTCCCTCCTTGACTTGATCACAGATGGAATTCAAGCGTCTCTTGATGTGCTTGGTTCTCTTGTGAAATCTGGATTCCTTTGCCAAGGCAATTGCACCTGTATTGCCACAAAAGATTTTCATTGGACCCGATGCACTAGGTATGACACCTAGATCGGATATGAACTCCTTCATGCAGACTCCTTCATTTGCTGCTTCCGAAGCAGCTATGTATTCCGCTTCACATGTAGATCCCGCCATGACGCTCTGCTTGGAACTGCACCAACTGACAGCTCCACCATTTAATAAAAACACGTATCCGGTTTGTGACTTAGATTCATCCGGATCAGTGTCAAAGCTTGCATCGACGTAACCATTTACGACGAGCTCTTTGTCACCTCCATATACGAGAAGCATATCCTTAGTCCTTTTCAGGTATTTCAGGATATTCTTGACCGATGTCCAGTGATCCAATCCTGGATTACTTTGGTACCTCCCTGCTAAACTTATAAAAAGGCACACATCAGGTCTGGTACACAACATTGCATACATGATAGAGCCTATGGCTGAAGCATAGGGAACACCTTTCATTTTCTCTCTATCTTCTACAGTGGTCGGGCATTGAGTCCGACTCAACTTCACACCTTGTAATACAGGCAAGAACCCTTTCTTTGCCTGATCCATATTGAACTTCTTCAAAACTTTATCAAGGTATGTGCTTTGTGAAAGTCCAATTAAGCGTCTTGATCTATCTCTATAGATCTTGATGCCTAATATATAAGCAGCTTCACCAAGGTCTTTCATAGAAAAATTCTTATTCAAGTATCCTTTTATGCTATTTAGAAATTCAGTATCATTTCCGATCAACAATATGTCATCTACATATAATATCAGAAATGCTACGGAGCTCCCACTCACTTTCTTGTAAATACAGGCTTCTCCAAAAGTCTGTATAAAACCATATGCTTTGATCACACTATCAAAGCGTATATTCCAACCCCGAGAGGCTTGTACCAGTCCATAAATGGATCGCTGGAGCTTGCACACTTTGTTAGCACCTTTTGGATCGACAAAACCTTCTGGTTGCATCATATACAACTCTTCTTTAAGATATCCATTAAGGAATGCGGTTTTGACATCCATTTGCCAAATTTTATAATCATAAAATGCGGCAATTGCTAACATGATTCGAACGGACTTAAGCATCGCTACGGGTGAGAAGATCTCATCGTAGTCAACTCCTTGAACTTGTCGAAAACCTTTCACAACAAGTCGAGCTTTGTAGACAGTAATATTACCGTCAGCGTCAGTCTTCTTCTTGAAGATCCATTTATTCTCTATGGCCTACCGATCATCGGGCAAGTCAACCAAAGTCCATACTTTGTTCTCATACATGGATCCCATCTCATATTTCATGGCCTCAAGCCATTTTGCGGAATCTGGGCTCATCATCGCTTCCTCATAGTTCATAGGTTCGTCATGGTCAAGTAACATGACTTCCAGAATAGGATTACCGTACCACTCTAGTGTGAATCTTATTCTGGTTGACCTACGAGGTTCGGTAGTAACTTGATCAGAAGTTTCATGATCATCATCATTAGCTTCCTCACTTACTGGTGTAGGAATCACTGAAACTGATTTCAGTGATGAATTACTTTCCAATAAGGGAGAAGTTACAATTACCTCGTCAAGCTCTACTTTCCTCCCACTCACTTCTTTCGAGAGAAACTCCTTCTCTAGAAAGGATCCATTCTTAGCAACGAATATCTTGCCTTCGGACCTGTGATAGAAGGTGTACCCAATAGTCTCCTTTGGGTATCCTATGAAGACACATTTCTTCGATTTGGGTTCGAGCTTATCAGGTTAAAGCTCTTTCACATAAGCATCGCAGCCCCAAACTTTAAGAAATGACAACTTGGGTTTCTTGCCAAACCATAGTTCATAAGGTGTCGTCTCAACAGATTTAGATGGTGCCCTATTTAATGTGAATGTACCGTCTCTAAAGCATAACCCCAAAATGATAGTGGTAAATCAGTGAGAGACATCACAGATCGCACCATATCTAATAAAGTGCGGTTACGACGTTCGGACAAACCATTACGTTGTGGTGTTCCAGGTGGCGTGAGTTGCGAAACTATTCCGCATTGTTTCAAATGAAGTCCAAACTCATAACTCAAATATTCACCTCGACGATCAGATCACAGAAATTCGATTTTCTTGTTACGATGGTTTTCCACTTTACTCTGAAATTCTTTGAACTTTTCCAATGTTTTAGACTTATGTTTCATTAAGTAGATATACACATATCTGCTCAAATCATCTGTGAAGGTGAGAAAATAATGATATCCGCCGTGAGCTTCAATGTTCATTGGACCACATACATCAGTATGTATGATTTCCAATAACTCCGTTGCTCGCTCCATTGTTCCGAAGAACGGAGTTTAGTCATCTTCCCCATGAGGCATGGTTCGCAAGTACCAAGTGATTCATAATCAAGTGATTCCAAAAGTCCATCAGAATGGAGTTTCTTCATGAGGTTTACACCAATATGACCTAAACGGCAGTGCCACAAATAAGTTTCACCATCATTATCAACTCTGCATCTTTTGGCTTCAATACTATGAACATGTGTATCACTATTATCAAGATTTAGTAAAAATAGACCACTCATCAAGGGTGCATGACCATAATAGATATTACTCATATAAATAGAACAACCATTATTCTCTGATTTAAATGAATAACCGTCTCGCATCAAACAAGATCCAGATATAATGTTCATGCTCAACGCTGGCACCAAATAACAATTATTCAGGTCTAAAACTAATCCCGAAGGTAGATGTAGAGGTAGCATGCCGACGGTGATCACATCGACTTTGGAACCATTTCCAACGCGCATCGTCACCTCATCCTTAGCCAATCTTCGCTTAATCCGTAGCCCCTATTTTGAGTTGCAAATGTTAGAAACGGAACCAGTATCAAATACCCAGGCACTACTGTGAGCATTAGTAAGGCACACATCAATAACACGTATATCAAATATACCTTTCACTTTGCCATCCTTCTTCTCCGCCAAATACTTGGGGCAGTTCCGCTTCCAGTGACCAGTTCCTTTGCAGTAGAAGCACTCAGTCTCAGGCTTAGGTCCAGAATTGGGTTTCTTCACTTGAACAGCAACTGGCTTGCTATTCTTCTTGAAGTTCCCTTTCTTCTCTTTACCCTTTTTCTTGAAACTAGTGGTCTTGTTGACCATCAACACTTGATGCTCCTTCTTGATTTCTACCTCTGCAGCCTTTAGCATTGCGAAGAGCTTAGGAATCGTCTTATCCATCCCCTGCATATTATAATTCATCACGAAGCTCTTGTAGCTTGGTGACAGTGATTGAAGAACTTTGTCAATGGCACTATCATCAGGAAGATTAAATCCCAGTTGAGTCAAGTGGTTGTGGTACCCAGACATTCTGAGTATATGTTCACTGACAGAACTATCCTCCTTCATCTTGCAGCTGTAGAACTTATTAGAGACTTCATATCTCTCAATTCAGGCATTTGCTTGAAATATTAACTTCAACTCCTGGAACATCTCATATGCTCCATGAAGTTCAAAACGTCGTTGAAGTCCCGGTTCTAAGCCGTAAAGCATGGCACACTGAAATATCGAGTAGTCATCAGCTTTGCTCTGCCAGGTGTTCACAACATCTGGCGTTGTTCCTGCAGCGGGTTTGTCACCTAGCGGTGCTTCTAGGACGTAATTCTTCCGTGCAGCAATGAGGATAATCCTCAAGTTACGGACCCAATCCGTATAGTTGCTACCATCATCTTTCAACTTAGTTTTCTCTAGGAACGCATTAAAATTCAACGGAACAACTGCACGGGCCATCTATCTACAACAACATAGATATGCAAAATACTATCAGGTACTAAGTTCATGAAAAATTAAAGTTCAATTAATCAAATTACTTAAGAACTCCCACTTAGATAGACATCTCTCTAATCATCTAAGTGATCACGTGATCCATATCAACTAAACCATGTCCGGTCATCACGTGAGATGGAGTAGTTTTCAATGGTGAACATCACTATGTTGATCATGTCTACTATATGATTCACGCTCGACCTTTCGGTCTCAATGTTCCGAGGCCATATCTGCATATGCTAGGCTCGTAAAGTTTAACCCGAGTATTCTACATGTGCAAAACTGTCTTGCACCCGTTGTATGTGAACGTAGAGCTTACCACACCCGATCATCACGTGGTGTCTCGGCATGACGAACTGTAGCAATGGTGCATACTCAGGGGGAACACTTATACCTTGAAATTTAGTGAGAGATCATCTTATAATGCTACTGTCCAACTAAGCAAAATAAGATGCATAAAGGATAAACATCACATGCAATCAATATAAGTGATATGATATGGCCATCATCATCTTGTGCCCTTGATCTCCATCTCCAAAGCACCGTCATGATCACCATCGTCGCCGGCTTGACACCTTGATCTCCATCGAAGCATCGTTGTCGTCTCGCCAACTATTGCTTCTACGACTATCGCTACTGAGGGAGTCCTGGATTAGGGGGTCCTCGGACAGCCGGACTATATACTTTAGCCAGACTGTTGGACTATGAAGATACAAGACTGAAGACTTCGTCCCGTGTCCGAGCGGGACTCTCCTTTGCGTGGAAGGCAAGCTTGGCAATTCGGATATGTAGATCTCCTCCCTTGTAACTGACTCTGTGTAACCCTAGCCCCCTCCGGTGTCTATATAAACCGGAGGGTTTAGTCCATAGGACAAGGACAATCATAATCATAGGCTAGCTTCTAGGTTTAGCCTCTACGATCTCGTGGTAGATCAACTCTTGTAATATTCATATCATAAAGATCAATCAAGTAGGAAGTGGGGTATTACCTCCATCGAGAGGGCCCAAACCTGGGTAAACATTGTGTCCCCCGCCTCCTGTTACCATCAGCCTTAGACGCATAGTTTGGGACCCCCTACCCGAGATCCGCCGGTTTTGACACCGACATTGGTGCTTTCATTAAGAGTTCCACTGTGCCGTCACGATAAAGGCTTGATGGCTCCCTCGATCATCGGCAACAATGCGATCCAGGGTGAGGTTTTTCTCCCCGGACGGATCTTCGTATTCGGCGGCTTTGTACTGCGGGCCAACTCGCTTGGCCATCTGGAGCAGATCGAGGGCTACGCCCCTGGCCATCAGGTCAGGTTTGGAAGCTTGAACTATACTGCCGACATCCGCGGAGACTTGATCTTCGACGGATTCGAACCCATGTCAGGTGCGTTGCACAGTCACGACAAGCATGACTTAGCTCTGCCATCAGACAGCGTTCGGGAGATCACACCTGTGGCTACTCCGGCCCCCAATCCGGAGCAGATCATGCCGTCCGAGGACGGGTGGATGGACCCCGCCACGGAGGCCGCACACTCAGCGGCGATAGAGCCGAATACTGACTTCACCTCCTATGAGACCTGTGTTACCGGACCCTTGGATTCGTCCCCGGCCACAGGCTCCGAACCACTTGCGTTCGTGCATATCGAATCTGACTGGGCACCGATCATGCAGTTTACCTCCGCGGATATCTTTCAAGACTCGCCCTTGGGTGACAGCTAAATTCGTTGAGGTCTCTCTCCTTGTCAGGAGACCCTTGGCCGAACTATGTCTGGCTTGAGTGGGAAGCGGACGACGAAATTCATTCCCCACCCACCGCCCACTTAATAGCCACAGTCGACGACCTAACCGACATGCTTGATTTCGGCTCCAAATACATCGACGGTATGGACGACGATGCAGGAGAAGAACAGGAACTACTGCCCACAGGGCGCTGGACAGCCACCTCATCATATGATATATACATGGTGGACACCCCCAAAGAAAGCAATGACAATAAGGCAACAGAGGATAATCCCCTCGAGAAGCAATCAAAGCACCGGAGTCATCGATGCCGCTCTAAGCCCCGCCATAGCAAAAGCAGCGATGCAGGCACAAGAGACAATAATGCTGCGGACAGTGCTGAAGATGAAGACAATCCCCTCCAGCCAGTCTTCGAGCAGGAGGATGGGCAAGCGAGCCCCAAGGAACAGGCGACAGACAAGCATCAGGGGATGACAATTATATGCCCCTCTCCGAAGACGGGGTGAGCCTCAGCGACGAAGAATTCATCATGCCGGAGGATCCCGTCGAGCAGGAGTGCTTCAAGCGCCGGCTTATTGCTACCTCTTGAGCACTGTGTTGGTTTTCCCCGAAGAGGAAGGGATGATGCAGCAAAGTAGCGTAAGTATTTCCCTCAGTTTTTGAGAACCAAGGTATCAATCCAGTAGGAGGCTACGCGCGAGTCCCTCGTACCTGCACAAAACAAATAAATCCTCGCAACCAACGCGAATAGGGGTTGTCAATCCCTACACGACCACTTACGAGAGTGAGATCTGATAGATATGATAAGATAATATTTTTGGTATTTTTTGTGATAAAGATGCAAAGTAAAATAAAAGCAAAGGAAATAACTAAGTAGTAGGAGATTAATATGATAAAGATAGACCCGGGGCCATAGGTTTCACTAGTGGCTTCTCTCGAGACCATAAGTATTCTACGGTGGGTGAACGAATTACTGTTGAGCAATTGACAGAATTGAGCATAGTTATGAGAATATCTAGGTATGATCATGTATATAGGCATCACGTACGAGACAAGTAGACCGACTCCTGCCTGCATCTACTACTATTACTCCACTCATCGACCGCTATCCAGCATGCATCTAGAGTATTAAGTTAATGAAAACAGAGTAACGCCTTAAGCAAGAGGACATGATGTAGAGGGATAAACTCATGCAATATGATGAAAACCCCATCTTGTTATCCTCGGTGGCAACAATACAATACGTGCCTTGCTGCCCCTACTGTCACTGGGAAAGGACACCCAAATCCTGAAATCTAGAAAAGTGTTCGTGTTGCCTCTCCGCGCTCCCTCCGGCGGCGGCCACTCTGGCCCCCGTCGGCCACTCGTCCCACGCCGGACTGCCACTCCGGCATCGGCACCCACCCAATGGCCTCCCCCTCCTCCCCTGCCTTGGGCAGATCTCGCGAGCGCCGGTGGCTCGACTCGAGCCCCTCCTCGGCTAGCTCCGACTCCGCCCCACGCTCCTACCGGCAGGCGCTCTGCTCGCCGCCGGCTCGCCTCCCGTCCCCCAGGTCCTCTTCTCCCCCGCCCGTGCCACGCTCCTTGCCGCCCGCCGTGCGCCTCGGCCCCCGTTCCGAGGTCCACCGGGTTGTGCACGAGACCGTGGCCGACGCTGATGGCGGGTGGGAGGTGGCCTCTGGCCGGCGCCGCCCGCGGCCTGAGCCTCGTCTCCGCCCCCGGCCCGACCGCCGCCGCGCCCGCGAGGTCGCCCCTCATGCTCCTCCCCCGGCCGCCTGCCGCGGCGAGTGCCCGCGCTGTTTTGGCCAGCACCCCAGATCGAAGTGCAGGCGGGATGTGCGCTGCCGGCGCTGCCGTTTCTTCGGCCATATCGCGCGATTATGCACCATCCCTCTGTCACGCCCCTCCTCTCCTAGCGGTGTGCTGGCAGCGAAGCGCCCCTGCGTGGCGGCCTCGCGCCCTGGTGGTTCCTCTACGTCAAGTGTTGCAGGCCCGTGCCCACCCGTGTCTTCCAGGTCGGGGACGCGCTTGTCCTTGACTGCCTCCCCCGTGGCTGTTTTGTCCAGCCCGGCGCCTTCCGCTTCCTCGGGCCTCGGCGGCGACGCTGCTTCCCTGCCCATGTCCGGCCACCCCGCGCTGAGGCCGGCTGGGTCCGTCTGCTTCATGCCGCGCTCCACGCGTATCGTGGACGCTGAGCGTGTCCTCGACCCCGCCCTCATCGCCATCGTCGCCGGGAACCGCTCCGGCATCTCCACCGCTGACATTACCTTTGAGCTATGCTCCCGCTTCTCGCTGTCGACTGCAGACTTCTCTGTCCACCGGCGTCGTAACGACGAGTTTCTCATGCGCTTCCGGGATGGGGCCACCCGGCCCCTGGTCGCGGCCGCCCCCCTCCGTGCTCCATGGTTCAGGCTCATCCTGCACCCCTGGAGCTGCCTTGCCGGTGCCAACCCCATCTCCCTCCGCTTTGCCGTGGACATTGAGATCACCGGCATCCCTGACCATGCTTGGGACATCTCCTCGGCCGTTCAACTGCTCTCTCCCTTCTGCCTCATTGATCGCCTGGCACCTGAGACCCTGGACGAGAGCGACATGTCCGTCTTCCGCCTCTCCGCCTGGACTACCAACCCGGACGCAATTCCGCGCTCCTCTGAGCTGCTCCTCGAGGAGCCCTTCGAGTTCGCCGGAGCCAAACCCGACCTCGTCGACCGCTTCGCCGTCGAGCTACTCCGCTTCCCCATCTCCATCCACATGCGCCGCTCCGTGGACTTCCAACTGCCTTCCCCGCCGCCCCCTCCTCCCCCGCCCTCAGGCTCCAGCAGCGGTGGTGGAGCCTCCCCCTTCCCCGGCTGTGCCCGAGCCATGGCCGCGCATGCATGACTTCCCCCTAGCCTCTGGGAATCACCGCGCTCGCCAAGGGCCATCTGCTCGTGGGTCAGCCGCGCGCCAGGGCCGCCGTCGGGCCGCTCCTCCGTTCCGTGGCCAGCAGGGCATGCTTGGACCCCACCCGTCCATCGCCGGCGCTCCATGTGGCCCGCATGTCCGTTAAAGGCTGGTGGGTGTCCAGCCTGTGCCAGGGCCCGCCGCGCGTCATGCCGGTGTTCCAACGCTAGCGATGACCGTGGTCGCCCCCCAGGTGGAACGCGCCTGCCCAATCAGAATCGGCCTCCCGTCGCCCGCGGGCCCGGATCCCCAGGCCGCCTTGGATCCCATCCTTGCGCGGTTCCCTTGTCCGTACCCCTGACCCCACTCTTCAGACCGTTGGTGTGTCACCCCAACCAACCAAGAACCTTCCCCCTATCTCGGTGGCCGCATGCGCTGATCCCCAATCTGCCCCCTCTGACGGCAGCGGGTCTGTCCAAAGCTGCGGGCCTGCCCAAAGCAGCCCGGCGTCCCAGGCCGTTCCCGCCTAAAGTGGTTTGGTGCCTGAGGTGGATCCCGCCCCTGGCATGCCCCCTCATCTCCTATCGTGGATCAGGTGGAGCCCGCCCTGGTCTTGGATTCTTGTGGCACAGCTTCGGCCAACCCGGCGCCAGCATCTCATGCATTGATGCTTTACTCCGTGGACCACATCGCGCTAAGTGTCGCACTGCTGCAACCACCCATGCAAATTCCTGCATGCATATTAAACGGGCAAGCTTCTTGCCCCGTCCCAGATCATGTGGTGGGTTTTCTCCAGGCCGTCTGTTCGCGTGCGACCCCCGTCCTTGAGACCCCTCTGGTTCGTTGCAAGCGGGGCGGAGTGCCGCCCAACTTCTGCCCAGGCGCAGCGATCGTATTGCCAAGAACGACCGTGGGCTTGACTCGGAGGCCAAGGCCAAGGGGGGCTTCTTCGACGACTCGGCCTCCTGGATGATGATGAGCCCATCTCTGAGGCGGCCCTCGAGCGATATAGCCTGCTTTTCGCTCAGCCGCTTGCGGGAGACATTGTGCAGGCTTTTGCTGATTTCTTTGGGTGGACCATGCCCCCTGGCATCCTTAACGGCCTGGCAACCCCCATGCCTCGTCTGGTCGAGGTCTGACCACACCGCGCGCCCGCGCGTCGCTGCTCCCCCCCACCTTTTCTCATGGATCACAACCTAGGCATTATCTTCTGGAACGTGCGTGGGCTAAACAGCCGTGCCAAGCGCACCACTGTCCGCACGTTTATCACCGCGGCTGAACCTTGTATTGCTTGCCTCTCTGAAATGAAACTTGATTCGGTCTCGTTGTCGTGCGTCATGGAAACTTTGGGTGCCTCATTTCAAGACTTCTTTTTTCTCCCGACCGATGGCACCAGGGGTGGAATCCTCCTCGCCTGGCGTGCCGAACGTGTCGCCCTGCATAACCCTGCCATAGGCCTATATCACGTGTTTGCTACTATCTCCACTAGAGGTGGATCACCTTCCTGGTGGATCACCAGTGTTTACGGGCCCTAGGCCGTCCATGACGAGCTGGCTTTTGTGTCGGAGCTACATGATCTGCAAGGCAGTATTGCGGGCCCTTGGGTGTTGGGTGGAGACTTTAACATGATCACCTCGCATGCGGCCAAAAACATAGGGAGGGTGAATCACCGCACCATGGGAAGATTCCGCAGATTCATCTTCGACCACGCCCTTCGAGATATCTACCTTCGTGGCCGCTGTTACACTTGGTCGAACGAGCAATCCAACCCCGTCTTGGTGAAGAATGACCGAGTCCTGTGCACCTCCTCTTGGGAAGCTGCGCACCCCAGCCATGTCCTATCATGCATGGCCACGACCACTTTGGATCACTGCCCCCTGATTCTGAACTGCTCTCCCAGGGGCCGTGGCAAGAGGCGGTTCCATTTTGAGCGTTATTGGACAAAGTTAGATGGCTTCCTTGACACCGTGGACGCGGCCTGGAATTCGGTTCCGCCTGATCAGGACCCCTTCCACATGATCTACGCGTGTTTGAAAGCAACTGCTCGCTCCCTCCAGAGTTGGGGAGTGCGCTCTACTGGGAACATCTCCCTCAAGCTGATGATGGCCAGAGAGCTCATCTACAGACTCGATGTGGCGCGTGATGCCCGCCAATTTTCGCCGTCCGAGCAGTGGCTGCATCAAGAGCTTCGTCGCTCCTACCTAGGGCTAGCTTCCCTCGAGCGCTCTATCCTGCGGCAGCGAGTGCATTTCAATTGGCTTTGCAAAGGCGACACTAACACCCCCTTCCTAAAGATCCATGCTGCTCATCAGGCCAAGAAGAACCATATCGGTTGCTTCCAGGTTGGCCCCTGCGTGTTTCCGGCGAGGTGGCCATGGCGCGGGCCGCCTTCGAGCACTTCTCCAACATTCTCGGAGCATCCACGGATAGGCCGTTCTCCATGAACCTCGAGTCCATCGACCAGCGCCGCTTCGACCTATCGGCCCTTGACCAGCCATTTACAGAAGAGGAGATCTGGAGTGCCATCAACCTCTTGCCGACGGTCAAAGCCCCGGGCCCGGATGGCTTCACCGCTGAGTTCCTCCGTGCATGCTGGCCTATCATCAAAGCTGATATCCGCGCCGCCTTCGACAAGCTCTATGTGATGAATGGGCGCGGTTTCCATAAGCTCAACGAGGCCTTCCTGACCTTGCTCCCTAAGAAACCGGACGCCTCCATGATGGCCGATTACCGCCCCATTAGCCTGATACACCTTGTGGCTAAGCTCTTTGTGAAAGTTCTCTTCCTTCGTCTGGCTCCGCGCATGCCCCAGCTGGTCTCCGTCAACTAAAGCGCCTTCATCGCCGGGAGATGTGTGAATGACAACTTCCTGTTGGTTCAGCAGACGGCACGACAACTACACAACCTCAAGCTGCCTCGGTTACTCCTCAAGCTAGATATCACGAAGGCATTCGATACTGTCTCATGGCCCTTCCTCCTCGAGGTCCTCCGGCATCTTGGTTTCGGGAGAAGGTGGTGTGAATGGATTTGCATCCTTGTCTCCACTGCCTCCTCGCGCATTCTCATCAACGGGAACCCAGGCCCTCCAGTTGTGTCAGGACCCTGATCCTAAGCCACATCGATCTAGCATGTAACACATCATATCACTTTGCGGCCTCACGCACGGTATTCCCACGGGTGCCACCTTACCTGGCCCGGGACCGTTTGCGCCTTTTGGCTCACATATATGATAGTGTCGCTAGCATCCATATGACCGAGAACCCGGGCCGACATGGCTAGTCGTGAACCCAAAGCGGCACTAACCCATGGGGACAGGCATACATGAATCAACTTCGAGCATGTCGGTCAACAGCGTGCGAATCCGGGCTATAGCACTGGGCTAACAGGACTCCGGTCAACCGGGCTGTAGCAGGCTAGGCAGGACTTCGGATGTCACCGCGTGACATTTCCCAGAAGGAACAGACACAGGAACGAAGTGAATCACATGTCGGCCAGTCAAATGTTCCGGAGCAGTAGTGCTGGGCTAGCAGGACTCCGGTGAACTGGGCTGTAGCGGACTACTATGGCTCATGGAAGCACAAGACTACATTTCCCCATAAGAGAGGCTACTAAGGATAAACAACTAGGTTTTCGGATCCCACACATACCAAGCATTTCAATCATACACACAATATGCTCAATATGTGCAATACAACATGGCATCACAACAAGACTCTATGACTTAGAGTATTTATTCATTAGGCTTCGAGGAGCGAGATATTACAAACATGGGTCTCATGACCCAACATTCAGAGCATACAAGTCAAAGCACATGCAGAAGCTTAACATGTTTGAGTATAGACATCTACAAATGAAAAAGGCTGAGAAGCCTCACTATCTACAAGATCCTGCCGAGGGCACAAGATCGTAGCTGAGGTGACAAACTAAACGTCGAAGTCCACGTGGAACTACTAGCGAGACTGAAGTCTCTCTGCAAAACATAAAAACAAGCAAACGTGAGTACAAATGTACCCAGCAAGACTTACATCAGAACTAGCTACATATGCATCAATATCAACAAAGGGGGTGGTGGAGTTTAACTGCAGCAAGCCAGCTTTGACTCGGTGGCTATCCTGAACTACGACTGCAAGTAACTCTTTTGAGGTGGCGCACACGAGTCCACATATTCACCATATCAATACACCACTATGGATCCGCTCCCGTCTTCCTACGAGAACGCCATGCATAGCACTCACGCTTATCTTGCGCATTTTGGAGTATCCACTTTCACTTGTCTATGAACTATGCAAGGGGTCCAAGTTTCCATATCCGAGGAATCCGGCTATTCGAATAGATAATGATAACCCTGCAGGGGTGTACTTCTTCACACACGCTCTCGCCACTTATCGCCCTGTACACGTCATGTACCTCGGCAACCTTCAAGCGGAAGCCGGGCGAGGGAGTCGGCCACGACCTGACTAACCAACAAGTCTCTCGTCCAGGTTTATCGCCTATTCGGGTTCCATCGGCAAGGAGATCCGGCCGGGGTGTCGCTCACGGCCCCAAACGATGTGTGCAGGGTTCCCAAGCCCACCATCCGGGTGCCACTTGGTACACCGTGCCACTGTGCCTAGTCTGTCCCAAGCCCACCTGTACCGGGTGCCACTTGGTAGACTACTAACACTACCTACAAACACCAGAAACTAGTTGCAACTCCTGGACAGAGATCAGATTGATTAATAAGTCGAGAGGGGCACTTAAGCATTCCAATGCGTGGTAGTAACTGTTCATGGATCACAAACACAGAACTCAGTTCCTGAGGACGGCTGCAATGAGACAACCCACCATGTACTCCTACATGGCCTCTCACCGCTACCTTTACCAAATCGTGTTCACACACTTAGCTCTCAACAGTATGACATGTTCACCACGTTCCAATTCATTCCCGATGAATCAGACCGGACTCAACTCTAAGCAGTAGCAGGCATGACAACAAGCATGAATGAGTAGGTACATCAGGGCTCATACAATTCCTACTCATGCTAGTGGGTTTCATCTATTTACTATGGCAATGACAGGTCATGCAGAGGAAAGGGGTTCAACTACCGCATCATGTAACAGTTGAATCGGTGCTGTCCTAATGCAGTAAAAGAGAGCAGGAGCGAGAGAGTGGGATTGTATCGGAATGAACAAGGGGGTTTTGCTTGCCTGGCACTTCTAAAGATAACATTGAGTCTTCATCAGTGTCAACGATCACAGCGTCGGAGCAGCGTCTACCGAGAGGGGACAATTACCGGCAAACAAGGAAGAGCACAATCAATGCAATGCACAATATGATGCATGATCATGGCATGTCAATATGTTGTGATTTGAGCTAATGCAACTAGTAACAGAAAGGTTTTGGGTTGATTTGAACTCAAGGTTCAAATTCAAATTCAAACTATGAATTCAAATAGTGCATTATCATGTTTTGGACTAAACAGTGAGGTTAACTTGCTCAAACATGCATGAAAATGCCATAAACAGATTCCTTGGATTTTTTTGATAATTTTTCATATATAAAACTTTTCATTTGGAGTTATAGATTATTTTCTATGATTTTTCAAAGTTTTGGATATTTTCTGGAATTTTCTGGATTATTTTTAATCTAGAAAATTATTAACTGCATCAGCATTGTGCAAGCATGACGTCAGCGAGTCAACTGAGGCTGACCAGGTCAAACCTGACCAGTGGGGTCCACTAGTCAGTGACCCAGGGCTGTGTTGTGTGGCTGGCAGGTGGGCCTGGTCAATGGCCACATCAGCAGGGTCAAACTGACATGTGGGGTCAGCTAGATTAATCTAAGCTAAACAGGGAATAAATCCCAGGGTTAATTTGGGTGTGGGGCCCGTTTTTTAGTGAGAGAGGGGGGGTCATTAGCGGGGTCATTAGCGGCTAATGACGTGCCACGTCATCCCGCCGGAGTTAAACACCGGCGAGCACTCAGACGCGGCGGGGACGCTCGGAAATGCGCTACGGGTAGGGGTTTAGCGCGCTGAGGCCACCAGGGCATAGCCCTTGCTCGGCCGCATCGAGGGATGCATGCAGCGGCGGCTCCGGTGGGCTAAGTCGACAGCGGCGGTGACTTGCGCGGCGGCTGGAGTTCGGGAGTGCTTGGAATCGGCGTTGTGGTGCACGGTGGGACGAACGGGTGGGCTAGTTCGGCTCCTGGGAGCAGCACGAGCGCGATGACGTGCTCAGGGGCAAGCTGGGCTTGCTCTAGCCACGGTGACGACTTCGCCGGCGGCGTGAAGCTCGCGGGCATGGCGGAGAGTGATGCTACAGCGAGCTACATGCCACGGGGATAAGGGAAAAATGGTGGCGGAGCTCACATCGGTGGCGTGGGGATGGTTAGTGGGCCCAGGGACGCTCGGAGGTGTCGAATCAGCGGTGGCGATCTCCGGTGGCCGTCGGTGATGGTGACGACGATGGCGACGCGTAGGGGCTCTTCCGGTCACGTGAGACGAAGTGGAGGACGAGGGAGGCACGGCGGAGCTCGGGGCCGCGTCAGAGAGGTGAGGGGGTGGCGGTGAGCGCGGCGAACGGCGTCGGTGGTCTCAGGTGTGCTCGGCGGCGCGAGGAGGAGAGGCCAGAAGAAGGGGGCGAAGCAGAGGAAGGAGGGGAAAGTGAGAGGGGGCCACCCTCATCTCCTGGGCGTGCAGGTGGACTCGGGGAAGGCTAGCCAGCGCGAAGCAGGAGGTGGCGCGCTCGGCCGCGTGCGAAGTCTCTCCCTCTGCCTACTGGCAGAGGTTGAAGATGACTGACAAGTCGCCAGGTGGGCTGGGCCGGCCACTTGGGCTCCAGGTGGGCTGCACAGGTAAGGTTTCCTCTCTCTCTTTTCCATTTTTGTTTTCTATTTATTCTGTTTTGTTTTGATTTAGTAAAATACTAAACCATTTTATAAAATGCTGAAAATATTTATGGGCACCTCTGAAATTAATTCCAACAACCCAAAAATACTTCCAAGATTATTTGGACATTTAAAAATATTTATAGCATTTAAATGTCCAAATGCAAATATTTTAAGATTTAACTCAAAAATCCAAAGTGTCCTAGAAAAGTGAGCACCATTTTTGGCAGAGGTTATGGACCAAGGCAAAGATGATTAACATTTTAGAAGGGCATTTCAGGATCATTGAAAAGATTTTTATTTTGATCCTAATTGCATTTCATTTAGTGCTAGGGCTTGTCATCCCCATTTCAAATTTCAAACAAATATAGACACGATGCATGGATGCTTATGAAACTAGTTGCAATCAAATTCTAGGGCTGTGACAACTCACCCCCACTAAACAAGAATCTCGTCCCGAGATTCAAGACGTGAGGTAAGAAGACAGAGGGGCACAACTTATACGGTCTTCACGATCCAGGTTGCCCTGCATAGGAACGTCGACACGATCACCATCTTTGTCTCGATTTCTTGCTCTGAGAACTACAACTAACATGACAATGAGAGGAAAGGGAAAACTCCAGAAGGATCGATCTTCTCGAAGATCGAACAACTCAGGATCACTCATCGAGTGAGACATTGAAACATCTCTCGAGATGAGACACGAAACACATCGAGAGGGATGGAGGAACAAGCGATGGGGTTTTATTTGATGGGCAACAATTCCATGCTTAGAAAGATGGTGGATGGTGTCAAGGTGGCAAGGAAATAGTTTCCATGATCCCGTAACGGGGCACTTTGGAAAAGGTGACTTGAAGAACTATTCCCTTAAGTGGCAAAAAGAATTACTTTTGATCCATAGATCATTGGAACTCTTCTCACCAGCCTAGGGCAAATCACAACCGATCATTGGAAGGTGTTCGAAGTAATGACATACTCGGACTAGGATGGATGATGTGGACTACCTTGTTGAAGACAACGCAATGGATGATTTTTTTATCATCGAAAATGGATGGGACCCATGATAGGGCCACTTCTGAGGATGATCCTGAACAACAATTGCTGAGATGGGCAGTCCAAGGAAGATTGGCACAAGGCGGTGCAAGCTGGGAACAAAATGCAAATGCTGGGAATGATTCTGGTAACTGGGGAATAACTCAACAGTCGAGAGCAATTCCACCATTTGAATGGTATAGCATAATCAAGGAATACCAATAGCACAAGAATCCCTAAGGAACAACTTCTAAAATAAGTCGCACAAGATCCTCACGGAGAAGATGGTGAAATTGACCAGTCAAGATGCTACAATAATAGATCTTCCGGCTAGGTGTGTCGGCCAGAACATCAACCTCGTCGGGACCTACATCATAGATCTTGGAAATGTTCCAGCCATCATATCTGCCTGAGATTCAGATCTGGCTGGTAACAGGATTTTTCAGACATTATGTCTAGAAAAGAATGGTTGCAACACAAGTCGACGAGATAACGTTGCAAGACTCTCGGGAGATGAACTACGATAGCAAGCTCCAAAACATGAGTTGGTTCTGCTACACACATGTGAACATGTTGTCCAAGACAAGCATGACCACAGAGTAGTCTTACAATAAAATACTACCGAGTTCAGGTGGGAAACCATTATTGCGGATAACGAAGTCCTTGATTAAGCCCGGGTTAGCTCTTAAAAGGAACTTATTCTCCTTGAACAAATCAATCAGTGGCTTGGTGTGCTAGGGACACATATAGAATGAAGGTTGCAAGTCTCCAAACCACAGAATACTTCGCACATATGCATGAATGATTTGGGATGATTCCAGAGGAGGCAAAACAAACTTTCTCTAATTCACGGCGGCAACTTGCATCAAATGCACATGAATTAAAGGAAGTCACTTCTTTCATCCGAACATATGCTTCATGAACGGAACACGAAGATAATGCTTATAAAGTTTCCAATACTAGCTGGATGTTCAACATGAATCATGAGGAAGACAAAATGCTGCAGATGGGATCAACAACAACTCATCGGAATTTCCATATCACTGGACTTCCACCATCATGTGAACACGGTGATAGCATTGGTCAGACCAAAAGATATACTGGTGTATGCTCGAGGGATCAACCACGAGTAAGACAACATTACGAACATCATTGGTTCTGATTTGACTTGACGATAGCCCATACTCAAGTCTAAGTTTTGATAAGGCAATAGATCCAACAACTGATCACGAGGACCAATCAATGGAGATATCATCTTTCTTCAACACACACACACAATAAAAAGATATCCCTTAACGTGAACTAAGTCAGACAAGCTTTTATCTTCCAACTCTCCAAGTTGTTGTTTAGCTTAACCAACTAGCTCAGGGATATCCAACACCGATTCTTGGAGAAAGGCGTGGTTACAAGAAACCAACTTGATCACAAACTCAACATAGCGGTCAGGTGACAACCTGGTAACACTTCCGAGAAGATATTCGGAAAATCACGAACCACCGATATGTTACTAAGCTCGAGAACAATCTTGCTTTTCAGGGCAAGACGATGTGATCAAGAGAGTGATGGATTGACACAATCCTATCTCATTGATCAAGGAGTGCACAGGAAAAATGGACTAGGTAGCATGATCAATCTTAGAATGATGATTCAATAACCAACATGCTAAGAATGAAATTATTGTCCATTAACTATCAAGCAACGGAGTTGCTAGGAGTATTGATGTCACACATCACGATTCACTTGTCGGCATTCTGGTCGCGACAACACGACACCGAGGAATGAATAATGATGGCGAGAAGTATCACTGTGTCAAGAATTCATAAGATGGTGTGCAATTCCCATGACATTCTTGACATAAGATGGTAATACTTCAGGATAGAACAGAATCAAAAGCTGGATTGGCATTTTGATCTGCGAGATACAACTACTTTGACCCAATCCTAGATATGGATGAGGTGTTGGAGTTTGTTTCTCCTAGTCATTCCGGAATAGAATGGCTTGACGGACCATAAGAATAAAAGGGCATTGATGAACACAACTACACACATACATCTTGGCTATCAACTGATAGAGGATGGTCGGAATACAACTGAAGAGGAACAACTCGAGGAACATATAATTTTCTGAGTTGTGGATGCATAGATTAGTATGTCGAGTAAAGCTCAACATTTCTTCTGGACAACCCATGCAGATAGGTAGGACTGGCAGAGTCACAATATAGAATGGAGAACCCATTAAGAGCACTCTGGTTGTGATCTTTTGATACAACAAACTTCTGCCATAAGTGGTTCATAGTATTTGGAAGGAGGAAATACCTCGGACCTCGAGGACTATCGCAAAGTTACTAATATCCTAAAGGAACTAGCAACACTATCAACATGAGGTAAGTAGGGTGAATCTCGGGTTCAAGAACCCAGGAATAGAATACCTACTAACTAATAACATCACGGGATGCTTTCGAGAATGATGGCCAGAATCATCACACTAGGAATATAAAGCATGGCTAGCTTACTAGGTGACTCCCTAAAACACCTAGGGTCATAATAATAACTCCAACATATATGTCGAGGCAATAAATTACCTCAACGCATCGATTAGTGTGCTTATTCTGACCATAAAGGACACCGGGAACGGAAAGAAAGGATTTGCAAATGCATCAGACTATTTAGAAACCTGGGATGACTCGGAAAGCATAACGGCTGTAAATGCTCAAAATGATTTGAGACATCCTGAAAAATGGTGGCATAACCACTTAATATCACAATATCAAGGTTCTGAGACCAGCTATGAACATACGGAAGTAGTAAAAACTGAACTGAGATTTGAAACTAACAATTCTATAATTCTATGGATTAGTAACACGTCATCCTGATAGATAGATGAGAAGGCCTAGTTCTTAGTCCCCGTAGAAGAGAAGAGGATGACTCAGATCAGAAGGCCATGAGGTAAAGGAGTAAAAAGAGCCTTACGTTCCCTCCCACAATCAATTCCCTTACATAACTAAAGCATTTCTACACACAACTTCGACCAGTTTGGCTTGGTAATCCTACAGGCAGTCGGGCTCTGATACCAAAGCTGTCAGGACCCCGATCCTAAGCCTCATCGATCTAGCATGTAACACATCATATAACTTTGCGGCCTCACGCGCGGTATTCCCACGGGTTCCACCTTACCTGGCCCGGGACCGTTTGCGCCTTTTGGCTCACATATATGATAGTGTCGCTACCATCCATATGACCGAGAACCCGGGCCGACATGGCTAGTCGTGAACCCAAAGCGACACTAACCCATGGGGACAGGCATACATGAATCAACTTCGAGCATGTCGGTCAACAGCGTGCGAATCCGGGCTGTAGCACTAGGCTAACAGGACTCCGGTGAACCGGGCTGTAGCAGGCTAGGCAGGACTCCGGATGTCACCACGTGACATTTCCCCGAAGGAACAGACACAGGAACAAAGTGAATCACATGCCGACCAGTCAAATGTTCCGGAGCAGTAGTGCTGGGCTAGCAGGACTCCGGTGAACCGGGCTGTAGCGGACTACTATGGCTCATGGAAGCACAAGACTACATTTCCCCATAAGAGAGGCTACTAAGGATAAACAACTAGGTTTTTGGATCCCACACATACCAAGCATTTCAATCATACACACAATATGCTCAATATGTGCAATACAACATGGCATCACAACAAGACTCTACGACTCAGAGTATTTATTCATTAGGCTCCAAGGAGCGAGATATTACAAACATGGGTCTCATGACCCAACATTCAGAGCATACAAGTCAAAGCACATGCAGAAGCTTAACATGTCTGAGTATAGACATCTACAAATGAAAAAGGCTGAGAAGCCTGACTATCTACAAGATCCTGCCGAGGGCACAAGATCGTAGCTGAGGTAACAAACTAAACGTCGAAGTCCACGTGGAACTACTAGCGAGACTGAAGTCTCTCTGCAAAACATAAAAACAAGCAAACATGAGTACAAATGTACCCAGCAAGACTTACATCAGAACTAGCTACATATGCATCAGTATCAACAAAGGGGGTGGTGGAGTTTAACTGCAGCAAGCCAGCTTTGACTCGGTGGCTATCCTGAACTACGACTGCAAGTAACTCTTTTGAGGTGGCACACACGAGTCCACATATTCACCATATCAATACACCACTATGGATCCGCTCCCGTCTTCCTACGAGAACGCCATCCATAGCACTCACGCTTATCTTGCGCATTTTGGAGTATCCACTTTCACTTGTCTATGAACTATGCAAGGGGTCCAAGTTTCCATATCCGAGGAATCCGGCTATTCGAATAGATAATGATAACCCTGCAGGGGTGTACTTCTTCACACATGCTCTCGCCACTTATCGCCCTGTACACGTCATGTACCTCGGCAACCTTCAAGCGGAAGCCGGGCGAGGGAGTCGGCCACGACCTGACTAACCAACAAGTATCTCGTCCGGGTTTATCGCTTATTCGGGTTCCATCCGCAAGGAGATCCGGCCGGGGTGTCGCTCACGGCCCCAAATGATGTGTGCAGGGTTCCCAAGCCCACCATCCGGGTGCCACTTGGTACACCGTGCCACTGTGCCTAGTCTGTCCCAAGCCCACCTGTACCGGGTGCCACTTGGTAGACTACTAACACTACCTACAAACACCAGAAACTAGTTGCAACTCCTGGACAGAGATCAGATTGATTAATAAGTCGAGAGGGGCACTTAAGCATTCCAATGCGTGGTAGTAACTGTTCATGGATCACAAACACAGAACTCAGTTCCTGAGGACGGCTGCAATGAGACAACCCACCATGTACTCCTACATGGCCTCTCACCGCTACCTTTACCAAATCGTGTTCACACACTTGGCTCTCAACAGTATGACATGTTCACCATGTTCCAATTCATTCCCGATGAATCAGACCGGACTCAACTCTAAGCAGTAGCAGGCATGACAACAAGCATGAATGAGTAGGCACATCAGGGCTCATACAATTCCTACTCATGCTAGTGGGTTTCATCTATTTACTATGGCAATGACAGGTCATGCAGAGGAAAGGGGTTCAACTACCACAGCATGTAACAGTTGAATCGGTGTTGTCCTAATGCAGTAAAAGAGAGCAGGAGCGAGAGAGTGGGATTGTATCAGAATGAACAAGGGGGTTTTGCTTGCCTGGCACTTCTAAAGATAACATTGAGTCTTCATCAGTGTCAACGATCACAGCGTCGGAGCAGCGTCTACCGAGAGGGGACAATTACCGGTAAACAAGGAAGAGCACAATCAATGCAATGCACAATATGATGCATGATCATGGCATGTCAATATGTTGTGATTTGAGCTAATGCAGCTAGTAACAGAAAGGTTTTGGGTTGATTTGAACTCAAGGTTCAAATTCAAATTCAAACTATGAATTCAAATAGTGCATTATCATGTTTTGGACTAAACAGTGAGGTTAACTTGCTCAAACATGCATGAAAATGCCATAAACAGATTCCTTGGATTTTCCTGATAATTTTTCATATATAAAACTTTTCATTTGGAGTTATAGATTATTTTCTATGATTTTTCAAAGTTTTGGATATTTTCTAGAATTTTCTGGATTATTTTTAATCTAGAAAATTATTAACTGCATCAGCATTGTGCAAGCATGACGTCAGCGAGTCAACTAAGGCTGACCAAGTCAAACCTGACCAGTGGGGTCCACCGGTCAGTGACCCAGGGCTTTGTTGTGTGGCTGGCAGGTGGGCCTGGTCAATGGCCACATCAGCAGGGTCAAACTAACATGTGGGGTCAGCTGGATTAATCTAGGCTAAACAGGGAATAAATCCCAGGGTTAATTTGGGTTTGGGGCCCGTTTTTCAGTGAGAGAGGGGGGTCATTAGCGGGGTCATTAGCGGCTAATGACGTGCCACGTCATCCCGCCGGAGTTAAACGCCGGCGAGCACTCAGACGCGGCGGGGACGCTCGGAAATGCGCTACGGGCAGGGGTTTAGCGCGCTGAGGCCAACAGGGCATAGCCCTTGCTCGGCCGCATCGAGGAATGCATGCAGCAGCGGCTCCGGTGGGCTAAGTCGACGGCGGCAGCGACTTGCACGGCGGCCGGAGTTCGGGAGTGCTTGGAATCGGCGTTGTGGTGCACAGTGGGACGAACGGGTGGGCTAGTTCGGCTCCTGGGAGCAGCACGAGCGCGATGACGTGCTCAGGGGCAAGCTGGGCTTGCTCTAGCCACGGTGACGACTTCGTCGGCGGCGTGAAGCTCGCGGGCACGGCGGAGAGTGATGCTACGGCGAGCTACATGCCACGGGGATAAGGGGAAAACGGTGGCGGAGCTCACATCGGTGCCGTAGGGATGGTTAGCGGGCCCGGGGACGCTCGGAGGTGGCGAATCGGCGGTGGCGATCTTCGGTGGCCGTCGGTGATGATGACGACGATGGCGACGTGTAGGGGCTCTTCCGGTCGCGTGAGACGAAGTGGAGGACGAGGGAGGCACGGCGGAGCTCGGGGCCGCGTCAGAGAGGTGAGGGGGTGGCGGTGAGCGCAGCGAACGGCGTTGGTTGTCTCAGGTGTGCTCGGCGGCGCGAGGAGGAGAGGCCAGAGGAAGGGGGCGAAGCAGAGGAAGGAGGGGAAAGTGAGAGGGGGCCACCCTCATCTCCTGGGCGTGCAGGTGGACTCGGGGAAGGCTAGCCAGCGCGAAGCAGGAGGTGGCGCGCTCGACCCCGTGCGAAGTCTCTCCCTCTGCCTACTGGCAGAGGTTGAAGATGACTGGCAAGTCGCCAGGTGGGCTGGGCCGGCCACTTGGGCTCCAGGTGGGCTGCACAGGTAAGGTTTCCTCTCTCTCTCTCTCTCTCTTTTCCATTTCTGTTTTCTATTTATTCTGTTTTGTTTTGATTTAGTAAAATACTAAACCATTTTATAAAATGCTGAAAATATTTATGGGCACCTCTGAAATTAATTCCAACAGCCCAAAAATACTTCCAAGATTATTTGGACATTTAAAAATATTTATAGCATTTAAATGTCCAAATGCAAATACTTTAAGATTTAACTCAAAAATCCAAAGTGTCCTAGAAAAGTGAGCACCATTTTTGGCAGAGGTTATGGACCAAGGCAAAGATGATGAACATTTTATAAAATGCTGAAAATATTTATGGGCACCTCTAAAATTAATTCCAACAGCCCAAAAATACTTCCAAGATTATTTGGACATTTAAAAATATTTATAGCATTTAAATGTCCAAATGCAAATACTTTAAGATTTAACTCAAAAATCCAAAGTGTCCTAGAAAAGTGAGCACCATTTTTGGCAGAGGTTATGGACCAAGGCAAAGATGATGAACATTTTAGAAGGGCATTTCAGGATCATTGAAAAGATTTTTATTTTGATCCTAATTGCATTTCATTTAGTGCTAGGGCTTGTCATCCCCATTTCAAATTTCAAACAAATATAGACATGATGCATGGATGCTTATGAAACTAGTTGCAATCAAATTCTAGGGCTGTGACAGGTTGACCACGCGCACGGCCTTCGGCAAGGCGACCCGGCCTCCCCGCTCCTCTTCGCGATCGTCATCGACACCCTTAACTCTCTGTTGCAGCACGCCGTGCGCTCCGGACTGCTCCAGCGGCTCACGCCCTACCATGCGGCATCCAGCATCTCGATGTTTGCCGATGATGTGGTCATTTTCTGCCATCCTACGACTCACGAATTGAAAGCAATCCGCGAACTGCTTCGTGTGTTTGGAGAAGCTTCGGGCCTCCTCACCAACTTCCTCAAGTGCTCCGCCACTCCCATTCGGTGCGATGACACCGTGGCCGAGGCTGTGGGCTCTACCCTGGCTTGTGTGGTCACCACCTTCCCCATCGTCTACCTTGGGCTCCCTCTCTCACTCTGCAAGACACCCACCTCAACCCTCCTCCCCTTGCTGGACAAGCTCACCAAGAAGCTGGCTACCTGGAAAGCCGCACTCCTCTCACGCGCTGAGCGGCTCGCACTCGTGCGGCATGTCCTCTTGGCTATGCCTATTCATATCCTTCTCGCCATGGCCATCAACCCGTCGATCCTCAAGAGGGTCCATGGGATCATTCGCGACTTCCTATGGCATGGGCGGAAGGATGCCAATTCCGGTTGCTGCCTCGTCAACTGGAGGCGCGTTTGCCGCCCTCTCGAGTACGGTGGGTTGGGTGTGCGTAATCTACACCTGACCGGGATCTCCCTTCGCGCTAGATGGCTTTGGCTTCAGGTCATGGACCCCGACCGCCCCTGGCACCACCTGGGGGTGCCGTGCGACGTGGAGACCAGACAATTCTTCCGTGCATTGACCTCCTGGACCCTTGGCGATGGAAGAACCCGCCGCTTCTGGTGTGACCATTGAAAGTGCGTTATATCAACTAGAGGGGGGTGAATAGGCATTTTTTATGAAATTCTTCACTGAGGAATTTGCCAGTGAGGAAATTCCTTAGCAAAGAACTACTAGCAGCGGAATAAGTACTCAAAAGTAAACATAACAGAACACAAGCATAGTCATCATGATGAAATGAAGACAGGCACAGAGTACATGAAGCATAAGCACGGGATAACACAGGATGAAGACAAACAGACTGAAGAAATAGAACTGAGGAAATCGATAAAGTCTTTAGTCAAAGTCTTCAAACATAGGTATGAACAAACACACAACACAGTTATGAGGAAATGAAAGAGTTGAGGGAATAGAACCAGTAAGCTTGGTGAAGACAATGATTTGGTAGACCAGTTCCAACTGATGTCTCAGTTGTACGTCTGGTTGGAGCGGCTGAGTATTTAAACTCGAGGACACATAGTCCTGGACACCCAGTCCTGAACACGCAGCTCAGGACACCAAGTCCTCACCGTATTCTCCTTGAACTAAGGTCACACAGACCTCGTCCAATCACTCGTGGTAAGTCTTCAGGTGACTTCCGAACCTTCACAAACATGGTCACTCGGTGATCCACAATTCCTCTTGGATGCTCTAGACCATGACGCCTAACCATCTGGAAGAAGCACAGTCTTCAAAGGTAACAAGCATCGGATCCACGCAGGATCAATCTCTTCAGTGATGCTCAATCACTTTGGGTTTGTAGGTGTTTGGGTTTGGGTTTTCCTCACTTGATGATTTTCACCAAAGTATTCGGAGGATGGGATGCTCTCAAATGACAAGTGTCGGTTTCTCTCGGAGCAGCCAACCAGCTAGTGGTTGTAGGGGGTGGCTATTTATAGCCTAGGGAGCAGCCCGACATGATAAGACATAAATGCGCTTCAATGATATGACCGTTAGGTGGGTAGATATTTTGGGACAGATGGCGCATAGCACAGCAATGATCGGAATTTTGAGTAGCAAAATCCTCAGGGCTATCATGTTCCTCACTGTGTAGGCAATCCGCACTGGCAAATTCCTAACTCCTCAGTCAGGACAAATTCCTCAGAGACCAGAAGAACCTCGTCTCTGTCACTGAAGAATGTGACTGAACTGTATGAGATTTCCAATGGCTTCACTCGAAGGGATTGGTAGGTGTAGGATTTTGAGTTGAGCATCACATGGAAATTTTTCCTTAGTATTTCCTCGACCCCCTTTAACAGTACGGTGTCTCCTATGACTCAAGAAAGAGAAAATGAAACTATGAAAACAAAAGTCTTCACGCTTCATGTTCTTCAAATGAATACCAAGTCTTCAAGGTCACACCAATTTCTTCACTTTCAAAGTCTTCAAAAAGTCTTTAGAAATCCAAAGTCTTCAGTCAAAGAACTTCAATTTTAGGGGTCGACTTTCTCTGTAAATATCAAACTCCTCATAGACTTATAGACATGTGTACACTCATAAACACATTAGTCCCTTAACCTACAAGTCTTCAATACACCAAAATCACTAAGGGGCACTAGATGCACTTACAATCTCCCCCTTTTTGGTGATTGATGACAATATAGGTTAAGTTTTCAACGGGGATAAACATATGAAGTGTAAATACTGATATTGTGGAATTTTATTGCAAGATATAGAAGAACTCCCCCTGAAGATGTGCATAGTGAGGATTTTTGCTTCTGAAGCAATGCACACTTGAAGAGTAGAATCATGGAGATCTCCCCCTATATCTTGTAATTCATACACGCATTTACATATAATAGTGAAGAATTTGAAATGCATGATGAAATATGGTGACTGATGTAATTCAACATGCGTGCATTAACATATATAAGGAATAAGCATGCATAAAGACACATCAAAAGTATCAGAGCACCATCGGGTTTAAGTTTACAACTCGATCCAATAAAGTTTTAGAAGAGCGAGAGTTGTAACTTAGCAAAAAACGCCCATATAGACATACCAGCTTGAAGACTAACTCAAAATTCTCCCCCTTTGTCATCAAATGACCAAAAGGATCGAAAATGAGGACTAACGCCCCTGAAGAATATCAAGTTGATGAAGGAGCGCCAGCGTTGTTGGGTTTGTTTGTCATTGAAGGGCCTGCTGCAGTGTCGTCCAAGTCTTCATGCTCATCGGTGTCACATGATGAAGAATATGAGCTGGTCACCAAAGGAGGAACCTTGACCTTCTTGAATTTCTTCAGTGGAGGTGCAGACCAGTCAAAATCTTCCTTGAGACCCATTTTCTTCAGATCTTCTGCACTATAGACATGGGGCAGAATATCCTAGGTGCGATCGAAAACCTCATGGAGGTAGTAATGGTTTTTCTTCACTGCATTGTGTGTAGCAGTCATGTTGTGAAGAAATGAACCAAACTGACGCTTAACCCATTTATGGTTTCGATCCACCTTCTAGTGAAGACTAAGCAGAAGCTCATGGTCGGTCATCACACGAGGAGCAGTTGCTTGAGGAGTAGACTTGGGTGCATTGGCAGCAGAGTCATCATTGGTGGAATAAGATGCAGCTTTGCGAAACTGACCATCCAATGGACGAATGCCTTCATTAATGACAGCAGGAGCCTTGCCCTTTTCATTAGTTGAAGTAAAAGCCTGCTTGAGGACTTCAATCGGGGGCAGATAGCTAAGGTGATTCTGAAAATCAACCTTGTAGTTGAGTGAAGATCTTGTCCCGAGGAATCTCATAATCCAAGGTGCATAAGGCTTCAGCTCAAATGGAGAAAGTGCAGCATTTGCCAGAGTCCTCATGAAGAAATCGTGATAGTTGATAGGAATGCTCAATCACTTGGGGTTTGTAGGTGTTTGGGTTTGGGTTTTTCCTCACTTGATGATTTTCGCTCAAAGTCCTCGGAGGATGGGTTGCTCTCAAATGACAAGTGTCAGTTTCTCTCGGAGCAGCCAACCAGCTAGTGGTTGTAGGGGCGGCTATTTATAGCCTAGGGAGCAGCCCGACATGATAAGACATAAATGCCCTTCAATGATATGACCATTAGTTGGATAGATATTTTGGAACAGCTAGCGCATAGCATAGCAACGGTCGGAATTTTGAGTAGCAAAATCCTCAGGGCTATCATGTTCCTCACTGTGTAGGCAATCCGCACTGACGAATTCCTAACTCCTTAGTCAGAACAAATTCCTCAGAGACCAGAAGAACTCCGTCTCTGTCACTGAAGAATATGACTGGACTGTATGAGATTTCCAATGGCTTCACTCGAAGGGATTGGTAGGTGTAGGATTTTGAGTTGAGCATCACATGGAAATTTTTCCTTAGTATTTCCTCGACCCCCTTTAACAGTACGGTGTTCCCTATGACTCAAGAAAGAGAAAATGAAACTACGAAAACAAAAGTCTTCACGCTTCATGTTCCTCGAATGAATACCAAGTCTTCAAGGTCACACCAATTTCTTCACTTTCAAAGTCTTCAGAAAGTCTTCAAAAATCCAAAGTCTTTAGTCGAAGAACTTCATTTTTAGGGGCCGACTTTCTCTGTAAATATCAAACTCCTCATAGACTTATAGACATGTGTACACTCACAAATGCATTGGTCCCTTAACTTATAAGTCTTCAATACAGCAAAATCACTAAGGGGCACTAGATGCACTTACAATCTCCCCCTTTTTGGTGATTGATGACAATATAGGTTAAGTTTTCAACGAGGATAAACATATGAAGTGTAAATATTGATATTGAGGAATTTGATTGCAAGATATAGAAAAACTCCCCCTGAAGATGTGCATAGTGAGGAATTTGCTTTTGAAGCAATGCACACTTGAAGAGTTGAATCATGGAGATCTCCCCCTATGTCTTGTAATTCATACATGCATTTGACATATAATAGTGAAGAATTTGAAATGCATGATGAAATATGGTGACTGATGTAATTCAGCATGCGTGCATTAGCATATAAGAGGAATAAGCATGCAGAAAAACATATCAAAAGTATCAGAGTTCCATCGGGTTTAAGTTTACAACTCGTTCCAATAAAGTCCTAGAGGAACGAGAGTTGTAACTTAAAAAGAAACGCCCATATAGAAAGACCCGCTTGAAGACTAACTCAAAATTCTCCCCCTTTGTCATCAAATGACCAAAATGATCGAATATGAGGACTAACGCCCCTGAAGAATATCAAGTTGATGAAGGAGCGCCAGCGTTGTTGGGGTCGTTTGTTGTAGTAGGGCCTGCCGCAGTGTCGTCCAAGTCTTCATTCTCATCAGTGTCGCACGATGAAGAATATGAGCTGGCCACCAAGGAAGGAACCTTGACCTTCTTGAATTTCTTCGGAGGAGGTGCACACCAGTCAAAATCTTCCTTGAGACCCATTTTCTTCAGATCTTCTTCACCATACAGATGTGACAGTATTGCCCAGGTGCGACCGAAGACTTCATGGATGTAGTAATGGTTTTTCTTCACTGCATTGTGTGTAGCAGTCATGTTGTGAAGAAATGAACCAAACTGACGCTTAACTCATTTATGATTTCGATCCACCTTCTGGTGAAGACTACGCAGAAGCTCACGACCAGTCATCACACGAGGAGCAGTGGCTTGAGGAGTAGACTTGGGTGCATTGGTAGAGTCATGTGTGGCAGAGTCATCATTGGTGGAATAAGAGGCAGCTTTGCGAAACTGTCCATCCAATGGACGAATGCCTTCATCTATAACAGCTAGTGCCTTGCCCGTTTCATCAACTGAGGAATAGGTCCGCTTGAGGACTTCACTTGGGGGCAAGTAGCTGAGGTGATTCTGAAAATCAGCTTTGTAGTTGAGTGAAGACCTTGTCCTAAGGAATCTCATAATCCAAGGTGCATAAGGCTTCAGCTCAAACGGAGACAGTGCAACATTTGCCAGAGTCCTCATGAAGAAATCGTGATAATTGACAGGAATGCCATAAACGATATTGAATACAAGATTCTTCATGATGCCAACAATTTACTCATCAGATGAGTCGTGGCCTTTGATAGGACTCATTGTCCTTGTAAGAATGTGATAGACAGTTGTGGGCACATAAAGTAATTCCTTCACGAGGAATTTGGTTCATGGGGCCTGACCTGGCTTCAAAGGTTTAATCAGAACTTGCATGTAGTGATTTGTAAGCTCAGGTTCACTGTAGATGCAACAAGCTTCTTCAAGGGGAGGACTGAGTGGTAAGGCATGAAGCAATTCAGTAGTTGGTGCTGAGTAGTGAGTGTTCTCAGACATCCAGTCCAGCACCCAAGAATTCACATCTTCAGAATCTCCTGTTTTGTGCAGCATCGCATAAAATTGAAGAATCAGTTCTTCATTCCAATCACAGATGTCAGAGCAAAAGTTTAACAGTCCAGTGTCGTGAAGAACATTGAGGACTGGCACGAAACACGGCAGAGATTCCATATCCACGTGAGGAATGTGCTCATGGTAGAAGATTTTCTCTTTGTTGAACAGCACTGAGGAATAGAAATTTGCTTGACTAGTAGTCCAGAAACGTCTTTTCCTTATACGAGCAGAATCATATGGGCTGTAGTCTTCGAAGAATACGTGCTCGCCGAAGAAATCATCAGCCTTGAAATTTTGCTTGCGTGAGAATGGATCCTTTGGCTTGGGCAGAGGAGTGTCAGTGAGTTGCATCACGACCTCAGGAATCGCAATCTCAGGTTCTTCAGGCTGAGGAATTTCTGGTTCCTCTTCAGTGGCAGTCTGTGTCTTCAGATGTTCAGCAGCAGCAGTTTCTTTAGCACTAGTGGATGGAATTTCCTCACGTACAGATGAAGTGGGGTGAGTTTCTTCAGATCCCATTTGAACAGTTTGTGCAGGGGACTGAGGTATTTGCTGCAATAGTGTGAACATTGGAGAGTTTGGATGCTGACTTTCCCAGAATTCATCACTCATCACTGGTGTGGAGCAGCCAACGTCCACATCTTCATCTTCCATTTCTTCAACGCCAGCCTCTTCAGCTGTGAACTGAGGCATAGGCGAGAAGATAACAGGTGTTGAAGGGATCGTATCCACTTCAATTTCTTCATCAATCTGCTCTAACGAAGCAGCAGAATGATTTTCTTCATCAGATCCTCTAGGGATCTCATATTCTTCACCAAAAGGAACAAGGTCCTTTGATGGCATGGTTGAGATTGGAACAACATCAATGGGATTAGCAAATGAACTGATCAAAGGCTTCATCTTCTTCGGAGCTGAAGAATCTGAAGTAGCTTGTGCTTTCCTTTTCTTCACTGTTGCACGCTCTGCAACCTTGGTCTTCTTCACATCTGATGCAGATGGAAGGATCGGAGTTGGTGTTGGCGCAGGAGGAGCAGAGGAATCTGGTTGATTTTCTTCAGGCACAACTGATGCAGTTGCCCTGATTTCTTCAGCTTCTTTAGGCGCACCACTAGAGGATGCCCTGGCAATTTCTTCAGCGGCTAGAATGCAGTCATCAGCCCTGGAACTCACATTTTCTTCAGCAGCCTGATTTTCATCAGTGGTGCTGGCATTTTCTTCAATCAGCTGAGCAGATGCTTCAGCCTGAGGAATTTCCTGTTGCATTGGGGCAGCAACATTGGAAGTGAAGTTATCATCAAGTCTTATAAAACGAACCTTGGCTCCAAGCCAATCAGCGCGGTATGCGTCAAATTCATCACTGAGTTTCTTGATCTCAGTTTGAATAGCAACAAGTTCTTCAGTTGTCATAGAGACAACATTTTCTTCAGATAGCGCTCCTTCTTGTACTGCGCTTTCTTGATCTGTCTGGCCTTCTCAAATTTCCATTTTCTTCTTGAATGAAGTGGGTCAGCATGTGACTTTGGCAGGAGTCAGCTTGAAATAAGGCATGGGAGTGTTGGGGTTCTTGTGCCAAACATCAATGTATTCGAGGATCAACTTGGGATCCAAAAGCAGTGGCACATCTGTTCCCTTGGCTCTAGCGGCCCTGACTTGCCTATCTCTGATGATTTCAGCAAGTTCATCATCATCAGCTTTGTCTTCTTCAGACGACACTTGGAAGGCGACATGCTTCTTCTGAGGACTAGGGTGAGGACCTCGTCTAGCAGTGGCCTTTGTATTCAGTAGAGAGGGTCCCGTTGAAGAATTTGGTGCCGTTGAGGACTAGTTGAAGCTCCCGAGGCAATAGAGACGCCTGTAGTCCTTTGACACGTGGCGAGATGCACAGGTGCAGAGGACTTTGTCGGAGCGGCCGAAGACTTTGGCGGAGGAGCTGAGGACTTTTGAGGAGCAGGAGCAGCATGAGGAATTGGCCATGAGGGCTTTGAGGATTCTGGCCGTGAGGGCATTGCTGAGTAACTTGGCCTTGAGGGCACTGTTGGTGAAGCACTTGGCTTGTGCGCAGGCTTCTTTGACATAGCCTTCTTTGGCTTGACAGCAGAGGCCTCAGCAGAGGCAGCAGCAGCAGAGTCTTCATTGAATTTCTTCACTGCTTCTCTGGCTTGCTTAGCCAACTTGGCTTGGCGCTTGGCCCATTCATCAGGATAGTCCTCACCGCACTTGAGGCTGGTGGGATCAGCTATTTGGTCAGGTGCCAATGGAGGTCTTGGGCATGGAGGATTGAGTGCGAATTTCTTCATGTACTTGGGAGTAACATACCTGTACTCCCTCCACTCTCTTGCACATCTCCTTTATATCCTCTGTATGCGCACCTTGCGCTGATTTTTGTCCTCTTTTCCAAACTTGGCCTCATCAGGAGTGCAATAATCCTTGTATATGTCATCAAGAATTTCAAACGTTGTGTTGACCTCAGCCCTCTTTCCTCCTTTCTGTGGCTTCTTACCGTCAGCCATTTTTCTTCAGTTGAGGAATTTGAACAATTGAATTTTCTAAAGAAGTATGCAACTTTTCTTCGAGGAACGCTGCAAATGAGTTAATTTGATGAGAACCTAGTGATTTAGCAGCTGACATGAGTACCTGTGAACAGAGTATAGTTGCGAGGAATTTGGAGAGGTCATATGCGTTCTCAAAAGGTTTTATAAAGAACAAGTTTGAGGAATTTAACTAGGTGAGTCTTGAAGAATTTCACTAAGCGTTCTTTGTCTTAGGTTCCAGAGATGTGTAGATCAAGAATCCACACATTTGAGGAATCTTGAAGAAAAACATAGCTTAGAGAAACGAATCAAGAACAGATGATATGTGAGGTGTTTTAGTGTGTGAAGATATGAAGAAAAACACCTTTAAAGATTTTGTAGATAATCATTTGAATCAACAAGGGCAGTAAAAGTAACTTTTAATTACCCTGGATGAAGAACACGACGAACAGTGAGGTGGAGAGGTGAAGTTCGTCTGTGTAGATCTTCCACGCCCTAACTTGGCGGAGGAAGACGGCTATGGCGGCGGCGGAGTGAAGATTTCCCCGGCCGGCGCGAGTACGGCGGCGGCGAGGTCGAGGCAGTGAAGCTCTTCCTCACCGGCGACGATGAAGTAGCGGCGGCGCTAGGGTTTGAGAAGCTCGAGCAGGAGAGAGGTCAAGCAGAGTAAAAGAAGTGAGGAAGGGGAAGAGGGGTATTTATAGCCACGGTGAAAAACTATTCGCCCAAAGAAATTGGACGAACGTGCCCCTGACCCTTCTCATTCGCTTGACATGTGTCACCCATGTACTGAGAGGTGGAGATCGTGTGCGATCGTGGGTGAAAGGATAAGTGTATCGTGGGATGCGGAATGGTTTGAGCGGTAAAGCCAAAAATCTAGATAAGATAGGTTTTAAAGTTCCGTTCGCAATTTCTTCAGCTGACAAGGACACAGTGAAGATTTTGAATGAGTTTCAAATAGAACGCACATGAAGAATTTGTGAACAGATTGGGTTGAGTATAGCATAGAGGGGGAAAGGGTCCGATCACATTCACTTAGCAGAAAAACCAACTTGAAGAATTAGCAATAAGTAAATGATGTAGAGGACATAAACTCATATATATATATATATATATATATATATATATATATATATAGCCAATGAAGAAAAACGACGAAAACAGTGAAGACAATGCAAAGATGAAGAATATGAACAACTGAGGAAATTCAACTTTTGGTGGTGGCGTGACCCACCGTATAAGAATGATGATTTCAGACACCACATACAATTATCGTAGGGTTCTTAGAATCAATTCTTCGTTAATTTCTTCACACTTAGAGTGTTATTCTTCATTGATTGAAGAAAAACGTTTCTTCATGTGTTGCACATCTAAGTCATTAATTTTGCATAAGTGTTAGGATGAGTGTCCTTTTCAAAGAACATTCGAAGATTCTAGGATATTTAGCTCACATCGCAACTTGCTAAATCTCTTCTCATCCAAGGGCTTTGTGAAGATATCGGCTAGCTGTTCTTAAGTCTTCACATGCTCAATAGAAATGTCGCCCTTCAACACATGATCACGAAGAAAATGATGACGAATCTGAATGTGCTTAGTCTTCGTGTGCTGAACTGGGTTGTGAGCAATCTTGATGGCACTCTCATTGTCACAGAAGAGAGGCACATTCTTCATGTTGACGCCGTAGTCCTTGAGAGTTTGCTTCATCCATAACAATTGAGCACAGCAAGAACCAGCGGCAATGTACTCAGCTTCAGCAGTAGATAGTGATACGCAGTTCTGTTTCTTCGAGGACCAACAGACCAAAGATCGTCCGAGGAAATGACATGTACCAGATGTTGACTTGCGGTCCACACGATCACCAATATAGTCAAAGTCAGAATATCCAATGAGATCAAAAGCCGAGCCCTTGGGGTACCGTAATCCAAGTGTTGGTGTGTGAGCTAGATATCGAAGAATATGCTTCATAGCTTTATGGTGTGATTCCTTCGGTGTAGCTTGAAATCGGGCACACATGCAAACACTAAGCATTATATCTGGCCTAGATGCACATAAGTACTATAAAGAACCAATCATGGAGCGGTATACCTTATGATCGAAGTCAATACCATTTTCATCACTGCACAGATGGCCATTTGTGGGCATAGGAATTTTGACGCCTTTGCAATCTTGCATGCCGAATTTCCTCAGTACATCCTTGAGGTATTTCTCCTGAGATATGAATATGCCATTGCATTGTTGATGAACTTGAAGACCTAAGAAGAATTTCAACTGTCCCATCATGGACATTTGATATTCTTCACTCATCATATAGGAAAATTCATCACTATAGCGTTGGTCAGTACAGCCAAAGATAATATCATCAACATATATTTGGCACATAAACAATTCACCATCATAAGATTTAGTGAAAAGAGTAGGGTCGAGTGAACCGGGTTTGAAGCCTTTCTTCATGAAGAATTCCTTCAAGGTATCATACCACGCCCGTGGGGCCTGCTTGAGGCCATAGAGGGCCTTGTTGAGTCTGAAGACTTTGTCAGGATTCTTTGGATCTTCAAAACCTGGGGGTTGAGCAACATATACTTCTTCCTCAAGCTTACCATTGAGGAATGCACTTTTCACATCCATTTGATATAAAGTGATATCATGATGGTTAGCATAAGCAAGTAATATGTGAATAGCCTCAAGTCTAGCAACAGGTGCAAAAGTTTCATCGAAGTCAATTCCTTCAACTTGTGTGTAGCCTTGAGCTACGAGCCGTGCCTTATTCCTCACCACAAGGCCATTTTCATCTTGCTTGTTGCGGTAGATCCACTTTGTGCCAATGATATTGTGCTTGCGAGGATCTGGACATTTAACCAGTTCCTAGACATTGTTGAGCTCGAACTAATGTAGTTCTTCTTGCATGGCCTGAATCCACTCAAGCTCCAGAAATGCTTCATCTACCTTAGTCGGCTCTGTGATAGAGACAAAGGCATAGTGCCCACAAAAGTTAGATAAATGTGAAGCTTTTGAGCGTGTGAGAGGACCTGGTGCTTTGATGTCAATGATGATCTTTTCAACTTGCACTTCTTTTGCAATGCGAGGATGAGCTGGTTGTCATTGAGAAATTTGATCAGCATTCTCTTCAGCACCATTTTCTTCAGTATTTTCTTCAGGTGCATTGGCTCGACGTTCTTCTTGTTCTAGAATGAATTCTTCAGCAGATTCTTCAGTAGGAATGACACCCTCAGTAGCCTTGAACTTGATAGTTTCCTCATGTGATGGTTCATCTATCACAGTAGGTAGGTGCTCTCTTTGCGAGCCATTAGTTTCATCGAACCGCACATCTACAGTTTCAACAACCTTGTGAAGAACGTTGTTGAAGACTTTGTAGGTGTGCGAGTCCTTTCCATAACCAAGCATAAAACCTTCATGTGCATTCGGTGCAAATTTTGAGTTGTGATGAGGATCTCTAATCCAACATTTAGCACCGAAGACTTTGAAATAACTTACATTGGGTTTCTTATCAGTGAGGAGTTCATGGGCAGTCTTCTTGAAGAATTTGTGAAGATATACTCTGTTGATGATGTGGCACGCAGTATCAATTGCCTCAATCCAGAACCGACGAGGCGTTTTGTATTCATCAAGCATAGTGCAAGCCATCTCAGCAAGAGTCATGTTCTTGCGCTCCACGACGTCGTTCTGCTGAGGAGTGTAAGGAGCAGATAACTCATGAGTAATACCAAGTTCATCAAGATAGTCATCTAGACCAGAATTCTTGAACTCGGTTCCATTGTCACTTCTGATGTGCTTGATCTTCACACCAAAGTTGGTTGAAGCCCTCGAGGAAAATCGTTTGAAGACTTCCTGCACTTCATGTTTGTAAGTAACAATGTGTACCCATGTGTATCGAGAGTAATCATCAACAATAACAAAGCCATATTGAGATGCATCATTTGAAACAGCAGAATAATGGTTAGGACCGAAGAGATCCATGTGAAGCAATTCAAATGGACGAGTAGTGGTCATGATAGTCTTCGCTGGATGCTTGGCCTTTGTCATCTTCCCAGCTTCACAGGCTCCGCATAGGTGATCCTTGAGGAATTTGACATTCTCGATGCCGATGACATGCTTCTTCTTCGCAAGCATGTGCAGATTCCTCATGCCTGCATGACCAAGTCATCGATGCCAGAGCCAGCCTTCTGAAGCTTTTGCAAGTAGGCACACGGCTGGTGTGGTCCTGTAGAGAAATCAACAATATATAGGTATCCTCTCCTAAAGCCTTCGAAGACTTTGGAATTGTCAGCTTCCATAACCACAACACAACGGTACTTGCCAAAGACAACAACCATATCAAGATCACAAAGCATTGAGACAGACATAAGATTGTATCCTAAGGACTCAACAAGCATGACTTTGTCCATGTGTCGATCCTTTGTGATCGCAACCTTACCTAGACCCAATACCTAACTTTTTTCCTTTGTCGGCAAAGATGATATGCTTTAGGTGCGACGGAGATAATGGAGCATCCATCAATAGATTATTATCACCAGTCATGTGATTTGTACATCCACTATCGAGGACCCACTCCGTGGCTTTGGGTTGATCATCCTGCAGATGAATTAGTGCAGCTTACAAACTCATATACTTCATTAGTGAAGAATATGACATCAATTCATCAGATCAATTTCATTAAGCAAAAGAACAGATGAAGCAGTATGAGGACATGAGAAATGAAAGTTCATTTCTTCATGATTAGCCTGCGTCCTTTCAGGCATGCTCAGGTCTCCAGCAAATTCTTCAGACAATTACGTACGTTTGGAGACCTGACCCTGCAGAAGAGATTAGTTCTTTTTCTTCACCACCCACATTTGAAGGGGTGGCAAAGAGTTCATCATTCTGCGAGCTCCATAAGGGAAAGGTGGGATAGATGCCAGTCCATTTCGTTTCACATAAGAGGGGTTAGAGTAAGCATAAGAGTAAGCAGAGAAATTCTTCAAGGACTTATGGACATAATGATTTGAAGAATAATGCACATATCCATAATCCTTAGATCTTCCCTGCAAAACAGACGGGTTAGCACGATGATGTTCATATGAGGACTTTGATCCTTTTGAGGAATATGATCCATGTGAGGAGTTTGGTCCGTATGAGGACTTGGATCCATATGAAGAATTTGGTCCATATGAAGAATTTGATCTGGGGTTCCTATTCTTCACAGGTGGCGTCATGATGACATTCACCTGAAGATTTTCAAGGCATTTTTTGGGAACCCAGATTTTCTTCATAGGGGGGCCGTTCCTGCAGTTAGTGCCAACATATCTAGCAAATACTTCACCATTCTGATTTTTGAACAGTTTATAGTTGGAGTCAATTGATTCATCATCAGAACAAGGAGATTCACATGCAAATCCAGATAAGTTAGATGGATCAACTAGAGGTCCCTTTGCAGCAACCCATGTAGTTTTGGGGTACTGCTCAGGCTTCCAATATGTACCATCAGCATTAAGTTTTCTCTCAAAGGCAATACCCTCTTTCCTAGGGTTCCTATTGAGGATCTGCTTTTTAAGCACATCACAAAGAGTCTGATGCCCTTTGAGGCTTTTGTACATGCCTATCATGTACAATTCCTTCAACCCTGCATCATCAGTGATACTAGTAGTGTCCTCAGATGAGGAATTAGTGATAGTAGAGGCATGTGAAGAATTTGAAACATTAGCAGCATTTGAACATTTAGGTGAATAATTAGCATATTCACGTTCGATGCATTTCAAACAAGGAGGAACAAATTCTTCCTGAGAAGCACTGATTTGTTGAGCAAGTAATGAATCGCACTCCTTCTAAAGATCTTCATAACTCACTCTTAGCTTATCAAGGTCTTGCTTTCTTTGAAGAAATTCATAAGAAAGCTTCTCATGATCAGATAAGAGAGTGTTATGATGACCTTGAAGATTGTCAAACCTAGTTTGAAGTCTCTGAAGATTTTCAGTCAAGGCTTCAGTGCGATCCATTTCTTCACCCAACATATCATCACTTTTGTCTAGCATGTTTTGAACCTTTTCAAAAGCCCGTTGTTGTTTTACAGCAATCTTAGCAAGTTTAGAATAGCTGGGCTTTAGGTTTTCATCAGATTCATTCTCACTTGATTCAGAGGAGGTATATTTGAGTACCTTGGCACCCTTTGCCATGAAGCAATAGGTGGGAGCGTAGTCATCATCGCCTTCATCAGCCTTGTTGGTGAGGTCATTTTCTTCAGTGTTGAAGATAGACTTGCTGACGAATGCAGTAGCAAGAGCTAGGCTCGCCACGCCGGATTCGGACTCCTCAGATGTCTCCTCTTCCTCATTTTCTTCAGATTCAGCCTCAGAGTCCATTTCCTTGCCAATGAATGCCCTAGCCTTCTTGGAGCTGCTCTTCTTGTGATATGAAGACTTTGAGGATTTTGACGATGAAGATTTTGTGGATTTCTTCTTTTTCTTCACATCATCAGAACTGTAATCCTTGTATTTCTTCTTCTTTGATTCCTTTTCCCACTGAGGACAATCTTGAATGTTGAAAGGATCGATATGGTTGACTAGAGGGGGGTGAATAGGCAACTAACAATTTTTAGCTTTTCTTTAACAATTTAAACTTTTCATCAAAGTAGGTTGTCTAGATATGCAACTAGGTGAGCAACCTATATGATGCAACAAGTATAGGAACACAAGCGAGCAAGAGATATGACACAAATAAGCTTGCACAAGTAAAGGCACGAGATAACCAAGAGTGGAGACGGTGGAGACGAGGATGTGTTACCGAAGTTCCTTCCCTTTGAGGGGAAGTATGTCTCCGTTGGAGCGGTGTGGAGGCACAATGCTCCTCAAGAAGCCACTAGGGCCACCGTATTCTCCTCACGCCCTCACACAATGCGAGATGCCGTGATTCCACTATTGGTGCCCATGGAGGCGGCGACCGAACCTTTACAAACAAGGTTGGGGCAATCTCCACAACTCAATTGGAGGCTCCCAACGACACCACGAAGCTTCACCACAATGGACTATGGCTCCGAAGTGACCTCAACCGTCTAGGATGCTCAAACACCCAAGAGTAACAAGATCCGCAAGGGAATAGTGGGGGGAATCAAATTTCTCTTGGTGGAAGCATGGATCGAGGCCTTCTCAACGACTCCCGAGCAAATCAACAAGTTTGATTGGCTAGGGAGTGAGATCGGGCGAAAATGGAGCTTAGAGCAACAATGGAGCTTAGGGTTGGAAGAGATGTGTCAACGGGGAAGAAGGGGACCCCTTATATAGTGAGGGACAAAGATCCAACCGTTATCCACCTACCAGCCCGCGGCCAGCGGTAATACCGCAGGGCCGCGCAATACTACCGCTTTCTGCCAAGTGGTACTACTGCACGGTCATGCAGTACAACCGTACAAGCCCGCGGTACTGCCGCAACACCAACAACAGCAAGGTCAGATCTGAAGCACAAGAGCTGAGGGCGGTACTTCCGGGAGCGCGGTACTACCGCGCCGCCATGCGGTACTACCGCAAGGCAGGAATCCCCTAGCCAGGGGGGAAGGAAACATCCGTGCCTACTTCTGCAAAGAAACGAAAGAAGCAAAAACCCGACACAGTACTACTGCAGAGGGGCGGTACTACTGCCTGACAACATAGCACGGTACTACCGCGGAACGAAAGCGGTACTACCGTGGTAGGCGCGGATGTAAAAAATTACATCCGCCCCTACTACCGTGAGGGAGCGGTACTAGCCTGGTGGGCAACGGTAGTGCAGCTCCAGGGGAGCGGTACTACCGTGGGCACCTGCGATACTACCGTGCCACAGCACGGTACTACCGCTGGTGCCTACGGTACTACCACTCACCTGGGAGCAGTACTACCGCGAGCCAACGCAGCAGCCAGAAACAAGGAGGCGAGAAAGCGGAGGATGCTCCAAGGGAAAGGAGGGGACTAGAAAGAGACGTGTACGTGATGATTCCACCCAAACCTTTCCGACGCGGACCCCCTCTTAATAGTATGGCTTTCCTATGACTCAAATCCACCAAAAAGAAACGTAGAAAAGACGCCGTCTTCAACAGTCTTCGAGGGGCACCCAACCGTCTTGTGCCTAGCAATGAAATGTCTGGGATACTCAAGGCACACGATTAGTCCGCAAACGCGTTGTCATTAATCACCAAAACACCTTAGGGATAAATATGCCCTTACAATCTCCCCCTTTTTGGTGGATTGATGACAATACGGGATTTGCACAAGGGAAATAATATTAAGCAACCGCAAACCCCTCTCTAGAATATAGACGGGCTCCCCCTAGATGTGTGCCAACTAGATGGGTGCTTTGGACTGCACGGCACACATACTAGGATCAAAGCTCCCCCTATATTATAGAGACAAGGCATATCTAGTAATAGGAAGGCTAACACTAGACAGGATAGCACAAACATAAGTTAACTAAGGTAGATAGAGTGCATATGTCTTACACCATATGTAGGAAAAGTCTCGAAGGCACAAACCAAACAAAAGCAAACGAGGCAAACGAGGTTCAAACGACAAAGCAAACACACCAAGCACGACACAACACAAATCCCTACACTCTCTCCCCCTTTGGCATCGAGACGCCAAAAAGGCAGAGAGGACACCTACACACACAGGGTGGCTCAGGCAGAGAAGTCGTCCCACTGCTACTCATGCTCCTCATCAGACTCAGCGACGGGGATGGGCTCCTCGATGTCCTCCTCTGAACTGGTCCACTTGTACCCCTGCTTTGCCATCCAGGCAGCCTCTGGCATGATGACGTCCTCAGAACCGCCAGAGACATCCTCTCCAAAGAGCCTCATAACCTTCTTGTCACGGCAGCGACTCTCCTTGTCTGCCAAATGAGTCATGTACTGTCCCTTTGCCTGCATGCAGAAGAGAGTCTTCATCTTGTCCTTTAACTTCTTGGCCCACGACGGCTCAGAGGAAGGTGTGGTAGACCTAGCAGCATGGTCCTCAGCAACATGCTCTACACCAGCCTCCTCCTCACCAACAGCCCTCCTAGCAGAAGAAGCCTCAGCACGGGTGGTAGTGTTGGCCCAGTTGGGCTTGACGCGGAGACTGATGGACTCATGTCGAACCCAGTCTGGAGCAAGGAACTCATCACCAGGGTACATCTTCTCCCAAGTTGTGGAGAGCAACAGAAACAGGTACGGTCCATAGATAGGTACATTGCGAGTGAACACCACAAACCGAAGCTCACACCACATGATGTGTGAGACATCAAGTGGCTGAGTCTGAGATGAACGTGCCTCTGCACACAGGAGCAACATGTCCACTAGATAAGCATGAACCTTGTCCTTGTCGCCAATGCATGGGAACGGAGTGTTGTGGAAGATGCGATGCATGATATCCAGAAAGGAGTTCAGCACCCAAGTTGACTTGCCATTGGGGAGCACCTTCTCAAGAAGGAATGGTTGAAGCAGGTTCTTGTTAGCAGACTCAGAGTTGGCGTGGGGGCGGACACCAACGGGTGTGTGAAGCCCGTCATCAGGAATGTGAAGCAGATCCATGAACTCCTTCCATGTAGTAGACAGCTGACGGACGTTGGTCATCCAGGTCATCCTCCGCTCATCCCCGGGATGAAAGTAAATTGAGGCAAAGAACTGACAGATAAGCTCAGGGTCATAGTCAAGGTGAAAGGAGATCACAGGCTCAATAGCAAACTGCTCCACCAAGTCCAGAGCCTCTCCAAAATAGTCACGAAACTTGTCCTTCCGCATGTGATTCATGTCTATCCACTTGACATCCACGAAGGTATTCTGCTTGTTCTTGATCACATCCAGATAGATGAGAGCCTGTTGCTTGGTCCAGAACAACTCGGTGCCTCTGAGGACGGCCTGAGGATTCACATAGGGATTGATCTTCCGGCGTTCGACATACTCATTGACTGAAATCTCATCCATGCCCTTAGCAAGTTCCTTTTGCTTGCTGGCAGTGGTCTTGACATTGCGCTTGGGGGCATTGGAGCCCTCTGGTGCTTCATCTTGGGGATTGCGCAGACGCTTGGAGCCAGTGTCACGACTGGGATTGGAATGGCGAGAGCCACCACCTGAGACACAAAGCGCAAAACACACATGACAAGCAAGAAGGATCAATGCAAAGACCACAATAAAGCAAGAGAAATATGTAGAGAGCACACAAGATAATTGCCATGAGAGAGATTTGACCCCTATGGTAGTACTGCCAAGTGTTGCGGTACTAAGATTGTAGTACCGCTCTTAGTCGCGGTAGTACCGTGTAAGGTTACGGTAGTACCGGGTCTAGGAGCGGTAGTAGGATCTTAGTGCCACAGCTAGCGTGGTAGTACCGCGTCTTATGGGCGGTAGTACCGCACGAGCTAGTGCAGTAGTACCGCACCTGATGGGCGGTAGTACCGCACGAGCGGTAGTACCGCACATGAGACATGGTAGTACCACACCGCGTCAGATCCGAACAAGTTCAAATCTGAGAAAAGCCCGCGAAACCGCGGCGGTACTACGGTTGGACAAATCTACCACAAGACAACATATCAAGTATGATTCCTACGCAACACGACTCTCCTACATCCTACTCTTGCATAGATTTGGCCTAAAATCTCAAGAACAACAAGCATCTCCCCAAAAACCTAGAAGCGAGAGAACAACCAAGAAAAAGAGGGATTTGGGGAAAAACCTTGGTCCATGGCAAGAGGAAGTGGTGGGGAATGATCCCACCGGTCAGAATCCGAGGAGAGTGGCCGGAGATGGAGATCCGGCAAGGATCTCCGGCGCCGTTCTTGAGCAAGAGAGAGAGACGTGGGGAGAGAGACGAGTGAATGGGTATGGGGAGTTGGAACTCCCCTGCCCGAGTCATAACCCCCACGCTCACTCGATGGCGCGTTAGTATCGTGCCCCATCGCGGTAGTACTGCCCGGCGGAAGTACCACACCTGAGCGGTAGTACCACGCTCTGGCGCGGTAGTACCGTGCCTCTCAAAGCGGTAGTACCGCGGCAAGCCGCAGTAGTACCATGGGCTCAAGAAGATGCGTGTTTCAAGCACACGAAAAAGGGGTCTTTGCACGAACACTCCGAGGCAACACGACACCACAAGACCACGCAACACACAAGGGCAGAAAGGAAAACGACAAAACGAAACAACCACGAGACACCACCTCTCCAAAGAGAGGGCGGTGGCCGTAGCCACCTATGTTTGAGTCAATTGGTATGGCACCACGAAGAATTATCCTTGGGCCCATGACCAAAAGTCGTCTTTGAACCACAAGTACCATCAAACATGGCTAATGTGAAAGACTTGATCAATTTATGCATAATGGGGGGCGAGAGTTCATTGAGAGAACAACACTCCCCCTATGTCCATGCCTACATCTAAACAAGACAACAAGTTGAGTATGGTGGGGTGTGCAAGGGTTCAAGCAACATTGCTCGAATCAATGATATTTAGCTCATGCCTTAACTCGCGAAATCTTGCTTCATCCAAGGGCTTCGTGAAAATATCTGCAAGGTTATCATGAGTGTTGACATAGTTGAGCTCGATCTCTCCTCGCCTAATGTGATCCCGGATGAAGTGATACTGGATCTCAATATGCTTCGTCTTGAAGTGTTGCACCGGGTTGAGAGAGATCTTGATGGCACTTTCATTGTCACACCAAAGAGGCACTTTGTCACAAATGACACCGTAATCCTTTAAAGTTTGCCTCATCCATAAGAGTTGTGCACAACAACTACCGGCCGCCACATACTCCGCTTCGGTGGACGAGAGAGACACACAACTTTGCTTTTTGGAAGACCAACTTACCAAAGAGCAACCAAGGAATTGTCACCCTCCAGAAGTGGACTTCCTATCCACTTTGTCTCCCGCCAAACCGGAATCCGAATACCCTACAAGCTTGAAGTTTGCTCCTCTTGGGTACCATAAGCCAAAGTTTGGGGTATGAGCCAAATATCGGAAGATTCGTTTGACCGCCACATCGTGACTTTCCTTAGGTGTGGCTTGAAACCGTGCACAAATTCCCACACTCAACATGATATCCAGTCTAGATGCACAAAGGTAGAGCAAGGAGCCTATCATGGAACGATATACCTTTTGATCCACCGCTTTACCATTGGGATCTATGTCAAGTTGGCACTTGGTGGGCATTGGAGTGGAAGCCAGCTTGACATCACTTAGCTTGAATCTCTTGAGCATGTCTTGAGTGTATTTGGCTTGGTTGATGAAGGTTCCTTCTCTTCTTTGCTTCACTTCGAACCCTAGAAAGAACTTCAACTCTCCCATGGAAGACATCTCGAACTTTGAGGTCATGAGAGTGGCAAATTCCTCATTGAAAGCTTTGTTAGGGGAACCAAAGATAATATCATCAACATACAATTGGAACACAAACAACTCCCCTTTGACCTTCTTAGTAAAAAGAGTGGGGTCGATTAGCCCAACTTCAAAACCACGGTCTTGTAACAACTCGGTAAGGTGGTCATACCATGCACGTGGGGCTTGTTTAAGGCCATAGAGTGCCTTATCGAGTTGATACACATGATCGGGAAAGTAGGGATCCTCGAACCCGGGGGGTTGCTTGACATAAACCAATTCATTAATGGGACCATTAAGAAAAGCACTCTTCACATCCATTTGTTGTAACTTAAAGTTATGATGAGAAGCATATGCAATCAATATGCGAATGGATTCAAGACGAGCAACGGGAGCAAAGGTTTCACCGTAGTCGATACCCTCGACTTGGGAGTAGCCTTGTGCTACCAAACGAGCCTTGTTTCGAATGATAATCCCATGGGCATCTTGCTTGTTCTTAAATATCCACTTGGTTCTAATGACATTGTGGTTCCCCGTCGGTCTTGGCACCAATCTCCACACTTTGTTGCGCTCGAAGTTGTTGAGTTCTTCATGCATGGCACTGAGCCAATCCGGATCTTCGAGCACCTCATAGACCTTGTGGGGTTCGACACAAGAGACAAACGTGTGATGCTCACAATAGTTTGTTAATTGTCTACGAGTGCTTACCCCCTTTATTAAGCTTCCAAGCACATTCGTCATGAGATGATCCTTGGTGGAGAGCTTGGAAGCAACCTTGGCGGCACGACGCTCCAATTCCTCCTCGGGGGTGAGACGAGGAGTGGTCACTTGATCATCTTGAGCGTCGTCTTGAGCTTGTTCTTATTCTTGAACTTGCTCAGAGGAGAGAACTTGACCTTGGGCATCACTTGATGTGTCAACACCGTCTTGAGCATGATCTTGCCCTTGGTCATGTTCTTGAGGATGAGGGCCTTCATGTTGTTCTTCGAAAGCGTGTGGGCCTTGGGTTGGTGATGGCTCCACTTGAGTGGAGCATTGTCCTTCTCCTTCAGCCACAAGGGGTTCCTCAATGGGTAGGATAAAGCCAACACCCATTATTCTTATGGCTTGAGGAGGAATTTCATCACCTACATCACAAGTGCCATGTTGCTTCACTTGGGAGCTGTTATTCTCATCAAACTCCACGTTACACGTCTCCTCAATAAGTCCCGTGGATTTATTGAGGACACGGTAAGCATGAGAGTTTGTAGCATAACCAACAAATATGCCCTCATAAGCTCTAGCCTCAAATTTAGACAACTGAACACCTTTCTTGAGAATGAAACACTTACACCCGAACACCCGAAAATACTTGAGGTTGGGCTTGTTACCGGTGAGTATCTCATATGGAGTCTTGTTCAAGCCCTTGCGGAGGTAGAGCCGATTGGATGCATGACACGCGGTGTTGATGGCTTCGGCCCAAAAGTTGTACGGAGACTTGAACTCCGCCATCATGGTCCTTGCCGCATCCATCAACGTCCGGTTCTTCCTCTCTGCAATACCGTTTCGTTGACGGGTGTAAGGTGCGGAATATTGATGCTTGATCCCCTCATCACTAAGAAACTCATCCAAGGTGTAGTTCTTGAACTCGGTGTCATTGCCACTTCTTATTGTCAAGATCTTTGCATTGTGTTGACGTTGTGCTTCATTTGCAAAGTCAATGACGGTTTGTTGGGTCTCGCTCTTCCTCTTGAAGAAATACACCCAAGTGTATCTTAAGTAGTCATCCACAATCACCAAGCAATACTTCCTACCCCCAAGACTATCGAAGGATGGAGGCCCAAAGAGATCCAAGTGAAGGAGCTCCAAAGGCCTCTTTGAGTAAATGATAGTCGTGGGAGGGTGAGCCTTCTCATGTAGCTTTCCTTCGATACAAGCATTGCAAGCACGATCTTTAGCAAAACTAACATCCGTTAGTGCACGGACATGGTCCCCCTTGAGAAGACTTTGCAAATATCTCATATTGACATGGGCTAGACGGCGATGCCAAAGCCATCCCACATCAACTTTAGCCATTAGGCATGTCGCGGTCTTAGTGGGTAGCTCTGAAAAGTTAATCACATATAGACCGTTCTCGACATGCCCAACAAAGGCTACTTTAAGAGTCTTGCTCCACAAGAGGGCCACGGTATCGATATCAAATAAAGTGGCAAAGCCCATGATTGCAAGTTCACGAACGGAAAGTAAATTGTATGCAAGGGAATCAACAAGCATGACCTTCTCGATCATGAGATCATGAGAGATGACCACCTTGCCAAGTCCCAATACCTTAGAAGATGAGGCGTCACCCCACTCGACATTGGTGGGCATAGATGGAATGTTGTGCACGTCCACCACCAAGTCCTTGCTTCCGGTCATATGATTTGTAGCTCTGCTATCGAGCAACCATGATCCCCCACCGGAAGCAAACACCTACAAGAGATCAATGCTTGGTTTTAGGTACCCATTTTGTAATGTGTCCTTTGATGTTAGTAACAAGGGTCTTTGGAACCCAAATAGACCATTCAATGTATTCATGAGGAGACCTAACGAATTTGGCAAAGACATGCCCATCACTAGCACGACATAACATATAAGAAGGATTAAAGTCGCCGGCTTTGATGAGAGGAGTGGCATTGCCCTTTTTGACAGTGCCACCCTTCGCATTATTCTTCTTCTCCCTGGAAGCACTCTCTCCCTCCTTCACAAAGGTTTGCATGAGAGGAGGAGGTCGTTTGGTCTTGTCATTCTTCTTCTTGTTCTTGGACTCGGGCACGTACCCCACCCCTTCCTTGGCCACAACTCCCTTTTGGTTGATCAAGAGGCTGTTGAGGTTCTTCTTGCCTTGTATGCAAGTCGCAAGACCTCTCTCAAGTTGCCCCTTTAGCTTAGCGTTCTCCTCAACAAGATGCACATGCTCACAACACGGGTTAGTAGCATTTGCATTATCAATTACCATCATACGAGGAAAAGTGGCTTTTTCCTTGGTTAGCTTTACTTGAAGTTGATCATGAGACTCTTTGAGGCTAGCATGAGCACCCTTCAAGACCTTGTGAGCCTTGTCAAGTAGATCAAACTCCTCTTTGAGTCTAGCAAGATCAACCTCAAGTTCAGCCTTCTCGGAGTTTAGCACATGAGAAACAATGAGAACATGATCATAATCTTTCTTTAACTTAGCATGATCAACGTTGTGTGACTCCTCAAGAGCCAAACGAGGACCACGCTCTTCCTCAAGAGCATTGGAAAGATCCGAAATCTCATCGGCATAGAGCTAAACTCCATCATCGCCCTCACGGCTTGGGAGATCTGGAAACACAGGAATACAGCCATCTTCGATAGTGCCCGTCCTTCCATTGATGAGCTTGTGCAGCGGATCAAAGACGAGGCTCGCCGCTGGGCTAAGGCCAGCGACAGAGGTCTAGATAGGATCATCCCTGTAACTTGATCTTTGTACCGAGGCTGAGCATCCTCCTCCGCTGCTCGCTATGCACTCTCTCGGACGCCAAGTTGTGTACGCCCGAGTGAGCTGCAACATGTATTCTTCTTCCACCTATCAATGAAATGATACGCTGCTCAGCGTATTCATGAAAAAATATTGAACCCAAAGCTAAGCACTTCTCCCATTGCAAGAAAGATCAATCTAGTAGGCCAAACCAAACCGATAATTCGAAGAGACTTGCAAAGATAACCAATCATACATAAAAGAATTCAGAGAAGATTCAAATATTGTTCATAGATAGACTTGATCATAAACCCACAATTCATCGGTCTCAACAAACACACCACAAAAAGAAGATTACATCGAATAGATCTCCACAAGAGAGGGGGAGAACATTGTATTGAGATTCAAAAAGAGAGAAGAAGCCATCTAGCTACTAGCTATGGACCCGTAGGTCTGAGGTGAACTACTCACACTTCATCGGAGGGGCTATGGTGTTGATGTAGAAGCCCTCCGTGATCGATGCCACCTCCGGCGGAGCTCTGGAACAAGCCCCAAGATGGGATCTCGTGGATACAGAAAGATACGGTGGTGGAATTAGGGTTTTTTCTCCTTCTCTGATCGTTTGGGGGTACGTAGGTATATATAGGAGGAAGGAGTACATCGGTGGAGCAACAAGGGGCCCACGAGGGTGGAGGGCGCGCCTGGGGGGGTAGGTGTGCCCCCTACCTCGTGGCCTCCTCTTTCGTGTCTTGACATAGGGTCCAAGTCTCCTGGGTCTTGTTCGTTGAGAAAATCACGTTCCTGAAGGTTTCATTCCGTTTGGACTCCATTTGATATTCCTTTTCTTCGAAACCCTAAAACATGCAAAAAAACATCAATTCTGGGCTGGGCCTCCGGTTAATAGGTTAGTCCCAAAAATAATATAAAAGTGGATAATAAAGCCCAATAATGTCCAAAATAGTAGATAATATAGCATGGAGCAATAAAAAATTATAGATACGTTGGAGACGTATCAAGCATCCCCAAGCTTAATTCCTGCTCGTCCTCGAGTAGGTAAATGATAAAAACAGAATTTTTGATGCCGGGTGCTACTTGGCAAAATTTTAATGTAATTCTTCTTAATTGTGGCATGAATATTCAGATCCGAATGATTCAAGACAAAAGTTCATATTGACATAGAAATGATAATACTTCAAGCATACTAACAAATCAATTAAGTCTTCTCAAAATAACATGGCCAAAGAAAGGTCATCCCTACAATATCATATAGTTTAGTCATGCTCCATTTTCGTCACACAAGAATGCTCTCATCATGCACAACCCCGATGACAAGCCAAGCAATTGTTTCATACTTTAGTAATCTCATCAAACCTATAAACTTTCACGCAATATATGAGCGCGAGCCATGTACATAGCACTATGGGTGGAATAGAATATAATGAGGGGGGTTATGTGGAGAAGACAAAAAAAGGAGAAGGTCTCACATCAATGAGGCTAATCAATGGGCTATGGAGATGCCCACCGATTGATGTTCATGCAAGGAGTAGGGATTGCCATGCAACGGATGCACTAGAGCTATAAATGTATGAAATCTCAAAAAAATAAACTAAGTGGGTGTGCATCCAACTTGCTTGCTCACGAAGACCTAGGGCACTTGAGGAGGCCCATTGTTGGAATATACAAGCCAAGTTCTATAATGAAAATTCCCACTAGTATATGAAAGTTACAAAACAAGAGACTCTCTATCATGAAGATTACGGTGCTACTTTGAAGCACAAGTGTGGCAAAGGATAGTAACATTGTCCATTCTCTCTTTTTCTCTCATTTTTCATCATTTTTTTGGGCCTTCTCTTTTTTTATGGCCTTTCTCTTTCTTTTTTTTCTTTGGGCCTTCTCTTTTTTATGGCCTTTCTTCCCTTTTTTTATAATTCCTCACTTGGGACAATGCTCTAGACAATGATGATCATCACACTTCTATTTATTTACAACTCAATGATTATAACTCGATACTAGAACAAAAGATGACTCTATATGAATGCCTCCGGCGGTGTACCGGGATATGCAATGGACCAAGAGTGACATGTAAGAAATAATTATGAACGGTGGCTTTGCCACAAATACTATGTCAACTACATGATCATGCTAAGCAATATGACAATAATGAATGTGTCATGATAAACGGAATGGTGGAAAGTTGCATGGCAATATATCTCGGAATGGCTATGGAAATGCCATAATAGGTAGGTATGGTGGCTGTTTTGAGGAAGATATAAGGAGGTTTATGTGTGAAAGAGCGTATCATATCACGGGGTTTCGATGCACCGGCGAAGTTTGCGCCAACTCTCAATGTGAGAAAGGGCAATGCACGGTACCGAAGAGGCTAGCAATGATGGAAGGGTGAGAGTGCGTATAATCCATGGACTCAACATTAGTCATAAAGAACTCACATACTTATTGCAAAAATCTATAAGTCATCAAAAACCTCGGCACTATGCGCATGCTCCTAGGGGGATAGATTGGTAGGAAAAGACCATCGCCCGTCCCTGACCGCCACTCATAAGGAGGGCAATCAAATAACACCTCATGTTTCAAATTTGTTACATAAAGTTTACCATATGTGCATGCTACGGGACTTGCAAACTTTAACACAAGCATTTATCAATTTCATAACTACTCAACTAGCACGACTTTGATATTATTACCTCCATATCTCAAAACAATCATCAAGCATCAAACTTCTCTTAGTATTCAGAACACTCATAAGAAAATTTTACTAATCTTGAATACCTAACATAATAGGATTTTAAGTAAATTACCATGCTATTTAAGACTCTCAAAATAATCTAAGTGAATCATGAGAGATCAATAGTTTCTATAAAACAAATCCACCACCGTGCTCTAAAAGATATAAGTGAAGTACTAGAGCAAAACTATATAACTCAAAAGATATAAGCGAAGCACATAGAGTATTCTAACAAATTCCAAATCATGTATGGCTCTCTCAAAAGGTGTGTACAGCAAGGATGATTGTGGTAAGCTAAAAAGTAAAGACTCAAATAATACAAGACACTCCAAGCAAAACACATATCATGTGGCGAATAAAAATATAGCTCCAAGTAAAGTTACCGATAGAAGTAGACGAAAGAGGGGATGCCTTCCGGGGCATCCCCAAGCTTTGGCTTTTAGGTGTCCTTACATTATCTTGGGGGTGCCATGGGCATCCCCAATCTTAGGCTCTTGCCACTCCTTGTTCCATAATCCATCAAATTTTTACCCAAAACTTGAAAACTTCACAACACAAAACTCAAAGTAGAAAATCTCGTGAGCTCCGTTAGCGAAAGAAAACAAAAGACCACTTCAAGGTACTGTAATGAAGTCATTCTTTATTTCTATTGGTTTTAAACCTACTGTATTCCAACTTATCTATGGTTTATAAACTATTTTACTAGCCATAGAATCATCAAAATAGGCAAACAACACACGAAAAACAGAATCTGTCAAAAACAGAACAGTCTGTAGTAATCTGTAGCTAGCGCAAGATCTGGAACCCCAAAAATTCTAAAATAAATTGATTGACGTGAGGAATTTATCTATTAATCATCTGCAAAAATAATTAACTAAATAACACTTTCCAAATAAAAATGGCAGCAGTTCTCGTGAGCGCTAAAGTTTCTATTTTTTACAGCAAGTTTAACAAGACTTTCCCCAAGTCTTCCCAACGGTTCTACTTGGCACAAACACTAATTAAACACAAAAAAACACAACCAAAACAGAGGATAGATAAATTATTTATTAATAAACAGGAGCAAAAGCAAGGAATAAAAATAAAATTGGGTTGCCTCCCAACAAGCGCTATTGTTTAACGCCCCTAGCTAGCCATAACAAGCAAGGATAGATCTAGGTATTGCCATATTTGGTAGGCAATCCATAAGTGGCTATCATAATAGATTCATAAGTTAATTTAATTTTCTTTCTAGGAAAGTGTTCCATGCCTTTCCTTAATGGAAATTGGAATCTAATATTTCCTTCCTTCATATCAATAATTTCACCAATCGTTCTAAGGAAAGGTCTACCAAGAATAATAGGACATGAAGGATTGCAATCTATGTCAAGAACAATAAAATCTACGGGCACATAATTCCTATTTGCAACAATAAGAACATCATTAATTATTCCCATAGGTTTCTTAATAGTGGAATACGCAAGGTGCAAGTTTAGAGAGCAATCATCAAAATCACGGAAACCTAACAAATCACACAAAGTCTTTGGAATCGTGGAAACACTAGCACCCAAATCACATAAAGCATAGCATTCATGATCTTTAATTTTAATAGTTGGTTCCCACTCATCATAAAGTTTTCTAGGGATAAAAACTTCCAATTCAAGTTTTTCTTCATAAGATTGCATCAAGGCATCAATGATATGTTTAGTAAACGCTTTATTTTGACTATAAGCGTGAGGAGAATTTAGCACGGATTGCAACAAGGAAATACAATCAATCAAAGAGAAATTTTCATTGTTAAATTCCTTGAAATCCATAATAGTGGGTTTAGCAACATCTAGGGTTTTAATTTCTTCCATCCCACTTTTATCAATTTTAGCATCAGGATCAAAAAATTCCGAATTCTTGGAACGCCTTCTAGGTAAAGGTGGATCATATTAAGTCCCATCATTATCAAGATTCATATTGCAAAACAAAGATTTAATAGGGGACACATCAATAACTTTTAGATCTTCATCTTTATTTTCATAGCAATCCGGTTTAGCGGCCATCTTATTAACTAAGGTAGCCTGCCTATCCGAAATTTCAGCAGTCAATTTCTTAAGATGAGCAATCTGGGATCTTAAACCATCAAATTCTTTAGACATATCATCAAGCTATTTATTCATAAAACTCATAAAACTTTTCTGTTCCTTAAGCTCGTTTCTGAAGAAACTATTATGTTCAAATTGCAAAACCATAAAACTCCTGACATTGCTTGTGTGTTAGTTTGCTTGCTTGCCACTATGGCTCTACCTAAATTAGGTAGAGCCATAGTGGCAAGCAAGCAAACTAACACACAAGCAAACAAAAAGCAAGCGGGAAAAAGAGGCAAATAGAGAAAGAGAGGGAGGATAGAGAGAGAGAGAGGGCGAATAAAACATCAAGGGTGAAGTGGGGGAGAGGAAAACGAGAGGCAAATGGCAAATAATGTATTGCAGGAGATAAGGGTATGTGATGGGTATTTGGTATATTGAATTTTGCGTAGACCTCCCCAGCAACGGCGCCACAAATCCTTCTTGCTACCTCTTGAGCACTGCATTGGTTTTCCCCGAAGAGGAAAGGATGATGCAACAAAGTAGCGTAAGTATTTCCCTCAGTTTTTGAGAACCAAGGTATCAATCCAGTAGGAGGCTATGTGTGAGTCCCTCGTACCTGCACAAAACAAATAAATCCTCGCAACCAACGCGAATAGGGGTTGTCAATCCCTACACGACCACTTATGAGAGTGTGATCTGATAGATATGATAAGATAATATTTTTGGTATTTTTGTGATAAAGATGCAAAGTAAAATAAAAGCAAAGGAAATAACTAAGTAGTAGGAGATTAATATGATAAAGATAGACCTAGGGGCCATAGGTTTCACTAGTGGCTTCTCTCGAGAGCATAAGTATTCTACGGTGGGTGAACAAATTACTGTTGAGTAATTGACAGAATTGAGCATAGTTATGAGAATATCTAGGTATGATCATGTATATAGGCATCACGTCCGAGACAAGTAGACCGACTCTTGCCTGCATCTACTACTATTACTCCACTCATCGACCGCTATCCAGCATGCATCTAGAGTATTAAGTTAATGAAAACAGAGTAACGCCTTAAGCAAGATGACATGATGTAGAGGGATAAACTCATGCAATCTGATGAAAACCCCATCTTGTTATCCTCGATGGCAACAATACAATACGTGCCTTGCTGCCCCTACTGTCACTGGGAAAGGACACCGCAAGATTGAACCCAAAGCTAATCACTTTTCCCATTGCAAAAAAGATCAATCTAGTAGGCCAAACCAAACTGATAATTCGAAGAGACTTGCAAATATAACCAATCATACATAAAAGAATTCAGAGAAGATTCAAATATTGTTCATAGATAGACTTGATCATAAACCCACAATTCATCGGTCTCAACAAACACACCGCAAAAAGAAGATTACATCGAATAGATCTCCACAAAGAAAGGGGGAGAACATTGTGTTGAGATCCAAAAAGAGAGAAGAAGCCATCTAGCTACTAGCTATGGACCCATAGGTCTGAGGTGAACTACTCACACTTCATCGGAGGGGCTATGGTGTTGATGTAGAAGCCCTCCGTGATCGATGCCCCCTCCGGCGGAGCTCCGGAACAGGCCCCAAGATGGGATCTCGTGGATACAGAAAGTTACGGTGGTGGAATTAGGGTTTTTGCTCCTTCTCTGATTGTTTGGGGGTACTTAGGTATATATAGGAGGAAGGAGTACGTCGGTGGAGCACCAGGGGGCCCACGAGGGTGGAGGGCGCGCCCCCTACCTCGTGGCCTCCTCTTTCGTGTCTTGACGTAGGGTCCAAGTCTCCTGGGTCTTGTTCGTTGAGAAAATCACGTTTCCGAAGGTTTCATTCCGTTTGGACTCCGTTTGATATTCCTTTTCTTTGAAACCCTAAAATAGGCAAAAAACAACAACTCTGGGCTGGGCCTCCCGTTAATAGGTTAGTCCCAAAAATAATATAAAAGTGGATAATAAAGCCCAATAATGTCCAAAACAGTAGATAATATAGCATGGAGCAATCAAAAATTATAGATACGTTGGAGACGTATCACTTATAGCCACAGCAAAAAACCCGAAGAAAAAGCAACAACAGCTTCAAGCTAATCAAGATCTGCTAGCGGATAGATGGACCGAGGTCCTGGTAGCTGAGGAATACGAACTCGAGCGCCCAACCAAAAGTTACCCAAAGCGCTGGTTGCTACCCCAACTCGAGGAGGAAGCATTAAAGCCTACACTACCGGCGTATGATGCGGCTGACCGGCCACCTCGTGGTCGAGACAAAACGGCGTATCAGCCCGAAGTCCAGCCCGCACCCCGTCGCCAGTCAAACAAAAACACCAAGGCCCGGGGCTACACGCAGGACCTGCGAGACGTATTGAAAAAAATAGGGCATACAAGACCGATCTACAGATCATGGGGGCGCACCCCAACGCGTGACAACAACCGTCACGCCGGATATACTAAAAGCAAATCCGGTCGGGCCGAATACAGCGGACAAGACTCGTACGAACTACGTCGTGATATAGCCCAGCACAGAGGCGCCGCACACCCCCTATGCTTCACTGATGAGTTAATGGATCATGAATTCCCAGAAGGGTTTAAACCCGTGAACATTGAATCATATGATGGTACTACAGACCCTGCGGTATGGATAGAGGATTTCTTCCTCCACATTCACATGGCCCGCGGGGATGATCTACACGCCATCAAGTATCTCCCACTAAAACTCAAAGGGTTGGCTCAGCATTGGCTGAATAGCTTGCCGGCAAACTCCATCGGAAGTTGGGAGAACCTAGCAGACGCATTCCTGGACAACTTCCAGGGCACTTATGTTCGACCACCAGATGCTGATGATTTAAGTCACATAACACAACAGCCCGGAGAGTCAGCCAGGAAATTTTGGACTCGGTTCCTAACTAAAAAGAACTAAATCATCGACTGTCCGGATGCCGAAGCCCTAGCGGCCTTTAAACATAACATTCGTGACGAGTGGCTCGCCCGACATCTCGGCCAAGAGAAGCCAAAATCCGTGGCAGCCCTCACGACACTCATGACCCGCTTTTGCGCGGGCGAGGATAGCTGGTTGGCCCGTAGCAACAACACAACAAGCAATCCTGGCACATCAGAGGCCATAGATAGCAACGACAAACCCCAACGCAACAAACACAAGCGTCGCAAAAATGGTGGAAACGCCGAAGATACGGTAGTCAATGCCGGATTTAGAGGCTCTAAGTCCGGTCAGCGGAAAAGGCCATTCAAAAATGACAATTCAGGCCCGTCCAGTCTGGACCGCATACTCAACCGTCCATGCCAAAATCATGGCACCCCAGGAACACCAGCCAATCATACCAACAGAGAATGCTGGGTCTTCAAACAAACCGCCAGGCCAGGTGCCGAAAACAAAGAGAAGGGGTCTCAAAGCGATGATAGCGATGAGGAGCCTAGATCACCGAATACGGGAGGACAAAAGAAATTTCCCCCGCAAATCCAAACGGTGAACGTGGTAAACGCCACCCACACTCCCAACCCGGACCGGATGCGCACCCTTAGGGATGTCGACTTAACGGAACCAGTCGTCCCAGAATATAAACTAGGGCCGATCACCTTCAACCGCACGGATCGTCCGGTTAACACCAATCAAGGCAATTCAACCGCACTAGTCCTTGACCCAATAATTGACAGGTTCCACCTCACACGAGTACTTATGGACGGAGGCAGCAGTCTAAACCTGCTTTACCAGGACATAGTGCACAAGATGGGCATCGACCATTCAGTGATCAAGCCCACTAAAGCCACCTTTAGAGGTATTATACCAGGTGTGGAGGCCAGCTATACAGGCTCCATCGCCCTTGAGTTAGTCTTCGGATCACCGGACAATTACCATGCCAAAGAGTTAATCTTCGACATCGTCCCCTTTTGCAGTGATTATCAGGCACTGCTCGGACGAACCACGTTTGCTCGATTCAACACGGTGCCACATTATGCCTACCGTAAGCTCAAGATGCCCGGTCCGCGCGGCGTCATCACGGTTAATGGCAAGGCCGAACTCCTCCTCGGTACCAAAGAGTATATCGTTGCTTTAACAGCAGAAGCAACGAGTGGCACCTTTCAATCGAACCTCGAGTCGACGGCCAAGCTCCCGGACACCGCCAAAGGACTTCGAACTACTTCACGGCAGGATAGCCCGACTTGTCTAGAGCTCAATTAAACACTCCGGAGAAGGCCAGGATAGGCCACATACCGCAGCTCAACCGCTCTGCGGCACACAAGCACATCTTGCATTTTCTGTATAGGTTCATTTTTTCCCAGGCAAGGACCGGCGATATGGAAGCAGCTCGAACGCGCAAGGGAACCCTTAGATATTCCCCTCGATGACCATCCGACTGCACTCCGGATCCGCACACAGCTTCTTGTCGCCTGGTCTCAGTACGTTCCGCAGTCACTTTATCTTTTTATTACTTTACATGTACTCATACGCATCAACGTATTATTCAAATACAACATGGGGGTTTATACGACACTTATCTGCCGTTATCTCTATTGAAATTCTTTTGTCAAATGGCATCCGTACACCGCGATATGCCTTAAATATGCCAGGGGCTTCATTTTACCCATAATACGACAATAAAGTCCGAACACCTTCACGGTAGTTCGACACCCCGAACTTATAGCATTATATGCATTAGCTCCGAATCATGTCTTGGGTCAAATGTTGGGTTTGCCCGGCTCCCATGTTTTGCTGCCTTATGTTCCGCTATATCGGCTAAGTCGGCACAGGGAGAACTACTGCGATTGTGTCCCGGTTCTTCCGGACGAGCACCTCAGTAGAGAAAGCCGGAAACTGACTGTCATGATATGGCGAGAGCTGGTCAGCTGTTCGAGAGGTTGTAAAATCTTTAAGGATTTATCCCGCATAATGCCATAACCAATGCAGCGTGCGATGGATCAGCTTTTCGTCCGATCAGGTGCTTATAGAGCCCCTCGTGCGGTCTTCCGAACACCAGGGGTTGCGCCTACCTTCCTTTTCTAAAGCTCCTATGGCTAAGTGAGAGTGATAAATCCCTATAGTCCGATTGCCTGATTTGTTGTGCTGAACACCTCCTTCGAAGGACCCAAAACTGGGATAAAGAGTGATCAGATTTATCCCGAACACCCCCGTACTTCCTACATGGGGGCAGAAGCCGACGACTGGCCAACTCTCAGCATTAATATATAAAACGACCGCGTGGGAGGATAAACTTTCATATAACAGGCAATAAATAATAGAAATGACCTTGTTCAACATTACAAAGGACAACATGATTGTATTCATGGAAACATAATGTCCTTGGTGCATTGCTCCGCCGCAAGGCAGGATCCTTTCAGGACACTTTCATAATATAACTCAAGCTTGTGGTGCTCCTTTCCCTCCGGCAGTCCCTCGGTCATTAGCTTTTCAGCATCCATCTTCCCCCAGTGCATCTTTGCATGGCGAAGGCCATTCGCGCACCCTCTATACAAACCGACCGCTTGACGACGTCCGGTCGAGGGCAGGCACTCGCAAGCTGCTTCACGAGCCCGAAGTAGCTGCCTAGAATCGGCCTAGCGGGCCATAGCCGGATAATCAAATCCTTTATGGCTAGCTCAGCCGCCTTCTGTAGTTCGATCAGCTGTTTCAGTTGATCGGCAAAAGGCACCGGATAATTCGGTGCTAGATACTGTGACCAGAAGAGCTTATCCGCAGTGTTCCTTTCTTCGGCTCGGTAGAATTGTGTGGCATCAGATATGCTGCATGGCAGCTCCGCAAATACCCCTGGAGAAATCCGAACTCAAGATTAGAAACATGATTCTCTCCCCAAATACTTGCCTTACATGGAACAAGCCTTACCCACCGCGATCTTCCTCGCCTCTTGGATCTCCTGCAGGGCACCTTGGGTTTCCCCTGGGCATCGCATGCGGCCTAATGAGCCTTGGCAAGTTCGGATTATTTCTCCGTTAGACTCTGCTCCAAGGCCTCGCATCTTTTCACGACCTCTTGAAGCCCCTGCTCAGCTTCAATAACCCTGGCCTCGTGCTTCTCACGAAGAGCCCGCTCTGCGGCTGCCTTTCTCTCGGCCTCGGCAACAGCCTTCTTAAGAACATTGACTTCGGTTATCGCCCCTAGCGCAAATCATAAAACATATTTTAAAATCATTCCCACTGAACATGAGCGAGGTTTGTGCATACCTTGTTTATCCTCCAACTGCCTTTTCAACTGGCCCAATTCTTTGGTGGCCCGCTCCAGACTTCGATTTAGTCCGGAGACCTCTGCAGTATGAGAGGCGGTAGTCGCTACAAACGCCTGTTTATAAAAGAAGAGAGGTAAATGTCATCGAGTGAGTCTCCTGCGAGCATAGATTTGATCCTTTGTTCGGTTCTTTCTCTCACCGAACAGTGTATCAGGGGCTACCATCTATACTATGACAATCTTCGAAACCTCATAAAACATACCTCAAAGCCTCTTATAAGACTAATATAGGTTTCATTCAGTCCACTCTCCGCAGACTGAATCTTCTCAATCACCGCACCCATAAGGGCACGATGTTCATCGATGATGGAGGCGCTTTTCAGCGCCGCCAATAAAGTATCCAGCACCTCTGGTTGGGCAGAGGTTGCCGGTGGAACAGGTACACCCCCTCTAGCCGAGGGAGGCCGCCTACCTAACTTTGGAACCATATTGGTCTCCGGAATTGCGTTTGGCTGGGGGCCGAATCTAAGATGGCTCCCGTCAACGACGCCCATGGGAGCCTTCTCTCCCATGTGCCCGGCCCCTGAAGTTTGACCTCCTGGCGCCACCTTGGCAATCTCCCCCCTCCTTGGCCTCGGTCCTTCGGGGACAAAGCCTCGGTGTCATTCACATGTTTGGGGGAAGGGGCCTTCGGGGGTGTCCCACTCTCCATAGCGTCCGAGCCTAGCAAATCCTCCGACGAGGATTGCTCCGCGTGGGACCTCGCTGGACTGCAAAAAGTATGGCCCAGATTAAAATATTGTGCCATGATAAGTCTGGACACATAAACGTGTTCGGATTTTATATACTCACGAGTTCACCAGGGGATGAGCCCTGGGATCCCGCTCCGGGATGCTATCAGCGGCGGTGGACTCCTCTGGAAGAGGAGTTTTCCCCTTCTTAGGCGACTCGGCCTCCAACGATGTGGAGGTTGTCCTTTTCTTTCTCCCCCCCGCTGGGGATTTGTCTTCCTCCTCCTCGTCGTCCTCTTCGAAGGAAGAACACGCATTGTAGTCTTCGGATATCGTGTCCGAGGCGCCACTACGACGGAGGCCGCCCCTGGTCTTCTTGGCTCCTCTCTCGGCCTTCTTCTTTGGCGCCTTGTAGGGCGCCGGGACCAGCAGCTTCGTTAGAAGCGGGCCGGCCGATTCTTCAGGTAGCGGGGCTGGACAGTAGATCCGCCCCGCCTTCTTCGCCCAGCCCTAGGAGGGTTGTGGAAAACACATTAAGCGTTTCCCTTGGGTTATGCGAACAAAACTTATAATGGCTTACCAAACTTGCGGGGCGGGACAGGTGGTACCCGCGGTCCTCGGCTGAGTCCGGCCATGATTTGTCGGAATTAAAAAGCACCTTCCAAATATCTTTGTGTGAGGAGCCAAAGAGATCTCCCAGGGTCTGGTGCTTGGCCGGGTCGAATTCCCATAAATTGCAAGCCCGGTGTTGACAAGGAAGGATCCGGCGAGCCAACATCACCTGGACTACATTGACAAGTTTGATATCCTTGTCTTCCATATTCTTGACGCGCGTCTGAAGTGCCGACAGCTCATCGGACGAAGACTAATCCAGGCCCTTCTTGGGCCAGGACATAAGCCGCAGGGGGGCTCCGGATCGGAATCCAGAAGCAGCGGCCCATTTCATGCCGCGCGGCTTAGTGATGTAAAACCACTGCTGCTGCCACTCTTTGACGTTATCATTGAAAGTACCTGTTGGCCATGTGATGTTGGGCATCTTGCTCACCATGGCGCCTCCGCACTCGGCGTGCTCACACCCACTATCTTGGGCTTCATATTAAATATCTTCAGCCATAAGCCGAAGTGTGGCGAGATGCGAGAAAGGCCTCGCACACGATGATGAACGTCGAGATGTTGAGGAAGGAATTGGGGGATAGATCATGAAAATCGATCCCATAGTAATACATGATGTCGCGAACGAATGGGTGGAGGGGAAACCCCAGCCTACGGACAAAATGAGGGAGGAAAACAACCCTCTCGTGGGGTTCCGGAGTAGGGACGATTTGTCCTGCCGTCGGGAGACGGTGGCTGATTTTCTGGGCCAGGTACCCGGCCTCCCGAAGCTTTTTGATATCCTTCTCCTGGACGATGGAGGCCATCCATTTTCCTCCTGCTTCGGATCCAAACATTTTCGGAAGGCCTTTGTGGCCGGAGAGGACGAACGCTTGGGCGCCGGGGCTCGAGTAGTGGGGAATGGATAAGCAGAAGGAGAAGCGTGGGTGAAAAAGGGGAGTCCTTATCTCCTTATAAAGGTGGCAGGGATCCAGCGCCTCCCCACTTGCCTGGTAAACTCGCTTATTCCCCAAGCGTCGCGCTAAAGACGTGGTTGGATTACCCATACCCGTACTGATGAGAATCCCGAGATAGGGGGACACGATCTCTGCTTCAATAAGACATGCCCATAAAACCACCTCGCGACATGCGCAGTAGCTGGTTAGGGAGAACGGTTCGAATAAAGACCGGATCATGGTGTGGTGTCTGAAGGAAATATGCCCTAGAGGCAATAATAAAGTTATTATTTATTTCCTTATATCATGATAAATGTTTATTATTCATGCTAGAATTGTATTAACCGGAAACATAATACATGTGTGAATACATAGACCAACAGAGTGTCACTAGTATGCCTCTACTTGACTAGCTCGTTAATCAAAGATGGTTATGTTTCCTAACCATGAACAAGGAGTTGTTATTTGATTAACGAGGTCACATCATTAGTAGAATGATCTGATTGACATGACCCATTCCATTAGCATAGCACCCGATCGTTTAGTATGTTGCTATTGCTTTCTTCATGACTTATACATGTTCCTATAACTATGAGATTATGCAACTCCCGTTTACCGGAGGAACACTTTGGGTACTACCAAACGTCACAACGTAACTGGGTGATTATAAAGGAGTACTACAGGTGTCTCCAATGGTAGATGTTGGGTTGGCGTATTTCGAGATTAGGGTTTGTCACTCCGATTGTCGGAGAGGTATCTCTGGGCCCTCTCGGTAATGCACATCACATAAGCCTGGCAAGCACTGCAACTAATATGTTAGTTGTGAGATGATGTATTATGGAACAAGTAAAGAGACTTGCCGGTAACGAGATTGAACTAGGTATTGGATACCGACGATCGAATCTCGGGCAAGTAACATACCGATGACAAAGGGAACAACGTATGTTGTTATGCGGTCTGACCGATAAAGATCTTCGTAGAATATGTAGGAGCCAATATGGGCATCCAGGTCCCGCTATTGGTTATTGACCGGAGACGTGTCTCGGTCATGTCTACATTGTTCTCGAACCGTAGGGTCCGCACGCTTAACGTTACGATGACAGTTATTATGAGTTTATGCATTTTGATGTACCGAAGGTTGTTCGGAGTCCCGGATGAGATCACGGACATGACGAGGAGTCTCGAAATGGTCGAGACGTAAAGATTGATATATTGGAAGCCTATGTTTGGACATCGGAAGTGTTCCGGGTGAAATCGGGATTTTACCGGAATACCGGGAGGGTTACCGGAACCCCCCGGGAGACTAATGGGCCTATTGGGCCTTAGTGGAAAAGGAGAAAAAGGGAAAGCCCACAAACTGGCCGGCGCCCCCCTTCCCAAAGTCCTAGTAGGACTAGGATAGGGGCCGGCCCCCCTTCTCTCTCCTTCCCCCCCCCCCCCCTGGGAGTCCTAATTGGATTAGGATTGGGGGGAGGAGTCCTACTCCCGGTGGGAGTAGGACTCCCCTGCGCCTCCTCTCCCTGGCCGGCCGGCTCCTCCTCCTCCAACCTTTATATACGGGGGCAGGGGGCACCCCAAGACACACAAGTTGATCCTTGAGATCGTTCCTTAGCCGTGTGCGGTGCCCCCTGCCACCAAATTCCACCTCGGTCATATCGTTGTAGAGCTTAGGCGAAGCCCTGCGTCGGTAGTACATCAAGATCGTCACCACGCCGTCGTGCTGACGAAACTCTTCCTCGACGCTTTGCTGGATCGGAGCCCGAGGATCGTCATCGAGCTGAACGTGTGCTAAGAACTCGGAGGTGCCGGAGTGACGGTGCTTGGATCGGTCGGATCGGGAAGAAGACGTACGACTACTTCCTCTACGTTGTGTGATCGCTTCCGCAGTCGGTCTGCGTTGGTACGTAGACAACACTCTTCCCTCTCGTTGCTATGCATCACCATGATCTTGCGTGTGCGTAGGAAAATTTTCGAAATTACTACGTTCCCCAACAGTGGCATCCGAGCCTAGGTTTTATGGTTTGATGTTATTTGCAACGAGTAGAACACAAGTGAGTTGTGGGCGATACAAGTCATACTGCCTACCAGCATGTCATACTTTGGTTCGGCGGTATTGTTGGTTGAGACGATCCGGACCAACCTTACGCGTACTCTTACGCGAGACCGGTTCCCTCGACGTGCTTTGCACATAGATGGCTTGCGGAAGACTGTCTCTCCAACTTTAGTTGAACCAAGTGTGACTACGCCCGGTCCTTGAGAAGGTTAAAACGGAGTCTATTTGACGAACTATCGTTGTGGTTTTGATGCGTAGGTGAGATGAGTTCTTACTTAAGCCCGTAGCAGCCACGTAAAACTTGCAACAACAAAGTAGAGGACGTCTAACTTGTTTTTGCAGGGTATGTTGTGATGTGATATGGCCAAGGCATGATGCTGATTTTATTGTATGAGATGATCATGTTTTGTAACCGAGTTATCGGCAACTGGCAGGAGCCATATGGTTGTCGCTTTATTGTATGCAATGCAATCGCGATGTAATGCTTTACTAGATTACTAAACGGTAGTAATAGTCGTGGAAGCATAAGATTGGCGAGACGACAATGATGCTACGATGGAGATCAAGGTGTCGCGCTGGTGACGATGGTGATCATGACGGTGCTTCGGAGATGGAGATCACAAGCACAAGATGATGATGGCCATATCATATCACTTATATTGATTGCATGTGATGTTTATCCTTTTATGCATTTTATCTTGCTTTGATTGACGGTAGCATTATAAGATGATCTCTCACTAAATTATCAAGAAGTGTTCTCCCTGAGTATGCACCGTTGCCAAAGTTCGTCGTGCCCAGACACCACGTGATGATCGGGTGTGATAAGCTCTACGTCCATCTACAACGGGTGCAAGCCAGTTTTGCACACGCAGAATACTCAGGTTATACTTGACGAGCCTAGCATATGCAGATATGGCCTCGGAACACAGAGACCGAAAGGTCGAGCGTGAATCATATAGTAGATATGATCAACATGACGATGTTCACCATTGAAAACTACTCCATCTCACGTGATGATCGGTTATGGTTTAGTTGATTTGTATCACGTGATCACTTAGAGGATTAGAGGGATGTCTATCTAAGTGGGAGTTCCTAAGTAATTTGATTAACTGAACTTAAACTTATCATGAACTTAGTACCTGATAGTATCTTGCTTGTTTATGTTGATTGTAGATAGATGGCTCGTGCTGTTGTTCCGTTGAATTTTAATGCGTTCCTTGAGAAAGCGAAGTTGAAAGATGATGGTAGCAATTACACGGACTGGGTCCGTAACCTAAGGATTATCCTCATTGCTGCATAGAAGAATTACGTCCTGGAAGCACCGCTGGGTGCCAGGCCTGCTGCTGGAGCAACGCCAGATGTTATGAACGTCTGGCAGAGCAAAGCTGATGACTACTCGATAGTTCAGTGTGCCATGCTTTACGGCTTAGAATCGGGACTTCAACGACGTTTTGAACGTCATGGAGCATATGAGATGTTTCAGGAGTTGAAGTTAATATTTCAAGCAAATGTCCGAATTGAGAGATATGAAGTCTCCAATAAGTTCTATAGATGTAAGATGGAGGAGAACAGTTCTGTCAGTGAGCATATACTCAAGATGTCTGGGTATAACAATCACTTGATTCAGATGGGAGTTAATCTTCCAGATGACTGCGTCATTGACAGAATTCTCCAATCACTGCCACCAAGCTACAAGAGCTTCGTGATGAACTATAATATGCAAGGGATGAACAAGACTATTCCCGAGCTCTTCGCAATGTTGAAAGCTGCGGAGGTAGAAATCAAGAAGGAGCATCAAGTGTTGATGGTTAGCAAAACCACTAGTTTCAAGAAAAAGGGCAAAGGGAAGAAGAAGGGAAACTTCAAGAAGAACAGCAAGCAAGTTGCTGCTCAGGAGAAGAAACCCAAGTCTGGACCTAAGCCTGAAACTGAGTGCTTCTACTGCAAGCAGACTGGTCACTGGAAGCGGAACTGCCCCAAGTATTTGGCAGATAAGAAGGATGGCAAAGTGAGCAAAGGTATATGTGATATACATGTTATTGATGTGTACCTTACTAGAGCTCACAGTAGCACCTGGGTATTTGATACTGGTTCTGTTGCTAATATTTGCAACTCGAAACAGGGACTACGGAATAAGCGGACGCTAGCAAAGGACGAGGTGACGATGCGCGTGGGAAACGGTTCCAAAGTCGATGTGATCGCGGTCGGCACGCTACCTCTACATCTACCTTCGGGATTAATATTAGACCTAAATAATTGTTATTTGGTGCCAGCGTTGAGCATGAACATTATATCTGGATCTTGTTTAATGCGAGACGGTTATTCATTTAAATCAGAGAATAATGGTTGTTCTATTTATATGAATAATATCTTTTATGGTCATGCACCTTTGAAGAGTGGTCTATTCTTGTTGAATCTCGAAGATAGTAATACACATATTCATAATGTAGAAGCCAAAAGATGCAAAGTTAATAATGATAGTGCAACTTATTTGTGGCACTGCCGTTAGGTCATATCGGTGTAAAGCGCATGAAGAAACTCCATACTGATGGGCTTTTGGAACCACTTGATTATGAATCACTTGGTACTTGCGAACCGTGCCTCATAGGCAAGATGACTAAAACACCGTTCTCCGGTACTATGGAGAGAGCAACAGATTTGTTGGAAATCATACATACCGATGTATGTGGTCCGATGAATATTGAGGCTTGTGGCGGATATCGTTATTTTCTCACCTTCACAGATGATTTAAGCAGATATGGGTATATCTACTTAATGAAACATAAGTCTGAAACATTTGAAAAGTTCAAGGAATTACAGAGTGAAGTTGAAAATCATCGTAACAAGAAAATAAAATTTCTACGATCTGATCGTGGAGGAGAATATTTGAGTTACGAGTTTGGTGTACATTTGAAAAATTATGGAATAGTTTCGCAACTCACGCCACCCGGAACACCACAGCGTAATGGTGTGTCCGAACGTCGTAATCGTACTTTACTAGATATGGTGCGATCTATGATGTCTCTTACTGATTTACCGCTATCGTTTTGGGGCTATGCTTTAGAGACGGCCGCATTCATGTTAAATAGGGCACCATCAAAATCCATTGAGACGACGCCTTATGAACTATGGTTTGGCAAGAAACCAAAGTTGTCGTTTCTTAAAGTTTGGGGCTGCGATGCTTATGTGAAAAAGCTTCAACCTAATAAGCTCGAACCCAAAGCGGAGAAATGTGTCTTCATAGGATACCCAAAGGAAACTGTTGGGTATACCTTCTATCACAGATCCGAAGGCAAGACATTCGTTGCTAAGAATGGATCATTTCTAGAGAAGGAGTTTCTCTCGAAAGAAGTGAGTGGGAGGAAAGTAGAACTTGACGAGGTAACTGTACCTGCTCCCTTATTGGAAAATAGTACATCACAGAAAACTGTTTCTGCGACACCTATACCAATCAGTGAGGAAGCTAATGATGATGATCATGAAACTTCAGGGCAAGATGCTACTGAACCACGTAGATCAACCAGAGTGAGATCCGCACCAGAGTGGTACGGTAATCCAGTTCTGGAAGTCATGCTACTAGATCATGATGAACCTACGAACTATGAAGAAGCGATGGTGAGCCCAGATTCCGCAAAGTGGCTTGAGGCCATGAAATCTGAGATGGGATCCATGTATGAGAACAAAGTATGGACTTTGGTTGACCTTCCCGATGATCGGCAAGCAATTGAGAATAAATGGATCTTCAAGAAAAAGACTGACGCTGACGGTAATGTTACTGTCTATAAAGCTCGACTTGTCGCAAAAGGTTTTCGACAAGTTCAAGGGGTTGACTACGATGAGACTTTCTCACCCGTAGCGATGCTTAAGTCCGTCAGAATTATGTTAGCAATTGCCGCATTTTATGATTATGAAATATGGCAGATGGATGTCAAAACTGCATTCCTGAATGGATTTCTAGAAGAAGAGTTGTATATGGTACAACCAGAAGGTTTTGTCGATCCAAAAGGAGCTAACAAAGTATGCAAACTCCAGCGATCCATTTATGGACTGGTGCAAGCATCTCGGAGTTGGAATAAACGCTTTGATAGTGTGATCAAAGCATTTGGCTTTATACAGACTTTTGGAGAAGCCTGTATTTACAAGAAAGTGAGTGGGAGCTCTGTAGCATTTCTGATATTATATGTGGATGACATATTGCTGATTGGAAATGATATAGAATTTCTGGATAGCATAAAGGGATACTTGAATAAAAGTTTTTCGATGAAAGACCTCGGGGAAGCTGCTTACATATTAGGCATAAAGATCTATAGAGATAGATCAAAACGCTTAATTGGACTTTCACAGAGCACATACCTTGACAAAATTTTGAAGAAGTTCAAAATGGATCAAGCAAAGAAAGGGTTCTTGCCTGTGTTACAAGGTGTGAAGTTGAGTCAGACTCAATGCCCGACCACTGCAGAAGATAGAGAGAAAATGAAAGATGTTCCCTATGCTTCAGCCATAGGCTCTATCATGTATGCAATGCTGTGTACCAGACCTGATGTGTGCCTTGCTATAAGTTTAGCAGGGAGGTACCAAAGTAATCCAGGAGTGGATCACTGGACAGCGGTCAAGAACATCCTGAAATACCTGAAAAGGACTAAGGATATGTTTCTCGTATATGGAGGTGACAAAGAGCTCACCGTAAGAGGTTACGTTGATGCAAGCTTTGACACTGATCCGGACGATCTAAATCGCAAACCGGATACGTGTTTACTTTAAACGGTGGAGCTGTCAGTTGGTGCAGTTCTAAACAAAGCGTCGTAGCGGGATCTACATGTGAAGCGGAGTACATAGCTGCTTCGGAAGCAGCAAACGAAGGAGTCTGGATGAAGGAGTTCATATCCGATCTAGGTGTCATACCTAGTGCATCGGGTCCAATGAAAATCTTCTGTGACAATACTGGTGCAATTGCCTTGGCAAAGGAATCCAGATTTCACAAAAGAACCAAACACATCAAGAGACGCTTCAACTCCATCCGGGATTTAGTCCAGGTGGGAGACATAGAGATTTGCAAGATACATACGGATATGAATGTTGCAGACCCGTTGACTAAGCCTCTTCCACGAGCAAAACATGATCAGCACCAAGGCTCCATGGGTGTTAGAATCATTACTGTGTAATCTAGATTATTGACTCTAGTGCAAGTGGGAGACTGAAGGAAATATGCCCTAGAGGCAATAATAAAGTTATTATTTATTTCCTTATATCATGATAAATGTTTATTATTCATGCTAGAATTGTATTAACCGGAAACATAATACATGTGTGAATACATAGACCAACAGAGTGTCACTAGTATGCCTCTACTTGACTAGCTCGTTAATCAAAGATGGTTATGTTTCCTAACCATGAACAAGGAGTTGTTATTTGATTAACGAGGTCACATCATTAGTAGAATGATCTGATTGACATGACCCATTCCATTAGCATAGCACCCGATCGTTTAGTATGTTGCTATTGCTTTCTTCATGACTTATACATGTTCCTATAACTATGAGATTATGCAACTCCCGTTTACCGGAGGAACACTTTGGGTACTACCAAACGTCACAACGTAACTGGGTGATTATAAAGGAGTACTACAGGTGTCTCCAATGGTAGATGTTGGGTTGGCGTATTTCGAGATTAGGGTTTGTCACTCCGATTGTCGGAGAGGTATCTCTGGGCCCTCTCGGTAATGCACATCACATAAGCCTTGCAAGCACTGCAACTAATATGTTAGTTGTGAGATGATGTATTACGGAACGAGTAAAGAGACTTGCCGGTAACGAGATTGAACTAGGTATTGGATACCGACGATCGAATCTCGGGCAAGTAACATACCGATGACAAAGGGAACAACGTATGTTGTTATGCGGTCTAACCGATAAAGATCTTCGTAGAATATGTAGGAGCCAATATGGGCATCCAGGTCCCGCTATTGGTTATTGACCGGAGACGTGTCTCGGTCATGTCTACATTGTTCTCGAACCGTAGGGTCCGCACGCTTAACGTTACGATGACAGTTATTATGAGTTTATGCATTTTGATGTACCGAAGGTTGTTCGGAGTCCTGGATGAGATCACGGACATGACGAGGAGTCTCGAAATGGTCGAGACGTAAAGATTGATATATTGGAAGCCTATGTTTGGACATCGGAAGTGTTCCGGGTGAAATCGGGATTTTACCGGAATACCGGGAGGGTTACCGGAACCCCCCGGGAGACTAATGGGCCTATTGGGCCTTAGTGGAAAAGGAGAAAAAGGGAAAGCCCACAAACTGGCCGGCGCCCCCCTTCCCAAAGTCCTAGTAGGACTAGGATAGGGGCCGGCCCCCCTTCTCTCTCCTTTTCCCCCCGGGAGTCCTAATTGGATTAGGATTGGGGGGAGGAGTCCTACTCCCGGTGGGAGTAGGACTCCCCTGCGCCTCCTCTCCCTGGCCGGACGGCTCCCCCTCCTCCAACCTTTATATACGGGGGCAGGGGGCACCCCAAGACACACAAGTTGATACTTCAGATCGTTCCTTAGCCGTGTGCGGTGCCCCCTGCCACCAAATTCCACCTCGGTCATATCGTTGTAGAGCTTAGGCGAAGCCCTGTGTCGGTAGTACATCAAGATCGTCACCACGCCGTCGTGCTGACGAAACTCTTCCTCGACGCTTTGCTGGATCGGAGCCCGAGGATCGTCATCGAGCTGAACGTGTGCTAAGAACTCGGAGGTGCCGGAGTGACGGTGCTTGGATCGGTCGGATCGGGAAGAAGACGTACGACTACTTCCTCTACGTTGTGTGATCGCTTCCGCAGTCGGTCTGCGTTGGTACGTAGACAACACTCTCCCCTCTCGTTGCTATGCATCACCATGATCTTGCGTGTGAGTAGGAAAATTTTCGAAATTACTACGTTCCCCAACAGTGTCATGTTAGGAAAAGTTGTCGGCGGATTGGATTTTTGGAATATTGTACTCTCTACGGTGGTATGTGGAATTTGTTTTGCAGAGCCGGACACGATCCTTGTGTTCAAAATCTTCTATGGAGTACTCGGAGAAGGAACCCGCCTTGCAATGCCGAAGACAATATGCGGGCCGGACTCATCGTCATTAAAGCCTGGTTCAGGGGCTACTGAGGGAGTCCTAGATTAGGGGGTCCTCGGACAGCCGGACTATATACTTTGCCCAGACTGTTGGACTATGAAGATACAAGATTGAAGACTTCGTCCCGTGTCCGGGCGGGACTCTCCTTTGCGTGGAAGGCAAGCTTGGCAATTCGGATATGTAGATCTCCTCCCTTGTAACCTACTCTGTGTAACCCTAGCAGCCTCCTCCGGTGTCTATATAAACCGGAGGGTTTAGTCCGTAGGGCAAGGACAATCATAATCATAGGCTAGCTTCTAGGGTTTAGCCTCTACGATCTTGTGGTAGATCAACTGTTGTAATACTCATATCATCAAGATCAATCAAGCAGGAAGTAGGGTATTACCTCCATCGAGAGGGCCCAAACCTGGGTAAACATTGTGTCCCCCCGCCTCCTGTTACCATCAGCCTTAGACGCACAGTTCGGGACCCCCTACCCGAGATCCGCCGGTTTTGACACCGACAGCTACCGCTTAGTGATAAAGTAAAGCAATTACATGGCGATTGCATTTCATACAATAAATCGACAACTATATGGCTCCTGCCAGTTGCCGATAACTGTGTTACAAAACATGATCATCTCATACAATAAAATTTAGCATCATGTCTTGACCATATCACATCACAACATGCCCTGCAAAAACAAGTTAGACGTCCTCTACTTTGTTCTTGCAAGTTTTACGTGGCTGCTACGGGCTGAGCAAGAACCATTCTTACCTACGCATCAAAAACCACAACGCGATATAGTGATTACTTTTTGATCTTCAGAAAGAACCCTATTCATTGAAGCGGCCCATCAAAAAGAACCGTTCCAGACCGACATTGTGTTCATTGTTGGATGAAGCGGCCCAGACCGACATTGCTTGCAAGGCTTATAGTGATGTACATTACCGAGAGGGCCCAGAGATACAATCGGAGTGACAAATCCTAATCTCGATCTATGCCAACTCAACAAACACCATCCGAGACACCTGTAGAGCACCTTTATAATCACCCAATTATGTTGTGACGTTTGGTAGCACACAAAGTGTTCCTCCGGTATTCGGGAGTTGCATGATCTCATAGTCATAGGAACATGTATAAGTTATGGAGAAAGCAATAGCAACAAACTAAACGATCATCATGCTAAGCTAACGGATGGGTCAAGTCAATCACATCATTCTCTAATGATGTGACCCCGTTAATCAAATGACAACTCATGTCTATGGTTAGGAAACATAACCATCATTGATTCAATGAGCTAGTCAAGTAGAGGCAAACTAGTGACACTCTGTTTGTCTATGTATTCACACATGTACTAAGTTTCCGGTTAATACAATTCTAGCATGAATAATAAACATTTATCATGATATAAGGAAATATAAATAACAACTTTATTATTGCCTCTAGGGCATATTTCCTTCATATAGATAGCATGAATTGTTATTGTTGACATCACCATTGAGGTGAATACGTTGGGATGCGAAACTACAAGCCCCTATCTTTCTTTGTGTCTGGTTGAAACGTTGTGCTCATGTGTACGCGGTGAGTGTTAGCAATAATAGAAGACTATATGATGGTTGAGTATGTGGACTTGCCTAAAGGCTCGATATGTGACCCTTCCTGAAAAAGATGATGAATTGTAGTTGCAAAGTTGACGGAGAACATAGTTTGTTGGTTTTTAATAGAGTTTTTGCTTTATACTTTGATTGTGTGATGAATTGTTACTTATTCATGAGAAGTATATGATAAAAGTCCTATGATAAAAGTCTTATGTTTAATTTTGTTGTTGTTATAATAGTCAACATGATGCTTCTACGACACCTCTCTCTCAAAGCATGTGGACATGTTTTTCGATTTTGTTTTTCCGCTTGAGCACAAGCAAGGTCTAAGCTTGGGGGAGTTGATACGTCCATTTTGCATCATGTTTTCTTACTGTTATTTATAATGTTTTTATCCATAACAATGCTTTTTGGAGTAATTTTAATGCCTTTTCTCTCATAATATGCAAGGTATACACAAAGAGGGAGAATCCCGGCAGCTGGAAATCTGGACCTGGAAAAGCTACGTGAGGCTACCTATTCTGCACAACTCCAAACAAGCTGAAACTTCACGGAGAATTTTTATGGAATATTTGAGGAATATTGGAGCAAATAACTACCAGAGGGGGCCCACCAGGTGGGCACAACCCACCTGGGCGCGCCAGGGAGCCCAAGCGCGCCCTGGTGGGTTGTGCTCACCCAGGTCCACCTCCGGTGCCCATCTTATGGTATATAGGTAATTTTGACCTAGAAAAAAAGGAGAGGGCTTTCGGGACGGAGCGCCGCCGTCTCAAGGCGGAACTTGGGTAGGAGCACTTTTGTCCTCCGGCGGAGCGATTCCGCCGGGGGAACTTCCCTCCCGGAGGGGAAAATCATCGTCATCATCATCACCAACAACTCTCCCATCTTTGAGAGGGCAATCTCCATCAACATCTTCAACAACACCATCTCATCTCAAACCCTAGTGCATCTCTTGTGTTCAATCTCGTTACCGGAACTATAGATTGGTGCTTGTGGGTGACTAGTAGTGTTGATTACATCTTGTAGTTGATTACTATATGGTTTATCTGGTGGAAGATCATATGTTCAGATCCAATATGCTATTTAATACCCCTTTGATCTTGAGAATGATTATCATTTGTGAGTAGTTACTTTTGTTCTTGAGGTCATGGGAGAAATCATTTTGCAAGTAATCATGTGAACTTGATATGTGTTCGATATTTTGATAGTATGTATGTTGTGATTCCCTTAGTGGTGTCATGTGAACGCCGACTACATGACACTTCACCATATTTGGGCCTAAGGGAATGCATTGTGGAGTAGCAATTAGATGATGGGTTGCGAGAGTGACAGAAGCTTAAACTCCAGTTTATGCGCTATTCCGTAAGGTACTGATTGAATCAAAAAGTTTAATGCTATGGTTAGAATTTATTCTTGATACTTTTCTCATAGTTGCGGATGCTTGCGGGAGGGTTAATCATAAGTAGGAGGTTTGTTCAAGTAAGAACAACACCTAAGCACCGGTCCACCCACATATCAAATTATCAAAGTACCGAACACGAAATAAACCAACATGATGAAAGTGACTAGATGAAATTCCCGTGTACCCTCAATAACGCTTCGCTTTGCTTATCATAAGAGACCGTTTTGGCTTGTCCTTTGCCTCAAAAGGGTTGGGCTACCTTGCTGCACTTTTGTTACTACTATCGTTACTTGCTTGTTACAATTATCTTGCTATCAAACTACTCTACTACTTATAATTTCAGCACTTGCAGATATTACCTTGCTGAAACCACTTGTCATTTCTTCTACTCCTCGCTGGGTTCGACACTCTTACTTATCGAAAAGAGCTACAATTGATCCCATATACTTGTAGGTCATCACCCACCAAACCTTTACAAACTTCTTTGTGGAACACCATAGCAAGGAAGCTTATGTAAGGATCCCGGCCGCCTAGGAGTTCCCAACAACTCCAATAGGAACTAGATCCACCTAGGATCAAGGGGAATTCGAAATTTCTTTGGTGAAAGTGTAAATCTTGTTCTCCTCTTGCACTCCCTAAAGTACGAGAAAGTTGGGTTGGTGATACGGCTCAAACGTATTTAATTTCTTAATTAGTTGTGATTGGTTTTGGAATGAAAACTTGCTCTAGTGAATGAAAACTACTCGGGGTCGAGGCTGTTTTTAGCAAATATCCCATGCTATATTCTTTTTGTGCTAGAAAGTGTTCGAGAAGATTAAAAAAATGCGGAAGGAGGTACATTAGAAGAGCTACCTAGGGCCCGAACTTGGGCCACTACAGCCATAAGAGCCTACACATGGCCCCTAGGGTGCATGTGCCCCTGATGGCCCCTGGTGCCCCTGGCTTTATATTATCCTAACAGGCTGACATGCTCCTCAGATTTATTCTTGACTCCAAATGGCTGCTAGAGATAGGGTATTACCTTTGGAGAGGGGGAGACTTCACCATCTACACTGTCAACCCCTTCTCCAAAATCGCCATCATGCTCTCCCAAACCGTGTGTGTGTAAACCGCTGTAGGCACATGGGATGAATGAGAATTGGATGAGATTGATTATGTACTAGACATTAGATTGATGGGGAAATGATCCCTAGTGTAATAATTTTTCAATAAACGATGTTGTTATGACTTTGTTATGCCCAATGCTCTCTACTAGGGCTTGGGTAATATGATTTCAGATTTGAATCAATTGTATCTTTGATGTATTTCTTTCATGTTTATAATTGCAAGTCATATGCACATGTCATGGTTTTGATCTGAGACCTCGAGTGTGACATACCGGGATATCGATGGGGATAGCTATTATTTGAGGATAACATGTATTCATAGAGTGTTAATGTGCAAGGTCACCTTAATAACACGTAGTTTCGTATGAGGACCCGAAGCAAGGGTGTTGAATGTATATGAGAGGCAAGTTCTTAATAATATGCATGTCTATCAACATATGGAATACATGCCTACAGTAATTTGAGAACATGAGATAGTGGATGTATCCTTGTTAATTATATTATTACATTTAAAAAATCATACATGCAACGTCCCAATATCCATCACATGCCTACTATGGCTTGCTCTTTTTAAGTTACTTTGTACCTAGCCACCGTCGGGTATTTTCTTTTGATGTGTTACTTTGTTGCTACATGCACCATACTGTCATTTGTTACTAATAATTTCCGCAAGAAAATATTTTTTTAGGTGTGGTTTAATTGAGAACTTAACTTACAAAGCTTATAAATATTCTCTAACTCCCTTGTGTCGAATTAATAAATTTGGCTTTATACTTTTCAGCGAAGACTGCTGCATTCACCTACACTGGTGGGTTATCAAAACTTTTTTCTAGCACCGTTGTTGGGGGCGGGGGGGGGGGGGGGGGGGGCGTGGATCTATTTATAAGTCTTCTTGGTATTATTTGCCTGATGCAATTATTACCCATCATGGGGAAAATCCAGAACCCAAGCCAACAATTGTTCCATCCACTACAAAAAGAGGTACTGCTCAGAGTACTAAACTGCTTATGATTCATCTAATTTTTTTAATTGACTTGTGACACCATCATCACTTCTACACACCAATGAACTACACTCGAAAATATCACATGTTATTAATGTTACTCATGATGAAACTATTGATATTGTTGCTATTGTTCATGTTACTGCTATTGAATCTCCTCCTCCGGGAGAATTGCTTGATTATCGTCTTCCTATATTAAAAGATAAAGAAATAATGGATGATGCACCATCTACTCCACTAATAAGTACACCACCTACTCCTATCACACATACCCAGGTTGAAGTGAATTTTCCTCAAGCTATTAGAGAATGTGCCTCCGATAAGGATCCCGATGCTTTGATAAGATTATTTGAAAAAAGAGCTTTAGGAGACATTTTTTACCCAATGATGAATTTTGTGCTTCTCCCATTTTATGTTAAAGGTGATGCTTACGATTTTCCCATGGAATATGACGTTGTTAATAATTATGGATCTCTCAACTTAAAGAGATTGTAGGATGGAAATGTTTTCGATCATATCCATAAAGTTGAAGATCTTGCTAATCTTTTTCATGGCACTAGCCTTCCACACTTTATTCTTAAGTTGTTCCCTATCTCACTTGGAGGATATGCTAGAACATGGCTCAATAAATTGCCACCCACAAGTATAACAAGTTATCAAGATTGTCCTTTTGTTTTAATGAAAAAATGCCATTACACAAATGCGATTGTTGTACATATAGAATTTTTTTTTTCTAAAACCAAACATGAGGCTTTACCTCAAGCTTGGGGAAAGTTTTGTGAGCTTGAAAGAAAGAATCAAAATAATTAAGGATCACATTGCTTGGTATATTTAACAGACCCGAGACCTCACAAGTAGAACAACTCACGATCGTTGAGGAGGCGGGTCTCCCAACATATCTCAAAGGAGGAATAATATGTTTGTATTTGCCTGAACAACAACAACAACAACAACAACAACAACAACAACAACAACAACAAAACAACAACAACAACAACAACATTGGTATTCATCGGTAGCCTTTTGAAGATTGACTGCTATAATTGCCAAATGTTTAGGTGAAACCATTCTTGTTTGATCCAACCGATCATGGACTACTCACAGTACTTTGAAGTTGGGCAATGATTTGCTGGTTGTTCACGTAATTTTTCCTTGTACTAGATTATGTGGCAAGCAATCGCGCTTTGCCTACTGTTTAGTGCAGAGTGGACATTGCTCACTACTCGCATTTTCATGAATTTATTTTAGTTTTTTCAATTATATTTTTTCTTGCTATGGTGGATACATGATGATTTCATCAACTTTAAAATATCTATAAGTTCAGTTTGTTGAATATGCTTATATCGATGGGTTATACATGGGTGAATGTGTTTGCAGGTATGTGAGTGTCTGCACGTGCAATTTTCTCAAGAAAAAAATGCAACGTTGGTCATAGACTGTACTACCTTCGTTCTGATTTATTAGTTTTGTATTTAGGGTCATATTTTAGTCATGATTTTAACTAATAAAAAATTACCTATACACAAAAAACAATATTTACCAAAAGCTAAGTTCAAATACGAGTCAAATGATATAATTTTTGGTGATATGTATTAATATTTTGTTAGTTAAATTAATGGTAAAAAATTGATACAAAATACGAACGGGGATTATAAGGTTTGAAAGTTTGACATGCATAGTTTGCCAAACATTGTCCAAACCGTCCTCGTTTGATCCAACGGCCCTGGAGATAGCCGGTGCGGTTGCCCCATCGGCCATCGCGACAGAGCACCGGCAGCAGAGCGAGCGAAAGGAAGCCACGACAGCAAGGGAGGAGGAGAGGCAGCCGTCGCCGACACTGATCCCACGAGCGGATTAGAGAACTCGCCTCCATCGAAGATCTGAATCCCCTCCTCCTGCTTTCGGAACTCCGATCATTCCTTCCTTCATTCCCGATCGATGCGGCTACAGCCTCCTCCGGATCCGCGGATCTAGCCTTCTCTGCTGCAGCAGCAGCTGCCGCTGCTCGATTGATTGGTGGGGGAGATGAGGTTCTGGAGGGACGGCGGCGCGAGCGGGAGCGGGCGGGACCTCAACGGCGGGATGCCCTACGGCCAGGTGCGCGTCCTCGTCGTCGGCGATTCAGGTCAGTCTTCCGATTTAAGAACTCGTATCTTACCTAGGATGGGACACGTTCGGACGCTCTAGGAGGCCTTATGGTACGGTTTGAGATCCACGGCGTTCATTACAAGTCGTTACACGTTAGCACGAGAATGTTATCATTAATTCTAGTACTAGTAGGGCACATCTAGAGTTATTGCACATCTAAGTGATTCAATCAAACATAAAAAGGAAATGAAAAGAAAAAAATAAAATACCCGCACGAATCTCTGCGTAAAATCAAGGATATATGACTTAGACGTGCTTTAGCAAAACATTAACTTTGGTACGCCGGGCGAAACTGGTTTCAAAATCTGTCTACATTATATTCACCAACCAACTGAACATGATTTATTTTTAGGGGCTATTTAGCAGTTGCCTTAATAGTTGTTCATAAACCGGGTGTTCCGATTCTAAATGTGGTGTGGGTTTCTTCTGCCTTGAGTTGTATATATATTGAATAGATGGACAAACGGCAGCTCCTTATTAGTTTTAGGATTTACTAGCACAACACCCGTGCTTCGCTATGGAGCAGACACCAGCTGACATGAACAAGGTGAGAATGCAACTAAATGAATCAAACAGATTATTAAGTGATATCTATAAGGTCAATTAAACATTTGAAAGTGGCAAGCACAACTATAGCACACAGAGTGAGCAAGACGCGGTTCTTGACGGTGGAGACCTGAAGACAGCATTGTGGTGGCTGCCACAACTGTCCATAATGTTGGCCTCCATCTCGATAGTGCCTTTGCAGGTGAGCAGGATTTGAAACAAGGGTCTGTCTCCAACTCCTTAACCACGGCCTCCACGATGTCTAACGTGATGGAGCCAGATTGGAGCAAGTCCACGTCAAGACGGCGTGGCAACTGTCCATGGTGTTGCGCTGCATCTCAATGGTGCTGGTGTGGATGAGTGCAGAGCCCCAGCCGGAGTTGAAACAAGGATTCGTCTCTAGCTCCTGCACTAATCACGGCATCCAGCCTAGATGAGGCAGACCGGAGCAAGTCCGCTGACTGCCATGTCCAAAAATCGACCTTCCCCCAAAATCAAGAAGCGTTCTTGGCTGTTACACCCTACACATCTAGAGTTATTTCTTAGTTGCATTTAGAGCCTAATGCAGAAATGTAAGTTCTCTAGACATGCAACTAGGTGTTACACCCTACACGATGCATTACAACAAGCTAGGAAGCTACACAAGGAGTCAAACAAGCAAGTAATAACTAGTAAAGCTAGGGTTAAGAAACAACCGAAAGTGATGGAGACGATGAGTAATCCAAAGTTCACACACTTGGGGGTGTGCTAATCTCCGCTGGAGAGGCGGGGAACAACGAATGCTCCCTCGACAACGAATGCCTCACCTTATGTCTCCAAGAACCTTTGTCAACAAATGCCCAAGTTCCCTCTCACTAGGGGCAGCTCTTGGGGCGAGCTCCAAACCCTCACAAACGAGTCCGAGGCACAACGAATCGAAAGCTCCCGGGAAATACCAACCGTCTAGGGTTCCCCACAAACCTAAGAGTAACAAGATTAGCTAGGATCATGTGGGGAATCAACAAGCTCGAGTTTTGATTGGATGGATTTGTAGGGGTGATCCTCTTGCTCTCTCTAAAATATGGAGTAGATTGAGTGGCTAGAGAGAGAGAGAGAGGAATTGAAGGTTTAAGCTTTTGGATCATTGGAGGAAAGAATAATGGAGTTGTCACCCTCCTTTGGAGCAGAAGGGTGCCTTATATAGGTCCACCAAAAATCAGTTCGTTATGCTTGCTGTCCAGAAAAGTCGGACAGTCCGACCAAAGTAGGACAGTAACTTATCGAAATGTTTGACCCAATGTCCGACCCAGCCTTCAACTTTATCCAGAGCCCTAGACAAAGTCGGACCCCATGTCAGATAGTCCGACAATGGTCGGATACTCCGATTTGGTTCAGACAGAACAAACAACAACAAAACAGGGGATGATTAGGCGCTCTTTCTCTCATAGGATGTGGGTGTATTTGGCTTTGATTTGTTTAGTGATTCCCACACAAGATTCATCGCGAATCCCCTGTTAATAGTACAACGTACCTATGACTCAAAAACGAGAAATCGTTGGTATATAATTTTGGCGAACCGTCTTCTTTTGTCCTTTTAGCTTGGGGGGTCGCCAACCAACCATATGTTTTATTTCCATTGATGTGTAAACTGGACACATGTGCGGAACATAGTTAGTCATCTAATCTCTATTGCCATTAACACCAAAACCCTCATTAGGGGCGGATGCCCTTTCACTTGGCCAAAAACCGCCGCCGGAATGCCATGAGGCTTCTTCAGGAGGCAGGGAAGATTCTGGGAAACACCAGGGCGCCCCTTGTACAACTCAGTGGTGGCGGCGACTTACTGGCGTTGGTCTCGTCGCTGTGGCGGTGGCTCGATGGAGGGTTAGGGATTGTTCGACGGTCTTCCTTGATGGCTTCTAGCGTGCTTTTCCACTGGATGAGACACTGTTATGGCGCTGCTAGAAGGAGGGCGCGAGAGGGCCGGCCGGGGGCCTTTTGCCCACGGCCGGGCAAGATGGAAAGGATTTCCTTCTTAATTCTTGCTTGATTAGATTGATATATCTCCTCTCTTTATATAGAGAGGTTTACTTGACTCCCAAGCAAGGCTTACTTGACCCCTAAGAAAGCGACCCTTATCTCTAATTAACCCTAAGACTAACGGGCTATACCGCCAGCCCAGGCCATTAGGCCCATTACGTACTCTAACACTACACCCCACCTGGACATGCAGCTTGTCCTCAAGCTGCAGCCTAACCAACTTATAACCATGACTCGAGGCAACACCAACCTAACACCTAAAAACAGGCCTTTTACATCTCGGCTTGTTTTATTACTCTCAACCTGAAATGGAGTGGGATGATTTATTTTGGACCTCTTAACAAAAAGTGGATACCATCCGCACGTCGGACGTGCACGTGTACAGCCACCTGGATCCCATGGACACCATCTGGACAAAAGCAGTGCATGTGTATGGCCACCTGGAAGTGGTCGCAAGAGCGACCAGCAGAGGCGTCCTCGCGGCGGCCGGCGGCGGAATGCAGTGGTGCTACGCGGTGCGCTCTTGTCGGTGACACCATGCCTTCTCCCCGCCGGACGGTTGTTGGTCGGCACCGCACATAGAAGAGTGGAGGGTTGTCGATGGACAATGGCGAGGAGGGGTGCGCCTCCCCAACCGTCGATGTCGCAGACTTTGAGGGCGTTTGTCCGTGGGGAAAACAGCATGCCCAAGATCCCCGACGCAACGGACGAGATCGAGGTCCTTTGCGCAGCGAAGCGCAACTGGGAGGAGCGGCAGCTGCAGACCATGCAACTCCCGCACACGCCGACGCGCTAGGAGGCCGCGTGCAGCAGCCTGCAGCCTCACCGTCGCCGACACGTGGCAGGGAGTGATCCAAGCTGGAAGCGGTGACGGCGACGGCGGAAGCTTGATCTGCTGGATGGGGACGCCCTGGGGAAGCGGTGATGGCGACGGCGGGAACTTGATCTAGTGGATCGGGACTCCCGTCGGCGCGGTCGATGCGAGGCCGGAGCTGACCGGTGATGGCTGCTGCAGTTGCAGCGGCTGCTGCGGCGGAGCGTCGGGCGCGGCGGAGGTCGCCAGGAGCGGTGGCTGCCACTGTAGCCAGGGCGGGGCGGTGGATGGCAGCTGCTGCAGCGGCCTGATGAGCGCGGCGGAGGCCACCTGGTGCGGCGGCTGCCACGGCAGCCAGGACGGGGCGGTGGTGGCGGTGGATGGCAGTTGTAGCGGCTGCTGCAGCAGCTCGGCAGCTGCAGTGGCTGCTGCAGCAGCTTGGCGAGCGCGGCGGGGGCCGCTTGGTGCGGCGGCGCAGTGGCGGTGATGGGCGGCGCAGCCGGGTGCGGCCCATAGGACCCAGCCAAGAACAGATGGATCTCTTGGACCGCCTGTGTGAGGTTCCGCAGCGCCCCGGACACCTCCGGGGTGAGGACGACGGGGGCGGGCGCGACGGAGGATCCCGGCGCGGGCAGGAGCGGGGCGACGGTCGTGACCGGCAGCGGAAGAGACGGGTTGAGCGGCGGTGAAGACATGATCGAACCGAAGCTAGCTGATACCAAATTGTTATGGCGCTGCTAGAAGGAGGGCGCGAGAGGGCCGGCCGGGGGCCTTTTGCCCACGGCCGGGCAAGATGGAAAGGATTTCCTTCTTAATTCTTGCTTGATTAGATTGATACATCTCCTCTCTTTATATAGAGAGGTTTACTTGACTCCCAAGCAAGGCTTACTTGACCCCTAAGAAAGCGACCCTTATCTCTAATTAACCCTAAGACTAACGGGCTATACCGCCAGCCCAGGCCATTAGGCCCATTACGTACTCTAACAGACACCCTCCTCCGAGTCTATTGGTGATGTAGTCGTGGGCGCCGTCCTCCACGCCTCCTCATTGGCATGTTTCCGTATTCTGTTGACCGTCCTTGCCGAAGCACCTGACATGGAGTCCTCCGCGTCAACGACACCATTCCCCACTGCAGGAGGGAGTATCTGAGGTGAGTGGCCGCAGCGTGGCTGCCTCCCCACACGGCGACATGCTCACGGATGCCACCCCTCCACGCTTGGAATCAAGGGACAAATTTTGAAAAAGGAATGAAGAAAACCCTGAATGTGTGCACCGTTTTGAAATTGAATCATGGCACCATCTACTTTTTTGTAGTATTGTAGCTAGAAATAGCTAGTGTTACAGGATATACGTTTTCAGGGTTTCTGAGTATTTATCCGTGGCTACCCTGGACTATCATCCGGATAGTACGACAAGAACATGCAAACACCAGGGCGAGTGAGCAATCTAAACATCATAATCAAGGTAAACCTCCTCAAAGCCCACCCTTGTGGAAGTTTTATTAGAGGAAGCAATTGAAAATTTAAAAATTTCTTGAAGCGTCAGTGAACGGAAGCATGAAGCTACATCTTCAGAAAGGGATGCTGCGAGGTTGGTGATTAATTACCAGGTCCTCATGCTTGATATGGAGGTTGACCTCCAGGCGCTCGGAGAGCTTGTGGGTGCACTCCAGCGGGTCTCGATGGCCACATCGTACACCTTGGAGGCCAAGTGCCCATCAGGTACTCCATGGCACCTGGCCCATCCAAGTCGTCTACCCGGTCCTACCCAGCTCCGTGTTCCCTCATGCCGACAACGGACCTGCTCCCGCTCTACAAAGACTCGGGCACCAGGTAATTTTCAACTCTGTATGAAGAGAATGGGAGAAGGACGGCGTAGTTGTTTGGGACAGAATCAGAATGGGGATACCTGCAAAAGAAAAAGGACTAAGCTGGGTCCAGCTAAGAGACAACTGGACTCTACCCACAAACAAACTTTTCTACTAGGATTCATACACACCCTGGTACTTCTAGACTAAGCTTAGGAGACAATTGGACTCTTAAAATGCCACAACATTACCCCCCTTCTCTTGGAAGCAGCTTTTCCTCAAGCTGCATATTGGATAGAGCTGACTATTCCTGCATGTTAGCTGGTCCCATGTTCTTTCTTTTATAAGCACGCCTCCAGTAGCTGTTCATGAAGTTAAATCCTGATAGAGTTCCTTGAACTTACCCAGCGGCTCCCAGGTGCTCTCTGTTGTTGGCAAACCATGCCATTGCACTAGAACTTCACACTTGTCTTGGCGTCGGCGTGCTTGCTCCACCTTTGCTGGTACTGGAATGACACGCCAATGTTCGATCAATGGAAGGTTTGGGTCAGATGCGGGTGGATCTCCATGAAATTTCTTCAACAGTGCAGCATGCATGGATACGTGCACCAGTAGGTAGACGTAGTCGATAAGCTACTGCACCAATCCTCTCCAAGACTTGATAAAGCCCACAATATTTTGGTGCTAACTTAGCATGTGCTTTGACCGCTAGTGATGCTGCCTGGCGGTTGTGCAGTCTGAGCCAAACCCAGTCTCCTACTGCAAATTCAAGGCCACGGTGCTAAGTGTCATGTTCCTTTATAGCTTGGAGAAGCCTGTCACGAATTTCCTTTAGGAACTCATCCCGCTCAACGTGGGAGCGCTCAACCGCCTCCACACATGCTGAGCCAGGCTCATATGACACCAACGATAGAGGCGTCCTGCCATAAACCACATGAAAAGGGCTGGTTTTGATAGAACGCTGGAAGCTAGTGTTATAGCAATATTCTGCCCATGGAAATCACTCAATCCACTCACCAGGATGATCACATGTTAGGCAATGGAGATACATGGAGACGATTCAGTCGACAACCTCAGTCCCGCACATCAGATTAGGGATGGAATGCGGAGCTGAAATTGTTCACACCGATTCAACCAGACCATCTGGTCATCGTTGCCATTGAATGTGCGAAATTCCAGTTTGTGGTATCGATGCACACCCGTGGTATCTGCAATTTTGTGGACCCTGCAGAACAGCAAATATGAGGGCCTGGATGGCACTGATTGAGGAAACCAAAATCCTGTCTGTGTGTTGGGAGGGATCGTCTGCAGGCCCGGTGTCCTCTGAGATGATTCTTGGGACCAGGGAAGTTGCTGTTGTGTTAGAATTGAGGGTGTGGATGTCGTGGTTGGCACCAGGTTGGCAGTTGCTGTCGTGGTTGGCACTCAAAGAGGGCCATCACATCCGGTTTGATGACATTCCAGAAGGTCTGGAAAAGTTTCACCGGAAGGCTATCGGGGCCGGGGGCGGATGTCGGGTTCATGCCTTTGATGGCCTCCTAGACCTCTGCCTCATAGAACGGGGCCGTGAGGGCAGCATTCTCGGCCGCCGAGACGCGCAAGTGCTCAGGCCAGAAGTCGGGAGCTAGCGCCAAACCGCTTGCCCTCCTTACAGGGCGATACATCCTTATATAAACCCTTTAGATATGTTACTGTTCTCTAAACAGTAATTCCACACACGCTGGATACTCGACTAAGTTGGGTCCATCTAAGAGACAACTGGACTCTACCCACAAACAGACTCTTCTAGTAGGACACATACACACCATGGATACTTCTAGATTAAGCTTAGGAGACAACTGGACTCTTAAGATGCCACGGCACTACACTGGTACAACGGTAAGAACCAATCCAGACCATCGAACGAACGTAGATCGCGGAGAGATGATGACCGTTAGATCTAGAGAAGCGGTAATTGAATAATCGGCACCCCAGTCTGAATATATGATACCGTAGTCTGAATAGTTGACACGGTGGTTGATGGAGAACGGACATGTGTGGACGAGGTGTTGGATCTTTACGATTCGGCGGCCCAATCCAGCTGGAGCAGCAGGCGGATGGGCTTCGATGGGGGCCGGATGCGTCCGGTCGGGCGTTTACACAAGGTGACATGCACATGGCGATGGGGCCGATCCAGCAGCCAGGGAAGCAGACGGACGGTCGTGAGAGGCTGGATTCGATTTGATATTGGAGGGGGAGCTCCTGTCTAGGCAGAGGAGGCAGCCCAGCAGTGGCCTGATCTGGCCAGGGCATTGCTGACTGTTGGAGGATGAGATCGATCCAGAGGAAAATTAATCAAAATGAGACCGAAAATATATTGATCGTCCAAGACTGATCTGAAGAAACCGATAGAGAGAGGAGGACGAGTCGCGGTGTCTGGAGAAAACTCTAAACCTTGGCTCTTGATACCATGCTAGAGGAGCAACTTGATTGTATTACCATAGCCCATGGGGAGAATATATGGTACAGGAGACTTGGGGTACAAGGAAGGAAATCTAGACCAATATGACTACATACAGAAACCTAGACCAATACTAATACTCCTTAACGCATACCATTGTGATCAACTTGTAGAGATGCTCAAGTACTGTTTGTAGAAGTTTAACTTGTTACTGTTTAGTTTTAATGGACATGATGAGTTTTCCTTTTCTTTTTCCAGGTGTGGGGAAATCTTCATTGGCACGTCTCATTCTTCAAGGTTCTGCGGTTGCTCGACCGACCCAAACAATTGGATGTACAGTTGATGTAAAAGTATGTAATGCAGTGTGCTCACTCCGTCATTTCAGCAGTATATTCTGATAGAATTGTTTACTCAATCGTTTCAGCATATTACTTACGGAAGCCCAGGGAGTTCATCTAATAGCATCGTCGGTGATGCTGAAAGGAACTTCTTTGTCGAGCTTTGGGATGTTTCAGGGCATGATCGCTACAGAGATTGCCGTTCACTTTTTTATTCACAAATTAATGGTACACAATTCTCTTTACACCAATCTAATATTCTGGCCTTTGCTTCCCTACTAATCTGGTTCAGTCATCTTATATGGCATAATATACATTTCTAATATTATTTGCTTCTCAACCAGTATTAACAACAAATTTTCTCATATAAAATACAGTGACAAATTTGCATATTTGCTACTAGCTGTTTAACTCACAACTGCTGAGCTTTCTGAGATTCTGCGACTTCAGTAATTGATTCTCTGGTGTTCCTATTTAACTATCTTATCACCACAAAGTGTAGATATCAACTTCTTTTAGTATGACTTTTCCTGATTCTCAATTTGATAGAATCAATGCATTCTTTCTATTGTGCCCGAGTGATTTCAGATATGCGTTTCAAGTTTTCCATAGCAACTAGGTATTACAAATCCGTGTAAGTACACCAGATAATACAGATCCTGTATTCACTTCTCCATAATTATTCATCAGGTGTCATATTTGTTTATGACCTATCTCAGAGGAAGACAAAGACAAATTTGAGCAAGTGGGCAGTTGAGGTTGCTGAGTCTGGGACCTTTTCAGCTCCTCTTGGGTCTGGTGGTCCAGGAGGTCTTCCAGTTCCTTACCTAGTGATTGCTAACAAAGTAGACATTGCTCCAAGAGATGGTAGAAGAGTTAGCAGTGGAAATCTTATTGATGTTGCTCGTCAATGGGTTGACAAGCAAGGCCTACTTCCATCGAGTGAAGAACTTCCACTTGTGGATAGCTTCCCTGGCAATTCTGGTCTGCTCACGGTAATTCTAATGTGCTCTTATTCACATCTTTCATGTGATGTCTTCACGTTTCCATGATAAAAGGACTTTACTGTAATGTGGTGGACTTTAGCAGTATGACTCTGAATTAAAATGTTCTGCTCTGCTCTCATTATTTATGTACTGGTTGGGGTTGACGTTGTTAGTGCCTTAGCAAATGATATGTTGACCTTTGGATGCAGGCTGCAAAAGAGGCAAGATATGATAAAGAAGCTGTGGTTAAGTTCTTCCGCATGGTTCGTGGCTTTGTGCAACAGAATAATTTTCGATTTGAGTAGCAGATAAGAATTCTTGGTACATAAGATTATTTACTAATGTTGTTGAGATTTATCTTTCAGTTGATAAGGAGGAGGTATTTCTCGAATGAACTTCCTGCCCCTAGCCCATGGTCTCTCACTCCCAGAGGGGATACCATTCTTCCTGTAGAAACCACGAATGACGAGGAGTTGTTCAAAAGGAAAAGGTGAGCTCTTTGTCTTACTTTTTTATGTGTTACTAAGAGCAGGCTAGTGCACTCGGTGAATTGATATTATCTTTGTACTTGTCCATCTGAAATGCATTTGACTGGCTATTGGTCAGGCCATCTTGTAGACACATTTTATTTCCCTCCTTGTTGCAGCTATGGCGGGCAGAGGTACAAATACAACGGTGTCGCCCCACTATCTGCACAGCAGAATGTAACTCTACCACTCACTCCCTCTCCGCAGCAGCCAATGTCCTCTTCCGCGGAGAACTACAGATACCACAGATTCTCGTCATCGGCAATTCCTGACAAAAACAGTAGTAGGACAAGCCGACTAGACATCAATTTATGATACATGGGCTCATAATCACCACGAAATACAACTTGCGACCTGGAAAAAGCACGTACTGCCGGAAAATTTTGAATCCGACTTTCTGTATTCTTGAGAAGTTCTACTGTCTTACCGGCAACACGTGCATGTCGTCGGATATGCCTCTTTTTTGTTTATTTTTGTCTATCATTGTGGGATCAGCAGTTAGCATTTCTTTTGTATCTTGTCCAATATTTGTTGAACTGTGATTGTATTGGGATTGGAGACAATGAACATGTATAAAATCAGTAGAAACATTTTAGATGACTATAGTGTTGAACTGTTCTATTCATGATCTAAAGTCACCTGGAACAGGAAATGGGACTTAGATTTGACTGCAACTATTATTAACATTGTTCTGGATCACATTTAGACTGAATGCCAAGCTCATAATTTTGTTTATTTGAAACTTACTAGCAAAAGGGCCCGTGTGTTGCAGCTGGGAAAAAAAAATCATAACCTCCAATGGCCATGATCATATTTTGCTGCATCACCGAGATACACCACCACCCTTAATTTCGTGAAATCATGAATATTTTTTTAAAACTCATGAACATTTTTCAAAGTCATGAACATTTCTACAAATTTTCGAACATTTTCTAGAATTAAGAACATTTATACTATTTGCCAACATCTTTTTAAATTGTGAACATTTTTTAACAACTTCCTTGAATCCGTGAACATTGTTTGAAAATTGGCGGAACAATTTTTCAAGTTCATAAAATTTTATTGATTTTACAAACATTTTTTGAAATGCATGATCATTTTTTAAATCAGCGAATATTTTATGAATGAATAAACTATTTTGTAAGTCACGAACAATTTTTGAATTTTTAGGATATTTTTCCATTCATGGACTTTTTTGAATTGGCAAAAATTTGTTCAATTTCATTAACATTTCTTAATACATGAACTTTTAAAAAAATCATGAACATTTTTTGATTTTCTAAGCATTTGTTTTCAATATTAAGAATTTTTTTTGAATAAGCAAACATGTTTTATAAAAATGCAAACATTTTTTGAATCCACAAATATTTTATGATTTAGTATACATTCTATTTCAAAATTCTCATTTTTTGAATTTTCGGAACATTTTTGAAGTCCCAAATTATTTAAAGTGAAAAAACAAAACAGAAAAAATAATAAAAATAAAAGCTGGCCACCCGGACATGGGCCGACCCAAAGGGGCGCGCACGTCTTCTCCCCGCGCATAGGGCGCAGTATAGGAGGTCCCTTCTACATGAGCCGGCCCAGCCAGGGGATTCCCCGATGTGAAACATTTTTTTAATCATTTATAGGTGACATTGGTGGGTAATATTTTGCAACTTTGGGGGCAATTTGCTTGATATATCACAAGAAGCAACAACCCCTTTATTACTAGGTATAGATTTGTGTGTCTCCAACGTCAACCGTCATTGCTTGTACTCCAACGACCGCAGCCGTCCATGTCCTTGTTGCCCTGTTCAAGGGCTCGGTATTGCCCGATGGCCTCACTTTCCAACCGCCTAACCTCAACATCCTCGCTGAGAGCTCCTCCTTAGCGCTTCAGGCGAGCCAATTGAGTGTTCGGCTAACACGATGCAAGGTGGAGCTTGGTTGCGATTGGAAAAGTTTGACCGGGGTCACACATATAAGCCGAGTGGCCTAGAAAGTCTGGCGGATCGACAAGGATGTCAGGTGGAATAGAAGATGATGATGATTTCAACGATGATGACATAGGAGCGTGATGCTGATGGTGACTGACTTCCAGGCATGGCAACATGCGGCGATGGTCCGAGGGTTTGTGAGCTTCATCATGGCGATGGAGCTGGGTTGACTCAAGGTGGTGTACACATGGGAGCTTGAAGTCAACGGGCGTGAGGGTGTACTGATCATTTATCATGGATACATGTTGAAGTTGTAGCTGGAGTCTGATGGAAGACTTCACTTGATTCTGGTGGAGAGTCTGCAGTGTAAGACGTCGGAGAGTCAAAGCCTATTTGAGTGGGAAAAGCAACGGGCATGTTGTTCGGGCTATGGACAAGTGGTTCGAGGGATACGTAAAACTCGACATCTCTTGATGATGAACCGATGGTTCTATTAAGTGGGGGTTGAGGTGATTTGGATTCGTGACCCAAGATACTCGACCGGGACAGCGGAGCCTGAACAGTAATAACGGCGATACGTGCGGTAAGCACGAGACATGACGACAGACGAGGACACTGGTGGTCAGACATAGTGTGGAGATGGTGCTCAAGCCATGTTGGCGAGTTACAATGTCAATTTCGTGATTATGTCTATCCAGGTGGGCACATTTGAAGGTGGACTAGAGTTGACCATAAAAAATCTGCGAAACTGATGGGAAGTTTAAAAAATGTCAAAACCTAGGAGAGCACATGGTCATATATTCGGTGGCGTTCGGTGCACATGGCAAAATGTGGATGACAAATGTAGAATGAGACGAGTGGTAGAGCTATGAGGCATGTAAAAGACTATCCAGAAAAAGGGATGAGACAACCATGAATTTGACTCGAGATGAGTAAAGGTAACAAAAAATTCCTTCAAGTCCATGTATGCGGTTAACAATAGAAATGATGGTGAGCTAAAAAATTCTTATATGTGAATCCAGTATGCGAGTATTTTACTCTCATGCAGATTAGTAAAGAAGCTACCAGGGTGACGATATATCGATGTTGTCAGACATGGTGACTTTATGGTCAATGAGCGATGGCATTGGATATATACTCTAGGAGATTGGGAATAGAAGACAAGAATGCAAAAGAACTTAATTTTCATGGGAGCTTTGACTATCATGAAGAAAAGAAGGAACTACAGTTGGAGGTGGAGCCATGTGATGTCAAGGGAGTAGCAGCGAAGCTCATGAATAACGATTCAAGCCCAAGGTACACAGACATTCGCACATGGCAGCTTCCATGTCGTGAGGTCATATTTGCCATGGTAGGTGTTAAAATGTGTGTCCAATATTATGTGTATGAGTTATACTACATTTAGACTTGTAATTAGCGGAGGGTTATATAGGTGTTTGAGTCAGACATGTGTAACTCGATCCTATTATATAAAGGTACCACCCAATAGCCAAATAGACAAGACGTAACCTGGTAAGCTAGACAGAGATCACGAGAGGGACGACCCGAACGCCCATGGAAGGGATGGCCATACCGGCCATGGCGCGGTGATGAGAGCGCTATCTAATAGCCTCAGCGGGCTTATCGTCGACTGTACCATGTGATTTGATACATGCAAAGGAGCGCTCATAGTCATGCCTTCCTCTCATCTACACAAACAATTTTCTGGACTGGGTGACACACAAGAAAGAGATGGAGGAGGTAGAACCAGAGGCCAGGGCAGAGAAAGAGAGACCAAGAGGAGAATTGCTTCACCTAGATCCATTCTAGATTCCTCTGCCACATGATCCTTTCCACCATTGACAAAATTGCCGTTAGAGAGATTCAAGCTTGTAAGGCTAGGGTTTGTAAATTATATTCATACTTTAATTAAAATATCACAATCTGGTTAATCATTCATCTCACTGTGCTAAAGATGATTAACTTTCATTCGATCTTTGTGTTTGGTTGTTATTTATCTCTAATATGTGAGCAATTTCCCTGGGCGTGGGAGGAGTAAGGGATTGGTGAAATGTGTGTTGGAAATATGCCCTAGAGGCAATAATAAATTGATTATTATTATATTTCCCTGTTCATGATAATCGTTTATTATCCATGCTATAATTGTATTGATAGGAAACTCAGATACATGTGTGGATACATAGACAACACCATGTCCCTAGTAAGCCTCTAGTTGACTAGCTCGTTGATCAATAGATGGTTACGGTTTCCTGACCATGGACATTGGATGTCGTTGATAACGGGATCACATCATTAGGAGAATGATGTGATGGACAAGACCCAATCCTAAGCCTAGCACAAGATCGTGTAGTTCGTATGCTAAAGCTTTTCTAATGTCAAGTATCATTCCCTTAGACCATGAGATTGTGCAACTCCCGGATACCGTAGGAGTGCTTTGGGTGTGCCAAACGTCACAACGTAACTGGGTGGCTATAAAGGTACACTACGGGTATCTCCGAAAGTGTCTGTTGGGTTGGCACGAATCGAGACTGGGATTTGTCACTCCGTGTAAACGGAGAGGTATCTCTGGGCCCACTCGGTAGGACATCATCATAATGTGCACAATGTGATCAAGGAGTTGATCACGGGATGATGTGTTACGGAACGAGTAAAGAGACTTGCCGGTAACGAGATTGAACAAGGTATCATGATACCGACGATCGAATCTCGGGCAAGTATCGTACCGATAGACAAAGGGAATTGTATACGGGATTGATTAAGTCCTTGACATCGTGGTTCATCCGATGAGATCATCGTGGAACATGTGGGGGCCAACATGGGTATCCAGATCCCGTTGTTGGTTATTGACCGGAGAACATCTCGGTCATGTCTGCATGTCTCCCGAACCCGTAGGGTCTACACACTTAAGGTTCGATGACGCTAGGGTTATAAAGGAAGTTTGTATGTGGTTACCGAATGTTGTTCGGAGTCCCGGATGAGATCCCGGACGTCACGAGGAGTTCCCGAATGGTCCGGAGGTAAAGATTTATATATGGGAAGTCCTGTTTTGGACACCGGAAGAGTTTCGGGGTTTATCGGTAACGTACCGGGACCACCGGGAGGGTCCCGGGGGTCCACCAAGTGGGGCCACCTGCCCCGGAGGTTTGCATGGGCCAAGAGTGGTGAGGGACCAGCCCCTTAGTGGGCTGGTGCGCCTCCCATAAGGGCCCATGGCGCCTAAGAGGTGGAAAGGGGGCAAACCCTAGGGGATATGGGCCTTAGGGCCCATATTGGTGCGCCTCCCTCTCCTCTCCCCCTCTTGGCCGCCACCTTTGATCCCCATCTAGGGCTGCCGCCCCCTAGGGGTGGGAACCCTAGAGGGGGCGCAGCCCCTCCCCTTCCCTATATATATGAGGCCTAGGGCTGCCCATAACACACGCGATTCAATCTCTCGTTGGTGCAGCCCTGCGTCTCTTCTTCCTCCTCTTCTGCGGTGCTTGGCGAAGCCCTGCAGGATTGCCACGCTCCTCCATCACCACCACGCCGTTGTGCTGCTGCTGGATGGAGTCTTCCTCAACCTCTCCCTCTCCCCTTGCTGGATCAAGGCGTGGGAGACGTCACCAGGCTGTACGTGTGTTGAACGCGGAGGTGCCGTCCGTTCGGCACTAGGATCTTCGGTGATTTGGATCACGACGAGTACGACTCCATCAACCCCGTTCACTTGAACGCTTCCGCTTAGCGATCTACAAGGGTATGTAGATGCAACTCTCCTTCCCCTCGTTGCTGGTCTCTCCATAGATAGATCTTGGTGACACGTAGGAAAATTTTGAATTTCTGCTACGTTCCCCAACAGTGGCATCATGAGCTAGGTCTATTGCGTAGATTCTATGCACGAGTAGAACACAAACTAGTTGTGGGCGTTGATTTTGTTCAATATGCTTGCCGTTACTAGTCTTATCTTGATTCGGCGGCATCGTGGGATGAAGTGGCCTGGACCAACCTTACACGTACTCTTACGTGAGACCGGTTCCACCGACAAACATGCACTAGTTGCATAAGGTGGCTGGCGGGTGTCTGTCTCTCCCACTTTAGTCGGATCGGATTCGATGAAAAGGGTCCTTATGAAGGTTAAATAGCAATTGGCATATCACGTTGTGGTCTTTGCGTAGGTAAGAAACGTTCTTGCTAGAAACCCATAGCAGCCACGTAAAACATGCAAACAACAATTAGAGGACGTCTAACTTGTTTTTGCAGGGTATGCTATGTGATGTGATATGGCCAAAGGATGTGATGAATGATATATGTGATGTATGAGATGATCATGTTCTTGTAACAGGAATCACGACTTGCATGTCGATGAGTATGACAACCGGCAGGAGCCATAGGAGTTGTCTTAATTTATTTATGACCTGCGTGTCAACTTAAACGTCATGTAATTACTTTACTTTATTGCTAACCGTTAGCCATAGTAGTAGAAGTAATAGTTGGCGAGGCAACTTCATGAAGACACGATGATGGAGATCATGATGATGGAGATCATGGTGTCATGCTGGTGACGATGATGATCATGGAGCCCCGAAGATGGAGATCAAAAGGAGCAAAGTGATGATGGCCATATCATGTCACTATTTGATTGCATGTGATGTTTATCATGTTTATACATCTTATTTGCTTAGAACGACGGTAGTAAATAAGATGATCCCTTACAACAATTTCAAGAAGTGTTCTCCCCTAACTGTGCACCGTTGCGACAGTTCGTGTTTCGAAGCACCACGTGATGATCGGGTGTTAGATTCTAACGTTCACATACAACGGGTGTAAGACAGATTTACACACGCGAAACACTTAGGGTTAACTTGACGAGCCTAGCATGTACAGACATGGCCTCGGAACACAGAAGACCGAAAGGTCGAGCATGAGTCGTATAGAGGATACGATCAACATGAAGATGTTCACCGACGTTGACTAGTCCATCTCACGTGATGATCGGACACGGGCTAGTTGACTCGGATCATGTAATCACTTAGATGACTAGAGGGATGTCTATCTGAGTGGGAGTTCATAAGATGAACTTAATTATCCTGAACATAGTCAAAAGGATTTTACAAATTATGTCGTAGCTCGCACTTTAGTTCTACTGTTTAGATATGTTCCTAGAAAAAAATTAGTTGAAAGTTGATAGTAGCAATTATGCGGACTAGGTCCGTAAACTGAGGATTGTCCTCATTGCTTCATAGAAGGCTTATGTCCTTAATGCACCGCTCAGTGTGCTGAACCTCGAATGTCGTCTGTAGATGTTGCGAACATCTAACATACACGTTTTGATAACTACGTGATAGTTCAGTTAAATGGTTTAGAGTTGAGGCACCGAAGACGTTTTTTGAAACGTCACGAAACATATGAGATGTTTCGAGGGCTGAAATTGGGATTTCAGGCTCGTGCCCACGTCAAGAGGTATAAGACCTCCGACAATTTTCTTAGCCTACATACTAAGGGAGAAAAGCTCAATTGTTGAGCTTGTGCTCAGATTGTCTGAGTACAACGATCATTTGAATCGAGTGGGAGTTGATCTTCCAGATGAGATAGTGATGTTTCTCCGAAGTCATTACCACCAAGCTGCTAGAGCTTCGTGATGAACTATAATATATCAGGGACATATATGATGATCCTTGAGATATTCGCGATGTTTGACACAACAAAGTAGAAATCAAGAAGGAGCATCAATTGTTGATGGTTGGTGAAACCACTAGTTTCAAGAAGGGCAAGGGCAAGAAGGGATACTTCATGAAACGGCAATTCAGCTGCTGCTCTAGTGAAGAAACCCAAGGTTGAACCCAAACCCGAGACTAAGTGCTTCTGTAATAAGGGGAACAACCACTGGAGCGGAATTACCCTAGATACTTGGTAGATTAGAAGGCTGGCAAGGTCGATAGAAGTATATTAGATATACATTGTGTTGATGTGTACTTTACTGGTACTCCTAGTAGCACCAGGGTATTAGATACCGGTTCGGTTGCTAAGTGTTAGTAACTCGAAATAAAAGCTACGGAATAAACGGAGACTAGCTAAAGGTGAGCTGACGATATGTGTTGGAAGTGTTTCCAATGTTGATATGATCAAATATCGTACGCTCCCTCTACCATCGAGATTGGTATTAAAACCTAAATAATTGTTATTTGGTGTTTGCGTTGAGCATAGACATGATTGGATTATGACTATCGCAATACGGTTATTCATTTAAGGAGAATAATGGTTACTCTGTTTATTTGAATAATACTTTCAATGGTCTTCCACCTAAAATGAATTGTTTGTTGAATCTCGATCATAGTGATACACATGTTCATGCCAAAAGATATATGAGATAGTACCACCTACTTGTGGCACTGCCACTTAAGTCATATCGGTATAAAACGCATGAAGAAGCTCCATGTTGATGGATCCTTGGGCTCACTCATTTTTGAAAAGTTTGAGACATGCGAACCATGTCTATTGGTGTATATGCATGAAGAAACTCCATGCAAATGGACCGTTTGAACTCACTTGATTTTTGAATCACTTGAGACATGCAAATCATACCACATGGGCAAGATGACTGAAAGCCTCGTTTTTCAGTAAAATGGAACTAGAAAGCAACTTGCTGGAAGTAATACATTTTGATGTGTGTAGTCCAATAAGTGCTGAGGCGTGTAGTGGATATCGTTATGTTCTTACTTCACAGATGATTTGAGTAGATGTTGAGTATATTTACTTGATGAATCACGAGTCTGAATTATTGAAAGGTTCAAGTAATTTCAGGGTGAAGTTGAAAGATCGTCGTGACAAGAGGATAAAAGATCTATGATATGATCATAGAGATGAATATCTGAATTACGAGTTTGGCACAGAATTAAGACATTGTGGAAATTGTTTCACAACTGATACAACCTGGAACACCATAGTGTGATGGTGTGTCCGTACATCATAACTGCACCCTATTGGATATGATGCATACCATGATGTCTCTTATCGAATTACCATGATAGTTTATGGGTTAGGCATTAGAGACAACCACATTCACTTTAAATAGGGCAACACGTAATTCCGATGAGATGACACCGTATGAACTATGGTTTAGAGAAGCCTAAGCTGTCATTTCTTAAAAGTTTGGGGCTGCGACGCTTATGTGAAAAAGGTTTCAGGCTGATAAGCTCGAACCCAAAGCGGATAAATGCATCTTCATAGGACACCCAAAACAGTTGGGTATACCTCCTGTCTCAGATCCGAAAGCAATAAGGGATTGTTTCTAGAATCGGGTCCTTTCTCGAGGAAAAGTTTCTCTCGAAAGAATTGAGTGGGAGGATGGTGGAGACTTGATGATTAGATCAAGTCACTCCCAAACCTCGTCGGATGACAAGGATGCGTACTACTACAGAGTGGTACGTAATCCTGTCTTGAAGTCATGTTGCTAGACAACAATGAACCTACGAGCTGTGGAGAAGCGTTGGTGGGCCCGGATTCCGATAAATGGCTCGAGGCCATAAAATCCGAGGTAGGATCCATGTATGAAAACAAAGTGTAGACTTTGGAAGAACTACTTGATGGCCGTAAGGCTGTTGAGTACAGATGGATTTTAAAAGGAAGACAGACAATGATGGTATGTATCACCATTAAGAAAGCTCGACTTGTCGTTAAGATGTTTTCCGACAAGTTCAAGGAGTTGACTACGATGAGACTTTCTCACTCATAGCGATGCTAAGAGTCTGTTGGAATTATATCAGCAATTACTGCATCATTTATGAAATCTTGCAGATAGGATGTCAAAACATTGTTTCCTCGACGATTTTTGAGGAAAGGTTGTATGTGATACAACCAGAAGGTTTTGTCAATCCTGAAAGATGCTAATAAGTATGCTAAGCTCCAGCTATCCTTCTGAGGACTGGAGTAAGCATCTCGGAGTTGGCATGTGTGCTTTGATGAGATGATCAAAGATTTTGGGTGTATACAAAGTTTATGAGAAACTTGTATTTCCAAAGAAGTGAGTGGGAGCACTATAGAATTTCTGATGAGTATATGTTGTTGACATGTTAAGGATCAGAAATGATGTAGAATTTCTGGAAAGCATATAGGGTTATTTGGAAAGTGTTTTTCAATGGAAAGCCTGGATTAAGCTACTTGAACATTGAGCATCAAGATCTATGAGGATAGATCAAAACGCTTAATGGTACTTTCAAAATGAGCACATACCTTGACATGATCTTGAAGGTGTTCAAGATGGATCAGTCAAAGAAGGAGTTCTTGCCTGAGTTGTAAGGTATGAAGTTAAGACTTAAAGCTCGACCACGGCAGAATAGAGAGAAAGGACGAAGGTCGTCCCCTATGCTTAAGACGTAGGCTCTACAGTATGCTATGCTGTGTACCGCACCTGAAATGTGCCTTGCCATGAGTCAGTCAAGGGGTACAAGAGTGATCCAAGAATGGATCACAAGACAGCGGTCAAAGTTATCCTTAGTAACTAGTGGACTAAGGAATTTTCTCGATTATGGAGGTGGTAAAAGAGTTCGTCGTAAAGGGTTACGTCGATGCAAGCTTAACACCTATCCGGATAGCTCTGAGTAGAGATACCGGATATGTATAATGGAGCAACAATTTAGAATAGCTCCAAGTAGAACAGTTATTTGGAATAGCTCCAAATAGAACGTGGTAGCTACATCTAGGAGATGACATAGAGATTTGTAAAGCACACACGGATCTAAAAGGTTCAGACCCATTGACTAAAACCTCTCTCACAAGCAACATGATCAAACCTAGAACTCATTGAGTGTTAATCACATAGTGATGTGAACTAGACTACTGACTCTAGTAAACTCTTGGGTGTTGGTCACATGGCGATGTGACCTGTGAGTGTTAATCACATGGCGATGTGAACTAGATTATTGACTCTAGTGCAAGTGGGAGACTGTTGGAAATATGCCCTAGAGGCAAGAATAAATTGATTATTATTATATTTCCCTGTTCATGATAATCGTTTATTATCCATGCTATAATTGTATTAATAGGAAACTCAGATACATGTGTGGATACATAGACAACACCATGTCCCTAGTAAGCCTCTAGTTGACTAGCTCGTTGATCAATAGATGGTTACGGTTTCCTGACCATGGACATTGGATGTCGTTGATAACGGGATCACATCATTAGGAGAATGATGTGATGGACAAGACCCAATCCTAAGCCTAGCACAAGATCGTGTAGTTCGTATGCTAAAGCTTTTCTAATGTCAAGTATCATTCCCTTAGACCATGAGATTGTGCAACTCCCGGATACCGTAGGAGTGCTTTGGGTGTGCCAAACGTCACAATGTAACTGGGTGGCTATAAAGGTACACTACGGGTATCTCCGAAAGTGTCTGTTGGGTTGGCACGAATCGAGACTGGGATTTGTCACTCCGTGTAAATGGAGAGGTATCTCTGGGCCCACTCGGTAGGACATCATCATAATGTGCACAATGTGATCAAGGAGTTGATCACGGGATGATGTGTTACGGAACGAGTAAAGAGACTTGCCGGTAATGAGATTGAACAAGGTATCGTGATACCGACGATCGAATCTCGGGCAAGTATCGTACCGATAGACAAAGGGAATTGTATACGGGATTGATTAAGTCCTTGACATCGTGGTTCATCCGATGAGATCATCGTGGAACATGTGGGAGCCAACATGGGTATCCAGATCCCGCTGTTGGTTATTGACCGGAGAACGTCTCGGTCATGTCTGCATGTCTCCCGAACCCGTAGGGTCTACACACTTAAGGTTCGATGACGCTAGGGTTATAAAGGAAGTTTGTATGTGGTTACCGAATGTTGTTCGGAGTCCCAGATGAGATCCCGGACGTCACGAGGAGTTCCCGAATGGTCCGGGGGTAAAGATTTATATATGGGAAGTCCTGTTTTGGACACCGGAAGAGTTTCGGGGTTTATCGGTAACGTACCGGGACCACCGGGAGGGTCCCGGGGGTCCACCAAGTGGGGCCACCTGCCCCGGAGGTTTGCATGGGCCAAGAGTGGTGAGGGACCAGCCCCTTAGTGGGCTGGTGCGCCTCCCATAAGGGCCCATGGCGCCTAAGAGGTGGAAAGGGGGCAAACCCTAGGGGATATGGGCCTTAGGGCCCATATTGGTGCGCCTCCCTCTCCTCTCCCCCTCTTGGCCGCCACCTTTGATCCCCATCTAGGGCTGCCGCCCCCCTAGGGGTGGGAACCCTAGAGGGGGCGCAGCCCCTCCCCTTCCCTATATATATGAGGCCTAGGGCTGCCCATAACACACGCGATTCAATCTCTCGTTGGTGCAGCCCTGCGTCTCTTCTTCCTCCTCTTCTGCGGTGCTTGGCGAAGCCCTGCAGGATTGCTACGCTCCTCCATCACCATCACGCCGTTGTGCTGCTGCTGGATGGAGTCTTCCTCAACCTCTCCCTCTCCCCTTGCTGGATCAAGGCGTGGGAGACGTCACCAGGCTGTACGTGTGTTGAATGCGGAGGTGCCGTCCGTTCGACACTAGGATCTTCGGTGATTTGGATCACGACGAGTATGACTCCATCAACCCCGTTCACTTGAACGCTTCCGCTTAGCGATCTACAAGGGTATGTAGATGCAACTCTCCTTCCCCTCGTTGCTGGTCTCTCCATAGATAGATCTTGGTGACACGTAGGAAAATTTTGAATTTCTGCTACGTTCCCCAACAATGTGGCTGTGACTAATTCTTATCTGGATATATTTGTGATATTGTGTTGATGATTGATACATCTCCAACGTATCTATAATTTTTGATTGTTCCATGCTATTATATTATCAATCTTAAATGTTTTATATGCATCATTATGCTATTTTATATCATTTTCTGGGACTAACCTATTAACCTAGTGCCCAATGCCAGTTGCTGTTTTTTCCCTTGTTTTTTTTCTCTTTACAGAAAATCAATACCCAACGGAGTCCAAATGGAACGAAACTTTTTGATGATTTTTCTTGGACCACAAGACACCCTGAAAGCTTCGGGAGGAGGCCATGAGGTGGTGACATGCTCAGGGGGCGTGCCCCAGGGGGCGCCCCCAAGCTTGTGGACCCCCCATGGCTCTACTAACCCAAATTTTTTGTCTATAAATTCCCAAATATTTCCCCAAGACTAGTGGGCACACCAAAAATACTTTTCTGCCGCCGCAAGTTTCTGTCTTCGTGAGATCCCATCTGGGGACCTTTTTTCGGTACTCTGCCCGAGGGGATTCGATCACGGAGGGCTTCTATATCAAGCTTGCCGCCCTTCTGATGATATGTGAGTAGTTTACCACAGACCTATGGGTCCACAACTAGTATCTAGATGGCTTCTTCTATCTCTTTGATTTTCAATACAATGTTCTCCTCGATGATCTTGGAGATCTATTTGATGTAATCTTCTTTTGCGGTGTCTCTGTTGAGATCCGATGAATTGTGGGTTTATGATCAGATTATATATGAATATTATTTGAGTCTTATCTTAACTCTTTTATGCATGATTTATATAGCTTTGTATTTCTCACCAATCTATTGACTTGGTTTGGCCAACTAGATTGATTTTTCTTGCAATGGGAGAGGTGCTTTGTAATGGGTTCAATCCTGCCGTGCTCAATCCCAGTGATAGAAAGGGACATGACACGTATTTGTATTGTTGCCATTAAGGATAAAAATATGCGTTTTGTTCATATTGATTGGATCTATCCCTCTACATCATGCCATCTTGCTTAGGGTTAATTATCCTTTTGCCCTCAGTGGTGTCCATGTGCTCAGTTCTGCCCTCAAATGCGAATCGTGCTCAGTTTTGCCCCTAGTCACAGCTACTATGGTGAGGCCAAACGGCCAGATTTTAGTCCATTCCGTCTGCCGGCGTTAGTGGTTGTGGGTCCGGAGCTTACATGTGGGACCGCGTGGACGTGGGTCCGAAGCTGACATGTGGGCCCATGCAACAAAATCCCCGAATCATTCATAGGGTTCTAGCCGGCCAACTCGACGCCCACTCTGCCCATCCGCCGGCCGGCCGTCCTGCGCCGCCGCCGCCACCTGCGCCGCCGCCGCCACCTGCGCCGCCACCAGCTGCGTTGCCGCGGCTACGTCCGTCCTGCTCCACCGCTACCTGCTCCGCCCGCCACCTTCCTGCGACGCCATGGGTAGGGCACCCGCCACCTGCTCGACCCGCGGCGCGGCCTCCTTCCGTGCGCCCGACCGGAGCGCTCAAAGGTGGGGGACTGGTGGAGCTGTTTGAACTACGAGGAAGAACCCCATGGCGAAATGGCGAGCAGCGGTGACCCCGGAGTATTTGGCGAGGCAGGCATTGGGCCGGAGATCCGCCGCGTCCATGACTGGGTTCCCGAGGGGTAAGTCACGCCTCCTATCTAGATTGAGCTTACTTGTGCATTTGAACAGTCGATTCGAGTTGGTTTGCCCGATTAGTGCGCTGATTGCATCTCTGTTTTTCGTCGGTTAGGATGGAGTTGCGGTTTGCTTTCTTGGTGCACATTATAAGGGTACGGTACATGTTCAATGCAAAGAATAAGAAGAAATTCCAAGGAGGTTTCTATTATCGGTTGCCAATGGCTAGTAATTGGAGTTTCAGACAATTTGGGGAGGTAATTTGTAGCCCATATCCTTGGGGTTTGCTTGATGAAGTGGTATACAAATACTATGATGGGGAAAAAGAAATGGGTGACAGTTAGTAATGATGAAGAGCTAGCTACCATGTTTGCTAGCCATAAGGAGAAAGATAATTTTCATGTGAGGCTGCAAATTGATGTGCTTGAGCAGGCATTTGGACCTAGGATGGTGGGTCCAACATCTCGGGGAGAACCAAGTCATCGTAATGGCATCTCTAGCCAGAACAGTTCAATTAGTGCATGGCGACATGGTGGCTCGACAAGCGTGAGCACTGGCAGTAGGGTCCCCCTTGAAGTGGAGCCTGATCACTACAATTCTGGGGTTGATGATGAGAAGCTATATTATGATGTTATTCAAAATTTATGACGAGAACCTCGGGCTGAAAACTAAGATGAGGCTCACAATGCAGTCCATGTGGATGATGACGCGGTGGGTGTCGTGGATCTAAGACTGACAGTAGAATGGGGGGTAAGTATGAGGAGGCAAGACCCTAGCTATGTAGTAGTTGTACACACGAGTTTTACGAGTTCATGCCCTTCTCGGAGGAAGTAACAGCCCTACATCTCGATGCCCTGAGGCGGTCGACTGGATTATGTGTATGTGTGAGTTTACAAAGGATGCGAACCCTTGTGCTTGTGGAGGGGGGTGGTTTATATAGAGTGCGCCAGGACCCTAGCCAGCCCACGTTACAGAGGGTTTAAGGTACATTAAAGGGGAGACGTTACTGGTAACGCTAGTAAATAAAGATACATAATGACCATTAAAGCTATGAGGTGATGTCCGACTGTTGCAGTTCGGAGTGACCTTAGACCTTCTGGTGGTCGAGTGACAGTCTCCGCGGTCGAGTGACTTCAAGTCTTCCGAGTGGAAGTCCTCATGGTCGAGTGGATGATGACTCCTCTTCGAATGCTTCTGGTTTGAGGGTGACGTCCTAGGGAAGGGTGTCTAGGTCAGGCCTATGACCCTACCCTAGGTACATATCTTCATCATTAGCCCCCGAATGGTTCAGGGTTCGAGTGGGGAAGGAGTTGATAACCTCTCCGAGTCAGCTTTCGCGCTTTGGAAATGTCTTGTCTAGAGGTCGAATGAACCTTCATGATGACTTCAACTGCTTGTTCAGTAGCCTTGATCCATTCTTGGTTTTGTCGAATGAACTTTCATTGTTAAGCTTCGAGTGTTAATATGGAAAAAATCTTCCGTCTGGTTGTCCTGCTGTCCGCGGATTTCACGGGATTCGAATTTCGGGAAGCACGCCGGGCGGGGGAGGCCGCAGTAATCGGGACGGATTAGGCAGACCGCCTCGATCTCCGCACCACCTTTTTCACCACGTATCGCGTGCACGACTATTGCGGGATTTGATTGTATCGCCTGGGCCCACGAGTCAGCCACTCGGAAATGATCTCATATAAGGCGTTGGACGGGGGTTTTCGCACAGTGCGTTCTCATTCTTCCCCTTCCTCCTCTATTTTCTCCACCGCATCCGCCTCTGCCCTCGGCGTCGTCGCCCCGTTTGAACTCGATCCACTGCCATGGGGAAGGAGAAGACGGTGGCATTGGAGCGTGTGAAGAAGGCGATAGCGAAGGCGAAAGGGAAGAGGACCAGCCGGAGCGGGTCTTCATCGAGGTCCGGCCTGCTGCCTGGCTGGATCCAGGGCGACTCGATTCGCTCGACAATCAGCCAAGACGATATCGACGACCTGGTTGAGGGGGGATTGATCCCCCACGAATCGGCACGGCTCCCGGGGAACGAGACCGAGCCGCAGCCGCAGGAGGGTGAGTGCGTTCTCCTTGCCACTCACGTCGATCGTGGGTTTTCTTTGCCTCCCCATCCTTCCTTTCGAGGTTTCTTGCACTTCTTTGGGGCTCAACTCCACCACTTTTCCCCAAACACCATCATGTACCTTGCCGCTTTCGTGTCCATGTGCGAGAACTTCCTGGGTTGTCGACCACACCGGGGTCTCTTCAAGCACATATTCACGTGTCGTTCTCAGACGGTCAAGAAGGCCAACCCGAGTGACGAGAGGACGCAAGTGATACAGATGTGCGGGGGTCTTGGAATTCAGATGAGGAACAAAAGCACTTTCCCAACCATGATCCTTCCCGAGTCAGTCCGTGGTTGGCAGTCGACCTGGTTCTACTGCAAGGACCAACCGACTCCGGGTCAGTCGACTGGACTTCCCCCCTTTTCCATGGCCCGAGTGGAGAAGCCCTCCACCTTGAGAGTGATCCCAGAGGAGAAGGCGCAGGTGAAGGTGTTGGTCGAGCGGGTGGTCCAACTCGTCCACGACGGAGTGACCGGTATGGACCTGTTGGAGGTCTTCCTCAGTCGACGTATCCAACCACTCCAAGCTCGTGATCATCCGATGTGGGTGTACTCGGGAATCGAGGATTCCACTCGGATCCACCCGGAGGATGTCAGTGAGAACACGGCGGAGCTGTGGCTAAGAGGCATTACTGGCAACAAGGATAACCCCTGGGGGTCCAGGAGGGTGGTTCCATTTGACCATTTGCGCCGGCTGGAACAAGTACGATTCTGCATTATCGAGTGTTTTCTTGATTAACCATGTAACATCTTGTTGACGGCCGACTGCCTTTCTTTTATTTGTTGTCTTTCAGGCCCTTGGTGATATGTATTCAATGCCCAACGGAGAGCAGGAGCAAGATCCCGAGGGGGAGGCGAGCGGAGGCGAGAGTGGCGAGTGGCACTCGGATGAAGAAGAGGACGAGGAGAGCGACGGCCCGAGTGATGAAGAAGAAGTCGACTCGCCTCCTCGCAGAGAAAGGAGATCCAAGCACACTCACGACCTGGCAAGCATCCCCGACCTGGTGGCCGCACCAACTGGGCAGTCTTCAAAGCGCCCTCAGGCGTCTTCTCCAGTGCCGATTGAGAAGGCACCGAAGCAGCCCAAGAGTGCGCCGTCTCCAGTGCCGAAACCACCGAAGGCTTTGCCCAAAATCAAAGTGACCATTCCCACTATCTCTGGGTAACAATCTGACCAGATCCTTTGGTTGACTTGTGTAACAGAACATGACCAACTGAATGTTGACATTTGCAGTGCTGCCACCTCTGGAACTTCTACCCGCCAGTACCAAGACGAGGAGATGGAAGATGCGGTTACCTCCAACCCAGGTGCAATTCTCGTGATCTTGTTCTTGATTATTTGGTCGATTAAATTCTGGTGATTCACTTGGGGTCAACTGATTTCTTTACAGCCCCACTCAATGTTATCGAGCTTCTGGATGATGATGAAGACGTGATACCGAGGCCCAGAAGGAGCAAGAAACCAGCAGCTGGCAAGATATCTCAGCCGGAACTGGCGACAGAACCAACAGTCCAATAGCCCGAAGACGCAGGTAGAGCCTCTGTAACTTTTGCTGTCCCAGTGTCGAGTGAACGCCCCGCACCGTCGACTGTACCAATGTTTTCTTCAGCCATCCAACCTCATGCCTCGGAGCTCCAAGCTACTGCATCTGGACCATCTGTCCCCTTCTTCACCACCTATCATGTCCCGGAAAGCCGGTCGGACACCGCTGCAGAGGCTATCTGTCAGGCTGACGTAATGATGGAGCGGATGAAGGCGGTGCACGACAATAGCCAGGCTGCTTACGACGCCAGCGCGGCTCTTCGAGCCAATGTCCAGGTAAGTTGACTTCCGACTGAACTTGTTCTATTAGGATATGCTACCTGAATATTTTCCTTCGTACAATCTCTTATTGTCTGCTTCGAATCTGTACACGCACTTGGTGTTTTGTTGTCTTTAGTATTTGCACTCTTCCACTCGGTCTGGCCGAGTGGGATCTGAACCAGTGGGGGCACGCTAAGTGCACCCACTGGGTGTAGTCCCCGAGATCGCAGTCGACTGCGGGCAGTCGGCTGGGGTCTGAGCACTTCTTTCTCTTTCCTTTCTTCCACTCGGTCTGGGCGGAACATGCCGAGTGGGATCTAAACCAGTGGGGGCACGCCAAGTGCACCCACTGGGTGTAGTCCCCGAGACCGCGATTGACTGCTGGTAGTCGGTCGGGGTCTGAGTACTTCTTCTTCTTCTTTTTTACTCGACCTGGGCAGACCGGCCGAGTGGAATCTGAACCAGTGGGGGCACACCAAGTGCACCCACTAGGTGCAGTCCCTGAGACCATAGTCGACTGCTGGCAGTCGGTTGGGGTCTGAGTAAACTTTGAAGTTTTATTCACTCGGAAGTAAATAATCTTTGATCTTGTCGATTGATATGTCTTTTACTCTTTGCAAAAATCTTGTACTCTCATTTCCAAGTTCGCCGAATTTGAGGAGAAGCAGAGGCAACTCAACCTTGACCTGGAGCTGGCCCAACAAAACTTGAAGAAGGCTCAAGATGAAGTTGCCGGTATGGAAGGTAACTGCCTGTCGACTGCTCATGTCAATCGTCCTTTAAATTATCCATTCGATCTTTCGTTTGATCTAAATGCTTATTTTGCAGAGAAAATGAGGTTGGCTCTGGAGAAGAAAGACTTGGACCTTGCAGTTGCGTAGAAGGAGGCTCAAGAGAAGATTACCCTTGCTGACAAGAAGCTGGCTTTAGTCGGAGTGCTGGAAGAGGAAGTAAGCAAGCTGTAGTCTTCTCTCACTGAATCCAACCGAGAGGCAACTCGTCTAAAGAAGGATAAGGTGGCTCTAAACGAGAAGCTGGAAGACATGGCTCGTAAGAGAAATGAATTAGAAGCTTATCTGGAAACCCTCGCCAAGAAGCTCTTTCTTATGCTCGAAGGTACCCCTTTTGATCTGACTGCTTTACTGTTTGCAAGTTAGTCCTGTCCAGTCGACTCATTAACTCCTTGACTGCAGAATTCTACCAAAACTTTGAAGAGGAGACTGGATGGATCGAGACGGGTTTGGACCCTATCCTTTCTCCAGTCGGCGACGAGGCTGCCATGAATGTGCTTCGACTGGAATCCCGTGTCGCCAGTGTTACAAGTTATCTTGGCCGTCTGAAGGTGGCAGTTTCGTGCATCGTCTCATCGCTCTGGCCAAGGGCAACGCTTCAAAATGATCTTGAGTCTCTGATGGCTCGACTCAACAAGGTCCCCGGTCGGGTGCAAGAATGGAAGAAGTCCTCTGCCCGATGCGGTGCTGATGTGGCTCTATCGCTAGTAAGAGTCCACTGCAAGGAAGCCCGCGAAGATAAGCTAGCGGCGATCAAGGTCGCAAACACCAAAAGGCATGACTTCCAGTCCTTCATGGAGACTTTCATCGCTGCTGCCACTCGGATCGCTGATGGAATTGACTTGGACGAATTCGTCGAGCTTGCAAGCCCTCCTCCTGCCGAATTAACAAACTTGAGATTTAAACTTGCCTTAAATTTGCCTCGGAATGCCGAGTGGTTTCTGTAACGGTTAAAACTCCTTCGGGCCTAGTGCCCGAGTACTTTTATCTTCATTTTGAAACTCTTGAGATTTTATCCGATCTTGGTTTATCTTCTGCATATGCTTGTGTTCGTCTTCGAGTAGAACTTGTTCTTTACTCAGAATATCCTTCGAGATGCAACTCTGAAGGAGATATCCCGGTCAACCTGCACCTCACCGTCCTTGTAGATAAGGATGGAGCGCACATTGTATTTGTGGCGCAGCTCCGAGGAGAGGGTTGCGGTCGACCTGCACCTCATCGTCCCTGCAGATAGGGATGGAGCGGACATTGTACTTGTGGCGCGGCTCCGTGAGAGGATTGCAGTCGACCTGCACCTCGTTGTCCTTGCGGATAGGGATGGAGCAGACATTGTACTTGTAGCGCAGCTCCGTGAGGGGATTGCAATCGACCTGCACCTCGTCATCCTTGCGGATAGGGATGGAGTGGACATTGTCCTTGTAGCGCGGCTCAGTGAGAGGATTGCAGTCGACCTGCACCTCGTCATCCTTGCGGATAGGGATGGAGCAGACATTGTACTTGTAGCGCGGCTCCGTGAGAGGATTGTAGTTAACCTGCACCTCGTCATCCTTGCGGATAGGGATGGAGTGGACGTTGTACTTGTAGCGCAGCTTCGTGAGAGGATTGCAGTTGACCCGCACCTCTCCATCCTTGCGGATAAGGGTGGTTTTTCGACTTAGGCGGGTACTAGGCTGCAGCTAAGTCCCCGAGTGTGAGGTTTGCTCATCACTCGGTAGGATTTTTGAAACTTAGGCGAGCACGGGGCTGCAACTAAGCCCCCGAGTGTGAGGTTTGCTCATCACTCAGTGGGATTTTTGAAACTTAGGCGAGCACGAGGCTGCAGCTAAGCCCCTGAGTGTGAGGATTGCTCATCACTCGATAGGATTTTTGAAACTTAGGCAAGTACTAGACTGCAGCTAAGCCCCCGAGTATGAGGTTTGCTCATCACTCGGTAGGATTTTTGAAACTTAGGCGAGTACTAGACTGTAGCTAAGCCCCCGAGTATGAGGTTTGCTCATCACTCGGTAGGATTTTTGAAACTTAGGCGAGCACGGGGCTGCAGCTAAGCCTCTGAGTATGAGGTTTGCTCATCACCCGGTAGGATTTTTGAAACTTAGGTGAGTACTGGACTGCAGCTAAGACTCCGAGTGAGAGGCTTGCTCATCACTCGGTAGGATTTTTGAAACTTAAGAGAGTACTGGACTGCAGCTAAGTCTCCGAGTGAGAGGCTTGCTCATCACTCAGTAGGATTTTTTTCAACTTAGGCGAGTACTGGACTGCAGCTAAGCCCCCGAGTGAGAGGCTTGCTCATCACTCGGTAGGATTTTTGAAACTTAGGCGAGTACTAGACTACAGCTAAGCCTCCGAGTATGAGGCTAGCTCATCACTCGGTAGGATTTTTCAACTTAGGTGAGTACTGGACTCAGCTAAGCCCCCGAGTGAGAGGCTTGCTCATCACTCGGTAGGATTTTTTCAACTTAGGCGAGTACTAGACTATAGCTAAGCCTCAGAGTGAGAGGCTTGCTCATCACTCGGTAGGATTTTTTCAACTTAGGCGAGTACTAGACTGCAGCTAAGCCTCCGAGTGAGAGGCTTGCTCATCACTCGGTAGGATTTTTTCAACTTAGGCGAAACGGGTTCACAGCTAAGCCCCCGAGTGATAGGTTTGCTCATCACTCGGTAGGATTTTTTCAACTTAGGCAAAACGAATTCGCAGCTGAGCCACCCATTGGGGGATTTCAGAAACAGTCGTAAACAATCGACAATCTTCTTCGGAGACTGTAAAACTCTTGTCTTTGATAAACAAAATACAAAGGTGTTTTTTATTACATCTCAGCAGACTGAGTGTTTAAGTATAAAAGGGGCGGAGCAGCTCCGCATTCCAGGAGCGCGGCTCGTCTTTCTTGTGCTCGACGTCATAAAGGTGGTATGCTCCATTGTGGAGCACTCTGGTGACCACGAAGGGGCCTTCCCAAGAGGGAGCAAGCTTGTGTGGTTTCTGCTGATCCACTCAGAGAACTAAGTCTTCCTCTTGAAATGCTCGACCCCTCACGTTTCTGGCATGGAATCGACGCAGGTCTTGCTGATAGATGGTTGATCGGATCAAGGCCATCTCTCTTTCTTCTTCAAGGAGGTCAACTGCATCCTGTCGTGCTTGTTCTGCTTCTTCCTCTGTGAAAAGCTTGACTCGGGGTGCATTGTGGAGCAAGTCACTCGGAAGTACAACTTCGGCTCCATAAACCAAGAAAAATGGGGTTCTGCCAGTCGACCGATTGGGAGTTGTCCTCAATCCCCATAATACTGATGGAAGTTCATCGACCCAGGCTCCTGCTACGTGTTTGAGGTCACGCATCAGTCGGGGTTTCGGTCCTTTGAGAATCAAACCATTTGCTCTTTCAGCCTGTCCATTCGATTGGGGGTGGGCGACCGAGGCATAGTCGACTCGAGTACCTTGTGAAGCACAAAAAGTCCTGAACTCATCAGAATCAAAGTTTGATCCGTTGTCAGTGATGATGCTGTGTGGAACACCATATCTGAATGTTATCTCCCTGATGAAGCTGACAGCAGTACTGGCATCAAGGTTCTTGATAGGCTTGGCTTCAATCCACTTGGTGAACTTGTCGACTGCTACACGCACATGAGTGAATCCACTCCTGCCAGTCTTCAAAGGTCCAACCATACCCAAACCCCAAACAGCAAAAGGACAGATGGGTGGAATGGTCTTTAGGGCTGACACAGGTTTGTGAGACATGTTGGAGTAAAATTGACAACCTTCACATTTGTCGACTATTTCTTGTGCCATCTCATTTGCCCGAGGCCAGTAAAATCCCGCTCGGTATGCTTTGGCCACAATGGTCCGAGAGGACGCATGGTGACCGCAGGTCCCCGAGTGGATATCATTGAGGATCACTCGACCTTCTTTAGGTGTTATTGAAAGTGCGTTATATCGACTAGAGGGAGGGTGAATAGGCGATTTTTATGGAAGTCTTCAAAACGTGGAAGTTATGAAGACAAACAGTAGAGATAAACCTATTACCATGCAGCGGAAGGTAGACTACACTAGGCAAGCCATAGTCAAGTATTCAATAGAGTGAAAGCACAATGACAAATAGCTGCAATGTAGTAAGGATCAGATAGGAAGATTTTATGAAGCCAAACAGAACAAGCAGTCACTCAGTGAAGATAAAAGATAGTGCAATCATACTATGACTTCACAAGAGTAACTGTATGTAAGAGAAGGGAAGGATGAAATCAGTGACTCGTTGAAGACAATGATGTGTTGGACCAGTTCCAGTTGCTGTGACAACTGTACGTCTGGTTAGGGCGGCTAGGTATTTAAACCTGAGGACACACAGTCCTGGACACCCAGTCCTGAACACGCAGCTCAGGACACCCAGTCCTCACCGTATTCCCCTTGAGCTAAGGTCACACAGACCTCGCCCAATCACTCTGGTAAGTCTTCAAGGTAGACTCCCAAACCTTCACAGACTTCGTTCACCGGCAATCCACAATGTCTCTTGGATGCTCAGAACGCGACGCCTAACCGGCTGGAGGATGCACAGTCCTCAAGTGTAATAAGTCTTCAGATCACTCAGACAAGAAGACTTAAGTGATGCCTAATTCTCTTTGGCTCTGGGTGGTTAGGGCTTTATCCTCGCAAGGAATTCTCTCTCAAAGGCTTCGAGGTGGGTTGCTCTCAAAAGACAAAAGCCGTACTCTCAATCTGAGCAGCCAACCGTTTATGGTTGTAGGGGGTGGGCTATTTATAGCCACTTGGCAACCCGACCTGATTTTTCCGAAATGACCCTGGGTCACTAAGGAACTGACACGTGTTCCAACGGTCAGATTTCAAACTCACACGGCCACTTTACTTGGGCTGCAAGCAAAGCTGACTTGTCCGACTCTGGACAAGATTCGCTCTCATAGTCTTCACTCAAAGACATTGGTTTTTGGTTAGGCATCACTTCAGTCATTCTGACTGGTTCTCTTGGACCCCACTTAACAGTACGGTGGTTCCTATGACTCAACACAAATGAAAAAGAACTACGAAAGATCTTAGTCTCCTAGCTCCATAGGCTTCATGTGGTGTCTTCTCTTGTCATAGTCTTCAATGTGAATATCTTCATATACCACCTCTGACTTCAATGTCTTCATACATTTTTAGGGGTCATCTCTGGTAGGAAAACCGAATCAATGAGGGACTTCTACCTGTGTTATCCTGCAATTCTCACAAACACATTAGTCCCTCAACTAGGTTTGTCGTCAATACTCCAAAACCAACTAGGGGTGGCACTAGATGCACTTACAATCTCCCCCTTTTTGGTGATTGATGACAAACTAGTTGAAGTTTTCAACGGGGAATATAATTGTGAAATTGTAAAGGATAAGGAATTGTCTTCATAAGTTGCAAGGGCTCCCCCTGAAGATGTGCATATAAGTAATTTGCTTTTGGAATGGAAATGCACATGGCAGGTTGTACTTGTGGAGATCCACTTCAACTTATGATGACAATCCACTATGCATGTGAAAGTATATGAAGATAATGACATGCATAATGGAAGATGGACATCTGCAAAATGATCTAAGTGCGGAATTTATCGTCGCACATGCGGAATTTATCATCGCAAAACAAGGCGGCAGATAAGTAGCAGACGACCATCGAGTTTAAGTGTTACAACTCAAAGAACCAAATGTAGCAAAATGAGAGTTGTAAGCATGAAGCAAAATATAAAGCACCCGCCCATATGGACCCGCTTGAAGACTATCAACCTCATATGCTTCTCCCCCTTTTGTCAGTGAGGACCAAAAAGGTTTGAAGACATAGAGCATCTACTCGTTCCCATGAGGAGTAGGTGAAGTAGCAGGGTCGTTGGTGGTGTTTGGCGGTGCTGAAGAGCTTGGAGCAGATTTGAAGTGTGCTGAAGGAGGTGGCGGTGAAGTAGCATCGTCTTCATCCACGATAACTCTGGCAGTCACTGTTGCAGCAGAGGAAGAGAACTCAGAGTCTTCAAGGGATGGAGTTCCTCACAGCACAGCCCTTCGAGGAGGTGTGGAGTCAAACTTGAATCGCTCAGTGAAGCCATCCTCTTGAAGATCAACTTCAGAACACATCATTGTTAGCCCTTTCCATGTGCGGCGACAGGTTTCATGGGCAACGAAAGCATTCTTGGTGGCAAGATTGCGAATGCGATTAACATCCACCAAGAGGCTTTTCATCTGACGCTTCAGCCAGTCATGATGCCTATCCTGTTTCTGATGAAGAGCCACAAGATGCTCTCAGTCATTGAGAACACGAGTGCGCTTCTTGGGTCTTGGAGCAGTTGTACTATCAGTGGCTTCAGTGGAAGCAGGGTGTGGTGCACGTGTAGTGCCAGCCAAAGGATACACCCGAGTGACTGCTTCAACTCCTTCAATGTTCTGAGAGAAACTCTGATGCTCTACATTCTGAAGACTTAGAGGTTCCTTGGCAGGCTCAGGATAGATGGCTTCAATAGAGATATCCACATCAGGCAGAAAAATCCGATGATTGCGAGCAGATGGTTGATATGAGATATCGGAGTGAAGTTTGATTAGCCGCATTACCCATGGGGCGTAGAACTTCAAGCCAAACAGATCAGTGCCTGATGCAGCAAGTTGGCGAATGAATAAGTCCTGTGCATTGAAGCATTTTCCATGAAGAATATAGAAGACCAAGGTCTTCATTGCACCCTCAAGCTTGGCATGTGGAGAGTGCCCTTTGATGGGCCAGAGAGTTCGCCTGATGATGTGATAGATGGTTCTTGGCAGATACTCAAGGTCTTCAATGAAGAACTCCGTGGGATATGCAGCATCTTAGGGCAATGGCTTCATCATGCTGAGCATCTGACTCATATTAGGTTCAGGCTTCTTAAAGATGCTCTCAATAGCTTCACTATGCAGCTAACAACCATGCTCGAAGAGATCACCAGGAGTGGGCAAACCAGTGAGCTCAATGATGTCAAAGGCTTTGGCTTCGTGATGAATGTTTCCAGTCATCCACTCCAGGACCCAAGTCTTCGGATCTCTGCTATACCCACGGATGTGAAGTGTGGCATAGAATTGGAGCAGGAACTCTTCATTCCAATGCTCTTGGTCAGTAACGAATGACAATAGTCCAACTTCCTTGAAGCAATCCAAAGCTTCTTCCAGACAGGGCAGACCAGCTATAGCTTCAATGTCAAGGCGCTTGTGTGGGAAGATGCGACCTTGGTTGTAAAGAATGCATGAGTAATAGCTTCGCTGCGGATAGCTCCAGAACCGATCAGATGATATCCTTTCCCTTGAGTAGGGATTCCTGGAGCTATCAAAGAATGTGTTGTCTGCCCTGAAGCCATTGATATTGAAGGAGCCAGGTGCTGATGCAGGACCTGGGAACCTTGGCAATCTTGGGATTGGCTTCTGTACCTGAGGCCTGTGCTCAACATGATAGTCGAACTGGGGACCGGCAGCAGACTCAGGAACAGAAGTGACGGGATCAGTGGCTTCGCTGTCTTCTTCTTCCGTTGGGGAGGGCTCCACATTAGCTTCATTGGTAGTTGTGGCAGCCTCAAGATTTTCATCCTCCACCTGACGAGCTGGAGGGTCGGTCACAAGCATGTTCTCCTGGAGAACTGCTTCTTGGTGAGACAAGGGAGTGGGAATTTGTGGTACTTCTTCTTTCGCGACTGATGCAGCCGGATTGTCTTCAGCAGAGACGTGAGGCCTTGGACCTTTGCGAAGCCTGCACAACGCAGGCGGCGCTTGTGCAGTTGGAGTTAGCTGGGCCTCATAGTCTTCTTCCTCTTGTGGGCGATCTGCCCATGATGCATCCTGTGCAATTGGCGTCAATGGACGACAAATGCTGATGAGTTCGCTGTTCTCGAACTAAGGAAGGACTGCACCATCTTCTACATTGTCATGTTGACCAATGTCTTCACCAGCGATGGGATCCGCTGCTGGAAAGTCTTCAGCTTCATGAGCCTCTGTGAAAGCAGGCACATGGATTGTCAGTTGACGTTCTTGTGGATTGGCGTCGGGGTGAACCATGGAAATGGGTTCAACAACCAAGGGCTTTGTGAGAGCAGCCCGATCTTTCTTGGTCTTTCTCTTTTTCTTGGAGGGGGCAGTAGGAGAGGCTTCAGGATATTTCCTTTTCCTTGCTTCAGCCTCAGCAGTCCTTGTCTTCTTGAGCTCTGAAGCGGTTGACCGGCTTTTTGGCTTCGAGCCAATCAGTCTAGTTGGGAAGACAATCAGAACAGGTTCCTGCCTTGGTGCGTCGGGTTCAGCCGTAACAGGCTTCTTCTTCTTCTTTGCGGCCATCCTGGGGTCGATGCCAGGACGCCCAAGGGCCTTGCGCTTCTTAGCCTCATTATAGTCTTGCACACATCTGTCAGCCAGAACCTTCATGCGCTCACGCGAACCCTAAGCTTCTGCACGTTTCTTGAGAAAGGCTTCCTTGAGCTCGTGCATCATAATCTTGAAGTTCTTCACATCTTGCACGCTGAGCTTGGCCATATGCTTCTTGAACTGAGCCTTTTCATAGTCAATCTTTTGCTTCAGTTCAACAACGCGCTGGGCGATAGCTAGTTCTGAAGCAATGGCGCCATGGAAGGCGACACTGAGGCCAATTGGTAGTTGGAGATCGTCGAAGCTGATGTTTGGCGTGTCAAACCATTCATCAATGAAGTTGTGAATGATTGTTACATCAAAGAGTGGCAGATCATTGAAGATTTCTGCTTCTTCTTTGCTCTTGATGAGTTGCTCAAGAGCATCATCTGCAAGATCTTCGTCACTTGACAGATCAATGTCATCATTGCGCAAAATGGCAGCAGCTGCGAGCTCTTGGCCGGTGTGTGGCAGAGGCATCTTGCTCTTCTGGGGCTTGGAGATGCGCGATAAGTCTTCAGACTGCACACTGTCTTCATGAGGTGCAGTTGCCAGTGGCTTCGCCCGTGAGATTTTTGGTGAAGGGGCAGGCTTTGAAGCTTTAGGCTTCTTCGACTTCTGAGGCTTCGGCGCTGCAGGCGCTTCATCTGATTCAGCGTCAGTTGCAGGCTCATTCACTATAGTTCCTTGAACCAAGATGTGAGTGATGAGGCCTTGAAGGTTGTAGAAAGGACTGATGACATTGGGTTCTGCATCTCGTGTGCCATCCGCCCTTGGAGCTGAGGGACCAGGGTTGAAGTCTAACCCCAAAGTCTTCTTGTTCTGCTTCGCTGAGTTCTGGGCGAACTGGAAGTTGCGCTTAAACAGATTGTCGTCACGACACCATAGTAATGACGATGGGTGTGCATCAGCAGGCTGTGGCCCACGGACCATGCAGGGGTAGAAGCCCTGAGCAATGGCTTCATCTCTGGACCTGGGTAGAAGATTCTTGTATAGTATGTCTCCCACGGTCTCTTGATGGCGTTTTTCTCAGCATATTCCTGGGTTACAAACTGGTATTTGAACCATTGTTCTGCCCAATATCTTCGAATCCATTGGATTCGGGTCTTGCGCTAATTGTAATCCTCTTCAGGATCTGTCTTGTAAAGCTCTGAGAGGTCATCAGGCAAATCTCTTGATGTTCCCCCACGATGCTGTCTGCCACCCTTCCTTACTGATTTCTCTGCTGCCATGAACTTCAAACTGAAAGGCTTCAAAACGTTCAAAGTCTTCAAAGGTTTTCGCTTGCTGGACAAATAGGAACTGGCTTCGGGAGAATTTATGTGATGCTGCAAGAATTCTGCAAATGAATGCAGACTATGAGAACCAAAGGATTCTCCCACGGACATGTACCTGTGACAGCATTAAGGTGCGAGGGAAGGGGAAGAGGTCATATGCATTCTCAGAGGATTTTGAAGATAAATCAGTTTAGAAGACATTGACCTCATCGTGCGAAGACATTCACTCATAGATAAGGAGTTGGTTCCAGATTTGTACGAATCCAGAGATCAGTACAAGTGAGGAATCTAACTACTTTGTGAAGCACAAGTGAATATACTAGGAAGGTTATGAGATGCAGTATGAGAGAGATCTAACTTGTGTGAACAGAAACTGCTTGTGGTAAAAAGTGATGAAACCATAGGATCAATGGTGCTGTAAAAAGGGAGTTTTATTTACCACACTAAGAACTGCTAGACGGAGTGGAAGATGAGGCCGAGCAGTTCGATCTTCCGTGCCCTAACTTGGCGACGGAGGACACCTACGGCGACAACGGAGAGGATGATGTCTGCGGTCGGCGTGAAGACGGCGTCGGAGAGGTTGCGACAGCGAAGCGCTTCGTCGCCGGCGTCGTCGAGGGCTAGCGGTGGCGCTAGGGTTCGTGCGAGAGTGGAAGAAGAGATAATGACCGATGTGAAGTGTGTATTTATAGGTACAGGGGCGGCACTGTGTTATTACATAGGTGCCCCTGGCGATTCGCATCTGAGGAACACGTGGCCATCACGCAGAATTTTGGGGTTTGTTCCACGTCCCACGCACGCCTGGATTGTCGGGTGGTCGTTCCTACTTCTCCGGGTTTCATGTGGAGGAATGAGCATTGAAAACGGACTTAATGGTTGTCTCTGTATCTTCTGCTGACAAGGACGCAGAGAAGACATTCGACAGTTTCAATAGAATGCATATGATTTGGAGAGATAGAATTTGAGATAGAAAGCATAGAGAGGTTGGGGTCCGATCACATTCACTTAGTTCAAAAGATTCAACAAGAAGACATAGCTATAAGTGAATGCTGTAGAGGACAGAACACTAATAGATATATATATATCTATATAATCAACATAGTGAAGATATTCATGAAGATATGTCGAAATTGAAGCCAAGCCAAATGTGAAGACATAGCAAATATAACGCCATGAGTGAAACACTTCAAACAGAACATTTGGTGGTGGCGTTACCCACCGTATAGGAAGTATTAGACCCAGACACGGCGCACAATTACTGTGGCACTCCGAAGTCAAATTCCACATTAATGTATTCACACTTAGAATGTATGTCTTCATTGATTGAAGATATACTTTACTTTGTGTGTTGCACATCTAAGTCATCAATATGCATAAGGGTTAGGATGTGTGGCTGATCACAGGACATTTGAGGATTCCAGGATATTTAGCTCACACCGTAACTTGCAAAATCTCTTCTCATCCAAGGGCTTGGTGAAGATATCTGCCAATTGCTCTTCAGTGTTGACGTGTATGATATCAATATCTTCCTTCACAACATGATCTCTGAGAAAGTGATGACGAATTTCAATGTGCTTTGTCTTTGAGTGCTGAACTGGGTTGTTGGCAATCTTGATGGCGCTTTCGTTGTCGCAGTAAAGTGGCACTTGCTTCAGATGAATGCCATAGTCCTTGATAGTTTGCTTCATCCACAAAAGCTGAGCGCAGTAAGATCCAGCAGCAATGTATTCAGATTCAGCAGTGGAGAGAGATACACAGTTCTGCTTCTTTGAAGACCAACATACAAGTGATCGTCCCAGAAAGTGACATGTCCCTGATGTAGACTTGTGATCAACTTTGTCACCAGCATAATCAACATCCGAGAATCCAACCAGATCAAACTCTGAGCCCTTTGGATACCATAATCCTAGAGTTGGGGTGTGAGCCAAATATCGAAGAATTCGCTTCATAGCTAAGTGATGCGACTCCTTTGGTGCCGCTTGAAATCGAGCACACATGCAAACACTAAGCATAATATCTGGCCTAGATGCACATAGATAAAGTAAAGAACCAATCATGGAGCGGTATACCTTTTGATTGAACTCTTTACCATTGTCGTCAGGACCCAGATGATGTTTGGCTGGCATTGGTGTTGTGAAGCCTTTGTAGTCTTGCATACCAAACTTCTTCAGGCAATCTTCTAGATACTTTTCTTGAGATATGAAGATGCCATTGCGTTGTTGTCATATTTGAAGACCGAGGAAGAACTTCAGCTCTCCCATCATGGACATCTGATATTGCTCTTGCATCATATATCCAAACTCTTCACTGTACTTCTGATTGGTGCAGCCGAAGATAATGTCATCCACATATATTTGGCACACAAACAGTTCACCATCATATGTCTTCATGAAGAGAGTGAGGTCTAGGGAACCAGGTATGAAGCCTTTGCTCTTCAGGAAGTATTTGAGTGTGTCATACCAGGCCCGAGGGGCTTGTTTGAGGCCATATAGTGCCTTGTTGAGTTTGTATACCATGTCAGGATGTTTTGGATCTTCAAAGCCAGGCGGTTGTGCAACATACACTTCTTCTTCAATCTTGCCATTGAGAAAAGCACTCTTCACATCCATTTGATATAGAAGTATGTTATGATGATTTGCATAGGCCAGCAGTATACGTATGGCTTCAAGTCTAGCCACAGGAGCAAATGTTTCATTGAAGTCAATGCCTTCCACTTGAGTATATCCTTGAGCAACGAGACGAGCTTTGTTTCTGACAACTTGACCATGCTCATCTTGCTTGTTGCAGTATATCCATTTGGTGCCTATTATATTGTGCTTCCGTGGATTAGGATGCTTAACCAGTTCCCATACATTATTCAGCTCAAACTGTTGAAGCTCTTCTTGCATAGCTTGAATCCATTCAGGTTCCATGAAGGCTTCTTCAACTTTCTTGGGTTCTGTTATTGAGACGAATGCGAAGTGCCCACAGAAATTTGCTAGCTGAGTTGCCCTTGAACAAGTGAGTGGACCAGGTGCATTGATGCTACCAATTATTCTTTGAATCTGCACTTCATTGGCAACACGAGGATGTACAGGGCGAAGATTTTGCTCTTGCTGATCATTGTCGTTGTTAGAGGGAATGTCTTCAGGCTGAGCATTGTCTTCATGTTGATCAGGTGCTGAGATGATAAATTCTTCTTCAGGATGAGCTTCAGAAGGTATAATTTCTCCAGTTCCCATTAGCTTGATTGATTCACTGGATGGAACTTCATCTAGCACATTTGGCAGTTGCTCTCTTTGTGAACCGTTGGTCTCATCGAACCGCACATCCACTGTTTCAACCACTTTGTAATGAAAGAGATTGAAAACTCTGTAGGAGTGCGAATCCTTTCCATCCAAGCATAAAACCCTCATGTGCTTTTGGTGCAAATTTTGAGGTGTGATGTGGGTCATTGATCCAGCACTTGGCTCCAAATACTCTGAAGTAACTGACATTTGGCTTCTTGCCAGTAAGGAGCTCATAAGATGTCTTGTTCAGAAGCTTGTGAAGATAAACACGATTGATTGTATGGCATTCAGTATCAGTGGCTTCAGTCTAGAATTTTCTTAGAGTCTTGTATTCATCTAGCATCGTTCTGGCCATCTCAATGAGTGTTCTGTTTTTGCGTTCGACGACGCCATTCTGCTGTGGCGTGTACGGGGCCAAGAATTCATGTGTGATGCCCAAGGTATCAAGATATGTATCGTCCTGTGTTCTTGAATTCAGTGCCATTGTCACTTCTGATGTGCTTTATCTTGGCGCCATAATTGTTCATTGCTCGATTGGCAAAGCGTCTGAAGACATCCTGCACTTTAGTCTTGTAAAGAATTATGTGCACCCAAGTATATCTAGAGTAATCATCAACAATGACAAAGCCATAGAGACAAGCAGTAGTAGTAAGAGTTGAGTAATGAGTGGGACCTAAAAGATCCATGTGAAGCAGTTCGAAGGGTCGAGTAGTGGTCATGATTGTCTTCGAGGGATGTTTGGCCCTCGTCATCTTTCCTGCCTCACAGGCACCGCATAAGTGATCTTTCTTGAACTTGATGCCCTCGATACCCATGACATGCTTCTTCTTTGCAAGAGTGTGGAGGTTCCTCATGCCAGCATGCCCAAGCCTCCGATGCCAGAGCCAACATTCTGAAGCTTTTGCTAGAAGACATACGGCAAGCTGTGGTCCTGCTGAGAAATCTACCACATACAAATCATCTTTCCGATACCCTTCAAACACTAGAGACTTGTTAGATTCCATTAGAACAAGGCAGCGATATTTTCCAAATATTACGATCATGTTTAAATCGCAAAGCATTGAGACAGACCTTAAGTTGAAGCCAAGGGATTCAACAAGCATGACTTTATCCATGTGCCGATCCCTTGAGATTGCAACTCTACCTAGACCCAATACCTTACTTTTACCAGTGTCAGCAAATGTGATGTGGATCTTTTCGGATGGACGTAAGGTTGAATCCATAAGAAGGCTTCTTTTGCCAGTCATGTGATTTGTACACCCACTATCAATAATCCATTCTGAAGACGCTGGTGTCGTACCCTACAGTGTAGTTAGGGGGATAGGCTTCACGAAGAGAATTGTGAAGCAAAAACATTTGACGAACCAGTGGGTTATGAAAACTTAGATCCAGATTAGGACTAATAGGGAGAGTAGCATGCGATTCAGGAACGAAGTACATAGTAATGCCATTCGGGCATTTGATCTTGTGCCCTACAAGATGTTTAAGGTCCCCAGCAATAGCGTCAGACGATTTTGGTTTTCTGCTGGAGACCTTTCCCTGCAAAAGAGAGTTAAGCTTTCTTAGCCACCCACATCTTCAAGGGTGGCTTAGAAGCAATAAGTCTAAGTGCAGCATATGAGAACTTTGGCTTTGGAGCCCTAGCAAACAGTCTTGCAGGCGGACAATAGTACTCATAAGAATAAGCAGAATAGTTCTTGGTCTTATGAACATGACGGTTTGATGAACCGGTCTCATATTCATACGCCTGAGTATGGTTTCCCTGCAAAACATTTGCGTTAGTGCGACTCAGGTGAGTCCTCTGTCTGTATGAAGCCATTGGACCGTATGAGTCCTGTGGTCTGGGGTTTGTCTTCTTCACCTGTGGTGTCATGATGACATTCACAGGAAGATTTTCCAAACACTTTTCAGCACCTAGATCGTCTTCATAGGCGGCCCATTCCTGCAGTTAGTACCAATATACCTGGCAAACACTTCACCATTCTTATTCTTAAACAGTTTATAGTTTGCATCAAAGGATTCATCAATAACAATGGGGTTAGCACAAGTGTAGCCAGATAGAGTGGATGGATCTGCTGAAGGTTCCTTTGCAGCAACCCATGTGGTTTTGGGGTACTGCTCAGGTTTCCAGAAAGAGCCATCAACATTCATTTTCCTTACGAACCCAACACCCTCTTTCCTCGGGTTTCGGTTCAGAATCTGCTTTTTGAGGACATCACATAGTGTCTGATGCCCTTTAAGACTTTTGTACATCCCTGTTTCAAGCAATGTCTTCAACCTAGCATTCTCATCAGCAATAGCAGTGGTATCCTCAGCAGAGGGGTTAGTTACCACATCAATAGTTGAAGATATTGCAACAGTAGCAGCAGTAAAACATTCAGCAACAGAAGTAGCATTATCACGCTCAATGCATTTAAGACATGGTGGTTCAAATCCTTCCTGAGCGGAACTGATCTGTTCGACCCGAAGTGACTCGTTTTCCTTTTGAAGATCTTCATGAGCCGCTCTCAATTTATCAAGATCTTGCTTCCTTTGAAGATAATCATAGGAAAGCTTTTCATGAGTTGTTGAGAGAGTTTCATGACGACTTTCAAGTTCCTGATACTTAACGTGAAGATTTTTTATGTCTTTAATTAAGGATTCAGATCGAGTCATTTCAGCACCCAACAGATCATCGCTTCTGTCTAACAGTTTTTGAATATGTTCCATAGCTTTCTGTTGTTCAGTTGCAATTTTAGCAAGTGTTTTGTAGCTGGGTTTTGAACCACAATCAGAGTCATCGTCACTAGATGTTTGATAGTGAGTAGTGCGTGTGTTTACCTTGGCACTGTGTGCCATGAAGCAGTAGGTAGGAGCAGAGTAATCCTTCTCATTTGCATCGGTGTTGGTGGTGAAGTCATTGTCTTCTGTGTTGAAGATGGACTTGGCAACGTATGCCGTAGCCAGGCTTGCAACGCCAGAGTCGGACTCCTCCTCGGACTCCACCTCCGCCTCCTCAGAAGCGGACTCCTCCTCTGAATCCATTTCCTTGTCAACAAACGCACGTGCCTTGCCAGATGAGCTCTTCTTGTGTGATGAAGACTTTGAGGAAGACTTGGAAGAAGACTTTGAGTATTTCTTCTTCTTCTTGTCGCCAGAGTCATATTCCTTGCTCTTCTTCTTCTTTCTGTTCTCATTGTCCCACTGCGGACACTCAGAGATGAGGTGGCCAGTTTTCTTGCACCTGTGACATGTTTTCTTCTTGTAGTCATGAGCAGAAGCTTCATCATTCCTTGAGCTTGACCGTGAAGACTTTCTAAAGCCTTTCTTCTTGGTGAATCTTTGGAACTTCTTCACAAGCATAGCAAGTTCCTTTCCAATGTCTTCAGGATCATCAGAACTGCTGTCAGATTCTTCTTCAGACGAGGAGACAGCTTTTGCCTTCAAGGCACGAGTTCGCCCATAGTTTGGACCGTAGATATCTCTTTTCTCAGAAAGCTGAAACTCATGTGTGTTGAGCCTCTCAAGTATGTTAGACGGATCGAGTGTCTTGAAATCAGGACGTTCTTGAATCATCAGGGCTAGGGTGTCAAACAAACTGTCAAGTGATCTCAGTAGTGTCTTGACGACTTCATGCTTGGTGATCTCAGTAGCGCCGAGGGCTTGAAGCTCATTCGTGATGTCAGTGAGTCGGTCAAATGTGAGCTGGACATTCTCATTGTCATTTCGCTTGAAGCGGTTGAAGAGGTTGCGAAGGACACTGATTCTCTGATCTCTCTGGGTTGAGATGCCTTCATTGACCTTGGAGAGCCAGTCCCAGACCAGCTTAGATGTTTCCAAAGCACTCACACGGCCATACTGTCCTTTGGTCAGATGACCACAGATGATATTCTTAGCAGTAGAGTCCAGTTGAACGAACTTCTTGACATCAGCAGCAGTGACACCTTCTCCAGCCTTGGGAAAGCCGTTCTTGACGACATACCATAGGTCGACGTCAATGGCTTCAAGATGCATGTGCATCTTATTCTTCCAGTAGGGATATTCAGTTCCATCGAAGACGGGGTACGCAACGGAGACTTTAATTATCCATGCAGTCGACATAGCTAAAACTCCAGGTGGTTAAACCGAATCACACAGAACAAGGGAGCACCTTGCTCTGATACCAATTGAAAGTGCGTTATATCGACTAGAGGGGGGTGAATAGGCGATAGTCTTCAAAACGTGGAAGTTATGAAGACAAACAGTAGAGATAAACCTATTACCATGCAGCGGAAGGTAGACTACACTAGGCAAGCCATAGTCAAGTATTCAATAGAGTGAAAGCACAATGACAAATAGCTGCAATGTAGTAAGGATCAGATAGGAAGATTTTATGAAGCCAAACAGAACAAGCAGTCACTCAGTGAAGATAAAAGATAGTGCAATCATACTATGACTTCACAAGAGTAACTGTATGTAAGAGAAGGGAAGGATGAAACCAGTGACTCGTTGAAGACAATGATGTGTTGGACCAGTTCCAGTTGCTGTAACAACTGTACGTCTGGTTAGGGCGGCTAGGTATTTAAACCTGAGGACACACAGTCCCGGACACCCAGTCCTGAACACGCAGCTTAGGACACCCAGTCCTCACCGTATTCCCCTTGAGCTAAGGTCACACAGACCTCGCCCAATCACTCTGGTAAGTCTTCAAGGTAGACTCCCAAACCTTCACAGACTTTGTTCACCGGCAATCCACAATGTCTCTTGGATGCTCAGAACGCGACGCCTAACCGGCTGGAGGATGCACAGTCCTCAAGTGTAATAAGTCTTCAGATCACTCAGACAAGAAGACTTAAGTGATTCCTAATTCTCTTTGGCTCTGGGTGGTTAGGGCTTTATCCTCGCAAGGAATTCTCTCTCAAAGGCTTCGAGGTGGGTTGCTCTCAAACGACAAAAGCCGTACTCTCAATCTGAGCAGCCAACCGTTTATGGTTGTAGGGGGTGGGCTATTTATAGCCACTTGGCAACCCGACCTGATTTATTCGAAATGACCCTGGGTCACTAAGGAACTGACACATGTTCCAACGGTCAGATTTCAAACTCACACGGCCACTTAACTTGGGTTGTATGCAAAGCTGACTTGTCCGACTCAGGACAAGATTCGCTCTCATAGTCTTCACTCGAAGACATAGGTTTTTTGTTAGGCATCACTTTAGTCATTCTGACTGGTTCTCTTGGACCCCACTTAACAGTACGGTGGTTCCTATGACTCAACACAAATGAAAAAGAACTACAAAAGATCTAAGTCTCCGAGCTCCATAGGCTTCATGTGGTGTCTTCTCTTGTCATAGTCTTCAATGTGAATATCTTCATATACCACCTCTGACTTCAATGTCTTCATACATTTTTAGGGGTCATCTCTGGTAGGAAAACCGAATCAATGAGGGACTTCTACCTGTGTTATCCTGCAATTCTCACAAACACATTAGTCCCTCAACTAGGTTTGTCGTCAATACTCCAAAACCAACTAGGGGTGGCACTAGATGCACTTATAGTTATGCATTTCTGGCAAACTCCAGTAACACTTTCTCTGAACAACTGTCCTCTTATCATAGTGAAGGCCTTAGATCGACGGACGATCTGTCGAGCCTCTTCTTCATCTTCTGGGAGTTCCCTTCTAAGAATGTATGCGATATATGGTACTGTCCAATCGGGGGTGATGACCAAAACTTCCATGATCAAGTCGACCACAGCTGGAATCTCAATTTCAGTCGGATCAGTGGCACTCTTCGGCTGTGGGGGCTCTTCAGCGAAGGGATCTTCTTGAACTGAAGGTGCATGAATATGCTCCAGGAACACATTACTGGGAATGGCTTCTCTCTTGGAGCCTATCTTTGCCAGATCATCGCCAGCTTGATTTTTCAGTTGAGGGATGTGATGGAGCTCTAACCCCTCAAACCTCTTTTCTAACTTTCTTACTGCATTGAAATAACCAGTCATGGCTGGGCTTCTGACGTCCCACTCCTTCATCACTTGGTTGACCACTAAATCCGAGTCGCCATAGACCATGAGGCGATGGACGCCCAGTGAAATGGCCATACACAACCCATACAGAAGTGCCTCGTATTCAACCTCATTGTTGGAGGAGTCAAAGTGAATCTGGAGAATGTAACTGAGTTTGTCACCACGGGAGGAGACCAACACCACTCCAGCACCAGAACCATTCAGCATCTTGGACCCATCGAAGAACATGGTCCAATGCTCCGAGTGAATTTGGGCCGGAAGTTGCTGTTTGATCCACTCGGTGAGGAAATCAGCTATTGCTTGGGACTTAATAGCCTTCTTTGCTTCAAACTTGATATCCAGGGGAAGGAGTTCAATCGCCCACTTTGCCACTCGACCAGTTGCATCTCTGTTGTTCAAAATCTCCGATAATGGAGCGTCGCTCATGACTGTAACGGAATGATCAGAGAAATTGTATGCAACCTTCTTTGTGGTCATGTAAATTCCATAAACAAGTTCCTGATAATGGGGATATCTTTGCTTTGACGGAGTCAGAACTTCAGAAACATAATATACTGGGTGCTGAACTTTATAAGTTTTTTCTTCTTCTTCCCGCTCGACCGTGAGTACCGTACTGACAACTTGTGCAGTGGCTGCAATGTAAAGCAGTAAAGGCTCTTTGCTGATTGGTGTAGCAAGCACCGACTGGGTGGAAAGCAGGGCTTTGAGCTCTACAAACGCTGCATCAGCTTCGGGAGTCCACTTGAACTTATCAGACTTCTTCATCAGTCGGTAAAGAGGCAATGCCTTTTCACTAAGACGAGAAATGAATCGACTCAAGGCGGCCAAACAACTAGTAAGCTTTTGGACACCGTGCACATGCACATGGCGTTTCATCCGAAGAATGGCACCAACTTTCTCTGGGTTAGTGTCGATCCCTCGTTCGGAAATGAGGAAACCGAGTAACTTTCCACCAGGAACTCCGAATGTGCACTTTGATGGATTAAGCTTGATATCATACCTTCTGAGGTTGACAAAGGTTTCGGCAAGGTCAGCCAGCATGTCGGAACCTTTACGTGACTTGACTACAATGTCATCCATGTATGCTTCCACATTCTGACTGATTTGAGTGAGCAGACACTTCTGGATCATCCTCATGAATGTGGCTCCGACGTTCTTCAGGCCGAATGGCATAGTGACATAACAGAAACATCCGAATGGAGTGATGAAAGCCGTTTTTATCTCATCGGGTCCATACAGCCAGATCTGATGGTACCCGGAATAGGCGTCCAAGAAGGACAAATGCTCACACCCCGCAGTTGAGTCGTCAATTTGGTCGATGCGGGGAAGAGGAAAATGATCTTTCGGGCAAGCCCGATTGATATGCTTGAAGTCAATGCACATGTGAAGTGAATCATCCTTCTTGGGTACCATGACAACATTGGCGAGCCACTCGGAGTGGTAAATCTCTCGGATGAACTCAGCTGCCAGGAGCCGAGCCACTTCCTCGCCAATTGCTTTTCTCTTCTGGACGACGGACCATCGGAGATGTTCCTTGACTGGTTTTACTTTCGGGTCAACTCGCAAACGATGCTCGGCCAGTCCCCTGGGTACACCTGGCATGTCAAAAGGTTTCCATGCAAAGATGTCCCAGTTCTCACGGAGGAACTGGATGAGCGCTTCTTCCTATTTGTTGTCGAGTGTTGACGAGATATGGGTCGGAGCAACATTGGGATCGGTCGGGTGGATATGAATCGGCTTCATTTCCCCTGACGACTAAAATGCGGACTCTGTGGCAGGCTTCTTGGCTCGCAGCAAATCACTCAGATCTGCATTTTTCTGGTACTCTTGCAGTTCCACTACTGCCATCTGTGCATCGGCAATTTTTGAGCCCTTTTGGAAGCACTCTTCTGCCTTCTGCCGATTGCCAGTGATAGTGATTACTCCTTTGGGGCTAGGCATCTTCAATTTGAGATACACGTAACATGGCCGAGCCATAAAACGTGCATAAGCGGGTCTCCCCAGAATGGCATGGTAAGCACTCTTGAAATCCACTACCTCAAACATCAACTTTTCCTTGCGGTAATTCTTGGAATCACTGAAAACCACATCAAGTGCGATCTGGCCGAGTGGCTGAGCCTTCTTGCCGGGTATAACACCGTGGAAACTCATGTTGCTTTCACTAAGCTTGGACATCGGAATGCCCATTCCCTTTAAGGTTTCAGCATAAAGGATATTCAGGCCACTGCCACCATCCATCAACACTTTAGTCAGTCGAGTGCCTTCGACTACTAGGTCGACCACCAGTGCTTGCCTCCCAGGGGTGGCTATATGCGCTGGGTGGTCCAACTGGTCGAATGTGATGGCAATCTGGGACCACTTCAGATAACTGGGTGTTGCAGGAGCAACCATGTTTACTTCCCTGTTAATGACCTTCAACCGACTTTTGCTTTCAACATCAGCACAAATCATCAGTGTGGAATTGACATTGGGAAAACCATCATCATCTTCTTCCCTATCCTCACCTCCGTTCGACTCCTTTTCCTTTTCCTTGGGTTGTTTCTCTCGGAACTGCTGGATCAGGAAACGACACTGTCGAGTGGTGTGTTTAGGGTAAATGATGTTCCCCTCTTCATCTTTTTTGGTATGAATATGGCATGGTAAATCCAACACATCATTCCCATCTTTATCCTTAACTTTTTTGGGAGTCCAGGGCCCTTTGGGCTTTCCTTTGAACTTTCCTTGGGCAATAGCTAAAGCTTCACCAGGAACAGCTGGTTCGACCTTTCACTTCTATTTCCGACTAGAATTCCCTCCTCTAGTTTCTTGGGCGACTGTTTTGTGTTTGCCACTCCAGAGTCGGTCTTCCTCTTCACCATTGGCATATTTGGTGGCAATCTCCATCATCCGAGTCAGAGTCATATCTCCTGTCCGACCGAATTTCAGATTCAACTCCCGATACTTAACGCCTTCCTTGAAGACACAAAATGCTTGGTGATCTGACACATTCTCCACTATATGGTGCAACGTGATCCATCTCTGGATATAATCCCTCAAAGTTTCATTCGGTTTCTGGACACAACACTGCAATTTTGTCAACCCTTCCGGCCTTTTGCAAGTGCCTTCAAAGGTCCTAACAAACACTCGAGCAAGTTCCTCTCAACTATATATGCTGCCAGGAGCCAACTGATTCAACCACGCTCTGGCAGAGCCCTCCAACATCAAGGGGAGGTGTTTCATGGCCACATCATCATTGCCACCACCAATCTGCACAACCACTAGGTAATCCTCAAGCCAAGTGTGTGGCATGGACTCGCCGGTGAACTTGCTGACTTCAGTCACCAACCTGAAGTTGGGAGGAATCACTGCTGCTCTGATGGCTCTACTGAAACACTCGGGTCCTGAAACGTGCACCTTGCTTCCAGTCGAATGATCTCTATCATGGCCTTCTCTATGAGCTCTATTCCTATCAACCAGACCTTGAATGAGGATAGACCTTGCATCAAAGCCTGGCTCTCTAGGGTCGAATGGAATTCTTCGCTCACCGCTGTGGGGGCGCTTGTCATCTTGCCACTGAGGCATGTATGTCCCACTCCTCGGAGGAGGTGTGGGCACTCGACGATGGTCGTCGTGGTCGAGTCGATGATCATACTGCTCACGGTTCCTGTACTGATCTTGCTGGTACCCATGTCCCTCACGCCGCGGAGGCGATCTCGGGCTATGGGCAGATTGGATAGTATCCGCCACCACAGACCTGCTATGAATCCTATTCCGCAACTGAGATACTGCTGTATTCTACTCCCCCGCTGCCCGGAGTGAAGCCCGGATCTGCATCAAACCTCGGCCAGCTTCTGACTGCGAAGGTTAAATTGACTCTACTATTCGAGCTGCAGCTATGAGATTCTGGATCAGAGTTCGGTATACCCGAGTCAGAGGCGGAAAAAGTTTTCGTCGACTGGACTCGGGGATCCGCTGCCGAGCACGCTCGTCAAGTGCGTGTTGGAGGTTCTCCAGTCGAGTGCGCTCAGCCAAGTTGGCCAGGTGCGCCTCCTCCAAGGCCTGGGCCTCGGGGGTTTCTCCAACGATAGGAGTGTGAAGTGCATCCATATTGCGGCGGCGAAGATCTTCCCTCTGCTGCGTAGAGAGGGGTTCGGGGCGGTACTCCTCGTGAGCATGCGACGGATCGCTGCCGCCATCGCCACCACCTTCACGGGTGAAGCCAGGAGGACTGCATGGTCCATTGACCATCAAGACTTCTGCCGCGGGGTCGCTGCCGTCGCATTTGGACGCAGTCTTGATGGAGCCAGTCGACAGATCGAACATGCCGTAGAGAGTTTCATCGGGCTCGATTGCTACGATTTGTGGGGTGGCCGATTGGCGGGCCACCGCGTGCCTCACCCACCGTTGAAGCCGCGACCGACCGGATCGCTGGCGCCGGCGAACAACGGAAAGGGAGGTTGCCGTAGGAGCCGACTGATACGGAGTCGACGGTTGCCGCGAATGCATGCACGGAAGTGCGTCGCCCCGCGGACGGGGAGCTCTTCAACGTCGAGTGGAGCCTCGTGGAGCCAAGCGGAGTCGTCGGCGATGAAGACGAGCGCGCCGAGATGGATCTCGCGGCGATCAGCCAACCCTCCGTCGGAAACCATGATGATGGGAATCGGAAGAATCACAACTTCTCCAATAAACTGCTAAGACACCTGCCCCACGGTGGGCGCCAGCTGTCGTGGATCTAAGACTGACAGTAGAATGGGGGGTTAGTATGAGGAGGCAAGATCCTAGCTATGGAGTAGTTGTACACACGAGTTTTACGAGTTCAGGCCCTTCTCAGAGGAAGTAACAGCCCTACGGCTCAGTGCCCTGAGGCGGTCGACTAGATTATGTGTATGTGTGAGTTTACAAAGGATGTGAACCCTTGTGCCTGTGGAGGGGGGTGGCTTATATAGAGTACGCCAGGACCCCAGCCAGCCCATGTCACAGAGGGTTTAGGGTACATTAAAGGGGATACATTACTGGTAATGCTAGTAAATAAAGAGACATAATGACCATTAAAGCTATGAGGTGATGTCCGACCCTTGCAGTTTGGAGTGACCTTAGACCTTCTGGTGGTCGAGTGACAGTCTCCGTGGTCGAGTGACTTCAAGTCTTCTGAGTGGAAGTCCTCATGGTCGAGTGGATGATGACTCCTCTTCGAATGCTTCTGGTTTGAGGGTGACGTCCTAGGGAAGGGTGTCTAGGTCAGGCCTATGACCCTATCCTAGGTACATATCTTCATCAGTGGGTGAGGACGAAGACCTTGCAGCTGTTGAATGGGACCCTTTGAACCCTCATATGGATGAAGGTACCATTTTTGCATCCATGACTGAGTGTAGAAATGCACTTGTGACATACTGCATCAAGGTAGAACATACTTTCAAAGTTGACAAGAGCGATCAAGTATGTTACAGAGTGCATTATCCGACTAAGGGTTGTCCATGGAGGATGCTCGCATCTAAAATGCGAAATAGCACGAATGTTCAGGTCAAGGTGAACCCTTTTAACCACACATGCCAGGAATCAACCCTTAGGAAGGATACAATTAGTAGAGCCAAGTCAAGATGTGTGCCAGAAGAAGTAAAGAAGTGGGTGAAAGAAAACCAGCAAGTGGGTCCAAAGGAATTATAGAAGAACATCAAAGACAAGTTCAAGATAGTTTTACCATACATGAGGTTGTTCAATGGTAAACAACATGCTATGTATTCTATTTATGGAAACTGGTAGGAAAGTTTTCAATTGTTGTATTCATTCAAAGGTGAAGTGGAGAGGACCAGCCCAGGTAGTATTGTAGATATTGACCACCACACCGTGGAGTACACATTCAGGGGAGTGACAAAGACCAAGGAATGCTTTAGGAGGGTTTTTCTCTGCTTTGAAGCTTGTCGCCGGGTTTTTTTGGTGGGCTGTAGGCCTTATTTGGCTATTGATGCCACTTCTCTCACAGGGAGGTTTAAAGGACAATTAGTAGCAGCTTGTGCAGTTGATGCACACAGTTTTATATTTCTAGTTGCGTACGGTGTGCTAGAGACAGAGTCGGAGGAGAGCTGGACTTGGTTTTTGCATAATCGGCACCAGGCTATTGCACATCCCAATGGGTTGGTCATTCATACAGATGCCTGCAAAGGTTTAGAAGTGGTTGTTGACAATGTGTTCCCTGGAGTAGAGCATAGTGATGAGGCCATGTACCTACGGTAGGGGCACAGACCCGTCCTAAAGAGCCCTACCGTAGGACATCCCTAGAAGAAGTCACCTTTCAATCAACTTGAAGGTATCCCACTCGACGGGTTGAAGACACTCGACCAAGAAGCTATCACTCGACCATGAAGTCAACCACTCGACCGACCAAAAGACCTGAAGTCACTCCGCAGGCAAACGGTCGGCTATTAAGTAGTCTTTATGGTTATTATGACACTTTATTAGGGACGTTATCAGTAACGCCCCACCTTAAATGTACCTTAAACCCTGCATTACTGAGGGCAGGAGAGGGCTGGCGAACTCTATATAAGCCATCCCCCTCCTCAGTATCAAGGGTTCGCACCCCTGTCATTTACACACGCATAATTCAATCGACCGCCTCCGGGCACCGAGACGTAGGGCTGTTACTTCCTCCGAGAAGGGCCTGAACTCGTAAACCTTGCGTGCTTACAACTTCCCAATAGCTAAGGTCTAGCCTCCTCATACACCCCCCCTACCTCACTGTCAGACTTAGAACCACGACAGTTGGCGCCCACCGTGGGGCATTAGTCTTAGCGCCCAATTGGAGAAGTTGCGATTTTTCCGATCCACTTGATCATGTTTTCCTGCGGAGCTTTGGCAGAGGGCCGCGAGATCCGTCTCGGCGCACTCACTTTCATCGCCGACGACTCCGCCTGGCTCCAGGAGGCGCCGCTCGATGTTGACGCGCTCCCCGTCCGTGGTGCGACGCACTTCCACGCGTGCGTCCGTGGCGTCCTCCTGCGGCAGCCGTCGACCCCATATCGGTCGACTCCCGTGTCATCTCCCCGCCCTGTCTCCCGCCAGCGCAAGCGCTCAGGTCGGTCGAGACTCCAGCGGTGGGTGAAGCACGCCGCGGCCCGCCAGTCGGCGGTCCCACAAGTCGCGGCAATCGAGCCCGACGAATCCCTCTGCGGCCTGTTCGATCTGTCGACTGGCTCCGCGGAGATCGCATCCGAGTGCGATAGCAGCGACCCTTTGGCGGAGGTTCTGGCGGTCGAGGGGACACGCAGTCCTCCTGGATTCCATCGCGCTGATAGTGGTGCAGATAGAGGCAATCCGTCGCATCCCCGCGACGAATACCTCCACGAACCTCTTACGTCATTACAGCGAGAGGGGCTTCGTCGCCGGAACATGGACGCGCTCCACACTCCTATTGTTGGAGAAACCCCCGAGGCCCGGGCCTTGGAGGACGCACGCTTGGCTAATCTGGCCGAGAGCACTCGACTGGAGAATCTACAGCGAGCACTCGACGAGCGAGCGCGTCAGCGGGCTCCCGAGTCCAGTCGACGACAGCAAGCTCCCGAATCCAGTCGACGTCAGCTCTTCCCACCACCGCAGGTATACCAAACTCCAGTTCAGAATTTGGCTGCCGCGGCCCGCATAGCAGAGTCAATCCAGCCCTCTCAGTCAGAGGCTGGCAGAGGATTGTTGCAGATCAGAGCATTGCTCCGAGCAGCAGGAAATCAGAATTCCGCCGTCTCTCAGTCGCGGGACAGGATCCACAGTCGATCCGTTGCAACGGAAACAGTCCAGTCGGCTCACAGCCCAAGATCGCCCCCGAGGCGTGAGGGACGTGGAGACCGGCACGATCAGTACAGGAGGAATGAACAGTATGATCACCGACCCGACCATGATGATAGACGTCGAGTGCCATCCCCTCCCCCGAGGAGTGGATCGTATGCACCCCGACATCGAGATGACAGGCGCCCCCATAATGTTGGGCAGAGGATCCCAGTCGACCCCAGAGACCCAGGATTTGACGCGAGATCCATCCTCGTTCAAGGTTTGGTGGACAGGAACAGGGCTCATCGAGAGGGCCACAACAGAGATACGCCCACCGGCAGCAGAGCACATACTTCGGGGCCTGAATGTTTCAGCCGAGCCATCAGGGCCGCGGTGATCCCTCCCAACTTCAGGCTGGCGACTGGAGTCAGCAAGTTCACTGGCGAATCCAAGACCGACACATGGCTCGAAGATTACAGAGTGGCTGTGCAGATTGGCGGTGGCAATGATGAGGTGGCCATGAAGCATTTGCCTCTTATGTTGGAAGGCTCAGCTAGGGCGTGGCTGAATCAGTTGGCACCCAACAGCATTTACACTTGGGAGGACCTCGCCCGAGTGTTTATAACAACCTTCGAAGGAACGTGCAAGCGCCCTGCAGGCCTTACAGAGTTGCGGTCTTGCGTGCAGAAGCCGAATGAAACACTGAGAGAATACATCCAGAGGTGGATCACACTGCACCACTCGGTCGAGAACGTGCCAGACCATCAAACAGTTTGCGCTTTCAAGGAAGGCGTCAAATACAGGGAGTTGAATCTGAAGTTTGGTCGAACTGGAGAGATGTCCCTGAATCGGATGATGGAGATTGCCACCAAGTACGCTAATGGTGAAGACGAGGACCGACTCCGAAGTGGCAAACTCAAATCAGTCGCCCAAGAAACTGGAGGAAACTCCAGTCGGAAGCAGAAGCGGAAGGCTGAGCCAGCCGCCCCTGGGGAGGCCCTGGCTGTGGCCCAGGGAAACTTCAAGGGAAAACCCAAGGGCACATGGAAGCCCAAGAAGGTTAAGGATCAGGATGGGAATGATGTTTTGGACCTGCCATGTCACATCCACACCAAGAAAGATGAAGAGGGAAATTTTATTTTCCCGAAGCATACCACTCGACAGTGCCGGCTCCTGATTCAGCAGTTCCAGGGCAAGCAGCCCAAGGACAAGGAAAAAGAACTAGACAGAGTTGAGGACAAGGAGGATAGTGACGATGGATACCCCCAAGTCAATTCCACCTTGATGATTTTTGCTGATGTCGAAAGCAAAAGTTGACTGAAAGTCATTAACCGTGAGGTGAACATGGTTGCTCCGGCGACACCTAGTTACCTCAAATGGTCTCAGACCGCCATCACATTTGACCAATCTGATCACCCGACACACATTGCCACCCCAGGGAGGCAAGCTTTGGTGGTCGACCCGGTCGTCGAAGGTACTCGACTGACCAAAGTCCTGATGGATGGCGGCAGTGGCCTGAACATACTGTATGCTGAAACTTTGAAAGGAATGGACATTCCGATGTCCAGACTCAGCGCCAGCAACATGAGCTTCCATGGAGTCATTCCCGGGAAGAAAGCCGAGTCACCCGGCTAGATTGCTCTCGATGTGGTTTTTGGTGATTCAAAGAATTACCACAAGGAAAAGTTGACATTTGAAGTTGTGGACTTCCAGAGTGCTTATCACTCCATTTTGGGCAGGCCAGCTTACGCACGCTTCATGGTTCGATCATGTTACGTGTATCTTAAATTAAAGATGCCTGGCCCCAAAGGTGTGATCACTGTTACGGGCAACCGGAAGAAAGCAGAAGAATGTTTTCAGAAGGGATCAAAGATCGCCGACGCTCAGATGGCAGTGGTCGAGCTGAAAGAGTACCAAAAGACTGCCGACCCGAGTGAATTGCTGCGGGCTAAGAAGCCTGCCTCCGAGTCAGCTTTTCAGTCGGCTGGCGAAACAAAGACAGTCCACATTCACCCGACCGATCCCGACGCTGCTCCGACTCACATCTCGACGACGCTCGACTCCAAATAGGAAGAAGCGCTCATCCAGCTCCTCCGTGAGAACTGGGACATCTTCGCATGGAAACCCTCTGACATGCCTGGAGTTCCCAGGGGGCTGGCTGAGCACCGTCTGCGAGTCGACCCAAAGTTCAAGCCCGTGAAGGAACATCTTCGACGGTCCGCCGTTAACAAGAAACAAGCCATTGGCGAAGAAGTGGCTCGGCTCTTAGCAGCCGAGTTCATCCGAGAGATTTACCACTCCGAGTGGCTCGCCAATGTCGTCATGGTCCCCGTATGTGCATTGATTTCAAACATATCAATCGGGCCTGCCCGAAAGATCATTTTCCTCTCCCTCGCATCGACCAAATTGTTGACTCAACTGCGGGATGCGAGAGATTGTCTTTTCTAGATGCCTATTCCGGGTACCATCAAATCCGTCTGTATGGGCCTGACAAAATCAAAACAGCTTTCATCACTCCATTCGGATGCTTCTGTTACGTCACCATGCCATTTGGCCTCAAGAACGCCGGAGCCACATTCATGAGAATGATCCAGAAGTGTTTACTCACTCAAATCAGTCGGAATGTGGAGGCGTACATGGATGATATCGTGGTCAAGTCCCGGAAGGGTTCCGACCTACGGGCTGACCTTGCTGAAACCTTTGCCAACCTCAGGAGGTACGATATCAAGCTCAATCCGTCAAAGTGCACTTTCGGGGTTCCAGGTGGAAAGCTACTCGATTTTCTCGTTTCCAAACGGGGAATCGACGCCAATCCAGAAAAAATTGGCACCATACTCCGGATGAAGCGTCCTGTACGTGTGCATGATGTCCAAAAGCTTACAGGCTGCTTGGCCGCCTTAAGTCGATTCATTTCTCGACTCGGTGAAAAAGCGTTGCCTCTTTACCGACTGATGAAGAGGTCTGACAAGTTCGAGTGGACTCCAGAAGCTGATGTAGCGTTTGCAGAGCTCAAAGCTCTGCTCTCCACCCAGCCGGTGCTAGTTGCCCCAATCAGCAAAGAGCCTCTGCTGCTTTACATTGCAGCCACAGGACAAGTTGTCAGTACAGTACTTACGGTCGAGTGGGAAGAGGAAGGGAAGGCCTTCAAAGTTCAACGCCCTGTATATTATGTGTCTGAAGTTTTGACCCCTTCAAAACAAAGATACCCCCACTACCAGAAGCTTGTATATGGGATTTATGTGACCACGAAGAAAGTTGCACATTATTTCTCTGACCACTCCATTACAGTCGTCAGCGACGCCCCGTTATCAGAGATCCTGCATAACAGGGATGCAACTGGTCGAGTGGCCAAGTGGGTGATTGAACTCCTTCCTTTAGATATCAAGTTTGAAGCAAAGAAGGCTATCAAGTCCCAAGCAATCGCGGATTTCATCGCTGAGTGGATTGAACAGCAACTTCCGACTCACGTTCACTCGGAGCACTGGACCATGTTCTTCGATGGATCCAAGATGCTGAATGGATCGGGCGCAGGAGTAGTCTTGGTCTCCCCCCGAGGGGATAAGCTCAGATATGTTCTCCAAATTCACTTTGATTCCTCCAATAACGAAGCAGAGTATGAGGCACTTTTGTATGGGTTGTACATGGCCATTTCACTCGGCGTCCGTCGCCTCATGGTCTATGGCGACTCAGATTTGGTGGTTAATCAAGTGATGAAGGAGTGGGACGTCAGGAGTCCGGCAATGACTGGGTATTGCAATGCAGTGCGAAAGCTAGAAAAGAAGTTCGAGGGGTTAGAGCTCCACCACATCCCCCGACTGAAAAATCAGGCGGCTGACGACTTGGCAAAGATAGGCTCCAAGAGAGAAGCCATTCCAAGCAACGTGTTCTTGGAACACATTGACTCACTGTCAGTCCAAGAGGATCCTTTCACAGAAGAAGCCCCGCAGCCAAAAGTGCCACAGATCCGACTGAAGTCGAAGTGCCTACAGTGGTCGACCTAATCATGGAAGTCTTGGCAATCACCCCTGACTGGACAATACCGTACATCGCATATATCCTAAGGAAAGAACTCCCGGAGGAGGAGGAGGAGGCTCGACAGATCGTCCGCCGATCCAAGGCCTTCACTGTCATAAGGGGACAGCTGTACAGAGAGAGCGCGACTGGAGTCGGCCAGAAATGCATAACACCAGAAGAGGGTCAGATAATCCTTAATGATATCCACTCGGGGACCTGCGGTCACCATGCGTCCTCTCGGACTATTGTGGCTAAAGCATATCGAGCTGGATTTTACTGGCCAAGAGCAAATGAGATGGCAAAAGAGATAGTCGACAAGTGTGAAGGGTGCCAGTTCTACTCCAACATGTCGCACAAGCCCGCATCAGCCCTGAAGACCATTCCGCTCGTCTGGCCCTTTGCCGTCTGGGGATTGGACATGGTTGGTCCCCTAAGAACGGGCAGGAGTGGATTCACTCATGTACTTGTGGCAGTTGACAAATTTACCAAATGGATCGAAGCTAAGCCCATCAAGAACCTCGATGCTGGCACTGCTATCAGTTTCGTCAGAGGGTTAACATTCAGATATGGAGTCCCGCATAGCATCATCACTGATAACGGGTCAAACTTTGATTCGGACGAGTTCAGAGCATTTTGCGCTTCTCAAGGCACACGAGTCGACTACGCTTCGGTCGCTCATCCCCAGTCGAATGGACAGGCTGAGAGAGCAAATGGTCTGATTCTCAAAGGGCTAAAGCCTCGACTGATGCACGATCTCAAGCATGCGGCAGGCGCTTGGGTCGACGAGCTTCCGTCAGTTCTGTGGGGATTAAGGACCACCCCTAACTGGTCGACTGGAAGGACTCCATTCTTTCTGGTTTATGGAGCCGAAGCAGTCCTGCCGAGTGATCTTCTTCATAATGCACCCCGAGTCGAACTTTACACCGAAGACGAAGCAGAGCAGGCCCGGCAAGACGCAGTCGACCTCTTAGAAGAAGAAAGGGAGATGGCCTTGATCAGATCGACCATTTATCAGCAAGACTTGCGCCGTTTTCACGCCCGGAATGTGAAAAGTCGAGCCTTCCAAGAAGGGGATCTGGTCCTCCGAGTGGATCAACAGAAGCCGCACAAACTTGCTCCTACTTGGGAAGGCCCCTTCATAGTCACCAGAGTCCTCCACAATGGAGCATACCACCTCTACAATGTCGATCGCCAGATCGACGAGCCACGAGCTTGGAACGCGGAACTGCTCCGCCCCCTTTACACCTAAGTTCTCCTTTAGATGAGATGTAATAAGAAAAATAATTTCTACAGTTCATTTTTATCAAAGACAAGAGTGTTCCAATAATGGCTATCACTTTGTTTGCATACAAAACCCCCAGCGGGTGACTTGGCTGCGAATCCGTTTCGCCTAAGTTTGAAAAAATCCTACCGAGTGGAGAGCAATCCTCCCACTCGGGGGCTTAGCTGCAGTCCAGTAATCGCCTAAGTTCTCCCACTCGGAAACTTAGCTGCAGTCAAGCACTCGCCTAAGTTTGAAAAAACCCTACCGAGTGGAGAGCAATCCTCCCACTCGGGGGCTTAGCTGCAGTCCAGTACTCGCCTAAGTTCTCCCACTCGGAAACTTAGCTGCAGTCAAGCACTCGCCTAAGTTTGAAAAAACCCTACCGAGTGGAGAGCAATCCTCCCACTCGGGGGCTTAGCTGCAGTCCAGTACTCGCCTAAGTTCTCCCACTCGGAAACTTAGCTGCAGTCAAGCACTCGCCTAAGTTTGAAAAATCCTACCGAGTGGAGAGCGATCCTCCCACTCGGGGGCTTAGCTGCAGTCCAGTACTCGCCTAAGTTCTCCCACTCAGAAACTTAGCTGCAGTCAAGCACTCGCCTAAGTTTGAAAAATCCTACCGAGTGGAGAGCGATCCTCCCACTCGGGGGCTTAGCTGTAGTCCAGTACTCGCCTAAGTTCTCCCACTCGGAAACTTAGCTGCAGTCAAGCACTCGCCTAAGTTTGAAAAATCCTACCGAGTGGAGAGCGATCCTCCCACTCGGGGGCTTAGCTGCAGTCCAGTACTCGCCTAAGTTCTCCCACTCGGAAACTTAGCTGCAGTCAAGCACTCGCCTAAGTTTGAAAAAACCCTACCGAGTGGAGAGCAATCCTCCCACTCGGGGGCTTAGCTGTAGTCCAGTCCTCGCCTAAGTTCTCCCACTCGGAAACTTAGCTGCAGTCAAGCACTCGCCTAAGTTTGAAAAAACCCTACCGAGTGGAGAGCAATCCTCCCACTCGGGGGCTTAGCTGCAGTCCAGTACTCGCCTAAGTTCTCCCACTCGGAAACTTAGCTGCAGTCAAGCACTCGCCTAAGTTTGAAAAATCCTACCGAGTGGAGAGCGATCCTCCCACTCGGGGGCTTAGCTGCAGTCCAGTACTCGCCTAAGTTCTCCCACTCGGAAACTTAGCTGCAGTCAAGCACTCGCCTAAGTTTGAAAAATCCTACCGAGTGGAGAGCGATCCTCCCACTCGGGGGCTTAGCTGCAGTCCAGTACTCGCCTAAGTTCTCCCACTCGGAAACTTAGCTGCAGTCAAGCACTCGCCTAAGTTTGAAAAATCCTACCGAGTGGAGAGCGATCCTCCCACTCGGGGGCTTAGCTGCAGTCCAGTACTCGCCTAAGTTCTCCCACTCGGAAACTTAGCTGCAGTCAAGCACTCGCCTAAGTAAAAAAACCCTACCGGGTGGAGAGCGATCCTCCCACTCAAGGGCTTAGCTGCAGTCCAGTACTCGCCTAAGTTCTCCCACTCGGAAACTTAGCTGCAGTCAAGCACTCGCCTAAGTTTAAAAAACCCTACCGGGTGGAGAGCAATCCTCCCACTCGGGGGCTTAGCTGCAGTCCAGTACTCGCCTAAGTTCTCCCACTCAGAAACTTAGCTGCAGTCAAGCACTCACCTAAGTTTGAAAAAATCCTACCGAGTGGAGAGCAATCCTCCCACTCGGGGACTTAGCCGCAGTCCAGCACTCGTCTGAATACATGACCAAAGTCCTACACAACAGATCAAAACCACGAAGATATTCAGCAAGAAATTAAGTTTGGATAAAGCTTAAAAGGCCCCAGGCCCCGAATCAAAGTACTCGAGCCCTCGGCTCGACAGAGTTTAAACGGTTACAAATCCACTCGGCATTCCGAGGCAAATTTAAGGAAAGGCATAAAAGTTTTTTTTTCATTCCTCAGGTGGAGGACTGGCAGGGGCGACAAACTCATCCAGGTCGATTCCGTCCGCAATACGAGTGGCAGCAGCAATGAAGGTCTCCATGAAGTCTTGAAAGCTGTGCCTCTTGGTATTGGCGACTTGGATGGCGGCCAACTTCTCTTCTCGCGCCTCCTTGCAATGGACGCGGACTAAAGATAGAGCCACATCAGCGCCGCACCGGGCAGAAGACTTCTTCCACTCCTGCACTCGATCGGGGATTCTGTCAAGTCGAGTCATCAGAGACTCGAGATCATTCTGGAGCATAGACTCTGGCCAAAGTGTCGGATCGATCCACGACATGGCAACCTTCAGCCGAGCCAAGTAATCCACGGCGCCATCGATACAGGATTCCCGTCGGAGCAGATTCATGGCGGCATCATCATTCACCGGAGAATTGATTGGGTCCAAATGCGTTTCAATTCGCCCGGTCTCCTCTTCAAAGTTCTGACAAAACTCTGCATACAAGACCCAAGGATAAGCCAACGATCGCAAACTGAGTCGACACAAAAGAAAACCAGTCGGAATTGAATGCGCACCTTCGAGCTTGCTGTACAACGTCTTGGCGAGACTCCTCAAGTAGCTCTCCAGGTCGTCCCTCCTGCGAGCGACGCCTTCCATCTGCTCGCTCAGGGTGAGGTGCTTCTTCTTCCAATGCGAGCACTCCCTGTTGGCTTCATTCAGAGCGGTCTTCAGCTTGGTATTCTCGTCTTCTATCTGGCTGACCGAAGCCAGCTTCTGTTCAGCCAGAGCAATCTTGTCACCAGCCTCCTTGTGGGCAGCAGCCAAGTCCCGATCCTTCTTCGCTAGAGCCTCGCTCAGTTCTCCTGCAAAAGAAACGATGATTGGTTCAGAAACAGCAGAAGAGTACTCAAGCCTAAAAACAAAACCAGTCGATAGGGTCGTCTTACCAGCAACGCCATCTCTGACCTTCTGTAGCTCCGTTCTGGCCAGCTCCAGATCAAGGGTCAGTTGAATACGCTGCTTCTCCAACTCAGTATAGCGAGACGCAAGCTCACAAGATTTCTGCAAAAGGAAAAATCAGTCGACAGACATCCAAAATAAGTCGCTTCCATGTAACTAAGGAAAAAGGTGACGTTTCTAAGACCACAGCCGAATCAAAAACATTCGACAGTAGTCTCGGGGACTACACCCAGTGGGTGCACTCAGCGTGCCCCCACTGGTTTTTTTTAAAAAGAGTCGAGTGTCCGCAGTCGACCGGATACAGATCCATTCGACATGACTCGACCAGACCAAGAAAGGAATACAGATTCAGAAACGCAATGTAAAGACTACAGTCGACTGCCAGCAGTCCACCGTAGTCTCGGGGACTACACCCAGTGGGTGCACTCAGCGTGCCCCCACTAGTCCAAGAAGGGGAAAACACACCCACTTGGTGTACAGATACAAAGATCTTCAAAAAAAGAGAGGGAGAAAGACTCTTCAAATAATCAAGTATCAAGTCGATTGACCTGGACATTGCTCTGAAGCGCCGAACTTGCGTCATAAGCTGCCTGGCTGGCCTCCCGAGCCTTCTTCACCTGTTCCATCATGACCCCCGCCTGGCGTATAGCCTCCTTCGCAGCAGCCACTTCGTCCTCAGGGGCAGGGTATGCGACGAAAAACGAAGTTGGATTTGCAGTCGACACCGAAGGCTACGTACTCGACAGGGGATTGGCAAAGGTCACAGAAGCCTGAGGGGCATCGCCACCATCCCGAGCCACGGTCTCAGGCGCCAAAGTAGGCTGGGGAGTCCTGTCAGCCGACGACCTTTTAGTCCTCCTCATCCTCAGCGGTTCGTTGTCGTCGTCATCCGGGAGGTCGATAACATGAGGAGGGGCTGCAAGGAGGACTTTCAATCGACCAGAATTGCAAGAAACGACCAGTCGACTCAAAAATAGAACGTCAATAATCGTACCAGGGTTGGAGGTAACAGCGTCCCCCATCTCTTGGTCGTCGTCTTTGGCAGAGACCTCGGAGGTAGCAGCACTGCAAATTTCGAAAAATCAGCCAGTTAGCTTAACGAGTCGACCAAGGATCTATCCTCCATCGACGAAGGAAAACAAGCTTTATTACCCGGAAATAACAGGGACAGTTATCTTCATCTTGGGCAGAGTCTTGGGCGGCTTGGATAGCGTCGTGCGTGGTTGCTTGGGGACCTTCCCAGTCGGTGTTGGAGAAGAAGTCCGAGGGCATTTTGACGACGGCCCAACCGAGGCAGTCGCGTGGCCACGTTCCTGCGCCGAGTCGTGTGCGAGCTTGGATCGCCTTTCCGGGCGGGGAGGGGGGGGGGGGTTCGGCCTCCTCCTCCTCTTCGCTGGAAGAAGACATCATCGCCTCCCTCTCCTTCACCATCCGACTCCCACTCGCCCTGGTCATCCCCGCTCTCACCTCCGCTCCCTTCTCCTTCCTCAGTCGACCCCTGTGCCCCATTGGGCGTCGAGTACATCTCAGTGGTCGCCTGAAAGACAGCAGACAAAACGAAAGTCAATCGACCTACTCAAAATAAGACCAACGCAGAAAACAAAGATCTCAGTCGGGAGCATAAAAACGCACCTGGTCGACCTGATACGAACTGTCGAGTGGAATGACCCTCCTGGCTCCTCGGGGGTTGTCCTTGTTCCCCGTGATGCTTGACAGCCACCCCTCCAACATCTCGTCGGTGACCTCCTCCGGGTGGATCCGAGTGGTGTCCTCGAGGCCATAGTACAGCCACATCGGGTGGTCCCGAGCCTGGAGTGGTTGGATTCGCCTCTTGAGGAAGACTTCCAACAGATCCATCCCCGTCACGCCCTCACGGACAAGTTCAACCACTCGACCCGCCAGTACCTTGACCTGGGCCTTTTCTTCAGGCGTCACCTTCAGAGAAGCAGGCTTTTCAGCTCGATCGAGGGAGAAAGGTGGGAGCCCAGTCGACTGCCCTGGAGTCACCTGATCCTGGCAGTAGAACCAAGTCGCCTGCCAGCCTCGGACTGACTCCGGGAAAGTAATGGATGGGAAACAGCTCTTCCCCCTCGTCTGGATCGCCAAGCCCCCACACAGCTGGATCACTTGTGTCTTCTCATCACTCGACTTGGCCTTCTTGACCGACTGAGAGCGACAGGTGAAGATGTGCTTGAAAAGCCCCCAGTGTGGGCGGCAACCGAGGAACGCCTCACACATAGAAATGAAAGCGGCAAGATAGACTATGGAGTTTGGGGTAAAGTGATGGAGCTGCGCTCCAAAGAAGTTCAAGAAGTTGCGGAAGAAAGAATGGGGCGGCAGAGAAAACCCTCGGTCGATGTGAGTGGCCAGGAGCACACACTCACCGTCGCGAGGTTGGGGTTCGATCTCTCCCCTCGGAAGACGCGTAGCCTTGTGAGGAATGGCTCCCCCCTCAACCAGGTCATCAAGATCCTCCTGCCGGAGCACCGATGGCATCCAGTCACCCTGGATCCAACCTTTGGGCAGGGCCATCCGAGAGGAAGATCCGCCGCGCGCAGACTTCTTCCCCTTCCTCGCCGCCGCCGCCTTCTTCATGCGCCCCAGAGCGGTCGTCTTGCCCTTCACCATCGTCACCGGCGAGATCTCGAGCTGGTTTCCGATGGCTGGGCGAGAGCAGAGGAAGCGGGGGAGGTTGCGAAGAAAGAGAGGAAGAAGGAGAAGAGAAGAGCGCGCGCACTGTTGGGGGACTCCGAGCCGGCAACTTATAAGGGGCCGCTTCCGAGTGGCTGACCAGTAGGCCCAAGCTATCCAGTCAAATCCCATGATAGGCACGCACGCAGTACATGGCGAAAAAGGCGGCGCGGAGATCGAGGAGCCTTCGCATTGTCACTTCCGATTACTGCGGCCGCCCCCGTTCCGCGCGCTTCTCAAAAATCCGAATCCCGCGATATCCGCTGGCTGCAGCACAACTTGTCAAAACAGAAATCCTGCACGCACCGGCGCTCGATGCCTCACAGGTAAAGAAATCCATTCGACGAAAGACCTAGAACGGATCAAGGCGACTGAAAGAGGTTAATGACGTCATCCGTGACAGTCGACCCAAAACGAAGCACTCATATAACCTGAAGAGTCAGTCGGAAAGGTCCCTAACCCCTTTTCTCACTCTAGCCTCGATCCATTCGGGGGCTAATGATGAGGCCATGTACCTACGGTAGGGGCACGGACCTGTCCTAAAGAGCCCTACCGTAGGACATCCCTAGAAGAAGTCACCTTTCAATCAACTTGAAGGTATCCCACTCGACGGGTTGAAGACACTCGACCAAGAAGCTATCACTCGACCATGAAGTCAACCACTCGACCGACCAAAAGACCTGAAGTCACTCCGCAGGCAAATGGTCGGCTATTAAGTAGTCTTTATGGTTATTATGACACTTTATTAGGGACGTTATCAGTAACGCCCCACCTTAAATGTACCTTAAACCCTGCATTACTGAGGGCAGGAGAGGGCTGGCGAACTCTATATAAGCCATCCCCCTCCTCAGTATCAAGGGTTCGCACCCCTGTCATTTACACACGCATAATTCAATCGACCGCCTCCGGGCACCGAGACGTAGGGCTGTTACTTCCTCCGAGAAGGGTCTGGACTCGTAAACCTTGCGTGCTTACAACTTCCCAATAGCTAAGGTCTAGCCTCCTCATACACACCCCCTACCTCACTGTCAGACTTAGAACCACGACACATAGGGAATGCATGTGTCACCTTGTTGCAAATTCCATGAAGAAATTCAAAGGAAAGGTGTATATCGACAATTTATGGCCAACATCTTTGACTTGCAGTGTGAAGAAGCACAACTATCACTTGCGGCAGTTATACATGAATTCCAAAGTGAAAGAATACTTGGAAACACACCACTCCAAGTTATGGGCCAGAAGCCAATTCTGTGAACTGAGCAAAGTTGACTATGTGCACAATAATCTAGCAGAGTCTTTCAACTCAACGATCCGGAAATTAAAGGGTCATTATGTGGTGGATTTTCTTGACAGGATAAGGATAGAATACATGCAAAAATTTCATTATCGTCCAGGAATAGCAGAGGCAAAATTCATGGGCCACATTATCATCCCTACTGTGATGAATGAACTGAAGCAGAAAACAACAGGCTTGGAAATGAACATGACTTTTTGCTCGGGTACCACAGCAGAGATATCATATTTGGATAAAGATAAGAGGGAATGGATATATACAGTGGATTTAGAAGCTAGAACTTGCAGTTGTAGGCAATTGGCAAATAACTGGATTGCCATGCATTCATGCCTTGTTTTCATCACTTCTCTCCCAGGTCGAGCAGGGAACATACAACAGTATGTGCATGATTACTACTCTGTTGCAAGGTTCAAAGCCACATATGCGTATGCCTTGCCTGCTATGGAGGGAAAACAACAATGTGACATGGTGGACCCTGGATTCAAGCTTTGCGCTCCAATTCTGAAGAGAGCAGCAGGCAGACCAAGGAAGAGTCGAATTAGACCTCGCAGCAAAGGAGCTGGACTTGGAGCGAGGAAGCGCAAGTGCACAAGGTGTGGTCTGTATGGTCATTTCGGTAAGTATTGTGATAACACAGTAGATCCAACGTTCGGAGAGAGTTTCAATGAAGGCTTCCATGAAAATGTTGGTTATCAGCCGGTTGCCTCAACAGATGATGAAAATGATGGTCAACAGCTGGTTGCATCAAATGAGGATTTTGACGAGGTTCCAAATGATTATGGTCAACACCCGCATGATGTTGACGATGATCCAAAATATCCTCCAAATGATGATTCAAGTGAGGCTCCAAATGGTGATCCAAGTGAGGCTCCAAATGGTGATCATGGTGATCCAAGTGAGGCTCCAAATGGTGACCAACCTTCTGTTCTTGTGAGTTCTGCTCGGTATGTAAATCTTGCAAATACTACTGTACATTTTATCACTTGACATGATCTCATTACCCTTTATGTTTTGCACAGCTCTGTGGTAGGTTTGAAGAAGACGCGCAAGGTACCGATAACCAAGAGGATAAGAGAAGAAGCAATGAGCACAAGGTGCACGAGGAGCAAAGTGATGGCAAGAAGCTCAAGGAACAGACAAAAGCCCCAACGCTATTTATGAATAATTATGAAACATTATGAATAATGTTGTATTTCTGTTGAATGATGTTGTACCTATGTTAGAACTATGTTTGAATGATGTTGGACCTATGTTAGAACTTCAAATTTGACATGCTATATGGATGTTGGAATTCTTTCGAAACTTTGGTAAACTCACATTCATGAAAAAATGTGCTAAAAAAGAGCTCCAAAGGTAGGGTAAACGGCCTCATTGCTAAGAAAGATTTTTTTGACCTTGTCTAAATGATCCAAATAACTTTCCTACACATATATTCTATATACACAGACTATGTGCGCTGGTTTTTCCTTTTTTTTCCTTTTTTTGAATTTTATTTTGCTCATTTGAATTCTGGTCAAATTTAACTTTGAACAAGATTTAAACAAGTCTAAAACATCAGAATGAAAAACTAAGCCTGGATCCTTCTTAGTCACTCCAAAATGAAGCTGTGGTGTGGTTTTTGAAATTTTCATGAAAAATGTGCTAAAAAAGAGGGGCCCAAAGGTAGGGTGAACGACCTCTTTCTAAGCAAGGTTTTTTTTGACCTTGTCTAAATCAACCAAATAACTTTCCTACACATATATTCTATATATACAGACTATGTGCGCTGGTTTTTCCATGTTTTGTTTTTTTAAATTTGTTTTGCTCATTTGGATTCTGGACAAACTTAACTTTGACCAAGATTTAAACAAGTCTAAAACATCAAAATGAAAGACTAAGCCTAGATCCTTCTTAGTCACTCCAAAATGATGTTGTGGTGAGTTTTCTGAAATTTTCATGTTCATTTCCCCAAAACACTTCTCTTCACTTCATACAAGAGAGTTTGAGATACTTGAGATATCACATAAGACACATGAAGTTTTCGTTTAAATGTATGTAAACCTTGTTTATCAAGTTAAATCGTTAGTATATGACATAAGAAGACTATGTGCGCAGGTTTTTCATTTTTCTGTTTTTATTTAATTTATTATGTTCATTTGAAATCTGGTCAAACCTATCTTTGACTGCTCCAAACCCCTCCCAAACCCCGCTAACCCTAGTGCTGAACAAGGACCGTCCATCTAACCCTAGCGGCGATCAAGGACCGTCTATCTAACCCTTCTAGAAGGATTGTGCGGGGAGGAGGGGGGCGATCCGCGAGATGCAATCTGATTGGCTGGGGGATTGTTTTTTCTCAACAAGTACCGGGCGCGCTGGATGGACGGTTGGGCTGTCTCGCTGTCTGGGCCTGAGAGCTCAGTTAATTGCCCGTCTCAGCCTTTCCAGGCCTGCATGCATGGGAAGGGCGGCGACGTGGGATTGCATGCACGGGAGGCGGACATGCATGCATGCGAGCGAGGCGAGCGACGTGGCCATGCACGTATTGATTCAGAATTATGCCATTGTTCAGACTACGACAGTGGTTCAGATTACAGCAGCAAGTCAGATGCACGCGCCCTGTCAAAGAGCTTCCCTATGAAGTGATTCAGATGCACGCACCCGCCTCATGCATCGTTTCCATGAAAAAATTTAAGGGTCCAAAACTTAACAGATACACACACGCGTCCGATTCACACACGCACCATTCTCATCCCTTCTCTCTTCCTCTCCCACCAACATGCCTATAAATGGGGTGCCTCTCTTCTTCTCCCACTCACCACCCAAAAGCCAGATCCATTCTCTCCAACTTTAAACACCCAAGCGACCGAGCCCTCTCCAAGCGACCAAGTGAAGATGCAGTTCAATGGGCCGACCTTCCTTAGTCCGCCTGTCATGCCGGAGCTGCGCTACCCACCGGGCGTGCTCGTGGAGAGGGAGCTCCGTGTGTGGGCGACTTCAAGGTGGAGGGGGTCCGTCGAACTCACCCGTGCCTTCCTTAGAGCCGGCTATGCCCACCTCCCACGAGGCTCACTTAGGATGTTCACCCTCAACAAGGTTCGTGGCCGCGCCGGCATCCTCCTACTGCTCACGGTCACCTTCACCAACCCGTTTGATGCGTGCGAGCTCCTCGGCCAAGTCTTTTGGTGCGGCTGCGAGTCCATCTTCTTCACGGTGTACAACATCTTCACCAACTACGATTGCATCTTCCCCACTCCAAAATAGATGCACTCCCTTCCCTACGACGAGGAGGAGGAGGAGTGAAGTTGAAGACGATGTTGAAGGGGCGTGCGACCAAGGTGGAAGAAGGATGTCAACATGAAGATGTTCAAGAAGGGGTGCGAGCCCGGAGTCAAGCTCGTCATGTTTTAGTTTTATCATTTTTATTTTGTTGCTTTTCTATGTCGTGCGTGCCGTGTCGTGTCGTGTCGTGTCCGTGAACTATGTAAGGGTACGGTGTGTTACATCTTATCTATACAAGTTATTATGTGTGCTGAAAAATGTCCGTGCCCAAACATATCATTTCTTCCCTAAACCAAGTCATGAACTAACATGCAAATTTATTCCCTTTAAATCCTAAACCAGGTGCCACTCTAACCAGAATCATGTGGCAGTGCAAACATACATTTCTAACCCTCCAAAATTTTAGTGTAAAACAAAGGAAAACCACTCTCACGCGTGTGCAAACATTCAGTACAAACATGCGTTTTCAACCCTAAACCAAATCGCGGTCTCACTATGTATAGCTTCCTTCCCTACCCATGTCAAAGTCTTTCCATCTACCCTAGTGCTTACCACCACAGCCCTAAACGCCACAAACCCACGCGGTCCTGGGTTCGAGTCCCCAGCCGCACCAATTTTTTGTGCATTTTCCACCCTTCATTTTTAGACAATTTATTTTTTTCTCAATGTAATGCCCTTAAAAATGTTCATTAATTTTGGCACCAGGTGTAAACCTCTACCAGAGCTGAGGCACATTTTCCATGACATTTTGGTCTTTGATTTAAATCATGGTGTATTTGAATTGGAGTAATTAAATTGCTATTAAATATTTAACAGCTCCAAAAAAATTCTAAACGTAATTGTTTGGCTCTAGAATAATTCAATTAGCTTCCACAAAAAGTTTCAACATTAAATAAAATGATTTACTGCCTAAATTAAATTAGAACAGAAAACAGAAAACACGCAAGAGAACCCCCGAATGGGCCTAATTGGATGCAGTTGGCCCATTAGTCCAGCCGGCACTTGGCTCTACGCTCTGAATTTGGCCCATAGAGGAACCTTTTTTTTGACATAAAGGCAGAGCAGAGAGCTGCATTTCATTGATCAAAAGTTTCTGAATTCCTTATTTCTTCTCCCTTTTTCAACATATTTAAATGTTGGTCATTTCTTTTTTTTTTCAACATTTAAACAACTTTGACCAACATTTAAACAAGGTGAATTTCTCATATAATTTCAAGCTTACAAATTCCTCCATAATTCATGCCTTTCCATACAATTTCAACATTACACCCAGTGTGATTACCTTACCTACAAATGCCTAAAAGTAATTGCAAATGGGTATTGGTATTTGTGCTTGATCTTCAAGCTTCCTAACCTTCTTCTTCAACATCCTAAGCTCAACACCTAGCTCTCTGTCAGTGCATGCTTCGCCCTCCATCTCTTCTTCCGGAGCTCGTGCTATGGCCACTGCCATTCGTGGCAGCATGCGCAACCATTCTTCATGCTCTTCTTGCAGATCATTCATTAGAGTCTTGGCCAGAGAATTTGTCGGCGTTCTGGGAATGGGGGTCCCCAGACTTGCCTGCCTGCGGCCTGCAGCGTGGCTCAAATGGGGGCCCAGCACGGCCCATCTTCATCAACACAAAACTCAAGACCCTCGCGAGGGGCCAAGCCTCGCGGGGCGGACGACACGGCGCATCCTTAGGCGCAGCCTCATCAGGCTGGCTCGCGAGGAGGCGGAGATATCAAGGCAGGGTACCTCGCGAGGTGCCCATGACGCAAGCCATGACGATCAAGGGTGCCAGGCGGGCGCCAGCGCGCGCAGCGTCCTTCTTTCCTCTTTGGTGCAAAGGGGGCAAGTGTAGCCGCGGAGTACCGAGGCATCAGGCAAAGGTTGCCGTTTTGGTGCAATGAGACCAAGACCAGGAGGACTACGAGACGGAGGTCACCATGGAGCCCAGCACGGCGTCACCATAGAGCCTTTGGCAGGCGGAGACCAACTTTAGTCAGGATAAGTGTACTCGCTGTCCCCCTTCAAATTAGCCCGCATTGTTGGCTCCCTTCCCGCTCAATATTTGGGAAGAGGACCAGGGCCTCTATAAATAGGACTAGCCACTCCCAAAGAAGGGGGATCGAATCTGAATCAGACCGAGAGGATCATCTCGTCTGAGAGAGAGAGAGAGAGAGAGAGAGAGAGAGAAAGGTGGCTGAACTCCTCCTAGCAGTTCATCACCCCAGCCAAGAACAGACCCTCACGAGGCTGTTCTTCCTTGTATTGTTCATCATCACCAGCCCCAGGAGGCAATCCACAAACCACACACTGGAGTAGGGTATTACAACACAACGGTGGCCCGAACCAGTATAAATCTTGTGTTCCCTGTGCAGTTCTTTTAGTAGTTTAGATCCTTGCGAGACGGAGAGGTAGAAGGCGTGATCTCCGCGCGCACCCCAGTGTTCGAACCTTAAGGTTCTGCCGGAACCCGTGATCCGACATTTGGCGCGCCAGGTAGGGGTGCACCGGAATTCGCCTTCCACCACTCCACGCCCCGTCGCGTCGTCATCACCATGCCCGACGACCAGGAGGGCAACCCCGACCCGTGGGCTGCGTGGCCCAAATGCACGAAACCGCTCGCCTCGGGCGACCCCGCGCCCCAGGCAGCTCGCGGTCCGCAGGGCGCTGCGGGCCGTGGGCGACACGGACAGACTTCGGCGACTCTTATGCCGCGGCAGGCATGGTCGGCAGCAAGGGCCTCCAATCACGCTGCGACCACGACACCCTACACCCGCCGGGAGCAGGCAAACTCGAGGGCCGCGCTCACGGTGGCCCGGGAGCTGCTGCGGTGCAGACTGCTGGAGGGCGGCCACGACGTGCTGCTGGAGCGAGTGGAGGAGCTCCTGGGCTTCGCCGCCTCGGGGGCCCACCCCTTCTCCACCCAGCTCCCATTTCAAGCCCAGGGCGACCCGCACGGGGGCTCCGCACGCGCCTGCGGACTCCAAGGCTACTCCAATGCCAGCGAAGCTGTCAGCACCGGACCGGCGGCGGCGCTGCCCCCGCCCCCGGCCCGCGAAGGAGAAGGACTCGACGCGACCCGTGGCCCCGGAGGGCGGCCGCGTTGCCACCCCGCAGCAGGCATGACAGGTGGGACCGCGTGGCATGCGGGGCGTCACGGCGTGGCACTCGAGATGACGGCGACGGAAGAGTATGTGCCCCTCATGATGGACCAAGGACACCCTCACGAGGACGGACAAGGCTCGCTCCTCGGCCCAAGCTGGGGGGACGAGGCAATGGAAGCTGAGCCCTTCCAGGAGCCCTAGGACGAACCCGCTAGCCACGCTGGAGGCAACGATTATCGGGCACCGCTGACTCTTCAGGGACAGGTACACGCTAACCATGGATCGCAGGAGGTGCAGGTCGCCGCGGCTAGCAGCTGCCCCGCTCCCACAGTCTCCTACCCCTCGGGAGGAGGGCGCAGGGGGCTGCTGGAGAGGGGCCGGGATCCGACATCACCACCGCGGCGTTCGGAGCAAGGCGTTCTCAGGAGGTAGGCCCTCTGCTGGGGAGGTGCCTCAGGGCCTGCCCCTGGCAGAGGACCCGTGGTCGTCGGGGGAACCGCTGGTGACCGCTCTACCCCATCGGGCGGCGTCCTGGTTTCCGGTCGTTGCTGATGGCACTAGAGTGTGGCGCAAGGCGGGGCCCTCGTCTGGCGATATGAAGCAAGGCCAGTACCTGTGAAGAAGGCCCAGTGCCTGTGAAGCTCGCCGCCCCGTGACACTCTCACGTAATAATGAGTGGGGCTGTACACGCCCCGGAGTCTCAGGGGTGCCGGCCTCTGGCCCTGGGGCTCCCTCCCACGCCCAGTGGACAGCACTTAGCTCCGCGCTGGTGAGAAGACGTCCAAGACTAGATTAGGTGCCGGACGCGGCCTTTTGTCTGCTTTCTTTGCCTTTCCCTTTGGCTGTATCTTTCCCCCCGCTGGATTTAAGTTGGATTTGGATTTGAGATTTGCGTGTGTTCGGGGAAGGGGTGCTTATTCTCGCTCGAGCTATTTCTCGCGTTCTGGTTACCGCTTCGCCACAGCTGCCTCCCCTCACGAGCCCCTCGCGAGTCAGGTCAGGCCAGGCTCGTGCGCAGCCCAAACTGCCGCTGTTGCTCCATCTTGGGAGGATTTTCGCGTGCCTGCAGAGGTTGTCCTATCCGGAAAAGGCCCAGAGCCTGTGAAGCAAGGCGAGTGCCTGTGAAGCTCTCGCGTTTAGGAAAAGGCCCGGAGCCTGTGAAGCAAGGCAAGTGCCTGTGAAGCTCTCGCGTTCTGGAAAAGGCCTAGTTCCTGTGAAGCAAGGCGAGTGCCTGTGAAGCTCTCGTGTTCTGGAAAAGGCCCAGTGCTTGTGAAGCAAGGCGAGTGCCTGTGAAGCCCTCGCGTTCTGGAAAGGCCCAGTGCCTGTGAAGCAAGGCGAGTGCCTGTGAAGCCCTCGCGTTCTGGAAAGGCCCAGTGCCTGTGAAGCAAGGAAAGTGCCCGTGAAGCTCTTGCGTTCTGGAAAAGGCCCAGTGCCTGTGAAGCTCTCGCGTTCTAGAAAAGGCCCAGAGCCTGTGAAGCAAGGCGAGTGCCTGTGAAGCTCTTGTGTTCTAGAAAAAGCCCAGAGCCTGTGAAGCAAGGCGAGTGCCTGTGAAGCTCTCGCATTCTGGAAAAGGCCCAGAGCCTGTGAAGCAAGGCGAGTGCCTGTGAAGCTCTTGTGTTCTAGAAAAGGCCCAGAGCCTGTGAAGGAAGGCGAGTGCCTGTGAAGCCCTCGCGTTCTGAAAAGGCCCAGAGCCTGTGAAGAAGGCGAATGCCTGTGAAGTCATTGCGCTCAAGAAAAGGCCCGGAGCCTGTGAAGAAGGCCAACGCCTGTGAAGTTTCTCATATGCAACATTCTCACATCCTGAGGACCCAACTAGAGAGCACCCAAGGCGTCGCGCCCTCCTGTAGGCTGCCTCGGAGCCAGCATGGAGCAAAGGTAAACCGGCCCACTGTCAGGCACGAGCGCAATTTGACTACTAATGATATGATGGACACGAGTTTTTACATGAGGGGCTTCCCCTCCCAAAATGCTCTCATGACCATCAGGCCAAACACCTGAGTTCTATTCATGCAGGGTAAAACACAGGAGTAGTACATGGTTAGTCTGACAAATCCCCCAACGCATCCTCGAGGGCGTCTCCTGAGCTGTCGCTGGCATCACTGAACTCGCCCTCGTTGTTCGCGTCACCACCAGCGGCGTCGGGGCCATCCACCACACCGCCCTCGTCGGCAGCCACGATCATGTCGTCGTCATCCGAAGCAAAGGCTCGGATGAGAGCGTCCACGTTGTCCTCCACCCAATCCGCCAGGTCGCCTCGGACGGCCTGGGGAACTGGGGCGATGGCGGCATCAAAGTCGAAGTGGGGATCCATGTCCCAGAGATGGCTGAAGACACGGGAAAAGGCGCGCTTGAGCAGGGCGCGACTCCTCTCCTCCACCAACCTGTCAGCCGTAACCGACCGTGCCTCCAGCTACGTCACCACAATGGTGAAGAACTGCAAGTTGCCGGCATAGTTGATCGTGTGCGGCTCGCCGATGGCTGCCTCACAGATGTTGCCCAAGGCCATGTTAGCCCTCTCCCTGAGCGTGGCGAGCATGGGGCCATGCGCGTGCTCCAGGAGTCGCTGCTGGCGTATTTCGTTGGCATTCTGACGCTCAACGGCCTCAGCCTCTTCCAACCGCTGGCGAAGACGGAGCACCTCGGCTTGGGAGGCGGCCAACTCCTTCTGCGCTGCCTCAAGGGCGGCCCGGGAGGCGTCGGCCCGCCACGTCGCCTCGTCCCGTTGGGCCCTTAGGGCTGCGGTTCTGCCCTCGGCTTCGACCCGGATCATCCCCAGCTTCCCCTCGAACTCACGCTCGAGGCCTTGGCGCGCCGTCGCCACCCGATGACAAACCTCTTCTAGGATGCGCGCTTCCCGCACAGCGACATCGTTTTCCGCCTGCGTCACCAGGCGCTCCCTCGTCTCCAGCCGCTCGTACTCACGGGTGCATTCGGTGGCCTCCAGAACCAATGCTTCCTCACGCTTCTGAAGCTCAACCGGGTCGCCAGAAGCCACCTTCATCGATGCAAGGGCTGCCTCGCGTAGCTCCGCTTGCTCCTCCAGCGAGTGGCACCGGGCCAGGAGCTCGCGAGCCCGCCCCTCCGCCACTTCTCGCCACTGGTCAGCTCTCCGGGCCTCCTCGGTGGCCTGGGATCGGGCCACTTGAGAGGCCTCCAGCGACGCCTTCGCCTCTTCATCATCGAGGTCACGCTGACGACGCGCGAGGGCGATGGTGGCCTCCAGCTCGTGCCTCCCTGCGGCCAGGCGCAGGCCCTCGGCCTCCAGGCGAGCGTCTTCGTCAGCAAGCTCCTCCCCAAGCAAGTCCACCGCGTCGGCCACTCGTCGAAGGAACCCTTGGCGGCGAGCGCGGCGCTCTCAGGCACGCTCAAGCATGTCTTCCATGCCATCATCCACCCCAAGCAAGCACCGGGGGCCGCTAATCATCGTCCCTCCTCCGGGCTGGGGGCTGGCGCCCTCGCGACGGCCGGGCGCGCCCCATCAGAAGCCCGGCCTAGGGCCAGCCCGCCTCTCGATGAGGGGCGCAGGAGGCGCCTCAACCAGTCGCAGTCCCCGGCCAGACGGGAGGCACCTGACAGACTGGCTATTCCCTGAGAGGGCCCGCGAAGGAGAAGCGCAGGGAGTGAAGGGCCGCGGTGCACCTCGAGATGGTCCGCCCCATCAGACGCCCTCACCACGAGGGCAGAGCTGCTCGGAGCATTTGAGGATGGTAGAAGAGACGAAGCCAAGGGAGGCAGCACCTCGGCGACTTCCGCGAGCTCAGTCGGAAGGGGCCTGCGGAGCAAGGATTAGCGAAAGCAACAAGAGGATCACGAGCCAGAGAGGAAGAAGACTTACTCGTCAGTGGCGAAGTACTTCCTGCGCTTCAGCACGTGACAAGGGAAGTCATCACCCAGGGCCTCCCTCTTCCTCCGGAGGGCCTCAAAGTCCACGCGGAAGCGGCCCAAGAGAAGAGCACAAGGATCAACCTGCCGCGAGGATGGAGCATCAGAGCGGTCCACGTCAGTGGCGCCTGCCTGGCGCATGCCTTCCATTACCTCACCAGAAGGCGCGGCTGGGGCCTCCAAGGCCTCAGCCCCGGGCGCTGGGAGCGGCTGCTTGCCACCTTCAGCCGCAGCGGCACGGGCCTCAGGAGCTGTCCCCTCGCGAGCGTCACCCGGCGCTGCCACCTCATCAGGAGCCCCCTCGGCCTCAGGCGCCTCCTGCCTCCCCGCTCCGCCACTTGAGGAGGAGTCGCCTTGGCCAACTGGGAGAGCAGTCACCACCATTGGATTCTCGCGAGGTCCTTGGAGGCTGGCGGGGCACAACCCCCACTCATCGAAGACGGGCATCTGCCTCACGAAGTCGGCCCTGCTCTGGCAGAGATACAACAAGGCCCCTCCCCGCCGGACGTTGCCGGGGTTGGGGTCCCCGGCCAAAGTCAAGAGCGTCGACTTCAGCGCCACAGGAGCCAGGTCTTCTTCCTGGAGCCTCATGTTATCCTCGCGCCCATGGAAGGCCCACATCCGGCGAGAGTGGCGCTACAGGGGAGCGACGTGGCACAACAGAAACTCCTTCACCACTTTGGGCGCTGTCACGCCGAGCTTCCTCAGGAGCGTGAAGCGGGTCCAGACGAAGACGAGCCGGGGGTTCTTGAGCGTCTCCTGACCCCAACCCGAATTGGGGACAGCAAGCGAGGTCGGCTCCGATAGCAGGGGGCTGGGCACCCCTGCGTCCACGTACAACCACCGCTCACGGAACCCAACCGCGGGCTGGGGAAGTTTGAAGTCAATCCCAGAGGCCTCGGTCTCAGGCTCGGCAGCAAAGCTCGCGCAAGCCCAGCGTTGGGAGGGGTCGACGAGACGCAACGAGAAGAAGTGGCACAACAGGGCAACCGAAGGAGGGATGCCCACCATGGCTTCGCAAACGAAGGAGAAGACCAAAAGGAGGGTGATGGACTCAGGACTTAGATGCATCGAGTGGATCTGATAATGGGAGAGAATGACATTGAAGAAATCGGAGAAGGGGGGAACCAGACCCGCCCACAAGGCGTCGGTAAAACATGGGACCTCGGTTGCTATCCTGTCAATGGAGAAGTGGGACGCAGGCCAGGCCGTCGTCCTCCCGCACTTGTTGAAGACGGTGGCCAAAGCCAAGCTGTCCCTGCCCAGGCACTCTTGGGTGAGTACGATCGACTGGCCGACGACGGGGGCCACCGATGGCGGCACACAAGACGAAGGCATGGGTTTCTCCCCTCTCTCCTTCCTCGTCGGAGTCATGGCGATGGGAAGGAGGGGGAAGATTCGAGTTTGGATTAGAGGCGGGAGCAGGCGTTCAAAGGAAGGAAGAGCAGGGGACGCTCGAGCAACGGGAACGGGAGCGGCTGTGTGAAACTGCAAGTCCGCCTAGCAGGGCGCATAATAAGGAGGCGTGGGGGGAACAGTGCCGCCCACGTCCCATCGCCCGCCACGCGGCGCCCAAGGCCGCAGGCTGTTAGGGCCCGCGGTGCTTCGCCCTTGCCCTTTCGCCTCTCGGCACGGCCAAGTCCATGCGTGCCTTGGGCCCGGGGGCTACTGCCGGTGTTCTGGGAACGGGGGTCCCCAGACTTGCCTGCCTGCGGCCTGCAGCGTGGCTCAAATGGGGGCCCAGCATGGCCCATCTTCATCAACACAAAACTCAAGACCCTCGCGAGGGGCCAAGCCTCGCGGGGCGGACGACACGGCGCATCCTCAGGCGCAGCCTCATCAGGCTGGCTCGCAAGGAGGCGGAGATATCAAGGCAGGGTACCTCGCGAGGTGCCCATGACGCAAGCCATGACGATCGAGGGTGCCAGGCGGGTGCCAGCGCGCGCAGCGTCCTTCTTTCCTCTTTGGTGCAAAGGGGGCAAGCGTAGCCGCGGAGTACCGAGGCATCAGGCAAAGGTTGCTGTTTTGGTGCAACGAGACCAAGACCATGAGGACTACGAGACAGACGTCACCATGGAGCCCAGCACGGCGTCACCACAGAGCCTTTGGCAGGCGGAGACCAACTTTAGTCAGGATAAGTGTACTCGCTATCCCCCTTCAAATTAGCCCGCATTGTTGGCTCCCTTCCCGCTCAATATTTGGGAAGAGGACCAGGGCCTCTATAAATAGGACTAGCCACTCAGAAGGGGGATCAAATCTGAATCAGACCGAGAGGATCATCTTGTCTGAGAGAGAGAGAAAGGTGGCTGAACTCCTCCTAGCAGTTCATCACCCCAGCCAAGAACAGACCCTCACAAGGCTGTTCTTCCTTGTATTGTTCATCATCACCAGCCCCAGGAGGCAATCCACCAACCACACACTGGAGTAGGGTATTACACCACAACGGTGGCCCGAACCAGTATAAATCTTGTGTTCCATGTGCAGTTCTTTTAGTAGTTTAGATCCTTGCGAGACGGAGAGGTAGAAGGCGTGATCTCCGCGCGCACCCCAGTGTTTGAACCTTAAGGGTCTGCCGGAACCGGTGATCCAACAGCATTGACTCGAAGAAAGAAGCATTTCACTTGCATGAATGCCAACCAGATCAACCCATTGCTCAAAGATCCCGACCACGAAAATGGTGCAATTGTCCCGATTCTTACCCCATTCTCGTTGCACACGCAGAACGAACGATTTTGGTTCCTCGGTGTGTGAGAAACCCTGCAATCAACGCCCTCCCAGCACCATGGACAGACGAAGATAGGCATCTCCACACGCGCCGGGCTCTGCATCCACGAGATGGCGCGGGAGCTAGATGAAGACATGGAGCTCGGAGCCGAAGGGGATCTCAACACTGAACGAAATATGCCCTAGAGGCAATAATAAAGTTATTATTTATTTCCTTATATCATGATAAATATTTATTATTCATGCTAGAATTGTATTAACCGGAAACATAATACATGTGTGAATACATAGACAAACGGAGTGTCACTAGTATGCCTCTACTTGACTAGCTCGTTGATCAAAGATGGTTAAGTTTCCTAACCATAGGCATGAGTTGTCATTTGATTAACGGGATCACATCATTAGGAGAATGATGTGATTGACTTGACCCATTTTGTTAGCTTAGCACTTGATCGTTTAGTTTGTTGCTATTGCTTTCTTCATGACTTATACACGTTCCTATGACTATGAGATTATGCAACTCCCGTTTACCGGAGGAACACTTTGTGTACTACCAAACATCATAACATAACTGGGTGATTATAAAGGTGCTCTACAGGTGTCTCCAAAGGTACTTGTTGGGTTGGTGTATTTCGAGATTAGGATTTGTCACTCCAATTGTCGGAGAGGTATCTCTGGGCCCTCTCGGTAATGCACATGACTTAAGCCTTGCAAGCATTGCAACTAATGAGTTAGTTGCGGGATGATGTATTACGGAACGAGTAACGAGACTTGCCGGTAACGAGATTGAACTAGGTATTGAGATACCGACGATCAAATCTCGGGAAAGTAACATACCGGTGACAAAGGGAACAACGTATGTTGTTATGCGGTCTGACCGATAAAGATCTTTGTAGAATATGTAGGAGCCAATATGGGCATCCAGGTCCCGCTATTGGTTATTGACCAGAGAGGTGTCTCGGTCATGTCTACATAGTTCTCGAACCCGTAGGGTCCGCACGCTTAATGTTCATTGACGATATAGTACTATGAGTTATGTATGTTGGTGACCGAATGTTGTTCGGAGTTTTGGATGAGATCATGGATATGACGAGGAACTCAAGAATGGTCCGGAAGTAAAGATTGATATGTGGATAGTAGTGTTTGATATCCGGAAGGGTTCCGGAATTCATCGGAAGGGGTTACGGATGTTTCCCAAAATGTTTGGGCACGAGATCACTTTATCTAGGCCAAAGGGGAAAGCCCACGAGGTTTTTGGAAAGCGCAAAAGGAAGTTTTGCGGAGTCCAGGGGCCAGACGCCAGGGTCCCTGGCGTCTGGGTCCAGACGTCGGGAACCCTGGCGTCTGGCCCTGGAGTCCGAGGACTCTTTTCTTTCGGGTGAAACCGACTTTGTGGAGGCTTTTACTCCAAGTTTCGACCCCAAGGCTCTACATATAAATAGAGGAGCAGGGCTAGCACCCAAGACAGATCAAGAAACACCAAGCCGTGTGCCGGCAACCCCGTCCCCTCTAGTTTATCCTCCGTCATAGTTTTCGTAGTGCTTAGGAGAAGCCCTGTGGATATTGTTCTTCACCAACACCGTCACCACGCCGTCGTGCTGCCGGAACTCATCTACTACTTCGCCCCTGTAACGCCCACGATGCGGCTATATCTCCCACGTGTCGAAGCATGACTTAGAGGCATAGCCGCATTGTAAGCAATGTCGCAAGTGGGGTAATCTTCACACAACCCATGTAATGAATAAGAAAAGTGGTACATAGTGGGCTTACAATCGCCAAGTCACACAATACATAAATAACATTACATTCATCCAGATACAATGAAGATCCGACTACGGAACCAAAATAAAGACAACCCCCAAATCCATAATGTCCCCGATCGCCCCAACTGGGCACCACTACTGATTGTCTGGAAAAGAAACGTAGTATCGTCCTGAGTCCTCATCGAACTCCCACTTGAGCTCAGTTGAATCTCCTGGAATGGTATCATCGGTCCCTGCACGGTGTAATCTGTGAGTCACGGGGACTCAATAATCTCACACCCTCGCGATCAAGACTATTTAAGCTTATAGGTAGGGTAAAAGGTATGAGGTGGAGCTGCAGCAAGCACTAGCATATATGGTGGCTAACATACGCAAATTAGAGCAAGAAGAGAAGGCAAGGCACGATCGAGAAACTATGATCAAGAAGTGATCCTAGAACAACCTACATTCAAGCATAACACAAGACCGTGTTCGCTTACCGGACTCCGCCGAAAAGAGACCATCACGGCCACACACTCTATTGATTCATTTTAATTAAGTTAAGTTTAAGGTTTTCTACAACCGGACATTAACAAATTCCCATCTGCCCATAACCGCGGGCACGGCTTTCGAAAGTTCAAATCCCTGCAGGGGTGTCCCAACTTAGCCCATCACAAGCTCTCACGGTCAATGAAGGATATTCCTTCTCCCAAGACAATCTGATCAGACTCAGAATCCCGCTTACAAGACATGTCGACAATGGTAAAACAAGTCCAGCAAAACCACCCGAATGTGCCGACAAATCCCGACAGGAGCTGCACATATCTCGTTCTCAGGGCACATCGGATAAGCAATCCGTACAACTAAAACCAACCCTCAGGTTTCCCCGAGGTGGCGCTGCAAGGGGCTCTAGTTTGGACCAACACTCAGAGGAGCACTGGCCCGGGGGTTTAAAATAAAGATGACCCTTGAGTCTGCGGAACCCAAGGGAAAAAGAGGCTAGGTGGCGAATGGTAAAACCAAGGTTGGGCTTTGTTGGAGGAGTTTTATTCAAGGCGAACTGTCAAGGGGTTCCCATTATAACCCAACCGTGTAAGGAACGCAAAAATCAAGGAACATAACACCGGTATGACGGAAACTAGGGCGGCAAGAGTGGAACAAAACACCAGGCATAAGGCCGAGCCTTCCACCCTTTACCAAGTATATAGATGCATTAAAAAGACAAGATATAATAGTAATATCCCAACAAATAAACATGTTCCAACAAGGAACAAACTCCCATCTTCACCTGCAACTAGCAACGCTATAAGAGGGGCTGAGCAAAGCGGTAACATAGCCAAACAACGGTTTGCTAGGACAAGGTGGGTTAGAGGTTTGACATGGCAATATGGGAGGCATGATAAGCAAGTGGTAGGTATCGTAGCATAGGCATAGCAATAGAGCAAGCATCTAGCAAGCAAAGATAGAAGTGATTTCAAGGGTATGGTCATCTTGCCTGCAAAGTTCTCCGAGTTGACGTTAGCTTGATCCTTGTAAGCGTACTCAACTGGTTCCTCGATCACGTACTCGTCTCCCGGCTCTACCCAAGCAAGAACACAAGCAAGGGGAGACACAATCAACCATAGTGCAATGCGCAAGCAACATGATGCAAAACATGGCATGATATGCGGGATGTGATATGCGATGCATATGCATGCTTCGGAAAGGAAAGATTTAACATGACCAAAACTTGGAAAACCAAGAGTTCCACTGGAAAGATGAGTTGATTTCGGTCGAAATCGATATAAAGATCACCGGAATCGGATGCAAGGTTTGCAAATGACAAGCGAAACAAATATGGCACCGATCTGCGATTAACAACACGAGGCCATCTAAATGCATCAAGAACAACAAGCTACTGCACTTTAACATAACAACAAATCACATGGAAGTGATCCACTCAAGATGCTTGACAAAAGATGAACACTGAGCTACGGCTAATTCACTCAAAAGCAGGTTCAAACAAGCATGGCAAAAATGCAAAAGATAACATGTTATAGACTTAGTGAAAATAACATGTCAGGAATTTAACATCAGGAAGCAATGTTTAGAGCACGATAACAACATGCTACATGAACATACCATGGCAAAGCAAGGCATGGCATGAAGCTACTCAAAGCATACAACAAAAGTCCCTTACTGACCATACGCCAAAAGGGATCAGAAAATACAATGGCAACCATGGGTACATAGCAACTTTCCTTAACAGATTCTGACTTAGCAGAAAACTGGAACATGGCAAAAAAGATTCACGTAGGAATGTTTACGAGCTCGAAGCACTCACCACAAGGCATGGCATGCCAAAATGAGCATACACACAACAAGTAGACATGGCATCGAAGCTAAACATGGCAAGAACAACCTCATAGCATGCATGGATCAACTACAATAACCTCGGCAAAATTGCTTAACATGTAAACAATCTGCCAGGAACATTTTATAGCAAAAGTAGAGCTCAATTGAGTCAAGCTAGGGTGCTCCATAATTGCAAACAAAGACATGGATGGATAGAGCATAACAATATCTCAAAATGATCCTTAGTGAACATGCTCAAAAGACGCATGGATCACTCTGTAGCAACAAGAATACATGGCATAAAAATATTATCAGGGAAAAGACTTAGAAATTCTAAGTCCCTGAAATCAGCAACATTACTAGAGCTACTTTGCATGCTTGTGCTAGTCACCACAAAGATCACAAAAATACATGGCATACACCCCTGTAAAGATGGCATGGCATACTTCAAAACACATGTAGGGCTCAAGATCATAGGAGGCACACATTAATCATGGAAAAAATGACAAATGTCCAAATACCGATGAGAATTTGAAACTAACATTGCATAGCACTCTTGCAACAGCATTTAGGGCATCAAGATGAACTCAAATGAACATGGAGCGATGGAGTGAAATGAAGTACTCGTCGAGACGAACAATTTGATATGCTACACGCCCAAAACAGAGCCACGGTTGAAGAGTTATGATGCGATGAAAAACGCTAAAAATTACTGGGACTTAGGGCAAAAATTAGGTCAACCTCTCAGATCTGTATCTAGATCTGGCACGTTCTTCGAGGTTCGTTGGAGGGGGCTCGCCGAAGACGTGCCGGAGACATGCCGGAGTCGAGGGAGAGGGGCGGTGCCACTGGATCCGTCGCCGGGGTCCCCGTCGGCGACGAGGGCGGCACGGCGGACGGCGGAAGGAGGCGGAGGATGGCGTGGCAGGCCGGGCGGCAGAGGCGGCGGTCGCCGACGATGGCGGCGGGCGGCGGGTGCCGACGAGGTGAGAGCGCGGCGGTGCGGCGAGGAGGGAGCGGGCGCGGGCGCAGTCGGGCGGCGCCGGGCGGAGCGGGCCGCGGGGGCTGGAGTAGGGCCCGGGGGCCTCGGCGATGTGGGGCGGCGGGGCGCCACGTGGCGGGCGGCGACTGGTGCGGAGCGGTGGCGGAGATTCATCCGGCGCGCGGAGGGGAAGGGGGGCTAGGTTTAGGGTGGAAATGATCCAAGAATTTCGGTGGAGGTGCCTTTTTATAGGTAGAGGGAGCTAGGAGGCTCCAAATTGAGCACAGTTTGCAGCCACGCGATCGTGATTGAACGACCGAGATGATGGATGGGGTTTAGGTGGGTTTTGGGCCACTTTGGAGAGGTGTTGGGCTGCAACACACACGAGGCCTTTACTGTAACGCCCCAGATATAACTTTCCCAATTTGTACTCCAACTCTTGCCATTTCCAGCATTAAGTTATATTTATTTCTTGGGTTCGGGTCTTTGTCTCCGTGTGTTGTTTTTGTTTTCGTGCATCTCATATCATGTCATCACGTGCATTGCATTTGCATACATGTTCAGCTCATGCATTCGAGCATTTTCCCCGTTGTCCGTTTTGCATTCCGGCGCTTCGTTCTCCTTCGGTGGCCATTTCTAGATTTCTTTCGTGTGTGGGGATTAAACATTTCCGGATTGGACCGAGACTTGCCATGTGACCTTGGTTTACTACCGGTAGACCGCCTGTCAAGTTTTGGGTCATTTGGGCTTCGTTTGATACTCCAACAGTTAACCGAGGGACCGAAAAGGCCTCGTGTGTGTTGCAGCCCAACACCCCTCCAATTTGGCCCAAAACCCACCAAACTCTGCTCCATCATCTCGGTCGTTCGATCACGATCGCGTGGGCAAAAACCGCACCTCATTTGGACTCTCCTAGCTCCCTCTATGCCTATAAATACCCCTTCCATTCGGATCACTTCTTCCCCCGTCCAAAACCCTAAAAAAATCCCCGCGCCGAGCCGGACATGTCCGTCCCGGCCCGGACAAACGCCGCCGCCGCCCGCAGCCACTGAGGGGCTGCCACGTGGCAACCGCCGCCGCCGCCGCCGTGGAGGCCCACAAGCCCGGAGCCGCCCCCCGCGGCCCGAGTCGCCCACCGCCGCCTCCTTCCACGCGCCCCGCCGCCAGAGCCGGCCGTCCGCCGCTGTCAGCCACCTCGCCGCAGCGCCGGCGTGCTGCCCCAGCCACCGCCGCCCGCCGCTCCCTCCTCCACCTCGCCGCTCCCCGCCATCTTCGGCCAGATCCGGACCGGAGCCGGCCGGATCCGGCGCGCTGGCCTTCTTCCCCGACAACTCCGGCGAGTCTCCGGCGTCTACAGTGGTTCCGGTGAACCTCGGGTTCCGTGCGGATCTGGATCCAGATCTGAGAAATCCCTCCTCGGTTGACTTGTCTCCTAACCCTAATTTTTCGTGCCATGTTTGACTGCTCATATCTCCGCATCCGTAGCTCCGTTTTGGACATATGATATATCAAAATCTTCGTCTCGACGAGTACATCATTTCATTCCATTGCATCATTTGCATTTGAGTTCATCTTGATGCCCAAAATGCTGTTAGAAGGAGGCATCGTGAGTTAAATTGCAGATCCATTAGCTCATCATTGACTTTTGTCATTTTTGCCATGATTATTGTGTGCATGATATGCCTGTGCCCCTTTGGGATGAATTGTTAAGCATTTCGTCTTCTTTCCAGAGGTGCCACCCATGCATTTTTAGGATGTGTGTGGTGTCTTGTGCAAGCTTGCAAAGCGGGGCACCTGAGTAATCTGTTTTTAGGGACTTAGTGATTTTTCACTAAGTCTGGGATGTTTTAGTTCATGATGCCATTTGTCCAGCTTGTTTCCTAATGATCCGTGCCTCTTTTGAGGATGATCAGTAAGGGAGTTTTTATATTTATGTTGTGCTCTATCCATCCATATCTTTACTTGTTATGTTGGAGTACCCTAGGTTGAGTCAATCGAGCTCAACTTTTGCATCGTGGTTAATTTGGGCAGATCGTGAACTCTTTTGCGATTTTGCCGGTGCTATTGCTAGTGATCCATGCATGCTATGCCATTGTTCTTGCCATGTATAGCTATAATTTTGTGCCTTTTATGGATATATTCTTGCCTTGCCATGACTTGCACCGTAGTGAGTGCATCGAGCTCGTTTACATGCCTCCGTGAGTTATAATTTCAGCATGTTTCAGTTTTCACTAAGTCTGAAAACTGATTGTGTTTTATCTATGTTCGTATGCTCGTTAGAGTATTTTGTGAACCCTTTTGACCCCAGGTCACTTTGGATGTTTTGTTAAGCTCGTTGAGTAGCTCCATGCCATGCTCTTACTTGCCATGTTCAGGTTATGTTTCATGTTGTTTTGCTGCTCCGAAGAGAGCATCGTGGTCTGAGATTTCAGACTAGTGTTAATTTCACTAAGTCTGAAATCTGTTTTGCTTATTCGTTTTTGCCATGCTTGTTTGAACCCCTTAATGGATGAATTTGCCCATGGCTCAGTCCTAGTGATTTGTTAAGCATCTTGTGTACATCCCTGCCATGTATTTTGTTTTCATGTTTGGTGGCTGTAGCATGTTCATTTCGTTGCATTTAGGAGCCTACTTGCTGTAAATCGCAGATCGGTTCGTTTCGTAAAACGCTTGCCATTTCCAAACCGTAGCTCCGATTCCTATGATCTTTATATCATTTTCAGGGGATTTCTTCCCCTCTATCCAGTGGCACACTTGGTTATCCAAGTTGAGGCCAGGTTCATGCATTTCCTGTCACGTCTTGCATTTTGCATCCCGCATCGCATCCCGCATAGCATACCATCTTTCCATATTATTGGTTGCCCTTGCACGTGGTTGATTGTATCCTTGTTGCTTGTTTGTGTTGTTGGGTAGAGCTGGGAGACGAGTTCGCTAACGAGGAGCCCGTTGAGTTTGCTTTTGAGGATCCAGTCAACTCTGACAACTGTGCAGGCAAGATGATCATACCCTCGAAATCACTACTATCTTTGTTATGCTAGTTTGCTCGCTCTTTTGCTTTGCCAATGCTACGATGCCTACCACTTGCTTGTCAGCCTCCCAATTGCCATTATTGAGCCTCTAACCCAACATTGTCCTAGCAAACCGTTGATTGGCTATGTTACCGCTTTGCTCAGCCCCCTTCTTATAGCGTTGCTAGTTGCAGGTGAAGATTGGAGCCGTTCCTTGTTGGAACATTTATTTACTTGTTGGGATATCATTATATTGCCATGTTATCTTAATGCATCTATATACTTGGTAAAGGGTGGAAGGCTCGGCCTCTCGCCTAGTGTTTTGTTCCACTCTTGCCGCCCTAGTTTCCGTCATATCGGTGTTATGTTCCCGGATTGTTGCGTCCCTTACGCTATTGGGCTATAATGGGAACCCCTTGATAGTTCGCCTTGATTAAAGCTTTTCCAGCAATGCCCAACATTGGTTTAACCATTTGCCACCTACCCCTTTTTCCCTTGGGTTTCCGGAGCCCGAGGGTCATCTTTATTTTAGCCCCCCACGGGCCAGTGCTCCTCTGAGTGTTGGTCCGAACTAGAGTCCTGTGCAGCGCCCCCTCGGGGAAACTCGAGGTTTGGTTTTAGTTGTATGGAGCGCTCATCTGAGTGTGCCCTGAGAAAGAGATATGTGCAGCTCCTATCGGGATTTGTCGGCACATTCGGGCGGTGTTGCTGGTCTTGTTTTAACCTGTCGAATCAACTTGTTGTACCGAGATACCGAGTCTGATCGGTGTGTCTTGGGTGGAGGCCTATTCCTTCGTTGACCGTGAGAGCTTGTTATGGGCTAAGTTGGGACCCCCCTGCAGGGATTGATCTTTCGAAAGCCGTGCCCGCGGTTATGGGCAGACGGGAATTTGTTAATGTTCGGTTGTAGATAACTTGAACCTTAATTAATTAAAATGAATCAACTGAGTGTGTTGCCGTGATGGCCTCTTCTCGGCGGAGTCCGGGAAGCGGACACGGTGTTGGAGTTATGTTTGCGCAGGTTGCTCTCTAGTTTCTCGCTCGTGCTTTGCCTCCTCTTCTCGCTCTCTTTTGCGAATAAGTTAGCCACCATATATGCTAGTCGCTTGCTGCAGCTCCACTTATCCATTACCCCTTTCCTACCTATTAAGCTTAAATAGTCTTGATCGCGAGGGTGCGAGATTGCTGAGTCCCTGTGGCTCACAGATTACTATCACACCAGATGCAGGGACAGATGATACAGCTCCAGATGGCACGCTCGAGCTCAAGTGGGAGTACGACGAGGACTCTCAGCGTTACTATGTGTCTTTTCCTGATGATCAGTAGTGGTGCCTATTCGGGGTTAGATTCAGGGCCTTGTCACATGTTGGGGGTCTTTTCTATTTTGGCGCCGTAGTCGGGCCATGAGTGAATTGTATGATGGATGTTATTTATGTACTTTGACGTGACGTGGCGAGTGTAAGCCAACTATGTTATTTCCCCTTTATATTATTTATATACATGGGATGTGTGATGATTTCCCGACTTGCGACATTGCTTTCAATGCGGCTATGCCTCTAAGTCGTGCCTCGACACGTGGGAGATATAGCCGCATCGAGGGCGTTACATTTACGGTCCCTCGGTTAACCGTTGGAGTATCAAACGAAGTCCAAATGGCACGAAACTTGACAGGCGGTCTACCGGTTGTAAACCATGGCCGCTTGGCAAGTATCGGTCCAATCCGAGAATGTTTAACACCCGCACACGAAAAGAGGTAGAAAGGGACACCGTAGGACATAGGAGCGCCGGAATGCGAAACGAACAACGGGGAAAATGCTCGGATGCATGAGACGAACACGTATGCAAATGCGATGCACATGATGACATGATATGACATGCATGACAAAGACAAAACAACACGAAGACAAAAACCCGACAAGGAGGAAATATCATAACTTAGTGCCGAAAATGGCAAGAGTTGGAATACAAATATAGCAGGTTACATATGGGGCGTTACAACACTCCACCACTATGAAAGGATCTCGTCCCGAGATCTAGGACTAGAAAAACTCCGGATATTCGGAACGGAGGTGGTCCTTGAGTTCCCAGGTGGCTTCACGGTCGGAATGGTGTGACCACTTCACTTTCGGGAATTTGATAGACTTGTTGCGAGTCTTGCGCCCAGTTTATTCAAGAATAGCAACGGGATGCTCATGATAAGACAGGTCTTCTTGGAGATCAATCTCTTCGAAGTTGATGGTGCGGTCAGGAGTCTTGAATCACTTGCGAAGCTGAGACACATGAAACACATCGTGCATGTTTGCAAAGTTGGATGGAAGCTCAAGTTGATAGGCGAGATCGCCTCATTTGCCAATGATCTTGAAAGGACCCACATATCTAGGGGCAAGCTTCCCTTTGATACCGAAGCAACGAGTACCTTTCATTGGAGAGACGCGGAGGTAGACGTGGTCTCCGATCTCGAAAGCCAAGTCACGATGTTTGCTATCATAGTAATTCTTCTGGCGCGATTGCGCGGCTTTGAGATTTTCATGAATGAATTTGCACATTTCTTTAGCCTCTGTGACAAGTCATTGCCAAGAAGTTGGCGTTCACCAGTCTCTGACCAGTTAAGAGGAGTACGGCACTTCCTGCCATAGAGAATCTCGTATGGGGCCTTGCCCGAACTCGCTTGGAAGCTGTTGTTGTATGAGAACTCGGCATATGGAAGACAATATTCCCACTTCATACCAAAATAAATGACACAAGCCCTGAGCATATCTTCAAGAATCTAATTGACTCGCTCGACTTGGCCACTAGTTTGAGGATGAAAGGTTGTGCTGAAGCGAATGTTGGTGCCCATAGCCTTCTAAAAAGAATCCCAAAACTTGGAGGTGAAGATGCTACCACGATGTAAAGATATCAACTGCGGAATGCCGTGCAGAGAGACAATCCTGGAGGTATATAGCTCTGCCAACTGAGCTGCTGTGATAGATTCTTTGATAGGAAGAAAATGAGCCACTTTAGTGAGCTTGTCGATGACAACGAAGATAGCATCATTGCCATGCTTGGACTTTGGAAATCCAGTCACGAAGTCCATCTCAATATGGTCAAACTTCCATTCTGGAATGGCAAGAGGTTGGAGGAGGCCAGCTGGTCGTTGGTGTTCTGCTTTCACTCTTCTGCAGACATCACATTCATTCACGAACTGAGCAATCTCGCGCTTCATTCGAGTCCACCAATACGACTGCTTGAGGTCATGATACATCTTTCTACTTCCAGGGTGAATAGAGAGGAGTGAATTGTGAGCTTCGTTCATAATGACTTTACGAAGGTCACCTTTAGGAACAACAATGCGATCCTCAAAGAATAGAGTATCCTTGTCATCAAGGCGATAACACTTGTACTTGGGTTGGCTCTTGGCAATCCCAATCTTCACCTTCTTCACCATAGCATCAAGAAGTTGAGCCTCACGAATCTGATCTTCCAAAGTAGGAGAGACTTGGAGGTTGGCAAGGAATCCTTGAGGAACAACTTGGAGATTAAGTTTGCGGAAAGCTTCACAAAGCTCCAGTTGGTAGGGCTTGATAATCAAACTGTTGCAGTAAGCCTTCCTGCTCGAAGCGTCCGCAATTACATTGGCCTTGCCTGGAGTATATTCAATACTCGGATTATACTCTTGAATCATTTCGACCCAATGAGTCTGCCTAAGGTTGAGGTTTGGCTGAGTGAAGATGTACTTGAGACTCTTATGATCAGTGAAGATGTCCACTTTTCTTCCCAACAAGAGATGTCTCCATGTTAAAAGAGCATGGACAACTGCCGCCAACTCGAGGTCATGAGTGGGGTAGTTCTTTTCGTTGGGCTTCAACCGGCGAGAGGTATAGGCCACAACTTTCTTATCTTGCATCAACACTGCACCGAGACCTTGAAGGGAAGCATCACAGAAGACCTCGAACGGTTTGGATTCATCAGGAGGAGTCAGAACTGGAGCAGTGACTAACTTCTCTTTGAGGGTGTTGAAAGCGATGTCACATTCAGGTGACCAGACATACTTCACATGTTTCTGGAGAAGGTTGGAAAGAGGCTTCACGATCTTAGAGAAGTTCTCAACGAACCTTCGACAGTAGCTTGCAAGCCCAAGGAAGCGGTGGAGTTGCTTCACATTCTGAGGCGGTTCCCAATTCACAATTGCAGACACCTTCTCAGGATTAACAGCTATGCCCTTGGCGGAGATGATATGTCCAAGGTAGAGAACCTCATCGAGCCAAAACTCGCACTTCGAAAACTTCACATAGAACTGATGTTCTCTGAGTTTATCCAGCACCAATCTCAAATGCTTGGCATGATCCTCCTTGTTCTTGGAAAAGACCAAAATGTCATCGAGGTAGACCAAGACGAAGTCATTTGTGTAGGCATTGAAGATGAAGTTCATCATGCGAGAGAAAGTTGGAGGTGCATTGACAAGGCCGAAAGACATGACAGTGTATTCATATGAACCATAGCTTGTTCTGAATGCTATCTTGGGGATATCTTCTTCACGAATGCGAATCTGATGATAGCCCATACGGAGGTCAAGCTTGGAGAATACTTGAGCACCTTTGAGTTGTTCGAAAAGCTCATTGATATTGGGAAGTGGGTACTTGTTCTTTATGGTCTTCTTGTTCAATGGACGGTAGTCGACACAAAGTCGGTCCATTCCATCCTTCTTCTTGACGAAAAGAACACCACAACCCCATGGAGAAGAACTTGGTTGGATGAGACCCATACGCTCTTGAATATTGAGTTGCTTCTTCAGCTCCTTCAACTCTTCAGGTCCAAGCTAGTAAGGACGTTTGCAAACAGGTTCCGTGCCAGGCTCAAGATCGATGACAAATTCAACTGGCCGGTGAGGAGGCATTCCTGGAAGCTCTTTTGGAAAGACGTCTTGATATTCACAAACGACTGGAATCTGAGATATGGCATCCAACTCATCCTTCTCATTGAGAGAAAACAGTCGGATGGTATCATCACAAGTGGCAAAGACGATTACATCCTCAGACGAATGTGTCAATTGAATCTGCCTGGCAGCACATCAAGGTGAGCCTTGTGCTTAGAAAGCCAGTCCATTCCGAGAATAAGATCAATATCCAAGTCACCAAGAACATTAGGAGAAGACAGAAACTTATAGTCGCCCAATGTGATAGAGACATCCAGAACGAAAACCCGAGAAGTCATTTGTCGGGCCGGAGAAACAATAGCCAAAGGTCTCGGCAAAACTTGAGTAACCAAATCATGCATAGCCACAAAAGGTCTTGAAATGAAAGAATGCGACGCACTAGTATCAAAAGAACTCTTGCAAGAATATCGTTAACAGGAAGGTTACCCATGATCACATTTGACGAGTCCTCTGCCTGAGCTGCGTTCATCATGTTGACCTTTGCAAACTTGGGATTATGCTCGATCACTGCGGTGCTAGCAGATCTCACAGGAGGAGGAGGAAGACACCTTTGATTGAAGCATTTGTTGGCATAGTGACCCTTCTGCTGACACTTGTTGCACGTGACCTCTGAAAGCGGACGGTGATACGGAGCACTTGATCTTGGAGCATGAGACGAAGTCTTGTTCTGAAAGCCTGGGTTGGGTGGGTGGGAAGATCCGTTGCCACCTTTGCTCTTTTGCTGATAAGGCTGACGGAACAGAGGAGGAGGCAACCAATACTTTTGCTGCTTAGTTACCACTTGAGTTGAGGAAGAAGGAGTTGCATCCCTGACTCGTTTCTTGGAAGCATCACACTTGAGTTGAGCAGTCTCTTGTTTCAGTGCCATATTGTAGAACTCATCGTACTTCTACGGCTCAAAAAGCACAAGAGCTAGTTGGAGATCTTCTCTGAGGCCACCCCTGAACTGATAAATCATGCTCTTCTCGTCAGGGACGTCTTGCTTAGCGAAACAAGCGAGCTTCTGGAACATGATGTTATACTGGTAAACGGACAAGCTGCCTTGCTTTAGATTGTGAAACTCCTCACGCTTGCTCTCAACAACACTCTGAGGAATGTGGTGAGCTTTGAAGTCTTGACGGAATTCATCCCAGGTAATCACACGACCTCCTCTGGAATCTTTGTACTGCTGATACCACTCTGCAGCTTGGTCTTTGAGTTGGAACGAGGAAAACTTGACAAAGTCCTCAGGCCTGACGTTGATGCACTCAAAATGCTTGCAGATATCCACGAGCCAATCATCAGCGTCTGTTGCCTCGACACAGTTGCTGAAGGTATTTGGCTGGTTTGCGAGGAACTGGTTGAGTGTAGCAAACTGATTCAGATTGTTGCCATGGCCTTGATTTCCTTGGTTGCGCTCTTGCAAGAGTTGCATAAGCATCTGCGTGTTTGCATTGGTAGCGGCCACCATAGCTTGCCATACCTCTGGAGGTGGAGGTGGTGGTGGCGGTTCAGGATTCTAACGCGTTGGAGGAGCCATCTCGAAGAGGGTGACATCCGTTAGCATCTTGACAGACATATATTCAAGCTGAATCAAAAGGATCAAAATTTCAACATATAGTCTTAACATTCGAACAAGAATGAACGAATGCATTCCAAATTAAATGGTCACACTTCCATAAATTGAGAAGCCACTTAGATAGAGGTAGATGAATAAAACAACAAGGTACGGACAAGAACAAATACTTGGTGAGGATTACCCAAACACAAACCAAATATCTGCGGAAGAAATACTAGAGCTACATGAAGTCCCACCTATGGAACTCCCGAAATTTTCCGGGTTATGCAATCAGGTGTTGGGGATACAGGGGAAGCATAATATCTCACCCAAAGCTAGCAAATCCTACATCCACCTGTATCCATCCTTCAACACATAACCAAGAAACCTTCGGAAATCATTTACCTCAACCTTCGAAAAGCATCCGTTATACGAGTTATGGCAATACTCCCGAACTCCCGCCCCAGTACTGGGTGGCATCGAGGTTATCTCACCAACAACTGCATAAAAGAGATTTTCGATGTCGGTGAAACTCAGGTATTCCAGAACTGCAATGATAAAATTGTGACGACAACACCTCGGAGCTCAACTCCCCGGGACACTGCCACAACCCCTAAATGTCAGGATGCACCAAGAACAATGTTCTCGTCACAAAACCATCGGAACGATTCCAAGATACCCGCGTGATCCTAAATTTTTTTAGTGAAATTTGACAAGAGAAGAGTCAAAACTCTACGTCAAGATGCCTCACCAGAGCGACGAAGGGACTAAGGAGTAAAAAGAATACTACTCTCCGATATATATAATCCTAAAAGACTCAAAACATTTTTCTATACACAACAACGCCAGCGATTCGATCAAGCAGGGGGATCCTAAGTCGGGGAAGGCTCTGATTACCAACTTGAAATGCCCACGATGCGGCTATATCTCCCACGTGTCGAAGCATGACTTAGAGGCATAACCGCATTCTAAGCAATGTCGCAAGTGGGCTAATCTTCACACAACCCATGTAATGAATAAGAAAAGAGGTACATAGTTGGCTTACAATCTCCACGTCACACAATACATAAATAGCATTACATTCATCCAGATACAATCAAGGTCCGACTACAGAACCAAAATAAAGACAACTCCCAAATGCATAATGTCCCCGATTGCCCCAACTGGGCACCACTACTGATCGTCTGGAAAAGAAACGTAGTATCGTCCTGAGTCCTCATCGAACTCCCACATGAGCTCAGTCAAATCTCTTGGAATGGTATCATCAGTCCCTGCATCTGGTTTTGGAGTAATCTGTGAGTCACGGGGACTCAGCAATCTCACACCCTCGCGATCAAGACTATTTAAGCTTATAGGTAGGGTAAAATGTATGAGGTGGAGCTGCAGCAAGCACTAGCATATATGGTGGCTAACATACGCAAATGAGAGCGAGAAGAGAAGGCAAGGCACGATCAAGAAACTATGATCAAGAAGTGATCCTAGAACAACCTATATTCAAGCATAACATGAGACCGTGTTCTCTTCCTGGACTCCGTCGAAAAGAGATCATCACTGCCACACACTCTGTTGATTCATTTTCATTAAGTTAAGTTTAAGGTTTTCTACAACCGGACATTAACAAATTCCCATCTGCCCATAACCGCGGGCACGGCTTTCGAAAGTTCCAATTCCTGCAGGGGTGTCCCAACTTAGCCCATCACAAGCTCTCACGGTCAACGAAGGATATTCCTTCTCCCAAGACAATCCGATCAGACTCGGAATCCCGGTTACAAGACATCTTGACAATGGTAAAACAAGTCCAGCAAAACCACCCGAATGTGCCGACAAATCCCGATAGGAGTTGCACATATCTCGTTCTCAGGGCACACCGGATAAGCAATCCGTACAACTAAAACCAACCCTCAGGTTTCCCCGAGGTGGCGCTGCAAGGGGCTCTAGTTTGGACCAACACTCAGAGGAGCACTGGCCTAGGGGTTTAAAATAAAGATGACCCTTGAGTCCGCGGAACCCAAGGGAAAAAGAGGCTTGGTGGCAAATGGTAAAACCAAGGTTGGGCTTTGCTGGAGGAGTTTTATTCAAGGTGAACTGTCAAGGGGTTCCCATTATAATCCAATCGTGTAAGGAACACAAAAATCAAGGAACATAACACCGGTATGACAGAAACTAGGGCGGCAAGAGTGGAACAAAACACCAGGCATAAGGCCGAGCCTTCCACCCTTTACCAAGTATATAGATGCATTAAAAAGAAAATATATAATTGTAATATCCCAACAAATAAACATGTTCCAACAAGGAACAAACTCCCATCTTCACCTGCAACTAGCAACGCTATAAGAGGGGCTGAGCAAAGCGGTAACGTAGCCAAACAACGGTTTGCTAGGACAAGGTGGGTTAGAGGTTTGACATGGCAATATGGGAGGAATGATAAGCAAGTGGTAGGTATCGTAGCATAGGCATAACAATAGAGCGAGTATCTAGCAAGCAAAGATAGAAGTGATTTCGAGGGTATGGTCATCTTGCCTGCAAAGTTCTCCGAGTTGACGTAAGCTTGATCCTCGTAAGCATACTCAACTGGTTCCTCGATCATGTACTCGTCTCCCGGCTCTACCCAAGCAATAACACAATCAAGGGGAGACACAATCAACCACGGTGCAATGCGTAAGCAACATGATGCAAAACATGGCATGGTATGCGGGATATGATATGCGATGCATATGCATGCTTCGGAAAGGAAAGATTGAACCTGGCCTCAACTTGGAAAACCAAGAGTTCCACTGGAAAGATGAGTTGATTTCGGTCGAAATCGATATAAAGATCACCTGAATTGGATGCATGGTTTGCAAATGACAAGCGAAACAAATATGGCACCAATCTGCGATTAACAACATGAGGCCATCTAAATGCACCAAGAACAACAAGCTACTGCACTCTAACATAACAACAAATCACATGGCAGTGATCCACTCAAGATGCTTGACAAAAGATGAACGCTGAGCTATGGCTAATTCACTCAAAAGCAGGTTCAAACAAGCATGGCAAAAATGCAAAAGATAACAGGTTACAGACTTAGTGAAAATAACATGTCAGGAATTTAACATCAGGAAGCAATGTTTAGAGCACGATAACAACATGTTATAGGAACATATCATGGCAAAGCAAGGCATGGCATGAAGATACTCAAAGCATACAACAAAAGTCCCTTACTGACCATATGCCAAAAGGGATCAGAAAATACAATGGCAACCATGTGAACATAGCAACTTTTGTTAATAGATTCAGACTTAGCAGAAAACTGGAACATGGCAAAACAGATTCATGTAGGCATGTTTACGAGCTCGAAGCACTCACCACAAGGCATGTCATGACAAACTAAGCATACACCTAGCAAGTAGACATGGCATAGAAGCTAAACATGGCAAGAACAACCTCATAGCATGCATGGATCAACTACAACAACCTCGGCAAAATTGCTTAACATGTAAACAATCTGCCAGGAACATTTTATAGCAAAAGTAGAGCTCGATTGAGTCAAGCTAGGGTGCTCCATAATTGCAAACAAAGACATGGATGGATAGAGCATAACAATATCTCAAAATGATCCTTACTGAACATGCTCAAAAGAGGCATGGATCACACTATAGCAACAAGAATACATGGCATAAAAATATTATCAGGGAAAAGACTTAGAAGATTTCTAAGTCCCTGAAATCAGCAACATTACTAGAGCTACTTTGCATGCTTGTGCTAGTCACCACAAATATCACAAAAATACATGGCATACACCCCTGTAAAGATGGCATGGCATACTTCAAAACACATATAGGGCTCAAGATCATAGGAGGCACACATTAATCAAGGCAAAAATGACAAATGTCCAAATACTGATAAGAATCTAAAACTAACATTGCATAGCACTCTTGCAACAGCATTTAGGGCATCACGATGAACTCAAATGAGCATGGTGCAATGGAATGAAATGAAGTACTCATCGAGACGAACAATTTGATATGCTACACGCCCAAAACGGAGCCACGGTTGAAGAGTTATGATGCGATGAAAAACGCTAAACATTACTGGGACTTGGGGCAAAAATTAGGTCAACCTCTCAGATCCGTATCTAGATCTGGCATGTTCTTCGAGGTTCATCGGAGGGGGCTCGCCGGAGACGCGCCGGAGTCGAGGGAGAGGGGCGGTGCCACCGGATCCGTCGCTGGGGTCCCTGCCGGCGACGAGGGCGGCGCGGCGGACGGCGGAAGGAGGCGGATGTGACGCCCCGAGACCGTTGCGTCAGGTGTCTTCTAGTTATTCGCCGGCGTTGCCATGTCATTTGCTTGTGTGTTGCATTTCATCATGTCATCATGTGCATTGCATCATCATGTTTTCAAAACCTGCATCTGTCCGGGTTCCCCCAGTGCCATCCGTTGTCCGTTCTGAGCCCAGACACACTTGCACGCGCCCGCGACACGTCCGAAATATTATTTTATCAATGGCCAGAAAATGTTCTCGGAATGGGTTGAAAGTTGGCGTGCGGTCTTATTTTAGTGTAGATAGACCGCCTATCAAGTTTCATCGCATTCAGAGTTTGTTTGATAGCCCAACCGTTAAACTATAGCGGCATTATAGCCAGTCTAACGTCGGACGCTTTCGGTCTCCGGAAACAGTCCCCGGGCCTCTCTCTCTTCTCTTCTCTTAGCCTGAGGACTTCTACACAGCCCACTACTCACCGCCAGGCCCTACCTACCTCTCTCATCAGCCCGCGACCCTCCTCGCGCGTGTGCCCGAAAGTTGTCCCGAACCCGACTCGGACTCTCGCTACCGTTGTGTCCGGAACATCCCCAAACATCTACAAAACATCACCGTTTTCGTATTTGGACTCCCTAGCCTAAGTCTCTTGACCGTCTGATTTGAATCGGAGGACCCAGATGCACCCCAAATCCACCCGCTATATAAATATCGGGGCAACCCTAAAATCAAGGAGAGATGTCCCACCATTCCTCCTCGCCGCCGCCACACTCAAACCCCCCACCTCGGGATCCTCCCAGATCTCCTTCTGCCCGATCTCCCCTGCCACCAGCGACCCAACCAGAGCAGCCAGCCCCGCTGCCTCTGCACAGGGCTCGCCGGAGCAGGCACCACCAGGCCATCCCCTGATCCCCTCCTCTCGATCCAACCTCCTCGACCTCATCGGAGCCACCGCCCGCTGCATCAGGCCGGCCCCCTCACCCTGCGCCCGTGTCTCTTCTCTCTTCCCTTTCTCTCATCTCCTTGCTTCCTCTCTCTCTCGCAGGGAACACAAGGACCCATGGAGCTCCGTGGCCGCCGATGCTCAAATCATCACCGGGAACCGCTCCTCCGCCTTGGGTCCGCCCAAATCAGGACCGTCCCGGCCTTCCTCGCACCTCCTGACGGCAAGCGCCGCCGCCTGCTCCTTCAAGTCCGCCGTCCAGTTCAGGACGAAGCCGCCCCCTCTCGGAGTCTCGCCAAGTCCCTTCCTAGCTGCCAAAACCTCGCCGGAGCCCCTCGATGGCCGTAGCCGCAGTCCCTTGCTCCTCCGCAACCCCGCGCTCGGAGCCGTCCTCTGCTCCCGCGTCGAGCATCGCCTCTTCCGCCGGATCCTGTCGTCGCGCTGCCGCTTCCAGACTCTAGTGTCGCCGTTCCTCTGCTTCGTCTACTTCCAGCAGGACCACGAGGCGCGCCCGCAGCCCCAAGCTCGCCGTCCTCCCGCCGGAGAGCTCCACTAGCAGCGCCGCCAGGCCTCTGCTCCCGTTCCCGTCGCTCCGCCGCGCGCCAAGTCCCATGCCGTCGTCGTCCGTAGCCTCGCTGTCGTTTTTCTTCAGATACGAGCAGATCAGCGCCGCGCCCTGCTTCCTCTAAATTGAAGACGGGCGCGCTGCCCTCGTGCGTTGACTGCGCCAGCGCTCCCGTGCCTCGTCTTCGCCATGGGCCTCCAGCGCCAAGGCCCATCCGCCGGCCTACTGCTTCCCCGGCCCAGCGCGCCCCTCTCCTCTCCGTTGTGGGCCTCAGCCCAATGGGTGAGCTGCTCCCCAGTGCCTCTTTATTGTCCCAAGAACAGATTCGGCCCGATGTATATTTTTTTATGCTATGAACGAATTTTGCTACTTACAGAAAACTGCATATTTACAGATTACCCCTTGCTCTTCATGCATTTAATAACTCACAAACGATGCATTATATGTAAAAACTTTAAATATGAAACTTGCTTAGAATTTTATCTAGTATAATAATATTCAACTTTCATGCTTGTTTAAAATGTTTAAAATGTTGTTTGTTTAAATTTGCTTAAATAACTTGCTAAAATTATTTAATTCATAACTAATAAACCATAGCTCGGTTTTAATTCATCTTTATATGTATACGGGGTAGAATTTTGCCTAGTTTATCATGGTGTTCTTACTTTGCATGTTTAACAACCCTAAAATTGTGTTTAGGGAAGAATAGTACCAAATCCTTAAATTGCACATGAGGAGTTTCCGGACTTGTTGTTTGTCGTTCCGGCCTCATTTAATCTTGCCTAGATAGGTAGTTTTCATTTGCTTCACCCTCTTGCCATGTTTAACAATATTTAATATTGTTGGGTACATAAACGAGATCGAACTAAATAACTTGAATGTGGTGTTTCGTCGATATGCAACGGAGTTGCATGTTGAGATCCACTTAACTTGTAGGATTGTTTGTGCACTTTGCCATGCCATGCTTCATTAAACCGGGCATGCATCATACTTGATTGTGCATCATGCCATGTTATGTGGTGGTTGTTTACCATGTTGTTTGTTTTTCTTTCCGGTGTACTTCTTCTCGGTAATCCGGTAACGTCGTGTTTGTGAGGATCCGTTGGCTACGTCTGTTTGTCTTCTTCATGGACTCGTTCTTCTTCCTTGCAGGATTTCAGGCAAGATGACCATACCCTCGAAATCATTTCTATCTTTGCTTGCTAGTTGCTCGCTCTTTTGCTATGCCTATGCTACGATACCTACCACTTGCTTATCATGCCTCCCATCTTGTTGAGCCAAGCCTCTAACCCACCTTGTCCTAGCAAACCGTTGTTTGGCTATGTTACCACTTTGCTCAGCCCCTCTTATAGCGTTGTTAGTTGCAAGTGAAGATTGGAGTTGTTCCTCGTTGGAACATGGATATTTTGTTGGGATATCACAATATCTCTTATTTAATTAATGCATCTATATACTTGGTAAAGGGTGGAAGGCTCGGCCTTATGCCTGGTGTTTTGTTCCACTCTTGCCGCCCTAGTTTCCATCATATCGGTGTTATGTTCCCAGATTTTGCGTTCCTTACACGGTTGGGTTATAATGGGAACCCCTTGATAGTTCGCCTTGAATAAAACTCCTCCAGCAAGGCCCAACTTTGGTTTTACCATTTGCCACCTAGCTTTTTCTTTCCCTTGGGTCGGCCGACTCAAGGGTCATCTTATTTTAACCCCCCCGGGCCAGTGCTTCTCTAAGTGTTGGTCCAAACTGAGCGATATCCGAGGCTACCAGGGGCAACTCTGGGCTGGCTTACCCGACGTCTGGCTCATCCGGTGTGCCCTGAGAACGAGATATGTGCAGCTCCTATCGGGATTTGTCGGCACATCTGGGTGGCTTTGCTGGTCTTGTTTTACCATTGTCGAAATGTCTTGTAACCGGGATTCTGAGCCTGATCGGGTCTTCCCGCTAGAAGGAATATCCTTTGTTGACCGTGAGAGCTTGTGATGGGCTAAGTTGGGACACCCCTGCAGGGATTTGAACTTTCGAAAGCTGTGCCCGCGGTTATGGGCAGATGGGAATTTGTTAATGTCCAGTTGTAGATAACATGAAACTTAACTTAATTAAAATGAATCAACCGCGTGTGTAACCGTGAGGGTCTCTTCTCGGCAGAGTCCGGGAAGTGAACACGGCGTTGGAGTAATGCTTGACGTAGGTTGCTCTAGGATCACTTCTTGATCATAGTTGTTCGTCCGTGCTTTGCTTTGTCTTCTTGCTCTCTTTTGCGAATAGGTTAGCCACCATATATGCTAGTCACTTGCTGCAACTCCACATCATACCTTGCCTTACCTATAGGCTTAAATAGTCTTGATCGCGAGGGTGTGAGATTGTTGAGTCCCTGTGACTCACAGATACTTCCAAAACCAGCTTGCAGGTGCCGATGAAACCCTGCAGGTGACGCAACCGAGATCAAGGAGGAGCTCGATGAAGACCTTGTTCATTGTGCTGTTTCGTTTTCCAGTTGATCAGTAGTGGAGCCCAGTTGGGATGATCGGGGATCTGTGTAGCATTTGGGGTAGTCTTGTTTTATTTTGGTTCCATAGTCGGACCTTGTTTGTATCTGGATGATGTAATGCTTTATTCATGTATTGTGTGAAGTGGCGGCTGTAAGCCAACTATGTATCTTTTCCCTTATGCATTACATGGGTTGTGTGAAGATTACCTCACCTGCGACATTGTTTTCAATGCGGTTATGCCTCTAAGTCATGCTTCAACACGTGGGAGATATAGCCGCATCGAGGGCGTTACAAGTTGGTATCAAAGCCTTCCCCGACTTAGGAGCCCCCCTGCTTGATCGAATCGTTGGCGTTGTTGATTCTAGAAAAAAAGTTTTGAGTCATTTAGGATTATATATATTGGAGAGTTAGGAATTCTTTTTACTCCCCAGTCCCTTCGTCGCTCTGGTGAGGCATCCTGACGTAGAGTTTTGACTCTCCTCTTCTCAAATTTCACTAAAAAAAATTTAGGATCACGCGGGTATCTTGGAATCGTTCCGATGCTTTTGTGACGAAAACATTGTTCCTAGTGCCTCCTGACATTTAGGGGTTGTGGCAGTGTCCCGGGGAGTTGAGCTCCGAGGTGTTGTCGTCACAATTTTATCGTTCCAGTTCTGGAATACCTGAGTTTAGTTTTGCCGACATCGAAAATCTCTTTTATGCAGTTGTTGGTGAGATAACCTCAACGCCACCCAGTACTGGGGTGGGAGTTCAGGAGTATTGCCATAACTCGTATAATGGATGCTTTTCTAAGGTTGAGGTAGATGATTTCCGAAGGTTTCTTGGTTATGTGTTGACGGATGGATACAGCTGGATGTAGGATTTGTTAGTTTGGGTGAGATATTATGCTTCCCCTGTATCCCCAACACCTGATTCTATAACCGGAAAATTTCGGGAGTTTATAAGTGGGAATTCAAGTAGCTCTTAGGATTTCTTTCGGACAGATGTATGATATGAAATTGGTTCGACGTCTAGTGGTCCGCCTATCCACGGTTGGTTTTACAGTGGTCTCGTTGTGTCTTAAAGAGTCCTTGGCTATGCCGACTCGGGGACGCTTCGTATGTCATGTGCACTGTCTTGTACATGATGGTGTTGTACGATCGAGCCCGTGTAGGCCCCACCACGAAAACTTCAGACGAAATCTCTATCATATGTTTGTTCCGGCTTATTCTGCAAGCCAATCCTTTGTTTTTGTTTTGAGTTGTGGTATTCGAGTTGCTTCGAAGTCAAATGTTGATTCCATACCTTTTCCTAAGCGGTGTTCTCATACCCCAATGTGAACACTAATCCTTCTCGATCATCGAGTTTGTCATGTCAATCCTTTTTAACCGGTGTGCTTCTCTTCAAGTGGATCCGATCATTGCAACATCCGCAAGATCAAGTATCAATTCTTCTCAACGGTGTTTGTTTCATACGTCCCCAAGTTGCCTTTGTTTTCCCGCCCGCCCACCCTTTTTCTTCAAGGAATCCGATGTCTTAATCAAGTATCCTTTTATTCTTGTGAAGTCTCTCCATTCCTTTTCCGTCAATGTTCTTATCCGGTGATTCTCAGGAAGATTCTAATGGAGCTTCAAGTTCATCATTCTTCATTCTTTTCATCTCTGGTGGTTTCAAGTCAAGCTTTGTTGATCATATCCTTTCCTCGTTTCAATGCTTTCTCATGCTGGTGCAATTCTTAATCATTCACCTCTCGCTATTCAATTGTTCCGGAGTGCTCAAGATATCTCGAAGATTCATGTTTCCACTCTGCAGTCGTTCAAGATCTTTCGAGGATGTTATCTCATTCAAGCCGTTTAATTCAACCGGCGCAATATATCTTTTAAATCATTCAACGGTGTTTCTTTTGAGTGGGCCCTAACCCACAGGTCTTTTCACAGGATCTTACCTGACTCTTCTTATTTGTCCGGAGCTATCCTCAAATTCCTTTCAATGTTTTGATGTAAGAATGAATTTTCATCAGTCAAGTGCCTTTCTCCAAGATCTTCCAAATTCTTTTCATCGTTGGTTCAACTTTTCCATTCTTCTTCATTACGGAGTGCTTCAACAATTCGTCGTGGTGTGTCCCGTCGTAATTCTCAGAATTATTCATTCTCAGCTTTCAGCTCTCATTCTCAAAAAATCTTACCGGTGCATCATTCAAGTGATCTCTAATCAGTTCGTGATCCCTCGTTCCCTTGTATCTAAATCTTCTCAAGTATCTTCGTTCTTTTTATAATTCTTCCCGGTGATTCATCCCTTTACTTCATTCATTTCCAATTCTTATGGTGGCTATTCAGGCTTTTCTTCCTTGCTATCATATCTATTTATTCGTTGTCAATCCTAACGGTGGTTCGTGCAAGAGTTCTCGTCATTCGTTATCGTATATATTCATTCGTTCTTCTCAATCCTACCGGTAACTTGTTGAAGACGTTCTCAAGTTATGCTATATCTATCTTAATCCTTTCTACGAGAATAAGTAGTGTGCCAATTCCGTTGATTGTCATCAATTTAATTGGTGAAGGATAAGCATAATGTAATTCTTATTCTTGTTTCATCCAAGTGATTAATTCCTTATTCCAGAGGTTCATCATATCACATTCTCGGTTCGAGAGACTTTATCTTTTCTTTTCCGGAGTTCCAAGCCTTTCTGCTTTGTCTCGTCGCGAAGCTCCTTCTAAATCATTACAAGGTTTCACTTTATGTTTTCAACTTCTCTTTCCGTCCGTTTGATCATTCTTTTGTTTAACGGAGTTCTTCATGGAGGTTCTACATGATAGTTCATCAAGGACTTAATCCGTTCTCGAAACGTTCATCAAGATTATTTTCAGAGGAGTTCAAGCTTTCTTCTTCTTGCAATCTGGAGTGCAATTCCTTCTATCGTATCATTTGAGGTGGTGCTATGTCATTCTTCATAACTTGAGTTCATGTTTCATGATTCACATATTGTCAAGAATGAGGTATCTTAAATCCATCAATCTCTTCGTTGGAGTTATCTTGGGTTATATTTCACCTACAGCCTTCCCAAAGGATTGTTGCTATCTATGGTGCTTATAATGACCCAAGTTCTTCATTTATCCTCCCGGTGAAATAAGTTTCTCGTCTCCTTGTTCTTATCAATCAAATTCTTTTCCCGTGAGTGGCAGGTTGTCACCTCATAATTTGAGATGTATTCCATAAGACCATATCAAGTTTATTCTTTTCGTTGTTGGTTTTCCAAGAACTCCATTCTAGCATTTGTTGTAAGCGTGCTCTCTCAAGATCGTGTTTCTCCTTCTGTTCATTCCATTCCATTCTCTCTTTTCTTCCGGAGGCATTTGTGATGTTGCTCTCTTCTACCCTTCTTCTTGTTCTTGTCAGGACCGTGTTTTTTTCGTGCATATCCTCTTAACCGGAGTGTCATGTCCTCTTTTCAAGTATCCTCTCATCTTGCCAAGATCATGTTCAATTCCTTCCATTTCCAACCGGAGTGTTGTCGTAATTGTTCTTTATCGTTCCTTGTGCTTCTTGTTTCAACCGGAGTGCTTGCATGTACTTCTTGTTCATTGCAACCTTTTTCTTATGTCTTTCAACCTACAAGGTTCTCGTGATGTTCCTTGTTCCTCTTTTCTAAAGGAGTGTTTTCAACTTTGTTCACCTTCGTTGTATTCTTTTCTCGAATTTGTTCAACCTCGCAAGGTTCTTTGGTTTCACTCGTTTGTCAAAGAAGCAACTTAGTTTTACCTCTTCTCTTTCTCTTCCGTTTTTCTCTCCGGTGCCATTCTAGATCTTGGGACGAGATCCTCTCGTAGTGGTGGAGTGTTGTGACGCCCCGAGACCATTGCGCCAGGTGTCTTCCAGTTATTCGTCGGCATTGCCATGTCATTTGCTTGCGTGTTGCATTTCATCATGTCATGTGCATTGCATCATCATGTTTTCAAAACCTGGATCCGTCCGGGTTCCCCCAGTGCCATCCGTTGTCCGTTCTAAGCCCAGACACACTTGCACGCGCCCGTGGCACGTCCGAAATATTATTTTATAAGTGGCTAGAAAATGTTCTCGGAATGGGTTGAAAGTTGGCGTGCGGTCTTATTTTAGTGTAGATAGACCGCCTGTCAAGTTTCATCGCATTCAGAGTTCGTTTGATAGCCCAACCGTTAAACTATAGCGGCATTATAGCCGGTCTAATGTCAGACGCTTTCGGTCTCCGGAAACAGTCCCCGGGCCTCTCTCTCTTCTCTTCTCTTAGCCTGAGGACTTCTACACAGCCCACTACTCACCGCCAGGCCCTACCTAACCTCTCTCATCAGCCCGCGACCCTCCTCGCGCGCGCGCCCGAAAGTTGTCCCGAACCCGACCCGGACTCTCGCTACCTTTGTGTCCGGATCATCCCCAAACATCTACAAAACATCACCATTTTCGTATTTGGACTCCCTAGCCTAAGTTTCTTGACCGTCTGATTTGAATCGGAGGACCCAGATGCACCCCAAATCCACCCGCTATATAAATATCGGGGCAACCCTAAAATCAAGGAGAGATGTCCCATCATTCCTCCTCGCCGCCGCCACACTCAAAGCCCCCACCTCGGGATCCTCCCAGATCTCCTTTTGCCCGATCTCCCCTGCCACCAGCGACCCAACCAGAGCAGCCAGCCCCGCCGCCTCTGCACAGGGCTCGCCGGAGCAGGCACCACCAGGCCATCCCCTGATCCCCTCCTCTCGATCCAACCTCATCGACCTCGCCGGAGCCACCGCCCGCTGCATCAGGCCTGCCCCCTCACCCTGCGCCCGTGTCTCTTCTCCCTTCCCTTTCTCTCATATCCTTGCTTCCTCTCTCTCTCGCAGGGAACACAAGGACCCATGGAGCTCCATGGCCGCCGATGCTCAAATCATCACCGGGAACCGCTCCTCCGCCTTGGGTCCGCCCAAATTAGGACCGTCCCGGCCTTCCTCGCACCTCCTGACGGCAAGCGCCGCCGCCTGCTCCTTCAAGTCCGCCGTCCAGTTCAGGACGAAGCCGCCCCTCTCGGAATCTCGCCAAGTCCCTTCCTTGCTGCCAAAACCTCGCCGGAGCCCCTCGATGGCCGCAGCCGCAGTCCCTTGCTCCTCCGCAACCCCGGGCTCGGAGCCGTCCTCTGCTCCCGCGTCGAGCATCGCCTCTTCTGCCGGATCCCGCCGTCGTGCTGCCACTTCCAGACTCCAGTGCCGCCGTTCCTCTGCCAAGCTCACCGTCCTCCCGCCGGAGAGCTCCACTAGCAGCGCCACCAGGCCTCTGCTCCCGTTCCCATCGCTCTGCCACGTGCCAAGTCCCATGTCGTCGTCGTCCGAAGCCTCGCTGTCGTTTTTTATCGATTTCGGGTTCCGGCAGACCCTTGAGGTTCGAACACTGGGGTGCGCGTGGAGATTTCGCCTCCTACCTTCCTGCGCCCCTCCGCCTCGCTAAGGTCTAAGCTATGGAAAGAACAACACAAGAGACACAGGGTTTATACTGGTTCAGGCCACCGTTGTGGTGTAATACCCTACTCCAGTGTGTGGTGTGGTGGATTGCCTCTTGGGCTGGTGGTGATGAACAATACAAGGAAGAACAGCCTCGCGAGGGTCTGTTCTTCGCAGGGGGGATGAACTGCTGGGAGGAGTTTAATCACCCTTCTCTCTCTCTCTCTCTCTTCTCGATTGTCCCCTCTCTCCTTCAATCCTTCCCCTCTCGTGGGTGGCTAGTCCTATTTATAGAGGCCCTGGTCCTCTTCCCAAATATCAAGCGGGAAGGGAGCCAACAATGGCGGTCTAATTTGAAGGGGGACAGCTAGTACCAGCTATCCTGACAAAATTAGTCTTCGTCTGCACAAAGCTCTGGTGGTGACGCCGTCTTGGGCTCCACGATGACCTCCGTCTTGCAGTCCTCCTGGTCTTGGTCTTGTTGCACCGAAATGGCAACCTTTGCCTGATGCCTCGGTACTCCGCGGTTGCGCTTGCCCCCTTTGCACCAAAGGGGAAAGGAGGACACTACGCGGGCTGGCACCCGCCTGGCGCCCTTGGTCGTCATGGCTTGTGTCACGGGCACCTCATGAGGTACCCTGCCTTGATCTCTCCGCCTCCTCGCAAGCCAGCCTGACGAGGCCGTGCCTGAGGAAGCTCCGTGTCGTCCGCCCCGCGAGGCTTGGCCCCTCGCGAGGGTCTCGGGTCTGTGTTGATGAAGATGGACCGTGCTGGACCCCCCTTTGAGCCACGCCGCAGGCCGCATGCAGGCAAGTCTGGGGACCCCCGTTACCAGAACGCCGAGAGTAGCCCCTGGGCCCAAGGCGCGCCTGGGCTTGGCCGTGTAGGGAGGCGAAAGGGCAAGAGCGAAGCGCCGCGGGCCCTATCAGCCTGCGGTCTTGGGCGCCGTGTGGCGGTTGATTGGACGTGAGCGTCTCCACTTCCCCGTGGCGCCTCGGCAACTACACGGACTGGACAAGTCCCTGCATGCAAAGCGGGTCATAATTACCTGCGATCGTGGGGGCCGTCGGTTGGCCCTCGCCAGCTATAAGTACGGATCGGGCGCGCTCTTCCAGTTCATCCCCCCTTGCTTCTCCTTCTTCTTCATAGCCCCGTCGAGGAGGTTCTCGGCCGCAGAGAAGGGGAAGGCTCGCCAGGTTGAGCCTGCCTCTCCCCCGCCCAAGCGCGGCCAAGGGCGCCCTCGCAAACATCCTGTGGCCACCACGGCAGCTCCCCGCGGCCGTGGAGACGATTTCCAGCGCAGCGACGGGCGGATTGCTGCGGCCGGGGGGGCGCGCTTCGGCTGCGTGCCCCCCTAGGCCGCGCTTTCGCGCTGCTGAGGAGCTGCCGGAGTTCGTCGTGTGGTCGGCGGAGCTGACCAGCACCCGGCTTCCACTTCCTCGCTTCCTCCTCGGCGAGCTCCCAGCCGGCGCCCCGGGCCGCCTCTAGCTTCAGGCCGACGGCTGCTGCAGCCGGGCCTCATGGGCTTCACTGGAGGTCTCCGCAGCCGGGAGCCTGACCCTGGCCCGCGGTTAGCAGATGTTTGCCCGCGCACGTGGCCCGAGCCGTCGGTGCACCCTGCACTTCAAGTTCGACGGCGATGCCACCCTCTACGTGAGGGTGTTTGGGGAAGATGGTCACCGTGCAAGGTGCTACCCTGAGGGCGACGACCGCGGCTGGGAACCCAGCTCCGGCGATGATGGAGAGGGCAGCGCTCACGTGGCTGGCGGCGCTCAGGGTTCCTATGATTGGGTCATGTTTATTGCAATACGGTTATTCACGTAAGTTAGAGAATAATTTTTGTTCTGTTTACATGAATAAGACCTTCTATGGTCATACACCCAATGAAAATGGTTTATTGGATCTCGATCGTGGTGATACACATTTTCATAATATTGAAGCCAAAAGATGCAAAGTTAATAATGATAGTGCAACTTATTTGTGGCACTGTCGTTTAGGTCATACTGGTGTAAAGCGCATAAAGAAAATCCATGCTGATGGACTTTTTGGAATCACTTGATTATGAATCAGTTGATGCTTGCGAACCATGCCTCATGGGCAAGATGACTAAGACTTCGTTCTCCGGAACAATGCATCGAGCAACAGATTTGTTGGAAATCATACATACTAATGTATGTGGTCCGATGAATATTGAGGCTCGCGGCAGGTATCATTATTTTCTGATCTTCACAGATGATTTGAGTAGATATGAGTATATCTAGATGAAACACAAGTCTGAAACATTTGAAAAGTTCAAAGAATTTCAGAGTGAAGTGGAGAATCATCGTAACAAAAATAAAAGTTTCTACGATATGATTGTAGAAGTAAAATATTTGAGTTACGAGTTTGGCCTTCAGTTAAAACAATGTGAAATAGTTTCACTACTCACGCCACCTGGAACACCACAGCATAATGGTGTGTCTGAATGTCATAACCGTACTATTATTGGATATAGTGCAATCTATGATGTTTCTTACCGATTAACCACTATATTTTTTGGGGTTATGTATTAGAGACAGCTGCATTCACGTTAAAAAGGACAACATCTAAATTCGTTGAGACGACACCGTATGAACTATGGTTTGGCAAGAAACCAAAGTTGTCGTTTCTTAAAGTTTGGGGTTATGATGCTTATAAGAAAAGTTTCATCCTGATAAGTTCAAACCCAAATCGGAGAAATGTGTATTCATAGGATACCCAAAGGAGACAGTTGGTTACACCTTCTATCACGGATCCGAAGGCAATACATTCGTTGCTGAGAATGGATCCTTTCTAGAGAAGGAGTTTCTCTCGAAAGAAGTGAGTGGGAGGAAAGTAGAACTTGATGAGGTAACTGTACCTGCTCCCTTATTGGAAAGTAGATCATCACAGAAATCTGTTTCTGTGACTCCTACACCAATTAGTGAGGAAGCTAATGATGATGATCATGTAACTTCAGATCAAGTTACTACCGAACCTTGTAGGTCAACCAGAGTAAGATCCGCACTAGAGTGGTGCGGTAATCCTGTTCTGGAGGTCATGTTAATTGACCATGACGAACCTACGAACTATGAGGAAACGATGATGATCCCAGATTCCGCGAAATGTCTTGAGGCCATGAAATCTGAGATTGGATCCATGTATAAGAACAAAGTATGGACTTTGATTGAATTGCCCAATGATCGGTGATTCATTAAGAATAAATGGATCTTCAAGAGGAAGATGGACGCTGATAGTAGTGTTACTATCTACAAAGCTAGAATTGTCGCAAAAGGTTTTTCGACAAGTTCAAGGTGTTGACTATGATGAGAGTTTCTCACTCATATCTATGCTTAAGTCTGTCCGAATCATGTTAGCAATTGCCGCATTTTATGAAATCTGGCATATGGATAAACAAAACTACATTCCTTAATGGATTTATTTAAGTAGAGTTGTATATGATGCAACCAGAAGGTTTTGTCAATCCTAAAGGTGCTAAGAAAATATGCAAGCTCTAGCGATCCATATATGGACTGGTGCAAGCATCTCGGAGTTGGAATATACGCTTTGATAAGTTGATCAAAGCATATAGTTTTATACAGAGTTGCGGTGAAGCCTGTATTTACAGGAAAGTGAGTGGGAGCACTACATCATTTCTCATAAGTATATGTGAATGACATATTGTTGATCGGAGATAATGTAGAATTATTTTGCAAAGCATAAAGGAGTGTTTGAAAGGAGTTTTTCAAAGAAAGACCTCGATGAAGCTGCTTACACATTGAGCATCGAGATCTATAGAGATAGATCAAGACGTTTGATAAGTTATTTCAATGATTACATACCTTGACAAGATTTTGAAGTAGTTCAAAATGGAACAGTCAAAGAAGGAGTTCTTACCTGTGTTGCCAGGTGTGGAGTTGAGTAAAGACTGAAAACCCGACCACGGCAGAAAATAGAAAGAGAATGATAAGTCATTCCCTATGCCTCAGTCATAGGTTCTATAAAGTATGATATGCTGTTTACCAGTCCTATTGTATACCTTAGCATCTTTCTGGAAAGGGAGTACAATAGTGATCTAGGAGTAGATCACTGGACATCGGTCAAAATTATCCTTAGAGGACAAAGGAAATATTTCTCGTTTATGGAGGTGATAAAAGGGTTTGTTGTAAAGAGTTACGTCGATGCAAGCTTTGACACCGATCTGGATGACTCTAAGTCTCGATCTAGATACATATTGAAAGTGGGAGCTATTAGCTAGAGTAGCTCCATGCAGAGCTTTGTAGACATAGAACTTTGCAAAACACTTACGGATCTGAATGTGACAGACCCGTTGACCAAAATTATATCACAAGCAAAACATGATCACACCTTAATACTCTTTGGGTGTTAATCACATAGCGATCTGAACTAGATTACTGACTCTAGTAAACCCTTTGGGTTTTGGTCACATGTCGATGTGAACTATGGGTGTTAACCACATAAAGATGTGAACTATTGATGTTAAATCACATGGCGATGTGATCTAGAATATTGACTCTAGTGCAAGTGGGAGACTAAAGGAAATATGCCCTAGAGGCAATAATAAAGTTATTATTTATTTCCTTATATCATGATAAATGTTTATTATTCATGCTAGAATTGTATTAACCGGAAACATAATACATGTGTGAATACATAGACAAACAGAGTGTCACTAGTATGCCTCTACTTGACTAGCTCGTTGATCAAAGATGGTTAAGTTTCCTAACTATAGACACGAGTTGTCATTTGATTAACGAGATCACAACATTAGGAGAATGATGTGATTGACTTGACCCATTTCGTTAGCTTAGCACTTGATCGTTTAGTTTGTTGCTATTGCTTTCTTCATGACTTATACATGTTCATATGACTATGAGATTATGCAACTCCCGTTTACCAGAGGAACACTTTGTGTTCTACCAAACGTAACAACGTAACTGGGTGATTATAAAGGTGCTTTACAGGTGTCTCCAGAGGTACTTGTTGGGTTGGAGTATTTTGAGATTAGGATTTGTCACTCCGATTGTCGGAGAGGTATCTCTGGGCCCTCTCAGTAATGCACATCACTTAAGCCTTGCAAGCATTGCAACTAATGAGTTAGTTGCGGGATGATGTATTAAGGAACGAGTAAAGGGACTTGCCGGTAACGAGATTGAACTAGGTATTGAAATACCGACGATCAAATCTCGGGCAAGTAACATACCGATGACAAAGGGAACAACGTATGTTGTTATGCGGTCTGACCGATAAAGATCTTCGTAGAATATGTAGGAGCCAATATGGGCATCCAGGTCCCGCTATTGGTTATTGACCAGAGAGGTGTCTCGGTCATGTCTACATAGTTCTCGAACCCGCAGGGTGCGCACGCTTAATGTTCGTTGATGATAGAGTACTGTGAGTTATGTATGTTGGTGACCGAATGTTGTTCGGAGTTTTGGATGAGATCACGGATATGATGAGGAACTCCGGAATGGTCCGGAAGTAAAGATTGATATGTGGATAGTAGTGTTTGATCTCCAAAGGGTTCCGGAATTCACCGGAAGGGGTTCCGGATGTTTCTCGAAATGTTTGGGCACGAGAACACTTTATCTAGGCCAAAGGGGAAAGCCCATGAGGTTTTTGGAAAGCGCAAAAGGAAGTTTTGCGGAGTCCAGGGGCCAGACGCCAGGGTCCCCGGCGTCTGGGTCCAAACGCCAGGAACCCTGGCGTCTGGCCCTAGAGTCCAAGAAGGACTCTTTCCTTTCGGGTGAAACCGACTTTGTGGAGGCTTTTACTCCAAGTTTCGACCCCAAGGCTCAACATATAAATAGAGGGGCAGGGCTAGCACCCAAGACAGATCAAGCAACACCAAGCCATGTGCCAGCAACCCCGTCCCCTCTAGTTTATCCTCCATCATAGTTTTCGTAGTGCTTAGGCGAAGCCTTGCAGAGATTGTTCTACACCAACACCATTACCACGCCGTCATGCTGCCAGAACTCACCTACTACTTCGCCCCTCTTGCTGGATCGAGAAGGCGAGGACGTCACCGAGCTGAACGTGTGCAGAACTCGGAGGTGCCGTGCTTTCGGTACTTGGATCGGTCGGACCGTGAAGACATACGACTACATCAACCGCGTTGATATAACGCTTCTGCGAACGGTCTACGAGGGTACGTAGACAAAACTCTCCCCTCTCATTGCTATGCATCACCATGATCCTGCATGTGCGTAGGAATTTTTTTAAATTACTACGTTCCCCAACAAACGCTGCCGCGCCCTCCACAGCTATCTTCCCACCGCCGCTCTCTCTGTCGCCATGGTCACTGCCATCCTCTCTGTTGCTTGCTCACTCTATCGCCGTGGTCACCGCCGCTCTCTGTCACCCACTTATATAGCACACCTGCAACGACTCTCTGCTCAAAGGCTCTTTGTTGGGTCCCACAAGCCACGCATGCAACGGTCTGATCGTCTAGCGCGTATCTGCTGCCTGGTCCCACCTGTAAGGGCCGAGTCAAAAGGTTGACCTGACGGAGACGGCGATGCTCACGGAACGAGTTGGTGCACACGGACTAGGGGCAAAACTGAGCATGATTCGCATCTGAGGGAAAAACTGAGCACATGGACACCACTAAGGGCAAAAGGATAATTTACCCTCTTGCTTAAGGCGTTACTCCGTTCTTGTTAACTTAATACACTAGATGCATGTTGGATAGCGGCTGATGTGTGGAGTAATAGTAGTAGATGCAGGCAGGAGTCAGTCTACTTGTCTCAGACATGATGCCTATATACATGATTATTGCCTTGGATATCATCATAACTATGTGCTTTTCTATCAATTGCTCAACATTAATTTGTTTACCCACCATATGGTTTCTTTCAAGAGAGAAGCATCTACTGAAAACTATGGCCCCCCGGGTCTATCTTTTATCATATTATTTTCAGATCTACAAATTCAAAAACACAAAAATACGTTGCTGCAATTTATTTACTTTTATTTTATTTCACACTTTTACTTATCTTTTATATCTATCACTATCAGATCTCATCCTTGCAAGTAACCATGAAGCGATTGGCAACTCCTTTATTGCGCTGGGTGCAAGTATTTGTTTGTTTGTGCAGGTACAACTATTGGAGACTTGTGTGTTCCTCCTACCGGATTGATACCTTGGTTCTCAACCGAGGAAAATGCTTATCTCTACTTTGCTGCATCACCCTTTCCTCTTCAAGGGAAAAACCAACGCAAGCTCAAGAAGTAGCAGGAATAATTTCTGGCGCCGTTGCCGAGGAAGATCTACATCAAGCCTACCAAGTACCTATCATAAACTCTCATCTCTTGCATTTACATTATTTGCCATTTGCCTCTCATTTTCCACTCCCCCATTTCTAAAATGTTTCCAGAAAAATAAAAAAATATTTTCCTTTTTATTTGCCTTCTTTCCATTTGCCTTTTTGTTTTATCCTTGTTTGCTTGCTTGCTTTGTCATCATGTCTCAGTTTAAAAATGTTGATCCTTACCATAGAAAGTTGGAAGAGATTGAAAATAATGCTAAAAGCTTCATGTCTTTGCAATTTGAGCATAACAGTTTATTTAGGAATGAACTTAAAGAACAATCTACTATGACAGGGTATATCAATAAACAACTTGATGATGTTAATAAAGAAGTTATTGGTCTTCAATCTCAACTTGTTCATATTGAATGTTTAGTAGGCCAAATTTCCGATAAGCAAACTATGTTAGTGAATAAGATGGCTGCTAAACCCAAATCTTTGAATCCTGATGAAGATCTTAAAGTGATTGGTGTGACTCCTATTGAATCTTTGTTTGCTAATATAAAACTTGATAAAGAAGGGACTGGAGATGAGTCAACTTTAGCTAGAAGGTGTCCCAATAATTTTGAGGGTGATGATCTTAACGAAAAAATTGATAAAAGTGGGGTTGGCGAGGTCAAAACTTTAATTAGTGATGTGCCCACTCTTTTGGATTACAAGGAATTTAATTATGATAATTGTTCTTTGGTTGAGTGTATTTACTTGTTACAATCCATGCTCAATTCACCTCATGCTTATGATCAAAATAAGGCTTTTACTAAACATATCATTGATGCTATGATGAAATCTTTTGAAGAAAAACTTGAGTTGGAAGTTTCAATTATTAGAAAGTTATATGATGAATGTGAACCTACTGTTAAAATTAAGATTAAAGATTATGAGTGCAATGCTTTATGTGATTTGGGTGCTAGCATTTCCACTATTCCAAAATCTTCATGTGATGTGCTAGGCTTCCATAAACTTCCACGATTTCAATTTCCATTAAGGAAGTGCATGGAGCACTTTCCAAGAAAGAAAATTAAGTTACCATATGAATCTATTATGAGGGCCACTTATGGATTAAAAACCAAAGATGACAATACCTAGATCTATGCAATATGCCTATCTAAGGGCATAAAACGATAGCGCTAGTTGGGCGGCAACCCAATAGTTATCTTTTATTTTTTGTTTTCTTTTATGTTTTTCAATAAATATGCAATTATGCTACTTTTATGATTGTGCTTTAGTATTTCAATTTGTGTTTTCCCAAGTAAAGCCTTTAGTATGGTTTGGGTGATAGTTGATTTGATTCTGTTGAAAAACAGAAACTTTAGTGCCTAGTTATGGAATTTTATAAATTCACAAAAACATGATTTTGCTCTGAAAGTTTTACACAAGATTGATATACAAATTTCCCACGTTGTCCTAATTTTTCAGAATTTTTGGAGTTACAGAACTTTGGCCAATGTTCAGATTACTACAATCTATTTTGTTTTTGACATATTCTATTTCAATGTGTTCTTCGCTTGTTTTGATGAATGTACGGGTTGTATCAGGGGGTACAAGCCATGGTGAATTTAGAATACAATAGATATAATGCTAATATGAAATTGAATGAGCTTACAATAGTACCTAAAAGTGGTGATTTGCTTTACTATACTCACGGATCTCACGAGTTTTCTGTTGAGTTTTTTGTTGTGAAGTTTTTAAGTTTTGAGTGAAGTTTCAATGGGATAAGGAATAAAGAGTGGAAAGAGCCTAAGCTTGGGGATTCCCAAGGCACCCCAAGGTAATGTTTAAGGACAACCAAGCATCTAAGCTTGGGGATGTTCCGGATGACATCCCCTCTTTTGTCTACAATCCATCGGTAAATTACTTGAGGCTATATGAGGGAGTCCTGGATTAGGGGGTGTTCGGATAGCTGGACTATACCTTCAGCCGGACTCCTAGACTATGAAGATACAAGATTGAAGACTTCGTCCCGTGTCTGGGAGGGACTTTCCTTGGCGTGGAAGGCAAGCTTGGCGATACGGATATGTAGATCTCCTACCATTGTAACCGACTCAATGTAACCTTAACCCTATCCGGTGTCTATATAAACCGGAGGGTTTTAGTCTGTAGGACAACATACACATCAACAATCATACCATAGGCTAGCTTCTAGGGTTTAGCCTCTTCGATCTCGTGGTAGATCTACTCTTGTACTACCCATATCATCAATATTAATCAAGCAGGACGTAGGGTTTTACCTCCATCGAGAGGGCCCGAACCTGGGTAAAACTTCGTGTCCCCTGCCTCCTGTTACCATCCGGCCTAGACGCACAGTTCGGGACCCCCTACCTAAGATCTGCCGGTTTTGACACCGACATTGGTGCTTTCATTGAGAGTTCCTCTGTGTCGTCGCTGTCAGGCTCGATGGCTCCTACGATCATCGATAGCGATGCAGTCTAGGGTGAGGCTTTCCTCCCCGGACAGATCTTCGTCTTCGGCGGCTTCACACTGTGGGCCAATTCTCTTGGCCATCTGGAGCAGATCGAAAGCTACGCCCCTGGCCGTCAGGTCAAGATTTGGAAGTTTAAACTACATGGCTGACATCCGCGGGGACTTGATCTTCGACGGATTCGAGCCACTGCCGAGTGCACCGCACTGTCACGACAAGCATGATCTAGCTCTGCCGCCGAACAGTGCCCTGGAGGCCGCACCCGCATCGGCTCCGACCCTTAATTCGGAGCCAACTGCGCCGATCGAGGATGGGCGGTTGGACGTCACCTTGGCGGCTGCGACCCCAACGAGGATTGAGCCAAGCACCAGCCCCGTACTCTGCGAGACTCGTGACTCCAAGGAGCCGGACTCCTCTCCGGACTCCGAACCCTCTGCGCCCCTGCCGATCGAATCCGATTGGGCGCCGATCATGGAGTTCACTGCCGCGGACATCTTTCAGCACTCGCTTGTCGGCGATATCCTGAAGTCACTGAAGTCTCTCTCTCTTTATCAGGAGAGCCCTGGCCGGACTACGGTCAGCAAGGTTGGGGTACGGACGATGAAGAAATTCAAATCCCACCCACCACCCACTTTGTAGCCACTGTCGACGACTTAACTGACATGCTCGACTTCGACTCCGAAGATATCGATGGTATGGACACCGATGAAGGAGATGATGAAGAACCAGCGCCTACTAGGCCCTGGAAAGCCACCTCATCGTATGACATATACATGGTGGACACCCCAAAAGAGGGAGATGGCGATGGAATAACGGAGGATGACCCCTCCAAGAAACAGCCTAAGCGCCGGCGTCAGCGGCGCCGCTCAAAATCCCGCCAAAACAAACAAGGTGATTCCAGCACGGGAGATAATAATACTCTGGAAAGTGCCGAAGAAAACCCCCTCCAGCAAGATTTAGCACAGGAGGATGGAGAAACCAGCCCTCATGAGAGAGCGGCAGACAGAGAGGTCGAGGACGATAATTATATGCCTCCCTCCGAAGACGAGGCAAGCCTCGACGATGACGAATTTGTCGTGCCAGAGGATCCCGTCGAGCAAAAGCGTTTTCAACGCAGGCTTATGGCCACGGCAAGAAGCCTCAAGAAAAAACAGCAACAGCTTAGAGCTGATCAAGATTTTCTAGTCGACAGATGGACTGAAGTCCTTGCGGCCGAAGAGCATATACTCGAACGCCCCTCCAAGAGCTACCCAAAGCGCAGGTTGCTACCCCAATTAGAGGAGGAAGCACTTGATGCGGCTGACCGGCCACCTTGTGGTCACGATAGAGAGGCCTCTCGGCCCTCAACTCAAGCCGCACCCCGTACCAAGGCACGGGAATATGCGCCGGACTTACGAGACATGTTGGAGGACAAGGCAAGGCAAAAAAATTGATCTACGACTCGCGTGGGCGCCCCACGGCTCGAGACGGTAACCGTCACGCCGGCCACAAATTCGGCGGGGCCGAACACAGTAGACAAAGCTCATTGGAGCTACGTCATGATATAGCCCAGTACAGAGGCGCCGCACACCCACTCTGCTTTACAGAAGAAATAATGGATCATCAAATCCCCGAGGGTTTCAAACCCGTAAACATCGAATCATATGATGGCACAACAGATCCTGCGGTATGGATCGAGGATTATCTCCTTCATATCCACATGGCCCGCGGCGATGATCTCCACGCCATCAAATACCTCCCACTCAAGCTTAAAGGACCAGCTCGGCATTGGCTTAACAGCTTGCCAACATGATCAATCAGTTGTTGGGAGGACCTAGAAGCCGCATTCCTCGACAATTTCCAGGGCACTTATGTGCGACCCCCAGACGCGGATGACCTAAGTCACATAATTCAGCAGCCAGAGGAATCGACCAGGCAATTCTGGACACGGTTCCTAACAAAGAAAAATCAAATAGTCGACTGTCCGGACGCTGAGGCCCTAGCAGCCTTCAAGCACAATATCCGTGATGAGTGGCTGGCCCGTCACCTTGGACAGGAAAAGCCGAAATCTATGGCAGCACTCACGACACTCATGACCCGCTTTTGCGCGGGAGAAGACAGCTGGCTTGCTCGTAGCAACAATATGACCAAAAATCCTGGTAATTCGGACACCAGGGACAGTAGTGGCAGGTCGCGTCGCAACAAGCAGAAGCGCCGCATTAACGGCGACAATTCTGAGGATACGGCAGTTAATACCGGATTCGGAGGCTCTAAATCCGGTCAGCGGAAAAAGCCATTTAAAAGGAACCCTAGGGGCCCGTCCAGTTTGGACCGAATACTCGACCGCTTGTGCCAGATACATGGCACCCCCGTAAAGCTGGCCAATCACACTAACAGGGATTGTTGGGCGTTCAAGCAGGCAGGCAAGTTAAACACTGAAAATGAAGACAAGGGTCTGCATAGCGATGATGACGAGGAGCCCCGGCCGCCAAACAACAGTGGAAAGAAGGGTTTTCCCCCACAAGTGCGGATGGTGAACATGATATACGCAACCCACGTCCCCAAAAGGGAGCGGAAGCGCGCATTAAGGGACGTATACGCGGTAGAGCCAGTCGCCCCAAAGTTCAACCCATGGTCCTCCTGCCCGATCACCTTTGATCGAAGGGACCATCCCACTAGCATCCGTAATGGTGGATTCGCCGCATTGGTCCTAGACCCAATCATTGACGGATTTCATCTCACTAGAGTCCTTATGGACGGCGGCAGCAGCCTGAACCTGCTTTACCAAGATACAGTGCGCAAAACGGGCATTGATCCCTCGAGGATTAAACCCACCAAAACGACCTTTAAAGGCGTAATACCAGGTGTAGAGGCCAACTGTATAGGCTCAGTTACACTTGAAGTGGTCTTCGGATCTCCGGATAATTTCCGAAGCGAGGAGTTAATCTTCGACATAGTCCCGTTTCACAGTGGTTATCATGCACTGCTCGGGCGAACCGCATTCGCTAAGTTCAATGCGGTATCGCACTATGCTTACCTTAAGCTCAAGATGCCGGGCCCTTGAGGAGTAATTACGGTCAACGGAAACACCGAGCGTTCCCTCCGAACAGAGGAGCACACGGCGGCCCTTGCAGCGGAAGTACAAAGCAGCCTAAAAGTGCGTTATATCGACTAGAGGGGGGGTGAATAGGCGATTTTTATGAAAGTCTTCAAAGCGTGGAAGTTATGAAGACAAATAGAGTGGACAAGCCTATCACTATGCAGCAGAAGTTAGATTACACAAGGCAAGCCATAGTCAAGTATACAATATAGTGAAAGCACAGTGACAAACAGCTTCAGTGTAATGAGGATCAGGTAGGAAGAAGTTATGAAGCCAAACAAATCATACAGTCAAGTTGTGAAGACAGAAGATAAAGCAAGCATGCAATGGCTTCACAATGTGTACGGGTAAGTAAAGGGAGGTGAAGATGAAACCAGTGACACGCTGAAGACAATGATTTGTTGGACCAGTTCCAGTTGCTGTGACAACTGTACGTCTGGTTGGAGCGGCTAGGTATTTAAACCAAAGGACACACAGTCCCGGACACCCAGTCCTGAACACGCAGCTCAGGACACCCAGTCCTCACCGTTTTCTCCTTGAGCTAAGGTCACACAGACCTCGCCCAATCACTCTGGTAAGTCTTCAAGGTAGACTCCCAAACCTTCACAGACTTTGTTCACTGGCAATCCACAATTTCTTTTGGATGCTCAGAACGCGACGCCTAACCGGCTGGAGGATGCACAGTCCTCAAGTGTAATAAGTCTTCAGATCACTCAGACAAGAAGACTTAAGTGATGCCCAATTACTCTGGCTCTGGGTGGTTAGGGATTTTCTCCTCACTAGGGATTTTCTCTCAAAGGCTTCGAGGTGGGTTGCTCTCAAACGACAAAAGCCGTGCACTGAAATCTGAGCAGCCAACCGTTTATGGTTGTAGGGGTGGACTATTTATAGCCACTTGGCAACCCGACCTGATTTGTCCGAAATGACCCTGGGTCACTAAGGAACTGACACGTGTATCAACGGTCGAATTTCGAACTCACATGGCAACTTTACTTGGGCTACAAGTAAAGCTGACTTGTCTGACTCTGGACAAGATTTTCTCTCATTGTCTTCACTCGAAGACATAGGATTTGAATTAGGCATCACTTCAGTCATCCTGACTGGTTCTCTTGGACCCCACTTAACAGTACGGTGGTTCCTATGACACAACATGAATGAAGTAAAACTACGAAGGATCTAAGTCTTCGAGTTCCATAAGCTTCATAGGGAGTCTTCTCATGTCATTGTCTTCGACATGAATGTCTTCATAAACCACCATTGTCTTCAATGTCTTCGTACATTTTTAGGGGTCATCTCTGGTAGCTAAACCGAATCAATGAGGGACTTCTACCTGTGTTATCCTGCAATTCTCACAAACACATTAGTCCCTCAACTAGGTTTGTCGTCAATACTCCAAAACCAACTAGGGGTGGCCCTAGATGCACTTACAATCTCCCCCTTTTTGGTGATTGATGACAAACTAGTTGAAGTTTTCAACGGGGAATATAATTTGTGAAATTGTAAAGGAATTGTCTTCATAAGCTGCAAGGGCTCCCCCTGAAGATGTGCATATAAGTAATTTGCTTCTGGTACGCAAATGCACATGGAAGGTTGTACTTGAGGGAATTGACTTCAACTTATGATGACAATCCACCATGCATGTAAAGGTATATGAAGAGAATGACATGCATAATGAAAAATGGACGTCTGCAAAATGATATAAGTGCGGAAATAAATCGTCGTACATGCGGAATTTATCTTCGCAAAAACATAGTGGCAAACAAGTAGCAGACGACCATCAAGTTTAAGTGTTACAACTCAAAGAACCAAATGTAGCAAAACGAGAGTTGTAAGCACGAAGCAAAATGCAAAATATAAAGCACCCGCCCATATTATTGACCCGCTTGAAGACTATAAACATCATATGCTTCTCCCCCTTTTGTCAGTGATGACCAAAAAGGTTTGAAGACATAGAGTTTTCTACGCGTTCCCAGGCGCAGCAGGGTCGGTGGAGGCGTTTGGTGGTGCTGAAGAGCTTGGTGCAGGGTCGACGCACGCTGAAGAAGGTGGTGGTGATGTAGCGTCGTCTTCTTCCTCAATGATTCTTCCAGTCACGGAGGCAGCAGAGGAAGAGAACTCTGAATCTTCAAGGGACGGAGTTCCGCGCAACACAGCTCTTCTGGGGGGTGTGGAGTTAAACTTGAATCTCTCTCTGAAGCCATCCTCTTGAAGTTCAGCTTCAGTGCACATCATGGTGAGGCCTTTCCAAGTGCGGCGACAGGTTTCATGTGCGACAAATGCATTCTTGGTGGCCAGATTTCTGATGTGATTGACGTCTTGCATGATACTGCGCATCTGCCTTTTGAGCCAGTCGTGATGCCTATCTTGCTTTTGGTGAAGAGCCACAAGAAGTTCTCGGTCATTGAGTGTACGAGCGCGTTTCTTGGGTCTCTGTGCAGCTGTGCTGTCAGTGGCTTCAGTTGATGCAGGGGCACGTGTGGTGCCAGCCATTGGATACACTCTTGAGATGGCTTCAACACCTTCATCATTCTGAGTGAAGCTCTGGTGTTCTGCATTCTGAAGACTTAATGGTTGCTTGGCAGGCTCAGGATATATTGCTTCAGCAGAGGTGTCCACATCGGGTAAGAAGATTCTATGGTTGCGGGCAGAGGGCTGATAGGAGATAGCAGAGTGTAGCTTGATTAGCCTCATAACCCAAGGAGCATAAATCTTCAAACCAAAGAGACCTGAGCCAGACGCTGCAAGTTGGCGTATAAAGAGATCCTGGGTGTTGAAGCATTTGCCATGCAGGATACAGAAGATGAGAGTCTTCATGGCACCTTCAACCTTGGCATATGGAGAGTGCCCCTTAATGGGTCATAGAGTCCGCCTGACGATGTGATATATAGTTCTGGGCAGGTACTCTAAGTCTTCAACAAAGAACTCAGTTGGGTAAGGTGCATCAAGAGGCAATGGCTTCATCATTGAGAGCATCTGACTCATATTTGGCTCAGGTCGCTGGAATATGCTCTCAATTGCTTCAGCATGGAGTTGGCGGCCTTCTTCGAAGAGTTCGCCAGGAGTGGGTAGGCCGGTAAGCTCAATGATATCGAATGCATTGGCTTCATGATGGACATTGCTGGTCATCCACTCCAGGACCCAAGTCTTCGGATCTCTGTTGTAGCCTTTGATATGCAGGGTGGCATAGAACTGGAGTAGAAGCTCTTCATTCCAGTGCTCTTCATCGGTGATAAACGGCAGCAGACCCACTTGCTTGAAGCAATCCAGTGCTTCTTCCAGACCAGGCAGACCAGCAACAGCTTCAACCTCAAGGCGCTGGTGAGGAAAGATACGGCCTTGGTTGTATAGGATGCATGAATAGTAGTTGCGCTGTGGGTAGCTCCAGAACCTATCTGATACAATCTGTTCCCTTGAATAAGGGTTCTTGGAGCTGTTGAAGAAGGTGTTATCTTCCCTGAAGCTATTTACATTAAAGGAGCCAGGTGCTGATGCAGGACCTGGGAACCTTGGCAGTCGTGGGATTGGCTTCTGGACCTGGGGCCTGTGCACAACATGATAGTTGAACTGTGGACCGGCAGCAGACTCAGGCACAGAAGGTTCAGATGCAGTAGCTTCAGTGTCTCTTGAAGCTGTTGGTTGGTCGGGCTCCACAATTGCTTCAGTGTTGGTTGTGGCAGCCGCAATGTTTTCAGCCTCAACATGTGTAGTGAGAGGGACGGATTCAGGTACGTTCTCCTTGAGAACTTCTTCTTGTTGGTTCGGGGAAGACGGAGCTTCTTCTTCATGTTCTTCTTCATGTTCTTCGGCTGATGCAGCTGGAATGTCGTCAGCAGCCTGAGCCCTTGGCCCTTTGCGAAGCCTACGGAATGTAGGCGACGCCGGTGGAGTTGCAGTGGGCTGGGGCTCAATCTCTTCCTCCTGCGGGCGATCTGCCCACGATGCATCTTGGGTGATTGGTGTCAATGGACGACCAATGCTGATCATTTCGCTTGTTTCAAGCTGAGGAAGGGCTGCATCACCTTGTACATTGTCTTGGAGACCAATGTCTTCAGCAGCGTTGGGGTCGGCTGCTGGAATGTCTTCAGCGTGCGGAGCCTCTGTGAAAGCAGGCTCATGCACGGTCAACTGACGATCTTCGTCAGGATAGCGGACGGAGAGGGGTTCGACTATCAAGGGCTCTGTGGGAGCAGCCCGAGATTTCTTGGTCTTGCGCTTCTTGATGGTGGGGTCAGAAGGAGAGGCTTCAGGGTGTTTCCTCTTCCTTGCTTCAGCTTCGGCTGTCCGTGTCTTCTTGAGCTCTGAAGCGGTTGACCGGTGCTTTGGCTTCGAGCCAGGCTTAGCAGTGGGGAAGACAATCGGAACAGCTTCTTGCCTTGGTGCCTCTTGTTCAGCCACAACGGGCTTCTTCTTTTTCTTCACGGCCATCCTGGGGTCGATGCCGGGACGCCCAAGTGCCTTGCGCTTCTCGGCCTCATTGTAGGCCTGCACACAGAGATCAGCCAAAGTCTTCATTCGCTCCCGCGAAACCTGAGCTTCTGCACATTTCTTCAAAAAGTTTTCCTTCAACTCGTGCAACATGACCTTGAAGTCCTTGACTTCTTGGACGCTGAGCTTGGCCATATTCTGCTTGAACTGAGCCTTTTCAAAATCAATCTTCTGCTTCAATTCAACAATGCGCTGGGCAATTGCAAGTTCTGAAGCAATAGCGCCTTGGAAGTCTACGCTGAGGCCAATGGGCAGCTGCAGATCATCGGAGCTGATATTGGGTGTATCAAACCACTCATCAATGAAGTTGTGTATGATTGCTGCATCAAACAAAGGTAGATTGTTGAAGATTTTAGCCTCCTCCTTGCTCTTGATGAGCTGCTCAAGAGCGTCATCGCCAAGATCTTCGTCACTGGACAGATCAATGGCCTCGATGCGCAGAATGGCAGCGGCTGTGAGCTCTTTGCCAGTGTGTGGCTGAGGCTTCTTGGCTTCTTGGGGCTTGGAGACTCGTGATAAGTCTTCAGACTGCACACTTGCTTCAGGAGGTGCAGTTGCCAATGGCTTCGCTCTGGAGATTTTGGGAGAAGCGACTGGCTTTGAAGCTTTTGGCTTCTTCGTCTGCTTCGGCTTCGGTGCAGCAGGAGCGTCATCAGACTCAGTGTCTGTTGGAGGGTCGTTCATGGCAGTCCCTTGGACTAGAATGCGAGTGATGAGGCCTTCGAGATTGGCATACGACCCGATGATATTGGGATTTGCGTCGCGTGTGCCATCCGCCCTTGGTTTAGGGGGACCAGGGTTGAAGTCCAACCCCAACTCCTTCTTGTTTTGCTTCACAGAGTTCTGAGCAAATTGGAAGTTGCGCTTGAACAGAGTGTCATCGCGACAACAGAGAAGTGATGACGGATGTGCTTCAGCTGGCTGTGGTCCGCTGACCATGCATGGAAAGAAGCCTTGAGCAATGGCTTCGTCTCTGGACCGGGGTACGAGGTTTTTGTACAATACGTCTCCCCATGGTCTCTTGATGGCGCACTTTTCTGCATATTCCTTAGTGACGAAGCGGTATTGGAACCACTGCTCTGCCCAATATCTTCGAATCCATTGGATTCGTGTCTTGCGCTGACCATAGCTCTCTTCAGGATCAGTTTGGTACATTTCTGCCAAGTCCTCAGGCAGATCTTTAGACGTTTCACCACGTCTCTGTCTGCCTCCCTTCCTTGCTGGTTTTTCTGCTGCCATGAAGCTTAACTTGGAAGCCTTCAAGATGTTCAAAGTCTTCAAAGGCTTCCTTTTGCTTGACCAACAAGAACTCGCTTCAGGAGAATTGATGTGACGCTGTAAGGATTCTGCAAATGAATGCAGACTATGAGAACCAAAAGATTCTCCCACGGACATGTACCTGTGACGACATTAAGGTGCGAGGGAAGGGGAAGAGGTCATATGCATTCTCAGAGGATTTTGAAGATAAATCAGTTTAGAAGATATTGACCTCATCATGCGAAGACATTCACTTTATAGAAAAGAAGTTGGTTCCAGATTTGTACGAACCCATAGATCAGTACAAGTGAGGAATCTAACTACTTCATGAAGCACAAGTGAATATACTAGGCAAGTTATGAGATGCAGATTGAGAGAGATGAAACTTGTGTGAATAGAAACTTCTTATGGCAGAAAGTGACCGAGCTATAGGATCAAAAGAGGCTGTAAAAAGAGGTTTTATTTACCACACTTGGAACTGCTAGACGAAGTGGGAGTTGAGGCCGAGCAGTTCGATCCTCCGTGCCCTAACTTGGCGACGGAAGACACCTACGGCGACGGCGGAGAGACCGATGTCCGCAGTCGGCGTGAAAACGGCGTCGGAGAGGTTGCGGCAGTGAAGCACTTCGTCGCCGGCGTCGTTGAGAGCTAGCGGTGGCGCTAGGGTTCGTGCGAGGGTGGAAGAAGAGATAATGACTGCAGTGAATCATGTATTTATAGGGATAGGGGCGGCACTGCGCTATTACTCAGGTGCCCCTGGCGATTCGCATCTGATCAGTACATGTCGATCATGCGGTATTGTGGGGGCAGTTCCACATCCCACGCACGCCTTGTTTGTCGGGTGTCGTTCCTACTTCTCCGTATTTCTTTTTGATGGAAAAGTATTGAAAACGGTTTCAAAGTTTGTCTCTGTGTCTTCAGCTGACAAGGATGCAGTGAAGACATTTGATAGTTTCAATAGGATGCATATGACTTGGAGAGATAGAGTTTGAGGTAGGAAGCATGGAGAGGTTAGGGTCCGATCACATTCACTTAGTTCAAAAGATTCAAACAAAAAGACATAGCTATAAGTGAATGCTGTAGAGGACGGAACACCAGTACATATATATATATATATAATTAACGCGGTGAAGATAATCATGAAGACAAATTGAGATTGAAGCCAAACCAAATGTGAAGACATAGCAAATGTAACGCCATGAGTGAAACACTTCAAGCAGGAAATTTGGTGGTGGCGTTACCCACCGTATAGGAAGTATTAGACCCAGACACGGCACACAATTATCGTGGCGCTCCGAAGTCAAATTCCATGTTAATGTATTCACACTTAGAATGTATGTCTTCATTGATTGAAGATATACGTTACTTCGTGTGTTGCACATCTAAGTCATCAACATGCATAAGTGTTAGGATGTGTGCCTGATCACAGGACATTTGAGGATTCCAAGATATTTAGCTCACACCGTAACTTGTAAAATCTCTTCTCATCCAAGGGCTTGGTGAAGATATCTGCCAATTGCTCTTCAGTGTTGACGTGTATGATATCAATATCTTCCTTTGCAACATGATCTCTGAGAAAATGATGACGAATTTCAATGTGCTTTGTCTTCGAGTGCTGAACTGGGTTGTTGTCGATCTTGATGGCGCTTTCGTTGTCGCAGTAAAGTGGCACTTGCTTCAGATGAATGCCATAATCCATGTGAAGCAGTTCGAAGGGTTGAGTAGTGGTCATGATTGTCTTCGAAGGATGTTTTGCCCTTGTCATCTTCCCTGCTTCACAGGCACCGCATAAGTGATCTTTCTTGAACTTGACACCCTCGATGCCTATGACATGCTTCTTCTTTGCAAGGGTGTGGAGGTTCCTCATGCCAGCATGCCCAAGCCTCCGATGCCAAAGCCAGCATTCTGAAGCCTTTGCAAGAAGACATACTGCAAGCTGTGGCCCTGCTGAGAAATCTACCACGTACAAATCATCTTTCCGATACCCTTAAAATACTAGAGACTTGTCAGATTCCATTAGTACCAGGCAACGATATTTTCCAAAGATTACAATCATGTTCAAATCGCAAAGCATTGAGACAGACATTAAGTTGAAGCCAAGGGATTCAACAAACATGACTTTATCCATGTGTTGATCCTTTGAGATTGCAACTCTACCTAGACCCAATACCTTACTTTTACCAGTGTCAGCAAATGTGATGTGGCTCTTGTCAGATGGACGTAAGGTTGAGTCCATAAAGAGACTTCTTTTGCCAGTCATGTGATTTGTACACCCACTGTCAATAATCCATTCTGAAGACTCTGAAGTCGCTGGTGTCGTACCCTACAGTGCAGTTAGGGGGATAGGCTTCATGAAGAGTATTGTGAAGCAAAAACATTTGACGAACCAGTGGGTTATGAAAACTTAGATCCAAGTTAGGACAAGTAGGGAGAGTAGCATGCGATTCAGGTACGAAATACATAGTGATGCCATTCGAGCATTTGATCTTGCGCCCCACAAGATTTTTAAGGTCCCCAGCAATAGCGTCAGAAGATTTTGGTTTTCTGCTGGAGACCTTTCCCTGCAAAAGAGAGTTAAGCTTTCTTAACCACCCACATCTTCAAGGGTGGCTTAGAAGCAATAAGTCTAAGTGCAGCATCTGAGAATTTTGGCTTTGGAGCCCTGGCAAACAGTCTAGCAGGCGGGCAATAGTACTCATAAGAATAAGCAGAATAGTTCTTGGTCATATGAGCATGACGGTTTGAAGAACCTCTCTCATATGCCTGAGCATGGTTTCCCTACAAAACATTTGCGTTAGTGCGACTCAGGTGAGTCCTCTGCCTGTATGAAGCCTTTGGACCATAAGAAGCCTTTGGTCTGAGGTTTGTCTTCTTCATGTGAGGTGTCATGAGGACATTCACAGGAAGATTCTCCAGACACGTTTTTGGAACCCAGATCTTCTTCATAGGCGGTCCATTCCTGCAGTTAGTACCAATGTACCTGGCAAATACTTCACCATTCTGATTTTTAAACAGTTTATAGTTCGCATCAAAGGATTCATCAATGATAATCGGATCAGCACAAGTGAAGCCAGATAGATTGGATGGATCTGCTGAGGATTCCTTCGTAGCAACCCATGTGGTTTTGGGGTACTGCTCAGGTTTCCAGTAAGATCCATCTGCATTAATTTTCCTCACGAACCCAACACCCTCTTTCCTAGGGTTTCGGTTCAGAATCTGCTTCTTGAGGACATCACATAATGTCTGATGCCCTTTGAGACTTTTGTACATCCCTGTTTCAAGCAATGTCTTCAACCTAGCATTCTCATCAGCAATAGCAGTGGTATCCTCAGCAGAGGGGTTAGTTACCACTTCAACAGTTGAAGATATTGCAACAGCAGTAGCAGTGGAACATTCGGCAACAGAAGTAGCATTATCACGCTCAATGCATTTAAGGCATGGTGGTTCAAATCCTTCCTGAGCAGAACTGATCTGTTCGGCTTGAAGTGACTCGTTTTCCTTTTGAAGATCTTCATGATCCGCTCTCAACTTCTCAAGATCTTGCTTCTTTTGAAGATAATCATAGGAAAGCTTTTCATGAGTAGTTGAGAGAGTCTCAAGACGATCTTCGAGTTCCTGATACTTAACATGAAGATTTTTTATGTCTTCAATTAAGGATTTAGAACGAGTCATTTCAGCACCCAACAGATCATCGCTTCTGTCTAACAGTTTTTGAATATGTTCCATGGCCTTTTGTTGTTCAGTTGCAATTTTAGCAAGTGTTTTATAGCTGGGTTTTGAATCACAATCAGAGTCATCGTCACTGGATGTTTGATAGTGAGTAGTGTGTGTGTTTACCTTGGCACCACGTGCCATGAAGCAGTAGGTAGGAGTAGAGTCGTCCTTGTCATTTGCATCGGTGTTGGTGATGAAGTCATTGTCTTCAGTGTTGAAGATGGATTTGGCGACGTAGGCTGTAGCCAGACTCGCAATGCCTGAATCAGACTCCTCCTCAGACTCCACCTCTTCCTCCTCAGAAGCGGACTCCTCCTCTGAATCCATTTCCTTGCCAACAAACGCACGAGCCTTGCCAGATGAACTCTTCTTGTGTGATGAACACTTTGAGGAAGACTTGGAAGAAGACTTTGAGTATTTCTTCTTCTTCTTATCATCAGAGTCATATTCCTTGCTCTTCTTCTTCTTTCTGCTCTCATTGTCCCATTGTGGACACTCAGAGATGAAGTGTCCAGTTTTCTTGCACTTGTGGCATGTTTTCTTCTTGTAGTCATGAGCAGAAGCTTCATCATTCCTTGAGCTTGATCGTGAAGACTTTCTGGAGCCTTTCTTCTTGGTGAATTTCTGGAACTTCTTCACTAGCATAGCAAGTTCCCTTCCAATGTCTTCAGGATCATCAGAACTGCTGTCAGATTCTTCTTCAGATGAGGACACAGCTTTTGCCTTCAAGGCACGAGTTCGCCCATAGTTTGGACCATAGATATCTCTTTTCTCAGAAAGCTGAAACTCATGTGTGTTGAGCCTCTCAAGTATGTCAGACGGATCGAGTGTCTTGAAGTCTGGACGTTCTTGAATCATCAGGGCTAGGATGTCAAACGAACTGTCAAGTGATCTCAGCAGCGTCTTGACGATTTCATGTTTGGTGATCTCAGTGGCGCCGAGGGCTTGAAGCTCATTTGTGATGTCAGTGAGCCGATTAAATGTGTGCTGGACATTCTCATTGTCATTTCGCTTGAAGCGGTTGAAGAGGTTGCGAAGAACACTGATTCTCTGATCTCTCTGGGTTGAGATGCCTTCATTGACTTTGGAGAGTCAGTCCCAGACCAGCTTGGATGTCTTCAAGGCACTCACACGGCCGTACTGTCCCTTCGTCAGATGACCACAGATAATGTTCTTGGCAGTAGAGTCCAGTTGAGTGAACTTCTTGACATCAGCAGCAGTGACACCTTCTCCAGCCTTGGGAACGCCGTTTTCGACGGCATACCATAGGTCGACGTCAATGGCTTCAAGATGCATGCGCATCTTATTCTTCCAGTAGGGATATTCAGTTCCATCGAAGACGGGGCACGCAGCGGAAACTTTAATTATCCCTGCAGTCGACATAGCTAAAACTCCAGGTGGTTAAGCCGAATCACACAGAACAAGGGAGCACCTTGCTCTGATACCAATTGAAAGTGCGTTATATCGACTAGAGGGGGGTGAATAGGCGATTTTTATGAAAGTCTTCAAAACATGGAAGTTATGAAGACAAATAGAGTGGACAAGCCTATCACTATGCAGCGGAAGTTAGATTACACAAGGCAAGCCATAGTCAAGTATACAATATAGTGAAAGCATAGTGACAAACAGCTTCAGTGTAATGGGATCAGGTAGGAAGAAGTTATGAAGCCAAACAAATCATACAGTCAAGTTGTGAAGACAGAAGATAAAGCAAGCATGCAATGGCTTCACAATGTGTACGGGTAAGTAAAGGGGGGTGAAGATGAAACCAGTGACACGCTGAAGACAATGATTTGTTGGACCAGTTCCAGTTGCTGTGACAACTGTACGTCTGGTTGGAGCGGCTAGGTATTTAAACCAAAGGACACACAGTCCCGGACACCCAGTCCTGAACACGCAGCTCAGGACACCTAGTCCTCACCGTTTTCTCCTTGAGCTAAGGTCACACAGACCTCGCCCAATCACTCTGGTAAGTCTTCAAGGTAGACTCCCAAACCTTCACAGACTTCGTTCACTGGCAATCCACAATTTCTCTTGGATGCTCAAAACGTGACGCCTAACCGGCTGGAGGATGCACAGTCCTCAAGTGTAATAAGTCTTCAGATCACTCAGACAAGAAGACTTAAGTGATGCCCAATTACTCTGGCTCTGGGTGGTTAGGGCTTTTCTCCTCACTAGGGATTTTCTCTCAAAGGCTTCGAGGTGGGTTGCTCTCAAACGACAAAAGCCGTGCATTGAAATCTGAGCAGCCAACCATTTATGGTTGTAGGGGTGGACTATTTATAGCCACTTGGCAACCCGACCTGATTTGTCCGAAATGACCCTGGGTCACTAAGGAACTGACACGTGTATCAACGGTCGAATTTTGAACTCACACGGCAACTTTACTTGGGCTACAAGTAAAGCTGACTTGTCTGACTCTGGACAAGATTTTCTCTCATTGTCTTCACTCGAAGACATAGGATTTGAATTAGGCATCACTTCAGTCATCCTGACTGGTTCTCTTGGACCCCACTTAACAGTACGGTGGTTCCTATGACACAACATGAATGAAGTAAAACTACGAAGGATCTAAGTCTTCGAGTTCCATAAGCTTCATAGGGAGTCTTCTCATGTCATTGTCTTCGACATGAATGTCTTCATAAACCACCATTGTCTTCAATGTCTTCGTACATTTTTAGGGGTCATCTCTGGTAGCTAAACCGAATCAATGAGGGACTTCTACCTATGTTATCCTGCAATTCTCACAAACACATTAGTCCCTCAACTAGGTTTGTCGTCAATACTCCAAAACCAACTAGGGGTGGCACTAGATGCACTTACACGGGCTCTCGAGGCAGTTCTCCAGTCCGGCCACTAAACGACCGGACACCGTCAAGCGCGCCCAGCGTAACCTACAACAAGACCGCCTGGCATGATCCGAGCAGGCGTAGCAATGCGGCCCCAACTCCAACCCTCGCAAAAAGGCGACGCTAGTACTTCGCGTCCATAACTACGCCCTAGAGATACCATGGGTATAGGGGGAGGGGCACCATCACAGCACGCCCAAAAATACGGCTTAAACCGTACCAGGGGCTGCCGATTTTTTTTATTTTTCTCTTATTTTCAGGACTCCATCCTTCGGAAGGCTTGTTCGGTAGTTCAATTGCCGCACAAACGATGCAAGAACCAGGGAAGCAGACAAGCCACGTCGCAGTACGGAACTCCCAAGTGGTCTCTATCACGAGCAGTATACCTGTTCTGCATATTATTCCGCAGCTTGCCCCTGGAACGGACATGTTAACTAGTCCAACCTTCCACTTATCGCATTATTTGTATCGTTCTGCTTTGATCGCAGCCCTTTTTAATAAACAATGCATAGCTTTCGTCTATTTTTGCATTACCTTTTTTCTTTTTTTATGTATGTTCCTTAACGACATGTTGCACCCGTACACGTTGGTATGGCCAAAATACGCCAGGGGCTTTAGTACCCCTCAATATGGTGTGAGAAGTCCAAACACTTTAACAATTGCGGCACCTCGAACTTATAGCATTATATGCATCGGCTCCAAATCATGTCTTGGGTCAATAGTTGGGTTTGCCCGGCTCCTATGTTTTGGTGCCTTACGTTCCGCTATATCGGCTAAGGTAGCACTAGGAGAACCACTGTGATTGTGCCCCAGTTGAGTTGGGTCGAGCACCTCAGTGGAGAAAGCTAAAACTGACTGTCATGATGAAGCGAGAGCTGGTTGCTGTTCGAGAGGTTTTTCGAGTCCCTAAAGACTTATGCCGCTTAGGGCGAGGAGCCGGCTCTGCCGGCCAAGGCGTGGATAGCGCCCCGAACTCGGTCTTCCGAATACCAGGGGCTTCGCCGAAATTTAAAATTATAGAATTCTATGGCTAAGTGAGAGTGTTCACGCATTATAGTCCGATTGCCTTGTTCGTTGGGCTGAGCGCCTCCCTCGAAGGACCCAAACATGGGAAAAAGAGCGCTCAGGTTTATCCCCAAACACCCCAGCACTAGCGGCATGGGGGCAGAAGCCGACGACTCGCCATCTCTCAGAATTGATAAACAGCCGCACAGAAGGTAATATTTTAAATTCCAACAGCATTGCTTAGCGCATACAAACAAGTTTTCAGCGCGCGGGAAAAAACGAGCAAGTTTCACTCAAAAATTACATCCCTAGAACATTCATCCGCCACAAGGCAGGCACCCTTCAGAACATCCTTATAGTAATTCTCGGGTTTGCGATGCTCTTTCCCCGGCGGTGGCCCGTCCTTCACCAGCTTCTCAGCATCCAGCTTGCCCCAGTGCACCTTAGCACGGGCAAGGGCCCTACGGGCACCTTCAATGCAGACGGAGTGCTTGATGACTTCGAGCCTTGGACAGGCCTCCACCAACCGCCGCACCAGCCCGAAATAGCTCCCAGGCAGAGCCCCTCCAAGCCACAGCCGAACAATGAAGCCCTTCATGGCCTGTTCGGCCGCCTTGTGGAGCTCGACCAGTTGCTTCAGCTGGTCGCTCAGGGCACGGGGTGTCCGGCCTCAGTATACTGAGACCAGCACACCATCTCTGTCGAGCCGCCCTCCTCGGCTCGGTAGAATGTGGCGGCATCGGATACACTCCGGGGAAGATCTGCGAACGCTCCTGGAGAGCTCCGGATTCGGGGAAGTAACAAGTAACTCACGTTTATGTGTTTGCTTTGCATAAAGAATGCCTTACCCGCCGCTATCTTCTTCACCTCATCCAACTCCTGGAGGGTCTTCTGGGATTCGGCCTTGGCAAACTTGGCGTTTTCAATAGCCACCGCGAGCTCGGACGCTCGCGTCTTTGAGTCAAGCTCCAAACTCTCATGTTTTTCCATGAGAGCCTGGAGCTCTTGCCGCACCTTGCCAACCTCAGCCTCATACTTCTCCCGCTCGGTGCGCTCCGAGGCCGCCCTCTTCTCGGCCTCGACCAGCGCCTGCTTAAGGGTCGCCACTTCAGACGTGGCCCCTAAAATAGCCACGATAATCCTGTCATTCTTTGCAATTGCACCTTTTTATATATATTTACATGGTATTTCTTACCTTCATTGTCCTCGAGCTGCTTCTTGGCACGACCGAGCTCTTGCTCGGACCGCTCGAGGTTCTGCTTTAGCGTGTCCACTTCCGCAGTCAGTGCGGCGGACGCAAGCAGAGAAGCCTGCATACGCATATTGACTCCTTTTGTTAGACTCCTGCGAATTTTATTTGATCCTCTATTCGGCTTTTCTCCCCGAACGCCAAACAGAGCATCAGGGGCTACTGTCTATGCGGTACTATTATTTACACATTCTTTACTTACCTCAAAGCCTGTCAAAAGGCTAGTACAAGCTTCAGTCAGTCCGCTCTTGGCGGACTGAACCTTCTGGACCACCGCACTCATAATAGCGCAGTGCTCCTTGTCGATGGAGGCGCCTTGGAGCGCCTCCAACATATTGTCCGGTGCCTCCGGTTGGATGGGGGCCGCCGACGCGGTGGACTTGCTCCTCTTGGAAGGAGGTCCCCCGCCGGACTCTAGAACCTTTGAAGGTTCCGGAGCGGTGTCCGGCCTAGAGCCGGACTTGGAGCCCTAAGGGGTTTCATCCCCTTTACTCCTGGAGTCCGGTAGGTCGCCTTGCGATGCCTCCAGGACCACCTCCTCCCGACTTGGAACCTGTTGGGACAACACTTCGGTGTCGTCCGTAGGGCGGGGGGAGGAAGCCGTCGGAAGCGAGTTCACGTCCAACGAGTCCAGTGAGCCGCTCGACGACGCGTCGAGCTGGTCTTTGGGTGGGCTGCATAAACATATTCAACGTAAGGGAAAGCTGTGCAATAAACGAATACTATGAATTACTCTGGTATCCGGATACTTACGATTTTGCCAGGGGCTTGGCCCTGGGCTTCCACTCCTCTCCGCCGTCGGTGTCGGTGGAGTAGTCCGGAGGAAGGGTTTTCCCCTTCTTGGACCCTCCGGCCTCCCCAGAGAGGGCGGCCTTCCTTTTCTTCTCTCCTCTCGCTGGGGGGAGAGCTCTCCTCTTCTTCCTCCTCGTCTTCATGGGAGGAATGCGGCTCGGAGCCATCGGATGATGGATCCGACACCTCCTGGTGCCGGGCACTCTTTCGAGTCCCCGCAGCCTTTTTTGCGGCCTTCTTCTCCGGCACCACATAGGGTGCTGGAACCAGCAGCTTCGCCAACCGAGCGTCTGCTGGACCTTAGGGCAAAGGAGCCGGACAGTTGATCCGTCCGGATGTCACCTACCAATCCTGTGAAAGGTAAGGGAGTTTAGATCCCGCATGGAGTCAAACTATGAAAAACTGATACCCTGTAAAAGGAAAAAACAGCTTACCGCAAGAGCATGACGCTGCGCACTGAATCCGCGATCCTCGGTAGCGGATGCGGGAGCCTCAGCGCCCTTGAAAAGCACCTTCCAGGCATCTTCGTACGTCGTGTCGAAGAGGCTGCTCAGAGTTTGGTGTCGTGCCGGGTCGAACTCCCACAGATTGAAAGCCCGTTGTTGACACGGGAGGATCAAGCGGATGAGCATAACCTGGACTACGTTGAAAAGTTTGAGCTTCTTGTCCACAAGGGTTTGGACGCATGTTTGGAGTCCGGTCAGCTCTCCCTTCTTACCCCACGACAGGCCCGTCTCCTTCCAGGAGGTGAGCCACGTAGGGGGTCTGGATCGGAACTCGGGGGTGCGACCCATTCGGCGTCGCGCGGCTCGGTGATGTAAAACCATCCCGATTGCCACCCCTTCAGGGTCTCCACAAAGGAGCCCTTGAGCCATAGGACGTTGGCCATCTTGCCCACCATGGCGCCTCCGCACTCCGCCTGGTTGTCGCACACCATTTCGGCTTGACGTTGAAAATCTTGAGCCATAGGCTGAAATGGGGGCGGATGCGGAGGAAGGCCTCGCACACGACGATAAACGCCGAGATGTTGAGGACAAAGTTCAGGGCCAGATCGTGGAAATCCAGGCCGTAGTAGAACATGAGCCCCCGGACAAATGGGTGGAGCGGGAAGCCCAGTTCGCGGAGGAAATGGGGGAGGAACACCACCCTCTCATGGGGCCTAGGGGTGGGGACGAGCTGCCCCTTTTCGGGGAGCCGGTACGCGATGTCGTTAGACAGGTATCCGGCCTTCCTCAGCTTTTTGATATGTCCCTCCGTGACAGAGGAGACCATCCACTTGCCTCCCGCTCCGGACATGGATGGAGATGGTTGAGGTGGGGAGTGCGGACTTGGGCGCTGGAGCTCGAGTGCGCAAGAATGGATAGGCGAAGGAGGAAGAAGGCGTAGGTGAAAAGGTGGATCTTTATCCCCTTATATGGGTGGACGCAACTACATGTCCCCACCAGCCTGGTAAAACTCGCTTATCTCCAAGCGCCGTAATCGATGGCACGGTTGGGTTACCCACGCCCGTATTGATGAGAATCCCGGGATAAGGGGACATGATCTCTGCTTTAACAAGACGTGCCAAGGAAACCGCCTCGCATGACGCGCTGAGGTGGGATAATGAAACGACTCGAATAAAGGCTTGGCCGTGGTGTGACACGCTACAGAATACGTCAGCAGATTAGATTGGTGTAAATATTATTCTCTCTAGGGCAATATGTGGAAACTTATTTTGCAGAGCCGGACACTATCTTTGTGTTCAAAATCTTCTATGAAGTACTTGGAGGAGGAACCCGCCTTGCAATGCCGAAGACAATCTGCGCGCTGGACTCGTCGTCATTGAAGCCTGGTTCAGGGTCTACTGAGGGAGTCATGGATTAGGGGGTGTTCGGATAGCCAGACTATACCTTCAGCCGGACTCCTGGATTATGAAGATACAAGATCGAAGACTTCGTCCCGTGTCCGGGAGGGACTTTCCTTGGCGTGGAAGGCAAGCTTGGCGATACGGATATGTAGATCTCCTACCATTGTAACCGACTCTATGTAACCCTAACCCTATCCAGTGTCTATATAAACCGGAGGCTTTTAGTCCATAGGACAACATACACATCAACAATCATACCATAGGCTAGCTTCTAGGGTTTAGCCTCTTCGATCTCGTGGTAGATCTACTCTTGTACTACCCATATCATTAATATTAATCAAGCAGGACGTAGGGTTTTACCTCCATCGAGAGGTCCCGAACCTGGGTAAAACTTCGTGTCCCCTGCCTCCTATTACCATCCAGCCTAGACGCACAGTTCGGGACCCCCTACCCGAGATCCGCCGGTTTTGACACCGACACTATATTTTATTCACTACATGATATGAGTTTTGCTTGGAGCGTCATGTATTATATGAGTCTTTTCTTTATTTTCTTTTTAGTTTACCACAATCATCCTTGCTGGACACACCTTTTCGAGAGGGACACACATTATTCGTGAATTTATTAGAATACTCTTTGAGCTTCACTTATATCTTTTGAGCTATGTAGTTGCTCTAGTGCTTCACTTATACATTTTAGAGCACAATGATGGTTATATTTTAAAGAAATTGATGAGCTCTCATGATTCACATATATTATTTTGGGAGTCTTATAAAAAGTATGGTAATTTTCTTGGGTCATGAATTTGGTCCTAATATGATGGGTATTCAAGAGGGATATAATAAAAACTTTCATGCAGATCACTGAATATGATAAGTCTGATTGCTTGCAATACTTTTGCGATATAGAGGTGGTAATATGCGGGTTATGCTAATGAGTAATTGTGGATTAGTAAGAATATTGGTGTTAAGGTTTGTGATTCCCGAAGCATGCACGTATGGTCTCTCGTTATGCTATGAAATTGGAGCAGGATTTATTATTGATTGTCTTCCTTATGAGTGGCGGTCGGAGACGAGCGATGGTCTTTTCCTACCAATCTATACCCCTAGGGGAATGCGTAGTAGTACTTTTCTTCGAGGGCTAATAAACTTTTGGAATAAGTATGTGAGTTCTTTATGACTAATGTGAGTCCATGGATTATACACACTCTTACCTTTTCGCAATTTGCTAGCCTCTTCGGTACCATGCATTGCCCTTTCTCACCTCGAGTTGTGGTGCAAACTTCATCGATGCATCCAAACCCCGTGATATGATACAGTCTATAACACATAAGCCTCCTCATATCTTTCTCAAAACAGCCACCATACCTACTTATTATGGCATTTCCATAGCCATTTGGAGATATATTGCCATGCAACTTCCACTGTTCCATTTTATTATGACACATATCATCATTGTCATATTCCTTTGCATGATCATATAGTTGACATAGTATTTGAGGTTCAACCACCGTTCATATTTTTATACATGTTACGCTAGATCATTGCACATCCCGGTACACAGCCGGATGCATTCATATAGAGTCATATTTCCTTTCTAGTATTGAGTTGTAATTCCTGAGTTGTAAGTAAATAGAAGTGTGATGATCATATTCATTATTAGAGCATTGTCCCATGTGAGGAATAAAATAAACAGAGGCCAAATTATCCCAAGAAAAAAAGGCCAAAGTGTCGAACAAAAGGAAAAAAAGAGAAAGAAAAACAAAGGAAAATGAGAGAAAAAGAGAGAAGGGACAATGTTAGTATCCTTTTCCACACTTGTGCTTCAAAGTAGCACCATGTTCTTCATGACAGAGAGTCTCATATTTTGTCACTTTCATATATTACTAGTGGGAATTTTTCATTATAGAACTTGGCTTGTATATTCCAATGATGGGCTTCCTCAAATGTCCGCCGTCTTCATGAGCAAGCAAGTTGGATGCACACCCACTTAGTTTTCTTTTGAGCTTTCATACACTTATAGCTCTAGTGCATTTGTTGCATGGCAATCCCTACTCCTTGCATTGATATCAATTGATGGGCATCTCCATAGCCCGTTGATTAGGCTTGTCAATGTGAGACTTTCTTCTTTTTTTTCCTTCTCCATACAACCTGCAACATCATACTCTATTCTACCCATAGTGTTATATCCATGGCTCACGCTCATGTATTGCGTGTGAGTTGAAAAAGCTGAAGTGCATTAAAAAGTATGAATCAATTGCTCGGCTTGTCATTGGGGTTGTGCATGATAAATACTTTGTGTTAAGAAGATGGAGCATAACAAGACTATATGATTTTGTAGGGATAACTTTCTTTAGCCATGCTATTTTGAAAACACATGATTACTTTTTAGTATGCTTGAAGTATTATTGTTTTTATGTCAATATTAAACTTTTGTTTTGAATCTTATGGATCTGAATATTCATACCACATAAATAAATATTACATGATAAACATGTTAGGTAACATTCCACATCAAAAATTATGTTTTAATCTTTTACCTACTCAAGGACGAGCATGAATTAAGCTTGGGGATGCTTGATACGTCTTCAACGTATCTATATTTTTTTTATTGTTCCATGCTATTATATTATCAATCTTGGATGTTTTATGCATTATTATGCTATTTTATATCATTTTTTGGGACTAACCTATTAACCTAGTGCTCAGTGCCAGTTGTTGTTTTTTCCTTGGTTTTGCCTTTACAAGAAATTAATACCAAACGGAGTTCAAATGGAACGAAACTTTTTGACGAGTTTTCTTGGACCACAAGACACCCTGGAAGCTTCGGGAGGAGGCTAGAAGGACCACAAGGCGGTGACATGCTCAGGGTTGCCCCCTGTGGCTCTCCTAACCCTAATTCTTCATCTATAAATTCTCAAATATGCCCCGAAGACCAGAGGGCGCAACAAAAATACTTTTCCGCCACCGCAAGTTTCTGTCTTCCTGAGATCCCATCTGGGGACCTGTAACACCCCGAGAATCTTGCTACAGTACCCCCTAATGATGGCCATGTCATCATTATTACTATGCAAATTGCCACTTGTCCTAAAAATCAACTTCAAATTCAAAATTTTAAAATAAAGTCAAAACAATATTTCTTCAAGGGGTAAAACTAAAATGTTCATCGTGTGGCAAATATTCCATAACTAATTATGGTGGCGAACCAACATTTGTATTAAGTAGTTTAATGGCCTAAAACAATCAAAACATCGGCTAAAGCAATTATTTAAATGCCTTTTGATTTATAAAAATGCTAAACTAATTTCTTTAACTACCGAACTAATTGTAGCAGTAGCCTAATTTATAATGATATTTTTGGTGCAAGTTTTGTATTTTATAAAACTACTTTAAGCCTAAAAATAAAAGTAAACATAAAACAAAAAAGAAAAGAAAAGAAAAAGTTAAAGTAGAAGAAACCCCCCTGCCCCCACTGGGCCCTAGCCCAACAGGCCGACACAGTCAGCCTAACCCCCACACCTGGTCGCCTCCTCCCCCACTGTGCCCCCGACCCGAGCCGCTTCAGGCGCTCGTCCATGCCGGACCCGTGTCATCGACGATGCCCTGGCGAGGATAAGGCCACCCCGACGCCTCTCCCTCACCCGAATCCCTAGATCCCCACTCCCCCTTCCCCATCGCTCTCTCCCTCGCTCTCCCGAGCACCGCCATGGGCGATCCCCGCTGAAGCACATGGCCATTGTTGTCCCCGTGCCCCCTCGTCGTGTCCGGCTACTCCGCTGGCTCCTCTTCGTCGGCTACCGCACTAGAACGAGGTTGGAGCGCTGTGACGCTGCCGCCCATGCCTGTTCCCCTTGCCGGACTTCACCATCTTCCACCCGTCGATTCACGCCGCCTCGACTTCCCCGGCTTCCCTGAGCCATCGACACACCCCCGCTGTGAGCCCCCATCTGTTTTACCTCTCTTCCCAAAGCCGTTCATTCCCGCTACCCCGGCCACACGCGTCCCGCCGTGTATGACCACACACGTCCGCCCGCCCCTACTCTACGATGCCGCTGTAGTTCTGCTGCTTCTTGCGCTTATCGCCGCTGCCAATGCCGATATTGCTTGCCGCTATCGCTGCTGCCAACTGATACGTCTCCAATGTATCTATAATTTTGATTGTTCCATGCTATTATATTATCTGTTTTGGATGTTTAATGGGCTTTAATATGCACTTTTATAATATTTTTAGGACTAACCTATTAACCGGAGGCCTAGTGCCAGTTTCTGTTTTTTTGCCTATTTCAGTGTTTCGCAGAAAAGGAGTATCATATGGAATCCAAACGGAACGAAACCTTCGCGAGGATCTTTCTTGGAACAACAGCAACCCGGGAGACCTTGAGTACAAGTCTGGAACTCCGCGAAGCTTCCACGAGGCAGGGGGTAGGCGCGCCCCCACCCCCGTGGGCCCCATGGAGCTCCACCGACGTACTTCTTTCACCTATATATACTCTTATACCCTAAAAATATCTAGGAGAGCCACGAAACCACTTTTCCATCGCCGCAACCTTCTGTACCCGTGAAATCCCATCTGGGACCTTTTCCGGCAATCTGCCAGAGGGGGATTCGATCACGGAGGGCTTCTACATCAACACCATAGCCTCTCCGATGATGTGTGAGTAGTTTACCACAGACCTTCGGGTCCATAGTTATTAGCTAGATGGCTTCTTCTCTCTCTTTTATCTTCAATACAAAGTTGTCCGCGATGTTCTTGGAGATCTATTCGATGTAATATTCTTTTGTGGTCTGTTTGCCGAGATCCAATGAATTGTGGATTTATGATCAAGTTTATCTATGAACAATGTTTGGTTCTTCTCTGAATTATTATATGCACGATTTGATATCTTTGCAAGTCTCTTCGAATTATCGGTTTAGTTTCGCCTACTAGATTGATCTTTCTTGCAATGGGAGAAGTGCTTAGCTTTGGGTTCAATCTTGCGGTGTCCTTTCCCAGTGATAGTAGGGGCAGCAAGGCACGTATTTTATTGTTGCCATCGAGGATAAAAAGATGAGGCTTATATCATATTGCTTGAGTTTATCCCTCTACATCATGTCATCTTACCTAAAGCATTACTCTGTTCTTATGAACTTAATACTCTAGATGCATGCTAGATAGCGGTCGATGTGTGGAGTAATAGTAGTAGATGCAGAATCGTTTCGGTCTACTTAACACGGACGTGATGCCTATATTTCATAATCATGCCTAGATATTCTCATAACTATGTGCTTTTCTATCAATTGCTCGGCAGTAATTTGTTCACCCACCGTAATACTTGATATCATGAGAGAAGCCACTAGTGAAACCTATGGCCCCCGGGTCTATTTTATATCATATAAGTTTCCGATCTACAACTCTTGTTTACAATTTATTTTATTTTGCAATCTTTACTTTTCAATCTATACAACAAAAATACCAAAAATATTTATCTCATTATCTTTATTAGATCTCACTTTCGTAAGTGACCGTGAAGGGATTGACAACCCCTTCATCGTGTTGGTTGCGAGGTTCTTGATTGTTTGTGCAAGTACTAGGTGAATTGTGTGTAGTCTCCTACTGGATTGGTACCTTGGTTCTGTCGGAGTTCTGGGAACGGGGGTCCCAAGACTTGCCTGCCTGCGGCCTGCGGCGTGGCTCAAAGGGGGCCCAGCACGGCCCATCTTCATCAACACAAGACTCAAGACCCTCGTGAGGGGCCAAGCCTTGCGGGGCGGACGACGTGGAGCTTCCTCAGGCGCGGCCTCGTCAGGCTGGCTCACGAGGAGGCGGAGAAATGAAGGCGGGGTACCTCGCGAGGTGTCCGTGATGCAAGCCATGACGATCAAAGGCACCAGGCGGGTGCCAGCCCGCACAGCGTCCTCCTTTCCTCTTTGGTGCAAAGGGAGCAGGCGCAGCCACGGAGTACTGAGGCATCAGGCAAAGGTTTCCATTTCGGTGCAAGAGACCAAGACCAGGAGGACTACGAGACGGAGGTCACCGTGGAGCCCAAGACGGCGTCATCACCAGAGCTTTGCGCACGCGAAGACTGCTTTTGTCAGGATAGCTGATACTTGTTGTCCCCCTTCAAATTAGCCCACCAATGTTGGCTCCCTTCCCGCTCGATATTTGGGAAGAGGACCAGGGCCTCTATAAATAGGACCAGCCACCCACATAGCAAGATAGAGGCGGGTTAGGCAGGCGGCCGGCGAGTGAGAGTAGGGCAGTGGGATCGGATCGAAATCAGAGAGAGAGAAGGGGGACTGAACTCCTCCTAGCAGTTCATCACCCCAGCCAAGAGCAGACCCTCGCAAGGCTGTTCTTCTTTGTATTGTTCATCTTCATCAGCCCCAAGAGGCAATCCACCCACCACACACTGGAGTAGGGTATTACACCACAACGGTGGCCCGAACCAGTATAAACCTTGTGTCTCTTGTGCAGTTCTTTCAGTAGTCTAGATCTTTGCGAGACGGTGAGGTAGAAGGCGTAATCTCCGCGCGCACCCCAGAGTTTGAATCTTAAGGGTCTGCCGGAACCCGAAATCCAACATTTGGCGCGCCAGGTAGGGGTGCGCCGGAATTCGTCTTCCACCGCCCCGTTCTCCTCCGACCGTCGCTTCCCGCGTCACCCAGACGGCGCCCGTCGGCGGACATCCTCGTCATTCCCCGTCACCCGCTATCAACACCGCCACCGGCCCGGTGGGGGGCGAGCAGCAAGCGTCGTCTCAGCATCCATCCATGCAGCAAGACGGCCGCACCGCTACTCCATCGCTCACACCAGCTGGTTCTTCGTCCCGCGCGCTCCGCGCACCCTTGGAGGCTCGAGCTGCGCTCATCGCGGCAAATGAGCTCCTGCGCTACCGTCCAGTCGACGACGTCTATGAAGAGTGGCTCGACCGCGTCGCCGAGCTCGTCCGCGCCATAGGGGGCTCTCTCGCGCCGTCCGTTCCGCTGCGCCGCACCCCGCCCCGCGCGAGCAACGAAGCTCCGGGGGCGTACCCGCCGCCTCCTCTCCAAGAAGACGCCATGGCTCCAAGGCGCGTGGCCCCTGGGCGGAACCCGCTCCGCCAGGTGCCAGCGCAGCAAGAACGGAGCTGCCAAGAAGTCCCTCGCCCGCAAGGAGCTCCCGGGCGCTCCCTGCTCCGGCGCGCCGCGACTCTGCTCCAGCTCCGGCACGCCAAGACCCCGCGCTGCTCCTAGCTGCAGCGCGTGGGGACCCTCAAGACCGAGCTCTCCACCAGCCGAAGCCTTTCATGGCCACCGCAGGCTGCCATGCCTACACCACCGAGCTGCGTAGCATCGCGTGGCCCGGCAAGTTCAAGCCAGACCTGTCTCCTCGTTACGACGGCACGACTGACCCTGCAGAGTTCCTCCAGCTCTATGAGCTGGGCATCGAAGCTGCCAGCGGGGACGAAAAGGTCATGGCGAACTGGTTCCCCATGGCGCTCAAGGAAGGAGCTCACACCTGGCTCCTGAATCTGGCTCCAGGCACGATCTCTTCCTAGGACCAGGTGTGCACCCGCTTCATCGCCAACTTCCAAGGTACTCGCGACCGGCCACCCGCCGTGAGCGACATGCGCCGCATCAAGCAACAACCCGGAGAGACCCTGCAAAAGTACATCCAGCGCTTCAACAGCGCGTGCCTCAAGATCCCTAAGGTGTCCGAGGCCATCATCTCGGCCTTCTCCGATGGTGTGCACGACGTCAAGATGAAGGAGGAGCTGGCGATGCATGAAGACCTGTGCACCTCCCTGGAGCTGTTCAACTTGGCGACCAAGTGCGCCAGGGCTAAGGAGGGACGCCTCTCCCTCCTCGAGCTGCCTGCCGCAAACCCAGAAGAGAAGAAGCCCAAGGCCAAGGACGTGAAGCGCAAGGGGGCTGCCGTGCTTGCAGCAGAACCAGACACCAAGCAGGGCAAAGATCTGCCTGAGTCCTCCAGGGGCAGCCGGTACTGTGTGTACCACGACCTCCACACCCACAACACCAATGAATGCCAAGAACTCCGCGCCGTGCGAGAAGGAAGGATCAGCCATCGTCCCGACCGCGCCGATCGAGGCTACGGCCGAGGAGGAGGAAGAAACGCAGGACGCTGGGAAGACCGCGGCCCGCGCCCAGGGTGGCGCGATCAACCTCACGAGGATCGCTGGCGAGACCTGCCTCGCGAATGGGACTGGAGGGATCAGCCTCGTGAGGATCGCCCACAGGGCCACGCAGGCCTCCCTCCACTGCCGCCGCAGCCAAGGAGGAACGAGGATCGCCATCAAGACGAAGGGGCTGGGGGCTTCCAGGAGCCACGCGCAATCACCTGCATCCTGGGCGGAGCTCAAGCCCCAGCCTCCCAACGCATCCTCAAGCAGTTTGCCCGTGAAGTGAATGCAGTCCTCCCCAGGCTTGAAGCAACGCGCCCTCTCAGGTGGTCGGCATGCGCCATCACATTCAGCTCAGCGGATCAACTCAAGTGTGCGGTCACAGCCGGGCTCCTCCCGATGCTTTGCTCCCCAGTCATCAGCAATGTACTGGTCACCAGGACCCTCATCGATGTTGGGGCAGGGCTCAACGTCCTGTCCGTGGAAACGTTCAACAATCTCCAAGTGCCCTACGACCAGCTTCAGCCAACCAAGCCCTTCTCCGGAGTCACCGACGGCTCCACGGTCCTGATTGGGCAGGTCCGCCTCCCTGTCATCTTCGGGGCACGCAACAACTACCGCACCGAGCTAATCGACTTCGACGTCGCCCACATCCGCTTGCTGTACAATGCCATCCTCGGGTACCCAGCGCTGGCCAAGTTCATGGCCATAACTCACCATGGCTACAATGTCCTCAAGATGCCAGGAAGTGGCGGAGTCATCATGGTGCCCTGTGAAGAGAAGGATGCAGTGTGTTCTCTGGAGCGAGCCTTTCAGGCCGCGTCACTGGAAGACCCGGATCGCGGAAGCAGGAGGCTTCCCGAGACCACCCCCAAGAAGAAGAAGACATCGTCCGGACCGGCCCCTCGGGAGGCGGGTCCCTTAGGGCCCGCATCTGCCCAGGGGGAACCTCCTTCCATCACATAGGAAAGCGCGCCCAGCGCCCTCCTCAGGCAGGGCTCGGGGGCTCTCCCTTGGAGGGCCACCGACCTGGCCAGGGTCACGAGGGAGGCGCTTGGGCACCACATGGAGGCGTGTTTCGAAGCACGTTTCCCTTAAGAAGGAGCAAGGCAAGGAAGGTCAGACCCGCAGGAGTTCGTCGACAAGGCCATTCAAGAACTACAGGAATCAAGAATCATGAGAGGTTGCCGCCGTCTACCGGCTGTGGCTCCCCATCCAGGCGAGGATGGTGGGCTGCGCGTCTGCATCGACGTACCAGGGCTCAACCAAGCCGCTACGATGGAGCGCCTCTGGCCCTCGCGAGTGGGGCGCTGCGGGGGTCCGCCCCACAGCTACGTTTGCATGCCTTACGGCTTGCCGAGCGCGGTTGCTACGTGCTAGCGCCTCATGAGGGGCATCATGGAGGCTCAAGAAGACAGGCGTACCACAGCCTTGGAGGAGATGGAGATGACTCGCGAAGAGCTACCAGTGCCTCCGGAGCCTCCCGAGGCCCCTGGGCCTGGGGGCTCATGAGGATCGGCTTCTGCAGCCCACCGAGTCTGCTGCACCAACACCCCTTCGCCCTCGACACCCTCACGTGACATCTTACAAGTTTCATTTCCAGCTGGGAGCGCCCTCCCAGGGCTGCATCGTTCCCAGGCCGCGTGGGTCCGTCCCTGCGGTATGTATCCCTTTTATTTCATGTTGTTAGCTTGCTTTGTTGGGGGCGCCCCTTAGGCTGCATCATCCCCAGGTCGCTCGGGCCCAACCCAGCGATGTCTACCTTCCCAGCATCTATTTGAATGAATCCCCTCCTTCGCGGCTAACATGTTTGATCTAGTTGCCTGCTCAACTGACGCCAACTGACGGAATTGCTCCCATAACGGCACGACGCTTGCGCATGGGTCCGTCCCTGCAACACCGAAAAACCTGAATGGCTGAGCTCTGGCCGCGGTAGCCCCGCATGGCGCCACCTCATCAAGCCTGCAATGCCTCACCTCCCCTCGGAAGCAACTAACGGCAGACTGATAATTGTCATGGCAACCTCTTCTTCCTTCTGTGATGAGTTTACAGGATCCCCTAAGGGAGTTGCGCCAGGCGAGGCCCTCGCGGCATTCCTTTCACTCTCGTCCGCGTGAACCGCTTGCACGTTAAAGGGGGGTGCCTGAGCATCGCGACTCATGCCTCCTACTGGCTCTCCAGCCCTCACCCTCTGGCCTTGACCACGGCATCGCGACCTGGCATACCAGCGACGGCTGAGACTAGCTCGAGGGCCAGGACCCAAGGACGTAGAGCAGAAAGGGGAGCAAAGGCGGGGGAGAAGGGGCGCGCAAGGACCTCGTCGAGCGATTCCGCTCCTGCCGATGCGCGGACCTGACGACACACCAGGAACAATCCCCGACTCTCGAGATAAGTCACCGCCCGAAAGCACCGGCTATCATAGCACTACCCCCGCACCTAATGCAATTCCGTGTCAGCGACGCCACTCTCCTTTCTCGCCGAGCGACGGCTTCTTGGGCGCCAAAGGGGACCTCCTGAGCATCGCGACTCAAGGGCTCTTACCGGACCCCGGGTCGCTCACCTCCTGGCCTTGACCACGGCATCGCGACCTGGCATACCAGCGATGGCTGACGCCGCCTTGGGACTGGGACCTGTCGACGCAAAGCACCAAGCCCTCGCGAGGTTCGAAAGGGAGAACTGAGCTAAGATGGAATCAGCAACTCGCACAGCTCTACAGCAAGGGTTATATATTAACAAACAGGATTACAGGCACCTTACAAGCCCCCATGGGGCGCATTTTGATTCCTCGCAGGGAACGGATCCTAAGGGATGCTAACTACACGTGCTCCTGCAAAAGATGCCATCATCAACAATGGGCCGTCAAGCGCCGGCGCCAACCCCATCCAGATCAGAGTCGACGACGGCCAGACGAGCCCGCCCTGCTCCAGGAGCGGCGCCGGCACGGGGGCTCGTAGCTGTCGTCACTCGTCTCCGGAGTCACGAAGATCTCGCGGGAGTCGCTGGATCCTCCGGCGCCTCCGTCGCCTGCCGAGCCGCCAAGGGAGCGGTCGACGGGCCTAGCCCTCACCATGGCGAGGTCCTGGCCACCTCTCCCGGGGCAACACTCTAGCCGGCGCCCGTTCGCGTCGAAGACCTTGAAGAACATCACCGAAGCGCCATCGTACTCCAAGTGGACCACGAAGATGTCCCTCACCCTGCAAACCCGGGCGATCACTCTCCAGCCACGAGTCATGTAGACCTTGCCGGGGGCAACGACCGCGACCTCTGCCTCGGTCGCGAGGGTGCTGCAGCCAGAGCTCCAGGGGCTCCCCCGGTGGGATGATGGAGGCGAAGAAGGGAGGCAGGCGGATCCAAGACTGGAGAGGAATGGCGACGTGGAGCATGAACTCTTGGGAGGAGCCCTCGGCATGGACCCCAGGAGGAACAACCCACACCTTCATGACCCGTCGGTGCCTACGACGGCGCTGACCGCGGGGATCGGCATCGACTCCTTCGTGGCCCTTGACGTGGGCATACAAGGGAAGCGGGAACCCCGGCGGAGACCACTCGCACCGAGGCCTCAACACCACCTGACGGTCCTCCTCGTCCCGGCCGCGAGGGGCGAGCCGTTTCTTCGGCGGGAGTGGGTCTGGTCCCTCCCGAGGGGCCTTTCCCTTCTCCGCTGCAGAGAACCGGCGAATCAGAGCCATCGTGGCAAGACGGAGCAAGGATCGGGAAGAAGGAGAAGCAAGGAGGGATGGACTAGAAGGGCACGCGCAGTTCCGTACTTATAGCCGACGAAGGCCAACCGCCGGCCTCCATGATCGCAGGTAATCATGACACGATTTGCATGCAGGGACTTGTCCAACCCGCGCAATCACCGAGGCGTCATAGGGAAGCGGAGACGCCCACGTCCAATCAACCACCATGCGGCGCCCAAGGCCGCAGGCTGTTAGGGCCCGCGGCGCTTCACCCTTGCCCTTTCGCCTCTCAGCACGGCCAAGTCCGAGCGCGCCTTGGGCCCGGGGGCTACTGTCGGCGTTCTGGGAGCGGGGGTCCCCAGACTTGCCTGCCTGCGGCGTGGCTCAAAGGGGGCCCAGCACGGCCCATCTTCATCAACACAAGACTCAAGACCCTCGCGAGGGGCCAAGCCTCGCGGGGCGGACGACGTGGAGCTTCCTCAGGCGCGGCCTCGTCAGGCTGGGTCACGAGGAGGCGGAGAAATCAAGGCGGGGTACCTCGCGAGGTGCCCGTGACGCAAGCCATGACGATCAAAGGCGCCAGGCGGGTGCCAGCCCGCACAGCGTCCTCCTTTCCTCTTTGGTGCAAAGGGAGCAGGCGCAGCCACGGAGTACCGAGGCATCAGGCAAAGGTTGCCATTTCGGTGCAACGAGACCAAGACCAGGAGGACTATGAGACGGAGGTCACCGTGGAGCCCAAGACGGCGTCATCACCAGAGCTTTGCGCACGCGAAGACTGCTTTTGTCAGGATAGCTGATACTTGCTGTCCCCCTTCAAATTAGCCCGCCAATGTTGGCTCCCTTCCCGCTCGATATTTGGAAAGAGGACCAGAGCCTCTATAAATAGGACCAACCACCCACATAGCAAGATAGAGGCGGGTTAGGCAGGCGGCCGGCTGTAACGCCCCGGACACACCCGCCGGTGGTCGTTACTCCTAGCGGGATCTAGACTGGCCCCATAGATCAATACTAGTCTTTTTTGCGCACTTTGTCCTCACTCGTGCGCACCCAGGAGCAACTTCCCGGTCGGTCACCCATCCTAACACTACTCAAAGCTGAGCACGCTTAACTTTGGAGTTCTGTCTGAATGGGCTCCGGAAAAGAAGGAATTCCTTATTGATATGAGTAGTCTATCAACCCTAATAAGCTAGGCCATCACATACACCCCCACTCAGAGGAACCGACGTCCTCGTCGGGCCACAGGAACGTTCCCTCTTGGCACAAACGTCTGTGCATCCAGTCTGATACATGTGCCATGCCGTGTGCCACGACGGGTCACAAACATCATGAACAACATGACCGCGCACCTGTCCGCAACCATCCGTGTAACCGCGAGGGTCGGCTCTGATACCAACTTGTAACGCCCGGACACACCCGCCGGTGGTCGTTACTCCTAGCCAGATCTAGACTGGCCCCATAGATCAATACTAGTCTTTTTTGCGCACTTTGTCCTCACTCGTGCGCACCCAGGAGCAACTTCCCGGTCGGTCACCCATCCTGACACTACTCCAAGCTGAGCACGCTTAACTTTGGAGTTCTGTCTGAATGGGCTCCGGAAAAGAAGGAATTCCTTATTGATATGAGTAGTCTATCAACCCTAATAAGCCAGGCCATCACACTGGCGAGTGAGAGTAGGGCAGTGGGATCGGATCGAAATCAGAGAGAGAGAAGGGGGACTAAACTCCTCCTAGCAGTTCATCACCCCAGCCAAGAGCAGACCCTCGCGAGGCTGTTCTTCTTTGTATTGTTCATCTTCATTAGCCCCAAGAGGCAATCCACCCACCACACACTGGAGTAGGGTATTACACCACAACGGTGGCCCGAACCAGTATAAACCTTGTGTCTCTTGTGCAGTTCTTTTAGTAGTCTAGATCTTTGCGAGACGGTGAGGTAGAAGGCGTAATCTCCGCGTGCACCCCAGAGTTCGAACCTTAAGGGTCTGCCGGAACCCGAAATCCGACAGGTTCTCAAAAACTGAGGGAAATACTTACGCTACTTTGCTGCACCACCCTTTCCTCTTCAAGGTAAAACCAATGCATGCTCAAGAGGTAGCAAGAAGGATTTCTGGAGCCGTTGCTGGGAAGATCTACGCTCAAGTCAAGACATACCAAGTACCCATCATAAACTCTTCTCCCTCGCATTACATTATTTGCCATTTGCCTCTCGTTTTCCTCTCCCCCACTTCACCTTTGCCCTTTTCTTTCGCCCTTCTTCCGTTCGATCTTGTGTTACCATGTACCTTCTTTGTGCTTGCATCTTCGCTTGCTAAAATTTTATGGATCCTCATCCACTTGTTAATCTCTTTAAGAGATGCAATTATGATGAACCTATTGCTAGTGAGTTGAGTGCACTAGATTATCTTTATGAGGTTTTGCTTGAAATTCGTTAATCTGAAAAGTGTGATGAATTAATTTATAAAGCGATTCACGATAGATCTTTGAATAAAAAGCATGATTACAATGATGTTATTATAAATCCTATTAACGTCAATTGTGCTAATAATATGCAAAACCCTAAGCTTGGGGATGCTCGTTTTGCTATGACTACTATTTGTTGCAATGATCATGAATGGGGTGATTCTTCTTATGATCTTGAAAATTTATTTAAGCCCCATGATAAATATGAGATTGATAATAATGTTTGGAATATTGAAAGTGGGTTTGGAAGAGTATCAACTTTAGATCCCATGTATTTGGAGAATATTCAATCTTATGCAATTTTCGATAAAAGTGGGTTTGGAGAGGTCATGACTTTAGTTAATGTTAATCCCACTATTTTGGAAGAGTGTCAACTTTGCATGCATGTGGATCATGTTGAAAATATTTTATGTGATAGCTATTTTGTTAAATTTTCTTATGATCCCACATGTAATTATTAGTAGAGAGGAAAATATGATTGTAGAAATTTCCATGTTACTAAATTACCTCTCGTTATGTTGAGATTGCTATTGTTTCTTTCCGCTTCCTTGCATATGCTAGTTTTTGCTTGCTACGATAATTTGTTTGCCTATAAGATTCCTATGCATAGGAAGTATGTTAGACTTAGATGTGTTAGTCACATGTTTCATGATGCTCTCTTTGTGCTTCAATTCTTGTCTTTCATGAGCATCATTGAAATTATCAATGCCTAGCTAGGGGCGTTAAACGATAGCGCTTGTTGGGAGGCAACCCAATTTTATTTTTGTTCCTTGCTTTTTGTTCCTGTTTAGTAATAAATAAATCATATATTTCCTGTTATGATTGTGTTTTTATGTTTTAATTAGTGTTTGTGCCAAGTAAAGCCTTTAGGATCTTCTTGGGTGATTATTGTTTGATCTTCCTGTAAAAACAAAAAGTATGCGCTCACGAGAATAATTTTCATTTTTTTACCAGAGAGCGATAAAATACCAATTCGAACTGAACTAGATCAATATAAAAATTGTTTAGATCATCCTAATTTTTAAGAATTTTTGGAGTTACAGAAGTATTCGAAACCTCCAGATTTCTACACGATGTTCTGTTTTTGACAGATTCTATTTTTCGTGTGTTGTTTGCTTATTTTGATGAATCTATGGCAAGTATCAGGGGGTATGAACCATAGAGAAGTTGGAATACAGTAGGTTTAACACAAATATAAATAAATAATGAGTTCATTACAGTACATTAAAGTGGTGGTTTGTTTTCTTATACTAACGGAGCTCATGAGATTTTCTGTTGAGTTTTGTGTTGTGAAGTTTTCAAGTTTTTGGGTAAAGATTTGATGGATTTTGGAACAAGGAGTGGCAAAAGCGTAACCTTGGGGATTCCCAAGGCACCCCAAGGTAAAATTCAAGGACAACCAAAAGCCTAAGCTTGGGGATGCCCCGGAAGGCATCCCCTCTTTCGTCTTTGTCTATCGGTAACTTTACTTGAGGCTATATTTTTATACACCACATGATATGTGTTTTGCTTGGAGCATCTTGTATGATTTGAGTCTTTGCTTTTTAGTTTACCACAATCAGCCTTGCTGTACACACCTTTTTGGAGAGACACACAAGAATCGGAATTTATTAGAATACTCTATGTGCTTTACTTATATCTTTTGAGCTAGATAATTTTGCTATAATGCTTCACTTATACCTTTTTAGAGCACGGCGGTGGTTTTATTTTATATAAATTATTGATCTCTCATGCTTCATTTATATTATTTTGGGAGTCTTTTAGAACAGCATGGTAATTTTCTTTGGTTATGAAATTAGTCCTAATATGATAGGCATCCAAGATGGATATAATAAAAACTTTCACATAGAGTGCATTGAATACTATGAGAAATTTGATACTTGATGATTGTTTTGAGATATGAAGATGGTGATACTAGAGTCATACTAGTTGAGTATTTGTGAATTTGAGAAATACTTGTGTTGAGGTTTGCAAGCCCTGTAGCATGCACGTATGGTAACCGTTGTGTGACAAATTTGAAGCATGAGGTATTTCTTTGATTGTCCTCCTTATGAGTGGCGGTCAGGGATGAGCGATAGTCTTTTCCTACCAATCTATCCCCCTAGGAGCATGCGCGTAGTGCTTGGTTTTTGATGACTTGTAGATTTTTGCAATAAGTATGCGAGTTCTTTATGACTAATGTGGAGTCCATGGATTATACACACTCTCACCCTTCCATCATTGCTAGCCTCTTCGGTATCGTGCATTGCCCTTTCTCACCTCGAGAGTTGGTGCAAACTTCGCTGGTGCATCCAAACCCCGTGATATGATACGCTCTATCACACATAAGCCTCCTTATATCTTCCTCAAAACAGCCACCATACCTACCTATTATGGCATTTCCATAGCCATTCCGTGATATATTGCCATGCAACTTTCCACCGTTCCGTTTATTATGACACGCTTCATCATTGTCATATTGCCTTGCATGATCATGTAGTTGACATCATATTTGTGGCAAAGCCACCGCTCATAATTTTTCATACATGTCACTCTTAAATCATTGCACATCCCGGTACACCGCCGGAGGCATTCATATAGAGCCATATTTTGTTCTAGTATCGAGTTGTAATTTTTGAGTTGTAAATAAATAGAAGTGTGATGATCATCATTATTAGAGCATTGTCCCGTGTGAGGAAAAAAGGAAAGGCCAAATAAAAAAAAGAAGTCCCAAAAAATGAGAGAAAAAGAGAGAAGGGACAATGTTACCATCCTTTTTCCACACTTGTGCTTCAAAGTAGCACCATGATCTTCATGATAGAGAGTCTCTTATTTTGTCACTTTCATATAATAGTGGGAATTTTCATTATAGAACTTGGCTTGTATATTCCAACGATGGGCTTCCTCGAAATGCCCTAGGTCTTCGTGAGCAAGAAAGTTGGATGCACACCCACTTAGTTCCTTTTGTTGAGCTTTCATACATTTATAGGTCTAGTGCATCCGTTGCATGGCAATCCCTACTCCTCGCATTGACATCAATTGATGGGCATCTCCATAGCCTGTTGATTAGCCGCGTCAATGTGAGACTTTCTCCTTTTTTGTCTCCTCCATACAACCTCCATCATCATATTCTATTCCACCTATAGTGCTATGTCCATGGCTCGCGCTCATGTATTGCATGAAAGTTGAAGAAGTTTGAGAATACTAAAGCATGAAACAATTGCTTGGCTTGTCATCGGGGTTGTGCATGATAGGAGCATTTTGTGTGACGAAAATGAAGCATAGCCAAACTATATGATTTTGTAGGGATGAGCTTTCTATGGCTATGTTATTTTGAGAAGACATAATTGCTTGGTTAGTATGCTTGAAGTATTATTATTTTTATGTCAATATTAAACTTTTGTCTTGAATCTTTCGGATCTGAATATTCATGCCACAATAAAGAAAATTACATTGAAAATTATGTTAGGAAGCATTCCACATCAAAAATTTTGTTTTTATCATTTACCTACTCGAGGACGAGTAGGAATTAAGCTTGGGGATGCTGATACGTCTCCAACGTATCTATAATTTTTGATTGTTCCATGCTATTATATTATCTGTTTTGATGTTTAATGGGCTTTAATATGCACTTTTATATTATTTTTGGGGCTAACCTATTAACCGGAGGCCTAGTGCCAGTTTCTATTCTTTTTGCCTATTTCAGTGTTTCGCAGAAAAGGAATATCAAACAGAATCCAAACGGAACGAAACCTTCGTGAGGATCTTTCTTGGAACAAACACAACCCAGGAGACTTGGAGTACAAGTCTGGAAGTCTGTGAAGCTTCCACGAGGTAGGGGGCGCGCCCCCACCCTCGTGGGCCCCATGGAGCTCCACCGACGTACTTCTTTCGCCTATATATACTCTTATATCCTAAAAATATCCAGGAGAGCCACGAAACCACTTTTCCACCGCCGCAACCTTCTGTACCCGTGAGATCCCATTTGAGACCTTTTTCGGCAATCTGCCAGAGGGTGATTCGATCACGGAGGGCTTCTACATCAACACCAGAGCCTCTCCGATGATGTGTGAGTAGTTTACCGCAGACCTTCGGGTCCATAGTTATTAGCTAGATGGCTTCTTCTCTCTCTTTGATCTTCAATACAAAGTTCTCCTCGATGTTTTTGGAGATCTATTCGATTTAATATTCTTTTGCGATGTGTTTTCCGAGATCCGATGAATTGTGGATTTATGATCAAGTTTATCTATGAACAATGTTTGGTTCTTCTCTGAATTCTTATATGCATGATTTGATATCTTTGCAAGTCTCTTCGAATTATCGGTTTAGTTTGGCCTACTAGATTCATCTTTCTTGCAATGGGAGAAGTGCTTAGCTTTGGGTTCAATCTTGCGGTGTCCTTTCCCAGTGACAGTAGGGGAAGCAAGGCATGTATTGTATTGTTGCCATCGAGGATAGAAAGATGGGGTTTATATCATATTGCTTTAGTTTATCCCTATACATCATGTCATCTTGCTTAAAGCATTACTCTGTTCTTATGAACTTAATACTCTAGATGCATGCTGGATAGAGCGCGATATGTGGAGTAATAGTAGTACATGCAGAACCGTTTCGGTCTACTTAACACGAACGTGATGCCTATATTTCATAATCATGCGTAGATATTCTCATAACTATGCGCTTTTCTATCAATTGCTCGGCAGTAATTTGTTCACCCACCGTAATACTTGCTATCATGAAAGAAGCCACAAGTGAAACCTATGGCCCCCGTGTCTATTTTATATCATATAAGTTTCCGATCTACAATTCTAGTTTACTATTTTATTTTATTTTGCAATATTTACTTTTCAATCTATACAACAAAATACCAAAAATATTTATCTTATTATCTTTATCAGATCTCACTTTCGTAAGTGACCGTGAAGGGATTGACAACTGGCGTTGTCCTGGACTAGGGGGTACTCACCACGTCGTCTCCCGATCTATTAGATTGCGCCGAGGACCCCCGTGGTCGTATACTCATGGGCCAGTTCGGACGGCTGCCGCATACAAGGAAGATTCCACAAGACTTGGCGATCAAGACAAGGACTTCTCCCCACCGGCGTATTCGGCTAGGACTCTTGTTATCCTAGGCCTCCGGTGCATTATATAAACCGAGGCCAGGCTAGTCGATAGAGAGACAATATATACAACAATCATATCATAGGCTAACTTATAGGGTTTAGCCTCCTTGATCTCGTGGTAGATCTACTCTTGTACTACCCATATCATCAATATTAATCAAGCAGGACGTAGGGTTTTACCTCCATCAAGAGGGCTCGAACCTGGGTAAAACATCGTGTTCCTTGTCTCCTGTTACCATCCGGCCTAGACGCACAGTTCGGGACCCCCTACCCGAGATCCGCCGGTTTTGACACCGACATTGGTGCTTTCATGGAGAGTTCCGCTGTGTGATCGACAAAAGGATCGATGGCTCGCCTGCAGATCAACTGCGACTTCGGCATCTTCATCACCAGCTCGACTGGTCACCTTGGTTCGACCAAGAATTGCGCCCCGTGTTCGGATCACCATGTTCGGACGAGGGCCTTCATCAAACATGAACTCCGATCTCTATCAAGATCGTGGAGGAATCATCTATGGAGCTCGGGGGCTCAACGTCAACATTGCCCTCAAGCAACCGTGCTGTTTTTCCAAACAGCGAACGCGTATCCGCCGCGACCGCCTGCTCGAGCATCGCTTTAACGATCGCTTCAGTGGAATTGTGCGGAATCGAGTCTACAACAACCCTGGAAAATTTCGTCGAGTTCCGATGGAGGAATCTCTGGCAATCTATGATATACCGGAGCCCTGTCAAATCTGGACAGGAATCTGGACGAGTTTAGGGCGTGGTGTCCAGCTTCTAGCTCAGACGTCCTTTGAAAGATCCAACCATTGATCGGCTGCAGAATTCCTATATCTACCACCTCTCAAAATTTCAGCTTGATCCGACCGTCCAAACTCCCGAAACCTTCCGATTAGTGCATCACTTTTCGGATCTGTTATCTGCGCGAAAACGAATCCGACCCGAGTTCGTCTTTTTTATGAACAGGATTTCGGACATCCCTTTTGAAGGAAGTTTTGTATGGGTTATTGTGTTTCGTTCACGAACACATCCCACTAACTTTAAGATCTTTTGAACATGATCTTCAACATCATGCTGGTGTCAAACCAGTCCGGCAATATTCCTCCACGGCTGCCGACCTGCGCTAGACACGTCGTCACTTTAGCCGAGCTCAACTTCTTCGGATCATCGTCTCGGCAAGCCGAACAAGAGTCCGGCATCGCGAAGGATAAATCATCATCAACTTCACCGCCCCACGGATTACACGGAGCGGGCATACCGGCATCGCCGCACGGTCGCTTCATCAAGCCGACATCGACCACGTCACGACCTACATCGACAGGGCCGCACTATTGCTTCTTCAAGCTGGTGTCCGTCACGCCGACCTGCTTTGACTCATCGGCTGACGTCGAGGCTTCGACATCTCGGCTGGACCGGGGGCTTCGCCTTCTCTTCATCAACCTACTCCGGACACTTCGGCATCACTAGCCGACCAGCTCCGTCACGTTAGCTGGGCCGAGGGCTTTGCCTCGGCGAGTCAACCTTTACCAGCATTGCCGTGCCGTCGTTTTATCGCCCATCAGGCAATGGCTGTGCGGAGCGAGTCCCAATTTTGGGAATCACCTTCCTTCGGATTGCTACAACAAATAAATCAGGTGCTATTAATCCCAGTATTTTGTGCTTGTTTGGGTTCATTTTTTCCCAAGGAATTATTACTCTGGATTGTCCATGATATGTACACAGGTCTATCAAATGGTGACCGCATTAATGACGGTCGCGTGGTGGTTCGATCAGTTTCCGTACATAGTCCGGCGAACGCCGCATCCGAAGCTCGGACCGACCTGTGAATTCAGGCTTTGCCACACCTTTACTACATCACGCCGATGCCCTGCATCGACATTGACTTCGGCGCCAGGCCATATTTCTTCTATTCCTCACTTTGCATAAATTATTTATTATGCAACACATTTTTTTAATTATCATTATTACTATTATCTCCGGTTTGCACTATTTTTTGTGCACAGGAAAATGATCCGGGGACTTCGGCGTCACTCTGCCGGTCTGCATTGACCGTGCTATGTCACCACTTTGGCGTGTCGAGCTCTCCGCTCTGCCACCTCAGGACCAGCTTGGGGGATGGAACCTTGCCCCGCATCAAGCTCGGACTGCGTCATCAATACCGAACACATTAACCAGCTAAGTCGCTTTCATGCTCAAAGCTTTAATTTCTAACTTGTGTTCGGTTTGACCAAGCATTATACTTTTTTGGAAAAAATTTGCTTGTAAAAAATTTCCTTGTCCAAACTTTGTTTGTGACACACAAATTCAAGGAACCAATTCACTTGGGTGCTTCATTTATGAAGCTTTTCCTCTTGCATATGATTATACTTGTACGGCTTCGTTCCTTGTTCGTGTATTATGCCACAATATGCACCATATTGACTTAAGCGATTTGCAAGCTGGGTTGCCTCGCTCCTGTGTTTACCCCTACGTTCCCGATTGTTCGGCTAGGGAGTAAAGGGAGCACCTCTGCGATTGTCACGATCGGGTCAACCGAGCCGGACCTCAGACTGGGTGAAGCCGAAAGCTAGCGCTCTTATAGTTTTCAATGATGGTCGGCACACAACGGAACTCATGAGTACAAAAAATCTATTGCACAAGTCCCATAATAACAATTAGCACCGAAGAAAGGTATCGGTGGGGGTACTGTTTTCTTCGAAGATGCTTCTTACACTTCACGGTAATATAGCATAAGTTCCCTGAGCGCGCTTTGTCTGTTACAGCCTTATGGCCTGATTGCCTGGTTATTGGAAACACCGTCGATATTCTCGGCCGATGGAGTACATAACACTTTTCGGTCCTTGACCGAAGAGGGAGAAGCTGACGGTCGGTTAAGACGCGTTTAAAGTTCGGTTGAACATAGATATGATATAAGTACTTCGGTACATGCAATCATTCTTCTACCCAAGTCACTTGGGGGCTCTTAAGTTTATTTGAGCCGTTTTATAATAAGTGTTCTTCTTCTTAGTCATTGCAAAGTTTTATTATTATTTATCACTCCTTTTTCAACACGAGTGTGCGGTCACTAGCCGGGGAGCCTAATTTCTCTCTCAAAGCTACTAGAGTTTAGTTTGCTAAACTGGCCTGATGAGAAGTACTCCGCCCTCGGGATAGGAGGTTGAAGCCATAGGCTGACCTGCTCGAAGTCTTGAGATAGGATGTATCATGTTAAAGCACGACAGAAGCACTTCTTTTTTCTCAGACCAACTTTCGGATTGGCACCGAACACTTGATATTGTTCGGACGTCATGTTTTTACTGACATTTCTTGGTTTTCCAAGCTTTTTGGCACTTTTAAACTATTTGTGCTTTTCCAGCATTAGTCTCGCAGTGCAACGCCGGACACCTTTAGGGATTCGGCAAAAACATTCTCAGATATTGCTATATATGCATCGGTTTCGAATTGTGTCTTCGGTCAATAGTTGGGTTGCCCGGCTCCTGCACTTGCTTCCTACGTTCCGTTTTGTTTGGCTAGGCGTGCAAAGGGAGAACCACTGCGATTGTGCTTCCAGCTCGCATGGTTAAGCACCTTAGTGGAGAAAGCCGAAAACTGACTGTCACAATAAGCGTAAACTGGTCAGCAATCCGATGACTATGATGGGCCATTCATAACATTGGCCGAAGTGTTTACGGCTTGACCTCGACTGTCGCCGAACACTACCGGGGGCTATTAACTGGCCTCCCAAACTAAATCCTCGATATTTTGCTCTTACATTCGAGCTGAGGTTTCATGATCATGCTTAGCATGACAACCCAAAGAAAGGAACCGATAGCGGGACTATTTTCTTTGGAATACATTTCTTCTGTTAAACAGTAATATAACATATCTCTCTGCCTACCTTTGTTTATAAAACCGTGTGGCCAGATTGCCTTGTTTGTCATAAATCTTTGCCCTCATAAAGGCTTTATAAAGTAGGACAAACACTCCTCGGCTACTGGCCAAGGAGGTGGAAGCCGATGGTCGGTCAACAAAGTTTTGTATAATGCGGATCCGAGCATTAATGACGTAAAGTACTTGGATACATAGAGTCATTACACATAATTTGTGATTTTACTATGGATATTGATCCTTAATTCGGCCACCCATGCCCGCATTAAGGCTCGGGGGCTACTGGGCTTCGGGCTTATTATTTACAAATATTAAAGGGGCACATCGATCCCCTGATCTGGTGTTGCCACCCGACCAGTTTCTCGGGGGCTACTGCATTGCTTGTCCAATGCAGAAAATTTTATGTGCAATATAGTTTCTGAGGAGATTTTGATCCTTAGGTTGGTCGGCCGCACCCAACCTGAGTCTTGAGGACTGAGCACGCCGCTTTTGTGTCCCGAAGTGTCAGAGTAAATAACCATGGGTAGCCTAGCCGGCTTCCCCTGGCCCTTCTGAAAAAATTACGAGCCCGTCCGGCTCTCAAGAATCCAAGACGCGGGGCCGCCTTACCCTTGCTGGCCTTCACCCAAGCCGGTTATCGGGAGGCGGCCCGACTTTAGCCCTCGCGAAGAAAGCCACGAGAGGGCCGGCTTTGAGAAGCCGGCCACGAGAAGGCCGACTCCAAGAAGCCGGCTCCCACAAAGTGGTCGAGACCGTACCCTCAAAGTTTGCGTCCGCCTAACGGCGATGCGACGGGGCGTGGCTACAGTGAAGCTTGCCACCCCCAAATCCCAGAGCACGACCGGCACAGTGCGCCGTACGGGTGACATGACCCGTCCGGTGCAACACCGTTGCCATGTTGACCCTGATGCCATCCACGATGGGCTACCAGTACGGCCCACGGGCGGTGGGCCCCTTCGGGTAGAGAGACACCCGAAGGCGGCCACACCTCCCCCAGTCGGCCCAAGATAGAGCCGGCTCCCCGCAGCCGGCTTGCCGCCTCCCTCGAAGGAGACACCCCATTAAGGAGACAAGACGCGGTGAGGCTACAGCAACCGCCCGCCGGACGACGGCACTATAGCCACGCCTACCTCAACGAAGCCCACGTCACCAAGATAGAGCAACAGTGACCAGCCGCCGATAAGGTCCTGGACGGTGGGGCCTGCCTGTCGGCCAAGGGGCCGGCAGCCGGCGGGACCCACCAGTCGGCGGGCCCCAACAGCCGGCGCAGAAGCCGGCGAGCGCAGTCAGAAACGGCTGGGCCCCGCGCCCAGTCGGATTACCATTGTACCCCCGGGGGGTAGGCCTATATAAACCCCCCGGGGCACCCATGCAAAGGGTTCGGCCCCCAGCTAGTTTTAGACACCACACAAGGAGAAGAAGCAGGCTAGCCGTGCCCTTCTTTCTCCTCCCACCAAACAGCTCAAGGAGCATTCTGTAGTTACTTGTCCATCTAGTGATCATGCGGAGACCCCGCAGAGCAGCAGTAGGGGTGTTATCTCCACGGAGAGCCCCGAAGCTGGGTAAGATCCGCCGGCGTGCATGTCTTCGCCTCATCCCGTTTCTAGGCACCGGCGATGTCTTACTGGCTCCCACAATGATAAGCCACCCGTTGGCATATGTCACACCTACCACCCGACATTTGGTGCCCACCGTGGGGCCAGGTGCACCGTCGTCCGGAGACCTGTTCTGGACGGGAACCCTCTTCCTCCCCAGCGAGCGTAGCTAGCCCGGCACGCCCGATGGCGCTTGCCACGACGCGCTGCAAGGCGTCACCAGCATCTGCGCGGGGAGCAGCCTCGCCGATCTCCTCGACGAGACCCTCATCTCCGACGAGCTCGCCTCCGATGCGGGCACCGACCACCTCGCCAACTTCGTCGGCCAGCTCCATGTCTCCAGCGAGCCTGTTGTGGATTTGGAGTCGGTTGGCTCCACCGACCCGATGCCTGTCGACTCCGACACGGCCTCACTCGACGCCTTTCCCACCAACATCGCGATCTACAACGACCCGCTTCCCCAGACCGATGGCTGCGACACTGTCACCACCGAGGTGATGGTCATCGACCATGGCGGCACGGCTGACGAGAGCGCCCATGATGCCCCGCACGCGGCGGCCCATGACTTGTCCATCCCGCTCCCAGCTAATGCCGACAACGAGGCACTGGAGGCACATCGCCTCGCTCTCCTCGCGGAGGGCCGGAGGCTGGCTTCCGTGAGACGCCTCACTGAGGCCTACCAGCGCGAAGCTGACCGCGCCGCCTTCGGCACGCCAGCCCCGGGCGGGCCAAGCCGGGCCGGCGTTGTCAGGCAACGCGGTGCTGTCATCGCCGACACGCCGGGAGTCGACCACCCAGTCTATGCCACTCCACTCGAGAACTTGCGTGCCGCCCAGGCGGCCGTAGATGAGTTGGACGGATTGGAGGCCGAAGAACTCCTCCACATGACCCGGCGCATCCAGCAGCTGATTGATGCGGCTGCACGGCGGCACGAAGCCGACGCCCGCGCGGGAAGCCCTCCCCCGCGCCGAGATCACGGCGCGACGTCCCGGACACCGACTACGAGCAACACCCGCGCACGGCGCGAGAAAGAGCCGGTGGCCAGCCGAAGCCGGACCCGAATCTCCATCGAGCGAGACGCAGAAGGCCATCCCCGAGCCGTGGAGTGGCGGGGCGACCCACCTCTGCCTCGGCCCCGTGGAGAGAGATATCCCACTCCGCCGCCTGTGGCGCACCCGACTCTCAGTGGCCGACTAGGTCGCCGCGAAGGAGTCGGCGAGAACGACGCCCGCCATCGGATCGACCGCCTGGCGCGATCCCTGGCGCTGGAAGAAGAAGACGATGTCGGCCCGCCTTGTTTCGGCCCCCGCATCCATGACGAGCCTTTCCCCAAAGGGTTCTCGCTCCCAAGAGACACGCCCAAGTACAACGGCTCCGTGAAGCCGGAAGATTGGTTGATCGACTACTCCACGGCGGTTAGCATAGCCAACGGCAACCGGTGCATTGCCGTGAAGTATGTGCCCCTCATGCTGCAAGGCACAACGCGGACCTGGCTCAACAGCCTCAAGCCCTTCAGCATCAACAGCTGGCTAGATTTCACTGAAGCTTTCATCCACAACTTCACCAGCACCTACAAGCGGGCTCCCAAGCCCAGGCAGCTCTCCTTGTGCGTGCAAGGCCCAGCCAAGTCCACACGCGACTTCCTCACACGTTGGGCCGAGCTCCGCAATTCTTGCGAGGGGGACCACGAGGTGCAAGCCATAGAGTACTTCACTGCCGGGTGCCGAGAAGGCACCCTCCTCAAGCACAAGCTCCTCTGCGACGAGCCGACTACCCTCGACGAGCTCCTGTACATAGCGGACAAATACGCCACCGCCGACTCTTTGATGAAGACCGAGCTCTGGGTAGACGCGTCCGGGAAAGTACTCAACCCGGCGCCCAAGACGCCAATAGGGGATTCCGGCCGACGCCCACACCCGAACGACCACAAGCGCCAGGGCCCAGCGCCGCCTCCCGCCAGTCGGCAGGTGGCCACAGTCAAAGACGCGCCGCCTGAAGGGCGACCCGTACCCAAGAAGCCCAAGGGCGGGCGGCCGGCTTGGCAACCGACTTTCTCCTACGAGCAAACTCTCGACGCCCCGTGCAAATTCCACAGCGGCACGAAGCCGTCCAACCACACAACCCGGAAGTGCCATTGGCTCACCCGAATCTCCAAAGGCGAAGGGCTCGCGCCGCCTCCGCCTGCCGGCCCGCAGTCGGAGCCGTGCACGACGAATTCCTCGACGAGCATGCGACCTACATCGTCTTTACAAGCCAGCTCGAAGACCGGCGCGGCAAACGCCGAGAGCACCAGGAAGTCAGCGTGGTCGCTGCCGACCCCGCCGGGAACATGCATTGGTCAGAAAAACCCATCAGCTGGAGCCGGGCCGACCACGCAGAGGTGATGCCATCTCCCGGCTCTTATGCGTTGATCCTGGAAGCCACCCTCGCGATGGACAGACGCGCCGCCCGTTTCTCCCGTGTGTTGATAGACGGCGGGAGCAACATCAACATCCTGTACCGTGACACCCTGGAGAAGCTGAATGTCAAGACGAAGCAACTCATGCCTACTCAGACAGTGTTCCATGGCATCGTACCCGGCTTGTCCTGCGCCCCCATTGGCAAGATCAAGATTGATGTACTCTTTGGGGACAAGGAGCATTTCCACCGGGAAGCGATCTGGTTTGAAGTGGTGGACCTGGAGAGCCCCTACCATGCGTTGCTTGGCCGACCCGCCTTGGCCAGGTTCATGGCAGTTCCCCATTATGCATACCTCAAGATGAAGATACCGAGTTCCAAGGGCGTCATTACCATAGCCGGTGATTACAAGAAGTCCTCCGAGTGCGCTGCCGCCAGCAGCCGGCTGGCCGAGTCCCTTGTGATTGCTTAAGAGAAGAAGATGTTGGACCGGGTCGTGGCCATGGCCGGCAAGCAGCCGAGCCTGTCCCCCGATCCCAAGGAGTATGATGCCCAAGGATCTTTCCAGCCGGCCAAAGAAACAAAGAAGATACCCCTCGACCCCGAGCACCCCGAGAGGTTTGCCATCATCGGGGCAAGCCTGAACAGCAAATAGGAAGGCGAGCTCACCGATTTTCCTCCGTGAGAATCGGGACATCTTTGCATGGTCCCCCAAGGACATGCCGGGTGTTCCGAAGGAATTCGCCGAGCACAAACTACACGTCCGAGAAGACGCAAAACCAGTCAAGCAGCCCCTCCGCCGACTATCAGAGGAAAAGAGAAGGATTGTAGGGGAAGAGATAGCCCGGCTTCTGGCAGCCGGCTTCATTATGGAAGTTCTCTTTCCAGAGTGGCTCGCCAACCCGGTCCTCGTGCTGAAGAAGAACAACAAGTGGCGCATGTGTATAGATTACACAAGCCTCAACAAGGCCTGCCCTAAAGATCCCTTTGCCCTGCCGAGGATTGACCAAGTGATAGACTCCACGGCCGGATGCGAGTTGTTGAGTTTCTTGGATGCTTACTTCGGATACCACCAGATAAAGCTAGATCCGGCTGACCGCTGAAGACCGCCTTCATCACGCCATTTGGAGCCTTCTGCTACCTGACTATGACATTCGGCTTGAGAAATGTCGGTGCCACTTTTCAGCGTTGCATGCAGAAGTGCCTCCTCAAGCAACTCGGCAGAAATGCTCACGTCTATGTAGACGACATTGTGGTGAAGACGGAGAAGCGCGGCACCTTGCTGGAAGACCTCAAAGAAACATTTGAGAACCTATGCCGGTTCCAAATCAAGCTCAACCCCGAGAAATGCGTGTTAGGAGTGCCAGCCGGCCAGCTCCTAGGCTTCCTGGTCTCCGAACGTGGCATCGAATGCAACCCGGTGAAGATCAAGGCCATCGAGAGAATGGCGATCCCCACCAAGCTTCGAGACATCCAGAAGTTCACCAGATGCTTGGCCTCCTTGAACCGCTTCATCAGCCGGCACGGAGAGAAAGCTCTCCCCCTCTACCGCCTCATGAAGAAGAGCACTCACTTCGAGTGGAATGACCAGGCCGACCAAGCTTTTCACGAGCTGAAGAAGATGCTGGCCACGCCGCCTGTCCTAGCGGCGCCGACTGAGAAAGAGCCCATGCTCCTTTACATTGCCGCAACCAGCCGGGTGGTCAACACCGTCATTGTGGTCCAACACCCAGAAGAGGGCCGAGCCCAGCCGGTCCGAGGTCACTCTACTATTTGAGCGAGGTACTGTCCGCCTCAAAGCAGAACTACCCGCACTACCAGAAGATGTGTTACGGCGTGTACTTCACCGCCAAGAAGCTGAAGCCCTACTTTCAAGAGCATCCCATCACGGTCGTATGCACCGCCCCGCTGGCCGAGATCATAGGCAGCCGGGATGCATCCGGCCGGGTGGCGAAATGGGCCATCGAGCTGGCCCCTTACACGATCTTCTACCAGCCCCGCACCGCCATCAAGTCCCAAGCACTGGCCGACTTCCTCGTCGACTGGGCCGAGACCCAGTACCTGCCACCGGCTCCCGACTCCACCCATTGGCGCATGCACTTCTACGGGTCCAAGATGCACACCGGCTTGGGAGCCGGCGTCGTCCTTACCTCTCCCAAAGGCGACAAGCTCAGATACACGCTGCAGATTCACTTTGCCGCCTCCAACAATGTAGCCGAGTATGAGGCGCTCATACACGGGCTCCGGCTGGCCAAGGAACTCGGCATTCGCCGGATCCTATGTTATGGCGACTCGGACTTGGTGGTCCAGCAATCATCCGGCGACTGGGACGCCAAGGACGCGAATATGGCAAGCTACCGCTTCCTTGTTCAGCAACTCAGTGGATACTTTGAAGGATGCGAGTTCCTCCATGTACTGCGAGCCGACAACGAGCCAGCCGATGCCCTGGCTCGAATAGGCTCCACTCGACAAGCAATACCAACCGGCGTCGCTCTACAACGCCTCCTCAAGCCGTCCATCAAGCCGTCTCCAGAGTCCGATTCTATCTTCGTACCGCCTGACCCCGACGCGGCCGGGTCGGGCTCGAAGAACCAAGCAGGCGACCCGGGGACTTCAGCAGTCAGCCCGGGGACTTCGGTAGCCGGCTCGGGGACTTCCGCAGTTACGCCCGATCCGGGGACTGCCACACCCGGCTCGGGGACTGCAGTAGTCGGCCCGGGGACTGCACCAACAGAACAGCCGGCGGCCGACTCCAGCATTTCACCACCCAGCCCGCCCACCCTGGTGGCAGTAGCCACATTGGCAATAGGAGAAGTCACGGCCCCATCATGGGCTCACTCCATCCTCAACTTCCTAGTAAACCAAGATCTGCCGGCTGACGAAACAGAGGCAAGACAAGTCCAATGCTGAGCCGGAGCATACACAATCGTCAACAGAGAGCTCGTCAAGCGCAGTGTCACTGGAGTCCTCCAACGATGCGTCGAGCAACAGAATGGCATTGCAATCCTCAGAGACATCCACCAAGGAGAATGCGGCCACCATGCGGCCTCAAGATCACTCGTCGCCAAAGCTTTCCGCCATGGTTTCTTTTGGCCGATTGCCTTGGATGACGCCAAAGAATTGGTTAAACATTGCAAAGAGTGCCAACTCTTCAGCTCCAAGCAACACATGCCGGCTTCGGCACTCAAGACCATTCCCCTCACCTGGCCCTTCGCCGTTTGGGGACTGGACATGGTGGGCCCATTCAAGATGGCGCGCGGCGGCATGACGCATTTGCTCGTCGCCATGGAAAAATTTACCAAGTGGATTGAGGCAAAGCCGATCAAGAAGCTGAATGGGCCGACTGCCGTAACATTCATCGCAGATATAACAACTCGGTACGGCATGCCACATAGCATCATCACCGATAATGGCACGAATTTTGCCAAAGGAGCCTTGGCACGTTTCTGCGCAACGCAAGGTATCCGGCTGGACTTAGCGTCCGTCGCCCACCCGCAGTCAAACGGCCAGGTCGAGCGAGCCAATGGCCTCATCCTCTCCGGCATCAAGCCCCGACTGGTCGTACCACTGGAGCATTCAGCCGGCTGTTGGCTCGATGAGCTGCCGGCTGTCCTCTGGAGTCTGCGCACTACTCCAAACAAGTCAACCAGCTTCACTCCTTTCTTCCTCGTGTATGGTGCCGAGGCGATCATCCCAACCGACATCGAGTTCGACTCGCCCCGGGTAACCATGTACACGGAGGCGGAGGCCAAGGAAGCACGAGAAGACGGCGTCGACCTGCTGGAAGAAGGCCGGCTGTTAGCCCTCAGCCGGTCTGCCATCTACCAGCAGGGTTTGCGCCGCTACCACAGTCGGAAGGTCAGACCAAGATCCTTCCAAGAGGGAGACCTTGTGCTCCGGCTGATCCAGCGAACAGCCGGCCAGCACAAGCTCTCGGCCCCTTGGGAGGGCCCCTTCGTCATCAGCAGAGCTTTAGGCAACGACTCCTACTACCTAATCGACGCACAGAAGCCCAAGGCACGCAAGAGAGACGACTCCAGCAAGGAGTCGGAACGACCATGGAACGCCAACCTCCTTCGAAGATTTTACAGTTGAAATGCAGTATGTATCACGCTAACTTTTGTACTAAGTACGAGACAATAGGCCCCCCGAGGAGAGCTCGGGGACTGCCATCTTTTATCTATGAATGAAGAGTATCATGCTTATGACCTTGTCATTTCATTTACTTGTTCCGTCCGACACCGGGTTCGGCTAGTCGGCCCGGGGACTGACCGACTGGAGTTATATTAGAAGTCCTACCCGCGGTCACACAAGTAGTGTGCCGACACCCAAGCTTAGCTCTTGCCAAAGTCATAGTTTGAAGAACCGGCTGTCCGGCTGGCAAGAGTTAAAAGCAGGAAAGGATGCCCACACGAAAAATGGCTAGGGACTAACGGACTAATATAACGAAAGCCGGTTTGCCTCCTACCACCGACCGACTACCAGAGTAGCCGGCCGGCCGGTTTCCATTCACTTCACTTCAATCCAAGAAAGCTCAAGTACTTGCCTCCCCAAAGAGGGAAGGCGGCAAAGGAAAAATCCTAAGGATAAAAAGCATACGTGAATGGAAACCAAACATGCACACAATTATATTTACATAAAAGACCTCCAAGAGGCCAGCATTCAACATAGTTTGGATACACCCCCAGTGGGTGGAACTGCGAAAGCTTAATAAAGTTGTTCAAAAGGCAACAAGCAGGAAAAACAAGGACGATAGATTAAGCCGGCGGAGCGACCGACGAGTCGGGCTGGTCGGTGGAGACGGCTGTGCCGGCTGAAGGAGTGGCCGGCTGGCGAACCTCGGCTTGATCACCGGCTCCCGCAGAGGGCGCGCTTGCGCGCGCCTCGTTGCTGGAGGCACGGTCAGCCTGAGGCTGGCCGGTTGTTCCACCGGCCGGCTTGACGTCTTCACCGTCCTCTTCTTCTTCGTCTTCGCCTTCGTCGCTGGAGGCGATCTCCTCTGCCGAGTCCTCGCCCACCGCCGGGTTCAGCCCGAACCACTCCTCCGGCTGGGCAACGCCGTCATCATTGATTTCAGGCGCAAAAACACTGATGTCGGTGCACTCGGCGATCGTCGAAGCACGCTAAGCGATAGCCGGCCGCACCTCCTCCAGCTCTGCGTCAGCCTCCAGCCGCCAAGTGCGCAGCTGGTCCAGGTTCAGCCCTGGGTACCAAGCTCGGACGAACTCCAACACCCGCCTGGCTCCAAGCCGGGCCGCCGACGCCTTCCAAGCTTCAAAGCGACCGACTGCAACCTCCAGCCAGTCGGCAGTCCGGCTCGGGGTGCGGGGAATCGTCTCGCCGGGCCAGAGGGCGGCCAACACCTGCGCTCCGGCACGTTGGAGGCGGCGAAGCATATGATGAGCCGGCTGCAGCCGTGCTTGGACCACTAAGAGCTGCTCCTCAAGCATCCGATTCGCGTCCGGCGCGATGTTGACCCCCGCCTGACGGCGCGCTTCGCGATGGGCCTCGATGGTTTGGGCGGCGAAGACGGAGTAGCCGGGAAAGTAGTCTGCACAAAGAACAGAAAGCAGCACAAGTCAGAACAAAAACCAGGCGGCCAGGGGCAGGAAAGGAGCAAGGAAGGCGGCTTACCGTCGACCAAGTCCTCGATGCGGCTGAAGCCTTCATCCAGCGCTTGCCGGGTCTCAGCCCAGCCTGCCGCCTCAGTCTCGAACTCGGCCTTCAGGGCGGCTTCGCTATCCTGCGCTTTCTTCAGGGCCGCCTTGTGGCTCTCCTCCTGGTCAGCCAGCTTCTTGGCCAGGCGGTCACGCTCCTGGACCAGGGCGGTGTACTCAGTATCCTTGGTGCGAAGGGCGGCCTGCGCTTCGCTGAGCTCCCTCCTCAAGTCGGCGTTGGCCCCTGCAAGCACGAAAGACAAAAGAAAAAGCCGATAAGGAAAAAAGTCGTCAGGGAAGATCCGACCCGGCTGCTCAGCAGTCGGCCCGAATCTCGGGGACTACACCCAGTGGGTGCGCTCACGCGCCCCCACAGGAGACAAACAAGATCAAGTACTTACTTCGGCTGTTGACTAGGTCTTCGTGTCTTCCGACCCAACTCCTGAGCCTGGGAGTTGAAGGCGGCAGCACGGGAGTTATGATACTCCTGGAAGATCAGACAGGAGGCGAGAATAAGGTAATTGTCAAGGAAGATCCGACCCGACTGCTCAGCAGTCGGCCCGAATCTCGGGGACTACACCCAGTGGGTGCACTGACGCGCCCCCACGAAAGAAATCAAGAGAACAAAGCGACCAAGGATAAAAGACTCACCCAGATGGCGGCCCGCGTCGAAAGGAATTCCTGGGTGTACTGCTACAACAAGGCGGCCTGAGCTTGAAGCCGGCTCCGGACCTCTTGGGCCGCCACGTTCAGCTCACCAGTCCCCCCTCTGGGAGTCCACTTGGACGTGGCGGTGCTGGCCGCCTTCAGGGCCTCCGCCGACTGGCCGGCGCCTGCAACTTGGCGCGACTCCGGCGCAGCGGCGCCTCCCCCTGCGCGTCGGCGCGTTACCGGCTGCACCTCGAGGCCGGCTCCGACCTCCGGCTCACCCCCGGCGGGCTCCTCTGGCGCCGCTGACGATTGGCCGCCTTGGCCCGCTTCGGTTGGCGCTGTCGGCGGCGCTCTCTCCGCGAAGACCACGGAGTCCTCCCTCCTCTCCATCAGCGGCGGGTCTTGGCCGATTTCCTCCGCCAGGGGCAATGGGGTGTCAGGGGCCACGGCTCGGAGGAGAATGGCGAGCAGCGGAGGCTGGTTATGCGAACCCTCCACCTCCGTCTCCGCGGCCGCCGCCTCCGCTTGGGCCTTGGCTGCCGCGTCGGCCTGCTCCTTCGCCGCCTGGGCGGCCGCTTGTTCCGCCGCCTGCCACTCCTCCCGCGCCTTGCGGGCATTCCACTCCGTGGCCTCCCTGAGGTCGGCACGGGGGTCCACGCGGCGGGAGCCTGAAGACCCTCCAGTCGGCCCGACTATGGAGCCGCCCGGACCCCGCTCAAGGGAAAGCGGCGCCCTGTCCAGTGAGCGAGGAAAGGTTAGGAAGAGTGTTCAATAGAAGAGAACAATGAAAAGCATGCGTCCAAGCAATTGATGACTTACGCTGAGACCTCCTGAGGCTGCTTCACCGCCTTGCGGAAGCAGGCCGCCTCCGTGGCCGCCTCATCTCGTTTGGTCACCGCAGTGGAGGCCTTGGACTTCTTCGGCCGGCTGCCGAAGAGGATTGATGCGGCCCGGCGCTTCTGGGCGCCGCCGCTGACAGCCGGCGCGGCGGACGAGCCCGCGCCTTGATGATCAGGCGCCGGCTGGCGACGCGGGGCGACTTCGACCTCGGCATCATCCGGCCAGTCCTCGAAGCCGGCAGTGAGCCCCGTGCCTCCGGGCTCATCGTTGTCCCCCACGACGGCATCTTCCATGGCGGCCGCTCCCAAGTCCGGGTCGTCGACGTCGTCCACCGTGCGGTCGGGGACGTACTAGCGCTCTATCCCTGCGGCCCCGGTCGTCAGCGGAAGGAGAGGGTTCTGCTAAGGAGAACCGACTAATCAGAAGCCGGCCATCATGAGGCCGGCTACCAACAAAAAAGAAGAAAGAGAGGAAAACTTACCACGGGCGGAGGGTTGGCGCGAGAATACGGCAGCTTGTCATATCGCCAGTCCTCGGCGAGCTTGCAATTGGAGATATAATTCACCATGTACGACACCTCCGAATGAGGCATCTCCCTGGTGCTTAGCCGGCTTGGGTCGAAGCGGCCGCTCATCTAACACATCATGTGGGGCCGGCTTTGGAGAGGAAGTAGCCGGCGCTCCACGAAGGCGGCCACCAAGTCAGCTCCGGTCAGGCCTTCCGACTGGATCATCACCCTAAGCTGGGAGACGGTTGCGTTCCCGGCCTGAGACAGTGACCTTGACCGGAAGCTCCATGAGGGTTGCCTCCCAGCCGGCGGGCCGGCTACGTAAGCCGGCAGGTTGACGTGGTCGCCTTGCTGGGCGATGTTCTTCACATAGAAGTACGACTTCTGCCAGATCTTCATCGACTGGATCAGTGGGATGGGCGGGAACGGGTTGTTCTTGCCCGACCTCCTCATGGCGATGTAGGCCCCGCAGGGGGCGGGCACGCATGCGACGACGGTGCCGAGTTTGCTCTGGAAGAATTCCCCCCAGAGCTCCAGCGTGGGGAGCACCCCCAAGAAACCTTCGCAGAGGGAGACGAAGGCCGACAGCAGCATCACCGCGTTGGGCGTGAGGTGATGCGGCTGAAGATTGTAGAATTCGAGGAAGGAGCACAGGAACCCGCTCGCTAGAAGGCCGAAGCCGCGCAGGAAGTGCGAGCGGAAGACGACCCACTCGCCCTCCTCCGGCGCCGGCGAAATCTCCCTCTCCGGCGCCAGGCGGACCCGCATGGAGTTGGCGTCGGGCAGGCGCCGCGTCCGACGGAGGAACTCAACGTGGTCCTCGTGGACGTTGGAGCCGTCCCACGAGCTTGACAGCGCCATGGGAGCGAGACGATGTGGCGGCGCGGCGGCGCTGAGACAGGAAGCTGCGGCAGCAGCGGGAGGAAGAAGGAAGACGAGGAGGGGCGGAGTAAGAGAGAGCGTGTGAACCTCTGTCTCTCCCCCTCCTCCCCCTACTTATAGGCCCGCGTGGCGGAGCCGAGGAGGCGTGGCGTGGGGAAACATGGGGATCGACTATGCCCACTCCCCCACGTCCCGCTTTTATTGTGCCCTAACGGCAAGATACCATTGCCACGGGGAGGCGAGCGGTCTGCATGGACCGCAGAAGATCAGCGCCCGGGCCGAGGCCTAGGAGTGGCGGGCCCGGGCCTGCCGTGGCGTCTCGTCGCGCGCGTGCACTGGCAGGGGTTCGCAGCCACGTGGCCTATGGGAGGGCCCGCGGTCAGCTCGTGGGTCAACCGCGTTCTCACCAGCAAGACACGGAGCTCTCCGAAATCGGCATACACCAGCGAAGCCGGCTCCTCAGGGTAGGAAGCTGACCAAGCTTCTCGTCCCTCTGTCATCCTAGAAGCCCGATCAGCTTCGGGGACTACTGTCGAAGTAAATAGCCATGGATAGGCTAGCCGGCTTCCCCTGGCCCTTCTGAAAAAATTACGAGCCCGTCCGGCTCTCAAGAATCCAAGACGCGGGGCCGCCTTCCCCTTGCTGGCCTTCACCCAGGCCGGTTATCGGGAGGCGGCCCGACTTTAGCCCTCGCGAAGAAAGCCACGAGAGGGCCGGCTTCGAGAAGCCGACCGCGAGAAGGCCGACTCCAAGAAGCCGGCTCCCACAAAGTGGTCGAGACCATACCCTCAAAGTTTGCGTCTGCCTAACGGCGATGCGACGGGGCGTGGCTATAGTGAAGCCTGCCACCCCCAAATCTCGGAGCACGACCGGCACAATGCGCCGTACAGGTGACATGACCCGTTCGGCGCAACACTGTTGCCATGTTGACCCTGATGCCATCCACGATGGGCTACCAGTACAGCCCAAGGGCGGTGGGCCCCTTCGGGCAGAGACACCTGAAGGCGGCCACACCTCCCCAGTCGGCCCAAGACAGAGCCGGCTCCCCGCAGTCGGCTTGCCGCCTCCCTCGAAGGAGACGCCCCATTAAGGAGACAAGACGCGGTGAGGCTACAGCAACCGCCCACCGGACGGCGGCACTGTAGCCACGCCTACCTCGATGAAGCCCACGTCACCAAGATAGAGCAACAGTGACCAGCCGCCGACAAGGTCCTGGACGGTGGGGCCTGCCTGTCGGCCAAGGGGCCGGCAGCCGTCGGGGCCCACCAGTCGGCGGGCCCCAACAGCCGGCGCAGAAGCCGGCGAGCGCAGTCACAGACGGCTGGGCCCCGTACCCAGTCGGATTACCATTGTACCCCCGGGGGGTAGGCCTATATAAACCCCCCGGGGCACCCATGCAAAGGGTTCGGCCCCCAGCTAGTTTTAGACACCACACAAGGAGAAGAAGCAGGCCAGCCGTGCCCTTCTTTCTCCTCCCACCAAATAGCTCAAGGAGCATTGTGTAGTTACTTGTCCATCTAGTGATCATGCGGAGACCCCGCAGAGTAGCAGTAGGGGTGTTATCTCCACGAAGAGCCCCGAAGCTGGGTAAGATCCGCCGGCGTGCATGTCTTCGCCTCATCCCGTTTCCAGGCACCGGCGATGTCTTACTGGCTCCCACAATGATAAGCCACCCGTTGGCATATGTCGCACCTACCACCCGACACGAAGTATTCTGCCGAGCTAGGACTTGATCCTCAGGCTGCAAATCAACCTGAGTCTCAGCGGCTACTGGGATCAGCGGTCTTATGTCATCCTTCATGTGCATCTCGGGTTTTATACCGATACACACCTTGAGGGCTACTGGCTATATATCTCGGCAGAGAATAAATTGCACCAATAAAAAATATTGACAAAAAATCAGCCCATAGTCGGGGTGGTGCACCACCTCGGAAGTAGTCCGGCATAAAGCTCGGGCGCTAGTGGCTGGCTCCATAGAGGGCATTTCCGGCATTAAGCTCGGCTAAACTCCTTCAACTTTTTTGAACCAAGGTGATATGACACCTCGGATATAGTCCGGCATTGGAGCCTGGACACAGTCCGGCGTTGGAGCTCAGATATATTTCGGCGTTGGAGCTCGGATATACAGTCCGGTGTTGGAGCTCGGATACATAGTCCGGCGTTGGAGCTCGGATACATTCCGGCGCTAGAGCTGGGAAGCGGTCCGGCATTGGTGCTCGGCTGCAAAAGATACCTCGAATGCAGTCCGACGTTGGAGCTTGGACGCAAGAGGACCCTGCCTCCCGGGAACAACTTCAAACCCGAGATGTGGCATAAAAATAAACAAGGCATTGATAAAGGCCGGAAACTTAAAGGGGCTCCTCGGATACCCGATGTGTAAACTCGTCGAATGCATTTCGGCGATCCTCAAGATCGAAGATAAAGAAGATTTGTTGAACCAGTTTTCAAGACCGGCAACCAAAGATGAAGAACAGTTCGGAAGAATTGAGGAGCGTCCCTAACTTGAAGACCGGTTCAGGGGGCTACTGACGGTGTCCTGGACTAGGGGGTACTCACCACGTCGTCTCCCGATCTATTAGATTGGGCCGAGGACCCCCGTGGCCGTATACTCATGGGCCAGTTCGGACGGCTGCCGCATACAAGGAAGATTCCACAAGACTTGGCGATCAAGACAAGGACTACTCCCCACCGGCGTATTCGGCTAGGACTCTTGTTATCCTAGGCCTCCGGTGCATTATATAAACCAAGGCCAGGCTAGTAGATAGAGAGACAATATATACAACAATCATACCATAGGCTAGCTTCTAGGGTTTAGCCTCCTTGATCTCATGGTAGATCTACTCTTGTACTACCCATATCATCAATATTAATCAAGCAGGACATAGGGTTTTACCTCCATCAAGAGGGCCCGAACCTGGGTAAAACATCGTGTTCCTTGCCTCCTGTTACCATCCGGCCTAGACGCACAATTCGGGACCCCCTACCCGAGATCCGCCGGTTTTGACACCGACAACAACCCCTTTATCGCGTCAGTTGCGAGGTTCTTGATTGTTTGTGCAGGTACTAGGTGACTTGCGTGTAGTCTCCTACTGGATTGATACTTGGTTCTCAAAAACTGAGGGAAATACTTACGCTACTTTGTTGCATCACCCTTTCCTCTTCAAGGGAAAACCAACGCATGCTCAAGAGGTAGCACCGACTAGTGCCACTTCTCACCGTCTTTGTCCCCGCGCTGCTGTCCGCCATAGCCGGGCCTCCGCTTCCGCGTGCTCTCAGCCGTGCCCGAGCGCCATGCCTCTTCCGGCCGTGCGCCCACTGCCCTCTGCCGCCTCTGCCCGCCTGCTGCTCTTGCCTCCCTTTGGGTGCCTTCCCCCCTGCACGCTGCTACTGCAGGCTGCTTCTGCAGTTGATGCTGCCGCAGCGCCCACATGCTCCTGCCTGCGTGCACACCGTGTCCTGGTGACTTGCCTTGCTGGCGCATGCCCGCCGTCCTGCGTGCCTGCATCCCCGACCGCTTCTTGCGGCTGCTCCAGCGCACCACCCGCACGCTCGCCGCCCATGGTCGTGGCCTCCCATGCAGCCATGGCCATTGGAGGCCGACAGTGCCTCTTGTCTGTGGGGCCGACCTGTTTAGATTAGCATAGGGGATAGTTTAGTGCTAATTAGCCTAATGGCCTAAAGATAGTGGGACCCAACAACTAAATAAACTTTTAATCCTACTCTAGTCAATGACACACGGGACCCACTAACTCTATTCACCCTTTGACCAGTCAAATGTCGACTGGGTCCACTCAGTCAATGGCCCCACCCGTCGGCCTGACACAACCACTGGTTGGGTACACTTCTGGGTGTATGTAGCCTTTTACTCTTTTAATATATCTCTCTCTAATAATAAAGAAATGGTTGAGTCTGCCGGGTTCACCGTCGCGGTCTTTTTATGAAAAAGTCACTATACATTTTGATAACTAAACCCGTAGTCCCTTTCTAAGTGACTAATCTGAGATAACGTTTCATTTTTGCAAAACAGACCCTGTAGTCTGATATATTTGACCCACAATCCTTTTAAAAGTGGTTAATCGGGAAAACGCATGGGCTCCTTCTCTGATGCATGCTCTCTTCGATCCGTAATGGCGCCGCCGCCGCCGGACAGTCTTTTTCTCCGGCCACCATCCGCCGCCCTTTTCTCCTTCCCCTCCCCGACTGGCCTTAATCTTCTCCGGTGTCACCCATAGCCTCCTCAATCCCCAACCTCCGCTCTTTGATTTGGATCGAAGTTGGATTTGGATGAAAGTTAGAGTCCGTGTCCTTCTCTAGCACAAAGCCATGGAGCAGCTTGGCTGCCATAAGAAGGAAGGAGCCTCGACAGGAATCTCTACCAGGTTGCGTCACCAGAATCTCCATCGAGCTCCGCCGAGTTCGCCGGCTGAAGAAGAACATCCATGAAGCCATACAATGTTGCCTCCGCTGAGTTCGCCGGAGGAACAACATTCGCCGTCCGAACGTGCTTCACCAGAGGTATGCATCCCCTAAATATAATCAGTTGATAGAAGCCTCTGATTCATTTTACGTTTCTGATTGCTGCCACTTCCGATTGCTCTTGTCTAGTTTATTGTTACTGAATTGGCCAGTAGATAAAAGCCCCTAAAATCTGGCACAACTAAGTATTGGCCAGAAGAAGCCCCTGATTTTGTGTTATGCACCAAGATGGCTTAGCATTAGATGTTTCCTATGTCAATTTCTACTTTGTTTTATGGAACAATTCGTTTCTGAATTGGTCAGTAGATAGAAGCCCATGAAATCTGACCCATCTATTGACCGGTAGATAGAAGCCCCTAATTTTGTGTTATGCACCAAGATGGCTTAGTGCCAGATGTTTCCTGTGTTAATTTCTACTTTGTTTTATGAAACAATTCATACAATGGTGCACAATATGGCAAAAAAATATGCAGTAATGATTTATCTTGATAGAGATGCACTGGATTAGCAAGTAGTTTTAGTGTTTTTTCTAGAAGATAGCTCAAGTACTTAAGCTTCCGCAATCATGAAACAAAAGGTGTCCTGCAGATGCTCAACCTAATTAAGTAACTAAAATAAAAGCGACCAATAGTCGGGTTCTATTAGCTTCACATCTATTAACCTATATCTTGATATAGATACACTGGATTCACAAGTAGTTTTAGTGTTTTTTCTAGATAGCTCGAGTATTAAGCTTCTGCGATCATGAAAAACAAAAGAAGGTGTTATGTCCGCTGATCAAGCTAATTAAGTAGCAAAAATAAAAGGGACCGGAGTCAGGTTCTAGTAACCAAATGCTTCACATCTATTAACCTGTACTCATATTAGTCCAATGTTGTTCGGTATTGCTTGGAGACTTTCCGCTTTTTACAAATAAAAAACATTATGTGTAACCTGGGAGTGTACTAAAGTTGCATGTACTTTTTAATAACAAACTTGCTAGAGGAAGAAGATTTGGGGCTATGCTCTGGTCTGCGATGAGCTGGATAGGGGAAGCATTGAATCCGATCCAGGCCACCAACTAGACAAGAAGAATTGAATAACTCTTTACTTATTACCATGGGAATCAAGCCAAAATCTGACAGCGAGCACATCAATTGTGGTGCCTGGTTGCATCCCTTGGTAATTATTTTAATCTGCTTTCGTAGTGTATATCCGTCGATCTAGAGAATATTATTCTGCATTATTTTCAACTGTTACTTTTTATCTATTTTCCTTATGGCCATTTGGTTATCACTCAAAAAGAGGCCCAACAATCTCTTTTGGGGACTTCTTATCACCACATATATGATCTTATTGAACTAGATTGAGAACTGCAATGCCCAAAAGGTCATATATGCTTGATGTGCATGAACATATGGTGTATCTTTAACACCATTCATTTTCAACCACTAAAATAGTAAAAGTTGTTTGATTGGTAGATTATTTTTCAGTTTTCTAAACAAATTTATTTGAGCACAAGGTTTCTAGACACATTTTTGTAGATCATATGTACACTTGGTCAGCACTAAAGCTCTCCAAAGATATTCATATTTTGCAAACAAAACTCCTAAATCAAGAGGAGATAACAAACACCAGTACAACTATGCATCCATTGTATGAGTAGCCTCTGCAACCAGCCAACTGAATGATGTGGCAGCTCATGTAAACATTGTGGTTAATATCATACGGCGGACTGTTCGGTGCCCCTAAGGTGCCAACTCCTTCAGGTCCATATTTCCCATTAAAGTCGGACACAACAGAGCACATATCTTCCTTGCCTTTCTACTTTGATGCAGGTGGAGCATCTAATAAGAATTTATCTCTACCAGTTTCATCAGCAAATTGCTGGTCTTCATGGATAAGCAGATCTGATTCTTCTAATTAAGCATTTCATAGCCTAACTTCAGTGTCATGCTTGAAGCCATCAGAATCTGAACCAATTTTTGACTAATTATAATCGCCCTATCAGCAAGGCTCTCCATACAAAATTTCTTTTTATCTGAAGACAAGGGATCATCAAGAGAACAATTGTATTTCCTAGCTCTAGCACCCCTTTGCTGATTTCTTTGATTTGTTCGTGTGAGTACTACCCCAGTGGTATTTTCCCCTGGAATGCCTTAAACTTCTATGGGAGTGTGAAGATGAATGGTGAGAACTTTTTATCTCTGAAATGTTTTGATTCATCTTCTCTGTATTTTCTGTGTTGCAAGAAGAATCATCTCTTTCATACTCCACGACATCCGATGTCTAGATTTATTGTGATTACCTATTGTCAATATCCAACATTTCATCTTCAGATACAGATGAACCCTTTTTTACAGACCTTCCATCTTGCGATTACCCATTGTCAATATACAGATGAATGGCAACAACATAAGTATCTGCATTCTTATCTTCCATTGTGTCCTTTACAGACCTTTCATCTTTACAAGCTCCATCAGATCTTTTTTTTGGGCGTCAGCGCTACGCGTCTGTCACTGTATGATCTTTCTTTGTCATCCTGCGTCTGGGATTATAAGATTTAGAAGACTTTTGGAAGGTGTGGTGTTACCTAATGTTATTTTTGTTTCTTTAATATTTCTATTGTTGGTATGTCCCCTCTTACTTCTACAACTCTGAAATTTTAGTTAGATGCCACGGTTGTCAAAAGCATTCAAACTGCATCCTTTAATATTTTCAGCCAAGATTATTCATAGCCTCCCCAATTATGTGTCTTTTGTTATGGACGATCTTTTTCTGTAGGGACGTTATGGATGATCTTCAAGAGTATGTATTTTGACAAAATTATTGTTTATCCCATTGCAACGCACGGGCACATTTCCTAGTTGAATTAATAGTAATCCAGAAATTTAGGAAATTGTTGAAACTTTGAAAATTCATAGAAATTAAACCGCAAGTCAGATGAAAATAATTTACATATGGAAGTTTCTCAGAAAAATATGACGAATCCGAATATGCCACCCGTTCATCTATCACGTGCCCCAAGCATAGCGAACATGGATCTATCCCCACCATTTCATCTGTCAGGAAAATACCAAACGCCAGGAAAACCCCTCCGGTTGTTTCCCCCCTCCGTTTGCAAGGTGTAGTTATGCGTTAGAACACTCCTAGGGCTGCATATCATCAAGTCATGCTTAGTGATGCATCCGTTTGCTCTGTATTTACTATTTATTCCCCCTCTTCTCTCCGGTAGACCCCGAGATCGATGTTGCCCCTGTGATTGACTACGTCACCGATGACCCTTCTTCCCTTTCAGCAGAGCTTCCAGGCAAGCAAACCCCCTTGATCATTCTGATAGCACCCATTTCCCTTCCCTCTTATGCTTGCATTAGAACTACTACTACTTTTGTATGATCCTATTCTGATGCATAGCCTGATTGCTGTAACCTGCACTTGTTACCTTACGTGCTTATCCTAAACTGCTTAGTATAGGTTGGTTAGTGATCCATCAGCGACCCCTCACCTTGTCCCAGTTACCCTGCTTTATGTTCGATGACTCGATCAACATGATCGACGTCCAGACCCCGACACCGCACATCACCTCCTTTGTTGTACGACTCTGTAGAGTTACTATCAAGTGCAGAGGGTGATACCTCATCAGCACTTCTGATGTTAGCCCTATAGTGTAGCTATTCAGTCGTGGTCATCGAAGGTGATTCCTCCTTCACCATTGCCAATAACGACTCTGTTGTGCAACCCTTCAAGTGTGGACCATTGAGGGTGATTCCTCCAAGTCCACTTTGACGATTACATCGCGTGGGAATCCATCGAGGGTGATTCCTTGGGTTTCCCCCTTGTTGTTTTAGACACACGGTTACTTTGACTTTACCCCAGAACCATGACTGAAGTCGGGTCAGCCCCAAGGGGTACCCGTGAGAGAAATGTGAAGTCTGGTTGACCGTGACCCACAAGTTGATGTGTAGTCGGGTTGACCTGGAGGGTACCTGTCGGTGTCAAAATCGGCGGATCTCGGGTAGGGGGTCCGGAACTGTGCGTCTAAGGTGGATGGTAACAGGAGGCAGGGAACACGATGTTTTACCCAGGTTCGGGCCCTCTTGATGGAGGTAAAACCCTACGTCCTGCTTGATTTATTCTTGATCATATGAGTATTACAAGAGTTGATTTACCACGAGATCGGAGAGGCTAAACCCTAGAAGCTAGCCTATGGTATGATTGTATGTTGTCCTACGGACTAAAACCCTCTGGATTATATAAACACCGGAGAAGGTTAGGGTTACACAAGGTCGGTTACAAAGGAGGAGATATCCATATCCGTACTGCCTAGCTTGCCTTCCACGCCAAGTAGAGTCCCATCCGGACACGGGACGAAGTCTTCATTCTTGTATCTTCATAGTCCAACAGTCCGGCCAAAGGATATAGTCCGGCTGTCCGGAGACCCCTAATCCCGGACCCCCTCAGTAGCCCCTGAACCAGGCTTCAATGACGATGAGTCCGGCACGCAGTGTTGTCTTCGGCATTGCAAGGCGGGTTCTTCTCCATCTTTCAAACGTTTGTAAAGCAGTGTCCGGTCCCATAAATGTTTGGACCTCTTGGCTTCTGTGCCCAATAAGGGCTTTCTCCCATGCGTCAAATGAATACGAGGCGCCAGGGCGTTTTTACATTCGCTCCCCTAGCCAGATAAATAAATTGTCTATTAAAGGGTTGGGGATCCTTAGATCCGATCCATACCATCCTCCCCCAGCAAGAGTCCATCAGAGCGCGTTCCGGAAAGATCCATTCCACCATGGCCGATCTCCGCAGCTCCTCCCGACCTTGAAGCCCTAAGCCCGGTGATTGGGAGAGGTGTTCAGTTCCACACTGTCGTTTAGTCGAACTGCAGACTAAGGGATTTCTCCCTCCGGCGTACATGGTGCCCATTAGAGCTAGGCTTGCCACCTATAATGGCGGGGAGCAAGCGGAGAGCTTTCTTTGTCCCTCTATGGGGGAACGGGTCTGCCTTGTTCCCTATCTATTAAGGGGACTCGGATTTCCAATTCATCCGTTCCTCCGCGGGCTCCTGGAGTTCTACGGCCTCCAATTACACAATTTCACCCCCGCCTCCATCCTACATATCGCCGGCTATGTGGCTCTCTGCGAGTTGTTCCTGGGCTACGAGGCTCACTTCGAGCTGTGGAAAAGGCTATTTTGCCTCGTCCCTCGCACACAGAGGGGGTCACTTTATCAAGTGGGCGGAGCCGAAATATGGCGCATCGCCGATACCGGATACCTGTCTGGTACTCCGAAGAAGTCACCCGAAGACTGGCCTTCCGAATGGTTTTATATGGAGGACGTTCCCCTTCCGGACCCTATTCAGCGGGATCTTCCTGAGTTCAACAATGCTCCTCTGAAGAAACGCCGAAGTTGGCACCCACGGAGCCCCCAGGTGGAAGACAATTGAGAAGTCCTCTATCTGATGAGCCGAATTAAAGCACTGGCTCAATCAAGATTGACAGTAATTGAAGTTATGTCGATTTGCATAATGCGGGGAGTGCAACCACTTCAATATCGTGGGCACCCCTTGTGGTGTTATAACGGGGCGGATGACGCCACCCGCTGCGGGCGTAAGGGTCCGGACAATGCTGCCGCTTTAGCGAGAATTCTGTCCGAATTGTTCAAGGGTGAGGAAGAGGAGTTCACCCGCATCAAGCCACAGGATGGATTCTCCATGTACAATCCTCCAAGCTGGGTAAGTTATATCTCCCTGCTCCCATTTTTCCCGCATTCTTTGTCGTAAGTATTCACCTTGCCACTTTGCGGCAGGAACTGCGAAAAGCCATAAAGGAGGTCAGCAGCCCTTCTCCAGAACCAGAGGACCCTGACCGGGCCCTCGACTCCGGACTTGAAGAAGATATGGTTATATTCGTGGAGCTGATAGATCGGCAGTTCTATCAGTTAAGCTGCGACGATGCCATGGTGGCCATTACGGCCGACTATCCCGGACTGCTCCCTTCATTGCACGTAAGAAAAACCAAAAATCCCAACTCCAAAACTAGGATCCCCTTTTAGACACTTCACCCACCATATACACATGGCATTTTTACAGGGAAGGCATTCGGGACACCCTGCCGAACCCGCAACCACGCGCCAACAAGAGGCACCGAGCCCGGGTAGGACAAAAAGGAAGGCGGTCAGGATGGAGACGTCGGTGCAAAGGTATAACAAACCCCGTTCCATGGTTGTCGTCTTTCTCGAAATATAATGACACCCGTGTTTCTTTAACAGAAAAAATGCTCACCGGAATATGTCCCGCGATGTTACTAATCACGCTTCCACCAGCCGGGCGCCAGGACCAGATATAGAGGCGGAAGCCGATATGGGGCGGGCACCGGATAATCCCCCTACAGAGGATGCAGATAGATTATCCGCTACAAACTCAGAGGTGGAAAGCGCCATGAATCATAGGCGCCGTCGGGTCATACTCCGTGACGCCTGTTTCTCACTAGAGGCATTTGATGCCTTCAATTCTGGAGAGGCGTACCTCCGAGCTGCTCAAGATGGTCTAGCGAGAGCCACGGATCAGTATTTAAAGGATGTACGGGTAAGTAAATCTGAAGATTTATATGTATCAGTAGCCCCTAAGACTTGAAACAGTTAGCAGAACTGATTTAAGGATCATCTTTATTATGCAGGTTCTTACAAAGAAGAATACTAGGCTGTCACAGGAGCTAGAGGAATGCAAGACTCAACTGCGGGCTACTGTGGCCGCATTGCAGGAACCGAAAAAGTCACCTGCTGGTAACATTTACTTTAAAGAATGATGGTTACCATATAATGTGCGGCATGGCTGCAGATCTAAGAACAGATGTTGCAGATGAATCCGGAGAAAATCCGAAGGACCAGCATGTTATGCGACAGCTAGAGGCTGGCAAACGCGTGCTAACTGAGTTTAGGCGGGAGAAAAACAATCTCCAAGACGCCAATATTAAGCTGAGCGTGGAACTAAAAGACGTCCGGGGCCAGCTTGCAGACTCCGAGAAGGAGAATAAGCGGCTTTGGCGCAGCATTTTCAGTAAGTGCTTGAACGAATCCTTTTAAAGGAGTTCGGTGAAGAAGCCGACTAACAACGTTATGTCTGTAGGTATGCTGACGGGTCGTCCCGCGGAGGAAATGCCCGGGTCTGCGGGTGATCTTCTATCCGAGCTGTCACATCTGCACGAACAAGTTCAGCAGGTGATGTAGGGTGTTGCCCAGGCCTTGTGGCCGTCCGTCTCCCTGCCAGAGGGCGTTGCGGAGCTTGCGGAGAAGCTCAAGGGAGCACGGCGGCGCTTCCGATTATGGAAGATATCAGCCTGCCGACAGGGTGCCAGAGAAGCCTAGGCCATGGTGAAGACTCGGTATACCAAGGCAGACCCAAATCACATGGCCGAGGTCGGACCTGTGGGGCCCGACGGAAAAGAGATCCCCGTTAGCTTAGTTTATGGGCAAGTAGAATTAGCCGCAAAGTATTCCCAACAGGATTGTAAGCTAGACCGCCTGTTGGATGGTATATAAGAGGAATTTAGTCAGTCTGCATGACTATGTAATGAAAGTGACATGTATAATGCCTTCTAGCCGGATTGTAGATCATTTGTCTTGGCGGACCTTTTCGCTTCAACCTCGGGACCCGATAGTCCGGAGTGTATCCGAATACCCGCGTAGTTATATAAGAACCGGGGTATGCGTGGAGACCAGGCATAAGGGTCATTAGTGCTTGAACAGACAAGTGCCCAACTAGTTTTGTTATATTACATGGGTAGTAAGAAACATCTTCCAGGGAGAATAGTTCTGTTAAGGGTTCCTTTCCCTGGGTGAGCATGCCCTAAAGTGCATGTCCGGACTGCGATAGGGAACGCAGGAAAAACATCTGGGGGCAGATATGGACAATAAATAAAAATCATCTTTTGTTCACCGACCGAATATTCCCTTAAGAACGCTAGCTTTCGGCTTCACCCAGTCTAAGGTACACATCCGGCTGACCCGACAGTAACAATCGCAGAGGTGCTCCCTTTATGCCCTAGCCAAATTAACGGGAACGTAGGGCATAAATACAAGAGCCAGACAACCCAGCTTGGCCAAAACTTAAGTCATATCGATGCATATAATGGCGAAAAAAGGTACATGCGGAAGCATGACGCATGTGCGGGGCCTGAGGCCCAGATAAATAATTAAGCTTCTGTGAAAGAAGCCCCCCAAGTATGATAAGCGCGGCTGGCGCATCTATAATGTGCAAGCGAGGCACAAGTTGGCCCTTGAAGGCCTAGAGAAAGAATAAAAGAAAGAAAAACAAGACAGATAATGTATATGCAAAAAATGGACAAAGGGAGGGGACGAACATAGAGTCTGGTGCTAGGCGTAGAATCTTCGGAGTCTGGCCGCGTTCCATGGGTTCGGCTCGAGTCGACTAGTCGATGCATCCCGCAGTCGGTACGCTCCACCGGTCAGAACTTGGTCAATAAAGAAGGGACCTTCCCATTTGGGCTCGAGCTTGTTCTTTTTCTTATCCGGCAGGCGTAGAACTAGTTCGCCAACGTTATAAGTTTTGGCCCGTACTTCTCTGCTTTGGTATCTGTGAGCCTGTTGCTGATAAAATGCGGAACGGGCTTTGGCTACGTCGCGCTCCTCCTCCAGGGTGCCCAGACTGTCCTGCCGATCGAGCTCAGCTTCTCTTTCTTCGTACATGCGCACTTGAGGTGAGTCATGAATTATGTCACAGGGCAAGACTGTCTCTGCACCGTACACCATAAAGAAGGGTGTATATCCGTACTACGGTTCGGCGTGGTCCGCAGCCCCCCAGAGTACGGAGTCGAGCTCCTCTACCCAGTGCGTGTTAGAATCCGTTAAGGAACACACTAATCTAGGTTTAATGCCGCTCATTATAAGACCGTTTGCTCGCTCGACTTGACCGTTGGTTTGTGGGTGATAGACTGAAGCATAATCGAGCTTAATGCCCATTTTGCTGCACCAGAGTTTTACCTCATTGGCTGTGAAGTTTGTGCCATTGTCAGTGATGATGCTGTGGGGGACGCCATAACGGTGTATGACTCCAGATATGAAGTCTATCACTTGTCCGGATTCGGTTGTTTTAACAGGTTTGGCCTCTATCCATTTGGTGAATTTATCCACCATGACCAGTAAGTATTTTTCTTGTGGGTTCCCCCTCTAAGGGTTCCAACCATGTCAAGCCCCCAGACCGTGAAGGGCCACATAATGGGGATTGTTTGGAGGGCGGTGGGTGGCATGTGGCTTTGATTTGCAAAGAGATGGCAACCGGCGCAACGTTGGACCTGTGCATCTGCCTGGGTCGTTGGCCAATAGAATCCTATATGGAAGTCCTTGCTTACAAGAGCCCGGGCTGCGGCATGGTGACCGCCGAGTCAGGCGTGGATTTCTGCCAAAAGGTTCCGCCCTTCCTCTTCGGAGATGCACCTTTGAAGGACTCCGGTAGTGCTTTTTTTATAAAATTCTCCCTCATGGACCCTGTAGGCCTTAGATCGCTGCACTATGCAGCCTGCCTCATTTTGGTCCTCTGAAAGTTCCTGCCTAGTTAGGTAGGCCATGAATGGTTCTGTCCACAGGGCGATAATGGCCATTATTACGTGGGTTGATGGTGTTATTTCGGTGGCGGAGCCTCCGGTTGTGTTAGAGTATTCGGTATCGGGCATTTTGGCCGGGTCTGGACTATTGTTACCAGTGTCCCCTTCCCATACTACGGATGGCTTGAACAGCCTTTCCAGAAATATGTTGGGGGGGACCACGTCACGTTTTGCGCGGATGCGGGTGAGGATATCCGCCGCTTGATTGTTTTCCCGAGCCACATGGTGAAATTTAAGTCCCTCGAACCGAGCTGACATTTTTAGGATGGCGTTTTGGTAGGCCGCCATTTTCGGATCCTTGGCGTCAAAGTCTCCATTTATTTGGGATATTGCAAGGTTTGAACCCCCACGCACCTCCAGGCGTTGAATGCCCATGGAGACTGCCATCCGAAGACCATGCAACAGAGCTTCGTATTCGGCTGCGTTGTTGGAGTCTGTATACAATATTTGCAGTACGTACTGAACGGTATCTCCGGTTGGGGACGTCAGGACGACGCCAGCCCCTAGACCAGCCAGCATTTTAGAACCATCGAAGTGCATGATCCAGTTGGAGTATGCGTCATACTCTTTAGGGAGTTCGGCCTCCGTCCATTCGGCGACAAAGTCGGCCAATACTTGCGACTTAATGGCCCGTCGAGGTTTGTATGTTATGTCGAACGGGAGGAGCTCAATGGCCCATTTAGCAATCCGGCCCGTAGCGTCGTGGTTGTTTATAATATCATTAAGTGGCACTTCCGAGGCTACTGTAATCAAACACTCTTGAAAGTAGTGTCTCGCAGCTTCCGGGATGACATGAATACCGCATAGGCTATCTTTTGATAATGTGGGTACCGTGATTTGCATGGAGTGAGGACAGTGGATACATAGTATACCGGCTTTCGAAGAGGGAATTTATGTCCGGCAGCTTCTCGTTCGACGACGAGCACTGCGCTTACAACTTGATGAGTTGCCGCAATGTACAACAGCATTGGTTCACCGATGTTTGGCGCGGCCAGGATTGGGTTGGTTGCCAAAATGGCCTTTATTTCTTCCAATCCGGCTGTGGCAGCGTCCGTCCACTCAAAGTGTTCGGTGCGTCAAAGGAGGCGATAAAGGGATAAAGCCTTTTCTCCTAAGCGGGAGATAAAGCGGCTTAGAGCCGCCATGCATCCAGTTAACTTATGGATTTGTTTGAGGTCTGTTGGGGTAGCCAACTATGACAAAGCTTGGATTTTGGCCGGATTAGCTTCAATACCTCTACTAGAGACAATGAAACCCAGGAGCTTTCCGGCTGGTACATCGAAAATGCATTTTTCCAGATTGAGCTTGATGTCGTATGTTCGGAGGTTGTCGAATCAAGTCGTCTATCAAAGAGTCGGCGTGCTTGGTTTGGACGACCACATCGTCTACATATGCCTCTACTGTTTTGCCGATTTGTTTCTCCAGACATGTCTGAATCATGCGCTGATATGTTGCGCCGGCGTTTTTGAGCCCAAAAGGCATTGTGTTGAAACAAAAGGGACTGTATGGTGTGATGAATGCCGTTGCGGCTTGGTCGGACTCCGCCATCTTGATTTGGTGGTAACCGGAGTATGCGTCGAGGAAACACAATGACTCGTGTCCTACGGTGGCATCAATAATTTGATCGATGCGGGGGAGGGGGAAGGGATCCTTTGGGCAAGCTTTATTGAGGTCCTCGAAATCGACACAAAGGCGCCAGGATTTATCCTTCTTTGGTACCATCACGAGGATTGCTAGCCAGTTCGGGTGTTTTATTTCTCTAATGAATCCGGCCTCCAATAAATTGGTTAGTTCCTCTCCCATGGCTTGTCTCTTAGGTTCAGAGAAACGCCGAAGAGCCTGCTTGAATCCCTTTAGAATATTGAGGCTGTGCTCGGCCAGCCTGCGTGGGATTCCTGGCATGTCTGAAGGGTGCCAGGCAAAAATGTCCCAGTTCTCGCATAGGAACTCTCGTAGTGCGGCATCTACGTCAGGGTTTAATTGTGCCCCGATGGAAGCTGTTTTTGTAGGGTCCGTTGGATGGACTTGGAATTTGACTATTTCATCCGCCGTTTTAAAGGAGGTCGACATGGATCTCTTATCGAGCATCACATCATCCCTGTTCACCGTGGAGCGCAACGCAGTCAGTTCCTCAGCCGCTAGGGCTTCGGATAATGCCTCGAGGGTGTAACGCCCCGAGACCAATGTGCCAGGTGTCCTCCAATTATTCGTTGTTGTTTGCTTTGTCTTTGCTTGCGTGTCATGCATTGCACATCATGTCATCATGTGCATTTCATTTGCATACATGTTTGTCTCATGCATCCGAGCATTTTCCTCGTTGTCCGTTTTGCAATCCGGCGCTCCTATGTCACCCGGTGTCCCTTTCTACCTCTTTTCGTGTGCGGGCATTAAACGTTTTCGGATTGGACCGAGACTTGTCATGCGACCTTGGTTCACTACCGGTAGACCGTCTGTCAAGTTTCGTACCATTTGGACTTCGTTTGATACTCCAACGGTTTAACCGAGGGACCGAAAAGGCCTCATGAGTGTTGCAGCCCAACACCCCTCCAAAGTGGCCCAAAACCCACCTAAGCCTCCTCCATCATCTCGGTCGTTCAATCACGATCGCGTGGCCGAAAACTGCACCTCATTTGGACTCTCCTAGCTCCCTCTACCTATTTAAACACCTTCCCCTTCGAAATTCGCGGACGAAACCCTACCCTAACCTTCCCCGCTGCCGCCGAACATTTTGTCCCGCGCCGCCGGACACGTCCGCCGCGTAGCCTCCAGCCAACCCGCACGTGCCACGTCACCTCGTCGGGTCTTCTCTCTCCTCCCTCCGCCGTGGCCCGCCCGGCCCGCGGGAGGCCCTCCTGGGCCCAGATCTGCGCCGCCCGCGCCCTTCCTCTCCTTCGCCACGCTCGCACCCGCCGCCCTTCGCCGGAACCTCGCCGCCAGTCAGCTCCGCCGGCCGGCCCTGTGCCGGAGCCGCCCGTCACCGCCCGGGTCGCCAGCGCCATCGCCCGGACGCGCCCGCGCCTCGAGCTCCCTCGTCCACCACCGTGCCAGACCTCGCCGGAGGCCGCGCACATCGCCGGACCACCCTTCGCCTGCGACGCCGTCCTCTTCTCCGGGGATCATCGGAGCGCGCCGCCCCGCGACTTGGCGTCCCCGTCCGGCCCAGTTGTCGCCAGATCCGGACATCCCGCGCCGGGATCCACACTTTCCTGCTCGCGGCCGGCCCTCCCCTCGCAAGAACACATCCTCGCCGGACCCGCGCCGCCGTCCACGGCTTCGCCGGAGTCGCCGCTCCCTGCGCCGGATCGGGAGGAGCCCGATCTGGAGGAGCCTCGTTGACTCCTGCATGGGCCACCGCAGCCCAGCGCCGGCACATCTTCTCCAGGCCCAGCTCCACTTCCTCCGGCCTGATGTTTTTTTTTCTCGACAGGGTATATTTCTCTAAGTCCCCTATTTTTTTGGGCATTTTCATCGCATCGTAAATCCCTCATCGTAGCTCCGTTTTGAGCGTGTAGCATATCAAAATGTTCGTCTCGACGAGTACATCATTTCATCGCATTGCATCATTTTCATTTGAGCTCATCTTGATGCCCGAAATGCTGTTGGAAGAGGGCTATGTGAGGAATTTGGCAGATCTGTTTCAGCAAATGGCATTTTGTCATTTTTGCCATGATTAATGTGTGCATGCTATGATCCTGAGCTCTACATGTGTTTTGTTATATGTCATCCTATCTTTACAGTGGTGCTTACCATGTATTTTTTTGATATTTTTGGTGAGTAGCACAATCTTGCAAAGTAGCGTAATCGGTAATGCTGATTTCAGGAACTTAGAATTTCACTAAGTCCTTGTCCTGATTTGGTCGTTATGCCATATGTTCATGTTGTTTCCTAGTGATCCGTGCCTCTTTTGAGGATGATCAGTAATGATGTTTTGTTAATATTGTGGTGCTCTATCCATCCATGTCTTTGTTTGCATTTATGGAGCATCCTAGATTGAGTCAATCGAGCTCTACTTTTGCTATTTCGTGAATCCTGGCAGATTGTTGACTTGTTAGCAATTTTGCCGAGGATGTTGCTATTGATACGTGCATGCTATGATGTTGTTCTTTCCATGTCTAGCTTCTATGCCATGTCTTCTTGATGGGTGTATGCTTAGTTGGTCATGCCATGCTCTTTAGTGAGTGCATCGAGCGCGTAAACATGCCTACTCGTTAACTGTTTTGCATGCTCCAGTTTTTCACCAAGTCTGAGATATGTTTATGTTTTTGCTATGTTCACATGCTTGCAATTGTATTTTCTGATCCCTTTTGGCTCAAGGTCACTAAGGGACTTTTGTTAAGTGCCTTGAGTATCTTCATGCCATGCCTTGCTTTGCCATGTTAAGTTCCTGTAGCATGTAGTTTTCATGCTCTAAAGTGTGCTTCCTGATGATAAATTCCAGACTTGTGTTAATTTCACTAAGTGTGAAACCTGTTATCATTTGCACTTTTGCCATGCTTGTTTGAACCTGTTAATGAGTGATTTATCCGTAGCTCAGTGTTCTCTTTTGTTAAGCTTCTTGAGTGGATCCCTGCCATGTATTTTGTTGCTATGTTTGAGTGTTGTAGCATATTTATCTTGTTGCATTTAGATGGCTACTTGCTAATTATCGCAGACCGGTGCCATATTTGTTTTGCTTGCCATTTCCAAACCGTGCATCCGATTCCGGCGATCTTTATATCGATTTCAACCGAAATCACCTCACCTTTCCAGTGGCACTCTTAGATTTCCAAGTTGAGGCCAGGTTCAATCATTCCATTCCAAATCATGCATATGCATCGCATACCGCATCCCGCATATCATACCATGTTCATGTGTTGGGTGTTTACTATGTTGTGTGCTTCTTTCCGGTGTTTGCTTCTTCGGGTTGGTTCCGATAACGTCGTGTTTGTGAGGACCCATTCATCTACGTCCGTTTGTCTTCTTCATGGACTCGTTCTTCTTCCTTGCGGGATTTCAGGCAAGATGACCATACCCTCGAAATCACTTCTATCTTTGCTTGCTAGTTGCTCGCTCTTTTGCTATGCCTATGTTGTGATACCTACCACTTGCTTATCATGCCTCCCATATTGTTAAGCCAAGCCTCTAACCACCTTGTCCTAGCAAACCGTTGTTTGGCTATGTTACCGCTTTGCTCAGCCCCTCTTATAGCGTTGTTAGTTGCAGGTGAAGATTGGAGGTTGTTCCTTGTTGGAACATGGTTATTTTGTTGGGATATCACAATATCTCTTATCTAATTAATGCATCTATATACTTGGTAAAGGGTGGAAGGCTCGGCCTTATGCCTGGTGTTTTGTTCCACTCTTGCCGCCCTAGTTTCCGTCATATCGGTGTTATGTTTCCGGATTTTGCGTTCCTTACGCGGTTGGGTTATAATGGGAACCCCTTGACAGTTCGCCTTGAATAAAACTCCTCCAGCAAGGCCCAACCTTGGTTTTACCATTCGCCACCTAGCCTTTTTTCCCTTGGGTTAGGCCAGCCTAAGGGTCATCTTTATTTTAAACCCCCGGGCCAGTGCTTGTCTAAGTGTTGGTCCGACACAGAGCCACTTGCGGTGCCACCTCGGGGAAACTTGAGGGCTGGTTTTAGCTGTATGAGGTGTTCATCCAGTGTTGCCCTGAGAACGAGATATGTGCAGCTCCCACCAGGATGTCGGCGCATCGGGCGGTCTTGCTGGACTTGTTTTACCATTGTCGAGGATGTCTTGTAACCGGGATTCCGAGCCTGATCGGGTCTTCCCGCTAGAAGGAATATGCTTCGTTGACCATGAGAGCTTGTGATGGGCTAAGTTGGGACACCCCTGCAGGGTTTTGAACTTTTGAAAGTCGTGCCCGCGGTTATGGGCAGATGGGAATTTGTTAACGTCCGGTTGTAGAAAACCTGAAGTTGACCTTAATTAAAATACATCAACCGCGTGTGTAACCGTGATGGTCTCTTTCTGGCGGAGTCCGGGAAGTGAACACGGTGTTGGAGTATTGCTTGACGTAGGTTATTCTAGGATCACTTCTTGATCATAGTTTCTCGATCGTGCTTTGCCTTCTCTTCTCGCTCTCTTTTGCGAATAGGTTAGCCACCATATATGCTAGTCGCTTGCTGCAGCTCCACCTCATACCTTTTACCCTTCCTATAAGCTTAAATAGTCTTGATCGTGAGGGTGTGAGATTGCTGAGTCCCCGTGACTCACAGATACTTCCAAAACCAGCTTGCAGGTGCCGATGAGTCCGTGCAGATGACGCAACCAAGCTCAGGAGGAGCTCGATGAAGATCTTGTCCTTTGTGTTGTTTCGTTCTAGTTGATCGGTAGTGGAGCCCAGTTGGGGTCGATCGGGGATCTGTGTAGCATTTGGGGTAGTCTTCTTTTATTTTGGTTCCGTAGTCGGACCTTGAGTGTATCTGGATGATGTAATGCTTTATTCATGTATTGTGTGAAGTGGGGATTGTAAGCCAACTATGTATCTCTTTCCCTTATGTACTACATGGGTTGTGTGAAGATTACCTCACTTGCGACATTGCTTTCAATGCGGTTATGTCTGTAAGTCGTGCTTTGACACGTGGGAGATATAGCCGCATCGAGGGCATTACAAGTTGGTATCAGAGCCTTCACCGACTTTAGGAGCCCCCTGCTTGATCGAATCGCTGGCGTTATTGAGTCTAGAAATGTTTTGAGTCATTTAGGATTATATATATCGGAGAGTTAGGACTTCTTTTTACTCCTCAGTCCCTTCATCGCTCTGGTGAGGCATCCTGACGTAGAGTTTTGACTCTTCTCTTCTCAAATTTCACTAAAGAAATTTGGGATCACGCGGGTATCTTGGAATCGTTCCAATGGTTTTGTGACGAGAACATTGTTCTTGGTGCCTCCTGTCATTTAGGGGTTGTGGCAGTGTCCCAGGGAGTTGAGCTCCGAGGTGTTGTCGTCACAATTTTATCGTTGCAGTTCTGGAATACCTCAGATAGTTTCGCCGACATCAAAAATCTCTTTTATGCAGTTGTTGGTGAGATAACCTCGACGCCACCTAGTACTAGGGCGGGAGTTCGGGAGTATTGCCATAACTCGTATAATAGATGCTTTTCGAAGGTTGAGGTAAACGATTTCCGAAGGTTTCTTGGTTATGTGTTGAACGATGGATACAGCTGGATGTAGGATTTGCTAGCTTTGGGTGAGATATTATGCTTCCCCTGTATCCCCAACATCTGATTGCATAACCGGAAAGTTTCAGGAGTTTATAAGTGGGAATTCAAGTAGCTCTTAGGATATCTTTCTGACAGATGTATGATATGAAATTGGGGTTCAACGTCTAGTGGTCTGGCTATCCACGGTTGGTTTTATAGTGGTCTCGTTGTGTCTTAAAGAGTCCTTGGCTATGCCGACTCGGGGATGCTTCGTATGTCATGTGCACTGCCTTGTACATGATGGTGTTGTACGATCGAGCCCGTGTAGGCCCCACCACGAAAACTTCGGACGAAATCTCTATCATATGTTTGTTCCGGCTTATTCTGCAAGCCAATCCTTTGTTTTTGTTTTGAGTTGTGGTATTCAAGTGGCTTCGAAGCGAAATGTTGATTCCATACCTTTCCTAAATGGTGTTCTCATATTTCTATGCGAATACTAATCCTTCATGATAATCGAGATTGTCATGCCAATTTCTTTTAAACCGGCGTGTTTCTCTTCAAGTGGATCCGATCATTTCAACTTCCGCAAGATCAATTATCACTTCTTCTCAACGGTGTTTGTTTCATCCGTCTCCAAGTTGTCTTTGTTTTTCCCACCCTCCCACCCTTTTTCTTCAAGGACTCAGATTTCTTATTCAAGTATCCTTTTATGGATGAGAAGTCTCTCCATTCTTTTCCCTTCAATCTTCTTACCCGGTGATTCTCATGAAGATTCTAACAGGCCTCAAGTTCATCATTCTTCATTCTTTTTCTTCTCCGGTGGAACCAAGACAAGCTTTGTGGATCATATCCTTTTTCCTCGTTTCAAATACCTTCTCATGCCGGTGCAATTCTTAATCATTGACCTCTCGCTATTCAATTGTTCTGGAGTGCTCAAGATATCTCGAAGATTCGTGTTTTCCACTCTGCATTCGTTCAAGATCGTTCGAGGTTGTTATCTCATCCAAGTCATTTAATTCAACCGGTGCAACCTCTCTTTTAAATCATTTCAACAGTGTTTCTTTTGAGTGGGCCCTAACCCACAGGTCTTTTCCCAGGATCTTACCTGACTCTTCTAATTCTCCCAGAGATATCCTTAAAATTCTTTTCAAAGTTTGACATAAGAATGAGTTATCATCAGTCTAATGCCTTTCTCCAAGATCTTTCAAATTCTTTTCATCGTTGGCTCAACCTTTACATTCTTCATTCCGGAGTGCCTCAATAATTCTTGGTGGTGTTTCTCGTCGTCATTCTCAGTTTTCAAAGACCGAAGAAGAGTTCCTCTCTAATCCTTATCCGTTCTCTTGAAGATTCATGGTTCTAGCGTTATGCCATCCTCTCATAATTGTTTTCGATTGTGAGATTTCTTTTCACCCATCCGGAGTAATTCAGAGTATTTTCAGTTTGATTCTCTGGAGCCCATCGTCTCATAATTATTCATTCCCACCTTTCAGTTATCGTTCTACTAATCTTACCGGTGCATCGATCAATTATGCTCTAATCAGTTCTTGATCTCTTCGTTCTCATGTAACTAAATCCCCTCAAGATTCTTCGTTCATTTGCTAATTCTTCCCGGTGTTTCTTTATCTTTTCTTCATTCATTTTCAATTCTTACGGTGGTTCGTGCAAGAGTTCTCGTCATTCGTTATCGTATATATTCATTCGTTCTTCTCAATCCTACCGGTAACTTGTTGAAGATGTTCTCAAGTTATGCCATATCTATCTTAATCCTTTCTACAAGAATAAGTAGTGAAACAAATCCATTGGTTTTCATCAATTTAATTTGTGAAGGATAAGCATAAGGTAATTCTTATTTTTGTTTCATCCAAGTGATTTAATTCCATATTCCGGAGGTTCATAAAAATTCTTGATCTCATTTGTTCATCTTTATTTTCCTGGAGTTCCAAGCTCTCTCATTATTATTATTATTTTTCATCACGGAGATCCATCTAAATCATTTCAAGGCTTCACTTTGTGTTCTCAACTTCTTTTTCCTTCCGTCTTCATCATCCTTTTGTTACCGGAGTTCTTCATGAAGGTTCTTCATGATGGTTCTTCAAGGATTTAATTCCTTCTCAAAGTGTTCATAAACATTCTTTTCTAAGGAGCTCAAGTTTTCTTCATCTTGCAGTCCAGAGTGCTATTCTTTCACGCATATCTTTGGAGGTGGTTTCACGTCATTCTTGATAATTTGAGTTCATGCTTCATGATTCACACATTGTTAAGAATGAGGTATTTTAAATCCATCAACCTATTCGTTGGAATTGACTTGGGTTATATTTCACCTAAAGCCTTCCCTAAGGATTGTTGTTATATGGTGCTCATAAATGACCCAAGTTCTTCATCTATCCTCTCGGTGAAATAGCGTTCTCGTCTCCTTGTTCATTCCAATCCAATTCTTTTTCCATGAGTGGCAGGGTGTCACCTCATAATTTGAGATGTATTCCATAAGACCATATCAAGCTTATTATTTTTGTTGTTGGTTTTCCAACAACTCCGTTCTAGCTTTTGTTGTAAGCGTGCTCCCTCGAGCTCTTGTTTCCCTTCGTTCATCCCATTCCATTCTATTCTTTTGTTCCGGAGCCATTGTGATGTTGCTATCTTCAACCCTTCTTCCTGTTCTTGTCAGGACCTTGATCTTTTCTTGATTATCCATTTAACCGGGGAGTTGTGCCATATGCTCAATTTCTTTTCATCTTATCAAGTCTTGTATCACTTTTCAACCAGAGTGTTGACCGAAGTTGCTCTTCATTGTTCCTCTTTTCTAACGGAGTGTTTTCAACTTCATTCTTCTTCGTTGTATTCTTTTCTCGAGATGGCTTAACCTTTGCAATGTTCTTTGGTTTCACTCGTTTGTTAAAGGAGCAACTTAGTTTTACCTCTTCTCTTTCTCTTCCGTTTTTCCCTCCGATGCCATTCTAGATCTCGGGACGAGATCCTCTTGTAGTGGTGGAGTGTTGTAATGCCCCGAGACCGATGTGCCAGGTATCCTCCAGTTATTCGTTGTTGTTTGCTTTGTCTTTGCTTGTGTGTCATGCATTGCACATCATGTCATCATGTGCATTTCATTTGCATACATGTTCGTCTCATGCATCCGAGCATTTTCCCCGTTGTCCGTTTTGCAATCTGGCGCTCCTATGTCACCCGGTGTCCCTTTCTACCTCTTTTTGTGTGCGGGTGTTAAACGTTTTCGGATTGGACCAAGACTTTTCATGCGGCCTTGGTTCACTACCGGTAGACCGCCTGTCAAGTTTCGTGCCATTTGGACTTCGTTTGACACTCCAACGGTTTAACCGAGGGACCGAAAAGGCCTCGTGAGTGTTGCAGCCCAACACCCCCTCTAAAGTGGCCCAAAACCCACCTAAGCCTCCTCCATCATCTCGGTCGTTCAATCACGATCGCGTGGCCGAAAACCGCACCTCATTTGGACTCTCCTAGCTCCCTCTACCTATTTAAACACCTCCCCCTTCGAAAATCACGGACGAAACCCTACCCTAACCTTCCCCGCCGCCGCCGGACATTTCATCCCGCGCCGCCGAACACGTCTGCCGCGTCGCCTCCAGCCAACCCGCACGCGTCGCGTCACCTCGTCGGGTCTTCTCTCTCCTTCCTCCGCCGTGGCCCGCCCGGCCCGCGGGAGGCCCTCCCGGGCCCAGATCTATGCCGCCCGCGCCCTTCCCTCTCCTTCGCCGCGCTGGCACCCGCCGCCCTTCGCCGGAACCTCGCCGGCCGGCCCCACGCCGGAGCCGCCTGTCACCGCCAGGGTTGCCAGCGCCATCGCCCGGATGTGCCCACGCCTTGAGCTCCCTCGTCCACCACCGTGCCGGACCTCGCCGGAGGCCGCGCACATCGCCGGACCACCCTTCGCCTGCGACGCCGTCCTCTTCTCCGGGGATCACCGGAGCGTGCCGCCCCGCGACTTGGCGTCCCCGTCCGGCCCAGTTTTCGCCAGATCCGGACATCCCGCGCCGGGATCCCCACTTTCCTGCTCGCGGCCGGCCCTCCCCTCGCCGGAGCATATCCTCGCCGGACCCGCGCCGCCGTCCACGGCTTCGCCGGAGTTGCCGCTCCCTGCGCCGGATCGGGAGGAGCCCGATCTGGAGGAGGAGCCTCGTTGACTCCTGCATGGGCCACCGCAGCCCAGCGCCGGCCCATCTTCTCCAGGCCCAGCTCCACTTCCTCCGGCCAGATGTTTTTTTTCTCGAGAGGGAATATTTCTCCAAGTCCCCTATTTTTTGGGGCATTTTCATCGCATTGTAACTCCCTCATCGTAGATCTGTTTTGAGCGTGTAGCATATCAAAATGTTCGTCTCGACGAGTACATCATTTCATCTCATTGCATCATTTTCATTTGAGCTCATCTTGATGCCCGAAATGCTGTTGGAAGAGGGCTATGTGAGGAATTTGGCAGATCTGTTTCAGCAAATGGCATTTTGTCATTTTTGCCATGATTAATGTGTGCATGCTATGATCCTGAGCTCTACATGTGTTTTGTTATATGTCATCCCATCTTTACAGTGGTGCTTACCATGTATTTTTGTGGTATTTGTGGTGAGTAGCACAAGCTTGCAAAGTAGCGTAATTGGTAATGCTGATTTTAGGGACTTAGAATTTCACTAAGTCCTTGTCCTGATTTTGTCGTTATGCCATATGTTCATGTTGTTTCCTAGTGATCCGTGCCTCTTTTGAGGATGATCTGTAATGATGTTTTGTTAATATTGTGGTGCTCTATCCATCCATGTCTTTGTTTGCATTTATGGAGCACCCTAGATTGAGTCAATCGAGCTCTACTTTTGCTATTTCGTGAATCCTGGCACATTGTTCACTTGTTAGCGATTTTGCCGAGGATGTTGCTATTGATACGTGCATGCTATGATGTTGTTCTTGCAATGTCTAGCTTCTATGCCATGTCTTCTTGATGGGTGTATGCTTAGTTGGTCATGCATGCTCTCTAGAGAGTGCATCGAGCTCGTAAACATGCCTGCTCGTTAACTGTTTTGCATGCTCCAGTTTTTCACCAAGTCTGAGATCTGTTTATGTTTTTGCTATGTTCACATGCTTGCAATTGTATTTTCTGATCCCTTTTGGCTCAAGGTCACTAAGGGACTTTTGTTAAGTGCGTTGAGTATCTTCATGCCATGCCTTGCTTTGACATGTTAAGTTCTTGTAGCATGTAGTTTTCATGCTCTAAAGTGTGCTTCCTGATGATAAATTCTAGACTTGTGTTTATTTCACCAAGTCTGAAACCTGTTATCATTTGCACTTTTGCCATGCTTGTTTGAACCTGTTAATGAGTGATTTATCCGTAGCTCAGTGTTCATCTTTTGTTAAGCTTCTTGAGTGGATCCCTGCCATGTATTTTGTTGCCATGTTTGACTGCTGTAGCATATTTATCTTGTTGCATTTAGATGACTACTTGCTAATTATCGCAGACCGGTGCCATATTTGTTTTGCTTGCCATTTCCAAACTGTGCATCTGATTCCGTCGATCTTTATATCGATTTCAACCGAAGTCACCTCACCTTTCTAGTGGCACTCTTAGATTTCCAAGTTGAGGCCAAGTTCAATCATTCCTTTCCAAATCATGCATATGCATCGCATACCGCATCCCGCATACCATACCATGTTCATGTGTTTGGTGTTTACTATGTTGTGTGCTTCTTTCTGGTGTTTGCTTCTTCGGGTTGGTTCCGATAACGTCGCGTTTGTGAGGACCCATTCGTCTACGTCCATTTGTCTTCTTCATGGACTCGTTCTTCTTCCTTGCGGGATTTCAGGCAAGATGGCCATACCTTCGAAATCACTTCTATCTTTGCTTGGTAGTTGCTCGCTCTTTTGCTATGCCTATGCCGCGATACCTACCACTTGCTTATCATGCCTCCCATATTATTAAGCCAAGCCTCTAACCACCTTGTCCTAGCAAACCGTTGTTTGGCTATGTTACCGCTTTGCTCAGCCCCTCTTATAGCGTTGTTAGTTGCAGGTGAAGATTGGAGCTTGTTCCTTGTTGGAACATGGTTATTTTGTTGGGATATCACAATATCTCTTATCTAATTAATGCATCTATATACTTGGTAAAGGGTGGAAGGCTCGGCCTTATGCCTGGTGTTTTGTTCCACTCTTGCCGCCCTAGTTTCCGTCAAATCGTTGTTATGTTCCTGAATTTTGCGTTCCTTACGCGGTTGGGTTATAATGGGAACCCCTTGACAGTTCGTCTTGAATAAAACTCCTCCAGCAAGGCCCAACCTTGGTTTTACCATTCGCCACCTAGCCTTTTTTCCCTTGGGTTAGGCCAGCCCAAGGGTCATCTTTATTTTAACCCCCCCGGGCCAGTGCTTGTCTAAGTGTTGGTCCGAAACAGAGCCACTTGCGGCGCCACCTCTGGGAAACTTGAAGGCTGGTTTTAGCTGTACGTAGTGTTTATCTGGTGTTGCCCTAAGAACAAGATATGTGCAGCTCCCATCAGGATGTCGGCGCATCGGGCGATCTTGCTGGACTTGTTTTACCATTGTCGAGGATGTCTTGTAACCAGGATTCCGAGCCTGATCGGGTCTTCCCGCTAGAAGGAATATCCTTCATTGACCATGAGAGCTTGTGATGGGCTAAGTTGGGACACCCCTGCAGGGTTTTGAACTTTCGAAAGTCATGCCCGCGGTTATGGGCAGATGGGAATTTGTTAATGTCCGGTTGTAGAAAACCTGAAGTTGACCTTAATTAAAATAGATCAACCGCGTGTGTAACCGTGATGGTATCTTTCAGGCGGAGTCCGGGAAGTGAACACGGTGTTGGAGTAATGCTTGACGTAGGTTGTTCTAGGATCACTTCTTGATCATAGTTTCTCGATCGTGCTTTGCCTTCTCTTCTCGCTCTATTTTGCGAATAGGTTAGCCACCATATATGATAGTCGCTTGCTGCAGCTCCACCTCATACCTTTTACCCTTCCTATAAGCTTAAATAGTCTTGATCACGAGGGTGTGAGATTGCTGAGTCCCCGTGACTCACAGATACTTCCAAAACCAGCTTGCAGGTGCCGATGAGTCCGTGCAGATGATGCAACCAAGCTCAGGAGGAGCTCGATGAAGATCTTGTCCTTTGTGTTGTTTCGTTCGAGTTGATCAGTAGTGGAGCCGAGTTGGGGTCGATCGGGGATCTGTGTAGCATTTGGGGTAGTCTTCTTTTATTTTGGTTCTATAGTCGGACCTTGAGTGTATCTGGATGATGTAATGCTTTATTCATGTATTGTGTGAAGTGGCGATTTTAAGCCAACTATGTATCTCTTTCCCTTATGTATTACATGTGTTGTGTGAAGATTACCTCACTTGCGACATTGCTTTCAATGCGGTTATGCCTCTAAGTCGTGCTTCGACACATGGGAGATATAGCCGCATCGAGGACGTTACAGAGGGCCAGTGCGGCTGTCTTGTTTTCGGCGCGGAGTGCTGTGTCCGGATCACTAGCAAGAGTGATAATTCCGTTGGGCCCGGGCATTTTGAGCTTCATGTACCCGTAATGGGGTATGGCTTGGAAAATTGTGAACGCCTCCCGCCCTAACAGGGCGTGGTAACCGCTACTGAACGGGGCCACTTGGAACGTAATATCTTCGAACCTATAATTCTCCAGCGTGTCGAACACCACATCTAGTGTGATTTTGTCTGTACAGTGCACTTCCCGACTGGGGATTATTCCTCTAAAGGTTGTGCTGCTTCGCTCAATGCGGTTCCAGCCTATTTCCATTTTTGAAGGGTTTCCTCATAGATGAGGTTTAATCCGCTACTGCCCTCCATGAGTACCTTGGTGAGTCGAAAGTCGTCCACAATTGTACTGAGGACCAGTGCGCTGGTGCTCGGGCTGTTCGGAATTTAGGTTCATCACTGGCATTGAAGGTAATAGCCGTGTCACTCCATGGATTTATTGCTGCTACATGGCAGATTTCAGCCATGCTGCGGAATGTTCGCTTGCGCCTATTATTTGATGCAAATGTCTCAAAGACTGTTAACACTGTATTGTTATTCACGGGATGGTGCTCTGTGGCATTTGGGATAAGAAGATCCTCACCACTTTTGGCCACCTGCCGGAGTATCCAACATGCTCTAAGGCTGTGCGTTGGTATTGTATCCGCTGTACTATGAATTTTGCAGGGTCCATTGAGCCATCCCTCCAGTACGGTTCCATGCCCTATAGAGGGTTTTTGCTTTTTGATAGTTGACCTGGGTGTCTTTTGATAGTGCACCCTTTATTTCGGACTGGGTTCGTATTTAGGGCTGGATTATTCCAAAAGTTTGTTTCAGTTTTCCAGGCACTTTCCATCGCACAATACTTTCGTACTATGGACGCCAAGTCAGCGAAGCGTGATATCTCACGGCGATTTATGGAGTTAAGGATTCCCTTGTCCGTGTAATTATTGCAGAAAAATAAGATTGCGTCTTCCTCGCGACAGCCCTTAACCTTGTTCATCGCAAGGAGGAATCTGGCCCAATACTGATGTACTGTTTCCTGGGGCTCTTGCCTGATGTGGGAAAGATCGCTTATGTTTGGGTGGGTGGATGGAATTGAATCCGAACCCTTACCCGATCTGGGATCCAGGGGCCGAGGAATTTTCAATTTTGGAAATTCTGGTTCCGGGGTGTTGCCCGATAATCCTGGCCCGCTGCCTGACTCTAAGTTTAGGGATTGGATGTTGTCCTCCCGTGAACGGGTATCCAGCTCGGAGAGCTCAGGAATTCGGACATAGTTGGTCCTTAATATGGAGGAGAGGTCGCCGCATTGTTCCTCCACCACTTCAATATGATGGGTGACCGGCGGAGAGTTAATCTCCCTTTGATCGGGTTTAAGCCCAATCCGATCATAGTCCGTAGCGACTCCCAGGGCGGCGATGCGATCCAAGAGCTCGTTTAGGGAGGCGAGCTCCACCGGATCCATCTGTTCGACGAGTGCCGATTTAACGTGGAGGGTGTTTTTGATGACCCGAGAAGTCATCGTCGGCGCGGCGGCCGAACAGGCGGTCATGATGAAACCGCCTAGCCGGAGAGTTTGGCCGACAGCCAAAGCTCCCCCAGCAGTAGTACCATCTTTAAAGACGAGATGAGACATCCTTCCTTCTGGCGACGTCATAGAGGAACTCTCAATGAAAGAACCAATGTCGGTATCAAAACCGGCGGATCTTGGGTAGGGGGTCCCGAACTGTGCATCTAAGGTGGATGGTAACAGGAGGCAGGGAACACGATGTTTTACCCAAGTTCGGGCCCTCTTGATGGAGTTAAAACCCTACGTCCTGCTTGATTTATTCTTGATGATATGAGTATTACAAGAGTTGATCTACCACGAGATCGGAGAGGCTAAACCCTAGAAGCTAGCCTATGGTATGATTGTATGTTGTCCTACGGACTAAAACCCTCCGATTTATATAAACACCGGAGAGGGTTAGGGTTACACAAGGTCGGTTACAAAGGAGGAGATATCCATATCCGTACTGCCTAGCTTGCCTTCCACGCCAAGTAGAGTCCCATCCGGACACGAGACGAAGTCTTCAATCTTGTATCTTCATAGTCCAACAGTCTGGCCAAAGGATATAGTCTGGCTGTCCGGAGACCCCTAATCCCGGACTCCTTCAGTACCCGCGAGATAACTACGTGGCACGACTGGGCATTCTTAGTCCTTGTCATAATTCCACGAGATGGGGAGATGGGGCCACATGATCGCGGGTCTCTGCTCATTACCGTGTGCTACCAAGACACTAACGGTTTGGATATGTGATCCGAGTAGGCCTCTGGCCTTTTTCACACTGACCACCACGCGGGAATAAGTATGGGCACTCTGTGTCGTACGTTTCTCCTGAAAGCTCTTCAGACGCCACAGTTGAGCGGCACGCACCCGGGTGGTCTGCATAAGCACTTGCCTTGTATAAGGAGGTAGCCAGGACTGATCCCAGCCATCCTCGCAACACACATGATTGCAAAGGACGGTTGGCCCATGACCCCTTCACATTTAGGATGTAGACTGGCATGTGACCTCTTTGTTGAGCCTAGGTAGGACTATGACGTGTTGATCGACCGAGGCTGGTCATGACTTGATGGTGTGTCCGGCTGGAGTTGATCGAGCGTGTTGGGTAACTTGGTGCACCCTAAGGGAGTCCTGGACTAAGGGTTCCTCAGGTGTCCAGGCTATTTGATATGGGCCGGACTGATGGGCCATGAAGATACAAGGCAGAAGACCTTCCCCCGTGTCCGGATGGGACTCTCCTTTGCGTGGATGGCAAGCCTAGCATCCGGATGTATAATTTCCTTTCTGTGTAAACCGACTATGTACAACCCTAGGCCCCTCCGGTGTTTATATAAACCGGAGGGTTTAGTCCATAGAGGCTATCAGAATTCATACAGGCTAGACATCTAGGGTTTAGCCATTACGATCTCGAGGTAGATCAACTCTTGTAACCCCTATAATCATAAAATATAATCAAGCAGGACGTAGGATTTTACCTCCATTAAGAGGGTCCGAACCTGGGTAAACGTCGTGTCCCCCTTGTCTCCTGTTACCTTTGATCCTCAGACGCACAGTTCGGGACCCCCTACCCGAGATCGGCCGGTTTTGACACTGACATTGGTGCTTTTATTGAGAGTTCCACTGTGTCATCGATAGAAGGTTCGATGGCTCATTCGATCATCAATGATGATGCCGTTTCCGGGGAAACTTTCCTCCCCGACCATATTTTTGTGTTCGGCGGCTTCGTTCTGTGTGCCAACTCGATTGGCCACCTCAAACAGGCTGACAGCTACGCCCCTGGTCATTAGATCAGTTTCGGGAACCTAAATTATGTCGCTGATATCCGAGGAGACATGATATTCGAAGGGTTCTCGGCCCCGACCACTGCCCTAGCCTTAGATCCGGAGCAAACTGCCGGGTCCGAAGATGTGAGTTTGAAGCCCGCCGGACTCTCAACTACGAAACTCACAATCGGGGATCCGGAGGCGATTTTGTCTTCAGCCAGCCAGGAGTCAGGCTGTGTTCCCCCTATCATGGAAAGACCGGACTCGCTCTGGACTCTAGCTCCGAACTCTCGAAGCCCGCGCCCAGCAAGCGTGGCCAGGATGCCTTTGCCCTGGCCAGCCCCGCGGACTCTCGTTTCCCCGTCCAACCCTCGCTCTTAAACGAGGCTCTAGACTTGATGTAGTCCCTCGCCATTATAGAGGAATCGCCTCCGAACTATGCCCAGCCTGGACTAGGGGCTGATAATAGGGAATTTTACATCCCACCCACCACCAACTTCATAGCCACCGTCGAGGACTTAACTGACATGCTAGATTACACCTACGAAGATATCAACGGCATGGATGATGATGCCGGAGATGCACAAGGCCAAGACCCGCCGTTTACCGGACGTTGGATGGCCACCTCCACATACGACGTGTATATGGTGGACACACCCAAAGAGGATGACGGTGTAGACAGGATGGATCTGACGCAGGACAAACCTGATGAGGCACCGCCGAAGCGTCAACGCCAACGACGCCGCTCAAAATCACGTCATGGAAAATACAGTAATACCGGCACCGGAGACAATAACACTCCAGAGGATGCCGAAGACCCCAAAGCCCCCGTCGAGCCCACATCTGAATAGGATGATGTGGAGGAGGGGTGAGTTAACCCCGACGATCCGGTCGGGAATGAGGATTCGGAAGATAGTAACTATCTACCGCTCTCCGAGGATGATGTCAGCCTCGGTAATGAAGATTTCATCGTGCCAGAGGAACCCCTCGAGCAGGAGCGCCAACTAATCGCCACTGCAAGAAGCCTTAAAAAGCAGCAGCAACAGCTCCAAGCCGAACATGATACACTCAACGGCAGATGGACCCAGGTCCTAGCTGTCGAAGAATATGGCCTACAACGCTCAACAAAGAGTTATCCAAAGCGTTGGCTACTGCCACAATTCGACGACGAGGCCTTCGAGACAATCCCATCGAAACATGACCGTGCTGATGAACCAGACCGGCCACCACATGGGCGAGATAAAGCGGCCACCTACATCGAACATCAACCTGCACCACCTCGACGTAAGGGCAGAGAGACAGCGACTCCAGGATACACCTATGACTTATGACAAGACCTGAACAATAGAGCATGCCAAACAAGATCAATCTATGGATCAAGGGGACGCGCCCTAACGCGAGAAGACGACCGTCAAGCTTGGCGCGACAGGCATAACCTCACCAGGGCCGAAAACCGCATATGGATTTCATCTGAACTCTGTTGTGATGTTGCCCGATATAGAGGCGCCACACACCCTTATGCTTTACCAACGAGGTAATGCAGCACCAGTTCGCAAAAGGGTTTAAACCCGTAAACATCGAATCATACGACGGCATGACAGATCCCGTGGTCTGGATTGAAGATTTCCTTCTCCATATCCACATTGCCCGCGGTGTTGATCTCCACGCCATCAAATACCTTCCCTTAAAGCTAAAAGGACCAACACGGCACTGGCTAAATAGCCTCCCAGAGAACTCTATTGGTAGTTGGGAAGATTTGGATGATGCCTTTAGAGACAACTTCCAAGGTACCTATGTTCGGCCTCCGGACGCCGATGACCTCAGTCACATAGTTCAGCAAGCCGGAGAGTCAGCCCGAAAACTCTGGACTAGGTTTTTAATTAAAAAGAACCAAATTGTCGATTGTTCGGACGTCGAAGCCCTCATGGCCTTTAAACACAGTGTCCGTGACGAGTGGCTCGCCCGACACCTCGGCCAAGAAAAACCGAAGTGCATGGCAGCTCTCACCACACTCATGACCCGCTTTTGCGCGGGAGAAGATAGCTGGCTAGCTCGTAGAAGAAACAGCACCAGCGACCCTGGCACCTCCGAAGCCAGAGATGGCAACGGCAGGCCACGACGCAACAAACACAAGCGTCGAAGCAACAATGAAGATGCCGAAGACACGAAAGGTCAACGCCGGATTCAGTGGCTCTAAACCCGGTCAGCGAAACTAGCCATTCAAAGGAAACAAAGATGGTCCATCCAGCTTGGACAGAATACTAGATCAGCCTTGCTAGATCCATGGCACCCCGGGCAAGCCTACCAATCATACCAACACAAACTATTGGGTCTTCAAACAGGCCGGTAAGATAAACACCAAACATAAGGGGAAAGGGCCGCCCAGTGAGGATGACGATGAGCCTCGCCCAACAAACATAGGGGGGCAAAAGAAATCCCCCCCCCCCCGAGGTAAAAATAGTGAATATGATCTATGTCACTAATATCCCTAAGCGGTAGCGCGAGCGCGCACTAAGGGACGTTTACGCCATAGAGCCAGTCGCCCCAAAATTCAACCCATGGTCAGCCTGTCCGATCACTTTGGACCGCAGAGACCATCTGACCAGTATCCGTCATGCAGGTTCGGCAACATTGGTCCTCGATCCAATCATCGACGGATCCCACCTCACGTGATTCCTCATAGACGGAGGCAACAGTCTTAACCTGCTTTATTAGGACACTGCCCGTAAAATGGGTATTGATCCCTCAAGGATCAAGCCCACTGAGTAATACCAGGTGTAGAGGCCTGCTGCACAGGGTCAATAACGCTGGAGGTAGTCTTCAGCTCACCGGATAACTTCCGAAACAAAGATTCAATCTTCGACATCATCCCCTTTCGTAGTGGTTATCATGCACTGCTTGGGCGAACCGCTTTCGCCCGTTTCAATGTAGTCCCACACTATGCATATCTAAAGCTCAAGATGCCCCGACCACGCGGTGTTATAACAGTCAATGGAAACATGGAGCGCTCCCTCCGTACTGAGGAGCATACCGTGGCCCTCGCAGCTGAGCTACAGGGTGGCCTTATCAAGGCGAATACTTCATCGACCATCAAGCCCCCAAACATTGTCAAAAGAGTCTGGTCTACCCTGCAGAACGACAGTCCGGTTCGTCCAGAACTAGATTAACAATTCAGCCTCCGTCAATACCCCCACTTAATCGCGGCATACGTACTACACGTACATAACTACGCACTACAAATATCATGGACAAGGATAGAGACACACTAAAGGCAAAGTCCACAATACGGCTCAACCCTATTTGGACCTTCATATTCTTCCTTTTTTCCCTTTTTATTTTTATTTTTTTCAGGTTCTTTACAACCCAAATAACTTTTCAATGGTACCAAGGGCCCTTTTCCAGGCCCCTTATGTATACGAGATCGTTGATCCTCTCAAAGGATCCTACACCAAGGTGAAAAGCGGCGCAGACGTGCGGCAGGGTGTCCAAAGGATCTTCAAGACCACCCTTTCTTTTTCAGGACCTGCATACAACTTTCCCTTGTTCTCAAATTCTTGGCACGTAAAATAGCCTTGATGATTATGTCATTCTCTGTAAGAGCACGTTTGACGTATCAATCACACTATAGCAGAAACAGTTTTGACCAACCTTATTCGGTATTGGCTTATTTCATAATATGTATTCCGTCTTCACAACAGATTGACAAACACACCTCAACATAAATTGCCAGGTGCTCTATTCGGCCACATATATTTTTCAAAAATAAAAAGTCCGAACACTTTTATAGTACACTTCGGTGTCCCGAATACCGCGTTATATGCATCGGCTCCGAATCATGTCTTTGGTCAATAGTTGGGTTGCCCGGCTCCTGTGGTTACCACCTTACATTCCGCTTGTTCGGCTAAGGTAGTAAAGGGACAACTACTGTGATTGTGTTTCTGGTTCGTTCGGTCAAACACCTCAGTAGAGAAAGCCGAAAACTGACTATCATGATATAACAAGAACTAGTCAGCGGTTCGGTAACTTACTAAATCTTTTGCGATTTTTTCCGTATTGCACGAAGGACTGGCATCACCCGGTCACGCGCCTAAAGCATCCAAGTTCAGAAAGCCACACGCGCACGAGGGGCTAGCTCATAGTCCCTTTGTCAAACTCCTATGGCTAAGTGAGAGTGATAAAGCTACATAGTCTGATTGCCTAGTTCGCCGCATGATCACCTCCTTTATGGACCAAGACGTTGGGTCAAGAGTGGTCAAGTGCTATTACGAAGACCCCCATAGTATCTACATGGGGGTTGAAGCCGACGACTGCAAACTTTCAGATATAAGAATGGCTGCGTAGAAGGAAAATATTTTTAGATAAAAGCACAAGTATATTACACAAGCCTTGTTTCATAACACAAAAGTCTGGGCAGCTGTGACGCCCTCGATGCAACCGTAGACTAATCATACACGCAAATGTGTACGATCAAGATCAAGGACTCATGGGAAGATATCACAACACAACTCTAGACACAAATTAAAATAATACAAGCTTTATATTACAAGCCAGGGGCCTCGAGGGCTCGAATACATAAGCTCGAATACACAAGAGTCAGCGGAAGCAAAAAATATCTGAGTACAGACATAAGTTAGACAAGTTTGCCTTAAGAAGGCTAGCACAAAAGCAACAACGATCGAAAAGGCAAGGCCTCCTGCCTGGGAGCCTCCTAAATACTCCTAGTTGTCTGCGGTCTTCACGTAGTAGTAGGCATCCTCCGGGTAGTAGTAGTCATCAGTGGTGTCGCCTGGCTCCTAGGATCCGTCATCTGGTCGCAATAATCGATTATGGGGGAAAAGAAGTAGCAAAGCAACCGTGAGTACTCATCCAAAGTACTCGCAAGACTTACATCAGATCTAAACTAAGTATGCATCTGTATCAAAGGAAAAGGGTTGTATCTATGGACTAAACTGCAGAATGCCAGAAGGGAAGGGGAAAGCCTAGCCTATCGAAGACTAGCATCTTCTGGAAACCACCATCTTGCAGCAACAGGAGGGAGTAGAGTAGCATAAAGTAAAGTAGCAGTAGTGTTATCAACCTCGGCCAGAGATCCTTTCTTGACTCCCTGTGAGAAAGCAATCCCAGAGCCATACTATCCATTTCTCATCACCATCCATTTCTCATCACAATCCAGTTCCAGTTGTATCGATCGGGATACAACTCCAAGTGTCCGTTACCGTAGGACAGGCTATCGATAGATGTTTTCTTCCCTGCAGGGGTGCACCAACTTACCCACCACGCTCGATTAACTCTGGCCGGACACACTTTCCTGGGTCATACCCGGCCTCGGCCAAACAATATGTCGCAACCCGACCTAGGCTTAATAGAGAGGTCAAGCACGCTGGACTAAACCTATGCCCCCAGGGGTCATGGGCCATCTCCCCAGGAACTCCTGCATGTTGCGAGGGCGGCCGGTGAGCAGACCTAGCTACCTCCTTCAAAAAAGGAAGGTGCTTACCAGTCCAACCCGGCGCACGCCGCTCAGTCGCTGACGTCTATTAAGCTTCGGCTGATGCATATGACGCAGAACGCCCATACTATGCCCACGTGATGGTTAGTGCTATCAGGCCAGAGGCCCCTCGGATCAAATATCCAAATTGTAGTGGATTAGGAGCACGCGGTAACAAGCAAAGACTCATGAAAGATGTGACCCCGTTGTCCTGTCTCGAGGACTTGCGGCAAGGGCTAGGAATGCCCGGCCACGCCTCGTAATTATCTCGCGGGCACCTTCCAGGTCAACCCGACTCCACATCACTCGCTATTAAGCTCGCGCGGGTACCCCTCAGGGTCGACCCGTCTTTAGTAGCATGGTTTAGTGTAAAGTCATAGTAACCATAGTAACTGTGTGTCTAACACCAAACGGAAAACCCGAGGAATCACCCCCGGTGAATTCCACTCGATGTTGTCATCAACGTGAACGTAAGAGGATCCACCCTCGAGGTTCACGTTTGACGGGTTGCACGACAGAGCTGTAACGGAAGTGGTTAAGGAGGAAATCACCCTCGATGACCTCGACCATATAGCTACACTACAGAAATCTTATCAGGAGTGATGTAAGAGGTTCCACCCTTGGCACTCGATGGTAACTCTGTAGAGTTGTACAACTAGGGGGTGATGTGCGGTGTCGGGGCCTGGACGTCGATCATGTGATCGAGTCATCGAACATAAAGCAAGGCAACTGGGACAAGGTGGGGTCACTGATGGATCTCTAACCAACCTATACTAAGTAGTTTAGGATAAGCAAGTAAGGTATGAAAGCAGGTAACAACAACAGGCTATGCATCAGAGTAGGATCATACAGAAAGCAGTAGCAGTTCTAATGCAAGCATGAGAGGGAAGAAATGGGCGATATCTGAATGCTCAAGGGGGGTTTGCTTGCCTGGAAGCTCTGGCATGGAGGGGTCGTCGTCGACGTAATCGATCACAGGGGGCATCAGCAGCGGTCTCGAGGTCTACCGGAGAAGAAGAGGGGGAAGAAACAATAAATACACGCAAGCATAAGCATAACAAGACAATAAGCGGTGCTGGAGGTGTTCTAACGCGGCGCTAGGCGATACTGGCGAATGAGGATAACATCCGGGAAAGTTTTACCGAAGTTTGCATTTGTCGAACAGATGAAACGGAGTGGAAAGCTGCAGGTTCTCTATGCTAGGGATGTGTGGCGAACAAACGGACCGCGTATCCGTATTCATCTCGTCGTTCTGAACAACCTCCATGTAGAAAACTTTTCATCCGAGTTACAGATTATTTATTATGATTTTTCAAAGTTTTAAACATTTTCTGAAATTAATATTAATTCGAAAATAATTGCTAAAATGCTAAGTGCACCCAGCACAGGGTACACAGAACTGTACTTAGTGGCTGACAGGTGGGCCAGGGCGTCCCAGTTGACCAGTCAACATTTGACTGGTCAACACGGGGTGGGGTCCTCCTGTCATTGACTGTTTCGTTAACTAACTAGTTAATTCGGTCTAATTAGGCTATTAAGCTAATTAACTTTAATATTTTAACTAACCAAATTAATTAAGTTAATTAATTAATTATATTGATTATTTATTTATTTATTTAATCTTTTTTAAACACCTACTTTTTTAAAGGATAGGGGCTGTGGGGCCCGTTCGTCAGATGCACTAGGCCAACTCAGCGGGGCGGGTTAACGTGCGGAACCCAGGGGTCGGACGTAGGCCTCCAGGCGGAGAAGCGGGGCGGGCGCCCGTGGAGGCCGCAGCCTGCCTGGGGCGAGGCCGGCGGGGCGCCGGCAGCTGCCAGCAGCGACGAGGGACGGCAGTGCAGGACGGCGACGAGCAAAGGCGTGCGCGGCAGGCGGGGCAATGGTGGACGACGCGGGCATCGGGCGTGAGCGCCCATCGAGGGCGAGGCCGTGGCCTCGGCTGGGCTTGGGCGGGAGCGGACAGAGGCGCGGGCGGCGCCGGGCGCGCGAGGGCGGCGGTCGGCAGCGACACGGTCCCGAGCAGTAGCAGGGGACGGCGGGCGAGGCGTGAGGCGGGGACGGGGCCCTATGATGGAACAGAGCGAAGAGGAGGGAAGGCACTCATGAGGGGAACGTAGGGCACAGGGCAGTGGGATCGAGGAAGGTTGGGGTGGTCCGACGACGGAGAGGATGAGGAGGTCCGGCGAGGCTCGACGGAGCCGATGAGGAGGCGAGGCGACATGGAGCGGCTCCGACGAACGGCGTCCGTCGGCGAGGTTGGGGTGTCCGGCGTGGCGACGGGGATGGGGCGGCGCTCGGCGAGGTGGCAGGGGAACGCGCCAGGCAGTAGCGTCGGGAGCGCGGAGCGATGGCGCCGAAGACGGGATCGGGCCCGATCCCGATCCAATCGAGAGGAGGGGAACAAGAGGCAGACGTGGGGAGGGAGTGGGGCGATCTGTCCAGATATTTTGGGTGCGTGGGGGGATAAGGGAGAGGGAGAGGTGGGCCGGCCAGATGGTCTAGTGGTCCAACTGGGCCACGACCCAGTGGGGGAAGGGGCTTCTCTCTCCCCTCTTCTCCTTTTCTTTTGTCTTCTCTGCTTTGCATTTTCCGTTTGCTCCAAAAGACTTTTGTAAAAAGTGTAGCTTCTCTCAATAATTATTATGTAATATTTAGCACTGCCTCAAGAAGTTTGAGAAGCAGTTGGAAAGCCTTAGAATCTTTATAACTTTAAAAGTGATTTAAAATATTGTTTTGACCCCTTGTTTTATTCATTTAAGGGCATTTAAACAATTTATAAATAATATGGGTTTCAACATGACAAATACCCAGGGATTATTTACAACACTTTGAACATTTTGTTCTTCATGTTTGGCAATTTGAATTTTGGACTTTGATTTGAATTTGAAATTTGAACCAGTTTTGAACTAACGTGAGTTAACAAGAGTAATCATGATGATGTGGCATCATTAGGAGGGTATTACTGTAGCTTAATTATCCGGGCGTCGCAATTCTCCTCCACTACAAGAAATCTCGTCCCGAGATTTAAGGGGGAGCAAGGAGGGAAAGACTCTGGAAGGACGGAGCTCAACACAAGGTAGATACCAGGGGGCTATCTTAGTGAACGTGGCATAGAGGCATCTCTCGAGTTTGAAATATAAGAAATTCATCGAGAGCAAGGTAAGAAGGTGCAATAAGAAGTTTCAACCGGGTAGGAAATTGCTTGATGTCTGCAACAGAGTGCGAAAGAGGCTTAGAGCATCGAGAATAAGTATTGCATTTCATACCAGAACAGATCACAAGGAAGATGGCTCGCGAATTACATACGAAGCCAAGCCCGAGGGATAACTTGGAAAACAAGGATGCATAGGAGAGTTAGGTTTCAATCCTGTGGAACTGTGGGTTATGGGCCCACCATGTGGGTTAAAAGCAGGAAGGGTGCTAACATTTTGTACGGCTAAGGTAGCAAGGCATGTCAGAGGACAACCTGTCAGTTATGTTGGCAACAACATTGGTACCAAGGGCGAGGGACATAGAGAACCATTTTCCTGCTCGTTAAGACGAGGCGGACCAATAGGCAAAGTTCTCATCCATCGGTGGCTACTAGAATGTCATCAACAATAGTAACAAGGTCTTACTGACAGAGTTGTACACCGAGGTGTTTACCTAAGCAGAGAATTAACTCTGCTCGGATAAGTTAGATTACGAGAAAGGTTTAAAGAAACCAATGGAAAGGAAAAATGTGACTATTAATTTAATCAGAACAATGGAAAGGAAAAATGTGTTTAAACACAAATATCAGGAGTATATCCTTTCAAGGACAAGCAGATGATGATATCCACAACAGGATAGTAAGTAGATTACCATTTGGGTAAAGGGGAGAGGAATGTTCATGACATTACCCATACCACAGTGTTTGGATAAGTGATCAAGAAACAATTAGCATTGCTCCTCAATGTTCTTAATGATGTTTAGAGTACCACAATCATGCTTCATGGTAGCATTGACATGGTCATCAGGTAAAGGTCGGACCTTGGGAACACAAAGGATCCATCAAGAATTTATAGGACATCTCATGCAATTTTATCAGGAAAAAGATGAGGATGTGGCCGATGGGTTCAGCGGCAATCCATCGACATGTCAAAAAGAAAAGGATGTATTCCAAAATTGTATGAACAAGTTCGTGTTTGGGGGGGGGCAAGAATGTCTTCGATGATAACACAAATCATTGAGGGGCAATGATGGTATTTCTCATCATGAATTTGATTGATATCCTGGAAGAGCTCAGAATGTTGATAATTTTGTCGAGAGGTTTCATGAAGATGTAATCGATTGGCGATGACATCAAGTCAAAGGAATTTTGAAGCAAAAAGGTTATCGGAACCACGAATATGACACAAACTCGAATTCAAACTTGTTGTTCAAGGTGAAATGATATGACGAGGAAGATCGACGTAAGTTGAGCTCATCATCGAAAGTTGTGCTCCGAAAAGAAGGACCGGATAGCACAGTTAAAATTAGCTCGATAATGATATAGCCGATCAGGCTATGAATGACTTGAAGGATTATTAAACTCGTAAGCAACGGAAATAGCTTAGAGTTATTGAGTCGGAGTGCAGAATTGATTCACTTATCGGTGTTCTCAAGTGACTAATAACTCGGAACCCAGGGCAATCTGAAATCGCTGAGGAGCAATACCAGATGAAGACTCATAGGAAGCAACACAGTTCTTTGTTATTCTCGAGATACCGGAGGGTAATACTCGAAGGAAGGTCAAGATAGAGGTTGCAAAGATGCATTGATCTGTAGAAGACAAGTGCTTTAACTTGTCCGAGAAATGGAAACAAAGGGGAACAATCATGGTCAGAACCACGGTTGCAAAGGAACAAACATAGTTACCAGATGAACTTATAACAAGGGGATATTATTATCACAAGAAGCTTCCATGATAAGATCTACATCGTGCCCACGGGCATGAACACAAAGTTCAAGGTCGACTCCCACTTCTTCAATGCATATCATTTCATTTACTTCTCTCTTTCGATTAAGTTCTAGTGTTGAAATTATATCTGACAAAACACCAGAAGAGTATGACTCGTGAAAACTCTCGGGTTCACACGGATTAGGCAAGGCATAGGTTCAACCCATAGGGGCATCTTAGGAACATATACCACAAACCTCATGAGTAATATAACACAAGCTCGAAGGCAGAGCATGGTTGAGAAGGCAGAGGATACAATTTACCAAAGGCATTATGTATCCGAGGAAAGGCTCACAAGCTTATTGAATATGAAGGACGTTGTCGGATAAAATCCGAAAAAGGGGTCTGGTGGTCCACAATGGATCTGATGTGAGCATCAATATTCAACCAGAGGAAGAAAGAATGCAAGGAGATCAGATTATAGAAACAACTGACTAACTCAAAGCTCAATTGCAAAGGAATTATGAATTCCAAGACAAGGGATCAGAAGCAATGCTCTGATAAGGGATGGATAGGTAGAATAGCCTTAGGGGTACAATTGATGGTGATTTGATTGATCGAGATTCAGCACATGCTAGAATGACATCTGAGCCGGAAGGATGAATTCTAGGATCTGATTGAGGATTGCGAGCATTCGCAACATATTGTATCAACGGACTCAAAATGATAATGACAAAGGCTGACAATAAGATTACTAGACTTATGGTATTAACCATAATGCAAGGAAGCAAGAAATTCAAGAACAATAGGCTGTTGAGGATTTTCACAAGAATGAATGGTATTACGAAGACTTTGTGAAGTACAAGAATCAACTGAGGATGAGCTGATACCCGAAAGGTGCACAAAGTTATCCGTAGGGGTATTCAGATGGCAAGGAACTGCAAGGCAGTAAGCTCAAAGGATTCTCGGAAAAAGGAGAGCAGTTCAGGGCATCTTGTAATAACAAGATCAATGGGATAGAATGTAAGATTGGTAAGTGTGTGTAGTTAGCCATAAGGATATTTCGGTGGTAGGGAATTGCAAAGGCAACAGGCACAAAGTCTCGAGAGAAAATCGTCCAGTATCTTCGGAATCTTCTGATGCAGCAGGCGATCATCTAAAATAAGGGGCTCTCCGGGCGGATGTGATCACGAGATCCTATTGTTCGAGTTAGTAAAACCATTTAAACCGAATAGAAGAGAGATCAGAGTCCCAGAGTATAGACGAGGAGTAAAAGATCCTAATACCACCCAAATGGCAACGTGGGCCCGTAAGGCACACAGCCATGTTAGTAAAAGTTTTTCAGTGACTAGACTCAACTTTGGCCAAGGAGTTTGGAAGGGGGGATTCTTACAGGCAGTCGGCTCTGATACCAACTTGTGACGCCCTCGATTCAACCATACACTAATCATACACGCAAATGTGTACGATCAAGATCAAGGACTCACGGGAAGATATCACAACACAACTCTAGGCACAAATTAAAATAATACAAGCTTTATATTACAAGCCAGGGGCCTCGAGGGCTCGAATACATAAGCTTGAATTCACAAGCGTCAGCGGAAGCAAAAAATATCTGAGTACAGACATAAGTTAGACAAGTTTGCCTTAATAAGGCTAGCACAAAAGCAACAACAATCGAAAAGGCAACGCCTCCTGCCTGGGAGCCTCCTAACTACTCCTAGTCGTCTGCGGTCTTCACGTAGTAGTAGGCATCCTCCGGGTAGTAGTAGTCATCAGTGGCGTCGCCTGGCTCCTAGGATCCGTCATCTGGTCGCAACAATCGGGTATGGGGGAAAAGAAGTAGCAAAGCAACCGTGAGTACTCATCCAAAGTACTCGCAAGACTTACATCAGATCTAAACTAAGTATGCATCTGTATCAAAGGAAAAGGATTGTATCTGTGGACTAAACTACAGAATGCCAAAAGGGAAGGGGAAAGCCTAGCTTATCGAAGACTAGCATCTTCTGGAAACCACCATCTTGCAGCAACATGAGGGAGTAGAGTAGCATAAAGTAAAGTAGTAGTAGTGTTATCAACCTCGGCCAGAGATCCTTTCTCAACTCCCTGCGAGAAAGCAATCCCAGAGCCATACTGTCCATTTCTCATCACCATCCATTTCTCATCAGAATCCATTTCTCATCACAATCCAATTCTAGTTGTATCGATCGGGGTACAACTCCAAGTGTCCGTTACCGTAGGACAGGCAATAGATAGATGTTTTCTTCCCTGCAGGGGTGCACCAACTTACCCACCATGCTCGATTAACTCCGGACGGACACACTTTCCTGGGTCATGCCCGGCCTCGGCCAAACAATACGCCGCAACCCGACCTAGGCTTAATAGAGAGGTCAAGCACGCCAGACTAAACCTATGCCCCCAGGGGTCATGGGCCATCTCCCCAGGAACTCCTACATGTTGCGAGGGCGGTCGGTGAGCAGACCTAGCTATCTCCTTCAAAAAAGGAAGGTGCTTACCAGTCCAATCCGGCGCGCGCCGCTCAGTCGCTGACGTCTATTAAGCTTCGGCTGATGCATACGACGCAGAACGCCCATACTATGCCCACGTGATGGTTAGTGTTATCAGGCCAGAGGCCCCTCGGATCAAATATCCAAATCGTAGTGGATTAGGAGCACGTGGTAACAAGCAGAGACTCACGAAAGATGTGACCCCGTTGCCCCGTCTCGAAGACTTGCGGCAAGGGCTAGGAATGCCCGGCCATGCCTCGTAATTATCTCGCGGGCACCTTCCAGGTCAAACCGACTCCACATCACTCGCTATGAAGCTCGCGTGGGTACCCCTCAGGGTCTACCCATCTTTAGTAGCATGGTTTAGTGTAAAGTCATAGTAACCATAGTAACTGTGTGTCTAACACCAAAGGGAAAAATCCGAGGAATCACCCCCGGTGAATTTCCAGTCGATGTTGTCATCAAGGTGAACGTAAGAGGATCCACCCTCGAGGTTCACGTTTGATGGGTTGCACGACAGAGCCGTAACGGAAGTGGTTAAGGTGGAAATCACCCTCGATGACCTCGACCGTATAGCTACACTACAGAGATCTTATCAGGAGTGAGGTAAGAGGTTCCACCCTCGGCACTCGATGGTAACTCTGTAGAGTTGTACAACTAGGGGGTGATGTGCGGTGTCGGGGCCTGGACGTCGATCATGTGATCGAGTCATCGAACATAAAGTGAGGCAACTAGCACAAGGTGGGGTCACTGATGGATCTCTAACCAACCTATACTAAGAAGTTTAGGATAAGCACGTAAGGTATGAAAGCAGGTAACAACAACAGGCTATGCATCAGAGTAGGATCATACAGAAAGCAGTAGCAGTTCTAATGCAAGCATGAGAGGGAAGAAATGGGCGATATCGGAATGCTCAAGGGGGGTTTGCTTGCCTGGAAGCTCTAGCAAGGAGGGGTCATCGTCGACGTAGTCGATCACAGGGGGCATCAGCAGCGGTCTCGAGGTCTACCGGAGAAGAAGAGGGGGAGAAACAATAAATACATGAAAGCATAAGCATAACAAGACGATAAGCGGTGCTGGAGGTGTTCTAACGTAGCACTAGGCGATACTGGCGAAGGAGGATAACATCCGGGAAAGTTTTCCCGAAGTTTGCATTTTTCAGACAGATGAAACGGAGGGGGAAAGCTGCAGGTTCTCTATGCTAGGGATGTGTGGCGGACAAACGGACCGCGTATCCGGATTCGTCTCGTCGTTCTGAGCAACCTTCATGTAGAAAACTTTTTCATCCGAGTTATAGATTATTTATTATGACTTTTCAAAGTTTTAAACATTTTCTGAAATTAATATTAATTCGAAATAATTGCTAAAATGCTAAGCGCATCCAGCACAGGGTACACAGAACTGTACTTAGTGGCTGACAGGTGGGTCAGGGGGTCCCAGTTGACCAGTCAATGTTTGACTGGTCAACACGGGGTGGGGTCCTCCTGTCATTGACTGTTTCGTTAACTAACTAGTTAATTCGGTCTAATTAGGCTATTAAGCTAATTAACTTTAATAGTTTAACTAACCAAATTAATTAAGTTAATTAATTAATTATATTGATTAATTATTTATTTTTTAAAATCTTTTTTTAAACACCTATTTTTTAAAAGGACAAGGGCTGTGGGGCCCGTTCGTTAGTGGCACTAGGCCAACTCAGTGGGGCGGGTTAACGGGCGGAACCCCGGGGTCGGGCGCAGGCCTCCGGGCGGAGAAGCGGGGAGGGCGCCCGTGGAGGCCGCAACCTACCTGGGGCGGGGCGAGGCCGGCGGGGCGCCGGCAGCTGCCAGCAGCGGCGAGGGACGGCAGTGCAGGACGGCGACAAGCAAAGGCGCGCGCGGCAGGCGGGGCAATGGTGAACGACGCTGGCATCGGGCGCGAGCGCCCATCGAGGGTGAGGCCGTGGCCTCGGCTGGGCTTGGGCGGGAGCGGACAGAGGCGCGGGCGGCGCCGGGCGCGCGAGGGCGGCGGTCGGCAGCGACGCGGTCTCGAGCAGTAGCAAGGGACGGCGGGCGAGGCGCGAGGCGGGGACGGGGCCCTACGACGGAACAGAGAGGAGAGGAGGGAAGGCGCTCACGAGAGGAACGTAGGGCACAGGGTAGCGGGCTCGGGGAAGGTTGGGGTGGTCCGGCGATGGAGAGGATGAGGAGGTCCGGTGAGGCTCGACGGAGCCGATGAGGAGGCGAGGCGACGTGGAGCGGCTCCGACGAGCAGCGTCCGTCAGCGAGGTCAGGGCGTCCGGCGTGGCGACGGGGATGGGGCGGCGCTCGACGAGGTGGCGGGGGAATGCGCCAGTCGGCGGCGTCGGGAGCGCGGAGCGATGGCGCCGAAGACGGGATCGGGCCCGATCCCGATCCAATCGAGAGGAGGGGAACGAGAGGGAGACGTGGGGAGGGAGTGGGGCGATCTGTCCAGATATTTTGGGTGCGTGGGGAGATAAGGGAGAGGGATAGGTGGGCCGGCCAGATGGTCTGGTGGTCCAGCTGGGCCATGACCTAGTGGGGGAAGGGGCTTCTCTCTCCCCTCTTCTCCTTTTCTTTTGTCTTCTCTACTTTGCATTTTCCTTTTGCTCCAAAAGACTTTTGTAAAAAGTGTAGCTTCTCTCAATAATTATTATGTAATATGTAGCACTGCCTCAAGAAGTTTGAGAAGCAGTTGAAAAGCCTTAGAATCTTTATAACTTTAAAAGTGCTTTAAAATATTGTTTTGACTCCTTGTTTTATTAATTTAAGGGCATTTAAACAATTTATAAAAAATATGGGTTTCAACATGACAAATACCCAGGGATTATTACAACACTTTGAACATTTTGTTCTTCATGTTTGGCAATTTGAATTTTGGACTTTGATTTGAATTTGAAATTTTAACCAGTTTTGAACCAACGTGAGTTTAACAACAGTAATCATGATGATGTGGCATCATTAGGAGGGTATTACTGTAGCTTAATTATCCGGGCGTCATAGCAGCCCGGATACATTCATTCAAACATAAGATCCTTCCAGTATTGACCCTCTATTAAACGGGCACCATCTAGGACGTCCTCAAAATAGCGCTCCGGCTTGCGATAGTCTTTGCCTTTGGGTGGGCCCTCAACCGCTACGACGACAGCCTTCATCTTTGCCCAGTGCATCTTGACATGTGCAAAGGCCATCCAGGCACCGCCAATACATGAGGAGCGCTTAACAGCTTCAAATCGGGGTAGGGCGTCGACAAGCCGCTTGACTGAGCTGAAGTAGCTGTCGAGAATAGGATTGGCCGGCCATAACCGGATTATGATGTCCTTCATGGCCAGTCCAGACATCCTATGCAGCTCCGCCACTTGCATCATCTGGTCATTCAATAGCGTTGGACGCTCCGGCGCCAAGTACTGTGACCAGAGGAGTTTCTCCGTCGTGTTCCCCTCTTGGGCCAGAAAAACTTTGCAGTGTCGGCGGTGCTCTTGGGAAGATCCGCAAATGCATCTGGAGAACTCCATAATCGAGTAAGTGGGGCATATTCTTGACTACTGAATTTACTCTGCAAAAGAAAGGGCTTACCAGCCGCTATCAGTTCATCCTGCTTAATCTCCTCCCGAGCCTCCCGGGACTCAGTCTGCGCCTCCCTGGCCTCTTGGAGAGCCTTGGAGAGTTCGACTGCTTGAGCCTTATTATTCTCCTCCAAGGCATCACACTTAAGAGCAGCGTCCTTGAGCTCTTGCTCAACTTCGGTCACCCTTTCCTCATACTGGCGGCGGGTGGCCTGCTCGGCCATTAAATCAGCAGCCGCTCTACTCACCCTCTCCTGCTCTTGGACTTGCGACAGGGCACCCTTAAGGGTCTCAACCTCGGCCGCACTACCTACAAATCATTTACACAAGAAAGTGTGTTAGCTTAAACTCCGCACTATAATTTCAGTCCTACAAATACGTATGTTATGCCTCATCGAACCGCTTGTTAATGCGGTCGAGGTCATTATTGGCCAACATCTTGCGTTTGAGCTCGGAAAGTTCAGCGGCCTGGACGGTCACCGCCAACAGTGAAGCCTGTACATTTAATAGATATGTACGTCACCTCTGCGATATTAATTTGATCCTTTGTTCGGCTTTTTCCAAAAATGAACATAGTCTCAGGGGCTACTATCTATATACAGGCATAGTTTCTTCATATAAAAAGGCGTCTTACGTCGCATACCTCAAAGCCTGTCAGTAGGCTGGTAAAGGATCCATTCAGCCCACTCTTGGCGGACTGAATCTTCTTAACCACCACACCCATCAGGGTACGGTGCTCCTCCATGATGGAAGCGCGTCGAAGTGCTTCCGTCAGGGTGTTCGGCGCCTCCAGATTGATGGAGGTTGCCGGTGGAGTCGGCACTCCCTCCTCCTGCAAAGGGGGTTGCCCGCTCGATTTCAGAGTCGTATTGGTCTCCGGAATGTTGTTCGACTGGGGGCCGGATTGCTCATGGCCCCCGTCATCAGTCTCCATAGGGGTTAGTTTCCCCATGTTCCCGACAGCCGAGGTGTTACTCTCTAGCGCCATCTTGATGGCCTCCCGAACCTCTCCATGGCCTGGAGAGGCTTCTCGGGACAACACTTCGGTGTCGTCCATAGCGGTTGGCGGGGAGGCTCGTGGAGGCGTCTCGCTCTCCACCATCCCTGGCTCCAGCTAATTCCCCGAAGACGATGATTGGGGAAGATCGCGGGCCGGACTGGGCCACACAACACAAATATGTTATAACTACAATCATAAAAACTGGACATACATATAGTGTCCTTGGGTACTTACGATGCGGCCAGGGGCTTCGACCTGGGGCGCCATTCGGGGAGGGCTTCGGCATCTGAATCCAAACCACGAGAGGGTTATTTTCTCCCTCTTGGACGCCTCCGCTCCTGGGTCTGTAGAGGCTGCCCTCTTCTTCTTCCTTCCCTTAGGGGGAGAATTGCTCTCTTCTTTCTCCTCCTCTTTGTCTTCATCTCCCTCGTGGGAGGAGAGAGCTTTGGTATCTCCAGACATGGCATCCGAAGTACCTTTACTACGGAGGCCACCTTTGGCCTCCTTGCTCTTCTTCTTGGCCTTCTTCTCCGGCGCCTTATAAGGCGCCGGGACCAACATCCTCGTTAATAGAGGAGTGGTTGGGTTTTCAGGTAGCGGCGCTGGACACCTGATCCACTCCGCCTTTTCTATCCAGCCCTGAATAAGGAATGGGCATCTCAGTATATCCTTCGACTTATGGACCGAACTATGTTCGAAGGTAAGAAGCTTACCTTAGTAGCCGGATGTGCGCTGTCGAGACCAATGTCTTCGCTCTTCTCCGACCACGACTTCTGGGCCTTAAAAAGCAATTTCCAGATCTCTTTGTGCGTTGTACTGAAGAAGCGATGCAGGGTCCGGGGGCTGTCTGGATTAAACTCCCACATGCGGAGAGGTCGGTGTTGGCATGGGAGGATCCGGCGGAAGAGCATCACCTGAATCACGTCGGTGAGACAGGTGTGCTTCTTTATCATACTCTTGATGCGCTTTTGCAGCGTCATCACTTCGTCAGTCGACCCCCAGTCTAGACCCTTTTTGGTCCAAGACGTGAGCCGCATAGGGGGCCCATATCTAAATTTAGGAACAACCGCCCATTTGGTACCGCAGGGCTCGGTGATGTAGAACCACTCCTGCTGCCACACCTTCACGGTCTCCACGAAGGCTCCTTTGGGCCAAGTGGTGTTGGGGAGTTTGCTCACCATGGTGCCACCGCAGTCGGCGTGCTACCCGTCAACCACCTTTGGCTTCACATTGAAGACTTTGAGCCACAGGCCGAAATGGGGTGGAATATGGAGGAGCGCCTCACACACGATGATGAACGCCGAGATGTGAAGGAAGGAGTTTGGGGCTAGATCGTGGAAATCTAGCCCGTAATAGAACATGAAGCCGCAGAAAAAAGGGTGAAGTGGAAACCCTAGGCCGCGGAGAAAATGAGGGATGAACACAACCCTCTCGCCGGGCTCTGGAGTAGGGATGATTTTCTCTTTCGTCGGGGGCCTGTGTGCGATTTCCGCGGTCAAATACTTCGCCTCCCGGAGTTCCTTAATGTCCTTCTCCGTGACGGAGGAGGCCACCCACTTGCCCTGAGAGCCGGATCCGGACATGGTTGCAAGGATTGGGCGGTGGGAAAGGTGGAAACTTGGGCGCTGGAGCTTGAGGATGGGAAGGCAGAGGAAGGAAGAAGGAGTGGGGGTAAAAAGATGGATCTTTATCCGCTTATATAGGTAGTGAAGATCAAACGCCCCCCACTTGAAGGAAATATGCCCTAGAGGCAATAATAAAGTTATTATTTATTTCCTTATATCATGATAAATGTTTATTATTCATGCTAGAATTGTATTAACCGGAAACATAATACATGTGTGAATACATAGACCAACAGAGTGTCACTAGTATGCCTCTACTTGACTAGCTCGTTAATCAAAGATGGTTATGTTTCCTAACCATGAACAAAGAGTTGTTATTTGATTAACGAGGTCACATCATTAGTTGAATGATCTGATTGACATGACCCATTCCATTAGCTTAGCACCCGATCGTTTAGTATGTTGCTATTGCTTTCTTCATGACTTATACATGTTCCTATAACTATGAAATTATGCAACTCCCGTTTACCGGAGGAACGCTTTGGGTACTACCAAATGTCACAACGTAACTGGGTGATTATAAAGGAGTACTACAGGTGTCTCCAATGGTAGATGTTGGGTTGGCGTATTTCGAGATTAGGGTTTGTCACTCCGATTGTCGGAGAGGTATCTCTGGGCCCTCTCGGTAATGCACATCACATAAGCCTTGCAAGCACTGCAACTAATATGTTAGTTGTGAGATGATGTATTATGGAACGAGTAAAGAGACTTGCCGGTAACGAGATTGAACTAGGTATTGGATACCGATGATCGAATCTCGGGCAACTAACATACCGATGACAAAGGGAACAACGTATGTTGTTATGCGGTCTGACCGATAAAGATCTTCGTAGAATATGTAGGAGCCAATATGGGCATCCAGGTCCCGCTATTGGTTATTGACCGGAGACGTGTCTCGGTCATGTCTACATTGTTCTCGAACCGTAGGGTCCGCACGCTTAACGTTACGATGACAGTTATTATGAGTTTATGCATTTTGATGTACCAAAGGTTGTTCGGAGTCCCGGATGAGATCACGGACATGACGAGGAGTCTCGAAATGGTCGAGACGTAAAGATTGATATATTGGAAGCCTATGTTTGGACATAGGAAGTGTTCCGGGTGAAATCGGGATTTTACCGGAATATCGGGAGGGTTACCGGAACCCCCCGGGAGACTAATGGGCCTATTGGGCCTTAGTGGAAAAGAGAAAAGGGGCAGCCCACAGCCTGGCCGCGCGCCCCCCCTTCCCCAAGTCCTAGTAGGACTAGGAGAAGGGGCCGGCCCCCCTCTCTCTCCTTTCCCCCTTGAGAGTCCTAGTTGGAATAGGATTGGAGGGGGGAGTCCTACTCCCGGTAGGAGTAGGACTCCCCCTGCGCCTCCCTCTCTCTGGCCGGCCAGCCCCCCTCCCTCCAACCTTTATATACGGGGGCAGGGGACACCCCAAGACACACAAGTTGATCCTTGAGATCGTTCCTTAGCCATGTGCGGTGCCCCCTGCCACCAAATTCCACCTCGATCATACCGTTGTAGTGCTTAGGCGAAGCCCTGCGTCGGTAGTACATCAAGATCGTCACCACGCCATCGTGCTGACGGAACTCTTCCTCGACGCTTTGCTGGATCGGAGCCCGAGGATCGTCATCGAGTTTAACGTGTGCTAAGAACTCGGAGGTGCCGGAGTAACGGTGCTTGGATCGGTCGGATCGGGAAGAAGACGTACGACTACTTCCTCTATGTTGTGTGATCGCTTCCGTAGTCGGTCTGCGTTGGTACGTAGACAACACTCTCCCCTCTCGTTGCTGTGCATCACCATGATCTTGCGTGTGCGTAGGAAATTTTTTGAAATTACTGCGTTCCCCAACAGTGGCATCCGAGCCTAGGTTTTATGGTTTGATGTTATTTGCACGAGTAGAACACAAGTGAGTTGTGGGCGATACAAGTCATACTGCCTACCAGCATGTCATACTTTGGTTCGGCGGTATTGTTGGGTGAGACGATCCGGACCAACCTTACGCGTACTCTTACGCGAGACCGGTTCCCTCGACGTGCTTTGCACATAGATGGCTTGCGGAAGACTGTCTCTCAAACTTTAGTTGAACCAAGTGTGACTACGCCCGGTCCTTGAGAAGGTTAAAACGGAGTCTATTTGACGAACTATCATTGTGGTTTTGATGCGTAGGTGAGATGAGTTCTTACTTAAGCCCGTAGCAGCCACGTAAAACTTGCAACAACAAAGTAGAGGACGTCTAACTTGTTTTTGCAGGGTATGTTGTGATGTGATATGGTCAAGGCATGATGCTGATTTTATTGTATGAGATGATCATGTTTTGTAACCGAGTTATCGGCAACTGGCAGGAGCCATATGGTTGTCGCTTTATTGTATGCAATGCAATCGCGATGTAATGCTTTACTTTATTACTAAGCGGTAGTGATAGTCGTGGAAGCATAAGATTGGCGAGACGACAACGATGCTACGATGGAGATCAAGGTGTCGCGCCGGTGACGATGGTGATCATGATGGTGCTTCGGAGATGGAGATCACAAGCACAAGATGATGATGGCCATATCATATCACTTATATTGATTGCATGTGATGTTTATCCTTTTATGCATCTTATCTTGCTTTGATTGATGGTAGCATTATAAGATGATCTCTCACTAAATTATCAAGAAGTGTTCTCCCTGAGTATGCACCGTTGCCAAAGTTCGTCGTGCCCAGACACCACGTGATGATCGGGTGTGATAAGCTCTACGTCCAAATACAATGGGTGCAAAACAGTTGCACACACAGAATACTCAGGTTATACTTGACGAGCCAAGCATATACAGATATGGCCTCGGAACACGGAGACCAAAAGGTCGAGCGTGAATCATATAGTAGATATGATCAACATAACGATGTTCACCATTGAAAACTACTCCATATCACGTGATGATCTGTTATGGTTTAGTTGATTTGGATCACGTGATCACTTAGAGGATTAGAGGGATGTCTATCTAAGTGGGAGTTCTTAAGTAATTTGATTAACTGAACTTAAACTTATCATGAACTTAGTACCTGATAGTATCTTGCTTGTTTATGTTGATTGTAGATAGATGGCTCGTGCTGTTGTTCCGTTAAATTTTAATGCGTTCCTTGAGAAAGCAAAGTTGAAAGATGATGGTAGCAATTACACGGACTGGGTCCGTAACCTGAGGATTATCCTCATTGCTGCACAGAAGAATTACGTCCTGGAAGCACCGCTGGGTGACAGGCCTGCTGCTGGAGCAACGCCAGATGTTATGAACGTCTGGCAGAGCAAAGCTGATGACTACTCGATAGTTCAGTGTGCCATGCTTTACGGCTTAGAATCGGGACTTCAACGACGTTTTGAACGTCATGGTGCATATGAGATGTTCCAGGAGTTGAAGTTAATATTTCAAGCAAATGCCCGAATTGAGAGATATGAAGTCTCCAATAAGTTCTATAGCTGCAAGATGGAGGAGAACAGTTCTGTCGGTGAGCATATACTCAAAATGTCTGGGTATAATAATCACTTGATTCAGATGGGAGTTAATCTTCCAGATGACTGCGTCATTGACAGAATTCTCCAATCACTGCCACCAAGCTACAGGAGCTTCGTGATGAACTATAATATGCAAGGGATTAACAAGACTATTCCCGAGCTCTTCGCAATGCTGAAAGCTGCGGAGGTAGAAATCAAGAACGAGCATCAAGTGTTGATGGTTAGCAAAACCACTAGTTTCAAGAAAAAGGGCAAAGGGAAGAAGAAGGGAAACTTCAAGAAGAACAGCAAGCAAGTTGCTGCTCAGGAGAAGAAACCCAAGTCTGGACCTAAGCCTGAAACTGAGTGCTTCTACTGCAAGCAGACTGGTCACTGGAAGCGGAACTGCCCCAAGTATTTGGCGGATAAGAAGGATGGCAAAGTGAACAAAGGTATATGTGATATACATGTTATTGATGTGTACCTTACTAGAGCTCGCAGTAGCACCTGGGTATTTGATACTGGTTCTGTTGCTAATATTTGCAACTCGAAACAGGGACTACGGAATAAGCGGACGCTAGCAAAGGACGAGGTGACGATGCGCGTGGGAAACGGTTCCAAAGTCGATGTGATCGCGGTCGGCACGCTACCTCTACATCTACCTTCAGGATTAATATTAGACCTAAATAATTGTTATTTGGTGCCAGCGTTAAGCATGAACATTATATCTGGATCTTGTTTGATGCGAGACGGTTATTCATTTAAATCAGAGAATAATGGTTGTTCTATTTATATGAGTAATATCTTTTATGGTCATGCACCATTGAAGAGTGGTCTATTCTTGTTGAATCTCGATGATAGTGATACACATATTCATAATGTAGAAGCCAAAAGATGCAAAGTTAATAATGATAGTGCAACTTATTTGTGGCACTGCCGTTTAGGTCATATCGGTGTAAAGCGCATGAAGAAACTCCATACTGATGGGCTTTTGGAACCACTTGATTATGAATCACTTGGTACTTGCGAACCGTGCCTCATAGGCAAGATGACTAAAACACCGTTCAACGGTACTATGGAGAGAGCAACAGATTTATTGGAAATCATACATACCGATGTATGTGGTCCAATGAATATTGAGGCTCGTGGCGGATATCGTTATTTTCTCACCTTCACAGATGATTTAAGCAGATATGGGTATATCTACTTAATGAAACATAAGTCTGAAACATTTGAAAAGTTCAAAGAATTTCAGAGTGAGGTTGAAAATCATCGTAACAAGAAAATAAAGTTTCTACAATCTGATCGTGGAGGAGAATATTTGAGTTACGAGTTTGGTATACATTTGAAAAATTGTGGAATAGTTTCGCAACTCACGCCACCCGGAACACCACAGCGTAATGGTGTGTCCGAACGTCGTAATCGTACTTTACTAGATATGGTGCGATCTATGATGTCTCTTACTGATTTACCGCTATCGTTTTGGGGTTATGCTTTAGAGACGGACGCATTCACGTTAAATAGGGCACCATCAAAATCCGTTGAGACGACACCTTATGAACTATGGTTTGGCAAGAAACCAAAGTTGTCGTTTCTTAAAGTTTGGGGCTGCGATGCTTATGTGAAAAAGCTTCAACCTGATAAGCTCGAACCCAAATCGGAGAAATGTGTCTTCATAGGATATCCAAAGGAAACTATTCGATACACCTTCTATCACAGATCCGAAGGCAAGACTTTTGTTGCTAAATTCGGAAACTTTCTAGAGAAGGAGTTTCTCTCGAAAGAAGTGAGTGGGAGGAAAGTAGAACTTGACGAGGTAACTGTACCTGCTCCCTTATTGGAAAATAGTACATCACAGAAAACTGTTTCTGCGACACCTATACCAATCAGTGAGGAAGCTGATGATGATGATCATGAAGCTTCAGGACAAGATACTACTGAACCACGTAGATCAACCAGAGTGAGATCCGCACCAGAGTGGTACGGTAATCCAGTTCTGGAAGTCATGCTACTAGATCATGATGAACCTACAAACTATGAAGAAGCGATGGTGAGCCCAGATTCCGCAAAGTGGCTTGAGGCCATGAAATCTGAGATGGGATCCATGTATGAAAACAAAGTATGGACTTTGGTTGACTTGCCCAATGATCGGCAAGCAATTGAGAATAAATGGATCTTCAAGAAAAAGACTGACGCTGACGGTAATATTACTGTCTATAAAGCTCGACTTGTCGCGAAAGGTTTTCGACAAGTTCAAGGGATTGACTACAATGAGACCTTCTCACCCGTAGCGATGCTTAAGTCCGTCAGAATTATGTTAGCAATTGCCGCATTTTATGATTATGAAATATGGCAGATGGATGTCAAAACTGCATTCCTGAATGGATTTCTGGAAGAAGAGTTGTATATGATACAACCAGAAGGTTTTGTCGATCCAAAGGGAGCTAACAAAGTATGCAAACTCCAGCGATCCATTTATGGACTGGTGCAAGCATCTCGGAGTTGGAATAAACGCTTTGATAGTGTGATCAAAGCATTTGGATTTATACAGACTTTTGGAGAAGCCTGTATTTACAAGAAAGTGAGTGGGAGCTCTGTAGCATTTCTAATATTATATGTGGATGACATATTGCTGATTGGAAATGATATAGAATTTCTGGATAGCATAAAGGGATACTTGAATAAAAGTTTTTCGATGAAAGACCTCGGGGAAGCTACTTACATATTAGGCATAAAGATCTATAGAGATAGATCAAAACGCTTAATTGGACTTTCACAATGCACATACCTTGACAAAATTTTGAAGAAGTTCAAAATGGATCAAGCAAAGAAAGGGTTCTTGCCTGTGTTACAAGGTGTGAAGTTGAGTCAGACTCAATGCCCGACCACTGCAGAAGATAGAGAGAAAATGAAAGATGTTCCCTATGCTTCAGCCATAGGCTCTATCATGTATGCAATGCTATGTACCAGACCTGATGTGTGCCTTGCTATAAGTTTAGCAGGGAGGTACCAAAGTAATCCATGAATGGATCACTGGACAGCGGTCAAGAACATCCTAAAATACCTGAAAAGGACTAAGGATATGTTTCTCGTATATGGAGGTGACAAAGAGCTCACCGTAAGAGGTTACGTTGATGCGAGCTTTGACACTGATCCGGACGATTCTAAATCGCAAACCGGATATGTGTTTACTTTAAACGGTGGAGCTGTCAGTTGGTGCAGTTCTAAACAAAGCGTCGTAGCGGGATCTATATGTGAAGCGGAGTACATAGCTGCTTCGGAAGCAGCAAACGAAGGAGTCTGGATGAAGGAGTTCATATCCGATCTAGGTGTCATACCTAGTGCATCGGGTCCAAAGAAAATCTTCTATGACAATACTGGTGCAATTGCCTTGGCAAAGGAATCCAGATTTCACAAAAGGACCAAACACATCAAGAGACGCTTCAACTCCATCCGGGATTTAGTCCAGGTGGGAGACATAGAGATTTGCAAGATACATACGGATCTGAATGTTGCAGACCCGTTGACTAAGCCTCTTCCACGAGCAAAACATGATCAGCACCAAGGCTCCATGGGTGTTAGAATCATTACTGTGTAATCTAGATTATTGACTCTAGTGCAAGTGGGAGACTGAAGGAAATATGCCCTAGAGGCAATAATAAAGTTATTATTTATTTCCTTATATCATGATAAATGTTTATTATTCATGCTAGAATTGTATTAACCGGAAACATAATACATGTGTGAATACATAGACCAACAGAGTGTCACTAGTATGCCTCTACTTGACTAGCTCGTTAATCAAAGATGGTTATGTTTCCTAACCATGAACAAAGAGTTGTTATTTGATTAACGAGGTCACATCATTAGTTGAATGATCTGATTGACATGACCCATTCCATTAGCTTAGCACCTGATCGTTTAGTATGTTGCTATTGCTTTCTTCATGACTTATACATGTTCCTATAACTATGAGATTATGCAACTCCCGTTTACCGGAGGAACGCTTTGGGTACTACCAAACGTCACAACGTAACTGGGTGATTATAAAGGAGTACTACAGGTGTCTCCAATGGTAGATGTTGGGTTGGTGTATTTCGAGATTAGGGTTTGTCACTCCGATTGTCGGAGAGGTATCTCTGGGCCCTCTCGGTAATGCACATCACATAAGCCTTGCAAGCACTGCAACTAATATGTTAGTTGTGAGATGATGTATTACGGAACGAGTAAAGAGACTTGCCGGTAACAAGATTGAACTAGGTATTGGATACCGACGATCGAATCTCGGGCAAGTAACATACCGATGACAAAGGGAACAACGTATGTTGTTATGCGGTCTGACCGATAAAGATCTTCGTAGAATATGTAGGAGCCAATATGGGCATCCAGGTCCCGCTATTGGTTATTGACCGGAGACGTGTCTCGGTCATGTCTACATTGTTCTCGAACCGTAGGGTCCGCACGCTTAACGTTACGATGACAGTTATTATGAGTTTATGCATTTTGATGTACCGAAGGTTGTTCGGAGTCCCGGATGAGATCACGGACATGACGAGGAGTCTCGAAATGGTCGAGACGTAAAGATTGATATATTGGAAGCCTATGTTTGGACATAGGAAGTGTTCCGGGTGAAATCGGGATTTTACCGGAATACCGGGAGGGTTACCGGAACCCCCCGGGAGACTAATGGGCCTATTGGGCCTTAGTGGAAAAGAGAAAAGGGGCAGCCCACAGCCTGGCCACGCGCCCCCCCTTCCCCAAGTCCTAGTAGGACTAGGAGAAGGGGCCGGCCCCCCTCTCTCTCCTTTCCCCCTTGAGAGTCCTAGTTGGAATAGGATTGGAGGGGGGAGTCCTACTCCCGGTAGGAGTAGGACTCCCCCTGCGCCTCCCTCTCTCTGGCCGGCCAGGCCCCCTCCCTCCAACCTTTATATACGGGGGCAGGGGACACCCCAAGACACACAAGTTGATCCTTGAGATCGTTCCTTAGCCGTGTGCGGTGCCCCCTGCCACCAAATTCCACCTCGATCATACCGTTGTAGTGCTTAGGCGAAGCCCTGCGTCGGTAGTACATCAAGATCGTCACCACGCCGTCGTGCTAACGGAACTCTTCCTCGACGCTTTGCTGGATCGGAGCCCGAGGATCGTCATCGAGCTGAACGTGTGCTAAGAACTCGGAGGTGCCGGAGTAACGGTGCTTGGATCGGTCGGATCGGGAAGAAGACGTACGACTACTTCCTCTACGTTGTGTGATCGCTTCCGCAGTCGGTCTGCGTTGGTACGTAGACAACACTCTCCCCTCTCGTTGCTGTGCATCACCATGATCTTGCGTGTGCGTAGGAAATTTTTTGAAATTACTGCGTTCCCCAACACCACTAGCCTTAAAACTCGCCTATTCCCAAGGGGTCATGCGTATGGCACGGTTGGATTACCCAAACCCGTATTGATGGAAATCCCGCAATAAGGGGGTACGATCTCTGTTTTGACAAGACGTGTCAATAGAGGCTGCGCCTCGAAGCACAAAGTGGGAGGCCAAAAAACAGTTCAAATTAATAAAAGGCCAGACATGACGTTTCGCCGAAAAAGCTGTCAGTAGATATGCATTATTAAGTATTATACCCTTGTGGTTGAGGGTTGTGACTATTATACAGAGACGGATATAGTTCTCTTGTTCAGAAGACTGCTTTGTATGCGGAGAAGGAACCTGCCTTGCAATACCAAAGACAATCTGCGTGGCGAACACATCATCATTGAAGACTGGTTCAGGGGCTACTGAGGGAGTCCTAGACTAAGGGGTCCTCAGGTGTCCGGGCTATTTGATATGGGCTAGACTGATGGGCCATGAAGATACAAGGCAGAAGACCTTCCCCCGTGTTCGGATGGGACTCTCCTTTGCGTGGATGGCAAGCCTAGCGTCCGGATGTATAATTTCCTTTCTCTGTAAACTGACTCTATACAACCCTAGGCCCCGCCGATGTTTATATAAAACGGAGGGTTTAGTTTGTAGAGGTTATCAGAATTCATACAGGCTAGACATCTAGGGTTTAGCCATTACGATCTCGAGGTAGATCAACTCTTGTAACCCATATACTCATCAAATATAATCAAGTAGGACGTAGGGTTTTACCTCCATTAAGAGGGCCCGAACCTGGGTAAACGTCGTCTCCCCCTTGTCTCCTGTTACCTTCGATCCTCAGACGCACAGTTTAGGACCCTCTACCCGAGATTGTCCAGTTTTGACACCGACACACCCCTGCAGGGAAGTATATCTATTCAAATAGTCGTGTCCATGGTAACAGACGCTCAAAGTTGTATCCCTATCGATACAGCTAGAACTGGATGCTGAGGCATGAAATGGATATGATGGCTCCAGGGTTGCTTTCTTGCAGGGAGTCGAGGAAGTAATCTCTGGGCGATGTTACAACATACTACTATTATAATATTTTACTCTTATCTCTTCTGATGCTGCAAGATGCTAGTCTTTGATAGGCTAGGCTTTTCCTCTTCTCTTCTGGCATTCTGCAGTTTAGTCCACAGATACACATCCCATCCCTTGGATACAGATGCATACTTAGTTTAGATCTGATGTAAGTCTTGCGAGTACTTTGGCTGAGTACTCATAGTTGCTTTGCTACCTCTTTTCCCCCTATACCCGATTGCTGCGATCAGATGACGGATCTCAGGAACTAGACGCCACTATCATCGACTACTACTACTACCCTGAGGGTGCCTACTACTACGTGGAGGCCGCTGATGACCAGGAGTAGATAGGAGGCTCCCAGGCAGGAGGCCTTGCCTTTTTGATCATCGATGTTTCTTTTGTCCTAGCCTTCTTAAGACAAACTTGTTTAACTTATGTATGTACTCAGATATTGTTGCTTCCGCTGACCCTTTGTATTCGAGCCCTCGAGGCCCCTAGCTTGTAATATAAAGCTTGTATGACTCAATTTGTGTTTAGAGTTGTGTTGTGATATCTTCTCGTGAGTCCCTGATCTTGATCGTACACATTTGTGTGTATGATTAGTGTACGATTGAATCAGGGGCGTCACAGGACCTTTTTCGGCACTCTGCCGGAGGGGGATTCGATCATGGAGAGCTTCTACATCAACCTTGCTACCCTTCCGATAATGTGTGAGTAGTTTACCACAGACCTACGAGTCCATAGCTAGTAGCTAGACGGCTTCTTCTCTCTCTTTGATCTTCAATACAATGCCCCCCTCGATGTTCTTGGAGATCTATTTGATATAATCTTATTTTGTGGTGTGTTTGTTGAGATCCTATGAATTGTGGGTTTACGATCAGATTATCTCTGAATATTATTTGAGTCTTCCCTAAACTTTTATATGCATGATTTATATAGCTTTGTATTTCTATCCGATCTAATGATTTGGTTTGGCTAACTAGATTGATTTTTCTTGCAATGGGAGAGGTGTTTTGTAATGGGTTCAATCCCGCGGTGCTCAATCCTAATGACACAAAGGGAGGACATGACACGTATTTGTATTGTTGCCATTAAGGATAAAAAGATGGGGTTTGTTCATATTGATTGGATCTATCCCTCTACATCATGCCATCTTGCTTAAGGCATTACCCCTTTCTTGTTAAGTTAATACACTAGATGCATGCTGAATACTGGTCGATGTGTGGACTAATAGTAGTAGATGCAGACAGGAGTCTACTTGTCTCGGATGTGATGCCTATATACATGATCATTGCCTTGGATATCGTCATAACCATGTGCTTTTCTATCAATTGCTCAACAGTAATTTGTTTACCCACCGTATGCTTTCTTTCAAGAGAGAAACCTCTAGTGAAAACTATGGCCCCTAGGTCCATCTTGTATCATATTATTTTCAGATCTACAAAATCAAAAACACAAAAATACCTTGCTGCAATTTATTTACTTTACTTTTATTTCACCATTTTACTTATCTTTTATATCTACCACTATCAGATCTCATCCTTGCAAGTAACTGTGAAGGGATTGACAACCCCTTTACCACATTGGGTGCAAGTATTTGTTTGCTTGTGCAGGTACAACTATTGGAGACTTGTGTGTTCCTCCTACTGGATTGATACCTTGGTTCTCAACCGAGGGAGACACTTATCTCTACTTTGTTGCATCACCCTTTCCTCTTCAAGGGAAAAACCAATGCAAACTCAAGAAGTAGCAATGACCGGTTACTAGGTTGATTATTTATGGCATGTATAATGCTTGTTGTCCAATTTAAGGGCCGAGACAACATAATCCACAAACCTACATGTGTAAACACCTATTGTCTTATGAATCTGTGACCTCTTAGGTGATAGTTGTCAGCACAAGTGTCGGTTGTAAATCCGGCATATCTCGTTGTAGGGGTCCTAAACTAGGTGTCTTGGACCGATGGTAACATGGACACGAGATTTTACCCAGGTTTAGGCTCTCTTGAAGAGATAATACCCTACGTCCATCTTTTGATTGTATACATATGGGTATGGTACATAGTACTTGTATCTACCACGAGATTGTTGTGTATGATTCCAAGATATCTATTGACTATCCTGGCCACGGTTTATATAATGCACCGGAGGCCTAGAATTTAGAAGAGTCCTCATATTGTGGGACAAGTCTTGTGGAGTCTTCCTTGTATGTGTCATGGGCGGCCCGAAATGGCCCATGAGTGAACCACCATGGGGGTCCTCGGCCTGATCCACCTGGTCGGGAGACGACATGATGAGTACCCCCTAGTCTAGGACACTGTTAGTAACCTCGTGAACCGGTCTTCAAGTTGGGGACGCTCCTCGGTTCTTTCAAACTGTTCTTCATCTTCGGTCGTCAGTCTTGAAAAACTGGTTCAACAATCATCTCATCTTCGATCTCGAGGATCGCCAAAGTGAATCCAAAGAGTTTACACATCGGGTATCCGAGGAGCCCCTTTAAGTTCTCGGACTTTATCAATGCCTTGTTATTTTTACACCACACCTCGGGTTTGAAGTTTTCCCCATGTGGTGGTGTCCTCTTGCATCCGAGCTCCAACGCCGGACTACATCCGAGGTGTCTTTTTTGCAGCCAAGCTCCAACACCGACGACATTCAAGGTTTCTTCTTACAGACGAGCTCCAACACCGGTCGGCATCTGAGGTGTCATAGACCACATTGGTTTGAAAAGGTTGAAGGAGTTCAGCCGAGCTTAATGCCGGAAATGCCCTCTATGGCTCCAACCACTTGCATCCGAGCTTTACCCTAGACTGCTTCTGAGGTGGTGCACCACCTTTGTCGTGGGTTGATTTTTTGTGGATTTTATTTCTACTTGGTGCAATTTTATTCTTTGCTGAGATGTATAATAGTAGCCCTCAAGGTGCGTGCCGGCCTAAAATCCAGGATGCATTTGAAGGATAAAACAAAACCAGTGATCCCAGTAGCCCCCAAGCTACTGGTCGGGCGGCAACACTAGATTAGGGGATGGATGTAACCCCTTGATGGCTTTTAAGTGAGAAGCGCGATGCCCAGTAGCCCTCGAGCCTTATTTTGGACAAGGGTGGCTGAATTAAGGATCGATATCAGGAGTAAATTGACTTTAATCACAATTTATGTGTAATGATTCTATGTATCCAAGTACTTTACATCATTAATGCTCGGATCCGCATTGTACAAAACTTTGTTGACCGACCATAAGCTTCAACCTCCTCGGCCAGTAGCCAAGGAGTGTTTGTCCTACTTTATAAAGCCTTTATGAGGGAAAATATTTACGGCAAACGAGGCAATCCGGCCATACGGTTTTATAAATAAAGGTACGTAGAGAGATAGGTTATATTATTATTTAATGTAAGAAACACCTGCTGGGAAAAATAGTTCCTTTATAAGTTCCTTTTCCCAGGCTATCATGTTGACCATGATCATGAAACCTCACCTCCGATCAATATGGGAGGAAAATATTGAGGATTTAGTTTGGGGGAAGTTCCTGAACTCTGTGGTCTTTAATGAACCGAAATTTTCACTTCCGTCATTGCCGACCAATTATATTCTTAAGATGGCTAGCTTTCGGCTTCACCCAGTCCGAGGTACTAACCTGGATGATCCGGAAGTAACAATCACAGAGGTGCTCCCTTTACCCCCTAGCCAAACTATCGGGAACATAGGGGGAAAGCACAAGAGCTAGGCAACCAGCTTGGCCAAAATCTTAAGTCAAATTGATGCATATATTTATGGCTTTATAAAGATGATTACGAAAGGCAGCGCTCGTATATTGAATACAAATGCTAATGATATGTTGGGCTCTCTAGGAGTCCTGATGTAATCATGCTGTGGTGCCTCAAGGGGCCCTCAACACATGTTAGGATAGTGCTTTATGTTGTATGTTATTTTGACTCCATTGCGACTGTTTATAATCGGAAAGTGGTCCATCATCGGCTTCCACCCTTTTGTAGATGCTATGCAGGGTGTTTCCATACTAACAAGAAAACCCTTAGCCGATGTCTCGGTGCCCGAAGGCGGTTGAGTTAGCGGAAATGAGGCAACCAAATATGGGAGTTATAACTTTCACTTAGTCATAGGAGCTTAAAGTTGGGAGGCTAGTTACTAGCCCCCTGTTAGTGTTCGGCGTCAGCTGAGGTCAAACCATTAACACTCCGGCCAATTTTATGAAAGGCCATCATTAACATGGGGTAACCTCTATCGATGTATACTTTGACACGGTCATCTGAAAGGGCATTTCCCTACTTTATGTTCTGGATGATGATGACAACCCTTTGTGGTCTAATCGTGTGCTATATGTTTCAGGTTCTCGATGCTTAGGCTTACATCGGATTGCTATTGCCTCTCGAAGGAAAAGATCGAAGACGTGTCCTCTACGCTTTTATTTTCTTTGGTCATAGAGTACCCGTACTATCAAGAGGGAATCCTCATTAGGAAGCTCTGGGGGAATCATATCACGTACACTCTTATCACCCTCTCTTTGCCTTCCTCAGGTGTGTGTGAGAGAGAGAAGTTTTCCTTGCCTCTTCCCCTCTTTCCTGCTCACTGTTTCTGCCCAGCGGTTGTACCGCTCTCTGGAGCGGTTGTACCGTTGGGTCTTGTCGCTCACCAGCTTTTGCTCGAGCGGTTGTACCGCTGCCTCCGGGCGGTGGTACCGCCACCATGCTCTGCAATAGCTGGGGCGGTGGTTCCGTCCATATACCGCTCAAGTACCGCTCTCGCCTCTGGTTTGATGCGGTTCTTGGGCGGTAGTGGCCCGGTTGGTCCGGTCGTTCCACGATGACCGGTACCACTGGTGTTCCGAGCGGTTCTTCCGCTCAGAACTTTGCCACCCAAGAGCTCAAGGCCATGCGGTTGTTCCGGCCAGGCACCGCCCAAGTACCGGTCAAGCTCCTGTTTTGATGCGGTGGTTGTGCGGTAGCCAGGCGGTTAGTCCAGTTATTTTTCTTAGCCGGTACTACCGCCCACCTGTCCGGTTGTACCGCTTGGTAGGGTTCTGCTTACACCATGAGTCCCGGTTGTACCGGGACGAGGACCGGTTGTACCGCTGCAGTGCAAAAACGCAGTAACGGTTGGAAATGTGGGGTGACTATTTAAGGGAGCTTCTCCCACCTACCACTCCCACCTTTGACCTCTCTCACTCCACCATTAATGCCCCTCAAGCTCTCTTGCCCAATATCTCTCTCTAGCCACTCAAACTTGTTGATTTGCTAGGGGTTGAAGGAGGAGACCTAGATCTACACTTCCACCAAAGGATATTTGCTTCCCCCATACTTTCTTGTGTGGATTTTGTTACTCTTGGGTGTTTGAGCACCCTAGACGGTTGAGGTCACCTCGGAGCCATATTCCATTGTGGTGAAGCTTCGTGGTTCTTGTTGGGAGACTCCAATTAAGTTGTGGAGAGAGCCCCAACCTTGTTTGTAAAGGTTCGGTCGCCGCCTTCAAGGGCACCAATAGTGGAATCACGGCATCTCGCATTGTGTGAGGGCGTGAGGAGAATACGGTGGCCCTAGTGGCTTCTTGGGGAGCATTGTGCCTCCACACCGCTCCAACGGAGACGTACTTCCCCTCAAAGGGAAGGAACTTCGGCAACACATCCTCGTCTCCACCGTCTCCACTCTTGGTTATCTCGTGCCTTTATTTAAGCAAGCTTACTTGTTTCATATCTCTTGCTTGCTTGTGTACCTATCCTCGTTGCATCATATAGTTTTCTCACCTAGTTGCATATCTAGACAACCTACTTTGATGCAAAGTTTAAATTGTTAAAGAAAAGCTAAAAATTGTTAGTTGCCTATTCACCCCCCTCTAGTCAACCATATCGATCCTTTCAATTGGTATCAGAGCCTCGTCTCTTTATTAAGGACTTTACCGTCCGAAGAGTATGGTTGATACCGTAGACGGAGCGGAGGAACACTCCGGTGTGAATCCTATCTCGTCTACGGGCGATGGGGAAACTTCGGTCTCTCGTGAGGAGTTCAATGTAGCCTTGGAGACATTGAAAACCTCCATGACGACCGAAGTTGAAAGCATGTTTACTAAATTTCTTGAGGGGCTTAAACTATCCACCGCACCGTTGAAAGTGGGGGATCCCGCCAACAAGGTGTCGGATGCTATCCCCGACAAGGGGGAAGCTAGTAGTGAAAAGGCTCCTCCTTCTAGTGGTAAGAATGGCACCGGCATCTTTGCCCATGTGGAACCACCACTTGTTTATGGTGGACCGGTTCCTTCTACTCATTTGAATCATGCCGGTCCTCCTCCTAAGATTGTGAAAAATGAGGATTTTGATTCTTGGGTTTACCGCTTTAAACGTCATTTAAATCATGTGAACACTAACCTTTGGAGAATCATTGAAGAAGGTTTCTATCCACATGATCCAAGTAACTTCACTCCTCGAGAAGCCGCGGACAATAAATTCAATGAGAATGCTCTCTTCATCATTCAAGATGCAATTCCACCCGAAGACCTACCTCATCTTCGTCCCTTCACCTTGGCCAAAGATGCATGGCATTGTGTCGTGTCTCTCTACCAGGGAAGCGCAAGCATTCAATGCTCCAACTATGAAGTGGTACAAGATGAGGCCGATGAGTTTGCAATGAAGGAAGATGAAGAACCTCGTGAGCTTTATCGGAGAGTCACCAAACTCGTGGTCTCACTACGAGATCACGGGAGCAAGGACACGGATGACAATTGGATCAAGCGCAAATTCCTCAAGGCAATGATGCCCTACCACAAGGCCATGTCCTCCGTCATTCGCCAAAGACCGGACTTCCACACTTTGACCTCAAGCAAAGTGTTGGATGAGTTTGTGGCCATGAACATTTTGGACAAGACCGTCGACAATGCGGTGCTCCGTTCTCAACGGAAAAAGAAGCCTAACCTTGCATTGAAGGCCAAGCTCACCGTGGAAGAAGAAGAAGAGGAAGAAGAGGAGAGCAACCCCGAAGATACAAAGTATGCATATCATGAACATATGGCACTTGCTTCAAGGCAATTTTGGAGCAAGAAAAACTCGAGGCCCAACTTTAGCAAAAACAACTCGAGTGGCACAAGGGGCAAGCAACGTGTAAGGACTTGCTACAATTGCGGCAACGTGAGTCATTTCGTTGCGGAATGCCCGTATGAGAAGAGTGAAGACAATGGTGGCAAACTCATCCGAAAGGACAAGGCCAAGTCGTTCCCCAACAAGAACAACTTCACCAAGAAGACTCCTCCCAAGGCCTTGGTTGTGCAAGAAGAGTACAATGAGGATGATGACGATGATGAAGATGATGAGTCGGTTGCCATAGCCTCCATTGCCATTGCAACAACGTCACGAGTGTCTCTCTTTGACTCACCCAACGAGAGCATCACCGCCAAGTGCCTCATGGCTAAAGCCACCAACAAGGTAACATCCAACATCAAAACTACCATCATTAATCATCCTTCCCCATCGGATAGCATTAATGAAGTTGAGGGAGCTAATGTGGAGGCTAACGAGTTTGAGGCCTTTATGGGCAAATTCAAGGGAAAATCCAAGAAGCACTTTGTTGCTCTCTTGGAACAACTTGGTGAGGCCAATGACATGATCGAGGCTCACGAAGACACCATCTCGAAGATGGAGGGGCATAGTCGTGACTATGCCGATGAGATTTCGGATCTTTCCAATGCTCGTGAGGAAGATTGTGGTCTTCGTTTGGCTCTTGAGGAGTCACACAACGTTGATCATGCTAAGTTAGAGAAACATTATGATCATGCCCTCGTTGTTTCTCGTGTGCTAAATTCCGAGAAGGCCAAACTCCGGGTTGATCTTGCTAGACTCAAAGAGGAGTTTGATATACTTGACAAGGCCCACAAGGCCTTGAAGGGTATTCACGCTAGTCTCAAGGAGTCTCATGATCAACTCCAAGTGAAGCTAACCAAGGAGAAAGCAACTTTTCCTCATATGGTTTTAATTGATAATGCAAATGCTACTAACCCGTGTTGTGAGCATATGCATCTTGTTGAGGAAAATGCTAAGTTGAAGGCGCAACTTGAGAGAGGTCTTGCGACTTGCATACAAGGCAAGAAGAACCTCAACGATCTCTTGATCAACCAAAAGGGAGGTGTGGCGAAGGAAGGGGTTGGGTACGTCCCCGACTCCAAGAACAAGAAGAAGAATGACAAGACCAAACGACCTCCTCCCCTCATGCAAACCTTTGTGAGGGCGGGAGAGAGTGTCCCCGAGGAGAAGAAGAAGAACAAAGTCAAGAAGGGCAATGTCACCTCTCCCAACAAAGCCGGTGATTTTAATCCTTCTTATGTGTTGTGTCGTGCTAGTGATGGGCATGTTTATGCCAAATTTGTTGGTTCTCTTCATGAGTACATTGAATGGTCTATCTGGGTTCCTAAGACCCTTGTTACTAACATCAAAGGACCCATTACAAAATGGGTACCTAAAACCAAGCATTGATCTCTTGTAGGTGTTTGCTTCCGGTGGTGGATCATGGTTGCTCGATAGCGGAGCTACAAATCATATGACCGGAAGCAAGGACTTGGTGGTGGACGTGCACAAGACTCCATCTATGCCCACCAATGTCGAGTGGGTGATGCCTCATCTTCTAAGGTATCGGGACTTGGCAAGGTTGTCATCTCTCATGATCTCACGATCGAGAAGGTCATGCTTGTTGAGTCCCTTGCATACAATTTACTTTCCGTTCGTCAACTTGCAATCATGGGCTTTGCCACTTTCTTTGATATCGATACCGTGGCCCTCTTGTGGAGCAAGACTCTTAAAGTAGCCTTTGTTGGGCATGTCGGGAACGGTCTATATGTGATTAACTTCTCGGAGCGACCCACTAAGACCGCGACATGCCTAATGGCTAAAGTTGATGTGGGATGGCTTTGGCATCACCGTTTAGCCCATGTCAATATGAGATCTTTGCAAAGTCTCCTAAAGGGGTACCATGTCCATGGACTAACGAATGTTAGTTTTGCTAAAGATCGTGCTTGCAGTGCCTGTATCGAAGGAAAGCTACATGAGAAGGCTCACCCTCCCACGACTATCATTTATTCAAAGAGGCCTTTGGAGCTCCTTCACATGGATCTCTTTGGTCCTCCATCCTTTGATAGTCTTGGAGGTAGGAAGTATTGCTTGGTGATTGTGGATGACTACTCAAGGTACACGTGGGTGTATTTCTTCAAGAGGAAGAGCGAGACCCAACAAACCGTCATCGACTTTGCAAATGAAGCGCAACGTCAACACAATCCAAAGATCTTGACAATAAGAAGTGACAACGGCACCGAGTTCAAGAACTACACCTTGGATGAATTTCTTAGTGATGAGGGAATCAAGCATCAATATTCCGCACCGTACACCCCTTAACAAAACGGTGTTGCAGAGAGGAAGAACCGGACGTTGATGGATGCGGCAAGGACCATGATGGCGGAGTTCAAGTCTCTGTACAACTTTTGGGCCGAAGCCATCAACACCGCGTGTCATGCATCCAATCGGCTCTACCTCCGCAAGGGCTTGAACAAGACTCCATATGAGATACTCACCGGTAACAAGCCCAACCTCAAGTACTTCCGGGTATTCGGGTGTAAGTGTTTCATTCTCAAGAAAGGTGTTCGGTTGTCTAAATTTGAGGCTAGAGCTTATGAGGGCATATTTGTTGGTTATGCTACAAACTCTCATGCTTACCGTGTCCTCAATAAATCCACGGGACTTATTGAGGAGACGTGTAACATGGAGTTTGATGAGAATAACGGCTCCCAAGTGGAGCAAAGTGGCACTTGTGATGTAGGTGATGAAATTCCTCCTCAAGCCATAAGAAGAATGGGTGTTGGTTTTATCCTACCCATTGAGGAACCCCTTGTGGCCGAAGGAGAAGGACAATGCTCCACTCAAGTGGAGCCATCACCAACCCAAGGCCCACACGCTTTCGAAGAACAAAGTGAAGGCCCTCAACCTCATGAACAAGACCAAGGGCAAGATCATACTCAAGACGGTGTTGACACACCAAGTGATGCCCAAGGTCAAGTTCTCTCCCCCGAGCAAGTTCAAGATCAAGAACAAGTTCATGACGGCGCTCAAGATGATCAAGTAACCGCTCCTCGACTCACCACCGAGGAGGAATTAGAGCGTCGTGCCGCCAAGATTGCATCCAAGCTCTCCACCAAGGATCATCTCATGACGAATGTGCTTGGAAGCTTAAGAAAGGGGGTAAGCACTCGTAGACAATTAGCAAATTATTGTGAGCATCACGCGTTTGTCTCTTGTGTGGAACCCCACAAGGTCTATGAGGCGCTAGAAGATCCGGATTGGCTCAATGCCATACACGAAGAACTCAACAACTTCGAGCGCAACAAAGTGTGGAGATTGGTACCAAGGCCAACGGAGAACCACAATGTCATTGGAACCAAGTGGATATTCAAGAACAAGCAAGATGCCCATGGGATTATCATTCGCAACAAGGCTCGTTTGGTAGCACAAGGCTACTCCCAAGTCGAGGGCATCGACTACGGTGAAACCTTTGCTCCCGTTGCTTGCCTTGAATCCATTTGCATGTTGATTGCATATGCTTCTCATCATAACTTTAAGTTACATCAAATGGATGTGAAAAGTGCGTTTCTTAATGGTCCCATTAATGAATTGGTGTACGTCAAGCAACCCCCTGGGTTCGAGGATCCCTACTTTCCCGATCATGTGTATCAACTCGATAAGGCACTCTATGGCCTTAAACAAGCCCCACGTGCATGGTATGACCACCTTACCGAGTTGTTACAAGACCGTGGGTTTGAAGTTGGGATAATCGACCCCCACTCTTTTTACTAAGAAGGTCAAAGGGGAGTTGTTTGTGTGCCAATTATATGTTGATGATATTATCTTTTGTTCTCCTAACAAAGCTTTCAATGAGGAATTTGCCACTCTCATGACCTCAAAGTTTGAGATGTCTTCCATGGGAGAGTTGAAGTTCTTTCTAGGGTTCGAAGTGAAGCAAAGAAGAGAAGGAACCTTCATCAACCAAGCCAAATACACTCAAGACATGCTCAAGAGATTCAAGCTAAGTGATGTCAAGCTGGCTTCCACTCCAATGCCCACCAAGTGCCAATTTGACATAGATCCCAATGGTAAAGCGGTGGATCAAAAGGTATATCATTCCATGATAGGCTCCTTGCTCTACCTTTGTGCATCTAGACCGGACATCATGTTGAGTGTGGGAATTTGTGCACGGTTTCAAGCCGCACCTAAGGAAACTCACTATGTGGCGGTCAAACGAATCTTTCGATATTTGGCTCATACCCCAAACTTTGGCTTATGGTACCCAAGAGGATCAAACTTCAAGCTTGTAGGGTACTCGGATTCCGATTGGGCGGGAGACAAAGTGGATAGGAAGTCCACTTCCGGACGGTGCCAATTCCTTGGTTGCTCTTTGGTAAGTTGGTCTTCCAAAAAGCAAAGTTGTGTGTCTCTCTCGTCCACCGAAGCGGAGTATGTTGCGGCCGGTAGTTGTTGTGCACAACTCTTATGGATGAGGCAAACTTTAAAGGATTATGGTGTCACTTGTGACAAAGTGCCTCTTTGGTGTGACAATGAAAGTGCCATCAAGATCTCTCTCAACCCGGTACAACACTTCAAGACGAAGCATATTGAGATCCGGTATCACTTCATCCGGGATCACATTAGACGAGGAGAGATCGAGCTCAACTATGTCAACACTCATGACAACCTTGCAGATATTTTCACGAAGCCCTTGGATGAAGCAAGATTTCGCGAGTTAAGGCATGAGCTAAATATCATTGATTCGAGCAATGTGGCTTGAACCCTTGCACACCGTACCACGCTCAATTTGTTGTCTAGTTTAGGTGTAGGCATGGACATAGGGGGAGTATTGTTCTCTCAATGAACTCTCCCTCCCCCCCATTATGCATAAATTGATCATGTCTTTCACATTAGCCATATTTGATGGTACTTGTGCTTCAAAGACGAGTTTTGGTCATGGACCCAAGGATAATTCTTCGCGGTGCCATACCAATTGACTCAAACACAGGTGGCCTCAGCCACCATCCTCTCTCTGGGTTGTTGGAGTTAGCCTTGTTGTTCTCGTGTTGTTTTCTCTCCTTCTGTCTTTGCTCTTTGTGTTAGGCTCCCCTAGGATGTTGTTTTGTGCCCCTTCTTCCTCCCTTCGGATTGCACTCATTTGATCTTGGCTTGGGTTTAGGTGGTCGGGCGGTACAACCGATACCATGAGCGGTTCTACCGCTGGTACCGGGTTGTGCCGTCCCAAGGGTCTCCGTTCGGTGCTTGGGCGGTTCCACCGCACAAACCCACGGTAACCCACGTCCGGTACTACCGGTTGATGCCGTGCGGTACTACCGCTGCCTCCCAGGCACCGGAAGTACCGCCTCCATCCACCGGTCTGTACCAGACAAGCGGTACAACCGCTCCCCTAAGCGGTTCTACCGGGGCGTGTGTACGGGCCTATATATACTCGACGGGGCTGAAGGGTTGTCTTTTTCCCTTCGTCCTCGTTCCTCTTCTTTTTGCCCTAGCCGCCGACCATCTCTACCCCTGCCCCGGAGTGCGTCTCGCGCTTCGGATCCTTGGCTCTCCGTGGATTCTCTCCATGGAGGCCTCCCGATCTCTTCCCATGGATGGTGGTAATGCCTCATGTTCTTTTCCTCTAGATTTTTTAGGATTCTTCCTTGTCTAGGGCTTTACTTATCTTTCTGCGTTTAGTGTTCGATTGGCTTAGAAGAGTTCTTTGTTAGCCTCCTGTCTTCTTTGCAGCACTTAGAATTCGGAATATTACTTGTGTGATTCGTATGCCTCGGTTAGATCTATCTTCCCTGGTAGTGCCACTGTCAGCGGTTCTACCGTCCCTACGGGCGGTACAACCGCTGGAGCGGTACTACCGGCGGAAGATCCGGTACAACCGGAGTATATCAACCACTAAGCACTGTTCCATCTTCTCTATTGTTGCAACTTGTTCCTTTTCTGGTAGTGGGTGCAATCCTCTCATCCTTGTTGGGTTTTTGTGTGTTCTTTTCGTGTGTGTGTTCAGGTGGCTCTAGTTCTCGCTCTGCTCCTCGCAAGACCAAGAAGAGGGCACGAAGGACCTTGCGCCCGGTTGTGTCTGATGATGAAGAAGAAGTTGTGATTCCCACCAAGCCCACTCGCCGTGAAAAGTCTGCAGATGCTAAGCAACGTGTGGTTATGCCATTGCATCGTTGGAAAGCCAAGGATTGGGAAGCCTTCCACTCAAATAATCCGTATGAGGTTCCCATTGCTCCCCGTTGGACCACTGTTCAGTTCCGGAATGAGATGCAAGTGCGGATTGTTCATGAACTCTTTGAGCACAACAAGAACAGATATACCAAGCAGTGGACAATTGATCTTGACCATTGGAGAAACAACTTGGAGTATTTTGGTGAGGCGCTAGCTCTCTACGAGGAGTTTGATCTTGTCAAGCTCATGTCAGTCAACTGTGACTTTGATGTCCAACTCGTCCATCAGTTCTATGCCACGGTTCATTTTGGGGAAGATGATGCGCGCACTCTCACCTTCATGTGTCGCGATGAATTGTTTCACGTTCCTTGGAGGGCTTTCTGCAATGCTCTTGGGTACGAGGATACCGGTCTAGAAGGAAGGGGTGGCATTCGCCCTCATGATTTTCCCGAGTCCATGCCTAAGGAGAAGCTTGCCCCTCTGTACATTCGGGGCCGTGGGATTATTGGAGAATCCTAGGATTTGGAGAAGGTCTATGACATCATGCACCGGGTATTCCGCAATGTGCTCTTGCCCAAGGTGGGCAATCAAGATGAGATTCATGGCTATCTGGTTGATTTGATGGTTGCTATGAATACCATGGTGGGGACAGGGGCAACGTTTGATGTGTCAAATTGGCTGTGGCATGAGATGTACAACATGGTCATCTACCGTAAAGTCCCAATCTATGCTCCGTTTTTCATGTGCTTTCTGAACTCTGTGTGGGCTGTTCGCTGTCCTGGAGAGCTCCTCACTTCTCCAGACAACCTCACTGTTCATGAGGTCAAGCTCCTTAAGAAGAAGAAGCATGCCGAGCCTCGCTTCCCTGAACATGCTCCTGAGGATGTCTATGCTACTTCTGACGATGAGGACTTTGAGCTGGAGCTAGGGGCCAAGCCTTCGTGGGTGGCCAAACTTACTACCAAGGTGAAGAAGACCTTTTGTCTCCAGGCTGACATCCAGAAGAAGATGTATGAGGCCCATGTCAATGAGAAGCTTGCACAGTGTCGTCAGATTGCAATGATGAAGCACCTCAACATGCAGGTTCAGAGTGGCTCTGAGAAGAGCATCACCCCAGAGGAGCGTTGGATCTCTACCCATAGCACCTGGACTGATGATGAAGCCCCTCCCCAGCCATCATCCTTGCTTGCAGCAGCTGACCATGCCATGGATGACTCTGATCATGACGACGATGACGACTCTGCTGATGAGGATCCAGATGCGACCGAGGAGTCAGAGGAGGACGCCTGAGCTTTGGGACGCTAGCTTCGCTCTTTTCCTTTTTGGTGTCTTGATGCCAAAGGGGGAGAGGGTTCTATAGGTCTCGGGATTTGCATGGGTTGGGTTTCTCGTTTCCTCGTGTTTCTCTTTAGCGTTGAACCTTGTTCGTGGTGGTTTCTTGCTGTGTGTGAGACTTATGCTACTCCTCTTATTGCTATCAGTTCGTCGGTTATTATTATTGTTATTATTGCTATCTATCCGTTATGTTGTCTCTCATATTATGTGCTCAGAGTGGTGAGTCTATAAAATCTAGGGGGAGTCTAGTCCTGAAAGTGTGCCCATGCTTTGACCCATGCTTTGAAAGTGGGGCACACATTCAGGGGGAGTTCCGTCTAGATTTCATTGACTTATCTCTTGCAAATCATGTTGTTGTCATCATCCGCCAAAAAGGGGGAGATTGAAAGGGCATTTCCCTACTTTATGTTTTGTATGATGATGACAACCCTTTGTGGTCTAATCGTGTGATATATGTTTCAGGTTCTCGATGCTTAGGCTTACATCGGATTGCTATTGCCTCTCGAAGGAAAAGATCGAAGACGTGTCCTCTACGATTTTATTTTCTTTGGTCGTAGAGTACCCGTACTATCAAGAGGGAATCCTCATTAGGAAGCTCTGGGGGAATCAGATCACGTACACTCTTATCACCCTCTCTTTGCCTTCCTCAGGTGTGTGTGAGAGAGAGAAGTTTTCCTTGCCTCTTCCCCTCTTTCCTGCTCACTGTTTCTGCCCAGCGGTTGTACCGCTCTCTGGAGCGGTTGTACCGCTGGGTCTTGTCGCTCACCAGCTTTTGCTCGAGCGGTTGTATCGCTGCCTCCGGGCGGTGGTACCGCCACCATGCTCTGCAACAGCTGGGGCGGTGGTTCCGTCCATATACCGCTCAAGTACCGCTCTCGCCTCTGGTTTGATGCGGTTCTTGGGCGGTAGTGGCCCGGTTGGTCCGGTCGTTCCACGATGACCGGTACCACCGGTGTTCCGAGCGGTTCTTCCGCTCAGAACTTAGCCGCCCAAGAGCTCAAGGCCATGCGGTTGTTCCGGCCAGGCACCGCCCAAGTACCGGTCAAGCTCCTGTTTTGATGCGGTGGTTGTGCGGTAGCCAGGCGGTTAGTCCAGTTATTTTTCTTAGCCGGTACTACCGCCCGCCTGTCCGGTTGTACCGCTTGGTAGGGTTCAGCTATTACACCATGAGTCCCGGTTGTACCGGGACGAGGACCGGTTGTACCGCTGCAGTGCAAAAACGCAGTAACGGTTGGAAATATGGGGTGACTATTTGAGGGAGCTTCTCCCACCTACCACTCCCACCTTTGACCTCTCTCACTCCACCATTAATGCCCCTCAAGCTCTCTTGCCCGATCTCTCTCTTTAGCCACTCAAACTTGTTGATTTGCTAGGGATTGAAGGAGGAGACCTAGATCTACACTTCCACCAAAGGATATTTGCTTCCCCCATACTTTCTTGTGTGGATTTTGTTACTCTTGGGTGTTTGAGCACCCTAGACGGTTGAGGTCACCTCGGAGCCATATTCCATTGTGGTGAAGCTTCATGGTTCTTGTTGGGAGACTCCAATTAAGTTGTGGAGAGAGCCCCAACCTTGTTTGTAAAGGTTCGGTCGCCGCCTTCAAGGGCACCAATAGTGGAATCACGGCATCTCGCATTGTGTGAGGGCGTGAGGAGAATACGGTGGCCCTAGTGGCTTCTTGGGGAGCATTGTGCCTCCACACCGCTCCAACGGAGACGTACTTCCCCTCAAAGGGAAGGAACTTCGGCAACACATCCTTGTCTCCACCGTCTCCACTCTTGGTTATCTCGTGCCTTTATTTAAGCAAGCTTACTTGTTTCATATCTCTTGCTTGCTTGTGTACCTATCCTCGTTGCATCATATAGTTTGCTCACCTAGTTGCATATCTAGACAACCTACTTTGATGCAAAGTTTAAATTGTTAAAGAAAAGCTAAAAATTGTTAGTTGCCTATTCACCCCCCTCTAGTCAACCATATCGATCCTTTCATCATCAGATCGCTGACCAGTTTGCGCTCATTGTGACAGTCAGTTTTCGGCTTTCTCCACTGAGCTACTTGACGAGTTAAACCCGAAGTACAATCGCAGAGGTTCTCGCTTTACCCTTAGCCGAACAATTGGGAGCGTAAGGGGTAAGCACAGGAGCCGGGCAACCCAACTATTGGCCGAAGGCACAATTCAAAACCGATGCATATGAAGCAATATTCGAGAGCGTTTTGCCGATGACTCCATGGAGCACATGGGCTTTTGGTGGGTTCGGTTTAGCTGCAGCCCCCCATTGATATTGCCAATGCTTTAAAGGCGTCTGGCGTTGCACGGTTAGTGTTATGCCGGAGACACACAAATAGGTTAAAAGTGTCATAAGCTTGGAAAACCCAAAAAAATTAGCAAAAACTTTACGTCCGAACTAAATCAAGTTTTTTGGTGCCAATCTGAAAATTGGTCTTAAAATTAGTTTGTGCTTCCGTCGTGCTTTAGCATGATATATCCGATCTCCAGACTTCAAGCAGGTCAGTCTTCGGCTTCAACCTCCTATCTTGAACGCGGAGTGCTCCTCACGCTAGTTCAGTGAACTGAACTCGAGCGGCTTTAGAGACAAATCAGACTATCCGGCTATTGACCACACACTCGCGTCGAAAAAAGAGTAGTGGAAAAAGAGTTTGCAACGATCAAGAAGAAAACACATTTATTATAAAACGACTCATATAAATTTAAGAGCCCCCAGTTAACATGGGAAACAAAGTGTTTTAACAAACATCATTTTTAACAACTAACTTTTTAACAAGCAACCTTTTGTTTAACACAAATGTAATGCTTGGTTGAACCAAAATAAATAAATTTTAAAAATTTGAGCACAAAAGCGACTTAGCTGCTTAATGTGCTCGATATTGATGACATGGTCCGAGCTTGTAGCGGGTCGAGGTCCCAGCCCCCAAGTCGGTCCTGATATGCCCGAGCGAAGAGCTCGGCTTGATGAAGCGACATCACAACACTACCTATGTGTCAAAGCGAAGCCACTAGTCTAGCCGAGGTGACGTAGCAGGTCAGCAGAGTAACGCCGAAGCCCTCGGAGTAGGTCGCTAAAGCGATGTCGAAGTCTTCGGTCTAGCCGAGGCAATGCGCCAAGATGACAATACAACTTGGTCGACAGAGGCGGGACGGCGACGTCGGCGCGCTGAGGTGAACGCTTGACGGAGCCAAAGCCGATTACCTGCAGCACAAAATAGTGCCAGTTGAAAGTAATAAAAAATAGTAATATATATATATATATATATATATATAATCTCTACTTAATTAATTTAAGCAAAGTAAAAAGGGTTAAAGGGATATAGCCTGGGCGACAAGCTCCGCTCGATAATGTTAGCACCGCGTGGTCGTTATTTATAGAGCAGAGCATATTGTGGAGTAGTGCTTGCCGGACGACAGATAAAGGGTCCGGCTTGAATTGACGGTTGTAATATGGACGCGGTTAGGTACACCACAAACGCCGCACAATTGTGTCACCAATTGATTTTTTTACGAACAACGGTACAATGAAAGTCCCGAAAGTATTCAAGAGCACTTTAACTAAGCAATCTTATCAAGGACAAATATCACTTGAATGTTCGCGTGAAGCAGTAATAATATGTACTGTACGTAGCTAATACTAGTTTTGGAAAACTAGATTTCATGGGCGGGTGTGATTGATCTTCTCCTGTGAATTGTACTATTGTACTTTGTTTCACAAGAAAGTAAAACCAAACTAGCTCTATCATTACGATGCTCCAACAGCACCCGACGCTTGGTAGAACAGGAGCGGCAACAACCTTGGGACTTGTAGTTATACTCTATAATTGTGAGGAAAACCAGCACAATGGATCATTAGACACTACTTGAATAATAATAATAATAATAATAATAATAATAATAATAATAATAAAAGAGAAGAGCAGATGATCATCCCTGCCCACGCGTTGTCTGACGTGGGCTGCTTCAGGCTGCTCGGATCGCCCCGGGATCGCGTGGGGCACAAGGCCAACGCTGAGCCGACCTGTTCGGCAAAACATGATGCTTAGCAGCGTCCGACGTATAAATTTTTTGATCCAATCTAAGGTCGAAATCAATCTTGGACGAGCCTGCGAGATCTAAGAGAAAAAATAACATCTAAATTATTCGATGGCGGACGTAACTATCTGAAGAGAAATCGACAACGGATGTCGTCATGCATGCCTGGGTCACCCCGATCTCCTAGTCATGAGTATTATTTTTCCTAGTCTCTATTTTTAATGAAGCAGTTGGTAGTCTTCGTCAGTCAATTTTCTTCCCATCGCTTTCGTATGTTATTTTGGTTCCGTCCACCACCTCCCCTCCGCTGGTTTTTCCGTCGCGACAGAACCAATCCCTCGCTAGCCCTACCTCATCTCCCGTCTCCAGTCGCAGCCGCCGCCGCACCCCAACCCAACCCCACCGCCGGCGATCTCCTCGCCCCCCTGCGCCGCCGCCCCCAACCTTCTATTCCTCTCCCAAGGGAAGGGAAGGCAGGGGAAGGGAAGGGAAGGGAGAGGGAGTGCCCAGATCCACGGCGGCATCAGCGCGCTGTCGTCGACCTAATCCGCGTCCATCCTCGAGGGAGGTCGGCCATGGAGGTCCGACGCGGCCCGGCAGCAGCCATGGACGGACGGAGACGCCCCAAACCCTACCCGGGACGACGCCTCAACCTTCAAGGACGCGCGTCGGCGACCGTAGATCTCCGGTGACGGCTATGTTGAGTGTGTACCTGCGGACGTTCTTCCTCGGATTCATCATCTCCCCCTGCTCATGATTCCTTCCTTGGTTTCTTTTCTTTTGTGTGCAGGATGACTGCCCCGGATCTGGACGCACAACCTGCAGCTGCAGCAGCAGTTGGACGACCAAACGCACGAGCCCTCCCTCCCTCCCTCATGGCTCTGCTTTCTCTTACCCTGCCCCCCTCACGTGGGTGTGGTGAGCTTCCTACCCCCTGTGCACATCTCATCTAATCTCATCAAATCTAGATTTCTCTGGACGATATTTATTGTTCTGGACACAACTTGGTTCTGTTTAGTTTGATGTCACTCCTTTCCTGCCGGAGTGAGTCAGTCAAATACTCCTACTAGCAGTATAAGATGTTTGCTGACTTTGAAAAATGATAGATAGTAAAAAAACGCTAATGAGGTTGTGCAGCGGCGGACGTATGACTGCTACCTGCACAAGCGGATGGCCCTGCGAGCCAGACCCCAACCTCCAGCTGTTGTGGCGTACCACGGGTAGATTTATCCCAACAAGGTATGCATGTGCACAATCATCATTTGAAACATATTGATGCAAATGCTTGGTGCTGCGTGCATGCATATATACATCTAAACAGAATTACAGTGGGATGCAGGAAACAAGGAGCCCAAAAATTAAATTAAAACAAATCGACGCCAATAGCGATGGGGGTGAGTAAGCTATTCATATTTCTTTTCGTCTGTGGATGCATTGATGGTTTGTATTTCACATTTTGTTTTATTATTATTGTTATATACATTACGGTCTTGTTTCTTGCGGTCATACACATTAACTTTGCAGTCACGTCTTCACATCACATTTGACCTGCAGCAATTGGTTGTGTGTGCATTGTACATGTCTAAATTTTGTTTAGGTGGATGTCACGCATGCTTTAGTTGTATAATCCCTAAGGTTATTGCTTGATTGTCAGCTTCCAGGTATAATGACTTTTCTGTGGTATAACCCTTCATATTATTACCCGCAAAAAAAACCTTCATATTATTAGTTGACCGTTTACATGTTTGAATTACCTTTACCGTCACGCTAAAGCCTAAAAGGTAGTCAGGTAGAGAGTCTCAAGTCACCATTCGATCAAAAACTATTTAGTAAGTTGTTGTTCTCTAATTTCTCAGCGAATGAGCACAAATTCAGAAGGGTACGTACATAAAAGAGCCCATGTACAAAGTCTCTACTCTTTTACCAGGCTATCCACCATCTACACAGCAGGATTCACAAAGCCATGTGGATGCTACCAAAGTGATAAAATTTGGATGTTTTTGGAAATATAGCATCACAGGCCCAGTAAGGGGAAAAAGCCAACATCATGAAGAATGCATTAGGTTAATGATTTTACCTTGGGGTTATAATCTGCATTACGTGCCTAGAGAGCTATTTGCTTTCAAGTCCAATTTACAATCCAGGCGCTGACCGTCGACACAATATTCTTGTCATCAAATCAGACATCAGAAAGCAGAGTACACCCAGGAGAAATCAAACTAGGAAATAGCTCTGGCTCATACCGTCAAGTAACCATATAAAATATCATTTCCAACACAAGGAAAGAGATAAGTTCTGGAAAGAAAGAATAAAAATATCATACATGATAAAATAGTGCTGAGAGAACAGATTTCAACTTAGTAACTTACACTTCAGAAAGCGTCGTGAAAATATGTGAGACCCTCAAGCTTGATAGCTTCTTGATGTAATGGTTCTTTGTGTTTGTCCTTCCATTCAAGACAAATATACCTGGTCAAAAACCTAATGGTTGAAAAACATATGTACTGATCAATTAGTGAAACAAAGTTGTATCACTGATGCTGTGTTTTTCATTGAAGCAAAGTATGACAATGTACTAATCTAATAGTGCAGATGTAGATTATCTCGCCTAACCTGATCGCATGCTTCAAAGTTAGATTTTGGCCTAGTATATAATTAATGTGTACAGTTCACAGAAATAATAATGGTTTATTTTATTTCGTTACAAGCGCCGACAGACCATGACACTTGAAGATATGGAGGCGACAAATCTGTGTCGATCCCCTCTTGGTGATAACTCTAGCCGAGCCCTCTTGGTGACATTCCTAATCTTGAGCATCCTTCCCAAATGACTCCAGTGCCCGTGCCAGGTAATTGCGAGCATAATTTTTTGTTGTTGATCGCATTGGGGCATACATATAGTTGATACGGCTTTTCTACTGTTAAATTCTTGCTGCAGAAATACAAAAATTATATACAAATCAGAACGAACATCACAACATGTTCTTAAACACAATGGTGTTAGCACACAAAAATCTAGCTAACAACAGGAACTACGGTTTTAACCCAGGCTATTAACTAAGGTAAGAGAGAGAATTTAACTGGAAATTACCTCTTGGTGCAAGTAGTACATGTGCTTTCAAGAGGAGCCAACGATGCGGCCAACCATGCTTAAAATGATACACAGTGCAAATCCCACGCCTCTGGATTCCTCTTACTTCATCAGCTCACTTGAGTAATGCCCTGCTTGTTTAGCAAATAAATTTTAGTTGTGTCTGGAAGATGAGACATAGCTGTCTATTATATCATGAAGAGCATGGCTCCAATGTATTTCAGGTACTTATGTCTAGCTTCAACAGATGGCATCTCTAATACTTCTGAATCTTTCTTTTTCCGGATAGTACATCTGTATGTCTGCATTCATATGCTTATGTATATCCTTGAATCCATTTTAGTCAAACATTGCGATCAATAGCTCACAAGGAAAAAGAACATTGTACAGTAGAAGAGGCATATGTGAATACATTGCGCAAATAACTGATACCAGTTTTCTGAACTAGCCTGGTGGTACTTCAGAACAACATTGTATTCTCCAAAAATATGAAGGCATGAAAAGAAGTATTCTACACTTTGGAAATTCAGAGGTTAATTGGCTACATTGGTGCAATACCTATCGGCCTGGGGTGGCCTATCATGGAGATCGACGAGGCAGCAGCGCGACTGTGCTCAGCGCAGTTTGAGTGGGGTAGAAGACAGGGTTCGACGACAAGGGCACCGTGGTCTTCCCACCCACATCCGGACGGTACAGCTACGTGGCCGGCATGTACGGAGAGCCGTGCGCCCTTCTGCAACTACCATCTGGTTCTGGCTGTCCAGGATGCCAGATCGGCGGGCGCGCGGGATTGGCGTCGACACGGCGGCGTGAGATGTTGACGGGGAGAGAAGGAGGCCGGCGACGCCGTCGCAGGGAGAGGATTGTGCGGGCGGAGCTGTGGCGTGGAGGAGAGATGGCGGGGCAATGCCCTGGCAGGGAGAGGAAGGGTCGGGCGACGCCGTCGATGGGAGGGGCGCCATCGACTGGAGTGGCTATGAGGGGGAGAGAGTGAGAGGAACTAGCCGATGTCCTGTGCATCGAGGATAAGCATGCTTTTTTAGGGGATAAGACTTTTTTTAGGAGGGGGCAAGGCTGTGTGGGTGGAAAAAATAGTTCGTTGTTCCACTCTTGTTTATATATGTTTAATATTAATATATAAAATATTTTTATACAAAAACGCAAAAAATCTAAACACAGGAATTTTGCAATAGATCCGAACGGATCCTTTGCCATCGGATCTGAATCCTATGTTGGTTGTACGTCCGCTCGAACTGCCTTTTTATTCCTTGTTTGCTTATGTCCCCACTAATCCAGTGATCGCCCACACTCCCGCCAAATCCTTTAATTGCCCGCACTCCTGATTTTTTAATGATTGATGGCGGAAAACAAAGGTGGGGATTGATAAAAATATGTCGCGAACAAGGGTAATAGTACCCATGATCCATTAGACTGCAATTGGAGGGCACAACCATCTCAGCCAACTTAACTTTCAATTTGTTCAACGCTTGTGCTTTTCGTAATGGGGAGTCTCCAAGTTTTGATTCAATTTATTAGAATGATTGCTACTATCTGCTTGATGAATGGAATGTGAAGATTATATAAAACAGTAGGATTTTCAGTTTGTATGCCCGTCCAGTAACTGAGTTTTTACAGGTTTCATGATACAGTAATTGTGCAAATGTGTTATACTTTCTAATTACTTTTGCAGTGCCATTTGATTGTTAAATTTTCTATTGGGCATGCTTCTCAGATCCAAGGCATGGAGAACTCCAAGGAGTTTGCTGACAAGCTGTTCAGGATATGTCGAGGCTGAGGAACATTGAGCCGGATGAAGGCATTAACAAGGATCGGCTCAGAGAGGTCTAGACGGAGATTACTGACCACATCTTGGACTAAGCTATGTTCAGTTTAAGTCAATCTAACATACTGATAAAAAAATTCCTTTGGGTGTCTCACATTAACAGGTGGAACATGAACATTGATGGGATGCTCACAGAAGATGAGGTCAAGAAGGTGGCTACGCAAATGATCACAGAGAAGACTACTGCTGGTTCGTCTTCCCCGCCCTTTAAATATGTTCACGTCTGCACATCAATCTATCGATATTGTTTGGGATATTTTTCCAGGGCCTTTTGATCGACCATGCCATTCAAAAAGCTCTTTAGTGCAGTTTGCAACAACAAAAATCAGAGGATTGGTCGTTTGTAAGGGTGGATATCTCAGAGGTGGCTGCCACCCGGATTGGAATTTAATTCAATCTATTTCCCTGTCTGAAGTTTCATACTAGATGTATGTTCCTGTGATATGATTTGTTTATGGAGATGGAGAGATGTGACTTTCAGAGTGACATAAATTCAGAGTCCTTCTATTGAAATCTAGAGGATCGGTTGCATTTTTGTTGAGGTACTAGAAGAACTTTGTTTTGTGTTAACAATGGTGTCCTTTTGTGCATTCATATTCCCTGAGTGCCCACTGCTATGTTGTAGTTCCTTTTCCAACCAAGTTATTGTTGTATTCATTTTGACAGAACAGATACCAAGTGTACACACTTTGCGATTAAACCAAAGACACCAAAGCGCTAAGAGCGCACTGAATTGTTGGACCGAAAAATATATAGATAATTCATCTGTCAAGCATCGGAAACTAACCCACTATGACAGTCACATGAATAGATACAAAAATTGCCAAGCAATCTGCAAAGTATATACAAACTGATCTGTATGAATACCACAAAAAAAGGTTGTGCCTGCATGAGGACTGCATTCGCAGTGTGGGCAAATAATCGATTATGGAATATGTGCAGTTCTTGCGAGGTATTCTGAAGAATTTAAATCAGCGGCAATGAGTGGCGATCATGAAGCAGGAAAAGGTGTGGGTGCAATTGTGGTACAGCAGCCCCGCTGCCCCACCACGCAGCACTTGCATTGGACAGAGCTGGCCTTGGGATCAATCAAACTAAATTCTGTAGCCTCGTACTTGGAGCAAAAGGGTGAATATTCTGCAGGTGCCGTCGCAAGGGACAGCAGAGGGCATGTTGTTATTTCTATCTAAATGTTGTGTAGTTCTTGCGAGGTATTCTGAATATTCTGCAGGTGCTGTCGCAGGTGTTGAGGAGGCCGAAGCAAAAGCAGCCCTCATTGGATTGCATGCTCTCAAGGATCTACAGGGCCCCGTGATTTTGGAACTTGACTGCCAAATTCGGATTAAGGAACTGATGACAGGGAGGCAGTCCCTCTCCCCCTGCTATGGACTGCGAAGAGACATCAAGCAAGCACTAACAAACTTCTCGGATCATAGTATCAGTAGTGTGGGGAGATTGTGCAATGCCCTTGCTGATGAGCTTGCAGCGTTGGCCAAGAATTCAGAACACCAGGAGAGGATTGCGGACGTACCGGACTGCCTCCGCCCGCTTATGATCTCTGAATTTGTGGTTTCAGCAGAGTAGCTTTACTACTCTGAATCTCAAAAAGAAAAAGGTTGTGCCTCTCCCTGGGATAATCATGGCAATTTCAAGGGGTAAAATTAAGGGAGAATTACCCGTAGGGGATAGAGCCAACGGCGGCCGCGTTGGAGCCCACATGTTCACCACGACCATCGAACGCGGAGACGGTGCCCCCGCCGGCCTCAAAGTTATCGTCGTCGTCTGCTTCCTCGCCCTCGAAGAGCCTCCATGATGCTGGACCCCCGCCACCCCTGCGTAAGCCACCGGCAACCGAAGCCAACAGGACCTCGCATGAGATGAGCTCCTCCCGTGGTCTTGCGCCGCCGTCAGCCCGCGAGTCACCGGCCACCTCGCCGAAGATGAGCACCGCCGCGGATCCGGCCGGAACGGGACCGGATTGAGCACCAGCGCCCGGATCAATGAGTCCCTGCGTCCGTCGTCGTCCGTCGCGCCGCACCCAGCTCATCGGAGCCCCGAGCCCCGCGCTGCACCTCTCCTGCATCCCCAGCCTGCACTTATCCCGGTGCTCGAGGCCGCCACCATTGGGGCCGCTCCTCTTACTTGAGCGTCATTCGCCATGGACCTATCGTACTCCTCCAGCCAAGGCTGTTGCGGGACCAGCGGCGATCTTCGTCGCGCGGCAATTGCCGATGCATGCGACAAATGCGGTGGTCGATGGTCGGAGTCGCACGGTTGCGGCAGGAGCTCATCGACGCGCGCGGCGGATGCGCCGGGGGGAGGCGAGACCGGGAGCGAGAGAGGTTGAGTGAGTGGAGAGGAGAGGAGAGACCGAGAGAGTACTGGGGGATAAGGTAGCGTTCCGTTTGGTGCCGAATGAAACAAATTTTTGTTTTCTGAGAATTCCTTTTTTAGGTGTTATAGATTGGGGGCTGGTAGGGCCGTGCTGGATAGCTAATTTGGGCCTTGGATCAACAACGTTTGCTCTACGACAAAATATAGATAATTAAAGTATATATATACCTCACAAAAAAATTAAAGTATATATATAATTATACATTAAACATGGTTCATACAAATAAATATTTTTATACTTACTAGATATATTGAGAGTATCACAAAAATATTGAAAGAAGAAACCGAATATACTTGGTTTATGTTGGTTTGCTTGCATGTTTTTATCTTTTGTTGGACAATTTTCCATAGCGTATATAAATAATTTAAAATGATTTAAGAAAGTTTAGATGACTACTTATTTATATATGAACATTATTGTTGGTTGTTTTCCCCAAGAGAAATGCAACATCTTTTTTTAATAATATGGAAAAGGTTTTCTTTTTTACAACATAAAACAGTTGTGTTAGTTTCACTTTTATTTTTATTATACATTATATATTTTTATTTATATGATGCAGTAGAAAATTCCATTTATATTTCATCGGAGATAGAAAGTGATACATGATAATACAAAAAGGTGTATTTTTTATATTTTTTTCAGAATATAGGAGAGATAGATATGTATTTTGGAGATGCACAAAAAGAATCCATCGATAAAGGTTCCGAAGCGACACCGTTGAAAAGGGCCAAAAATTCACAAGTTTTTACAACATAATGATGTGAAAGCGGTGATATCACATAACAAACCAAAAAAAAGATGCCAATTTCAATGTTATCGTACAAGGTATTTTTCAATATTATTATTGATCTTTCCTTTGTCATATTTCCTTTTGTATTCAACTAATTTGGCTCATTTTGTTTACTAATTTGGCTCATTTTTGTATCATGTCGACAGACTATGTTTGTATCCCTAGAGATATTACGCTCATCAAAATAATCATGTCTGCTCCAAAAAAACCAAGTTCGTGGACATTGCAAGTGAAGTGGACTTCAATTATTAATTAATTGTGTCCGTGTTATATTGTCTGTATGTGTAAAATTTAACATGTATTATCTTTATATAACTCTTACAAAATATTTTAAGAGCCCGTGTCAACGCACGGGCATTCGACTAGTAGTACTAGACTCCCACGTGAGGAGGAATCAACAAATAAACAGGATCGAGATGGACTCTTGATTAATTAGATCAAGATGGATTATTACTAGTAGTACTCGACTCCAAGGAATCAACAGGTACTACCACCAGTTGATGCACATTGAGGAGTGATTAGATCCGCGTGTGTGTGCGTCTCTTTGACCACCACCCATGAAAACATGAAGACACCGGACATCAGACGCCGCCTAATAGACGCCGCCTAATAGATTGGAGATCAACACGAACTTGTAAACAAAAACTCCATGCAAACCAACAGGAATAATTCTCACAAAAAATAATTGACGAGGAACAAATTTAACTGGAAAAAGAACACCTTATTTGGCATGGGTTGAAGATCTCATCGTTCCGTGACAACACCTAATATGCTTTCAATAAAAGCATCAATGTCAGTTCTAAATCCGGCATATCTTGACTAATTTTTATGCATTATTGTTGTAGATGCTCATTATTTCACACAGGTTAACTACACACTCTGAAAGGCCGTATTTGCCAGACTACCTCAAGAGATTACCGAAGGAAGACTCATAAAACCTATAGAAAAACTTGATAAGTCTTCAAGATGGCTCAACTCCGGCAGAAGATGGCGAACTTCACCCAGAGGCTAGGAGAATGCTTATCTAAAGCTTTCTAAACTTGTTAATCATGGTCCGACTCATGGTTTTGTTGATCATGGTATACTTCATATATTTATAATGGATTAAGGACCAAATCTTTTGACGGCTTACAAAATAAGCCGTCTCTTTCATAGGTTTTTTCATAAAGCGCCTATCTTATTCATTCGGGTTTCTAAAATCGTAATGAGAAAACTAATTTAGAAGTCTCGACATATTTAGGGGGCAACTAAATTTTTTGCTAGGGAGAGGCAGTTTATTTTTTAAGCCGCCCAAAAGAACTGACCCTAAATGGTGAATCAAAATATGCTCTTGATTGGAACCGAATTGGCTTTCGAGTTTGTTGGATCAGTTGAACTTGCAGCAGCGGGAGCAAATCTTATTCCTTTTTTGGTGAGCTTTCGCATCTAAGAAATGACTTAATTTTTAGAACGGGTAAGGAGTCCATTACTAACTTGGCAAACTTCTTGGAAAATTATTGGTCCTCTTACACAGCCAATCATGACTCTATTCCATTGGATTCTTGCAACAAAGGTAAGAATAAGGTGAGAGGTGTTATTGTGGATTTTGCTCTAGTGAAAGAGCATGTGGTGTGGAAATCGCCTCCTGCTGACTATATCAAGATCAATGTTGACGCTAGTTTTGTGGCTAGTATTAATGCCACTAGTGTGGGGGTTATTGCTAGAAATTCGATTGGCGAAATTATCATTTCTTCATGGAACTTTATTGGCCATGTACCAGTGTCAATGAAGCAGAGCTCCACGCCTGCCTAGCAGGACTTTATATCGGTATTGCCCTCAACCAGTCTATTATTTTGGAGAATGACTATGCTTTTGTACCTTCTTTTCTTGCAAATGAAAAGCTTGACAGATCCCCTCTCGTTGATCTGAAGAAAGTCTCTGAGTATCGCCAAGTTGTTCCAAAGTTTGAGTTTTTCGAAATATAGTTTTAGTAGTAGGTCCGATGTGTTAACTCTGTCCCACCCTGCATGGCGTATGCTATAACGCATGATTGTAATAACCTTTTTATTAATTAATTAATATATGGGGTGTTTAAAAAAATATGCTCTTGATTGTAGCAATAGGACTATTCATGTCTTTGACTGTAGAGGAAGGTGAATGTCTTATACAGACCATAGTAACTACCAGCGGTCCAGGCTCTTCATTCGCCGAGGAAGAGCTCATTTGCTTCGATGACGATGATGATTATGAGGAGGGTGGTCGTCCAAGGGGAAGAAACCAATGTGCGGCAACGGGGAGGGCATCATCCATGTGTTGTCCTAGGGGTCTTCCAAGGGGAAGGAGCCCGTGATCATCTCCGGCGATGAGTAGTAGTTCGTTTTTGCTAATTACCCTACTTTCTCTAGTAGTTGATACCATGCGATGTTTAACTATGTTATGTTTATTTCAGTTATGCATAATGTGATGTTTAAACATGCACTATCCACTTTAGTTATCCAAATCAGACTCAATGGCTATGTGGTTGCTGTTAAACCTGTTGTAGTTAACATGCCTTTTAATATTTAATAACTTTGTTGGCTTACTGGGATGTTAAATATTCACAATCAATCTATTAATGATAGTGTGGCAGTTTTATTTTCTTTCAGTTTGTACTTACGTGGGGCGACAATGGGAGATGTAGTGTACCATCGAGATTAGCTTCATCAAATGGCTTATACTAAATCATTGTGCAATTACAATCTACTTTCTAATACATACTGTTTGCATGTGTGTACATATGTCAAGAGGTATAGATCCACACTCCCTCGACCTTTTTTATGCATAAGGCAATGAGATATTAATGAACATAAATCAGTTAAGGAAACTAAGAAAGATGGTAAGTATGAGACACTGATGATGACAATTAAACTCTTTGTTTACGTTTTATCCAAGACCATGTGAACTTTAGGATGATAAAAACTATGAACTTTCTTTTTCCTGCCCACAATGAGTATTTAGGCAACAATATCCGAATATTTTCATTATATTGATTCTCAAACCAGTTTACTGAAGGTTACCTTGAACAACATGATTGGTGCTGATGCAAACAAAACTAAAATATTTCACTTGATGACTATAATGAATTAGAAGTATTCCTCAAGATGGTGAAGGATGAGCGGACGATCATCACAAGTGGTTGCATTAAAGTTATGTGCGCCTTTGGTATGAAGGAGCACACAATATGGTCATTCAACTTCTTCGTCTAGACCAACAACACAACGTTTTTCTGGTAGACACGCCGCCTTACAACACATAATGAGAGTTACCCACACTGGTAAGATGGTCTTTCTCGGTCTTAGCGATCACAAGCAACTATCAGCAAGCCATGGCGAAGATAGTTGTGACAGAGGAGGCAAGATGGCTGAAGCCGGACCCAAAGTTTGTCAAACTTAATGTGGACGCGGCCTTTTTTACGGACGAAGGAGTTGGAGCTACGGCAGCAATTATTAGAGATAAACGAGGTATTTTTCTCACAGCTCAATGTAACTTTATCCCCTATGCAGCGGACGCAATGTCATCAGAGACAATGGCGATGAGAGACGGACTAAACTTGGCAAATAGCCTAGGGTTCCAGCGAGTTGAAGCGGAATCTGACTCGCTAACGGTGATCAACTGCTGTTTCGGTCAGAGTACTTGGTAGGACGCGGCGGCAGCGATATTTGCAGAATGTGTGGACCTACCTTGATTGAGAAGGTCAAGTTTAAGCATTGTTTTCGATCATCAAATCGAGCGCCACATGTTCTAGCTAGGTTTAGTTATTGTAATAAAGTTTCTTCTAGTTGGACCGACGAGCCTTCAGATTGTCTGATGAGCAAGCTCGTAGATGATGTATCTCTAGTGATTAATCAATAAAGCTAGCCATGATGGCCTTCCTTAAAAAAACACAACGTTTTTCGTCTCTTTAATGCTGCTATGGTCCTTGTTTTAATTTGGTGCTCCTGTAATGTTTGAATGTATGCTATTGTGATTTGAATTATGCAAAGGTGTTTGAACCTGTGTAGATTGAATATGCATGCTGAATATGAAACATGCGATTGCCTATTTTCGAATACAAATTCTGAAGAATTTCCAATTGTAGGAATTAAATTATGGAAACAGCCCAGTTGTGCTGGTCGTTACAGTGCACACAGTATTCAAAAACGAAACGTGCGCGATGAACCAGCTCACATGCTTTAACTGCGTTTGGTACCGTTGGAAGTTCACCGATACCATGCGATGTGGTTGACGGGTGATCTTTAGCCATGCCGTAATGCTCGAAACGCAGGGGTTAATTAAGTCGGGCTCTCTTCCTCCGTGTACTGCAGGTGTGGCGCCTACAACTTGTACCGTACTAGCAAGGAGTGAAATCGATCGCTACAAAAAGGTTCTCGTTCGAGAGTTCGTACGTTTCGATTACACTCCGTCCAGTGCAGCTAGGCTAGGGCGCTAGGCTAGGCAGCAGACATGATAACCGTCCCGCTTGTTGTCGCGCTGTTCAACTCGCCCTTCGTCCTCACCACCCTCTCCTTCCTCCTCTTCACCCTCCTCGTCTCCAACACGTGCAGCAATGTTGCTGCCCGGGGAACGTTGCCTCCGTCGCCGCCCAGCCTGCCAGTCTTCGGCCACCTTCGTCTACTCGGGAGCCTGCCGCACAGGAGCCTCCGGTCACTGGCCGCGTCCTACGGCCCGGTCATGTACCTACGCCTCGGGCGTGTGCCCACCGTCGTGGCGTGCTCCGCGGCCGCCGCGGAGGAGGCCATGAAGACCCGCGACCTGGCCTTCGCCAGCCGCCCCAAGCTGTTCATGGTCGACCGGTTCTACTACGGCACCGGCGGCATCGGCTTCGCTCCGTACGGCGAGCACTGGCGCCAGGCCCGCCGCGTCTGCGTCACCCACATGCTTAACCCGCACCGCCTCCTGTCCTTCAGGCGCGTCCGGGGGCAGGAGGTCGCCGCCCTCGTCGACCGGGTCCGCCGCGCCGGTACCGTCGTGAACCTGAGCGACAACCTCATCGTCTACTCTTTCACCGCCATCTCTCGCGCCACCTTTGGCGACACGGACTACGGGATCGACGGCGAGGAGGGGGGAGCGAGGCTGAGGAAGGTGTTCGCCGAGATCGAGGAGCTTCTCGGCACGGCCCCCATGGGGGAGAAGGTGCCATGGCTGCGGTGGGTCGACGTCCTGACGGGACTGGAGCGGAAGACGAGGCGCGCGTTCGAGGAGATGGATGGACTGCTCGAGCGGGTCATCACGGACCATCGCCAAAAGAGCGGCGCCGGGGACAACGACCAGCGTGACTTCGTGGACGTGCTGTTAGGGGCCAACGAGCTCGACACGAACGGCATCAAGGCCATCATCCTGGACATGCTTGCCGCCGCCACGGATTCAACGTTCACGTTGCTGGAATGGGCCATGGCGGAGCTCATCAACCACCCGCAAGAAATGCGCAAGCTCCAGGACGAGGTCCGCACGGCCGTCGGCGACGCCGGCCACGTCACCGAGGATCATCTACCGGATCTACGCTACCTGAAGGTCGTCGTCAAGGAGACCCTCCGGATCCACCCTCCCACGCCGCTCCTCCTGCCCCGGGAGACGGTCGAGGACACCCAGCTGCTCGGCTACCACGTCCCGGCAGGCACGCGGGTGCTGATCCACGCCTGGGCCATCGGCCGTGACCCGGCGACGTGGGGCGACCGCGCCGAGGAGTTCGTGCCGGAGAGGTTCTTGGAGTACACCCACGAGATGGGGCAAGACTTCGCGTTCTTGCCCTTCGGCGCCGGGAGGAGAGGTTGCCCCGGGGTCAAGTTCGCCATGCCGTCCAACGAGCTGGCCCTCGCGAGCCTGGTGTACCATTTCGACTGGGAGCTAGCCGGCGGGAGGAAGCCGCCCGTGGACATGACCGAGCTGCACGGGCTCTCCGTGGGCCTGAAGACGCCTCTGCTTCTGGCTGCTAAACCGTGGTCAGGCCGTGGTGTCGAATGAGAGAAAAGCGTCTCTACATGCTTCTTCTAAGTAGTACGAGCTAGCTCAGAGCTCGGATGATCATTATCGACCAAGTCTAGTAATGTACTCCTTCATGTATTGTTCACTTGTTAATTTCCTTACCCGTATTTGTTGAGCAGTAACTTCAAACTGGGACATGGCCTTTCAGTATCATTTCTTTTTGCACTCTGTGTGTACGCGTTTATAGCACCACTAATGGCAAATTGAAATAAATTTTTTTTTCTTAAAAAGGAGGATGACCCCCGGCCTCTGCATCTGGGAGATGCATACTGTCACTTTATTGATTATTCTCGAGGACCTTACAAAGTATTACAACAATGTGCCTGAATCCACCATCTTGTCAACACATGCCACTACTCCTATCCAAAATGATGAAGGGGTGCTACCTGCGCCACTACCCAAACCACTCAACTAAGCCTAACATCAAAAGCCGGAAGCCGAAACATATTTGGAAGCCCCAGCCGAGCCACATACCGGGTCTGAGGCACAATCCGGTCAGACGCACTCGTGTGTCGCCGCCGCCATCTTCCATAGGTCCGTCTTCAGATCATATTGAGGCTTGTACCTTGTCTGGCCACTTTGCCATCGACGTCACCATGACGCCAGACAGCAACCTCCTCCTGCGCGAGTCCATCTCCGTGGATCGGACGCCGAGCCTCCACAACGCCATGCCGCCGATATCCGCCGCCATCGATGTGTGAGATGAAGCACCGCTCCACCACCCCCCTAGCCAGCACTTACTCCAAAACGATGCCCTCAGGAGGAAAAGCAATAAAACGCCATCATCATCCGATCCGGAAGACCCAGATCTAGGATTTCCCCCAGAGCATCCCGAGCCTGATGACGCAGACTGCAACGACGATGCCTTGACAAGGGCACGGCATCTAAGACGCCGCCATCGTCCGCCATGACCGTAGTCGGTGCGATTTTCATCGGCAGTTGCTCCACCAGACATGCGCCGATGTCGCTGGTCCCCTCAACCGTAGCAAACTCCAAAATAATGCCCTAAAGAGGGACTACGACGCAAAAGCGCCGCCATCGCTCGATCCCAAGGAGATATAGGGTTTCCCCCGTAGTTGTCCGCGCTGTCAAGGGCCAGACAAGGGTAGAATCCTGCGGATCTGCCCAGCTGCCGACGAGTCGCACCCACCACCGTGCCGACGGTTGACCAGCGATCAATCCGGCCGCACCGCCGCAAACCGATCCGGTCACGCCGCCTCCGTCCCTGGCGGCCGCGACGCACCAGATCGCAAGGCCTCCTGCCACAGGGAATCGACGTCGCCGGCGCCGCCACCACCCGCCGTGGCGACCGGCCCGCGCCAGCCCCACCCGAGCGAGAGGGCCCGAGTCTCCGCCGCCGCCGCCGCCGGCGACGGCTAGGCTTCGCCTGGCCGCGCCCTTGGACGGCGGCGAGGGAGGAAGAGGAGGAGTGGGGGAGGTTCGGCGACGATGGGATCTGGGGCCTCCTGGTCGCCCACGCGGGTGGCGGCTCGGGAGGGAGACGTACGGGACATGATGGGATCTCTTAAAAATAGGGGAGAATTTCACTTTCCCAGTCTCTGCACCAACTAAGGATGCATACGATCATTTTTAGTATGAGTACCAAGATAAACATGGTCCTCAGATTTTTTTTAAATGAGTATCAAGATATTTTTTTATGAGTGGTTCCACCACACACCAAACCTGATCCTCAATAATGGGGAAAACCCCTGTGCATCACTTGTCAATTTTAAAAATTAAACTCGGGTCGTTAGGCTGCACAATCGCATGCCCAACCATTGAGCCAAGGCTCTCTTTGCAAATTAAAATAACATTCTCAAAAAAAAAAAGTCAGACATGATTTGAAGCTATACGGTGGGTGGTATTGCAAAGAAGCAAGCCTGCAGTGTGTTGGGCAATCTTAGGGAAGCACAATTGGCCACAGTAGAAAAATAATTCGTACGGGAACATGTGGCAAGATTGAATCCTTGGCCTGTTTTTCTCGCTAAAGGATGAAGTGCAAATCGAGTTCAAAGCTTTGTTTCAACTACATCTCGTAATCTAATGCATAACTTGGTAGAAAAATAATTCGATGTAATGCAAATGTGTGAAGCGATGTGTTCAAAATCAATACAATTACTGAACTACTACCATTCTTGAATAAAAAATGCACGCTACCAATGTAGCTAGAATTTTAAATTTGGACATTCGTTTGTTTATTTGCTGACTTGATCTCAACAAACAAATAACACCCTGTAATCATCACACGTCTCGAACAAATAACACTTCGTAATCATCACACATCTTGAGAGAAAACACTGTCTTTTCAAGCGTCAACACCAATAAGAAGTGGTGGATGCGCTTTGTTGTGTCGTTGGTGTTGTTGGGTTTTCGTAAAAAAATTGCTCCCTCTATTCCAACATATCATGTGTATTTTTTTGAAAAATCAAACCTCTTTAAGTTTAATCAAATATGTAGAGAAATATATCAATATTCATACTATCAAATCGGCGTCATTAGATTCATCATGAAATAATTTCATATTATATATATTTAGTATTGTGGATGTTGATATTTTTGACTCTAAATTTGATCAAAGTAAAAGGAATTTGACTTTTCAAACACCATATATTTTGAAATTGAGGGAATATTTGGTTTGATTAGTGAGGGAGATGGTGGAGTGTGTTTTCTCTCTATTTATAATGTGGTGTTTGATGAGCCTTTCGCAGTGTATTCTATGTTAAGTGCTAACCAATCCACATTTATGTGGCGAAATTTTCTACGTCGGTGATTGCATGTACTATATTGATGCTATAGTATCACATGGTATTGCTTTTCTTTCTTGGTGGTGAGAGGATGCATGTGACGCCCCGTGACCGATGCTCGAGAAGACTTTCTTATGTTCCGGGTTTCTCCGTGTGTTTTCATTTGTGCCTGCTCTTTTAATTTTTTTTTTGCATTGCATCTTGTTATCATATCATCATGTCATAATCTTTTGCATCTCAACTAAATAATTTGTGTGGATCTTCGATCCATTTAAATCGAGGGAAGAGTGACTTCTCTTTATAACATACCCTCCCGATAGTAGGGAGCTATATAAAATATTCCATTCGTGTGGAATTACCTTGACACACTTGCAAAATATTTTCCCCATGCCTTCGTCCCATGCATCATCTCCTTCTCTTTTCCTTATATTTCCTGTCTTTTGCTAGTCCCATTTTCCCCTTCTCTTTTAATGTCCATTCTTTTCCTATAAATTCTAGACCGTGCCAGGACCACCTCCTCCAATTTTCAGATCCTTTGGACTTGTTTTGGTAGGGTTCAAAAATGACTCAAGTTTGAATTTAATTCAAACTTGAATTATTTTTCTATCTATAATATTTGCCAAGTCCTTTTTTTCAAATTGTGCATAATGCAAGGACTCTAGATACATTCTCATATCTCTCTCACGCCTTCGCTTTATCTTTAAGCTTTTCCCACTTATTCTCTGTTTGAGGAAATTGTGAATAGAAGGAATAAGGGGGGAAGGGAGAGCCCAGCTCTAGCGGCAGCAATGCAGCCCAGCACCAATAGCAATTGGGCTGGCCTCTAAGGCCCAGTTGCCCCAGGCCCATCCTGCCCTGTTAACCTAGCCTCGACCCACATCTCCCCTCGAACCCCTCCTCCTTTTTCGTTCCTCCCAGCGCCGCCAGGAGAGCACCGCATGGTCGCGCCGTCCGACTCCCATGTCATCGATCTCCCCTCGAACCCTTTCTCTCGACCCGTGGCCTCCTCCCTCTGCTGCCCGGATCCCGCGCCGGCCCCTCCTTCCATCGCGCCTCGATCCGATCCCCTGCTGCCGCGAGCACCCGTCTCCGACGCCCGCGCCCGATCTCCCTCCGGCAGCCACGTCCAGCGCCGGCCCTGCCGCCGAGCGACGCCCGCTCTTCGATCGGGCGTCCCGCGCTGACCCCATCGCCATCGTCCATCCTGTCGCTGGAGCCCGGCGCCTCTACCTCTCCTCCGCTCCCGCCTGCTTCACCTCCCCGTGCTCCAGTTGCGCCGACGTCCGAAGCTCCAAGTCCTCCGCCTCCGTTGTTTGTCCCAAGATCCGGCGAGGTCACGGCCGGACCCAACTCCGGTGCCCCGTCACCATCGGTGCTGACCTCCACCGCAGGAGCCGCGTCGTCGCTGCCCTGTTTCTGTTTTGTTCGCCAAGTCCTGCAGGAGGCCACGCGAGCCCGCGTTGACCACGTCGGTGTGGGTCCCTTTCGCCAGCAGCCGCACGTCACACATACCTCAAGTCCCAGCGGCCTCGTTCGCCTTTGCGCTAGCCCTGCTCCAGAACCACCAAGACCGTCCAGGATTTGTCAAGAACCGGTTCGAGTATGACTATCGCCGATACCCCGAGGACACCGAGTACAACTACATAGGGTGATGCATCAAGTTCCGGGGCTGTCTACATGGTAGTACCACTACCGTCGCCAAGACCAAGATGGCGCCAAAAGTACCAAGATAAACGGGAACGACTACCGAGGTCCCTCCAAGTTCGACCAAGATTGCCGTGTACAACTACCGTCGACTCGGATTACGCCAAGTACACCGTCGGCCTTGGTTTCACCAAGACCACCTCGAGTACGACTACCACGACACCGATGACATGAACGTCTATAGAAACTCGTGCAATGATAAACATGTACCACTACCGTCGCCAAGTTCGCGAGAACCTCTACCGTCGCGAGAACGCCTACTTCCTCTACGAACTTGAATCTGTTCCGCTTGCACGCTTTGAAGGTATAACCTCGAGACGACGTCCGTGAACGAATGCTTGCGATGTTTGAGATGCTCGTGTCTGCACCGTGTCCATTGTCACTCGTTTCCTTGTCGCCAACTCGTGGGACACCTGGAATCCGGGAGCGCCCCACCATCTTCTGCACGCATCCGCACAATTCTCCTTTGCATCGGTATCTCAATCGAGTTACCGGAACCGGAACGTTGCCGTGGCACCGTTTTCGTTACCGTTGCCGTGGCACCCCTTTTCCTTTCCACCACGGTGACAAATGCTTCATAATGCTCATGCCAACTTTTTCATAAAGTTGCATAAACTTGTTCATGTCATCCGCATCATGATAACAACAATTAAAATGTTTAAATTGTTGTTGCAATAAATTACTAAGGCATATGGAGATTTACCGGATTTGTTGTTTGTTATATCCGGCCCCATTTAAAATTGTTTAGATAGATAATTCCTTTATGTTTCACCTCTTGACATGCTTAACAACATTTAATATTGTTGGGTACATAACTGAGAGAGAACTAAATAAGTCATGTGATGCTCCGTCAATATGCAACCCATTGCATATTGAGCTCCACTTAACTTGTAGTGTTGTTTGTGCACTTTGCCATGCCATGCTTCATTAAACCGGACATGCATCATAATTGTTTGTGCATCATGCCATGCTTATGTGGTGGTTGTTTACCATGATTGTTTGCTTCTTTCCGGTGCGGCTTCTTTGGGTTGGTTCCGATAACGTCGCGTTTGTGAGGAACCGTTCGACTACATCAGTTTGTCTTCTTCATGGACTCGTTCTTCTTCCTTGCGGGATTTCAGGCAAGATGATCATACCCTCGAAATCACTTCTATCTTTGCTTGCTTAGTTGCTCGCTCTTTTGCTATGCCTATGTTGCGATACCTACCACTTGCTTATCATGCCTCCCATATTATTGAACCAAGCCTCTAACCCACCTTGTCCTAGCAAACCGTTGTTTGGCTATGTTACCGCTTTGCTCAGCCCCTCTTATAGCGTTGTTAGTTGCAGGTGAAGATTGAAGTTTGTTCCTTGTTGGAACATGGAGATGTTGTTCCTTGTTGGAACATGTTTACTTGTTGGGATATCACAATATCTCTTATTTAATTAATGCATCTATATACTTGGTAAAGGGTGGAAGGCTCGGCCTTATGCCTGGTGTTTTGTTCCACTCTTGCCGCCCTAGTTTCCGTCATATCAGTGTTATGTTCCCGGATTTTGCGTTCCTTACGCGGTTGGGTAATAATGGGAACCCCTTGACAGTTCGCCTTGAATAAAACTCCTCCAGCAATGCCCAACATTGGTTTTACCATTCGCCACCTAGCCTTTTCTTTCCCTTGGGTTCTGCAGACTCAAGGGTCATCATTATTTTAACCCCCCCGGGCCAGTGCTCCTCTGAGTGTTGGTCCAACCTGTCAGCTGCCGGTGGCCACCAGGGGCAACTCTGGGCTGGCCTACCCGTACCTAAGACAATCTGGGTGTGCCCTGAGAAAGAGATATGTGCAGCTCTCCTATCGGGATTTGTTGGCACATTCGGGCGGTGTTGCTGATTTAGTTTTACCTTGTCGAAAAGTCTTGTAACCGGGATTCTGAGTCTGATCGGGTCTTCCCGCTAGAAGGAATATCCTTCGTTGACCGTGAGAGCTTGTGATGGGCTAAGTTGGGACACCCCTGCAGGGATTTGAACTTTCGAAAGCCGTGCCCGCGGTTATGGGCAGATGGGAATTTGTTAACGTCCGGTTGTAGAAAACCTAAAGTTGACCTTAATTAAAATGCATCAACCGCGTGTGTTACCGTGATGGTCTTTTCTCGGCGGAGTCCGGGAAGTGAACACGGTGTTGGAGTAATGTTTGATGTAGGTTGTTCTAGGATCACTTCTTGATCATAGTTTCACGATCGTGTTTTGCCTTCTCTTCTCGCTCTCATTTGCGTATGTTTAGCCACCATATATGCTAGTCGCTTGCTGCAGCTCCACATATTACCTTGTCTTTCCTACAAGCTTAAATAGTCTTGATCGCGAGGGTGCGAGATTGCTGAGTCCCCATGACTCACAGATACTTCCAAAACCAGCTTGCAGGTGCCGTTGAACAGTGCATATGATGCAACCAAGCTCAAGGAGGAGCTCGATGAAGATCTTGTCCTTTATGTTGTTTCGTTCTAGTTGATCAGTAGTGGAGCCCAGTTGGGGTCGATCGGGGACCTTGTCGCATTTGGGGTTCTTCTTTTATTTTGGTTCCGTAGTCGGACCTTGATTGTATTTGGATGATGTAATGCTTTATTCATGTATTGTGTGAAGTGGCGATTGTAAGCCAACTATGTATCTTTTTCCCTTATGTATTACATGGGTTGTGTGAAGATTACCTCACTTGCGACATTGCTTTCAATGCGGTTATGCCTCTAAGTCGTGCTTCGACACGTGGGAGATATAGCCGCATCGAGGGCATTACAATGCATGAGATTGATATGTTTTATATACCAATTGTCGCCAATTGGTTTGGAAAGTCGTTAACCCGATCAAAATGTGAACCTAATCCAAAATTTATTCCTCAATCAAATGGGAGATCTTTAAAGTTAGGAAGCATAGTGAATTAAAAGGATGAGTGAGAGTGCTCATTGTAAAATTGTTGATTGGGTCAAAATCAGACGAGCCAATTTTAAACTGGAGACCTTGATTGATTGTGAGGTCTTAAAAATTAGGAAGCATGGAGTAATTATGACTAATTTTTCAACAGCGAGTCCTTTCAGATTCTACAATGCATCAAGTAACATGATTATGTTGGTCGATGTTTGATCGTGAAATGTTAGGTTCATTCATGAACACCTTTTGTAAACTATTCATGATTTTTGCATTCTTGTGCTTTGTTTCCCAGAACTTTGCAATTTTGTTAGGCACATTTAAAGATACGACTCAATTGCATCATCATGAGGGTGTGCTATTTCGATAAAAGATGGATTTTATGGACTCGAGATGAGCATCAAATGGATGCAAACACAATGAGTACACACCCGACCTTTGCATAACTAGGATGTACAAAATCAACACCAACACGCACAAAACCCGTTGGCAAATAGCAGACTCATATAAGATCAATGCTATGCCTAAGCAAGAAAAAAACCTAACAGACTAAAACAATGACCATATCCACACCAACCATTTCATGATAGCACAAGCACAAGGATGTTCTTCAACAACAATGCCTTTAGGAAGGAAACAATGCTCAAACGTTGCCATTGCCGGATCCGACCGCCAAAGGCCAAATTCTAAGTTTTCACCCTGAAGAACCAGTCCGAGAATATCTGAGCAATGCCTTCAACAAGGTTATGATGCAAGAACTGAAGGAAATATGCCCTAGAGGCAATAATAAAGTTATTATTTATTTCCTTATATCATGATAAATGTTTATTATTCATGCTAGAATTGTATTAACCGGAAACATAATACATGTGTGAATACATAGAACAACAGAGTGTCACTAGTATGCCTCTACTTGACTAGCTCGTTAATCAAAGATGGTTATGTTTCCTAACCATGAACAAAGAGTTGTTATTTGATTAACGAGGTCACATCATTAGTTGAATGATCTGATTGACATGACCCATTCCATTAGCTTAGCACCTGATCGTTTAGTATGTTGCTATTGCTTTCTTCATGACTTATACATGTTCCTATAACTATGAGATTATGCAACTCCCGTTTACCGGAGGAACACTTTGGGTACTACCAAACGTCACAACGTAACTGGGTGATTATAAAGGAGTACTACAGGTGTCTCCAATGGTAGGTGTTGGGTTGGCGTATTTCGAGATTAGGGTTTGTCACTCCGATTGTCGGAGAGGTATCTCTGGGCCCTCTCGGTAATGCACATCACATAAGCCTTGCAAGCACTGCAACTAATATGTTAGTTGTGAGATGATGTATTACGAAACGAGTAAAGAGACTTGCCAGTAACGAGATTGAACTAGGTATTGGATACCGACGATCGAATCTCGGGCAAGTAACATACCGATGACAAAGGGAACAACGTATGTTGTTATGCGGTCTGACCGATAAAGATCTTCGTAGAATATGTAGGAGCCAATATGGGCATCCAGGTCCCGCTATTGGTTATTGACCGGAGACGTGTCTCGGTCATGTCTACATTGTTCTCGAACCGTAGGGTCCGCACGCTTAACGTTACGATGACAGTTATTATGAGTTTATGCATTTTGATGTATCGAAGGTTGTTCGGAGTCCCGGATGAGATCACGGACATGACGAGGAGTCTCGAAATGGTCGAGACGTAAAGATTGATATATTGGAAGCCTATGTTTGGACATAGGAAGTGTTCCGGGTGAAATCGGGATTTTACCGGAATACCGGGAGGGTTACGGAACCCCCCGGGAGACTAATGGGCCTATTGGGCCTTAGTGGAAAAAAGAGAAAAGGGGCAGCCCATAGCTGGCCGGCGCCCCCCCTTTCCCCAAGTCCTAGTAGGACTAGGATAAGGGGCCGGCCCCCCCTTCTCTCTCCTTTTCCCCGAGAGTCCTAATTGGAATAGGATTGGAAGGGGGAGTCCTACTCCCGGTAGGAGTAGGACTCCCCCTGCGCCTCCCTCTCCCTGGCCGGCCGGCCCCCCTCCTCCAACCTTTATATACGAGGGCAGGGGACACCCCAAGACACCCAAGTTGATCCTTGAGATCGTTCCTTAGCCGTGTGCGGTGCCCCCTGCCACCAAATTCCACCTCGATCATACCGTTACAGTGCTTAGGCGAAGCCCTGCGTCGGTAGTACATCAAGATCGTCACCACGCCGTCGTGCTGACGGAACTCTTCCTCGACGCTTTGCTGGATCGGAGCCCGAGGAACGTCATCGAGCTGAACGTGTGCTAAGAACTCGGAGGTGCCGGAGTAACGGTGCTTGGATCGGTCGGATCGGAAAGAAGACGTACGACTACTTCCTCTACATTGTGTGATCGCTTCCGCAGTCGGTCTGCGTTGGTACGTAGACAACACTCTCCCCTCTCATTGCTGTGCATCACCATGATCTTGCGTGTGCGTAGGAAAATTTTCGAAATTACTGCGTTCCCCAACAGTGGCATCCGAGCCTAGGTTTTATGGTTTGATGTTATTTGCACGAGTAGAACACAAGTGAGTTGTGGGCGATACAAGTCATACTGCCTACCAGCATGTCATACTTTGGTTCAGCGGCATTGTTGGGTGAGACGATCCGGACCAACCTTACGCGTACTCTTACGCGAGACCGGTTCCCTCGACGTGCTTTGCACATAGATGGCTTGCGGAAGACTGTCTCTCCAACTTTAGTTGAACCAAGTGTGACTACGCCCGGTCCTTGAGAAGGTTAAAACGGAGTCTATTTGACGAACTATCGTTGTGGTTTTGATGCGTAGGTGAGATGAGTTCTTACTTAAGCCCGTAGCAGCCACGTAAAACTTGCAACAACAAAGTAGAGGACGTCTAACTTGTTTTTGCAGGGCATGTTGTGATGTGATATGGTCAAGGCATGATGCTGATTTTATTGTATGAGATGATCATGTTTTGTAACCGAGTTATCGGCAACTGGCAGGAGCCATATGGTTGTCGCTTTATTGTATGCAATGCAATCGCGATGTAATGCTTTACTTTATTACTAAACGGTAGTGATAGTCGTGGAAGCATAAGATTGGCGAGACGACAACGATGCTACGATGGAGATCAAGGTGTCGCGCCGGTGACGATGGTGATCATGACGGTGCTTCGGAGATGGAGATCACAAGGACAAGATGATGATGGCCATATCATATCACTTATATTGATTGCATGTGATGTTTATCCCTTTTTATGCATCTTATCTTGCTTTGATTGACGGTAGCATTATAAGATGATCTCTCACTAAAAATTATCAAGAAGTGTTCTCCCTGAGTATGCACCGTTGCCAAAGTTCGTCGTGCCCAGACACCACGTGATGATCGGGTGTGATAAGCTCTACGTCCAAATACAACGGGTGCAAAACAGTTGCACACGCAGAATACTCAGGTTATACTTGACGAGCCAAGCATATACAGATATGGCCTCGGAACACGGAGACCGAAAGGTCGAGCGTGAATCATATAGTAGATATGATCAACATAACGATGTTCACCATTGAAAACTACTCCATTTCACGTGATGATCGGTTATGGTTTAGTTGATTTGGATCACGTGATCACTTAGAAGATTAGAGGGATGTCTATCTAAGTGGGAGTTCCTAAGTAATTTGATTAACTGAACTTAAACTTATCATGAACTTAGTACCTGATAGTATCTTGCTTGTTTATGTTGATTGTAGATAGATGGCTCGTGCTATTGTTCCGTTGAATTTTAATGCGTTCCTTGAGAAAGCAAAGTTGAAAGATGATGGTAGCAATTACACGGACTGGGTCCGTAACCTGAGGATCATCCTCATTGCTGCACAGAAGAATTACGTCCTGGAAGCACCGCTGGGTGACAGGCCTGCTGCTGGAGCAACGCCAGATGTTATGAACGTCTGGCAGAGCAAAGCTGATGACTACTCGATAGTTCAGTGTGCCATGCTTTACGGCTTAGAATCGGGACTTCAACGACGTTTTGAACGTCATGGAGCATATGAGATGTTCCAGGAGTTGAAGTTAATATTTCAAGCAAATGCCCGAATTGAGAGATATGAAGTCTCCAATAAGTTCTATAGCTGCAAGATGGAGGAGAACAGTTCTGTCAGTGAGCATATACTCAAAATGTCTGGGTATAATAATCACTTGATTCAGATGGGAGTTAATCTTCCAGATGACTGCGTCATTGACAGAATTCTCCAATCACTGCCACCAAGCTACAAGAGCTTCGTGATGAACTATAATATGCAAGGGATGAACAAGACTATTCCCGAGCTCTTCGCAATGCTGAAAGCTGCGGAGGTAGAAATCAAGAAGGAGCATCAAGTGTTGATGGTTAGCAAAACCACTAGTTTCAAGAAAAAGGGCAAAGGGAAGAAGAAGGGAAACTTCAAGAAGAACAGCAAGCAAGTTGCTGCTCAGGAGAAGAAACCCAAGTCTGGACCTAAGCCTGAAACTGAGTGCTTCTACTGCAAGCAGACTGGTCACTGGAAGCGGAACTGCCCCAAGTATTTGGCGGATAAGAAGGATGGCAAAGTGAGAAAAGGTATATGTGATATACATGTTATTGATGTGTACCTTACTAGAGCTCGCAGTAGCACCTGGGTATTTGATACTGGTTCTGTTGCTAATATTTGCAACTCGAAACAGGGACTACGGAATAAGCGGACGCTGGCAAAGGACGAGGTGACGATGCGCGTAGGAAACGGTTCCAAAGTCGATGTGATCGCGGTCGGCACGCTACCTCTACATCTACCTTCGGGATTAATATTAGACCTAAATAATTGTTATTTGGTGCCAGCGTTGAGCATGAACATTATATCTGGATCTTGTTTAATGCGAGACGGTTATTCATTTAAATCAGAGAATAATGGTTGTTCTATTTATATGAGTAATATCTTTTATGGTCATGCACCTTTGAAGAGTGGTCTATTCTTGTTGAATCTCGAAGATAGTGATACACATATTCATAATGTAGAAGCCAAAAGATGCAAAGTTAATAATGATAGTGCAACTTATTTGTGGCACTGCCGTTTAGGTCATATCGGTGTAAAGCGCATGAAGAAACTCCATACTGATGGGCTTTTGGAACCACTTGATTATGAATCACTTGGTACTTGCGAACCGTGCCTCATAGGCAAGATGACTAAAACACCGTTCTCCGGTACTATGGAGAGAGCAACAGATTTATTGGAAATCATACATACCGATGTATGTGGTCCGATAAATATTGAGGCTCGTGGCGGATATCGTTATTTTCTCACCTTCACAGATGATTTAAGCAGATATGGGTATATCTACTTAATGAAACATAAGTCTGAAACATTTGAAAAGTTCAAAGAATTTCAGAGTGAGGTTGAAAATCATCGTAACAAGAAAATAAAGTTTCTACGATCTGATCGTGGAGGAGAATATTTGAGTTACGAGTTTGGTGTACATTTGAAAAATTGTGGAATAGTTTCGCAACTCACGCCACCCGGAACACCACAACGTAATGGTGTGTCCGAACGTCGTAATCGTACTTTACTAGATATGCTGCGATCTATGATGTCTCTTACTGATTTACCGCTATCGTTTTGGGGTTATGCTTTAGAGACGGCCGCATTCACGTTAAACAGGGCACCATCAAAATCCGTTGAGACGACACCTTATGAACTATGGTTTGGCAAGAAACCAAAGTTATCGTTTCTTAAAGTTTGGGGCTGCGATGCTTATGTGAAAAAGCTTCAACCTGATAAGCTCGAACCCAAATCGGAGAAATGTGTCTTCATAGGATATCCAAAGGAAACTATTGGATACACCTTCTATCACAGATCTGAAGGCAAGACTTTTGTTGCTAAATTCGGAAACTTTCTAGAGAAGGAGTTTCTCTCGAAAGAAGTGAGTGGGAGGAAAGTAGAACTTGACGAGGTAACTGTACCTGCTCCCTTATTAGAAAATAGTACATCACAGAAAACTGTTTCTGCGACACCTATACCAATCAGTGAGGAAGCTAATGATGATGATCATGAAGCTTCAGAACAAGATACTACTGAACCACGTAGATCAACCAGAGTGAGATCCGCACTAGAGTGGTACGGTAATCCAGTTCTGGAAGTCATGATGCTAGATCATGATGAACCTACGAACTATGAAGAAGCGATGGTGAGCCCAGATTCCGCAAAGTGGCTTGAGGCCATGAAATCTGAGATGGGATCCATGTATGAAAACAAAGTATGGACTTTGGTTGACTTGCCCGATGATCGGCAAGCAATTGAGAATAAATGGATCTTCAAGAAAAAGACTGACGCTGACGGTAATATTACTGTCTATAAAGCTCGACTTGTCGCGAAAGGTTTTCGACAAGTTCAAGGAGTTGACTACGATGAGACATTCTCACCCGTAGCGATGCTTAAGTCCGTCAGAATTATGTTAGCAATTGCCGCATTTTATAATTATGAAATATGGCAGATGGATGTCAAAACTGCATTCCTGAATGGATTTCTGGAAGAAGAGTTGTATATGATACAACCAGAAGGTTTTGTCGATCCAAAGGGAGCTAACAAAGTATGCAAACTCCAGCGATCCATTTATGGACTGGTGCAAGCATCTCGGAGTTGGAATAAACGCTTTGATAGTGTGATCAAAGCATTTGGCTTTATACAGACTTTTGGAGAAGCCTGTATTTACAAGAAAGTGAGTGGGAGCTCTGTAGCATTTCTAATATTATATGTGGATGACATATTGCTGATTGGAAATGATATAGAATTTCTGGATAGCATAAAGGGATACTTGAATAAAAGTTTTTCGATGAAAGACCTCGGGGAAGCTGCTTACATATTAGGCATAAAGATCTATAGAGATAGATCAAAACGCTTAATTGGACTTTCACAGAGCACATACCTTGACAAGATTTTGAAGAAGTTCAAAATGGATCAAGCAAAGAAAGGGTTCTTGCCTGTGTTACAAGGTATAAAGTTGAGTCAGACTCAATGCCCGACCACTTCAGAAGACAGAGAGAAAATGAAAGATGTTCCCTATGCTTCAGCCATAGGCTCTATCATGTATGCAATGCTGTGTACCAGACCTGATGTGTGCCTTGCTATAAGTTTAGCAGGGAGGTACCAAAGTAATCCAGGAATGGATCACTGGACAGCGGTCAAGAACATCCTGAAATACCTGAAAAGGACTAAGGATATGTTTCTCGTATATGGAGGTGACAAAGAGCTCACCGTAAGAGGTTACGTTGATGCAAGCTTTGACACTGATCCGGACGATTCTAAATCGCAAACCGGATAAGTGTTTACTTTAAACGGTGGAGCTGTCAGTTGGTGCAGTTCTAAACAAAGCGTCGTAGCGGGATCTACATGTGAAGCGGAGTACATAGCTGCTTCGGAAGCAGCAAAGGAAGGAGTCTAGATGAAGGAGTTCATATCCGATCTAGGTGTCATACCTAGTGCATCGGGTCCAATGAAAATCTTCTGTGACAATACTGGTGCAATTGCCTTGGCAAAGGAATCCAGATTTCAGAAAAGGACCAAACACATCAAGAGACGCTTCAACTCCATCCGGGATTTAGTCCAGGTGGGAGACATAGAGATTTGCAAGATACATACGGATCTGAACGTTGCAGACCCGTTGACTAAGCCTCTTCCACGAGCAAAACATGATCAGCACCAAGGCTCCATGGGTGTTAGAACCATTACAGTGTAATCTAGATTATTGACTCTAGTGCAAGTGGGAGACTGAAGGAAATATGCCCTAGAGGCAATAATAAAGTTATTATTTATTTCCTTATATCATGATAAATGTTTATTATTCATGCTAGAATTGTATTAACCGGAAACATAATACATGTGTGAATACATAGAACAACAGAGTGTCACTAGTATGCCTCTACTTGACTAGCTCGTTAATCAAAGATGGTTATGTTTCCTAACCATGAACAAAGAGTTGTTATTTGATTAACGAGGTCACATCATTAGTTGAATGATCTGATTGACATGACCCATTCCATTAGCTTAGCACCCGATCGTTTAGTATGTTGCTATTGCTTTCTTCATGACTTATACATGTTCCTATAACTATGAGATTATGCAACTCCCGTTTACCGGAGGAACACTTTGGGTACTACCAAACGTCACAACGTAACCGGGTGATTATAAAGGAGTACTACAGGTGTCTCCAATGGTAGGTGTTGGGTTGGCGTATTTCGAGATTAGGGTTTGTCACTCCGATTGTCGGAGAGGTATCTCTGGGCCCTCTCGGTAATGCACATCACATAAGCCTTGCAAGCACTGCAACTAATATGTTAGTTGTGAGATGATGTATTACGGAACGAGTAAAGAGACTTGCCAGTAACGAGATTGAACTAGGTATTGGATACCAATGATCGAATCTCGGGCAAGTAACATACCGATGACAAAGGGAACAACGTATGTTGTTATGCGGTCTGACCGATAAAGATCTTCGTAGAATATGTAGGAGCCAATATGGGCATCCAGGTCCCGCTATTGGTTATTGACCGGAGACGTGTCTCGGTCATGTCTACATTGTTCTCGAACCATAGGGTCCGCACGCTTAACGTTACGATGACAGTTATTATGAGTTTATGCATTTTGATGTATCGAAGGTTGTTCGGAGTCCCGGATGAGATCACGGACATGACGAGGAGTCTCGAAATGGTCGAGACGTAAAGATTGATATATTGGAAGCCTATGTTTGGACATAGGAAGTGTTCCGGGTGAAATCGGGATTTTACCGGAATACCGGGAGGGTTACCGGAACCCCCCGGGAGACTAATGGGCCTATTGGGCCTTAGTGGAAAAAATAGAAAAGGGGCAGCCCATAGCTGGCCGGCGCCCCCCCTTTCCCCAAGTCCTAGTAGGACTAGGATAAGGGGCCGGCCCCCCCTTCTCTCTCCTTTTCCCCGAGAGTCCTAATTGGAATAGGATTGGAAGGAGGAGTCCTACTCCCGGTAGGAGTAGGACTCCCCCTGCGCCTCCCTCTCCCTGGCCGGCCGGCCCCCCTCCTCCAACCTTTATATATGGGGGCAGGGGACACCCCAAGACACACAGGTTGATCCTTGAGATCGTTCCTTAGCCGTGTGCGGTGCCCCCTGCCACCAAATTCCACCTCGATCATACCGTTACAGTGCTTAGGCGAAGCCCTGCGTCGGTAGTACATCAAGATCGTCACCACGCCGTCGTGCTGACGGAACTCTTCCTCGACGCTTTGCTGGATCGGAGCCCGAGGAACGTCATCGAGCTGAACGTGTGCTAAGAACTCGGAGGTGCCGGAGTAACGGTGCTTGGATCGGTCGGATCGGAAAGAAGACGTACGACTACTTCCTCTACGTTGTGTGATCGCTTCCGCAGTCGGTCTCCGTTGGTACGTAGACAACACTCTCCCCTCTCATTGCTGTGCATCACCATGATCTTGCGTGTGCGTAGGAAAATTTTCGAAATTACTGCGTTCCCCAACAAGAACATCGCCATTGCTAGGTATAACCATCTCGGGCCAGTCTAAGGTTTTCACCTTGGATCTCGAGACTGGGCACTTGAGAAGCACCACCATTGAAGTCCGTTATGTGTTGTTGCCACCACTTTCCATGATCCCAGCAACTACATGTGTCGGGCTAGACAACCGCCGTCACTGCACAATCTCATCGATGCTGCTGAAGGCCCCGAGCGGATCAGAGCTGCGTTCAGCCAACCACCACCCTTTGAAGACCATCGACCACAACCATGACGCACGCCCGGCCGCCGTAGCTATTGTACATGAGGAGGCCAGATCCGATCATTCCCCACACCTGCGCACCACGCTGCAGCCACTCCATGGGCCAACGAGCGAACACAGCCATTCCCACATCCAACCGATTACATGTTAGCAGGGATACCAAAGCCATCGCATGACCTGGTATGGAGCAGCCGAGCAGCCGCAACCTAGGCTTGAGGTGGAGGGGTCGTCCAGCATATTCGTTGTCGCAACTCAACACGGAGATGCCAGCTGGGACAATTGTAGCTAAGACCTGAGTTCGGATGCCTTTTGTGGATTGGCAAGATAGGGATGAAGGATAGTGGGACGCGAGGATGTGGGCCCGGTGGCCTCCTCTGACGGCGGCAGGTGGGTGGGGCATCGAGAGCAAGGTCTTTCTTGTGTGGCGAGGAGGCCTCCTTAGTCGCCTGATGTGACATGGGAGGCTAGGGCTAGTAGTTTTTTGGGGGCATGGGGGGGGGGGGGCTTTTGGGGCGTAGCTCTCTTCTAATTACCATATGAGTGTATGCTTTAGGGGGATTCCTCTTGACTGGTTGGCTAGTAGGTTTTGCATCCATAGTTGATTCACCTTTTGTCATTTCTTTTTCTTTAGGACCTTATGTACTACCTCTTTTAGCTAAATAACTAGCATAAACCTCACATAATTAGTTAACCATATAATTCTTGTGTACCGGACCTGCTCCCTCATGGGACTAGAAAAGGAGCATGAATATCAATTAGAAACTACCTTGTAATGCATGAACAATGAAATAGAGCAGCTTCTTTGCATAATTAACGTAACACAAAGTACATTTGCACAACCAACACATTCCTATGTATCTCCGGTTATTATCTTCATCCCATCGTCACAACCAAATCTAGTGCCATTTTGCATAATTTCAAGAAACATTTCTATGTATCTCCGGTTATTATCTTCATCCAGTCGTCGCAACCAAGTCTAGTGCCATTTTGCATAATTTCAAGAACATGTGAAAGTTGCTTCTTAAAAAAATCTCACTTTTGACTTGATATGATGATCAACTTTCATATCAACATTTGGTAGTACTCTAACCATTTTCATCTCAATCAATGTAACATAGTTGAACTTGTGACAGTTGTCTACTTTTATTGAAAAAGGATTTCGCTCGGCTTAACACCAGAGCCACAAGGTCCAACAAATGTTCACACTGCACATACACACGCCAAGCTAGCAGACAAAGTATGAAAAAGTTCTACTAATGGCACAACTCAACAAGCCCTTAAAAGACAAAAATAAAGACGGTAGCACACAATAGTCTACTTTTCAAAAATAATCATTAATTTCATTTAGAATAGCAATAAGGAACTTTCCCTCGCATGTCTCCCGGGAAACCACGACCACCTATGGGACCAGAAGGCCCCTTGCTAGTTCGGCAGGGGGACGTCGCGTTGCACAAAGAGCAGACGAGCGTGGGGCAGCACGACAGAGATCACACAGGCAATTTTACCCAAGTTCGGGCCGCCGTGAGGCGTAAAACCCTACCCCTGCTTTGGTGGATTGATGGTGGAAAGGTGGTGGTGGAGCGTAGTACACTTGCCCGGCAAGGGTTGCCTCAGGGCGACAGTGGCTACACGCGTATGAGGGTGAGAGTTATCCAACCTTCTAACATCGTCTATGATTGCCATGGGTCTCCTTTTATAGATCAAGGCATTACCACAGTGGCAAAGTAGTCATTATGCACGGATAAGATAGCAAACATTGCTATCATACCTAACTCCGCGGGCTGACAGGGCGCATTAAATGCACTACTCAACGTCACATTGTTGGTTGCCCGGCAAGGCTTGCCGGGCCATCTTGCCAGCTCCATGCCTGCTTGCTTGACACGTCGCAAGACGGGTGTCATCTGTGGGTTTTTCCTGTAGAGAGAGGCTGCCATGTGGCGAATGGGTGCCACTTAGTCATTCTACGGCTTAACACCACACTGATCGATGACGTGGGTCGTGGTGGAGTGGTTGGTGAGGTGGTCTCGTCTCCGCGAGTCCCGGCAGGCCCTACCGGGACGCCTTGGTTGTCGTCTTCTGGGCGTGGCCTTGCCCTTTGCCGGGCTCGCCTGCCCGGCAAAGGAGGCCTTTCTCTTGGTGGTATCTTGCTTCTCTGGCTCAGTCCTGGTCCCTCTGATCTGTATGTTGGTCCTTCGAATATCTTAGCTCCTTCAACTCTGGCTTGGGCTGGTGCTTCAATCTTGTTCCCATGCCTATGCATAGTCTGGGCCACAGACCCAGGATTTGTTGCACCGACAGAAGCCTCCGGGCTTGCCTCGAACGTGTTGCCGAGCGTCGTCAGGGTAGGACCTAATAAGTGCACAGGCGGGGTTGCTAAAGAGGTTGGTCTCTTGAGGTCTTCTTTGCTTCTTCATTAGCCTTGATTCTGGGCCAGTTTCCGGTTTCTCCGCGCGTCGTGCAAAGCCAATAGTGGTGGGGCCGCTCTAATAATGGCCCGTGAATGACTTCAACGCACGGGGTAGAAACTGCTAATTCACTCTTCCCACCATGCCCTTATCCTTACCCATGTATGTTGCATGCATTGCGCGGGGTAGGTAACGGAGAGTATCAAGGCGAGGGCCTGGTCATCTTGAATTGGAGGAGGAGGACGGTGGTCATCCGTTTGAGGGAGCGGCTCGCCTTCCCGGATTGCCTATAAAAGGGAGGGGTGAAGGAGGGTGGATCCACTCATCCTCGCATTCCTCCTCTTCTGTCGTCTGCTTCTCATTGGATATGCTGAAGGGGAGAGCCTGGGCCAGCTCCGGGCTCTTGGTTGGGGCTAGTGTTGCCAAACGCTGGTGCTGGCGCTCAGGGAGTGAGCCTGCTCCTTATTGTGGCAAATCTCTTGGTTCCTTCAAGGCTCGGCCGGGAGGCAGGGCTGGAGACCGTTGGTAATACCAGCACTGCCCCTTCCAGAAGTCTTGGGACTGATGTCGATGAGAGGCGCGCCTTCCTGCCCGCTAAGGTGGGGAGCGGTGTGCCGCAAGCCCCCGGGCCGTCTTTGCCGCTCGTCGTCTCCCTGGGTAAGGCGTTGTGCTGGAGTTCTGGCCTTCCCCTAGAACTGTGTTGATGAAGACGAAGCCAGGGAGAAGGACAAGGCGGAAGGCAGACCGTCTAGTAGGAGCAGGATTGCATCGACGTGTTCGTCTCGTACTAGTGACCTACTGCCCGTCTGTTTGGCTCTTCCCCCTTTTCCCGGTGCTGTCATCATCGTTTCTTCCGGCTGCCGGGAAAATGCTTGCCCCCCTGGCGCCTCTGCTTGCCCCAGGGGTCTTCTGGCTGGGCCCCGACATCCTCCTCTATCGGTGCCTGTGCTGGAGCTTCCCGTTTAGTCCTGGAAGCGTTGACCAGGGGGTTGCCGAGGTGCTCCGCACGTCTTCCTCCTTCGCAGCCTTGCCACTCCCGATCTTGTCAGGCTGTGCTCGTCAGCTCCTGACGGGGATCGGGGTGGCGTTGTGCCACCCATCTTCTTCTCTTCCCACCGCACTACTTGGGATAAGAGGGACAGGGAGAGGAGTTTACTGAGCACTTATCTTTTTTCAATCTTAAATCTGTAGGCATTAGCCAAATTTTAATTCAAATAATGTAATCTCTCGAGTCCGTGTTTGTGTTCTGTAATGCTTGTACTTGTATTAGCATATTAATGAAAAAGATGAACCTTGCCGGGAACCCGTGCATGTGTATGTCCATGCAAAGGTGAGATGCCTCTTTAATGTAAATAAATGAGTTTACCCTGGCAGGCTATCCTGCCGGTACCCTTTTTGTCTGCCGGAGAGTTACGTCCACCGGGTGACAGACAAAGGGACCAGCCCCCCGCCAACTTCTTTTTACCAAAGGTTACTGCGACCATCCTGGCTGAAGCAACGTTTGAGTCAGGGATGGGAGCACCTAAGCCTCAAAGAGTGGTGAGGTTTTCTTATGCACAAGTTATAGCTTACAGAACACTAACGGACAGGAGGTAGAACTTATCTGTTTGGCTTGCCGAGGATCACAGTGCTGGGCGATCTTCTCAACTCCTTGTTAAAGCCAAGTTCACGGCAGGAACCTGCAGCTTCATGCAGATGAGAATGAATGCAAGATGTGATCTTATCTATATGCATATGCAGATGCTCATGAAATGCTTATGTAGTGATCTTGGAGTGCTCATGCATGCATGCAATCTTGGTCGCCCCCCCACAACGCTTCTTCATTTTCTCTTGCACAGGGTCATCATCCTGGCTTTGTACAAGGGGTTACATGCAGCTGAGGCAAGGCCTGTACAAAAGGGTGGCTGCCGGGTAGGGCCCTCCAGCCGCGCCTTACGGGTAGAACTCGCGGAGATTCTTAATATTCCATGAGTTTTGCAACTGAATGCCATCTTCGGTCTCCAGACAGACTGTGTCAGGTCTGGTGATTCGTACTACCTGGTAAGGGCCTTCCCACTTCAGTGACAACTTGTTTGTACCCTTGGCGGATTGAACGCGCCTAAGGACAAGGTCACTTTCCTCAAAACACCAGGCATGAACCTCGCGGCTATGATAGCGACGCAGGGCTTGCTGGTAGCATGCAGCATGTGTAGCAGCCCGAAGACAGTTCTCCTCGAGTAGCACATCATCATCATGCCGGTGCTGATCTTGCGCTACTTCATCGTAGGCAAGCACTCGAGGCGACCCGTAAATGAGTTCTGATAACCCACAAGTATAGGGGATCACAATGGTTTTCGAGGGTAGAGTATTCAACCCAAATTTATAGATTCGACACAAGGGGAGCCAAAGAATATTTGAAGGTATTAGCAGCTGAGTTGTCAATTCAACCACACCTGGAGATTAATTATCTGCAGCAAAGTGATCAGTAGCAAAGTAGTTTGATAGTTTTGATAATAGTGACAGCAGCAACGGTAACAATAACAGTGATAGCAGTAGTTTGTAGTAAGTGTAACAGTGATGATAGCAATAGTAACGCAACAAGATCAGTAAGGATAAATTCGTTGGCATTGGATCGGTGACTTGTTGGATGATATTCATCATGAGACAGTTATAACCTAGGGCGATACGACACTAGCTCCAGTTCATCGATATAATGTAGGCATGTATGCCGTAAATAGTCATACGTGCTTTATTAAAAGAACTTCCATGTCATCTTTTGTCCTACCCTCCCGTGGCAGTGGGGTCCATATTGGAAACTAAGGGATATTAAGGCCTCCTTTTAATAAAGAACTGGAACAAAGTATTAACACATAGTGAATACATGAACTCCTCAAACTACGGTCATCACCGAGAGTGGGCCCGGTTGTTGTCACTCTGGGGTTGTCGGATCATAACCGTAGTAGGTGACTATAACTTGCAAGATCGGATCTAAAACATGGATATAATGATGAATTCATAAATGGTTCAGATTTGAAATCATGGCACTCGGGCCCAAAGTGACAAGCATTAAGCATAGCAAAGTCATAGCAACATCAATCTAAGTACATATTGGATACTAGGGATCAAGCCCTAACAAAACTAACTCGATTACATGATGAATCTCATCCAACTCCTCACCGACCAGCAAGCCTACAAAGGAATTACTCACTCCCGGTGGGCAGCATCATGGAATTGGCGATGGAGAAGGGTTGGTGATGACGAAGAACGAAGATTCCCCTCTCCGGAGCCCCAAACGGACTCTAGATCTGCCCTCCCGAGGAAGAATAGGGCTTGGCGGCGGTTCTGTCTTGTGGATCGCGACAATTCTTTCTCCCTTATTTTTTCTGGAAATATGTGAATTTATAGTATCAGGGGGGTCATCAGCGGGGCCACCAGGTGGGTACAACCCACTTGGGCGCGCCAGGAGAGGGGGGTGCACCCTGGTGGGTTGTGCCCAACCAGGGGCCCCTCTCTGGTGGGTCTTGGCTCCAGAAATTCTTATTATTGATTTAAATATTCCTCACAAAGTTTTGTTCCATTCCGAGAACTTTTATTTCTGCACAAAAACAACACCATGGTAGTTCTGCTGAAAACAATGTTAGTCCGGGGTTAGTTTCATTCAAATCATGCAAATTGGAGTCCAAAACAAGAGGGAAAGCACGAGAAAAATTAGATATGTTGGAGATGTATCAACTCCCCCAAGCTTAAACCTTTGTTTGTCCTCAAGCAATTCAGTTGATAAACTGAAAGTGAGAAAGAAAAACTTTTATGAACTCTTTTGCTCTTGTTTGCATAAATAAGCTTAAACAACACCCAGGTTTTTATCCAACATTATAACTAACCATGTCTACAATAACTCTTAAAGATTATAATGACTCATATCAATGACATAATCATGTAGCGAGCAATAATAAGATATCTCGAACGGCAACACGTTGTCAAAACAACCATGATATAATATGACAATAATGGTATCTCGCTAGCCCTTTCTGAGACCGCAAAACTTAAATGCAGAGCACCTTCAAAGTTCAAGCAGCGACTAAAGATTGCAATTTATGGTAGAGAAGAGCCAGTCATGATGCACCCAACATTAGCTACACACAATGCATAAATCATGACAGTTGTGCTCTACTCAGTTTTTGGCGCTTTTTTTAGAAGGTGATGACACTGAAGGAAATATGCCCTAGAGGCAATAATAAAGTTATTATTTATTTACTTATATCATGATAAATATTTATTATTCATGCTAGAATTGTATTAACCGGAAACATAATACATGTGTGAATACATAGACAAACAGAGTGTCACTAGTATGCCTCTACTTGACTAGCTCGTTGAATCAAAGATGGTTAAGTTTCCTAGCCATAGACATGATTTGTCATTTGATTAATGGGGTCACATCATTAGAGAATGATGTGATTGACTTGACCCATTCTGTTAGCATAGCACTTGATCGTTTAGTTTGTTGCTATTGCTTTCTTCATGACTTATACATGTTCCTATGACTATGAGATTATGCAACTCCCGTTTACCGGAGGAACACTTTGTGTGCTACCAAACGTCACAACGTAACTGGGTGATTATAAAGGTGCTCTACAAGTGTCTCCGAAGGTACTTGTTGGATTGGAGTATTTTGAGATTAGGATTTGTCACTCCGATTGTCGGAGAGGTATCTCTGGGCCCTCTCGGTAATGCACATCACTATAAGCCTTGCAAGCATTGTGACTAATGAGTTAGTTGCGAGATAATGTATTAAGAAACGAGTAAGACTTACCGGTAACGAGATTGAACTAGGTATTGAGATACCGACGATCGAATCTCAGGCAAGTAACATACCGATGACAAAGGGAACAACGTATTAAGAAACATATGTTGTTATCGGATATATACCGGAGTACCGGGGGGTTACCGGAACCCCCCGAGGGTTATTGGGCCTCATGGGCCCAAAGTGGTGGAAGAGGAGAGGCAGCAGGAGGTGGCGCGCGGCCCCCCTTGCCCCAATCCGAATTGGGAAAGGGAAGGGGGGCGCGACCCCCCTTCTCTTTCCTTCTCTCCACCTCCTCCTTCCCCCTTCTCCTATAGTTGGAATAGGAAAGGGGGGGAAACCTACTTGGAGTAGGATTGCCCCCCTTGGGCACGCCTCCTCCTCTTGGCCGGACCCCTCCTCCTTCCCCTTTATATACGGAGGAGGGGGGCACCCCATAGACACAATAATTGATCTCTTAGTCGTGTGCGGTGCCCCCCTCCACCATAATCCACCTTGATCATATCGTAGCGGTGCTGAGGCGAAGCCCTGCGTCGGTAGAACATCATCATCACCACGCCGTCATGCTAACGAAACTCTCCCTCAACACCCGGCTAGATTGGAGTTCGAGGGACGTCATCGAGTTGAACGTGTGCAGAACTCGGAGGTGTCGTGCGTTCGGTACTTGATCGGTCGGATCGTGAAGACGTACGACTACATCAATCGCGTTGTGCTAACGCTTCCACTTTCAGTCTACGAGGGTACGTAGACAACACTCTCCCCTCTCGTTGCTATGCGTCACCATGATCTTGCATGTGCATAGGAATTTTTTTTGAAATTACTACGTTCCCCAACAGTGGCATCCGAGCCAGGTTTTATGCGTTGATGTTATATGCACGAGTAGAACACAAGTGAGTTGTGGACGATATAAGTCATACTGCTTACCAGCATGTCACACTTTGGTTCGGTGGTATTGTTGGATGAAGCGACCCGGACCGACATTACGCGTACGCTTATGCGAGACTGGTTTTACCGCCGTGCTATGCTCACAGGTGACTAGCGGGTGTCAGTTTATCTAACTTTAGTTCAACCGAGTGTGGCTACGCCCGGTCCTTGAGAAGGTTAAAACATCACTAACTTGACAAACTATCGTTGTGGTTTTGATGCGTAGGTAAGAACGGTTCTTGCTCAGCCCGTAGCCGCCACGTAAAACTTGCAACAACAAAGTAGAGGACGTATAACTTGTTTTTGCAGGGCATGTTGTGATGTGATATGGTCAAGACGTGATGAGATATAAGTTGTTGTATGAGATGATCGTGTTTTGTTAAAGTTATCGGCAATAGGCAAAAGCCTTATGGTTGTCTCTCTATTGCATAAGATGCAAGCACCAAATAAGCTTTACTTTATCGCTATGCGATAATAATAGTTGCAAGAGCAATAGTTGGCGAGACGACCATGTGATGACACATTGATATAGATCAAGATGATGGAGATCATGGTGTCATGCTGGTGACGATGGAGATCATGACGATGCTTTGGAGATGGAGATCAAAGGCACAAGATGATGATGGCCATATCATGTCACATATTATGATTGCATGTGATGTTTATCTTTTATACATCTTATTTTGCTTAGTTCGGTGGTAGCATTATAAGATGATCTCTCACTAAATTTCAAGATAAAAATGTTCTCCCTAAGTATGCACCGTTGCCAAAGTTCGTTGTGCCCAGACACCACGTGATGATCGGGTGTGATAAGCTCTACGTCCATCTACAACGGGTGCAAGCCAGTTTTGCACACACGGAATACTCAGGTTAAACTTGACGAGCCTAGCATATTCAGATATGGCCTCGGAACACTGAGACCGAAAGGTCGAGCGTGAATCATATAGTAGATATGATCAACATAGTGATGTTCACCATTGGAAGCTACTCCATTTCACGTGATGATCGGTTATGGTTTAGTTGATTTGGATCACGTGATCACTTAGATGATTAGAGGGATGTCTATCTAAGTGGGAGTTCTTAAGTAATATGATTAATTGGACTTTAATTTATCATGAACTTAGTCCTGGTAGTATTAGCATATCTATGTTGTAGATCAATAGCCCGCGATGTTGGTCCCCGTTTAATTTTTATATGTTCCTAGAGAAAACTAAGTTGAAAGATGTTAGTAGCAATGATGCGGATTGGATCCATGATCTGAGGTTTATTCTCATTGTTGCACAGAAGGATTATGTCCTTGATGCACCGCTAGGTGACAGACCTATTGCAGGAGCAAATACAGACGCTATGAACGTTTGGCTAGATCAATATGATGACTACTTGATAGTTTAGTGCACCATACTTAAACGGCTTAGAGTCGGGACTTCAAAGACGTTTTGAACATCATGGACCATATGAGATGTTCCAGGAGTTGAAGTTAATATTTCAAGCAAATACCCGAGTTGATAGATATGAAGTCTCCAACAAGTTCTATAGCTAAAAGATGGAGGAGAATAGCTCAAGAAGTGAGCATGTGCTCAGATTGTCTGGGTACTACAATCGCTTGAATCAAGTGGAAGTTAATCTTCCAGATAAAATAGTGATTGACAGAATTCTCTAGTCACCATCACCAAGTTAGTAGAACTTCGTGATGAACTATAGTATGCAAGGGATGACGAAAACAATTCCCAAGCTCTTCGTGATGCTTAAATCGACGAAGGTAGAAATCAAGAAAAGCATCAAGTGTTGATGGTTGACAAGACCACTAGTTTCAAGAAAAAGGGCAAAGGGAAGAAGGGGCACTTCAAGAATAATGGCAAGCAAGTTGCTACTCAATTGAAGAAGCCCAAGTCTGTACCTAAGCCTGAGACTAAGTGCTTCTACTGCAAAGGGACTGGTCACTACAAGCGAAACTGCCTCAAGTATTTGGCGGATAAGAAGGATGGCAAAGTGAACAAAGGTATATTTGATATACAGATTATTGATGCGTATTTTACTAGTGTTCATAGCAACCCCTCGGTATTTGGTACTGGTTCAGTTGCTAAGAGTAGTAACTCAAAATGGGAGTTGCAGAATGAACAGAGACTACTCAAGGGTGAAGTGACGATGTGTGTTGGAAGTGGTTCCAAGATTGATATGATCATCATCGCACACTCCCTATACTTTCGGGATTAGTGTTGAACCTAAATAAATGTTATTTGGTGTTTGCGTTGAGTATGAATATGATTTGATCATGTTTATTGCAATACGATTATTCATTTAAGTTAGAGAATAATTGTTGTTCTGTTTACATGAATAAAACCTTCTATGGTTATACACCCAATGAAAATGGTTCATTGGATCTCGATCATAGTGATACACATATTCATAATATTCAAGCCAAAAGATGCAAAGTTAATAATGATAGTGCAACTTATTTGTGGCACTGCCGTTTAGGTCATATTGGTGTAAAGCGCATGAAGAAAATCCATGCTGATGGGCTTTTGGAATCACTTGATTATGAATCAGTTGATGCTTGCGAACCATGCCTCATGGGCAAGATGACTAAGACTCCGTTCTCCAGAACAATGGAGAGAGCAACAGATTTGTTGGAAATCATACATACTGATGTATGTGGTCCGATGAATATTGAGGCTTGCGACAGGTATCATTATTTTCTGATCTTCATAGATGATTTGAGCAGATATGAGTATATCTACTTGATGAAACACAAGTCTAAAACATTTGAAAAGTTCAAAGAATTTCAGAGTGAAGTGGAAAATCATCGTAACAAGAAAATAAAGTTTCTACGTTCTGATCGTGGAGGAGAATATTTGAGTTACAAGTTTGGTCTTCATTTGAAACAATGCGGAATAGTTTCGCAATTCACGCCATCTGGAACACCACAGTGTAATGGTGTGTCCGAACATCGTAACCGTACTATATTAGATATGGTGCAATCTATGATGTCTCTTACTGATTTACCACTATTGTTTCGGGGCTATGCATTAGAGACAGCTACATTCATGTTAAATAGGGCACCATCTAAATCCGTTGAGATGACACAATATGAACTGTGGTTTGGCAAGAAACCAAAGTTGTCGTTTCTTAAAGTTTGGAGTTGCGATGCTTACGTGAAAAAGTTTCAACCTGATAAGCTCGAACCCAAATCGGAGAAATGCGTCTTCATAGGATACCCAAAGGAGACTATTGGGTACACCTTCCAATCACAGATCCCAAGGCAAAATATTCGTTGCTAAGAATGGATCCTTTCTAGAGAAGGAGTTTCTCTCGAAACAAGTGAGTGGGAGGAAAGTAGAACTTGATGAGGCAACTGTACCTGCTCCCTTATTGGGAAGTAGTTCATCACAGAAATCTGTTCCTGTGACTACTACACCAATTAGTGAGGAAGCTAATGATGATGATCATGTAACTTCAAATCAAGTTACTACTGAACCTCGTAGGTAAACCAGAGTGAGATCCGCACTAGAGTGGTACGGTAATCCTGTTCTGGAGGTCATGTTACTTGACCATGACGAACCTACGAACTATGATGAAGCGATGATGAGCCCAGATTCCGCGAAATGGCTTGAGGCCATGAAATCTGAGATGAGATCCATGTATAAGAACAAAGTATGGACTTTGATTGACTTGCCCAAAGATCGGCGAGACATTGAGATTAAATGGATCTTCAAGAGGAAGACGGATGCTGATAGTAGTGTTACTATCTACAAAGCTAGAATTGTCGCAAAAGGTTTTCGACAAGTTCAAGGTGTCGACTATGATGAGAGTTTCTCACTCGTATCTATGCTTAAGTCTGTCCGAATCATGTTAGCAATTGCCACATTTTATGAAATCTGGCAAATGGATAAACAAAACTACATTCCTTAATGGATTTATTAAAGAAGAGTTGTATATGATGCAACAAGAAAGTTTTGTCAATCCTAATGGTGCTAACAAACTATGCAAGCTCCAGCGATCCATCTATGGACTGGTGCAAGCATCTCGGAGTTGGAATATACGCTTTGATAAGTTGATCAAAGCATATAGTTTTATACAGACTTACAGTGAAGCCTGTATTTACAAGAAAGTGAGTGGGAGCACTACAACATTTCTGATAAGTATATGTGAATGACATATTGTTGATCAAAGATAATGTAGAATTATTCTGCAAAGCATAAGGAGTGTTTGAAAGGAGTTTTTCAAAGAAAGACCTCGGTGAAGCTGCTTACATATTGAGCATCAAGATCTATAGAGATAGATCAAGATGCTTGATAAGTTTTTCAATGAGTACATACCTTGACAAGATTTTGAAGTAGTTTAAAATGGAACAGTCAAAGAAAGAGTTCTTGCCTGTGTTACAAGGTGTGAAACTGAGTAAGACTCAAAGCCCGACCACGACAGAAAATAGAAAGAGAATGATAGTCATTCCCTATGCCTTGGCCATAGGTTCTATAAAATATGCCATGCTGTGTACCAGATCTATTATATACCCTACATTGTTCTTGGCAAGGGAGTACAATAGTGATCTAGGAGTAGATCACTAGACAGCGGTCAAAATTATCCTTAATGGAATAAGGATATGTTTCTCGATTATGGAGGTGACAAAAAGGTTCGTCGTAAAGGGTTACGTCGATGCAAATTTTGACACTGATCCAGATGACTCTAAATCTCAATCTGGATACATATTGAAAGTGGGAGCAATTAGCTAGAGTAGCTACGTACAGAGCATTGATGACATAGAAATTTGTAAAATACTTACGGATCTGAATGTGGCAGACCCATTGACTAAACTTCTCTCACAAGCAAAACATGATCACACCTTAGTACTCTTTGGGTGTTAATCACATAGCGATGTGAACTAGATTGTTGACTCTAGTAAACCCTTTGGGTGTTGGTCACATGACGATGTGAACTATGGGTGTTAATCACATGGTGATGTGAACTATTGGTGTTAAATCACATGGCGATGTGAACTAGATTATTGACTCTAGTGCAAGTGGGAGACTGAAGGAAATATGCCCTAGAGGCAATAATAAAGTTATTATTTATTTCCTTATATCATGATAAATATTTATTATTCATGCTAGAATTGTATTAACCGAAAACATAATATATGTGTGAATACATAGACAAACAGAGTGTCACTAGTATGCCTCTACTTGACTAGCTCGTTGAATCAAAGATGGTTAAGTTTCCTAGCCATAGACATGAGTTGTCATTTGATTAACGGGGTCACATCATTAGAGAATGATGTGATTGACTTGACCCATTCCGTTAGCATAGCACTTGATTGTTTAGTTTGTCGCTATTGCTTTCTTCATGACTTATACACGTTCCTATGACTATGAGATTATGCAACTCCTGTTTACCGGAGGAACACTTTGTGTGCTACCAAACGTGACAACGTAACTGGGTGATTATAAAGGTGCTCTACAGGTGTCTCCGAAGGTACTTGTTGGGTTGGCGTATTTCGAGATTAGGATTTGTCACTCCGATTGTCGGAGAGGTATCTCTGGGCCCTCTCGGTAATGCACATCACTATAAGCCTTGCAAGCATTATGACTAATGAGTTAGTTGCGAGATGATGTATTACGGAACGAGTAAAGAGACTTGCCGGTAACGAGATTGAACTAGGTATTGAGATACCGACGATCGAATCTCGGGCAAGTAACATACCGATGACAAAGGGAACAACGTATGTTGTTATGCGGTTTGACCGATAAAGGTCTTCGTAGAATATGTGGGAGCCAATATGAGCATCCAGGTTCTGCTATTGGTTATTGACCGGTCATGTCTACATAGTTCTCGAACCCGTAGGGTCCGCACGCTTAAAGTTCGATGACGGTTATATTATGAGTTTATGTGTATTGATGTACCAAAGGTAGTTCGGAGTCCCGGATGAGATCGGGGACATGATGAGGAGTCTCGAAATGGTCGAGATGTAAAGATTCATATATTGGACGACTATATTCGGACACCAGAATGGTTCCGGGGGTTATCGGATATATACCGGAGTACTGGGGGGTTACCGGAACCACCCGGGGGTTATTGGGCCTCATGGGTCCAAAGTGGTGGAAGAGGAGAGGCAGCAGGAGGTGGCGCGCGGCCCCCCTTGCCCCAATCCGAATTGGGAAAGGGAAGGGGGCGCGACCCCCCTTCTCCTTCCTTCTCTCCACCTCCTCCTTCCCCCTTCTCCTATAGTTGGAATAGGAAAGGGGGGCAAAACCTACTTGGAGTAGGATTGCCCCCCTTGGGCACGCCTCCTCCTCTTGGCCGGACCCCTCCTCCTCCCCCTTTATATACGGAGGAGGGGGGCACCCCATAGACACAACAATTGATCTCTTGATCTCTTAGCCGTGTGCGGTGCCCCCCTCCACCATAATCCACCTCAATCATATCGTAGCGGTGCTGAGGCGAAGCCCTGCATCGGTAGAACATCATCATCGTCACCACGCTGTCGTGCTGACGAAAATCTCCCTCAACACTCGGTTGGATCGGAGTTCAAGGGACGTCATCGAGTTGAACGTGTGCAGAACTCAGAGGTGCCGTGCGTTCGGTACTTGATCGGTCGGATCGTGAAGACGTACAACTACATCAACCGCGTTGTGCTAATGCTTCCGCTTTCGGTCCGCAAGGGTACGTAGACAACACTCTCCCCTCTCGTTGCTATGCGTCACCATGATCTTGCGTGTGTAGGATTTTTTTTCAAAATTACTACGTTCCCCAACAGACACAACATAAAAGTAAATGGAAAGTCCCTTCGTAGAGGGAAGCAGTGATTTGCAGTGGTGCCAGAGCTCAATTTTTAAAACAGAGATAAATGATATTTTGAGACATGCACGCTTCTTATTCACTTCACAACCATCAGTTATCAACATTTTCCATGCTAAGCACGCTAGTAGCTGTTCCAAAGTGGTAAAAGTAAATGTTTTGACTCCATTGGGAGTTTTTGTTTGATTATTTAAGAGATGAACTCTTTTTGTATTTTGCAGTTTGGGACTGGGCATCCCTATTACCGCCCATTTTCTCGTGTGATGGCGAATGAATAAACACTCGGCCTGGGAATAACCCGCTTAGCACGGAAGATATAGACCACCTCCTGTCGTTCAATGAACGATCCAGGCACACAAAAGGGATATTTTTTTAGAAGTTTTTAGAGGTGGCACATGCAAATTTACTTAGGACGGCAGGGTAATACCGTATATAGGTAGGTATGGTGGACTCATCTGGAATAACTTTGGGTTCAAGGTTTTTGATGTACAAGCAGAATCCCCACTTAGTCCAGGTGAAGGCTAAATTTAGATTGAGAAGCGGCCAGCTAGAGAGCAACAACGATCATAACCATGCATTATGCGTAAGTAACATTGGGCACTAGCATGAGTAGGATATGAACACCATGAACATAAACATTATAGAGGCTATGTTGGTTTTGATTCAAGTACATGCATGAACATGTACCAAGTCAAGCCACTTGAACATTCAGAGGAGGATACCATATCATCATACTACATCACAATCATTTTAACGCATGTTGATATCCAAGCTAAATCATTATTAACTCCCAGCTACTTATTCATGGTATGAGAAACTATAATCTCTAATTACCATTGCAAACATGTTTAATCATAACGGGCTGAATCACGGACGCTAGGTTAAACATATTTACACAGACAAGACAAGTCGAGTTCATACCAGTTTCTCTTTGTCACGTGCAGTTCATCGAATGTCGTCATTATTGCCTTTCACTTGCACGACAAAATTGTATGAAAATAATAATAGTGCAAGAGTGCCATGGACTAAGCTGGAATCTGCAAACATTTTATTCAACATGAGAAGACAAGGTGAAATGGGCTCTTTATTAGTTCAACAATTATTCATATGAGAGCCACTCAACATTTTTGTCATGGTCTTCTCCTCGGTACAACTCGGATAAAAATAAAAGAAATTCAGCAAAACACACTGAAATATTTTTGGAGTTTTTGGTTTTCTTTAGCAAGCAAATAAAAAGGGAAAAGAAAAAACGGGGAAAACTATTTACACAGGAAAGCTCCCAGCAAGCAAAAGAAGATCAAGGAAATCTGTTTAGTTCTACTACTAAGCATGCATAGAAAGTAAATTAACTACAACTAATTTTTTATTGATTTTTCTAAAAAAATTCAAACACACAAGAAGAAAGCAGGAAAATAAATCTAAGCATGGATGATACAATGAAAAAGTGTGAGCACCAACAAATGGAATGATATGTGAACATGAATATAATGTCGGTGAGAACACGCACTCCCCCAAGCTTAGGCTTTTGGCCTAACTTGGTAGTCAATCAGTAGCCTGGAGGGTAGTAGTCAGCATGGTAGCTCACAAAGGCTCTTGGTGTGGATGCCTCAGCACTCCATGCCACCACCACTACTGCGTTATGAGCTCGGGCCTCATTCTCAAGGACAAAATATCTTTCCTTGCTGTGATAATCAAAGAGAGCAGGCGTAGGCAAATATGTGTCCACAACATGTGATTGGTTAAACAACAAATTATAAGTGAAGTTATCATCCCTTCCCTTGAGAATTTTATGATCTTTCAAGGCATCAAAATCTAAATACCGAGTGGGCAGGATAGGATTAAAGGGCAAAGGTGAGACACCCAGCCCTTGTGCTAGGCATGTAGCATAAATTCCACCATAGAACCAACCACTTTTAGCATTGTGCTGAAGTCTGCGTGCAACAATCGCTCCAAGGTTATAATTCCTTTCAGCAGTGAGAGTGGTGTGAAGGAGGCTCAAGTCTAGCGCACAAAGTATGCTACAGTCTTGCTTGCCTACTATGCATTTCCCATTAAATCATGCAAAATACTGAATTGCGGGAAAGTGAATGCTCTTTATTCTTCCTTGTCTCACTCCCCTATTTTCACCGTAGCACAGGCTAGTCAAGAAAGACTCATACTCAACCGTTGGTGGCTCATCAAGTGAACCCCAAAATGGCAGTTGGCAATGGTAAGCAAAATTCTCCAGTGGGATAGTATAAGGATTCTCATAAAGCATAAATGACACCCTAGACTCACATGGAAAATATATAAATCCTTTGACAAATGATTTAGTGAGAAGTTGTTGTTGTACACACTATCTGATAGGTAGGGACTGAGGCCGGCATTGTGAACATATTTATCAAATTCCTCCTTAATGCCCACACGCACCATATATTCAACGCTAGGCCATAAACATGTCTTGGTGACGATATCTCGTGTGGAACTTTCACTTGGTTCAACATAAGACCGACGAGCGGAACTGTCACTAGAACATGCCCCCGAGGATCGTCTCCTCGAAGAACTCCTTCCAAATAGGTTCATCATGTCCGCATACAATTTTCTGAAAATAAAAAATTTGGAGTGACAAAATTTTGTCAACAAAACTTTGTAAGATTGATAGCAACTACTCATATGGATACATAGAGGCCATAGCAAGCATTCAAACAACTTAGAACACTAAGAATTCAACATGCAAGCACATCTACATCAGCACCAAGAGTAGCTAATTATTCAAAGTATAAGCCACTAAAACAAAAACTAATTGGACAAATGATGGAGTCACACACCAAGCAACAATCCCCCGAAACAGTTTCAAAAATGGAGCTTCGAGCAAAGAGATCGAAATCCACGGGTTCGAGCTCAAGAACACGGGAGAGAGAGCAATGGGGATTTTTTTCTGGAGGTAAGTGATGATGTGGTATGAAGAGGTAAGTGAGGGGGCGCACATGGGGACCATAACCCACCAGGGTGCGCCTGGGGGTGCTGGCGCACCCAGGTGGGTTGTGCCCACTTGGTGCATCTCCCTTTGATGTTTATTGCACCAAAAATTCTCAAATATTCAGAAAAAATCATATTAAATTTTCAGGGCATTCGGAGAACTTTTATTTTTCGGTCATTTTTTATTGCACGTGAAATTCAGAAAACAGACAAAACATGGCATTTTATTTTATTTAACTAATAAAAACATAGATTAAAAAGTAGGGACAGAAAGTAGTGCTTACTAAATTCATCAACTTCCTACCGTTCAAAAATGATCCATTAATAAGGTTGATCAAGTCTTATTAACAACCACTTTCGATTAGCATGAAACCGAAGAACTTACGTAAACCACTAAGTTACCTCAATGGGGATATGCATTTCCCCAACAATAAGCATTTCATATTTCTTTTTTACAGTAGGTAGAGGTATTTGAAAACTTCCAATAGTGATTGTCTGAGATTTTTCAATAACATTAATACCATTCACTTAGAATTGTTTCTTCGGAAAGTGCACCGTATGCTCATTGCCATTAATATGAAAAGTGACCTTGCTTTTATTGGAATCAATAACAGCCCCTACAGTATTCAAGAAGGGTCTGCCCAGGATAATCGACATGTTGTCATCCTCGGGCATCTCAAGTATAACAAAGTCAGTCAAAATAGTAACATTAGCAACAACAACGGGCACATTCTCACATATACCGATATGTATGGCAGTTGATTTGTCAGCCATTTGCAAAGATATTTCAGTAGGTGTGAGTTTATTCGAGTCAAGTCTTTTATATAAAGAGAAAGGCATAACACTAACACCAGCTCCTAAATCACACAAGGCAGTTTTCACATAATTCTTTTTGATAGAGCAAGGTATAGTTGGAATTCCTGGATCTCCAAGTTTTTAGGTACTCCATCTTTAAAAGTACAATTAGCAAGCATAGTGGAGATTTCATCTTCCGGTATTTTCTCTTATTTGTGATGATGTCCTTCATATACTTTGCATATGGAGGCATCTTCAAGATATTAGTCAAGCGAGTACGCAAAAAGACTAGCCTCAACATTTCATCAAAGCGTTCAAATTCTTCATCATCATTCTTTTTAGTTAACTTGGGTGGAAAAGGCATAGGTTTTTGACCCATGGTTCTCTTTCTTTACCGCGTTTTCTGGCAACAAAATCTCTTTTGTCATATCTTTTATTTTTAGCTTGTGGGTTATCAAGATCAACATGTGGTTCTATCTTAACATCATTATCTGGTTCTTTATCATTGGTTGGTTGAGAGTCTTCATGAACCTCATCATTATCTTTTTCATTATCATTAGGTGAGTGTTCATTACCAAATTGAGTTTCAGCATCAGAGGTAGAAATTTCATTATCATTATCAGGAGGTTTTTCCATTTCAGGTTCACTAGAAGTGTGCAAAGTCCTATCATTTTTCCTTTTCTTTTTCTTTCTAGGAGGACTAGGTGCACCAGTATTAGATCTTCGTGAATCATGTTCAATTATTTTAGGGTGTCCCTCAGGATAAAGTGGTTCCCGAGTCATTTTACCTCCTGTAGTTGCAACTCTAACAGCAAAGTCATGCATATTATGATTCATTTCATCAAGTAATCCTCTTTGTGATTTAGCAACTTGTTCTAACTGAGTTTGAACCATAGAAGCATGTTTCCCAACACCTCTAACATAATTTGATATTCTAAGCGAGCAATCATATCAGAATTTATTTCAATTGTTTCATAACATTTGCATTGAAGTGATCTTGTTTCCTAATGTAGTTTTCAAACTCATAAAGGCATTGACTAGGATGCATATTGTGAGGATTATCACTATCATTAAACTTCATAAGAGAATTTACCTCTACTACCTTAGCCAGTGGTGGTCTAATGACCCACAAGTATAGGGGATCTATCGTAGTCCTTTCGATAAGTAAGAGTGTCCAACCCAACGAGGAGCAGAAGGAAATGATAAGCAGTTTTCAGTAAGGTATTCTCTGCAAGCACTGAAATGATCGGTAACATATAGTTTTATGATAAGGTAATTTGTAACGGGTAACAAGTAATAAAAGTAAATAAGGTGAAGCAAGATGGACCAATCCTTTTTGTAGCAAAGGATAAGCCTGGACAAACTCTTAGATAGAGGAAAGTGCTCCCGATGACACATGGGAATTATCGTGAAGCTACTTTTCATCACGCTCATATGATTCGCGTTCGGTACTTTGATAATTTGATGTGTGTGGACCAGTGCTTTGGTACCGCCCTTACTTGGACAAGCATCCCACTTATGATTAACCCCTCTTGCAAGCATCCGCAACTACAAAAGAAGTATTAAGGTAAACCTAACCATAGCATGAAACATATGGATACAAATCATCCCATTACGAAGCAACGCATAAACTAGGGTTTAAGATTCTGTCACTCTAGCAACCCATCATCTACTTATTACTTCCCAATGCCTTTCCCTAGGCCCAAACAATGGTGAACGGTCATGTAGCCGACGTTCACATGACACCACTAGAGGAAATACAACATACATCTCATCCAAATATCGAACGAATACCAAATTCACATGACTACTTATAGCAAGACTTCTCACATGTCCTCAGGAACAAACGTAACTACTCATAAATCATATTCATGTTCATAATCAGAGGGGTATTAATATGCATAAAGGATCTGAACATATGATCTTCCACCAAGTAAACCAACTAGTATCAACTACAAGGAGTAGTCAACACTACTAGCAACCCACATGTACCAATCTGAGGTTTTGGGACAAAGATTGGATACAAGAGATGAAGTAGGGTTTGAGATGAGATGGTGCTGGTGAAGATTCTGATGGAGACTGACCCCCTCCCGATGAGAGGAATGATGGTGATGACGATGGTGATGATTTGCCCCTCCCGGAGGAATGTTTCTCCGGCAGAACAGCTCCGCCGGAGCCCTAGATTGGTTCCGCCAAGGTTCCTCCTCGTGGTGGCACAGTTTCATCCCGCAAGCTTTCTTATGATTTTTTCTAGGGCGAAAGACTTCATATAGCCAAAGATGGGCACCGGAGGCCTGCCAGGGGGCCCACGAGACAGGGGGCGTGCCTAGGGGGTAGGGCGCGCCCCCACCCTCGTGGATGGTGGGTGACCCCCTCTGGTGCTTCCTTTTCCCAATATTTTTTATATATTCTAAAAATGACTCCCGTGGAGTTTCAGGACTTTTGGAGTTGTGCAGAATAGGTATCTAATATTTGCTCCTTTTCCAGCCCAGAATTCCAGCTGCCGGCATTCTCCCTCTTCATGCAAACCTTGTAAAATAAGAGAGAATGGGCATAAGTATTGTGAAATAATGTGTAATAACAGCCCATAATACAATAAATATCGATATAAAAGCATGATGCAAAATGGATGTATCAACTCCCCCAAGCTTAGACCTCGCTTGTCCTCAAGCGGAAGCCGATATCAAAAAATATGTCCACATTTTTAGAGATAAAGGTGTCGATAAAATAAAATACGGACATGAGGGCATCATGATCATTCTTATAACAGCAACATATATATATTGTCATATAATTTCTTATTCTAAAGTAACAATTCGTTCACAATTTCAAGTATGAATCAGAAACTTCATTGAAAACTAACAAACTATAATCTGAGTCACTGAAGCAATTGCAATTTATCATAACATCGGAAAGAGTCAATATAAGAGCTTTTTAGCAAGTCCACATACTCAACTATCATTTAGTCTTTCACAATTGCTAACACTCACGCAATATTTATGGGTATGAAGTTTTAATCAAACACAGAGAAAGATAGGGGCTTATAGTTTTGCCTCCCAACCTCTTACCTCAAGGGTAATGTCAACAATAATAGTTTATGAAATCCACATCCAATTAGCTATATATACCAGGATCTTTCCAACACACAATGCTTGCCAAAGGATAAAATGTAAAAAGGAAAGGTGAAGATCACCATGACTCTTGTATGAAGTATAAGACAAGAATAAAAGATAGGCCCTTTGCAGAGGGAAGCAGAGGTTGTCATGTGTTTTTATGGTTGGATGCACGAAATCTTAATGCAAAAGAACGTCACTTTATATTGCCACTTGTGATATGGACCTTTATTATGCAGTCTGTCACTTTTATTTCTTCCACATCACAAGATCGTATAAAGCTTATTTTCTCCACAATAATAAATCATACATATTTAGAGAGTAATCTTTATTGCTTGCAACAATGACAACTTACATGAAGGATCTTACTCAATCCATAGGTAGATATGGTGGACTCTCATGGCAAAACTGGGTTTAAGGATATTTGGAAGCACAAGTAGTATCTCTACTTGTTCAAGGAATTTGTCTAGCATGAGGGGGAAAGGCAATCTCAACATGTTGCATGATCCATGACAATATAATTTATTTTAGATGTAAGAAAGCATAACCCATTACGTTGTCTTCCTTGTCCAACATCAACTTTTTAGCATGTCATATTTTAATGAGTGCTCACAATCATAAAAGATGTCCAAGATAGTATATTTATTGTGAAAGCATCTCTTTCTTTATTACTTCCTATTAATTGCAATGATGACCAAAACTATGTTTGTCAACTCTCAACAACTTTTATTCATCATACTCTTTATATGTGAAGTCATTACTCTCCATAAGATACATATGATCTCTTTATTTCTTTTTATTCTTACTTTTATTCCCTCAAGACTGTAGCAAGATAACCAAGCCCTTGACTCAAAACTAATATTTATTATATATAGCTCACAGACTCGATTACATAGAAGGATCATAAAGCAAAACTCAAAACTAAAGCATACTAAAACTTTATTCTACTAGATCAAGATATTACCAAAATGATCGAACTAAGAAAAACGGTAAAGATAAAAGTGTGATGGTGATACGATACCGGGGCACTCCCCCAAGCTTGGCAGTTGCCAAGGGGAGTGCCCATACCCTTGTATTTATGTCTCTTTTGGTGGTAGTGATGATGGAGTTGTTGATGATGTAGGCTTGTCGTCCATCTTCCAAGGCATAGGCTCACCATCATATAAGGATGCTCGAGTCTCCGGGATCCTCGAATCTGCAGCCAAACTCATCCTCTTAAATCTATATTCATACTCACAGTTTTGGTTTTGCAGGTCATAGATCTGGGCTTGGAGGTGCTCGATTTTCTCGTGAATCTTGAAGATGGTCTCCCCAATTTCCTTAGCATCCAACTTGTGCTTGTTGGTGAACTCTGCGATCATCATTTGGTTGGCGTCGAGTGTTGGAAATATGCCCTAGAGGCAATAATAAAATGGTTATTATTATATTTCCTTGTACATGATAATTGTCTATTGTTCATTCTATAATTGTATTAACCGGAAACCGTAATACATGTGTGAATACATAGATCGTAATATGTACCTAGTAAGCCTCTAGTTGAATAGCTCGTTGATCAATAGATGGTCATGGTTTCCTGACCATGGACATTGGATGTCATTGATAACGGGATCACATCATTAGGAGAATGATGTGATGGACAAGACCCAATCTTAAGCGTAGCACAAGATCGTGTAGTTCGTTTGCTAAAGTTTTTCTAATATCAAGTAGCATTTCCTTAGACCATGAGATTGTGCAACTCCCGGATACCATAGGAATGCTTTGGGTGTACCAAACGTCACAACGTAACTGGGTGGCTATAAAGGTGCACTACAGGTATCTCCGAAAGTGTCTGTTGGGGTGGCACGAATCAAGACTGGGATTTGTCACTCCGTATGATGGAGAGGTATCTTTGGGCCCACTCGGTAATGCATCATCATAATGAGCTCAATGTGACTAAGGAGTTAGCCACGGGATCTTTCATTACGGAACGAGTAAAGAGACTTGCCAGTAACAAGATTGGACAAGGTATGGGGATACCGACGATCGAATCTCGGGCAAGTAACATACCGATAGACAAAGGGAATTGCATATGGGGTTGATTGAATCCTCGACATCGTGGTTCATCCGATGAGATCATCGTGGAACATGTGGGAGCCACATGGGTATCCAGATCCCTCTGTTGGTTATTGTCCGGAGAGGTGTCTCAGTCATGTCTCCATGGTTCCCGAACCCGTAGGGTCTACACACTTAAGGTTCGGTGACGCTAGAGTTGTTATGGGAAATAGTATGTGGTTACCGAAGGTTGTTCGGAGTCCCGGATGAGATCTAGGACGTGACGAGGAGTTCCCGAATGGTCCAGAGGTGAAGATCGATATATTGGACGAAGGGTATTGGAGTCCGGAATTGTTCCGGGGGTATCGGGTGACAACCAGCGTGTCCGAAAGGGGTTTCGGAGGCCCCGACAAGCGTTGGGGGGTCTTATGGGCCAAGGGAAGGGGGCACATCAGCCCACTAAGGGGCTGAGCACCCCTCCCACCCCATCTCACGTAACCTGGAGAGGTGGGGGCACCTCCCCTAGGGCAGCCACCCTTCCCGGCTTGGGGGCAAGTTTCCTATGGGTGGGGGCGCCCAAACCCATCTAGGGTTTCCCCTGTGGCCGCCGCCCCTACCCTAGGGAAACCCTAGGGAGCCTCCTCCTCCCCCTTCCCCCTATATATAGTGAGGGAGAGAGAGGGCAGCCGTACCCTTCCCCTGGCGCAACCCCTCCCCCTCTCCTACATCTCCTCCTCCTTCGTAGCGCTTGGCGAAGCCCTATAGGAGAACCACAAGCTCAATCACCACCACGCCGTCGTGCTGTCGGAGTTCTCCCTCAACTTCTCCTCTCCCCTTGCTGGATCAAGAAGGAGGAGACATTCTCGGGCTGTACGTGTGTTGAACACGGAGGCGTCGTTGTTCGGCGCTTAGATCGGAATCGACCGTGATCTGAATTTCTGCATGTACGACTCCACCAACCGCGTTCTCCTAACGCTTCCGCTTAGCGATCTTCAAGGGTATGAAGATGCACTCCCTCTCTCTTGTTGCCAGTATCTCCTAGATTGATCTTGGTGACACGTAGGAATTTTTTTTGAATTATTGCTACGTTCCAGAACAGTGGCATCATGAGCTAGGTCTATGCGTATATTCTATGCACGAGTAGAACACATAGCAATTGTGGGCGATGATTTGTTCAATTTTCTTACCGTTACTAGTCTTATCTTGATCCGACAGCATTGTGGGATGAAGCGGCCCGGACCGACCTTACAAGTACACTTATGTGAGACTGGTTCCACCGACTGACATGCACTTGATGCGTAAGGTGGCTGGCGGGTGTCTGTCTCTCACAGTTTAGTCGGATCGGATTCGATGAAAAGGGTCCTTATGAAGGGTAAATAGCAATTGGCATATCACCGTTGTGGTTTCGCGTAGGTAAGAAACGTTCTTGCTAGAAACCCATAGCAGCCACATAAAACATGCAACAACAATTAGAAGACGTCTAACTTGTTTTTGTAGGGTATGCTATGTGATGTCATATGGCCAAAATGATGTGATGAATGATATATGTGATGTATGAGACTGATCAAGTTCTTGTAATAGGAATCACGAATTGCATGTCGATGAGTATGACAACCGGCAGGAGCCATAGGAGTTGTCTTAATTTATTTATGACCTGCGAGTCAATGAAAACGCCATGTAATTACTTTACTTTATTGCTAACCGTTATCCATAGTAGTAGAAGTAATAGTTGGCGAGGCAACTTCATGAAGAAACGATGATGGAGATCATGGTGTCATGCCGGTGATGATGGTGTTCATGCCGCACCTCGAAGATGGAGATCAAAGGCGCAAGATGATATTGGCCATATCATGCCACTTTATGATTTGCATGTGATGTTTGTCATATTTACATCTTATTTGCTTAGAATGACGGTAGCATAAATAAGATGATCCCTCACTAAAATTTCAAGAAAGTCTCCCCACTAACTGTGCACCATTGCGAAGGCTCGTTGTTTCGAAGCACCGTGTGATAATTGGGTGTGATAGTTCTATCTCCAGCATGGTGTCCTCCGTAAGCCTCGGAGTGACCCTTGCGTAAGATCTCTTCCTGTTCATGCTCAGGTACACAATGTCTAATAACACCATCTACTCCTTTATAAAGGTGTGGGTCATCCCATAAGTAATGTCTTAAATCATAGAAAAACTTTTTCTTTTGCTAGTATGTGAAACTAGGTAGTATAAATTTAGCAACAATGCAATTAGCGTAATCAGCATACCATGGAGCAGTACGAGAAGCATTTATGATAGCTAATTGTTCATCAAGAAAGTTATCATCAATAGGTAGTGGGTCATCAAGTTGTCCGCAACGGGGTTCTCAGCTCCTTTTCTATCAATAATATGCAAACCAAATTCTTGTAGTAGGAGAACCCATCTAATAAGTCTAGGTTTACCATCTTTCTTTTCCATAAGATATTTAATAGCAGCATGATCAGTGTGACTTATCACAAGCAAATACAATTGCTAAAAATTCTTTTTCTGTAGTAGCATAATTTCTCTGAGCACTGTCTAGAGTTTTACTAGCATATTGGATAACATTTAATTTCTTATCAACTCTTTGTCCTAAAATAGCACCTATAGCATAATCACTAGCATCACACATAATTTCAAAGGGTAAATTCCAATCAGGTGGCTGAATAATGGGTGCAGAAATCAAAGCTTTCTTAAGTATTTCAAATGCTTCTACACAATCATCATCAAAGACAAAAGGAACATCTTTTTGTAAAAGATTAGTCAGAGGCCTGGAAATTTTTGAGAAGTCTTTAATGAACCTCCTATAAAAACCAGCATGACCAAGGAAACTTCTTATACTTTTAATGTCCTTAGGGCATGACATCTTTTCAATAGCGTCAACTTTAGCTTTATCAACTTCAATACCTCTTTCAGAAATTTTATGCCCCAAGACAATACCTTCATTAACCATAAAGTGGCACTTCTCCCAATTCAAGACAAGATTAGTTTCTTCACATCTCTGCAAAACTCGATCAAGGTTGCTTAAGCCATCATCAAAAGAAGTTCCATATACAGAAAAAGCATCCATGAATACCTCAACAATATTTTCATAAAAGTCAGAGAATATCGCTGTCATACATCTTTGAAAGGTAGCAGATACATTACATAAACCAAAAGGCATGCATCTATAAGCAAAGGTACCAAAAGGGCAAGTGAAAGTGGTCTTTTCTTGATCCTCTTTTGACACAGGTATTTGAGAGAAACCAGAATAACCATCTTGAAAGCAAAAATGTGTATGTTTGGATAATCTTTCTAGCATTTGATCAATAAAAGGTAAAGGGTAATGATCCTTTTTAGTAGCTTTATTTAGTTTGCGGAAGTCAATTAACATTCTATATCCTGTAACAATTCTTTGCGGGATCAATTCATCTTTATCATTACGAACAACAGTAATACCTCCCTTCTTAGGGACACAATGGATAGGACTTACCCACTTACTATCAGCGACATGATAAATTATACCTGCCTCCAGAAGCGTTAGTATTTCTTTTCTTACCACTTCTATCATCATAGGATTTAACCGTCGTTGGTGATTAACAACCGATTTAGCATCTTTTTCCAATTTTATTTTGTGCTGGCACAGAGTGGGACTAATGCCCTATAGATCATCAAGAGTATATCCAATAGCAGCATGGTGCTTCTTCAGAGTTTTCAACAATTTCTCTTTTTCTTGATCTGAATGTTAGCACTAATAATAACAGGATATATCTTCTTTTCATCAAGATAAGCATATTTAAGAGTATCAGGCAATGGTTTAAGCTCAAACACGGGGTCACCCTTTGGTGGAGGAGGATCCCCTAGAATTTCAACAGGCAAGTTATGTTTCAAAATAGGTCCCTGTTTAAAGAATACTTTATCTATTTCCCTTCTTTCATTCATAAACGTATCATTTTCATGGTCTAGAAAATATTGTTCTAAAGGATCATTAGGAGGCACGGCAATAGAAGCAAGACCAATAATTTCATCTTTACTAGGCAATTATTTATCATGGGGTTGTCTACGAAATTTTTCAAAATTAAAATCATGAGACATATCCCCTAAACAAACAGAAACAATATCCTTTTTGCAGTCTATCTTAGCATTAACAGTATTCAAGAAGGGTCTACCAAATATAATGGGACAAAAGTCATCTTGTGGGGAAGCAAGAACAAGAAAATCAGCAGGATATTTAACTTTCCCACACAAGACTTCAACATCTCTAACAATCCCAACCGGTGAAATAGTATCTCTATTGGCAAGCTTAATTGTAACATCAATACCTTCTAACTCAAGAGGTGCAATATCATGCACAATTTCTTCATATAAAGAATGAGGTATTTCACTCGCACTAGCACCCATATCACATAAGCCATGATAGAAATGATCTCCTATTTTAACAGAAATAACAAGCATGCCTACAACAGGTCTATGTTTATTTTTAGAATCGGGTCTAGCAATTCTAACAGCTTCATCACAAAAGTAAATAACATGCCCATCAATATTATCGGACAAGAGATCTTTAACCATAGCAATACTAGGTTCAACTTTAATTTTTTCAGAGGGTGTAGGTGTTCTAGTATTACTCTTATGAACCACAGTTGAAGCTTTAGCATGATCCTTTATTCTAGTAGGGAAAGGTGGTTTCTCAATATAAGCGGTAGGAACAATATGATCAACATTATAAGTGATAGTCTTTTCTTCAACTTTAATAGGTTCAACTACTTTTACTTCAATGGGAGGATGATATTTAAGCCACTTCTCCTTCGGGAGATCAACATGAGTAGCAAATGATTCATAGAAAGAAGCTACTATTTCAGAGTCAAGTCCATATGTAGTGCTAAATTCATGAAAAGCATCGGTATCCATAAAAGATTTAACACAATCAAACTTAGGTGTTATACCTGACTCCTTACCTTCATCGAGTTCCCAATCTTCAGAGTTGCGTTTAATTCTTTCCAATAAATCCCATTTCAATTCAATAGTCTTCATCATAAAAGATCCAGTACAAGAAGTATTGAGCATGGAGCGATTATTGAGAGAAAGCCGAGCATAAAATTTTGAATAATAATTTCGCTTGAGAGCTAATGATTGGGGCATGAATATAACATTGACTTAAGTCTCCCCCAAGCTTGAGAGATGCTTTCTCTTTCGCGAGGCCAAAATTATATATATAATTACGATCACGATGAACCAGCTGCATAGGATAAAACTTCTAATGAAATTCCAATTTCAAGCGGTTGTAGTTCCATGATCCAATATCATCACATAGCCTAAACCATGTCAATGCCTTTCCCTTCAAATATAAAGGGAATACCTTCTTCTTGATAACATCCCCGGGCATACCTGCAAGCTTAAATAATCCACAAACTTCATCCACATAGATTAGGTGCAAATCGGGATGCAATGTTCCATCTCCTGTAAAAGGATTAGCTAGTGGTTTCTCTATCATACCCGAAGGAATTTCAAAGTAAACATTTTCAGTAGGTTCAATAGGTTGAGCAGAAACTCTTTGCTCTACTGGTCAGGGTGAAGATACCCCAAATAAGCCCCTTAAAGGATTATTTTCCATAGTAACAAGTGACAGTAAATTTCAGGACACTATATAAATTTTTCCTTACCAAATTCCACCTACCAAAGGCGCTTCACTCCCTGGAAACGGCATCAGAAAAGAGTCTTGATGACCCACAAGTATAGGGGACCTATCGTAGTCCTTTCGATAAGTAAGAGTGTCGAACCCAATGAGGAGCAGAAGGAAATGATAAGCAGTTTTTAGTAAGGTATTCTCTGCAAGCACTGAAATTATCGGTAACAGATAGTTTTATGATAAGGTAATTTTTAACGGGTAACAAGTAATAAAAGTAAATAAGGTGCAGCAAGATGGACCAATCCTTTTTGTAGCAAAGGACAAGCCTGGAAAAACTCTTATATAGAGGAAAGCGGTCCCGAGGACACATGGGAATTATCGTCAAGCTAGTTTTCATCACACTCATATGATTCGTGTTCGGTACTTTGATAATTTGATATGTGGGTAGACCGGTGCTTGGGTACTTCCCTTACTTGGACAAGCATCCCACTTATGATTAACCCCTCTTGCAAGCATCCGCAACTACAAAAGAAGTATTAAGGTAAACCTAACCATAGCACGAAACATATGGATCCAAATCAGCCCCTTACGAAGCAACGCATAAACTAGGGTTTAAGCTTTCGTTACTCTAGCAACCCATCATCTACTTATTACTTCCCAATGCCTTCCCCTAGGCCTAAAAAATGGTGAAGGGTCATGTAGTCGACGTTCACATGACACCACTAGAGGAAAGACAACATACATCTCATCAAAATATCAAACGAATACCAAATTCACATGACTACTTATAGCAAGACTTCTCCCATGTCCTCAGGAACAAACGTAACTACTAACAAATCATATCCATGTTCATAATCAGAGGGGTAGTAATATGCATAAACGATCTGAATATATGATCGTCCACCAAGTAAACCAACTAGCATCAACTACAAGGAGTAATCAACACTACTAGCAACCCACAGGTACCAATCTGAGGTTTTGGGACAAAGATTGGATACAAGAGATGAACTAGGGTTTGAGATGAGATGGTGTTGGTGAAGATGTTGATCAAGATTGACCCCCTCTCGATGAGAGGATCGATGGTGATGATTTTCCCCTCCCGGAGGGATGTTTCCTCGGCAGAACAGCTCCGTCGGAGCCCTAGATTGGTTCCACCAAGGTTCCGCCTCGTGGCGGCGGAGTTTCGTCCCACAAGCTTTCTTATGATTTTTTTTCAGGGCGAAAAACTTCATATAGCCAAGGATGGGCACCGGAGGCCTGCTAGGGGGCCCACGAGATAGGGAGCGCGCCCATGGGGGTAGAGCGCGCCTCCCACCCACGTGGATGGTGGGTGGCCCCCCTCTGGTGCTTCCTTTGCCCAATATTTTTTATATATTCTAAAAATGACTCCCGTGGAGTTTCAGGACTTTTGGAGTTGTGCAGAATAGGTCTCTTATATTTGCTCCTTTTCCAGCCTAGAATTCCAGCTGCCGGCATTCTCCCTCTTCATGCAAACCTTGTAAAACAAACGAGAATAGGCATAAGTATTGTGACATAATGTGTAATAACAACCCATAATGTAATAAATATCAATATAAAAGCATGATGCAAAATGGACGTATCATGGTGTATTAAGCCCATGTATTTCTTCAATAGGAGGTAAATTTTTAACATTCTCAGCTTTAATACCTTTTTCCTTCATTGATTTCTTTGCCTCTTGCATATCTTTGGGACTGAGATATAATATACCCCTCTTCTTCGGAGTGGGCTTAGGCGGTGGTTCAGGAATAGTCCAATGATCATAATTTTTCAATATGTTATTCAATAGTTCTTCTGCTTGTCCAACAATTCGTTCCCTGAAAACACAACGAGCACAACTATCTAGGAAGTCCCTAGAAGCATCGGTTAATCCATTATAGAAGATATCAAGTATTTTATTTCTCTTAAGAGGATGATCACACAAAGCATTAAGTAACTAGCAAAGCCTCCCCCAAGCTTGTGGGAGACTCTCTTCTTTAGTTTGCACAAAGTTAAATTGTAACATCCCAATTTTCAATTTGGATGTTATACATAGGTCATCATATGCATATCATATTTTATTTTTGCATTTTGTTTGTGATCCTAGAAATCCTAAGCAACTCAAGGACCCACAGAGAGAGTTGGGGATTTCATTATTTTCATATTTGAATTTTCTCAAATTTGAAGTGAGGATCATTTTGATTTTAATAATTTTTCTCTCCGAAATAATTCCAATATTAAAAATAAAAGAGAGAGAGAGAGAGGATAATATGACTTCTTCAAAAAGAGAGGAATATTGGAGGAAAAATTTTAAAATCAAATAAAGATTTTATTTGGGATTTTAGTGCTATTTTATTTTAATTAGAAAAATATGCATTTTTTTCAAAATTGCATTTTTAGGCCAGAAAAATGTTCGCTTTGTTCTAAATATTTTATTTGGACGGTGAAAATTGTTTTTGGCATTTTTAGAATTTTTTGATTTTATATTAGGATTTTTTTAGCGGAATTTATTTTAAAAAAAAGTTTGCCGCCCGACTGGGCCTAAGGCCCAGCCAAGCAAACCGGCCCAGCAGCGCCGCCATCCCCGCTGACTTTGGACGGGAGTCCCGAGAATCGCCGCCGCCAGCCGTGTCCGGCTCAGACCCGCCTCCCAAGGCCGTTGCCCCCTCGCCCAAGCCACCCCGCCACCGCCGCGCCCCCCCTTTATAAGGAGCCGCCCCGGCACCCTCTCCTCCCCAAGCCGCCAGCCGCCGCCGCCGCCCAAGCAGCAGCAACAGTGCGCCGCCCGCTGCCGTTGCTTCGTCGCCGCGCTGCCGCCCCGCCCCGCCGTTGCCTCGCCTCGTCACCGCACCGTCGCCGGTCTTGTTTGAAGAACCGGTAAAAAACGTCGCTTTCGCCCGTTTTTTTGGTTTCTCGTGTTGGATCGGTTAGATCGATTTTTTTGGTTCCGCTATTTAGCAAACGTTCGCCCAAACGAATCTGTTCGCGAACGCGGTCATGCCTCTGTTAACGAACGTTCGTTCGTTAGCCTTTTCTTTTTATTTTTCGGCCAGGGACCTATCCGTGATTATTTTTATCACAGATTAGCCCCTGATCTTCAAACTCACGCAACTTTTTAACTGTTCGTCCAAATCCAGTGAAACCAACGCCAAAATCTTCATCTCAAACCCCTCTTTCCAGTTAATCAACTTGAACATGGTTTTTACAATTTAAAATTTGGTTGCAAGAAGATTTGATTTCGAACTTCTTTTGACCGCAGTTTGAGTTTCGTAGCTCCGATTTAATTGGTTTTTTTTGCAAATCGAATACCTTCACTTGTACTTTCGATTTGGATCTTTTCATTCGAGTTTTGCCCTTTCATCTATTGCTTGGGTGCTTATGTATGTGATTGTTTGTTTGCGATAGAGTTTCCGGAGTGCGAAGCGTGCTAGTACAACTCACTAGGGTTTTCAGATCGTCAGCAAGGCAAGTAACACTTTGATCATACTTTTCATACCCAGTTTTTATGCATTAGTTTCAACCCTCAAACATTGCATGAGTAGGATTTGATAACTTGTGGGTATTGGGAAGTAGTGATGAGGTAGTGCCTATTGCCTTTATTTTTAAACCCTGGGAGTTACTTCTACGTTATGCTTATACTGCTATGCTATGCTTGTAGATGTGGTTTGGTTTGAGTGATCCATGACATATGTGAGAGTTTTAATTAATGGTTAAACTTAAGGTGGCTACTTTAATACACATCTGGGTGGATTGTTTGAGGCACCCTGGAGCACCCAGTGGTTGTCTGGGCACCTGGAGCAATCCAGTGTTATCCTGGGATATCCCGGAGTACCGTGTGATCATCCTACGGTTTCCCACCCAGGCTCAAAGGGATCATAAGATTATTCATGCTGGAAACTTTCGTGTGCAGCCACAAGCCATTATGGGCTCTAGCATAGTTGACTAAGTTGTGTGACCTCTTTTAGTGGTAGGCTAGCAGATGTAGGGGATGTAGGTGGTACTATCTACCCAGAGTAAAGATTTAATTCCAAATATGCAGTTAAATAAAATTTATTCCTTTGTTGTAGGAAAAAAATTAGCTTTCTGCAAAAATAACCATAGAGCCTCCACCAGCCAAATATGCATATAGATATAGCTGCTACATGTTCATTACTTTATAGTGTTATTTTGCCAGCATATTCCATGTGCTGACCCGTTTCGGGCTGCAACATATTATGTTGCAGACTTTTTAGACGAAGAGTAAGGTGCGCTAGGTCGTTGTCTTGCACTCCACTATGCCGTTGGAGTTGATGGACTCGCTTTATCTTCCAAGCCTTCTGTTGTTATCTTCATTAGATGGCCTTCAGCCATATTATTGTAATAAGTTCTCTTTTGAGATATTCGATGTAATAAGTGTGTGATTGAAACTCTGTTATAAATCCTTCAAGTATTGTGTGTGTCAACATTACTGATCCAGGGATGACACTTATGCACAGAGATTTGACCGTTTGAGGCCGGATCGCTATACGATGGTATCAGAGCACACGCTAACTGTAGGACGTGACCACTAAGATGAGCCATAGGTCACTCTTCTCTACTCATTCCGACTCTTCTCCACCTTCCACTCTATAGATGGCGGATTCAAGGAACAAGTTTGCTCAACCGGATGAAGACACCCCTTTTGGACGACACTTGAAGGAAGTCACTAGATACCTGAACATCGGAATACCAAGCTTCACCGGGACCTACGCCACTCTACCAGAAGAAGAGCCCTGGACCATTTGAGTACATGTTCTAGGAAGAAAATTCATACCATTGACTGAACCCATAGAGTTTTCCTTTGATGCGCCAACCTGGAGTCTAGGAAAGAGCATGGCAGCACACATCGCCATGGGACGCATCGGCCAAGTTTACCACAAAGATCTTAAGGATACCATGTACCAGATATGTGGACGCCGAGATGAGAAATGGGAGATGATCAGCACTAGGAGGGACAAGTCCATTGCCGCCTACATCCAGGAGTTAAACCAACACATTCGTCGACAGGAGAACCAGATGTGCGCCAGCATGGTAGACCTGAAGAAGGTGATGACCAGGAACATGGAGCTAGAAGAGGAACTCAAGTCTACACGCGATGGATATGAACAGGAAATTGCAGTTCCACTAGAGAAGAATGAAGACCTGGAGAAGAAGCTAGGAGTATTAATGGGAGACCCCGCACCAGGAGGAGATGACGATCATCCCGAGGACTACATCATCATTGACGACACCGACTCCGACCCCGACAGTGATGATGACTATGAAGGCGAAGCTGGAGCAGATATCATGGAATCTTCTTCCGATCAAAATTTTTAGTCGACCACCATATTATCAGTAGTATACCCCCATGTATATAGAATAGTCCGAGTACTATGTAACGGTAGCTAGATCAATTGTATGGCCTTCTTTGAATCGAGTGGTGTGATATGAATGTGTTTGTCTCATGTGCATATGGGTAGTGATTGTCCCCTTAGACCCCACTCTATTCTAATCTCTCCCCTCTAAATCTATCAGATGCCTCCAAGATGTGACCCCATATTTGTTTTCCCACCAGAGCTCACCAAGCTGATCCAACAACAGAATGCCTTGATGCAGATGTTAGTCCAGAACCAGGGCAACAACAACAATCCGTCGCCACCACCTCGAGTTGATAACTTAGCCTATTTCTTGAGGTTGAATCCGCCGGTGTTTTCCAGTAGCACCGAGCCGATTGTTGCTGATGACTGCCTACGTAGTATTGGAAGGGAGTTGACCACCGCAGGTTGCACAGATGCTGAGAACATGCGCTTTGCCACACATCAATTAGATGGACCAGCAGCCTCATGGTGGGCGAATTACACAACCACTTTTCTCATAGCCAATGTCACTTGGGATCAGTTTCATCAAGCTTTCTGCACATCCCATGTCTCTACAGGAGCTATGAGCATGAAGAAGCGTGAGTTTCGCAACTTACACCAGGGAAATCGTACTATGGGGCAGTACGTGGATGAATTTAGTAAGTTAGCTTGCTATGCCCCAGATGATGTGGCCACAGATGCAGCGAAGCAGGAGAAGTTTATGGAAGGGCTGAATGATGAGCTGAGCATGCAGTTCATGGTGGCAACATTCAATAACTACCAGGATTTGGTAGATAGGGCCCTTATGATTGAATGCAAGCAGCAACTGATAGAGAGCCGCAAAAGGAAGTATGGACGAGGGAAGTATAATTATGGAGCCCAGTAGAAGCCTCGTTTTACCCCGAACTCGGGAGGACACACTCATAATCATGGAGGAGTTCGCATAATCACAGTGGCCCCAAGAATGGGAATGGGAATGGAGGAAGCAACGGACAGAACCGTTCCAACCCAGCAACACCCGTCAGGAAGGATTTAAGTCACATTACTTGTTTCAAGTGCGGGAAGAATGGACACTACGCCACTAAATGTCCTGAAGCAGAGAATGGAAATGGAAATTAAAACTCTGGGAAGAAGCCCAATCCCTTCACCAGAGGTCAGGTGAACCACATCAACATGGAGGAGGTTGAAGATCAGCCTGACGCAGTGATCGGTAAGTTTTTGATTAAGTCATTTACCTCACTCGTTCTTTTTGATACTGGTGCATCGCATTCATACATATCAAGGGGATTTTTGGACAAGTTTAAGTTGCCAACCGTAGCCCTTAGGTCACCCATGTTAGTAAGTTCGCTAGGAGCAGAGTATATGGCCAGCCGATGGCGTGATCGGTTACCCTTAACCATTGGTATTCATGTTTTCCCCTCAGACCTAATAATTTTGGAGTCCCAAGGATTGGATATAATATTAGGCATGGATTGGTTATCGAAGTATGGAGGAAACATCAACTGTGCTAGTAAGTCAATTTTACTCACCACCCCAGAGGGAAAAAGGATCAAGTATGTGTCTAGGAATGCGCTAAGGAGGACCCAAGTAAATTCTATTTCGGGATTTTTTCAAGAAGAAGTGCCTGTTGTGAAGGATTACCCGGATGTATTTCTAGAGGAACTACCAGGCATGCCACCAGATCGAGACATAGAGTTTTTGATAGAGCTGTTGCCAGGCACCGAACCAATATTGAAGAGACCGTATCGGATGCCCACAAACGATCTAGAGGAAATTAAGAAGCGGATTAAGGAGCTATTGGAGAAAGGTTATATTCGACCAAGTTCATCACCGTGGGGAGCCCCACTGCTCTTGGTTGAGAAGAAGGATGGATATTTGAGAATGGTTGTTGATTATCGAGCATTGAATGAAGTGACGAACAAGAACAAGTACCCACTACTGATGATCAATGATCTATTTGACCATTTGCAAGGAGATAAAGTATTCTCCAAGATCGATCTTCGATTAGGATACCACCAATTGAAGATCTGAGAACAGGATATACCTAAGACAGCTTTTAGCACAAGGTACGAGCTATATGAGTACACGGTCATGTCATTTGGATTGACTAATGCCCCTGCCTATTTTATGAGTATGATGAACGAGGTATTCATGGAATTCTTGGATAAGTTTGTTGTGGTGTTCATTGATGATATATTTGCATACTCGAAGAATGAAGAGGAACACAAGGAACACTTGCGCTTATTCTCGAGAAGCTCAGGGAAAATCAGTTGTATGCCAAGTTTATCAAGTGTGAGTTTTGGTTGAAGGAAGTTGGATTTCTTGGACATGTTATATCAGGGGAAGGTATAGCAGTAGACCCCACCAAGGTTCAGTCTGTCACTGAGTGGTTGGCACCCACATCAGTTGGAGAGATCCGCAGTTTTCTGAGACTCGCAGGATATTATAGGAGGTTCATTGAGAATTTCTCCAAGATTGCTAAACCCATGACAGAGTTGTTGAAGAAGGACACCAAGTTCAAATGGACCGAGGAGTGTGAAGCCAGTTTTCAGGAGTTGAAGAAACATTTGGTTATTGCCCCAGTGCTGATTCTTCCGGATATACGCAAGGATTTCCAAGTTTATTGCGACACTTCTCGCTTAGGACTTGGAGGTGTACTCATGCAAGATGGAAGAGTTGTTTCATATGCTTTACGACAACTTCGACCTCATGAGTTAAATTATGCCAACCATGATTTGGAGTTAGCAGTCGTAGTGCATGCGCTTAAGACCTGGAGACATTTTCTGATTGGAAATAGATGTGATGTGTATACGGATCACAAGAGTTTGAAGTACATTTTCATGCAGAAGGAGCTAAATCTCCGGCAGAGGAGCTGGTTGGAGCTCATAAAGGATTATGATATGAAGTTGCACTATCATCCAGGGAAGGCCAATGTCATAGCAGACGCTTTGAGATGCAAGAGTTATGCAAATACCCTTGTAAGCGGAGGATTACCGCAGGAGTTAGTCGATAATCTCAAGGAGCTTCGTTTGGAGATAGTTCCAAGAGGTTTTGTGGCAACAATGGAGGTTCAGTCTACATTATTGGGAAGGATTCGAGAAGCTTAGAAGGATGATAAGGAAATCGCTGAGATAAAGGAGAAAATGAGCAAGGGAAAAGCCAAGGGTTTCCGTGAGGATGAGCACGAGACTTTATGGTTTGAGGATCGTATTTATGTGCCCAATAATGCTGAGATCGAGAAGTTAATACTTCAGGAAGCTCATGACTCGCCATACTCGATTCACCCTAGAAACACCAAGATGTATTTGGATTTGAAGGAGCTTTTCTGGTGGACATGTATGCAGAAGGATATTGCTGAGTATGTAGTAGTATGTGATGCATGTCAGAGAGTGAAGGAAGAACATCAGAAGCCGACATGATTGCTTTAGCCTATGTCGATACCCGAATGGAAGTGGGACAAGCTTGGCATGATTTTATCACCGGATTGCCTAGGACCCGATCAGGATATGATTCTATCTGGGTAGTAGTTGATCGCCTGACCAAGGTAGCTCACTTTATCCCAGTGAAAACCACCTATACAAGCGCGAAGTTGGCCAATATATATATATATATGACCAGGATCGTATGTCTGCATGGAGTTCCGAGGACCATCGTATCAGATAGAGGAACACAGTTTACCTCGAAGTTTTGGAATCAATTGCACCAGACTTTGGGTACTAGGCTAGAGTTCAGTACAGCCTTTCATCCGCAGACAGATGGACAGACTGAGAGAGTAAATCAGATTCTGGAGGACATGTTGAGAGCTTGTGTGCTAGATTATTAATCTAGTTGGGATGACAATTTGCCTTACGCAGAGTTCTCATACAACAACAATTATCAAGCTAGTTTGAAGATGGCACCTCTCGAAGCTTTGTATGGAAGGAATTGCATGACACCGTTAATGTGGGAGGAAGTTGGAGACCGTCAGTTGTTTGGACCAGATTTGATCAAAGAGTCCGAAGAGAAGGTTAAGTTGATTCAAGATAGACTGAAGGTAGCTCAGTCTAGGCAGAAGAGTTATGCAGATACCAAACGCAAGGAGGTAGTCTATGAGATTGGAAACCAAGCGTATCATCGTGCGTCACCACTTCGAGGAGTTAAACGTTTTGGAGTTAAGGGAAAGTTGGCCCCGAGATTTGTAGGACCATATCGATGGTTGGAATGTAAGGGAGAAGTCGCCTACAAGTTGGAGTTACCCGAAGGACTGTCATGAGTTCATGATGTGTTTCACGTTTCCCAGTTGAAGAAGTGCCACGCAGAGATGGCCGATATTCCCCTGAGAGATACAGTGCCCCTGTAAGCAATTCAGTTGGAGAGTGACCTGACCTACGAGGAGAAACCCGTTAAGATTCTCGAGTTTGCCAGCCGAGTTACGCACAGTAAGGTTATCAAGTTTTGCAAAGTTTAATGGAGCCACCATACCGTTTTTAGACGGTGAAAACTGTTTTTGGCATTTTTAGAATTTTTTTGTTTTTTTATTAGGATTTTTGTTTCGGCGGAATTTATTTAAAAAAAGTTTCCTGCCTGACTAGGCCGAGCAGGCCGGCCCAGCCGCGCCGCCTTCCCCCCCGACTCGGGACGGGAGTCCCGAGGATCGCCACCGCCAGCCGTGTCCGGCTCGGACTCGCCTCCCAAGGCCGGTGCCCCCTCGCCCAAGCCACCCCGCCGCCACCTCGCCCCCCTTTATAAGGAGCCACCCCGGCTCCCTCTCCTCCCCAAGCCGCCAACCGCCGCCGCCGCCCAAGCAACAGCCGCAGCGCCCCGCCGCCCGTCGCCGTTGCTCCACCGCCCCGCCCCGCCCCACCGTTGCCTCGCCGAAGCCTCGTGTCGTCGCTGCACCGCCGGAACCTCGCCTCGTCGTTGCACCATCGCCGGTCTTGTTCGAAGATCCGCTAAAAAACCATCGCCGTCACCCGTTTTTTTTGTTTTTCGTGTTGGATCGGTTAGATCGGTTTTTTTCGGTTCCGCTATTTAGCGAACGTTCGCCCGAACGAATCTGTTTGCGAACGCGTTCATTCGTTCGTCTCTATTAACGAACGTTCATTTGTTAGCCTTTTCTTTTTATTTTTTGGCCAAGGACCTATCCATGATTATTTTTATCGCAGATTAGCCCCAGATCTTCAAACTCTCGCAACTTTTTAACCGTTCATCCAAATCCAGTGAAACCAACGCCAAAATCTTCGTCTCGGACCCCTCTTTCCAGTTAATCAACTTGAACATGGTTTTGACGATTTAAAATTTGGTTTGCAAGCAGATTTTAATTCAAACTTCTTTTGACCATAGTTTGAGTTTTGTAGCTCCGATTCGATTGATTCTTTTTTGCAAATCGAAGACATTCACTTGTACTTTCGATTTGGATATTTTCATTTGAGTTTTATCCTTGCATCTATTGCTTGAGTTCTTATGTATGTTATTGTTTATTTGCGATAGAGTTTCCGGAGTGCGAAGCGTCCTACTACGAGTCACTAGGGTTTTCAGATCATCAGCAAGGCAAGTAACACTTTGATCATACTTTTCATACCCAGTTTTTATGCATTGGTTTCAACCCTCAAACATTGCATGAGTAGGATTTGATAACTTGTGGGTACTGGGAAGTAGTGATGAGGTAGTACCTATTGCCTTTATTTTCAAACCCTGGGAGTTACTTCTACGTTATGCTTATACTGCTATGCTATGCTCATAGACGTGGTTTGGTTTGAGTGATCCATGATAGATGTGAGAGTTTTAATTAATGGTTAAACTTAAGGTGGCTACTTTAATACACATCTGGGTGGGTTGGTTGAGGCACCCTGGAGCACCCAGTGGTAGTCTGGGCACTTGGAGCAATCCAATGTTGTCCTGGGATATCCTGGAGTACCCGTGTGATCATCCTATCGTTTGCCACCCAGGCTCAAAGGGATCATAAGATTATTCATGCTGGAAACTTCCGTGTGCAGCCACAAGCCATTATGGGCTCTAGCATAGTTGACTAAGTTGTGTAACCTCTTTCAGTGGTAGGCTAGCAGATGTAGGGGATGTAGGTGGTACTGTCTACCCAGAGTAAAGAGTTAATGCTTATGAAAGACTGTGTCTCGATCATCCGTTTCTCAAACACCATGTAGTGCGAGAAATCCAACAGAGAAGATCGAGTCTTGTAGGGAAAAGTGTGCAAACCTCTGCAGAGTGTATAAACTAATAATGGTGAGCCGTGCCCCCGGTTATGGACATCTTGAGTATCTGGTACTTGAATTATGGATTTGATCTCATCACTCTATTAATTAATTTGTTGGGTTAATGATTATTAATTTGGGATTGAGTTGGAGGAACCTTCTTAATATTTTCAACAAACTTTGTAGTTAAACAAAATTTATTCCTTTGTTGTAGGGAAAAATTAGCTTTCTCCAAAAATAACCATAGAGCCTCCACCAGGAAAATATGCATATAGATATAGCTGCTACTTGTTCATTGCTCTACAGTGTTATTTTGCCAGCATATTCCATGTGCTGACCCGTTTCGGGTTGCAACGTATTATGTTGCAGACTTTTCAGATGAAGAGTAAGGTGCGCTAGGTCGTTGTCTTGCACTCAGCTATGCCGTTGGAGTTGATGGACTCTCTTTATCTTCCAAGCCTTCCACTGTTATCTTCATTAGATAGCCTCCAACCATATTATTGTAATAAGTTCTATTTTGAGATATTCGATGTAATAAGTGTGTGATTGAAACTCTATTATAAATCTTTCAAGTACTGTGTGTGTCAGCATTACCGATCTAGGGATGACACTTATGCACAGAGATTTGACCGTTTGAGGTCGGATCGCTACATAAATATTTCCTGTAAGGCAGCTTGTTTCATATGAGCAGGAAAATATTTTTCATAGAAGTAATAAGTCATATCCTGGGGACTACACGCACAACCAGGATCAAGAGTATTGTACCAAGCTTTAGCATCACCCTTTAATGAGAAAGGAAATAATTTGAGAATAAAGTAATAGCGAGTTTTCTCATCACGAGTAAAAAGGGTGGCTATGTCATTCAGCTTAGTAAGATGTGCCACACGAGTTTCAGTTTCATAACCATGGAAAGGATCAGATTCAACTAGAGTAATTAGCTCTGGGTCGACAGAGAATTCATAATCCTTATCATCAACAAAGATAGGTGAAGTAGTAAATTTAGGATCACATTTCATTCTAGCATTCAGAGATTTTTCTTTATACTTGTGTAATAATTTCTCTAGATCATCTCTATCATTACAAGCAAGAATATCCCTAGTTGCTTCTTCACTCATAACATAACCTTCTGGTACCTTAGGCAATTCAGTTTCAGGCTCATCATCAGATTCAACAACATCATGTTGTATAACTCTAGCAACTTTTTATCAAGAAATTCACCCAAGTGGCACATCATCATTATCAAGCAAGGTACTAGCATCATCATAAGCATAATTCATAGTACAAGTAGCATCATCAATAACTTGCGACATATCAGAATTAATAGCATGTGGTGGTGTTGCAGGTTTCCTTATAACAAAAGGTGAATCTAAAGCAGAACTAGATGGTAGTTCCTTACCTCCCCTCGTCTTTGAGGAAAATATCCTAGTCTTAGCATCCTTCAGATTATTCATAGTGATAATTTAATAATAATCCCAAGTGACTCAACAAATATAGCTATGCTCCCCGGCAACGGCGCCAGAAAAAGGTCTTGATAACCCACAAGTATAGGGGATTGCAACAGTTTTCGAGGGTAGAGTATTCAACCCAAATTTATGGATTCAACACAAGGGGAGCCGAAGAATATTTGAAGGTATTAGAAGCTGAGTTGTCAATTCAACCACACCTAGAGATTAATTATCTGTAGCAAAGTAGTTTGATAGTTTTGATAATAGTGACAATAGCAACGGTAACAGTAACAGTGATAGCAGTAGTTTGTAGCAAGTGTAATAGTGATGATAGCAATAGTAACGCAGCAAGATCAATAAGGATAAATTCGTAGGCATTGGATCGGTGACTTATTGGATGATATTCATCTTGAGACAGTTATAACCTAGGGTGATACGGCACTAGCTCTAGTTCATCTATATAATGTAGGCATGTATTACGTATATAGTCATACGTGCTTTATTAAAAGAACTTGCATGGCATCCATTGTCCTACCCTCCTGTGGCAGTGGGGTCCATATTGGAAACTAAGGGAAATTAAGGCCTCCTTTTAATAGAGAACCAGAACAAATCATTAGCTCATAGTGAATACATGAACTCCTCAAACTACGGTCATCGCCGAGAATGGGCCCAGTTGTTGTCACTCCGGGGTTGTCGGATCATAACCGTAGTAGGTGACTATAACTTGCAAGATCGGATCTAAAACATGGATATAATGATGAATCATAAATGGTTCCGATCTGAAATCATGGCACCCGGGCCCAAAATGACAAGCATTAAGCATAACAAAGTCATAGCAACATCAATCTAAGAATATAGTGGATAGTAGGGATCAAGCCCTAAGAAAACTAACTCGATTACAGGATGAATCTCATCCAACTCCTCACCGACCAACGAGCCTATGAAGGAATTACTCACTCCCGGTGGGGAGCATCCTGGAATTGGCGATGGAGAAGGGTTGGTGATGACGAAGAACGAAGATCCCCCTCTCCGGAGCCCCAAACGGACTCTAGATCTGCCCTCGCGAGGAAAAATAGGGCTTGGCGGAGGCTCCGTCTCGTGGATCACAATAATTCTTTCTCCCTTTTTTCTGGAAATATGTGAATTTATAGTATCAGGAGGGTCGTCAGCGGGGCCACCAGGTGGGTACAACCCACCTGGGCGCGCCAGGAGAGGGGGTGCACCCTGGTGGGTTGTGCCCACCCAGGGGCCCCTCTCTGGTGGGTCTTAGCTCTAGAAATTCTTATTATGGATATAAAAAATCCTCGCAAAGTTTCGTTCCATTCTAAGAACTTTTATTTCTGCACAAAAACAACACCATGGTAGTTCTGCTAAAAACAACATCAGTCCGGGGTTAGTTTGATTCAAATCATGCAAATTTGAGTCCAAAATAAGAGGAAAAGCATGAGAAAAAGTAGATACGTTGGAGACGTATCAAGTTCCATGGGGATAACTGCTTCTGCACCATAGACCAGGGAGAAGGGAGTCTACTCGGTAGCTCGGTTTGGTGTCGTTCTGATGGACCAGAGAACTACCGCCAGCTCCTCGATCCACCGCCTGCCATGCTTCTGCAGCCATCAAAGGTTCTCTTGAGTCCGTGTAGCACTTTAGCGTTCGCCCTCTCAGTTTGTCCATTGCTCCTGAGTGTGCTACAGAGGCAAATGAGATCTTGCATCCGAGGGCATGAACATATTGCATGAAGGCATGGCTCGTGAACTGGGTGCCATTGTCAGTAATGATCCTTGCCGGAACTCCAAAACGACACACCAATTCTTTCAAGAACTTGATAGTTGACTGAGCAATCACCTTTCTCATGGCAGTCACTTCCAACCACTTTGTAAACTTGTCGATATCAATGAACAAGAATTCAAAGCCCCCAATTGCTCAGGGGAAGGGGCCGAGGATATTGAGCCCCCAGACCGAAAATGTCCATGATAGAGGGATTGTTTGAAGAGCTTGGGCAGGCAAGTGGCTTTTCTTGGAATGGAACTGCTAGGCTTCACATTTGGTGATAGCTCGACCGCATCTTGGAGGGCTGTGGGCCAATAGAATCCTTGCCGGAATTGTTTCCCAACTAATGCCCTTGATCCAACGTGGGAGCCGCACATGCCTTTGTGTATCTCAGCCAGTAGTTCCTTTCCTTCTTCCAGGCATACGCACTTCAATTTCACACCATTGGGCCTCCTTCTGTACAGAGTGTCATCGACAAACTAATACATACTAGCCCGCCGGGCTACTTTTCCAGCTTCATCTTGGTCGACGGGAAGCTCTACGGTTTGGAGGACGTGGAGAATGTGCCTTGCCCAAGTTGTAGCCTGGGACTCGGTAACGAGGACTAGCGGCACCTCCTCTACTGCGGGAGCACATGCCTCGTTTGCAGGGTCCATGGGCCCGGCTGGAGGGTGTGGTCCGACAAGCTATGAGGAGTTGTGTCCGGTAGGGTCTCTGCCAGGAGCAGGCGGCTCTATCGAGAGAGGCTTACCGGAGTCCAACTTTCCCCTTTTTGGGGGGCCATTATTGCTGGGGATACGGAGGGCTGAGTGAGATGGAGAACAAAAGTCACTGGTTCCATAGGAAGCTTCTGTGTAGCACACTTTGACAGATGATTAGCTATGCTATTTTCCGCACGGGGTACGTGCTGTGTTTGCAATCCGTCAAAGCACTCCTCCAATCTTCTCACTTCCTCTATGTATGTCTCCATCAACAGACTTTGGTAATCCTTGTTGACTTGTCTCACCACAAGCTGTGAATCTCCTCAAATGATCAGCTTCTTAATTCCCAATTCGGCTGCAATCCTAAGCCGGGTAAGGAGCCCTTCATATTCTGCTATATTGTTGGTAGCTTCTTCCCGGGCAAAATGCATTTGGACGATGTACTTCAAGTGATCCCTAGAGGGGGCGACAAGTAGCACGCCAGCTCCTGCACCTTGTAGGGAAAAGCACCATCAAAATACATAATCCATTCTTGGGGCGATACTTTGCTGGGGATAACTGTCTCTGTCACTTCCTCATCAGGGGTTGGCGTCCATTCTGCAATAAACTCTGCCGATGCCCTGGTCTAAATAGTTGATATACTCTCAAATTTCAAACCAAAACTGGATAACTCCAAAGCCCACTCCACTATTATGTCCATAGCCTCAGGGTTTCGGAGTATCCTCTGTAGCAGGAAACGAGTGACAACTGTGATCTCATGGGCTTGGAAGTAATGGCGCAGTTTCCTTGAGGCCATGGTGAGACCAAAGATCAACTTTTGCATGCTAGAGTACCTCGATCTAGCCCCCTATAACAGGAGCTGATGAAGTACACTGGGCATTGCACCACTCTCTTCCTTGCCGCGTCCTTGGGGTTGCTCTTGTTGCCGTGCTCATTGATGTCCTGATCCTTCTCTGACTCTACTGGTCCCTGCTCACTCTCTGCCTCATCCACTTCTCGCTGTGCTACCAAGGCTGCACTGACCACCATGTTGGTTGCCGCTAAGTACAGCAGCAACGACTCCTGGGGTTTGGGAGCAACCAAGATAGGCACGGAGGACAAGTAGGCCTTCAATTCTTGCAAAGCTGCATCTGCTTCAGGGGTCCACTTCATAGCCCCTACCTTCTTTAAAATTTTGAAGAAAGGCAGGGCGCGCTTGGCAGACTTGGAGACGAATCTTCTTAGCACAGCAACGCATCCTGTCAGACGCCTCACATCCTTAACTGTCCTTGGTGCTTGGATCTGCTCGATGGCTTTGATCTTGTCGGGGTTGGCTTCAATCCCGCAGTGGGACACAAAGATCCCAAGCAACTTGCCGAAGGGAACACCAAATACACACTTCTCCGGGTTGAGCTTCAAATCGATCTTGCGCAGATTAACAAACATCTCCTCCAAATCCCGAATAAGGGTGGTGGTCTTGACCACAATGTCATCCATATAAGCTTCTATGTTTCTATGCAGCTGTGCCTTAAAACCGATCTGGACTGCCCTTGCAAAAGTGGACCCGGCACTATTTATTCCGAATGGCATGCTGACAAAACAATACACACCATAGGGGGTAATGAAGGACGTCTTCTCTTCATCTTCCTTGGACATGAAGATTTGGTGATATCCGAATATGCATCCAGAAAGGAGAGCAAATCACAACCTGAAGTGGAATCCACAATCTGATCGATACACGATAAGGGAAACTGGTCCTTCGGGCAAGCTTTGTTGAGATCTGTAAAATCTACGCAAAGCCTCCACTTCCCGTTAGCCTTCCGGACTACCACTGGATTTGCCAACCACATGGGATGCAGCACTCCTCTGACCAAATTAGCTGCCTCAAGTTTCTTGATCTCTTCTGCAATGAACTACTGCCTCTCCAAGGCTTGCTTCCGGACTTTCTACTTGACAGGTCGGCCGTGTGGGCAGACAACAAGGTGGTGTTCGATTACCTCCCTAGGAACACCGGGGATATCAAATGGATGCCAAGCAAACATACCGATATTCGCGCGCTTTCCTATTTGTCATCGAGGGTGGCACTGTGATACGTCTCCAACGTATCTATAATTTTTGATTGTTCCATGCTATTATATTATCTGTTTTGGATGTTAATGGGCTTTATTTTACACTTTTATATTATTTTTGGGACTAACCTATTAACCCAAGGCCCAGTGCAAATTGCTGTTTTTTTTGCCTATTTTAGTGTTTCGCAGAAAAGGAATACCAAACGGAGTCCAAACTGAATGAAACTTTCGGGAGCGTGATTTTTGGAACAAACGTGATCCAGAGGACTTGGAGTGGACGTCAAGAAACGGACGAGGTGTCCACGAGGCAGGAGGGCGCGCCTACCCCCTGGGCGCGCCATCCCCCCTCGTGGCTCAACCGACCTACTTCTTCCTCCTATATATGTTCACATACTCCGAAAACATCCAGGAGTACCACGAAACCCTATTTCCACTACCGCAACCTTCTGTACCCAAGAGATCCCATCTTGGGCCTTTTTCCGGAGCTCCATTGGAGGGGGAATGATCACGAAGGGCCTCTACATCAACTCCATGGCCCCTCCGATGATGTGTGAGTAGTTTACTTCAGACCTTTTGGTCCATAGTTATTAGCTAGATGGCTTCTCTCTCTTTGGATCTCAATACAAAGTTCTCCTCGGTCTTCTTGGAGATCTATTCGATGTAACTCTTTTTGCGGTGTGTTTGTCAAGATCCGATGAATTGTGGGTTTATGATCAAGTCTATCTATGAACAATAGTTGATTCTTCTCTGAAATCTTTTATGCATGATTGGTTATCTTTGCAAGTCTCTTCGAATTATCAGTTTGGTTTGGCCTACTAGATTGATCATTCTTGCAATGGGAGAAGTGCTTAGCTTTGGGTTCAATCTTGCGGTGCTCGATCCCAGTGACAGAAAGGGAAACGACACGTATTGTATTCTTGCCATCGAGGATAAAAATATGGGGTTTATATCATATTGCTTGAGTTTATCCCTCTACATCATGTCATCTTACCTAAGGCGTTACTCTGTTCTTATGAAGTTAATATTCTAGATGCATGCTGGATAGCGGTCGATGTGTGGAGTAATAGTAGTAGATGCAGGCAGGAGTCGGTCTACTTGTCACGGACGTGATGCCTATATACATGCCTAGATATTCTCATAATTATTCGCTTTTCTATCAATTGCTCGACAGTAATTCGTTCACCCACCGTAATACTTATGCTATCTTGAGAGAAGCCACTAGTGAAACCTATGGCCCCCGGGTCTATTTTCCATCATATAAGTTTCCAATCTATTTTACTTCGCAATCTTTACTTTCAATCTATATCATAAAAATACCAAAAATATTTATCTTATCATCATTATCTCTATTAGATCTCACTCTCGTAAGTGACCGTGGAGGGATTGACAACCCCTTTATCGCATTGGTTGCGAGGTTCTTATTTGTTTGTGTAGGTACGAGGGACTTGCGTGTGGCCTCCTACTGAATTGATACCTTGGTTCTCAAAAACTCAGGGAAATACTTACGCTACCTTGCTGCATCACCCTTTCCTCTTCAAGGGAAAACCAATGCAGTACTCAAGAGGTAGCACGCTGGTATTGAAAGTACCATCAACGCCAGCCAACCCTGCCGGGACCTTCTTCACTTGGGCTGCAGCGACCTTGGATCTCTTGCTGTTGGAACACTCTGGCATGTCATCAACAGGTGCCGTGCACTCGGAGGGGGCACGCTGCCCGGATTCTTTGCCGGAGCTCCTACAATCTCTCTTTTTCCCTTTGTTTTCCTTAGTGGGAACCACTGTTGCCGCTGCCTCTACCGCGACCGCGTCCCAGTACATCTTGTCCACACAAATGATTGCATCCTTCTCATCTGATGGGATGGTGATGACTCCCAGTGGCCTAGGCATCTTCAAGGTGTTGTAGGCATAGTGGGATGCCGCCATGAATTTATCCAAGGCCGGGCATCCAAGAATCCCATTGTATGTATGGCAGGGGAAGATCGACCACATCAAACACGATCCTCTCAATTCGGTAGTTTAGTTCTCCCCAAACGTTACCAGCAATGTGATCCTTCCCTTAGGATGGCTCCTACCAGGATTAACTCCTTGAAACATGTCGGTAACCTCTAGTTCTTCCTCTGCTATCTGAAGCTTGCTGATAACTGCTGGGGAGATCCGATTCAACCCGGCCCCGCCGTCCACCAACATCTTTTTGACCTTGAGGTTGCGAATCATTGGGGAGACCAACAATGGCAAACACCCTACCGCAGTGGTACGGCTAGGGTGATCCTCCTTGTCAAATATGATGGGCGTACATGACCACTAGAGCGGCTTCTGGGCCTCTATGGCTTGTTCCACGACATTGAATTCTCGCGCCCACCGCTTGACTTGGCGATGGGAGGTGTGCAGAGGTGCACCCCCGTCAATGCATAGGGCTTCAGTGGCCTTCTGAAACTCTTGCTCAATGGTTTCCTCTTCATCCCCTCCATCACTCTCATCATCACAAACCTCGTTCTCTCAGCCTGTGGTGGGTTTTCCTTGGTTTTGAAAGGGTTTGCCAGGGTGATTACTTCACCTCCCCAGCCCTTACCGCCAGCAACATTTTGACTTTTTTCCTTGTCACGCTTCTCATACTCTACTCCCTATCTCTTGACAAGCTGCTCAACCTGATAACACTCTTGAAGGTCGTGGTCCTTGGTCCGATGAATCTTGCAGTACGGTCCATCACCTTTCCCGGCTTTCTCGAAAGCAGCGGCTTCCCGGAAGTCAGCGCACATGGCAACTTCCTTGCCGGGGGCCTCAGCTTTGGCCTTCTTGCCGGTACTAGGCATGCCCGATCCTTCAACAATCATCACTTCCTTGTCCCTCCGCTTCTTACTGCGCTTCTTGCTCTCCTTCTGGCTGGTTGATTCATCATCATCTTCTGAATCAACATTGGTGCAATCTTCCTCTCTGGGAAACTTCCTTCCCTCCTCTATCCGAGCACACTTACCCACTAGGGTATAGAGTACCTTCACAGTCTTGGGCAACCGCACGTTCATCTTGGAAGGAATCCGACGGTTGCGCACATTGGACTGGAAGGCATCTATCACAGCTGCCGGATGGATATTTGGGATATTTCTATGAACTTTGCTGAATCTATGTAAATACTTACAGAGGGTTTCTCCTTGCTTCTGCTGGAGAAGCTGCAAGTCGCTGAGTCGGCCTGGCTCTTGATGGCCGCCAGTGAAGGCGCCAATGTACTCGTGGCATAGGTCAACCCACGATGAAATGGAGTTCCCCGGCAGGTGCATCAGCCAAGACCTCACATTGGACTTGAGGGCCAAAGGGAAGTAGTTGGCAAGCACCTTCTCGTCTCTTCCCCAGCAGTCTGAATAGCGATGGTGTAGATGCTCAGGAACTCTGCCGGGTTCAGCCTCCCATCGTACTTCTCAGGTATCTCTGGCTTGAACATGCGGATGGACGGCCAACGGACTTGCCGCAGCTCACGAGTGAAGGCAGGGCAGCCAACCTCGAAAGGTAGGCACCCGCCAACACCGAGCGCGGGCTCGTCGGTGTAGGGGGCGTCGCACGCATCGGCTCGGCGGAGGTCGCCGCGGCGTTGCTCGACAACGACACGCGTGTCTCCTCTTCGCCTATCATCTGGGGCTCGTCGTTGGTCTGGACATGCTCGAGGGTCATAAGAGGCCATCGAGGCGTCGTCGAGGTCTTGATTTTTTGCGCTCGTGCTGGCATCATCGTTGAGGGTCATACAATGGGGATGGCCCCTTCCATACGGTCATCAGCATGAGTTGTTGCTGTCGCTTGGGGAGGTCGGGACATGCCAGCTCACCATGAGCCCCCATCTTCGGCAAAACGGAGCAGATTTTGGATGGTGGCACGCCATTCGTCCATCTTCTCGGCCACTGGCGGAAACCTCAGCAGCAGTTAAGCTCGCGCCATGGCCTCCGAAGCTGTACTTGGTAGGGATGATGATGAAGTTGATCGCACCGTTGCTCGGCTCCTGACGAAGCTAGTGGCGGTAGCACTGTGCCCCACCGTTGCTACGGGGCGACCACCTGGATGTGGTGTGGCAAAGGCGCTCGAGGGCCAGCGGCTCTGTCAGGCGTAGCGTCTTGGTCGACCCGTCCCGGGGGAGGCGCATGCGCTGCGGCTGCACCCGTGGTGGGGGCGGCGATTCGCCCCGGTCCACGCGCCGTTGCTGCGGCCATGCCCGTCGGTGGGAGAGAGGGGCACAGATGGAGTAACCCCATCGCCCGTACCTTGTGAAGCATAGCCGTCAGGGTGTTGCTGATGCTGCTCTCCTCTGATGTCTCCGACTCCTGCGTCGGCCACGGGGGAAGTGGCGACGGTGCTGCCTGCTCCGGCCACATCTCCAGCAGCGTCCGCGTCCTCGCATGTCTTCGCACCTCCCGCGGCGTTAAGGCCGCGGGCGGCGGAGCCTTCGAGGTGGATGGGTGAGCCGAAGGGCCGGGTTTCTTCTTGGATGCCATGGTCGATGGCGCCGTCAAAGATGAAGATGGTGATGAAGATGACACGCTTCACACGCCTTCAGGTTCACGCAAGCGACCCCCCTACCTGGCGCGCCAAAGTTGTCGCGGGAAACCATGGCAACCTATGGGACCAGAAGGCCCCTTGCTAGTTCGGCAGGGGGACGTCGCGTTGCACAAAGAGCAGACGAGCATGGGGCAGCACGACAGAGATCACGGAGGCAATTTTACCCAGGATCGGGCCGCCGCGAGGCATAAAACCCTACTCTTTCTTTAGTGGATTGATGGTGGAAAGGTGGTGGTGGAGCGTGGTACACTTGCCCAACAGGGGTTGCCTCAGGGCAACAATGGCTACCCGTGTATGAGGGTGTGACTTATCCAACCTTCTAACCTCGTCTACGGCTACCATGGGCCTCCTTTTAAAGATCAAGAGGTTACCACAGTGGCAAAGTAGTCATTATGCACTAACAAGATAGCAAACAGTGCTATCATACCTAACTCTATGGGCTGACATGGTGCATTAAATGCACCGCTCAACGTCACATCGTTGGTTGCCCGACAAGGCTTGCCGGGCCATCTTGCCGGCTCCACGCCTACTTGCTTGACACGTCACCGGAGGGTGTCATCTGTGGGTTTTTCCTATAGAGAGAGGCTGCCATGTGGCGAATGGCTACCATTTAGTCACTCTGCGGCTTGACATCGCACTGATCGATGACGTGGGGTGCGGTGGAGTGGTTGCTGAGGTGGTCTCGTCTCCGTGAGTCCGACAAGCTTGCCGGGACGCCTTGGTTGTCTTCTTCTGGGTGTGGCCTTGCCCTTTGCCAGGCTCGCCTGCCTGGTAAAGGAGGCCTTTCTCTTGGTGGTATCTTGCTTCTCTAGCTCAGTCCTGGTCCCTCTGATCTGTACGTTGGTCCTTTGAATCTCTTAGCTCCTTGAACTCTGGCTTGGACTGGTGCTTCAATCTTGTTCCCGTGTCTATGCACAGTCTGGGCAACAGATCCAGCATTTGTTGCACCGACACCATGCTAATCATGTTCTTCATTCTCTGTTTTTGGATGTTAAGCCCTCATTTGATTTTGTATTATGATAGTATATAAATATAAAATATGAGAACAAGATACGTGTGTACAAAAACTATATCGTTGCTCATAAAAAAACCATGAAGGGAATAGATGTACAACCCAGCCACCCACGTTCAAACCCTGAAGGATGCGAGTTTGGTTTCTTATTAGTTTAAAAAATGACACAGCGGCCTCCCTTGCCGTTTTCCTTTAAAAATAAACCATATTCATTTTTTATTTTATGAGAACTTATATTCATTTAAAAAAAATTATATTTATAAACTGGTAGAATACAAATCAAAGGAGAACAAATTAACACCCAAAAATTGAGACAAGAACATGATCAGTGGACGTGAAGTTACACATTCATATTGCCTATGAAACGGATGTTTGTCAGAACAACAAACTTTGTGTTGGATGGTCTCCAGTGGCGGAGCTTGACAAGGATCAATGGGGGGCCAATTAGAAAATATGAACATTTGGGGGGGGGGGGGGAGGGGGGGGGCTAAGCAGACTGTTTCCTTTAATATATGTTTTTCCAGAAAAATTTTCTTCATTAATTTGCTCAAACCTGGGGGCCGTGGCCCCTGCAGGGTTGCACTAAGCTCCGCCACTGATGGTCTCTCGAGTTTGATGTATCTATCGACCTCGGTCGAGTGTGGTTGGCGCACCTTCATAAAAAAACTGGTAGGAAAGTTAACATTTCGCCATACAATCATATCCAATCAAGTCTTATTTGTGCACACGCCCCACGTACGAGGCTCCCGAAGTGAAGCAACCCAGTAGGGGCCGAAGGACACTGGCAGAGCGATTACTCGGCACACGTGAATGCCCACCCGAGATGGCGCACGCTAGCAGGCCAATCGACCAGCTGGGCACATAGAAATCTTGGGCAAGCGCCCACGCGATCCAAACAGCCCGATAGTGGTTGATGACGCCGACAAGGTGGAGCCGGACTAACCTATGCGGGACGAGCAATGTCGAATATCGTTATATATCTATCCCATTGATCAGGGACGTTGTTCAAGGACAATGCAAACATTTTAATAATCATTCATAAGGCATGTTGTTCATAGGTTGCTTCACTTTGTGGTTGTAATTGGTTTTTACGCTAAGGGCACAACGGACCATCTAATTTCCTGAACATAAGAGATGGTCCACAAATAAGGGAGGAGGAATACAGACCCATAGTGCCTGCCTGTCTCACAATGGAGGAAAATCAACGACACTGGATGTTGACCAATGACCTAGAAATTTTGTTTTGGAAAGATCGGCTGATGCTAAACTGAAAAAACAGATAAGCACGGGTAACCTTATTGTTTCCCATAGAGGTTCCTTTCTCAAATCAACTACTTAAATTCTACCTTTGCTCCAAAGATATAATACATGAAGACGCCTGCTACTTATGAACTGCGTTGGGATTTCCCCGAAAAGAAAAGGATGATGCAGTACAGTAGAGATATATATTTCCCTCAGTTAAGAACAAATGTTATCAATCCAGTATGAGAACCACGCAACATCTCGTTAGCAGCACCTGCACACAAACAACAAATCCTTGCAACCCAACGTGGACAAGGGTTGTCAATCCCACAACGATTATGTGCAAGATTAAATTGTGTAGTAATTGATAGATAGACTGAACAAAAATATAAAATAAAATAAAGTAAAAGCGCAGCAAGGTATTTTTAGGATTTTTAATATATGATAGAAGTAGTCCCGGGGGCCATAGTTTTTACTAAAGGCTTCTCTCTTGAAAATATCATATGGTGGGTAAACAAATTATTGTTGGGCAATTGATAAAAAACAAATAATCATCACGATATCCAAGTCAATGATCATGTATATAGGCATGACACCTGAGATAAGTAGACCGACTCCTGCCTGCATCTACTACTATTACTCCACATATTGACCGCTATCCAGCATGCATCTAGAGTATTAAGTTCATAAAGAACATAGTAACGCCTTAAGCAAGATGAAATGATGTAGACAAAGTAAACTCATGCATGAATAAACCCCGTCTTTTTATCCTTAATGGCAACGATACAAATACGTGTGATGTCCCCTTCTGTCCCTAGGATTGAGCATCACAAGATCTAACCCATTATAAAGCACCTCTCCCATTGCAAGATAAACCAATCTAGTTGGCCAAAGAAAATCAATAGATTGGAGAGAAATATGAAGCTATAACAATCATGCATAAAAGAGTTCAGAGAAAACTCAAATAATATTCATGGGTAAATCTGATCATAAACTCACAATTCATCGGACCCCACCAAGCACACCGCAAAAAGCGATTACATCGGATAGAACTCCAAGAACATCGAGGAGAACATTGTATTGAAGATCACACACACGCGCGCGCGCGCGCACACACACACACACACAGAGATAGCTACTAACTATGGACCCGTATGTCTGTGGTAAACTACTCACACATCATCAGAAAGGCAGTAATGTCGATGTAGAGGCCCTTCGTGATCGAATCCCCCTCCGACAGAGTGCCAAAAAGGCCTCCAGATGGGATCTCGTGGTTCTGGAACTTGCACCGGCGGAAAAAATATTTTTGGCCGGCTCTCTATTGGTTTCCCGATTTTAGAGAATTTATAGAGGCAGATTTAGGTCAAATGGAGCCACGTGGGCCCCACGAGCTACCAGGGCCCGCCCTACCGCCTTGGCGCACCCTGGTGCCTCGTGGGCCACTTCTTCATCTTCTCATTCCCTCCCGAAGCTTGTCCAGAAAAAATCTCCAAAAAGTTTCGTGGCATTTTGACTTTGTTTGGTACTGATATTCTGAAAAAACAAAAACAGGCAAAAACAACAACTGACACTGGGCACTAAGTTAATAGGTTAGTCCCAAAAAATGATATATAATTGCTTGTAAATGCATGTAAAACATCCAAGGTTGATATTATAATAGCATGGAACAATAAAAAATTATAGATACGTTGGAGACGTATCAAGCATCCCCAAGCTTAATTCCTGCTCGCCCTCGAGTAGGTAAATGATAAAAAACAAAAAATTTGATGTGGAATGCTACCTATACATTCATCATATAATTTTCTTCTTTGTGGCATGGATATTTGGACTTGATTGATTCAAAGAAATAGTCTATAGTTTGACTGCTACTTCTTAAGCTTGCATTGGTTTTTCCCTTGAAGAGGAACGGGTGATGTAGCAAAGTAGAGATAAGTATTTCCTTCAGTTTGAGAACCAAGGTATCAATCCAGTAGGAGACAACGCAAAAATCACCTAATACCTGCACAAACAATCAAACAACTTCCATCCAACGCTATAAAGGGGTTGTCAATCCCTTCACGGTTACTTGCAAAAGTGAGATATGATAAAGATAGATGAAACTAAACAAAAGGTAAAGTAAATATCTTTGGTATTTTTGGTTTATAGATCAGAAAGTAAAAGATTGCAAAATAGTAGATCAAAAACTAATGAGATGGAAAATAGTAGATGAGAAACTTATATGAAGGAAAATAGACTCGGGGCCATAGGTTTCACTAGAGGCCTCTCTCAAGATAGCAAATAATATGGTGGGTGAACAAATTATTGTCGAGCAATTAATATAAAAGTGCAAAGTTATGACGATATCTAAGGCAATGCTCATGAATATAGGTATCACATTCGTGTCAAGTAGACCGAAACGATTCTGCATCTACTACTATTACTACACACATCAACCGACTCCTTCCTGCATCTAGAGTATTAAGGTCATGAAGAATAGAGTAACGCATTAAGTAAGATGACATGATGTAGAGGAATAAACTCAAGCAATATGATGTAAACCCCATCTTTTTATCCTCGATGGCAACAATACAATACATGCCTTGCTGCCCCTACTGTCACTGGGAAATGACACCGCAAGATTAAACCCAAAGATAAGCACTTCTCCCATTGTAAGAAAAACCAATCTAGTTGGCCAAACCAAACCGATAGTTTAAAGAGAATTACAAAGATACCAAATTATGCATAAAAGAATTCAGGGAAGATTCAAATAATATTCATAGATAAGCTGATCATAAATCTACAATTCATCGGATCTCAACAAACACACCGCAAAAGAAGATTGCATCGAATAGATCTGCAAGAACATCGAGGAGAACATGGTATTGAGAATCAAAGAGAGAGAAGAAGCCATCTAGCTACTAGATATGGACCCGTAGGTCTGTGGTAAACTAACCACGCTTCATCGGAAGGGCAATAGAGTTGATGTAGAAGCCCTCTGTGATCGAACCCCCCTCTCGCAGGATGCCGGAAAAGTCTCTAGATGGGATCACGGGTACAGAAGGTTGCGGTGATGGAAAAGTGTTTTCGTGGATACTTCTAGTGGTTTGGGAATATATGTTATTATATAGGCGAAGGAATTAGGTCAGGGGAATCACGGGGGGGGGGGGGGCACAAGACTGGGGGTGCGCCCTACCCCCTGGGTGCACCCTCCACCCTTGTGGCCGCCTTGTGGCTCCGCCGACTTGATCTCCAAGTCTCTTGGGTGTCTTCTGGTCCAAGAAAAATCATCGGGAAGGTTTTATTCCGTTTGGACTCTGTTTGGTATTCCTTTTCTGCGCAACAGGAAAAAAAGGAAAAAACAAAAACTAGCACCGAGCTCTAGGTTAATAGGTTAGTCCCAAAAATAATATAAAATAGTATATTAATGCATATAAAACATCCAAAACAAATAATATAATAGCATGGAACAATAAAAAAATTATAGATACGTTTGATACGTATCAAGCATCCCCAAGCTTAATTCCTGCTCGTCCTCGAGTAGGTAAATGAAAAAAACAGAATTTTTGATGTGGAATGCTAAGTAACATATTTATCCATGTAATTTTTCTTTATTGTGGCACGAATGTTCAGATCCATAATATTCAAAACAAAAGTTTAATATTGACATGAAAACAATAATACTTCAAGCATACTAATAAGGCAATTATGTCTTCTCAAAATAACATGGCCAACGAAAGCTTATCCCTACTAAATCATATAGTCTGGCTATGCTCCCTCTTCATCACACAAAATATTCAAATCATGCACAACCCCGATGACAAGCCAAGCATTTGTTTCATACTTTTGATGTTCTCAAACCTTTTCAACTTTCATGCAATACATGAGTGTGAGCCATGGACATAGCACTATAGGTGGAATAGAATATGGTGGTTGTGGAGAAGACAAAAAGAAGGAGATAGTCTCACATCAACTAGGCATATCAACGGGCTATGGGGATGCCCATCAATAGATATCAATGTGAGTGAGTAGGGATTGCCATGCAACGGATGCACTAGATATATAAGTTCATGAAAGCTCAAAAAGAAACTAATTGGGTGTGCATCCAACTCGCTTGCTCATGAAGACCTAGGGTAATTTGAGGAAGCCCATCATTGGAATATACAAGCCAAGTTCTATAATGAAAAATTCCCAGTAGTATTTGAAGCACAAGTGTGGCAAAAGGATAGTAACATTGCCCCTTCTCTCTTTTCTCTCATTTTTTGTTGGGACTTCTCTCATTTTTTGGCCTCTTTTTTTTCCGGAGTCTCATCCCGACTTGTGGGGAATCATAGTCTCCATCACCCTTTCCTCACATGGGATAATGCTCTACTCACATGGGACAATGCTCTAATAATGAAGATCATCACACTTTTATTTACTTACAACTCAAGAATTATAACTTGATACTTAGAACAAAATATGACTTTATATGAATGCCTCCGGCGGTGTACCGGGATGTGCAATGACTCAAGAGTGACATGTATGAAATAATTATGAACGGTGGCTTTGCCAGAAATATGATGTCAACTACATGATCATGCAAAGCAATATGAAAATGATGGAGCGTGTCATAATAAATGGAACGGTGGAAAGTTGCATGGCAATATATCTTGGAATGGTTACGGAAATGCCATAATAGTTAGGTATGGTGGCTATTTTGAGGAAGGTATATGGTGGGTCTATGGTGATGTCTGCTAGAACTACGTCGGTATTTCCCCAAAGAGGAAGGGATGATGCAGCATAGCAACCGTAGGTATTTCCCTCAGTGATGAGATCAAGGTTATCGAACAACTAGGAGAACCATGCAACACTAGTGAGAGAGTCCTGGACTAAGGGGTCCTCGAGAGTCCGGCCCGTGTGTTGTGAGCCGGACTGATGGGCCGTGAAGATACAAGGTAGAAGGCCTCCCCCTGTGTCCGGATGGGACTCTCCTTTGCGTGGATGGCAATTTTGGCGTCCGATGTGTAGTTTCCTTTCTCTATAAATTGACTCTGTACAACCCTAGGCCCCTCTGGTATCTATATAAACCGAAGGGGTTAGTCCATAGAGGCTATCAGAAGTTACATAGGCTAAACAACTAGGGTGTAGCCATTACGATCTCGAGGTAGATCGACTCTTGTAACCCCTATACTCATCAAAGTCAATCAAGAAGGAAGTAGGGTATTACCTCCATTAAGAGGGCCCAAACCTGGGTAAACATCGTGCTCCCATTGTCTCATGTTACCTTCGATCCTCAGACGCATTGTTCGGGACCCCCTACCCGAGATCAGCTGGTTTTGACACCGACATTGGTGCTTTCATTGAGAGTTCCACTATGACATCAATGGAAGGCTCGATGGTCGTTCGATCACCAACAACGATGCTGTTTCCGGGGAAACTTTTCTCCCTGGTCAGAGTTTTGTGTTCGGCAGCTTTGCTCTGTGTGCCAATTCAATTGGCCACCTCAAATAGATCGATAGCTACGCCCATGGTCATCAGATCAGTTTTGGGAACTTGAATTATGTCGTTGATATCCCAGGAGACTTTATCTTCGAAGGGTTCGCGGCCTCGACCGTCGCCCTGGCCTTAGATCCGGAGAAAACTACCGGGTCCGAAGAGGGGACTTTGGAGCCCACCAGACTCTCTGCTATTATGAAGCTCACTACTAGAGATCCGGAGGCGATTGTGCCGGACTCACCCCCGGACTCTAGCTCCGAACTCTCGAAGTCCATGCCAAGTGAGCACAGCCAGGAGGCTTTTACCCTGCCTAGCTCCGCGGACTCTTGTTTCCCCGTCCACACCTTTCTCTTAAATGAGGCTCTGGATTAATGCGATCCCTCTCCATTACAGATGAACCACCTTCGAACTATGCCCAGCCCAGATTAGGGGCTGAGAGCGGGAAATTTTATGCCCCACCCACCACCCACTTCATAGCCACTCTCAAAGTCCTAACCGACATGCTGGATTACGCCTTCGAAGACATCGACGGCATGGACGACGACGCGGGAGACAAACAAAGCCAAGAACCGTCGTTTACCGGACGTTGGACGGCCACATCCACATACAACGTTGTAAGTGCATCTAGTGCCCCTTAGTGATTTTGGTGTATTGAAGACTTATAGGTTAAGGGACTATTGCGTTTGTGAGTGTACATAAGTCTATAAGTCTATGAGGAGTTTGATATTTACAGAGAAAGTCGACCCCTAAAAATGAATGTCTTCAACTAAAGACTTTGGATTTCTGAAGAATTTCTGAAGACTTTGAAAGTGAAGAAATTGGTGTGACCGTAAAGACTTGATATTCATGTGAGGAACATGAATCGTGAAGACTCTTGTTTTCGTAGTTTCATTTTCTCTTTCTTGAGTCATGGGAAACACCGTACTGTTAAAGGGGTTGAGGCAAAACTAAGGAAAAGTTTCCAAGTGATGCTCAACTCAAAATCCTACACCTACCAATCCCTTCGAGTGAAGCCATTGGAAATCTCATACAGTTCAGTCAATTTCTTCAGTGACAGAGACGAAGTTCTTCTGGTCTCTGAGGAATTTCTCCTGACTAAGGAGTTAGGAATTCGCCAGTGCGGATTGCCTACAAGTGAGGAACATGATAGCCCTGAGGAATTTGAACTTCAAATTCCTGACCGTTGCTGTGCTATGCGCCACCTGTCCCAAAATATCTTATCCACCTAACGATCATATCATTGAAGGGAATTTATGTCTTATCATGTCGGGCTGCTCCCTAGGCTATAAATAGCCGCCTCCTACAACAACTAGCTGGTTGGCTGCTCCGCGAAAAACTGACACTTGTCATTGAGAGCATCCCATCCTCAGAAGACTTTGAGAGAAAATCATCAAGTGAGGAAAACCCCAAAACCCAAAACCCCAAACCAAACACCTACAAACCCAAAGTGATTGAGCATCACTGAAGAGATTGTTCCTGTGTGGAACCGATGCTTGTTACCTTTGAGGATTGTGCATCCTCCATACGGTTAGGCGTCATGGTCTAGAGCATCTGTAATGCCCCGAGACCGTTGCGCCAGGTGTCTTCCAGTTATTCGCTGTTGTTGCCTTGTCATTCACCTGTGTGTTGCATCTTGGCATGTCATCATGTGCATTGCATCATCATGTTTTCAAAACTTGCATCCATCCGGGTCACCCAGTTCTCTTTGTTGTCCGTTCTAAGCCCAGACACACTTGCACGCGCCCGCAACACGTCCGAAATAGTATTTTATAAGTGGTCGTAAAATGTTCTCGGAATGGGCTGAAAGTTGGCGTGCGGTCTTATTATAATGTAGGTAGACCGCCTGTCAAGTTTCATCACATTCGGAGCTCGTTTGATAGCCCAACCGTTAAACATATAGCGGCATTATAGTTGGTGATACGTCGGACGTTTTCGGTCTTCGGAAACTGCTGCCGGGCCTCTCTCTCTTCTCTCTTCTCTTATCGGCCCAATGCCTTCTACACATCCCTTTAGCCCACCTACACTACCCATTCGTTTCAAAACGTCCGATCGAGATCAAATGATCTGAAAGCAGACTAGTTCCCCTAACCCTAGACCCCCTACCCTATTTAAGCACCCTCCCTTCCAAATTTGGGCATTCCTAGTCTAAACCCTAACCCCCTAGCCCTCCTTCCTCGGATCCGGTGCCGCCACCTTGAAATCTGCATCCAACCGCTAGCCCGCCGCCACTTTTCGCCTCCCGCAGGCCAGCACCACTGCCAGCCTCGCCCTCCACCTCTCTCTGCTTGCCACCTGGCCCCTGCCCGCTCCCCTCCGCCTCGGCCCTGCGAAGCCCGCGAGAGGCCCGCCCAGGCCCGACCGTGTCGCTCCTCGCAAACTACATCGCCCCGAGCTCTAGATCAGGAGAGGAGCTCCCGATCCAGAGCCCTCACCACCCTGCCGCCGTTCCTCCACGGCCTCGACCTCGCCGGTCACCGGAGCAGCACCGTGCCTGCAGTCGCCTTCTCCCCGCCTCAGGTCCATCTTGTTGCTTGAGCCGGTCCTCCATTCCTCCTCGCGCTCCTGGTTGTGACCCCTCTCGTTGCTACTGCCTTTTGGTGCAGGGGCTCGCCGCCGCTCGCAGCCTCGTCTCCGGCAAGATCCATCTGTCCCCGTCCCCGACACCCTTGCCCAGATACAGCCGTTCCCGCCGCCTAGTCCCTGCTGCCAGGGCCACACCAACCGCAAGCCATCGCCGGAACCGTCTCCATTGGCCTCCGTTCGACGCGCCGCTGCCGGGATCCACTCCCCTGCCTTGCCCGCTCGTCCTAGCCTGATTGACCGCACGCTCGTCCATCGCCTCGCCGGGCCGCTGCCAAGGCCCAGCCTGCTTCCCCCAAGATCCGGCCTCCTCGAGTCCTACACCGAACGGGCCAAGGCCCACTGGGTGAGGCCACCCACTTGGTGCCCCTCCTTTTGTTTTTATTTCTCCTGTTGGGCCAGCCCGCAGTTTCGGCCAACATGTATTTTTTCTGCCTCTATGATTTAGCTATTTTTTTCCAGAGAGTGCAGTTTTACAGGAAAGACCCTAGTCATCATGCATTTAATAACTCACAACCCGTGCATCATATTAAAATGATTTATATATGTAAAATGCTTAGAATCTTGTCTAGTTTCATAATATCCAACTTTCATGCATGTTTAAAATGTTTAAAATGATGTTTGCTTATAATTTGCCATATTGCCATGTTAAAATTACTTAATTCACAACTAAATAACCGTAGCTCCATTTTAAATAATCTTTATATCTAAATGGGGTAGAAAAATGCGTAGATTAACATGGTGGCAGTTCTTTGCATGTTTAACAACTCTAAAATTGTGTATAGGGTAGAAAAGTACCAACTTTAAAAATATGCACATGAGGATTTTTCTGGACTTGTTGCTTGTTGTTCCGGCCTCATTCAAACTTGCCTAGATAGGTAGTTTTATTATGCTTCACCTCTTGCCATGTTTAATAACATTTAATATTGTTGGGTACATAAACAAGAGTGAACTAAATGATTGAATGTGGTGTTTTGTCAATATGAAACTCATTGCATATTGAGCTCCACTTAATTTGTAGTATTGTTTATGCACTTTGCCATACCATGCCTCATTAAACCGGACATGCATCATACTTGGTTGTGCATCATGCCATGTTTATGTGATGGTTGTTTACAATATTGGTTGCTTCTTTCCGGGTTGCTCCTCGCGTTAGCTTTCGGTTTCGTTCTGAAGTTGTGAGGATTCGTTTGATTACGTTGGGTCATCTACTTCTTGGACTCGTTCTTCTTCCTTGCGGGATCTCAGGCAAGATGACCATACCCTCAATATCACTTCTATCTTTGCTTGCTAGTTGTTCGTTCTATCGCTTTGCCGCGCTACCTACCACTTGTTATATCATGCCTCCCATATTTCCATGTCAATCCTCTAACCCACCTTCCTAGCAAACCGTTGTTTGGCTATGTTACCGCCTTTGCTCAGCCCCTCTTATAGCGTTGCTAGTTGCAGCTGAAGTTGAAGTTTGTTCCTTGTTGGAACATGGATATGTTGGGATATCACATTATCTCTTATTTAATTAATGCATCTATATACTTGGTAAAGGGTGCAAGGCTCAGCCTTATGCCTGGTGTTTTGTTCCACTCTTGCCGCCCTAGTTTCTGTCATACCGGTGTTATGTTCCATGATTTTGCGTTCCTTACGAGGTTGGGGATTTATGGGACCCCCTTGACAGTTTGCTTTGAATAAAACTCCTCCAGCAAGGCCCAACCTTGGTTTTACATTTGCCTAAGAACCTATTAACCTTCCCTTGGGTCGGCCAACCCGAGGTTCATCTTTAGTTTAACCCCCCGGGCCAGTGCTTCTCTAAGTGTTGGTCCGAACTAGAGTCCTTTGCAGCGTCACCTCGGGGAAACCTTGTTGGGGAACGTAGTAATTTCAAAAAAAATCCTACGCACACGCAAGATCGTGGTGATGCATAGCAACGAGAGGGGAGAGTGTTGTCTACCTACCCTCGTAGACCGAAAGCGGATGAGTTAGCACAACGCGGTTCATGTAGTCGTACGTCTTCACAATCTGACCGATCAAGTATCGAATGTACGGCACCTCCGAGTTCAGCACACGTTCAGCCCGATGACGTCCCTCGAACTCCGATCTAGCCGAGTGTTGAGGGAGAGTTTCGTAAGCACGACGGCATGCTGATGATGATGATGTTCTACCGACGCAGGGCTTCGCCTAAGCACCGCTAGGATATGATCGAGGTGGATTATCGTCGAGGGGGGCACCGCACACGGGTAAGAGATCAAGAGATCAATTGTTGTGTCTATGGGGTGCCCCCCTCATTCATATATAAAGGGGGGAGGAGGAGGGGGCCGGCCAAGAGGAGGAGGCGCGCCCAAGGGGGGGCAATCCTACTCCAAGTAGGTTTTGCCCCCCTTTCCTATTCCAACTAGGAGAAGGGGGAAGGAGGAGGTGGAGAGAAGGAAGGAGAAGGGGGGCCGCGCCCCCTTCCCTTTCCCAATTCGGATTGCGGCAAGGGGGGCCGCGCGCCACCTCCTGCTGCCTCTCCTCTTCCACCACTTTGGGCCCATGAGGCCCAATAACCCCCGGGGGGGTTCCCGTAACCCCACGGTACTCCGGTATATATCGATAACCCCCGGAACCATTCCGGTGTCTGAATATAGTCGTCCAATATATCAATCTTCATGTCTCGACCATTTCGAGACTCCTCGTCTTGTTCGTGATCACATCTGGGACTCCGAACAACCTTCGGTACATCAAACCTCATAAACTCATAATATAACCGTCATCGAAACGTTAAGCATGCGGACCCTACGGGTTCGAGAACTATGTAGACATGACCGAGACACATCTCCGGTCAATAACCAATAGAGGAACCTGGATGCTCATATTGGCTCCCACATATTCTATGAAGATCTTTATCGGTCAGACCGCATAACAACATACGTTGTTCCCTTTGTCATCAGTATGTTACTTGCCCGAGATTCGATCGTCGGTATCTCAATACCTAGTTCAATCTCGTTACCGGCAAGTCTCTTTACTCGTTCCGTAATACATCATCCCGCAACTAACTCATTAGTTGCAATGCTTGCAAGGCTTAAGTGATGTGCATTACCGAGAGGGCCCAGAGATACCTCTCTGACAATCGGAGTGACAAATCCTAATCTCGAAATACGCCAACCCAACAAGTACCTTTGGAGACACCTGTAGAGCACCTTTATAATCACCCAGTTACGTTGTGACGTTTGGTATCACATAAAGTGTTCCTCCGGTAAACGGGAGTTGCATAATCTCATAGTCATAGGAACATGTATAAGTCATGAAGAAAGCAATAGCAACAAACTAAACGATCAAGTGCTAAGCTAACGGAATGGGTCAAGTCAATCACATCATTCTCCTAACGATGTGATCCCATTAATCAAATGACAACCCATGTCAATGGCTAGGAAACATAACCATGTTTGATCAACGGGCTAGTCAAGTAGAGTCATACTAGTGACACTCTGTTTGTCTATGTATTCACACATGTATTATGTTTCCGGTTAATACAATTCTAGCATGAATAATAAACATTTATCATGATATAAGGAAATAAATAATAACTTTATTATTGCCTCTAGGGCATATTTCCTTCAAACCCGAGGGCTGGTTTTAGTTGTACGGAGTGCTTATCCGGTGTGCCCTGAGAATGAGATATGTGCGACTCCTATCGGGATTGTTGGCACATCAGGCGGCTTTACTGGTCTTGTTTTATCATTGTCGAAATGTCTTGTAACCGGGATTCCGAGACTGATCGGGTCTTTTCGGGAGAAGGAATATCCTTCGTTGACCGTGAGAGCTTGTGATGGGCTAAGTTGGGACACCCCTGCAGGGTATAAACTTTCGAGAGCCGTGCCCGCGGTTATGTGGCAGATGGGAATTTGTTAATGTCCGGTTGTAGAGAACTTGACACTTGACTTAATTAAAATGCATCAACCGCATGTGTAGCCGTGATGGTCCCTTTTCGGTGAAGTCCGGGAAGTGAACACGGTTCTTGTGTTATGGTTGTGCGTAAGTAGTTTTAGGATCACTTCTTGATCACTTCTAGCTTCTCGACCGTTGCGTTGCTTCTCTTCTTGCTCTTATTTGCGTATGTTAGCCACCATATATGCTTAGTGCTTGCTGTAGGTCGACCTCATTACCTTACCCTACCCACAAGCTTAAATAGTCTTGATCTCGTGGGTGTGAGATTGCTGAGTCCTTGTGACTCACAGATACTTCCAAACAGTTGCAGGTGCCGATATACCAGTGTAGGTGACGCAACCGAACTCAAGTGGGAGTTCGACGAAGATCTTGATCATTGTTTTGTGTCTTTTCCGGTTGATCAGTAGTGGAGCCCAGTTTGGACGATCGGGGATCTAGCATTTGGGGTTGTCTTCTTTTATTTTGGTTTCGTAGTCGGACCTTGATTGTACTCTGGATGATGTATGTTTAACTTGTTATTTGTGTGAAGTGGCGATTGTAAGACAACTCTTTATCCCTTTCTTATTCAGTACATGGGATTGTGTGAAGATAACCCCTCTTACGACAAAAGCACCATGCGGTTATGACTCTAAGTCGTGCCTCGACATGTGGGAGATATAGCCGCATTGTGGGTGTTACAGCATCCAAGAGGAAATTGTGGATCGCCGAGTGATCGAGTCTGTGAAGGTTTGGAAGTCACTTGAAGACTTCCCACGAATGATTGGACGAGGTCTGTGTGACCTTAGTTCAAGGAGAATACTGTGAGGACTGTGTGTCCTCAGGTTTGAATACCTAGCCGCTCCAACCAGACGTACAACTGTCATAGCAGTTGGAACTGGTCTACCAAATCATTGTCTTCACCGAGCTAACCGGTTCTATTTCCTCAACCCTTCCATTTTCTCATTACTGTGTTGTGTGCTTGTTCATATCTGTTTGAAGGCTTTGACTGAAGACTTTCTCAATTTCCACAGTTCAATTTCTTCAGTCTGTTTGTCTTCACCCTGTTGTATCCTGTGCTTACGCTTTCTGTACTCTGTGTTTGTTTCCAATTCAGCATGATGTCCATGCGTATGTTATGTCGTGTCTGCATCTGAGTACTTATTCCATTGCAAGTAGTTCTTCGCTTAGGAATTTCCTCACCCTGAAATTTCTCAGTGAAGAATTCATAAAAATCGCCTATTCACCCCCTCTAGTCGACTTAACGCACTTTCAGAAATGTACATGGTGGATACACCCAAACAGAATGATGACGAATGCAGGAAGGATCCCGTTGAGGATGAGCCTGCTGAGGCACCACCAAAACGTCGACGCCAGCGATGCCGCTCAAAATCGCATCGCGAAATGGACAGCAATACCGACACTGGAGACAATAATACTACGGAGAACGCCGAAGACTCCGAAGCCCCCGTCGAGCCCACATCCGGACAGGATGATTGGGAGGAGGGGCAAGTTAACCCCGGCGATCCGGTCAGAAACGAGGACTCGGAGGATAGTAACTATCTACCGATCTCCGAGGATGATGTGAGCCTCAGCGATGAAGACTTCATCGTGCCAGAGGAACCCCTTGAGTAGGAGCGCTTTAAGCACCAGCTAATCGCCACAGCGAGAAGCCTAAAATAGAAACATCAACAGCTCCAAGCCGAACAGGATACACTCAATGACAGATGGACCCAGGTCCTAGCTGCCGAAGAATATGGCCTCCAACGCCCAACAAAGAGTTATCCGAAGCATCGTCTACTACCACAATTTGACGATGAGGCCCTCGAGCCAATACCGTCAAGACATGACCGCGCTGATGAACCAGACCAGCCACCACGTGGGCGAGATAAAGCGGCCATCTACGCTGAACACCAACCTGCACCACCTCGCCGTAGAGGCAGAGAGACAACAGCTCCAGGATACACCTATGACCTATGACAGTACTTGGACAATAGAGCAGGCCAAGCCAGATCAATCTACGGATCAAGGGGGCGTTCCCCAATGCGAGAAGATGGCCATCAGGTCCGGCGCGATAGGCACAACCTCAATCGGGCCAAAGACCGCACACGGATGTCATCCGAACTCCGTCGTGACGTTGCCCGATATAGAGGCGCCGCACACCCTTTATGCTTCACCGATGAGGTAATGCGGCACCAGTTCCCAGAAGGGTTTAAACCCGTAAATATCGAATCATACGACTATATGACAGACCCCGCGGTATGGATTGACGATTTCCTTCTCCATATCCACATGGCTCGCGGTGACGATCTCCATGCCATCAAATATCTCCCCTTAAAGCTGAAAGGACCAAGGCTTCACTGGTTAAACATCCTCCCAGAGAACTCCATTGGTAGCTGGGAAGATTTGGAAGATGCCTTTAGAGACAACTTCCAAGGTACCTATGTCTAGCCTCCGGACACTGATGACCTTAGTCATATAGTCCAGCAATCCGGAGAGTCAGCCCAAAAACTCTGGACTAGGTTCTTAATAAAAAAGAACCAAATTATCGATTGCCCGGACGCCGAAGCCCTCGCGGCCTTTAAACATAGCGTCTGTGATGAATGGCTAGCCCGACACCTCGGCCAAGAAAAACCAATGTCGATGGCAGCTCTCACCACACTAATGACCCGCTTTTGCGTGGGAGAAGACAGCTGGTTAGCCCGTAGAAGCAACAGTACCAGCGACCCTGGCACCTCCGAAGCCAAAGATGGCAACGGTAGGCCACGACACAACAAACACAAGCGTCGAAACAACAATGAGGATACCGAAGACATGGCGGTCAATGCCGGATTCAGCGGCTCTAAACCTGGTTAGCACAAGAAACCATTCAAAGGAAACAAAGATGGTCCATCCAGTTTGGACAAAATACTCGATCGGCCTTGCCAGATTCATGGCACCCCTGACAAGCCTACCAATCATTCCAACAGAAATTGTTGGGTCTTCAAACAGGCCGGAAAGTTAAATACCGAACATAAGGGGAAGGAGCCGCCTCGCCCATCGAACACAGGGGGAAAAAGACATCCCCCCCAGGTAAAAACAATGAATATGATCTACGTCACTCATACTCCTAAGCGGGAGGGCAAGCACGCACTAAGGTACGTCTATGTCATAGAGCCAGTCGCCCCAAAATTCAACCCATGGTCGGCTTGTCCGATCACTTTTGATCGTAGGGACCATCCGACTAGTACCTGTCATGGAGGTTCGGCAGCATTGGTCCTTGATCCAATCATCGACGGATTCCATCTCACGTGAGTCCTCATGGACGGGGGCTGTAGTATTAACCTGCTTTATAAGGACACAATCCGTAAAATGGGTATCAATCCATCAAGGATCAAGCCTACCAAAACCACCTTTAAAGGTGTAATACCCGGCGTGGAGGCCTTCTGCACACGGTCAATAATGCTGGAAGTAGTCTTCGACTCACCGAATAATTTATGAAGCGAAGACTTGATCTTCGACATCGACTCCTTCTGCAGTGGTTATCATGCACTGCTCGGACGAACCGCTTTTGCTTGTTTCAATGCAGTCTCGCACTATGCTTATCTAAAGCTCAAGATGCCTGGACCACATGGTGTTATAACAATCAATGGAAATATGGAGCACTCCCTTCGTACTAAGGAGCATACCACGACTCTCGTAGCTGAGGTACAGGGTAGCCTCATCGAGCTGAATACTTCATCGGCCATGAAGCCCCTAGACACTATCAAACGAGTCTGATCTACCTTGCAGAACGACATCTTAGCTCATCTAGAGCTGGACTAGCAATTTGGCCTCCATCAAAGCCCCCATCTAATCACGGCATACGTACCGTGTGTGCATAACTACGCACTAAAAATACCTTGGGGAAGGATGGAGGCACACTAAGGACAAGGTCCACAATATGGCTCGGCCCTATTCGGACCTTAATCTTCTTCCTTTTTCTCTTTTCTCTTTTCTCTCTTATTTCAGGTTCTTTAAAACCTAAATCACTTTTCGGTTGTACAAAGGGCCCTTTTCCAGGCCCCTTATGTATACATGATCGTTGATCCTCTCAAAGGATCCTACACCAAGGTGAAAAGCAGCGCAGACGTGCGGCAGGGTGTCCAAAGGATCTTCAAGACCACCTCTTTTTAGGACCTGTATACAGCTTTCCCTTGCTCACAAATTTTTGGCTTGTACAATAGCCTTGATGCTTATGGCATTCTCTGTAAAGAGCACATTTTTACATACTAATCAGACTATAATGGAAACCGTTTTATCCAACCCTATTTGGTATTGGCTTATTTCATAATCTGTATTCCCTCTTCATGTCAGATTGACGTATACACCTCGGCATGATTTAAACTGCCAGGGGCTCTATTCGGCCATACATACCTTTCAAAAACAAAAAAGTCTGAACACTTTTATAGTACACTTTGGCATCCCGAATACTTCATTATATGCATCGGCTCTGAATCATGTCTTTGGTCAATAGTTGGCTTGCCCGGCTCCTGTTACTACCTTACGTTCCGCTTGTTCGGCAAAGGTAGTAAAGGGAGAACTACTGCGATTGTGTGTCTGGTTCGTCCGGTTAAACACCTTAGTAGAGAAAGCCGAAAACTGACTGTCATGATATAGCGAGAGCTGGTTAACGGTTCGGTGACTTACTAAATCTCTTGCAAATTTTTCCGTGGTGTACGAAGGACTGGCCTCCACCCAGTCACGCGCCTAAGGCATCCAAATTCGGATAGCCGCACATGCACCAGGGGCTAGCTGATAGTCCCATTGTCAAACTCCTATGGCTAAGTGAGAGTGATAAAGTCGCATAGTCTGATTGCCTGGTTCGCTGCACAGGCACCTCCTTTACGGACCAAGACGTTGGGTCAAGTGTGGTCATGTTCTATTCCGAACCCCCGTAGTATCTACGTGGGGGCTGAAGCCGATGACTGGCAAACTTTCAGAAATAAATACAACCGCGCAGGAGGAAAATAATTTTAGATAAAGGCACAAATATATTACTAAAGCCTTGGTTCATAAAACAAAGTCTGGACAGCCCGGATACATTCATTCAAACATGATATCCTTCGAGCATTGACCCTCTATTAACTGGGCACCCTCTAGGACATCTTTGAAATATCGCTCTGGCTTGCGGTGGTCCTTGCCTTCGGGTGGGCCTTCTACTGCCACGACGGCGGCCTTTATCTTCGCCCAGTGCATCTTGACACGGGCAAAGGCCATCCGTGCACCCTCTATGCACGCCGAGCGCTTTACAGCTTCAACTCAGGGCAAGGCGTCGCCGAGCCGCTTGACCAGCACGAAGTAGCTACTAGGAATGGGTCCAGCTGGCCATAGCCGGACTATGATGTCCTTCATGGCCAAACCAGACATCCTATGCAGCTCCGCCAGCTGCATCATCTGGTTGTTCAGCAGCGCTGGTTGCTCCGGCCCCATGTACTGCGACCAGAAGAGCTTCTCCCTCATGTTCCCTTCTTGGGCCCGGAAATATTGTGCGGCGTCGGCAGCACTCCTCGGAAGGTCCGCAAAGGCATCTGGAGAACTCCATAGTCGATTAAGCAAATCATATCTCCAACCGCCAAATATACTCTGTAAAAGAAAGGGCTTACCAGCCGCTATTTGTTCGGCCTGCTTAATCTCCTCGCGAGCCACCCGGGGCTCGGTCCGCACCTCCTTGGCCTCCTGAAGAGCCTTGGTGAGATTGACCGCTTGGGCCTTACTCTTCTCCTCCAAGGCCTTGCACTTGCTGGCGGCATCCTTGAGCTCTTTCTCCACTTCGGTCACCCGCTCCTCATACTTGCGGCGGGTGACTTGCTCGGCCTCTAAATCCGCAGCCGCTTTGTCCGCAGCCGCTTGGCTCACTCGCGCGTGCTCCTTGGCTTGGGCGAGGGCGCTCTTTAGGGTCTCGACCGCGGCCGCACTACCTACAAATATGATCAGGACAACATAGGAGATTAGACTCCACATTAGCATATCACTTCAGGTGTAAGCACTTCTTCAAACCATACCCTGCACCTCATCAAGCCATTTGTTGATATGGATGAGATCCTTATCAGCCAGCTCCAGCTTCCGCTTGAGTTCGGATACTTCGGCGGCCTGGGCGGTCGCCGCTAACAGTGAAGCCAATTTATCAAAATAGACAATTATGTTATCTCCTGTGAATATTAATTGATCCTCTATTCGGCCTTCTTTTTCAAAAGCCGAACAGAGTCTCACGGGCTACTATACACAGGCATATTTTTTGCATATGCAAAGCTGCTAAGAGTATTACATTGCATACCTCAAAGCCTGTTAATAGGCTGGTGAAGGCTTTGTTCAGCCCGCGTTTGGAGGACTGAACCTTCTGTACCACCATACCCATCAGGGTACGGTGCTCCTCCACGATGGAAGCACGTCGAAGTGCTTCCACCAAAGTGTTCGGCGCCTCCAGATTGATGGAGGTCTCCGATGGAGTCGATGCTCCCCTTCCTTCAAAGGAGGCTGCTTGCTCGATTCTGGAGCCGTGTGGGTCTCCGGAATGGTGTTCGGCTGGGGGCCAGATTGTTCATGACCCCCGTCACCCGTCTCCATGGGGGTTGGTTCCCCCATGTTCTCGGCAGCTGAGGCATTAACCTCTGGCGCCGTCTTGGCATCCCGTGTTGGGGAACGCAGTAATTTCAAAATAATTCGTACGCACACGCAAGATCATGGTGATGCATAGTAACGAGAGGGAAGAGTGTCGTCCACGTACCCTCATAGACCGTAAGTGGAAGCGTTATGACAACACGGTTGATGTAGTCGTACGTCTTCACGATCGACTGATCCTTAGTACCGAACGTATGGCACCTCCGCGATTTGCACACGTTCAGCTCGGTGACGTCCCACGAACTCACGATCCAGTAGAGCTTCGAGGGAGAGTTTCGCCAGCACGACGGCGTGATGACGGTGATGATGATGCTACCGGAACAGGGCTTCGCCTAAGCACCGCTACGATATAACCGAGGTGGATTATGGTGGAGGGGGGCACCGCACACGGCTAAAAGATCAATTGATCAACTTGTGTCTCCATGGGGTGCCCCCCTCCCCATATATAAAGGAGTGGAGGAGGAGGAGGGCCGGCCCTCTCTATGGCAAGCCCTGGGGGAGCCCTACTCCCTCCAGGAGTAGGATTCCCCCCTTTCCTAGTAGAAGTAGGAACCCTTCCAAGTAGGAGTAGGAGAGGAAGGAAGGAGGAGAGAGGGAGGAAGGAAAGGGGGGCCGGCCCCCTCCCAATTCAGATTGGGCTTGGGGGCGCGCCTCCCTCTTTTCCCTTCCCTCTCCTCTATTCCACTAAGGCCCAATAAGGCCCATATACTCCCCGGGGGATTCCGGTAACCTCCCGGTACTCCAGAAAAATGCCCGAACCACTGGGAACCATATAGATGTCCAAATATAGGCTTCCAATATATTGATCTTTACATCTCGACCATTTTGAGACTCCTTGTCATGTCCGTGATCAAATCCGGGACTCCGAACTACCTTCAGTACATCAACACACATAAACTCGTAATATCGATCCATCACCAAATGTTAAGTGTGCGGACCCTACGGGTTCGACAACTATGTAGACATGACCGAGACTCATCTCCGGTCAATAACCAATAGCGGAACATGGATGCTCATATTGGTTCCTACATATTCTACGAAGATCTTTATCGGTCAAACCGCATAATGGTATATGTTGTTCCCTTTATCATCGGTATGTTACTTGCCCGAGATTCGATCGTCGGTATCTCAATACCTAGTACAATCTCGTTACCGGTAAGTCTCTTTACTCGTTCCGTAATGCTACATCCCGTAACTAACTTATTAGCTACATTGCTTGCAAGGCTTATAGTGATGTGCATTACCGAGAGGGCCCAGAGACACCTCTCCGACAATCGGAGTGACAAATCCCAATCTTGATCCATGCCAACACAACAAACACCATCAGAGACACCTGTAGAACACCTTTATAATCACCCATTTACGTTGTGACATTTGGTAGCACACAAAGTGTTCCTCCGGTATTCGGGAGTTGCATGATCTCATAGTCATAGGAACATGTATAGTTATGGAAAAAGCAATAGCAACAAAACAAAACGATCATCGTGCTAAGCTAAAGGATGGGTCAAGTCAATCACATAATTCTCTAATGATGTGATCCCGTTAATCAAATGACAACTCATGTCTATGGTTAGGAAAGATAACCATCATTGATTCAACGAGCTAGTCAAGTAGAGGCAAACTAGTGACACTATGTTTGTCTATGTATTCACACATGTACTAAGTTTCCGGTTAATACAATTCTAGCATGAATAATAAACATTTATCATGATATAAGGAAATATAAATAACAACTTATTATTGCATCTAGGGCATATTTCCTTTAGTCTCCCACTCGCACTAGAGTCAATAATCTAGATTACATTGTAATTATTCTAACACCCATGGAGTCTTGGTACTGATCATGTTTTGCTCGTGAGAGAGGCTTAGTTAACGGGTCTGCAACATTCAGATCCGTATGTATCTTGCAAATCTCTATGTCTCCCTCCTTGCCTTGATCGCGGATGGAATTGAAGCGTCTCTTGATGTGCTTGGTTCTCTTGTGAAATCTGGATTTCTTTGCCAAAGCAATTGCACCAGTATTGTCACAAAAGATTTTCATTGGACCCGATGCACTAGGTATGACACCTAGATCGGATATGAACTCCTTCATCCAGACTCCTTCATTTGCTGCTTCTGAAGCAGCTATGTATTCCGCTTCACACGTAGATCCCACCACGATGCTCTGCTTGGAACTGCACCGACTAACAGCTCCACCATTTAATAAAAACACGTATTTGGTTTGTGACTTAGAGTCATACGGATCAGTGTCAAAGCTTGCATCGATGTAACCGTTTACGACGAGCTCTTTGTCACCTCCATATACGAGAAACATATCCTTAGTCATTTTCAGGTATTATAGGATGTTATTGAAGGCTGTCCAGTGATCCACTCCTGGATTACTTTGGTATCTCCTTGCTAAACTTATGGCAAGGCACACATCAGGTCTGGTACACAGCATTGCATACATGATAGAGCCTATCGCCGAAGCATAGGGAACACCTTTCATTTTCTCTCTATCTTCTACAGTGGTCGGGCATTGAGTCTGACTCAACTTCACACCTTGTAATACAGGCAAGAACCCTTTCTTTGCCTCATCCATTTTGAACTTCTTCAAAACTTTATCAATGTATGTGCTTTGTGAAAGTCCAATTAAGCGTCTTGATCTATCTCTATAGATCTTGATGCCCAATATATAAGCAGCTTCACCGAGGTCTTTCATTGAAAAATTCTTATTCAAGTATCCTTTTGTGCTATTCATAAATTCAGTATCATTTTCGATTAACAATATGTCATCTACATATAATATCTGAAATGCTACGGAGCTCCCACTCACTTTCTTGTAAATACAGGCTTCTCCAAAAGTCTGTATAAAACCATATGCTTTGATCACACTATCAAAGCATATATTCCAACTCCGACAGGCTTGCACCAGTCCATAAATGGATCGTTGGAGCTTGCACACTTTGTTAGCACCTTTTGGATCGACAAAACCTTCTGGTTGCATGATATACAACTCTTCTTTAAGATATCCATTAAGGAATGTAGTTTTCACATCCATTTGAAAATTTTCATAATCATAAAATCCAGCAATTGCTAACATGATTCGGACAGACTTAAGCATCGCTACGGGTGAGAAGGTCTCATCGTAGTCAACTCCTTGAACTTGTCGAAAACCTTTCGCAACAAGTCGAGCTTTGTAGACAGTAACATTACCGTCAGCGTTAGTCTTATTCTTGAAGATCCATTTATTCTCTATGGCCTACTGATCATCGGGCAAGTCAACGAAAGTCCACACTTTGTTCTCATACATGGATCCCATCTTAGATTTCATGCCTTCAAGCCATTTTGCGGAATCTGGGCTCATCATCGCTTCCTCATAGTTCGTAGGATCGTCATGGTCAAGTAACATGACTTCCAGAACAGGATTCCCGTACCACTCTGGTGCGGATCTTACTCTGGTTGACCTACGAGGTTCGGTAGTAACTTAATTAGAAGTTTCATGATCATTATCATTAGCTTCCTCACTTACTGGTGTAGGAATCACTGTAATTGATTTCAGTGATGAGCTACTTTCCAATAAGGGAGAAGGTACAATTACCTCATCAAGTTCTACTTTCCTCCCACTCACTTCTTTCGAGAGAAACTCCTTCTCTAGAAAGGATCCTTCTTAGCAATGAATACCTTGCCTTTGGATCTGTGATAGAAGGTGTACCCAACAGTCTCCTTTGGGTATCCTATGAAGAGACATTTCTCCGATTTGGGTTCGAGCTTATCAGGTTGAAGCTTTTTCACATAAGCATCGCAGCCCCAAACTTTAGGAAACGACAACTTGGGTTTCTTGCCAAACCACAGTTCATAAGGTGTCGTCTCGACGGATTTAGATGGTGCCCTATTTAACGTGAATGCAACTGTCTCTAAAGTGTAACCCCAAAACGATAGCGGTAAATCAGTGAGAGACATCATAGATAGCACCATATCTCGTAAAGTATGATTACGATATTCGGACACACCATTACGCTGTGGTGTTCCAGGTGGCGTGAGTTGCGGAACTATTCCGCATTGTCTCAAATGAAGTACAAACTCATAACTCAAATATTCGCCTCCACGATCAGATCGTAGAAACTTGATTTTCTTGTCACGATGATTTTCCACTTCACTCTGAAATTCTTTGAACTTTTCAAATGTTTCAGACTTATGTTTCATTAAGTGGATATACCCATATCTTCTCAAATCATCTGTGAAGGTGAGAAAATAATGATAGCCGACGCGAGCCACAATATTCATCGGACCACATCCATCAGTATGTATGATTTCCAACAAATCTGTTGCTCGCTCTATTGTTCCGGAGAACGGTGTTTTAGTCATCTTGCCCATGAGGCATGGTTCGCAAGTACCAAGTGATTCATAATCAAGTGATTCCATAAGTCCATCAGAATGGAGTTTCTTCATGCGCTTTACACCAATATGACCTAAATGGCAGTGCCACAAATAAGTTGCACTATCATTATCAACTCTGCATCTTTTGGCTTCAATACTATGAACATGTGTATCACTACTATCAAGATTTAGTAAAAATAGACCACTCATCAGGGGTGCATGACCATAAAAGATATTACTCATATAAATAGAACAACCATTATTCTTTGATTTAATGAATAACCGTCTCGCATCAAACAAGATCCAGATATAATGTTCATGCTCAACGCTGGCACCAAATAACAATTATTCAGGTCTAATACTAATCCTGAAGGTAGATGTAGAGGTAGCGTGCCGACGGCGATCACATCGACTTTGGAACCATTTCCCACGCGCATCGTCACCTCGTCCTTAGCCAATCTTCGCTTAATCCGTAGCCCCGGTATCGAGTTGCAAATGTTAGCAACAGAACCAGTATCAAATACCCGGGCACTACTGCAAGCATAAGTAAGGTACACATCAATAACATGTATATCAAATATACCTTTCACTTTGCCATCCTTCTTCTCTCCCAAATACTTAGGGCAGTTCTGCTTCCAGTGACCAGTTCCTTTCCAGTAGAAGCACTCAGTCTCAGGCTTAGGTCCAGACTTGGGTTTCTTTACTTGAGCAGCAAATGGCTTGCTATTCTTCTTGAAGTTCCCCTTCTTTCCTTTACCCTTTTTCTTGAAACTAGTGGTCTTGTTGACCATCAACACTTGATGCTCCTTCTTGATTTCTATCTCCGCAGCCCTTAGCATTGCGAAGAGCTCGGGAATCGTCTTATCCATCCCTTGCATATTATAGTTCATCACGAAGCTCTTGTATCTCGGTGGCAGTGATTGAAGAACTCTGTCAATGACACTATCATCAGGAATATTAAGTCCCAGTTGAGTCAAGTGGTTGTGGTACCTAGACATTCTGAGTATATGTTCACTGACAAAACTATTCTCCTCCATCTTGCAGCTGTAGAACTTATTGGAGACTTCATATCTCTCAATCTGGGCATTTGCTTGAAATATTAACTTCAAATCCTGGAACATCTCATATGCTCCATGACGTTCAAAACTTCGTTGAAGTCTCGGTTCTAAGCCGTAAAGCATGGCACAATGAACTATCGAGTAGTCATCAGCTTTGCTCTGCCAGGTGTTCATAACATCTGGCGTTGCTCCTGCAGCGGGTTTGTCACCTAGCGGTGCTTCCAGGACATAATTCTTCTGTGCAGCAATGAGGATAATCCTCAAGTTACGGACCGAGTCCATGTAGTTGCTACCATCATCTTTCAACTAAGCTTTCTCTAGGAACGCATTAAAATTCAACGGAACAACAACACGGGCCATCTATCTACAACAACGTAGACATGCAAAATACTATCAGGTACTAAGTTCATGATAAATTAAAATTCAATTAATGAAATTACTTAAGAACTCCCACTTAGATAGACATCTCTCTAATTATCTAAGTGATCACGTGATCCATATCAACTAAACCATGTCCGATCATCACGTGAGATGGAGTAGTTTTCAATGGTGAACATCACTATGTTGATCATATCTACTATATGATTCACGCTCGATATTTCGATCTCCAGTGTTCCGAGGCCATATCTGCATATGCTAGGCTCGTCAAGTTTAACCCGAGTATTCTGCGTGTGCAAAACTGGCTTGCACCCGCTGTATGTGAACGTAGAGCTTATCACACCTGATCATCGCGTGGTGTCTTGGCACGATGAACTGTAGCAACGGTGCATACTCAGGGAGAACACTTATACCTTGAAATTTAGTGAGAGATCATCTTATAATGCTATCGCCGAACTAAGCAAAATAAGATGCATAAAGGATAAACATCACATGCAATCAATATAAGTGATATGATATGGCCATCATCATCTTGTGCCTTTGATCTCCATATCCAAAGCACCGTCATGATCACCATCATCACCGGCTTGACACCTTGATCTCCATCGAAGCATCGTTGTCGTCTCGCCAACTATTGCCTCTACGACTGTCGCTACCGCTTAGTGATAAAGTAAAGCAATTACATGGCGATTGCATTTCATACAATTAAGCGACAACCATATGGCTCCTGCCAGTTGTTGATAACTGTGTTACAAAACATGATCATCTCATACAATAAAATTTAGCATCATGTCTTGACCATATCACATCACAACATGCCCTGCAAAAACAAGTTTGACGTCCTCTACTTTGTTGTTGCAAGTTTTACGTGGATGCTATGGGCTGAGCAAGAACCGTTCTTACCTACCCATCAAAAACCACAACGTGGTATAGTGATTGCTTTTTGATCTTTAGAAAGAACCCTGTTCATTGAATCTGATTCATCTAAAGCTGGAGAAATAGACACCCACTAGCCACCTATGTGCGAAGCACGCCGGTAGAACTAGTCTCACATAAGCGTACGCGTAATGTCGGTCGGGGCCGCTTCATCCAACAATGCCGCTGAATCAAGAATAAACTAGTGAAGGCAAGCAATATGTATATACCCATGCTCACAACTCCTTTGTGTTCTGCTCGTGCATATAACATCTACGCATAAACCAGACTCGGATGCCACTGTTGGGGAACGCAGTAATTTCAAAAAAAATCCTACGCACACGCAAGATCATGGTGATGCATAGCAACGAGAGGGAAGAGTGTCATCCATGTACCCTCGTAGACCGTAAGTGCAAGCGTTATGACAATGCGGTTGATGTGGTCGTACGTCTTCACGATCGACCGATCCTTAGTACCGAACGTACGGCACCTCCGCGATCTGCACACGTTCATCTCGGTGACGTCCCGCGAACTCACGATCCTGTAGAGCTTCGAGGGAGAGTTTCGTCAGCACGACCGCGTGATGACGGTGATGATGATGCTACCGGAATAGGGCTTCGCCTAAGCACCACTACGATATAACCTAGGTGGATTATGGTGGAGGGGGGCACCGCACATAGCTAAAAGATCAACATATCAACTTGTGTGTCCATAGGGTGCCCCCTCCCTCGTATATAAAGGAGTGGAGGAGGGGGAGGGCCGGCCCTCTCTATGGCACGCCCTGGGGGAGTCCTACTCCCTCCGGGAGTAGGATTTCCCCCTTTCGTAGTAGAAGTATGAATGCTTCCAAGTAGGAGTAGGAGAGGATGGAAGGAGGAGAGAGGGAGGAAGGAAAGGGGACCGACCCACTCCCAATTCGGATTGGGCTTGGGGGGCGCGCCTCCCTCTATTCCCTTCCCTCTCCTTGATACGTCTCCAACGTATCTATAATTTTTGATTGTTCCATGCTATTATATTATAAACCTTGGATTTTTATATGCATTTATATGCTATTTTATATAATTTTTTGGGACTAACCTATTAACCCAGAGCCCAGTGCCAGTTTATGTTTTTTCCTTGTTGTAGAGTATCGCAAAAAAGGAAAATCAAACGGAGTCCAATTGACCTAAAACTTCACGGAACTTATTTTTGGACCAAAAGAAGCCCATGCAGTATCGGAGTTGGACCAGGAGAGTCTCGGTCTGCCCACGAGGGTGGCGGGCGCGCCCACCCCCATAGGCGCGCCCCTGCCTCATGGACAGCCCGGAGGTCCACCGACATACTTGTTCCTCCCATATATACCCTTATACCCTAAAAACTTCGGGGAGCAGAATAGATTGAGAGTTCCGCCGCCAGAAGCCTCTGTAGCCACCGAAAACCAATCTAGACCCGCTCTGGCACCCTGTCGGAGGGGGAATCCCTCTCCGGTGTCCATCTTCATCATCCCGGTGCTCTCCATGACGAGGAGGGAGTAGTTCTCCCTCGGGGCTGAGGGTATATACTAGTAGCTATGTGTTTGATCTCTCTCTCTCTCTCTCGTGTTCTTGAGGTGGTACGATCTTGATGTATCGCGAGCTTTGCTATTATAGTTCTATCTTATGTTTCTTCTCCCCCTCTACTCTCTTGTAATGGATTGAGTTTCCCTTTGAAGTTATCTTATCGGATTGAGTCTTTTATGATTTGAGAACACTTGATGTTTGTCTTGCCGTGCGTATCTGTGGTGACAATGGGATATCACGTGATTCACTTGATGTATGTTTTGGTGACCAACTTGTGGGTTCCGCCCATGAACTTATGCATAGGGGTTGGCACACGTTTTCGTCGTGATTCTTTGGTAGAAACTTTGGGGCACTCTTTGAGGTTCTATGTGTTGGATGAATAGATGAATCTGAGATTGTGTGATGCATATCGTATAATCATACCCACGGGTACTTGAGGTGACATTAGGGTTTTGGTTGATTTGTGTCTTAAGGTGTTATTCTAGTACAAACTCTAGGGCTGTTTGTGACACTTATAGGAATAGCCCAACGGGTTGATTGGAAAGAATAACTTTGAGGTGGTTTCGTACCCTACCATAATCTCTTCGTTTGTTCTCCACTATTAGTGACTTTGGAGTGACTCTTTGTTACATGTTGAGGGATAGTTATGTGATCCAGTTATGCTATTATTGTTGAGGGAACTTGCACTAGTGAAAGTATGAACCCTAGGCCTTGTTTCCTATCATTGCAATACTGTATACGCTCACTTTTATCATTAGTTACCTTTCTGTTTTTATAATTTCAGATTACAAAAACCTTTATCTACTATCCATATACCACTTGTATCACCATCTCTTCTCCGAACTAGTGCACTTATACAATTTACCACTGTATTGGGTGTGTTGGGGACACAAGAGACTCTTTGTTATTTGGTTGCAGGGTTACTTGAGAGAGACCTTATTCATCCTATGCCTCCTACGGATTGATAAACCTTAGGTCATCCACTTGAGGGAAATTTGCTACTGTCCTACAAACCTCTGCACTTGGAGGCCCAACAACATCTACAAGAAGAAGGTTGTGTAGTAGACATCAAGCTCTTTTCTGGCGCCATTGCTGAGCAGGCGAGGAAAGCGGCACTAACACCCTGCCAACTAAGATCTTTTCCGGCGCCGTTGCCGAGGAGGTTAGCACTTGAAGGTATATCTTTAGATCTTTCAATCGAATCTTTTTGTTTCTTGTTTTAGCACTACTTTAGTTTATAAAAGAAAACTACAAAAAATGGAATGGATTTTGTCTCATACGGTTCATATTTTTAATATCCTTCGTGAGTATGATGGAAAGGAAAATTGTGCCAAAGTGTCAGAAGAAGAATGCATTAGAATGTTTGGCACTAAATATTTGAATGATGAGCATGATTGCAATGTAGTTAGTATGAATTCCTTGAATATCCATGATGCTAATGATATGCAAAGCCACAAGCTTGGGGAAGCTATGTTTGATGAATATGATATTTTTTGTCCCCCAAGTTTTGATGAGCAAATTTATTATGATGAAATCATGCCTCCTATTTATGATGATTATATTGATGAAAGTGGATTTGGAGAGGTCATGACTTTATTTTGTGATGAATCCACTATTCTGAAAGAGGTTCCAATTGATTATGAGAACAAAGTTGCTACCTATGATGATTATTTTGATGACTTGTATACTATAAAGAATAATTATATCCATGATTTTAATTCTCAATTGGATTATGCCTCACATGATAGTTATTTCGTTGAGTTTGCTCCCACTACTATTGATGAGAAGAAATTTGCTTATGTGGAGAGTAATAAAAATTCTATGCTTGTGCATCATGAAAAGAATGCTTTAGGTGCTGGTTATATTGTTGAATTCATTCATGATGCTACTGAAAATTATTATGAGGGAGTAATAAATTCTTGTAGGAATTGCAATAATATCAAGTTTCCTCTCCATGTGCTTAAAGTTTTAAAGTTATGCTTGTTTTACCTTCCTATGCAAGTTGATTCTTGTTCCCACAAGTTGTTTGCTCACAAAATCCCTATGCATAGGAAGTGGGTTAGGCTTAAATGTGCTAGTTATATTCTTCATGATGCCCTCTTTATGTTACAATTTTTATCTTTTATGTGAGAATCATTGAAATCATCATGCCTAGCTACGGGCGTTAAACGATAGCGCTTGTTGGGAGGTAACCCAATTTTATTTTTGTTATTTGCTTTTTGCTCCTTTTTAGTAATAAATAATTTATCTATCCTCTGTTATGATTGAGTTTTTATGTTTTAATTAGTGTTTGTGCCAAGTAGAACCTTTGGGAAGACTTGGGGAAAGTCTTTGAGATCTTGCTGTAAAAAACAGAAACTTTAGCGCTCACGAGAATTGCTGCCATTTTTATTTGGATAGTGCTATTTAGTTAAATATTTTTTAAGATGATTAATAGATAAATTCCTCACGTCCAGAAATATATTTTAGATTTTTTGGGGTTCCAGAAGTTTGCGTTAGTTACAGATTACTACAGACTGATCTGTTTTTGACAGATTCTGTTTTTCGTGTGTTGTTTGCTTATTTTAATGAATCTATGGCAAGTAAAAGAGTTTATAAACCATAGAGAAATTGGAATATAGTAGGTTTAACACCAATATAAATAAAGAATGAGTTCATTACAGTACCTTGAAGTGGTGTTTTGTTTTCTTTTGCTAACGGAGCTTACGAGTTTTCCAAGTTTTGGGTAAAGATTCGATTGACTATGGATTAAGGAGTGGAAAGAGCCTAAGATTGGGGATGCCCAAGGCACCCCAAGGGAATATTCAAGGACAACCAAGAGCCTAAGCTTGGGGATGCCCCGGAAGGCATCCCCTCTTTTGTCTTCGTTCATCGGTAACTTTACTTGGAGCTATATTTTTATTCACCACATGATATGTGTTTTGCTTGGAGCGTCATTTCATTTTATTTTGTTTTGCTTGCTGTTTGAATAAAATACCAAGATCTGAAATTCTTAAATGTTAGAGAGTCTTCATATAGTTTCATAATTATTCGACTACTCATTGATCTTCACTTATATCTTCTGGAGTAGTTTGTTGTTGCTCTAGTGCTTCACTTATATCTTTTTAGAGCATGGTGGTGGTTTTATTTTATAGAAATAGATGAACTATCATGCGTCACTTATATTATTTTGAGAGTCCTAAAAAGCATGGTAATTTGATTTGGTTATGAATTTAGTCCTAATATGATGGGCATCCAAGAGGGATATAATAAAAACTTTCATATAAAGTGCATTGAATACTATGAGAAGTTTGATACTTGATGATTGCTTAGAGATATGAGGATGGTAATATTAGAGTCATGCTAGTTGAGTAGTTGTGAATTTGAGAAATACTTGTGTTAAAGTTTGTGATTCCCGTAGCATGCACGTATAGTGAACCGTTATGTAAAGAAGTCGGAGCATGATGTATTTATTGATTGTCCTCCTTATGAGTGGCGGTCGGGATGAGCGATGGTCTTTTCCTACCAATCTATCCCCCTAGGAGCATGCGCGTAGTACTTTGTTTCGATAACTAATAGATTTTTGCAATAAGTATGTGAGTTCTTTATGACTAATGTTGAGTCCATGGATTATACGCACTCTCACCCTTCCACCATTGCTAGCCTCTCTAGTACCGCGCAACTTTCACCGGTACCTTAAACCCACCATATACCTTGCTAAAAACAGCCACCATACCTACCTATTATGGCATTTCCATAGCCATTCCGAGATATATTGCCATGCAACTTTCCACCGATCCGTTATTATGACACGCTTCGTCATTGTCATATTGCTTTGCATGATCATGTAGTTGACATCGTATTTGTGGCAAAGCCACCGTTCATAATTCTTCCATACATGTCACTCTTGAGCCATTGCACATCCCGGTACACCGCCGGAGGCATTCATATAGAGTCATATTTTGTTCTAAGTATCGAGTTGTAATTCTTGAGTTGTAAGTAAATAAAAGTGTGATGATCATCATTATTAGAACATTCTCCCAGTGAGGAAAGGATGATGGAGACTATGATTCCCCCATAAGTCGGGATGAGACTCCGGACGAAAAATAAAAAAAATAAAAAAAGAGGCCATAAAAAAGAGAAAATGCCCAAATAAGAAAAATAAAAATATAAAAAATATATTAAAAAATGAGAGAAAAGAGAGAAGGGACAATGCTATTATCCTTTTACCACACTTGTGCTTCAAAGTAGCACCATGATCTTCATGATAGAGAGTTTCCTATGTTGTCACTTTCATATACTAGTGGGAATCTTTCATTATAGAACTTGGCTTGTATATTCCAATGATGGGCTTCCTCAAAATGCCCTAGGTCTTTGTGAGCAAGCGAGTTGGATGCACACCCACTAGTTTCTTTTGTTGAGCTTTCATACATTTATAGCTCTAGTGCATCCGTTGCATCGCAATCCCTTGATATCTATTGATGGGCATCTCCATAGCCCGTTGATACGCCTAGTTGATGTGAGACTATCTTCTCCTTTTTGTCTTCTCCACAACCACCATTCTAATCCACCTATAGTGCTATATCCATGGCTCACGCTCATATATTTTGTGATGATTGAAAAAGTTTGAGAACATCAAAAGTATGAAACAATTGCTTGGCTTGTCATCAGGGTTGTGCATGATTTGAATACGTTGTGTGGTGAAGATGGAGCACAACCAGACTATATGATTTTGTAGGGATAACTTTCTTTGGCCATGTTATTTTGAAGAGACATAATTGCTTAGTTAGTATGCTTGAAGTATTATTATTTTTATGTCAATATTAAACTTTTGTCTTGAATCTTATGGATCTGAATATTCTTGCCACAAAAGAGAACTACATGGATAAATATGTTAGGTAGCATTCCACATCAAAAATTCTGTTTTTATCATTTACCTACTCGAGGACGAGCGGGAATTAAGCTTGGGGATGCTGATACGTCTCCAACGTATCTATAATTTTTGATTGTTCCATGCTATTATATTATCAACCTTGGATGTTTTATATGCATTTATATGCTATTTTATATGATTTTTGGGACTAACCTATTAACCCAGAGCCTAGTGCCAGTTTCTGTTTTTTCCTTGTTTTAAAGTATCGCAGAAAAGTAAAATCAAACGGAGTCCAATTGACCGGAAACTTCACAGAACTTATTTTGGGACCAGAAGAAGCCCACGGAGTATCGGAGTTGGACCAGGAGAGTCCCGGGCTGCCCACGAGGGTGGGTGGGTGCCCACCCCCTGGGCGCGCCCCCTGCCTCGTGGACAGCCCGGAGGTCCACCGACGTACTTCTTCCTCCCATATATACCCATATACCCTAAAAACTTCGGGGAGCAGAATAGATCGGGAGTTCCGCCGCTAGAAGCCTTCGTAGCCACCGAAAACCAATCTAGACCCGTTCCGGCACCCTACCGGAGGGGGAATCCCTCTCCGGTGGCCATCTTCATCATCCCGGTGCTCTCCATGACGAGGAGGGAGTAGTTCTCCCTCGGGGCTGAGGGTATGTACCAGTAGCTATGTGTTTGATCTCTCTCTCTCTCTCTCTCTCGTGTTCTTGAGGTGGTAGATCTTGATGTATCGTGAGCTTTGCTATTATACTTGGATCTTATGTTTCTTCTCCCCCTCTACTCTCTTGTAATGGATTGAGTTTTCCCTCTGAAGTTATCTTATCGGATTGAGTCTTTTATGATTTGAGAACACTTGATGTATGTCTTGTCGTGTGTATCTGTGGTGACAATGGGATATCACGTGATTCACTTGATGTATGTTTTGGTGACCAACCTGCGGGTTCCTCCCATGAACTTATGCAAAGGGGTTGGCACATGTTTTCGTCGTGATTCTCCGATAGAAACTTTGGGGCACTCTTTGAGGTCCTATGTGTTGGTTGAATAGATGAATATGAGATTGTGTGATGCATATCGTATAATCATACCCACGGATACTTGAGGTTACATTGGAGTATCTAGGTGACATTAGGGTTTTGGTTAATTTGTGTCTTAAGGTGTTATTCTAGTACAAACTCTAGGGCTGTTTGTGACACTTATAGGAATAGCCCAACGGATTGATTGGAAAGAATAACTTTGAGGTGGTTTCGTACCCTACCATAATCTCTTCGTTTGTTCTCTGCTATTAGTGACTTTGGAGTGACTCTTTGTTGCATGTTGAGGGATAGTTTTGTGATCCAATTATGCTATTATTGTTGAGGGAACTTGCACTAGTGAAAGTGTGAACCCTAGGCCTTGTTTCCTATCATTGCAATACCGTTTACGCTCACTTTTATCATTAGTTACCTTGCTGTTTTTAACTTCAGATTACAAAAACCTTTATCTACTATCCATATACCACTTGTATCACCATCTCTTCGCCGAACTAGTGCACCTATAAAATTTACCATTGTATTGGGTGTGTTGGGGACACAAGAGACTCTTTGTTATTTGGTTGCAGGGTTGCTTGAGAGAGACCATCTTCATCCTACGCCTCCTACGGATTGATAAACCTTAGGTCATCCACTTGAGGGAAATTTGCTACTGTCCTACAAACCACTGCACTTGGAGGCCCAACAACATCTACAATAAGAAGGTTGTGTAGTAGACATTAGTCCTCTATTCCACTAAGGCCCATATACTCCCCGGGGGGTTCCGGTAACCTCCCGGTACTCCGGAAAAATGCCCGAACCACTCGGAACCATTCCGATGTCCAAATATAGGCTTCCAATATATCGATCTTTACGTCTCGACCATTTCGAGACTCCTCGTCATGTCCGTGATCAAATCCAGGACTTTGAACTACCTTCGGTACATCAAAACACATAAACTCGTAATATTGATCGTCACTGAACGTTAAGCGTGTGGACCCTATGGGTTCGAGAACTATGTAGACATGACCGAGACTCATCTCCGGTCAATAACCAATTGCAGAACCTGGATGCTCATATTGGTTCCTACATATTCTAAGAAGATCTTTATCGGTCAAACCGCATAACGGTATATGTTGTTCCCTTTGTCATCGGTATGTTACTTGCCTAAGATTCGATCGTCGGTATCTCAATACCTAGTTCAATATCGTTACCGGTAAGTCTCTTTACTCGTTCCATAATGCTACATGATGTAACTAACTTATTAGGTACATTGCTTGCAAGGCTTATAGTGATGTGCATTACCGAGAGGGCCTAGAGATACCTCTCCGACAATCGGAGTGACAAATCCTAATCTTGATCCATGCCAACTCAACAAACACCATCGGAGACACCTGTAGAGCACCTTTATAATCACCCAGTTACGTTGTGATGTTTGGTAGCATACAAAGTGTTCCTCCGGTATTCGGGAGTTGCATGATCTCATAGTCATAGGAACATGTATAGTTATGGAAAAAGCAATAGAAACAAAACAAAACGATCATCGTGCTAAGCTAACGGATGGGTCAAGTCAATCACATCATTCTCTAATGATGTGATCCCGTTAATCAAATGACAACTCATGTCTATGGTTAGGAAACATAACCATCATTGATTCAACGAGCTAGTCAAGTAGAGGCGAACTAGTGACACTCTGTTTGTCTATGTATTCATACATGTACTAAATTTCCGGTTAATACAATTATAGCATGAATAATAAACATTTATCATGATATAAGGAAATATAAATAACAACTTATTATTGCCTCTAGGGCATAGTTCCTTAATCCCGCACCTCTCCATGGCCCGGGGAGGCTCTTCGGGACAACACTTCGGTGTAGTCTGTAGCGGTTGGCGGAGAGGCTCGCGGAGGCGTCACGCTCTCCACCATCCCCGGCTCTAGCGAGTTCCCCGAAGATGGTGATAGTTGGGGGAGATCGCGGGCCAGACTGGAGCTCACAATATAATGTGTTACAACTACAATCATAAATAACGAATATATGTAACGCATTCTTGGATACTTACGAATCGGCCTGGGGCGCCACTCGGGGATGGCTTCAGCATCCGAATCCGAGATATCCGAGAGGGATATCTTCCCCCTCTTGGACGCCTCCGCCTCTGGGTCTACAGAGTTCGCCCTTTTCTTCTTTCTCCCCTTAAGGGGAGAATTGCTCTCTTCCTCCTCCTCTTTGTCTTCATCTCCCTCGTGGGAGGAGGGAGCCTCGGCTTCTCCAGACATAGCGTCCGAAGTGCCTTTACGACGGAGGCCGCCTTTGGCCTCCTTGCCCTTCTTCTTGGCCTTCTTCTCTGACGCCTGGTACGATGCCGGGACCAGCATCCTCGTTAGCAGGGGAATGGCTGGGTCTTCGGGTAGCGGAGTCGGACACTTGATCCGCTCCACCTTCTTTGTCGAGCCCTGATTGAAGGATGGAAGGCTCAACATACCTTTTGATTTACAAACTGAAGTTATGTTCGGAAACTAAAAAACTTACCAGAGTGGTCGGATGAGCGCAGTCGAGGCCGATGTCGTTGGTCGCTGGTCGTCTTCGGCCACGACTTCCGGGCCTTGAAAAGCAGCTTCCAGGTCTCTTCGTGTGTCATGCTGAAGAATCGCTGCAGGGTCCACGACCCTTCCGGATTGAACTCCCACATGTGGAGAGGTCGGCGCTGGCAGGGGAGGATCCGGTGGAAAAGCATCACCGGAATCACATCGATGAGACTAGTGTTCTTCTCTATCATATTTTTATGGGCTTTTGTAGCACCATCACTTCATTGGACGATGCCCAATCCAGGCCCTTGTTGATCCATGACGCGGGACGCATTGGGGTCCGGAAAGGAGTGGCTGCCCATGTGGCACTGCGGGGTACGGTGATGTAGAATCACTCCTGTTGCCATCCCTTCATGATCTCCAGGAAGGCCCCTTTGGGCCAGGTGACATTAGGGAGCTTGCTCACCATGGCGCCGCCGCAGTCCGCATGTTGCCGTCGACCACTTTCGGCTTCACATTGAAAACCTTAAGCCATAGGCCGAAGTGGGGGGTGCAGAGGAGCGCCTCGCACATGACGATGAACGCCAAAATGTGGAGGAAGGAATTTGGGGCTTGATCGTGGAAATCTAGCCCATAATAGAAAATGAGGCCGTGGACGAAAGGGTGGAGAGGAAACCCTAGTTTGCGGAGGAAGTGGGGGATAAACACCACTCTCTCGCCGGGCTCCGGAGTTGGGATGATCTGCTTTTTGGTAAGGAGCCTGTGTGCGATACTTGCAGCCAGGTACCCTGCTTCCCAGAGTTCCCTGACGTCCTTCTCTGTGACGGAGGAGGTCATCCACTTGCCCTATGAGCCGGATCCGTCCATGGCTGGAGAGGTTGGGTGGTGGGAAAGATTGAAGCTTGGGCGCTGGAGCTCAAGGATGGGAAGGCTGAGGAAGGAAGAAGGCGTGGGGTAAAAAGATGGATCTTTATCCACTCATATAGGTAGTGAATATCAAGCGCCCCCCACAAGCCTTAAAACTCGCCTATTTCCAAGGGGTCGTGCGAATGGCACGATTGGATAACCTAAATCCATATTGATGAGAAACCCGCGATAAGGGAGCACGATCTCTACTTTAACAAGGCATGTCAATAGAGGCTGCGCATCGAAACGTGAAGCATGAGGCCTAAAAACGGTTCGAAATAATAAAAAGGCCAGCTGTGATGTTTCACCGAAAAAGCTGTCAGTAGACATTCCTTATTTTGATTAATTAGTGTACCCTTGTGGTTGAGGGTTGTAACTATTATACAGAGACGGATACAGTTCTCTTCTCAGAAGACTGCTTTGAAGTATGCGGAGGAGGAACCCGCCTTGCAATGCCGAAGACAATCTGCACGCCGAACACATCGTCATTGAAGACTGGTTCAGGGGCTATTGAGGGAGTCCTGGACTAAGGGGTCCTCGAGAGTCCGGCCCGTGTGTTGTGAGCCGGACTAATGGGCCGTGAAGATACTAGGTAGAAGGCCTTCCCCCGTGTCCGGATGGGACTCTCCATTGCGTGGATGGCAAGTTTGGCGTCCAGATGTGTAGTTTACTTTCTCTGTAAACCGACTCTGTACAACCCTAGGCCCCTCCGGTATCTATATAAACCAATGGCTAAACCCCTCCGTAGAGGCTATCAGAATTTACATAGGCTAGACAACTAGGGTTTAGCCATTACGATCTCGAGGTAGATCGAATCTTGTAACCCCTATACCCATCAAAGTAAATCAAGCAGGAAGTAGAGTATTACCTCCATTAAGAGGGCCCGAACCTGGGTAAACATCGTGCCCCCTTGTCTCCTGTTACCTTCGATCCTCGGACGCACAGTTCGGGACGCCTACCCGAGATCATCTGGTTTTGACACTAACAACCATGTCAATGGCACCTGCACACAAATAACAAATACTCGCAACCCGACATATTAAAGGGGTTGTCAATCCCTTTCGGGTAACGGCGCCAAAAATTGGCAAACAGATGTGACAAAGTTGTAATAAGTTGATAGACCGAACGCCAAATAAAATAAAGTGCAGCAAGGTATTTTTGTATTTTTGGTTTAATAGATCTAAAAATAAAAGAAAAGTAAAATAGATCACAAAGGCAAATGTAATAAAGAAGACACCCAGGGGTCGTAGATTCCACTAGTGGCTTCTCTCGAGAAAAATAGCAAATGGTGGGTGAACAAATTACTGTTGGGTAATTGATAGAACTTCAAATAATCATGACGATATCCACACAGTCATCATTATATAGGCATCACGTCCAAGATTAGTAGACCGACTCCTGCCTTCATCTACTACTATTACTCCACACATCGACCGCTATCTAGCATGCATCTAGTGTATTAAGTTCATGGAGAAATAGAGTAATGCAGTAAGAACGATGACATGATGTAGACAAGATCTATTTATGTAGAAATAGACCCCATCTTGTTATCCTTAATAGCAACAATACATGTGTGTCGGTTCCCCTTCTGTCACTGGGATCAAGCACCGTAAGATCGAACCCATTACAAAGCACCTCCTCCCATTTCAAGTTAAATAGATCAAGTTGGCCAAACAAAACACAATTAACGGAGAAGAAATAAGAGGCTATAAGAAATCATGCATATAAGAGATCAAAGAAGACTCGTATAACTTTCATGGATAAAAAGATAGATCTGATCATAAGCTCAAAGTTCATCGGATCCCAACAAACACACCGCAAAAAGAGTTACATCATATGGATCTCCAAGAGACCATTGTATTGAGAATCAAACGAGAGAGACGAAGCCATCTAGCTACTAACTACGGACCTAAAGGTCTATAAAGAACTACTCACGCATCATCGCAGAGGCACCAATGGACATGATGAACCCCACCGAGATGGTGTCTAGATTGGATCTGGTGTTTCTGGAACTTGCGGCGGCTGGAATTGATTTTCGATGACTCCCCTAGGGTTTCTGGACTATTGGGGTATTTATAGAGTAAAGAGGTAGTTCAGGAGGCAACCAAGGTGGGCACAACCCACCAGGGCGTGCCAGGGCCTCCAAGCGCACCCTGGTGGGTTGTGCTCCCCTCAAAGCACCCCTAGGTGCTTATCCGGCCCACTAGATGTCTTCTAGTCCGAAAAAATCCACAATGAGTTTCGATGCGCTTGGACTCTGTTTGATATTGATTTCCCGCGATGCAAAAAACATGCAGAAAACAGCAACTGGCACTTGGCACTATGTCAATAGGTTAGTACCAAAAAATGATATAAAATGGCTATAAAATGATTGTAAAACATCCAAGAATGATAATATAACAGCATGGAACAATCAAAAATTATAGATACGGTGGAGAAGTATCAGCATCCCCAAGCTTAATTCCTGCTCGTCCTCGAGTAGGTAAATGATAAAAACAGAATTTTTGATGTGGAATGTTGCATGACATGTGATACGCCTCCAACGTATCTATACTTTTTGATTGCTCCATGCTATAGTATCTACTGTTTTGGACATTATTGGGCTTTATTATCCACTTTTATATTATTTTTGGGACTAACCTGTTAACCGGAGGCCCAGCTCAGAATTGATGTTTTTGCCTATTTCAGAGTTTCGCAAAAAAGGAATATCAAACAGAGTCCAAACGGAATGAAACCTTTGGGAACGTGATTTTCCATGATCCAGGAGACTTGGACCCTATGTCAAGAAATAAAGGAGGAAGCCACGAGGTAGGGGGCGCGCCTACCCCCCCCCCCCCCCCCCCAGGCGCGCCCTCCACCCTCGTGGGCCCCATGTTGCTCCAATGACGTACTCCTTCCTCCTATATATACCTACGTACCCCCAAACGATCAGAAACGGACCCAAAAACTTAATTCCACCGCCGCAACCTTCTGTATCCACGAGATCCCATCTTGGGGCCTGTTCCAGAGCTCCGCCGGAGGGGGCATCCATCACGGAGGGCTTCTACATCAACACCATAGCCTCTCCGATGAAGTGTGAGTAGTTTACCTCAGACCTTCGGGTCCATAGTTATTAGCTAGATGGCTTCTTCTATCTTTTTGGATCTCAATACAATGTTCTCCCCTCTCTTGTGGAGATCTATTTGATGTAATCTTCTTTTTGCGGTGTGTTTGTTGAGACCGATGAATTGTGGGTTTATGATCAAGATTATCTATGAACAATATTTGAATCTTCTCTGAATTCTTTTATGTATGATTGGTTATCTTTGCAAGTCTCTTCGAATTATCAGTTTGGTTTGGCCTACTAGATTGATCTTTCTTGCAATGGGAGAAGTGTTTAGCTTTGGGTTCAATCTTGCGGTGTCCTTTCCCAGTGACAGTAGGGGCAGCAAGGCACGTATTGTATTGTTGCCATCGAGGATAACAAGATGGGGTTTTTATCGTATTGCATGAATTTATCCCTCTACATCATGTCATCTTGCTTAAGGCGTTACTCTGTTTTCATGAACTTAATACTCTAGATGCATGCTAAATAGCGGTCGATGAGTGGAGTAATAGTAGTAGATGCAGGCAGGAGTCGGCCTACTTGTCTCAGAAGTGATGCCTATATACATGATCATACCTAGATATTCTCATAACTATGCTCAATTCTGTCAATTGCTCAACAGTAATTCGTTCACCCACCGTAAAATACTTATGCTCTTGAGAGAAGCCACTAGTGAAACGTATGGCCCTCGGGTCTATCTTCATCATATTAACCTTCCAATACTTAGTTATTTCCTTTGCTTTTTTCCTTTGCTTTTATTTTACTTTGCATCTTTATCACAAAAATACGAAAAATATTATTCTATCATATCTATCAGATCTCACTCTCGTAAGTGACCGTGAAGGGATTGACAACCCCTTATCGCATTGGTTGCGAGAAGTTATTTGTTTTGTGCAGGTACGAGGGACTCGCGCGTAGCCTCCTACTGGATTGATACCTTGGTTCTCAAAAACTGTGGGAAATACTTACGCTACTTTGCTGCATCATCCTTTCCTCTTCAAGGAAATCCAACGCAGTGCTCAAGAGGTAGCAAGATGCTCATCTCATATTCTTTTGTTTATAGCATGGATATTTGGACCTTTTTATATGGTTCAAAGCAATAGTCTAGTTTTGACATGAGACTTAAATACTCAAGCATATCAACAACCAACCATGTCTTTCAAAATATCAACGCTAAAAGAAGTTATCCCTAGCCCATCATGCTCAATCATTGATCCATTCATGAAACACACTCGCATATTAGCTACAACCAATGCTCAAGTACGATCATAGTGCCCCCCTAGTTGGTGCTTTATAAGAGAATATAGGGACTCAAAATACAAATAAAAATTGCATAAAGTAAAAAGAAAGGCCCTTCACGGAGGGAAGTAGGGATTGGTAGAGGTGCCAGAGCTCAAAGCAAAAAACATAGAGATAAAAACATTTTGGGGGGCATGCTTTTCCTGTCAACGAGAACGATCGAGTAGTTCCCAATACTTTCCATGCTAGATATATCATAGGCAGTTCCCAAATAGAAATTAAAGTTTATTCCTTTTCAACCATACTTTCACTTTTCGTGGCTAGCTGTATCCACGGGTGCCTTCCATACCAACACTTTCCAAGGAATTTCTTATTTGACAACATAAAGTAAATTCATTTTTCATTTCGGGACTGGGCATCCCTAATACCTTTGCCTTACTCTCGTGCAATGACAAGTGAATAAACACTCGTCGTGAGAATAACATATCTAGCATGGAAATATATAAGCCACCCCCTACCGATTCATGAGCGGTACGAGCACACAAAAGAGAAATTTATTTTGAAAATTAGAGATGGCACATACAAATTTGCTTAGAACGACAAAAGAATACCGCATATAGGTAGGTATGGTGGACTCATGCACTACAAAAAAATACACTTCCGTGATGATATGTGTTTGTCACAGTAGGTCGCGTTTTTTGTCATGCAGGTACATCCATGACAAATTTATGACAGAATCAAGATAGTCACACCTGTGCTGTCGTAGAAGTGTTCCATGACATTACCAAAATTATCATCACGGAAGTGTCCACTTCCATGACGATAAATCGCGCGTCACAGAAGTGCTTTCGTCAAGGGTGACCGACACGTGGCATCCACCGTAACGGAACGCCGTTAAGCTATCGGGTCGGGTTTTGGATCCGATAACCCATTAACAGCCCCGACCAATGGGAAATTTCCATGTGTAAAATTCTTATTGGCCGGACGAAACACGTGTCAGGTCGTCAGTGGGTCAGATAGGCGCCTATGATATGTCGACACGTGCCACGGCCCACCACTGACCCATTTAGCATACAAAGCCGGCCCGTTTGACTTGGTCAAAAGTTAACGGGCTGGCCCATGAAAAGCCTGTTAATGGTCTCTTCGCAAATAGCCCATTTTACGGTCCGTTAACTCACGGCCCGTTAGGCCCTAAAGGAAATCGGCCCAATAACGTCATGTGGGCCGTCGAATATAACACCAGCCCATTTCACTTTCGGCCCATGTATGGCCCACGACGTCTTTTGGCCCATATGAGGCCTTCGTATCTTTTGGCCCTTTACAGGCCCATAGTGACTCTAGCCCATAATGAACAGTAATTTTCTTTATACCCGTTAACAGCCCGTGATTTACATGGGCCGTTTCCAGCCTGTGTTAGCTTTCGGCCTATTGACGGCCCATACGTTCTTGGGCTCCTTTTCGGCCCTCGATTACTTTCGGCCCGTTACTAGCCTGTTCCCCTAATCGGCCAAATTCGGCCCATGGCAAGAGTCGGCCCGTTACTGGCCTGTTCCCCTAATGGGCCAAATTCGGCGCATGGCAAGAGTTGGCCTGTTATTAGCATGTTACCCTAATGGGCCAAATTCGGCCCATGGCAAGAGTCGACCCGTTTCTGGCCTGTTAACCCGTTGCGCCGTTTCCAGCCCGTCCTATATTCTGGCCCATTAACGACCCGTTATGCCTGTGACAGAATTAATCCTTTGCTATCCTACGGCCTGTTAATGTCCTGTTACCATGTTGGGCCGATACCAATTACGCCCTATTATGGCCCATGTAGACCCATTTATCCGACGGCCCGAGGCCCACCGATTACAGGCCCATTTATCGACGGCCCGTAGAAGACCCATGGATCCTACGGCCCATATATGGCCCATGGTAGTTGCGGCCACTAGCAAACCAGGGAAAAGGAAGACTAGGAAATAAATAAGGCCGAAACTAATGCTAGGCTATTAAGGCGATTGCACAGATTACATCCACTCGGCATCAAAGATTGCCACCAGTGCAAATATAGGGAACACCCTACACTATACAAAAATGGCTTGTTGTTTTCTTCAGCCGGTGGCTGCACATTAAGAATAAATTTTGTATCGCACCAAAACAAATTACAACTATATAACAAAAGGAAGGTTGGCATAAAACTTAACAGTCTAGCAGATAAATGCACCAACAGAAGTTCAGAAGCTCAGTTCATTTGACCTGACTGTTATGTTTTCATGCTGTATTGTCCGATGGAGCACCATAACCCTCGCCTTCATTTCCTCTAGGCTCCTGAACAACATAGCAAATGTCTGATAGTCTGATTTCAAAACCATGCATATCTTGACGACATTGAGCAATGTTTCTCCTTGTTTCACAAAGGGTCTCTGTTAGGGAATGGACTTGTGTCTGGAGCGCAGATACAACATTGCTTTGAGCTTGCATATCTTGACCATGAGGCAGTTTGGCCGATATTGCCTTAACAACCAACCCAGTATTATGCAGGAACGTGCTTTTGGCACTGTTAGTGGATAGGTACTGACCCACTGTAGTAAGAGCTAACATTGCAGTTATAGTTGCCTCGCCACCTTCAGAAGGTGGCGGTTCCACCATTTTTTCCATAGCTAGCTGAAAATTTGAGGTTTTACATTAGTAGTACCAGAACAGAAGATATTAAGGAGACAGCAAAACCAAACAAAATAGCTTGGGTCTATATACAGAACTTATTCTGGTGAACCCATGTAAAATATTAGTTGTATTTTATTGCAAAGTACATCATAAAACCAGGTTCCAAACATATGACCATGTACCATCGCTAATGTATTGCCTATTTCTTCACATTGTATTGAGGGCTAAGGATAAAGAGACGAAGTTTATAATACGGTAAGCATAGTATGACATCATTCATATCACAAAACAACTGAGAATAGACAAACATGCAATTGTAACATTGTGTGGGCAAGTCCAGCACGGAACTAGATTACGGGTCAAGATCAAAGGAACATCACTCCTCTCTTTTAAACCTTGTAAGGTGCAATGATACGCTAAGACAATTGTGTACAAAATTGAAAAGAGTAATAGACATTGGCTGCAAACCATGCAGTTCAAGGCACAAGTCAGAGTAAGTAGTAGTTAAAAGACATGAGGATTAAGGACTTACAACAGTGGCTTTGACTGGTGTAGTCATGCCCTTCTTTTTGCTGGTGTGACAGTCCTTGAAGATTTCCACAGCATTTGGTTCAGGTACTTTTTGGTCCTTGCGGGCCTTCCTCTGCATTTTGAACAAGTCAATATAGATCTGATAATATGGTACAGCGAAAAGAGTGAAACAACAGCTAATTACAAGAGCCTCGTAGAGTCATCTGTTGGAATTTCACTTTCGTACAGTTGGCCTTGTTCTTTGAATAGTTCACCTACAAGAAGATAGATTTGTGTGGCACATGCGTAAATAGGACTTCAACATGTGATCTGATCACATATATATAATGTACCTGATACTTCGGATCAGACCAGTGTTTAACAAGGCCCCTCCAGTCTTCATCCGATATATTTTCCACTGGAGATGTTTGGGAAAGTTCACTGTTAGCCTTTCCTTCAAAGTGAGTTTTCCTCAAGTTATACCGATACTGACGCAGAGCAGACTTGAAAACATGGGTGCAAGCTTGTCTGGTTGCATCATCTTGGCTATCCAACTTGAACCTCATCTGTTGAAAATTATGGGAGTCTCATTATCAGCAACCTAGAAAGTATGGGACAGAGCAAGACGATATTACTAGTTTCCATACATAATCATACTTACAGATAAATGGTCGAGGAAGGTGTTGAACTGGGTTTCGTCTTTGTCATTCCTGTACCGAATCCATGTTGGGAGGATATGTACATGACACCTAACGGCAACCGCTGCTTCTGATACTAACTTGGCTGACTCTGTAGCATCATGTGGCCTTTTTAAACCTACCTCAAAACGGATCTCCATTCTTCCTCCTCTAGATTTAGTTAACCTATCGAGCATTATCCCTGATGTTTGTTTCCTCTTGCGCCTAGGTGCTAGTCCAACAACAAACATAGGAAATGTTAGTGTACATCAAACTATGAGACTACATATAAAGAAGCATGCAACTGTAACTTGACTCCAACAACTACCTTCTTGCTGTTGAAGCTCACAAGGTTCATCTGATATTGCCAACTCGTCTTGTGTCAAGAGTGCTTGGGAAGTAGTGTCGGTGGCAAGGGAGCTTGGGAACGTGCTGCTAGCTCAGTTAACGCACGAGTAAGTCGTGCAGCTAGTAGTACTATGGTAGGTGTTGCAAGAACTAGGGTTGTCTCTGCTTGTTTGGTGGCAGCTATTTGTTTCTGTTTGGCTTTTTTTGCAACTTGTGTAGCATGGGATGTCGTGTTTGTAGAATTTTCCACTAGACTTTGACCTTCTATTGCACCATCAGTACCAGCAGAATCTGCAGGATTCATCGGCTTCTCATTCCCTGCCATTCTGTGTTTCTTCCTCTTTCTCTGTGCCATGTTAAGTCAAGCCGACAAGAAAAACGAATAACAATTTAGTTCTTCAGAACAAATTGATGCGTGATGCAGACGAACTGAATTTTGATGTTAGACAACCACATGATAGGAGGATGTAATATGTATGAAAAACAGGACGGAAGAGATAACCAGAACTATGATGTGTAAACTAAGAAGAAGACATTTCACCAAATTAGAAGCAATGCAATGGAAGGTAGACACCATATGAAAGATGCTACAAATATCGCTCTGCCAAGTTAACAGTGTCTCTCATAAATGGCGTTTAAACAAATGTGAAGCAGTACAAGAAATAAATCATATGCAAGATGAAAACAACATCACACTACCATGTTAGAGGTCTCTCATCATTAGTGCCATTGTGTATTCACAACATTGCATATTCACAGCTTATGATGCGTAAACTAAGGAGAAGACATTTCAACAAATTAGAAGCAATGAAAGCTAGACACCATATGAAAGATGCAACGAATATCACTCTACCAAGTTAAAACTGTCTCATCATAAGTGCCATTTCAACAAATTAGTAGTACAAGCTAGAAAAGAATGTGAGATGTAACCTATATCACACTCCGAAGTCAAACGTGTCTTATGATAAGTGATTGTTGCAGGTTACACAACAGTAGTAATTTGATGTAAGAACATGGTGTGATAGACAGATATTGTATGTTCTAGAAACAGGAACATGTGTCTTATTCAAGTATAATGTGTAAAGTAAGCAGATGGAATTCAACAAAATTAGAAGCAATACAAGCTAGACATCACACATAATATGCAACCACATATAACAGTGCCAAGTTAGAGGGAGCACCGGTGATGCTGCACTAGGGGAGACGTGCTCATCATAAACACAGCTTTGTTGAGTGTCTATGCATGTGTTGTCTTGGAAATCATCTTGGGGTGTGGAGGAGTAGAAACTGTAGAGGCCCTCTGTTCGGAAGGATCACCTTTATCCGCTGCCTTGCTAACTTCTTTCCGCTTTATTGATTTTGAATTGTCAAGTAAAACCGACAAGAAAAAAACAATAAAATTCTTTCTTCAGAACTCATTCATGCATGATACTGACAATCACTACTTTGATGTAAGGCAAACACATGATACCAGGATGGAATATGTACGAAAAACAGGACGGCATGGCATGTTCACAACTGTTTGTGTAAACTAAGCAGAAACCATTCCAGCAAATAAGAAGCAATGCAAGCTAGACACCACATGAAAGATGCAACCAATATGACTCTGCCAAGTTAAAAGCGTCCCATCATAAATGGAATTTCAACAAATTAGAAGCAGCGCATGCTATAAATCATATGAAAGATGCAACTAATATCGCACTGCATATACTAAAGGTGTCTCGTCATGTTGATTGATGCGGGATACAAAAAAACAATAGTTTTATGTAAGGACATGCTTAATAGACAGATGTACTATATACTAAATACAGGAAGGCATGTCACATTAACAGGTATAATGTATAAGCTAAGCAGATTAGCACATGCAGTTTAACCAGATTGGAAGAATTACAATCTAGACACCATATGCAACATGCAACCACATATCACGCTGCCAAGTTAGAGCAAGCACCTGCGATGCTAGTGTAGGGGAAATGTTGTAATCAACTACAGAGCTACATTCACTATCTTCATCTAGCATTTCTGTTTCTTGAGAATCATGTCGGGAGGCTAACGTTGCATTCTTTAAATGAGGAGTAGTCCCCTTGCCTGCCTGCCTCGTCATAAGTGATTGATGAGGGATACACAAGAACATTAGTTTGATGTAAGAACATGGTTAATACACAGATGTACTAGTATGTACCAAAAATAGAAAGGCATGTCATATTCAAAGGTATAATGTGTAAGCTAAGCAGATGCAATTTAACCAAATTGGAAGCAATACAAGCTAGACATCCGGCTGGAGTGGTGAGCATGATCATCTAGGACCTGAGAGCCTGGTGGGAGGCGGGCTGCTTCGCCACCATCGCAGCTTTTTAGTTGGCTTCCAGGTGATGCCTATCTTTGCTGGGCTTGTCACTGGCTCGGCCAGTGCCCTGACTAGCTATTTGTCTTCTGGTGCTCACGGGATGGTGGTTCATGTAAAAAAAATATCTTTCCTTATCTTACCAACTTCGGCCTTTCGAATACAAGCTAGAAACCATATGGAACATGCAACCATATATGACACCGCAAAGTTAAAGCAAGCACCTGGGATGGTGGTTCATTGTGAGCGAGGTCATCAACTCCAGAGCTACGTTTACCGTCTCCATCCGCTGACACTGCACCCTTTATAGCGCTGCAACGTGTCTTGCCTACCCGCATACGAAGCTGGAGCGACTTCTCTCTTTTCTTTTTGGCTTCTCTCATGGCAGCAGAGTCTAAAATACCCTTGCATAAAAACACAATAGTGAGAGTAAGGGTGAAGTGTGTGCAGAACTAGTGCACTGTAAAAGTAGCAGATAGCAGGTGGCTGAAAAATAAATGATAGGAGACATATGATAGCTCTACAACATTGCATGGCAAACAAAATTAGATTCTACTCCGTATGATTTTGTAATATATGAGCACAGGAAATGCAGGTACTCCTCCAGCACACCACCACATGTGGTCATATCTAAGATAACATCCGACTGGAAATAAATAGGTCAGTCGATTTTTTTAATGAACCGTCCAATCTATAAGGAACGGGCAGATGGCCTTCGTCTACCTCCCGCCAGTCGTTGTTGACGATCTTTCTTGAACCGCCAGCGACCACCGGCCTAGACCCCTGCCTCCGTCGCCCCGCCCTCCCATTGACCTCACACCACCGCCGTGCTTGGCAGCGCCCCCAGGCCATCCCTTTAATCCCGGTCGACCTCCAAATCGGGCGCCAATAGCTCTAGGCCGCACATGCCCCTAAGATAAACACCAAGGCGCTGCTTCCCCGGCGTAATGGGCGTACTAGCGCCTGTTACGCCAGGGAATGCTTCCGTTAATTGGGAATCAACTGGCTAGAAATTGAAATTCAGGGGGGCGACGGACCTCTAGCTAAGGTGAAATAGTATATGAGGAGAAACCTTGTGCATCGCGAGTTACTAGGAACATCTAGTATCAAGAAGAAGCAGTCAACTAGTGTCTTTTGTGGGATGAATACCGTGCAAGCAGAGACATAAGATTTGCACGAATAAAGGAAGAGGAGTGCCTTTTTTGGTTGCCGGTGTGGTCACCTCCACATGTCGTGCCGATATTCTTCTTTTTACCAGGGAAACCGATGTTCTGGAGGGTGCAGGCTTGGACAAACCCATGGCCAAATTGTTGACTGTGTTGCTGTGGCCATATGTTGGCGGAGGGGAAGCAGATCCGAGGCGGCAAAGGACGGCGTAGCAGGAACAGCTCCGGTGCGGTGGAGGGTGGCGAAGTTGGAGTGACAGCGGTGAGGCGTAGGACGGCGTGGTTGAACTGGCTCGGGTACGGACGGCTCGGCCTCGGCTTCAACTACTAGCCGTGGAGGGCGTTGCGGTTGAGGTTGCGGTGGACGACGACGTCGGGGTATCGGCTCCGGTGTGATGGAGGAGGGTGGCGGTTGATGGGTGGGATGGGGTGGTGGACAGAGGACGCCGGGGTTTCGCGGCTGGTGGAGAGGTAGTTTTGGCGCCCAAGGAGTACGAATGGGGAATCAGACGGGTGGGGGAACCATTTTTTGGTCTGGGACGCGCTGATTTTTGGCTTTTTTGAACAGAAGATGGGACGCGCTTGTTTGAAATTTGGGACCTACTGCGGGTCGGGGGTATGATGGTAATCCTAGGTGTCCCAAATAGTGGGCGGGAGCGATTTCGGCCGCGCGCATGTGTGCTTAGGCGGCCATTGTGTATGAATGTTTTTTGGATCCGGTTGCGTGGCGTCTAGATGAAGCTACAAACCTACCCCGGTTTAGACCTTTGGACGTCCGGCCGGTAGGTTTCACGGGTCGGAGTTATTAGAAAAGTAATTTCGTTGTACTACCAAACATTGGTCTCACGCGGTTTCGGGCGAGTAGAGGCTCTTTTGGCGCTTCGTTCGAAATTTTGAAACACAAGCATTCATGTTTAGAGTACTCTTGAACTATGAGGATTGACCTAAATAGACAACGTTATATTTGACCTTGTATGTTTGAAAACCTCATTAAATTATCCGCTTCCTTTTGAAATTTTGACACATGAAAATCCTATAACTACGATTATTTTGGAATGGAGGAGCTAAATTTGAATCTATTTTGTACACGACTACATATGCTATTATGTACAAAATCAGAGCAAAGATTGGTGCCCCCATAATTTAGGTATGGTTTACAAATGCCATGATATCAAATTCAAATAATTGAATGGACTTCATGTTGAATTCGATTTTTTAAACCACCTTAAGTTGAATTCAAATGTATGCTAGTTCATAGGTAGCTATTTATAATGTCCATTGTGTAACTTTCGTATGTATAATGTGCTTTACACACACAACATGAACTATACTCACGTTTATATTCGATTGCTAAAGTGATGCATTGTCTGGAGTTCAAAATACTAACTATGTGGATCAATTGTGTCGAATAATAACATAGACATGCTCAAATTCGATAGAATCTAGATGTCTGATGGATCAATGACCGCTCCTTATGTGAATTGCAAATATCATGATCCCATCCTAATATTTGGATAAAATTTATATCTTTAATCAATGTGTAGAGCAGTCTTTTACGTGTAGTTTCACTCTCCATCGGTGGTCTCTCACACATGCTCACACACTCTCTCCCGAGGTGTCTTTCTTGCACACATGCTCTAGATATAACCTTCCCTCCCTCTCATAACCATTTACAACTTTTTCCACTAACCTTTATCACAAGCACTCTTCCTCTCGCAAACATACACACGCACAATCCGCATCGACCCTTTCAATATACATGGACTTGGCTACGTGTCTCACGTACGCACATTATCTTTACGCCTGTCTCTCACGCATTGTCTCACACCTCTCTTCCTAATCGACGAGTATGATTCTAGCAGAGCATTCTGTAGGATGCCCCTTAAAGTTAGGTTGGATGAATAGTAATATCAAAGATAAAGGGGTTACCTAGTCCGAGAACCTAGGGTTACAAATCCTAGCCAGCTTTGTCAGTGGACACAGAGTCCTTCACAATTCTGCTATCTTTGTCTTCTACGACTAGTCATCCATGGGTCTTCCTAAATGCGTCACGGGCCGACCAATGTGGCGCAGGATGGAACCGAACGAAGGGCCTCACCTCGACCCACCGGACCTCAGGCGGTGACACACCCTCTACCCCGACGTCTCATTATCTTCTCACACACACACATACCAACACAAACACCACACACACAGAAAATTTCTCCTGGTGCCTCTATTCCCTCCCCCTTGCATATACACACTCAAGGGAATGGAATCTCTTGTCGTGACGTCATATTCGTCTCTCTCTCTAGACCACTCTCATTTCTCGTGCTATCTCTCCCACGCCCCCCCCCCCCCGTTGGCCCCTCTATCCATGCCTCTCTCGAATACGTAATACACACACATACCTCTCTAGGCCCCGCCAAATGCATCAACTACACATTCACACATGTTACATCACGTACCCCATTGATCTAAAAAGCCCTCTCTTCACGTTTATTTCGCATACAACATTCCTTTTGAATAAAGTGTGGCCAAAAAATTATTTTAGAGTTTCTACATATATACAACATTACAAAGTTATATGGAGGAGTACGAACGCTAATTTGCATTGCATGGTGCCCACAATGATATTTATTCCGCACTGTGAATTTGTATATTTTTACACTATATACAAAGTTAGTCATAATAAAGAGAAACAAAGAGCATCTCTCTCTCCATCGCATACCCCCCTGTACGCCCCTTTCACGTATGCACACAAAACTATCTCCAGGTCCTCTAAAAGTAAGCCCCCCAGAAAATTCACGCATGTTTCATCTTTCTCTTGCGATATATGCAATGACGATCATTGTATTTGAAGCGAAAGCATGATACGTACATTGGACTTTAGAATCCACTCATTACGGTCACCATTTGCATTTAGTGGTTATTATACAGTCACGGGCTCACCGTACAACTCTGTATTTGCTCATGACATGACTAGTTGACCAGTTAAACGCTCCACGTGGCACCTCTAGTGTTGCATCACATTATCTCACTACCATCATGCCCACTTGTCGACTTGTATCTACTCTACATCTACACTCTTATAAAATACATAAAATACACTCTTATAAAAAACAGAGTTGGTGATGATGGTGTGCCTGCCATCCTGCAATATAGGTCGTCCGATTTATATCTAACGGATAGGAAAGAAACTATGGCAATTTTGCAAAAAGGTACCCACACACCTCTCCAAATTTGTAAATAAGGCCTTCCCTCGTTCATCCTTTTCTCTCACAAGATAAACAAGCCATACAAATGCATCTTGATGTTACGTGCAACGCACGGGCATCTTGCTAGTAAGAATGAAAACAAATGACAAAAAAATATTTGGACGGTGGTTCGAAGTCATGACCGCGGGCACAGAGGACAAGGTGGCCTTCTATTGGTATGCTGAGCCGTCTGTTTTAACACACAGGAGCTAGTGTGGTGATTATACACACACGCACACATGCACACGAACTGCATCCACGCAACACTCACACAAACACATGCACCCACGCACGCACGCAACACTCACACGTACACACGCAGCCACGCATGCACGCAACACTCACACGCACGCATGCAACACTCACACGCACACACGCACACACGCACGCATGCATGCACACACCAGTGCACCACATGACCAACACACACTCTCACGCTCAAGTGCTCAACCTACACGTGCATGCGCTCACATCAGGCCCTGACAGACACATACACAACCAGGTGATTCCCGCGCACGGGTTGGATCCTTGTCGCGCCTACGTAAATTTGTGTTTACCTGACCTTTTGCCTATTTGAACTGACAGGTGGGACCCACAAGGAGCGTGGTCAATTTAACTAGTCAACATGGCGCCACGCAGACTATTTGGCCGGTCAACAGAGTGCAATCCGATGCTGAACTGTGAGCAAGTGACCGTATAATCACCGCAAAACGTATATAGTGACCGTAATCAGCTTATTCTGAAGTTCGGTGACCGTATTATGCTTTTCTCTCTGTAGGCCCTCCAAAACTACATCTCTACACGTTCTCGCATGTTACATCTAACAACTATGCAATACATCACTACTACTACACTCTAACACAATAAATCATATGTGTTTTTAGTTTTACTAGATATCATATTGTTACTTATAATTATTCAGTGTGCATACATTAAAATTGCCTTTGAAATGTATGGCCAGTATCATCTATCGCGCGGGAAAAATCCCGCCCTTTCCTGGTTAATCGGGTTTGTATCGATGGATCGTGCGAAACAACAAAACTATAGTACTATACAGTACAAGTGACAGTTCACTGGGCCGTCGTGTCGTCTACTCCTCCGTCGTAAGAGTGGAGCGCCCGCTTTCATAAATCTTCTAGTCCCTTTCGCCGACATGTGGGACATCAAGCTACCGGGTCCACGTGCCATATTGGAATACAGTGTAGAGCAGCCGGGGTGAAGCACCCCAGTTATGGCGCCGGCGTAGTAATGAGCAATGAGGCGTCAAATCACAAAGCTACACATTTCCCGTAGTTAAGTTGGAGGGACAAAGCAACCATCATTTCACTCGTTGCTGAATCCGCTTCTCCCTCATCTTCTTCAACTTAACCATGTGTTGCTTCTGACGTTGTTCTGCCTCATGTGGGACGCAGATCGGCTTGGTAAAGCACTGACACATGGGACCGCATGTTAGCAAACCGCCAGGACAACGTCCTTTGAAAATAAGAAGCCTAATCCTAGACTTCCAAAGGGCTATGTAGCTGCTACGTATACTTTCCATCTAATCTATATATGCCCCCCTGATTTTCAGGTGGGGTGGGCCTAATCCTCTCCTTTAATCCAATTAAATAGTCCCACATCACATCAGTTTGTAACTTTACGTAAACCATTATGTGGATGTAGCATTGCTCAAATAAGAAACCTCCCCCGCCATCCGCGCGGCAAAATCACCTCCTTTTTACTAATCTTGATTCTATAATTTTTTAGATCAATATAATTGAAATTTGTATAGAGAACACACAGTAGAAAAAAACAAGTGGTACGGTTAAGGGCATCCACAATGTGTAGCCAAATGTGAAAATAGCTTTTGGCATCGTGGGAACCATTGTGGACGGTGTTGCCAAAGCCAAAAAGATGGAACCGAAGCTCCCTGATTGATTGATTGATTGATTGATTGAAGGAATAGAAAATGCAATGTCGCTCCTCTTTCTCCCATGCTTGGACGCCTGTAGTACAGTATAGAGCACAGAGTCTACTCCCCTGTCCCTTCTATCACAAATCACGAAGCAGTGAGGCATCAAATCAAAAAAGCACGGACGAAGCAACCATCATTTCACTCTTCGCTGACTCCGCTTCTCCATCGTCTTCTTTGAGAAACCATCTCACCGCACTATTACTCCTAGTAGTACTCCCTCCGGTCCTTTTTTGTCTGCGTCTAAGAAAATTTTATTTTCCCCACAATGCTCTGCGCATTGGCATTTTTTCGCTGCTCTTTCCAACCGGGCCCTCGATCCGTTTCCACCACATGCGTGCCTGCAGTAATCCCATCTCTCTTTCCCATGTGCTTCGCATCTTCCCAAGGCAGAGAGAGCTGCTTGCATGCAGAAATAGGAGAGGGAGAGAGAGAGCGAGAGGCGCATGCGTGTAGAGAGATGGACAGGGGAGAGAGAGACGACATGCATGCAAAGTCTGAGCCAATCTCGCATGCAACCAGGGTCTCCTCAGATGAATCCAGGGGCAAAACAGTCCATTTTTTTGCTAATTGCTCCTCTCCTTGGTATACGGGCTAGACCTTAGACACAAAGAAAAAAGGACCGGAGGGAGTACTAGTAAAGGACTTCCTGGATGCAAATAAGGCGGTTGTCTCGGCTTGCAGGCGGCACTTGCGAATGACTTACCGTGGTCTCCCTCAATGGTGTTCTCCGTCGAACGCACTTCGCCAAACCACCAAAAAAAGATATCGTCGACGTCACCGCAATGGGGAAGGAAGTCAAATATAGTTACTACCTCCATTTTTTGTACACAAGGCCAGTATATCAAAATTACAATTTGCAAAGGGCCACTAACACTAATCGAGGCAAAATTTATGGGGTTAGCAACCAAGGACATTAATATCCCCTGCATTCACGCGGAAGTGAGAAGGTTGGTTTGCATGGCGCTGCATTAATCAAGCGATGAGGAGTGAGATGGTTAGCTCTTTGGTCTTTGGAGAAATAAATACGCATTAATTGACACGTGAAACGAGGATTTGTATCGATTAAATCCCGCGAAGGAAAACCCCGCCTCTCTTTTTAACACTGGTACTCCTAGTACGTACGTACTTATCCTGTTTGGGTCTAGGCCTTGCATTGCCAAACTTTGCCACACACTTTTGCTAAGCTTGCCTAATTTTTCAAAATGAGAAGGAGGTACACTTGCGCACGGCTGTCGCGGTCGCACCGCACCCTCACACGGTTGCTCCTGCACGCCGCGGTCGCACCGCACCCTCACACAGTCGCTCCTGCACGCCGCAAACCCAACCAAGGGAACGCACCCTCGCTGACACGTGATGTCGCATGCGAACAAACCAAACTCAGCCATCCTATCGCTGACACATAATTTTCGTTCATAGAGTATGTTTATCCAACCGCATGTTGGGGAGTATCCGTAATGCCCGTGCGGTGGTCTGTTGGGGAAGAAGAAGAGGCGAGGAAGAAGGAAAGAAGGGTTAGGAGACGTAGGATATTCATCCAACCGCCTGAAATGGTAGACTGACCCAAGTCAGGCGACTTGCATAACAAATATATGTTTTTACACAGCAAAAGATCCATAAAAACAACAACATAAAGAAAAACTATCACTGCTCGCAGAAAGAGACGACCTTGTCGTCTTTGGCTGCCGGCGCGAACCAGCCGTCGCTGCCGACGTGTGTCTCCGCACCGTGGTTGTCCTCGGCCTCCAGCTACTCCTTCAAGCAGAGCGTGCGGGCGCTCTACACGGACGAGAGCACAACCCGGTTCAAGTCGAGGACGTCCGGTTCTGCCTGCAGGAGGGCCTCGATGGCAGCGGCATCCGCGTGCTCCACGTCGAGTCGAGCCTCCGCCGCCCGGTTCAAGTCCAGGATGTCCGGTTCCGCCTGCAGGAGGGCGTCGATGAGAGCGGCATCCACGCGCTCTGTGTCGAGTCGAGCCTCTGCCGCCCGGTTCAAGTCCAGGACGTCCGGTTCCGCCTGCAGGAGGGCCTCGATGGCAGCGGCATCCGCGCGCTCTGCCTCAAGTTGAGCCTCCGCCGCCCGGTTCACATCCACGACATCCGGTTCCACCTGTAGGAGAGCCTCGATGGCGGTGGCATGTGCGTGCTCCGCGTCGAGTTGAGCCTCTGCCTCCCGGTTCTCCTTTAGTATCGCCATGTTGAACCGCTGGTCCGCCTGCACCATGGGGGACTCAGACGCCGGCATGAAGTCGACGTCCATCGTCTCATACCCATCGGGGGCCTTCTGCGCCGCAACCTCCGCCATGAACATTGGATCGGCTTCCTCCTCCTCGTAGCTTGGCTCCAGAGAACTCGGGGATTGGCCCACCGCAAAGCGAGCTTGGGAACAGAGGTCTGTGGCGCCGACCGCCGCCGTGATTTCTGCGTGACGCTCCGGCGTCAGCATCTTGTAGTAAGTGATCTTGCAGCGCACCATGGCTTTCTGGCGAACTATGGGACGCTTGATGCGGGCTAGGGGATCGAAAGGTGGGGGAATGGGCTCGAGATTTGGTGTGGTTTTAGGGCAGTGGCTGGCATAGGTCGAGCAGCGAAGGTTCTGGTGTGAATAGTGGTTCCGGTGATGACCGGTCAATCAGTTTTGACTGTACATCGCTCTTGTCGCATTCGTGTTGCAGCCCGGCACGCTGGACCCTCCACCTCGCTCACCAAATGGAACACGCTTCGTCTTGCATTTTCGCTTGCTTGTGGGACCGTTGTTAAGAGCAAACTGACGTCCCTCGCCCTCCCCCACCCGCGTCATTTATTATACCACCACTCCCTCCATTTTATGTGGAGTAAATAAAAACAGAGGGAGTATACTACGGATGAGGATCCCCTGGCGTGGCTGAACCCATTGAGTAACTGACATGCGGGGCCTAGGAAGCATGGGGTCCGCCAGTAAGTGACCGAAAGGGAGGGTAAGGCAGGGATACCTACGTCAGAGGATCCACTTCCACTATACTACTTTGACCAAATGTTAGAGTAATAATATATGACATGCAACTTACACAAATGTTAGAGTAATAATATATGACATGCAACTTACACAAAGCATACAGGGTCTAATGCGTTTTTCGAGGCTAACTTTGACCAAATGTTAGAGTAATAATATATGACATGCAACTTACACAAACCATACGGTCAAATTTGTATGTGAAAGGAGTTTCCAATGATATAATTTTCACATTATACATCTCATGTACTATTAATCTTGTCAATAGTCAAATTGGAAACCATCCCGAGTACAAATCTAACAATATTGATTGGGCGTTGTTGAATGTTGATACCTTTATGATCAAAGTAGAGATACTTTGACTACACATAAAACTTATATGTAAACTAGAAAGGATAGGAGGGAGTATATTGTACGTTCAAAAACGAAACAAACATTGAATACCCTTTATATATGATTTGCGGATGCTATGATCACCGGTTTAAAATTTTGAATCTGTCTTAGGTATCACGTGCCCCCACTCGTTCCCTCTCGATTTCATCTCGGGGTTTGGAGATCTATTGAAAGAGGACTAGGGTGTGTACATGCGAATGATACTCGGCAGAATGTTCAAATGAGGCATGCGGGAGGATGGACTCGGCTGGAGGGCGATATGATCGATGGAGAAGAGGGTTGGAGAGGAATGAGAAATAAGCAAACGCCACAGGATTATACTTGAACGGCTCAAATAAACAATAAGTTGTCTCGCTTGGCCTATATAGTGAAAGGCCTAATGCGCAACGCGGAGCACTGACGCTCGAATATGGCCGGGAAAACAGGGAAACCAACATGTGGGGCACACCCGTCGGGACAATGTAGCGCAGACTAGTCCAATGGAGGAGCTGGCCCATGACCTCCTCGCCACCAACAACCGTTCATGTGGGTCATTGGGGCCAACAACGGGGCGCAGCTCGAGCACCGCCTCTGGACACGGCGACCGCGGTGAGCGACACGCTCATATCGTAGCTAGACACAGTCGGTTTTAGTGTGCCGAGGGTGGCGTTAGTGCTGTGGCACGACCAACGTTATGTTTGGTTTGTGCCCAAGGTTGCCCCATCAAAGCATTGGGCAGCCAAAATTTTGGTTGAGGTATTGGTTGCCCATGATTTGGCCGACATTGGCAAGAAAAATGAACTAGACTTCGCTAGAGTTCATTGGCATGCCAAAGAAATGGCAACCATCCAAACAAAGACCAATCTTTGGGTCATGACCAAAATTTTGGTTGAGGTATTGGTTGCCCATCATTTGGCCGACATTGGCAAGAAAAATGAACAAGAGTTGGCTAGAGTTCATTGGCATGCCAAAAAAATGGCAACCATCCAAACAAAGACCAATCTTTGGGTCATGTCCAAAATTTTGGTAAGGTGCACTTTAGCCACAATCCAAACACACCCCCCACACCCGGCTCGTCGATGATACAAGGGGCGCCGCGACATGTCCGCGGAGTGGTGTAGCGTGGCCAACTGCATCCTATGGACCTGAGACCATGCCGGGTCGTCTTGCTTTTTCAATGACATGCGGGGATCGCATGTGAGCAAAGGGCATCTCCAACGTTGCCACGACTGCAGCTGACTACCCTGGCACACCAAAACCCTCGTCCCTCGCGCCGTTGCACGGTGCGTTCCCAGCCGGCGCCAGCTACCCACATTCATGTCATCCGTTCGTATGTCGTCGTTAAGAGGCACGGTGCCCGATGAACCAACTCCGGCGACTTAAAGCGGCAACGCCCAGCTAACCTCCACACCATACGCATCGTCCTCCTACCTGGCACCACATCCGCCATGACCGCAAGTGCGAACGCTCTGCGGGAGAGCTTGCCTTCGGGGATGAAGCTCGAGGTCGCCGCCCTCGCTCAAGTCGCCTCTCGCAACGCAATAGCGGCGTAGCCGGACGCGGACGCGACCGCACAAGCGGTGGCCACGCTGGCGGCCGACGACGGGAGCACCGTCAGCCACGCGTCCTACTTGCCGCCATCCAACGTCTGGCACCGCCGAGGTCGGGGACTCCTCCGAGGATGAGTAGGGCATGGGAGGCGGCAGGGCATGGTGTGCCAACTGGCCGGTCCGTATCCCGTGTTCTACTCTTCCTCGCCAGAGACCGCACCTTCACTTCACGGGTCTTGAACCCCGCCCCTGTACATAGAGATCACAGATGGAGGACGTCGGTCACCGCCGTAGAATAGGTTTAGGGTCGGTTTCTTTTATTTTTCTGTCCTATAAAAGTTCGAAATGTAATGAAAATCTGCCGTGTTTGCATTAATCTCGGCCGGTGTATATGAACTTTCACAATAATATACATATTGTAGGAGTACTAGCAAGATGCCCGTGCATTGCACGGAAGATCAAGATCTTGTGGGAGAAAAGGATGAACGAGGGAAAGCCTTATCTGCAAATGTGGAGAGGAGTGCGGGTAAATTGTCATAGTTTCCTTCTTATCCGTTAGATATAGATCGGACGATCTATATTGCAGGATGACAGGCACACCATCATCACCAACTCTGCTCTTTATTGAACCGAGACAAATCTAACATGCGAAGTAAAATAAACACATAGGGTCTATACATACACAAATTATCTTAGGCACTCCAATAGTACGTCCACTACACATTCACGCATTTCACATCTTTCTACATCTACGGGAACGTACGAAAGGGTTAACGTAAATTGCCTCTCTCTCTCTCCTCCCCTGATTTTCATGGTGGTGGGTCCCTCCCTCCCCCCAATCTACAATCAACAGCTCACACGTTTCACATTACGTTAATTACGTAATTGTGATTACGTAGGTGTAGCATTACTCGTCCTAAAAAACCCAACTAAGCTAACCTCCCAGCATATCGTGCGGGAAAAGACCCGGCCGCGCCGTTTTAGTCGGGATTACCGGATTACTAGTAGTAGTATCGATGGATCGCGTGAAGCAACAATTTTTTTTTGAGGGGGCGAAGAACCTAGTTTAAAAGGAAAAAGGGCGGTACACTCACAGCACTCCTGTCGCGGTCGCATTGCACCCCACACACGTTCAGTCCTGCACACGGTTCACGCAAACGGAACGCGCTTCAGCTTGCCTCTTCACTGACACGTGGGACTGCACTTGGAGAAACCGACCATGCGCCAAACTCCCCCCGCCCACCGTGCGAAAATCCTCCCCCCTCCCCACACCCAAAAATTCCCCCCAAATCTGATTCAACCGCCCTTCGGCCAACTAGCCAATAATATTCCCCAAACCCCCCTCCCCCATGTCCCCCTCCACTCCATTCGCTCCGCCAAAGCCGTCCTCCCTGCCGCGCCGATACGTCGGCGCCGCGGTTCGGCGATCCTCTCGCTCCCACAATACGCTCTCGTAGACTGCCGTCCTCTAGCCGCGCCGCCACCTCTGGCTACGTTCTTGTGGAGGTGCACGACGGTCAGTGCCGCCACCGCTGGCGACGCTGGTGTGGAGACGCACGGCGGTCAGCTTCTCCCACAGTACGCGTATTCTAGACTGAGGCCCCATTCATGTCGGTGTAGCGCTGAATGTTAGCTGATAGACGCTGTTAATCTCACTGTTTGCCGAAGTAGTTTACTGTCAATACGCTCTGCTTAAGAAGCTTCCTTGCCCTATTTTGCACTCAATCTGCTTAGCTGAGATGGCATGCCAAGGCAGATTAGTTGCTAAAATATCCTGCCATATATTTATTGTGACGTAGATTGCCATGGTCTAGTAGCCAATATGTTAGGTGAAATAGCTCTACATTGTTTTATACTCGATCTTTGTTGCTGCGATGGCCTTCGATAGTTTGATGGCTGTGTGCTCAGCCTCATTGACTGCTGAAACAGCCTGCCATAATTTGGCACTCAAATTTGTTTGCTGAATTAGCTTTACATATATTTCATTATTTAGATCTGCTCATCCAAATATCTTGCCATAGCTTTAGAGATCGACCTAGGTATTTTTTTCTGGACTTCATAAAAAAGCACATATGTTTTTCCTGTAATATCTAGTAGAAGAACTAATTTGTATGTCTAACAGATGGACAAGACTTGGATAACTTCTGCTCAAAGATTCTCCGCTGCATATGTCGAGGGGGTTAAAAACTTCATGAACTTTATCAGAGCTGAGTATGGTGGTCCGAAATCAGATGTGCTCCGCCCATGTAGCAGTTGTATGAATTCAGTTACAAGACCCCAGTCAACTGTGCAAAATCATCTACACTTGTATGGGATGTCGGTCACATATACTAGGAGGGTTCATCATGGTGAAGCTGTGAACGTCAATGTTATTGACTACGTGGAAGCAGCAGATCACCATCTTGATCTGCCTGATGCTCAGGTGGAAGAGGAGGAGGAGGAGGTGGTGGTGGCGAAGCCAGTGAGTTTGACCAACATTGAAACAGTGCTACGAAATGCTCGTGCATTCCGTGAACTTTCACCTGCAGAATAAAAACGGTGGGCCCGCATGTTGGAACAATGCAACGTTGCTGTCACCCCAGGAAATAAGCTGTCAGTATTCTCAGCTATGGTCACCTTTCTTCAGGTGAAGACATCTGAGCGTATGACCAACAAATCATTCGATGCGATGTTGGCTGCTTTCCACAAATCTTTCCCAGATGCGTCTGAGCTGCCATACACCTACAGTAAAATGAAGAATTTCCTTTGTGCTGTTGGAATTGGATATGATAGGATCCATGTTTCTAAGAATAATTGTGTTCTGTTCCGGAAGGATTATGCCAACTTAAGTGAATGCCCGAAATGCAAATCATCAAGATGGAAAGATGGCGATGCTGTGAAGAGGATTCCTCATAATGTTCTGAGACACTTTCCAATTACACCAAGATTGCAGAGGTTGTTTCATCATGCTGAAACAAGAGAGGATGTGTTGTGGCATTCTAGGAACCAGGAGTACAGAGATCACAATGTAATGAGCCACCCATCTCATGGTAGTGAGTGGAAAAGCTTCAATGATAAACACAAAGAGTTTGTTGTTGACCCGCGAAACATTAGACTTGGCTTAGCTTCAGATGGATTTAACCCATTTGGCCACCAGAGCGCCACATATAGCATGTGGCCAGTGCTTGTTATCCCTTACAACATGCCTCCAAATGTCTACACCAAAGAATCAAACTACATGATGGCCTTGCTCATCCCAGGTCCAAAAAGTCCTGGAAAGGATTTTGATTTGTTCATGGAGCCTCTTGTGGAGGAACTTCAACAGCTATAGAAGGGTGTTCTCACTCGAGACCTATATAGCAGCCCACCAGCTGATTTCTTTCTGTGTGATGTTATAATTTGGTGCGTCCATGATTATCCGGCTTTGGGCACTATGTCAGGGAGAGCGACACATGGTTACAATGCATGTGTTCGCTGTGACAGGAATCCGCTGTCATACGCAATACTTAGCAAGATCTGTTACATTGGACACCGCCGTTTCCTTGACAAGGATAAGCCGCATCCTAGAAAATACCAAAGACATGTGTTCAATGCAAATCATGAAAACCGTGATGCGCCAAAGAGGCTCACCGCCGATGAGTTGCAAGTGGAATTAGAGAAGGTCAGGCGTATTACACCAGGAAACCATCCTGGTAATGGTAGCGGGAAAAGGAAGCGTGGCAGGGTAGAAGAGAGATTATTGTTTACCCGCAGGTCCACTTTGTGGGACTTGGAGTATTGGAAAGATTTGGATCTGCGGCATAATCTTAATGTGATGCACATCGAGAAAAATATATGTGACAGCATTATCGGCACACTTCTTAATATTGAAGGCAAGATGAAAGATACCTTAAAATCTAGGATTGATTTGACACACCTGGGTATCAGAAAGGATTTGCAGGTGCAATATGAAGGTAAACCACGGGATATGGCACCAGATGTGTATGTCTTGGACAAGGTAAAAAGAAAAGAATTATGCGAGGTCCTGTCATGTGTGAGATTCCCACATGGATTTGCTTCCAACCCTGAAAGGTGAGTCAGTGCAAATGGAAACAAGGTACAAGGGTTGAAAACTCATGACTGCCATGTCCTACTTCAAAGGGTTTTACCTGTTATCCTTAGATGATTGGGCCGCCCTGACTTATACAGAGTAGTTGCAGAGTTGGGACAATTCTTCAGGGAACTCTGCAGTAGGAATATCATGATAGATGCTTTGGAGCGTCTTAGAGACAAGATACCAACTATCATATGCGCCTTGAGAAGATATATCCTCCAGCCTTCTTTGATGTGATGGTGCATTTGGTTGTTCATCTACCTGATGAGGCACTACTTAGAGGTCCAGTACAGTATGGCTGGATGTACCCTATTGAAAGGCGGCTAGGCACTTTCAAGGGCTATGTTAGGAATAGAGCTAGACCTGAGGGTTCCATTGTAGAGGCCTACATTGCTACAGAAGCATTGACATTCTGCTCAAAATACATTGAAACAGCTGATCAGCTTAGCAAAGAGGTGGGTGAAGACAATCTCGGGCTCAATGTTTTCGATTATTCTGTTCGAGTTACAGGGAAGAGTCGACAAGAGGACAAACCTAAAGATTTGGACAAAATGGTTTGGTATGTGTTGAATAACTGTCCTGCGATACTACCTTATATCAAGTAAGTGCAGTACTGCAGCTTATACATCGTAATCTACTAAACTTGTAGCACATTCTTATATATTTAGATGTTTGACGCGATCACTATGTTGTGCAGCATCTACAAAGAGGAGTTACTGCCGCAAAATCCAAGAAACATTGACAAACTGATTATGGCAGGATTTGCGAAATGGTTCAAGAACCATGTAAGATTTTGAAGTGCACTGTCAGTTTTTTTAATATATTGAGTACATAAGATGATCAGCTTGTCTATTTTCTAACCATAGGTTAAGAAGATGCGGGAGGATGGGTAGGCAGTTGATGATGCCATTTACTCACTAGCAATGGGTCCTGATACTCGGGTAACACATTATGAATCTTGCATTGTTGGATATGTGCACTACAACACCCTTGCACGAGACGAAGGCAGGAAGACACAAAATAGTGCCATCATGAGCACGGATACGTATGACAAAGAGACAACTGAAATGTATGCTAACATAACAGACATTGTTCAGCTGCAGTATATCTCTAGTTTTGAGGATTGTCGGTGTGTGGTTCTGTTGTGCTGTCATTGGTATAACCTGTTTTCCAGGATCGCAAAACCCAGAGCTGATGATTATCTCAAATCCATCAATGTCAAGGCGGCGTACCAGACCAACGAGCCTTTTATTTTGGCAAATCAGGCAACACAGATATTTTTTCTTGGAAGACACATTTGCACGTAGCGATGACTGGAGAGTATTACAAAGGTTTGAGCAGAGGAATTCGTTTAATGAAGTTGCACAACAAGATGATGCTTACACTGCTCCTGATGTACAAGATAACACAGATGTTCCTAATATCTTTGAGAACCATCACATCAATGACGCTGGCGAAAAGATTGCCTGTCGTGCTGTGGACATACAAGAGTTGATCAAGAAGAAGCCAACGTTCGAGGACGTTGAGGACGAAGAAGAAGATGACACCGTGGGGAATTACGATTCAGACTGATACACATGGCGAAGATGTTGACGCTGCTGCTGCGGATGATGATTACATTACTTTTATCGTATTTGCCTATCAGAAGACGTTTTTTATCTACTATGTGAAATTGTGTTTGCTATGACAACTGAAACCTGATGAACATGTTGTTTAGTATTTTGCTGTGAGAACATCACTTGTTATGTATGCTGATTTGTGTTTGGTGATTGTATGACAACTAAAACATGATGACATTGTTGTTTAGTTGTACTCATATTTGGCTGTAAAACTTGAATTTGATGACATAGTTTGTTGTTGGACTACAATTTGCTCGACGTCTTCGAATGAGAACAAAGCTGACCCGACAGGGCCTCTGCTATTTATTTATTTATATGAGCAAAAGGGGATACCCCCTGATTTACGTTAATAGAAATCATTAGATGTTCGCAACACTACGCCCAGCCGGCTACACAGGTTTCATTCATTACTAGTTTCAGCAAAGTGCTCATGTCGTAGCCACTGAATACATCATGAGTGCTACATACACTGCAAATAAAGAGACAATCATCCTACAAAGCACATCGATTTTGCCCATTATCTTCACAAGCCCTTTCATCTCCTCATTGCCGTCAAGGCCGTTCAGCAGCTGTTGCTTGGCCATGATCAGAGGAACTGCATCTTTAACCTTCTGCTCTGCATCTTACTCTTCTGTCATACCTTCAGTTACTGGTCCAACACCCCAACCTGCTGGTATTGGGATTCCTCGGCTAACCAAATAATCAGCGTAGTTGCATTCCCCCACATTAGCAACTTCCCAGAAATACAAATCACATGAATCTTCCCTTTTCTGCACAAATCAAATTGGAAGATCATCAACCAAAGTATTAAAAAAATCAGCAACTGAAAGTAGCAGAACAACACTTAAACATATTATTACCCCATGATTCGGGCATTTGTAGAAGAATCGGCTAGGGATGCGGATTGTGGTTGAGACGCGACGGATGACTCTGCGTGATTTGCAGCAGTGGCACCACACCAACGGCCGCGGGTTGCGATGAGCAATCGGTTGCGGTGCGCGTGCCGGCGGGGGTGTGATGAGACCCACAGGTGATGGTACGGGTGGCGACTTGGCGCATATCTGGTTGTTGCCTGCTGAAGAGCAGGTGGACGAGCAGCCAACAGACATGGTAGCTGCGGCCAGAGCTTCTGATGCTAGGCAGAGTAAGTAGAGAAGAGGAGAAGCGAATGTTGGATATGTCAGTTTCATTACTTGCAGAGTAGCATAGCACCATATATAGTCATAGTCTAGGTTTGGATTCTAACCAGCTACAGGAGCATGTCTTTCTTTTTTCTAAAACTCGGCAACGTCTCTTTACTGGTACACTAGCTTGTTCTTACGCCTTCCCAAGTCTTTGGTTTTCTTTCTATATATAAAAAAGTATGCTACTTGGTGTCCGCTTAGTCAACAAACGATTGTGCCAACCTTGACCGTTGGATTGACATTCAATGTCTGTCGCGTTTCTTCAGTCTCTTCTTCCTCGAGCCGCCAAAGCCAAACCAGCGCCGACGGGACCGCCTGCTCCCGCCTCCCACGGCTGGCTTTGATCTTCCCTGGCTCATATTCGTTCTCGTCCGAGGCCTCACCATCGTCCTCCGCCTTGGTTCGCTCGCCGCGGCGCCGCCCTCCGGTGTTGTCAACATGGTCAACAACCGAGAGGAATAAGGAGATGAATGTACATTGTGAGGATGACAGTAGGGACCCAGCAGCGCACACAGTAATTTTGTTTTTTCGGGACGGAGAAGGGTATCCACTGGGTTGTGCGGGACCCGTGGTCCATCTAGCCCAGGCTTTTATTTCATATGTTTAGCACATGACCAGCCCAGTTTGTTTTTTTACTTTCTGAAAATGGCTAGCCAGCTATTTTGTTTTTTGCAGAATAACCAATGTAGGCCTACTTGCTTTTCGACGCCCTGCTGGGCCAGAAATCTTTCAAGATGAGGAGGGATGCATTTTGCCCAGAAAATGGGCTATAAGTAATAATAAATGGGCTGTAAAATGAAAAAATACAGCAAACATGCAATTAGTTCCAAAATACTGTTTTCTTTCGGATTTTGATATTTTAAATTTCATTGTTTTTGTGCGGGTAAAATTTCATTGAATTTAAATTAAGGTATATTTAGATTTAAAATTAATTTTAATCTGGCTAGAAATTTCGGGTTGTATGCTGTTTGGGACAGATTTGGAGGCTGACTTGTGGGTCTACTAGGTTGACGTGTACTTTGGCTTTGTCAACTTAGTCCACAAACGATTCTAGCAGTAGTGACCATTGGATGTTAATCCAACGGCTGTGCTGCTTCTTCAATATCTGATCTTCTTGCTCCAGCCGCCCAAACCAGCTCCGGTGGGACTGCCTGCTCCCGCCTCCCGTGGCCGGCTGTGCTGCTGCACAGGCCGCACCGCCCCACCCTACTTCATTGCTGGTCAGGCCATTCCTCCACTCACCCACACCTCCTGTTATTTTCCGGTGACGGCAACCGGACCAGTAAACCCTCGTACTCCCCTCCGCATGGGCAACCATTGCCGAGTCTTCCCCGGCTCCGTGTCGTTCCCTTCCTAGGCCTCGCCGTCGTCCACCGCCATGGTGCTCTCGGCGCGGCCTAGTCAACGTGGTCAACAAACGACATCCATCGGCCGTGGACTGTACGCGCAAAATAATGATTCCTCCACCTGACAGCTGGGACCCACCGGAAGGGCCTTTGTATTTCGCGAAAAAACATTCCCCCTGCTGACATGTCGAACCCACCAGCTATATCTTCGCACGCAAGGAAGTGCCTCCTTATTACGCACACAAAAATGAATACCCCCTGCTAGCTAGGACCCACCATAGTGGGAGGATGACTTGTGGGCCAACTAAGTTGACGGGGACGGAGGGCTTTGTCAACTTAGTCAATATGAACGATTCTAGCTCCAGTGACCGTACGATGTCCATCCAACAGCCGTAGTGCTTCTTCAACCTCTGGTCTTCTTGCTCCAGCCGCCCAAAGCAGCGTCGGTCGTGCCGCATGCTCCTGCCTCCCGTGGCCGGCTGTGCTGCCATGGAGGCCTTACCGCCCCCTACTATTCCCACCACTGGCCAGGCCCTGCGGCGATGGCAGCCTCACACCACAGTCAAACCAGTGAACCCTCGTACTCCTCTCCGCGCGGGCTTCCACTGCCGCGTCTTCGCCGGCTCCGTGTTGTCCCCTTCCTAGGCCTCGCCGTCGTCCACCATCGTGGTGCTCTCAGCACAGCCTAGTCAACGTGGTCAAGGAACGACTTCCATCGGACGTGGACTATATGTGGAGAGGCTGATAGCTGGGTCCATGGCCGCAGCAAGGAAGTGCCTCCTTATTACGTGGAAAATAATGATTCCTCTACCTGACAGCTAGGACCCACCGGACGGGCCACTGTATTTCGCGGAAAAAACGTTTCCCCTAACTGCTGGGACCCACCAGCTTCATCTTCGCACGCAAGGAAGTGCGTCCGGGCAAAAAAATGATTCGCCCCCCTGACTGCTGGGACCCACCAGCTACACCTTCGCACGCAAGGAAGTGCATCCGGGAAAAAACGATTCGCCCCCCTGACTGCTAGGACCCACCGGCTACATCTTTGCACGCAAGGAAGTGCGTCCGGGCAAAAAAACGATTCGCCCCCCTGACAGCTGGGACCCACCAGCTACATCTTCGCAGGCAAGGAAGTGCCTGATAGTCGGGACCCACCTGGACGAAGCGTACGTAGCGTTGTCATTCTGATCACGAACGTGTACGTACATACTGGTCGATGTAGAGGCGCGCACATGTCGTAGTAGAGGCGCGCACGTAGCATGTACATGTACATACAGCGGCCAGGGTGCAAGAGAGAAAATACGGCCACGTATGTGTACATACGGGCGGGGTCTCGAACGCCTACTCGCGCATACGTATGGCCAGGGATCGTGTACATGGTTGGGTTGGAACGGAGAAACAGCGTTGTCGTCATGTTCATGGGGAGGCAACGGAATGCGTCGTGTTCATGGGGAGGCAACAGAATGCGTCGTGTTCATCGGGAAGCAACGGAACGCGTGGGAGCCAACCGGCTGGGTCAGAACGGAATGCGTGGTCATGTTCATCGGGAGGGCTTGGACGGAACAGGCAATGGAAACGAGGCCTGGCGTACCGCACAACAGAGGAAACAGACCTCCTACGTTCGAAATGGGGTCCTGTTGATCGGGAGGGGTCTGGCGTACCGCAAAACAGAGGAAACGGACCTCCTACGGTCGAAACAGGGTCCTGTTGATCGGGAGGGATGTGGCGTACCGCAAAACGGACAAAACGGGCCTCCTACAGTCGAAACGGGGGTCCTGTTCATCGGGAGGGGTGTGGCGTACCGCAAAACGGGACTCCACGGGATACTGTTCATCTCTACCGTCGACCTCCTCCAGCCTCCACGGGCTCCTGTTCATCCAGCCTCCACCGCGTGCTACTCCACCGGCTACTATTCAACCACCCCTCCATCGTCTACAGTTCATCGAGCCCACCACACCACGGGGTCCTGTTCAACCACCCCTCCACGGGCACCCCTCCACCGTCTACTGTTCATCCAGCCCTCCACACCACGGGGTCCTGTTCAACCACCCCTCCACGGGCACCCGTCCACCGTATATTGTTCATCCAGCCCTCCACACCACAGGGTCCTGTTCATCCAGAGGCAACGCCACCGCTCACTATTCATCCACCCCCCCCCCCCCCCCCCGCAGCACTCACTTTTCATCCAATTGATCGGCTTCAGTTAGCAGCAGTAGCGAAGGAATCGCTTGATTAGGTTCAGTTAACAGCCATCGATCGATCGGTCGGGTTCAGTAACGCGTAGCCTTCAGTGCAATCGCTCGGGTTCAGTTAGAGCCCAACGCCTCGCTCGGGTTCAGTTAGAGCCAATGCCTCGCACACATGTGCGTACGTGTACGAGAGAAACGCGTGTCGCTCGTCCCCCGACCTCCCACCGTAACCGGGAACTCCTCGAAATTTTCCTCCCCCTCGCTTCTACCATGGTTTTTTCCGTCATGGACGGCCCAAAGAATGTCATGCAGCTGCGTCTCCAGCCCGCCCAGGATGAAAAGCCCATTTTCTGTCATGATTTTTTGTCATAGAAGTAGGAGCCCACCACATCTATGATGATACAGGGTTTTGTCACAATTATCGTCATAGAAGTATCATATGTATGGCAGAAAAGAATTTCGTTCGGCCCAAAATGTCACGGATGTGTCTTTTTTGTAGTGATGTGGCAAAACTGGTTTGAAGGATTTTGGATGCACAAGTAGTGATCATACTTAGTGCAAAATGAAGGCTAGCAAAAAATTGAGAAGCGGCCAACCAAGAAACGAATAATCTCATAAGCGAGCATTAAGCATAATTAACACCGAATGATGCACCACAAGTAGGGTGTAATTTCATTGCATAACTATTGACTTTTGTGCTTGCATAAGGAATCACAAACCTTAACACCAATATTCTTACTAAAGCATAATTACTCATCAACATGACTCGCATAACACATCATCATATCTCAAAACTATTACAAGGAATCAAGTTTATTTTGTCCAGCGATCTTCATGAAAGTTTTTATTATATCCTTCTTGGATATCTATCACTTTGGGACTAATTTTCATGTGTTGCTTTTGATAATCTCAAACAAATATAAGTGAAGATCATGAGCATAATATTTCTTTCTCTCAAATTAATTTAAGTGAAGCAAGAGAGAGTTTCTTAAAAAATTACTAACTCTCAAATAAATCTAAGTGAAGCATGAGAGCATTTCTTCAAAAATACTAAAGCACACCGTGCTCAAAAAGATATAAGTGAAGCACTAGAGCAATTCCATAGCTCATAAAGAATTAAGTGAAGCATAGAGAGAAATTTTAACTAGTCATGGCATAATTTTGGCTTTCTCAAACAGGTGTGTCCAGCAAGGATTCAAGACATAAAAAAAGAAAAAACAAGCAAAGACCCATATCATACAAGACGTTCCAAGCAAAACTCATAGTATGTGACGAATAAAAATATAGTTCCGAGTAAAATACCGATGGTCGCTAGAAGAAAGAGGGGATGCCACTCGGGCATCCCCAAGCTTAGTTGCTTGCTTCTCTTTGGATAATATCTTGGGATGCCATGCACATCCCCAAGCTTAGGCTATTCTTACTCCTTATTCCTTCATCCATTGTAACATCACTCAAAACTTAAAAACTTCAATCACACAAAACTCAACAAAACCTTCGTGAGATCCGTTAGTATAAGAAAACAGATCACTACTATAAGTACCGTTGCAAAGCCATTCATATTTTATTCTTGCATTATATCTACTGTATTCCAACTTTTCTATAGCAAAAACTCTTCAAAGAAAACCAAAGAATCATCAAAACAAGCACACAACGCAAAGAAAACAGAATTTGTCAAAAACATAACAGTCTGTAGCAATCTGGATATTTCAAATACTTTTGTAACTCCAAAAATTCTGAAAAATTAGGACCACGTGAACAATTTTTATATTAATCTTCTTCAAAAATAGTTGGTATTTTATCATCCTCCTATTAAAATGAGAATTATTTTCATGATCGCAAAAGTTTTTGTTTTTCAGCAAGATCAGATCAACTATCGCCCAACATCATCCTAAAGGCTTTTCTCAGCACAAACACTAATTAAAACACAAAAAACACAATCATAATAGTAGAATAATTGTGAAAACAATCAAGAACATAAAGTAAAGGGCAAAAATAAATTTTATTCATTGGGTTGCCTCCCAACAAGCGCTATCTTTTTACGCCCTTAGCTAGGCATAAAGCAAGGATCTAAATATTGTCATCTTTGTTTCTAGATCCATAAGATGCCCTCATGATTGATTCATATGGTGGTCTAATTCTTGTTATAGGGAAGTGTTCCATACCCTTCCTCAGTGGAAATTGAAATTTAATATTGCCTTCTTTCATATCAATCACGTCACTAATAGTACGTAAAAATGGTCTACCAAGAATAATTGGACAAGACAGATTGCAATCAATATCAAGAACAATAAAATCTATGGGCACATAATTCCTATTTGCAAGAATAATAACATCATTAATTCTTCCCATAGGCTTTTTAGTAGTAGAATCTGCCAAGTGCAAATTTAAAGAACACTCTTCAATATCGGTAAGACCAAGCACATCACATAAAGATTTCAAAATTGTAGAAACAATAGCACCCAAGTCACATAAAGCAAAACACTCATAATTTTTAATGTTGACTTTGATAGTAGGTTCCCACTCATCATGCAATTTTCTAGGAATTGAAACTTCTAATTCTAACTTTTCTTCCAAATCTTTCATCAAAGCATCAACAATATGTTTAGTAAAAGCTTTATTTTGTTCATAAGCATGGGGTGAATTCATCATGGATTGCAACAAAGAAATACAATCAATCAAAGATCAACTATCATAATTAAAGTCTTTGTAATCCAAAAGAGTGGGCACATCACTAGTTAAAGTTTTGACCTCATCAAACCCGCTTTTATCAATTTTCTCAACAAGATTTTCACCCTCCGAATTATCGGTACTCCTTCTAGCTAAAGTTGACTCTTCTCCAGTCCCTTTATCATCAATTTAAATTTTACTAAACAAGGAATCAATAGAAGAAAAATCAATCATTTTAAGATCTACATCATTTTTATGAAAGCAATCACTAGAAAACACTTTTTCTAAAAATTCTCTTCTAGCTCTAAGCATAGAGGTTCTTTTTTTACTTTCATACATAGAAACATAAAGAACTTTAATTGATTCCTCAACTTTAGGCACAAAAATTTTCATCTTGAGATTTTCTACATCATGAGAAATTCGATCAACACTTCTAGACAAATCATCAATCTTATTCAACTTTTCTTCCATTGTAGCATTGAAAACCTTTTGAGTGTTGATGAATTATTTAATATTATTCTCAATCAGAGGTGTTCCTATTATTATTATAGGAAGGATTACCATAGTAATTACCATAATTATTAGAGGAATTACTAGGAGAAGGCCTAGTTTTAAAATTACCTCTATAAGCATTGTTATTGAAATTGTTTCGTGAGATAAAATTCACATCTATGGCATCACTATTTTGCTCAATCAAAGTAGAAAAAGGCACATCATTAAAATCAAAAGGAGCACTTTTATTAGCAACCAATTTCAGAAGAGCACGAACTTTTTCACTCAAAGAAAAAATTCCTTCAACTGAATTAACTTTTTACTAGTAGGAGCTCTTTCGGTATGCCATTGTGAATAATTTGCCATAATATTATCAAGCAATTTGGTGGCTTCACCCAAAGTAATTTCCATAAAAGTACCACTCGCGGCGGAATCTAAAAGATTACGAGAAACAAAATCAACCCCGCATAGAAAAATTGTATGATCATCCAAAGATTTAACCCATGAGTTGGGCAATTCCTTAGCATCATTTTCATCCTTTCCCAAGATTGTGCAACATGCTCATGTTCAAGTTGCTTAAAATTCATGATCTGGGTTCTAATGGAAATAATTTTTGCGGGCAGAAAATACTTAGTAATAAAAGCATCCTTGCACTTATCCCAAGAATCGATACTATTGTGAGGCAAAGAAGAAAACCAAATTTTTGCATGATCTCGTAAAGAAAACAGAAATAATTTCATCTTGACAACATCATTGTGCACAAATTTTTTCCTTTGCATATCGCATAATTCCACGAATGTGTTAAGATGGGACGCGACATCCTCATTAGGAGTACCAGAAAATTGATCTTTCATAACAAGATTCAGCAAGGCGGTATTAATATCACAAGACTCCGCACTAGTGGCGAGAGGAGCAATCAGAGTGCCAATAAAATCATTGTTGTTGGTATTAGCGAAATCACACAACTTGGTGTTCTCTTGAGTCATTGTGACTAAGCAACAAGATTGCACTCAAAAACAGATGTGACGAGAAAACGGCAAACGAAAGAGAGGGTGAATAAAACGGCAAAAAATGTGAAGTGGGGGAAAACGAGAGGCAAATGGCAAATGATGTAAATTAAGAGGAGAGGAGATTTGTGATTAGGAACCTCATAGATGTTGATGATGTCTCCCCGGCAACGGTGCCAGAAATTCATTTTGATGTCTGCTAGAACGACGTCGGTATTTTCCCAAAGAGGAAGGGATGATGCAGCATAGCAAGGGTAGGTATTTCCCTCAATGATGAGACCAAGGTTATCGAACCAGTAGGAGAACCACGCAACACTACATGAACGGCACTTGCACACAAATAACAAATACTCGCAACCCACGTATTAAAAGGGTTGTCAATCCCTTTTGGGTAACGACGCCAGAAATTGGCAAACGGACGTGAGAAAGTTGTAATAAGTTGATAGATCGAATGCCAAATAAAATAAAGTGCAGCAAGGTATTTTTGTATTTTTGGTTTAATAGTTCTGAAAATAAAAGCAAAGGAATATAGACCGCAAATGCAAATATAATAAAGAAGAGACCCGGGGGGTCGTAGATTTCACTAGTGGCTTCTCTCGAGAAAAATAGCAAATGGTGGGTGAACAAATTACTGTTGGGAAATTGATAGAACTTCAAATAATCATGACGATATCCAGGCAATGCTCATTATATAGGCATCATGTCCAAGATTAGTAGACCTACTCCTGCCTGCATCTACTACTATTACTACACACATCAACCGCTATCCAGCGTGCATCTAGTGTATTAAGTTCATGGAGAAATGGAGTGATGCAATAAGAATGATGAATGATGTAGAAAAGATCTATTTATTTAGAAATAGACCCCATCTTGTTATCCTTAATAGCAACGATACATGTGTGTCGGTTCCCCTTCTGTCACTGGGATCAAGCACCGTAAGATCGAACCCATTACAAAGCACCTCTTCCCATTGCAAGATAAATAAATCAAGTTGGCCAAACAAAACCCAAATATCAGAGAAGAAATACTAGACTATAAGCAATCATGCATATAAGAGATCAAAGAAGACTCAAATAACTTTCATGGATAAAAAGATAGATCCGATCATAAACTCAAAGTTCATCGGATCCCAACATACACACCGCAAAAAGAGTTACATCATATGGATCTCCAAGAGACCATTGTGTTGAGAATCAAGCGAGAGAGACGAGGCCATCTTGCTACTAACTACGGACCCAAAGGTCTACAAAGAACTACTCACGCATCATAGGAGAAGCACCAATGGACATGATGAACCCCTCCAAGATGGTGTCTAGATTGGATCTGGTGCTTATGGAACATGTGGCGGCTGGAATTGATTTTCGTCGACTCCCCTGGGGTTTCTGGAATATTGAGGTATTTATAGAGTACAGAGGTGGTTCAGGAGGCAACCGAGGTGGGCACAACCCACCAGAGGGCGCCTGGGCCTCCAGGCGTGCCCTGGTAGGTTGTGCTCCCCTTAGAGCATCCCCCAAGTGCTTCTCCGGCCCACTGGATGTCTTCTGGTCCAAAAAAATCCACAAAAAGTTTCACTGCCTTTTGGACTCCGTTTGATATTGATTTCCTACGATGCAAAAAACATGCAAAAAACAACAACTGGCACTTGGCACTATGTCAATAGATTAGTATTAAAAAATGATATAAAATGATTGTAAAACATCCATGAATGATAATATAACAGCATGGAACAATAAAAAATTATAGATACGTTGGAGACATATCATATGGTGCCAGTGAAAGTTGCGCGATACTAGAGAGGGTAGCAATGGTGGAAGGGTGAGAGTGTGTATAATCCATGGACTCAACATTAGTAATAAAGAACTCACATACTTATTGAAAAAATCTATTAGTTATCAAAACGAAGTACTACGCGCATGCTCCTAGGGGGATAGATTGGTAGGAAAAGGCCATCGCTCATCCTCGACCGCCACTCATAAGGAAGACAATCAATAAATGAACCATGCTCTAACTTCATCACATAACGGTTCACCATACGTGTATTCTACGGGAATAAAAAACTTTAACACAAGTATTTATAAAATTCTCAATTACTTACTAGCATGACTTTAATATCACCATCTTCATATCTCAAAAAAAATCATACAAAATCAAACTTCTCATAGTATTAAATGCACTTTGTATGAAAGTTTTTATTATATCCCTCTTGGATGCCTATCATATTAGGACTAAATTTATAACCAAAGCAAATTACCATTTTGTTTAGAGACTCTCAAAATAATATAAGTGAAGCACAAGAGTTCGCCAGTTTCTGTAAAATAAAACCATTGTCGTGATCTAGAAAGATATAAGTGAAGCACTAGAGCAATATTGCCTAGCTCAAAAGATATTAGTGAAGCACATAGAGTATTCTAATAAATCACGATTCATGCGTGTCTCTCTCAAAAGGTGTGTTAATCAAGGATGATTGTGGCAAACTAAAAAGCAAAGACTCGAATCATACAAGACGCTCCAAGCAAAACACATATCATGTGGTGAAAAAAACACAGCCTCAAGTAAAGTTACCGATAGACGAAGACAGAAGAGGGGATGCCTTCCGGGGCATCCCCAAGCTTAGGCTCTTGGTTGTCCTTGAATATTACCTTGGGGTGTCTTGGGCATCCCCAATCTTAGGCTCTTGCCACTCCTTATTCCATAGTCCATCAAATCCTTACCCAAAACTTGAAAACTTCACAACACAAAATTCAACAGAAAATCTCATAAGCTCTGTTATTATAAAAAAATAAATCACCACTTTTTGTACTGTTGTGAACCCATTATTTATTTATATTGGTGTAATATATATTGTATTCCAACTTTTCCATGGTTCATACCCCTCGATACTACCCATAGATTCATCAAAATAAGCAAACAACACATATATAACAAAATCTGTCAAAAACAAAATAGTCTGTAGTAATCTGTAACTCTCGAATACTTCTGTAACTCCAAAAAATCTGAAACACTAGGACAACCTGATAAATTTGTTTATTAATCTTATGCAAAAATAATCAATATTTTATCACGCTCCTGTTAAAAATGAGAGTTGGTTTCCTGAACACAGAAGTTTATGTTTTTCAGCAAGATCAAATCAACTATCACCGTAAGCCATCCCAAAGTCTTACTTGGCACAAACACTAATTAAAATACAAAACCACATCTAACCATAGTCTTAGATGAATTATTTATTCAAAAACAGAAATAGAATTATTGGGTTGTCTCCCAACAAGCGCTTTTCTTTAATGCCTTTTTAGCTAGGCATTGAGATTTCAATGATGCTCACATGAAAGACAAGAATTGAAGCACAAAGAGAGCATCATAAAACATGTGACAAACACATTTAAGTCTAACATACTTCCTATGCATAGGTATTTTATAAACAAACAAATTATCAAGGCAAGCAAGGACTAGAATATGCAAGGAAGAAGAAGGAGACGATACCAATCTCAACATGAAGAGAGGTAATTTAGTAACATGAAAATTTCTACAACCATATTTTCCTCTCTCATAATAATTACATGTATGATCATAAGCAAATTCAACAAAATAGCTATCACATAACATATTCTCAACATGATCCACATGCATGCGAAGTTGATACTCTTCTAAAACAATGGGATTAACATTAACTAAATTCATGACCTCTCCAAAAGCACTTTATCAAAAATTGCATAAGAGTTATCAATCTCCAAAGTAGTGGGATCATTATTTTCTAAAGTTGATACTCTTCCAAACCAACTTTCAATATTATTGCAAACATTATTATCAATCTCATATTGATCATGGGGCTTAAATAAATTTTCAAGATCATAAGAAGAATGACCCCAATCATGCTCATTGCAACAAGTAGTAGACATATCAAAATTAGCATCCCCAAGCTTAGGGTTTTGCATATCATTAACATAATTGACATTAATAGAATTTATAATAACATCATTGCAATCATGCTTTTCATTCAAAGATCTATCGTAAATCACTTCATAAAGCACTTCATCACAACTTTCAGATTCACGGATCTCAAGCAAAACTTCATAAAGATAATCTAGTGCACTAAACTCACTAGCAATTGGTTCATCATAATTGGATCTCTTAAAAAGATTATCAAGTGGATGAAGATCCATAAACCTTTGGTTCTGAATTTCAATAAACACATAATTATACTAAGCAAATGAGAAAACAAACCAAGTAAGACATCGGGCAAACGAAAAGACAAATGGAAGAAGGGCGAACAAAAGGCAAATCTTTTTGAAAATCATTTTAGAAGTGGGGAGAGGAAAACGAGAGGCGAATAGCGAATAATGTAATGCAAGAGATGAGAGTTTATGATGCGTACTTGGTATGTCTTGACTTGGCGTAGATCTCCCCGACAACGGCACCAGAAATTCTTCCTGCTACTTCTTGAGCTTGCGTTGGTTTTTCCCTTGAAGAACAAAGGGTGATGCAGTAAAGTAGAGATAAGTATTTCCCTCAGTTTGAGAACCAAGGTATCAATCCAGTAGGAGACAACACACAAATCACCTAATACCTACACAAACAATCAAAGAACTTGCACCCAACGCGATAAATGGGTTGTCAATCCCTTCACGGTTACTTGCAAAAGTGAGATCTGATAGAGATAGATGAAACTAAACAAAAGGTAAAGTAAATATTTTTGGAATTTTGGGTTTATAGATCGGAAAGTAAAAGATTGCAAAATAGTATATCATAAACTAATAAGATGGAAAATAGTAGATTGAAAACTTATATGATGGAAAATAGACCCCGGGGGCCATAGGTTTCACTAGAGGCTTCTCTCAAGATAGCAAATAATACGGTGGGTGAACAAATTGCTGTCGAGCAATTGATAGAAAAGCGCAAAGTTATGATGGTATCTAAGGCAATGATCATGAATATAGGCATCACGTCCTTGTCAAGTAGACCGAAATGATTCTGCATCTACTACTATTACTCCACACATCGACCGACTCCTGCCTGCATCTAGAGTATTAAGTTCATGAAGAACAGAGTAACGCATTAAGTAGGATGACATGATGTAGAGGAATGAACTCAAGCAATATGATGTAAACCCCATCTTTTTATCCTCTATGGCAACAATACAATATGTGCCTTGCTGCCCCTACTGTCACTTGTAAAGGACACCATAAGATTGAACCCAAACCTAAGCACTTTTCCCATTACAAGAAAAACCAATCTAGTTGGCCAAACCAAACCGATAGTTCGAAGAGAATTACAAAGATGCCAAATTATGCATAAAATAATTCATAGAAGATTCAAATAATATTCATAGATAAGCTGATCATAAATCCACAATCATCGGATCTCGACAAACACACCACAAAAGAAGATTACATCGAATAGATCTCCAAGAACATCGAGGAGAACATGGTATTGAGAATCAAAGAGAGAGAGAGAGAGAATAAAGCATCTAGCTGCTAGCTATGGACCCGTAGGTCTATGGTAAACTACCCACGCTTCATCTGAAGGGAAATAGAGTTGATGTAGAAGCCCTCCGTGATCTAATCCCCCTCCGGCAGGATGCCAGAAAAGGCCCCTAGATGGGATCTCACAGAAGGTTGCGACTGTGGAAAAGTGGTTTCGTGGATCCTTCTGGTGGTTTGGGAATATATGTGAATATATAGGCGAAGGAATTAGGTCAAGGGAGTCACGGGGGGGGGGGGGGGGGGGAGACAGGGGACACGCCCTCCACCCTTGTGGCCGCCTCGTATCTCCTCCGACTTGATCTCCAAGTCTCCTGGGTGTCTTCTGGTCCAAGAAAAATCATCGCGAAGGTTTTATTCTATTTGAACTCCATTTGGTATTCCTTTTCTGCAAAACTCAAAAACATGGGAAAAACAGAAACTGGCACTGGGCTCTAGGTTAATAGGTTATTCCCAAAAATAATATAAAATAGAATATTAATGCATATAAAACATCCAAAACAGGTAATATAATAGCATGGAACAATAAAAAATTATAGATAAGTTGGAGACGTATCATTGACATGAAAATATAAATACTCAAGCATATCAACAAGCAACCATGTTTTTCAAAATATCAACACTAAAGAAAGTTATCCTAGCCCATTATTCCCATTCATTGATCCATCCATGAATCACACTCAATATTAGCAACACCCAATGCACAAGTATGACAATAGTGCTCTCCAATTGGTGTTTTATAAGAGAAGATGGAGACTCAAAATAAAAATAAAAATTACATAAAAGTAAAATAGATAGGTCCTTCACAGAGGGAAGCAGAGATTTGCAAAGGTGCCAGAGCTCAAAGTTTAAAATACAGAGATAAAAATTATTTTGAGAGGCAAGCTTTTCCTGTCAACATACGACCGAAAGTTCCCAACATCTTCCATGCTAGACACATTATAGGCAGTTCCCAAACAGAAAAATTAAAGTTCATTTCCTTTTCATCATTCTTTCACAAACCATGGCTAGCCGTATCCACGGGTGCCCTCCATACCAACAACTTTCCAAATATTTTTTATTTTGATTCATTTCAGGACTGAGCATCCCTATTACCTTGCCATTTTCTCGTGCAATGACAAGTGAAAAAACACTCATCATGAGAATAACCCACCTAACATGGAAGATATTGGCCACCGCCTTCCGGATCATGAGCGCTACGGGCACACAAAAGATAAAATTATTTTGAATGATTAGAGTTGGCATGCAAATTTACTTAGAACGGCATGTAAATAACACTTATAGTTAGATATGGTGGACTCATTTGGCACAACTTTAGGTTTAAGGAGTTGGATGCACAAGTAGTGTTTCCGCTTAGTACAAATGAAGACTAGCAAATAGATTGAGAAGCAACCAACCCGATCACGGAAACGGTCATAAACATGCATTGAGAATAACTAACACTGAGTAATGCACCATAAGTAGGATGTAACATTGTTACATAACTATTGACTTTACGTGCATGCATAGGAAATCACAAACCTTAAGACCAATATTCTTACTAAACCACAATTACTCACTAGCATGGCCCACATATTATCATCTCAATATCACAAAACTATTGCAAGGAATCAATCTTATCATATCCAATGATCTATATGAAAGTTGTTATTATATCCCTCTTGGATATTCGTCATATTGATACCAAATTCATATATCACGCAAACTACCATCACTATTATCAACTCTCACAAAGATATAAGTGAAGCATGAGAGTTCATCTATTTCTTTAAAATATATTCACCGCCGTGCTCACAAAGATATAAGTGAAGCACTAGAGCAACTGCCTGGCTCAAAAGATATAAGTGAAGCACACAGAGTATTCTAACAAATCATGAATAATGTGTGTGTCCCTCAAAAGGGAGTGTTTAGTAGAGATGATTGTTACAAACTAAAAAGCAAACAAAGCAAAGACCCACATAATACACGGCGCTCCAAGAAAAACTCATATCATGTGACGAATAAAAATATGGCTCCAAGTAAAATTACCAATGGTTGGTAGAAGAAAGAGGGGATGCCTTCTGGGGCATCCCCAAGCTTAGCTGCTTGTGAGTCCTTGAATATTACCTTGGGGTGCGTCGGGCACCCCCAATCTTAGGCTCTTGCCACTCCTTATTCCTTCATCCATCGTAATCTCACCCAAAAGTTGAAAACTAATCACACAAAACTTAACAAAACCTTCATGAGATCCGTTAGTATAATAAAGCAAATCACTACTTTAAGTGCTGTTGCAAACCCATTCATATTTTATTTTTGCATTATACCTACTGTATTCTAACTTATCCATGACTTATACCCCCCGATACAATCATAGTTCCATCAAAACAAGCAAAACAATGCATCAAAAACAGAACAGTTTGTAGTAATTCAAACAATGGCCATACTTCTGTAACACCAAATAATCTAAATAATTATGAAAACATGGGAAATTTGTATATCAATCATGTGTATAAAATTGTAGGATCGAAAGTATATCTAGAGGGGGGGTGATTAGACTACTTGACCAAATAAAAATCTAGCCTTTTCCCAATGTTAAGTCTTGGCAGATTTTAACAACTTAGCACAAGTCAAGCAATCAACCTACACATGCAAGTCTAAGAGTATAGCAGCGGAATGTAAAACATTGCACATGAAGGTAAAGGGAGGATTTGGAGGGAGCAAACGTAATGTAGACACGGAGATTTTTGGCGTGGTTCTGATAGGTGGTGCTATCATACATCCACGTTGATGGAGACTTCAACCCATGAAGGGTAACGGTTGCGCGAGTCCACGGAGGGATCCACCCACGAAGGGTCCATGAAGAAGCAACCTTGTCTATCCCACCATGGCCATCGCCCACGAAGGACTTGCCTCACTAGGGTAGATCTTCACGAAGTAGGCGATCTCCTTGCCCGTACAAACTCCTTGGTTAAACTCCACAATCTTCACGGAGGCTCCCAAGTGCAACCTAACCAATCTAGGAGACACCACTCTCCAAAAGGTAATAAACGGTGTGTTGATGATGAACTCCTTGCTCTTGTGCTTCAAATGATAGTCTCCCCAACACTCTACTCTCTCACACAGATTTGGATTTGGTGGAAAGATAATTTGAGTGGAAAGCAACTTGGGGATGGCTAGAGATCAAGATTCATATGGTTGGAATGGAATATCTTGGTCTCAACACATGAGTAGGTGGTTCTCTCTCAAAAAATGAATGTTGGAAGTGTAGGCATGTTCTGATGGCTCTCTCTATGAGTGAAGAGTGGGTGGAGGGGTATTTATAGCCTCCACACAAAATCTAACCATTACACACAATTCAGCAAACTCGGTAGGACCGGATCAGAAAACTTGGTGGGACCGATTCAGTTCAAAATGTGAACGTTAGGCTTTCCGGTGGGACCAACATGTCAACTCGGCGGGACTGATTTGATTAGGGTTGGGGCATAACGTAATCCCAGTCATACCGATTACACAAACTCGGTGGGACCGATTTTGGTAATAAGCTTACCAGAGAGTTGGCCAGGCAAACTTGGTGGGACCGAATTGCTCATTTCGGTGAGATCGAAATGTTACGAAATGGAAACAGAGAGTTTGCATTGCGAACTCGGTGGGACCGATCGCTCATTTTGGTTGGACCGAAATGTCACGAAGGGAAACAAAGAGTTTGCAATCCCATCTCGGTGAGACCGAGATCCCTATCGGTACGACCGATATGACTAGGGTTTCTGGCAGTGGCTATGTCAAGTGAACTCGGTGGCGCCGGATAGAACATTTTGGTGGGGCCGAGTTTGACTTTTTGGTTTGGGACATATGTGGATATGAGAAAGTGGTTGAGGGTTTTTGGAGCATATCACTAAGCATTTTGAGCAAGTAAGTCATTAAGCAACACCTCATCCCCTTTTAATAGTATTGGCTTGTCCTATGGACTCAATGTGATCTTGGATCACTAAAATGAAAAAGATAGTCTTGAGCTTGAGCCAATATGTGTCATTAGCATTTTGAGGGGTCCACATTCTTAATCCATGCCATGCCAATCATTGAACTTTCTGAAATGATCATCTTGAAATAGTATTAGTTCAATGAGCTATATGTTGTTAATAATTACCAAAACCACCCAAGGATAGTTGCACTTCCAATCTCCCCCTTTTTGGTAATTGATGACAACATATAGTTCAAAGCTTTGACAAATGATAATAAGATTTAAACACATCATCGCTTTGAGAAGTATGTGATAAGCAAGTGCTCCCCTAAATGTGTGCACTATTTAAGATTTGCTTTTGAATGCAAATGCACAATCGATTAGGATCATGGGTCACTATTTCATGTCACATACATCTTGGTGGAGCGCTCAAAATGATATGAATTAAAACATGCACTCATCATCAAGCAAAGTGAATGATCATATAAGGATATAAAAGATAATGTCACCCAAGCAAGCATTAAGGTAGCATATGATCAAACACATGATCATACAAGTATCTCACACAAGGACATAGAGTATCAACCAAGCACACAATAAAGTTCAACCAAAAACAAGAGAGACAAAGAAGTAAAACACTCTCTCTCGAAGCCTATGATCTATACATCTCTCCTCCTTTGGCAACAAGTTACCAAAAAGACAAAAATGCATAGTGTTATGTGTCTCTCAGGCTTGGTCTTCGGGAGGTGGTGTAGAGAGAACTCCAAGGACGAAGGCATCAATGGATGATGTTGGAGCTGGTGGAGCAGGTGCTGGAGGTGGTACTGAAGCTGTTGTTGGTGTAGATGAAGTAGCTCTTGTATCTGATACTGGCACTGCAGCTGACCTCTGACTCCTTGGCACACGCTGAAAGGCATCCGTGGTTGCCCTTCTCTCCTCTCCTTAGCTTCCTCCTGGAGCTGCTCAACTGCAGTCTGTATCTCAGTCACCTTGAGGTCAAGATCATAGAACTTGGTCTCTACGATCATCTCCAAGCTCTCCTGATTCTGAGTTAGGGTGGCCAAGCCCTTCTCAATCCTCAATATAGCTTGAATGAGATAACCCCATTGATCTTGTTTGCTCTTCAGGAACACCTGAGATGCTTCCTCAGCAGTTGGCATCCTTGCAGCCTTTTCTGCCTTTGCCTTGGCTCTCTTCTCCTGTGCTTGTGCTGATAAAGGTTCATTCTCATTCATTACAGCTTCATTATCTTCAAAATCTGGGTATAAGGCTAAATCTTTGAGTTGATGAGCACCTGAATGTGTGGAGCATACCCACAAGATCTTTTCTGGTCAGTAGCTGTCCTCTTGATTGTCTCCACAATCAGACTCATGACCTTGAATTTTTGTGGTACATCAAAGATTTGCAGCAAGTTGATGGAATGTCCCCTTATCATCTTGTGATCTCCAGATTTGGGTAACAGAGTATGCCTTAAGATGGTGTTGATAGTGGGCAGACCAGACAAAAATAGTGCATGGATCCAAGCTTGTGTGTCTCCAAAGCTTTATCAGGGATCTCCTTGTACATATTTGCCATTGAGTTGTGGTCCTTCTTCTTCTTGGCATGCACATCCAAATCATCCTCTTGCTCTTCTGGGGCATTGATCAACTTGGCCCATTCATCTACAGTCGATTATTACCTTATACCTTCAGACGTCCGCACTATCCTCCCATCTGGATAGAAATGAGCAGTGGAGTAAAATTGCATGATTAGCTCATCATTCCATTTTGTGAGCTTCTGTTCAACAAACTTGTCAACTCCACAAGCTTTGAAGCTTTCATGTACACCTGGGAAGTGATCCTCAGTCTCATCAATAAATTCCCAATCGACCCATCTCATATCACTGGCAATTGGCTTCTTGTCAAGAAGAATGGTCTCATAGAAGTCTTATTGTTCTTTGGTGTGGAACCTATAGTCCACTGCAATTCTCCTCCTTATAGCATATGGATCGTACTGCCTCCAAAGTCTCAATCCTACATCCTTTCCGATGTGCATGTCCTCAGCCACTGGATGAGCATCGTTGTGATATGGAATCTTGGTTTTCAGTTTTCTCAACACTTGGGCTTCATCATCTTCTTCGACTTCACGCACTGGGGCCTTGTTCTTCTCTTCAGCAGGAATGTTTCTGGTGCTTCTCTTGGGCTTAGAAGGCTTCTAAGCTTGAGTTGTTGCTTTGGGAGCAGTTTTGGGCTTTGATGTGGCAGCCCCTGACTTGATAGCATCTCCCATGAGCTTCTGAGACTTGGGAGCTAGAGCAGCATCCTCTTCCTCTTCATCTTCTCCTGGCTCTCTCATTATGGAGGATCTACCAAGCACTCTGGCAGTGGTCTTCTTGACCCTCTCCTTCCTCTTCTTGCCATCTCTAGCCTCTTTGGGTTTAAGAGTGAACTCCATAGTTTCTTGAGTGGAGGCTCTAGCCTTAGACATAGGAATCCTTTTTCCAGGTGCCTTCTTATGTAACCCTGGCTTGGTTGTTGCAGCATTACCATACTCTTTCTTTAGCACCTTCTTCTTAGAGTTGACTTCCTCCTTAGTGGCCACATAGTCCTCATCTTCAGAATCTGAGATTTTTTTCTTCCTTGACCTGGTGGCTGCCTTTGGCAAATTACTGGGAGTGCTCCTGCTGCCATCATCTGAGGTACTTGAGGGACTAGTGCCCTCACTCAATTGCACTGACTCTTCAGATCTGTTTTGGCTGTCACTTTGGTCAGACATCTTGGCAAGCAAACTGACAGCAAACCTTGTGAATAGATATAGATGAGGTAGAATAGATGAGTGATATGTCTCCGTCGTATCTATAATTTTTTATTGTTCCATGCCAATATTCTACATCTTTCATATACTTTTGGCAACTTTTTATATTATTTTTGGGACTAACATATTGATCCAGTGCCCAATGCCAGTTCCTGTTTGTTGCATGTTTTTCGTTTGGCAGAAAATCCATATCAAACAGAGTTCAAACAGGATAAAAACTGATGGAGATTCTTTTTGGAATATATGTGATTTTTGACATCACTCCTTTCAGATTTCCACTTCGATGCACATGAGACATGGCTACTACCTCATACGGACACTATGTGCACACTCAGGTATCTTGGAGAAGCCAAGGAGCGAGGAGAAGAAGAAGAGGAAGATGGACGTGAAGATGGAGAAGAAGTAATGAAGGGGAAGCTACAGGCTCCGGACAACCGGCCTGGACCAGACGTCCGACGATCTCCAGGATCCGGATGTCCGGGCCCCTCCGGATGACCGACGCTACCGCACCCGAGCCAAATCTATGGATTTCTAGAGCCCCTCGTACGACCGATGATGCCCGGACGTCCGACCCCGACCGGATGTCCGACCGAAGCACACCCGAGCCGGAATTATGGACGACCGACAGGCACCAGACGTCTGGACCCTCGCGAGCCTCCGGAAGACTGGTGACCCCCGGACGTCTGACGCCTGTATGCTGTTTCGTGTTGGGCCACAGCCCATGTAGCCCTTCGTTCCCCCTCTTTTGCACTAAGACTATATATACTCCACATGTTCCTTCTAGCTAGGGTTAGCAAAGGTTCATGTTTGTGTGAGAGCTTTGCTCATCCACTTGGTTACCTTCTCCATGGAGATTCAAGCCTCCACCGGAGAAGATCCCCCAAGCGGATTCAAGACCCCTTTTTAGGGAAGAACTCAAGACCTCCTCACGGAGAAGACCGTTACCATTGTATCGTCCCTAGTTGATCGTGTACCGTGTATCGTTCCATGTATCCGAGGATCTAGCACATGTGTGACCTATTCATGTTGGTTTGAGTGTTCCTCTTCGTTTCCCCTTATGTTTCTCTCGTTTTCCCCTTTGTGTTCTTCGTGTTCTTCGCGGGATTCCGCTCCTCTCATGAAAGATCGGCCGATTAGGGTTCCACCCTACATCATCTTGGTATGAGAGCCACGTTGATCACGATTTTGGAGCCTCCCCGTTGTGTTGCTAGCCTTGTTTTGTTGTTTTTCATCCTAATTCGAAAATTCCCCACAAAAATAGCCCCAAAAATTTCTTGTGATTCGTTAGTGTGTTGAGATTTTGTTGGTTTGGATCCGTGGATTTGCTTTGTTTTGAGAGGATCTAGCTTTTTCCCCCTTTCCCCACCCTTTCCATCCACAAAACCCTCCGGATTTGACCATTTTCGCCATCTCCACCTCGAACCCTAGTTGTTCACCCCGTGACCGAATTTCGCCCAAGCACCGGACGTCCGACCGACCCTGACAAAACTGAATTTTTTCCAGTAAAGTCACCACCACCGCCCCACATTTCCGCAAACGCAGTCCTACCACCATTTGGACCATTTCACACTCCGACACGTGTTGCCACTTCGAGCTTTGAGAATTTGAGTTGCGGTTCCGTATCCTTTTTTGATTCTGCTATCTAGGTACGGTTCTACATCGACATCACCACCGCTCATCTTCGCCACAGACGCGTCATCAACAATGACCACCTCGACTACATCTTGGTATTCGATATACCATTTTGCCACCATACCGTACGCAAGAACGGCAACCTCGTCTTGGTTTTGGACATATCACTCTTGCCATTACATTGATAGCCATCATAGCCTTACTCCTTTGCGTTGCTTACCCATCGAGACTAGCCATTGAGTATTGCCGGCAACGAGACTTGTGCACATTAGTGATCATACTTCTCATAGCATACATACATAATTGTTGCATATATTGGTATCATCTCTTGTGTCACAAAGTTGTCATCGCATACACAATTGCTATCTTGGTTCGTCAAGCATCGCATAAGAAAAGAGCTCCAACATCAAAGAGCCAAACAAGCTTTTAAGCAAAGAGGAAAGATAAGCAAAGAGCTTTTAAGAAAGAACCATAACATCATACAACATTACGATTGTCATACTCAATCATCTTGGATCATATCATCGAAACACCTTGCATAGAGCATACCCGGGATAGAAATGGTTACATTTTTGCTAAGTAGGTTGTGCACAAGTTCTTGTATCCGCCTATTGTGCAATCATGCTAGCGTCTCTCTCGTGTTGTGCAACAAGAGCATTTTCATAGATTCCACATTTTGGCTCATCCTTGGTTGCCCAACCCCAATTATCTTTTTGCATGTGTGTTTCCGTCTACCTTATATGCTTGGTCTACTTGTTACATTGCATCTTGCGAATCTTTTCCAACATTATTGAAGCTCACTTACAATTGCATGAAATTTTGTGTCACCATCCTAACCAAGCTCCACCAAAATCTTTTACTTGTGTAGGTGTGAGAAACCGACAAGAGCTAGTACCAATTGTGCTATTTCCTTGTCCTACATTGGAGTGATCATCGATCCACTTTCAACTTCGGTCAAGGTACATTTAGTATTAGTTCTTCTCTTTCAACCACTCACATTTGTCTTGGAATGATGGATAGGCCAAGTACTTCTACCAACCCACTTTTCATGGAGCAAGACGACGACATGAACTCCTTCGTCACCAAGAGTCACCTCTTTGGTGCACAACATGCTTTGCATCAAGAGCAACAAGCCATGAGTGACCGCATCGACAACCTCGGCACCGACTTGCGACTCTCCGAGCAACGTACAAGTGACTACTTTGACCACAAGCTCGACGATCACAAGCAAGAGAATGACGCAAGGATGGACGAAATTCGCGCTTTGTCGCTCAACCGCTCTTCTTCCACTTCGTCTTCATCAAGGACTCGCTCAAGCCGACACTCCGACTTCACACTCTCCGGCTCAAGTACACCGACATCGAACACCCTTCGCCGTGCCGCGCGCAACAAGCATCAAGCAAGCCTCAATCCTCTACGCGACACCGACTCGCAAGAGCACCGACGACGACAAAACCAAGAGGCCTTTGCGCTAGCACGAGAACGGCAATGACAATGCCAACATGAAGAGGAAGAGCGAGCGCGTCTACACCAAAATGCTCAAAATGCTGAGGCACAACATCAAGAACAACAACTCCGTGATGCTCAAGCACTTGAGGCACAACAAGCTCTACGTGATTCAAGTCGAGCCATAGCCGACCGAGGCCGACAAGCTCGTGAACATGCAAAAGCACTTCGTGAAGAAGTTCACGAGAGGATTTATCAAGCTCGCGTGCACCGTCAAGTTCCTCCTCAAGATCGACAAGCTCCTCCAAAAGCATGTCAAGAACAACAAGTTCCTCAACATCATGAAGACAATGGGGATCCTCCACGACAAGAGCAACATGAGGTTGACAACCCTCCGCGCCAAGAGCACCACGAGTTGAACAATCATCAACAACATGGGCGTCATCATCCCTGACCCCAACATAATGAAGAGAAACGCTATGGCAAGCTCAAGTTCACCATGCCCAAGTTCAACGGAAGCAACGATCCCGAAGAGTACCTTTCATGGGCATTGAAAGTTGACAAGATCTTCTGTTTGCACAATTAAAGAAGATAAGAAGATCGCGATGGCATCCCTTGAGTTCCAAGACTATGTCCTCATTTGGTGGGAACAAGTCATCAAGCGCCGTGAGGCAAGAGGTGAACCACCCATCACCACTTGGGCACAAATGAAGGATGTCATGAGAGCACGTTTCGTGTCTACCTACTACCACCGCTACCTCTTCAAGAAACTCCAACTACTCAAGCAAGGAACCAAGAGCGTTGAAGAGTACTACAAGGAGATGGAGATTGCCATGATACGAGCAAATGTCACGGAAGATGATGAGCAAACAATGGCATGTTTCTTGAATGGACTCAACCATCCTATCAAGAAGATCGCCGACTTCCAACTATACTCGAACCTCATCGAGCTAGTGCACCAAGCTACCAAAGAGGAACGCCAAGTGCAAGATGATTTCAAGTATGCCAAGTTCTCTTCCAAGACATACGGTTTCTCCAACAACCAGGCTTCAACGACTCCAACACCGACTACCAAGCCCTCTACTAGCAACATCGACAAGTCGAGTTCCAAGAAAGCTTCATCAACTCCAAGTCATCCTCCTACTACGAGCAACTTCAAGCCCAGAGCTTCATCATCATCCACTCCAACCGATGAGACCGTCAAGAACAGTTCCTTCAAATGCTTCACATGTGGAGGCCAAGGCCACAAGTCCTATGAGTGCACCAACAAGCGGACCATGATCCTCAACGATGACGGCACTTACGACTCAATGAGTGAAGAAGAAATGGATGCCATCGAGCAAGTCGCCATGCACCGGCAAGTGAACGATGAAGAGGAACAAGTCTTTTGCGATGAAGATTCAAGTCCCGCCCTTGTTGTCTCCAAGGTCTTGACTCTCCAACATCACCAAGAAGAAGACCAACGATGCCATATATTCCACACCAAGGCCAGAATCAATGGACGATCCGTCAAGGTCATCATCGATGGAGGGAGTTGTCATAATCTCGCAAGTGAAGAACTTTGCTCCAAGCTCCAATTGCCCAAGACAAAGCATCCACATCCTTACAAAGTGCAATGGCTTAGCGACTCTGGCACTATCAAAGTCGAGCACCGAGTACAAGTCTCCTTCAAAATTGGCGCCTACGAAGACACCTTGGAGTGCGACATCGTTCCAATGACCGTTTGCCATCTTCTCCTTGGACGGCAATGGCAATTTGATAGAGGAGTCATCCACAACGGCCGAACGAACCACTACATCTTCAAGATGAAGGGCAATGAGTATGTCCTCCGTCCAATGTCGCCAAGTCAAGTGATCGCCGACAAGCAAGCCACCCATGGTGGAGATCATAGTGAGAGAGCGAGCCACCAAAAAGAGAGTGAGCACCACAAGCCCAAATCGAACACCTCCACGATGAGCGAAAAGAAGAAGCTAGTCCTATTTGCCACCAAAAGTGAGATAAGAGGAGTGTGTGAGAACCCATCTAGTGTCATACACTACGTCCTCATGTGCAAGGACAATGCACCACAGACTAACACTTCTCACACTCTTCCTCTAGTGTTGTCTTCTCTTTTGCAGGAATTTCACGATATTTTCCCCGACGAGCTACCTCCGGGACTACCTCCACTACAAGGCATTGAGCACCGCATCGACCTCATCCCCGGAGCACCGCTTCCGAACAAAGCTCCCTACCGCATCAACCCCGAAGAAACCAAAGAAATACAAAGGCAAGTAAAGCATCTCATAGACCATGGACATGTGCGTGAAAGTTTGAGCCCGTGTGCCGTCCCGGTCATTCTTGTGCCAAAACATGACGGTAGCTTTCGCATGTGCTCCGATTGTAGACCTATCAACGCTATCACCGTTCTCTATAGGTATCCCATTCCACGCCTTGATGATATGCTTGATGAACTTAGTGGTGCCACTATCTTTTCAAAAATTGATCTTAAGAGTGGTTACTATCAAATCCACATACAAGAGGGTGATGAATGGAAAACCGCTTTCAAAACCAAGTTTGGCTTGTATGAGTGGTTAGTCATGCCTATGGGTCTCTCTGAAGCACCGGGCACTTTTATGCGTCTTATGAATCATGTCTTTCGCCCTTACATTGGTATATTTGTTGTGGTCTACTTTGATGATATCCTTGTTTATAGCAAATCTCTTAGAGATCATGTCACCCATGTTCGAACCGTTTTGCAAACTCTTCGAAAAGAGCAACTCTATGCTAATATGGAGAAATGCCTTTTTGGCGTTGATAAGCTCGTTTTCTTGGGGTTTTTTGTTTCCTCTACGGGTGTTCATGTTGATGAGTCCAAGATCAATGCTATCAAGACTTGGCCAAAACCAACCAACTTGCATCAAGTGTGTAGTTTTCTTGGCCTTGCGGGTTTCTATCATCGCTTTGTGAAGGATTTTAGCACCATTGCTTCGCCTTTACATGCTTTGAGCAAGAAGAATGCGCCTTTTGTTTGGGGACCATCCCAAGATACCACTTTCAATGGGCTTAAGAACTTTCTTACTCATGCTCCCGTGCTTGCTTTACCCAACTTTGACAAACCCTTTGAGATTCATTGTGATGCTAGTGGTAATGGCATAGGAGGTGTGTCAACACAAGAGAAGCGCCCCATAGCTTACTTTAGTGAGAAACTTTCCAGAGCGCAACTCAATTACCCCATCTATGAAAAAGAGTTATATGATTTAGTGCGAGTCTTGCATGAATCGGAACATTAGCTTCGTCCCCATGAGTTTATCATTCATACCGATCATGAGACTCTCAAGTATCTTAAGGGCCAAACCAAGTTGAACAAGTGTCATGCTAAATGGAGTGAATTCATTTAGTCTTTTCCTTATGTCATCAAGTACATCAAGGGTAAAGAAAATGTTGTAGCCGATGCTCTTTCCCGCATATGCATGCTTGTCACTCAACTTGAATTCGATGTCATTGCTTTCGAGCATATCAAAGACTTGTATGAGCATGATCCTACTTTTGATACTCCTTATGCCAAGTGTTTGTCGCACAAATTTGCGAACGCTATTACATCAAAGATGGATATCTTATGAGAGCTAACAAACTTTGCATCCCCGTGTCTTCTCTTCGCTTGTTGCTTTTGTAGGAATCTCATGGAGGAGGCTTAATGGGACATTATGGACGAGACAAGACATTCGCCATGCTCTCGAAGAACTAATTTTGGCCAAAGATGTTTCGCGAAGTCAACCGCTTCACCAACCGATGCTCTACATGTCACAAAGCTAAGTCCAAAGCTCAATCACATGGCCTTTATATGCCTCTACCAATTCCATATCAACCATGGGAAGAGATTAGCATGGACTTTGTGCTTGGTTTGCCTAGGACTAGAAATGGAAAGGATTCGGTATTTGTTGTTGTGGACCGTTTATCTAAAATGGCACATTTCATTCCTTGCAACAAGATAGACGATGCTTCACATGTTGCCAATCTCTTTTGTAGGGAAATATTGTGTCTACATGGAGTGCCCAAGACGATTGTCTTAGACCGCGATATCAAGTTCCTAAGCTACTTTTGGAAGACCCTATGCACCAAGCTCGGAATCAAGCTACTCTTCTCCACGGCATACCATCCTCAAACCAACGGCCAAACGGAGGTGACCAACTGCACACTCTCCGCTCTACTATGAGTACTCATCAAGAAGAACATCAAGAGTGGGAGGAGTGCCTACCTATCTCCGAGTTCGCCTACAACCGAGAAAGACACTCAACAACCGGCAAGTCCCCCTTCGAGGTCGTCTACGGATTCAACCCATTGTCACCATTGGACATTCTTCTTCTACCACTCCAAGAGCGCATCAATTTGGACGCAAGTGCACATGTGACACATATCAAGAAGGTGCATGAAGATACAAGAAACACCATCGAGCGCCAAGTTCAACACCTAGCGACCAATCTCAACGTCAACAAGCAACCTATGGTCTTCAACATTGGTGATCTCGTGTGGCTACACCTTCGCAAGGATCGCTTTCCACAAGAACGCAAGTCCAAGCTGCGACCACGAGCGGATGGACCTTTCAAGTTGCTCGCATGATACAACGACAGCGCTTACAAGATCGACCTCCCACGCGACAAGTACAACGTGAGCGACATCTTCAACGTCAAAGATCTCTCTCCCTTCCATGGTGATGAAGAATTTGATCCGAGGACGGATCTTCCCCAAGGGAGGGGAGATGATGCGGAGCATCCCAAGGCCATCCCCATGGACCCAACTACATCTCATACGACACCTCTTGGACCCATGACACGAGCACGTGCAAGAGCTCTCGAAACCAAGGTGAAATCACTCCTTTCAGATTTCCACTTCGATGCACATGAGACATGGCTACTACCTCATACGGACACTCTGTGCATATTCAGGTATCTTGGAGGAGCTAAGGAGCGAGGAGAAGAAGAAGAGGAAGGTGGACGTGAAGACGGAGAAGAAGTAATGAAGAGGAAGGTACAGGTTCTGGACGACCGGCCTGGACCGGACGTCCGATGATCTCCAGGCTCCGGACGTCCGGCCCCCTCCGGACGACTGACGCCACCGCACCCAAGCCAAATCTACGGATTTCCGGATCCCCTCGGATGACCGACGACGCCCGGACGTCTGACCCCGACCGGACGTCCGACTAAAGCACACCCGAGCCAGAATTACGAACGTCCGACAAGCACCAGACGTCCAGACCCTCACGAGCCTCCGAACGACCGGTGACCCCCGGACGTCCGACGCCTATATGATGTTGCGTGTTGGGCCGCAACCCATGTACCCCTTCGTTCCCCCTCTTTTGCACTAAGACTATATATACTCCACCTATTCCTTCTAGCTAGGGTTAGCAAAGTTTTAGCTCATGTTTGTCTGAGAGCTTTGCTCATCCACTTGGTTACCTTCTCCACGGAGATTCGAGCCTCCACCGGAGAAGATCCCCCAAGCGGATTCAAGACCACTTTTTAGGGAAGAACTCAAGACCTCCTCACGGAGAATACCGTTACCATTGTATCGTCACTAGTTGATCATGTACCGTGTATTGTTCCATGTATCCGAGGATCTAGCACATGTGTGACCTATTCATGTTGGTTTGAGTGTTCCTCTTCGTTTCCCCTTGTGTTTCTCTTGTTTTCCCCTTTGTGTTCTTCGTGTTCTTCGCGGGATTCTGCTCCTTTCGTCAAAGATCGGCCGATTAGGGTTCCACCCTACATCATGGTGGCCACCCCGTAAGGTGGTTGGTGCCCTTCTTTCGCCGCAAGAAATCCAATATTCGGATAAAAATCGTGTCCAAAATTCAGCCCAATCGGAGTTATGGATCTGGGAGAATTTAAGAAACGGTGAAAGGGCAGAATCAGGAACGCAGAAAACGAGAGAGACAGAGGGACCGATCCAATCTCGGAGGGGCTGTCGCCCCTCCGCCGCCATGCAGGCCATGGACCAGAGGGGAAACCCTTCTCCCATCTAGGGGAAGGTCAAGGAAGAAGAAGAAGAAGGGAGGCTCTCTCCCCCTCTCTTCCGGTGCGCCGGAACGCCATCGGGGCCATCATCATCACCGCAATCTACACCAACAACTTCACCGCTGTCATCACCAACTCTTACCCCGCTCTATGCAGCGGTGTAACCCCTCTTTTACCCGATGTAATCTCTTACCCCAGGGTCATTTTGGACAAATCAGGTCGGGTTGCCAAGTGGCTATAAATAGCCCACCCCCTACAACCATAAATGGTTGGCTGCTCAGATTCAGAGTACGGCTTTTGTCATTTGAGAGCAACCCACCTCGAAGCCTTTGAGAGAGAATTCCTTGCGAGGATAAAGCCCTAACCACCCAGAGCCAAAGAGAATTAGGCATCACTTAAGTCTTCTTGTCTGTATAATCTGAAGACTTATTACACTTGAGGACTGTGCATCCTCCAGCCGGTTAGGCGTCACGTTCTGAGCATCCAAGAGACATTGTGGATTGCCGGTGAACGAAGTCTGTGAAGGTTTGGGAGTCTACCTTGAAGACTTACCAGAGTGATTGGGCGAGGTCTGTGTGACCTTAGCTCAAGGGCAATACGGTGAGGACTGGGTGTCCTGAGCTGCGTGTTCAGGACTGGGTGTCCGAGACTGTGTGTCCTAAGGTTTAAATACCTAGCCGCCCTAACCAGACATACAGTTGTCACAGCAACTGGAACTGGTCCAACAAATCATTGTCTTCAGTGAGTCACTGGTTTCATCTTCCCTTCCCGTTACTTACTAATACTCCTTGTGAAGTCATTGTATGTTCGCACTATCTTTTGTCTTCACTGAGTGACTGCGTGTTCTGTGTGGCTTCACAATATCTTCCTACCTGATCCTTACTACATTGCTGCTATTAGTCATTGTGCTTTCACTCTATTGAATACTTGACTATGGCTTGCCTAGTGTAGTCTACCTTCCGCTGCAGGGTAATAGGTTTATTTTTATCGTTTGTCTTCATAACTTCCACGTTTTGAAGACTTTCATAAAAATCTCCTATTCACCCCCCCTCTAGTCGATATAACGCACTTTTAATTGGTATCAGAGCAAGGTGCTCCCTTGTTCTATGTGATTCGGTTTAACCACCTGGAGTTTTAGCTATGTCGACTGCAGGGATAATTAAAGTCTCCGCTGCGTGCCCTGTCTTCGATGGAACTGAATATCCCTACTGGAAGAATAAGATGCGCATGCATCTTGAAGCCATTGACGTCAACCTATGGTATGTCATCAAGAACGGCGTTCCCAAGGCTGGAGAAGGTGTCACTGCTGCTGATGTCAAGAAGTTCGTTCAACTGGACTCTACTGCCAAGAATATCATCTGTGGTCATCTGACCAAAGGACAGTATGGCCGTGTGAGTGCTTTGGAAACATCTAAGCTGGTCTGGGACTGGTTCTCCAAGGTCAATGAAGGCGTCTCAACCCAGAGAGATCAGAGAATCAGTGTCCTTCGCAACCTCTTCAACCGCTTCAAGCGAAATGACAATGAGAATGTCCAGCTCACATTTGACCGACTCACTGACATCACAAATGAGCTTCAAGCCCTCGGCGCTACTGAGATCACCAAACATGAAGTCGTCAAGACACTACTGAGATCACTTGATAGTTCGTTTGACACCCTAGCCCTGATGATTCAAGAACGTCCTGATTTCAAGACACTCGATCCGTCTGACATACTTGAGAGGCTCAACACACATGAGTTTCAGCTTTCTTAGAAAAGAGATATCTATGGTCCAAACTATGGGCGAACTCGTGCCTTGAAGGCAAAAGTTGTCTCCTCATCTGAAGAAGAATCTGACAGCAGTTTGGATGATCCTGAAGACATTGGAAGGGAACTTGCTATGCTTGTGAAGAAGTTCCAAAAATTCACCAAGAAGAAAGGTTTCAGAAAGTCTTCCCGATCAAGCTCAAGGAATGATGAAGCTTCTGCTCACGACTACAAGAAGAAAACATGTCACAAGTGCAAGAAACCTGGCCACTTCATCTCTGAGTGTCCACAGTGGGACAATGAGAACAAAAAGAAGAAGAAGAGCAAGGAATATGACTCTGACGACAAGAAGAAGAAGAAATACTCAAAGTATTCTTCCAAGTCTTCCTCAAAGTCTTCATCACACAAGAAGAGCTCATCTGGCAAGGCACGTGCGTTTGTTGGCAAGGAGATGGATTCAAAGGAGGAGTCCGCTTCTGAGGAGGCGGAGGTGGAGTCTGAGGAGGAGTCCGATTCAGGCGTCGGAAGTCTGGCTACAGCATACGTTGCCAAGTCCATCTTCAACACTGAAGACAATGACTTCATCACCGACACCGATGCAAATGACAAGGACTACTCCGCTTCTACCTACTGCTTCATGGCACACGGTGCCAAGGTAAACACACGCACTACTCACTATCAAACATCTAGTGACGATGACTCTGATTGTGGTTCAAAACCCAGCTACAAAACACTTGCTAAAATTGCAACTGAACAACAGAAAGCTATGGAACATATTCAAAAACTGTTAGACAGAAGCGATGATCTGTTAGGTGCTGAAATGACTCGATCTGAATCCTTAATTGAAGACATAAAAAATCTTCACGTTAAGTATGAGGAACTTGAAAGTCGTCATGAAACTCTCTCAATAACTCATGAAAAGCTTTCCTATGATTATCTTCAAAGGAAGCAAGATCTTGATAAATTGAGAGCGGCTCATGAAGATCTTCAAAAGGAAAACGAGTCACTTCGCGCCAAACAGATCAGTTCCGCTCAGGAAGGATTTGAACCACCATGTATTAAATGCATTGAGCGTGATAATGCTACTTCTATTGTTTAATGTTCTACTGCTACTACTGTTGCAATATCTTCAACTGTTGATGTGGTAACTAACCCCTCTGCTGAGGATACCACTGCTATTGCTGATGAGAATGCTAGGTTGAAGACATTGCTTGAAACAGGGATGTACAAAAGTCTTAAAGGGCATCAGACACTATGTGATGTCCTCAAAAAGCAGATTCTGAACCGAAACCCGAGGAAAGAGGGTGTTGGGTTCGTAAGGAAAATGAATGTTGATGGCTCTTACTGGAAACCTGAGCAGTACCCCAAAACCACGTGGGTTGCTGCAAAGGAACCTTTAGCAGATCCATCCAATCTATCTGGCTTCACTTGTGCTAACCCCATTATCATTGATGAATCCCTTGATGCAAACTATAAACTGTTTAAGAATCAGAATGGTGAAGTGTTTGCCAGGTACATTGGTACTAACTGCAGGAATGGACCGCCTATGAAGAAGATCTGGGTTCTGAAAAGGTGTCTGGAGAATCTTCCTGTGAATGTCATCATGACACCTCACGTGAAGAAGACAAACCTCAGACCAAAGGCTTCATACGGTCCAAAGGCTTCATACAGACAGAGGACTCACCTGAGTCGCACTAACGCAAATGTTTTGCAGGGAAACCATACTCAGGCATATGAATATGAGAGCGGTTCATCAAACCGCCATGTTCATAAGACCAAGAACTATTCTGCTTATTCTTATGAGTACTATTGTCCGCCTGCAAGACTGTTTGCTAGGGCTCCAAAGCCAAAGTTCTTAGATGCTGCACTTAGACTTATTGCTTCTAAGCCACCCTTGAAGATGTGGGTGGCTAAGAAAGCTTAACTCTCTTTTGCAGGGAAAGGTCTCCAGCAGAAAACCAAAATCGTCTGACGCTATTGCTGGGGACCTTAAACATCTTGTAGGGCGCAAGATCAAATGCCCGAATGGTCTTACTATGTACTTCATTCCTGAATCGCTTGCTACTCTCCCTATTAGTCCTAATCTGGATCTAAGCTTTCGTAACCCACTGGTTCGTTAAATGTTTTTTCTTCACAATGCTCTTCGTGAAGCCTATCCCCCTAACTGCACTGTAGGGTACGACACCAGCGTCTTCAGAATGGATTATTGATAGTGGGTGTACAAATCACATGAGTGGCAAAAGAAGCCTTCTTATGGACTCAACCTTACATCCATCCGACAAGAGCCACATCACATTTGCTGACACTGGTAAAAGTAAGGTATTGGGTCTAGGTAGAGTTGCAATCTCAAGGGATCAACACATGGATAAAGTCATGCTTGTTGAATCCCTTGGCTTCAACTTAATGTCTGTCTCAATGCTTTGCGATTTAAACATGATCGTAATATTTGGAAAATATCATTGCCTTGTTCTAATGGAATCTGACAAGTCTCTCGTATTTGAAGGGTATCGAAAAGATGATTTGTACATGGTAGATTTCTCAGCAGGACCACAGCTTGCCGTATGTCTTCTAACAAAAGCTTCAGAATGCTGGCTCTGGCATCGGAGGCTTGGGCATGCTGGCATGAGGAACCTCCACACCCTGGCAAAGAAGAAGCATGGCATAGGCATCGAGGGCGTCAAGTTCAAGAAAGATCACTTATGCGGTGCCTGTGAGGCAGGAAAGATGACGAGGGCCAAACATCCCTCGAAGACAATCATGACCACTACTCGACCCTTCGAACTGCTTCACATGGATCTTTTCGGTCCCACTCATTACTTAGCTCTTACTACTACTGCTTGTCTCTATGGCTTTGTCATTGTTGATGATTATTCTAGATATACTTGGGTGCACATAATCCTTTACAAGACTGAAGTGCAGGATGTCTTCAGACGCTTCGCCAATCGAGCAATGAACAACTATGGTGCCAAGATAAAGCATAACAGAAGTGACAATGGCACTGAATTCAAGAACACTGGCCTTGATACATATCTTGATACCTTGGGCATCACACATGAATTCTCAGCCCCGTACACGCCACAGCAGAATGGGGTCATCGAATGCAAGAACAGAACACTCATTGAGATGGCCAGAACGATGCTAGCTGAATACAAGACTCCAAGAAAATTCTAGCATGAAGCCATTGATACTGCATGCCATACAATCAATCGTGTTTATCTTCACAAGCTTCTGAATAAGACATCTTATGAGCTCCTTACTGGCAAGAAGCCAAATGTCAGTTACTTCAGAGTATTTGGCGCCAGGTGCTAGATCAAGGACCCACATCACACCTCAAAGTTTGCACCAAAATCACATGAGGGTTTTATGCTTGGATATGGAAAGGATTCGCACTCCTACAGAGTCTTCAATCTCTTTCATTACAAAGTGGTTGAAACAGTGGATGTGCGGTTTGATGAGACCAACGGTTCACAAAGAGAGCAACTGCCAAATGTGCTAGATGAAGTTCCATCCAGTGAATCAATCAAGCTAATGGGAACTGGAGAAATTATACCTTCTGAAGCTCATCCTGAAGAACAACTTATCATCTTATCATCTTAGCACCTGATCAACATTAAGACAATGCTCAGCCTGAAGACATTCCTTCTAACAACGACAATGATCAGCAAGAGAAAAATCTTCGCCCTGTACATCCTCGCGTTGCCAATGAAGTGCAGATTGAAAGAATAATTGATAGCATCAATGCACCCGGTCCACTCACTCGTTCAAGGGCAACTCAGCTAGCAAATTTTTGTGAGCACTTCGCATTCGTCTCAATAACAGAACCCAAGAAAGTCGAAGAAGCCTTCATGGAACCTGAATGGATTCAAGCTATGCAAGACGAGCTTCAATAGTTTGAGCTGAATAATGTATGGGAACTGGTCAAGCGTCCCGATCCTCGGAAGCACAACATAATAGGCACCAAATGGATATACCACAACAAGCAAGATGAGCATGGTCAAGTTGTAAGAAACAAAGCTCGTCTCATTGCTCAAGGATATACTCAAGTGGAAGGCATTGACTTCGATGAAACATTTGCTCCTGTGGCTAGACTTGAAGCCATACGGATACTGCTGGCCTATGCAAATCATCACAACATACTTTTTTATCAAATGGATGTGAAGAGCGCCTTCCTCAATGGCAAGATTGAAGAAGAAGTGTATGTTGCACAACCTCCTGGCTTTGAAGATCCAAAACATCCTGACATGGTATACAAGCTCAACAAGGCACTGTATGGCCTCAAACAAGCCCCTCGGGCCTGGTATGACACACTCAAATACTTCCTGAAGAGCAAAGGCTTCATACCTGGTTCTCTCGACCCCACTCTCTTCACGAAGACATATGATGGTGAACTGTTTGTGTGCCAAATATATGTGGATGAAATTATCTTCGGCTGCACCAATCAGAAGTACAGTGAAGAGTTTGGATATATGATGCAAGAGCAATATCAAATGTCTATGATGGGAGAGCTGAAGTTCTTTCTCGGTCTTCAAATACAACAGCAATGCAACAACATCTTCATATCTCAAGAGAAGTATCTCGAAGATTGCCTGAAGAAGTTCGGTATGCAAGACTGCAAAGGCTTCACGACGCCAATGCCAGCCAAGCATCATCTGGGTCCTGACGACAATGGTAAAGAGTTCGATCAAAAGGTATACCGCTCCATGATTGGTTCTTTACTTTATCTATGTGCATCTAGGCCAGATATTATGCTTAGTGTTTGCATGTGTGCTCGATTTCAAGCGGCACCAAAGGAGTCGCATCACTTAGCTGTGAAGCGAATTCTTCGATATTTGGCTCACACCCCAACTCTAGGATTATGGTATCCAAAGGGATCAGAGTTTGATCTGGTTGGATTCTCGGATGCTGATTATGCTGGTGACAAAGTTGATCGCAAGTCTACATCAGGCACATGTCACTTTCTGGGACGATCACTTGTATGTTGGTCTTCAAAGAAGCAGAACTGTGTATCTCTCTCCACTGCTGAATCTGAATACATTGCTGCTGGATCTTGCTGCGCTCAGCTTCTGTGGATGAAGCAAACGCTCAAAGACTATGGCATTCATCTGAAGCAAGTGCCACTCTACTGCGACAATGAAAGCGCCATCAAGATTGCCAACAACCCAGTTCAGCACTCGAAGACAAAGCACATTGAAATTCGTCATCACTTTCTCAGAGATCATGTTGTGAAGGAAGATATTGATATCATACACGTCAACACTGAAGAGCAATTGGCAGATATCTTCACCAAGCCCTTGGATGAGAAGAGATTTTGCAAGTTACGGTGTGAGCTAAATATCCTGGAATCCTCAAATGTCCTGTGATCAGGCAAACATCCTAACCCTTATGCATATTGATGACTTAGATGTGCAACACACGAAGTAAAGTATATCTTCAATCAATGAAGACATACATTCTAAGTGTGAATACATTAATGTGGAATTTGACTTCGGAGCACCACGATAATTGTGCACCGTGTCTGGGTCTAATAATTCCTATACGGTGGGTAACGCCACCACCAAATGTTCTATTTTGAAGTGTTTCACTCATGGCGTTACCTTGCTATGTCTTCACATTTGGTTTGGCTTCAATCCCAACATGTCTTCATGATTATCTTCACTATGTTGACTATATATATATACTAGTGCTCTGTCCTCTACAGCATTCACTTATAGCTATGTCTTCTTGTTGAATCTTTTGAACTAAGTGAATGTGATCGGACCCTAACCTCTCTATGCTATCTATCTCAAACTCTATCTCTCCAAATCATATGCATTCTATTGAAACTGTCGAATGTCTTCTCTGCGTCCTTGTCAGCAGAAGATACAAAGACAAACCTTAAGTCCACTTTCAATGCTCATTCCTCCACATGAAACCCGGAGAAGTAGGAACGACCACCCGACAATCCAGGCGTGCATGGGACGTGGAACAAACCCCAAAATTCTGCATAATGGCCACGTGTTCCTCAGATGCGAATCGCCAGGGGCACCTGTGTAATAACGCAGTGCCGCCCCTGTACCTATAAATACACACTTCACGGCGGTCATTATCTCTTCTTCCACTCTCGCACGAACCCTAGCGCCACCGCTAGCCCTCGACGACGCCGGCGACGAAGCGCTTCGCTGCCGCAGCCTCTCCGACGTTGTCTTCACGCCGACTGCGGACATCGTCCTCTCCGCCGTCGCCGTAGGTGTCCTCCGTTGCCAAGTTAGGGCACGGAAGATCGAACTGCTCGGCCTCATCTTCCACTCCATCTAGCAGTTCTTAGTGTGGTAAATAAAACTTCCTTTTTATGGCACCGTTGATCCTATGGCTTTGTCACTTTCTACCACAAGCAGCTTCTATTCACACAAGTTAGATCTCTCTCATACTGCATCTCATAACATGCCTACTATATTCACTTGTACTTCACAAAGTAGTTAGATTCCTCACTTGTACTGATCTCTAGATTCGTACAAATCTGGAACCAACTCCTTATCTATGAGTGGATGTCTTCGCACGATGAGGTCAATGTCTTCTAAACTGATTTATATTCAAAATCTTCTGAGAATGCATATGACCTCTTCCCCTTCCCTCTCACCTTAATGCTGTCACAGGTACATGTCCGTGGGAGAATCCCTTGGTTCTCACAGTCTGTATTCATTTGCAGAATTCATACAACATCATATAAATTCTCCCGAAGCAAGTTCCTGTTTGTCCAGGAAGCGAAAATCTTTGAAGCCTTTGAACGTGTTGAAGCCTTTCAGTTTAAAGTTCATGGCTTTAGAGAAATCAGCAAGGAAGGGTGGCAGAAAGCGTCGTGGAGAAACATCTAGAGATCTGCCAGATGACCTCTCAGAACTGTACAAGACAGATCCTGAAGAGGATTACAATCAGCGCAAGACCCGAATCCAATGGATTCGAAGATATTGGGCAGAACAATGGTTCAAATACCGATTTGTAACCCAGGAATATGCTGAGAAAAATGCCATCAAGAGACCGTGGGGAGACATCCTATACAAGAATCTTCAATCTAGGTCCAGAGATGAAGCCATTGAACAAGGCTTCTATCCCTGCATGGTCCATGGGCCACAGCCTATTGATGCACACCCATCGTCACTACTATGGTGTCGTGACGACATTCTGTTCAAGCGCAACTTCCAGTTTGCCCAGAACTCAGCGAAGCAAAACAAGAAGACATTGGGACTAGACTTCAACCCTGGTCCCTCAGCTCCAAGGGCTGATGGCACACGAGATGCAGAACCCAATGTCGTCGGTCCTTTCTACAACCTTGAAGGCCTCATCATCCATATCTTGGTTCAAGGGACTGCAGTGAATGAGCATGCAGCTGACGCTGAATCAGATGAAGCGCCTGCAGCGCCGAAGCCAAAGAAGTTGAAGAAGCCTAAAGCTTCAAAGCCTGCCCCTTCACCAAAAATCTCACGGGCGAAGCCACTGGCAACTGCACCTCCTGAAGACAGTGTGCAGTCCGAAGATTTATCACGCATCTCCAAGCCCCAGAAGGTCAAGATGTCTCTGCCACACACCGGCCAAGAGCTAACAGCTGCTGCCATTCTGCGCAATGATGCCATTGATCTGTCAAGTGATGAAGATCTTGCAGATGACGCTCTTGAGCAACTCATCAAGAGCAAAGAAGAAGCAGAAATCTTCAATGATCTGCCTCTCTTTGATGTAACAATCATCCACAACTTCATTGATGAATGGTTTGACACGCCAAACATCAGCTTCGAAGATCTGCAACTACCCATTGGCCTCAGTGTCGCCTTCCATGGCGCCATTGCTTCAGAGTTAGCTATCGCCCAGCGCATTGTTGAACTGAAGCAAAAGATTGACTATGAAAAGGCTCGGTTCAAGAAGCATATGGCCAAGCTCAGCGTGCAAGAGGTGAAGAACTTCAAGATTATGTTGCACGAGCTCAAGGAAGCCTTTCTCAAGAAATGTGCAGAAGCTCAAGGTTCTCGTGAGCGCATGAAGGTTCTGGCTGACAAATGTGTGCAGGCCTACAATGAGGCTGAGAAGCGCAAGGCCCTTGGGCGTCCTGGCATCGACCCCAGGATGGCAGCAAAGAACATGAAGAAGCCCGCTACGGCTGAACCTGACGCACCAAGGCAGGAAGTAGATCCCATTGTCTTCCCAACTAGAATGATTGGCTCGAAGCCAAAAAGCCAGTCAACCGCTTCAGAGCTCAAGAAGACGAGGACTGCTGAGGCTGAAGCCAGGAAGAGGAAACATCCTGAAGCCTCTCCTATCGCCCCCTCCAAGAAGAAGAGGAAGACCAAGAAAGATCGGGCTGCTCCCACAGAGCCTTTGATAGTTGAACCCATTTCCATGGTTCGTCCTGACGCTGAACGCCAACTGACAATCCATGAGCCTGCTTTCACAGAGGCTCATGAAGCTGAAGACTTTCCAGCAGCTGATCCCATCGCTGCTGAAGACATTGGTCAACATGACCATGTAGAAGATGGTGCAGTCCTTCCTCAGCTCGAGAACAGCGAACTCATCAGCATTGGTCCTCCTCTGACGCCAATCGCTCAGGATGCTTCATGGGCTGATCGCCCACAAGAGGAAGAAGACTTTGAGGCCCAGCCAACTCCAACTACACAGGCGTCACCCGCATTTCGCAGGCTTCGCAAAGGTCCAAGGCCTCAAGTCTCTGCTGAAGACAATCCGACTGCATCAGCCGCAGAAGAAGAAGTCCCACAAGTTGCCACTCCCCCGTCCCACCAAGAAGCAGTTCTCGAGGAGAACGTGATCGTGACCGATCCTCCTGCTCATCAAGTGGAGGTTGAACATCTTGAGGCTGCCACCACCAACACCACTGAAGCCACTGACACTGTCATGGCTGAAGCTAATGTGGAGCCCTCACCAACAAAAGCACCAGAAGTCAGCGAAGCCACTGATCCCACCACTTCTGTTCCTGAGTCTGCTGCAGGTCCCCAGTTCGACTATCATGTTGAGCACAGGCCTCAGGTACAGAAGCCAATCCCAAGATTGCCAAGGTTCCCAGGTCCTGCATCAGCACCTGGCTCCTTCAATATCAATGGCTTCAGAGCAGACAACACATTCTTCAACAGCTCCAGGAACCCCTACTCCAGGGAAAGAATATCATCTGATCGGTTCTGGAGTTATACGCAACGAAGCTATTACTCATGCGTTCTTTACAACCAAGGTCGCATCTTCCCACACAAGCGCCTTGACATTGAAGCAATAGTTGGTCTGCCCTGTCTGGAAGAAGCTCTGGATTGCTTCAAAGAGGTTGGATTGCTGTCGTTCGTCACTGACCAAGAGCATTGGAATGAAGAGTTGCTGCTCCAATTCTATGCCACACTTCACATCCGCGGGTATAGCAGAGATCCGAAGACTTGGGTCCTGGAGTGGATGACAGGAAACGTTCATCACGAAGCCAAAGCCTTTGACATCATTGAGCTCACTAGTTTGCCCACTCCTGGCGATCTCTACGAGCATGGCTATCAGCTTCATAGTGAAGCTATTGAGAGCATCTTTCAGAAGACTGAACCAAATATGAGTCAGATGCTCAGTATGATGAAGCCATTGCCCCAAGATGCTGCTTATCCCACGGAGTTCTTCGTTGAAGACCTTGAGTATCTGCCAAGAACCATTTATCACATCATAAGGCGAACTCTCTGGCCAATCAAAGGGCACTCTCCACATGCCAAGCTTGAAGGTGCAATGAAGACTTTGGTCTTCTATATTCTTCATGGAAAATGCTTCAATGCACAGGACTTCTTCATTCGCCAACTTGCTGCATCAGGCTCTGATCTGTTTGGCTTGAAGTTCTACGCCCCATGGGTCATGCGGCTGATCAAACTTCACTCCACTATCTCATATCAGCCATCTGCTCGCAATCATCAGATTTTTCTGCCTGATGTGGATATGTCGATTGAAGCCATCTATCCTGAGCCTGCCAAGGAACCTCTCAGTCTTCAAAATGCAGAGCATCAAAGTTTCACTCAGAATGTTGAAGGCGTGGAAGCCGTAACTCGTGTGTATCCTTTGGCTGGCACTACACGTGCACCGCATCCTGCTCTCACTGAAGCCACTGACAGTACAACTGCTCCACGACCCAAGAAGCGCACTCATGTTCTCAACGACCGAGAGCTTCTTGTGGCTCTTCATCAGAAATAGGATAGGCATCATGACTGGCTGAAGCGTCAGATGCAAAGCCTCTTGGTGGATGTTAATCGCGTTCGCAATCTTGCCACCAAGAATGCTTTTGTTGCCCATGAAACCTCTCGCCAAACATGGAAAGGGCTAACGCTGATGTGTTCTGAAGATGATCTTCAAGAGGATGGCTTCACTGAGCGATTCAAGTTTGACTCCACACCTCCTCGAAGGGCAGTGCTGCAACGAACTCCATCCCTTGAAGACTCTGAGTTCTCTTCCTCTGCTGCAACTGTGAATGCCAGAGTGATCGAGGATGAAGACGATGCTACTTCACCGCCACCTCCTTCAGCACGCTTCGACTCTGCTCCAAGCTCTTCAGCACCGCCAAACACCACCAACGACCCTGTTGCTTCACCTACTCCTCATGGGAACGAGTAGATGCTCTATGTCTTCAAACCTTTTTGGTCCTTAATGACAAAAGGGGGAGAAGCATATGAGGTTGATAGTCTTCAAGCGGGTCCATATGGGCGGGTGCTTTATATTTTGCTTCGTGCTTACAACTCTCGTTTTGCTACATTTGGTTCTTTGAGTTGTAACACTTAAACTCGATGGTCGTCTGCTACTTATCTGCCACCTTGTGTTGCGATGATAAATTCCGCACTTAGATCATTCTGCAGACGTCCATTTTCCATTATGCATGTCATTATCTTCATATACTTTCACATGCATAGTGGATTGTCATCATAAGTTGAAGTGGATCTCCACAAGTACAACCTGCCATGTGCATTTGCATTCCAAAAGCAAATTACTTATATGCACATCTTCAGGGGGAGCCCTTGCAACTTATGAAGACAATTCCTTATCCTTTACAATTTCACAGATTATATTCCCCGTTGGAAACTTCAACTAGTTTGTCATCAATCACCAAAAAGGGGGAGATTGTAAGTGCATCTAGTGCCACCCCTAGTTGGTTTTGGAGTATTGACGACAAACCTAGTTGAGGGACTAATGTGTTTGTGAGAATTGCAGGATAACACAGGTAGAAGTCCCTCATTGATTCGGTTTTCCTACCAGAGATGACCCCTAAAAATGTATGAAGACATTGAAGTCAAAGGTGGTATATGAAGATATTCACATTGAAGACTATGACAAGAGAAGACACCATATGAAGCCTATGGAGCTCGAAGACTTGGATCTTTCGTAGTTCTCTTTCTTCTGTATTGAGTCATAGGAACCACCGTACTGTTAAGTGGGGTCCAAGAGAACCAGTCAGAATGACTGAAGTGATGCTTAAACAAAACCTATGTCTTTGAGTGAAGATTTTGAGAGTGAATCTTGTCCAGAGTTGGGCAAGTCAGCTTTGCTTGAAGCCCAAGTAAAGTTGCCGTGTGAGTTTGAAATCTGACCGTTGGAACACGTGTCAGTTCCTTAGTGACCCACGGTCATTTTGGACAAATTAGGTCGGGTTGCCAAGTGGCTATAAATAGCCCACCCCCTACAACCATAAACGATTGGCTGCTCAGATTCAGAGTATGGCTTTTGTCGTTTGAGAGCAACCCACCTCGAAGCCTTTGAGAGAGAATTCCTTGCGAGGATAAAGCCCTAACCACCCAGAGCCAAAGAGAATTAGGCATCACTTAAGTCTTCTTGTATCTGTGATCTGAAGACTTATTGCACTTGAGGACTGTGCATCCTCCAGCCGGTTAGGCATCGCGTTCTGAGCATCCAAGAGACATTGTGGATTGCCGGTGAATGAAGTCTGTGAAGGTTTGGGAGTCTACCTTGAAGACTTACCAGAGTGATTGGGCGAGGTCTGTGTGACCTTAGCTCAAGGGGAATACGGTGAGGACTGGGTGTCCTGAGCTGCGTGTTCATGACTGGGTGTTCGGGACTGTGTGTCCTAAGGTTTAAATACCTAGCCGCCCTAACCAGACGTACAGTTGTCACAGCAACTGGAACTGGTCCAACAAATCATTGTCTTCAGCGAGTCACTGGTTTCATCTTTCCTTCTCGTTACTTACTGTTACTCCTTGTGAAGTCATTGTATGTTCGCACTATCTTTTGTCTTCACTGAGTGACGGCGTGTTCTGTGTGGCTTCACAATATCTTCCTACCTGATCCTTACTACATTGCTGCTATTAGTCATTGTGCTTTCACTCTATTGAATACTTGACTATGGCTTGCCTAGTGTAGTCTACCTTCCACTACAGGGTAATAGGTATATTTCTATCGTTTGTCTTCATAACTTCCACGTTTTGAAGACTTTCATAAAAATCGCCTATTCACCCCCCCTCTAGTCGATATAACGCACTTTCAACCACGTGATGATCGGGTGTGATAGGCTCTACGTTCAAATACAACGGGTGCAAAATAGTTGCACACGCGGAATACTCAGGTTAAACTTGACGAGCCTAGCATATAACAGATATGGCCTCGGAACACGAAGACCGAAAGGTCGAGCGTGAATCATATAGTAGATATGATCAACATAGTGATGTTCACCATTGAAACTACTCCATCTCACGTGATGATCGGACATGGTTTAGTTGATTTGGATCACGTGATCACTTAGAGGATTAGAGGAATGTCTATCTAAGTGGGAGTTCTTAAGTAATATGATTAATTGAACTTCAATTTATCATGAACTTAGTCCTGGTAGTATTAGCATATCTATGTTGTAGATCAATATCTTGCGTTTAGCTCCCTTTTTTATTTTTTATATGTTCCTAGAGAAAACTAAGTTGAAAGATGTTAATAGCAATGATGCGGATTGGATCCGTGATCTGAGGTTTATCCTTATTAATGCACAGAAGAATTATGTCCTTGATGCACCGCTAGGTGACAAACCTATTGCAGGAGCAGATGCAGATGTTATGAACGTTTGGCTAGCTCAATATGATGACTACTTGATACTTTAGTGCACCATGCTTAAACGGCTTAGAATCGGGACTTCAAAGACGATTTGAACATCATGGACCATATGAGATGTTCCAGGAGTTGAAGTTAATATTTAAAGCAAATACCCGAGTTGAGAGATATGAAGTCTCCAACAAGTTCTATAGCTAAAAGATGGAGGAGAATAGCTCAAGCAGTGAGCATGTGCTCAGATTGTCTGGGTACTACAATCGCTTGAATCAAGTGGGAGTTAATCTTCCAGATAAAATAGTGATTGACAAAATTCTCTAGTCACCATCACCAAGTTAGTAGAACTTCGTGATGAACTATAATATGCAAGGGATAACGGAAACGATTCCCAAGCTCTTCGTGAAGCTGAAATCGACGAAGGTAGAAATCAAGAAAAGCATCAAGTGTTGATGGTAAACAAAACCACTAGTTTCAAGTAAAGGGACAAAGGGAAGAAAGGGGAACTTCAAGAAGAACGGCAAACAAGTTGCTGCTCAAGTGAAAAAACCCAAGTCTGTACCTAAGCCTGAAACTGAGTGCTTCTACTACAAAGGGACTGGTCACTGGAAGCAGAACTACCCCAAGTAATTGGCGGATAAGGAGGATGGCAAAGTGGACATAGGTATATTTGATATACATGTTATTGATGTGTACTTTACTAGTGTTTATAGTAACCCCTCAGTATTTGATACTAGTTCAGTTGCAAAGAATAGTAACTCGAAACGGGAGTTGCAGAATGAACAGAGACTAGTTAAGGGTGATGTGACGATGTGTATTGGAAGTGGTTCCAAGATTGATATGATCATCATCGCATACTCCCTATACTTTCGGGATTAGTGTTGAACCTAAAATAAATGTTATTTAGTGTTTGCGTTGAGCATGAATATGATTGGATCATGTTTATTGCAATACGGTTATTCATGTAAACTAGAGAATAATTGTTGTTCTGTTTACATGAATAAAACCTTCTATGGTCATACACCCAATGAAAATGGTTTGTTGGATCTCGATCGTAGTGATACACATATTCATAATATTGAAGTCAAAAGATGCAAAGTTAATAATGATAGTGCAACTTATTTGTGGCACTGTCGTTTAGGTCATATTGGTGTAAAGCGCATGAAGAAACTCCATGCTGATGGGATTTTGGAATCACTTGATTATGAATCACTTGATGCTTGCGAACCATGCCTCATGGGCAAGATGACTAAAACTCCGTTCTCCGGAACAATGGAGCGAGCAATTGACTTATTGGAAATAATACATACTGATGTATGCGGTCCAATGAGTGTTGAGGCTCGCGGCGGATATCATTATTTTCTGACCTTCACAGATGATTTGAGCAGATATGGGTATATCTACTTGATGAAACACAAGTCTGAAACATTTGAAAAGTTCAAAGTATTTTAGAGTAAAGTGGAGAATCATCGTAACAAGAAAATAAAAGTTTCTACGATATGATCGCAGAAGTAAAATATTTGAGTTAACGAGTTTGGCCTTCAGTTAAAACAATGTGAAATAGTTTCACTACTCACGCCACCTGGAACACCATAGTGTAATGGTGTGTCCGAACGTCATAACCGTACTTTATTAGATATAGTGCGATCTATGATGTCTCTTACCGATCTACCACTATCGTTTTGGGGTTATGCATTAGAGACAGCTACATTCATGTTAAATAGGGCACCATCTAAATCCGTGGAGATGACACCGTATGAACTTTGGTTTGGCGAGAAACCTAAGCTGTCGTTTCTTAAAGTTTGGGACTGCAATGCTTATGTGAAAAAGTTTCAACATGATAAGCTCGAACCCAAATCGGAGAAGTAAATCTTTATAGGATACCCAAAAAAACTGTTGGGTACACCTTCTATCACAGATCCGAAGGAAAGATATTTGTTGTTGAGAATGGATCCTTTCTAGAGAAGGAGTTTCTCTCGAAAGAAGTGAGTAGGAGGAAAGTGGAACTTGATAAGGTAATTGTACCTTCTCCTGAATTGGAAAATAGTTCATCACAGAAATCAGTTCAAGTGATGCCTATAGCAACAAGAGAAGAAGTTAATGATGATGATCATGAAACTTCAGATCAAGTTACTACAGAACTTCGTAGATCAACCAGAGTGAGATCCGCACCAGAGTGGTACGGTAATCCTGTTCTGGAGGTCATGTTACTTGACCATGACGAACCTACGAACTATGAGGAAGCGATGATGAGCCCAGATTCCACGAAATGGCTTGAGGCCATGAAATCTGAGATGAGATCCATGTATAAGAACAAAGTATGGACTTTGATTGACTTGCCCAAAGATCGGTGAGCCATTGAGATTAAATGGATCTTCAAGAGAAAGACGGACGCTGATAGTAGTGTTACTATCTACAAAGATAGAATTGTCGCAAAAGGTTTTCGACAAGTTCAAGGTGTTGACTACGATGAGAGTTTCTCACTCGCATCTATGCTTAACTCTGTCCGAATCATGTTAGCAATTTCCACATTTTATGAAATCTGGCAAATGGATAAACAAAACTACATTCCTTAATGGATATATTAAAGAAGAGTTGTATATGATGCAACAAGAACGTTTTGTCAATCCTAAAGGTGCTAAAAAATATGCAAGCTCCAGCGATCCATCTATGGACTGGTGCAAGCATCTCGGAGTTGGAATATACGCTTTGATAAGTTGATCAAAGCATATAGTTTTATACAGACTTGCCGTGAAGCCTGTATTTACAAGGAAGTGAGTGGGAGCACTACAACATTTCTGATAAGTATATGTGAATGACATATTGTTGATCAGAGATAATGTAGAATTATTCTGCAAAGCATAAAGGAGTGTTTGAAAGGAGCTTTTCAAAGAAATACCTCAGTGGAGCTGCTTACATATTGAGCATCAAGATCTATAGAGATAGATCAAGACGCCTGATAAGTTTTTCAATGAGTACATACCTTGACAAGATTTTGAAGTAGTTCAAAATGGAACAGTCAAAGAAAGAGTTCTTGCTTGTGTTACAAGGTGTGAAACTGAGTAAGACTCAAATCCCGACCACAACAGAAAATAGAAAGAGAATGAAAGTCATTCCCTATGCCTTGGCCATAGGTCTATAAAATATGCCATGCTGTGTACCAGATCTATTGTATACCCTACACTGTTTTTGGCAAGGGAGTACAATAGTGATCTAGGAGTAGATCACTAGACAGCGGTCAAAAATTATCCTTAGTGGAATAAGGATATGTTTCTCAATTATGGAGGTGACAAAAAGGTTCGTCCTAAAGGGTTACGTCGATGCAAATTTTGACACAGATCCAGATGACTCTAAATCTCAATCTGGATACATATTGAAAGTGGGAGTAATTAGCTAGAGTAGCTCCGTACAGAGCATTGTTGACATAGAAATTTGCAAAATACTTACGGATCTGAATGTGGCAGACCCGTTGACTAAACTTCTCTCACAAGCAAAACATGATCACACCTTAGTACTCTTTGGGTGTTAATCACATAACGATGTGAACTAGATTATTGACTCTAGTAAACCCTTTGGGTGTTGTTCACATGTCGATGTGAACTATGGGTGTTAATCACATGATGATGTGAACTATTGGTATTAAATCACATGGCGATGTGAACTAGATTATTGACTCTAGTGCAAGTGGGAGACTGAAGGTAATATGCCCTAGAGGCAATAATAAAGTTATTATTTATTTCCTTATATCATGATAAATGTTTACTATTCATGCTAGAATTGTATTAACCGGAAACATAATACATGTGTGAATACATAGACAAACAGAGTGTCATTAGTATGCCTCTACTTGACTATCTCGTTGATCAAAGATGGTTATGTTTCCTAACCATAGACATGAGTTGTCATTTGATTAACGGGATCACATCATTAGGAGAATTATGAGATTAACATGACCCATTCCGTTAGCTTAGCACACGATCGTTTAGTATGTTGCTATTGCTTTCTTCATGACTTATACATGTTCCTATGACTATGAGATTATACAACTCCCGTTTACCGGAGGAACACTTTGTGTGCTACCAAACGTCACAACGTAACTGGGTGATTATAAAGGTGCTCTACAGGTGTCTCCGAAGGTACTTGTTGGGTTGGCGTATTTCGAGATTAGGATTTGTCACTCCGATTGTCGGAGAGGTATCTCTGGGCCCTCTCGGTAATGCACATCACTTAAGCCTTGCAAGCATTGAAACTAATGAGTCAGTTGCGGGATGATGTATTACAGAACGAGTAAAGAGACTTGCCGGTAACGAGATTGAACTAGGTATTGAGATACCGACGATCGAATCTCGGGCAAGTAACATACCGATGGCAAAGGGAACAAACGTATGTTGTTATGCGGTCTGACCGATAAAGATTTTCGTAGAATATGTGGGAGCCAATATGAGCATCCAGGTTTCGCTATTGGTTATTGACCGGAGACGTGTCTCGGTCATGTCTACATAGTTCTCGAACCCATAGGGTCCGCACGCTTAACGTTACGATGACAGTTATTATGAGTTTATATGTTTTGATGTACCGAAGGTTGTTCGGAGTCCCGGATGTGATCACGGACATGACGAGGAGTCTCGAAATGGTCGAGACATGAAGATTGATATATTGGAAGCCTATGTTTGGAAATCGGAAGTGTTCCGGGTGAAATCGGGATTTTACCGGAGTACCGGGAGGTTACCGGAAACCTACGGGAGGTAAAATGGGCCTTAGTGAGCCTTTACGGAGAAGAGGAGAGGCGGCCAGGGCTGGGCCGCGCGCCCCCCCCCTAGTCCGAATAGGACAAGCAGAGGGGGGCGGCACCCCTCCTTCCTTCTCTCCCTCCTCTTTCCCCTCCCGAATCCTATTCCAACTAGGAAAGGGGGGGGAGTCCTACTCCTGGTGGGAGTAGGACTCCTCCTAGCGCGCCCTCTCCCTGGCCGGCCGCACCCCCCCTCCTTGCTCCTTTATATACGGGGGCAGGGGGCACCCCAAAGACACAACAATTGATCAAGTTGATATTTTAGCCGTGTGCGGTGCCCCCCTCCACCATAGTCCACCTCGATAATATCGTATCAGTGCTTAGGCGAAGCCCTGCGATGGTAGAACATCAACATCGTCACCACGCCGTCGTGCTGATGAAACTCTCCCTCAACACTCGGCTGGATCGGAGTTCGAGGGACGTCATCGGGCTGAACGTGTGTTGAAGTCGGAGGTGTTGTGCGTTCGGTACTTGATCGGTCGGATCGTGAAGACGTACGACTACATCAACCGCGTTGTGCTAACGCTTCCGCTTTCGGTCTACGAGGGTATGTAGACAACACTCTCCCCTCTCGTTGCTATGCATCACCATGATCTTACGTGTGCGTAGGATTTTTTTTGAAATTACTACGTTTCCCAACACTAACTTCTTAGCATAACAAGAGACTATACATGCATGCTTCGGGAATCACAAACCTTAACACTAATATTCTTACTAAACCACAATCATTCACTAGTACCTCCCACATAATACCATCTTTATATCGCAAAACTATTGCAAGAAATCAAATTTATCATATTTAGTGTTCTACATAAAAGTTATTATTATATCTCTCTTGAATACCTAGCATATTAGGACCAATTTCATAACCCGTGCATATTGCCATTACTATTATCAAACTCTTAAAATGATATAAGTGAAGCGTGAGAGTAAAACTATTTCTTTAAAATATAACCACTCTCGTCCTCTAAAAGATATAAGTGAAGAACTAGAGCAACTATCTAGCTCAAAAGATATAAATGAAGTACAAAGAGTATTCTAAAAAACCATTGTTTGTTTATATTTTACATGAGTCAAGCCACGATATGATCCGATATCGTTATATTAACAAGTCGAGCCGTGCTAGCTCGTCATTTAGACGAGCTCTAGCGAGTCAAGCTGAGTTAGCTCGACTCGGCTTGAATTCCGCCCCTACCTGTAGTGTTCGCCTGCCTCATAATGGAGGAAAATCAACGTCATTGACCTAGACATTTTCCTTTAGGAAAGATCATTTGATGCTAAACTGAAAAAAATAACTAAGCAAGGGCGACCTTATTGCTTCTGATAGAAGTTCCTTTCTGAAATGAACTACCTAAAATCTACCTTTGCTCCTACATGAAGGCGCCATGTACGCAACAATATGGTATGTTATTGCTATCTTTCCACTCCGCATATGTACCTAAAACCCTTAAAGCCCTGCCGTTGATGGTTAATGCCCTAATTTTCCCTAGCAAGTACCAACCCCGACACCCTACATTCCCCTTCTATATATCCTCCTCTCTCCTGTGAGTTAATGACAATGAGAGGCGGCAATTTTTTTTTATATGTGGAAACTACAATTGTTTGTCTACATTTTACATGAGTCAAGTCAAGCTTTGATCCAAAGTTGTTAAATTAACAAATCGAGCCGAGGGAGCTTGTTATTTAAACGAGCTCTAGCAAGTTGAGATGAGTTGGCTGGACTCGGCTCAAATTCCACCCCTAGCCACAGTGGCTGACAGGCTCGTAATGGAGGAAAATCAACGCCATTGGATCTTTATCCTAATCTAGATCTTTTCCTTACGAAAAGATTGACTGATACTAAACTGGGAAAACAGCTGAGCGGTGACGACCTTATAGCTTCTGACAGAAGTTCCTTTCTCAAATGAACTACCTGAAATCTACCTTCGCCCCTAAGACTAATACATGGAGGTACCATGTACGTAATAGTTTGGTATGCTATCTTTCCACGCCGCGTATGTACCCAAAACCCTCCGCCACACCACGCTATAAGTTAAAACGCTTTCGCGTTTTCTTCACTGTCAAGTTCAAGAAAAGTTCATTTCAAAGAAAAAAAATGTTCAAGAAAAGTTGACAGATATTTTCTTCTTCTCAGCTGCTGCACATGTGATAAGTAGCTAGCACCCAAGATACGGCAGCCACGCAAAGCCGCACATGCTCAACAGAACAACAAACGCTCCTTGTCACCTTCCAAAATGGTGTGCGGGCGTGCGGTCTCCTGCCACTCCAGCAGCTAGCTCACTCCACTCGCACCGCACGCATCGGCAAAGCGAGCCTCCCAGGATGGACGCCAGCGCGCGCGCCCGTGGCGCGTAGCTGGTGATCGATCACGCCGGCCGCGGGCGCGGGCAAAGCGCCGAGAGCGCCGCGCGGCCGTTAGAGCCCTTTCCTCTCCCCGGACGAAATTAACCAGAGCTGAACTGGCGCAAGGCACGCATGGAGAACCGGACACCTCCCCCCACCGGGGCGAGGCGTGCGGGCCACGCGGGGGCACCGGCTTTGGGTTTCCCAGCGTGGCACACGAGGCCAACGGCCAGGGAGGGGCCTTTATATGCCCCGCCATTGCCGCGCTCCCCAACCGCGCAGATCGATCTCCATTCCGCACCGCCTTGGGTGGGAGGTTCTTGGATCCGGACTAACAAACGCCGGCCGTGTTTGGGAGGGCCTCGTTCCTAGCCTATCTCGTCGAGAGGATGGCGACGGCGAGCATGGTTGGCATGCCCAAGAGCCCCCGGTCGGTGGCCTTCGGGACGGCTGCCTCGCCCTTCGGGGACAGGAGGAAGGCCCGGTTCTGCGTCGCGGCGTGCGGCAGGGACGACCAGCAGCCGCCCCCGTCGATGGCCGCGGTGCCGGCGTCGCTGCGGGCGATCCAGGCCAAGAGGAAGATGGCGGCGCAGGCGCGTGGGGTGCCGCGGGCGACGAGCGCGGCAGGGTGCGCGGTGGCCGCGCTCGCCGCCGCGGTGGAGGCCGTGCAGGGCGCGGCGGTCGGGGGAGCCTCCGGCGCCGCGCGCGGCGCCGGGGATGCCGTAGCGTGGGTCTTCCAGAAGGTGCACTTCGAGTCGCCCGACCTCGCCGTGGGACTGCTCGGTATCGTCGCGTCCTGCCTCGGCACGGCCGTGGAGATGGAGATGGAGCGGATTAGGGCCAAGGAGATCGAGGAGGCGGCCAGCAAGGCCAAACCCGCCGCCGCTGTCGACGACGACGATGACAACGGCGAAGACGCGGAGGAGGCAGACGATCTAACGATGCTGGTGGGGATGGAAATGGAGAAGGAGCTCTGGGCCAGGATCGGCATCCATCATGACGACGACGACGACATGCCGCTGGGCGACAACGACGACGAGCAGGAGGCCATTGAGACCGCCCGCGCCGGCATACGGAAGGCCGCGTACGAGCGGATCATTGCCACCTCCGAGGCCAACTCGCTCATCCTATCCAACTACGCGCAGCTCCTCTACGAGTTCGACAAGGATCTCGACAGGTAAATACGCCGCCATGGTCTTGAACATTGATTCTCATGCATTCCGCCAAGATGCACCTGATTAATTTGTACGTACGTGTCATGGTCCTTACCCGCCGTCTCGATCGACCTCGGTGACCACTGCAGGGCGGAGGACTATTTCAAGCGTGCAGTGGCCATCGAGCCGCCCGACGGCGAGGCGATGCGGAGGTACGCGGTGTTCCTCTGGCAAGCCCGCGGCGACCTGGCCGGCGCGGAGGACATGTTCACCGGCGCCATCGACGAGGAGCCGGACAGCAGCCACCACCGGAGCAGCTACGCGTGGTTCCTCTGGATGACCGGCGGTGTGGAGACCTGCGTCATCGACTCCGGCAACAACAACGACACCGAATGAAGCCAATCGCCGGAGCAAGGGCCACCCGCGCAATCTCGAGCTAAAGACAATTAAAGACCGACCTCGCCGGCAGGTGCCTGGCCGGCGAGGCTGCCGGCCATTTTAGATGGTGCATCTAGGTATATATTGCGCACTGTCGGTGAGCAGCATCGGCCCTTGTAGGGGCCAAGTTATACTAGGGTGCGCGTGCGAGCATGGCATGCAGGAGCCAAAACCAAGGGAAGGCGAATAATGTTGATGTTGTCAAGCAAGCGCACATATAAAGTACAGTAGGGCCTCATCAAATCATGTGTGGATTTGGAATAAAGCATGCATGCATCATCAGTGATGGCATGCTGTTGCTGAATTGTGAACAATATCTATATGTAAAGAACAATATGAAATGCATAAGGTTTTTCATTTGCTGTAAGTTGTGTTTGCACAGATCAAGTGCAGCTGTGGTATGATATTTACGGTATACAAAAGCTTGTACATACATATTTTCAGAGGGGGGGAGGGGGGTTGTCATCCTGCTGGTGCTCTATAACAGACCTGACTTACTAATCTTTACCGGACGATGGATGTCGATGCTGCCATAAGTGCAGCTATGACTGAATCATCTGCATCCCAGCTCCAATCTTGTGTCTTCATTGATGCTGGTGTTTCTGCAAAGCTTCTGAAGGTCAATGTAGCCAATGAGTGTGTCCTCGAAATCGACGTCCTTCATATTAGCTTCATCGAAGGTTGATCCCGACAAGACGGTGTTCTTGAAGATTGCACCTTCGAGGTCGGCTTTTCCAAAATTGGCACGGTCTATCACTGCATTCGTGAAGTTCGTGCCTGAAAGCATTTCAAAGACAAGTATTTATCTTTATGTTCATAATCTAGCATGCTCGATGCAAAGATCTCAAAGGTTCAGTGTTTGGGAGCAAGTGCAACAACTCAGTGTGGTGAATAACACAAGCATTTTACACCCTGCCTAGTATACGCAATGTAGCAATGATCAATGCAAAGGTACATCTGAAGAGCTCAAGTATTAGGAAGCCATGCAGCAATGAATAATGCATTGTGGTTAAAAAAACGATTAAGGTGTGTAGTTCTGTTTCTGTTACCTTTGAAACTTGCACCAACAGCATAGGCCTTGGACATGACAACTTCTGTCAAGTCAGCACCATCAAACTTTGCGCCTGACATCAAAGCCGCAGACAGAGTCTTGCCTTTAAGATTATCTTTGTCATTTGTGAAATCACAGAACCGGAGATCAAGCACCTTGTCATACACCCCATTTGCCTGACCAATTGTGTTCCCAACAAATGCAGCCTCGCATCTCTTTGGATCTGTTGATAGTGGAGGCAACCTCTAACAACCAAAGCAAACAGGGAACAGTGTTATCTCAGAGAACTTTTCCTACTCGACAAATTATCTCAGAAAATATATTAGAAAAAAAGGAAAATGTAGGATTGCAGTGGCATGTCCACCCGGATCCTACAGGATTTTATCTGCACCAAAGTGTCTTTGATTGTACCATAGAAAAAACAAAAGCTTTTTCACATGAGGTTGGAGTGGATGTAAATTTTTCCTTTGAAATGCAGTGTAGTGGATTCCTTAGGAAAAAATCCTATGGGATTCAGTCCTCCACAATTACTATGAAAATCCTTTGAATCAAAGAGGCCCTAAAACCGGAGAAAGGAAGTTAAGCTCTAATGCTAGAAGGCAGTTTTCCAGAACAGTACTATAGTGCCAAACTGACGACTATATATTCAGGTTAGACTTGTAGGATTGTAAAATGAAGTGCACTTCTCTAACAGATATGACAGTGATTTTTAGATGAAATCTGGTTTCACAATACAAAAGACATCAGCATATATAAAGTATTCCTGCAGTGAAAATTGCCACGCCACAGTCAGTTAATTCTGATTAAAGTATGCAGCAAGACGATGATTTCTAAAACAGATGGTATTTCCTGCTTCTCTAGAGTTGAGTTGTATCAGTAACCGAGTCTAGATACAAATGAAACCCCAAATTAACATATAACCCTCTGTCCCAAAATATAAGACATATAAGGTTTGCCCTAACTCAAAGTTTTATAAGTTTGACCAAGTTTCTTACAAAATTATTGATACCTACAATAGCAAATCAACATCAATAGTTTCACCATAAAATATATTTTCATAACATATTTATTCGGTATTGTAGATATTGACATTCTTACTGTAAACCTGGTCAAACTCAGAAAACCTTTACTTATGACAACTTATACGCCTTATATTTTGGAGTACAAGATAGTAACAAATACAACAGAGTTCTTGGTAAGTACTCCCTCCGTTCCTAAATATAAGTCTTTTTAGAGATTTCACTATGGACTACATGCAGATGTATGTAGACATATTTTAGAGTGTAGATTCATTCATTTTGCTCTGTATGTAGTTCCCTATTGAAATCTTTAAAAAGACTTATATTTAGGAACGGGGGGAGTAACTTGCAGTAGTGCACATTACATACTGTGGTAAGTGGAGTACTCTGTTGTGACCTCATGGACGCTTCCGGGACCCTCGCCCGTCCTCCCCAGGGCGAATCAGGGGCGACTAGGGTTTCCCCGGCGGCGCCACCCCATCCACCCTCTCCCTCCCTTGCCACCACCCAAGGTGAATGCCGGGCAAGCCGGTTTGGACGCCGATGAAGGTGGCGGTGAGGTTCTTGTTGCTTCATTCCTTCGCAAAGAACTCTGGTTGTCGGGGTGGCAGCCCCGGATGGCGAGGTGGCATTGCCTCCGCGACAGGCGGCGTGTGGAAGTGCTAGCCGGCTTCCTTGTGCATGGGCAGTGAGGAGTCGACAGGTAGTAATCGTGGCACGGATTTTCTCTCTATCGCTCCAGATCTGAAGGTCAGGGTCATCTCCCCCTTAGTTTACTCCCCCTGCCGGCTTTGCCTATTAGCAGCCATCGGTCGCTGGATACGGAGAAGGCGGGGTGTTGGTTGTGTAGGCTTGAGACCAGGGGTAAATCCTTGGTCGGTTGCTCCGGCCATGGAGGCAGCGATGCACAAGTGAGCCACCTTCCTCCTTGCAGGCGCCGCCGAGGTCTCTTTTCTCCACCCCCCATCCCAGTTCCCAGGTGAAAGCCCAAAAACCCACCTCGGTTTGGGCGGCGGCGGCACCTTGTGCATCGTGACCTTCATGGAGGAACCGTCTCGGCATGTTTTGGTTCTTTGGGTAAGTGGTGATGCGGTTGGTTGGCACTCGGTGGCTGTTGAGTCCGAACGGCGGCAAATCAATGGAGGTCCATAGGTCCAGCAAGTCCCCCACTTATCTTTGGGGTGGTGGTCTTCGGTGGCCAGGAGCGTGCCTGTGTCCAGACGGTGCAACGCCTTCGAGCCTTGGCGGAAGGGGATAGGGTTCCCCTTCCCAGTGGTAGCAACGTGGGGGGCACTGTGGATGCCTGAGCTCTGCGATCGATAGGTCTGTGCCTCAATACTCAGATATTCCTAGCTGCGCCTATGTGATTCTGCAGCTTCCTTCTTCGGCGATTATTCCCAGTGGCTTTCCCTATGTTTTCGGTCGTCCAAGGGCAGCGGCAATGCAGCTTGTGTGTGTGTGTGTGGCGGGGGGGGGGCTTCCCGCGTGAAGATGGCCATGCACAATGGCTGCTCTAGGTTCGAGGCTGGCATCTGTTCTAGCCCTCGGTTGAGCGCTTCTACGATCCGATGGTGTGACGCCTTCGATCCTAGGCAAAGGGATGGGGTTCCTCTTCGACAGTAGACAAGGAGGTGTTGGGTGCCTCCAGTCCAGTGGATCAGGTTTGTTCATGATTCTTTCAGATTATAGGCTTATCCTTGAAGCTTCTTCTGCTTGTCTGTTCTTTTGTAACAGAGTGCAGCGGGCTTCGACATTACTAGCAGTGCACTCTGTTTTTTCTCTTTGTGTTCTTGTAGTGTGCGTTGTGTTGTAAGCAGATCAGTCAGCTCCCTTGTATCTTTCGGCCGATGTTGCTTGGTGCCATGTAATCCCTCGCCGGTTGATGGTTTCGCTAATTCAATGTCTTCCTTCTAAAATACACTATGTTGAAAAATTATTTTAAGCCTTCACCTTCAGGTTAATTAAACCACTATTATTTTCTCCAAAACCAGTACCTTCTTCAGACTATCACTATTCATTAGCTAATCTCCAGCAGTTTTCAAGAGTAGCATTTGTATGGAGAATTAAACCCAGTATTTAGAAAGTAATTTTCCAGCTGGCTAGTATATTTGATCGAATCAAAAAAGTGAAACCCAATACATTTCCCAATATCAAATTTGAGCAAAAGCTTAGGTCACAAGAGGTGTCATTTTATAGGGACCAAAATTCCATCTAAAATTGCGACTTCTCCTGTCCTCATCTGCCACCAAATCTTAACGCGACGTGAGTCTATTTATGCTAGCGCTTAGCGATCGTTGGGTTCTACAAATTTCCTCTCAATTAATTAAGTAAGAAATACGAAGGCGATTGGAATCGCGCAATGCCCGTGGTGGAGACGGAGGAAACCACCAACCTGGCCAGCGGCGATGACCGGGCTGGGGGCTGACGTGACGGCCCAGGCTGCGAGCAAGCCGCACGCGAATCCTCCCACGGCCTTGGCGCGGCCGCCGCTCCCGGCTCCCCCCGCGTCGGCCAAGCACGTCACGCGGCACCCCCTCGGCTGAAGCTGCAGACGTAGAGCAGAGCCGCCGCGCGCAGTGGCCGGCGAGGCGAGGCAAGACGAGACCATGTCAATGCAATGCGGGGAGCGCGGCTGCCTGGCTGAGAGGAGAAGAGAGGGGGTGGTGGGTCTGTACGTACGTGTGCGGCGCGCGCGGCGTGGTGACGGGAAAGGGGGGAGATGGAAGGGATCATGGTCTTTCTTATCCTCCCAAGGCTTATCCCGGTTTCGTCTCTCGTCCGCTTGACGACCACGGGCCCACGTGACCGGCGAGACTGGTAAAAAATGGCCAACAGTAGTTTAAGAAAGGGCACTAATCTGCGCCGGGGCACTGGCCCAACCGTTCGGCCGATCGCGTCAGGGCCGTTGGATTTAAGCCGCGTGGGCCATTGGATCTGGCGGAAAAAAAGAGTTTGCTCTGCAGCTTTTTCTTCCTTTCGCTGGAATCACATCTCCCACTCGGTTCGTGCATCCTCTCCCATCCGGTGGCTGACCTCGTCGCCAGTCCCACCTCCGCCGGCCGTCCTCGTCACCGGTCCCCATCCTCGCCAGCCATCCTCGTCGCCGGTCCCCACCTTCGCCGTCCGTCCTCGTCGCCGCCTTGACCCATGAAATAGTTGCACCTGCGGTGGTAGCTCTCAGCAGCGACAGGTGAAGCTCAGGTTGCAGCTCCGCCGCCGCTCCGAGCCGCAACCATGTCACCATGGCCACACCCAACCATTCCTTTCTCCTTCATCATCCACGTGCAGATATATTTTGCTTCAACCATGGTTCATTTTTGCTACGACCGATGACAGGAATCGGTACAACCATTTATGTCGACAGTCACGGCGGCGACCACAATTTGCTTCAACCTTCGTCGGGTTTTGCTGGGAGTAGCAAGACATCGAACTGGTTGTAGCTTTTCCCGCTGCCGATTGCAGCAAAAAATCGCATGCATCTCCTACCGGTGAAGGTCGCATCTCCGGCGAAGGAGTGCCACCATTACATCAACGGTGAGGTGCCAGTTCTAGCTTTCTGTCGCCAGGTTAAAGCTTTTCAAAAGTAGGGTTGAAGCTTTTCATGTCAACAATTGCAACTTTTTCGTTGTGTGCTTGCGGGTTGAAGCTTACTATAAAGCTAGTTGAAGCTTTTTATAAAACCGGTTGAAACTTTTCAATTCAACGGTTGAAGCTTTCCAAAATAATGGTTGTAGATTTTTTTTTTCATTCATAGTGGTGGGTTGAAACTTCTCTACTCCACCGTTTGAAGCTTTTTCAAATATGGGTTGAAGCTTTCACATGAACTATTGAAGCTTTTTTTAGTTGTACGGGGTCCGTCGAAGCTTTTTCAAACTATAGCTGAAGCTTTCATATGAACGATTGTAGCTTTTTTCAGTGCATGGTGTCTTGTTGAAGCTTTATATACCGCTGGTTGAATCTTTCGAATCGAACGGTTGTAGATTTTTTGGTCGTCGGTTGCAACATCGGGGGAGGAGCAAAATGCTTTCAATTTCGTTTGGAAGAAGATGGTTGCAGCAGCAGGGAGAGGAGGGCGCGCCGCCATGCTGGTAGCATACCGGTGGACGGTTCCAACAGCTCTCGGATGGCTTATCCATGGCGGCTTTCAACTCCAGCTCATCGGGGCGGAAGGAACCTGCAGCCGCGGGCAGCGGAAAGAAGTGGGCATGGCGCTGATATTGAAGGTATGGACCTGCGCGGGATTGGGGCTAGCTGGCGGTGAGATCTGAAGGATGAAGAGGAGGGGCGTGGCCACCCCCATGCGTGGATGCGGCTAAGAGAGAATTTAGGAGGAAGAAGGGGATCGGGAGGACAAAGGTAGAAGGGGATCGGGAGGACGAAGGTAGCGAGTAAGAAGAGGATTGGGAGGAAGAAGATAAGGCAGGGGCAGGTGGGTCACGCGAGGCGTACGATGGCCTCGACCGTGTGGCTCGCGCGGGACCGGCCAAAAGTTTCGGCCGATGCGCCACGTAGAAACATTTCCCTTTAAGGAATTGATCGAACAGGCGGCTGCCACAAATCTACCGACTGATTTCGGTCGTCGCCCGTCCGATTCATTCTTCCCAACCCTTAGGTACGTCAATGTGCGCACGTCTTTCTCTCACATCGCATCCAACCAGGCCCCCTTTGCTTCGATCACGTAGCACCGCCAGTCGCTGGCGAGCATCCATCGCACCATCGGAGAGCCGCCGTCGAGAGCTCCATAGCAACAGCACAGGCATGGAGAGTGCCTGTGACACTAATAGGAGAAAGCCTACTAGTAGCGTTGGTTCTTGGGCTAGCAGTAGCGCGGGTTGGCATGCGCTACTACTACCCTACATAGCAGTAGCGTTGGTTATTCCGGCGCTACTGCTACAACTAACTATCAGTAGCGCTGGTTGGGACCCATGCTACTACTTGAGGTTCCTGTTTTTTCCTCCTGCGCATTGACAATGTATTTGTACAGATTTTATACAGTAGTCTCATCATATGATTTTATGAGCATGATGAGTTATTATATATATCAGTGGGTGAAATAAACGTGGATTAGATTCAAATGGAGGCAACATGGTGCAGATCGAAAGTATATATAATAACTCATCATGCTCATAATGATATAACAACTCAGCATCATCATCATAATAATAACTCATCATAGTTTTCATAATAACAAGTCATACTCATTATTATCATAGTCGTCTAACAACTTCTACCCGTTATCATAATAACAAGTCATACTCATCACCATCATAGTCATCTAACCAACCCTAGTTAATTGTTCTTAGCACATGATCATGAGTATTAGCTAGGACCTGCTATCCTCTCTAACGTAAAATATCATAAAACAACATAGCTCCTGACTCTCCATTATGGAGAATAGAGATTATCCTGTCTTTAATTCGTGGGCTTCGCACCATGTTGCCTCCAAGTAGCTCCCTGGGGCTATTCATAACTTCTTTCCATCCTTTGATTGTGAGGTCTTCATCTCTTTTAGAAATTGTGTATCCACAACAAGCTTTTAAATAGCGTCCGCGACCTTCGCTATTGCGGCCGCAATAGCGGTAGCGTCACCCTTCCGCTATTTTGTTTAAGGTTGCGTTAGAAAATAGTGTGTTGTCATGATGCGGGCGCAATATCACTTGTTAGACCGCTATATTGTCCGCTATCTGCAATATCGCCCGCTATATAAGTCCTTGTTGTTCTTTTGTGTAATCTATTTTGGTAAATGTGTCTTGCTTGCCTGGTTTTGCACGACCAAATGTTGTTCAATTATAGTTTATATTGTTATATAAATGATGATTTATCAAATTAAGTGCCATATTTTTGTCAATGGCTTAGAAAAATACACAACAATCTCAAATTTATGAGTGTTTTTTTAAAATTGGCTATGTGGACATAGCACCCGCAATATCACCCGCTATCCGCATTCCGCTACGTGGACCCTAATCCGCAACCAGTCCGGTATCCGCTATTTAAAAGCTTGATCCACAGTGAACAACCGTAGGCAGACCTGGTCGTACGCTCATAATATCAATATCACCTTTCGTATGCATCAGATGAGGCACACAATCCTTCAGGATTTTCTGTTCAAAAGCATAATAATAATAATAATAATAATAATAATAATAATAATAATAATAATAATAATGTAAGCAATGTAGTTTAACTTTAACTATAAGAATGTATGCAAAAGATGCATTGGTTTCATAATAGTAAAAAAAATCTTACCATGTCATCTCCATGGATGTTGTCTGTAACGCCTCATATGTAACCTTCCCGAATTGTACTCCAACTCTTGCCGTTTCCGGCATTAAGTTATATTTAATTCTCGGGTTCGGGTTTTTGTCTCCGTGTGTTGTTTTGTTTTTCGTGCATCTCATATCATGTCATCACGTGCATCGCATTTGCATACATATTCATCTCATGCATTCGAGCATTTTCCCCGTTGTCCATTTTGCATTCCGGCGCTTCGTTCTCCTCCGGTGGCCATTTCTAGCTTTCTTTCGTGTGTGGGGGTTAAACATTTCCGGATTGGACCCAGACTTGTCATGCGGCCTTGGTTTACTACCGGTAGACCGCCTGTCAAGTTTCGGGTCATTTGGACTTCGTTTGATACTCCAACGGTTAACCGAGGGACCGAAAAGGCCTCGTGTGTGTGCAGCCCAACACCCCTCCATTTTGGCCCAAAATCCACCAAACTCTGCTCCATCGTCTCGGTCGTTCGATCACGATCGTATGGGCAAAAACCGCACCTCATTTGGACTCTCCTAGCTCCCTCTATGCCTATATATACACCCCCCCATTCCAAATCTCAGATTCTCCCCGTCCTCCTCCTAAAAAAAAGATCATCCCCACCGGATTCGCCGCCGACGGACGTGTCCGGGCGGAGCCGGACAACGTCCGCCGCGCAGCCCGTCCAATCGCCGCCTGCCACGTGGGCTGGCGCCCACATCGCCGCAGCCAGGCCCGGGAGGCCCGAGGCTGGCCCCCGAGGCCCAGCCGGCTCGCCCCGCTGCCCGTCTCCTCTCGCCGCCGCCTCCCTCGGCTCAGGCCGCCGCCGCCGCCGCGGGCCACGCCGCCGTCCCTGCCGGAGGTCGCCGCCGCCCCGGAGCTCCGCGCCGCCGTGCCTCGGGAGCCGCACCACCGCACCGGCCTCGCCCTCTCCTTCCGCCGGCCAAGCCCCTCCCCTCCCTCGACACCGGCGAGCTCAAAAACCGGCCGTGAACAGTAACTCCAGCGGCCTCGGTATCCGTGCCCGATCCAGATCTGGATCTGGGATATTTCGGTTGACTTTCTCCTCCCGAAACCCTATTTTTCGAGCAATCTTTGACTGATGATATCTCCGCATCCGTAGCTCCGATTTGGGCATATGATATATCAAAATCTTCGTCTCGACGAGTACATCATTTCATTCCATTGCATCATTTGAATTTGAGGTCATCTTGTTGCCCAAAATGCTGTTGGAAGGAGGCATCATGAGTTAAATTGCAGATCCGTTAGTTCATCATGCACTTTTGTCATTTTTGCCATGTTTAATCCGTGCATGATATGCCTGTGCCCCTTTGGGATGAATTGTTAAGCATGTTGTCTTCTTTCCAGAGGTGCCTCCCATGCATTTTTAGGATGTGTGTGTTGTCTTGTGCAAGCTTGCGAAGTAGGGTACCTGAGTTTACTGATTTCAGAGACTTAGTGAAAATCACTAAGTCTGGGATGTTTTAGTTCACGATGCTATATGTCCGGCTTGTTTCCTAGTGATCCGTTCCTCTTTTGAGGATGATTAGTAAGAGTGATTTGTTATGCTTGTTGTTCTTAATCCATCCATGTCTTTACTTGTTATGTTGGAGCACCCTAGGTTGACTCAATCGAGCTCAACTTTTGCATAGTTGTTGTTTTGGGCAGATTACGAACTCTTTTGCGATTTTGCCGGAGTTATTGCTAGTGATCCATGCATGCTATGCCATTGTTCTTGCCATGTCTAGCTAGCATTTTGTGCCTTCTTAATGGATATATGCTTTCCTTGCCATGACTTGCACCGTAGTGAGTGCATCGAGCTCGTTTACATGCCTCCGTGAGTTATATTTCAGCATGTCCCAGTTTTCACTAAGTCTGAAAACTGATTGTGTTTCATCGATGTTCGTGTGCTCGGTAGAGTATTTTGTGAACCCTTTTGGCCCCAGGTCATTTTGGGTGTTTTGTTAAGCTTGTTGAGTAGCTCCATGCCATGCTCTTACTTGCCATGTTCAGATTTTTCTTCATGTTGTTTTGCTGCTCCGAAGAGAGCATCGTGGTCTGAAATTTCAGACTAGCGTTAATTTCGCTAAGTCTGAAATCTGTTTTGCTTATTCAGTTTTTCCATGCTTGTTTGAAGCCCTTAATGGATGAATTTTCCTATGCCTCAGTCCTGGTGATTTGTTAAGCTTCTTGAGTACATCACTGCCATGCAATTTGTTTTCATGTTTGGTGGCTGTAGCATGTTCATTTTGTTGCATTTAGGAGCCTACTTGCTGTAAATCGCAGATCGGTTCGTTTAGTAAAACGCTTGCCATTTCCAAACCGTAGCTGCGATCGCCATGATCTTTATATCGTTTTCAGGGGATTTCTTCCCCTCTATCCAGTGGCACACTTGGTTTTCCAAGTTGAGGCCAGGTTCATGCATTTCCTGTCACGTCTTGCATTTTGCATCCCGCATCGCATATCATCTTTGCATCTTATTGGTTGCCCTTGCACGTGGTTGATTGTATCCTTGTTGCTTGTTTGTGTTGTTGGGTAGAGCCGGGAGACAAGTTCGCTAACGAGGAGCCCGTTGAGTTTGCTTTTGAGGATCCAGTCAACTCTGACAACTGTGCAGGCAAGATGATCACACCCTTGAAATCACTACTATCTTTGCTATGCTAGTTTGCTCGCTCTTTTGCTTTGCCAATGCTACGATGCCTACAACTTGCTTGTCAGCCTCCCAATTGCCATGATTGAGCCTCTAACCCACCTTTGTCCTAGCAAACCATTGATTGGCTATGTTACCGCTTTGCTCAGCCCCCTTCTTATAGCGTTGCTAGTTGCAGGTGAAGATTGGAGCCGTTCCTTGTTGGAACACTTATTTACTTGTTGGGATATCATTATATTGCTATGTTATCTTTATTCATCTATATACTTGGTAAAGGGTGGAAGGCTCGACCTCTCGCCTAGTGTTTTGTTCCACTCTTGCCGCCCTAGTTTCCGTCATATCGGTGTTATGTTCCCGGATTGTTGCGTCCCTTACGCGGTTGGGCTATAATGGGAACCCCTTGATAGTTCGCCTTGATTAAAGCTTTTCCAGCAATGCCCAACATTGGTTTTACCATTTGCCACCTACCCCTTTTCTTTCCCTTGGGTTTCCGGAGCCCGAGGGTCATCTTTATTTTAGCCCCCACGGGCCAGTGCTCCTCTGAGTGTTGGTCCCACCGAGCGATGTCCGGGGCTACCAGGGGCAACTCTGGGCTGGCCTACCTGACGTCTGGCTCATCTGAGTGTGCCCTGAGAACGAGATATGTGCAGCTCCTATCGGGATTTGTCGGCACATTCGGGCGGTGTTGCTGGACTAGTTTTGACCTGTCGAATCATCTTGTTGTACCGGGATACCGAGTCTGATCGGTGGGTCCTGGGTGGAGGTCTATTCCTTCGTTGACCGTGAGAGCTTGTTATGGGCTAAGTTGGGACCCCCCTGTAGGGATTGATCTTTCGAAAGCCGTGCCCGCGGTTATGGACAGATGGGAATTTGTTAATGTCCGGTTGTAGATAACTTGGACCTTAAGTAATTAAAATGAATCAACTGCGTGTGTTGCCGTGATGGCCTCTTCTTGGCGGAGTCCGGGAAGTGGACACGGCGTTGGAGTTATGTTTGCGTAGGCAGCTCTATATAGTTTCCGCTCGTGCTTTGCCTCCTCTTCTCGCTCTACTTTGCGAATAAGTTAGCCACCATATATGCTAGTCGCTTGCTGCAGCTCCACTTACATTACCCCTTTCCTACCTATTAAGCTTAAATAGTCTTGATCGTGAGAGTGCGAGATTGCTGAGTCCTTTGTGGCTCACAGATTACTATTACACCAGATGCAGGGACCGATGATACCTCTCCGGATGGCGCGCTCGAGCTGAAGTGAGAGTACGACGAGGACTCTCGGCGTTACTATGTGTCGTTTCCTGATGATCAGTAGGGATGCCTATTCGGGGTTAGATTCAGGGCCTAGTCGCTTGTTGAGGGTCTTTTCTATTTTGGCACCGTAGTCGGGCCATGAGTGATTGTATGATGGATGTTATTTATGTACTTTGTTGTGACATGGCGAGTGTAAGCCAACTATGCTATTATTCCCCTTTATATTATATATGTACATGGGTTGTGTAATGATTCCCGACTTGCGACATTGCTTTCAATGCGCCTATGTCTCTAAGTCGTGCCTCGACACGTGGGAGACATAGCCGCATCGAGGGCGTTACAAGTTGGTAATCAGAGCCTTCCCCGACCTTAGGAGCCCCATTGCTTGATCGTTTTTAGCAGCCGAGTTGTGTCTAGAAAAATGTTTTGAGTCCTTAGGAATTATATATCGGAGAGCTTAGGAATTCTTTTTACTTCCCAGTCTCCTGATCGCTCTGGTAAGGCATCCTGACGTAGAGTTTTGACTCTTCTCTTCTCAAATTTCACTAAATTTTTTTTTAGGATCACGCGAGTATCTTGGTTTTGTTCCGATGGCTTATGATGAGAATACTGTCTTGGTGCCTCCTGTCAGGGGTTTAGTGGAAGTGTCCCGGGGAGTTGAGCTCTGAGGTGTTGTCATCATAATTCTATCGTTGCAATTCTGGCATACTTGAGATATGTGCTCGACATCGAAAATCTCCTTTATGCAGTTCGTTGGTGAGATAACCTCGACGCCACCCAGTACTGGGGCGGGAGTTCGGGAGTATCGCCATAACTTGTATAACGGATGCTTTTCGAAGGTTGAGATAGATGGTTTCCGAAGGTTTCTTGGTTATGTGTTGAAGGATGGATGCAGCTGGATGTAGGATTTGCTAGCTTGGGTGAGATATTATGCTTCCCCTGTATCCCCAACACGTGATTGCATAACCGGAAATTTTCGGGAGTTTCATAGGTGGGAATTCAAGTAGCCTTAGGATATCCTTCCAACAGATGTGTGATATGAAATTGGGGTTCGACGTCTAGTGGTTCGCCTATTCACGGTCGACTTTACAGTGGCCTCGTTGTGTCTTAAAGAGTCCTTGGCTATGCTGACTCGGGGACGCTTCGTAAGTCATGTGCACTGCCTTGTACATGATGGTGCTGTACGGTCGAGCCTGTGTAGGTCCTACCACGAAAACTTCGGACAAAATTTCTATCATGTGTTTGTTCCGGCTTATTCCGCAAGCCAACCCTTGGTTTTATTTTGAGTTGTGGTATTCGTTCTGCTTCGACGTCATATGTTGATTCCATTCCTCGTTGATGTACCTCTTCTACCTGATTCTTCGTGGCTTCGCAAGTTAGGAATATGTGACCACTTCAAGAGAAGTGCATTCGTTCATTTTGTTCGGATGTGAAGACTTTATGTTGCAATTTTCATTCCGTTGGATTCACCTTCATTATTTCTCTATTTGTGTGCTAACGGTGGTCAACCTCTTCAGGATGGCTCCCGCTAAGAGCACCAGTCAGAACCAGAATCAAGATCCTCCGCCACCTCCGCCTCCTCCAGAAGCATGGCAAGCTGTGATGGCTGCTACTAATGCAAATACACAGCTGATCATGCAAATCATCCAAGAGCGGAATCAAAGCAGTCAAGGAAATCAAGGCAACAACCAGAACCAATTTGCAACTCTGAATCAGTTCCTCGCAAATGGTCCAAAGACGTTCAGTAACTGCGTTGAGGCTACCGATGCTGATGATTGGTTAGTCGATCTGGGCAAGCATTTTGAATGCAGCAACGTCAGACCTGAAGATTTCGTCAAGTTCGCGTCTTTCCAGCTCAAGGATCAGGCCGCAGAGTGGTTTCAGCAGTACAGGGATTCCAGAGGTGGACGTTTGATCACTTGGGATGATTTCCGTCGTGATTTCCGAGCTCATCACATTCCTCAAAGTGTGACTGAAAGCAAACGTGAAGAATTCCGCAATCTGAAACAAGGCTCTTTGTCTGTCTATGACTACAACAAGTTGTTCCAGAAGCTCGCCCGTTTTGCCAAGCAGGATGTTCCTGATGAGAAGAGCATGATCTATCAGTTCAGGGGTGGTCTCCGTGAAGAAATTCAGCTCGCTCTTGTCCTCTTCGAGCCGCTGAGATACGATGAGTTCTACAACATGGCACTGAAGCAAGAGGCTGCTCAGCTAAGGTGTGATGCTTCCAGGAAGCGAGTCAGAGACACTACGCCTTCTTCCTCTACTCAAGTGGCCAAGCAGCAGAAGTATTGGCTTCCTCCTCCTCCATTCCGTCAGCCGTATCAGCAGAAGAGCAAAGGTGGCAGTGGTTCATCCCACCCACCCAACCCAGGCTTTCAGAACAAGACTCCGTCTCAAGCTTCAAGATCGAGTGCTCCGTACCACCGTCCGCTCTCAGAGGTCATGTGCAACAAGTGCCAACAGAAGGGTCACTATGCCAACAAGTGTTTCAACCAGAGGCGTCTTCCTCCTCCTCCTCCTCCTCCTGTCAGATCGGCAAGTACAGTTGTGGTCAAGCATAACCCCAAGTCCGCCAAGGTCAACTTGATGAACGCAGCTCAGGCAGAGGATTCGTCAGATGTGATCATGGGTAACCTTCCTGTTAATGATATTCCTGCAAAAGTTCTTTTTGACACGGGTGCTTCGCATTGTTTCATCTCGAGGCCATTTGTTTCTAAGCATGAGTTGCCCTTGCAAGATTTGCCTAGGCAGTTGTCTGTTGTTTCTCCGGGCAAATTCATGAGTGCAAGCGCTATTGTTCCGGATATTTCTATCACGTTGGGCGATCACAAGTTTCTCTCTTCTCCGGTGGTTCTTGGTAATTCTAATATCGATCTTATTCTTGGGATGGACTGGCTCTCTAAACATAAAGCTCACCTCGATTGCGCAGCCAAGCAGATTCAACTGACTCATTCCTCTGAAGATGTCATTGTTTTTGTTGCTCGGGATAATACCATCCGGTTGTTCTCTCTCAATGAAAAGGATGAATTGGATGCTATTTCGCAGATTCCGGTTGTTTGTGAGTATCAAGATGTCTTCCCTGAAGAACTCCCAGGCATGCCTCCAAACCGGCCGGTTGAATTTGTTATTGAACTTGAGCCCGGTACGGAACCTGTGTGCAAACGTCCCTACAAGCTCGGCCCCGAAGAGTTGAAGGAGTTGAAGAAACAACTCGATGTGCAAGAAAGAATGGGTCTCATTCGGCCTAGTACTTCTCCGTGGGGTTGTGGTGTTCTTTTTGTGAAGAAGAAGGATGGAACGGACCGACTTTGTGTTGATTATCGTCCATTGAACAAGAAGACCATCAAGAACAAATACCCACTTCCCAACATTAATGAGCTGTTTGAACAACTCAAGGGTGCCCAAGTATTCTCCAAGCTTGACCTCCGTATGGGTTATCACCAAATTCGTATTCGTGAGCAAGATATTCCAAAGACGGCGTTCAGAACAAGCTATGGGTCATATGAATACACTGTTATGTCTTTTGGCCTCGCCAATGCTCCTCCGACATTCTCTCGCATGATGAACTTCATCTTCAACCCCTACACCAACGACTTTGTTTTGGTCTATCTCGACGACATCCTGGTTTTCTCGAAGAACAAGGAAGATCATGCCAAACACTTGCGTTTGGTTCTTGACAAGCTAAGGGAACATCAGTTCTATGCCAAGTTCTCCAAGTGTGAATTTTGGCTCGATGAGGTTCTTTATCTTGGTCATATTATCTCTGCCAAGGGCATTTCCGTGGATCCTGAGAAGGTGTCTGCAATCGTTAATTGGGAACCTCCTCAGAATGTGAAGCAACTCCGTAGCTTCCTCGGTCTTGCAAGTTATTGCCGAAGATTCGTTGAAAACTTTTCCAAGATCGTGAAGCCTCTCTCAAATCTTCTTCAGAAGCACGTCAAGTACGTTTGGTCTCCGGAGTGTGATATTGCTTTCAACGCTTTGAAAGAGAAATTGGTCACTGCTCCAGTTCTAACTCCGCCCGATGAAACCAAGCCGTACGAGGTCTTTTGTGATGCCTCTCTCCAAGGTCTAGGTGTTGTACTAATGCAAGAGAAGAAAGTTGTTGCTTATACCTCTCGCCAGTTGAAGCCTAATGAGAAGAACTACCCCACTCATGATCTCGAGTTGGCGGCAGTTGTGCACGCATTGTTGACTTGGAGACATCTTCTCTTGGGAAGGAAAGTGGACATCTTCACTGATCACAAGAGTCTCAAGTACATCTTCACTCAGCCTAATCTCAACCTCAGGCAGACTCGGTGGGTCGAAATGATTCAAGAGTACAATCCGAGTATCGAGTATACTCCAGGCAAGGCTAATGTGATTGCTGACGCTTTGAGCAGAAAAGCATATTGCAACAGTCTGATTCTCAAGCCTTATCAACCCGAGCTTTGTGAAGCCTTCCGCAAACTTAATCTGCAAGTTGTTCCTCAAGGTTTCCTCGCCAACCTTCAAGTTTCTCCTACCTTGGAAGACCAGATTCGCCAAGCCCAGCTTCTTGATGCTATGATGAAAAAGGTGAAGATTGGTATTGCAAAGAGTCAGTCCAAGTACAAGTGCTACCGACTTGATGACAAGGACACTCTCTTCTTCGAGGATCGAATTGTTGTGCCCAAAGGTGAACTTCGTAAAGTGATCATGAATGAGGCTCACAACTCTCTCCTCTCCATCCACCCTGGGAGCATGAAGATGTATCAAGATCTGAAGCAAACTTATTGGTGGACTCGAATGAAGCGCGAGATCGCTCAATTCGTGAATGAATGTGATGTCTGCAGAAGAGTGAAAGCAGAACACCAAAGGCCAGCAGGTCTCCTCCAACCTCTCGCCATTCCAGAATGGAAGTTTGACCACATTGAAATGGACTTCGTGACTGGGTTTCCAAAGTCCAAGCGTGGCAATGATGCTATATTCGTTGTCATCGACAAGCTCACCAAAGTGGCTCATTTCCTGCCCATCAAAGAGTCAATCACTGCAGCTCAATTGGAGGAGCTCTACACCTCTCGAATTGTCTCTCTGCACGGTATTCCTCAAGTGATATCTTCAGACCGTGGCAGCATCTTTACCTCCAAGTTTTGGGATTCTTTTCAGAAGGCCATGGGTACCAGCATTCGCTTCAACACTGCTTTCCATCCTCAAACAAGCGGTCAAGTCGAGCGTGTCAACCAGATTCTTGAAGATATGCTCAGGGCTTGTGTTATCTCCTTCGGCATAAAGTGGGAGGATTGCCTTCCTTATGCTGAATTCTCGTACAACAATAGTTTCCAAGCAAGTTCCGGCAAGGCCCCATTTGAAATTCTGTATGGTAGGAAGTGCCGTACACCTCTCAACTGGTCTGAAATCGGTGAACGTCAGCTGCTGGGTAATGACCTGATCACAGAGGCAGAAGAAATGTGCAAGGTCATTCGTGATAACCTCAAAGCAGCCCAATCTCGCCAGAAGAGCTACTATGACAGCAAGCACCGTGATTTGGCTTTCGAGATCGGAGATCATGTCTACCTCCGCGTCTCTCCTATGAAAGGGACTCGTCGCTTCAGTATCAAAGGGAAGCTTGCCCCCAGATATGTCGGGCCTTTCAAGATTGTCAGCAAGAGAGGCGACCTCGCCTATCAACTCGAGCTTCCTGCAACCTTTGCCAATGTTCATGATGTGTTCCATGTCTCACAACTCCGTAAGTGCTTCAAGACACCTGAGTGCACCGTCAACTTCGAGGACATTGAGCTCCAAGAAGATCTCTCCTACCGTGAGCACCCAGTTGCAATCCTTGAAGAGACTGAACGCAAAACTCGCAACAGGTCAATCAAATTTCTCAAAGTCAAGTGGTCACACCATTCCGACCGTGAAGCTACCTGGGAACGCGAGGATCACCTCCGTTCTGAGTACCCGGAGTTCTTTCAGTCCTAGATCTCGGGACGAGATCTTTTCGTAGTGGTGGAGTGTTGTAACGCCCCATATGTAACCTTCCCGAATTGTACTCCAACTCTTGCCGTTTCCGGCATTAAGTTATATTTAATTCTCGGGTTCGGGTTTTTGTCTCCGTGTGTTGTTTTGTTTTTCGTGCATCTCATATCATGTCATCACGTGCATCGCATTTGCATACATGTTCATCTCATGCATTCGAGCATTTTCCCCGTTGTCCGTTTTGCATTCCGGCGCTTCGTTCTCCTCCGGTGGCCATTTCTAGCTTTCTTTCGTGTGTGGGGGTTAAACATTTCCTGATTGGACCGAGACTTGTCATGCGGCCTTGGTTTACTACCGGTAGACCGCCTGTCAAGTTTTGGGTCATTTGGACTTTGTTTGATACTCCAACGGTTAATCGAGGGACCGAAAAGGCCTCGTGTGTGTGCAGCCCAACACCCCCCCATTTTGGCCCAAAACCCACCAAACTCTGCTCCATCGTCTCGGTCGTTCGATCACGATCGTGTGGGCGAAAAGTGCACCTCATTTGGACTCTCCTAGCTCCCTCTATGCCTATATATACACCCCCCATTCCAAATCTCAAATTCTCCCCGTCCTCCTCCTAAAAAAAAGATCATCCCCGCCGGATCCGCCGCCGACGGACGTGTCCGGGCGGAGCCGGACAACGTCCGCCGCGCAGCCCGTCCAACCGCCACCTGCCACGTGGGCTGGCGCCCACATCGCCGCAGCCAGGCCCGAGGCTGGCCCCCGAGGCCCAGCCGGCTCGCCCCGCCGCCCGTCTCCTCTCGCCGCCGCCTCCCTCGGCTCAGGCCGCCGCCGCCGCCGCGGGCCACGCCGCCGTCCCTACCGGAGGTCGCCGCCGCCCCGGAGCTCCGCGCCGCCGCGCCTCGGGAGCCGCACCACCGCACCGGCCTCGCCCTCTCCTTCCGCCGGCCAAGCCCCTCCCCTCCCTCGACGCCGGCGAGCTCAAAAACCGGCCGTGAACAGTAACTCCAGCGGCCTCGGTATCCGTGCCCGATCCAGATCTGGATCTGGGGTATTTCGGTTGACTTTCTCCTCCCGAAACCCTATTTTTTGAGCAATCTTTGACTGATGATATCTCCGCATCCGTAGCTCCAATTTGGGCATATGATATATCAAAATCTTCGTCTCGACGAGTACATCATTTCATTCCATTGCATCATTTGCATTTGAGGTCATCTTGTTTCCTAAAATGCTGTTGGAAGGAGGCATCATGAGTTAAATTGCAGATCCGTTAGTTCATCATGCACTTTTGTCATTTTTGCCATGTTTAATCCGTGCATGATATGCCTGTGCCCCTTTGGGATGAATTGTTAAGCATGTTGTCTTCTTTCCAGAGGTGCCTCCCATGCATTTTTAGGATGTGTGTGTTGTCTTGTGCAAGCTTGCGAAGTAGGGTACCTGAGTTTACTGATTTCAGAGACTTAGTGAAAATCACTAAGTCTGGGATGTTTTAGTTCACGATGCTATATGTCCGGCTTGTTTCCTAGTGATCCGTGCCTCTTTTGAGGATGATCAGTAAGAGTGGTTTGTTATGCTTGTTGTGCTTAATCCATCCATGTCTTTACTTGTTATGTTGGAGCACCCTAGGTTGACTCAATCGAGCTCAACTTTTGCATAGTTGTTGTTTTGGGCAGATTGCGAACTCTTTTGCGATTTTGCCGGAGTTATTGCTAGTGTTCCATGCATGCTATGCCATTGTTCTTGCCATGTCTAGCTAGCATTTTGTGCCTTCTTAATGGATATATGCTTTCCTTGCCATGACTTGCACCATAGTGAGTGCATCGAGCTCGTTTACATGCCTCCGTGAGTTATATTTCAGCATGTCCCAGTTTTCACTGTCTGAAAACTGATTGTGTTTCATCGATGTTCGTGTGCTCGGTAGAGTATTTTGTGAACCCTTTTGGCCCCAGGTCATTTTGGGTGTTTTGTTAAGCTTGTTGAGTAGCTCCATGCCATGCTCTTACTTGCCATGTTCAGGTTTTTCTTCATGTTGTTTTGCTGCTCCGAAGAGAGCATCGTGGTCTGAAATTTCAGACTAGCGTTAATTTCGCTAAGTCCGAAATCTGTTTTGCTTATTCAGTTTTTCCATGCTTGTTTGAAGCCCTTAATGGATGAATTTGCCGATGCCTCAGTCCTGGTGATTTGTTAAGCTTCTTGAGTACATCACTGCCATGCAATTTGTTTTCATGTTTGGTGGCTGTAGCATGTTCATTTTGTTGCATTTAGGAGCCTACTTGCTGTAAATCGCAGATCGGTTCGTTTAGTAAAACACTTGCCATTTCCAAACCGTAGCTGCGATCGCCATGATCTTTATATCGTTTTCAGGGGATTTCTTCCCCTCTATCCAGTGGCACACTTGGTTTTCCAAGTTGAGGCCAGGTTCATGCATTTCCTGTCACGTCTTGCATTTTGCATCCCGCATAGCATATCATCTTTGCATCTTATTGGTTGCCCTTGCACGCGGTTGATTGTATCCTTGTTGCTTGTTTGTGTTGTTGGGTAGAGCCGGGAGACGAGTTCGCTAACGAGGAGCCCGTTGAGTTTGCTTTTGAGGATCCAGTCAACTCTGACAACTGTGCAGGCAAGATGATCACACCCTTGAAATCACTACTATCTTTGCTATGCTAGTTTGCTCGCTCTTTTGCTTGGCCAATGCTACGATGCCTACAACTTGCTTGTAAGCCTCCCAATTGCCATGATTGAGCCTCTAACCCACCTTTGTCCTAGCAAACCATTGATTGGCTATGTTACCGCTTTGCTCAGCCCCCTTCTTATAGCGTTGCTAGTTGCAGGTGAAGATTGGAGCCGTTCCTTGTTGGAACACTTATTTACTTTTTGGGATATCATTATATTGCTATGTTATCTTTATTCATCTATATACTTGGTAAAGGGTGGAAGGCTCGGCCTCTCGCCTAGTGTTTTGTTCCACTCTTGCCGCCCTAGTTTCCGTCATATCGGTGTTATGTTCCCGGATTGTTGCGTCCCTTACGCGGTTGGGCTATAATGGGAACCCCTTGATAGTTCGCCTTGATTAAAGCTTTTCCAGCAATGCCCAACATTGGTTTTACCATTTGCCACCTACCCCTTTTCTTTCCCTTGGGTTTCCGGAGCCCGAGGGTCATCTTTATTTTAGCCCCCACGGGCCAGTGCTCCTCTGAGTGTTGGTCCCACCGAGCGATGTCCGGGGCTACCAGGGGCAACTCTGGGCTGGCCTACCCGACGTCCGGCTCATCTGAGTGTGCCCTGAGAACGAGATATGTGCAGCTCCTATCGGGATTTGTCGGCACATTCGGGCGGTGTTGCTGGACTAGTTTTGACCTGTCGAATCATCTTGTTGTACCGGGATACCGAGTCTGATCGGTGGGTCCTGGGTGGAGGTCTATTCCTTCGTTGACCGTGAGAGCTTGTTATGGGCTAAGTTGGGACCCCCCTGTAGGGATTGATCTTTCGAAAGCCGTGCCCGCGGTTATGGGCAGATGGGAATTTGTTAATGTCCGGTTGTAGATAACTTGAACCTTAAATAATTAAAATGAATCAACTGCGTGTGTTGCCGTGATGGCCTCTTCTCGGCGGAGTCTGGGAAGTGGACACGGCGTTGGAGTTATGTTTGCATAGGCTGCTCTATATAGTTTCCGCTCGTGCTTTGCCTCCTCTTCTCGCTCGACTTTGCGAATAAGTTAGCCACCATATATGCTAGTCGCTTGCTGCAGCTCCACTTACATTACACCTTTCCTACCTATTAATCTTAAATAGTCTTGATCGCGAGAGTGCGAGATTGCTGAGTCCTTTGTGGCTCACAGATTACTATTACACCAGATGCAGGGACCGATGATACCTCTCCAGATGGCGCGCTCGAGCTGAAGTGGGAGTACGACGAGGACTCTCAGCGTTACTATGTGTCGTTTCCTGATGATCAGTAGGGATGCCTATTCGGGGTTAGATTCAGGGCCTAGTCGCTTGTTGAGGGTCTTTTCTATTTTGGCGTCGTAGTCGGGCCATGAGTGATTGTATGATGGATGTTATTTATGTACTTTGTTGTGACGTGGCGAGTGTAAGCCAACTATGCTATTATTCCCCTTTATATTATATATGTACATGGGTTGTGTAATGATTCCTGACTTGCGACATTGCTTTCAATGCGCCTATGTCTCTAAGTCGTGCCTCGACACGTGGGAGACATAGCCGCATCGAGGGCGTTACATTGTCGTAGTTCAACACGTGGACTAGTGGAACGTATTGACCATAATGTGGAGGAATTTTACAATTCTTATTGAAAGTCTCAACATCAATAATAAATGATACAAGATGATCTTTCTCCTCGTAAGTTAGTTCAGAGCCATCAGTGTAGTATGTTTTGTCTACTACTTTTCGTACATTTTTTTGAAGAATGGAAATAAGTTGTCAATGGAAATAAGCTGTCAACTATTTTTTAAATAAACAATATAAATTACTTAATAAATATGTTTGAGAAACTCACATAGAGGTAGAAGTGGAAGCGTATCAACATCGACCCAAATGTCGATATTCTCTTCGTCGATATTATCTTCGTGGATGTCATCTTTAGGATCACCAAGATTGAAGGTGACATGCATACCCTCCTGAAAACCATACGCCTTTCATAGTGCTACCTAATTGGAGCAACCAAAATGGGAGTAGGTCACCACATTGTATAGCTTTACGTCAAAAGCATAACCATGATTGGTCCTGAGGTGAACTCTCTTTATCTCCATATTCTCATGATCTTCAAAATCCAGCTTCTCCAAGACATAACGTTCTGCATGGCAGGGGATGCACTAGTCGAATTATAGAAAGCAGGAATTAGACGTTGAAGAAGCAGAAGTCATGCTTAATTACGAAAAAATACTTGTCATTGTTGTGTACCATATAAACATCGAAGGTCTCGTCGAGCTTGACACTGAAGCGCTGACCGTCTTCCAGATGAGGCCTGTCACACAAACCCCAGTCGTCGCCACAGTAGTCGCACTCAGGGATCCTATCATCGTGAGACATTTCGTACATTCATAATTCAAAGATTAAACTTCTAAAATTCAATATATGTACTACAAAAACTAAATTAGATCATCATTATTCATCATGGGTTGACTATCAGTTTGTCAAGTCTTTTCTTGAAAACTCTCAGCTCACGTGGTGTATATGGAGGGCACTCCCTCTCTGATATATTCGATTGTCGGTGATGGTCGCTCCTCCCTTCATCCCCGAGTCTATTACACCAAAATGTCTAGTGCACGGGAACAAAGGAGAAGCAACACCCACAATAACAGTCGGGGTTCTTCCTCTCTGACATGTTGCGACCGTCGGTGAGGGAAGCTCCTACATTCATTCAAAAGTGCATTACACCAAAAATGTCTAGCACCTTCGAATGAAGGAGAAGCTCCCATCACGACAACTGTCGGGATTGTTGATAACCCACAAGTATAGGGGATCGCAACAGTTTTCGAGGGTAGAGTATTCAATCCAAATTTATAGATTCGACACAAGGGGAGCCAAAGAATATTTGTAAGTGCTAGCAACTGAGTTGTCAATTCAGTCATGCCTAGAGATTAATTATCTGCAGCAAAGTGATCAGTAGCACAATAATATGATAGTTTTGATAGTAGTGACAATAGCAATAGCAACGGTAACAATGGTAGCAGTAATTTTGTAGCAAGTGCAACAGTAACAATAGAAGTAGTAAATTAGCAAGAACAATATAGGATAAATTCGTAGGCATTGGATCGATGATTTGTTGGATGATATTCATCATGTGACAGTCATAACCTAGGGCGATACAACACTAACTCCAGTTCATAAATATAATGTAGGCATGTATTCCGTAAATAGTCATATGTGCTTATGGAAAAGAACTAGCATGACATCTTTTGTCCTACCCTCCCATGGCAGCGGGGTCCATAAAGAAACTAAGGGATATTAAATCATCCTTTTAATAGAGCACCAGATGCCACTGTTGGGAACGTAGTAATTCAAAAAAATCCTACAATCACGCAAGATCTAACTAGGAGATGCATAGCAACGAGAGGGGAGAGTGTGTCCACGTACCCTCATAGACCGAAAGCGGAAGCGTTTAGTAACGCGATTGATGTAGTCGAATGTCTTCACGATCCAACCGATCCAAGTACCGAACGTACGACACCTCCATGTTCAGCACACCTTCAGCATGATGACGTCCCTCGAGCTCTTGATCCAGTTGAGGACGAGGGAGAGTTCCGTCAGCACGATGGCGTGGCGGTGGTGATGATGAAGTTACCAGTGCAGGGCTTCCCCTAAGCACTACGACGATATGATTGAGGTGTTGAACTGTGGAGGGGGCACCGCACACGGCTAAGAGATTGTCTGTTGTGCCTTTGGGGTGCCCCCCGCCTCCGTATATAAAGGGGGGGAGGAGGTGGCCGGCCAAGGGGGGCGCACCATGGGGGGTCCTACTTGGACTCCTAGTCCAAGTAGGATTCCCCCCCCTCCTTCGTTCCACCGGAGAGAAAAAGGGGAAGGGAGAGAGAGGGAGAAGGAAAGAGGGGGGCCGCCCCCCTCCCCTAGTCCAATTCGGTTTGGGCAAGGGGGCGCCCCTCCTCACGTGGCCTTTCTCCTCTCCTCCAATATGGCCCAATAGGCCCAATACGCCCCCCTCGGGGGGGGGGGGGGGGGTTCCGGTAACCCCTCGGTACCCCGGTAAAATATTCAAATCACCCGGAACCATTCTGATGTCCAAATATAACCTTCCAAATATAACCTTCCAATATATGAATCTTTACCTCTTGACCATTTCGAGACTCCTCGTCATGTCCGTGATCTCATCCGGGACTCCAAACAAACTTCGGTCATCAAATCACATAACTCATAATACAAATCGTCATCGAACGTTAAGCGTGCGGACCCTACGGGTTCGAGAACTATGTAGACATGACCGAGACAAATCTCCGATCAATAACCAATAGCGGAACCTGGATGCTCATATTGGCTCCTACATATTCTATGAAGATCTTTATCGGTCAAACCGCATAACAACATACGTTATTCCCTTTGTCATCGATATGTTACTTGCCCGAGATTCGATTGTCGGTATCATGATACCTAGTTCAATCTCGTTACCAGCAAGTCTCTTTACTTGTTCCGTAATGCATCATCCCGTGACTAACTCATTAGTCATATTGCCTGCAAGGATTATAGTGATGTGCATTACCGAGAGGGCCCAGAAATACCTCTCTGATACACGGAGTGACAAATTCTAATCTTGATGTATGCCAACTCAACAAACACCATCGGAGACACATCTTTATAATCACCCAGTTACGTTGTGACATTTGATAGCACGCAAGGTGTTCCTCTGGTATTCAGGAGTTGCATAATCTCATAGTCAAAGGAACATGTATAAGTCATGAAGAAAGCAATAGCAATAAAATTAAACGATCATTATGCTAAGCTAACGGATGGGTCTTGTCCATCACATCATTCTCTAATAATGTGATCCCATTCATCAAATGACAACACATGTCTATGGTCAGGAAACTTAACCATCTTTGATTAATGAGCTAGCCAAGTAGAGGCATACTAGGGACACTATGTTTGTCTATGTATCCACACATGTATCAGGTTTTCGGTTAATACAATTCTAGCATGAATAATAAACATTTATCATGATATAAGGAAATATAAATAACAACTTTATTATTGCCTCTAGGGCATATTTCCTTCAGTCTCCCACTTGCACTAGAGTCAATAATCTAGTTCACATCTCCATGTGATTTAACACCAATAGTTCAAATCACCATGTGACCAACACCCAAATGGTTTAATAGAGTCAATAATCTAGTTCACATCGCCATGTGATTAACACCCAAAGAGTACTAAGGTGTGATCATGTTTTGCTTGTGAGATAAGTTTAGTCAACGGGTCTGACACATTTAGATCTGTATGTATTTTGCAAATTTCTATGTGTACAATGTTTTTCATGGAGCTAGTCTAGCTAATTGCTCCCACTTTTAATATGTATCCAGATTGAGACTCAGAGTCATCTAGATCAGTGTTAAAGCTTGCATCGACGTAACTCTTTCCGGTGAACTCTTCATCACCTCCATAACCGAGAAATATTTCCTTACTCCTCTAAGGATAATTTTGATCGTTGTCCAGTGATCTACTCCTTGATCACTATTGTACCCCTTTGCCAAACTCATGTCAAGGTACACAATGGGTCTGGCATATAGCATGGCATACTTTATAGAACCTATGGCCGAGGCATAGGGAATGACTTTCATTCTCTCTCTATCTTCTGTCGTGGTTGGGTTTTGAGTCTTACTCAACTTCATACCTTACAACTCAGGCAAGAACTCCTTCTTTGACTGATCCATTTTGAACTCCTTCAAAAACTTATCAAGGTATGTACTCATCGAAAGTCTTATCAAGTGTCTTGATCTATCTTTATAGATCTTGATGCCCAATCGAGGTCTTTCTTTGAAAAAACTCCGTTCAAACACTCTTTTATGCTTTCCAGAAAATTCTACATCATTTCCAATCAACAATATGTCATTCACAAAGCTAAGACTGACCACATTGTTAAGGTATAAAGGCAGATGCTGATGGCTCTCCTCCTCCTCCTCCTCCCACCTTCTCTCCACCACCATGGATCTAGCCACTAATCTTCACCATGGAAGGCCTCCTACACTGGGATTTCAATCCTGGTCTAGCTGTGGCAGATGAGGTACGTAGAAGGTTTGGAGAAACAGTGCACTTCTCACCATCTCGCAATACCAAGGAATTTTTCTTGGTGGTTTCATTTTCTTCGGCTTCGTTCCCTCTTTCTGAAGATTCAGTGGGTGTGGCTTTGCAATGTTGCATTCGGGGTCACCCGAAAGGTTTTAAGGTTTCAAATATTTGTGGCAGATCATTTCGTGTCTCTATGGCCGGCAATAAAGTGGGTCATTTCATTCATGGCCTCAAAGACCGTATTTGGCCAGACTTTATTTGTCATTTTCATCTTTACAATGGTCGTTTCAATGGATATAAGCATTTTGATCATATTTGGCATGCCGATGAGCACTTGGAACCAGTTGCTGCTCGCATCCCCGTGGCCATCCGGTATAACAAACCGGTACTTCAGGAAACTTCCATTTGTTCTGATTCTGCCAAGGAATTGAGCAAGTTTGCTATTTTTCCTTTAGCCTCCATGGATTTTCATGACAAGAACAGCAATGAGGCTTCATCTTCTTCCTCACTACCCTCGTGCATGGTGCGGCCGACAGAGGATACGATCATCATGGACTCCGTGCATGCGGTCATTAATTCTGCATCAGACAATTCAGAATATTCTGAGCATTCAATTGTGATTGGCAGTTTTCAGTTTTCCTGCATTATGGATTATCCACAATTACCGCAAAGTTTCCTTACTTCTGCACTAAGGTATGCCCCGCCTCACTCATCATGCCCCCCTACGCTATCCAAATCTCATATAGCCGATTTGTCAAGCGTCGGATATTCTCAGAGGGAAGTTTCTGATCTTGCCAAAAACTGGGGCCTGCTCTGTTCGAAATGCTTACAATGGGGTCATCACAAATATTTTTGCCAAGCGCGGATTATTTGCCTTTCGTGCTCCGCTCCGGGACACAAAAGCTTTAATTGTCCTACCAAAAAAATGTCTGTGGCCTCACACAGCTCATTTATGGACTCCAATCTTCATAATTCGGTCACATCTGACCAAGCGAGGCAACAGATCAATAGACCCCCATCAATCACTCCAACCTGCCCCCCACTCGCCCAAGCAGCCGCCCAACATCAACCGTTCAATGCAACATCTGTGGTCACTATGGACACCTGGACAACTCCTGTTGGCAGCATAGGTGGGCCCAAAGATGGTAGTGGAGACCAAAAACCCTCACCCCTGCCCCGGACTACTCGCATTCCACATCCCAGCCCGCCTTACTTCCCAATGAAATAGAGCGCTCTGCTCTAGCTGCTCCATCGCCATCCACCTCGCCCGCAGAGCTCACCGGTGTCTCCACCACCATGGCCAACTATCCGGTGAACCCCCTTTCCTGCCACCCGGATGGTCGGTCGAACCTGGTCCGGCGGACCGCAAGGTGCGAGCTGACATGGCTGTCAACCCCACCCCCCCGCTTAACAATAACTTACTCGCCATTGCGGAAGTCGGCAGATTTGTGCCACTCCATCTCCGGGAGGGTCTCCGCGACACCATTGAAGGTCTCCTGCATGAATCGGGCCTGCAGCCAACAGAGATCTCTGACCACCCCCTAGGTATCGGTATGTTTGCATTTGCCGATACAATGATCAACACTACCCCGTACAGCTTGATGATGAGGATCTTGTAGTCTCTTTCGTTAGACATAATGCTTCCTTGAATATGCGCAATACCACATATGGGCCTGAAGTTTGGTTGATGTATATTGGGTTCCCAGATGATTATCAGACAGATTTTTACCCACATATGGTCGTCTTGTTTCCTGGAATAATCCTAATATTGACCGCCGTGTGGTTCTAATCAAAGTTAAAGTTATCCATATGCGTCTGATTCCCAAGAGTATTGTGATCCGTTAGTTAGGTGGTGATCGATCATGCTGGACTATTGCTGTTTTCATTCTTAGGGGAGCGGACTGGAATGCTCATGATCCGGAAGTTCCCACTGCCGATGAGGAACCACCACTAGCCAATGGCATTCCACACCCCATGTTTGGTGATGGCCTCACGGCTGAGCAGCTCTACCAGCATTAGCTACAAAATTGGCTCATACAGAATGGTATTGGGAATGATGATGGACCACATAACGCTGCTCACCAGGATGCCCCTCAACCAGCATGGTGGGATGCTTGGCCTCAACCTCCTGTGGCTCACATGCCCGCAACTTTGGTTAATTTTCAGGCCTGGCTGGCGGCGCAACATTTACGAGTTGAAGATGGCATTCTGCCTGAGGGTAATGTTTCTGACAGTCTCAACTCTGCCTGGGGCTCTAGCTCGACTGCAAGCAGTATTGGTACTTCTTTAGAGATTGCAGCTCCTGTCAGTACCTTGTTTGTGGTTCCTGTCACACCTGAAGTTATTTCTGTTGATGTCGCTATCGCTGCTGATAATATGCATGTGAGTATTGTTGTCCAAGGCACTGATCTTGCTACTGTTCTTACCAATGGGCTGATCCCTCGCAACATATTCACTGAATATCTGTCTAGTGCTATCATGCAGGTGGTTGCTGCTTATGGCCCTTCGAGTTCAGGTTATGGTTTGCCTCCGCTGCATCTGCAAGCTGCAGTTCCCGGGACTGGTTTTCAGGTTCAGACTGATGAGAATCTGCTCTCTGTTTGCTTCGCCCCCCGCATACTGAATGCACCTCCTCGGCCTTCTACTGTTCATATCACTGAAATCCTGCCTAAGGATGCTACAACAGCTGAAGCGTTAACTATTAATGCCGCCGAAGGAGTCAGTGATGCTCTGCCTAATCTGCCCATCCTGGATAACCTGTATGATATCTCTGTTGATGAGAATAGCCCTGATATGCTGATGGAAGCACCAGATTTGGCGCCTACTGACAATTCAAATGTTGGGCCTTCCCAACAGGTGGATGACCCTTCTGACTTGGGCCTGGCCCAGGTTCTGCCCACAGCCCCAGGCCCGTCTCCTGCTCGCCCACGCCGGTCTAAGTTTCAGGTGCCCCTGGTCACTACTGAAGTTCTCCGCAGTACCCGCTCCACTTGTTATGATGGTTTCAGAGTGCCACGGATTTCTGATGTTCGAGCTCCTCTTTCCAAAGTCAAGCCAAGACAGGTCCCTTCGGCTGTTGCCAGCTCCTCAACCGCTGCTGTTAATCAGGCTCCACCACCCACACCCCTTCACATCATGCAAGACATCGGCATCAACCGTTGCGCTGTTCCACCCAGTGAACTAACTGATGATGCTCTGCTGGCTCCCGTGGCTCCTGTGGCTCCTGACGATCACTTCATGGATGCAGGGGAGGGTTCTTCATCTTCGGAGTAGGTTGCATGTCACCTTATGCCTCTTTTGCGTAATTGGAATGTTCTATGTTGGAACATTCGTGGGTTAAATTCGGAGAAAAAACTCCTCGCTCTATGCAATGCTATTTCTGTTAGTGGCTGCGCTATCGTATGTCTACAAGAAACTAAGAAATCTCTTATCGACCTAGCTTTTATAAAAAACTTGTTGCCCTAAGAGATTTGATAAGTTTGCTTTTGTTCCTTCTCATGGTGCCTCTGGGGGCCTCCTTACTATTTGGAATAGCTCTGTCTTTACTAGGATGTGGCCACCTCTCATGACTTTGTTTTGGGTATCAAATTTACTAGCACTCTCTCTGCGCAATCCTGGACCTTATATAACATTTATGGTCCTTGCACGGGCCCGGCTCGTGATGAATTTACTCAGTGGTTGTATGACATGAATACACAAACAAACGATGATTGTCTATTCCTTGGCGACTTCAATTATATTAGAGGCCCTGAGAACCGCAACAAACCAGGAGGTAGTCCTAATGACATGTGCACTTTCAATGACATCATCCGAAAGCACAACTTAATTGAACTACCGCTCAAGGGTCGTCTGTATACGTGGAGCAATATGCAACAAGATCCTTTGCTTGAGCAACTCGACTGGTTTTTCACCTCGCTCCACTGGACTCTTGTGTATCCCAACATGCTAGTTAAACCTCTCTACAAACCTATCTCTGATCATACTCCTTGTGTGGTAAGCATCGAAACAAAGATTCCTCGTGCCAAATTATTCAAATTTGAATCCTACTGGCTTCTCCACCCGGGCTTTATGGATGTGGTCAAACAAGTCTGGGACCGGCCTATCAACTCTTCTAATGCGGCCACAGTTCTGTGTCGAAAATTCAAACTGTTACGTCAAGAATTAAAGGTGTGGATCAAGAATATCTCTAGATTATCGATGGCAATTGAAAACACAAACAAAAACCTTACTGAGCTGGATGATCTTGAGAACCTACGAGCTCTCACTCTTCCTGAATGCAACTTCCGTAAGATCATCAAAACCCATCTCCTCCGATTGTTGGACTATCAAAAACAATATTGGATGAAGAGATGCACCATTTGTTGGGTTAAGTTCGGAGATGAGAACACTAAATTCTTCCAAGCAGTTGCAACAGAATGTTATAGAAAAAATAATGTGGCTATTCTGCAAACTCTAGATGGTCTCATGATGGATGATCATACGGGTAAAGAAGCCCTCCTATTTCACGCATATACTAATAGACTTGGCACTTCCAACCCAACACAGATGTTGTTCGATCTCCCATCCCTCGTCCGCTCGACTGAGAACCTCGATCACCTCTAGGTTCCATTCACCAAGGACGAAATAGACCTGGTTATCAAAGAAATGCTTGCAGATCGAGCACCAGGACCTGATGGTTTTAGTGGAATGTTTCTCAAAGCTTGCTGGGAAATCATCAAAGAGGACTTCTATACCCTCTGCGCATAATACCATGCGAGAGATCTTGACCTACAAAGCATAAATGATGGCCTAATCACTCTGATCCCCAAGAATGGTTCTCCCACCACAGTAAATGATTACCGTCTGATCACTCTACTCAATTGTTGTCTTAAGTTAATCACAAAACTTCTGGCCAACCGCTTGCAAAAGGTCATCCTGCGCATTATACATCGCAACCAATACGGCTTCATCAAGGGGCGCTTGATCCGAGACTGCTTAGCATGGACATTCCAATATATTCATCAGTGCCAAGCATCCAAGCGGCAGATAATTCTCCTAAAGTTAGACTTTGCTAAAGCCTTCGACACGATCGAGCATGAAGCAATGATCAACATCATGAAACATATGGGGTTCAATGATAAATGGCTGTCACGGATAAGAACAATCTTTTCCTCTAGACGATCCTCTGTACTTCTCAATGGGGTGCGAGGAAGACAATTCCACTGCCGTCGTGGAGTCTGACAGGGAGACCCTCTCTCCCCGCTCATTTTCGTCCTAGCCACCGACCTGCTACAATATGCAATTGATGATGCCTTTAGGAGAGGTCTTATTAACCTCCTTCCCGTCCAATGGCAATATGGACTATCCTATCGTCCAATATGCCGATGACACGATCCTGCTCATGCCTGCCTGCTCTAGACAAGTTGTGATCATCAAGAACATTCTGACTGACTATGCTCTGTCCATTGGCCTGAAAATCAACTTCCACAAGTCTACACTCATCCCCATCAACTTGGATGCTGATTTGGCCAATGATATCGCAATGATTTTTGGGTGTTCCATTGGCTCCATGCCCTTCACCTACCTCGGCCTACCCCTCAGCACTTCCCGACCCACAATACAAGATTTCATGCCGCTTGTCAGCAAATTTGAAAGGAACCTGACCTCAACGCTTTCCCTTATGTCTTATGCTGGCAAACTGACATGGCTCAACACCTCAGTCACTTCATTGCTCATTTATGCAATGTGCACATTAAAGTTCTTGCCAAAACTCATTGAAATGTTAGACAAAATTAGGAGAAGATGTCTTTGGATCAAGAAGATTGACCAAGGGGAGAAATGTAATTCTCTTGCGGCATGGGACATGGTATGTAAACCCAAAAACAGAGGAGGCCTTGGAGTGCTCAACCTCAAGATCCAGAATGAAGCCCTACTCATGAAATTTCTTCACAAATTTTATAACAAGCTGGACATTCCTTGGGTGCAACTCACTTGGGACACGTACTATCACCAAAAAATCCCGCACGCTGTGGACCCAGTTGGATCATTCTGGTGGAGGGATGTGCTCAAGTTGACTCCCTACTTTCGTGGGATATCTCGCATCAACATTGTATGTGGCACCACAGCCCTCCTATGGAAAGATCTCTGGGCCGACCAATTACTCTAGGAGCCACACCCCCGAGCCTTCTCGCATGCAACCAATGAAGATGTCTCTGTCCGCGATTTCTTGGGGATCACGTCACTGGGGGCGGCCTTCCACCTACCGCTCTCTCCACAAGCGCTCGATGAGATATGGAACATGCAAATGATTGCATCATTGTTTTCACCCATGGCTTCCTCGTCGGACGTCTGGAGCTACACTTGGGGTAAAACAATCTTCAAATCCACATACTATTACCGCTTCTTCTTCGGGGATGTTCAATATCACCAAGTGTTTGGATGGCTGTGGAAATCTAAGTGCACGATGAAGTTGAAGGTCTTTGCATGGCTCTTGCTCAATGACAGGATAAACACCCGAAATATGCTCAAACGACGGCATTACAACATTGGGGAAGATCACAACTGCCTCTTATGTGGACTCAGCATTGAAGAAACGATCGAGCACATGATCTTCACGTGCACATTCAGTAGGCAATGCTGCCGTGCTTTGCATATTAATTGGGAGCCTTTCCCTGGTCGGATACAAGCTATCGAGGACCAAAAAACCAACCACCCCATGCCTATGTTGTTTGAAAATTTCACTCTAGTGGCATGGAGCATATGGAAGGAGAGGAACAACAAGCATTTCACAGCAATAGATCCTTCTTTTCGGTCCCGACTCGATAGATTCAGAAAGGAGTTCGTGGTCAAAGAGGCCAATAGGTCTCTTGTACTGAACTTTGTAAACTCACTACACTAGACCCTCTTGAATTGTCTCTATTAGCTTAGCTGGACACAAAGTGGCCAAGCCTCCCCACCTCTCCACCATGTAATTATCACCCCTGTACAGTGTTACTTGAGCTTTAATACATTCGCACAGTAGGAGCCTTTCCTACTGTTTTCGGTCAAAAAAAATATGTCATTAACATATACCTATCAGAAAGGTTGTAGTGCTCCCACTCACTTTCTTGTAAATACAGGCTTCACCACAAGTCTGTATAAAACTATATGCTTTGATCAACTCATCAAAGTGTATATTCCAACTCTGAGATGCTTGCACCAGTCCATAGATGGATCACTGGAGCTTGCACACTTTATTAGCACCTTTAGGACAGAGAAAACCTTCTGGTTCCATCATATACAACTCTTCTTTAATAAATCCATTAAGGAATACAGTTTTGACATCCATTTGCCATATTTCATAAAATGTGGCAACTGCTAACATGATTCAGACAGACTTTTTAAGTATCGATACGAGTGAGAAAATCTCATCATAGTCAACACCTTGAACTTGTCGAAAACCTTTTTGCGACAATTCGAGCTTTGTAGATAGTAACACTACTATCAGCGCCTGTCTTCCTCTTGAAGATCCATTTATTCTCAATGGCTCGCCGATCATCGGGCAAGTCAATCAAAGTCCATACTTTGTTCTCATACATGGATCCCATCTCAGATTTCCTGGCCTCAAGCCATTTCGCGGAATCTGGGCTCATCATCGCTTCCTCATAGTTTGTAGGTTCATCATGGTCTAGTAACATGACTTCTAGAACAGGATTACCATACCATTCTGGTGCGAACCATACTCTGGTTGACCTATGAGGTTCAGTAGTAACTTGATCTGAAGTTTCATGATCATCATCATTAGCTTCCTCACTAATTGGTGTAGGAATCACTGGAATTGATTTCTGTTATGAACTACTTTCCAATTTGGGAGAAGGTACAATTACCTCATCAAGTTCTTCTTTCCTCCCATTCACTTCTTTCGAGAGAAACTCCTTCTCTAGAAAGGATCCATTCTTAGCAACAAATATCTTGCCTTCGGATCTGTGATAGAAGGTGTATCCAATAGTTTCTTTTGGGTATCCTATGAAGACGCACTTCTCCGATTTGGGTTCGAGCTTATCAGTTTGAAACTTTTTCACATAAGCATCGCAACCCCAAATTTTAAGAAATGACAGCTTTGGTTTCTTGCCAAACCATAGTTCATACGGTGTCGTCTCAATGGTTTTAGATGGTGCCCTATTTAACGTGAATGCAGCTGTCTCTAATGCATAACCCCCAAAACGATAGCGGTAAATCGATAAGAGACATCATAGATCGCACCATATCTAATAAAGTACGGTTACGTTGTTCGGACACACCATTACGCTGTGGTGTTCCAGGTGGCGTGAGTTGTGAAACTATTCCACATTGTTTTAAATGAAGGACAAAACTCGTAACTCAAATATTCGCCTCTGCGATTAGATTGCGACTTTATTTTCTTGTTACGATGATTCTCCACTTCACTCTGAAATTCTTTGAACTTTTCAAAATGATTCAGACTTGTGTTTCATTAAGTAGATATACCTATCTCTGCTGAAATCAACTGTGAAGGTTAGAAAATAACGATACCCGCCACGAGCCTCAACACTTATCGGACCGCATACATCGGTATGTATTATTTCCAATAAGTCAATGGCTCACTCCATTGTTCCGGAGAACGGAGTCTTAGTCATCTTGCCCATGAGGCATGGTTTGCAAGCATCAAATGATTCATAATCAAGTGATTCCAAAAGTCCATCTGCATGGAGTTTCTTCATGCGCTTTACACCAATATGACCTAAACGGCAGTGCCACAAATATGTTGCACTATCATTATCAACTTTGCATCTTTTGGCATCAATATTATGAATATGTGTATACCCACAATCGAGATTCAACAAACCATTCACATTGGGTGTATGACCATTGAAGGTTTTATTCATGTAAACAGAACAATAATTATTCTCTGACTTAAATGAATAACTGTATTGCAATAAACATGATCCAATCATATTCACGCTCAATGCAAACACCAAATAATGTTTTATTTAGGTTCAACACTAATCCTGAAGCTAGAGGTAGTAAGCGATGGTGATTTTACCAACCTTGGAATCCCTTCCAACACACATTGTTTCCTCGCCCTCAACTAGTCTCTTTTCATTTTGTAACTCCTGTTTCGAGTTACTAATCTTAGCAATTGAACCAGTATCAAATACCCTGGGGTTACTATGAACACTAGTAAAGTACACATCAATAACATGTATATCAAATATACTTTTCACTTTGCCATCCTTCTTATTCGCCAAATACTTGGGGCAGTTCCGCTTCAAGTGACCAGTCCCTTTGCAGTAGAAGCACTCAGTTTCAGGCTTAGGTCCATACTTGGGCTTCTTCCCAGGAGTAGCAACTTGCTTGCTATTCTTCTTGAAGTTCCCCTTCTTCCCTTTGCCCTTTTTCTTGAAACTAGTGGTCTTGCGAACCATCAATACTTGATGTTCCTTTTTGATTTCTACCTCCGCAGCCTTTAGCATTGCGAAGAGCTCGGGAATTGTCTTTTCCATCCCTTGCATATTATAGTTCATCACGAAGTTCCAGTAACTTGGTGATAGTGACTAGAGAACTCTGTCAATCACTATCTTATCTGGAAGATTAACTCCCACTCGTTTCAAGTGATTGTAGTACTCAGACATTCTGAGCACATGCTCACTGGTTGAGCTATTCTCCTCCATATTGTAGGAAAAGTACTTGTTAGAGGTATCATACCTCTCAACTTGGGCGTGAGTCTGAAATACCAATTTCAGCTCTTGGAACATCTTATATGCTCCGTGGCTTTCAAACTATCAAGTAGTCATCATACCGAGCTTGCCAAACGTTCATAACATCTGCATCTGCTCCTGCAAAAGGTCCGTCACCTAGCGGTGCATCAAGGACATAATTCTTCTGTGCAGCAATGAGGATAATCCTCAGATCACGGATCCAGTCCGCATCATTGCTACTATCATATTTCAACTTATTTTTCTCTAGGAACATATCAAAAATAAACGGGGAGCTATAACGTGAGTTATTGATCTACAGCATAATTTGCAAATACTATCTGGACTAAGTTCATGATAAATTAAAGTTCAATTAATCATATTACTTAAGAACTCCCACTTAGATAGACATCCCTCTAGTCATCTAAATGATCACGTGATCCATATCAACTAAACCATGTCCGATCATCACATGAGATGGAGTAGTTTTCAATGGTGAACATCTCTATGTTGATCATATCTACTGTATGATTCACGTTCGACCTTTCGGTCTCAGTGTTCCGAGGTCATATTTGCATATGCTAGGCTCGTCAAGTTTAACCCGAGCATTATGCATGTGCAAAACTGTCTTATACCCATTGTATGTGAATGTAGAGCTTATCACACCCGATCATCATGTGGTGTCTTGGCACGACGAACTGTAGCAATGGTGCATACTCAGGGAGAACACTTGTACCTTGAAATTTAGTGAGGGATCATCTTATAATTCTACCGCCGTACTAAGCAAAATAAGATGCATAAAAGATAAACATCACATGCAATCAAAATATGTGACATGATATGGCCATCATCATCTTGTGCCTTTGATCTCCATCTCCAAAGCACCGTCATGATCTCCATCATCACCGGCTTGACACCTTGATCTCCATCGTAGCGTCGTTGTCGTCTCGCCGACTATTGCTTCTACGACTATCGCTACTGCTTAGTGATAAAGTAAAGCAATTACATGGCGATTGCATTTCATACAATAAAGCGACAACCATAAGGCTCCTGCCAGTTTCCGATAACTTTTACAAAACACGATCATCTCATACAACAATTTATATATCATCACGTCTTGACCATATCACATCACAACATGCCCTGCAAAAATAAGTTACACGCCCTCTACTTTGTTGTTGCATGTTTACGTGGCCGCTACGGGCTTCTAGCAAGAACAGTTCTTACCTACGCATCAAAACCACAATGATTTTTCGTCAAGTGTGCTATTTTAACCTTCAACAAGGACCGACTGTAGTCAAATTTGATTCAACTAAAGTTGGAGAAACAGACACCCGCCAGCCACCTATGTGCAAAGCACGTCGGTAGAACCAGTCTCATGAACGTGGTCATGTAATGTCGGTCTAGGACGCTTCATCCAACAATACCGCCGAATCAAAGTAAGACGTTGGTGGTAAGCAGTATGACTATTATCGCCCATAACTCTTTGTGTTCTACTCGTGCATATCATCTTTGTGTTCTACTTGTGCATATCATCTATAGATGCCACTATTGGTGGTAAGGAGACCTGGCTCGGATGCCACTGTTGGGAACGTAGTAATTCAAAAAAAATTCTACGATCACGCAAGATCTAACTAGAAGATGCATAGCAACGAGAGGGGAGAGTGTGTCCACGTACCCTCGTAGACCGAAAGCGGAAGCGTTGATGTAGTCGAACATCTTCACGATCCAACCGATCCAAGTACCGAACGTACGACACCTCCGTGTTTAGCACATGTTCAGCATGATGACGTCCCTTGAGATCTTGATCCAATTGAGGATGAGGGAGAGTTACGTCAGCACGACGGCATGGCGACAGTGATGATGAAGTTACCGGCGTAGGGCTTCACCTAAGCACTACGACGATATGACCGAGGTGTTGAGCCATTATGGGGGCACCGCACATGGCTAAGAGATTGTCTGTTGTGCCTTTGGGGTTCCCCCCACCTTCGTATATAAAGGGGGGAGGGGGAGGTGGCCGGCCAAGGGGGGCACGCCATGGGGGTCCTACTTGGACTCCTAGTCCATGTAGGATTCGCCCCCCTCCTTTCTTCCACCGGAGAGAAAAAGGGGAAGGGAGAGAGAGGGACAAGGAAAGAGGGGGGCCGCCCACCTCCCCTAGTCAAATTCGTTTTGGGCAAGGAGGGCGCCCCTCCTGACGTGGCCTTTCTCCTCTCCTCCAATATGGCCCAATAGGCCTAGTACTTCCCTCGGGGAGTTCCGGTAACCCCTCGGCACTCCGGTAAAATATTTGAATCACTCAGAACCATTCCGATGTCCGAATATAACCTTCCAATATATGAATATTTACGTCTCGGCCATTTCGAGACTCCTTGTCATGTCCGTGATCTCATCCGGGACTCTGAACAAACTTCGGTCATCAAATCACATAACTCATAATACAAATCATCATCGAACGTTAAGCGTGCGGACCCTACGGGTTTGTCAGGACCCCGATTCCAAGTCACATCGATCTAGCCGGTAACACCTCATATCACTTTGCGGCCTCACGCACGGTATTCCCACGGGTGTCGCCTTACCATGGCCCAGGACCGTTTGCGCCTTTTGGCTCACGTATATGATAGTGTCGCTAGCATCCATATGACTGAGAACCCGGGCTGACATGGCTAGTCGTGAACCCAAAGCGGCACTAACCTATGGGGACAGGCATACATGAATCACATCGAGCATGTCGGTCAGCAGCGTGTGAATCCGGGCTGTAGCACTGGGCCAACAGGACTCCAGGAACCCGGGCTGTAGCAGGCTAGGCAAGACTCCAGATGTCACCGTGCGACATTGCCCCGAAGGGACAGACACAGGAACGAAGTGAAACACATGCCAGCCGGTCAAGTGTCCTGAGTAGTAGTGCTGGGCTAACAGGACTCCGGTGAACCGGGCTATAGCGGACTACTATGGCCCATGGAAGCACTAGACTACATTTCCCCATAAGAGAGGCTGCCAAGGATAAACAACTAGATTGTCGGATCCCACACATACCAAGCATTTCAATCATACACACAATATGCTCGATATGTGTAAATACAACATGGCATCACAACATAACTCTACAACTCAAGTATTTATTCAATAGGCTCCGAGGAGCGAGATATTACAAACATGGTCTCATGACCTAACAATCATAGCATACAAATCAAAGCACATGCGGAAGCTTAACATGTCTGAGTACAGACATCTACAAATGAAAAAGGCTAAGAAGCCTGACTAACTACCAGATCCAGCCGAGGGCACAAGATCGTAGATGAGGTATCAAGCTAAATGTCGAAGTCCACACGAAACTACTAGCGAGACTGACGTCTCTCTGCAAAACATAAAATAGGCAAACGTGAGTACAAATGTACCCAGCAAGACTTACATCAGAACTATCTACATATGCATCGATATCAATAAAGGGGGTGGTGGAGTTTAACTGCAACAAGCCAGCTTTGACTCAGTGGCTAACCTGAACTATGACTGCAAGCAACTCTTTTGAGGTGGCGCACATGAGTCCACATATTCACCATTCAATACACCAGTATGGTTCCGCTCCCGTCTCCCTACGAGAAGGCCATCCATAGCACTCATGCTTATCTTGCGAGTTTTAGAGTATCCACTTCAAGTTATCTATGAACTGTTATAGGCAACCCAGAAGTCCTTTACTGCGGACGCGGCTATTCGAACAGATCATTTATAACCCTGCAGGGGTGTACTTCGTCACACATGTTTCCACCACTTAGCGTCTGCACACGACATGTGCTCGGCAGACTTCAAGCGAAAGCCAACGTGGGTGTAGACCACGACCTGACTAACCGCACAAGTCTCTAGTCCAGGTTTATCGCCTATCCGGGTTCCATCCGCAAGGAAATCTGGCCGGGGTGTCCTCAACGGCCCCAAACGATGTGTACAGGATCTCGAGACGCCAAACGGGCGCCCGACATACCCGGCCATAGTGTATCTACCGCATCATAGCCCACCCCTAGGGTCAGCGCTACGCACGGCCGCCAACACATAACCTACAAACACCAGAAACTAGTTGCAACTCCTGGACAGAGGACGAGTGGGGTCAATAAGTTGAGCGGGGTCATATTTCAGGGCCCAATGTGTGGTAGTAGTTGTTTCATGGATCACAAACACTAAACTCAGTTCCTGAGGACGGTTTCACTGAGACAACCCACCATGTACTCCTACATGGCCTCTCACCGCTACCTTTACCAATCGTGTTCACACACTTAGCTCACGCACAGTAGGACATGTTCACACACCTCCGATTCATCCCTGATGAACCAGACCTGGCACGACTCTATGCAATAGCAAGCATGACAAACAAGCATGAATGAGTAGGCACATCAGGGCTCAAACAATTCTTACTCATGCTAGTGGGTTTCATCTATTTACTATGGCAATGACAAGTCATGTAGAGGATAAGGGGTTCAACTACCGCAGCAAGTAACAGATGAATCGTTATTGTCCTAATGCAGTAAAAGAGAGAAGGAGCGAGAGAGTGGGATTGTATCGGAATGAGCAAGGGGGTTTTGCTTGCCTGGCACTTCTGAAGATAATATAGCTCTTCATTGGTGTCATCGAAATCATCATCGAAACTACGTCTATCGAGAGGGGACAACTTCCGGCAATTGAGAAAGAACACAATCAACACATGACGCTATGGAACAATATGATGCATGCTATGACATGGCAATATGAATGTGTTTTGGGCTAATGCAAGCTAGATCATATTGAAATGAGTCCATTTGAACCAAAGATTCAAATGCAAACCCATTTTATGAAGTCATATTAGTGCATTAACTTGTTTCACCTAAACAGCAAGGTTAAAGTGTTCTAACATGCATGAAACTACTACATATGGAAAAATTGGATTTTTCTGATAATTTTCATATATAATTTATTTAATTCTGAGTACGGTGGATTTTCTATGATTTTTAGAAGTTTATACTATTTTTTGGAATTTCCTAGTTTAATTTAATCAAGAAAATGACTTATTGCGTCAGCATGACGTCACTGTGATGTCAGCAGTCAACAGGGCGGTCTAGGTCAACCCTGACCTATGGGGGCCACACGTCAGTGACATAGGGCTATTTAGCTCGCTGACCGGTGGGCCAGGTCAACGGCCACATCAGCAGGGTCAACTCTGAAGCGTGGGTCCCGCTGGGTTAATCAAAACTAAACAGGAAATAAAACCCGGGGTTAATTAGGGTGTGGGGCCCACGTGTCAGTGGTTGTGGGGTTATTAGCAGGTGGTTAGGTGCTAATGATGGCGCCACGTCGGCGTTGCCGGAGTACAACGCCGGCGACCTCAAACCACGGCGGTGTCCGCTCCGGAGGCCGCGGGAGGACCACCCGAGATCACCAGGCGGGAGAGCGCACTCGCGCGCATCCACTAAAAGTGGCAGAAGGGCGCGGGGTAGCCGGAAACGATGCCGGCGACGACCTCACGCGGCGGCGCACACACGGGCTCAACGGGGAGGAGGCTACAGAGCACGGGCGAGCAAGCTGAAGCTTTCTACGGCCATCTGGGAGCGCAAGGAGGACGGTAGCGTCCTCGGGCTCTACTGGTTCGAGCTCGGGCTATGACAGCAACGAGGCCGTGTGACGGCGAGCTTCGGCTCGTGCGGGCAAGGAAGATAGAGGGCACGAGAGAGCAGGAGAGATGGGGGATTCGATGCGTCGGCTCACAGTGGTTTGGAAGAAGCAGATGACAAGCTCGGGAAGGCGGAGATGGCGAAGAATCGTCGGCGAAGATCCATGGCGGCCGAGGAGGAAGACGAGGACGCTAGCGACGAAGCAGAGCCCTCCGGCTCCTTTCCTTCAGCTTGGGGGCATGGTGATCGATGGCGGAGCTTCTGGTCACGGTCACGGGGCGAGGGCATTTGGATTCATTGAGGATATTTTTATTTTTATCCTAATTGCATTTCATTTAGAGCTAGGGTTTGTCATCCCCATTTCAAAAATAATAGAAGTTGAAAAAGATGCATGGATGCAATGCCACTAATTACAAGAGGATTTCTAGGGCTGTGACAACTCACCCCCACTAAACCAGAATCTCGTCCTGAGATTCAAGTCGTGAGGTAAGAAGACAGAGGGACACAAGCTAATACAATCTTCACGATCCAGATGTCTTTCCCGAGGATGTTGATTCATTGCCTCACCTTGATCTCGATGTCTTGCTTTGAGAACTACATGCAACATGACAACGAGAAGAAAGGGAGGATTTTAGAAGAATCGGTCTTCTTGAGGTTCGAGCAATTTAGGATCATCTTAATGATCACAAGATCAACTCACAGAATGAGACATAGAAACATCTCTGGAGCTGTGAGGCAAAACATGCATCAGGAGCGACAGAAGAAATAATTTGACGAGGGTTTCAAAAGTAGCGAGGAAAATTGCCATGATTCCAAAACGGGGCCCCTCAGGGAAGGTGACTTGAAGAACTATTCCCTTAAGTGGCAAAAAGAATTACTTTCGATTCAAAGATCATTGAAACTCTTTATACCAGCCTAAGGCAATTCACAACAATCGTTTGGCAGAGTACAAAGGGATGGCATACCCGGACTAGAATGGATGATGTGGACTACCTTGTTGAAGACAACGCAAAGGATGATTTGCTTATCATCGGAGGTGGAGGGGACCCATGGTAGGATGGCACAACAGCGGTGCAAGATGGAATATAAGGCAAATGCTCGGAATGATTCTAGTAACTGGGAAGAAACCCAATAGTAGAGAGTGAGCCCACTATTTGGAAAGGTTATAACATAACCGAGGAAACCGAGAGCACAAGGATCCCTAAGGAGCAACTTCTGGAATGAGTCGCACGAAATCCTCATGGAGGAAAATAGTCAAATAGCTCAATCAAGATACTACAATGATAGATCTTCCGGCTAGCTGTGTCGGTCAGAACATCAACCTTGTCGGGACCTACATCATAGGTCTTGGAAAAGTTTCAACCATCATATCTGCCGAAGATTCAGATCCGGTTGATAAGGGAATAAGACTCATCAAGTCTAGAAAGAGAAATGAAGGTCTGCAACACAAATCGACGAGATGACGTTGCGAGATTCTCGAGGAGTGAACTATGATAGCAAGCTCCAAAATATGAGCTGGTTCTGCTACACACCTGTGAACACACTGTCCTAGACTAGCATGACCACATGGTAGTCTTATAATAAACACTACTGAGTTTAGATGGGGAACTGTCATCGAGGATATCGAAGTCCTTGTATAAGTCTTCCTCTTAAGAAGGAACTTCTTCTCCTTGAACAAACCAATCAGTGGCTTGGTGTGCTAGGAACACATATGGAGTGGAGGTAATCAATCTACCAAACCATAGAATACTTCGCACGTATGCATGACTGATTTGGGATGATTCCAAGGGAAACAAAACAAACCTTTCTCAAATTCATGGCGGCAACTTACACCAAATGCACGTGAACCTGAGAGGGTCACTTCTTTCATCCAACATATGCTTCATGAATGGGACATGAAGGCATTGCTTACAATTTTTCAACACTAGATTGATGTTCAACATGAATCATGGGGGAGACAAAATGCTACTGATGGGCTCAACAGCAACTCATCAGAATTTCCATATCACTGGACTTCCACCATCATGTGAACACAGTGATAGCATTGGTCAGGCCAAAGGATGTAATGGTGTATGCGCGAGGGATCAACCACGAGTGAGACTACATTACAAACATCGTTGGTTCTGATTTGACTTGACAATAGCCCATACTCAAGTCAAAGTTTTGACAAGATAATAGATCCAACAACTGATCACGAGGACCAATTGGTGAAGATATCATCTTTCTTCAACACACACACAAACACAAAGATATCCCTTAACATGAACTAAGTCAGACAAGCTTTTATCTTCCAACTCTCCAAGTTGTTGTTTAGCTCAACCAACTAGCTCATGGATATCCAACACAGATTCTTGGAGAATGGGTGGTTTGGAGAAAAACCAACATGATCACGAACTCAACATAGCGGTTAGGTGACAAACTGGTAATACTTCCGAGAGGATATTCGGAACATCACGAACCACTGATATGTTACTAAGCTCGAGAACAATCTTGCTTTTTAGGGCAAGACGATATGATAAAATGAGCGAGGATTTGACAAAATCCTAACTCATCAATCGAAGAGTGCACCAGAAACAAGGACTAGGTAGCACAGTCTATCTTAGAACGATGGTTCAATAACCAACACGCTAAGAATGAAATTATTGTCCTTTAACTACCAAGCAACAGAGTTGCTAGGAGTATAGATTTCACGCATCACGATTCACTTGTCGGATAACATGGGGACCAAGGAATGAACAATGATGGCAAGAAGTATCACTGTATCAAGAGTTCATAGGATGGTGTGCAATTTCCATGACATTCTTGACATAAGATGGTAATACTCCAAGATAGAACATAATCAAAAGCTGGATTGGCATTTGATTTGCAGATTACAGCTGCTTTGACCCAATCCATGATATGGATGAGGTACTGAAGTCTGTTTCTCCTAGTCATTCTGGAATAGAATGGCTTGACGAACTACAAGAGTAATAGGCATCGATAACACGAGTGCACGACTACTCCTGACTACAAATTGATAGACGGAGGTCAAAAAAACAACTAATGAGGGACAACTCAAAGAACATATGATTTTCTGAGTTGTGGATGCATGGATTAGTATGTTGAGAAAGCTCAACATTTCTTCCGGATAACCCACGCAGAAAGGTAGAACTGGAAGATTCACAATGTAGATCGATGAACTCATCAAGAGCACTCTGATTGTGATCTTTTGATCCACAAACTTCTGCCATAAGTGGTTCATAGTATTTGGAAGAAGGAAATACCACGGACCTCGAGGACTAGTGCAAAGGTTACTAATAACCTAAAGGAACGAGCAAACACTATCAACATGAAGTAAGTAGGGTGAATCTTGGGTTCAAAAATCCAGAAATAGAATGCCTACTACTAAATGGCATCACGGGATTCTTTCGAGAATGGTGGCCAGAATCATCACACTCGGGATGCGAAATCATTGCTAAATTCTCGAGGACACCTAGGGTCATAATACTAACTCCAACATACACGTCAAGGCAACGGAGTACCTCAACAGACCGATTAGTGTGCTTAATCTGGCCCAAAAGGACATCGAAAACTGGATGAAGGGATTTGCAAATGCATCATACTAGTTAGAGACCTGGGATGACTCAGACATCATAACGGCTGTAAATGCTCAAAAAGATTTGAGACATCCTGCAAAATTTGTGGCATAACCACTCAATCATCATAATATCAAGGTTCTGAGACCAACTATGAACACACAAAAGTACTGGAAACTGAACTGCGGCATGAATCCATCAATCCTATAAGTCAACGAATTAGTAGCACATCATCCTGATAGATAGATGATAAGGCCTAATTCTTAATCCCTGTAGAAAAGAAGAGGTTGATTCAGATCAGAAGGGCATAGGGTAAAGGAGTAAAAAGAGCCTTACGTTCCCTTCCACAATCAATTCCCTTACATAACTAAAGCATTTCTAGACTCGACTTCGACCAGTTTGGCTTGGTAATCCTACAGGCAGTCAGGCTCTGATACAAAAGCAGTCAGGACCCCGATTCCAAGTCACATCGATCTAGCCGGTAACACCTCATATCACTTTGCGGCCTCACGCACGGTATTCCCACGGGTGTCACCTTACCATGGCCTAGGACCGTTTGCGCCTTTTGGCTCACGTATATGATAGTGTCGCTAGCATCCATATGACAGAGAACCCGGGCCGACATGGCTAGTCGTGAACTCAAAGCGTCACTAACCTATGGGGACAGGCATACATGAATCACATCAAGCATGTCAGTCAGCAGCGTGTGAATTCGGGCTGTAGCACTGGGCTAACAGGACTCCGGGAACCCGGGCTGTAGCAGGCTAGGCAGGACTCCGGATGTCATCGCGTGGCATTTTCCCGAAGGGGCAGACACAGGAACAAAGTGAAACACATGCCGGCCAGTCAAGTGCCTGAGCAGTAGTGCTGGGCTAATATGACTCCGGTGAACCGGGCTGTAGCGGACTACTATGGCCCATGGAAGCACTAGACTACATTTCCCCATAAGAGAGGCTGCCAAGGATAAACAACTAGATTGTCGGATCCCACACATACCAAGCATTTCAATCATACACACAATATGCTCGATATGTGTAAATACAACATGGCATCACAACATAACTCTAGAACTCAAGTATTTATTCATTAGGCTCCGAGGAGCGAGATATTACAAACATGGTCTCATGACCTAACAATCATAGCATACAAATCAAAGCACATGCGGAAGCTTAACATGTCTGAGTACAGACATCTACAAATGAAAAAGGCTAAGAAGCCTGACTATCTACCAGATCCTGCCGTGGGCACAAGATCGTAGCTGAGGTATCAAGCTAAATGTCGAAGTCCACACGGAACTACTAGCGAGACTGACGTCTCTCTACAAAACATAAAATAGGCAAATGTGAGTACAAATGTACCCAGCAAGACTTACATCAGAACTATTTACATATGCATCGGTATCAATAAAGGGGGTGGTGGAGTTTAACTGCAGCAAGCCAGCTTTGACTCAGTGGCTAACCTGAACTATGACTGCAAGCAACTCTTTTGAGGTGGCGCACGCGAGTCCACATATTCACCATTCAATACACCAGTATGGATCCGCTCCCGTCTCCCTACGAGAAGGCCATCCATAGCACTCATGCTTATCTTGCGAGTTTTAGAGTATCCACTTCAAGTTATCTATGAACTATTATAGGAAACCCAGAAGTCCTTTACTGCGGACGCGGCTATTCGAATAGATCATTTATAACCCTGCAGGGGTGTACTTCATCACACATGTTTCAACCACTTAGCGTCTGCACACGACATGTGCTCGGCAGACTTCAAGCGAAAGCCGACATGGGTGTAGACCACGACCTGACTAACCGCACAAGTCTCTAGTCCAGGTTTATCGCCTATTCGGGTTCCATCCGCAAGGAAATCCGGCCGGGGTGTCCTCAACGGCCCCAAACGATGTGTACAGGGTCCCGAGACGCCAAACGGGCGCCCAGCATACCCGGCCACAGTGTATCTACTGCATCATAGCCCACCCCTAGGGTCAGCGCTATGCACAGCCGCCAACACATAACCTACAAACACCAGAAACTAGTTGCAACTCCTGGACAGAGGACGAGAGGGGTCAATAAGTCGAGCGGGGTCATATTTCAGGGCCCAATGTGTGGTAGTAGCTATTTCATGGATCACAAACACAGAACTCAATTCCTGAGGATGGTTTCAGTGAGACAACCCACCATGTACTCCTACATGGCCTCTCACTGCTACCTTTACTAATCGTGTTCACACACTTAGCTCACACACAGTAGGACATGTTCACACACCTCCGATTCATCCCCGATGAACCAGACCTGACACGACTCTATGCAATAGCAGGCATGACAAACAAGCATGAATGAGTAGGCACATCAGGGGTCAAACAATTCCTACTCATGCTAGTGGGTTTTTTCATCTATTTACTATGGCAATGACAGGTCATGCAGAGGATAAGGGGTTCAACTACCACAACAAGTAACAGATGAATCGTTGTTGTCCTAATACAGTAAAAGAGAGCAGGAGCGAGAGAGCGGGATTGTATCGGAATGAGCAAGGGGGTTTTGCTTGCCTGGCACTTCTGAAGATAATATAGCTCTTCATCGGTGTCATCGAACTCATCGTCGAAACCACGTCTATCGAGAGGGGACAACTTCCGGCAACTGAGAAAGAACACAATCAACACATGACGATATGCAACAATATGAAGCATGCTATGACATGGCAATATGAATGTGTTTTGGGCTAATGCAAGCTAGATCATAATGAAATGAGTCCATTTGAACCAAAGATTCAAATGCAAACCCATTTTATGAAGTCATATTAGTGCATTAACTTGTTTCACCTAAACAGCAAGGTTAAAGTGTTCTAACATGCATGAAACTAGTACAGATGGAAAGATTGGATTTTTCTGATAATTTTTCATATATAATTTATTTAATTATGAGGTACGGTTGATTTTCTATGATTTTTAGAAGTTTATACTATTTTCTAGAATTTCCTGGTTTAATTTAATCCAGAAAATGACTTATTGCATCAGCATGATGTCATTGTGATGTCAGCAGTCAACAGGGCAGCCTAGGTCAACCCTGACCTGTGGGGGCCACACGTCAGTGACACAGGGCTATTTAGCTCGCTGACTGGTGGGCGAGGTCAACGTCCACGTCAGCAGGGTCGACTCTGAAGCGTGGGCCTCGCTGGGTTAATCTAAACTAAACAGGAATAAAACTCGGGGTTAATTAGGGTGTGGGGCCCACTTGTCAGTGGCTGTGGGGTTGGTTAGCGGGGTTATTAGCAGGTGGTTAGGTGCTAATGACGGCGCCACATCGGTGTTGCCGGAGTTCAACGCCGGTGACCTGTAACCGCGGCGGTGTCCGCTCAGGAGGCCGAGGGAGGACCACCCGAGCTTACCAGGTGGGAGAGCGCACTCGCGCGCATCCACTGAAAGTGGCAGAAGGGCGTGGGGTAGCCGGAAACGATGCCGGCGACGACCTCGCGCGGCGGCGCACACACGGGCTCAACGGGGAGGAGGCTGCGGAGCACGGGCGAGCAAGCTGAAGCTTTCTACGGCCATCTGGGAGCGCAAGGAGGACGGTAGCGTCCTCGGGCTCTACTGGTTCGAGCTCAGGCTACGACAGCGACGAGGCCGTGTGACGGCGAGCTTCGGCTCGTGTGGGCAAGGAAGATAGAGGGCACGAGAGAGCAGGAGAGATGGGGGATTCGATGCGTCGGCTCACAATGGTTTGGAAGAAGCAGACGGCGATCTCGGGAAGGCGGAGACGGCGAAGAATCATCGGCGAAGATCCATGGCGGTCGAGGAGGAAGACGAGGACGCTAGCGATGAAGCAGAGCCCTCCGGCTCCTTTCCTTCGGCTTGGGGGCGTGGTGATCGATGGCGGAGTTCTGGTCACGGTCACAGGGCGAGGGGCGGCCGGTGGACGCGGTGGCAGCGAGCGGCGGCGACGGTGGCATTCAGTCGCGGGAGAGAAAGGGCGGCAGAGGAAGGGATGAGCACGAGAGGGAGTGAGAGGGGCCTGGGGGTGCGTGTCGGCGTCCAGGGCATCTAGAAGCTCGGCGGCAAGCAGGAGGTGGCGGGGGCGTGTGCTCGCGCATGGCGGCCACCCGCGCATTGTCCTCTTGGCGGGAGGTTGGTGATGACTGGCAGAGGCCAGTGGGCTGGGCCGTGGTGGGGCGCCAGGTAAGTTTGGGCCAGGTAGGTTTCCCTCTCTTCTGTCTTCTAATTTTGTTTTTGTTTTCTAATTATTTGCCTCTGTTTTGAGCTTAGGAAAAATACCAAGGCATTTTCCTAAAATCCTGAAAATATTCATGGACACTTGCTGAATTATTTCAGTGGCCCAAAAATAGTTCCAACATTATTTGAACATTTAAATTAATTATAGTATTTTAAATGCCCAAAGTCAAATACAATAAGATTTAATTCAAAAATCCAGAATGGCCTAGAAATATGTGCATCATTTTTGGCAGAGGTTTTCACCTTTAACAAAAATCATGAACTTTTCTAAAGGGCATTTGGATTCATTGAGGATATTTTTATTTTTATCCTAATTGCATTTCATTTAGAGCTAGGGTTTGTCATCCCCATTTCTAAATTAATAGAAGTTGAAAAAGATGCATGGATGCAATGCCACTAATTACAAGAGGATTTCTAGGGCTGTGACAGGGTTCGAGAACTATGTAGACATGACCGAGACACATCTCCAGTCAATAACCAATAGCGGAACCTGGATGCTCATATTGGCTCCTACATATTGTATGAAGATCTTCATCAGTCAAACCGCATAACAACATACGTTATTCCCTTTGTCATCGATATGTTACTTGCATGAGATTCAATCGTCGGTATCATCATACCTAGTTCAATCTCATTACCGGCAAGTCTCTTTACTCGTTCTGTAATGCATCTCATGTGACTAACTCATTAGTAACATTGCTTGCAAGGCTTATAGTGATGTGCATTACCGAGAGGGCCCAGAGATAACTCTCCGATACACGGAGTGACAAATTCTAATCTCGATCTATGCCAACTCAACAAACACCATCGGATACACCTGTAGAGCATCTTTATAATCACCCAGTTACATTATGACATTTGATAGCACACAAGGTGTTCCTCCGGTATTCAGGAGTTGCATAATCTCATAGTCAAAGGAACATGTATAAGTCATGAAGAAAGCAATAGCAATAAAACAAAATGATCATTATGCTAAGCTAACGGATGGGTCTTGTCCATCACATCATTCTCTAATGATGTGATCCCATTCATCAAATGACAACACATGTCTATGGTCGGGAAACTTAACCATCTTTGATTAACGAGCTAGTCAAGTAGAGTCATACTAGGGACACTCTGTTTGTCTATGTATCCACACATGTATCAATTTTCCGGTTAATACAATTCTAGCATGAATAATAAACATTTATCATGATATAAGGAAATATAAATAACAACTTTATTATTGCCTCTATGGCATATTTCCTTCACAGGGTCCAATTGGAAACTAAGGGATATTAAGGCCTCCTTTTAATAGAGAACCAGAACAAAGCATGAACGCAAAGTGAATACACGAACTCCTCAAACTATTGTCATCACCGGGAGTGGTCCCGACTATTGTCACTCCAGGGTTGCCGGATCATAACATGTAGTAGGTGACTATAACTTGCAAGATCAGATCTAGAAGATGGATATAATGGTGATACATAAACGGTTCAAATATGAAATCATGGCACCCGGGCTCAAAGTGACAAGCATTAAGCATGGCAAAGTCATAGCAACATCAATCTCAGAACATAGTGGATACTAGGGATCAAGACCTAACAAAACTAACTAGATTACATGATGAATCTCATCCAACTCCCCACCGACCAGCGGGGAGCATCATGGAATTGGCGATGGAGAAGGGTTGGTGATGACGAAGAACGAAGACCCCCCCTCTCCAGAGCCCCAAATGGACTCCAAATCTGGCCTCCCGATGAAGAACAGGAGCTGACGGCGGCTCCGTCTCGTGGATCGTGATAATTCTTTCTCCCTGATTTTTTCTGGAAATTAGGATTTTATAGCATCGGTTTCAGGGTCTGCGGGGCCACCAGGTGGGGACAACCCACCTGGGCGCGCCTGGGGGGCAGGGCGCCCTGGTGGGTTGTGCCCACCCAGGTGCCCCCCTCAGGTGGCTCTTGGCTCCAGAAATTCTCTTTTATTGAGTAAAAATTCCTCACAAAGTTTCATTCCATTCTGAGAACTTTTATTTCTGTACAAAAATACCACCATGGTAGTTCTGCTGAAAACAACGTCAGTCTGGGGTTAGTTTCATTCAAATCATGCAAATTAAAGTCGAAAACAAGAGGAAAAGCGTTAAGAAAAGTAGATACGTTGAAGACGTATCAACTCCCCCAAGCTTAAACCTCTTCTTATCCTCAAGCAATTCAGTTGATAATCTGAAAGTGAAAAAGAAAAACTTTTACGAAATCTTTTGCTCTTGTTTGCATAAATAAGCTTAAACAACACCCGGGTTTTCAGCCAACATTATAACTAACCATGCTGATAATAACTCTTAAAATTATATTAACTCATATCAATGACATAATCAGCAAGCGAGCAATAATAAACAACAACACATTGTCAAAACAACCATGATATAATATGACAATAGTGGTATCTCGCTAGCCCTTTCTAAGGCCGCAAAATATAAATGCAGAGCACCTCCAAAGTTCAAGCAGCGACTAAACATTGTAATTCATGGTAGAAAAGATCCAGTCATGATGCACCCAACATTAGCTACACACAATGCATCAGCATGATAGCAGTGCTCTCATGTTCTGACGCTTATTTTAGAGGGTGATGACACAACATAAAAGTAAATAGATAGTCCCTTCGCAGAGGGAAGCAGTGATTTGCATAGGTGCCAGAGCTCAAGTTTTTAAAGCAGAGGTAAATGATATTTTGAGACATGCACCCTTCTTGTTTACTTCACGACCATCAGTTATCAATATCTTCCATGCTAAGCATGCTAGTGGCGGTTCCCAAGCGATAAAAGTAAAGGTTTACTCCCCCTCCACGAACAATCACACTCCACGGCTTGTCCGAAACAACGGGTGTCGTCCATACCAACAACAGTCCCAGGGGAGTTTTGTTTAATTATTTGCATTTTGAGTTCAGGACTGGGAATCCCTATTACTGCCCTTTTCTTGTGCGATGGTGAGTGAATAAACACTCAACCTGAGAATAACCCGCTTAGCATGGAAGATACCGACCACCTCCTGTTGTTCCGTGAACGATCCAGACACACAAAAAGGATATTTATGTGATGTTTTTAGAGGTGGCACATGCAAATTTACTTAGGATGGCAGGGTAATACCGCATATAGGTAGGTATGGTGGACTCATCTGGGATAACTTGGGTTCAAGGTTTTTGATGTACAAGCAGAATTCCCACTTAGTACAGGCGACGCTAGCAATTAGGTTGAGAAGCGGCCAGCTAGAGAACAACAACGGTCATGGACATGCATTATGCATAAGTAACATTGGACACTAGCATGAGTAGGATATGAACACCATGAACATAAATATCATAGAGGCTATGTTGATTTTGATTCAACTACATGCATGAACATGTGCCAAGTAAAGCCACTCGAACATTCAGAGGAGGATACCATATCATCATACTACATGACAACATTTTAACGCAATGTTGATATCCAAGATAAATCATTATCCACTCCTAGCTACTTATGCATGGCATGAGAAACTATAATCTTTAATTGTCATTGCAAACATGTTTAATCATAATGGGTTGAATCATGGATACTAGCTTAAACATATTTACAAAAACAGAACAAGTCGAGTTCATACCCATTTCTCTCTGCCACAGCCAGTTCATCGAATATCGCGTGCAAGAGTACCATGGACTAAGCTAGAATCTGCAAACATTTTATTCAACGGGAGAAGACAAGGTAATATGGGCTCTTTGTTAGATCAACAATAATTCATATGAGAGCCACTCAACATTTTCATCGTGGTCTTCTCCTCGGTATGACTCAAATAAAAAAGAAAAGAAATTCAGAAAAACACACTGAAATATTTTTGAAGTTTTTGGTTTTCTTGAACAAGCAAAAACAAGAAAAACTATTTACACGGGAAAGCTCCCAACAAGCAAAAGAAGAACAAGGAAATCTTTTTGGGTTTTCTTTTTAGTGCTACAGCAAACTACTCTAGAAAGAAAAATAGAAAAGGAAGCAGGCAATAATTTTGGATTTTCTCAAAGTTTTTCAAACACACGAGAAGAAAGCAAGAAAATATATTTAACATGGATGATACTGATGACCCACAAGTATAGGGGATCTATCATAGTCCTTTCGATAAGTAAGAGTATCGAACCCAACAAGGAGTAGAAGGAAATGATAAGCGGTTTTCAGCAAGGTATTCTATGCAAGCACTGTAATTATAGGTAACTGATACTTCTCCAATGTATCTATAATTTTTGATTGCTCCATGCTATATTATCTACTATTTTGGACTATATTGGGCTTTATTTTCTACTTTTAAATTATTTTTGGGACTAACCTATTAACTGGAGGCCCAGCCCAGAATTGCTGTTTTTTGTCTATTTCAGTGTTTCGGAGAAACAGAATATCAAACGGAGTCCAAACGGAATAAAATCTTCGGGAACATGATTTTCTCACCGAACGTGATCCAGGAGACTTGGACCCTACTTCAAGGGATCAAAGAGGAGGTCACAAGGGTGGGGGGTGCCCCCCTAGGGCGCGCCCCCTGCCTCATGGGCCCCTCGGTGCTCCACCGACGTACTCCTTCCTCCTATATATACCTATGTACCCCCAAACGACCAGAACAGGAGCCAAAAACCTAATTCCACCGCCGCAACTTTCTGTATCCACGAGATCCCATCTTGGGGCCTATTCCGGAGCTCAGCCGGAAGAGGGCCGTCATCACGGAGGGCTTCTACATCATCCTAGGCCCTCCGATGAAGTGTGAGTAGTTTACCTCAGACCTTCGGGTCCATAGTTAGTAGCTAGATGGCTTCTTCTCTCTCTTTGAATCTCAATACAAAGTTCTCGCCCTCTCTTGTGGAGATCTATTCGATGTAATCTTCTTTTTGCGGTGTGTTTGTTGAGATCGATGAATGTGGGTTTATGATCAAGTCTATCTATGAATAATATTTGAATCTTCTCTGAATTCTTTTATGCATGATTGGTTATCTTTGCAAGTCTCTTCGAATTATCCGTTTGGTTTGGCCAACTAGATTGGTAGTTCTTGCCATGGGAGAAGTGTTTAGCTTTGGGTTCGATCTTGCGGTGTCCTTTCCCAGTGACAGAAGGGGCAGCAAGGCACATATTGCATCGTTGCCATCGAGGATAACAAGATGGGGTTTATTTCATATTGCATGAATTTATCTCTCTACATCATGTCATCTTGCTTAAGGCGTTACTCTATTTTTAACTTAATACTCTAGATGCATGCTGGATAGCGGTCGATGAGTGGAGTAATAGTAGTAGATGCAGAATCGTTTTGGTCTACTTGTCACAGACGTGATGCCTATATACATGATCATGCCTAGATATTCTCATAACTATGCTCAATTCTATCAATTGCTCAACAGTAATTTGTTCACCCACCGTAGAATACTTATGCTCTTGAGAGAAGCCACTAGTGAAACCTATGGCCCCCAGGTCTATTCTCATCATATCAATCCATCACTTTAATCTTTCTTTGCCTTTTACTTTGCTTTTACTTTTACTTTGCATCTTTATATCAAAAATACCAAAAATATTATATCTATCAGATCTCACTCTCGTAAGTGACCGTGAAGGGATTGACAACCCCTAATCGCGTTGGTTGCGAGTAGCTATCGTTTTGTACAGGTACGAGGGACTTGAGCGTGGCCTCCTACTGGATTGATACCTTGTTTCTCAAAAACTGAGGGAAATACTTATGCTACTCTGCTGCATCATCCCTTCCTCTTCGGGGAAAACCAACGCAAGCTCAAGACGTAGCAAGAAGGATTTCTGGCGCCGTTGCCGGGGAGTCTATGCAAAAAGTCAAAATACCAAGTGTCGTGGAATTGTCACGGCAGATGTCCTCATGGAAGGACTTAGTCGTGGATCCATCACTACGGGTTAGCTTGAAGGGGTTAAACCGGACAAAGGGACACGAGAGTTTTATACTAGTTCGGCCCCTTCGATGAAGGTAAAAGCCTACGTCTAGTTGTGATTGGTATTGCTGGGGTTTCGAAGACCAGGGAGCGAATCCGCTTGTCTGGCTTCGAGTTGTTGTTTTTCTGTCCCTGAACCGCCGCCGGGTCACCCCTTTATATATTCAGGAGGATCCCGGCCAGTCTACAAAGTCCCGAGGCTGGCTCATACAAGTGTCCGCCTCGGTCTCTTCTTTCTTATCTTAGAATGCAAGTTTATACAATCATGGCGGTTTACTATCATGGGCCTTAAACCGCCTGCGGGCTCTGGGCCTCTAAGCTTCATCCGTAAAGCGCCATCTTCTGGGTTTCCTTGGGCTTTAGTATAACTAAAGGTGAACCGGCCCCTCCTGGGCAGTTTACCCTCAGTGGTTATATCCTCAACATTAGGCCCCAGATTGATTTGAACCTGTTCATGTCAGTCTTCAATCCTTGAACTTCTGGCAATTCTCATAAACCGCCATATTGTCTTCTCCCTATGAACTTTGATGAATTGCCATGACATCATCTTCTGTTATTGTAGTAAATCATTGTGACGTCATTCCTATATAAAAAAGTTTTATAAAGATTCCCTTCTCTTTAATTAATTCTCGAAGATCGAGGCGACAGCTGCATCCTCTTTTGCCGCTTTCGATTCCTCGATTTTTGCGCCTACCGTTTTATCTCACTTCCTTATAAATAAGACCGAGGTGCCTTCCATTTTCCCCCTTTCCAAACCACATCGTCTTCCTCCTCGTGACCTGAAGACCTCAAATATCGCCGCCACCGCCGTTGTTGATTTTCCAGTCCGCACCGACTCAGGCCGCTACATCGACCTGACTCTGACCAGAAATCAACGGCGAACCTCCGTAGCTCGTCCACATCCATGAGTTCTTCCCCTTCCCCTTCTCAGATCTGCATTGGAACTTTGTTTGAGTTCGTCGGCGGTCATCACCGCCCGATGCAAAACCCTTGTTAGTTTTCACCTCCAATGCCTTGTTTAGATTGTAAAAACAACGTAGAACTGTTGCGGCAACTGTTTGTGCTTATCTTGCATAAAAATAGATCTTATTTCCATGTTCGGAAGCCCTCTTCGAATGTATGAACTTCTCTGCACTGTTTTAGGTCTAGAAATTTTTCCTTCCAGAGCGATCGTTTGATCCAAAATAATAATTGCAACTTGTGAAACCTGTTTGTTCCACACTTAACAAATTTCCAGCTTGGGGTTCTGCCTCAAAAAGCGGTTTATCCTTTAATGTTGATAATCTGTTGTATGTCATTAGCCCTCTCTTAAACCGCCATCTAGACTTTGAACAACCATGCCCGGTTCACTTCATATGTATACCTTGAATTGCCGGTTTAACATTTTGACAAACACATACGAACCGCCAATCGTAAACCATCCATTTTCCTTTTACAGACTTTGTAAGATGACGAAGCAATTTGCTGCTTGCAACTGGGTTCCGTCTCGGATCACAGAAACACAAATCAATGAATATATCACCACTAGGGCTTTGGCTTCAAAAAATGTCCTCCGTTGGCGAGTTCCTGGCCCTGAGTGTCCCCTTGAACCTCAAGATGGAGAAGTGATTGTATTCTTGCAACATTTAGCTCGAGGTTTCAGTCCTCCCGGATCAAAAAATTTCCGGGATGTTCTTGCCAGGCTCCAACTTCATCCTCAAGATATTGGACCAAATTCTGTGTCCAACATATGCAATTTCCAAGTATTCTGCAAGGTTTATCTGCAAGAAGAACCAACTGTCGATCTCTTTCTAGATCTCTTTCACTTAAACCGCCGGACGGAATTTTCTAATGGACCTAATACTGAACTTGGCAGTGTGTCAATCCAAAAAAGGAAAGAGGTTGATTTTCCTCACGCCAAACTTCACAGCCATCCAAAAGACTGGAACCAAACCTGGTTCTATTGTCAAAATACCGCCCCTGCTGAAGAGAATCCCTTGCCGGGCTACCGTCCGCACCGGCTCAGTAATAATCACCCTTTACCTCAGAGATTTCCTGCCAAAGATCGACAAGCCTATGCACCTCAACTCGCCAAACTTTGGGCTCTTCTTGCCAACGGTTTAACTGGTGTTGATCTTGTCCGTTGCTGGATTTCATGGTGCATTCTTCACTTAAGCCGCCGGCCCGGATTGATGTTCGAATACACCGGCAAAACCAATGACCCTCAATGGTTTAATTCAATAGCACTGACGGACGATGAAGTTAGTGAAAGTGTAAAGAAAATACTCGGCGAACCGCTCGCCGTATGTACTCAAATTGGTCTGCGTCCTTTTTACGCCTCCAACAAACTGCCCGGGGTAAATATTTTAACCTTGTACTTTTCCTTTTCCTTCTCCGCTTTGACACTGCTATAATAATACTTTTGTGCAATACCATAGGCCAGTAGATCTTTTTGGAAAAAGAAAACTCAAGACGAAGTAGCTAAGGCTCCTCGTAGTAAGACCAAGGTCATCAAGAAAGCTGCCAGAAAGAAAACTGCTGAGTCTTCAGAACCACCAGAAGATGTCGATGACTCGGCTGAAGAGGTAAAGTTTGATCTCCCTTGACTTCTATCCATATATTTTACTAACAATGATTATTTCCAGGATGATGCGGAGGCCAGCCATGTAGATCATGATGAGGCAATTTGTCTTTCTTCTGACTCGGAACTTGTGCCGGTTCAACGATTTCGCCGTGTAGTTCGAAAAGTGAAATGCTCTCACCCTGTTGCTCATTTGGATCAAAAACTTTCTTTGAAGACACAGCAAACCGAAGGGTGTTGCACAACCCGGCACAGTGATCAACAGGTCACTTCTTCCGGTTTACCTCATACCCCAAACCGGAAACGTCGTCCAGAGGTTGCTTGTTCTTCTGAAAAACATTATCTTTTGAAAGGTTTCTTCCGAGGCCCTCTCAATTCATCTGATTCAAATTATCAGGCATCTTCTAATTCATCTGGCGGTTCATCAACCACGCAGCTGCCTCCCATAAAAACCGTCCCTGGGTAAATGTGTAGTCTTCCCTTCTCTTTCATAACTCAATTGACCATGCTAATCTTTGTTTTAATATTAGTGCTCAAGCTCATTTGAGTAAGAAGGGCAAGACCAGCGCCCCTACCGGTGAAGTTGAGCCAGAGAAAACTCCTGAGGATGTTGATAAAAATCTCGATAATCTCATGGATGATTTTACTCTGCCAGAGCCAACTATCAATGTTAATCCGCCGGAAGCTGATCTGGCCATGCATGAGGATACCTTAAGCCCACATGCTATGCGTGCAAGTCCGGCTGCTGATCCACTGAAGTCAAGTGCTAATCCGCCAAGCCCAGCCAAAGACGATGACGTTATTGTTACTAGCACTGCTTATACTGCTCCGGGTGATCCGGTTGTCTTGGCAAAACATACCGCCAAGGATGAGTTTATTTCAATGGGCAAGAGGAAGATGGAAATTGATATGTCAAAATATGCTAATCTTTCTGCCCAGGATCTTCATTCCGGTTTCTTGAACCGGCTTTATACAAGTCGAGATACTGAGGCTGACTTGGTAAATCTGATGAAGGAACGTTATGAGGTAATCATTTTCCTCCTTATCTTTGTATTTTCACTGCCTTGTATCCCGTAGCCCCCAAGGGTCAGTTTAAATTTGTAAAAACAAACCGGGACTTTGAATTTCCAAACTGCACATTTTTTACTTTTAAGTTATTTGAACAAACACACATTAGCCCCCAAGTGCCAAGATTGAAACTTGTATGAATCCTTGGTACTTTGAATAAGCACTAAGAACGAATTAATCCGCATTAGCCCCCAAGTGCCAGGATTGAAACTTGTATGAATCCTGGGACTTTGAATAAGCAGTAAGAACGAATTAATCCGCATTAGCCCCCAAGTGCCAAGTGTAGAACCAGTTGTATGCCTGGGACTTTTGATAAAATATTGAAATGCTCCTCTTGATTTTGGCAGGCTGACATAAACCATCAACGGACACAGATTGCTGATCTTCAAGAAATTGTCAAATCTCAACAAGAAGAATCTTCCAAAGCTAAAGATGAACTTCAAGCCGCTTTAACTTCCATAGAACGACTGAAAGAAGAATTCAAGACGGAACGTGCCAACTGGGACACTGAAAAGGGGACATTGCTGAAACGGGCTGAAGACGCCGAATCTGCACTTAAACCGGTAGCAGAAGAACTTTCTGGGTTAAAGTGCCAAGTAAACGCCATGACCTTCGCAGTATTTGGTAAGTACTCCTTAGCAAATTATTTGAAATACCCATCTCGTAGGGTGCTGGTTGAAACATGAAATTCTTAAACCGTTGCAGGGAGCCGCATTACTCATCTGGGCTCAGATGTACGAATGAAGTTGAAAGCAGCGTAACTCTTATGGAACAACTTTACACCAGTGCTCAACGGGTTATCTGTGCAGCCTCCTATGACAAACCGGCCCCAACGCTGATCAAGGATACTCTGACAAGGCTATCCATGGTACCAGCACAACTAGAAGAGGTGAAGCGATCTGCTGCCAGGGCCGGCGCTTTGTTGGCACTTACCCGAGCCAAAGCATGGATAGCTGACTTGGATCTGGTTGACCTTGCCAAAGGCTTTCCAAGCACACAAGAAAACGGGGCAGATGTTGATGATGTAGCCCTTAAAAGAGTGACAAGGGAGATGCGTCCTCTGGCGAGTCAGCTGGCAGAAGATGCTAACTTGACGGTTCACCGGTCTTATTATGATGCCAACAACAAACGGGTTAACCCTATCATTCCGGAGGCGCGAAATCTTATTCCAGGAATCCGTAAGCACACTTATGCCCCTGACATTGATCCGTCAGAACTTATCAATGAAGAAGCTATCTTTCAGGCCTTAACCCGGATTGAGTGGACCACCACAAACTTCCAGCCGCTAGGTGGGGAAGAGGAGGTTGAACCGACGCCAGATGACCCATCAACTTCGCATCAACATGGTAATGATACTTGATCCGGCAATTAGAATGATGCTCCAGAAACCTTGTTCAGCTGGAAACACCATATTTTGGGCCTTCAAGCGCCTTGTAATAAGCTAGTGGAAATACTTTGATCCGTTGCCCTCGTGCAGTGGGATATACTTTGCGTTGATTTGTCATGAGAATTTCAGTACTGGCTTATGTATTTTTACAATATTATGCAGTCCTTGTGCCTGCATAAAGAAAATCTGTGATATAAAACATTGCTGTTGGTTTACCAATTGTGATGTGAAAAAAGGTGAAAACCCAACTTCCACCATGCCATGTTGGCATATATGATATAAGATCGGGTTGTGATGAACACCGGCCGATTGCTGGAGACAAAGTGTCGAAGCCAGACCGGTTTTGAGGGATGCCGGATTACCTTTAATTGTATACTTTAACAGAAGATCCATAAGCCATGCTGGGTTAAGAAACTTCGGTTTAACATAGACCTCACGAAAAACAAAAACTTGGCAGAAAAAAGCAAACAAAGAACTGTAGTCGAGGCTTTTCGGGGGCTGCCAGGCCCAAATCGAGGCTTTTCGTGGGCTGCCAGGCCACTGAGTTAAACCATTTTGGCGAAGCCTTTTAAGATGGCCCTCCAACTAACCAATCATCATTTTAACTTTGACAAGTTCAGGGTCTCAATGAGAGTAACTGTCAAACGTTCGACGGGTCATGCCAGGATTACCTGGATAGGAGTGGCTTACTTGATGAAGGCAGGCTAACCCGGGGTTTTAGGTGAATACACCAAGCTTCCAAGCCGTGGGTCGGTACCCAGCTACAAGGGTCCTTTCAAACTCTTTGGTATTTGACGCAAAGAGCCCCCAAGTAACTTTGTGAGCTGTGCTCAATGGGTGCCTATGTTTGAGTTGTGCATAGCAACAAGACTCTCTTTAGCCCCTTGGGTGTGAAGCTCCCAAGCTTTGTTGTGGCGTGATAGCTGCATCAAGAGGGTAGTAACGCTATGTTCTCTTTGGTGAATACACCTATGTTTGAATAGGAAGCCCCCATGTTAACAGATCTTTGAAGAAAAATGGCGGAGACCCTGCTTGATAGCAAGGATGCCGGTTTATTATATTAATCATAGTATATACATTGTTGAAATATGTACATATGAAAAGCATGTGGCTTCAAGTGTAATAAGGCCGTAGGAGAGCTATGTTCCATGGCCGCCGGGTCTCCTCCTCAGAGCTACGTGAGTCTTCTCGAACGTCAATGAGGTAGTATGATCCGTTGTGCAGATTTTTGCTGACCACAAAAGGCCCTTCCCAAGGTGGGGATAACTTATGCATATCAGTCTGGTCTTGAATGAGCCGAAGTACCAAATCGCCTTCTTGAAAGGTCCTTGTCTTAACCCGGTGGCTGTGATAACGCCGCAGGTCTTGCTGATAAACCGCTGACCGAGCCAAAGCCATGTCTCGCTTCTCATCTAAAAGGTCCAACGCCTCTTGGCGTGCTTGCTCGTTATCCGCTTCAACATAATTCGTGACCCGGGGCGAGTCATGACGAATATCACTTGGGAGGACAGCCTCAGCCCCATAGACCAGGAAAAAGGGTGTATATCCCGTAGATCGGTTTGGGGTGGTATTTATGCTCCATAACACAGATGGTAATTCCTCCACCCAACAACCCGGCGTCTGCTTCAAAGGTACCATGAGCCGAGGCTTGATACCCTTTAGGATTTCTTGATTCGCCCTCTCAGCTTGACCATCGGACTGGGATGAGCCACTGACGCTACATCAAGCCGGATGTGCTCTCGTTGGCAGAACTCCTCCATCTCACCTTTAGAAAGGTTCGTACCATTATCTGTGATGATGCTATGTGGAAAACCGAAATGGAAAATAATCTTTTTGAGAAATTGAACCGCCGTGGCTGCATCACATCTACTGACGGGCTCCGCTTCAACCTATTTGGTGAACTTGTCAACCGCCACCAACATGTGGGTCTTCTTGTCCTTAGAATGCTTAAAGGGTCCAACCATATCAAGCCCCCAAGTAGCAAACGGCCAGGTGATGGGGATCATGCGTAACTCTTGAGCAGGAACATGAACGCGACGTGAAAATTTCGAAAAGCGTCATAGCGCTTTACCAAGTCTTCCGCATCAGAATGAGCTGTCAACCAGTAGAACCCGTGTCGGAAAGCCTTAGCAACCAAGGACTTTGAGCTGGCATGGTGAACGCAATCCCCTTCATGGATTTCCCGTAGAATCTCTTGTCCTTCTTCAGGAGAAATACATTGTTGGAATACGCCTGAAACACTAGAACGGTGCAACTCGCCATTGTGAATAACCATAGACTTGGACCGCTGGACTATCTGCCTGGCGAAAAATTCGTCTTCTGGTAATTCGCCCCAGTTCAGATATGCCAAATATGGAACCGTCCAATCCGGAGTGGCATGTAAAACGGCTACCAACTGGGCCTCCGGATCAGGAACAGCTAAATCCTCCTCTATAGGCAACTTTACAGACGGGTTATGCAAGATATCTAAAAAGGTATTAGGTGGTACCGGTTTACGCTGAGATCCCAGTCGGCTTAGAGCATCTGCTGCTTCATTCTTGCGCCGGTCGATGTGCTCCACCTGATAACCCTTAAAGTGACCTGCTACAATATCCACCTCACGCCTATAAGCCGCCATGAGCGGGTCTTTAGAATCCCAAGTACCAGAAACTTGCTGAGCCACCAGATCAGAATCTCCAAAGCATCGAACCCGGCTTAAGTTCATTTCCTTAGCTACACGAAGACCGTGGAGCAAGGCCTCGTACTCTGCTGCATTGTTAGTACAAGGAAACATTAAGCGGAGAACATAACAAATCTTATCTCCTCGAGGGGAAGTGAGGACAACTCCAGCCCCCGAGCATTCCAGCTGCCTGGATCCATCAAAGTGAATGGTCCAGTATGTATTATCCGGTTTGTCTTCTGGTGCCTGTAACTCGGTCCAACCATTGATGAAGTCCACAAGCGCTTGAGATTTGATGGCTGTTCGGGGTGTATACTTCAAACCATGGGGACTGAGCTCGATCGCCCACTTCGCAACCCGGCCAGTTGCCTCTCTATTCCGGATTATATCACCCAAGGGAGCAAAACTAACCACTATGATAGGATGGCCTTGAAAATATTTCTTGAGTTTCCTACTTGCCATGAAAACTCCATACACTAGCTTCTGCCAATGCGGATATCTTTGCTTTGATTCGATCAGTAGTTCACTGATATAATAAACTGGTCGTTGAACCGGATATTCTTTCCCAGTCTCCTTACGCTCAACCACAATCGCCACACTAACCGCTTGGGCATTGGCAGCCACGTACAATAGTAGAGGTTCATTATCAATTGGAGCAGCGAGGACTAGTGGTACAGCTAGCTGCCGCTTCAACTCCTCGAATGCCGTATCAGCGGCGTCACTCCAGACGAATTTATCTGTTTTCTTCAACATCTGATACAGGGGAATCGCCTTCTCTCCCAAACGGCTGATAAATTGGCTGAGGGCTGCAATCCGGCCCGCCAGGCGCTGAACATCATTGATACATGCCGGTTTAGCCAAGGATGTGATTTCTTTGATCTTTTCCGGATTTTCCTCAATACCTGTGTTAGACACAAGAAAGCCCAAGAGTTTGCCTGCCGGAACACCAAAAACACATTTGTCTGGGTTGAGCATCATTTTGTAAACCCAAAGATTGTCAAACGTCTCCTTGAGATCATTTATCAGGGTTTCCTGCTTCCTGGATTTCACCACAATGTCATCCACATAGGCATGAACATTACGGCCGATCTGTTTGTGAAGACAATTTTGCACACAACGCTAGTAGGTTGCTTGGGCACTCTTGAGCCCAAAGGCCATAGAAACATAGCAGAAGGCTCCAAAGGGAGTGATGAAGGATGTTTTCTCCTGGTCCTTAACTGCCATTTTAATCTGATGATAACCTAAATAAGCATCCAGAAAACTCAGGCGCTCACAACCCGCCATTGCATCAATGATCTGATCGATAGGTGGGAGAGCGAAAGGATCTGCTGGGCAAGCCTTGTTCAAATCAGTGTAATCCACACACATACGCCAAGTCCCATTTTTCTTAAGAACAAGCACCGGATTAGCCAACCATTCGGGATGAAACAGTTCGACGATAAATCCAGCTGCCAGCAGCCGGGCTACCTCTTCGCCGATGGCCTTGCATCTTTCTTCGTTAAAGCGGCGAAGGTACTGCTTGACCGGTTTAAACTTAGGATCAATATTTAGCGTGTGCTCAGCGAGTTCCCTGAGTACACCTGGCATGTCAGAAGGTTTCCATGCAAAGATGTCCCGGTTCTCACGGATGAACTCGATGAGCGCGCTTTCCTATTTCGGATCTAGATTTGCACTGATACTAAACTGCTTGGATGAATCACTAGGGACGAAATCAACAAGCTTCGTATCATTAGCCGGTTTGAACGGCAGGGCCGGGTCATGTTCAGTCGTAGGTTTCTTTAGAGGGGTCATATCCGCCGGATCAACATTGTCGTTATAGAATTTCAGCTCCTCCGTGGCACGAACCGATTCTGCACAGGCCGCTTCGCCTTCCTCGCAATCCAAGGCAATCCTTTGGCTCCCATGTAATGTGATCGTCCCCTTATAACCTGGCATCTTGAGCTGCAGATAGACATAACAGGGCCTCGCCATGAATTTCGCGTAAGCCGGCCGTCCAAATAGCGCGTGATATGGACTCTGGATTTTCACCACTTCAAAGGTCAAAGTCTCAGACCTGGAATCAAACTCATCTCCAAACACAACTTCCAAAGCAATCTTTCCCACAGGGTAGGCCGATTTACCTGGTACCACACCATGAAAGATAGTGTTTGACGGTTTAAGATTCTTATCCGTCAAACCCATGCGACGGAAAGTCTCATAGTATAGGATGTTGATACTGCTCCCTCCATCCATCAGAACCTTGGTGAACTTATAGACCCCCACCTGAGGCGCTACCACCAAGGCTAGCTGGCCCGGATTGTCAACCCGGGGCGGGTGATCCTCCTTGCTCCACACAATAGGCTGCTCCGACCATCGCAGATAATGTGGTATAGCCGGTTCAACAGTATTGACCGCCCTCTTGTGAAGTTTCTGATCTCGCTTGCACAAGCTGGTAGTGAACACACAATACTGTCTGCTGTTCAACTGCTTGGGGTGACTTTGGTAACCTGATTGTTGTTGATTCCCTTGGCCAACTAGATTGGTAGTTCTTGCCATGGGAGAAGTGTTTAGCTTTGGGTTCGATCTTGCGGTGTCCTTTCCCAGTGACAGAAGGGGCAGCAAGGCACATATTGCGTCGTTGCCATCGAGGATAACAAGATGGGGTTTATTTCATATTGCATGAATTTATCTCTCTACATCATGTCATCTTTCTTAAGGCGTTACTCTGTTTTAACTTAATACTCTAGATGCATGCTGGATAGCGGTCGATGAGTGGAGTAATAGTAGTAGATGCAGAATCATTTCGGTCTACTTGTCACGGACATGATGCCTATATACATGATCATGCCTAGATATTCTCATAACTATGCTCAATTCTGTCAATTGCTCAACAGTAATTTGTTCACCCACCGTAGAATACTTATGCTCTTGAGACAAGCCACAAGTGAAACCTATGGCCCCCGGGTCTATTCTCATCATATGAATCTCCATCACTTTAATCTTTCTTTGGTTTTTACTTTTCTTTTAATTTTACTTTGCATCTTTATATCAAAAATACCAAAAATATTATATCTATCAGATCTCACTCTCGTAAGTGATCGTGAAGGGATTGACAACCCCTAATCGCGTTGGTTGTGAGTAGCTATCGTTTTGTGCAGGTACGAGGGACTTGAGCGTGGCCTCCTACTGGATTGATACCTTGGTTCTCAAAAACTGAGGGAAATACTTACGCTACTCTTCTGCATCATCCCTTCCTCTTCGGGGAAAACCAACGCAAGCTCAAGACATAGCAGTAATAGATAGTTTTGTGATAAGATAATTTGTAACGAGCAACAAGTAACAAAAGTAAATAAAGTGCAGCAAGGTGGCCCAATCCTTTTTGTAGCAAAGGACAAGCCTGGACAAATTCTTATATGGAGAAAAGCACTCCCGAGGACACATGGGAATTATCGTCAATCTAGGTTTCATCACATTCATATGATTCGCGTTCGGTACTTTGATAATATGATATGTGGGTGGACCGGTGCTTGGGTGTTGTCCTTACTTGGACACACATCCCACTTTTGATTAACCTCTATTGCAAGCATCCGCAACTACAACAAAAGTATTAAGGTAAACCTAACCGTAGCATGAAACATGTGGATCCAAATCAGCCCCTTACGAAGCAACACATAAACTAGGGTTTAAGCTTCTGTCACTCTAGCAACCCATCATCTACTTATTACTTCCCAATGCCTTCGTCTAGGCCCAAATAATGGTGAAGTGTCATGTAGTCGACATTCACATAACACCACTAGAGGAGAGACAACATACATCTCATCAAAATATCGAACGAATACCAAATTCACATGACTACTAATAGCAAGACTTCTCCCATGTCCTCAGGAACAAACGTAACTACTCACAAAGCATATTCATGTTCATAATCAGAGGGGTATTAATGTGCATATAGGATCTGAACATATGATCTTCCACCAAGTAAACCAAGTAGCATCAACTACAAGGAGTAATCAACACTACTAGCAACCCACAGGTACCAATCCCAGACTTGGAGACAAGAATTGGATACAAGAGATGAACTAGGGTTTGAGAGGAGATGGTGCTGGTGAAGATGTTGATGGAGATTGACCCCCTCCCGATGAGAGAATCATTGGTGATGACGATGGCGATGATTTCCCCCTCCCGGAGGGAAGTTTCCCCGGCAGAACAGCTCCCCGGAGCCCTAGATTGATTCCGCCAAGGTTCCGCCTCGTGGCGGCGGAGTCTCGTCCCGAAAGCTTACTTATGATTTTTTTCTCATCGAAATACTACATATAGCAGAAGATGGGCATCGGAGGGCCACCAGGGGGCCCAGGGGGGTAGGGCGCGTCCCCCACCCTCGTGGCTAGGGTGTGGCCCCCCTTTGGAACTTCTTGGGCTCAGTATTTTTTATATATTATAAAAATGACTTCCGTGAAGTTTCAGGACTTTTGGAGCTGTGTAGAATAGGTCTCTAATATTTGCTCCTTTTCCAGCCCAGAATCCCAACTGCCGGCATTCTCCCTCTTTATGTAAACCTTGTAAAATAAGAGAGAATAGGCATAAGTATTGTGACATAATGTGTAATAACAGCCCATAATGCAATAAATATCGATATAAAAGCATGATCAAAATGGACGTATCAACTCCCCCAAGCTTAGACCTCGCTTGTCCTCAAGCGAAAGCCGAAATCGAAAAATATGTCCATATGTTTAGAGATAGAGGTGTCGATAAAATACAGACATGAGGGCATCATGATCATTCTTAGAATAGCAACTTATATAATTCTTGCCATATGATCTCTTATGGTAGAGTAACAATTCAATCACAATTTCAAGTATGAATCATAAACTTCATTGAAAACTAACAAACTATAATCTCAGTCATTGAAGCAATTGCAATTTATCATAACATAGGAAAGAGTCAATATAAGAGCTTTTCAGCAAGTCCACATACTCAACTATCATATAGTCTTTCACAATTGCTAACACTCACGCAATACTTATGGGTATGGAGTTTTAATCAGACACGGAGAAAGATAGGGGCTTATAGTTTTGCCTCCCAACATTCTACCTCAAGGGTAATATCAACAATAGTAGTTCATGAAAACTCACATCCAATTAACCAAATATACCATGATCTTTCCAACATGCTGTGCTTGCCAAAAGATAAAATGTAAAAAGGAAGGGTGAAGATCACCATGACTCTTATGTAAGGTAGGAGATAAAAGTAGAAGATAGGCCCTTCACAGAGGGAAGCATAGGTTGTCATGCGCTTTTATGGTTGGATGCACAAAATCTTAATGCGAAAGAACGTCACTTCATATTGCCACTTGTAATATGGACCTTTATTATGCAGTCCATCACTTTTATTTCTTCCATATCACACGATCGTATAAAGCTTATTTTTCTCCCACACTAATAAGTCATACATATTTAGAGAGCAATTTTTATTGCTTGCACTGATGACAACTTACTTGAAGGATCTTACTCAATCCATAGGTAGGTATGGTGGACTCTCATGGAAAAACTGGTTTAAGGATGTTTGGAAGCACAAGTAATATCTCTACTTGGTGCAAAGAATTTGGCTAGCATGAGGGGGAAAGGCAATCTCAATCATGTTGGATGATCTATGACAATATAATTTATCTCAGATGTAAGAAAACATAACCCATTATGTTGTCTTCCTTGTCCAACGTCAACTCTTTAGCATGTCATATTTTAATGAGTGCTCACAATCATAAAAGATATCCAAGATAGTGTATTTATATGTGAATACCTCTCTTTCTTTATTACTTCCTATTAATTGCAACGATGACCAAAACTATGTTTGTCAACTCTCAACAACTTTTATTCATCATACTTTTATATGTGAGCTCATTACTCTTCATAAGATCCATATGATCTCTTTTATTTCTTCTCTTTTATTTATTCACTCAAGATCATGGCAAAATAATCAAGCCCTTGACTCAACACTAATTTTATTATATATAGCTCACGGACTCAATTACATAGAAGGATCATAAAGCAAAACTCACAACTAGATCGTACTAAAACTTTATGCTACTAGATCAAGATATTACCAAAAGGATCGAACTAAGAAAAATGGTAAAGATAGAAGTGATGGTGATACGAAACCGGGCACTCCCCCAAGCTTGGAAGTTGCCAAGGGGAGTGCCCATACCCATATGATTATGTCTCCTTTTTCGGGGATGGTGATGTGATATTCTTGGCGATGATGCCCCTCAGGATACGATTATCCTCCTCAAGCTTATTGACTTGCTGCTTGAGGTCCATTATTTCCTTTCGAAGCTTTCCTGTAATGGCCAAAGCTCCTTGCACCCAAGGGTGTTGCATAGCTGCGGGAGAACAAGTGACACTCTTCTTCATATTTTCATAAGAAAGAAATCTAACATTGGAAGGGATAACCGTGTTTGGGATAGCCGAGCTCTGTAGTTCCCCCATTGTGAATCCAGCTCGGAAGCAAGAAGTGACTTCTTGATCCTCCTCCATGGCATCTATCCTCTTCAAGTCAGCCTCCATCTCTTCCTTCGTTGATGGCCCAAAGTGGTCAGCATTGCTGTTTGTCATTGACCTCGATGCCGGATGAGACACCCGGCTCTCCCCAACTGACTCTTGAGAAGACATCTTGCTCTAATCTGCAGCAGTAACAGCTCGAAACACAAACAGAGGATATTTGTGTGATATGGTGGTCAAAACCTTCGGGATATTATATAATGAATTTTTACCGACCAAAATACATATCGTGCAAGAAAACAGAGTCCGGAGAGCACACGTGGTGCCCACGAGGCAGGGGGTGCGCCCAGGGGGTAGGGCGCGCCCTCCACCCTCGTGGAGCCCTTGTGTCCTTCCCGGACTGCTTCTTATTTTCTATTTTTCTAAATATTCCAAAACAGAGAAAAATTGCCATTAGAACTGTTTTGGAGTCGGTTTACTTACCGTACCACATACATATTCCTTTTCGGAGTCTGAAACGTTCTGGAAGTGTCCCTTATGTATTCCTCCGGGGTTACAGTTTCAATAACATTGGTGTCAACATTTATAGGATTACCTGAGATATAATGTTTGATTCTTTGACCGTTCACCACCTTCGGATTTGTGCCTTCGAAGTTGTTGATTTTTATGGCACCGGAACGATAGACCTCCTCGATAACGTAAGGACCTTCCCATTTAGAGAGAAGCTTTCCTGCAAAAAATCTTAAACGAGAGTTGTATAGCAATACATAATCACCTACATTAAACTCACGCTTTTGTATCCTCTTGTCATGCCATCTTTTAACTTTTTCTTTAAACAATTTGGCATTCTCATAGGCTTGGGTTCTCCATTCATAAAGTGAGCTAATGTCAAATAACCTCTTCTCACTGGCAAGTTTGAAATCATAATTGAGCTCTTTAATAGCCCAATAAGCATTATGTTCTAGTTCGAGAGGTAAGTGACATGCTTTTCCATAAACCATTTTATATGGAGACATACCCATAGGATTTTTATATGCAGTTCTATAGGCCCATAATGCATCGTCAAGTTTCTTGGACCAATTCTTTCTAGACCTATTAACAGTCTTTTGCAAAATTAATTTGAGTTCTCTATTACTCAATTCTACTTGACCACTAGACTATGGGTGATAAGGAGATGCAATTATATGATTAACATCATACTTAGCAAGCATTTTACGGAAAGCATCATGAATAAAATGTGAACCACCATCACTCATTAAATATCTAGGGACTCCAAACCTCGGAAAAATAACTTCTTTAAGCATCTTAATAGAGGTGTCATGATCAGCACTACTAGTTGGAATAGCTTCTACCCATTTAGTAACATAATCAACAACAACTAAAATACGTGTATATCCATTAGAGGAAGGAAACAGTCCCATATAATCAAAGCCCCAAACATCAAATGGTTCAATAACAAGTGAATAATTCATAGGAATTTCTTGACGTCTACTAATATTACCAATTCTTTGACATTCATCACAAGACAAGACAAACTTATGGGCATCCTTGAAGAGAGTAGGCCAATAAAAACCAGATTGCAATACCTTATGTGCAGTTCTATCTCCAGCGTGGTGTCCTCCATAAGCTCCGGAGTGACACTTGCGTAGGATCTGTTCCTGTTCATGCTTAGGTACACAACGTCTAATAACATCATCTACTCTTTCTTTATAAAGATGTGGGTCATCCCAAAAGTAATGTCTTAAATCATAGAAAAACTTTTTCTTTTGCTGGTATGTGAAACTAGGTGGTATAAACTTAGCAACAATGTAATTAGCATAATCAGCATACCATGGGGCAGTGTGAGAAGCATTTATGACATTTAATTGTTCATCAGGAAAACTATCATTAATAGGTAGTGGGTCATCAAGAACATTTTCTAACCTAGACAAGTTGGCTACAACGGGGTTCTCAGCTCCCTTTCTATCAATAATATGCAAATCAAATTCTTGTAGCAAGAGAACCCATCTAATAAGTCTAGGTTTAGCATCTTTCTTTTCCATAAGATATTTAATGGCAGCATGATCTGTGTGAATAGCTACTTTAGAATCAACAATATAAGGTCTGAACTTATCACAAGCAAATACAATTGCTAAGAATTCTTTCTCAGTAGTAGCATAATTTCTCTAGGCATTGTCTAGAGTTTTACTAGCATGTTGAATAACATTTAATTTCTTATCAACTCTTTGCCCTAGAACAACATCTATATCATAATCACTAGCATCACACATAATTTCAAAAGGTAAATTCCAATCAGGTGGCTGAACAATAGGTGCAGAGATTAATGCCTTCTTAAGTATTTCAAATGCTTCTACACAATCATCATCAAAGACGAATGGTATATCTTTTTGTAATAAATTAGTCAGAGGCCGAGAAATTTTTGAGAAGTCCTTAATGAACCTCCTATAAAAATCAGCATGACCAAGGAAACTTCTTATACCTTTGATGTCCTTGGGACACGACATCTTTTCAATAGCATTAACTTTAGCTTTATCAACTTCAATGCCTCTTTCAGAAATTTTGTGCCCCAAGACAATACCTTCATTAACCATAAAGTGGCATTTCTCCCAATTCAAGACAAGGTTAGTTTCTTCACATCTCTGCAAAACTCGATCAAGGTTGCTTAAGAAATCATCAAAAGAGGATCCATAAACGGAGAAATCATCCATGAATACCTCACATATCTTTTCAAAAAAATCAGAAAATATAGCCATCATGCATCTTTGAAAAGTAGCAGGTGCATTACATAAACCAAAAGGCATACGTCTATAAGAAAAAGTACCGAAAGGGCATTGAAAGGTGGTCTTAGATTGATCATCAGCTGACACAGGTATATGAGAGAAACCAGAATAACCATCTAGAAAGCAAAAATGTGTATGTTTGGATAATCTTTCTAGCATTTGATCAATAAAAGGTAAGGGGTAATGATATTTTTTAGTAGCCTTATTTAATTTGCGGAAATCAATTACCATCATATAACCTGTAATAATTCTTTATACAATCAATTCATATTTATCATTAGGAACGACAGTAATACCTCCCTTCTTAGGAACACAATGGATGGGACTTACCCACTGACTATCAGCAATAGGATAAATCATACCTGCCTCAAGGAGCTTTAGTATTTCTTTACTTACCACTTCTTTCATCTTAGGATTCAGTCGTCGTTGGTGATCAATAACTGGTTTGGCATCTTTTTCCAAATTTATTTTGTGTTGACATAGAGTGGGACTAATGCCCTGAAGATCATCAAGAGTATATCCAATAGCAGCATAGTGCTTCTTCAGAGTTTTCAATAATTTTTCTTCCTCCTTCTTTGAAAGGTTAGCACTAATAATAACAGGATATATCTTCTTTTCATCAAGATAAGAATATTTAAGAGTATCAGGGAATGGTTTAAGCTCAAACATGGGATCACCCTTGGGTGGAGGAGGATCCCCTAAGATTTCAACAAGCAAGTTGTGTTTCAGAATAGGTCCCTGTTTAAAGAACACTTCATCTATTTCCCTTCTTTCATTCATATACATATCATTTTGATGGTCTAGCAACTATTATTCTAAAGGATCACTAGGAGGTACGGCAATAGAAGCAAGACCAATAATTTCATCTTTACTAGGCAATTCTTCTTCATGGTGTTGTCTACGAAATTTAGAAAAATTGAACTCATGAGACATATCATCTAAACCAATAGTAATAACATCCTTTTTGCAGTCTATCCTAGCATTAACAGTGTTCAAGAAGGGTCTGCCAAATATAATGGGACAAAAGCTATCTTGTGGGGAACCAAGAACAAGAAAATCAGCCGGATATTTAGTTTTCCCACACAAGACTTCAACATCTCTAACAATCCCAATTGGTGAAATAGTATCTCTATTGGCAAGTTTAATTGTGACATCAATATCTTCTAACTCAGCAGGTGCAATATCATGCATAATTTCTTTGTATAAGTCAATAGGTCTATGTTTATCTTTAGCACAAGGTTTAGCAATTCTAGCAGTTTCATCACAGAAATAAATAACATGCCCATCAATATTATCAGCCAAGAGATCCTTAACAATAGCAATATTAGGTTCAACTTTAACTTGCTCAGGAGGTGTATAGGTTCTAATATTGCTTTTACGAACCACAGTTGGAGCTTTAGCATGATCTTTTATCCTAACAGGAAAACGTGGTTTCTCAACATAAGCAGTAGGAATAATAGGACCATTATAAGTGACAGGCTTTTCTTCAACTTTAATAGGTGCAGCTACTTTTACTTCAATGGGAGCATGATATTTAAACCACTTCTCCTTAGGGAGATCAACATGAGTAGCAAAAGATTCACAGAAAGAAGCTACTATTTCAGAGTCAAGTCCGTATTCAGTGCTAAATTTACGGAAAACATCAGTATCCATAAAAGATTTAACACAATCAAACTTAGGTGTCATACCCGACTTCTTACCTTCGTCGAGATCCCAATCTTCAGATTTGCGTTTAATTCTTTCCAATAAATCCCATTTGAATTCAATAGTCTTCATCATAAAAGAGCCAGCACAAGAAGTATCGAGCATGGTGCGGTCGTTATCAGGAAGCCGATCATAATTTTTTGGATAATCATTTCTCTTGAGAGCTCATGATTGGGGCATGAATATAACATTGATTTAAGCCTCCCCCAAGCATGAGCGATGCTTTCTCCTTCACGAGGCCAATATATATATATATATATATATATATATATATAATTATGATCACGATGAACAAGATGCATAGGATAAAACTTCTGATGAAATTCTGATTTCAATTGTTTGTAGTTCCATGATCCCATATCATCACATAGCCTATACCATGTAAATGCATCTCCCTCCAAAGATAAAAGGAAGACCTTCTTCTTGATAACAACATCGGGCATACCTGCAAGCTTAAATAATCCACAAACTTCATCCACATATATTAGGTGCTCATCAGGATGTAATGTTCCATCTCCTGCAAAAGGATTAGCTAGCAGTTTTTCTATCATACCCGAAGGAATTTCAAAGCATACATTTTCATTTTCAGTAGGTTCAGTAGGTTGAGGAGCAACTCTTTGCTCTACTGGTCGGGGTGAAGATACACCGAACAAGCCCCTCAGAGGATTACTTTCCATAGTAACAAGTGACAGTAAATTTCAGCACACTATATAATTTTTTCCTTACCAAATTCCACCTACCAAAGGCTCTTCACTCCCCGGCAACGGCGCCAGAAAAGAGTCTTGATAACCCACAAGTATAGGGGATCTATCATAGTCCTTTCGATAAGTAAGAGTGTCGAACCCAACGAGGAGCATAAGGAAATGATAAGCGGTTTTCAGCAAGGTATTCTCTGCAAGCACTGAAATTATAGGTAACAGATAGTTTTGTGATAAGATAATTTGTAACGAGCAACAAGTAACAAAAGTAAATAAAGTGCACCAAGGTGGTCCAATCCTTTTTGTAGCAAAGGACAAGCCTGGACAAATTCTTATATAGAGAAAAGCGCTCCCGAGGACACATGGGAATTATAGTCAAGCTAGGTTTGATCACATTCATATGATTCACGTTCGGTACTTTGATAATCTGATATGTGGGTGGACCGGTGCTTGGGTGCTGTCCTTACTTCGACAAGCATCCCACTTATGATTAACCTGTATTGCAAGCATCTGCAACTACAACAAAAGTATTAAGGTAAACCTAACCATAGCATGAAACATGTGGATCCAAATCAACCCCTTACGAAGCAACGCATAAACTAGGGTTTAAGCTTCTGTCACTCTAGCAACCCATCATCTACTTATTACTTCCCAATGCCTTCGTCTAGGCCCAAATAATGGTGAAGTGTCATGTAGTCGACGTTCACATAACACCACTAGAGGAGAGACAACATACATCTCATCGAAATATCGAACGAATACCAAATTCAGATGACTACTAATAGCAAGACTTCTCCCATGTTCTCAGGAACAAACGTAACTACTCACAAAGCATATTCATGTTCATAATCAGAGGGGTATTAATGTGCATATAGGATCTGAACATATGATCTTCCACCAAGTAAACCAAGTAGCATCAACTACAAGGAGTAATCAACACTACTAGCAACCCACAGGTACCAATCCCAGACTTGGAGACAAGAATTGGATTGTGATGCCCGGATAGTTACGCTACAGTAATCCTCCGCTACAAGATGCCACGTCACCTCGATTACTGTGGCTAATTTCGCATTAGTTCGAAACTGATTTGAATTCGATTTAAAAATCAGGTAAACAACAAAAGTTTTCAAAAATTAAAACTAAAATGTTCAGAGTGAGCCAAATACTGCATAAGTAATTATGGCGGGGGAACTACACTTTTATAAAATGTTCAAATACTCTAAAACGATTTAAAGAGTAGCAAAAACAGTTATTTTAAATGCTTTTAAAATGATAAACAATTACAAACTAATATATTTAGGTGCCAAGTTAATTGTGGCAGTGGTATAATTCCTATTACCAATTTAGGGATCATTTTTGTACTTTATAAAACTAAAATACAATGAGGAACTAAATAAAAAGAAAAGAAAATACAAAAGCAAAAAAAACTAAAAAGAATAAAAAGGCCCCCCTGGCCAACTGGGACAGACGGCCCAGCTCACCGGCCAGGCCGGCCCACCTGGCCCAGCCGCCCGACCCGCCCCTACCTTATCCCCAGGAGGGGGGGGGGAACCCTAACCGTAACCCCCACTCCCCTCCCCACGATGCGCCCCCCTCCCCTCGATCCAGATCGGATCGGGGCTCGCGGCGCCAACCGTCGCCTCGCGACCGAACGTCGTCGCTGCCGTAGCTCCTCCCCGGACCGCCTCCCTCGCCGGCCTGCTTCCCTCTGCGCCGCGTCGTCCCCGACATCCCCCTCGACCCCCGCTGCCATTTCCCCTACGGCCACAGTGAGCACGCGCCTCGCTTCCTCCCTCTCCCTCGTGCGCTCGCGCTCGTCGCTGCAAGCCCCCGCGCGCGCTCACCGCATCGGCCGCGCGCCCCGGCGCCCCGCTCCGCCTTGCGACGCACGCCCACGCTCGTCCTGCTCCTAGCCGCGTCGAAGCGCGCGCGCTCGCGCGCCCCGCGCCCGCTGTCACCCCGGGCCACGGCCTCCTCCCCGCATCGCGCCCGCTACTCGCCACGGCCGCCGCTGCAGTCCCCCCCTCTCGCGTGCCGCCTCGCCGACGTTGCTACTGTGACGCCGTGCTAGGCGCCCGCGCGTTCTTCGCCCGCCTGCTTGCACCCCCGCTGCTACTGCTCGCGTGTGCTGCACGCTTCTGCCGGCCACGCCCAGAGCTCGCAGCCGCCGTCGCCCGTGACCGGCCATTCGCATGCCCGCCTGGCTGTGCTCCCCGCTCCCTCTTCTCCTCTCGCCACGGCCCCACTCACCTCGACGTCACCGGTCCTCGCCCGCGCCCCTCTTGCTCGCCGGCCGGCGCCCGCCCGCCCCTGCAGTTGCCGTTGCCGCGGCCCTGGGCGTGCGCCCGTGCGGTCGGGGGCGTTCCCCTGTGCCCGCGCCCGTAAACCCGTCGCCCGCATGCCCGCTAGGCCTCCCCAGGCCAATGACAGGAGGGCCCCAGCCCCAGAACGTTAAAAAAGGAATTAAATAAATAAATAAATAATGAAATTAATTAATTAACTTAATTAATTCTGATTAAATTAACCAAATAAGATTAATTAACCTAATGATTAGTTAACCTAATTAACTACTGTTAATTAGCTAATTAATTAGTATGACAATGGGGCCCACCCACTAATTAATTTTGATTAGATTAATTAAACTGTTTAATTAAAATGTGTCACTGACCAGTGGGACCCACTGGTCAGGTTGACCAGTCAACTCTGTTGACTGCTGACGTTAGCATGACATCATGCTGATGTCATTAATTCATTTTCGAATTAATTAAATAATTAATTAAATTTTAGAAATTAATATAATCTTTAGAAAATCATATCTTTTAATCCGTAACTCGGATTAAATTATTTTCAACATGTAAGTTGCTCAGAACGACGAGACGATCCCGGATACGCAGCCCATTCGTCCGCCACGCATCCCTAGCATAGCAAACTCGCAACTTTCCCCCTCCGGCTACTCTGCCCGAAAACGCGAAACACCGGGTATAATTTCCCGGATGTTCCCCCCTTCACCGGTACCATCTACTACCGCGTTAGGGCACCTCTAACGCCGTTACTTGTCATGTCATGCATCACTATGCATATGCTTGCTTAAATATTTATTGGTTCTCCCCCCTCTTCTCTCGATAGACACCGAGACCGACGCCGCTGCTACCCAGTACGACTACGGAGTTGACGACCCCTGTCTCTTGCCAGAGCAACCAGGCAAGCCCCCCTTGATCACCAGATATCGCCTACTCTCCTCTATACTGCTTGCATTAGAGTAGTGTAGCATGTTACTATTTTCCGTTCATCCTATCATGATGCATAGCATGTCCTTGCTACTACTGTTGTTACCTTTACCTGCAATCCTAATGCTTAGTATAGGATGCTAGTTTATCATCAGTGGCCCTACATTCTTGTCCGTCTGCCATGCTATACTATCGGGCCGTGATCACTCGGGAGGTGATCATGGGTATGTACTATATACTTTATACGTGATACATGTGGTGACTAAAGACGGGTAGGCTCGTAGGAGCACCCGCGAGTGGATCTTTGAGGCAGAGCGACAGGGCAGGTTCCGACCACCTAGGAGAGAGGTGGGCCTGGCCCTGGTCGGTGTTCGGGGATACTTAACACGCTTAACGAGATCTGGGTATTTGATCTGAGTCTGGCCATTTGGTCTATACGCACTAACCATCTACGCAGGAGTAGTTATGGGTATCCCGGCATCGTGGTATCAGCCGAAGCCTTCGTGACGTCAGCGACTGAGTGGCGCGTGCCGGATTGGACTGGAAAGCCACTAGGCTAGGTCTGCTTCCAGCCGCGTACGCAACGTGCAGGTGTGCAAAGGGCGATGGGCCCAGACCCGTGCGCCATAGGATTTAGACCGGCATGCTGACCTCTCTGTTGTGCCTAGGTAGGGCTGCGACGTGTTGATCTTCCGAGGCCAGGCATGACCCAGAAAAGTGTGTCCGGCCAAATGGGATCGAGCGTGTTGGGGTATGTGGTGCACCCCTACAGGGAAGTTTATCTATTCGAATAGCCGTGTCCCTCGGTAAAAGGACGACCCGGAGTTGTACCTTGACCTTATGACAACTAGAACCGGATACTTAATAAAACACACCCTTCCAAGTGCCAGAGACAACCGGTGATCGCTCTCTCACTGGGCGACGAGGGGAGGATCATCGGTTAGGATTATGCTATGCGATGTTACTTGGAGGACTTCAGTCTATTCTCTTCTACATGCTGCAAGACGGGGGCTGCCAGAAGCGTAGTCTTCGACAGGACTAGCTATCCCCCTCTTATTCCGGCATTCTGCAGTTCAGTCCACATATGATAGCCTTATTCCAGTTGATATGAATGCATACATATGTAGTATAGCTCCTTGCTTGCGAGTACTTTGGATGAGTACTCACGGTTGCTTTCTCCTTCTTTTCCCTCTATCCCTTCTACCTGGTTGTCGCAACCAGATGTTGGAGCCTAGGAGCCAGACGCCACCGTCGACGACGACTCCTACTACACCGGAGGTGCCTACTACTACGTGCTGCCCGCTGACGATGACCAGGAGTAGTTAGGAGGATCCCAGGCAGGAGGCCTGCGCCTCTTTCGATCTGTATCCCAGTTTGTGCTAGCCTTCTTAAGGCAAAATTGTTTATCTTATGTCTGTACTCAGATATTGTTGCTTCCGCTGACTCGTCTATGATCGAGCTCTTGTATTCGAGCCCTCGAGGCCCCTGGCTTGTAATATGATGCTTGTATGACTTATTTATGTTTTAGAGTTGTGTTGTGATATCTTCCCGTGAGTCCCTGATCTTGATCGTACACATTTGTGTGCATGATTAGTGTACGATTAAATCGGGGGCGTCACAAGTTGGTATCAGAGCCGACTGCCTGTAGGAATCCCCCTTCCACCCTCCTTGGCCGAAGTTGAGTCTAGTCGATGAAAAATGTTTTACTAATATGGCTGTGTGGCCCATGGGCCCACGTCGCCATTGGGTGGTATTAGAATCTTTTATTCCTCGTCTATACTCTGGGACTCTGATCTCTCTTCTATTCGGGTTAAATGATTTTGCTAAAATCTAACTTTAGGTTCTCGAAAATACTTCCTCCCGAAGAGCCCCATTCAGGCCAGGTGATCGCCTGCTGCACCAGAAGATTTCGTAGTTACTCTCTGCTACTCTTTCGAGACATTGTGCCCATCGCCTTTGTAAATTCCCTACCACTGTTATATCATTAAGGATAACTACATCCACTTGCCCTTTCAAATCCCATTGATCTTGTTATTACAAGATACACCGAAAATTCTCTGTATTGTTCCGAGAATATTTTGTGCCTACTGACTTGCAGTTCCTCGCCACCTGAATACCCCTACGGATAATATCTCGCCCTTATCGAGTATCTGCTCATCCCTAGTTGTTCATGTGTTTCACAATGGTCATCGGAATACTATTCGATCCTCCAAAAATCCTTAGTAGCTTACTGCTCTGCAATACTTGTCTGCTTGCATTATGGAGGCTTTCCATATGTCTGGCAATACTCGTTAGTATCCTTAGACACCGTCATTTTGATCCTATTGATTCAACATGAGTGCAAATGCACGCCATCATCAGTGGATCCTTTTGAATTATCTTTCCGGCTCAGACATCATTTTAAACATGAGCTGGTTCTCGACCAATCAGATTGCCATCGATTGTACCCCTAAGCATACGCAACTTATCCATCCTTAATCAGAGTGTTTGCTTCTGATCCCTTGATTGGAAATCATAAATCTTTTGCATTTGAGCTTTGAATTAGTTAGTTGTTTCTATAGTCTGATCTCCTTCTATTATCTCTTCCTCTGGTTGAGTACCGATGCTCACATCAGACCCCTGGTGGACCACCAGATCCTTTGTTGGATTTTATCCGACAGCGTCCTTCATATTCTATAAGCTGGTGAGTCTTTCCTCAGATACATAATGCTTTTGGTAAATTGTATCCTCTGTTTTCTCAACCATGCTTTGTTTTCGAGCTTGTGATATTTACTCTTGAAACTTGTGTTATATGTTTCTAAGAAGCCCCTATGGGTTGAACCTATGCCTTTTTTAATCTGTGTGAACCCGAAAGTTTTCACGGGTCATACTCCTCTGGTAATTCACCAAGTAGGTTTTGACACTGAAATCATTTTTATCTAGAGCAGTGAATGAAAGGTTATACATTGAAGAATGGGAGTCGACCTTGAACTTTGTGTTCATGCCCATGGACATGATGTAGATCTTATCATTGAAGCTTCTCTTAAATTAATATTTCCCCTGGTATAAGTTCTTATATCTGGGATCCCGCCTTTTGCAATCGTGGTTTCGGCCATATGTTCTTCTTTGACCCCATTTCACGGGCAAGTTTAAGCACTTGTCTTCTACAGAGCATTACCCTAGTCCAACCACTACTATGATCTGTCGTCGAGTATTACCCCCTGGTATCTTGAGATTATCATGGAATTGCATACTTCTTATGAGTTCTTCATCAAGTGCTACATTCTCACTGATTCCAATTTTTCACGGGCTCCGAGTTTTTTTAAACACTCAAGAACACCGATAACTGAATCAAGTCCGCACTGCGATTAAACAACTCTTAGTAATCTTTTTTTTACTTACGAGTTTGTACCCAATCACATCATTTCTAGCCTGATTGGCTATATCATTATCGTGCTAATTTTAACTGTGCTACCGGGTCCATCCCGGAGCAAAAGTTTCGACGGTGGGCTAATCTTACGCCGATCTTCCTCGTCATATCATTTGTCCTTGAGCAACAAGCTTGATTTCGAGTATGTGTCGTACCCATGGTTTCGATAACTTTTTGCTTCATCATTCCGTTGACTTGATGTCATCGCTGATCGGTTACATCTTCTTGAAACCTCTCGACAAATGTGTCGTGATCATCATCAACATACTAAGGTCTTCCAAGATATCTATCGAATTTTTGGTGGGAAATACCATCCTTTGCCCTCGATGATTTGGGTTATCATCGACAACATTATTGCATTCCCTCCAACACAAAACTTGCTCTTGTTCTGTGTTATACCTTGAGTTCCTTGCTATCCAACATTTGTTCCTCTTTACCTTGGAGTATTACCATCTTTTACCCAGGATGACGTGCTTAGCACACCCGGCCGGAGGCCCTATTGTTATAGATTCCTTTTCAGCAAGATTATCCATTCTTCCATGAGGAAATTGTAATATTTATTCTATAAATTGTTCCTGATGAATCCTTTGTATATCCAAAGCCCGACCTTTGTTTGAAGACCATGTCAGTGCTATCTCGAAGCATGTATGTGGTACTCCTATCATCGATAAGAACACTTGAAGCACAATGCTAAAATTTTCTTAATCAAATTATCCAAACATCGTTGTATGGATAATGTCATGAAATTTCTCTCCCCTACCCAAAAGGTTTTCTACATTATATCCTGTCATGGATATCATGCTCTGCTTGTCCTTGGGAAGGGTATACCCCTGGTATATGTGTCAAACACATTATCCTTTCCACTGTTCTGATTGATCTGATGATCACATTTTCCTTCCATTGGTTTGTTTAAACCTCCTTGTGATCTATAATATATAAGCAGTAATATTTCCCTGCTTATGTAAACACCTCGTTGTACAACTCTGTCCGCAAGACCCTGTTGCGATTGTTGATGACATTCGATAACCACCGATGGACGAGAACTTTGCCTATTGGTCCGCCTCGTTTCAACGAGCAGGAGAATGGTTCTCTTCGTCCCTCGCCCTTGGTACCGATGTTGTTGCCGACTTAACCGACGGACTATCCTCTGACATGCCTTGCTCACATGATCGTGCAAGATGTCCCCACCCTTAATACTTTTAACCCACTTGGTGGGCCCATAACCCATAGTCCCACAGGATCGAAACCTGACTCTCCTGTACAACCTATTGTCAAAGTTATTCCTCGCGCTTGACTTCATATGTACTTCACAGGCCACCTGCTTAGTGATCTATTCTGGTATCAGACGCAATACTTATTCCCGATTGCTTTGAACTTCTTTCACGCCCTGTAACAGGCATCAATGGATTGTCTATCCGCTTGAAACTTTTTATTGTACCATCTTACTTTGCTCTCGATGTGTTTCATTTGTTCAACTCGAGAGATAGTCATGTGTTCATTCATGGGATAACCCTAGATGATTACCCCTTATAGCATCCTATCGTTATCAACCTTCCCCTTACCTATTCGTAAGTACGATGGAGTTCCCGAAGAAAGGATGCCGACTTCCTCATGATTACCCGAAGCAGAGGAATGAAGCATCAATTTAATGGATCAACCTCTTCGAGAAGAACAACCAAGACCAAGAACACTCCCTAGAATTTCGTAACCCGAACCTTCCCCCTTTACTTCCCTCTTAAATCTCGGGACGAGATTTCTTGTAGTGGAGGAGAATTGTGACGCCCGGATAGTTACGCTACAGTAATCGTCCGCTACAAGATGCCACGTCACCTCGATTACTATGGCTAATTTCACATTAGTTCGAAACCGATTTGAATTCGATTTAAAAATCAGGTAAACAACAAAAGTTTTCAAAAATTAAAACTAAAATGTTCAGAGTGAGCCAAATACTGCATAAGTAATTATGGCGGGGGAACTACACTTTTATAAAATGTTCAAATACTCTAAAACGATTTAAACAGTAGCAAAAACAATTATTTTAAATGCTTTTAAATGAGAAACAATTACAAACTACTATATTTAGGTGCCAAGTTAATTGTGGCAGTGGTATAATTCCTATTACCAATTTAGGGATCATTTTTGTACTTTATAAAACTAAAATACAATGAGGAACTAAATAAAAAGAAAAGAAAATACAAAAGCAAAAAAAACTAAAAAGAACAAAAAGGCCCCCCTGGCCAACTGGGCCACACGGCCCAGCTCATCGGCCAGGCCGGCCCACCTGGCCCAGCCGCCCGACCCGCCCCTACCTTATCCCCAGGAGGGGGGGAACCCTAACCGTAACCCCCACTCCCCTCCCCACGACGCGCCCCCCTCCCCTCGATCCAGATCGGATCGGGGCTCGCGGCGCCAACCGCCGCCTCGCGACCGAACGTCGCCGCCGCCGTAGCTCCTCCCCGGACCGCCTCCCTCGCCGGCCTGCTTCCCTCTGCGTCGCGTCGTCCCCGACATCCCCCTCGACCCCCGCTGCCATTTCCCCTACGGCCATAGTGAGCACGCGCCTCGCCTCCTCCCTCTCCCTCGCGCGCTCGCGCTCGTCGCTGCAAGCCCCCGCGCGCGCTCACCGCATCGGCCGTGCGCCCCGGCGCCCCGCTCCGCCTTGCGACGCACGCCCACGCTCGTCCTGCTCCTAGCCGCGTCGAAGCGCGCGCGCTCGCGCGCCCCGCGCCCGCTGTCACCCCGGGCCACGGCCTCCTCCCCGCATCGCGCCCGCTACTCGCCACGGCCGCCGCTGCAGTCCCCCCCTCTCGCGTGCCGCCTCGCCGACGTTGCTACTGTGACGCCGTGCTAGGCGCCCGCGCGTTCTTCGCCCGCCTGCTTGCATCCCCGCTGCTACTGCTCGCGTGTGCTGCACTGTAAGTGCATCTAGTGCCACCCCTAGTTGGTTTTGGAGTATTGACGACAAACCTAGTTGAGGGACTAATGTGTTTGTGAGAATTGCAGGATAACACAGGTAGAAGTCCCTCATTGATTCGGTTTAGCTACCAGAGATGACCCCCAAAAATGTACGAAGACATTGAAGACAATGGTGGTTCATGAAGACATTCGTGTCGAAGACAATGACATATGAAGACTCCCCATGAAGCTTGTGGAACTCGAAGACTTAGATCCTTCGTAGCTTTACTTTATTCATGTTGTGTCATAGGAACCACCGTACTGTTAGGTGGGGTCCAAGAAAACCAGTCAGGATGACTGAAGTGATGCCTAATTCAAATCCTATGTCTTCGAGTGAAGACAATAAGAGAAAATCTAGTCCAGAGTCAGACAAGTCAGCTTTACTTGCAGCTCAAGTGAAGTTGCCGTGAGAGTTCAAAATCCGACCGTTAGTACACGTGTCAGTTCCTTAGTGACCCAGGGTCATTTCGGACAAATCAGGTCAGGGTTGCCAAGTGGCTATAAATAGTCCACCCCCACAACCATAAACGGTTGGCTGCTCAGATTTCAGTGCACGGCTTTTGTCGTTTGAGAGCAACCCACCTCGAAGCCTTTGAGAGAAAATCCTTAGTGAGGAGAAAAGCCCTAACCACCCAGAGCCAGAGTAATTGGGCATCACTTAAGTCTTCTTGTCTGAGTGATCTGAAGACTTATTACACTTGAGGACTGTGCATCCTCCAGACGGTTAGGCGTCGCGTTCTGAGCATCCAAGAGGAATTGTGGATTGCCGGTGAACGAAGTCTGTGAAGGTTTGGGAGTCTACCTTGAAGACTTACCAGAGTGATTGGGCGGGGTCTGTGTGACCTTAGCTCAAGGAGAAAACGGTGAGGACTGGGTGTCCTGAGCTGCGTGTTCAGGACTGGGTGTCCGGGACTGTGTGTCCTTTGGTTTAAATACCTAGCCGCTCCAACCAGACGTACAGTTGTCACAGCAACTGGAACTGGTCCAACATATCATTGTCTTCAACATGTCACTGGTTTCATCTTCACCTCCCTTTACTTACCAGTACACATTGTGAAGCTATTGCATGCCTGCTTAATCTTCTGTCTTCACAACCTGACTGTATGATCTGTTTGGCTTCATAACTTCTTCCAACCTGATCCTCATTACACTGAAGCTATTTGTCTCTGTGCTTTCACTGTACTGTATATTTGACTATGGCTTGCGTTGTGTAATCTACCTTCCGCTGCATAGTGATAGGCTTCAAGTCTGTTTGTCTTCATAACTTCCACGTTTTGAAGACTTTCTTAAAAATCGCCTATTCACCCCCCTCTAGTCGATATAACGCACTTTCAATTGGTATCAGAGCAAGGTGCTCCCTTGTTCTGTGTGATTCGGTTTAACCACCTGGAGTTTTAGCTATGTCGACTGCAGGGATAATTAAAGTCTCCGCTGCGTGCCCCGTCTTCGATGGAACTGAATATCCCTACTGGAAGAATAAGATGCGCATGCATCTTGAAGCCATTGACGTCGACCTATGGTATGTCGTCGAAAACGGCGTTCCCAAGGCTGGAGAAGGTGTCACTGCTGCTGATGTCAAGAAGTTCACTCAACTGGACTCCACTGCCAAGAATATTATCTGTGGTCATCTGACCAAGGAACAGTACGGCCGTGTGAGTGCCTTGAAGACATCCAAGCTGGTCTGGGACTGGCTCTCCAAGGTCAATGAAGGCATCTCAACCCAGAGAGATCAGAGAATCAGTGTTCTTCGCAATCTCTTCAACCGCTTCAAGCGAAATGACAATGAGAATGTCCAGCACACATTTGACCGGCTCACTGACATCACAAATGAGCTTCAAGCCCTCGGCGCCACTGAGATCACCAAACATGAAATCGTCAAGACGCTGCTAAGATCACTTGACAGTTCATTTGACATTCTAGCCCTCATGATTCAAGAACGTCCAGACTTCAAGACACTCGATCCGTCTGACATACTTGAGAGGCTCAACACACATGAGTTTCAGCTTTCTGAGAAAAGAGATATCTACGGTCCAAACTATGGGCGAACTCGTGCCTTGAACGCAAAAGCTGTGTCATCATCTGAAGAGGAATCTGACAGCAGTTCTGATGATCCTGAAGACATTGGAAGGGAACTTGCAATGCTAGTGAAGAAGTTCCAGAAATTCACCAAAAAGAAAGGCTTCAGAAAGTCTTCACGATCAAGCTCAAGGAATGATGAAGCTTCTGCGCATGACTACAAGAGGAAAACTTGTCATAAATGCAAGAAAACTGGACACTTCATCTCTGAATGCCCACAGTGGGACAATGAGAACAGAAAGAAGAAGAAGAGCAAGGAATATGACTCTGACGATAAGAAGACGAAGAAATACTCAAAGTCTTCGTCCAAGTCTTCCTCAAAGTCTTCATCACACAAGAAGAGTTCATCTGGCAAGGCTCGTGCGTTTGTTGGCAAGGAAATGGATTCAGAGGAGGAGTCCGCTTCTGAGGAGGCAGAGGTGGAGTCTGAGGAGGAGTCTGATTCAGGCATTGCAAGTTTGGCTACAGCCTATGTCGCCAAGTCCATCTTCAACACTGAAGACAATGACTCCATCACCATCACCGATGCAAATGACAAGGACGACTCTACTCCCACCTACTGCTTCATGGCATGTGGTGCCAAGGTAAACACACGCACTACTCACTATTGAACATCTAGTGACGATGACTCTGATTGTGATTCAAAACCCAGTTACAAAACACTTGCTAAAATTGCAACTGAACAACAAAAGGACATGGAACATATTCAAAAACTGTTAGACAGAAGCGATGATCTGTTGGGTGCTGAAATGACTCGTTCTGAATCCTTAATTGAAGACATAAAAAATCTTCATGTTAAGTATCAAGAACTCGAAGATCGTCTTGAGACTCTCTCAACTACTCATGAAAAGCTTTCCTATGATTATCTTCAGAAGAAGCAAGATCTTGAGAAGTTGAGAGCGGATCATGAAGATCTTCAAAAGGAAAACGAGTCACTTCGAGCCGAATAGATCAGTTCTGCTCAGGAAGGATTTGAACCACCATGCCTTAAATGCATTGAGCGTGATAATGCTATTTCTGTTGCTGAATGTTCCACTGCTACTGCTGTTGCAATATCTTCAACTGTTGAAGTGGTAACTAACCCCTCTGTTGAGGATACCACTGCTATTGCTGATGAAAATGCTAGGTTGAAGACATTGCTTGAAACAGGGATGTACAAAAGTCTCAAAGGACATCAGACACTATGTGATGTCCTCAAGAAGCAGATTCTGAACCGAAACCCTAGCAAAGAGGGTGTCGGGTTCGTGAGGAAAATTAATGCAGATGGCTCTTACTGGAAACCTGAGCAGTACCCCAAAACCACATGGGTTGCTGCAAAGGAATCCTCATCAGATCCATCCAATCTATCTGGCTTCACTTGTGCTAATCCAATTATCATCGATGAATCCTTTGACGCAAACTATAAACTGTTTAGGAATCAGAATGGTGAAGTATTTGCCAGGTACATTGGTACTAACTGCAGGAATGGACCGCCTATGAAGAAGATCTGGGTTCCAAAAACGTGTCTTGAGAATCTTCCTGTGAATGTCCTCATGACACCTCACGTGAAGAAGACAAACCTCAGACCAAAGGCTTCGTATGGTCCAAAGGGTTCATACAGGCAGAGGGCTCATCTGAGTTGCACTAACACAAATGCTTTGCAGGGAAACCATGCTCAGGCTTATGAGAGCGGTTCTTCAAACCGTCATTCTCATATGACCAAAAATTATTCTGCCTATTCTTATGAGTATTATTGCCCACCTGCTAGACTATTTGCTAGGGCTCCAAAGCCAAAATTCTCAGATCCTGCACTTAGACTTATTGCTTCTAAGCCACCCTTGAAGATGTGGGTGGTTAAGAAAGCTTAACTCTCTTTTGCAGGGAAAGGTCTCTAGCTCAAAACCAAAATCTTCTGATGCTATTGCTGGGGACCTTAAAAAACTCGTGGGGCGCACGATCAAATGCCCGAATGGCATCACTATGTATCTCATATCTGAATCGCATGCTACTCTCCCTGCTTGTCCTAACCTGGATCTCAGTTTTCATAATCCACTGGTTCGTCAAATGTTTTTGCTTCACAACACTCTTGGTGAAGCCTATCCCCCTAACTGCACTGTAGGGTACGACACCAGTAACTTCGGAGTCTTCAGTATGGATTATTGACAGCGGGTGTACAAATCACATGACTGGCAAGAGAAGTCTCTTTATGGACTCAACCTTACGTCCATCTGACAAGAGCCACATCACATTCGCTGACACTGGTAAAAGTAAACTACTGGGTCTAGGTAGAGTTGCAATCTCAAAGGATCAACACATGGATAAAGTCATGTTTGTTGAATCCCTTGGCTTCAACTTAATGTCTGTCTCAATGCTTTGCGATTTAAACATGATTGTAATCTTTGGAAAATATCGCTGTCTGGTACTAATGGAATCTGACAAGTCTCTAGTGTTTGAAGGGTATCGAAAAGATGATTTGTACGTGGTAGATTTCTCAGCAGGGCCACAGCTTGCAGTTTGTCTTCTCGCAAAGGCTTCAGAATGCTGGCTTTGGCATCGAAGACTTGGGCATGCTGGCATGAGGAACCTCCACACCCTTGCTAAGAAGAAGCATGTCATAGGCATCGAGGGCGTCAAGTTTAAGAAAGATCACTTGTGCGGTGCCTGTGAAGCTGGGAAGATGACAAGGGCAAAACATCCTTCGAAGACAATCATGACCACTACTCAACCCTTCGAACTGCTTCACATGGATCTCTTCGGTCCTACCCACTACTCGACTTTCTCCACTACTGCTTGCCTCTATGGATTCGTCATTGTTGATGATTACTCTAGATATACTTGGGTGCACATAATTCTTTACAAGACTGAAGTGCAGGATGTATTCAGGCGCTTCGCAAATCGGACAATGAACAATTATGGCGCCAAGATAAAGCACATCAGAAGTGACAATGGCACAGAATTCAAGAACACCGGCCTTGACACATATCTTGATACATTGGGCATCACTCATGAATTCTCAGCTCCATACACGCCACAACAGAATGGCATCGTCGAACGCAAGAACAGAACACTCATTGAGATGGCCAGAACAATGTTAGATGAGTACAAGACACCAAGAAAATTCTGGACTAAAGCCATTGACACGGCATGCCATACTATCAACCGTGTATATCTTCACAAGCTACTAAACAAGACATATTATGAACTTCTGATTGGCAAGAAGCCAAATGTGAGTTACTTCAGAGTATTTGGATCGAGATGCTGGATCAAGGACCCTCACCACACCGCAAAATTTGCTCCAAAAGCACATGAGGGCTTCATGCTTGGATATGGAAAGGATTCGCACTCCTACAGAGTCTTCAATCTCTTTCACTACAAAGTGGTTGAAACAGTGGATGTGTGGTTTGATGAGACCAATGGGTCACAAAGAGAGCAACTACCAGATGTACTAGATGAAGTTCCAGCCAGTGAATCAATCAAGCTAATGGGAACTGGAGAAATTATACCTTCTGAAGCTCGTCCTGAAGAAGAACTTATCATCTCAGCACCTGATCCACATGAAGACAATGCTCAGCCTGAAGACATTCCTCCCCATGACAATGTAGATCAGCAAGAGCAAAGTCTTCGACCCCTACATCCTCGTGTTGCCAATGAAGTGCAAATTGACAGAATAATTGATAGCATCAATGCACCTGGTCCACTGACTCGTTCAAAGGCAACTCAACTGGCAAACTTTTGCGGACACTTCGCATTTGTTTCAATCACAGAACCCAAGAAAACTGATGAAGCCTTTATGGAACCTGAATGGATTCAAGCTATGCAAGAAGAGCTTCAACAATTTGAGCTGAACAATGTATGGGAGTTAGTTAAGCGTCCTGATCCACGGAAGCATAACATAATAGGCACCAAATGGATATACCGCAACAAGCAAGATGAGCATGGCCAAGTCGTCAGAAACAAGGCTCGTCTCGTTGCTCAAGGATATACTCAAGTGGAAGGCATCGACTTCGACGAAACATTTGCTCCTGTGGCCAGACTTGAAGCCATCCGTATACTGCTGGCCTATGCAAATCATCACAACATAATCCTGTATCAAATGGATGTAAAAAGTGCCTTCCTCAATGGCAAAACTGAAGAAGAAGTGTATGTTGCGCAACCACCTGGGTTTGAAGATCCAAAACATCCTGACATGGTGTACAAGCTCAAAAAGGCACTATATGGCCTCAAACAAGCCCCTCGGGCCTGGTATGATACACTCAAATACTTCCTGAAGAGCAAAGGCTTCATACCTGGTTCCCTGGATCCCACTCCCTTCACAAAGACATATGATGGTGAACTGTTTGTGTGCCAAATATACGTGGATGACATTATCTTCGGCTGCACCAATCAGAAGTACAGTGAGGAGTTCGGATATATGATGCAAGAGCAATATCAGATGTCTATTATGGGGGAGCTGAAATTCTTCCTCGGTCTTCAGATAAGGCAACAACGCAATGGCATCTTCATATCTCAAGAGAAATACCTCAAAGACTGCCTGAAGAAGTTCGGTATGCAAGATTGCAAAGGCTTCACAACACCAATGCCAGCCAAACATCATCTGGGTCCTGACGACAATGGTAAAGAGTTCGATCAAAAGGTATACCGCTCCATGATTGGTTCTTTGCTTTATTTATGTGCATCTAGGCCAGATATTATGCTCAGTGTTTGCATGTGTGCTCGGTTTCAAGCGGCACCAAAGGAGTCGCATCACTTAGCAGTGAAGCGAATTCTTCGATATTTGGCTCACACACCAACTCTAGGGTTATGGTATCCAAAGGGCTCAGAGTTTGATCTGGTTGGATTTTCGGACGCTGATTACGCTGGTGACAAGGTTGATCGGAAGTCCACATCAGGCACATGTCATTTCCTGGGCCGATCTCTTGTCTGTTGGTCTTCAAAGAAGCAGAACTGTGTATCTCTCTCCACTGCTGAATCTAAATACATTGCTGCTGGATCCTGCTGCGCTCAGCTTCTATGGATGAAGCAAACCCTCAAGGATTATGGCATTCATCTGAAGCAAGTGCCACTTTACTGCGACAACGAAAGCGCCATCAAGATTGCCAACAACCCAGTTCAGCACTCGAAGACAAAGCACATTGAAATTCGTCATCATTTTCTCAGAGATCATGTTACAAAGGAAGACATTGATATCATACACGCCAACACTGAAGAGCAATTGGCAGATATCTTCACCAAGCCCTTGGATGAGAAGAGATTTTGCAAGTTACGGTGTGAGCTAAATATCTTGGAATCCTCAAATGTCCCGTGATCAGGCACACATCCTAACACTTATGCATGATGATGACTTATATGTGCAACACACAAAGTAACGTATATCTTCAATCAATGAAGACATACATTCTAATTGTGAATACATTAACGTGGAATTTGACCTCGGAGCGCCACGATAATTGTGCGCCGTGTCTGGGTCCAATACTTCCTATACGGTGGGTAGCGCCACCACCAAATTTTTCTGCTCGAAGTGTTTTACTCATGGCGTTACATTTGCTATGTCTTCACATTTGGTTTGGCTTCAATCTCAACATGTCTTCATGATTATCTTCACTATGTTAATTATATATATGCACTGGTGTTCTGTCCTCTACAGCATTCACTTATAGCTATGTCGTCTTGTCTGAATCTTTTGAACTAAGTGAATGTGATCGGACCCTAACCTCTCCATGCTTCCTACCTCAAACTCTATCTCTCCAAGTCATATGCACTCTATTGAAACTGTCGAATGTCTTCACTGCATCCTTGTCAGAAGAAGACACAGAGACAAACTTTAAAACAGCTTTCAATGTTTTTCCATCAACTAGAATTCCGGAGAAGTAGGAACGACTCCCGACAAACCAGGCGTGCGTGGGGTGAAACTGCCCCCACAATTCCGCATGCTGGCCACGTACTGATCAAATGCGAATCGCCAGGGGAACCTGAGTAATAGCGCAGTGCCGCCCATATCCCTATAAGTACACGTTTCACTGCGGTCATTATCTCTTCTTCCTCCCTCGCACGAGCCCTAGCACCACCGCTAACTCTCAATGACGCCGGCGACGAAGTGCTTCACTGCCGCGACTTCTCCGACGCCGTTCTCACGCCGACCGCGGACACCAGTCTTTCCGCCGTCGTCCAAAGTATCTTCCGTCACCAAGTTAGGGCACGGAGGATCGAACTGCTCGGCCTCACCTCTCCTCTCGTCTAGCAGTTCTAAGTCTGGTAAATAACAAGCTTTTTACAGCCTCTTTTGATCCTATTGATCCATCACTTTCTGCCAAAAGAGGTTTCTATTCCTTCAAGTTTCATTCCTCTTGTCTGAATCTCATAACTTGCCTAGCATATTCACTTGTTCTTCATGAAGTAGTTAGATTCCTCACTTGTACTGATCCATGGGTTCGTACAAATCTGGAACCAACTTCTTTTCTATAAAGTGAATGTCTTCGCATGATGAGGTCAATGTCTTCTACACTGATTTATCTTCAAAATCTTCTGAGAATGCATATGACCTCTTCCCCTTCCCTCGCACCTTAATGCTGTCACAGGTACATTTCCGTGGGAGAATCTTTTGGTTCTCATAGTCTGCATTCATTTGCAGAATTCCTACAGCGTCACATCAATTCACCCGAAGCAAGTTCCTGTTGGTCAAGCAAAAGGAAGCCTTTGAAGCCTTTGAAACTTTTGAAGCCTTCCAAGTTAAGCTTCATGGCATCCGTGAAACCATCAAGGAAGGGAGGCAGACAGAGACGGGGTGACACATCAAAGGATCTGCCTGAAGATTTGGCAGAAACGTACCAAACAGATCCTGAAGAAACCTATGCTCAGCGCAAGACACGAATCCAATGGATTCGCAGGTACTGGGCAGAGCAGTGGTTCCTATACCGCTTCGTCACCAAAGAATATGCAGAGAAGTGCGCCATCAAGCGGCCATGGGGAGATGCCTTGTACAAGAATCTCGTACCCCGAACCAGAGACGAAGCCATTGCTCAAGGTTTCTTTCCATGCATGGTCAGGGGACAACAGCCAGCTGATGCACATCCATCGTCCCTTCTCTGGTGTCGCGATGACACTCTGTTCAAGCGCAACTTCCAATTTGCCCAGAACTCTGCGAAGCAAAACAAGAAGGAGTTTGGATTGGACTTCAACCCTGGTCCCTCCAGACCAAGGGAAGATGGCACACGCGACGCTAATCCCAATGTCATTGGGCCATTTGCCAATCTCGACGGCCTCATCACTCACATTATAGTCCAAGGGACTGCCGTGAACGACCCTCCAGCAGACACTGAGTCTGATGATGCTCCTGCTGCCCCAGAGCCGAAGCAGATGAAGAAGAAGCCAAAAGCTTCCAAGCCAGTCGCCTCCCCCAAGATCTCCAAAGCGAAGCCATTGGCCACTGCACCTCCTGAAGCCAGTGTGCAGTCTGAAGGCTTATCAAGAGTCTCCAAGCCTCAAGAAGCAAAGAAACCACAGCCACACACCAGCAAAGAGCTAACTGTCGCTGCCGTTCTTCGCCGCGAAGCCATTGATTTGTCCAGTGACGAAGATCTTGGTGATGACGCTCTTGAGCAGCTCATCAAGAGCAAGGAGGAGGCTGAAATCTTCAACAATCTGCCTCTGTTCGATGCAAAAATCATCCACAACTTCATAGATGAGTGGTTTGACACGCCCAACATCAGCTTTGATGATCTGCAGCTGCCCATTGGCCTCAGCGTAGCCTTCCAAGGAGCTATCGCTTCAGAACTCGCTATTGCCCAGCGCATCGTGGAACTGAAGCAAAAGATAGATTTTGAGAAGGCTCGGTTTAAGCAGAAAATGGCCACGCTCAGCGTCCAAGAGATCAAAGACTTCAAGGTCATGCTGCATGAGCTGAAGGAAAACTTCATGCAGAAACGTGCCGAGGCTCAGGGTTCACGCGAGCGCATGAAGAATTTGGCTGATCTCTGCGTACATGCCTACAATGAGGCCGAGAAGCGAAAGGCACTTGGGCGTCCCGGCATCGACCCCAGGATGGCCGCCAAGAAAAAGAAGACGCCCACCATGGCTGAAGAAGAGGCCCCACGCCAAGAAGCTATTCCAATTGTCTTCCCCACCGCCAAGCCTAGCTCGAAGCCAAAGCGCTCACCCGCTTCAGAGCTTAAGAAGACAAGGATAGCCGAAGCCAAAGCAAGGAAGAGGAAACACTCTGAAGCCTCTCCTTCAGACCCCACCACCAAGAAGCGCAAGTCCAAGAAGTCTCGGGCTGCTCCCACAGAGCCCTTGATAGTTGAACCCCTTTCCATTCGCCGTCCTAATGAAGATCGTCAGATGACCGTCCATGAGCCTGCTCTCACTGAGGCTCAGCGTGATGAAGACATTCCAGCAGCCGACCCCACCGCTGCTGAAGACATTGGTCTCCAAGACAATGTACAAGATGATGCAGTCCTTCCTCAGCTCGAATCGAGTGAATTGCTCAGCATTGGTCGTCCCCTAACGCCAATCACACAAGATGCATCGTGGGCAGATCGCCCACAGGAGGAAGAGGATGAGCCCCAGCCCACTGCAGCTCCACCTGCGTCGCCTGCATTCCGTAGGCTTCACAGAGGACCAAGGGCTCAGACTGCTGACGACATTCCGGCTGCATCAGCCGAAGCACAAGCAGAAGAGCATGAAGAACCTCAAGCTCCATCTTCCCCACACCAGCAAGAAGAAATTCTCAAGGAGGCTGACACCACTGCGGCTGCCACACATAATACTGAAGCATTTGTGGAGCCAGACCAACCAACAGCTTCAAGAGATACTGAAGCAACTGCCTCTGACCCTTCTGTGCCTGTGTCTGCTGCCGGACCACAGTTCAATTATCATATTGCGCACAGGCCCCAGGTACAGAAGCCAATCCCACGACTGCCAAGGTTCCCAGGTCCAGTCACTGCTCCTGGCTCCTTCAATGTCAATAGCTTCAGGGCAGACAACACTTTCTTCAACCGCTCCAAGAACCCTTACTCAAGGGAAAAGATTGTGTCAGATAGGTTCTGGAGCTACCCACAGTGCAGCTACTACTCCTGCGTCCTCTACAACCAGAACCGTATCTTTCCACATCAGCGCCTTGAAGTTGAAGCTTTTGCTGGTCTGCCTGGTCTGGAAGAAGCCTTGGACTGCTTCAAGCAAGTTGGCCTGCTGCCGTTTGTCACGGATGAAGAGCACTGGAACGAAGAGCTTCTGCTTCAGTTCTATGCAACATTGCACATCAAGGGCTACAACAGAGATCCGAAGACTTGGGTCCTGGAGTGGATGACTGGCAACGTCCATCATGAAGCCCATGCGTTTGATATCATTGAGCTCACCGGCCTACCCACTCCAGGCGAACACTTCGAAGAAGGCTGCCAACTCCATACTGAAGCAGTTGAGAGCATATTTCAGCGACCTGAGCCAAATATGAGTCAAATGCTCTCAATGATGAAGCCATTGCCTTCTGACGCACCTTACCCAACGGAGTTCTTCGTTGAAGACTTAGAGTACCTGCCGAGAACCATCTATCACATCATCAGGCGGACTCTATGGCCCATTAAGGGGCACTCTCGATATGCCAAGGTTGAAGGTGCCATGAAGACTCTCATCTTCTGCATCCTACACGGCAAATGCTTCAATGCCCAGGATCTCTTCATCTGTCAACTTGCTGCGTCTGGCTCAGATCTCTTTGGTCTGAAGATTTATGCTCCATGGGTTATGAGGCTAATCAAGCTCCACTCTGCGATATCATATCAGCCCTCAGCCCGCAACCACAGAATCTTCTTACCCGATGTGGACACCTCTGCTGAAGCCATTTATCCTGAGCCTGCCAAACAACCACTAAGTCTTCAGAATGCAGAACACCAAAGCTTCACTCAACATGATGAAGGTGTTGAAGCCATTTCCAGAGTCTATCCAATGGCTGGCACCACACGTGCCCCTGCATCCACTGAAGCCACTGACAGCGAAGCTGGGCAGCGACCCAAGAAACGAGCTCGTACACTCACTGATCGTGAACTTCTTGTGGCTCTGCATCAAAAGCAAGATAGGCATCACGACTGGCTCAAGAGGCAGATGCACAGTCTCATGCAAGACGTCAATCGCATCAGGAATCTGGCCACCAAGAACGCCTTCGTCGCACACGAAACCTGTCGCCGCACTTGGAAAGGCCTCACTATGATGTGCACTGAAGCTAAATTGCAAGAGGATGGCTTCAAGGAGCGTTTCAAGTTTGACTCCACACCCCCCAGGCGAGCTGTGTTGCGTGGGACTCCTTCACTTGAAGAATCCGAGTTCTCTTCCTCTGCTGCCACCGTGACGGGGAAGATCATTGAGGAGGAAGACGACGCCACATCACCACCAATGTCTTCACCGCGCATCGTCACTGCCCCAAGCTCGCCCGCACCACCAAACGTCTCCACTGACCCTGCTGCGCCTGGGAACGCATAGAAAACTCTATGTCTTCAAACCTTTTTGGTCATCACTGACAAAAGGGGGAGAAGCATATGATGTTTATAGTCTTCAAGCGGGTCAATAATATGGGCGGGTGCTTTATATTTTGCATTTTGCTTCGTGCTTACAACTCTCGTTTTGCTACATTTGGTTCTTTGAGTTGTAACACTTAAACTTGATGGTCGTCTGCTACTATGTTTGCCAATGTGTTCTTGCGAAGATAAATTCCGCATGTACGACGATAATTTCCGCACTCTTATCATTTCGCAGACGTCCATTTTTCATTATGCATATCATTATCTTCATATATCTTTACGTGCATGATGGATTGTCATCATAAGTTGAAGCGGATTCCCACAAATACAACCTGCTGTGTGCATTTGCATTCCAGAAGCAAATCACTTAACATGCACATCTTCAGGGGGAGCCCTTGCAGCTTATGAAGACAATTCCTTTACAATTTCACAAATTATATTCCCCGTTGAAAACTTCAACTAGTTTGTCATCAATCACCAAAAAGGGGGAGATTGTAAGTGCATCTAGTGCCACCCCTAGTTGGTTTTGGAGTATTGACGACAAGCCTAGTTGAGGGACTAATGTGTTTGTGAGAATTGCAGGATAACACAGGTAGAAGTCCCTCATTGATTCGGTTTAGCTACCAGAGATGACCCCCAAAAATGTACGAAGACATTGAAGACAATGGTGGTTCATGAAGACATTCGTGTCGAAGACAATGACATATGAAGACTCCCCATGAAGCTTGTGGAACTCGAAGACTTAGATCCTTCGTAGCTTTACTTTATTCATGTTGTGTCATAGGAACCACCGTACTGTTAAGTGGGGTCCAAGAAAACCAGTCAGGATGACTGAAGTGATGCCTAATTCAAATCCTATGTCTTCGAGTGAAGACAATAAGAGAAAATCTTGTCCAGAGTCAGACAAGTCAGCTTTACTTGCAGCCCAAGTAAAGTTGCCGTGAGAGTTCAAAATCCGACCGTTAGTACACGTGTCAGTTCCTTAGTGACCCAGGGTCATTTCGGACAAATCAGGTCAGGGTTGCCAAGTGGCTATAAATAGTCCACCCCCACAACCATAAACGGTTGGCTGCTCAGATTTCAGTGCACGGCTTTTGTCGTTTGAGAGCAACCCACCTCGAAGCCTTTGAGAGAAAATCCTTAGTGAGGAGAAAAGCCCTAACCACCCAGAGCCAGAGTAATTGGGCATCACTTAAGTCTTCTTGTCTGAGTGATCTGAAGACTTATTACACTTGAGGACTGTGCATCCTCCAGACGGTTAGGCGTCGCGTTCTGAGCATCCAAGAGGAATTGTGGATTGTCGGTCTGTGAAGGTTTGGGAGTCTACCTTGAAGACTTACCAGAGTGATTGGGCGGGGTCTGTGTGACCTTAGCTCAAGGAGAAAACGGTGAGGACTGGGTGTCCTGAGCTGCGTGTTCAGGACTGGGTGTCCGGGACTGTGTGTCCTTTGGTTTAAATACCTAGCCGCTCCAACCAGACGTACAGTTGTCACAGCAACTGGAACTGGTCCAACATATCATTGTCTTCAACGTGTCACTGGTTTCATCTTCACCTCCCTTTACTTACCAGTACACATTGTGAAGCTATTGCATGCCTGCTTAATCTTCTGTCTTCACAACCTGACTGTATGATCTGTTTGGCTTCATAACTTCTTCCAACCTGATCCTCATTACACTGAAGCTATTTGTCTCTGTGCTTTCACTGTACTGTATATTTGACTATGGCTTGCGTTGTGTAATCTACCTTCCGCTGCATAGTGATAGGCTTCAAGTCTGTTTGTCTTCATAACTTCCACGTTTTGAAGACTTTCTTAAAAATCGCCTATTCACCCCCCCTCTAGTCGATATAACGCACTTTCATGCACGCTTCTGCCGGCCACGCCCAGAGCTCGCAGCCGCCGTCGCCCGTGACCGGCTACTCCCGTGCCCGCCTGGCTGTGCTCCCCGCTCCCTCTTCTCCTCTCGCCACGGCCCCGCTCACCTCGACGTCACCGGTCCTCGCCCGCGCCCCTCTTGCTCGCCGGCCGGCGCCCGCCCGCCCCTGCAGTGGTCGTTGCCGCGGCCCTGGGCGTGCGCCCGTGCGGTCGGGGGCGCTCCCCTGTGCCCGCGGCCGTAAACCCGTCGCCCGCATGCCCGCTAGGCCTCCCCAGGCCAATGACAGGAGGGCCCCAGCCCCAGAACGTTAAAAAAGGAATTAAATAAATAAATAAGTAAATAAATAATGAAAATAATTAATTAATTAATTAACTTAATTAATTCTGATTAAATTAACCAAATAAGATTAATTAACCTAATGATTAGTTAACCTAATTAACTATTGTTAATTAGCTAATTAATTAGTATGACAGTGGGGCCCACCCACTAATTAATTTTGATTAGATTAATTAAACTGTTTAATTAAAATGTGTCACTGACCAGTGGGACCCACTGGTCAGGTTGACCAGTCAACTCTGTTGACTGCTGACGTCAGCATGACATCATGCTGATGTCATTAATTCATTTTCGAATTAATTAAATAATTAATTAAAATTTAGAAATTAATATAATCTTTAGAAAATCATATCTTTTAATCCGTAACTCGGATTAAATTATTTTCAACATGTAAGTTACTCAGAACGACGAGAAGATCCCGGATATGCAGCCCATTTGTCCGCCACGCATCCCTAGCATAGCAAACTCGCAACTTTCCCCCTCCGGCTACTCTGCCCGAAAACGCGAAACACCGGGTATAATTTCCCGGATGTTCCCCCCTTCATCGGTACCATCTACTACCGCGTTAGGGCACCTCTAACGCCGTTACTTGTCATGTCATGCATCACTATGCATATGCTTGCTTAAATATTTATTGTTTCTCCCCCCTCTTCTCTCGATAGACACCGAGACCGACGCCGCTGCTACCCAGTACGACTACGGAGTTGACGACCCCTCTCTCTTGCCAGAGCAACCAGGCAAGCCCCCCCTTGATCACCAGATATCACCTACTCTCCTCTATACTGCTTGCATTAGAGTAGTGTAGCATGTTACTGTTTTCCGTTCATCCTATCCTGATGCATAGCCTGTCCTTGCTACTACTGTTGTTACCTTTACCTGCAATCCTAATGCTTAGTATAGGATGCTAGTTTATCATCAGTGGCCCTACATTCTTGTCCATCTGCCATGCTATACTATCGGGCCGTGATCACTCGGGAGGTGATCACGGGTATGTACTATATACTTTATACGTGATACATGTGGTGACTAAAGACGGGTAGGCTCGTAGGAGCACCCGCAAGTGGATCTTTGAGGCGGAGCGACAGGGCAGGTTCCGACCACTTAGGAGAGAGGTGGGCCTGGCCCTGGTCGGTGTTCGCGGATACTTAACACGCTTAACGAGATCTGGGTATTTGATCTGAGTCTGGCCATTTGGTCTATACGCACTAACCATCTACGCGGGAGTAGTTATGGGTATCCCGGCGTCGTGGTATCAGCCGAAGCCTTCGTGACGTCAGCGACTGAGTGGCGTGCGCCGGATTGGACTGGAAAGCCACTAGGCTAGGTCTGCTTCCGGCCGTGTACGCAACATGCAGGTGTGCAAAGGGCGATGGGCCCAGACCCCTGCGCCATAGGATTTAGACCGGCGTGCTGACCTCTCTGTTGTGCCTAGGTAGGGCTGCGACGTGTTGATCTTCCGAGGCCGGGCATGACCCAAAAAAGTGTGTCCGGCCAAATGGGATCGAGCGTGCTGGGGTATGTGCTGCACCCCTGCAGGGAAGTTTATCTATTTGAATAGCCGTGTCCCTCGGTAAAAGGACGACCCGGAGTTGTACCTTGACCTTATGACAACTAGAACCGGATACTTAATAAAGCACACCCTTCCAAGTGCCAGAGACAACCGGTGATCGCTCTCTCACAGGGCGACGAGGGGAGGATCATCGGTTAGGATTATGCTATGCGATGTTACTTGGAGGACTTCAGTCTATTCTCTTCTACATGCTGCAAGACGGGGGCTGCCAGAAGCGTAGTCTTCGACAGGACTAGCTATCCCCCTCTTATTCCGGCATTCTACAGTTCAGTCCACATATGATAGCCTTATTCCAGTTGATATGAATGCATACATATGTAGTATAGCTCCTTGCTTGCGAGTACTTTGGATGAGTACTCACGGTTGCTTTCTCCTTCTTTTCCCTCTATCCCTTCTACCTGGTTGTCGCAACCAGATGTTGGAGCCCAAGAGCCAGACGCCACCGTCGACGACGACTCCTACTACACCGGAGGTGCCTACTACTACGTGCTACCCGCTGACGACGACCAGGAGTAGTTAGGAGGATCCCAGGCAGGAGGCCTGCGCCTCTTTCGATCTGTATCCCAGTTTGTGCTAGCCTTCTTAAGGCAAACTTGTTTATCTTATGTCTGTACTCAGATATTGTTGCTTCCGCTGACTCGTCTATGATCGAGCTCTTGTATTCGAGCCCTCGAGGCCCCTGGCTTGTAATATGATGCTTTTATGACTTATTTATGTTTTAGAGTTGTGTTGTGATATCTTCCCGTGAGTCCCTGATCTTGATCGTACACATTTGTGTGCATGATTAGTGTACGATTAAATCAGGGGCGTCACATGGATACAAGAGATGAACTAGGGTTTGAGAGGAGATGGTGCTGGTGAAGATGTCGATGGAGATTGACCCCCTCCTGATGAGAGGATCGTTGGTGATGACGATGGCGATGATTTCCCCCTCCCGGAGGGAAGTTTCCTCGGCAGAACAGCTCCGCCGGAGCCCTTGATTGATTTCGCCAAGGTTCCGCCTCGTGGCGGTGGAGTCTCGTCCCGAAAGCTTCCTTATGATTTTTTTCTCATCGAAAGACTCCATATAGCAGAAGATGGGCCCCAGAGGGCCACCAGGGGGCCCACGAGGCAAGGGGCGAGCCCAGGGGGTAGGGCGCGTCCCGCACCCTTGTGGCCAGGGTGTGTCCCCCCTTTGGAAGTTCTTGCACTCATTATTTTTTATATATTCTGGAAATGACTTCCGTGAAGTTTCAGGACTTTTGGAGCTGTGCAGAATAGGTCTCTAATATTTTCTCCTTTTCCAGCCAAGAATCCCATCTGGCGGCATTCTCCCTCTTTATGTAAACCTTGTAAAATAAGAGAGAATAGGCATAAGTATTGTGACATAATGTGTAATAACAGCCCATAATGCAATAAATATCAATATAAAAGCATGATGCAAAATGGACGTATCAAATACAATGAAAAAGTGTGGACACCGACAAATAAAATAAGTGAACATGAATATAATGTCGGTAGAAATACATACTGCCCCAATCTTAGGCTTTTGGCCTACCTTGGTAATCAATCAGTAGCCTGGATAATAGTCGGAGTGGTAGCTCACGGAGGCTCTCAGTGCGGATGCCTCGTCCTGCCATGCAGCCACAACCACCACGTTGTGAGCTCGAGCCTCACTCTCAAGAACAAAATATCTTCCCTTGCTGTGATAATAAAAAAGAGCAGGCGCATGAAAATATGTGTGCACAACAGATTCTTGGTTAAACAACCGTTTGTAAGTGAAATTATGAGGTTCACCTTTAAGGATCTTATGATGTTTCATAGCGTCAAAGTCTAAATACTTCATGGGTAGAATAGAGTCATAGGGCAAAGGTGAAACACCCAGCTCTCTTGCTAAACACGTGGCATAAATTCCATCATAGAAATAGCCACTATTAGCATTGTGTTGCAACCTGCGTGCAACAATCGCTCCAAGATTATAACTCCTATCACCGGTGAGAGCGGTGCATATGAGACTCAAGTGTGGAGCACAAAGTGTACTACAATCTTGTTTGCCTACAATACATTTCCCATTAAATAAAGCAAAGTACTGGATTGCGGGAAAATGAATGCTCTTTATTCAACCTTGCATCACTCCCCTCGTCTCACCGTAGCAAAGACTAGTCAAAATGATTGGTACTCGGCCCTTGGTGGTTCGTCAAGCGAACCCCAGAATGGGATTTTGCAGTGGTGAGCAAATCTCTCTAGTGATATGGTAAATGAATTTTCATACAGTTTAAATGACACCCTAGACTCACGAGGATGGAATTTAAATCCTTTGATAAATGATTCAGTGAGTGTGTGGTGTTGATTGCACTTATCTGAAAAGTAGGGACTGAGGTCGGCATTGTGAACATATTGCTCAAATTCCTCCTTAATGCCCACACTCACCATATAATCATCACATGTCCATAGGCATGTTTTGGTGGCGGCATCTCGTATGGAACTTTCACTTAGTTCAACATAAGACCGACGAGTGGAGCTGTCACTAGAAGATGCCCCAAGGATCTTCTCCTCGAAGAACTCCTTCCAAAAAGGTTCATGATGTTCCATACAATTTCCTGAGAAAACATAATTTTTGGATGACAAAAATTTATCAACAAAACTTTACAAGATTGGTAGCAACTACTCATAGGGATACATAAAGGCCATAGCAAGCATTCAAACTACTTAGAACTCTAAGAATTCAACATGTAAGCTCATCTACAACAGCACCAAGAGTAGCTAATTATTCAAAATATAAACCACAAAAACAAAAACTAATTGGACAAATGGAGGAGTCACATATCAAGAAACAATCCCCCGAAACAGTTTCGGAAACGGAGTTTCGAGCAAAGAGATCGAAATCCGCGGGTTTGAGAACAAGAACACGAGAGAGAGAGAGAGAGAGAGAGAGAGCTATGGTGATTTTTTCTGGAGGTAAGTGAGGGGGCCCACGTGGGGACCACAACCCACCACGGCGCGCTGGGGGTCCTAGCACGCCCAGGTGGGTTGTGCCCACCTGGCGCACCTCCCTTTGATGTTATTTGTACCAAAAATTCTTAAATATTCAGAAAAAATTGTATTTGATTTTCAGGGCATTCTGACAACTTTTATTTTTGGGTCATTTTTTATTGCACGGTAAATTCAGAAAACAGACAAAACATGGCATTTTATTTTATTTAACTAATAAAAATAGAAAACAAAAGGTTGGGACAGAAGGTAGTGCTTACTAAATCCATCAACTTCATGCCTCTAAAAAATGATCCATTAATAAGGTTGATCACGTCTTATTAACAACCACTTTCGATTAGCATGAAACCAAAGAACTTCCGTAAATCACTAAGTTACCTTAATGGGGATATGAATGTCCCCAACAATAGGAATTTCATATTTATTTTTGGCAGTAGGTAGAGGTAGTTGAGAACTTCCAATAGTGATTGTCAGAGATTTTTCAATCACATTAATACCATTCACCTGGAATTGTTTCTTTGGAAAGTGCACTGTATGCTCATTGCCATTGATATGAAAAGTGATCTTGATTTTATTGCAATCAATAACAGCCCCTGCAGTATTCAAGAAGGGTCTAGCAAGGATAATCGACATGTTGTCGTCCTCGGGCATCTCAAGTATAACAAAGTCAGTCAAAATAGTAACATTAGAAACAACAACGGGCACATCCTCACAAATACCGATAGGTATGGCAGTAGATTTGTCATCCATTGCAAAGATATTTCAGTAGGTGTGAGTTTATTCAAATCAAGTCTTTTATATAAAGATAAAGGCATAACGCGAACACCAGCTCCCAAATCACATAAAGCAATTTTCACATAATTATTTTTGATGGAGCAAGGTATAGTTGGTATTCCCAGATCTCCGAGTTTTTTAGGCACTCAACTTTAAAAGTATAATTAGCAAGCATAGTGGAGATTTAAACTTTTGGTATTTTTCTCTTATTGGTGATGATGTCTTCCATATACTTTCATAAGGAGGCATTTTAAGGAAATCAGTCAAGCAAGTACGAAAAAAGACTGGCCTCAGCATTTCAGCAAAGCATTCAAATTCTTCATCATCTTTCTTTTTGGTTGACTTAGGTGGAAAGGGCATAGGTTTTTGAACCCACGGTTCTCTTTCCTTACCATGTTTTCTTGCAACAAAGTTTCTTTTATCATATCTTTTATTCTTAGGTTGTGGGTTATCAAGATCAATTGCAGGTTCTATCTCAACATAATTGTCTGGTTCTTCATTATTTTGTTGACTATCTTCATGATCCTCATCATTAACTTTTTCATTATTAGAAGGTGTGTGTTCACTACTAGGTTGATTTTTAGCATCAAATATAGAGACTTCATTATCATGAAGTTTTTCTACTTCAGGTTCACTAGAGGCATGCAAAGTCCTATCGCTTTTCTTCTTCTTTTTCTTTTTAGAAGGACTAGGTGCATTAGTGTTTGTTCTTCGATAGTCCTGTTCAATTCTTTTTGGGTGTCCTTTAGGATAAAGTGGTTCCTGAGTCATTTTACCTCCTCTAGTTGCTACTCTAACAGCAAAGTCATGTATGTTATTGTTCATTTCATCTAGCAACTCTCTTTGAGATTTAGCAACTTGTTCTAACTGGGTTTGAACCATAGAAGAATGTTTTCCCACACCTCTAACATTGTTTGAGATTCTAAATAACAAGTCACTCAAGCGAGCAATCATATCAGAATTGTATTTCAATTGTTTCATAACATTTGCATTGAAGTGATCTTGCTTTCTAATGTAGTTTTCAAACTCATAGAGGCATTGGCTAGGGTGCATATTGTGAGGATTGTCATTATAATTGAATTTAATTAGAGAATTTACTTCTACCACCTTAGGAGGTGGTGGTGCATCAAGCCCATGTATTTCTTCAATAGAAGGTAAAAATTTGACATCCTCAGCTTTAATACCTTTTTCCTACATGGATTTCTTTGCCTCTTGCATATCTTCAGGACTGAGATATAATATACCCCTCTTCTTCGGAGTAGGTTTAGGTGCTGGTTCAGGAAGAGTCCAATCATCATAATTTTTCAATATGTTATTCAATAATTCTTCAGCTTGACCAATAGTTTGTTCCCTAAAAACACAACCAGCACAACTATCTAGGAAATCCCAAGAAGCATCTGTTAGTCCATTATAGAAGATATCAAGTATTTCATTTTTCTTAAGACGATGATCAGGCAAAGCATTAAGTAATTAGCAAAGCCTCCCCCAAGCTTGTGGGAGACTCTCTTCTTTAATTTGCACAAAGTTAAATATTTCCTGCAAGGCAGCTTGTTTCTTATGAGCAGGGAAATATTTTTCAAAGAAGTAATAAATCATATCCTGGGGACTACGCATACAACCAGGAGCAAGAGTATTGTACCAAGCTTTAGCATCACCCTTTAATGAGAACGGAAATAATTTGAGAATGTAGTAATAACGAGTTTTCTCATCATGAGTAAAAAGGGTGTCTATGTCATTCAACTTAGTAAGATGTGCCACAACTGTTTCAGTTTCATTACCATGGAAAGGATCATATTCAACCAAAGTAATTAATTCTGGGTCGACAGAGAATTCATAATCCTTATCATCCATAAAAATAGGTGAAGTAGCAAACTTAGGATCATATTGCATTCTAGCATTCAAGGATTTTTCTTTATACTTGCATAATAATTCCTCTAAATAATCTCTATCCTTACAAGCAAGAATGTCTCTAGTTGTCTCTTCATTCATAACATAACCTTCTGGTACCTTAGGCAATTCATATCTAGGGGGCTAGTTCTGGTAGGTGTTTCAAGATTTTCAGTTTCAAGCTCATCATCAGTTTCAACAACATCATGTTGTCTTACTCTAGCAATTAGTTCATCAATAAAATCACCAAGTGGCATATCATTATCATCAAGCAAGGTACTAGCATCATCATAAGTATCATTCACGGCAGACGTAGCATCATCAACAACTTGCAACATATCAAGATTAATAGCAAGTAGTGTTGTTGTAAGTTTACTTATAACAAAAGGTGAATCTAAAGCAGAGCTAGATGGCAGTTCCTTACCTCCCCTTGTCTTAGAGGGAAAAATCTTAGTCTTGGCATCCTTCAGATTCTTCATAGTGATAGATTGATAATAATCTCAAGTGACTCAACAAATATAGCTATGCTCCCCGACAATGGCGCCAGGAAAAGGTCTTGATAACCCACAAGTATAGGGGATCACAACAGTTTTTGAGGGTAGAGTATTTAATCCAAATTTATAGATTCGACACAGGGGGAGCCAAAGAATATTTGTAAGTATTAGCAACTGGGTTGTCAATTCAGTCACACTTGGAGATTAATTATCTACAACAAAGTGATCAGCAGCACAGTAATATGATAGTTTTGATAGTAGTGACAATAGCAATAGCAACGGTAACAATGATAGTAGTAATGTTGTAGCAAGTGCAACAGTAACGATAGCAGTAGTAACTTAGCAAGAACAATATAGGATAAATTCGTAGGCATTTGGTGATTTGTTGGATGATATTCATCATGTGATAGTCATAACCTAGGGCGATACGGCACTAACTCTAGTTCATAAATAGAATTTAGGCATGTATTCTGTAAATAGTCATACGTGCTTATGGGAACAACTTGCATGACATCTTTTGTCCTACCCTCTAGTGGCAGCAGGGTCCAATTGGAAACTAAGGGATATTAAGGCCTCCTTTTAATAGAGAACCAGAACAAAGCACTAACACACAATGAATACATGAACTCCTCAAACTACGGTCACCACTGGGAGTGGTCCCGACTATTGTCACTCCGGGGTTGCCAGATCATAACACGTAGTAGCTGACTATAAATTGCAAGATCAGATATAGAACATGGATATAATGGTGATGACATAAACAGTTCAGATCAGAAATCATGGCACCCGGGCCCAAAGTGACAAGCATTAAGCATGGAAAAGTCATAGCAACATCAATCTCAAAACATAGTGGATACTAGGGATCAGGTCCTAACAAAACTAACTAGATTACATGATGAATCTCATCCAACTCCTCATAGACCTATGAGCCTACGAAGGAATTACTCACTCCCGATGGGGAGCATCATGGAATTGGCGATGGAGAAGGGTTGGTGCTGACGAAGAATGAAGATCCCCCTCTCCGGAGCCCCAAACGGACTCTAGATCTGGCCTCCCAATGAAGAACAGGAGGTGACTGATACGTCCATTTTGCATCATGTTGTCCTACTGTTATTTATGATGTTTTTATGCATAATAATGCTTTTTGGAGTAATTCTAATGCCTTTTCTCTCATAATTTAAACGGTACACATAAAGAGGGAGAATTCCGACAGCTGGAAATCTGGACCTAGAAAAGCTACGTCAGGTTACCTATTCTGCACAACTCCAAACATGCTAAAACTTCACGGAGAATTTTGATGGAATATATGATGAATATTGGAGCAAATAAGTACCAGAGGAGGCCCACCGGGTGGGCACAACCCACCTGGCGCGCCAGGGAGCCAGGCGCGCCCTGGTGGGCTGTGCTCACCCAGGCCTACCTCCGGTGCCCATCTTCTAGTATATAAGTCATTTTGACCTAGAAAAAATAAGGATAGGATTTTCGGGATGGAGCATCGTCATCTCGAGGCAGAACTTGGGCAGGAGCACTTTTGCCCTCCGGCGGATAGATTCAGCCAGGGGAACTTCCCTCCCGGAGGGGGAAATCATCGTCATCATCATCACCAACAACTCTCCCATATTGGGGAGGGCAATCTCCATCAACATCTTCAACATCACTATCTCGTCTCAAACCCTAGTTCATCTCTTGTGTTCAATCTTGTTACTGAAACTATAGATTGGTGCTTGTGGGTGACTAGTAGTGTTGATTACATCTTGTAGTTGATTACTACAAGGTTTATTTGGTGGAAGATTATATGTTCAGATCCAATATGCTATTTAATACCCCTCTGATCTTGAGCATCATTATCATTTGTGAGTAGTTACTTTTGTTCTTGAGGTCATGAGAGAAATCATGTTGCAAGTAATCATGTGAACTTGATATGTGTTTGATATTTTGATAGTATGTATGTTGTGATTCCCTTAGTGATGTCATGTGAACATCGACTACATGACACTTCACCATATTTGGGCCTAAGGGAATGCATTATGGAGTACCAATTAGATGATGGGTTGCGAGAGTGACTGAACCTTAAACCCTAGTTTATGCAATATTCCGTAAGGGACCAATTGGATCCATAAGTTTAATACTATGGTTAGAATTCATTCTTAACTTTTCTCATAGTTGCGGATGCTTGCGGGGGGTTAATCACAAGTGGGAGGTTTGTTCAAGTAAGAACAACACCTAAGCACCGGTCCATCCACATAGCAAATTATCAAAGTAGTAAACACAAATCGAACCAACATGGTGAAAGTGACTAGATGAAATTCCCGTGTACTCTCAAGAACGCTTTGCTTATTATAAGAGACCATTTTGGCTAGTCCTTTGCCTCAAAAGGATTGAGCTACCTTGCTGCACTTTTGTAACATCCCAAAATTCTAAATTTTGGAATGTTATAATAAATAGATAGATTTGATTGATTTTTTTGATTGTTGTGTGATTGATTGAGTGAAATTTGAAACTTTTTGAAAGTTAAATGAGAGGGAATAAAATGACTTTCCCAAACTTTCATTTTGCATTTTATGATCTCCGTGACTTCAAATTCTTTTCACCACAAAACCCTGGAGAGAAGATGACATGACTTCTTCCATTTATTTAAATGAAAAGGGGTGTTGAAAATATTTGAATTTCATTTGAAAATATTTCCAATTCTGAAACTTTATGAAACTCAATGATTTTCACGAGAGAAGATAAAATGACTTCTTCAAATTATATGAAATATGAGTTGGGAGTTTAAGAGGATCAAATTCAAAGTCCTTTTGGAAATTATTTTCAATTTGGAGTTATTTGGGTTTTATTCAAATTATTTTTCTCCAAAAATAAAATACATGGAAAATAGGGTAACATGATTCCCTACATCAGAAAATTGGAGATAAATAAGTTTGAAATCATTTTGGTATTTTTAAAATGATTTTTACTGGATTTTACTAGACAGTAGCACTCTTTGCTTTATTTGAATTTGTGTGGATTTTATTTGATTCTAGAAAAATGTTCAGATGATAAAATATCTTTTTATGAAAATTTTGATATATTATATGCCTATATAATATTTTTTGTTTATTTTTGTTTTTCTAGCAAAATGTTTAATTAAAAAAACATCTTCTCTGGACCGGGCCAACTGGGCCGTAGCCCAGCCAGCCATCCCACACCGCCACCGCCTAGCTCCCGCCGTGCCCGACAAGGACTCGCCGGAGTCTGGCTTCCCCACGCCGCCGGACGCCCCCTCGCCCAAGGAAGGCCTCGGCCTTGTGCCTTTATAAGGTTGGCCCCGGACCCCGCCTCCTCTCCTCCCCTCGCGCCGCCACCCCACGCCTGATTCGCAGCTGGCGAGATCCGCGCCGCAACCGCCGCCATCGCCGCTTCTCGCCGCTGCCGCACCGCCGCCACCGCTCCACCGCCGCACTGCCTCTTGCCTTCGCCCGCGCTCCGCCCTTGCCGCGCACTCGCCTCTGCGCCGCGCCGCTCCACCCGCCGGACGCCGCCGCCCCGCTGGAGTTCGCCGCCACCTCGACCCGTCGGACACCGACCCGGTCGGCCGCCGAAAACCTTTGGGTTTCGTTGAAAATCCAAACCGGTATAAACTGCCCGATTCACCAGGTTTTTCTTTTAGTTTTGTTTTCGGTTTCTTTTTGGTTTTTATATAAACCGGCTTTGTTTTTGGGTAGATTATTTAGAGAACGTTCGCTGATTAGGCTTAGAAAACGAACGTTCATTATTTAGTCTTTTCTTTTTCTGTTAGTTTTAGTGAGGGACCTATCCGTAATTAGTTTCTTTTACAGTTTGGCCCCTGTTTTTCAAACAACCACATCTTTTCGCTCATTTATCCAAATCCAACGAAACTGTCAGTGTACTAAAGTAGGGGTACCTTAGTATCCCGAACTTGTGCACGGGCAGTCGCAGCACCTCGCGACAAGGCTTGCCGGGTGACCGCCAAGGTCCTCCGTGGTTCTTTTTGGAGCCATTCAAGAACAAAGTACTCAAGCCAAGGCGCAAGTCCCCGGCAAGAGGAGCTTGCTGGGAAGGCCACTCGAAGCACAAAGACCCCGGCAAGAGGAGCTTGCCGGGAAGGAGACAAGACCCCGGCAAGGAGAGCTTGCCGGGGAGGCCCACCAAGGCATATCAAGGAACTTGCCGCAACGCACCACGTGTCATGGCAAGACCCGGTGAGCGACAAGCTCCCGGACGCGACAAGACAACATCCGTGGCAAGGCGCTTGCCGCGCAAGCTACTACTCCGCAGCCCGCACTCCAGCTCACCTGCCAACGTGTCGCTCTGGGACCGTTCCTGGCGTACGTGGCGGGAGGCTGTGTAGCCAGGGGCATGCGGTGGCAAGCAGGCGCTGACAAGATAGCCATCGTGGCAAACGGTGGCGCCCCTGACGGTCCCTTTCCGCACCGTCTAGGCGACACAGACAGGCATTTAATGCCTTTGTCCCCTGCCGTCAGGGTTAGGTATGATACAACTGTAGCAAGCGGTGGCGCCCAACCACCACCTCTTTTACCTTTTTACCCCCATCTCTGTTGCCACCTGTCGGTGACCCCTTTGACATATAAAAGGAGGCCCATGCGCAACAGGGGGAGGGAGGACAACCATTCTCACGCTCGGTCTCGCTAGCCATCCGAGTGTACTATAGCATTCTTCGCTCCTGAGCAAGAACACAAATACAAATCAAAGCAGGAGTAGGGTTTTACGCATCCGTGCGGCCCGAACCTGGGTAAACCGATCGCGTGTGCCCGTGCGTTTCGCCTCGATCTGCTCTTTGTGCACTCTCCGCCCCCTGCCGAACCGAAAGGGGCCCTGGTCCGCCGCGGTCCCATAGGTGTCTGTGGGATCAACAACCCCCGACATCTTTGGCGCGCCAGGTAGGGGTGCGTCGAGGCTGCGTGAATCTGATCCGGCGTTCGCACGAGCCGAATCTTCATCATCTTCATCAACATGCCGCCGAATAAGAAGATTTCGCAGGCAGCTGCTCCGTCTGCGCTGAGCCCACCATCGCCGGAGCGAACGGCTGGTGGAGTGGGCGCGGGCGGAAGAGCGGGCGCCGACGAGGACGCTCGTGGTGCTGCCAGGTCCAAGGACAAGGCTGCGCCGCACATTGGCGGCGCAGTCGGCTCCCACAACGACCGGGCGCACTCCAAGACCTCGGCGTTCGTACACGCACCGTGCCCGTCCCAGGAGGCGCGGGACCAGCAGCGTCATGGTACTCACGGTACCATATGTTTGCCGGGCCAAGATCAAGCTGGCGGATCCCGGAGCGCTCAAGACCAGCATGCGCGCCAACATGCTGGCACGAGCGTGGCACGGTCGCCTGGGCGAGGTACTGCTCCTTCTAACGCAGTTAGAAGTCCGAGCATATCTCGCTCCTCGCGCCGTTCGCTGCCGCCGCCCGCCACTCCGGCCACCCTTCGCTCTCGTCTATGGAGCGGAGGCAGTTATCCCCATGGAACTCGTATACGGGTCGCCTCGAGTGCTCGCTTATGATGAGCTCGAGCAAGAGCAGCTGCAGCAAGATGACCCGTTGCTCCTCGAGGAAGACCGTCTTCAGGCTGCTGTGCGAGCCGCTCGCTACCAGCAAGCTTTGCGCCGCTACCATAGCCGCAAAGTTAACGCCAGAAGTCTCGAGGAAGGCGACCTTGTTCTTCGGCGCGCTTAGTCCGCCAAGAATTCCAACAAGTTGACGCCGAAGTGGGAAGGCCCTTACCGGGTGAAACGAGTCACCAGGCCTGGCGTGGCGCTGTCCGCCTGGAGACCGAAGATGGCATCCAGTGAGCAACTCCTGGGATATTGAGCATCTTCGTAAGTTTTACCCGTAAGGCGCGGTTGTCGGACCCCGTCCGGCAACCACCCTTTTGTACAAGTCTTGCCACTGTTGCATGTAATCCTTTGTACAAAGCCAGGCGCAGACCCTGAGCACAAGTAAATGAAGCGCTGGCGCCCTGAGTTATAGCATGCATGCTAGGTCGAGTCTCGTCCTTAGTTAGGGTTGATAGTGCTTAACATCAGCTAACCCCTAGCTTAGAGGTCGAGTGTGCCTCCCTTTGCCTTTCTTTCGTTTCCCTTGGTTCGCAGGGCTCGCATATTCTTGCTGGACCGCTTAAGGAAGAAAAGGAGGAGAAGGACGTACCGGCATCTGGACCCCGGCAAGCCAGTGTTGCCGGGGGCTGCAAGTACCAAGATTCGCCCACGGCCAGCCAGAGTTGCCGGGGGCTGCAATCTCAGATAAGTTTTTCATCCCTCATCATGCATTCTCTTATGGACTGGGGAATATGAAACCTTGTTTCTTCCTGAAAACTACCGTGCTCCCTTAACTCTAGGCCCTGGGGCTCGTTCCTGGGGCCAAGTTTGGTCACGGTCGCGGTAGCAAAGGGATGAAACAAGGGGGGCCGCACCCGCCTCGTCCCTGCCTCCGTCGAAAGCGTGAGAAAGGTCGAGCGACGTGGGAAGACGGCAGGGCCTGTTGCCGGGAGAAAAAGTGTCTATCTGAAAGATACCAAGGATTTGCTCCTTGACGTGGGTTCTACCCGCGAGACAAAATGACCCGGCAAACATCCCGTTTTCATTAAAAAACATTCCACTCAGGTACAGTCCATAGAGGGTGAAAAACATGAAAGAGAGGATTACAAGTTTTAAATGCAACTAAGGCCCGAAGGCTTACAAATTAAAAAGATAAGATGCCCGTAATCCCTTTCTTGTCCCTCTCTTCAGGAGGTAGGTCAAGGAGGCGAAAAGGGCAAAAGGAGCGCCTAGGCGAGCTACGGGTGCCAGAAGACAGCAAGAGAACACCCCGGGGGCCGTCCGAAGGTTGGACGGTGATGGCGGCGCCGGAAGCGGGGCTCCAAGACGAGGCGGCAGGATGTCAGCACGCTGTCGAGGGCACCACGCCCTCGTACTCCGACTTGACGGCCTTGCCGCCGGCCCTCTTCCTCTTCCGCAGCCTCCCTACGCCAGCCGCCCAAGGAGACGACCCCGGGGAGTTCAAGGAGCCGGCGACACGGATGATGGGGTCGCCGGTGCCGCGCGGAGCGGCGCCCGACACCTAGTGGGACCCGTCATCCTGCCGCCCGCTACCCTCGTCATCGCTGTCGCTCCCCTCCTCGTCCCTCTCGCTCGAGGAGGAGCCTTCGCTATCGGAGGAGCTGTCCACACAGCACCTTGCCCGAATGCCGAAGCACCCGAAGACCTTGACGGAGAGGAGATCGCCCTCCATCAACTTAAAATGGAGGGTGAGCCCAGCCGTCAAGCTGTGGATACGGGCGAACGTCTTCCACCCTCAACCAAGATACATCACACCAGGGGCTGGGAATTCAACGCGGACTCGCGTGTCGCTGATCCCACAGCCCCTCATGTGTGCAGTCTCAGTGTCTCGGGTGGGTCCAACTCCACCACGCTTGCAAACGGAGCTGGGAGTCGGAGGCGACGACGAGGCGCCCGGCGCAGCCTGACGAAGAACTCGCAAGGGTCGTCCCCTGTATGGACCGCCGCGGGAAGAAGAGCCGCCGGCGGAGGCGAAGCCGGCGCGCCGCCCCGTCCACCTCTTCCCTGAGCGCCTCGACCTCATCCTCGACCTCGTCCACGACCTCGCCTCCTCCCTCTTCCCCTTACGGCTGGCTCTGCCAGCACGAGTGCGGGAGAGGGAGGGATGCGCTGTCTGGCGGCCACCCTCGCCGCCACCGATGAGGGACCAGGGTTTCCTTTCTCCATGGCGAATGGGAGAAAGGGGAGCAGAAGCTGAAGGAAGGAGGACATGAAAGAATGCGGGCTTCCGTCCTCCCCTCCCGCTCTTTATAAAGGAGCGAGGTGGGGGCTCGACCGCCCCGCTCAGCGAATCAAGACACGGGAAGAGCAGGGAGCCGGGGCCGACCCGCTGCCTCGACCCGCGACGGCCCAGTTTTTAGCCTCCACCGTCCGCGACCCCAAGCGCATGGGAGCCGCGTGGCAGGCGTGCAGAACCGAGGCGACGGATGAGGCGACCTCTCCCCACCCCATGATCGTGGGGAGTGGGCGCCTCGAAAACCGCGCATCAGCCCCGCGCACGCCGCCCACGTCGCGCACAACGCCGCGTTCGACGTGTGCCGCTCGGGGAGGGCGCGGTGGATGCGGAGTGAGTTACGGCGTGACCCAGGCCGCGCGTGCCCGTGCACTATTTTGGGCCTGGCCCAACAGCGCTCGGCACCGTGTATGGCCCAGGCCCAGGGGCTCCTGTCGGTGTACTAAAGTAGGGGTACCTTAGTATCCCCAACTTGTGCACGGGCAGTCGCAGCACCCCGCGGCAAGGCTTGCCGGGTGACCGCCAAGGTCCTCCATGGTTCTTTTTGGAGCCATTCAAGAACAAAGTACTCAAGCCAAGGCGCAAGGCCCCGGCAAGAGGAGCTTGCCGGGAAGGCCACTCGAAGCACACAGACCCCGGCAAGAGGAGCTTGCCGGGAAGGAGACAAGACCCTGACAAGGAGAGCTTGCCGGGGAGGCCCACCAAGGCATATCAAGGAACTTGCTGGAGTGCACCACGTGTCACGGCAAGACCCGGTGAGCGACAAGCTCCCGGACGCGACAAGACAACATCCGCGGCAAGGCGCTTGTCGCGGCAAGCTACTACTCCGCAGCCCGCGCTCCAGCTCACCCGCCAACGTGTTGCTCTGGGACCGTTCCTGGCGTACGTGGCGGGAGGCTGTGTAGCCAGGGGCATGCGGTGGCAAGCAGGCGCTGACAAGATAGCCATCGTGGCAAATGGTGGCGCCCCTGACGGTCCCTTTCCGCACCGTCTAGGCGACACAGACAGACATTTAATGCCTTTGTCCCCTGCCGTCAGGGTTAGGTATGATACAACTGTAGCAAGCGGTGGCGCCCAACCACCACCTCTTTTACCTTTTTACCCCCATCTCTGTTGCCACCTGTCGGTGACCCCTTTGACATATAAAAGGAGGCCCATGCGCAACAGGGGGAGGGAGGACAACCATTCTCACGCTCGGTCTCGCTAGCCATCCGAGTGTACTGTAGCATTCTTCGCTCCCGAGCAAGAACACAAATACAAATCAAAGCAAGAGTAGGGTTTTACGCATTCGTGCGGCCCGAACCTGGGTAAGCCGATCGCGTGTGCCTGTGCGTTTCGCCTCGAACTGCTCTTTGTGCACTCTCCGCCCCCTGCCGAACCGAAAGGGGCCCCGGTCCGCCGCGGTCCCATAGGTGTCTGTGGGATCAGCAACCCCCGACAGAAACCAACGCCCACTTCTTCGTTATGATCCCCTCTACGCAGTAAAACAACTTAAACATGTTTTTGGAAAGTTTTAAAATTTGAATTCAAACATATTTGTATTCAAACTTCATTTGATCGTAAATTGAGTTTTGTAGCTCCGTTTGAGTTGATTCTTTTTGCAAATCGAAGCTCTTGCCCTAAACTTTCTGATCAGGCCAAATTCACTTAATTTTGGTACCGTTAGAAATTGTTTTATGCTGCAAGAGTTAATCGGTTGTTTTTGAAGTTTTTCAAGATCTTTTCTTTGATTCTTTTGCATGATTGCTTATGTGTGGTTACTATTGCTTGCTTACGATAGATTGACCGGAGTGTGACGAGTAGACTATCAGGAGTTATGAATGCGAATCATCTTCATTAACCGTAAAAGGCAAGTTCACACTTTGATCATATCCCTTTCATACCCAGTTTTTATGCATTAGTTTCACCCCCAAAAATTGCATGGTTAGGATTGATAACATGTGGGTATTGGGAAGTAGTTGATGAGGTAGGAACCTATTGCCCTGCATTCAAACCTTGGGAGTTACTTTTACGTTATGCTCATATTGCTATGCTATGCTCGTAGACGTGGATTTGTTTGAGAGAATTCATGACAGATGTGAGAGTTTTTATTTAATGGTTAACTTTAATACACATCTGGGTGGATTGGTTGGGGCACCCTGGAGTACCCAGTGGTTTGCCCGGGGCACCTGGTGAACCCAGTGCTTGCCCAAGGGGATCCCGAAGGACCCGTGTGATCACCCTATGGAATGCCACCCAGGCTCAAAGGGATCATAAGATTATTTCATGCTAGAAACTTCCGTGTGCAGCCACAAGCTATTATGGGCTCTAGCATAGTTGAGTAAGTTGCATGAGCTCTTGAAGAGGTGGATCAGCAGGTAGAGGGATGTAGGTTGGTATGGTCTGCCCGGAGTAGAGAGTTAATGTTTCTGAAAGACTGTGTCTCGGCCATCCGTTTCTCAAACACCATGTAGTGCGAGAAATCCAACGGAGGAGATCGAGTCTTGTGGGGAAAAGTGCGCAAACCTCTGCAGAGTGTACAAACTAATCATGGTTAGCCGTGTCCCTGGTTATGTTCATCTTGAGTATCTGGTTCTTCAATTATCATGTTGATCTCAACACTTTATTTAATTAATTTGATTGGGTTAATGATTATTATTTTGGGATTGAGTTGGAGGAACCTTCTCAATATTTTATCAACAAACTTTGTAGTTAAATAAAATATATTCCTTGATGTAGGGAAAAATTGGCTTTTTGCAAAAACATTATAACCATAGAGCTTTTCCACCAGCCAAATATGCATGTAGTGATAGTCTTTATTCATCATTATCCTATGGTGTGAATTTGCCAGTACATTCAATGTACTGACCCTTTGTGGCTGCAACGTCTCATGTTGCAGGAATCTTACGACGAGTAAGTGATACGTTAGGGTTATGATTTCTACACTCAACTTTGCCGTTGGTGTTGATGGGAATCCACAACCTTTGTTACTTCCGCTATATGGATTGAGGTAATAGTATTTACGTTACTTTATACATGTGATTTACCTCTGTTATAAATCCTCGAGTACTGTTGTTAGCATACCGATCTAGGGATGACACTTAAGCATAGAGACTTGACCGTCTGAAGTCGGGTCGCTACAAGATGGTATCAGAGCCCATGGTGACTGTAGGACGTGACCCCTAGAAACTAGCAAGCCCACAGGAAAGATTTTTCTCTCAAACCTTATTTTCAAAAGGATCTTTTACCTCTCCTCCTTTCTAAGTTTTATCAAATTTTCCCTTTTAGTGAGACTATGCCCCTTTTCCCCTTTGGACCACGAAGACTCGACTGATGAGATCACTCCAAGAAGTACAAAATATTGGACAACTAAGACCACTTCGGAATGAAGGATTTTTACCGTGCATTATAATGATGGAAAGTACAACGGTTGAAGACTACGAAGACTAGGAGAATTGAAGGCTCGGAAGAATTTCTAGATTTGCATGACCTAGGAAGGCTACCCTTATGGAACTTGGCAGACTATGGAGGCTGTCAATACCCGAGATCAAGGTGTATCGGAGAAAGACCAATGCATGGAGCATTAGAACTCGAAATTTTTGTCAAGAAAACCCTAAGGCAGGAGATATCAATTATGGAAGATAGCTCATGGCAATGACAAGGGTAGAAACACGGCTATCCATGATATTATCGCCCGCTTATGCTATTGTCACCGTGCTGAGTTAAGCATGCATATGTATGGAAGGATGGGATGGTAGAATGCTAATGGAGCACCTATGAGCAAAGGATACAATTTTAACCTTAGCTGGTGTATCGCCAGGATCTGGAGTATTACATCGGGAGTTTTAAGATAGACCTGCAGGAAGCTGTATATGACAAGGAAGAATTTTGTGAAGAACTTAGGACCCAGAAGCTGAAGTAGCCAAAACAGGAGGAGCAAAACCTCAAGATACTGGAGATTTGTCAGGAACTGAAGGATAGTGGGACATGGTTCATGATACGGATGTTGAAACACAAAAGCTTGGAACGCAACTCCAGAAATATTAAAGGACGTCACGATAGACTTTGTGACAACAGAGATGATCTGGCAAAAGAACTTGAGAAGGTCAAGCACGATTAGAAGAAGCCATCGGAGACACGAGCAAGACTTGGAGAGTTTGGCGACGTTGAAGATTTATTGACCTTTAGAAGACCAAACCGCTGTTTTATACCGATGTTAGATGCGATGTTTGTGAGCTGTCATTTGTTTGATGTTTTTCCGACAGCCACAAATAAAATCTGTCTTTTCAAAACTATTGTTTGTATTGTGTGTATCCCCCTCTATCTCTCTTATCTCACCCCAAACCCATGGACCCAATATAGGATGGATGGAGATGAGCTTATATTTTTTGGATGCATGAGTAAATTGGAGACGGGCCGATGGATTCAGAACATGAAGGATCACATGAATAATAACCCTATAGTCGGAAAGGATATGACCCAGCATGCTCTTCAATGCTTTGAAAGAGGTGCTGCTACTTGGTGGAGGATGTACCAAACCATCAATCGATGGCAAGGACTAACCACTTGGAAAGAATTCAAGTTAACTTTGCCAAAGTCTCGGTATGTGTCCCAGAAGTTGAAGCCTTATGGAAATGGTATGAAGAAGCATTGTGCATGCAAGCTTTGTGGAGAAATAGGACACAACCATAAAAAACAAGGATGAATGCCCTAATTGTGAAGGAAGTCACCCAGCTAAAAGAATGCCCAACTAGGCAGACCACTTGTTTCTTGAGTGAAGAGACTACTCACTACCCTTCTCAGTGTCACATTTACCCCATGGTACAAAGAACCGTACAACAGAAGAAAGAAGTGATGAAAGGAGCACACATGGAAATTTTAGAAGAAACTGTGATGAAGGAAGAGGTGGAGGGCACACCTAAAGAAGACCCAAGTAAACCCTGCACTAAGTCTTGCTATTCATATGGAGAAGAAGGACACATCTCCCAAAATTGTGTGAATGGGGATCTAGTAGAATTCCCGATAGAGGAAGTAGAGTATGACCCACAGGAACTAGAAGCCCTGATTGGAATGGAAAAATCCAGGAAGAGAAATAGATTGGATTCCAGGAAGGACCGGAGTCATATCACCTGTTTCAGGTGCAAGGAGTCAGGGCACTACTTCAGCGGTTGCCCAAAAAGGAAACCACGAGACTTGTCAAAAGTATTGTGTTTTCATTGTAATGAAGCAGGGCACTTTTCCAGAGATTGTCCCAAGGAGAAGGAGACTTGTGATTTTTAGTTGTGTCTGTGAGAAGTATAGTAGTAGTAGTGAGAACATTTCTTCTATATTGAGGCGATGAGTTGAGGCCTGTAATGGAAATGCAGGAGATTGAAGTAAATTGAGAATCAATAAAGTTATCATCATTGGTACTGATTTGGAATTTTATGAGTTGTTACCCTATGAAGAAAGAGTTTGACCACTTTCGAGTATATGAGAAGTATGGTCTATGGACGAGTTTGTGCATTTCAAGGGTGGTAGTAACTGTGAGGACCCTTGACCCCTGGAAAGGATTATGATATTCCACGGAGTGGACTTTGGACAAAATAAGTAGGAGTTTTATCTCAATATGTGGGATATCCCAAGAATATGAAGAGATGAAGTGCTATTGGATAAAGGAGGTATGATATTGGAAATATGGAGCAATTGCAACCCCATGATGAGTTTGAATAATCACGTCTTAAGTCTTATACAAATAGAACGAAGGGAGATAATACAATTGGGTGAATTTTAACTATGCTAGGAAGCTGGAAGTTGGTTGTTGGAATAACGATTAGTTGCCCCGGGGATGAGTTCAAGGTTTACAAGTGATGAGATGGGCCATAACCCACAGGCCCCAGGACCTGCCAAGAAGCAAGCACATTCTTGATGAAGGAAAAACCCTGGAAGAGGATATGCATTTATCGACAGACGATTTTATAGGAGTAACGCAAAAACCTGAGAGTTGTGAAGAAACGATAGATGTTTGTTTGGCTTGCAGAATCAATGGATTTTTCCGAACTTAGTTCGTCGACAAGAGAAATTCTGCAATGCCTATGAGGATGACCGAGTGTTAGAATGCGAGATTCGCTAAAGCATGTACAAGGTAATGCTTTGGGTGCGGGATGGATTGATCACCATACCAACTTACTCTTATTATTCGCCTTGCTATATGGGATGGTAAATCTGAGTGACTTACCAATAGTAGAGAGACGGCGATATTAAGCCTTGTTTAAACCTTAGAATGGTATAATCATTTTCCCTGGTACAAGGCAGCTGTTGCCAATCGTAGGACATATGGTGAGAATGAAGCCTAGACCCATTTCCTGCAGGAGAAGCCATAAATGGTTGACCACTATGAGATATCGATAGTTGTTTAGTATTGGCACCAGACCCATCAGCTGAGAAGATCCAGTCACGAAAGAACCTTACCAAGATGAAAGACAGAAGAATTGAGGAAAAGGTTATGCCACTACCAAAAGAGCCCAGATAAGGAATTATCCTGAAGATCTGAGAAGACCGACACTGTTAACAATATGGATGAAGTATAGGAGTTTTGATGGAACTATAACCATGCTTCTAAGGGTGGTAGCACCCCATACTCCCTCCTGCGACAATTGATGGATTTTGAGGAGACCCCCAAACCCTAACCTTTTTCTTGCTAGCCTCTCCGAATCTCGAGGACGAGATTCTAAGGGTGGTAGGTTTGTAACATCCCAAAATTCTAAATTTTGGAATGTTATAATAAATAGATAGATTTGATTGATTGTTTGATTGTTATGTGAGTGATTGAGTGAAATTTGAAACTTTTTGAAAGTTAAATGAGAGGGAATAAAAGGACTTTCCCAAACTTTCATTTTGCATTTTATGATCTCCGTGAATTCAAATTGTTTTCACCACCAAACCCTGGAGAAAAGATGACATGACTTCTTCCATTTATTTAAATGAAAAGGGGTGTTGAAAATTTTGAATTTCATTTGAAAATATTTCCAATTCTGAAACTTTATGCAACTCAATGATTTTCACGGGAGAAGATAAAATGACTTCTTCAAATTATATGAAATATGAGTTGGGAGTTTAAAAGGATCAAATTCAAAGTCCTTTTGGAAATTATTTTCAATTTGGAGCTATTTGGGTTTTATTCAAATTACTTTTCTCCAAAAATAAAATACATGGAAAATAGGGTAACATGATTCTCTACATCAGAAAATTGGAGATAAATAAGTTTGAAATCATTTTGGTATTTTTAAATTGATTTTTACTGGATTTTACTAGAGCAGTAGCACTCTTTGCTTTATTTGAATCTGTGTGGATTTTATTTGACTCTAGAAAAATGATCAGATGATAGAAAATCTTTTTATGAAAATTTTGATATATTATATGCCTATATAATATTTTTTTTGTTTATTTTTGTTTTTCTGGAAAAATGTTTAATTAAAAAAACATCTTATCTGGACCGGGCCAACTGGGCCGTAGCCCAGCCAACCATCCCGCGCCGCCACCGCCTAGCTCCCGCCGTGCCCGACAGGGACTTGCCGGAGTCCGGCTTCCCCACGCCGCCGGACGCCCCCTCGCCCAAGGAAGGCCTCGGCGTCGTGCCTTTATAAGGTCGGCCCCGGACCCCGCCTCCTCTCCTCCTCTCGCGCCGCCATCCACGCCTGATTCGCTGCTGGTGAGATCCGCGACGCAACCGCCGCCATCGTCGCTTCTCGCCGCTACCGCACCGCCGCCGCCGTGCCGCCTCTTGCCTTCGCCCGCGCCGCCGTCCCGCACTCCGCCCTTGCTGCATGCTCGCCTCTGCGCCGCGCCGCTCGACCCGCCGGACGCCGCCGCCCCACCGGAGTTCGCCGCCACCTTGACCCGTCGGATGCCGACTCGGTCCACCGCCGAAAACTGTTGGGTTTCATTGAAAATCCGAACTGGTATAAACCGCCCGGTTCACCGGGTTTTCTTTTAGTTTTGTTTTCGGTTTCTTTTTGGTTTTTATATAAACCGGCTTTGTTTTTTGTTAGATTATTTAGAGAACGTTCATTGATTAGGGTTAGAAAACGAATGTTCATTATTTAGTCTTTTCTTTTTCTATTAGTTTTAGTCATGGACCTAACCGTAATTAGTTTCTTTTATAGTTTGGCCCCTGTTTTTCAAACAACCACATCTTTTCGCTCGTTTATCCAAATCCAACGAAACCAACGCCCACTTCTTCATTATGATCCCCTCTACCCAGTAAAACAACTTAAACATGTTTTTGGAAAGTTTTCAAATTTGAATTCAAACAGATTTGTATTCAAACTTCGTTCGATCGTAACTTGAGTTTCGTAGCTCCGTTTGAGTTGATTCTTTTTGCAAATCAAAGCTCTTGCCCTAAACTTTCTGATAAGGCCAAATTCACTTAATTTTGGTACTGTTAGAAATTGTTTTATGCTGCAAGAGTTAATTGGTTGTTTTCAAAGTTTTCCGAGATCTTTTCTTCAATTCTTTTGCATGATTGCTTATGTGTGGTTACTATTGCTTGCTTACGATAGATTGACCGGAGTGTGATGAGCAGAACTATCAGGAGTTATGAGTGCGAATAATATTCATCAACCGTACAAGGCAAGTTCACACTTTGATCATATCCCTTTCATACCCAGTTTTTATGCATTAGTTTCACCCTCAAACATTGCATGGTTAGGATTGATAACATGTGGGTATTGGGAAGTAGTTGATGAGGTAGGAACCTATTGCCCTGCATTCAAACCTTGGGAGTTACTTTTACGTTATGCTCATATTGCTATGCTATGCTCGTAGACGTGGATTGGTTTGAGAGAATTCATGACAGATGTGAGAGTTATTATTTAATGGTTAACTTAAGGTGGCTACTTTAATACACATCTGGGTGGATTGGTTGGGGCACCCTGGAGTACCACGGGCACCTAGAAAACCCAGTGCTTGCCCAAGGGGATCCCGGAGGACCCGTGTGATCACCCTATGGAATGCCACCCATGCTCAAAGGGGTCATAAGATTATTTCATGCTAGAAACTTCCGTGTACAGCCACAAGCTATTATGGGCTCTAGCATAGTTGAGTAAGTTGCATGAACTCTTGAAGAGGTGGATCAGCAGGTAGAGGGATGTAGGTTGGTATGGTCTGCCTGGAGTAGAGAGTTAATGTTTTTGAAAGACTGTGTCTCGGTCATCCGTTTCTCAAACACCATGTAGTGCGAGAAATCCAACGAAGGAGATCGAGTCTTGTGGGGAAAAGTGCGCACACCTCTGCAGAGTGTACAAACTAATCATGGTTAGCTGTGTCCCTGGTTATGGACATCTTGAGTATCTGGTTCTTGAATTACCATGTTGATCTCAACACTTTATTTAATTAATTTGATTGGGTTAATGATTATTATTTTGGGATTGAGTTGGAGGAACCTTCTCAATATTTTATCAACCAACTTTGTAGTTAAATAAAATATATTCCTTGATGTAGGGAAAAATTGGCTTTTCGCAAAAACATTATAACCATAGAGTTTTTCCACCAGCCAAATATGCATGTAGTGATAGCCTTTATTCATCATTATCCTATGGTGTGAATTTGCCAGTACATTCAATGTACTGACCCTTTGTGGCTGCAACGTCTCATGTTGCAGGAATCTTACGACGAGTAATTGATACGTTAGGGTTACGATTTCTACACTCAACTTTGCTGTTGGTGTTGATGGGAATCCACAACCTTTGTTACTTCTGCTATATGGATTGAGGTAATAGTATTTACGTTACTTTATACATGTGATTTACCTCTGTTATAAATCCTCGAGTACTGTGTGTGTCAGCATACCGATCCAGGGATGACACTTAAGCACAAAGACTTGACCGTCTGAGGTCGGGTCGCTACAACTTTTATTACTACTATCATTACTTGCTCGTTACAAATTATCTTGCTGTCAAACTACGCCGTTACTTACAATTTCAGCACTTGCAGATATTACCTTGCTGAAAACCACTTGTCATTTCCTTCTGCTCCTCGTTGGGTTCGACACTCTTACTTACCGAAAAGAGCTACAATTGATCCCCTATACTTGTGGGTCACCGAGGCTACTTTCTGATATCTGTCATGGATACACTCACCCAATCCACATCTACTAGCATAGCATGGCATAAGCAAACGTAGAAGTAACTCCCAAAGGTTTGATAATAAAATAGGTAATAGGTACTACCTCATCTACTTCCCAAAACCCACATATTAATCAGATCCTATTCATGCAATTGTTTGAGGATTGATCTAATGGAATAAAACTGGGTATGAAAGAGGTATGATCAAAGTGTTACTTGCCTTGTTGATGATCCGTGAAACCTAGAGATTCGAAGTAGCAAGCAGCGCACTCGGGGTACTCTATCGCAAACAACAAGCATACAATAAGCACTCATCTAATGCATAGGTGAAACTCAAATAAGAAATCTAACCAGAAAGTTCAACTTAAGAACTCTGGTTTGCAAAAAGAAACGAATCGAACGAAACAACAAAAGTCAAACGGCGAAAGAAACAAGCTTCGTTTACTAATCTAGACCCAAGTCAAATTTTACAGAAGCAAAAACTTGTTTGAGTTGGTTAAACGGAAAGAGGGTTTCGAGAAGAAACTCTAGGCACTTGAATCGCCTGATTCCGATAAATGGGCGAAAATTTATACTAAAACGAAAATCGGATCAGAAATCGCGATCAGAAATAATCGTGGAAAAACGGAGAAAAAGAAAAAACTGACGAACAAATTAACGAACGAACGTTCGCTAACTGGAACTAAACGGTGAACTCGTCCGTTAAAACGAACGAATGAGCGAACGCTCGCTAAATAAGTGAACCGATAAAAGCGATCTAATAAATATTAAAAAAATAAAACCTAGGGTTTTCAAAAAAACGAAACGGTTTTCTTCAGAAAACCGGCGGCGAACGACGCGTCTACCTTGTCGGACTCTGGCGGGATTCGGGGCTCCAGCGGTGTGGGGTGGCGTCAGCGGCGGGTGGCGCGGGCGTCGGCTGTGGCGGCGGCTGCGGGAGGCAGGGCGGGTCGAGGTGGCGTGGTGAGGCGGCGACGGCGGTATTTAAGAGGGGGGTGGCGTCCGGCTTGGGGAAGGGGGCACCGGGTCGGGGTCGGCCTCGGGAGGCGTGCCCCGGCCGGACTCGGCGGCGGCGGGCGGTCGGACTCCCACGGGGAAGACGGCGGCGGGCGCGGGCCTGGCCTGGCTGGCTGGGCCTTCGGCCCAGTCGGGCGCGCTGTACTTTTGTTAAACATATTCCGCCGAAACTAAGAAAAATTCTAGAAAATAAAATAAAATTCTAAAAATGCCAAAATAAATTTTCTCCGCCTAAATAAAATATTTAGAACGAGATAAATATTTTCTTGGCCCTAAAATGCAGTTTTGAAAAACGTGGAAATTTTTCCTAAATTTAGATAAACTAGCCAAAAACTCCGAAATAAAAATCTCATTTGATTTTTTTATCAAATCCTCAATATTTCTTTATTTTGGGAAAGTCATTTTATTTCCTCTCTCATATTTTTATAATAGAAATAATTGAAGATAAAATAAATCAAATTAAATGATCCTATTTTCAAAATTTGAGAAAACTCAAATATGAAAATAATGAAATCCCCAACTCTCTTCATGGGTCCTTGAGTTGCGTAGAATTTCTGGATCGGGCGAAAAGCAGATAAAATATGATATGTAGTGATGATCTAATGTATAACATTCCAAATTGAAAATTTGGGATGTTACACAAACATAGCATTAGTGAATGATGCAACTCGTGAAAGAATTAATAAGGGAAGAGAATATTCACATATAAATATACTATCCTCGAAATCTTTTGTGATTGTGAGCCCCCATCAAAATATTATATGCCAAAATTGTTGACGTTGGAGCTTCCCTCTGGCGGAGCGATTCCGCCGGGGGAACTTCCCTCCTGAAGGGGGAAATCATCGTCATCATCATCACCAACAACTCTCCCATCTTGGGGAGGGCAATCTTTATCAACATCTTCAACAATACCATCTCATCTCAAACCCTAGTTCATTTCTTCTGTTCAATCTTGTTACCGGAACTATAGATTGGTGCTTGTGGGTGACTAGTAGTGTTGATTACATCTTGTAGTTGATTACTATATGGTTTATTTGGTGGAAGATTATATGTTTAGATCCAATATGCTATTTAATACCCCTCTGATCTTGAGCATGATTATCATTTGTGAGTAGTTACTTTTGTTCTTGAGGTCACGGATGAAATCATGTTGCAAGTAATCATGTGAACTTGATATGTGTTTGATATTTTGATAGTATGTATGTTGTGATTCCCTTAGTGCTGTCATGTGAACGTCGACTACATGACACTTCACCATATTTGGGCCTAAGGGAATTCATTATGGAGTAGCAATTAGATGATAGGTTGCGAGAGTGACAGAAGCTTAAACCCCAGTTTATGCGCTATTCCGTAAGGGACCAATTGGATCCAAAAGTTTAATGCTATGGTTAGAATTTATTCTTAATACTTTTCTCGTAGTTGCGGAAGCTTGCGGGAGGGTTAATCATAAGTAGGATGTTTGTTCAAGTAAGAACATCACCTAAGCATCAGTCCACCCACATATCAAATTATCAAACTAGCGAACACAAATCGAACCAACATGGTGAAAGTGACTAGACGAAATTCCCATGTACCCTCAAGAATGATTTGCTTATTATAATAGACCGTTTTGGCTTGTCCTTTGCCTCAAAAGGATTGGGATACCTTGCTGCACTTTTGTTACTACTATCGTTACTTGCTCATTACAAATTATCTTGCTGTCAAACTACTCTGTTACTTACAATTTCAGCACTTGCAGACATTACCTTGCTGAAAACCACTTGTCATTTCCTTTTGCTCCTCATTGGGTTCGACACTCTTACTTATCGAAAAGAGCTACAATTGATCCCCAATACTTGTGGGTCATTGATGTGGCTTGAAGCTTCATCGGTATTTCCCCAAAGAGCAAGGGATGATGCAGCACATCGATGGTAGGTATTTCCCTTAGTGATGAAACCAAGGTTATCGAACCAGTAGGAGAACCAAGCAACACTACGTAAACAGCACCTGCACACAAATAACAAATACTCGCAACCCGACGTGTAAAAGGAGTTGTCCATCCCTTTCGGGTAACGGTGCCACAGATTGGCAAAAGGACATGAGAGAGTTGTGAGTATTGATAGATCGAACGCCAAATAAAATAAATTGCAGCAAGGTATTTTTGTATTTTTGGTTTAATAGATCTGAAGATAAAGTGGAAATAAAATAGATGACAAAGGCAAATAATATAAGAAAGAGACCCGGGGGCCATAGGTTTCACTGGTGGCTTCTCTTGAGAAAAATAGCAAATGGTGGGTAAACGAATTACTGTTGGGCAATTGATAGAACTTCAAATAATCATGACGATATCCAGGCAATAATCATTATATAGGCATCACATCCAAGATTAGTAGACCGACTCTTGCCCGCATCTACTACTATTACTCCACACATCGACCGCTATCCAGCATGCATCTAGTTATCAATTTGATGGAGAAACGGAGTAATGCAATAAGAACGATGACATGATGTAGACAAGATCTATTTATGTAGAAATAGACCCCATCGTTGTATCCTTAGTAGCAACGATACATATGTGTCGGTTCCCCATCCGTCACTGGGATCAAGCACCGTAAGATCGAACCCACTACAAAAGCACCTCTTTCCATTGCAAGATAAATAGATCAAGTTGGCCAAAGAAAACCCAAATATTGGAGAAGAAATACGAGGCTATAAGCAATCATGCATATAAGAGATCAAAGAAACTCAAATGAATTTCATGGATAAAAAGAGATAGATCTGATCATAAACTCAAAGTTCATTGGATCCCAACAAACACATTGCAAAAGAGTTACATCATATGGATCTCCAAGAGACCATTGTCTTGAGAATCAAACGAGAGAGAGGAAGGCATCTAGCTACTAACTACGGACCCGAAGGTCTACAAAGAACTACTCACGCATCATCGGAGAGGCACCAATGGAAGTGGTGAACCCCTCCGTGATGGTGTCTAGATTGGATCTGGTGGTTTTGGACTCTGCGGCAGCTATAATTTATTTTCGTGGACTCCCCTGGGGTTTCTAGAATATTGGGGTATCTATAGAGCAAAGAGGCGGTCCGGGGAGCACCCGAGGTGGGCACAACCCACCAAGGCGCGCCTGGGCCCCCAGGCGCGCCCTGGTGGGTTGTGCTCCCCTCGGAGCACCCCCAGACGCTTCTCCAGCCCATTGGGTGTCTTCTGGTCCCAAAAAATTCCACAAAAAGTTTCGCTGCATTTAGACTCCGCTTGATATTGATTACATGCAAAAAAACAGCAACTGGCACTTGGCACTATGTCAGTAGGTCAGTACCAAAAAATGATATAAAATGATTGTAAAATATCCAAGAATGATAATATAACAACATGGAACAATAAAAAATTATAGATACGTTGCAGACATATCAGCATCCCCAAGCTTAATTCATGCTTGTCCTCGAGTAGGTAAATGATAAAAACAGAATTTTTGATGTGGAATGTTGCCTAACATGTCATCTCATATTATTTTCTGTATAGCATGGACATTCGGACTATTATATTGTTCAAAGCAACAATCTAGTTTTGACATGATAACTTAATACTCAAGCGTACCAACAAGCAACCATGTCTTTCAAAATATCAATGCTAAAATAACCTATTCCTAGCCCATCATGCTCAATCATTGATCCATTCATGAAACATACTCGCATATTAACTACACCCAATGCTCAAGTACGATCATAGTGCCCCCTAGTTGGTGCTTTTATAAGAGAAGATGGAGACTCAAATTCAAAATAAAAATTGCATAAAGTAAAAATAAAGGCCATTCGCAGGGGGAAGTATGGATTTGTTGAGGTGCCAGAGCTCAAAGCGAAAATTGAGAGATAAAAACATTTTGGGAGGCTTTCCCACCAACGAAAACGACTTAGAGTTCCCAACACTTTCCATGCTAGATATACCATAGGCGGTTCCCAAGCAAAAATTAAAGTTTATTCATTTTTCCACCATACTTTCACTTTCTATGGCTGACCGTATCCACGGGTGCCTTGCATACCAACACTTTCTAAGGAATTTATTATTTGACAACATAAAGTAAATGCATTTTTCATTTCGGGACTGGGCATCCCTAATACCTTTGCTTTACTCTCGTGCAATGACAAGTGAATAAACATTCATCGTGAGAATAACACATCTAGCATGGAAAATATTAGCCACCCCTCACTGCCTCGCAAGTGGTATGAGCACACAAAAGAGAAATTTATTTTGAATATTAGAGATGGCACATACAAATTTGCTTAGAACGGCAAAAGAATACCGCATATAGGTAGATATAGTGGACTCATATGGCAAAACTGGTTTAAAGGGTTTTGGATGCACAAGTAGTGATCATAGTTAGTGCAAAATGAAGGCTAGCAAAATATTGAGGAGCGACCAACCAAGAAACGAATAATCTCATAAGCGAGCATTAAGCATAATTAACACCGAATAATGCACCACAAGTAGGATGTAATTTCATTGCATGACTATTGACTTTCGTGCTTGCATAGGGAATCACAAACCTTAACACCAATATTCCTACTAAATCATAATTACTCATCAACATGACTCACATATCACATCATCATATCTCAAAACTATTACTAAGAATCAAGTTTATTTTGTCCAATGATCTTCATGAAAGTTTTTATTATATCCTTCTTGGATATCTATCAATTTGGGACTAATTTTCATGTGTTGCTTTTGATAAGCTCAAACAAATATAAGTGAAGATCACGAGCATAATATTTATTTCTCTCAAATTAATTCAAGTAAAGCAAGAGAGAATTTCTTCAAAAATACTAAAGACACCGTGCTCAAAAAGATATAAGTGAAGCACTAGAGCAAATCCATAGCTCAGAAAAATTTAAGTAAAGTATAGCGAGCAATTCTAGCAAGTCATGACATATTTTTGGCTCTCTGAAATAGGTGTGTACAGCAAGGGATCAATAATTAAAACACAAATCAAAACAAGCAAAGACTCATATCATACAAGACACTCCAAGCAAAATACATAGTATGTGACAAATAAAAATATAGCTTCGAGTAAAATACTGATGGTCGTTAGAAGAAAGAGGGGATGCCACTCGGGGCATCCCCAAGCTTAGTTGCTTGCTTCTCTTTGGATAATAACTTAGGGTGCCATGGGAATCCCCAAGCTTAGGCTTTTCTTACTCCTTATTCCTTCATCTATCATAAGATAACCCAAAACTTGAAAACTTCAATCACACAAAACTCAACAAAGCCTTCGTGAGATCCGTTAGTATAAGAAAACAAATCACTACTATAACTGTTGTTGCAAAACAATTCATATTTTATTCTTGCATTATATCTACTATATTACAACTTTTCTATGGCAAAAACTCATCAAAGAAAATCATAGAATCATCAAAACAAGCACACAACGCAAAGTAAAACAGAATCTGTCAAAAACAGAACAGTCTATAGAAATCTGGATATTTCGAATACTTCTATAACTTCAGAAACTCTGAAAATTAGGACTACCTGAGAAATTCGTATATTAATAATCTACAAAAAGAATTGGTATTTTATCGCTCACTGGTTAGAGATGATAATTATTTTCCTGAGCCCGAAAGTTTCTGTTTTTCAGCAAGATTAAACAACTATCACCCAAGCAGATCCTAAAGGCTTTACTTGGCACAAACACTAACTAAAACACAAAAAACAAAATCATAACAGTAGGATAATTGTGCTAACACTCAAGAACAGGAAGCAAAAAGAAAAAAAATACTCATTGGGTTGCCTCCCAACAAGCGATATCATTTGAGGCCCCTAGCTAGGCATTGATAATTTTAATGATGCTCACAAGAAAGATCGCAATTTAAACATGAAGAGAGCATCATGTAGCATGTAAAAAACAAGTTTAAGTTTAACATACTTCCTATGCAATTGAATTTTATAAGCAAACAAATTATCAAGACAAGCAAAAACTAGCATATGCAAGGAAGTAGAAAGAAACAATAGCAATCTCAACATAATGAGAGGTAATTTAGTAACATGAAAATTTCTACAACCATATTTTCCTCTCTCATAATAATTACATGTGGGATCATATTAAAATTCAAAAATATAGCTATCACATAACATATTCTCTATATGATCCACATGCATGCAACGTTGACACTCTTCCAAAATAGTGGGATTATCATCAAATAAAGTCGTGACCTCTCCAAGCCCACTTTCATAAAAAAATTCATAAGATTGAACACTCTCCAAATATGTGGGATTATTTTTACCTAAATTTGACTCTCTTCCAAACCCACTTTTAATATTATCACAACATATTCATCATGAGGTTTAAAAAAATTAAGATCATAAGAATCATTATCACCCAATCATGATCATTGCAATAAGTAGCAGACATAGCAATATTAGCATCCCCAAGCTTGGGATTTTGCATATTATTAGCAAAATTGACATTAATAGAATTTATAATAACATCATTGCAATCATGTTATTCATCTAAGGAGCTATCATGAATCACTTTATAAATTCCTTCTTTTAACACTTCATCAAAATTTTCAGATTCATGAATCTCAAGCAAAACTTCATAAAGATAATCTAGTGAACTCAATTCACTAGTAATGGGTTCATCATAATTGGATCTCTTGAAAAGATTAGCAAGTGGATGAGGATCCATATCAATTGATTTTTAGCAAGCAAAGATGCGAGCAAATAGAGGACACATGGCAACACAAGCAAGCAAAAGATTGAACGAGAAAAAGGCAAACGAAAAAGAAGGCGAATAAAAACGACAAATTTCGTGAAAAGGGGGAGATGAAAACGAGAGGCAAATAGAAAATAATATAAATTGCAAGGAGATGAGATTTGTGATTAGGAACCTGGTAGATGTTGATGATGTCTCCCCGGCAATGGCGCCAGAAATTCCTTTTGATGTGGCTTGAAGCTACGTCAGTATTTCCCCAAAGAGGAAGGGATGATGCAGCACAGCGATAGTAAATATTTCCCTCAGTGATGAGACCAAGGTTATCGAACTAGTAGGAGAACCAAGGAACACTACATAAACAACACATGTGCACAAATAACAAATGCTCGCAACCCGACGTGTAAAACAAGTTGTCAATCCCTTTCGGGTAACGGTGCCACAAATTGGCAAACGGACATGAGAGAGTTGTGAATATTGATAGATCGAACACCAAATAAAATAAATTACAACAAGGTATTTTTTCTATTTTTGGTTTAATAGATCTAAAGATAAAAAGGCAAATAAAATAGATCGCAAAGGCAAATAATATAAGAAAGAGACCCGGGGGCCGTAGGTTTCACTAGTGGCTTCTCTCTCAAAAAATAGCAAATGGTGGGTAAACAAATTACTGTTGAGAAATTGATAGAACTTCAAATAATCATGACGATATCCAGGCAATGATCATTATATAGGCATCACGTTCAAGATTAGTAGACCGACTCCTGTTTGCATCTACTACTATTACTCCACACATCGACCGTTATCCAACATGCATCTAGTGTATGAAGTTCATGGAGAAACGGAGTAATGCAATAAGAACGATGCCATGATGTAGACAAGATCTATTTATGTGGAAATAGACACCATCATTTTATCCTTAGTAGCAATGATACATATGTCTCGGTTCCCCTTCTGTCACTAGGATCAAGTACCGTAAGATAGAACCCACTACAAAGCACCTCTTCCCATTGCAAGACAAAAAGATCAAGTTGGCCAAACAAAACTAAAATATCGGAGAAGAAATACGAGGCTATAAGCAATCATGCATATAAGAGATCAAAGAAACTCAAATAACTTTCATGGATAAAAACAGATAGATCTGATCATAAACTCAAAGTTCATCAAATCCCAACAAACATACCGCAAAAGAGTTACATCATATGGATATACAAGAGACCATTGTATTGAGAATCAAACAAGAGAGAGGAGGCCATCTAGCTACTAAATACGGACCCGGAGATCTACAAAGAACTACTCACGCATCATCAGAGAGGCACCAATGGAAGTGGTGAACCCCTCCGTGATGGTGTCTAGATTGGATCTGGTGGTTCTCGACTCTACGGCGGCTGGAATTGATTTTCATCGACTCCCCTAGGGTTTCAGGAATATTGGGGTATTTATAGAGCAAAGAGGCGGTCTGGGGGGCACCCGAGGTGGGCACAACCCACCAGGGCGCGCCTGGGCCCCCAGGCGCGCCCTGGTGCGTTGTGCTCCCCTCGGAGCACCCCCCCCCCCCAGGCGCTTCTCCGGCCCATTGGGTGTCTTCTGGTCCAAAAAATTTCCACAAAAAGTTCCGCTGCATTTGGACTCCGTTTGATATTGATTACGTGCGATGTAAAAAACATGCAAAAAACAGCAACTGGTACTTAGCACTATGTCAATAGGTTAGTACCAAAAAATGATATAAAATGACTATAAAATGATTATAAAATATCCAAGAATGATAATATAACAGCATGGAATAATAAAAAAATTATAGATACGTTGCAGACGTATCAGTCATCAATGACGGCGGCTCCGTCTTGTGGATCGTGATAATTCTTTCTCGCTCATTTTTTCTAGAAAAATAGGATTTTATAGTGTCGGTTTCAGGGTCTGCGGGGCCACCAGGTGGGGACAACACACCTAGGCATGCCCTGGTGGGTTGTGCCCACCCAGGTGCCCCCTCAGGTGGCTCTTGGCTCCAGAAATTTTCTTTTATTTGGTAAAAATTCCTCGCAAAGTTTCGTTCCATTCTGAGAACTTTTATTTCTGCACAAAAACAACACCATGGTAGTTCTGCTGAAAATAGCGTCAGTCCAGGGTTAGTTTCTTTCAAATCATGCAAATTAGAGTCCAAAACAAAAGGAAAAGCATTAGGAAAAGTAGATACGTTGGAGACGTATCAATTCTTCCTCTCTTATATTTCGACAGTATATGGTGGACACTCCCTCGCAGTTATTTTAAACATCGGTGATGGTCGCTTCCCCTCCTTCTCTCGTTCAGTACCAAGGTATGTCACGAGCAGAAGCAAGAGGAGGGACCCCCACGACAACAGTCGGGAATCTTCCTCTCTAATATTTGAACAGTATATGGTGGACACTCAAGTAGCAACTATAGACTGAAAGTCAACCTGTGAGATTAATCAACACTCCGGCAAAACATATATAGGCGACTCGGAGTAACAGATAGACCATCTTAATTTACTCACTAGAAGAATATCGAGCATATGTCGGTGATCTTCTAGGTGTCGTCGAGCGGCACGTCGGTTATCTTCCCTGCACACAAATAAAATAACTATGTGAGCTATGCTTGATACACTATCCAAATCTTTATTATTATTAGTCATCACGGGTTGACTTTTGGTCTGTCGAGTCTTCCTTGAAAACTATCATCTCACATGGTGTATATGGTGGGCACTCCCTCTCTGATATATTTGACCATCGGTGATGGTCGCTCCTCCATTCGTTCTCGAGTGCATTACACCAAAATGTCTGGCACATGGGAACGTAGAAGAAGTGACCCCCATGACAATAGTTGTGATTCTCCTTCCTCTTTCATATATGGTGGACACTCCCTGACTGGTTTTTTGACCGTCGGTGATGGTCGCTCCTCCTCCTTCCCCTAGTGCATAACAAAGGTCTAGCACAAGGAGAAGAAGGAGAAGCGACCCCCATGACAACACTTGGCGTTCTTCTTCTCTCATATATGGTGGAGACTCTCCCTCACTGATTTTTTGACTGTCATGTATGGAGTCGCGACAGACTTAACGTCAACCCGAAATATCGTTTAATTCTCTTTTTAGGAAATCCGGGGCACTCGATATTTCCTACGTATTCTAGAACAAGTCATGCTAAAATTCACGAAAAAATTCGGCATCACCTTTGCTAAAATAGGACATATCGAGCGCCTGAAATTTGCCGAAACGGAAATAAATCAACACTCCGGCAAAACATAGGCCACTCGGATTATCCCTGCGATATAAAGATGTCCATACACATTGTCACAACTACTTATCTACTACTAGTACATCTATGAAACCACATAGACCATGTTTAGTCACTAATGACGATGGTTGTCGACCGGGCGCGGGTGTCATCAGTGATCTTTTGGGCGTCGTTGACCAACTCGTTGGTGATCTACGTACCCCACGCCACATGAGCATTCACACATGAGCATTCAAACTTGATGCTCATTGCATTTCAATGGTTGAAAATATTAACAAAAACATTTCAATATATCTTATAATCCAAACATTTCATTCGGACAAGAAGCATAACTAAATAGGACCATCATACACTTACTAAATAGCCTAGTTCTACTCTATTCAACACTTATTAAAAATTTCATTCAAACAATATAGATATCTCTCTCTCTAAATTTGGCAATGTGATGTTGACATAACTAAATACCCTATTTCTACTCTATTCAACACTTACTAAAAATTTCTATTACTAAAATTGCTATACCCAAATTTTCTTACTATAAACTTCTATTACTAAATTTAATACCTAAAATTTTCTATTATTAAAATTTCAAAAACAGAGGGATTAGAGGTGGAGGGAGCAGGTGTAAGTGCATCTAATGCCACCCCTAGTTGGTTTTGGAGTATTGACAACAAACATGCATGGTTGAGGGGCTAATGTGTTTGTGAGATTCACAGGAGAACACGAGTAGAAGCCCCTATGGATTCGGTCTACCCATCGAAGATGACCCCTAAAAATGTATGAAGACATTGGTGGTTCGTGAAGACATTCACATCAAAGATAATGACTTGTGAAGACATTCACTTGAAGACAATGGAGTACGAAGCCATAGTTTCTTTCATAGTATAATTTTCTTCTTTCTTGACTCATAGGAACCACCAAACTGTCAAGTGGTTTTCAAGTGAACAAAGTCAGAAGACTGACATGATGCTCAACCCAAATCCTATGTCTTCGAGTGAAGACAATGAGAGAAAATCTTATCCCGAGTTGGATAAGTTAGCTTTGCATGTAGCCCAAGTCAAGCTGCCACGTGTGTTTGAAATCCGATCATTGGACACGTGTCGGTTCCCCAATGACCCAGGGTCATTTCAAACATATCATGTTGTGTTGTCCCTGGCTATAAATAGCCACCCCTCCACCATAAATTGGTGGCTACTCAGTGTTAGTGCATGGCTTTTGTCGTTTGAGAGCAACCAACCTCCGAAGCCTTTGAGAGAGAATCCTTACGAGGACAAAATCCAAACACCCAGAGCCCAAAGAGTGTTGGCATCACTGAAGTCTTTCTGTCCGCATGATCTGAAGACTTATGACACTTGAAGACTGTGATCGTCCAGTCGGTTAGGCGTCGTGTTCTAAGGATCCAAGAGTCATTGTGGATCACCGATGAACGAAGTGTGTGAAGGGTTGGAAGTCTACCTTGAAGAGTTACTAGAGTGATTGGGAGAGGACTAAGTGACCTTAGCTCGAGGGGAATAAGGTGAAGACGTGGTATTATGAGTTCAATCTCATCCTCCCTAACCAAACGTATAGTTGTCACAGCAACTGAAACTGGTCTACCAAATCCTTTTCTTCATCAAGCCACTGGTTCCATGACTTCACTCCTTTACTTATAGTTTAGCTTCGTGAAGTCATTACTTGTCTGCTCTGATTGACTTCTTTGTGTGAAGACATTCACCTTGATTGCTTTGTGGCTTCATACTTTCTTCCAATTCCGATCTGTTCTACCTAGCTATTATTTGTCTTCGAGCTTACTCTGTATTGTTTCTTTGACTATGCCATGGCTAGTGTAGTTTATCTTCCGCTGCATGTTGTGTAGGTGTTATTTTCTTGTTTGTCTTTGAAGACATTGCCTGTCTTGATCGACTTACATAAAAATCGCCTATTCACCCCCACTCTAGTCAATAACTAGCATTTTCAATTGGTATAAGAGCAAGGTGCAGGGATAATCAAGGTCTCCGCCTAGAGTTTAACCGTTTGGAGTTTTAGTTATGTCTACTGATGTCTACTACACAACCTTCTTCTTGTAGACATTGTTGGGCCTCCAAGTGCAGAGGTTTGTAGGACAGTAGCAAATTTCCCTCAAGTGGATGACCTAAGGTTTATCAATTCGTAGGAGGCGTAGGATGAAGATGGTCTCTCTCAAGCAACCCTGCAACCAAATAACAAAGAGTCTCTTGTGTCCGCAACGCACCCAATACAATGGTAAATTGTATAGGTGCACTAGTTCAGTGAAGAGATGGTGAAACAAGTGGTATATGAATAGTAGATAAAGGTATTTGTAATCTGAAATAATAAAAACAGCAAGGTAACAAGTAATAAAAGTGAGCGTAAATGGTATTGCAATGATAGGAAACAAGGCCTAGGGTTCATACTTTCACTAGTGTAAGTTCCCTCAACAATACTAACATAATTGGATCACATAACTATCCCTCAACATGCAACAAAGAGTCACTCCAAAGTCACCAATAGCGGAGAACGAACGAAGAGATTATGGTAGGGTACGAAACCACCTCAAAGTTATTCTTTCCAATCAATCCGTTGGGCTATTCCTATAGGTGTCACAAACAGCCCTAGAGTTCGTACTAGAATAACACCTTAAGACACAAATCAACCAAAACCCTAATGTCACCTAGATACTCCAATGCCACCTCAAGTATCCGTGGGTATGATTATACGATATGCATCACACAATCTTAGATTCATCTATTCAACCAACACAAAGGACCTCAAAGAGTGCCCAAAGTTTCTACCGAAGAATCACGATGAAAACGTGTGCCAACCCCTATGTATAGCTTCCCAATGTCACGAAACCCGCAAGTTGATCACCAAAACATACATCAAGTGGATCAATAGAATAACCCAATGTCACCACGGTTATCCCACGCAAGACATACATCAAGTGTTCTCAAATCTATAAAGACTCAATCCGATAAGATTACTTCAAGGGGAAAACTCAATCCATTACAAGAGACAAGAGGGGGAGGAGAAACATAAGATCCAACTATAATAGCAAAGCTCGCGATACATCAAGATCGCGCCAAATCAAGAACACGAGAGAGAGAGAGAGAGATCAAACACATAGCTACTGGTACATACCCTCAGCCCCGAGGGAGAACTACTCCCTCCTCGTCATGGAGAACGTCAGATGATGAAGATGGCCACCGGTGTGGGATCCCCCCTCCGGCAGGGTGCCGGAACAGGGTCCCGATTGACTTTTGGTGGCTACAGAGGCTTGCGGCGGCGGAACTCCCAATCTATTCTCCGTTCTGGAAGTTTTAGGGTATGTGGACTTATATAGGCAGAAGAAGCATGTCAGGGGAGCCACGAGGGCCCCACGAGGTAGGGGGCACGCCCTAGGGGGGTGGGCGCGCCCCCACCCTCGTGGGCAGCTCCCGTATCTTCTGGCGTGGGGTCCAAGTCCATCAGGTGTGTTTCCTTCCAAAAATAACTTCTCCAGTTGATTTCGTTCCGTTTCGACTCCGTCTGATATTCCTTTTCTTCAAAACACTGAAATAGGCATAAAACAGCAAATCTGGGATGGGCCTCCGGTTAATAGGTTACACCCAAAAATAATGTAAAAGTGGATAATAAAGCCCAATATTGCCCAAAACAGTAGATAATATAGCATGGGGCAATCAAAAATTATAGATACGTTGGAGACGTATCATCTACTACAGCGATAATCAAGGTCTCCACTGCGTGCCCCATCTTCGATGGCACTGATTACCCCTACTGGAGCGAATGCATCTTGAAGCCATTGATAATGACTTCTAGTATGTCGTTAAGACAGGCGTTCCCAAAGTCAGTGAAGGTGTCATCGCTGCTGATGTCAAGAGGTTCGCGCAACTGGACTCAACCGCCAAGAACATCATTCGTGGTCATCTGACCAAAGGACAATATGGCCATGTGAGTGCATTGGAGTCTATGAAGCTAATCTGGGACTGGCTGTCCAAGGTCAACGAAGGCGTCTCTACTCAAAGAGACTCAAGAATCGATGTGCTTCTCTATCTCTTCAACCGATTCAAGAGGAATGACCATGAGAATGTCCAGCTCACTTTTGACTATCTTACTAACCTCACAAATGAGCTTCACGCACTTGGTGCCACTGAGATCACTAAGCATGAAGTAGTGAAGAAGCTATTGAGATCACTTTACAGTTCATTTGACACCCTATCACTGATGATCCAAGAACATCCCGACTTCAAAGATCTCGATCTGTCTGACATACTTAAGAGGTTCAACACACATGAGTTCCAGCTATCTGAGAAGAGAGATGTCTATGGTCCCAATTACGGCTGATCTCGTGCTTTGAATGAAGGAAATATGCCCTAGAGGCAATAATAAAGTTGTTATTTAGATTTCCTTATATCATGATAAATGTTTATTATTCATGCTAGAATTGTATTAACCGAAAACTTAGTACATGTGTGAATACATAGACAAACAGAGTGTCCCTGGTATGCCTCTACTTGACTAGCTCATTAATCAAAGATCGTTAAGTTTCCTGACCATAGACATGTGTTCTCATTTGATGAATGGGATCACATCATTAGGGAATGATGTGATGGAAAAGACCCATCTGTTAGCTTAGCATAATGATGTGATGGACAAGACATCATTGCTATTGCTTTCTTCATGACTTATACATGTTCCTTTGACTACGAGATTATGCAACTCCCGAATACCGGAGGAACACCTTGTGTGCTATCAAACATCACAATGTAACTGGGTGATTATAAAGATGTTGTATAGGTGTCTCCGATGGTGTTTGTCGAGTTGGCATAGATCGAGATTAGAATTTGTCACTCTGTGTATCGGTAATGCACATCACTATAAGCCTTGCAAGCAATGTGACTAATGAGTTAGTCACGGGATGATGCATTACAAAAACGAGTAAAGAGACTTGCCGATAATGAGATTGAACTAGGTTTGATGATACCGACGATCGAATCTTGGGCAAGTAACATACCGATGACAAAGGGAATAATGTATGTTGTTATTAAGTTTGACCGATAAAGATCTTCGTAGAATATGTAGGATCCAATATGAGCATCCAGGTTCCGCTATTGGTTATTGACTGGAGATGTGTCTCGGTATTGTCTACATAGTTCTCGAACACATAGGGTCCGCACGCTTAACGTTCGATGATGATTTGTATTATGAGTTATGTGATTTGATGACCGAAGTTTGTTCGGAGTCCCGGATGAGGTCACAGACATGATGATGAGTCTCGAAATGGTTGAGAGGTAGATATTCATATATTGGAAGATTATATTCGGACACCGGAATGGTTTTGAGTGATTCGGATATTTTACCAGAGTACCGAGGGGTTACCAGAACTCCCAAGGGGAAGTATTGGGCCTATTGGGCCATATTGGAGGAGAGGAGAAAGGCCACGTGAGGAGGGGTGCGTCCCCCTTGCCCAGACAGAATTGGACTAGGGGAAGGGGGCACGCCCCCTCTTTCCTTCTCCCTCTCTCTCCCTTCCCCTTTTCCTCTCCGGTGGAAGGAAGGAGGGGGGCCGAATCCTACTTGGACTAGGAGTCCAAGTAGGACTCCCCCCATGGCGCTCCCCCCTTTGTCGACCACCTCCTCCTCCCCCTTTATATACGGAGGCAGGGGGCACCTAAAAGACAAAACAGACAATCTCTTAGCCATGTGCGGTGCCCTGATGTCTACTACACAACCTTCTTCTTGTAGACGTTGTTGGGCCTCCAAGTGCAGAGGTTTGTAGGACAGTAGCAAATTTCCCTCAAGTGGATGACCTACGGTTTATCAATCCGTGGGAGGCGTAGGATGAAGATGGTCTCTCTCAAACAACACTGCAACCAAATAACAAAGAGTCTCTTGTGTCCCCAACACACCCAATACAATGGTAAATTGTATAGCTGCACTAGTTCGGCGAAGAGATGGTGATACAAGTGCAATATGGATGGTAGATATAGGTTTTTGTAATCTGAAAATATAAAAACAGCAAGGTAGCAAGTGGTAAAAGTGAGTGTAAACGGTATTGCAATGCTAGGAAACAAGGCCTAGGGTTCATACTTTCACTAGTGCAAGTTCTCTCAACAATAATAACATAACTGGATCATATAACAATCCCTAAACATGCAACAAAGAGTCACTCCAAAGTCACTAATAGCGGAGAACAAATGAAGAGATTATTGTAGGGTACGAAACCACCTCAAAGTTATCGTTTGTGATCAATCTATTCAAGAGTCTGTAGTAAAATAACACGAAGCTATTCTTTCTGTTCGATCTATCCTAGAGTTCGTACTACAATAACACCTTAAGACACAAATCAACCAAAACCCTAATGTCACCTAGATACTCCAATGTCACCTCAAGTATCCGTAGGTATGATTATACGATATGCATCACACAATCTCAGATTCATCTGTTCAACCAACACAAAGAACTTCAAAGAGTGCCCCAAAGTTTCTATCGAAGAGTCAAGACGAAAACGTGTGCCAACCCCTATGCATAAGTTCACAAGGTCACGAAACCCGCAAGTTGATCACCAAAACATACATCAAGTAGATCACATGAATATCCCATTGTCACCACAGAAGAGTCAAGACAAAACCGTGTGCCAACCCCTATGCATAAGTTCACAAGGTCACGAAACCCGCAAGTTGATCACCAAAACATACATCAAGTAGATCACGTCAATATCCCATTGTCACCACAGATAAGCACATGCAATACATACATCAAGTGTTCTCAAATCCTTAAAGACTCAATCCGATATAATAACTTCAAAGGGTAAACTCAATCCATTACAAGAGAGTAGAGGGGGAGAAACATCATAAGATCCAACTATAATAGCAAAGCTCGTGATACATCAAGATCGTGCGGAATCAAGAACACGAGAGAGAGAGAGAGAGAGAGAGAGAGAGAGAGAGAGAGATCAAACACATAGCTACTGGTACATACCCTCAGCCCCGAGGGTGAACTACTCCCTCCTCGTCATGGAGAGCGTCGGGATGATGAAGATGGCCACCAGTGAGGGATCCCCCTCCGGGAGGGTGCCGGAATAGGGTCCCAATTGGTTTTTGGTGGCTACATAGGCTTGTGGCGGCGGAACTCCCGATCTAGGTTATTTTCTAGAAGTTTGGGGATATATAAGAGGCGTTGGTGTTAGGAACAAGTCAGGGGGGTCCACCAGGCGGCCATGAGGTAGGGGGCGCGCCCAGGGGCTAGGGCGCGCCCCCACCCTCGTGGTGGCCTCGGGACTCTTCTGGTCCATCTTCAATGCTCCGTGGGATTCTTCTGGTCCAAAAATGATCTCCTTAAATTTTCAGGTCAATTGGACTCTGTTTGATATTCCTTTTCTGCGATACTCAACAACAAGGAAAAAATAGAAACTGGCACTCGGCTCTAGTTTAATAGGTTAGTCCCAAAAATCATATAAAATAGCATATAAATGCATATAAAACATCCTTGATGGATAATATAATAGCATGGAACAATCAAAAATTATAGATACGTTGGAGACGTATCAAGCATCCCCAAGCTTAATTCCCGCTCGTCCTCGAGTAGGTAAATGATAAAAAAAGAATTTTTGATGTGGAATGCTACATAGCAAAATTTCAATGTAATTTTCTTTATTGTGGCATGAATGTTCATATCCGAAAGATTCAAGACAAAAGTTTAATATTGACATAAAAATAATAATACTTCAAGCATACTAACCAAGCAATTATGTCTTCTCAAAATAACATAGCCAAAGAAAGCTCATCCCTACAAAATCATATAGTTTGGCCATGCTTCATTTCTGTCACACAAAATGCTCCCATCATGCACAACCCCGATGAGAAGCCAAGCAATTGTTTCATACTTAGCCTTTTCAAACTCTTTCAACTTTCACACAATATATGAGCGCGAGCCATGGGCCTAGCACTATAGGTGGAATAGAATGGTGGTTGTGGAGAAGAAAAAAAGGGAGGAAGATAGTCTCACATCAACTAGGCGTATCAATGGGCTATGGAGATGCCCATCAATAGATATCAATGGGAGTGACTAGGGATTGCCATGCAACGGATGCACTAGAGCTATAAGTGTATGAAAGCTCAACAAAAGAAACTAAGTGGTTGTGCATCCAACTTGCTTGCTCACGAAGACCTAGGGCAATTTGAGGAAGCCCATCATTGGAATATACACACCAAGTTCTATAATGAAAAATTCCCACTAGTATATGAAAGTGACAACATAAGAGACTCTCTATCATGAAGAACATGGTTCTACTTTGAAGCACAAGTGTGGAAAAAGGATAGTAACATTGCCCCTTCTCTCTTTTTCTCTCATTTTTGGGGCCTTCTTTTTTTATGGACTCTTTTTTTGTCCGGAGTCTCATCCCGACTTGTGGGGGAATCATAGTCTCCATCATCCTTTCCTCACATGGGACAATGCTCTAATAACGAAGATCATCACATTTTATTTATACAACTCAAGAATTACAACTCGATACTTAGAACAAAATATGACTCTATGTGAATGCCTCCGACGGTGTACCGGGATGTGCAATGAATCAAGAGTGACATGTATAAAAAATTATGAATGGTGTCCATGCCACAAATACGATGTCAACTACATGATCGTGCAAAGCAATATGACGATGGTGAAGCATGTCATAATAAACGAAATGGTGGAAAGTTGCATGGCAATATATCTCGGAACGACTATGGAAATGCCATAATAGGTAGGTATGGTGGTTGTTCTGAGGAAGGTAAATGATGGGTTTATGGTACTGGCGAAAGTTGCGCATCACAAGAGAGGCTAGCAATGGTGGAAGGGTGAGAGTGCATATAATCCATGGACTCAACATTAGTCATAAAGAACTAACATACTTATTGCAAAAATCTATAAGTCATCAAAACCAAGCACTACGTGCATGCTCCTAGGGGGATAGATTGGTAGGAAAAGACCATCGCTCATCCCTGACCGCCACTCATAAGGAAGGCAATCAAAGAACACCTCATGCTTCAAATTTGTCACACAACGGTTACCATACGTGCAAGCTACGGGACATGAAAACCTCAACACAAGTATTTCTCAATTTCACAATTACTCAACTAGCATGACTCTAATACTACCATCTTTATATCTCAAAACAATTATCAAGTATTAAACTATTCAATGCACCCTATATGAAAGTTTATATTATACCCATCTTGAATGCCCATCATATTAGGACTAATTTTATAACCAAAGAAAATTACCATGATGTTCTAAAGACTCTCAAAATAATAAAAGTGAAGCATGAGAGTTCATTAATTTCTTCAAAATAAAACCACAGTCGTTCTCTAAAAGATATAAGTGAAGCACTAGAGCAAACGACAAACTACTCCGAAAGATATAGGTGAAGATCAATGAGTAGTTGAATAATTATTTAACTATGTGAAGACTCTCTAACATTTAAGAATTTGAGATCTTGGTATTTTATTCAAACAGAAAGCAAAACAAAATAAAATAAAATGACGTTCCAAGCAAAATACATATCATGTTATGAATAAAAATATAGCCTCAAGTAAAGTTACCAATGAACGAAGACGAAAGAGGGGATGCCATCCGGGGCATCCCCAAGCTTACGCTCTTGGTTGTCCTTGAATATTACCTTGGGGTGCCTTGGTCATCCCCAAGCTTAGGCTCTTGCCACTCCTAATTTCATAGTCCATCGAATCTTTACCCAAAACTTGAAAACTTCACAACACAAAACTTAACAGAAACTTTTAAGATCCATTAGTATAAGAAAATAAATCACCACTTAGGTACTGTTGTGAACTCATTCTAAATTCATATTGGTGTAATATCTGTTGTATTCCAACTTCTCTATGGTTCATACCCTCCGATACTACTCATAGATTCATTAAAATAAGCAAACAACACAATGAAAACAGAATCTGTCAAAAACAGAACAGTCTGTAGTAATCTGGAGATTTCGAATACTTCTGTAACTCCAAAAATTCTGAAAAATTAGGACGACCAGGATAAAACAGTATATTGATCTACTGCAGTTGTAATTGGTATTTTATCGCTCTTTGGTAAAAAAAATGATAATTATTTTCGTGAGCGCATACTTTCTGTTTTTATCAGCAAGATCAAACAACAATCACCCAAGAAGGTCCTAAAGGATTTACTTGGCACAAACACCAATTAAGACATAAAAGATGCAATCATAATAGAATCTATATGTATTATTTATTACTAAACAAGAACAAAAAGCAAAGAGCAAAAATAAAATTGGGTTGCCTCCCAACAAACGCTTTTCTTTAATGCCTTTCTAGCTAGGCATGATAATTTCAATGATGCTCACATAAAAGATAAGAATTGAAACATAACGGGAGCATCATGAAGCATATTACAAGCACATTTAAGTCTAACCCACTTCCTATGCGTAGGGATTTTGTGAGCAAACAACTTGTGCAAACAAGAATCAACTTGCATAGGAAGGTAAAGCAAGGATAACTTGAAGATTTTCAACACATAGAGAGGAAACTTGATATTATTACATTTCCTACAAGCACATATTCCTCCCTTATAATAATTTTCAGTAGCATCATGAATGAATTCAACAATATAACTACCACATAAAGCATTCTTTTCATAATCTACAAGCATAGAATTTTTATTACTCTCCACATAAGAAAATTTCTTCTCATGAATAGTAGTGGGAGCAAATTCAACAAAATAACTATCATGTGAGGCATAATCCAATTAAAAATTAAAATCAAGATGAAAAGTTTCATGGTTATCATTGTTCTTTATAGCATACATGTCATCACAATAATCATCATAGATAGCAACTTTGTTCTCATAATCAATTGGAACCTCTTCCAAAATAGTGGATTCATCACTAAATAAAGTCATGACCTCTCCGAAACCACTTTCATCAACATAATCATCATAAAAAGGAGGCATGCTATCATCATAATAAATTTGCTAATCAAAACTTGGGGGACTAAAAATATCATCTTCATCAAACATAGCATCCCCAAGCTTGTGGCTTTGCATAACATTAGCATCATGCATATTCAAAGAATTCATACTAACAACATTGCAATCATGCTCATCAGCCAAAGATTTAGTGCCAAACATTTTAATACATTCTTCTTCCAACACTTTAATATTATTGGAATCCTTATTTTCACGAAAGACATTAAAAAGTGAAGCATATGAGGCAACCTTAATTCCACTTTTTTGTAGTTTTCTTTTATAGACTAAACTAGTGATAAAACAAGAAACTAAAATATTCGATTACAAGATCTAAAGATATACCTTCAAGCACTCGCCTCCCCGGCAACGGCGCCAGAAAAGAGCTTGATGTCTACTACACAACCTTCTTCTTGTAGACGTTGTTGGGCCTCCAAGTGCAGAGGTTTGTAGGACAGTAGAAAATTTCCCTCAAGTGGATGTGTAGCGAACCGACCTCAGACGGTCAAGTCTCTGTGCATAAGTGTCATCCCTGGATCGGCAATGCCGACACACACAATACTCAAAGGATTTATAACAGAGTAGCAATCACACACTTATTACATCGATAGTCTCCAAAGAGAACTTATTACAATAAATATGGCTTAAGGCCATCTAAATAAGATAACAGCGGAAGGCTTGGAAGATAAAGTGAGTCCATCAACTCCAATGGCATAGCTGAGTGCACGGCAATGACCTAGTGCACCTTACTCTTAGTCTGAAAAGTCTGCAACATGATACGTTGCAGCTCGAAAACGGGTCAGCACATGGAATATGCTGGCATAGTAACACAGTAGAGCAATGAACAGAATAAATGCTATCACTACATGCATATATGGCTGGTGGAGGGTCTACGGTTAATATGTTTTGTGAAAAGCCAATTTTTTCCCTACAACAAAGGAATACGTTTTATTAACTATCATGGTAGTTGAACAACATTGAGAAAGTTCCTCCAACTCAATCCCAATTAAAAGTAATTATCAAGCCAACAAATTAAATTTAGAGTGATGAGATCCATATGATAATCCAAGAACCAGATACTCAAGATGTCTATAACCGGGGACACGGCTAACCATGATTAGATTGTACACTCTGCAGAGGTTTACGCACTTTTCCCAACAAGACTCGATCTCCTCCGTTGGATTTCTTGCACTACATGGTGTTTGAGAAACAGATGACCGAGACACAGTCTTTCAGAAACATTAACTCTAACCCTGGGTAGACAGTACCAACCTACATCCCCTACATCTGCTAGCCTACCACAGGAAGAGGTCATGCAACATACTCTACTATGCTAGAGCCCATAATAGCTTGTGGATGCACACGGAAGTTTCTGGCATGAATAACCTTACGATCCCTTTGAGCCTTGGTGGCGGACCATAGGATGATCACACGGGTACTCCGGGATATCCTAAGACAACACTGGGTTCTCCAGGTGCCCAAAACCAACAATCCACCCAGATGTGTATTAAAGTTGCCACCTTAAGTTAACCATTAATTAACAATCTCACATCTGTCATGGATTCACTCACCCAAACCACGTCTACGAGCAAAGCATAGCAATATAAGCATAACGTAGAAGTAGCTCCCAAGGGTTTGATAATAAAACAGGTAATAGGTTCTACCTCATCAACTACTTCCCAATGCCCACATGTTACTCACAACCTACTCATGCAGTGTTTGAGGATTGAAACTAATGCATAAAACTGGGTATGAAAAGAGTATGATCAATGTGTTACTTTCCTTACCGACGATCCGCAAAACCTAGTGACTTGTAGTAGCACGCTTCACACTCCGGGAATTCTATCGCAAACAAACAATAGCATACATAAGCACTCAAGCAAAGATGCATGAGTAAAACTCAAATAAGAATATCTAACCAGAAAGTTCAACTGAAGAACTCCGGTTTGGAAAAAAATCAAATCAAATGGAGTAACGAAACTCAAACTACGAAAGAAACAAGATCCATTTACTAATCTGGACTAAAGTCAAATTTTACAGTACCAAAATCTTGTTCAAGTTGGTTAAACAGAAAGAGGGTTTCGAGACGAAGGTCTAGGCACTTGTTTCACCTAAATTGGATAAACGAGCGAAAAGCTAAACTAAAACGAAGATCAGGGCAGAAATCGCGATCGAAAATAATCACGGAAAAACCCTGAAAAAATAAAACGAGACGAACAAGCTAATGAACGAATGTTTGCTGTCTGCGGCTAACTGACAAACATCGTTCACTAAAACGAATGAAAGAATGAGCGTCCGCTAAATGACTAAACCGAGAAAAACCAAACCGAATAAAAAAACACACCAAGGGTTTTTAAAAAAACCAGGTTTTTTTACCTAAAACCAAAGAAAAAACCGGAGAACGGATCGGATCGGGACCGGCGGCTCCGGCGAGGCGGGGCGCGACGGGGCGGTGGCGGCGTGGGGCGCTGCGGCGAGCGGCGTGGCGGCGACGGCTGCTGCTGCTGGAGGCGGGGCGAGGCGAGGTTGAGGGCGGCGGCAGGGTGCGGTTATAAAGGGGAGGGGGCGACTCGGCTTGGGGCGCGGGCAACCCGGAAGGCGGCGGCGTCCCAAACTCCGGTGGAGTCCGGCTCGGTCATGGGTGCGAGCGTGAGGGAGGCAGTGCGGGCGGCGAGGGCTTCGCCCGGCTCGTGTGGGCCGCCGGCTCAGTCGGGCGCTCACTTTTTAAAAAAATACAAATTTCGCTGGAAAAAAATCTAGAAAATAAAATAAAAAACTTTAATGCCAAAACAAATTTTACCGTATAAATAAAATATTTAGAATAGGATGAACATTTTCTTGGCCTAAAAATGCAATTTTGAAAAATGCATATTTTTCTAATTCAAATAAAATTGCAATAAAATCCAAATAAAAATATTTATTTGATTTTATTATTTTTCCTCGAATATTTCATTTATTTTGGAGAAGTCATATTATCTCCTCTCATATATTTTTAATATGAAATGTTTTTGAAGAGAAAATTAATTAAAACCAAAATGATCCTTGTTTTGATATCTGAGAAAAATTCAAATATGAAAACGATGAAATCCCCAACTCTCTCCGTGGGTCCTTGAGTTGCTTAGAACTTCAAGGATCGTGAAATGAAATGCAATAAATATGATATGCATGAATGATCTAAGTATAACATTCCAAATTGGAAATTTGGGATGTTACAAACCTACCCCCCTAAAGATGAATCTCGCCCTCGAGATTCGGGTTGGCTAGAAAATAGGTGTGGGTGGTCTTGGCGTAGATCATCCTCTCGTTCCCAGGTGGCTTCATCTTCGGTATGGTGGCTCCACTGAACTTTGCAAAACTTTACAACCTTACTGCGTGTGATCCGGCTGGCAAACTCGAGAATTTTGACAGGTTTCTCCTCATAGGTTAGATCATTATCCAACGGAATTGCTTCCAAGGGCACTGTATCTCTCAAAGGAATATCTATCATCTCAGCATGACACTTCTTCAACTGAGAAACAAGAAACACATCATGGACTCCTGACAGTCCTTCGGGTAACTCCAACATGTAGGCCACTTCTCCCGTACGTTCCAAAACTCGGTATGGTCCTACAAATCTCGGGGTAACTTTCCCTTGACTCCAAATCGCTTAACTCCTCGGAGCGGTGATACACGAAGATATGCTCTGTCTACGACTTCATAGACTACCTCCTTGCATTTGGAGTCTGCATAGCTCTTCTGCCTAGACTATGCTACCTTCAGTCTATCTCGAATCAGCTTAACCTTCTCTTCCGACTCTTTGATCAAATCTGGTCCAAACAACTGACGGTCTCCAACTTCATCCCACATTTAACGGTGTCCTACACCTTCGTCCATACAGAGCTTTGAAAGGTGTCATCTTCAAACTGGCCTGGTAACTATTGTTGTATGAGAACTCTGCGTATGGCAAATTGTCATCCCAACTAGATCCATAATCTAGCGCACAAGCTCTCAACATGTCCTCCAGAATCTGATTGACTCTTTCGGTCTGTCCATCTATATACGGATGAAAGGTTGTACTAAACTCTAGCCTGGTCCCCAAAGTCTAGTGCAACTGATGCCAAAACTTTGAAGTGAACTGTGTTCCTCTATCTGATACGATGGTCCTCGAAACTCCATGCAGAGATACGATCCTGGTCATATATATCTTGGCCAACTTCGCACTTGTGTAGGTGGTTTTCACTGGAATAAAGTGAGCCAATTTGGTCAAGCAATCAACTACTACCTAGATAGAGTCATATCCCAATCGGGTCCTGGGTAATCCGGTGATGAAATCCATGCCAAGCTTATCCCACTTCCATTCGGGTATCGGCATAGGCTGCAGTAATCATGCCGGCTTCTCATGTTTTGCCTTCACTCTCTGACATACATCACATACGGCTACATACTCAGCAATATCCTTCTTCAAACCAGTCCACCAGAAATGCTCCTTCAAATCCAAATACATCATGGTGTTTCTAGGGTGTATCGAGTATGGTGAGTAATGAGCCTTGATACGTCTCCATCGTATCTATAATTTTTCATTGTTCCATGCCAATATTATTCAACTTTCATATACTTTTTGGCAACTTTTTATATTATTTTTGGGACTAACATATTGATCCAGTGCCCAGTGCCAGTTCCTGTCTGTTGCATGTTTTTGGTTTTCGCAGAATATCCATACCAAACGGAGTCCAAACAGGATAAAAACGGATGGAGCTTATTTTTGGAAAATATGGAAAATTTGGAAGGAAAATCAACGCGAACCAGTGCGGGAGGTGGTCACGAGGCAGGTGCCCCTAGGGCACGCCCCTACCCTCGTGAGCCCACCGTAAGGCGGTTGACGCTATTCTTTTGCCGCAAGAAAGCTAATATTCGGGAAAAAAATCACGGCGAAGGTTTTAGGCCAATCGGAGTTACAGATCTCCATATATATACGAAACGGTGAAACAGAGCCAGAAGAGAACGCAGAAACAGAGAGAGACAGAGAGACAGATCCAATCTCGGAGGGGCTCTCGCCCCTCCCATGCCATGGAGGCCAAGGACCAGAGGGGAAACCCTTCTCCCATCTAGGGAGGAGGTCAAGGAAGAAGAAGACGAAGGGGCCCCCTCTCCCCTTCTTTTCCGGTGGCGCCGGAACGCTGTCATGGCCATCACCATCATCACCGCGATCTACACCAACACCTCCGCCATCTTCACCAACATCTCCATCACCTTCCCCCCTCTATCTACAGCGGTCCACTCTCCCGCAACCCGCTGTACCCTCTACTTGAACATGGTGCTTTATGCTTCATATTATTATCCAATGATGTGTTGCCATCCTATGATGTCTGAGTAGATTTTCATTGTCCTATCGGTGGTTGATGAATTGCTATGATTGATTTAATTTGCTTGTGGTTATGTTGCTGTCCTTTGGTGCCCATCATATGATTGTGCGCGTGGATCACACCCTAGGGTTAGTAGTATGTTGATAGGACTATGTATTGGAGGGCAAGAGCGACAGAAGCTTCAACCTAGCATAGAAATTGATGCATACGGGATTGAAGGGGAACCAATATATCTTAATGCTATGGTTGGGTTTTACCTTAATGAACATTAGTAGTTGCGGATGCTTGCTAATAGTTCCAATCATAAGTGCATAGAATTCCAAGTCAGGGATGACATGCTAGCAGTGGCCTCTCCCACATAATACTTGCTATCGGTCTAGTAAAGTAGTTAATTGCTTAGGGGCAATTTCGCAACTCCTACCACCACTTTTCCACACTTGCTATATTTACTTTATTGTTTCTTTATCTAAACAGCCCCTGCTTTTTATTTACGTAATCTTTATTATCTTGCAAACCTATCCAACAACACCTACAAAGTACTTCTAGTTTCATACTTGTTCTAGGTAAAGCGGACATCAAGCATGCGTAGAGTTGTATCAGTGGTCGATAGAACTTGAGGGAATATTTGTTCTACCTTTAGCTCCTCGTTGGGTTCGACACTCTTACTTATCGAAAACTGTTGCGATCCTATACTTGTGGGTTATCAAGACCTTTTTCTGGCGCCGTTGCCGGGGAGCAATAGCGCGGGGTGAATATTCTCGTGTGTGCTTGTTTGCTTTATCACTAAGTAAATTTTATTTACTGTTCTTAGTTGTTTTCTATCTTTAGTTATGGGTAGGAAACGCAAAATACCAAAAGAATTAGTTGTACCTACTGAACCAATGGTTGAAGAACCACCCAAAATCTATCACACTGCTGAAGCTTATTACTTGGATCATCTTCGATCCCTTTGTGCTCGTGCCGAAACCCCAACTAGCTTAGTTGAGGGCAAATCTTTAGATGAGCATGCTTGTTATGTGAGACACCGTATATCTGAAAAAGGGAAACTATTATGGGGTCAAATTCAACGTTTGCAATGCTATGCTTGGAATTTATGTGAAATATATGATTTTACTTGTTGCTCTGAAAACCCTAAGAAACACCTTCCCTACCAATGTGAGTTTATTGATAATGGAATCTTATCTTCATATGCTAAGGGTGTTTATAATTACTATGATGTTCAACAAATTGAAGAATTTGTTGCTTTTAAGGGTGCTTTTGAAATTGATTCTTTGATTGAAAAGTATGATGCTACTCTTTACAAATCTGAAAATTTTGCCATATTTAAATATCACTATGATAATTATGCTTCTAATGCCTATGTTGAACCATATATTGAGTACTACTCCGCTGTCCAAGAAGAGACTAATATTTTGCAGGAGTCTATGGAAGAAGAAATTGATGAAACTATGAGCTCATTGGATGAAAAAGATGATGAGGAGAGCGAAGAACAAAAGGAGGAAGAGCGGATTAGCTACCCGTGCCCACCTTCTAATGAGAGTAACTCTTCAACTCATACATTGTTTAAATTCCCTTCGTGCTTACCGAAGGATGATTGCTATGATGACTGTTATGATCCCGTTGATTCTTTTGAAATATCCCTTTTTGATGATGCTTGTTATGCTTGTGGCCAAGATGCCAATATGAATTATGCTTATGGAGATGAACTTGCTATAGTTCCTTATGTTAAACATGAAATTGTTGCTATTGCACCCACGCATGATAGTCCTGTTATCTTTTTGAATTCTCCCGACTACACTATATTGGAGAAGTTTGCTCTTATTAAGGATTATATTGATGGGTTGCCTTTTACCGTCACACATGATGATTTTGATAGATATAATATGCATGTGTTTGCTGCTCCTACTTGCAATTATTATGAGATAGGAACTACATCTCCGCCTCTTTATGTTTCCAATACAACAAAATTGCAACAAACTGGTTATACTATGCATTGGCCTTTACTTTGTGTGCATGAATTGTTATTTTATGACATGCCGATGCATAGGAAGAGAGTTAGACTTCGTCATTACATGATATATGTTACCTTGTGCTCACCACTAAATTACAAATCATTGTTTATTAAAATTGGCTTTGATATACCTTGGGATCCGGGTGGATCCATTACTTGAGCACTATATGCCTAGCTTAATGGCTTTAAAGAAAGCGCTGCCAGGGAGACAACCCGGAAGTTTTAGAGAGCCATTTATTTCTGTTGAGTGCTTTAATATAGTTTAAAAACAACAAAAATAAAGAGGGGAAACCAAAACTTTTTCAAAAAGGAAAGCGAAAGTGAGAAAGACAAGCATTGTTGAAGTGGGAGCTAGCCTTGAACTTTGTTCATGCTCACGGCAACTTTTTGAATCTTGATTGCAGAAAATTTTCAATAAAAATAATTATCCCCTTGTACAATTCATTTTATTATAAAAATAATGTGCCAAGGTTTGCCTTTAGGATGTTTACATTTGCTTGATGGTTTGTACGATGCAGGACAGAAACTTTGGCTGTAGTGCACGATTTTAAATTTTTAGCTGGAACGTGAAATGGTTCTGATTCTTTCTTAAATGTCTTCCTATAAAAATTGTTTATTTTTCCTAATTTTGGTAGAATTTTTCAAGTATCAGAAGTATGGTGAATGTTCAGATTATTACAAACTGTTATGTTTTAGACAGATTCTGTTTTTGATACATAGTTTTCTTGTTTTGATGAAACTATCAATTTATATCAGTGGATTAAGCCATGAAAAATTTATATTACAGTAGACACAATGCAAAAACAAAATATGAATTGGTTTGCAACAGTACCTAGAGTAGTGGTTTGCTTTATTATACTAACGGATCTTACCGAGTTTTCTGTTGAAGTTTTGTGTGGATGAAGTGTTCGATGATTGAGAAGGTCTCGATGTGAGAAGAAGGAAGAGAGGCAAGAGCTCAATCTTGGGGATGCCCGAGGAACCCCAAGTAAATATTCAAGGAGACTCAAGCGTCTAAGCTTGGGGATGCTGGGGAGGCACCCCCTCTTTCTTCAACAAGTATCGGTATGTTTTCGGATTCGTTTCGTTCATGCGATATGTGCAATCTTGGAGCGTCTTTTGCATTTAGTTTTCTTTTTTATTTTTATGCACCATGCTGGTATGAGATAGTCCTTGGTTGATTTATAGAATGCTCTTTGCACTTCACTTATATCTTTTGAGTATGGCTTTATGGAATGCTTCATGTGCTTCACTTACATCATTTGAAGTTTGGATTGCCTGTTTCTCTTCACTTAGACAACCGCCATTTGTAGAATGCTCTTTTGCTTCACTTATATTTGTTAGAGCGTGGGCATATATTTTGTAGAAAGAATTAAACTCTCGTGCTTCACTTATATCTATTTAGAGAGATGACAGGAACTGGTCATTCACATGGTTAGTCATAAAATCCTACATAAACTTGTAGATCGCTGAATATGATATGTTTGATTCCTTGCAATAGTTTTGCGATATAAAGATGGTGATATTAGAGTCATTCTAGTCGAGTAATTGTGAAATTGAGAAATACTTGTGTTGAGGTTTGGATGTCTCGTAGCATGCACGTATGGTGAACCGTTATGTAACGAAGTCGGAGCATGAGGTGTTTATTGATTGTCTTCCTTACCAGTGGCGGTCGGGGATGAGCGATGGTCTTTTCCTACTAATCTATCCCCCTAGGAGCATGCATGTAGTACTTTGTTTTGATGACTAATAGATTTTTGCAATAAGTATGTGAGTTCTTTATGACTAATGTTGAGTCCATGGATTAGACGCACTCTCACCCTTCCATCATTGCTAGCCTCTTCGGTACCGTGCATTGCCCTTTCTCACCTCGAGAGTTGGTGCAAACTTCGCCGGTGCATCCAAACACCGTGATATGATACGCTCTGTCACACATAAGCCTCATTATATCTTCCTCAAAACAGCCACCATACCTACCTATCATGGCATTTCCATAGCCATTCCGAGATATATTGCCATGCAACTTCCATCATCATCATATACATGACTTGAGCATTTATTGTCATATTGCTTTGCATGATCGTAAGATAGCTAGCATGATGTTTTCATGGCTTGTCCGTTTTTTGATGTCATTGCTACGCTAGATCATTGCACATCCCGGTACACCGCCGGAGGCATTCATATAGAGTCATATCTTTGTTCTAGATATCGAGTTGTAAGTAAATAAAAGTGTGATGATCATCATTATTAGAGCATTGCCCATGTGAGGAAAGGATGATGGAGACTATGATTCCCCCACAAGTCGGGATGAGACTCCTTACTTTATGAAAAATAAAAGAGGCCAAAGAAGCCCAAACAAAAAAAAAGAGGCCAAAGAAGCGCACCAAAAGAACAAAAAATAATAAAATAAAAGAAAATAAAAAATGAGAGAAAAAGAGAGAAGGGGCAATGTTACTATCCTTTTACCACACTTGTGCTTCAGAGTAGCACCATGTTCTTCATAGAGAGAGTATCCTATGCTTTCACTTTCATATACTAGTGGGAATTTTCATTATAGAACTTGGCTTGTATATTCCGATGATGGGCTTCCTCAAATGCCCGAGGTCTTCATGAGCAAGCAAGTTGGATGCACACCCACTTAGTTTCCAGTTTGAGCTTTAATATACTTATACCTCTAGTGCATCCGTTGCATGGCAATCCCTACTCCTCACATTGATATCTATTAATGGGCATCTCCATAGCCCGTTGATACGCCTAGTTGATGTGAGACTTTCTCCCTTTTTGTCTTCTCCACATAACCCCCACCATCATATTCTATTCCACATATAGTGCTATGTCCATGGCTCACGCTCATGTATTGCATGAAAGTTGAAAAGGTTTGAGAACGTCAAAAGTATGAAACAATTGCTTGGCTTGTCATCGGGGTTGTGCATGATGTAAATATTTTGTGTGGTGAAGATGGAGCATAGCCAGACTATATGATTTTGTAGGGCTGAGCTTTCTTTGGCTATGTTATTTCAATAAGACATAATTGCTTGGTTGGTATGCTTGAAGTATTATTATTTTTATGTCAAAGGATAGACTATTGCTTTGAATCACTCGTATCTTAATATTCATGCCATGATTAGACTACATGATCAAGATTATGCTAGGTAGAAATCCACATCAATTTTTTTATCATTTACCTACTCGAGGACGAGCAGGAATTAAGCTTGGGGATGCTGATACGTCTCCGTCGTATCTATAATTTTTGATTGTTCCATGCCAATATTATTCAACTTTCATATACTTTTTGGCAACTTTTTATATTATTTTTGGGACTAACATATTGATCCAGTGCCCAGTGCCAGTTCCTGTTTGTTGCATGTTTTTGGTTTCGCGGAATATCCATATCAAACGGAGTCCAAACGGGATAAAAACGGACGGAGCTTATTTTGGAAAATATGTAAAATTCGGAAGGAAAATCAACGTGAACCAGTGCCCGAGGTGGTCACAAGGCAGGGGGCGCCCCCCCTAGGGTGCGCCCCTACCCTCGTGAGCCCACCGTAAGGCGGTTGACGCTATTATTTTGCCGCAAGAAAGCTAAAATTTGGAAAGAAAATCACGGCGAAGGTTTCAGGCCAATCGGAGTTATGGATCTCCATATATATACGAAACGGTGAAACAGAGCCAGAAGAGAACGCAGAAATAGAGAGAGACAAAGAGACAGATCCAATCTCGGAGGGGCTCTTGCCCCTCCCATGCCATGGAGGCCAAGGACCAGAGGGGAAACCCTTCTCCCATCTAGGGAGGAGGTCAGGAAGAAGAAGACGAAGGGGCCCCCACTCCCCTTCTCTTCCGGTGGCGCCGGAACGCTGCCGTGGCCATCACCATCATCACCGCGATCTACACCAACACCTCCGCCATCTTCACCAACATCTCCATCACCTTCCCCCCTCTATCTACAGAGGTCCACTCTCCCGCAACCCGCTGTACCCTCTACTTGAACATGGTGCTTTATGCTTCATATTATTATCCAATGATGTGTTGCCATCCTATGATGTCTGAGTAGATTTTCGTTGTCCTATCGGTGGTTGATGAATTGCTATGATTGATTTAATTTGCTTGTGGTTATGTTGCTGTCCTTTGGTGCCCATCATATGATTGCGCGCGCGGATCACACCCTAGGGTTAGTTGTATGTTGATAGGACTATGTATTGGAGGGAAAGAGGGACAGAAGCTTCAACCTAGCATAGAAATTGATGCATACGGGATTGAAGGGGGGCCAATATATCTTAATGCTATGGTTGGGTTTTACCTTAATGAACATTAGTAGTTGCGGATGCTTGCTAATAGTTCCAATCATAAGTGCATAGAATTCCAAGTCAGGGATGACATGCTAGCAGTGGCCTCTCCCACATAATACTTGCTATCGGTCTAGTAAAGTAGTCAATTGCTTAGGGGCAATTTCGCAACTCCTACCACCACTTTTCCACACTCGCTATATTTACTTTATTGTTTCATTATCTAAACAGCCCCTGCTTTTTATTTATGTAATCTTTATTATCTTGCAAACCTATCCAACAACACCTACAAAGTACTTCTAGTTTCATACTTGTTCTAGGTAAAGCGAACATCAAGCGTGCGTAGAGTTGTATCGGTGGTCGATAGAACTTGAGGGAATATTTGTTCTACCTTTAGCTCCTCGTTGGGTTCGACACTCTTACTTATCGAAATTTTTTCGATCCCCTATACTTGTGGGTTGTCAAGAAGCCTCATGAAGTATTAACTTCCTGATCTCTGCATTATTGGGCACATAAATACGGTCCTCAAACCACAAGGTGTCGTGCTCATCCTCACGAAAACCTTTGGCTTTTCCTTTGCTCATTCTCTCCTTTATTTCAGCAATTTCCTTGTCATCCTTCTGAGCTTCACGAATCTTTCCCAACAAGGTAGACTGAACTTCCATTGCTGCAATAAAACTTCTAGGAACAATCTCCAAATGAAGCTCCCTGAGATCCTTGGCTAACTCCTTTGGAAATCCTCCTGTTAAGAGAGTATTGATGTAACTCTTCTGGCTCAAAGCGTCTGCTACAACATTGGCCTTTCGTAGATGATAGTGCAGCTTCATGTCATAATCCTTTATAAGCTCCAACCATCTCCTCTGCCTGAGATTCAGCTCCTTCTTTGTGAAAATGTACTTCAAACTCTTATGATCCGTGTACACATCACAACGGTTTCCAATAAGAAAATGTCTCCAGGTTTTGAGTGCATGCACTACAGCTGCTAACTCCAAATCATGCGTGGCGTAATTCAACTCATGCGGTCGAAGTTGACGTGAGGCATATGAAACAACTCTTTCGTCTTGCATAAGTACTCCTCCAAGTCCTAAGCAGGAGGCATCGCAATATACTTGGAAATCCTTGCGTATATCCGGCAGAATCAACACTGGGGCTATAGTCAGACGTTTCTTCAACTCCTGAAAATTGGCCTCACATTCTTCTGTCCATTTGAACTTAGTGTCCTTCTTCAACAACTCCGTAATGGGCTTTGCAATCTTTGAGAAATTCTCAATTAATCTCCGGTAATATCCTGTGAGTCCCAGAAAACTGCGGATCTATCCAACTAAGGTGGGTGATAACCAATCGGTGACTGACTTAACCTTGGTGGGGTCTACTGCTATACCTTCTCCTGATATAATGTGTCCAAGGAAGCCAACTTCTTTCAACCAAAGCTCACATTTGCTGAACTTGGCATATAACCGATGTTCCCTGAGCTTCTTGAGAACTAAACGCAAATGCTCCTTGTGTTCCTCTTCATTCTTCAAGTATACCAAGATATCATCAAGAACACCACAACAAACTTATCCAAGAACATCATGAAATAGGCAGGGGCATTAGTCAATCCAAATGACATAACCATATACTCATAAAGCCCGTACCTTGTGGTGAAAGTTGTCTTAGGTATATCTTTTTTCTTGAATCTTCAACTGGTGGTATCCTGATCGCAGGTCGATCTTAGAAAACACTTTAGCTCCTTACAGCTGGTCAAACAAATCATTGATAATCGGTAGTGGGTATTTGTTCTTGACCGTCACTTCATTCAACGCACGATAATCAACAACCATTCTCAGGGATTTATCCTTCTTCTCAACCAAGAGCACTCGGGCTCCCCATGGTGATGAACTTTGTCGGATGTAACCTTTCTCCAACAACTCCTTAATCTGCTTCTTAATCTCCTCCAGATCATTTGCGGGCATCCGGTATGGTCTCTTCGATATCGGTCCGGTGCCTAGCAACAGTTCTATCAAAAAACTCAATATCACGATCTGGCGGCATGCCTGGTAATTCCTTTGGAAATACATCCGGGTAATCCTTCACTACAGGCATTTCTTCCTGAACAACTCCCGTGAGGGAATTTACGTGAGTCCTCTTTGGTGTATGCCTGGATACATACTAAATCCTTTTTCCCTCCGGGGTGGTGAGCAGAATTGACCTACTAGCACAATCAATGTTTCCTCCATACTTTGATAGCCAAATCCATACCCAGTATCACGTCCAATCCTTGTGATTCCAGAATTATTAGGTCTGAGGGGAAAACATGGATGCCAATGTTTAGGGGTAACTGGTCGCACCATCGGCTGGCCATATACTCTGCACCGGGTGAGCTCACTAGCAAAGGTGTCCTAAGGGCTAAGGTGGGTAACTTAAACTTGTCCACAAATCCCCTTGAAATGTATGAATGTGATGCACCAGTATCAAAAAGAATGAGAGCGGTAAATGACTTAACCAAAAACTTACCGATAACTGCATCTGGCTGCTCTTCAACCTCCTCCACGCTTACGTGGTTCACTTGTCCCCTGTTGAAAGGGTTGGGCTTCTTCCCAGAGCTTCCGTTGACATTTCCATTCTTCGCTTCAGTGCACTCACTGGCATAGTGTCCAGTCTTCCCACACTTGAAACAAGTAATGTGACTTAGGTCCTTCTTGGCGGGTGTGGCTGGGCTAGAGCGGTTCTGGTTGTTGCCTGCTCCATTCTCGTTTCCATTCTTGGAGCCACTATGGTTATGAGAACTTCCTCCATTGTGGGTGTGGCCTCCATGGTTATGGGTGTATCCTCCCGAGTTCGGGGTAAAATGAGGCTTTTGTTGAGCTCCTGAATTGTACTTCCCTTGTCCATACTTCCTCTTGTGACTCTCAATTTGCTGCTGCTTCCCTTCAATCATAAGAGCCTTGTCTACCAACTCCTGGTAGTTGTTAAATGTTGCCACCATTAACTACATACTCATCTCATCATTCAACCCTTCCATAATCTTCTCCTTCTTCGCGACATATGTGGCCACGTCATCTGCGGCTTATCGAGATAACTTACTAAACTCATCTACGTACTGGGCCATAGTACGGTTCCCCTGGCGTAAGTGGCGAAACTCACGCTTCTTCATGCTCATAGCTCCAGTTGAGACATGGGATGTGCGGAAAGCTTGCTGAAACTGCTCCCAAGTGACATTGGCTATAGGAAAAGTGGTTGTGTAATTCTCCCACCATGAGGTTGCAGGTCCTTCCACTTGGTGTGCGGCAAATCGCACCTTCTCCATATCTGTGCAACCTGCGGTGGTCAACTCCCTTCCTATCCTGCGTAGCCAATCATCAGCAACTATCGGCTCAGTGCTACTGGAAAACACCGGCGGCTGCAACCTTAGAAAGAGGGCTAGGATGTCAAGTGGAGGGGTGGCGGTGGGTTGTTGTTATTGTTGTTGTTGCCTTGATTCTGAACTAGCAACTGCATCAGTGTATTCTGCTTTTGGATCAACTGAGTGAGCTCTGGTGGGAAGACAAATCCGGGGTCACGTCTCGGAGGCATCTGATGGGTTTAGAGGGAAGAGATTAGAATAGGAAGAGGTCTAGTGAGAAAACACTATCCATATGCACATGAGACAAACACAATCATATCATATCACTCACTCAATCAAGCAAGGGCATACAATCGATCTAGCTATCATTATAGTGCTCGGATAATACTATTTACATGGGGGAATACTACTGATCATATGGTGGTCTACTAGAAATTTTGATCGGTGGAAGACTCCATGATATCTGGTCCAGCTTCGTCTTCATAGTCATCATCACCGGGGTCGGAGTCGGCGTCGTCGATGATGATGTATTCCTTGGGATGGTCGTCATCTCCTCCTGGCGCAGGGTCTCCCATGAATACTCCGAGCTTCCTTGTCAGGTCATCATTCTTCTCCACTAGTATTGCGATTTCCTCCTCGTATCCGTCGCGTGTAGACTTCAGTTCCTCTTCTAGCTCCATGTTCTTGGTCATCGCCTTCTTCAAATCTATCATGCTAGCACAGATCTGGTTCTCCTGGCATCGAATGTGCTGGTTTAACTCCTAGATGAAAGCTGCAATGGACTTGTCCTTCCTGGTGCTGATCATCTCCCATTGCTCATCTCAGCGCGCACATATCTGGTAGATAGTGTCCTTCAGCTCCTGTTTGTAGACTTCTCCAATATGTCCCATAGCAATGTGGGCTGCCATGCTCTTGCCTAGACTCTAGGTTGGTACATCAAAGGAAAATTCTGTGGGCTCAGTGACTGGCGTGAATGTCCTTCCTGGAACTTGAACTCGAATCATCCAACGCTCCTCTTCTGGTAAGGTGGCGGTGTAGGTAACGGTGAAGCTTGGTATTCCGATGTTCAGGTACCTAGTGACTTCCTTCAGGTGTCTCCCAAAAGGTGTGTCTTCATCCGGTTGTGCAAACTTGTTCCTTGGGTCCGCCATCCTATAGAGTAGAAAATGGAGAGAAGTCAGAAATGAGTAGAGAAGAGTGATCTGTGGCTCATCTTAGTGTTCGTGTCCTACATTAAGCGTGTGCTCTGATACCATCTTGTAGCGACCCGACCTCAGATGGTCAAGTCTCTGTGCATAAGTGTCATCCCTGGATCGGTAATGCTGACACACACAGTACTCGAAGGATTTATAACAGAGTAGCAATCGCACACTTATTAAATCGATAGTCTCCAAAGAGAAATTGTTACAATAAATATGGCTTAAGGCCATCTAAATAAGATAACAGCAGAATGCTTGGAAGATAAAGTGAGTCCATCAACTCCAACAGCATAGCTGAGTGCACGACAACGACCTAGCGCACCTTACTCTTCGTCTGAAAAGTCTGCAACATGATACGTTGTAGCCTAAATATCGGTCAGCACATGGAATATGCTGGCATAGTAACACAGTAGAGCAATGAACAGAATAAATGCTATCACTACATGCATATATGGTTGGTGGAGGCTCTACGGTTAATAGGTTTTGCGAAAAGCCAATTTTTTTCCTACAACAAAGGAATATGTTTTATTTAACTATCATGGTAGTTGAACAACATTGAGAAGGTTCCTCGAACTCAATCCCAATTAAAAGTAATTATCAACCCAACAAATTAAATTTAGAGTGATGAGATCCATATGATAATCCAAGAACCAGATACTCAAGATGTTCATAACCGGGGACACGGCTAACCATGATTAGATTGTACACTCTGCAGAGGTTTGCACACTTTTCCCCACAAGACTCAATCTCCTCTGTTGGATTTCTTGCACTACATGGTGTTTGAGAAACGGATGACCGAGACACAGTCTTTCAGAAACATTAACTCTAACCCTGGGTAGATGATACATCCATTTTGCATCATGCTTTTATATCGACTTGCAAGATAGGATCAAGAACTCTCATATATTGATGAGAACATAATAAGTTCAGATCTGAAATCAAGGCACTCGGGCCCTAGTGACAAGTATTAAGCATAGCAAAGTCATAGCAACATCAATCTCAGAACATAGTGGATACTAGGGATCAAACCCTAACAAAACTAACTCGATTACATGATAAATCTCATCCAACCCATCACCGTCCAGCAAGCCTACGATGGAATTACTCACGCATGGCGATGAGCATCATGAAATTGGTGATGGAGGATGATTGATGATGACGATGGCGACGGACTCCCCTCTCCGGAGCCCTGAACGGACTCTAGATCAGCCCTCCCGAGAGAGTTTAGGGCTTGGCGGCGGCTCCATATTGTAAAACGCGATGAATCTTTCTCCTTAATTTTTTTCTCCTTGAAAGTGAATATATAGAGTTGGAGTTGAGGTCGGAGGAGCTCCAGGGGGCCCACGAGGTAGGGGGCGCGCCCCCACCCTCGTGGCTAGGGTGTGGGCCCCCTGGTCTTGATATTTTGCTAGTATTTTTTTATTATTTCCAAAAATAGTCTCCATGAAGTTTCAGGTCATTCCAAGAACTTTTGTTTCTACACATAAATAACATCATGGCAACTCTACTGAAAACAACGTCAGTCCGGGTTAGTTCCATTCAAATCATGCAAGTTAGAGTCCAAAACAAGGGCAAAAGTGTTTGGAAAAGTAGATATGATGGAGACGTATCAACTCCCCCAAGTTTAAACCTTTGCTTGTCCTCAAGCAATTCAGTTGACAAATTGAAAGTGATAAAGAAAAACTTTTACAAACTCCATTTGCTCTTGTTGTTGTAAATATGTAAAGCCAACATTCAATTTTTCAGCAAAGTTTATAAACTAACCATATTCACAATAGCGCATAGGTCTCATGTTTACTCATATCAATGGCATAATCAACTAGCAAGCAATAATAATAAATCTCGGATGACAACACTTTCTCAAAACAATCATAATATGATATAATAAGATCTTGCTAGCCCTTTATGAGACCACAAAACATAAATGCAGAGCACCTTTAAAGATCAAGGACTGACTAGACATTGTAATTCATGGTAAAATAGATCGAGTCAAGTCATACACAATGTAAACTAATCAGTAATGAATGCAAATGACAGAGGTGCTCTCCAGCGGGTGCTTTTTAATAAGAGGAGGATGACTCAACATAAAAGTAAATAGATAGGCCCTTCGGAGAGGGAAGCAGGGATTTGTAGAGGTGCCAGAGCTTGGTTTTGAAATAGAGATGAATAATATTTTGAGCGGTATACTTTCATTGTCAACATAACAACCAAGAGATGGCGATATCTTCCACGCTACACACATTATAGGCGGTTCCCAAACAGAATGGTAAAGTTTATACTCCCCTCCACCAACAAGCATCAATCCATGGCTTGCTCGAAACAACGAGTGCCTCCAACTAACAACAGTCCCAAGGGGAGTTTTTTTGCAATTATTTTGATTTGATTTGCATAAAGCATGGGACTACGCATCCCGGTGACCAGCCATTTTCTCGTGAGTGAGGAGCGGAGTCCACTCCTCTTGAGAATAACCCGCCTAATATGGAAGATACGGACAGCCCTAGTTGATACATGGGCTATTCAAGCATACAAAACAGAATGTTTATTTGAAGGTTTAGAGTTTGGCACATACAAATTTACTTGGAACGGCAGGTAGATACAGTATATAGGTAGGTATGGTGGACTCATATGGCAAAACTTTGGGGTTTATGGAATTGGATGCACAAGCAGCATTCCCGCTTAGTACAAGTGAAGGCTAGCAAAAGACTGGGAAGCGACCAACTAGAGAATGACAACAGCCATGAACATGCATTAAAGTCAATGAACACTGAGCGCAAGCATGAGTAGGATATAATCCACCATGAACATAAAAATTGTGAAGGCTATGTTGATTTTGTTACAACTACATGCATGAACATGTGCCAAGTTAAGTCACTTAAATCATTCAAAAGAGGATACCACCCTATCATACCACATCACAACCATTTTAATAGCATGTTGGCACACAAGGTAAACCATTATAAGCTCCTAGCTAATTAAGCATGGCATAAGAAACTATGATCTCTAATTGTCATCGCAAACATGTTTATTCATAATAGGCTGAATCAGGAACGATGAACTAATCATATTTACAAAAACAAGAGAGGTCGAGTTCATACCAGCTTCTCCCATCTCAATCAGTCCATCATATATCGTCATAATTGCCTTTCACTTGCACGACCGAACGATGTGGATAATAATAATAGTGCACGTGCATTGGACTAAGCTGGAATCTGCAAGCATTCAATAAATAGGAGAAGACAAAGCAATATGGGCTCTCTTGTCAGATCAACAATAATGCATATAAGAGCCACTTCAACAATTTAATTATGGTCTTCTCCTATCGACTCCCAAAGGAAAGAAAAGAAATAAAACTATTTACACGGGAAAGCTCCCAACAAGCAAAAGAAGAACAAGGAATCTTTTTGGGTTTTTTATTTTTAATTACTACTACAAGCATGGAAAGTAAACTAATTAAAAGCTACAACGATTTTTTTTGTTTTTCTTAAGGTTTATTAAACACACAAGAAGAAAGCATAAAAAGGGAAAATAAACTATCATGGATAATGCAGTGAAAAAAGTATGAGCACCGACATCTAGTAGTGAGTGTGTGAACATGAATGTAATGTCGGTGAGAAATACGTACTCCCCCAAGCTTAGGCTTTTGGCCTAAACTGGTCTATGGCCACGGCTAGCCTGGCGGATATCCAAAGTAATAGTTGGGGTCGTACTCTGAAGAAGAAGACTCTGATTGCCACTAGTTGGCAATCATCTCCGGATCACACTGGTAATTAGACTGTCGTGGAGGATCAAATTGTGGTTCCGACTCTGGCTCTATGGCCGATGTAGGGTTCCGGTAGGCGTGAATAGCCTCCGGCGAGACGAGGTACTGGCCTGTAGATAAATCAAACAAGGAAGGAGCAGGCAAGGTGATAGTCTCAGGATGACGTTTATCAAAGAATAATTTGTATTTAAGCTTCCCTTCCCTATTCTTTACAATAAAATCATGCGCTACCATACTCTTATAATCTAAATAAACAATAGGCAGCAATTTTTCTTCTTTTTCATAGTGCCTAATAGGTATGTTATATTATGCAGCAAGGCGTGAAGCATAGATACCACCAAAGATGGGGCCCTTTGTACGGTTCAAACTTAACCGTTTAGCAATAATACCGCCCATACTAACAGAGTCGTCACAGAATAAACCATGGAACAAAATAAAAATATCAGGAACACTAAGGTTTCCACAGTTTTCGCGACCAATGAAGCAATGACTAGCAAATATTGCAATGTAGCGTAAAACAGGAAAATGTATGCTAGTGATTCTTGCATCGGAAACTTTCCTAGTTTCCCTACAGTGATAGTGTCAATAAACCCGTCCACATCTTTACGATGTGGTTCCTCTAAGCTACCCTCAAAAGGTATTTTGCAAACCCTACAAAATTCATATAGTGACATCTTCTTAACCACATCATATAGATGAAATTCTATTGAAGGAGGTGATTCCCAAGGGTAATAGTAGAAGTTTTGCACAAAAGTATTGGTGAGTAAGAGATATTGTTCATGTTGGTCGCAGAGGAAGTTGGTGAGGCCTGCATTCTTAGCCAATTCATAAAAATCATCATAAATCCCGGTTGCTCTCAAGAAATCATCGGAAGGCTATTCACACGGCCGAACCTCCGCGGTGCGAGGCAGATTATATTTGGGCCTCTCTGTGTCTTCATTTTGCTTTTCCTTCGAGCTTTGGCTCGATGAGCCCCTCAAAAATCTCTTCATTATTTTCTGAAAAATTCTAAAAAATTTAGTAACTTCAAATAAAAGTAAACCAAACTCAACAAAATTGATAGCAACTACTCCTACCAGTGCCTAGAGCCTATATCATGCATTAGAACTACTTGGAACCATATAAATTTGACATGCAAGCTCAAAAACATGGTCACCTAGGCAGCACAAATTTTCAATGAATAAGGCACTAAAACAAAAACTAATTGGACCAATGGAGGAGTCACATACCAAGGAACAATCCCCCAAAGCAGTTTTGTGAGAGGTGCTTTGAGCAAGGAGATCGAAAATCGCAGCAAAATGAGCTAGAACTCGTGCTTGAGCTGGATAATGGTGTTTGTGGGAGGAAGAAGGAGTGTGTGGGTGCAGGAATAAGTGGAGGAGGGCCACCGTGGGCCCACGAGGCAGGGGGCGCGCCCAAGGGAGTAGGGCGTGCCCTCCACCCTCATGGCCAGGTGGATGCCCCCCTGTTGTGTTCTCAGTGCCAAATATTCTCAAATATTCTATAAAAAATCATATTTAAATTTAGGGCAATTGGAGAACTTTTATTTTTGAGGTATTTTTATATTGTACGGATAATTCAGATAACAGACAGAAAATACTATTTTTACCTTATTTAATATAAATAACAGAAAGTAAAAGGAGGGTACAGAATGTTGTGCTTTCTAACTTCATCCATCTCATGATCATCAAAAGGAATCCATTAACAAGGTTGATCAGGTCTTGTTAACAAACCCATTCCGAATAACATGGAACTGGAGAAATTTCGAATAACACTAGGTTACCTCAATGGGGATATGGACATCCCCAACAATAAGAATATCATATTTCTTCTTGACAGTAGGTAGAGGAAATTCAAAACCTCCAAAAATAATCGATGGAATTTTTTCAATAGAATTGATACTGTGGACTTGAGGTTGTTTCCTCGGAAAGTGTACCGTATGCTCATTACCATTAACATGAAAAGTGACATTGCCTTTGGTGTAATCAATAACAGCCCCTGCAGTATTCAAAAAGGGTCTTCCAAGAATAATAGACATACTATCGTCCTCGGGAATATCAAGAATAACAAAGTCCGTTAAAATAGTAACGTTTGCAACCACAACAGGCACATCCTAACAAATACCGACATGTATAGTAGTTGATTTATCAGCCATTTGCAAAGATATTTCAGTTAGTGTCAACTTATTCAAATCAAGTCTATGATACAAAGAGAGAGGCATAACACTAACACCGGCTCCAAGATCACATAAAGCAGTTTTAACATAGTTTCTTTTAATGGAGCATGGTATAGTGGGTACTCCTGGATCTCCAAGTTTCTTTGGTATTCCACCCTTCAAAGTGTAATTAGCAAGCATGGTGGAAATTTCAGCTTCTGGTATCTTTCTTTTATTAGTAACAATTTCTTTCATGTACTTAGCATAAGGGTTCATTTTGAGCATATCAGTCAATCGCATACACAAAAAGATAGGTCTAATCATTTCATCAAAGCGCTCAAAATCCTCATCATCCTTTTTCTTGGATGGTTTGGGAGGAAAAGGAATGGGTTTTTGAACCCATGGTTCTCTTTCTTTACCATGTTTCCTACCAACAAAGTCTTTCTTATCATAACGTTGATTCTTTGATTGAGGGTTATCAAGATCAACCGCAGGCTCAATTTCTATATCATTATCATTGCTCCGCAGGCTCAATTTCTATATCATTATCATTGCTAGGTTGAGCATCATCATGAACATTATCATTAACATTATCACTAGTTTCAGGTTCATTACCAGATTGTGTTTCAGCATCAGAAATAGAAATATCATTTGGATTCTCAGGTGTTTCAGCAATAGGTTCACTAGAAGCATGCAAAGTCCTTTTCTTTTTCTTTTTCTTCTTTTTAGAAGGACTAGGTGCATCTATATTATTTCTCTGAGAATCTTGCTCAATTCTCTTAGGGTGGCCTTCAAGATACAAAGGTTCCTGAGTCATTTTACCAGTTCTAGTAGCCACTCTAACAGCAAAATCATTATTCTTACTATTCAATTCATTGAGCAAATCATTTTGAGCTTTAAGTACTTGTTCTACTTGAGTGGTAACCATAGACGCATGTTTACTAATAAGTTTAAGTTCACCTTTGACATTAGCCATATAATCACCCAAGTGTTCAAGCATATCAGCACTGCGTTTTAATTCTCTACCAAAATAAGCATTGAAGTCTTCTTGCTTAACCATAAAGTTATCAAACTCATCCAAGCATCGGCTAGCAAACTTAGTGAATGGGATTTCAGCTTTATCATATCTATAGAGAGAATTTACCTTTACTACCTGTGTCGGGTTATCAAGACTGTGTGTTTCTTCAATAGGTGATGGATCAAAACCATGCATTTCTTTGACAGGCGGTAAATTAAGACCATGCATTTCTTCAATAGGAGGTAAATTCTTAACATCTTCAGCTTTAATACCCTTTTCTTTCATGGATTTCTTTGCCTCTTGCATATCTTCAGGACTGAGAAATAGAACACCTCTTTTCTTCGGAGTTGGTTTAGGAATAGGCTCATGAGCTGGCTCGGGAAGTGTCCAATTATTTTCATTTGTCAAAATATTATTCAACAAAATTTTAGCTTCATCCGGTGTTCTTTCCCTGAAAACAGAACCAGCACAACTATCCAGGTAATCTCTGGAAGCATTGGTTAATCCATTATAAAAGATATCAAGTATTTCATTTTTCTTAATAGGATGATCATGCAAAGCATTAAGTAATTGGAGAAGCCTCCCCCAAGCTTGTGGGAGACTCTCTTCTTCAATTTGCACAAAATTATATATATATCCCTTAAGGCAACTTGTTTCTTATGAGCAGGGAAATATTTAGTAGAGAAGTAATAAATCATATCCTGGGGACTACGCACATAACCAGGATCAAGAGAATTAAACCAGATCTTAGCATCACCCTTTAATGAGAACGGAAATATTTTAAGGATATAAAAGTAGCGAGTTCTCTCACCATTAGTGAACAGGGTGGCTATATCATTTAATTTAGTAAGATGTGCCACAACAGTTTCAAATTCATAGCCATAAAAAGGATCAGATTCAGCCAAAGTAATTATCTCAGGATCAATAGAGAATTCATAATCCTTATCAGTAACAAAGATAGGTGAAGTAGCATAAGAAGGATCATATTTCATTCTAGCATTCAGAGTTTTTTGTTTTAGCTTAGCCAATAATTTCTTAAGATCACTTCTATCATTGCAAGCAAGAAAGTCTCTTTTAGTTTCTTCATCCATAACATAGCCCTCAGGCACAAAAGGTAATTCATATTTATTAGGAGAGCCTTCATAATCACTTTCATCAGTATTATCAGTTTCAATAATTTCATTCTCTCTAGCTCTAGCAAGTTGTTCATCAAAAAATTCACCAAGTGGCACAGTAGTATCAGGCATAGAAGTAGTTTCATCATAAGTATCATGCATAGCAGAAGTGGCATCATCAATAATACGCGACATATCAGAATTAATAGCAGAAGCAGGTTTAGGTGTCGCAAGCTTACTCAAAACAGAAGGTGAATCAAGTGCAGAGCTAGATGGCAGTTCCTTACCCCCCTCGTAGTTGAGGGATAAATCTTGGTTCTTGGATCTTTCAAGTTCTTCATAATGATAAGCAGATATAAATCCCAAGTGACTCAAAGAGTAGAGCTATGCTCCCCGGCAACGGCGCCAGAAAATAGTCTTGATAACCCACAAGTATAGGGGATCGCAACAGTTTTCGAGGGTAGAGTATTCAACCCAAATTTATTAATTCGACACAAGGTGAGCCAAAGAATATTCTCAAGTATTAGCAGCTGAGTTGTCAATTCAACCACACCTGGAAACTTAATATCTGCAGCAAAGTGTTTAGTAGCAAAGTGATACATCTCCAACGTATCTGTAATTTTTGATTGCTCCATGCTATATTATCTACTATTTTGGACATTATTGGGCTTTATTATCCACTTTTATATTATTTTTGGGACTAACCTATTAACCGGAGGCCCAGCCCAGAATTGTTTTTTTGCCTATTTCAGAGTTTCGCAGAAAAGGAATATCAAACGGAGTCCAAACGGAATGAAACCTTCGGGAACGTGATTTTCGGAACGAACATGATCCAGGAGACTTGGACCCTACGTCAAGAAACAAAGGAGGAGGCCACGAGGTAGGGGGTGCGCCTACCCCCCCCCCCCCCTGGCGCGCCCTTGATACGTCTCCAACGTATCTATAATTTTTGATTGCTCCATGCTATATTATCTACTGTTTTGGACATTATTGGGCTTTATTATCCACTTTTATATTATTTTTGGACTAACCTATTAACCGGAGGCCCAGCCCAAAATTGTTGTTTTTTGCCTATTTTAGGGTTTCGAAGAAAAGGAATATCAAACGGAGTCCAAACGGAATGTAACCTTCGGGAACGTCATTTTCTCAACTAACAAGACCCAGGAGACTTGGACCCTACGTCAAGACACAAAAGAGGAAACCACGAGGTAGGGGCGCGCCCTCCACCCTCGTGGGCCCCCTGTTGCTCCACCGACGTAGTCCTTCCTCCTATATATACCTACGTACCCCCAAACAATCAGATACGGAACCAAAACCCTAATTCCACCGCCGCAACTTTCTGTATCCATGAGATCCCATCTTGGGGCCTGTTCCGGAGCTCCGCCGGAGGGGGCATCAATCACGGAGGGCTTCTACATCAACACCATAGCCCCTCCGATGAAGTGTGATTAGTTTACTTCAGACCTACGGGTCCATAGTTATTAGCTAGATGGCTTCTTCTATCTTTTTGGATCTCAATACAAAGTTCTCCCCCTCTCTTGTGGAGATCTATTCGATGTAATCTTCTTTGTGCGGTGTGTTTGTTGAGACCGGTGAAGTGTGGGTTTATGATCAAGTCTATCTATGAACAATATTTGAATCTTCTCTGAATTCTTTTATGTATGATTGGTTATCTTTGCAAGTCTCTTCGAATGATCAGTTTGGTTTGGCCTACTAGATTGATCTTTCTTGGAATGGGAGAAGTGCTTAGCTTTGGGTTCAATCTTGTGGTGTCCTTTCCCAGGGACAGTAGGGGCAGCAAGGCACGTATTGTATTGTTGCCATCGAGGATAACAAGATTGGGTTTTCATCATATTGCATGATTTTATCCCTCTACATCATGTCATCTTGCTTAAGGTGTTCCTCTGTTTTCATTAACTTAATACTCTAGATGCATGCTGGATAGCGGTTGATGAGTGGAGTAATAGTAGTAGATGCAGGCAGGAGTCGGTCTACTTGTCTCGGACGTGATGCCTATATACATGATCATACCTAGATATTCTCCTAACTATGCTCAATTCTGACAATTGCTCAACAATAATTTGTTCACCCACCGTAGAATACTTATGCTCTCGAGAGAAGCCACTAGTGAAACCTATGGCCCCCGGATCTATCTTCATCATATTAATCTACCAATACTTAGTTATTTTACTTTGCTTTTATTTTACTTTGCATCTTTCTCATAAAAATACCAAAAATATTATCTTATCATATCTATCATATCTCACTCTCGTAAGTGGCCGAGTAGGGATTGACAACCCCTATTTGCGTTGGTTGCGAGGATTTATTTGTTTTATGTAGGTACGAGGGACTCGCGCGTAGCCTCCTACTGGATTGATACCTTGGTTCTCAAAAACTGAGGGAAATACTTACACTACTTTGCTGCATCATCCCTCCCTCTTCGGGGAAAACCAACGCAGTGCTCAAGAGGTAGCGAGAAGGATTTCTGGCGCCGTTGTCGGGGAGGTCTACGCAAAAGTCAATATACCAAGTACCCATCACATACCCTTATCTCCCGCATTACATAATTTGCCATTTGCCTCTCGTTTTTCTCTCCCCCACTTCACCCTTGATGTTTTATTCGCCTCTCTCTCTATCCTCCCTCTCTTTCTCTATTTGCCTTTTTTGCCCGCTTGCTTTTTGTGTGCTTGTGTGTTAGTTTGCTTGCTTGTCACGATGGCTCTACCTAAATTTGGTGACCTTCACCTTAAAAGGTTAGAAGAGATCGAAAGTAATGTCAGGAGTTTCATGGTTTTGCAATTTGAAAATAATAGTTTCTTCAGAAACGAGCTTAAGGAACAGAAAAGTTTTATGAGTTTTATGAATAAAGAGCTTGATGATATGTCTAAAGAATTCGATGGTTTAAGATCCCAAATTGCTCATCTTGAGAAATTAACTGCTGAAATTTCGGATAGGCAGGCTACCTTAGTTAATAAGATGGCTGCTAAACCGGATTGCTATGAAAATAAAGATGAAGATCTAAAAGTTATTGATGTGTCCCCTATTAAATCTTTGTTTTGCAATATGAATCTTGATAATGATGGGACTGAATATGATCCACCTTTACCTAGAAGGCATTCCAAGAATTTGGAATTTTTTGATCTTGATGCTAAATTTGATAAAAGTGGGATTGAAGAAATTAAAACCCTAGATGTTGCTAAACCCACTATTATGGATTTCAAGGAATTTAAATATGAAAATTGCTCTTTGATTGATTGTATTTCCTTGTTGCAATCCATGCTAAATTCTCCTCACGCTTATAGTCAAAATAAAGCGTTTACTAAACATATCGTTGATGCCGTGATGCAATCTTAGGAAGAAAAACTTGAATTGGAAGTTTCTATCCCTAGAAAACTTTATGATGAGTGGGAACCAACTATTAAAATTAAAATTAAAGATCATGAATGCTATGCTTCATGTGATTTGGGTGCTAGTGTTTCCATGATTCCAAAGACTTTGTGTGATTTGTTAGGTTTCCGTGATTTTGATGATTGCTCTCTAAACTTGCACCTTGTGGATTCCACTATTAAGAAACCTATGGTAAGAATCAATGATGTTCTTATTGTTGCAAATAGGAATTATGTGCCCGTAGGTTTTATTGTTCTTGACATAGATTGCAATCCTTCATGTCCTATTATTCTTGGTAGACCTTTCCTTAGAACGATTGGTGCAATTATTGATATGAAGGAAGGAAATATTAGATTCCAATTTCCATTAAGGAAAGGCATGGAACACTTTCCTAGAAATAAAATTAAATTACCTTATGAATCAATTATGAGGTCCACTTATGGATTGCCTACCAAAGATGGCAATACCTAGATCTATCCTTGCTTGTTATGCCTAGCTAGGGGCGTTAAAGATAGCGCTTGTTGGGAGGCACCACAATTTTATTTTTATTCCTTGCTTTTTGATCATGTTTAGTAATAAATAATTTATCTATCCTCTGTTTTGGTTGTGTTTTTTTGTGTTTAATTAGAGTTTGTGCCAAGTAGAACCGTTGGGAAGACTTGGGGAAAGTCTTGTTGAACTTGCTGTAAAAAACAGAAACTTTAGCGCTCATGAGAACTGCTGTCATTTTTATTTGGAAAGTGATATTTAGTTAATTATTTTTTAAGATGATTAATAGATAAATTACTCACGTCCAGCAATTTATTTTAGAATTTTTTGGGTTCCAGATCTTGCGCTAGCTACAGATTACTACAGACTGTTCTGTTTTTGACAGATTCTGTTTTTCGTGTGTTGTTTGCTATTTGATGAATCTATGGCTAGTAAAATAGTTTATAAACCATAGAGAAGTTGGAATACAGTAGGTTTAACACGAATATAAATAAAGAATTAGTTCATTACAGTACCTTGAAGTGGTCTTTTGTTTTCTTTCGCTAACGGAGCTCACGAGATTTTCTACTTTGAGTTTTGTGTTGTGAAGTTTTCAAGTTTTGGGTAAAGATTTGATGGATTATGGAACAAGGAGTGGCAAGAGCCTAAGCTTGGGGATTCCCATGGCACCCCCAAGATAATATAAGGACACCTAAAAGCCAAAGCTTGGGGATGCCCCGGAAGGCATCCCCTCTTTCGTCTACTTCTATCGGTAACTTCACTTGGAGCTATATTTTTATTCGCCACATGATATGTGTTTTGCTTGGAGCGTCTTGTATGATTTGAGTCTTTAATTTTTAGTTTACCACAATCATCCTTGCTGTACACACCTTTTGAGAGAGCCATACATGATTTGGAATTTGTTAGAATACTCTATGTGCTTCACTTATATGTGTTGAGTTATATAGTTTTGCTCTAGTACTTCACTTATATCTTTTAGAGCACGGTGGTGGATTTGTTTAATAGAAACTATTGATCTCTCATGCTTCACTTAGATTATTTTGAGAGTCTTAATATCATGGTAATTTTCTTAAAATCCTAATATGCTAGGTATCCAAGATTAGTAAAATTTTCTTATGAGTGTTTTGAATACTAAGAGAAGTTTGATGCTTGATGATTGTTTTGCGATATGGAGGTAATAATATCAAAGTCGTGCTACTTGAGTAGTTGTGAAATTGAGAAATGCTTGTGTTGAAGTTTGCAAGTCCCGTAGCATGCACGTATGGTAAACGTTATGTAACAAATTTGAAACATGAGGTGTTATTTGATTGTCCTCCTTATGAGTGGCGGTCGGGGACGAGCGATGGTCTTTTCATACCAATCTATCCCACTAGGAGCATGCGCGTAGTGCCGAGGTTTTTGATGACTTGTAGATTTTTGCAATAAGTATCTGAGTTCCTTATGACTAATTTTGAGTCCATGGATTATACGCACTCTTACCCTTCCATCCTTGCTAGCCTCTTCGGCACCGTGCATTGCCCTTTCTCACATTGAGAGTTGGCGCAAACTTCGCCGGTGCATCCAAACCCCGTGATATGATACGCTCTTTCACAGATAAACCTCCTTATATCTTCCTCAAAACAGCCACCATACCTACCTATCATGGCATTTCCATAGCCATTCCGAGATATATTGCCATGCAACTTTCCACCATTCCGTTCATCATGACACATTCATTATTGTCATATTGCTTAGCATGATCATGTAGTTGACATAGTATTTGTGGCAAAGCCACCATTCATAATTCTTTCATACATGTCACTCTTGGTCCATTGCATATCCCGGTACACCGCCGGAGGCATTCATATAGAGTCATCTTTTGTTCTAGTATCGAGTTGTAATCATTGAGTTGTAAATAAATAGAAGTGTGATGATCATCATTTTCTACAGCATTGTCCTAAGTGAGGAATAAATAAATAAATAAATAAATAAAAAGAGAAAGGCCATCAAAAAGAGAAGGCCCCAAAAAAGAGAAAGGCCATAAAAAAGAGAAGGCCCAAAAAATGAGAGAAAAAGAGAGAAGGGACAATGTTGCTATCCTTTGCCACACTTGTGCTTCAAAGTAGCACCGTGATCTTCATGATAGAGAGTCTCTTGTTTTTTCACTTTCATATACTAGTGGGAATATTCATTATAGAACTTGGCTTGTATATTCCAACAATGGGCCTCCTTAAGTGCCCTAGGTCTTCGTGATCAAGCAAGTTGGATGCACACCCACTTAGTTTCTTTTGTTGAGCTCGCATACATTTATAGCTCTAGTGCATCCGTTGCATGGCAATCCCTACTCCTTGCATTAACATCAATCGGTGGGCATCTCCATAGGCCATTGATTAGCCTCGTTGATGTGAGACATTCTCCTTTTTTGCCTTCTCCACATAACCCCTCTCATTATATTCTATTCCACCCATAGTAATATGTCCATAACTCGCGCTCATATATTGCGTGAAAGTTTATAGGTTTGAGATTACTAAACTATGAAACAATTGCTAGGCTTGTCATCAGGATTGTGCATGATGAGAGCATTCTTGTGTGACGAAAATGAAGCATGACTAAACTATATGATTTTGTAGGTATGAACTTTCTTTGGCCATGTTATTTTGAGAAGACATAATTTCTTTGTTAGTATGCTTGAAGTATAATTATTTTTATGTCAATATGAACTTTTGTCTTGAATGTTTCGGATCTGAATATTCATACCACAATTAAGAAGAATTACATTAAAATTATGCCAAGTAGCACTCCGCATCAAAAATTGTGTTTTTATCATTTACCTACTCGAGGACGAGCAGGAATTAAGCTTGGGGATGCTTGATACGTCTCCAACGTATCTATAATTTTTGATTGCTTTATGCTATATTATCTACTATTTTGGACATTATTGGGCTTTATTATCCATTTTATATTATTTTTGGGACTAACCTATTAACAGGAGGCCCAGCCCAGAATTGTTGTTTTTTGCCTGTTTTAGGGTTTCGAAGAAAAGGAATATCAAACGGAGTCCAAACGGAATGAAACCTTCAGGAACGTGATTTTCTCAACAAACAAAACCCAAGAGACTTGGACCCTACGTCAAGACACAAAAGAGGAAGCCACAAGGTAGGGGGGCACGCCCACCCCCACCAGGCCCGCCCTCCACCCTCATGGGCCCCATGTTGCTCCACCGACGTACTCCTTCCTCCTATATATACCTATGTACCCCCAACGTTCAGATATGGAGCCAAAACCCTAATTCCACCGCCGCAACTTTCTGTATCCACGAGATCCCATCTTGGGGCCTATTCCCGAGCTCCGCCGGAGGGGGCATCGATCACGGAGGGCTTCTACATCAACACCATAGCCCCTCCGATGAAGTGTGAGTAGTTTACTTCAGACCTACGGGTCCATAGTTATTAGCTAGATGGCTTCTTCTCTCTTTTTGGATCTCAATACAAAGTTCTCCCCCTCTCTTGTGGAGATCTATTCGATGTAATCTTCTTTTTGCGGTGTGTTTGTTGAAACCGATGAATTGTGGGTTTATGATCAAGTCTATCTATGAACAATACTTGAATCTTCTCTGAATTCTTTTATGTATGATTGGTTATCTTTGGAAGTCTCTTCGAATTATCAGTTTGGTTTGGCCTACTAGATCGATCTTTCTTGCAATGGGAGAAGTGCTTAGCTTTGGGTTAAATCTTGCGGTGTCCCTTCCCAGTGACAGTAGGGGCAACAAGGCACGTATTGTATTGTTGCCATCTAGGATAACAAGATGGGGTTTTCATCATATTGCATGAGTTTATCCCTCTACATCATGTCATCTTGCTTAAGGCGTTACTCTGTTTTCATTAACTTAATACTCTAGATGCATGCTTGATAGCGGTCGATCAGTGGAGTAATAGTAGTAGATGCAGGCAGGAGTCGGTCTACTTGTCTCGGACGTGATACCTATATACATGATCATACCTAGATATTCTCATAACTATGCTCAATTCTGTCAATTGCTCAACAGTAATTTGTTCACCCACCGTAGAATACTTATGCTCTCGAGAGAAGCCACTAGTGAAACCTATGGCCCCCGGGTCTATCTTCATCATATTAATCTACCAATACTTAGTTATTTTACTTTGCTTTTATTTTACTTTGCATCTTTATCATAAAAATACCAAAAATATTATCTTATCATATCTATCAGATCTCAGTCTCGTAAGTGGCTGTGTAGGGATTGACAACCCCTATTTGCGTTGGTTGCGAGGATTTATTTGTTTTGTGCAGGTACGAGGGACTCGCGCATAGCCTCCTACTGGATTGATACCTTGGTTCTCAAAAACTGAGGGAAATACTTACACTACTTTGCTGCATCATCCCTTCCTCTTCGGGGAAAACCAACACAATGCTCAAGAGGTAGCAGCTGTGACGCCCCCGATTTGACCGTACACTAATCATACACGCAAACGTGTACGATTTAGCACGATAATTATACAGCCAATCGGGCTAGGAATGACTTGAAGGATTATTAAACTCGTAAGCAATGAAAATTACTTAGAGTCATTGAATCAGAGTACAGACTCGATTCACTATCGGTGTCCTTGAGTGTCTAACAACTCAGAACCCGGGGAAAATTGGAGCCCATGAGAAATAATACTTGAAGAAGCACTCATAAGAAGTAATATGGTTCTGTGATATTATCGAGATACCATGGGTAATACTCGAAGGTAGACCATAACAGAGGTTGCAGAGGTGTATTGATCTGTCAAAGACAAGTGCTCAAAATTGCACGAGAAATGGAATCAAAGAGAAAATATGGTCGGAACCACGATTGCGTAGTATCTATTCATAGATACCAAATGATATTATATCAACAAAACAATTATTATTGCAAGAAGCTTCTATGGTAGGATCTACATCGTGTCCACGGGCATGAACACAAAGTTCAAGGTCGACTCCCACTTCTTCAATGTATAACCTTCCATTCACTTCTCACATTCGAGGAAGTTGTAGTGTTGAAATTTTATCTGGCAGAATATTAGAAGTGTGTGACTCGTGAAAACTTTCGAGTCCTCACATATTATGAAAGGCATAGGTTCAACCCTTAGGGGCATCTTGGGAACTTATACCAAAAGATTCAATAGTAAATAACACAAGCTCAATAGTAGAGCATGGGTGACAAAACGAGAGGATACAATTTACCAAAGGCATTATGTAACCGAGGGAAGGCTCATAAGGTTATTGAATATGAAGGACGCTGTTGGATAACACACGACAAGGGGTCTGGTGGTCCACAAGGGATCTGATGTGAGCATCGGTACCCAACCAGAGGGAGGAAGAAGCAACTGGCTAATTCAAAGCTCACATGTAAAGGTATTATGATTTCCAAATCAAAGGATCAGAAGCAAACGCTCTGATTAAGGATGGATAAGTTGAGTAAGCTTAGGGGTAAAATCGACAACAATTTGATTGGTTGAGAACCAGCTCATATTTAAAATGACGTCTGAGCCGGAAAGATAATTTAAAAGGATCAACTGATGATTGCATGCATTCGCACTCATGTTGAATCAAAAAGGATCAAGATGATGGTGCCTAAGGATACTAACAAATATTGCCAGACATATGGAAAGCATCCATCATGCAAGCAGACAAGTATTGCGAAGCAATAAGCTACTAAGGATTTTTGGAAGATCGAATAGTATTTCAAAGACCATTGTGAAACACAAGAACAACTGGGGGATGAGCGGATACTCGATAAGTGCGAGAATTATCCGTAGGGGTATTCAGGTGACAAAGAACAGTAAGGCGGTAAGCTCAAAGGATAATCGAAACAACGACGAGTATTTCGAAGTATCTTGTAATATCAAGACCAACTGGGGATGAATGTAAGAATAACAACTACAAGTAGTTATCCATAAGGGTTGACGGTGGAAGGGGAATCGCAAACGCGATGAACAAAAGTTCTCGGGTTAACAGCAGAGAGTATCTTCAGGGTCTTCACGTGCAGCAGACGATCATCAGTAATAAGGGGCTCTCCGGGTGAAAGTGATATCGAGATCCTAATGTTAGATTTGGCAAAATTCATTTAACCCGAATAGAAGAGAGTTCAGAGTCCCAGAGTAAGGATCGAGGAGTAAAAGATCCTAATACCACCCAGATGGCGACGGGGGCCCGTAAGCCGCACAACCATGTTAGTAAAAGTTTTTCAATGACTAGACTCGACTTCGGCCAAGGAGTTGGAAAGGGGGATTCCTACAGGCAGTCGGCTCTGATACCAACTTGTGACGCCCCCGATTTGACCGTACACTAATCATACACACAAACGTGTACGATCAAGATCAGGGACTCACGGGAAGATATCACAACACAACTCTACAAATAAAATAAGTCATACAAGCATCATATTACAAGCCAGGGGCCTCGAAGGCTCGAATACAAGAGCTTGATCATAAACGAGTCAGCGGAAGCAACAATATCTGAGTACAGACATAAGTTAAACAAGTCTGCCTTAAGAAGGCTAGCACAAACTGGGATACAGATCGAAAGAGGCGCAGGCCTCCTGCCTGGGATCCTCCTAAACTACTCCTGGTCGTCGTCAGCGGGCAGCACGTAGTAGTAGGCACCTCCGGTGTAGTAGGAGTCGTCGTCGACGGTGGCGTCTGGCTCCTGGGCTCCAACATCTGGTTGCGACAACCAGGTAGAAGGAATAGAGGGAAAAGAAGGAGAAAGCAACCGTGAGTACTCATCCAAAGTACTCGCAAGCAAGGAGCTACACTACATATGTATGCATTGGTATCAACTGGAATAAGGCTATTATAAGTGGACTGAACTGCAGAAAGCCGGAATAAGAGGGGGATAGCTAGTCGACCGAGGCATCAGCGGCGTCGGTCTCGTAGTCTACCGGAAAGAAGTAACGGAGGGGGAACACAATAAATAATAGAGCAATCAAATGTAACAAAGAGCAAGAAGCGGCAATACGTTGTGCTAGAGGTGACCTAACGTGGTCGGAGGTGATACCGGTGAAGGGGGAAAACATCCGGGAGAGTATCCCCGGTGTTTCGCGTTTTCGGGCTGAGGAACCGGAGGGGGAAAGTTGCGAGTTGGATATGTTAGGGATGCGTGGCGGACGAACGGGCTGCCTAACCGGGTTCGTCTCGTCGTTCTGAGCAACTTTCATGTTGAAAATAATTTAATCCGAGTTACGGATTAGAAGATATGATTTTTTAAAGATTTTATTAATTTCTGGAATTTAATTAATTATTTAATTTAATTCGAAATTTGGATTTATGACATCAGCATGATGTCATGCTGATGTCAGCAGTCAACGGGGTTGACTGGTCAACCTGACCAGTGGGACCCACTGGTCACAGACACATGTTAATTATCCAAATTTAATTAATCTAATTAGAATTAATTATGGGTAGGCCCCGCTGTCATTGACTGATTAATTAATTAATTAATTAATAGTCTCATTAGTTTAATTAGTTGATTAGTTTAATTAAACACGATTAATTTAGTTAATTAATTAATTAATTAATTAACATTTTTATTTATTTATTTTTAATTTTATATTTATTTATTAATTTAATTTTTTTTAAACGTTCAAGGGCATGGGCCCCGTTTGTCATAGGCACAGGGGCCTAGCGGGTCGGGCGCTGGCGAAACGGGGCAAGCCCCGGGATGGCAGTGACCGGTGCGGGCGCGGTGATGCAGGCCGCGACGAGCGGCCGGCGTGGGGAGGCGGAGCGTGGCGGCGGTGTGCGCAGAGCGGACGACAGGGGGGCTCGCGGGCGAGCGGCACCAGAGGAGCAGCCCAAGGGGCGTGGCCGCGGGCGCGCGGCTATGCGCGCGGGCGTGAGCGTGCGCGCCGAGCGGGGGCAGCAAGCAGCAGCAAAGCGAGGTGCGGGCGCGCACGCTTGGCACAGCCAGGAGCAGGGGGTAGCGCAAGACGGCGGGGCGGGCCTACGGCGGCGGGCGGCCCGGGCACGGACCGTGGGCGCGCAGGAGCGCAACCACGCACGCGCTGGGCGCGGCGGGGAGGAACGGCCCCGGTGACAGAGAGGGGAAGAGAGGATGCTCACGGTGGGGAGTAGGGACGGGGCAGTGAGGCGCGGGGGGCGACGTGGGGAGGAAGACGGCGTGGCGACGTTCCGGCGAGGAGGAGACGAGGAGGACGAGGCGACGGGCGGTGGTGGGGTGCGGTGATGAAGAGGCCGTGGCACGGGCGTGAGGGAGGGGGGGTTCGTCGCCGGCGGGTGGCTCGGCCACCGCAGCGGGGACGCCGGGCGGCGCGGGGCTCGAGCACGGAGCCAGGGCGGCGACGGCGGTGGCTCGGTCCTGATGTGGATCAATGGGGGCGAAGGGGAGAGGCGATGGCGTTGGGGGCCTGCTGCCCCGATCTAGATCCGATCGGGGGGGAGCGAGGGGATCGTGCGAGGGGGGGAAGTGGGGCGACGAGGGTTAGGTCACGGGGTAGAGAGGGGGTTATGGGAGGTGGGGTGGGCCGGCCTGGCGGCCTGGTGGCCTGCTGGGCCGTGGCCCAGTTGGGCCGGGAGGGTTTGCCCCTTTGTTTTCCCTTTTTTTTGTTTACTTTTCCTATTTAATTAGTTTTGCTATTTTATTTACTACACAATTTAGTTTTGTTCATTATAAAAATAGCACCTAATGTAGTACTACTAGTTATACCACTGCCAATACTAGTTAGGCATCTAATTAAAAAAATAGTTTGTAACCTTATATCTTAAAAAGGTATTTAATTAATTGTCCTAGTTGTTGTTTTAGTTAATTTTGAGCATTCAAATATTTTATTAAACATGTGGTTTCTCCACCATTACTACTTGCTATTTATTTGACACAACCCGAACATTTTAGTTTTAGTTTTTGAAAATTTTAATTGTTTGTCTTGATTTTAAATTTGAAATTTGAACGGGATTTGAATCATCGCAAGATTAACAACAGTAATCATGGTGACGTGGCGTCATTAGCGGAGGGTTACTGTAGTGTAACTATCCGGGCGTCACAGCAGCCCTCCACCCTCGTGGGCCCCCTGTTGCTCCACCGACATACTCCTTCCTCCTATATATACCTACATACCCCCAAACGATTAGAGACGGATCCAAAAACCTAATTCCACCGCCGCAACTTTCTGTATCCACGAGATTCCATCTTGGGGCATGTTCCGGAGCTCCGCCGGAGGGAGCATCCATCATGGAGGGCTTCTACATCAACACCATAGCCTCTCCGATGAAGTGTGAGTAGTTTACCTCAGACCTTCGGGTCCATAGTTATTAGCTAGATGGCTTCTTCTCTCTTTTTGGATCTGAATACAAAGTTCTCCCCCTCTCTTGTGGAGATCTATTCGATGTAATCTTCTTTTTGCGGTGTGTTTGTTGAGATCGATGAATTGTGGGTTTATGATCAAGATTATCAATGAACAATATTTGAATCTTCTCTGAATTCTTTTATGTATGATTGGTTATCTTTGCAAGTCTCTTCGAATTATCAGTTTGGTTTGGCCTACTAGATTGATCTTTCTTGCAATGGGAGAAGTGCTTAGATTTGGGTTCAATCTTGCGGTGTCCTTTCCCAGTGACAGTAGGGGCAGCAAGGCACGTATTGTATTGTTGCCATCGAGGATAACAAGATGTCTTTTTATCATATTGCATGAATTTATTCCTCTACATCATGTCATCTTGCTTAAGGCGTTACTCTGTATTCATGAACTTAATACTCTAGATTCATGCTGGATAGCGGTTGATGAGTGGAGTAATAGTAGTAGATGCAGGCAGGAGTCGGTCTACTTGTCTCGGACATGATGCCTATATACATAATCATACCTAGATATTCTCATAACTATGCTCAATTCTGTCAATTGCTCAACAGTAATTCGTTCACCCACCATAAAATACGTATGCTCTTGAGAGAAGCCACTAGTGAAACCTATGGCCCCGGGTCTATCTTCATCATATTAATCTTCCAATACTTAGTTATTTCCTTTGCTTTTTACTTTGCTTTTATTTTACTTTGCATCTTTATCACAAAATACCAAAAATATTATCCTATCATATCTATCAGATCTCACTCTCGTAAGTGACCGTGAAGGGATTGACAACACCTTATCGCGTTGGTTGCGAGGAGTTATTTGTTTTGTGCAGGTACGAGGGACTCGCGCGTAGCCTCCTACTGGATTGATACCTTGGTTCTCAAAAACTGAGGGAAATACTTACGCTACTCTGCTGCATCATCCTTTCCTCTTCAAGGAAATCCAACGTAGTGCTCAAGAGGTAGCAAGAAGAATTTCTGGCGCCGTTGCCGGGGAGTCTATGCAAAACTCAACATACCAAGTACCCATCACAACCCTTATCTCCCGCACTACATTATTTTCCATTTTCCTCTCGTTTTCCTCTCCCCCACTTCACCCTTGTCGTTTTATTTGCCCTCTCTCTCTCTATCCTCCCTCTCTTTCGCTATTCGCCTCTTTTTGCCCGCTTGCTTTTTGTTTGCTCGTGTGTTGGATTGTTTGCTTGTCGCTATGGCTAGTCCTCTATCTTCTTCGTTGTCTCCCGAGAATGAAGTTCTAAATTTTAAGCAAAGGGAGGGAGAAAATCTAAAAGATGCTTGGTATAGAATTTGCAATGCTCAAAATAAATCTACCAGGAAGCAATCTACTTCCGTTCTTCTCCACAATTTTTATGTGGGCGCTAATCTTTGGTATAGATATATCCTTGATACCATTACCGGAGGGAATTTCTTAGGTAGCCATACTTTTGATTCTTATAATGCTATGATAGATTTGTTTGGCTCACCCCCTCTTTTGGTTAATGGAACTATATTAACTTTGGATCATGTAATGCAAAGGCTCGAAATTATTGAAAATAAGGTTGCTACCATAGAGTTAATTGAAAATTTGGATAAAAAGATCCACAACCGAATCTCTCAATATGGATCTAAAGTAGGAGTCACTTTGGAAAATATTAAAGAGAAGGAACCCATAGTTAATGAGAAAATAAATCAGGATTCCACTAGGATCGATAAACTTGAAGATATCATTACCAACCTGGGAACCACTTTTTCTTCCATAAAGAATACTCCAAGTCCTCCTACTAAAATTTCCAAGCTTATGTATGTTCCTAAAAACAAGGGTGAATCCTCTAGTAAGGAAATTGCGGATCTCAAATATATAAGTATTCATCCCAATCTTGTTGCTATCATTAAGAACCATTTGTTACAAATGAATTTTTCGATCTTGTGCCTACAAGTTTGATAATAACTAAAAAGAAAGAAATTTCTAAGGATAATAGATGTCTCATTGAAGAATTTCCTACCAAAGATGGCAATACCTAGATCTATCCTTGCTTTCTATGCCTAGCTAGGGGCGTTAAACGATAGCGCTTGTTGGGAGGCAACCCAATTTTATTTTTATTCCTTGATTTTTGCTCCTGTTTAGTAATAAATAATTTATCTAGCCTCTGTTTTGGTTGTTTTTTGTGTATAATTAGTGTTTGTGCCAAGTAGAACCGTTGGGAAGACTTGGGGAAAGTCTTGTTAATCTTGTTGTAAAAAAACAGAAACTTTAGCGCTCACGATAACTGCTGCTATTTTCATTTGGAAAGTGCTATTTAGTTAATTATTTTTGAACATGATTAATAGATAAATTCCTCACGTCCAGCAATTTATTTTAGAATTTTTGGGGTTCCAGATCTTGCGCTAGCTACAGATTACTACAGACTGTTCTGTTTTTGACAGATTCTGTTTTTCGTGTGTTGTTTGCTTATTTTGATGAATCTATGGCTAGTAAAATAGTTTATAAACCATAGAGAAGTTGGAATACAGTAGGTTTAACACCAATATTAATAAATAACGAGTTCATTACAATACCTTGAAGTGGTCTTTTGTTTTCTTTCGCTAACGGAGCTCACGAGATTTTCTACTTTAAGTTTGCTGTTGTCAAGTTTTCAAGTTTTGTGTAAAGATTTGATGGATTATGGAACAAGGAAAGAGCCTAAGCTTGGGTATGCCCATGGCACCCCCAAGATAATCTAAGGACACATAAAATCCAAAGCTTGGGGATGCCCCGGAAGGCATTCCCTCTTTTGTCTACTTTCATCGGTAACTTTACTTGGAGCTATATTTTTATTCACCGCATGATATGTGTTTTGCTTGGAGCGTCTTGTATGATTTGAGTCTTTGCTTTTTAGTTTACCACAATCATCCTTTCTGTACACACCTTTTGAGAGAGCCATACATGATTTGGAATTTGTTAGAATACTCTATGTGCTTTACTTATATCTTTCGAGTTATATAGTTTTGCTCTAGTACTTCACTTATATATTTTAGAGCACGGTGGTGGATTTGTTTTATAGAAACTATTGATATCTCATGCTTCACTTAGATTATTTTGAGAGTCTTAAATAGCATGGTAATTTGCTTAAATAATCCTAATGTGCTAGGTATTCAAGATTTGTAAAAACTTTCTTATGAGTGTTTTGAATACTAAGAGAAGTTTGATGCTTGATGATTGTTTTGAGATATGGAGGTAATAATATCAAAGTCGTGCTAGTTGAGTAGTTGTGAATTTGAGAAATGCTTGTGGTGAAGTTTGCAAGTCCCGTAGCATGCACGTATGGTAAACGTTATGTAACAAATTTGAAACATGAGGTGTTCTTTGATTGTCCTCCTTATGAGTGGCGGTCGGGGACGAGCGATGGTCTTTTCCTACCAATCTATCCCCCTAGGAGCATGCGCGTAGTGATTGGTTTTTGATGACTTGTAGATTTTTTCAATAAGTATGTGAGTTATTTATGACTAATGTTGAGTCCATGGATTATACGCACTCTCACCCTTCCATCATTGCTAGCCTCTTCGGTACCGTGCATTGCCCTTTCTCACATTGAGAGTTGGTGCAAACTTCGCCGGTGCATACAAACCCCGTGATATGATAGGCTCTTTCACAGATAAACCTCCTTATATCTTCCTCAAAACAGCCACCATACCTACCTATTATGGCATTTCCATAGCCATTCCGAGATATATTGCCATGCAACTTTCCACCATTCTGTTTATCATGACACATTCATCATTGTCATATTGCTTAGCATGATCATGTAGTTGACATAGTATTTGTGGCAAAGCCACCGTTCATAATTATTTCATACATGTCACTCTTGGTTCATTGCATATCGCGGTACACCGCCGGAGGCATTCATATAGAGTCATCTTTTGTTCTAGCATCAAGTTGTAATCATTGAGTTGTAAATAAGTAAAAGTGTGATGATCATCATTTTCTAGAGCATTGTCCCAAGTGAGGAATGTATAAAAAAAGAGAAAGGCCCAAAAAAGACAAGGCCCAAAAAATGAGAGAAAAAGAGAGAATGGGACAATGCTACTATCCTTTGCCACACTTGTGCTTCAAAGTAGCACCATAATCTTCATGACAGACCCTTGTTTTGTCACTTCCATATACTAGTGGGAATTTTTCATTATAGAACTTGGCTTGTATATTCCAACAATGGGCTCCTCAAGTGCCCTAGGTCTTCGTGAGCAAGCAAGTTGGATGCACACCCACCTAGTTTCTTATGTTGAGCTTTCATACATTTATAGCTCTAGTGCATCCGTTGCATGGCAATCCCTACTCCTTGCATTAACATCAATCGATGGCATATCCATAGCCCATTGATTAGCCTCGTTGATGTGAGACTTTCTCCTTTTTTGTCTTCTCCACATAACCCCCATCATCATATTCTATTCCACCCATAGTGCTATGTCCATGGCTCGCGCTCATATATTGCGTGAAAGTTTATAGGTTTGAGGTTACTAAAGTATGAAACAATTGCTTGGCTTGTCATCGGGGTTGTGCATGATGAGAGTATTCTTGTGTAACGAAAATGGAGCATGACTAAACTATATGATTTTGTAGGGATGAACTTTCTTTGGCATGTTATTTTGAGAAGGCATACTTGCTTAGTTAGTATGCTTGAAGTATTATTATTTTTATGTCAATATGAACTTTTATCTTGAATCTTTCGGATCTGAATATTCATACCACAATTAAGAAGAATTACATTGAAATTATGCCAAGTAGCACTCCGCATCAAAAATTGTGTTTTTATCATTTACCTACTCGAGGACGAGCGGGAATTAAGCTTGGGGATGCTTGATACGTCTCCAACGTATCTATAATTTTTGATTGCTTTATGCTATATTATCTACTGTTTTGGACATTATTGGGCTTTATTATCCATTTTATATTATTTTTGGGACTAACCTATTAACCGGAGGCCTAGCCCAGAATTGTTGTTTTTTGCCTGTTTTAGGGTTTTGCAGAAAAGGAATATCAAATGGAGTCCAAATGGAATCAAACCTTTGGGAACATGATTTTCGGAACGAACATGATCCAGGAGACTTGGACCCTACGTCAAGAAACAAAGGAGGAGGCCACGAGGTAGGGGGCGCGCCAACCCCCCCCCCCCCCCCAGGTGCGCCCTCCACCCTCGTGGGCCCCCTGTTGCTCCACCGACGTACTCCTTCCTCCTATATATACCTACGTACCCCCAAACGATCAGAGACAGAGCCAAAAACCTAATTCCATCGCCGCAACTTTCTGTATCCACGAGATCCCATCTTGGGGCCTGTTCCGGAGCTCCGCCGGAGGGAGCATCCATCACGGAGGGCTTCTACATCAACACCATAGCCTCTCCGATGAAGTGTGAGTAGTTTACCTCAGACCTTCGGGTCCATAGTTATTAGCTAGATGGCATCCAATACAAAGTTCTCCCCCTCTCTTGTGGAGATCTATTCGATGTAATCTTCTTTTTGCGGTGTGATTCTTGAGACCGATGAATTGTGGGTTTATGATCAAGATTATCAATGAACAATATTTGAATCTTCTCTAAATTCTTTTATGTATGATTGGTTATCTTTGCAAGTCTCTTCGAATTATCAGTTTGGTTTGGCCTACTAGATTGATCTTTCTTGCAATGGGAGAAGTTCTTAGCTTTGGGTTCAATCTTGCTGTGTCCTTTCCCAGTGACAGTAGGGGCAGCAAGGCACATATTGTATTGTTGCCATCGAGGATAACAAGATGGTTTTTTAATCATATTGCATGAATTTATTCCTCTACATCATGTCATCTTGCTTAAGGCGTTACTCTGTTTTCATGAACTTAATACTCTAGATGCATGCTGGATAGCGGTCGATGAGTGGAGTAATAGTAGTAGATGCAGGGAGGAGTCGGTCTACTTGTCTCGAATGTGATGCCTATATACATGATCATACCTAGATATTCTCATAACTATGCTCAATTCTGTCAATTGCTCAATAGTAATTCATTCACCCACCGTAAAATACTTATGCTCTTGAGAGAAGCCACTAGTGAAACCTATGGCCCCTGGGTCTATCTTCATCATATTAATCTTCCAATACTTAGTTATTTCCTTTGCTTTTTACTTTTCATCTTTATCACAAAATACCAAAAATATTATCCTATCATATCTATCAGATCTCAATCTCGTAAGTGACCGTGAAGGGATTGACAACCCCTTATCGCGTTGGTTGCGAGGAGTTATCTGTTTTGTGCAGGTACGAGGGACTCGCGCGTAGCCTCCTACTGGATTGATACCTTGGTTCTCAAAAATTGAGGGAAATACTTACGCTACTCTGCTGCATCATCCTTTCCTCTTCAAGGAAATCCAACGCAGTGCTCAAGAGGTAGCACAAAGTAATATGATAGTAGTGGTAACGGTGGCAAAAGGTAACGATAGCAAAAGTAATGTTTTTGGTATTTTGTAGTGATGATAACAATAGCAACGAAAAAGTAAATAAGCAAAGAACAATATATGGAAAGCTCGTAGGCAATGGATCACTGATGGAGAATTATGCCGGATGTGGTTCATCATGTAACAGTCATAACCTAGTGTGGGAGTCCTGAATTAGGGGGTCTCTGGACAGCCGGACTATCTCCATTGGCCGGACTGTTAGACTATGAAGATACAAGATTGAAGACTTTGTCTCGTGTCCGGATGGGACTCTACTTGGCATGGAAGGCAAGCTAGGCAATACGTATATGGATATCCCCTCCTTTGTAACCGACCTTGTGTAACCCTAACCCTCTCCGATGTCTATATAAACCAAAGCGTTTTAGTCCGTAGGACAACAATCACAACATACAATCATACCATAGGCTAGCTTCTAGGGTTTAGCCTCTCTGATCTCGTGGTAGATCTACTCTTGTAACACCCATATCATCAATATCAATCAAGCAGGACATAGGGTTTTACCTCCATCAAGAGGGCCCGAACCTGGGTAAAACTTCGTTTCCCTTGTCTCCTGTTACCATCCGGCCTAGACGCACAGTTCGGGACCCCCTACCCGAGATCCGCCGGTTTTGACACCGACATTGGTGCTTTCATTGAGAGTTCCTCTGTGTCGTCACTGTTAGGCTTGATGGCTCCTACTATCATCGATAGCGATGCCGTCCAGGGTGAGACTTTTCTCCCCATACAAATCTTCGTATTTGGCGGCTTTGCACTGCGGGCTAATTCGCTTGGCCATCTGGAGCAGATTGAAAGCCACGCCCTAGGCCATCAGGGCAGATTTGGAAGTTTGAATTACATGGCCAATATCCGTGGGAACTTGATCTTTGACGGATTCGAGCCACAGCCGGGCACGCCGCACTGTCGTGATGGGTATGACCTAGCTCTGCCATCGGACGGTACCCCAAAGGCCGCGCCCGCATCAGCTCCGACCCTTAGCTCGGAGCCAGCTACGCCAATCGAGGACGGGTGGCTAGACACCGCCTCAGGGGCTGCAGTCTCGACGGCAATCGAGCCAAACACCAGCATAATCCTCTGCGCGGCCTGTGACTCCAAGGTGCCGGACTCTCCTCCAGACCCCGAACCATCCGTGCCCCCGCCAACCGAATCCGATTGGGTGCCAATCATGGAATTCACCGCCGCAGATACCTTTCAGCACTCGCCCTTTGGTGACATTCTGAATTCACTAAGGTCTCTCTCTTTGTCTGGAGAGCCCTGGCCAGATTGTGGCCAACAGGATTGGGATGTGGACGACGAAGAAATTCGACGCCCACCCACCACCCACTTTGTAGCCACTATCGATGATTTAACCGACATGCTCGACTTCGACTCCGCAGACATCGATGGTATGGACAACGTTGCGGGAGGCGAAGATAAACCACCGCCCATAGGGCGTTGGACGTCCACTTCATCATATGACGTATACATGGTGGACACACCAAAAGAAGACGATGACGAGGAACGGAAGGACGCACCGAAGGCTTGTTCCCTCAAGAAGCAGTCAAAGTGGCGGTGCAAGCGCCGCCCCAAATCCCGCCTCGCCAGAAATGACGATCACACAGACCCAGCGTTGGAGCAGGGCGAACCACTGCCGGACCACGGCAATACGGAGAATCAAACCGAACAAACCGATTCTGTCAAAGATAATAGTCCGGACGACACAACACCGGACAGGCACCCGGAGCAGCAGAATGCCCGTCAAAGGCTTGTTGCCACCGCGAGGAGTCTAAAAAATCAGAAGCAAAGGCTCAAGGCTGCGCAGGACACACTCCAAATCAGATGGAGTAAAGTACGCAACACAGCAGCGAAGTACGGTGACAGTCGCCCCAGCAAGAGCTACCCAAAGCGGAAGTTGCTACCTGAATTCGATGAGGAGGCCTCAGACCCCTCACAACCAAAAATCAAAACGGCCACCTGGCCGGATAGACGACCTCATGGCCAACATCAAGCGGCAAACAACGCCACTCACAAGCCAATATGCGATCCACACGAGGGCTCGCACCAAAAGGACGGCGCAACCAGATCCATCTATGGACCACGCAAGCGCGCCCCGGCTTAGAATGTACCACAACAAACATCCGAACAACGCGGCACACCCAGATACAGGGGTGCAGCACACCCCCTATGTTTCACCGATGAGGTGATGGACCATGAATTTCCAGAGGGATTCAAACCCGTAAACATAGAGGCATACGACGGAAGAACAGACCCTGGGGTCTGGATTGAGGATTATATCCTCCATATCCATATGGCTCGAGGAGATGACCTCCACGCCATCAAGTACGTACCCCTCAAGCTCAAAGGGACAGCCTGCCACTGGCTTAAAGGCCTCCCTGAAAACTCCATTGGAAGTTGGGAAAGAGCTTGAAGATGCTTTTCGAGCAAATTTTCAAGGAACTTATGTCCGACCTCCGGACACAGATGATTTGAGCCATATAACTCAACAGCCCGGAGAGTCAGCCCGAAAACTTTGGAACAGATTCCTTACTAAAAAGAACCAAATTGTCGACCGTCCGGATGTCGAAGCCTTGGCAGCGTTTAAACATAGTGTCTGTGACGAATGGCTCGCCAGACACCTCGGCCAAGAAGAGCCGAGAACGATGGCAGCATTAACAAGTCTCATGACCCGCTTTTTCGCGGGTGAGGACAGCTGGCTAGCCAGATGCAGCACCAGCGACCCCAATACATCCGAAGTTAGAGATGGAAATGGGAAATCACAGCGCAACAGCAATAACAAACGCCGGAACAAAGGAGACAGCACGAAGAGCACGGCAGTAAACGCCGGATTCAAAAGCTCTCGGCCAGGTCAGAAGCCGCCCTCTAAAGGCGCCAGAGACAAACTGTCCAGCCTGAACAAAATTCTGGACCAAATATGTCAAGTCCATAGAACCCCTGGCAAACCAGCCAATCATACCCACAAAGAATGTTGGGTCTTCAAGCAGTCCGGCAAGCTCAACGCCATACACAAGGGGGGGATACACCAAGCAGAGATGAGGATGAGCCTCTCAAGGGAGACGCTGGGGAACAAAAGAAATTTCCACCAGAAGTCAGAACAGTAAACGTGTTACACGTGATCAATGGAAGAAACAAAACGGCACTCCCAGAAAAATACGCCCGAAGGCCCATCACCGCGGAGTCCTACCACTGGTCGTCTCAACCAATCACTTTCGACCATCATGATTACTTAGCAAGTATCCGGCGTGCAGGATGGGCTGCCCTGGTATTAGACCCAATAATTGACGGATACCGCTTCACACAAGTCCTGATGGACGGTGGCAGCAGTCTAAACCTGATATACCAGGATACAATCCGCGAAATGGGGATAGACCCAACAAAAATTCGCCATAGCAATATTACCTTTAAAGGAGTAATGTCAGGCCCAGGGGCTCGTTACATGGGCTCCCTGCTACTAAAAGTTATATTTGGCCTCCTCGATAACTTCCGTAGCGAACATCTAACCTTCCACATCGCTCTGTTCCAAAGTGGCTATCAAGCACTACTCGGACGTGAAGCTTTCGCTCACTTTAATGCAATACCACACTACGCTTCCCTCACACTCAAGATGCCCGGTCCACGTGGCATCATTACAGTGAACGGAAGCATTAAGCGATCTCTATGCGCCGAAGAGCGTGCGACTGCCCTGGCAGCCGCACACTAAAAATTGCCTCACCAGCTAAAGCATTTATCAGGTCGTCACGACCTCGGACACGGCTAGACGAGTCCGGCGCATCCATATGCAATTTATACCGGATCAATGATCACACCCCTATTACAAATACAAGGGGCTCAACGTGCGCAGACAAGCGGCGATCCTTCCTTACCTAGAATTATAAATGGTTTCTTTAAAAAACTATCTTTTTGCATGACAGCTTTTTTTCACCTCAGCTCCTCTCTTTTACAGATGATCATCGTGCTACACCCGTCCAGGATACGGCACAATGGAGACACAGGCGCAGACGTGTAGCAGGGACCCGCTCCAAGGATTCTTTTTAGATTAAGACCCTGCGTAAACCTTTTTTACTGTCTCTTATTGATACATATCCACCGACCTCTCAGCAAAATTGAGAAGGATGCTGACATCTTGGCATGTGGCCACGTCAGAATAATGCACGTACCTGGACACAAGGGGCTTCTTACAAGCGGCACTATTTTGGCCCGGTTTATACCATAAAGACCGAATACCTTAGGGAGTGTTCGGCGTCGCGAGTTCGGCCTTATATGCATCAGCTCCGAATCATTGTCTTTGGTCAAATGTTGGGTTTGCCCGGCTCCTGTGTTTTGGTGCCTTACGTTCCGCTTTACCGGCTAAGGTAGCACCAGGAGAACTACTGCGATTGTGCCCTGGTTCATCCGGATGAGCGCCTCAGTAGAGAAAGCCGAAAACTGACTGTCATGATATAGCGTGAGACTGGTCAACCACTCGATGACCTATCGGAATGTTAGAATTCCTCCACCTTAACGAATGGACGTTTTCCAGCCAGGCATATACGTACCCCGCGATCGGGAGAGTGCGGAGCCACCAGGGGCTATCTAGTAGCCCCACTGTCAAACTCCTATGGCTAAGTGAAAGTGTTCAAGCATTATAGTCCGGTTGCCTCGCTCGCTGTGCTATCACCTCCTTATCAGGACCAAGACATTGGGTTAAGTGTGAACACGCATTTTTTGTGAGCACCTCCGCATTATATGCGTGGGGGTTGAAGCCAACGGCTGCAATCTTTCAGGTTATACACATGTATACATAAACGGCCGCATAGGAGGCATCATACTACTTTCAGGCAAAAGTATAAACACAGCCTTATAAAAACTTCATAAAAGTATTATGTTTACAATGAGAATACATATCACTCAAACATAATATTTTTCGAGCACTGGGCCTCTATCAAACGAGCACCCTCGAGAACTTCCTCGAGATAGTGTTCGTCAGCCACACGGCCTATGGCCGAACCCTGCGCCGCAACAGTGATAGCGTCCATCTCCGCCCAGTATGCTTTAACACGGGTAAGGGCCATCCGCGGGCCTTCTATGCACGCCGACCTCTTCATCGCATTAATGCACGGCACCGCATCAAGGAGCTTCTGCACTAAGCTGAAATAGCTGTTCAGCTTAGGCCCTTCTGGCCATAGTTGATCCACAACAGACCTCATGGCGAGTCTGGACAACCTATTCAGTTCGGCCCATTCGGCTAGCTGGTTAGTCAATGAAAGCAGACGCTCTGGAACATGGAATTGCGTCTAGAACACCTTGTCCACTTCACGATCTGTCTGACCTTGGAAGTACTTGGCCGCATCGGCAGCGCTCGCCGCCAAATCCATATACGCATCTTCCGAGCTCCACAGCCAATCCAGAGGGGCATACCGTGGATCTCCGAACTTCCTCCATAACATGAAGGGTTTCCCATCCGCAATATCCCCGGCTTCTCGCAGCTCCTCCTTCTTCGCTCTCATAGCAGAACGGGTGTCTTTGTCTGCCGCCGCGGCCTTCTCAAGGTCCGTTGCCTTCGCTTGGTTCTCTTTCTCAAGGAATCGGCAATGGTCGGCAGTGTCTTTCAATTCTACGGCCATCTTGGCCATCTTCTCTTGGCTCTCGCAATGTGCGGCCTTCTCGGCTTTCAACTCTTCAGCCCCCTTCAAAGCAACCGCATTACTACTCCTTGCTTGTTCCTTGGCTCGGGCAAGTTCCACCCGCGAGGCTTCCACGGTGGCAGCTCCATCTACAGTCACAACATATTAAAGATACTGGAGTTATGCTGCTCTTACTATGTGGCGTTCACCGGATAATAACACTTACCCTGTGCCTCGTCAAGCCTTTTGTTAACAAGCTCGATGTCGGCATCTGCCGCATCCAGTTGCCGTTTTAATTGGGCAAACTCCCTAGTCCGGCTAGCCACCGGAGCTCCCACCACCTGCACATAAAGGCAGATTGGTTACTGCCTGGGAATTTGATCCTCTGTTCGCCGCCATTCTCGACAACAACCAGAGTCTCAGGGGCTACTATAACATGTGCAGTACTATCACATATTATCTCACATACCTCAAAGCCTGTCAATAGACTTATAAAGGCTTCATGTAATCCGCTTTCAGTGGACGAGATTCTCTCCATCACCGTACCCATCAGCGTACGGTGCTCTTCTGAGATGGCCGCTCGCCCCATCAACTCCCTCAGAACGTCCAACCGCACACCAGACGGTGCGAGACTCTTTCGTATGCTCTCTTCGGGAGCCGGACACTGGGGACCTTGGGGGTCTACGGGATTATCTTATGGCCTCATCGGATCCAGAGAGGCCCTCCGCGACGACACTTCGGGGTCGCCCGCTTCTAGAGCGGAGGAGTCCGGGGGAGGCGTTTCGCTCTCCATCATCTCTGGAAGAAGATCCCCCGAAGACGAGCTCATTTGAGAGGGGCTGAGGCCCGAACTGCAAGATAGATGCGGTGGTTATTTTCTCAGAGGAAAAAGATAACATACCCTTACTACTAAAATATTTTGGATCACTTACGACTCGTTGGAGGGATGATCCCCCCGCGGACTCTGTGCGGCAAAAGCACCCCCGAAGGCAGGACCCTCAGTGGGAGACCTCTTCTCCTGTTTGGAGGCTTCGGCTTCCGGATCCTCGGAAGCAGTCCTTTTCCTCCCCCGATCATCCTCCTTCGTGGAGACGCTCGCTCCCTCGGTTGGAGCGGATAGCAATGGGGGCCCGCATCCGCCCGTATTATCTCCCTCGGTATCTTCCTTCAAGGGCTCCGGACAAGGTGCGACCTCGAGCATCTTCTCCAATACCAGATTTTCCAAACCCTCAGGGAGGGGAGCCAAGCACCGGATCATCTTCGCCTTTGTTAGCCAGTCCTGGTCAAAAAGCGGACTCTCAGAAATAACTTCGAATAAAAGACAGCGTGTTCGGTGAGGGGATTTCTTACTTGTTCGGCGGCGCGGTTACTGCTCAGGCCCGCGTCCTCGGTAATATCCGGACATTCCACTTGGGGTCCGAAGAATGACTTGTACATCTCCTCGTGCGTCAGGCCGAGGAAACTTTGAATGGCACGTGGCCCCTCTGGGTTGAACTCCCACAAATGCAAGGGTTGGCGTTTGCAAGGCTGGACTTGGCGAACCAGCATAACTTGTATTACCGCAACCAAATTGAAATCTCCCTCGAAGAGATCTCGGATGTGGCTTTGCAGTATAGGCACGTCCTTGGCTGGACCCTAGCTCAGACCCCTGCTAATCCATGACATCAGTTGTGGTGGGGGGCCCGAGCGGAAAGCGGGGGCAGCCGCCCACTTGGTACTTCTGGGAGCCGTGACGTAAAACCACTCCCGTTGCCATAATTCGGGCACCTCTGGAAAGGAACCTCTCGGCCATGGAGCTCCTGCCATCTTGCCTATTGATGCACCTCCGCACGCTGCTTGTTGCCCCTCGATCATCTTCGGCCTTACTTCAAAAGTCTTGAGCCACAGGCCAAAGTGAGGGGTAACACGGAGAAAGGCCTCACACACGACAATAAATGTCATGATGTGGAGAAAGGAGTCCGGGGCTAGATCGTGGAAATCTAACCCGTAATAGAACATCAAGCCCCTGACGAAAGGATCCAGAGTGAGGCCTAGACCTCGGAGGAAGTGGGAGAGGAACACAATATTCTCATTGGGTTCGGGAGTAGGGACGACCTGCCCTCTAGCAGGCAGCTGATGCGAAACCTCGGCGGTCAGATATCTGGCCTCCCTCGGCTTCTTAATGTCCTCTTCCGTGCTTTGGGTGTTAGAACTCGAGGCGGGGGAAGGGTTTGGTTGAGCACGGGAGGGAAAAAGCGAAAACCTTGTCCCCTTATAAAGAGGGTGAATATCAAGCGTCCTCTCCGTAGCCGTTTAGGACTTACCTATAATCTAGGAGTCCTAGACACGGTTGGGTTACCCATGAACCGCATTAATGAGAATCCCGTAATTACGGGAACACGGTCTCCGCTTCGGCAAGACATGTCAAGAAATCGCCTCGCGTTATGTGTGGAGCGGGTTAAGAGAAACGGTTCGAATAATCACCGGGCCATGGCATGACGTCATGTTACCAAAACAAGCTAGTGGATTAGATCTGTGGAGACATTATTCTCTCTACGGAGAAATGTGGAACTTATTTTGCAGGGTCGGACACTATCCTCGTATTCAAATTCTTCTGTGATGTATTCGGAGAAGGAACCCGCCTTGCAATGCCAAAGACAACTGCGCGCCGGACTCATCGTCATTGAAGCCTGGTTCAGGGGCTACTGTGGGAGTCCTGGATTAGGGGGTCTCTGGACAGCCGGACTATCTCCATTGGCCGGACTGTTAGACTATGAAGATACAAGATTGAAGACTTCATCTCGTGTCCGGATGGGACTCTACTTGGCATGGAAGGCAAGCTAGGCAATATGTATATGGATATCTCCTCCTTTGTAACCGACCTTGTGTAACCCTGACCCTCTCCGGTGTCTATATAAACCGAAGGGTTTTAGTCCATAGGACAACAATCACAACATACAATCATACCATAGGCTAGCTTCTAGCGTTTAGCCTCTCTGATCTCGTGGTAGATCTACTCTTGTAACATCCGTATCATCAATATCAATCAAGCAGGACGTAGGGTTTTACCTCCATCAAGAGGGCCCGAACCTGGGTAAAACTTTGTGTCCCTTGTCTCCTATTACCATCCGGCCTAGACGCATAGTTCGGGACCCCCTAGGGTGACACAGAACTAGCTCCAATTCATCAATGTAATGTAGGCATGTATTCCGAATATAGTCATACGTGCTTATGGAAAAGAACTTGCATGACATCTTTTGTCCTACCCACCCATAGCAGCGGGGTCCTAGCGGAAACTGAGAGATATTAAGGCCTCCTTTTAATAGAGTACCGGACCAAAGCATTAACACATAGTGAATACATGAACTCCTCAAACTACGGTCATCACCGGGAGTGGTCCCGATTATTGTCACTTCGGGGTTGCCGGATCATTGTAGCGACCCGACCTCAAATGGTCAAGTCTCTATGCTTAAGTGTCATCCCTGGATCGGTATGCTGACACACACAGTACTCGAGAATTTATAACAGAGGTAAATCTCATGTATAAAGTAACGTAAATACTATTACCTCAATCCATATAGCGGAAGTAACAAAGGTTGTGGATTCCCATCAACACCAATGGCAAAGTTGAGTGTAGAAATCGTAACCCTAACGTATCGCTTACCCGTCGTAAGAATCCTGCAACATGAGACGTTGCAGCCACAAAGGGTCAGTACATTGAATGTACTGGCAAATTCACACTCTAGAGCAATGATGAATAATGTCTATCACTGCATGCATATATGGCTGGTGGAAATGCTCTATGGTTACAGTTTTGCGTAAAGCCAATTTTTCCCTACTGCAAAGGAATAAATTTTATTTAACTATCATGGTGGTTGTTAAACATTGAGAGCGTTGACACCCTCTCAATCCCAATTAAGCATCATCATTAAAACCCAACAAAATTATTTAAAGTCACATGATGAGATTCATATGATAATCCAAGTACTAGATACTCAAGACGTCCATAACCGGGGACACGGCTAATCATGATTACTTTATACACACTACAGAGGTTTTCGTATTTTCCCCCACAAGACTCGATCTCCTCCGTTGGATTTCTCACACTACATGGTGTTTGAGAAACGGATGACCGAGACACAGTCTTTCAGAAGCGTTTCCACCTTACGATGGGTAGACCGTACCACCTACATCCCCTACATCTGCTAGTCTACCACTGCAAGAGTTCACACGACTTAATCAACTATGCTAGAGCCCATAATAGCTTGTGGCTACACACGAAAGTTTCTAGTATGAATAATCTCATGATCCCTTTGAGCCTGGGTGGCGGTCCATAAAGAAAAACAGGCAATCGCTGAAATACCCAGGTGCCTCAATCCATTTAGATGTGTGTTAAAGTTGCCACCTTAAGTTAACCATTAATTAACAATCTCACATCTATCATGAATACTCTCAAACCCAATCCAAGTCTACGAGCATAGCATAGCAATATAAGCAACGTAATAGTAACTCCCAAGGTTTGAATGCAGGGCAATAGGTTCCTACCTCATCAACTATTTCCCAATACCCACATGTTATCAATCCTACTCATGCAATGTTTGAGGTTGAAACTAATGCATAAAAACTTGGTATGAAAGGAATATGGTCAAAGTGTGAACTTGCCTGCAATGTTGATGAAGATGATTCACACTCATAACTCTTGATAGATCTACTCGTCTCACTCCGGTCAATCTATCGTAAGCAAGCAATAGTAACCACACATAAGCACTCACTCAAAAGGTCAGAAAGATCGAAGAAGACGATTCAGAAAACATCAAAACCAAGCAAATAATTCTTCCAGCATAAATTTTTTTTCTAGCAGTACCAAAATTATGTGAATTTGGCCTTATCAGAAAGTTTAGGTCAAGAGCTTTAATTTGCAAAAATAATCAACTCAAACGGAGTTATAAAACTCAAGTTATGATAAAAAAAAGTTTGAATATAAATCTGAACAAAATTCGAAATTTGAAAATTTCAAAAAGTTGATGTGACAGGTTCACTGGATAGGTAAAAACAAGATGAAGCTATAGGCGTTGGTTTCATCTAATTTGGATAAACGAGTAAAAAGTTATGGCTATTTGAAAAATCAGGGCCAAGCTGTTTTACGGAAGAAAAATAGCTACGGCTAGGGTCTAATGTATAAATACGTAGACTAATTGATAATCTAATTATTTTATCGTATTAGTCTAAAAATAATAAACTATGGAAGTATAAAGAAAGATATCTTTATTAGGCAGAGAAAAGATGACTTTGGAGAAAGGAGACAATTTCCAAAAGCCGCGTCAGAAAGGAGAAAAATATTTTTATCTAGTCAAACCAAAATATAGATTTAACCCGAATCGGATGATTTTTTGAAGGCTCTGGGTCTATATTTATAGGTGAAAAGGAGGTTTAAGGGTCAAATGTTAGAAAATGTGGGATTAAACGTAAACGAAAATATATGAAACAGAGATGGGACGTGCGCCATGGGCCAAAAGGCCTTTAGGCGGTTCGGTCGGCCGCGCACACTGTAATTTTTTTTGAGCAATAGAAAAGAAAAGAAAAACTATGGAAAAAATATGGGGAAGGAATATGGCCGGCTGGGCCTGGCCCATATAGGATAAAGAAAAATAAAAGATGGGGCGTCCGCTGGTACTATGATGCGCACGTGGGCGACAGTTAGTTTCAGGCGCGCGCGCAGTTTTTGTTATTTGTTTTTTTAACAGAAAGCGATAAAGTGATAAACGAAAATAAAACTAAAACTTTATATAGCCATATTATATATCAAAATTTTCAGAAAATGATTTTCTACAAATTGAACATTTTCCTAGCATTAAATAAAATCCACACAAATTCAGATAATTCAAAGAGCGCTATTGGTCTAATAAAATCCAATAAAAATCATTTTAAAAATACCAAAATAAATTCAAATTTATTTCTCTCCAATTTTCTTATGTAGGGAATCATGTTACCCTATTTTCCGTATATTTTATTTTTGGAGAAAAATAATTTGAATAAAACCCAAATAACTCCAAATTGAAAATAGATTCAATGGGATTTTGAATTTAATTCTTTGAAACTTCCAACTCATATTTCATATGCTTTGAAGAAGTCCTTTTATCTTCTCTCATGAAAATCATTGAGTTGCTTGAAGTTTCTGAATTGAAAAAATCTTCCCAAATGAAATTCAAATATTTTCAACACCCCTTTTCATTTAAATAAATGGAAGAAGTCATGTCATCCTATCTCCAGGGTTTTGTGATGAAAAGTATTTGAATTCACGGAGAGCATAAATGCAAAATTGAAAGTTTGGGAAAGTCCTTTTATTCCCTCTCATTTAACTTTCAAAAAGTTCGAATTCACTCACTTTCAGTCAATCAATCACACAACAAACAAGCAAACAATCAAATCTATCTATTTATTATAACATTCCAAAATTTAGAATTTTGGGATGTTACAATCATAACACATAGTAGGTGACTATAGACTTGCAAGATAGGATCAAGAACTCTCATATATTGATAAAAACATAATAGGTTCAGATCTGAAATCATGGCACTTGGGCCCTAGTGACAACCATTAAGCATAGCAAAGTCATAGCAACATCAATCTCAGAACATAGTGGATACTAGGGATCAAACCCTAACAAAACTAACTCGATTACATGATAAATCTCATCCAACCCATTACCGTCCAGCAAGCCTACGATGGAATTACTCACGCGCGATGGTGAGCGTCATGAAATTGGTGATGGAGGATGGTTGATGATGACGATGGCGACGGATTCCCCTCTCCGGAGCCCCGAATGGACTCCAGATCAGCCCTCCCGAGAGAGTTTAGGGCTTGGCGGCAGCTCCATATCGTAAAACCTGATGAATCTTTCTCCTTAATTTTTTTCTCCCCAAAAGTGAATATATAGAGTTGGAGTTGAAGTTGGAGGAGCTCCAGGGGGCCATGAGGTAGGGGGCGCGCCCCCCACCCTCGTGGCTAGGGTGTGGCCTCCCTGGTCTTGATCTCTTGCCAGTATTTTTATTATTTCCAAAAATAGTCTCCGTGAAGTTTCAGGTCATTCCGAGAACTTTTGTTTCTACACATAAATAACTTCATTGCAATTCTGCTGAAAATAGCGTCAGTCCGGGTTATTTCCATTCAAATCATGCAAGTTAGAGTCCAAAACAAGGGGAAAAGTGTTTGGAAAAGTAGATACGATGGAGACGTATCCAGATCCATTATGCATATTAATACTCCTCTGATTATGAACATGAATATGCTTTGTGAGTAGTTACGTTTGTTCCTGAGGACATGGGAGAAGTCTTGCTATTAGTAGTCATGTGAATTTGGTATTGTTCGATATTTTGATAAGATGTATGTTGTCATCCCTCTAGTGGTGCCATGTGAACGTCGACTACATGACACTTCACCATTGTTTGGGCCTAGAGGGAGGCATTGGGAAGTAATAAGTAGATGATGGGTTGCTAGAGTGATAGAAGCTTAAAGCCTAGTTTATGCGTTGCTTCGTAAGGGGCTGATTTGGATCCATATGTTTCATGCTATGGTTAGGTTTACCTTAATACTTCTGTTGTAGTTGCGGATGCTTGCAATAGGGGTTAATCATAAGTGGGATACTTGTCCAAGTAAGGGCAGTACCCAAGCACGGGTCCACCCACATATCAAATTATCAAAGTAACGAACGTGAATCATATGAGCATGATGAAAACTAGCTTGACGATAATTCCCATGTGTCCTTGGGAGCGCTTTCCTTTATATAAGAGTTTGTCCAGGCTTGTCCTTTGCTACAAAAAGGATTGGGCCACCTTGCTGCACCTTATTTACTTTATTTAGTTGTTGCTCATTACCAATTACCTTATCACAAAACTATCTGTTACCGATAATTTCAGTGCTTGCAGAGAATACCTTGCTGAAAACCGCTTATCATTTCCTTCTGGTCCTCGTTGGGTTCGACACTCTTACTTATCTAAAGGACTATGATAGATCCCCTATACTTGTGGGTCATCAAGACTCTTTTCTGGCGCCGTTGCCGGGTAGTGAAGCGCCTTTGGTAGGTGGAATTTGGTAAGGAAAAATTTATATAGTGTGCTGAAATTGACTGTCACTTGTTACTATGGAAAGTAATCCTTTGAGGGGCTTGTTCGGGGTATCTTCACCCTGACAAGTAGAGCAAATAGTTGCTCCTCAACCTACTGAACCTATTGAAAATGAAAATGTTTACTTCGAAATTCCTTCGGGTATGATAGAGAAACTGCTAGTTAATCCTTTTTCTGGAGATGGAACATTGCATCCCGATTTACACTTAATCTATGTGGATGAAGTTTGTGGATTATTTAAGCTTGCAGGTATGCCCGATGATGTTATAAAGAAGAAGGTCTTCCCTTTATCTTTGAAGGGAAATGCATTGACATGGTATAGGCTATGTGATGATATGGGATCATGGGACTATAAGCGATTGAAATTGGAATTCCATCAGAAAATTTATCCTATGCATCTTGTTCATCGTGATCGTAATTATATACATAATTTTTGGCCTCACGAAGGAGAAAGCATCGCTCAAGCTTGGGGGAGGCTTAAGTCAATGTTATATTCATGCCCCAATCATGAGCTCTCAAGAGAAATGATTATTTAAAAATTTTATGCTTGGCTTTCTGATAACAATCGCTCCATGCTCGATACTTCTTGTACTGGTTCTGTCGTGGTTTTGTTACGGCAGATGTCCTAGTGTGAGGACTTAGTCACGAGGCCAACACATCTATGTAGTAGCTTGATAGGGGTTGAGCGGAATCGAGAGACGCAACACAAGACAAGGATTTAGACAGCTTCGGGAGCCGGGAAACATCATCCGGTAACAACCCTACGTGTTGTTTGTGGCTAGGTCTTATTATGCTCATCAGGGAGTCGCCGTAAACCATCTCTCCTCTAGTTGTGTCTAGCCTTAACTATTATTTTCTCTTCCACCCTTTGGAGAGCCCTGCCCCTCCTTATATATGTTGAAGGGGCGGGTTACATGTGGAGTCCTATTAGGATTAGGACTAGTCTATCTTCTAATACAAACCGGATACAAGTCCAGGTCTTAACTCCTTGTAAGATAAATGTTCCTCACACCTTTCCTCGTAAACCGGCCCACCATAACATGAGATGGCCTTCTGGGCCTTGGGCCTTGTCATCCATCTAAAACACGCACCGGGTCACCAATGAGTCTTCAGGCTCATGAATCGTCATACCAGTGAACCGCCAGACACATAAGTCGCCAATCCTCTGGTGGGTTACCAACAAAACGCCAAGTCCGGCCGGGTTATACCTCAGGCCGGTTTACGCCGCGGGGTATATCCCCGACATTAGCCCCCAAGTTTAGCTTGGATTTATCCATGGTAAACTTATGCTGATCATCCTTAAGTCCTTGTCATTTCCTCCTTCTAGAAAATCCAAGTCAATAGACCAACTTCATAATCAATTTGCTTGCATAAGATATTTTGTAAATAAAGAATCCATTTGAATCGGCCTTCAATGCTCTGATTTGACAAAAATATTGGTCTTCGAAAATGTAGAACTTGCCGGTTTATCATTGCCAAAATAGCTGGGTTATAAAAACTGATGATCCCGGGTCATGACCGTTTATAGACGCCGGGTTATGATTGTTGCCAACGCCAGGTCACATAATTAATCTTCCTGATTTGCCCAAAACTGAGAATTTGAAGATGTTCCTCCTTTCTTTGCCTATTACCTGTAGCTCCCAAGTCTTAAGAGGAGAATATAGTGATAGCTTAAGACTTGTTTCAATATAAATGTTGCAATCTTGAAGAAATCCATATTGTTCATCTCAGTCACTAGCCACAACTGAATATTCCATATTATGTAGCCCCCAAGTGCCGGGTTGTCATGCTTGCAGCAACCTGGGGCTTGTAATTGCCTGATGCTCAAAAAACTTCAACCAGTGTAGCCCCCAAGGGCCGGGTCATTATACAATAATGAGCAGGGACTTTATAAATATGATCATGTAGATTTGAACAGCAACGTGTAGCCCCCAAGGGTCGGCTCAGTAAGATAATATTGAGCTGGGACTTTATATATACTTCATTGAAAATAATATCATATGATGTAACCCCCATCATGGAGCTTGAACCCACGTTCACAAGGTTAAGAGCTTTATGCTTTACCAACTGAGCAATAAACCTTTCAATATAATGGATTAAAGCTTGTGTACCTTAAATTTTTTACAGGAGCAATTAGTAGCCCCCAAGGGCCGGCTCATTATGATGTAATGAGTCGGGTCTTCAATAAGGCTGGTAAAAATGATTTTGCATTAGCCCCCAAGTGTCATCGTGCATGCTTGCAGCGACATGAGACTTGCATAGTTGATGTAATCTGAACTTGAATAATGTAGCCCCCAAGTGCCGGGTCGTAAGCCTACAGCGACTTGGGACTATTCCTTCAATTGTAGAATAAATCATATCCATTGATAATATAATATCCATTGCGCTAAAGTGACTTTGAAAACCTTAATCATAATACTGGTTACTGATAACCATAATAAAATCCAGCCATGTTGGCTATTTGAAGATTTGAATAATATAATCTGATATGAAAACCTCAATCATTCAATATCATCATGAAAATCCAGGCAAGTTTGGCTATTAGAAATTTGCATACCTTATCGGTTGACAAGTAAATCCGAAGTTTAAATACTCGGCGACTCTTGGCCGATGGCGACTTAATGTGCATTCATTGTAAGCCAGAATTTTTATAATCCGGTGGCTGATAGCCTCTGAAAAAGTCCAAAATGAATAACCCTTTTGAAGCATCAATTTTGATGAAGAGCTTGAATTTATATGTCATAATTCTGCAAATCCTGCACAAAGTGCAAATAACATATGCCCTGGCGACTTAACATCAAAAGCCGGGGTGGGTAGCCACCCGAATACATTCTTATCCCGCACACAAGCAGATCACAAGAACCCTTGGCGATATACCGCATGGCGGGTCATAATGCCCAAACACATATCCAGGGTTTATAACCAAGGCTGTAATTGAAGATAATCAAATATGACATAGATGACACCTGTAACATAGAATCACCTCGTTGGTTTAACCAACTTTTGTAGTGAGGGTGGTAACCCCAATCTTGAGTACTGATAACTCCTTCCATATTTTACCGGTTTATGATAAAACCATACTAGGTTATAATAAACACCGGATTATCCATATATAATACTGGCGACTTGTAGTCGAAACCAGACCGGGTCAATAAGCGCCGGATTATAATTGATCATATATTGACAATTTGCCGTTGAAAGTCAAGCCGGGTTAATGAACGCCGGTATATCCATGCACATATGATACATGCTATGATGATGTAATGATGATGCAATGTATGATGCAATATATGATGATGTATATGTATGATCAAGAGGGTTTAAGCTATGGTTCGGATACGACCAGAGCCCCCATGTAGTCATAATTGTGGCATTGCGCCGATCAAAAGGTGTAACTATGGTTCAAATACGACCAAGACCCCAAGTGATTTCCCTAGTGCCCTTATGCCTATCAATAGGTGTAACTATGGTTCGAACCCATAGCCCCCAAGTGATTTCCCTGGTGGCCTTATGCCTATCAAGAGGTGTAGCTATGGTTCGGATACGACCAAGCCCCCAAGTGATTTCCATGGTGCTCTTATGCCTATCAAGAGGTGTAGCTATGGTTCGGATACGATCAGAGCCCCCAAATGATTTCCCTGGTGGCCTTAAGCCTATCAAGAGGTGTGACTATGGTTCGAACATAGCCCCCAAGTGATATTGTGAGCTGTGCTCAAGGCATACCCATGTTTGAGTTGTGTTGTGCAACAGACTCTCTTTGGCCCCTTGTGATAATATTGGCTTGATAGCCGGATTACCGAAGTAACCAGAGTTGTGCTCTTATGATAATATTGGCTTGATAGCCGGATCAATATGTAATCAGAACTCCGCTTTATAAACAGAATCCCCCATGTGATCAATAATATGATAAGCCAATAAGGCAGGATAACCCATGTTTGAACCGTGCATCATGGCAACAGGTCCTCTTCGGCAACCTTTAACTTTTCTGAGAACTCAAACTTTGCGAAAGATATTTCTTCTTGAACCGGATGTTAAACCGGATATTAAGAGCTTCAAAGCTTTATGGGAAACATCTTTCCCTTGAGCCGGATTTTGAACCGGAATCTTCATTTTCAGCCGTAAATTTTCTGACGGCCTTTAAACTCGAACTTGCGAGAAGTTAATTCTTTTTTGAACCAGAAATTCTTAAACCAGATTTGAAAGCTTCAGAGCTTTGTGGGAGAACAGATTTCCCTTGAACCGGATTTTAAACCGGCATTCTTCATTTTGAACCAGAATTTTTCAGATGGCCCTTGACTTCACTGAAAACTGGCAGCATTTGCTGAGTCATATCATTGTAGCCCCCGAGTCTCAAGGTGACTCGAGGAGTTGGCTTGAGATTCTCCATATTTGACTGTGATATAAACCGACATAAATTTTATATCCTTGGTGTTGATAGCATGATGTGAATCCACAGAAGGTTGCGATGACTGCGGTGGGTTATAAATGATCCCGTATGAGTCGTATCAGCAACTCGACCAATGGTTCCTTCCAACTGGCGATTTGAAGTTAACCAAATTATAGTGGCGGCGACTTGTGCGCCTGCCCATTGGACCGTCCAGTGCAGATGGCGGCTAATAGTATATGATAATCTGCCTCCATTTTGTTGAAAGAAAAAACCAGGCTACCCAAGCCGTGACTTGCTCAAACAGCTCATGCAGACAGGTGTGGTCCGGTATGTTGATGTAGACCAGGCCGTGAGAGACGGACAACAAAGACGGCCGCATCATCAGAAGCGGCTCAGACAGATGAACCGGCCGCGGTGTTGTAAGCCGGCGCGGACGGGCGGGTCAATCGCAGGTGTTGTAAGCCGCGCAGACAAGTAAATCAGCCATGTCATGTTGATGTAGTGAACAGTTGTCCTACATCAATAGTATTGCAGACCAAGGCAAAGATAAACTGTTCTTTGACAAAAACAATATATATAAATAAAACAAACTTAGATGGATATCACCTGATGTGTTAGGGCGAAAATTATCCTCCGTGGAGTTAATGATCACCATGGTGAAGCTAAAATCAATCACGAGCGGGTCGACCGTGGGAGCCGACAGATGAGTCGACCGCGATACTATAAACCGGTGCGAACGGGAGAGTCGGCCACGGGGTCGGACGGGTAAATCGCCCATAGTGTTGTAGACCGTCGCAAACGAGCGAGTTGTCTTCCACGTTGTAAGCTGGCATGGATACGTGAACCGGCCGCGAGGGCGGACGGGCGAGTCGTCCGTGGCATTGTAAGGTGGTGCGGACGGGCGAGTCAGCTGGCATGTTTGATGTAAACTAAACCGCGACACGCGTACCCGTGGAGCCACGCGCCACAGCCGAACGTGCATCCGTGGTATAACACCACTTTTGTAATGAGTAATTTATCTGTATATAACAACACTATAGGGCAGAGTGTTTGTTTTCACAAAAAAATAATAAATATTTACTAATAAAAGGTAAACTCGATGAATATCACATGGTGCATTAGTACGACAGATGATCCATACGCAATGTCCGTAGATAACCTCTGTTCTTCTTAACAGTGCAGGATTAATCCGCCTGTCCTCTCACCAAGCAGGTACCCCAAGTGTTACGCCCTTGATGCGGCTATAGCTCCCCCGTGTCGAGGCACGACTTAGAGACATAACCGCATTGAAAGCAATGTCGCAAGTTAGGCAATCATCACAACATCCCATGTAATATATATAATAAAAGGGGGAGATACATAGTTGGCTTACACTCGCCACGTCACATCAAAGTACATAAATAGCATACATCATCCAAACACTCATGGCCCGACTATGGCGCCAAAATAGAAGAAAACCCAACATGCGACACGGTCCCGATCGAACCCCAACTGGGCACCACTACTGATCATCAGGAAAAGAGACATAGTAACACTGAGAGTCCTCGTCGGACTCCCACTTCAGCTTGTATGCGTCACCTGGAGCGGAATCACCTAGACCTGCATCTGGTGAAATAGGAATCTGTGAGCCACAGGGACTCAGCAATCTCGCACCCTCGCGATCAAGAATATTTAAGCTTATAGGAAGGGGTAGGACAAATATATGTGGAGCTGCAGCAAGCGACTAGCATATATGGTGGCTAACTTATTCGCAAAAGAGAGCGAGAAGAGAAGGCAAAGCGCGAGCGAGAATCTAGAGGAACAACCTGCGCAACCATTACTCCAACACCATGTCCACTTCCCGGACTCCGCCGAGAGGGGCCATCACGGTAACACACTCAGTTGATTCATTTTAATTAAATTAATGTTCAAGTTATCTACAACCGAACATTAACAAATTCCCATCTGCCCATAACCGCGGGCACGGCTTTCAAAAGTTCAATCCTTGCAGGGGAGTCCCAACTTAGCCCATGACAAGCTCTCACGGTCAATGAAGGAATAGACCTCCACTCGAGACATTCCGATCAGACTCGGTATCCCGGTACAACAAGACATTTTGATAGGTTAAAACAAGACCAGCAACACCGCACGAATGTGCCGACAAATCCCGATAGGAGCTGCACATATCTCTTTCTCAGGGCACACTCAGATTGTCTTAGGTACGGGTAGGCCAGCCCAGAGTTGCCCCTGGTGGCCACCGGCAGCTGACAGGTGGACCAACACTCAGAGGAGCACTGGCCCGGGGGGGGTTTAAATAAGATGACTCTCGGGCTCCGGAAACCCAAGGGAAAAAGAGGCTAGGTGGCAAATGGTAAAACCAAGGTTGGGCATTGCTAGAAAAGCTTTAATCAAGGCGAACTATCAAGGGGTTCCCATTAGAACCCAACCGCATACGGAACGCAAAAATCCGGGAACATAACACCGAGATGACGGAAACTAGGGCGGCAAAAGTGGAACAAAACACTAGGCGAGAGGCCGAGCCTTCCAACCTTTACCAAGTATATAGATGCATTAAGATAACATAACAATATAATGATATCCCAACAAGTAAATAAATGTTCCAACAAGGAACGCCTCCAATCTTCACCTGCAACTAGCAACGCTATAAGAGGGGCTGAGCAAAGCGGTAACATAGCCAATCAACGGTTTGCTAGGACATGGTGGGTTAGAGGGTCAACATGGCAATTGGGAGGCTAACAAGCAAAAGGTAGGCATCGTAGCATTGGCATAGCAAAGAGCGAGCAAACTAGCATAGCAAAGATAGTAGTGATTTCGAGGGTATGATCATCTTGCCTGCAAAGCTGTCAGAGTTGACTGGATCCTCAAAAGCAAACTCAACGGGCTCCTTGTTAGCGAACTTGTCTCCCGGCTCTACCCAAACAAGACAAACAAGCAACAAGGATACAATCAACCACGTGCAAGCTCAAACAATAAGATGCAAAGATGGTATGCTATGCGGGATGCGATGCGGGATGCAAAATGCAAGATATGACAGGAAATGCATGAACCTGTCCTCAACTTGGAAAACCAAGTGTGCCACTTGAAATATGAGATGAAATCGCTTGAAAACGATATAAAGAACGCCGGAATCGGAGTTACGGTTTGGAAATGGCAAGCGATTCAAATATGACACCGGTCTGCGATTTACAACAAGTAGGCATCTAAATGCAATGAAATGAACATGCTACAGCACTCAAACATGACAGCAAAATACATGGCAGGGACGCATTCAAGATTCTTAACAAAATACTAGCACTGAGCCATGGCCAATTCATCCATTATGAGGTTCAAACAAGCATGGCAAAAACGCAAATGGTAAACAGATCTCAGACTTAGTGAAATTAACACTTGTCTGAAATTTCAGATCATGAAGCCCTCTTCGGAGCAACAAAACAACATGATACAGGACCTGATTAAGACAAAGAAGAACATGGCATGGAGCTACTCAACAAGATTAACAAAAGACCCTTAGTGACCTTGAGCCAAAAGGGACCACAAAATATACTAACAAGCACACGAACATAGCTAAAACATAATCAGTTTTTCAGACTTAGTGAAAACTGACACATGCTGAAATTTAACTCACGAAGGCATGTAAACGAGCTCGATGCACTCACTACGGTGCAAGTCATGGCAAGGCAAGCATACATCCATTAAGAAGGCACAAAATGCAAGCTAGACATGGCAAGAACAATGGCATAGCATGCACGGATCAACTACAACATCACCGGCAAAATTGCAAATGAGTTGACAATCTGCCCAGAATCACAACGAAGCAAAAGTAGAGCTCGATTGACTCAAGCTAGGGTGCTCCATAATTGCAAACAAAGGCATGGATGGATAGAGCACTACAAGATTAACAAAACTCCTTTACTTATCATCCTCAAAAGAGGCACAGATCACTAGGAAACGGCATGAACATATGGCATCGTGAACTAAACAATCTCAGACTTAGTGAAAACTACTAAGTCCCTGAAAACAGATTTACCGGGTGCCTCACTTTGCAAGCTTGCACAAGTCACCACACACATCACAAAAATGCATGGGTTGCACCTCTGGAAAGAAGACAAAATCTTTAACAAAACATCTATACGACTCATGGGCATATCAGGCACACAACAATCATGGCAAAAATGACAAAAGTCTAAGATGATCTAGCACATCTGACAATTAACTCACGAAGCCTCCTTCTAACAGCATTTCGGGCATCAAGATGAACTCAAATGAAAATGATGCAATGTAATGAAATGATGTACTCACCAAGACGAACATTTTGATATACTATATGTCCAAATCGGAGCTACGAATGCAGAGATATCACAGGTCAAAGATAGCATAAAAATATGATGGGAGAGGGGGAAATTCAACCCTAGGGTTTTTCAGATCTGAGATCCGGATCGGCACGGATTGCGGAGGACGCCGGAGTCACTATTCCTGTTCACCGGAATCGACGGGGGAGGAGGCCAGCGGCTTGCCGGAGGGAAGGAGAGGCCCGGGGCGACGCCGGCGTGGAGGAGGACGGCGCGGGGCGGCGCGCTCGCCGGAGGGACGGCGGCGTGGAGGCGGCGGTGGATCGGCGAGGCGGCGGAGGAGCTGGCCGGCTCGGGTGGCCGGAAATGGCGGCGCGGTGGCACCGGCCACCGGAGCCGAGGGAGGCGGCGGGAGCCGGGCGGCGGGGTCCTGCGGGCGAGGAGGCGGGGCAATGTGGGCCTCAGGGGCCCCGAGCGGGCCTCGCGGGCCGGCGGCGAAGTGGGCGCGCGGGCGCCACGTGGCGTCCGGTGATTGGCGGCGGCGGATCCGGACGTTGTCCGGCGCGGGTCGGACACGTCCGGCGGCGGCGGAGAACTTTTTTTTTAGGGTAAGAGGAGGGGATCCGCGAATTTTTTGGAGGGGGTGTATATATAGGCATAGGGGGGGCTAGGAGAGTCCAAATGAGGTGCAGTTTTCGGCCACGCGATCGTGATTGAACGCTCTAAATGATGGAGCAGAGTTTGGTGGGTTTTGGGCCAAATTGAAGGGGTGTTGGGCTGCAACACACACGAGGCCTTTTCGGTCCCTTGGTTAACCGTTGGAGTATCAAACAAAGTCCAAATGATACGAAACTTGACAGGCGGTCTACCGGTAGTAATCCAAGGCCGCTTGGCAAGTCTCGGTCCAATCCGGAAATATTTAATCCCCACACACGAAAGAAAGTTAGAATTGACCACCGGAGGAGAACGAAGCGCTGGAATGCAAAACGGACAACGGGGAAAATGCTCGAATGCATGAGATGAACACGTATGCAAATGCAATGCACATGATGACATGATATGAGATGCATGACAACGAAAACAACACACGGAGACAAAGACCCGAACCCGAGAAAAAAATATAACTTAACGCCGGAAACGGCAAGAGTTGGAGTACAAATTGGGAAAGTTATATCCGGGGCGTTACAACACTCCACCAATACGAAAGGATCTCGTCCCGAGATCTAGGTCTGAAAGAACGCCGGGTACTCAGAACGGAGGTGATCCTCGCGTTCCCAGGTCGCTTCACGGTCGGAATGGTGTGACCACTTGACTTTGAGAAATTTGATTGACTTGTTGCGAGTCTTGCGTTCAGTCTCTTCGAGAATAGCAACTGGGTGCTCATGATAAGAGAGATCTTCTTGGAGCTCAATGTTCTCGAAGTTGACTGTGCGGTCTGGAGTCTTGAAGCACTTTCGAAGCTGAGAGACATGGAACACATCATGAACATTTGCAAAGTTTGAAGGAAGCTCGAGTTGATAGGCGAGGTCGCCTCTCTTGCTGACAATCTTGAAAGGTCCCACGTATCTAGGGGCAAGCTTCCCTTTGATACCGAAGCGACGAGTGCCTTTCATAGGAGAGACGCGGAGGTAAACATGATCTCCGATCTCGAAAGCCAAATCACGGTGCTTACTATCATAGTAGCTCTTCTGGTGGGATTGGGCTGCTTTGAGGTTATCACGAATGACTTTGCACATTTCTTCTGCCTCTATGATTAAGTCATTACCCAGCAGCTGACGTTCACCAGTTTCAGACCAGTTGAGAGGGGTACGGCACTTCCTGCCATACAGAATTTCAAATGGGGCCTTGCCCGAACTTGCTTGAAAACTGTTGTTGTAGGAGAATTCAGCATAAGGAAGACAATCCTCCCACTTCATGCCGAAGGAGATCACACAAGCCCTGAGCATATCTTCAAGAATCTGGTTGACACGCTCGACTTGACCGCTTGTTTGGGGATGGAAAGCTGTGCTGAAGCGGATGTTGGTGCCCATGGCCTTCTGAAAAGAATCCCAAAACTTGGAGGTGAAGATGCTGCCACGGTCTGAAGATATCACTTGAGGAATACCGTGCAGAGAGACAATTCGAGAGGTATAGAGTTCCGCCAATTGAGCTGCAGTGGTCGACTCTTTGATAGGCAGAAAGTGAGCCACTTTGGTGAGTTTGTCGATGACAACGAATATAGCATCAATGCCATGCTTGGACTTTGGAAACCCAGTCACGAAGTCCATTTCAATGTGATCAAACTTCCATTCTGGAATGGCAAGAGGTTGGAGGAGACCAGCTGGCCTTTGGTGTTCTGCCTTCACTCTTCTGCAGACATCACATTCATTCACGAATTGAGCGATCTCGCACTTCATTCGAGTCCACCAATAAGCTTGCTTGAGGTCCTGATACATCTTCGTACTCCCAGGGTGGATGGAGAGGAGAGAATTTTGAGCCTCGTTCATGATCACTTTACGAAGTTCACCTTTGGGTACAACAATTCGATCCTCGAAGAAGAGAGTGTCCTTGTCATCAAGGCGGTAGCACTTGTACTTGGACTGACTCTTAGCAATCCCAATCTTCACCTTCTTCACCATAGCATCAAGAAGCTGGGCTTGGCGAATCTGGTCTTCCAAGGTAGGAGAGACTAGAAGGTTGGCAAGGAAACCTTGAGGAACAACTTGCAGATTCAGTTTGCGGAAAGCTTCACAAAGCTCGGGTTGATAAGGCTTAAGAATCAGACTGTTGCAATACGCTTTCCTGCTCAAAGCGGCAGCAATCATATTGGCCTTGCCTGGAGTATACTCAATACTCGGATTATACTCTTGAATCATTTCGACCCATCGAGTTTGCCTGAGGTTGAGATTAGGCTGAGTGAAGATGTACTTGAGACTCTTGTGATCAGTGAAAATGTCCACTTTTCTTCCCAATAGAAGATGTCTCCAAGTCAAAAGAGCATGCACAACTGCCGCCAACTCGAGATCATGAGTGGGGTAGTTCTTCTCATTAGGCTTCAACTGGCGAGAGGTATAAGCAACAACTTTCTTCTCTTGCATCAACATTGCGCCAAGACCTTGGAGAGAGGCATCACAAAAGACCTCGTACGGTTTGGATTCATCAGGCGGAGTCAGAACTGGAGCAGTGATCAACTTCTCTTTCAAAGTGTGGAAAGCAATATCACACTCCGGAGACCAAACGTACTTGACGTGCTTCTGGAGAAGATTAGAGAGAGACTTCGCGATCTTAGAAAAGTTTTCAACAAATCTTTGGCAATAGCTTGCGAGACCGAGGAAACTGCGGAGTTGCTTCACATTCTGAGGAGGTTCCCAATTCACAATTGCAGACACCTTCTCAGGATTCATGGCAATGCCCTTGGCAGAGATGATATGACCAAGATAAAGAACCTCATCGAGCCAAAATTCACACTTGGAGAACTTGGCGTAGAATTGATGTTCCCTGAGCTTATCAAGAACCAAACGCAAGTGTTTGGCATGATCTTCCTTGTTCTTGGAGAACACCAGAATGTCGTCGAGATAGACCAAAACGAAGTCATTGGTGTAGGCGTTGAAAATGAAGTTCATCATGCGAGAGAACGTCGGAGGAGCGTTGACGAGGCCAAAAGACATGACAGTGTTTTCATATGAACCAAAGCTTGTCCTAAAAGCCGTCTTGGGAATATCTTGTTCACGGATACGAATCTGATGATAACCCATACGGAGATCAAGCTTGGAGAATACTTCAGCACCTTTGAGTTGTTCGAACAGCTCATTGATGTTGGGAAGTGGGTATTTGTTCTTGATGGTCTTCTTGTTCAATGGACGGTAATCAACACAAAGTCGGTCCGATCCATCCTTCTTCTTCACAAAAAGAACACCACAACCCCACGGAGAAGAACTAGGCCGGATGAGACCCATTCTCTCTTGCTCATCGAGTTGTTTCTTCAGCTCCTTCAACTCTTCAGGTCTGAGCTTGTAAGGACGTTTGCACACAGGTTCCGTACCGGGCTCAAGATCAATAACGAATTCAACTGGCCGGTGCGGAGGCATTCCTGGAAGCTCTTCTGGAAAGATGTCTTGATATTCGCAAACGACTGGAATTTGCGAGATGGCATTGAGTTCACCCTTCTCATTGAGAGAAAACAGACGGATGGTATCATCACGAGCGGCAAAGACAATTACATCCTCAGACGAATGAGTTAATTAAATCTGCCTGGCTGCACAATCAAGCTGAGCCTTGTGCTTAGAGAGCCAATCCATTCCGAGAATAAGATCAATATCTGAGTCACCAAGTGATCAGACGTCCACCTCTGGAATCCTTGTACTTCTGGAACCATTCTGCAGCCTGATCTTTGAGTTGGAAGGAAGCGAACTTGACAAAATCTTCAGGCCTGACGTTGCTGCACTCAAAATGCTTACCCAGATCCACAAGCCAATCGTCAGCATCGGATGCCTCAACACAATTGCTGAACGTCTTTGGCCCATTAGGAAGGAACTGGTTCAGTGTAGCAAAACGATTCTGATTATTGCCTTGATTCCCTTGACTGCCTTGATTGCGCTCTTGGAGAATCTGCATGATCAACTGTGTGTTTGCATTGGTTGCGGCCATCACAGCTTGCCATGCCTCCGGAGGAGGTGGAGGTGGTGGCGGATCTTGATTCTGGTTCTGACTGGTGCTCTTAGCGGGAGCCATCCTGAAGAGGTTAACCACCGTTAGCACATAGACAGATAAAAGAAGCTGAAACCAATGGAATGAAAATTGCAACATAAAGTCTTCACATCCGAACAAAATGAACAAATGCATTTCTCTTGAAGTGGTCACATATCCCTAAATTGCGAAGCCACGTAGAATGAAGGTCGAAGAAGTAAATCAACAAGGTACGGATCAAGAACGAATAATCGGTAAGAAATCCCAATCTCAAACCAATATCCATGGAAGAAGAACTAGAGCTACGAGAATTCCCACCTATGAAACTCCCGAAACTTTCCGGTTATGCAATCAGGTGTTGGGGATACAGGGGAAGCATAATATCTCACCCAAACTAGCAATTCCTACATCCAGTTGTATCCATCCTTCAACACATAACCAAGAAACCTTCGGAAACCATCTACCTCAACCTTCGAAAAGCATCTGTTATACAAGTTATGGCGATACTCCCGAACTCCCGCCCCAGTACTGGGTGGCGTCGAGGATATCTCACCAACGAACTGCATAAAAGAGATTTTCAATGTCGGTGAAAATATCTCAAGTATTCCAGAATTCCAACGATAAAATTATGATGACAACACCTCAGAGCTCAACTCCCCGGGACACTTCCACTAAACCCCTGACAGGAGGCACCAAGACAATGTTCTCATCATAAAACCATCGGAACGATTCCAAGATACTCGCGTGATCCTAAATTTTTTTTTTGTGAAATTTGAGAAGAGAAGAGTCAAAACTCTACGTCAGGATGCCTTACCAGAGCGATGAGGAGACTAGGAAGTAAAAAGAATTCCTAAGCTCTCCGATATATATAATTCCTAAATGACTCAAAACATTTTTCTAGACACAACTCGGCTGCTAAAAACGATCAAGCAATGGGGCTCCTAAGGTCGGGGAAGGCTCTGATTACCAACTTGTTACGCCCTCGATGCGGCTATAGCTCTCCCGTGTCGAGGCACGACTTAGAGACATAACCACATTGAAAGCAATGTCGCAAGTTAGGCAATCATCACAACATCCCATGTAATATATATAATAAAAGGGGGAGATACATAGTTGGCTTACACTCGCCATGTCACATCAAAGTACATAAATAGCATACATCATCCAAACACTCATGGCCCGACTATGGCGCCACAATAGAAGAAAACCCAACATGCGACACGGTCCCGATCAAACCCCAACTGGGCACCGCTACTGATCATCAGGAAAAGAGACATAGTAACGCTGAGAGTCCTCGTCGAACTCCCACTTGAGCTCGTATGCGCCACCTGGAGCGGAATCACCTGGACCTGCATCTGGTGAAATAGGAATCTGTGAGCCACAGGGACTCAGCAATCTTGCACCCTCGCGATCAAGACTATTTAAGCTTATAGGAAGGGGTAAGACAAATATATGTGGAGCTGCAGCAAGCGACTAGCATATATGGTGGCTAACTTATTCGCAAAAGAGAGCGAGAAGAGAAGGAAAAGCGCGAGCGAGAATCTAGATGAACAACCTGCGCAACCATTACTCCAACACCGTGTCCACTTCCCGGACTCCGTCGAGAGGGGCCATCACGGTAACACACTTAGTTGATTCATTTTAATTAAATTAATGTTCAAGTTATCTACAACCGGACATTAACAAATTCCCATCTGCCCATAACCGCGGGCACGGCTTTCGAAAGTTCAATCCCTGCAAGGGAGTCCCAACTTAGCCCATGACAAGCTCTCACGGTCAACGAAGGAATAGACCTCCACCCGAGACATTCTGATCGGACTCGGTATCCCGGTACAACAAGACATTTCGACAGGTTAAAACAAGACCAGCAACACCGCCCGAATGTGCCGACAAATCCCGATAGGAGCTGCACATATCTCTTTCTTAGGGCACACTCAGATTGTCTTAGGTACGGGTAGGCCAGCCCAGAGTTGCCCCTGGTGGCCACCGGCAGCTGACAGGTGGACCAACACTCAGAGGAGCACTGGCCCGGGGGGGTTTAAATAAGATGACCCTCGGGCTCCGGAAACCCAAGAGAAAAAGAGGCTAGGTGGCAAATGGTAAAACCAAGGTTGGGCATTGCTAGAAAAGCTTTAATCAAGGCGAACTATCAAGGGGTTCCCATTATAACCCAACCGCGTAAGGAACGCAAAAATCCGGGAACATAACACCGAGATGACGGAAACTAGGGCGGCAAGAGTGGAACAAAACACTAGGCGAGAGGCCGAGCCTTCCACCCTTTACCAAGTATATAGATGCATTAAGATAACATAGCAATATAATGATATCCCAACAAGTAAATAAATGTTCCAACAAGGAACGCCTCCAATCTTCACCTGCAACTAGCAGCGCTATAAGAGGGGCTGAGCAAAGCGGTAACATAGCCAATCAACGGTTTGCTAGGACATGGTGGGTTAGAGGGTCAACATGGCAATTGGGAGGCTAACAAGCAAAAGGTAGGCATCGTAGCATTGGCATAGCAAAGAGCGAGCAAACTAGCATAGCAAAGATAGTAGTGATTTCGAGGGTATGATCATCTTGCCTGCAAAGCTGTCAGAGTTGACTGGATCCTCAAAAGCAAACTCAACGGGCTCCTCGTTAGCGAACTCGTCTCCCGTCTCTACCCAAACAAGACAAACAAGCAACAAGGATACAATCAACCACGTGCAAGCTCAAACAATAAGATGCAAAGATGGTATGCTATGCGGGATGCGATGCGGGATGCAAAATGCAAGATATGACAGGAAATGCATGAACCTGGCCTCAACTTGGAAAACCAAGTGTGCCACTGGAAAGATGAGATGAAATCGCTTGAAAACAATATAAAGAACGCCGGAATCGGGGTTACGGTTTGGAAATGGCAAGCGATTCAAATATGACACCGGTCTGCGATTTACAACAAGTAGGCATCTAAATGCAATCAAATGAACATGCTACAGCACTCAAACATGACCACAAAATACATGGCAGGGATGCATTCAAGATGTTTAACAAAATACTAGCACTGAGCCATGTCCAATTGATCCATTATGAGGTTCAAACAAGCATGGCAAAAACGCAAATGGTAAACAGATCTCAGACTTAGTGAAATTAACACTTGTCTGAAATTTCAGATCATGAAGCCCTCTTCGGAGCAACAAAACAACATGATACAGAACCTGATTAAGACAAAGAAGAACATGGCATGGAGCTACTCAACAAGATTAACAAAAGACCCTTAGTGACCTTGAGCCAAAAGGGACCACAAAATATACTAACAAGCACACGAACATAGCTAAAACATAATCAGTTTTCAGACTTAGTGAAAACTGACACATGCTGAAATTTAACTCACGAAGGCATGTAAACGAGCTCGATGCACTCACTACGGTGCAAGTCATGGCAAGGCAAGCATACATCCATTAAGAAGGCACAAAATGCAAGCTAGACATGGCAAGAACAATGCCATAGCATGCACGGATCAACTACAACATCACCGGCAAAATTGCAAACGAGTTGACAATCTGCACAGAATCACAACGAAGCAAAAGTAGAGCTCGATTGACTCAAGCTAGGGTGCTCCATAATTGCAAACAAAGGCATGGATGGATAGAGCACTATAAGATTAACAAAACTCCTTTACTTATCATCCTCAAAAGAGGCATGGATCACTAGGAAATGGCATGAACATATGGCATCGTGAACTAAACAATCTCAGACTTAGTGAAAACTACGAAGTCCCTGAAAACAGATTTACCGAGTGCCTCACTTTGCAAGCTTGCACAAGTCACCACACACATCACAAAAATGCATGGGTTGCACCTCTGGAAAGAAGACAAAATCTTTAACAAAACATCTATACGACTCATGGGCATATCAGGCACACAACAATCATGGCAAAATGACAAAAGTCTAAGATGATCTAGCAGATCTGACAATTAACTCAAGAAGCCTCCTTCTAACAGCATTTCGGGCATCAAGATGAACTCAAATGAAAATGATGCAATGTAATGAAATTATGTACTCACCAAGACGAACATTTTTATATACTATATGTCCAAATCGGAGCTACGGATGCGGAGATATCACAGGTCAAAGATTGCATAAAAATATGATGGGAGAGGGGGAAATTCAACCCTAGTGTTTTTCATATCTGAGATCCGGGTCGGCACGGATTACGGAGCACGCCGGAGTCACTGTTCCTGTTCACCGGAATCGACGGGGGAGGAGGCCGGCGGCTTGCCGGAGGGAAGGAGAGGCCCGGGGCGACACCGGCGTGGAGGAGGACGGCGCGGGGCGGCGCACTCGCCGGAGGGACGGCGGCGTGGAGGCAGCGGTGGATCGGCAAGGCGGCGGAGGAGCTGGCCGGCTCGGGTGGCCGGAAATGGTGGCGCGGTGGCGCCGGCCACCGGTGCCGAGGGAGGCGGCGGGAGCCGGGCGGCGGGGTCTTGCGGGCGAGGAGGCGGGGCGATGTGGACCTCGGGGGCCCCGAGCGGGCCTCGCGGGCCAGCGGCGGCGAAGTGGGCACGCGGGCGCCACGTGGCGTCCGGTGATTGGCGGCGGCGGATCCGGACGTTGTCCGGCGCGGGTCGGACACGTCCGGCGGCGGCGGAGATCTTTTTTTTAGGTTAAGAGGAGGGGATCCGCGAATTTTTTGGAGGGGGTGTATATATAGGCATAGGGGGGCTAGGAGAGTCCAAATGAGGTGCGGTTTTTGGCCACGCGATCGTGATTGAACGCTCTAGATGATGGAGCAGAGTTTGGTGGGTTTTGGGCCAAATTGAAGGGGTGTTGGGCTGCAACACACACGAGGCCTATTCGGTCCCTTGGTTAACCGTTGGAATATCAAACAAAGTCCAAATGATATGAAACTTGACAGGCGGTCTACCGGTAGTAAACCAAGGCTGCTTGGCAAGTCTTGGTCCAATCCGGAAATATTTAATCCCCACACACGAAAGAAAGTTAGAATTGACCACCGGAGGAGAACGAAGCGCCGGAATGCAAAACGGACAACGGGGAAAATGCTCGAATGCATGAGATGAACACGTATGCAAATGCAATGCACATGATGACATGATATGAGATGCATGACAACGAAAACAACACACGGAGACAAAGACCCGAACCCGAGAAAAAAATATAACTTAACGCCGGAAACGGCAAGAGTTGGAGTACAAATTGGGAAAGTTATATCCGGGGCGTTACAACACTCCACCACTAGGAAAGGATCTCGTCCCGAGATCTAGGACTGAAAGAACGTCGGGTACTCAGAACGGAGGTGATCCTCGCGTTCCCAGGTAGCTTCACGGTCGGAATGGTGTGACCACTTGACTTTGAGAAATTTGATTGACTTGTTGCGAGTCTTGCGTTCAGTCTCTTCGAGAATAGCAACTGGGTGCTCACGATAAGAGAGATCTTCTTGGAGCTCAATGTTCTCGAAGTTGACTGTGCGGTCAGCAGTCTTGAAGCACTTTCGAAGCTGAGAGACATGGAACACATCATGAACATTTGCAAAGTTTGAAGGAAGCTCGAGTTGATAGGCGAGGTCGCCTCTCTTGCTGACAATCTTGAAAGGTCCCACGTATCTAGGGGCAAGCTTCCCTTTGATACCGAAGCGACGAGTACCTTTCATAGGAGAGACGCGGAGGTAAACATGATCTCCGATCTCGAAAGCCAAATCACGGTGCTTACTATCATAGTAGCTCTTCTGGTGGGATTGGGCTACTTTGAGGTTATCACGAATGACTTTGCACATTTATTCTGCCTCTGTGATTAAGTCATTACCCAGCAGCTGACGTTCACCGGTTTCAGACCAGTTGAGAGGGGTACGGCACTTCCTGCCATACAGAATTTCAAATGAGGCCTTGCCCGAACTTGCTTGAAAACTATTGTTGTAGGAGAATTCAGCATAAGGAAGACAATCCTCCCACTTCATGCCGAAGGAGATCACACAAGCCCTGAGCATATCTTCAAGAATCTGGTTGACACGCTCGACTTGACCACTTGTTTGGGGATGGAAAGTTGTGCTGAAGCGGATGTTGGTGCCCATGGCCTTCTGAAAAGAATCCCAAAACTTGGAGGTGAAGATGTTGCCACGGTCTGAAGATATCACTTGAGGAATACCGTGCAGAGAGACAATTCGAGAGGTATAGAGTTCCGCCAATTGAGCTGCAGTGGTCGACTCTTTGATAGGCAGAAAGTGAGCCACTTTGGTGAGTTTGTCGATGACAATGAATATAGCATCATTGCCACGCTTGGACTTTGGAAACCCAGTCACGAAGTCCATTTCAATGTGATCAAACTTCCATTCTGGAATGGCAAGAGGTTGGAGGAGACCAGCTGGCCTTTGGTGTTCTGCCTTCACTCTTCTGCAGACATCACATTCATTCACGAATTGAGCGATCTCGCACTTCATTCGAGTCCACCAATAAGCTTGCTTGAGGTCCTGATACATCTTCGTACTCCCAGGGTGGATGGAGAGGAGAGAATTTTGAGCCTCGTTCATGATCACTTTACGAAGTTCACCTTTGGGTACAACAATTCGATCCTCGAAGAAGAGAGTGTCCTTGTCATCAAGGCGGTAGCACTTGTACTTGGACTAACTCTTAGCAATCCCAATCTTCACCTTCTTCACCATAGCATCAAGAAGCTGGGCTTGGCGAATCTGGTCTTCCAAGGTAGGAGAGACTAGAAGGTTGGCGAGGAAACCTTGAGGAACAACTTGCAGATTCAGTTTGCGGAAAGCTTCACAAAGCTCGGGTTGATAAGGCTTAAGAATCAGACTGTTGCAATACGCTTTCCTGCTCAAAGCGGCAGCAATCATATTGGCCTTGCCTGGAGTATACTCAATACTCGGATTATACTCTTGAATCATTTCGACCCATCGAGTTTGCCTGAGGTTGAGATTAGGCTGAGTGAAGATGTACTTGAGACTCTTGTGATCAGTGAAAATGTCCACTTTTCTTCCCAATAGAAGATGTCTCCAAGTCAAAAGAGCATGCACAACTGCCGCCAACTCGAGATCATGAGTGGGGTAGTTCTTCTCATTAGGCTTCAACTGGCGAGAGGTATAAGCAACAACTTTCTTCTCTTGCATCAACATTGCGCCAAGACCTTGGAGAGAGGCATCACAAAAGACCTCGTACGGTTTGGATTCATCAGGCGGAGTCAGAACTGGAGCAGTGATCAACTTCTCTTTCAAAGTGTTGAAAGCAATATCACACTCCGGAGACCAAACGTACTTGACGTGCTTCTGGAGAAGATTAGAGAGAGGCTTCGCGATCTTAGAAAAGTTTTCAACAAATCTTCGGCAATAGCTTGAGAGACCGAGGAAACTCCGGAGTTGCTTCACATTCTGAGGAGGTTCCCAATTCACAATTGCAGACACCTTCTCAGGATTCACGGCAATGCCCTTGGCAGAGATGATATGACCAAGATAAAGAACCTCATCGAGCCAAAATTCACACTTGGAGAACTTGGCGTAGAATTGATGTTCCCTGAGCTTATCAAGAACCAAACGCAAGTGTTTGGCATGATCTTCCTTGTTCTTGGAGAACACCAGAATGTCGTCGAGATAGACCAAAAAGAAGTCATTGGTGTAGGCGTTGAAAATGAAGTTCATCATGCGAGAGAACGTCGGAGGAGCGTTGACGAGGCCAAAAGACATGACAGTGTATTCATATGAACCAAAGCTTGTCCTAAAAGCCGTCTTGGGAATATCTTGTTCACGGATACGAATCTGATGATAACCCATACGGAGATCAAGCTTGGAGAATACTTGAGCACCTTTGAGTTGTTCGAACAGCTCATTGATGTTGGGAAGTGGGTATTTGTTCTTGATGGTCTTCTTGTTCAATGGACGGTAATCAACACAAAGTCGGTCCGATCCATCCTTCTTCTTCACAAAAAGAACACCACAACCCCACGGAGAAGAACTAGGCCGGATGAGACCCATTCTCTCTTGCTCATCGAGTTGTTTCTTCAACTCTTCAGGTCCGAGCTTGTAAGGACGTTTGCACACGGGTTCCGTACCGGGCTCAAGATCAATAACGAATTCAACTGGTCGGTGCGGAGGCATTCCTGGAAGCTCTTCTGGAAAGATGTCTTGATATTCGCAAACGACTGGAATTTGCGAGATGGCATTGAGTTCACCCTTCTCATTGAGAGAAAACAGACGGATGGTATCATCACGAGCGGCAAAGACAATTACATCCTCAGACGAATGAGTCAATTGAATCTGCCTGGCTGCGCAATCAAGCTGAGCCTTGTGCTTAGAGAGCCAATCCATTCCGAGAATAAGATCAATATCCGAGTCACCAAGAACCGTAGGAGAAGCCAGAAACTTGTAGTCACCCAAAGTGATAGTAACATCCGGAGCAATGGAGTTAGCATGCATGCACCTACCAGGAGAGACAACTGCTAATGGACTAGGCAAAATTTGCTGAGCCAAACCATGCCTAGATGTAAATGGCCTCGAGATGAAACAATGCGATGCACCAGTTTCGAAAAGTACTTTTGTGGGAACATCGTTAACAGGAAGGTTACCCATGATGGCATCTGACAAATCCTCTACCTGAGATGCGTTCATCAAATTGAACTTGGCGTGCTTGGGGTTATGCTTGACCACAGCTGTACTTGCCAACCTGACAGGAGGAGGAGGAGGAAGACGCCTCTGGTTGAAACACTTGTAGGCATAGTGACCCTTTTCTTGGCACTTGTTGCATGTGACCTCTGAAAGCGGACGGTGGTACGGAGCACTCGATCTTGGAGGTTGAGACGAAGACTTGTTCTGAAAGCCAGGGTTGGGTGGGTGGGAAGAACCACTACCACTTTTGCTCTTCTGCTGATACGGCTGCCGGAACGGAGGAGGTGGAAACCAAAACTTCTACTGCTTGGCCACTTGAGTAGAGGAAGAAGGAGTAGCATCTCTAGCTCGCTTCTTGGAAGCATCACACCTCAACTGAGCAGCCTCTTGCTTCAGTGCCATGTTGTAGAACTCATCGTATCTCAACGGCTCAAAAAGGGCAAGAGCGAGCTGAATTTCTTCTCTGAGACCACCCCTGAACTGGTATATCATGCTCTTTTCATCAGGTACGTCCTGCTTGGCAAAGCGGGCGAGCTTCTGGAACAACTTGTTGTAGTCATAGAGAGACAAAGAGCCTTGCTTCAGATTGCGGAATTCCTGACGCTTACTCTCAACCACACTTTGAGGGATGTGATGAGCTTGGAAATCTTGACGGAAATAATCCCAAGTGATTAGACGTCCACCTCTGGAATCCTTGTACTGCTGGAACCATTCTGCAGCCTGATCTTTGAGTTGGAAGGAAGCGAACTTGACAAAATCTTCAGGCCTGACGTTGCTGCACTCAAAATGCTTACCCAGATCCACAAGCCAATTGTCAGCATCGGATGCCTCAACACAATTGCTGAACGTCTTTGGCCCATTAGCAAGGAACTGGTTCAGTGTAGCAAAATGATTCTGATTGTTGCCTTGATTCCCTTGACTGCCTTGATTGCGCTCTTGGAGAATCTGCATGATCAACTGTGTGTTTGCATTGGTTGCGGCCATCACAGCTTGCCATGCCTCCGGAGGAGGTGGAGGTGGTGGCGGATCTTGATTCTGGTTCTGACTGGTGCTCTTAGCGGGAGCCATCCTGAAGAGGTTAACCACCGTTAGCACATAGACAGATAAAAGAAGCTGAAACCAACGGAATGAAAATTGCAACATAAAGTCTTCACGTCCGAACAAAATGAACGAATGCATTTCTCTTGAAGTGGTCACATATCCCTAAATTGCGAAGCCACGTAGAATGAAGGTCGAAGAAGTAAATCAACAAGGTACGGATCAAGAACAAATAATCGGTAAGAAATCCCAATCTCAAACCAATATCCGTGGAAGAAGAACTAGAGCTACGAGAAATCCCACCTATGAAACTCCCGAAACTTCCCGGTTATGCAATCAGGTGTTGGGGATACAGGGGAAGCATAATATCTCACCCAAACTAGCAATTCCTACATCCAGCTGTATCCATCCTTCAACACATAACCAAGAAACCTTCGAAAACCATCTACCTCAACCTTCGAAAAGCATCCGTTATACAAGTTATGGCGATACTCCCGAACTCCCGCCCCAGTACTGGGTGGCGTCGAGGTTATCTCACCAACGAACTGCATAAAAGAGATTTTCGATGTCGGTGAAAATATCTCAAGTATTCCATAATTGCAACGATAAAATTATGATGACAACACCTCAGAGCTCAACTCCCCGGGACACTTCCACTAAACCCCTGACAGGAGGCACCAAGACAATGTTCTCATCATAAAACCATCGGGATGATTCCAAGATACTCGCGTGATCCTAAATTTTTTTTTGTGAAATTTGAGAAGAGAAGAGTCAAAACTCTACGTCAGGATGCCTTACCAGAGCGATGAGGAGACTAGGAAGTAAAAAGAATTCCTAAGCTCTCCGATATATAATTCCTAAATGACTCAAAACATTTTTCTAGACACAACTCGGCTGCTAAAAACGATCAAGCAATGGGGCTCCTAAGGTCGGGGAAGGCTCTGATTACCAACTTGTTACGCCCTCGATGCGGCTATAGCTCCCCCATGTCGAGGCACGACTTAGAGACATAACCGCATTGAAAGCAATGTCGCAAGTTAGGCAATCATCACAACATCCCATGTAATATATATAATAAAAGGGGGAGATACATAGTTGGCTTACACTCGCCACGTCACATCAAAGTACATAAATAGCATACATCATCCAAACACTCATGGCCCGACTACGGCGCCAAAATAGAAGAAAACCCAACATGCGACACGGTCCCGATCAAACCCCAACTGGGCACCACTACTGATCATCAGGAAAAGAGACATAGTAACGCTGAGAGTCCTCGTCGAACTCCCACTTGAGCTCGTATGCGTCACCTAGAGCGGAATCACCTGGACCTGCATCTGGTGAAATAGGAATCTGTGAGCCACAGGGACTCAGCAATCTCGCACCCTCGTGATCAAGACTATTTAAGCTTATAGGAAGGGGTAAGACAAATATATGTGGAGCTGCAGCAAGCGACTAGCATATATGGTGGCTAACTTATTCGCAAAAGAGAGCGAGAAGAGAAGGCAAAGCGCGAGCGAGAATCTAGAGGAACAACCTGCGCAACCATTACTCCAACACCGTGTCCACTTCCCGGACTCCGCCGAGAGGGGCCATCACGGTAACACACTTAGTTGATTCATTTTAATTAAATTAATGTTCAAGTTATCTACAACCGGACATTAACAAATTCCCATCTGCCCATAACCGCGGGCACGGCTTTCGAAAGTTCAATCCCTGTAGGGGAGTCCCAACTTAGCCCATGACAAGCTCTCACGGTCAACGAAGGAATAGACCTCCACCCGAGACATTCCGATCAGACTCGGTATCCCGGTACAACAAGACATTTCGACAGGTTAAAACAAGACCAGCAACACCGCCCGAATGTGCCGACAAATCCCGATAGGAGCTGCACATATCTCTTTCTCAGGGCACACTCAGATTGTCTTAGGTACGGGTAGGCCAGCCCAGAGTTGCCCCTGGTGGCCACCGGCAGCTGACAGGTGGACCAACACTCAGAGGAGCACTGGCCCGGGGGGGTTTAAATAAAATGACCCTCGGGCTCCGGAAACCCAAGGGAAAAAGAGGCTACGTGGCAAATGGTAAAACCAAGGTTGGGCATTGCTGGAAAAGCTTTAATCAAGGCGAACTATCAAGAGGTTCCCATTATAACCCAACCGCGTAAGGAACGCAAAAATCCGGGAACATAACACCGATATGACAGAAACTAGGGCGGCCAGAGTGGAACAAAACACTAGGCGAGAGACCGAGCCTTCCACCCTTTACCAAGTATATAGATGCATTAAGATAACATAGCAATATAATGATATCCCAACAAGTAAATAAATGTTCCAACAAGGAATGCCTCCAATCTTCACCTGCAACTAGCAACGCTACAAGAGGGGCTGAGCAAAGCGGTAACATAGCCAATCAACGGTTTGCTAGGACATGGTGGGTTAGAGGGTCAACATGGCAATTGGGAGGCTGACAAGCAAAAGGTAGGCATCGTAACATTGGCATAGCAAAGAGCGAGCAAACTAGCATAGCAAAGATAGTAGTGATTTTGAGGGTATGATCATCTTGCCTGCAAAGCTGTCACAGTTGACTGGATCCTCAAAAGCAAACTCAACGGGCTCCTCGTTAGCAAACTCGTCTCCTGGCTCTACCCAAACAAGACAAACAAGCAACAAGGATACAATCAACCACGTGCAAGCTCAAACAATAAGATGCAAAGATGGTATGCTATGCGGGATGCGATGCGGGATGCAAAATGCAAGATATGACAGGAAATGCATGAACCTGGCCTCAACTTGGAAAACCAAGTGTGCCACTTGAAAGATGAGATGAAATCGCTTGAAAACGATATAAAGAACACCGGAATCGGAGTTACGGTTTGGAAATGGCAAGCGATTCAAATATGACACCGGTCTGCGATTTACAACAAGTAGGCATCTAAATGCAATGAAATGAACATGTTACAGCACTCAAACATGACAACAAAATACATGGCAGGGATGCATTCAAGATGCTTAACAAAAGACTAGCACTGAGCCACGGCCAATTCATCCATTATGAGGTTCAAACAAGCATGGCAAAAACGCAAATGGTAAACAGATCTCAGACTTAGTGAAATTAACACTTGTCTGAAATTTCAGATCATGAAGCCCTCTTCGGAGCAACAAAACAACATGATACAGGACCTGATTAAGACAAAGAAGAACATGGCATGGAGCTACTCAACAAGATTAACAAAAGACCCTTAGTGACCTTGAGCCAAAAGGGACCACAAAATATACTAACAAGCACACGAACATAGCTAAAACATAATCAGTTTTCAGACTTAATGAAAACTGACACATGCTGAAATTTAACTCACGAAGGCATGTAAACGAGCTCGATGCACTCACTACGGTGCAAGTCATGGCAAGGCAAGCATACATCCATTAAGAAGGCACAAAATGCAAGCTATACATGGCAAGAACAATGGCATAGCATGCACGGATCAACTACAACATCACCGGCAAAATTGCAAACGAGTTGACAATCTGCCCAGAATCACAACGAAGCAAAAGTAGAGCTCGATTGACTCAAGCTAGGGTGCTCCATAATTGCAAACAAAGGCATGGATGGATAGAGCACTACAAGATTAACAAAACTCCTTTACTTATCATCCTCAAAAGAGGCACGGATCACTAGGAAACGGCATGAACATATGGCATTGTGAACTAAACAATCTCAGACTTAGTGAAAACTACTAAGTCCCTGAAAACAGATTTACCGGGTGCCTCACTTTGCAAGCTTGCACAAGTCACCACACACATCACAAAAATGCATGGGTTGCACCTCTGGAAAGAAGACAAAATCCTTAATAAAACATCTATAGGACTCATGGGCATATCAGGCACACAACAATCATGGCAAAAATGACAAAAGTCTAAGATGATCTAGCAGATCTGACAATTAACTCACGAAGCCTCCTTCTAACAGCATTTCGGGCATCAAGATGAACTCAAATGAAAATGATGCAATGGAATGAAATGATGTACTCATCAAGACGAACATTTTGATATACTATATGTCCAAATCGGAGCTACGGATGCGGAGATATCACAGATCAAAATTTGCATAAAAATATGATGGGAGAGGGGGAAAGTCAACCCTAGGGTTTTTCAGATCTGAGATCCGGATCGGCACGGATTTCGGAGCACGCCGGAGTAGAGATGGCAATGGGTACCCATTACCCGCGTACCCGCCGGGTAAAAACCCTATTAGGGTAAGGGTATGAGATAAAAAATTACCCATGGGTATATAAATAGAAAAATATTAAACCCATCGGGCAGAGTGGGTATGGGTATGGGATAGCATAACCCATACCCGTGTACCCATATACCCACGTAAAATCTGTTAAGTGGGCCTTCACTAATCACTACTCATATATCTAATCTAACTTCCCACAAAATCAGTCTATGTAGTCCACGAGATACATGTAGCCCACATACACACGTACATGGAATGATAGAACATAGAAGGAATCTGTGTGATTAGGGTGATTTGGCTTTGGTGAATAATGAATAGAGATCACGTCCATATTCTGAGAGACGGAGATTGATATCCTTCTGTCTCCTCCTGATCTCATCTCGGCTCCTCGCCTCCTCGGGCATCCCTAGTCCCCGCCGCCATTGTGTCCAGCTACTCGCTACCTCGCCGTCGCCAGCGCTTCAGCCGCTCGGACGCCATGGATCTTGGGGATGAGGACCATAGCTTGCGCGAGGACGGCGACCAGGAGAAGGAGATGCAACTCACGCTCATGCGGACTGAGTCAGACGGCGGCAACCACCAGGGCCAGGAGCATGGGCATGGCGCGGCTACCCTGGTCCCAAGCCTAACACCATCGTTGGGTGGTGCCGTCCGTCTCCGTCCGCCAGGAAAGGGCCAAGCCCCGGGCCGACGTAAAGGACTTCTACCTCCTGCCTCGGCGTCCAAGGTGCAGCCCCGTCGCAACACTTCAAGCCGGCCGCCTCGCCCTAGCCCGCTTAGTCGATCCTCTACTGTCACCAAGCACAAGAACAAAAGCAAGGCTATTTTGGCTTGGTGAGTTTGAATTTTGTGTATGATTTTATGCATTCGTAGACTATACATAGATGTATAGATATGTGATGATACGATGTTTTTTTCCTGCATATATAAGTTGATAAGTATTGGTTTTCTGCCTATGCATGATGTATATATCTGTTGTGATGAATGAGATCTTTTTATATAAGAGAAAAATGTATTTGTTACTGAGATGAGCTCAGCGTAGCAAATTGTGTGCTAGTACGTACATCAGACCCTATGTGATTTTTTAGCGTTGTAATAGCAGAGATAGAATCGGTGGTGGTAGATTTTAGATCTATTTAATGTGAGGTGGTAACTGATTGTTTCTTCTTTTGTAAGCATGTACCTTCCCAGGGGTAAAAATGCAGAGACATTCTAACTTGTTTCAGACTATTTACAGTTAACAAAATACAGTAAGATTCAGGCCCATTTAAGACAACACTGTAGATGCACGTTTTGGTCAGAAAAATGATGAGTTGCAGTTAATAAAAACACAAAGTGCTATACAAATTGAAATTAACTCTGCCTGCAAAATAAAATCGTTCGACCGAAAAGAAAGTAATGCTGAAAACAAAAAATTAACTATTTATAGTTGCTGCGATGAATACACTTTTTTTGCATATATATATAGATGATATGTACAGATGTTACGATGCATATATGACCATCGTACTTTCAGTGCACATATAGAATCAAGTATTATATTAAGAAGACTACAAGAATTTGATGTATTTTTTCATTTATGCTCCTTTTGCAGTGGTACAAGTTCAACCAGCCAAGTAGATGCTCCTTGTGACGCATCTGCCCCAATGGATGAAGATGCAGATCATGTCATTCTTTCAGATGATGAAGATGGACAGGAGGAGGAGGTGGAAGAGGTCAATGAAGCAGGCAAACGGAAGCTAACTTCTAAAGTTTGGTTGGAAATGAAGAAGATGAGGATCAATGGACAATGGAAAGCAAAGTGTAACTATTGTCACAAGGAACTTGCTTTAGGACCTAGAGCAGGCACAAAGCATCTTGCTTCTCATCTAAAGATTTGTACTCTCAAGATGTTGAAGATGAAGGGAGGCAAAACATTGAGTCAGCCATCATTGAGGATGAATGCTAAGGAGGACGGTAACGTTTTTTTGGAGAGCTATACGTTTGATCAAGAGGTTGCTAGAAGAGAGCTTGGTAACATGTTGGTGTTGCATGAGTATCCACTGTCTATAGTGGACCATGCTGGTTTTAGGAAGTTTGTTCATGCACTTCAGCCACTATTCAAGCTACATACAAGAAATACTATTAGGTATACTTTGCCATGGGTTTATTTGATTTATTTCTGTTTATCTTGTTCTATGCAATGAAGAGGTAACATATAGTATCCTCTTTTTTTTCTTTTAGGCAAGATATTGAGGAAGATTATAACCAAGAAAGAAAGAAGGCAATTGATTACATGACTATGAACCAATCTAGGGTTGCTATCACTACAGATATGTGGATTGCGGACCACCAAAAGAAGGGATATATGGCTATTACAGCTTATTTCATTGATGAATCTTGGAAGCTTCGGAATGTTATCATGAGGTACTACTATGTGCTGTTGTATAGTATGTGTTGCTGATCATATACTGTTGTTTATGATGTGCTGTTGTTTATGATGTGCTGCTGTTTATGATGTGTTGCTGATTAAGAAGTGCTGCTGTTTAGTATGTGTTGCTTTCTATGAAGTGCTGCTATTTATGACTATATGTTGCTGAATACTGCAGGTTTGTATATGTTCCAGCTCCTCATACAGCTGAAGTGATATGTGAGGTGCTCTATGATTCCCTGCTTCAATGGAATATTGATGAAAAACTGATGACAGTGACTGTGGATAACAGCACCACCAATGACAAGGCAATTGAGATGATTGTGGGGAAGATAGGGAAGGAGAAGCTCCCTTTGGAAGGTACTCTGCTGCATATGCGTTGTAGTGCACACATCTTAAATCTTATAGTTAAGGATGGATTGGATGTTATGAAGTCAGCTATAGAAAACATTAGGGAAAGTGTGGCATATTGGACAGCAACAGGAAAAAGGATAGAGAAGTTTGAGGAGATGGCTAAGTTTAAAAAAATTAAAATAACAAGAAAGTTGATTCTTGATTGCAAAACTAGGTGGAACTCCACTTTCATGATGCTAGAAGTAGCTTTACCATACAGAGTTGTTTTTGAACGTGCAAAACAAGTTGACAAACAATATGAGCATTTACCTAGTGATAAAGAATGGGAGTTTTCTGCAGAGATGGTGGAGATACTTGGCTTATTCTATGAGATAACAAAGTTGTTCTCCGGAACTAATTATGTGACTGCTAATGTTTACTTCCCTAGACTCTGTGAGATTAAAATGAAAATGAGACAGTGGGCCACTTCTAGCAACCCAATTATCAAAAAACTCTCTGAGGAAATGACTACTAAATTTGATAAGTATTGGACGGACATTCAAGATCTAATGGGGATGGCTACACTTCTTGATCCTCGGTACAAGAGGCATATGTTGACTGCTTGCTTTGCGATGCTTCATGGCATTGAGCCATCTTCTTATGAGTGTGTGGAGTTGGTTGATGCATTAGTAGCTAGACTACATTCACTGATAGAGGAGTATGAAGTGGAAGTAGATGAATATAAACCATGTGAAGAATTGATTTCTTCAATGAAAGCTCCAGCCATCATGAATATTTTCAATGACATTGTTGCCAAGCAAAGTCCTGCAGCAGCTCGGCTACAAGGTGAAATAGATATGTACTTGACAGATGGCCTAGTGCCGTACACAGAAGTATTTAGTGTGTTGGATTGGTGGAAAGTAGCTGGAACAAGATATCCAACATTAAGGAAGGTTGCAAGAGATATATTTGCCATTCCCGTGACAACAGTTGCTTCAGAGTCGGCATTTAGCACAAGTGGCAGAATACTTAGTGAGCATAGGAGCCGCCTAACTCCTAATATGGTGGAAGTCTTGATGTGCTCCCAAAATTGGCTTAGAAACAAATGCAAAGGTGAGCAAATAATGTAATTTGTTTAAACTTACTCGTTATTTAACTATTGCTAATCATTGTTTCATCATCTCTACAAATTGTTTGTTCTAGATGTTCATAAAGGAGATGCTAGCTTTTGGACATGCCTTCAAGACATTCAAGAGGGGATGCAGGTTAGTATTCACCAACACATTTCCTTTGCCAATTGAGTATTTGAGTGCATATGCTACAAGAAAAATTCTGAAAAATGACTATATTCATGTTTCCAACCAGGACTTGGCCCTTTGAGATGTAGAGAGATGGACTCCATGAGTTATGCTCAAGATTGAAGACTTATTGCGCCAAGGTCTTCGTTATGCTATTGTCGGATTGGTCGAGTTTATTTTAATTGAACTAGTTACAATGTCAAAACTTTATTGGGATGCTCATTTTGTGGCCTTATGTACGATCAAATTACCTGCATACTTTGTCGTGATTTTGTGACTTAAAATGAATGACTATGTGTTGCTGCCTATGAATAAGTGATGTTCTTTACGGGAATGTATTTTTGTTTATGATATGTTGCTGTAACGAGTAAGTGCTGTTTTTTATAAGAATGTGATGTCGTTTATGACATGTTGTTGTTTATAAGTATGTGACATTGTTACGATGCGCTGATGTCTATAAATTATGTTGATATGTTGTCGTTTATGCTTATTTCTTGCACAAGTTGATATGTGCACACGTGGGTATTTTTACCCGTGGGTACCCATTGACCCTGCAGGGTGATGGGTATGGGAAAAAATTGTACCCGTTGGCGGGTATGGGTACGGGTGATGGGTAAGCTCAAAGGAGATGGGTAAGGGTATGGGGTAACTCCACCCGTACCCAAACACGGCGGGTGCCATCCCTACGCCGGAGTCACTATTCCTGTTTGCCGGAATCGACGGGGGAGGAGGCCGGCGGCTTGCCGGAGGGGAGGAGAGGCCCGGGGCGACGCCGGCGTGGAGGAGGACGGCGCGGGGCGGCGCGCTCGCCGGAGGGACGGCGGCGTGGAGGCGGCGGTGGATCGGCGAGGCGGCGGAGGAGCTGGAATGCTCGGGTGGCCGGAAATGGCGGCGCGGTGGCGCCGGCCACCGGAGCCGAGGGAGGCGGCGGGGTCCTGCGGGCGAGGAGGCGGGGCGATGTGGGCCTCGGGGGCCCCGAGCGGGCCTCGCGGGCCGGCGGCGCTGCGGCGGCGAAGTGGGCGCGCGGGTGCCACGTGGCGTCCGGTGATTGGCGGGGGCGGATCCGGACGTTGTCCGGCGCGGGTCGGACACGTCCGGCTGCGGCGGAGATCTTTTTTTTAGGGTAAAAGGAGGGGATCCGCGAATTTTTTGGAGGGGGGTGTATATATAGGCATAGGGGGAGTTAGGAGAGTCCAAATGAGGTGCGGTTTTCGGCCACGCGATCATGATTGAACGCTCTAGATGATGGAGCAGAGTTTGGTGGGTTTTGGGCCAAATTGAAGGGGTGTTGGGCTGCAACACACACGAGGCCTTTTCGGTTCCTCGGTTAACCGTTGGAGTATCAAACGAAGTCCAAATGATACGAAACTTGACAGGCGGTCTACCGGTAGTAAACCAAGGCCGCTTGGCAAGTCTCGGTCCAATCCGGAAATATTTAATCCCCACACACGAAAGAAAGTTAGAATTGACCACCGGAGGAGAACGAAGCGCCGGAATGCAAAACGGACAACGGGGAAAATGCTCGAATGCATGAGATGAACACGTATGCAAATGCAATGCACATGATGACATGATATAAGATGCATGACAACGAAAACAACACACGGAGACAAAGACCCGAACCCGAGAAAAAAATATAACTTAACGCCGGAAACGGCAAGAGTTGGAGTACAAATTGGGAAAGTTATATCCGGAGCGTTACACCAAGGCAGAGGTGGCAGGCCGACAAGTTGCTGTGGGGGTCGTCCGGATTTCCCTCCAGCCCGTAGTGACTCGGCAGAGGCTGCGGCCACACGCCCGTAATAGCAAGACCCGCCAGCGGAGACGGAGGCCCTGATGCAGTGCAAGATGGAGGCGGTTTGACGCAAGTACTGTAGCTGTATTTGCCTTGGGCATCAACTAAATATGATAGTTGATGTTTGTCTTGATGTGATGACGTAAACCGATGATAGCTTCTTGATCTCCAGGTGAGAAAGTAGTACTTCCTCCATTCCATAATGTAGTGTTTCCTTTATCCATGTGCTTTAACTTTAACCGTAAATTTAACTAACAAGACCGATTGCGGCGGGAGCAAAAATTATATCAGTGAATTTGTATTCGAAAAAAGTTTTCAATTATATAATTTTTTTCTCCCGCCGCAGTTGGTCTCGTTGGTTAAATTTATGGTCAAAGTTGAATCTCGGGAAGCGCGGGCGCACTATATTTTGGAATGGAGGGGGTACTAATTTATTGAATTGATGCAATATACTCTCCTTGACTAGAGCGTTTTTTGAGTCGGCGGGGCGGTGGAAATCTGTCTTGACCTCAGATCCTTGTGCCAATCCATCTCGGACGCAGCTTTGACTGATTCTTTGTAATTTGACCATATATGCCGCTGTGTTGGCTAGGTGTGCACACAACAACGGAAGACTGAACCAAAAACTAATTTTTTTTCACGTGAGATACTAGTAGTAGTACAAATAGTCATAGAGGCTTTCGTTGAGCGTCGATTTTCGTTGAGCGTCGATTTTAATCATACGAGCTAGCAACAATCAAACCGTCTTGGAAAGGAAATTAGTATTTTTCCGCCAGGACTTGAAGCGCTCCTGTAACACGGCTGCTGTGGACCCATCTATGATTCTTCAGGTGTGGCCGCTCCGCTCAGAAAACCAAGTTCCAGGGGCGCCTTAGGTACAGCTATGGGGTCAGTCTGTTTCCCAATAAACAAAGGTGTGTTAAACCAGTATCTTGATTAGAAAATATCAGCGGGGCGCGGGCCCATCCGACGGCTGCACGGAATCGGTTTGTCGACCATTGATCCGGCCGGACTGTTTTTTGTGGTAACCGCCTAATAACAATCGGATCCGGCTGTTATATCCTTAGAAAAATTCACCAATGACTGCGGTGGATTCCTGTAGTATATTGTGTGCGGCCGAAACGCTCCTGTCGATCTCGGTGACTTGCAAAAAACGATCATGTCGCAGCCTTATTTCTCTTGAATTTTAAATCTCAGACTAACAATCTGACCGATGAACTCAACTGATGTAAATTCTTTTAAACTGGCTTTTCTTTATCTGAAAATTGCGAGCTTCTCGAACCTTAGAAGAGATCCCTCCAATAACTCATCACCACCGTGCGTGAGCCCCACGGTGGGCGTCAACTGTCGTGGTTTTGTCACGGCAGATGTGCTAGTGTGATGACTTAGTCGCGAGGTCAACGCATCTATGTGGTAGCTTCAGAGGGGTTGAGCGGAATCAAGAGACGCAACACAAAGACAATGATTTAGACAGCTTCGGGCCCCGGGAAACATCATCCGGTGACAACCCTACGTGTTGTTTGTGGCTAGGTCTTATTATGATCATGAGGGAGTCGCCCCTCCTTATATATGTTGAAGGGGCGGGTTACATGTGGAGTCCTATTAGGATTAAAACTAGTCTATCTTCTAATACAAACCGGATACAAGTCCAGGTCTTAACTCCTTGTAAGATAAATGTTCCCCACGCTTTTCCTCATAAACCGGCCCACCATAACATGAGCCGGCCTTCTAGGCCTTAGGCCTTGTCATCCTTCTGAAACACGCACCGGGTCACCAATGAGTCTTCAGGCTCGTGAATCATCATACCAGTAAACCGCCAGACACATAAGTCGCCAATCCTCTGGCGGGTTACCAATGAAACGCTAAGTCCGGCCGATTTATGATGAAGACTATTGAATTCAAATAGAATTTATTGAAGAGAATTAAACGCAACTCTGAAGATTGGGTAGTTTGTTAGTTTTCAATAAAGTTTATAATTCATACTTAAAATTATGATTGAATTATTATTTTAGCATAAGAAATCATATGACTATATATATATATATATATATATATATATATATATATATATATGTATATATGACAAATTTTATCTACAAGCAATGATAGTTACCACCTAGTTCTTTGACCTCCACGTGTCCTCAAACGTAGCCACAATCTAGCAAAGCGCTTGGCTATCGACTGTGGGCAGAACCCACTAACCCGTGAGCTTCCCTAATTAAAAGGTGGTGATAATATATTTTTTAGATAAAGCAATCCCTAATTTTTATGTGGGAAGGTGTAACTAGCCAACTAATCATGGGTGGATCTGCGGCAAAGTAGGACTTGGAGTTTCATGTGAGGCGATAACACCTCCGGTCATTTTTGTTCTCTTAATTAAATAATAATCGGGCAAGTGCACGTGAACTTCACACTGTGATTTTTCAAGTTGGATTGAAAACACTCTTCTACCTGGAGTAGGTAATTTTTTAATTAGAAAAATAGTATGGAGTATGTGAGTAGTGAATGGATAGACAACGTACATTGTGGCACCTTTTCAGTACATACAAATATATGTAGTATGTGCGCGCGGGTGGGTTAAATATATTATTTAAATACATGTGGCCTCCTGGGTGCTTGAATTTACGCGTACACTTCCATGTAATATGTACAAAATTCATGCGCGAGGGTAGTAGTATGGTTGTGTATTAGCACTCTTAAGTACTCCTCGGCTAAAGAAAACCTTTGTCCTTTTTTTATGAATAAACAATGTCCATTTCGACTCTTAACAAGACAAGAATGACTTATTTTCGCATAAAAAAGATTTTCTGGTAGTATGGAGTACATGTATATTCTTAGCTAGGAGTACGTACTTCAAAAATGAATGTGCAAATGTGCACACTTCTAATCAGAGTATGAAGTATATAATATACTATTATTTCAATGTAAGAATGGAGTATATAATATACTACTATTCTATAGGAATATGTACTTTGTAGAATGGAGTATATAGTATACTACTATTTTATAGGAATATGTACTTTGTAGAGTATGTAGTACTGGGCATGGAGTATCTTTAAAAAGGAGTATAAAGTATGGAGTATGTCCAAATAAGGAGTATATTTTCCAAAATAAACAGTATCTTCCTACAAAAAATAGATATACTAAGAGGAGTATCTCAAGAAAAAGAAGTAAGTACATCTTGATACTGATCAAATATACTAGAGTATGCATAGCATGCATGTGTTTGTTCTATTCTGTATTCTGTTTTCACGTACAAGTACATTAGTATAAGATTGCAAAAATGAAGAATCTGCCAAGATAGTACATCTTCAAGCAACCGTGACTACTAACTAGAACGTCACTGGGCTAGAAGAGACAATATGGGAACAAAACTTTAACACATAGATTTCTTGGACTTTGTGATGATGCTTTCTCATGCATATACGTATACTTATCCGTAACTAGAGAATTGGATTGGGATTCAGGTAGTGCTAGACGTGATGATAGCTGGGGTGGACACGTTCAAGATCATAGGGTCGATGTAGCAGGCAGTGGTGAGCTCTTCAACGACGGTAGCGACGACCGTGGTGGAGAGCGCATGTTGACGGCGGCTGGTCGAGCATGCGGTATGTTTAGTACTAGTTACATACATCATCGTAGGAAGCCACCAATCACATAGGAGCGGCCGGCCGGCGGTGGCGACGGCTCCACGGTGGTGACGCCATGGCACCGGCATACAGTCCGAGAAGAAACTAATGTGCGACGATGGTCTCTACCTGTGACTGCGCACTTGGTCGGCTTGAGGCCGCCTTGCTCGTTCTTCCTTATCATCACATCTGGATCTTCGTAATCACGCTGCGACACTCATGCAAGAACTGCACCAGGTCGATGCGTGCAAAGGCAATCCATCATAGGTGCATGCCCATGCTGTCGATCAACGATGAATTCATATTAGATAAGAAACAAATCAGGAAGAGAATAGAAGATTTTGTTTGCCAGATGAATACCTTGAGACATGCATCCATGCTCCTAATCCTAATCAGCTGCAATTGCCAGCGAATCGGCGACTGCCGTAGCAAAATTTAGTTCCGCCAATATCGGATCCATTGATCTCCTAATGGTGAGATGCCACGAAACGTCCTGCATGCCTGCTGTTGTGAGGTGATTAAATAATATCCATGCATGATAGTCGGAACTGTACGGGTGTTCTTTTTCTTATCGGACGAAGTGAAAAAAGAGAGCCTATTTTCAAAACCAACCCGTTAATCAATAGCCACACCAGGGATGAGATCGGACGGCGCTGAGAACAGAGGTAACTACCACTATGGTAGTATCTATTTTCCCTATATATATTGCTGTTCTAAGAATGATTATGATGTCCTTATGTCCGTATTTTATTTTTATCGACACCTCTATCTCTAAACATGTAGACATCACTAGTAGAAAAAGGGTCAAACGTGAAGCACATTAGTGCCGGTTTGTATTTGAGCCGGCACTAATGTATACATTAGTGCCGGTTCCAACGGCTAGCCGGGCCGCTTTCATTAGTACCGGTTCGTGGCGAACCTTTAGCACCGGTTCGTGCCACGAACCGGTACTAATGAGAGTGGTGGCAGGATGTTGTCAGAATGGGGCCCCTCCAGCCCCTTTAGTACCGGTTATTGGCACGAACCGGTACTAAAGGTCGTCCTACATAGACCCTTCGTCCACCAGCACTCTGTTCTTCCCCCTTTCCCCTCTCCCTCTCCTCTGTTCTTCCCTTCTTCCTCTCGAGTTCATCACAAAATTTGCCCAAAATTTGTCAAGATTTGAAGGCCCTCATCCATTCAAATGATCACAAAGGTTAGCAACTTTGTCCTTTCATCTCTCATTGCTAGATTAGCTCTTGCATTGGTTTATATAGTGATTAATTTGTGAGTTTAGTAATTTGGGAGGATATATATATGTGCTAGTATTTGATTTATATGCAATTTGAGGTCAAAAATAACACTTAGTTTGCATATGTAGGTGTGGTTTACTTAGTGCCTTCTAAATCTCCATCGTAGCCACCGTCGATCGCCCGCACCGTCCCGTTGCCGGCACCACCTTGTGGTGAGCCTCTTGTTCATGAAATTTTATATAAAAATTGATGTTTGTGTGATTTGGATATATAGTTACTCATATAATTATCTTACCCGTACGTTGTTTGTTATACATATAGTGCCATGGTTTTGATATCCGTCCCCGTCGGCCCTAGTCCTTGTTATGATTCGGATGTAGTATGTATATTCTCTTTTAAAACTAGTTGCATTTCGTGTTTATGACAAATTATGCCCATCAAGTTGACATAGAAATTTTTTCTAGGAGATATGTGAACCGGAAATTCCAACCGACCCTATTGCCGAGAGGTTAAATTTAGTTGAAAGAGAAAACGAGTACTTGAAAGAAAAATTGAAAAGAATTGAGGGGGAGAAGATGGAATTGGAGTTGCATGTTGCCGATGTCGTCGATGATCACAAGATCAAGATGGAGAAAATGCGCTTGAAGATTAGAAAGATTAGAAAATATGCCATCGATAGTGAGGCTTGGTATCATTATGCTGTTGGATCCATTGTTACCTTAGTTACGATCTTGATCATATTTGTTGTTGCATTTAAATGCTTTAGCTAGAGAGTTATTTGTTTGTTGGATTTAAGTGTTGTATGAACTTTATGTATGAACTTGTATTAATTGTATGAACTTGTATTAATTTGGTCTATTCGGTGTTGTGTAATGAAGATGAGCCGGCAATGGATGTACGATGACCGATGCTCTCCCCAGTTCGTTGAGGGCGTGCATACTTTTCTGCTTGCGGCTGAGGCAAACAAGCGGGCGGATGGTTTTATGCCTTGTCCATGTGCTCGCTGTAAGAATGGTCACAATTACTCTACGTCAAGAACCATTCACGTCCACCTGTTTAAGTCCGGTTTCATGCCCCATTATAATGTTTGGACCAAGCACGGAGAAAGAGGGGTTATGATGGAAGACAATGAAGAAGAAGAGGACGACGACAACTATCCTGGCCATGGGTTCCCTGAATACGATGATACAACAATGGAGGAAGAAGCTGAGCCGGTAATGCGGGAAGAAGCTGAGCCGGCAATGCGGGAAGAAGCTGAAGAAGAGGCATCAGATGAGCCCGTTGATGATCTAGGTCGGGCCATTGCCGATGCAAAGAGAAACTGCCCAAGTGATTTGGAGAAGAAGAAGTTGCAGCGCATGTTAGAGGATCACAAACAATTGTTGTACCCGAATTGCGTAGGTGACAAGAAAAAGTTAGGCACCACACTGGATTTGCTGCAATGGAAGGCAGAGAATGGTGTATCTGACAAGGGATTTGGAAAGTTGCTGGTAATGATAAAGGATATGCTTCCAAAGGACAACGAATTGCCCGAGAGTACATACGAAGCAAAGAAGGTTGTCTGCCCTCTAGGGTTAGAGGTGCAGAAGATACATGCATGCCCTAATGATTGCATCCTCTACCGCGGTGAGTACGAGGATTTGAACGCTTGCCCGGTATGTGGTGCATTGCGCTATAAGATCTGCCGCGATGACCCTGGTGATGTCAAGGGCCGGCGCCCCAGGAAGAAGATTCCTGCCAAGGTGATGTGGTATGCTCCTATAATACCACGGTTGAAACGTTTGTTCCAAAACAAAGAGCATGCCAAGGCGATGCGATGGCACAGAGAAGACCGTAAGAAAGACAGAAAGTTGAGAGTACCCGCTGACGGGTCGCACTGGAGAAAAATCGAAAGAAAGTACGGGAAGGAGAGGAGCATATGGTTTGGTCTAAGCGTAGATGGCATTAATCCTTTTGGGGAGCAGAGCAGCAACCATAGCACCTGGCCTGTGACTCTATGTTTATATAACCTTCCTCCTTGGTTGTGCATGAAGCGGAAGTTCATTATGATGCTAGTGCTCATCCAAGGCCCTAAGCAACCCGGCAACGACATTGATGTGTCCCTAAGGCCATTAGTTGAAGAACTCTTACAACTGTGGAATGGAACAGGTGTACGTGCGTGGGATGAGCACATGGGGGAAGAATTTGACCTAAAGGCATTGCTGTTCGTGACCATCAATGATTGGCCTGCTCTCAGTAACCTTTCAGGACAGACAAACAAGGGATACCGCGCATGCACGCACTGTTTGGACGATACCGACAGTATATATTTGGCTAATTGTAAGAAGAATGTGTACCTGGGACATCGTCGATTTCTTCCGAGCAGGCATCCCGTAAGAAAGAAAGGCAAGCATTTCAAAGGTGAGGCGGATCACCGGACGAAGCCTCGCCACCGTACTGGTGCTGATGTACATGATATGGTCAAGGATTTGAAGGTGGTCTTTGGAAAGGGTCCTGGTGGACAACCTGTTCCGAATGACGCTGACGGACGCTCACCCATGTGGAAGAAGAAATCTATATTTTGGGACCTGCCCTATTAGAAAGACCTCGAGGTCCGCTCCGCAATCGATGTGATGCACGTGACGAAAAATCTTTGTGTGACCCTGCTTGGCTTCTTGGGCGTGTATGGGAAGACAAAAGATACACCTGAGGCACGGGAGGACCAGCAACGTATGCACGGAAAAGACGGCATACATCAGGGTCATGCAAGCTACGCTCTTACCAAAGAAAAGAAGGAAATCTTCTTTGAATGCCTGCTCAGTATTAAGGTACCGTCTGGCTTCTCGTCGAATATAAAGGGAATAATAAACATGTCAGAGAAAAAGTTCCAGAACCTAAAGTCTCATGACTGCCACGTGATTATGATGCAACTGCTTCCGGTTGCATTGAGGGGGCTTCTACCGGAGAACGTTCGATTAGCCATTGTGAAGCTATGTGCATTTCTCAATGCAATCTCTCAGAAGGTAATCGATCCAGAAATCATACCAAGGTTACAGAATGATTTGGTGCAATGTCTTGTCAGTTTCGAGTTGGTGTTCCCACCATCCTTCTTCAACATCATGACGCACGTCCTAGTTCACCTATGCGAAGAGATTAACGTTTTGGGTCCTGTATTTCTACACAATATGTTCCCCTTTGAGAGGTTCATGGGAGTCTTAAAGAAATATGTTCATAACCGTGCTAGGCCAGAAGGAAGCATCTCCAAGGGCCGTCAAAATGAGGAGGTCATTGAGTTTTGTATTGACTTTATTCCTGACCTTAAGCCGATTGGTGTTCCTGAATCGCGGCATAAGGGCAGACTGGATGGAAAAGGCACGCTAGGAGGGGAACAAATAATATGTATGGACGGACATTCTCTCACTGAAGCACACTACACAGTTCTACAGAATTCCGCCTTGGTGGCTCCGTATATGGATGAACACAAGAATTTGCTACGCTCCGAACACCCGGAGCGGTCTGATGACTGGATTACACGTGAACAAACCAGGAGTTTCGCCAGCTGGTTGCAAGCACGTACCATGCATGACACCTCTATTGAAGATGACCTGTACTTGCTGTCCCAGTTACCATCTTCGAATATAATGACTTTCAAAGGGTACGAGATAAATGGTAATACATTTTACATGATCGCCCAAGATAAGAAGAGCACCAACCAAAACAGTGGTGTCCGCTTTGATGCAAAAACCAAGACGGGAAAGGAAACATATTATGGTTATATACAGGACATATGGGAACTTGACTATCGACGTGGTTTGAAGGTCCCTTTATTTCAGTGCAAATGGGACACGAGGCGGGGTAACGGAAGACCCGCAGTACGGAATGACAACAGTGGACCTCAACAATCTTGCGTATGCAGATGAACCATTCGTCCTAGCCAATGATGTGGCACAGGTTTTCTATGTGAAGGACATGTCTACCAAGCCAAGAAAAAGAAAAGATAAGGAAGCGAATGCATCGTACGATGAGCCAAAGCGGCACATAGTTCTTTCTGGGAAGAGAAACATCATGGGAGTGGATGACAAGACAGACAAGTCAGAAGATTATGAAAAGTTTGATGAAATTGCTCCATTCACAGTGAATATTGACCCGAGCATCCCGTTAAATGATGAAGATTTTCCATGGCTACGACGCAAAGGGACACACGCGAAGAAAAAGTTTCACACCCAAAGATCTGGGATGCAAGCAAATTCTTTCATGCATTTACTGTTTTTTTCAGCTAAATGACCCTGAAGTTGAAAAGCATTTCAAATGAACTCAGAAAAGGATGAAAGTTGGCATGGCATCATAATTTCACCCACATAGCATGTGCAAAAAAGTAGAGAGGGTTACCGCAAAAACTGAATGCACTTCGTGTACAAAATGGTCAATCTGTTTCGAAGTATCAGGGTTTCGGACGAAAACTCATCCGTTACAAAGTCATTTCATTTTTTAAATAACTTAAGCATTACCAAATTGAATATAATGATAAAACACACTAATATTAAACATAACAAAAAAGAATCACTGAAAAATGTATTTTTAAAGTTAAGTTATTCACAAACTAGTGATTCACACAAATTTCAAATAATTCAAAATTTAAACTATTCAAATTTAAAAACTACCGGCACTAACTGAAAGTTTCTAAAAACTATCAAAAATATTCACAAAGAAACTCTAAATACAGCAAAAAACAACTAAAAATAAATAAAACAAAATAAATAAAGCAGAAAAGAAAAAACTAAATGAAAAAAAAGCCCACCTACTGGGCCACAGCGGCCTGCATACGACTAGAAACCCAATCTGTTATTAGGCCAGGATGCAGGCCCGCAAGCCCAATAGGCCCCACAGGGCAGCATAGAACATGTAGGCCTAGTAGGCCTGCTTTGGAGAGGAGCTCAAGAGAGCTACCGCACGGGGGTTTATAAACCAGTGCGGTCGCCCCTCGGCTAGCGATGTGGGACTAAACTTGCGCACCGCACCTGCGCCAGCGCACCCCCTTTAGTACCGGGTCGTGGCACCAACCGGTACTAAAGGGGGGGTCTTTAGTACCGGTTGGAACCACCACCCGGTACTAAAGGCCTGCCCTTCCCGCTGCTTGGCCTGGCCAAAACAGGCCTTTAGTACCGGTTGGTGGCTCCAACCAGTACTAAAGGTGCCTTCTATATATACAGCACTTCGCAAAATTTCATTCTCCCTCTGTTTCTTCCCGATCGTTCGACGCCATCGCCGCCCCCGTCCTACGCCGCCCCCGTCGCGCGCCGTTGCCGTCGCCACCCCCATCCTCGTCGCCGCCCTCATCCCCGTCGCCGCCCTCGTCTTCGTCGCCGCCCCGGGCCCGTCCTCGCGCCGTCCCCGCATCGCCGCCCCGTCATGCCCCGGCCCGTCGCCGCCCCGGCCCGTCGCCTCGTCGTCGCCGTCGCCCCGCTGTGAGCTCTCCCCCTCTAACCCCTCTCCCTCGCCCCGGTGGCCACCATGGGCGCCACCCCCCGAGCCCATATACACACACAAGCATGCATGATGAACACACACACACGCACGAAGTTGTTTTTCTGTTTTTAGTGTTAGATGCTTAGTGTTTAATTAGTATGGAATAGCATATAGAATTTTAACATATGCAATGCTTAGTGTTAGATGCTTAGTGTTAGATGCTTAGTGTTTTTAGTGAGCCCGGATATAATTAGTGTTTAATTAGTATGGAATTTTTTTATATAATGTTGTTTTTCTGTTTTTAATGGATGTATAGAAGTTGTTTTTTCTGTTTTTAGTGTTAGATGCTTAATTAGTATGAAATAGCATATAGAATTTTGACATATGCAATGATAGCATAATTAGTGTTACATTTAATTTGCATATAGTATTTGTTGTCGACGATGCCCGGCCCGCATCCTCGCCGTCGACCCGTTCGCGACGACGTCCTACTTCAGAGGACCCATGTCCGGGACTGGGCTCCGCCGGGCTGGCACTGGGAGGTGCTACCTTCAGGGGCGCGACGCTTGGTGAGGAACCCGGCCCCGGGTCCCGTCGTCGACCCTCATCTCCTTTGGTGGCATTCGCGTGGGCCACTTTCGGTGCGGAGGGAGCCGGCCCCGCCGGAGGTGGTACGTCGCCGTGTCAGGGAGGAGGACGAGCACGTCCGTCGGTACATGGCTGCTATGGACGTCAGGTTCTCCAATACCTGGCAGGTTCTTTGGGGAGATCACCCGAGCTATGATCCAGTGATGGTTCCTTCTCTTTGGGTGTCCACCGCCCGCACCTCAGGAACCGCGAGTGGCCTAGATTACTCTGTAGTATTCGATCTTTATTAGCTAGCTAGCTAGTGATATATTATTCGAGACGATGTATTCGAGACTATATATATCTATTATTCGAGACGATGTATTGAGATTATATCTATTATTCGAGACGACGTATTCGAGATTAAATCTATTATTCGAGATGATGTATTCGAGATTATATCTATTATTCGAGACGATGTATTCGAGATTATATCTATTAATCGAGATTATACTAAATTGTTTTATATTTCTTTTGGCATAGTTAAATAAAAGCTATGGCGGACAATACCGACAGAGAGAGAGAACAGACCATGTTCGATATCATACGCGGGCCAGATGATGATCAGAATGAAGAAGATTTTGACGGCTCCGAATTTCTAAACAACACCGGAGAGGGTGATATGATATTCGATCGCGACGACCGAGAAGATGAAGTCATGAACTACGACGAGGTATATATATTTATATAAGCAGGAATCTGGTGATCATCGCATGTTTTAAATGAGTTGAAGATATATTAATGAATCGATCTTTCTTCTTTCAGCCATCCGGATCGAGCAAATCTTCAGGCAAAAGGACGAAACGAGGCCCGAACAAAAAGTTGAAGGAGGGCGTAAAGTACAATATCGAGGCATTCAAACCTAATGGCGAACCATTAGCGCCTAAGAAGATTGCGGACAAGTTCGTTCGTTAGTGCGGAGTTCTTGTGAAGGACCTACTCCCGATCTCCCTTCAAGAATGGAGAAAGCCAGCAAAGCCACGTCCAGATGTTACTTTTGTCGACGAGAATAAAAAAAACTGCTTTGGGATACTCTCATGGAACATTTCACCCTACCAGATAATATCACAGAAGCAGATGTGCGGAAAGTCAAGGACGCTGCTTTTAGGAAGATGGCGGTTGCATTCAAGAACCACAAGAGAATGACGTGGGAGAAGTACGTCAAGGGAAGAAGGAAGACTCCAGTATTCGAGGGGATACTAGAGAATCAAAGTGCTCATTGGGACGATTTCGTGAAATTCAAGGATTCAGAATTAGCTAAGGAACGGTCGAGAATAAACAAGGCCAATGCCGGAAAAAAGGATAAGTTCCATAAGCTGGGGCCAGGTGGCTACGCGGTGGCAATGCCTAAGTGGGATAAGTCTGAGAAAGAGATGGAGGATGCAAGTGTCACTCCGGTTACTAAGAACTGGCCCCCCAGGTGCAGGACTTGGTTCTATGCGCATGGGGGGGAGTTGGACCCGAAGACAGGAAATGTTTCGAGGAAGGCATGTCTGAACGGAGCCGAGGATGCGCTACTTGTTGCAATAGAAGAGGCTCGATCGGGGGTGTTCCAGCCCAACAGAGAGAAGGATGAGCTTACGCGTGCCCTGGGAAATCCTGAACACCCGGGAAGAACACGAGGCAAGGGCGCTATTCCGTGGTATGAGGGGTTTTCGGACTGGAACGCGGACTACAGAACCCGTGCGAGAAAGAAGATTGCGGAGGACAAGAAGAGGAAGATGGAGGAGGAGCAGAGGAAGCGGGACTATGAATGCCTTCAAGGCCTAGAAGCAAGTCAAGCGGAATTGGCAGCTAAATTCCAGCGGCAGCAGGAGCAGATCGACTCACTTAGCCAGCAAAGGGGGTCTCAGCAGCTGCAGCAGCTAGCGGATGATCCAGCATTGGATACCACCGCCCCATCCATGCCGAGAAGCAGCGTGGGTTCCGCCCCGGGCGACGCAGTAGTGCTGGATAGATACCCCGTGGATGACATCACGGAGAACACTAACTGCGAGCTACACTTCAAAATGAAGAACATATCCATGAAGGTGGCAGACGCCGTTGCTTTTTCAAATTCCCCCGAGGCAACCTTCCATTGCAACCCGATTCCAGCGGGCTATGCTCGTGTCTTGGTTGATGAGGTGGCGGACCAATATTCGGGGCTAGAGCTTGACATTCCTGGAGGTGACGAGGAGCACACACTCGGAGATGCCAAACATCGTATCATCCTATGGAGAAAGGATTGCATCATTTTTCGAAGGCCACCGACACCGCGTCACCCGACTCCTCGTCGAAGTCCGCCACCGAGTCAGCAGACTCCCGCTCCTCCAAGTCCACCAACGCGTGAGGCCACTCCTCCTCCTCCAAGTCCGGCAAAGTGTTAGGCCACTCCTCCTCCAAGTCCGACACAGCGTCAGACGTCCACTCCTCCTCCAAGTCCGGCATAGCTTCAGGCCACTCCTCCTCGTCCAACTTAGCCCCGTCAGCCGTCTCCGCCGCCTCAGCAATCGCAGAAGAGACACCCCGCAGCTATGGTGCGTAGCGGTACGAGTCGAGGTCATAGTACAGGAAGTACAGGCGGAGCCAAGCGATATAAATATGGTCCAAACCTCAGTACTCCTCTTCCTGTGAGGGCTTACGATAGGACCGAGGAGCAAACCAATGCCATAGTGCGGGCAGAAGTCGACGCCCATTTTGGACCGAAACCGCCACCGCCGCCAAGGGAGAAAGTGCCTGTGGAAGTAGTTGACCACTTCATTCGTATGGCTCAACCACCAGCTCCTAAGCATGTTGACTCAGACTATGAGCGCCACATCAGGAAGTTACATCGACAACGTCTACAGAAGGAGGCGAGCTCGAGCTCGAGCAAACAACAAGCAGCTGTCAAAAAATGCGGGAAAACCGTTGCCCAGCTGGGAAAACAGGCGGCGCAATCGATCCCCCCGCTTGTTGTGCCGCCAACAACACGTGACAGTACGCGCGCCCAATATTATTGTGGCCAAACAGTTTACGTTCCCGAGGTGGGCGATGTGGTAACAACCCAGGAGCATATAATGCAGGCTGAAGAACTCAAGATCACTGTTGGACAACTCCTCGAGATCGAGGACATGCCTCCGATTAGAGAGGAGGAAATAAAACAGAAATTTGTCCGGGGCCAACCTTTGGTCGAGCCAGAAGATGTCAAGAAGCTCCCAACGAGAATGTATGAATTGCATCAATGGTACATGGACATTAGCAAGAGATCCGATTGAGAGTCCCTCATGGTGTATGTCAAGAAGGATGATTACTACCATGAGAAAGCTGTGGCCGTTGAGTATTCTGAACTGTTTCAGTTATACAATCAAGACGCACTCGACAAATCTATCGTCAGTTGCTATTGTCTGTAAGTGATTTCTTTCTGTAATTTAAGTCTCAAACTAGCTATAGTGATCCTTTTGATCAATCATTACGTGTAATTATCCTCACTATATTCTTTTCTGTGGTATTATGCAGGATGAAGATGTATGAAATGAGAAAAGGTGGACGCTATGACATTGGGTTCATTGACCCAAACACCGTTAATGAATACACATGGAAATTAGATCCATATTATGAAAAAGAGGTAGAGGACAGCATGCTAGAGTTCTTCAAGCGCCTCAAATACAATGAAGATATACTATTTCCTTACAACTTCGAGTGAGTCACACTTTCTTGTACTACAAATTCTCTGTTTTGCCTACTAGCTAGCTACATGTTTTTGCTTACATATGCCCGCTTAATTAAGACATGCAAACGTGTGTGCATGCAGATTTCACTGGATCTTGTGTATCATTAAAGTTGATGCCGGAACAGTTGAAATACTGGACTCGCTACTCACAGCAAAAGCTAACTACAACATCTTGTATGGGATAGTCAACTGGTAATTTCAATCATTATTTATAACTACATATCTCGGCCTATTTAGTTCGTCATTTCATGATATGAACTATTTAATAACCCCTTTATTCATTTTCTTTGTCGGCGGGCAGGGCTTGGGCAAGGTTCATCAGCGTCACGGAAAGCGAATGGAAACCACAGCTGAAATGGTTTCGATCCAAGGTAAGTAATTAAGTAGTACTATAGCTAGCTAGCTAGCTGCCATCTCTTTAATTATCATGCTTGATTAATTATTATCTGATCAAATTAAATTCCATTCTCGTAATAAAGGCCCTGAAGCAGGCGCAGGGGACTGATCTGTGTGCATACTGTGTTTGCGAGAACATTCGCATGATGGCGTCCGAAAGGAGCAGATCTCAAAGACAGGAATGGGTACGCTTGTCAGAACACTATTCACAATTTTTACAGCATTATCGATATCTAGTCACACAACTAATACACATGCATATTGATCTCCTTCTTAATAGTTCAATGAGGTGCGGGACAAGCTCCTACCAACGGAGCGCGTAGAAGCACTTCAAGAGGAAATAGCGGGATTTTTGCTCGACCAGGTCATAAATCCGAAGGGAGAATACTATTACCCGCTACCGCCCCCATCGACCAAGTCATGAACCACTTCCAATTGTCTCGTGCTCTGAAGGCACCAATCAGGCTAATGCCACTGGCTCCGAAGGCAACATATGCATATGTAGGAGAAATTGTATATAGCTATACATGTGTGTATGTGTGAATTAATATGGTGGTTTGTGAGACATGATTGATGATATATATATGATTGGTTCTACTAGAAATTCTATATATATATATATATATATATATATATATATATATATATATATGCATAACATGTACAATGTGTAGTACCGTAAAATATCAGCAAACGAAAAAGAATTAAAATGGAAAACACAAAATTAAATGAAAAAAAATCATAAAACCAAAAACCCCCCAAACCATTTAGTACCGGTTGGTTTTACCAACCGGTACTAAAGGGCTCCCGGCCCCCGGAGCTGGCTCGTGCCACGTGGTGGCACTTTAGCGCCGGTTCATGCTGAACCGGTACTAAAGGGGGGGGGGCCTTTAGTGCCGAAATAATAGTGCCGGTTCCATAACCGGCACTAAAGGCCCTTACGAACCGGTGCTATTGCCCGGTTTTCTACTAGTGCATATTTATCGATTTCGGCTTTCGCTTGAGGACAAGCGAGGTCTAAGTTTGGGGGAGTTGATACATCCATTTTGCATCATACTTTTATATCGATATTTATTACATTATGGACTGTTATTACACATTATGTCACAATACTTATGTCTGTTCTCTCTTATTTTACAAGGTTTACATGAAGAGGGGGAATGCCGGCAGCTAGAATTCTAGGCTGGAAAAGGAGCAAATATTAGAGACCTATTCTGCACAGCTCCAAAAGTCCTGAAACTTCACAGAAATTATTTTCAGAATATATAAAAAATACTGAGCGAAGAAGACACTAGAGGGGGGCCACCCACCAGCCACGAGGGTGGGGGGCGCGCCCCCTGCCTCGTGGGCCCCCTGGTGGCCCTCCGATGCCCATCTTTGGCTATATGGAGTCTTTCGTCCGAGAAAAAATCAGAAGCAAGCTTACGAGACGAAACTCCGCCGCCACGAGGCGGAACCTTGGCGGAACCAATCTAGGGCTCCGGTGGAGCTGTTCTGCCGGGGAAACTTCCCTCCGGGAGGGGTAAATCATCACCAACGATCCTCTCATCGGGAGGGGGTCAATCTCCATCAACATCTTCACCAGCATCATCTCATCTCAAACCCTAGTTCATCGCTTGTATCCAATCTTTGTATCCAAACCTCAGATTGGTACCTGTGGGTTGCTAGTAGTGTTGATTACTCCTTGTAGTTGATGCTAGTTGGTTTACTTGGTGGAAGATCATATGTTCAGATCCATTATGCATATTAATACTCCTCTGATTATGAACATGAATATGCTTCGTGAGTAGTTACGTTTGTTCCTGAGGGCATGGGAGAAGTGTTGCTATTAGTAGTCAAGTGAATTTGGTATTTTTTCGATATTTTGATAAGATGTATGTTGTCATCCCTCTAGTGGTGTCATGTGAACGTCGACTACATGACACTTCACCATTGTTTGGGCCTAGAGAGAGGCATTGGGAAGTAATAAGTAGATGATGAGTTGCTAGAGTGACAGAAACTTAAACCCTAGTTTATGTGTTGCTTCGTAAGGGGCTGATTTGGATCCATATGTTTCATGCGATGGTTAGGTTTACCTTAATACTTCTGTTGTAGTTGCGGATGCTTGCGATAGGGGTTAAACATAAGTGGGATACTTGTCCAAGTAAGGGCAGTACCCAAGCACCGGTCCACCCACATATCAAATTATCAAAGTACCGAATACGAATCATATGAGCGTGATGAAAACTAGTTTGACGATAATTCCCATGTGTCCTCGGGAATGCTTTCCTCTATATAAGAGTTGCTCCAGGCTTGTCCTTTGCTACAAAAAGGATTGGGCCACCTTGCTGCACCTTATTTACTTTATTTACTTGTTGCTCGTTACCAATTGCCTTATCACAAAACTATTTGTTACCGATAATTTCAGTGCATGCAGAGAATACCTTGCTGAGAACCGCTTATCATTTCCTTCTGGTCCTCATTGGGTTCGACACTCTTACTTATCGAAAAGACTACGATAGATCCCCTATACTTGTGGGTCATCAGGACTCTTTTCTGGCGCCGTTGTCGGGGAGTGAAGCGCCTTTGGTAGGTGGAATTTGGTAAGGAAAAATTTATATAGTGTGCTGAAATTTACTGTCACTTGTTACTATGGAAAGTAATCCTTTGAGGGGCTTGTTCGGGGTATCTTCACCCTGACAAGTAGAGCAAATAGTTGCTCCTCAACCTACTAAACCTATTGAAAATGAAAATGTTTACTTCGAAATTTCTTCGGGTATGATAGAGAAACTGCTAGCTAATCCTTTTTCAGGAGATGGAACATTGCATCCTGATTTACACTTAATCTATGTGGATGAAGTTTGTGGATTATTTAAGCTTGCAAGTATGCCCGATGATGTTATAAAGAAGAAGGTCTTCCCTTTATCTTTGAAGGGAGATGCGTTGACATGGTATAGGCTATGTGATGATATGGGATCATGGGACTATAAGCAATTGAAATTGGAATTCCATCAGAAGTTTTATCCTATGCATCTTGTTCATCGTGATCGTAATTATATATATAATTTTTGGCCTCGCGAAGGAGAAAGCATCGCTCAATCTTGGGGGAGGCTTAAGTCAATGTTATATTCATGGCCCAATCATGAGCTCTCAAGAGAAATGATTATTCAAAAAATTTATGCTCACCTTTCTGATAACAATCGCTCCATACTCGATAATTCTTGTACGGATTCCTTTATGATGAAGACTATTGAATTCAAATGGAATTTATTGGAGAGAATTAAACGCAACTCTGAAGATTGGGATCTCGACGAAGGTAAGGAGTTAGGTATAACACCTAAGTTCGATTGTGTTAAATCTTTTATGGACACCGATGTATCCGTAAATTTAGCACTAAATATGGACTTGACTCTGAGATAGTAGCTTCTTTCTGTGAATCCTTTGCTACTCACATTGATCTCCCTAAGGAGAAGTGGTTTAAATATCATCCTCCCATAGAAGTAAAAGTAGTTGAACCTATTAAAGTTGAAGAAAAGACTATCACTTATAACGATCATATTGTTCCTACTACTTATGTTGAGAAACCACCTTTTCCTATTATGATAAGGGATCATGCTAAAGCTTCAACTGTGGTTCGTAGAAGTAATATTAGAACTTATACACCTCCTGAGCAAGTTAAAGTTGTACCTAATATTGCTATTGTTAAAGATCTCTTGGCTGATAATATCGATGGGCATGTTATTTATTTCTGTGATGAAACTGCTAGAATTGCTAAGTTTGGTGCTAAAGATAAACATAGACTTGTTGTAGGCATGCATGTTATTTCTGTTAAAATAGGAGATCATTGTTATCATGGCTTGTGTGATATGGGTGCTAGTGCTAGTGCAATACTTATTTCTCTATATCAAGAAATTATGCATGATATTGCACCAGCTGAGTTAGAAGAAATTGATGTCACCATTAACCTCGCCAATAGAGATACTATTTCACCAATTGGGATTGTTAGAGATGTTGAAGTCTTGTGTGGGAAGGCTAAATGTCCTGCTGATTTTCTTGTTCTTGGTTCCCCACAAGATAGCTTTTGTTCCATTATATTTGGTAGACCCTTCTTGAATACTGTTAATGCTAAGATAGATTGTGAAAAGGATGCTGTTACTATTGGTTTGAATGATATGTTGTTGGAAATATGCCCTAGAGGCAATAATAAATTGATTATTATTATATTTCCTTGTTCATGATAATCTTTTATTATCCATGCTAGAATTGTATTGATAGGAAACTCAGATACATGTGTGGATGATGTGATGGACAAGACCCAATCCTAAGCATAGCACTAGATCGTGTAGTTCGTATGCTAAAGCTTTTCTAATGTCAAGTATCATTTCCTTAGACCATGAGATTGTGCAACTCCCAGATACCGCAGGAGTTCTTTGGGTGTGCCAAACGTCACAACGTAACTGGGTGGCTATAAAGGTACACTACGGGTATCTCCGAAAGTGTCTGTTGGGTTGGCACGAATCGAGACTGGGATTTGTCACTCCATGTGACGGAGAGGTATCTCTGGGCCCACTCGGTAGGACATCATCATAATGTGCACAATATGATCAAGGAGTTGATCACGGGATGATGTGTTACGGAACGAGTAAAGAGACTTGCCGGTAACGAGATTGAACAAGGTATCGGGATACCGACGATCGAATCTCGGGCAAGTATCGTACCGCTAGACAAAGGGAATTGTATACGGGATTGATTGAATCCTCGACATCGTGGTTCATCCTATGAGATCATCGTGGAACATGTGGGAGCCAACATGGGTATCCAGATCCCGCTGTTGGTTATTGACCGGAGAACGTCTCGGTCATGTCTGCATGGTTCCCGAACCCGTAGGGTCTACACACTTAAGGTTCGATGACGCTAGGGTTATAAAGGAAGTTTGTATGTGGTTACCGAATGTTGTTCAGAGTCCCGGATGAGATCTCGGACGTCACGAGGAGTTCCGGAATGGTCCGGAGGTAAAGATTTATATATGGGAAGTCCTGTTTTGGTCACCAGAAAAGTTTCGGGGTTTATCGGTAACGTACCGGGACCACCAGGAGGGTCCCGGGGGTCCACCAAGTGGGGCCACCAGCCCCGGAGGGCTTCATGGGCCAAGTGTGGAAGGGGACCAGCCCCAGGTGGGCTGGTGCACCCCTCCCCACAAGGGCCCAAGGCGCAAGGGAGAGGAAAAGGGGGCAAACCCTAGGGCAGATGGGCCCTAAGGCCCATCCTGGTGCGCCTCCCTCTCCCCCTTGGCCGCCTCCCTTAGATGGGATCTAGGCTGGCCGCCACCCCTAGGGGTGGGAACCCTAGGGGGGCGCACCCTCCTCCCTTCCCCTATATATATGAGGCCTAGGGGCTGCTCATAACACGCGATTTGTTCTCTCCCTGTTGGTGCAGCCCTCCCTCTCTTTCTCCTCATGTCCCGTGGTGCTTGGCGAAGCTCTGCAGGATTGCCACGCTCCTCCACCACCACCACGCCGTTGTGCTGCTGCTGGATGGAGTCTTCCTCAACCTCTCCCTCTCTCGTTGCTGGATCAAGGCGTGGGAGACGTCACCGGGCTGTACGTGTGTTGAACACGGAGGTGCCGTCCGTTCGGCACTAGGATCATCGGTGATTTGGATCATGACGAGTACGACTCCATCAACCCCGTTCACTTGAACGCTTCCGCTTAGCGATCTACAAGGGTATGTAGATGCACTCTTCTTCCCCTTGCTGCTGGTCTCTCCATAGATAGATCTTGGTGACACGTAGGAAAATTTTGAATTTATGCTACGTTCCCCAACAGTGGCATCATGAGCTAGGTCTATGCGTAGTTTCTATGCACGAGTAGAACACAAAGTAGTTGTGGGTGTTGATTTTGTTCAATATGCTTACCGTTACTAGTCCAATCTTGATTCGGCGGCATTGTGGGATGAAGCGGCCCGGACCGACCTTACACGTACTCTTACGTGAGACTGGTTCCACCGACTGACATGCACTAGTTGCATAAGGTGGCTAGCGGGTGTCTGTCTCTCCCACTTTAGTCGGATCGGATTCGATGAAAAGGGTCCTTATGAAGGGTAAATAGCAATTGGCATATCACGTTGTGGTTTCTGCGTAGGTAAGAAACGTTCTTGCTAGAAACCCATAGCAGCCACGTAAAACATGCAAACAACAATTAGAGGACGTCTAACTTGTTTTTGCAGGGTATGCTATGTGATGTGATATGGCCAAGAAGAATGTGATGAATGATATGTGATGTATGAGATTGATCATGTTCTTGTAATAGGAATCACGACTTGCATGTCGATGAGTATGACAACCGGCAGGAGCCATAGGAGTTGTTTTTATTTATTGTATGACCTGCGTGTCATTGAACAATGACATGTAATTACTTTACTTTATTGCTAACTGGTAGCCATAGTAGTAGAAGTAATAATTTGGCGAGACAACTTCATGGAGACACGATGATGGAGATCATGATGATGGAGATCATGGTGTCATGCCGGTGACGATGATGATCATGGAGCCCCGAAAATGGAGATCAAAAGGAGCAATATGATATTGGCCATATCATGTCACTATTTGATTGCATGTGATGTTTATCATGTTTATACATCTTATTTGGTTAGAACGACGGTAGTAAATAAGATGATCCCCCATTAAAATTTCAAGAAAGTGTTCCCCCTAACTGTGCACCGTTGCGAAAGTTCGTCGTTTCGAAGCACCACGTGATGATCGGGTGTGATAGATTCTTACGTTCGCATACAATGGGTGTAAGCCAGATTTACACACGCGAAACACTTAGATTGACTTGACGAGCCTAGCATGTACAGACATGGCCTCGGAACACAAGAGACCGAAAGGTCGAGCATGAGTCGTATAGAAGATACGATCAACATGAAGATGTTCACCGATGTTGACTAGTCCGTCTCACGTGATGATCTGACACGACCTAGTTGACTCGGATCATCTAATCACTTAGATGACTAGAGGGATGTCTATCTGAGTGGGAGTTCATAAGATGAACTTGTTTATCCTGAACATAGTCAAAAGGATTTTGCAAATTATGTCGTAGCTCGCGCTTTAGTTCTACTGTTTAGATATGTTCCTAGAGAAAAATTTAGTTGAAAGTTGATAGTAGCAATTATGCGGACTAGGTCCGTAAACTGAGGATTGTCCTCATTGCTTCATAGAAGGCTTATGTCCTTAATGCACCGCTCAGCGTGCTGAACCTTGAACGTCGTCTGTGAATGTTGCGAACATCTGACATACACGTTTTGATAACTACGTGATAGTTCAGTTAAACGGTTTAGAGTTGAGGCACCGAAGACGTTTTGAAACGTCACGAAACATATGAGATGTTTCGAGGGCTGAAATTGGGATTTCAGGCTCGTGCCCACGTCAAGAGGTATAAGACCTCCGACGATTTTCTTAGCCTGCAAACTAAGGGAGAAAGCTCAATTGTTGAGCTTGTGCTCAGATTGTCTGAGTACAACAATCATTTGAATCGAGTGGGAGTTGATCTTCCAGATGAGATAGTGATGTTTCTCCGAGGTCATTACCACCAAGCTGCTAGAGCTTCGTGATGAACTATAATATATCAAGGACATATATGATGATCCTTGAGATATTCGTGATGTTTGACACCACAAAAGTAGAAATCAAGAAGGAGCATCAGTTGTTGATGGTTGGTGAAACCACTAGTTTCAAGAAGGGCAAGGGCAAGAAGGGATACTTCATGAAACGGCAAATCAGCTGCTGCTCTAGTGAAGAAACCCAAGGTTGAACCCAAACCCGAGACTAAGTGCTTCTGTAATAAGGGGAACAGCCACTGGAGCAGACTTACCCTAGATACTTGGTAGATGAGAAGGCTGGCAAGGTCGTTAGAAGTATATTGGATATACATTGTGTTAATGTGTACTTTACTAGTACTCCTAGTAGCACCATCGTATTAGATACCGGTTCGGTTGCTAAGTGTTAGTAAACTCGAAATAAAAGGCTGCGGGGTAAACGGAGACTAGCTAAAGGTGAGCTGGCGATATCTGTTGGAAGTTTTTCCAAGCTTGATGTGATCAAGCATCGCACGCTCCCTCTACCATCGAGATTGGTGTTTGCGTTGAGCATAGACATGATTGGATTATGTCTATCGCAATACGGTTATTCATTTAAGGAGGATAATGGTTACTCTGTTTATTTGAATAATACCTTCAATGGTCTTGCACCTAAAATGAATGGTTTATTGAATCTCGATCGTAGTGATACACATGTTCATGCCAAAAGATATAAGATAGTAATGATAGTACCACCTGTTGGAGAACGTAGTAATTTCAAAAAAATTCCTACGCACACGCAAGATCATGGTGATGCATAGCAACGAGAGGGGAGAGTGTTGTCTACGTACCAACGCAGACCGACTGCGGAAGCGATCACACAACGTAGAGGAAGTAGTCGTACGTCTTCCTGATCCGACCGATCCAAGCACCGTTACTCCGGCACCTCCGAGTTCTTAGCACACGTTCAGCTCGATGACGATCCTCGGGCTCTGATCCAGCAAAGCGTCGAGGAAGAGTTCCGTCAGCACGACGGCGTGGTGACGATCTTGATGTACTACCGACGCAGGGCTTCGCCTAAGCACTGCAACAGTATGATCGAGGTGGAATTTGGTGGCAGGGGGCACCGCACACGGCTAAGGAACGATCTCAAGGATCAACTTGTGTGTCTAGAGGTGCCCCCTGCCCCGTATATAAAGGATGAGAGGGGGAGGCCTGGCCGGCCAAGAGGAGGGAGGCGCAGGAGGAGTCCTACTCCTACCGGGAGTAGGACTCCCCCCTCCAATCCTAGTCCAACTAGGATTCCCAAGTGGGAAAGGGAGAGAGGGGGGCCGGCCACCTTCTCCTAGTCCTAATAGGACTAGAGAGAGGGGGGAGGCGCGCAGCCCTATGTGGGCAGCCCTTTCACCTTTCCACTAAGGCCCATGTTGGCCCATTAGGCTCCCGGGGGGTTCCGGTAACCCTCCCGGTAATCCGGTAAAATCCCGATTTCACCCGGAACACTTCCGATGTCCAAACATAGGCTTCCAATATATCAATCTTTACGTCTCGACCATTTTGAGACTCCTCGTCATGTCCGTGATCACATCCGGGACTCCGAACTACCTTAGGTACATCAAAATGCATAAACTCATAATAACTGTCATCGTAACGTTAAGCGTGCGGACCCTACGGTTCGAGAACAATGTAGACATGACCGAGACACGTCTCCGGTCAATAACCAATAGCGGGACCTGGATGCCCATATTGGCTCCTACATATTCTACGAAGATCTTTATCGGTCAGGCCGCATAACAACATACGTTGTTCCCTTTGTCATCGGTATGTTACTTGCCCGAGATTCGATCGTCGGTATCCAATACCTAGTTCAATCTCGTTACTGGCAAGTCTCTTTACTCGTTCCGTAATACATCATCTCACAACTAACATCTTAGTTATAATGCTTGCAAGGCTTATGTGATGTGTATTACCGAGAGGGCCCAGAGATACCTCTCCGACAATCGGAGTGACAAACCCTAATCTCGAAATACGCCAACCCAACATCTACCATTGGAGACACCTGTAGTACTCCTTTATAATCACCCAGTTACGTTGTGACGTTTGGTAGTACCCAAAGTGTTCCTCCGGTAAACGGGAGTTGCATAATCTCATAGTTATAGGAACATGTATAAGTCATGAAGAAAGCAATAGCAACATACTAAACGATCGGGTGCTAAGCTAATGGAATGGGTCATGTCAATCAGATCATTCAACTAATGATGTGACCTCGTTAATCAAATAACAACTCTTTGTTCATGGTTAGGAAACATAACCATCTTTGATTAACGAGCTAGTCAAGTAGAGGCATACTAGTGACACTCTGTTTGTCTATGTATTCACACATGTATTATGTTTCCGGTTAATACAATTCTAGCATGAATAATAAGCATTTATCATGATATAAGGAAATAAATAATAACTTTATTATTGCCTCTAGGGCATATTTCCTTCAGTCTCCCACTTGCACTAGAGTCAATAATCTAGATTACACAGTAATGATTCTAACACCCATGGAGCCTTGGTGCTGATCATGTTTTGCTTGTGGAAGAGGCTTAGTCAACGGGTCTGCAACATTCAGATTCGTATGTATCTTGCAAATCTCTATGTCTCCCACCTGGACTAGATCCCGGATGGAGTTGAAGCGTCTCTTGATGTGTTTGGTCCTTTTGTGAAATCTGGATTCCTTTGCCAAAGCAATTGCACCAGTATTGTCACAAAAGATTTTCATTGGACCCGATGCACTAGGTATGACACCTAGATCGAATATGAACCCCTTCATCCAGACTCCTTCGTTTGCTGCTTCCGAAGCAGCTATGTACTCCGCTTCACATGTAGATCCTGCTACGACGCTTTGTTTAGAACTGCACCAACTGACAGCTCCACCGTTTAAAGTAAACACGTATCCGGTTTGCGATTTAGAATCGTCCGGATCAGTGTCAAAGCTTGCATCAACGTAACCTCTTACGGTGAGCTCTTTGTCACCTCCATATACGAGAAACATATCCCTAGTCCTTTTCAGGTATTTCAGGATGTTCTTGACCGCTGTCCAGTGATCCACTCCTGGATTACTTTGGTACCTCCCTGCTAAACTTATAGCAAGGCACACATCAGGTCTGGTACACAGCATTGCATACATGATAGAGCCTATGGCTGAAGCATAGGGAACACCTTTCATTTTCTCTCTATCTTCTGCAGTGGTCGGGCATTGAGTCTGACTCAACTTCACACCTTGTAACACAGGCAAGAACCCTTTCTTTGCTTGATCCATTTTGAACTTCTTCAAAATCTTGTCAAGGTATGTGCTTTGTGAAAGTCCAATTAAGCGTCTTGATCTATCTCTATAGATCTTTATGCCTAATATGTAAGCAGCTTCCCCGAGGTCTTTCATCGAAAAACTTTTATTCAAGTATCCCTTTATGCTATCCAGAAATTCTATATCATTTCCAATCAGCAATATGTCATCCACATATAATATCAGAAATGCTACAGAGCTCCCACTCACTTTCTTGTAAATACAGGCTTCTCCAAAAGTCTGTATAAAGCCAAATGCTTTGATCACACTATCAAAGCGTTTATTCCAACTCCGAGATGCTTGCACCAGTCCATAAATGGATCGCTGGAGTTTGCATACTTTGTTAGCTCCCTTTGGATCGACAAAACCTTCTGGTTGCATCATATACAACTCTTCTTCCAGAAATCCATTCAGGAATGCAGTTTTGACATCCATCTGCCATATTTCATAATCATAAAATACGGCAATTGCTAACATGATTCTGACGGACTTAAGCATCGCTACGGGTGAGAAGGTCTCATCATAGTCAACCCCTTGAACTTGTCGAAAACCTTTTGCGACAAGTCGAGCTTTATAGACAGTAACATTACCGTCAGCGTCAGTCTTTTTCTTGAAGATCCATTTATTCTCAATTGCTTGCTGATCATCGGGCAAGGCAACCAAAGTCCATACTTTGTTCTCATACATGGATCCCATCTCAGATTTAATGGCCTCAAGCCACTTTGTCGAATCTGGGCTCACCATCGCTTCTTCATAGTTCGTAGGTTCATCATGATCTAGTAGCATGACTTCCAGAATTGGATTACCGTACCACTCTGGTGCGGATCTCACTCTGGTTGATCTACGTGGTTCAGTAGTATCTTGTCCTGAAGTTTCATGATCATCATCATTAGCTTCCTCACTAATTGGTATAGGTGTCGCAGAAACAGTTTTCTGTGATGTACTATTTTCCAATAAGGGAGCAGGTACAGTTACCTCGTCAAGTTCTACTTTCCTCCCACTCACTTCTTTCGAGAGAAACTCCTTCTCTAGAAAGTTTCTGAATTTAGCAACAAAAGTCTTGCCTTCGGACCTGTGATAGAAAGTGTATCCAATAGTTTCCTTTGGATATCCTATGAAGACACATTTCTCCGATTTGGGTTCGAGCTTATCAGGTTGAAGCTTTTTCACATAAGCATCGCAGCCCCAAACTTTAAGAAACGACAACTTTGGTTTCTTGCCAAACCATAGTTCATAAGGCATCGTCTCAACGGATTTTTATGGTGCCCTATTTAACGTGAATGCGGCTGTCTCTAAAGCATAACCCCAAAACGATAGCGGTAAATCAGTAAGAGACATCATAGATCGCACCATATCTAGTAAAGTACGATTACGACGTTCGGACACACCATTACGCTGTGGTGTTCCGGGTGGCGTGAGTTGCGAAACTATTCCACAATTTTTCAAATGTACACCAAACTCGTAACTCAAATATTCTCTCCACGATCAGATCGTAGAAACTTTATTTTCTTGTTACGATGATTTTCAACTTCACTCTGAAATTCCTTGAACTTTTCAAATGTTTCAGACTTATGTTTCATTAAGTAGATATACCCATATCTGCTCAAATCATCTGTGAAGGTGAGAAAATAACGATATCCGCCACGAGCCTCAATATTCATCGGACCACATACATCGGTATGTATGATTCCCAATAAATCTGTTGCTCTCTCCATAGTACCGGAGAACGGTGTTTTAGTCATCTTGCCTATGAGGCACGGTTCGAAAGTACCAAGTGATTCATAATCAAGTGGTTCCAAAAGCCCATCAGTATGGAGTTTCTTCATGCGTTTTACACCGATATGACCTAAACGGCAGTGCCACAAATAAGTTGCACTATCATTATTAACTCTGCATCTTTTGGCTTCTACATTATGAATATGTATATCACTACTATCGAGATTCAACAAGAATAGACCACTCTTCAAAGGTGCATGACCATAAAAGATATTATTCATATAAATAGAACAACCATTATTCTCTGATTTAAATGAATAACCGTCTCGCATTAAACAAGATCCAGATATAATGTTCATGCCCAACGCTGGCACCAAATAACAATTATTTAGGTCTAATATTAATCCCGAAGGTAGATGTAGAGGTAGCGTGCCGACCGCGATCACATCGACTTTGGAACCGTTTCCCACGTGCATCGTCACCTCGTCCTTTGCTAGCGTCCGCTTATTCTGTAGTCCCTGTTTCGAGTTGCAAATATTAGCAACAGAACCAGTATCAAATACCCAGGTGCTACTGCGAGCTCTAGTAAGGTACACATCAATAACATGTATATCACATATACCTTTGTTCACCTTGCCATCCTTCTTATCCGCCAAATACTTGGGGCAGTTCCGCTTCCAGTGGCCAGTCTGCTTGCAGTAGAAGCACTTAGTTTCAGGCTTAGGTCCAGACTTGGGTTTCTTCTCCTGAGCAGCAACTTGCTTGCTGTTTTTCTTGAAGTTCCCTTTCTTCTTCCCTTTGCCCTTTTTCTTGAAACTAGTGGTTTTGTTAACCATCAACACTTGATGCTCCTTCTTGATTTCTACCTCTGCAGCTTTCAGCATTGCGAAGAGCTCGGGAATAGTCTTGTTCATCCCTTGCATATTATAGTTCATCACGAAGCTCTTGTAGCTTGGTGGCAGTGATTGGAGAATTCTGTCAATGATGCAATCATCTGGAAGATTAACTCCCATCTGAATCAAGTGATTATTATACCCAGACATTTTGAGTATATGCTCACTGACAGAACTATTCTCCTCCATCTTGCAGCTATAGAACTTATTGGAGACTTCATATCTCTCAATTCGGGCATTTGCTTGAAATATCAACTTCAACTCCTGGAACATCTCATATGCTCCATGACGTTCAAAACGTCGTTAAAGTCCCGATTCTAAGCCGTAAAGCATGGCACACTGAACTATTGAGTAGTCATCAGCTTTGCTCTGCCAGACATTCATAACATCTGGTGTTGCTCCAGCAGCAGGCCTGGCACCCAGCGGTGCTTCCAGGACGTAATTCTTCTGTGCAGCAATGAGAATAATCCTCAAGTTACGGACCCAGTCCGTGTAATTGCTACCATCATCTTTCAACTTTGCTTTCTCAAGGAACGCATTAAAATTCAACGGAACAACAGCACGAGCCATCTATCTACAATCAACATAAGCAAGCAAGATACTATCAGGTACTAAGTTCATGATAAGTTTAAGTTCAGTTAATCAAATTACTTAAGAACTCCCACTTAGATGGACATCCCTCTAATCCTCTAAGTGATCATGTGATCCAAATCAACTAAACCACAACCGATCATCACGTGAGATGGAGTAGTTTTCAATGGTGAACATCGTTATGTTGATCATATCTACTATATGATTCACGCTCGACCTTTCGGTCTCCGTGTTCCGAGGCCATATCTGTATATGCTTGGCTCGTCAAGTATAACCTGAGTATTCTGCGTGTGCAACTGTTTTGCACCCGTTGTATTTGGACGTAGAGCTTATCACACCCGATCATCACATGGTGTCTGGGCACGACGAACTTTGGCAACAGTGCATACTCAGGGAGAACACTTCTTGATAATTTAGTGAGAGATCATCTTATAATGCTACCATCAATCAAAGCAAGATAAGATGCATAAAAGATAAACATCACATGCAATCAATATAAGTGATATGATATGGCCATCATCATCTTGTGCTTGTGATCTCCATCTCCGAAGCACCGTCATGATCACCATCGTCACCGGCGCGACACCTTGATCTCCATCATAGCATCGTTGTCATCTCGCCAATCTTATGCTTCCACGACTATCACTACCGCTTAGTAATAAAGTAAAGCATTACATCGCGATTGCATTGCATACAATAAAGCGACAACCATATGGCTCCTGCCAGTTGCCGATAACTTGGTTACAAAACATGATCATCTCATACAATAAAATCAGCATCATGCCTTGACCATATCACATCACAACATGCCCTGCAAAAACAAGTTAGACGTCCTCTACTTTGTTGTTGCAAGTTTTACGTGGCTGCTACGGGCTTAAGGAAGAACTCATCTCACCTACGCATCAAAACCACAACGATAGTTTGTCAAATAGACTCCGTTCTAACCTTCTCAAGGACCGGGCGTAGCCACACTTGGTTCAACTAAAGTTGGAGAGACAGTCTTCCGCAAACCATCTATGTGCAAAGCACGTCGAGGGAACCGGTCTCGCGTAAGAGTACGCGTAAGGTTGGTCCGGATCGTCTCGTCCAACAATACCGCCGAACCAAAGTATGACATGCTGGTAGGCAGTATGACTTGTATCGCCCACAACTCACTTGTGTTCTACTCGTGCAAATAACATCAAACCATAAAAAACCTGGCTCTGATACCACTGTTGGAGAACGTAGTAATTTCAAAAAAAATTCCTACGCACACGCAAGATCATGGTGATGCATAGCAACGAGAGGGGAGAGTGTTGTCTACGTACCAACGCAGACCGACTACGGAAGCGATCACACAACGTAGAGGAAGTAGTCGTACGTCTTTCCGATCCGACCGATCCAAGCACCGTTACTCCGGCACCTCCGAGTTCTTAGCACACGTTCAGCTCAATGACGATCCTCGGTCTCCGATCCAGCAAAGCGTCAAGGAAGAGTTCCGTCAGCACGACGGCGTGGTGACGATCTTGATGTACTACCGACGCAGGGCTTCGCCTAAGCACTGCAACGGTATGATCGAGGTGGAATTTGGTGGCAGGGGGCACCGCACACGGCTAAGGAACGATCTCAAGGATCAACTTGTGTGTCTAGAGGTGCCCCCTGCCCCCGTATATAAAGGATGAGAGGGGGAGGGCTGGCCGGCCAAGAGGAGGGAGGCGCGGGAGGAGTCCTACTCCTACCGGGAGTAGGACTCCCCCCTCCAATCCTAGTCCAACTAGGATTCCCAAGTGGGAAAGGGAGAGAGGGGGGCCGGCCACCTTCTCCTAGTCCTAATAGGACTAGAGAGAGGGGGGAGGCGCGCAGCCCTATGTGGGCAGCCCTTTTCACCTTTCCACTAAGGCCCATGTTGGCCCATTAGGCTCCCGGGGGGTTCCGGTAACCCTCCCGGTAATCCGGTAAAATCCCGATTTCACCCGGAACACTTCCGATGTCGAAACATAGGCTTCCAATATATCAATCTTTACGTCTCGACCATTTCAAGACTCCTTGTCATGTCCGTGATCACATCCGGGACTCCGAACTACCTTAGGTACATCAAAATGCATAAACTCATAATAACTGTCATCGTAACGTTAAGCGTGCGGACCCTACGGTTCGAGAACAATGTAGACATGACCAAGACACGTCTCCGGTCAATAACCAATAGCGGGACCTGGATGCCCATATTGGCTCCTACATATTCTACGAAGATCTTTATCGGTCAGACCGCATAACAACATACGTTGTTCCCTTTGTCATCGGTATGTTACTTGCCCGAGATTCGATCGTCGGTATCCAATACCTAATTCAATCTCGTTACTGGCAAGTCTCTTTACTCGTTCCGTAATACATCATCTCACAACTGACATCTTGTTATAATGCTTGCAAGGCTTATGTGATGTGTATTACCGAGAGGGCCCAGAGATACCTCTCCGACAATCGGAGTGACAAACCCTAATCTCGAAATACGCCAACCCAACATCTACCATTGGAGACACCTGTAGTACTCTTTTATAATCACCTAGTTACGTTGTGACGTTTGGTAGTACCCAAAGTGTTCCTCCGGTAAACGGGAGTTGCATAATCTCATAGTTATAGGAACATGTATAAGTCATGAAGAAAGCAATAGCAACATACTAAACGATCGGGTGCTAAGCTAATGGAATGGGTCATGTCAATCAGATCATTCAACTAATGATGTGACCTCGTTAATCAAATAACAACTCTTTGTTCATGGTTAGGAAACATAACCATCTTTGATTAACGAGCTAGTCAAGTAGAGGCATACTAGTGACACTCTGTTTGTCTATGTATTCACACATGTATTATGTTTCCGGTTAATACAATTCTAGCATGAATAATAAACATTTATCATGATATAAGGAAATAAATAATAACTTTATTATTGCCTCTAGGGCATATTTCCTTCACCACCTACTTGTGGCACTGCCACTTAAGTCATATCGGTATAAAACGCATGAAGAAGCTCCATGTTGATGGATCTTTGGACTCACTCATTTTTGAAAGGATTGAGACATGGGAACCATGTTTGTTGGTAGATATGCATGAAGAAACTCTATACAGATGGATCATTTGGACTCACTTGATTTTGAATCACTTGAGACATGCAAATCATACCACATGGGCAAGATGACTGAAAGCCTCGTTTTCAGTAAAATGGAACTAGAAAGCAACTTGCTGGAAGTAATACATTTGGATGTGTGCAGTCCAATGAGTGCTGAGGCATGTAGTGGATATCGTTATGTTCTTACTTCAAAGATGATTTGAGTAGATGTTGAGTATATTTACTTGATGAATCACGAGTCTGAATTATTGAAAGGTTCAAGTAATTTCAGGGTGAAGTTGAAAGATCCTCGTGACAAGAGGATAAAAGATCTATGATATGATCATAGAGATGAATATCTGAATTACGAGTTTGGTACAGAATTAAGACATTGTGGAAATTGTTTCACAACTGATACAGCCTGGAACACCATAGTGTAATGGTGTGTCCGGACATCATAACTGCACCCTATTGGATATGATGCATACCATGATGTCTCTTATCGAATTACCACGATAGTTTATGGGTTAGGCATTAGAGACAACCACATTCACTTTAAAATAGGGCACCACGTAATTCCGATGAGATGACACCGTATGAACTATGGTTTAGAGAAACCTAAGCTATCATTTCTTAAAAGGGTTTGGGGCTGCGACGCTTATGTGAAAAGGTTTCAGGCTGATAAGCTCGAACCCAAAGCGGATAAATGCATCTTCATAGTACACCCAAAACAGTTGGGTATACCTCCTGTCTCAGATCCGAAAGCAATAAGGGATTGTTTCTAGAAGCGGGTCCTTTCTCGAGGAAAAGTTTCTCTCGAAAGAATTGAGTGGGAGGATAGTGGAGACTTGATGAGGTTATTGAACCGTCTCTTCAACTAGTGTGTGGCAGGGCACAGGGAGTTGTTCCTGTGGCACCTACACCAATTGAAGTGGAAGCTTATGATATTGATCATGAAACTTCAGATCAAGTCACTACCAAACCTCGTAGGATGACAAGGATGCGTACTACTTCAGAGTGGTACGTAATCCTGTCTTAGAAGTCATGTTGCTAGACAACAATGAACCTACGAGCTATGGAGAAGCGATGGTGGGCCTGGATTCCGATAAATGGCTCGAGGCCATAAAATTCGAGAGAGGATCCATGTATGATAACAAAGTGTAGACGTTGGCAGAACAGCTCGATGGTCGTAAGGCTGTTAGGTACATATGGATTTTAAAAGGAAGACGGACAATGATGGTAAATGTCACCATTAAGAAAGCTCAACTTGTCGTTAAGATGTTTTTCTGACAAGTTCAAGGAGTTGACTGCGATGAGACTTTCTCACTCGTAGCGATGCTAAGAGTCTGTTGGAATTATGTTAGCGATTACTGCATTATTTATGAAATCTTGCAGATAGGATGTCAAAAACATTGTTTTCTCAACGAGGAAAGGTTGTATGTGATACAACCAGAAGATTTTGTCAATCCTGAAAGATGCTAATAAGTATGCAGAGCTCCAGCAATCCTTCTAAGGACTGGAGTAAGCATCTCGGAGTTGGAATGTATGCTTTGATGATGATCAAAGATTTTGGGTTTATACAAAGTTTATGAGAAACTTGTAATTCCAAAGAAGTGAGTGGGAGCACTATAGAATTTCTGATGAGTATATGTTGTTGATCAGAAATGATGTAGAATTTCTAGAAAGCATACAGAGTTATTTGAAAAGTATTTTTCAATGGAAAACCTGGATCAAGCTACTTGAACATTGAACATCAAGATCTATAAGGATAGATCAAAACACTTAATGGTACTTTCAAATGAGCACATACCTTGACATGATCTTGAAGGTGTTCAAGATGGATTAGTCAAAGAAGGAGTTCTTGCCTGAGTTGTAAGGTATGAAGTTAAGACTTAAAGCTCGACCACGGCAGAACAGAGAGAAAAGATGAAGGTCGTCCCCTATGCTTAGACATAGGCTCCATAATATGCTATGATGTGTACCGCACCTGATGTGTGCCTTGCCACATGTCTGGCTAGAGGGTACAAAGGTGATCTAGGAGTAGATCACCAGATAGCGGTCAAAATTATCCTTAGAGGAATAAGGATATGTTTCTCGGTTATGGAGGTGATAAAGAGTTCGACGTAAAGAGTTACGTCGATGCAAGCTTAACACCTATCCGGATAGCTCTGAGTAGAGATACCGGATACGTATAATGGAGCAACAATTTGGAATAGCTCCAAGTAGAATAGTTATTTGAAATGGCTCCAAATGTAGCGTAGTAGTTGCATCTACAAGATGACATACAAATTTGCGAAGTACATACGGATCTAAATGTTGCAGCCCCGTTGACTAAAACCTCTCTCACAAGCAACATGATCAAACCTAGAACTCATTGAGTGGTAATCACATAGTGATGTGAACTAGACTACTGACTCTAGTAAACTCGTGGGTGTTAGTCACATGGCGATGTGACCTGTGAGTGTTAATCACATGGCGATGTGAACTAGATTATTGACTCTAGTGCAAGTGGGAGACTGTTGGAAATATGCCCTAGAGGCAATAATAAATTGATTATTATTATATTTCCTTGTTCATGATAATCATTTATTATCCATGCTAGAATTGCATTGATAGGAAACTCGAATACATGTGTGGATACATAGACAACACCATGTCCCTAGTAAGCCTCTAGTTGACTAGCTCGTTGATCAATAGATGGTTATGGTTTCCTGACCATGGACATTGGATGTCGTTGATAACGGGATCACATCATTAGGAGAATGATGTGATGGACAAGACCCAATCCTAAGCATAGCACTAGATCGTGTAGTTCGTATGCTAAAGCTTTTCTAATGTCAAGTATCATTTTCTTAGACCATGAGATTGTGCAACTCCCGGATACCGTAGGAGTGCTTTGGGTGTGCCAAACGTCACAACGTAACTGGGTGGTTATAAAGGTACACTACGGGTATCTCCGAAAGTGTCTATTGGGTTGGCACGAATCGAGACTGGGATTTGTCACTCCATGTGACGGAGAGGTATCTCTGGGCCCACTCGGTAGGACATCATCATAATGTGCACAATATGATCAAGGAGTTGATCACGGGATGATGTGTTACGGAACGAGTAAAGAGACTTGCCGGTAACGAGATTGAACAAGGTATCGGGATACCGACGATTGAATCTCGGGCAAGTATCGTACCGCTAGACAAAGGGAATTGTATACGGGATTGATTGAATCCTCGACATCGTGGTTCATCCTATGAGATCATCGTGGAACATGTGGGAGCCAACATGGGTATCCAGATCCTGCTGTTGGTTATTGACCGGAGAACGTCTCGGTCATGTCTGCATGGTTCCCGAACCCGTAGGGTCTACACACTTAAGGTTCGATGACGCTAGGGTTATAAAGGAAGTTTGTATGTGGTTACCGAATGTTGTTCGGAGTCCCGGATGAGATCCCGGACGTCACGAGGAGTTCCGGAATGGTCCGGAGGTAAAGATTTATATATGGGAAGTCCTGTTTTGGTCACCGGAAAAGTTTCGGGGTTTATCGGTAACGTACCGGGACCACCGGGAGGGTCCCGGGGGTCCACCAAGTGGGGCCACCAGCCCCGGAGGGCTTCATGGGCCAAGTGTGGAAGGGGACCAGCCCCAGGTGGGCTGGTGCGCCCCCCCACAAGGGCCCAAGGCGCAAGGGAGAGGAAAAGGGGGCAAACCCTAGGGCAGATGGGCCCTAAGGCCCATCCTGGTGCGCCTCCCTCTCCCCCTCCCCCTTGGCCGCCTCCCTTAGATGGGATCTAGGCTGGCTGCCACCCCTAGGGGTGGGAACCCTAGGGGGGCGCACCCTCCTCCCTTCCCCTATATATATGAGGCCTAGGGGCTGCTCATAACACGCGATTTGATCTCTCCCTGTTGGTGCAGCCCTCCCTCTCTTTCTCCTCATGTCCCGTGGTGCTTGGCGAAGCTCTGCAGGATTGCCACGCTCCTCCACCACCACCACGCCATTGTGCTGTTGCTGGATGGAGTCTTCCTCAACCTCTCCCTCTCTCGTTGCTGGATCAAGGCGTGGGAGACGTCACCGGGCTGTACGTGTGTTGAACACGGAGGTGCCGTCCGTTCGGCACTAGGATCATCGGTGATTTGGATCACGACGAGTACGACTCCATCAACCCCGTTCACTTGAACGCTTCCGCTTAGCGATCTACAAGGGTATGTAGATGCACTCTTCTTCCCCTCGTTGCTGGTCTCTCCATAGATAGATCTTGGTGACACGTAGGAAAATTTTGAATTTCTGCTACGTTCCCCAACATATGTCTCATGAGTTTAATTTATCTAAATTTCATAGACAACCCCGTGATGAAGAATTGCCTAGTAAAGATGAAATTATTGGTCTTGCTTCTATTGCTGTGCTTCCTAATGATCCTTTAGAACAATATTTGTTAGACCATGAGAATGATATGTTTATGAATGAAAGAAGGGAAATAGATGAAGTATTCTTTAAACAAGGATCCATTCTGAAACACAATTTGCCTGTTGAAATCCTAGGGGATCCTCCTCCACCCAAGGGTGATCCCGTGTTTGAGCTTAAACCATTGCCTGATACTCTTAAATATGCTTATCTTGATGAAAAGAAGATATATCCTGGTATTATTATTGCTAACTTTTAGAGAAGGAGGAAGAAAAATTATTGAAAACTCTGAAGAAGCACCGTGCTGCTATTGGATATACTCTTGATGATCTTAAGGGCATTAGTCCCACACTATGCCAATACAAAATAAATTTGGAGAAAGATGCCAAACTAGTTATTGATCACCAACGACGGTTGAATCCTAAGATGAAAGAAGTGGTAAGAAAGGAATTATTAAAACTCCTTGAGGTAGGTATTATTTATCCTGTTGCTGATAGTCAGTGGGTAAGTCATGTTCATTGTGTCCCTAAGAAGGGAGGTATCACTGTCGTTCCTAATGATAAAGATTAATTGATTCCGCAAATAATTATTACAGGTTATAGGATGGTAATTGATTTCCTCAAAATAAATAAGGCTACTAATAAAGATCATTACCCTTTACCTTTTATTGATCAAATGCTAGAAAGATTATCCAAACATACACATTTTTGCTTTCTAGATGGTTACTCGGATTTCTCTCAAATACATGTGTCAGCTGAGGATCAAGAAAAGACCACTTTTACTTGCCCTTTTGGTACTTTTGCTTATAGACATATGCCTTTCAGTTTATGTAATGCACCTACTACCTTTCAAAGATGCATGATGACTATATTCTCTGACTTTTGTGAAAAGATTTGTGAGGTTTTCATGGATGATTTCTCTGTTTATGGATCCCCTTTTGATGATTGCTTGAGCAACCTTGATCGAGTTTTGCAGAGATGTGAAGAAACTAATCTCGTTTTGAATTGGGAGAAGTTCCACTTTATGGTTAATGAAGGTATTGTCTTGGGGCATAAAATTTCTGAAAAAGGTATTGAAGTTGATAAAGCTAAAGTTGATGCTATTGAAAATATGTCGTGTCCTAAGGACATCAAAGGTATAAGAAGTTTCCTTGGTCATGCCGGTTTTTATAGGAGGTTCATTAAGGACTTCTCAAAAATTTCTCGGCCTCTGACTAATCTCTTACAAAAAGATATACCTTTTGTCTTTGATGATGATTGTGTAGAAGCATTTGAAATACTTAAGAAAGCATTAATTTCTGCACCTATTGTTCAGCCACCTGATTGGAATTTACCCTTTGAAATTATGTGTGATGCTAGTGATTATGCTACAGGTGCTGTTCTAGGGCAAAGAGTTGATAAGAAATTAAATGTTATTCAATATGCTAGTAAAACTCTAAACAATGCCCAGAGAAATTATGCTACTACTGGAAAAAAAAATTAGCAATTGTATTTGCTTGTGATAAGTTCAGACCTTATATTGTTGATTCTTATGGAAAAGAAAGATGCTAAACCTAGACTTATTAGATGGGTTGTCTTGCTACAAGAATTTGATTTTCATAGTATTGATAGAAAGGGAGCTGAGAACCCCGTTGCACACAACTTGTCTAGGTTAGAGAATGTTCTTGATGACCAACTACCTATTGATGATAGCTTTTCTGATGAACAATTAAATGTCATAAATACTTCTCGAACTGCTCCATGGTATGCTGATTATGCTAATTGTATTGTTGCTAAATTTATACCACCTAATTTCACATACCAGCAAAAGAAAAGGTTCTTCTATGATTTGAGACATTACTTTTGGGATGACCCACACCTTTATAAAGAAGGAGTAGATGGTGTTATTAGACGTTGTGTACCTGAGCATGAACAGGAACAAATCCTACACAAGTGTCACTCCAAAGCTGATGGAGGACACCACGCTGGAGATAGAACTGCACATAGGTATTGCAATCTGGTTTTTATTGGCCTACTCTCTTCAAAGATACTCGTAAGTTTGTCCTATCTTGTGATGAATGTCAAAGAATTGGTAATATTACTAGACGTTAAGAAATGCCTATGAATTGGTAATATTTTTGTGAGAATCCAATGTCAGCAAATTGATTATGAAGCTGTTCTATTGACCCGGAATGTCCAGAAGAAGGAAATGACCAGGACTTAAGGATGATCAGGTGCCGGCTTACAAGAATTTTTAACCCGGAGCACAAACTGTCAAATTTGTTCTTGTGTTTATTTTGCAGGATCAGTTTAAGATGGATAAATCCAAATTAAAATGGGGGCTAATGTCGGGGATATACCCTGTGGTATGACCCGGCCGGAAGTATGACCCGGCCGGACTTGGGAACTCACTAGTAACCCGCCTAACTTGGCGGCTCACGAAGTGACCCGCCCGGTCTCTCCACTCATTGATGACCCGGCTGGGCCTGGTGACTCATTGGTAACCCGGCAGGCGGGTCAGAGGAGCGACAAGACCCGGTGGCCCAACGGGCGGTTCATGGAAGGCCGGCTCGTATTATGGTGGGTCGGCTTAATAGAAAAGGCATAAGGAATATTCCCTTACAAAGGAAGCAAGACTAGGACTCCACTTGTAATAGATTAATCCTAATCCTACTAGGACTAGTCATGTAACCCGCCCCTTCAAGATATATAAGGAGGAGCAGGGCACCCCAAGAGAGACAAGAAATAATCATTAAGACTAGACACAATTAGGAGAGCCGGCTTAGGCAACGACTCCCTCATGAGCATAATGAGACCTAGCCGCAAACAACATGTAGGGCTATTACCGGATGAAGTTTCTCGGGGCCCGAAGCTGTCCAAATCCTTGTCTTGTGTGTTGATCTGCCTCGCGTCTCTTATCCCGATCAACCCCTCTCAAGCTACCACATAGATGCATTGGCCTCACGACTAAGTCCTCACACTACGACATCTGCCATGACAATTCCACGACACCATCTACTCCTTCTTTATAAAGATGTGGGTCATCCCGAAAGTAATGTCTTAAATCATAAAAGGCTTTTTTTTTCTTTTGTTGGTATGTAAAGCTAGGATGTAAATATTTAGCAACAATGTAATTAGCATAATCAGCATACCAAGGAGTATTATGAGCAACATTTATTGCAGCTAACTGCTCATTAGGAAAGCTATCATCAATAGGTAGTGGGTCATCAGGCACATTTCCAAGCCTAGATAAATTATTAGCTACGGGGTTTTCAGCTCCATTTCTATCAATGATATGTAAATCAAATTCTTGTAACAATAGAACCCATCGAATAAGTCTAGGTTTGGCATCTTTATTTTCCATAAAATATTTAATAGAGGCATGGTCTGTGTGAACAGTTACTTTGGAATCAACAATATAAGGTCTAAATTTATCACAAGCAAACACCATTGCTAAAAATTCTTTTTCAGCAGTGGCATAATTTCTTTGGGCACTATCTAGAGTTTTACTAGCATAATGAATAACATTCAGTTTCTTATCAACTCTTTGTCCTAGAACAGCACCAACAACATAATCACTAGTATCATACATAATTTCAAAAGGCGAGTTCCAATCAGGTGGTTGAACAATAGGTGCAGAAATTAAGGCTTTCTTGAGTGTTTCAAAGGCTTCTGAACAATCATCATAAAAAACAAAAGGAATATCCTTTTGCAAAAGATTCGTAAGAGGCCTAGAAATTTTAGAAAAGTCTTTGATAAATCTCCTATAGAAACCAGCATGACCTAAGAAACTACGAATACCTTTTATATCTTTAGGACATGGCATTTTCTCAAATACATCAACCTTAGCTTTGTTCACTTCAATACCTCTTTCAGAAATTTTATGACCGAAGACAATGCCTTCATTAACCATAAAGTGGCACTTCTCCCAATTCAAGACAAGATTTGTTTGTTCACATCTCTACAAAACTCGATCAAGATTGCTTAAACAATCATCAAAAGACTTCCCATAAACATAGAAGTCATCCATGAAAACCTCAACAATCTTTTCACAAAAGTTAGAGAATATAGCAGTCATACATCTTTGAAAGGTAGCAGGTGGATTACATAAACCGAAAGGTATACGTCTATAAGCATAAGTTCCAAAGGGACAAGTAAAAGTGGTCTTTTCTTGATCAGATTGAGAAACAGGTATTTGTGAAAAACCATAATATCCATCAAGGAAGCAAATGTGTGTGTGCTTAGATAATCTTTCAAGCATTTGATCAATAAAAGGCAGAGGGTAATGATCTTTTCTAGTTGCTTTGTTTAATTTTCTAAAATCAATTACCATTCTATAACCTGTAACAATTCTTTGTGGAATAAGTTCATTCTCATCACTAGGAACAATAGTTATACCTCCTTTCTTAGGGACACAATGAACAAGACTTACCCATCTACTATCAGCTGTAGGATAGATTATACCTACTTCCAAAAGTTTTAATATTTCCGTTCTTACCACTTCTTTCATCTTCGGGTTTAACCGACGTTGGTGATCAACAACGGGTTTAGCATCAGGTTCCATATTAATTTTGTGCTGACATAAAGTGGGACTAATGCCCTTTAAATCATCAAGAGTATGTCCAATAGCAACTCGGTGCTTCCTTAAAACTTTCAATAATCTTTCTTCTTCATGTTCTGAAAGGTTAGCACTGATAATAACAGGATATATCTTCTTTTCATCAAGATAAGCATATTTCAAAGTGTCTGGGTACTGTTTTAATTCAAACACTGGATCATCTTTAGGTGGAGGAGGACCTCCTAGAGTTTCAATGGGCAAATTGTGTTTAAGTAGAGGATGTTGTTCAAATAAAATCTTATCTATTTCATTTCTTTCATGCATATGTAAATCATTTTCATGGTCTAGCAAATATTGTTGTAAAGGATCAGTAGGTGGTACAACAATAGAAGCAACACCAATTAATTCATCCTTACTAGGCAATTTTTTTTCATGAAGCTTTCTACTAAACTTGGAAAAAATAAACTCATGAGACTCATCACCAAAACTAACACCGATAGTTTGTTTCTCACCAAAATTAAACTCATTAGCGGTGTTCAAGAAAGGTCTACCAAAGATAATGGGACAAAAGTCATCTTGTGGGGAATCAAGAACAAGAAAATCAGTAGGGTATTTTATTTTCCCACACAAGACTTCAACATCTCTAACAATCCCAATTGGTGATATAGTGTCTCTATTAGCAAGTTCAATAGTAACATCTATGTCTTCTATCTCTGCGGGTGCTATGTCTTTCATAATTTCTTGATATAAGGTGTAAGGAATAGCACTCACACTAGCAATTATGTCACATAAACCATGATAACAGTGATATCCTATTTTAACTGAGATGACGGGCATGCCAACAACAGGTCTATGTTTATCCTTTTTATCAGGTTTGGCAATTCTAGCATCTTCTTCACAAAAGTAAATAACATGCACATCCATATCTTCTTCCAAGAGATCTTTAACCATAGCAATACTAGGTTCTACTTTAATTTGTTCATCAGGTCTAGGTGTTCTAATATAGCTTTTGTTGACCATAGTTGAAACTTTTTAGCATGTTCCTTTACCCTAACAGGGAAAGGTGGTTTCTCAATATCAGCTGAAGGAACGACTGGATCAACATTGTAAAGTATAGTTTCTTCTTTAACTGGTACCGGTTCTTTGATTTCTTCTTTAATAGGTAGGTGATATTTAAACCACTTCTCTTTAGGGAGATCAACATGAGTAGCAAATGATACACAAAAGGAGACTACTATCTCAGAGTCAAGTCCATATTTAGTGCTAAACTTTTGAAAAGCATCAGTATCCATAAAAGATTTAACACAATCATACTTAAGTTTAATACCTGACTCTTTACCTTTGTCGAGTTCCCAATCTTCAGAATTGCTTTTGATTCTTTCCAAATGATCCCAACAGAATTCAATAGTCTTCTTCATAAAAGAACGAGCACAAGAGGTATCGAGCATGGTTTGATCATTACGAGAAAGCCGAGTATAAAATTTTTGGGTAACAATTTCTATTGAAAGCTCATGATTGGGGCATGAATATAACATTGAATTAAGCCTCCCCCAAGGTAGAGCGATACTTTCTACTTCACGAGGCCAAAAATTATATATATAATTCCGATTATGATGAACTAGATGCATATGATAATTTTTTTGGTGGAACTCCAATTTCAAACGATTCCAATTCCAAGATCCAATATCATCGCATAGCCTATACCATGCCAATGCTTTTCCCTTCAAAGATAAAGGGAAAACCTTCTTCATAACTTCATCTCTGGGTAAACCTGCGCTTGAACAATCCACAAATTTGTTCTACATATATCAAGTGCATATCAGGATGTTCGGTTCCATCTCCTACATAAGGATTAGCTAGCAATTGTTCTATCATACCCGAATGAATTTCATATTCAATATTTTTAGTAGGTGCAGTAGGTTGAGGGGTAGCTCATTGTGGTTCCGGTCGTGGTGAAGATACCCCGAACAAACCCCTCAAAGGATTGTTTTCCATAGTAATAAGTGATAATAAATTTCAGCACACTATATAAATGTTTCCTTACCAAAGGTGCTTCACTCCCCAGCAACGGCATCAGAAAATAGCCTTGATGACCTTCAAGTATAGGGGATCAATTGTAGCTCTTTTCAATAAGTAAGAGTGTCGAACCCAACGAGGAGCATAAGGAAATGACAAGTGGTTTTCAGTAAGGTAATGTGTGCAAGTGCTGAAATTGTAAGTAGCAGAGTAGTTTGATATCAAGATAATTTGTAACAGGCATGTAACGATAGTAGTAACAAAAGTTAAGCAAGGTATACCAATCCTTTTGAGGCAAAGGACAGGCCAAAACGGTTACATATGATAAGCAAAGCGTTCTTGAGGGTACACGGGATTTTCATCTAGTCACTTTCATCATGTTGGCTTAATCCATGTTCGGTACTTTGATAATTTGATATGTGGGTGGACCGGTGCTTAGGTGTTGTTCTTACTTGAAAAAACCTCCTACTTATGATTAACCCTCCCGCAAGCATCTGCAACTACGAGAAAAGTATTAAGAATAAATTCTAACCATAGCATTGAACTTTTGGATCAAATCGGTCCCTTACGGAATAGCGCATAAACTAGGGTTTAAGCTTCTGTCACTCTTGCAACCCATCATCTAATTGCTACTCCACAATGCATTCCCTTAGGCCCAAATATGGTGAAGTGTCATGTAGTCGATGTTCACATGACACCACTAAGGGAATCACAACATACATACTATCAAAATATTGAAAAGATACCAAGTTCACATGATTACTTGCAACATGATTTCTCCCATGACCTCAAGAACAAAAGTAGCTACTCACAAATGATAATCGTGCTCAGGATCAGAGGGGTATTAAATAGCATATTGGATTTGAACACATAACCTTCCACCAAATAAACCATATAGTAATCAACTACAAGATGTAATCAACACTACTAGTCGCCCACAAGCACCAATCTATAGTTCCGGTAACAAGATTGAACACAAGATATTAACTAGGGTTTGAGAGGAGATGGTGCTGTTGAAGATGTTGATGGAGATTGTCCTCCCCAAGACGGGATAGTTGTTGGTGATGATGATGACGATGATTTCCCCCTCCGGGAGGGAAGTTCCCCTGGCGGAATTGCTCCGCCGGAGGGCAAAAGGGCTCCTGCCCAAGTTCCGCCTCGAGACGGCGGCGCTCCGTCCCAAAAGTCCTCTCCTTTTTTTTCTAGGTGAAAATGACTTATATACCAGAAGATGGGCACCGGAGGTGGGCCTAGGTGAGCACAACCCACCAGGACGTGCCTGGGCTCCTTGGCGCGTCCAACCTGGTGGGGCCCCTCTGCTAGTTATTTGCTCCAATATTCCTCATATATTTGATAAAAAAATCTCCGGGAAGTTTCAGCTTGTTTGGAGTTGTGCAGAATAGGTGGCCTGACGTATCTTTTCCAGGTCCAGATTTCCCGCTGCCAGAATTCTCCCTCTTGCATATTATGAGAGAAAAGACATTAGAATTACACCAAAAAGCATTATTATGGATAAAAACATTAAAAATAACAGTAAGAAAACATGATGCAAAATGGATGTATCAAGGTCCAGGGGGCCCACAAGGACGGGTGGCACGCCCAGGGGGTGGGTGCGTCCCCCGCCCTTGTGGCTAGGGTGTGGGCCCCCTTCACTTGATTCTTTCGCTAGTATTTTTTACTAATTCCAAAACTGATCTCCGTGAAGTTTCAGGTCATTCCGTGAACTTTTATTTATGCACAAAAATAACACCATAGCAATTATGCTAAAAACAACGTCAGTCCGAGTTAATTTCATTCAAATCATGCAAGTTAGAGTCCAAAACAAGGGCAAAAGAGTTTGGAAAAGTAGATACGACGGAGATGTATCAACTCCCCTAAGCTTAACTCATTGCTTGTCCTCAAGCAATTCAGTTGACAAACTGAAAGTGATAAAGAAAAACTTTTACAAACTCTGTTTGATCTTGTTGTTGCAAATATGTAAAGCCAGCATTCAAGTTTTCAGCATAGATTATGAACTAACCATATTCACAATAACATTTAGGTCTCACATTTACTCATGTCAATGCCATAATCAACTAGCGAGCAATAATAATAAATCTCGGATGACAACACTTTCTCAAAACAATCATGATATGATATAACAAGATGGTATCTCGCTAGCCCTTTCTGAGACCGCAAAACATAAATGCAGAGCACCCGTGAAGATCAAGGACTGACAAGACATTATAATTCATGGTAAAAGAGATCCATTCATACTCAATATAAATTACCAACACATACAAATGACAGTGGTGCTCTCTAACTGGTGCTTTTTATAAGAGGATGATGACTCAACAATAAAAGTAAATAGATAGGCCCTTCGCGGAGGGAAGCAGGTATTTGCTGAGGTGGCGGAGCTCGAGTTTTGAAATAGAGATAAATAATTTTTTGAGCGGCATGCTTTCATTGTCAACATAACAACCAAGAGACCTCGGTATCTTCCATACTAGATACATTATAGGCGGTTCCCAAACGGAATGGTAAAGTTTATACTCCCCCACCACCAAAAAGCACACTCCACGGCTGGTCCGAAACAACGGGTACCGTCCAACTAACAACAGTCTCAGGGGAGTTTTCTTTGCAATTATTTTGATTTGATTTGATCATGGGACTGGGCATCCCAGTTACCAGTCATTTTCTCGTGAATGATGAGCGGAGTCCACTCATCGTGAGAATAACCCACCAACATGGAAGATATTGACAACCCTAGTTGATACATTAGCTATTCGAGCATACACAATAGACTATCATTTGAAGGTTTAGAGTTTGGCACATGCAAAGTTACTTGGAACGGCAGGTAAATACCACATATAGGAAGGTATGATGGACTCATATGGAACAACTTTGGGGTTTATAGAAGTGGATGCACAAGCATCATTCCCGCTTAGTACAAGTGAAGGCTAGAAAAAGACTGGGAAGCAACCAACTATTGAGCGACAATAGTCATAAACATGCATTGAGATTAACCAACATTGAATGCAAGCATGAGTAGGATATAAATCACCATGAACATAAATATCGTAGAGGCTATGTTGATTTTGTTTCAACTACATGCGTGAACATGTGTGCCAGGTCAAGCCACTCGAATCATTCAAAGGAGGATACCATCCTATCATACTACATCACAACCATTTTAATTTCCATGTTGGCATGCAAGGTAAACCATTATAAACTCCTAGCTAATTAAGCATGGCATGAGTAACTATAATCTCTAATTGTCATTGCAAGCATGTTTCATTCATAATAAGCTAAATCAGGAACGATGAACTAATCATATTTACAAAAACAAGATAGGTCGAGTTCATACCAGCTTTTCCTCATCTCAATCATTTCATCATATGTCGTCATTATTGCCTTTCACTTGCATGACTGAACGGTCTAGATAATAATAAGAGTGCTTGTGCATTGGACTAAGCTGGAATCTGCAAACATTTATTCAAAGGAGAAGACAAGGTAATATCGGCTCTTTGTTAGATCAACAATAATGCATATGAGAGCCACTCAACATTTTCATCGTAGTCTTCTCCTCTTGACCCCCAAAGAAAAGAAAAGAAATTCGGAGAAACACACTAAAATATTTTTGGAGTTTTTGTTTTTCTGTAGGAAGTTGTCGGTGTCAAAACCGACGGATCTCGGGTAGGGGGTCTCGAACTGTGCGTCTAAGGCAGATGGTACCAAGAGGCGGGGGACACAATGTTTACCCAGGTTCGGGCCCTCTCGATGGAGGTAATACCCTACTTCCTGCTTGATTGATCTTGATGATATGAGTATTACAAGATCTGATCTACCACGAGATCGGAGAGGCTAAACCCTAGAAGCTAGCCTATGGTATGATTGTTGTTCTCTCTATCGACTAGCTTGACCCTGGTTTATATAATGCACTAGAGTCCTAGGATAACAAGAGTCCTAGCCGAATACGCCGGTGGGGGAGGAGTCCTTGTATTGACCACCAAGTCTTGTGGAATCTTCCTTGTATGCGGCAGCAGTCCGAACTGGCCCATGAGTATACGGCCATGGGGTCCTCGGCCCAATCTAACTGACCGGGAGACGACATGGTGAGTACCCCCTAGTCCAAGACACTGTTAGTAGCCCCCTGAACCGATCTTCAACTTGGGGACGCTCCTCGGTTATTCCAAACTATTCTTTGTCTTCGGTCATTGGTCTTGAAAACTAGTTCAACAAATCTTCCCATCTTCTATCTTGAGGATTGCCGAGCTAAATCTGAAGATCTCACACGTCGGGTATCCGAGGAGCCCTTTAAGTCTCCAGCCTTTATCAATGCCTTGTTATTTTTATGCCACACCTCGGGTTTGAAGTTGTTCCCGGGCGGCAGCGTCCTCTTGTGTCCGAGCTCCAACACCGGACTGCATTCGAGGTATCTTTTGCAGCCGAGCACCAACGCTGGACCGCTTTCCGAACCCCAACGCCGGAATGTATCCAAGCTCCAACGCCGGACTATGTCCAAACTCCAACGCCGGACTGTATCCAGGCTCCAACGCCGGACTATATCCGAGGTGTCATATCACCTTGGTTCAAAAAAGTCCAAGGAGTTTAGCCGAGCTTAATGCCGGAAATGCCCTCTATGGAGCCAGCCACTCGCGCCTGAGCTTTATGCCGGACTGCTTCCAAGGTGGTGCACCACCCTGACTGTGGGTCAATTTTTTGTCAATATTTTTGATTAGTGCAATTTATTCTCTGCCGAGATATATAGCCAGTAGCCCTCAAGGTGTGTATCGCTCTAAAACCCGAGATGCACCTGAAGGATGACGTAAGACCATTGATGCCAGTAGCTGCTGAGACTCAGGTTGATTTGCAAAATCGGCCTGAGGATCAGGTCCTAGCTCGGCAGAATACTTCGGGACACAAAAAGCGACGTGCTCAGTCCTCGAGACTCAGGTTGGGTGCGGCCGACCAATCTGAGGATCAAAATCTCCTCGGAAACTGTATTGCACTTAAAATTTTCTGCATTGGACAGGCAATGCAGTAGCCCCCGAGACACTGGTCGGGTGGCAAGACCATATCAGGGGATCGATGTGCCCCTTTAATATTTGTAAATAATAAGCCCGGAGCCTAGTAGCCCCCGAGCCTTAATGCGGGCACGGGTGGCCGAATTAAGGATCTATATCCATAGTAAAATCACAAATTATGTGTAATGACTTTATGTATCCAAGTACTTTACGTCATTAATGCTCGGATCCGCATTGTACAAAACTTTGTTGACCGACCATAAGCTTTCACCTCCTCAGCCAGTACCCAAGGAGTGTTTGTCATACTTTATAAAGCCTTTATGAGGGCAAAGATTTATGACAAACAAGGCAATCTGGCCATACGGTTTTATAAACAAAGGTATGCAAAGAGATATGTTATATTACTGTTTAACATAAGAAATGTCTTCCAAAGAAAATAGTCCCGCTATCGGTTCCTTTCTTTGGGTTGTTATACTAAGCATAATCATGAAACCTTAGCTCTAATGTAAGAGCAAAATATTGAGGATTTAGTTTGGGAGGCCAGTTACTAGCCCCCGGTAGTGTTCGGCGACAGTCGAGGTCAAGCCGTAAACACTTCGGCCAATGTTATGAATGGCCCGTCATTTAACACAGTCATCAGATCACTGACCAGTTTACGCTTATTGTGACAGTTAGTTTTCGGCTTTCTCCACTGAGGTGCTTAACCATGTGAGCTGGAAGCACAATCGCAGTGGTTCTCCCTTTGCACACCTAGCCGAACAAAGTGGAACGTAGGAGGCAAGCGTAGGAGCCGGGCAACCCAACTATTGACCGAAGACACAATTCAAAACCGACGCATATATAGCAATATCCGAGAATGTTTTTGTCGAATCTCTAAAGGTGTCCGGCGTTGCACTGCGAGACTTGTGCTAAAAACACACAAATAGTTTGAAAGTGTCATAAGCTTGGAAAACCAAAAAACGTCAGTAAAAACTTGACGTCCGAACAAGATCAAGTGTCCGGTGCCAATCCAAAAATTGGGAAAAAATTGTGCTTCTGTCGTGCTTTAACATGACACATCCGATCTCAAGACTTCACGTGGGTCAGCCTACGGCTTCAAGCTCCTTATCCCAAAGGTGGAGTACTTCTCCGAGGTCAGTTCAGCAAACTAAACTCAAGCGGCTTTCAGAGAGAAGACAGGCTATCCGGCTATTGCCATAAACTCGAGTCGAAAAAGGAGCGGTAGAAAAATACTTTGCAACGACCAATAATAAAACACATTTACTATAAAATAGCTCATATAAATTTTAAGAGCCCCCAAGTGACTTGGGTAAAAGAATTTTATGTATAATGATTATATGTACCGAAGTACTTATATCATATTTGTGTTCACCTGAACTTTAAATGCGTCTTAACCGACCGTCGGCTTCTCCCTCTACGGCCAAGGGCCGAAAAGTGTCATGTACTCCACCTGTCGAGAGTATCGATGGTGTTTCCGATGACCAGGCAATCAGGCCATAAGGCTGTAACAGACAAAGCGTGCTGAGGGTATGCTATATTACTGACGAAGTGTAAGAAGCATCTTCGAAAAAATAGTACCCCCACCGATACCTTTCTTCGGTGCTCATTATTACTATGAGACTTGTGCAATAGATTTTTTGTACCCATGAGTTCCATTGTGTGCCGGCCATGATTGAAAACAATAAGAGCGCTAGCTTTCGGCTTCACCCAGTCTGAGGTCAGAGCTCGGATGACCCGGTCGTGACAATCGCAGAGGTGCTCCCTTTACTCCCTATCCGAACAATCGGGAACGTAGGGGTAAGCACAGGAGCCAGGCAACCCAGCTTGCAAATCGCTTAGGTCAATATGGTGCATATTGTGGCGTAATACACGAACAAGGAACGAAGCCGTACAAGTATAATCATATGCAAGAGGAAAAACTCCATCGAGGGAGCCCCCAAATAAATGGGGTATTTGAATATGCACGTCACAAACAAAGTTTTGACAAGGAACTTTGTCACAAACAACTTTGTGCCGAAAAGTATAATGCTTGGTCGAACCAAACAAAATTTAAAACTTGAAGTTTTTTAGCATGAAAGCAACTTAGCTGGTTAATGTGCTCGGTGTTGATGATGCGATTCGGGCTTGTGGCGGGACGAAGACGCCCATTGATCTGTGACAGATCCGACAAGGTTCGTAGTCCTCGGCATGGCCGAGGTCCCAGCCCCCAGGCCAGAGGTGTCCGAGCAAGGAGTTCGGCACTCCGAAGTAGTGACCACCTAATGCAGTCAAAATCGATTACCTGCACACATAAAACAGTGTGGTCTAGGAAATAATATATATATATATATATAATCCTTGCATAATTGCTTTACGCAAAAATAATTTATTTAAAGAAATGTGGCCTAGCGCCGAAGCCAATGTCGATGCAGGGCGTCAGCGTGATGCAGTGAAGGCGTGATAAAGTCTGAATTTGCAGGGCGGTCCGGGCTCCAGATGCGGCGTTCACCGAACTATGTATGGAAACTGACCGAACTACCATGTGACTGTTTTTAATGTGGCCGCCATTTGATAGACCTGTGTACAGATGATGGAACAAACCAGAGTAATAATTCCTTAAGAAAAATAAACCCAACAAGCAAAATTTGTTAGGATTGATAGCATCTGGTTTATTTGTTGTATTATTCCGAAGAAAAGCGACTCCCAAAATCAGGAATCGATCCGCACACCCATTGCCTGATGGCGATAAAGCGATGGCCTGGTGATGCTGGCAAAAGTTGGCTTGCCGAGGTGAAGCCCTCGGTCCAGCTAACGTGACGAAGTTGGTCGACTGGTGACGCCGAAGTCACCGGAGTATGTTGATGAAGAAATAGCCAAGTCCCCGGTCTAGCCGAGGTGACGGAGCAGGCCGGTGAGGAGTTGTTGTAGCCGCCATGTCAGCCGAGGTGTTGAAGTAGTTCGGTGTGATGGACATTGGCTCGAAGAAGCAACAGTGCAGCCATGCCGACCCAGGTCGTAACTTGTGACGCAGCCAATGCTGGTTTGATGAAGTGATCATGCGGCGATGCCGGTGTGCCTGCTCCGTGTAATCCGTGGGGCGGTGATGTTGGTGATGATTTATCCTTGGTGATTCCGAACTCTTATTCGGCTCGCCGAGGTGAGGATCCGAAGAAGTTGAGTTCGGCTTTAAAAGCGACGACATGTCTAGCGCAGGTCGGTAGTCGTGGAGCTATATTGCTAGACTGGTTTGACACCAGCGTGATGGCGAAGATTATCTCAGAAGAGGATTAAAATTTTATGGGCACGTGTTAAAAACAACGCACAATACTTTTGAAGAAAATTCCTTTTAAAAAGGTTGTCAAATATCACGTTCATAAAGAAACATGAATTCGGGTCGGATCCGTATTCGCGCAGGAAACAGATCTAAAAAGTGATGCACTAATCGGAAGGTTCCCAGAGTTTGGACGGTCGGATCGAGCTGAAATATTTAGGGGTGGTAGATATGGGAATTACGCACCAGATGAACGGTTGGATCTTCCAAAGGATGTCCGAGCTAGGATCTGGAGACCACGCCCTAAACTCGTCCAGATTCCCATCTGGTTTTGACAGGGTTCCGGTATATCGTAGATTGTCACAGATTCCTCCATTGGAACTCGACGAAATTTTCCAGAGTTGTTGTAGACTCGATTCGTCACAATTCCACCGAAGCGATCGTTAAAACGACACTCGAGGAGGCGGTGGCAGCGGATACGCGTTCGCTGTCCAAAAAAACAGCACGGTCGCCCGAGGGCAATGTTGACGTTGAGCCCCCGACCTCCATGGACGATTCCTCCATGATCTTGATAGAGATCGGAGTTGGTGTTGATGAAGGCCCTCGTCCAAACATGACGATCAGAGGCAGGGCACAGTCCTCGGTCAAGCCAAGGTGACCAGTCGAGCTGGTGACGAAGATGTCGACGTCGTAGTCAATCTGCAGATGAGCCATCGATCCTTTTGCCGATCACACATCGGAACTCTCAATGAAAGCACCAATGTCGGTGTCAAAACCGGCGGATCTCGGGTAGGGGGTCCCGAACTGTGTGTTTAAGGCGGATGGTAACAGGAGGCGGGGGACACAATATTTACCCAGGTTCGGGCCCTCCCGATGGAGGTAATACCCTACTTCCTGCTTGATTGGTCTTGATGATATGAGTATTACAAGAGCTGATCTACCATGAGATCGGAGAGGCTAAACCCTAGAAGCTAGCCTATGGTATGATTGTTATTCTCTCTATTGACTAGCCTGGCCCTGGTTTATATAATGCACCAGAGGCCTAGGATAACAAGAGTCCTAGCCGAATACGCCGGTGGGGGAGGAGTCCTTGTCTTGACCACCAAGTCTTGTGGAATCTTCCTTGTATGCGGCAGCAGTCCGAACTGGCCCATGAGTATACGACCATGGGGTCCTCGGCCCAATCTAACTGACTGGGAGACGACGTGGTGAGTACCCCCTAGTCCAGGACACTGTCAGAAGTAAAACAAGAACGAGAAAAACTATTTACACGGGAAAGCTCCCAACAAGCAAAAGAAGAACGAGAAATCTTTTTGGGTTTTCTTTTAATACTACTACTAAGCATGCATAGAAAGTAAACTAAATACAACTATTTTTTTTCTTAAGGTTTATCAAACACACAAGAAGAAAGCGAGAAAAAGAAATAAATTAACATGGATAATACAATGAAAGAGTATGAACACCGACAACTAAAAAGAGTGTGTGAACATGAATGTCGGTGATAAATACGTACTCCCCCAAGCTTAGGCTTTTGGCCTAAGTTGGTCTAAGCCCATGGATGGCCTGGTGGATATCCAATGCTAGTATGTTGCTTGAGAAGACTATGCCACTAGGTGAATTTCCTGATAAACAACTTGCTAGAGCTAATGATATTGAGAATGTTGAAACTGATGAAATTGTTGAAACTGAAAATTATGAAATACCTAATAGACATAGACCCCCTAGATATGAATTGCCTGAGATATCTGAGGGTTATGTTATGAATAGAGAGGTAGCTAAGGAATTTCTTGCTTGTAAAGATAGAGATGATCTTAAGAAGCTGCTATGCAAGTTGAAAGAAAAATCTTCGAATGCTAGAATGAAATATGATCCTAAGTTTGCAACTTCACCTATCTTTATTACTGATAAGGATTATGAATTCTCTATCTACCCGGAGTTTATTACTTTGGTTGAATCTGATCCTTTCCATGGCTATGAAACTGAAACTGTTGTGGCACATCTTACTAAATTAAATATGATAGCCACCCTATTTTCTCATGAGGAAAAAATTTGTTATTACTATATTCTCAAGTGATTTCCTTTCTCATTAAAGGGTGATAATAAGTTATGTTATAATACTCTTGCTCCTGGTTGTGTGCGTAGTCCCCAGGATATGATTTGTTACTTCTTCAAGAAATATTTTCCTGCTCATAAGAAACACGCTGCCTTACAGGAAATATTCAACTTTGAGCAAACTGAAGAAGAGAGTCTCCCACAGGCTTCTCCAATTACTTAATGCTTTGCCTAATCATCCTCTTAAGAAAAATGAAATACTTAATATCTTCTATAATGGACTAACCAAGGCTTCTAGGGACTATCCAGATAGTTGTCTTGGTTGCGTTTTCAAGGAACAAACTGTTGAACAAGCTGGGAACTATTGAATAATATATTGAAGAATTATGATGATTGGACACTTCCTAAACCACCGCCTAAACCCACTCCGAAGAAGAGGGGTATTTTATTTCTCAGTCTTGAAGATATGCAAGAGGCAAAGAAATGTATGAAGTAAAAAGGTATTAAAGCCGAGGATGTTAAAAATTTACCACCTATTGAAGAAATACATGGCCTTGACACACCACCATGGGTGGTAGAGGTAAATTCTCTTTTAAAGTTTGACGAAGGTGATATTCCTTATAATAAACATCCTAGTCAATGCTTGTATGAATTTGACAATTACATTATGAACCAAGATCATTTCAATGCCTATGTTATGAAACAATTAAAGCAAAATTCTCATATGATTGCTTGCTTGAGTGACTCGTTATTCAGAATCACTAATGACGTTAAAGGACTAGGAAAACATGCTTATATGGTTTAGACACAATTAGAACAAGTTGCCAAATCTCAAAGTGAGTTACTCAACGAAATGAATAATAATATGAATGATCATGTTGTTAGAGTAATGACTAGGGGAGGTAAAATGACTCAGGAGCCACTTTATCCCGAGGGACACCCTAAAAGAGTTGAACAAGACTCTCAAAGAATTAATACTGATGCACCTAGTCCATCTAAAAAGAAGAAGAAAAAGAAAATGGTAGAACTTTGCATACTTATAGTGAACCCGAGGTAGAAAAACCTTCTGACGATGATAATAATGTTTCTATTTCTGATGCTGAAACACAATCTAGTAATGAGCATTTACCTAGTGATAATGAGAATGACAACGATGATGTTCATATAGATTCTCAACCAGACAATGATGTTGAAATTGAACCTGTTGTCGATCTTGATAACCCACCTTCTAAAAATAAACATTATGATAAGAGAGATTTTGTTGCTAGAAAACATGGTAAAGAAAGAGAACCATGGGTTCAGAAACCCATGCCTTTTCCACCTAAACCATCTAAGAAAAAAGATGAGGAAGAATTTGAATGCTTTGCTGAAATGCTTAGGCCAGTCGTTTTGCGTACTTGTTTGACAGATATTTTAAAGATGGCCGCTTATGCTAAATATATGAAAGATATTGTCACTAATAAAAGAAAAATACCTGAAGCTGAAATCTCCATCATGCTTGCAAACTACTCTTTTATGGATGGAGTACCTAAGAAATTAGGAGATCCAGGAATACCAACTATACCACGCTCCATTAAAAGAAATTATGTCAAAACTGCCTTATGTGATTTGAGAGCTCGTGTTAGTGTTATGCCTTTCTCTTTATACAAAAGACTTGATTTGAATAAACTCACACCTAATGAAATATCATTGCAAACGGCTGACAAATCAACTGCCACACCTATCGGTATCTGTGAGGATGTGCCCGTTGTAGTTGCAAATGTCACTATCTTGACAGACTTTGTTATACTTGAGATGCCCGAGGACGATAACACATCGACTATCCTTGGTAGACCCTTCTTGAACACTGCAGGGGCTGTTATTGATTGCAACAAAAGCAAGGTCACTTTTCATATCAATGGTAATGAGCATATGATGCACTTTCCGAAGAAACAATTTCAAGTGAATGGTATTAATGTTATTGAAAAGGCTCTGACAATTATTATTGGAAGCTTTCAACTTCCCCTTCCTACTGCCAAAAAGATATATGAAATACTTATTTTTGGGGATATGCATATTCTCGTTGAGGTAACTTAGTGTTTTACGAAAGTTCTTCAGGTTCATGCTAATCGAAAGTGGTTGTTAATAAGACTTGATCAACCTTATTAATGGATTATTTAGTGAGCACAACCTTATTTTGTTATTAATGGGTTTTTTGTATTCTGTTATCCCTTTAGCTCACTTCATCACCTACCTCCAAAAAAATCTATGTAGCTCTCTCTCCCTCTCTCCCTCTCTCTCTCTCTCTCTCTCTCGTGTTCTTGCTCTCAAACTCACGAATTTCAATCTCTTTGTTTGGAGCTCCATTTTCAAAACTGTTTTTGGGGATTCCTACTTGGTATGTGACTCCTCCATTGCTCCAATTAGTTTTTGTTCTAGTGGTTTATATTTTGAGTAATTAGCTACTCTTGGTGCTGCTGTAAATGAGCTTGTGTGTCAAATTCTTTGAGTTCCAAGTAGTTTGAATGCTTGATATAGCCTCTAGGAATCCCTATGAGTAGTTACTATCAATCTTGTGAAGTTTTATTGATATCATTTTTGTGACCCAAAAATTTCAAAAACTGTTCGCAAATAAAATACACCTCTTTAGGAAGAGTTCTTCGAGATGGACGTCCTCGGAGGCATCATCGAGTGAGAGTTCGATACGACAAGCCTATGTTGAACCAAGGGCAAGCTTCGTGTGGGATACTGACACCAGATCATGCCTATGGCCGTGTGACGAGTTCATGATAGGCGCGGGTATTAAATAAGAATTTGATTAGTATGTTCACAATACTGAGCTACCACCCTTGATCAGAGATAAGTGCACTCAGCATTACAACCTTACTGAATCATTCACCAAAAAGTTTAAGTATCATCCTCGTGAATTTAGAGTCTCTTTTTGCCTTTATGATAAAACCAATAGTATTACCTTAGAAGAATTCTATGATGCATGCAAGATTCCATATTGGGGTTCACTAGATGAACCGCCAAAATCTAACTATGAGATGTTCCTGAGCAGTCTCTATTGTGGTGGGGATAGGGGAGTTGCACAAGATAGAATAAAAGTATACAATTTCCCTCTATCCATTACTTTGCACTCTTTAATGGCAAATGTGTCGCGGGTAAGCAAGACTACAATACACTCTATGCCTCAGATTTAAGCCTTATACACACTTCTTTAACGGGCAATAAACGATATAATCTTGGAGCAATTGTTGCATAGGGGCTGCAACATAATGCTGATAGTGGTCATTTATACGGAGGAATTTATGTCTCCCGCTTAGCTGCAAGCTAAGAGTTTCACCATTGCCTAATGATCCTATTTTACCCACTAGATATCTAGACTTTAATGCGATGCAGTGTCATAAGTTCAATAAGTATGGTGCCACGAATTACAATTACAACTTTATGTTCAATAAAAAAACCCTATTGTATCTGTTACTTTGCCTGCACCCGCTCTCTTTGATTACTAGGGGAAAGGAAGGTATTACATTTACAAGAGAGAGGCATGTGAGTACAACGCAACAGTGGAAGCTGCCTGTTGAACTGAGGAGGCTGCACCCAGAGCCTCCACGAGCTATCACTTTCACTATTATCCAAGCCAGGGTTGGTGATCACCAAGCTAGGCGAAAGCCTAAGCTTGGAGGAGTACATATTTCCACCGACATTACATTCATGTTCACACATTTCATTTCAGTTGTCGGTGTCCATCCTATTTCATTGTGTTATCCATGCTAGTTTACTTTCTTGCTTTCTTCTTGTGTGTTTGAAAAACTTTGAGAAAATCTGAAAATATTTCTCTCTTCTTTTTGGTTTTTCTCTCTAGTCTAAATTAGTTGCAGTATTAAAAATAAAACCCAAAAAGATTTTCAATTTCTTCCTTTGCTTGTTGGGAGCTTTCTCGTGTAAATACTTTTTATCGTTTATGTTTTTCTTTCTTTAATTTGCTTTCTTCAAGAAAAAACAAAGACTCCAAAAATATTTCAGTGTGTTTCTTTGAAATTCTTTTCTTTTGTTTCATTGAGTCGTACTAAGGATAAGATCATGATGAAAATATTGCATGGCACTCATATGCATTATTGATCATCTGACAAAGAGCCCATATTATTTTGTCTTCTCCTTAAAATAAAATGTTGCAGATTCTAGCTTAGTCCACAACACTCTTGCACTATTATTATTTTCATATCATCCGGTCGTGCAAGTGAAAGGCAATAATGACGATATTGGATGAAGTAACTATGGCAGGAAAAGATGGTATGAACTCAACTTATTTTTGTTTTTGTAAATATGTTTAACTCAGTATCCATGATTCAGGACATTATGATTAAACATGTTTACATTGACAATTAGAGATTATAGTTTCTCATGCCATGCTTAAGTAGCTAGGAGTGGATAATGATTTATCTTTGGTGTCAACATGCATTAAAATGGTTGTGATGTAGTATGATGATATGGTATCCTCCTCTGAATGTTTCAAGTGACTTGACTTGGCACATGATCACACATGTAGTTGATTCAAAACCAACATAGCCTCCACGACATTTATTTCCATGGTGTTTACATCCTACTCATGCTAGTATTCAATGTTAATTATTCATAATGCATGATTATGACCATTTTCGCTCTTTAGCTAATCGTTTCTCAACCTATTTGCTAGCCTTTGCATGTACTAAGCGGGAATACTACTTGTGCATCAAAATTCTTAAACCAAAGTTATTCTAGATGAGTTCACTATATCTACCTATATGCGGTATTACCCTGCCATTCCAAGTAAATTTGCATGTGCCATCTCTAAAAATTCAGATGAACATCTATTTTGTGTGCTTGTACCGCTCATGGAGCGACATGGGGTGGTCAGTATCTTCCATGCTAAGCGGGTTATTCTCATGATGAGTTGCACCAGAGGGGCTAGTAATCGGGATGCCCCGTCCCATAATTAAAATTACAATAAAAATAAAAAACTCCCCAGACTGTTGTTTTTATGGAGGGCACCAGAGCATTCAGCTAGCCATGGCTTGTGTTTGTTAGTGGAGGGGGGTAAACTTTACTTTTATCGCTTGGGAACCGCCACTAATGTGTTTAGTATGGAAGATATTGATAACTCTTGGCCGTAACTTTGACAAGAAAGGTATACCTCCCAAAATTATATTTATCTCTTATTTAACCTTCGAGCTCTCGTACCTCTACAAATCCTTGCTTCCCTCTTTGAAGGGCCTATCTATTTACTTTTACGTTATTTTACTTTTTGAGTCATCATCTTCTCAAATAAGCACTAGTCCTGAGAGCACTATTGGCATTATCATGTATTGTTTCTAATTAATGTTGTGTGCATCATGACTGGATCTCTTCTACAATGAATTACAATGCTTGGTCGTTGCTTTAACTTTGGAGGTGCTCTGCATTTATGTTTTGCAGTCTTAGAAAGGGCTAGCGAGATACCATTATTGTCATATTATATCATGATTGTTTTGACAACGTGTTGGCATTTGAGATATTTCATTATTGCACGCTAGTTGATTATGCCATTGATATGAGGAATATCATTTCTAAGAGTTATCCTTTGCATGGTTAGTCATGATCTTTGCTGAAAACATGGGTATTATTTAAGCATATATACGGACACAAGAACAAAAGAGTTTGTAAAAGTTTTTCTTTGTCACTTTCAGCTTGTCAACTGAATTGTTTGAGAACAAGCAATGGGTTAAGCTTGGGGGAGTTTATATGTCTCCTTCATATCTACTTTTCCTAATGTTTTTGCTCTTATTTTGGACTCTAATTTGCATGATTTGAATGAAACTAACCCAGAATGATGTTGCTTTTAGCAGAACTATCATGGTGTTGTTTTTGTGCAGAAATAAAACTTCTCGGAATTGGACGAAACATTTTGGAGAATTATTTTGGTATAAAAGAAAAATATTGGAACCAAGACCCACTTGAGAGGGGTCCAGCTGCCGACTACGAACCAGGGCGCGCCACCCCCCTCTGGCGTGCCCTGGTGGGTAGTGCGGCCCACGAGGCCCCGCTGTCCCTAATCCCAACTCTATAAATTACTATTTTTAGAGAAAAATAGGATATAAAGTTTCATCGCGTTTCACGATACCGAGCCGACGCCACCTCCTTTTCTTCATCACGAGGCCAGATCTGGAGTCCGTTCGTGGCTTCGGAGAGGGGGATTCACCGCCATCGTCGTCATCAACCATCCTCCATCACCAATTTCATGATGCTCACAGCCGGGAGTGAGTAATCTCTTTGTAGGCTTGCTGGACAGCGAGGGGTTGGATGAGATTCATCATGTAATCGAGTTAGTTTTGTTAGGGCTTGATCCCTAGTATCCACTATGTTCTGAGGTTGATGTTGCTATGACTTTGCTATGCTTAATGCTTGTCACTAGGCCCGAGTGCCATGATTTTATATTCGAACCTTTTATGTTTTCATCAATATATTTGTGTTCTTGATCAGATCTTGCAAGTTATATGCACCTATTACGTGTTATGATCCGCATACCCCAAGGTGACAACAATTGGGATTCATTCCGGCGATGACCGTAGTTTGAGGAGTTCATGTATTGACTATGTGTTAATGCTTTATCCCGGTTCTCTATTAAAAGGAGGAATTAATATCCCTTAGTTTCCTTATGGACCCCGCTGCTACGGGAGGGTAGGACAAAAGATGTCATGCAAGTTTTTTTCCATAAGCACATATGACTATTTATGGAATACGTGCCTACATTATATAGATGAACTGGAGCTAGTTCTGTGCCGCCCTAGGTTATGACTGTTATATGGTAAATATTATCCAACATTATCACCGATCCATGCCTACGAGCTTTTCACATATTGATCTTGCAAAGTTACTATAACTGTTACTATTGTTACAACTGCTACAAAATTATTACTACTGTTGTTGTCGTTACTGTTGCTATCACTGCTACTACTATCAAACTATCATACTATTGTGCTACTGATCACTATGCTGCAGATATTTAGTCTCCAGGTGTGGTTGAATTGACAACTCAACTGCTAATACTTACAAATATTCTTTGGCTCTCCTTGTGTCGAATCAATAAATTTGGATTGAATACTCTATCCTCGAAAACTATTGTGATCCCCTATACTTGTGGGTTATCAGCGGCAGAGGTAGGCTCCATGTGGAAGACAGTCATGGCGCCGGCGAGGATAGGGGCGAGCTCTATCGCGGGATAAGAGAGATCGATGTGTAGATAAAATTGGTTTTAAAAGATCATAGGCTAAACTCCAGTTTAAATATATTGATGGGAAAAAAACGATGGGAAAAGATTAACCAAGTGAGGCGAGACTGCCAACTCCTCCTTTAGAAGTAGAGGTATGCGGTGATTCTAATTATTGGGCTAATTTGGTATTTTGGCTTATCAAAAGCCTTATTTGATAACTCAGATAGTCCACCAAAAAATACCGGATAATCCATATCCGCGGGATATTACCGATACCATATCCATCGGATGTCCATCTGACCAAAAGACATATCCGCATCCATATCGGACGCATTCGTGCAAGTGCATATACATATACTTAAAAGGGGATGCGGATTTGAAACACAAATTATCCATAACATTTACATCCTACAGTCATATGACATTCACATGGGACCTTAGTGATTTTTCTGAAATTGTTATATAAGCCTATAGTCCATCACATATTTCAACACCATCCACGGCAACCTCCCATCCGCGGTGGAGGATGAGGGGCATCAGAGGAGGAAGAGATAGCAGGTTTGGGCGTTGGCTAAGCACGAGCAATGCTACACACACGAGCAGAGTTTTACAAGATTCACGGGATAACTTAGTTGGGATCTCTTGATTGGATAAAAATTAGGGTAAGGGGCCACCTTCCACCGAAAATCAGGAAAAGAAGATTAGTTAGAAGCACAATCCGTGAAAGGCCCGTAAATACCCCGTGCATTTATAATTATTAGCTGAGCATATAGTCACGAATCCAAAAGTCGGCACTCGATGTTCCACTTAATAACAAAACGGTAAAAGCACTTTGAAGATCGAAATTGCAACCGCTGCAGATTCGGAAACTATCCAAAAGATAAGACTGGTTGTAATGGGAGTATTATAACTAATAGCACGCATATTAGTTAGGCAATTTTGATGAAGTGGTATGAAATTAAATGAAAAAAATGATTGAGTATCATACTATGATACTGTATCATAATAAATGCTATACTACTATGTCTCATACATGTCAATAAATAAAGTCATCTATGATATTATGCATTAGAAAGATAGTATCACACACTAGTATCATATGCATGATACTAGCTTATGATATTACCCATTACAAGTAGTCTAAGGCCTTGTACAATGAAAGGTGCTTAGGAGAGGTGCTTAGAGAAATAAACCAGAATTTCCTTAAGCACCGGTGCTTATTTGTAGAGGGTAGACGCTTAACTAAGCGTCTCTTTTATAAAAATAGACATCGGTGCTTAAAAAAATCTGGTTTATTTTTTTAAGCACCTCCTAAGCATTTTTCATTGTACAAGGCCTAAGTGTCACACATGTGGCACCAAGACATTGGTCCAAACGCCCTAATCACTATTGAATCAATTAGCACGAATTCTGGAACAAAACCAGCTCCACGTCATTTGTTGTTGTCGTCCGTTCCAAAATCGCATTACACCGCACGACCCGAGCAACGCCAACCTTATCCACCGCGCTTCCTCTCTTGTCTTCCTCCCTCCCCATTTCTATCTTCTCCTCTCTCAAATCCGACGACTCCCAGCGATTCCATGGCGAGGTGATGACGTTTTGCGAGGAGGAGTCTGGGGGCATGACGGAGAGACGCGAGAGGTGGCGTGGAGCTGGGCGGGGACGTGGCATGAAGAGGAGGAACTCGGCGGCATCGGCGCCTCAGGGAGCTCGATCCGAGCTGCCGCGGAGCTCCAGGCGGCACGCCTTCCTTCCTGTTGCGGCGGAGCTCCAGGGAGCCACGTCGTGCAACCCCGCCGCCGCGCAAGCTCTATGTCCCTGCGCCCGGTACCCCGATGGCGCCTCCTCCTCGATCTCAACGACGGCATCGGCGACGCACGAGGTGGAGAGGTGGTGGCCGCACCTCCTCATCACAACAGCCGCCGCCATGGCTCCTCGTGCGGGTATCTGGCCGCCGGCGCCGTCCAGGATAGGAGCTCCTCCGCGGGGCCGTGGCGGGCTTGAGGGAGAGGGGCGCCGTCCGAGACAGGAGCGGTGGTGGCCACTGTCGACGAGTTGCTCCACGGCCTCCACCAACCCATGCCCGCACCCTCCTCCCCCTGTTACAGCTGAGTTCGTCCCTGTATCTTTTTAGTTCGTTTTGTTTCCTCACCGGTACGTACTGAATTCCCAGCAGTGTTTCCACTGAATTCCCTAGCTGTGTCGATGATTCATGTGTAGAATGAAACAGTTCGAATTTGCAAGATCATTTTGATTGGCATTCGACTATACATTTTGGGGGTGTCCATGAACTATATGTTAAGCTACATGTATATGTGTGTGTGAGTATTGTACGTAGTCTCTACATCAGGCTAGTATAGCTTACGTGTGTGCAGTTTTCCCTTACGCACACACGTCCCTCCACCTCTCGAGCATGGCCACTCCACGATCTCCATCGTGGCTCAAGTGCCCGCTGCTTCCCTGTATATGTAACCCCTCAGATGAATGGAATCGGCGTGTTCGATCTCTTTCCCTAAAACATGGTATCAGACGCTGCCGCAACCAACCCGTTTGCGCCCGATCTGTCCTCTCCTTCCGCTGCCATGGACACCAATCCCCTAGCCACCCCTGACACCTCTGACGACGATGCGTCCGCTCCGGCCGCGAGCGCGCCTCCGCCCTTTGCTCTGGCGAACGCCCCGCCCGCGAGCGCGCCTCTGTCCACCGTGCCCCCGACGCCGCTGCTCGCGCCCGGCGCTTTTCCGTCCACGGTCCTGCAAACCATCGACATCCGGCATCACGTTCCGGTCACCCTCGACCTCCATGCCGGCAACTACGCCCAGTGGCGACGCTTCTTCCTCACCATTGTCGGCATGTTCGGCGTGCGCGACCACCTTGTCGCTCCTGCCGCCCCTCGCCGTCGCGATCCCGGATGGGTCATGGTCGACCACTGTGTCGTTCATTGGCTCTACTCCACCGTCTCCCCCGAGCTGCTCGACGCCGTGATGCAGCCCGACGACACTGTCGACGTGCTCTGGGCTGCGATCGAGGGCATCTTCCGCGACAACAACCTCTCCCGGGCGGTGTATCTCGATGCCGAGTACCACGCTGTGGTGCAGGGCGACCTCACGGTGATGCAGTACTGCACTCGCCTCAAGTCCTTCGCCGATCAACTTTGCGACCTCGGCCAGCCTGTCTCCGAGCCGCAGCAACTGTTCAACATGTTGCGCGGGCTCGGGCGCCAGTACCACACCGCGATCCCCCACCTCACCTCGCGTGTCCCGCTGCCCACGTTTCTTGAGGCCCGCTCCTTCCTCCTCCTCGAAGAACATCGCGCCGAGCAGGCGGCTCGCCAGCAAACCGCCCATGCTCTCATCGCGGCGCGCCCGCTGGTCAGCCCAGCGCCCCCGACGCCTTCCTCGATGGCGGGGCTAGTCGTGGGCGTGGGCGCAACCGCCGCCGCGGTCGGGCAACCGGGGGGGGGGGGGGGGGGGCTCGTCTTCGGCTCCACCACCCTAGACTCTGCCCGTTCCACGCCCGGCTGTGTTACCAGGCTCCTCCCCGAGCGCCCCCTCCTGGATAGGCATGGTCCAGGCGTGGCCTATGCCCTGGCGTGCGCCAGGGGCCGGCGTTCTCGGGCCCCGCCCGGGCGTCCCGACACAGCAGGCTCTCTTCACCGGTGGTGCGCCTGCCGCGCCACTCCCGTATGGCTACGGCGGGTATCCTGCGCTCCTCCCCGGGTTCACCTACGGGTCGCCAGGGGCCAGCTCCAGCAGCGCGCCTCCACCACCGCAGTAGCCTTGGGACATGGGTGGCCTTCAGACTGCGCTTCAGGCCGCGCACTCGTCCTCGCCGCCGCCGCCGACCAGCACCTCGGACTGGTACATGGATTCGGGCACCTCATCGCACATGACCTCCAACCCTGGTACTCTCCACTCCCTTCGTCCTTCTTTTCCTCCTCGTGATATTATTGTTGGCAATGGCGGCCGCATGCCCATTACACACACTGGCCGCGGCTCGCTCATCGCTAACAACTCCACTCTCGAGCTCCACAATGTGCTCCTCTCTCCCTCCATCATCACCAATCTTCTTTCTGTACGTCGTCTTACTCGCGATAATCCTGTGTCCGTGGAATTTGACGCCTTTGGGTTTTCCGTCAAGGATATCCGCACCCGCCTGGCGATCCTTCGGTGTGACTCAATCGGCGACCTGTACCCGGTATGCTGCAACCCTGCTTTCCCGCGCGCTAGCTACTTCGCCGGCATCGCGTCTACTGAGTTGTGGCATAGCCGTCTTGGGCATCCCTGCAAGGAGGTGCTCCGTTCAGTTGTTAGCATTTCTGGTTTCGAATACTACCTAATTATCATTGATAGCTGTACGCACTATGTATGGACATTTCCTCTTTGAAACAAGTCTGATGTGATTTGTGTGCTCACTGCTTTTTATGCCTATGTTCACGCTCAATTTGAGCGTCCTATCCTGGCTTTGCAAACCGATAATGGCCGCGAGTTTGACAACCTCGCCATCCGCTCCCTTCTCTCTCGACACGGCACAGTCCTTCGCTTGTCATGCCCCTACACGGGCCAACAAAACGGGGTTGTCGAGCGTGCTCTCCGCACTCTGAACGAGGGCGTGCGCGCGCTTCTCTTCCATGCCTCACTCCCGCCTCGCTTCTGGGCTGAAGCGCTCGCCACCGCCACGCTCCTTCACAATTACAAGCCCTGCGCGTCTAGTTCGCCGCGTACCCCGCATGAACTCCTTGGCGTAGCTCCCGACTACTCCGCTTTGCGCGTTTTCGGCTGCCTATGTTATCCCAACACCACCTCGACCGCGCGTCACAAGCTTGATGCTCACTCTGTGGCATGTGTTTTCTTGGGCTATCCCCCAGATCATCGCGGTTATCGCTGCTACGACCCAACCACTCGTTGCGTGCTCACTTCTCGCCATGTTCGTTTTGACGAACTCACCTTTCCCTTTGCCACGCCGCAGCTACCACCCGCTCCCACGATCTCTCACCCACGCCTCGTGCCAGTGCCCACCCGTCCTTCCCTGACCACGCACCTCAGTCAGCCCACGCCTTGCCACTCCCCCGAACGCGCGCGCACACCTAATTTGAACAGCGTCGTCGGATCCCCATCCTGCGGCCCACATTCAAACCCTCCCTCACCCACTTCCCCCGCGTCGTCCACTCCCTCCTCCAGCCCATGCACGTCCGGCTCCCATACATCCGTCGGATCTTCATCCGATGGCTCAGGCCGCTCCGTTGCTCCACCTCCTCTCGCGCCAGGGGTCATCACTCGTGCACGCGCCGGCGTGTTCCGGCCAAACCAGAAGTACGCCGCGGACTACGTTTGCGTTGCCTCTGTCGCCGCTTCCCCGACGATCTCTCCACTCCCGCGCTCTGTGCGCGTTGCTCTTCGTGATCCCAACTGGGTCGCCGCCATGCGAGAGGAGTTTGCCGCTCTCACTGAAAACCGTACCTGGGAGCTTGTGCCTAAACCTTCCCGCGCTAATATCATCACGGGAAAATGGGTTTTCCGTCACAAACTGCGCGCGGACGGCACTCTTGAACGATACAAAGCGAGGTGGGTCGTGCGTGGCTTCAACCAACGCGCTGGTAGCGACTACGGGGAGACCTTCTCTCCTGTAGTTAAACCAGCGACCATCCGCACCGTCCTCACTCTCGCCGCGTCGCGTTGGTGGCCAGTCCATCAACTCGATGTGAAGAATACTTTCTTGCATGGCACACTCCAGGAAGAGGTTTACTGTCTTCAACCTGCGGGCTTCATCGACACTGACAAGCCAGATCACGTGTGCCGTCTTTCCAAGCCTCTGTGTGGCTTGAAGCAGGCGCCGCGCGCGTGGTTTCTTCGCTTCACCGGCTTCATCACCACCCTTGGGTTCACGGCGACCTGCTCCGACAGTTCGCTGTTCACGCTCGCGCGCGGAGCTAACGCCGCGTACCTGCTGCTCTACGTGGACGATATCGTCCTCACGGCCTCCTCCGACGCCTTTCTTCGTCGCATCATCGCCGCGCTCACCGCCGAGTTCGTCATGAAAGATCTCGGCGCCCTGCACTACTTCTTGGGCATCCGCGTCACGTGCTCCGATGCTGGCTTCTTCCTCTCGCAAGAGCAGTACGCCAAGGACGTGCTGGAGCGTGCCGCCATGGACAACTGCAAGCCCGCGCCTACACCGGTGGACACCAAGGCCAAGCTGCTCGCGGCGACAGGCCCCCGAGTGGCTGACTCCACTGAGTACCGCAGCCTCGCCGGTGCCCTGCAGTACCTCACCGTCACGTGCCCGGAGCTCGCCTACGCCGTCCAGCAAATATGTTTGCACATGCATGATCTGCACGAGTGCCATCGTGCGCTGATCAAGCGCGCTCTCCGGTACATCCGCGGCACTGCATCCCTCGGATTACATCTGCGCGCGTCCTCGACACTTGATCTCCGCGCCTACACCGACGCCGACTGGGCTGGCTGCCCGGATACGCGGCGCTCCACCTCGGGGTACTGCGTCTATCTTGGCGACACTCTTGTCTCCTAGTCGTCCAAACGCCAGCCGACCGTCTCCAGATCGAGTGCTGAAGCTGAGTATCGTGGTGTTGCCAATGCGGTGGCTGAGTGCGTCTGGCTCCGACAACTTCTGGGCGAACTCCGCTGCTCTGTCAAGACGGTGACGCTTGTGTACTGCGACAACATCTCTTCGGTGTACCTGTCCAGCAATGCAGTCCATCATCGGCGCACGAAGCATGTCGAACTCGACATTCACTTCGTCCGCGAGCGCGTGGCCTTGGGCGAGTTTCGCGTCCTTCACATTCCCACGCGCCAGCAACTCGCCGATGTGATGACCAAAGGATTGCCCGTTGACGTCTTCCACGACTTCCGTTCCAGTCTCTGCGTCGCTCCTCGCGCCGTCACGACTGCGGGGGGGGGGGGGGGGGGGGGTTGTTATGGTGTGTGAGTATTGTATGTAGTCTCTACATCAGGCTAGTATAGCGTACGTGTGTGCAGTTTTCCCTTACGCACACACGTCCCTCCACCTCTCGAGCATGGCCACTCCACAATCTCCATCGTGGCTCAACTGCCCGCTGCTCCCCTGTATATGTAACCCCTCAGATGAATGGAATCGGTGTGTTCGATCTCTTTCCCTAAAACACTATAGATTCCTAGAATTGCCATAGGAATGTGGACTGATTTATCATGGCATCCATCAGATGTTGAAACTCAAAATTTAGATTTAGTTGCCATGGAAACTCAAATTTTTAGATTTGCCATGATGTGTTGCCAGGGAACTAAAAAAGGCTTGTGTTGCCATGTAATTTCTGATCATTTTTATAGGGGCATTTGCATTTCAGCCCCTAACTCGAACCCAACTCAGATCTACCCCTAAAAAATCATGTGCTCAAATTTTCCCCTCGTCCGTTAGGTGTGCTTATACAAATGCCCTTCTGTACAGTTTCCACCGCAATTTTGCATATGCATTTGCCATGGCAATTTTAGTATTTTTTTGTGTTGTTTGACATCCCTAGTAATTTAACTACAGAGAAAGTTTGGGATTTTTATAAAAGTAACATGGCAAATTTGAATGTGCATTTGCCATGGCAATATTTTTCATATTTTCTTTGTGCTATTTTTTGTCCATGGAAAATTTGGTCAACATTTTCCCATGACAAAATTTTCAAAATTCACCCATGGTAAATTGTTCAAAATTATGTCTTAAAAATGTGTTATTTTCATCCATGACCAACACTCAAGTTAACTCATGGCAAATACGTTAATTTTTTTTGCCATGGCAAATGTGTAACTTTCTTTCTCATGGCAAACGCTCTAGCTCAAGGTAGTATAAGAAAATTTTCCACATGGCAATTTGCTCAAATGTTTTTGCCATGTGAAAAATGAATCAAGACTCATGGCAACATACTAAAGTTAGCTCATGACGGCAAGTTAGCTTATGGAAAATTAACTTCTTAGCAGGAAAAGTTTTCATCCTTGGCAAACTTTTTTTCCCATGGAAAATTGTTCAAAATGTATGCCATGGCAAATCTGTAATTTATTTAGTTAGCACAAGGAAAGTCCCCCCATGGCAATTTCGCGCAAATGTTTTTCCCATGGCAAATTCCTATTTCATAGCCATGGGGGAACATCATGCCATGTTAATTGTTAATTTGTGATGTCTACCTATACTATGCTTTTTCTATGTCATTTTGTTAATGTTTTGTTTTTGTACATATAGTAGTTTTAGACAGTTTTTATTTTTCTAAAAAACTCTGTGCAAAATGAAATTGTGTCAAGCCTCCTGGCCTAGGAAGGGCCTGGCTGACGTGGTGAGTGTGCAGGCTGTCGACCTAACCTACCGAACAGAATCGTTCGGTGGATCGATGGTTCCACCGAACGAATCGTTCGGTAGGGTGGTCCTCCTGCCACACATGTGGTGAATATCGGCGTCCAAAAACTACCCAAATGATAAGTGCCACACGTGTGGCACGAAGCAACATGGTCCAAACGCCTCCATAACCATCCATCTTGCCACATCAAACAGATGACATCAGCAGAATCGTTTTGGTTTTTTGAATTAAAAATCCATTTTCATCATTAAATCCTTCTCAGCGGGAGGGCAAAAAGTTGTCATGATGTTTACACTTAAGTTGCCATAACCACGGCAAATTTAATTCATGGATCATAGCAAATTTTGGTAATTCATCATGGCAAATTTAGTTTATACATCATGTCAATTTTAGTATTTTGACCATGAAAATTATTTTTTGTATGGACCATGGCAAATTTTAGTACATGTATCACGTCAAATTTAAGTACTTCACCATGGCCATTTCATTTTATGGTTCATGGCAAATTTGAGTCATTGATCATGCATTTTTGAAGTAATTGACGACGGATTTCTTTTTAATTATGAACCATGTCAAAATTATTTCATGGATCATGGCAAATTTTAGTAATTCACCATGGCAAGTTTAGTTTATTAATTCCCTTTTTTATAATGTCAAAATTTAATTTAAACATAGTAGAAAAGGTAGTTGAAACATATCATGGCAAGTTCAGTGTAAACACCATGGCAATTTATGTGCAATGCACATGGCAACTTTTACAAAAAAAGTCGTCAAAACATATTGATATGAGATCTAGTTTCGAAGATCTCATCGTGACGGATTTAATGGTGAAAACAAATTTTCAATCGAATTTTTTATTTAAGAGATAAAACATTTTAAAAGCTGGAAACCTAAAAAGATTTCCACATGCATGCATGCGGTGACATGGCAATCTGTTGCTATAAGAACGTTTGATCCACCTTCCTCCCTACTGCCGCACGTGTGGCAAATATCAGCGCCCCAAAACTAACCATGACAGGACGGTTCGTCTTCTCCTAGACTCCCTCCCTCCCGCCCCTCCCAATTTTGGCACACAGCCAAAACAACCCCAGAAAAATTCAAAGACAACGCAAGAACTAGCCGCTGATTCCACCCCATTCCCCTCTTTCCTTCCGGCCTTCGTCGGACGGCAACCATGGACAGCGGCAACGACGGCAACGACAACGGCGGCGGCGGGTTCCTGGAGGGGTACAGGATCTGGATGGGCGCGAGCGTGGTCGCGGCATTCTTCATCTCCATGGAACGGTTCTCCTGCATTCACATCCACACCATGGACGACGAGGATGACTACGACCCTGAGGAGGCCAAGGATCGCCCCCTCATGCTCTCCCGCCCCCAGGCCCTCCCTGAGTACTACTACGACCGATCCGGGTCCTCCGCCTCCTTCGCCAAGATGTGAACAGGTCCTGGCCCGTATTGGGATCATATTGCTATTTCTTTGACCTGTTTATTGATTAGAATTTTTGTGTGTGTTGTTTTGTGATTCATTCAGCCGCGCCATGATCTACTTGTGTCGTCGTGTGAGGTGTTCAAGAAATATAGCCCTGCATTCTTCATGTGTGATTCGAACGGCTGATTAATCTTTCAATTTTGTACCATCTATTCACGAATCTTCTATTAATTTGATTCCAAGACGGTCATATTAATCCTGTTTTACATATTTCTGGCATTCTTTTTCCAAAGGAGTGGAGCTAATGCACATGTAATTTGGACATGCAGCACCATGTTTCTGTTAGTTCTAACACTTAGCTGGAGCCCGAAATTAGTTTCAGATTATGTTTCTGCGGCGATAATTCGTTTCAGATGTTTGGAGAGAAAATTGGCCCTGGTAGTTGTTTCCGTGTCAAAAGTTTATTCCCTTTATTCCCCAATCTGCAAGGCTGCAATCGTCTACTTCTTTTTACAACCTTACATTTGGTCTTAGCAACTATATATAGCTTCTGTAAACCGTTGCAACTATAGGTTTTGTGCAGCACCTTTCGATTTTCATCATTTGGTAAGTAGTTTATTTGGCTTGGTAAATCTTGTGAAATATTCAAAATCGGTTGTTGGACAACCGTGCATCTATACTTATTTTTGTTTCAAATTATCAAAATTAGTTCGGAACGTGATTTTCATGTTTGCAATGGGATCTTGAGTTGTGTTGCAGTATGCAGAACATGATGGCACTAGCACAAGATAAGTTGTGATGATTGAGAGCATATTATGGCAGGTGGCGAGTGAGGTGCTCGGTCAAGCAGAAGGCACGGTCATCGAATTTTGACGATTGACGACTAACTTTGATTGGGAAGGAGCTGTGAATTTGTTTCAATGAAGAGATTTACTGTTACTGAAGTATCCTCCAATTCTATTTTACTTGCCCTTTCTTGCGAAAATTGTACTTGTCATGTCATGTAAAAAAAACAGTTCTTAATAGTGCATTCAGGTCAAAAGGCAGTCCTTTTGATCTAGAGGTTGAATCTGTTTCCGGAGCGTCTTACTTAGTTTGTCGCAGCTCATGTAAGAGAACTGATTTGTTTTAGAGAGAATGCAAGAGAACCGAAGTTAGGATTATCAAGACGGAGCAATCATCTGAGAAAATAGAGTATTTGACAAAAAAAACTAACATTATTTGGGTCTCGATCTGACAGAAATACCACTTTAAAACTGCCAACAAAGATCAACGACTTGAATAAAAAAAAATTGCTAAAAATTACCACTTTCGGATAATGACCGGTTTAAACTATTTAAATGTGTCCATGACAAACAGGGCCCACTTTTCAGGGCTGACGTGGCAAGAAAGTCAACTCCATTTATTTTAATTGTTATATTTATCGTTATTACAGGTGGGATCCACATGTCAGCATCAACCTTCTTCCTTCTTTCTCTAGCATTTCCTCGAACACCTTGTGTGCATCGGGCAGAGGGCAGCATCAGCTGGGGAGGAGATTTAAGATGAGACTGATAGAAGAAAATAATGAATCTATGAACATGTCACAACAAGGAGTTGACGATGATGGATTTGATGAAATTGATAAAGTGATGGAGACCGAACATTGTGGTGGATACAAAGGTTGAGATATTGGCAGTGGAGAATGCTTTACTCAAGAGGAGCTCTAGGGTATATATATCTAAAATACAATCTTCGTGGAGAACACTATTGAGCAGGTCAAGAAGCGCAACCTTTGACCTAACGGTTACACCTTCGTCTTCTATTAAAGCATCTTTTCAATAGACTAGCAAGATGCCCGTGTATTGCACAGAACATCAAGATGCATTCTTTTACAAAACACCTGTTGTGATTGACCCATGCAAGATAATCTCATGTGTAAAAACTAATGATACCTCAAGAATTTTATCGAAAAATGGTATCTCGAGAATTTCATCGAAAACATAATATCTCGAGAAAGATGAGAGATAAGGTGAGGAGTGGGGCATGGTGGTGACTGGTGGTCGGACTGGGTGGAGGCATGGGGTTGGACGGTGCCGGCAGCGGCCACCATGCCAGATTGTTTCAGAGACTTTCTTTTTTAATTGCTCAGCAATGAGGTTGTGTGAGATAAGGATGAATGAAGCAAGGCCTTATCTATAAATGTGGAGAGAGGTGCAGTTTGTTTTTTGTAAAATTGTCATAGTTTGCTTTATATTCGTCAGATGTAGATCGGAGGGTCTATATTACAAGATGGCAGGCACACCATCATCACCAACTCAGTTTTTTATAAGAGCAGAGATGATGTAAATAAAATAACTAATTTTTACATCGCGGAGGCCTAAAAACGCTGCTTCAACAGATGATGTAGATGCAAAAAAAATTATATCACCTTCTTCAGGTGATGTAGAACACAACACTTGGAGATGCATTCAAATTTGCATCTCTACCTCCCTAATGATGTAAAATGGCACTCGCACGCGAACGGGCAACCTTAACTTCATTTCCTTCCTACCCACTGTGCGACCGCGTCCTCTCTACTTGTCGCCTGCTGCCCAGCCGCCGCCATGCCACCCGCCCACCACACCACGCCGTATCGCCCCGCCACCAGACCTGGTCTCTCCACCGACCCCACCGCCGGTTCCACCGCTCCTGCTGCCGGACGCCTCCAAATCGGTCGTTGTTTCATCGCCGAATCGCCGCCTCCCGATTTGAGCTCCCCCAATACCCCACCGCCGTCAGATTCGAGCCGCGCACCCGCCACCGCTTTTCCACCACCAAACTTGAGCTTCTCACGCCGCACAGCCGCCGCCAATCCGCCGCTCGATTCACAGCCGTGCTACTGGCCATTCGAGCTCCTGCCGCTGCATTCGACCTCTTAGCTCTCGCCGCTCGGTCACCAGCACTCCTCTCGAAGCTCGGCCGCTACCGCCGAAGAAAATCTCAAAGAGCAAGACCGACGGGTACGACAATGCCAACAAGGACGAGTTCTGGGAGCAGTTCGAGAGCGACGACGAGTAGACTAGGAGTAGTAGTAGTAGTTCGATGGATGTAGTAGTTTGAACTATGTTTAATTATGTCTGAATTAGAATGATGTTTGCTTCAAATGAACTTACTACGTTTAAATTATGTTTGAAATGTTGTAGTTGTTGAACTAGTTTACATCTTCAAATACATCATCTGTTGGAGTAGAAGTTTTACATCATCAAATATATATCATCTGTTGGAGTTGGAATTTTTTACATCTTCAAATATACATCATATATTGGAGATGCTCTTAGTTTTTTTTCTACTTTACCTCACACCCTTGTTTCCGTTATACCTTTGAGAACATATATATATATATATATATATATATATATATATATATATATATATATATATATATAGGTAAAATGTTTGGGGCACCTAGGTGCCTGGGCACCTAGCTGGTTTTTCATTAATGCATGATGAATCCAAACCCATTAAATTTTGCGTGTAAGATTTTTCCATATATGATAGTTCCCATCCAAAGCTAGCATGCATGCATTTGTTTCCAAATAGTACACGCATGCACAACTTCCCTTGCGTGTATGATCACTATTTGATTCTTTCTAAAATAAAAGTATATACGTACAAAATAAATATACTTGAATGTGAAATATCCAAAATTTTGTGGGTATGGATTATTGTTCCAATATACTTCAAAGGTAGGTACATATACCCAAGATATTAGTGCGTGCATACATATACGGTGCATGAGAAATGCGCATGCATACCCTACAAAAGCTACTACTGTTCTACGCATATACCTTACACAAATTATACCCCAAAAAATGTTACATATGTAAAAAATCTGACATTTAAATATCATATAGACAAATTTACGAGTACATACCCATATTATTTTTTAATCATATTCTCATGTTACTGGGGATATAACATTATAAATAGTGTGTAACATGCTTTAAATATTCTAATGAATATAACATCATATAATAACTTAAATATTATATTTCATATCATATTCTCATACATAGAGACATGCCCGAGGTTTGAAATACCTACTAATGAGACACAATGTATATACCCAAAAATACCATGGGTATGCAAATATCTCAAGATATCTTGAGTATGTGCACAAATCTGGTACAAAAAATGATACACCCTTTTCTAATACATGTATTCTTTTTCAAGACATCCCTAAATAATACTCGGAACATACCCAAAAATGATATACCCCCAGAATAAAATTAAAATGTAACATACTTAGAAGTTATATACCCAAATAACAATATACTCGTATGTGATGTACCTCAACTTTAATATGCAATGTCGGTTGAAAATATGTCGAAGGTAGGTATATATACCTAAGACGTTCGTACATGTATATATATTGTATACACGAAGACTGCACATGCATACCTAATAAAAATACTAAGGTTGTATGTATATACCTTCATAGGACTTTCCATTCTTACGTACAATGAAATAAATTAAGAAGAAATTGTAGTTATCATTTTCCTATTCAACGTGTGATATTAAGGCACCTAAATCATCCATTTATTGGTACTTGCCAATTACTTCCATAAAGCATATATGGAAGGTGCTTAATATACTCACACCAATTACAATCTACATGCATCAGTCTAAGATCCAACGGTCACGGCATAAGGAGCCTGGGCACCTAGGTGTCCCAAACTGTCATCCTACATATATATATATATATATATATATATATATATATATATATATATATATATATATATATATATATATATATATATATATATAGGGTCGCGCTATTCGTCACCCTAGGAGGAATAGTTATTCTTCACCCCCCTCTATTTTACCATCAATGCATCGTAATTTTACGTTTCGTAAGTTTTGTCTTATTTCCGACGCAAAAAGAGACCGTAAGAAAATATATAATCGCCGTAAAAAATATTTTATGTTATGTAAAATTACAAACGTAAAAACATAGTCTAAAATACACATAAACTGCAAATTTTTTGTCTTATGACCTATATTTTTATTTTTTTATGTCAAATTTTACGTAGTGAATCAATACAAATATAACTATTTAAATTCTAAACGTAATTTAATTATGAAATGATCGTAAGATTACCTCGGGTGAAGAATAACTTATTCTGTACCCTGGATGATGAATAGTAACACTATATATATATATATATATATATATATATATATATATATATATATATATATATATATATATATATATATATATATATATATATATATATAGTCCAGTCCCAATCCCATTTTGATTGCCACGGTAGATGAAACTGGGACTTCCATGGCAAATATTGGTGAAGTTATAGTGAAAGCCCTATTCAGCTCCGGAGCTCAAATGCTCCTTCATGAACAGTAAAAATCAAAAAAAAATCAACATTACGATTTTTTATGGCAAATGCTGACAAATTTTTTGCATGCATACCAAAATTCAGTATGAAATGACATTCGTGGAAGTCGTGGCGAAAAAAAATCAACAATCCAAAAATATTTTCAAAACCAACATTTTTGGAGCATCGATGTTTTTCCTTTTGCCACAACTTCCACGAACGTCATTTCGTGCTGAAATTTTGCAAGCATATAAAACATTTGTCAAATTTTACCATAAATAAAATTCAGAATTGGTTGATTTTTATTTTTACTGTTCATGAGGGAGCGTTTGAGCTAGCAAATACTCCACGTCCGAAGATATAATGGCTAATGTAGATCTAATTAAGAAACATGAACATGCTAGGCATGACCTGCATGCTAGTACTTTTAAGAGTCAAAATGTAGCTAGTTCAAAACAAATCATGTACTCAACCTTGTGAGAATGCGCCAAAGAGTAGTAGCGAAACTAGGGAGCGAGCGAGCCAGGTCAGGTGAAGGCGTCATGTCAATGTTTGCATCTTCTCTTCTCATGGATGTTATATGAAGAAATATAATTCTAGCAGCAACTATGTAGGTAGGGCAGTTTTGCTTTTAAATAATTATGATCCGTGAGCCATATATCAAGGTCAACATTTATTTTGGGACGCGCTTCATGTCTATGGAAACCACGCTTTGGCGACAAGCGGCAGGCCGCCCTTGATCCGCACAGCGATGCCGTTCACCTCGCTCATGTCCAGCAGCGTCCCTGGCACGTTCCCGCCGGCGGGCTCCCAATCAAAGCGATGCAGCAAGCTCGCGATCGCCATTTCGAGAGTCGCCATGGCGAACCCGATCCCCGGGCACCCTCTCCTCCCGGCACCGAACGGCACCAGCTCGAAGTCCTGGCCCCTGAAGTCCACGCTGCTGTCCAAGAACCTCTCCGGCCAGAACTCATCGGGGCGCTCCCACGTCGCCGGGTCCCGGCCGATGGCCCACGAGTTGATCACGACCTGCGTCCGCGCCGGGACGTGGTGGCCGAGTATCTCGGCGTCCGCGGGTGGCTCCCGGGGCACGAGGAGCGGGACCGGCGGGTGCAGCCGGAGAGTCTCCTTGACCACGGCCTTCAGGTAGCCTACCTTGTCGACGTGGTCCTCGGTGACGTGGTCGGCGCCGCCCACGGCCGCTCGGATCTCGTCCTGGAGCTTGCGCATCGCGCGCGGGTGGGTGATGAGCTCCGCCATGGTCCATTCCATCGCCGTGGTCGTGGTGGAGGTGCCGCCCGCGAACATGTCCTGCTCGAGTCGACTGATTTTTAGCAGCGCCGATCAACAAACTATATCACGCGCACGCCCACGATATAGTACTATATCAATTCGTGCGATACGAGCAGAACGTCTACGTACCAAGATAATGGCCTTAATTTCGACAGTTCCGAGCCGAACGCCGGCGTCCTTGTCCGTCTCGTTTACATCGAGCAGCACGTCCACGAAGTCGCGGTGATCATTGCCGTCGGCGTCGTCTCGCATCTGCCGCCCGCCTGCTTGACGCCGCCGTCTGCGGTGGTCCTCAATGACCTTCTCGACCATCCCGTCCAGGGCCTCGAACGTCCGCCTCGCCTTCCCTTCCAACCCCCGCACAGAGTCCACCCAGCCCATCCCCGGCAGGAGCTCCCCCAACGGCGTCGTCCCGAGCAGCACGTCGAATTCGGCGAACACCTTCCTCAGCTCGCGTCCTCTGTCGTCGCCTTCGTACAGCCCCCGCGCGCTATCGTCGCCGAACGCGGCGCGGGAGACGACGTAGTTGGCATAGGCGATGAGGAGCTCGCTCAGGTCAACGACAGCGCCAGCGCCGGCGCCGGTACGGACACGCTCGACCAGCGCGGCGGCCTCCTCCTCCCGGACCCGGCGGAAGGACAGGATGCGGCGCGGGCTGAGGAGGTGGACCGCGCAGATGCGGCGTGTCTGCCGCCAGTAGTCACCGTAGGGCGCGAACGCGACGTCGCGCCCATAGAGGAGCCGCTCGGCCATGACAACCCTGGGGCGGCTCGCGAAGGCGAGGTCGCGGGATTTCATCACCTCCTCGGCGGCGACGGCGGAGGAGACGAGCACGGTGGGCACGCGGCCGAGCCGGATCAGCAGAACCGGTCCGTGCTTCGCGGCCAGGGACCCGAGGCCCCGGTGCGGCAAGGAGCCGAGGAAGTGGAGGTGGCCGAGGAACGGGAGGCCTGGCGGCGACGGCGGCAATCTGCGCTTCCCATTGTTGCTGGGCTTCTTGCCAGAGAGGAGGTATAGGAGAGATACGACCAAGGTGGGGATGAGTATGAGGACCGCGGCAAGCGACACCGCCATGGATGCTGGCTTGACGATCGCCACCTTTCGACACCAGTGAGTGAGTGTGAAGCAAATGGTGGCTCCGCGAGAAGATTTAAACAAGCGGCGAACTGGAAGACGACGCGCGGGAAGGAATGCAGCGATGCTCTCGTCGTCTCATCCGAGGATTCCATGTTTGCATGGCGACAAGACGCCGGCCGTGGCCCAACTCATCGCTTGACACGTACGTACACATTTGATCAGAACACTTGCCTGTGGGGGTCGCTGCCTATTTGATCAGAACCCTTAAGTTTCAGAACGGACGGCTATGCGCGCCATCAACTGCAGTCCAGGGCACTTGGATAATTGCCTCACCAGCAAGTGTGGAGCGACAAAAAAAAGTGTGGAGCGACAAAAAGCTCCTGAATTTTCTAGGAGGTCAAGATAGTTAATATAGCACCGCATAAGCCGTTGATGTTTTTTTCTTCAAGAATACGCCAATGACGTACCATATTTTTATAAAAAAGAGTAAAATATTTACAAGAAGGTGAATAAGGATGTGAACATCCCGTTAGCCACTCCAACACCAACACACGCACTAAACTAATCTCTCATAAAATGATGTAAACGTTCAACTCCCGCGGTGTGCCACTCTCACAAATCTTCCATGATCTGAGAAGTGAGTTGTTGAGTACTCTTTTGTTGTTCCGTGCGTCCAAACACCCTAGCAATTCTTTGTTTCCATAGCGACCAAGCAGCAAGTATGATGAATGAATCGAAGCTGTGCCTATGCCTAGTTGGAATGACCTTGCGTACTTTGTGCCACCAAGATGTAAAAGTGTGTGTATGATCTAGTTGCGGGGCCCTGATCCATAAGCCGCTGATGTGAGCGATGATAACTACACTCGACCTACGGCGTACTAGATCAATAATTTTGTACTCCTTTTGCTTAGCATGAGCCTGATTGAACAACAGCGTATTCGAACAACAATGTTGCGTGAAATATTTTAGAGGCAAGCCACCATGTCAAACTTTATAAATAAAGCCATAACTGGCAATGTCAAATAACAACCAAGTATGCTAGTTAATACTCCCTTCATCTGGAATTAGTTGATGCTCGAACGGAAGCATCTAGAGGAGGTACTACAAAATAGCTCAAACAATCACCGGTCAAGAGCAAAATGACTCAAACTAGGCCCAGAGGCCCGCCCATAGGAAGAGCAACAGATAAACACTAAGACAACAAAGGGCAAGGACTAAGACTAAGACATGGGTGGAGAGAACAAGCTGGAGGTGGCGGCGCTAATCTTGTTAATCAGCACATCAACACCTTCGGCGTGAAAGAACAATTAAGAAAAAATGTTCAATAATAAACGTGTTGTGGGTTGTCCGCAGAGACCAGCACTGAGCAGCGAAAGCAATGCAGAAAGTATGGAGAAACTAGTCGAAAAGATTTGTAACAAAACCAAACACAACTAAAGAAAAGCATAGCCAAAACACAGTTAAATAAGATGTGTTTCACCCTTGGTTTTACTTATCATCCGTCGCATCCTGGAGGAGGGGAAGGCCTGGTAATCGGAGAATCTTTTTCGCAGAGATTTGCAAAGTTCCCTCCAGAGATTGAGTACACGGGGTTTTAGGGAGTGGTCTCTGTAACTCTGTCAGCCAACGCCTTGGGCCTAGTTTTGTAGAATTGGTTGGGCATCTTGCCCCCTTTTTTTATTATATGACACGCATGCTTGTGCGTATTTTAGAAGAAAAAGATATGTCGTGTATCTTTGTTCTCTCCACATAGAACATATCGTATTAATCGTGCCATTATTATGCTTAAAGTTATGATCATTCACTGGAAGATGCTGACGAATGACTTGCCAGATGAAAACCTTAATTGTGAGAGGAATACATACCCACAAACTCCCACAAACTTGTTCAAACGACGCCCATGCACAAGTTTGGAATGGAATACAGAAATTTGACCGGAAACTTTCTAAAAGCAGAGTGGGGCCAGAACATATGGTCATTTGTCGACGACAGCTAGAGAAAAGAGCAAGAAGCTCTTGCCAATTAACCAACTCTAGAGGGACAACCACAAATGATAGTCAAAGACCAGTTATTAGTATAGAGCTTCATAATGGAGATCTCTGAACTGGACCAGTAGAAGAAAAGGACCATGAAGAAAAGCTTAAGGGGATTCTCCTCGTGCCACAAATCCGACTAGAATCTAACTGTGATAGTATGTGACTCCACTGCCAACCATAAATTTAACATGTTCAATAAATTCATCCCCCACTCTGCCTATGGCTTTCAAATATTGACACCCGACCCTTGGATTGGCGTTGTGTGAAACTAGGCTTAGGCAGTTATGTTCTGCTTAGGGCATCTCAAGTGACATGCAACAAATCCCCTCCCTCGTCATTCCACGGACAACACGAAATTGTCCATCAAAACCAGTCTCTAGAGCGGCATCCCCTTTTTTCGAAAAGGAGGAATACCCCCGACCTCTACATCTCCTGATGCACACAGCCATATTATTAATAAAGGTTCAGATTCAAAACAAGGTCTCAAACAAAACAACGAATCTCATACAAAAGTTGCCACAACCGGCAAAAAAAGGGTAAGATGACCATACACGAACATCGGGTATATGGAGGTCCTTCGTTTCCATTTTGTCCCCATGCATGATGCATCTAGGTAATACTACCTCGTATAAAGGGCAATGTAGACCTTTCACAAATCATACACACTTTCGTATGTATGATGGGTTGTTCGCGGTACGTATATGCCGTTCATTGGTGGGCGTTCAAACAGACATTTTTTGTCTTCTGTCAAAATTCAAAAATTATGCACAACTATAGGTATGACATTTCCCTTATAAAACCAAACCAGTGGTTTTCCTATTTTGGTTTTAGTTTTTTCAGTCAGTTTTTCTTCAGTTTCTTCTTTTTGTATTTCTTTTTTCATCCTATTTTTATTTTTTAAAATTCGTGATTTTTAAATATTGTGAAATTTTCATAAATTCACGAAAAACCAAATCCATGAACTTTTCTTCAAATTCGTTAACTTTTCTAAATCCATTTTTTCTAAATTCCATGAACTTTTCTTCAAATTCATGAACTTTTCTAAATCCATTTTTTCTAAAATCCGTGAACTTTTTTTTTCCTAATTTCGTCATTTCTCTAAAAAGCACATTAATTTTGTCTCAAATCCGTTAACTTTTCTTTTAATCCGTGATTTTTTTCAAATTCGATGAACTTTTGTTCAAAATCGATAAAAATTTTTCCAAAACCCAGCTGGGGCTGAGGTGACCAAAACACTTTTTTGCAAAATTTTTAGTGAACTTTTAAAAAACATGCAAAAAATCAAATCCGTGAACACTTTTTCAAAATTGATGAACTTGTTTCAAATTCGCGAGCGCTTGGGCTGGCCCAACGGGCGCCCGACGGGACCAATGTCGTCGCCTAGTTGGGCTAAGGCCTAAGTGTTTTTTTTCTCTTTTTTAATTAATTTATTTTCCTCATTTTCAAATTTAAGAGCGCGGGTAACATATTTTCTAAAAAGACCATCTTACCCTTTATTATGAAGGGGTATGTAGAGATCTCCTCCCTAGATTATGTTTAGGGGATGTACCAAAGCAAAAGTGTTATTTAAGGATGTGTGCTCCTAATCAACGTTTCAGATTTACAGCACCTAACCTCCTTTCTAGCTGAATAATGGTCGCAAGGCAACAACTCTAGGTATGGTATGATTACCAAATTATACTGCAACTAAGCAGTGTTTGTCCTTTGATGTTTACCTTTAGTTTTCGCAGTTCAATTTTCTTTACCAGCAGTCTACTTGAAGTATCGCTTGCCCAGGCCTCATGTAATGTTATTTGCACTTCACACTTTCATGGAGCTTGTGATTCTGAAGGCCCTACCACACAGGTGATTGTCTGATTCGACTGTCATATGCTGGAAATATTATCTATAATCCAACATCATATACTTGAATGACATGGCAATCTTTCCATCAGTTCTGTGTCCTGAAATTGCTAGAGCTATCCTACTCAGCATCACAGCACCTTAATATACTTGTGATCTCTCTTGTTGACTAGGAGGGGCAGAAAAATTATCTTTGTTTTCGTTTAGTCTCTTTAATCCATCAGCTACCACCTAACAGAATAAACAATCATATGCATTTGGACGATGTATGAAGAACGGGATATTTAAACTGCTTGCTGTTGTCATGTGGCCTTTGGGATCCACAATTTTGAAGTCCATCCATGTACCTGCTTGGATTGTACTGCCTAACTCATCGATCATCATTGCACTATTCTTATCATACACATCACGAGTTTGATCATATTCTAGTCTGCAAATGGACAAGAGCCCAGCTGTACACGCTGAAGACTTTGACTAGCACCATGCATCACTCTAATAAACACATTACACATCTGCATACATTTCAGTGCATTTTTTACCATGGGCACCCGGAGAGTCAGGGTGCCCCATTTTACATGTTGAAGTGCCAGATATTACATACAGTACTTCTATACTCCTAGGTGTTCTATAATTCACATCACTCGATGAAGGTGACTGAAAGCACAAACTGCATATCTAGTTCTCCTCTTGCAGGGTAGAAGAAAGTCTCAGTTGTGCAGTGGGTTCGGTCCCTGGGGCACCAACCTCTTGGACACCCTGTGCATGCGCCGATAAACACGAGCCGTATGCTCCCTTGAAGTCGACGAAGACGACTGCTCGGAGGAGTAGGCCTTCGCCGGTGGTGGACCGCCGCCGACGAGGGCCATGGCATCCACGTCCGGTGTCCGTCGGCCATGGCTGACGCTTGCCATGTCTACTAGCAGAAGAAGGGTGACGAGGAGGAGCGTGAGCCTGAGCCTGAGCCTGGTGTCTCGTGATCTCGCCATGGCGAGTGCACTTTGGGAAAAGCTATAGCGTCGACCGTCGAGAGAAGGCGAGGCGGAGGGAGAAGGTGGGGAGGGGAGTTGAAGGACTGGGACGACCTCAAGAGGTTTGAACACAGATGCGCTGCTTTGCTACTTTTTATAGCGGGGAGACACCGATGGCCAACTACCTTTCTTACGGCCTAGGAACTCTTGAGACTCCAGCTGCGCACCGACTTGGACTCGTCATTAACAGCCAGTAGCGTGACGGATTGACCTAATCTAATTGTACTTATATATTGGAGCAGCCAGCTGGTGTGTACACTGAGCTAGGTGACACGCATTGCCTCTGTTTAGCATGTCATTCCGACTGATCGATCGTGTCAAAGGATCACGTGGTTAGGCTTCAGAGTTTGAATCGTGGTGACAAGGATGACGAGGACGGGGAAATTCCGTGGCATGAAACATGCTAGTACAAGCTTCAAAGAAGAAGAAAATCTCTAACCCCAGCCCCCACCTAACTCCGCAGCGGTATAAAGTCCGGCCGACTACCCGAACCCCGATCTTCCTCCCTGAATCGCTCGTGATGTGTGACAGGTTAAGAGTCTTCAGTCTTCACACTTGACGCCACACCACTGTGGCCGGCAGCCTCGGCCGCCGCCCGGTTCCCGTCTCCTGCGCCCTGGACAGGGAGAGGGAGACGGTGACGCAGGGGAGAAAGGAGAGAGGTGCCCTCAGCAGATGAACTGGCTTCGCTGCACTCTTGATTCCGTCTCAGACTCTCAATCAGCATTAGTAAAGCTAGCACCAGGCAGCAGCAATCGTGCAAGGGAAGAGATGCACCTCGCTCATCAATCACAAGGTACCAAGATGTCTTCGTCGCCGCACAGAGAACAAGACCTAAGATGCAAATTCGCCACCATACAACCTTGCCAAATTCCAAGAACGACCAAAATTGTTAGGCGGCCATGTGTTGGTCCAACAGAAAGATAATCGGCGAACTGGTTATTGATGTGTCCAGCAACTTTGGCCTCATAGGGAGAGAACAGATGAAAGCTCCAGACAACACTGAAGAAAGGAGTCGACTGAACCCTATAAGCAGACCGAGCACCTTCAGAGTTCGGAACATTTCAAATGCAGGAACTAATGCAATGTACATATAGAGATGCACCACAAGCTTACACAAGAATAAAACAAATGCATCAATTAACACACTGATATATTCCTGTTTATTTCATCCAATAGAGTATTATAGTACAGCTTGAAAATTGGGCTCTAACCACAGCAGCCACGGTAAATAATGTACACAGGCAGTTTTGGAGCAAACATGCTTCGCCGCTCCTCTCTACAACACATTTGGAGGCTGCCATGGCTAATTCACGGCGCAAGAAGAACTCAGCAGTAAGTGGAGGATCAGAAAAAAAATACTGGGATTGGAATGTAGCGACATTCTGGGAGCAGTATAAGTAGATATACAGACGGACAAGTATCTCCTGGTCTCAGCTTTGGGTCTTCTCTACCTTGGCCTTGATCTTCTGCTCAAGGACCGCCTTCTCCGTGTCGAGGTTGAACATTCTGTTGAGGGCGTGCATGTTCTCAAGCGTTTCGTCCAGGGTGCGGCTGTCGCTGCCGTCGCATCTCAGGTGCTGCAGTGGGCCGTGAAGGAGCTTGTTCACTATGCCCGTGCTCAGCTCCTCGATGGACCTTCTCATCTTCTTGTTGAGATTGTCTTCCCCGATCTTCTGCAGGCACTTCTCGAGCTCCGATGCCCTGATCCTGTCGGCGTACGACCTCAGCTTTTTGATAGTCGGAACCGTCTCCAGCGAATCCCTCCATGCTTCGAACCGTTTCAGTTCTTGGGTAATGATTGTTTGGGCCTCTGTTGCTTTCCTGACACGGTCTTCCTTATTGGCTTCCACCACCTCTTTCAAGTCATCAACATTGTATACCCGTGCATGCTCCACCTCAGATACACAGGCACCGACATTCCTCGGGACAGATATGTCGACGAAAAGCCGAACACCACCCACAGCAAGAGAAATAGGAGGAAGCGCCTCTGCATGCTCCTTCGTGAATAATAAGGATTCAGATGTGGTGCTTGTGAACACGACATCAGCTTCAGCAGCTGCTTCATACATCTCTGTAAGTGGCCTGTACACAATCTCAATATCTTTCATCTCTTCGCGAATGGCATCCACCCTTTCCACAGAACGGTTCACCACAACAACCTTCTTGCATCCTTTGGCAATCAAATGTTTGACCACTAATTTTCCCATTTTGCCAGCACCAATCAAAAGCATCCTAGCTGACAAGCATTCAGACTTTGGAAGCTTCATCATGGCCAGTTCAACTGCGGCCGAACTGACAGACACAGCACCAGCTGATATATTGGTCTCACAGCGGACGCGCTTTCCAGCTGTGATTGCATCCTTGAACATCCTATCAATGTTCTTTCCCAAGCCTCCACTGTTTTGCCCATTTCTGACAACTTGTTTAACTTGAGCAAGGATTTGTCCTTCTCCAAGAACCAAAGAGTCTAGCCCAGCGGATACCTCAAACAGATGGCGTGTAGCATCACTGTCACGCAACATAAAGAGATGCTCCCTTAGCTCGGAAGCAGGGATTCCACTTTTCTGCACGCAAAAAAATAGCATGGGCGTTAGAGCTTCACTGATAATACTGCACACTTGAGCAACCAAAAAGGGATAAGCAGGGCAAAAGAGTATGGACAGGGCAAACGAGCATTTAAACTCTTACCTTTGACATCCAGTCCACTACTTCTCTAATACCACGGTTCCACGATAAAGCCACCACATATATTTCCATTCTGTTGCAGGTACTAAGAACAGCAGCCTCTTCAATATGATTCAGGCTGGTGAGTTCTGAAATAGCACGGGGCCATAGTTCCTCTGCAACAGCAAGTTTTTCACGCATGTCCACTGGTGCTGTGTGTACACTGAGGCCTATTACAGCGATGCTACTCTTTTCCTTCATGTACCCTGGCAGTGAAAATTAAAACATTGTCAAATACTGCAAGTAGACATACTTTAAAAAAATGAAAGAACGATACTAAAATTGACGGCAAAATCACCATAACGTTTTCTTAGCAAGGATGCCTTCATTAAAGGAGGAAAAGAAGTTCGTTACACAGCTTGCCACAGCAAGCAAGCACGGAGAAGGAAAAGAGGAAAGAAGTTTGTTAAATGTGGAAAAGAAGTTCGTTGGCACAAATCTCCACAAAGAAGTTTGTGCCACAGCAAGCACAAAGAAGCAGAAAAATCAAATCACTCGAGTAGGATAAACTACTGCTTAAACACCCTCCTAAGCCAAAAAAACAAGCAACTTTCTACAGGCTATCGGACTACTGTCAAGCAAAGCCAAGCTACACAGGGCAAAGTCCTCATGAGCGAGGGTCGCCACGTCGACTAGATGGAGCTGATCATGATTAAAGATGTGCCGTTCCGCTCCTTCCACAGCTACTTTCACTACATAAAAGATTTCTTGATATGTTGTAATTATAAGGGGTATATTTCGTGCTTACACTAGTGGAGTCACACATATATATTCTGAATCAAGGAATTACATATTTCGAATCTTGAAGTTTTAGCAACAGGAAACTCAGGTTACAGAACAAAACAACAAAGAGAACATGAACCCACTTTTTCCTGTAATTGGTCAATATCCGATACCTCAAGCATGCAACGACTACTGTCCATTCTTACCTTCTTATCTTGTGTGATCTTAGTACTTGGCAATTTTATTCAGGTATGCTCCTTTATTTAGGCTGCAGCACTACTTAACACATTTTGTTAAGCACCTGTACATGTCGAGCCCTGCTAAGAAATATAACGGTTTATTCATCACCGACGAACATACGTACTGCTAAATTTTAGCCGGATTGGCTCCTTTATTTAGGCTGCAACACTAATTAACACATTTAGTTAAGCTCCTATACCATACCGTAGTGCTAATGGTCTGCTAATCTGTGAAACGCGTGTCTCCAAGATCAGTTACCTCTACAACTTGCGAGCCTTTCGGCACTCAGTGCAGAAAAAGAAAACTAATCGAGGTTTTCCTCAAGATATCACACAGTCTCTAAGTCCAATTGTCTCTTACTATGTTAACCTTTTTTTGCGGGAACTCTTACTATGTAATCCTGAACAGATAGGCTGTGAACACAATGAATTAGTAATGATAGACCAATAACCTGCCAAAATACTGCATGTGCTCACAACAATCAAAGCAAAACTGGGGGAGAACAATGCAAGTTCCCCTACGTTTCTCTTTTTCTCTTGTCCAACTCTCCAAGTACTGCCCACAAATCGGCACATATGCACCAAAACTTGCGCCAACTTCCGCTAAAACCACACAGAGATCCCCTAATTCGCGCACCACCAACAAAACGAAACTGCGCATTAAGGGCGGCAAATTGGAGGAGGAGGAAGGGACTCACGGTCGGCGGAGATCTTGAACTGCTCGAGCGCGGTGATGCTGGCCAACTTGGACGCCGCCTGGGCATCCCCGCCGGCGTCGCAGCGCACGACGCCGGACCGCCTCCGGCCGCCGGCGGCAACGACCCAGGGGCACGCGGTGGCGGTCCCCCGCGCCTTGGCGCCGGCAGCGGCGGCGGCGAATGCGCCCGCGGCGGCCGTGGCTGACGTCGCTCCCGCCATCATCGAGCAGACCAACAACAAGAGCAGCAGCGGGCTTTCCCCCTCCTCAGCCCGGCCCACGAACCGTACGTACGTAAATAGATATACAGATAGGTAAAACCGGAGAGAGAGAGACGAGAGAGCGCGAAGAGATCCTTATACGGCCGCTTCTCCCACCCTCCCCTCTCTCCACCACCGGCCGGTGCGCGCCTTCTCCGAGGGAGGATGAGCCGCCGGGTCTGCGAGGAAGAAGGGGTCTGGCAGCTGCCGCACCGGAGGTTAAGGAGGGAGGTGGCGTGCGGGGCCCGCGAGCAGTCGGAGCGGGCCGGGCGAGGCCTCGGGGTCGGGGCGAATTTTCTAATGCGCGCGCGTGTTGGGTTTGGGTTCGGTGTGGGTGGAGGTTGGGTTGGGTTAAGCCGTAAGCCACATGCGTCGTGGACGGGAATCCGGGAGGGGATGTGTGCTGGCCTCCGCCCGCTGATTGGCTGCGGCACTATCCGCTCCCCTTATCGCTGCCCGCATCCTTTGACGCCCCAGCGGATTGCTGGCGATGGAGGGCTCCGTTCTCTCGTCAGTGGGGACACGGCGGATTCCTGACGTCCGCTGGCGATGGAGGGCTCCGTTCTCTCGTCAGTGGGGACACGGCGGATTCCTGACGGGGTGGTGGTCGTGGTGGGCACACACACGGGTTCGCATGGCCGCCTCACGCCCGCACCTGCGGGGTGATGGCCGAGCGTGTCGACGTGCTGGCCACACTCCGTCCATCGTCCGCAGCCCCGGCGGTCACGATCCCATGCGGCATATTCGGCGCCTCGCCTCGTCGGGTCCCTCCGTATGGACGTGCATGCGGCTGTGTCGTCTACCCCTGCTCGTTTTGTGGTGTGTGAATTGAGAGCTCCCGGTGACCGAAACTGATCATGCTGTTGTCACGACATCAATTGCAGCCAATGGGAGTCCATCAAAGCGTCTCTGGCAGATCCTCTATCCTAAAAGTCTTAAATAATCCTCTTATTATTCCGTTTCTTTTAAAAGAAAATCATTGATGCTTGCCTAGCAGATCCCCTAACCTAAAGGCTTTATTTTGCCAATCTTTAAAAACGATTGCTTGCACAATCGTAACGAGTTGATCACATTTCAATACAGACATACACAATTTAAATGTGTAACATCAAGAAAGACGTTGACCCAAGCTCCACACAAAGCTTTGTCCTCCTCGGTCTTGTGGTTCTCCATCCCACTCTTCTTCTTGATTACTTGACTCTCCTCAACCTCGTCGACCTTAGTTCACCACCTCGGGTTCTCTCGTTTGAGTATATGGCATTGGCATCGCAATGTCATCAAGCCCAAGTGTGTGCTTGTGGTGTCAGCCGAATCCACCTCGTCTTCGGCCGCCGGAGGTGAAAGGATGGCGGTGCGGCTACAGGAGACCGTGTAGTACTCCCCAACACTGCAATATGTCGAGGGGGAGCGCCGGAGGTGAAAGGGTGGCGGTGCGGCTACAGGAGACCGCGTAGTACTCCCCAACATTGCAATATGTCGAGGGGGAAGCGCCCGGGTGGCCGCAGTCTTCTTTATCCTCATCGTCGCCGTCGTTGTGTTGTCGATCGCCTTAGCCGACGGCCGGCGATCCTTTTGATGAACAGCTTGGGCAAGGGCGGTACTATAGTGACCCGACTCGATAAGAGTCGAAGTCTCTGTGCTTACCGTGCTAGACCTAGATCGACTTACTAGCACACACAGTACTCGATGAAATAACAGAAATAATACACATCTCTTTATGACATCGATAGTCCAGGAGTAATACATTTATTACAAAATAGGGCATAGAGCCAATAAGCAAATACTGCGGAGGCGAAGTAGTAAATGAGTCCAACTCCACGAGCAAGGTTGAGTGTAAAACATCGACCTATCGTGCCTTAATCCTCGTCGGATATATCTGCAACGTGATAAGTTGCATCCATATAGGTCAGTACATTGAATGTACTGGCAGTTCACATCATAAGTGTAATGAACCTATTTGTACATGCAATTTGGCTGATGGATAGCTCTAAGTTTAGTTTTTGCATAAAGCTAGTTTTTCCCTATTAAAAAGATGTTATTCTACTACTACACATTTGCATAGGATGAGTTGGCAAACCCAACTCCATCCATTCCCAAGTTTCATTTAAAACCCAACTGATTAATTAAAGGTGAGGAGATATCCCAGTATTTCCACTACTACATGCTCAAGATGTCTGTAACCGGGGACACGACTAATCGATTAGGTTGACACTCTACAGAGGTTGCGCACTTTTCCCCACAAGACTCGACCACCTCCGTGATCAGAAGATCAAGATATAGTCTTTCGAAAATGTTCCCCCTTAACCCACGGATAGGCCAGTACACCTACATCATTCTACATCTGCTAGCCCATCCCGGGAGGGGTCACACTAACTACTCAACTAAGCCAGAGCCCATATTGGCTTGTGGCTGCACACATAAGCTTCTAGACATGAGAATACGATTGATCTCTTTGAGCCTGAGCGGACGGACCACTAGTAGTGCACCACCGTGGATTTCTCATGCGTGCCCCACTGTACTTCACCACCATTCCAACAAGTTTCCACCTAGGTAATTCATTAATTATCTTAGGTCCTATTTACTACATTGTCACTCGTACTTTACAGTGATCACTCCCCAATCCACGCCTACTTAGCGAAGCAACATAATGTAAAATGATGGCGACAATGTTATAAGGTTCAGACCTACCTCGATGAACTACTGGGTGAAAAGCATAGTCATACGACATCAATTCCTACCATGCAGTCCTACCACAAAGAACTAAGTGCATGATAAAAACATAGGTAATGAAACATGATCAAGATGCAACTTGCCTTGGTACTGCGGGTTGAATTCTAAAGACTGATAATACTCTACTTCGCACTCCGGGCAATCTATCGCAAAGAAGATAAACAAACATAAGCAAACATTTCAGGGAACCAAGAAGAACATGCAAAGCAAGAAGTCTCGAAAAAATCAAATGAACATACAACACACTAAGCTATCACAAAAATATTCTAAGTGCAAAAACAACATAGGCCTATGGTTCAAAAAGTGATGTGAACTATAGTGCATACTATGCATACTAGTAAAAATATTAATGGACAGATTCTAGTGTGTGAAAATTATTGTGACAAAGTTCCAGGTGATAGGGTTTGGCTACGGTGACAAAGTGCAAAAAGAATCAACTTAATCGGAGCTACGGTTTGGGAGATATGGCCATTTGAAGTTTGAATTCGAATATGAATAAATTTGAATTTGAATCTAACAAAAGTTTGCAAAAATGATACCACTGGATAGATCTAAACATGACAAAGAATTTGCCGCTGGTTTCATCGAGTTTGGATCTACGGTTTAAACGTTATGGCTAATCTAAGAACAGGGACTAATATGTGATAATTGAGACTAAATAGTGAAGAAAAACTATCGCAAACAGGTCCCTGGCACGTGGCAGATTCCTACTAGCCGAAAGGTGTTTGCCACGTAGCTTATACAGGGGACGTTCGGACTTTAAGCAAAACAACGGCGGCGGCTAACTTAAACAAAAACCGATCGATTTTTAGAATAAAAACTCGCGGTTAACCGCGTACCCGTTCAACCAAAAAAAACAACTAACCCAATCTAATCTAGGCCGTCGGTGATCGATCTAACGGGTGGGAGTGGGCCGCTGGCTTACAGCGGGTGGTGGTGGTGGCCGGCGACGATGAAGACAGCGGCGCGACGTCAGTGACGGAGGGGGCGGGGGCTGCGGTGGTCCTCGTCGACGGGGAAGAGGACGGGGAGGTGCGGCGCGTCGAGGGCATCGTGAAGGTGGTGTCAGCGTTTGTCGGCGGCGTCGAGACGGGGTGAGGCGAAGACGACGGGGCTCGGTGCTCCGCGACTCCGGCGTCGATGGTGCGGCGGCTCTGACGGGACCTAGGGGCAAAAATCGTGTCAAACGGATGTGCCTCGGCGAGCTAAGAAAATTTACAGAAAAATGAGGGTCGGAGTGGTCTACGAGCGACGAAATGCTCCGGCTAGATGCGAACGAGCAGCGTGGTGGCTAGAAGCAGCGTGGGAAGAAGCGGGACAACGAGGTTGGAAGAGGGGGTGCAGGGCCTTTTATAGGCGATGGGAGAGGGCACGGGAGCTACGGATAGGCCTTATCCGCGTGGGAGCTGAGTGCGGTTGCGGGAGCGCGGCGTCGAGCTCATCCGAGGGGGGCAAGCGGGATGTTGGGGAGATGAGGTGGAATGGGGCCTACCAGTCAGTGGCGGCAGCTCGAAGCGAGCGACGACACGTGTGGGGTGGTCGACCGGCCTGGAGGGTCTTCTGGCGCTGGGCGCTGGCCTTGGGCCAAATGGCCAGTTGGGCCGGTCGGGGCGCTCCTGGTGTCATTGTCAAAACCGGTGGATCTCGGGTAGGGGGTCCTGAACTGTGCGTCTAAGGTCGATGGTAACAGGAGACAGGGGACACAATGTTTTAGCCAGGTTCGGGCCCTCTCTATGGAGGTAATACCCTACGTCCTGCTTGATTGATCTTGATGAATATGAGTATTACAAGAGTTGATCTACCACGAGGTCGTAATGTATCTCCTCCGGACTAAGACCTCCGGTTTATATAGACACCAGGAGGATCTAGGGTTACACAAGGTCGGTTACAAAGAAAGGAATCTACATATTCCGTTGCCAAGCTTGCCTTCCACGCCAAGGAGAGTCCTATCTGGACACGGGTGCAGTCTTCGGTCTTCGTATCTTCACAGCCCATCAGTCCGGCCCATGGCTAACATGCCGGACGCCTGAGGACCCCTTAGTCCAGGACTCCCTCACTAGCCCCTGAACCTGGCTTCAATGACAAGGTATCCGGCGCGTAGGCCTGTCTTCGGCATTGCAAGGCGGGTTCCTCCTTCAGAACTCCAAAATAGTCTCCGAACGAACGTGTCCGGACCTATAACACAACACCACACACAACCGTAGAGAGAATATAATATTCCACGAGTCCCATCTGGTGACAACTTTTTTACAACATGACATCACGTCTGCCCGGTCACTATATCGAACCGTTTTGTCTGCCATCCTGTGTTTCGAGATGTGATTTCCATTGGCACGTCTTGTCAAAGCAGAGATCATGTCCGCTTATTGCGGGATCCTCATCAATACGGGCGTGGGTAACCCAACCGTGCCGTTTATACTGCCCTTGGGAGTAGGCGAATTTCAAGGCGAGTGGGGAGGCATTCAATATTCACTGCCTTTATAAGGAGATAAGAATCCCTTTTCTTCACCCACGCCGTCTCTCTTCCTCTGCCCTTCCACTCTTGAGCTCCAGCGCCCAAGTTCTCATCTGTTTCCCACTCAAGCAAGCACCCAACCATGTCCGGTTCCGGAGGTCAAGGCAATTGGATGGCCTCCTCTGTCAAGGAGGAGGACGTCGCCGAGCTTCGGGCGACCGGGTATCTGGCGAAGGGAATCGCCCACCGCCTTCCAGCCTAGGGACAAATCGTTCCCACGCCGAAGCCCGACGAGACGGTAGTATTCATCCCTCATTTCCTCCGCGGGTTAGGGTTTCCACTCCACCCCTTCGTCCGCGGGCTGATGTTCTACTACGGGATAGACTTCCATGACCTATCCCCGAACTCCTTTCTCAATATCTCGGCGTTCATCATCGTGTGTGAAGCTTTCCTTCGCATCCATCCCCACTTCGGGTTGTGGATGGACAGCACGCGGAGTGCGGAGGCGCCATGGTGAGCAAGCTGGCCAATGTCTCCTGGCTAAAAGGCACTTTTGTGGAGTCTGTCAAGGAATGGCAGAAACAATGGTTCTACATTACAGAACCCTGCGATGCCACCTGGGCCACGGTTGCCGAATTCAACTCCGAAGCCCCCATGCCTGGAAGTTGCTCTTCAAGGGCAACGAGACACCACCGGCCACAACCTCGGACCGCGGGTACAACATTAATCGCTCCGCCGACAAGGTAAATCTTTACTGCATCCTTTACTTGCTTGTTTTAAGGATGATATCTAAGCTTTTATTATCATGGCTTCTTCAGGAGTGGATGGAGAAGGCGAAGCGGATCTAATGTCCGGCTCCGCTGCCTGAAGAACCGGTCATCCCGCGTTTAGCAAAGATGCTGGTGCCGGCGCCCTATAAGGCGCCGGCGAAGAAGGCCACAGGGAAGGCCAAGGGGGTCCAGAGTGGCCCCCGCAGCAAGGGCGCTTCGGATGTGACGTCCGAAGACAGGACCTGCTCCTCCGTCGCCGAAGATGACGACGATGAGGAGGAGGAGGAGAACAACCCTCCCCCTAATGAGGGGAGGAAGAAGAGGGCGGCTTCCACAAATCTGGAGGCGGAGACGTCCAAGAAAGGGAAGAGCTCCCTTGCGGATAACTCCGCGTGGGACGTGGACAGCAGTCCGGAGAGACGCCCCCGCACTACGCCTCGGGCCGCATCATAAGTGCTAAAACTCATATCCGCCCATAAACCAAGTCTTTCCTCTTTGTTGTATTGATATAATTAGTTATGCTATTACAGTCCAGCTCACGACAGCTCCCAGCGATGCTCATCACGAGGTTCGCTGGACTCAAAGGCGATGGCCAGCGATTCACCGCAGGCCGCTCACTCCCCCAAGGGCAAGGACAACGCGGAGGTGCTGTCCCGAAGGACTGTTCCAGGCGGGGGAGAGGCTCGGGAGGCGCCAGAGGGAGAAACCCCCGTCGCCGGACACCAGGGGGAATCAATCCCCATGGAGACTGGTGGGGAGGGCCATATTCAGTTCGGCCCTCAGCCGGACTCAATTCCGGAGACTGATGCGGCTCCGGAAACCGGCATGCAACCTTATTCGAAAGAAGGGGGATGCCTATTCCGCCGATGACCCCTGTCCAACCAGGGGCACCGGACAATCTGCTGGAAGCGCTGCGAGGCGCTTACATTGTGGATGAGCACCGTGTCCTTATGGGCATGGTAATTGAAAGGGTTCAGTCTGCCAAGAGCGGACTAACCGAAACTTGCTGCAGCCCGCTGACAGGTTTTGAGGTAACCGATGCAAAAAAGAGAAAATCCCAATGTAGACAGTAGCCCCTGAGACATTGTCCGGTGTTCAGAAAGAAAAAGCTAGATGATCAATCTCCTATTGCAGGAAACTAACTAAAATTTTCTGAAATGTAAACACAGGCGTCGCTGTTGGCTGCAGCCTCGCATACTACCGAAGTCTCCGGACTGAAGCAGAAACTGGCGGAGGCCGAGGAGGAGCTGGTCCAGGTGAAGAGGCAGCTCCAGGAAAAACAAGGTAAGTAATAACCTGTTATGTATTCCAAAAAAGGTAAAATGATATGCAGCGACCGAAATGCCATGATATGTACAGAGGTGACGATCGAGGTCGAGGCCCTGAAAAAGGCCCTGGCCGAAGACGAATGGAAGGCTATCAAGGAGCAGGTCTGTGACGCCCCCGATTTAATCGTACACTAATCATACACGCAAACGTGTACGATCAAGATCAGGGACTCACGGGAAGATATCACAACACAACTCTACAAATAAAATAAGTCATACAAGCATCATATTACAAGCCAGGGGCCTAGAAGGCTCGAATACAAGAGCTCGATCATAGACGAGTCAGCGGAAACAACAATATCTGAGTACAGACATAAGTTAAACAAGTTTGCCTTAAGAAGGCTAGCACAACTGGGATACAGATCGAAATAGGCACAGGCCTCCTGCCTGGGATCCTCCTAAACTACTCCTGGTCGTCATCAGCGGGCAGCACGTAGTAGTAGGCACCTCCGGTGTAGTAGGAGTCATCATCGACGGTGGCGTCTGGCTCCTGGGCTCCAACATCTGGTTGCGACAACCAGGTAGAAGGGATAGAGGGAAAAGAAGGAGAAAGCAACCGTGAGTACTCATCCAAAGTACTCGCAAGCAAGGAGCTATACTACATATGCATGGGTATCAAATGGAATAAGGGTATCATATGTGGACTGAACTGCAGAATGCCAGAATAAGAGGGGGATAACTAATCCTGTCGAAGACTACGCTTCTGGCAGCCTCCGTCTTGCAGCATGTAGAAGAGAGTAGACTGAAGTCCTCCAAGTAGCATCGTATAGCATAAACCTACCCGACGATCCTCTCCTCGTCGCCCTGTGAGAGAGCGATCACCGGTTGTATCTGGTACTTGGAAGGGTGTGTTTTATTAAGTATCCGGTTCTAGTTGTCATAAGGTCAAGATACAACTCCGGGTCGTCCTTTTACCGAGGGACACGGCTATTCGAATAGATAAACTTCCCTGCAGGGGTGCACCACATACCCCAACACGCTCGATCCCATTTGGCCGGACACACTTTTCTGGGTCATGCCCGGCCTCGGAAGATCAACACGTCGCAGCCCTACCTAGGCACAATAGAGAGGTCAGCACGCCGGTCTAAATCCTATGGCGCAGGGGTCTGGGCCCATCGCCCTTTGCACACCTGCACGTTGCGTACGCGGCCGGAAGCAGACCTAGCCTAGTGGCTTTCCAGTCCAATCCGGCACGCGCCACTCAGTCGCTGACGTCACGAAGGCTTCGGCTGATACCACGACGCCGGGATACCCATAACTGCTCCCACGTAGATGGTTAGTGCGTATAGACCAAATGGCCAGACTCAGATCAAATACCCAGATCTCGTTAAGCGTGTTAAGTATCCGCGAACACCGACCAGGGCCAAGCCCACCTCTCTCCTAGGTGGTCGGAACCTGCCCTGTCGCTCCGCCTCAAAGATCCACTCGCGGGTGCTCCTACGAGCCGTCCCGTCTTTAGTCACAACATGTGTCATGTATAAAGTATATACTATATACCCGTGATCACCTCCCGAGTGATCATGGCCCGATAGTATAGCATGGCAGACGGACAAGAATGTAGGGCCACTGATGATAAACTAGCATCCTGTACTAAGCATTAGGTTTGCAGGTAAAGGTAACAATAGCAGTAGCAAGGACAGGCTATGCAGCAGTATAGGATTAACTGAAAGCAGTAGCATGCTACACTACTCTAATGCAAGCAGTATAGAGAAGAGTAGGCGATATCTGGTGATCAAAAGGGGGCTTGCCTGGTTGCTCTGGCAAGAGAGAGGGGTCATCGTCGACATAGTCGATCACAGGGGCATCAGCGGCAGTCTCGGGGTCTATCGGAAAAGTAACGGAGGGGGAACACAATAAATAACAGAGCAATCAAAGCATAACATGACAAACGTGGTGCTAGAGGTGATCTAACGCAGGGATAGGTGATACCGGCGAAGGGAAGAAACATCCGGGAAAGTATTCCCGGTGTTTCGCGTTTTCGGACAGATGAACCGGAGGGGGAAAGTTGCATGTTTGCTATGTTAGGAATGTGTGGCGGACTAACGGAGAGTGTATCCGTATTCGTCTCGTCATTCTAAGCAACTTTCATGTACAAAGTATTTTCATCCGAGCTACGGTTTATTTTATATGATTTTTCAAAGTTTTAAACAATTTCTAAAATTTTCGGAATTTATTTATTATTTCAAAATTAAAGGTGAAATTGCTAAGTGTACCCACAGCTTGTACTCAACAATGTACTAAAGGGGGCTGACAGGTGGGGTCCAGTTGACTTCCCAGTCAACAGTCAACTGGGACCGTTGACTGGTCAAAGGGGTCAATGGGACCCTCCTGTCAATGACTAGGCTAGTCCAGTCAGCAGTTTGACTTGGTCAAACTGGACACCAAGCCCACCTATCATTGGCTATACTATTAATTAACAGTAGTTAATTAGGTTAATTAAATTAGGATTAATTAAATTAATTAATTCTTTAATTAATTAATTAATTAGTTTAATTATTATTATTTTTTTAACACATTTTTTTGTTCTGGGCGTGGGGCCCGTTTGCCATAGGCACCAGGGGCTTAGCGGGCGTGCGGGCCGCGGGTTACGGGCGCTGGCGTGGGTGCGGGCGTGCGCCCGTGGCCACCAGGGGTGCGGACTCCGGTCAGGGGGAGTGCGTGGCCCCGGGTAGGGACGGCGGCCACGGCGTGCGGTGGCCGTGCCAGCAGGCAATGGCGCGCGGGGTCTAAGGCGAGAAGCGGCTGAGGCGGACGAGCAGCGGGGGGGGGGGGGTGGCAATGGCGACCGGCACGAAGGACGCTGCGGGCGGGCAGAGCGGGCCGGCGGGGCGAAGCAGAGGCCTCGGCTGCGAGCGGGGACGGTGCCGCGGGCGCGTGCCCGAGGCCACCAGGGGAGGCAGGCTCCGGTGAGCCGCGGAGCAGCGGCGGATATGCGAGAGGCCGGTGGCCAGGGGCGGGGCGGAGCGACGCCTCGTGTAGCACGCAGCTGCGGGGCGAGGGGATGCGGCGCACGGGGCATGGGCGGTGACTGCGGGGGCCGGCAATGAGCGCGAGCGCGCACGGAGGAGCGGGGGCGCGTCGACGAGACAATGCGGACGGCGCGGAAGCTCACCGCGGGAGCGTGGGGTCTAGGCAACGACGCGCAGGGAGCGGCTTGGGGAGGAGGCCGAGGAAGTCGGCGGTTCGACGGGGAGGCAGGCCGGCGAGGGAGTCCGGGCGGCGATGGACGAGGGCGAGGCGATGCGCGTTGGTGGCCTCCTCTCGATCCTGATCCGGATCGGGGGAGAGGAGGGGAGCGCGAGATGGCGGAGCCGTCAAGGGCGACGTTGGAGCCGGCGAGGTGGTCCCGGGCGGCGGCGAGTGTTGGGCGTCGGGGTCGACGGGATCGGGGCCGATCCCAATCCAGATCGGCGGGGGAGAAGGGATCGTGGGGGGGGGGGGGGAAGTGGGGTGCGGCTAGGGTTGCAGGGGTGAGGGGAGGATAAGGGAGGCGTGGGGGGGGCGGAGGCCGGTTGGGCCTGCGGCCGAAAGGGCCGGCCTGCTGGGCCGAAGCCCAGTGGGGGGGGGTGGCCTTCTCTCCTTTCCTTTTTCTTTTTATCTAGTTTTGGTTTTCTGTTTTCTTTTTATTTATTTTCTTTCCTGTTTCTTTTGATAAACAATTAAGTTTATTTTTTGTAAAATATAATTTCAACACCTAAATTAGTATTTAGAATTACAACACTGCCACATTAATTTGGACAGCTAAATAAAATAGTTTAATATTTTATTAATTTGAAAAAAGGTATTAAATTAAATGTCTTGCTGCTATTTCAATTACCTGAGTGCATCTAAACACTTTACAAAAATGTGATTTCTGCATCAATATTATTTATGATTTATTTTCTACAACTTGAACATTTTAGTTTTGAAGTTTGAAAACTTTTGATGTTTGACTTGATTTGAATTTGAATTTCGAATCGTTTTTAGAACTAACCCAAGATTAACTACAGTGACAGAGGTGACATGGCCTCATTAACGGGGATTACTGTAGCCTAATTATCCGGGCGTCACAATTCTCCTCCACTACAAGAAATCTCGTCCCGAGATTTAAGAGGAAGAGAAGGGGGGAAAGGTCTAGTTACGGAATTCTGACGGATCTTCTCGGTCTTGGTTGCCCTTCTGGGAGAGGTCGATCCATTATGCTGATGTCTTCAGTTCTTTGCTTCAGGTCATCATGATGAAGTTGTCGACCTTTTTCAGGACCTTCACCGTACTTACGAAAGGGTGAGAAGGGAAAATTCGATATGGATGGATTCTACAAGATCGAGTATCAGACCATTAACTCAGGGAAGAAGCATATGTATCTCTCGATTTGAAACTTAAGAAGATATCGAGAGCAAGGTAAGAAGGTACCATGAGAAGCTTCAAACGGATAGGCAATCGTTTGATGTCTAATCAGAAGGTGAAAGGGTTTCAGGGCAACGAGAATAGGTATTGCGCCTCATACCAGAATAGATCACTAGGACGATGGCCCGTGAATTACATACGAGGCCACGCGCGAGGAATAACTTTGGGAATAGGGGGTGTACAGGACAGTCAGGTTTCGATCCTGGGAACTGGGGGTTATGGGCCCACCATGTGGGTTTTTTTTAACAGGAGGAGTGACATCTTGCATGGTCATGATAGCAAGGCATGTCAGAGAGTACCATGTCATTTATGTCGGCAACAACGTTGGTACCAAGGGCGAGGGACGAAGAGAACCATTTTCCTGCTCGTTGAACGAGGCGGACCAATAGGCAAAGTTCTCATCCATCGGTGGTTACCGGGATGCTATCAACAATGGTAACAGGGTCTTACTGACAGAGTTGTACAATGAGGTGCTTACTAAGCAGGGAATTATCACTGCTCAGTTAAGTCAGATTACAAGAAAGCTTAACAAGACAATGGAAAGGAAAATGTGATTATCAGGTTTAACAGAAGAATGGAAAGGAAAATGTGTTTTAAACACAAAATTCAGGGATATATCCTTCCCAAGGACAAGCAGAGCATGATACCCGTGGCAGGATATCATGTAGAAAACCCTTTAAGTAAGGGGAGAGAAACTTCATGACATTACCCATACAACGGTGTTTGGATAATTGATAAAGAAAATTCAACGTTGTGCTTCAAATGTTCTTATTGAAAATCGGAGTACCACAGACATGCTTCGAGATAGCATTGACATGGTCAACAGGTGAAAATCAGACTTTGGAAACAAAAAGGATCCATCAGGAATAACTTGTAGAATAAATCTTACAGTTTCCCACGGAAGAAGGGGTAACCTTGCTAAAAGGGGAACTATAACAATAGGGCCTCCGACCAGGTGTGTTAGGCACGAATCACCTTACCGGGTTAAAGACCAATGTTATAACTCTTGGAAATATGTTCCAACCATCATATCTGACCGAGGTGCAAATCTAATTGGTGTCATGATACCTCAGACTCAGGATGTCCGAGAAGAAAAGGTGCAACACAAATAGTCGAAATGACATTGCAAGATTCTCGGGAAATGAACCATGGGAGAGGGTTCCTGGAATAATAGTTCATCATTAAACCAAGGAGGGGATGAGAAGGTGGCTGATGGGCTCAGCGACAATTCATCGAGATTTTCAAATGGATGGCTTTCCACAATAATGTGAACAAGAAGATGACACTAGTCAATTCAAATGATATAATGATGTATGCTCTAGGGAAACATACACAACTGAACAATGATAGAAGGGTGCACCCAGGAATCTGGACTAGGTAGCACGATCAATGTTCGAATGATGATTCAATAAGCAATAGACTTAGAATGAAACTGTAGACCAATAACTTCAAAGCAATAGGGTTGCTAGAAGTTTAGAATTTGCACAACACAGACCGTTAGTCGGTATTCCGGTTAGAAACAATACAGAGACCAAGAAAGAAAGGTGATGGTGAGAAGTATTACCTGTATCAGGAATCCTTAAGAGGTGGTGAAATTCTCATGACTTTCTTGACATTAAAGATGGTAATACTCCAAGGTGAAGAAGAATAAATGCTGGATAGCAAGGAAATCAAGGTATAACACAAAACACGAACAAGTTTGTGTTGGAGGGAATGCCATAATGTTGTCGATGATAACCCAAATCATCGAGGGCAAAGGATGCTATTTCTCATCAAGAATTCGATAGATATCTTGGAAGACCTCATAAGGTTGATGATGTTCACGACACATTTGTCGAGAGATTTCAAGATGTAAACAATCAACAACGACATTGAGTCAAAGAAATGATGAAGCGGAAGGTCATTGGGACCACGGGTAGGACACAAACTTTAAATCAAGCTTGTTGCTCAAGGTGAACTGATATGACGAGGAAGATCGATGTAAGCTTAGCTCATCATCGAAAGTTGTGCTACGAGATTAAGGACCAGGTAGCACAGTTAAAATTTAGTACGATAATGATATAGCCGATCAGGCTAGGAATGACTTGAAGGATTATTAAACTCGTAAGCAACAAGAATTACTTAGAGTTATTGAATCAGGGGCGGAATCGATTCACTTATCGGTGTTCTCGAGTGACTAATAACTCAGAACCTGGGGGGAATCCGAGATCGGTGAGAAACAATACTAGAAGAAGACTCGTAGGAAGCAACACAGTACTCGAGATACCAGAGGTTAATACTCGAGGAAGATCAAAAATAGAGGTTGCAGAGATGTATCGATCAACAAAAGACAAGTGCTTTAACTTGTCTGAGAAATGGAATCAATGAGAAAGTGTGGTCGGGATCATGATTGCAAATGATCAATACCTAGGTACCAGATGATGTCATATCAAGGAAATAGTTAATATTGCAAGAAGCTTCTATGATAGGATCTACACCGTGTCCATGGGCATGAACACAAAGTTCAAGGTCGACTCCCACTTCTTTAATGCATAACCTTTCATTCACTTCTCACTTTCAACGAAGTTGTGGCGTTGAAATTTTATCCGTCATAACACCAGAAGAGTATGACTCATGAAAACTTTCGAGTTCACACATATTAAGGAAAGCATAGGTTCAACCCGTCAGGGTATCCTGGAAACATATACCACAAGCTTCAATAGTAAATACCACAAGCTCGAGAGCGGAGCATGGTTGGTCAATCAGAGGATAGGATTTACCAATGGAGAAAGAACTTCCAAAGGGATTGAATATGAAGGACGTTATCGGATAAAATCCAACAAAGGATCCGGTGGTCCTCAAAGGATCTGATGTGAGCATCGGTACTCAACCAGAGGGAGAAACAATGCAAGGAGATCAGACTATAGAAACAACTGAGTAATTCAAAGCTCAAATGCAAAAGAATTATGATTTCCAACCAAGGGATCAGAAGCAAACACTTTGATTAAGGATGGATAAGTTGAATAGACTTAGGGGTACATTCGACAACAACTTGATTGGTCGAGATCCAGCTCATGTTTTAAAATAACGTCTGAGCCGGAAAGATAATTTAAAAGGATCAACTGATGATTGCGTGCATTCGCACTCATGTTGAATCAATAGGATCAAAAAGACAATGCCTAAGGATACTAACGAATATTGCCAGACATATGGAAAACATCCATAATGCAAGTAGGCAAGTATTGCAGAGCAATAAGCTACTAAGGATTTTTGGAGGATCGAATAGTATTTCGAAGACCAATGTGAAACACATGAACAACTGGGGATGAGTGGATACTCGACAAGTGCGAGGATTTAATTGAAGGGGTATTCATGTGGCAAGGAACTGCTAGGCAGTAGGCACAAAGTATTCTCGGAACAATAGAGAAGACTTCGGGGTATCTGGTAATAACAAGATCAATGGGGGATGATCGTATGAATGGCAAGTGTAAGTAGTTATCCTTAAGGGTTTACGGTGGAAGGGGAATTGCAAGAGGGATGGCACAAAGTCTCGAAAAATTATCAGAGAGTATTGTCAGAATCTTCTGTTGAAGCAGTCGATCATCCGTAATGAAAGGGTTCTCCGGCAGGAAGTGGTAACGAGAACCTAGAGTTAAATTTTAGCAAAATCATTTAACCCGAATAGAAGAGAGATCACAGTCCCAGAGTAAGGATCGAGGAGTAAAAGATCCTAGTATCACCCGATGGCGACGTGGGCCCGTAAGGCACACAACCAAGTTAGTAAAAAGTTTTTGCAATGTCTAGACTCGACTTCGGCCAAGGAGTGTGGAAGGGGGTTTCCTACAGGCAGTCGGCTCTGATACCAACTTGTGACGCCCCCGATTTAATCGTACACTAATCATACACGCAAACGTGTACGATCAAGATCAGGGACTCACGGGAAGATATCACAACACAACTCTACAAATAAAATAAGTCATACAAGCATCATATTACAAGCCAGGGGCCTCGAAGGCTCGAATACAAGAGCTCGATCATAGACGAGTCAGCGGAAACAACAATATCTGAGTACAGACATAAGTTAAACAAGTTTGCCTTAAGAAGGCTAGCACAACTGGGATACAGATCGAAAGAGGCGCAGGCCTCCTGCCTGGGATCCTCCTAAACTACTCCTGGTCGTCGTCAGCGGGCAGCACGTAGTAGTAGGCACCTCCGGTGTAGTAGGAGTCGTCATCGACGGTGGCGTCTGGCTCCTGGGCTCCAACATCTGGTTGCGACAACCAGGTAGAAGGGATAGAGGGAAAAGAAGGAGAAAGCAACCGTGAGTACTCATCCAAAGTACTCGCAAGCAAGGAGCTATACTACATATGCATGGGTATCAAATGGAATAAGGGTATCATATGTGGACTGAACTGCAGAATGCCAGAATAAGAGGGGGATAACTAATCCTGTCGAAGACTACGCTTCTGGCAGCCTCCGTCTTGCAGCATGTAGAAGAGAGTAGACTGAAGTCCTCCAAGTAGCATCGTATAGCATAAACCTACCCGATGATCCTCTCCTCGTCGCCCTGTGAGAGAGCGATCACCGGTTGTATCTGGTACTTGGAAGGGTGTGTTTTATTAAGTATCCAGTTCTAGTTGTCATAAGGTCAAGATACAACTCCGGGTCGTCCTTTTACCGAGGGACATGGCTATTCGAATAGATAAACTTCCCTGCAGGGGTGCACCACATACCCCAACACGCTCGATCCCATTTGGCCGGACACACTTTTCTGGGTCATGCCCGGCCTCGGAAGATCAACACGTCGCAGCCCTACCTAGGTACAACAGAGAGGTCAGCACGCCGGTCTAAATCCTATGGCGCAGGGGTCTGGGCCCATCGCCCTTTGCACACCTGCACGTTGCGTACGCGGCCGGAAGCAGACCTAGCCTAGTGGCTTTCCAGTCCAATCCGGCGCGCGCCACTCAGTCGCTGACGTCACGAAGGCTTCGACTGATACCACGACGCCGGGATACCCATAACTGCTCCCACGTAGATGGTTAGTGCGCATAGACCAAATGGCCAGACTCAGATCAAATACCTAGATCTCGTTAAGCATGTTAAGTATCCGCGAACACCGACCAGGGCCAGGCCCACCTCTCTCCTAGGTGGTCGGAACCTGCCCTGTCGCTCCGCCTCAAAGATCCACTCGCGGGTGCTCCTACGAGCCGTCCCGTCTTTAGTCACAACATGTGTCATGTATAAAGTATATAGTATATACCCGTGATCACCTCCCGAGTGATCACGGCCCGATAGTATAGCATGGCAGACGGACAAGAATGTAGGGCCACTGATGATAAACTAGCATCCTATACTAAGCATTAGGTTTGCAGTAAAGGTAACAATAGTAGTAGCAAGGACAGGCTATGCAGCAGTATAGGATTAACTGAAAGCAGTAGCATGCTACACTACTCTAATGCAAGCAGTATAGAGAAGAGTAGGCGATATCTGGTGATCAAAAGGGGGCTTGCCTGGTTGCTCTGGCAAGAGAGAGGGGTCGTCGTCGACGTAGTCGATCACAGGGGCATCAGTGGCAGTCTCGGGGTCTATCGGAAAAGTAACGGAGGGGGAACACAATAAATAACAGAGCAATCAAAGCATAACATGACAAACGTGGTGCTAGAGGTGATCTAACGCAGGGATAGGTGATACCGGCGAAGGGAAGAAACATCCGGGAAAGTATTCCCGGTGTTTCGCGTTTTCGGACAGATGAACCGGAGGGGGAAAGTTGCGTGTTTGCTATGCTAGGAATGTGTGGCGGACTAACGGAGAGTGTATCCGTATTCGTCTCGTCGTTCTGAGCAACTTTCATGTACAAAGTATTTTCATCCGAGCTACGGTTTATTTTATATGATTTTTCAAAGTTTTAAACAATTTCTAAAATTTTCGAAATTTATTTATTATTTCAAAATTAAAGGTGAAATTGCTAAGTGTACCCACAGCTTGTACTCAACAATGTACTAAAGCGGGCTGACAGGTGGGGTCCAGTTGACTTCCCAGTCAACAGTCAACTGGGACCGTTGACTGGTCAAAGGGGTCAATGGGACCCTCCTGTCAATGACTAGGCTAGTCCAGTCAGCAGTTTGACTTGGTCAAACTGGACAGCAGGCCCACCTATCATTGGCTATACTATTAATTAACAGTAGTTAATTAGGTTAGTAGTTAATTAGGTTAATTAAATTAGGATTAATTAAATTAATTAATTCTTTAATTAATTAATTAATTAGTTTAATTATTCTTATTTTTTTAACACATTTTTTTTGTTCTGGGCGTGGGGCCCATTTGCCACAGGCACCAGGGGCTTAGCGGGCGTGCGGGCCGTGGGTTACGGGCGCTGGCGTGGGTGCGGGCGTGCGCCCGTGGCCACCAGGGGAGCGGACTCCGGTCAGGGGGAGTGCGTGGCCCCGGGCAGGGACGGCGGCCACGGCGTGCGGTGGCCGTGCCAGCAGGCAATGGCGCGCGGGGTCTAAGGCGAGAAGCGGCTGAGGCGAACGAGCAGCGGGGGGGGGGGAGGGGGGAATGGCAGTGGCGACCGGCGCAAAGGACGCTGCGGGCGGGCAGAGCGGGCTGGCGGGGCGAAGCAGAGGCCTCGGCTGCGAGCGGGGACGGTGCCGCGGGCGCGTGCCCGAGGCCACCAGGGAAGGCAGGCTCCGGTGAGCCGCGGAGCAGCGGCGGATATGCGAGAGGCCGGTGGCCAGGGGCGGGGCGGAGCGACGCCTCATGTAGCACGCAGCTGCGGGGCGAGGGGATGCGGCGCACGGGGCATGGGCGGCGACTGCGGGGGCCGGCAATGAGCGCGAGCGCGCACGGAGGAGCGGGGGCGCGTCGACGAGACGATGCGGACGGCGCGGAAGCTCACAGCGGGAGCGTGGGGTCTAGGCAACGACGCGCGGGGAGCGGCTTGGGGAGGAGGCCGAGGAGGTCGGCGGTTCGACGGGGAGGCAGGCCAGCGAGGGAGTCCGGGCGGCGATGGACGAGGGCAAGGCGATGCGCGTTGGTGGCCTCCTCTCGATCTTGATCCGGATCGGGGGAGAGGAGGGGAGCGCGAGATGGCGGAGCCGTCAAGGGCGACGTTGGAGCCGGCGAGGTGGTCCCGGGTGGCGGCGAGCGTTGGGCGTCGGGGTCGACGGGATCGGGGCCGATCCCGATCCAGATCGGCGGGGGAGAAGGGATCGTGGGGGGGGGGGGGAAGTGGGGTGCGGCTAGGGTTGCGGGGGTGAGGGGAGGATAAGGGAGGCGTGGGGGGGGGGGGGAGGCCGGTTGGGCCTGCGGCCGAAAGGGCCGGCCTGCTGGGCCGAAGCCCAGTGGGGGGGGGGTGGCCTTCTCTCCTTTTCTTTTTCTTTTTATCTAGTTTTGGTTTTCTGTTTTCTTTTTATTTATTTTCTTTCCTGTTTCTTTTGATAAACAATTAAGTTTATTTTTTGTAAAATATAATTTCAACACCTAAATTAGTATTTAGAATTACAACACTGCCACATTAATTTGGACAGCTAAATAAAATAGTTTAATATTTTATTAATTTGAAAAAAGGTATTAAATTAAATGTCTTGCTGCTGTTTCAATTACCTGAGTGCATCTAAACACTTTACAAAAATGTGATTTCTGCATCAATATTATTTATGATTTATTTTCTACAACTTGAACATTTTAGTTTTGAAGTTTGAAAACTTTTGATGTTTGACTTGATTTGAATTTGAATTTCGAATCGGTTTTAGAACTAACCCGAGATTAACTACAGTGACAGAGGTGACGTGGCCTCATTAACGGGGATTACTGTAGCCTAATTATCCTGGCGTCACAAGGTCGCTCGGAAGAAGCTCAAGGCCCGGGTCAACAAGGTCCAACAGGAGCTCGAGGACGCGGTGAAGAAGTGTGAGGCCTTGGAGCGCGATGCGTCGGTTCAAGAGACCGAACTCGCCAAGGCTCGTCAGAATGCGGAGGCAGCCCGGAATGAGGCCCAGGGCACCCTTCAGGAGATCCAGGAGGCCAGGAAGATCGCGGCGGGCAAGGCATTCAATATCCAAAGCAAGAATGTGAAGATGAAATATCGTTTACTAACCCGGTTTTGGAGTTCTCCAGGGGCTTTTACTGATCTGCCATGCAGTGCGGCTGCGCCGCAGAGTTCTTCTGAGCCGAAGAAGGGAGCTCCTCGGAGAAGTTGTTCTGGTCACAATATCTTGCGCCAGAACATTTGGTGCCCTTCAACAACCAGCTAAAGTAGTTGGTCGAGCTGCATAGGGTGGCCGAACTGGCCATGAAGGATTTAATAATCCGGTTGTGGCCAGCCGAAGCTATAACCAGCAGTTACTTCGGCCTCGTGAAGCGACTGGTGGGTGCCTGTCCTCGGTTGGACATCGTCAAGCGGTCCGTCTGCATCGAGGGCGCACGTCTGGCCTTCTCCTATTGCAAGGTCTGGTGGGCGAAGTTGGATGCTGTCAAATTAGCGACCGAGGGGCCGCCGGAGGGCAAGGAGCACCGCACACCAAAGCGATACTTCGGCGATGTCTTGGAGGGTCCCGCATTGTTGAGTGTCATTGTGCGAAAGACACTATTGAATGAATGTATTGGAGCTCCCTCTACCTTGTATGATAAAACAAGGTGATTGTGCAATATAATGCTTGTTATGTTTTTAAATTTTTACTTCCTGTGCAGCCGTGTTGTATGAAATCTAAGGGTTAACCGGTCATCGGCTTCTGCCCCCATGTAGGTAGTACGGGGGTGTTCGGGATGGAATCTAAACAATCTTGATCCAATTAGATGGTCCTTGAAGGAGTTGTTTAGCGCAACGAACCAGGCAACCAGACTATGCGGCTGTAACGCCCTCACTTAGCCATAGGAGTTCGACAATAAAAACATGGGCGCAGTCCCTAGTATCCGAACTAGAGTGCTATAAGCATCTGATCGCACTACTAGGGAAAAGCTTATAGGCAGAATCTTAGTAGTAGCGAGGGTTTATAACCCTCGCTACTGCTACTTACTAGTAGCGCGGGTTTTTACCCCTCGCTACTACTAAGTTGATACTAGGGGCATGCCATAGTAGTAGCGAGGGGTACAAACCCGCGCTACTACTAAGTTGATAGTAGTAGCACGGTTGTATACCCTCGCTACTAATAAGTACGAGGTATGTGAGATCCCCATATCCTCGGCCGAACCCCTCCTCTCTCCCTCACTTTCCCCCTCTCTCACTTTCCTCCTCTCTCCCTCATACTCCAGCGGTGGCCGCCGCTGGTACACTCTGGTTTCTTTCCCCCTCCCTCTCCGAGATCCCTTCGGTGGGCGGTCGCCTGAGATCCTCGCCGCCGCCAAGATGCGGAAGCGCAACCTCGACATCCTCCTCCTTGCCGCCTTTTGATACATCCATTTTGCATCATGCTTTTATATCGATATTTATTGCATTATGGGATGTTATTACACATTATGTCACAATACTTATGCCTATTCTCTCTTATTTTACAAGGTTTACATAAAGAGGGAGAATGCCGACAGGTGGGATTCTGGGCTGGAAAAGGAGCAAATATTAGAGACCTATTCTCCACAGCTCCAAAAGTCCTAAAACTTCACGGAAGTTATTTTCAGAATATGTAAAAAATACTGAGCACAAGAAGTACCAGAGGGGGCCACACACCAGCCACGAGGGTGGGGGGCGCGCCCTACCCCCTTGGGCGCGTCCCCCTGCCTCGTGGGGCCCCTGGTGGCCCTCTGATGCCCATCTTCTGCTATATGGAGTCTTTCATTGAGGAAAAAAAATCATAAGCAAGCTTTCGGGACGAGACTCCACCGCCACGAGGCGGAACCTTGGCAGAACCAATCTAGGGCTCCGGCGGAGCTGTTCTGCCGGGGACACTTCCCTCCGGGAGGGGGAAATCATCACCAACGCTCCTCTCATCGGGAGGGGGCCAATCTCCATCAACATCTTCACCAGCACCATCTCCTCTCAAACCCTAGTTCATCTCTTGTATCCAATTCTTGTCTCTAAGTCTGGGATTGGTACCTGTGGGTTGCTAGTAGTGTTGATTACGCCTTGTAGTTGATGCTAGTTGGTTTACTTGGTGGAAGATCATATGTTCAGATCCTATATGCACATTAATACCCCTCTGATTATGAACATGAATATGCTTTGTGAGTAGTTACGTTTGTTCCTGAGGACATGGGAGAAGTCTTGCTATTAGTAGTCATGTGAATTTGGTATTTGTTCGATATTTTGATGAGATGTATGCTGTCTCTCCTCTAGTGGTGTTATGTGAACATCGACTACATGACACTTCACCATTATTTGGGCCTAGAGGAAGGCATCGAGAAGTAATAAGTAGATGGGTTGCTAGAGTGACAGAAGCTTAAACCCTAGTTTATGTGTTGCTTCGTAAGGGGTTGATTTGGATCCATATGTTTCATGCTATGGTTAGGTTTACCTTAATACTTTTGTTGTAGTTGCAGATGCTTGCAATAGAGGTTAATCATAAGTGGGATGCTTGTCCAAGTAAGGACAGTACCCAAGCACTGGTCCACCCACATACCAAATTATCAAGGTACCGAACGCGAATCATATGAACGTGATGAAAACTAGCTTGACGATATTCCCGTGTGTCCTCGGGAGCGCTTTTCTCTATATAAGAGTTTTTCCAGGCTTGTCCTTTGCTACAAAAAGGATTGGGCCACCTTGCTGCACTTTATTTACTTTTGTTACTTGTTGCTCGTTACAAATTATCTTATCACAAAATTGTCTATTACCTATAATTTCAGTGCTCGCAGAGAATACCTTGCTGGAAACCGCTTATCACTTCCTTCCGCTCCTTGTTGGGTTCGACACTCTTACTTATTGAAAGGACTACGATAGATCCCCTATACTTGTGGGTCATCATCTTCACTGTCTTCTTCTCGCTCCAGGTCAGCCCTCCTCCTCCTCCCTCCCTCCCCGATTCGATCTGGAACCCTAGCTGACCCATCCCCCTCCTCCTTTGGCAGCACGAGGGCGACTTCTCGTTCTGGGAGGCGTGGTACCACCTGTCGGACGACGGGTTCCTGATCAAGCATGAAGTGGACCGCCTCCCACCGCCCCTCGTCGCCGAACTCAACGGCGACGGCCGCCGTGAGGTGCTGCTCCCCATGCATGATGCCAATATCCAGGTCCTCCAGCTCCCGGCCCACGCCGGGCTGGCCTCCGCGGCCGCCCTCGATGGCTTCCATGAGGCATGCGTCATGGCCGAGATCTCCCTGCACAATTGATAGCACGCACGGGGGTCGAGATTTTTTTTGGTTTTTCAAATTAATAGTAGTAGCGTGTGTCACAGACATGCGCTACAGATAGTTAGTAGTAGCGCGTGTCGAACCAGCGCTACTACTAACACACGTACTAGTAGCGCGGGATGCACCGCGCTACTACTACTAGTTAGCTGTAGCGCCATAGTAGTAGCGCAGGCACCCGCGCTACTACTAGCTTTTAACCCGTGCTACTACTTGGCTTTTTCCTTGTAGTGTCGGGAAGTACAAATCCTTCACGTAATGCGGAAGAAATCTCCAACAATTTGTAACTTCCGAACAGCTGACTGGCTCTCGCCGCGTCATGACAGTCAGTTTTCGGCTTTCTCTACTGAGGCGCTCCTTTGGATAAACCAAGGCACAATCGCAGTAGTTCTCCATTTACTACCTTAGCCAATGTAGCGGAACGTAAGGTAGCAAGCACAGGAGCCGGGCAACCCAACTATTGACCAAAGACATGATTCAGAGCCAATGCATATAATGCTAAATTCGGGGTGCCGGACTGTACTTATAAAAAGTGTTCGGACTTTTGTTGCCGTAGTGTGGGGTGCTATGAAGCCCCTGGCGAACATGAAATGCACCAAAGTGTACAAGTGCTATCTGATAAGGTTATCCACAGGGGAGATGAGAGAAAAAAGAGAAAGAAAACAAAAAAGGTGCAAAGGTAAAAGGCTGGGGTCCTAAAGCTCCAGCCGCAAACTGTTCTCATTGTAATTCAATTAGTACGTCAAGGCGCATTGATACAGGTAGTGCGATAAGCAACATGCTATTTGACATGCCGAAACCAAGGGAGATCTGCATGTGGGCCCTGAAAAACAGGTGGAGTTATCGTTAACGGAATCACCTAAAAAGTCCCCCATATGTTCGCGTTTCTCGCCGTCTTGGTGTGTTTATCCTTAAAGAGGATCGATGACCAGACCATCACATGGGGCCTGTGGGATTGAGACCTGAAAAGGAAACAAGTAAAAGTGAAAGTATGTGTGTATCCGATGTCGGTTGAGCCGTACTATGGACCACAAGCTAGCTATCACTACAAAAAAAGACACATCCGTGACATTTTGGGCCGAACGAAAAAAAATTCTGTCATACATATGACACTTCTATGACGATAATTGTGACAAAACTCAGTATCATCATAGATGTGGTGTTGGGGAACATAGCAGAATTTTAAAATTTTCTACGCATCACCAAGATCAATATATGGAGTCATCTAGCAACGAGGGAAAGGGGAGTGCATCTACATACCCTTGTAGATCATGAGCAGAAGCGTTCAAGAGAACGGGGTTGATGGAGTCATACTCGTCATGATCCAAATCACCGATGACCAAGTGCCGAACGGACGGCACCTCCGCGTTCAACACACGTACGGTTGGGAAGATGTCTCCTCCTTCTTGATCCAGCAAGGGGAAGGAGAGGTTGATGGAGATCCAGCAGCACGACAGCGTGGTGGTGGAAGCAGCGGTGATCTCGGCAGGGCTTCGCCAAGCTCCAACGAGAAAGAGAGAGAGGTACGAGGGGAGAGGGAGGGGCCAGGGACTTGGTGCGGCTGCCCTCCCTCCCGCCCACTATATATAGGGCCCCTAGGGGGGCGCCGGCCCTAGGAGATGGGGTCTCCAAGGGGGGTGGCGGCCAAGGGGGACTTGCCCCCCAAGCCAAGTGGGGCGCCCCCACCCCTAGGGTTTCCAACCCTAGGCGCAGGGGGGGGGCATGGGGGGGGGGGCGCACCAGCCCACCAGGGGCTGGTTCCCCTCCCACTTCAGCCCATGGGGCCCTCCGGGATAGGTGGCCCCACCCGGTGGACCCCCGGGACCCTTCCGGTGGTCCCGGTACAATACCGATTACCCCTGAAACCTTCCCGATGGCCGAAACTGGACTTTCTATATATAAATCTTCACCTCCGGACCATTCTGGAACTCCTCGTGATGTCCAGGATCTCATCCGGGACTCCGAACAACTTTTGGGTTACCGCATACTAATATATCTACAACCCTAGCATCACTGAACCTTAAGTGTGTAGACCCTACGGGTTCGGGAGACATGCAGACATGACCGAGATGACTCTCCAGTCAATAACCAACAGCGGGATCTGGATACCCATGTTGGCTCCCACATGTTCCATGATGATCTCATCGGATGAACCATGATGTCAAGGATTCAATCAATCCCGTATCCAATTCCCTTTGTCATTCGGTACGTTACTTGCCCGAGATTCGATCTTCGGTATCCCAATACCTTGTTCAATCTCGTTACCGGCAAGTCACTTTACTCGTTCTGTAACACATCATCCCATGACCAACTATTTAGTCACACTGAGCTCATTATGATGATGCATTACCGAGTGGGCCCAGAGATACCTCTCCGTCATACGGAGTGACAAATCCCAGTCTCGATTCATGCCAACCCAACAGACACTTTCGGAGATACCTGTAGTGTACCTTTATAGCCACCCAGTTACTTTGTGACATTTGGCATACCCAAAGCACTCCTACGGTATCCGGGAGTTGCACAATCTCATGGTCTAAGGAAATGATACTTGACACTTAGAAAAGCTCTAGCAAACGAACTACACGATCTTGTGCTATGCTTAGGATTGGGTCTTGTCCATCACATCATTCTCCTAATGATGTGATCCCGTTATCAATGACATCCAATGTCCATGGTCAGGAAACCGTAACCATCTATTGATCAACAAGCTAGTCAACTAGAGGCTTACTAGGGACATGTTGTGGTCTATATATTCACACATGTATTACGATTTCCGGATAACACAATTATAGCATGAACAATAGACAATTATCATGGACAAGGAAATATAATAATAACCATTTTATTATTGCCTCTAGGGCATATTTCCAATAGTCTCCCACTTGCACTAGAGTCAATAATCTAGTTACATTGTGATGAATCGAACACCCATAGAGTTCTGGTGTTGATCATGTTTTGCTCGAGGGAGAGGTTTAGTCAATGGATCTGCGACATTCAGGTCCGTATGCACTTTACGAATATATATGTCTCCATTTTGAACATTTTCACGAATGGAGTTGAAGCGACGCTTGATATGCCTGGTCTTCCTGTGAAACCTGGGCTCCTTGGCAAGGGCAATAGCTCCAGTGCTGTCACAGAAGAGAGTCATCGGGCCCGACGCATTTGGAATAACTCCTAGGTCGGTAATGAACTCCTTCACCCAGATTTCTTCTTGTGCTGCCTCCGAGGCTGCCATGTAGATCCCGCCACGACGCTTTGCTTGCAACTGCACCAGCTGACTGCCCCACCATTCAAAATATACACATATCCGGTTTGTGACTTGGAGTCATCCAGATCTATGTTGAAGCTAGCATCGACGTAACCCTTTACGACGAGCTCTTCGCCACCTCCATAAACAAGAAACATATCCTTAGTCCTTTTCAGGTACTTCAGGATATTCTTGACCGCTGTCCAGTGTTCCATGCCGTGATTACTTTGGTACCTTCCTACCAAACTTACGTCAAGGTTTACATCAGGTCTGGTACACAACATAGCATACATGATAGACCCTATGGCCGAGGCATAGGGGACGACACTCATCTTTTCTCTATCTTCTGCCGTGGTCGAGCATTGAGCCGTGCTCAATCTCGTACCTTGCAACACAGGCAAGAACCCCTTCTTTGACCGATCCATATTGAACTTCTTCATTATCTTGTCAAGGTACATACTCTGTGAAAGACCAATGAGGCGTCTCGATCTATCTCTATAGATCTTGATGCCTAATATGTAAGCAGCTTCTCCAAGATCCTTCATTGAAAAACACTTGTTCAAGTAGGCCTTTATGCTTTCCAAGAATTCTATATCATTTCCCATCAATAGTATGTCATCCACATACAATATGAGAAATGCTACAGAGCTCCCACTCACTTTCTTGTAAACGCAGGATTCTCCATAAGTCTGCGTAAACCCAAACGCTTTGATCATCTCATCAAAACGAATGTTCTAATTCCGAGATGCTTGCACCAGCCCATAGATCGAGTGTTGGAGCTTGCACACCTTATCAGCATTCTTAGGATCGACAAAACCTTTCGGCTGCATCATATACAATTCTTCCTTAAGGAAACCATTAAGGAATGCCGTTTTGACATCCATTTGCCATATCTCATAATCATAGAATGCGGCGATTGCTAACATGATTCGGACCGGCTTCAGCTTCGCTATGGGTGAGAAAGTCTCATCGTAGTCAACCCCTTGAACTTGTCGATAACCCTTAGCGACAAGCCGAGCTTTATAGATGGTCACATTACCATCCGCGTCTGTCTTCTTCTTAAAGATCCATTTATTTTCTATGGCTCGCCGATCATCGGGCAAGTCAGTCAAAGTCCATACTTCGTTTTCATACATGGATCCTATCTCGGATTTCATGGCTTCCAGCCATTTGTCGGAATCTGGGCCCGCCATTGCTTCTTCATAGTTCAAAGGTTCACCATTGTCTAACAACATGATTTTCAGGACAGGGTTGCCGTACCACTCTGGTGCGGAACGTGTCCTTGTGGACCTACGAAGTTCAGTAGCAACTTGATCTGAAGTTTCATGATCATCATCATTAACTTCCTCTCTAGTCGGTGCAGGCACCTCAGGAACATTTTCTTGAGCTGCGCCACTCTCCGGTTCAAGAGGCAATACTTCATCAAGTTCTACTTTCCTCCCACTTACTTATTTCGAGAGAAACTCTTTCTCTATAAAGGATCCATTCTTGGCAACAAAGATCTTGCCTTCAGATCTGAGGTAGAAGGTATACCCAATAGTTTCTTTAGGGTATCCTATGAAGACGCATTTTTCCGATTTGGGTTCGAGCTTTTCAGGTTGAAGTTTCTTCACATAAGCATCGCATCCCCAAACTTTTAGAAACGACAGCTTAGGTTTCTTCCCAAACCATAATTCATACGGTGTCGTCTCAACGGATTTCGACGGAGCCCTATTTAAAGTGAATGCGTCCATCTCTAAAGCATAGCCCCAAAATGACAGCGGTAGATCGATAAGAGACATCATAGATCGCACCATATCCAATAGAGTGCGATTACGACATTCAGACACACCATTACGCTGAGGTGTTCCAGGCGGCGTGAGTTGTGAAACTATTCCACATTACCTTAAGTGCGTGCCAAATTTGTGACTCAAGTATTCTCCCCCACGATCTGATCGCAAGAACTTGATTTTCCTGTCACGTTGATTCTCAACCTCACTCTAAAATTCCTTGAACTTTTCAAAGGTCTCAGACTTGTGTTTCATTAAGTAGACATACCCATATCTACTCAAGTCATCAGTGAGGGTGAGAACATAATGATAGCCACCGCGAGCCTCAACACTCATTGGACCGCACACATCAGTATGTATGATTTCCAACAAGTTGGTTGCTCGCTCCATTGTTCCGGAGAACGGAGTCTTGGTCATTTTGCCCATGAGGCATGGTTCGCACGTGTCAAATGATTCATAATCAAGAGACTCCAAAAGTCCATCTGCATGGAGTTTCTTCATGTGTTTGACACCAATGTGACCAAGGCAGCAGTGCCACAAGTATGTGGGACTATCATTATCAACCTTACATCTTTTGGTATTCACACTATGAATATGTGTAACATTATGTTTGAGATTAAATAAGAATAAACCATTGACCAGTGGGGCATGACCATAAAACATATCTCTCATATAAATAGAACAACCATTATTCTTGGATTTAAATGAGTAGCCATCTCATATTAAATGAGATCCTGATACAATGTTCATGCTCGAAGCTGGCACTAAATAACAATTATTGAGGTTTAAAACTAATCTCGTAGGTAAATGTAGAGGTAGCGTGCCGACGGCGATCACATCGACCTTGGAACCATTCCCGACGCGCATCGTCACTTCGTCCTTCGCCAGTCTCCGCTTATTCCGCAGCTCCTGTTTTGAGTTACAAATATGAGCAACCACACTAGTATCAAATACCCAGGAGCTACTACGAGTACTGGTAAGGTACACATCAATAACATGTATATCACATATACCTTTGGTGTTGCCGGCCTTCTTGTCCGCTAAGTACTTGGGGCAGTTCCGCTTCCAGTGACCACTTCCCTTGCAATAAAAACACTCAGTCTCGGGCTTGGGTCCATTCTTTGGCTTCTTCCCGGCAGCTTGCTTACCGGGCACGGCAACTCCCTTGCCGTCCTTCTTGAAGTTCTTTTTACCCTTGCCTTTCTTTAACTTAGTGGTTTTATTCACCATCAACACTTGATGTTCCTTTTTGATTTCCACCTCCGCTGATTTCAACATCGAATATACCTCAGGAATGGTCTTTTCCATCCCCTGCATATTGAAGTTCATCACAAAGCTCTTGTAGCTAGGTGGGAGCGACTGAAGGATTCTGTCAACGACCGCATCATCCAGGAGATTAACTCCCAGCTGAGACAAGCAGTTGTGCAACCCAGAAATTTTGAGTATGTGCTCGCTGACGGAACTATTCTCCTCCATCTTACAACTGTAGAACTTGTCGGAGACTTCATATCTCTCGACCCGGGCATGAGCTTGGAAAACCATTTTTAGCTCTTGGAACATCTCATATGCTCCGTGTTGCTCAAAACACTTCTGGAGCCCCGGTTCTAAGCTGTAAAGCATGCCGCACTGAACCAGGGAGTAATCATCAACACGGGACTGCCAAGCGTTCATAACGTCTTGATTTACTGGGGTGGTGCTTCACCTAGCAGTGCTTCAAGGACATATGCTTTCTTGGTAGCTATGAGGATGATCCTCAAGTTCCGGACCCAGTCTGTATAGTTGCTACCATCGTCTTTCAGCTTGGTTTTCTCTAGGAACACGTTGAAGTTGAGGACAACATTAGCGTGGGCCATTTGATCTACAAGACATATTGTATAGATTTTAGACTAAGTTCATGATAATTAAGTTCATCTAATCAAATTATTCAACGAACTCCCACTCAAATAGACATCCCTCTAGTCATGTAAGTGATACATGATCCGATTCAACTAGGCCGTGTCCGATTATCACGTGAGACGGACTGGTCATCATCGGTGAACATCTTCATGTTGATCGTATCTTCTATACGACTCATGTTCGACCTTTCGGTCTTCCGTGTTTCGAGGCCATGTCTGTACATGCTAGGCTCGTCAAGTCAACCTAAGTGTATTGCGTGTGTAAATCTGGCTTACACCCATTGTATGCGAATGTTAGAACCTATCACACCCGATCATCACGTGGTGCTTCGGAACAACGGACCTTAGCAACGGTGCACAGTTAGGGGGAACACTTTCTTGAAATTATTGTGAGGGGTCATCTTATTTACTACCGTCGTTCTAAGCAAATAAGAAGCAAAAACATGATAAACATCACATGCAATCAAATAGTGACCTGATATGGCCAATATCATTTGCTCCTTTTGATCTCCATCTTCGGGGCGCCATGATCATCATCGTCACCGGCATGACACCATGATCTCCATCATCGTGTCTTCATGAAGTTGTCTCGTCATTTATTACTTCTACTACTATGTCTAACGGTTTAGCAATAAAGTAAAGTAATTACATGACGTTTATGTTGACACGCATGTCATAAATAAATTAAGACAACTCCTATGGCTCCTGCCGGTTGTCATACTCATCGACATGCAAGTTGTGATTCCTATTACAAGAACATGATCAATATCAATCTCATACATCACATATATCATTCATCACATCCTTTTGACCATATCACATCACATAGCACATGCTGCAAAAACAAGTTAGACGTCCTCTAATTGTTGTTGCAAGTTTTTACGTGGCTACTATAGGTTTCTACCAAGAACGTTTCTTACCTACGCCAAAACCACAACGTGATATGCCAATTTCTATTTACCCTTCATAAGGACCCTTTTCATCGAATCCGATCCGACTAAAGTGGGAGAGACAGACACCCCCTAGCCACCTTATGCAACTAGTGCATGTCAGTCGGTGGAACCAGTCTCACGTAAGCGTATGTGTAAGGTCGGTCCGGGCCGCTTCATCCCACGATGCCGCCGAATCAAGATAAGACTAGTAACGGCAAGTAAATTGACAAAATCAACGCCCACAACAACTTGTGTTCTACTCGTGCATAGAACCTACGCATAGACCTAGCTCATGATGCCACTGTTGGGGAACGTAGCAGAATTTTAAAATTTTCTACGCATCACCAAGATCAATCTATGGAGTCATCTAGCAACGAGGGAAAGGGGAGTGCATCTACATACCCTTGTAGATCGCGAGCAGAAGCGTTCAAGAGAACGGGGTTGATGGATTCGTACTCATCGTGATCCAAATCACCGATGACCAAGTGCCGAACGGACGGCACCTCCATGTTCAACACACGTACGGTTGGGAAGACGTATCCTCCTTCTTGATCCAGCAAGGGGAAGGGGAGGTTGATGGAGATCCAGCAGCATGACGGCGTGGTGGTGGAAGCAGCGGTGATCTCGGCAGGGCTTCGCCAAGCTCCAACGAGAGAGAGAGAGAGAGGTGTTATGAGGGGAGAGGGAGGGGCCAGGGACTTGGTGCGGCTGCCCTCCCTCCCCCCCACTATATATAGGGCCCCTGGGGGGTGCCGACCCTAGGAGATGGGATCTCCAAGGGGGGCGGCGGCCAACGGGGACTTGCCCCCCAAGCCAAGTGGGGCGCCCCCATCCCTAGGGGTTCCAACCCTAGGCGCGGGGGGAGGCCCATGGGGGGGTGCACCAGCCCACCAGGGGCTGGTTCCCCTCCCACTTCAGCCCATGGGGCCCTCCGGGATAGGTGGCCCCACCCGATGGACCTCCGAGACCCTTCCGGTGGTCCCGGTACAATACTGATTACCCCCGAAACCTTCCCGATGGCCGAAACTGGACTTTCTATATATAAATCTTCACCTCCGGACCATTCCAAAACTTCTAGTGATGTCTGGGATCTCATTCGGGACTCTGAACAACTTTCGGGTTACCGCATACTAATATCTCTACAACCCTAGCGTCACCGAACCTTAAGTGTGTAGACCCTACGGGTTCGGGAGACATGCAGACATGACCGAGATGACTCTCCGGTCAATAACCAACAGCAGGATCTGGATACCCATGTTGTCTCCCACATGTTCCACGATGATCTCATTGGATGAACCACGATGTCAAGGATTCAATCAATCCCGTATCCAATTCCCTTTGTCATTCGGTACGTTACTTGCCCGAGATTCGATCGTCGGTATCCCAATACCTTGTTCAATCTCGTTACCGGCAAGTCACTTTACTCGTTCCATAACACATCATCCCGTGACCAACTATTTAGTCACACTGAGCTCATTATGATGATGCATTACCGAGTGGGCCCAGAGATACCTCTCCGTCATACGGAGTGACAAATCCCAGTCTCGATTCATGCCAACCCAACAGACACTTTCGGAGATACCTATAGTGTACCTTTATAGCCACCCAGTTATGTTGTGATGTTTGGCACACCCAAAGCACTCCTACGGTATCCGGGAGTTGCACAATCTCATGGTCTAAGGAAATGATACTTGACACTTAGAAAAGCTCTAGCAAACGAACTACACGATCTTGTGCTATGCTTAGGATTGGGTCTTGTCCATCACATCATTCTCCTAATGATGTGATCCCGTTATCAATGACATCCAATGTCCATGGTCAGGAAACCGTAACCATCTATTGATCAACGAGCTAGTCAACTAGAGGCTTACTAGGGACATGTTGTGGTCTATATATTCGCACATGTATTACGATTTCCAGATAACACAATTATAGCATGAACAATAGACAATTATCATGGACATGGAAATATAATAATAACCATTTTATTATTGCCTCTAGGGCATATTTCCAACATGTGGTGGGCTCCTACTTCTATGACAAAAAAACATGATAGAAAATGGGCTTTTCGTCCTGGGCGGGCCGGAGACGCAGCTGCATGACATTCTTTGGGCCGTCCATGACGGAAAAAACCATGGTAGAAGCGAGGGGGAGGAAAATTTCGGGGAGTTCCCGGTTAGGGTGGGAGGTTGGGGGCCGAGCTATGCATGCTTCTCTCATACACGTACGCGCGTGTGTGCGAGGCGTTGGCTCTAACTTAACCCGAGCGAGGCGTTGGGCTCTAACTGAACCCGAGCGATTGCACTACAGGCTACGCGTTACTGAACCCGAGCGATCGATCAATGGATGTTAACTGAACCCGATCGAGCGATTCCTTCGCTACTGCTGCTAACTAAAGCCGATCGATGCTGCCTATGGATGAACAGTGAGTGTTGCGGGAGCGGGGGGGGGGGGGAGGTTGGATGAACAGTTCCCGGTGGGGGTGGATGTACAGGACCCCGTGGTGTTGCCTCTGGATGAACAGGACCCCGATCGATCAAGCCGGTTGGGGCTGGATGAACAGGACCCCGTGGAGGGCTGGATGAACAGGACCACCCCGTGGAGGGCAGGATGAATAGTAGACGGTGGAGGACATGATGAACAGTAGCCCGTGGAGGGGTGGTTGAACAGGAGCCCGTGGAGAGGGCTGGTTGAACAGTAGCCGGTGGAGTAGCGCGCGGTGGAGGCTGGATGAACAGGAGCCCGTGGATGAACAGTCGCTGGTGGAGGCTGGAGGAGGTCGACGATGGATGAACAGTAGCTCATGGAGGCTGGAGGGGGTCGACGGTGTAGATGAACAGTATCCTGTGGAGTCCCGTTTTGCGTACGCCACACCCCTCCCGATGAACAGGACCCCCGTTTCGACCGTAGCGCTCCAACACAAGTCCGTTTCCTCCGTTTTGCGGTACGCCACACCCCTCCCGATGAACATGATCCCCATTTCGACCGTAGGAGGTCCGTTTCCTCCGTTTTGCGGTACGCCAGACCCCTCCCGATCAACAGGATCCCGTTTCGAACATGGCCGGTCGAACACAAGGCCGTTTCCTCCGTTCTGCAGTAAGTCAAGCCTTGTTTCCATCGCATGTTCTATCCAAGCCCTCCCGATGAACACAACGCATTCCGTTGCCTCCCCATGAACACGACAACGACGATGTTTCTCCATTCCGACCCAGCCATGTACACGAGCCCTGGCCGTACGTATGCGCGAGTAGGTGTTCGAGACCCCGCCCGTATGTACACATACGTGGCCGTATTTTCTTTCTTGCACGCTGGCCGCTGTACGTACGTGTACATGCTACGTGCGCGCCTCTACTACGACACGTGCGCGCCTCTACATCCACTAGTATATATGTACGTACACGTTCGCGACTAGAATGCCAATGTTACGTACACTTCGACCAGGTGGGTCCCAACTGTCAGGCACTTCCTTGCGTGCGAAGATGTAGCTGGCGGGTCCCAGCAGTCAGGGGCAAACATTTTTTTCGCGAAATACGGTGGCCCGTCCGGTGGGTCCCCGCTATCAGGTGGAGGAATAATTGTTTTGCACGTAATAAGGAGGCACTTCCTTGCTGCGGCCGTGGACCCAGCTGTCAGCCTCTCCACGTACAGTCCACGTCCGATGGAAGCCGTTCCTTGACCACGTTGACCACGCCGCACCGAGAGCACCAGGGCGGTGGACGACGGCGAGGCCTAGGAAGGGGACGACATGGAGCCGGGGAAGACACGACAGTGGATGCCCACACGTAGAGGAGTACGAGGGTTCACTGGTTCGCTGCGGTGTGAGGCTACCATCGCCGTAGAATAACAGGGGGTGTGGGTGAGTAGAGGGATGGCCTGGCCAGCGGTGGGAGTAGTAGGGGGCGGTGAGGCCTCCGCCGCATCACAACTGGCCACGGGAGGTAGGAGCACGAGGCACGACCGGCGCTGGTTTGGGCGGCTGGAGCAAGAAGACCAGAGGTTGAAGAAGCACTACGGCTGTTGGATGGACATCGTATGGTAACTGGAGCTAGAATCGTGCATATTGACTAAGTTGACAAAGCCCTCCGTCCCCGTCAACTTAGTAGGCCCACAAGTCAGCCTCCCACCAAGGTGAGTCCTAGCTAGCAGGGGGTATTCATTTTTTTGTGCGTAATAAGGAGGCACTTCCGGTGGGTGCGAGCTGACAGCAGGGGGAACATTTTTTTCACGAAATACGGTAGCTCGTCGGGTAGGTCCCAGCAGTCAGGGGCAAACATTTTTTTCGCGATATACTGGTGGGCGTCCGGTGGGTCCCTGCTGTCAGGTGGAGGAATAATTATTTTCCGCGTAATAAGGAGGCACTTCCTTATGGCTGCCGTGGACCCAGCTGTCAGCCTCTCCATGTACAGTATTCTTCCGATGGAATTCGGTCGTTGACCACATTGACCACGCCGCGCCGACAGCACCACGGCGGTGGACGACAGCGAGGCCTAGGAAGGGGACGACGCGGAGCCGGGGAAGATGCGGCAGTGGATGCCCACGCAGAGAGGAGTACGAGGGTTCACTGGTTCTGCTGCGCTGCCGATGCCGCAGAATAACAGGGGGTGTGGGTGAGTGGAGTGGAGGGATGGCGTGGCCAACGGTGGGAGTAGTATGGGGGCGGTGAGGCCTCCGCGGCAGCACAGCCGACCACGGGAGGCAGGAGCAGGCGGCACGGCCGACGCTGCTTTGGGCGGCTGGAGCAAGAAGACCAGAGGTTGAAGAAGCACTACGACCATTGGATGGACATCATACGGTCAGTCGAGCTAGAATCGTGCATATTGACTAAGTTGACAAAGCCCTTCGTCCCCATCAACTTAGTAGGCCCACTATACTGGGTCCCAGCTAGCAGGGGGATTATTCATTTTTTGTGCGTAATAAGGAGGCACTTCCTTGCGTGCGAAGATATAGCTGGTGGGTCCGAGCTGTCAGCGGCGGTAACATTTTTTTCGCGAAATACAGAGGCCGTTTCGGTGGGTCCCAGATGTCAGGTGGAGGAAATCATTATTTTGCGTGTAATAAGGAGGCATTTTGAAAGCACAAGTGCTCCCTAGGTGGTTTTGGTAATTAATGACAACATATCTCTTGTTGGACTAACACTTTTACCTAGTATGTTTCAGATAAGTTCAACAATGAAGTGGCATGGACTAGAGGATGTGGAACCCCTTCAAAATGCTAAGGACAAAGGATTAGCTCAAGCTCCAAGCTCAAGACTCCACATTTTCTATTTTAGTGATCCAAGATCACATTGAGTCTATAGGAAAGCCAATACTATTAAGAAGGGATGAGGTGTTGCTTAATGGCTTGCTTGCTCAAAGTGCTTAGTGATATGCTCCAAATCCCTCAACCACTTTCTCACTTCCAGATATGTCCTAAACCAAAAGTCAAACTCGCCCCCACCGATTCTTTCTATCCGGAGCCACCGAGTTCAGTTGACATAGCCACTGCCAGAAACCCTAATCAGTTCGGTCTTAGCGATGGGATCTCGGTCTCATCAAGATGGGCTTGCAAACTCTCTGTTACCTATTGCAATATTTTCGGTCCCACCGAGATATGCAATCGGCCCCACCGAGTTTGCTTGACCAACTCTCTGTTTCACTTATTACCCAAATCGGTCCCACCGAGTTTGAGTAATCGGTCTAACCGAGTTTTCGTTTTACCCTAACCCTAGAACATTGGTCCCACCGAGTTGATCTAGTCGGTCCCACCGAAAACCCTAACAGTCACTAGGTTTGCTAAATCGGTCCAACCGAGTTTCTCAATTCGGTCTCACTGAGATTGGCAAATTGTGTGTAACTGTTAGATTTTGTGTGGAGGCTATATATACCCCTCCACCCACTCTTCATTCATGGAGAGAGCCATCAGAACATACCTACACTTCCAATACACATTTTCTGAGAGAGAACCACCTACTCATGTGTTGAGGCCAAGATATTCCATTCCCACCATATGAATCTTGATCTCTAGCCTTCCCCAAGTTGCTTTCCACTCAAATCTTCTTTCCACCAAATCCATATCCTGTGGAGAGAGTTGAGTGTTGGGGAGACTATCATTTGAAGCACAAGAGCAAGGAGTTCATCATCAACACACCATTTGTTACTTCTTGGAGAGTGGTGTCTCCTAGATTGGCTAGGTGTCACTTGGGAGCCTCCGACAAAGATTGTGGAGTTGAACCAAGGAGTTTGTAAGGGCAAGGAGATCGCCTACTTCGTGAAGATCTACCGCTAGTGAGGCAAGTCCTTCGTGGGCGATGGCCATGATGGGATAGACAAGGTTGCTTCTTCGTGGACCCGTCGTGGGTGGAGCCCTCCATGGACTTGCGCAACCGTTACCCTATGTGGGTTGAAGTATCCGTCAACGTGGATGTACGATAGCACCACATATCGGAACCACGACAAAAAACATATGTGTCTCCAATTGCGTTTGAATTCTCCAAACCCTTCCCCTTACATTCTTGCAAGTTGCATGCTTTACTTTCCGCTGCTCATATACTCTTTGCATGCTTGCTTGATATGTATTGTGTTTGTTAAACTTGTGCCTAAACTCCACTTCGACTTAAAGAAATTAAAAACTGTAACTTTTAGCACTTAGTGTCTAATCACCCCCCTCTGGACACATCTTCTCGATCGTTTCACATTTCCTTGCGTGCGGCCATGGACCCAGCTGTCAGCCTCTCCACGTACAGTCCACTTCAGATGCATGTCGGTCGTTGACCACGCTGACCACGCCATGCCGAGAGCACCAGGGCGGTGGACGACGGCGAGGCCTAGGAAGGGAACGACACGGAGGCATGGAAGACTCAACCGTTGTTTTTGTTTCCCACGCGGAGGGGAGTACAACTGTACGAGGGTTTACTGGTTTGTCTGTCGTCGCCGGAGAATAACAACAGGTGTGGGTGAGCAGAGGGATGGCTAGGCCAGCGATGAGAGTACGGTGGGGCGGTGAGGCCTGCGCGGCAGCACAGCCGGCCGCGGGGAGGAGGGAGCAGGCAGTCCCGCCGGCGCTTGTTTGAGCGGCTGGAGTAGGAAGAGCAGAGATTGAAGAAGCACGATGGCCATTGGATGGACATCCAGCAATATACAGGCCATTTGTGGAAAGCCTCAAATCTGTGGAAAACAGCATACAGCCCATCTGCCATTATTTAAAATAATTTACAGCCCATTTGCTAATTCTTACGAGTTTTTTGGAGCCCATATTCTTTATGTTAGCATTACAACCCATATTGTGGCCACGGTTAAAAAATTATACGAAATTTTGCATATGTCGGTGCGGTCTGAACTGTTTTTAATCCCGAAATTTCGAGTCACATTCAGACTGATTTTAAAAATAAATGTATATCAATATAAAATCCAATAAATTGTCCACACACTAAAATCAATGCAATTTAAAATCTCGAAATGAAAAAAATAGATATTTGAAAATAATTGCCGGTTTGATGTGTTTTAAAAATGTACAGCCCATTTCTCATTACTGATAGGCCATTTTCTCGGCCAGCCGAATGAAGCTCTCCTCGTCTTGAAAGATTTGCAGCCCAACAGGCCTGATAAAGCGACTTACTTGACAAATCACAAAAGAGCTGGGCTAGCCATTTTCAGAAAGAAAAAAAAACTACTGGGCTGGTCTGTGGTAAACATAAAAGAAAAGGCTGTCTAGACAGGCCAGAGTGTCCCGCACAGCCCAGTTGACACCCTGCTTCCGTCTCAAAAACAAATTAGATAAATGCCACTCCAATTATGGCGACTCATAAAAATGCCACAGCAATTTCCAAACTTTGAAAAATGCCACTGCAATTTTTGCAAACTTTGAAAAACGCCACTACAGTTTGCAAACATTGAAAAACGCCATTCCAGACTTCGAAAAATGCCACTAGAAATGGCATTTTTCAAAGTTTGGAAATTGCAGTGGCATTTCTCGGATACACCAGATTTGGAGTGGCATTTATCAAATTAACCCAAAACAAAAATAACTGGGCAAGCTGCTGGGTCCCTGGTGTCAGCCGCTCATTGTGCAATTCTCTCATTTATTGACTACGTTGACAATGGCATGGGACCCAGATGTCAGAAATCCACTAGGAGGAGCCATTTTTTTATTGGCTTGAAATAAGGAGGCACTTGCTTGCGTACTTCCATGACCTTCGCGAGTCCCTGCTTTCATCCTCTCCACGTACAATCATCTCCTGATTGTGTACGCGTCAACTTGCTAGGCCCACAAGTCAGCCTCTAAACCGTGGAGGACAAATACAACCCATTTAAAAAAATAACAGCCCATTCCATACGTTCGAACAGAAAGTTCAACATTCAGAGCAAAGTAACAGGTTTGATCCACATATAGAGTACTGAACTTCCACGTTGACAACCATCATAGCCAAGTTAACTATCTACTCCCACTAACACTCTAGTAGCGTACAAGTACTAACTTACTCTTAGCTAACTAGACGATGTCGTCCGCCATCTGCTGTCCATGCTAAACGCCGGCACCGGCGTCCTCCGCCTCACCTTGGACTTGCCAGAGGTGCGATAGGGCGCGTTGCTCACGCGCGTTGGCCCTTTCCATGCCGGCGTGGTCCACCGAAGCTTCGGCTTCCAAGCGGGAAACCCACTTGACGAGCTGGTAGTAAAAATCAGCGTCGCGAACACGTGCGTGCCCGACAGCCTCCAGGGCTATTTGTCGGGCGCCGGCCTCCACGTAGTCGGCCCAGTTGTGGGTGCTCTGCTCGCGACTCAGAGCGTCGGTGCGCTGCTGCTCCATGTCCCGCTGGCGGCGCAAATCGGCGATACGCTGCTCCTCCGCCAGGCGGTCGCGCTCCAACAACTCCTGCTCCTTCGCCATGCGGTCGCGCTCCAACAACTCCTCGATCTCCGCATTGCCATCTAAAGACAGATAGAATGCCTCCTCCCTCCGTCTGCCTTCCGGTGAAAACCCGAACACTAGTTCCGGCGGTGACCGCCTCCGGTGTCGCCTATCGCGGACAGGCGGGGGCATGGCGGACGTGGCGAGCGACATAGGGCCGGTGGGGGCTTATGAGGATATGGCGAGTTGGGTCACGGTGGCACCTGAGAAGGCCGGGAAACAGTACTTATAGGCGGAAGGTAGCACGACGGTCATCGGAATTCAATGCATAATGGCTTAGCGCGCCAGCTTGTCGTGGAAAACTAGAGAAACTGAAATTATGACTATGCTATCTCGTCCCGTCTGGATCGCACACCGGCATGGCGGTCAAACGAGTGCACTCGAATCATCTCCCTCCTTGTCAATAATGATTCCACGGATTTAAAGCTTATCTTTTTTCGCATCAGTTAGCTGCCTTAATTACGGTCGGCTGCATGCAAGCACTCAGAATCGCTCGTAGGCAGTACACGAAGCAGCATGCAACGAGTCGCAGCCGAGGGCACGCATGCAGCCACTTAAATCGCTGGAATTAATTAGGCTTAAACTTTGCATGCCGTTAATTATTGCCATGCCTTGGTCTTGCTGCTTTACTCACGGGACTAATAAATCCCGGACGGAGGGAGTACCTTGGTTGGTGAGAGGTTTGAATTAAGCCCTGCAAACCGGAAAGGAGGTACTAGTACGTGCGTGATCTGCTATTTATTCGTGTAGGATCGAGTAGGTCGTTTCTTGAATTGAGCCCTGCAAACCGGAAAGGAGGTAGTACGTGCGTGATCCGCTATTTATCCGTGTAGGATCGATAGTGTAGCTTGTCAGTTTCTTCAGAGGTAGGCATTTTTATCTGTGTAGGATCAATAGTGTAGCATGTCAGTTTCTTCAGAGGTAGGCATTTTTATTCAAAAAATTGCCACTTCGCATCTTGCATCGCAAATAAAACTGCCAGGAGCACATTTGTAGGCTAGCTAGTGATCAATCAGTAACTTGTAAACACTAAGCAAACAGAAATAAGTAACTGTTAATGCATCTCAATGATTCATAGATCATATACAAATATGTAGCTCCAAAAGCAAAGATCAGCCTCTTCGGATCTCGCGTCGCAACTAAAACTAACTAGTACGATTCCCATACATAAGATTAACATGTTAATGCATCTCAATGATTCACAGATCATATACAAATATGTAGCTCCAAAAGTAGAGATCTAGAAAAAACATCTGTTCTTCCTACTAACATGGATGCTTCTCTTGGCCAACATTTAGTACAGGCCGAAAGACAAATTTGTTTGTGAAGTCTACAATTCCTCTTGCAAACGTAAGTGGTTTCAACAACAGCTGGAACCATGAGAATGAACCACACATGATGGAGGAACATCCACTGCAATATGATTTGGTCTTCTCTCGATCACGCCGCAAGACTATTTTTGGAATACAAACTTTAACTTAGGCAAAATGATGCCCATTGTATAATCATACCAAAGCAATGAAGCACCTAGTGTTGGCCAATAAATAGTACATTACTACTTTTCTGCAGTCCATGAAGTGACTATCCAATCTTTCTGTGTTTATTTTCAAATGGCACTGCATGCAGTGACTATACTATTCTCTTGTGCAGTTCAACCAAAATTGTGGACACTTTGTTTGTTTTCCAAATAGCAACGGGCAGACATCTCTGTCTGCACAAATATCAAGCAGCTAGTAAACATATACCACACCTTGTATTTTCAGTTTAAACATGTCTCTTCCGCTTAGCATCTGTCATGTTCTGCACTGGACAATCTGATACAGTTATGTTTTGCCCTAGACAATTTCATAGTGAATTGATTTGCTGGTTCAGAGCAGAAATATAGCGCCTATTCTTCATCAGACCAAGGATATCCATGTTCGTAGTGATGGAAGAGGTGAAATCAATACAACCGAAATTGAGCATCCAATCATTGAATCCTGTCCTGCACCTCCAATGTAGGTCCACCCTGCCAATAAATTCACATGCAAACCACTAGTATTACTATCTAATGACAGTACAAAAAGAGTAGCAAGATAGTAGCAAACCATGTACCTTCGTAATGAACAGCTCATAGTGCCACCAATTGGATATAAAGGTTTGGAAAAAACATGCTCCTAATGTTGAACCGGTTGGACTTTTTGTGCAGTTCCACTAAAATCGAGCATCCCTGTTTGCATAGATATTGAAAGTGTGATTACTCTAAAAGTAGCACTAGTTGAAGCATAGACTCACAAATATAAGCATTCCAATTTCATAATGGGAAAAGGTAGAAAGACTGTTTCTAACCACCTGTTTGAAGGAATAAATAAAGCAACATTAGCTGATGTCAGGAAGGCATACATAGTTTTTTCTGAAAAACTGAGTCATTCCTGACCTTTCATCTTCTTTTAAGCAAATTTTGTGCAGTTCTACTAAAATAAAATGCCATCACCGCCTTGACAATTCAGTGACACTATACAAACAGAAATTACTTAACATTACATCATGATGTCAGGTATGTAGTCGACAGGCATTAGAGACAAACATATAGACCTCCTCCGATAACATAATGAACATTAATTTTAACAAAGGTGTGACTAGATTTACCGGGATAATTTGAGTGAACTCTACACCCTTTGTTCCTTAATATAAGACGTTTTCGCGGTTCAATTTAAAGTACCCAAACGTCTAGTATTTAGAAAAACAGGTAGTAGTTTTCTTGAGCACATATCTAGGAAAGCTTGCCACACTTTATTTATGTCCATATGCTAATGCAACACCATTCGAATACTACAAATATACACTAATCCAGTGGCTAGTGCAACAGTAGAGTAGTTAGTTTATTACAGGGTACAGTATAATGCTTTTATTGAACATATTTCAATAAACTCTAGCACTAGAAGGTTTCTATAAGAATTAACAATACAAAATGTAAAAGTAACAAGTTTCAGCATTGGTATACTAGCTCTGCATGAGCATTAAACCAAATACAAAAGTCTGAAGGTAACTGACATTATTAACTAATGACAGTATAAAAAATTTGCAAACCATGTACCTCCAAGGTAAATATCATTTCGAACTCGGGGGACCTTAAAAATTGCTATCCCAATCTTGATAATCGATCAAACATAAAAACTTGATCAAACGAATCAAGAGAACAACCGGAGGAGGAGGTGCCCACTCTTGACCTTTCCTCTTGTCTTCATAATTGTCTGTGCAGTTTAACCAAAATAAAATGACATCGGCGCCTTGGCATTTTGGTGACACTGTACAAAAAATTAACTTATCTCATGAAAGTGAGGTATGTAATCTATAAGCATTAACAGTACAAAAATCTGAAGGTAGTAACAAGTTTCATCGTTGGTATACTGGCTGTGCAACAGCATTAGAATGCCTTAGCTAAAAAATCTTTAATACATGCACAATCAATAGCTAACCTTGAAATAATCCAGTGACATTAAATGGCATTGCTTAAATTTATCGGTGGCATTAGACTGAGAGCGGCATTAGTTAAATGTGGCATCACTTTAGCAGTAGCATTGCTTGACTTGACTGCTGGCGTTATACTAACAGCAAAAAAGTGGCAATAAGAGCATGGGAGGCCCATTCGGACAATGGGCGCACCAGTACGATGTACCTCCACGGACACAGAGTGGTGAGGGAGGTATGGTTGCCCAGAGCAACAAATATCCAGGCAGCATATGTGGATTACGTCCCATTTTCTCTCTCTTTAGCCACCTTTTTCCTATGCGAGGACAACAAACCGATCGACCTGGTCATTCTCTATTGCGTTGTCATGCCTTTCTACCCTTCTTCAACCAAGAGACACGAGACTCGTTCCTTAGCTACTGATTTTCCCCCTTTCAACCTAGATGCGGGTTCAATGTCTACTCTCTTGGACAGTACAGTCTCCCTTCCTTTCCTTATTCAACCCAGAAATGGATTAGTCTGCATGAAGTAGGGTTTCCTTTAATAGTGCAAATTATGGTTTTCGTCTGCGTGGCCAGCAAAGCAAAGGATAGCAAATTGGGAAGATGGTGGAGTGGAAAAAGATCCACATGCAACGACATGGCAGATGGGGCAATAGAACAAGGTTATGGTTCGAAAAGAGGTAGCATACCTGAGGGTCGGCGGGAAGTGGCTTTGCTCGTGGTTGTCGTCCTCCGCACACACTACCGCAGCGAGCTTGGGGACGGAGGCCATCCCGTGCGGGCGCTACGTCTGAGAGGACGGCCTTGTCATTAGTGCGTGACCTCGCTCGCCGATGACGAGTGCATCAACGCTGCACATCCTTTTCTTCCCCGGCGGATCTTTGACCACCGGTGAGGAGGGAGAGAGGGGCCGTCTTTTTTAGATCTAGAGAGAGGGTGGTAGTGTGAGAAGCAAGTGGGCAGCCCTTAGCAAGAAAGCTCTCAAGCTCTAGCCTATATATTTTTTTATACTACTAGTACTGGAGGTGGAGTAGTGGTAGAGTAGTTTATATTTTCTCTGCGTACAGTACCAGTTAGTCGTGCTTCAAAACTGATCGGCACGCCATTAAAAAAATAAAGGTCGATAACTAATGCGGCACCTCGGGCCAACGCAGCCAGATCGCATTTTGCACGAGAAATTACACACCATGTTTCGTTGACATGTGGTCCCGTTCCAACATATCAGTGAGACGACGGCGAGTAGTAGGAGTATTTCCGAACGGACGTGTAGGCCGGGGCGCCTCTTCGTGAACCGCGGCAAACTCACAACCGTCCACCGACTCTTCGCCTTTCCCTCTCGATTTGGAACTGTTGTCGCGCGCTCTTCCTCTCCCTCCTCCATTTTCCTTCAGCCCTTCACCCTTTCTTCTGCCATTGTTCGATCATCTTTTCCATGGAGGGAACAGGCCAGAAACGACCCCGTTATTCTTGCCCCAATCTGAAAGATGACATGGTGGAGGAACTCATTGATCGGTGCGACGTCATCACCTCGGCTAGCATGGCAGGTTCGTTCAAGCCCATTCTCTACTCAACTAATAACATTATTACAAAGAACCCAAGAGTCAAGGAGCAGTTTGATCTCCCCTATCTTCTTCGCCATGACCCTGATGATGACTGGCACCGACACGATGGAGGCCTCACCCTGTGCAAGTTGATGCCGCTTGATAATGATACGTATGATGTTAAGATGCCATCACTTGAGGGCAAGGCTTGGGCGGGCGCAAATGGAGATTGGGTTGTTTACATTGGGTCCAACTGCGAGTGGGAACTTGTGAATGTGTACACTCGTCACCGGGTTCCACTTCCAAAACTCTCAGCACACTGCACAGAGGTTGAGCACACCGGTAATGTACGCACGTTCAAATACGATCACGGTGACTGTATTCTATGGAAGATAGCAATTTGTCGAGTTCCCAACTGCTCTTGGAATTACAGCAACTATGATGTTGTTGCTATCTTCGACAAGCTTGTTGCCGTCCTTGATGGTTTCACTCGATGGATATTGCTTAAAAATCAGTTTCTGTACATGGATGAGTAATGTGATGCAATTCAATACGAGGGCCTTGTGTTTGATGCCACCACTCGTGGCACTGTTTTTGCATGGCATCCTCATAGTTTCGGTACGTTTGTCTTCCACCGTAATTATAATTGTTTCATCCACATGCATGCGGGTTAGCAAGTTTCCCTTTACTAATTAACCTTCTTCTTGTGTTTCCAAGGTCCTGTGAACATCCCACCACCTATACTTGAAAAGTTTTATAACCAAGGGGGAGATGACGATGGTGATGATCACGAGCATGAGGACAAGCAGCGCCCATATACTCTGTGGCGCCTGGCAACTAATTCCTATGGATCACCTCTTCTTGTGTGTATACAGCCCACTGATGATGTTACTGCTAAGGAAGCAGGTGTCTCCCATGGTCGCACTCTCCGGACCTATTCCAACACCCGTTGCATGGTATTCGGGATGGATACTAGTGTGCCAGTGCCAAATCCTTCTCCCTGGTACATAATTGATAGTCTTGGAGAAAACTCGCTCTTCCTTGGACAAAACTATCCAATGATGGTGAAAGGCGATCCAACTGCTATTGACACATTTATGAGAAGCAACTGTGTCTATACCTCGGACATTTGTGTGGTTCCCTACCCTGGTAGGGATATAGTAGGCCGCTTCAGCCTGGATGATCAGTCCTGCGTTGGTTTCCAGATCGACAATCGATGGCCCGTCCTAGAGAATCACTTGTGGTTCAAAGCAAGCGTTTCCAACGCCGAGGAATGGTTGAGTTGAAGTTCATTTCATTGCTTGTTATTTGTTGTGTGGTGAAAACTTTAGTATTTATAATGTATCCTCATTGTCGATGTGGGTTGATGACCTGTTGTATGTAATAAAATGATATGCCTGTGATAAACTTACTAAATTTATGAATGGCTTTCGAGTCGCTTCTCTGAGTGAGTGGTGCGACGAGGCAAAAAAATATTTTCTGAATACATAATTGTACGTGCATTGCAACAGGTTATCGGATGAGGCCAATCAACAATAGTAGTACACTATTTGTACTAGCTTCACATGCTTCGCGCGTCGGGCGGGTGTTTTTTACTGTAGCCATATGTTAATGTGTTCGTTGTACGTAACCAGCACCTCGAATCCTCGATACTAGTACAATACTATATAGTAGGAGTAAGTAGTAGGAGTAGTAGGGTGGCATGGGCCAGAACAAGCATTCACGTCCAGGAGTACGGCACACGCCACCACCACGACATCCATCTGACACCATATTATTTCTTGGAGTCCGTGCTAGAGCAATCTCTTCAACCTTGTCGTTTCTCTAACTTCATCCATCGCACAGCGGGCGAGGTGGGGGTTTGCCGATAGTCGGTTTCCTTAACTGCGGTCCCACTTGTAAGGCCAACTCCAACGCATGACCCCAAACACACCTCCATTTTGCACGAACTCCAATGATAATTTTGACTAGAAAAGCAAGACCAAAGAAAACAAGAACCACAAGAATACATTTTACTACTCCTGTAAGTTGTATTAGTGCCTTCTCGATGCATTCATTGTTGATCTGCGGAGGCTCGATCTTGCGTGCTTCTTTCTTCTTCGAGTGTAAAGAAGTAGACGTTGCTTCCTCGCTTCTAGTCTCATGTCTAGCCTCTACTCTAGTAGGAGTGTCAACAAGTGCACTAATCTCATCTCTAGCCTCTGTGCTAGCTAAAAGTGATAGAACATCTACTAAACTGCGCTCTATCAATATATGGATGTACTCTTCTTCCCAATACAAAAACTTGCATCCATTATTCTCCCTCCGTTGCACAATACATGCCTTCTATTTGTCAAAATATATATGTATCTAGACATGTCTTAGTATATAGGTACATCCATTTTTGGACAAATGGAAGTCAAGTATTTTGGAACGGAGGGAGTACATAATAAATTTTTTAAGTTAGCACAACTAGTCTAATCCGAGAGCAGAACCGAAGATTTGGTCGGGTTCTTCATCCTTTTGCCGACACGTGGGACATCCAGCATCCAGGTCGTGTCATGAAAGAAAATAGAGTGGTAGTTGAAGCCACGAGATGTGCATCTTGGGTTAAACTGTAAATAGAATCTTACTACTCTTGAGTAACTCCAAAAGCGCCCACCGAAGATCTTTATTAGATTTGTTTTTCATCACCAGCACGTCGAGGTGAAAGATGTGTAGGTTCAGTGGGTCCTCTTGCGTTTTCACTGACATGTGGGGCCGCATGTGAGCAAACAGACGATGGGCTCCGCGCGTCCGCTGGCTGGCTGAGAAGAGAGATAGAGGAGGGTTGAGCATGGACTGCAGGAAATTTGTTCTACGTACCTCGATATAGGCTCGATATAGTGGGGTGGCATGGGCCATAACTAGCATTCACGTCTAGCAGTGCGACACACGCCACCCACACGAGTCCCATCCGACACCAATTTTCTTGGAGTCCGTGCTACAGCCATCTCTTCTCCCTCCTGTTTTCTCAGCCATCGCGCGGTGGGCGGGGTGGGGGTTTGCCGATAGTCGGTTTGCTCAACTGCGGTCCCACTTGTAAGTGATAATGCAACACCGCACGCATTCCCGCTTGAGCGGCGTGCCAGACCAACCGTGTGGGGGTGCGACACGAACACGGTAGTCTTTTCCTTTTGAACTTGTAACTTGTAAATTTGGTTCTGCTCCATGGCGCGACCGATAGATAGAAAATAACGATTTTGCCTAGAGTAATGAGAAGTTTGGTTCTGGCGCTGTTCATGCACGGAGTACGTATGAAAATTATGAAGTTAATGCGAAAGGTAAGATAATTACTGTAGTATCATATACTACTACATGGATTTGATGGAAAGATAAAAATACATACGGATCCATCAACGTTCAATGACATCCTCACGCCCTAGTGCACCGGGTCACCAACCGACGTGTGAGGAGCGGCAACATTGGCGGCGAGCTCAACGTGCTTCTGAACAGTGCTGTCCAAGGTTGCCCTGCGCTCCAAGAAGGCCAGCATCCTATCGTCCTCCTCTTGCATGTAGTAGTCCTTGTGGACGATTTGCGCGTAGACGTGGGTGATTATGTCGATGGTGTCTTGCTGCGCCAGGCGCTGCGCGGCGAGCGCGACCTCGAGGTGGACATTCTCCAGCGCGACAGCGGGCAGTCGCAGGGCCACCAATGCATCGAAGAGGTTGTTACCATAGTGGCCGTTGAGGGGGGCGGGCATCGCAGAGCCTGGGCGCGCCGGCTAGAGGCTTACGTCAAAGTCGTCCACAAGCTTCTTGACGACGGTGAACTTGTCGAGGAAACCGACGAGGACCTCGTCGAACAAGGAGACGAAGCTGTCATCCAAGCGGCCCCTTGCCCTGGCGGCCTCAAGCAATACTACCTAGAGACGTTCCTCGGTGCTGGGCCGCAGGCCGGCGTCGTGGACCATCTGGCACAGCCGGCTGATGCTCGCGCTCATCGCCTCCATGGGTCTAGCGTAGCTTCTAGTCAACTGATCTTGCGATTTGCGTGATCACTCAGCCCTAGGTTAGCGTGCATAGGTGCGTAGGATTTCGTACTACTCCTCGGCCCTCTACTGCACCTGCCTTTCGCTGTATGATAGGTGGGCCAGCCACCCCCTGGGTCCAAGTGTCATTCACCCAAAGGAAGTTCCTCACAGTGAATATCTGTTGGTCAAATTATTATGTGCTGCTCCTCATAGTGAAGTGACAACCCTGCGCCGGAGATGACACCTGAGTATAGGCGCCGTGTTCGGCATACCATAATCAGCCTCACCGTCTGCAGTCACTATCATCATGGCTGTAGAGCTAGCCTGCTTACAACTAGCCCTGTTCGACATAATTTCCCATGCGTAGATGCCCGTGCATTGCATGGAACACCAAGATTGGGGGTGGATGGCTCCGGCAGTGGCCATCGCACCAGATTTTTCCACGGCCTTCTACTCCTAGATGTGGTGGGGAGGAGATGAGGCTGATTGTGAGAGACAAGGAGTTGTTTGTAAATAGGGAACAAGTGCGGGCATCTTTTTGCAAAAAATGGAGAAGCTTGGATTGTATGCGTCAGATCTAGATCCGGCGGCTATTGGTGAAAGATGGGAGGCACAACATCACCACCAACTTAGGACCTGTTTGATTCGCAGGATTTCGAAAACGCAGGAATAGGACACAGCAATATTACAAGTTTCAAATTGATATTACAAATGTTAGGAGTAATGCTGCACCTACGAAGAGGGAATTACTAGGAAGTTTACGTAAGAACTTTCGTTACTTTAGGTGGATGCAACATTATCGTACAAACTAAAATCCACCGCCCTGACAAGTCACTAATGGGCAAAAAAGTTTTCGAGTCTCTTGCCACTTGATGTTTCAAAAACAAATTCAGCTTCTACGGAGACTTTGTCATTTAGGCTTAGACGCTTGCGGTGATCAGCACGCCATTCATTGTTGCGCTAGAGAACGCCAAACCTCATTACCTTGAGCACACTTGCCTCCAGAATAAAGAACCTGGCCAATGTAATCTCAGATGTGCTGCCTCGGTAGTCGATCAAATCAATTTCTATAAGAGGGAGATCAAGGCATTCGATGAGATTGTTATAGTGCAGCACATTTTTCACTTTTGGGTTATCTGCAAAAGAAGAGAACATATTAGAGCACCTGGCTGCATAAGATTGCCGTGTCATCAAGAGGTACCAATATCATTCGCTCATACGATAGGGTTGGCTCGCTAGTGATATTCTCTCTCTCTCTCTCTCTCTCTCTCTCTCTCTCTCTCTCTCTCTCTTTTCCTGTTTCCTCTCATTTAACTAGGAGCACGTGAAGAGCTTGGGCATTTGTTGCCTTCCACTATGTGGCCGATGCCATATTTCACAAAAGTATGCCACATAACACGCATCGATGTCAAATCAAAAGATTTTGGCACCGCTCTCGCGATGTGAGAGTTGGCACCGCTGTGCACACAGACCCACATGTATAAACAAATCAATCAAACTAACTACACCAGCCTCTCACTCTCCCAAACAAGTGTTTTTATTGCCTCAGTCCTCTCTCTCTCCCACGTAGTGTTTTTTCATTGCGTGAGTTAATTTGGCACTGGAGCAAAGTAGGTGATCCGGATTGGGACACCAGGTGAGCAATGGAGGGGCATCGATGCCAAATGCATCACAAGTGAATTTGGCACATGTTTTGGCCTACATAGCCCACTTTTGTAATACTACCTCGTATTTAGTATAAAATTTTGACCATAGATTTACCTAAGAAAATGCCAATGCATGTCACTAAAAATTACACCATTTGAAATTATGTTCAAATACGAATCCAATGATATAGTTCTTAGTGACATGCATTAACATTTTGCCAGTTAAATCTATGGTCAAATTTTGATACTACAAAATTGGAAGAGTAAACCAGGAGAATTTGGCAGACGAGTACACCAACGCTGTCAATTTCGGCGCGTCAATGACCCTGATTTTTGTTGGACCTTCTAGATCCGATACAAGCAATCTCTCAAGGAAAGGCGCATTCTCAATGACCATAACGTGGAATAGCTGGAGTGATCTCTTCCCAATTGATGTCTTGTTGCGGGGCCAGCAAGACACATAAATCCATCGGAGATTCATCGAGGCGATGTGGAGGCTAATGAACCCGTGAATCTGCTCAAGACGAAGGTACTCGAGCGCAGTACAGCTGCGGACCAGGTGCTCCATAGACTTCTTCGAGATGACAACATCGAAGAGGTCGAGCTGCTTGAGTTGAGGGAGAAGAAGAGCGGGCGCGTCATTAATCTGGGGAAGATAGCAGGAGCTGAAGCTGGCGCGGCGCAGCATTGGCATGAGGCGGAGCGCGGACGGCGGCAGAGAGCGACATCGTCCAGCTTCAAAGCTGAGCTCCTCGAGATGATCTAGGGCGGGGGATAAGAACCACTCGTCGAACTTGGGTTGGACCTTGCAGTTGGTACTGAACATGCGGATGTCAAGGCGTTTGGCTGGCCCAGGGTGCGATGAAAGGATCTTGGTGACTGCGGCCATGCGTTTGCAATCCCCATCGCAGAGGCAGCTGTCGACGGTGAGGTTGAGGGGGACGCAGCGCCAGATGGGGCACCACCGCCGGGAGAGCAGGGCAGTCAGCATGGCAGATTTGGTGGGGAGGAGGCCGATGATGACGAGCAGCATTTCGTCGGGGAGGCTGCTGATGAAGTCCAGACTCGCCGGATGCGGTTTTGGCTCGAGCCGCCTCCGCTTGTTGGCTGCCTCGCCGTCCATCTCAACCGGCAGCGACGCTGGTGTACACGTGTGCTGGTGTGTGTTGTGTGCTGGGTGTGCGCGAGTGCGTCCTTCTGTGCATGCCGCCGCGCAGTGGTGAATTGTGCGCGAGTGCATCCTTCGCGCGCAAGAAGTTTGTCCTCAATGCGCCCTCAATTTACTAGCGTGCGGGGTGCTACCCTGAGTGGTTTCAACTTTGTTTACTTCACTGCATGTCAGATGGGCCTCTAGTTTACTTATTTTCACCCATTGCCACATGGGCTAGCACACGAAGATACAGAACACGACCTGACAAGGCAGCATGTGGATTGGTTGACCGGTCAACTAAACAATATACGGAGCTATACGCTGACACAGTGAGCGTATAATCCGTCGGTATAGAGAGTTTGAGTGAGAGGGGAGGCCCGTGAGAGATAGCAGAGAGAGAGAGAAAGAGCTACTCCCTCCGTTCGATAATGTAGTTCCAACATTTTTTTAAGTCAAATTTTTGAAACTTTGACCAAGTTTATAAAGAAATTACTTATATCTACAATACCAAAGATAAATGATAGTATGAAGTAAGTACATGTTGTGATGAATCTAATGATCGTTCCAGATGTAAATGTTTTTCTCCACATATACCTGGTCAAACGTTTCTGAGGTTTGACTTTTCAAAACATCCATATGCTTATGGACGTGACAGAGTCCCTAACAAGAGAGAGAGAGAGAGAGAGAGAGAGAGAGAGAGTGAGTGAAAAAAGTGTGTGTGCGTGTGTGAAAGAGACATGGACAACACATGATAAAAGTAGAGAAAAAGCGTGTGTGTCTTATGCAAACATATCACACATGCATCTTTGACAATGGAGGCAAAGTGAGGAGATAGTGTGTGGTTGTTTGGAACCGAGAGAGCAAGACCCCTAGCACGTGGCCAAGAGGGGTCTGACAAACAAGGGAGAGAGGTCGAGAGAGACGTACGGAGAAAATGCAGACATGGGGAGGAGAGAGTGTATGTTTGTCACAGAGAGATCCCCTGGAGATCGTGATGGGACTACATGGGTGGTAGATCGAGTGACAAGGTGTGTGCGCGATAGAAGATGCCCCTAGAGATATCGAGATAGACGTGTGGATGGAAGGAGACAATACGTGTGTTCCTGTTGTCTAGTAAGAGATAATCATACTTAGGAGGGGGGAGTGCTTGCGCCTATGATGGATTGAGGGATTATGGTACTTAGGGGGGTGCGTGTCACATGGAGAGAGAACAAGGGCGGAGATTGTTGGATGGGTCTATATGTATAGCGCGAGCGAGACATGTGTATGTGTGAACCAGGGAGATATAAGGCCAGTTTGGCTTGCATCCTAAGCATCTTTTGCCCGACCTGGGGTTGTGGCTGGATTTCATGCACGCTTGTTTGGTTGCTACCCTGTGAAAAAGAAAGCCCGCCTGGCCTGGGTTCCCTTGCACTTTAATTAGCCTAGCTGAACTCCAGACACTGCAAGTAGCCTGGCCTAGGCGACCGATTTCGAACGCCTGGTCGTGCCTGGTCGTGTGGCCACGAGGCTAACAGCAACATGGATGGATATTAGCATTAAATAATTGATGCATGGATTGATTGATGGGACGTTGATGCTTTTCCTGGCCCAGGCATGAACCAAACACTTCAGCACCACACAAGCCTGGCCAGGCAGAAATATTTTACATCTCACGTCCACACCAGGCAGTACTGGCCATCAAGGCATGAGGGTCAGGTCACGAACCAAACTGACCAATAAAGTTTGAGAGAGATTGAGGAGCCCCGATAAGGCTGAGTGGTGCGTCAGATAGCTGAGAGGGGGAAAGAGATATTCCATCCGCTCAATAATGCAGTGCATGTAAAGTTTTTAGAAGTCAAACTTTGGAAACTTTGATCAGGTTTACGCAAATGTTATTTATATCTACAATACCAAAGATACATCATACAAAACTACATCCCATGGTGAATCTAATGGTATATGTTTGCTGTACTAGATGTAATTCTTTTTCTCCACGTACATGGTCAAACTTTGTGATGTTTGACTCTTCAATAAATCTATATGCTATGGACCGAGGAGAGTGCCCCAGTCGAGACAGATCAAGTGTGTGTGAAGGAGAATGAGTAAGTGTGCAAAAAGAGTATGTGTGTGAAAGAGAAAGTGACAACAAACGATAAATTAGAGAGAGTGTGTGTTTTTTCGTTTCTTATGCGAACATATCACGCATGAATCTCCGAGATGGAAAAGCGAGGCGAGGAGATACACGAAGATAGCTAGTGTGTGATTGTTTGCAACGGAGAGAGACACCCCTGTAGCACATGTCCAATAGAGGTGTGGCCAACAAGGAACAAAGGTCGAGAGGGACACATGGATGGCATGGACGCATGGGGAGGGAGAGAGGGTGTGTTTGTGATAGAGAGATCCCGTCAATATCGTGAGAGGACTATATGGGTGGGAGATCGAGGGAGTGCGTGCGCGATAAAAAGATGCCCCGAGAGAAATTGAGATAGACCATGCACATGTTTGTGATGGAGACTAAGATTAGCTAGTCCTATACATATAGGGGGGACTGCGTGTGCCTACAATTGAGTGAGAGACCATCATACTTGGCTAGCTGGGCATGAGATTGTGTGTGCGCGCGTGTGATATGGAGAGAGAACGAGGGGGAGAGATAGAGTTTTAGATGGGCCCATCGAGTGCGAGTGAGATATGCATGTGTATGTGTGACCCAGGTGGATGGAGAGTTTGAGAGAGGGGGGAAGAGCTCCGAGACGAAATAGTGGTGCGTGAGAGAGTTACAGGCAAAGAGCCAAGGAATCTTTGTGTGTACGATGAGTAAACCCAAGATAAAACTAGCTTGGACTAGCTAGAGTATCATACATAGTGTGCGAGAGAGACCTATAGATGGTGTATATATGCATGCGAACTAGAAAGACCGCCCCCCCACACACACAAAGAGAGAGAGAGAGATGGAGAGAAAGGGAGAGGGATGAACAAGGTTTTTGTGTCGGATGCGTGTGACAGAATTGTGTCGGATGCGTGTGACAGAATTGAAGATTATTGGCGAGAGAGAGAGAGAGAGAGAGAGAGAACAGGAGTCCGGGAGAGGGGGAGGTCGCGTTTTATGCATCAAAGACTGATATAAACCATGTTTCGATATAAACTTGCATTCAAATATTTAAATTGGAGAACATGTTGTCTGCAATCCACACATGAACGGATATATGCGTATATCAAACAAGTTCATTAATTTGACTTTCAACATGTTCATGGAGTACTATAATACTGTACAACATGCTACTCGATTGAGGTGTTCAATTTTGGATTTAGTTCACTATTTTGACCTACTGAATGTAGCGACCCGACCTCAAACGGTCAAACCTCTGTGTATCCGTGCCATCCCTGGATCGGTATGCTGGCCCACACAGTACATCAATGTATATATCAAAGTGCAATCACATGTATAAATAACGTAAAACTGATTTATACCTCATAAGTCTCAGCGGAAACAAACATAAGGGTGTGGAGTCCATCAACGCCAATGGCAAGTTGAGTGTAGACCGTAACCCTACAACGTAACTCTTACTCGCCGTAGAAAATTCCTGCAACATAAGACGTTGCAACCCTGTAGGTCAGTACATTGAATGTGCTGGCAAGTCACATCATAAGAATAATGAACCTATTTGTACATGCAGTTTGGCTGGTGGAAAGCTCTAAGTTTAGTTTTTTTGCATAAAGCTAGTTTTTTCCCTAGAATAAAAGATATTATTCCACCACTAATGTATAGCATAGGATGAGTTGGTAAACCCAACTCAATCCATTCCCAAAGTTTCATTTAAAACCCAACTGTTTAATTAAAAGTGATGAGATCTCCCAGCATTTCCACTACTAGATGCTCAAGTTGTCCGTAACCGGGGACACGACTAATCGATTAGGTTTTAACACTCTGCAGAGGTTTGCGCACTTTTCCCCACAAGACTTGATCGCATCCCTTGAAGTTCTCGCACTGCCTGGCGTTTGAGAATAGTATGACTGAGACATAGTCTTTCGAAAATGTTCCCCCTTAACCCACGGATAGGCCGGTACACCTACATCATTCTACATCTGCTAGCCCACCCCGGAAGGGGTCACACTAACTACTCAACTAAGCCAGAGCCCATATTGACTTGTGGTTGCACACGTAAGCTTCTAGACATGAGAATACGATTGATCTCTTTGAGCCTAGGCGGACGGACCACTAGTGGTGCACCACCATGGATTTCCCATGCATGCTTCCACTGTACTTTGCCACCATTCAAACCAAACCTCCGCCCAGGTAGTTCATTAAGTTATCTTGGTGCTACTTACTACTTTGTCACTCATCTCTCACAATGAACACTTCCCAATCCACGTCTACATTGGCGAGGCAAAATTAAACTTACGCGGTGGTGACAAAGGTATATTGTTCAAACCTACCTCAATGAACTACTAGGTAACGACATAGCCCTCTGGCAACAATAAATCCTACCATGCAATCCTACCACAAAAGGACTAAGTGCATAATATAAAAACATAGGTAATTGGAAGAATGGTCAAATGTGAACTTGCCTGGTAATAGTTGATGAAGATTATATCGCTTTCAGAAATTTACTTAATAGAGCTATTCGTCACTCTCCGATGAAAATCTATAAGGTCAAACATTGCATTCACATAAGCAATCATTTCGGAGAACCAAATAACACGCAACATGAAAATACTCGGAAAATCCAAATGAACACACAACAGACTTAACTATCAAAAGAAAATCCTAAGTGCAAAACAACATAGGGCATGGGTGCAAAAGAAAAATTTGTGACGTGGACCACAATGCATACTAGGCATACGAGTAAAACTACTATGGACAGATCCTAATGTGTGAAAACAATATCGTGAGATAGGTCCAAGTGATAGGGTTTGGCAACGGTGACACGGTGCAAAAAGAATCACATCAATCGGAGCTACGGTTTAGGAGATATGGCCATTTGAAGTTCGAATTCAAATCTTAATAAAGTTCAATTTTGAATTTGGAAAAAGTTTACAAACATGATGCTACTGTATAGATCTAATCAATACAAAGAATTTGCCGCTGGTTTCATCGAATTTGGACCTATGGGTAAAAAGTTGTGGCTATTCTAAGTTTAGGGACTAATCTGCTAATTATAGGGACTAAACAGTGAAGAAAACTATCACCGACAAGTCCCTGGCTAGGTGGCGCACTGTGAGAGGCCAGAGAGTGTTCACTTCGGTAGCTATACGGTGAACGGCCACTGAATAATAAAAACAACTACCGCGGCTAAATAAAAAAAACCGGAGACCGGTTTTTCACTAAAACCGCATGGTTTACTAAAACCTTGGTTAACTGTTTTAAATAAAAAACAAGCAGAATGGAGGGAAGCTCACAGCGAGCGGCAGTGTCGGCGTCGGTGACGTGCAGGGGACGGCGGCGCGGCGTTGGGCAGCGATAGGGTGATGGCTTGCGGTGGTCCTCGGCAGCGGGAAAGAAGACGAATGAGGCCGGCGCGTCGGGGGCTGTCCGGTGGTGGAGGCGGCACGCGTTGGGGTGATAGAGACGGAGCGAAGGAAGGGTGGCGCTCCGGCAAACTCCGGCGGTTCGGACATCGTCCGTGCGACGGCTCCGGTGTCCCCTAGACCACAAAAAGTTGTCAACAAGGTGTGCGTGGAGCAGGGGAACAAGTTGACAGAGTTTGGGGCCTCATAGTGGCTTATGGCCGACGAGCTTCTCCGGCGAAGTAGCTCCAGCCAGCGAGATCCAAGCGGCAACTGCGGGCGGTAGGAGCGGCGAGAGGACGAGCAAGTGGGCAGGATGGAGAGAGGGGGCTCCGAGGTGCGGTGGTTGCGTGCGGGCGGCGGGCTCATGCTCTATCCCGAGCATGAGAGACGGGAGGTTGGGGACGACGGGGGTGGGGCCCTCCTGGCAGCGACAGCTGCATGCGAGCGAGAGAGAGAGAGGCGGGTCAGGCGAGCGAGCGGTGGCCTTCGGGCGTTGGGAGCAGGCCGCGGGCCGAAGTGCATGGCTGGCTGGGCCTACGCGCGGGTGTACGTGTGTTGTTTTTTTTACAAAAACTTTCCGAGGCCAAACGAAACCAAACAAAATCCTAAAAAATACCACGATAATTTCTAAAATTATCTCTGAATATCGGTAACACAGTGAACATTTAATCAAGCATAGAAGAATTTGAAAATATTTTCCTAATGCATTTAATGCACTTTTTGCAAATTGAATAAATACCAAATAAGTTCTAAAAACTCCAAATAATATTCAAATGAAATTCCCACCTCTTTTATATTTTGAGGAAGTCATCTTATCCCCTCTCCTTCAGTTTTCTTGAGTGGAAAATAATATTTGAACATTCGAGAAAACTCCAAAATACCATAAATCATGAGATGCAAATGGTTTCAAATATTATTTTAAATAATCGTCTATTGGTTTCATAATCCATTTCTATTTTCTTTCTGATAATTGAAGGAGTCATATTTCCTTCTCTCTTTATTTTATTTGAATGAATGGAAATGTTTTGAAACTCAAAACGGAAAACTTTCCAAAAATGAACCAAATGAAATTCAAAAGTGCTCCTCATCAGTTCCCACTCTATTTCATATATTCTGAAGAAGTCCTATTATCTTCTCTCATGAAAATCCTTGAGTGGCATAGAGTTTCTGAGTTGGACTATTGTTCAAATGGAATTCAAATCAACTTCAAAACCCCTTTTCATTTCGTTAAATGGAAGAAGTCATATTATCTTCACTCAGGGTTTTGTGATGAATGAATTTGAATTCATGGAGATCAAAATGCGAGATGAAGGTTTTGGGAAAGTCCTTTTATTCCCTCTCATGCAACTTTCAAAAAGTCTTAAATTTTCACTCAATTTCACACAATCAATCACACAACAATCAAACAAACAATCATAATAATTTATTTAATATAACATTCCAAAATTTAGAATTTTGGCATGTTACACTGAACGAGCTATTTCATTGAATCGAGATATTTCATTTTGGGTTTGATTCGTGTTTTTGCGTGGGTCAACTATTTGTCATATAGTAAATCGCTAGCAACGAGCATGTAAAAACACATTACTCCCGAGCATCATCTCTCCATCTAAAAAAGAAGTGGCAAGCTAATATTTCAAAATTTGATCCGAATCGACTTGGTAAGGTAGACGTGGATGCTTGCTCTCCCAAAATTTGAACGAACTGTTAAACATCCTCTCTGCTCGGTGGAATTCGCCCGAGCAAATAAATGGGAGATGCGAAATTACCGTCCTATGTGGGGCACGCATCAATTGGCCCGTTGTACATCGAGGGTAGGTTCGTAACTTCATCCAAGCGCACCTTCTCCTCGGCCGAAATGACATGTGCCGAATAATTCATAAACCATGGTCGGCAAAACACACTCTCCTTGCCCGAAATAGCTCGCGCCCACTATTTAAAAACGCGCTCTCCTCGCCCGAAATCGCTCGCGCCCACTATAGTTCAAAACACGCCCTCCTCGCCCGAAATCGCTCCCGCCCAGAGAAGCAAAGTTACTCTACTATCCCCGACCCTCAGTACACAGACCCAAGCCAAGAAGCCTATATGCAAGGATAGAACTGTAACTCCCCCTCTCATTTCAGACAAATGTGTTTGTAAGACATGGTTCCACTCCCCTCCCAATTTCCCCCGCCCGCCCCCATTCATACCTCGTTGGCGCCAAATCACCTTCTCCCCGGGAAGCTTCCTTCTCCCGAGCCGCGAAACCTCAGCCCCACCTCCATGGTGCCCCCCACCGTACCAATTTCACAGCCGCCCTCCTCCCTAATGCCGGAGACGCTGTCCATTTGCCGTCGTGCACTGGGCCGTGTGCCTCTTACTCCGTGCTGCTGGTGCTGCCTCGACGACGGTCGCGTGAACCGTACCGGAGCCGATTCACCCCCACTGTTGTTCACGGCGCCGGAGCGGCTCCAACTTCGGATCCGTCCAGAGTCCCGGCGCTGCTTCGGCGTAGCCGTCGACCGTCGTGACATTGCTCTTTCCCTGCCACCGGTCGCCACCGCAACCGCGCCGGCCTCACTGACTCGGCAGCTGGACCTGCCTACTTAACCATGCCGCCAGATAGGTCGCACGCTCATCTCAAATCACTTTATTTAGGCGTCAGTTGTCTGAATTTTTATTCTGGGCCAATCGATTTGTAATGGGAAGCAGCACCCCTCGAGGCGGCAGAGCTCCTAGGCTGCCGGTTGGCTGGTGTCTAACGTAAGGGTGCGGGGCCGTAAAGTTCGCCGCGGAAGCAGCGCTTAGATGGCTATCTTTTAGAGTTGCGTGGGTTGAAGGTACTGCCGCCGCCGGATCTGGATGACGGGGAGTCTTTGTAGATTGGCCCGGGGGCGGCGCAACCACGACAGTGCAGTGGGGCGGGGAGTGGGGTTTTGGCCGGGGCCACGGACGGCAGAGGCAGGCTGCTCTGCCGTTGGTCGCTGGCTCTTGGGGAAGATTCCGAACAGTGTTAGCCGGGAGGCACAAGACGGCCAACCATCCGGCGTAGATCAGACAATACCAAAATAAAATAAAATCGTGTGACCCCAGTTTAGTCTTCAGTCAACAGACATGTGACCACTCTCGTACCTTGCTGTTGATCTCTTAGTGTATTTCTTCAGATCAAAGAGATATGTCGTTCTTAACATTATGTGTTATCTGCATCTTCAGACACACCGTCTTCCGACTCACCGCAGCTGCTCCAACAAGGGAAGCATACACCAGAAGGGAGTTATAGTCCCCACTCAACAGTTCCCTGCATCTAATGCGCGTGCCCGACATGCACAACCACAACAACTGCAGGGCCATCGACAAGTCAGCACATGATGCTCACTCCTATGGATGGCAGCCAGATAGGTTGTACCCTCATCTTACTTGTGTGCAACATTTATGGCTTTGTTATTCATCTAAGCATGGAAAATAGATCATCACATTTCACTGTCTGATCTCTTACGGGTCTTGTTCAGGAGTTAACGCTGTTCCATAGTTCAGCTAAGATACTTGTTCTTTAGGTAGCATTGTTCCATAGTTATCATCCATCAGCCAATGCTATCCCACAGGCTGGTGATTATAGTATTATACCACTTCTAGTATTTCCTATGTTGTTCTTTAATACTTTTGTGTGCCATCTAGTTAATCTCGAGTACAAACGATACATATTCTATAGCTTTCATCTGTGTTCTCCCTTTAGTTTATGAGACCTGTTGCTGCTAGTTAACCCCAGTCCTACTATTTATGTCGTCTCCTACAGGCATTCATTACATAAATATAACTACTAGTTGTCTTCCATGCAAGTCAGATATAATTGCACACACTGATATATCCACAAGAACCTCACGGAGCAATGTAAAGGCCAATAAACTTGATGTCAATGATACCCAATACGATGGAACATGTAAAGGTAGTTCTTCAGAAGACTTGCAGAAAGATGATGAATCCTCTTCACCCCACAAGGTCCTTGCTCTAACTTGGCCTGTGATATGGGTACAACATGCATATAATGTCTTGGAGTGTATCTACTCTGTTGGAATGCCATGTTCTTAGCATGCTGATCATGCATGTAAATATGTCATGCCTTCCTGTTTTTCAGTACCTATTCCATTCATGATAACATGTTTTCAAATTCAAGTACTGTCATTCTACTCTATCGCAATGCCATCTGCTTAATTTGGACATCATGCTTCTAAATATCTTATGCATTGTTATTCATCAGTATGTACTTCATCTGTCTACCATACCATGTTTTTTACATTGAAGTGTTGTTCTAGTGCTCTGTTGCAATGCCATCTTATTTTCCCAATCATACACATGTATGTTGCCTTAGTTATTTCTGTACGTATTCCGCTAGCATACAGTTTTACATTCAACTAGTGTTTTTTTGCTGTGTTGTCCTATCGTATCCCTAGCTCTTACACCATACTCTCTCCGTCCGGATTACAAGTTGCCGAAATGGATAAAAAAGGATGTATCTAGAACTGAAATACGCCTAGACCCATCCATTTTTTTCCGGATGGAGGGAATACATGTCAATATGTCATGCCTTTCTATTCTTCAGTACCTATTCCATCTCTCTGCTGCCGCATGTTTTATAATTAAAGCACCATTCTTCTATACAAGGCATGCAAGGGGAAGACGACTATGTTAGAATCTGAAGGGTTACAAACAAGGCCTTTGCAAAAGATCCAAACGCCAGGAGATAATAAACCAACTCCAGTTTTTATAGATACTGCTCCAGCACAGAAAAACCCAACTCCTACAGATAATAAGCAGATTCTAGTGGCCAAAGAACTAGTCCGCTCCAGTCCAGCAAAAATATGTCAACTCAATTCTAAGAAGCGTGTGTGTATCCTTGCATCATGAAATTTTATAGCATGCTGATCATATTTTCTACATGTTTCTTACCCATCTCTCTTTTAGAAAATAAGCTTAACAGATAGAAGATTTTCTGCAATGGTATCGTTTATGAGGAAAGATTCTTGCAGGAGTTCTCTGTGCTCCAATGTAGATGTAAGTACCTGTTGTATATCACTATATTTTTAGATCAGCATGTATTTTGTTAATCGTCGTGAATCCAACCTTTATCTGATCTAAATTTATTTGTAGCAAAATGTATGATTAAAGGCCACAATGTTGATTTTTGCAAGGAAAACTGCCTGGTAGTTTTGCATCCTGAGCTGCATGAGTGTACTATCTTATATCAGTGGGTTTGAATACTTTGGTTCTATAGTGAGTTTTTTCAGTGTTTTTTTACTGTGTTGTCCTGTCGTATCCCTAGCTCTTACATCATACTCCCTCCGTCCGGATTAAATGTCGCATAAATGGATAAAACTGGATGTATCTAGAACTGAAATACGCCTAGACCCATGCATTTATTTCCGGATGGAGTGAATACATGTCAATATGTCATGCCTTTCTATTCTTCAGTACCTATTGCATCTCTGCTGTAGCATGTTTTATAACTAAATCACCATTCTTCTATATAAGGCATGCAAGGGGAAGATGGCTATGTTAGAATCTGAAGGGTTACAAACCAGGTCTTTGCAAAAGATCCAAACGCCAGGAGATAATAAACAAACTCGATTTTTCATAGATACTGCTCCAGCACACAAAAACCCAACTCCCACTGATAATAAGCAGATTCCAGTGGCCAAAGAACTAGTTCGCTCCAGTCCAGCAAAATAATGTCAACTCCATTCTAAGAAGCGTGTGCGTATCCTTGCATCATGAAATTTTATAGCATTCTGGTCATATTTTCTACATGTTTCTAACCCGTCTCTCTTTTAGAAAATAAGGTTAAACGATACAAGACTTCCTCCATTGGGATCGTATTCGAGGAAAATATCTTGCGAGAATTCTCTGTGCTCCAGTGCTGATGTAAGTACCTGTTGTATATCAGTATATTTTTACATCAGCATGTATTTTGTTAATCGGCCTGAATCTAACCTTTATCTGATCTAAAATTAGTTGTAGCAAAATGTTAAAGGCGCCAATGTTGACTTTTGTAAGGAAAACTGCCTGGTAGTTTTGCGTACTGAGCTGCATGAATGTGCTATCTCATATCACGCACATTACTGAATTGTAGTGCTTCTCTGGTTTCCCATTCATTCATTGTGTCAATGTTGCTTTCGTATTACCTTACCTAGCTGATGATAGTTGTGCCATATTGTGTTAATTTGGTGTAGGCTAGTTGCCCAAACGTTCGTTGTGTCAATGTTGCTTTCCTATTATCTGACTTGGCCAATGATAGCAATGCTAGTGTGTTAATTTTGTGCAGGCTGCTGAAGATAAGAAGACAAACTCTGAAAACAGCAAGGCAACCCCATTGTTTCTTTCCAGTAAATCTAGGCCAGGTAATGTGGTAATAACTCATGATTAATCTGTTTGGTTCCCGTCCTAATTTATGTTATGATGCAGTGGTCAAGACACTCTCCACTATCAATAATACAAGCCTGCGAAAATCGCCATCTGAATCTGTTCAGTATCCTCTGTCTCGAATGCGATAGAATAAATGTATGTTAGTGAACCAATTAATGGCTGAAGCAATGATGGAAATGGTGGATGAATCAGAGGTGCAGAGTCGTGCGACACAACAACTGATCAATGTTTTCAGAGATAGTGTGGCAAAGCAGCAAGAACTTGCCCACATGCTTATGGGCGTCATGTGTGCTAAGGTTGCAGATTCTGACGTTGTAGATGGTTAGGTTCTGCTCATTTATTTGCACTGGCATCAATCTTTGATTGCCCAGTGGACGTGATTTCCTGTAATATATTCTGGATGTGCAGCGTTATTCCCTGTATGCCGTACCTTTACTCGTCATAATGGGCTCCAATTATCTAATTTGGCCTAAAGACATAAACGGATTTTAGTGGGCCCATTAAGTTAATGGGCCGTTACTAGGCCGAAAGTTAATGGTCGGCCCTCTTACCTCCCGGGTCGTTAACAGGCCGACATCGAAGCGGGCAACAGGTGGCCCCAATTTATTTCACGGGCCGTTAACAAGCCGTTACTAAGTTTGGGCTACATATGGCCCAACTATACCGTAGGCCTTTAGCAGGCCGAAAGAGACAGCGGGCTTATATTGGACCATGAAGAGCATGGGCCGCTAAGAGGCCAAAAGTCAGGTCGTATTGTAAACGGCCCAACTGTGTTGTGGGCCTTTAGCAGGCCAAAAGAGAAACCAGGCTGGTATTGGACCATGAAGGGCATGGGCCGTTAGGAGGCCAAAACTAAGGTCCGACTACAAATGGCCCAACTCATTTATGGTCTGTTAACAGGCCGAAAGGCACACAGGGCCGGTGAGGGAGTCCTGGATTAGGGGGTGTTCGGGTAGCCGGACTATACCTTCAGCCGGACTCCAGGACTTTGAAGATACAAGATTGAAGACTTCGTCCCGTGTCCGGATGGGACTTTCCTTGGCGTGGAAGGCAAGCTTGGCGATGCGGATATTCAAGATCTCCTACCATTGTAACCGACTCTATGTAACCCTAACCCTATCCGGTGTATATATAAACCAGAGGGTTGTAGTCCGTAGGCAATCAACTCCATATACAACAATCATACCATAGGCTAGCTTCTAGGGTTTAGCCTCCTTGATCTCGTGGTAGATCTACTCTTGTACTACCCATATCATCAATATTAATCAAGCATGACGTAGGGTTTTACCTCCATCAAGAGGGCCCGAACCTGGGTAAAACATCGTGTTCCCTGCCTCCTATTACCATCCGGCCTAGACGCACAGTTCGGGACCCCCTACCCGAGATCCGCCGGTTTTGACACCGACATTGGTGCTTTCATTGAGAATTCCTCTGTGTCGTCACAATCAGGAAGGATGCCTCCTCCCGTCTTTAAAGACGGCGCCGTTGCTAAGGGAGCCTTGGCAGTCGGCCAAACCCTCCGGCTAGGTGGTTTCCTCATAACCACCTATTCGGCTGTTGCGCCGACGGTGACCTCTCGGGTCATCAAAAGCAACCTACACGTTAGCTCGGAGCTCGTCGAGCAGCTAGATCCAATGGAGCTCTCTTCCGTAAACGAGCTCTTGGATCGCATCGCCGCCCTGGGGGTCGCTACGGATTACGACCAGGTTGGGCTTAAACCCGATCTAAGAGAAATTAACTCTCCCCAAGTCACCCACCATGTTGCCGTGGTAGAGACGCAGTGCGGCGACCCTTCATCTATTTTAAGGACTAGCTACGCCCGAATTCCCGACCCCTCCAAGCCGGATACCCGCGGAGGGGGAGATGTAACTCAAGACCTGAGCTTAGGATCAGGCAACGGGCCAGATTCACCGGACAACATCCAAGAATCCGAACTTCAGAGTTCGGAAACTCTTCGGCCTTCGAATCTTGGATTGGGTGAAGTTTCAGATTCAACGACACCCGCCCACCCAATCATAAGCGATCTCTCCCAAATCAGGCAGAGGCCCGAGGAAACAGTACATCATTAATGGGCCAGATTCCTCCTGGTTATGAACAGGATAAAGGATTGCCGCGAGGAAGACGCAATCTCAATTTTCTGCAATAATTGCACGGACAAGGGAATCCTTAACGCCGTAAGTCGTCGTGATATCACACGCTTCGCTGATTTGGCGTCCATAGTACAAAAATACTGTGCGATGGAAAGCGCCTGGAAAACTGAAATAAATTTTTGGGATAATCTGGCCTTGAATAGTAATCCCGTCCGAACTAAGAGGGTGCATCATCACAAGACACCCGGGATAAACACCAAAAAACCAAAACCCTCTACAGGGCATGGAACCGTACTGGAAAGATGGCTTGATGGACCCTATAGAATTCACAGTACAGAGGACGCCACACCAACTCACAGCCTTAGAGCATGTTGGATACTCCGGCAGGTGGCCAAAATTGGTGAGGACCTCTTAATTCCGGAGGCCGCAGAAAGCCAGCCCAAGGACACCAGTACCATTCTCACAGTCTTCGAGACTTTCGCATCAAACAATGTGCAAAAAAGAACACTCCGCAGCCTCGCCGAAGTCTATCAAGTTGCAACAATAAATCCATGGAGCGACACTACCAGTACCGTCAACACAAGTGATGAACCTAGATTCCGAACAGCCCGAGCACCAGCCGCATTAGTCCTCAGTCCCATAGTGGACGGCTTTCGCCTTGTCGGATTTCGGGTTCCGGCAGACCCTTAAGGTTCGAACACTGGGGTGCGTGCGGAAATCTCGCCTTCAACCTCTCCGTCTCGATGGGATCTAAACTACTGAAAGGGCTGCATGAAAGACACAAGATTTATACTGGTTCGGGCCACCGATGTGGTGTAATACCCTACTCCAGTGTGTGGTGGATCGATTGCCTCCTGGGGCTGGTGTGGATGAACATTACAAGGAAGAACAGCCTCGCGAGGGTCTGTTCTTGGCTGTGGTGATGAACTGCTATGAAGAGTTCAGTCACCTTTCTCTCTCTTTCTCTCTCAGATCCCGGACCGAACAACCAGGAATCAAACCCCTTGCTATGTGGGTGGCTAGTCCTATTTATAGAGGCCCTGGTCCTCTCCCCAAATATTGAGCGGGAAGGGATCCAACAATGGCGGGCTAATTTGAAGGGGGACAGCGAGTACATCTATCCTGACAAAAGCAGTCTTCGCCTGCCAAAGGCTCTGGTGATGACGCCGCGCTGGGCTCCATGGTGACCTCTGTCTCGTAGTCCTCCTGGTCTTGGTCTCATTGCACCGAAGTGGCAACCTTTGCCTGATGCCTCAGTACTCCGTGGATACGCTTGCCCCCTTTGCACCAAAGAGGAAAGAGGGATGCTGCGCGCGCTGGCACCCGCCTGGTGCCCCGTGTCGTCATGGCTTGTGTCATGGGCACCTCGCGAGGTACCCCGCCTTGAACTCTCCGCCTCCTCGCGAGCCAGCCTGACAAGGCTATGCCTGAGGATGCGCCGCGTCGTCCGCCTCGTGAGGCTTGACCCCTCGCGAGGGTCTTGAGCCTCGTGTTGATGAAGATGGGCCGCACTGGGCCCCCACTTGAGCCACACCGCAGACCGCAGGCAGGCAAGTCTGGGGACCCCCGTTCCCAGAACACCGACAGTAGCCCCCGGGCCCAAGGCGCGCATGGACTTGGCCATGCCAAGAGGCGAAAGGGCAAGGGCGAAGCGCCGCGGGCCCCAATAGCCTGCGGTCTTGGACGTCGCGTGGCGGTTGATTGGACGTGGCGCCTCCGCTTCCCCACGATGCCTTGGTGATCATGCGAGTTGGACAAGTCCCTGCATGCAAAACGTGTTATGATTACCTGTGATCGTGGAGACCGGCGGTTGGCCTTCGCCGGCTATAAGTACGGCACCGCTCGTGCCCGTCTAGTCCATCTCCTCTTGCTCTCTCCTTCGCCTCAGTTCTTGCTCCGTCTTGGTGTGATGGCTCCGATTCGCCGATTCTCTGCAGCGGAGAAGGGAAAGGCTCCTCGAGAAGGGCCAGACCCTCTCCCGCCGAAGAAGCGATTCGCCCGTTGCAGCCGGGACGATGAGGACCATCCGGTGGTGGCGAGGCCCTGGGGCGAGCGGGCTCCGCCGGGGTTCCCGCTGCCCTTGTACGCCCACGTCGAGGGCCCCGGAGGTGTTGATGCTGATCCCCGCGGTCAGCGCCATCGTCGGCGCCGTCGGGTTATGAAGGCGTGGGTGGTTCCTCCTGGAGTCCATGCCGAGGGCTCCTCCCGTGAGTTCGTGCTCCACGTCGTCACTCCTCTTCAGTCCTGAGTCCACCTTCCTCCCTTCTTTGCCTCCATGGTTCTTCCAGGGGGGCCTCTGGAGCTCCAACTGCAGCACACCGACTGCGGCGCCCCTGCGACCGAGGCCGAGGTTGTCGTCGCTGCCCCGGGCGCGGTCTACATGTCCCGCGGCTGGAGGGAGATCGCCCGGGTCTGCAGGGAAAGAGGCGTCTTCACGGTCCACCTGGAGTATGATGGCGCGGCGGTGATGTTCTTCAAGGTCTTCGACGCGATCGGGCGCCGGCTGGAGTGCTGCCGCGGGAGAGGCGGCCAGGACCTCGCCCTGCTGAGGGCTAGGCCCGTCGACCGCCCCCTTGGCAGTGGCGCCCGAGGGTCCAGCGGCTCCAGCGAAGGCTTCGCGACTCCGGAGACGAGCGACGACAGCTACGAGCCCCCGAGTTGTCGCCGCTCCAGGAGCAGGGCCGACGCGTCAGGCCGTCGCCAACCCTGATCTGGATGGGGTTGGCGCCGGTGCCTGACGGCCCACTGTTGATGATGGCGTCTCCCACAGTAGCTCATGTAGTTAGCATCCCTTAGGATCCGCTCCCTGCGAGGAATCAGAATGCGCCCCGTGGGGGCTTGTAAGGTGTCTGTAGTCCTGTTTGTTAATATGTATGACCTTTTGACGTGGATCCGAGCGAGCTGCTAACTCCGTTATAGTTCAGCCTTCCCTTTCGCACCTCACGAGGGCTTGGTGCTCTACGCCGACAGGTCCCAGTCCCAAGGCAGCATCAGCCATCGCTGGTATGCCAGGTCGCGATGTCGTGGTCAAGGCCAGGAGGTGAGCGACCCGAGGTCCGGTAAGAGCCCCTGAGTTGCGATGCTCAGGAGGTCCCCTTTGGCGCCCAAGCAGCCATCACTTAGTGAGAAAGGGAAGCAACTTCGCTAGTACGGAGTTGCTCTAGGTGCGGGGGTAGTGCTGCAGCAGCCAGTGCCGTGGGTGGTAACTTATCTTGAGGATCAGGGGCCGTTCCAGGTGTGCCGTTGGGTCCGTGTGTGGATAGGAGCGGAAACGCTCGGCAAGGTCCTCGCGAGGCCCCTTCTTCCCCGCCTCTGCTCCCCTTTCTGCTCTACGTCCTCGGGTCCCGGCCCTCGAGCTTGTCTCAGCCGTCGCTGGTATGCCAGGTCGCGATGCCGTGGACAAGGCCAGAGGGTGAGGGCTGGAGAGCCAGTAAGAGCCCTGAGTCGCGATGCTCAGGCACCCCCCCTTTAACGTGCAAGCGGTTCACGCGGGCGAGGGCGAAGGAAACCTCGTGAGGGCCTCGGCTTGCACGGTTCCCTCCAGGGATCCTGCAGGGTCATCACAGAAAGAAGATGGTGTTGCCACGGCAGCCATTAGTCGATCGTTAGTCACTCAAGAGCTTGCTGGTTGAGGTAGGCGAGGTGTATCTGGGCACCCGTGAGCCAGCGCGGGACTCCTGAGGCCCTACCTCTGGGCGGGTTGCGCCCGGCACTGGGCCGTATCTTGAGATGTGTCCCTGCAAAATTTGGTTAGATGCCGGTACTCTACGTCCTCGGGTCCCGGCCCTCGAGCTTGTCTCAGCCATCGCTGGTATGCCAGGTCGCGATGCCATGGACAAGGCCAGAGGGTGAGGGCTGGAGAGCCAGTAAGAGCCCTGAGTCATGATGCTCAGGCACCCCCCCTTTAACGTGCAAGTGGCTGGCATGGGAAGAGAAGATGCCGCGGACGGGTACCATGCAGCTAAGCGTGATAGGCAATGCATAGTTGGAAATAAACGCTAGGGGGATACACGCCGCTGGGTCTGGCCCGAACGGCTTGGGGATGATGCAGCCCGAGGGGCACCCCCAACAAGGCAAACTAACGACGGAAAGGTAAATGCAGATACATGTTGAAGGGACGGACCCACGCGGCCTGGGAGTGACGCACCCAGGGGGGCGCTCCCAGCTGGGGATAAGGCTTGGAAGATGTCACCTGAGGATGTCGTTGGCGAGGCGGTGTTGGTGCAGCAGGCTTGGCAAGCTGCGGAAGCCGATCCTCATGAGCCCCCAGGCCCCGGGGCCTCGGGAGGCTCCGGAGGCACTGGTGACTCCTCGCGAGCTGCCTCCATCTCCGCCAAGGCCGCGGAACGCCTGTCTTCCTGAGCCTCCACGATGCCCCTCATGAGGCGCTGGTACGCTGCAGCCATGCTCGGCAGGCCGTAAGGCATGCGAACATAGCTGTGGGGTGGACCTCCGCAGCGCCCCACTTGCGAGGGCCAGAGGCGCTCCGTTGTGGCGATCTGATTGAGCCCTGGTACGTCGACGCAGACGCGCAGCCCACCATCCTCACCTGGATGTGGGGCCACGGCTGGCAAGCGGCGGCAACCTCTCATGATCCTTGTCTCCTGTAGCTCTTGAATGGCCTCGTCAACGAACTCTTGCTGGTCTGATCTTCCTCGCCTGGCTCCCTCTCGAGGGAAACGTGCTGCGAAGCACGCCTCCACATGGTGCCCAAGCGCCTCCCTCGTGACCCTGGCTAGGTCGATGGCCCTCCAGGTGAGAGCCCCCAAGCCCTACCCGAGGAGGGCGCTGGGCGCGCTTTCCTATGAGATGGATGGAGGGCCCTCCTGAGGAGGCACGGGCCCTGAGGGGCCTGCCTCCTGAGGGGCTGAGCCTGATGACGTCTTCTTCTTCTTGGGGGTGGTCTCAGGAAGCCTCCTGCTTCCGCGATCTGGGTCTTCTAGCGACGCGGCCTGAAAGGCTCGCTCCAGGGAACACACTACATCTCTCTCCTCACAGGGCACCGTGACGACGCCGCCACTTCCTGGCATCTTGAGGATGTTGTAGCCGTGGTGGGTCACGGCCATGAACTTGGCCAGCGCTGGGTACCCGAGGATGGCGTTGTACGGCAGGCGGATGTGGGCAACGTCGAAGTCGATGAGCTCGGTGCGGTAGTTGCTGCGAGCCCCGAAGGTGACAGGGAGGCCGACCTGCCCGATCGGGACTGTGGAACCATCGGTGATCCCGGAGAAAGGCCTGGTTGGCTGAAGGTGGTCATAGGGCACTTGGAGGTTGTTGAATGTTTCCACGGACAGGACGTTGAGCCCTGCCCCGCCATCGATGAGGGTCTTGGTGACCAGCACGTTGTTGATGACCGGGGAGCAGAGCATCGGGAGGACTCCTGCAGTGGCTGTGCACTTGAGCTGGTCTGCCGAGCTGAACGTGATGGGGCACGCCGACCACCTGAGGGGGCGCGTTGCTTCGAGCTTGGGGAGAACTGCATTCACTTCGCGGGCAAACTGCTTGAAGATACGTTGGGAGGCTGGGGCTTGAGCTCCGCCCAGGATGCAGGCGATCGCGCGCGGCTCCTGGAAGCCCCCAGCCCCCTCGTCTTGATGGCGGTCTTCGTTCCTCCTTGGTGGAGGCGGCAGCGGAGGCAGGCCTATGTTGCCATGAGGGCGATCCTCGCGAGGTTGGTCTCTCCAGTCTCCCTCGCGAGGCAAGTCCCGCCAGCGGTCCTCGCGAGGCTGGTCGCGCCACCCCTGGCGCGGGCCGCGGTCTTCCCGGCGCCCTGGGTTTCTTCCTCCTCCTCGGCCCTAGCCCCGGTCAGCACGGTCAGGGCGACGGCCGATCCTTCCTTCTCGTACGGCACGGAGCTCTTGACATTCGTTGGTGTTGTGGGTGTGGAGGTCATGGTACACACAGTACTGGCTGCCTCTGGAGGGTTCGGGCAGATCCTTGCCCCGCTTGGTGTCTGGTTCTGCCGCGAGGACGGCAGCCCCCTTGCGCTTCGCGTCCTTGGCTTTGGGCTTCTTCTATTCTGGGTCCGCGGCAGGCAGCTCGAGGAGGGAGAGACGTCCCTCCTCAGCCCTGGCGCACTTGTTTCCCAAGTTGAACAGCTCCAGGGAGGTGCAGAGGTCTTCATGCATCGCCAGCTCCTCCTTCATCTTGACGTCACGCACGCCGTCAGAGAAGGCGGAGATGATGGCCTCCTCGGACACCTTGGGGATCTTGAGGCACGCGCCGTTGAAGCGCTGTATGTACTTTTGCAGGGTCTCTCTGGGTTGTTGCTTGATGCGGCGCATGTCACTCACTGCGGGCGGCCGGTCGCGAGTACCTTGGAAGTTGGCGATGAACCGGGTGCGCATCTGGTCCCAGGAAGAGATCGTTCCTGGGGCCAGATTCAGGAGCCAGGTGCGCGCTCCTTCCTTCAGCGCCATGGGGAACCAGTTAGCCATGACCATCTCGTCCCCGTTGGTAGCCTCAATGCCCAGCTCATAGAGCTGGAGGAATTCCGCGGGATCAGTGGTGCCGTCGTAGCGAGGAGGCAGGTCGGGCTTGAACTTGCCGGGCCACGCGACGCTGCGCAGCTCAGTGGTGTAGGCGTGGCAGCCCGCGGTGGCCACGAAAGGCCTCGGTTGGTGGAGAGCTTGGTCTTGAGCATCCCCACGCGCTGCAGCTAGGAGTAGGGCGGGGTCTTGGCGTGCCGGAGCTGGAGCAGGGTCGCGGCGTGCCGGAGCAGGGAGCGCCCTGGCAGCCCCTTGCGGGAGAGGAACTTCTTGGCAGCTTCGCTCTTGCTGCGCTGGCGCCTGACGGAGCGGGTTCCGCCCAGGGACCAAGCGCCTTGGACCCATGGCATCTTCTTGGAGGGGAGGCGGCTGGTGCGCCTCTAGAGCTTCATTGCTCGCGTGGGGCGGAGTGCGGCGCAGAGGGACAGACGGAGCGGAAGAGCCCCCAGCGGCGCGGACAAGCTCGGCGACGCGGTCAAGCCATTCTTCGTAGACGTCGTTGACGGGACGGTAGCGCAGGAGCTCGTTTTCCGCGAGGAGCGCAGCCTGAGCCTCCAAGGGTGCACGGAGCGCACGGGACGAAGAACCGGCTGGAGCGAGTGATGGAGTGGCGGTGCGGCCGTCTTGCCGCACGGACGGGTGCTGAGATGATGCCTGCTGCTCGCCCCCCGCCGGGCCGGTGGCGGCGTTGACGGCGGGCGACGGGGAACGACGAGGACGCCCACCGACGGGGGCCGTCTGGGCGACGCGAGAGGCGATGGAGGCCCGGTGCTCGGCGCGGGCCCGACGAGCGTTAGACATTGATGCGACGGTCGGAGGAGAGCGGAGTGGTGGAAGACAAATTCTGGCGCACCCCTACCTGGTGCGCCAAATGTCGGATTTCGGGTTCCGGCAGACCCTTAAGGTTCGAACACTGGGGTGCGCACGGAAATCTCGCCTTCAACCTCTTCGTCTCGATGGGATCTAAACTACTAAAAGAGCTGCACGAAAGACACAAGATTTATACTAGTTCGGGCCACCGATGTGGTGTAATACCCTACTCCAGTGTGTGGTGGATCGATTGCCTCCTGGGGCTGGTGTGGATGAACAATACAAGGAAGAACAGCCTCGCGAGGGTCTGTTCTTGGCTATGGTGATGAACTGCTATGAAGAGTTCAATCACCTTTCTCTCTCTTTCTCTCTCAGATCCCGGACCGAACAACGAGGAATCGAACCCCTTGCTATGTGGGTGGCTAGTCCTATTTATAGAGGCCCTGGTCCTCTCCCCAAATATTGAGCGGGAAGGGATCCAACAATGGCGGGCTAATTTGAAGGGGGACAGCGAGTACATCTATCCTGACAAAAGCAGTCTTCGCCTGCCAAAGGCTCTGGTGATGACACCGCGCTGGGCTCCATGGTGACCTCCGTCTCGTAGTCCTCCTGGTCTTGGTCTCGTTGCACCGAAGTGGCAACCTTTGCCTGATGCCTCGGTACTCCGTGGATACGCTTGCCCCCTATGCACCAAAGAGGAAAGAGGGACGCTGCGCTGGCACCCGCCTGGTGCCCCGTGTCGTCATGGCTTGCGTCATGGGCACCTCGCGAGGTACCCCGCCTTGAGCTCTCCGCCTCCTCGCGAGCCAGCCTGACGAGGTTGTGCCTGAGGATGCGCCGCGTCGTCCGCCTCGTGAGGCTTGACCCCTCATGAGGGTCTTGAGCCTCGTGTTGATGAAGATGGGCCGCGCTGGGCCCCCACTTGAGCCACGCCGCAGGCCGCAAGCAGGCAAGTCTGGGGACCCCCATTCCCAGAACACCGACACGCCTCACCAAGGTGCTTATGGATGGAGGCAGCGGACTGAACCTCATTTATGAGGAAACCCTTCAAAAAATGGAAATAGACTGGAACCGCGTCGAGCGAAGCAGCACAACCTTTAGAGGAATAATCCCCAGTCGGGAAGCGCGCTGCACAGGAAAAATCACACTAGATGTGGTGTTCGGCACGCCGGATAATTATAGGTCCGAAGAAGTCACATTTCAGGTGGCCCCGTTTAAGAGCGGATATCACGCTTTACTAGGGCGGGAAGCATTCACAATCTTCCAAGCAATACCCCATTACGGGTACATGAAGCTTAAGATGCCCGGGCCGAATGGAATTATCACTCTAGCTAGTGATTCGGACATAGCACTCCGCGCCGAAAACAAGATGGCCGCATTAGCCCTTGAGGCGCTATCCGAAGCCTTAGCAGCCGAGGAACTGACTGCGCTGCGCTCCACGGTTAACAGGGATGATTTGATACTCAATAAGAGATCTAAATCCACATCCTTCGAGCCAGCTGACGAAATAGTCAAATTCCAGGTCCATCCAACGGACCCCAATAAAACAGCTTCCATCGGGGCACGACTGAACCCTGATGCAGACGCCGCACTGCGAGAGTTCCTACGAGAGAACTGGGACATCTTCGCCTGGCACCCTTCAGACATGCCAGGGATCCCACGCAGGCTGGCCAAACACAGCTTAATATCCTAAAAGGATTTAAACCTATCAAACAAACCCTTCTGCGATTTTCCGAACCCAAGAGACAGGCTATGGGAGAAGAGCTAGTCAAGCTATTGGAGGCCGGATTCATCAGAGACATAAAACATCCGGACTGGCTAGCAAACCTGGTGATGGTACCAAAGAAGGACAAATCCTGGCGCCTATGTGTCGATTTTAAAGACCTTACCAAGGCTTGCCCAAAGGATCCCTTCCCCCTCCCCCGTATCGATCAAATTATCGATGCCACCGCAGGACACGATTTGTTGCGTTTCCTCGACGCATACTCCGATTACCATCAAATCAAGATGGCAGAATCAGACCAAGCTGCAACAGCATTCATCACACCATACGACCCATTCTGCTTCAACACAATGCCCTTCGGGCTGAAAAACGCCGGCGCAACATACCAGCGCATGATCCAGACATGTCTGGCAAACCAGATCGGCAAAACAGTGGAGGCATATGTGGATGATGTGGTCGTCAAATCAAGACATGTCGAATCCCTAGTAAATGACTTGAGGCTTACATTTGATAACCTCCGAAAATACGACATCAAGCTCAACCCAGAAAAATGCGTCTTCGGCGTTCCAGCAGGAAAGCTCTTGGGCTTCATTGTATCCGGTAGAGGAATTGAAGCAAACCCAGCCAATATCCAAGCTTTGTGACAATTGGATGTCCCAAAGGACCTTAAACAAATACAAAAATTAATCGGGTGCGTGGCGGCTTTAAGCCGCTTCATCTCCCGCTTGGGAGAAAAGGCACTACCCCTTTATCGCCTCCTTCGGCGCACCGAACACTTCGAGTGGACGGATGCCGCCACGGCCGGACTTGATGAAATAAAAGCCATATTGGCAACAAACCCAGTCCTGGCCGCGCTAATCACCGGCGAACCAATGTTATTGTACATTGCAGCAACACACCAAGTTGTCAGCGCAGTGCTCATTGTCGAGCGGGAAACGGACGGACACAAATTCCCCCTTCAAAGGCCGGTCTACTACGTGTCCACTGTCCTCACTCCATGCAAATCACGGTACTCGCCTTATCAAAAGATTGCATACGCGGTATTCATGGCATCCCGAAAGCTACGACACTACTTTCAAGAGTGTTCCATAACAGTAGCCTCGGAAGTGCCACTAAACGATATTATCAACAACCACGATGCAATGGGCCGGATTGCAAAATGGGCCATCGAGCTTCTCCCGTTCGATATAACCTATAAGCCACGGCGAGCTATTAAATCGCAAGTTTTGGCCGACTTCGTCGCAGAATGGATGGAGGCCGAGCTCCCTAAAGAGTACGACACATATTCAAATTGGATTATGCATTTCGATGGCTCCAAAATGTTGGCCGGACTGGGGGCCGGCATCGTCCTGACGTCCCCCACAGGAGACACAGTCCAATATGTGCTCCAAATCATGTACACGGATTCCAACAATGCAGCCGAATATGAGGCCCTCCTACATGGCCTCTGGATAGCAGTATCCATGGGTATCGAGCGCCTAGAGGTACGCGGGGATTCAAACCTCGCGATATCCCAAATAAATGGAGACTTCGACGCCAAGGACCCAAAAATGGCAGCTTACGGTGACGCCGTCCTAAAAATGTCAGCTCGGTTCGAAGGGCTGGAGTTTCACCATATAGCCCGAGAAAACAATCAAGCGGCGGACGTCCTAGCACGCATCGGAGCAAAACGTGATGCAGTCCCCCCAATGTCTTTTTGGAAAGATTGTTCCAGCCATCCGTAGCATGGGAGGGGGAACCCGCAAATAACAGCCCGAACCCAGCCGCACCACTCGACGCCGAACAATCTGACACAATTGGAGGCTCTGCCAACGAAATTACACCTTCAGCCCACGTAATAATGGCAGTTATCCCCCCGTGGACAGAACCATTCCTAGCTTACCTTACTAGGCAGGAACTCCCGGAGGACCAAAACAAGGCCCGCTGCATAGTGCGGCGATCTAAGGCCTATAGAGTCCATGAGGGAGAACTTTATAAGAAAAGCACTACCGGAGTCCTTCAAAGGTGCATCTCCGAAGAGGAAGGGCGGAACCCCCTGGCTGAAATTCATGCCGGACTCGGTGGTCACCACGCCGCTGCTCGGTCCCTTGTTAGCAAGGCTTTCCGTACAGGCTTTTACTGGCCGACGGCCCAAGCAGACGCTCGGGACCTAGTCCAACGATGCGCTGGTTGCCAACTTTTTGCCAACCGAAGCCATATGCCACCCACCGCACTCCAAACTATACCCATCACCTGGCCTTTTGCGGTCTGGGGGCTTGACATGGTCGGACCCCTTAAAGGTGGAACCCATAGGAAAAAATACTTACTGGTCATGGTGGATAAGTTCACCAAATGGATAGAAGCCAAGCCTGTTAAAACGGCCGAATCCGGACCTGTGATAGACTTCATATCCAGGGTTGTACACCGTTATGGCGTCCCCCACAGCATCATAACCGACAACGGTACAAATTTTACCGCCGACGAGGTAAAACTCTGGTGCAAAAACATGGGCATCAAGCTCGATTATGCTTCCGTCTATCACCCACAAACCAACGGCCAGGTCGAACGTGCAAATGGTCTTATCATGAGCGGCATCAAACCCACACTGGTGCAGTCCCTCAAGGAATCTAACACACACTGGGTAGAGGAGCTCGATGTTGGGGAACATAGTAATTTCGAAAATTTTCCTACGCACACGCAAGATCATGGTGATGCATAGCAATGAGGGGGAGAGTGTTGTCTACGTACCAAAGCAGACCGACTGCGGAAGCGATCACACAACATAGAGGAAGTAGTCGTACGGCTTCTTCCCGATCCGACCGATCCAAGCACCGTTACTCCGGCACCTCCGAGTTCTTAGCACACGTTCAGCTCGATGATGATCCTCGGGCTCCGATCCAGCAAAGCCTCGAGGAAGAGTTCCGTCAGCACGACGGCGTGGTGACGATCTTGATGTACTGCCGACGCAGGGCTTCGCCTAAGCACTGCAACGGTATGATCGAGGTGGAATTTGGTGGCAGGGGGCACCACACACGGCTAAGGAACGATCTCAAGGATCAACTTGTGTGTATTGGGGTGTCCCCTGCCCCCGTATATAAAGGATGAGAGGGGGAGGGCTGGCCGGCCAAGTGGAGGGAGGCGCAGGAGGAGTCCTACTCCTACCGGGAGTAGGACTCCCCCCTCCAATCCTAGTCCAACTAGGAATCCTTAAAGGGGAGAGAGACAGAGAGGTGGCCGGCCCCTCTCCTAGTCCTAATAGGACTAGGGAGAGGGGAGGAGGCGCAGCCCTATGTGGGCTGCCCTCTCACCTTTCCACTAAGGCCCATGTTGGCCCATTTGGCTCCCGGGGGGTTCCGGTAACCCTCCCGGTAATCCGGTAAAATCCCGATTTCACCCGGAACACTTCCGGTGTCCAAACATAGGCTTCCAATATATCAATCTTTATGTCTCGACCATTTCGAGACTCCTCGTCATGTCCGTGATCACATCCGGGACTCCGAACAACCTTCGGTACATCAAAATGCATAAACTCATAATAACTGTCATCGTAACGTTAAGCGTGCGGACCCTACGGTTCGAGAACAATGTAGACATGACCGAGACACGTCTCCGGTCAATAACCAATAGCGGGACCTGGATGCCCATATTGGCTCCTACATATTCTACGAAGATCTTTATCGGTCAGACCGCATAACAACATACATTGTTCCCTTTGTCATCGGTATGTTACTTGCCCGAGATTCGATCGTCGGTATCCAATACCTAGTTCAATCTCGTTACTGCCAAGTCTCTTTACTCGTTCCGTAATACATCATCCCGCAACTAACTCATTAGTTGCAATGCTTGCAAGGCTTAAGTGATGTGCATTACCGAGAGGGCCCAGAGATACCTCTCGGACAATCGGAGTGACAAATCCTAATCTCGAAATACGCCAACCCAACATCCACCATTGGAGACACCTGTAGTACTCCTTTATAATCACCCAGTTACGTTGTGACGTTTGGTAGTACCCAAAGTGTTCCTCCGGTAAACGGGAGTTGCATAATCTCATAGTCATAGGAACATGTATAAGTCATGAAGAAAGCAATAGCAACATACTAAACGATCGGGTGCTAAGCTAATGGAATGGGTCATGTCAATCAGATCATTCAACTAATGATGTGACCTCGTTAATCAAATAACAACTCTTTGTTCATGGTTAGGAAACATAACCATCTTTGATTAACGAGCTAGTCAAGTAGAGGCATACTAGTGACACTCTGTTTGTCTATGTATTCACACATGTATTATGTTTCCGGTTAATACAATTCTAGCATGAATAATAAACATTTATCATGATATAAGGAAATAAATAATAACTTTATTATTGCCTCTAGGGCATATTTCCTTCAGTCTCCCACTTGCACTAGAGTCAATAATCTAGTTCACATCGCCATGTGATTTAACAGCAATAGTTCACATCACCATGTGATTAACACCCATAGTTCACATCGTCATGTGACCAACACTCAAAGGGTTTACTAGAGTCCGTAATCTAGTTCACATATCTATGTGATTAACACCCAAAGAGTACTAAGGTGTGATCATGTTTTGCTTGTGAGATAATTTTAGTCAACGGGGGTGTCACATTCAGATCCGTGAGTATTTTGCAAGTTCTATGTCTACAATGCTCTATACGGAGCTACTCTAGCTAATTGCTCCCACTTTCAATATGTATCCAGATTGAGACTTTAGATTCATCTGGATCAGTGTCAAAAACTTGCATCGACGTAACCCTTTACGACGAACCTTTTTGTCACGTCCATAATCGAGAAACATATCCTTATTTCACTAAGGATAATTCTGACCGCTGTCCAGTGATCTACTCCTAGATCACTATTGTATTCCCTTGCCAAATCAGTGCAGGGTATACAATAGATCTGGTATACGGCATGACATACTTTATAGAACCTATGGCCAAGGCATAGGGAATGACGTTCATTCTCTTTCTATCTTCTGCCGTGGTCGGGCTTTTGAGTCTTACTCAACTTCACACCTTGTAATACAGGCAAGAACTCTTTCTCTGACTGCTCCATTTTGAACTACTTCAAAATCTTGTCAAGGTATGTATTTATTGAAAAAACTTATCAAGCATCTTGATCTATCTCTATAGATCTTGATGCTCAATATGTAAGCAGCTTCATCGAAGTCTTTCTTTGAAAAACTCCTTTCAAACACTCCTTTATGCTTTACAGAATAATTCTACATTATTTCCGATCAACAATATGTCATTCACATATACTTATCAGAAATGTTGTAGTTCTCCCACTCACTTTCTTGTAAATACAGGCTTCACCGCAAGTCTGTATAAAACTATATGCTTTGATCAACTTATCAAAGCATGTATTCCAACTCTGAGATGCTTGTACCAGTCCATAGATGAATCGCTGGAGCTTGCATATTTTGTTAGCACCTTTAGGATTGACAAAACCTTCTTGTTGCATCAAATACAACTCTTCTTTAATAAATCCATTAAGGAATGCAGTTTTGTTTATCCATTTGCCAGATTTCATAAAATGCGGCAATTGCTAACATGATTCGGACAGACTTAAGCATAGATACGATTGAGAAACTCTCATCGCAGTCAACACTTTGAACTTGTCGAAAACCTTTTGCGACAATTCTGGCTTTGTAGATAGTAACACTACTATCAACGTCCGTCTTCCTCTTGAAGATCCATTTATTTTTATGGCTTGCCGATCATCGGGCAAGTCAACCAAAGTCCATACTTTGTTCTCATACATGGATCATATCTCAGATTTCATGGCTTCAAGCCACTTTGCGGAATCTGGGCTCACCATCGCTTCTTCATAGTTCGTAGGATCATCATGATCTAGTAGCATGACTTCCAGAACAGGATTACCGTACCACTCTGGCGCGGATCTTTACTCTGGTTGATCTACGAGGTTCAGTAGTGTCTTGTTCTGAAGTTTCATGATCATCATCATTAGCTTCCTCACTAACTGGTGTAGGTGTCACAGAAACATTTTTCTGTGATGTACTACTTTCCAATAAGGGAGCAGGTACAGTTACCTCGTCAAGTTCTACTTTCCTCCCACTCACTTCTTTCGAGAGAAACTCCTTCTCCAGAAAGTTTCCGAATTTAGCAACAAAAAGTCTTGCCTTCGGATCAGTGATAGAAGGTGTATCCAACAGTTTCCTTTGGATATCCTATGAAGATGCTCTTCTCCGATTTGAGTTTTGAGCTTATCAGGATGAAACTTTTTCATATAAGCATCGCAACCCCAAACTTTAAGAAACGACAATTTTGGTTTCTTGCCAAACCATAGTTCATAAGGCGTCGTCTCGACGGATATAGATGGTGCCCCTTTTTTAACGTGAATGCAGCTGTCTCTAATGCATGACCCCAAAAACAATAGTGGTAAATCGGTAAGAGACATCATAGATTGCACTATATCCAATAAAGTACGGTTATGACGTTCGGACACACCATTATGATGTGGTGTTCCAGGTGGCATGAGTAGTGAAACTATTTCACATTGTTTTAACTGAAGACCAAACTCGTAACTCAAATATTTGTCTCCGCGATCAGATCGTAGAAACTTTATTTTCTTGTCATGATGATTTTTCACTTCACTCTGAAATCCTTTGAACTTTTCAAATGTTTCAGACTTATGTTTCATTAAGTAGATATACTCATATCTGCTCAAATCATCTGTGAAGATCAGAAAATAATGATACTTGTCATGAGCCTCAATATTCATCGGACCACATACATCAGTATGTATGATTTCCAACAAATCTTTTGCTTGCTCCATTGTTCCGAAGAACAGAGTCTTAGTCATCTTGCCCATGAGGCATGGTTCGCAAGCATCAACTGATCCATAATCAAGTGATTCCAAAAGCCCATCAGCATGGAGTTTCTTCATGCGCTTTACACCAATATGACCTAAACGGCAGTGCCACAAATAAGTTGCACTATCATTATTAACTTCGCATCTTTTTGGTTTTAATATTATGAATATGTGTATCACTAAGATCGAGATCCAATGAACTATTTTCATTGGGTGTGTAACCATATAAGGTTTTATTCATGTAAACAGAACAACAATTTATTCTCTTACTTTAATGAATAACCGTATTGCAATAAACATGATCAAATCATATTCATGCTCAACGCAAAAACCAAATAACACTTATTTAGGTTCAACACTAATCCCGAAAGTATAGGGAGTGTGCGATGATGATCATATCAATCTTGGAACCACTTCCAACACACATCGTCACTTCACCCTTAACTAGTCTCTGTTTATTCTGCAACTCCCGTTTCGAGTTACTACTCTTAGCAACTGAACTAGCATCAAATACTAAGGGGTTTCTATAAACACTAGTAAAGTACACATCAATAACATGTATATCAAATATACTTATGTTCACTTTGCCATCCTTCTTATCCGCCAATCACTTGGGGTAGTTCCGCTTCTAGTGACCAGTCCCTTTGCAGTAGAAGCACTTAGTCTCAGGCTTAGGATCAGACTTGGGCTTCTTCACTTGAGCAGCAACTTGCTTGCCGTTCTTCTTGAAGTTCCCCTTCTTTCCTTTGCCCTTTTTCTTGAAACTAGTGGTCTTGTCAACCATCAACACTTGATGTTTTTCTTTGATTTCTACCTTCATTGATTTCAGCATCACGAAGAGCTTGGGAGTTGTCTCCGTTATCCCTTGCATATTATAGTTCATCACGAAGTTCTACTAACTTAGTGATGGTGACTAGAGAATTCTGTCAATCACTATCTTATCTGGAAGATTAACTCCCACTTGATTCAAGCGATTGTAGTACCCAGACAATCTGAGTACATGCTCACTAGTTGAGCGATTCTCCTCCATCTTTTAGCTATAGAACTTGTTGGAGACTTCATATCTCTCAACTCGGGTATTTGCTTGAAATATTAACTTCAACTCCTGGAACATCTCATATGGTCCATGACGTTCAAAACGTCTTTGAAGTCCTGATTCTAAGCTGTTAAGTATGGTGCACTAAACTATCAAGTAGTCATCATATTGAGCTAGCCAAACGTTCATAACGTCTGTATCTGCTCCTGCAATAGGTCTGTCACCTAGCGGTGCATCAAGGACATAATTCTTCTGTGCAGCAATGAGGATAAACCTCAGATCACGGATCCAATCCGCATCATTGCTACTAACATCTTTCAACACAATTTTCTCTAGGAACATATCAAAAATAAACACAGGGAAGCAACAATGCGAGCTATTGGTCTACAACATAATTTGCAAAATACTACCAGGACTAAGTTCATGATAAATTTAAGTTCAATTTAATCATATTACTTAAGAACTCCCACTTAGATAGACATCCCTCTAATCCTCTAAGTGATCACGTGATCCAAATCAACTAAACCATAACCGATCATCACGTGAGATGGAGTAGTTTTCAATGGTGAACATCGTCATGTTGATCATATCTACTATATGGTTCACGCTCGACCTTTCGGTCTCCGTGTTCCGAGGCCATATCTGTATATGCTTGGCTCGTCAAGTATAACCTGAGTATTCTGCGTGTGCAACTGTTTTGCACCCGTTGTATTTGAACGTAGAGCCTATCACACCCGATCATCACGTGGTGTCTCAGCACGAAGAACTTTTGCAACGGTGCATACTCAGGGAGAACACTTCTTGATAATTTAGTGAGAGATCATCTTATAATGCTACCGTCAATCAAAGCAAGATAAGATGCATAAAAAGATAAACATCACATGCAATCAATATAAGTGATATGATATGGCCATCATCATCTTGTGCTTTGTGATCTCCATCTCCGAAGCACCGTCATGATCACCATCGTCACCGGCGCGACACCTTGATCTCCATCGTAGCATCGTTGTCGTCTCGCCAATCTTATGCTTCCACGACTATCACTACCGCTTAGTAATAAAGTAAAGCATTACATCGCGATTGCATTGCATACAATAAAGCGACAACCATATGGCTCCTGCCAGTTGCCGATAACTCGGTTACAAAACATGATCATCTCATACAATAAAATCAGCATCATGCCTTGACCATATCACATCACAACATGCCCTGCAAAAACAAGTTAGACGTCCTCTACTTTGTTGTTGCAAGTTTTACGTGGCTGCTACGGGCTTAAGTAAGAACTCATCTCAGCTACGCATCAAAACCACAACGATAGTTCGTCAAATAGACTCCGTTTTAACCTTCTCAAGGACCGGGCGTAGCCACACTTGGTTCAACTAAAGTTGGAGAAACAGTCTTCCGCAAGCCATCTATGTGCAAAGCACGTCGAGGGAACCGGTCTCGCGTAAGAGTACGCGTAAGGTTGGTCCGGATCGTCTCGTCCAACAATACCGCTGAACCAAAGTATGACATGCTGGTAGGCAGTATGACTTGTATCGCCCACAACTCACTTGTGTTCTACTCGTGCAATAATATCAAACCATAAAAACCTAGGCTCGGATGCCACTGTTGGGGAACGTAGTAATTTCGAAAATTTTCCTATGCACACGCAAGATCATGGTGATGCATAGCAACGAGGGGGAGAGTGTTGTCTACGTACCAACGCAGACCGACTGCGGAAGCGATCACACAACATAGAGGAAGTAGTCGTACGGCTTCTTCCCGATCCGACCGATCCAAGCACCGTTACTCCGGCACCTCCGAGTTCTTAGCACACGTTCAGCTCGATGACGATCCTCGGGCTCCGATCCAGCAAAGCGTCGAGGAAGACTTCCGTCAGCACGACGGCGTGGTGACGATCTTGATGTACTGCCGACGCAGGGCTTCGCCTAAGCACTGCAGCGGTATGATCGAGGTGGAATTTGGTGGCAGGGGGCACCGCACACGGCTAAGGAACGATCTCAAGGATCAACTTGTGTGTATTGGGGTGTCCCCTGCCCCCGTATATAAAGGATGAGAGGGGGAGGGCTGGCCGGCCAAGTGGAGGGAGGCGCAGGAGGAGTCCTACTCCTACCGGGAGTAGGACTCCCCCCTCCAATCCTAGTCCAACTAGGAATCCTTAAAGGGGAGAGAGAGAGAGGTGGCCGGCCCCTCTCCTAGTCCTAATAGGACTAGGGAGAGGGGAGGAGGCACAGCCCTATGTGGGCTGCCCTCTCACCTTTCCACTAAGGCCCATGTTGGCCCATTTCGCTCCCGGGGGGTTCTGGTAACCCTCCCGGTAATCCGGTAAAATCCCGATTTCACCCGGAACACTTCCGGTGTCCAAACATAGGCTTCCAATATATCAATCTTTATGTCTCGACCATTTCGAGACTCCTCGTCATGTCCGTGATCACATCCGGGACTCCGAACAACCTTCGGTACATCAAAATGCATAAACTCATAATAACTGTCATCGTAACGTTAAGCGTGCGGACCCTACGGTTCGAGAACAATGTAGACATGACCGAGACACGTCTCCGGTCAATAACCAATAGCGGGACCTGGATGCCCATATTGGCTCCTACATATTCTACGAAGATCTTTATCGGTCAGACCACATAACAACATACATTGTTCCCTTTGTCATCGGTATGTTACTTGCCCGAGATTCGATCGTCGGTATCCAATACCTAGTTCAATCTCGTTACTGGCAAGTCTCTTTACTCGTTTCGTAATACATCATCCCGCAACTAACTCATTAGTTGCAATGCTTGCAAGGCTTAAGTGATGTGCATTACCGAGAGGGCCCAGAGATACCTCTCCGACAATCGGAGTGACAAATCCTAATCTCGAAATACGCCAACCCAACATCCACCATTGGAGACACCTGTAGTACTCCTTTATAATCACCCAGTTACGTTGTGACGTTTGGTAGTACCCAAAGTGTTCCTCCGGTAAACGGGAGTTGCATAATCTCATAGTCATAGGAACATGTATAAGTCATGAAGAAAGCAATAGCAACATACTAAACGATCGGGTGCTAAGCTAATGGAATGGGTCATGTCAATCAGATCATTCAACTAATGATGTGACCTCGTTAATCAAATAACAACTCTTTGTTCATGGTTAGGAAACATAACCATCTTTGATTAACGAGCTAGTCAAGTAGAGGCATACTAGTGACACTCTGTTTGTCTATGTATTCACACATGTATTATGTTTCCGGTTAATACAATTCTAGCATGAATAATAAACATTTATCATGATATAAGGAAATAAATAATAACTTTATATTGCCTCTAGGGCATATTTCCTTCACTCGACTCCGTGCTATGGGGGCTGCAGACCACGCCAAATCGCACCACCGGGTACACACCATTTTTTATGGTGTACGGCGTAGAAGCAGTTCTGCCCTGCGACATAATTCATGACTCACCTAGAGTGCGCATGTACGAAGTAAGAGAAGCCGAGCTCGATCGGCAAGACAACTTGGACGCCTTGGAGGAGGGGCACGATGTGGCAAAAGCCCGTTCCGCATTTTATCAACAGCAGGCCCGAAGATATCAAAGCAGAGAAGTACGGGCCAAAAATTACAATGTTGGCGAACTAGTTCTACGCCTGCTGGATAAGAAAAATGACAAACTCAAGCCCAAGTGGGAAGGTCCATTCATAATCGACCAAGTCTTGACTGGTGGGGTGTACCGCCTGCGAGATGCGTCGAACAACCGACTCGAGCCGAACCCGTGGAACGCCACCCGTCTCCGAAGATTCTATGCCTAGCGCCGGACTCTTTGTTCGTCTCCTTCCTCTGTCCATCCCTTTTAGTATTTTTCTGTCTTACATTTCTCTCCTTCCCACTTTTTTTTCTTTCATAGCCCTTAAAGGCTCACCTAGTGATGCGCCACTCGCGCTCATTAAACCTGGGGGCTTCTTTAACAGAAGCTTATTTATACGGGCTTCACGCCCAACACATGCGTCAAACTTCCGCATGTACCTTTTTTCTTCACCATTATATGCATCGATATGACTTAAGTTTTGGCCAAGCTGGGTTGCCTGGCTCCTGTGCTTACCCCTACGTTCCCGATTGTTCGGCTAGGCGGTAAAGGGAGCACCTCTGCGATTGTTACTGCTGGGTCAGCCGGATGTGTACCTCAGGCTGGGTGAAGCCGAAAGCTAGCGTTCTTAAGGGAATATTCGGTCGATGAAATAAAAGATGATCTTTTTACTCATTTTATGCACCCCCAGATGCCTTTTTTCTGCGTCTCTTCATGCAGTCCGGACATGCACCTTAGGGCATGCCTCCCAGCGAAAGGAACCCTTAATGGAACTATTCTCTCTGGAAGATGTTTCTTACTAACCATGTAATATAACATAACTAGTTGGGCACTTGTCTGATAAAGCAGTGATGACCCCTACGCCTGGTCTCCATGCATACCCCGGTTCTTATATAACCGCTAGGGTATTTGGACACACTCCGGACCGTCAGGTACCGAGGTTGAAGCGAAAAGGTCGGCAACGACAAACAATCTACAATCCGGCTAGAAGGCATTACACATGTCAATTCAAAATTACACAGTCATTCTGACTGATTGTATTCCTCTTCTATACCATCTAATAGGCTGTCTAATTTACAGTCCTGTTGGGAATACTTCGCGGCCAACTCTACTTGGCCGTATACTAAGCTTACAGGGATCTCCTTCCCGTCAGGCCCCACTGGTCCGACCTCGGCCATGTGGTTTGGGCCAGACTTCGTAAAATGGGTCTTCACCATGGACCAGGCCTCCCTAGCGCCTTGTCGGCAGGACGATATCTTCCACAACCAGAAGCGCCGCCGAGCTCCCTTCAGCTTCTCCGCAAGCTCTCCAAGGTCCTCGGGCACGGAGTGGGCAGACCATAAGGCTTGGGCAATATCCCGCATCGCCTACCGTATTCGCTTGTATAGTTGCAAGAGTTCGGGAAGAAGGTCACCCGTAGAACCGGGCATCTCCTCTGCAGGACGACCTGTGAGCATACCTACAGACATTACTCTGTTAGTCGACTTCCTCGCCGAACTCTTTTTTCAAAGTTCGTTCAAGCACTTATTAAAAATGCCGCATCGAAGCCGCTGATTCTCCTTCATGGAGTCTGACAGCTGGCCACGAACATATTTAAGTTCGACGTCCAGCTTGGTGTTGGCATCCTGAAGATCATTCTTCTCTCGCCTCACCTTTGTCAACGTACTCTCACCGGCCTTTAGCTGGCGTAAGAGTTGTTGCTTGTCCGGATCGAGTCCGGCGCCATCTGCAATATGATTTGTCAGATTTGCACCCACACTGCACAATACTAATCTTTCGAAGTGTATCTTACCTGAGGGGGTCTCTTTGGGCTCCCCTGCTGCGGCTAGTGCGGCCTCTAGTTGGGCCTTGCACTTTTCCAGCTCCTGGGACAGTACGATATTCTTCTCTGTAAGAAGCTGCATATTAAATGATCCTTAAATCAGTTGCTCTAACTGCTTCAAGTCTCGGGGGCTACTGGCATATATATATATATCTAACCAAAATTTTCTTACCTGTATGTCTTTTACATACTGCTCCGTGGCTCTGGCTAAACCATTTTGAGCGGCACGAAGGTACGCATCTCCTGAATTAAAGGCATCTAAAACCTCTTGGGAGAAACAAGCGTCGCGTAGAATTGTCCGGCGACGCCTGTGGTTCATGGCACTCTCCACTTCAGAATTTGTGGCAGACAGCATGTCCGCATCCTCTGTCGGAGGAGCATCCGGTGCGCGCCTTGTGCTCGCCTCCGCTTCCTGGCCAGACATTGGAGCCTGGCTGGTGGAGGTGCGATTGGTAACCTCTCCGGATGCAGTCCGGCGAGATCTCTTCATTCTAAAGATAGCACGAACATTAACATGCCCAGACAGAATAACTCTAGGGAAACAGAGGGCGCACTATACCTTTGCGTCGGCATCTCAGTCCGGACTTCATTCCTTTTTGCCCCACGGGGCCCTGCGGCCCCTTGTTGGCTAGCCGCCGCAGGTTTGGCCTCCTGCCTCGGAAATCTCCCCTGTAAAACATGGCTGTCGTCAGAAACACCGGGCTACGTGAGGGTGGAATCTCTTTCAAGGGAATAAGACCCCGGTTTCTGTACAGTCTACCCCTTTCAACCTAGATGCTGATTTTCCCCCTTTCAACCTAGATGCGGGTTCAATGTCTACTCTCTTGGACAGTACAGTCTCCCTTCCTTTCCTTATTCAACCCAGAAATGGATTAGTCTGCATGAAGTAGGGTTTCCTTTAATAGTGCAAATTATGGTTTTCGTCTGCGTGGCCAGCAAAGCAAAGGATAGCAAATTGGGAAGATGGTGGAGTGGAAAAAGATCCACATGCAACGACATGGCAGATGGGGCAATAGAACAAGGTTATGGTTCGAAAAGAGGTAGCATACCTGAGGGTCGGCGGGAAGTGGCTTTGCTCGTGGTTGTCGTCCTCCGCACACACTACCGCAGCGAGCTTGGGGACGGAGGCCATCCCGTGCGGGCGCTACGTCTGAGAGGACGGCCTTGTCATTAGTGCGTGACCTCGCTCGCCGATGACGAGTGCATCAACGCTGCACATCCTTTTCTTCCCCGGCGGATCTTTGACCACCGGTGAGGAGGGAGAGAGGGGCCGTCTTTTTTAGATCTAGAGAGAGGGTGGTAGTGTGAGAAGCAAGTGGGCAGCCCTTAGCAAGAAAGCTCTCAAGCTCTAGCCTATATATTTTTTTATACTACTAGTACTGGAGGTGGAGTAGTGGTAGAGTAGTTTATATTTTCTCTGCGTACAGTACCAGTTAGTCGTGCTTCAAAACTGATCGGCACGCCATTAAAAAAATAAAGGTCGATAACTAATGCGGCACCTCGGGCCAACGCAGCCAGATCGCATTTTGCACGAGAAATTACACACCATGTTTCGTTGACATGTGGTCCCGTTCCAACATATCAGTGAGACGACGGCGAGTAGTAGGAGTATTTCCGAACGGACGTGTAGGCCGGGGCGCCTCTTCGTGAACCGCGGCAAACTCACAACCGTCCACCGACTCTTCGCCTTTCCCTCTCGATTTGGAACTGTTGTCGCGTGCTCTTCCTCTCCCTCCTCCATTTTCCTTCAGCCCTTCACCCTTTCTTCTGCCATTGTTCGATCATCTTTTCCATGGAGGGAACAGGCCAGAAACGACCCCGTTATTCTTGCCCCAATCTGAAAGATGACATGGTGGAGGAACTCATTGATCGGTGCGACGTCATCACCTCGGCTAGCATGGCAGGTTCGTTCAAGCCCATTCTCTACTCAACTAATAACATTATTACAAAGAACCCAAGAGTCAAGGAGCAGTTTGATCTCCCCTATCTTCTTCGCCATGACCCTGATGATGACTGGCACCGACACGATGGAGGCCTCACCCTGTGCAAGTTGATGCCGCTTGATAATGATACGTATGATGTTAAGATGCCATCACTTGAGGGCAAGGCTTGGGCGGGCGCAAATGGAGATTGGGTTGTTTACATTGGGTCCAACTGCGAGTGGGAACTTGTGAATGTGTACACTCGTCACCGGGTTCCACTTCCAAAACTCTCAGCACACTGCACAGAGGTTGAGCACACCGGTAATGTATGCACGTTCAAATACGATCACGATGACTGTATTCTATGGAAGATAGCAATTTGTCGAGTTCCCAACTGCTCTTGGAATTACAGCAACTATGATGTTGTTGCTATCTTCGACAAGCTTGTTGCCGTCCTTGATGGTTTCACTCGATGGATATTGCTTAAAAATCAGTTTCTGTACATGGATGAGTAATGTGATGCAATTCAATACGAGGGCCTTGTGTTTGATGCCACCACTCGTGGCACTGTTTTTGCATGGCATCCTCATAGTTTCGGTACGTTTGTCTTCCACCGTAATTATAATTGTTTCATCCACATGCATGCGGGTTAGCAAGTTTCCCTTTACTAATTAACCTTCTTCTTGTGTTTCCAAGGTCCTGTGAACATCCCACCACCTATACTTGAAAAGTTTTATAACCAAGGGGGAGATGACGATGGTGATGATCACGAGCATGAGGACAAGCAGCGCCCATATACTCTGTGGCGCCTGGCAACTAATTCCTATGGATCACCTCTTCTTGTGTGTATACAGCCCACTGATGATGTTACTGCTAAGGAAGCAGGTGTCTCCCATGGTCGCACTCTCCGGACCTATTCCAACACCCGTTGCATGGTATTCGGGATGGATACTAGTGTGCCAGTGCCAAATCCTTCTCCCTGGTACATAATTGATAGTCTTGGAGAAAACTCGCTCTTCCTTGGACAAAACTATCCAATGATGGTGAAAGGCGATCCAAATGCTATTGACACATTTATGAGAAGCAACTGTGTCTATACCTCGGACATTTGTGTGGTTCCCTACCCTGGTAGGGATATAGTAGGCCGCTTCAGCCTGGATGATCAGTCCTGCGTTGGTTTCCAGATCGACAATCGATGGCCCGTCCTAGAGAATCACTTGTGGTTCAAAGCAAGCGTTTCCAACGCCGAGGAATGGTTGAGTTGAAGTTCATTTCATTGCTTGTTATTTGTTGTGTGGTGAAAACTTTAGTATTTATAATGTATCCTCATTGTCGATGTGGGTTGATGACCTGTTGTATGTAATAAAATGATATGCCTGTGATAAACTTACTAAATTTATGAATGGCTTTCGAGTCGCTTCTCTGAGTGAGTGGTGCGACGAGGCAAAAAAATATTTTCTGAATACATAATTGTACGTGCATTGCAACAGGTTATCGGATGAGGCCAATCAACAATAGTAGTACACTATTTGTACTAGCTTCACATGCTTCGCGCGTCGGGCGGGTGTTTTTTACTGTAGCCATATGTTAATGTGTTCGTTGTACGTAACCAGCACCTCGAATCCTCGATACTAGTACAATACTATATAGTAGGAGTAAGTAGTAGGAGTAGTAGGGTGGCATGGGCCAGAACAAGCATTCACGTCCAGGAGTACGACACACGCCACCACCACGACATCCATCTGACACCATATTATTTCTTGGAGTCCGTGCTAGAGCAATCTCTTCAACCTTGTCGTTTCTCTAACTTCATCCATCGCACAGCGGGCGAGGTGGGGGTTTGCCGATAGTCGGTTTCCTTAACTGCGGTCCCACTTGTAAGGCCAACTCCAACGCATGACCCCAAACACACCTCCATTTTGCACGAACTCCAATGATAATTTTGACTAGAAAAGCAAGACCAAAGAAAACAAGAACCACAAGAATACATTTTACTACTCCTATAAGTTGTATTAGTGCCTTCTCGATGCATTCATTGTTGATCTGCGGAGGCTCGATCTTGCGTGCTTCTTTCTTCTTCGAGTGTAAAGAAGTAGACGTTGCTTCCTCGCTTCTAGTCTCATGTCTAGCCTCTACTCTAGTAGGAGTGTCAACAAGTGCACTAATCTCATCTCTAGCCTCTGTGCTAGCTAAAAGTGATAGAACATCTACTAAATTGCGCTCTATCAATATATGGATGTACTCTTCTTCCCAATACAAAAACTTGCATCCATTATTCTCCCTCCGTTGCACAATACATGCCTTCTATTTGTCAAAATATATATGTATCTAGACATGTCTTAGTATATAGGTACATCCATTTTTGGACAAATGGAAGTCAAGTATTTTGGAACGGAGGGAGTACACAATAAATTTTTTAAGTTAGCACAACTAGTCTAATCCGAGAGCAGAACCGAAGATTTGGTCGGGTTCTTCCTCCTTTTGCCGACACGTGGGACATCCAGCATCCAGGTCGTGTCATGAAAGAAAATAGAGTGGTAGTTGAAGCCACGAGATGTGCATCTTGGGTTAAACTGTAAATAGAATCTTACTACTCTTGAGTAACTCCAAAAGCGCCCACCGAAGATCTTTATTAGATTTGTTTTTCATCACCAGCACGTCGAGGTGAAAGATGTGTAGGTTCAGTGGGTCCTCTTGCGTTTTCACTGACATGTGGGGCCGCATGTGAGCAAACAGACGATGGGCTCCGCGCGTCCGCTGGCTGGCTGAGAAGAGAGATAGAGGAGGGTTGAGCATGGACTGCAGGAAATTTGTTCTACGTACCTCGATATAGGCTCGATATAGTGGGGTGGCATGGGCCATAACTAGCATTCACGTCTAGCAGTGCGACACACGCCACCCACACGAGTCCCATCCGACACCAATTTTCTTGGAGTCCGTGCTACAGCCATCTCTTCTCCCTCCTGTTTTCTCAGCCATCGCGCGGTGGGCGGGGTGGGGGTTTGCCGATAGTCGGTTTGCTCAACTGCGGTCCCACTTGTAAGTGATAATGCAACACCGCACGCATTCCCGCTTGAGCGGCGTGCCAGACCAACCGTGTGGGGGTGCGACACGAACACGGTAGTCTTTTCCTTTTGAACTTGTAACTTGTAAATTTGGTTCTGCTCCATGGCGCGACCGATAGATAGAAAATAACGATTTTGCCTAGAGTAATGAGAAGTTTGGTTCTGGCGCCGTTCATGCACGGAGTACGTATGAAAATTATGAAGTTAATGCGAAAGGTAAGATAATTACTGTAGTATCATATACTACTACATGGATTTGATGGAAAGATAAAAATACATACGGATCCATCAACGTTCAACGACATCCTCACGCCCTAGTGCACCGGGTCACCAACCGACGTGTGAGGAGCGGCAACATTGGCGGCGAGCTCAACGTGCTTCTGAACAGTGCTGTCCAAGGTTGCCCTGCGCTCCAAGAAGGCCAGCATCCTATCGTCCTCCTCTTGCATGTAGTAGTCCTTGTGGACGATTTGCGCGTAGACGTGGGTGATTATGTCGATGGTGTCTTGCTGCGCCAGGCGCTGCGCGGCGAGCGCGACCTCGAGGTGGACATTCTCCAGCGCGACAGCGGGCAGTCGCAGGGCCACCAATGCATCGAAGAGGTTGTTACCATAGTGGCCGTTGAGGGGGGCGGGCATCGCAGAGCCTGGGCGCGTCGGCTAGAGGCTTACGTCAAAGTCGTCCACAAGCTTCTTGACGACGGTGAACTTGTCGAGGAAACCGACGAGGACCTCGTCGAACAAGGAGACGAAGCTGTCATCCAAGCGGCCCCTTGCCCTGGCGGCCTCAAGCAATACTACCTAGAGACGTTCCTCGGTGCTGGGCCGCAGGCCGGCGTCGTGGACCATCTGGCACAGCCGGCTGATGCTCGCGCTCATCGCCTCCATGGGTCTAGCGTAGCTTCTAGTCAACTGATCTTGCGATTTGCGTGATCACTCAGCCCTAGGTTAGCGTGCGTAGGTGCGTAGGATTTCGTACTACTCCTCGGCCCTCTACTGCACCTGCCTTTCGCTGTATGATAGGTGGGCCAGCCACCCCCTGGGTCCAAGTGTCATTCACCCAAAGGAAGTTCCTCACAGTGAATATCTGTTGGTCAAATTATTATGTGCTGCTCCTCATAGTGAAGTGACAACCCTGCGCCGGAGATGACACCTGAGTATAGGCGCCGTGTTCGGCATACCATAATCAGCCTCACCGTCTGCAGTCACTATCATCATGGCTGTAGAGCTAGCCTGCTTACAACTAGCCCTGTTCGACATAATTTCCCATGCGTAGATGCCCGTGCATTGCATGGAACACCAAGATTGGGGGTGGATGGCTCCGGCAGTGGCCATCGCACCAGATTTTTCCACGGCCTTCTACTCCTAGATGTGGTGGGGAGGAGATGAGGCTGATTGTGAGAGACAAGGAGTTGTTTGTAAATAGGGAACAAGTGCGGGCATCTTTTTGCAAAAAATGGAGAAGCTTGGATTGTATGCGTCAGATCTAGATCCGGCGGCTATTGGTGAAAGATGGGAGGCACAACATCACCACCAACTTAGGACCTGTTTGATTCGCAGGATTTCGAAAACGCAGGAATAGGACACAGCAATATTACAAGTTTCAAATTGATATTACAAATGTTAGGAGTAATGCTGCACCTACGAAGAGGGAATTACTAGGAAGTTTACGTAAGAACTTTCGTTACTTTAGGTGGATGCAACATTATCGTACAAACTAAAATCCACCGCCCTGACAAGTCACTAATGGGCAAAAAAGTTTTCGAGTCTCTTGCCACTTGATGTTTCAAAAACAAATTCAGCTTCTACGGAGACTTTGTCATTTAGGCTTAGACGCTTGCGGTGATTAGCACGCCATTCATTGTTGCGCTAGAGAACGCCAAACCTCATTACCTTGAGCACACTTGCCTCCAGAATAAAGAACCTGGCCAATGTAATCTCAGATGTGCTGCCTCGGTAGTCGATCAAATCAATTTCTATAAGAGGGAGATCAAGGCATTCGATGAGATTGTTATAGTGCAGCACATTTTTCACTTTTGGGTTATCTGCAAAAGAAGAGAACATATTAGAGCACCTGGCTGCATAAGATTGCCGTGTCATCAAGAGGTACCAATATCATTCGCTCATACGATAGGGTTGGCTCGCTAGTGATATTCTCTCTCTCTCTCTCTCTCTCTCTCTCTCTCTCTCTTTTCCTGTTTCCTCTCATTTAACTAGGAGCACGTGAAGAGCTTGGGCATTTGTTGCCTTCCACTATGTGGCCGATGCCATATTTCACAAAAGTATGCCACATAACACGCATCGATGTCAAATCAAAAGATTTTGGCACCGCTCTCGCGATGTGAGAGTTGGCACCGCTGTGCACACAGACCCACATGTATAAACAAATCAATCAAACTAACTACACCAGCCTCTCACTCTCCCAAACAAGTGTTTTTATTGCCTCAGTCCTCTCTCTCTCCCACGTAGTGTTTTTTCATTACGTGAGTTAATTTGGCACTGGAGCAAAGTAGGTGATCCGGATTGGGACACCAGGTGAGCAATGGAGGGGCATCGATGCCAAATGCATCACAAGTGAATTTGGCACATGTTTTGGCCTACATAGCCCACTTTTGTAATACTACCTCGTATTTAGTATAAAATTTTGACCATAGATTTACCTAAGAAAATGCCAATGCATGTCACTAAAAATTACACCATTTGAAATTATGTTCAAATACGAATCCAATGATATAGTTCTTAGTGACATGCATTAACATTTTGCCAGTTAAATCTATGGTCAAATTTTGATACTACAAAATTGGAAGAGTAAACCAGGAGAATTTGGCAGACGAGTACACCAACGCTGTCAATTTCGGCGCGTCAATGACCCTGATTTTTGTTGGACCTTCTAGATCCGATACAAGCAATCTCTCAAGGAAAGGCGCATTCTCAATGACCATAACGTGGAATAGCTGGAGTGATCTCTTCCCAATTGATGTCTTGTTGCGGGGCCAGCAAGACACATAAATCCATCGGAGATTCATCGAGGCGATGTGGAGGCTAATGAACCCGTGAATCTGCTCAAGACGAAGGTACTCGAGCGCAGTACAGCTGCGGACCAGGTGCTCCATAGACTTCTTCGAGATGACAACATCGAAGAGGTCGAGCTGCTTGAGTTGAGGGAGAAGAAGAGCGGGCGCGTCATTAATCTGGGGAAGATAGCAGGAGCTGAAGCTGGCGCGGCGCAGCATTGGCATGAGGCGGAGCGCGGACGGCGGCAGAGAGCGACATTGTCCAGCTTCAAAGCTGAGCTCCTCGAGATGATCTAGGGCGGGGGATAAGAACCACTCGTCGAACTTGGGTTGGACCTTGCAGTTGGTACTGAACATGCGGATGTCAAGGCGTTTGGCTGGCCCAGGGTGCGATGAAAGGATCTTGGTGACTGCGGCCATGCGTTTGCAATCCCCATCGCAGAGGCAGCTGTCGACGGTGAGGTTGAGGGGGACGCAGCGCCAGATGGGGCACCACCGCCGGGAGAGCAGGGCAGTCAGCATGGCAGATTTGGTGGGGAGGAGGCCGATGATGACGAGCAACATTTCGTCGGGGAGGCTGCTGATGAAGTCCAGACTCGCCGGATGCGGTTTTGGCTCGAGCCGCCTCCGCTTGTTGGCTGCCTCGCCGTCCATCTCAACCGGCAGCGACGCTGGTGTACACGTGTGCTGGTGTGTGTTGTGTGCTGGGTGTGCGCGAGTGCGTCCTTCTGTGCATGCCGCCGCGCAGTGGTGAATTGTGCGCGAGTGCATCCTTCGCGCGCAAGAAGTTTGTCCTCAATGCGCCCTCAATTTACTAGCGTGCGGGGTGCTACCCTGAGTGGTTTCAACTTTGTTTACTTCACTGCATGTCAGATGGGCCTCTAGTTTACTTATTTTCACCCATTGCCACATGGGCTAGCACACGAAGATACAGAACACGACCTGACAAGGCAGCATGTGGATTGGTTGACCGGTCAACTAAACAATATACGGAGCTATACGCTGACACAGTGAGCGTATAATCCGTCGGTATAGAGAGTTCGAGTGAGAGGGGAGGCCCGTGAGAGATAGCAGAGAGAGAGAGAAAGAGCTACTCCCTCCGTTCGATAATGTAGTTCCAACATTTTTTTAAGTCAAATTTTTGAAACTTTGACCAAGTTTATAAAGAAATTACTTATATCTACAATACCAAAGATAAATGATAGTATGAAGTAAGTACATGTTGTGATGAATCTAATGATCGTTCCAGATGTAAATGTTTTTCTCCACATATACCTGGTCAAACGTTTCTGAGGTTTGACTTTTCAAAACATCCATATGCTTATGGACGTGACAGAGTCCCTAACAAGAGAGAGAGAGAGAGAGAGAGTGAGTGAAAAAAGTGTGTGTGCGTGTGTGAAAGAGACATGGACAACACATGATAAAAGTAGAGAAAAAGCGTGTGTGTCTTATGCAAACATATCACACATGCATCTTTGACAATGGAGGCAAAGTGAGGAGATAGTGTGTGGTTGTTTGGAACCGAGAGAGCAAGACCCCTAGCACGTGGCCAAGAGGGGTCTGACAAACAAGGGAGAGAGGTCGAGAGAGACGTACGGAGAAAATGCAGACATGGGGAGGAGAGAGTGTATGTTTGTCACAGAGAGATCCCCTGGAGATCGTGATGGGACTACATGGGTGGTAGATCGAGTGACAAGGTGTGTGCGCGATAGAAGATGCCCCTAGAGATATCGAGATAGACGTGTGGATGGAAGGAGACAATACGTGTGTTCCTGTTGTCTAGTAAGAGATAATCATACTTAGGAGGGGGGAGTGCTTGCGCCTATGATGGATTGAGGGATTATGGTACTTAGGGGGGTGCGTGTCACATGGAGAGAGAACAAGGGCGGAGAGTGTTGGATGGGTCTATATGTATAGCGCGAGCGAGACATGTGTATGTGTGAACCAGGGAGATATAAGGCCAGTTTGGCTTGCATCCTAAGCATCTTTTGCCCGACCTGGGGTTGTGGCTGGATTTCATGCACGCTTGTTTGGTTGCTACCCTGTGAAAAAGAAAGCCCGCCTGGCCTGGGTTCCCTTGCACTTTAATTAGCCTAGCTGAACTCCAGACACTGCAAGTAGCCTGGCCTAGGCGACCGATTTCGAACGCCTGGTCGTGCCTGGTCGTGTGGCCACGAGGCTAACAGCAACATGGATGGATATTAGCATTAAATAATTGATGCATGGATTGATTGATGGGACGTTGATGCTTTTCCTGGCCCAGGCATGAACCAAACACTTCAGCACCACACAAGCCTGGCCAGGCAGAAATATTTTACATCTCACGTCCACACCAGGCAGTACTGGCCATCAAGGCATGAGGGTCAGGTCACGAACCAAACTGACCAATAAAGTTTGAGAGAGATTGAGGAGCCCCGATAAGGCTGAGTGGTGCGTCAGATAGCTGAGAGGGGGAAAGAGATATTCCATCCGCTCAATAATGCAGTGCATGTAAAGTTTTTAGAAGTCAAACTTTGGAAACTTTGATCAGGTTTACGCAAATGTTATTTATATCTACAATACCAAAGATACATCATACAAAACTACATCCCATGGTGAATCTAATGGTATATGTTTGCTGTACTAGATGTAATTCTTTTTCTCCACGTACATGGTCAAACTTTGTGATGTTTGACTCTTCAATAAATCTATATGCTATGGACCGAGGAGAGTGCCCCAGTCGAGACAGATCAAGTGTGTGTGAAGGAGAATGAGTAAGTGTGCAAAAAGAGTATGTGTGTGAAAGAGAAAGTGACAACAAACGATAAATTAGAGAGAGTGTGTGTTTTTTCGTTTCTTATGCGAACATATCACGCATGAATCTCCGAGATGGAAAAGCGAGGCGAGGAGATACACGAAGATAGCTAGTGTGTGATTGTTTGCAACGGAGAGAGACACCCCTGTAGCACATGTCCAATAGAGGTGTGGCCAACAAGGAACAAAGGTTGAGAGGGACACATGGATGGCATGGACGCATGGGGAGGGAGAGAGGGTGTGTTTGTGATAGAGAGATCCCGTCAAGATCGTGAGAGGACTATATGGGTGGGAGATCGAGGGAGTGCGTGCGCGATAAAAAGATGCCCCGAGAGAAATTGAGATAGACCATGCACATGTTTGTGATGGAGACTAAGATTAGCTAGTCCTATACATATAGGGGGACTGCGTGTGCCTACAATTGAGTGAGAGACCATCATACTTGGCTAGCTGGGCATGAGATTGTGTGTGCGCGCGTGTGATATGGAGAGAGAACGAGGGGGAGAGATAGAGTTTTAGATGGGCCCATCGAGTGCGAGTGAGATATGCATGTGTATGTGTGACCCAGGTGGATGGAGAGTTTGAGAGAGGGGGGAAGAGCTCCGAGACGAAATAGTGGTGCGTGAGAGAGTTACAGGCAAAGAGCCAAGGAATCTTTGTGTGTACGATGAGTAAACCCAAGATAAAACTAGCTTGGACTAGCTAGAGTATCATACATAGTGTGCGAGAGAGACCTATAGATGGTGTATATATGCATGCGAACTAGAAAGACCGCCCCCCCACACACACAAAGAGAGAGAGAGAGATGGAGAGAAAGGGAGAGGGATGAACAAGGTTTTTGTGTCGGATGCGTGTGACAGAATTGTGTCGGATGCGTGTGACAGAATTGAAGATTATTGGCGAGAGAGAGAGAGAGAGAGAGAGAGAGAACAGGAGTCCGGGAGAGGGGGAGGTCGCGTTTTATGCATCAAAGACTGATATAAACCATGTTTCGATATAAACTTGCATTCAAATATTTAAATTGGAGAACATGTTGTCTGCAATCCACACATGAACGGATATATGCGTATATCAAACAAGTTCATTAATTTGACTTTCAACATGTTCATGGAGTACTATAATACTGTACAACATGCTACTCGATTGAGGTGTTCAATTTTGGATTTAGTTCACTATTTTGACCTACTGAATGTAGCGACCCGACCTCAAACGGTCAAACCTCTGTGTATCCGTGCCATCCCTGGATCGGTATGCTGGCCCACACAGTACATCAATGTATATATCAAAGTGCAATCACATGTATAAATAACGTAAAACTGATTTATACCTCATAAGTCTCAGCGGAAACAAACATAAGGGTGTGGAGTCCATCAACGCCAATGGCAAGTTGAGTGTAGACCGTAACCCTACAACGTAACTCTTACTCGCCGTAGAAAATTCCTGCAACATAAGACGTTGCAACCCTGTAGGTCAGTACATTGAATGTGCTGGCAAGTCACATCATAAGAATAATGAACCTATTTGTACATGCAGTTTGGCTGGTGGAAAGCTCTAAGTTTAGTTTTTTTGCATAAAGCTAGTTTTTTCCCTAGAATAAAAGATATTATTCCACCACTAATGTATAGCATAGGATGAGTTGGTAAACCCAACTCAATCCATTCCCAAAGTTTCATTTAAAACCCAACTGTTTAATTAAAAGTGATGAGATCTCCCAGCATTTCCACTACTAGATGCTCAAGTTGTCCGTAACCGGGGACACGACTAATCGATTAGGTTTTAACACTCTGCAGAGGTTTGCGCACTTTTCCCCACAAGACTTGATCGCATCCCTTGAAGTTCTCGCACTGCCTGGCGTTTGAGAATAGTATGACTGAGACATAGTCTTTCGAAAATGTTCCCCCTTAACCCACGGATAGGCCGGTACACCTACATCATTCTACATCTGCTAGCCCACCCCGGAAGGGGTCACACTAACTACTCAACTAAGCCAGAGCCCATATTGACTTGTGGTTGCACACGTAAGCTTCTAGACATGAGAATACGATTGATCTCTTTGAGCCTAGGCGGACGGACCACTAGTGGTGCACCACCATGGATTTCCCATGCATGCTTCCACTGTACTTTGCCACCATTCAAACCAAACCTCTGCCCAGGTAGTTCATTAAGTTATCTTGGTGCTACTTACTACTTTGTCACTCATCTCTCACAATGAACACTTCCCAATCCACGTCTACATTGGCGAGGCAAAATTAAACTTACGCGGTGGTGACAAAGGTATATTGTTCAAACCTACCTCAATGAACTACTAGGTAACGACATAGCCCTCTGGCAACAATAAATCCTACCATGCAATCCTACCACAAAAGGACTAAGTGCATAATATAAAAACATAGGTAATTGGAAGAATGGTCAAATGTGAACTTGCCTGGTAATAGTTGATGAAGATTATATCGCTTTCAGAAATTTACTTAATAGAGCTATTCGTCACTCTCCGATGAAAATCTATAAGGTCAAACATTGCATTCACATAAGCAATCATTTCGGAGAACCAAATAACACGCAACATGAAAATACTCGGAAAATCCAAATGAACACACAACAGACTTAACTATCAAAAGAAAATCCTAAGTGCAAAACAACATAGGGCATGGGTGCAAAAGAAAAATTTGTGACGTGGACCACAATGCATACTAGGCATACGAGTAAAACTACTATGGACAGATCCTAATGTGTGAAAACAATATCGTGAGATAGGTCCAAGTGATAGGGTTTGGCAACGGTGACACGGTGCAAAAAGAATCACATCAATCGGAGCTACGGTTTAGGAGATATGGCCATTTGAAGTTCGAATTCAAATCTTAATAAAGTTCAATTTTGAATTTGGAAAAAGTTTACAAACATGATGCTACTGTATAGATCTAATCAATACAAAGAATTTGCCGCTGGTTTCATCGAATTTGGACCTATGGGTAAAAAGTTGTGGCTATTCTAAGTTTAGGGACTAATCTGCTAATTATAGGGACTAAACAGTGAAGAAAACTATCACCGACAAGTCCCTGGCTAGGTGGCGCACTGTGAGAGGCCAGAGAGTGTTCACTTCGGTAGCTATACGGTGAACGGCCACTGAATAATAAAAACAACTACCGCGGCTAAATAAAAAAAACCGGAGACCGGTTTTTCACTAAAACCGCATGGTTTACTAAAACCTTGGTTAACTGTTTTAAATAAAAAACAAGCAGAATGGAGGGAAGCTCACAGCGAGCGGCAGTGTCGGCGTCGGTGACGTGCAGGGGACGGCGGCGCGGCGTTGGGCAGCGATAGGGTGATGGCTTGCGGTGGTCCTCGGCAGCGGGAAAGAAGACGAATGAGGCCGGCGCGTCGGGGGCTGTCCGGTGGTGGAGGCGGCACGCGTTGGGGTGATAGAGACGGAGCGAAGGAAGGGTGGCGCTCCGGCAAACTCCGGCGGTTCGGACATCGTCCGTGCGACGGCTCCGGTGTCCCCTAGACCACAAAAAGTTGTCAACAAGGTGTGCGTGGAGCAGGGGAACAAGTTGACAGAGTTTGGGGCCTCATAGTGGCTTATGGCCGACGAGCTTCTCCGGCGAAGTAGCTCCAGCCAGCGAGATCCAAGCGGCAACTGCGGGCGGTAGGAGCGGCGAGAGGACGAGCAAGTGGGCAGGATGGAGAGAGGGGGCTCCGAGGTGCGGTGGTTGCGTGCGGGCGGCGGGCTCATGCTCTATCCCGAGCATGAGAGACGGGAGGTTGGGGACGACGGGGGTGGGGCCCTCCTGGCAGCGACAGCTGCATGCGAGCGAGAGAGAGAGAGAGGCGGGTCAGGCGAGCGAGCGGTGGCCTTCGGGCGTTGGGAGCAGGCCGCGGGCCGAAGTGCATGGCTGGCTGGGCCTACGCGCGGGTGTACGTGTGTTGTTTTTTTTACAAAAACTTTCCGAGGCCAAACGAAACCAAACAAAATCCTAAAAAATACCACGATAATTTCTAAAATTATCTCTGAATATCGGTAACACAGTGAACATTTAATCAAGCATAGAAGAATTTGAAAATATTTTCCTAATGCATTTAATGCACTTTTTGCAAATTGAATAAATACCAAATAAGTTCTAAAAACTCCAAATAATATTCAAATGAAATTCCCACCTCTTTTATATTTTGAGGAAGTCATCTTATCCCCTCTCCTTCAGTTTTCTTGAGTGGAAAATAATATTTGAACATTCGAGAAAACTCCAAAATACCATAAATCATGAGATGCAAATGGTTTCAAATATTATTTTAAATAATCGTCTATTGGTTTCATAATCCATTTCTATTTTCTTTCTGATAATTGAAGGAGTCATATTTCCTTCTCTCTTTATTTTATTTGAATGAATGGAAATGTTTTGAAACTCAAAACGGAAAACTTTCCAAAAATGAACCAAATGAAATTCAAAAGTGCTCCTCATCAGTTCCCACTCTATTTCATATATTCTGAAGAAGTCCTATTATCTTCTCTCATGAAAATCCTTGAGTGGCATAGAGTTTCTGAGTTGGACTATTGTTCAAATGGAATTCAAATCAACTTCAAAACCCCTTTTCATTTCGTTAAATGGAAGAAGTCATATTATCTTCACTCAGGGTTTTGTGATGAATGAATTTGAATTCATGGAGATCAAAATGCGAGATGAAGGTTTTGGGAAAGTCCTTTTATTCCCTCTCATGCAACTTTCAAAAAGTCTTAAATTTTCACTCAATTTCACACAATCAATCACACAACAATCAAACAAACAATCATAATAATTTATTTAATATAACATTCCAAAATTTAGAATTTTGGCATGTTACACTGAACGAGCTATTTCATTGAATCGAGATATTTCATTTTGGGTTTGATTCGTGTTTTTGCGTGGGTCAACTATTTGTCATATAGTAAATCGCTAGCAACGAGCATGTAAAAACACATTACTCCCGAGCATCATCTCTCCATCTAAAAAAGAAGTGGCAAGCTAATATTTCAAAATTTGATCCGAATCGACTTGGTAAGGTAGACGTGGATGCTTGCTCTCCCAAAATTTGAACGAACTGTTAAACATCCTCTCTGCTCGGTGGAATTCGCCCGAGCAAATAAATGGGAGATGCGAAATTACCGTCCTATGTGGGGCACGCATCAATTGGCCCGTTGTACATCGAGGGTAGGTTCGTAACTTCATCCAAGCGCACCTTCTCCTCGGCCGAAATGACATGTGCCGAATAATTCATAAACCATGGTCGGCAAAACACACTCTCCTTGCCCGAAATAGCTCGCGCCCACTATTTAAAAACGCGCTCTCCTCGCCCGAAATCGCTCGCGCCCACTATAGTTCAAAACACGCCCTCCTCGCCCGAAATCGCTCCCGCCCAGAGAAGCAAAGTTACTCTACTATCCCCGACCCTCAGTACACAGACCCAAGCCAAGAAGCCTATATGCAAGGATAGAACTGTAACTCCCCCTCTCATTTCAGACAAATGTGTTTGTAAGACATGGTTCCACTCCCCTCCCAATTTCCCCCGCCCGCCCCCATTCATACCTCGTTGGCGCCAAATCACCTTCTCCCCGGGAAGCTTCCTTCTCCCGAGCCGCGAAACCTCAGCCCCACCTCCATGGTGCCCCCCACCGTACCAATTTCACAGCCGCCCTCCTCCCTAATGCCGGAGACGCTGTCCATTTGCCGTCGTGCACTGGGTCGTGTGCCTCTTACTCCGTGCTGCTGGTGCTGCCTCGACGACGGTCGCGTGAACCGTACCGGAGCCGATTCACCCCCACTGTTGTTCACGGCGCCGGAGCGGCTCCAACTTCGGATCCGTCCAGAGTCCCGGCGCTGCTTCGGCGTAGCCGTCGACCGTCGTGACATTGCTCTTTCCCTGCCACCGGTCGCCACCGCAACCGCGCCGGCCTCACTGACTCGGCAGCTGGACCTGCCTACTTAACCATGCCGCCAGATAGGTCGCACGCTCATCTCAAATCACTTTATTTAGGCGTTAGTTGTCTGAATTTTTATTCTGGGCCAATCGATTTGTAATGGGAAGCAGCACCCCTCGAGGCGGCAGAGCTCCTAGGCTGCCGGTTGGCTGGTGTCTAACGTAAGGGTGCGGGGCCGTAAAGTTCGCCGCGGAAGCAGCGCTTAGATGGCTATCTTTTAGAGTTGCGTGGGTTGAAGGTACTGCCGCCGCCGGATCTGGATGACGGGGAGTCTTTGTAGATTGGCCCGGGGGTGGCGCAACCACGACAGTGCAGTGGGGCGGGGAGTGGGGTTTTGGCCGGGGCCACGGACGGCAGAGGCAGGCTGCTCTGCCGTTGGTCGCTGGCTCTTGGGGAAGATTCCGAACAGTGTCAGCCGGGAGGCACAAGACGGCCAACCATCCGGCGTAGATCAGACAATACCAAAATAAAATAAAATCGTGTGACCCCAGTTTAGTCTTCAGTCAACAGACATGTGACCACTCTCGTACCTTGCTGTTGATCTCTTAGTGTATTTCTTCAGATCAAAGAGATATGTCGTTCTTAACATTATGCGTTATCTGCATCTTCAGACACACCGTCTTCCGACTCACCGCAGCTGCTCCAACAAGGGAAGCATACACCAGAAGGGAGTTATAGTCCCCACTCAACAGTTCCCTGCATCTAATGCGCGTGCCCGACATGCACAACCACAACAACTGCAGGGCCATCGACAAGTCAGCACATGATGCTCACTCCTATGGATGGCAGCCAGATAGGTTGTACCCTCATCTTACTTGTGTGCAACATTTATGGCTTTGTTATTCATCTAAGCATGGAAAATAGATCATCACATTTCACTGTCTGATCTCTTACGGGTCTTGTTCAGGAGTTAACGCTGTTCCATAGTTCAGCTAAGATACTTGTTCTTTAGGTAGCATTGTTCCATAGTTATCATCCATCAGCCAATGCTATCCCACAGGCTGGTGATTATAGTATTATACCACTTCTAGTATTTCCTATGTTGTTCTTTAATACTTTTGTGTGCCATCTAGTTAATCTCGAGTACAAACGATACATATTCTATAGCTTTCATCTGTGTTCTCCCTTTAGTTTATGAGACCTGTTGCTGCTAGTTAACCCCAGTCCTACTATTTATGTCGTCTCCTACAGGCATTCATTACATAAATATAACTACTAGTTGTCTTCCATGCAAGTCAGATATAATTGCACACACTGATATATCCACAAGAACCTCACGGAGCAATGTAAAGGCCAATAAACTTGATGTCAATGATACCCAATACGATGGAACATGTAAAGGTAGTTCTTCAGAAGACTTGCAGAAAGATGATGAATCCTCTTCACCCCACAAGGTCCTTGCTCTAACTTGGCCTGTGATATGGGTACAACATGCATATAATGTCTTGGAGTGTATCTACTCTGTTGGAATGCCATGTTCTTAGCATGCTGATCATGCATGTAAATATGTCATGCCTTCCTGTTTTTCAGTACCTATTCCATTCATGATAACATGTTTTCAAATTCAAGTACTGTCATTCTACTCTATCGCAATGCCATCTGCTTAATTTGGACATCATGCTTCTAAATATCTTATGCATTGTTATTCATCAGTATGTACTTCATCTGTCTACCATACCATGTTTTTTACATTGAAGTGTTGTTCTAGTGCTCTGTTGCAATGCCATCTTATTTTCCCAATCATACACATGTATGTTGCCTTAGTTATTTCTGTACGTATTCCGCTAGCATACAGTTTTACATTCAACTAGTGTTTTTTTGCTGTGTTGTCCTATCGTATCCCTAGCTCTTACACCATACTCTCTCCGTCCGGATTACAAGTTGCCGAAATGGATAAAAAAGGATGTATCTAGAACTGAAATACGCCTAGACCCATCCATTTTTTTCCGGATGGAGGGAATACATGTCAATATGTCATGCCTTTCTATTCTTCAGTACCTATTCCATCTCTCTGCTGCCGCATGTTTTATAATTAAAGCACCATTCTTCTATACAAGGCATGCAAGGGGAAGACGACTATGTTAGAATCTGAAGGGTTACAAACAAGGCCTTTGCAAAAGATCCAAACGCCAGGAGATAATAAACCAACTCCAGTTTTTATAGATACTGCTCCAGCACAGAAAAACCCAACTCCTACAGATAATAAGCAGATTCTAGTGGCCAAAGAACTAGTCCGCTCCAGTCCAGCAAAAATATGTCAACTCAATTCTAAGAAGCGTGTGTGTATCCTTGCATCATGAAATTTTATAGCATGCTGATCATATTTTCTACATGTTTCTTACCCATCTCTCTTTTAGAAAATAAGCTTAACAGATAGAAGATTTTCTGCAATGGTATCGTTTATGAGGAAAGATTCTTGCAGGAGTTCTCTGTGCTCCAATGTAGATGTAAGTACCTGTTGTATATCACTATATTTTTAGATCAGCATGTATTTTGTTAATCGTCGTGAATCCAACCTTTATCTGATCTAAATTTATTTGTAGCAAAATGTATGATTAAAGGCCACAATGTTGATTTTTGCAAGGAAAACTGCCTGGTAGTTTTGCATCCTGAGCTGCATGAGTGTACTATCTTATATCAGTGGGTTTGAATACTTTGGTTCTATAGTGAGTTTTTTCAGTGTTTTTTTTACTGTGTTGTCCTGTCGTATCCCTAGCTCTTACATCATACTCCCTCCGTCCGGATTAAATGTCGCATAAATGGATAAAACTGGATGTATCTAGAACTGAAATACGCCTAGACCCATGCATTTATTTCCGGATGGAGTGAATACATGTCAATATGTCATGCCTTTCTATTCTTCAGTACCTATTGCATCTCTGCTGTAGCATGTTTTATAACTAAATCACCATTCTTCTATATAAGGCATGCAAGGGGAAGATGGCTATGTTAGAATCTGAAGGGTTACAAACCAGGTCTTTGCAAAAGATCCAAACGCCAGGAGATAATAAACAAACTCGATTTTTCATAGATACTGCTCCAGCACACAGAAACCCAACTCCCACTGATAATAAGCAGATTCCAGTGGCCAAAGAACTAGTTCGCTCCAGTCCAGCAAAATAATGTCAACTCCATTCTAAGAAGCGTGTGCGTATCCTTGCATCATGAAATTTTATAGCATTCTGGTCATATTTTCTACATGTTTCTAACCCGTCTCTCTTTTAGAAAATAAGGTTAAACGATACAAGACTTCCTCCATTGGGATCGTATTCGAGGAAAATATCTTGCGGGAATTCTCTGTGCTCCAGTGCTGATGTAAGTACCTGTTGTATATCAGTATATTTTTACATCAGCATGTATTTTGTTAATCGGCCTGAATCTAACCTTTATCTGATCTAAAATTAGTTGTAGCAAAATGTTAAAGGCGCCAATGTTGACTTTTGTAAGGAAAACTGCCTGGTAGTTTTGCGTACTGAGCTGCATGAATGTGCTATCTCATATCACGCACATTACTGAATTGTAGTGCTTCTCTGGTTTCCCATTCATTCATTGTGTCAATGTTGCTTTCGTATTACCTTACCTAGCTGATGATAGTTGTGCCATATTGTGTTAATTTGGTGTAGGCTAGTTGCCCAAACGTTCGTTGTGTCAATGTTGCTTTCCTATTATCTGACTTGGCCAATGATAGCAATGCTAGTGTGTTAATTTTGTGCAGGCTGCTGAAGATAAGAAGACAAACTCTGAAAACAGCAAGGCAACCCCATTGTTTCTTTCCAGTAAATCTAGGCCAGGTAATGTGGTAATAACTCATGATTAATCTGTTTGGTTCCCGTCCTAATTTATGTTATGATGCAGTGGTCAAGACACTCTCCACTATCAATAATACAAGCCTGCGAAAATCGCCATCTGAATCTGTTCAGTATCCTCTGTCTCGAATGCGATAGAATAAATGTATGTTAGTGAACCAATTAATGGCTGAAGCAATGATGGAAATGGTGGATGAATCAGAGGTGCAGAGTCGTGCGACACAACAACTGATCAATGTTTTCAGAGATAGTGTGGCAAAGCAGCAAGAACTTTCCCACATGCTTATGGGCGTCATCTGTGCTAAGGTTGCAGATTCTGACGTTGTAGATGGTTAGGTTCTGCTCATTTATTTGCACTGGCATCAATCTTTGATTGCCCAGTGGACGTGATTTCCTGTAATATATTCTGGATGTGCAGCGTTATTCCCTGTATGCCGTACCTTTACTCGTCATAATGGGCTCCAATTATCTAATTTGGCCTAAAGACATAAACGGATTTTAGTGGGCCCATTAAGTTAATGGGCCGTTACTAGGCCGAAAGTTAATGGTCGGCCCTCTTACCTCCCGGGTCGTTAACAGGCCGACATCGAAGCGGGCAACAGGTGGCCCCAATTTATTTCACGGGCCGTTAACAAGCCGTTACTAAGTTTGGGCTACATATGGCCCAACTATACCGTAGGCCTTTAGCAGGCCGAAAGAGACAGCGGGCTTATATTGGACCATGAAGAGCATGGGCCGCTAAGAGGCCAAAAGTCAGGTCGTGTTGTAAACGGCCCAACTGTGTTGTGGGCCTTTAGCAGGCCAAAAGAGAAACCAGGCTGGTATTGGACCATGAAGGGCATGGGCTGTTAGGAGGCCAAAACTAAGGTCCGACTACAAATGGCCCAACTCATTTATGGTCTGTTAACAGGCCGAAAGGCACACAGGGCCGGTGAGGGAGTCCTGGATTAGGGGGTGTTCGGGTAGCCGGACTATACCTTCAGCCGGACTCCAGGACTTTGAAGATACAAGATTGAAGACTTCGTCCCGTGTCCGGATGGCACTTTCCTTGGCGTGGAAGGCAAGCTTGGCGATGCGGATATTCAAGATCTCCTACCATTGTAACCGACTCTATGTAACCCTAACCCTATCCGGTGTCTATATAAACCAGAGGGTTGTAGTCCGTAGGCAATCAACTCCATATACAACAATCATACCATAGGCTAGCTTCTAGGGTTTAGCCTCCTTGATCTCGTGGTAGATCTACTCTTGTACTACCCATATCATCAATATTAATCAAGCATGACGTAGGGTTTTACCTCCATCAAGAGGGCCCGAACCTGGGTAAAACATCGTGTTCCCTGCCTCCTATTACCATCCGGCCTAGACGCACAGTTCGGGACCCCCTACCCGAGATCCGCCGGTTTTGACACCGACATTGGTGCTTTCATTGAGAATTCCTCTGTGTCGTCACAATCAGGAAGGATGCCTCCTCCCGTCTTTAAAGACGGCGCCGTTGCTAAGGGAGCCTTGGCAGTCGGCCAAACCCTCCGGCTAGGTGGTTTCCTCATAACCACCTATTCGGCTGTTGCGCCGACGGTGACCTCTCGGGTCATCAAAAGCAACCTACACGTTAGCTCGGAGCTCGTCGAGCAGCTAGATCCAATGGAGCTCTCTTCCGTAAACGAGCTCTTGGATCGCATCGCCGCCCTGGGGGTCGCTACGGATTACGACCAGGTTGGGCTTAAACCCGATCTAAGAGAAATTAACTCTCCCCAAGTCACCCACCATGTTGCCGTGGTAGAGACGCAGTGCGGCGACCCTTCATCTATTTTAAGGACTAGCTACGCCCGAATTCCCGACCCCTCCAAGCCGGATACCCGCGGAGGGGGAGATGTAACTCAAGACCTGAGCTTAGGATCAGGCAACGGGCCAGATTCACCGGACAACATCCAAGAATCCGAACTTCAGAGTTCGGAAACTCTTCGGCCTTCGAATCTTGGATTGGGTGAAGTTTCAGATTCAACGACACCCGCCCACCCAATCATAAGCGATCTCTCCCAAATCAGGCAGAGGCCCGAGGAAACAGTACATCATTAATGGGCCAGATTCCTCCTGGTTATGAACAGGATAAAGGATTGCCGCGAGGAAGACGCAATCTCAATTTTCTGCAATAATTGCACGGACAAGGGAATCCTTAACGCCGTAAGTCGTCGTGATATCACACGCTTCGCTGATTTGGCGTCCATAGTACAAAAATACTGTGCGATGGAAAGCGCCTGGAAAACTGAAATAAATTTTTGGGATAATCTGGCCTTGAATAGTAATCCCGTCCGAACTAAGAGGGTGCATCATCACAAGACACCCGGGATAAACACCAAAAAACCAAAACCCTCTACAGGGCATGGAACCGTACTGGAAAGATGGCTTGATGGACCCTGTAGAATTCACAGTACAGAGGACGCCACACCAACTCACAGCCTTAGAGCATGTTGGATACTCCGGCAGGTGGCCAAAATTGGTGAGGACCTCTTAATTCCGGAGGCCGCAGAAAGCCAGCCCAAGGACACCAGTACCATTCTCACAGTCTTCGAGACTTTCGCATCAAACAATGTGCAAAAAAGAACACTCCGCAGCCTCGCCGAAGTCTATCAAGTTGCAACAATAAATCCATGGAGCGACACTACCAGTACCGTCAACACAAGTGATGAACCTAGATTCCGAACAGCCCGAGCACCAGCCGCATTAGTCCTCAGTCCCATAGTGGACGGCTTTCGCCTTGTCGGATTTCGGGTTCCGGCAGACCCTTAAGGTTCGAACACTGGGGTGCGTGCGGAAATCTCGCCTTCAACCTCTCCGTCTCGATGGGATCTAAACTACTGAAAGGGCTGCATGAAAGACACAAGATTTATACTGGTTCGGGCCACCGATGTGGTGTAATACCCTACTCCAGTGTGTGGTGGATCGATTGCCTCCTGGGGCTGGTGTGGATGAACATTACAAGGAAGAACAGCCTCGCGAGGGTCTGTTCTTGGCTGTGGTGATGAACTGCTATGAAGAGTTCAGTCACCTTTCTCTCTCTTTCTCTCTCAGATCCCGGACCGAACAACCAGGAATCAAACCCCTTGCTATGTGGGTGGCTAGTCCTATTTATAGAGGCCCTGGTCCTCTCCCCAAATATTGAGCGGGAAGGGATCCAACAATGGCGGGCTAATTTGAAGGGGGACAGCGAGTACATCTATCCTGACAAAAGCAGTCTTCGCCTGCCAAAGGCTCTGGTGATGACGCCGCGCTGGGCTCCATGGTGACCTCTGTCTCGTAGTCCTCCTGGTCTTGGTCTCATTGCACCGAAGTGGCAACCTTTGCCTGATGCCTCAGTACTCCGCGGATACGCTTGCCCCCTTTGCACCAAAGAGGAAAGAGGGATGCTGCGCGCGCTGGCACCCGCCTGGTGCCCCGTGTCGTCATGGCTTGTGTCATGGGCACCTCGCGAGGTACCCCGCCTTGAACTCTCCGCCTCCTCGCGAGCCAGCCTGACGAGGCTGTGCCTGAGGATGCGCCGCGTCGTCCGCCTCGTGAGGCTTGACCCCTCGCGAGGGTCTTGAGCCTCGTGTTGATGAAGATGGGCCGCACTGGGCCCCCACTTGAGCCACACCGCAGACCGCAGGCAGGCAAGTCTGGGGACCCCCGTTCCCAGAACGCCGACAGTAGCCCCCGGGCCCAAGGCGCGCATGGACTTGGCCATGCCAAGAGGCGAAAGGGCAAGGGCGAAGCGCCGCGGGCCCCAATAGCCTGCGGTCTTGGACGTCGCGTGGCGGTTGATTGGACGTGGCGCCTCCGCTTCCCCATGATGCCTTGGTGATCATGCGAGTTGGACAAGTCCCTGCATGCAAAACGTGTTATGATTACCTGTGATCGTGGAGACCGGCGGTTGGCCTTCGCCGGCTATAAGTACGGCACCGCTCGTGCCCGTCTAGTCCATCTCCTCTTGCTCTCTCCTTCGCCTGAGTTCTTGCTCCGTCTTGGTGTGATGGCTCCGGTTCGCCGATTCTCTGCAGCGGAGAAGGGAAAGGCTCCTCGAGAAGGGCCAGACCCTCTCCCGCCGAAGAAGCGATTCGCCCGTTGCAGCCGGGACGATGAGGACCATCCGGTGGTGGCGAGGCCCTGGGGCGAGCGGGCTCCGCCGGGGTTCCCGCTGCCCTTGTACGCCCACGTCGAGGGCCCCGGAGGTGTTGATGCTGATCCCCGCGGTCAGCGCCATCGTCGGCGCCGTCGGGTTATGAAGGCGTGGGTGGTTCCTCCTGGAGTCCATGCCGAGGGCTCCTCCCGTGAGTTCGTGCTCCACGTCGTCACTCCTCTTCAGTCCTGAGTCCGCCTTCCTCCCTTCTTTGCCTCCATGGTTCTTCCAGGGGGGCCTCTGGAGCTCCAACTGCAGCACACCGACTGCGGCGCCCCTGCGACCGAGGCCGAGGTTGTCGTCGCTGCCCCGGGCGCGGTCTACATGTCCCGCGGCTGGAGGGAGATCGCCCGGGTCTGCAGGGAAAGAGGCGTCTTCACGGTCCACCTGGAGTATGATGGCGCGGCGGTGATGTTCTTCAAGGTCTTCGACGCGATCGGGCGCCGGCTGGAGTGCTGCCGCGGGAGAGGCGGCCAGGACCTCGCCCTGCTGAGGGCTAGGCCCGTCGACCGCCCCCTTGGCAGTGGCGCCCGAGGGTCCAGCGGCTCCAGCGAAGGCTTCGCGACTCCGGAGACGAGCGACGACAGCTACGAGCCCCCGAGTTGTCGCCGCTCCAGGAGCAGGGCCGACGCGTCAGGCCGTCGCCAACCTTGATCTGGATGGGGTTGGCGCCGGTGCCTGACGGCCCACTGTTGATGATGGCGTCTCCCACAGTAGCTCATGTAGTTAGCATCCCTTAGGATCCGCTCCCTGCGAGGAATCAGAATGCGCCCCGTGGGGGCTTGTAAGGTGTCTGTAGTCCTGTTTGTTAATATGTATGACCTTTTGACGTGGATCCGAGCGAGCTGCTAACTCCGTTATAGTTCAGCCTTCCCTTTCGCACCTCACGAGGGCTTGGTGCTCTACGCCGACAGGTCCCAGTCCCAAGGCGGCATCAGCCATCGCTGGTATGCCAGGTCGCGATGTCGTGGTCAAGGCCAGGAGGTGAGCGACCCGAGGTCCGGTAAGAGCCCCTGAGTCGCGATGCTCAGGAGGTCCCCTTTGGCGCCCAAGCAGCCATCACTTAGTGAGAAAGGGAAGCAACTTCGCTAGTACGGAGTTGCTCTAGGTGCGGGGGTAGTGCTGCAGCAGCCAGTGCCGTGGGTGGTAACTTATCTTGAGGATCAGGGGCCGTTCCAGGTGTGCCGTTGGGTCCGTGTGTGGATAGGAGCGGAAACGCTCGGCAAGGTCCTCGCGAGGCCCCTTCTTCCCCGCCTCTGCTCCCCTTTCTGCTCTACGTCCTCGGGTCCCGGCCCTCGAGCTTGTCTCAGCCGTCGCTGGTATGCCAGGTCGCGATGCCATGGACAAGGCCAGAGGGTGAGGGCTGGAGAGCCAGTAAGAGCCCTGAGTCGCGATGCTCAGGCACCCCCCCTTTAACGTGCAAGCGGTTCACGCGGGCGAGGGCGAAGGAAACCTCGTGAGGGCCTCGGCTTGCACGGTTCCCTCCAGGGATCCTGCAGGGTCATCACAGAAAGAAGATGGTGTTGCCACGGCAGCCATTAGTCGATCGTTAGTCACTCAAGAGCTTGCTGGTTGAGGTAGGCGAGGTGTATCTGGGCACCCGTGAGCCAGCGCGGGACTCCTGAGGCCCTACCTCTGGGCGGGTTGCGCCCGGCACTGGGCCGTATCTTGAGATGTGTCCCTGCAAAATTTGGTTAGATGCCGGTACTCTACGTCCTCGGGTCCCGGCCCTCGAGCTTGTCTCAGCCGTCGCTGGTATGCCAGGTCGCGATGCCATGGACAAGGCCAGAGGGTGAGGGCTGGAGAGCCAGTAAGAGCCCTGAGTCGTGATGCTCAGGCACCCCCCCCTTTAACATGCAAGTGGCTGGCATGGGAAGAGAAGATGCCGCGGACGGGTACCATGCAGCTAAGCGTGATAGGCAATGCATAGTTGGAAATAAACGCTAGGGGGATACACGCCGCTGGGTCTGGCCCGAACGGCTTGGGGATGATGCAGCCCGAGGGGCACCCCCAACAAGGCAAACTAACGACGGAAAGGTAAATGCAGATACATGTTGAAGGGACGGACCCACGCGGCCTGGGAGTGACGCACCCAGGGGGGCGCTCCCAGCTGGGGATAAGGCTTGGAAGATGTCACCTGAGGATGTCGTTGGCGAGGCGGTGTTGGTGCAGCAGGCTTGGCAAGCTGCGGAAGCCGATCCTCATGAGCCCCCAGGCCCCGGGGCCTCGGGAGGCTCCGGAGGCACTGGTGACTCCTCGCGAGCTGCCTCCATCTCCGCCAAGGCCGCGGAACGCCTGTCTTCCTGAGCCTCCACGATGCCCCTCATGAGGCGCTGGTACGCTGCAGCCATGCTCGGCAGGCCGTAAGGCATGCGAACATAGCTGTGGGGTGGACCTCCGCAGCGCCCCACTTGCGAGGGCCAGAGGCGCTCCGTTGTGGCGATCTGATTGAGCCCTGGTACGTCGACGCAGACGCGCAGCCCACCATCCTCACCTGGATGTGGGGCCACGGCTGGCAAGCGGCGGCAACCTCTCATGATCCTTGTCTCCTGTAGCTCTTGAATGGCCTCGTCAACGAACTCTTGCTGGTCTGATCTTCCTCGCCTGGCTCCCTCTCGAGGGAAACGTGCTGCGAAGCACGCCTCCACATGGTGCCCAAGCGCCTCCCTCGTGACCCTGGCTAGGTCGATGGCCCTCCAGGTGAGAGCCCCCAAGCCCTACCCGAGGAGGGCGCTGGGCGCGCTTTCCTATGAGATGGATGGAGGGCCCTCCTGAGGAGGCACGGGCCCTGAGGGGCCTGCCTCCTGAGGGGCTGAGCCTGATGACGTCTTCTTCTTCTTGGGGGTGGTCTCAGGAAGCCTCCTGCTTCCGCGATCTGGGTCTTCTAGCGACGCGGCCTGAAAGGCTCGCTCCAGGGAACACACTACATCTCTCTCCTCACAGGGCACCGTGACGACGCCGCCACTTCCTGGCATCTTGAGGATGTTGTAGCCGTGGTGGGTCACGGCCATGAACTTGGCCAGCGCTGGGTACCCGAGGATGGCGTTGTACGGCAGGCGGATGTGGGCAACGTCGAAGTCGATGAGCTCGGTGCGGTAGTTGCTGCGAGCCCCGAAGGTGACAGGGAGGCCGACCTGCCCGATCGGGACTGTGGAACCATCGGTGATCCCGGAGAAAGGCCTGGTTGGCTGAAGGTGGTCATAGGGCACTTGGAGGTTGTTGAATGTTTCCACGGACAGGACGTTGAGCCCTGCCCCGCCATCGATGAGGGTCTTGGTGACCAGCACGTTGTTGATGACCGGGGAGCAGAGCATCGGGAGGACTCCTGCAGTGGCTGTGCACTTGAGCTGGTCTGCCGAGCTGAACGTGATGGGGCACGCCGACCACCTGAGGGGGCGCGTTGCTTCGAGCTTGGGGAGAACTGCATTCACTTCGCGGGCAAACTGCTTGAAGATACGTTGGGAGGCTGGGGCTTGAGCTCCGCCCAGGATGCAGGCGATCGCGCGCGGCTCCTGGAAGCCCCCAGCCCCCTCGTCTTGATGGCGGTCTTCGTTCCTCCTTGGTGGAGGCGGCAGCGGAGGCAGGCCTATGTTGCCATGAGGGCGATCCTCGCGAGGTTGGTCTCTCCAGTCTCCCTCGCGAGGCAAGTCCCGCCAGCGGTCCTCGCGAGGCTGGTCGCGCCACCCCTGGCGCGGGCCGCGGTCTTCCCGGCGCCCTGGGTTTCTTCCTCCTCCTCGGCCCTAGCCCCGGTCAGCACGGTCAGGGCGACGGCCGATCCTTCCTTCTCGTACGGCACGGAGCTCTTGACATTCGTTGGTGTTGTGGGTGTGGAGGTCATGGTACACACAGTACTGGCTGCCTCTGGAGGGTTCGGGCAGATCCTTGCCCCGCTTGGTGTCTGGTTCTGCCGCGAGGACGGCAGCCCCCTTGCGCTTCGCGTCCTTGGCTTTGGGCTTCTTCTATTCTGGGTCCGCGGCAGGCAGCTCGAGGAGGGAGAGACGTCCCTCCTCAGCCCTGGCGCACTTGTTTCCCAAGTTGAACAGCTCCAGGGAGGTGCAGAGGTCTTCATGCATCGCCAGCTCCTCCTTCATCTTGACGTCACGCACGCCGTCAGAGAAGGCGGAGATGATGGCCTCCTCGGACACCTTGGGGATCTTGAGGCGCGCGCCGTTGAAGCGCTGTATGTACTTTTGCAGGGTCTCTCTGGGTTGTTGCTTGATGCGGCGCATGTCACTCACTGCGGGCGGCCGGTCGCGAGTACCTTGGAAGTTGGCGATGAACCGGGTGCGCATCTGGTCCCAGGAAGAGATCGTTCCTGGGGCCAGATTCAGGAGCCAGGTGCGCGCTCCTTCCTTCAGCGCCATGGGGAACCAGTTAGCCATGACCATCTCGTCCCCGTTGGTAGCCTCAATGCCCAGCTCATAGAGCTGGAGGAATTCCGCGGGATCAGTGGTGCCGTCGTAGCGAGGAGGCAGGTCGGGCTTGAACTTGCCGGGCCACGCGACGCTGCGCAGCTCAGTGGTGTAGGCGTGGCAGCCCGCGGTGGCCACGAAAGGCCTCGGTTGGTGGAGAGCTTGGTCTTGAGCATCCCCACGCGCTGCAGCTAGGAGTAGGGCGGGGTCTTGGCGTGCCGGAGCTGGAGCAGGGTCGCGGCGTGCCGGAGCAGGGAGCGCCCTGGCAGCCCCTTGCGGGAGAGGAACTTCTTGGCAGCTTCGCTCTTGCTGCGCTGGCGCCTGACGGAGCGGGTTCCGCCCAGGGACCAAGCGCCTTGGACCCATGGCATCTTCTTGGAGGGGAGGCGGCTGGTGCGCCTCTAGAGCTTCATTGCTCGCGTGGGGCGGAGTGCGGCGCAGAGGGACAGACGGAGCGGAAGAGCCCCCTGCGGCGCGGACAAGCTCGGCGACACGGTCAAGCCATTCTTCGTAGACATCGTTGACGGGACGGTAGCGCAGGAGCTCGTTTTCCGCGAGGAGCGCAGCCTGAGCCTCCAAGGGTGCGCGGAGCGCACGGGATGAAGAACCGGCTGGAGCGAGTGATGGAGTGGCGGTGCGGCCGTCTTGCCGCACGGACGGGTGCTGAGATGATGCCTGCTGCTCGCCCCCCGCCGGGCCGGTGGCGGCGTTGACGGCGGGCGACGGGGAACGACGAGGACGCCCACCGACGGGGGCCGTCTGGGCGACGCGAGAGGCGATGGAGGCCCGGTGCTCGGCGCGGGCCCGACGAGCGTCAGACATTGATGCGACGGTCGGAGGAGAGCGGAGTGGTGGAAGACAAATTCCGGCGCACCCCTACCTGGTGCGCCAAATGTCGGATTTCGGGTTCCGGCAGACCCTTAAGGTTCGAACACTGGGGTGCGCACGGAAATCTCGCCTTCAACCTCTTCGTCTCGATGGGATCTAAACTACTAAAAGAGCTGCACGAAAGACACAAGATTTATACTAGTTCGGGCCACCGATGTGGTGTAATACCCTACTCCAGTGTGTGGTGGATCGATTGCCTCCTGGGGCTGGTGTGGATGAACAATACAAGGAAGAACAGCCTCGCGAGGGTCTGTTCTTGGCTATGGTGATGAACTGCTATGAAGAGTTCAATCACCTTTCTCTCTCTTTCTCTCTCAGATCCCGGACCGAACAACCAGGAATCGAACCCCTTGCTATGTGGGTGGCTAGTCCTATTTATAGAGGCCCTGGTCCTCTCCCCAAATATTGAGCGGGAAGGGATCCAACAATGGCGGGCTAATTTGAAGGGGGACAGCGAGTACATCTATCCTGACAAAAGCAGTCTTCGCCTGCCAAAGGCTCTGGTGATGACACCGCGCTGGGCTCCATGGTGACCTCCGTCTCGTAGTCCTCCTGGTCTTGGTCTCGTTGCACCGAAGTGGCAACCTTTGCCTGATGCCTCGGTACTCCGTGGATACGCTTGCCCCCTATGCACCAAAGAGGAAAGAGGGACGCTGCGCTGGCACCCGCCTGGTGCCCCGTGTCGTCATGGCTTGCGTCATGGGCACCTCGCGAGGTACCCCGCCTTGAGCTCTCCCCCTCCTCGCGAGCCAGCCTGATGAGGTTGTGCCTGAGGATGCGCCGCGTCGTCCGCCTCGTGAGGCTTGACCCCTCATGAGGGTCTTGAGCCTCGTGTTGATGAAGATGGGCCGCGCTGGGCCCCCACTTGAGCCACGCCGCAGGCCGCAAGCAGGCAAGTCTGGGGACCCCCATTCCCAGAACACCGACACGCCTCACCAAGGTGCTTATGGATGGAGGCAGCGGACTGAACCTCATTTATGAGGAAACCCTTCAAAAAATGGAAATAGACTGGAACCGCGTCGAGCGAAGCAGCACAACCTTTAGAGGAATAATCCCCAGCCGGGAAGCGCGCTGCACAGGAAAAATCACACTAGATGTGGTGTTCGGCACGCCGGATAATTACAGGTCCGAAGAAGTCACATTTCAGGTGGCCCCGTTTAAGAGCGGATATCACGCTTTACTAGGGCGGGAAGCATTCACAATCTTCCAAGCAATACCCCATTACGGGTACATGAAGCTTAAGATGCCCGGGCCGAATGGAATTATCACTCTAGCTAGTGATTCGGACATAGCACTCCGCGCCGAAAACAAGATGGCCGCATTAGCCCTTGAGGCGCTATCCGAAGCCTTAGCAGCCGAGGAACTGACTGCGCTGCGCTCCACGGTTAACAGGGATGATTTGATACTCAATAAGAGATCTAAATCCACATCCTTCGAGCCAGCTGACGAAATAGTCAAATTCCAGGTCCATCCAACGGACCCCAATAAAACAGCTTCCATCGGGGCACGACTGAACCCTGATGCAGACGCCGCACTGCGAGAGTTCCTACGAGAGAACTGGGACATCTTCGCCTGGCACCCTTCAGACATGCCAGGGATCCCACGCAGGCTGGCCAAACACAGCTTAATATCCTAAAAGGATTTAAACCTATCAAACAAACCCTTCTGCGATTTTCCGAACCCAAGAGACAGGCTATGGGAGAAGAGCTAGTCAAGCTATTATAGGCCGGATTCATCAGAGACATAAAACATCCGGACTGGCTAGCAAACCTGGTGATGGTACCAAAGAAGGACAAATCCTGGCGCCTATGTGTCGATTTTAAAGACCTTACCAAGGCTTGCCCAAAGGATCCCTTCCCCCTCCCCCGTATCGATCAAATTATCGATGCCACCGCAGGACACGATTTGTTGCGTTTCCTCGACGCATACTCCGATTACCATCAAATCAAGATGGCAGAATCAGACCAAGCTGCAACAGCATTCATCACACCATACGACCCATTCTGCTTCAACACAATGCCCTTCGGGCTGAAAAACGCCGGCGCAACATACCAGCGCATGATCCAGACATGTCTGGCAAACCAGATCGGCAAAACAGTGGAGGCATATGTGGATGATGTGGTCGTCAAATCAAGACATGTCGAATCCCTAGTAAATGACTTGAGGCTTACATTTGATAACCTCCGAAAATACGACATCAAGCTCAACCCAGAAAAATGCGTCTTCGGCGTTCCAGCAGGAAAGCTCTTGGGCTTCATTGTATCCGGTAGAGGAATTGAAGCAAACCCAGCCAAGATCCGAGCTTTGTGACAATTGGATGTCCCAAAGGACCTTAAACAAATACAAAAATTAATCGGGTGCGTGGCGGCTTTAAGCCGCTTCATCTCCCGCTTGGGAGAAAAGGCACTACCCCTTTATCGCCTCCTTCGGCGCACCGAACACTTCGAGTGGACGGATGCCGCCACGGCCGGACTTGATGAAATAAAAGCCATATTGGCAACAAACCCAGTCCTGGCCGCGCTAATCACCGGCGAACCAATGTTATTGTACATTGCAGCAACACACCAAGTTGTCAGCGCAGTGCTCATTGTCGAGTGGGAAACGGACGGACACAAATTCCCCCTTCAAAGGCCGGTCTACTACGTGTCCACTGTCCTCACTCCATGCAAATCACGGTACTCGCCTTATCAAAAGATTGCATACGCGGTATTCATGGCATCCCGAAAGCTACGACACTACTTTCAAGAGTGTTCCATAACAGTAGCCTCGGAAGTGCCACTAAACGATATTATCAACAACCACGATGCAATGGGCCGGATTGCAAAATGGGCCATCGAGCTTCTCCCGTTCGATATAACCTATAAGCCACGGCGAGCTATTAAATCGCAAGTTTTGGCCGACTTCGTCGCAGAATGGATGGAGGCCGAGCTCCCTAAAGAGTACGACACATATTCAAATTGGATTATGCATTTCGATGGCTCCAAAATGTTGGCCGGACTGGGGGCCGGCATCGTCCTGACGTCCCCCACAGGAGACACAGTCCAATATGTGCTCCAAATCATGTACACGGATTCCAACAATGCAGCCGAATATGAGGCCCTCCTACATGGCCTCTGGATAGCAGTATCCATGGGTATCGAGCGCCTAGAGGTACGCGGGGATTCAAACCTCGCGATATCCCAAATAAATGGAGACTTCGACGCCAAGGACCCAAAAATGGCAGCTTACGGTGACGCCGTCCTAAAAATGTCAGCTCGGTTCGAAGGGCTGGAGTTTCACCATATAGCCCGAGAAAACAATCAAGCGGCGGACGTCCTAGCACGCATCGGAGCAAAACGTGATGCAGTCCCCCCAATGTCTTTTTGGAAAGATTGTTCCAGCCATCCGTAGCATGGGAGGGGGAACCCGCAAATAACAGCCCGAACCCAGCCGCACCACTCGACGCCGAACAATCTGACACAATTGGAGGCTCTGCCAACGAAATTACACCTTCAGCCCACGTAATAATGGCAGTTATCCCCCCGTGGACAGAACCATTCCTAGCTTACCTTACTAGGCAGGAACTCCCGGAGGACCAAAACAAGGCCCGCTGCATAGTGCGGCGATCTAAGGCCTATAGAGTCCATGAGGGAGAACTTTATAAGAAAAGCACTACCGGAGTCCTTCAAAGGTGCATCTCCGAAGAGGAAGGGCGGAACCCCCTGGCTGAAATTCATGCCGGACTCGGTGGTCACCACGCCGCTGCTCGGTCCCTTGTTAGCAAGGCTTTCCGTACAGGCTTTTACTGGCCGACGGCCCAAGCAGACGCTCGGGACCTAGTCCAACGATGCGCTGGTTGCCAACTTTTTGCCAACCGAAGCCATATGCCACCCACCGCACTCCAAACTATACCCATCACCTGGCCTTTTGCGGTCTGGGGGCTTGACATGGTCGGACCCCTTAAAGGTGGAACCCATAGGAAAAAATACTTACTGGTCATGGTGGATAAGTTCACCAAATGGATAGAAGCCAAGCCTGTTAAAACGGCCGAATCCGGACCTGTGATAGACTTCATATCCAGGGTTGTACACCGTTATGGCGTCCCCCACAGCATCATAACCGACAACGGTACAAATTTTACCGCCGACGAGGTAAAACTCTGGTGCAAAAACATGGGCATCAAGCTCGATTATGCTTCCGTCTATCACCCACAAACCAACGGCCAGGTCGAACGTGCAAATGGTCTTATCATGAGCGGCATCAAACCCAGACTGGTGCAGTCCCTCAAGGAATCTAACACACACTGGGTAGAGGAGCTCGATGTTGGGGAACATAGTAATTTCGAAAATTTTCCTACGCACACGCAAGATCATGGTGATGCATAGCAACGAGGGGGAGAGTGTTGTCTACGTACCAAAGCAGACCGACTGCGGAAGCGATCACACAACATAGAGGAAGTAGTCGTACGGCTTCTTCCCGATCCGACCGATCCAAGCACCGTTACTCCGGCACCTCCGAGTTCTTAGCACACGTTCAGCTCGATGACGATCCTCGGGCTCCGATCCAGCAAAGCATCGAGGAAGAGTTCCGTCAGCACGACGGCGTGGTGACGATCTTGATGTACTGCCGACGCAGGGCTTCGCCTAAGCACTGCAACGGTATGATCGAGGTGGAATTTGGTGGCAGGGGGCACCGCACACGGCTAAGGAACGATCTCAAGGATCAACTTGTGTGTATTGGGGTGTCCCCTGCCCCCGTATATAAAGGATGAGAGGGGGAGGGCTGGCCGGCCAAGTGGAGGGAGGCGCAGGAGGAGTCCTACTCCTACCGGGAGTAGGACTCCCCCCTCCAATCCTAGTCCAACTAGGAATCCTTAAAGGGGAGAGAGACAGAGAGGTGGCCGGCCCCTCTCCTAGTCCTAATAGGACTAGGGAGAGGGGAGGAGGCGCAGCCCTATGTGGGCTGCCCTCTCACCTTTCCACTAAGGCCCATGTTGGCCCATTTGGCTCCCGGGGGGTTCCGGTAACCCTCCCGGTAATCCGGTAAAATCCCGATTTCACCCGGAACACTTCCGGTGTCCAAACATAGGCTTCCAATATATCAATCTTTATGTCTCGACCATTTCGAGACTCCTCGTCATGTCCGTGATCACATCCGGGACTCCGAACAACCTTCGGTACATCAAAATGCATAAACTCATAATAACTGTCATCGTAACGTTAAGCGTGCGGACCCTACGGTTCGAGAACAATGTAGACATGACCGAGACACGTCTCCGGTCAATAACCAATAGCGGGACCTGGATGCCCATATTGGCTCCTACATATTCTACGAAGATCTTTATCGGTCAGACCGCATAACAACATACATTGTTCCCTTTGTCATCGGTATGTTACTTGCCCGAGATTCGATCGTCGGTATCCAATACCTAGTTCAATCTCGTTACTGCCAAGTCTCTTTACTCGTTCCGTAATACATCATCCCGCAACTAACTCATTAGTTGCAATGCTTGCAAGGCTTAAGTGATGTGCATTACCGAGAGGGCCCAGAGATACCTCTCGGACAATCGGAGTGACAAATCCTAATCTCGAAATACGCCAACCCAACATCCACCATTGGAGACACCTGTAGTACTCCTTTATAATCACCCAGTTACGTTGTGACGTTTGGTAGTACCCAAAGTGTTCCTCCGGTAAACGGGAGTTGCATAATCTCATAGTCATAGGAACATGTATAAGTCATGAAGAAAGCAATAGCAACATACTAAACGATCGGGTGCTAAGCTAATGGAATGGGTCATGTCAATCAGATCATTCAACTAATGATGTGACCTCGTTAATCAAATAACAACTCTTTGTTCATGGTTAGGAAACATAACCATCTTTGATTAACGAGCTAGTCAAGTAGAGGCATACTAGTGACACTCTGTTTGTCTATGTATTCACACATGTATTATGTTTCCGGTTAATACAATTCTAGCATGAATAATAAACATTTATCATGATATAAGGAAATAAATAATAACTTTATTATTGCCTCTAGGGCATATTTCCTTCAGTCTCCCACTTGCACTAGAGTCAATAATCTAGTTCACATCGCCATGTGATTTAACAGCAATAGTTCACATCACCATGTGATTAACACCCATAGTTCACATCGTCATGTGACCAACACTCAAAGGGTTTACTAGAGTCAGTAATCTAGTTCACATATCTATGTGATTAACACCCAAAGAGTACTAAGGTGTGATCATGTTTTGCTTGTGAGATAATTTTAGTCAACGGGTCTGTCACATTCAGATCCGTGAGTATTTTGCAAGTTCTATGTCTACAATGCTCTATACGGAGCTACTCTAGCTAATTGCTCCCACTTTCAATATGTATCCAGATTGAGACTTTAGATTCATCTGGATCAGTGTCAAAAACTTGCATCGACGTAACCCTTTACGACGAACCTTTTTGTCACGTCCATAATCGAGAAACATATCCTTATTTCACTAAGGATAATTCTGACCGCTGTCCAGTGATCTACTCCTAGATCACTATTGTATTCCCTTGCCAAATCAGTGCAGGGTATACAATAGATCTGGTATACGGCATGACATACTTTATAGAACCTATGGCCAAGGCATAGGGAATGACGTTCATTCTCTTTCTATCTTCTGCCGTGGTCGGGCTTTTGAGTCTTACTCAACTTCACACCTTGTAATACAGGCAAGAACTCTTTCTCTGACTGCTCCATTTTGAACTACTTCAAAATCTTGTCAAGGTATGTATTTATTGAAAAAACTTATCAAGCATCTTGATCTATCTCTATAGATCTTGATGCTCAATATGTAAGCAGCTTCATCGAAGTCTTTCTTTGAAAAACTCCTTTCAAACACTCCTTTATGCTTTACAGAATAATTCTACATTATTTCCGATCAACAATATGTCATTCACATATACTTATCAGAAATGTTGTAGTTCTCCCACTCACTTTCTTGTAAATACAGGCTTCACCACAAGTCTGTATAAAACTATATGCTTTGATCAACTTATCAAAGCATGTATTCCAACTCTGAGATGCTTGTACCAGTCCATAGATGAATCGCTGGAGCTTGCATATTTTGTTAGCACCTTTAGGATTGACAAAACCTTCTTGTTGCATCACATACAACTCTTCTTTAATAAATCCATTAAGGAATGCAGTTTTGTTTATCCATTTGCCAGATTTCATAAAATGCGGCAATTGCTAACATGATTCGGACAGACTTAAGCATAGATACGATTGAGAAACTCTCATCGCAGTCAACACTTTGAACTTGTCGAAAACCTTTTGCGACAATTCTGGCTTTGTAGATAGTAACACTACTATCAATGTCCATCTTCCTCTTGAAGATCCATTTATTTTTATGGCTTGCCGATCATCGGGCAAGTCAACCAAAGTCCATACTTTGTTCTCATACATGGATCATATCTCAGATTTCATGGCTTCAAGCCACTTTGCGGAATCTGGGCTCACCATCGCTTCTTCATAGTTCGTAGGATCATCATGATCTAGTAGCATGACTTCCAGAACAGGATTACCGTACCACTCTGGCGCGGATCTTTACTCTGGTTGATCTACGAGGTTCAGTAGTGTCTTGTTCTGAAGTTTCATGATCATCATCATTAGCTTCCTCACTAACTGGTGTAGGTGTCACAGAAACATTTTTCTGTGATGTACTACTTTCCAATAAGGGAGCAGGTACAGTTACCTCGTCAAGTTCTACTTTCCTCCCACTCACTTCTTTCGAGAGAAACTCCTTCTCCAGAAAGTTTCCGAATTTAGCAACAAAAAGTCTTGCCTTCGGATCAGTGATAGAAGGTGTATCCAACAGTTTCCTTTGGATATCCTATGAAGATGCTCTTCTCCGATTTGAGTTTTGAGCTTATCAGGATGAAACTTTTTCATATAAGCATCGCAACCCCAAACTTTAAGAAACGACAATTTTGGTTTCTTGCCAAACCATAGTTCATAAGGCGTCGTCTCGACGGATATAGATGGTGCCCCTTTTTTAACGTGAATGCAGCTGTCTCTAATGCATGACCCCAAAAACAATAGTGGTAAATCGGTAAGAGACATCATAGATTGCACTATATCCAATAAAGTACGGTTATGACGTTCGGACACACCATTATGATGTGGTGTTCCAGGTGGCATGAGTAGTGAAACTATTTCACATTGTTTTAACTGAAGACCAAACTCGTAACTCAAATATTTGTCTCCGCGATCAGATCGTAGAAACTTTATTTTCTTGTCATGATGATTTTTCACTTCACTCTGAAATCCTTTGAACTTTTCAAATGTTTCAGACTTATGTTTCATTAAGTAGATATACTCATATCTGCTCAAATCATCTGTGAAGATCAGAAAATAATGATACTTGTCATGAGCCTCAATATTCATCGGACCACATACATCAGTATGTATGATTTCCAACAAATCTTTTGCTTGCTCCATTGTTCCGAAGAACAGAGTCTTAGTCATCTTGCCCATGAGGCATGGTTCGCAAGCATCAACTGATCCATAATCAAGTGATTCCAAAAGCCCATCAGCATGGAGTTTCTTCATGCGCTTTACACCAATATGACCTAAACGGCAGTGCCACAAATAAGTTGCACTATCATTATTAACTTCGCATCTTTTTGGTTTTAATATTATGAATATGTGTATCACTAAGATCGAGATCCAATGAACTATTTTCATTGGGTGTGTAACCATATAAGGTTTTATTCATGTAAACAGAACAACAATTTATTCTCTTACTTTAATGAATAACCGTATTGCAATAAACATGATCAAATCATATTCATGCTCAACGCAAAAACCAAATAACACTTATTTAGGTTCAACACTAATCCTGAAAGTATAGGGAGTGTGCGATGATGATCATATCAATCTTGGAACCACTTCCAACACACATCGTCACTTCACCCTTAACTAGTCTCTGTTTATTCTGCAACTCCCGTTTCGAGTTACTACTCTTATCAACTGAACTAGCATCAAATACTAAGGGGTTTCTATAAACACTAGTAAAGTACACATCAATAACATGTATATCAAATATACTTATGTTCACTTTGCCATCCTTCTTATCCGCCAATCACTTGGGGTAGTTCCGCTTCTAGTGACCAGTCCCTTTGCAGTAGAAGCACTTAGTCTCAGGCTTAGGATCAGACTTGGGCTTCTTCACTTGAGCAGCAACTTGCTTGCCGTTCTTCTTGAAGTTCCCCTTCTTTCCTTTGCCCTTTTTCTTGAAACTAGTGGTCTTGTCAACCATCAACACTTGATGTTTTTCTTTGATTTCTACCTTCATTGATTTCAGCATCACGAAGAGCTTGGGAGTTGTCTCCGTTATCCCTTGCATATTATAGTTCATCACGAAGTTCTACTAACTTAGTGATGGTGACTAGAGAATTCTGTCAATCACTATCTTATCTGGAAGATTAACTCCCACTTGATTCAAGCGATTGTAGTACCCAGACAATCTGAGTACATGCTCACTAGTTGAGCGATTCTCCTCCATCTTTTAGCTATAGAACTTGTTGGAGACTTCATATCTCTCAACTCGGGTATTTGCTTGAAATATTAACTTCAACTCCTGGAACATCTCATATGGTCCATGACGTTCAAAACGTCTTTGAAGTCCTGATTCTAAGCTGTTAAGTATGGTGCACTAAACTATCAAGTAGTCATCATATTGAGCTAGCCAAACGTTCATAACGTCTGTATCTGCTCCTGCAATAGGTCTGTCACCTAGCGGTGCATCAAGGACATAATTCTTCTGTGCAGCAATGAGGATAAACCTCAGATCACGGATCCAATCCGCATCATTGCTACTAACATCTTTCAACACAATTTTCTCTAGGAACATATCAAAAATAAACACAGGGAAGCAACAATGCGAGCTATTGATCTACAACATAATTTGCAAAATACTACCAGGACTAAGTTCATGATAAATTTAAGTTCAATTTAATCATATTACTTAAGAACTCCCACTTAGATAGACATCCCTCTAATCCTCTAAGTGATCACGTGATCCAAATCAACTAAACCATAACCGATCATCACGTGAGATGGAGTAGTTTTCAATGGTGAACATCGTCATGTTGATCATATCTACTATATGGTTCACGCTCGACCTTTCGGTCTCCGTGTTCCGAGGCCATATCTGTATATGCTTGGCTCGTCAAGTATAACCTGAGTATTCTGCGTGTGCAACTGTTTTGCACCCGTTGTATTTGAACGTAGAGCCTATCACACCCGATCATCACGTGGTGTCTCAGCACGAAGAACTTTTGCAACGGTGCATACTCAGGGAGAACACTTCTTGATAATTTAGTGAGAGATCATCTTATAATGCTACCATCAATCAAAGCAAGATAAGATGCATAAAAAGATAAACATCACATGCAATCAATATAAGTGATATGATATGGCCATCATCATCTTGTGCTTTGTGATCTCCATCTCCGAAGCACCGTCATGATCACCATCGTCACCGGCGCGACACCTTGATCTCCATCGTAGCATCGTTGTCGTCTCGCCAATCTTATGCTTCCACGACTATCACTACCGCTTAGTAATAAAGTAAAGCATTACATCGCGATTGCATTGCATACAATAAAGCGACAACCATATGGCTCCTGCCAGTTGCCGATAACTCGGTTACAAAACATGATCATCTCATACAATAAAATCAGCATCATGCCTTGACCATATCACATCACAACATGCCCTGCAAAAACAAGTTAGACGTCCTCTACTTTGTTGTTGCAAGTTTTACGTGGCTGCTACGGGCTTAAGTAAGAACTCATCTCAGCTACGCATCAAAACCACAACGATAGTTCGTCAAATAGACTCCGTTTTAACCTTCTCAAGGACCGGGCGTAGCCACACTTGGTTCAACTAAAGTTGGAGAAACAGTCTTCCGCAAGCCATCTATGTGCAAAGCACGTCGAGGGAACCGGTCTCGCGTAAGAGTACGCGTAAGGTTGGTCCGGATCGTCTCGTCCAACAATACCGCTGAACCAAAGTATGACATGCTGGTAGGCAGTATGACTTGTATCGCCCACAACTCACTTGTGTTCTACTCGTGCAATAATATCAAACCATAAAAACCTAGGCTCGAATGCCACTGTTGGGGAACGTAGTAATTTCGAAAATTTTCCTACGCACACGCAAGATCATGGTGATGCATAGCAACGAGGGGGAGAGTGTTGTCTACGTACCAACGCAGACCGACTGCGGAAGCGATCACACAACATAGAGGAAGTAGTCGTACGGCTTCTTCCCGATCCGACCGATCCAAGCACCGTTACTCCGGCACCTCCGAGTTCTTAGCACACGTTCAGCTCGATGACGATCCTCGGGCTCCGATCTAGCAAAGCGTCGAGGAAGACTTCCGTCAGCACGACGGCGTGGTGACGATCTTGATGTACTGCTGACGCAGGGCTTCGCCTAAGCACTGCAACGGTATGATCGAGGTGGAATTTGGTGGCAGGGGGCACCGCACACGGCTAAGGAACGATCTCAAGGATCAACTTGTGTGTATTGGGGTGTCCCCTGCCCCCGTATATAAAGGATGAGAGGGGGAGGGCTGGCCGGCCAAGTGGAGGGAGGCGCAGGAGGAGTCCTACTCCTACCGGGAGTAGGACTCCCCCCTCCAATCCTAGTCCAACTAGGAATCCTTAAAGGGGAGAGAGAGAGAGGTGGCCGGCCCCTCTCCTAGTCCTAATAGGACTAGGGAGAAGGGAGGAGGCGCAGCCCTATGTGGGCTGCCCTCTCACCTTTCCACTAAGGCCCATGTTGGCCCATTTCGCTCCCGGGGGGTTCCGGTAACCCTCCCGGTAATCCGGTAAAATCCCGATTTCACCCGGAACACTTCCGGTGTCCAAACATAGGCTTCCAATATATCAATCTTTATGTCTCGACCATTTCGAGACTCCTCGTCATGTCCGTGATCACATCCGGGACTCCGAACAACCTTCGGTACATCAAAATGCATAAACTCATAATAACTGTCATCGTAACGTTAAGCGTGCGGACCCTACGGTTCGAGAACAATGTAGACATGACCGAGACACGTCTCCGGTCAATAACCAATAGCGGGACCTGGATGCCCATATTGGCTCCTACATATTCTACGAAGATCTTTATCGGTCAGACCACATAACAACATACATTGTTCCCTTTGTCATCGGTATGTTACTTGCCCGAGATTCGATCGTCGGTATCCAATACCTAGTTCAATCTCGTTACTGGCAAGTCTCTTTACTCGTTTCGTAATACATCATCCCGCAACTAACTCATTAGTTGCAATGCTTGCAAGGCTTAAGTGATGTGCATTACCGAGAGGGCCCAGAGATACCTCTCCGACAATCGGAGTGACAAATCCTAATCTCGAAATACGCCAACCCAACATCCACCATTGGAGACACCTGTAGTACTCCTTTATAATCACCCAGTTACGTTGTGACGTTTGGTAGTACCCAAAGTGTTCCTCCGGTAAACGGGAGTTGCATAATCTCATAGTCATAGGAACATGTATAAGTCATGAAGAAAGCAATAGCAACATACTAAACGATCGGGTGCTAAGCTAATGGAATGGGTCATGTCAATCAGATCATTCAACTAATGATGTGACCTCGTTAATCAAATAACAACTCTTTGTTCATGGTTAGGAAACATAACCATCTTTGATTAACGAGCTAGTCAAGTAGAGGCATACTAGTGACACTCTGTTTGTCTATGTATTCACACATGTATTATGTTTCCGGTTAATACAATTCTAGCATGAATAATAAACATTTATCATGATATAAGGAAATAAATAATAACTTTATATTGCCTCTAGGGCATATTTCCTTCACTCGACTCCGTGCTATGGGGGCTGCAGACCACGCCAAATCGCACCACCGGGTACACACCATTTTTTATGGTGTACGGCGTAGAAGCAGTTCTGCCCTGCGACATAATTCATGACTCACCTAGAGTGCGCATGTACGAAGTAAGAGAAGCCGAGCTCGATCGGCAAGACAACTTGGACGCCTTGGAGGAGGGGCACGATGTGGCAAAAGCCCGTTCCGCATTTTATCAACAGCAGGCCCGAAGATATCAAAGCAGAGAAGTACGGGCCAAAAATTACAATGTTGGCGAACTAGTTCTACGCCTGCTGGATAAGAAAAATGACAAACTCAAGCCCAAGTGGGAAGGTCCATTCATAATCGACCAAGTCTTGACTGGTGGGGTGTACCGCCTGCGAGATGCGTCGAACAACCGACTCGAGCCGAACCCGTGGAACGCCACCCGTCTCCGAAGATTCTATGCCTAGCGCCGGACTCTTTGTTCGTCTCCTTCCTCTGTCCATCCCTTTTTGTATTTTTCTGTCTTACATTTCTCTCCTTCCCACTTTTTTTTCTTTCATAGCCCTTAAAGGCTCACCTAGTGATGCGCCACTCGCGCTCATTAAACCTGGGGGCTTCTTTAACAGAAGCTTATTTATACGGGCTTCACGCCCAACACATGCGTCAAACTTCCGCATGTACCTTTTTTCTTCACCATTATATGCATCGATATGACTTAAGTTTTGGCCAAGCTGGGTTGCCTGGCTCCTGTGCTTACCCCTACGTTCCCGATTGTTCGGCTAGGCGGTAAAGGGAGCACCTCTGCGATTGTTACTGCTGGGTCAGCCGGATGTGTACCTCAGGCTGGGTGAAGCCGAAAGCTAGCGTTCTTAAGGGAATATTCGGTCGATGAAATAAAAGATGATCTTTTTACTCATTTTATGCACCCCCAGATGCCTTTTTTCTGCGTCTCTTCATGCAGTCCGGACATGCACCTTAGGGCATGCCTCCCAGCGAAAGGAACCCTTAATGGAACTATTCTCTCTGGAAGATGTTTCTTACTAACCATGTAATATAACATAACTAGTTGGGCACTTGTCTGATAAAGCAGTGATGACCCCTACGCCTGGTCTCCACGCATACCCCGGTTCTTATATAACCGCTAGGGTATTTGGACACACTCCGGACCGTCAGGTCCCGAGGTTGAAGCGAAAAGGTCGGCAACGACAAACAATCTACAATCCGGCTAGAAGGCATTACACATGTCAATTCAAAATTACACAGTCATTCTGACTGATTGTATTCCTCTTCTATACCATCTAATAGGCTGTCTAATTTACAGTCCTGTTGGGAATACTTCGCGGCCAACTCTACTTGGCCGTATACTAAGCTTACAGGGATCTCCTTCCCGTCAGGCCCCACTGGTCCGACCTCGGCCATGTGGTTTGGGCCAGACTTCGTAAAATGGGTCTTCACCATGGACCAGGCCTCCCTAGCACCTTGTCGGCAGGACGATATCTTCCACAACCAGAAGCGCCGCCGAGCTCCCTTCAGCTTCTCCGCAAGCTCTCCAAGGTCCTCGGGCACGGAGTGGGCAGACCATAAGGCTTGGGCAATATCCCGCATCGCCTACCGTATTCGCTTGTATAGTTGCAAGAGTTCGGGAAGAAGGTCACCCGTAGAACCGGGCATCTCCTCTGCAGGACGACCTGTGAGCATACCTACAGACATTACTCTGTTAGTCGACTTCCTCGCCGAACTCTTTTTTCAAAGTTCGTTCAAGCACTTATTAAAAATGCCGCATCGAAGCCGCTGATTCTCCTTCATGGAGTCTGACAGCTGGCCACGAACATCTTTAAGTTCGACGTCCAGCTTGGTGTTGGCATCCTGAAGATCATTCTTCTCTCGCCTCACCTTTGTCAACGTACTCTCACCGGCCTTTAGCTGGCGTAAGAGTTGTTGCTTGTCCGGATCGAGTCCGGCGCCATCTGCAATATGATTTGTCAGATTTGCACCCACACTGCACAATACTAATCTTTCGAAGTGTATCTTACCTGAGGGGGTCTCTTTGGGCTCCCCTGCTGCGGCTAGTGCGGCCTCTAGTTGGGCCTTGCACTTTTCCAGCTCCTGGGACAGTACGGTATTCTTCTCTGTAAGAAGCTGCATATTAAATGATCCTTAAATCAGTTGCTCTAACTGCTTCAAGTCTCGGGGGCTACTGGCATATATATATATATATATCTAACCAAAATTTTCTTACCCGTATGTCTTTTACATACTGCTCCGTGGCTCTGGCTAAACCATTTTGAGCGGCACGAAGGTACGCATCTCCTGAATTAAAGGCATCTAAAACCTCTTGGGAGAAACAAGCGTCGCGTAGAATTGTCCGGCGACGCCTGTGGTTCATGGCACTCTCCACTTCAGAATTTGTGGCAGACAGCATGTCCGCATCCTCTGTCGGAGGAGCATCCGGTGCGCGCCTTGTGCTCGCCTCCGCTTCCTGGCCAGACATTGGAGCCTGGCTGGTGGAGGTGCGATTGGTAACCTCTCCGGATGCAGTCCGGCGAGATCTCTTCATTCTAAAGATAGCACGAACGTTAACATGCCCAGACAGAATAACTCTAGGGAAACAGAGGGCGCACTATACCTTTGCGTCGGCATCTCAGTCCGGACTTCATTCCTTTTTGCCCCACGGGGCCCTGCGGCCCCTTGTTGGCTAGCCGCCGCAGGTTTGGCCTCCTGCCTCGGAAATCTCCCCTGTAAAACATGGCTGTCGTCAGAAACACCGGGCTACGTGAGGGTGGAATCTCTTTCAAGGGAATAAGACCCCGGTTTCTGTCACCTGGGAGGCCGGGATTAACCCTGGGTAATCCGCCGTAATGGCTACCAAGGTATTGTCCTTGCTTAGCTGATGGAACACCCCGTCGATAAGCTCCACCGATATGTCCGGATCCTCTTCGGAGTCCGGATTGAGGGACCGTTCTGGGTCCTCGGGCTGTGGAGGGCGGCTGCTTATATCCTTTACCTCCTGTCGCAGTTCCTGCATTGAAGTCGTTAGACTACCTATCTAACCATGGGAGTATAAAACAAACGGGCAAGCGCAATTGTTCACTTACCCAACTTGGAGGATCGTACATACTGAATCTGGCCCGCGGGTTGACGCGGAGGAATTCCTCCTTTTCTGCCTTGTACAAAGAGGATAAGATCTTTACTAAGGCGGCGGCTGAGGCCGGCCCCTTACGACCGTAATGTGTGGCGTCATCCTCCCCGTTGAAATTCCACATGGGGTGGCCTTTATATTGAAGCGGCTGCACCCCCCGCATAATGCATGCGGCCATGACTCCAATCATGGTTAGTCCGGAATGAGCCAACAGTCTTATCCGGCCCATCAGGTAAAGGACGTCTCTGTCGCTTTCTCTCTGAGAGCTCCGCGGACACTAGCTCAAGCGTTTCTTCAATGGAGCACTGTTGAACTCAGGGAGACCGACCCGGATAGGGTCCGGTAGCGGGACGTCATCTATATAAAACCATTCCGAAGGCCAGTCCTCGGACGCCTTCTTCGGGGTTCCGGATAGGTATCCGGTCCCGGCGATGCGCCATACTTCGCCTCCGCCCACTTGGTATATAGACCCCTCTTGAGAACGGGGCACTAGGCAGAATAACCTCTTCCACAGCGCGAAATGAGCCTCAACGCCTAAAAATAGCTCGCAAAGGGCGACGAAACCCGCAATATGCAATACGGAGGCGGGCGTGAGATTGTGCAGCTGGAGGCCGTAGAACTCCAGAAGCCCGCGGAGAAATGGATGAATTGGAAATCCCAGTCCCCTTATTAGATAGGGGACGAGGCACACCCGCTCTCCTTTAGAAGGATTGGGGGTGCTCTCCGCTTGTTTTCCGCCATTGTAGGTGGCGAGACCGGCTCGGACCAGGACCATGTATGCCTGAGGGAGAAATCCCTTGGCCTGAAGCGACACTAACTCGCTATGCGGGATGGTGCAACTCTCCCAGTCCCCGGGTTTGGGACCGAAGGGGCGAGGGGAGGAGCTGCGACGGCTGGTCATGTTGGAATGGACCTTTGCTGGAAGCGCTCTGATGATAACTCGCGGAAAGGAGAAGATGTGGTTTGGACCTAAATCCCCATCCCGTTAAATAGGCGGCTCATTTATACGGCTAGGGGTGTGGATGTAAAAATGCCCCGGCTTTTCGCATTCGTTTGACACATGGAAGACGGCCATTATTGGGCGTGGAAGCCGAGGAGCACTACATTACAAAAATCGGACATTATTCCTATAGGTACACAAGATTTGGAGAAGAACCCACCTTGCAATGCCGAACAATCTGCGCGCCGGACTCGTCGTCATTGAAGCCTGGTTCGGGGGCTACTGAGGGAGTCCTGGATTAGGGGGTGTTCGGGTAGCCGGACTATACCTTCAGCCGGACTCCAGGACTATGAAGATACAAGATTGAAGACTTCGTCCCGTGTCCGGATGGGACTTTCCTTGGCGTGGAAGGCAAGCTTGGCGATGCAGATATTCAAGATCTCCTACCATTGTAACCGACTCTATGTAACCCTAACCCTATCCGGTGTCTATATAAACTGGAGGGTTGTAGTCCGTAGGCAATCAACTCCATATACAACAATCGTACCTTAGGCTAGCTTCTAGGGTTTAGCCTCCTTGATCTCGTGGTAGATCTACTCTTGTACTACCCATATCATCAATATTAATCAAGCAGGACGTAGGGTTTTACCTCCATCAAGAGGACCCGAACCTGGGTAAAACATCGTGTTCCCTGCCTCCTGTTACCATCCGGCCTAGACGCACAGTTTGGGACCCCCTACCCGAGATCCGCCGGTTTTGACACCGACAGCCGGGAATTGGCCCAACACTTAAATGGGTCGCTAAAAGGCCAAAACTCAGGTCCGACTACAATTGGCCCAACTGATTTATGGGCCGTAAACAGGCTGAAAGTGACACCGGGCCAGAAATTGGCCCAACACTTAAATGGGCCACTAAAAGGCCGAAACTCAGGTCCGACTACAAATGGCCCATCAGATTTATGGGCCTTCAACAGGCTGAAAGATACACCGGGCCGGAAATTAGCCCAACATTTAAATTGATCGCTAAAAGGCCGAAAGATGTACATCCTTAAAATTGGCCCATCCATTAAATGGGCCGTTAACAGGCCGAAATCTCAACGGGCCGACATTGAGCCCAAATATATAGCGGGCTGTTAACGGGTCTGAACTGACGATGGGTTGCAATGGTGTCAAATCTTTAACGGGCCGAATTGGCACATCTCGTATGGGCCGTGGGCTTAAATGGACCTGACACAAGTATGCCTTATATGGGCCGGCCTGCTAATTTTTACTGGGCCGGCCTTTTTCACTGGAATGGGCCACTGTTGGGCCATGCTACGTGTCGACCTATCATAGGCGCCTCCTGTCCAATGAGTGGATGACATATGTCCCAACGATGAGCCGACACGTGTTTCCTCTAGCCAATGATGATTTTACACGTGGAAAATCCCCATTGGTCGGTGCTGTTAACGGGTTATCGGATCCAAAACCCGACCCAATAGCTTAACGGCGTTCCGTTACGGTGGATGCCACGTGTCGGTCACCCTTGACGAAAGGACTTCTATGACACGTGATTTATCGTCATGGAAGTGGACACTTCCGTGATGATAATTTTGGTAATGTCATGGAAAACTTCTACGACAGCACAGGTATGACTATCTTGATTCTGTCATAAATTTGTCATGGATGTACATGCATGACAAAAAACGCGACCTACTGTGACAAACATGTATCATCACGGAAGTGTATTTTTTTGTAGTGTATGCCTCCGTCGATGCCCACGGGATTTTGATTGCGTAGTTATGTACGCGCGGCATGAATGCCACCACTTGATCAGGACTAAGACAGAGGCCGGATTGCTAGTCGAGCTCCTGACGAGCCGAGCTCTCCTCCTGTAGAGTAGTTCGGACCCTCTTACTGGTGTCCGTGGGCTCGGCGGCCAAATTAAGATTCTGCTTGAGAAGGCCGCTCTGTACTTCTGTTGCTAAGGCAGCTGTGTGCTCTTCTGTACGGAGGGAGCATTCCGTATTTCCATTAACCGTTATGACGCCACGTCGACCGGGCATCCTGAGCTTGAGATAAGCGTAGTGTGGTACTGCATTGAATCGAGCAAATGCACTTCGTCCGAGCAGTGCGTGATAGCCACTGCGGAAGGGGACGATATCAAAGATTAACTCCTCGCTTCGGAAGTTATCCGGAGATCCGAAGACAACCTCTAGTGTGATTGAGCCTGTACAGCGGGCCTCTACACCTGGTATGACACCTTTGAAGGTAGTCCTGGTGGGCTTGATCCGTGATGGGTTAATGCCCATTTTTCGCGTTGTATCCTGATAGAGCATATTGAGGCTGCTACCTCCATCCATAAGGACGCGAGTCAGGTGGAAACCATCAATTATAGGGTCTAGGACCGGTGCGGCTGAGCCACCGTGACGGATACTGGTCGGATGATCCCGGGCGATCAAAAGTGATCGGGCATGACGACCATGGATTAAAATTTGGGGCGACTGGCTCTATCGCGTAGACATCCCTGAGTGCACGCTTGCACTCCCTCTTGGGGATGTGGGTAGCGTATATCATGTTCACCATTTTGACCTAAGGGGGAAACTTCTTTTGTCTCCCTGTGTTTGGTTGCCGGGGCTCTTCGTCATCGTCCTCGCTTTGCGATCCCTTTTCCCTATTCTTGGCGTTTAATTTGTGAAAGCACAAGTGCTCCCTAGGTGGTTTTGATAATTGATGACAACATATCTATTGTTGGACTAACGTTTTCATCTAGTATGTTTCAGATAAGTTCAACAATGGAGTGGCATGGACTAAAGGTTGTGGGAAGTTCTCCAAGATGCTAAGGACAAAGGATTGGCTAAAGCTTGAAGCTCAAGACTCTTCATTTTACATTTTAGTGATCCAAGATCACATTGAGTCCATAGGAAAAGCCAATACTATCAAGGAGGGATGAGGTGTTGCTTAATGAACCTCTTGCTTCATGTGCTTAATGATATGCTCCAAAATCCTCAGCTACTTTCCCACTTCCACATATGACCTAAACCTAAAGCCAAACTCGGACCTACCGATTATTCCTATCCGGCGCCACCGAGTTTCACTTGTCATAGCCATTGCCAGAAACCCTAATCAGTTCGGTCTCACTGATGGGATCTCTGTCTCACCGAGATGGGCTTGCAAACTCTCTGTTACCTATTGCAATATTCTCGGTCCCACCGAGATATGCAATCGGCCCCACCGAGTTTGCTTGGTCAACTCTCTGTTTCACTTATTACCCAAATCGGTCCCACCGAGTTTGAGTAATCGGTCAAACCGAGTTTTGGATTTACCCTAAGCCTAGCACATCGGTCCCACCGAGTTGATCCAGTCGGTCCCATCGAAATCTCTAACGGTCACTAGGTTTACCTTTTCGGTCCGACCGAGTTTGTTGATTAGGTCCCATCGAGATTAGTAAATTGTGTGTAACGGTTGGATTTTGTGTGGAGGCTATATATACCCCTCCACCTCCTCTTCATTCGAAGAGAGAGCCATCAGACTAAGCCTACACTTCCAGCATCCTATTTCTGAGAGAGAACTACCTACTCATGTGTTGAGGCCAAGATATTCCATTCCTACCATATGAATCTTGATCTCTAGCCTTCCCCAAGTTGCTTTCCACTCATATCTTCTTTCCACGAGATCCAAATCCTATGAGAGAGAGTTGAGTGTTGGGGAGACTATCATTTGAAGCACAAGAGCAAGGAGTTCATCATCAACACACCATTTGTTACTTCTTGGAGAGTGGTGTCTCCTAGATTGGCTAGGTGTCACTTGGGAGCCTCCGACAAGATTGTGGAGTTGAACCAAGGAGTTTGTAAGGGCAAGGAGATCGCCTACTTCATGAAGATCTATCGCTAGTGAGGCAAGTCCTTCGTGGGCGATGGCCATGGTGGGATAGACAAGGTTGCTTCTTCGTGGACCCTTCGTGGGTGGAGCCCTTCGTGGACTCGCGCAACCGTTACCCTTCGTGGGTCGAAGTCTCCATCAACGTGGATGTAGGATAGCACCACCTATCCGAACCACGGGAAAAACATCCGTGTCTCCGATTGCGTTTGAATTCTCCAAACCCTTCCCTTTACATTCTTGCAAGTTGCATGCTTTACTTTCCGCTGCCTATATACTCTTTGCATGCTTGCTTGATATGTATTGTGATTGTTGAAATTATGCTTAAACTCCACTTAAACCAAAAAAGCTTAAAAATTTGCAACTTTAGCATTATGTGTCTAATCACCCCCCTCTAGACACATCTACTTCAAGGTCCTACAATTTGTCGGTCCGTTTAAAAACCCAGCAATCTCTATTTGTATGATTGGGTGGTTTGTCCGGGGTGCCATGAATCTGGCATGGACGATCAAGTATGTGGTCCAAGCTGGATGGGCCTGAATTGTTCTTTTGGAATGGCTTCTTCCGCTGACCGGACTTAGAGCCACTGAATCCGGCATTGACCACCGTATCCTCGATGTTGTCAATGTTGTTTCGACGCTTGTATATGTTGCGTCGAGACTTGTCTGCATTATTTTTAACTTCAGGGGTGCCGACATCGCTTGCATTGTTTTGCTATGGGCCGACCAAATATCCTTGCCTGCACAAAAGCAGGTCATGAGTGCCGTGAGGGCTGCCATGAATTTTGGCTTTTCTTGGCTGAGGTGGCGAGCGAACCATTTGTCACGGATGCTGTGTTTGAAGGCTGCTAGGGCTTCGGCATCCAGACAATCAACTATTTGGTTCTTTTTAGTTAGGAACCTAGTCCAGAATTTCCTGGTGGACTCTCCGGGCTGTTGAACTATATGGCTTAAGTCATCAATGTCCGGAGGTCAAACATATGTACCTTGGAAGTTATTGAGGAAGGCCTCTTCCAAGTCCTCCTAGCTGCCAATAGAATTTTCAGGCAGACTGTTGAGCCAATGCTAAGCTAGCCCCTTGAGTTTTAAAGGGCGGTATTTGATGGCGCGGAGGTCATCGCCGCGGGCCATATGAATGTGGAGAATGAAGTCTTCGATCCACACTGCGGGGTCCGTGGTTCCATCGTATGATTCTATATTCGCGGGTTTGAACCCTTCTAGGAATTCATGATCCATGACCTCATCAGTGAAGCAATGAGGGTGTGCGGCACCTCTATATCGGGTCGTATCGCGACGTAGCTCTGATGTAGTCCGTCTGCGGTTTTCAGCCCGCGCATGACTAAGTTTGTCACATCCTAATAGGTGGCCGTCGTTGTGTGTCGAGGCACGTCCTCACGATCCGTAGATTGATCTGGTATGTCCTGCTTTATTGTTTAGGTTTTGCCGGAGGTCATATGTATGTCAATGGGCTAATTTACCTCTACCTGTGCGATGAGGCAGGGCGAGCTGGTGTTCGGCGTTAGTTGCTGTTTTGTATCGACTACGTGGTGGTCGGTCAGCCGCATTGTACGATGGTGGTATGTATTCCGGCACCTCCTCGTCAAACTGAGGTAGCAATTTGCGCTTGGGGTAGCTTTTGGTTGGGCGTTTGAGGCCGTATTCTTCGGCTGCTAGGACATCGATCCATTTATCATTGAGCAAATCTTGGTCAGCTTGAAGCTGCCGCTGCTTCTTTTTCAGGCTCCTTGCAGTGGCTATTAGCTGGCGCTTGAAGCGCTCCTGCTCAAGAGGATCCTCAGGCACAATGAAATCGTCGGTACCGAGGCTCACCTCATCCTCGAAGAGCGGAAGATAACTTCCATCCTCTGAGTCTTCGTGCGTGGGCTGTTTACCAGGGCTAACCTGCCCATCTTACCGTTCATCTTGTTCATTAGCTGTTTCAATGGGGTCTTCGTTGTCTTCGGCACCTTCTGGAGTGTTATCTTCTCCTATGCTGGTGTTGCTGTCTTTACTACGGCGTGACTTAGAGCGGCGCCGCTGACACCGATGCTTGGATTGTATTTCGGAAGGTCTATCCTCAGTTGGATCTTCCTTATCATCGCCGCTGTTCTCCTTTGGTGCATCCACCATGTATACATCATACGAGGAATTGGCCGTCCAGCGTCCGATGAACGGCGGGTTTTGGGCCTCTTCTTCTCCGGCATCATCGTCCATACCGTCGATGTCCTTGGAGTCGTAATCAAGTGTGTCGGTCAAATCCTCGACCATGGCTATAAAGCGGGTGGTGGGTGGGAAGCAAAATTATCCACCGTCAGCCCCTAGTTTGGACCGGATAGAGTTCGGATGTGAGTCCTCCGTCAAGGGCAGGTTTTTTAATGAGTTTAGCATGTCGCCCAAAGGAGAGTGCTGGAAGATGTCTGAGGCGCTGAATTCGAAGATCGATAAACAATCAAGTTCGGCGTCCGCGGGCTCACATGGTTCGGAACTTATGGCCGGAGATGAGTCCAGAGTTCTAGTGGCACAGGTATCATGCGAGATCAAGTCTATGTGCGGCTCCAACACTGCGGAATCTGTGGTCTCCGTGGCGGGGTTGAGCTTCCCGTTCTTGGATGGCGCAGTCTGTGTGACGCCCCTGATTCAATCGTACACTAATCATACACGCAAATGTGTACGATCAAGATCAGGGACTCACGGGAAGATATCATAACACAACTCTACAAATAAAATAAGTCATACAAGCATCATATTACAAGCCAGGGGCCTCGAGGGCTCGAATACAAGAGCTTGATCATAGATGAGTCAGTGGAAGCAGCAATATCTGAGTATAGACATAAGTTAAACAAGTTGCCATAAGATGGCTAGCACAAACTGGGATACATATCGAAAGAGGCGCAGGTCTCCTGCCCGGGATCCTCCTGAACCACTCCTGGTCGTCGTGAGCAGCCTGCACGTAGTAGTAGGCACCTCCAGTGTAGTAGGAGTCGTCATCGATGGTGGCATCTGGCTCTTGGACTCCATCGGCTGGTTGCAACAATCGGGTATAGAAAGGGGGAAAAGGGGGAGCAAAGCAACCGTGAGTACTCATCCAAAGTACTCGCAAACAAGGAGATACACTACATATGTATGCATTGGTATCAAATGTAAAAAGGGTAGCATATGTGGACTGAACTGCAGAATGCCAGAATAAGAGGGGGATAGCTAGTCCTGTCGAAGACTACGCTTCTGGCCGCCTCCATATTGCAGCAGAAGAAGAGAGTAGATGGTAAGTTCACGAAGTATCATCGCATAGCATAATCCTACCTGGTGATCCTCCCCTCGTCGCCCTGTGAGAGAGCGATCACCGGTTGTATCTGGCACTTGGAAGGGTGTGTTTTATTAAGTATCCGGTTCTAGTTGTCATAAGGTCAAGGTACAACTCCGGGTCGTCCTTTTACCGAGGGACACGGCTATTCGAATAGATAACTTCCCTGCAGGGGTGCACCACATTTCCCAACATGCTCGATCCCCTTTGGCCGGACACACTTTCCTAGGTCATGCCCAGCCTCGGAAGATCAACACATCATAGCCCCACCTAGGCACAACAGAGAGTTCAGCACGCCAGTCTAAATCCTATGGCGCAGGGGTCTGGGCCCATCGCCCATTGCACATCTGTCAGCGACACAAGGGGGCCCACGTGTCAGGCCAGCTCAGCGACGGTCGGCGACTCGTCGGAATTACGCCAACAAGCTTGTTCGCGGCAACGCGTCCTCGGGCCTCGCTAGAAATCGCCCACAGGGCATCATTTTGATCGCGGCCGGGCGCGTTAGAATGGCAAGACGAGACGCGTCGGTTGGTGGTGGTTTTGCGGGCTGCGGTGTCCGGAGACGAGCAGTACGACCTTGCCGGCGACGGGGTGTTTCGGGCGAGCAATGGCAACGGCGATGCGGCACGCTATTGGGCAAACGAAAGGGCGGGGCGAGGCCTACGTGCGCGCGCGAGCACAATGACACGAGCCCGGGACCAAAGGGTCACCGGACGGCTGCCAGCGACGAGCGCGGGCAGCGACGCGTACGGAAGCTCGAGAAGATCGGAGCTACGGCAAGCTAACGAACAAACGGAGAGGCTGGGGAGGATCTATGGGGTGCGGTGAGTGCAACCGGCACTGGCCCGTGACCATTTGGTCATCGGAGACTCGTCGGCGATGAGCTCCGTGATAACCCACAAGTATAGGGGATCGCGACAGTTTTCGAGGGTAAAGTATTCAACCCAAATTTATTGATTCGACACAAGGGGAGCCAAAGAATACTCTCAAGTATTAGCAGCTGAGTTGTCAATTCAACCACACCTGGAAACTTAGTATCTACAGCAAAGTATTTAGTAGCAAAATAATATTTTTTAGAACCGGGCTTTTTACCCCTTTCCATTGCAAAGAACGGAACTACAACTAGTTCAAGCTAGAAGAACAGGAGGAGGGAAAGAGGTATAGCGAGTTCTAGCACTACCAGGAAACCCACCATACTCGCTCGCCATCGGAACGAGTATCATGGGGCGAAAACCTGGATAGCACAACAGAACACCTAACCTATTACATTCTCAAGAGATCAGATCAAAGTATCAAAAACACAATCGCATGAAACTCGAGGGGAAGCAGTATTGAGATCGCGCGCCCGTCATCTCCTCATCCAGCGCATCTCCAGAGAGCATCGGGCACCTTGGATTGGTTGCTTGACAGCACCACACATCTTCATCAGCTGCATCGTCCCAGTCCTGATCATCTCAGCTCCAGCGCGAAGATCCTTGGCGTCCTCTCCTTGTTGAAGCCCTGTCCAATAGAGTAGAAAGGAACATAGAGAAAACACAATCTCAAAAGGAGTCTTAATTTGTTTCTTTTCAAAAGTAGCTCGATTGCGTGCCAACCAAATGGCCCAACATACGGCCGCTAAGACCACTGTATAAAACTTTTGCTTCCCAGGAAGGAATTTGTGGCACCACACGAAGTATTGCCAGTAGTCCAACGGGCATCTATCAATGCCAAGAGCTACTCCAATGGATCGCCAGACAATTCTGGCCACAGGACAAGTAAAGAACAAGTGCTGCACCATTTCCACCTGTTTGCAGAAAGAGCAACAGGGATTCCCTGTCCATTTTCTTTTGCTCATCACTTGTCTAGTAAGGACTGCGTCTTGCGACATTTGCCACAGAAAGATCTTGATTTTAAGAGGGATCTTGGCTTTCCAAATCCATCTATAATGGCACCCACTCAGGGGTTTCTCCAGCATCTTATATACTGACTTAGTGGTGAACTTGCCATTCTGGTTGAGTCCCCAGAAAATACGATCATCCCTCTCAGTAAGGGGGATTTTATTGACTACATCACGCATATCTTCCCATTGTTTGGACAATTCAGGGGTAAGCCTACGTCTGAACATAGAGGCGTCGTTAAGCCTATCTTTTTGGTCCAGGGTGCTTGTTGGGTAGTTACAGATTTCAAACAAGCGCTGATACTGATCTTGAAATGGGGTCAGCCCATTTATTGGATCTTTCCACAACCTAATCAAGTTCCCAGCACCAGTTTCGATCTTTCTGCCCATCATATACATATTTTTAATCTTGAGCAAATCTTTCCAATAGGGCGAGTCGGAGAATTTGGGGGAAACTTCAGCAACAGAGGTGTTGCGAAGATACCTGGCCCGGACTATATCCTGCCATAGCCCGTTTTGTGTCTCTGATTTCCACCACCATTTGACCATGAGACTAATATTTTGCTTTCTAAGATCTTTTATACCTAAACCCCCTTTGTCTTTGGATCTACATATCTTGCTCCATTTAACAAGATAGTATCTCCTCTTTTTGTTGCACCCTTGCCAGAAGAACCTACGTCTGTGTTTGTCTAGCCTCTCGATGAAAGTCTTATTCATGAGCCACATAGACATGTGGTAGAGAGATATCTGTGTGACGACAGAATCAAGAAGAGTGTGCCTCCCTCCCATTGAGGCAGCGTTGCCGATCCAGGCCTCGAACCTCTTTAGGTACTTACCAACAATAAACTCCCAATCGGAAGATTTTAGATTAGCATAGCTCACAGGCATTCCCAAGTATTTGAGCGGGAAACTGCCAACCTCACAGTTGAAGATTTCTGCATATTTATTCACCGTATTTTCATCTCCACCCACAGTGAGGATCTCACTTTTCTGAAAGTTAACTTTCAGGCCAGACATCATTTCGGACATATATAGCAGCAACTTCAAGTTGACAGCCTTATAAACATCATCCTCGATACAAATGATTGTATCATCCGCATATTGTAGGACCACCACCCCATCAGGGATGAGGTCTGCAGCCAAGCCCACAATAAATTTGTTTTTTGGGGCATTTTTGATCATTTTAGTGAGGCATTCAACTACTAGATTGAACAGGAAAGGAGAGTGTGGATCCCCCTGCCTAACCCCTTTTTTGCTTTAAAAATACGGCCCAACACTACCATTTAATTTGATGCTCACTGTCCCATTGTGCAGTATCTTTTCAATCCAACCACACCTGGTTTTGTCAAAGCCCCGCATCTTGTGGCATTCTAGGAGAAAGTCCCAATTCACCTTATCATAGGCTTTTTCAAAGTCCAACTTAAGGACGATTCCCTCTTTCTTCTTAACATAAGTGTAATTAAGGATTTCATGAAGGGACAGGACCCCGTCCATGATGTTTCTCCCTTTTACAAAGGCGTTTTGAGTAGTACTAACGAGTTTGTTCGCATAAATGGCAACTCTGTGGTCAAGAACTTTGGTGATCAACTTATATGGGCATCTCAACAAGCAGATAGGCCTGTATTGTTGGATTTTCTCGGCTTCAGAAACCTTAGGGAGTAGAGTAATAACTCCATAATTAAGCCACTGGACATCCAGTGTCCCTTGGTGGAAAGCTTTAAAAAGGGCCATAATGTCATCTTTCACTATATCCCAGCACACCTGATAGAACTCAGCAGGGATATTATCGGGTCCAGGGGCTCTATTAGGGGCCATGTCAAAAAGAGCCTCTTTGACCTCTTGTTCTGTAAATTCTCGACAAAGATCCTTATTATCTTTTTCGTCTAATTTCTCTTCAGGGGACCAGGTTCTCGGGTCAAGATGAACCCGGTTACCAGGGGCTGGTCCGAACAGCTCTTTGTAGAACTCGGTGGCATGTGCAATCAAATTGTCTGTGCCTTCAATCAATGTCTCTCCCACTTTAAGTGATTGGACTGTATTTTTACGTTTCCGTCCATTAGCAATTTTATGATAATAGTCAGTGTTTAGGTCTCCTTTGAGCAGCCAGCGCTCGTGGGACTGTTGGAGCCAAAATATTTCCTCATTAACCAGGAGCTCATAGAGCTCAGCGTTGATATCCATTTTTCTACTATACAAGTCAGGAGGCAATATATCTTCTTCTTCCAGTTCCTCAAGCATAGCTAGTTCCATACGTATGTCTTCTTTCCTTTTCTTATCATGCCCATACTTATCTGAGCCCCAACATTTAAAATAAGTTTTGATTCTTTTCAGCTTGATGTTCAGGACATCAATTGGATCTGATGAAGCCACATTTCTAGCCCATATTCTCCTCACAGTGGGCATGAACTTGTCATCATTGATCCAGGACAGGTTAAAACGAAATTCGCAGGGTTTCAGGGCTTCGCGCCCCTCTTCCCCGGAGGACAGCAGAAGTGGGTTATGATCAGAAAGTTCCCGAACTAATTTCCTCACTGAGACCAGTGGGAAAATATCTTCCCAGCATTCAGACATAAGGATTTGGTCTAGCTTTTCTAGCGTGGGATGAGTCTGGTTGTTAGTCCAGGTATACTTCCCCCCATTGATGTGGATCTCCCTAAGAGCTAGTGTATTGATAATGGAGTTAAACAGGTCAGTGGCTTTATTGTTCACCATCTTCTTATTCTTCTCTCCCGAATGTCTCAGGATGTTAAAGTCTCCCCCACAATGTAGGGTATGGTCATGCCACTACAAAAGGATGCTAGCTCCACCAGGAATTCATTTTTGAACTCATCATGCGCCGATCCATAAACTACCAGCAGCCCCCATTGAATTTTCTTCTTTTTGTCAAATAGCGCTAGTTGTAGAACATATTTGCCCTTAGCACAGGATACTATATCAAAAGTATCTTTCCTCATACCACATAAAATGCCCCCAGATTTGCCCATAGAGGGCACCCAGTTCCACTGGAATATGTCAAAGGGGTCAATTATTCTCAAACACTTAGGTGTGAACTCTTTTTTTATAGTTTCTTGTAGACCCAGGAAGTCAAGGGAATGGTCACTAATCATGTCTGAGAGGCAGGTGGCCATCCCTTTCTTGCCTACCCCTCGACAGTTCCAAATGAGGCCTCTCATTTGGAACGTTTTTTATGGAATTTGGCTCGAGTAACCCTACCAGGAGACGGGGCAGGGTTACATAACAATTATTTCTCAGTGTTGTTTCTTTTCTGACTCCTAGTCACAGGCCTAGGAATTTTGATATTGGATTTATTATGTTTTTCTTCTTAGGTTTCACAGAAGAAACACGCTCAAAAATATGCTCTTCCTGGTCTAACCACTCTAAATTCACAAGGGTATTCCTGCCTAAGCCATCTGTCACAGTCATGTTATCCTGCTCTTTATCAGCATTATTATCTTCTTTTTTATCATCTAATTCTTTTCGGGCGCATTCAAGCTCTCTAATAATGTCAACAATAACGAAATCATCATTGGGTATTTCTACCCCTGTCTCATTAGCTCTGCTAATTAACTCATTACCAGAAAGCACATCAAATGAATTTTTGGAGGCAGGAATATTATTACCTTCCAGATTTCTCTTACTAGCCATTTTTTGGCCTTGTCCTCCACCTTGTCCTGCATTCCAGAGAGGTTACGCTTGCTGAATCTCAGTGGGGCTTCAGTTGCTAGTGGAGGAGTGAGAATGATCTCTTCAGTGCTTTCAGGGGATGGGAGTTGTACCACATAGCTGCACGAAGTCTTGATCCCAGGGTCCACCTCACCAGTTACCTCCACAATCTGAGAATGGTTAGAAGCAGTCTGACAGGGTGAAGCAAAATTATTATGTGTGGCTTTCTTCACCTGAATATCTTGAGCAGTTTTCTCCACGACAACAGGTTTCCTGGGGACAATCCAGTTGGAAGAAGCTACCTCACCATCCTTCATTTTCTCCTCAATTTCTCTCTTTAATGTTTCAATGAGCAGAGAATTATCCCCATCACTTTCAGTAGAAGGAGATCCCTCTTTATCATCGTATAGCAGGCGACAGGCCTTGCCACCACGGTAGGAGCCCCCAATATTGCCATGCCCAGCAGACTCAGGCTGCGGCATCCCTTTTTCTTGTTCAGTACGTTTCCTTTTGGGAGTCTGGTCTAGCTTGGTCCTTTCATCAGGAATAGGATCAACAGTTTCTGTGTCCACAGGATTTTTAACCAAAACCTCCTCAACCTCATAGGTAAACCTGCAGAAACGTCCAGCAAGCACCCCTTCAACAGTGGCAGGGAGTTGAGCTATCGATCTACAACCGATTTTAGCTCTAACAGAGGATGGGCGATTTATGGTAGACATATCAACTTCCAGGGTAATTCCAACAAGGCCTCCCACATAAGCTACAGTTTTATCACATCTCTTGTTGGGTGGAATTTTTCTGACCTTAACACAGGCAATCTCTAACAGCCCCTCAGAATCAATATCCTCAGACCAAGGAGAAAACTTGACACTGACCCCACACTTTTCCAACTTAATATTTTCAACAAAAAGAGCTATGTCAACCTCTCTAGGGTTCGGCATTCTCATGACAAACTTTTGTGGAGCAAAGAATCTAGCAGAGCAACGCCATCCCTGGCCAACGTAAACACTCAATTCGTGTTCAATATCTTTGGTCTGAGCAGAGCCATCAGTAATGGTGACAACAATGTTGAAAATATTATCCCTACTCTGCCTATCCACGCTATAATCAGGAATGTAAAAGAAGCCCTGACCCTTACTTCGAAAAGCACACATCATAGGTGTGTAATCCCAAGGAAAGAACTCATTGCAGACAAAGGACAGGTGACCTCTCTTCTTACATCTATCACAGAGAGCCTGAGGACACCTAACAGTGAAATGCCTAGGAAGATGGCAGATCTGACAAGTATCACAAGGAGGAGCGATAGTACCAGAGGAGGAGTACTCGTGGTTAGCAGCAGCGGCAGTGTTCTTGTTGAAGGCGTGGTGAGCCTTGTCGCTTTCGGTGTCACAACCACACAGCTCCTGGCGGTGGGGAGGAGGTGCCTGCTGCCCATCGGTCGTCGCCGGCACCTGAGAGTCCTGCAGGTCGCCGCCATCCCCATCCCATCGGGATTGCCGGGTTCGGTTCGCCTACAGGCCGCCGGCCGCCTCATCCCACTTGTCGTTGGTGGTGGAGGAGCTTCCCATCTCCGTCTTGCGCTTCTAGACGTTAGAATCGAAGCCGCGGCCGCGGCCATGATCGAAACGCCCAGCGCTGCGCCCATGGCTGCCCGCACCAAATCCATCCCCTCTCATCTCAACAGGTGGCTTCTCTTTGGATCTAGCAGCAGGATTCGCGAGAGATCTCATAGGTGCCTTCTCTTTGGATCTAGCAAGGGGATTTGTGGGGGATTGAGAGGCAACTACTTGGGCAAAAGAACGCAGGTCGCCACGGATTTTGCCCTCCCACCAAGCAAAGCTAGGACGAACCCTAGATCTGGCGAGAGGCGAAGCGCTCCAGAAGTGGGCGAGCCCCTCGTCGAGATCCAAAATGGGGGAAGGGGTAGCAGCCGCATGTTTTATACCCGCGGCGCCCCCGGAAACCCTAGCTCCATCGCTCTCATGGCGGTTGGATCTTCCCTCGCCTACGTGTTGCGCATCCGTCCCATGGCGGACCGGTCCGCGCCCCAGGACCCCGGGTCCATCTGTCATACGTGGCGCTCGGTGGTGCACGTCCCGATCCGCATGAATGCTCCCGTGTACCGCAAGCCCACGCGGTGAGCCACGCGGCGGCGCATCCCCGCCGGAGATTCCTCCGTTCGCTGAAGATATGTCACAAACCCTAGCAAAGTGGCAAGGAAAAGCGACGATGTCCCCAATATCGATCCACTCACCAGGGCGTAGGTAGCGTGCATCCACCGTGTGCCCCCTAGTATCGAGCAGCACGATCCGGAGAGCCTCCCCGCGTAGCCAGAGCTAGCCGTCGTTGAGCATGACGTGACGTGCGGTCACCAGGTCCGCCGCGAAGCGAACCCTCCAGCGTACGTCGCCAGCCATCGTATCTTGCATGTTTGTTTCAGTAGCAAAATAATATGATAGTAGTGGTAATGGTAACAAAAGGTAACGGTAGTAAAAGCAATGTTTTTGGTATTTTGTAGTGATGATAGCAATAACAACGGGAAAGTAAATAAGCGAAGAACAATAGATGGAAAGCTCGTAGGCAATGGATCGGTGATGGAGAATTATGCCGGATGCGGTTCATCATGCAACAGTCATAACCTAGGGTGACACAGAACTAGCTCCAGTTCGTCAATGTAATGTAGGCATGTATTCCAAATATAGTCATACGTGCTTATGGAAAAGAACTTGCATGACATCTTTTGTCCTACCCTCCCGTGGCAGCGGGGTCCTTACGGAAACTAAGGGATATTAAGGCCTCCTTCTAATAGAGAACCGGAACAAAGCATTAACACATAGTGAATATATGAACTCCTCAAACTATGGTCATCACCGGTAAGAAATCCCGATTATTGTCACTTCGGGGTTAACGGATCATAACACATAATAGGTGACTATAGACTTGCAAGATAGGATCAAAAACACTCATATATTGATGAAAACATAATAGGTTCAGATCTGAAATCATGGCACTCGGGCCCTAGTGACAAGCATTAAGCATAGCAAAGTCATAGCAACATCAATCTCAGAACATAGTGGACACTAGGGATCAAACCCTAACAAAACTAACTCGATTACATGATAGATCCCATCCAACCCATCACCGTCCAGCAAGCCTATGATGGAATTACTCATGCACGGCGGTGAGCATCATGAAATTGGTGATGGAGGATGGTTGATGATGACGATGGCGACGGATTCCCCTCTCCGGAGCCCCGAACGGACTCCAGATCAGCCCTCCCGAGAGGTTTTAGGGCTTGGTGGCGGCTCCGTATCGTAAAACATGATGATTTCTTCTCTCTGATTTTTCTCTCCTCGAAACACAAAATGTGGAGTTGGAGTTGGAGTCAGAGAGGTAACAGGGGGCCCACGAGGTAGGGGGTGCGCCCTAGGGGGGCAGGCGCGCCCCCACCCTCGTGGACAGGTGGTGGGCCCCTGGCCTTCATCTTTTGCAGGTATTTTTCATATTTTCTGAAAAGTCGCTCCGTGAAGTTTCAGGTCATTCCGAGAACGTTTATTTATGCACATAAATAACACCATGGTAATTCTGCTGAAAACAACGTCAGTCCGGGTTAGTTCCATTCAAATCATGCAAGTTAGAGTCCAAAACAAGGGCAAAAGTGTTTGGAAAAGTAGATACGACGGAGACGTATCAACTCCCCCAAGCTTAAACATTTGCTTGTCCTCAAGCAATTCAGTTGACAAACTGAAAGTGATAAAGAAAAACTTTTACAAACTCTGTTTGCTCTTGTTGTTGTAAATATGTAAAGCCAGCATTCAAGTTTTCAGCAAAGATTATAAGTAACCACATTTGCAATAACGCATAGGTCTCAAGTTTACTCATATCAATAGCATAATCAACTAGCGAGCCATAATAATAAATCTCGGATGACAACACTTTCTCAAAACAATCATAATATGATATAACAAGGTGGTATCTCCCTAGCCCTTTCTGAGACCGCAAATCATAAATGCAGAGCACCTTTAAAGACCAAGGACTGACTAGACATTGTAATTCATGGTAAAAGAGATCTAGTAAAGTCATACTCAATGTAAATTAACAATAATGAATGCAAATGACAGCGGTGCTCTCCAACTGGTGCTTTTTAATTAGAGGATGATGACTCAGCATAAAAGTAAATAGATAGGCCCTTCGCAGAGGGAAGCAGGGATTTGTAGAGGTGCTAGAGCTCGGTTTTGAAATAGAGGTGAATAATATTTTGAGCGGTATACTTTCATTGTCAACATAACAATCAAGAGATGGCGATATCTTCCATGCTACACACATTATAGGCGGTTCCCAAACAGAATGGTAAAGTTTATACTCCTCCTTCCACCAACAAGCATCAATCCATGGCTTGCTCGAAACAACGAGTGCCTCCAACTAACAAGAGTCCTAGGTGGAGTTTTGTTTGCAATTATTTTGATTTAGTTTGCATAAAGCATGGGACTGGGCATCCCGGTGACCAGCCATTTATCTCGTGAGTGAGGAGCGTAGTCCACTCCTCTTGAGAATAACCCGCCTAACATGGAAGATACGGACAACCCTAGTTGATACATGAGCTATTCAAGCATAAAAAACAGGATATTTATTTGAAGGTTTAGAGTTTGGCACATACAAATTTACTTGAAACGACAGGTAGATACCGTATATAGGTAGGTATAGTGGACTCATGTGGAATAACTTTGGGGTTTAAGGGATTGGATGCACAAGCGGTATTCCCGCTTAGTACAGGTGAAGGCTAGCAAAAGACTGGGAAGCGACCAGCTAGAGAGCGACAATAGTCATGAACATGCACTAAAATTAATCAACACTGAATGCAAGCATGAGTAGGATATAATCCACCATGAACATAAATATCGTGAAGGCTATGTTGATTTTGTTTCAACTACATGCGTGAACATGCGCCAAGTCAAGTCACTTAAATCATTCAGAGGAGGATACCACCCTATCATACCACATCATAACTATCTCAATAGCATGTTGGCACGCAAGGTAAACCATTATAACTCATAGCTAATCAAGCATGGCACAAGAAACTATGATCTCTAATTATCATTGCAAACATGTTTATTCATAATAGGCTGAATCAGGAACGATGAACTAATCATATTTACAAAAACAAAAGAGTTCGAGTTCATACCAGCTTTTCTTATCTCAGCCAGTCCATCATATATCATCATAATTTCCTTTCACTTTCACGACCGAACGATGTGAATAATAATAATAGTGCACATGCATTGGACTATGCTGGAATCTGCAGGCATTCAATAAAAAGGAGAAGACAAGACAATATGGACTCTTTTGTCAGATAAAAAATAATGCATATAAGAGCCACTTCAACAATTTAATTATGGTCTTCTCCTATCGACCCCCAAAGAAAAGAAAAGAAATAAAACTATTTACACGGGAAAGCTCCCAACAAGCAAAAGAAGAACAGGAAATCTTTTTGGGTTTTGTTTTTAATTACTACTACAAGCATGGAAATTAAACTGATTAAAAGCTACAACTATTTTTTTTGGTTTTTCTTAAGGTTTATTAAACATACAAGAAGAAAGCATAAAAAGGAAAATAAACTAGCATGGATGATACAATGAAAAAGTATGAGCATCGACATCTAGCAATGAGTGTGTGAGCATAAATGTAATGTCGGTGGGAAATACGTACTCCCCCAAGCTTAGGCTTTTGGCCTAAGTTGGTCTATGGCCATGGCTGGCCTGGTGGATATCCATAATAATAGTTGTGGTCATACTGAGAAGAAGAAGAGGAAGACTCTGATTGCCACTGGCTGACAATCATCTCCGGATCCCACTGGTAATTTGACTGTCGTGAAGGATCAACTTGTGGTTCCGGCTCTGGCTCCATGGCTGGTGCAGGGTTTCGGTAGGCGTGGATAGCCTTCAACGGAACAAGGTACTGGCCTACAGATAAATCAAACAAAGAAGGAGCAGGCAGGGTAATAGTCTCAGGATGATGGTTATTAAAGAACAATTGATATTTAAGCTCTCCTTCCCTATTCTTAACAATAAAATCATGTGCCACCATACTTTTATAATCTAGATAAACACGAGGCAACACTTTTTCTTCCTTCTCATAATGCCTAATAGGTATGTTAAAATGTGTAGCTAGGCGTGAAGCATAGATGCCTCCAAAGATGGGGCCCTTTGTACGGTTCAGACTTAACCGTTTAGCAATAATGCCGCCCATACTAACAGAGTTATCACCATATAAACTGTGGAGCAAAATAATAATATCAGGGATACTAAGGTTTCCACAGTTTCCGCGGCCAATTAAGCAACGACTAGCAAATAGTGCAAAATAACGTAAAACGAGAAAATGTATGCTAGTGATTTGTGCATCGGAAACCTTCCTTGTTTCCCCTACAGTGATAGTATCAATAAACCCCTCCACATCATCGCGATGTGGTTCTTCTATCTTGCCCTCAAAAGGGACTAAACAAACCCGACAAAAAGCATAAAGTGACATCTCCTTGTGCTCATCATATAAATAAAATTCCACCGTAGGTGGTGAGCTCCTAGAATGGAAATGAAAGTTTTGCACAAAGATATTTGTGAGTAAGATATATTGATCGCATTGGTCATGGAGGAAAGAGGTGAGGCTTGCATTCTTAGCCAATTCATGAAAATCTTCATAAATCCCGGCCGCTCTCAAGAAATCCTCGGAAGGCCATTTACACGCCCTAACCTCCGTGGTGCGCGGCAGATTATACTTAGGCTTCGGTGCCTTTTCCTTCGAGCTTTGGCTTGATGAGCCCCTCAAAAGTATCCTCATCATTTTCTGAAAAATTCTGAAATTTTTAGTAACTTCAAAATAAAAGTAAACCAAACACAATAACATTGATTGGAACTACTCCTACAAGTGCCTAGAGTCTATATCATGCATCAAAACTACTTGGAACCATATAAATTTAACATGCAAGTTCAAGAACAGGGTCACCTAAGCAGCAAAAATTAGCAATGAATAAAGCACTAGAACAAAAAATAATTGGACCAATGGAGGAGTCACATACGAAGGAACAATCTCCCCCAAGCAGTTTTGTGAGAGGTGCTTTGAGCAAGGAGATCGAAAATGGCAGCAAAGTGAGCTAGAACTCGTGTTTGAGCTGGTTATTCATGTTTGTGGGAGGAAGAAGGAGTGTGTGGGTGAAAGGATAAGTGGAGGAGGGCCACCGTGGGCCCACGAGGCAGGGGGCGCGCCCAGGGAGTAGGGCGCGCCCTCCACCCTCGTGGGCAGGTGGTTGACCCCCTGCTGTGTTCTCAGTGCCAAATATTCTCAAATATTCTAGAAAAAATCATATTTAAATTTCAGGGCATTTGGAGAACTTTTATTTTTGAGGTATTGTTATATTACACGGATAATCAGATAACAAACAGAAAAAATATTTATTTTTATTTTATTTAATATAAATATCAGAAAGTAAAAGTGGGGTACAGAAGGTTGTGCCTTCTAGTTTCATCCATCTCATGATCATCAAAAGGAATCCACTAGAAGGTTGATCAAGTCTTGTTAACGAACTCATTCCGAATAACATGGAACTAGAGAAATTTCGAATTACAATATGTTACCTCAACGGGGATATGCACATCCCCAATAATAAGAATATCATATTTCTTCTTGACATTAGGAAGAGGAAATTCAAAACCTCCAAATATAATCGATGGCATTATTCCAATAGAGTTGATACTATGAACTTGAGGTTGTTTCCTCGGAAAGTGTATCGTATGCTCATTACCATTAACATGAAAAGTGACATTGCCTTTAGTGCAATCAATAACAGCCCCTGCAGTATTCAAAAAGGGTCTTCCAAGAATAATAGACATACTATCATCCTCGGGAATATCAAGAATAACAAAGTCTGTTAAAATAGTAACATTTGCAACTACAACAGGCACATCCTCACAAATACCGACAGGTATAGCAGTTGATTTATCAGCCATTTGCAATGATATTTCAGTAGGTGTCAACTTATTCAAATCAAGTCTACGATATAAAGAGAGAGGCATAACACTAACACCGGCTCCAAGATCACATAAAGCAGTTTTAACATAATTTCTTTTAATGGAGCATGGTATAGTTGGTACACCGGGATCTCCAGGTTTCTTTGGTATTCCACCCTTAAAAGTGTAATTAGCAAGCATGGTGGAAATTTCAGCTTCCGGTATCTTTCTTTTATTTGTAATAATATCTTTCATGTACTTAGCATAAGGATTGGTTTTGAGCATATCAGTTAATCGCATACGCAAAAAGATAGGTCTAATCATTTCAGCAAAGCACTCAAAATCCTCATCATCCTTTTTCTTGGATGGTTTGGGAGGAAATGGCATGGGTTTCTGAACCCTTGGTTCTCTTTCTTTACCATGTTTCCTAGCAACAAAGTCTTTCTTATCATAACATTGATTCTTTGATTGTGGGTTATGAAGATCAACAGCAGGTTCAATTTCTATGTCATTATCATTACTAGGTTGAGCATCATTATGAACATTATCATTAACATTATCACTAGTTTCAGGTTCATTATCAGATTGAGTTTCAGCATCAGAAATAGAAATATCATTTGGATTCTCAGGTGTTTCAGTAATAGGTTCACTAGAAGCATGCACAGTCCTATCATTTTTCTTTTTCTTCTTTTTAGACAAACTAGGTGCATCTATATTATTTCTCTGAGAATCTTGCTCAATTCTCTTAGGGTGGCCTTCAGGATACAAAGGTTCTTGAGTCATTCTACCAGTTCTAGTAGCCACTCTAACAGCATTATCATTATCTTTACTATTCAATTCATTGAGCAAATCATTTTGAGCTTTAAATACTTTTTCTACTTGAGTGGTAACCATAGAAGCATGTTTACGAATAATTTTAAGTTCACTTTTGACATTAGCCATATAATCACCCAAGTGTTCAAGCATATTTGAATTGTATTTAAATTGTCTACCAAAATAAGCATTAAAGTCTTCTTGGTTGGCCATAAATTTATCAAACTCATCTAAGCATGGGCTAGCAAATTTAGTAAATGGGATTTCAGCTTTATCATATCTGTAGAGAGAATTTACCTTTACTACCTGTGTCAGGTTATCAAGACCATGAGTTTCTTCAATAGGTAATGGATTAAGATTATATGTTTCTTCAACATGCGGTAAATTAAGACCATGTATTTCTTCAATAGGAGGTAAATTCTTAACATCTTTAGCTTTAATACCTTTTTCTTTCATAGATTTCTTTGCCTCTTGCATATCTTCAGGACTGAGAAATAGAACCCCTCTTCTTCAGAGTTGGTTTAGGAATAGGCTCAGGAATCGGCTCCGGAGGTGTCCAATTATTTTCATTTGTCAACATATTATTCAATAGAATTTCAGCTTCATACGGTGTTCTTTCCCTAAAACAGAACCAACACAACTATCCAGGTAATCTCTGGAGGCATCGGTTAGTCCATTATAAAAGATATCAAGTATTTCATTTTTCTTAAGACGATGATCAGGCAAAGCATTAAGTAATTGGAGAAGCCTCCCCCAATCTTGTGGGAGACTCTCTTCTTCAATTTGCACAAAATTATATATATCCTTTAAAGCAGCTTGTTTCTTATGAGCAGGGAAATATTTAGCAGAGAAGTAATAAATCATATCCTGGGGACTACGCACACAACCAGGATCAAGAGAATTAAACCATATCTTGGCATCACCCTTTAATGAGAACGGAAATATTTTAAGGATGTAAAAGTAACGAGTTCTCTCATCTTTAGTGAACATGGTGGCTATATCATTCAATTTAGTAAGATGTGCCACAACAGTTTCAGATTCATAACCATGAAAAGGACCAGATTCAACCAAAGTAATTATATCAGGATCAACAGAGAATTCATAATCCTTATCAGTAACAAAGATAGGTGAAGTAGCAAAAGCAGGGTCAGGTTTCATTCTAGCATTTAGAGATTGCTTACTCCATTTAGCTAATAACCTTTTGAGTTCGTTTCTATTTTTGCAAGCTAAAATAGCTAAAGAAGCTTCTTGATCAAAAACATAACCCTTAGGGATAACAAGTGATTCTTCATCATCACTTTCATTAGTATCATCAGATTCAATATTTTCAATTTCTCTAGCTCTAGCAAGTTGTTCATCAAGAAATTTACCAAGTGGCACAGTAGTATCAAGCATAGAAGTACTCTCATCATAAGTATCATGCATAGCAGAAGTGGCATCATCAATAACATGCGGCATATCAGAACGAATAGCAGAAGCAGGTGTAGGTGTCGCAAGCTTACTCAAAACAGAAGGTGAATCAAGTGCAGAGGTAGATGGCAGTTCCTTACCTCCCCTCGTAGTTGAGGGATAGATCTTGGTTTTTGGATCTCTCAAGTTCTTCACAATGATAAGCAGATATATATATATATCCCAAGTGACTCAAAGAATAGAGCTATGCTCCCCGGCAACGGCGCCAGAAAATAGTCTTGATAACCCACAAGTATAGGGGATCGCAACAGTTTTTGAGGGTAAAGTATTCAACCCAAATTTATTGATTCGACACAAGGGGAGCCAAAGAATACTCTCAAGTATTAGCAGCTGAGTTCTCAATTCAACCACACCTGGAAACTTAGTATCTGCAGCAAAGTATTTAGTAGCAAAATAATATGATAGTAGTGGTAACGGTAACAAAAGGTAACGGTAGTAAAAAGCAATGTTTTTGGTATTTTCTAGTGATGATAGCAATAGCAACGGGAAAGTAAATAAGCGAAGAACAATATATGGAAAGCTCGTAGGAAATTGATCGGTGATGGAGAATTATGCCGGATGCGGTTCATCATGCAACAGTCATAACCTAGGGTGACACAAAACTAGCTCCAGTTTGTCAATGTAATGTAGGCATGTATTCTGAATATAGTCATACGTGCTTATGCAAAAGAACTTGCATGACATCTTTTGTCCTACCCTCCCGTGGCAGCGGGGTCCTTATAGAAACTAAGGGATATTAAGGCCTCCTTTTAATAGAGAACCGGAACAAAGCATTAACACATAGTGAATACATGAACTCCTCAAACTATGGTCATCACCGGTAAGTATCCCGATTATTGTCACTTCGGGGTTAACGGATCATAACACATAATAGGAGACTATAGACTTGCATGATAGGATCAAAAACACTCATATATTGATGAAAACATAATAGGTTCAGATCTGAAATCATGGCACTCGGGCCCTAGTGACAAGCATTAAGCATAGCAAAGTCATAGCAACATCAATCTCAGAACATAGTGGACACTAGGGATCAAACCCTAACAAAACTAACGCGATTACATGATAGATCCCATCCAACCCATCACCGTCTGGCAAGCCTACGATGGAATTACTCACACACGGCGGTGAGCATCATGAAATTGGTGATGGAGAATGGTTGATGATGACGATGGTGACGGATTCCCCTCTCCGGAGCCTCGAACGGACTCCAGATCAGCCCTCCCGAGAGGTTTTAGGGCTTGGCGGCGGCTTCGTATCGTAAAATGCAAAGATTTCTTCTCTCTGATTTTTTCTCCCCAAACAAAATATATGGAGTTGGAGTTGGAGTCGGAGAGGCAACAGGGGGCCCATGAGGTAGGGGGCGCGCCCTAGGGGGGCAGGCGTGCCCCCCACCCTAGTGGACAGATGGTGGGCCCCCTGGCCTTCATCTTTTGCAGGTATTTTCATATTTTCTGAAAAGTCGCTCCGTGAAGTTTCAGGTCATTCCGAGAACGTGTGTTTCTGCACATAAATAACACCATGGTAATTCTATTGAAAACAACGTCAGTCCGGGCTAGTTCCATTCAAATCATACAAGTTAGAGTCCAAAACAAGGGCAAAAGTGTTTGGAAAAGTAGATACGACGGAGATGTATCACTCCACGGTGCTGCGTTCGGGTGTTACGGCGATAGCTAGCTAGGGCGCGCGCAAGAGAGAAGGCAACGGGGGCTCATCGAGTGGCACACAGGGTGGCCCTTGGGGGTTTAGTAGCAGCAGGGGCGTCGCCGGAGTTGGTGAAGAGCGGTGGCGAAGCTCGTCGGAGCAGAGGAGGAAGACGGCGGCGTCGTGGGCGTTGCGGTGGCTCCGAACTCGAACGGGGTGCACCAGTCGAAGCAGCGGACAACGGCGGCCCTTGGAGACACAGTGGGGTGGCGAGGTGGGCATGGTGGCCGTGGCTAGGCCAGAGCCATGGCGGCGGTGGCGCTCGGGGGTGGTGGGGTGGATCTGAGCAGAGAGGGAGAGGCCGAGAGGGAGCGTGAGGTGGAGTGGGGAGGAGACCCGAGGAGGCGCGGCGCTGGCGATTTTATCCCCTCCCGGCGCCGGTGCCGGCGAGGCGGTTGGGCGGGAGTGCGCCCCTGTTCTGACCCGGGTCGGGGGAACAGGGAAGGGAGACGAGGCAGGGGGCCGGCTGGTCGATTTGGGGCCGGCCCAGTTGTTGGTTAGCTGGGCCAGTTGGCCCAGGGGGGTTGGGGGGTTTTCTTTTTCTCTTTTGTTTTGTTTTCTATTTTCTATTTTTATTCTTTTATTTATTTTCTTTTCTGTTTTAGTTTACTTTAAAATATTTAGGCATTTTCTAGAAAAGTATTTTCTCCACAATAATTACCAATGTAATATTGGGCACCACCCGAACATTTTTGTTTCAATGTTTGAAAAAATTTATCGTTCGACTCGATTTTTAATTTGAATTCCGTATCGGTTTCAAATCAACGCGAGTTTATCAACAGTAACCAAAGTGACGTGGCATCATTAACAGAGTTTTACTGTAGCTTAATTATCCGGGCGTTACAAAAGTCCTCCACTATAAGAAATCTCGTCCCGAGATTTTAGGAGGTAGAGGGGAACAGTGTGGGGTATTCATCACGCAGGCGGTCCTCGCGCTCCCACGTGGCTTAATCTTCAGAGTGATGCGACCACTGGACCTTGAGGAACTTGATCGCTTTCTAACATGTGCGGCATTCAGCTTGGTCGAGAATGCGGACCGGATGCTCTTTATAGGAGAGGTCCTGTTGCAATTCGAGCACTTCATGATCCACTGCTCGGATTGGGTCCTTGAAGCAACGGCGGAGCTGTGACACATGGAACACATCGTGAACCTGAGAAAGGTTCGTCGGAATCTCCAGTTGGTATGCCACTTTTCCACGCCTTTCGAGAATAGTGAAGGGACCGATATAGCGAGGAGCTAGCTTGCCCTTGATCCCAAAGCGATGAGCTGAAAGCACAAGTGCTCCCTAGGTGGTTTTGATAATTCATGACAACATATCTCTTGTTGGACTAACGTTTTCATCTAGCATGTTTCAGATAAGTTCAACAATGGAGTGGCATGGACTAAAGGGTGTGGGAAGGTCTCCAAGATACTAAGGACAAAGGATTGGCTAAAGCTTGAAGTTCACGACTCTTCATTTTACATTTTAGTGATCCAAGATCACATTGAGTCCATAGGAAAAGCCAATACTATCAAGGAGGGATGAGGTGTTGCTTAATGAGCCTCTTGCTCAAGTGCTTAATGATATGCTCCAAAATCCTCAGCTACTTTCCCATATCCACAAATGACCTAAACCCTAAGCCAAACTCGGTCATACCGATTCTATCTATCCGGCGCCACCGAGTTTCATATGTCATAAGCCACTGCCAAACCCTAATCGATTCGGTCTCACCGAGATGGGCTTGCAAACTCTCTGTTACCTATTGCATTATTCTCGGTCCCACCAAGATATGCAATCGGTCCCATCGAGTTTGCTTGGTCAGCTCTCTGTTTCGCTTATTACCCAAATCGGTCCCACCGAGTTTGAGTAATCAGTCAAACCGAGTTTTGGATTTACCCTAACCCTAGCACATCGGTCTCACTGAGTTGATTCAGTCGGTCCCACCGAGATCTCTAACGGTCACTAGGTTTACCTTTTCGGTCTGACCGAGTTTGTTGATTCGGTCCCACCGTGATTGGAAAACTGTGTGTAATGGTTGGATTTTGTGTGGAGGCTATATATACCCCTCCACCTCCTCTTCATTCGAGGAGAGAGCTATCAGACTAAGCCTATAATTCCAGCATCCTATTTCTGAGAGAGAACTACCTACTCATGTGCTGAGGTCAAGATATTCCATTCCTACCATATGAATCTTGATCTCTAGCCTTCCCCAAGTTGCTTTCCACTCAAATCTTCTTTCCATCAGATCCAAATCCTATGAGAGAGAGTTGAGTGTTGGGGAGACTATCATTTGAAGCACAAGAGCAAGGAGTTCATCATCAACACACTGTTTGTTACTTCTTGGAGAGTGGTGTCTCCTAGATTGGCTAGGTGTCACTTGGGAGCCTTCGACAAGATTGTGGAGTTGAACCAAGGAGTTTGTAAGGGCAAGGAGATCGCCTACTTCGTGAAGATCTACCACTAGTGAGGCAAGTCCTTCGTGGGCGATGGCCATGGTGGGATAGACAAGGTTGCTACTTTGTGGACCCTTCGTGGGTGGAGCCCTCGGTGGACTCGCGCAACCGTTACCCTTCGTGGGTTGAAGTCTCCATCAACGTGGATGTAGGATAGCACCACCTATCCGAACCACGGGAAAAACATCCGTGTCTCTGATTGCGTTTGAATTCTCCAAACCCTTCCCTTTACATTCTTGCAAGTCGCATGCTTTACTTTCCGCTGCCTATATACACTTTGCATACTTGCTTGATATGTATTGTGATTGTTGAAATTATGCTTAAACTCCACTCAAACCGAAAAGCTTAAAAATTGCAACTTTGGCATGAAGTGTCTAATCACCCCCCTCTAGACACATCTACTTCAAGGTCCTACAAGTGGTATCAGAGCGTTTTGGTCTCCATTGCCTTGGTTTAATCACCATTGGAGGAAGATGGATGTGTCTACTTTAGGGAGTCTTAGACATCGAGTGCCTATTCTTGATGGAGAGTATTTTCATGAGTGGAAAAATGAGATGCTTGTAATTTTAAATCAATATCATTTAAACAAGTATATTGCTAGCCCTTGTGCACCTCACATTGATCCTTTGCATCCTACCCTAGATGAAGATATTGACATGATTCGCAATCTTAGAACTATTGAGCTCATCATTAGAGGATTGCCCAAAAACTTGATTGCTAGTTTGCCTACTCTCAATTGTGCCTATACTATATGGAAATTTCTTGAGGAACGATTTCCCGACCATTCCTTGAAAATTTTGGATAAAATTCTCCACAAATCTATTGCCTTGAGTAAGATGAACTCTAGTGATCCTAGCTTTGGTGACTGTCTACTTGAGCTTGCCAATCTCAAGCGAGCTAAAGGAGATGTTGGAATCATTAGTGATATTATATTCGAAGCTATAAGAATTCATAAAAGTGACCATTTTGATGATCATTTATCTAATGAATTACCCTCTCTAGGAAATGATAAGTCACACGATCATGGTGAACATGGATATTATGATGATGATGATGATAGTGACTTCAATCTTGATGATGCAATGAGACACTTTGGTCTTACGGCAAATCTTCGGGGATATGAATCAGGAGGAAAGGAATGGGTTCTTGATAGAGATGTTCCGTGAGCTTGCTGAAAATGACGGCCCTCGAAAATATGTCACCTTTGGTGATAATTCAAAGGGTAAAGTGGTTGGCCTTGGTAAGGTGGCCATCTCACATGATAGTTCCATTCAAAATGTCATGCTCGTTGAATCACTCGGCTACAACTTACTTTCAGTATCTAGACTTGCTGATTTCGGTTTGAATGTCCTATTTACTGAGATAGATTGCCAAGTCTTTTGTCGAGACAATCATAAAATGGTCTTTACCGGTATGCATAGAGGTGATCTGTACATTGTCGATTTCTCTAAAAAGGCACAACCTAAAACTTGCTTTATTGCTAAATCATCAAAAGGTTGGTTGTGGCATAGACGACTAGGTCATGTTGGCATGAGAAACCTTGACAAGCTTATTAAAGGAAATCATATTCTTGGAGTTAACGATGTCATATTTGATAAGGATAGACTTTGCAGTGCTTGTCAAGCAGGTAAACAGGTCAGAGGAAGGCATCCTGTGAAGAATATCATGACTACAAGGAGGCCACTCGAGCTACTTCATATGGATCTTTTTGGTCCCAATGCCTACAAGAGTCTCGGTGGAAATTCTTTTGGTCTAGTTATAGTCGATGATTTTTCAAGATTTACGTGGGTGTTCTTTCTTAATGACAAGTCGCAGGTTCAGAAGATCTTCAAAAATTTCGCTAGGAAGGCCCAAAATCAGTTTGACGTGAAGATCAAGAAGGTTCGGTGGGATAGACAAGGTTGCTACTTCGTGGACCCTTCGTGGGTGGAGCCCTCGGTGGACTCGCGCAACCGTTACCCTTCGTGTGTTGAAGTCTCCATCAACGTGGATGTAGGATAGCACCACCTATCCGAACCACGGGAAAAACATCCGTGTCTCCGATTGCGTTTGAATTCTCCAAACCCTTCCCTTTACATTCTTGCAAGTCGCATGCTTTACTTTCCGCTGCCTATATACACTTTGCATACTTGCTTGATATGTATTGTGATTGTTGAAATTATGCTTAAACTCCACTCAAACCGAAAAAGCTTAAAAATTGCAACTTTGGCATGAAGTGTCTAATCACCCCCCTCTAGACACATCTACTTCAAGGTCCTACATGAGCACCCTTCACTGGTATAACTCGAAGATAAGCCTTTTCGCTAGGTTGATAGACCATGTCTTATGATGACGGTCATACTGACTCTTCTGACGTGACTGAGCAGTCTTGAGATTCTCACGAATAAGGCGGACTTGTTCTTCGGCATGTTGGATAATATCGGGACCGAAGAGTGGACGTTCCCTAGTTTCTGACCAGTTCAAAGGGATCCGACACTTTCATCCATATAACACTTCAAAGGGGGCCATCTTCAGACTAGCTTGATAGCTATTATTATAAGAGAACTCGGCATGCGGAAGAGATTCCTCCCATTTCTTGCCGAAGGAAATTACACAAGCTCGAAGCATGTCTTCGAGAACTTGGTTGACACGTTCAACTTGTCCTTGCGACTGAGGATGAAACGCAATACTGAACGACATATGAGTACCCATAGCTTCTTGGAAACTTGCCCAGAATCTTGAAGTGAACAAGCTGCCACGGTCTGAAATGATAACCAGTGGAATACCATGAAGTGAAACAATTCTGGACATGTAGAGAGTTGCAAGCTGACTAGCAGTGATTGTTTCCTTGACCGCCAGAAAATGTGCAACTTTAGAAAGCTGGTCATTGACGACAAGAATAGCATCATTACCTTTCTACGATTTGGGAAATCCAGTGACGAAGTCCATTTCAACATGGTCCCATTTCCATTCAGGAATAGAGATAGTTGCAGAGTTCCAGGAGGCCTTTGATGTTCAGCTTTGATACGACGGCAAACGTCACACTCAGCAACATATCGAGCAATGTCTTGCTTCATATTAGACCACCAGAATCTCTGACGGATGTCTTGGTACATCTTTGTACTACCGGGATGAATAGGCAAAAGCGTATCATGAGCTTTTTGCATAACCCCCTGTCTCATATCCTGGCTTTCCTCTGAACATGGCACCACTAGGCGGCCCTTGAAGTACAAGGTGTCATCATTAGCAATAGTGGAGAATGAGGGCTTTCCTTCTGCGAGGTAGCGCTTGATCTTGTGGGCTGGAGTGTCATACTTCTGTATTGTTTTGACGCTATTCATGAGATCTAGTATAGCAACCAGGGTATTGAGAGAACCCTGGGTAACAACGTGGAGGTTCATCTTGCGGCACTCGGGAGGAGGGGGCGCGAGTGCACCTGGATGAACTATATGGAGGTTCAGCTTTCTGAATTCTTCAACAAGCGAGGGCTGAACTTTGTGAACCTGGAGGTGGGGGTTTTCTTTTTCTCTTTTGTTTTGTTTTCCGTTTTATTGTTTTTCTTTTATTTATTTTCTTTTCTATTTTAGTTTACTTTAAAATATTTAGGCATTTTCTAGAAAAGTATTTTCTCCACAATAATTACCAATGTAATATTGGGCACCCCCCGAACATTTTTGTTTCAATGTTTGAAATTTTTTATCATTCGACTCGATTTTGAATTTGAATTCTGTATCGGTTCGAATCAACACGAGTTTATAAACAGTAACTGAAGTGATGTGGCATCATTAGCATAGTTTTACTATAGCTTAATTATCCGGGTGTTACAGTCTGCTCCGGATCTAAGGCCAGAGAGGTTATGGGAGCTGTCTCCTGGGTGCAGTCCGATGACAGATTCAGGTCATGTCCCTGGGGGTGGCCAGGAGTGGTAGCTTTCGATCTGCTCCAGATGGCCAAGCGAGTTGGCCCGCAGAGCGAAGCCGCCGAACACGAAGATCTGTCCAGGGAGGAAGACCCCCCCTGGGCAGCATCGTTGTAGATGGTTGAAGGAGCCATCGAACCTCTTGATGATAGCATAGTGGAACTCTCAATGAAAGAACCAATGTCGGTGTCAAAACCAACGGATCTCAGGTAGGGGGTCCCGAACTGTGCGTCTGAGGTCGATGGTAGTAGGAGACAGGGGACACAATGTTTTACCCAGGTTCGGGCCCTCTCCATGGAGGTAATACCCTACGTCATGCTTGATTGATCTTGATGAATATGAGTATTACAAGAGTTGATGTACCACGAGATCGTAATGGCTAAACCCTAGAGGCCTCGCTTGTATGGTTATGATAATGTATCTCCTCTGGACTAAGTCCTCCGGTTTATATAGACACCGGGGGGGTCTAGGGTTACACAAGGTCGGTTACAAAGAAAGGAATCCACATATTCTGTCGCCAAGCTTGCCTTCCACACCAAGGAGAGTCCTATCCAAAAACGGGTGCAGTCTTCGGTCTTCGTATCTTCACAGCCCATCAGTCCGGCCCATGGCTAACAGGTCGGACGCCTGAGGACCCCTTAGTCCAGGACTCCCTCACCTGGGCCGAACCTAGTTTCGGTCCAGACTCCGGTGAGTCTGTGTGTGTTTTTTTTTGACAGAAAACAAAGGTGGCCCTAAATACATTGAAACGAATTTATAAAAATACCACAAAAATTCCTAAAATAACTATACAATATTTAGAGCCTAATGAACATTAATTTAAGCACATAACATTTTGAAAAAAAATCCTAATGCAATTAATGCACTTTTTGCAAATAAAATAAATACCAGTAAACTCCAAAAACTTCAAATAATATTCAAAATAAAATTTTCCACTCTTTTATAAGTTTGAGGAAGTCATCTTATCCCCTTTCATTTGTTTTTCTCGAGTGGAAAAATATTATTTGAATATTTCAAAAAACTCCAAAATGCAAAGAAATATGATATGCATTGGATCATTCTATTAACATCCAGATTTAATAAAATTGGGATGTTACAAACCTACCCCCCTTAAGATGAATCTCATCCTCGAGATTCGGGTTGGCCGCAAAAAGGTGCGGATGGTCCTGCCTGAGATCTTTCTCTCATTCCCAAGTAGCTTCCTCCTCGGTGTGGTGACTCCACTGAACTTTGCAGAACCTGATGATCTTGGTGCGAGTGACTCTCTCTGCAGTCTCAAGAATCTTAACATGCTTCTCCTCATAAGTCAGATCATTCTCCAACTGAATTGCCTCCAGTGGCATTGTATCTCTCAATGGAATGTCCACCATCTCTGCATGACACTTCTTCAGCTAGGAAACATGAAACACATGATGAACCCCTGACAAAGCCTCTGGTAATTCCAACTGATATGCAACCTCTCCTTTGCATTCCAGAACTCTGTATGGCCCCACAAATCGTGGTGCTAACTTTCCCTTGACTAAAAATCTCTTAATACCTCAACATGGAGACACTCGAAGATATGCTCTATCTCCCACTTCATAGGTCACTTCCTTGCATTTAGCATCAGCATAACTCTTCTGTATGGACTGAGCTATCTTAAGTCTGTCACGAATCAACTTAACCTTCTCCTCAGAATCCCTGATCAAATCAGGTCCAAACACTTTACGATCTCCAACTCCATTCCACATCAAAGGTGTCCTGCATTTCTTGCCATACAATGCCTCGAAAGGGGCCATCTGCAAACTGGCTTGATAGCTGTTGTTGTACGAGAACTCTACGTAGGGTAAGTTATCATCCCAACTAGACCCATAGTCTAGCGCACAAGCTCTCAACATGTCCTCCAGAATCTGATTGACTCTCTCTGTTTGCCCATCAGTCTGCGGATGGAAGGCTGTACTAAACTCTAGCCTAGTACCCAAAGTTTCGTGTAACTATTTCCAAAACTTTGAGGTAAATTGTGTTCCTCTATCTGATACGATGCTCCTCGGAACTCCATGCAGACATACGATCTTGTTCGTATATATCTTTGCCAGCTTAGCACTTGTATAGGTGGTCTTCACTAGAATGAAGTTAGCAACCTTGGTCAAACGATCGACTATCACCCAAATGGAATCATAACCTGAACGAGTCTTGGGTAACCCCGTGATAAAGTCCATACCAAGTTTATCCCATTTTCAATCAGGTATTGGCAACAGCTGAAGTAAACCTGCTGGTTTCTGATGTTCTGTCTTTACTCGCTGACATACATCACATATTGCCACATACTCGGCAATTTCTCTCTTCATACCGGCCCACCAAAAACTTTCCTTCAAGTCCAAATACAGCTTGGTGTTGCCTGGGTGTATTGAATACGGTGAGTCATGAGACTCCTGGAGAATCAACTTCCTGATCTCTAGATCATTGGGTACAGAAATCCGTTGCTCAATCCATATGGTTCCATGTTCATCCTCACGGAATCCTTCTGCTTTCCCTTTGCTCATCATTTCCTTTATCTCAACGATACCTTGGTCCAACTTCTAGGCTTCTCTGATCCTTCCCAACAAGGTGGACTGCACCTCGAGTGCGGCAACATAACCTCTTGGAACTATTTCCAACTGGAGGTCTCTAAGCTCATCACATAACTCCTGAGGTAAACCTCCTGCTGTAAGGGTATTAAGATAACTCTTACGGCTCAAAGCATCCGCCACAACATTGGCTTTTCCTAGATGATAATGCAGACTCATGTCATAATCATTTATAAGTTCCAACCATCTCCTTTGCCTGAGATTCAAACATCACATCGATTCCCAATATGATAGTGTCTACATGTCTTGAGTGCATGCACTACATCTTCCAACTCCAAATCATGCCTAGCATAGTTCAACTCATGAGGTCGAAGCTGCCGTGAAGCATAAGCTACAACCTTTCCCTCTTGCATAAGAACTCCTCCAAGTCCCTGACGTGAAGCATCACAATACACATGAAAGTCCTTGTGTACGTGAGGCAGGATTAGCACTGGGGCTGTAACCAAACGCTTCTTCAAATCTTGAAAGCTGGCTTCACACTCCTCAGTCCAAACGAACTTGGTGTCCTTATTCAACAACGCTGTCATGGGCCTTGCAATCTTAGAGAAATTCTCAATAAATCTCTGGTAATATCCTGCAAGTCCAAGGAAACTGTGAATCTCGCCAACTGTGGTGGGTGCATTCCATTCTGTGACTGACGCTACCTTGGTAGGGTCCACTGCAATCCCTTCACCTGACACTACATGTCCAAGGAATCCAACTTGCTTGAGCCAAAACTCACACTTGCTGAACTTGGCATAAAGTTGATGTTCTCTGAGCTTCTCCAAAACTAAGCGCAGATGTTCAGCGTGTTCCTCCTCATTCTTGGAGTAAACCAATATGTCATCAATGAGTACCACAACAAACTTATCCACGAACTCCATGAACACCTTGTTCATCATGCTCATAAAATAGGCAGGGGCATTAGTCAAACCAAAGGACATGACTGTATACTCATAAAGCCCATACCTTGTGGTAAAAGTTGTCTTGGGTATATCCTTCTCACGGATCTTCAACTGGTGATAACCCGATCGAAGATCGATCTTGGAGAAAACACTAGCTCCCTCTAGCTAGTCAAACAAGTCATTGATCATAGGTAGGGGATACTTGTTCTTGATGGTCACCTCGTTCAAAGAGCGGTAATCCACACACATCCTCAAGGTTCCATCCTTCTTCTCCACTAAGAGTACTGGGGATCCCCAAGGTAATTAACTCGGGCGAATATACCCTTTCTCTAGCAACTCCTTAATCTGTTTCTTGACTTCCTCCAAATCATTAGCGGTCATCCGATACGGCCTCTTGGAGATAGGTCATGTGCCTGGCAGCGACTAAATCAAAAACTCAATCTCTCGATCTGGCGGCATACCTGGTAACTCCTCCGAAAATACATAGGGATAATCCTTCACCACTAGTACTTCTTCTTGGACATCTCCCATGAGAGAGTTCACCCGAGTCCTCTTAGGCTTAAGCATGGATACATACTTGATCCTCTTCTTCTCTGGGGTGGTGAGGAAAATTGATCTACTAGCACAATCAATGTTTCCCTCATACTTGCACATCCAATCCATCCCTAGGATTACATCCAACCCTTGTGACTCTAGTATGATCATATCTGTGGGGAAAACATGTTCCCCTATGTTCAAAGGCAATTGGAAACATCCCTGACTAGCCATAGACTCGGCTCCTGCGGAACTCACTAGAATGGGTGACTTAAGAGCTATGGTAGGTAACTTGTGTTTATCCATAAATCCCCTTGATATGAATGAATGTGATGCACCAGTATCAAAAATAATGAATGTTGGAAATGAATTAACCAAGAACTTACCAATCACTATGTCAGGCTGCTCATAGACCTCTTCCACATTGACATGATTCACATGCCCCTTAGTGAAAGGATTGGGCTTCTTGCCTCTAGAATTCCCATTGCCATTTCCATTTCCATTCCGCGCCTAAGGACACTCGTTGGAGCAGTGACCTGTCTTCTTGCACTTGAAGCAGGTGATGTGACTCAGATCCTTCTTCATCAGTGTAGAAGAGTTGAAATGTTGCTGATTGCCATTTACCCCATTGACATTGCCATGCTTGTGACCATGGTGGTTGTGTCCATTTCCTCCATGCTGAATGTGACCTCCATGGTTATGATGATTCCCTCCAAACTTGCTAGTGCCTGATCCAGAACTTCCTGAGTACGGGTTGTAGTGGGGTTTCTGTTAAACTCTAGAGTTATACTTCTCGTGACCATACTTCCTCTTACGATTCTCCATCTGCTGGTGCTTGCCTTCGAGAATGGTAGCCTTATCAACCAGCTCCTGATAGTTTGAAAAGGTCGCCACAGTCAACTCAACTCCCAACTCATTGTTCAGTCCCTCCAGAAACTTCTAATGCTTGGCTACATCAGTGGCCACGTCCTCTAGGCATAACGGGCTAACCTACTGAACTCATCAACATACTGAGATACCGTGCGTCCTCCGTGGTGCAAGCTGCGAAATTCCTTCTTCTTCATACTCATGGCTCCAGCTAAGACATGAGTAGTGCAGAACGCCTGCTGGAACTGAGTCCAAGTCACACTCTCCATGGGGTATGTGGCGGTGTAGTTCTCCCACCAAGCAGCTGCCGGTCCATGCAGCTGGTGGTCAGCAAACCTCACTTTCTCAACATCATTGCATCCTGTTGTGGCCACCTCCCTTCCTATCTTGCGGAGCCAGTCATCTGCGACAATCGGCTCCGTGCTGCTGGAGAACACGGGTGGGTTCAGCCTCAGAAAACAGGTAAGACTATCAACTGGGGGTGGCGGCGGTGGATTGTTGTTGTTGTGGTTCTGGTTCTAGTTCTGGTTCTGAATGAGCATCTGCATAAGAGCATTCTACTGCTGGATCAATTGGGTGAGCTCCGACGGAAAGTTGAATCTGGGGTCACGTCTTGGAGGCATCTGATGGGTTTAGAGTGGATGGGGAATTAGAATAGAATAAGGTCTAGTGAGTAAAATCACACTACCCATGTGCACATGATAGCAATAAAACTTCAAATCACTCCAATTCAATTTCAAACAAAGAGGTTCATACGAATAATCAAACCTAAGGTAAGCCATGTCACAAGATTTGACAAGGTCTTACAAATGAAATAAAACTATTCGGATAACAAAATCAAATTCCTAACTCTCATGGTGGTATAAAATCTAACTCTCATTAGATGATGACCACTCAACCATGTCGACATCGGATGTCCTTGCATCACTCTCTGTGTTGTCCTCTCCAAGCTCATCATTCTGGTCCCTGTCCTGGCTGACATAGGCACCATACGAGTGATCCTCCTAGATGTTTTCTCCCTCATCCAGCTTCTCCTCGGCCTCCTCAAGCTCAAGCTTCAGGTCGTCGATCTTCTCCTGTAGTGCGTCCAGCTCTCCCTAGTGCTCGATGTGAGCATCCTGGAGCTCCTCCTCGAGCTTGGCCTTGCGGGTCATGAGGTTCTCGATGACGATCATGTTGTCGGACAGCCCTAGCTCCATCATGCGAATGTGCTCCTCCATGTCCTGGATATGGGATGCCATTGTCTCGTCCTCCAGGGTACGCACCACGTCTCCATTTGCGTCACGGCGTTCGTACATCATGAAGGAGGTCTTCTTGAGGTCCTCATCATACTCCTCCCGAATGTGTCTGAGAGCAATGTGAGCAGCGATGCCCCTGCCCAAGCCCCATGTTGCAGTATCCAGATGGAAATCAATGGGCTTGGTGCGGTTTCCTAGGATGCATCCCGGGATATGGGCATCGATCCTCCAATGTGTCTCCTTGGGCAGGGTGTCTGTGAAGGTTCCAGTGAATGTGGGAAGCCCAATCTTCAGGTGCTTCATGATCTTCACCAACTGCCGTCCAAAGGGCATGGTCTCATCGGGCTGCTCGAACTCAACAATGGCAGACGACATCTACATTTTGAAAGAGAGAAGAAATTAGTACCGAAGTAGAGAAGGTATGAGACCAAAGGATATATAGGGAAAATGAAAAATACAGTTTTTATCCTATGGCTTTTTTCCATTTTCTAGGGGTCGCGTCGTACAGCCAACATGTGCTTTGACACCATCTTGTAGCGACCCGACTCGGTAAGAGTCGAAGTCTCTGTGCTTACCGTGCTAGTCCCTGGATCGACTTGCTAGCACACACAGTACTCAATGAAATAACAGAAATAACACACATATCTTTATTACCTCAATAGTCCAGGAGTAATATATTTATTACAAAATAGGGCATAGAGCCAAGTAGTAAATGAGTCCAACTCCACGAGTAAGGCTGAGTGTAGAACATCGACCTATCGCGCCTTAACCCTCATCGGATATATCTCTTGTAGCGACCTGACTCAGTAAGAGTCGAAGTCTCTATGCTTACCGTGCTAGTCCCTGGATCAACTTGCTAGCACACACAGTACTCGATGAAATAACTGAAATAACACACATCTCTTTATTACATCGATAGTCCAGGAGTAATACATTTATTACAAAATAGGGCATAGAGCCAATAAGCAAATACTGCGGAAGCAAAGTAGTAAATGAGTCCAACTCCACGAGCAAGGTTGAGTGTAGAACATCGACCTATAGTGCCTTAATCATCATCGGATATATCTGCAACGTGATAAGTTGCAGCCATATAGGTCAGTACATTGAATGTTGAAAGCACAAGCGCTCCCTAGGTGGTTTTGGTAATTAATGTCAACATATCTCATGTTGGACTAACACTTTTACCTAGTATGTTTCAGATAAGTTCAACAATGGAGTGGCATGGACTAGAGGATGTGGAACCCCTTCAAGATGCTAAGGACAAAGGATTGGCTCAAGCTTCAAGATCAAGACTCTACATTTTATATTTTAGTGATCCAAGATCACATTGAGCCTATAGGAAAAGCCAATACTATCAAGGAGGGATGAGGTGTTGCTTAATGGCTTGCTTGCTCAAAGTGCTTAGTGATATGCTCCAAAGCCCTCAACTACCTTCCCACATCCACATATGACCTAAACCAAAAGTCAAACTCAGCCCCACCGATTCTTTTTATCCGGAGCCACCGATTTCAGTTAACATAGCCACTACCAGAAACCCTAATCAGTTCGGTCTCACCGATGGGATCTCGGTCTCACTGAGATGGGCTTGCAAACTCTCTGTTACCTGTTGCAATATTTTCAGTCCCACCGAGATATGCAATCGGCCCCACCGAGTTTGCTTGGCCAACTCTCTGTTTCGCTTATTACCCAAATCGGTCCCACCAAGTTTTAGTAATCGGTCAAACCGAGTTTTGGTTTTACCCTAACCCTAGCACACCGGTTCCACCGAGTTGAACTAGTCGGTCCCACCGAAAACCCTAACGGTCACTAGGTTTACTAAATCGGTCCGACCGAGTTTTTCCCTTCGGTCTCACCAAGATTGGTAAATTGAGTGTAACGGTTAGATTTTGTGTGGAGGCTATATATACCCCTCCACCCACTCTTCATTCATGGAGAGAGCCATCAGAACATACCTACACTTCCAATACACATTTTTTGAGAGAGAACCACCTACACTTGTGTTGAGGTAAAGATATTCCATTCCAACCATATGAATCTTGATCTCTAGCCTTCCCAAGTTGCTTTCCACTCAAATCTTCTTTCCACCAAATCCAAATCCTGTGAGAGAGAGTTGAGTGTTGGGGAGACTATCATTTGAAGCACAAGAGCAAGGAGTTCATCATCAACACACCATTTGTTACTTCTTGGAGAGTGGTGTCTCCTAGATTGGCTAGGTGTCACTTGGGAGCCTCCAACAAGATTGTGGAGTTGAACCAAGGAGTTTGTAAGGTCAAGGAGATCGCCTACTTCGTGAAGATCTACCACTAGTGAGGCAAGTCCTTCGTGGGCGATGGCCGTGATGGAATAGACAAGGTTGCTTCTTCATGGACCCTTCGTGGGTGGAGCCCTCCGTGGACTCGCGCAACCGTTACCCTCCGTGGGTTGAAGTCTCCATCAATGTGGATGTACGATAGCACCACCTATTGGAACCACGACAAAAACCTCCGTGTCTCCAATTGCGTTTGAATACTCCAAACCCTTCTCTTTACATTCTTGCAAGTTGCATGCTTTACTTTCCGCTGCTCATATACTCATTGCATGCTTGCTTGATATGTATTGTGTTTGTTAAACTTGTGCTTAAACTCCACTTAAACTTAAGAATATTAAAAACTGCAACTTTTGGCACTTAGTGTCTAATCACCCCCCCCCCCCCTCTAGACACTTCTTCTCGATCCTTTCAAATGTACTGGCAAGTCACATCATAAGTGTAATGAACCTATTTGTACATGCAATTTGGCTGGTGGATAGCTCTAAGTTTAGTTTTTGCATAAAGCTAGTTTTCCCTATTAGAAAAGATATTATTCTACTACTACACATTTGCATAGGATGAGTTGGAAAACCCAACTCCATCTGTTCCCAAGTTTCATTTAAAACCCAACTGCTTAATTAAAGGCGGGGAGATCTCCCAGCATTTCCACTACTAGATGCTCAAGATGTACGTAACCGGGGACACGACTAATCGATTAGGTTGACACTCTGTAGAGGTTGCACATTTTTTCCCACAAGACTCGACCACCTCCGTGATTGGAAGATCGAGACATAGTCTTTTGAAAATGTTCCCCCTTAACTCACGGATACGCCAGTACACCTACATCATTCTACATCTGCTAGCCCATCCCGGAAGGGGTCACACTAACTACTCAACTAAGACAGAGCCCATATTAGCTTGTGGCTACACACGTAAGCTTCTAGACATGAGAATATGATTGATCTCTTTGAGCCTGAGCGGACGGACCACTAGTGGTGCACCACCATGGATTTCCCATGTGTGCCCCATTGTACTTCGCCACCATTCCAACAAGTTTCCATCCAAGTAGTTCATTAATTATCTTAGGTCCTATTTACTACATTGTCACTCATACTTTACAATGATCACTCCCTAATCCATGTCTACCTAGCGAAGCAACATAATGTAAAACGATGGCGACAATGTTATAAGGTTCAGACCTACCTCAATGAACTACTGGGTGAAAAACATAGTCAAACGACATCAATTCCTACCATGCACTCCTACCGCAAAGAACTAAGTGCAAAATAAAAACATAGGTAATGAAACATGATCAAGATGTAACTTGCCTTGGTACTGCGGGTTGAATTCTAAAGACTGGTAATACTCTACTTCACACTCCAGGCAATCTATCGCAAAGAAGATAAACAAACATAAGCAAACATTTCAGAGAACCAAGAAGAACATGCAAAGCAATAAGTATCAGAAAAACCAAATGAACATACAACACACTAAGCTATCACAAAAATATTCCAAGTACAAAACAACATAGGCCTATGGTTCAAAAAGTGATGTGAACTATAGTGCATACTATGCATACTAGTAAAAATATTAATTGACAGATTCTCGTGTGTGAAAATTATTGTGACAAAGGTCCAGGTGATAGGGTTTGGCTACGGTGACAAAATGCAAAAAAGAATCAACTTAATCGGAGCTACGGTTTGGGAGATATGGCCATTTGAAGTTTGAATTCGAATCTGAATAAATTCAAATTTGAATCTGACAAAAGTTTGCAAAAACGATACCACTAGATAGATCCAAACATGATGAAGAATTTGCCACTGGTTTCATCGAGTTTGGATCTATGGTTTAAAAGTTATGGCTAATCTAAGATCGGGGACTAATCTGTGATAAAAGGGACTAAACAGTGAAGAAAAACTGTCGCAAACAGGTCCCTCGCACGTGTCAGATTCCTACTGGCCGAAAGGTGTTTGCGGCGTAGCTTATACAACGGACGTTGGGACTTTAAGCAAAACGATGGCGGTGGCTAACTTAAACAAAAACTGATCGGTTTTTAGAATAAAAGCCTGTGGTTAACCGCGTACCGGTTCAACCAAAAAAAGAACTAACCCAATCTAATCTAGGTTGTCGGTGATTGATCTAACGGGTGGGAGTGGGGCGGTGGCTTACAACGATGGTGGTGGTGGCCGATGATAATGAAGACGGCGGCGCGACGTCGGTGACGAAGGGGGCGGCGGCTACGGTGGTCCTTGTCGACGAGGAAGAAGGCGGGGAGGTGCGGCGCGTCGAGGGCGTCGCGAAGGTGGTGTCGGCATTCGTCGGTGGTGGCGGGACGGGGCAAGGCGAAGACGGCGGGGTTCGGTGCTCTGGCGACTCCGGCGTCCATGGTGCGGCGGCTCCGACGGGACCTAGGGGCAAAAATCGTGTCAAACGGATGAGCCTCGGCGAGCTAAGAAAAATTATAGAAAAACAAGGGTCGGAGTGGTCTACGGGCGATGAAATGCTCAGGCGAGTGGCACGGCTCCGGCGAGATGCAAACGAGCAGCGCGGCGGCTAGAAGCGGCGTGGGAAGAAGCGGGGCGGTGAGGTTGGAAGAGGGGGTGCAGGGCCTTTTATTGGCGAGGGGAGAGGGCACGAGAGCTACGGATAGGCCTTATCTGTGAGGGAGCCAAGCGGCAGTTGCTTGAGCATGGTCGAGTTCATCCGAGCGGGGCAAGCGGGAGGTTGGGGGAGATGAGGTGGAGCGGGGCCCACCGGCCAGCGGCGGCGGCTCAAAGCGAGCGAGGGCATGTGCGGGGCGGTCGACCGGCCTGGAGGGTCTTTGGGCACTGGCCTTGGGCCAAATGGCCAGCTGGGCCGGTCGGGGCGCTCCTGGGCCGAACCCAGTTTCGGTCCAGGCTGCGGTGAGTGCGTGTGTGTGTGTGTTTTTTGATAGAAAACAAAGGTGGCCCTAAATAAACTCAAACGAATTTATAAAAATACCACACAAATTCCTAAAATAACTATACAATATTTAGAGCGTAATGAACATTAATTTAAGCACGAAACATTTTGGAAAAAATTCCTAATGCAATTAATGCACTTTTTGCAAATAAAATAAATACCAATAAACTCCCAAAACTTCAAATAATATTCAAAATAAAATTTCCCACTCTTTTATAAGTTTGAGGAAGTCATCTTATCCCCTCTCATTTGTTTTTCTTGAGTGGAAAAATATTATTTGAATATTTCAAAAACTAAAAATGCAAAGAAATATGATATGCATTGAATGATTCTATTAACATCCAAATTTAATAAAAATTGGGATGTTACAGGCACGGTTGTAATGGCGGAGCGACTACCGACAACCGTTGGTGACGATGTGTTGTCAATGATGTTCCTCCCTCGTCGTTGTCGTTTCAGTGATAGCGTCACCGAATTCTTGACCGACGATGGGTCTCCAGCACCGATGATGGTGTGGCAGGGGGGTGGGGCTTTCCATTCTGTAGGTCATCGAGGCAGGGGGCAGCTGACGGTGAAGATAGGGATGGCGGCATCAGGTGGGGAGGCTATGAGCGAGCGAGAGGTAGGCGGCTTTTCGCTCAGACCGTCCACGGTTAAACTAAAAATGAGCAGTTGCGGGAGTTTTGGGGAGGGGGTCATATTTAGGGAATAGATCATATAAGGGGTTTGGTAGCTAGCCCTTGATCCCTAAATGAAATGTTTCATCTGTATTTGTGGGGAGGCAAGGGGTGGCAAGCAGTCCTCCTCCACGCGAGCCATGGACGAACGATGACATGGCAGAGTAAGCGAGATCTAGGGAAAGAGGTTGGGCGGGGAAGGTGAGTATTGCGGCGAACATCGGAGTAGGGAAATAGTTATAGGTGGGCGGTGTCTCGAGGGGCATCATGGGACAAGGAATGATCGATCGCTAGAGTTAAATGCTAGCCCGCTGTGGCGTGTCAACGGGAGAATGTTAAATGTTGTGCCACTATCGAGCACTACATAGTGTCATCCTCTCTCATCCCATCAACCCTAGGCCACACAAAGGAGCCTACGGTCAAACGCGTATGGTCGTCGGTGTTGTTGACTCGATAAGTTGTTGGTCCCATCGAGGAGGAAACGGTTAAAATGAAGTGACAATTAGACGGTAACTTATGGCTACGACGCCCAGGGGCATGCAGCTAATTTCTTTGCACACGCTAGTGGCACACACTACTGCAGGATGGTCCAAACGCGACACTACAATCAGAGACCCTTTGATGAAACTGTGTGCTACTGCAAGATGGTCCAAACTGCAGGATGGTCGATGTTCCCACTGCTAGTGTTCTGCCTTAGTTTGCCTCTGAGTTTCTGGGCCTCCCTACTATATTTGAGATATGGACCCATCTCCGTCAGCGCTTTCAGCCCTCTGGTGATTCCTTATACTTGTCTGTGGTTTGCCATGAGCATGCTCTTCAGCAGGGTGACTCCACTGTTGATGATTTCTATGCCTAGAGTTCTCTATCTGGCGTCTGCTTGATTCTCTCCACACTGCTGGTTGTTGTACTTATCAGTGTTGCTAGGCTGTGTGGGCTGATTTGGAGTTTGATCGTGTCTATGAGTTCTTGTCTCGACTCCGCAAGGAGTTTGAACCCTGCCATGCTCAGTTGTTTGCTCGTGGTCGTATTTACCTCATGGAGGCACTTTCTGAGATTCGTGCTTAGGAGACTCACTTACATGGTGCTGGTTTACTTGAGTTTCCCTCTGTGCTTGCTGCTCGAGCTCCTGCTATGGCGCCTACTACACCGACTCCTTCCCGCTCCAGTGCTCCGCCGCTCTTGCCCACTCCCACTAGCGGTTGGGGTCACCCTCGCCCTCATTGCGGCTATTGCAATCAGGATGGTCATGTTGAGTCTCAGTGCTTCGAGAAGAAGCGACACATGTGTAAGGCACAAAAATCATCTTCAGGGACTTCTACTTCGACATCTTCAGTCACCGTCTTGACTAAGTAGGATATTCTACGACTTAAGCGCTTGCTTGCTGCTTCGGGTTCTTCTTTGACGGGTACTGCAGGTTCTGTGACTGATGCTTCCCTCACTGAGAAACCACCCTCTACATAGTCAGGTACATCCCTATGGGTTCTGGACTCCGGAGCTTCTTTTCATATGTCTTCTCATTCTTCTAGTCCTCTCTTAGATCACTTGATTTTCCTGTTCATGTACTCGTTGCTAATGGTATTCCTCTTTTTGTTGCTAGTGATGGCAATCTTACCACTCCTTATTTTGTTCCTGATGTTTCTCATGTTCCTCGACTTACCATGAATATGTTTTCTGCTGGTCAACTTGCTGATTCTAGTTTCGCGTCGTCCTTAACGTTGACTCTTGTTCTATTCAGGATCGTCACACGCACACTTTGGTTGGGGGTGGCCTTCACCGCCATGACTCTCAGGGTCTTTGGGAGTTAGACTAGCTTCATGTTCCTTCCGCTGCCACCAGTATCGCCAGTTCATTTGCTTTTGTCGCTTCAGCTACCGGCTCCTTCTAGCAGTGGCATCATCAACTTGGTCTTCTTTGTGGTTCTCGTTTGTCGTCTTTAGTTCATCGAGGTCTTCTAGGGTCTGTCTTAGGAGACGTCTCTTTAGAGTGTCAGGGTTGTAGGCTTGGCAAACATATTCAGTTACCTTATCCTACTAGTGAGTCAGTGTCTCGGCGTCCTTTTGATTTAATTTATTCTGATGTATGGGGTCGGCTCCCTTCGCTTCAAAAGGGGGTCATCGATACTATATATTATTTTCATAGATGATTTCTCTCATTACACTTGGCTTTATTTTATGACTTCTTGCAGTGAGGTTCTCTCTATCTATAAGCGTTTTTCTGCCATGGTTCACACTCAGTTCTCTTTGCCTATTCGTGTGTTTCGTGCTGACTCCGGTGGCGAGTATATTTCCAAGATGTTGTGTGGTGTTCTTGCTGCGCAGGGGACTCTTCCTCATTTCTCTTGTCCTGGTGCTCATGCTCAGAATGGTGTGGCTGAGCAAAAGCGTCGTCACCTTCTTGAGACGGCTCATGCATTGATGATCGCCGCCTCTCTTCTGCCTCATTTTCGGGTTGAGACTGTCTCCACCTCCACCTATCTCATCAACCTTTAGTCGGCTACTACTTTACAGGGTGGTCTTCCTTTCGAGAGTCTCTTTGATCGTTCTCCTGATTATTCAGCGCATCATTTGTTTGATTGTGTTTGCTATGCTCTTCTTGCCCCTCGTGAACGCACCAAACTGACTACTTAATCTGTTGAGTGTGTCTTTTTAGGGTATAGTGATGAGCATAAGGGGTATCGTTGTTGGGATCCTATTGGCCGTCGAATGCGTATTTCTCGGGATGTAACTTTTGATGAGTCTCGTCCCTTCTACCCGTGTTCATCTTCCTTGACCTTTTTAGTGGAGGATATATCTTTCCTCACTTTTCTAACACACCTATCACTCCTGCTGAGCCCTTGTCTGTCCGTCCTACTACCCCTGCTTCTAGCGTCGATCCTCCGTCACCATCTCCCACAGTTTCCTCACCTCATATGTCACCGGATTCTGCCCCTTCATCCCCGGTGCCTTCTTTGTCTCCATCCCCTGAGTCTACCTTAGAGGTTCCTCCTAGTATTCTTCCATCTTTTCCTCGGTATTATACTCATCGTCCGCATGATGTGGATGCATCTATTGTTGTCTCGTCCTCCTCTTCCCAGCGTACTTAGGCCAACTCCATCGCGCGACCCTATCCTGTCTGCCCCCGTCCGTTTGGGGTAAAATGGACAAACCAGACGGCCCAGCACGCGGGCACAAATGAACTTTTGTCCATTTTGTGTCCGCTTTCGACCCATCCGCGGCCCAAGTTTGCGCCGGTTTTGGGGTGAAATGGACAGCACGCGGACAGGCGGGACGCGCGCGCTTGTCCTCCCCTGGCCCGCCTGTCGGTGGCACAAAGCAAAACCCCTCGCCTGCCCATTTGGCGCCATTCCCACCAAACCCTCGCACGTCCCTCCCGCCACCCCTCTCCCTCCCCCGTCCATGGCCGACACCCGGCCAAATTCCGGTGGCCTGGCCATCGACCCACCTGTAAAGGTGAAGAAGAAGGCGGCCAAGGCGCCAAGGAAGCCGCGGTCGGAGTGCATGCCGGAGGAGATCGCCAAGTTGGACGCCGAATCGGCGAAGAGGAGGGAACGGAGAGCGGTCTTCAAGGTCAATGCTGCCGCGGCCAAGTTCGCCGCCCAGCGTGATGCGATGGAGGCCGCGCGGCACAAGGCCGCGGTCGACGAGAAGGAGGACATCGTCAACAAAGCGCACGCCCTCCTCATGCTTGGCATGGGCCGTCCGGCCATTTTCCCTGCAGCGGCTGTCGGCCCGGCGAGCACAGGCTCGTCGGTCGCCCCACCTCCGCACTGCCAGTCGCCGACGTTGCGGACCACGCCCATGTTGCCCGGCTTTCCTCCGCCAAGGCACGACGGCTAGACCCATTTCTCGGGGTCGCCGGACGTCGGCTTGTTCGCGCCATCCACACCGCACCCCGCGGCCGTCATCGACCTCAACGTCATGCCTGGGTCCAGCGGCGGCGGCCGTCGTCTGCCGAGATGCATAGAAAGCAAGCATGGGCACCATGCCGGCCCCCCGCATCTTGTTTGACGGAATGCCAACACCAACGGCATCGGTCGACGACCCCTTCTACAACCAGTACATGGAGGACGTGATCTTCGAGGGTGGGCAGGGCCGTGCCTACGACCCCGAGGAGACCCAAAGTCAGGATGGCCGCGCCCAGTACGTCCCCAATGAAGAGGCCGATGACCGTGCTAACTACGAACATGGTGACTCGTGGCATTAAGACGATGACATCTATGTCGAAGGTGATGATGATGAAGAAGAAAGCAATGACATTGATATTAGTGGCGAGCCATTGTTCATCGACGAGCTCACCCAAAGAGCGGAAGCACAAAAGAAGAGGAAGAGCATTCGCACGGGTTCATATACACATGATGAGGACAAGTTGATTTGCCAAGCTTGGATGGAGATTAGCCAAGATCCGAGGACCGGCGCGCAACAAAAGGGCATTGTTTTTTTACGAGAGTCCACAAAACATTCCATGAAAGGAAGATGTTTGAGCCCTACCAAATTACAAGTAACCGTGGCATTGTCCCGATTCAAAAGAGGTGGTTGTTCATCCAACAAGAGTGCAACAAGTATTGCGCCGCATTTGAGAGCGTTGAAGCACGGCCCATGAGTGGTATCGGCGTTGGGGACATGGTATGCTCTCCTCTTCCTAGTCCTTTCCTTGCTATGGCCATGAGACTTCGGCCTTGTATATATTTCCATGTTCACTTGTTGTTGATCATGTCGTGTAGGCATTTCAATCTTTGGAGGCATTCAAGGCCCGGCATAATGACAAGCCATTCACTCTTACGCATTGTTGGACAATCATCAACAATTACCCTAAGTTCAATGACCAATATCGTGAACTTCAACGGAAGAGAGGATTGAAGACGACCAAGTTCGCCGGAGGTGGAGATGGTGAGGCGTTGAAGAGGCCGAGGGGCAAGACCAACTCCAAGGTTGATGACATACGTGATGCCTCATCCATGGCATTGCATGACACTTTGCATGGCATGATGTCTCAAAAGGATGTGAGGGACGAGAAGAAGCGGCAAAGCAAGGACGAGCAAATGAAGCGATACCTAGACCTTTAAAGGAAGAAGCTTGAGATGGAGGAGGCGGCCAAGAGGAAGATCGACATGGAGGAGGCGGCTCGGCAGAGGCAGCTCGACATGGAGGAGGCGGCCCGGCAAAGGCAGCTCAACATCGAGGCCGACAATGTCAAGGCCAGGCAGAGGCAGCTCGACATCGAGGCCACGAATGCCGCCACCAAAGCGAAGGAGGTGGCCCTTGCGATCATGAGCGTGGACTTGTCAAAGATGAGCGACAAGACGAGGGCATGGTTTGAGACCAAGCAGAAGGAGATGCTCAACGCCGAAGGCCTGAACTAGGTCGTCCCATCGGCCGTAGCCGTTCTTTTTGGAGGCTGGCATGGGTGCCACCCTCCCGCTGGGCCGCTGGTTGTGTGCCGGCGAGAAAAACATTCATTTTGGAGGCCGACTGTGTTGCCGGCCGCTGGCTGTGTTGCCGACGAGGACAACTATTCATTTTGGAGGCTGGCTGTGTTGCTGGTCGCTGGCTGATGCCCGCGATGGACGTGTAGGCCGCTGGCCTGATGAACTAGGGCTTCACATTTCAAACGTTTCTCTCTTTTTTAAATAGACGCGGACAGGATGGGGCAAACGGATGCGTCCGCGCGCTGGACGCACAGCCACCGCATCCCAGGACACGCCCGGACACGACCCCATTGGCCTACCCAAACGGACAGAATCTAGACAAAACGGACGTCCGTTTGGGGTCGCACGGTGGAGTTGGCCTTATGGCTTGCGTCCTCGTACGCTTCCGCCTGTTGATCGCATTGGTTTCCCAACCGCTAGTGCTACTGTTCTTTAGCCGACTGTTATCGTGAAGTTGATGTTCATCTCGAATGGCAGTTTGCGATGGCAGAGGAGCTTGCCGCTCTTGAGCGCACCAGTACGTGGGATCTTGTTTCTCTTCCTCCTCGTGTTCGTCCCATCACATGTAAGTGGGTCTACAAGGTTAAGACTCGCTCCGATGGTTCTCTTGAGCGTTACAAAGCTCATCTTATGGCTCGCGGCTTTCAGCAGGAGCATGGCCGTGATTATGATGAGACTTTCGCTCTTGTGGCCCAGATGACCACTATTCATACACTTCTTGTCGTGGCCTCTGTTCGCCATTGGCCTGTGTCTCAGCTTGATGTTAAGAATGCCTTTTCTTAATGGTGAGCTGTGTGAGGAGGTTTACATGCAGCTGCCACCTGGGTATTCCGTTCCTAATGGCATGGTCTGCCGTCTTCATCGCTCTCTCTATGGCCTTAAGCAAGCCCCTCGCGCCTGGTTTGAGCGTTTTGCCTCTGTGGTGACCGCCGCTGGTTTTTCAGCGAGTGCTTATGATCCAGTGTTGTTTGTTCACCTTTCTGCTCATGGTCGGACTCTTCTTCTTCTCTATGTTGATGGCATGATCATCACTGGCGACGACCCTGAGTATACGGCCTTTTATGAAGGCTCGTCTTAGTGGGTAGTTTCTTATGTCTGAACTTGGCCCTCTTCGCTACTTTCTTGGGATCAAGGTCTCTTCTACCTCTGATGGCTTTTTTATTTGCCAAGAAAAGTATATCCAAGATTTTCTTGCTCGTGCTACTCTTACTGATGAGCGTACTGTTGAGACTCCCATGGAGCTCAATGTTCACCTCCGTGATACTGATGGTGACCCCTTGTCTGATCCGACACATTATCGTCGTCTTGTTGGGAGTCTTGTCTATCTAGCTGTCACTCGTCTGAATATCTCTTATCCTGTCCATATTCTGTGGCAGTTTGTCCCTGCTCCCACTTTGGTTCACTGTAGTCACCTCCTTCATGTTCTCTGATATCTTCGGGGCATGATATCTCACCGTCTATTCTTTCCTCGCTCCAATTCCTTACAGCTTCAGGCCTATTCGGATGCTACGTGGGCTAGTGATCCCTCCTATCGCGTTCACTTCCTGCTTATTGTGTTTTTCTTGGTGGTTCTCTCATTGCCTGGAAGACGAAGAAACAAATAGTGGTTTCCTGTTCGAGTGCAGAGGCTGAATTGCGAGCTATGGCTCTTTTGACGGCTAAGGTGACTTGGTTATGGTGGTTACTTCAGGACTTTGGTGTTTCTGTCACTACAACTACTTTGCTATTGTCTGACAGTACATATGCTATTAGCATTGCACGCACCCCTGTGAAGCATGAGCTCACCAAGCATATTGGTGTCGATGCTTCCTATGTGCGCGCTGGTGTGCAGGCTCTTCAGTATGTGCCTTCCGACTTGCAGTTGGCGGATTTCTTTACGAAGGCCCAGACTAGAGCGCGGCATGGCTTCTATCTCTCCAAACTCAGTATGATTCATCCACCATGAGTTTGAGGGTGTTAGAGTTATATTATAGCCTGTATATTTTTCCTGTTGTATGAGGGGTTTGCTGTATATTACCGCTTGAACATGTATATATATTGGCCTTTGGCCGTCATGGAGTACAAGTTGCATATTCCTAATCGCATCTGGCAGGGATCGCCATGGCACGTGAGCAAGAACGCCGTAATTCTGGCGGACTTCAAAGATTGCATGCGGCCCGACGAAGTTAAGTTTGAACGGCTCCATCTATGGGCTAGGGTTCCAAATCTCCCATACAACCTGCGTGATGACACATGGGGGAAACTGATCGCGAAGCAGATCGATAAGGATGCCACTTCAATGCAGTTCGATCATGTGGGTGGCTTTTTGCGTGCTCGGGTATCCATTGATGTCAGCAAACCTCTTAGGAGGTGGATTCTGATAGACTCGGCAAAGAGAAAGAAGGTTGATCTCTACGATATACTGTACGAGCAAGTTCCTCACGTCTGCTTCTCTTGTGGTCGTTTGGGTCATTCTGAGATTATGTGCCCTACACCGGGTCCTCGCGATGACAAAGGAAATCTCCCTTTTGGACCAAAGTTGAGGGCACCAGAGCAACGGGGGAAGGCTACGTCAGCGGACAGTACGAGTCATGAGCAGCACACGGAGCCGAGTAGCCACCGAGAGTCTAAGAATTCTTCCAATGCCGGTAAAGGTGATGAGGTGACCTCTCCTGCAAAGGAACGTGCAAACACCAAGAGGAAGGGAGCCCCAAAACAGGTCTACCGGTGGGTAGAACACCCTACCCTCATGCTAACGGATGGTGTAGCTCCTGGAAACATCGACCATACGCAAGATGAGGACGCAAATGCATTAGCACTCGGAGATGGACAAGAGTTAGAGCGGGAAGCAAAGAAGAAGAAACCCACACCTGAGAATTCGACAGAGACTGCAGGGCAGTCCTGCCCGTCCCAATGAGTTGCATAAGTTGGAACTGCCGGGGGCTTGGGAACACCGAGGCAGTTCAAGAGCTTCGCAATATTGTGAAGCAAGAGTTACCCCTCCTACTCTTTGTCATGGAAACTAAAATATCAGCGAAAAGAGTAGAGAGCCTGCAACATTCGCTGGGATTTGCAGGATGTTTTGCTGTTAATAGCACGGGATTGAGCGGAGGCATAGGACTATTCTGGTCTCGGGATGTGGATGTCGAGCTCAAAAATTTCAGCTCCGCCCATATTGATGTGATGGTGCGGAGGACAGACCAAGTTTCGCCAATATGGCATTTCACGGGGTTCTATGGAGCCCCAAGAGTGGAGAATCGTCACCACAGCTGGCGTTTTCTTTGGACCCTGCATGCCATACAACACTCCGCATGGTTATGTATGGGTGATTTTAACGAGACTCTCTACGCCACTGAACATTTCAGTATCTCGGCCAGGCCGGAGTGGCAAATGAGAGCGTTTCGAGAGGTCATCGATCAGTGTTCCTTCCAATATCTTGGCTGGTCTGGGGTGCCTTATACCTGGGACAACCAGCAGGGGGGAAATTCGAATGTTAAAGCCTGTCTGGATCGAGCACTAGCCAATGAGGATTTCAGGCAGCTTTATGATCAGATTGGAGTAAGACACGTTTGTGCAGCTGAGTCGGACCATTGCTTCATCGTTGTAAATTTGAACCAGCTGCCAACCAGGTCTCGCTCAAAGCGCCAGTTCCGGTACGAGAATGTTTGGCAAACGCATATTGATTATGAACGCCTAGTTACTGAAACTTGGCGGCGGAGCCAACGGGGACCGGGACTACAGGGTGTAGCTGATTCACTTGGTGATCTCCAAAAAACACTTGAACCATGGGGAGCAAGGGAGTTCGGATGTCTAGCTCGGACAGTCCGACAGCTACAGCAGCGTCTTGACAGGTTGCGACGGCAATCTGTTGGCCGGGGGCCTTCTAAAGAAGAGAAGAAAACAATTATCAAGCTAAGAGAGGCGCTCAAGCAGGAGGAAATTTGGGCACGGCAACGATCTCGTGTACCTTGGTTACGAGAGGGCGACCGCAACACGGGGTTTTTTCACGCTCAAATGAAAAAGCGACAATGAATGAATCGCATTACTGGTTTGCAACGAGCTGATGGCTCGATGTGTGCAAACGCAGATGAGGATAAAGCTGAGGTTCAGAATTTCTATCAACAGCTATATGAGTCCCAAGGGGCATCCGACTGTAGCGTGTTGTTATCACCTGTTCCTAGCAGGGTAACACCGGCTATGAGCGAGTTTCTGGACAGACCATATGAAGCCGTCGAGGTGCGCACAACATTATTCTAGATGTCTCTGTCTAAGGCACCGGGTGTAGACGGCTTCACAGCGGGTTTTTTCCAGCGGCATTGGGACTTGCTTCACGATGATGTAACACAAGCAGTCCTCGGATTTCTAAATGGGGGAGATCTTCCAACGGGTCTAAATGATACCTCTATCACATTGATACCAAAGGTACGACACCCCCAGTCTATCTCTCAATATCGACCCATCGCTCTTTGTCCCGTTCTTTACAAGATAGCAGCCAAGGTTATTACTAACCGTTTGCGGAGCTTGATGGATGAGCTGATTAGTGATGAACAGAGCGCTTTTGTTCCCGGCCGCCTGATAACGGATAATATATTGGTTGCTTACGAGAGTATCCATACAATGAAGCGGAGGAAGAAGGGGAAGAATTATATGTGGGCTGTCAAATTAGACATGATGAAAGCTTACGACCGAGTGGAATGGCACTATCTCGAATCCATTCTACTGAAACTGGGCTTCAGCGCCGTTTTTGTTCGACTGATAATGAAGTGTGTCACCTCAGTGCGCTTCACAGTTCGAGTCAATGGAGAACTCCTACCATACTTTACCCCTTCAGGGGGCTTGAGGCAGGGGTGTCCTGCGTCACCGTTTCCGTTTCTTCTTTGTGCAGAAGGACTGCCCTTATTGCTCAACTCGTATGGTGGATATATTGATAGGGGCATCCGTGTGAGCTTCAGATCACCATGGGTTAACCATTTACTATTTGCGGACGATTGTCTGATTTTTATGAAAGCGGACAGTCAGAGTGCAACAAGACTCAATGATATTCTCCTCGTCTATGGGGAGGCATCGGGACAGAGTGTAAATCGTGGGAAAAGTTCAGTATTTTTTAGTCCCAATACCCCTCATCAGGTACGTGAGGCAGTCAAGTTTTTGCTGGGTGTTCCTGTCGAGGCTTTTGGTGAGCGCTATCTTGGCCTGCCTACAGCAATAGGCAGGATCACGAGTGGAACATTTGTTTATATGGCTGAACGGGTGCGCGCACACATGCAGGGGTGGTCGGAGCGACTACTAGCTTGTGCTGCAAGAGAAGCGCTCCTAAAATCCGTGATTCAAGCAATTCCTACCTTCAGCATGTCGTGTTTTCTTCTGACTAAGAAAGTATGCAAGACTCTGACATCAGGTATGGCAAAGTTCTTTTGGAGCAGTTCTATTGATCGGCGGTCTATGCATTGGATATCATGGGACAAACTAGCTACACCGAAATGCAAGGGTGGAATGGGTTTCCGTGATCTCCGCCTGTTCAACCTAGCTCTTTTGGGGAAGCACGGATGGTGATTTATGACTAATCCCAACTCTCTATGCGCCCGGGTATTGAAGGGCCGTTACTTCCCAGATTGTGAGTTTCAACTCGCCACAGTACCGAAAGCTGCATCCGCTACTTGGTGAGCCATTGTTGCCGGTCGAGAGGCTCTCGATGCTGGCCTTATTAAACGCGTGGGTACTGGTTCAACCATATCCATATGGGAGGATCGCTGGATCCCGTCGACAGTATCTATGACTCCCATGTTGAGACCTCAAAATGCATCTGTTGAGTTGGTTAGTGGGCTGATTGACACTGACAACTGGACATGGAAGACGGAGTTAGTACATGAGCTGTTTATCGGCCCCGATGCGCAAGCCATTCTGAACATACCTTTGCGCCAGGGGGGCGGTGATGACTTTATGGCATGGGCACATGAAAAATCTGGCATCTACACAGTCAAATTGGCGTACCGGTCTCTAGTGAACAAAAAAGAGCGCTCTGCTCTCGAAGAAGGGACGGGTATCGGGTCTTCAACTGACAACACAGAGCTGTGACGTGCCTTATGGAAACTCAATGTGATCCCTAAAGTTCGGGTCTTCTACTGGCGAGTCTTGAGAGGAATTATTCCGGTGGAATGTACCTTAAAGCATCGTCATATTCAGGAGATCGGAAGACGCAAAATCTGCATGGCCATGGATGAGGATTTAGCACACGCACTCATTCATTGCTCGCATGCAAAGCAATTCTGGGTGCAAGCTCAACAACTACTGAATTTCTCTCTACCGAAGCTACATCCAAGCACTTGGTCTCGTGACATTTTATGTGACCAGCTTTTCTCACAGAAGAAGCGAGCGATCATAGTGACAGTGATGTGGGCGATCTAGCACTCTCGGAATCGTCTCACACATGACCAGGAGAAACTTGACCCGTCTACTTCTGTGAGACGCATTAGAGAAGATCTTGCGATCTTGGACATACCTCGGTCAGGCCTAAAAATCCTGCCAGGTTATGGGTGGCGTCCCCCTGATGGAACGATCATCAAAATAAACACCGATGCAGCAATTCATCTGGATGGCGGCAATGGTGGTGCAGGGGGGTGGCGCGATCAGCCGGTCGCCTCTTGGGAGCATGGAGCAAACCCCTTGTGGGTGTCACGGACCCCCTTATTGCTGAAGCAATGGCTGTACGGGAGGGTGTACGCTTTGCGAATCTCAGAGGATTCCAGGAGGTGATCATCGAAACAGATTGCCTGGAGGTTGTGGAACTCTGGAAGAATCGTCACAATTCCTTCGCGGTTGTGGCACCGTTGTTTTATGAGATAGGAGAGCTAGCTACTACTTTTTCGTCATTTGATATTATTCATGTAATCCGGTCAGCAAACTATCCAGCTCATCTCTGTGCCAAGCGTGCTTGCACACTGAGTATGACTGAAAGTTGGCTGGAAGAGACCCCTAGCTTCCTGGTGAGCAGCCTGTTAGCTGACGATCCAGCGAATGCTTTTGTTTGAATAAAGCTCTCACTATTGCCCGCAAAAAAAAAAATACAGAAAATTCTCAAATTTTGCATTGACATGTTCAAAGTGACGAACTTAATGTGAAATTTCTTGCGCTGCAGTCAGAACCTCAGAAAAATATGAAGAAAAATGTACTTCAGTCCTTCCACACATTTGACTTTGACGTCTTCTTTATGCAGAAATAGCTGTGTTTCTGTGCGTTTAAGGTAGAGTGTCAGGGTGGTGTTAGACCAAGCTTAATTTGTGAAAGTAGAGACGGTGTGGAAAAACAAATCAGTCAAGAGATCACGCACTACACACAAAAAAGTCAAGAGATCCTTCCTCGTCAAGAAGCATTTTCCAGTGGGAGAGGCTTATCTTTTACCAGTACTGCCGCTCATGCTTAAATTCTACTACAGTCCTTTTGACTTCCACTGGTTCAGACATCTTTTTCATAGTATACTGTGTTGGTGTTGGACTGTTGGTGTTAGCTTGTCATTTTCCACTTCAAACAAAAAAGCCTCAACGTTTCTGCAAATTTACTTCCTTCATGTGAAATCATGTGAAATCCCGGTACAATTCATGCATTCCAAACAGACACTTTATAATTTGAATATCTTCATGTTCTCTCAAGAACAAAAGGGTTATCGCTTGGAGGTATCATAAACTGAACCCCAGAAAGAATATACTCTTGTATGCCAGTTTTCTCATGCCTCACCTCAGCAAAGAAAAGGCAAAAGACAAGCTGGCATCAACTTCCTATGCAACGGAACAACGGAACAAGCTGCGCTAAACGCAGTTGACTAGTACATGGAATCGTGCGTGACATAAGCATGAGGCTGGAATTAACGAAAGGTCCCTTTAGGTTAGTTGGCCACGCGTTGTCTAACTGAAATTCGGCACTTGACAGATAGCATAACAGAAAACAGCTCCTGGCTAATTCGTCCTTGAGTAATCATCGATGTAACCTGGAGGCTCATGGAAGTGCATCGAAAACCTGAGCTTCTAGATTTCATATCTACTCCTTCCGTTCCAAAATAGATGACCCAACTTTATACTAAAGTTAGTATAAAGTTGAGTTATCTATTTTGAAACGAAGGGAGTAGGTGGTAATGTAACAGAACATGTACGTTATCATTGAACTGTTTTTCTTTTCATGTCAGTTAGGTTAGGTGAACAGCTAATTCACTTAGAATTTTCTGTGACTTTTGTTTAATAAATGACATAGCTTTTGCCCACCATGAGGTATAAACCAAGTGGGATATATACTTGTTTTGATTGAGCATTGACTATGAAGGGATCCAACCAATAACATGGAGGGCCTCTTTGATTCAAAGGATTTTTAAAGGATTAGTATCCTTAGGAATTTTTTCTGCGTTGCTTGTTTGATTCGCAGGATTGAATCCCATAGGATTTTTTTCTATGGATTCATTTGTACTATATTTCATAGGAATTCTAACATCCACTCCAACCTCTTAGAAGAAATCCTTTGTTTTTCCTGTGATACAATCAAACAACCTCAAATCCTATAGGAATCCAATGGCCATATCATTTCAATCCTACGTTTTTTCTATTCCTGTGTTTTTCCAATCCTGCGAATCAAAGAGGCCTGGAACCATGTTCTTGACAAAGGAAAATCAACAGCATTATCTTGTGGAGTGCAACAACGGGGCATCATACTCTTCTAATTCTCTAATTCAGTCATTCGATACTTCCCCCGCCAAAAAAAAGTCATTCGATGCTTAACATTACACTTCAGCTTCTAGTCGGACAAAGCTATACAGTATATCTGTGGATTACACTCCAGATGCATGCAGGTAACAGCACTATAGCAGCTAGGAGGCATCCAGGTTTCTGACTCTCTTTGGATCCAAAGCTATACAGTATATCTCGTCGAAATTCAGGGTCGATTATATACAGTAGTGCCTCATGGTGCTTTCTCTCCATTCAGTTTCACCGCAGCAGCTTCCGCCTGTATTTCAGAGGTAGTGCTAACATTACCCTCTTCTATGGGTCCTGTTCCTTTGATGCTTCCTACTTTCACATACTTGCTGGTGAACTTGTACTCCCAGTCCTGCAAGGCACTAAGCTCAAATGGACCGAGGCCAGATACATCACCTGTCAGATCTTGTGGCTCAAAGGACATCTTCGCCAATGCCCTACTGGCATCTTTACCAGCAAACAATGCATATGGTCCACCAGGCCCATAGAACATTCTGCAAGGCAACAAATCAAATCAGCAACACCCAAAAATGATGTAGATCAATGTGAAACGCCATGTGGTAGTACATATAGCAAGTTAGCAATTTCATCTTTGATGGCAAAAGGTTGAGTCAAAAACTTTGCATCGAGAGAATGAAGACTAATGTCTTGGAGAAGGGATATGCATTACCTTACTCTACACCAGAAGAGAAAAACAAATGATATTTTCATGCGATTTGAATTGGAGGGAGTTTCCAAAAGTACAGTCCATAAAGAAAAAATCAGCAAGGTTTATACACTATATATAACGAAGTTCTAACCTTGCTGATGCACTGCAAAAATATAGTCCAGGTAATTAGGTGTGCAATTCCTTGTTTGATAGTATCGGTTTATCATAGTTCTCACGAGCCTCAAGCCATCAACTCAAATGATAGTACTATTAAAGTTTGCTAACTTGTGATCACATTTTACAGGTACGTATAAAGATAATAAATATATATACATGGAATAGTGATGAATAAGTGAACTTGAACATACAACATCTAATACACCATGTAGATTAGCTTTGAACAATTGAACCCACATCGGCTCCAAACATACCAACAGCGGAAATGCTCTATGCTAGGCATCAGAATTGAGGAGCTCCAGTAGTCTATTTGCAGCATGTACATTTTATATGCATATTTGAATGTCCGTCAAATATCTCATGAACAACTGGTCTAATAGCTACTAACACCGAAATCATTTTCACCTTTCTTTGCTAGACACTTAGGTTTGCCAAAGAAAGTCACGAGTTCCCATAGTCCAGAGCAAAATATCAACTCAGGTCAATGATTTTAATAATTCTCTTATTGCACAACAGCCTATGACTCTTCGAAATACCGCCTTTGAATTATTTCGCCAATTTCCTACAATTCTTATTTGGAATACTACAAGACCTAGCATAGAAGAACTATTCATTTGCTTCCAGGTTTAGGCTATCAGCGCTTCGAGACCAGGAAGAATGTTTTCACTTCAGAGAGCATTTTCTAGAGAACTTCGTTTGTACTAGTAACAAGTGATACCACTGATCAGTGATCACAACCGAGTTCTGAAGGAGTAATTGATTTGGTGGTCACAGCTGATAGTCTGAATTCAAAGGAACAGAGCCGAATTGGAGGTGTATATGAGACGGGGCTAAGGAAATCGACCTGCTCTGGGAGACATCGTAGATCTGCCCCTTGATGGCCATGAGAAGCGGCTTCTCGGGGTCAGACCCGTCGTACTGCCGCAGCTCATCCGCCGTGATCTCCCCCACCTGCACTGGCTCCGGAGCTGGTGGCAGCGCCTCATCAGCGACCTCCTGCCATCGTCGCGGCGGCGGAGGCGGCGGGGCGAGGAGGCCGGACGCCACCTTGTAGACCACCGCCACGGCAGCCACGGCGGCGAGCACGGTCCCCGGAGGCGCACTCCTCGCTGCCTGCCACAGCTCGGCCACTGCCACCCGCCAATCGGAGGGAAAGAAACACATCAGGCCGGAAGTCTGAAACGAGGATCGGATCCTCGCTAAAACTCGAAAACAGAGAACTCACTCTTCCCCGAGATCCCGAGTCCGCCTGGAGCAGCGCTACACCGCACAGCGCCGGAGACGCGCTTGCCGGGAAGCCGCGGCGACGCTGCCGCTCGCCGTCTGCTGACCGGCGCCGCGGCCGAGAGAAGGGTCGCCGCAGAGAGGGCTGAGCAAGCTGCCATACTTACGATCCGACGAAAGGTACTGCCTACTGACACAGTACAGGCACCCCTCCTTGACCTTGGACTGCTCTCTGCACAGTCAGCTGGTCAAATTAACACCTAATTTGCTTATACTCCCTCCATTTTTATTTAATCTGCATATTAGATTTAACTGAAGTCAAACTTTGCAAAAATTGATAAAGTTTAAAGAAAATAATGTAAACATTTACCATAACAAATCTATATGATATGAAAGTACATTCAATAATAAATCTAATGTTAATGTTTTTGTCTCTAAACCTTGTCAAAGTTTAAAAAGCTTGACTTTAACCAAACCTAATACGAGGAATAGAGGGAGTAATAAAGAATATTATACTCCCTGTTCACATTCAGACAACGTCCCATGTCAGCTATCCAAAACGTCTTACAAATGGGTTTTTATCATTTACTAGTTGACCCGTTGCGCCGAATGGCACAGAGACCCGCTGAAAACATGTTGTCGATGAAAATAGTTTCATGCTGCAAGAATCTTCAACTAAATCATGGTATTTTGTAAACATGTTTGGGAAAAGGGAAATTTTGCAAAATATGAATATGTTCAATTTGAAATAATGACCACTATGATGAGAGAGTAAAGTTGGCATGGTTGTATTTTTTCAGCAAGTTTGAAAACATGGTTATCATGATGAAAAATCTGGCCATGCATATATTTCTTGGAAAAAAAGAGGGGAAAAGATATGGAACCTAAGATCTTTCTTTTGCATAATAGATATGAATATGTTCAATTTGAAAAAATGGCCACTATGATGAGAGAATAAAGCTGGCTTGGCTGTATTTTTTTAGCAAGTTTGAAAACATGGTTATCATGATGAAAAATCTGGCCATGCATATATTTATTGGAAAAAAGAGGGGAAAAGATATGAAACCTAAGTTTTTTTTTGCATAATAGATATGAATATGTTCGATTTGAAAAAATGGCCACTATGATGAAAGAGTAAAGCTGGCTTGGCTGTATTTTTTTAGCAAGTTTGAAAACATGGTTATCATGATGAAAAACCTGGGCATGCATATATTTCTTGGAAAAAAAGAGGGGAAAAGATAAGAAACCTAAGAAAAAAAGATGCCTTTGTTGTGCATATAGGGAGATATAGGGATCAGCAGGTATTAGAATAGCCCATATATTATTGGGCCCAGCCCATGTAGAGCGATGTGTGTGGCCTATGAGGAGGCGAATATGAAGCGGCAAGTGGCGGAGCCAACGAAGACAATCTATCTCCTTCTTTTCTCTCTCGGTTTCTCAACTGGTGGTGACAGAGGTGTTTCGTTGTGATTTCTTGCCTCTCTTGATTTCGGAATGGTCTGCATGCATGGATTTACTTTCCATCTATCTCGATCTTGCATCTCTTCTCTTTTTTTGGCGATTCGCACCGCTTTTGGTTCGTTTTCTAAGCATTATAGATCTTGTGTTGTGATTCTTTCTGTTTTGGGATGAACTCATATGGAAGTAAATCGATGGTTATTTATAAGCTGCTATTGTTTTGGTTGAGAATCGATGGTGCCGTAGGTCAGTGCGACGGTTGAGTATGAGGGGATCTCGAACTGAGCCTGTGGATGTCAGTTCTGATGGAAGCGCTGACAGTGGCTCTGACGAAAACTCGGACAACAGCTCAGATGGATCTGGTTATAGCTCCTCTTATGAAGGAGCGTCCATGAGCTCTGATGGAGTGGTGTACATTAGCTCTGATGAAGGGAAGCACATGAGCTCTGATGAAGGCGAGTACGGCAGTCCAGATGAGGGCACCTACACCAGCTCTGATGAAGACATGAGCAGCAACTCTGATGAAGACGCTCACACCATCCATGCTAAAGGTATTCATATGTGTTTCAGTGAGATATTTTCTAGTTTGTGGGCTTTTGATATGTATTGCAGTATAAAATCAAGTTCATTTAGATTGATTATGCCGAAAGTCAGTATGCATGTCTAATGGAAGGGAATGCCATTGTTAGGAGTAGAAGTAGAATGATGTTGGCCGTTCAGTGTTTTTGAATATCATGGTTGTTGTAATTTTGGATTGTTGCTGATTTGACTTAATATGTTTTGGTGGCTTTTAAGCTTTTATTCTTTACTATGTGTGGAAGTAACTAATTCAGTCTTAATTGAATCTTTCAATTGTTGATGGGAACACCATAGATCATATGTATTCAGCGGGCATCTGCGCCACATGTATTTTCTTTTCAAAAGGCAATGGCTGATTCATTTTTTTCACTCAAAGTTGGCTGATTGATTCATAAGAGAAAGAAGAAGGACACAGGTCCGGTCTATTTTTTGGACCCTCCACAACACTGTCCAATGCACACTACATGAGCTTCGCAAAATATTGAAACCAACACCAGAATTTAGAAAATTGTGAGATATAACCATGTCAGCTACTGCAATTTTTTGAACTTATATTTTGTTGGCTTGTTCAATGATGTAGGTGTGCATAGGCGCATGAAGGAGAAGAAGCCTTGGAAGGCATGCATGAACATCTGTGATTGCCCTAAAGAGTACACAGTTGGTAAGTGTTATTTTTTATGGTCTATTGTTTCCACTGGTTGGTGGTTGGATTAAATTAACCTATGTACTTTTGTTTTTAGGTTATAATCCAATTACTAATGCTAGATGCATGTATTCAAAGAGATTTAAGATGTCAATGTGTGCTTGGAAGCGTCTCAACCATTATGTTGAATCAGTTGAGCCTGCTATCGGCCACTATGTTTGTGAGCTGAATAAGACTTTTGCCAAGCTTGGGCAGAGAATGGTTTGAAATCTCAAAAAACATTTATATCTGCATTGGTTTATTAGTTTATCATGGCACATGACTATAGCCTTGGTGTTCTTTTGTAGTACTTTTCTGCTGTGTTTACGAAGAAGCATCTAGCGGATTTCATCGCTACTCCTGTTGATGGGGTAAAGATTCAGCTATCATCTGGACGTTGTGTAAGGCGTGTTCGCCTTATTAATGGTGTGGACAACAGGGCTACCATAACACAGAACTGGGGTAACTTTGCAGAGAAAGCAAAGCTGACAAAAGGGGATATCTGTGTTTTCTCCCTTCGAGTTCGCAAGGGAAACCAGAATTCACCGTTCACAAGATCTAAAAGGTTTGTATATGCATTGTGTTTTAATCTGTAGAAGGATTGCTGTTTTATTGCATCGTCTAAGAAAGCACGTGCATTTGCAGGTGGCTACAACGCAGCATTTAAGGAGGAGTATGTTAAGGTGTTCTATAAGGGTATGTTTAGCTGTTGATGGGTTGTAGCTAGGTGTGTTCGGTTGCACAGGCAATATGCCTTTCTTTTGCTAGCAATGTCTTCATCATGATGGTTATGTAATGCAATTATGATCGAAACCATGAACTATGTTTGAGCTATGGGCTCTTAGCTAGGTAAGTTTAGTTGTTGCATGGACTCTAGCTAGGTGTGTTGGGTTGCGCAGGCAGTATGTGTTTCTTTTGTTAGCAATCTCTCCATTGTGATGGTTATGTAATGCAATGATGATTGAAAATATGAACTATGTGTGAGCTATGGGCTCTTTGTTAAGGTTCCAATCGTGTTTGTTTTAAGGTATCAAGTATTTTGCGTTTGTTAACTGGAAAAGAAACTATAGTATCCAGCAAAATACTTTGTAGCAAAGGATAGCAAGCCTTGGTGGTTTCTTTTAGTTTGGTTGGAAAGGTGCCCTGGCTGATGTTGAAATTGCTGGTCACAGCCCATTGTTGTGGGCGAATAATATCCTCTTTGCACCTCTCTTCACGGCCAATGCGAGACCAGGCCGAAGTTATTTTCTTAACAAGAATGTAGTAGGCACAGACAACATAAACCCATACATTTCGAATAAAACAATTAGTAGTGCTCAAGTACATAGGTAGGCTAACTCTTGGTCTGAACGTGGTCTAAACAGAAAGCAAAAGTACAGCTTGGTTCATTACTCCTTGCAGGTTACACAAAAGGTGGAAAATACATCACAACTTCCAAAGGTTTAGGCTAGGGCATTTTCCATCGCATCATTCTAAAACCCCCTTCTGATGCTTTTGAATTTCTTTTCTGACTTGATCACTCTACGCTGATCCTTTCCGCCACCTTCTTGATGTTGATAAGAGGCTCATTGATAAGCAGATCTATGGGTTCTTTACCAGCAGATTTATTGAGCGCCGTTACATTGCATATATGATTAGAGAGCCCATGCATGTATCTTGTCAGAACAAACCAGCCCATTGCATTGTTCTTGTTTTTGTACCTGGCCATCTTGAGATTTTTCTTCATGGACTTGGTTTTGGTCTTCATATTTTCTTTCTGTTTTTTGGCTATAACCAGTTCATGCTTCAGCGATTTATTTTCTTCCTTGAGCTTCTTCATAGCACTGTAATTGTAGTCTCTTATTTCTGTTTTCACCATGTGTTTTATGTACCCAATTGCTTCCATACCAGCTGTGTCTTCCGACATTGCATAATTTATATACTGTATTCCAGGGATAGCCATTCGATTGTCATCATTTCCAAGGTACGATCCAGGCGTGTGGAAAAAATAGTCGCATAGATTCTTGTGCCATTGCACTGCTTGGTACGGTACTCAGCCATTGGAAGGCCCAAAGCTTGTAGATGAGCATCTAGCATCATCTTGTAAGGTATTTTCACCAGGGGTGGTGCGGCCTATGATATTAAATACATGTCAAGGCATAATAGGAGAGATTAATTGGTAAAGCATGGGTAAAGCTGTGAATTTGATATCTACCAGGATCCTTTGTTTTATAGGTATCTACATTATTCTGAAGGACAATGCAGTAGAATACATGAAATTTAGGATACTGTCGTATTGTAATGTACATGGTAGTGAGGCGCTTGTTTTCCAAAGCCAGAAGTTGTTGCAGGAACAATATTAAGCGTGCAGCCTACCAAATGAGAAAGCCAAAGAACTATGTTGTTATTTACTGCTCTAAGAAGCATTTCCTAATATCCAAAATCAAATAGTTTTTTCTTGATCTTAATTGTTTTGTGCCATCGATTATATCTTAGGTTATAAATTTAGTCTGTGTATTAAATGCAGGGGCAGCACATTAACCTCAGAAATTCCCTGTGAGTTCTCATACTCATTGTACCATGCTGCATATGAGGACAAGTGGCTGTGGATCTCTTCTAGGCATGGTGCATCATTCTGTAGTAATCATTCACCATAGCGAAAGCATAGATCAGGCAAATTGCTCTGTTTATCAGAACGTGTGTGGTCTTGGGGAAGAGATATAACCGTTGGGTGCTGTTCTTCAGGCTGGTCATTGGTTGAAAATTCTTCTTCTGGAGAAAAGCTATCGTGCATCTCCTCTGCATCTGGTGGTGTCTCCTGTAAAAGATGTGGAATAAATTAAACGTTGTTTCTGGCTGTGGTTTGAACGAAGAAGTGAATGCGTTAAGGTGTAGCTTCATCACAATATCGTAAGGGCAGTTACCCACGGTTCAGTGGAGGAGTGTTGCTGCTCACGAGGCGCTGAGACAGAAGGAGTGGCATCAACCAACAAACTTGGTGGTGGATTCGCCGACGACTCCATCGGTGGAAAAGTTGATGCTTGTCGTATGAGGAGGAGAGGGCTGTCGATCTAGGGTTCTAAAAAGGAGTAGTCTGTCGATCTAGGGCTACAGTTGGCACTCCTCATGGTAGTAATATGAGGACCCGATGGGCTTTTTGTGTGGCTGCTGGGACTGGGCCTAAACAACACAATCCCAAGCCTTATGTAGCAGGTAGAACAAAATGGGCTCATCAATCCATGATCTTAAATAAAATTGAGGGGAATTAGATAATACATTTACTTAGATGGATTACATAGTAAACACGCAAGGACTTAAAGAAGCATATTTAGTCCGGAAACAATGATATATAGTGGTACATAATAGGTATCACGATAGGCCATCTGGAAAAGATAGCCAAATGGCGTGCTTTGCTGCGTTGTTTGACCTGCATTATTTTCCTAGGAAGCAGAATGGAAGTGGGTTTGTAGACTGGCTGCTGCAACATTCCTGCCAGGAATGAAAAACCAAGTTTGTTATGATATCGTAGCAATTTGTTAATGCAATATATGAACCTACCCATGCATATATTATACCTTAGTTTCTTGGCATGTTTGGAGGCTCAACCGTTATCTTTGCACGCCGTGGATATAGGGGCATGTAGTGATGTCCGGTATGCATATAGTCTGATTGGCATCTTCTAGGTGTTATGTAGATGATGATGTAGTCCAGGATATCAATTACACTGTCAACCCATCCGAAGCAGCTATACTTATCTGTATCTACCAAGCCTTGTCCAGGCATATCAGTCCGCTCAACCAAAATGAATGGGCTAAGTAGCTGGCTTGCTATCTCATGTTGCAGAAGCCCGGCTAGAACTTCACTTATAACAATGCGAACAAATCTGCTAAAGGTAAGTTTGTTCACTACCATAAGAAGGATACCAAGGAATAGCTCTGAAGATGCGACCACCAAGCTCGATGTATCCTCTAGCAACAACAGTCGATCTAAATGTGGCAAATGTAGCAAATTGAACATCCCCTTCATAATACACAAGGAAAGCATCATAACTGATTGGTTTTACATGAACATATCTAGATGCTGGTCGATACGTCTATTTTGCATCATGCTTTTATATCGATATTTATTGCATTATGGGCTGTTATTACACATTATGTCACAATACTTATGCCTATTCTCTCTTATTTTACAAGGTTTACATAAAGAGGGAGAATGCCGGCAGCTGGGATTCTGGGCTGGAAAAGGAGCAAATATTAGAGACCTATTCCGCACAGCTATAAAAGTCGTGAAACTTCACGGAAGTTATTTCCAGAATATATAAAAAATATTGAGCGCAAGAAGTTCCAGAGGGAGGCCACACCCTGGCCACGAGGGTGGTGGGCGCGCCCTACCCCCCTGGGCACGCCCCCGGCCTTGTGGGCCCCTGGTGGCCCTCCGATGCCCATCTTCTGCTGTATGGAGTCTTTCATCGAGGAAAAAATCATAAGCAAGCTTACGGGACAAAACTCCGCCGCCACGAGGCGGAACCTTGGTGGAACCAATCTAGGGCTCTGGCGGAGCTATTCTGCTGGGGAAACTTCCCTCCGGGAGGGGGGAATCATCACCATCGTCATCACCAACGATCCTCTCATCGGGAGGGGGTCAATCTCCATCAACATCTTCACCAGCACCATCTCATCTCAAACCCTAGTTCATCTTTTGTGTCTAGACTTTGTATCTAAACCTCAGATTGGTACCTGTGGGTTGCTAGTAGTGTTGATTACTCCTTGTAGTTGATGCTAGTTGGTTTACTTGGTGGAAGATCATATGTTCAGATCCAGTATGCATATTAATACCCCTCTGATTATGAACATGAATATGCTTTGTGAGTAGTTATGTTTGTTCCCGAGGACATGGGAGAAGTCTTGCTATTAGTAGTCATGTGAATTTGGTATATGTTCGATATTTTGATGAGATGTATATTGTCTCTCCTCTAGTGGTGTCATGTGAACGTCGACTACATGACACTTCACCATTGTTTGGGCCTAGAGGAAGGCATTGGGAAGTAATAAGTAGATGATGGGTTGCTAGAGTGACAGAAGCTTAAACCCTAGTTTATGCGTTGCTTCATAAGGGGCTGATTTGGATCCATACGTTTCATGCTATGGTTAGGTTTACCTTAATACTTCTTTTGTAGTTGCGGATGCTTGCAATAGGAGTTAATCATAAGTGGGATGTTTGTCCAAGTAAGGACATCACCCAAGCACCGGTCCACCCACATATCAAATTATCAAAGTACCGAACGCAAATCATATGAACTTGGTGAAAACTAGCTTGACGATAATTCACATGTGTCCTCGGGAGCGCTTTTCTCTATATAAGAAATTGTCCAGGCTTGTCCTTTGCTACAAAAAGGATTGGGCCATCTTGCTGCACTTCATTTACACTTGTTACTTGTTACTCGTTACCAATTACCTTATTACAAAACTATCTGTTACCGATAATTTCAGTGCTTGCAGAGAATACCTTGCTGAAAACCGCTTATCATTTCCTTCTGCTCCTCGTTGGGTTCGACACTCTTACTTATCGAAAGGACTACGATAGATCTCCTATACTTGTGGGTCATCAAGACTCTTTTCTGGCGTCATTGTTGGGGAGTGAAGCGCCTTTGGTAGGTGGAATTTGGTAAGGAAAAATTTATATAGTGTGCTGAAATTTACTGTCACTTGTTACTATGGAAAGTAATCCTTTGAGGGGCTTGTTCGGGGTATCTTCACCCCGACCGGTAGAGCAAATAGTTGTTCCTCAACCTAGTCAACCTACTAAAAATGAAAATGTTTACTTTGAAATTCCTTTGGGTATGATAGAGAAACTGCTAGCTAATCCTTTTGCAGGAGATGGAACATTGCATCCCGACTTACACTTAATCTATGTGGATGAAGTTTGTGGATTATTTAAGCTTGCAGGTATGCCCGATGATGTTATCAAGAAGAAGGTCTTACCTTTATCTTTGAAGGGAGATGCATTGACATGGTATAGGCTATGTGATGGTATGGGATCATGGGACTACAAACGGTTGAAATTGGAATTCCATCAGAAGTTTTATCCTATGCATCTTGTTCATCGTGATCGTAATTATATATATAATTTTTGGCCTCGCGAAGGAGAAAGCATCGCTCAAGCTTGGGGCGGGCTTAAGTCAATGTTATATTCATGCCCCAATCATGAGCTCTCAAGAGAAATGATTATTCAAAATTTTATGCTCGTCTTTCTGACAATAATCGCTCCATGCTCGATACTTCTTGTACTAGTTCCTTTATGATGAAGACTATTGAATACAAATGGAATTTATTGGAGAGAATTATATGCAACTCTGAAGATTGGGATCTAGACGAAGGTAAGGAGTCAGGTATAACACCTAAGTTTGATTGTGTTAAATCTTTTATGGATACTGATGTTTTCTGTAAATTTAGCACTAAATATGGACTTGACTCTGAGATAGTAGCTTCTTTCTGTGAATCATTTGCTACTCATGTTGATATCCCTAAGGAGAAGTGGTTTAAATATAATCCTCCCATTGAAACAAAAGTAGTTGCACCTATTAAAGTTGAAGAAAAGATTATCACTTATAATGATCCTATTGTTCCTACTGCTTATGTTGAGAAACCACCTTTCCCTGTTAGAATAAAGAATCATGCTAAAGCTTCAAATGTGTTCAACAAAAGTAATATTAAGACACCTAAAGCCCCTGAGCAAGTTAAAGTTGAACCTAATGTTGCTATGGTTAAAGATCTCTTGGCCGATAATATTGATGGGCAGGTTATTTACTTCTATGATGAGACTGCTAGAATTGCTAAACCTGGTGCTAAAGATAAACATAGACCTGTCGTAGGCATGCATGTTATTTCTGTTAAAATAGGAGATCATTGTTATCATGGCTTGTGTGATATGGGTGCAAATGTTAGTGCCATACCTATTTCCTTATACAAATAGATTATGCATGATATGCACCAGCTAAAATAGAAGGTATTGATGTTACCATTAAGCTTGCTAATAGAGATACTATTTCACCAATTGTGATTGTTAGAGACGTTGAAGTCTTGTGTGGGATGGCTAAATATCCTGCTGATTTTCTTATTCTTGGTTCCCCTCAAGATAGCTTTTGTCCCATTATATTTGGTAGACCCTTCTTGAATACTGTCAATGCTAAGATAGACTGCAATAAGGATATTGTCTCTGTTGGTTTAGGGGATATGTCTCATGAGTTTAATTTTTCTAAATTTCATAGACAACCCCATGATAAAGAATTGCCTAGTAAATATGAAATTATTGGTCTTGCTTCTATTGCCGTGCCTCCTACTGATCCATTAGAACAATACTTGCTAGACCATGAAAATGATATGTTTATGAATGAAAGAAGGGAAATGGATGAAGTATTCTTTAAACATGGACCTATTCTGAAACACAACTTGCCTGTTGAAATCCTAGGGGATCCTCCTCCACCCAAGGGTGATCCCGTGTTTGAGCTTAAACCATTGCCTGATACTCTTAAATATGCTTATCTTGATGAAAAGAAGATATATCATGTTATTATTAGTGCTAACCTTTCAGAGAAGGAGGAAGAGAAATTATTGAAAACTCTGAAGAAGCACTGCGCTTCTATTGGATATACTCTTGATGATCTTAAGGGCATTAGTCCCACTCTATGTCAACACAAAATAAATTTGGAGAAAGATGCCAAACCAGTTATTGATCACCAACAACGGCTGAATCCTAAGATGAAAGATGTGGTAAGAAAGGAAATATTAAAGCTCCTTGAGGGAGGTATAATTTATCCCGTTGCTGATAGTTAGTGGGTAAGTCCTATCCATTGTGTCCCTAAGAAGGGAGGTATTACTGTTGTTCCTAATGATAAAGATGAATTGATTCCGCAAAGAATTATTACAGGTTATAGGATGGTAATTGATTTCCGCAAATTAGATAAGGCTACTAAAAAAATCATTACCCCTTGCCTTATATTGATCAAATGCTAGAAAGATTATCCAAACATACACATTTTTGCTTTCTAGATGGTTACTCTAGCTTCTCTCAAATACCTGTGTCAGCTGCTGATCAATCAAAGACCACTTTTACTTGCCCTTTCGGTACTTTTGCTTATAGACGTATGCCTTTTGGTTTATGTAATGCACCTGCTACCTTTCAAAGATGCATGATGGCTATATTCTTTGACTTTTGTGAAAAGATATGTGAGGTTTTCATGGACGATTTCTCCGTTTATGGATCCTCTTTTGATGATTGCTAAGCAACCTTGATCGAGTTTTGCAGAGATGTGAAGAAACTAATCTTGTCTTGAATTGGGAGAAATGCGACTTTATGGTCAATGAAGGTATTGTCTTGGGACATAAAATTTCTGAAAGAGGTATTGAAGTTGAAAAAGCTAAAGTTGATGCTATTGAAAAGATGCCATGTCCCAAGGACATTAAAGGTATAAGAAGCTTCCTCGGTCACGCCGGTTTTTATAGGAGGTTCATTAAGGACTTCTCAAAAATTTCTCGGCCTCTAACTAATCTATTACAAAAAGATATTCCTTTTGCCTTTGATGATGATTGTGTAGAACCATTTGAAATACTTAAGAAAGCATTAATTCCTGCACCTATTGTTCAACCACCTGATTGGAATTTACCCTTCGAAATTATGTGTGATGCTAGTGATTATGATGTAGGTGCTGTTCTAGGGCAAAGAGTTGATAAGAAATTAAATGTTATTCAATATGCTAGTAAAACTCCAGACAATGCCCAGAGAAATTATCCTACCACTTAAAAAGAATTTTTAGCAGTTGTATTTGCTTGTGATAAGTTCAGACCTTATATTGTTGATTCTAAAGTAACTATTCACACTGATCTTGCGTCTATTAAATACCTTACGGAAAAGAAAGATGCTAAACCTAGACTTATTAGATGGGTGCTCTTGCTACAAGAATTTGATTTACATATTATTGATAGAAAGGGAGCTGAGAACCCCGTTGCAGACAACCTGTCTAGGTTAGAAAATGTTCTTGATGACCCACTACCTATTGATGATAGCTTTCCTGATGAACAATTAAATGTCATAAATGCCTCTCGTACTGCTCCATGGTATGCTGATTATGCTAATTATATTGTTGCTAAATTTATACCACCTAGTTTCACATACCAGCAAAAGAAAAGTTCTTCTATGATTTAAGACATTACTTTTGGGATGACCCACATCTTTATAAAGAAGGAGTAGATGGTGTTATTAGACGTTGTGTACCTGAGCATGAACAGGAACAAATCCTACGCAAGTGCCACTCCGAGGCTTATGGAGGACACCATGCTGGAGATAGAACTGCACACAAGGTATTGCAATATGGTTTTTATTGGCCTACTCTCTTCAAGGATGCTCGTAAGTTTGTGATGAATGTCAAAGAATTGGTAATATTAGTAGACGTCAAGAAATGCCTATGAATTATTCACTTGTTATTGAACCATTTGATGTTTGGGGCTTTGATTATATGGGACCATTTCCTTCCTCTAATGGGTATACACATATTTTAGTTGCTGTTGATTACGTTACTAAGTGGGTAGAAGCTATTCCAACTAGTAGTGCTGATCATAACACCTCTATTAAGATGATTAAAGAAGTTATTTTCCCGAGGTTTGGAGTCCCTAGATATTTAATGACTGGTGGTGGTTCACATTTTATTCATGGCACCTTTCGTAAAATGCTTGCTAAGTATGACGTTAATCATAGAATTGCTTCTCCTTATCACCCACAGTCTAGTGGTCAAGTAGAATTGAGTAACGGAGAGCTCAAATTAATTTTGTAAAAGACTGTTAATAGATCCAGAAAGAATTGGTCCAAGAAACTTGATGATGCATTATGGGCCTATAGAACAGCATATAAAAATCCTATGGGCATGTCTCCGTATAAAATGGTTTATGGTAAAGCATGTCACTTACCTCTTGAACTAGAACATAAGGCATATTCGGCCATTAAAGAGCTCAATTATGATTTCAAACTTGCCGGTGAGAAGAGGTCTGTAGCGACCCGACCCAAATGGATCAAGTCTCTGTGCTCCGGTGTCATCCCTGGATCAGTAATGCTAACACCACACAGTACTTCGAAGGATTTATAGCAGAGTAGCAATCACACACTTATTACATCGATGTCTCAAAGAGAACTTATTACAATAAATATGGCTTAAGGCCATCTAATAACGATAACAGCGGAAGCCTTGGAAGATAAATGGGTCCATCAACTCCAACGGCATCACTGAGTATAGAACCATGACCTAAAAGCACCTTACTCGTCGTCTGAGAAGTCTGCAACATGAAAGTTGCAGCCGAAAATGGGTCAGCACATGGACTATGCTGGCAAAGTAACACATAGAGGGTAATGAATAGTAATGAGCTATACTATATGCATGTATGGCTGATGGAAAGCTCTATGGTTACAGTTTTGCGTAAAGCCAGTTTTTCCCTACTGCAAAGGAATAAATTTATTTAACTATCATGGTAGTTGAACATCGAGAATGGTTGACAGCATTCCGATCCCAATTAAGTGAACAATTTAACCCAACATTATTAATTAGAGGTAACATGATGAGATTCACATGATATTCAAGTACTATATACTCAAGATGTCCATAACCGGGGACACGGCTAATCATGATTAGTTTGTTACACTCTGCAGAGGTTTGCGCACTTTTCCCCACAAGACTCGATCGCCTCCGTTGGGTTTCTCGCACTACACGGTGTTTGAGAAACGGATGACCGAGACACAGTCTTTCAGAAGCGCTAGCACCTTACGATGGATAGACCGGTACACCTACTTTCCCCTACATCTACTAGTCTACCCTGTAAGAGTTCGCATGACTTAATCAACTATGCCAGAGCCCATAATGGCTTGTGGATGCACATGGAAGTTTCTAGCATGAAAGATCTTATGATCCCTTTGAGCCTGGGTGGCGGTCCAAAAGAAAACAGGCAAGTCCTGATAGACATCAGGTGCCTCAATCCACCCAGATGTGTGTTTAAGTTGCCACCTTAGATAAACCCTTAAAATTATCAAACTCACATCTGTCATGGATATCACTCACCCAATCCACGTCTACTAGCATAGCATGGCATAATAAGCAAACGTAGAAGTAACTCCCAAAGGTTTCATAATGAACAGGTAATAGGTACTACCTCATCTACTTCCCATCCCACAATTTGATTAGATCCTAATCATGCAATGTGTGAGGATTTATCTAATGCAATAAAACTGGGTTGTGGAAAAGGTATGATCAAAGTGTTACTTGCCTTGCTGATGATCCGCGAGACCTAGAGATTCGAAGTAACAGGCGGCGCAATCCGGGTAATCTATCGCAGACAAACAACAAGCATACGATAAGTACTCATCTAATGCATAGGTAAAACTCGAACAAGAGATCGAACCAAAAAGTTCAACTTAAGAACTCCGGTTGCAAAGAAAGAACGAACCAAACAAAGCAACGGAAAACAAACGGCGGAAGAAAACGACTCGGTTCTAGCAAGTTGAAACTAGGTCAAAATTTTACCATAGCAAATCTTGTTTAAGTTGATTAGTTGGAACGGCGGTTTTGAAACGAAACTCCAGGCGCTTGAATCACCTGATTCCGATAAACGGGCGAGAAGAAAAACTAGAACGAAGATCAGATCTGAGATCGCGATCGCGGAATAAGTCCGACGAAAAGAAAAAGAAGAACGGTTAAACGAACGGACGTTCGTTAACCGGGAATAACCGGTGATCATGTTCGTTAAGATGAACGGTCTGGCGAACGCTCGCTAAACAACTAAACCGAAAACAAAACGGAAAACCGATCTAGGGTTTCGGAAAAAAAACCGAAACGAAGAACCGGAGAGGAAAAGAAAAAAAACCGGAAGAAAAAGAAAAGAACCGGAACGGTTTTCTAAAAAAAACCGAACCGAGGAAAAGGAGAGGCGCGGCGCGGCTACCTTCGGCGAGGCTCCGGCAAGGGGGCTCCGGCGGCGGCGGCGCGGCGACTAGGCGGCGACGGCAGGGAGGCGGCGGGGCTGCGCGCGGGCGGCGGCTTGGTGTGGGGGAGAGGGGGGGGTGTTGGGTATAAATAGGAGGGGGGCTCTTGCTTGGGGAGGGGGCAATGGGCAAGGGCGGCGGCCTGAGTCCTACTAGGACTCGGCCTAGCGGCGGCGGGGCGGCTGGGCCTGGCCGGCTGGGCGTAGCGGGATTTTTTTTTAAACGGTTACGCGCGCAGAAAAAAAACAAAAGAAAGAAAATCTAAACGAACTCCGAAAAAACTAAAGTAAATTTTTCCTGACTCCTAAAAATGAGTCGAACAAAATGAACTTTTTCCCGGACCTAAAATGCAATTTTTTTTGAAAACGCGCATTTTTCCCTATCCAAATAAAATGCAAAAGAACACCGGAAAACAAAATTGAATTTATTTATCAAATCTTCTTTTTCCTAAATTTGGGAAAAGTCATATTATTTCCCTCTCTCATATTTTGATGTTGGAAAAATAAATGAAGATGAAATAAATAAATCCAATGATCCTCTTTTCAAAATTTGAGAAAAACTCAAATATGAAAATGATGAAATCTCCAACTCTCTCCGAGGGTCCTTGAGTTGCGTGAAATTTCTAGGATCGACCAAAATGCAAGAAAATATGATATGCATGATGATCTATTGTATAACATTCCAAATTGAAAATTTGGGATGTTACAAACCTACCCCCCCTTAAGATGAATCTCGCCCTCGAGATTCGGGTTGGCTAGAAAATAGGTGAGGGTGGTCCTTGAGCAAATCTTCTTCTCTCTCCCAGGTGGCTTCATCCTCTGAGTGGTGGTTCCACTGAACTTTGCAAAACTTGATAACCTTGCTGTGAGTAACTCTGCTGGCATAATCGAGAATCTTGACTGGTTTCTCTTCATACGTTAGGTCGTCCTTCAACTGAATTGCTTCAAGCAGCACTGTATCTCTTAACGGTACCTCCGCCATCTCGGCATGACATTTCTTCAGCTGAGAAACATGGAATACGTCGTGAACTCCTGACAATCCCTCTGGTAATTCCAACTTATAAGCGACTTCTCCCATGTGTTGCAAGATCTTATATGGTCCAACGAAACGCGGTGCTAATTTTCCCTTAACTCCAAAGCGCTTAACTCCTCGAAGTGGGGATACTCGGAGATACACTCTATCTCCGGTTTCGTAAACTGTCTCCTTGCATTTAGAATCTGCGTAGCTCTTCTGCCTGGACTGGGCTAGCTTGAGCCTATCGCGAATCAATTTAACTTTCCGTTCAGACTCCTTAATCAAATCCGGTCCAAAGAACTGACGATCTCCAACTTCGTCCCATGACAACGGTGTCCTGCACCTCCTTCCGTACAAAGCTTCGAAAGGTGCCATCTTCAAACTGGTTTGGTAACTGTTGTTATAAGAAAACTCCGCATACGGCAAGTTATCATCCCAACTAGATCCATAATCTAGTGCACAAGCTCTCAGCATATCTTCCAAAATCTGATTTACTCTCTCGGTCTGTCCATCTGTCTGCGGATGAAAAGCGGTGCTGAACTCTAGCCTGGTTCCCAAAGTTTCATGCAACTGATTCCAAAACTTTGAGGTAAATCGGGTTCCTCTATCTGATACAATACTCCTCGGAACTCCATGCAAACAAATGATCCTAGTCATGTATATATTTGCCAACTTAGCACTGGTGTAAGTGGTCTTAACTGGAATGAAATGTGCTACCTTCGTCAAACGATCAACTACTACCCATATCGAGTCATATCCTGCCTTCGTCCTGGGTAGTCCTGTGATAAAATCCATGCCTATCTTATCCCACTTCCATTCAGGTATCGGCAATGGTTGCAACAATCCGGCTGGCTTCTGATGCTCTGCCTTTACTCTATGACATACGTCACAAACTGCTACATATGCTGCAATATCCTTCTTCATTCCGGTCCACCAGAATGTTTCCTTTAAATCCAAATACATCTTGGTATTTCCTGGGTGAATCGAATAGGGTGAATCATGTGCCTCTTGTAGAATCAACTTCCTGATCTCCGGGTCATTGGGCACATAAACACGGTCCTCAAACCATAGGGTATCGTGCTCATCCTCACGAAATCCCTTTGCCTTTCCTTCGCTCATTTTCTTCTTTATAGAAGCAATTTCCTTGTCAGATTTCTGAGCTTCTCTGATTTTATCCATCAATGTCGACTGAATCTCTAATGCTGCTACGTAACCTTTCGGAACTATTTCTAAACTTAGTTCACGAAGGTTTTCTAATAATTCCTTGGGTATTTCCTCCGTTATTAACGTATTGACGTGGCTCTTACGGCTCAATGCGTCAGCTACTACATTAGCTTTTCCGGGATGGTAATGCAATCTCATATCATAATCCTTGATGAGTTCCAACCATCTCCTTTGTCTGAGGTTCAACTCCTTCTGCGTGAAAATGTACTTCAAACTCTTGTGATCCGTGTACACCTCACAATGATTTCCAATGAGAAAATGTCTCCATGTCTTCAATGCATGCACTACGGCTGCTAACTCCAAATCATGTGTGGCATAATTCAACTCATGAGGCTTCAGTTGTCGTGAAGCATATGAAACAACTCTCCCTTCCTGCATAAGCACTGCTCCAAGTCCTCGACGTGAAGCGTCGCAATACACCTCATAATCCTTGGTCTGATCTGGCAAAATCAACACTGGTGAGGTAACCAATCGTTTCTTCAACTCCTGGAAACTAGCCTCACACTCCTCAGTCCAATTGAACTTGGTATCCTTCTTCAACAACTCCGTCATAGGCTTCACAATCTTTGAAAAGTTCTCAATAAATCTTTGGTAGTATCCTGCGAGTCCAAGAAAACTCCGGATCTCTCCAACTGTCGTTGGTGCTTCCCATTCGGTTACGGTCTCAACCTTTGTGGGGTCAACTGCTATCCCTTCTCCGGATATAACGTGTCCGAGGAATCCTACTTCCTTCAACCAAAACTCACATTTGCTAAATTTGGCATATAACTGATGTTCCCTTAGTTTCTCCAAAACCAAACGCAAATGTTCCTTATGCTCTTCTTCATTCCTTGAGTAAACCAGGATATCGTCAATGAACACTACGACGAACTTATCCAAAAACTCCATAAACACCTTGTTCATCAGGTTCATAAAATAGGCAGGTGCGATAGTCAATCCAAATGACATAACGGTATACTCATACAGTCCGTATCTCGTGGTGAAAGCTGTCTTCGGAATATCCTGTTCTCGAATCTTCAACTGATGGTACCCTGATCGCAAATCGATCTTGGAAAACACTTTAGCTCCTTGTAAATGATCAAACAGATCATTAATCATTGGCAGTGGGTACTTGTTCTTGATGGTTACTTCATTTAATCCACGGTAATCAACAACCATCCGTAATGATCCATCCTTCTTCTCCACTAGAAGTACGGGTGATCCCCAAGGCGAAGAACTTGGGCGTATGTAACCTTTCTCCAGTAACTCCTTAATCTGATTCTTAATTTCTACCAAATCCTTTGCTGGCATCCGGTATGGCCGCTCCGATATTGGGCCTGTACCTGGCAATAACTCAATCAAAAACTCAATGTCTCTATCCGGTGGCATGCCTGGCAGCTCCTCTGGAAATACATCAGGAAAATCCTTTACCACTGGTACTTCTTCCTGCACAACTCCTGTTAGGCAATTTACTTGTGTCCTATTTGGCACATGCCGGGATACATACTTGATCCTTCTTCCTTCTGGCGTTGTGAGCAAAATTGACTTACTAGCACAATCGATGTTTCCTCCAGACATCGACAGCCAATCCATACCGAGAATTACATCCAGACCCTGGGATTCCAGAATAATTAAATCGGTTGGGAAAACATGCCTTCCTATGCTTAATGGCACTTGAAAACATCCTTGTCTGGACATGTACTCTGCCCCTGGCGAGCTTACTAGCATAGGCGTTTTAAGAATCCTAGTGGGCAGGCTATATTTTTCCACAAATCCCCTTGATATGTATGAATGTGATGCACCAGTATCGAAAATAACGAGTGCGGTAAATGACTTAACCAAAAACTTACCGATTACTGCATCAGGCTGATCTTCAACCTCCTCCACGTTAACGTGGTTCACCTGTCCCCTATTGAAAGGGTTCGGCTTCTTCCCTGAGCTTCCATTGCCATTTCCATTCTGGCCTTCAGGACATTCATTGGCATAATGTCCGGTCTTGGAACACTTGAAACAGGTGACTTGACTCAGATCTCTCTTGGTTGGGGTTGATGGGGTGGTCCAGTTTTGGGTGTTGCTTCCTCCATTCCCATTACCATTCTTGTGGCCATTGTGGTTGTGCAAACTACCTCCTCCATGGGTATGCTGAAACTGAAATCCCGATTTAGGGGTAAAACGGGGCTTCTGCTGGGCTCCAGTGTTATACTTCCCCTATCCATACTTCCTCTTGCGGTTCTCAATTTGCTGTTGCTTCCCTTCAATCATGATGGGACGATCTACCAACTCCTGGTAGTTGTTGAAACTTGCTACCATCAACTGCATGCTTAACTCATCATTCAATCCTTCCAGAAACTTCTCCTGCTTAGTTGCATTCGTAGCAACGTCATCTGGGGCATAACGTGCTAACTTGCTGAAATCGTCAACATATTGGCCAACTGTCCTTCCTCCTTGGCGTAAGTTGCGAAACTCACGCTTCTTCATGGCCATAGCTCCTGCTGAAACATGGGCAGTGCGGAAAGCTTGCTGAAACTGATCCCATGTGACAGTGTCAACGGGGTAAGTGGCTGTGAAATTCTCCCACCATGCTGCCGCGGGTCCGTCAAGCTGATGTGCGGCAAACTTCACTTTCTCACCATCTGTGCATCCTGCAGTGGTCAACTCCCTTCCTATCTTGCGGAGCCAATCGTCTGCTACTATCGGCTCGGTGCTACTAGAAAATACCAGTGGATTCAGCCTAAGGAAACGGGCTAAGTGGTCAACAGGTGGCGGTGGTGGAGGTGGGTTGTTGTTGTTGTTGTTCTGCTGGTTCTGGACTAACATCCGCATCAATTGATTCTGTTGCTGGATCAACTAAGTGAGCTCCGGTGGAAATCCATTGTCACGTCTCGGCGGCATCTGAGGGTTTAGAAAAGATGAGATTTAAGAATAGACTAAGGTCTAAAGAGAAAACACTACCCCAATACACATGAGCAAAAGCACACAAAAATCACTTCATTCAATTCAAACAAGGGCTTACAATCGATCTAGCTATCGCAAAAGTGCTCGAACTATAATGTATACATGGGGGGAAATACTACTGATAGTTGGTGGTCATCTAGAAATTTGAATCGGTGGAAGACTCCATGATATCCGCTCCAGCTTCGTCTTCAAAGTCGGGTTCACTTGGATCCGAATCGGTGTCGTCGATGATGATGTAGTTGTCCGGACATATGACGTACATGTCTTCCTTCCTGGATGCTAACTCCCTCTTGAGTTCTTCAATCTCCTGTTTAAGATCGCCATTGTGCCTTGCTAGAGCTACGGTCTCGTCCATGTAGTCCTTGCGTGTAGCCTTCAGTTCTCCTTCTAGCTCGATGATCCTAGCCTTCGCATTCTTCAACTCTATCATATCATTGCACATCTGGTTCTCGTGGCGTTGAATGTGCTGGTTTAACTCCTGGATGAAAGCTACAATGGATCTATCCTTCTTGCTGCTGACTAATTCCCATTGTTCATCTCGGCATCCGCAAATCTGGTAGATAGTGTCCTTGAGGTCTTCTTGATAAACTTCTCCAATGCGTCCTATGGTGATATGGGCTGCCATGCTCTTTCCCAGACTCCAGGTTGGTGCATTGAAAACACTATCTATGGGCTTCGTGATTGGCGCGAATGTCCTTCCTGGAACGTGAGCTTGAATCTTCCAGCGCTCCTCTTCAGGCAGAGTGGCGTTGAAGGTTCCCATGAAACTTGGTAATCCAATGTTTAGGTACTTGGTGACTTCCTTCAAGTGAAATCCAAAAGGTGTGCCTTCATCCGGTTGAGCGTACTTGATCTTCACGTCCTTCATCCTAAAGAGTAGAAAAGATGAGGAGTTAGAAAATGAGGAGAGAATAGTGATCTATGGCTTTAACTTAGTGGTCGTGTCCTACAGTCAGCGTGTGCTCTGATACCATCTCTGTAGCGACCCGACCCGAATGGATCAAGTCTCTGTGCTCCGGTGTCATCCCTGGATCAGTAATGCTGACACCACACAGTACTTCGAAGGATTTATAGCAGAGTAGCAATCACACACTTATTACATCGATGTCTCAAAGAGAACTTATTACAATAAATATGGCTTAAGGCCATCTAATAACGATAACAGCGGAAGACTTGGAAGATAAATGGGTCCATCAACTCCAACGGCATCACTGAGTATAGAACCACGACCTAAAAGCACCTTACTCGTCGTCTGAAAAGTCTGCAACATGAAAGTTGCAGCCCGAAAACAGGTCAGCACATGGAATATGCTGGCAAAGTAACACATAGAGGGTAATGAACAGTAATGAGCTATACTATATGCATGTATGGCTGGTGGAAAGCTCTATGGTTACAGTTTTGCGTAAAGCCAGTTTTTCCCTACTGCAAAGGAATAAATTTATTTAACTATCATGGTAGTTGAACATCGAGAATGGTTGACAGCATTCCGATCCCAATTAAGTGAACAATTTAACCCAACATTATTAATTAGAGGTAACATGATGAGATTCACATGATATTCAAGTACTAGATACTCAAGATGTCCATAACCGGGGACACGGCTAATCATGATTAGTTTGTTACACTCTGCAGAGGTTTGCGCACTTTTCCCCACAAGACTCGATCGCCTCCGTTGGGTTTCTCGCACTACATGGTGTTTGAGAAACGGATGACCGAGACATAGTCTTTCAGAAGCGCTAGCACCTTACGATGGATAGACCGGTACACCTACTTTCCCCTACATCTACTAGTCTACCCTGTAAGAGTTCGCACGACTTAATCAACTATGCCAGAGCCCATAATGGCTTGTGGCTGCACACGGAAGTTTCTAGCATGAAAGATCTTATGATCCCTTTGAGCCTGGGTGGCGGTCCAAAAGAAAACAGGCAAGTCCTGATAGACATCAGGTGCCTCAATCCACCCAGATGTGTGTTTAAGTTGCCACCTTAGATAAACCCTTAAAATTATTAAACTCACATCTGTCATGGATATCACTCACCCAATCCACGTCTACTAGCATAGCATGGCATAATAAGCAAACGTAGAAGTAACTCCCAAAGGTTTCATAATGAACAGGTAATAGGTACTACCTCATCTACTTCCCATCCCACAATTTGATTAGATCCTAATCATGCAATGTGTGAGGATTGATCTAATGCAATAAAACTGGGTTGTGGAAAAGGTATGATCAAAGTGTTACTTGCCTTGCTGATGATCCGCGAGACCTAGAGATTCGAAGTAACAGGCGGCGCAATCCGGGTAATCTATCGCAGACAAACAACAAGCATACGATAAGTACTCATCTAATGCATAGGTAAAACTCGAACAAGAGATCGAACCAAAAAGTTCAACTTAAGAACTCCGGTTGCAAAGAAAGAACGAACCGAACAAAGCAACGGAAAACAAACGGCGGAAGAAAACGACTCGGTTCTAGCAAGTTGAAACTAGGTCAAAATTTTACCATAGCAAATCTTGTTTAAGTTGATTAGTCGGAACGACGGTTTCGAAACGAAACTCCAGGCGCTTGAATCACCTGATTCCGATAAAGCAGCGAGAAGAAAAACTAGAACGAAGATCAGATCTGAGATCGCGATCGCAGAATAAGTCCGACGAAAAGAAAAAGAAGAACGGTTAAACGAACGGACGTTCGTTAACCGGGAATAACCGGTGATCACGTTTGTTAAGACGAACAGTCCGGCGAACGCTCGCTAAACAACTAAACCGAAAACAAAACGGAAAACCGATCTAGGGTTTTGGAAAAAAACCGAAACGAAGAACCGGAGAGGAAAAGAAAAAAAACCCGGAAGAAAAAGAAAAGAACCAGAATGGTTTTCTAAAAAAACCGAACCGAGGAAAAGGAGAGGCGCGGCGCGGCTACCTCCGGTCAGGGGGCTCCGGCGGCGGCGGGGTGCAAGGGCGGCGGCGCGGCGACTAGGCGGCGGCAGGGAGGCGGCGAGGCTGCGCGCGGGCGGCGGCGGCTTGGTGTGGGGGAGAGGGGGGGGGGTGTTGGGTATAAATAGGAGGGGGGGGGGGGCTCTTGCTTGGGGAGGGGGCAAGGGGCAAGGGCGGCGGCCTGAGTCCTACTAGGACTCGGCCTAGCGGCGGCGGGGCGGCTGGGCCTGGCCGGCTGGGCCTAGCGGGATTTTTTTAAACGGTTACGCGCGCAGAAAAAAACAAAAGAAAGAAAATCTAAACGAACTCCGAAAAAAACTAAAGTAAATTTTCCCCGACTCCTAAAAATGAGTCGAACAAAATGAACTTTTTCCCGGACCTAAAATGCAATTTTTTTTGAAAATGCGCATTTTTCCCTATCCAAATAAAATGCAAAAGAACACCGGAAAACAAAATTGAATTTATTTATTAAATCTTCTTTTTCCTAAATTTGGGAAAAGTCATATTATTTCCCTCTCTCATATTTTGATGTTGGAAAAATAAATGAAGATGAAATAAATAAATCCAATGATCCTCTTTTCAAAATTTGAGAAAAACTCAAATATGAAAATGACGAAATCTCCAACTCTCTCCGAGGGTCCTTGAGTTGCGTGAAATTTCTAGGATCGACCAAAATGCAAGAAAATATGATATGCATGATGATCTATTGTATAACATTCCAAATTGAAAATTTGGGATGTTACAAGGTCATTTGACATTAGCTCACTTGATGAATGGAGAACCCAAGCTTATTAAAATGACAAGCTGTTTAAAGAAAAAGTTAAAAGATGGCATGATAAAAGGATACAAATGTGTGAGTTCAATGTAGGTGATTATGTATTGCTATACAACTCTCGTTTAAGATTTTTTGCAAGCAAACTTCTCTCTAAATGGGAAGGTCCTTACGTTATCGAGGAGGTCTATCGTTCCGGTGCCATAAAAATCAACAACTTCGAAGGCACAAATCCGAGGGTGGTGAACGGTCAAAGAATTAAACATTATATGTCAGGTAATCCTATAAATGTTGAAACTAATATTATTGAAACCGTAACCCCAGAGGAATACATAAGGGACACTTTCCAGAATGTTTCAGACTCTGAAAAGGAATAGGTATGTGGTACGGTAAGTAAACCGACTCCAAAATAGTTCTAATGGCAATATTTCTCCATTTTGGAATATTTAATAAACTAGGAAAATAAGAAGCAGACCGGAAAGGACACGGGGCTTCCACGAGGGTGGGAGGCGCGCCCTACCCCCTGGGTACGCCCCCCGCCTCGTGGGCACCTCATGTGCTCTTCGGACTCCGTTTTCTTGCACGATACTTCTTTTGGTCGGTAAAAATTCATTATATAATCTCCCGAAGGTTTTGACCTTCGTATCAGACAAATATCTCATGTCTTTGTTTCGAGCTGTCCTGCTGTAGATTAGAGCAATATGTCGTCCCAGGATTCAGAAGGAGAAAGCTATGTGGCTGATTACCTTGCAGATCCTAAGGTCTATGGGGACGTGGAGCATTGTGGTTGGACTACGGAAAAAGAAGAGGACTATGAACCCAAGGGAAAAGAGGAGACGAGCTCAGACGAAGATGAAGTTCCATTACCTCAACCTAGGGACATGCATGTGGAGTTCAAAAAGTCAAGCCTCCCTGATAGAGTAAAGAGACCTAAGATCGAGTTTATCCCTTTTCGCCTCTTGCAGGAAAACAAGAACGAATTATGCAAAAAGATATTAAGCCTTGAGCAGGAGATCGATGATCTGAGGGATCAGAATTCTGTCCTCAAGCGCAAATTAAGGAAGAAGCCTATGCCATCAACAAAACCATCACCTTCTCCACCGACAAAGAAGAACTGAGTATCTGGTATGGGCACTCCCCTTAGTGATTGCCAAGCTTGGGGGAGTGCCCCAGTATTGTATCACCATCACTTTTATCTTTACCGTTTTTCTTAGTTCGATCCTTTTGGTAATACCTTGATCTAGTAGAATAAAGTTTTAGTATGATCTAGTTGTGAGTTTTGCTTTATGATCCATCTATGTAATCGAGTTCGTGAGCTATATAATAAAGATTAGTGTTGAGTCAAGGGCTTGATTATTTTGCTATGATCTCAAGGGAGTAAAATAAAAAAAAGAGAAAGAATAAAAAGAAACAAAGAGATCCTATGGATCCTATGGAAAGTAATGAGCTCACACATAAAGAGTATGATGAATAAAAGTTGTTGAGTGTTGACAAACATAGTTTTGGTCATCGTTGCAATTAATAGGAAGTAATAAAGAAAGAGAGGTTCACATATAAATATACTATCTTGGACATCTTTTATGATTGTGAGCACTCATTAAAGTATGAGATGCTAAGAGTTGACGTTGGACAAGGAAGACAACATAATGGGTTACGTTTTCTTACATCTGAGATAAATTATATTGTCATAGATCATCCAACATGTTGAGCTTGCCTTTCCCTCTCATGCTAGCCAATTTCTTCGCACCAAGTAGAGATACTACTTGTGCTTCCAATATCCCTAAACCCAGTTTTGCCATGAGAGTCCACCATATCTACCTATGGATTGAGTAAGATCCTTCAAGTAAGTTGTCATCGGTGCAAGCAATAAAAGTTTCTCTCTAAATATGTATGACTTATTAGTGCGGAGGAAATAAGCTTTATACGATCTTGTGATATGGAAGAAATAAAAGTGACGGACTGCATAATAAAGGTCCATATCACAAGTGGCAATATAAAGTGACGTTCTTTTGCATTAAGATTTTGTGCATCCAACCAAAAAAGCGCATGACAACCTCTGCTTCGCTCTGCGAAGGGCCTATCTTTTACTTTTATCTTCTACCTTACATAAGAGTCATGGTGATTTTCACCTTTCCTTTTTACATTTAATCCTTTGGCAAGCACAATGTGTTGGAAATATCCTGATATATATAGCTAATTGGATGTGAGTCTTCATGCACTATTATTGTTGACATTACCCTTGAGGTAAAACATTGGGAGGCAAAACTATAAGCCCCTATCTTTCTCTGTGCCCGACTAAAACTTCATACCCATAAATATTGCGTGAGTGTTAGCAATTGTGAAAGATTAAAAGATGGTTGAGTATGTGGACTTGCTGAAAAGCTCTTATATTGACTCTTTCCTATGTTATGATAAATTGTAATTTCCTCAATGACTGAGATTAGAGTTTGTTGGTTCTCAGTGAAGTTTATGATTCATACTTGAAATTGTGATTGAATTGTTACTTTAGCATAAGAGATCATATGACAATATATATATATATATATATATATATATATATATATATATAGGACAACACTATTCTAATCCTGGAATCAGAATAACTATTTGGATCACAACGTCCCTATATAGCCGATCGGATGTTTCTGAGATCGCAGCGAACTGAAAAGAAAAAATCTCCCGTACCTTATCCGGCCCCCTCCCCGTCGCACACTTTCCCTCGCAACCGCCCCACTCCCACCCCACCCCCACCCGCAACCCCCCGACCAACGGCCCACCCGGCTCCGGTGCGCCTGCCGGCCCTGCCTTCTTCTGGATCCCCGCCGCCCCAGCCTCCTCCGGGCGCGGGGCCGTCGGTGCCCCTACCTCCTTCCGCGCGAGGCCGCTGCCGCCCCCGCCTCCTCCTTGCTCGTCGGCGACCTTGCCTCTTCCTGCCGAGGCCGCCTCCTCCTCCAGGCATGCTGCGCCCCTGCCCATGGGTCCCGCCGCCGGTCTCCTCCTGCAACCCCGCCGCCACCCCGCCGCCACTGTCCCCCGGACCCGGCTGCCACTCCGCCACACGCCTCGGATTCGGCCGCGACGCTGCCCCAACCACAGGATCTGGCCGCCACCCCCACCGCGAGATCCGTCTGTCGCCCCCACCGTGGGATCCGGTCGCCGCGACAACCCCGTCCATCGCCAGGTGGTGCAACACCTAACTCCGGCGAACTTCCTTGCCACCTCGCAGTGGACCTCTCCCTGTTGGTAACCTACTCTGGCCACCTTTGCCAGCCTGCTTCAACCCCGTGGGCAGGCGAACTCATTTGGTCCCATCGATCCCGTGGCTCATCACCGACCATGATGCTGCGGTGAGGCCGAGATGCGCGTGCACCAAGAGTGACCTTCTCCCCTCGTGCATATTGACCTTCTCCCCTTCTTTCCCAGGAACGGCACAACTCTGCCCCCCACATCCAAAAAGTGAACTTCTCCCCTCGGGCATACTGACCTTCCTCTCGCAGCACACACAGGGAGTGGCACACAGAGCACCGATCTCTCTCTTGTGTATCTAGATGAGCAGCAAAAAACTTGGGCATGATCCCTCATCCAACCAAAGTTCTTTTTTTGTTGCATATCTGGAATTGATGTTCAGAAAGAACAGACGATTTTTGCATAAAAAATCACAAAAATGTTGTTCATAAAGTGGTTGACTTCTATTTTTTCAGAACTAAAATCTCAGTAGAAAGTAATAACAAGAGAAACCGAGTACGTAGTTCTAGAAAACCAAGAAAAGGAAGGGGTTCATGCTACGACTACAAAATAAAAAACTGAGAAGTTCAAATTGAAAAAAGAAGGGGTTCAACTTTTATAAAAATATATATCAGATTTTTTATGCATTATTTAATAGAGGAACAGGGGCGTACACCAATGACTTCATATGCTCATTCAGTTTTTGTAAAAAAAATTGAATATGGCCATGCCCGAACGAACAACAAACTTGGTGAGAACATCATCTCCAAAAATGTTGTGTTATTCTCCAAAGTTTTTGAATTTTGAATTTTTTGTTTATCCAAAGGTCAAGTATGTTAGTTGCAACACAACATATTGTAATTCTTTGGCTTTGTGGGTTTTCAGAACTCCCTGGAAATACTAGAGTTTCCCCCCTGTATTTTGGGTTGAATCAAACGATATTTTTATAGGAAGAACGAAAAAAGGTTCACCTAGAATAGTGTGAACTCTCGAAGTTCAGATTTAATAAATTGGAAAGTTTGACAAAAATAAGAAAATAAAAAAGTGACACATATGTTTGTCCAGAAAAAAGCTCATGGATTTTTTTGTCTTTGGAAAATGGGTTTTCCTCATTTCTAAAATAACCTAGAAGTTCAAGTTTAAAAAGATGAACATTTCAAAATTTATATAAAACATGGATTTCCTCGTTTATAGAAAAACACAGACTTTTAAATTTAAAAGACAAAGTAGTCCAATGTTTATCACACCCCCCAGAAGGTTAAACAAAAAAAACAAAGCATCTCTACACAAAAATTATATAAAAAGGTATTTTATCCATTAAAATACCCTAGAAGTTCAAATATAAAAAACGGAGCAGTTCGATGGTTATACGAAATTCATATTTCCCTCTTTATTATAGAATGAAAATACGAAGTTAATTTTTTTTAAATAGAGCAGTACAAAATTCATACAAAAGGATTTTCATCGTTTTTAATAAAAAACTCTAGAAGTTCATATTCAAATAACGGGCTGGTTCAATATTTATTAGAAAACTAGGATTTTTCCGTTACTACAAGGAAATAAAACAAGAAGTCCAAATTACGAAAATAGAGAAGTTCGGCATTTATAAAATCTTAGGTTTCCTTGTTACTGAGGAATAAAAATGAAGAAGTTCAAATTAAAATAAAGGAGTACTTTGATGTATACGGAAAACTGAAATTCTTTCCATTTCTTGGAAAAAGGAAAGCAATAAGTTCAATTTTAATAAAATTGTATGATTCTAAACCACAATTTTTCTCCAGAGAATAAAACTATTAATGTTTTAGGAATTATGGGTAAAAAAGCAAAAGAGACGTTCAAAGTGAAAACGACCAGCGGTTCAACTACTACATGGAGTGTGTTTCATATAAGAAAAATAGAATAAAAAGACAAAGTCTAAAAAGAATTTAGCTAGAAGTTCACGTGTTTCGGCCCACGAAGTTCAAAAATTCTTGTAAAGAAGGTTAACTTTGTATTTAGTTGTGCAGAAACACACAAAAATGTTGTTTCTAGTGTTTAAAAATATTTTCTCAATCCATTATAAATTTGAAACATAATGCTCGGCACATAAATGTTTCTTCTATTCAACAAATTTCTAAGGGTATATCATATTCTTATTCCAACATAAACGGTTAAAAACAATTTGGTGTATGTTGTCCCAAAAAGAAGTTTAATCGTATTAAAAAAAGTTGCATCTTTTCAACATGTTTCTAATGGTTTATTATTTGTGGAACTCCGCGTAACGGGTGAGAAATTACAAACAAAAATACGTGGTAGAAGTTGAAGGTGAAAACAACAGGAAGTTCGATGATTATAGAAAACTCATATTTTTCCTCGTTATTAAAGAATAGAAACAAGAAGTTAAAAGATAAAATAACAAGAAGTTTAACTTTTAAAAATAGAGCACCTCAAAATATCATAAAAAGGATTAAAAGAAATAAAACCAAGAAGTTCATATTAAAAATATGGAGAAGTTTGATGATTATAGAAAACTCAGATTTTCCACGTTATTAAAAAATTGGAAACAAGAAGTTCAAAAATAAAAAACAAGAAGTTTAACTTTTAAAAATAGAGTACTTCAAAATTTCATAAAAAAAGATTAAGAAATAAAACCAGGAAGTCCATATTAAAAAAATAGAGAAGTTCAATAATTATAGAAAACTCATATTTTCCTCATAATTAAAGAATGGAAATAAGAAGTTCAAAAATAAAATAACAAGAAGTTCAACTTTTTAAAAATAGAACGTTTCAAAATTTTCATAAAAAAGATTAAGAAAAAAATAAAACCAGGAAGTCCAATTTTTTAAAAAAGGACAAGTTCGATGATTATAAAAAACTCAGATTTTCCTCAATATTAAAGAATGAAAAAAAGAAGTTCAAAAATTAAATAACAAGAAGTTCAACTTTTTAAAAATAGAGCGCTTCAAAATTTCATAAAAAAGTTTAAGAAAAAAAACGAGGAAGTCCATATTAAAAAGATGGAGAAGTTCGATGATTATAGAAACTCAGATTTTCCTCGTTATTGAAGAATGGAAACAAGAGGTTCAAAATAAAATAACAAAGAAGTTCAACTTTTAAAAATATAACACTTCAAAATTTCATAAAAAAAGATTAAGAAATAAAACCAGGAAGGCCATATTAAAAAGATGGAGAAGTTTGATGATTATAGAAAACTCAAATTTTCCTCGTTATTAAAGAATGGAAACAAGAAGTCCAAAAATAAAATAACAAGAAGTTCAACTATTAAAAATAGAGCGCTTCAAAATTCATAAAAAAAGATTAAGAAAAATTAGATGAAATATTCATTAAAAAACTCAAATATTTTCACATAACCGAGAGAGGTTCAGGTTGATAACTGCCAGAAGTTCATGTACTATACGGTGTGCATGTTGTATTAAAAAAAGAATAAAAAAGCAAACACTAAAAGTTTTGTTGTTACAAGTTCAAGTCCTTCGTCAGAGAAAGTTAAAAAAAATTATTGTGAGAAAGATTTCTACAAAAGAAATATCATTTGTGTAACACTGATGATGTATGAGAAAATTACAAACGAAAATACGTCACAGAAGTTCAACTGAAAATAGCAGGAAGTTCAATTACTACAGTGGATGAATTTTAGATGAAAAACTTTTAAAATCGCTGCGAGTATGAAAAAACGATCAACACGGAAAAGTTGCATGTTTACAGCACCTTTCCAACGGTATGTCATTTGCTCAATTCTGGTGAGTGGATGAAGAACTACGAGCAGTGGATGGAGAGCTACGAGCAAAAAAATCACGTGAAAAACAGAGTGAAGTTTAGGTACATTCGCCGAGAAGTTCAGGTTCTTCACGCGGTGCATTTTCGGAGAATCTGTTTTGCGATAAAGGCAGAACGAATGATCTCGCCATTTTCGAAATTACTTGAAAACATCTAGGAATCAGAGAAAACCATCAACATGAAAAAGTTTCGCATTTTCCTTAGCTTTTCAGCGGTATATTATTTGCCCCATTCCGATAAAGCTTGTAAAAATTACGATGAAAATACGTTTATAGCCATTTTCAAAACGGACATTAAACCGTAATGAATTAGGAGAAACAATATATATAGAAAATTTTCGCATTTGTTCAAGCTTTCCAATGCATTATCATTTGCTGCATTCGGACGCACGGTTAAAAAATTAGCTCAAAAATACGAACTCGGTAGGACTTGGACCATTTTCTAAATTACTCTTAAACCATTCAAAATTAGAAAAAAAACTTTCAAGATGAAAAATTAGCGCATTTTTGTAAGATTTCCAACGCCATATCATATGCCTCCATTGGATTAGCCGTTTAGAAATGACATCGAAAAAACGAACTCAGCTGTTCGGTTTATGAAATTTTACATTTTTTCAAATTACTCTTTAACCATAGGGAATTAGAGAAAACTCTCAACATGTGGAAGGAGCGGTTTTGCAGCAGCTTTCGAACGCCATATTATATGCCTCATTCCGATAAACGGTTTAGAAATGCGATCGAAAATACAATTCACGTTTTTTGTGCAAAGAAAAAACGGTTTTCAAAACTGCTCTTAAACCGCTTATATTTTGCCAAAAATTTAAGTTGGGTCATGATATTGGGGTCCATATTGCAAGTCCCATTTGGGCAATGTTGGCGGAAGTTCAACTTAGTTCACAGGGAAGTTCAATGTACTACTAGCGGGGCAGGTCAGGTTGTGATCAGAATATTATTCTGATCCTGTGATCAGAATAGTGTTTATGTATATAGGGTCGCGCTATTCGTCACCCTGGGCAAGGAATAGTTATTCTTCACCCCCTCTATTTTACCATCAATGCACCATAATTTTATGTTCCGTAAGTTTTTTATTTTTTCCAACGCAAAAAGAGACCGTAAGAAAATATATAATCGCCGTAAAAATATTTTATGTTATGTAAAATTACAAATGTAAAAACATAGTCTAAAATACACATAAACTGCAAATTTTCTTGTCTTATGACCTATATTTTTATTTTGTTATGTCAAATTTTATGTAGTGAATCAATAGGAATGTAACTATTTGAATTCCAAACGTAATTTAATTATGAAATGATCGTAAGATTACCTCGGATGAAGAATAACTTATTCTGCACCATGAATGATGAATAGTAACACTATATATATATATTGCTGTTCTAAGAATGATCATGATACCCTCATGTCCGTATTTTATTTTTATCGACACCTCTATCTCTAAACATGTGGACATATTTTTCGATTTCGGCTTTCGCTTGAGGACAAGCGAGGTTTAAGTTTGGGGGAGTTGATACGTCCATTTTGTATCATGCTTTTATATCGATATTTATTGCATTATGGGTTGTTATTACACATTATGTCACAATACTTATGCCTATTCTCTCTTATTTTACAAGGTTTACATAAAGAGGGAGAATGCCGACAGCTGGGATTCTGGGCAGGAAAAGGAGCAAATATTACAAACATATTCTGCACAACTCCAAAAGTACTGAAACTTCAAGGAAGTTATTTCTAGAATATATAAAAAATACCGAGCGCAAGAAGTTCCAGAGGGGGGCCACACCCTATCCACGAGGGTGGTGGGCGCGCCCCCTGCCTCGTGGGCCCCCTGGTGGCCCTCCGATGCCCATCTTCTGCTATATGGAGCTTTCGTCGAGGAAAAAAAATCATAAGCAAGCTTACGGGACAAAACTCCACCGCCACGAGGCGGAACCTTGGCGGAACCAATCTAGGGCTCCGGCGGAGCTGTTCTGCCGGTGAAACTTCCCTCCGGGAGGGGGAAATCATCACCATTGTCATCACCAACGATCCTCTCATCGGGAGGGGGTCAATCTCCATCAACATCTTCACCAACACCATCTCATCTCAAACCCTAGTTCATCTCTTGTATCCAATCTTTGTATCCAAACCTCAGATTGGTACCTCTGGGTTGCTGGTAGTGTTGATTACTCCTTGTAGTTGATGCTAGTTGGTTTACTTGGTGGAAGATCATATGTTCAGATCCATTATGCATATTAATACCCCTCTGATTATGAACATGAATATGCTTTGTGAGTGGCTATGTTTGTTCCTGAGGATATGGCAGAAGTCTTGCTATTAGTAGTCATGTGAATTTGGTATTCGTTCGATATTTTGATGAGATGTATGTTGTCTCTCCTCTAGTGGTGTCATGTGAACGTCGACTACAGGACAGTTCACCATTGTTTGGGCTTAGAGGAAGGCATTGGGAAGTAATAAATATATGATGGGTTGCTAGAGTGATAGAAGCTTAAACCCTAGTTTATGCGTTGCTTCGTAAGGGGCTGATTTGGATCCATATGTTTCATGCTATGGTTAGGTTTACCTTAATACTTCTTTTGTAGTTGAGGATGCTTGCAATAAGAGTTAATCATAAGTGGGATGTTTGTGCAAGTAAGGACAACACCCAAGCATCGGCCTACCCACATATCAAATTATCAAAGTACCGAACGTGAATCATATGAACGTGATGAAAACTAGCTTGATGATAATTCCCATGTGTCATCGGGAGCGCTTTTCACTATATAAGAAATTGTCCAGGCTTGTCCTTTGCTACAAAAAGGATTGGGCCATCTTGCCGCACTTTATTGACACTTGTTACTTGTTACTCGTTACCAATTACCTTATCACAATACTATCTGTTACCGATAATTTCAGTGCTTGCAGAGAATACCTTGTTGAAAACCGCTTATCATTTCCTTCTGCTCCCTGTTGGGTTCGACACTCTTACTTATCGAAAGGACTACGATAGATCCCCTATACTTGTGTGTCATCGCTGGTACGTGTTGAATTATTTCAGAGAACACCTCTTCTGTGCTAATAGGTTCAAAACCATCACCATGTTGGAGTACCATAGAGTGTAATAATTCTTGGAATCTATCGGGGTCAACCTCTGTGTCTTGAAGGAAACAATGCGACATAGCAGCAGCAACGGGGCTGTGTCGAGTTTCTGGTATAGGTGGCAATAGCTCAGCTGGTCTCAACTTCTTATTGAAAAGATTGTTAATCACTCTAATAAGCACAGTGAACATGTCTAGGTGGAGGCCTGGCAATGTGCTTGCTAGATGTCGAAACCTACGCCTAACCTTAATTTTCATCCGCAATGTCACATTTTCTAGAGTGTTTGTCTAGCAAACGCATCAAAACACTGAAAGATCTTTGTCGGCCATTGTGTCAGGGTAAAGCTCAGAAACAACACAATATGGATGCAACATAAAATCTGTTGTTTTGAATGTCCAAATGTGTAGTGGCAGGTTTCTTATCTCAATCAAGACTTGGGATCCCGCATAGTTATCATGAGAATCATAACTGGGAGTACTACAATATGGTATTGCTTCATCTGTAGGCAGGGTGGTAAAATGAATGCTGCCCAAGCTAAGTCTCTGGTCAGATTGAAGAAACTGCACTTCCTGGTTGTATTTTGGTTTATCTGGGATGCTAATCAAAAATTCCTCGTAAGGACTGTCCAGAGAGAAAACATCGCCATCTAAGCTGAAAGCCTGAGCCAGTGCATCATGAAATCTATTCCGTACGGCTCTATTATCAGGAGAGAAAATAACTTGGAAATGATAATGTGTCCGAATTTCTGGGCATTTTGTATCTCCATAAGAAACAAAAGCTCTTGTCATATCTCTTCTCAAAGATACAAATGAGGGTGAAATACCTAGCAGCATTATAAAGCAATTCAGGTTTGATCGAGATTTCAGCTTAACCATTGAGGAAAGAAAATCAGATCTATGCAGGAACAGAGGAGGAACGGGTGTATAGACCAGCAGTCCAGGAATGGAACTTGCCTGTGGATAGAACGACAACATGGGCCGCACCTTTGTCGGCTGAGGACGATGTCATCAGGCGAGAGCGGGAATGTAACATCCCAAATTTTCAATTTGGAATGTTATACACTAGATCATCATTGCATATCATATTTATTGCATTTTGGTTGATCCTAAAAATTTCACGCAACTCAAGGACCCTCGGAGAGAGTTGGGGATTTCGTTATTTTCATATTTGAGTTTTCTCAAATTTTGAAAATAGGATCATTTGATTTTATTTATTTTATCTTCAATTATTTCTATTACAAAAATATGAGAGAGGGAATAAAATGACTTTCCCAAAAATAAGGAAATATTGAGGATTTAATAAAAAAATCAAATAAGATTTTATTTTGGTTTTATTTGCTATTTTATTTGAATTTAGGAAAAATGTGCGTTTTTCAAAATTTCATTTAGGCCCCAAATAAATGTTCATCCTGTGCGGCTTGATTTTAGAACCAGGGGAAAATTTATTTCGGGATTTTTGGAGTCTATTTAGTATTCCTTTTGTTTTTTATCTGAGCGTAATTATTTTTTTAAAAGAGTCCGGACCGACCTTGGGCCGTAACCGGTCAGGACTCCGCCTGGCCGGGCCTTTTTATAGCGCCCTGAGGCCCCGCCCCCGAAACCCAAGGCCGCGCCGCCGCCGCCCGTGCCGCTGCCCGTGCCGCTGCCTGCCGCCGCCCGCGCCGCCGGACCGCCGCCGCCGGACCGCCGCCGCCGTTCGCCGGAGTCGCCGTAGGTAGACCTCGCGCCGCCGGTTTTTTTTAAAAACCGATCGGTTTTCCGTCGGTTTTGTTGGTTTTTAGTTTCGGTTTTTTAAAAATAGATCGGTTTTTCCGGTTTATTTAATTTGCGAGCGTTTGTCCGTTTGTTCGTTTTAATGAACGTTCGTCGCTTTTTCTTTTTCTCGGATTAAATCCGCGGTTTTTCTGATCGCGACTTCCGATCCGATTTTCGTTTTAGTCCAACTTTTCGCTCGTTTATCAGAATCAGGCGATTCAAGCGCCTGGAGTTTAGTCTCGAAACCCTCTTTCCGTTTAACCAACTCAAACAAGTTTTTGCCACTGTAAAAATGCCCTAGATCCAGAATAGTAAACGAAAACTGTTTCTTTTGCCGTTTGTCTTTCATTGCTTCGTTCGTTTTGATTCTTTTTGCCAACCGGAGTTCTTAAGTTGAACTTTCTGGTTAGATCTCTTATTTGAGTTTTACATGTGCATTAGTTGAGTGCTTATTGTATGCTTGTTTGTGTGCGATAGAGTACCCGGAGTGCGCCGCTTGCTACTTCGAATTGCTAGGTTTCTCGGATCATCAGCAAGGCAAGTAACACTTTGATCATGTTTTCCCTCTACCCAGTTTTATAGCATTAGACCAGTCCTCACACATTGCATGATTAGGATCTAATTAAATTGTGGGTTTGGGAAGTAGTTGAGGTAGTACCTATTACCTGTTCTTATCAAACCTTTGGGAGTTACTTCTACGTTTGCTTCTTATGCCATGCTATGCTAGTAGACGTGGATTGGGTGAGTGAAATCCATGACAGATGTGAGATTGTTAATTAATAGTTTATTTAAGGTGGCAACTTAAACACACATCTGGGTGGATTGAGGCACCTGGGTATTCGAGCGATTGCCTGTTTTTTCATGGACTGCCACCCAGGCTCAAAGGGATCATGAGATTATTCATGCTAGAAACTTCCGTGTGCAGCCACATGCTATTATGGGCTCTAGCATAGTTGATTAAGTTGTGTGAACTCTTACAGTGGTAGACTAGCAGATGTAGGGGAAAGTAGGTGTAACGGTCTACCCGATCATAAGGTGCTAGCGCTTCTAAAAGACTATGTCCCGGTCATCCGTCTTCTCAAACACCATGTAGTGTGAGAAACCAAACGGAGGCGATCGTGTCTTGTGGGGAAAAGTGCGCAAACCTCTGCAGAGTGTATAAACTAATCATGATTAGCCGTGTCCCCGGTTATGGACATCTTGAGTATCTAGTACCTGGATTATCATGTGAATCTCAACATGTTACTCTAAAATTAATTTTGTTGGGTTTTGTTTAATGATGATGCTTAATTGGGATTGAGAATGCTGTCAACCATTCTCAATGTTTAACAACTACCATGATAGTTAAATAAAATTTATTCCTTTGCAGTAGGGAAAAATTGGCTTTACGCAAAACTGTAACCATGGAGCTTTCCACCAGCCAAATATGCATATAGAATAGCCTATTTCATTCCATTACTCTCTATGTGTTATTTTGCCTGCATATTCCATGTGCTGACCCGTTTCGGGCTGCAACATTAATGTTGCAGACTTTTCAGACGACGATTAAGGTGTTTTTAGGTCGTGGTTCTATACTGAGTGATGCCGTTGGAGTTGATGGACTCACTTATCTTCCAAGCCTTCCGTTGTTATTGTTATTAGATGGCCTTAAGCCATATTTATTGTAATAAGTTCTCTTTTGAGACACTTGATGTAATAAGTGTGTGATTGCTACTCTGTTATAAATCCTTCAAGTACTGTGTGGTGTCAGCATTACTGATCCAGGGATGACACCTGAGCACAAAGATTGGACAGTTTGAGGTCTGGTCGCTACAAGATGGTATCAGAGCACACGCTGACTGTAGGACACGACCACTAAGCTAAAGACCTAGATCACTACTCACTCTCTTCTCTTTCTGACTTCTCATCTTTTCTACTCTTTTAGGATGGCGGATGCAAGGAACAAGTTCGCGCAACCGGATGAAGATACACCCTTTGGACGTCACTTGAAGGAAGTCACTAGATACCTGATCATAGGAGTACCAAGCTTCACCGGAACCTACAACACCACTTTACCTGAAGAAGAACGCTGGATGATTCAAGTTCAAGTTCCAGGAAGGACGTTCATGCCAGTCACTGAGCCCGTAGAGTTTTCTTTTGATGCACCAACTTGGAGTCTAGGAAAGAGCATGGCAGCTCACATCGCCATGGGATGCATTGGAGAAGTCTACCACAATGATATCAAGGATACTATCTACCAGATTTGTGGGTGCCGAGATGAGCACCGGGAGATGATTGGAGGAAATATGCCCTAGAGGCAATAATAAAGTTATTATTTATTTCCTTATATCATGATAAATGTTTATTATTCATGCTATAATTGTATTAACCGGAAACATAATACATGTGTGAATATATAGACAAACAGAGTGTCACTAGTATGCCTCTACTTGACTAGCTCGTTAATCGAAGATGATTATGTTTCCTAACCATGAACAAAAGAGTTGTTATTTTATTAACGGGATCACATCATTAGAAGAATGATGTGATTGACTTGACCCATTTCGTTAGCTTAGCACTCGATTGTTTAGTATGTTGCTATTGCTTTCTTCATGACTTATACATGTTCCTATGACTATGAGATTATGCAACTCCCGTTTACCTAAGGAACACTTTGTGTGCTACCAAACGTCACAACGTAACTGGGTGATTATAAAGGAGCTCTACAGGTGTCTCCAAAGGTACATGTTGGGTTGGCGTATTTCGAGATTAGGATTTGTCACTCCGATTGTCGGAGAGGTATCTCTGGGCCCTCTCGGTAATGCACATCACATAAGCCTTGCAAGCATTGCAACTAATGAGTTAGTTGCGGGATGATGTATTACGAAATGAGTAAAGAGACTTGCCGGTAACAAGATTGAACTAGGTATTGAGATACCGACGATCGAATCTCGGGCAAGTAACATACCGATGACAAAAGGAACAACGTATGTTGTTATGCGATCTGACCGATAAAGATCTTCATAGAATATGTGGGAGCCAATATGAGCATCCAGGTTCTGCTATTGGTTATTAACCGGAGACGTGTCTCGGTCATGTCTACATTGTTCTCGAACCTGTAGGGTCCGCATGCTTAAGGTCTCGATGACAGTTATATTATGAGTTTATGAGTTTTGATGTACTGAAGGAGTTCGGAGTCCCGGATGAGATCGGGGACATGACGAGGAGTCTCGAAATGGTCAAGACGTAAAGATCGATATATTGGACGACTATATTCGGACATCGGAAAGGTTCCGAGTGATTCGGGTATTTTCGGAGGTACCGGGGAGTTACGGGAATACGAGGAAGAAGCAATGGGCCTTAATGGGCGTTAGTGGAAAGGACCAGGAGGTGGCGCGCGCCCCTCCCAAGCCCAGTCCGAATTGGACAAGGGGTTTGGGGCATGGCCCCTTTCTCCCTTCCTTCCCCTCTTCTCCCCTTTCCCCCCTTCTCCTAGTTGGACTAGGAAAGGAGGAAACCTACTCCAACTAGGAGTAGGAATCCTACTCCCTGGCGCGCCCCTCCTAGGGCCGGGCTCCTCCCCCTTGCTCCTTTATATACGGGGGCAGGGGGGCACCTCTATACACACAAGTTGATCCACGTGATTATATTCTTAGCCGTGTGCGGTGCCCCCTTCCACCATAATCCTCGATAATATTGTAGCGGTGCTTAGGCGAAGCCCTGCGACGGTAGAACATCAAGATCGTCACCACGCCGTCGTGCTGACGGAACTCTTCCCCGACACTTTGCTGGATCAGAGTCCAGGGATCATCATCGAGCTGAACGTGTGCTAGAACTCGGAGGTGCCGTAGTTTTGGTGCTTGATCGGTCGGGCCGTGAAGACGTACGACTACATCAACCGCGTTGTGCTAACGCTTCCGCTGTCGGTCTACAAGGGTACGTAGATCACACTCTCCCCTCTCGTTGCTATGCATCACCATGATCTTGTGTGTGCGTAGGATTTTTTTTTGAAATTACTATGTTCCCCAACAATGATCAGCACCAGAAAGGATAGATCAATTGCAGCTTTTATCCAGGAGTTAAACCGGCACATTCGACGTCAGGAGAACCAGATGTGTGCCGACATGATAGATCTGAAGAAGGTGAGGACGAGAATCAAGGAACTGGAGGAAGAACTCAAGGCTACACGTGAAGATTATGAAGAGGAAATCGAAGTATTAGTGGAGAAGAATGATGATCTGATCAAGAAGATCGGAATATTTATGGGAGGCCCTACACCAGTAGAAGAAGACGAAGAACCCAAGGAGATTCGCCCGGAAGACTACATCATCATCGACGACACCGACTCGGATCCAGACGATAGCGATGATGACTATGTTGATGAAGCAGGAGGAGATATCATGGAGTCTGCAACCGAAGAATATTTCTTGTAGACCACCTCATCAGTAGTAGTAGTCCACCATGTAAATATAGTAGTCCGAGCACTTTTGCGATAGTTAGATTGATTGTATGCCCTTGTTTGATTGAATGAAGTGAATTGTTTGCTTTTGCCTCATGCGCATATGGGTAGTGTTTTCCCTTTAGACCCCTCTATTCTTAAATCTCATCTTTTCTAAACCCTCAGATGCCTCCGAAACGTGACCCCGGATTTACCTTTCCACCGGAGGTCACCCAGTTGATCCAGCAGCAGAACACATTGATGCAGTTGCTAGTCCAGAATCAGAATCAGGGGAACAACAACAACAACCCACCACCACCACCTATTGATCACTTAGTCCGTTTTCTTAGGCTGAATCCGCCGGTGTTTTCCAGTAGCACCGAGCCGATAGTAGCAGATGATTGGCTCCACAAGACAGCTAGAGAGTTGACCACAGCAGGATGCACGGATGCGGAAAAGGTGAAGTTTGCCGCACATCAGCTTGAAGGACCCGCAGCATCATGGTGGGAGAATTTCACAGCCACTTTCCCTGTCGACACTGTCACATGGGACCAGTTTCAGTAGGCTTTTCGAACTGCCCATGTTTCAGTAGGAGCTATGGCCATGAAGAAGCGAGAGTTTCGCAACTTGCGCCAAGGAGGACGAACAGTTGGCCAGTATGTGGAGGACTTTAGTAAATTAGCACGTTATGCCCCAGATGACGTTGCTACGGATGCAGCTAAGCAGGAGAAGTTTTTGGAAGGACTGAATGATGAGTTGAGCATGCAATTGATGGTAGCAACCTTCAATAATTACCAGGAGTTGGTAGATCGTGCTCTCATGATTGAAGGGAAGTAGTAGCAGATTGAGAATCGCAAGAGGAAGTATGGACAAGGGAAGCACAATTCAGGAGCTCAGCAGAAGCCACGTTTTACCCCTAGACCGGGAGGACATTTTCAGCATACCCATGGAGGAGGTAGCTCGCACAATCACAATGGCACCAAGAATGGTAATGGGAATGGAGGAAGCAACGGCCAGAACTGCACCAACCCATCAACCCCAGCCAAGAGAGACCTGAGCCAAGTCACTTGTTTTAAGTGCCAGAAGACCGGACATTATGCCAATGAGTGTCCTGAATCACAGAATGGTAATGGCAATGGAAGCTCTGGGAAGAAGCCAAACCCTTTCAACAGGGGACAGGTGAACCACGTTAACATGGAGGAGGTTGAAGAGCAGCCAGATGCAGTAATCGGTAAGTTTTTGGTTAAGTCATTTACTGCACTCGTTCTTTTTGATACCGGTGCATCACATTCATACATATCAAGGGGATTTGTGGATAAGTATAACCTGACCACCAAAGTTCTTAGAACACCTATGTTACTAAGCTCACTAGGAGCGGAGTATATGGCTACCCAAGGATGTTTTCTCATGCCATTAAGTATAGGTAGGCATGTGTTCCCCTCGGATTTGATAATATTGGAATCACAAGGTTTGGATGTAATTCTGGGTATGGATTGGTTGTTGATGTATGGAGGAAACATCGATTGCGCCAGTAAGTCGATCTTGCTTACCACCCCAGAAGGGAGAAGGATCAAGTATGTATCCCGGCATGTGCCGAAGAGGACTCAAGTAAATTGTTTAACAGGAGTTGTGTAGGAGGAAGTACCAGTAGTGAAGGATTTCCCCGATGTATTTCTAGAAGAATTGCCAGGCATGCCACCGGATAGAGATATTGAGTTTTTGATTGAGCTTTTGCCAGGCACAGGGCCAATATCAAAGAGACCATATAGGATGCCCGCAAAGGATTTGCTGGAGATTAAGAAGCAGATTAAGGAGTTACTAGATAAGGGATATATTCGCCCAAGTTCTTCGCCTTGGGGATTGCCAGTACTTCTAGTGGAGAAGAAGGATGGATCGTTAAGGATGGTTGTTGATTATCGAGGATTGAATGAAGTAACCATCAAGAACAAGTACCCACTACCGATGATCAATGATCTGTTTGATCGATTGCAAGGAGCTAAGGTATTTTCCAAGATCGATCTGCGATCAGGATACCACTAGTTGAAGATTCGAGAATAGGATATACCTAAGACGGCTTTTACCACCAGGTATGGGCTATATGAGTATACCGTTATGTCATTTGGTCTAACTAACGCACCTGCATATTTTATGAACATGATGAACAAAGTGTTTATGGAGTTCTTGGATAAGTTCGTCGTAGTGTTCATTGATGATATCCTGGTTTACTAGAAGAATGGAGAGGAGCATAAGGAGCATTTGCGTTTGGTTCTTGGAAAGCTCAGAGAACATCAATTATATGCCAAGTTCAGCAAATGTGAGTTTTGGTTGAAAGAAGTTGGATTTCTCGGACATGTTATATCCGGAGAAGGTATAGCAGTAGATCCCACTAAAGTTGATACCGTGACCATTGTTGAGGAAATCGTTAACTGGTAGCTGCTCGGTTGGCTGGTGAGTAGGGGATTAATCGGCTAATCGGCAAGTTAATCGGTGAATTTATCAATTAATCAGATGATTAATTAGTTTATCGGCTAGTCGGTGACCCTATGAGTAGGGATTAGTCGGCAAGTTAACTGGTTAATCGGACGAATTCTTGAACAGGGACCGTGACCAAGTGGGAAGCGCCAACAACAGTTGGAGAGGTCCGGAGTTTTCTTGGACTCGCAGGATACTACCGGAGGTTTATTGAGAATTTCTCAAAGATTGCGAAGCCTATGACAGAGTTGTTGAAGAAGGATACCAAGTTCAAATGGACTAAGGAATGTGAGGCTAGTTTCCAGGAGTTGAAGAAACGTTTGGTTACCTCACCAGTGTTGATTTTACCGGATCAGACCAAAGATTATGAGGTGTATTGTGACGCTTCACGTCGAGGACTTGGAGCAGTACTTATGCAGGATGGAAGAGTTGTTTCATATGCCTCATGACAGCTTAAGCCCCATGAGTTGAATTATGCTACGCATAATTTGGAGTTAGCAGCCGTGGTGCATGCATTGAAGACTTGGAGACATTTTCTGATTGGAAACCATTGTGAGGTGTACACGGATCACAAGAGTTTGAAGTATATTTTCACACAGAAGGAGTTGAACCTCAGACAAAGGAGATGGTTGGAGCTCATCAAGGATTATGATATGAAATTGCATTATCACCCCAGAAAGGCTAACATAGTAGCTGACGCGTTGAGCCATAAGAGCCATGTCAACACCCTAGTAATAGGAGATTTACCAAGGGAGTTACCCAAAAATCTTTGAGAGCTATGTTTGGAAATAGTTCCAAGAGGCTATGTAGCAGCATTGGAGATTCAGTCTACTTTGATGGACAAGATCAGGGAAGCTCAAAAGACTGACAAGGAGATTGCTTCTATTAAGGAGAAAATGAGCAAAGGAAAAGCTAAGGGATTTCGTGAGGATGAGCACGATACCTTATGGTTTGAAGACCGTGTCTATGTACCAAATGATTCGGAGATTAGGAAGTTAATTTTACAAGAGGCCCATGATTCACCGTATTTGATTCACCCAGGAAATACCAAGATGTATTTGGATTTGAAGGATATTTTCTGGTGGACCGGAATGAAGAAGGATATTGCGGAATATGTAGCAGTTTGCGATGTATGTCAGAGAGTAAAGGCAGAACATCAGAAGCCAGCCGGATTGCTACAGCCATTGTCGATACCCGAATGGAAGTGGGATAAGCTAGACATGGATTTTATTACAGGATTGCCCAGAACACGTTCAGGCTATGACTCGATATGGGTTGTAGTCGATCGTTTGACAAAGGTATCTCTTTCATTCCAGTGAAGACTACCTATACCAGTGCAAAGTTGGCAAAGATATACATGACTAGAATCGTTTGTCTGCATGGAGTTCCAAGGAGCATAGTATCAGATAGAGGAACCCAATTTACCTCAAAGTTCTAGAATCAGTTGAATGAAACTTGGGTACCAGACTGGAGGTTAGCATAGCTTTCCACCCTCAGACAGATGGACAGACTGAGAGAGTCAATCAGATTTTGGAGGATATGTTAAGAGCTTGTGCGCTAGATTACGGATCTAACTATGATGAGAATTTGCCGTATGCAGAGTTCTCTTACAACAACAACTATCAAACCAGTTTGAAGATGGCCCCTTTCGAAGCATTGTATGGAAGGAGGTGCATGACCCCATTGTCGTGGGATGAAGTTGGAGACCGCCAGTTGTTTGGACCGGATTTGATAAAGGAGTCTGAACAGAAAGTGAAATTGATTCGCGATAGGCTCAAGGTAGCTCAATCCAGGCAGAAGAGTTATGCAGATTCTAAACGCAAGGTGACAATTTACGAAGTTGGAGACCGAGTTTATCTTCGAGTATCACCACTTCGAGGAGTTAAGCACTTTGGAGTTAAGGGAAAGTTAGCGCCACGTTTTGTAGGCCCATTCAAAGTTTTGGAGCGTGTGGGAGAAGTAGCCTATAAGTTGGAATTGCCCGAAGGATTGTCAGGAGTTCACGACGTATTCCATGTATCCCAGTTGAAGAAGTGCCACGCGGAGATGGCTGATATACCGCTGAGAGATACGGTACCACTGGAAGCAATTCAGTTGGACAGTGATTTGACCTATGAGGAGAAACCAGTTAAGATTCTAGAGTATGCCAGTCGAGTCACCCGCAGCAAGGTTATCAAGTTTTGCAAGGTTCAGTGGAGCCACCACACGGAGGACGAAGCCACCTGGGAACGAGAGGAAGATTTGCTGAAGGACCACCCTCACCTATTTTCTAGCCAACCCGAATCTCGAGGGCGAGATTCATCTTAAGGGGGGTAGGTTTGTAAGATCCCAAATTTTCAATTTCAAATGTTATACACTAGACCATCATTGCATATCATATTTATTGCATTTTGGTTGATCCTAGAAATTTCACGCAACTCAAGGACCCTCGGAGAGAGTTGGGGATTTCGTTATTTTCATATTTGAGTTTTCTCAAATTTTGAAAATAGAATCATTTGATTTTATTTATTTTATCTTCAATTATTTCTATTACAAAAATATGAGAGATGGAATAAAATGACTTTCCCAAAAATAAAGAAATATTGAGGATTTAATAAAAAAATCAAATAAGATTTTATTTTGGTTTTATTTGCTATTTTATTTGAATTTAGGAAAAATGCGCGTTTTTCAAAATTTCATTTAGGCCCCAAATAAATGTTCATCCTGTGCGGCTTGATTTTAGAAGTCGGGAAAAATTTATTTCGGGACTTTTGGAGTCCGTTTAGTATTCCTTTTGTTTTTTTCCGAGCGTAAATATTTTAAAAAAAGAGTCCAAACCGACCTTGGGCCGTAACCGGCCAGGACTCCGCCTGGCCGGGCCTTTTTATAGCGCCCCGAGGCCCGAGGCCAGCCCCAAGCCGCCCCGCCCCCGAAACCCTAGGCTGCGCCGCCGCCCGCCCGCGCCGCCGCCGCCGCCCGCGCCGCCGAACCGCCGCCGCCGTTCGCCGGAGTCGCCGGAGGTAGACCTCGTGCCGCCGGTTTTTTTAAAACCGATCGGTTTTGTTGGTTTTTTTTGTTTCGGTTTTTTTAAAATAAATCAGTTTTTCCGGTTTATTTAATTAGCGAGCGTTCGTCCGTTCGTTCGTTTTAATGAACGTTCATCGTTTTTTCTTTTTCTCGGATTAAATCCGTGGTTTTTCTGATCGCGATTTCTGATCCGATTTTCGTTTTAGTCTAACTTTTCGCTCATTTATCCGAATCAGGCGATTCAAGTGCCTGGAGTTTCGTCTCGAAACCTTCTTTCCGTTTAACCAACTCAAACAAGTTTTTGCCACTGTAAAAATTGCCCTAGATCGAGAATAGTAAATTAAGCCTGTTGCTTTTGACGTTTGTCTTTCGTTGCTTCATTCGTTTTGATTCTTTTTGCCAACCGGAGTACTTAAGTTGAACTTTCTGGTTAGATCTCTTATTTGAGTTTTACCTGTGCATTAGTTGAGTGCTTATTGTATGCTTGTTTGTTTGCGATAGAGTACCCGGAGTGCGCCGCTGGCTACTTCGAATCGCTAGGTTTCCCGGATCATCAGCAAGGCAAGTAACACTTTGATCATGTTTTCCCTCTACCCAGTTTTATTGCAGTAGATCAATCCTCACACATTGCATGATTAGGATCTAATTAAATTGTGGGTTTGGGAAGTAGTTGAGGTAGTACCTATTACCTATTCTTATCAAACCTTTGGGAGTTACTTCTACGTTTGCTTCTTATGCCATGCTATGCTAGTAGACGTGGATTGGGTGAGTGAAATCCATGACAGATGTGAGATTGTTAATTAATGGTTTATTTAAGGTGGCAACTTAAACACACATCTGGGTGGATTGAGGCACCTGGGTATTCCAGCGATTGCCTGTTTTTTATGGACCGCCACCCAGACTCAAAAGGATCATGAGATTATTCATGCTAGGAACTTCCGTGTGCAGCCACAAGCTATTATGGGCTCTAGCATAGTTGATTAAGTTGTGCGAACTCTTACAGTGGTAGACTAGCAGATGTAGGGGAAAGTAGGTGTAACGGTCTACCCGATCGTAAGGTGCTAGCGCTTCTGAAAGACTATGTCTCGGTCATCCGTCTTCTGAAACACCATGTAGTGCGAGAAACCAAACGGAGGCGATTGAGTCTTGTGGGGAAAAGTGTGCAAACCTCTGCAGAGTGTATAAACTAATCCTGATTAGCTGTGTCCCCGGTTATGGACATCTTGAGTATCTAGTACCTGGATTATCATGTGAATCTCAACATGTTACTCTAAAATTAATGTTGTTGGGTTTTGTTTAATGATGATGCTTAATTGGTATTGAGAATGCTGTCAACCATTCTCAATGTTTAACAACTACCATGATAGTTAAATAAAATTTATTCCTTTGCAGTAGGGAAAAATTGGCTTTACGCAAAACTGTAACCATAGAGCTTTCCACCAGCCAAATATGCATATAGAATAGCCTATTTCATTCCATTACTCTCTATGTGTTATTTTGCCAGCATATTCCATGTGCTGACCCGTTTCGGGCTGCAACGTTAATGTTGCAGACTTTTTAGACGACGAGTAAGGTGTTTTAGATCGTGGTTCTATACTCAGTGATGCCATTGGAGTTGATGGACTCACTTATCTTCCAAGCCTTCCGCTGTTATCGTTATTAGATGGCCTTAAGCCATATTTATTGTAATAAGTTCTCTTTTGAGACACTCGATGTAATAAGTGTGTGATTGCTACTCTGTTATAAATCCTTCAAGTACTGTGTGGTGTCAGCACTACTGATCCAGGGATGACACCTGAGCACAAAGATTCGACCGTTTGAGGTCTGGTCGCTATAGGGAAGACATGGGGAGTGAAGAAACCCTATAAATGGCTAGGCCGGGAGTGCGGCGGCGTGGCTGGTGGTGTGGATGAAGTAAGTGAGTAGGTTATAGAGCGCAGGTGGGAGGCAACGATAAGATAGCAGATCCAACGGTAGGAGAAGAGTGGAGTAGACAGATGACTGTCTTTGGGCAACTTAGATGTGGCGTAGAGACACACCTTGCAGTGACAAAAGGGCCAAACGGGCTGAGAATAAAGCAAAGGAAGCCCATAGGCTTGGATGTCATATGAAAATAAAATGAGCAGTAGAGAGTAAGAAAAAACAAAATGGAATGGGAAACATTCATCCTATCACGGAGAGAAAACAATAAGAAGCTAAGAACACGCATATAATAAGTGCAAGTTGGCTTCATAATATAGGGGAGTTTTGTTTTTGCCTTGCTTTGACATTGCTACTTGAGCAGTCAAAGACTTTTTAGCACACAGACATATAAATAGAGGAGTTTTAGACATGCTTCGTAAGAAGCATACAACCACACTAAGGTCTATGCAAGAAGCATACACGGCAACGGGCTCTGCTTGCAGCTTGTCAAAGAGCATTGTGATGGAGCATAAACCACCATCTTTATCCTTCGATCTTGCTAAGGAGAAGCTAATGTACATAGGATAGATAACCTACAGCAGAATGCAAAGTTTCATAAACCAATTCCAAGTATGAGAATGGCAAAATCATTCCAAGAATAGTAGTATATAGGGAAATTGTGGTGTACCTATAGATATTTTAAGGTTTCATAGGTAGGGCAAAGGAGTCACTGCTGCTTTGTTTTCTTCCCTGCTCCAGCTCCTTTTGCAGCAACGGGGTTCCTTTATTTCAAGGTGTGTTAGTCAAAAAGAAATAAGTGGAATGCTATACACAGGTTGGGAAACCACCTATATTAGTGGAATGTAAGAAGCAGTACTTCTTGTTTTTTCTGAGGTGGACTCTTGTCATCTTTTGCATTAGCAGCACCAGAAGGATCTTCAGCCTTTTCATCATTGTTCTCCTGGAGCACCAGCATATACATAAGTTTGATAATAGAGAAACATAGCATATTGATATTGGATGGTTATTAGGCTATACAATAGTAAGATTTTGCCTTGACACATGTGTATCGGCACGTGACCATGCTACTCATTTACTAAACGTACATGCATGCATTTATAGTATTATGCGTTATTTACCACATGTGTGTTCATAGGTATCTCAGGAAGAGCAGAGAAATATTTACCGCGGCTATTTCGTCAAACTTCTTCGGAGGATCCTCTGCCAGAGGGAGCTTCTTGTCATTGCCGGTAAATAAAGCACGCCTGGTCCTGCTGGGTGGGCATGGTGATTTGCTAGAAAAGAAAACACAACCATAAGAGCAAGCAAGCATTCGAAAATACTGCAGTAGTCCTTTCTAAAAAGGCATACCCTGGAGATGCAGATGAAAGGAGACCAACACTGAGCTTTGAAGTTGGTGTCTGCACCTGAGTGTAAAAAAGGAAATGAGAAGAATTGAATTATTTTTCAGGCATCTTGATTGAATAAATCGAGCGACAGATGGTAGACTAAGAAAACAACATACCGCGTCTGTAGGTGATGGAAAAGTTATAGCAGGGCTCCCTAAGGAGCTACCAGGCTGGGCTTGCTTGATGCTTGGGGTACTGGGTGTAAACATCTCAGAAGGTACTGGACTGTCAGTGAGGGAAGTAGAGGATGATGCTCCAGATGATCCAGGGACACGGTTAAAGGCAGATGAGCTTAACTCAGGCTTGTAGGTTTCCATATTTTTCACAACTTGGAATGATAACTGTGTGCTTGTGGTTGCAAAGCTTCTCTTTGCAATGGACACAAGAAGTTTATACTTCTGCCCAATAATCTGGGTAACCTCTGGTGGAGCAATCCTATCAACCATCGGCACACGAGCTATCTCGCGTATGGTTGGAAGTCCTGGGTTTCTAAACTTTAGTAAATTAAGGAGTGGTTTTCCAACAGCTGCTTTTCCAACTTTATCAAACATGGTGAACTCAGCCTCACCCACGTCATCACTCGCAAATACCGAAATACAGTACATGCACATGGCATGAATAGAATGAGGATTGTAGTAAAGGACTAATAAAACATAGAAGAGGCATGTCTGAATAAATCAGGTAGGAAGCCTGAGGAAACAAACAACACAAAACAAAAGAAACAACAGATAAAGGTCTAGGAAGGCACATACATCTCTTGTGCTGCTATGGATGAGCAGTTAGGATTGGTGCATCGGTAGTTCGATGCAACTATTGTACATGTCTTGTTGCAGGAGGAGCAAGAGAAGAACCACCAGCGCTGATCAGGATTGAGCCTCTGGACAGTAACGGTACATATGAACCGTTTTTCCTGTCGAAGTAACATAACTTGCAGTTGAGCACATGATCAGGAAAAGTGGGAACAACATATAGAGGAAAAGACAGCGAGGATACCTCGTTTTCGTAAGGGTTCATGCGGAGGAGCTCTGACACGGTCTTTTCAACTGGATCAGCGTAGACACGGGTAGCAAATGCACCCTCGGTCAAAGCAGCATCGTTATCAATGGGTTTGAAATTAGTCTCCAACCTATTTTAATACGCAATTGGGGAGATAGTTAGCAGCGTGACAAAGAAAACAACACTGTCTTCATATTCATGGTTAAAGCAAGAGAATCCAATTAGAAGGCATATATAAATCGCCTGTTGCGGAAGTCATTTATCACTGGCAGATCCTCGTCAATGTACCAACGGCAAGCAGAACTACCACTAAGTCTTGGAACACCTGCATAGTTATTGAACCATATAGAGGGGTAAGAGGTTGCACTGAACATAGGATGAAAAGGTTGCACAATATAGGATGCATAGGCATATAAGATGCAATAGGTTGACTACCTTGATTTATTTTAGGCAGTGTTCCTATGAAAATTGCAATCACAACTTCCTTTTCGTCTCTTGCCCGCATTGCTTCTTGTTCAAATTCAATCGCTCGATCACCCCAGAGGACCAGTTTTAGCTCCTTGCCCCTATAGGTTTCATATGATGAATAAATCAGTAAACAAACAAATGAGCAGGCGGCCTAGAATGGTGCATGCATAATAATAAGCAAATCACGCTTACTGTAAGTCAGTGAGGATTATTTGATGGCTCTGGCTGATGCATTGATTGGATAGTGACCACATCAGAAACAACAGTTATTCTTCCAATGGCATCTTCAAAACCATAGAATTTGCAAGAGCATCAGACCCCAGATATTTGACAAGTAGTTTTTAATGTACTTAGGCATGTAATGACACAACTTACCAAGGAAATGAGGCGGTGGCCCACATGGCCTGGGGATGTCCTAAAATGGGATCAAATTGTAGGTGTAGAATGGGTAATCTGCTTCCAAGGCCGGGCGTAAAACAACATTGCTAAACCTGGTGAACTGAATCATGAAGGGACTCTCAACAGGTCTATAAGTTGTCTTTGCTTCAACCAGTTGAAGCTGCTCATCATGTAGACCTTTCCTTCCTGCAGCTCATCCTTCAGTTGTTCTGCTCGCTGAGGTATCTGCACATACATATGGTTGCCCTACCAACAAAAACAGCAATCAGAAAGGTATCCTAGGCCAAATATGGACAAATGGAGTTGAGCTAGCTATGTAAAGACAAACCTGGCTATCAAGAACAACTAAGTCCATGTGCTGGATAGGCCCATTGTCAGTCACCCCACGATAAAACCACAGACATGAGACAAGGACAGAGACAACCCACTTCCTACTTCGCTTGTGTATCTCAGAGAGCATTTGATGCGCCATCTAGAAATGCAAATACACTTTTTCTTAGGAAGGTAAAAACACACAAAGAAGCAACACATTAGGTTTTGCAATACGATAGCATACCTAATCAAAGTCAAGTGAACAAACATACTAAGCGAACTACCAAAATACCTTTAACACGTAGATAGATGCACAAAAAAGAACAATAGATGCTATCTTAGGTAATGAGCAGCAACAGATAAAACAATATTTACAACCTCAAATCTTATTGAAAAGGGAGTAGACAATCGAAATACTTTACCAAATTAGGAACCATACAATAGTAGAGACTAAGAGGCAGCAAGTAGTAGTGAGACCAAAAGCAGCTCACAAAATAAAGCGCGACGTAAGTACTATTCCAAAGACTCAAAGATCTAAGAGAAAACTATGTTTCTAGTCTGAGATCCAAGTGTGCCATCTTCGTTCTCGATAAGTATTTTCAAGTTTTCCTTGGAATTCATACGTGAAACCGCCACGTAAAGCTGGCCATGAGTGAAAACAGGGCTTTTCAGGTATAGTCCAACAACCGAGAGAGTCTGTCCCTGGCTCTTATTGATAGTCATGGCATAACAAACCCTGACTGGAAACCGGCGATGATGTAAATTAAATGGCCATTTAGGATCCTTGGTAGTGAGGCAAATCCTTGGAATGTACACAACATCCCCAATATTAGAACCAGTCATGATAATAGCCTCAATGACTTTCTCACCAGGTTTAGAGACAACAAGACGAGTACCATTACAAAGACCAATTGCCTGACTTAAATTTCTAAGGAGCATAATCGGCACGTCTTTTTTCAATAGCAACTTGTGCTATGGGAAATTGTTAATTTTAGTTGTATTGAGGTACTCGATAGGATAAAACACATCCATATTACGCATTGAATCAACAACATTTACTATAGAATCATAGCTTAAATACTCCCTCTCAGCAGAAGGCATTAAGGCTAGCACATGGTCATTAACTTCTTGAGCTAGATCTTTTGTTGTTGTTAAGATAGCCCTTTGGCACAAGTACTTTCAATTAGAACAATTTTTAGCAAAGTTTGTGTATACAACATTAACAATAGCACCTATTCTATTATCCTCAGAATGGATCAACATATCATCAGGAATTGTTACCCAACTTGGCTCACACTCCCCTTGTCTAGTAATACAAGGCGCTGTACCATCACCAATACTCAAGATCCAACCAGCAAAAGGAGCTATCTCAGCTTGCAAAACAGGATTTGTTGTTTGCACAACCAAACACATGTTTATGTTAAGATGTAGAACTTCTATAAAACGCCATAGAGGTGAATTTTTTATAGCAGCATTTATAACCTGCGAGCGAGTCCCACCCTCAATGACTGGTAAAATCCATCTCAAATCGCCACCCAGAACCATAACCTTACCACCAAAAGGCATGTCAGCTATAGAAGGATCGTCGGCAGAGAGAATATCACGTAAGCTACGATCCAGAGCCTCAAAACGTCTACAATGCGTCATTAAAGCCTCATCCCATATTATTAGGGAGGCTGATTCGACCATCTCTGCTCATTTTCTAGATCTTTTTATATCACATGTTCCATTTTCATCTAGACTGGTTGGTATTTTAAACCTAGAATGAGCAGTCCTACCTCCAGGCAAAAGAAGTGCTGCAACCCTAGAAGACGCAATTGTGAGAACAATCCTTTCTTTACCTCTAAGATAAACAATTATGGAACTCCAGAGAAAAGTTTTCCCAGTTCCACCATATCCAGAAACAAAGAAAAAGTCAGGTTTTCCAGACACAACTCTATCGATAATATTCTTATAAGCTAGGAGCTGATCTGGATTTAATTGATTGTACATGGTTTCTGCCTTTAGCAGTTCACTTTTAGGATCAGCACATAGTTCATCAGTTATCATGTCATTGTCATCAGAGTTATCATCATACGTAGTATTTAATGGCAGCCTGTGATGTAGAATATTAGAACCATTTTTACTAAATAGAACTGTTAGCTTATCAAGCAAGATGTCTATCAGCTCATCAGGAGGCACAACATGATTATCATCACGAAAAGAGCGCTTGATATTGTACTTAATATCCTCAGCTAAGTGTGAGCAATATTTTTCAAAGAAAGTATTTTCATCGTTAACTCCACAATGGACAAGGATTGTAATAAAAATCCTGCGCAGCTGATCTCCCATACCCCAGGTCAAAGCCTCATCGAACGCACTATACCATTCAAGATCATCTCCAAGCAAGCCCCTAGTAGCACATGCCTCCTTAAAGGTCTCATACATAATCCCATTATAAGTTCTAACATCCGTATAAGACATTGCACCTTTGACAACCATCAGGAGCATTCTAAGATAGAAAAGTTCTCTAGTTGTAGGGTGAACAGAATAAATTCTACCAATCCTATAGCTTGATGTCTTAGGAATCCATAGTTTTTTGCTCGCTAGCCAAGTCCATTTGGTTGGGAAGTCACAATAAGTAAGAGATCTAGCATTTGCATGGCATCTATTAGCTACAAACCACTCAGTTAACATTGTTCTCTGTAGCCATGCATCGTCAGCAACTGACTTTAGGTTTGCTTTAACATTGCAACGCACCATGTGTTTATTTAATAAATGAACATGCAATCTTTCAACAGAACGCATCTTACTGTGTATATCAAAGCCATATATCCTCCAGCAACCATCTTTACCACATATGTAACGACATTGCCTATATTCCATGATCTCATCAATCTCAATACCATGCTTGTCTTTGATGCTTTCAAACAAAGTTTTTGAAAAATCAGGACCCTTTGTAACATACTTATAAAGATACTTGATGACATGGGTTTTATTGCACCACTCAACGTCAATATGCGCTTGGTATTTTTTCAGTATGAGCAAATTATAAGGAACAACATGCCTATTATCAAGCCTGACCTTTTTTAACTATAAAACGGCCGTTGTCTGGGCGACTATACACAGGGAATCCACTATCATCTAGAGAGGTCTCAAGCTAAAATGACTTAGGAATTTTTTTGAAAACAATCCATCTTTCATGCAAGGACATTTAACACCATCTTCCCTGCAAGGGCCGTGCATCATGTGTTCAGAAACAAGAACGTATCCAAGAGGATCCGCAATAGGATGAGGGATGGAAGCCGATATAAAAGAGTCAATTAAAGCAGCACTAACCTCCCATTTTTTCTATCAAGCCAGATCAAGATATGGGCATGAGGAAGCCCTCTTTTCTAGAACTCTACAGTGTGCAGTCTGTGAACAAAGGGGTAAAAAACAATCATGAGCTGAGGTGGAAAAGAACAAAAGAAAAGAAATGAGAGGAATGGCAAATCACGTTTTACCTGCTACGATAGGACCAAAGGCCTCCCCACTCTTAATATCATGAATATAGTCATTGAGCTTCATGTGATAAACCCTGACCCAAAGATGCGCCCTGTCTGAAGGCATCTGGCCAGGCTTAGAACATAGGGCTTCTGTTATCTCAGGACACTTGGGATTACAGGTAAAGGTGGTGAAAAGGTCTGGTGGGCCGAAGACACGCGAAATGGCTACTGTGTCTTGGAAGTTCTTAATCATATAACGCCGGCCACCGGTAAAAGAGGATGGAAGTATGTTTTTCTTGCCAGCAGAACTTGCATCTCTCTGCCCTTTTCCAACAGCACCAATGACTCCTTGCAAGTTCTCTGCTCTAAGATCATTATTAGCCTTCATGATAAAATGCAGCCTCCACTCGTCTATGCAAGTGCGTGCATCTACAATGGCCTGTGAGGAAAGCAAACCACAACAAAGGTATGGATTATGCTGCTCTGGTCTATAGTGGAGACAATAGGAATAATAGTCCTGCATAGTGAGCCTGGTTCTTTTGCTAGTATCTAAAGGGTCCGAACCAATATATTTAAGCCCAAGTTGAAACCCATGTTCTGCATAGGGGAAGAGAAGAGGATACTGCAAAGGCATATATGAAGTTTGCAAAGAAGATATTTGCTGCAGATTGTCATCTCTACAGTGTATTATTATGTCACGACAAGAAGCCTCCACTGTGAACTCACCAAACATTAAAGACGCTAGCTCATCAATTGTAGGAAGGCTAAACTGTGGGCCATCAGATTCTCCAGGGGTAACTAAACGAATGGCTATCTCGGCATGCTTATTGGCTGCTAGTATTTCTCTAGCCGATCTAAACATTTTGACATAAGAATTGTGTGTGTCAAGCATGTGCATCAAGCCTTCAACAATAGATTCATCTAAACCACCATCACTCTTTTCACCCTTTTCTAAAGCCTGAATCCTGTTTTGCAGCTCATTCTGGGTATCATGTATATAGAGTTCGACATACTTAGTGGTATTTCCTTCCTTAGGCATAAGAGACCCATTCGATGACAAACCTGCCCGTTTATTTTGTATATATTTGGACCATTACCATCATTTACGGAACGGTCAGCAGTAGTTCCCATGGAAGTAAATGCAAAGAGGCAGTTGTACTGGCGATTTTTTTTATAAACTCTCTGCTACGCGAGGGACCATTGTATCTCAGCAACTCAGAGAGAAACAAGGGTGGCTTCTTAAAAGGTGTAATATACACCTTACCACCCTTGCAACATTTGTTGTAAACCACCCGCCTTAGCGTAATAGTGGATTCCGATCTCACCCTCTCCTCGAACCAAAAGACTGCACCACAGTTGGTACATTTGTAGTCTGGGCCACCATAGAAAGATCGCTTTCGGTAACCAGCTGCAAATTTATCTTGACTCAGTAACAATGGTAAATCAACAATGCATCATACAATAGTTTCTAGGCATATCGGCACTCAGCATACCTTTCAGCATCTCAGACTCCTCAGCCGTGAATCCAACCCAGTCAGCACTTAAGGGTGATCCAATGGCAGGCCCCTTTCCCCTAAGTCTATCAACAACTATGCTGCATCTCTTTCTATTACGAGACGTAATTTCTGGACTAAGAACGGGGAAGAAACCATCATCTAAAAAAACGAAGGGCGTGTCACAAGTACGAAGAGGAATCGAGAGAGTGCAGGAGGCACACCCATAAAGGAAAAGGACCTATTTTAAAAGGCTACCCCATACATTTTCTTTTAGGCAGGCCTGAGGATATGTAGGGCAACGGCGAGTCACAAAAAGACAGTTTTCGTCGAACAACAGAGGTAGTTGACTGGTGCTTGAACTGGGCTTACGACGAACAGAACGGCGCTGAGGCATGACTCATAGGAACGACATGAAGAACAGAACAACCATAACACACTGCAATAGAAACGTAACACAAAGAAAGGCAATCTAATTAGGCGCATTAAATAGCAAGAAGGCATACACCTAGACCAAGGAATAGAATTCAAAAGACAAGGCTCTATAAAGGGCATGGAACTAACTTTTTTTAAACGAAAGGGAGAGGCATCCCAAAAGTAAACTGTAAGCCTTTTTTAAAATACATAGGCAGAATGAAAAGGCCATCAAACAAAATCCCAGCGAAAAAAAGATAAGAGAGAGAGAGAGAGCAAGTCCACGAAACACCTTCCCAAGAGCCCATGGAAAACTATAAGCCCAAACGTACAGGATTCTCCAAAGTCGGTGCCCCAAGAAATACCTTCCCAAAAGCCCATGAAGAACCAGAAGCCCAAAAGGAACAGGGTCCTCTAAAGCCTGTTCTACTTTTTTCTCTATAAGAGAAGGGGGCGGTCCAAAGGCCAGAGACCCAGCCGAGGAAGAATCAATAAACAAGTAACATATTTATTATTTGGGCACGTGGGAAGAGCATTGAATCTGAAGAAGAAGAAGGCTATTCTTTTCAGTCTTGCAAAACACAGAAAGAAGACACTGTAAGAGCCATATAGAAAGCCCAAGGACTTTATTGCATCAGAGGAATGAACGAATTCAGTACAAAGCAGGCACGCAGGCCCAAACAAGAAGCCAAGAAAAGATAGCTAAAGAGATTGAAGAGAGGAAAGCATCTGCGAGCACAGTAGACCCCAGTCAAACTGGACCAGAACAAGGCCAACATCTGGATTTATCTCCGTCTCCACAGACGTACGGCGCAAGAGCAATAGCTCTCTCTCCAAGTGACCAACATTTCAAATGGCAGGGACTGCAACCGTTATGGAAGAACGAAGGGAGCTCCTATAGGACATCATACAATCATAATTATAGTCTCGAACCATAAACCCATACAGACGCTACAAAAAACTTATGGCTTGGAGGGCAGCCTGTTCATAAGCATGGACAAAACCACACCAGGCTGAGCTCCGAAAAAATTCTCGGCGTGGAACCGGAGCAGAACTATCGCCTGGAAGCTCTAGTTCTACCCCAGCAAGAATGGACCCATCCTCCGTGACCTCACACAGATACAAAAGCGCCGGCAAAGAACAACGAGCCACCACGACTTCCAAAATGGGTATAACAGTTGAAATAAGAGTACACATCCTGCTCACACGCAACGAAATTAAAAAAACTGAAAAATAACATGACCCCCGGAGCAGATCCGGAATAGCGAGATTATCAGTACATCAACAACGATGATAACATGCACAGACAAGTAAATACATCTGAACCCACAGGTAACGGACATGCAATGGAAAAGGAGAGAAAACCTTGAGGAGCAGCAGCAGGTTGCAGATTCAAAAACAGAGTAGCCTTTCCAACCTACAAAATAAATGCAGACAGAACCATTAGAACACAGCAAGTCACAGAGAACATATATATTCCATCAAAGGTACTAAACAAGTGCAGAGCCACACAATGGCAGAACCAAAGGAAACAACATCACTCAGCATGCTAAAACACCATCCACTATATCTACAGCAGCTTTTAATCACCGAGCAATCAAACTGTAGACATGCAGGAAGCGAAGGACCATCAATCAACCTCAGCCACCGTGTTTTTTCAGGCAAAGTAACAAACACAAGAAGTATAAACCTTCAGGGCCACTTTAGAGGCAGCAACCAAACAAAACAAACTAAGCACGACATCTTCTCAGACCTAATCTTTCAGGCCATCACTAAACAACGCATCTCTCGACAATCCAGAAATAGAGACAAACATGCAAAAGAGAAGCACATTACCAGAATGACGAAGCATTACCGGAAGAGCAGCCAGCAAGCGAACGTGGATGAACAGCCGCCCAACCTGAAAACAACCTAAAACACAAGCTATACTCATGTTATCCATCGACAAATAGCATGAAGCATGCACATGCACAAATAACGGAATGCAAAAATGTCAAAGCAGAGCACACGGTAGCAGGCAACCATCCTATCTAGCAGCACCCAAGCATTTCAACAAACACCTCAAAGGCATATGTCCACACAGAGGTAGAAGAGGCAAGCACCAACCTGGACAGCAAGAACGTAATGGCGCACGCCCCCACACAAGAGCCAACGAGAAAATCGGTAGCAAACTGCGCACCGAAGCAAATAAAAGCAAAGTAGGTCAGTAAACAGGAGAAGGAACGGCAAAAAGGAACAGGGAAAGGATAAGAGGATGAACCTCAACCAACACCACCCATGGAGCAACGCGCGACCATGGCGAGAACCGCAACGTAAGCTGGACGAACTGGATGAAGGCAGGCGAACAGGAGAGGATGCAACGGCCTGGAAGTGTGGACGAAAGCGAGCGGACGAAGCGAGCATGGAGGAAATGAGGGACGGAAGGAGGAGAGGGGAAAATTGGAGAGAAAAGCCCTCCCGGCCACCGCGATGGCAGGGTCAATCCTCACAGAGGCGCATGGGAACCCACCACACATGCATCGACATGCGGCCTGCCTGCCAGGCCCAGGGGTTCCAGATCCCACCGTCATAGGCTGCAACGACCCCACAGAGGGCACCCGCCAGAATGTGCACCGCTGACGCACACACCGCCGACGCACAGCAAAGTTATCCCTACAAAATCATATAGTCTAGCTATGCTCCATCTTCATCACACAAAGTATTAAATCATGCACAATCCCGATGAAAATCCAAGCAATTGTTTCTTACTTTTGATGTTCTCAAACATTTTCAACTTTCAGGCAATACATGAGCGTTAGCCATGGATATAACACTATAGGTGGAATAGAATATGGTGGTTGTGGAGAAGACAAAAAGAGGGAGATAGTCTCACATCAACTAGGCATGTCAACGAGCTATGGAGATGCCCATCAATAGATATCAATGTGAGTGAGTATGGATTGCCATGCAACGGATGCACTAGAGCTATAAGTGTATAAAAGCTCAAAAAGAAATTAAGTGGGTGTGCATCCAACTCGCTTGCTCATGAAGACCTAGAGCAATTTGAGAAAGCCCATCATTGGAATATACAAGCCAAGTTCTATAATTAAAAACTACCACTAGTATATGAAAGTGACAACATAGGAGACTCTCTATTATGAAGATCATGGTGCTACTTTGAAGCACAAGTGTGGAAAAAGGATAATAACATTGCCCCTTCTCTCTTTTCTCTCATTTTTGGCTGGGCTTCTTTGGCCTCTTTTATTTTTTTGTGGGATTCTTTGGCATATTTTATTTTTCATAAAGTCCGGAGACTCATCCCAACTTGTGAGGGAACCATAGCTTCCTTCACCCCTTTCCTCACATGGGACAATGCTCTAATAATTAAGATTATCACACTTTTTTTTTACTTACAACTCGATTCTAGAACAAAAGTATGACTCTATTTGAATGCCTTTGGCGGTGTATTGGGATGTGCAATGAATCAAGAGTGACATGTATAAAAAAATGAAAGGTGCCTTTTCCACAAATACAATGCCAACTACATTATCATGCAAAGCAATATGACAATGATGAAGTGTGTCATAATAACTGGAGCGGTGGAAGTTGCATGGCAATATATCTCGGAATGACTATGGAAATGCCATAATAGGTAGGTATGGTGGCTGTTTTGAGGAAGGTGATGGTGGGTTTAATGCACCGGCGAAAGTTGTGCGGTACTAGAGAGGCTACAATGGTGGAAGGGTGAGAGTGCCAATAATCCATGTACTCAACATTAGTCATAAAGAACTCACATACTTATTGAAAAAAAAATATTAGTTATCAAAATGAAGTAATAGACGCATGCTCCTAGGGCGATAGATTGGTAGGAAAGGACCATCGCTCGTCCCCGACCGCCACACATAAGGAAGACAATCAATAAATAAATCATGCTTCGACTTCATCACATAACGGTTCACCGTACGTGCATGCTACGGGAATCACAAACTTTAACACAAGTATTTCTACCAATCCACAATTACTCACTAGCATGACTCTAATATTACCATCTTCATATCTCAAAATAATCATAAGGAATCAAACTTCACATAGTATTCAATGCACTTTATATGAAAGTTTTTATTATATTCCTCTTGGATGCCCATCATATTAGGACTAAATTCAAAACCAAAGAAAATTACCATGCTGTTTAGAGAGACTCTCAAAATAATATAACTGAAGCAAGAGAGTTCAATAATTTCTATAAAATAAAGCCACCGCCGTGCTCTAAAAAGATATAAGTGAAACAGTATAGTGATACGTCCATTTTGCATCATGCTTTTATATCGATATTTATTGCATTATGGGCTGTTATTACACATTATGTCACAATACTTATGCCTATTCTCTCTTATTTTGCAAGGTTTAAATGAAGAGGGAGAATGACGACAGCTAGAATTCTGAGCTGGAAAAGGAGCAAATATTAGAGACCTATTCTGCACAACTCCAAAAGTCCTGAAATTTCACGGGAGCAAGTTTCGGAATATATAAAAAATATTTGGCGAAAGAAGTACCAGAGGGGGGCCACCCACCATCCACGAGGGTGGGGGGCGCGCCCCCTGCCTCGTGGGCCCCCTGGCAGCCCTCTGATGCCCATCTTCTGCTATATGAGGTCTTTCGTTGAGGAAAAAAAATCACAAGCTAGCTCATGGGACGAAACTCCACCGCCACGAGGCAGAACCTTGGCTGAACCAATCTAGGGCTCCGACGGAGCTGTTCTGCTGGGGAAACTTTCCTCCGGGAGGGGGAAATCATCAACATCGTCATCACCAACGATCCTCTCATCGGGAGGGGGTCAATCTCCATCAACATCTTCACCAGCACCATCTCATCTCAAACCCTAGTTCATCTCTTGTATCCAATCTTTGTCCCAAAGCCTCAGATTGGTACCTGTGGGTTGCTAGTAGTGTTGATTACTCTTTGTAGTTGACACTAGTTGGTTTATTCGATGGAAGATCATATGTTCAGATCCTTTATGCATATTAATACCCCTCTGATTATGAACATGAATATGATTTGTGAGTAGTTACATTTGTTCCCGAGGACATGGGAGAAGTCTTGCTATAAGTAGTCATGTGAATTTGGTATTCGTTCGATATTTTGATGAGATGTATGTTGTCTTTCCTCTAGTGGTGTCATGTGAACGTCGACTACATGACACTTCACCATTGTCTGGGCCTAGAGGAGGGAATTGGGAATTAATAAGTAGATGATGGGTTGCTAGAGTGACAAAAGCTTAAACCCTAGTTTGTGCGTTGCTTCGTAAGGGGCTGATTTGGATCCATATGTTTCATGCTATGGTTAGGTTTACCTTAATACTTCTGTTGTAGTTGCGGATGCTTGCGAGGGGGGTTAATCATAAGTGGGATGCTTGTCCAAGGAAGGACAATACCCAAGCACCGGTCCACAAACATATAAAATTATCAAAGTACCGAACGCAAATCATATGAACGTGATAAAAACTAGCTTGACGATAATTCCCATGTGTCTTCAGGAGCGCTTTCCTTTATATAAGAGTTTGTCCAGGCTTGTCCTTTGCTACAAAAAGGATTGGGCCATCTTGCTGCACTTTATTTACTTTTATTACTTGTTACCCGTTACAAATTACCTTATCACAAAACTATCTGTACCGATAATTTCTGTGCTTGCAGAGAATACCTTACTCAAAACTGCTTATCATTTCCTTCTGCTCCTCGTTGGGTTCGACACTCTTACTTATCGAAAGGACTACGATAGATCCCCTACACTTATGGGTCATCAAGACTCTTTTTTGGCGCCGTTGCCGGGGAGTGAAGCACCTTTGGTAGGTGGAATTTGGTAAGGAAAAATTTATATATTGTGCTGAAATTTACTGTCACTTGTTACTATGGAACATAATCCTTTAAGGGGCTTGTTCGGGGTATCTTCACCCCGTCTAGTAGAGCAAAGAGTTTCTCCTCAACCTACTGAACCTACTTAAAATGTTTACTTTGAAATCCTTCGGGTATGATAGAGAAACTGCTAGCTAATCCTTTCACATGTGATGGAACATTACATCCCGATTTGCACCTAATCTATGTGGATGAAGTTTGTGGATTATTTAAGCTTGCAGGTATGCCCGAGGATGTTATCAAGAAGAAGGTCTTCCCTTTATATTTGAGGGGAAAGGCATTGAAATGGTTTAGGCTATGTGATGATATGGGATCATGGAACTACAACCAATTGAAATTGGAATTTCATCAGAAGTTTTATCCTATGCATCTTGTTCATCATGATCGTAATTATATATATAATTTTTGGCCTCGCGAAGGAGAAAGCATCGCTCAAGCTTGGGGGAGGCTTAAGTCAATGTTATATTCATGCCCAAATCATGATCTCTCAAGAGAAATTATTATTCAAAAAAATTATGCTCGGCTTTCTCTAGATAATCGCCCCATGCTTGATAGTTCTTGTACTGGCTCTTTTATGATGAAGACTATTGAATTCAAATGGGATTTATTGGAAAGAATTAAAGGCAACTCTGAATATTGGGATCTCGACGAAGGTAAGGAGTCAGGTATAACACCTAAGTTTGATTGTGTTAAATCTTTTATGGATACCAATGATTTCCGTGAATTTAGCACTAAACATGGACTTGACTCTGAGATAGTAGCTTATTTATGTGAATCCTTTGCTACTCATGTTGATCTCCCTAAGAAGAAGTGGTTTAAATATAATCCTCCTATTGAATTTAAAGTAGTTGCTCCTATTAAAGTTGAAGAAAAGACTATCACTTATAATGATCATGTTGTTCCTACTACTTATATTGAGAAACCACCTTTCCCTGTTAGAATAAAGGATCATGCTAAAACTTCAACTTTAGTTCGTAAGAGTAATACTAGAATACCTACACCCTTTGAGCAAATTAAATTTGAACCTAGTGTTGCTATGGTTAAAGATCTCTTGGCCGATAATATTGATGGGCATGTTATTTACTTCTGTGATGAAGCTGCTAGAATTGCTAGACCTGATACTAAAAAATAAAAAATAGACCTGTTGTAGGCATGATTGTTATTTCTGTTAAAATAGGATATCATTGCTATCATGGCTTATGTGATATGGGTGCTAGTGCAAGTGCAATACCTCATTCCCTATATAAAGAAATAATGCATGATATTGCACCTGCTGAGATAGAGGAAAATGATGTTACTATTAAACTTGCCAATAGAGACACTATTTCACCAGTTGGGATTGTTAGAGATGTTGAAGTCTTGTGTGGGAAAGTTAAATATCCTGCTGATTTTCTTGTTCTTGGTTCCCCACAAGATGACTTTTGTCCCATTATATTTGGTAGACCCTTCTTGAATACTGTTAATGCTAAGATAGACTGCAATAAGGATATGGTTTCTATTGGTTTGGGGGATATGTCTCATGAGTTTAATTTTGCTAAATTTCATAGACAGCCCCATGATAAAGAATTGCCTAGTAAAGATGAAATTATTGGTCTTGCTTCTATTGCCGTGCCTCCTAATGATCCTTTAGAGCAATATTTGCTAGACCATGAAAATGATATGTTTATGAATGAAAGAAGGGAAATAGATGGAGTATTCTTTAAACAGGGGCCTATTTTGAAACACAACCTGCCTGTTGAAATTCCAGGGGATCCTCCTCCACCCAAGGGTGACCCTGTGTTTGAGCTTAAACCATTGCCTGATACTCTTAAATATGCTTATCTTGATGAAAAGAATATATATCATGTTATTATTAGTGCTAACCTTTCAGAGCATGAAGAAACGAAATTATTGAAAACTCCGAAGAAGCACTGTGCTGCTATTGGATATACTCTTGATGATCTTAAGGGCATTAGTCCCACTCTATGCCAGCACAAAATAAAACCGGAGAAAGACGCGAAACCGGTTGTTGATCACCAACGACGGTTAAATCCTAAGATGAAAGAAGTGGTCAGAAAAGAAATACTAAAGCTTCTGGAGGCACGTATAATTTATCCCGTTGCTGATAGTCAGTGGGTAAGCCCTGTCCATTGTGTCCCTAAGAAGGGAGGTATTACCGTTGTTCCTAATGATAAAGATGAATTGATCCCACAAAGAATTGTTATAGGTTATAGAATGGTAATTGATTTCCGCAAATTAAATAAAGCTACTAAAAAGGATCGTTACCCTTTACCTTTTATTGATCAAATGCTAGAAATATTGTCCAAACTTACACATTTTTGCTTTCTAGATTGTTATTCTGGTTTCTCTCAAATACCTGTGTCCAAAGAGGATCAAGAAAAGACAACTTTTACTTGCCCTTTCGGTACCTTCGCTTATAGACGTATGTGTTTTGGTTTATGCAATGCACTTGCTACCTTTCAAAGATGTATGACCGCTATATTCTCTGACTTTTGTGAAAAGATTGTTGAGGTATTCATGGATGATTTTTCTGTTTATGGAACTTCTTTTGATGATTGCTTAAGCAACCTTGATCGAGTTTTGCAGAGATGTGAAGAAACTAATCTTGTCTTGAATTGGGAGAAGTGCCACTTTATGGTTAATGAGGGTATTGTCTTGGGGCATAAAATTTCTGAAAGAGGTATTGAAGTTGATAAAGCTAAGGTTGATGCTATTGAAAAGATGTCGTGTCCTAAGAACATTAAAGGTATAAGAAGTTTCCTTGGTCATGCTGGTTTTTATAGGAGGTTCATTAAGGACTTCTCTTAAATTTCTCGGCCTCTGACTAATCTCTTACAAAAAGATGTTTCTTTTGCCTTTGATGATGATTGTGTACAAGCATTTGAAATACTTAAGAAAGCCTTGATCTCTGAACTCATTGTTCAGCCACTTGATTGGAATTTACCCATTGAAATTATGTGTGGTGCTAGTGATTATGCTGTAGGGGCTGTTCTAGGACAAAGAGTTGATAAGAAATTAATTGTTATCCAATATGCTAGTAAAACTCTAGACAGTGCCCAGAGAAATTATGCTACTATTGAAAAAATAATTTTTAGCAACTGTATTTGCTTGTGATAAGTTCAGACCTTATATAGTTGATTCTAAAGTAACTGTCCACACTGATCATGCTGCTATTAAATATCTTATGGAAAATAAATATGCTAAATCTAGACTTATTAGATGGGTTCTCTTGTTACAAGAATTTGATTTGCATATTATTGATAGAAAGGGAGCTGAGAACCCCGTTGCAGACAACTTGTCTAGGTTAGAGAATGTTCTTGATGACCCACTACCTATTGATGATAGCTTTCCTGATGAACAATTAGCTGTCATAAATGGTTCTTGTACTGCTCCATGGTATGCTGATTATGTTAATTATATTGTTGCTAAATTTATACCACCTAGTTTCACATACCAGCAAAAGAAAAAGTTCTTCTATGATTTAATACATTACTTTTGGGATGACCCACACCTTTATAAAGAAGGAGTAGATGGTGTCATTAGACGTTGTATACCTGAGCATGAACAGGAATAGATCCTACGCAAGTGTCACTCCGAGGCTTATGGAGGACACCATGCTGGAGATAGAACTGCACATAAGGTATTGCAATCCGGTTTTTATTGGCCTACTCTCTTCAAGGATGCCCGTAAGTTTGTTTTGTCTTGTGACCGATGTCAAAGAATTGGTAATATTAGTAGACGTCAAGAAATGCCTATGAATTATTCACTTGTTATTGAACCATTTGATGTTTGGGGTTTTGATTATATGGGACCGTTTCCTTTCTCTAATGGGTATACACATATTTTAGTTGCTGTTGATTACGTTACTAAGTGGGTAGAAGCTATTCCATCTAGTAGTGCTGATCATAACACCTCTATTAAGATGCTTAAAGAAGTTATTTTTCCGAGGTTTGGAGTCCCTAGATACTTAATGACTGATGGTGGTTCACATTTTATTCATGGTGCCTTTCGTAAAATGCTTGCTAAGTATGATGTTAATCATAGAATTGCCTCTCCTTATCACCCACAGTCTAGCGGTCAAGTAGAACTGAGCAACAGAGAGCTTAAATTAGTTTTGCAAAAGACCGTTAATAGATCTAGAAAGAATTGGTCCAAGAAACTTGATGATGCATTATGGGCCTATAGAACTACATATAAAAATCCTATGGGTATGTCTCCGTATAAAATGGTTTATGGTAAAGCATGTCACTTACCTCTCGAACTAGAACATAAGGCATATTGTGCTATTAAAGAGCTCAATTATGATTTTAAACTTGCCGGTGAGAAGAGGCTTTTTGACATTAGCTCACTCACGAATGGAGAACCCATGCCTACGAGAATGCCAAACTGTTTAAATAAAAAGTTAAAAGATGGCATGATAAAAGGATACAAAAATGTGAGTTTAACGTAGGTGATTATGTATTATTATACAACTCTCATTTAAGATTTTTTGCAGGAAAACTCCTCTCTAAATGGGAAGGTCCTTACATTATCGAGGAGGTCTATCGTTCCGGTGCCATAAAAATCAACAACTTTGAAGGCACTAATCCGAGGGTGGTGAACGGTCAAAGAATCAAACATTATATCTCAGGTAATCCTATAAATGTTGAAACTAATGTTATTGAAACCATAACCCCAGAGGAACACATAAGGGACACTTTCCGGAACGTTTCAGACTCTGAAAAGGAATAGGTATGAGGTACGGTAAGTAAACCGACTTCTGCTGCAGATTAGAGCAATATGCATCTCAAGATTCGGAGGGAGAAAGCTATGTGACTGATTACCTTGCAGATCATAAGGCCTATGGGGACTTGGAGCATTGTGGTTGGACCACGGAGGAAGAAGAAGACTATGGGCCTAGGGGAAAGGAGGAGATGAGCTCAAATGAAGATGAAGTCCCACTACCTCAACCTGGGGACATGCATGTGGAGTTCAAAAAGTCAAGGCTCCCCAACAAAGCAAAGGAACCTAAGATCGAGTTTATCCCTTTTCGCCTCTTGCAGGAGAACAAACAAGAACTTTGCAAAAAGGTATTAAGCCTTGAGTAGGAGATCGGTGGCCTAAGGGAGCAAAATTCTATCCTCAAGCGCAAATTAAGGAACATGGACGACAAGCCCACATCATCAACAACTCCATCATCACCACCTCCGAGGAAGGAGACATAAACACATGGGTATGGGCACTCCCCTTGGCATCTGCCAAGCTTGGGGGAGTGCACCGGTATCGTATCACCATCACACTTTTATCTTTACCGTTTGTCTTAGTTCGATCCTTTTGGTAATATCTTGATCTAGTTAAATAAAGTTTTAGTATGATCTAGTTTTGAGTTTTGCTTTATGATCCTTCTATGTAATCGAGTCCGTGAGCTATATATAGTAAAGATTAGTGTTGAGTCAAGGGCTTGATTATCTTACTATGATCTTGAGGGAGTAAAATAAAAGAGAAAGAATAAAAATAAATAAAGAGATCATATGGATCTTATGGAGAGTAATGACTTCACATATAAATAGTATGATGAATAAAAGTTGTTGAGAGTTGACAAACATACTTTTGGTCATCGTTGCAATTAATAGGAAGTAATAAAGAAAGAGAGGTTTTCACATATAAATATACTATCTTGGACATCTTTTATGATTGTGATAACTCATAAAAATATGACATGCTAAAGAGTTGATGTTGGACAAGGAAGACAACGTAATGGGTTATGTTTTCTTACATCTGAAATAAATTATATTGTCATGGATCATCCAACATGTTGAGCTTGCCTTTCCCTCTCATGCTAGCCAAATTCTTTGCACCAAGTAGAGATACTACTTGTGCTTCCAAATATCCTTAAACCCAGTTTTGCCATGAGAGTCCACCATATCTACCTATGGATTGAGTAAGATCCTTCAAGTAAGTTGTCATCGTTGCAAGCAATAAAAATTGCTCTCTAAATATGTATGATTTATTAGTGGGGAGAAAATAAGCTTTATACGATCTGGTGATGTGTAAGAAATAAAAGCAACAGACTGCATAATAAAGGTCCATATCACAAGTGGCAATATAAAGTGACGTTCTTTCGCATTAAGATTTTGTGCATCCAACCATGAAAGCACATGACAACCTCTGCTTCTCGCTGCAAAGGGCCTATCTTTTTATTCTTGCCTTATACTTCATTCAAGAGTCTTGGTGATCTTCACCTTTCCTTTTTACATTTTATCCTTTGGCAAGCACAATGTGTTGGAAAGATCCTGATATATATAGCTAATTGGATGTGAGTTTTCATGAACTATTATTGTTGACATTACCCTTGAGGTAAAAGGTTGGGAGGCAAAACTATAAGCCCCTATCTTTCTCTGTGTCTGATTAAAACTTCATACCCATAAATATTGCGTGAGTGTTAGCAATTGTGAAAGACTAAATGATAGTTGAGTATGTGGAATTGCTGAAAAGCTCTTATATTGACTCTTTCTGATGTTATGATAAATTGCAATTGCTTCAATGACTGCGATTATAGTTTGTTAGTTCTCAATGAAGTTTATGATTCATACTTGAAATTGTGAATGAATTATTACTTTAGCATAAGAAATCATATGACAATATTTATATATGTTGCTATTATAAGAATGATCATGATGCCCTCATGTCCGTATTTTATTTTTATCAACACCTCTATCTCTAAACATGTGGACATATTTATCAATATCGGCTTTCGCTTGAGGACAAGTGAGGTCTTAGCTTGGGGGAGTTGATACATCCATATTGCATCATGCTTTTATATCGATATTTATTGCATTATGGGCTGTTATTACACATTATGTCACAATACTTATGCCTATTCTCTCTTAATTTACAAGGTTTACATGAAGAGGGAGAATGTTGGGAGCTGGAATTCCGGGCTGGAAAAGGAGCAAATATTAGAGACTATTCTGCACAACTCCAAAAGTCTTGAAACTTCACGGGAGCAAGTTACAGAATATAAAAAATATTGGGCGAAAGAAGTACCAGAGGGGGGCCACCCACCATCCACGAGGGTGGGGGGCACGCCCTACCCTCTGGGCGCGCCCCATGCCTCGTAGGCCCCCTAGCAGCCCTCTGATTCCCATCTTATGCTATATGAAGTCTTTCATTGAGGAAAAAATCATAAGCTATCTCACGGGACGAAACTCCGCCGCCACAAGGCGGAACCTTGGCAGAACCAACCTAGGGCTCTGGCGGAGCTGTTCTGTCGGGGAAACTTCCCCCCGGGAGGGGGAAATCATCACCGTCGTCATCACCAATGATCCTCTTGTTGGGGAACGTAGTAATTTCAAAAAAATTCCTACGCACACGCAAGATCATGGTGATGCATAGCAACGAGAGGGGAGAGTGTGATCTACGTACCCTTGTAGATCGACAACGGAAGCGTTTGGTTGATGTAGTCGTACGTCTCCATGGCCCGACCGATCAAGCACCGAAACTACGGCACCTCTGAGTTCTAGCACACGTTCAACTCGATGACGATCCCTGGACTCCGATCCAGCAAAGTGTCGGGGAAGAGTTCCGTCAGCACGATGGCGTGGTGACGATCTTGATGTACTACTATCGCAGGGCTTCGCTTAAGCACCGCTACAATATTATCGAGGACTATGGTGGAAGGGGGCACCGCACACGGCAAAGAATATGATCACGTGGATCAACTTGTGTGTCTCTGGGGTGCCCCTGCCTCCGTATATAAAGGTTCAAGAGGGGGAGGCCGGCCGACCATCATAGGGCACGCCAGGAGGAGTCCTACTCCCTCCAGGAGTAGGACTTGTCCCCCAATCCTAGTTGGAATAGGATTCGCGAGGTGGGAAAAGAGGGAGAGAGAAGGAGGGGGGCGCCGGCCCCCTCTCTCCTTGTCCTATTCGGACTAGGGGGAGGGGCATGCGGCCCAGCCTGGCCGCCTCTCCTCTTCTTCCACTAAGGCCCACTAAGCCCATATAGCTCCCGGGGGGTTCCGGTAACCTCCCGGTACTCCGGTAAAATCCCGATTTCACCCGGAACACTTCCGATATCCAAACATAGGCTTCCAATATATAAATCTTTATGTCTCGACCATTTCGAGACTCCTCATCATGTCCGTGATCTCATCCGGGACTCCAAACAACCTTCGGTACACCAAAACGTATAAACTCATAACATAACTGTCATCGAAACCTTAAGCGTGCGGACCCTACGGGTTCGAGAACAATGTAGACATGACCGAGACACGTCTCCGGTCAATAACCAATAGCGGAACCCGGATGCTCATATTGGTTCCTACATATTCTATGAAGATCTTTTATTGGTCAGACCGCATAACAACATACGTTGTTCCCTTTGTCATCGGTATGTTACTTGCCCGAGATTCGACCGTCGGTATCCAATACCTAGTTCAATCTCGTTACCGGCAAGTCTCTTTACTTGTTCCATAATACATCATCCCGCAACTAACTCATTAGTTGCAATGCTTGCAAGGCTTAAGTGATGTGCATTACCGAGAAGGCCCAGAGATACCTCTCCGACGATCGGAGTGACAAATCCTAATCTCGAAATACGTCAACCCAACATGTACCTTTGGAGACAACTGTAGAGTACCTTTATAATCACCCAATTACATTGTGACGTTTGGTAGCACATAAAGTGTTCCTCCAGCACACGGGAGTTACATAATCTCATAGTTATAGGAACATGTATAAGTCATGAAGAAAGCTATAGCAACATACTAAACGATGGGATGCTAAGCTAATGGAATGGGTCATGTCAATCAGATCATTCAACTAATGATGTGATCCCGTTTAATCAAATGACAACTCTTTGTCCATGGTAAGGAAACATAACCATCTTTGATTAACGAGCTAGTCAAGTAGAGGCATACTAGTGACACTCTATTTGTCTATGTATTCACACATGTATTATGTTTCCGGTTAATACAATTCTAGCATGAATAATAAACTTTTATCATGATATAAGGAAATAAATAATAACTTTATTATTGCCTGTAGGGCATATTTCCTTCAGTCCCCCACTTGCACTAGAGTCAATAATCTAGATTACACAGTAATGATTTTAACACCCATGGAGCTTTGGTGCTGATCATGTTTTGCTCGTGGAAGAGGCTTAGTCAACGGGTCTGCTACATTCAGCTCGGTATGTATCTTGCAAATCTCTATGTCTCCCACCTGGACTAGATCCCGGATGGAATTGAAGCGTCTTTTGATGTGCTTGGTTCTTTTGTGAAATCTGGATTCCTTCGCCAAGGCAATTGCACCAGTATTGTCACAAAAGATTTTCATTGGACCCGATGCACTAGGTATGACACCTAGATTGGATATGAACTCCTTCATCCAGACTCCTTCGTTTGCTGCTTTCGAAGCAGCTATGTACTCCGCTTCACATGTAGATCCCGCCACGACGCTTTGTTTAGAACCGCACCAACTGACAGCTCCATCGTTTAATGTAAACACGTATCCGGTTTGCGATTTAGAATCGTCCGGATCAGTGTCAAAGCTTGCATCAACGTAACCGTTTACGATGAGCTCTTTGTCACCTCCATATATGAGAAACATATCCTTAGTCCTTTTCAGGTATTTCAGGATGTTCTTGACCGCTGTCCAGTGATCCACTCCTGGATTACTTTGGTACCTCCCTGCTAAACTTATAGCAAGGCACACATCAGGTCTGGTACACAGCATTGCATACATTATAGAGCCTATGGCTGAAGCATAGGGATCATCTTTCATTTTCTCTCTATCTTCTGCAGTGGTCGGGCATTGAGTCTGACTCAACTTCACACCTTGTAACACAGGCAAGAACCCTTTCTTTGCTTGATCCATTTTGAACTTCTTCAAAATCTTGTCAAGGTATGTGCTTTGTGAAAGTCCAATTAAGCGTCTTGATCTATCTCTATAGATCTTTATGCCTAATATGTAAGCAGCTTCACCGAGGTCTTTCATTGAAAAACTCTTATTCAAGTATCCCTTTATGCTATCCAGAAATTCTATATCATTTCCAATCAGTAATATGTCATCCACATATAATATCAGAAGTGCTACAGAGCTCCCACTCACTTTCTTGTAAATACAAGCTTCTCCAAAAGTCTGTATAAAACCAAATGCTTTGATCACACTATCAAAGCGTTTATTGCAACTCCGAGAGGCTTGCACCAGTCCATAAATGGATCGCTGGAGCTTGCACACTTTGTTAGCTCCCTTTGGATCGACAAAACCTTCCGGTTGCATCATATACAACGCTTCTTCCAGAAACCCATTCAGGAATGCAGTCTTGACATCCATCTGCCAAATTTCATAATCATAAAATGCGGCAATTGCTAACATGATTCGGACAGACTTAAGCATCGCTACGGGTGAGAAGGTCTCATCGTAGTCAACCCCTTGAACTTGTCGAAAACCTTTTGCGACAAGTCGAGCTTTGTAGACAGTAACATTACCGTCAGCGTCAGTCTTCTTCTTAAAGATCCATTTATTCTCAATTGCTTGCCGATCAACGGGCAAGTCAACCAAAGTCCATACTTTGTTCTCATACATGGATCCCATCTCAGATTTCATGGCTTCAAGCCATTTTGCGGAATCTGGACTCACCATCGCTTCTTCATAGTTCGTAGGTTCATCATGATCTAGTAGCATGATTTCCAGAACAGGATTACCGTACCACTCTGGCGAGGATCTGACTCTGGTTGATCTACGAGGTTCAGTAGTATCTTGTCCTGAAGTTTCATGATCATTATCATCAGCTTCCTCACTAATTGGTGTAGGTGTCGCAGAAACAGGTTTCTGTGATGTACTACTTTCCAATAAGGGAGCAGGTATAGTTACCTCGTCAAGTTCTACTTTCCTCCCACTCGCTTCTTTTGAGAGAAACTCCTTCTCTAGAAAGGATCCATTCTTAGCATTGAATGTCTTGCCTTCGGATCTGTGATAGAAGGTGTACCCAACAGTCTCCTTTGGGTATCCTATGAAGACACATTTCTCCGATTTGGGTTCGAGCTTATCAGGTTGAAGCTTTTTCACATAAGCATCGCAGCCCCAAACTTTAAGAAACGACAACTTTGGTTTCTTGCCAAACCATAGTTCATAAGGTGTCGTCTCAACAGATTTTGATGGTGCCCTATTTAACGTGAATGCGGCCGTCTCTAAAGCATAACCCCAAAATGATAGCGGTAAATCAGTAAGAGACATCATAGATTGCACCATATCTAGTAAAGTACGATTATGGCATTCAGACACACCATTACGCTGTGGTGTTCCGGGTGGCGTGAGTTGCGAAACTATTCCGCATTGTTTCAAATGTATACCAAACTCGTAACTCAAATATTCTCCTCCACGATCAGATCATAGAAACTTTATTTTCTTGTTACGATGATTTTCAACTTCACTCTGAAATTCTTTGAACTTTTCAAATGTTTCAGACTTATGTTTCATTAAGTAGATATACGCATATCTACTTAAGTCATCTGTGAAGGTGAGAAAATAACGATATCCGCCACGAGCCTCAATATTCATCGGACCACATACATCTGTATGTATGATTTCCAACAAATCTGTTGCTCTCTCCATAGTACCGGAGAACGGTGTTTTAGTCATCTTGCCCATGAGGCACGGTTCGCAAGTACCAAGTGATTCATAATCAAGTGGTTCCAAAAGTCCATCAGTATGGAGTTTCTTCATGCGCTTTATACCGACATGACCTAAACGGCAGTGCCACAAATAAGTTGCACTATCATTATCAACTCTGCATCTTTTGGCTTCAACATTATGAATATGTGTGTTACTACTATCGAGATTCATCAAAAATAGACCACTCTTCAAAGGTGCATGACCATGAAAGATATTACTCATATAAATAGAACAACCATTATTCTCTGATTTAAATGAATAACCGTCTCACATTAAACAAGATCCAGATATAATGGTCATGCTCAACGCTGGCACCAAATAACAATTATTTAGGTCTAATACTAATCCCGAAGGTAGATGTAGAGGTAGCGTGCCGACCGCGATCACATCGACTTTGGAACCATTTCCCACGCACATCGTCACCTCGTCCTTTGCCAGTGTTCGCTTAATCTGTAGTCCCTGTTTCGAGTTGCAAATATTAGCAACAGAATCAGTATCAAATACCCAGGTGCTACTGCGAGCTCTAGTAAGGTACACATCAATAACATGTATATCACATATACCTTTGTTCACCTTGCCATCCTTCTTATCTGCCAAATATTTGGGGCAGTTCCGCTTCCAGTGACCAGTCTGCTTGCAGTAGAAGCACTCAGTTTCAGGCTTAGGTCCAGACTTGGGTTTCTTCTCTTGAGCAGCAACTTGCTTGGTGTTCTTCTTGAAGTTCCCCTTCTTCTTCCCTTTGCCCTTTTTCTTGAAACTAGTGGTCTTGTTGACCATCAACACTTGATGCTCCTTTTTGATTTCTACCTCCGCAACTTTCAGCATTGCGAAGAGCTCGGGAATAGTCTTACTCATCCCTTGCATATTATAGTTCATCACGAAGCTCTTGTAGCTTGGTGGCACTGATTGGAGAATTCTGTCAATGACGCAATCATCTGGAAGATTAACTCTCATCTGAATCAAGTGATTATTATACCCAGACATTTTGAGTATATGCTCACTGACAGAACTGTTCTCCTCCATCTTGCACTATAGAACTTATTGGAGACTTTATATCTCTCAATCCGGGCATTTGCTTGAAATATTAACTTCAACTCCTGGAACATCTCATATGCTCCATGATGTTCAAAACGTCATTGAAGTCCTGATTCTAAGCCGTAAAGCATGGCACACTGAACTATCGAGTAGTCATCAGCTTTGCTCTGCCAGACGTTCGTAACATCTGGTGTTGCTCCAGCAGCAGGCCTGGCACCCAGCGATGCTTCCAGGACGTAATTCTTCTGTGCAGCAATGAGGATAATCCTCAAGTTACGGACCCAGTCCGTGTAATTGCTACCATCATCTTTCAACTTTGCTTTCTCAAGGAACGCATTAAAATTCAACGGAACAACAGCACGGGCCATCTATCTGCAATCAAACATACATAAGCAAGATACTATCAGGTACTAAGTTCATGATAAATTTAAGTTCAATTAATCAAATTACTTAAAGAACTCCCACTTAGATAGACATCCCTCTAATCCTCTAAGTGATCACGTGATCCAAATCAACTAAACCATAACCGATCATCACGTGAAATGGAATAGCTTTCAATGGTGAACATCGCTATGTTGATCATATCTACTATATGATTCACGCTCGATCTTTCGATCTCAGTGTTCCGAGGCCATATCTGCATATGCTAGGCTTGTCAAGTTTAACCTGAGTATTCTGCGTGTGCAAAACTGGCTTGCACCCGTTGTAGATGGACGTAGAGCTTATCACACCCGATCATCACGTGGTGTCTGGGCACGACGAACTTTGGCAACGGTGCATACTCAGGGAGAACACTTTTATCTTGATAATTTAGTGAGAGATCATCTTATAATGCTACCGTCAATCAAAGCAAGATAAGATGCATAAAAGATAAACATCACATGCAATCAATATAAGTGATATGATATGGCCATCATCATCTTGTAGCGACCCGACCTGAATGGATCAAGTCTACTGTGCTCCGGTGTCATCCCTGGCTCAGTAATGCTGACACCACATAGTACATCGAAGAATTTATAGCAGAGTGGCAATCACACACTTATTACATCGTTGTCTCAAAAGAGAACTTATTACAATAATATGGCTTAAGGCCATCTAATATCGATAACAGCGGAAGACTTGGAAGGTAAATGGGTCCATCAACTCCAACGGCATCACTGAGTATAGAACCACGACCTAAAAGTACCTTAATCATCGTCTGAAAAGTCTGCAACATTAACGTTGCAGCCCGAAACGGGTCAGCACATGGAATATGCTGGCAAGGTAACACATAGAGAGTAATGGAATGAAACAGCTATACTATATGCATATTTGGCTGGTGGAAAGCTCTATGGTTACTGTTTTGCGTAAAGCCAATTTTTCCCTACTGCAAAGGAATAAATTTATTTAACTATCATGGTGGTTGTTAAACATTGAGAATGGTTGACAGCATTCTCAATCCCAATTAAAAGAAATCATTAAAACCCAACAATATTAATTAGAAGTAACATGATGAGATTCACATGATATTCAAGTACTAGATACTCAAGATGTCCATAACCGGGGACACGGCTAATCATGATTAGTTTGTTACACTCTGCAGAGGTTTGCACACTTTTCCCCACAAGACTCGATCGCCTCCGTTGGATTTCTCGCACTACTGGTGTTTGAGAAACGGATGACCGAGACACAGTCTTTCAGAAGCACTAGCACCTTACGATGGATAGACCGGTACACCTACTTTCCCCTACATCTGCTAGTCTACCCTGTAAGAGTTCGCACGACTTAGTCAACTATGCCAGAGCCCATAATGGCTTGTGGCTGCACATGTAAGTATTTAGCATGAAAGATCTTATGATCCCTTTGAGCCTGGGTGGCGGTCCAAAATAAAACAGGCAAGTCCTGATAGACATCAGGTGCCTCAATCCACCCAGATGTGTGTTTAAGTTGACACCTTAGATAAACCCTTAAAATTATCACACTCACATCTGTCATGGAAATCACTCACCCAATCCACGTCTACTAGCATAACATGGCATAATAAGCAAACGTAGAAGTAACTCCCAAAGGTTTCATAATAAATAGGTAATAGGTACTACCTCATCTACTTCCCATCCCACAATTTAATTAGATCCTAATCATGCAATGTGTGAGGATTGATCTAATGCAATAAAACTGGGTTGTAGAAAAGGTATGATCAAAGTGTTACTTGCCTTGCTGATGATCCGCGAGTCCTAGAGATTCGAAGTAACAGGCGGCGCAATCCGGGTAATCTATCGCGGACAAACAACAAGCATACAATAAATACTCATCTAATGCACAGGTAAAACTCGAACAAGAGATCGAACCAGATAGTTCAACTTAAGAACTCCGGTTGCAAAGAGAGAAAGAACCGAACAAAGAAACCGAAAACAAACGGCGGAAGAAAACAACTCGGTTCTAGCAAGTTGAAACTAGGTCAAATTTTACCGTAGCAAAAACTTGTTTAAGTTGATTAGTCAGAACGGCGGTTTCGAAACGAAACTCCAGGCGCTTGAATCACCTGATTCCGATAAACGAGCGAGAAAATATACTAGAATGAAGATCGGATCTAAGATCGCGATCGCGGAATAAATCCGACGAAAAGAAAAAGAAGAACGGTTAAACGAACGGACGTTCATTAACCTAGAAGAATCCGGTGATCACGTTCGTTAGGACGAACGGTCCGGCGAACGGTCTCGAGGCAACTAAACCAGAAAAGAAGACGAATCCGATCTAGGGTTTCGAGAAAAGAAAACCGAACGAAAAACCGATCTAGAAAACCTGAACGGTTTAGAAATGAACTGGAAAGAAAACGAATTGGAAGGAAATAAAGAATCGGAACGGTTTATAAGAAAAACCGAACCGAGGGAATAAAGAGAGACGCGGGGCAACCTCGGCGAGGCTCCGACAAACGGCGGCGTTGGGCGGCAGCGGCGATGCACAAGGGCGGCGGCGGCGGCGGTGACGCAGGGCGGCGGCGGCGCGGCACTAGGGCGGCGGCGGCTCTAGGGCGCGGTGCGGCTTGGGGGCGTGGGGTGAGGGGCTTGGGGTTTGGTGTGGGTTTAGAGGGGGGGTGAGTATTTATATAGGTGAGGGGGAGGGTTTGCTTGGGGGAGGGGGGCAAGAAATAAGAGAAGGAGAGGGAGATTGGAGTTGGAGTCCTAGAAGGACTCTAGGGCGGCGGCGCACAAGGCAGGCGGCTGCCTGGCGCTAGGCGCGGCGCGGCGCTGGCATGGGAGCCTGGCGCGGCCGGTTGGGCCTTTGGCCCAGGGTGCTGCGGGATTTTTTAAATGGTTTCGCGCGCAGAAAAACAAAAGAAAAGAGAACTAAACGAACTACAAAACTTCTAAAGTAAATTTTCCCCGACTCCTAAAAATGAGTCGAACAAAATGAACTTTTCTCCGGGCCTAAAATGCAAATTTTGAAAACGCGCATTTTTCCCTATCCAAATAAAAGGCAAATGAAACTTCGACAAAACCAATGATCCTCTTTTCGAAATTTGAGAAAACTCAAATATGAAAATGACGAAATCTCCAACTCTCTCCGTGGGTCCTTGAGTTGCGTGAAATTTCTAGGATCGGCAAAATGCAAGAAAATATGATATGCATGATGATCTAGTGTATAACATTCCAAATTGAAAATTTGGGATGTTACAAACCTACCCCCCTTAAGATGAATCTCGCCCTCGAGATTTGGGTTGGCTAGAAAATAGGTGAGGGTGGTCCTTGAGCAAATCTTCTTCTCTCTCCCAAGTGGCTTCATCCTCTGAGTGGTGGTTCCACTGAACTTTGCAAAACTTGATAACCTTGCTGCGGGTAACCCTACTGGCATAATCGAGAATCTTGACTGGTTTCTCTTCATACGTTAGGTCGTCCTTCAACTGAATCGCTTCAAGTGGTACTGTGTCTCTTAGCGGTACCTCCGCCATCTCGGCGTGACATTTCTTCAGCTGAGAAACATGGAATACATCATGAACTCCTGACAGTCCCTCTGGTAATTCCAACTTATAAGCGACTTCTCCCATACGTTGCAAGATCTTATATGGTCCAACGAAACGTGGTGCTAATTTTCCCTTAACTTCAAAGTGCTTAACTCCTTGAAGTGGGGATACTCGGAGATACACCCTGTCTCCGGTTTCGTAAACTGTCTTCTTGCGTTTAGAATCTGCGTAGCTCTTCTGCCTAGACTGGGCTACCTTGAGCCTATCGCGAATCAACTTCACCTTCTTTTTAGACTCCTTAATCAAATCGGGTCCAAAGAACTGACGGTCTCCAACTTCGTCCCATGACAATGGTGTCCTGCACCTCCTTCCGTACAAAGCTTCAAAAGGTGCCATCTTCAAACTGGTTTGGTAACTGTTGTTATAAGAAAATTCCGCATACGGCGAGTTATCGTCCAACTAGATCCATAATCTAGTGCACAAGCTCTCAGCATATCTTCCAAAATCTGATTGACTCTCTCGGTTTGTCCATCTGTCTGCGGATGAAAAGCGGTGCTAAACTCTAGCCTGGTTCCTAAAGTTTCATGCAACTGATTCCAAAACTTTGAGGTAAATTGGGTTCCTCTGTCTGATACAATACTCCTCGGAACTCCATGCAAACAAATGATCCTAGTCATGTATATCTTTGCCAACTTAGCACTAGTGTAAGTGGTCTTAACTGGAATGAAATGTGCTACCTTCGTCAAATGATCAACTACTACCCATATCGAGTCATATCCTGCCTTCGTCTTGGGTAGTCCTGTGATAAAATCCATGCCTATCTTATCCCACTTCCATTCGGGTATCGGCAATGGTTGCAACAATCCGGCTGGCTTCTGATGTTCTGCCTTCACTCTATGACATACGTCACAAACTGCTACATAGGCTGCAATATCCTTCTTCATTCCGGTCCACCAGAATGTCTCCTTCAAATCCAAATACATCTTGGTATTTCCTGGGTGAATCGAATATGGTGAATCATGTGCCTCTTGTAGAATCAACTTCCTGATCTCCGGGTCATTTGGCACATAAACACGGTCCTCAAACCATAGGGTATCGTGCTCATCCTCAAAAAATCCCTTTGCTTTTCCTTTGCTTAGTTTCTCCTTTATAGAAGCAATTTCCTTGTCAGATTTCTGAGCTTCTCTGATTTTATCCATCAATATTGACTGAATCTCCAATGCTGCCACATAGCGTTTCAGAACTATCTCTAAACTTAGCTCACGAAGGTTTTTTTGATAACTCCTTGGGTATTTCTCCCGTCATTAACGTATTAACATGGCTCTTACAGCTCAATGCGTCAGCCACTACATTAGCTTTTCCGGGATGGTAATACAATCTCATATCATAATCCTTGATGAGCTCCAACCATCTCCTTTGTCTGAGATTCAACTCCTTCTGCGTGAAAATGTACTTCAAACTCTTGTGATCCGTGTACACCTCACAATGATTTCCAACGAGAAAATGTCTCCATGTCTTCAATGCATGCACTACGGCTGCTAACTCCAAATCATGTGTGGCATAATTCAACTCATGAGGCTTCAGTTGTCGTGAAGCATACGAAACAACTCTTCCTTCCTGCATAAGCACTGCTCCACGTCTTCGACGTGAAGCATCGCAATACACCTCATAATCCTTGGTCTAATCTGGCAAAATCAACACTGGTGAGGTAACCAAACGTTTCTTCAACTCCTGGAAACTAGCCTCACACTCCTCAGTCCAATTGAACTTAGTATCCTTCTTCAACAACTCCGTCATAGGCTTCGCAATCTTTGAAAAATTCTCAATGAATATCCGGTAGTATCCTGCGAGTCCAAGAAAACTCCAGATCTCTCCAACTGTCATTGGTGCTTCCCATTCGGTTACGGTCTCAACCTTTGCGGGGTCAACTGCTATCCCTTCTCCGGATATAACGTGTCCGAGGAATCCTACTTCCTTCAACCAAAACTCACATTTGCTAAATTTGGCATATAATTGATGTTCCCTTAGTTTCTCCAAAACCAAACGCAAATGTTCCTTATGCTCTTCTTCATTCTTCGAATAAACCAGGATATCATCAATGAACACTACGACGAACTTATCCAAAAACTCCATAAACACTTTGTTCATCAGGTTCATAAAATAGGCAGGCGCGTTAGTCAATCCAAATGACATAACGGTATACTCATACAATCCATATCTTGTGGTGAATGTTGTCTTAGGAATATCCTGTTCTCGAATCTTCAACTGGTGGTACCCTGATCACAAATCGATCTTGGAAAACACTTTAGCTCCTTGCAAATGATCAAACAGATCATTTATCATTGGCAGTGGGTGCTTGTTCTTGATGGTTACTTCATTCAATCCACGGTAATCAACAACCATCCGTAACGATCCATCCTTCTTCTCCACTAGAAGTACGGGTGATCCCCAAGGCAAAGAACTTGGGCGTATGTAACCTTTCTCCAATAACTCCTTAATCTGATTCTTTATTTCTACCAAATCCTTTGCAGGCATCCTGTACGGTCTCTTTGATATTGGGCCTGTACCTGGCAACAACTCAATCAGAAACTCAATGTCTCTATCCGGTGGCATGCCTTGCGATTCTTCAGGAAATACATCAGGAAAATCCTTTACCACTGGTACTTCCTCCTGCACAACTCTTGTTAGGAAATTTATTTGTGTCCTATTTGGCACATGCCGGGATACATACTTGATCCTTCTTCCTTCTGGCGTTGTAAGCAAAATTGACTTACTAGCACAATCGATGTTTCCTCCATACATCGACAGCCAATCCATACCAAGAATTACATCCAAACCTTGGGATTCCAGAATAATCAAATCTATTGGGAAAACATGCCTTCCTATGCTTAATGGCACTTGAAAACATCCTTGACTAGCCATGTATTCTGCTCCTGGCGAACTTACTAGCATAGGTGTTTTAAGAATCCTAGTGGGTAGGCTACATTTTCCCACAAATCCCCTTGATATGTATGAATGCGATGCACCAGTATCAAAAAGAACGAGTGCGGTAAATGACTTAACCAAAAACTTACCGATTACTGCATCAGGCTGATCTTCAACCTCCTCCATGTTAACGTGGTTCACATGTCCCCTATTGAAAGGGTTCGGCTTCTTCCCTGAGCTTCCATTGCAATTTCCATTCTGGCCTTCAGGACATTCATTGGCATAATGTCTGGTCTTGGAACACTTGAAACAGGTGACTTGACTCAGGTCTCTCTTGGATGGGGTTGATGGGGTGGTACGGTTCTGGCCGTTGCTTCCTCCATTCCCATTACCATTCTTGTAGCCATTGTGGTTGTGCGAACTACCTCCTCCATGGGTATGCTGAAACTGAAATCCCGATTTAGGGGTAAAGCGGGGCTTCTGTTGGGCTCCAGAGTTATACTTCCCCTGTCCATACTTCCTCTTGCGGTTCTCAATCTGCTGTTGCTTCCCTTCAATCATGATGGCACGATCTACCAACTCCTGGTAGTTGTTGAAACTTGCTACCATCAACTACATGCTTAACTCATCATTCAATCCTTCCAGAAACTTCTCCTGCTTAGCTACATCCGTAGTAACGTCATCTGGGGCATAACGTGCTAGCTTGTTGAAGTCGTCAATGTACTGGCCAACTGTCCTTCCTCCTTGGCGTAAGTTGCGAAACTCACGCTTCTTCATGGCCATAGCTCCTGCTGAAACATGTGCAGTGCGGAAAGCTTGCTGGAACTGATCCCATGTGACAGTGTCAACTGGGAAAGTGGCTGTGAAATTCTCCCACCATGCTGCCGCGGGTCCTTCAAGCTGATGTGTGGCAAACTTCACTTTCTCACCATCCATGCATCCTGCAGTGGTCAACTCCCTTCCTATCTTGCAGAGCCAATCGTCTGCTACTATCGGCTCGATGCTACTAGAAAACACCGGCGGATTTAGCCTAAGGAAACGGGCTAAGTGGTCAATAGGGGGTGGTGGTGGTGGTGGGTTGTTGTTGTTGTTGTTGTTGTTGTTCTGCTGGTTCTGGACTAGCATCTGCATCAATTGATTCTGTTGCTGGATCAACTGAGTGAGCTCCGGTGGAAATCCATTGTCACGTCTTGGAGGCATCTGAGGGTTTAGAAAAGAAGAGATATAAGAATAGAATGAGGTCTAAAGAGAAAACACTACCCCAATGCACATGAGCAAATTCACACAAAATCACTTCATTCAATCAAACAAGGGCTTACAATCGATCTAGCTATCGCAAAAGTGCTCGAACTATAGTGTTTACATGGGGGGAAATACTACTAATAGTTGGTGGTCATCTAGAAATTTGAACCGATGGAAGACTCCATGATGTCCGCTCTAGCTTCGTCTTCAAAGTCGGGTTCACTTGGATCCGGATCGGTGTCGTCGATGATGATGTAGTTGTCCGGACATGCGATGTACATGTCTTCCTTCCTGGATGCTAACTCCCTCTTGAGTTCTTCAATCTCTTGCTTAAGATCGACGTTGTGTCTTGCTAGAGCTACGATCTCGTCCATGTAGTCCTTGCGTGTAGCCTTCAGTTCTCCTTCTAGCTCGATGATCCTAGCCTTCGCATTCTTCAACTCTATCATATCATTGCACATCTGGTTCTCGTGGCGTCGAATGTGCTGGTTTAACTCCTGGATAAAAGCTGCAATGGATCTATCCTTCTTGGTGCTGACTAACTCCCATTGTTCATCTCGGCGTCCGCAAATCTGGTAGATGGTGTCCTTGAGGTCTTCTTGATAAACTTCTCCAATGCGTCCTATGGTGATATGAGCTGCCATGTTCTTTCCTAGGCTCCAAGTTGGTGCATTGAAAACACTATCTATGGTCTTCGTGATTGGCGCGAATGTCCTTCCCAGAACGTGAGCTTGAATCTTCCAGCGCTCCTTTTCAGACAGAGTGGCATTGAAGGTTCCCGTGAAGCTTGGTAATCCAATGTTTAGGTACTTGGTGACTTCCTTCAAGTGAAATCCAAAAGGTGTGCCTTCATCTGGTTGAGCGTACTTAATCTTTGCGTCCTTCATCCTAAGGAGTAGAAAAGATGAGGAGTTAGAAAATGATGAGAGAATAGTGATCTATGGCTTTAACTAAGTGGTCGTGTCCTATAGTCAGAGTGTGCTCTAATACCATCTCTGTAGTGACCCGACCCGAATGGATCAAGTCTACTATGCTCCGGTGTCATCCCTGGATCAGTAATGCTGACACCACACAGTACATCGAAGGATTTATAGCAGAGTGGCAATCACACACTCATTACATCGTTGTCTCAAAAGAGAACTTATTACAATAATATGGCTTAAGGCCATCTAATATTGATAACAACGGAAGACTTGGAAGGTAAATGGGTCCATCAACTCCAACGACATCACTGAGTATAGAACCACGACCTAAAAGTACCTTAATCGTCGTCTGAAAAGTCTGCAACATTAACGTTGCAGCCCAAAACGGGTCAGCACATGGAATATGCTGGCAAGGTAACACATAGAGAGTAATGGAATGAAACAGCTATACTATATGCATATTTGTCTGGTGGAAAGCTCTATGGTTACTGTTTTGCGTAAAGCCAATTTTTCCCTACTGCAAAGGAATAAATTTATTTAACTATCATGGTGGTTGTTAAACATTGAGAATGGTTGACAGCATTCTCAATCCCAATTAAAAGTAATCATTAAAACCCAACAATATTAATTAGAAGTAACATGATGAGATTCACATGATATTCAAGTACTAGATACTCAAGATGTCCATAACCGGGGACACGGCTAATCATGATTAGTTTGTTACACTCTGCAGAGGTTTGCGCACTTTTCCCCACAAGACTCGATCGCCTCCGTTGGATTTCTCGCACTACTGGTGTTTGAGAAACGGATGACCGAGACACAGTCTTTCAGAAGCACTAGCACCTTACGATGGATAGACCGGTACACCTACTTTCCCCTACATCTTCTAGTCTACCCTGTAAGAGTTCGCACGACTTAGTCAACTATGCTAGAGCCCATAATGGCTTGTGGCTGCACACGTAAGTATTTAGCACGAAAGATCTTATGATCCCTTTGAGCCTGGGTGGCGGTCCAAAATAAAACAGGAAAGTCCTGATAGACATCAGGTGCCTCAATCCACCCAGATGTGTGTTTAAGTTGCCACCTTAGATAAACCCTTAAAATTATCACACTCACATCTGTCATGGAAATCACTCACCCAATCCACGTCTACTAGCATAGCATGGCATAATAAGCAAACGTAGAAGTAACTCCCAAAGGCTTCATAATAAACAGGTAATAGGTACTACCTCATCTACTTCCCATCCCACAATTTAATTAGATCCTAATCATGCAATGTGTGAGGATTGATCTAATGCAATAAAACTGGGTTGTAGAAAAGGTATGATCAAAGTGTTACTTGCCTTGCTGATGATCCGCGAGTCCTAGAGATTCGAAGTAACAGGCGGTGCAATCCTGGTAATCTATCGCGGACAAACAACAAGCATACAATAAATACTCATCTAATGCACAGGTAAAACTCAAACAAGAGATCAAACCAGATAGTTCAACTTAAGAACTCCGGTTGCAAAGAGAGAAAGAACCGAACAAAGAAACCGAAAACAAACGGCGGAAGAAAACAACTCGGTTCTAGCAAGTTGAAACTAGGTCAAATTTTACCGTAGCAAAAACTTGATTAAGTTGATTAGTCGGAATGGCGGTTTCGAAATGAAACTCCAGGCGCTTGAATCACCTGATTCCGATAAACGAGCGAGAAAATAGACTAGAACGAAGATCGGATCTGAGATCGCGATCGTGGAATAAATCCGACGAAAAGAAAAAGAAGAACGGTTAAACGAACGGACGTTTGTTAACCTAGAAGAATCCGGTGATCACGTTCGTTAGGACGAATGGTCCGGCGAACGGTCTCGAGGCAACTAAACCGGAAAAGAAGACGAATCCGATCTAGGGTTTCGAGAAAAGAAAACCGAACAAAAAACTGATCTAGAAAACCGGAACGGTTTAGAGATGAACCGGAAAGAAAACGAATCGGAAGGCAAGAAAAGAATCGGAACGGTTTATAAGAAAAACCGAACCGAGGGAATAAAGAGAGACGCGGGGCAACCTCGGCGAGGCTCCGGCGAACGGCGGTGTTGGCCGGCGGCGGCGATGCACAAGGGCGGCGGTGGCGGTGACGCAGGGCGGCGGCGGCAGTGATGCAGGGCGGCGGCGGCGCGGCATTAGGGCGGCGGCGGCTCTAGGGCGCGGCGCGGCTTGGGGGCGCGGGGTGAGGGGCTTGGGGGGTTTGGTGTGGGTTTAGAGGGGGGGGGATGAGTATTTATATAGGTGAGGGGGAGGGTTTGCTTGGGGGAGGGGGCAAGAAATAAGAGAAGGAGAGGGAGATTGGAGTTGGAGTCCTAGAAGGACTATAGGGCGGCGGCGCACAAGGCAGGCGGCGGCCTGGCTCTAGGTGCGGCGCGGCGCTGGCGCGGGAGCCTGGCGCGGTCGGCTGGGCCTTTGGCCCAGGGCGCTGCGGGATTTTTTTAAAACGGTTTCGCGCGCAGAAAAACAAAAGAAAAGAGAAGTAAACGAACTCCAAAACTTCTAAAGTAAATTTTCCCCGACTCCTAAAAATGAGTCGAACAAAATGAACTTTTCTCCGGGCCTAAAATGCAAATTTTGAAAACGCGCATTTTTCCCTATCCAAATAAAAGGCAAATGAAACTCCGACAAAACCAATGATCCTCTTTTCGAAATTTGAGAAAACTCAAATATGAAAATGACGAAATCTCCAACTGTCTCCATGGGTCCTTGAGTTGCGTGAAATTTCTAGGATCGGCAAAATGCAAGAAAATATGATATGCATGATGATCTAGTGTGTAACATTCCAAATTGAAAATTTGGGATGTTACACATCTTGTGCCTGTGATCTCCATCTCCGAAGCCCCGTCGTGATCACCATCATCACCGGCGCGACACCTTGATCTCCATCGTAGCATCGTTGTCGTCTCACCAATCTTATGCTTCCACGACTATCGCTACCGCTTAGTGATAAAGTAAAGCATTACAGCGCGATTGCATTGCATACAATAAAGCGACAACCATATGGCTCCTGCCAGTTGCCGATAACTCGATTACAAAACATGATCATCTCATACAATAAAATTTAGCATCATGTCTTGACCATATCACATCACAACATGCCCTGCAAAAACAAGTTAGACGTCCTCTACTTTGTTGTTGCAAGTTTTACGTGGCTGCTACGGGCTTAAGCAAGAACCAATCTTACCTACGCATCAAAAACACAACGATAGTTTGTCAAGTTGGTGCTGTTTTAACCTTTGCAAGGACCGGGCATAGCCACACTTGGTTCAACTAAAGTTGGAGAAACTATCACCCGCAAGCCACCTATGTGCAAAGCACGTCGGGAGAACCGGTCTCGCGTAAGCGTACGCGTAATGTCAGTCCGGGCCGCTTCGTCCAACAATACCGCCGAACCAAAGTATGACATGCTGGTAAGCAGTATGACTTATATCGCCCACAACTCACTTGTGTTCTACTCATGCATATAACATCAACACATAAAACCTAGGCTCGGATGCCACTGTTGGGGAACGTAGTAATTTCAAAAAAATTCCTACGCACACGCAAGATCATGGTGATGCATAGCAACGAGAGGGGAGAGTGTGATCTACGTACCCTTGTAGATCGACAACGGAAGCGTTTGGTTGATGTAGTCGTACGTCTCCACGGCCCGACCGATCAAGCACCGAAACTACGACACCTTCGAGTTCCAGCACACGTTCAGCTCGATGACGATCCCCGGACTCTGATCCAGCAAAGTGTCGGGGAAGAGTTCCGTCAGCACGACGGCGTGGTGACGATCTTGATGTACTACTGTCGCAGGGCTTTGCTTAAGCACCGCTACAATATTATCGAGGACTATGGTGGAAGGGGGCACTGCACACGGCTAAGAATATGATCACGTGGATCAACTTGTGTGTCTCTGGGGTGCCCCTGCCTCCGTATATAAAGGTTCAAGAGGGGGAGGCCGGCCGGCCATCATAGGGCGCGCCAGGAGGAGTCCTACTCCCTCTGGGAGTAGGACTTCTCCCCCAATCCTAGTTGGAGTTGGAATAGGATTCGCGAGGTGGGAAAAGAGGGAGAGAGAAGGAGGGGGCGCCGGCCCCCTCTCTCCTTGTCCTATTCGGACTAGGGGGGAGGGGCGCGCGGCCCAGCCCTGGCCGCCTCTCCTCTTCTTCCACTAAGGCCCACTAAGGCCCATATAGCTCCCGGGGGGTTCCGGTAACCTCCCGGTACTCCGGTAAAATCCCGATTTCACCCGGAACACTTCCGATATCCAAACATAGGCTTCCAATATATCAATCTTTATGTCTCGACCATTTCGAGACTCCTCGTCATGTCCGTGATCTCATCCGGGACTCCGAACAACCTTCAGTACATCAAAACGTATAAACTCATAACATAACTGTCATCGAAACCTTAAGCGTGCGGACCCTACGGGTTCGAGAACAATGTAGACATGACCGAGACACGTCTCTGGTCAATAACCAATAGCGGAACCTGGATGCTCATATTGGTTCCTACATATTCTATGAAGATCTTTTATCGGTCAGACCGCATAACAACATATGTTGTTCCCTTTCTCATCGGTATGTTACTTGCCCGAGATTCGATCGTCGGTATCCAATACCTAGTTCAATCTCTTTAGCGGCAAGTCTCTTTACTCGTTCCATAATACATCATCCCGCAACTAACTCATTAGTTGCAATGCTTAACTGATGTGCATTACCGAGAGGGCCCAGAGATGCCTCTCCGATGATCGGAGTGACAAATCCTAATCTCGAAATACGTCAACCCAACATGTACCTTTGGAGACACCTGTAGAGTACCTTTATAATCACCCAGTTACGTTGTGACGTTTGGTAGCACACAAAGTGTTCCTCCGGCACATGGGAGTTACATAATCTCATAGTTATAGGAACATGTATAAGTCATGAAGAAAGCTATAGCAACATACTAAACGATCGGATGCTAAGCTAATGGAATGGGTCATGTCAATCAGATCATTCAACTAATGATGTGATCCCGTTTAATCAAATGACAACTCCTTGTCCATGGTTAGGAAACATAACCATCTTTGATTAACGAGCTAGTCAAGTAGAGGCATACTAGTGACACTCTGTTTGTCTATGTATTCACACATGTATTATGTTTCCGGTTAATACAATTCTAGCATGAATAATAAACTTTTATCATGATATAAGGAAATAAATAATAACTTTATTATTGCCTCTAGGGCATATTTCCTTCACCTCTCTTCGGGAGGGGGTCAATCTCCATCAACATCTTCACCAGCACCATCTCATCTCAAACCCTAGTTCATCTCTTGTATCCAATCTTTGTCCCAAAGCCTTAGATTGGTACATGTGGGTTGCTAGTAGTGTTGATTACTCTTTGTAGTTGATGCTAGTTGGTTTATTCGGTGGAAGATCATATGTTCAGATCCTTTATGCATATTAATACCCTTTGATTATGAACATGAATATGATTTGTGAGTAGTTATGTTTGTTCCCGAGGACATGGGAGAAGTCTTGCTATAAGTAGTCGTGTGAATTTGGTATTCGTTCGATATTTTGATGAGATGTATGTTGCCTTTCCTCTAGTGGTGTCATGTGAACGTCGACTACATGACACTTTACCATTGTTTGGGCCTAGAGGAGGGCATTGGGAAGTAATAAGTAGATGATGGGTTGCTAGAGTGACAGAAGCTTAAACCCTAGTTTATGCGTTGCTTTGTAAGGGGCTGATTTGGATCCATATGTTTCATGCTATGGTTAGGTTTACCTTAATACTTTTGCTGTAGTTGCGGATGCTTGCGAGGGGGGTTAATCATAAGTGGGATGCTTGTCCAAGGATGGACAGTACCCAAGCACCGGTCCACCCACATATCAAATTATCAAAGTACCGAACGCGAATCATATGAATGTGATGAAAACTAGCTTGACAATAATTCCCATGTGGCATTGGGAGCGCTTTCCTTTATATAAGAGTTTGTCCAGGCTTTTCCTTTGCTACAAAAAGTATTGGGCCATCTTTCTGCACTTTATTTACTTTTATTACTTGTTACCCATTACAAATTACTTTATCACAAAACTATCTGTACCGATAATTTCAGTGCTTGCAGAGAATACCTTACTAAAAACTGCTTATCATTTCCTTCTGCTCCTCGTTGGGTTAGACACTCTTACTTATCGAAAGGATTACGATAGATCCCCTACACTTGTGGGTCATCATAGAGCAAAATTTCCTAACTCAAAAGATATAAGTGAAGCACATAGAGTATTCTAATAAATCACAATTCATGCGTGTCCCTCTCAAAAGGTGTGTACAACAAGGATGGTTGTGTCAAACTAAAAAGCAATGACTCATATCAAACAAGACGCACCAAGAAAAACACATATCATGTGGTGAATAAAAATATAGCCTCAAATAAATTTACCGTTAGACGAAGACGAAAGAGGGGATGCCTTCCGGGACATCCCCAAGCTTAGGCTCTTGGTTGTCCTTGAATATTTCCTTGGGGTGCCTTGGGCATCCCCAAGCTTAGGCTCTTGCCACTCCTTATTCCATAGTCCATCAAATCTTTACCCAGAACTTGAAAACTTCACAACACAAAACTCAATAGAAAACTCATGAGATCCGTTAGTATAAGAAAATAAATCACCACTTAAGGTACTATTGCGAACTCATTCTTTATTTATATTGGTGTTATATCTATTATATTCCAAATTTTACATGGTTCATACCCCCCGATACTACCCATAGATTCATCAAAATAAGCAAACAACACATAGAAAACAGAATTTGTCAAAAACAGAACAGTCTGTAGCAATTTGTAAATCTGAAATACTCATGTAACTCCAAACATTCTGAAATATTAGGACAACAGAGGCAACCTGTATATAAATCTTGTGTAAAAAAATCAAGAATTTATCACATGCCAGAAGCTCAGATCAATTCTGTCACTAGGCGCAAAAGTTTCTGTTTTTCAGCAAGATCAAATCAACTATCACTGTAAGCCATCCCAAAGGTCTTACTTGGAACAAACACTAATTAAAACATAAAAACACATCTAACCAGAGGCAAGATGAAAAATTTATTGAAAAACAAAACCAAAAAAGTAAGAACAAAAATAAAATTGGGTTGCCTCCCAACAAGCGGTATTGTTTAACGCCCCTAGCTAGGCATATTGTAATAGATCTAGGTATTGTCATCTTTGGTATGCAATCCATAAGTAGCCATATTCTGAAAGTGTTCCATGCCCTTCCTTAAAGGAAATTGAAATCTAATATTTCCTTCTTTCATATCAATAATTGCACCAATCATTCTAAGGAAAGGACTACCAAGAATAATAGGACATGTAGGATTGGAATCTATATCAAGAACAATGAAATCTACGAGCACATAATTCCTATTTTCAACAATAAGAACATCATTAATCCTTCCCATAGGTTTCTTAATAGTGGAATCCGCAAGATGCAAATTTAAAGAACAATCATCAAATTCACGGAAACCTAGCACATCACATAAAGTTTTCAGAATCGTGGAAACGCTAGCACCCAAATCACACGAAGCATGGCATTCATAATATTTAATCTTAATCTTAATAGTAGGTACCCACTCATCATAAAGCTTTCTAGGGATAGAAACTTCCAAATCAAATTTTTCTTCAAAAGATTTCATCACAGCATCAACAATATGTTTAGTAAAAGCTTTATTTTTTATTATAAGCATGAGGAGAATTCAACATGGATTGCGACAAGGAAGTACAATCTATCAAAGAACAGTTGTCATAATTAAAATCCTTGAAATCCAAAAGAGTGGGTTCATTGCTACTTAAAGTTTTGACCTCTCCAATCCCACTTCTATCAATTTTTGCATCAAGATCTATAAACTCCGAATCATTGGGATGCCTTCTAGCTAAAGTTGACTCATCTCCAGTCCCATCTTTATCAAGATTTATAATAGAAAACAAAGATTCAATAGGAGTCACATCAATCACCTTAAGATCTTCATCATTATTCTCACGAGAAATCGAAGAACACACTTTTACAAACCAATCTCGCTTAGCACGCATCCTAGCGGTTCTTTCTTTACATTCATCAATAGAAATACTCATAGATTTTAGAGACTCATTAATAGCATGCTTGGGTGGAATAGATCTAATTTTTAAAGAGTCAAACTCAAGAGAAATTATATCCACATTCCTAGCCAAATCATCAATCTTAAGCAATATTTCTTCAACCATGGCGTTAAAATTATTTTGAGAACTAATAAATTCTTTAATATTGTTCTTAAGATGAGAGGGAAACTTATTATAATTTCCATATGAATTGTTGTAGGAATTACCACAATTATTAGAGGAATTACTAGGAAATGACCTAGGGTTGAAATTACCTCTATACGCGTTATTACCAAAATTGTTCCTACCAAAAAAATTCACATCCATAGATTCGTTATTATTCTCAATCAAAGTAGAAAAAGGCATATCATTAGGATCAATAGGAGCACTCTTACTAGCAAGCAATTTCATAAGCTCATCCATCTTTCTACTCATTAATTTCTTCAATCGCATGCACTTTTTTACTAGTTCTTGAGGATATAATCCGAGGTATGACCCGCCCAGCAGGACCCGGGTCGCACTGTTGGCGGCTTAAGAGGAGAAAGCCCAAGACATTTGAAGGCCCGAGACCCAGAGGCGACTTAAGGCCCAAAGGTGTGAACCACCAGATGATAACTTGTTCTGTAAGACAGGCTTAGGTAGAAACCGAGCCGGCCACATTTTGGGTGAGCCGGTCAGGACTCTGTAAGCTGCCAGGCATCAACCTATATATAAAGGGGTGACCCGGTGGTGGGTTAACTCAACAGACAATCAATCGAGAACTCGGTCAAGCATATTCGCTCCCTTGTAATCGAAACTCAAGCAATACAGCTAGAAGCAGGATGTAGGCTTTTACCTCGATGAGAGGGGCCAAAACTGGGTAAACTTCTTGTGTCCTTTGTCCCGTTCAAACCCCTTTGAGCTAACCTAGTGTGATGGCTCCACACCTAAGTCCTTTCACTAGGACATCTGTCGTGACAAAACCACGGCAGTTGGCGCCCACCATGGGGCCAGAGCATGGTGGTTTCGAGTTCTTGAAGGGTAACTTCACAGGGATCAAAGGATACGCCATGGGCCGGATGTCCAAGAGCCGCCGCGACAAGCTCTACAACGACGACGCGGGCTGGGGCCCCAAGGCCGACTCAATCAAGTATGGATACCAGGTCCGCTTCGGTGGGATTCATGTCTTCATCGACAAGATTGGGGAGTTGAAGCCCAAGCCGGACGTCTATGCCGACACGATTGAGACAACTCAGCATGCGTGACCCGCCAAGATCCAACCCACCAGGAAGCCTGCCTTCGTCAGTTTTATTCATGGGACAGATCTCGAAGAAGGTTCTATGTCAGGTGGGGAAACAACCATCTACTCGGGTGATGAGTCCTCAACCGGCGAAACCGAATCGATCTACCAATTGCAAGACGACGGACTTGGGGGCTGTTCCGATGGTGACAGTATTCTAGACTCCTATGAGCCGCCGAGCTGGGCTACTGTTTTTATGGATGGTACGCAACAGTTGGTAAATTCATCGACCGATGCAGCCTTGACCTCCGGCTCAACGGCTGCTGCGACGACCGGAGCGAGCGACCCGGTGCGCCCGCCGACTCAAGTTTTATCTGAACTCCTAGATGCACTAACAACTCTCTTAGCTACGGAGGTAACCCCGATGAATCAAGCACAACATAAGGTGGAGGTTGCAAAGTTACAAGATGAGGTAGCTCAGGCCAAGGAGGCACTCAACACTGAGAATACTAGGATAGCAACAAAGTGAGTTGCGTTGGAAGCTGAGTCACATCAGATCCAAGCAGAATCTTTCTGGCTTAATCTAGACCAAAACACTTCAAATGTCGTCATGCGAAGAAGGCATCAGACCTGGCTGCCCCTAGAGTTTGAAGTAAAGAATCTTTTCAATACACCTGGGGCAGGAACGAGTAACCCGCCCGGCGTGACCCAGATCACCGAGGCACCTGCGGCCAGGGCGACGGCTCAACTACGTGTAGCAGATCCACCTTGTTTGCATTTAACCCACCTCAGCACGCATTGACACCGCTGGGTCATTTTTTCCACCCCTGGATAATATGATTGTTGTGGTTTTGCGATTGGCGGCACTTCCCGTTGAAGGTGAATCTCCTGCCACAATTGAGACACGGAAGGCTGTCGAGCTTCTTCAGACAGTAGTGACTCAGTAGGCGGCTTACTTCTATAACCGTGATCGCATTCATTCAACTCCATGTCAGAGCCGAAGCTACAGCCAGTGTATTGAGTCGCCGGCAGTTTCCAGCAGTGAATGGTGTCACAACCCGCCCCAGGGATGTGACCTACCCCATGGCGATGATAATATCCAAGTTCTAACAGATCAAGCTAGAGCGCGCCAAGAGGCGGAACTAGCGGCTTAATTAGCGGCTCTTCGACAACTTATGGACAGAGGCAGCAATATCAATACTCTTTATTATGATACTTTTCGCCGTATGAATTTGATTGATAAATATCTTAAGCCATCCTCCACGATATTTCATGGAGTAGTGCCTGGTAAGTTGCCTATCCAGTAGGTAAGATAGCCTTGGAAGTGGCTTTTGGCAATGAGTATGACTACAAGGCGGAAACATTGAATTTTGAGGTGGTCAAGATCAAGAGCCCTTATCACGCCTTGTTTGGACAACCGTCTTATGCCAAATTTATGGCACAACCTTGTTATGTTTATATGCAGCTTAAGATGCCGGGTCGCAAGGGTACCATTACGGTGCATGGTGATAGAAAGATAGCTTTGGAATGTGAAGAGGGCGATGCTGCCAATGCAGAGTCTTCTTATGTAATGGAGGAGCTAAAGTTCTATAAAGATAATGTTGACCCGACGGATATGGCCGCCTTGAAGAAGCCAGCCACATAGCATGACCCTTTGTTGAAGTTTAAGTCGGCGGATGACACCAAGCAGGTTGATTTTGTCCCTAGTGACTCATCCCAGCAGTTCATTATTAGTGCTAACATGTATCCGAAATAGGTAAGGACGCTCATCAAGTTCATCCATGAGAACCGGGACATCTTTGCATGGAAGCCTTCAGACATGCCGGGTGTATCGAGGGAACTCGCTAAGCACACTCTCAATATTGATCCAAAGTTTAAACCAGTCAAGCAATGCATTTGTCGTTTTAATGAAGAGAGGCGCAAGGCCATTGGAGAAGAGGTGGCCCGTCTCTTAGTGTCCGGGTTCATTGTTGAAGTTTTTTATCCTCAGTGGTTGGCTAATCCGGTGCTGGTGCTTAAGAAAAACGGCACTTGGCGTATGTGTGTGGATTACACAGACCTTAACAAGGCTTGTCCGGCTGATCCTTTTGCTCTTCTTCGTATTGATCAGATCATTGATGCTATGGCGGGTGGTGAGCGTTTGAGCTTCTTAGATGCTTATTCTGGTTATCATTAGGTCAAAATGGCAGCTAAGGACCAGGAGAAGACATCTTTCATCACTCCTTTTGGAGCCTTCTGCTATGTGTCTATGCCTTTTGGGCTCAAGAGTGCCCAGGCGACTTATCAGTGTTGTGTTCATAATTGCCTTCACAGCCAGATAGGACGCAATGTTCATGCTTATGTGGATGATATCATGGTGAAATCCAGGAAGAAGGAGACTTTGTTGGATGATTTAAAGGAGACCTTTGACAACCTCCGGGTCTACAAGATGATGCTTAACCCGGCCAAATGTATTTTTGGTGTGCCAGCAGGCAAGCTCCTAGGTTTTCTGGTCTCCGAGAGAGGTATTGAAGCTAACCCGGAGAAAATTAAGGCTATCACTTCTTTGGCTAAGCCGGCGTGTATTAATGACATCCAACATCCGGCGGGTCGCATTGTGGCCTTAAGCTGGTTTATAAGCCGTGTAGGAGAAAAGGCTATTCCTTTATACCAGATGATGAAGAAAACATATCACTTTGTCTGGAGTAATGCTGCCAATCAGGTGTTCGAGGCACTTAAAAACATTTGGCTGAGCCACCGGTTCTTGCAGCTCTTGTCGAGAAGGAGCCCTTGCTCTTATATGTGGCTGCTAACAGCAGAGTCGTCAGCGTAGCAGTTGTTGTGGAGAGGAAGGAAACATGCAATGATTATATGGTTCAAAGGCTGGCTTACTATGTTAGTGAAGTGTTAATTGTGTCTAAGGAGAGGTACCCACATTGGCAGAAGCTAGTCTATGGAGTGTTCATGGCCAGTCACAAGTTGAAGCATTATTTCCTTGGTCATGCTATTACGATGGTCAGTTCTGCTCCTTTAGGGGACATTATTCAAAACCGAGAAGCCATAGGCCGGGTGGCCAAGTGGGCCATTGAGTTGGGTCCTCATGGGTTGAAGTATATGCCAAGGACAACTATCAAGTCGCAGGCTCTTGTGGATTTCATCAACGATTGGATAGAGTTGCAGGTACCAGAGGAAAAACCAGATAACACTTACTGGACGATTCACTTTGATGGGTCAAGGCAGCTGGAGGGCTCGGGGGCTGGAGTTATCTTGACTTCCCCATGAGGTGATAAGTTTTGTTATGTTCTATGATTAATGTTCCCTTGAACTAATAATGCAGCTGAGTATGAGGCTCTACTCCATGGCCTTCAGGTGGCTAAACGGATGAACTTAAGTCGGGTGAGTTGCTTTGGCGACTCAGATTTGGTGGCTCAGCAGGTCTCAGGAACTTCGGATTCTAAGGACCCGCTCATGGCGGCTTATCGCCGGGTGGTTGACAGTATTGTTGGCCATTTTAAAGGTTATCAAGTGGAACACGTTGATCGTAGAAAGAATGAGGCGGCTGATGCTTTAAATCAACTATGGTCTCAGCGTAAGCCGGTGCCACCCAATGTTTTTCTTGATATACTAAATAACCCTTCAGTCAAGCTACCATCAGAGGAGGATCTTGCAATTCCTGACCCGGAAGCATAGTTGGTGGCGGCTCTTCATGCTATTCCTAACTGGACAGTTCCGTATTTGGCTTATATGACTCGGGGAGAGTTACCCGAGGATGAAACTTTGGCCAGGAAAATAACTAGGAGGTCTAAGTCGATGACCATTGTTAATGGAAGTTGCACCGATGCAGTATCACAGGTGTGTTCCAGCGCTATGTTTCCCCTGAAGAGGGTCGTGAGATCCTAAGGGAGATTCATGAAGGAGATTGCGGTCATCACACCGGCTCGAAGTCTCTTGTGGATAAAGCTTTTCGTCATGGCTTCTATTGGCTGACTACTCATGCTGATGCAGAAGATCTGGTTAGCAAGTGCGACGGCTGTCAGAAAATTTCTAGATGAGCTCATGTGTTGGCTCAAGAGTTAAGGATGATTCCAATCACTTGGCCGTTTGCAGTCTGGGGGCTGGATATGGTTGGTCCTTTCAAGAGATCCAAGGACAAAAAGACCCACCTTTTGGTGGCGGTTGATAAGTTTACAAAGTGGGATGAGGCAGAGCCGGTTAGCAAGTGTGATGCGGCAACAGCGGTTCAATTCATTAAGAAGGTGATCTTCCGCTTTGGCTACCCGCATAGTATCATAACTGATAATGGCACTAATCTGTCTAAAGGTGCTATGAAAGAATTCTATCAAAGAGAGCATATTCGTCTTGATGTCTCATCAGTGGCTCACCCCCAGTCCAATGGTCAAGCTGAAAGGGCCAATCAAGAGATTTTAAGAGGGATAAAACCCCGGCTTATGGTCCCTTTGCAATGGACACCGGGTTGTTGGGTTGAGGAGTTACCTTTGGTACTTTGGAGCATCAACACCACCCCGAATAGATCCACAGGTTACACGCCCTTCTTTATGGTTTACAGGGCAGATGCCGTTCTCCCAAGTGACATCCATCATGATTCGCCCCATGTGGCGGCTTACGTTGAAGCTAACAACGAAAAAGCACGTCAAGATGCTCTGGATATGTTGGATGAGGAGCGCGACCTCGCGGCAGCTCGTTCGGCGACTTATCAGCAAGATCTGCATCGTTATCATAGCCGTCGGATTAAAACACCGGACCTTTCAAGAAGGCGACTTGGTGCTCTGGCTCATCCAAGATCAAACAGATATGCACAAATTATCCCCACCTTGGGAAGGGCCTTTTGTGGTCAGCAAAAATTTGAACAACTAGTCATACTACCTCATTGATATTCGAGAAAACAAGGACTCACGCACATTGGATGAGGAGACCCACCGGCCGTGGAACATTGCTCATATGCGACTATATTACACTTGAGCCACCGGCTCTTGTGTTGTACATACATTCATCAATGTATATATTTTGATCAGTATAATAAAGTCAGTGAGGGAGTCCTGGATTAGGGGGTGTACGGATGGCCGGACTATACCTTCAGCCGGACTCCTGGATTATGAAGATACAAGATTGAAGACTTCGTCCCGTGTCCGAAAGAGACTTTCCTTGGCGTGGAAGGCAAGCTTGGCGATACGGATACATAGATCCCCTACCATTGTAACCGACTTGGTGTAACCCTAACCCTCTTCGATGTCTATATAAACCGGAGGGTTTTAGTCCGTAGGACAACATACAGAACAACAATCATACCATAGGCTAGCTTCTAGGGTTTAGCCTCTCCGATCTCGTGGTAGATCTACTCTTGTACTACCCATATCATCAATATTAATCAAGCAGGACGTAGGGTTTTACCTCCATCAAGAGGGCCCGAACCTGGGTAAAACTTCGTGTCCCTTGCCTCCTATTACCATCCGGCCTAGACGCACAGTTCGGGACCCCCTACCCGAGATCCGCCGGTTTTGACACCGACATTGGTGCTTTCATTGAGAGTTCCTCTGTGTCGTCGCCATCAGGAAGGATGCCTCGCCCCGTCTTTAAAGATGACACCTTTGCTAAGGGAGCTTTGGCTGTCGGCCAAACCCTCCGGCTATGTGGTTTTCTCATGACCGCCTGTTCGGCTTCTGCGCCGACGATGACCTCTCGATCTATCGAAAACAATCTTCATGTCAGCTCGGAACTCGCTGAGCAGTTAGATCCAATGGAGCTCTCCTCCATAAACGAGCTCTTGGATCGCATCGCCGCCCTGGGAGTCGCTACAGATTACGACCAGATTGGGCCTAAGCCCGATCTGAGAGAGATTAACTCTCCCCAAGTCACCCATCACGTTGCTGTGGTAGAGGGACAGTGCGGCGACCCTTCATCTATCTTAAGGACTAGCTACGTCCGGATTCCTGATCCCTCCAAGCCGGATACCCGCAGAGGGGAGGATATCACTCAAGACCTGAACTCAGAGTCAGGCGACGGGTTGGATTCATTGGACAACATCCAGGAATCCAAATTTCCGAGTTCGGAAATTCCTCGGCCTCTGAGCCTCAGATGGGGTGAGGCTTCGGATTTAATTCCACCCACCCACCCAAACATAAGCGATCTATCCCAAATCAGGCAAGAGCCCGAAGAAACAGTACATCATTACTGGGCCAGATTCCTCCTGGTTAGGAACATGATAAGGGACTGCCGCGAGGAAGACGCAATCTCAATCTTCTGCAATAATTGCACGGACAAGGGAATCCTCAACGCCATAAGTCGCCGTGATATTACACGCTTCGCTGACTTGGCGTCCATTGTACGAAAATACTATGCGATGGAAAGCGCCTGGAAAACCAAAATAAAATTTTGGGACGATCCGGCCCTGAATACAAACCTAGTCCAAAATAAAAGGGTGCATCATCGCCAGACACCCGGGTCAAACACCAAAAAGCAAAAACCCTCTACAGGGCATGGAACCGTACTGGAAGGATGGCTTAATGGACCCTGTAAAATTCACAATACAGAGGACACCACACCAACTCACAGCCTTAGAGCATGTTGGATACTCCGGCAGGTGGCCAAAATTGGCGAAGATCTCCTAATTTCGGAGGCCACAGAAAGCCACCCCAGAGACACCAATACGGTATTAACAGTCTTCGAGACTTTCGCATCAAATAATATGCGAAAAAGGACACTCTGCAGCCTTGCCGAAGTCTACCAAGTAGCAAAAATAAACCCATGGAGTGACACGGCTATTACCTTTAACGCCAGTGATGAACCTAAATTCCGAACAGCCCGAGCACCAGCCGCATTGGTCCTCAGTCCAATAGTGGACGACTTTCGTCTTACCAAGGTACTCATGGACGGCGGCAGCGGATTGAACCTCATTTATGAGGAAACCCTTCAAAAAATGGAAATAGACTAGAACCGCATTGAGCGAAGCAGCACAACCTTTAGAGGAATAATCCCCAGTCGAGAAGCGCGTTGTACAGGAAAAATCACACTAGATGTGGTGTTCGGCACGCCGGATAATTACAGGTTCGAAGAGGTCACGTTCCATGTGGCTCCGTTCAGCAGCGGTTATCACGCTCTGTTAGGGCGGGAAGCGTTTACAATCTTCCAAGCAATACCCCATTACGGGTACATGAAGCTCAAGATGCCCGGGCCTAAAGGGATCATCACTCTCGCTAGTGATCCGGACATAGCACTCCGCACCGAAAACAAGACAGCCGCACTGGCCCTCGATAAAACAGCTTCCATCGGGGTACAGTTAAACCCTGATGTAGATGCCGCACTGCGAGAGTTCCTACGAGAGAACTGGGACATTTTTGCCTGGCACCCTTTAGTCATGCCAGGAATCCCACGCAGGCTGGCCGAGCACAGCCTAAATATCCTAAAAGGATTCAAACTTGTCAAACAAGCTCTTCGGCGTTTTTCTGAACCTAAGAGACAGGCTATGGGAGAGGAGCTAGCAAAGCTATTGGAGGCCGGATTCATCAGAGATATAAAACTTCCGGACTGGCTAGCAAACCTGGTGATGGTACCAAAGAAGGACAAATCCTGGCGCATGTGCGTTGATTTTAAAGACCTTAACAAGGCTTGCCCAAAGGATCCCTTCCCCCTCCCCCGCATTGATCAAATTATCGACGCTACCGCAGGACACGATTCGTTGTGTTTCCTCGACGCATATTCCGGCTACCATCAAATCAAGATGGCAGAATCAGACCAAGCCGCAATAGCATTTATTACACCATACGGCCCATTCTGCTTCAACACAATGCCCTTCGGGCTCAAAAACGCCGGCGCAACATATCAGCGCATGATTCAGACATGTCTGGCAAACCAGATCGGCAAAACAGTGGAGGCATATGTAGATGATGTGGTCGTCAAAACAAGACATGTCGAATCTCTAGTAGACGACTTGAGGCTCACATTTGATAACCTCCGAACATACGACATCAAGCTCAACCCGGAAAAATTTGTTTTCGGCGTCCTAGCCGGAAAGCTCTTGGGCTTCATTGTATCCGGTAGAGGAATTGAAGCAAATCCAGCCAAGATCCGAGCTCTGTCACAATTGGATATCCCAAAGGACCTCAAAAAAATACAAAAGTTAACCGGATGCATGGCGGCTCTAAGCCGCTTTATCTGCCGCTTGGGAGAAAAGGCCCTACCCCTTTACCGCCTCCTTCGGCGCATCAAACACTTCGAATGGACGGATGCAGCCACGGCCAGAGTCAACGAAATAAAAGCCATATTGGCAACAAACCCAGTCCTGGCCGCGCTAAACATTGGCGAACCAATGCTATTGTACATTGCAGCAACACATCAGGTTGTAAGCGTAGTGCTCGTCGTCGAACGAGAAACGGACGGACACAAATTCCCCCTTCAAAAACCAGTCTATTATGTGTCCGCTGTCCTCACTCCGTGCAAATCACGGTACCTGCATTATCAAAAGATCGCTTACGCGGTATTCATGGCATCCCAGAAGCTACGACACTACTTTCAAGAGTGTTCAATAACAGTAGCCTCGGAAGTACCAGTTAACGATATTATAAACAACCGTGACGCAACGGGCCGGATTGCAAAATGGGCCATTGAGCTCCTCCCGTTCGACATAACTTATAAGCCACGGCGAGCCATCAAGTCGCAAGTTTTGGCCGACTTCGTCGCAGAATGGACGGAGGCCGAACTCCCTAAAGAGTACGACACATATTCAAATTGGATCATGGATTTCGACGGCTCCAAGATGTTGGCCGGACTAGGGGCTGGCGCCGTTTTGACGTCCCCCACAGGAGACACAGTTCAATACGTACTCCAGATTATGTACACAGACTCCAACAACGCAGCCGAATATGAGGCCCTTTTACATGGTCTCCGGATGGCAGTATCCATGGGCATTCAACGCCTAGAGGTGCGCGGGGACTCGAACCTCGCAATATCCCAAATAAATGGAGACTTCGATGCCAAGGATCCAAAAATGCCAGCTTACCGCAACGCCGTCCTAAAAATGTCAGCTCGGTTCGAAGGGCTTGAATTTCACCATATAGCCCGGGAAAATAATCAGGCGGCAGATATCCTGGCACGCATCGGCGCAAAACGCGATGTAGTCCCCCCAACATCTTCTTGGAAAGGCTGTTCAAGCCATCCGTAGTATGGGAAGGGGAGCCAAACAATAACAGCCCGGACCCAACCGCACTGCCCGACACCGAACATTCTGACACAATCGGAGGCTCTGCCCATGAAATAACACCTTCAGTGCACATAATAATGGCCGTCATCGCCCCATGGACAGAACCATTCCTCGCCTACCTTACTAGGCAGGAACTCCCCAAGGACCAAAATGAGGCACGCTGCATAGTGCGGCGATCCAAAGCCGACAAAGTCCACGAGGGAGAGCTTTATAAGAAAAGCACTACCGGAGTCCTTCAAAGGTGCATCTCCGAAGAGGAAGGGCGGAACCTCCTGGCTGAAATTCATGCCGGATTCGGCGGTCATCATGCTGCAGCCCGGTCCCTTGTAAGCAAGGCCTTCCGTACAGGCTTTTATTGGCTGACGGCCCGGGCAGACGCCCAGGACTTAGTCCAGCGATGCGTCGGTTGCCAGCTCTTTGCAAACCAAAGCCATATGCCACCCACCGCCCTCCAAACTATCCCCATCACTTGGCCCTTCGCGGTCTGGGGGCTTGACATGGTTGGACCCCTTAAAGGCGGAACCCACAAGCAAAAATACTTACTGGTCATGGTGGATAAGTTCACCAAATGGATAGAAGCCAAGCCTGTTCAGACGGCCGAATCTGGACCGGTGATAGACTTTATATCCGGGGTTGTACACCGTTACGGCGTCCCCCCACAGCATCATCACTGATAACGGCACGAACTTTACGGCCGACGAGGTAAAACTCTGGTGCAAAAACATGGGCATCAAGCTCGATTATGCTTCCGTCTATCACGCACAAACTAACGGCCAGGTCGAACGTGCAAATGGTCTTATCATGAGCGGCATCAAACCCAGATTAGTGCGGTCCCTCAAGGAATCTAACACGCACTAGGTAGAGGAGCTCGACTCCGTACTCTGGGGGCTACGGACCACGTCGAATCGCACCACCGGGTACACACAATTCTTTATGGTGTACGGCGCAAAGGCAGTTTTGCCTTGCGACATAATTCATGACTCACCTCGAGTGCGCATGTACGAAGAAAGAGAAGCCGAGCTCGATCAGCAGGACAGTTTGGACACATTGGAGGAGGAGCGTGATGTGGCAAAAGCCCGTTCCGTATTCTATCAATAGCAGGCTCGAAGATACCAAAGCAAAGAAGTACGGGCCAAAAATTACAACGTTGGTGAATTAGTTCTATGCCTGCCGGACAAGAAAAAGGACAAACTCAAGCCCAAGTGGGAAGGTCCCTTCATAATTGACCAAGTCCTGACTGGTGGAGTGTACCGCCTGCGAGATGCATCGGATAACCGACTCGAGCCGTACCCATGGAACGCAGCCCGTCTCCGAAGATTCTATGCCTAGCGCCGGACTCTATGTTCGTCTCCTTCGTCTGTCCATTTTTATATATTGTCTGTCTTACATTTCTCTCCTTCTCCCCTTCCTTTCTCTTATAGCCTTTAAAGGCTCATCATATGACGTGCTATTCGCACTCATTAAACCTAGGGGCTTCTTTTACCAGAAGCTTATTTATACGGGCTTCATGCCCAACACATGTGTGACACTTCCGCATGTACCTTTTATTTCACCATTATATGCATCAATATGACTTAAGTTTTGGCCAAGCTGGGTTGCCTGGCTCCTGTGCTTACCCCTACGTTCCCGATTATTCGGCTAGGCGGTAAAGGAAGCACCTCTGCGATTGTTACTGTCGGATCAACTGGATGTGTACCTCAGACTGGGTGAAGCCGAAAGCTAGCGTTCTTAAGGGAATATTCGATCAGTGACCTAAAAGATGATCTTTTTACTTATTTATTTACGCGCCCCCAGATGCTTTTTCCTGCAACTTTTTTGCAGAATGGGCATGCCTCCTAGGGAAAGGAACCACTAACAGAACTATTCTCCCTGGAAGATGTTTCTTACTAACCATGTAATATAACATAACTAGTCGGGCACTTGTCTGTTCATGCACTAATGACCCCTATGCCTGGTCTCCATGCATTCCCCGGTTCTTATATAACCGCATGGGAATTCGGACACACTCTGGACCATCAGGTCCCGAGGCTGAAGCGAAAAGGTCGGCCATGACAAACGATCTACAATCCGGCTAGAAGGCATTATAAATGACAATTAAATTACATAGTCATTCTGACTGATTGTATTCCTCTTCAATACCATCTAACAGGCTGTCTAATTTACAGTCCTGTTGGGAATACTTTGCGGCCAATTCTACTTGGCCGTATACTAAGCTTACAGGGATCTCCTTCCCATCGAGCCCCATAGGACCGACCTCGGCCATGTGCTTGGGGTCAGCCTTTGTGTACCGCGTCTTCACCATGGCCCAGGCCTCCCTAGCGCCTTGACAGCAGGCCGATATCTTCCACAATCGGAAGCGCCACCGTGCTCCCTTTAGCTTCTCCGCAAGCTCTCCAAGACCTTCGGGCATGGAGATGGATGGCCACAGGGCCTGGGCGATGCCTCGCATCGCCTTCCGAACTCGCTCGAGCAGTTGCAAGAGCTCGGGAAGAAGGTCACCCATAGAACCGGGCATCTCCTCTGCAGGACGACCTGTTAGCACACCTACAGACATTACTCTGTTAGTCGACTTCCCCGCCGAACTTTTTTCTCTCTCCAAAGGTTCATTCAAGCACTTACTAAATATGCCGCGCCGAAGCCACTGATTCTCCTTAACGGAGTCTGACAGCTGGGCACGAACATCTTTCAGCTTGACGCCCAGCTTGGTGTTGGCATCTTGGAGATTGTTCTTCTCCCACCTCACCTTTGTCAGCACCTTCTCACCAGCCTTCAGCTGGCGTAGGAGGTGTTGCCTTTCCGGATTCAATCCGGCGCCATCTGCAATTTCATTTTTCAGATTCGCACCCATGCCGTGCTTCGCAAAATACTTATCTTTCGAAGTGTATATTACCAGAGGGGGTCTCCTTGGGCTCCCCTGCCGTGGCTAGTGCTGCCTCAAGTTGGGCTTTGCACTCTTCCAGCTCCTGGGACAGTAGGGAATTCTTTTCCGTAAGAACCTGCATAACATATGATCCTTAAATCAGTTATTCTAACTGTTTCAAGTCTCGGGGGCTACTGGTATATATATATATAATTACCAAAATTTTCTTACCCGTATGTCTTTTACATATTGCTCCGTGGCTCTGGCTAGACCATTTTGAGCGGCACGAAGGTACGCATCTCCAGACTTGAAGGCATCTAATGCCTCTCGGGAGAAACAAGCGTCGTGAAGAATTGTCCGGCGACGCCTGTGGTTCATGGCACTCTCCACCTCAGAGTTGGTGGCAGACAACCTGTCCACGCCCTCCGTCGGAGGAGCGTCCGGTGCGCGCCTTGTGTTCGCCTCCGCCTCCGGACCAGGCTTTGGAGCCTGGCTGGTGGAGGCGCGATTGGCAGCCTCTCCGGATATAGTCCGGCGAGGTCTCTTTGTCCTAAAGAGAGCACGAATGTTAACATGCCTTGAAGGTATAACACCTGGGATAAGGGGGCGCGCCATACCTTTGCGCCGACGTCTCGATCCGGACTGCACCTCTTTTCTGCCCACGGGGCCCTGCGGCCCCTCGTTGGCTTGTCGCCGCAGGTTCGGCCTCCCGTCTCAAAAACCTCCCTTGCAAAGCTCGGTTGTAATCAGGAAACTGAAAACACGAGAGGGCGGACCCCTATTCGGGGTACCGGGACTTCGATCTCAGTTACCTGGGAGGCCGGGATTATCCCTGGGTAATCGGCCATAATGGCCACCAAGGCGTTGTCCTACTCAATTGATGAAACACTCCATCAATCAGCTCGACAGATAAGTCCGGATCCTCTTGAGAGGCCGGGTCGAGGGACCGTCCTGGGTCCTCGGGTTGTGGAGGAGGGTTGTTTATTTCTTTAACAGCCTGGCGCAATTCCTGCGTTAAAGTCGTTAGACTGAATATTTAACAATGGGAATATAAAACAGATGGGCAAGTAAACCACTCACCCAGCTTGGGGGATTGTACACAGAAAATCCACCCTGCGTGTTGACGCGGAGAAATTCCTCCTCTTCTCCCTTGTACAAAGCGGACAAGGTCTTTGTTAGGGCCGGAGCCGAATCCGGTCCCTTACGGCCGTAGCGGGTGGCGTCGTCCTCCCCGTTGAAATCCCACATGGGGTGGCCTCTGTACTGTAGCGGATGCACCCCTTGCATGATGCATGCGGCCATGACCCCGATCATGGTCAGTCTGGAATGAGCTAATAATCTTATCCGACTCATCAGGTAACGGACGTCCTTGTCACATTCCCTCTGAGGGCTCCGTGGACGCCAACTTAGGCGCTTCTTTAGTGGAGCACTGTCGAACTCAGGGAGGCCGATCCGGACAGGATCCGGCAGCGGGACGTCCTCTATGTAAAACCATTCCGAAGGCCAGTCCTTGGACGCCTTCTTTGGGGTTCCGGATAGATATCCGGTCCCGGCGATGCGCCACACTTCGGCTCCGCCCACTTGATATATCGACCCCTTCTGAGAGCGGGGCACAAGGCAGAATAGCTCTTTCCATAGCCCAAAATGAGCCTCAACACCCAAGAACAACTCGCAGAGGGCTACGAAGCCCGCGATATGCAATACGGAGGCAGGCGTAAGATTGTGTAGCTGGAGGCCATAGAACTCCAGGAGCCCCGGAAGAAATGGATGGATTGGAAATCCGAGCCCTCTTATTAAATAAGGGACGAGGCATACCCGCTCTCCTTTGGAGGGATTAGGGGCACTCTCCGCTTGCTCTCCGCCATTATAGATGGCAAGACCGGCTCGAACCGGGACCATATAGGCCGGGGGGAGAAATCCCTTGGTCTGGAGCGTCACTAGCTCGCTATGCGGGATGGAACATCTCTCCCAATATCCAGGCTGAGGGCTAGAGGGGCGAAAGGAGGAGTTGCGACGGCTGGCCATGGTGGTATGGACCTTTGTCAGATGCGCTCTGATGAACACTCGCAAAGGGGAGAAGGTGTGGTTTGGATCTAAATCCTCGTCCCCTTAAATGGGCGGCTCATTTACGCGGCTAGGGGTGTGGATGTAAAAACACTCAGACTTTCCATATTCGTTTGACAACGTGGGAGATGGCCATTATTGGGCGTACAAGCCGACGAGCGCAACATTTACAAGAAACCGGACTTTATTCGATAGGTACACGGAATTTGAAGGAGAACCTGCCTTGCAATGCCGAAGACAATCTGTGCGCCGGACTCATCGTCATTGAAGCCTGGTTCGGGGGCTACTGAGGGAGTCCTGGATTAGGGCGTGTCCGGATGGCCGGACTATACCTTCAGCCGGACTCCTGGATTATGAAGATACAAGATTGAAGACTTCGTCCCGTGTCCGGAAGGGACTTTAATTGGCGTGGAAGGCAAGCTTGGAGATACGGATATATAGATCTCCTACCATTGTAACCGACTTGGTGTAACCCTAACCCTCTTCGGTGTCTATATAAACCGGAGGGTTTTAGTCCATAGGACAACATACAGAACAACAATCATACCATAGGCTAGCTTCTAGGGTTTAGCCTCTCCGATCTCGTGGTAGATCTACTCTTGTACTACCCATATCATCAATATTAATCAAGCAGGACGTAGGGTTTTACCTCCATCAAGAGGGCCCGAACCTGGGTAAAACTTCGTGTCCCTTGCCTCCTGTTACCATCCGGCCTAGACGCACAGTTTGGGACCCCCTGCCCGAGATCCGCCGGTTTTGACACCGACAGTCAGAATCCCTAGTAACTCAGGGCCTCTGTCATTTCATTTCTAAGTATTTGAGCCTTTATTATTTGTTCATAAGGCCACTTGGGGGCTTCCTGCTCATTGAGCGTCGCCTACCCTCTTGGTCCGGCTTACATGCCGCTTCATAAGGCCACTTGGGCGCTTCCTACTCATTGAGCGTCGCCTACCCTCTTGGTCTAGCTTACATGCCGCTTCATAAGGCCACTTGGGGGCTTCCTGCTCATTGAGCGTCGCCTACCCTCTTGGTCCGATTTACATGCCGCCTCATAAGGCCACTTGGGGGCTTCCCTCTCATTGAGTGTCACCTACCCTCTTGGTCTGGCTTACATGCCGCCTCCTAGGGTCACTAGGGGGCTTCTTGCTCATTGAGCGTTGCCTACCCTCTTGATCCGGCTTACATGTCGTCTACTATGGTCACTTGGGGGCTTCTTGCTCATTGAGCGTTGCCTACCCTCTTGATCAGGCTTACATGTCGTCTCCTATGGTCACTTGGGGGCTTCTTGCTCATTGAGCGTTGCCTACCCTCTTGATCCGGCTTACATGTCGTCTCCTATGGTCACTTGGGGGCTTCTAGCTCATTGATCGTAGCCTACCCTCTTGATCTGGCTTACATGTCGTCTTATTAATCATTTGGGAGCTTCCTTCTCAATGAGCATAGCCATGCTTACCCTCTCGATTGGCTTACATGCCAGGTGTAAACACCAAAAGCTGTGTCTTGGCCTTTGAAAGAGTTGTGTTTCTAGATTTCTATTTTTTCTGTAAATTTTGGATTCATATTTTTCTTCCATATTCAACATATGGTTTTACAATTCAGGCCATGTAGCCTTAACTATATGACTCATAATTGAGCATATTTGGTTAATAACCCACCTTGACAGCGGATTATAAGCCACCAGGAAAAATTGCCTTGCGCAACCACCATCATGATATATCATATCTACGACTTTTATCAAAAGAAGGTATTATGATCTACAGGTATGTTTGTACATACTGTCATAAATATTAAGGTTTTTTTGGTAAGCCACCCTAAGTTTCGACTCTAAGTTGCTGGCATGTTTCCGGCTTAACTAGTTTTTTATACTAAAAGTTCATTTTCAGGGTTGTTCGAAGATATTTGTGACCCGTCCTGGTTTAAAGCCGCCAGGGCACATGTTATTTACTTGTGTGCAGGGAATATGATAATATGACCCACATGATTGATAATATTATAAACGCAAACAATGGATCTTCAACATCAGATCAGCGGTTTAAAATATTCAGCAAGTAAACATGCACGATGGCATGACCGATCATTGTTTTCACTAGCCTATTACATGGCTTTCCAAGCCCAAATTATTAAGAGTTTTTCAAAAGGAGACATCGTGCTGCAGTTTGAGAGCTTCCCCGTGGATGAGTTGTCCTGGTCTTGGCGATTTGAAGCTTCCGGGTCATCCTGCGCCAGTTCTTCTTCTCCTCTCTCTATTGTCGGGAAGTTAGATGATGTCCAGTCGATGCCGGTTAAAGCTTTGAATTCAGCTTCATCGTCTATAAGATCGACGGATCAACATCAGGAGCAAAGGTGTGCTTACGTATTAGAGGAATGAGCTCTACAATCTCATAAGCCGATGCTTTTACTCTTGCTTATCCTTGGTATAAGCCGACTGGTATTTAGACAAATCATTCTCTTTGGCTAGCTTGGTTGCCAAAGGGTGCATCTCCTTTACACATTTGGTAAAGTCGCTAGCATCGAAGGGAGACCCGTCCTCTTTCAAGCTTGGATAGCCAGTTGCCAACTCCTCCGGGTCTAGATCCGCCTGCCATGCTTTGGCCCGACTCAAAGCAATGATGGCGCCGGCTTGAGCTATGGATCATTTGATTTCTTCAATCCTCTTGGGCATGACAGATAACTTGTCCAAAACATCCTTGATGAGTGAAGGCGGCAGTTTGTCATGTGAGATAACTCCTAAGGATCGTTGCGTGCCTATGTACAGCTGTTCCACCAGAGTGTAAACCACCTTCAACTTCACCAACATGTCTTGGCCAAGGTTAGAGCTTCTGGGGCCTGCATGCACAACAGATGATAAGTCGCCGGCTGGCTTAAAGTAATTTACTGAGGAAAAATTGCAATGCAAGGATAATTAGCAAAGATGGCGGCTATCATTTTATTTACATTTCGTCTTAAACCGGATAACTCTTCGGTCACCGGTTTAAGGGCAGCTTCAACATCTTCAGCTCTTTCCAAAAGAGCTGCTTTTTTTGTCTCCGAGCTGGCTCTCTGCGTGTCGAAATGTGTCTTCAGTTTTTTAGATACTTCTAAGGCGGCTTTCAGTTCTGATCGTTTAGTTTTTCTGCTATTGCTTTATTCATGACTTATACAGGCTCCTATGACTATGAGATTATGCAACTCCTAAATACCATAGGAACACCTTGTGTGTTATCAAACGTGACAACATAACTGGGTGATTATAAAGATGCTCTATAGGTGTCTCTAATGGTGTTTGTTGAGTTGGCATAGATCAAGATTAGGATTTGTCACTCCGTGTATCAGAGACTTGTCGGTAATACACATCACTACAAGCCTTTCAAGCAATGTGACTAATGAGTCAGTCATGGGGTGATGCATTACGAAATGAGTAAAGAGACTTGTCGGTGACGAGATTGAACTAGGTATGATGATACCGACGATCTAATCTCGGGTAAGTAACATACCGATGACAAAGGGAACAATGTATGTTGTTGTGTGGTTTGACCATTAAAGATCTTCGTAGAATATGTAGGAGCCAATATGAGCATCCAGGTTCCACTATTGGTTATTGACCAGAGATGTGTCTCAGTCATGTCTACATAGTTCTCGAACCCATAGGGTCCGCACGCTTAACATTTGATGATGATTTGTATTATGAGTTTATGTGATTTGATGACCGAAGGTTATTCGGAGTCCTGGATGAGATCGCGGACATGACGAGGAGTCTCGAAATGGTCGAGACATAAAGATTCATATATTGGAAGGTTACATTCGGACATCGGAATGGTTCGGGTCGTTTTGGAGTATCGGTGGTTACCAGAACCCCCCGAGAAAGCTATTGGGCCTCATGGGCCTTAGTGGAGAAGAGAGAGGGCTGGCCAGGAGGTGGCGCGCGCCCCCCTTTCCCCAATCCGAATTGGACAAGGGGAGGGGTGGCGCCCCCTGTCGCTGTCAAAACCGGCGGATCTTGGGTAGGGGGTCCCGAACTATGCGTCTAAGGCTGATGGTCACATGAGGCGGGGGACACAATGTTTACTAAGGTTTGTGCCCTCTCGATGGAGGTAATACCCTACTTCCTGCTTGATTGATCTTGATGATATGAGTATTACAAGAGTTGATCTACCACGAGATCGTAGAGGCTAAACCCTAGAAGCTAGCCTATGATTATGATTGTTGTTGTCCTACGGACTAAACCCTTCGGTTTATATAGACACCGGACGGGGCTAGGGTTACATAGAGTCGGTTACAAGGGAGGAGATCTACATATCCGAATTGCCAAGCTTGCCTTCCACACAAAGGAGAGTCCCACCCGGACACGGGACGAAGTCTTCAATCTTGTATCTTCATAGTCCAACAGTCCGACCAAAGGATATAGTCCGACTGTCCGAGGACCCCCTAATCCAGGACTCCCTCACCCCCTCCTTCCTTCTCTCCTCCTCCTCCTTCCCCTTCTCCCACTTGGAATAGGAAAGGGGGGGGGGCGAATCCTACTAGGTTGGAGTCCTAGTAGGACCCCCCATGGCGCGCCTCCTCCTTGGCCGGCCTCCTCCTCCCCTCCTTTATATACGTGGGGAGGGGGGCACCCAAAGGCACACCAGACAATCTCTTAGCCGTGTGCGGTGCCCCCCTCCATAGTTTTCCACCTCGGTCATATTGTCGTAGTGGTTAGGCGAAGCGCTGTGTCGGTAACTTCATCATCACTGTCACCACGCCGTCGTGCTGACGGAACTCACCCTCGACACTCAGCTGGATCGAGAGTTCGTGGGACGTCACTGAGACGAACATGTGCAGATCATAGAGGTGCCGTAATATCGGTACTAGGATCGGACGGCTCGTGAATACGTATGACTACATCAACCGCTTTGTCATAACGCTTCATGAGACTGGTTCTACCGAGGGATGTCACCGCGTTGAAAGTGTGCAAATCACGGAGGTGCCGTGTGTTCGGTACTTGATCGGTTGGATCACAAAGACATTTGACTACATCAACCGTGTTACTAAACGCTTTCACTTTCAATCTACGAGGGTACGTAGACACACTCTCCCCTCTCGTTGCTATGCATCTCCTAGATAGATCTTATGTGATCGTAGAATTTTGTTTGAAATACTGTGTTCCCCAATAGTGGTATCAGAGCCATGTCTATGCGTAGATGTTATATGCACGAGTAGAACACAAAGAGTTGTGGGCGATAATAGTCATACTAATTACCAGCATGTCATACTTTGATTCGGTGGTATTGTTGGATGAAGCGGCCCAGACCGACATTAAATGATCGCATTCATGAGACTGGTTCTACCGACATGCTTCGCACACAGGTGGCTAGTGGGTGTCTGTTTCTCCAGCTTTAGTTGAATCGAGTTTGACTACGCCCGATCCTTGTTGAAGGGTAAAACAACACACTTGACGAAAAATCGTTGTGGTATTGATGCGTAGGTAAGAACAGTTCTTGCTAGAAGCCCGTAGCAGCCACATAAAACTTGCAACAACAAAGTAGAGGACGTCTAACTTGTTTTTGCAGGGCATGTTGTGATGTGATATGGTCAAGACGTGATTATATAAATTGTTGTATGAGATGATCATGTTTTGTAACAGTTATCGACAACTAGCAGGAGCCATATGGTTGTCGCTTTATTGTATGAAATACAATCGCCATGTAATTGCTTTACTTTATCACTAAGCGGTAGCGATAGTCGTAGAAGCAATAGTTGGCTAGACGACAACGATGCTACGATGGAGATCAAGGTGTCAAGCTGGTGACAATGGTGATCATGACGGTGCTTTGGAGATGGAGATCAAAGGCACAAGATGATGATGGCCATATCATATCACTTATATTGATTGCATGTGATGTTTATCCTTTATGCATCTTATTTTTCTTAGTATGGCGGTAGCATTATAAGATGATCTCTCACTAAATTTCAAGGTATAAGTGTTCCCCCTGAGTATGCACCGGTGCTACAGTTCGTCGTGCCGAGACACCATGTGATGATCGGGTGTGACAAGCTCTATGTTCACATACAACGGGTGCAAGCCAGTTTTGCACAAGCAGAATACTCAGGTTAAACTTGACGAGCCTAGCATATGTAGATATGGCCTCGGAACACTGAGACCGAAAGGTCGAGCTTGAATCATATAGTAGATATGATCAACATAGTGATGTTCACCATCGAAAACTTCTCCATCTCACGTGATGATCGGACATGGTTTAGTTGATATGGATCACGTGATCACTTAGATGACTAGAGGGATGTCTATCTAAGTGGGAGTTCTTAAGTAATTTGATTAATTGAACTTTAATTTATCATTAACTTAGTACCTGATAGTATTTTGCATGTCTATGTTGTTGTAGATAAATGGTCCGTGCTACTGTTCCTTTGAATTTTAACGCGTTCCTGGAGAAAGCAAAGTTGAAAGATGATGGTAGCAACTACACGGACTGGGTCCGTAACTTGAGGATTATTCTCATTGTTGCACAGAAGAATTACGTCCCGGAAGCACTGCTAGGTGCAAAGCCCGCTGCAGGAGCAACACCAGATGTTATGAACGTTTGGCAAAGCAAAGCTGATGACTAATCGATAGTTCTGTGTGCCATGCTTTACGGCTTAGAATCAGGACTTCAATGATGTTTTGAACATCATGGAGCATATGAGATGTTCCAGGAGTTGAAGTTAATATTTCAAGCAAATTCCCGAATTGAGAGATATGAAGTCTCCAATAAGTTCTATAGCTACAAGATGGAGGAGAATAGTTCTGTCAGTGAACATATACTCAGAATGTTTGGGTACCACAACCACTTGACTCAACTGGGAGTTAATCTTCCTGATGATAGTGTCATTGATAGAGTTCTTCAATCAGTGCCACCAAGCTACAAAAGCTTCATGATGAACTATAATGTGCAAGGGATGCATAAAAAAATTCCCGAGCTCTTCGCAATGCTAAAGGCTGTGAAGGTAGAAGTCAAGAAGGAGCATCAAGTGTTGATGGTTAAAAAGACCACTAGTTTCAAGAAAAAGGGCAAAGGGAAGAAGGGGAACTTCAACAAGAACGGCAAACAAGTTGCTTCTCAAGTAAAGAAGCCCAAGTCTGGACCTAAACCTAAGACCGAGTGCTTCTACTGCAAAGGGACTAGTCACTTGAAGCGGAACTGCCCCAAGTATTTGGCGGATAAGAAGGATGGCAAAGTGAAAGGTATATTCGATATACATGTTACTGATGTGTACCTTACTAATGCTCGCAGTAGCTCTTGGGTATTTGATACTGGTTTTGTTGCTCATAGTTGCAACTCAAAATAGGGGCTACGAATTAAGCGAAGATTGGCTAAGGACGAGGTGATGATGCGCGTGGGAAATGGTTCCAAAAGTCAATGTGATTGCGGTCGGCACGCTACCTCTACATCTACGTTCGGGATTAGTATTAGATCTGAATAATTGTTATTTGGTGCCAGCGTTAAGCATGAACATTATATCTGGATCTTGTTTGATGCGAGACGGTTATTCATTTAAATCAGGGAATAATGGCTGTTCTATTTATATGAGTAATATCTTTTATGGTCATGCACCCTTGATGAGTGGTCTATTTTTATTGAATCTCAATAGTAGTGATACACATATTCATAGTATTGAAACCAAAAGATATAAGTTTAATAATGATAGTGCGACTTATTTGTGGCACTGCCGTTTAGGTCATATGGTTGTAAAGCGCATGAAGAAACTCCATGCTGATGGGCTTTTGGAATCACTTGATGTTTGCGAACCATGCCTCATGGGTAAGATGACTAAGACTCTGTTCTCCAGAACAATGGAGCGAGCAACAAACTTATTGGAAATAATACATACTGATGTATGCGGTCCGATGAGTGTTGATGCTCCCGGCGGGTATCGTTATTTTCTGACCTTCACAGATGATTTGAGCAGATATGGGTATACCTACTTAAATGAAACATAAGTCTGAAACATTTGAAAAGTTCAAAGAATTTCAGAGCGAAGTGGAAAATCATCGTAACAAGAAAATTAAGTTTCTACGATCTGATCCTGGAGGTGAATATTTGAGTTATGAGTTTAGTCTTCATTTGAAACAACGCGGAATAGTTTCGCAACTCACGCCACCTGGAACACCACAGCGTAATGGTGTGTTGAAACATCGTAACCGCACTTTATTAGATATGGTGCGATCTATGATTTCTCTTACTGATTTACCACTATCGTTTTGGGGTTATGCTTTAGAGACAACTACATTCACGTTAAATAGGGCACCATCGAAATCCGTTGAGGCGACACCATATGAACTGTGGTTTGGCAAAAAACCCAAGTTGTCATTTCTTAAAGTTTGGGGCTGCGATGCTTATGTGAAAAAGCTTCAACCTGATAAGCTCGAACCCAAATCAGAGAAATGTGTCTTCCTAGGATACCCAAAGAAAACTGTTGGGTACACCTTCTATCATATATCCGAAGGCAAGATATTCGTTGCTATGAATGGATCCTTTCTAGAGAAGGAGTTTCTCTCAAACGAAGTGAGTGGGAGGAAAGTAGAACTTGATGAGGTAATTATACCTTCTCCCTTATTGGAAAGTAGTTCATCAGAGAAATCAGTCCCAGTGAGGATGTTAATGATGATGATCATGAAACTTCCGATCAAGTTACTACCGAACCTCGTAGGTCAACCAGAGCAAGATCCGCACCAGAGTGGTACGGTAATCCTGTTCTGGAGGTTATGTTACTTGACCATGATGAACCTACGAACTATGAGGAAGCGATGATGAGCCCAGATTCCGCAAAATGGCTTGAGGCCATGAAATCTGAGATGGGATCCATGTATGAAAACAAAATATGGACTTTGGTTGACTTGCCCGATGATCGGCAAGCAATAGAGAATAAATGGATCTTCAAGAAGAAGACCGACGCTGACGGTAATGTTACTGTCTACAATGCTCAACTTGTTGTGAAAGGTTTTCAACAAGTTCAAGGAGTTGACTATGATGAGACCTTCTCACTCGTAGCGATGCTTAAGTCCATCCAAATCATGTTAGCAATTGCCGCATTTTCTGATTATGAAATCTGGCAAATGGATGTCAAAACTGCATTCCTTAATGGATATCTTAAAGAAGAGTTGTATGTGATGCAACCAGAAGGTTTTGTCGATCCAAAGGTGCTAACAAAGTGTGCAAGCTCCAGCGATCAATTTATGGACTGGTGCAAGCATCTCGGAGTTGGAATATATGCTTTGATAGTGTGATCAAAGCATATGGTTTTATACAGAGTTTTGGAGAAGCTTGTATTTAGAAGAAAGTGAGTGAGAGCTCTGTAGCATTTCTGATATTATATGTGGATGACATATTGTTGATCGGAAATGATACTAAATTTCTGAATAGCATAAAAGGTACTTGAATAAGAATTTTTCAATGAAAGACCTCGGTGAAGCTGCTTATATATTGGGCATCAAGATCTATAGAGATAGATCAAGACGCTTAATTGGACTTTCATAAAGCACATACCTTGATAACGTTTTGAAGAAGTGCAAAATGGATCAAGTAAAGAAAGGGTTCTTGCCCGTGTTACAAGGTGTGAAGTTGAGTCAGACTCAATGCCCGAACACTGCAGAAGATAGAGAGAAAATGGAAGTCATTCCCTATGTTTCAACCATAGGTTCTATCATGTATGAAATGCTATGTACCAGACCTGATGTGTGCCTTGCTATTAGTTTAGCAGGGAGGTACTAAAGTAATCCAGGAGTGGATCACTGGATAGCGGTCAAGAACATCCTGAAATACCTCAAAAGTACTAAGGATATGTTTCTCGTTTATGGAGGTGACAAAGAGCTCGTCGTAAATGGTTACGTCGATGCAAGCTTTGACACTGATCCGGATGACTCTAAGTCACAAACTGGTTACGTATTTTTATTGAATGGTGGACCCATCGGTTGGTGCAGTTCTAAGCAGAGCGTCGTGTTAGGATTTACGTGTGAAGCGGAATACATAGTTGCTTCGGAAGCAGCAAATGAAGGAGTCTGGATGAAGGAGTTCATATCCGATCTAGGTGTAATACCTAGTGCATCGGGTCCAATGAAAATCTTTTGTGACAATACTGGTGCAATTGCCTTGGCCAAGGAATCCAGATTTCACAAGAGAACCAAGCACATCAAGGGACACTTCAATTCCATTCGCGATCAAGTCATGGAGGGAGACATAGAGATTTGCAAGATACATACGTATCTGAATGTTGTAGACCCATTGACTAAGCCTCTCTCACGAGCAAAACATGATCAACACCAAGACTCCATGGGTGTTAGAATCATTACTGTGTAATCTAGATTATTGACCCCAGTGCAAGTGGGAGACTGAAGGAAATATGCCCTAGAGGCAATAATAAAGTTGTTATTTATATTTCCTTATATCATGATAAATGTTTATTATTCATGCTAGAATTGTATTAACCGGAAACTTAGTACATGTGTGAATACATAGACAAACAAAGTGTCCCTAGTGTGCCTCTACTAAGACTAGCTCGTTAATCAAAGATGGTTAAGTTTCCTAGCCATGGACATGTGTTCTCATTTGACGAATGGGATCACATCATTAGAGAATGATGTGATGGACAAGACCCATCCATTAGCTTAGCATAATGATCGTTTAGTTTTTCTGCTATTGCTTTCTTCATGACTTATACATGTTCCTATGACTATGAGGTTATGCAACTCCCGAATACCGGAGGAACACCTTGTGTGCTATCAAATGTCACAACGTAACTGGGTGATTATAAAGATGCTCTACAGGTGTCTCCAATGGTGTTTGTTGAGTTGGCATAGATCAAGATTAGGATTTTTCACTCCGTGTATCGGAGAGGTATCTCTGGGCCCTCTCGGTAATGCACATCACTACAAGCCTTGCAAGCAATGTTACTAATGAGTTAGTCACGGGGTGATTCTTTACGGAACGAGTAAAGAGACTTGTTGGTGACGACTACAAGCCTTGCAAGCAATGTTACTAATGAGTTAGTCATGGGGTGATGCTTTACGGAACGAGTAAAGAGACTTGTTGGTGACGAGATTGAACTAGGTATGATGATACCGACGATCGAATCTCGGGCAAGTAACATACCGATGATAAAGGGAACAACATATGTTGTTGTGCGGTTTGACCGATAAAGATCTTCATAGAATATGTAGGAGCCAATATGAGCATCCAGGTTCCACTATTGGTTATTGACCAGAGATGTGTCTCGGTCATGTCTACATAGTTCTTGAACCCGTAGGGTCCACATGCTTAACGTTCGATGACGACTTGTATTATGAGTTTATGTGATTTGATGACCGAAGGTTGTTCGAAGTCCCAGATGAGATCACGGACGTGACGAGGAGTCTCGAAATGGTTGAGACATAAAGATTCATATATTGGAAGGTTACATTCGGACGCTGGAATGGTTCGGGTCATTTCAGATAAGTTTCGGAGTACTGGGGGTTACCAGAACCCCCCCGAGAAGCTATTGGGCCTCATGGGCCTTAGTGGAGAAGAGAGAGGGCTGGCCAGGAGGTGGAGTGCGCCCCCTTGCCCCAATCCGAATTGGACAAGGGGAGGGGGCGGCGCCCCCTCCTTCCTTCTCTCCTCCTCCTCCTTCCCCCTTCTCCCACTTGGAATAGGAAAGGGGGGGGGGGCGAATCCTACTAGGTTTGGAGTCCTAGTAGGAATCCCCCCATAGCGCGCCTCCTCCTTGGCAGGCCTCCTCCTCCCCCTCCTTTATATACATGGGGAGGGGGCACCCATGTTGGGGAACGCAGTAATTTCAAAAAAAAAATTGTACGCACATGCAAGATCCATCTAGGTGATGCATAGGAACGAGAGGGAAGAGTGTTGTCCACGTACCCTTATAGACCGTAAGCGGAAGCATTATGACAACACGGTTAATGTAGTCGTACGTCTTCACGATCCGACCGATCCTAGTACCGAAAGTACGACACCTCCATGATCTGCACATGTTCGGCTTGGTGACGTCCCACGAACTCTCGATCCAGCTGAGTGTCGAGGGAGAGCTTCGTCAGCACGACGGCGTGATGATGGTGATGACGAAGTTACCGACACTGGGATTTTCCTAAGCACTATGACGATATGACCGAGGTGGATTATGGTGGAGGGGGACAACGCACAGGGCTAAGACAGTTGTCTGTTGTGTGTTCTAGGGTGCCCCTACCCCCGTATATAAAGGAGCAAGGGGGGAGGCCGGCCGGCCCTAGGGCACGCCAAGGAGGGGAGGAATCCTCCTCCTAGTAGGAGTAGGATTCCTCCTTCCCTAGTCCTACTAGAAGGGGGAAGGAAGGAGTGGGAGAGGGGAAGGAAAGGGGGGCGACACCCCCTCCTAGTCCAATTCGGACTCAAGGGGGAGGGGCGCGCGGCCTGCCCTGGCAGCACCTCTCTTTCTCCACTAAGGCCCATCTTGGGCCACTAGTTCCCCGGGGGGTTCCGGTAACCCTCCGGCACTCTGGTTTTCTCCGAAATCACCCGAAACACTTCCGGTGTTCGAATATAGCCGTCCAATATATCAATATTTATGTCTCGACCATTTCGAGACTCCTCGTTATGTCCATGATCACATCAGGGACTCTGAACTACCTTCGGTAAATCAAAACACATAAACTCATAATACCGATCACCACCGAACGTTAAGTCGGACCCTACAGGTTCGACAACTATGTATACATGACCGAGACTCATCTTTGGTCAATAACCAATAGCGTAACTTGGATGCTCATATTGGTTCCTACTTATTCTATGAAGATCTTTATCGGTTAAACCGCATAACAACATACGTTGTTCCCTTTGTCATCGATATGTTACTTGCCCGAGATTCGATTTTCGGTATCTCAATACCTACTTCAATATCGTTACCGGCAAGTATCTTTACTCGTTCCGTAATGCAACACCCTGTAACTAACTCATTAGTCACATTGCTTGCAAGGCTTATAGTGATGTGCATTACCGAGAGGGCCCAGAGATACCTCTCCGACACACAGAGTGACACATCCTAATCTCGATCTATGCCAACTCAACAAACACCATCAGAGACACCTGTAGAGCATCTTTATAGTCACCCAATTATGTTGTGACGTTTGATAGCACACTATGTGTTCCTCCGGTATTTGGGAGTTGCATAATCTCATTGTCATAGGAACATGTATAAGTTATGGAGAAAGCAATAGCAGTAAACTAAACGATAAAAGTGCTAAGCTAACGGATGGGTCAAGTCAATCACATCATTCTCTAATGATGTGATCCCGTTTATCAAATGACAACTCTTGTCCATGGCTAGGAAACTTAACCATCTTTGATTAACGAGCTAGTCATGTAGAGGCATACTAGTGACACTCATTTTGTCTTTGTATTCACACATGTACTAAGTTTCCGGTTAATACAATTCTAGCATGAATAATAAACATTTATCATGATATAAGGAAATATAAACAACAACTTTATTATTGCATCTAGGGCATATTTCCTTCAGTCTCGCACTTGCACTAGAGTCAATAATCTAGTTTACATTGTCATGTGATTTAACACCAGTAGTTCACATCTTTATGTGATTAGTTCACATCTCCATGTGACTAATACACATAATGGTTTACTAGACTCAATAATCTAGTTCACATCATTGTGTGATTAACACCCAAAGAGTGATCATGTTTTGCTTGTGAGAGAAGTTTAGTCTACGGGTCTGCAACATTCAGATCCGTATGTATTTTGCAATTTTCTATGTCTACAATACTCTACATGGAGCTACTCTAGCTAATTGCTCCCACTTTCAATATGTATCTAGATCGAGACTTGGAGTCATCTAGATTGGTGTAAAAAGCTTGCATCGACGTAACTCTTTACGACGAACTCTTTTATCACCTCCATAATCGAGAAATATTTCCTTAGTCCTCTAAGGATAATTTTGACCGATGTCCAGTGATCTACTCCTAGATCACAATTGTACTCCCTTGCCAAAATCATGCTAAGGTATACAATAGGTCTGGTACACAACATAGCATACTTTATAGAACCTATGACTAAGGCATAGGGAATGATTTTTCATTCTCTTTCTATTTTCTGCCATGGCCGAGTTTTGAGTCTTTACTCAATTTCACACCTTACAACTCAGGCAAGAACTCCTTCTTTGACTAATCCATTTTTAACTCCTTCAAAATCTTATCAAGGTATGTAGTCATCGAAAGTCTTATCAAGCGCCTTGATCTATCTATATAGATCTTGATGCCCAATATGTAAGTAGCTTTACAGGTAATTTTTCTTTGAAAAACTGCTTTCAAATTCTCCTTTGTGCTTTCCAGAAAATTCCACATCATTTCCGATCAACAATATGTCATTCACATATACTTATCAGAAAGGCTGTAGTGCTCCCGCTCACTTTCTTGTAAATACAGGCTTCACCGCAAGTCTGTATAAAACTATATGCTTTGATCAATTCATCAAAGCGTATATTCCAACTCCGAAATGCTTGCACCAGTCCATAGATGTATCACTGGAGCTTGCACACTTTGTCAGCATCTTTAGGATTGACAAAATCTTTTGGTTGCATCATATACAACTCTTCTTTAATAAATCCATTAAGGAATGTAGTTTTGATATCCATTTGCCAGATTTCATAAAATGCGACAACTGCTAACATGATTCGGACAGACTTTTGAGCATCGATACGAGTGAGAAAATCTCATCATAGTCAACACCTTGAAATTGTCGAAAACCATTAGCGGCAATTTGAGCTTTGTAGATAGTAACATTACTATCAGCGCCCGTCTTCATTTTGAAGATCCATTTATTCTGAATGGCTCACCGATCATCGGGCAAGTCAATCAAAGTCCACACCTGGGCTCATCATCGCTTCCTCATAGTTCGTAGATTCGTCATGGTCTAGTAACATGACTTCCAGAACAGGAATACCATTCCACTCTGGTGTAGAACATACTCTGGTTGACCTACGAGGTTCGGTAGTAACTTGATTCGAAGTTTCATGATCATCATCATTAACTTCCTCACTAATTGGTGTAGGCATCACTAGAACTGATTTCTGTGATGAACTACTTTCTAATTCGGGAGAAGGTACAATTACCTCATCAAGTTCTACTTTCCTCCCACTCAGTTCTTTCGAGAGAAACTCCTTCTCTTAAAAAGGACCCATTCAACAAAATATCTTGCCTTCGGATCTGTGATAGAAGGTGTACCCAACAGTTTCTTTTGGGTACCCTTTGAAGACGCACTTCTCCGATTTGGGTTCGAGCTTATTAGTTTGAAACTTCTTCACATAAGCATCACAACCCCAAACTTTAAGAAACGAAAACTTTGGTTTCTTGCCAAACCATAGTTTATACGGTGTCGTCTCAACGGATTTAGATGGTGCCCTATTTAACGTGAATGCAGCTGTCTCTAATGCATAACCCCAAAACAATAGTGGTAAATCGGTAAGAGACATCATACATCTCACCATATCTAATAAAGTACGGCCATGATGTTCGGACACACCATTACACTGTGGTGTTCCAGGTGGCATGAGTTGTGAAAACATTCCACATTGTTTCAAATGAAGACCAAACTCGTAACTCAAATATTTCTTTTTGTGATCGATCATAGAAACTTTATTTTCTTGTTACGATGATTTTCCACTTCACTCTGAAATTCTTTGAACTTTTCAAATGTTTCAGACTTACGTTTCATCAAGTAGATATACCATATCTGCTCAAATCACGTGTGAAGGTCAGAAAATAACGATACCCGCCGCGAACCTCAACACTCATCAGACTGCATACATCAGTATGTATTATTTCCAACAAGAATGTTGCTCGCTCCATTGTTCCGTAGAATGGAGTTTTAGTCATCTTGCCCATGAGGCATGGTTCGCAAGCATCAAGTGATTCCAAAACCCCATCAGCATGGAGTTTCTTCATGCGCTTTACACCAATATGACCTAAACGGCAGTGCCACGAGTATGTTGCACTATCATTATCAACTTTGCATCTTTTGGCATCAATATTATGTGTATCACTACGATCGATATTCAGTAAACCATTCACCTTGGGTGTATGACCTTAGAAGGTGTTATTCATGTAAATAGAATAACAATTATTCTTTGACTTAAATGAATAACTGTATTGCAATAAACATGATCCAATCATATTATGCTCAAAACAAACACCAAATAACATTTATTTTAGATTCAACACTAATCCCAAACGTAAAGGGAGTGGGCGATGGTGATCTTATCAACCATGGAATCACTTCCAACACACATCGTTAATTTGCCCTCAACTAGTCTTTGTTCATTTTGTAACTCCTGTTTCGAGTTACTAATCATAGCAACTGAACCAGTATCAAATACCCAGGGGCTACTATGAACACTAGTAAAGTACACATCAATAACATGTATATCATATATACTTTTGTTCACTTTGCCATCCTTCTTATCCGCCAAGTATTTGGGCCAGTTCTGCTTCCAGTGACCATTTCCTTTGCACTAGAAGCACTCAGTTTCAGGCTTGGGTCTAGCTCTGGGCTTCTTCATGGGAGTGGCAACTTGCTTGTCTTTCTTCTTGAAGTTCCTTTTTCTTTCCCTTGCCCTTTTACTTGAAACTAGTGGTCTTGTCAACCATCAACATTTGATGCTTTTCTTGATTTCTACCTTCGTCGATTTCAGCATCACGAAGAGCTCGGGAATCATTTTCGTCATCCCTTGCATATTATAGTTCATCACGAAGTTCCAGTAGCTTGGTGATAGTGACTAGAGAACTTTGGCAATCACTATTTTATCTGGAAGATTAACTCCTACTTGATTCAAGTGATTTTAGTACTCAGGCAATCTGAGCACATGCTCACTGGTTGAGCTATTCTCCTCCATCTTGTAGGCAAAGTACTTGTCAGAGGTCTCATACCTCTCTACTTAGGCATGAGTCTGAAATACCAATTTCATCTCTTGGAACATCTTATATGCTCCGTGGCATTCAAAATGTTTTTGAAGTCCCGGTTGTAAGACATAAAGCATGGCGCACTAAACTATCAAGTAGTTATCATACCGAGCCTGCCAAATGTTCATAACGTCTGTATCTGCTCCTGCAATAAGTCCGTCACCTAGCAGTGCATCAAGGACATAATTCTTCTGTGCAACAATGAGGATAATCCTCATATCACAGAGCTAGTACGCATCATTGCTACTAACATCTTTCAACATAGTTTTCTCTAGGAACATATCATAAATAAAATGGGGAAGCTATATGCGAGCAATTGATCTACAACATAGATATGCAAATACTATTAGGGCTAAGTTCATGATAAATATAAGTTCAATTAATCATATTACTTAAGAACTCCCACTTAGATAGACATTCCTCTAATCATCTAAGTGATCATGTGATCCATATCAACTAAACCATGTCCAATCGAGATGGAGTAGTTTTCAATGGTAAACATCACTATGTTGATCATATCTACTATATGATTCATGCTGGACCTTTCGGTCTCAGTGTTCCGAGGCCATATCAGCATATGCTAGACTCGTCAAGTTTAACCCGAGTATTTCGCGCATGCAAAACTGGCTTGCACCCGTTGTATGTGAATGTAGAGCTTATCATACCCAGTCATCACATGGTGTCTCAGCACGACGAACTGTCGCAACGGTGCATACTCAGGGAGAACACTTATACCTTGAAATTTAGTGAGAGATCATCTTATAATTCTACCACCGTACTAAGCAAAATAAGATGCATAAAAGATAAACATCACATGCAATCAAAATATGTGGCATGATATGGCCATCATCATCTTGTGCCTTTGATCTCCATCTCCAAAGTACCGTCATGATCTCCACCGTCACCGTCATGATCTCCACCGTCACCGTCATGACACCATGATCTCCATCATCTTGATCTTTATTAATGTGTCATCACATGGTCATCTCGCAAACTATTGCTTTTGCAACTATTGCTATCGCATAGCGATAAAGTAAAGCAACAATATGGCGCTTGCATCTTATGCAATAAAGAGACAACCATAAGGCTCCTGCCAGTTGCCGATAACTTTAACAAAACATGATCATCTCATGCAACAATTTATATCTCATCACATCTTGACCATATGACATCACAACATGCCTTGCACAAACAAGTTAGACGTCCTCTACTTTGTTGTTGCAAGTTTTACGTGGCTGCTACGGGCTTAGCAAGAACCGTTCTTACCTACGCATCAAAAACCACAACGTGGTATAGTGATTGCTTTTTGATCTTCAGAAAGAACACTGTTCATTGAATCCGATTCAACTAAAGTTGGAGAAACAAACACCCACTAGCCACCTATGTGCGAAGGACGTCGATAGAACCAGTCTTGCGTAAACATATGCGCAATGTCGGTCTGAGCCGCTTCATCCAACAACACCGCTGAATCAAGAATCAACTAGTGACGGAAAGCAATATGTATACAACCACACCCACAACTCCTTTGTGTTCTACTCATGCATATAACATCAACGCATAGACCTGGCTCGGATGCCACTGTTGGGGAACGCAGTAATTTCAAAATAGTTCCTACGCACACGCAAGATCCATCTAGGTGATGCATAGCAACGAGAGGGAAGAGTGTTGTCCACATACCCTCGTAGACCATAAGTGGAAGTCTTATGACAACGGGGTTGATGTAGTCGTACGACTTCACGATCTGACCGATTCTAGTACTGAAAGTATGCACTACAAAAAAATACACTTTTGTGATGATACGTGTTTGTCACAGTAGGTCGCGTTTTCTGTCATGCATGTACATCCATGACAAATTTATGACAGAATCAAGATAGTCATACCTGTGCTGTCGTAGAAGTGTTCCATGACATTGCCAAAATTATCATCACGGAAGTGTCCACTTCCATGACGATAAATCGCGCGTCACAGAAGTGCTTTTGTCAAGGGTGACCGGCATGTGGCATCCACCGTAACGGAACGCCGTTAAGCTATCATGTCGGATTTTGGATCCGATAACCCGTTAACAGCCACGACCAATGCCGATTTTCCACGTGTAAAATTCTCATTGGCTGACGGATCCACGCGTCTGCTCCGCGTTGGCACAGGTGTCACTCATCCAACGGTCCAGATGGGCCTATGATATGTTGACACGTGGACCGGCCCAAAAATGGCCCACAAAGATTAAATGGGCCGGACCAACCGAAGGCCCATAAGATTTAGCGGACCATAATGGGCCGGCCCAGCTAAAGGCCCACAAAATTTAGCGGACCATAATGGGCCGGCCCAGCTAAAGGCCCACATGATTTTGCAGACCATAATGGGCCGGCCCAGCTAAAGGCCCACAAGATTTTGCGGAACACAATGGGCCGGCCCAGCTAAAGGCCCACTAGATTCTGCCGACCATAATGGGCCGGCCCAGCTAAAGGCCCAACATTCTTTGTCAAATCGGCCCGTCAATGGCATGTCCTAAAATTTTCATCAACGCGGCCCATGGTCACTTCTGGCCTGTTAACAGTCCGCTAAGTAATTGGGCCGAATTACGACCCGGTGTATTTCCGGCCCGTTAAAGGTCCGGCTTCATTTGGGCCCATTTACATGCCATCAAAACTTTCGTCCCATAAACGACCATGAAGGATTTGGGTCATATTCGGCCATGTCTGACATTCGGCCTGTTAGAGGCCCACTATAGCTTTGGGCCACTTTCGTCCTGTTGTCATTTTCGGCCTGTTAACGCTGGACGTAAACCATGGGCCATATGTGGCCCAACGTCATATCGGACCCATTAACGACCCATATAAAAATGACGATAATCTAGCCCGATCGAAGTTCCGGCCTGTTAAAGGCCCGTGTATTAGGTCGGCACATTTACGGCCCGTCCGAATTTCGGCCTGTTAAAGTCCAATGGGTTATTTGGCACAATCAGGGCCCAATCTCACTTTCGGTCTATTAAAGGCCCATGTATTTTATGGGCTTGAGATATTTACACCTGTAAACGACCTATTTTTACTGAGGGCCCAAATTATGTTTAGGTTTGTTAAAGGCCCACTATGGGCACATGCCTATCAGAAAAATATGAAAGCTTATGCTGATTTAGGCCCAGATATTTTTAGTGGGCTACATGCCAATTTCGGCCTGTAATCGTTTTAGCCCAATTGGAATGGGCCCAACGGATGTTGGCATGTTGGGCTCCTACGAAGGTTTCGGCCGAATACATTACTAAGATAAACCTACACTATACAAAAGTAGCGTCGTAATTACTGCAGCCTGAGGTAGCATCATAAATGTTGTATCACAACAAAATAAATTCCAACCATACAACAAAAGGCCTGTTGGCATAAAGTTTATAGTCCTTCCAAATAAAAGCACCATCAGATGTATAGAAGCACAGATCATTTGACCTGAGTGCTAATGTTTCAAGCTGTAGAATCTGATGGAGCAGCACGATCTCCACCTTTTTTCCGCCATTGCTCTTGAACAACGAAGCGAATGTCTGATAGTTTGGTTTCAAAACCATTCATATCTTGACGACATTTCTCAACCACTATTCTTGTTTCCGAAACAACGTCCATTAGGGATTGGACTTGTGTCTGGAGCACAGATATATCACTCTATCTAGCAGGAAGATTTTGTCCAGTAGGCGATTTGGACGAGGTTACCTTGACAACCAACCCAGAATTACGCAGGAAGGTGCTTTTTGCACTGTTAGTGGAGAGATACCGACGCACAACAGCAAGAGGTGACATTGTGCCTGTAGTAGCCTCGTCACCTTCAGGTGGTTGTGGCTATTCAATCATTTGTTCCATAGCTTCCTAAAAGTTTGAACTTGTAGATTAGTGTACCAGATAAGTTACTAATGAGACAAAAACAAACAAAGTAGGTTAAACGTTTATACATAACTTATTTTGGTGAACTACTGTAATACATTAGCATGTATTGTAGTGCCAACTACATAATAAAATCACTTTCGGAACATATGTCCATGTAGCATGCCTACTGTATTGTCTATTTCCTCACATTCGTTGACATCTAAGGATAAAGAGACATGGTTTAAAGTAGGATGAACATAGTATGACATCATTCATATCATGGGCAAACTTATATAAAACAAATAGACTATTTTATCATTGTGTGCGCCATGAACATAACAACTAGATTACAGATCAAGACCAAAATAATATCCTTCATCTCTTTAAACCATGTAAGGTGAAATGATACGTTAAGACAACTATGAATAAAAGTGAACAGAGTAACTGACATTGGCTGCAAACCAAGTAGTTAAATGAACACATCACAGTACCAATCAGTTCAAGGCAGGAGGAGTAAGGACTTACAACAGCGGCTTGAACTGGTGTGATCATGCCCTTCAGCTTGCTGGTGTGGCAATCCTTGAAGATTTGCACTGCATTCGGTTCAGGTTCTTTTTGGTCCGCATGAGATTTCCTCTATATTTGGAACAAGTCAATATAGATACGATAATATGGCACAAAAAAAGAAGGAAGTAGCAGCTATTTACAAGAGCCTTGCAGTGTGCAATATAGCTACGCGATCCTGTGGTCTGTTGGAATTTCACTTTAGAACGGTTGGTTTTGTTCTTCAAACAGTTAGCCTAGAAGAAGATACACTTGTAAGGCACATACATAAATACAAGTTCAATATGTGGTCTGATCAAATACATATAGCCTACCTGATACTTTGGATCAGACCAGTGTTTAATGAGGGCTGTCTAGTCTTCATCTGTAATATATTCCACTGGAGATGTTTGGGCAATTTCATTGTTAGCCTTGCCTTCAAAGTGAGATTTTCTAAGGTGGTACCGATACTGTCGCAGAGTAGACTGAAAAACATGAGTGCATGCTTGTGTAGTTGCATCATCTTTCGGATCCAACTTGAACCTCATCTGTTGAAAAAAGAATGTGAGTCTTATTAGGAGGAAGCTAGAAAGTATGGGACAGAGCAAGACAATATTACTAATTGCGATCAATAACATTACTTACGGATAAATGGTCAAGGAAGGTGTTAAACTGGGTATTGTCTTTCTCATTCCTGTACTGGATCCACGTTGGGAGGATACGTGCATGACACCTAACGGCAACGGCTGCCTCTGATACTAACTTGGCTGACTCTGTAGCATCACGTGGCCTTTTTAAAACTGCCTCAAAATGGATCTCCATTCTTCCTCCTTTAGATTTTGTTAATCTGTCAAGCATTATCCCTGATGTCTGTTTCCGCTTGCGCCGTGGTGCTAGTTCAACAACGAATATGGAAAGTGTTAGTGTACATCAAACTGTGAGAGTACATATAAAGGAGCATGCAACTGCAACTTGACTCGGTCAGGTACCATCTTGGTGTTGATGCTCATGAGGTTCATCTGATCTTGCCAAGTCCTGTTGTGTCAGCAGTGCTTCGGAAGTAGTGTTAGGTGTGAAGGCAGCTTGGGAACTGGCCAGTTCCGAAGCAAACGAACGAGTAACTGGTTGAGATGCTGGTACAGTTGAAGCGGATGCTGCAGCTGGTCGAGCAGGTGATACTGTGTTTGTAGATTTAGCCGGTGGACTTGGACCTTCTACTGCACTATAAGTACCAGCAGAATCTCGACGGCAGAACCTTTTCCGTTTCACCCGACGAGTAACATCACTCCCTACTATATTATTTTCCTTGCTCTTTTTTGACTTTGCCATGTCAAGCTGTACCCACAACACAAAAGAATAAAATCACTCTTCAGAACTCATTGATGCATGATACAGACAAGCAATACTTTGATGTAAGACAACCGTATGAGGATGGAATATGTAAGAAAAATAGGACGGCATGACATATTCACAGCTACGATGTGCAAACTAAGCAGAAGGATTTTCAAGAAAATATAAGTAATGCAAGCTAGACACCATATGAAAGATGCAACCAATATTACTTTGCCAAGTTAAAAGTGTCTTGTCATAAGTGGCAATTCAAAAAATTAGAAGCAGTACAATGTAGAAATCAATGCAAGATGCAACCACTATCAAACTGCCATGTTAAAAGCGTCCAATCATGAGTGACTAATGCAGGATACACAACAGCAGTACTTTGATGTAAGAACATGGTATGATAGATAGATGCAGTGTATTCTAGACACAGAAAGCCATGTCATACGCACATGTATAACGTATAAACTCAGCAGGTGCAATTTAATCAAAATAGAAGAAATACAGGCTAGACAACATATGCAACATGAAACCAATTATCACACTGTCAACTTAGAGCAAGCACCTGCGATGGTGGAGTACGGGAGATGAACTCATCATGTAGACTTGGGACTTCAACTTCATTAGCAGTAGCAGTGGCAAATCTAGAGAGTCTCTATTTGCGTCGATGCGGAGGACCACCAACATCCCCTAACGTACTCTTTTCCTTCCTATTTTCTGATATTGCCTTATGAAGTCAAAACCACAAGAAGATGAATAAAATTAGCTCTGCATAACTGGTTGATGCATGATACAGACGAACACTACTTTGATGTAAGGCAAGTGCATGATAGGAGGATGGAATATATACAAAAAGAGACAGTGTTTCATATTCACACGTATGATAGGAGGATGGAATATGTATGAAAAATAGTAAGCGAAAGGCATTTCAACAAAATTAGAAGAAATGAAAGCTAGTCACCATAGGAACATGCAACCAATATCACTCTATTAGGTAAAAAAGTGTCTCATCGTAAGTGCCATTTCAAGAAATTAGAAGTAGTACAAGCTAGAAGACAATGCAAGATGCAACCTACATCACGGTCCCAAGTTAAATGTGTCTTATGGGTAAGTGATCGTTGCAGGTATAAGTTGTAAGCTACGCAGATGCAATTCAACATAATCAGAAGCAATACAAACTAGACATCATATGGAAAACGCAACCACGTATAACAGTTCCAAGTAAGAGCAAGCACCTGTGATGGTGGAGTAGGGGAGATGTGCTCATCATGTACACATATGTTCTAGAAACAGGAACACGTGTCATATTCACAGGCATTATGTGTAAAGTAAGCAGATGCAATTCAAGTTAGAAGCAATACAAGCTAGACATCATACGCAACATGCAACCACATATAATAGTGTCAAGTTAGAGCAAGCACCTGTGATGGTGGAGTAGGGGAGATGTGCTCATCATCTACACAGCTATGTTGACTGTCCAGCCTTGTGTTGTCTTGTGAATCTTGTTGGGAGGATGGCGGAGTAGAATCTGTAGAGACCCCCTGTTTGAGTTGCTCCGAAGGACCACCATCATCCACTGCCGGACTAATTTCCTTCAGCTGTAATGATTTTGCATTGTGAAGTCAAACCGATAAGAAAAAGGAGTAAAATTCGCTCTTTAGAACTCATTCATGCATGATACTGATGAACACTACTCGAATGAAAGGCAAACACATGATGCGAGGATGGAATATGTATGAAAAATAGGATGGTGTGACATATTCACACCTATGATGTGGTAACTAAGCAGAAGGCATTTCAACAAATTAGAAGCACTGCAAGCTAGACACCATATGAAAGATGCAACCAATATCACTCTGCCAAGTTCAAACTGTATGGCGTTTCAACAAATTAGAAGCAGTACATGCTAGAAATCATATGCAAGACACAACCAATATAACAGTGGCGACTTAAAGGTGCCTTATCATAAGTTATAGTATGTACCAAAAACAAGAAAGCGTGTCATATTCACATGTATCATGTGTAAGCTAAGCAGATGTAGTTTACATTAATTAGGAGCAATACGAGCTAGACACCATATGCAACATGCAACCAGATATCACATTGTCAAGTTAGAGCAAGCACCTTGGATGGTGGAGTAGGGGAGCGGAGACTTGGACCTTGTAATGCACTATCAGTACAAGGAGAATCGGTACAGATGCTCCATTTACATTGCTGCAGAGGACCACCATCATCGCCTTCCTTACTCTTTCCCTTCCTCTTTCTTGATTTTACCTTGTCAAGTCAAACCCACAAGAAAAAGGAATAAAATTTGCTCTTCAGAACTCATTGATGCATGATAATGATGAACACTACTTTCATGTAAGACGAACACTACATATCACACTGCCAAGTAAGAGCAAGCACCTGCGATGGTGGTCTGGGGGAATTGCGGTGATCAACTAGAGAGCTACGTTGACTATCTTCATTTAGCCTTGTTGTTTCTTGAGAATCATGTGGGGAGGATGACACTGCACTCTTTAAACAAGTATGGCGTCTCATAGAAACTCACCCGGGTGACTGTCTCATCATAAGTGATTGATGAGGGATACAAAAGAGCATTAGTTTGATGTACAAACATGGTTAATAGACATATGTAGTATGTATCAAAAATAGAAAGGCATGTCATTATCAAATGTATAATGTGTAAAGTAAGCAGATGCAATTTAACAAAATTGGAAGCAATACAAGCTAGACACCATATGCAACATGCAACAACATTTGACAGCGCGAAGTTAAAGCAAGCACCTGGGATGGTTGTGTGTGGCAATTGAGATCATCAACTTCAGAGCTAAGTTTACTGTCTCCAACTGCTGACACTGCACCCGTTAGAGCGCTGGAACGCTTAGTGCTTATCTTCGAATTACACTGGAGCGACTTCTATCTTTTCTTTCCTGCATTCATCAGCACTGCGTCAGAGTCTGAAATACCCATGCATAAAAAACAATAGTGTGAGTATGGGTGAAGTGTGTGCACAATTAGTATATTGTAAAGGTGGCAGATAGCAGGTCAGTGAGAAATAAATGACGGGAGACATATGATAGCTCTACAACATGCATGGCACACTAAATTCTACAGGATTCTATGAAAATAACAGTCGACTGAAAGCAAATAGGTCAGTCCATTTTTTTTGCACCGTCTGATGTACAAAGAACAGGCATATCACCTTCATCTACCTCTAGCGAGTCAGTGTTGACGATCTTCCTCGAAATGCCAGCGACCATCAGCCCAGTATTCCTCCCCTGCCTGCGCTCTCTCCTCGACCTCACCGCACTGCCGTGCTTGGCACCGCCCCCCAGCCATCCATTCAAGCCCCGTCGACCTCCAGATCGGGTGCAAGCAGCTCCTGCGCCCCACACCCCTATGATAGACACCGATGCGCCGCTTCCTCGGGGAACATGCAGACTAGGTGCTCCGCGCGCCTAAGCGGGTGCTGCTTCTTTTAATTGCAGTTCGACTGACCCTGAATTGAAATCTAGGCGGGCTACTAACCTCTAGTAAAGGTGAAATAGTAAAAGGGAGGAAACCTTGTGCATTTAGTATCACGAAGATGATGAAGTAAGAAGCGCTCAACTAGTTTCTTTCATGGGATGAATACGATGTGAGCGGAGACGTAAGATTTGCACGGATAAGGGAAGAGGAGTACCTCTTTCTGCTGGCAGTGTTGTGTCCTCCTTCTGTTTTTTTCCGACGATCTTCTTGTTGTTCGCTGGAAACCAGAAGTTGTGGAGGACGGTGCAGCCTTGGACGAACCCATGGCCAAGTTGTTGAGTGTGGTGCGGTGGCCATTTGTCGGCGTCGGGGAAGCAGATCCGAGGCGGCGAATGATGGCGTAGCGGGAACAACTCTGGTGCGGTGGACGGTTGTGACAGTGGAGCCGCAGCAGTGAGGCGCAGGGCGGCGTGGTCGGAGTGGTTCTGGTACGGCGCACGTCGGCATCGGTGTCATGGAGGCAGCTCTGCCTCGGCTTCAGCTGCTAAGTCCATGAGGGCATTGCGGTTGTGGTTGCGTTGGACGACGACGTCGGGGTACCAGCTCCGGCGTGATGGAGGAGGGCAGCGGTGGATTGGGCACTATGGGGTGGAGGACGGAGGAGGCTGGGGTTTCGCGGCTGGTGGAGAGGGCGTTTTCGCGCCCATGGAGTATGAATGGGGAAACGGAGGGAGGCCGGGAACTAAGGGGGAACAATGTTTCGGTTTGAGACGCGCTCGTTTGAAATTTGGGGAAAGTTACAAACTTTCCCCCCATCTAAAATTTCAGACATATTGCGGGTTGGGGGTAGGACAGTCATGTCAGGTGTCCCAAATGTGGGCGGGATAGATTTCGGCCGAGCGCATGGGTAGGCACCCATGGCGTATGAATGCTTCTCTGGCGTCTTGGTGAAGTTACAAACCTACCCCGGTTTAGACCTTTGGACATCGGGCCGATAGGCTACACGTGCCAGAGTCGGGACAGTAATTTCCTACCACCAAAACATTAGTCTCACACGGTTTCGGGTGACCAGAGGCCTATTTGGCGCTTCGTTCAATATTTGGGAGCAGAAGCATTAGGCCTCCTTTGGTTTGTAGGATTTTTGTAGGAATTCTATAGGATAGGATTTGCAAAGGAAAAATTCCTTTGAAGCCCTTTGGTTTGTAGGAATGGATTCCTATTCCTATGTAGGATAGGAATCAATCCTTCATGTTTTGGAGGAAAGAAACATTAGCCTAGACTCAATGGAAAAAATCCTATCATATGCACCAAATGTCATCTCTTTCTCAATAGGAATTGACATGCATGTCATCTCACTTCCTATGATTTTCCTATTCCTATAAAATTCCTATCCTATGAACCAAAGAAGGCCTTAATGTTTTTGGTTCTCTTGAATTGAACTTTCAGGATTTGTCAAACTTCACAAATCTTTACTCTTGAAAATCCTAAAGCTACGATTATTTTGGAATGGAGGGGGTACATTTGAATATACATTGTACACGAGTATATATTAAAAAATATGCAACTTACCTCCGTTCATGCATGGTTCCAGATATAATCTCCTTGGTTGCAAAAAAAAGTTAGATATGCGTATGAATATATATAGCATGTCCAAACTCACAACAAAGGTTGATGCCCCCTTTTACATCTGATTTACAAATGCCATTATCTTGGGTTCAAATAGATGAATGCACTTCCTATGAATTCGAATCTTCGAAACCCCCTTTTATGTTGAATTCGACATATATTCTATTTCGTAGCTAGCAATTTGGAATGTATACATGCAAGTGACAAATGTATAAAGTGCTTCACACTAACAACATGGAGTGCACTAATTAATGTTTATTTATGAATTGCAAAAGCATCCATTGCCTGTATTTCAAACCGCTCTCACTCTATGGATCGATAATATGAAATAAACACATGCACATGCTAGAATTCAATTGCAGTTGAAGAAAGAGCCTACTCCTGGTACTGTATATTAGTGATAGGGGTGTGTACAAAGTACACGTGAATACCAAGCATTGTGTGTGTATACTGTCGACAAACTAGCCCCCAAGCTTGTATAACATACTAAGGGCCTAGGGTTACAAATCATATATAGTCGGCTTATCACCAGTGGGGATAGAGTCCTCCGCGACTCTGGTAGCTTTGTGTTGGACGCCGAGTCCTCCACATGGGTCTTCGTATAACACGTCTCGGTACAGCCTATATGTGGCACAGGATGGAACCGACCCATGAGTCTTCATGTTGACCCACCACAACTAGAAATGATGTGCCCACCACACCACACACGCAATCAGCCACTAAGAAAATAAGCGTATACAATAGTACAACGGTATCTAGCTCACGATACGTCTCCATATTTTGTTGATGACACTGACGGACTTTGCATTTGATGCGTGCTCCGTATTTTGTTTATGACACTTACGGTCATTGTATTTGAAGCGAAAGCACGATATGGTCACTGGACTTTAGAATAAGCTCATCACGGTCACCACATACATTTTGTCATGCTAACCAACATGTGGTTGGATGGTTAGAGGACAGTGGTTTCTCTAGCCCACCAAGGTTAAAGTCCCGGTGCTCGCATTTATCTTGTGTTAATTTCAGTATTTTCCGGCGATGTACGTTCAGTGGGAGGAGACGTTCCACTCGACTACGAGGCACCTATGGTGACTTCGTAAAATCTCAAGATCATATATGCTGGCCCACTGTCTCGAAGGTGCTCATAGGGGTAGGGTTCGCGTGTGTGCGCTTATAGTGGTGAGTGCTTGCGCGTATATATGAGCCCTTGCGTCTGTACCGTGTTAAACAAATACAGATCATGATTATACAGTCACTGGCTCACCCGTACAACTCCGTATTTTGTTGATGACACAATCAATTGACCAGTCAAATGTTCCACGCGGCACAACTAGTGTTGCACCATCGGGGCGCGTAACAGTGGTGCCCACCTGTCAGCCCGTATATCAAAGAAAGAAATGGTAGTTTGAGTCTGTACCGTGTTAATAAAATAGGAGTACATTTTAGGGTGATCATACGGTCACTGGCTCACCATACAACTCCGTAATTTGTTGATAACACGATCAATTGACCAGTCAAACATGCCACATTCAGCAGCGCACATTACCATAGGGCCCACCCGTCAGCGCGTATATGAAGGACAGAAATGGTAATAAATTAGTGGTCGGTGGGTATTCGAAGTCGTGAGACCTCTGGTTGGCAGTCACCGGCGGTTGGGGGGCGTTCATTGGGCGGTGGGGTGGGGATCCCCGGAGAAAAAGCACTGGGGGGGGGGGGCTAAAGGGATGGCCGGTGTGGCGGCGGACCGGCGGTGGGGAGTGGTTTCAGGGAGGGCGGGCCGGCCACGGTCGGCGGGGGCTGGCGGTTCGGCCGGTGGTGGCTGGCAGCTCAGGTGGGTGGAGTTTGATGATAAATTGGAGGCCCTTGATTTCGTATCCAACGGCTGGAAAATCTAATGACCAGAGATGAAAAAGTCAGTCGACTGACGTGTAGCCTCACCCCGCACGTACACATGCATGCACGCAAGACACGCACACATGTAGGCGTGCAACACTAACACATACACACGCACGCATGCTGGCGTGCAACACTGACACGTACACATGCACTCACGAACACACGCACGTATGCACCCATGCATGCAACACTGAAACGTACCCTTGCACGCACGCAACACTCGCATGCCTGCATGCACACAGCACACGACGCAAGACACACGTTCAACCTATACGTGCATGCACCCTTTGTTAAGGACATGGATTGTTACGAGTATTAATCAATCTTATCTGTGATAAGCAGAACATTGATGTTTGCAGCAGTCTTTATGAATCACAACGTATCGAACGGGCTATCAACATAGTAGGCTTATCTACATGAAAAAGATGACGTCACACTCAATGAACAATCATCGGTTTATGAAATGCCCGCTTCTGACCGCCCTGGCCCACCAAAGGTTCCTCTGTTGTGCGCTGCCTGCGTTGGGTCACTGACATGCATGCCATGCACCCAAAGAGCCCACATGTCAGTGGAAGAACGGCGCGGTGTCCTAGGTCAGAGTCGAGGGCGCCACTCGCGGCACGCCCGGCTGAACACGCCTTCGTGCCGCATTCAAACGCCTCCATGAAACCCGCCCGTGTGGAAGCCGAGAAACCCACTCTGGACACACGTCCGTTCATGACCGGGCCGCTCCCCTATCTCCTCCACCATTTTGTCCACTCTTACAATGGCTTATGAAGAGTAGTTATTTTGCATCCAAGCCGGCTGGGTAGCCCGCCAGATACGAGCTATGCAGCTCGCTGATCCACCTCCCTCCCCTCGCCCGACGGAGCCAGTTGCCGCCCCAAGCCGTGGAATTTTGCCATGTGTTGTTTTCATGGACTAGCAAGATGCCCGTGCATTGCACGGAACATCAAGATGCATTTATTTACAAACTCCCACATGCATGCAAGGGATAATTAATGTCCTCCTTTGCTAGTACCACGAGGCAAACACCATTAATATTGCATCGATTAGTGTTAGTGACCTTGTATATCTGCAAATTGTAATTTTGATAGTGGCCCCTTGTATATAAAAATGGAGGGAGAAAGATGAGAGATAAGGTGAGGAGGATTGGGGCATGGTGGTGACTGGTGGTCGGACTGGGCAGAGGCATGGGGATGGACGGCGCATTATGTCTTGGTTTGTATCTCTCTCACACACACTCACGTAGGTGGGGGACGTGCATGAAGAGAAGAGGTGCACACACGACGCACGTACTCCCGTCTCTTTCCCAACCACACCCGCGTGGGTACACGGTGGAGCTCATTTCTGTACAAAAAAGGCAGCCCACGTGGTAATTTGGCATGTGTACTAGTTGTCCACTTGGTGGAGAGAGGATCGTCTACCACGGGTGAACAAACAAATTGCGACTTGACGCATTATGTTAAATTAAAAAAAGAGGCAAACCATGTGGGGCCTGCCTTAGAGGCAAGGCTCTATACACTTGAGTAGTTTTGATGTGTCCTGTCAACTCGCAGAACAAGGAGAAGCTTGCTTAGTATGCCGTCTCCCCCGCCCACGGGCGCGGTGGCTCGCAGGATGAGGTGAAGCTTGCTTACTACGCCTTACGCCCGCTCCCTCGCCCACACGTGCGGTGGCTTGCAGCACGAGGAGAAAATTTTACTACCCCCTCCATTTACTCCTCGTCCCTACTAAGTACTTTGGTTAGTACTCCCTCCATTTTCTTATACAAGGCCACCATAAAAAAAATACATTTTGCATCTATACAAGGCCACAAATAGTAATCGAGACAAAAGTTACTATTCCCTCCTTTCCAGTTTATGGCTCAATTTCAAAATCTCTCCAACCAAGGTAGACGGTGAGTGGTCAAATTAAGTTCGTATTTTGCACAAGTAATTAGTACACTCGTTTTCTCAAGAAGTTATGTTTACCGAGGCATTAATTAGAACGAATGCATGAATGACCACTAAATTTCCATGAACTTGTACATGCATTGGTTAGTTTCCTCTTGACAGCTTGCGTCGGGTGATCTAACGCACCTCGAAATCCAACATGTAATGGTACTACTACTAGTATAGTATAATTGAGACTTATCAAACGGAAAAACGGATGTTTTTTAGATGAGCCCTATAAACCCTAGTGGGTACGTACTCCGTAAAAACAGATTTTTCCAAAACTAAGTCGCTCCCTTTCATGAATTCTGTAGTATACTCCTCCGTCGACGCTCCCTTTCATGAATTCTGTACTTCCTATCGCCGACATGTGGGACATATAGCAACCGGGTCGACGTGTCAAGCACCAAATAACAGTGCAGAATAGCAAGGGGGACGCACCGCGCTCGTACCGGCCCAGTAGTAGTAATGAGCAATGAGACGTCAAATCACAATGCCGCACTTCCCCAGACGAACAAAGCAACCATTATTTCACACTTCGGTTCGCCATCATCTCAAACCATGTACTAGTATTGCTTCTGCCTCAAGAGGGACACGCGCATCACCTTGGTACATCATGACACGTGGGACCGCATGACAGGCCATGCTCCCCCGCCGATCGCTTGGTAAAATCACCTCATTTTTACTATACTTCCTCCGTATCCGTTTACTACATGGCATGCACGTCGTTCTAGGTTGAGAATTTAACTGGCTATATATGTGATGAACAGTACTCTAGCCTTTTAAAAAATGTATACTTTTGTACAGTAGTACTATAGATGGATTGCGCCATAGAGCAAAAATTGAAATTAAAAAAGGGTGGTACATATAGAGAGCGCTCGTCGCCAAATTATGCATTTAGTACTATTAAAAAGGCTAGTCACAATAATGGTGTCTAGCACAACCCACCCCTCAAATAAAACTAAGAGGGTGCTTGGATACATTTTAGTCGCATGACTAAAAATAGTGGGACTAAAACATGCTAGCCTCACCCATGCTTGGATCCAAATACTAAAAAGGCTAAAATCAAGTTAATGAGCATTTATTATCCTCCAAACCCTCCAATCTAGAACTCGCATGTGTTAAAGGAGAGGAGTTAAATGAGTAGAGAGAGGACTAATCCACATTTTAGTAGGGGTACCCCTGACTAAAAATTTTTAGTCTCAAGACTAGTTTTAGCCCCTCTTTAGTCAGGGGTGCTTGGAACTTTAGCCTCTTAAAGAGACTATTTTTAGTCAGACTAAAATAATTCCCTTGGATCCAAGCACCCTCTAAGCATCCTAGAATTCTTTGACAAAACTAAGCACCCTGAAATTCTTTGACAACTAAACTGCTGGCTATATGATGTTGGCCATATATATTGTGCGTATATAATGTGAAGAAACGAGTGGTAGTACTATACCAACTAAAAGATGAAATGTAAGAAATACTAGTATGTACGTATTGAAGAGTTGAAGTAACGAGAAGAAACATAACATAGTTCTGTTGGGGCTCAGCACAACACACCCTTCAAATTAAATTAAGCACACCTGAAATTAAACTTTGCAACTATTCCGGTAGACATTGCATTAGAACCACCATGAGCAATGACACTGCCACCTTACTCGGGGTCCTCGTCCACGTCCTCGAGTTCGTCCTTGTCCCTCTTCCTCTTGGCCGATACTTCTTTGCTTGAACCACACACTTGGTTGTTGCTCTTCATCCAACCCTTGTAGATATTGAAGCAAAGGTAGCCATCCATTGCACCGTAGTGGATGTGGTCTATATCTAGTACATTCCACTGCCATGCATGATGATGAAACGTGTAATGAGGTTTCTCAAGTTTATCGTACGAAGGATGAACCATGGCTCTTGCCAGGGTCAGCATTGAAGGCTAACGAGAGGACACCAGCCGATTCTTCTGGAGGTCGAAGGTGTTGCCCACAATGAGGCCTATCCGACGCAGGACTTCTTTTTCGTTACCAAAGTCTACAGTAACGAATTTCACTGTTTTGTCCTTGAGGAAGTTCTTAAAATCCTGGCACTCAATGTCGGCATGCCATATATGGTAGACCAAGCAAATGTTATGTACGCAAACCTGGATCACGACGGGCTTCTTCCTCTCTTTGTCCTTTAGATCCTTCTCTCGTCCCAGGACTGTGGTGTACTCAACATCTAGCCCAGCGACCCACTCATCATATGAGTTTTTGAACATGCGGCTGAAGCGAGAAAGGCATCCTTTCACCGTCGCAGAAGAACGGGTGTAGATATCGTCGAACTCATCCCGGTGATGGTTCTAACCTTGTACTCACCGTCGATCGTGGAGATTTGGGACGCCATGGATTTGGGAGGAGGGTTAGGATTAGTGGAACTGCCCTAATGTGAATGGACGGGACGACTAGGAGCGAACCGCAGTAGTATTGAAGGACGTGCGGGGATGAGTAGGAGCGAACTGCCAGCGTGCGAATGGCAGGGTAGTGGCTTTCCATTCTCCCATGATACGGGCTTCCGAGAGCCCTTGGATCTGAGATCGAATGGTTGCATGGCGTGATTATAGACCTATGGGTGAATATCCTATCCTGGAGGGTTATTCTGCAAATTTTCAGCAACTTAGCATGCGACCGTTTGATCTCAGATCGAAGGGCTGCCAGCAGCCCGTATCATGGTCGCGCCTACCACGACCGTCGCGTCGCTCGCGTGGTCGCGCCCTTGGAGATTTAACACGGTGCGTTAGGCTATCTGATGTTGGCATGTCATACATAGTCATCACTTAGTCACTCATACTACAACAAGGTTGGCTATAAGTGTATTTTTTACTCCTCATCTCTTTCTTCGTACTCAAGGAAGAAACGGTGCTAAGCACGTGTATTTATTGCATTTGCCAAGGAGTGACCTCTTCCAATGAAATGGTGTTGCTAAGTTTGCTTCATTTAATTAGCTATAGACCCAAAATTGTCTTTTCACCTAGGTACACGCGCTTAGCACCGTTTCTTCCTTGGGTCATGAAACTATTCTCTCTCTTCTTGATTAACTTGCCACATCAGACTTTATGCCTATGTGGCAAGCTTAAGCACCTATAGGAGCAAGTAAAAGTAAGTACAATAGTGCGCTTTACATGGCATTTTTGCATATGTGGAGGAAATAGAGGCAAGGAAAAAGTGGAGAAGTGGGCTCTCATGCAAGAGCCAGCCTCTACTACATGGTGGAGCATTGGGAGAGGCACCTGTATGGAGGTGGTCAGGAATCTAGGAGACTCACGCCGGTCGTAGCGCCGAAGTTAAAATGATAATGGCAAGTCAAATCATGGGGCCCCACCTGTCCAGTAGTAACTCGCTATCAAATCACACAACCCTATGTTTGCAGCAGCCTACTCCCTCATCTTCTCGCGTCTCTGTCGAGCCGACTAGGCAGAACTGCCCCGCCGCCTACCGCACAGGAAAAGCCCCGCCCTAGACTTTTAAATACAACTACATCCACTTAAGAATCCAATGATATACTTTTTGTGACATAGTAACTCATATTTAGTTAGTCAAATGGATGACCTAGAACTATGTGCAGGCCCTATAAACCGAGACGCCTAAAAATTAAAAAACCGAGACAGAGAGGGTAGTTCAGCATGTATCTTTTTAGATCAATATAGTCGGGATTCACCAAGGAGCAAAACCAAGTGGTAGGCTACTCCTATCGTGTTGGCGTAGCAACTCGAGCAGGGTTAGTCCACACATGAAATGGCGACACACTTAACAGGACCCCTTTGGCTGACATGTGGCTCATCCACCGTCTTGTTCCACGTGCGATGCACCAAATTACAGTTAGCAGCGGTTGGAATTGGAGGCACCCTGGTCGTAGCGCCGCAGTAGTAGAAAATGAGCGACGAGGGGTCAAATCACAAAGCCCCACCTTTCCTGCATTAAGATGGACGGACAAAGCAACCATCATTTCACTCTAGGGCGCAAGAGCATAAAGAAAAGAGAAAACAATGATGCGTGCGGCAGCTACCTAGGGCACCCTAGGGTAGGGGTCTCCACTACAGATCCTTTTTTTGAAAGCGCCTCCACTACAAATCGGCTTCTCCCTCGTCCTCTTGAAGAAAACCGATGATGAGTGCGGCGGTAGGGTTTGTAGGAGTACTACGGCGTGCGGGGCCACATCGTAGTAAACGGGTTCGAGCTGACGCCTTAAATATGTGTGGGCCGCTTGGTTTTACAGGAACGAGGCAGCATTTTGGGTTTGGGGACCAATGGAGATATAGTACATACAAAAAATTGTGGACGTAGGTTCGACCGAAAGGCAATGATGCATGGGCCCTACATTTTGATATACCAGGGGCCACGTGAAATTTGCTACTCTACTCAAAACTAGTAAGGTACACATGTATTGAACGCATGAGATTTCGAAACCAAATTATGAATAAATACACACTATAGGATGTAAAGCTTTGAGTCATATATGCATGATGTAGATGTTCGTTTAGTTCTTATAGTTCATCTCATTCAAAATCAATAAGTTTTATAAAAATGTTAAGATTCATGGGGTTGTGCATTGTACTCCCTCCGTTCCAAAATAGATGACCCAACTTTGCACTAACTTTGTACAAAGTTAGTGCAAAGTTGGGTCATCTATTTTGGAACGGAGGGAGTAAATCATAAAGTAAAAAACAAATAATGTCAATTCATTTAGAAAATAATAATCAATTATGATACAGAAGATTCTAGAACAAAGGAGAAGTGCTTGTGTTTTGAGGTTTGTGCATTATGCTTAAGTTCAACCATGGAGTCTTCTAAATTGTACATGTGGCAGATCTGGCGGAATGTTGATGATATCCAACGGCCAGTAGTGCTTGGATTTGCCTATCTCTGCACTGTCAGGTTAGCTTCATCCACCGACCATCTTTCAAAGTTATTGGCGCACTATATAGTTCTTGTGCCATAGTTGCATGTTTTGGAAAAAAGCTACTAGTGGGTTGTACTATCTATTTAGGAATAGAAGATGTATACATGGAAGTTGTAGGGAAAGAGATGACATGGAGCATCTCAATTCCTATGAGTAGGGATTGGAAAAGAGATGTCATTTGGTTCACATCATAGGAACTTTTCTATTGAATATAGAGATGACATGTTTCTCAATTCCTATGAGGAGGGATTAGAAAAGAGATGTAATTTGGTTCATATCATAGGAACTTTTCTATTGAATATACGCTAATGTTTATTTTCCTTTGAAATTAAGGGAGTATAGGAATCCATTCATATGAACCAAGTGGCTCTAAAGCTATAGAAATGATATCATGTTTATTTCCTTTGAAATGTGGAGTATATGAATCTATTCCTATGAACCAATTGGCTCTAAAGGAAAAAATCCTATAAAAATCATATCATATAGAGTTCCTATGATATTCCTCGACACTAAAGGATGCTTGAAATTGCTGCGGGTGATACGATGGTCTTTCTTTGTAGACTCCTCACCCAACTTTATAGTTACCTCTCAAAGATGAATGAAATGATATATACATGGTATTCTACATGTGCAGTTTGGTACACAAAAACTCGGTAAAAGTTTGCGAGGTTCAAATTTTCAATAAAGCTATATGCACTGCATTTCGGAACGGAGGGAGCATACAGCAGTTGCTAACACTCACGTGGAAGATTTGTGTGTGGGAGGAGTGGCTGTTCTGTTAAATGACGTGGAAAAACTGACACTGTCGGATGCCGATCTAACGGTCCTTACGGCGTTCGTCAGGAAAAGGCTTGTGGCGAACGTTTGTCGGATAATGATTTACGGACACATGCATTGCATTGATACGTGCCCCCCTCTCTCTCACGCACACGCACCCTCACGAGTCACGACTCTCCCGAGTCCTGTCGCAGACTCGCACGTCGCACCCATCGTCTATCTGCAGGTAGATGTCACGCACATATGTGCCCTTCACACCCTAACCTCAGAACTTCTAAAAATAAAAGACGGCGCACACATTTTATTTTAGCTCACACGTCACACACTTGTACTATTACTCTTGCGGCGAACGTTCTTTGGGCATAGTATATTGTACTCTCACGAAGAGAAGCGGTGCACGCATGCACTAGTTCTCTCACACCCACTCGCGGGTACACATAGGAGCGCATTTTTTTGAAGCTGGTCAACAAAATCACTCCACTATATATAAAAGCAGGAGCCTTAGCGCTTGCTTTACTAGGGTTCCTCTCGTTCACTCTCTCATGCTCTCCAGATCTAAGCAACACATAGGTGGCCACACTCTCTCTCAGCTCACGGCTGGTCACAAATCCGGCCGGACAACCTCGACCGAGGCAGGGGTGTAGGTGCATCGTTCACACTGTCGTCAGCGGTGAGGGAGGAGACCAACGGCTGCCCGCGCGTCCCGATCGGTGGCCGTGTCGTTCTCTCCGAGAGAGCGTCGGGTCGGGAGGGCCTCCGTCCCCTTCTTCCTCCCTGCGGTATTGTGGCCAAGAAGCGGCCTCCCGACACCGTCTTTGCGACATGCCGATGACCCTCAGGTATATATTCCTTCGAAACCTGCCTTGCTCTACTGCCCCTGCTCCCTTCATGTGGATCCTTTTCGACTTCCGTCCGCTGTTCCAAAGCCACCTAGACTTCTACTAAGGCACGTGCTTTGCACGTATGTTCTGTATGATAGATACTCATATACCTTCTTTTTAGAGAGATAAATGGGTACTCGTATCTTGAGTAGATATCATAGTGTGTTTGTTTGCATGATCTAAGGACTATTCTGAAATAAGAAGCAAATCACTTGCACAAATCAAACTGAGTTCCAAGTAAGAATTTGATTACAAGATAAAAGTTGTAGTTTTATTATATGTTGTTTCCTGGGTTCCATTGATGTATAGTTCCAGAGTTGTTTGACGGTTTACATGTGAAAGTGCAACTATCCCTAGGTGGTTTTGGTAATTCATAACAACATATAGCTCATTGAGCTAATGCTATTCCAAGATGATTATTTCAGGATAGCTCAATGATTGGCATGGCATGGATGTGAAAGTGGAACCCTCAAAATGCTAAGGACAAAGGATTGGCTCAAGCTCAAAAGCTCAAGACTCTTCATTTTATATTTTAGTGATCCAAGATCACATTGAGTCTTTAGGAAAAGCCAATACTATCAAGGAGGGATGAGGTGTTGCTTAATGAGCCTCTTGCTTCATGTGCTTAATGATATGCTCCAAAATCCTCAGCTACTTTCCCATATCCACAAATGACCTAAACCCTAAGCCAAACTCGGTCATACCGATTCTATCTATCCGGCGCCACCGAGTTTCATATGTCATAAGCCACTGCCAAACCCTAGCAATTCGGTCCTACCGATAGGGATCTCGGTCTCACCGAGATGGGGTTGCAAACTCTCTATTTCCCTTTCGTAACTTTTCGGTCTCACCGAAAGAGCGAATCGGTCCCACCGAGATTGCAATGTAAACTCTGTGTTTCCCTTTTGTAACTATTCGGTCTCACCGAAAGAGCAAATCGGTCCCACCGAGTTCACCTGACCAACTCTCTGGTTAGCTTATTACCAAACTCGGTCTCACCGAGTTTGTGTAATCGGTCTCACCGAGATTACGTTATGCCCAAACCCTAACAGAATCGGTCCTACCGAGTTGCATGTCAGTCCCACCGAAAATTTCTAACGGTCACTAGGTTTACCTTTTCGGTCTGACCGAGTTTATTTATTCGGTCCCACCGAGATTGGTAGATTGTGTGTAACGGTTGGATTTTGTGTGGAGGCTATATATACCCCTCCACCTCCTCTTCATTCATGGAGAGAGCCATCAGAACACATACACCATTCCAACTCATATGTTCTGAGAGAGAACCACCTACTCATGTGTTGAGACCAAGACATTCCATTCCTACCATACGAATCTTGATCTCTAGCCTTCCCCAAGTTGCTTTCCACTCAAACCTTCTTTCCACTAGATCCAAATCCTATGAGAGAGAGTTGAGTGTTGGGGAGACTATCATTTGAAGCACAAGAGCAAGGAGTTCATCATCAACACACCATTTGTTACTTCTTGGAGAGTGGTGTCTCCTAGATTGGCTAGGTGTCACTTGGGAGCCTCCGACAAGATTGTGGAGTTGAACCAAGGAGTTTGTAAGGGCAAGGAGATCGCCTACTTCGTGAAGATCTACCGCTAGTGAGGCAAGTCCTTCGTGGGTGATGGCCATGGTGGGATAGACAAGGTTGCTACTTCATGGACCCTTCGTGCGTGGAGCCCTCCGTGGACTCGCCCAATCGTTACCCTTCGTGGGTTGAAGTCTCCATCAACGTGGATGTAGGATAGCACCACCTATCCGAACCACGGGAAAAATATCCGTGTCTCCAATTGCGTTTGAATTCTCCAAACCCTTCCCTTTACATTCTTGCAAGTTGCATGCTTTACTTTCCGCTGCCAATATACTCTTTGCATGCTTGCTTGAATTATGTGATGATTGCTTGACTTGTCCTAAAATAGCTAAAATCTGCCAAGAACTAAAATTGGGAAAAGGTTAAGTTTTTATTTGGTCAAGTAGTCTAATAACCCCCCCTCTAGACATACTTTCGATCCTACAAGTGGTATCAGAGCTTTGGTCTCCATTTGCTTTGATCTCCATAGCTTTTGGTGGTCATAGCCTTGGTTTCACAACCTAGGAGAGTATGGCGTCTAGCGAGGGAAATTATCACCGTAGAGGTCCTTACTTTGATGGCACTAATTTTGCTAGTTGGAAGCATAAAATGAAAATGCATATTCTTGGACATAACCCCGCCGTTTGGGCTATTGTGTGTGTTGGTTTGCAAGGTGACTTCTTTGATGGGAGAGAACCGAACCGTGAAGCTACCGCGGATGAGTTGAAGATGTTGCAATACAATGCTCAAGCTTGTGATATTCTCTTCAATGGATTATGCCCCGAAGAATTCAACAAAATCAGCCGTCTTGAGAGTGCAAAGGAAATTTGGGACACTTTGATTGATATGCATGAAGGTACCAATTCCGTCAAGGAATCCAAGTTGGATGTGCTTAAAAGCGAACTTGACAAGTTCAAAATGAAGGATGGTGAAGGTGTCACTGAAATGTACTCTAGGCTTGCTCTCATCACAAATGAGATTTCCGGCTTAGGAAGTGAAGAGATGACCGATAGATTCATCATCAAGAAGATCCTAAGAGCCTTGGATGGAAAATATGATACCGTGTGCACGTTGATCCAAATGATGCCCAACTACAAAGATCTCAAGCCAACGGAAGTGATTGAAAGAATTGTTGCTCATCAGATGTCGCTTAAGGATAAAGAGGAACTTCACAACAAATCAAGTGGTGCCTACAAAGCCTCATGTGAAGCCCCTACATCATCAAGTGAGAGACAAAACTTCAACGAAGAATTGAGCTTAATGGTGAAGAACTTCAACAAGTTCTACAAGAGTAGAAACAAAGATAGAAGCTTCAAGTCAAGGTCCTACAATGACAAAAGATCTTCTAGTCGAGAGCGAAAATGCTACAATTGTGGAAGACCCGGACACTATTCCAATGAGTGTACGGCTCCCTACAAGAGAAGAGAAGATTCTCCAAAAAGAAGAAGCAAAGATTCACCACCAAGAGAGAGAAGGAGTAGAGATGATCGTTATGAACGAAGTTACTCACGGAGAAACAAGGATTCAGAAAGGAAGGAAAAATCATCAAGGAGCTACACAAAACAAAGACATCAAGCTCATGTTGGTGAATGGGTATCCGACTCCGACTCCGACAGCCACTCCGAGAGAAGTTATCACTCTGACTCCGAAGATACTCAAGATGAAGGTGTTGCCGGTCTAGCACTTGTGTCATCCAACTCCTACGACATATTTGATTCACCAAATGAAGGAATTGGAAGATGCTTCATGGCCAAAGGTCCTAAGGTAATACACCCCGAGTAGGTTGATTTTAATAGTGATGAAGATGACTTGTTAGGCGATGATGATTTTCTTGTTGACAACTCTAGTGATGAATACTATGATGAAACATCAATTAATCATGCTAATCAAGATAAAACGAATGACAATGATAAGGAGAAGATTGAGGCTCTAACTAAAGAACTAAACACTCTTAAGTTAGCTCATGAAACTATCTTCGAAGATCATCGAGAACTTTTAAGAGCTCATGAGAAATTACGCTTTGAAAAGCTCAATCTTGAGCAAGAGCATGAGTTTTTAAAAGCAGTCAATGATGATCTCCGCAAGAAAAGTTCTTCTTACATTGCCAAGCGTTTACTCTTATCCACTTACATGCCTCAAGTCAAATCTAGTAACAAGAACAAGAAAGATTCTTCCTCTAGTAGTAACAATGATCATGCTAAATCCAATATTGTTGCTTCTAGTAGTTCTCTTGATTCCACTAATAATTCTCTTAGCCAAGTTACACTTGAGCAAGAAAATAGCTTATTGAAGGGAATTATAGAGAAAGGAGTGTACAAAAGCCTTGCCGGGAGTAAGCAATTCGAGGAAATTGTGCGCAAGCAAGGAATGCACCGGAAGAATCAAGGTGTTGGTTTTGAACGAAAGTTCAATGCCAATGGAGTTGAGTGGGAAGAAGATCAATACCCCAAGACAAAGTTTGTTCCTCAACAAGAGAAGTATGATACTTCCTTCAAGGGGACACAAGCTCAAGATGATCTTCCACCACAAGACTACGAGCAAAAAGGCAAGGATAAGCTTCAAGAGGAAATTGATTCATTTGAAGAAGCTCCTAAGACCTTAGTCAAGTGGATTCCCAAGACTACTTCAAGTTCCACTTCGTCAAGTACGACTACAACTCCAAGGATTCCCATCAAGATGATGTGGATCCAAAAGAAGAAGAACTAGAGAGTTCTTGAGGGTGGCTCCGCCAACATACTTCACTCTTATCATTTTGGCAAGAACGAGTGCAATCAACTTCCACATCTTGCACTAGTTCAAGGAGTCACAAACCGTCTTGTTGGTAAGACAAGGGACAAGGTAACCTAAAAGTTTTCATGGACATCATCTTGTGTGTGCATCACTCTATGTCTATGGATATCCTTGTTTGTTCCTTGTGGGACTAACCCATGTAGGTATTGAAAGTGCAATTCACTCAAATGGATAGCTCCAAGTGATCTACATCAACGTTGAGCATCCACATCTTCAACATCTACATGAAGTCATCTTCGACAAAACCCAAGGTTAGTTCATCCCTCTTAGGGGGGATATCACATCTAGGGGGAGCTTTACTCTAAGACTTGAGCTAGAGCAACTCTAAAGATGTGAACACAACAATGCTTTATGTAAAAGTGGTAACCCCACTTGAGCTTAAACGATGAGTATGACCTATGATCAAGTGTTCTCACTTGACTCCTAAGTCAATATACTCATATATAGATGACCTAGTCATCGCAAATTGCTTGATAGATGCTAGAATTGGTTGTGCATGCTTTGTCACATATTTCATTTGCCATCTTATTGTGTGAGTATGTTGGTTGCATATTTTACTCATTCGAGGACATCCACTTGTTGCTTTGATTGTTTGGCTTTATTTCTTTTTGCCAAGTGGATGGACAAGAATGCCTAAGAACCTCCTCTAGCTATCTACGCCTTTCTCGTCTCAAACTCTATTCATGCTACATCACAAAATTTGATCAAGTCAGATTCGAACCACTCTGTGTGAGGAGCGCTCGGAGTCCCTGATTCGTCATAGACTTAAACTTCCAAAACCTCTTTGTGATTCTCGGTCTGACCGATTCCCCACTTTCGGTCCTACCGAGATCATTAAGTTGATCTAGGTTTTCGATCTCGGTGCAACCGATTTGAATGTTTCGGTCACACCGAGTTGCAGTAACTGCTCGCAGTTATGCATCTCGGTGCCACCGAGTTGTTCCACTCGGTCACACCGACGGGGTTGGGCTATATATAGTCACGGGCAAAAAATTGGAAATTTCTCCGAACCCCTTCGCCCGCGCGATAGCCTGCTCTGCCAACTTGGTCTCCGGATCGTCTCCTCGCCGCCAGCAGCCTCCTGTCGCTGGTCTTCGTCGCCGTCAACGGGAATTCTACCCCGCCGTTGCCGCCGTAGCGAGTCTCCGCCACACTAGGGTATGGACTCGATCTTTGTGCTATTCTCCAATCCGATTCCTAGCACATTGTGATCATCATGATTCTTGCCACGTTTGATAAACTCCTATCCAGTCAATGAACTCATAGATTAGGTTTAATTCGAAAATTTTAGGGTTAGGTTTCCGCCGAAACCATCTCGGACCCACCGAGTTGAAAAACTCGGTCCCACCGATTTGGCTTATGCCATTGCACAAGTGAGACTCGGTCTGACCAAGAATTACTTATCGGTGTGACCGATTTTGGAATTCTATGAAACCCTAGCAGTCTCGGTGCCACCGAACTGTGACTCGGTCTGACCAAGAATTACTTATCGGTGTGACCGATTTTGGAATTCTATGAAACCCTAGCAGTCTCGGTGCCACCGAACTGTGACTCGGTCTAACCGAGTTCACTAGTTTAGGTTCCAAAACTGCTTCGGTATCACCGAGTTTAAAAATTGGTAGATCCGAGATGCTTTGAGTGGGAAACTAAAACTAAGTTTTTGGATTATTCTTTTGCAAAAATCTCTGCATTTTGTGATGCTCATCTACTCTATCTCATCTATAACCTATTCACAGGGTCAGCAGTTAGAGTTTGCATCATGTCAGATCAAAGTGATAGCCAGAACCTGTCAGAACAACAAGTGCAGCTGAGTGAGGGCACTAGTCCCTCAAGTTCCTTAGATGATGGCAGCAGGAGCACCCCTAGCAATCTGCCTAAGGCTGCCACACGACAGAGAAAGAAGAGAACCTCAGACTCAGAAGATGAGGATTATGTGGCAGAAGAGGAAGCAACCTCCAAGAGAGTTGAGCCAGCACCAGTTACAAAGCCAGGGTTGAAGTTCAAAAGGCCTGCAGGCAGGCAGCCTATGTCCAAGGCAAGAGCTTCAACTGAGAAGCCCACTCCCATTGAGCCAGTTGCTGCTGAGGGCAAGAAGAGGAAAGAAAGGGTGAAGAAAACTATAGCCAGAGTGCTTGGCAAAGCTTCCATCATGGAAGATGAGGAGGAAGAAGAAGAGGTGGCTGCACCAGCACCAAAAGCACCCAAGCTGATGGGCAGAGGGAGCTGCTTCCAAGGCCAAGCCTGCTCCAAAGCCCAAGCCAAAGAGGAATACAAGAAGCATCCCAGCTGCTGAGAAGAACAAGGCCCCAGTGCCTGAAGTTGCAGAAGAAGAGGAAGAGAATGTCCTCAGAAAGCTCAAGCCCAAGATCTTAGACCACAACGATGCTCATCCTGTGGCTGAGGATATGAAACTCAGGAGAGATTCAGGGCTCTGGAAGTGGAGAGAAGCAGATTCGTATGCTTCAAGGAGAAGGACTGCAGTGGACTGCAGGTTTCATACCAAGGAGCAGCAAGACTTCTATGAGACAGTGCTGCTAGACAAGAAGCCCATTGTCTGTGACATGAGATGGGTCGATTGGCAATATATCAAGGATAACGAGGAGTACTTCCCTGGAGTGCAGGACAGCTTCAAGGCGTGTGGAGTAGAGGACTTTGTTGGGCAGAAGCTCACAAAGTGGAACGAGGAACTCATTATGCAGTTCTACTCCACAGCCCACTTTTATCCAGATGGTAGGATAACTTGGATGTCAGAGGGTACGAGGTACCAGTCCACAGTTGCTGAATGGGCTCAGCTGATAAATGCCCCAGAGGAGCAAGCAAATGACTTGGACGTTTATGCTCAAAAGAAGGTGGACCACAACTCCATGTCCAACATGTACAAGGAGATTCCAAATGAAGCACTTGACACTTTCAAGTTTGGCTCAGTACATTATCTTCTATCAGGGCTGCCCACTATCAACTGGATACTAAGGCACACCTTATTGCCCAAGTCTGGAGATCACAAGATGATCAGAGGCCACGCGATCAACTTGCTTCATATATTTGACGTGCCTCAGAAATTCAAGGTGATGAGCCTAATGGTAGAGACCATTAAGAGGACAACAGCAGACCAGAAGAGGAGCTGTGGATATGCCCCACAGATTTAGGAGCTCATCAACTCCAAGATGGGCACGGGCATATACCTTTTGGACAAGGAACACCTGCCTATTTGTCCGGACTTTGAAGATAACCAAGTGGTCATGACTGAGAATGAGCCATCATCTGCCCAAGCACAAGCCAAGAAGGAGAAGGCTAGGAAGGAGAAAGCTGCCAAGATGCCTACTCAAGCGGAGGCATCTGAATATTTCCTGAAAACCAAACAAGAGCAGCTTGGTTACTTGATTGCATCCACCCTGCGGATTGAGAAAGGACTAGCCACCCTAACTCAAAACCAGGCAAGCTTAGAGAGGATTATGGAACAAAAGTTCTATGACTTGGATGTCAAAGTGACAAAGATTCAGTCTGCAGTGGAGCAGCTCCAGGATGACATGCAGGAGAGGAGAGGCAAGACTACAACTGATGCCTTTGCCAGAGTGCCCCGAGCTCCGAGGTCGTCTGCAGTGCCAGTTCCTGACACAAGGGCAACCGCCTCAGCTCCAGCCGCAGCATCAGCTCCAACTCCAGCATCTACTTCAGCTCCAGCATCTACTTCAGCATCTACGGAAGCCTTCGTCCTTGGAGTGATCCGGACTCCACCACCACCTGAAGATCAAGCCTGAGTGTCGACTTAGCACTATGCATTTTCTAGGAACTTTTTGGTAACTTGTTGCCAAAGGGGGAGAAAATGTATAGATCATAGGCTTCGAGAGAGAGTGTTGCTTTTTTTCTCTCTTGTTTTATTTGGTGGTTTTTCGAACTTCGTTTGCTTTTGTGTGAGATACTACGTCATTATCTGTGTGAGACATCGATGATCATGTGTTTGATCATAAGCTACACTTAATGTTTGCTTAATGCTATTTTTATCCTATCTATCTTATGTGATCACTCACTATTCTTGGTGATGAGTGCATGTATTTCATTCTTATCATTTTAAGCGCTCCACCAAGATGTATGTGACATGGAAGAGTAACCCATGACTCTAACTCTTTGTGCATTTGTAGTCCAAAGCAAATTTTAAATATGCACAAATTTAGGGGGAGCTCTTACTTTTCACATACTTCTCAAAGAGACGATATATTTCATGCTTATTATCATTTGTCGAAGCTTTGATCTATATGTTGTCATCAATTACCAAAAAGGGGGAGATTGAAAGTGCAACTATCCCTAGGTGGTTTTGGTAATTCATAACAACATATAGCTCATTGAGCTAATGCTATTCCAAGATGATTATTTCAGGATAGCTCAATGATTGGCATGGCATGGATGTGAAAGTGGAACCCTCAAAATGTTAAGGACAAAGGATTGGCTCAAGCTCAAAAGCTCAAGACTCTTCATTTTATATTTTAGTGATCCAAGATCACATTGAGTCTTTACGAAAAGCCAATACTATCAAGGAGGGATGAGGTGTTACTTAATGAGCCTCTTGCTTCATGTGCTTAATGATATGCTCCAAAATCCTCAGCTACTTTCCCATATCCACAAATGACCTAAACCCTAAGCCAAACTCGGTCATACCGATTCTATCTATCCGGCGCCACCGAGTTTCATATGTCATAAGCCACTGCCAAACCCTAGCAATTCGGTCCTACCGATAGGGATCTCGGTCTCACCGAGATGGGGTTGCAAACTCTCTATTTCCCTTTCGTAACTTTTCGGTCTCACCGAAAGAGCGAATCGGTCCCACCGAGATTGCAATGTAAACTATGTGTTTCCCTTTTGTAACTTTTCGGTCTCACCGAAAGAGCAAATCGGTCCCACCGAGTTCCCCTGACCAACTCTCTGGTTAGCTTATTACCAAACTCGGTCTCACCGAGTTTGTGTAATCGGTCTCACCGAGATTACGTTATGCCCAAACCCTAACAGAATCGGTCCTATCGAGTTGCATGTCAGTCCCACCGAAAATCTCTAATAGTCACTAGGTTTACCTTTTCGGTCTGACCGAGTTTATTTATTCGGTCCCACCGAGATTGGTAGATTGTGTGTAACGGTTGGATTTTGTGTGGAGGCTATATATACCCCTCCACCTCCTCTTCATTCATGGAGAGAGCCATCAGAACACATACACCATTCCAACTCATATGTTCTGAGAGAGAACCACCTACTCATGTGTTGATACCAAGACATTCCATTCCTACCATAAAAATCTTGATCTCTAGCCTTCCCCAAGTTTCTTTCCACTCAAACCTTCTTTCCACTAGATCCAAATCCTATGAGAGAGAGTTGAGTGTTGGGGAGACTATCATTTGAAGCACAAGAGCAAGGAGTTCATCATCAACACACCGTTTGTTACTTCTTGGAGAGTGGTGTCTCCTAGATTGGCTAGGTGTCACTTGGGAGCCTCCGACAAGATTGTGGAGTTGAACCAAGGAGTTTGTAAGGGCAAGGAGATCGCCTACTTCGTGAAGATCTACCGCTGGTGAGGCAAGTCCTTCGTGGGCGATGGCCATGGTGGGATAGATAAGGTTGCTACTTCGTGGACCCTTCGTGGGTGGAGCCCTCCGTGGACTCGCGCAACCGTTACCCTTCGTGGGTTGAAGTCTCCATCAATGTGGATGTAGGATAGCACCACCTATCCGAACCACGGGAAAAACATCCGTGTCTCCAATTGCGTTTGAATTCTCCAAACCCTTCCCTTTACATTCTTGCAAGTTGCATGCTTTACTTTCCGCTACCAATATACTCTTTGCATGCTTGCTTGAATTATGTGATGATTGCTTGGCTTGTCCTAAAATAGCTAAAATCTGCCAAGAACTAAAATTTGGAAAAGGTTAAGTTTTTATTTGGTCAAGTAGTCTAATCACCCCCCCCCTCTAGACATACTTTCGATCCTACAACATGCATGTTTATGGACTATTTTGTGCAACTAAATAAGTCATTTAGGTCTGACAGACACTCATGTCCTGTATTAGCTTGAGGTATAGCTTATGTATGATTGAAATAAAATATTACACTTTTCTGCGAATAATAAAAATATTACATTTCTCGATGAAGCAGGATAAAACTTTAGCTAGCATCAGCCATGCAATGTTATGTTATGTGAACAGTGTAAACTTTGCAGTATAGCGGCATCTAAAAAATCCATTTTTACAGTAATCTAAAAAAATAAGTTAGTAGTAGAGTGTTTATTTCCCTGGTGACAACGGGGAACCAAAATGTGCTAGATATTTGCCAACTTGTCTACTTGCATGTGAGGAGGTGGCAGCAGTTTCTAGACATTTCTCAACTTCAGTAGGTGCAATACAGATTCAACAGGGACTTCTTTATTTGTTTACTTGGAGAGCAGAGTCGGCCATGTGAACAAGGAGCGGGAGCGAATCCGGCAGCTCTTAGCCCTCAGATCATGTCATCCTTTGTTTGATGGACGGCAGTGATATGCATGAGAGGGGAAATGAATGGTGGGTTTTGAGCCAATGCTTGTTTGGGCGGGAGAACCGAAGATGGAGTGGTAAATCCAATTTCAAAACTGCCGCATTATAGTAGCAGTAGATTAGAAGTAAAGCTATTTCATACAGTCGACTCAAAGCGTTGGTTCAAACAAGGAAGAAAGTGGGAAAGCTGTAGCATGAATCTAGGACTTGGTTCTAAGAGGAAATGGGGGAAAGTAGTAATATCTGTCACTGTTTAAATAACCATATATCTTATTTGCGCAAACAGGGATGCCTGTCTCCATATCATTTCGGGATGTCTGTCTCTGTATCGTTTCTATCCGTGCAATCAAAAGCACACACCTCAGTTTTAGTACAACTATGCAAAATGAGATGGCTATCCCTCGCTGCCGTTGTCTAACCTCCCGTCAAGGTATCCCTACATTGGTAGTAACTAAGGTAGAATGACCAACGCAATCTAAAAGAAGCTGATTCGTACGTTTTACTTCCTGATTGTAGTGCAGGGCCGAGCGAAAGCAACTGCATCCTAGTCCGGAATGCACTTTCTACCAGTTCATCCATGGACCAAGGACTAGCTGGCATGGCTGCACGGCGGTTTTTTGGACAGGTGCGCAAACAAGAGGCATTGTGGCCTGCTTATTTCTGCAAATAGCGGTGCTTAAATTTAGTGGAATGCACAAGCATTTCAGCTGGTCAGTACACTGCATGGTTCAGTTCAGCATTCCAGCTGATACCATAATTATAATTGGTTATTTTGGAATGAGAGAACCTAACCCTGAATGGTGGCAACAAGAAAAAACCAGAGTGAACTCCAGGAAATTTAAGCCTGCCGGGAGGCCCTTTGCTCAGAGAGAAGCCTTGCTTGTTTTTTCCTGATTTGTAAACCTTCTCACAACTTTGTCTTTTGCTGTGAACTAGTATATGTTTGTTATGTTCTATGAATCATTGAGATGTATAAAATTGCTTAACTTATGATTTTCAAGTTTTTTATGAAGACGAGTTTAATGTGAGTGTTCCACATGAGCGCTAGACTAGCGTGTGAACGTTTGGAATTTATTACATTGTGGCCTCAATTAACTGCATGAACCATTGTAACAAGATACATAGTTGCTTATATGTCAGATAGCAGATTGTTGATTGTTAGATGGTCGATAGCCTAGTGTTGAAGCGAGCTGAGCCAATGTGCCGTGTTTTGCACAACTGCTTACAAGTGGGGTAGCACCAACAATGTTTACAAGTACTTATGTATACGTCGGCGCATGGTTCTCGAACGAGTGCTCTATTTCATCAAAACACACACTGCTCGTATGATAAACCGTGACAACTTATGTCTTACCATGCCATATTCATGAAAAAACTAGTGAGGATGCATCTGTTTCAGCAACAATTACGATGGTTCTCACATGATTCACGGGCACACAAAAGTAGCAGCAGTTCCCATAGACGGATTCAAACAGAGTACTAGCCCCAGAGGGGTCGATAACAGGCAAGGTTCGGATAATTAGACACAATCCAAACTACTATTAAACACTAGCTGGGGCAACTATTTCATGCCTCGATCTAATTTGGGCTGGACACAAGACGGACCTTGCCATGAACATCATCGAGGACGTCCCGCAGCAGCTCAATCCTGTGAACCTTCATGAAGACAACCTTGTGGCCTTGCCACTGTTAAACTTGTTTGTGGAGGCATGCCACGTCATCTTCCTGCGTAAGCTTGACAAGAACAGTATTCCTCACAAACGAAGGAGTAGCTTTGAACTTCTTGTGCTTCAGTACACCCTGGACAACACGCCTGACAACAGTGAGGCTGGAATACAACTCTTCATTGGTATAATCGCAAATGTTTTCCAGGATCCAACAGCCTAAGGACTCTGTTTTCCCAGTGCGTATATTCAGGTCGTCCGCCTCATAGCGAGTGACATGTACAACCACACAATCCTTGTCCGCATCAGGGCTCTAATTGAAATAGAAACAAATTCTGAATTACTTTTCAGTATAAGAAACACAAGTTATTTAAACCACTACGTATACCATGGCATCGAAGCTAATAAAATTTTGCATTATTAGTCACCACATACTTCCTTTTCTAAAAAAAATCTCCACATACTTAGATGAAAAACCACAATCGAGATTGGCAAAGAAGGAAATCACCTTGGGCAACTCAGCAGGGGGGGGGAGGGGGACACATCCTCGAAGGGGGAAAACTGCTCCTGCAGTGCCACGGGGGCTGTAACCTCAAACGGGGCATTGACCATCTCAGTATCTGGGGTCGCCTCGGTGGTTGCCTCCATCTTCTTGGAGCTCTCTGTCTCGTGGGGATCAGCCTCCCACGTCTGCTCCAATATCGGCACATCTTTGCCTAGTTCTCCTGGGTCCATCATGAAACTGACGAATACTAGGAGTCCACTGAAAGGAAAACACAATCGCAATGACAATGAAACAAAAAAGAGAGTGAGGATCGGTTACTGCTTTGCAAAAGTTATTTTTTTTCTTTGAACGAAAATATACCGACATCATGGATCCACTTACCTTCCCTTCGTTCAGAGAGAAGAACAGTGGCAGATGCAAGTGTTGCCTTTCTTGAAGACAGTGAGGGAGAAGGGGATTCAGCAAAGAGTGAAATGATGGTTGCTTCGTCCGTCAAAGTTAGACTGCGGGGAGGTGGGGTTTTGTGATACGATGGCTCGTTACTGTCGCGCTACGACCGGGGTGACTCTCCACCTGCATACTGCCTTCTAATTTGGTGGATGGCATTTGGGCCCGCGCGCTGCATGGCCCGCATGTCGGTGAACAAAAGTATAACGGCATTCAATAGAGGGAGACGTTTCAATGACCTAGGAGGATCCAGAAGCGGTAGAGGGTCTCCACTGTACTAGTAGTAATTGTTTTTCTGGGTAGCTGTAGAGTGTCTCCACTGTACAAGTAGTAATTGTTTCTCGGGTCCCAAGACAAAACAGCCCATCCACACTAGTAAATAGTAAAATCAATTCAAAAACATGGGTGCTCTTCTTCCTCCTCGCTCCCACCCACCTCACGTCAGCTCGCTCCACTCGTACCCCCAAATTCCTCACCTCACTCCTACAGAAAACCCCAGCTCCCCTTCTTCCTCACTCCTACAGAAAACCCCCAGCTCCCCTTCTTCTTCGCTCGCACTACAACTAGGCTCGTCATTCGTTACTCTGCTCAAATCCGTGAGCGCGATGCGATGCCCTCGAGGAAAATGGAGTCGGCTGACCCCAGCGCCAAGAAGATGAGGCTCCCGCCAGCGGCGACGCCTGTTGTAGATCCCGCACCGGCAGCGCGGGGAGAAGCGGCAACCCCGCCCCCACCGAATCCCAGGAACCCGTAGAATCTCGGGTGGACCGCATCAGCGATCTCCCGGACGCCATCCTTGGGGAGATCATCTCGCTTCTCCCCACCAAGGATTGTTGCCGCACCCAAGTCCTCTCAATTCGGTGGCGCCCTCTATGGTGCGCCATTGCCCTTAATCTCGACTGTCATCAGCTATCTCTCTTTAATGATTTTGAAATCCCAGAGCCATCATCTCCTCCCACCAGGGCTCCGTTCAAAGCCTCTGCATCCCGTCATGCTACCTGAGCAAGCATACCATGCCCTGCACGATGGACGCCTGGCTGGAATCCCCTGAATTCACAGAACTACAGCTGCTTGAGTTCTACTATTCCCCTGGAAATCACATACCACATACCGAACGCCATGAACTTGTGCCCTCAGCACCGATGTCCATCTCGGGGTTTTCGTCCTCTCTCCACACCGCCACCTTTGCGCAGTGCTACCTACCAGACAATCTGGTACTAAACCTTCGACTCCCATTTCTCAAGAAACATCATCCACTCGAGTTGCCCTGCGCTGGAGTGCTTGGTGCTTGTTTTCACAGTTAGAATTGGTTGTCTCCAAATAAAGTCGCCTAACCTTGTAAGAATTGGAATTTCTTTTGACGGAAGGGAGCTCATCATCCAAGATGCCCCTTCACTTCAAAGGTTGATCCTTGATTCTAGTTATTCACCGTTGCAAATAATCGTCCTCTCTACGCCTAAACTAGAGACCTTGGGTGTAATACATATCTCTGTGCTCATTTCAATATGGTGTTTGGCTCCACAGTTCTTCAGGTACTTTATATTATCATCTATACTTGTAACCATAAGTTGCATTTTAAATTTCTGCGCATAATTTATATATCATCTTAGAGTACACATTTTGTACTAATATTTTGTTCTATGCTCAATGAAGAGTTTCTCCATGGATGGCCTATCAATGGTGCTGGATTCTGCCAAGATCTTATATATCCAAATGAATAGTTTTGATCTGAACAAGATTATTGGCTTGCTGCAATGCTTTCCATGTCTGGGGAAGTTGTATATAAAGGTGATAATTTCATGCACATTGGAAGCCCGCATATAGTGTACTAGAATTAACCGTCCAGCTGTTGCTCTTTGGACACTCTTCTTTTAGACCTTAACTGTTTTCAATCTTCATGTCTATTTAGGCAACAGGACGAGGTAAGAAAGTTATAACCAATCAGTGGATTCGTAAGCATCGGGATTTTCTCACTTCTCATGAGATTCGATTGAAGACAATAATGCTAGAACGATATGTAGCCAACCGTGCAAACACAAGATTTGTTACATTCTTCCTGCTGAATGCGAGGTTACTATTGTCCATCAGGCTTAAGTTTATCAGCAGCATGGTTTTGACGGATGGGTATGTCGAAGAGCAAAAAAAGGAGTTTCAGGTGGGCAAAAGAGCTTCTGAACGTGCCGGGCTTCTATTTACAACATATTGTGGTCATAATCCAGTAAATTTTACGACCCAGGATGTTCATTCTATGGACTTGGCCGATCCATTTGACTGTGACTGCCGAAAATAGTGCTGGAGTTAGATGTTGTTGCCCTTTTCAATCTGGTTTTTTTGTAAACCTGATGAACAATTAACCCTCGTGCTTTTGTACAGTTTGTAAGCTGGAGTTAGATGTTCCTGCCCTTTTCAACTCGGCTGTGACTGTCATATTTTCTTTGAAACAAGGAAAATGGCTTGCCATTCGTTTAATTTAGAGTGAAATATTGTAACAAATCCAAACCAAGGGAAATAACATCACTCTCGCCGGCTGCTTGAGCTCACTGTGCATTACACAAGCCAAGTGATTAGCCCCCACCAGCACCCACAAACTTATTTCGAACTAGCACATCAAATGGTCTGTAAATTTTCATAGGAAAGGCTGCATGACCGTGGCAGATTTGGATTCTGACATTTGGGACCCGTGAGGAAATAGGCTATCCAAGGTGGTGTCGACTTACTAGCCAGTCAACAAACGATTCTGCCTACCAGCCGTTGGATTGACATCCAACATCTGTCGTGTATCTTCTATCTCTTGTCTTCTTCTTCCTCCAATCGCCCAAACCAAACCACCCCGTCGGCTCCGCCTGCTCCCTCCTCCCATGGCTGGCTACGCCTCCGCCGCCCTACCGTATGTACCCTCCAATTTTGGCCAGTCCCTCCCTCTATTCCCCCACACGCCCTGTTATTCTCCGGCGACGTCAGCCCCAACACGCGCCCGCACCCAAACCAGTCAACCCTCGTACTCCCCTTCGCCTGCGACTGGACCGGCACATCTTCAACGGCTCTTGTTCGTTCCGTCCAAGGCTTCGCCCATCATCTTCCGCCTTGCGGCCTTGGTTCGCTCACTGTGCGCGGTGCGCCGCCCTCTTGCGTTGTCAACGTCGTCAACAACCGAGAGGAACAAGGAGATGACTGTACGTGGAGAGGATGACAGTAGGGACCCACCAGCGTCATGGCAGTACGCAAGCAAGTGCCTCTATAGTACAAGCCCAAAAATATGGTTCCTCCTAATGGTTGGACATCTAGGGCTCACGCCATTGTCAATGTAGTCAATAAACGAGAGAATTACACTACGAGCAGCTGACACCAGGGACCCAGGAAGTCGCGCAATTTTTTTTGAGGAACAAGCAGTTGTTATTTATACTAGTTTTAGCGACGGACCAGGGTAACAACGGGGCTGTGCGGGGGCTGTGGCCCGTCTAGCCAGGGTTTTATTTATGTTTACCACATCATGAGCCCAGTTGTGTTTTTTTCTTGCTGAAAATGGCTAACCCAGTTCTATTTTTTTTAAGAAATACCCAAACAAGGCCTACTTGCTTTATCGGCCCTGCTGGGCTGCAAATCTTTCAAGACGAGGAGAGTTTCATTCGGTTTGCCCAGAAATGGGCTGTACATTTTTAAAACACATCAAACCAGGAATTAGTTTCAATTTTTTTTCATTACAAGATCTTAAATTCCATTGATTTTTATGCGTGGACAATTATTTGGAATTTATATTTATATAAATTATTTTTCAAAATAGTTTAAATGTGAATCGATATTTCTGGATTAAAAACAGTTGACCACACCGAAATATGAAAAATTTCCTATACTTTTTAACCGTGGCCACAATATGGGGTCTGGTGCTAACAAAAAGAAGATGGGCTCCAAAAAAGTTCTTAAGAATTAGCAAATGGGCTGTACATTATTAGAAATAATGGCAGATGGGTTGTATGCTGTTTTCCACAGATTTGAGGCTGACTTGTGCGCCTACTACATGTTGACGTGTATGCTTTCATAAAAAAGGTTGACGCACACGCAACGCCCTGTCAACTTAGTCAACACACGAGAGCAGTGACTGTTGGATGTCCATCCAACGGCTGTCGTGCTTCTTCAATCTCTGCTCTTCATGCTCAAGCCACTCAAACAAGCGCCGGCGGGACTGCCTGTTCCCTCCTCCCGCGGCTTGCTATGCTGCCACGCAGGCCTCATGGACCCACCGTACTCCCATCGCTGGCCAAGCCATCCCTCTACTCACCCACACATGTTGTTATTCTCCGGCGACGGCAGACGAACCAGTAAACCCTCGTCCTCCTCCGCGTGGGAAACAACTGCCGAGTATTCCCTGGCTCCGTGTCATTCCCTTCCTAGGCCTCGCTGTCGTCCATCGCCCTTGTGCTCTCGGCGCGGCCTAGTCAACGTGGTCAATGAACGACATCCATCGGAAGTGGACTGTACGTGGAGAGGCTGACAGCTGGGTCCATGGCTGCACACAAGGAAATGCCTCCTTATTACACGCAAAATAATGATTCCTCCACCTCATAGCTAGGACCCACAGGAAGGGCCTTTGTATTTCGCGAAAAAAACACCCCCCCCCCCCCCCGCTGACAGGTCGGACCCACCAGCTATATCTTCGCACGCAAGGAAGTGCCTCCTTATTACGCCCAAAAAATGAATACCCCCTGCTAGATGGGACCTGCCATATTGTTGGGCTGACTTGTGGGCCTACTAAATTGACAAGGACGGAGAGCTTTGTCAACTTTGTCAATACTCCAGTGACCGTACGATGTCCATCCAACGGCCATAGTGCTTCTTCAACCGCTGGTCTTCTTGCTCCAGCCGCCCAAAGTAGCGCCGGTCGTGTCGCCTGCTCCTGCCTCCCGTGGCCGGCTGTGCTACCGCGGAGGCCTCACCGCCCCCATACTACTCCCACCACTGGCCAGGCCATCCCTCCACTCACCCGCACCCCCTGTTATTCTGCGGCGACGGCAGCCTCACACCGCAGCCGAACCAGTGAACGCTCGTACTCCTCTCCGCGTGGGCATCCACTGCCGCGTCTTGCACGGCTCCGCGTCGTCCCCTTCCTAGGCCTCGCCGTCGTCCACCGCCATGGTGCTCTCGGCGCGGCGTGGTCAATGTGGTCAATGACCGACTTCCATCAAAAGAGTACTGTATGTGGAGAGGCTGACAGCTGGGTCCACAACAGCCGCAAGGAAGTGCCTCCTTATTACGCAGAAAATAATTATTCCTCCACCTGACAGTGGGGACCCACCCCACCAGTATTTTGCGAAAAAAATCGTTTCCCCCTGACTGCTGGGACCCACTGGACGGGCCACCGTATTTCGCGAAAAAAACGTTCCCCTCGCTGTCACCTCGGACCCACCGGAAGTGCCTCCTTATTACGCACAAAAAAATGAATACTCCCCCGACTAGCTGGGACCCACCTTGCTGGGAGGATGACTTGTGGGCCTACTAAGTTGACGGGGACGAAGGGCTTTGTCAACTTAGTCAATATGAACGATTCTAGCTCCAGTGACCGTACAATGTCCATCCAACGGCCGTAGTGCTTCTTCAACCTCTGGTCTTCTTGCTCCAGCCGCCCAAAGCAGCGCCGGTCATGCCGTATGCTCCTGCTTCCCATTGTCGGCTGTGTTGCCGCAGAGGCCTCGCCACCCCCTACTATTCCCAACGCTGGCCAGGCCCTGCGGCGACGGCAGCCTCACACCGCAGCCGAACCAGTGAACCCTCGTAGTCCTCTCCGCGCGGGCTTCCACTGTCGCGTCGTCCCCTTCCTAGGCCTCGCAGTTGTCCACCGCCGTGGTGCTCTCCACGCAGTGTGGTCAACGTGGTCAAGGAACGACTTCCATCGGAAGAGTACTGTACATGGAGAGGCTGACAGCTGGGTCCATGGCCACAGCCCAGTTTTTTTGTGATTTGCCAAGTAAGTCGCTTTGTCAGGCCTGTTGGGCTGCAAATCTTTCAAGACGAGGAGAGATTTCATTCGGCTGGCTGAGAAAATGGCCCATCAGTAATGAGAAATGGGTTGTACATTTTTAAAACACATCAAACCAGCAATTAGATTCAAATATCTTTTTTTCATTTCAAGATTTTAAATTACATTAATTTTTATGCGTGGAGAATTTGTTGGATTTTATATTGATATACATTTATTTTTAAAATCAGTTTGAATGTGAGTCGAAATTTCGGGATTAAAAACTGTTCGGACCACACCGAAATATGCAAAATTTCGTATAATTTTTAACCGTTGGCGCAATATGGGTTGTAATGCTAACAAAAAGAATATGGGCTCCAAAAAACCTTAAGAATTAGCAAATGGGCTGTAAATTATTAGAAATAATGGCAGATGGGTTGTATGCTGTTTTCCACAGATTTGAGGCTTTCCTAAAAAAAAGGTTGACGCACAAGCACTGACTGTTTGATGTCCATCCAACGGCCGTCATGCTTCTTCAATCTCTGCTCTTCCTGCTCCAGCCGCTTAAACAAGCGTCGGCGGGACTGCCTGCTCCCTCCTCCTCGCGGACGGTTGTGCTGCCGCGCAGGCCTCACCACCCAACCGTACTCCTATCGCTGGCCTAGCCATCCCTCTACTCACCCACACCTGCTGTTATTCTCCGGCGACGGCAGACGAACCAGTAAACCCTCGTACAGTCGTACTCCCCTCCGCATGGGAAACAACTGCCGAGTCTTCCCGGCCTCCGTGTCATCCCCTTCCTAGGCCTCGCCGTCGTCCACCGCCCTGGTGCTCTCGGCGCGGCCTGGTCAACATGGTCAACGACTGACATGCATCTGAAGTGGACTTTACATGGAGAGGCTGATAGCTGGGTCCACGGCCGCACGCAAGGAAATGCCTCCTTATTACGTGCAAAATAATGATTCCTCCACCTGGCATCAGGGACCCACCGAAAGGGCCTCTGTATTTCGCGAAAAAAAGTTACCGCCGCTGACAGCTCGGACCCACCAGCTATATCTTCGCACGCAAGGAAGTGCCTCCTTATTACGCACAAAAAATGAATACTCCCCCTGTTAGCTGGGACCCAGTATAGTAGCAGGCTGACTTGTGGGCCTACTAAGTTGACGGGGACGGAGGGCTTTGTCAACTTAGTCAATATGCACGATTCTAGCTCCAGTGACCGTACGATGTCCATCCAACGGCCGTAGTGCTTCTTCAGCCTCTGGTCTTCTTGCTCCAACCGCCCAAACCAGCGTCGGTCGTGCATTGTGCTCCTGCCTTCCGTGGCCGGCTGCGATGCGGCGGAGGCCTCACTGCCCCTACTACTCCCACCGCTGGTCAGTCCATCCCTCTACTCACCCACATCCCCTATTATTCTGTGGCGATGGTAGCCTCACACCGCAGCGACTAGTGAGCCCTCGTACTCCTCTACGCGTGGGCATCCACTGCCACGTCTTCCCCGGCTCCGCGTTGTCCCCTTCCTAGGCCTCGCCGTCATCCACCGCCCTAGTGCTCTCGGCGCGGCGTGGTCAACATGGTCAAGGAACGGCTTCCATCGGACATGGACTATACGTGGAGAGGCTGACAGCTGGGTCCACGGCCGCAGCAAGGAAGTGCCTCCTTATTACGTGCAAATAATTATTCCTCCACCTGACAGCGGGACCCACCGGACAGGCCACCGTATTTTGCCCCCCTAACTGTTGGGACCCACCAACTACATCTTCGCACGCAAGGAAGTGCCTGACAGTCGGGACCCACCTGGTCGAAGCGTACGTAGCGTTGTCATTCTGGTCGCGAACATGTACGTACATATATACTGGTCGATGTAGAGGCATGCATGTGTCGTAGTAGAGGCGAGCACGCAGCATGTACACGTACGTACAGCGGCCAGGGTGCAAGAAAGAAAATACGGCCACGTATGTGTACATACGGGCGGGGTCTCGAACGCCTACTCGTGCATACGTACGGCCAGGGCTCGTGTACATGGCTGGGTCAGAACAGAGAAACAGCGTCGTCGTTGTGTTCACGGGGAGGCAAAGGAATGTGTCGTGTTCATGCGGAGGCAACAGAATGCGTCGTGTTCATGGGGAGGCAACGGAATGCGTCGTGTTCATCGGGAGGGCTTGGACGGAACAGGCGATGGAAACGACGCCTGGCGTACCGCAGAACGGAGGAAACGGCCTTGTGTTCGACCAGCCACGTTCGAAATGGGATCCTGTTGATCGGGAGGGGTCTGGCGTACCGCAAAACGGAGGAAACGGACCTCCTACGGTTGAAACGGGGGTCCTGTTCATCGGGAGGGGTGTGGCGTACCGCAAAACGGACGAAACGGACCTCCTACGGTCGAAACGGGGGTCCTGTTCATCGGGAGGGGTGTGGGGTATCGCAAAACGGGACTCCACGAGCTACTGTTCATCCACCGTCGACCTCCTCCAGCCTCCACCTGCGACTGTTCATCCATGGGCTCCTGTTCGTCCAGCCTCCACCGCGCGCTACTCCACCGGCTACTGTTCAACCAACCCTCTCCATGGGCTCTTGTTCAACCACCCCTCCAAGGGCTACTGTTCATCCTGCCCTCCACCGTCTACTGTTCATCCTGCCCTCCACGGGGTGGTCCTGTTCATCCAGCCCTCCACGGGGTCCTGTTCATCCAGCCCCAACCGACTCGATCGATCGGGGTCCTGTTCATCCAGAGGCAACACCACGAGGTCCTGTTCATCCACCCCACCGGGAACTGTTCATCCACCCCCCCCCCCCCCCCCGCAACGCTCACTGTTCATCCAGAGGCAGCATCGATCGACTTCAGTTAGCAGCAGTAGCGAAGGAATCGGTCGATCGGGTTCAGTTAACAGCCATCGATCGATCGCTCGGGTTCAGTAACGCGTAGCCTGCAGTGCAATCGCTCGGGTTCAGTTAGAGCCAACACCTCGCACACACGCGCGTACGTGTACAAGAGAAACGTGCATCGCTCGGCCCCCGACCTCCCACCATAACCGGTAATTCCCCGAAATTTTCCTCGCCCTCGCTTCTACCACGGTTTTTTCCGTCATGGACATCCCAAAGAATGTCATGCAGCTGCGTCTCCGGCCCGCCCAGGACGAAAAGCCCATTTTCTGTCATGATTCTTTGTCATAGAAGTAGGAGCCCACCACATCTATGATGATACTGGGTTTTGTCACAATTATCGTCATAGAAGTGTCATATGTATGACAAAATTTTTTTTTCGTTCGGCCCAAAATGTCACGGATGTGTCTTTTTTTTATAGTGATGGCACCTCCGCGATCTGCCCACGTTCGGCTCGATGATGTACCATGAACTCTCGATCCAGCTGAGTGTCGAGGGAGAGCTTCGTCAGCACGACAGCATGATGATGGTGATGATGAAGTTACCGGCGCAGGGCTTCGCCTAAGCACTACGATGATATGACCGAGGTGGATTATGGTGGAGGGGGCACCACACATGGCTAAGACAGTTGTCTGTTGTGTGTTCTAGGGTGCCCCTGCCCCCGTATATAAAGGAGCAAGGGGGGAGGCCGGCCGGCCCTAGGCCGCACCAAGGAGGGGAGGAATCCTCCTCCTAGTTGGAGTAGGATTCCTCCTTTCCTAGTCGTACTAGGAGGGGTAAGGAAAGGGGGGGCGCCACCCCCTCCTAGTCCAATTCAGACTCAAGGGGGAGGGGCGCGCGGCCTGCCATCGCAGCCCCTCTCTTTCTCCACTAAGTCCCATCTAGGCCCACTAGTTCCCCCCCCCCCGGGGGGGGGGGGGGGGGGGGGTTCCGGTAACCCTCCGACACTCCGGTTTCTCCGAAATCACTCGGAACACTTCCGGTGTCTGAATATAGCCGTTCAATATATCAATATTTATGTCTCGACCATTTCAAGACTCCTCGTTATGTCCGTGATCACATCAGGGACTCTGAACTAACTTCGGTACATCAAAACACATAAACTCATTATACCGATCGTCACCGAACATTAAGCGTGTGGACCCTATGGGTTCGAGAACTATGTAGACATGACCGAGACTCATCTCCGGTCAATAAACAATAGCGGAACCTAGATGCTCATATTGGTTCCCACATATTCTACAAAGATCTTTATCGGTCAAACCGCATAACAACATATGTTGTTCCCTTTGTCATCGATATGTTACTTCCCCGAGATTCGATCGTCGGTATCTCAATACCTAGTTCAATCTTGTTACCGGCAAGTCTCTTTACTCGTTCTGTAATGCAACATACCATAACTAACTCATTAGTCACATTGCTTGCAAGGCTTATAGTGATGTGCATTTCCAAGAGGGCCCAGAGATACCTCTCCGATACACGGAATGACAAATCTTAATCTTGATCTATGCCAACTCAACAAACACCATCGGAGACACCTGTAGAGCATCTTTATAGTCACCCAGTTACGTTGTGACATTTGATAGCACACTAAGTGTTCCTCCGGTATTCGGGAGTTGAATAATCTCATAGTCATAGGAACATGTATAAGTTATGGAGAAAGCAATAGCAGTAAATTAAACGATCAAAGTGCTAAGCTAACGGATGGGTCAAGTCAATCACATCATTCTCTAATGATGTGATCCCGTTCATCAAATGAAAACTCTTGTCCATGGCTAGGAAACTTAACCATCTTTGATTAACGAGCTAGTCAAGTAGAGGCATACTAGTGACACTCATTTTGTCTTTGTATTCACACATGTACTAAGTTTTCGGTTAATACAATTCTAGCATGAATAAGAAACATCTATCATGATATAAGGAAATATAAATAACAACTTTATTATTGCCTCTAGGGCATATTTCCTTCAACCCAAAGGCACAATAAACAATCTCTTAGTTGTGTGCGGTGCCCCCCTCCACAGTTTTCCACCTCGGTCATATTGTCGTAGTGCTTAGGCGAAGCCCTGCATCGGTAACTTCATCATCATTGTCACCAAGCCGTCGTGCTAACGGAAATCACCCTCGGCCTCAGCTGGATCAAGAGTACGAGGGACATCACCGAGCTGAACGTGTGCAGATCGTGGAGGTGTCGTGCGTTCGGTACTTGATCGGTTGGATCACGAAGGCGTTCGACTACATCAACCATGTTACTAAACACTTCCGCTTTCGGTCTACGAGGGTATGTATCTCGTTGCTATGCATCTCCTAGATAGATGTTGCGTGATCGTAGGAATTTTTTTGAAATACTACGTTCCCCAACGGTAGATTGCTCTTTTTAAGACAAATCTTTAATGTCCCGGCTAGATTCCTAAATTAAGCCGGCTCATGGGGGCTACATATTTGTATTTCTTTGCAAACATGATGATAAGTCCCGGCTTATCTATTCGTCTTAAGCCGGCACTTGGGGTCTACTCATTTGATCTGGTGCAGCTAGGGTAATTTCGAAGGATCGCAAGAAGGCTGTCATTTAAAGTCTACAACATTCTTAATTTTTTCGTATCCTATAGACTTTGCGGCTAACATATGTTTATATGAGAAGGGTGCAACACCCACGATGTGGCTATATCTCCCACGTGTCGGAGCACGACTTAGAGGCATAACCACATTGTAGGCAATGTCACAAGAGGGGTAATTTTTACACATCCCATGTACTGAATAAGAAAGAGGTACCGAGTTGGCTTACAATCGCCACTTCACACAATACATGAATATAGCATTACAACATCGAGAATACAATCAAGGTCCGACTACGGAACCAAAATAAAAGAAGACTACCCCTAATGCTACAGATCCCCGATCGCCCCAACTAGGCTCTGTCGGCATTCTGGGAATGGGGGTCCCCAGACTTGCCTGCCTGCGGCGTGGCTCAAAGGGGGGCCCAGCACAGCCCATCTTCACCAACACAAACTCAAGACCCTCATGAGGGGCCAAGCCTCGCGGGGCAGACGACACGGAGCTTCCTCAGGCACGGCCTCGTCAGGCTGGCTCACGAGGAGGCGGAGAGATCAAGGCGGGGTACCTCGCGAGGTGCCCGTGACGCAAGCCATGACGACTCAGGGCGCCAGGCGGGTGCCAGCCCGTGCAGCGTCCTCCTTTCCTCCTTGGTGCAAAGGGGGCAAGCGCGGCCACAGAGTACCGAGGCGTCGGGCAAAGGTTGCCATTTTGGTGCAGCGAGACCAAGACCAGGAGGACTACGAGACGGAGGTCACCGTGGAGCCCAAGACGGTGTCATCACCAGAGCTTTGCGCAGGCGAAGACTACTTTTGTCAGGATAGCTGATACTTGCTGTCCCCTTTCAAATTAGCCCGCCATTGTTGGCTCCCTTCCCGCTCAATATTTGGGAAGAGGACCAGGGCCACTATAAATAGGACCAGCCACCCACAGAGCAAGGGGGTTTTTTTGGTAGGAAGAAAGAGGCTCGTTAGAGAGGCTAGAAGTAGAGAGAAAGAGAGAGAGAAAGGTGGCTGAACTCCTCCCATTAGTTCATCGCCCCAGCCAAGAACAGACCCTCGCGAGGTTGTTCTTCCTTGTATTGTTCGTCATCATCAGCCCAAGAGGCAATCCACACACCACACACTAGAGTAGGGTATTACACCACAACGGTGGCCCAAACCAGTATAAACCATGTGTCCCTTGTGTTGTTCTTTTCATAGCTTTGATCCTAGCGTGGCGGAGGGGCGCAGGTAGGTAGGAGGAGAAATCTCCGCGCGCACCCCAGTGTTCGAACCTCATCGTCCGGCTTGGCCACTCAGGAGGTAGGCCCCTCTGGGCCCGTGCCTGCCCAGGGGGAACCTCCTTCCATCACATAGGAAAGCGCGCCCGGCGCCCGTGGCAGGGCTCGGGGGCTCTCCCCAGGAGGGCCACCGACCTAGCAAGGGTCACGAGGGAGGCGCTGGGGCACCACATGGAGGCGTGTTTCGAAGCACGTTTCCCTCAAGAAGGAGCAAGGCAAGGAGATCCAGACCCACAGGAGTTTGTCAGCAAGGCCATTCAGGAGCTACAGGAGTCCAGAGTCATGAGGGGCGCCCGCCGCCTACCAGCAGTGGCTCCCCATCCATGCGAGGATGGCGGGTTGCGCGTCTGCGTCGACGTACCAGGGCTCAACCAAGTCGCCTCCCTGGAGCGCCTCTGGCCCTCGCGAGTGGGGCGCTGTGGAGGTCCACCCCACAGCTACGTTCGCATGCCTTACGGCTTGCCGAGCGCGGCTGACGCGTACCAGCGCCTCATGAGGGGCATCACAGAGGCACAAGAGGCCAGGTGCTCCGCAGCCTTGGCGAAGATGAAGATGGCCCGCGAGGAACCGCCAACGCCTCGAGAGCCTCCCGAGGCCCCTGGGCCTGGGGGCTCATGAGGATCGGCTTCCGCAGCCCACCGAGCCGGCTACATGTATCCCTTTTATTTCGCGTTGTTGGCTTACCTTGTTGGGGGCGCCCTCGGGCTGCATGATCCCCAAGCCGCTCGGGCCAGGCTCAGCGGCGTGTACCCCATTTGCGTTCATTTACGGTTATGCGTTAGAACCGCCATGCTTGATTATTTGATGCCGGTCCGCGGCGCCTCTTCTTCTCCATGTTGACCACTTGCACGTTAAAGGGGGGGGGGGTACCTGAGCATCGTGACTCAGGGCTCTTACTGGCTCTCCAGCCCTCACCCTCTGGCTTTGACCACGGCATCGCGACCTGGCATACCAGCGATGGCTGAGACCAGCTCGAGGGCTGGGACCCGAGGACGTAGAGTGCAGGCATCTAACCGAACTTGCAGGGACACAACACAACATAAGGCCCAGTGCCAAGTGCAACCCGCCTAGAGGTAGGGCCCCGTGGGTCCCACGCTGGCTCACGGGTGCCCAGATACACCTCGCCAGGCCCTATCGTGCCAGCCACGTGTCAGGGCGGGGCTGTACGCGCCCCGGGCGCTCCTCCCGGAGGGGGGCCCCCTCCCACGCACCAGTAGAAGCACCATGCTCCACGCTGGCTGACGACACTGCCGAGGAGCGGCTATGCCCGTACTCATACGGAAGCGCTATGCTCCACGCTGGTGATAAACAACTGAGGGTTGCCTCCGGGCCGCATCAACCTTAGGGAGCCCAGTGCTCAGTGTCTAGCCTCATCGCAACGCCTCCCCTCGGGAGTGCCGCGCGAGGGGGCTGGGCACGGGGGCTGCGCCAGGGTCACCCCCAGACGCACGCCGCCCAGCCAGGTCCCCATAGGCCTGGTTCATCGCGTGCCTCTCCCCGAGCGGAGCCACGGTATGAAGGCCGTTTGAGCGTCAAGGGGGACTCCTGAGCATCGCGACTCAGGAGCCTAACTAGTCACGTAGCCCCTCACTCCTTTGGTCCCGTCCTGGTTTCCGGTCGGGGCTATTGCTGGGGGAGGTACGCGCGGGGCCGGGCTCTGCACACGTAGAACGGTGGATCCACCCACATCACACCTCCCTACTTGTTGTTCGTGCGCCAAGGGGGACTCCTGAGCATCGCGACTCAGGAGCCTAACTTGTCACGTAGCCCCTCACTCCTTGGTCCCGTCCTGGTTTCCGGTCGGGGCTATTGATGGGCGAGGTACGCGCGGGGCCGGGCTCTGCCGGCGTAGGACATAAGTAAGTAGGAAGGAAAAGCACAAATTTCAAAGGAATTCGAAAGCAAATATTACAGTCCACACTGTTATCCCAATATCAGGGGCAAGTTTAAACGCCTCCCCGAGGCATGATACATGTGCAGGAATTAAAAGCAGGACAGGAGCCACGATGGAGTCACTTGGCGGCGGGGGAGCAGCGCGGCGTGGGTTCGCCTCACGGAGCAGCGGGGTCGGCAGCGCCTTGCTCCGGCTTGGTGCTGGAGGCCCGGAACTTCCCTAGCAAAGTCTCTGCGCGATCCTTCACGACCTCGGCAGCAGCCGCCGCACGCTTGTCGCTCACGGGCTCCAGGAGGCTGTCGAGGTCGAACCCAGGATCACGAAGGTGGATGTGGGTGAGAACCCGCGTCAGTGCTGCAGAAGACAGAACACGCGCCTCGGCCTCGGTCATGGGGCCGAGACCAAGGGCGACATCTTCAAGAGAGTGGACCAAGAAGGGAAGCAGCTTGGCGGGGCCATCCTCGGCGCCGGCCAGCGGGCTCTCCAGGCCGCTGTCGTAAAGCGTCCTCAGCGAGGAGCGAGCCTTCGCCTCCAATTCCGTGAAGGCCGCGCGGTCTTCGGCAAGGACCAGGGCCTTGCCGTCCAGCTCGGCCTTCCTCGCCCCCAATTCCTGCTCCAGCGCGCCTAGGCAGTCGCGGCGTTTCTTGAGCTTGGCCTCCTGGCCCTCGACGGCCGCCTCGCGAGCCTTCACGCCTTCTTCTTGCTCTTGGCGAAGGCGAACCTCTTTCGCGAGTTGATCCCGCAGGCCCTGCAGCTCGTCCTCCAGCGCCTTGCAGCGACCACGGACGTCGACCACCTCTCCCAGGGCTGCATCGCGAGCAGCCTTCGCCTCAAGGATGGCCTGCTTCTCCTCATCGCATGCCGTCGAGGCCTGGACCAGCGCCGCCCGCATCGAAGCGTCGGAGCGAACCCATCCAGAAACCAGCTCCAAGCGCCTGACCACCAGGCGAGGGTCGGCGCCGAGAAGATCCTGCCATAGCCAGTCCAGCTCAGCAACAGCGCGGTCCAGAACGGCGGAAGGAGTCGGGGAGATAGCAGTCGGTGGAGTAGGAGGAGAAGGCGGCAGCACGGCCGCAGCATCCTGAGGCGGAGTCTGCCACGCCCCGACGGCTATAGCAGCAGCGACAGACGGGAGCACCTCGGGAGCCACTTGGGCCGTGGGGGCTGAGCTCGCCCCAGCCGGCTCAGTCAGGCCCCGCGAGGACGACCGGGCGGGAGAAGCTTGTGCGTCATGGTCACCTTCCTTCAGGGGCGCTGTCACGAACGGAACCTCAGGAGCCCCCTTTGACTTCTTTGCTGCAGGCACCAACCTATCCAAAGATGCGGACGTCAAGCCTCAGAAGCAGAGCAAGAGATAAAGACAAGAATCGAATGCTTACGGGTCGTCGCCAGTGAGCTCAAGCGGCCTCCGGCCAAATTTGATGCCTGAAAGCCGGCTGGAAGGGTCAACCTCGGGAAGCTTGGAGGCGGAAGGTGCGTCTGCGGTTCGCCCCGGGGCCGGGGGAGACCCGCGGGAGATCAGCCCGGTCCTGTCCTTCTTCGGGATCGGGGACAAGCTCCCGCCGTCCTGCTCGTCGTCGTCTTCATCGTCATCCTCGTCGTCATCGTTCAGAGAGAGGCGGAGAACGCGGGACCTGCGCCGGGGGAGGGGAGCCCTCGACTCTCCGTCAGTCGCCTCGGAGTCAGGCCCTTTTCCGCGCTCCCCTCCTTCTTCCTCTTCGCTGGAGTCGCCGGAGGGCATGTCCACCGGTCCCTCGGGAGCCTCCAGGGGCACGGGCCCTTCCCCGTTGAAGACGGGCATGGACTTCACTACCCGCTCCCAGTCGTCGCGGAGGAACAAGGGCGTAGGAGCGCCCTCCAACATCGCCACATTGCCCCCAACTAGATATTGGAGAACCGCAGCCAAGTCTCCGTCGGCCCAGGCCGCGGGGCTCGGACGGGGCCTCCACATTGGAAGCGAGTACTGCCGAAGCGGAGCCAGCTGGTGCTCCAGGAACTCCCTCAGCAACGATGCGCCGGTCAGCTTCGCCGCCGCCATGTCGGCCGGCCTCAGATCCGCGTCCATCTTCTCCAACACCATCTTCGCGCGGGGATCCGTGAGCTCCGCTCGACCCCAGTTGGTGGAGCTTGTGGGCTGCTCGGTGGGCAAGATCAGCCGAGGGTGGATGCGCTCAGCGTCCACCAAGACCCACTTGCTCCTGAAGCCCTCAATCCTCTTCCCAGAGTTCGAGATGGCAATGGCGCCACCGTACGCGACAAAGCTCGCGCACGCGGAAGCAGGACCGCTAGAGGTCCGGAGGTAGAAGTAGTGGCGCAGCAAGGCCACTGAGGGCTGCACCCCGACGTGGGCCTCGCAATAATAAGCAAAGATCGCGAGGAGAAGGACGAAGTTGGGATGGAGATGCAGAGCCTGCAGCTTGTAATGGCAGAGGACAGAGAAGAAGAACTCGGAGAAGGGAGGCACCAGGCCAGCAACAATGCCACTTATGAAGAGTGGATAGAAGGTGCTCCTCTGACCCTCAAGGGTGGCAGAGCCGGCCTTGAACACCTTCACCCCGTCGATGCATCGTGCCGTCGCTATCCGGTGCAACCGGGCAAGGCCCGCCTCCGACATGTTCGGCGGGTCCAGGGCAGAGGAGTACCAAGCTGCGGCCGGGGGGCTGGCGAGGCGCCATGGCTTCCTGGGTCGCACAGTCAGAGCAGATCTGGAGATTTTGGAGGAAGGAAGGAGAAGTGCAGGAAAGGGGATCTGAACAGCAACCAGGGAAAGCAAGAAGAAGGGCCTAGGCTGCGCCACTCCCTTATCAACTCGCGCGGCTGCTAAGGCGCCCGGTCCAGTCAACCGCCATGCGGCGCCCAAGGCCGCAGGCTGATAGGGCCCGCGGCACTTCGCTCTTGCCCTTCCGCCTCCCTGCACGGCCAAGTCCGGGCGTGCCTTGGGCCCGGGGGCTACTGTCGGCGTTCTGGGAACGGGGGTCCCCAGACTTGCCTGCCTGCGGCCTGCGGCGTGGCTCAAAGGGGGGCCCAGCACGGCCCATCTTCACCAACGCAAACTCAAGACCCTCGCGAGGGGCCAAGCCTCGCGGGGCGAACGACACGGAGCTTCCTCAGGCACGGCCTCGTCAGGCTAGCTCACGAGGAGGCGGAGAGATCAAGGCGGGGTACCTCGCGAGGTGCCCGTGACGCAAGCCATGACGACTCAGGGCGCCAGGCGGGTGCCAGCCCGCGCAGCGTCCTCCTTTCCTCCTTGGTGCAAAGGGGGCAAGCGCAGCCGCGGAGTACCGAGGCGTCAGGCAAAGGTTGCCATTTCGGCGCAACGAGACCAAGACCAGGAGGACTATGAGACGGAGGTCACCGTGGAGCCCAAGATGGCGTCATCACCAGAGCTTTGCGCAGGTGAAGACTACTTTTGTTAGGAAAGCTGATACTTGCTATCCCCTTTCAAATTAGCCCGCCATTGTTGGCTCCCTTCCCGCTCAATATTTGGGAAGAGGACCAGGGCCACTATAAATAGGACCAGCCACCCACACAGCAAGGGGGGTTTTTTTGGTAGGAAGAAAGAGGCTCGTTAGAGAGGCTAGAAGCAGAGAGAAAGAGAGAGAGAAAGGTGGCTGAACTCCTCCCATCAGTTCATCTCCCCAGCCAAGAACAGACCCTCGTGAGGCTGTTCTTCCTTGTATTGTTCGTCATCATCAGCCCAAGAGGCAATTCACACACCACACACTGGAGTAGGGTATTACACCACAATGGTGGCCCGAACCAGTATAAACCCTGTGTCCCTTGTGTTGTTCTTTTCATAGCTTCGATCCTAGCGTGGCGGAGGGGCGTAGGTAGGTAGGATGCGAAATCTCCGCGCGCACCCCAGTGTTTGAACCTCAAGGGTCTGCCGGAACCCGAAATCCGACAGGCTCCACTATTGATCAACTGGAAACGGAACAACATAACGAACACGATCTTCATTGACCTCCTCCTTGAGCTCGGTTGCGTCACCTGCATGGTATCATCGGCACCTGCAATCTGGTTTTGGAAGTAATCTGTGAGTCACGGGGACTCGGCAATCTCACACCCTCGCGATCAAGACTGTTTAAGCTTATGGGTAGGTAAAAGGTATGTGAGGTGGAGCTGCGGCAAGCACTAAGTATATATGGTGGCTAACTTACGCAAATGAGAGCGAGAAGAGAAGCAAAGCATGGCCACGAACTAGAAGTGATCAACAAGTGATCCTGAAACAACTTACGTTCAAACATAACTCCAACACCGTGTTCACCTCCCGGACCCCACCGAGAAGAGACCATCACGGCTACACACGCGGTTGATGCATTTTAATTAAGTTAAGTGTCAAGTTTTCTACAACCAGACATTAACAAATTCCCATCTACCCATAACCGCGGGCATGGCTTTCGAAAGTTCAAAACCCTGCAGGGGTGTCCCAACTTAGCCCATCACAAGCTCTTACGGTCAATGAAGGATATTCTGTTGGAAATATGCCCTAGAGGCAATAATAAAATGGTTATTATTATATTTCCTTGTTCATGATAATTGTCTATTGTTCATGCTATAATTGTGTTATCCAAAAATCGTAATACATGTGTGAATACATAGACCACAACATGTCCTAGTGAGCCTCTAGCTGACTAGCTCGTTGATCAATAGATGGTTATGGTTTCCTGACCATGGACATTGGATGTCATTGATAACGGGACCACATCATTAGGAGAATGATGTGATGGACAAGACCCAATCCTAACCATGAGATTGTGTAGTTCGTCTGCTAGAGCTTTTCTAAGTGTCAAGACCCTAGAGGCAATAATAACACAAGATCGTGTAGTTCGTCTGCTAGAGCTTTTCTAAGTGTCAAGTATCATTTCCTTAGACCATGAGATTGTGCAACTCTCGGATACGGTAGGAGTGCTTTGGGTGTACCAAACGTCACAACGTAACTGGGTGGCTATAAAGGTGCACTACAGGTATCTCCAAAAGTGTCTGTTGGGTTGGCATGAATCGAGACTGGGATTTGTCACTCCGTATGACGGAGATGTATCTCTGGGCCCACTCGGTAATGCATCATCATAATGAGCTCAGTGTGACTAAGTAGTTGGTCATGGGATGATGCATTACGGAACGAGTAAACTGAATTGCCGCTAACGAGATTGAACGAGGTATTGGGATACCAACGATCGAATCTCGGGCAAGTAGCGTACCGATTGACAAAGGGAATTGAATACGGGATTGATTGAATCCTCGACATCGTGGTTCATCCGATGAGATCATCGTGGAATATGTGGGAGTCAACATGGGTATCCAGATCCCGCTGTTGGCTATTGGCCGGAGAGTTGTCTCGGTCATGTCTGCATGGTTCCCGAACCCGTAGGGTCTACACACTTAAGGTTCGGTGACGCTAGGGTTGTAGAGATATAAGTATGCGGTAACCCGAAAGTTGTTCAGTGTCCCGGATGAGATCATGGACGTCACGAGGAGTTCTGGAATGGTCCGGAGGTAAAGATTTATATATAGGAAGACCAGTTTCGGCCACCGGGAAAGTTTCGGGGGTCATCGGTATTGTACCGGGACCACCGGAAGGGTCCCGGGGGTCCACCGGGTGGGGCCACCTATACCGGAGGGCCTGGGGCCACCTATACCGGAGGGCCCCATGGGCTTAAGTGGGAAGGGAACCAGCCCCTGGTGGGCTGGTGCGCCCCCCTTGGGCCTCCCCCTGCGCCTAGGGTTGGAAACCCTAGGGGTGGGGGCGCCTCCACTTGGCTTGGGGGCCAAGCCACCCCCTTGGTCGCCACCCCCCCATCTAGATGGGATCTAGAGGGGCCGGCGCCCCCTGGCCCCTATATATAGTGGAGCGGAGGGAGGGCAGCCGCACCCAAGTCCCTGGCGCCTCCCTCTCCCTCTGTGACACCTCTCCCTCTCGTTGGTGCTTGGCGAAGCCCTGCCGAGATCCCGCTGCTTCCACCACCACGCCGTCGTGCTGCTGGATCTCCATCAACCACTCCTCTCCCCTTGCTGTATCAAGAAGGAGGAGACATCTCTCCCAACCGTACGTGTGTTGAACGCGGAGGTGCCGTCCGTTCGGCACTTGGTCATCGGTGATTTGGATCACGACGAGTACGACTCCATCAACCCCGTTCTCTTGAACGCTTTTGATCGCGATCTACAAGGGTATGTAGATGCACTCCTCTTCCCTTCGTTGTTAGATGACTCCATAGATTGATCTTGGTGATGCGTAGAAAATTTTAAATTTCTACTACATTCCCCAACAGTGGCATCTTGAGCTAGGTCTATGCGTAGTTTCTATGCACGAGTAGAACACAAGTTGTTGTGGGCGTTGATTTTGTCAATTTAGTTGCCGTTACTAGTCTTATCTTGATTCGGCGGCATCGTGGGATGAAGCGGCGCGGACCGACCTTACACGTACGCTTACGTGAGACTGGTTCCACCGACTGACATGCACTAGTTGCATAAGGTGGCTAGCGGGTGTCTGTCTCTCCCACATTAGTCGGATCAGATTCGATGAAAAGGGTCCTTATGAAGGGTAAATAGAAATTGGCATATCATGTTGTGGTTTGGGCGTAGGTAATAAATGTTCTTGCTAGAAACCTATAGCAACGACGTAAAACTTGCAACAACAATTAGAGGACGTCTAACTTGTTTTTGCAGCATATGCCGTGTGATGTGATATGGCCAAAAGGATGTGATGAATGATATATGCGATGTATGAGATTGATCATGTTCTTGTAATAGGGATCACGACTTGCATGTCGATGAGTATGACAACCGGCAGGAGCCATAGGAGTTGTCTTAATTTATTTATGACCTGCGTGTCAACATAAACGTCATGTAATTACTTTACTTTATCGCTAACCGTTAGCCATAGTAGTAGAAGTAATAGTTGACGAGACAACTTCATGAAGACACGATGATGGAGATCATGGTGTCATGCCGGTGACGACGATGATCATGGCGCCCCAAAGATGGAGATCAAAAGGAGCAAAATGATATTGGCCATATCATGTCACTATTTGATTGCATGTGATGTTTCTCATGTTTTACATCTTATTTGCTTAGAACGACGGTAGCATAAATAAGATGATCCCTCACAATAATTTCAAGAAAGTGTTCCCCCTAACTATGCACTATTGCTAAGGTCCGTTGTTCCGAAGCACCACGTGATGATCGGGTGTGATAGGTTCTAACGTTCGCATACAAAGGGCGTAAGCCAGATTTACACACGCAATACACTTAGGTTGACTTGACGAGCCTAGCATGTACAAACATGGCCTCGAAACACGGAAAACCGAAAGGTCGAACATGACTTGTATGGAAGATATGATCAACATGAAGATGTTCACCGATGATGACTAGTCCGTCTCACGTGATGATCGGACACGGCCTAGTTGAATCGGATCATGTATCACTTAGATGACTAGAGGGATGTCTATCTGAGTGGGAGTTCATTGAATAATTTGATTAGATGAACTTAATTATCATGAACTTAGTCTAAAATCTTTACAATATGTCTTGTAGATCAAATGGCCCACGCTAATGTTGTCCTCAACTTCAACGCGTTCCTAGAGAAAACCAAGCTGAAAGACGATGAGAGCACCTATACAGACTGGGTCCGAAACTTGAGGATTATCCTCATAGCTGCCAAGAAAGCATATGTCCTTGAAGCACCACTAGGTGAAGCACCACCCCAGCAAACCAAGACGTTATGAACGCTTGGCAGTCCCATGTTGATGATTACTCCCTGGTTCAGTGCGGCATGCTTTACAGCTAAGAACCGGGGCTCCAGAAGCGTTTTGAGCAACACGGAGCATATGAGATGTTCCAAGAGCTGAAAATGGTTTTCCAAGCTCATGCCTGGGTTGAGAGATATGAAGTCTCCGACAAGTTCTACAGTTGTAATATGGAGGAGAATAGTTCCGTCAGCGAGCACATACTCAAAATGTTTGGGTTGCACAACTGCTTGTCTCTGCTGGGAGTTAATCTCCCAGATGATGCGGTCATTGACAGAATCCTTCATTCACTCCCACCTAGATACAAGAGCTTTGTGATGAACTTCAATATGCAGGGGATGGAAAAGACCATTCCTGAGGTATATTCGATGCTGAAATCAGCGGAGGTGGAAATCAAAAAGGAACATCAACTGTTGATGGTGAATAAAACCACTAAGTTCAAGAAAGGCAAGGGTAAAAAGAACTTCAAGAAGGACGGCAAGGGAGTTGCCGCGCCCGGTAAGCAAGCTGCCGGGAAGAAGCCAAAGAATGGACCCAAGCCCGAGACTGAGTGTTTTTATTGCAAGGGAAGTGGTCACTGGAAGCGGAACTGCCCCAAGTACTTAGCGGAAAAGAAGGCCGGCAACACCAAAGGTATATGTGATATACATGTTATTGATGTGTACCTTACCGGTACTCGTAGTAGCTCCTGGGTATTTGATAGCGGTGCGGTTGCTCATATTTGTAACTCAAAACAGGAGCTGCGGAATAAGCAGAGACTGGCGAAGGACGAGGTGACGATGCGCGTCGGGAATGGTTCCAAGGTCGATGTGATCGCCGTCGGCACGCTACCTCTGCATTTACCTATGGGATTAGTTTTAAACCTCAATAATTGTTATTTAGTGCCAGCTTTGAGCATGAACATTGTATCAGGATCTCGTTTAATACGAGATGGCTACTCATTTAAATCCGAGAATAATGGTTATTCTATTTATATGAGAGATATGTTTTGTGGTCATGCCCCGCTGGTCAATGGTTTATTCTTATTTAATCTCGAACGTGATGTTACACATATTCATGGTGTGAATACCACAAGATGTAAGGTTGATAATGATAGTCCCACATACTTGTGGCACTGCTGCCTTGGTCACATTGGTGTCAAACGCATGAAGAAACTCCACTCAGATGGACATTTGGAGTCTCTTGATTATGAATCATTTGACACGTGCGAACCATGCCTCATGGGCAAAATGACCAAGACTCCATTCTCCGGAAGAATGGAGCGAGCAACCAACTTATTGGAAAATCATACATACTGATGTGTGCGGTCCAATGAGTGTTGAGGCTCGCGGTGGCTATCGTTATGTTCTCACCCTCACTGATGACTTGAGTAGATATGGGTATGTCTACTTAATGAAACACAAGTCTAAGACCTTTGAAAAGTTCAAGGAATTTTAGAGTGAGGTTGAGAATCAACGTGACAGGAAAATCAAGTTCTTGCGATCAGATCGTGGGGGAGAATATTTGAGTCACGAATTTGGCGCGCACTTAAGGAAATGTGGAATAGTTTCACAACTCACGCCGCGTGGAACACCTCAGCATAATGGTGTGTCCGAACGTCTTAATCGCACTCTATTGGATATGGTGCGATCTATGATGTCTCTTACCGATCTACCACTGTCATTTTGGGGCTATGCTTTAGAGACTGCCGCATTCACTTTAAATAGGGCTCTGTCGAAATCCGTTGAGATGACACCATATGAATTATGGTTTGGGAAGAAACCTAAGCTGTTCTTTCTAAAAGTTTGGGGATGCAATGCTTATGTGAAGAAACTTCAACCTGAAAAGCTCGAATCCAAATCGAAAAATGCGTCTTCATAGGATACCCTAAAGAAACTATTGGGTATACCTTCTACCTCAGATCCGAAGGCAAGATCTTTGTTGCCAAGAATGGATCCTTTCTATAGGAAGAGTTTCTCTCGAAAGAAGTAAGTGGGACGAAAGTAGAACTTGATGAAGTATTGCCTCTTGAACCGGAGAGTGGCGCAGCTCAAGAAAATGTTCTGGAGGTGCCTGCACCGAGTAGAGAGGAAGTTAATGATGATGATCATGAAACTTCAGATCAAGTTGCTACTGAACTTCGTAGGTCCACAAGGACACGTTCCGCACCAGGGTGGTATGGCAACCCTGTCCTGGAAATCATGTTGTTAGACAATGGTGAACCTTCGAACTATGAAGAAGCGATGGCGGGCCCGGATTTCGACAAATGGCTGGAAGCCATGAAATCCGAGATAGGATCCATGTATGAAAACAAAGTATGGACTTTGACTAACTTGCCCGATGATCGGCGAGCCATAGAAAATAAATGGATCTTTAAGAAGAAGACATATGCGGATGGTAATGTGACCATCTATAAGGCTCGGCTTGTCGCTAAGTGTTATCGATAAGTTCAAGGGGTTGACTACGATGAGACTTTCTCACCCGTAGCGAAGCTGAAGTCTGTCTGAATCATGTTAGCAATTGCCGCATTCTATGATTATGAGATATGGCAAATGGATGTCAAAACGGCATTCCTTAATGGTTTCCTTAAGGAAGAATTGTATATGATGCAGCCGGAAGGTTTTGTTGATCCTAAGAATGCTGACAAGGTGTGCAAGCTCCAACGCTCAATCTATGGGCTGGTGCAAGCATCTCGGAGTTGGAACATTCAATTTGATGAGATGATCAAAGCGTTTGGGTTTACGCAGACTTATGGAGAAGCCTGTGTTGTGTTTACAAGAAAGTGAGTGGGAGCTCTGTAGCATTTCTCATATTATATGTGGATGACATACTATTGATGGGAAATGATATAGAATTCTTGGAAAGCATAAAGGCCTACTTGAACAAGTGTGTTTCAATGAAGGATCTTGGAGAAGCTGATTATATATTAGGCATCAAGATCTATAGAGATAGATCGAGACGCCTCATTGGTCTTTCACAAAGTACGTACCTTGACAAGATATTGAAGAAGTTCAATATGGATCAGTCAAAGAAGGGGTTCTTGCCTGTGTTGCAAGGTACGAGATTGAGCACGGCTCAATGCCCGACCACGGCAAAAGATAGAGAAAAGATGAATGTCGTCCCCTATGCCTCGGCCATAGGGTCTATTATGTATGCCATGCTGTGTACCAGACCTGATGTAAACCTTGCCGTAAGTTTGGTAGGAAGGTACCAAAGTAATCCCGGCATGGAACACTGGACAGCGGTCAAGAATATCCTGAAGTACCTAAAAAGGACTAAGGATATGTTTCTCATTTATGGAGGTGACGAAGAGCTCGTCGTAAAGGGTTACGTCGATGCTAGCTTCGACACAAATCTGGATGACTCCAAGTCACAAACCGAATACGTGTATATTTTGAATGGTGGGGCAGTCAGCTGGTGCAGTTGCAAGCAAAGCGTCGTGGCGGGATCTACATGTGAAGCAGAGTACATGGCAGCCTCGGAGGCAGCACAAGAAGCAATCTGGGTGAAGGAGTTCATTACCGACCTAGGAGTTATTCCCAATGCGTCGGGCCCGATGACTCTCTTCTGTGACAACACTGGAGCTATTGCCCTTGCCAAGGAGCCCAGGTTTCACAGGAAGTCCAGGCATATCAAGCGTCGCTTCAACTCCATTCGTGAAAATGTTCAAAATGGAGACATAGATATTTGTAAAGTGCATACGGACCTGAATGTCGCAGATCCGTTGACTAAACCTCTCCCTTGAGCAAAACATGATCAACACCAGAACTCTATGGGTGTTCGATTCATCACAATGTAACTAGATTATTGACTCTAGTGCAAGTGGGAGACTGTTGGAAATATGCCCTAGAGGCAATAATAAAATGGTTATCATTATATTTCCTTGTTCATGATAATTGTCTATTGTTCATGCTATAATTGTGTTATCTGGAAATCGTAATGCATGTGTGAATACATAGACCACAACATGTCCCTAGTGAGCCTCTAGTTGACTAGCTCATTGATCAATAGATGGTTACGGTTTCCTGACCATGGACATTGGATGTCATTGATAACGGGACCACATCATTAGGAGAATGATGTGATGGACAAGACCCAATCCTAAGCATAACACAAGATCATGTAGTTCATTTGCTAGAGCTTTTCTAGGTGTCAAGTATCATTTCCTTAGACCATGAGATTGTGCAACTCCCGGATACCGTAGGAGTGCTTTGGGTGTACCAAACATCACAACGTAACTGGGTGGCTATAAAGGTGCACTACAGGTATCTCCCAAAGTGTCTGTTGGGTTGGCATGAATCGAGACTGGGATTTGTCACTCCGTATGACGGAGAGGTATCTGTGGGCCCACTCGGTAATGCATCATCATAATGAGCTCAGTGTGACTAAGTAGTTGGTCATAGGATCATGCATTACGGAACGAGTAAAGTGACTTGCCGGTAACGATATTGAACGAGGTATTGGGATACCGACGATCGAATCTCGGGCAAGTAACGTACTGATTGACAAAGGGAATTGAATATGGGATTGATTGAATCCTCGACATCGTGGTTCATCTGATGAGATCATCGTGGAATATGTGGGAGTCAACATGGGTATCCAGATCCCGCTGTTGGCTATTGGCCAGAGAGTTGTCTCGGTCATGTTTGCATGGTTCCCGAACTCGTAGGGTCTACACACTTAAGGTTCGGTGACACTAGGGTTGTAGAGATATAAGTATGTGGTAACCCGAAAGTTGTTCGGAGTCCCGGATGAGATCCTAGACATCATGAGGAGTCCCGGAATGGTCCGGAGGTAAAGATTTATATATAGGAAGACCAGCTTCGGCCACCGGAAAAGTTTCGGGGGTCATCGGTATTGTACCGGGAGCACCGGAAGGGTCCCGGGGGTCCACCGGGTGGGGCCACCTATCCTGGAGGGCCCCATGGGCTGAAGTGGGAAGGGAACCAGCCCCTGGTGGGCTGGTGCGCCCCCCTTGGGCCTCCCCATGCGCCTAGGGTTGGAAACCCTAGGGGTGGGGGCGCCTCCACTTGGCTTGGGGGCCAAATCACCCCCTTGCCCCCCCCCTCGCATCTAGATGGGATCTAGAGGGGCTGGCGCCCCCCTGGCCCCTATATATAGTGGAGGGGAGGGAGGGCAGCCGCACCCAAGTCCCTGGCGCCTCCCTCTCCCTCTGTGACACCTCTCCCTCTCGTTGGTGCTTGGCGAAGCCCTGCCGAGATCCCGCTGCTTCCACCACCACGCCGTCGTGCTGCTGGATCTCCATCAACCTCTCCTCTCCCCTTGCTGGATCAAGAAGGAGGAGACGTCTCTCCCAACCGTACGTGTGTTGAACGCGGAGGTGCCGTCCGTTCGGCGCTTGGTCATCGGTGATTTGGATCACGACGAGTACGACTCCATCAACCCCGTTCTCTTGAACGCTTCCGCTCGCGATCTACAAGGGTATGTAGATGCACTCCTCTTCCCTTCGTTTCTAGATGACTCCATAGATTGATCTTGGTGATGCGTAGAAAATTTTAAATTTCTGCTACGTTCCCCAACATATTCCTTCTCTCAGGAAGACCCGATCAAACTCGGAATCCCGGTTACAAGACATCTCGACAATGGTAAAACTAAACCAGCAAAGCCACCCAAATGTGCCGACAAATGCCGATAGGAGCTGTACATATCTCGTTCTCAGGGCACACCGGATTGTCCAAGGTTCCGGTAGGCCAGCCCAGAGTTGCCCCTGGTGGCCACCGACAGCTGACAGGTTGGACCAACACTCAGAGGAGCATTGCCCCGGGGGTTTAAAATAAAGATGACCCTTGAGTCCGCGGAACCCAAGGGAAAAGAGGCTAGGTGGCACATGGTAAAACTAATGTTGGGCCTTGCTGGAGGAGTTTTATTCAAGTTGAACTGCCAAGGGGTTCCCATTATAACCCAACCGTGTAAGGAACGCAAAATCAAGGAACATAACACTGGTATGACGGAAACTAGGGCGGCAAGAGTGGAACAAAACACCAGGCATAAGGCCGAGCCTTCCACCCTTTACCAAGTGTATAGATGCATTAAAGTAGACAAGATACAATAGTGATATCCCAACAATAAACATGTTCCAACAAGGAACAAACTCCAATCTTCACCTGCAACTAACAACGCTATAAGAGGGGCTGAGCAAAGCGGTAACATAGCCAAACAACAGTTTGCTAGGACAAGGTGGGTTAGAGGTTTGACATGGAAATATGGGAGGCATGATAAAGCATGTGGTAGGTATCTTAGCATAGGCATAGCAATATAGCGAGCAACTAGCAAGCAAAGATACAAGTGATTTCGAGGGTATGGTCATCTTGCCTGCAAAGTTCTCCGAGTTGACGTAAGCTTCATCCTCGAAAACATACTCAACAGGTTCCTTGATCATGTACTCGTCTCCCAGCTCTACCCAAAGCAAGAACACAAGCAAAGGGAGACACAATCAACCATGGTGCAATGCGCAAGCAACATGATGCAAAACATGGCATGATATGCGGGATGTGATATGCAATGCATATGCATGCTCTGGAAGGAAAAGATTGAACCAGGCCTCAACTTGGAAAACCAAGAGTTCCTCTGGAAAGATGAGTTGATTTCGGTCGAAATTGATATAAAGATCACCAGAATCGGATGCACGGTTTGCAAATGACAAGCAAAACAATAATGGCACAGAGCTGCGATTAATAGCACGATGCCATCTAAATGCATCAAGAAAAATAAGCTACTGCACTCTAACATAGCAACAAAGCACATGGGAGTGATCCACTCAAGATGGTTGACAAAACATGAACACTGAGCTATGGCTAATTCACACAATAGCAGGTTCAAACAAGCATTGCAAAAGTGCAAAAGATATCAGGTTCACAGACTCAGTGAAAATAACATGTCAGGATTTAACATCAGGAAGCAATGTTTAGAGCAAGAAAACAACATGCTACAGGAACATATCATGGCAAAGCAAGGCATTGCATAAAACTAATCAAAGCATATAACAAAAGTCCCTTACTGAACATAAGCCCAAAGGGATCAGAAGATACAATGGCAACCATGTAAAGATAGCAAGTTTCATTAACAGATTCAGACTTAGCAGAAAACTGGAACATGGCAAAAACAGAATTACATAGGCATGTTTGCGAGTTCGATGCACTCACCACAAGGCATTGCATGACAAACTAAGCATACACCCAGCAAGTAGACATGATAAATAAGCTAACCATGGCAAGAACAACCTCATAGCATGCAAATATCAACTACAACAACCATAGCAAAATTGAATAACATGTAAACAATCTGCCTGGAACATTTTATAGCAAAAGTAGAGCAAGATTTAGTCATGCTATGGTACTCCATAATTGCAAACAAAGACATGCATGGATAGAGCATAACAATATCTCAAAATCATCCTTACTTAACATGCTCAAAAGAGGCATGGATCACTCTGTAGCAACAAGAATACATGGCATAAAAATATCATCAGGGAAATGACTTAGAAGAATTCTAAGTCCCTGAAATCAGCAACATCACGAGAGCTACTTTGCATGCTTGTGCTAGTCACCACATTGATCACAAAAATACATGGCATACACCCCTGTAAAGATTGCATGGCATATAACAAAACACATGTAGGACTCAAGTTCATAGGAGGCACACATTAAACATGGCAAAAAAGACCAATGCTCAATATCTGTTAAGAATCTGAAACTAACATTACATAGCACTCTTGCAAAGCATTTAGGGCATCAAGATGAACTCAAGTGAACATGGTGCAATGGAATGAAATGAAGTGCACATCCAGACGAACAATTTGATATGCTAAACACCCAAAACGGAGCCACAGATGCAAAGTTATGATGCGATGAAGAATTCTAAAAATACTGGGGACTTGGGCAGAAAACGGGTCAACCTCTTGTGTTTACTGTAGCACCGGATCTGGATCTGGGTGCGCATGGTTCCCCATGTTCGACGGAGGAGTATCCGGAGACGAGGAAGAAGACGCGGGCTCGTCAGGCCGGCGAGATCCGGCCTGAAGTTCGCCGGAACTCGTCGGGGAGGCGGAGAGGCGACGGGGCGGCGACCTCGAAGCCTTCTGGCCATGGCGGACGATGGCGGCGAGCAGGGTCGAGGCGGCGGGCGGTGGAGGAGGCGCGGTGAAGACGAACGGCGGCAAGGGGCAGTGGCGACCGACGGAGGAGGCGCAGGGCGGCGCGGCTCCTCGCGCGGGGCGCAGGCGGCGGAGCAACGCGGTGCTCGGGCGGCGGCGCGGGCGGGCCACGGGGGCCCCGCATGGGCCGAGCGGGCCAGCGGCGACTGGTGGGCGGCGCGGGACACGAGCTTCGGGCGGTGGCAGCGGCCTGGTTCTGGCCCGGCGGGGGCCGGATCTGGGCTCTCGGGCCCGCGCGGTGAGAGGCGGTGGCGAGGCCAGGTGGCGGCGTCTGAGTGGCTCGGGGCGGCGCCACGATGACATGTCACCCTTTGATTGGTCGGGGTGACATGTCTGGCGGACACGTCCAGCGCGAGTGGACTTGTCCGGCGGCGCGAGGTGGAAGGAGACTAGGGTTAGGGTGGAAATGATACGGGATTTTTGGTGGAGGCACCTATTTATACCTAAAGGGAGCTAGGAGGCTCCAAATGGAGCATAGTTTTTGGCCACGCGATCGTGATTGAATGGCCGAGATGATGGAGGGGGTTTGGGTGGGCTTTGGGACACTTTGGAGAGGTGTTGGGCTGCAACACACATGAGGCCTTATCGGTTCCTCGGTTAACCGTTGGAGTATCAAACGAGGTCCAAATGGCACGAAACTTGACAGGTGGTCTACCGGTAGTAAACCAAGGCTGCTTGGCAAGTCTCGGTCCAATCCGATAACGTTTAACACCTGCACACGAAAAGAGGCAAAAGGGGACACCGGAGGACATAGGAGCGCCGGAATGCAAAACGGCCAATGGGGAAAATGCTCGGATGCATGAGACGAGCACGTATGCAAATGCGATGCACAAGATGACATGATAAGAGATGCATGACAATGACAAAAGCAACACGGAGACAAAACCCAACAACGAGGAATCTCATAACTTAGTGCCGGAAATGGCAAGAGTTGGAATACAATTATGGCAGGTTACATATGGGGCGTTACAAAGGGTTTTGGTGTTTACCTCAAAGCGCTCTTTCATCAAATTGACTAAGCCGGCCACCATGTCTCGGCTGGAATGAAGGCAGTTTAAGTTTCCTGAATGAATCTCACTTGCATTGAAGCCGGCGTAGCTTTCCAACTCCAGTTTCCATTTGCCTTTGTCAGCAGCTAGAAATTCCTCCTTCGCACTGTGTTTTGATAAAATAGTGGGTTGGCCTGGCTCTATTTAACCGGTCCCGGTGACTATAACATCTTCAGCCTCTTCAGTAGGCTTGATGGTGCTCGGCAGTTCAGTACGGGGCGGATCAACGCCGATTGGATCTACCATGACATCATGAGTTTCTGGGGGCGGGTCATCAGCAGCAGCCACCAGAGTTTGTTGAGAGGCTTCGGAGGTGGTCAGTTTCTCTGGCTCAACAGCCTTGGGATCTTCGGTCGGTTTGTTCACCTCAACTTTTTGCTGGGCTTGGCTATGCCGCTGAAAGTAAGACATATAAAGATATCAGTATATCAGCATACAATGGTTGAAGTAGAAAAAGTCTAGTATACTCACCTAGGAGCAAGTTTGAAGGGAGGAATTTGAGTCCCAGTGGAATCACCAGAGGATGAATGAGAAGTTCCCTAATAATTTGAATCAGACAGATTAAGTGGTTGACGGATAAGACCCGCCTGAGGAAAGGAGAGGGTTGAAATTTGTGGCACCTCATTCCAACATTTTCAAGGAAGTGTTGGGTAAACCGGAGGAGCGATTCCCACATCCGTTGTCCCGGGTTGTGCGGTGAACTTCATGATGTTGTTTCTTCAAAATAAAGTTGGGATCCAAGTAAGCTAAATGGTGAGAAAACCTTACTTTTCGGCTCGCTTGACGAATCTTCTATCTTGGCAGAGGTTCTAAGTCAGAGGAAAGGATAGTTACCTCTTTGCCATCTGCATGACAGGCCTCCGCGTCATCCTGATAGCAATTAGTGTCAATCAGATGTACAAAAAAGGAGCCAAGGGAGTCAAGTTCTACCTCCGACTCATCCTCTAGAGCAAACGGATCAACGGCATCTGTCTTCTTCTTGGCAGGCTTCTTGGGAGCCTTGTTCTTTGTCCTGACCTTTTTGGCAGGCTTGTCCTGAAGTTTCTTGTTCCAAAAGGGGGAGTCAGCCTGTAAAAATCAAGTGATAATGGGAAGACGGATTAAGAAATACTGAGTAAGTTAGAGATTGCTCAAAAATACTTACAGCTGGAGGTTTGTTAAGGGTACAGAAGGGATTCAACCCCGTCTTGCTACAAGTCGCCAAGCTCTCGTTAAGCAGTGTTTTGGACATCCTATTGATCGCATCATTGTCCAATTGTACTTGGTTGTGACATTGTGGATCTTTGGTGTCGCCGGTATATTCGCACATTAAACTGGGCCGGCGGCTCACAGGAAAAATTCTCCAAGCCACCCAGCACCGGACTAAGTCAATTCCGGTCAGCCTGTTTGCCATTAAGGCCCTTGTTTTGGAAAAGATGGGCATATATTTGGCCCGTCCTTCGGTGCTGATCTGGTCTAGGAGGGGATGTCTTGAACTAAGCCGGTTCTCACGGAAACCCGGCGGAGGATTTTCATCTGCCGGGGATGTGTCTTGGTAGTAAAACCAGGTCTGGTTCCAGTCCTTCAGATGGCTAGGAAGTGTGGCTGCAGGGACAACTTCTTTCCTTCTCTGAATAGAAATTCTGCCGAGTTCTAAGCTGGGCCCGTCTGTGAACTCAGTCTGATGGTTCAAGTAATAAAATTCTCTGAACAAATCCACAGTGGGTTCTTCTTGAAGGTATACTTCACAAAAACTTGGAAGTTGCAGATATTGGAAACGGAGTTGGGTCCGATGTCTTGAGGATGGAGTTGAAAGAAATGCAACACATCACGGAAGAATTTTGAGCCGGGTGGGGAAAAGCCCCGGAGCATAGGATTAGCAAATACTATGACCTCGCCTTCCTTTGGGGTAGGTATAGCCTCGTTCCTCGGAGCTCTCCAGTGAATAACATCTTTGGCGGCTAAGACGCCTACTTGAACATATTCTTTGAGAGATTGCTCCATCACAGTAGAGATGACCCAGTTGCATGAGGTGACAGTTTTGGTCACTTTTGTTGATGAAAGTCCTAGAAAGGGAAATATTGTCGGGTTAAGTTTATGATGTTAGAGCCATTCAGTGATCAGAAAGCAAGTGCATCATGCAAGGTCAATTTGTATGCAAAGAATACATGCTGTAAAGGTTGGCATGGTTAAACCGGTAAGTTAATGCCGAGTTATGCAGACTCTGAATACATACTAGCGGTTTAAAGCGGGCCTAATGGTGTTGGCGGGTTACGACATATCATATAAGCCGCGCGTACGGCTGCAGCTTACAGGTGTGTGAAGAACTGTAAGTGAAATTTTGCTAAGTGCTGAACAAAAAAGTTCCGCAGAACAGTTCTACGATTTTGGATCTACTGCAGTTCAAAAGAATGGAAGAAAATTGCTAAACCTAGTGCACAGTGGATGAACTACTGCAACTAAAGTTTAATTTGAACAAAGGGGAGGCATCTACGAGTACATGTGGATGTTACAAACAAGAATCACGCAGTTCCTGTGCTATTGAGAGATCAAACAAGGCATGAACAGAAGTATTGTGAAGAACACCAAGGAATGGCCGACGAACACGGAGGAACTCAGTAAACCCTAATGCAGATTTACAACGGAAGGGGGATGTGTACTTGGCGATGAAGATGGAGAGCGGATGTGCGCCGCGTTTCTCTGGTCTGTTCAGGTCGATGCAGCGGCCGGAGTTGACGTCACTTGAGGCAGACGGCGGCGGTGGATCTCTTGTTGTGGAGGCATCGCAAGGAAGGAGATGAAGAAGAAGAGGCGGGGGTAAAGAGTAAAAGGAGGACCCCTATCCCTATTTATAAGGAAACGATAAGATTGCAGGCGCGAGAATCGAGGGGGTAAACTGATTATGCTGGCAAAACGGGCGCCTTGATTTTAGGGAGGTCCATTAAGATAAAGATCCGTTGAGGTATCTTGGGCCTTGTGCGCAGTTAATACGCATGATGTCAAGGCAGGTTAAAACGGTTCTGTTATGTGACGTCGTCATGGCGGGTTACAGCGGTTTGGTAAAAAAGTGATAATGGAAAATTCTGCTAAGTCAAGTACTGGAGATTGATGTGAACAACTTCAAATCAACCTGGGGCCTAATGTTGAGGATATAACTCCGAGGTATGACCCGCCCAACAGGGGTCGGGTCAGACTGTTGGTGTCTTAAGAAGAGAAGGCTAAGACGTTTGAAGTCCCAAGACCCGGAGGCGACTTAAGGTCCAAAGGTGTGAACCGCCAAATGATAACTTGTTATGTTAGACATGCTTAGGTAGAAACCGAGCCAGCCATGTTTTGGGTGAGCCGGCCGGGACTTTGTAAGCCGTCGGGCATCAACCTGTATATAAACGGGTGACCCGACGGCGGGTTAACTCAAGAGGCAATCAATCGAGAACTAGGTCAAGCGTATTTGCTCCCTTGTAATCGAAACTCAAGAAATACAGCTAGAAGTAGGACGTAGGCTTTTACCTCGATGAGAGGGGCCGAACCTGGGTAAACTCCTTGTGTCCTTTGTCCCATTCAAACCCCTTTAAGATAACCTAGTGCGATGGCTCCACACCAAAGTCCTTTCACTAGGTCATCTGTCGTGACAAAACCACGACACTAGTAGAAGATATTTCGGTGTGCCATTGAGAATAATTAGCCATAATATTATCTAGGAGTTTAGTAGCTTATCCTAATGTGATTTCCATAAAAGTATCTCCCGCGGCCGAATCTAAAAGATTTCTTGAAGCAAAATTCAATCCGGCATAAAAAAATTGTATAATCATCCATAAACCCAATCCATGCATAGGAGAATTTCTTATCATCAATTTCATCCTCTCCCAAGATTGTGCAACATGTTCATGATCAAGTTGCTTAAAATTCATAATATCGTTCCTAAGGGAGATGATCTTAGCGAGAGGAAAATACTTGGAAATAAAAGTGTATTTACACTTATTCCATGAATCAATACTATTTTTAGGCAAAGATGGAAACCAAGTTTTAGCATGATCTCGAAGTGAAAACGGAAATAGCTTCAATTTAACAATATATTACCCAGATCTTTATTCTTTTGCATATCACACAACTCAAGGAAAGTATTTAGATAGGATGCGGCATCTTCACTAGGAAGGCCGAAAAATTGTTCTTTCATAACAAGATTCAACAAAGCGGCATTAATTTCATAAGATTCCACACTAGTGGCGGGAGCAATCGGAGTGCTAATAAAATCATTATTATTGGTGTTGGAAAAATCACACAACTTGGTATTCTCTCGAGTCATCGTGACAAAGCAAGCAATCAAACACACGAGAAAACAAAAAGGCGAACGGAAGAAGGGCGAATTAAAAGGCAAATCTTTTTCTGAAAATTGTTTTAGAAGTGGGGGAGAGGAAAACGAAAGGAAAATGGCAAATAATGTAATGCAACAGATGAGAGTTTATGATGAGTACTTGGTAGGCTTGATGTTGACTTTCCCGACAACGACGCCAGAAATCCTTCCTGCTACTCCTTGAGCTTGGGTTGGTTTTTCCCTTGGAAAGAAAAGGCTGATGCTGCAAAGTAGACATAATTATTTTCCTTAGTTAGAGAACCAAGGTATCAATCCAGTAGGAGGCAAGCAAGTCCCCAATCTATGCACCTACACAAACAATCAAACACTTGCACCCAATGCGATAAAGGGGTTGTCAATCCCTTCACAGTTAATTGCAAAGGTGAGATATGATAGAGATAGATAAAACTAAACAAAAGATAAAATATTTTTGGGTTTTTTGGTTTATAGATCTGAAAATAAAAGATTGCAAAAATAGTAGATCGGTAACTAATATGATGGAAAATAGACCCGAGGGCCATAGATTTCACTAGAGGCTTCTATCATGAAGGCAAATAATACGGTGGGTGAACAAATTACTGTCGAGCAATTGATAGAAATGTGCAAAGTTATGACGATATCCAAGGCAATGATTATGCATATAGGCATCACGTCCATGTCAAGTAGACCGACTCCTGCCTACATCTACTACTATTACTCTACACATCGACCGACTCTTGCATGCATCTAGAGTATTAAGTTCAAGAGAACAGGGTAATGCTTTACTTAAGATGACATGATGTAGAGGGATAAAATCAAGCAATATGATGAAAACCCCATCTTTTTATCCTTGATGGCAACAATACAAATACGTGCCTCGCTACCCCTACTTTGTCACTGGATGAGGACACCGCAAGATTGAACACAAAACTAAGCACCTCTCCCATTGCAGGAAAAACCATATAGTTGTCCAAACCAAACCGATAATTCGAAGAGAAAAACGAAGATATCAAATCATGCATATAAGAAGTCAGATAAGATTCAAATAATATTCATAGATAATCTGATCATAAATCCACAATTTATCGGATCTCGACAAAAACAAAGCAAAAGAAGATTACATCAGATAGATCTCCAAGAACATCAGGGAGAACATGGTATTGAAAATCAAAGAGAGAGAAGAAGACATCTAGCTACTAGCTATGGACCCGTTGGTCTAAGGTAAACTACTCACGCTTCATTGGAAGGGCAATAGGGTTGATGTAGAAGCCTTCCGTGATAGAATCCCCCTCCAGCAGATTGCCGAAAAAGTCCCCAAGATGGGATCTCACGGGTACAGAAGGTTGCGGCGGTGGAAAAGTGGTTTCATGGCTCCCCTGGAAGATTTTGGAATATATGTCAATATATAGGACAGAGAACTAGGTCAGAGGAGACCCGAGGGGGCACAAGGTAGGGGGCGCGCCCCCTAGGGCGCGCACTCCGCCCTTGCTGTCGTGTCACATCTATTCTGACTTGGACTCCAAGTCCCCTGGGTGTCTTCTGGTCCAAGAAAAATCACCGTGAAGTTTTATTCCATTTGGACTCCCTTTGATATTCCTTTTCTGCGAAACTCAAATACAAGGAAAAAAACAGAAACTGGCACTAGCACTGGGCTCTAGGTTAACTTGTTAGTCCCCAAAATAATATAGAATAGCACAATAATGCATATACACATCGAAAACAGATAATATAATAGCATGTAACAATTAAAAATTATAGATACGTTGGAGACGTATCATGCTCCGACGTTCCACTATTGATGGATGGCCAGCCTGCAAGTCAATCCTTCCCTCCCCTCACGTTCTTCTCTTGTTCATGGTCCCCTGCTCCAGTATTTTGCCCCCACTGTTGCCTCCCTCCTCCGCATGCCATCTACTTGCTAGGGTTCTACACTAACTTTGATGACCCACAAGTATATGGGATCAATCATAGTCCTTTCGATAAGTAAGAGTGTCGAACCCAACGAGGAGCAGAAGGAAATGACAAGTAGTTTTCAGCAAGGTATTCTCTGCAAGCACTGAAATTATAAGTAACGAGTAGTTTGATAGCAGGATAATTTATAACGAGCAAGTAATGATAATAGTAACAAAGGTGCAGCAAGGTAGCCTAATCCTTTTGAGTCAAAGGATAGGCCAAAACAGTCTCTTATGATGAGAAAGCATTCTTGAGGGTACATGAGAATTTCATCAAGTCACTTTGATACGTCCATTTTGCATCATGCTTTTATATCAATATTTATTGCATTATGGGCAGTTATTACACATTATGTCACAATACTTATGCCTTTTCTCTCTTATTTTACAAGGTTTACATGAAGAGGGAGAATGCCGGCAGCTGGAATTCTGGGCCGGAAAAGGAGCAAATATTAGAGACCTATTCTGCACAACTCCAAAAGTCTTGAAACTCCATGAAAGTCAGTTTTGGAATATATATATAAAATATTGGGCCAAGGAAGCACCAGAGGGGGGCCACCCACTGTCCACGAGGGTGGAGGGCGCACCCTACCCCCTGGGCACGCCCCCTGCCTCGTGGGCCACCTGGAAGCCCCCGTTGACCATCTTCTGGTGTAAGGTGTCTTTTGCCCCGGAAAAAATCAGCAGGAAGCTTTCAGGACGAAGCGCCGCCGTCTCGAGGCGGAACCTTGGCGGAACCAATCTAGGGCTCCGTCCGAGTTGTTCTGTCGGGGAAACATCCCTCCGGGAGGGGGAATCGTCACTATCGTCATCACCATCGATCCTCTCATCGGGAGGGGGTCAATCTCCATCAACATCTTCACCAGCACCATCTCCTCTCAAACCCTAGTTCATCTCTTGTATCCGATCTTTGTCTTAAAACCTCAGATTGGTACCCGTGGGTTGCTAGTAGTGTTGATTACTCCTTGTAGTTGATGCTAGTTGGTTTATTCACTGGAAGATTATATGTTCAGATCCTTTATGCACATTATTACCCCTCTGATTATGAACATGAATATGATTTGTGAGTAGTTACTTTTGTTCCTGAGGACATGGGAGAAGTCTTGTTATAAGTAGTCATGTGAATTTGGTATTCGTTTGATATTTTGATGAGATGTATGTTGTCTTTCCTCTAGTGGTGTTATGTGAACGTCAACTGCATGACACTTCACCATTGTTTGGGCCTAGGGAAAGGCATTGGGAAGTAATAAGTAGATGATGGGTTGATGGAGTGATAGAAGCTTAAACCCTAGTTTATGTGTTGCTTCGTAAGGGGCTGATTTGGATCCATATGTTTCATGCTATGGTTAGGTTTACCTTAATTCTTCTTTCGTAGTTGCGGATGCTTGCGAGGCGGGTTACTCATAAGTGGGATGCTTGTCCAAGGAAGGGCAGTACCCAAGCACCGGGCCACCCACATATCAAATGATCAAAGTAACGAACGCGAATCATATGAGCATGATGAAAACTAGCTTGACGATAATTCCCATGTGTCCTCGAGAGCGCTTTCCTTTATACAAGAGTTTGTCCAGACTTGTCCTTTGCTACAAAAAGGATTGAGCCACCTTGCTGCACCTTGTTTATTTTTGTTACTTGTTACCCGTTACGAATTACCTTATCACAAAACTATCTGTTACCGATAATTTTAGTGTTTGCAGAGAATACCATACTGAAAATTGCTTGTCATTTCCTTCTGCGCCTCGTTGGGTTCGACACTCTTACTTATCGAAAGGACTATGATAGATCCCCTATACTTGTGGGTCATCAAGACTCTTTTCTGGCGCCATTGTCGGGGAGTGAAGCACCTTTGGTAGGTGGAATTTGGTAAGGAAAAATTTATATAGTGTGCTGAAATTTACTATCACTTGTTATTACGGAAAATAATCCTTTGAGGGGCTTGTTCGGGGTATCTTCACCCCGACCAGTAGAGCAAAGAGTTGCTCCTCAACCTACTGAACCTACTGAAAATGTTTACTTTGAAATTCCTTCGGGTATGATAGATAAACTGCTAGCTAATCCTTTTACAGGAGATGGAACATTACATCCCGATATGCACCTAATTTATGTGGATGAAGTTTGTCGATTATTTAAGCTTGCGGGTATGCCCGAGGATGTTATCAAGAAGAAGGTCTTCCCTTTATCTTTGAAGGGAAAGGCATTGACATGGTTTAGGCTATGTGATGATATTGGATCATGGAACTACAACCGATTGAAATTGAAATTTCATCAGAACTTTTATCCTATGCATCTGGTTCATCGTGATCGTAATTATATATATAATTTTTGGCCTTGTGAAGGATAAAGTATCGCTCAAGTTGGGGGAGGCTTAAGTCAATGTTATATTCATGCCCCAATCATGATCTCTCAAGAGAAATTATTATTCAAAAAATTTATGCACGGCTTTCTCTTAATAATCGCTCCATGCTCGATACTCCTTGTGTTGTTTCTTTTATGATGAAGACTATTGAATTCATATGGGATTGATTGGAAAGAATTAAATGCAACTCTAAAGATTGGGAACTCGACGAAGGTAAGGAGTCAGGTATAACACCTAAGTTTGATTGTGTTGGATACCGATGCTTTTCGTGAATTTAGCACTAAATATGGACTTGACTATAAGATAGTAGCTTCTTTCTGTAAATCATTTGCTACTCATGTTGATGTCCCTAAGGAGAAGTGGTTTAAATATCATCCTCCCATTGAAGTAAAAGTAGTTGAACCTATGAAAGTTGAAGAAAAGACTATCACTTATAATGTTGATCCTATTGTTCCAACCGCTTATATTGAGAAACCACCTTTCCCTGTTAGAATAAAGGATCATGCTAAAGCTTCAACTGTGGTTCGTAAGAGTAATGCTAGAACACCTACACCCTCTGAGAAAATTAAAGTTGAACCTAGTATTGCTATGGTTAAGGATCTCTTGGTCGATAATATTGATGGGCATGTTATTTACTTCTGTGATGAAGCTGCTAGAATTGCTAGATCTGATACTAAAAATAAACATAGACTTGTTGTTGGCATGCCTGTTGTTTCTATTAAAATAGGAGATCACTGTTATCATGGCTTATGTGATATGGGTGCTAGTGTCAGTGCAATACCTTATACTTCATATAAATAAATTATGCATGATATTGCACCTGCTGAGATAGAAGATATTGATGTTACTATTAAGCTTGCCAATAGAGATACTATTTCACTAGTTGGGATTGTTAGAGATGTTGAAGTCTTGTGTGGGAAAATTAAATATCCTACTTATTTTCTTGTTCTTGCTTCCCTACAAGATGACTTTTGTCCCATTATATTTGGTAGACCCTTCTTGAATACTGTTAGTGCTAAGATAGACTGCGAAAAGGATATTGTTACTGTTGGTTTAGGGGATATGTCTCATGATTTTAATTTTGCTAAATTTCGTAGACAACCCCATGATAAATAATTTCCTAGTAAGATGAAATTATTTGTCTTGCTTCTATTGTCGTGCCTCCTAATGATCCTTTAGAACAATATTTGCTAGACCATGAAAATGATATGTTTATGAATGAAAGAAGGGAAATAGATGATGTATTCTTTAAACAGGGACCTATTTTGAAACACAAGTTGCCTGCTGAAATTCTAGGGGATCCTCCTCCACCCAAGGGTGATCCCGTGTTGAGCTTAAACCATTACCCGATACTCTTAAATATGCTTATCTTAATGAAAAGAAGACATATCCTGTTATTATTAGTGCTAACCCTTCAGAGCAGGAAGAAGAGAAATTGTTGAAAACTCTGAAGAAGACCATGCTGCTATTGGAATACTATTGATGATCTTAAGGGCATTAGTCCCACTCTATGCCAGCACAAAATAAAATTGGAGAAAGACGCTAAACCGGTTGTTGATCACCAACGATGGTTAAATCCTAAGATGAAAGAAGTGGTAAGAAATGAAATACTAAAGCTTTTGGAGGCAGGTATAATTTATTCTGTTGCTGATAGCTAGTGGGTAAGTCTTGTCCATTGTGTCCCTAAGAAGGGAGGTATTGCTGTTGTTCCTAATGATAAAGACGAATTGATCCCACAAAGAATTGTTACGGGTTATAGAATGGTAATTGATTTCTGCAAATTAAATAAAGCTACTAGAAAGGATCATTACCCTTTACCTTTTATTGATCAAATGCTAGAAAGACTATCCAAACATACACATTTTTGCTTTCTAGACGGTTATTCTGGTTTCTCTCAAATACACGTGTCGAAAGAGGAATAGGAAAAGACCACTTTTACTTGGCCTTTCGGTACCTTTGCTTATAGACGTATTGTAACACCCTGAATCATGCTACAGTAAACTCCTGCTAATGACTGCCAAGTCATCACAATTATCTTGCTAATCATCACTTTGTTCCAAATCAAACCCAAACTCAAATTCAAATGCCATGCCAAATTAATTTCTTCAAAAACTAAAAGGCAAAACATTTTTCGTCGGCGAGCAAATATTCGCTAACTAATTGTCATGTAGAAACCAACATCATTTGACTCAACATTTAATTCCGGGGAAATATAAAGTGGTCCAACAACTACCAAAATAGCCAACTCATAAATAAATGTTTATGAATTTCCAATTAACTTGAAACTTTGTGGGCCTCTCCAAAATATTGTTGCTTGATTTATGTGACAAGTTGGGTAATCAATAAAATTCGTTTCGTATTAGTTTTAAAATACAAAACATTGAAGAAGATACAAATCATGAAAAAGAAAAGAAAAGGCCCACAACCCCCTTGCCCTTGGGCCTAGCCCAACCCAACACCTCCCTGTTTTCTCCTTCCTACTGCTCAGAGGGGCGTGTTGGTCGCACACCCAGTGATACGTCTCGAACGTATTTATAATTTTTGATTGCTCCATGCTATATTATCTACTGTTTTGGGCAATATTGGGCCTTATTTTCCAATTTTATATTACTTTTGGGACTAACCTATTAACCGGAGGCCCAGCCCAGATTTGTAGTTTTATGCCTATTTCAGTGTTTTGAAGAAAAGGAATATCAGACGGAGTCGAAACAGAACGAAATCAACTGGAGAAGTTATTTTTGGAAGGAAACACACCTGATGGACTTGGACCCCACGTCAGAAGATACGGGAGCTACCCACGAGGGTGGGGGGGGGGCGCCCCCTGCCTCGTGGGGCCCCCGTGTCTCCCCTGACGTGCTTCTTCCGCCTATATATCTCCATATACCCTAAAAACATCCGTGAGCACAATAGATCGGGAGTTCCGCCGCCAGAAGCCTCCGTAGCCACCAAAAACCAATCTAGACCCGTTCCGGCACCCTGCCGGAGGGGTAATCCTTCTCCGGTGGCCATCTTCATCATCCAGGTGCTCTCCATGATGAGGAGGGAGTAGTTCTCCCTCGGGGCTGAGGGTATGTACCAGTAGCTATGTGTTTGATCTCTCTCTCTCTCGTTTTCTTGAGATGATACGATCTTGATGTATCGCGAGCTTTGCTATTTTAGTTGGATCCTATGATGTTTCTCCCCCCTCTACTCTCTTGTAATGAATCGAGTTTCCCCTTTGAAGTAATCTTATCGGATTGAGTCTTTAAAGACTTGAGAACACTTGATGTATGTCTTGCCGTGGATATCTGTGGTGACAATGGGATACCACGTGCCACTTGATGTATGTTAAGGTGACCAACTTGCGGGTTTCGTGACATTGGGAACCTATGCATAGGGGTTGGCACACGTTTTCGTCGTGATTCTCCGGTAGAACTTTGGGGCACTCTTTGAGGTCCTTTGTGTTGGTTGAATAGATGAATTGAGATTGTGTGATGCATATCGTATAATCATGCCCATGGATACTTGAGGTGACATTGGAGTATCTAGGTGACATTAGAGTTTTGGTTGATTTGTATCTTAAGGTGTTATTCTAGTACGAACTCTAGGGCTGTTTGTGACACTTATAGGAATAGCCCAACTGATTGATTGGAAAGAATAACTTTGAGGTGGTTTCGTACCCTACCATAATCTCTTCATTCGTTCTCCGCTATTAGTGACTTTGGAGTGACTCTTTGTTGCATGTTGAGGGATAGTTTTATGATCCAATTATGTTAGTATTGTTGAGGGAACTTACACTAGCGAAAGTATGAACCCTAGGCCTTGTTTCCTATCATTGCAATACCGTTTACGCTCACTTTTATCAATCATTACCTTGCTGTTTTTATAATTTCAGATTAAAAATACCTTTATCTACTATCCATATACCACTTGTTTCACCATCTCTTCGCCGAACTAGTGCACCTATACAATTTACCATTGTATTGGGTGTGTTGGGGACACAATAGACTCTTTGTTATTTGGTTGCAGGGTTTCTTGAGAGAGACCATCTTCATCCTACGCCTCCTACGGATTGATAAACCTTAGGTCATCCACTTGAGGGAAATTTGCTACTGTCCTACAAACCTGTGCACTTGCATGCCCAACAACGTCTACAAGAAGAAGGTTGTGTAGTAGACATGAAGCTCTTTTCTGGCGCCGTTGTCGGGGTGGCAAGGAAAGCGGCACTCACACCCCATCAACTAAGCTCTTTTCTGGCGCCGTTGCGGGGGAGGTGAGTGCTTGAAGGTATATCTTTAGATCTTGCAATCGAGTCTTTTAGTTTTTTGTTTTAGCACTAGTTTAGTTTATAAAAGAAAACTATAAAAAATGGGATTGAGTTTGTCTCATATGCTTCACCTTTTTAATATCTTTCGTAAGTATGATGAAAAGGATAATTGTGCTCAAGTGCTAGAAGAAGAAATCTATAAAATGTTTGGCACTAAATATTTGATTGATGAGCATGATTGCAATGTTGTTAGTATGAATTCCTTGTAATATCCATGATGCTAATGATATGCAAAGCCACAAGCTTGGGGAAGCTATGTTTGATGATGATGATATTTTTTGTCCCCCAAGCTTTGATGTGCAAATTTATTATGATGAAAGCATGCCTCCTATCTATGATGATTATTGTGATGACACGTATGCTTTAAATAATAATGATAACAATGAAACTTGTCATCTTGATCTTAATTTTCAATCACATGATAGTTATTTTGTTGAGTTTGCTCCCACTATTATTCATGAGAAGAATTTTGCTTATGTGGAGAGTAGTAAATTTTCTATGCAAGTAGATCATGAAAATAATGCTTTAGGTGATGGTTATATTGTTTAATTCATTCATGATTCTACTGAAAATTATTATGAGGGAGGAACATATGCTTGTAGGAATTGCAATAATATCAAGTTTCCTCTCTATGTACTTAAAATTTTAAAGTTATGCTTGTTTTGCCTTCCTATGCTAGTTGATTATTGTTCCCATAAGTTGTTTGCTCACAGAATCCCTATGCATAGGAAGAGGGTTAGACTTAAATGTGCTAGTAATATTATTCAAGATGCTCTCTTTATGTTACAATTCTTATCTTTTATGTGAGCATCGTTGAAATCATCATGCCTAGCTAGGGGCATTAAACGATAGCGCTTGTTGGGAGGCAACCCAACTTTATTTTTATTCCTTGCTTCTTGTTCATGTTTAGTAATAAATAATTCATCTAGCCTCTGTTTATATGTGGTTTTATGTGTTTAATTAGTGTTTGTGCCAAGTAGAACCTTTGGGAAGACTTGGGGGAAGTCTTTGTGATCATGCTGTAAAAAACAGAAACTTTAGTGCTCACGAGAATTGCTGCCATTTTTATTTGGAGAGTGATATTTAGTTAATTCTTTTTGAAGATGATTAATAGATAAATTCCTCAGGTCCAGAAATTTATTTTAGAATTTTTGGGGTTACAGAAGTATAAGTTTGATCCAGATTACTACAGACTGTTCTGTTTTTGACAGATTCTGTTTTCGATGTGTTGTTTGCTTATTTTGATGAATCTATGAGTAGTATCGGAGGGTATGAACCATAGAGAAGTTGGAATACAGTAGATATTACACCAAGATAAATAAAGAATGAGTTCATTACAGTACCTTGAAGTGGTGATTTATTTTCTTATACTAACGGAGCTTACGAGTTTTCTGTTAAGTTTTGTGTTGTGAAGTTTTCAAGTTTTGGGTAAGGATTCGATGGACTATGGAATAAGGAGTGCAAAGAGCCTAAGCTTGGGGATTCCCAAGGCACCCCAAGGTAATATTCAAGTATAACCAAGCGTCTAAGCTTGGGGATGCCCGGGTGGCATCCCCTCTTTCGTCTTCGTTCATCGGTAACTTTACTTGGAGCTATATTTTTATTCGCCACATGATATGTGTTTTGCTTGGAGCGTCATTTTATTTCATTTTGTTTTGCTTGATGTTTGAATAAAATACCAAGATCTGAAATTATTAAATGTTAGAGAGTCTTCACATAGTTGCATAATTATTCAACTACTCATTGATCTTCACTTATATCTTTCGGAGGAGTTTGTCATTTGCTCTAGTGCTTCACTTATACCTTTTAGAGCATGGTGGTAGTTTTATTTTGAAGAAATAGATGAACTCTCATGCTTCACTTAGATTATTTTGAGAGTCTTAAATAGCATGGTAATTTTCTTAAAATCCTAATATGCTAAGCATAAAAGATTTGTAAGAATTCTTATGAGTGTGTTGAATACTAAGAGAAGTTTGATGCTTGATGATTGTTTTGAGATATGGAGGTAATAATATTAGAGTCATGCTAGTTGAGTGGTTGTGAATTTGATAAATACTTGTGTTGAAGTTTGTGATTCCCGTAGCATGCACGTATGGTGAACCGTTATGTGATGAAGTCGGAGCATGATTTATTTATTGATTGTCTTCCTTATGAGTGGCGGTCGGGGACGAGCGATGGTCTTTTCCTACCAATCTATACCCCTAGGAGCATGCGCGTAATACTTTGCTTTGATAACTTCTAGATTTTTGCAATAAGTATATGAGTTCTTTATGACTAATGTTGAGTCCATGGATTATACGCACTCTCACCCTTCCACCTTTGCTAGCCTCTCTAATACCGCGCACCTTTCGCCGGTATCATACACCCACCATATACCTTCCTCAAAACAGCCACCATACCTACCTATTATGGCATTTCCATAGCCATTCCGAGATATATTGCCATGCAACTTTCCACCGTTCCGTTTATTATGACACACTCCATCATTGTCATATTGCTAGCATGATCATGTAGTTGACATCGTATTTGTGGCAAAGCCACCGTTAATAATTCTTTCATACATGTCACTCTTGATTCATTGCATATCCCGGTACACCGCCGGAGGCATTCATATAGAGTCATATTTTGTTCTAAGTACCGAGTTGTAATTGTTGAGTTGTAAGAAAAATAAAAGTGTGATGATCATCATTATTAGAGCATTGTCCCAGTGAGGAAAGGATGATGGAGACAATGATTCCCCCACAAGTCGGGATGAGACTCCGGAAGAAAATAAATAAATAAAAGAGGCCAAAGAAGCGCAAATAAAAAAAGAGGCCATAAAAAAAGAGAAAAGGCCCAAATAAAAAAAATAAAAAAATAAAAAATGAGAGAAAAAGAGAGAAGGGACAATGCTACTATCCATTTACCACACTTGTGCTTCAAAGTAGCACCATGATCTTCATGATAGAGAGTCTCCTATATTGTCACTTTCATATACTAGTCCGAATCTTTCATTATAGAACTTGGCTTGTATATTCCAATGATGGGCTTCCTCAAAATGCCCTAAGTCTTCGTGAGCAAGCGAGTTGGATGCACACCCACTAGTTTATTTTGTTGAGCTTTCATACATTTATAGCTGTAGTGCATCCGTTGCATGGCAATCCCTACTCACTCACATTGATATCTATTGATGGGCATCTCCATAGCCCGTTGATACGCCTAGTTGATGTGAAACTATCTTCTCCCTTTTTGTCTTCTCCACAACCACCATTCTATTCCACCTATAGTGCTATGTCCATGGCTCACGCTCATGTATTGCGTGAAGATTGAAAAAGTTTGAGAACATCAAAAGTATGAAACAATTGCTTGGCTTGTCATCGGGGTTGTGCATGATTTAAATATTTTGTGTGGTGAAGATGGAGCATAGCCAGACCATATGATTTTGTAGGGATAGCTTTCTTTGGCCATGATATTTTGAGAAGACATAATTGCTTAGTTAGTATGCTTGAAGTATTATTATTTTTATGTCAATATGAACTTTTGTCTTGAATCTTTCGGATCTGAATATTCATACCACAATTAAGAAGAATTACATTGAAATTATGCCAACTAGCATTCCACATCAAAAATTATCTTTTTTATCATTTCCCTACTCGAGGACGAGCAGGAATTAAGCTTGGGGATGCTTGATACGTCTCCAACGTATCTATAATTTTTGATTGCTCCATGCTATATTATCTACTGTTTTGGGCAATATTGGGATTTATTTTCCACTTTTATATTACTTTTGGGACTAACCTATTAACCGGAGGCCCAGCCCAGATTTGCTGTTTTATGCCTATTTCAGTGTTTTGAAGAAAAGGAATATCAGACGGAGTCGAAACGGAACGAAATCAACTAGAGAAGTTACTTTTGGAAGGAAACACACCAGATGGACTTGGACCCCACGTCAGAAGATACGAGAGCTGCCCACGAGGGTGGGGGCGCGCCCACCCCCCTAGGGCGCGCCCCCTGCCTCGTGGGGCCCCCGTGGCTCCCCTGGCGTGCTTCTTTCGCCTATATATCTCCATATACCCTAAAAACATCCGTGAGCACAATAGATCAGGAGTTCCGCCGCCAGAAGCCTCCGTAGCCACCAAAAACCAATCTAGACCCATTCCGGCACCCTGCCGAAGGGGACAATCCTTCTCCAGTGGCCATCTTCATCATCCCGGTGCTCTCCATGACGAGGAGGGGGTAGTTCTCCCTCGGGGCTGAGGGTATGTACCAGTAGCTATGTGTTTGATCTCTCTCTCTCTCTCGTGTTCTTGAGATGATACGATCTTGATGTATCACGAGCTTTGCTATTTTAGTTGGATCTTATGATGTTTCTCCCCCCTCTACTCTCTTGTAATGAATCGAGTTTCCCCTTTGAAGTAATCTTATCGGATTGAGTCTTTAAAGACTTGAGAACACTTGATGTATGTCTTGCCGTGGATATCTGTGGTGACAATGGGATACCACGTGCCACTAGATGTATGTTAAGGTGACCAACTTGCGGGTTTCGTGACATTGGGAACCTATGCATAGGGGTTGGCACACGTTTTCGTCGTGATTCTCTGGTAGAACTTTGGGGCACTCTTTGAGGTCCTTTGTGTTGGTTGAATAGATGAATTGAGATTGTGTGATGCATATCGTATAATCATGCCCACAGATACTTGAGGTGACATTGGAGTATCTAGGTGACATTTGGGTTTTGGTTGATTTGTATCTTAAGGTGTTATTCTAGTACGAACTCTAGGGCTGATTGTGACACTTATAGGAATAGCCCAACGGATTGATTGGAAAGAATAACTTTGAGGTGGTTTCGTACCCTACCATAATCTCTTTGTTCATTCTCCGCTATTAGTGACTTTGGAGTGACTCTTTGTTGCATGTTGAGGGATAGTTTTATGATCCAATTATGTTAGTATTGTTGAGGGAACTTACACTAGCGAAAGTATGAATCCTAGGCCTTGTTTCTTATCATTGCAATACCGTTTACGCTCACTTTTATCATTTGTTACCTTGCTGTTTTTATAATTTCAGATTACAAATACCTTTATCTACTATCCATATACCACTTGTTTCACCATCTCTTCGCCGAACTAGTGCACCTATACAATTTACCATTTGTATTGGGTGTGTTGGGGACACAAGAGACTCTTTGTTATTTGGTTGCAGGGTTGCTTGAGAGAGACCATCTTCATCCTACGCCTCCTACGGATTGATAAACCTTAGGTCATCCACTAGAGGGAAATTTGCTACTGTCCTACAAACATGTGCACTTGCAGGCCCAACAACATCTACAAGAAGAAGGTTGTGTAGTAGACATCATCCGGCGTTCGTGGTCGCCGATGGCCACGTGCCGGCCATCCACCGCACCCCCAGCGTCTACTAGGTCGGCATAGACGCCTCTGCGAAAACCCTAGCTCCCCCAATTCCCACCTCACCTTGATCTCTTCTTCCACGCTCGAGGCCTACCACGCATCACACTGGATCTGTCGATCCCGCAGCCATAGTGCTGCCATGCACTTGGGGGGATGTCCATGAGCTTCACCACCGCCATCTCCTTCGCCTACGTGCATCAAATCGAGCAGGGAGGCCCAGTACCCTCGTCACCGCATCATCTACCTCACCTTCGGCCGCCGCATTGCATCGCCGTCTTCCTGCACTCCGGCCCTCCCCGACTCTCTTCGACCACGGCCGCAACATCTCTGTGAGGCCCCCATTGATTCCCTCCTTCCTTCCCCCCTTTTTGTTTCTGTCATTGTAGCCACCGTGGTCGATGCCCGTCATGGCCACGCCCTAAGGCCGTGTTGCTCGCGTCCTCTGTTCTCTGCACGCGCCCATAGTCGCGTCCCCACGAGGTCAGCGCCCTCCTACTCCGCCTAGCGCTTGCCGGATTCGCTTGTCGTGCCCGGCCAACCCCGCGGCGCCCCGCCCGTGCGGCCCGCTCCGGCGCCCACCCACGCGCCCCCGCCACCGCCTGCACGCCACCCTGCCAACTGAGTCTGGCCGCCCTGGACTCGCCCCCCCCCTCCCGCGCTGGCCGCCGCTCACCGGCCGACGGGCGCTGCTGCCAACCGTTACCACGCGCGGCCATGGTCGTGTGCCCCTGTCGCGCGGGCGTGCGTGCCCCTGGCCTGCTCGCCAACTACCGCCGACCACGCCGCATTGCTGCTTCGGCCGCCGCCGCCGTCTCCGACTTGCTTGCTCCGCCCGCCCGCATAGCCCTGGGCCCGTGTGTCCCTTCGCCGCAGCCGGACGCGCTCGCCCACTACTGCGTTGCTTCTGCCTGCAACCGCTGCCGCTAGCTGCTCATGCTGCTATGTTGCTCGATGCCCTTTTTGTAGCAGTAGCTCCGGCTTACTATAGAAGTAGCTAGCTTTGTACTGCTACTACTTACTGACTAGCCCTTTTTGCTTCAACAAAACAGACAACAAATCACTTCGAAAATAAATAAAAATGGTGGGAATAGTTTGTACATTTGACCAACTCCATTTCATCTCACTGGAACAAGTCCATTAGGTGCATGGTTTAATTGCTACAAAAATGACAAAAGAGCATATTCTGTTAAGAGAGAAAACGGTAGAAACAGATTACTAACTAAGCTAGTTTCAGCTGTATTTGGACTAGCTACATGCATTGTTCATGCCATCATATGGCATGGATTGGTAGTACTCTTGAAGTAGAGTAAATCATTTATAGGAATCATCCCCATTAGAGCTATGAATAACCCATTCTAGCCCTCACAAATTGGCTAGTCAATAAATAGATTCTAAGACTTGGTAGAATTTCAAAAATTCTAGAAAACTTTTAGAACTTTGAAACTTCATAGAAATTAAATAGTAACTCCGATGAAAATGTTTACTACATGAAAGTTGCTCAGAAAAACGTCACGAACCCGATTACGCTATCCACATACCTGTCAGATTCCTCCAGCACTGCAAACATTGAACCTTCCCCTCCGGTTCATCTGTCTGATAGATGTCCGAAATCGGGAAAACCTTCCGGTTAATTTCCCGCTTCGTATGCAACGTGTAGCACTGTGTTAGGTCAACCCCAACGCAATGTTTTGCTTTGTAATGCATTGTTTGCTCTGTTATTTATTATGTTCCCCCTTCGTTACTTCTTTCCGGTAGATCCCGAGACCGTTGTTCATCCGATGATCGACTACTTCACCGTCGAGGATCCGAGTCTGTCACCAGAGCTTCAGGCAAGCAAACCCCCATTGAGACTTCCGATATCGCCCATTTCTTTCCCTCTCATGCTTGCATTAGAACTGCTACTGCTTTATGTATGATCCTACTTTGATGCATAGCCTGTTTTTGTTACCTGCTTTCATACCTTACCTGCTTATCCTAAAACTACTTAGTATAGGTTGGTTAGAGATCCATCAATGACCCCCACCTTGTCCTAGTTGCCCTGCTTTATGTTCAATGACTCGATCAACATGATCGACATTCAGGCCCCGACACCGCACATCACTTTCCCCTTTTGTTGCTCGACTCTGTAGAGTTACCATCAAGTGCTGAGGGTGGAACCTCATACATCACTCCTGATGCAATCTTTGTAGTGTAGCTATCCGGTCGTGGTCATCGAAGGTGATTTCCTCCTTAACCACTTCCGTTACGGCTCTGTCGTGCAATCCCTCAAGTGTGAACCTCGAGGGTGGATCCTCTTATGTTCACCTTGATGATAACACCGAGTGGAATTCACCGGGGGTGATTCCTTGAGTTTTCCCCTTGGTGTTAGACACACAGTTACTATGGTTACTATGACCTTACACTGAATCATGTTACTAAAGACGGGTCGGCCCCTAGGGGTACCCGCGCGAGCTTAATAGCGAGTGATGTGGAGTCGGGTTGACCTGGAAGGTGCCCGCGAGATACTTACGAGGCGTGGCCGGGCATTCTTAGCCCTTGCCGCAAGTACTCGAGACGGGGCGACGGGGTCACATCGATCGTGATTCTCTGCTCGTTACCGCGTGCTCCTAATCCACTAAGGTTTGGATATTTGATCCGAGGGGCCTCTGGCCTGATAGCACTAACCATCACGTGGGCATTGTATGGGCGTTCTGCGTCGTATACAACAGCCGAAGCTTAATAGACGTCAGCGATTGAGCGGCGTGCGCTGGGTTGGACTGTCTAAGATCCTGCCTTATTGAAGGAGGTAGCTAGGTCTGCTCACCGGCCGCCCACGCAACATGCAGGAGTTCCCGGGGTGATGGCCCATGACCCCTGGGGGCATAGGTTTAGTCCGGCGTGCTGGCCTCTCTATTAAGCCTAGGTCGGGTTGCGACGTATTGTTTGGCCGAGGCCGGGCATGACCCAGGAAAGTGTGCCCGGCCGGAGTTAATCGGGCGTGGTGGGTAAGTTGGTGCACCCCTGCATGGAAGAAAACATCTATCGATAGGATGTCCTACGGTAATGGACACTTGGAGTTGTATCCCGATCGATACAACTAGAACTGGATAATGGATATGAGAAATGGATTGTGATGAGAAATGGATAGTATGGCTCTGGGATTGCTTTCTCACAGGGAGTTGAGAAAGGATCTCTGGCCGAGGTTGATAACACTTATACTACTTTACTTTATGCCACTCTACTCCCTTCTGTTGCTGCAAGATGGTGGGTTCCAGAAGATGCTAGTCTTTGATAGGCTAGGCTTTCCCCTTTCTCTTCTGGCATTCTGCAATTTAGCCCACAGATACAACCATTTGTTTGATACAGATGCATACTTAGTTTAGATCTGATGTAAGTCTTGCGAGTACTTTGGATGAGTACTCACGGTTGCTTTGCTACCTCTTTTCCCCCATACCCGTTTGTTGTGACCAGATGACGGATCCCAGGAGCCAGATGACACCACTGATGATTACTGCTACCCCGAGGGTGCCTACTACTACGTGACGACCGCTGACGACTTGGAGTAGTTAGGAGGCTCCCAGGCAGGAGGCCTTGCCTTTTCGATCGATGTTGTTTTTGTGCTAGCCTTCTTAAGGCAAACTTGTTTAACTTAGGTCTGTACTTAGATATTGTTGCTTCCACTGACTCTTGTGTATTCGAGCTGATGTATTCGAGCCCTCGAGGCCCTTGGCTTGTAATATAAAGCTTGTATTATTTTAATTTGTGTCTAGAGTTGTGTTGTGATATCTTCCCGTGAGTCCTTGATCTTGATCGTACACATTTGCGTGTATGATTAGTGTATGATTGAATCGAGGGCGTCACAAGTTGGTATCAGAGCCGACTGCCTGTAGGATCCCCCTTTCCAACTCCTTGGCCGAAGTTGAGTCTAGTCACTAGAAAAACTTTTACTAACATGGTTGTGTGTCTTACGGGCCCACGTCGCCATTTGGGTTGTATTAGGATCTTTTATTCCTCGTCTATACTCTGGGACTCTGATCTCTCTTCTATTCGGGTTAAATGGTTTTAATAACTCGAACATTAGGATCTCGTGATCACATCCGCCCGAAGAGCCCCTTATTTCAGATGATCGCCTACTGCATCAGAAGATTCCGAAGATACTCTGCGTTATTCTCTCAAGACTTTGTGCCTGTTGCCTTTGCAATTCCCTACCACCGAAATATCCTTATGGATAACTACACACCCTAGCCAATCTTACATTCTATCCCATTGATATTGTTATTACAAGATGCCCTAAACTGCTCTCCTATGTTCCGAGAATCCTTTGAGCTTACCGCCTTGCAGTTCCTTGTCACCTGAATACCCCTACGGATAACTTTGTGCACCTACTGAGTATCTGCTCATCCTCAGTTGATTCATGTACTTCACAAAAGTCTTCGTAATACCATTCGTTCTTGCGAAAATCCTCAACAGCCTATTGTTCTTGAATTTCTTGCTTGCTTGCATTATGGTTAATACCATAAGTCTAGTAATCTTATTTCCAGCCTTGGTCATTATCATTTTGAGTCCGTTGATACAATATGTTGCAAATGCTCGCAATCATCAATCAGATCCTAGAATTCTTCCTTCCGGCTCAGACGTCATTTTAACATGTGCTGAATCTCGACATCAAATCGCCATAGATTGTACCCCTAAGGCTATTCTACCTATCCATCTCTAATCAGAGCATTGCTTCTGGTCCCTTATCTTGGAATTCATAATTCCTTTGCAATTGATGCTTTGAGTTAGTCAGTTGTTTCTATAATCTGATCTCCTTGCATTCTTTCTTCCTCTGGTTGAATACTGAGGCTCACATCAGATCCCTTGTGGGCCACCAGACCCCCTTTTTTAGATTTTATCCGACAACGCCCTTCATATTTAATAAGATTTTGAGCCCTTCCTCAGATACATAAAGCTTTTGGTAAATTGTATCCTCTGCTTTCCCAAGCATGCTCTACTACCGAGTTTGTGTTATTTATTCTTGAAATTTATGACATATGTTCCTAAGATGCCCCGATGGGTTGAACCTATGCCTTCCCTAATCTGTGTGAACTCGAAAGTTATGCGGGTTATACTCTACTGGCTTTTCGTCAGATAAAATTTCAATACTACAGCTTCATCAAGAGCGAGAAGTAAAATGAAAGGTTATGCATTGTAGAAGTGGGAGTCGACCCTGAACCTTGTGTTCATGCCCACGGACACGGTGTGGGACTTATCATGAAAGCTTCTTGCAAGGATATTTAATCATTTGAATATTCTTCCGGTATCGTAAATTGGATCCCTTGCAGTTATGGTCCCGACCATATTTCCTCCTTGATCCCATTTACTAGGTAAGTTACAATTACTTATCCTCTGCAAATCATTCCCCCGTCCAACCTCTACTCCGATTTACCTTCTGGCATTACACCTAGTACTTGATACTGGGAAGATTTATACCCCGTCACATCATTCCTAGCCTGATCAGCTATATTTTTATCATGTCAACTTTTTAACTATGCTACTTGGTCCTTATGCCCGGAGCAACTTCCGACGATGAGCTAAGCTTACGTCGATCTTCCTCATCTTATCATTTCACTTCGAACAACAAGCTTGACTTTTAGCTTGTGTCGAATCCGTGGTTCTCATAGCCTTTCACTTCTTCCTTCCTTTTCTGCTCGGTGACATCTTCATGAAATCTCTCGACAAATGTGTCGTGATCATCATCAACATTCTGAGCTTTTCCAGGATATCAATCGAATTCATGGTGAGAAATACAATCATCCCCCTCAATGATTTAGGTTATCATCACAACATTCTTGCCTTCCCCAACACAAACTTGTTCATATAATTTTGGAAATACATCCTTTTTGGCATGTCGATGGATTGTGGCTGGGCCCGTCGGCCACACCCTCATCTTTTCCCTGCTAAAATTGTATGACTTATGTTCTAAGTTGTTTCCGATGGATCCTTTGTGTATCCAAAGTCTGACCTTTGTTTGAAACCATGTCAATACTATCTCGAAGCATGTCTGTGGTAATCCGATCTCCAATAAGAACATTTGAAGCACGATACTAAATTTTCTTTATCAATTATCCAAACACCATTGTATGGGTAATGTCATGAAATTTCTTTCCCTTTACCTAATTGGTTATCTACTTACTATCCTGTCAAGGATATCATCCTCTGCTTGTCCTTGGGAAGGATATACTCCTGATAATTGTGTTTAAACACATTTTCCTTTCCATTGTTCTGATTAATATACTAATCATATTTTCCTTTCCATTCTTTTGTTTAACCTTTCCAGTAAACTAACTTATCTCAGTAGAGATAATTTCTTGCTTAGGTAAGCACCTCAATGAACAACTCTGTCAGTAAAGACCCTGTTACTATTGTTGATGACATTCTGGTAGCCACCGATGGACAAGAACTTTGCCTAACGGCCCGCCTCGTTCAACGAGCAGGAAAATGGTTCTCTTCGTCCCTCGCCCTTGGTACCGACGTTGTTGCCGACATAACTGACAGGCTACCCTCTGACATCCCTTGCTATCATGACCGTGCAAGATGTCATCGCTCCTTCTATTTTAACCCACATGGTGGGCCCATAACCCACAGTTCCACAAGATCGGAACCTGACTCCCCTGTACATCCTTGATTCCGAAGTATCCTTTGGACTTGCTTTCTTATGTAATTCATGAGCCACTGTCCTAGAGATGATCTATTCTGGTTTCAGACGCAATACTTATCCTTGTTGCTCTGAACCCCTTTTCACACTCTGTTTCACACATCGGACAATTGTCTATCCATTTGAGACTTCTTATTGTATCTTCTTGCTCTCGATGTGTTTCATTTGTTCAAGTCGAGAGATACTCATGAGTTCATTCATGGGATAATCCCTTATATCATCCTATCGTTGTCAAGCTACCCCTTACCTATTCGTAAGTACGATGAAGACCCCGAAGAAAGGAGGACGTCTTCATCATGATGACCCGAAGCAGAGAAATGAAGACACCAACGTAATGGATCGACCTCTTCAAGAAGAGCAACCAAGAACAAAAGGACTCGTTAGAATTTCGTACCCAGAACTTTCCCCCTTACCCCACCTCTTAAATCTCGGGACGAGATTTCTTGTAGCGGAGGAGATTTGTAACACCCAGAATCATGCTATAATAAACTCCTGCTAATGACTGCCAAGTCATCACAATTATCTTGCTAATCATCACTTTGTTCCAAATCAAACCCAAACTCAAATTCAAATCGCATGCCAAATTAATTTCTTCAAAAACTAAAAGGCAAAACATTGTTCGTCAGCGTGCAAATATTTTCTAACTAATTATCATGTAGAAACCAACATCATTTGACTCAACGTGTAATTCCGGGGAAATATAAAGTGGTCCAACAGCTACCAAAATAGCCAACTCATAAATAAATGTTTATGAATTTCCAATTAACTAGAAACTTTGTGGGCCTCTCCAAAATATTGTTGCTTGATTTATGTGACAAGTTGGGTAATCAATAAAATTCGTTTGGTATTAGTTTTAAAATACAAAAGATTGAAGAAGATACGAACCATGGAAAAAAAGAAAAGGCCCACAACCCCCCTTGCCCTTGGGCCTAGCCCAACCCAACACCTCCCTGTTTTCTCCTTCCTACTGCTCAGAGGGGCGTGCTAGTTGCGCGCCCGGCGTCCGTGGTCGCCGATGGCCACGTGCCGACCATCCGCCGCACCCCCAGCATCTACTAGGTCGGCATAGACGCCTCTGCAAAAACCCTGGCTCCCCCAATTCCCACCTCACCTCGATCTCTTCTTCCACGCTCGAGGCCTACCACACATCACCCTGGATCTGTCGATCCCGCGGCCATAGTGCTCCCCGGCGCTTGGGGGGATGTCCATGAGCTTCACCGCCGCCATCTCCTTCGCCTACATGCATCGAATCGAGCAGGGAGGCCCAGTACGCTCGTCACCGCGTCGTCTTCCTCACCTTCGGCCGCCGCACTGCATCACCGTCTTCCTGCACTCCGGCCCTCCCCGACTCTTTCCGACCACGGCCGCAACATCTCTGTGAGGCCCCGTTGATTCCCTCCTTCCTTCCCCCCTTTTTGTTTCTGTCGTTGTAGCCACCGTGGTCGATGCCCGTCATGGCCACGCCCTAAGGCCGCGCTGCTCGCGTCCTCTGTTCTCTGCACGCGCCCATAGTCGCGTCCCCACGAGGTCCGCGCCCTCCTACTCCGCCTAGCGCTCGCCGGATTCGCTCGCCGTGCCCGGCCAACCCCGCGGCGCCCCGCCCGTGCGGCCCGCTCCGGCGCCCGCCCACGCGACCCCGCCACCGCCTGCACGCCACCCTGCCAACCGAGTCTGGTCGCCCTGGACTCCCCCCCCCCCCCCCCCCCCCCGCGCTGGCCGCCGCTCGCCGGCCGACGGGCGCTGCTGCCGACCGTTACCAGGCGCGGCCATGCCCGTGTGCCCCTGTCGCGCGGGCGTGCGTGCCCCTGGCCTGCTCGCCAACTGCCGCCGACCACGCCGCATTGCTGCTTCGGCCGCCGCCGCCACCTCCGGCTTGCTTGCTCCGCCCGCCCGCGTAGCCCTGGGCCCGTGTCGCCTCGCCGCAGCCGAACGCGCTTGCCCGCTACTGCGTTGCTTCTGCCTGCAACCGCTGCCGCTAGCTGCTCATGCTGCTACGCTGCTCGATGCCTGTTGCTACAGTTTACTGACTAGCTACTGCTTACTGACTAGCCCTTTTTGCTTCAACAAAACAGACAACAAATCACTTCAAAAATAAATAAAAATGGTGGGAATAGTTTGTACATTTGACCAACTCCATTTCATCTCACTGGAACAAGGCCATTAGGTGCATGGTTTAATTGCTACAAAAATGATAAAAGTGCATATTCTGTTAAGAGAGAAAACTCTAGAAACAGATTACTAACTAAGCTAGTTTCGGTTATATTTGGACTAGCTATGTGCACTGTTCATGCCATCTGCACTGTTCATGCCATCAGATGGCATGGATTGGTAGTATTCTTGAAGTAGAGTAAATCATTTATAGGAATCATCCCCATTAGAGCTATGAATAACCCATTCTAGCCCTCACAAATTGGCTAGTCAATAAATAGATTCTAAGACTTGGTAGAATTTCAAAAATTCTAGAAAACTTTTAGAACTTTGAAACTTCATAGAAATTAAATAGTAACTCCGATGAAAATGTTTACTACATGAAAGTTGCTCAGAAAAACGTCACGAACCCGATTACGCTATCCACATACCTGTCAGATTCCTCCAGCACTGCAAACATGGAACCTTCCCCTCCGGTTCATCTTTCTGATAGATGTTCGAAATCGGGAAAACCTTTCGGTTAATTTCCCGCTTCGTCTGCAACGTGTAGCACTGTGTTAGGTCACCCCAACGCAACATTTTGCTTTGTCATGCTTTGTAATGCATTGTTTGCTCTATTATTTATTATATTCCCCCTTCGTTACTTCTTTCCGGTATATCCCAAGACCGTTGTTGATCCGATGATCGACTACTTCACCATCGAGGATCTGAGTCTGTCACCAGAGCTTCCAGGCAAGCAAACCCCCCTTGAGCATTCCGATATCGCCCATTTCTTTCCCTCTCATGCTTGCATTAGAACTGCTACTGCTTTATGTATGATCCTACTCTGATGCATAGCCTGTTTTTGTTACCTCCTCTCATACCTTACCTGCTTATCCTAAAATTGCTTAGTATAGGTTGGTTAGAGATCCATCAATGACCCCCACCTTGTCCTAGTTGCCCCGCTTTATGTTCAATGACTCGATCAACGTGATCGACGTTCAGGCCCCGACACCGCACATCACTTTCCCCTTTTGTTGCTCGACTCTGTAGAGTTACCATCGAGTGCTGAGGGTGGAACCTCATACATCACTCCTGATGCAATCTCTGTAGTGTAGCTATCCGGTCGTGGTCATCGAAGGTGATTTCCTCCTTAACCACTTCCGTTACGGCTCTGTCGTGCAACCCCTCAAGTGTGAACCTCGAGGGTGGATCCTCTTACGTTCACCTTGATGATAACATCAAGTGGAATTCACCGGGGGTGATTCCTCGAGTTTTCCCCTTGGTGTTAGACACACAGTTACTATGGTTACTATGACCTTACACTGAATCATGTTACTAAAGACGGGTCGGCCCCGAGGGGTACCCGCGCGAGCTTAATAGCGAGTAATGTGGAGTCGGGTTGACCTGGAAGGTGCCCGCGAGATACTTACAAGGCGTGGCTGGGCATTCTTAGCCCTTGCCGCAAGTACTCGAGATGGGGCGACGGGGTCACATTGATCGTGAGTCTCTGCTCGTTACCGCGTGCTCCTAATCCACTATGGTTTCGATATTTGATTCGAGGGGCCTCTGGCCTGATAGCACTAACCATCATGTGGGCATTGTATGGGCGTTCTGCGTCATATACATCAGCCGAAGCTTAATAGACGTCAGCGACTGAGCGACGTGCGCCGGGTTGGACTGCGTAAGCTCCTGCCTTGTTGAAGGAGGTAGCTAGGTCTGCTCATCGGCCGCCCACGCAACATGCAGGAGTTCCCGGGGCGATGGCCCATGACCCCTGGGGGCATAGGTTTAGTCCGGCGTGCTGGCCTCTCTATTAAGCCTAGGTCGGGTTGCGACGTATTGTTTGGCCGAGGCCGGGCATGACCCAGGAAAGTGTGTCCGGCCGGAGTTAATCGAGTGTGGTGGGTAAGTTGGTGCACCCCTGCAGGGAAGAAAACATCTATCGATAGCCTGTCCTACGGTAACGGACACTCGGAGTTGTATCCCGATCGATACAACTAGAAGTGGATAATGGATATGAGAAATGGATTGTGATGAGAAATGGATAGTATGGCTCTGGGATTGCTTTCTCGCAGGGAGTCGAGAAAGGATCTCTGGTCGAGGTTGATAACACTTCTACTACTTTACTTTATGCTACTCTACTCCCTCCTATTGCTGCAAGATGGTGGGTTCCAGAAGATGCTAGTCTTCGATAGGCTAGGCTTTCCCCTTTCTCTTCTGGCATTCTGCAGTTTAGCCCACAGATACAACCATTTGTTTGATACTGATGCATACTTAGTTTATATCTGATGTAAGTCTTGCGAGTACTTTGGATGAGTACTCACGATTGCTTTGCTACCTCTTTTCCCCCATACCCGTTTGTTGCGACCAGATGATGGATCACAGGAGCCAGACGACACCACTTATGATTACTGCTACCCCAAGGGTGCCTACTACGTGACGACCGCTGACGACTTGGAGTAGTTAGGAGGCTCCCAGGTAGGAGGCCTTGCCTTTTCGATCGATGTTGTTTTTGTGCTAGCCTTCTTAGGGCAAACTTGTTTAACTCAGGTCTATACTCAGATATTGTTGCTTCCGCTGACTCTTGTGTATTCGATCCCTCAAGGCCCCTGGCTTGTAATATAAAGATTGTATTATTTTAATTTGTGTCTAGAGTTGTGTTGTGATATCTTCTCGTGAGTCCTTAATCTTGATCATACACATTTGCGTGTATGATTAGTGTACGATTGAATCGAGGGCGTCACACGTATGCCTTTTGGTTTATGTAATGCACCTGCTACCTTTCAATGATGTATGACTCCTATATTCTCTGACTTTTGTGAAAAGATTGTTGAGGTTTTCATGGATGATTTCTTCGTGTATGGAACTTCTTTTGATGATTGCTTAAGCAACCTTGATCGAGTTTTACAGAGATGTGAAGAAACTAATCTTGTCTTGAATTGGGAGAAGTGCCATTTTATGGTTAATGAAGGTATTGTCTTGGGGCATAAAATTTCTGAAAGAGGTATTGAAGTTGATTAAGCTAAAGTTGATGCTATTGAAAGGATGCCGTGCCCTAAGGATATTAAATGTATAAGAAGTTTCCTTGGTCATGCCGGTTTTTATAGGAGGTTCATTAAAGACTTATCAAAAATTTCTAGGCCTCTGACTAATCTCTTACAAAAAGATGTTCCTTTTGTCTTTGATGATGATTGTGTAAAAGCATTTGAAATACTTAAGAAAGCCTTGATTTCTGCACCTATTGTTCAGCCACCTGATTGAAATTTACCCTTTGAAATTATGTGTGATGCTAGTGATTATGCTGTAGGTGATGTTTTAGGACAAAGAGTTGATAAGAAATTAAATGTTATCCAATATGCTAGTAAAACTCTAGACAGTGCCCATCGAAATTATGCTACTACTGAAAAAGAATTTTTAGCAGTTGTATTTGCTTGTGATAAGTTCAGACCTTATATTGTTGATTCTGGAGTAACTGTTCACACTGATCATGCGGCTATTAAATATCTTATGGAAAAGAAAGATGCTAAACCTAGACTTATTAGATGGGTTCTCTTGCTACAAGAATTTGATTTGCATATTATTGATAGAAAGGGAGCTGAGAACCCCGTTGCAGACAACTTGTCTAGGTTAGAGAATGTTCTTGATGACCCACTACCTATTGATGATAGCTTTCCTGATGAACACTTAGCTATCATAAATGCTTCTCGTATTGCTCCATGGTATGCTGATTATGCTAATTACATTGTTGCTAAATTTATACCACCTAGTTTCACATACCAGCAAAAGAAAAAAATTATATGATTTAAGACATTACTTCTGGGATGACCCACACCTTTATAAAGGAGGAGTAGATGGTGTTATTAGACGTTGTGTACCTGAGCATGAACAGGAACAGATCCTACGCTAGTGTCACTCCGAGGCTTATGGAGGACACCACGCTAGACATAGAACTGCACATAAGGTACTGGAATCTGGTTTTTATTGGCCTACTCTTTTCAAAGATGGTCGTAAGTTTGTCTTATCTTGTGATGAATGTCAAAGAATTGGTAATATTAGTAGACGTCAAGAAAATCCTATGAAGTATTCACTTGTTATTGAACCATTTGATGGTTGGGGCTTTGCTTATATGGGACCGTTTCCTTCCTCTAATGGGTATACACATATTTTAGTTGTTGTTGATTATGTTACTAAGTGGGTAGAAACTATTCCAACTAGTAGTGCTGATCATAACACCTCTATTAAGATGCTTAAAGAAGTTATTTTTCCGAGGTTTGGAGTCCCTAGATACTTAATGACTGATGGTGGTTCACATTTTATTCATGGTGCTTTTCGTCAAATGCTTGCTAAGTATGATGTTAATCATAGAATTGTATCTCCATACCACCCATAGTCTAGTGGTCAAGTAGAACTGAGTAATAGAGAGATTAAATTAATTTTGCAAAAGACTATTAATAGATCTAGAAAGAATTGGTCCAAGAAACTTGATGATGCATTATGGGCCTATAGAACTGCATATAAAAATCCTATGGGTATGTCTTCGTATAAAATGGTTTATGGAAAAGCATGTCACTTACCTCTCGAACTAGAACATAAGGCATATTGGGCCATTAAATAGCTTAATTATGATTTCAAACTTGCCGGTGAGAAGAGACTATTTGACATTAGCTCACTTGATGAGTGGAGAACCCAGGTCTATGAGAATGTCAAACTATTTAAAGAAAAAGTTAAAAGATGGCATGACAAAATGATACAAACGTGTGAGTTTAATGTAGGTGATTATGTTTTGTTATACAACTCTCATTTAAGATTTTTTTGCAGGAAACTTCCTCTCTAAATGGGAAGGTCCTTACGTTATCGAGGAGGTCTATCGTTCCGGTGCCATAAAAATCAACAACGTCGAAGGCACAAATCCGAAGGTGGTGAGCGGTCAAAGAATCAAACATTATATCTCAGGTAATCCCATAAATGCTGAAACCAATGTTACTAACACCGTAACCCCAGAGGAGTACATAAGGGACACTTTCCAGAACATTTCAGACTCCGAAAAGGAATAGGTATGTGGTTCGGTAAGTAAACCGACTCCAAAACAGTTCTAATAGCAATTTTTCTCCATTTTGGAATGTTTTAAAAAATAGGAAAATAAGAAGTAGTCCAAAAGGGACACGAGGCATCCACGAGGGTTGAAGGCACGCCCTACCCCCTGGGTGCGCCCCTGCCTCGTGGGCACCTCGTGTGCCCTCCAGACTTCGTTTTCTTGCATGATACTTCTTCTGGTCGGTAAAAATTCATTATATAATCTCCCGAAGGCTTTTACCACCGTACCATGACAAAATCCTCTGTTTTTTTTGAGTCATTTCTGCCACAGATTAGAGCAATATGTCGTCCCAGGATTCGGAGGGAGAAAGCTATGTGGCTGATTACCTTGTAGACCCTAAGGTCTATGGGGACTTGGACCATTCTGGTTGGACCACGGAGGAAGAAGAAGACTATGATCCTAGGGGAAAGGAGGAGACAAGCTCAAATGAAGATGAAGTCCCATTACCTCAACCTGGGGACATGCATGTGGAGTTCAAAAAGTCAAGCCTCCCTGATAGAGCAAAGAAACCTAAGATCGAGTTTATCCCTTTTCGCCTCTTGCAGGAGAACAAATAGGAACTATGCAAAAATATATTAAGCCTTGAGCAGGAGATCGATGACCTAAGGGAGCAAAATTCTATCCTCAAGCGCAAATTAAGGAAGCAGCCTACGTCATCAAAAACTCCATCATCACCACCTCCGAAGAAAGAGACATAAACACATGGGTATGGGCACTCCCCTTGGCAACTTCCAAGCTTGGGGGAGGTGCCCCGGTAGTATCACCATCACACTTGTATCTTTACTGTTTTTCTTAGTTCGATCCTTTTGGTTATATCTTGATGTAGTAGAATAAAGTTTAGTATGATCTAGCTTTGAGTTTTTGTGTTGATCCTTATCTATGTAATTGAGTCTGTGAGCAATATATAATAAAGACTAGTATTGAGTCGAGGGCTTGGCTATCTTGATATGATCTTGAGGGAATAAAAGAAAAAAGAAAGAATAAAAATAAATAAAGAGAGCATATTGATCTTATGGAGAGTAATGACTTCACACATAAAGAGTATGATGAATAAAAGTTGTTGAGAGCTGACAAAAATAGTTTTGGTCATCGTTGCAATTAATAGGAAGTAATAAAGAAAGATAGGTTTTCACATATAAATATACTATCTTGGACATCTTTTATGATTGTGAGCACTCATTAAAATATGACATGCTAAAAAGTTAATGTTGGACAAGGAAGACAACGTAATGGGTTATGTTTTCTTATATCCGAAATAAATTATATTGTCATGGATCATCCAACATATTGAGCTTGCCTTTCCCACTTATGCTAGCCAAATTATTTGCACCAAGTAGAGATACTACTTGTGCTTCCAAAAATCCTTAAACCCATTTTTGCCATGAGAGTCCACCTGAAAGATCGTGGATGTCGCCTAGAGGGGGGGGGGGGTGAATAGGCGCTTTAAAATAATTACGGTTTAAGCTTGAACAAATGCGGAATAAACCTAGTGGTTAATTTCCCAAGCACAAAACCTAAAACAACTAGGCTCACCTATGTGCACCAACAACTTATGCTAAGCAAGATAAGCAACTATGTGATAGCAAGATATATGACAAAGAGCAATATGGCTATCACAAAGTAAAGTGCATAAGTAAAGGGCTCGGGTAAGAGATAACCGAGGCACGCGGAGACGACGATGTATCCTGAAGTTCACACCCTTGTGGATGCTAATCTCCGTTTGGAGCGGTGTGGAGGCACAATGCTCCCCAAGAAGCCACTAGGGCCACCGTAATCTCCTCACGCTCTCGCACAATGCAAGATGCCGTGATTCCACTAAGGGACCCTTGAGGGCGGTCACCGAACTCGTACAAATGGCAACCCTTGGGGGCGGTCACAGAACCTGTACACTTTGGCAACCCTTGGGGGCGGTCACCGGTACCCGTCAAATTGCTCGGGGCGATCTCCACAACCTAATTGGAGACCCCGACGCTTGCCCGGAGCTTTACACCACAATGATTGAGCTCCAAACACCACCAACCGTCTAGGGCGCCCAAGCACCCAAGAGGAACACGCTCAAGGGTACCAAGCACCCAAGAGTAATAAGCTTCCCAACTTGTAACTTCCACTTATCACCGTGGAGAACTAAAACCGATGCACAAATGCAATGGCAAGGGCACATAGAGTGCCCAAGTCCTTCTCTCTCAAATCCCACCAAAGCAACTAATGCTAGGGAGGAAAGTGAGAGGAAGAACAAGAAGGAGAACACCAAGAACTCCAAGATCTAAATCCAACGGGTTCCCCTCACATAGAGGAGAAAGTGATTGGTGGAAGTGTGGATCTAGATCTCCTCTCTCTTTTCCCTCAAAAACTAGCAAGAATCCATGGAGGGAGTGAGAGTTAGCAAGCTCAAAGAAGGTCAACAATGGGGGCAAAAACGAGCTCAAGAGATAGGGAAATATTGGGGAAGAAGACCCCCTTAAATAGGTCCCCACGAATCTGCCCGTTATGTACAGAATAACATAGGAGCCGTACAACCTCTATGAGCACCGGTACAAATGGTAACATGCAATAAGCGGTACAACCGGCCCACAACCGCCCAACAACCGCACCACAACAGAGACCAGTCTGGTGGTAGAGCGGTACATGACTGGTACAACCTCCGGACCAATTCTAGAGCGGTACAACAGCTCCAAACACCGGTTGTACCGGTCAACCAGTACAATCTCTCTATGGGGCGGTACAACCTCCATGTAAAACATGCAATATCGAAACAGCCACAACTTTCGCATACGAGCTCCGAATTCGACGAAATAAAGTTTGTTGGAAAGCTAGCGACAAGGGCTAACACAATCTTGATAGAAATATCAATAAGAAGAAAATGAGAAAAGGACCACGATAAAATGGTGAGAACCCTTCCTCGGACAAGACCAGTAAAACCTCCAACACCGAAAACATCATAGAAGATGCATGCGAACTCCGTTTTCGATGAACTCAAGCTTGTCATCAAGATGACCATAAGATCTAAGACTCACAAATGGAACCAAACAAGAACCAAGAAAAATGATGCAAGGATGCAATGGTTTGAGCTCTCAACGAACGAAACGATCAAGCTACTCACTAGAGAGCCCCCCTTGATAGTATGACAATCGATCCTACAACCCGGTCTCCCACCTACCACTATGAGACCGGTAAAATAGAAAACCTATCACGGGCAAACCTTTGTCTTGCACATAGTCCACTTGAGCTAGATGATGAAGATCTTGACTTCCTCAAGTTGGACCACCTTTCTTGATTGTGTTGGCTCGATGAAGACTAGTTGATTGCTCCCCCATACTCCACTATGGGTGAGCCACTCTTCGGCACATCTTCACAATTCCATTGACACCACAATGGACGGCAAGCTTCAAGCTTGATTGCTCCCCATACTCCATTATGGGTGAGCCACTCTTCGTGTTGCACCACTTGAACTTGCACACTGCAAACTTGATGACGATCACCACTTGATGTCATCCTCCATGGGTTGTATGAGATCTTGCACTTGACACAAGACCATGGAAGCATACCTAACCCCACAAAGAACTCTCACGTAGACCATGGGTTAGTACACAAAGCGTAATGGACAATGCTTACCATACCATGGGATCACTTGATCCCTCTCGGTACTTCTTCTACGCTTTGTGAGTTGATCAACTTGATTCACTCTTGACTTAGTCTTGATCAACCTTGAATCTTTCCAACTCTCTTCATTTGGATGATGTCTTGAAGGTAAACATGAATGATCACACAATCTTCTTCTTCAAGACATGCTTGCAATAAGCTTAACTCTCACATGACCAATCTTTGGTTAATTCCTTGAATAGCACCTTGGTCGACACAAACTCTCTATGAAACCAACACATGTACTCCAAGAAAATCCTATGGACAAAACCTTCAAATATAACTCAAGTCAACCATTAGTCCATAGAGATTGTCATCAATTACCAAAACCAAACATGGGGGCACCGCATGTTCTTTCAATCTCCCCATTTTGGTAATTGAAGGCAATCACTTTCAAGAGAGTTTATATAAGGAATTATGCATCACCATGCAATGCAACAACCAATAATGCATGTGTAGGAGATGCAAATGCTTAGGAACAAAACTAAAGTAAGGAGAAAGCTCTGAAGACTTCTCCACAAAACTCTCTGAAACTTCTCCCCCATTGGCATCGATTGCCAAAATGGGAGAAAAGCTAAGAAGACCAATATAAAAGGTGTTCCTCCAAAAGTTGTGTATTTCTCAACAAGAGAGTGGAATGCCATACACATATCCGAAGGTAATACTTGGAGGAAGACCAACTATATTGAGGCACCAAGATTGCTAAAGGAAGATATGCCACAAAGACATAACCGAGAGAGACACAAGCAATCAAGCAACCAAAAGATACCAATTAAAGCAAGCTGTCAAAAGATACCAATTGAACCAACTAGACCAATGATCCTACGTGCCACAAGAATAAAAAAATACGATATGAGCAAAGGAGTGTTCTAAAGAAACTAGAGAGGCTCCCCATGATTTGTGCACACATAAGAATATTTGTATTTGGATACAAAGTGCACACAATAGGATCATAGCTCCCACAAAATCAATAGAAACTAACAACAAGTGCAAGTGGGCATATAGGAAACTAAGCCTAGTACTTGCAACAAACACATGGTTGAGCAAAAAGTAAAAGAGGCAACTTAAGAAAGGGCTCAACCAAAATGATGTTTGTGAGTCAAGGCAATGCACTTGAGAAGACTAATGTACAGATGAGCATTAAGCATCAATAAAGTCTTGAAAGAATGAGGCAACACGGTGCAAGGCCTATCATTCCCACACACAACAAGTAAATGGGTTCACAAGCTTACTAATAAGCATATAAAGAACCTATGCTTGTGACAACCCGTGGTGAAGATAGAAGATGAAAGCCTCATCAAGACGAGGGATACCAATTAAGATGGCAAAAGCTTCGTAAAGATAAGCATGACGAAAATAATCTTCACCACACAAGAGTGCATCAAGATGCAACGAGATAAGACATGCACTCAAGGCAAAAACTTTCACGGAGCCACCAAAGAAATAACATAAGAAAGATAAGGTGGATGTGAAAGAAAGGATATCAACTAGATATGCAACTTCTCTCAAGTATATAAGATTCTAGGTAGACGAAATCATGATGATATATATCTACAAAGAAAGATATACACACAAAATAGTTACAAAAGGAAAGAACAAGATATCCACAAGGAAATCGTAAATATACCAATAATATATTTGCTTGAAAGCATAGCACATGGCTAGATATGGTCTTATTGTATATAAATGAATTCCTACTACACAACCATCAAAGACATCACAACTAGTAATATGAGATCATCGTTGAAATGCTTTGAGAAAGGAAACAAGTATCACAACATGGAATAAATATCATGCTAAGATGCAACCTACACAAGGTTGAAAGCAAGGAAGAATGCATGAAGAGATACTTGTTACCGAGATATCATTGGAAGGATGAAGTAGATACCAATTAAAGGTATATAGTAGTTCATTGATCATCCTAGCTTGTCTCCAATAAGTACATGGTGACACCACCTTCCTTGTGAGTGAGCCGAGCGTCCAATGCATCTCCAATTGTTCCTAGAACAACAACACAAACAAAATGGTACCGAAACTCATTGGGACCAAAGAGTTAGAGAACCAACAATACATAGGACAAACTCCAAAAACAAATGTGCATATAGATACGAAAATGAATTTCATGCACATCTCATCCAATTTGAGACTTGGTGGAGTTTCCCCTATAAATTGGGTCAAAGAAAGAAAGCATGCCAAAGATACTACATGAAATTAATATGCATGCTCAAGACTTTCAAGAACCGATACCAAAAGACAAAGAAAAACCATGTGAAGAAATGATACCAAATGAATAAATCATCACTTGGAGGATATCATTAAACGATACATCAAAGAATGAGTTATCCATTGATACACAAAAAGAAAGATGTCAAACTCCCAAAAGAGAGAATGGTTCCAAACAAACCAAGTGCTCTACAAAGTTTCATGATGGCACAAAGTACCAAAAGAAATGATTTGCATTCCACCAACACACACTTGAGAAGCATAAGCTTGAGTCTCTTGGGAAGAGGCTTTTCTTCAACTTGAGGTTGAGCATGAGAATGTACTTGTGGATGCTTCCCTTGTTGCTTGTCACTAATGGGTTTCTTCTTCAATTGGCAAGATCTAACATGATGCCCTTCAATTTTGCACTTGAAGCAAATAATCTTGGTCGAATTCTTGCCTTGTTCTTGGCCCTTCTTCTTGATCATCTTGGACCTCTTCTTCTTATTAGAGTTGAATCCAAGTCCACCTTTGTCATTGGGGGATTTTTGCACACTCAAGATATTGTTGAGTGTGGATTTCCCTTCATGACTCTTTTCCTAGTCTTTCTTCAAAGAAGTGACTTGGGCCTTGAGCTCTTTGATTTCCTCTACATGGTTAGTCTCAACACAAGTACTAGAGGAAGTATAAGCTTCATCATTAGAGCAACAAGGAAAGGAAAGCAATTCATCACAAGATGTACCAACATTGTGAGTAGATGAATTACAAGGACTAGCACATGGCAATATAGCATTTTGACTAGAATTAGTGCTAGTATCCACATGAGGCTCACTAGATGTTACCTTAGAAATCATGGCCTCATGAGATATCTTTAGCTCATTATGGGATACTAGAAGATCATCATGAGAGCTTGAGAGCTTTTCATGGTTTTCTTCCAATTTCCCATAATTGCTAGATAGCAACTCAAGTTGAGCCCGAAGCTCAACATTCTCCTTCAAAATGGATGCTTCACAAGTAATAGAGTTAGTATCCCAAGCATCATAATTAACAACACTAGGAGAGGACACCTTGGCAAGCTCTTTTAAGTAAGAAGTTTCAAGTTGAGCATGAGACTCGGTGAGTTTGATGAGCTCACCCTTGATGACCCTTGAGCCATTTTCGAGGTGCTCAAAATCCTCAAGGAGTCTAGCATGAGCAACTTCAAGCTTAGCATTTTTAGTTTTGAAATCATTGGCCACCTCGAGTGCTCTATCATGAGATTCCTTTATTCTAGATAATTCTATAGCAAAGGTCTCCTCAAGAGATTTGGATGAAGTTTGTTCATGTTCAAGAGCTTGAGATAGCTCCGCGATCTCATTTTCGTAATCACGCTCATGAGCTTCCATTTTCTCAATGGTGACCTCATGCTCCTCTAGATGAGATTCCAACTCCTCAATGTATTTCTTGCCTTCAATGGCAATAGACATGATTTCCATGAAGTTGGAACGAGCAAGTTTATTTTTGTGAAGAGCTTTAAAAATCATTTCCCCCTTAGTTTTTAAGGAGGCAACATTATCATTCTCTTCATCATAATCAACATCATCATCACTCTTGCCATCATCACAAGATATATTGGGATTCAAAGTGGGAGATACCTTTGAAGCCTTGGCCATAAGGCAAAATGCAATAGATGATGATGTAGGATCCATTGAAGCACCATTCAAGACGGCAGCTCCGTGAAGGCCGCACGGTCTTCGGCAAGGACCAGGGCCTTGCCGTCTAGCTCGGCCTTCCTCGCCCCCAATTCCTGCTCCAGCGTGCCTAGGCGGTCGTGGCGTTTCTTGAGCTTGGCCTCCCAGCCCTCGATGGCCGCCTCGCGAGCCTTCACGCCTTCTTCCTGCTCTTGGCGAAGGCGAACCTCTTTCGCGAGCTGATCCCGCAGGCCCTGCAGCTCGTCCTCCAGCGCCTTACAGCGACCACGGATGTCGACCACCTCTCTGAAAGTGCGTTATATCGACTAGAGGGGGGTGAATAGGCGATTTTTATGAAAGTCTTCAAAACGTGGAAGTTATGAAGACAAACAGAATAGACAAGCCTATCACTATGCAGCGGAAGTTAGATTACACAAGGCAAGCCATGGTCAAGTATTCAATATAGTGAAAGCATAGTGACAAACAACTTCAGTGTAATAAGGATCAGGTAGGAAGAAGTTATGAAGCCAAACAAATCATACAGTTAAGTTGTGAAGACAGAAGATAAAGCAAGCATGCAATGGCTTCACAATGTGTAACGGTAAGTAAAAGGAGGTGAAATGAAACCAGTGACATGCTGAAGACAATGATTTGTTGGACCAGTTCCAGTTGCTGTGACAACTATACGTCTGGTTGGAGTGGCTAGGTATTTAAACCAAAGGACACACAGTCCCGGACACCCAGTCCTGAACACGCAGCTCAGGACACCCAGTCCTCACCGTTTTCTCCTTGAGCTAAGGTCACAGACCTCGCCCAATCACTCTGTAAGTCTTCAAGGTAGACTCCCAAACCTTCACAGACTTCGTTCACCGGCAATCCACAATTTCTCTTGGATGCTCAGAACGCGACGCCTAACCGGCTGGAGGATGCACAGTCCTCAAGTGTAATAAGTCTTCAGATCACTCAGACAAGAAGACTTAAGTGATGCCCAATTTACTCTGGCTCTGGGTGGTTAGGGCTTTTCTCCTTGCTAGGAATTTTCTCTCAAAGGCTTCAAGGTGGGTTGCTCTCAAATGACAAAAGCCGTGCACTGAAATCTGAGCAGCCAACCATTTATGGTTGTAGGGGTGGACTATTTATAGCCACTTGGCAACCTGACCTGATTTGTCCAAAATGACCCTGGGTCACTAAGGAACTGACACGTGTACCAACGGTCGGATTTCGAACTCACACGGCAACTTTACTTGGGCTACAAGTAAAGCTGACTTGTCTGACTCTGGACAAGATTTTCTCTCATAGTCTTCGCTCGAAGACATAGGATTTGAATTAGGCATCACTTCAGTCATCCTGACTGGTTCTCTTGGACCCCACTTAACAGTACGGTGGTTCCTATGACACAACATAAATGAAGTAAAACTACGAAGGATCTAAGTCTTCGAGTTCCATAAGCTTCATAGGGAGTCTTCACATGTCATTGTCTTCAATATGAATATCTTCATAAACCACCATTGTCTTCAATGTCTTCGTACATTTTTAGGGGTCATCTTTGGTAGTGAAACCGATTCAATGAGGGACTTCTACCTGTGTTATCCTGCAATTCTCACAAACACATTAGTCCCTCAACTAGGTTTGTCGTCAATACTCCAAAACCAACTAGGGGTGGCACTAGATGCACTTACAATCTCCCCCTTTTTGGTGATTGATGACAAACTAGTTGAAGTTTTCAACGGGAACATAATTTGTGAGATTGTATATGAATAGTCTTCATAAGCTGCAAGGGCTCCCCTTGAAGATGTGCATATAAGTAATTTGCTTCTTGAATGCAAATGCACATGGCAGGTTGTACTTGTGGAGATCCACTTCAACTTATGATGACAATCCACTATGCATGTTAGAGTATACGAAGATAATGACATGCATAATGGAAAATGGACATCTGCAGAATGATCTATGTGCGGAATTTATTGTCGCACATGCGGAATTTATCTTCGCATAACAGAGTGACAAACAGGTAGCAGACGACCATCAAGGCTACGTGTTACAACTCAAAAAAGCAAATGTAACAAAAACGGGAGTTGTAAGCACGAAGCAAAATGTAGCAAAAGATGAAAGGCACCAGCCCATAGTGACCCGCTTGAAGACTATAAACATCATATGCTTCTCCCCCTTTTGTCAGTGATGACCAAAAAGGTTTGAAGACATAGAGTTTTCTACGCGTTCCCAGGCGCAGCAGGGTCGGTGGAGTTGGGTGGCGGTGCAGACGAGCTTGGTGCAGATTCGATGCGAGCTGAAGTAGGTGGAGGTGATGTAGCATCGTCTTCTTCTTCGATAATTCGGGCGGACACGGTGGCAGCAGAGGAAGAGAACTCTGAATCTTCAAGTGATGGTGTGCTTCGCATCACAGCTCTTCTAGGAGGTGTGGAGTCAAACTTGAATCGCTCTTTGAAGCCATCCTCTTGATGTTCAGCTTCAGTGCACATCATGGTGAGGCCTTTCCAAGTGCGGCGACAGGTTTCGTGTGTGACGAATGCATTCTTGGTGGCCAGATTTCTGATGCGATTGACGTCTTGCATGATACTTCTCATCTGCCTCTTGAGCCAGTCATGATGCCTATCTTGCTTTTGGTGAAGAGCCACAAGAAGTTCTCGGTCATTGAGTGCACGAGCGCGTTTCTTGGGTCTCGGTGCAGCTGTGCTGTCAGTGGCTTCAGTTGATGCAGGGGCACGTGTGGTGCCAGCCATTGGATACACTCTTGAGATGGCTTCAACACCTTCATCATTCTGAGTGAAGCTCTGGTGTTCTGCATTCTGAAGACTTAATGGTTGCTTGGCAGGCTCAGGATATATTGCTTCAGCAGAGGTGTCCACATCGGGTAAGAAGATCCTATGGTTGTGGGCTGAGGGCTGATAGGAGATAGCAGAGTGAAGCTTGATCAGCCTCATAACCCAAGGAGCATAAAACTTCAAACCAAAGAGATCTGAGCCAGACGCTGCAAGTTGGCGTATAAAGAGATCCTGTGCATTGAAGCATTTGCCATGCAGGATACAGAAGATGAGAGTCTTCATTGCACCTTCAACCTTGGCATATGGAGAGTGCCCCTTAATGGGCCATAGAGTCCGCCTGACGATGTGATATATGGTTCTGGGCAGGTACTCTAAGTCTTCAACAAAGAACTCAGTTGGATAAGGTGCATCATGAGGCAATGGCTTCATCATTCAGAGCATCTGACTCATATTTGGCTCAGGCCGCTGGAATATGCTCGCAATTGCTTCAGCATGGAGTTGGCAGCCTTCTTCGAAGAGTTCGCCAGGAGTGGGTAGGCCGGTAAGCTCAATGATATCGAATGCATTAGCTTCATGATGGACATTGCCGGTCATCCACTCCAGGACCCAAGTCTTCGGATCTCTGTTATAGCCTTTGATATGCAGGGTGGCATAGAACTGGAGCAGAAGCTCTTCATTCCAGTGCCCTTCATCGGTGATAAACGGCAGCAGACCCACTTGCTTGAAGCAATCCAGTGCTTCTTCCAGACCAGGCAGACCAGCAACAGCTTCAACCTCAAGGCGCTGGTGAGGAAAGATGCAGCCTTGGTTATATAGGATGCATGAATAATAGCTGCGTTGTGGGTAGCTCCAGAACCTATCTGATACAATCCGTTCCCTTGAATAAGGGTTCGTGGAGCTGTTGAAGAACGTGTTATCTGCCCTGAAGCTGTTGATGTTGAAGGAGCCAGGAGCTGATGCAGGACCTGGGAACCTTGGCAGTCGTGGGATCGGCTTCTGGACCTGGGGCTTGTGCGCAACATGATAGTTGAATTGTGGACCGGCAGCAGACTCAGGCACAGAAGGTTCAAGTGCAGTAGCTTCAGTGTCTCTTGAAGATGTTGTTGGGAAGGGCTCCACAATTGCTTCAGTGTTGGTTGTGGCAGCCTCAACGTTTTCAGCCTCAACACGTGTAGTGAGAGGGACGGATTCAGGTACGTTCTCCTAGAAAACTGCTTCTTGTTGGTGCGGGGGAGATGGAGCTTGAGGTTCTTCTTCAATATCTTTGGCGGATGCAGCCGGAATGTTGTCAGCAGCCTGAGCCCTTGGCCCTTTGCGAAGCCTACGGAATGTAGGCGACGCCGGTGGAGTTGCAGTGGGCTGGGGCTCATTATCTTCCTCCTGTGGGCGATCTGCCCACGATGCATCTTGTGTGATTGGTGTCAATGGACGACCAATGCTGATCAGTTTGCTTGTCTCAAGCTGAGGAAGGGCTGTATCACCTTTTACATTGTCTTGGAGACCAATGTCTTCAGCAGCGTTGGGGTCGCTGCTAGAATGTCTTCAGCGTGCGGAGCCTCTGTGAAAGCAGGCTCATGCACTGTCAACTGACGATCTTCGTCAGGATAGCGGACGGAGAGGGGTTCGACTATCAAGGGCTCTGTGGGAGCAGCCCAAGATTTCTTGGTCTTGCGCTTCTTGATGGTGGGGTCAGAAGGAGAGGCTTCAGAGTGTTTCCTCTTCCGAGCTTCAGCCTCTGCAGTCCGTGTCTTCTTGAGCTCTGAGGCGGTTGATCGACTCTTTGGCTTCGAGCCATTCGTTGCGGTGGGGAAGACAATCGGAGCAGTTTCTGACCTTGGCGCCTCTGGTTCAGTTACAACAGGCTTCTTTTTCTTCTTCGCGGCCATCTTGGGGTCGATGCCGGGACGCCCAAGTGCCTTGCGCTTCTCGGCCTCATTGTAGGCCTGCACGCAGCGATCAGCCAAAGTCTTCATGCGCTCTCACGAGCCTTGAGCTTCGGCACGCGTCTTCAGAAAGTTCTCTTTCAGCTCGTGCAACATGATCTTGAAGTTTCTTACTTCTTGCACGCTGAGCTTGGCCACATGCTTCTTGAACTGAGCCTTTTCGAAATCAATTTTCTGCTTCTGTTCAACAATGCGCTGGGCTATTGCAAGTTCTGAAGCAATTGTGCCTTGAAAGGCAACGCTGAGGCCTATTGGCAGCTGCACATCGTTGAAGCTGATGTCCGGTGAGGTAAACCATTCATCGATGAAGTTGTGGATGATGGCGACATCAAACAGAGGCAGATTGTTGAAGATTTCAGCCTCCTCCTTGCTCTTGATGAGCTGCTCAAGAGCATCATCTCCAAGATCTTCATCGCTTGAAAGATCAATGGTTTCGCAACGCAGAATGGCAGCAGCTGTGAGCTCTTTGCCTATGTGTGGCTGAGGCTTCTTGGCTTCTTGGGGCTTGGAGACTCGTGATAAGTCTTCAGACTGCACACTGGCTTCAGGAGGTGCAGTTGCCAATGGCTTCGCTCTGGAGATTTTGGGAGAAGCGGCTAGCTTTGAAGCTTTTGGCTTCTTCGTCTGCTTCGGCTTCGGTGCAGCAGGAGCGTCATCAGACTCAGTGTCTGCTGGAGGGTCATTCACGGCAGTCCCTTGGACTAGAATGCGAGTGATGAGGCCTACGAGATTGGCATACGGCCCGATGATATTGGGATTGGCGTCGCGTGTGCCATCTGCCCTTGGTTCAGAGGGACCAGGGTTGAAGTCCAACCCCAGCTTCTTCTTGTTTTGCTTCGCAGAGTTCTGAGCAAATTAGAAGTTGCGCTTGAACAGATTGTCATCGCGACACCAGAGAAGTGATGATGGATGTGCTTCAGCTGGCTGTGGTCCTCTGACCATGCATGGATAGAAGCCTTGAGCAATGGCTTCGTCTCTGGACCGGGGTACGAGATTTTTGTATAATATGTCTCCCCACGGTCTCTTGATGGTGCACTTTTCTGCATATTCCTGAGTGACGAAGCGGTATTGGAACCACTGCTCTGCCCAATATCTTCGAATCCATTGGATTCGTGTCTTGCATTGACCATAGCTCTCTTCAGGATCAGTTTTGTACATTTCTGCCAATTCATCAGGCAGATCTTTGGACGTTCCACCACGTCTCTGTCTGCCTCCCTTCCTGGCTGCTGTTTCTGAAGCCATGAATCTTAGCTTGGAAGGCTTCAAGATGTTCAAAGTCTTCAAAGGCTTCCTTTTGCTTGACCAACAAGAACTGGCTTCAGGAGAGTTGATGTGATGCTGCAAGTACACTGCAAATGAATGCAGACTATGAGAACCAAAGGATTCTCCCACGGACATGTACCTGTGACAGCATTAAGGTGCGAGGGAAGGGGAAGAGGTCATATGCATTCTCAGAAGACTTTTGAAGATAAATCGGTTTAGAAGACATTGACCTCATCATGCGAAGACATTCACTCATAGATAAGGAGTTGGTTCCAGATTTGTACGAACCCACAGATTAGTACAAGTGAGGAATCTAACTACTTCATGATGCACAAGTGAATATTCTAGGCAGGTTATGAGATGCAGATTGAGAGAGATGTAACTTGTGAGAGCAGAAACTTATTATGGCAGTAGGTGACTGAACTATGGGATCAAAAGAGGCTGTAAAAAGAGGTTTTATTTACCACACTTGGAACTGCTAGACGAAGTGGGAGTTGAGGCCGAGCAGTTCGATCCTCCGTGCCCTAACTTGGCGACGGAAGACACCTACGGCGACGGCGGAGAGAGCGATGTCCGCTGTCGGCGTGAAAACGGCGTCGGAGAGGTTGCGGCAGTGAAGCGCTTCGTCGCCGGCGTCGTCGAGAGCTAGCGGTGGCGCTAGGGTTCGTGCGAGGGTGGAAGAAGAGATAATGACCGCAGTGAATCGTGTATTTATAGGGATAGAGGCGGCACTGCGCTATTACTCAGGTGCCCCTGGCGATTCGCATCTGAACAGCACGTGGCCATCATGCGGTATTTTGGGGGCAGTTCCACATCCCACGCACGCCTTGATTGTCGGGTGTCGTTCCTACTTCTCCGGATTTCTTGTTGATGAAAAGCATTGAAAATGGTTTTAAAGTTTGTCTCTGTGTCTTCTGCTGACAAGGATGCAGTGAAGACATTCGACAGTTTCAATAGAATGCATACGACTTGGAGAGATAGAGTTTGAGGTAGGAAGCATGGAGAGGTTAGGGTCCGATCACATTCACTTAGTTCAAAAGATTCAAACAAGAAGACATAGCTATAAGTGAATGCTGTAGAGGACAAAACACCAGTACATATATATATATATATATATATATATATATATATATATCTATATAATTAACGCAGTGAAGATAATCATGAAGACAAATTGATTGAAGCCAAACCAAATGTGAAGACATTGCGAGGTAATGCCATGAGTGAAACACTTCAAATAGAACATTTGGTGGTGGCGTTACCCACCGTATAGGAAGTATTAGACTTAGACACGACGCACAATTATCATGGTGCTCCGAAGTCAAATTCCATGTTAATGTATTCACACTTAGAATGTATGTCTTCATTGATTGAAGATATACATTACTTCGTGTGTTGCACATCTAAGTCATCAACATGCATAAGTGTTAGGATGTGTGCCTGATCACAGGACATTTGAGGATTCCAAGATATTTAGCTCACACCGTAACTTGCAAAATCTCTTCTCATCCAAGGGCTTGGTGAAGATATCTACCAATTGCTCTTCAGTGTTGACGTGTATGATATCAATATCTTCCTTTGCAACATGATCTCTGAGAAAATGATGACGAATTTCAATGTGCTTTGTCTTCGAGTGCTGAACTGGGTTGTTGGCGATCTTGATGGCGCTTTCGTTGTCGCAGTAAAGTGGCACTTGCTTCAGATGAATGCCATAATCCTTGAGGGTTTGCTTCATCCATAGAAGCCGAGCGCAGCAGGATCCAGCAGCAATGTATTCAGATTCAGTAGTGGAGAGAGATACACAGTTCTGCTTCTTTGAAGACCAACATACAAGTGATCGGCCCAGAAAGTGACATGTGCCTGACGTGGACTTCCGATCAACCTTGTCACCAGCGTAATCAGCATCCGAGAATCCAACCAGATCAAACTCTGAGCCCTTTGGATACCATAACCCTAGAGTTGGGGTGTGAGCCAAATATCGAAGAATTCGCTTCACAGCTAAGTGATGCGACTCCTTTGGTGCCGCTTGGAATTGAGCACACATGCAAACACTGAGCATAATATCTGGCCTAGATGCACATAAATAAAGCAAAGAACCAATCATGGAGCGGTATACCTTTTGATCGAACTCTTTACCATTGTCGTCGGGACCCAAATGATGTTTGGCTGGCATTGGTGTTGTGAAGCCTTTGCAGTCTTGCATACCGAACTTCTTCAGGCACTCTTTAAGATATTTCTCTTGAGATATGAAAATGCCGTTGCGTTGTTGCCGTATTTGAAGACCGAGGAAGAACTTCAGCTCCCCCATCATGGACATCTGATATTGCTCTTGCATCATATAGCCAAACTCTTCATTGTACTTCTGATTTGTGCAGCCGAAGATAATGTCATCCACATATATTTGGCACACGAACAGTTCACCATCATATGTCTTCGTGAAGAGTGTGGGATCTAAGGAACCAGGTATGAAGCCTTTTCTCTTCAGGAAGTATTTGAGTGTATCATACCAGGCCCGAGGGGCTTGTTTGAGGCCGTACAGTGCCTTATTGAGCTTGTACACCATGTCAGGATGTTTTGGATCTTCAAACCCTGGTGGTTGTGCGACATACACTTCTTCTTCAATTTTGCCATTGAGAAAGGCATTCTTCACATCCATTTGATACAGAATTATGTTGTGATGATTTGCATAGGCCAGCAGTATGCATATGGCTTCAAGTCTAGCCACAGGAGCAAATGTTTCATCGAAGTCAATGCCTTCCACTTGAGTATATCCTTGAGCAATGAGGCGAGCTTTGTTTCTGATGATCTGTCCATGCTCATCTTGCTTGTTGCGGTATATCCATTTTGTGCCTATTATGTTATGCTTCCGTGGATCAGGACGCTTAACCAGTTCCCATACATTGTTCAGCTCAAACTGTTGAAGCTCTTCTTGCATAGCTTGAATCCATTCAGGTTCCATAAAGGCTTCTTCAACTTTCTTGGGTTCTGAGATTGAGACGAATGCGAAGTGCCCACAGAAATTTGCCAATTGAGTTGCCCTTGAACGAGTGAGGGGACCAGGTGCATTGATGCTATCAATTATTCTGTCAATCTGCACTTCATTGGCAACACGAGGATGTATAGGGCGAAGACTTTGCTCTTGCTGATCTGTGTTGTCATTTGGAGGTATATCTTCAGGCTGAGTATTGTCTTCATGTGGATCAGGTGCTGAGAATTCATGAGTGATGCCCAATGTATCAAGATATGTGTCAAGGCCAGTGTTCTTGAATTCAGTGCCATTGTCACTTCTGATGTGCTTTATCTTGGCACCATAATTGTTCATGGCTCGATTTGCGAAGCGTCTGAAGACATCCTGCACTTCAGTCTTGAAAAGGATTGTGTGCACCCAAGTATATCTAGAATAATCATCAACAATTACGAAGCCATAGAGACAAGCAGTAGTGGAAAAGGTTGAGTAGTGAGTGGGACCAAAAAGATCCATATGAAGCAATTCGAAGGGTCGAGTAGTGGTCATGATTATCTTCGAAGGATGTTTTTCCCTTGTCATCTTCCCTGCTTCACAGGCACCGCATAAGTGATCTTTCTTGAACTTGATGCCCTCGATGCCTATGACATGCTTCTTCCTTTCAAGGGTGTGAAGATTCCTCATGCCAGCATGTCCAAGCCTCCGATGCCAAAGCCAGCATTCTGAAGCCTTTGCCAAAAGGCACACTGCAAGTTGTGGCCCTGCCGAGAAATCTACCACATACAGATCATCTTTCCGATACCCTTCAAACACTAGAGACTTGTCAGATTCCATTAGTACCAGGCAACGATATTTTCCAAATATTACGACCATATTCAAATCGCAAAGCATTGAGACAGACATTAAGTTGAAGCCAAGGGATTCAACAAGCATGACTTTATCCATGTGTTGATCCTTTGAAATTGCAACTCTACCTAGACCCAATACCTTACTTTTACCAGTGTCAGCAAATGTGATGTGACTCTTGTCGGATGGACGTAAGGTTGAGTCCATAAAGAGCCTTCTTTTGCCAGTCATGTGATTTGTACACCCACTGTCAATAATCCATTCTGAAGACTCTGAAGACGCTGGTGTCGTACCCTACAGTGCAGTTAGGGGGATAGGCTTCACGAAGAGAATTGTGAAGCAAAAACATTTGACGAACCAGTGGGTTATGAAAACTTAGATCCAGATTAGAACTAATAGGGAGAGTTGCATGCGATTCAGGAATGAAATACATAGTGATACCATTAGGGCATTTTATCTTGCGCCCTGCAAGATTTTTAAGGTCCCCAGCAATAGCGTCAGAAGATTTTGTTTTTCTGCTGGAGACCTTTCCCTGCAAAAGAGAGTTAAGCTTTCTTAACCACCCACATCCTCAAGGGTGGCTTAGAAGCAATAAGTCTGAGTGCAGCATCTGAGAACTTTGGCTTTGGAGCCCTAGCAAACAGTCTAGCAGGGGGGCAATAGGCAGAATAGTTCTTATTCATATGAACATGGCGGTTTGATGAACCGTTCTCATATTCATATGCCTGATTATGGTTTCCCTGCAAAACATTTGCGTTAGTGCGACTCTGGTGAGTCTTCTGTCTGTATGAAGCCTTTGGACCATATGAAACCTTTGGTCTGAGGTTTGTCTTCTTCATGTGAGGTGTCATGAAGACATTCACAGGAAGATTTTCCAGACATGTTTTCGGAACCCAGATCTTCTTCATAGGAGACCCATTCCTGAAGTTAGTACCAATGTACCTGGCAAACACTTCACCATTCTGATTCTTAAACAGTTTATAGTTTGCATCAAAGGATTCATCAATGATAATGGGGTTAGCACAAGTGAAGCCAGATAAATTTGATGGATCGGCTGAGGATTCCTTTGCAGCAACCCATGTGGTTTTGGGGTACTGCTCAGGTTTCCAGTAAGAGCCATCTACATTTATTTTCCTTGTGAACCAACACCCTCTTTCCTAGGGTTTCGGTTCAGAATCTGCTTCTTAAGGACATCACACAATGTCTGATGCCCTTTAAGACTTTTGTACATCCCTGTTTCAAGCAATGTCTTCAACCTAGCATTCTCATCAGCAATAGTAGTGGTATCCTCAGCAGAGGGGTTAGTTACCACTTCAACAGTTGAAGATATTGCAACAGCAGTAGCAGTGGAACATTCAGCAACAGAGGTAGCATTATCACGCTCAATGCATTTAAGGCATGGTGGTTCAAATCCTTCCTGAGCGTAACTGATTTGTTCGGCTCGAAGTGACTCGTTTTCCTTTTGAAGATCTTCATGATCCGCTCTCAACTTCTCAAGATCTTGCTTCTTTTGAAGATAATCATAGGAAAGCTTTTCATGAGTAGTTGAGAGAGTCTCAAGACGATCTTCAAGTTCCTAATACTTAACATGAAGATTTTTTATGTCTTCAATTAAGGATTCAGAACGAGTCATTTCAGCACCCAACAGATCATCGCTTCTGTCTAACAGTTTTTGAATATGTTCCATAGCCTTTTGTTGTTCAGTTGCAATTTTAGCAAGTGTTTTGTAGCTGGGTTTTGAATCACAATCAGAGTCATCGTCACTGGATGTTTGATAGTGAGTAGTGCGTTTGGTTACCTTGGCACCACGGGCCATGAAGCAGTAGGTAGGAGTGGAGTCGTCCTTGTCATTTGCATCGGTGTTGGTGATGAGGTCATTGTCTTCAGTGTTGAAGATGGACTTGGCGACGTATGCTGTAGCCAGACTCGCAATGCCAGTATCAGACTCCTACTCAGACTCCACCTCTGCCTCCTCAGAAGCGGATTCCTCCTCTGAATCCATTTCCTTGCCAACAAACGCACGAGCCTTGCCAGTTGAGCTCTTCTTGTGTGACGAAGACTTTGAGGAAGACTTGGATGACGACTTTGAGTATTTCTTCTTCTTCTTCTTCTTCTTCTTCTTCTTGTTGTCGTCAGAGTCATATTCCTTGCTCTTCTTCTTCTTTCTGTTCTCATTGTCCCACTGTGGACACTCAGAGATGAAGTGTCCAGTTTTCTTGCACTTGTGACATGTTTTCTTCTTGTAGTCATGAGCAGAAGCTTCATCATTCCTTGAGCTTGATCGTGAAGACTTTTTGAAGCCTTTCTTCTTGGTGATTTTCTGGAACTTCTTCACTGGCATTGCAAGTTCCCTTCCAATGTCTTCAGGATCATCAGAGCTGCTGTCAGATTCTTCTTCAGATGAGGACACATCTTTTGCCTTCAAGGCACGAGTTCGCCCATAGTTTGGACCGTAGATATCTCTTTTCTCAGAAAGCTGAAACTCATGTGTGTTGAGCCTCTCAAGTATGTCAGACGGATCGAGTGTCTTGAAGTCTGGACATTCTTGAATCATCAGGGCTAGGATGTCAAACAAACTGTCAAGTGATCTCAGCAGCGTCTTGATGATTTCATGTTTGGTGATCTTAGTGGCGCCGAGGGCTTGAAGCTCATTTGTAATGTCAGTGAGCCGGTCAAATGTGTGCTGGACATTCTCATTGTCATTTCGCTTGAAGTGGTTGAAGAGGTTGCGAAGAACACTGATTCTCTGATCTCTCTGGGTTGAGATGCCTTCATTGACTTTGGAGAGCCGGTCCCAGACTAGCTTGGATGTCTTCACGGCACTCACACGGCCGTACTGTCCCTTAGTCAGATGACCACAGATGATATTCTTGGCAGTAGAGTCCAGTTGGGTGAACTTCTTGACATCAGCAGCAGTGACACCTTCTCCAGCCTTGGGAACGCTGTTTTCGACGACATACCATAGGTCAACGTCAATGGCTTCAAGATGCATGCGCATCTTATTCTTCCAGTAGGGATATTCAGTTCCATCAAAGACGGGGCACGCAGCGGAGACTTTAATTATCCCTGCAGTCGACATAGCTAAAACTCCAGGTGGTTAAACCGAATCACACAGAACAAGGGAGCACCTCGCTCTAATACCAATTGAAAGTGCGTTATATCGACTAGAGGGGGGGTGAATAGGCGATTTTTATGAAAGTCTGCAAAACGTGGAAGTTATGAAGACAAACAGAATAGACAAGCCTATCACTATGCAGCGGAAGTTAGATTACACAAGGCAAGCCATGGTCAAGTATTCAATATAGTGAAAGCACAGTGACAAACAGCTTCAGTGTAATAAGGATCAGGTAGGAAGAAGTTATGAAGCCAAACAAATCATACAGTTAAGTTGTGAAGACAGAAGATAAAGCAAGCATGCAATGGCTTCACAATGTGTAACGGTAAGTAAAAGGAGGTGAAGATGAAACCAGTGACATGCTGAAGACAATGATTTGTTGGACCAGTTCCAATTGCTGTGACAACTGTACGTCTGGTTGGAGTGGCTAGGTATTTAAACCAAAGGACACACAGTCCCGGACACCCAGTCCTGAACACGCAGCTCAGGACACCCAGTCCTCACCATTTTCTCCTTGAGCTAAGGTCACACAGACCTCGCCCAATCACTCTGGCAAGTCTTCAAGGTAGACTCCCAAACCTTCACACACTTCGTTCATCGGCAATCCACAATTTCTCTTGGATGCTCAGAACGCGACGCCTAACCGGCTGGAGGATGCACAGTCCTCAAGCGTAATAAGTCTTCAGATCACTCAGACAAGAAGACTTAAGTGACGCCCAATTTACTCTGGCTCTGGGTGGTTAGGGCTTTTCTCCTTGCTAGGAATTTTCTCTCAAAGGCTTCAAGGTGGGTTCCTCTCAAACGACAAAAGCCGTGCACTGAAATCTGAGCAGCCAACCGTTTATGGTTGTAGGGGTGGACTATTTATAGCCACTTGGCAACCCGACCTGATTTGTCCAAAATGACCCTGGGTCACGAAGGAACTGACACGTGTACCAACGGTCGGATTTGGAACTCACACGGCAACTTTACTTGGGCTACAAGTAAAGCTGACTTGTCTGACTCTGGACAAGATTTTCTCTCATAGTCTTCGCTCGAAGACATAGGATTTGAATTAGGCATCACTTCAGTCATCCTGACTGGTTCTCTTGGACCCCACTTAACAGTACGGTGGTTCCTATGACACAACATAAATGAAGTAAAACTACGAAGGATCTAAGTCTTCGAGTTCCATAAGCTTCATAGGGAGTCTTCACATGTCATTGTCTTCAATATGAATATCTTCATAAACCACCATTGTCTTCAATGTCTTCGTACATTTTTAGGGGTCATCTCTGGTAGTGAAACCGAATCAATGAGGGACTTCTACCTGTGTTATCCTGCAATTCTCACAAACACATTAGTCCCTCAACTAGGTTTGTCGTCAATACTCCAAAACCAACTAGGGGTGGCACTAGATGCACTTACACTCTCCCAGGGCTGCATCGCGAGCAGCCTTCGCCTCAAGGACGGCCTGCTTCTCCTCGTCGCATGCCGTCGAGGCCTGGACCAGCGCCGCCCGAATCGAAGCGTCGGAGCGAACCCATCCAGAAACCAGCTCCAAGCGCCCGACCACCGGGCGAGGGTCGGAGCCGAGAAGATCCTGCCGTTGCCGGTCTAGCTCAGCAACAGCGCGGTCCAGAACGGCGGAAGGAGTCGGAGAGATAGCAGTCGGTGGAGTAGGAGGAGAAGGCGGCAGCACGGCCGCAGCATCCTGAGGCAGAGTCTGCCGCGCCCCGACAGTTGTAGCAGCAGCGGTAGACGGGAGCACCTCGGGAGCCACTTGGGCCGTGGGGGCTGAGCTCGCCCCAGCCGGCTCAGTCAGGCCCCGCGAGGACGACCGGGCGGGAGAAGCTTGTGCGTCGTGGTCACCTTCCTTCAGGGGCACTATCACGAACGGAACGTAAGGAGCCCCCTTTGACTTCTTTGCTGCGGGCGCCAACCTATCCAAAGATGCGGACGTCAAGCCTCAGAAGCAGAGCAAGAGATAAAGACAAGAATCAAATGCTTACGGGTCGTCGCCAGTGAGCTCAAGCGGCCTCCGGCCAAATTTGAAGCCTGAAAGCAGCCTGGAAGGGTCAACCTCGGGAAGCTTGGAGGCAGAAGGTGCGTTTGCGGTTCGCCCCGGGGCCGGGGGAGACCCGCGGGAGATCAGCCCGGTCCTGTCCTTCTTCGGGATCATGGGCGAGCTCCCGCCGTCCTGCTCGTCAGTCTTCATCGTCATCCTCGCCGTCATCGTTCGGAGAGAGGCGGAGAACGCGGGACCTACGCCGGGGGAGGGGAGCCCTCGACTCTCCGTCAGTCGCCTTGGAGTCAGGCCCTTTTCCGCGCTCCCCTCCTTCTTCCTCTTCGCTGGAGTCGCCGGAGGGCACGTCCACCGGTCCCTCGGGAGCCTCCAGGGGCACGGGCGCTTCCCCGTTGAAGACGGGCATGGACTTCACTACCCGCTCCCAGTCGTCGCGGAGGAACAAGGGCGTAGGAGCGCCCTCCAACCTCGCCACATTGCCCCCGACCAGAGATTGGAGAATCGCAGCTAAGTCTCCGTCGGCCCAGGCCGCGGGGCTCAGACGGGGCCTCCACATTGGAAGCGAGTACTGCCGAAGCGGAGCCAGCTGGTGCTCCAGGAACTCCCTTAGCAACGACGCGCCGGTCAGCTTCGCTGCCGCCATGTCGGCCGGCCTCAGATCCGCGTCCATCTTCTCCAACACCATCTTCGCGCAGGGATCCGTGAGCTCCGCTCGACCCCAGTTGCTGGAGCTTGTGGGCTGCTCGGTGGGCAAGATCAGCCGAGGGTGGATGCGCTCAGCGTCCACCAAGACCCACTTGCTCCTGAAGCCCTCAATCCTCTTCCCAGAGTTCGAGATGGCAATGGCGCCACCGTACGCGACGAAGCTCGCGCACGCGGAAGCAGGACCGCGAGAGGTCCGGCGGTAGAAGTAGTGGCGCAGCAAGGCCACTGAGGGCTGCACCCCGACGTGGGCCTCGCAATAATAAGCAAAGATCGCGAGGAGAAGAACGGAGTTGGGATGGAGATGCAGAGCCCGCAGCTTGTAATGGCGGAGGACAGAGAAGAAGAACTCGGAGAAGGGAGGCACCAGGCCAGCAACAATGGCACTTACGAAGAGTGGATAGAAGGTGCTCCTCTGACCCTCAAGGGTGGCGGAGCCGGCCTTGAACACCATCGCCCCGTCGATGCCTCGTGCCGTCGCTATCCGGTGCAACCGGGCAAGGCCTGCCTCCGACACGTTCGGGGGGTCCAGGGCAGATGAGTACCAAGCTGCGGCCGGGGGCTAGCGAGGCGCCATGGCTTCCTGGGTCGCACGGTCAGAGCAGATCTGGAGATTTCGGAGGAAGGAAGGAGAAGCGCAGGAAAGGGGATCTGAACAGCAACCAAGGAAAGCAAGAAGAAGGGCCTAGGTGGACGCCACTCCCTTATCAACTCGCGCGGCTGCTAAGGCGCCCACGTCCAGTCAACCGCCACGCGGCGCCCAAGGCCACAGGCTGTTAGGGCCCGCGGCACTTCGCTCTTGCCCTTCCGCCTCCCTGCACGGCCAAGTCCGGGCGCGCCTTGGGCCTGGGGGCTACTGTCGGCGTTCTGGGAATGGGGGTCCCTAGACTTGCCTGCCTGCGGCTTGCGGCGTGGCTCAAAGGGGGGCCCAGCACGACCCATCTTCACCAACGCAAACTCAAGACCCTCGTGAGGGGCCAAGCCTCGCGGGGCAGACGACACGGAGCTTCATCAGGCACGGCCTCGTCAGGCTGGCTAACGAGGAGGCGGAGAGATCAAGGCAGGGTACCTCGCGAGGTGCCCGTGACGCAAGCCATGACGTCTCAGGGCGCCAGGCAGGTGCCAGCCCACGCAGCGTCCTCCTTTCCTCCTTGGTGCAAAGGGGGCAAGCACAGCCGCGGAGTACCGAGGCGTCAGGCAAAGGTTGCCATTTCGGTGCAACGAGACCAAGACCTGGAGGACTACGAGACGGAGGTCAGCGTGGAGCCCAAGACGGCGTCATCACCAGAGCTTTGCGCAGGCAAAGACTTATTTTGTCAAGATAGCTGATACTTGCTGTTCCCTTTCAAATTAGCCCGGCATTGTTGGCTACCTTCCCGCTCAATATTTGGGAAGAGGACCAGGGCCACTATAAATAGGACCAGCCACCCACAGAGCAAGGGGGGTTTTTTTGGTAGGAAGAAAGAGGCTCGTTAGAGAGGCTAGAAGCAGATAGAAAGAGAGAGAGAAAGGTGGCTGAACTCCTCCCATCAGTTCATCGCCCCAGCCAAGAACAGACCCTCGCGAGGCTGTTCTTCCTTGTATTGTTCGTCATCATCAGCCCAAGAGGCAATCCACACACCACACACTGGAGTAGGGTATTACACCACAACGGCGGCCCGAACCAGTATAAACCCTGTGTCCCTTGTGTTGTTCTTTTCATAGCTTCGATCCTAGCGTGGCAGAGGGGCGCGGGTAGGTAGGAGGCGAAATCTCTGCGCGCACCCCAGTGTTCAAACCTCAAGGGTCTGCCGGAACCCGAAATCCGACAGGCTCCACTACTGATCAACTGGAAACGGAACAACATAACGAACACGATCTTGATTGACCTCCTCCTTAAGCTCGATTGCGTCACCTGCATGGTATCATCGGCACCTGCAATCTGGTTTTGGAAGTAATCTGCGAGTCACGGGGACTCAGCAATCTCACACCCTCGCGATCAAGACTATTTAAGCTTATGGGTAGGTAAAAGGTATGTGAGGTGGAGCTGCGGCAAGCACTAAGCTTATATGGTGGCTAACTTACACAAATGAGAGCGAGAAGAGAAGCAAAGCACGGCCACGAACAAGAAGTGATCCTGAAACAACTTACGTTCAAACATAACTCCAACACCGTGTTCACCTCTCGGACCCCGCCGAGAAGAGACCATCACGGCTACACACACGGTTGATGCATTTTAATTAAGTTAAGTGTCAAGTTTTCTACAACCGGACATTAACAAATTCCCATCTGCCCATAACCGCGGGCACGCCTTTCGAAAGGTCAAAACCCTGCAGGGGTGTCCCAACTTAGCCCATCACAAGCTCTCACGGTCAATGAAGGATATTCTGTTGGAAATATGCCCTATAGGCAATAATAAAATGGTTATTATTGTATTTCCTTGTTCATGATAATTGTCTATTGTTCATGTTATAATTGTGTTATCTGAAAATCGTAATACATGTGTGAATACATAGACCACAACATGTCCCTAGTGAGCCTCTAGCTGACTAGCTCGTTGATCAATAGATGGTTACGGTTTCCTGACCATGGACATTGGATGTCATTGATAACGGGACCACATCATTAGGAGAATGATGTGATGGACAAGACCCAATCCTAAGCATAACACAAGATCGTGTAGTTCGTCTGCTAGAGATTTTCTAAGTGTCAAGTATCATTTCCTTAGACCATGAGATTGTGCAAGTCCCGGATACCGTAGGAGTACTTTGGGTGTACCAAACGTCACAACGTAACTAGGTGGCTACAAAGTTGCACTATAGGTATCTCCAAAAGTGTCTGTTGGGTTGGCATGAATCGAGACTGGGATTTGTCACTCCGTATGACGGAGATGTATCTCTGGGCCCACTCGGTAATGCATCATCATAATGAGCTCAGTGTGACTAAGTAGTTGGTCATGGGATCATGCATTACGGAATGAGTAAAGTGACTTGCCGGTAACGAGATTGAACGAGGTATTGGGATACCGACGATCGAATCTCGGGCAAGTAACGTACCGATTGACAAAGGGAATTGAATACGGGATTGATTGAATCCTCGACATCGTGGTTCATTCGATGAGATCATCTTGGAATATGTGGGAGTCAACATGGGTATCTAGATCCCGCTGTTGGTTATTGGCCGGAGAGTTGTCTCGATCATGTCTGCATGGTTCCCGAACCCGTAGGGTCTACACACTTAAGGTTCGGTGACGCTAGGGTTGTAGAGATATAAGTATGCGGTAACCCGAAAGTTGTTCGGAGTCCCGGATGAGATCATGGACGTCACGAGGAGTTCCGGAATGGTCCAGAGGTAAAGATTTATATATAGGAAGACCAGTTTCGGCCACTAGGAAAGTTTCGGGGGTCATCGGTATTGTACCGGGGCCACCGGAAGGGTCCCGGCGGTCCACCGGGTGGGGCCACCTATCCCGCAGGGCCCCATGGGCTTAAGTGGGAAGGGAACCAGCCCTTGGTGGGCTGGTGCGCCCCCCTTGGGCCTCCCCCTGCGCCCAGGGTTGGAAACCCTAGGGGTGGGGGCGCCTCCACTTGGCTTGGGGGCCAAGCCACCCCCTTGGTCGCCACCCCGCATCTAGATGGGATCTAGAGGGGCCGGTGCCCCCTGGCCCCTATATATAGTGGAGCGGAGGGAGGACAGCCGCACCCAAGTCCCTGGCGCCTCCCTCTCCCTCTGTGACATCTCTCCCTCTCGTTGGTGCTTGGCGAGGCCCTGCCGAGATCCCGCTGCTTCCACCACCACGCCATCGTGCTGCTAGATCTCCATTAACCACTCCTCTCCCCTTGCCGTATCAAGAAGGAGGAGACATCTCTCCCAACCATACGTGTGTTGAACGCGGACGTGCCGTTCGTTCGGCTCTTGGTCATCGGTGATTTGGATCACGACGAGTACGACTCCATCAACCCCGTTCTCTTGAACGCTTCCGCTCGTCATCTACAAGGGTATGTAGATGCACTCCTCTTCCCTTCGTTGCTAGATGACTCCATAGATTGATCTTGGTGATGCGTAGAAAATTTTAAATTTCTACTACATTCCCCAACAGTGGCATCATGAGCTAGGTCTATGTGTAGTTTCTATGCACGAGTAGAACACAAGTTGTTATGGGCGTTGATTTTGTCAATTTACTTGCCGTTACTAGTCTTATCTTGATTCGGCGGCATCGTGGGATGAAGCGGCCCGGACCGACCTTACACGTACGCTTACGCGAGACTGGTTCCACCGACTGACATGCACTAGTTGCATAAGGTGGTTGGCGGGTGTCTGTCTCTCCCACTTCAGTCAGATCAGATTCGATGAAAAGGGTCCTTATGAAGGGTAAATAGAAATTGGCATATCACATTGTGGTTTGGGCGTAGGTAATAAATGTTCTTGCTAGAAACCTATAGCAACCACTAAAACTTGCAACAACAATTAGAGGACGTCTAACTTGTTTTTGCAGCATATACCGTGTGATGTGATATGGCCAAAAGGATGTGATGAACGATATATGTGATGTATGAGATTGGTCATGTTCTTGTAATAGGAATCACGACTTGCATGTCGATGAGTATGACAACCGGCAGGAGCCATAGGAGTTGTCTTAATTTATTTATGACCTGCGTGTCAACATAAACGTCATGTAATTACTTTACTTTACCGCTAACCGTTAGCCATAGTAGTAGAAGTAATAGTTGACGAGACAACTTCATGAAGACACGATGATGGAGATCATGGTGTATGCCGGTGACGACGATGATCATGGCGCCCCAAAGATGGAGATCAAAAGGAGCAAAATGATATTGGCCATATCATGTCACTATTTGATTGCATGTGATGTTTATCATGTTTTACATCTTATTTGCTTAGAACGACGGTAGCATAAATAAGATGATCCCTCACAATAATTTCAAGAAAGTGTCCCCCCTAACTGTGCACCGTTGCTAAGGTCCGTTGTTCCGAAGCACCACGTGATGATCGGGTGTGATAGGTTCTAACGTTCGCATACAACGGGTGTAAGCCAGATTTACACACGCAATACACTTAGGTTGACTTGACGAGCCTAGCATGTACAAACATGGCCTCGGAACACGGAATACCGAAAGGTCGAAAATGACTCGTATGGAAGATACAATCAACATGAAGATGTTCACCGATGATGACTAGTCCGTCTCACGTGATGATCGGACACGGCCTAGCTGAATCGGATCATGTATCACTTAGATGACTAGAGGGATGTCTATCTGAGTGGGAGTTCATTGAATAATTTGATTAGATGAACTTAATTATCATGAACTTAGTCTAAAATCTTTACAATATGTCTTGTAGATCAAATGGACCACGCTAATGTTGTCCTCAACTTCAACGCGTTCCTAGAGAAAACCAAGCTGAAAGACGATGATAGCAACTATACGGACTGGGTCCGGAACTTGAGGATTATCGTCATAGCTGCCAAGAAAGCATATGTCCTTGAAGCACCACTAGGTGAAGCACCACCCCAGCAAACCAAGACGTTATGAACGCTTGGCAGTCCCATGTTGATGATTACTCCCTGGTTTAGTGCGGCATGCTTTACAGCTTAGAACCGGGGCTCCAGAAGCGTTTTGAGCAACACGGAGCATATGAGATGTTCCAAGAGCTGAAAATGGTTTTCCAAGCTCATGACCGGGTCGAGAGATATGAAGTCTCCGACAAGTTCTACAGTTGTAAGATGGAGGAGAATAGTTCCGTCAGCGAGCACATACTCAAAATGTCTGGGTTGCACAACCGCTTGTCTCAGCTGGGAGTTAATCTCCCAGATGATGCGGTCGTTGACAGAATCCTTCAGTCACTCCCACCTAGCTACAAGAGCTTTGTGATGAACTTCAATATGCAGGGGATGGAAAAGACCATTCCCGAGGTATATTCAATGCTGAAATCAGCGGAGGTGGAAATCAAAAAGGAACATCAACTATTGATGGTGAATAAAACCACTAAGTTCAAGAAAGGCAAGGGTAAAAAGAACTTCAAGAAGGACAGCAAGGGAGTTGCCACGCCCGGTAAGCAAGCTGCCGGGAAGAAGCCAAAGAATGGACCCAAGCCCGAGACTGAGTGTTTTTATTGCAAGGGAAGTGGTCACTGGAAGCGGAACTGCCCCAAGTACTTAGCGGACAAGAAGGCCGGCAACACCAAAGGTATATGTGATATACATGTTATTGATGTGTACCTTACCAGTACTCGTAGTAGCTCCTGGGTAATTGATACCGGTGCGGTTGCTCATATTTGTAACTCAAAACAGGAGCTGCGGAATAAGCGAAGACTGGCGAAGGACGAGGTGACGATGCGCGTCGGGAATGGTTCCAAGGTCGATGTGATCACCGTCGGCACGCTACCTCTGCATTTACCTATGGGATTAGTTTTAAACCTCAATAATTGTTATTTAGTGCCAGCTTTGAGCATGAACATTGTATCAGGATCTCGTTTAATACGAGATGGCTACTCATTTAAATCCGAGAATAATGGTTATTCTATTTATATGAGAGATATGTTTTATGGTCATGCCCCGCTGGTCAATGGTTTATTCTTATTTAATCTTGAACATGATGTTACACATATTCATGGTGTGAATACCACAAGATGTAAGGTTGATAATGATAGTCCCACATACTTGTGGCACTGCCGCCTTGGTCACATTGGTGTCAAACGCATGAAGAAACTCCACTCAGATGGACATTTGGAGTCTCTTGATTATGAATCATTTGACACGTGCGAACCATGCCTCATGGGAAAAATGACCAAGACTCCATTCTCCGGAAGAATGGAGCGAGCAACCAACTTATTGGAAATCATACATACTGATGTGTGCGGTCCAATGAGTGTTGAGGCTCGCAGTGGCTATCATTATGTTCTCACCCTCACTGATGACTTGAGTAGATATGGGTATGTCTAGTTAATGAAACACAAGTCCGAGACCTTTGAAAAGTTCAAGGAATTTCAGAGTGAGGTTGAGAATCAACATGACAGGAAAATCAAGTTCTTGCGATCAGATCGTGGGGGAGAATATTTGAGTCACGAATTTGGCACGCTCTTAAGGAAATGTGGAATAGTTTCACAACTCACGCCGCCTAGAACACCTCAGCATAATGGTGTGTCCGAACGTCTTAATCTCACTCTATTGGATATGGTGCGATCTATGATGTTTCTTACCGATCTACCACTGTCATTTTGGGGTATGCTTTAGAGACGGCCGCATTCACTTTAAATAGGGCTCCGTCGAAATCCGTTGAGACGACACCGTATGAATTATGGTTTGGGAAGAAACCTAAGCTGTTGTTTCTAAAAGTTTGGGGATGCAATGCTTATGTGAAGAAACTTCAACCTGAAAAGCTCGAACCCAAATCGAAAAATGCGCCTTCATAGGATACCCTAAAGAAACTATTGGGTATACCTTCTACCTCAGATCCGAAGGCAAGATCTTTGTTGCCAAGAATGGATCCTTTCTAGAGGAAGAGTTTCTCTCGAAAGAAGTAAGTGGGAGGAAAGTAGAACTTGATGAAGTATTGCCTATTGAACCGGAGAGTGGCGCAGCTCAAGAAAATGTTCCTGAGGTGCCTGCACCGACTAGAGAGGAAGTTAATGATGATGATCATGAAACTTCAGATCAAGTTGCTACTGAACTTCGTAGGTCCACAAGGACACGTTCCGCACCAGAGTGGTACGGCAACCCTGTCCTAGAAATCATGTTGTTAGACAATGGTGAACCTTCGAACTATGAAGAAGCGATGGCGGGCCCGGATTCTGACAAATGGCTGGAAGCCATGAAATCCGAGATAGGATCCATGTATGAAAACGAATTATGGACTTTGACTAACATGCCCGATGATCGGCGAGGCATAGAAAATAAATGGATCTTTAAGAAGAAGACAAATGCGGATGGTAATGTGACCATCTATAAGGCTCGGCTTGTTGCTAAGTGTTATCGACAAGTTCAAGGGGTTGACTACGATGAGACTTTCTCACCCGTAGCGAAGCTGAAGTCCGTCTGAATCATGTTAGCAATTTCCGCATTCTATGATTATGAGATATGGCAAATGGACGTCAAAACAACATTCCTTAATGGTTTCCTTAAGGAAGAATTGTATATGATGCAGCCGGAAGGTTTTGTCGATCCTAAGAATGCTGACAAGATGTGCAAGCTCCAACGCTCAATCTATGGGCTGATGCAAGCATCTCGGAGTTGGAACATTCAATTTGATGAGATGATCAAAGCGTTTGGGTTTACACAGAGTTATGGAGAAGCCTGTGTTTACAAGAAAGTGAGTGGGAGCTCTGTAGCATTTCTCATATTATATGTGGATGACATACTATTGATGGGAAATGATATAGAATTCTTGGAAAGCATAAAGGCCTACTTGAACAAGTGTTTTTCAATGAAGGATCTTGGAGAAGCTGCTTATATATTAGGCATCAAGATCTATAGAGATAGATCGAGATGCCTCATTGGTCTTTCATAGAGTACGTACCTTGACAAGATATTGAAGAAGTTCAATATGGATCAGTCAAAGAAGGGGTTCTTGCCTGTGTTGCAAGGTACGAGATTGAGCACGGCTCAATGCCGGACCACGGCAGAAGATAGAGAAAAGATGAATGTCGTCCCCTATGCCTCGGCCATAGGGTCTATTATGTATGCCATGCTGTGTACCAGACCTGATGTAAACCTTGCCGTAAGTTTGGTAGGAAGGTACCAAAGTAATCCCGGCATGGAACACTGGACAGCGGTCAAGAATATCCTGAAGTACCTAAAAAGGACTAAGGATATGTTTCTCGTTTATGGAGGTGACGAAGAGCTCGTCGTAAAGGGTTACGTCGATGCTAGCTTCGACACAGATCTGGATGACTCCAAGTCACAAACCGGATACGTGTATATTTTGAATGGTGGGGCAGTCAGCTGGTGCAGTTGCAAGCAAAGTGTCGTGGCGGGATCTACATGTGAAGAAGAGTACATGGCAGCCTCGGAGGCAGCACAAGAAGCAATCTGGGTGAAGGAGTTCATTACCGACCTAGGAGTTATTCCCAATGCGTCGGGCCCGATGACTCTCTGCTGTGACAACACCAGAGCTATTGCCCTTGCCAAGGAGCCCAGGTTTCACAGGAAGTCCAGGCATATGAAGCGTCGCTTCAACTCCATTCATGAAAATGTTCAAAATGGAGACATAGATATTTGTAAAGTGCATACGAACCTGAATGTCGCAGATCCTTAACTAAACCTCTCCCTCGAGCAAAACATGATCAACACCAGAACTCTATGGGTGTTCGATTCATCACAATGTAACTAGATTATTGACTCTAGTGCAAGTGGGAGACTGTTGGAAATATGCCCTAGAGGCAATTATAAAATGGTTATCATTATATTTTCTTGTTCATGATAATTGTCTATTGTTCATGATATAATTGTGTTATCCGGAAATCGTAATACATGTGTGAATACATACACCACAACAAGTCCCTAGTGAGCCTCTAGTTGACTAGCTCGTTGACCAATAGATGGTTACAGTTTCCTGACCATGGACATTGGATGTCATTGATAACGGGACCACATTATTAGGAGAATGATGTGATGGACAAGACCCAATCCTAAGCACAACACAAGATTGTGTAGTTCGTTTGCTAGAGCTTTTCTAGGTGTCAAGTATCATTTCCTTAGACCATGAGATTGTCCAACTCCCGGATACCGTAGGAGTGCTTTGGGTGTACCAAACGTCACAACGTAACTGGGTGGCTATAAAGGTGCACTACAGGTATCTCCCAAAGTGTCTGTTGGGTTGGCATGAATCGAGACTGGGATTTGTCACTCCGTATGACGGAGAGGTATCTCTGGGCCCAATCGGTAATGCATCATCATAATGAGCTCAGTGTGACTAAGTAGTTGGTCATAGGATCATGCATTACGGAACGAGTAAAGTAACTTGCCGGTAACGAGATTGAACGAGGTATTGGGATACTAACGATCGAATCTCGGGCAAGTAACGTACCGATTGACAAAGGGAATTGAATACAGGATTGATTGAATCCTCGACATCGTGGTTCATCCGATGAGATCATCGTGGAATATGTGGGAGTCAACATGGGTATCCAGATCCTGCTGTTGGCTATTGGCCAGAGAGTTGTCTCGGTCATGTCTGCATGGTTCCCGAACCCGTAGGGTCTACACACTTAAGGTTCGGCGACGCTAGGGTTGTAGAGATATAAGTATGCGGTAACCCGAAAGTTGTTCGGAGTCCCGGATGAGATCCTGGACGTCACGAGGAGTCCCGGAATGGTCCGGAGGTAAAGATTTATATATAGGAAGACCAGTTTCGGCCAGCGGGAAAGTTTCGGGGGTCATCGGTATTGTACCGGGACCACCGGAAGGGTCCCGGGGGTCCACCGTGTGGGGCCACCTATCCTGGAGGGCCCCATGGGCTGAAGTGGGAAGGGAACCAGCCCCTGGTGGGCTGGTGCGCCCCCCTTGGGCCTCCCCCTGCGCCTAGGGTTGGAAACCCTAGGGGTGGGGGTGCCTCCACTTGGCTTGGGGGCCAAGCCACCCCCTTGGCCGCCGCCCCCCCCATCTAGATGGGATCTAGAGGGGCCGGCGCCCCCCTGGCCCCTATATATAGTGGAGGGGAGGGAGGGCAGCAGCACCCAAGTCCCTGGCGCCTCCCTCTCCCTCTGTGACACCTCTCCCTCTCGTTGGTGCTTGGCGAAGCCCTGCCGAGATCCCGCTGCTTCCACCACCACGCCGTCATGCTGCTGGATCTCCATAAACCTCTCCTCTCCCCTTGCTGGATCAAGAAGGAGGAGACGTCTCTCCCAACCGTACGTGTGTTGAATGCGGAGGTGCCGTCCGTTCGGCGCTTGGTCATCGGTGATTTGGATCACGACGAGTACGACTCCATCAACCTCGTTCTCTTGAACGCTTCCGCTCACGATCTACAAGGGTATGTAGATGCACTCCTCTTCCCTTCGTTTCTAGATGACTCCATATATTGATCTTGGTGATGCGTAGAAAATTTTAAATTTCTGCTACGTTCCCCAACATATTCCTTCTCCCAGGAAGACCCGATCAAACTCGGAATCCCGGTTACAAGACATCTCGACAATGGTAAAACTAAACCAGCAAAGCCACCCGAATGTGCCGACAAATCCCGATAGGATCTACACATATCTCGTTCTCAGGGCACACCGGATTGTCCAAGGTTCCGGTAGGCCAACCCAGAGTTGCCCCTGGTGGCCACCGGCAGCTGACAGGTTGGACCAACACTCAGAGGAGCATTGGCCCGAGGGTTTAAAATAAAGATGACCCTTGAGTCCGCGGAACCCAAGGGAAAAGAGGCTAGGTGGCACATGGTAAAACTAATGTTGGGCCTTGCTGGAGGAGTTTTATTCAAGGCGAACTGTCAAGGGGTTCCCATTATAACCCAACCATGTAAGGAACGGAAAATCAAGGAACATAACACCGGTATGACGGAAACTAGGGCAGCAAGAGTGGAACAAAACACCAGGCATAAGGCCGAGCCTTCCACCCTTTACCAAGTGTATAGATGCATTAAAGTAGACAAGATACAATAGTGATATCCCAACAATAAACATGTTCCAACAAGGAACAAACTCCAATCTTCACCTGCAACTAACAACGCTATAAGAGGGGCTGAGCAAAGCGGTAACATAGCCAAACAACAGTTTGCTAGGACAAGGTGGGTTAGAGGTTTGACATGGCAATATGGGAGGCATGGTAAAGCATGAGGTAGGTATCTTAGCATAGGCATAGCAATATAGCGAGCAACTAGCAAGCAAAGATAGAAGTGATTTCGAGGGTATGGTCATCTTGCCTGCAAAGTTCTCCGAGTTGACGTAAGCTTGATCCTCGAAAACGTACTCAACAGGTTCCTCGATCATGTACTCCTCTCTCGGCTCTACCCAAAGCAAGAACACAAGGGGAGACACAATCAACCACGGTGCAATGCACAAGCAACATGATGCAAAACATGGCATGATATGCGGGATGTGATATGCAATGCATATGCATGCTTTGGAAGGAAAAGATTGAACCAGGCCTCAACTTGGAAAACCAAGAGTGCCTCTGCAAAGATGAGTTGATTTCCGTCGAAATCGATATAAAGATCACCAAAATCGGATGCACGGTTTGCAAATGCAAGCAAAACAATAATGGCACAAAGCTGCGATTAATAGCACGATGCCATCTAAATGCATCAAGAAAAATAAGCTACTGCACTCTAACATAGCAACAAAGCACATGGCAGTGATCCACTCAAGATGCTTGAAAAAAGATGAACACTGAGCTACGGCTAATTCACACAACAGCAGGTTCAAATAAGCATGGCAAAAGTGCAAAAGATATCAGGTTCACAGACTCAGTGAAAATAACATGTCATGATTTAACATCAGGAAGCAATGTTTGGAGCAAGAAAACAACATGCTACAGGAACATATCATGGCAAAGCAAGGCATTGCATAAAACTAATCAAAGCATATAACAAAAGTCCCTTACTGACCATAAGCCAAAAGGGATCAGAAGATACAATGGAAACCATGTAAACATAGCAAGTTTCGTTAACAGATTCAGACTTAGCAGAAAACTGGAACATGGCAAAAACTGAATTACATAGGCATGTTTGTGAGTTCGATGCACTCACCACAAGGCATTGCATGACAAACTAAGCATACACCCAGCAAGTAGACATGATAAATAAGCTAACCATGGCAAGAACAACCTCATAGCATGCAAAGATCAACTACAACAACCTTGGCAAAATTGAATAACATGTAAACAATCTGCCTGGAACATTTTATAGCAAAAGTAGAGCAAGATTGAGTCATGCTATGGTACTCCATAATTGCAAACAAAGACATGGATGGATAGAGCATAAAAATATCTCAAAATCATCCTTACTTAACATGCTCAAAAGAGGCATGGATCACTCTGTAGCAACAAGAATACATGGCATAAAAATATCATCAGGGAAATGACTTAGAAAAATTCTAAGTCCCTGAAATCAGCAACATCACGAGAGCTACTTTGCATGCTTGTGCTAGTCACCACATTGATCACAAAAATACATGGCATACACCCCTCTAAAGATTGCATGGCATATAACAAAACACATGTAGGACTCAAGTTCATAGGAGGCACACATTAAACATGGCAAAAAAGACAAATGCTCAATATCTGTTAAGAATCTGAAACTAACATTACATAGCACTCTTGCAAAGCATTTAGGGCATCAAGATGAACTCAAATGAACATGGTGCAATGGAATGAAATGAAGTGCACATCCAGACGAACAATTTGATATGCTAAACGCCCAAAACGGAGCCACAGATGCAAAGTTATGATGCGATGAAGAATGCTAAAAATACTGGGGACTTAGGCAGGAAACGGGTCAACCTCTTGTGTTTACTGTAGCACCGGATCTGGATCTGGGTGCGCATGGTTCCCGATGTTCGACGGAGGAGTAGCCGGAGACGAGGAAGAAGACGCGGGCTCGTCAGGCTGGCGAGATCCGGCCGGAAGTTCGCCGGAACTCGTCGGGGAGGCGGAGAGGCGACGGGGCGGCGACGACGGAGCCTTCTGGCCATGGTGGACGATGGCGGCGAGCAGGGTCGAGGCGGCGGGCGGTGGAGGAGGCGCGGTGAAGACGAACGGCGGCAAGGGGCGGCGGCGACCGATGGAGGAGGCGCAGGGCGGCGCGGCTCCTCGCGCGGGGCGCAGGCGGTGGAGCAACGCGTCGCTCGGGCGGGCCACTGGGGCCCCGCATGGGCCGAGCGGGCCAACGGAGGCTGGTGGGCGGCGCGGGACACGAGCTTCGGGCGGTGGCGGCGGCCTGGTTCTGGCCCGGCGGGGGTCGGATCTGGGCTCCCGGGCCCACGCGGTGAGAGGCGGTGGCAAGGCCAGGTGGCGGCGTCTGAGTGGCTCGGGGCGGCGCCGCAATGACGTGTCGCCCTCTGATTGGTCAGGGTGACACGTCCGGCGGACACGTCCAGCGCGGGTGGTCTTGTCCGGCGGCGCGAGGTGGAAGGAGACTAGGGTTAGGGTGGAAATGATCCGTGATTTTTGGTGGAGGCACCTATTTATACCTAAAGGAAGCTAGGAGGCTCCAAATTGAGCATAGTTTTTGGCCACGCGATCGTGATCGAATGACCGAGGTGATGGAGGGGGTTTGGGTGGGCTTTGGGACACTTTGGAGAGGTGTTGGGCTGCAACACACATGAGGCCTTATCGGTTCCTCGGTTAACCGTTGGAGTATCAAACGAGGTCCAAATGGCACGAAACTTGACAGGCGGTCTACCGGTAGTAAACCAAGGCTGCTTGGCAAGTCTCGGTCCAATCCGATAACGTTTAACACCCGCACATGAAAAGAGGCAAAAGGGGACACCGGAGGACATAGGAGCGCCGGAATGCAAAACGGCCAATGGGGAAAATGCTCGGATGCATGAGACGAGCACGTATGCAAATGCGATGCACATGATGACATGATAAGAGATGCATGATAACGACAAAAGCAACACGGAGACAAACCACAACAACGAGGAATCTCATAACTTAGTGCCGGAAATGGCAAGAGTTGGAATACAATTATGGCAGGTTACATATGGGGCGTTATAAAGGGTTTTGGTGTTTACCTCAAAGCGCTCTTTCATCAAATTGACTAAGCCGGCCTCCATGTCTCGGCTGGAATGAAGGCGGTTTAAGTTTCCTGAATGAATCTCACTTGCATTGAAGCCGGCGTAGCTTTCCAACTCCAGTTTCCATTTTCCTTTGTCAGCAGCTGGAAATTCCTCCTTCGCACTGTGTTTTGATTAAACAGTGGGTTGGCCTGGCTCTATTTAACCGGTCCCGGTGACTATAACAACTTCAGCCTCTTCAGTAGGCTTGATGGTGCTCGGCAGTTCAGTACGGGGCGGATCAACACCGATTGGATCTACCATGATATCATGAGTTTCTGGGGGCGGGTCATCAGCAGCAGCCACCAGAGTTTGTTGAGAGGCTTCGGAGGTGGTCGGTTTCTCCGGCTCAGCAACCTTGGGATCTTCGGTCAGTTTGTTCACCTTCAACTTTTTGCTGGGCTTGGCTATGCCGCTGAAAGTAAGACATATAAAGATATTAGTATATCAGCATACAATGGTTGAAGCAGAAAAAGTCTAGTATACTCACCTAGGAGCAAGTTTGAAGGGAGGAATTTGAGTCCCAATGGAATCACCAGAGGATGAATGAGAAGTTCCCTAATAATTTGAATCAGACAGATTAAGTGGTTGACGGATAAGACCCGCCTGAGGAAAGGAGAGGGTTGAAATTTGTGGCACCTCATTCCGGCATTTTCAAGGAAGTGTTGGGTAAACCGGAGGAGCGATTCCCACATCCGTTGTCCCGGGTTGTGCGGCGAACTTCATGCTGTTGTTTCTTCAAAATAAAGTTGGGATCCAAGTAAGCTAAATGGTGAGAAAACCTTACTTTTCGGCTCGCTTGACGAACCTTCTATCTTGGTAGAGGTTCTAAGTCAGAGGAAAGGATAGTTACCTCTTTGCCATCTGCATGACAGGCCTCCGCGTCATCCTGATAGAATCAGTGTCAATCAGATGTACAAAAAAGGAGCCAAGGGAGTCAAGTTCTACCTCCGACTCATCCTCTAGAGCAAACGGATCAATGGCATCTGTCTTCTTCTTGGCAGGCTTCTTGGGAGCCTTGTTCTTTGTCCTGACCTTTTTGGCAGGCTTGTCCTGAAGTTTCTTGTTCCAAAAGGGGGAGTCAGCCTGTAAAAATCAAGTGATAATGGGAAGACGGATTAAGAAATACTGAGTAAGTTAGAGATTGCTCAAAAATACTTACAGCTGGAGGTTTGTTAAGGGTACAGAAGGGATTCAACCCCGTCTTGCTACAAGTCGCCAAGCTCTCGTTAAGCAGTGTTTTGGACATCCTGTTGATCACATCATTGTCCAATTGTACTTGGTTGTGACATTGTGGATCTTTGGTGTCGCTGGTATATTCGCACATTAAACCGGGCCGGCGGCTCACGGGAAAAATTCCCCAAGCCACCCAGCACCGGACTAAGTCAATTTCGGTCAGCCTGTTTGCCATTAAGGCCCTTGTTTTGGAAAAGATGGGCATATATTTGGCCCGTTCTTCGGTGCTGATCCGGTCTAGGAGGGGATGTCTTGAACTAAGCTGGTTCTCACGGAAACCCGGCAGAGGATTTTCATCAGCCGTGGATGTGTCTTGGCAGTAAAACCAGGTCTGGTTCCAGTCCTTCAGATGGCTGGGAAGTGTGGCTGCAGGGACAACTTCTTTCCTTCTCTGAATAGAAATTCTACCGAGTTCTAAGCTGGGCCCATCTGTGAACTCAGTCTGGTGGTTCAAGTAATAAAATTCTCTGAACAAATCCACAGTGGGTTCTTCTTGAAGGTATACTTCACAAAAACTTGGAAGTTGCAGATATTGGAAACGGAGTTGGGTCCGATGTCTTGAGGATGGAGTTGAAAGAAATGCAACACATCACGGAAGAATTTTGAGCCGGGTGGGGAAAAGCCCCGGAGCATAGGATTAGCAAATACTATGACCTCGCCTTCCTTTGGGGTAGGTATAGCCTCGTTCCTCGAAGCTCTCCAGTGAATAACATCTTTGGCGGCTAAGACGCCTACTTGAACATATTCTTTGAGAGATTGCTCCATCACAGTAGAGACGACCCAGTTGCATGAGGTGACAGTTTTGGTCACTTTTGTTGATGAAAATCCTAGAAAGGGAAATATTGTCGGGTTAAGTTTATGATGTTAAAGCCGTTCAGTGATCAGAAAGCAAGTGCATCATGCAAGGTCAATTTGTATGCAAACAATACATGTTGTAAAGGTTGGCATGGTTAAACCGGTAAGTTAATGCCGAGTTATGCATACTCTGAATACATACTGGCGGTTTAAAGCGGGCCTAATGGTGTTGGCGGGTTACGACATATCATATAAGCCGCGCGTACGGCTGCTGCTTACAGGTGTCTGAAGAACTATAAGTGAAATTTTGCTAAGTGCTGAACAAAAAAGTTCCGCAGACCAGTTCTATGATTTTGGATCTACTGCAGTTCAAAAGAATGGAAGAAAATTGCTAACCCTAGTGCACAGTGGATGAACTACTGCAACTAAAGTTTAATTTGAACAAAGGGGAGGCATCTACGAGTACATGTGGATGTTACAAACAAGAATCACGCAGTTCCTGTGCTATTGAGAGATCAAACAAGGCATGAACAGAAGTATTGTGAAGAACACCAAGGAATGGCCGACGAACACGGAGGAACTCGGTAAACCCTAATGCAGATTTACAACGGAAGGGGGATGTGTACTTGGCGATGAAGATGGAGAGCGGATGTGCGCCGCATTTCTCTGGTCTGTTCAGGTCAATGCAGCGGCCGGAGTTGACGTCACTGGAGGCAGACGGCGGCGGTGGAGCTCTTGTTGTGGAGGCATCGCAAGGAAGGAGATGAAGAAGAAGAGGCGGGGGTAAAGAGTAAAAGGAGGACCCCTATCCCTATTTATAAGGAAACGATAAGATTGCAGGCGCGAGAATCGAGGGGGTAAACTGATTATGCTGGCAAAACGGGCGCCTTGATTTTAGGGAGGTCCATTAAGATAAAGATCCGTTGAGGTATCCTGGGCCTTGTGCGCAGTTAATACGCATGATGTCAAGGCGGGTTAAAACGGTTCTGTTATGTGACGTCGTCATGGAGGGTTACAGCGGTTTGGTAAAAAAGTGATAATGGAAAATTCTGCTAAGTCAAGTACTGGAGATTGATGTGAACAACTTCAAATCAACCTGGGGCCTAATGTTGAGGATATAACTCCGAGGTATGACCCGCCCAACAGGGGCCGGGTCAGACTATTGACGTCTTAAGAAGAGAAGGCCTAAGACGTTTGAAGTCCCAAGACCCGGAGGCGACTTAAGGTCCAAAGGTGTGAACCGCCAAATGATAACTTGTTATGTTAGACAACTTAGGTAGAAACCGAGCCGGCCATGTTTTGGGTGAGCCGGCCGGGACTCTGTAAGCCGCCGGGCATCAACCTGTATATAAACGGGTGACCCGATGGCGGGTTAACTCAAGAGGCAATCAATCGAGAACTAGGTCAAGCGTATTTGCTCCCTTGTAATCGAAACTCAAGAAATACAGCTAGAAGTAGGACGTAGGCTTTTACCTCGATGAGAGGGGCCGAACCTGGGTAAACTCCTTGTGTCCTTTGTCCCGTTCAAACCCCTTTAAGCTAACCTAGTGTGATGGCTCCACACCTAAGTCCTTTCACTAGGTCATTTGTCGTGACAAAACCACGACACTAGTAGAAGATATTTCGGTGTGCCATTGAGAATAATTAGCCATAATATTATCTAGGAGTTTAGTAGCTTATCCTAATGTGATTTCCATAAAAGTATCTCCCGCGGCCGAATCTAAAAGATTTCTAGAAGCAAAATTCAATCCGGCATAAAACAATTGTATAATCATCAATAAACTCAAACCATGCATAGGACAATTTCTTATCATCAATTTCATCCTCTCCCAAGATTGTGCAACATGTTCATGATCAAGTTGCTTAAAATTCATAATATCGTTCCTAAGGGAGATGATCTTAGCGAGAGGAAAATACTTGGAAATAAAAGTGTATTTACACTTATTCCATGAATCAATACTATTTTTAGGCAAAGATGAAAACCAAGTTTTAGCACGATCTCGAAGTGAAAACGGAAATAGCTTCAATTTAACAATATATTATCCAGATCTTTATTCTTTTGCATATCACACAACTCAAGGAAAGTATTTAGATAGGATGCGGCATCTTCACTAGGAAGGCCGAAAAATTGTTCTTTCATAACAAGATTCAACAAAGCGGCATTAATTTCATAAGATTCCACACTAGTGGCGGGAGCAATCGGAGTGCTAATAAAATCATTATTATTGGTGTTGGAAAAATCACACAACTTGGTATTCTCTCGAGTCATCGTGACAAAGCAAGCAATCAAACACACGAGCAAACAAAAAGCCGAACGGAAGAAGGGCGAATAAAAAGGCAAATCTTTTTCTGAAAATTGTTTTAGAAGTGGGGGAGAGGAAAATGGAAAATAATGTAATGCAATAGATGAGAGTTTATGATGAGTACTTGGTAGGCTTGATGTTGACTTCCCCGACAACGACGCCAGAAATCCTTCCTGCTACTCCTTGAGCTTGGGTTGGTTTTTCCCTTGGAGAGAAAAGGCTGATGCTGCAAAGTAGACATAATTATTTCCCTCAGTTAGAGAACCAAGGTATCAATCCAGTAGGAGGCAAGCAAGTCCCCAATCTATGCACCTACACAAACAATCAAACACTTGCACCCAATGCGATAAAGGGGTTGTCAATCCCTTCACAGTTAATTGCAAAGGTGAGATATGATAGAGATAGATAAAACTAAACAAAAGATAAAATATTTTTGGGTTTTTTGGTTTATAGATCTGAAAATAAAAGATTGCAAAAAATAGTAGATCGGTAACTAATATGATGGAAAATAGACCCGGGGCCATAGATTTCACTAGAGGCTTCTATCATGAAGGCAAATAATACGGTGGGTGAACAAATTACTATCGAGCAATTGATAGAAAAGCGCAAAGTTATGACGATATCCAAGGCAATGATTATGCATATAGGCATCACGTCCATGTCAAGTAGACCGACTCCTGCCTACATCTACTACTATTACTCTACACATCGACCGACTCTTGCATGCATCTAGAGTATTAAGTTCAAGAGAACAGGGTAATGCTTTACTTAAGATGACATGATGTAGAGGGATAAAATCAAGCAATATGATGAAAACCCCATCTTTTTATCCTTGATGGCAACAATACAAATACGTGCCTCGCTACCCCTACTTTGTCACTGGATGAGGACACCGCAAGATTGAACCCAAAACTAAGCACCTCTCCCATTGCAAGAAAAACCATCTAGTTGTCCAAACCAAACCGATAATTCGAAGAGAAAAACAAAGATATCAAATTATGCATATAAGAAGTCAGATAAGATTCAAATAATATTCATAGATAATCTGATCATAAATCCACAATTTATCGGATCTCGACAAAAACAAAGCAAAAGAAGATTACATCAGATAGATCTCCAAGAACATCAGGGAGAACATGGTATTGAGAATCAAAGAGAGAGAAGAAGACATCTAGCTACTAGCTATGGACCCGTTGGTTTGAGGTAAACTACTCACGCTTCATTGGAAGGGCAATAGGGTTGATGTAGAAGCCTTCCGTGATAGAATCCCCCTCCGGCAGATTGCCGGAAAAGTCCCCAAGATGGGATCTCACGGGTACAGAAGGTTGCGGCGGTGGAAAAGTGGTTTCATGGCTCCCCTGGAAGATTTTGGAATATATGTGAATATATAAGACAGAGAACTAGGTCAGAGGAGACCCGAGGGGGCACAAGGTAGGGGGGCGCCCCCTAGGGCGCGCACTCCACCCTTGCTGTCGCGTCACAGCTATTCTGACTTGGACTCCAAGTCCCCTGGGTGTCTTCTGGTCCAAGAAAAATCACCGCAAAGTTTTATTCCATTTGGACTCCCTTTGATATTCCTTTTCTGCGAAACTCAAATACAAGGAAAAAACAGAAACTGACACTAGCACTGGGCTCTAGGTTAACTTGTTAGTCCCCAAAATAATATAGAATAGCACAATAATGCATATAAACATCGAAAATAGATAATATAATAGCATGTAACAATTAAAAATTATAGATATGTTGGAGACGTATCATGCTCCGACGTTCCACTATTGATGGATGAACAGCCTGCAAGTCAATCCCCCCTCCCCTCACGTTCTTCTCTTGTTCGTGGTCCTCTACTCCAGTATTCTGCCCCCATTGTTGCCTCCCTCCGCCGCATGTCATCTACTTGCTAGGGTTCTACACTAACTTTGATGACCCACAAGTATGTGGGATCAATCATAGTCCTTTCGATAAGTAAGAGTGTCGAACCCAACGAGTAGCAGAAGGAAATGACAAGTAGTTTTCAGCAAGGTATTCTCTGCAAGCACTGAAATTATAAGTAACGAGTAGTTTGATAGCAGGATAATTTATAACGAGGAAGTAATGATAATAGTAACAAAGGTGCAACAAGGTAGCCCAATCCTTTCGAGTCAAAGGATAGGCCAAAACAGTCTCTTATGATGAGAAAGCATTCTTGAGGGTACACAGGAATTTCATCAAGTCACTTTGATACGTCCATTTTGCATCATGCTTTTATATCGAGATTTATTGCATTATGGGCAGTCATTACACATTATGTCACAATACTTATGCCTTTTCTCTCTTATTTTGCAAGGTTTACATGAAGAGGGAGAATGCCGGCAGCTGGAATTCTGGGCCGGAAAAGGAGCAAATATTAGAGACCTATTCTGCACAACTCCAAAAGTCTTGAAACTCCATGAAAGTCAGTTTTGGAATATATAAAAAATATTGGGCCAAGGAAGCACCAGAGGGGGGCCACCCACTGTCCACGAGGGTGGAGGGCGCACCCTACCCCCTGGGCACGCCCCCTGCCTCGTGGGCCACCCGGAAGCCCCCGTTGACCATCTTCTGGTATAAGGTGTCTTTTGCCCCGGAAAAAATCAGCAGGAAGCTTTCAGGACGAAGCGCTGCCGTCTCGAGGCGGAACCTTGGCGGAACCAATCTAGGGCTCCGTCCGAGCTGTTCTGCCGGGGAAACATCCCTCCGGGAGGGGGAAATCGTCACTATCGTCATCACCATCGATCCTCTCATCGGGAGGGGGTCAATCTCCATCAACATCTTCACCAGCACCATCTCCTCTCAGACCCTAGTTCATCTCTTGTATCCAATCTTTGTCTTAAAACCTAAGATTGGTACCCGTGGGTTGCTAGTAGTGTTGATTACTCCTTGTAGTTGATGCTAGTTGGTTTATTCAGTGGAAGATTATATGTTCAGATCCTTTATGCACATTATTACCCCTGTAATTATGAACATGAATATGATTTGTGAGTAGTTACTTTTGTTCCTGAGGACATGGGAGAAGTCTTGTTATAAGTAGTCATGTGAATTTGGTATTCGTTTGACATTTTGATGAGATGTATGTTGTCTTTCCTCTAGTGGTGTTATGTGAACGTCGACTGCATGATACTTCACCATTGTTTGGGCCTAGGGGAAGGCATTGGGAAGTAATAAGTAGATGATGGGTTGATGGAGTTATCGGGGGTTGCTGATCCCATGTACACCTATGGGGATCGGCGGACCGAGCCCCTTTCGGTTCGGCAGGGGGCGGTGGATGCACAAAGAGCAGATCGAGGCGAACGCACGAGCGAGACGATTGGTTTACCCAGGTTCGGGCCGCACGGATGCGTAAAACCCTACTCCTGCTTTGGTGGTTGTATTGAGTTCTTGCTCGGGAGCGGCGAGTGCTACAGTACACTCAAGCAGCTGGCGAGACCGAGCGCGCGATTGGTTGTCCTCCCCTCTCTATTGCGCACGGGCCTCCTTTTATATGTCTAAGGGGTCACCGACATGTGGCAACAGAGGTGAGGGTAAAAATGTAAAAGGGGTGGTAGTTGGCGCCACCACCTGCTACTGTCGTATCATACCTAACCCTGACGGCAGGGGACAAGGGCATTAAATGCCCGTCTGTGTCGCCTAGACGGGGCGGAAGGGACCGTCAGGGGCGCCACCGTTTGCCACGATGGCTCCTTGTCAGCGCCTACTTGCCACCGCATGCCCCCAGCTGCACAGCCTCCCGCCACGTAAGCCAGGAATGGTCCCAGAGCGACACGTCGGTGGGTGAGCTGGAGCGCGGGCTGCGGAGTAGTAGCTTGCCGCGGCAAGCGCCTTGCCGCGGATGTCGCCTTGTCGCGTCCGGGAGCTTGTCGCTCACCGGGTCTTGTCGGGACGCGCGGTGCGCCGCAGCGAGCTTCTTGAGATGCTTTGGTTGTCTTCCCGGCAAGCTCCTCTTGCCGGGGTCTCGTCTCCTTCCCAGCAAGCTCCTCTTGCCGGGGTCTTGTCTCCTTCCCGGCAAGCTCCTCTTGCCGGGGCCTTGTCTCTTTCCCGGCAAGCTCCTCTTGCCGGGGCCTTGTTTTGCTCTTGGATACTTTGTTCTTGAGTGGCCCCAAAGGAGCCACGGAGGGTCTTGGCGGTCGCCCGGCAAGCCTTGCCGCGGGTCGCTGCGACTGCCCGTGCACAAGTTCGGGATACTAAGGTACCCCTACTTTAGTACACCGATAGGAGCCCCCGGGCCTGGGCCATACACGGTGCCGAGCGCTGTTGGGCCAGGCCCAAAACAGTGCACGGGCACGCGTGGCCTAGGTCACGCCATAACTCACTCCGCATCCACCGCGCCGTCCCTGCACGGCACGCGTCAAACGCAGCATCGTGGGAGAGATCGTGGGCGGTTTTCGAGGTGCCCACTCCCCACGATCACGGGGTGGGGAGAGGCCGCCCCATCCGTCGCCTCGGTTCTGCACGCCTGCCACGTGGCTCCCATGCACTTGGGGTTGCGGACGGCGGAGGCGGGAAACGGGGCCGTCGCGGGTCGAGGCAGCGGGTCGGCCCCAGCTCCCTGCCTTCCCGCGTCTTGATTCGCTGAGCGGGGCGGCCCAGCCCCCACCTCGCTCCTTTATAAAGAGCGGGAGGGGAGGACGGAAGCCCACATTCTCTCATCTTCTCCTTCCTTCAGCTTCTGCTCCCCTTCCTCTCATTCGCCCTGGTGAAAGGGAACCCTGGTCCTTCGTCAGTGTCGGCGAGGGTCGCCGCCAGACAGCGCATCCCTCCCTCTCCCGCACCCATGGTGGCGGAGCCAACCATAAGGGGAAGAGGGAGGGGGCGAGGTCGTGGACGCGGTCGAGGACGAGGCCGTAGCGCTCGGGGAAGAGGTGGACGGGGCGGCGCGTCGGCCTCGCCACCGCCAGCGGCTCCTCTTCCCACGGGGGTCCATGTTGGGGACGACCCCCGCGAGTTCTTCGTCAGGCTGCGCCAGGCGCCGCGTCGTCGACTCCGACTCCCAGCCCCGTTTGCGGGCGTGATGGAGTTGGATCCGCCCGAGACGCTGAGACTGCACATGAGGGGCTGTGGGATCAGCAGCACGCGAGTCCGTGTTGAAGTCCCAGCCCCCGGCGTGATGTATCTTGGTCGAGGGTGGAAGACGTTCGCCCGCATCCACAGCTTGACGGAGGGGCTCACCCTCCTTTTAAAGTTGGTGGAGGGCGATCTCCTCTCCGTCAAGGTCTTCGGGTGCTTCGGCACTCGGGCGAAGTGCTGCGTGGACAGCTTCTCCGATAGCGAAGGCCCCTCCTCGAGCGAGAGTGACGAGGAGGGGAGCGACAATGACGACGAGGGTAGCGGGCGGCAGGACGGCGGGTTCGACTAGGTGTCGGGCGCCGCTCCGTGCGGCACCGGCGACCCCATCATCCGTGTCGCCGGCTCCTTGAACTCCCCGAGGTCGTCTCCTTGGGCGGCTGGTGTTGGGAGGCTGCGGAAGAGGAAGAGGGCTGGCGGCAAGGCCGTCAAGCCGGAGTACGAGGGCGTGGTGCCCTCGACAGCATGCTGATGTCCTGCCGCCTTGTCTTCGAGCCCTGCTTCCGGCGCTGCCATCACCGTCCAGCCTTGACGGCCCCCGGGATGTTCTCTTGGTGTCTTCTGGCACCCGTAGCTCGCCTAGGTGCCCCTTTTGCCCTTCTTGCCTCCTTGACCTACCTCCTGAAGAGAGGGACAAGAAAAGGATTATGGGCATCTTATCTTTTTAATTTGTAAGCCTTCGGGCCTGAGTTGCATTTAAAGCTTGTAATCCTCTCTTTCATGTTTTTCATCCTCTATGGACTGTACCTGTGTGGAATGTTTTTTAATGAAACGGGGATGTTTGCCGGGTCATTTGTCTCACGGGTAGAACCCACGTCAAGGAGCAAATCCTTGGTATCTTTTAGATAGACACTCCTTCCCCGGCAACAGGCCCTGCCGTCTTCCCACGTCGCTCGACCTTTCTCACGCTTTTGACGGAGGCAGGGACGAGGCGGGTGCGGCTCCTCGTTTCATCCCTTTGCTGCCGCGACTACAACCAAAACTTGGCCCCAGGAACGAGCCCCAGGGCCTAGAGCTAAGGGAGCACGGTAGTTTTCGGGAAGAAACGAGGTTTCGTATTCCCCAGTCCATAAGAGAATGCATGAAGAGGGATGAAAGACTTATCTGAGATTGCAGCCCCTGGCAACTCTGGCTTGCCGTGGGTGAACCTTGGTACATGCAGCCCCCGGCAACACTGACTTGCTGGGGTCCAGATGCTGGCACGTCCTTCTTCTCCTTTTCGTCCCCGGGCGGTCCGGCAAGGATATGCGAGCCCTGCGAACCAAAGGAAACGAAAGAAAGGCAAAGGGACGCACACTCGACCTCTAAGTTAGGGGTTAGCCGCTGTTAAGCACTATCAACCCTAACCGAGGACTCGACTCAACCTAGCATGCATGCTATAACTCTGGGTGCCAGCGCTTCATTTACTTGTGCTCAGGGTCTGCGCCTGGCTTTGTACAAAGGATTACATGCAACAGTAGCAAGACTTGTACAAAAGGGTGGTTGCCGGACAGGGTCCGACAACCACGCCTTACAGGTAAAACTTACGAAGATGCTCGATATTCCAGGAGTTGCTCACTGGTACGCCATCTTCGGTCTCCAGGCGGACAGCGCCAGGCCTGGTGACTCGTTTCACCCGGTAAGGGCCTTCCCACTTCGGCGTCAACTTGTTGGAATTCTTGGCGGACTGAACGCGCCAAAGAACAAGGTCGCCTTCCTCGAGACTTCTGGCGTTAACTTTGCGGCTATGATAGCGGCGCAAAGCTTGCTAGTAGCGAGCGGCTCGCACAGCAGCCTGAAGACGATCTTCCTCAAGGAGCAGCGCGTCATCTTGCCGCAGCTGCTCTTGCTCAAGCTCATCATAAGCGAGCACTCGATGTGACCCGTATACGAGTTCCGTGGGGATAACTGCCTCCGCTCCATAGACTGGAGCGAAGGGTGTCTGTCCAGTGGCTCGATTTGGCGTCGTCCTGATCGACCAAAGAACCACTGGCAGCTCCTCGATCTAGTTGCGTCCGCACTTGTGCAGCCTGTCGAAGGTCCTGGTCTTGAGCCCGCGCAACACTTCAACATTTGCCCTCTCCGCTTGACCGTTGCTTCTCGGGTGAGCAACAGAAGCGAAGCAGACCTTGGCGCCAAGATCTCGGACGTACTGCATGAAGGTGCGGCTCGTAAATTGTGTACCATTGTTGGTGATTATCCTGTTAGGGATTCCGAAACGACAAACAATCGACCTGAAGAACTTGACCGCGGACTGCGCCGTCACCTTCCTCACTGGTTCCACTTCCGGCCACTTTGTGAACTTGTTGATTGCAACGTACAAGTACTCAAAGCCCCCGACAGCTCGGGGAAAGGGGCCAAGGATATCGAGCCCCCAGGCCGAGAATGGCCAGGATAAAGGGATCGTCTGGAGAGCTTGAGCTGGCTGGTGTATCTGCTTGGAATGGAACTGGCACGCTTCAGACTTGGTTACTTGTGCAGTTGCATCCTGAAGGGCTGTCGGCCAGAAGAAGCCTTGCCGGAATGCTTTTCCGACAAGGGCTCTCGCGCCAATGTGGTGACCACATATGCCTCCATGTATCTCTGCCAACAGCTTCTGTCCGTCTTCCCGAGGAATACACTTCAATTTCACACCGTTGAGTCTTCTTCTGCACAGTGTGTAGTTGACAAACTGGTACATACTAGACTGCCGGGCTACTCTTTCCGCTTCTTCTGGTTCCTCGGGAAGCTCTCCTGTCTGAAGAAAACGGACGATCTGCTGCGCCCATGTTGGAGCCTGTGGCTCGACAACAAGGACTAAAGGCACATCTGCTGCTGCGGGAACGCCCGCTTCTATGGCGAGAGCCTGCGACTCTGCCGGAGCTTGACGTTCCCCGACAAGCTTTCCAGAGCAAAGCTTGCCGGGAGTGTCTGCTGCAACGGAACAAACCCTGGGGTTTGCCAGAGTAGACTGCTCCTCAGCACTCTTGGCGTCGATCTTGGGGACCTTCTTGGCGGCGGCTTCGGGGAGCTCTGCCGGAAGATAGTCACCAGAAATCAACTTCCTCTTCTTGCTCTGTCCAGTTGATGGTGTTACGGATGGCTGAGTCAGCTTGAGCACAAAGATCCCTGGTTCCACAGGTAACTTAAGTGCCGCGCACTTTGACAGGCCATCGGCAATGTCGTTCTCAGCTCTCGGAACATGTTCCATTTGCAGGCCGTTAAAGCGCTCTTCTAGCTTCCTCACTTCATCAACGTAAGCTTCCATCAACGGACTCTGGTAAACCTTGTTTACTTGGCGGACGACAAGCTGCGAGTCACCCCTGACAATGAGCTTCTTAATCCCAAGTTCTGCCGCGATCCTGAGGCCGGCAAGCAAGCCTTCATATTCTGCAGTATTGTTTGTCGCTTGCTCCTTGGGAAAGTGCATCTGGACTATGTACTTGAGGTGCTCTCCGGTGGGTGCGACAAGCAGTACACCAGCACCGGCGCCTTGCAGCGAGAAGGCATCGTCAAAGTACATGAGCCACTCTTTGCTTGCTTCCTTGGCGGGGATGCTCGTCTCCGGAATTTCTTCGTCTGGAGTTGGCGTCCACTCTGCTATGAACTCTGCCAATGCTCTGCTCTGGATTGTTGATGTACTCTCAAACTTGAGGCCAAATCTTGACAGTTCCAGTGCCCACTCGACAATCCTGCCTGTTGCTTCTGGGTTTTGCAATATCCTCTTCAGCGGAAAGCGAGTGACAACTGTGATCTCGTGTGCTTGGAAGTAATGGCGCAGCTTTCTCAAGGCCATGAGAAGGCCGAAAAGCAGCTTCTGCACACCAGAGTACCTTGACCTAGCCCCCTGTAAAAGGGAGCTGACAAAGTAGACTGGGCGCTGCACCATTTTCTTCTGTATCTCCTCTTGCATCTGCGCAGATCCATCCTTGTCGGGACCAGAGCTTGTTGGGGAAGCCCCCTGCTTGTCGCTGGATGTGCTTGCCGCGGTCGCTGGCTCATCATCTGCCTCCCTCTCCGCTACTAACGCAGCACTAACCACTTGATTGGTTGCCGCTATGTACAACAGCAACTTCTCTTGTGGTTTAGGCGCGACAAGTGTCGGAGTGGAGGACAGGTATCTCTTCAAGTCTTGTAGCGCAGCCTCCGCTTCCGGAGTCCATTTCATTGGACCTGCCCTTTTCAAAATTTTGAAAAACGGCAGGGCGCGCTCAGCAGACCGAGAGATGAACCTGCTGAGAGCAGCCACGCAGCCGGCAAGCTTCCATACATCCTTGACGCTCTTCGGTGCTTCGATCTGCTCAATGGCCTTGATCTTGTCGGGATTAGCTTCGATTCCCCGCTGAGACACAAAGAACCTGAGAAGTTTGCCGGAAGGGACTCGAAACACACACTTCTCGGGGTTGAGCTTGAGGTTGACCTTGCGTAGATTTGCAAAAGTCTCTTCTAAGTCTTGGATCAGAGTTGCCCTGTCTTTGCTTTTGACCACTATATCATCCATGTAAGCTTCTACATTTCTGTGTATCTGTGGCTTCAAAGCAATATGGACTACTCTGGCAAATGTTGAACCAGCATTCTTTGATCCGAAAGGCATCCGTACGAAACAGTACGTGCCACATGGAGTAATGAATGCGGTTTTCTCCTCATCCTCTTCTGCCATGAAGATCTGATGGTATCCTGAATATGCATCAAGAAATGAAAGCAACTCACATCCGGCTGTGGACTCAACAATCTGGTCAATGCGCGGCAAGGGAAATGGATCTTTGGGGCAAGCTTTATTAACATCAGTAAAGTCAATACAAAGCCTCCATTTCCCATTCGCCTTGCGCACTACAACCGGATTGGCCAACCACGTGGGATGGAGCACCCCTCTAATGAGGCCTGCTGCTTCCAATTTCTTGATTTCTTTTGCTATGAATTCTTGGCGCTCCACCGCCTATTTCCTGACCTTCTGCTTGACGGGCCGCGCATGAGGACAAACGGCAAGATGGTGCTCAATTACTTTCCTGGGAACACCGGGGATGTCAGACGGTTGCCATGCAAACACGTCGACATTCGCCCGCAGGAAAGCAACGAGCGCGCTTTCCTATTTAGGGTCAAGCGTGGCACTGATGGTGAAGGTACCACCAGTGCTGTCCTCCTTGGCGGACACCTTCTTGGTAAGTGGTCGAGCTGCCATCGTCTTCTTATTCTTGCCGGTGGGGCTCGATGGTGCGTCCTCGATGGCAGCGCAGCACTCCGAAGAGGCGTGCTTGCCGGAGTGGGCATCAGAGCTCTTGCCGGGCTTGGTCCACTTGCCGGCGGAGCTCGATGGTGCGTCCTCGGCGGCAGCACGACACTCCAAGGAGGCGCGCTTGCCAGAGCGGGCACCAGAGCTCTTGCCGGACTTAGTCTTCTTCCCCCCGGGAGGTTCAGCGGCAAATGTCTCGCGGTCTGTCGCGACAGCTGCTTCCCGGTAGATCTTTTCGGCGCAGATAAGGGCATCCTTCTTGTCGCCAGGGACAGAGATGACGCTTATCGGGCCTGGCATCTTGAGCATGTTGTATGCATAGTGAGAGGCCGCCATGAACTTGGCGAGTGCTGGACGGCCGAGTATGCCATTGTAGGGCAATGGGAAATCGGCAACGTCGAAAGTGACCCTCTCAGTCCTGAAGTTCATCTCGCTGTCAAATGTTACCGGCAACGTGACCTTCCCTTTCGGCTTGCTCCTTCTCGGGTTAATTCCTTGGAATGTACCGGTTTCTTCGAGCTCGCTGTTCGGGATGTGGAGTTTCTGGAGCACAGCGGAGGAGATCAGATTTAGGCCGGCCCCGCCGTCAACTAGCATCTTGGTGACTTTGAGGTTGCGAATTGTTGGCGAAACCAACAACGACAGGCACCCGACCGCAGTTGTGCGATCAGGGTGGTCCTCAATGTCGAAGACGATAGGTGTGCTGGACCACTTCAGAAGCTTGCGTGATTCGACAGGTGGCTCTGCCGCATTAATTTCCCGGAGCCACTGTTTGAGTTGGCGGTGGGAAGTATGCAGAGAAGCGCCACCGTCAACACACAAGACTTCTGTAGCCTTCTGAAACTCCTGCTCGCTATTCTCAACATCATCCATGTCTTCGTCGTCGTCTTCGTCTTCGTCCTTGTCGCGGCCGCGGGGAGGCCTGTCTCCTTGCCGCTGCTTGGCCTTGCCGCGGTTTCCTCCCTGGCCAGCGCGCTTCTTGCCGGCTTCTCCACCGCCTCCTTGGGCTCTCTCCTTGTCGCGCCGCTCGTACTCAGCTTTTTGTTGCTGGAAAAGCTGCTCGACCCTCTTGCAGTTCTGGAGATCATGGCCCTTGGTGCGGTGAATCTTGCAGTACTGCTTGCCGGAGCCGTCCTGCTTGTCGGCGGTCGCCACAGCCTGGCAGTTGGTGCACGCGGCAACCTCCTTGCCGGAGCTGCCAACTTTGGCTTGCTTGGCGGGGCCGTCATCGCCGGACTGCTCAACGACTAGTACCTCTTTGCCGCTCTTCTTCCTGTTGCGCCTCTGGTTTTTCCTTACCGGGGCGGCATCCTCACTGTCAGATCCCCCTGCTCCAGCATCTTCTCCGGGGAGTTTCCTCCCTTCTTCAGCGCGTGCACACTTGTCGGCCAGGGCGTACAACTCGCTGACGTCTCTGATCCTGCTCATCGCCATCTCCTCCCGCATCATGCGATTACGCACGTTCTAATGGAACACGCTGATAACCGCGGCAGGGTGGATGTCTGGGATGTTGCGCTGCACGCGGCTGAATCTCTGGATATACTTGCGCAGGGGTTCTCCTTCCTTCTGGGCAAGCAGGTGGAGGTCACTCTCTTGGCCATGTGGTTTGTGGCCGCCTGTAAAGGCGCCGACAAACTGATGGCACAAATCCGCCCAAGAGGATATGGAGTTGTCCAGCAAGTGCATGAGCCAGGATCTGACTTCGGGCTTGAGCACGAGCGGGAAGTAGTTGGCAAGGACCTTGTCGTCTCGCCCCCCGGCAGCTTGCACCGCAATGGTGTAGATGCTGAGGAACTCCGACGGGTGCGACTTGCCGTCATACTTCTCCGGCACGTCTGGCTTGAAATGCTTCTGGTTGGGCCACTGGACTTGCCGCAGCTCACGGGTAAACGCAGGACAGCCTGCCGCGTACGGCAAGTTACCTGGCTCTCCGGGTGCATGCATGTCAACAGTGGGCCCAGCGCGCAGGTCTGATTGGCGCCGCGCTTCCCTTCGGCGCTCGATGCGTGTTCGAGCGTCTTCTTGCCATCTCTCATGAAGGACTTTGCGTTGATCGCAACGAGCTCGCGGATCTGATGATGCGGTGGAGTAGCTGTCGAGGTGGGTCCAACGAGTCGGCGATCTTGGCCTTCGGGGCGGAGAGTGCACAGTGGTTGCACCCTCGCCGGTCTTGTCGCCACTGGTTCGCGCCTGGCTGACTTGCCGCGGCAGCGACGCGCTCGGCTGCTGTGGGTTGTCGCCATTGGCGAAGCCGATGAGGCTCTGGATAGTGGCCCTCCAGTCATCGATCTTCTCTGGCGCAGGAGGGTAGTCTAGGAGCAGCTGGGCACGTGCCAACGCTTCCGCCGGAGTGGTGGGCAGCGGCAGCGAACGGTGCGAGGAGCGAGATATGCTCGGACTTCTAACTGCGTTAGAAGGAGCAACATCTCGTCCAAGCGACCGCGCCACGCTCGCGCCAGCATGTTGGCGTGCATGCTGATCCTGAGCACTCCGGGATCCGCCAGCTTGATCTTGGCCCAGCAGACGTATGGTACCGTGGGTACCATGATGCTGCTGGTCCCGCGCTTCCTGGGACGGGCGCGGTGCGTGTACGGACGCCGAGGTCTTGGAGTGCGCGCGGTCGTTGTGGGAGGCGACCGCGCCGCCGACGTGCGGCGCAACCTGGTCCTTGGACCTGGCAGCACCACGGGTCTCCCCGTCGGCGCCCGCTCTCCTGCCGGCGCCTACTCCACTAGCCGTCCGCTCCGGCGATGGCGGGCTCGGCGCAGACGGAGCCGCTGCCTCCGAAATCTTCTTCTTCGGCGGCATGTTGATGGAGACGATGAAGATTCGGCTCGTGCGAACGCCGGATCAGGTTCACACAACCTCGACGGTGCCCCCTACCTGGCGCGCCAAAGATGTCGGGGGTTGTTGATCCCACGTACACCTATGGGGATCGGCGGACCGAGCCCCTTTCGGTTCGGCAGGGGGAGGTGGATGCACAAAGAGCAGATCGAGGCGAACGCACGAGCGAGACGATCGGTTTACCCAGGTTCGGGCCGCACGGATGCGTAAAACCCTACTCCTGCTTTGGTGGTTGTATTGAGTTCTTGCTCGGGGGCGGCGAGTGCTACAGTACACTCAAGCAGCTGGCGAGACCGAGCGCGCGAATGGTTGTCCTCCCCTCTCTGTTGCACATGGGCCTCCTTTTATATGTCTAGGGGGTCACCGACATGTGGCAACAGAGGTGAGGGTAAAAATGTAAAAGGGGTGGTAGTTGGCGCCACCACCTGCTACAGTCGTATCATACCTAACCCTGACGGCAGGGGACAAGGGCATTAAATGCCCGTCTGTGTCGCCTAGACGGGGCGGAAGGGACCGTCAGGGGCGCCACCGTTTGCCACGATGGCTCCTTGTCAGCGCCTGCTTGCCACCGCATGCCCCCGGCTGCACAGCCTCCCACCACGTACGCCAGGAATGGTCCCAGAGCGACACGTCGGTGGGTGAGCTGGAGCGCGGGCTGCGGAGTAGTAGCTTGCCGCGGCAAGCGCCTTGCCGCGGATGTCGCCTTGTCGCGTCCGGGAGCTTGTCACCGCAGCGAGCTTCTTGAGATGCTTTGGTTGTCTTCCCGGCAAGCTCCTCTTGCCGGGGTCTCGTCTCCTTCCCGGCAAGCTCCTCTTGCCGGGGTCTTGTCTCCTTCCCGGCAAGCTCCTCTTGCCGGGGCCTTGTCTCTTTCCCGGAAAGCTCCTCTTGCCGGGGCCTTGTTTTGCTCTTGGATACTTTGTTCTTGAGTGGCCCCAAAGGAGCCACGGAGGGTCTTGGCGGTCGCCCGGCAAGCCTTGCCGCGGGTCGCTGCGACTGCCCGTGCACAAGTTCGGGATACTAAGGTACCCCTACTTTAGTACACCGACAGGAGTGATAGAAGCTTAAACCCTAGTTTATGTGTTGCTTCGTAAGGGGCTGATTTGGATCCATATGTTTCATGCTATGGTTAGGTTTACCTTAATTCTTCTTTCGTAGTTGTGGATGCTTGCGAGGCGGGTTACTCATAAGTGGGATGCTTGTCCAAGGAAGGCAAGTACCCAAGCACCGGGCCACCCACATATCAAATGATCAAAGTAACGAACGCGAATCATATGAGCATGATGAAAACTAGCTTGACGATAATTCCCATGTGTCCTCGAGAGCGCTTTCCTTTATACAAGAGTTTGTCCAGACTTGTCCTTTGCTACAAAAAGGATTGGGCCACCTTACTGCACCTTGTTTACTTTTGTTACTTGTTACCCTTTACGAATTACCTTATCACAAAACTATCTGTTACCGATAATTTTAGTGCTTGCAGAGAATATCATACTGAAAACTGCTTGTCATTTCCTTCTGCGCCTCATTGGGTTCAACACTCTTACTTAGCAAAAGGACTATGATAGATCCCCTATACTCGTGGGTCATCACGACTCTTTTCTGGCGCCGTTGTCGGGGAGTGAAGCACCTTTGGTAGGTGGAATTTGGTAAGGAAAAATTTATATAGTGTGCTGAAATTTACTATCACTTGTTATTACGGAAAATAATCCTTTGAGGGGCTTGTTCGGGGTATCTTCACCCCGGCCAGTAGAGCAAAGAGTTTCTCCTCAACCTACTGAAAATGTTTACTTTGAAATTCCTTCGGGTATGATAGATAAACTGCTAGCTAATCCTTTTACAGGAGATGGAACATTACATCCTGATATGCACCTAATTTATGTGGATGAAGTTTGTGGATTATTTAAGCTTGCGGGTATGCCCGAGGATGTTATCAAGAAGAAGGTCTTCCCTTTATCTTTGAAGGGAAAGGCATTGACATGGTTTAGGCTATGTGATGATATTGGATCATGGAACTACAACCGATTGAAATTGGAATTTCATCAGAAGTTTTATCCTATGCATCTGGTTCATCGTGATCGTAATTATATATATAATTTTTGGCCTCGTGAAGGAGAAAGTATCGCTCAAGTTGGGGGAGGCTTAATTCAATGTTATATTCATGCCCCAATCATGATCTCTCAAGAGAAATTATTATTCAAAAATTTTATGCTCGGCTTTCTCTTAATAATTGCTCCATGCTCGATACTCCTTGTACTGTTTCTTTTATGATGAAGACTATTGAATTCAGACGGGATTGATTGGAAAGAATTAAATGCAACTCTAAAGATTGGGAACTCGACGAAGGTAAGGAGTCAGGTATAACACCTAAGTTTGATTGTGTTGGATACCGATGCTTTTCGTGAATTTAGCACTAAATATGGAGTTGACTCTGAGATAGTAGCTTCTTTCTATGAATCCTTCGCTACTCATGTTGATGTCCCTAAGGAGAAGTGGTTTAAATATAATCCTCCCATTGAAGTAAAAGTAGTTGCACCTATTAAAGTTGAAGGAAAGACTATCACTTATAATGTTGATCCTATTGTTCCAATCGCTTATATTGAGAAACCACCTTTCCCTGTTAGAATAAAGGATCATGCTAAAGCTTCAACTGTGGTTCGTAAGAGTAATGCTAGAACACCTACACCCTCTGAGCAAATTAAAGTTGAACCTAGTATTGCTATGGTTAAGGATCTCTTGGTCGATAATATTGATGGGCATGTTATTTACTTCTGGATGAAGCTGCTAGAATTGCTAGACCCGATACTAAAAATAAACATAGACTTGTTATTGGAATGCCTGTTGTTTCTATTAAAATAGGAGATCACTGTTATCATGGCTTATGTGATATGGGTGCTAGTGTCAGTGCAATACCTTATACTTTATATAAATAAATTATGCATGATATTGCACCTGCTGAGATAGAAGATATTGATGTTACTATTAAGCTTGCCAATAGAGATACCATTTCACTAGTTGGGATTGTTAGATATGTTGAAGTCTTGTGTGGGAAAATTAAATATCCTACTAATTTTCTTGTTCTTGCTTCCCTACAAGATGACTTTTGTCCCATTATATTTGGTAGACCCTTCTTGAATACTGTTAGTGCTAAGATAGACTGCGAGAAGGATATTGTTACTGTTGGTTTAGGGGATATGTCTCATGATTTTAATTTTGCTAAATTTCGTAGACATCCCCATGATAAAGAATTTCCTAGTAAAGACGAAATTATTTGTCTTTCTTCTATTGCCGTGCCTCCTAATGATCCTTTAGAACAATATTTGCTAGACCATGAAAATGATATGTTTATGAATGAAAGAAGGTAAATAGATGATGTATTCTTTAAACAGGGACCTATTTTGAAACACAAGTTGCCTGCTGAAATTCTAGGGGATCCTCCTCCACCCAAGGGTGATCCCGTGTTGAGCTTAAACCATTACCCGATACTCTTAAATATGCTTATCTTAATGAAAAGAAGATATATCCTGTTATTATTAGTGCTAACCCTTCAGAGCAGGAAGAAGAGAAATTGTTGAAAACTCTGAAGAAGACCATGCTGCTATTGGAATACCATTGATGATCTTAAGGGCATTAGTCCCACTCTATGCCAGCACAAAATAAAATTGGAGAAAGACGCTAAACCGGTTGTTGATCACCAACGACGGTTAAATCCTAAGATGAAAGAAGTGGTAAGAAATGAAATACTAAAGCTTTTGGAGGTAGGTATAATTTATTCTGTTGCTGATAGCTAGTGGGTAAGTCTTGTCCATTGTGTCCCTAAGAAGGGAGGTATTACTGTTGTTCCTAATGATAAAGACGAATTGATCCCACAAAGAATTGTTACAGGTTATAGAATGGTAATTGATTTCTGCAAATTAAATAAAGCTACTAGACAGGATCATTACCCTTTACCTTTTATTGATCAAATGCTAGAAAGATTATCCAAACATACACATTTTTGCTTTCTAGACGGTTATTCTGGTTTCTCTCAAATACATGTGTCAAAAGAGGAATAGGAAAAGACCACTTTTACTTGCCCTTTCGGTACCTTTTCTTATAGACATATTGTAACACCCTGAATCATGCTACAGTAAACTCCTACTAATGACTGCCAAGTCATCACAATTATCTTGCTAATCATCACTTTGTTCCAAATCAAACCCAAACTCAAATTCAAATGGCATGCCAAATTAATTTCTTCAAAAACTAAAAGGCAAAACATTGTTCGTCGGCGTGCAAATATTCGCTAACTAATTGTCATGTAGAAACCAACATCATTTGACTCAACGTTTAATTCCGGGGAAATATAAAGTGGTCCAACAACTACCAAAATAGCCAACTCATAAATAAATGTTTATGAATTTCCAACTAACTTGAAACTTTGTGGGCCTCTCCAAAATATTGTTGCTTGATTTATTGTAGCGACCCGACCCGAATGGATCAAGTCTCTGTGCTCCGGTGCCATCCCTGGATCAGTAATGCTGCACACAGTACTTCGAAGGATTTATAGCAGAGTAGCATTCACACACTTATTACATCGGTGTCTCAAAAGAGAACTTATTACAATAAATATGGCTTAAGGCCATCTAATATCGATAACAGCGGAAGACTTGGAAGATAAATGGGTCCATCAAATCCAATGGCATCACTGAGTATAGAACCACGACCTAAAAGCACCTTACTCGTCGTTTGAAAAGTCTGCAACATGAAAGTTGCAGCCCGAAAACGGGCCAGCACATGGAATATGCTGGCAAGTTAACACATAGAGAGTAATGGAATGCAACATCTGTACTATATGCATATTTGGCCGGTGAAAAGCTCTATGGTTACTGTTTTGCGTAAAGCCAGTTTTTCCCTACTGCAAAGGAATGAATTTATTTAACTATCATGGTAGTTGAACATCAAGAATGGTTGACAGCATTCCGATCCCAATTAAGTGAACAATTAAAACCCAACAATATTAATTAGAAGTAACATGATGAGATTCACATGATATTCAAGTACTAGATACTCAAGATGTCCATAACCGGGGACACGGCTAATCATGATTAGTTTATTACACTCTGCAGAGGTTTGCGCACTTTTCCCCACAAGACTCGATCGCATCCGTTGGGCTTCTCGCACTACACGGTGTTTGAGAAACGGATGACCGAGACACAGTCTTTCAGTAGCGCTAGCACCTTACGATGGATAGACCGCTACACCTACTTTCCCCTACATCTGCTAGTCTACCCTGTAAGAGTTCGCACGACTTAGTCAACTATGCCAGAGCCCATAATGGCTTGTGGCTGCACACGGAAGTTTCTAGTATGAAAGATCTCATGATCCCTTTGAGCCTGGGTGGCGGTCCAAAAGAAAACAGGCAAGTCCTGATAGACATCAGGTGCCTCAATCCACCCAGATGTGTGTTTAAGTTGCCACCTTAGATAAACCCTTAAAATTAACAACTCACATCTGTCATGGATATCACTCACCCAATCCACGTCTACTAGCATAGCATAGCATAATAAACAAACGTAGAAGTAACTCCCAAAGGTTTCATAATAAACAGGTAATAGGTGCTACCTCATCTACTTCCCATCCCACAATTTAATTAGATCCTAATCATGCAATGTGTGAGGATTGATCTAATGCAATAAAACTGGGTTGTAGAAAAGGTATGATCAAAGTGTTACTTGCCTTGCTGATGATCCGCGAGACCTAGAGATTCGAAGTAACAGGCGGCGCACTCCGGGTAATCTATCACAGACAAACAACAAGCATACAATAAGTACTCATCTAATGCACAGGTAAAACTCGAACAAGAGATCAAACCAGAAAGTTCAACTTAAGAACTCCGGTTGCAAAGAAAGAAAGAACCGAACAAAGCAACGGAAAACAAACGGCGGAAAAAAAACAACTCGGTTCTAGCAAGTTGAAACTAGGTCAAGTTTTACAGTAGCAAAAACATATTTAAGTTGATTAGTCAGAACGGCAGTTTCGAAACGAAACTCCAGGCACTTGAATCACCTAATTCCGATAAACGAGCGGGGAGATAAACTAGAACGAAGATCGGATCTGAAATCGCGATCGGAAAAACGTGGAGTGAATCCGACGAAAAAGAGAACGAGGAACGGTTAAACGAACATACGTTCGTTAACCTAGAATAACCGGTGATCACGTTCGTTAGGACGAACGGTCCGGCGAACGGTCGCTAAACAACTAAACCGAAAAGAAAACGAAAACCGATCTAGGGTTTCGGAAAAAAAAACCGAAACAAAGAACAAAAGAAAATCGGAACGGTTCTTTTTTTAAAAAACCGAACCGAGGGGAGGGGATATTGCGGCGCGGGCTACCTCGGCGAGGGGCTCCGGCGAGCGGTGGCGTTGGGCGGCAGCGGCGCTAGAGGGCGGCGGCAGCGCTGGGCGGCGGCGCGGGCTACTGCTGCTGCTTGGGGCGCGGGGTGGTGTGGGAGGAGAGGGGGGGGGGGTCTTGGGGTATTTCAAGGGGGGAGGGGGGGAGAAAACTTGGGGGAGGGGGCAAGAAAAAAAACGGCGGCGCGGAGTCCTACTAGGACTCGGCCTTGGCGGCGGTGGCTATGCGCGGGGCTACGCGCGCGCGAGGAGGAGGAGGCCCGGCCGGCTGGGCCTTAGCCCAGGCGGGCGCTGCAGAATTTTTTTTAAATAGATACGCACGCAGAAAAACAAAGAAAAGAAAATCTAAACGAACTCCAAAATTCCCAAAGTAAAATTTCCCCGACTCCTAAAAATGAGTCGAACAAAATGAACTTTTCTCAGGGCCTAGGTGCAAATTTTTTAAAACACGCATTTTCCCCTATCCAAATAAAATGCAAAAGAACACCGGAAAACAAAATTGAATTTATCTATTAAATCTTCTTTTTCCTAAATTTGGGAAAAGTCATATTATTTCCCTCTCTCATATTTTGATGTTGGAAAAATAAATGAAGATGAAATAAATAAATCCAATGATCCTCTTTTCAAAATTTGAGAAAACTCAAATATGAAAATGACGAAATCTCCAACTCTCTCCGAGGGTCCTTGAGTTGCGTGAAATTTCTAGGATCGACCAAAATGCAAGAAAATATGATATGCATGATGATCTATTGTATAACATTCCAAATTGAAAATTTGGGATGTTACAAACCTACCCCCCTTAAGATGAATCTCGCCCTCGAGATTCGGGTTGGCTAGAAAATAGGTGAGGGTGGTCCTTGAGCAAATCTTCTTCTCTCTCCCAGGTGGCTTCATCCTCGGAGTGGTGGTTCCACTGAACTTTACAAAACTTGATAACCTTGCTGCGGGTAACTCTGCTGGCAAACTCGAGAATCTTGACTGGTTTCTCCTCATACGTTAAGTCGTCCTTCAACTGAATTGCTTCAAGCGGCACTGTATCTCTTAGTGGTACCTCCGCCATCTCGGCGTGACATTTCTTCAGCTGAGAAACATGGAATACATCATGAACTCTTGACAGTCCCTCTGGTAATTCCAACTTATACGCGACTTCTCCCATACGTTGCAAGATCTTATATGGTCCAACGAAACGCGGTGCTAATTTTCCCTTAACTCCAAAGCGCTTAACTCCTCGTAGTGGGGATACTTAGAGATACACTCTGTCTCCGGTTTCGTAAACTGTCTCCTTGCATTTAGAATCTGCGTAGCTCTTCTGCCTGGACTGGGCTACCTTGAGCCTATCGCGAATCAATTTAACTTTCCGTTCAGACTCCTTAATCAAATCCGGTCCAAAGAACTGACGATCTCCAACTTCGTCCCATGACAATGGTGTCCTGCACCTCCTTCCGTACAAAGCTTTGAAAGGTGCCATCTTCAAACTGGTTTGGTAACTATTGTTATAAGAAAACTCCGCATACGACAAGTTATCGTCCCAACTAGATCCATAATCTAGTGCACAAGCTCTGAGCATATCTTCCAAAATCTGATTGACTCTCTCGGTCTGTCCATCTGTCTGCGGATGAAAAGCGGTGCTGAACTCTAGCCTGGTTCCCAAAGTTTCATGCAACTGATTCCAAAACTTTGAGGTAAATTGGGTTCCTCTGTCTGATACAATACTCCTCGGAGCTCCATGCAAACAAATGATCCTAGTCATGTATATCTTTGCCAACTTAGCACTGGTGTAAGTGGTCTTGACTGGAATGAAATGTGCTACCTTTGTCAAACGATCAACTACTACCCATATCGAGTCATATCCTGTCTTCGTCCTGGGTAGTCCTATGATAAAATCCATGCCTATCTTATCCCACTTCCATTCGGGTATCGGCAATGGTTGCAACAATCCGGCCGGCTTCTGATGCTCTGCCTTCACTCAATGACACACATCACAAACTGCTACATATGCTGCAATATCCTTCTTCATTCCGGTCCACTAGAATGTCTCCTTCAAATCCAAATACATCTTGGTATTTCCTGGGTGAATCGAATATGGTGAATCATGTGCCTCACGTAGAATCAACTTCCTGATCTCCGGGTCATTTGGCACATAAACACGGTCCTCAAACCATAGGGTATCGTGCTCATCCTCACGAAATCCCTTTGCTTTTCCTTCGCTCATTTTCTTCTTTATAGAAGCAATCTCCTTGTCAGATTTCTGAGCCTCTTTGATTTTATCCATCAATGTTGACTGAACCTCCAATGCTGCTACATAGCCTTTCGGAACTATCTCTAAACTTAGTCCACGAAGGTTTTCTGATAACTCCTTGGGTATTTCCTCCATTATTAACGTATTGACGTGGCTCTTGCGGCTCAATGCGTCAGCTACTACATTAGCTTTACCGGGATGGTAATGCAATCTCATATCATAATCCTTGATGAGCTCCAACCATCTCCTTTGTCTGAGATTCAACTCCTTCTGCGTGAAAATGTACTTCAAACTCTTGTGATCCGTGTACACCTCACAATGATTTCCAATGAGGAAATGTCTCCATGTCTTCAATGCATGCACTACGGCTGCTAACTCCAAATCATGTGTGGCGTAATTCAACTCATGAGGCTTCAGTTGTCGTGAAGCATACGAAACAACTCTCCCTTCCTGCATAAGCACTGCTCCAAGTCCTCGACGTGAAGCGTCGCAATACACCTCATAATCCTTGGTCTGATCTGGCAAAATCAACACTGGTGAGGTAACCAAACGTTTCTTCAACTCCTGAAAACTAGCCTCACACTCCTCAGTCCATTTGAACTTGGTATCCTTCTTCAACAACTCCGTCATAGGCTTCACAATCTTTGAAAAGTTCTCAATGAATCTCTGGTAGTATCCTGCGAGTCCAAGAAAACTCCGGATCTCTCCAACTGTCGTTGGTGCTTCCCATTCGGTTACGGTCTCAACCTTTGTGGGGTCAACTGCTATCCCTTCTCCGGATATAACGTGTCCGAGGAATCCAACTTCCTTCAACCAAAACTCACATTTGCTAAATTTGGCATATAACTGATGTTCCCTTAGTTTCTCCAAAACCAAACGCAAATGTTCCTTATGCTCTTCTTCATTCTTTGAATAAACCAGGATATCATCAATGAACACTACGACGAACTTATCCAAAAACTCCATAAACACCTTGTTCATCAGGTTCATAAAATAGGCAGGCGCGTTAGTCAATCCAAATGACATAATGGTATACTCATACAGTCCATATCTTGTGGTGAATGCTGTCTTAGGTATGTCCTGCTCTCGAATCTTCAACTGGTTGTACCCTGATCGCAAATCGATCTTGGAAAACACTTTAGCTCCTTGCAAACGATCAAACAGATCATTAATCATTGGCAGTGGGTACTTGTTCTTGATGGTTACTTCATTTAATCCACGGTAATCAACAACCATCCGTAATGATCCATCCTTCTTTTCCACTAGAAGTATTGGTGATCCCCAAGGCGAAGAACTTGGGCGTATGTAACCTTTCTCCAGTAACTCCTTAATCTGATTCTTAATTTCTACCAAATCCTTTGCTGGCATCCGATATGGTCTCTTTGATATTGGGCCTGTACCTGGCAATAACTCAATCAAAAACTCAATGTCTCTATCCGGTGGCATGCCTGGCAACTCTTCAGGAAATACATCTGGAAAATCCTTTACCACCGGTACTTCCTCCTGCACAACTCCTATTAGGCAATTTACTTGTGTCCTATTTGGCACATGCCGGGATACATACTTGATCCTTCTTCCTTCTGGCGTTGTAAGCAAAATTGACTTACTAGCACAATTGATGTTTCCGCCATATATCGACAGCCAATCCATACCGAGAATTACATCCAGACCCTGGGATTCCAGAATAATTAAATCTGTTGGGAAAACATGCCTTCCTATGCTTAATGGCACTTGAAAGCATCCTTGACTGGCCATGTATTCTGCTCCTGGCGAGCTTACTAGCATAGGTGTTTTAAGAATCCTAGTGGGCAGGCTATATTTTTCCACAAATCCCCTTGATATGTATGAATGTGATGCACCGGTATCAAAAAGAACGAGTGCGGTAAATGACTTAACCAAAAACTTACCGGTTACTGCATCAGGCTGATCTTCTACCTCCTCCACGTTAACGTGGTTCACCTGTCCCCTATTGAAAGGGTTCGGCTTCTTCCTTGAGCTTCCATTGCCATTTCCCTTCTGGCCTTCAGGACATTCATTGGCATAATGTCCGGTCTTGGAACACTTGAAACAGGTGACTTGACTCAGATCTCTCTTGGCTGGGGTTGATGGGGTGGTACGGTTCTGGCCGTTGCTTCCTCCATTCCCATTACCATTTTTGTGGCCATTGTGGTTGTGCGAACTACCTCCTCCATGGGTATGCTGAAACTAAAATCCCGATTTAGGGGTAAAACGGGGCTTCTGCTGGGTTCCAGAGTTATACTTCCCCTGTCCATACTTCTTCTTGCGGTTATCAATCTGCTGTTGCTTCCCTTCAATCATGATGGCACGATCTACCAACTCCTGGTAGTTATTGAAACTTGCTACCATCAACTGCATGCTTAACTCATCATTCAATCCTTCCAGAAACTTCTCCTGTTTAGTTGCATCCGTATCAACGTCATCTGGGGCATAACATGCTAACTTGCTGAAATCGTCAACATACTGGCCAACTGTCCTTCCTCCTTGGCGTAAGTTGCGAAACTCACGCTTCTTCATGGCCATAGCTCCTGCTGAAACATGGGCGGTGTGGAAAGCTTGCTGAAACTGATCCCATGTGACAGTGTCGACTGGGAAGGTGGTTGTGAAATTCTCCCACCATGCTGCCGCGGGTCCGTCAAGCTGATGTGCGGCAAACTTCACTTTCTCACCATCTGTGCATCCTGCAGTGGTCAACTCCCTTCCTATCTTGCGGAGCCAACCGTCTGCTACTATTGGCTCGGTGCTACTGGAAAACACCGGCGGATTTATCCTAAGGAAACGGGCTAAGTGGTGTGGTGGTGGGTTGTTGTTGTTGTTGTTGTTGTTGTTGTTGTTCTGCTGGTTCTGGACTAACATCTGCATCAATTGATTCTGCTGCTGGATCAATTGAGTGAGCTCCGGTGGAAATCCATTGTCACGTCTCGGAGGCATCTGAGGGTTTAGAAAAGATGGGAATTAAGAATAGATTGAGGTCTAAAAGAGAAAACACTACCCCAATGCACATGAGCAAAAACACACAAAATCACTCCATTCAATTCAAACAAGGGCATACAAACGGTCTAGATCTATCGAAAAAGTGCTCGAACTATAGTGTATACATGGGGGGGATACTACTAATATTTGGTGGTCATCTAGAAATTTGAACCGGTGGAAGACTCCATGATGTCTGCTCCAGCTTCATCTTCAAAGTCGGGTTCACTTGGATCCGAATCGGTGTCGTCGAAGATGATGTAGTTGTCTGGACATGCGACGTACATGTCTTCCTTCCTGGATGCTAACTCCCTCTTGAGTTCTTCAATTTCCTGTTTAAGATCACCATTGTGCCTTGCTAGAGCTACGATCTCGTCCATGTAGTCCTTGCGTGTAGCCTTCAGTTCTCCTTCTAGCTCGATGATCCTAGCCTTCGCATTCTTCAACTCTATCATATCATTGCACATCTGGTTCTCGTGGCGTCGAATGTGCTGGTTTAACTCCGGGATGAAAGCTGCAATGGATCTATCCTTCTTGGTGCTGACTAATTCCCATTGTTCATCTCGACGTCCGCAAATCTGGTAGATAGTGTCCTTGAGGTCTTCTTGATAAACTTCTCCAATGCGTCCTATGGTGATATGGGCTGCCATGCTCTTTCCCAGACTCCAGGTTGGTGCATTGAAAACACTATCTATGGGCTTTGAGATTGGCGCGAATGTCCTTCCCGGAACGTGAGCTTGAATCTTCCAGCGCTCCTCTTTAGGTAGAGTGGTGTTGAAGGTTCCCGTGAAACTTGGTAATCCAATGTTTAGGTACTTGGTGACTTCCTTCAAGTGAAATCCAAAAGGTGTGCCTTCATCCGGTTGAGCGTACTTGATCTTCGCGTCCTTCATCCTAAAGAGTAGAAAAGATGAGGAGTTAGAAAATGAGGAGAGAATAGTGATCTATGGCTTTAACTTAGTGGTCGTGTCCTACAGTCAGTGTGTGCTCTGATACCATCTCTGTAGCGACCCAACCCGAATGGATCAAGTCTCTGTGCTCCGGTGTCATCCCTGGATCAGTAATGCTGACACCACACAGTACTTCGAAGGATTTATAGCAGAGTAGCAATCACACACTTATTACATCGGTGTCTCAAAAGAGAACTTATTACAATAAATATGGCTTAAGGCCATCTAATATCGATAACAGCGGAAGACTTGGAAGATAAATGGGTCCATCAACTCCAACGGCATCACTGAGTATAGAACCACGACCTAAAAGCACCTTACTCGTCGTCTGAAAAGTCTGCAACATGAAAGTTGTAGCCCGAAAAAGGGTCAGCACATGGAATATGCTGGCAAGGTAACACATAGAGAGTAATGGAATGCAACATCTGTACTATATGCATATTTGGCTGGTGGAAAGCTCTATGGTTACTGTTTTGCGTAAAGCCAGTTTTTCCCTACTGCAAAGGAATGAATTTATTTAACTATCATGGTAGTTGAACATCGAGAATGGTTGACAGCATTCCGATCCCAATTAAGTGAACAATTAAAACCCAACAATATTAATTAGAAGTAACATGATGAGATTCACATGATATTCAAGTACTAGATACTCAAGATGTCCATAACCGGGGACACGGCTAATCATGATTAGTTTATTACACTCTGCAGAGGTTTGCGCACTTTTCCCCACAAGACTCGATCGCCTCCGTTGGGCTTCTCGCACTACATGGTGTTTGAGAAACGGATGACCGAGACACAGTCTTTCAGTAGCGCTAGCACCTTACGATGGATAGACCGCTACACCTACTTTCCCCTACATCTGCTAGTCTACCCTGTAAGAGTTCGCACGACTTAGTCAACTATGCCAGAGCCCATAATGGCTTGTGGCTGCACACGGAAGTTTCTAGTATGAAAGATCTCATGATCCCTTTGAGCCTGGGTGGCGGTCCAAAAGAAAACAGGCAAGTCCTGATAGACATCAGGTGCCTCAATCCACCCAGATGTGTGTTTAAGTTGCCACCTTAGATAAACCCTTAAAATTAACAACTCACATCTGTCATGGATATCACTCACCCAATCCACGTCTACTAGCATAGCATAGCATAATAAACAAACGTAGAAGTAACTCCCAAAGGTTTCATAATAAACAGGTAATAGGTGCTACCTCATCTACTTCCCATCCCACAATTTAATTAGATCCTAATCATGCAATGTGTGAGGATTGATCTAATGCAATAAAACTGGGTTGTAGAAAAGGTATGATCAAAGTGTTACTTGCCTTGCTGATGATCCGCGAGACCTAGAGATTCGAAGTAACAGGCGGCGCACTCCGGGTAATCTATCACAGACAAACAACAAGCATACAATAAGTACTCATCTAATGCACAGGTAAAACTCGAACAAGAGATCAAACCAGAAAGTTCAACTTAAGAACTCCGGTTGCAAAGAAAGAAAGAACCGAACAAAGCAACGGAAAACAAACGGCGGAAAAAAAACAACTCGGTTCTAGCAAGTTGAAACTAGGTCAAGTTTTACAGTAGCAAAAACATATTTAAGTTGATTAGTCAGAACGGCAGTTTCGAAACGAAACTCCAGGCACTTGAATCACCTAATTCCGATAAACGAGCGGGGAGATAAACTAGAACGAAGATCGGATCTGAAATCGCGATCGGAAAAACGTGTAGTAAATCTGACGAAAAAGAGAACGAGGAACGGTTAAACGAACAGACGTTCGTTAACCTAGAATAACCGGTGATCACGTTCGTTAGGACGAACGGTCTGGCGAACGGTCGCTAAACAACTAAACCGAAAAGAAAACGAAAACCGATCTAGGGTTTCGGAAAAAAAACCGAAACAAAGAACGAAAGAAAACCGGAACGGTTCTTGCTAAAAAACCGAACCGAGGGGAAGGGATGGTGCGGCGCGGGCTGCTGCTGCTGCTTGGGCGCGGGGTGGTGTGGGAGGAGAGGGGGGGGGGTCTTGGGGTATTTAAAGGGGGTAGGGGGGAGAAAACTTGGGGGAGGGGGCAAGAAAAAAAAACGGCGGCGCGCAGTCCTACTAGGACTCGGACTTGGCGGCGGCGGCTATGCGCGGGGCTGCGCGCGCGCGAGGAGGAGCAGGCCCGGCCGGCTGGGCCTTGGCCCAGGCGGGCGCTGCGGATTTTTTTAAATAGATACGCGCGCAGAAAAACAAAGAAAAGAAAATCTAAACGAAATCCAAAATTCCCAAAGTAAATTTTCCCTGACTCCTAAAAATGAGTCGAACAAAATGAACTTTTCTCGGGGCCTAGGTGCAAATTTTTGAAAATGCGCATTTTTCCCTATCCAAATAAAATGCAAAAGAACACCGGAAAACAAAATTGAATTTATTTATTAAATCTTCTTTTTCCTAAATTTGGGAAAAGTCATATTATTTCCCTCTCTCATATTTTGATGTTGGAAAAATAAATGAAGATGAAATAAATAAATCCAATGATCCTCTTTTCAAAATTTGAGAAAACTCAAATATGAAAATGACGAAATCTCCAACTCTCTCCGAGGGTCCTTGAGTTGCGTGAAATTTCTAGGATCGACCAAAATGCAAGAAAATATGATATGCATGATGATCTATTGTATAACATTCCAAATTGAAAATTTGGGATGTTACATTTATGTGACAAGTTGGGTAATCAATAAAATTCGTTTGGTATTAGTTTTAAAATACAAAACATTGAAGAAGATACAAATCATGAAAAGAAAAGAAAAGGCCCACAACCCCCTTGCCCTTGGGCCTAGCCCAACCCAACACCTCCCTGTTTTCTCCTTCCTACTGCTCACAGGGGCGTGCTGGTCGCGCGCCCAGTGATACGTCTCGAACGTATTTATAATTTTTGATTGCTCCATGCTATATTATCTACTGTTTTGGGCAATATTGGGCCTTATTTTCCAATTTTATATTACTTTTGGGACTAACCTATTAACCGGAGGCCCAACCCAGATTTGTAGTTTTATGCCTATTTCAGTGTTTTGAAGAAAAGGAATATCAGACGGAGTCGAAACGGAACGAAATCAACTGGAGAAGTTATTTTTGGAAGGAAACACACCTGATGGACTTGGACCCCACGTCAGAAGATACGGGAGCTGCCCACGAGGGTGGGGGGCGCGCCCACCCCCTAGGGCGCGCCCCCTGCCTCGTGGGGCCCCCGTGGCTCCCCTGACGTGCTTCTTCCGCCTATATATCTCCATATACCCTAAAAACATCTGTGAGCACAATAGATCGGGAGTACCACCGCCAGAAGCCTCCGTAGCCATGAAAAACCAATCTAGACCCGTTCCGGCACCCTGCCGGAGGGGGCAATCCTTCTTCGGTGGCCATCTTCATCATCCAGGTGCTCTCCATGACGAGGAGGGAGTAGTTCTCCCTCGGGGCTGAGGGTATGTACCAGTAGCTATGTGTTTGATCTCTCTCTCTTTTTCTTGAGATGATACGATCTTGATGTATCGCGAGCTTTGCTATTTTAGTTGGATCCTATGATGTTTCTCCCCCCTCTACTCTCTTGTAATGAATCGAGTTTCCCCTTTGAAGTAATCTTATCGGATTGAGTCTTTAAAGACTTGAGAACACTTGATGTATGTCTTGCCGTGGATATCTGTGGTGACAATGGGATACCACGTGCCACTTGATGTATGTTAAGGTGACCAACTTGCGGGTTTCGTGACATTGGGAACCTATGCATAGGGGTTGGCACACGTTTTCGTCGTGATTCTCCGGTAGAACTTTGGGGCACTCTTTGAGGTCCTTTGTGTTGGTTGAATAGATGAATTGAGATTGTGTGATGCATATCGTATAATCATGCCCATGGATACTTGAGGTGACATTGGAGTATCTAGGTGACATTAGAGTTTTGGTTGATTTGTATCTTAAGGTGTTATTCTAGTACGAACTCTAGGACTGTTTGTGACACTTATAGGAATAGCCCAACTGATTGATTGGAATGAATAACTTTGACGTGGTTTCGTACCCTACCATAATCTCTTCGTTCGTTCTCCGCTATTAGTGACTTTGGAGTGACTCTTTGTTGCATGTTGAGGGATAGTTTTATGATCCAATTATGTTAGTATTGTTGAGGGAACTTACACTAGCAAAAGTATGAACCCTAGGCCTTGTTTCCTATCATTGCAATACCGTTTACGCTCACTTTTATCATTCGTTACCTTGCTGTTTTTATAATTTCAGATTACAAATACCTTTATCTACTATCCATATACCACCTGTTTCACCATCTCTTTGCCGAACTAGTGCACCTATACAATTTACCATTGTATTGGGTGTGTTGGGGACACAAGAGACTCTTTGTTATTTGGTTGCAGGGTTTCTTGAGAGAGACCATCTTCATCCTATGCCTCCTACGGATTGATAAACCTTAGGTCATCCACTTGAGGGAAATTTGCTACTGTCCTACAAACCTGTGGACTTGCAGGCCCAACAACGTCTACAAGAAGAAGGTTGTGTAGTAGACATCAAGCTCTTTTCTGGCGCCGTTGCCGGGGAGGCAAGGAAAGCGGCACTCACACCCCATCAACTAAGCTCTTTTGTGGCGCCATTGCCGGGGAGGTGAGTGCTTGAAGGTATATATTTAGATCTTGCAATCGAGTCTTTTAGTTTCTTGTTTTATCACTAGTTTAGTTTATAGAAGAAAACTATAAAAAAATGGAATTGAGTTTGTCTCATACGCTTCACCTTTTTAATATCTTTCGTAAGTATGATGGAAAGGATAATTGTGCTCAAGTGCTAGAAGAAGAAATCTATAATTTGGCACTAAAGATTTGAATGATGAGCATGATTGCAATGTTGTTAGTATGAATTCCTTGAATATCCATGATGCTAATGATATGCAAAGCCACAAGCTTGGGGAAGCTATGTTTGATGAAGATGATATTTTTTGTCCCCCAAGCTTTGATGTGCAAATTTATTATGATGAAAGCATGCCTCCTATCTATGATGATTATTGTGATGACACGTATGCTTTAAATAATAATGATAACAATGAAACTTGTCATCTTGATCTTAATTTTCAATCACATGATAGTTATTTTGTTGAGTTTGCTCCCACTATTAGTCATGAGAAGAATTTTGCTTATGTGGAGAGTAGTAAATTTTCTATGCAAGTAGATCATGAAAATAATGCTTTAGGTGCTGGTTATATTGTTTAATTAATTCATGATTCTACTAAAAATTATTATGAGGGAGGAACATATGCTTGCAAGAATTGCAATAATATCAAGTTTCCTCTCTATGTACTTAAAATTTTAAAGTTATGCTTGTTTTGCCTTCCTATGCTAGTTGATTATTGTTCCCATAAGTTGTTTGCTCAAAAAATACCTATGCATAGGAAGATGGTTAGACTTAAATGTGCTAGTAATATTATTCAAGATGCTCTCTTTATGTTACAATTCTTATATTTTATGTGAGCATCGTTGAAATCATCATGCCTAGCTAGGGGCATTAAACGATAGCGCTTGTTGGGAGGCAACCCAACTTTATTTTTATTCCTTGATTCTTGTTCATGTTTAGTAATAAATAATTCATCTAGCCTCTGTTTAGATGTGGTTTTATGTGTTTAATTAGTGTTTGTGCCAAGTAGAACCTTTGGGAAGACTTGGGGGAAGTCTTTGTGATCATGCTGTAAAAAACAGAAACTTTAGCGCTCACGAGAATTGCTGCCATTTTTATTTGGAGAGTGATATTTAGTTAATTCTTTTTGAAGATGATTAATAGATAAATTCCTCAGGTCTATAAGTTTATTTTAGAATTTTTGGGGTTCCAGAAGTATAAGTTTGATCCAGATTACTACAGACTGTTCTGTTTTTGACAGATTCTGTTTTCGATGTGTTGTTTGCTTATTTTGATGAATCTCTGAGTAGTATCGGAGGGTATGAACCATAGAGAAGTTGGAATACAGTAGATATTACACCAAGATAAATAAAGAATGAGTTCATTACAGTACCTTGAAGTGGTGATTTATTTTCTTATACTAACGGAGCTTACGAGTTTTCTGTTAAGTTTTGTGTTGTGAAGTTTTCAAGTTTTGGGTAAGGATTCGATGGAGTATGGAATAAGGAGTGGCAAGAGCCTAAGCTTGGGGATTCCCGAGGCACCCAAGGTAATATTCAAGGATAACCAAGCGTCTAAGCTTGGGGATGCCCGGGTGGCATCCCCTCTTTCGTCTTCGTTCATCGGTAACTTTACTTGGAGCTATATTTTTATTCGCCACATGATATGTGTTTTGCTTGGAGCGTAATTTTATTTCATTTTGTTTTGCTTGATGTTTGAATAAAATACCAAGATCTGAAAGTATTAAATGTTAGAGAGTCTTCACATAGTTGCATAATTATTCAACTACTCATTGATCTTCACTTATATCTTTCGGAGTAGTTTGTCATTTGCTCTAGTGCTTCACTTATACCTTTTAGAGCATGGTGGTAGTTTTATTTTGAAGAAATAGATGAACTCTCATGCTTCACTTAGATTATTTTGAGAGTCTTAAATAGCATGGTAATTTTCTTAAAATCCTAATATGCTAAGCATAAAAGATTTGTAAGAATTCTTATGAGTGTGTTGAATACTAAGAGAAGTTTGATGCTTGATGATTGTTTTGAGATATGGAGGTAATAATATTAGAGTCATGCTAGTTGAGTGGTTGTGAATTTGATAAATACTTATGTTGAAGTTTGTGATTCCCGTAGCATGCACGTATGGTGAACCGTTATGTGATGAAGTCGGAGCATGATTTATTTATTATTGTCTTCCTTATGAGTGGCGGTCGGGGACGAGGGATGGTCTTTTCCTACCAATCTATACCCCTAGGAGCATGCGCGTAATACTTTGCTTTGATAACTTCTAGATTTTTGCAATAAGTATATGAGTTCTTTATGACTAATGTTGAGTCCATAGATTATACGCACTCTCACCCTTCCACCTTTGCTAGCCTCTCTAATACCGCGCACCTTTCGCCGGCAGCATACACCCACCATATACCTTCCTCAAAATAGCCACCATACCTACCTATTATGGCATTTCCATATCCATTCCGAGATATATTGCCATGCAACTTTCCACCGTTCCGTTTATTATGACACACTCCATCATTGTCATATTGCTAGCATGATCATGTAGTTGACATCGTATTTGTGGCAAAGCCACCATTCATAATTCTTTCATACATGTCACTCTTGATTCATTGTATATCCCGGTACACCGCCGGAGGCATTCATATAGAGTCATATTTTGTTCTAAGTACCGAGTTGTAATTGTTGAGTTGTAAGAAAAATAAAAGTGTGATGATCATCATTATTAGAGCATTGTCCTAGTGAGGAAAGGATGATGGAGACAATGATTCCCCCACAAGTCGGGATGAGACTCCGGACGAAAATAAATAAATAAAAGAGGCCAAAGAAGCCCAAATAAAAAAAGAGGCCATAAAAAAGAGAAAAGGCCCAAATAAAAAAATAGAAAAATAAAAAAAATGAGAGAAAAAGAGAGAAGGGACAATGCTACTATCCTTTTACCACACTTGTGCTTCAAAGTAGCACCATGATCTTCATGATAGAGAGTCTCCTATATTGTCACTTTCATATACTAGTGGGAATCATTCATTATAGAACTTGGCTTGTATATGCAATGATGGGCTTCCTCAAAATGCCCTAAGTCTTCGTGAGCAAGTGAGTTGGATGCACACCCACTAGTTTCTTTTGTTGAGCTTTCATACATTTATAGCTCTAGTGCATCCGTTGCATGGCAATCCCTACTCACTCACATTGATATATATTGATGGGCATCTCCATAGCCCGTTGATACGCCTAGTTGATGTGAAACTATCTTCTCCCTTTTTGTCTTCTCCACAACCACCATTCTATTCCACCTATAGTGCTATGTCCATGGCTCACGCTCATGTATTGCGTGAAGATTCAAAATGTTTGAGAACATCAAAAGTATGAAACAATTGCTTGGCTTGTCATCGGGGTTGTGCATGATTTAAATATTTTGTGTGGTGAAGATGGAGCATAGCCAGACCATATGATTTTGTAGGGATAGCTTTCTTTGGCCATGATATTTTGAGAAGACATAATTGCTTAGTTAGTATGCTTGAAGTATTATTATATTTATGTCAATATGAACTTTTGTCTTGAATCTTTCGGATCTGAATATTCATACCACAATTAAGAAGAATTACATTGAAATTATGCCAACTAGCATTCCACATCAAAAATTATCTTTTTTTATCATTTCCCTACTCGAGGACGAGCAGGAATTAAGCTTGGGGATGCTTGATACGTCTCCAACGTATCTATAATTTTTGATTGCTCCATGCTATATTATCTACTGTTTTGGGCAATATTGCGATTTATTTTCCACTTTTATATTACTTTTGGGACTGACCTATTAACAGGAGGCCCAACCTAGATTTGCTATTTTATGCCTATTTCAGTGTTTTGAAGAAAAGGAATATCAGACGGAGTCGAAACGGAACGAAATCAACTGGAGAAGTTACTTTTGGAAGCAAACACACCTGATGGACTTAGACCCCACGTTAGAAGATACAGGAGCTGCCCACGAGGGTGGGGAGCGCGCCCACCCCCTAGGGCGCGCCCCCTGCCTCGTGGGGCCCCGTGGCTCCCCTGACGTGCTTCTTTCGCCTATATATCTCCATATTGAAGGAAATATGCCCTAGAGGCAATAATAAAGTTATTATTTATTTCCTTATATCATGATAAATGTTTATTATTCATGCTAGAATTGTATTAACCGGAAACATAATACATGTGTGAATACATAGACCAACAGAGTGTCACTAGTATGCCTCTACTTGACTAGCTCGTTAATCAAAGATGGTTATGTTTCCTAACCATGAACAAAGAGTTGTTATTTGATTAACGAGGTCACATCATTAGTTGAATGATCTGATTGACATGACCCATTCCATTAGCTTAGCACCCGATCGTTTAGTATGTTGCTATTGCTTTCTTCATGACTTATACATGTTCCTATAACTATGAGATTATGCAACTCCCGTTTACCGGAGGAACACTTTGGGTACTACCAAACGTCACAACATAACTGGGTGATTATAAAGGAGTACTACAGGTGTCTCCAATGGTAGATGTTGGGTTGGCGTATTTCGAGATTAGGGTTTGTCACTCCGATTGTCGGAGAGGTATCTCTGGGCCCTCTCGGTAATACACATCACATAAGCCTTGCAAGCATAATAACTAAGATGTTAGTTATGAGATGATGTATTACGGAACGAGTAAAGAGACTTGCCAGTAACGAGATTGAACTAGGTATTGGATACCGACGATCGAATCTCGGGCAAGTAACATACCGATGACAAAGGGAACAACGTATGTTGTTATGCGGTCTGACCGATAAAGATCTTCGTAGAATATGTAGGAGCCAATATGGGCATCCAGGTCCCGCTATTGGTTATTGACCGGAGACGTGTCTTGGTCATGTCTACATTGTTCTCGAACCGTAGGGTCCGCATGCTTAATGTTACGATGACAGTTATTATGAGTTTATGCATTTTGATGTACCGAAGGTTGTTCGGAGTCCCGGATGAGATCACGGACATGACGAGGAGTCTCGAAATGGTCGAGACGTAAAGATTGATATATTGGAAGCCTATGTTTGGACATCGGAAGTGTTCCGGGTGAAATCGGGATTTTACCGGATTACCGGGAGGGTTATCGGAACCCCCCGGGAGCCAAATGGGCCTACATGGGCCATTGTGGAAAGGTGAAAGGGCTGCCAAGGAGGGCTGCACACCTCCCCCCTCCCCTAGTCCTATTAGGACTAGGAGAGGTGGCCGGCCACCTCACTCTCTTTTCCTCTCCCTTTTTCCCAAGGAGTCCTAGTTGGAATAGGATTGGAGGGGGGAGTCCTACTCCCAGTAGGAGTAGGACTCCTCCTGCGCCTCCCTCTCTTTGGCCGGCCAGCCTCCCTCCCTCCAACCTTTATATACGGGGCAGGGGACACCCCAAGACACACAAGTTGATCCTTGAGATCGTTCCTTAGCCGTGTGCGGTGCCCCCTGCCACCAAATTCCACCTCGATCATACCGTTACAGTGCTTAGGCGAAGCCCTGCGTCGGTAGTACATCAAGATCGTCACCACGCCGTCGTGCTGACGGAACTCTTCCTCGACGCTTTGCTGGATCGGAGCCCGAGGAACGTCATCGAGCTGAACGTGTGCTAAGAACTCGGAGGTGCCGGAGTAACGGTGCTTGGTTCGGTCGGATAGGGAAGAAGACGTACGACTACTTCCTCTACGTTGTGTGATCGCTTCCGCAGTCGGTCTGCGTTGGTACGTAGACAACACTCTCCCCTCTCGTTGCTATGCATCACCATGATCTTGCGTGTGCGTAGGAAAATTTTCGAAATTACTACGTTCCCCAACAAGGGCATCCGAGCCTAGGTTTTATGGTTTGATGTTATTTTCACGAGTAGAACACAAGTGAGTTGTGGGCGATACAAGTCATACTGCCTACCAGCATGTCATACTTTGGTTCGGCGGTATTGTTGGACGAGACGATCCGGACCAACCTTACGCGTACTCTTACGCGAGACCGGTTCCCTCGACGTGCTTTGCACATAGATGGCTTGCGGAAGACTGTCTCTCCAACTTTAGTTGAACCAAGTGTGACTACGCCCGGTCCTTGAGAAGGTTAAAACGGAGTCTATTTGACGAACTATCGTTGTGGATTTGATGCGTAGGTGAGATGAGTTCTTACTTAAGCCCGTAGCAGCCACGTAAAACTTGCAACAACAAAGTAGAGGACGTCTAACTTGTTTTTGCAGGGCATGTTGTGATGTGATATGGTCAAGGCATGATGCTGATTTTATTGTATGAGATGATCATGTTTTGTAACCGAGTTATCGGCAACTGGCAGGAGCCATATGGTTGTCGCTTTATTGTATGCAATGCAATCGCGATGTAATGCTTTACTTTATTGCTAAGCGGTAGTGATAGTCGTGGAAGCATAAGATTGGCGAGACGACAACGATGCTACGATGGAGATCAAGGTGTCGCGCCGGTGACAATGGTGATCATGACGGTGCTTCGGAGATGGAGATCACAAAGCACAAGATGATGATGGCCATATCATATCACTTATATTGATTGCATGTGATGTTTATCCTTTTATGCATCTTATCTTGCTTTGATTGACGGTAGCATTATAAGATGATCTCTCACTAAATTATCAAGAAGTGTTCTCCCTGAGTATGCACCGTTGCAAAAGTTCTTCGTGCTGAGACACCACGTGATGATCGGGTGTGATAGGCTCTACGTTCAAATACAACGGGTGCAAAACAGTTGCACACGCAGAATACTCAGGTTAAACTTGACGAGCCTAGCATATGCAGATATGGCCTCGGAACACAGAGACCGAAAGGTCGAGCGTGAATCATATACTAGATATGATCAACATGACGATGTTCACCATTGAAAACTACTCCATCTCACGTGATGATCGGTTATGGTTTAGTTGATTTGGATCACGTGATCACTCAGAGGATTAGAGGGATGTCTTTCTAAGTGGGAGTTCCTAAATAATTTGATTAACTAAACTTAAACTTATCATGAACTTAGTACCTGATAGTATCTTGCTTGTTTATGTTGATTGTAGATAGATGGCTCGTGCTGTTGTTCCGTTGAATTTTAATGCGTTCCTTGAGAAAGCAAAGTTGAAAGATGATGGTAGCAATTACACGGACTGGGTCCGTAACCTGAGGATTATCCTCATTGCTGCACAGAAGAATTACGTCCTGGAAGCACCGCTGAGTGCCAGGCCTGCTGCAAGAGCAACACCAGAAGTTATGAACGTCTGGCAGAGCAAAGCTGATGACTACTCAATAGTTCAGTGTGCCATGCTTTACGGCTTAGAACCGGGACTTCAACGACGTTTTGAACGTCATGGAGCATATGAGATGTTCCAAGAGTTGAAGTTAATATTTCAAGCAAATGCCCGGATTGAGAGATATGAAGTCTCCAATAAGTTCTATAGCTGCAAGATGGAGGAGAACAGTTCTGTCAGTGAGCATATACTCAAAATGTCTGGGTATAATAATCACTTGATTCAATTGGGAGTTACACTTCCGGATGATTGCGTCATTGACAGAATTCTCCAATCACTGCCACCAAGCTACAAGAGCTTTGTGATGAACTATAATATGCAAGGGATGAACAAGACTATTCCCGAGCTCTTCGCAATGCTGAAAGCTGCGGAGGTAGAAATCAAGAAGGAGCATCAAGTGTTGATGGTTAACAAAACCACTAGTTTCAAGAAAAAGGGCAAAGGGAAGAAGAAGGGGAACTTCAAGAAGAACGGCAAGCAAGTTGCTGCTCAAGAGAAGAAACGCAAGTCTGGACCTAAGCCTGAAACTGAGTACTTCTACTGCAAGCAGACTGGTCACTGGAAGCGGAACTGCCCCAAGTATTTGGCGGATAAGAAGGATGGCAAGGTGAACAAAGGTATATGTGATATACATGTTATTGATGTGTACCTTACTAATGCTCGCAGTAGCACCTGGGTATTTGATACTGGTTCTGTTGCTAATATTTGCAACTCGAAACAGGGACTACAGAATAAGCGGACACTAGCAAAGGACGAGGTGACGATGCGCGTGGGAAACGGTTCCAAAGTCGATGTGATCGCGGTCGGCACGCTACCTCTACATCTACCTTTGGGATTAATATTAGACCTAAATAATTGTTATTTGGTGCCAGCGTTGAGCATGAACATTATATCTGGGTCTTGTTTGATGCGAGACGGTTATTCATTTAAATCAGAGAATATTGGTTGTTCTATTTATATGAGTAATATCTTTTATGGTCATGCACCCTTGAAAAGTGGTCTATTCTTATTGAATCTCGATAGTAGTGATACACATATTCATAATGTAGAAGCCAAAAGATGCAGAGTTCATAATGATAGTGCAACTTATTTGTGGCACTGCCGTTTAGGTCATATCGGTGTAAAGCGCATGAAGAAACTCCATACTGATGGGCTTTTGGAACCACTTGATTATGAATCACTTGGTACTTGCGAACCGTGCCTCATAGGCAAGATGACTAAAACACCGTTCTCCGATACTATGGAGAGAGCAACAGATTTATTGGAAATCATACATACCGATGTATGTGGTCCGATGAATATTGAGGCTCGTGGTGGATATCGTTATTTTCTCACCTTCACAGATGATTTAAGCAGATATGGGTATATCTACTTAATGAAACATAAGTCTGAAACATTTGAAAAGTTCAAGGAATTTCAGAGTGAAGTTGAAAATCATCGTAACAAGAAAATAAAGTTTCTACGATCTGATCGTGGAGGAGAATATTTGAGTTACGAGTTTGGTATACATTTGAAAAATTGTGGAATAGTTTCGCAACTCACGCCACCCGGAACACCACAGCGTAATGGTGTGTCCGAACGTCGTAATCGTACTTTACTAGATATGGTGCGATCTATGATGTCTCTTACTGATTTACCGCTATCGTTTTGGGGTTATGCTTTAGAGACGGCCGCATTCACGTTAAATAGGGCACCATCAAAATCCGTTGAGACGACGCCTTATGAACTATGGTTTGGCAAGAAACCAAAGTTGTCGTTTCTTAAAGTTTGGGGCTGCGATGCTTATGTGAAAAAGCTTCAACCTGATAAGCTCGAACCCAAAGCGGAGAAATGTGTCTTCATAGGATACCCAAAGGAAACTGTTGGGTATACCTTCTATCACAGATCCGACGGCAAGACATTCGTTGCTAAGAATGGATCATTTCTAGAGAAGGAGTTTCTCTCGAAAGAAGTGAGTGGGAGGAAAGTAGAACTTGACGAGGTAACTGTACCTACTCCGTTATTGGGAAATAGTACATCACAGAAAACTGTTTCTGTGAGACCTACACCAATAAGAGAGGAAGTTAATGATGATAATCATGAAACTTTAGATCAAGATACTACTGTACCTCGTAGATCAACCAGAGTAAGATCCGCACCAGAGTGGTACGGTAATCCTGTTCTGGAAGTCATGCTACTAGATCATGATGAACCTACGAACTATGAAGAAGCGATGGTGAGCCCAGATTCCGCAAAGTGGATTGAAGCCATGAAATCTGAGATGGGATCCATGTATGAGAACAAAGTATGGACTTTGGTTGACTTGCCCGATGATCGGCAAGCAATTGAGAATAAATGGATCTTTAAGAAAAAGACTGACGCTGATGGTAATGTTACTGTCTACAAAGCTCGACTTGTCGCAAAAGGTTTTCGACAAGTTCAAGGAGTTGACTACGATGAGACTTTCTCACCCGTAGTGATGCTTAAGTCTGTCAGAATCATGTTAGCAATTGCCGCATTTTATGATTATGAAATTTGGCAAATGGATGTAAAAACTGCATTCCTGAATGGATTTCTGGAAGAAGAGTTGTATATGATGCAACCAGAAGGTTTTGTCGATCCAAAGGGAGCTAACAAAGTGTGCAAACTCCAGCGATCCATTTATGGACTGGTGCAAGCATCTCGGAGTTGGAATAAACGCTTTGATAGTGTGATCAAAGCATTTGGTTTTATACAGACTTTTGGAGAAGCCTGTATTTACAAGAAAGTGAGTGGGAGCTCTGTAGCATTTCTGATATTATATGTGGATGACATATTACTGATTGGAAATGATATAGAATTTCTGGATAGCATAAAGGGATACTTGAATAAAAGTTTTTCAATGAAAGACCTCGGTGAAGCTGCTTACATATTAGGCATAAAGATCTATAGAGATAGATCAAGACGCTTAATTGGACTTTCACAAAGCACATACCTTGACAAGATTTTGAAGAAGTTCAAAATGGATCAAGCAAAGAAAGGGTTCTTGCCTGTGTTACAAGGTGTGAAGTTGAGTCAGACTCAATGCCCGACCACTGCAGAAGATAGAGAGATAATGAAAGATGTTCCCTATGCTTCAGCCATAGGCTCTATCATGTATGCAATGTTGTGTACCAGACCTGATGTGTGCCTTGCTACAAGTTTAGCAGGGAGGTACCAAAGTAATCCAGGAGTGGATCACTGGACAGCGGTCAAGAACATCCTAAAATACCTGAAAAGGACTAAGGATATGTTTCTCGTATATGGAGGTGACAAAGAGCTCACCATAAGAGGTTACGTTGATGCAAGCTTTAACATTGATCCGGACGATTCTAAATCGCAAACCGGATACGTATTTACTTTAAACGGTGGAGCTGTCAGTTGGTGCAGTTCTAAACAAAGCGTCGTAGCGGGATCTACATGTGAAGCGGAGTACATAGCTGCTTTGGAAGCAGCGAACGAAGGAGTCTGGATGAAGGAGTTCATATCCGATCTAGGTGTCATACCTAGTGCATCGGGTCCAATGAAAATCTTCTGTGACAATACTGGTGCAATTGCCTTGGCAAAGGAATCCAGATTTCACAAAAGAACCAAACACATCAAGAGACGCTTCAACTCCATCCGGGATTTAGTCCAGGTGGGAGACATAGAGATTTGCAAGATACATACGGATCTGAATGTTGCAGACCCGTTGACTAAGCCTCTTCCACGAGCAAAACATGATCAGCACCAAGGCTCCATGGGTGTTAGAATCATTACTGTGTAATCTAGATTATTGACTCTAGTGCAAGTGGGAGACTGAAGGAAATATGCCCTAGAGGCAATAATAAAGTTATTATTTATTTCCTTATATCATGATAAATGTTTATTATTCATGCTAGAATTGTATTAACCGGAAACATAATACATGTGTGAATACATAGACCAACAGAGTGTCACTAGTATGCCTCTACTTGACTAGCTCGTTAATCAAAGATGGTTATGTTTCCTAACCATGAACAAAGAGTTGTTATTTGATTAACGAGGTCACATCATTAGTTGAATGATCTGATTGACATGACCCATTCCATTAGCTTAGCACCCGATCGTTTAGTATGTTGCTATTGCTTTCTTCATGACTTATACATGTTCCTATAACTATGAGATTATGCAACTCCCGTTTACCGGAGGAACACTTTGGGTACTACCAAACGTCACAACGTAACTGGGTGATTATAAAGGAGTACTATAGGTGTCTCCAATGGTAGATGTTGGGTTGGCGTATTTCGAGATTAGGGTTTGTCACTCCGATTGTCGGAGAGGTATCTCTGGGCCCTCTCGGTAATACACATCACATAAGCCTTGCAAGCATAATAACTAAGATGTTAGTTATGAGATGATGTATTACGGAACGAGTAAAGAGACTTGCCAGTAACGAGATTGAACTAGGTATTGGATACCGACGATCGAATCTCGGGCAAGTAACATACCGATGACAAAGGGAACAACGTATGTTGTTATGCGGTCTGACCGATAAAGATCTTCGTAGAATATGTAGGAGCCAATATGGGCATCCAGGTCCCGCTATTGGTTATTGACCGGAGACGTGTCTCGGTCATGTCTACATTGTTCTCGAACCGTAGGGTCCGCACGCTTAACGTTACGATGACAGTTATTATGAGTTTATGCATTTTGATGTACCGAAGGTTGTTCGGAGTCCCGGATGAGATCACGGACATGACGAGGAGTCTCGAAATGGTCGAGACGTAAAGATTGATATATTGGAACCCTATGTTTGGACATCGGAAGTGTTCCGGGTGAAATCGGGATTTTACCGGATTACCGGGAGGGTTACCGGAACCCCCCGGGAGCCAAATGGGCCTACATGGGCCATTGTGGAAAGGTGAAAGGGGCTGCCAAGGAGGGCTGCGCACCTCCCCCCTCCCCTAGTCCTATTAGGAGTAGGAGAGGTGGCCGGCCACCTCTCTCTCTTTTCCTCTCCCTTTTTCCCAAGGAGTCCTAGTTGGAATAGGATTGGAGGGGGGAGTCCTACTCCCGGTAGGAGTAGGACTCCTCCTGCGCCTCCCTCTCTTTGGCCGGCCAGCCCCCCTCCCTCCAACCTTTATATACGGGGGCAGGGGACACCCCAAGACACACAAGTTGATCCTTGAGATCGTTCCTTAGCTGTGTGCGGTGCCCCCTGCCACCAAATTCCACCTCGATCATACCGTTACAGTGCTTAGGCGAAGCCCTGCGTCGGTAGTACATCAAGATCGTCACCACGCCGTCGTGCTGACGGAACTCTTCCTCGACGCTTTGCTGGATCGGAGACCGAGGAACGTCATCGAGCTGAACGTGTGCTAAGAACTCGGAGGTGCCGGAGTAACGGTGCTTGGATTGGTCGGATAGGGAAGAAGACGTACGACTACTTCCTCTACGTTGTGTGATCGCTTCCGCAGTCGGTCTGCGTTGGTATGTAGACAACACTCTCCCCTCTCGTTGCTATGCATCACCAGGATCTTGCGTGTGCGTAGGAAATTTTTTGAAATTACTACATTCCCCAACACATATACCCTAAAAACATCCGTGAGCACAATAGATCGGGAGTTCCGCCGCCAGAAGCCTCCGTAGCCACCAAAAACCAATCTAGACCCGTTCCGGCACCCTGCCGGAGGGGGCAATCCTTCTCCAGTGGCCATCTTCATCATCCCGGTGCTCTCCATGACGAGGAGGGAGTAGTTCTCCCTCGGGGCTGAGGGTATGTACCAGTAGCTATGTGTTTGATCTCTCTCTCTCTCTCTCTCGTGGTCTTGAGATGATACAATCTTGATGTATCGCGAGCTTTGCTATTTTAGTTGGATCTTATGATGTTTCTCCCCCCTCTACTCTCTTGTAATGAATCGAGTTTCCCCTTTGAAGTAATCTTATCGGATTGAGTCTTTAAAGACTTGAGAACACTTGATGTATGTCTTGCCGTGCATATCTATGGTGACAATGGGATACCACATGCCACTAGATGTATGTTAAGGTGACCAACTTGCGGGTTTCGTGACATTGGGAACCTATGCATAGGGGTTGGCACACGTTTTCGTCATGATTCTCTGGTAGAACTTTGGGGCATTCTTTGAGGTCCTTTGTGTTGGTTGAATGGATGAATTGAGATTGTGTGATGCATATCGTATAATCATGCCCACGGATACTTGAGGTGACATTGGAGTATCTAGGTGACATTTGGGTTTTGGTTGATTTGTATCTTAAGGTGTTATTCTAGTACGAACTCTAGGGCTAATTGTGACACTTATAGGAATAGCCCAACGGATTGATTGGAAAGAATAACTTTGAGGTGGTTTCGTACCCTACCATAATCTCTTCGTTCGTTCTCTGCTATTAGTGACTTTGGAGTGACTCTTTGTTGCATGTTGAGGGATAGTTTTATGATCCAATTATGTTAGTATTGTTGAGGGAACTTACACTAGCGAAAGTATGAACCCTAGGCCTTGTTTCTTATCATTGCAATACCGTTTACGCTCACTTTTATCATTCGTTACCTTGCTGTTTTTATAATTTCAGATTACAAATACCTTTATCTACTATCCATATACCACTTGTTTCACCATCTCTTCGCCGAACTAGTGCACCTATACAATTTACCATTGTATTGGGTGTGTTGGGGACACAAGAGACTCTTTGTTATTTGGTTGCAAGGTTCCTTGAGAGAGACCATCTTCATCCTACGCCTCCTACGGATTGATAAACCTTAGGTCATCCACTTGAGGGAAATTTGCTACTATCCTACAAACATGTGCACTTGCAGGCCCAAGAACGTCTACAAGAAGAAGGTTGTGTAGTAGACATCATCCGGCGTTCGTGGTCGCCGATGGCCACGTGCCGGCCATCCGCCGCACCCCCAGCGTCTACTAGGTCGGCATAGACGCCTCTGCGAAAACCCTAGCTCCCCCAATTCCCACCTCACCTTGATCTCTTCTTCCATGCTCGAGGCCTCCCACACATCACACTGGATCTGTCGATCCCGCAGCCATAGTGCTGCCATGCGCTTGGGGGGGATGTCCATGAGCTTCACCACCGCCATCTCCTTCGCCTACGTGCATCAAATCGAGCAGGGAGGCCCAGTACGCTCGTCACCGCGTCATCTTCCTCACCTTCGGCCGCCGCATTGCATCGCCGTCTTCCTGCACTCCGGCCCTCCCCGACTCTCTCCGACCACGGCCGCAACATCTCTGTGAGGCCCCCGTTGATTCCCTCCTTCCTTCCCTCCTTTTTGTTTCTGTCATTGTAGCCACCGTGGTCGATGCCCGTCATGGCCACTACCTAAGGCCGCGTTGCTCGCGTCCTCTGTTCTCTGCACGCGCCCATAGTCGCGTCCCCACGAGGTCCGCGCCCTCCTACTCCGCCTAGCGCTCGCCGAATTCGCTCGCTGTGCCCGCCAACCCCGCGGCGCCCCACCCATGCGGCCCGCTCTGGCGCTCGCCCACGCGACCCCGCCACCACCTGCACGCCACCCTGCCAACCGAGTCTGGCCGCCCTGGACTCCCCCCCCCCCCCGCGCTGGCCGCCGCTCGCCGGCCAACGGGCGCTGCTGCCGACCGTTACCAGGCGCGGCCATGGCCGTGTGCCCTTGTCGCGCGGGCGTGCGTGCCCCTGGCCTGCTCGCCAACTGCCGCCGACCACGCCGCATTGCTGCTTCGGCCGCCGCCGCCGCCTCTGGCTTGCTTGCTCCTCCCGCCCGCGTAGCCCTAGGCCCATGTGTCGCCTCGCCGCAGCCGAACGCGCTTGCCCGCTACTGCGTTGCTTCTGCCTGCAACCGCTGCCGCTAGCTGCTCATGCTGCTACGTTGCTCAATGCCTGTTGCTACAGTAACATTCAGTTACTGTAGCAGTTGCTAGCTTTGTACTGCTACTGCTTACTGACTAGCCCTTTTTGCTTCAACAAAACAGACAACAAATCACTTCGAAAATAAATAAAAATGGTGGGAATAGTTTGTACATTTGACCAACTCCATTTCATCCCAGTGGAACAAATCCATTAGGTGCATGGTTTAATTGCTACAAAAATGACAAAAGTGCATATTCTGTTAAGAGAGAAAACTGTAGAAACAGATTACTAACTAAGCTAGTTTCGACTATATTTGGACTAGCTATGTGCACTGTTCATGCCATCAGATGGCATGGATTGGTAGTACTCTTGAAGTAGAGTAAATCATTTATAGGAATCATCCCCATTAGAGCTATGAATAACCCATTCTAGCCCTCACAAATTGGCTAGTCAATAAATAGATTCTAAGACTTGGTAGAATTTCAAAAATTCTAGAAAACTTTTAGAACTTTGAAACTTCATAGAAATTAAATAGTAACTCTGATGAAAATGTTTACTACATGAAAGTTGCTTAGAAAAACGTGACGAACCCGATTACGCTATCCACATACCTGTCAGATTCCTCTAGCACTGCAAACATGGAACCTTCCCCTCCGGTTCATCTGTCTGATAGATGTCCGAAATCAGGAAAACCTTCCGGTTAATTTCCCGCTTCGTCTGCAACGTGTAGCACTGTGTTAGGTCACCCCCAACGCAACATTTTGCTTTGTCATGCTTTGTAATGCATTGTTTGCTCTGTTATTTATTATATTCCCCCTTCATTACTTCTTTCCGGTAGATCCCAAGACCGTTGTTGATCCGATGATCAACTACTTCACCATCGAGGATCTGAGTCTGTCACCAGAGCTTCCAGGCAAGCAAACCCCCCTTGAGCATTCTGATATCGCCCATTTCTTTCCCTCTCATGCTTGCATTAGAACTGCTACTGCTTTATGTATGATCCTACTCTGATGCATAGCCTATTTTTGTTACCTCCTCTCATACCTTACCTGCTTATCCTAAAACTGCTTAGTATAGGTTGGTTAGAGATCCATCAGTGACCCCCACCTTGTCCTAATTGCCCCGCTTTATGTTCAAGGACTCGATCAACGTGATCGACGTTCAGGCCCCGACACCGCACATCACTTTCCCCTTTTGTTGCTCGACTCTGTAGAGTTACCATCGAGTGCTGCGGGTGGAACCTCATACATTACTCATGATGCAATCTCTGTAGTGTAGCTATCCGGTCGTGGTCATCGAATGTGATTTCCTCCTTAACCACTTCCGTTACGGCTCTGTCGTGCAACCCCTCAAGTGTGAACCTCGAGGGTGGATCCTCTTACGTTCACCTTGATGATAACAACGAGTGGAATTCACCGGGGGTGATTCCTCGAGTTTTCCCCTTGGTGTTAGACACACAGTTACTATGGTTACTATGACCTTACACTGAATCATGTTACTAAAGACGGGTCGGCCCCGAGGGGTACCCACGCGAGCTTAATAGCGAGTGATGTGGAGTCGGGTTGACCTGGAAGGTGCCCGCGAGATACTTACAAGGCGTGGCTGGGCATTCTTAGCCCTTGCCGCAAGTACTCGAGACGGGGCGACGAGGTCACATCGATCGTGAGTCTCTGCTCGTTACCGCGTGCTCCTAATCCACTATGGTTTGGATATTTGATTCGAGGGGCCTCTGGCCTGATAGCACTAACCATCATGTGGGCATTGTATGGGCGTTCTGCGTCATATACATCAGCTGAAGCTTAATAGACGTCAGTGACTGAGCGACGTGCACTGGATTGGACTGCGTAAGCTCCTGCCTTGTTGAAGGAGGTAGCTAGGTCTGCTCACCGGCCGCCCACGCAACGTGCATGAGTTCCCGGGGCAATGGCCCATGACCCCTGGGGGCATAGGTTTAGTCCGGCGTGCTGGCCTCTCTATTAAGCCTAGGTCGGGTTGCGACGTATTGTTTGGCCGAGGCCGGGCATGACCCAGGAAAGTGTGTCCGGCCAGAGTTAATTGAGCGTGGTGGGTAAGTTGGTGCACCCCTGCAGGGAAGAAAACATCTATCGATAGCCTGTCCTATGGTAACGGACACTTGGAGTTGTATCCCGATCGATACAACTAGAAGTGGATAATGGATATGAGAAATGGATTGTGATGAGAAATGGATAGTATGGCTCTGGGATTGCTTTCTCGCAGGGAGTTGAGAAAGGATCTCTGGTCGAGGTTGATAACACTTCTACTACTTTACTTTATGCTACTCTACTCCCTCCTATTGCTGCAAGATGGTGGGTTCCAGAAGATGCTAGTCTTCGATAGGCTAGGCTTTCCCCTTTCTCTTCTGGCATTCTGCAGTTTAGCCCACAGATACAACCATTTGTTTGATACAGATGCATACTTAGTTTAGATTTGATGTAAGTCTTGCGAGTACTTTGGATGAGTACTCACGATTGCTTTGCTACCTCTTTTCCCCCATACCCATTTGTTGCGACCAGATGACGGATCCCAGGAGCCAGACGACACCACTTATGATTACTGCTACCCCAAGGGTGCCTACTATGTGACGACCGCTGACGACTTGGAGTAGTTAGGAGGCTCCTAGGCAGGAGGCCTTGCCTTTTCGATCGATGTTGTTTTTGTGCTAGCCTTCTTAGGGCAAACTTGTTTAACTCAGGTCTATACTCAGATATTGTTGCTTCCGCTGACTCTTGTGTATTCGATCCCTCAAGGCCCCTGGCTTGCAATATAAAGATTGTATTATTTTAATTTGTGTCTAGAGTTGTGTTGTGATATCTTCTCGTGAGTCCTTAATCTTGATCGTACACATTTGCGTGTATGATTAGTGTATGATTGAATCGAGGGCGTCAAACGTATGCCTTTTGGTTTATGTAATGCACCTGCTACCTTTCAATGATGTATGACTCCTATATTCTCTGACTTTTGTGAAAAGATTGTTGAGGTTTTCATGGATGATTTCTCCGTGTATGGAACTTCTTTTGATGATTGCTTAAGCAACCTTGATAGAGTTTTACAGAGATGTGAAGAAACTAATCTTGTCTTGAACTGGGAGAAGTGCCACTTTATGGTTAATGAAAGTATTGTCTTGGGGCATAAAATTTCTGAAAGAGGTATTGAAGTTGATAAAGCTAAAGTTGATGCTATTGAAAGGATGCCGTGTCCTAAGGATATTAAATGTATAAGAAGTTTCCTTGGTCATGCCGGTTTTTATAGGAGGTTCATTAAAGACTTATCAAAAATTTCTAGGCCTCTGACTAATCTCTTACAAAAAGATGTTCCTTTTGTCTTTGATGATGATTGTGTAAAAGCATTTGAAATACTTAAGAAAGCCTTGATTTCTGCACCGATTGTTCAGCCACCTGATTGGAATTTACCCTTTGAAATTATGTGTGATGCTAGTGATTATGCTGTAGGTGATGTTCTAGGACAAAGAGTTGATAAGAAATTAAATGTTATCCAATATGCTAGTAAAACTCTAAACAGTGCCCATCGAAATTATGCTACTACTGAAAAAGAATTTTTAGCAGTTGTATTTGCTTGTGATAAGTTTAGACCTTATATTGTCGATTCTGAAGTAACTGTTCACACTGATCATGCGGCTATTAAATATCTTATGGAAAAGAAAGATGCTAAACCTAGACTTATTAGATGGGTTCTCTTGCTACAAGAATTTGATTTGCATATTATTGATAGAAAGGGAGCTGAGAACCCCGTTGCAGACAACTTGTCTAGGTTAGAGAATGTTCTTGATGACCCACTACCTATTGATGATAGCTTTCCTGATGAACACTTAGCTATCATAAATGCTTCTCGTATTGCTCCATGGTATGCTGATTATGCTAATTACATTGTTGCTAAATTTATACCACCTAGTTTCACATACCAGCAAAAGAAAAAAATTATATGATTTAAGACATTACTTCTGGGATGACCCACACCTTTATAAAGGAGGAGTAGATGGTGTTATTAGACGTTGTGTACATGAGCATGAACAGGAACAGATCCTACACTAGTGTCACTCCGAGGCTTATGGAGGACACCACGCTAGACATAGAACTGCACATAAGGTACTGGAATCCGGTTTTTATTGGCCTACTCTTTTCAAAGATGGTCGTAACTTTGTCTTGTCTTGTGATGAATGTCAAAGAATTGGTAATATTAGTAGACGTCAAGAAAATCCTATGAACTATTCACTTGTTATTGAACCATTTGATGTTTGGGGCTTTGCTTATATGGGACCGTTTCCTTCCTCTAATGGGTATACACATATTTTAGTTGTTGTTGATTATGTTACTAAGTGGGTAGAAGCTATTCCAACTAGTAGTGCTGATCATAACACCTCTATTAAGATGCTTAAAGAAGTTATTCTTCCGAGGTTTGGAGTCCCTAGATACTTAATGACTGATGGTGGTTCACATTTTATTCATGGTGCTTTTTGTAAAATGCTTGCTAAGTATGATGTTAATCATAGAATTGTATCTCCATACCACCCACAGTCTAGTGGTCAAGTAGAACTGAGTAATAGAGAGATTAAATTAATTTTGCAAAAGACTATTAATAGATCTAGAAAGAATTGGTCCAAGAAACTTGATGATGCATTATGGGCCTATAGAAATGCATATAAAAATCCTATGGGTATGTCTTCGTATAAAATGGTTTATGGAAAAGCATGTCACTTACCTCTCGAACTAGAACATAAGGCATATTGCGCCATTAAATAGCTTCATTATGATTTCAAACTTGCCGGTGAGAAGAGACTATTTGACATTAGCTCACTTGATGAGTGGAGAACCCAGGTCTATGAGAATGTCAAACTATTTAAAGAAAAAGTTAAAAGATGGCATGACAAAACAATACAAACGTGTGAGTTTAATGTAGGTGATTATGTTTTGTTATACAACTCTCATTTAAGATTTTTTTGCAGGAAACTTCCTCTCTAAATGGGAAGGTCCTTACGTTATCGAGGAGGTCTATCGTTCCGGTGCCATAAAAATCAACAACGTCAAAGGCACAAATCCGAAGGTGGTGAGCGGTCAAAGAATCAAACATTATATCTCAGGTAATCCCATAAATGCTGAAACCAATGTTACTGACACCGTAACCCCAGAGGACTACATAAGGGACACTTTCCAGAACATTTCAGACTCCGAAAAGGAATAGGTATGTGGTTCGGTAAGTAAACCGACTCCAAAACAGTTCTAATAGCAGTTTTTCTCCGTTTTGGAATATTTTAAAAAATAGGAAAATAAGAAGTAGTCCGAAAGGGACACGAGGCATCCACGAGGGTTGAAGGCACGCCTACCCCCTGGGTGCGCCCCTACCTCGTGGGCACCCCGTGTGCCCTCCGGACTTTGTTTTCTTGCATGATACTTCTTCTGGTCGGTAAAAATTCATTATATAATCTCCCGAAGGCTTTTACCACCGTACCACGACAAAATACTTTGTTTTTGTTTTGAGTCATTTCTGCCGCAGATTAGAGCAATATGTCATCCCAGGATTCGGAGGGAGAAAGCTATGTGGCTGATTACCTTGCAGACCCTAAGGTCTATGGGGACTTGGACCATTCTGGTTGGACCAGGAGGAAGAAGAAGACTGTGATCCTAGGGGAAAGGAGGAGACAAGCTCAAATGAAGATGAAGTCCCATTACCTCAACCTGGGGACATGCATGTGGAGTTCAAAAAGTCAAGCCTCCCTGATAGATTAAAAAACCAAAAATCGAGTTTATCCCTTTTTGCCTCTTGCAGGAGAACAAATAGGAACTATGCAAAAAGATATTAAGCCTTGAGTAGGAGATCGATGACCTAAGGGAGCAAAATTCTATCCTCAAGCGCAAATTAAGGAAGAAGCCTACGTCATCAAAAACTCCATCATCACCACCTTCGAAGAAAAAGACATAAACACATGGGTATGGGCACTCCCCTTGGCAACTTCCAAGCTTGGGGGAGGTGCCCCGGTATTGTATCACCATCACACTTCTATCTTTACTGTTTTTCTTAGTTCGATCCTTTTGGTTATATCTTGATGTAGTAGAATAAAGTTTAGTATGATCTAGCTTTGAGTTTTTGTGTTGATCCTTATCTATGTAATTGAGTCCGTGAGCAATATATAATAAAGACTAGTCTTGAGTCGAGGGCTTGGCTATCTAGATATGATCTTGAGGGAATAAAAGAAAAAAGAAAGAATAAAAATAAATAAAGAGAGCATATTGATCTTATGGAGAGTAATGACTTCACACATAAAGAGTATGATGAATAAAAGTTGTTGAGAGCTGACAAACATAGTTTTGGTCATCGTTGCAATTAATAGGAAGTAATAAAGAAAGATAGGTTTTCACATATAAATATACTATCTTGGACATATTTTATGATTGTGAGCACTCATTAAAATTTGACATGCTAAAAAGTTAATGTTGGACAAGGAAGACAACGTAATGGGTTATGTTTTCTTATATCCGAAATAAATTATATTGTCATGGATCATCCAACATATTGAGCTTGCCTTTCCCACTTATGCTAGCCAAATTATTTGCACCAAGTAGAGATACTACTTGCGCTTCCAAAAATCCTTAAACCCATTTTTGCCATGAGAGTCCACCTAAAAGATCGTGGATGTCCCCTAGAGGGGGGACGAATAGGCGCTTTAAAATAATTACGGTTTAAGCTTGAACAAATGCGGAATAAACCTAGTGGTTAATTTCCCAAGCACAAAACCTAAAACAACTAGGCTCACCTATGTGCACCAACAACTTATGCTAAGCAAGATAAGTAACTATGTGATAGCAAGATATATGACAAAGAACAATATGGCTATCACAAAGTAAAGTGCATAAGTAAAGGGCTCGGGTAAGAGATAACCGAGGCACACGGAGACGACGATGTATCCTGAAGTTCACACCCTTGCGGATGCTAATCTCCGTTTGGAGAGGTGTGAAGGCACAATGCTCCCCAAGAAGCCACTAGGGCCACCGTAATCTCCTCACGCTATCGCACAATGCAAGATGCCGTGATTCCACTAAGGGACCCTTGAGGGTGGTCACCGAACCCGTACAAATGGAAACCCTTAGGGGCGGTCACCGAACCCGTACACTTTGGCAACCCTTGGGGGCGGTCACCAGTACCCGTCAAATTGCTCGGGGCGATCTCCACAACCTAATTGGACACCCCGACGCTTGCCCGGAGCTTTACACCACAATGATTGAGCTCCGAACACCACCAACCATCTAGGGCGCCCAAGCACCCAAGAGGATCACGCTCAAGGGTACCAAGCACCCAAGAGTAATAAGCTTCCCAACTTGTAACTTCCACTTATCACCGTGGAGAACTCAAACCGATGCACAAATGCAGTGGCAAGGGCACATAGAGTGCCCAAGTCCTTCTCTCTCAAATCCCACCAAAGCAACTAATGCTAGGGAGGAAAGTGAGTTGAAGAACAAGAAGGAGAACACCAAGAACTCCAAGATCTAAATCCAAGGGGTTCCCCTCACATAGAGGAGAAAGTGATTGGTGGAAGTGTGGATCTAGATCTCCTCTCTCTTTTCCCTCAAAAACTAGCAAGAATCCATGGAGGGAGTGAGAGTTAGCAAGCTCAAAGAAGGTCAACAATGGGGGCAAAAATGAGCTCAAGAGATAGGGAAATATTGGGGAAGAAGACCCCCTTAAATAGGTCCCCACGAATCTGCCCGTTATGTATAGAATAACACAGGAGCGGTACAACCTCTATGAGCACCGGTACAAATGGTAACATGCAATAAGCGGTACTACCGGCCCACAACCGCCCAACAACCGCACCACAACAGAGACCAGTCTAGTGGTAGAGCGGTACATGACCGGTACAACCTCCAGACCAATTCTGGAGCGGTACAACAGCTCCAAACACCGGTTGTACCGGTCAACCAGTACAATCTCTCTATGGGGCGGTACAACCTCCATGTAAAACATGCAATATCAAAACAACCACAACTTTCGCATATGAGCTCCAAATTCGACGAATTCAAGTTTGTTGGAAAGCTAGCGACAAGGGCTAACATAATCTTGATAGAAATATCAATAAGAAGAAAATGAGAAAAAGACCACGATAAAATGGTGAGAACCCTTCCTCGGACAAGACCAGTAAAACCTCCAACACCGAAAACATCATAGAAGATGCATGCGAACTCCGTTTTCGATGAACTCAAGCTTGTCATCAAGATGACCATAAGCTCTAAGACTCACAAATGGAACCAAAAAAGAACCAGGAAAGATGATGCAAGGATGCAATGGTTTGAGCTCTCAACGAACGAAATGATCAAGCTACTCACTAGAGAGCCCCCCTTGATAGTACGACAATCGATCCTACAACCCGGTCTCCCAACTACCACTATGAGACTGGTAAAAGAGAAAACCTATCACGGGCAAACCTTTGTCTTGCACATAGTCCACTTGAGCTAGATGATGACGATCTTGACTTCCTCAAGTTGGACCACCTTTCTTGATTGTGTTGGCTCGATGAAGACTAGTTGATTGCTCCCCCATACTCCACTATGGGTGAGCCACTCTTCGGCACATCTTCACAATTCCATAGACACCACAATGGACGGCAAGCTTCAAGCTTGATTGCTCCCCCATACTCCATTATGGGTGAGCCACTCTTCGTGTTGCACCACTTGAACTTGCACACTGCAAACTTGATGACGATCACCACTTGATGTCATCCTCCATGGGTTGTATGAGATCTTGCACTTGACGCAAGACCATGGAAGCATACCTAACCCTACAAAGAACTCTCACATAGACCATGGGTTAGTACACAAAGCGTAATGGACAATGCTTACCATACCATGGGATCACTTGATCCCTCTCGGTACTTCTTCTACGCTTTGTGAGTTGATCAACTTGATTCACTCTTGACTTAGTCTTGATCAACCTTGAATCTTTCCAACTCTCTTCATTTGGATGATGTCTTGAAGGTAAACATGAATGATCACACAATCTTCTTCTTCAAGACATGCTTGCAATAAGCTTAACTCTCACATGACCAATCTTTGGTTAATTCCTTGAATAGCACCTTGGTTGACACAAACTCTCTATGAAACCAACACATGTACTCCAAGAAAATCCTATGGACAAAACCTTCAAATATAACTCAAGGCAACCATTAGTCCATAGAGATTGTCATCAATTACCAAAACCAAACATGGGGGCACCACATGTTCTTTCAATCTCCCCCGTTTTGGTAATTGATGGCAATCACTTTCAAGAGAGTTTATATAAGGAATTATGCATCACCATGCAATGCAACAACCAATAATGCATGTGTAGGAGATGCAAATGCTTAGGAACAAAACTAAAGCAAGGAGAAAGCTCTGAAGACTTCTCCACAAAACTCTCTGAAACTTCTCCCCATTGGCATCGATTGCCAAAATGGGAGAAAACCTAAGAAGACCAATATAAAAGGTGTTCCTCCAAAAGTTGTGTATTTCTCAACAAGAGAGTGGAATGCCATGCACATATCCGAAGGTAATACTTGGAGGAAGACCAACTATATTGAGGCACCAAGATTGCTAAAGGAAGATATGCCACAAATACATAACCGAGAGAGACACAAGCAATCAAGCAACCAAAAGATACCAATTGAAGCAAGCTGTCAAAAGATACCAATTGAACCAACTAGACCAATGATCCTATGTGCCACAAGAAAAAAAAATACGATATGAGCAAAGGAGTGTTCTAAAGAAACTAGAGAAGCTCCCCATGATTTGTGCACACATAAGAATATTTGTATTTGGATACAAAGTGCACACAATAGGATCATAGCTCCCACAAAATCAATAGAAACTAACAACAAGTGCAAGTGAGCATATAGGAAACTAAGCCTAGTACTTGCAACAAACACATGGTTGAGCAACAAGTAAAAGAGGCAACTTAAGAAAGGGCTCAACCAAAATGATGTTTGTGAGTCAAGGCAATGCACTTGAGAAGACTAATGTACGGATGAGCATTAAGCATCAATAAAGTCTTGAAAGAATGAGGCAACACGGTGCAAGGCCTATCATTCCCACACACAACAAGTAAATGGGTTCACAAGCTTACTAATAAGCATATAAAGAACCTATGCTTGTGACAACCCGTGGTGAAGATAGAAGATGAAAGCCTCATCAAGACGAGGGATACCAATTAAGATGGCAAAAGCCTCGTAAAGATAAGCATGACGAAAATAATCTTGACCACACAAGAGTGCATCAAGATGCAACGAGATAAGACATGCACTCAAGGCAAAAGCTTTCACGGAGCCACCAAAGAAATAACATAAGAAAGATAAGGTGGATGTGAAAGAAAGGATATCAACTAGATATGCAACTTCTCTCAAGTATATAAGATTCTAGGTAGACGAAATCATGATGATATATATCTACAAAGAAAGATATACACACGAAATAGTTACAAAAGGAAAGAACAAGATATACACAAGGAAATCGTAAATATACCAATAAGATATTTGCTTGAAAGCATAACACATGGCTAGATATGGTCTTATTGTATATAAATGAATTCCTACTACACAACCATCAAAGACATCACAACTAGTAATATGAGATCATCGTTGAAATGCTTTGAGAAAGGAAACAAGTATCACAACATGGAATAAATATCATGCTAAGATGCAACCTACACAAGGTTGAAAGCAAGGAAGAATGCATGAAGAGATACTTGTTACCGAGATATCATTGGAAGGATGTAGTAGATACCAATTAAAGGTATATAGTAGTTCATTGATCATCCTAGCTTGTCTCCAATAAGTACATGGTGACACCACCTTCCTTGTGAGTGAGCCGAGTGTCCAATGCATCTCCAATTGTTCCTAGAACAACAACACAAACAAAATGGTACCGAAACTCATTGGGACCAAAGACTTAGATAACCAATAATACATAGGACAAACTCCAAAAACAAATGTGCATATAGATACGAAAATGAATTTCATGCATATCTCATCCAATTTGAGACTTGGTGGAGTTTCCCCTATATATTGGGTCAAAGAAAGAAAGCATGCCAAAGATACTACATGAAATTAATATGCATGCTCAAGACTTTCAAGAACCGATACCAAAAGACAAAGAAAAACCATGTGAAGAAATGATACCAAATGAATAAATCATCACTTGGAGGATATCATTAAATGATACATCAAAGAATGAGTTATCCATTGATACACAAAAAGAAAGATGTCAAACTCCCAAAAGAGAGAATGGTTCCAAACAAACCAAGTGCTCTACAAAGTTTCATGATGGCACAAAGTACCAAAAGAAATGATTTGCATTCCACCAACACACACTTGAAAAGGATCATAATGTGAGTGTTCTAAGAAAAATAGGATAGCTCCCCCAAGCATTGTGCATTATGGAGAAGTTGCATTTGAATACAAAAAGCACAAGATGGGATCACCACTTTCACTATATCTATACAAACACTAGACAAGCTCAAGGAATAAACAAGATCCACAAGTGGTATGGAAGAAAAAGTGAGTTGATACAATCCTTGGCAAGAGAAAAGGAAAATAAAATGCAAAAGCCAGTGTAAAGATGATCAATAAATTCTACCACAAAAGTGAGTACCAATTGTCAAAAGACAAGAAGTAAATGGAAATAGTTCCCGGTGGTAGATAGCAAGGATATCCGACATCATCTTCATACCAAACAACAAGCAAATTGCAACTTGTAGAGCTAGCATGCCACCTAGGAACAAGATAATTTACAATATCAACTCTAGATGACAATATCTCAAATGTACACATATTCTAGGCTAGTAATATACACATAGCATATTACTCCCCCATAATGTGATACCAATTAAAGATAGACAAGAGGCAATTAAAGGATCCAACAAGAGATAATTAATGAACTATTTAGAATTTGAATTTCTCATGAGAAGACATACCACATAGCGACTATATAATCTTGTAATTTCAATACTAGATGGTATTCCTCATGAACACACATTTATAGGATTGTGAGGTGCACAAAGCACATCACTCCCCCACAATGGGATATTCCATTAATCTCTCACAAGAGCCAACCAAGATATGACCAAGATGCACAAAGGCTCAACGAATGGCACACATGTGCATGATGTGCAAACCAACACACACATACTTGATTGCTCAAGATAATCAAGTTGGAAGCACAACATATACAAACACATGCAAGGTACGAAACCAAACATGCAAAGGGGCAAGTAACTATCAATGTAGACACTTTAAGCACGAGTTACGGCAAGGAGGAACATTAGATATAAGATAGAAACTTGATAATCCGAATGACTTGGCTTGAGACAATGAGAATGACGAAGTCCCCTTAATTCTTCATAATGTAGCCAAGTCTCCAGTGACCTCCAATATCACCTATTGATCAAGTTTGATCTTGTTGGTCCCCAACCAAGTTGGGTCCTAAGAGGTTAGTCACAATAGGCTTGGCTACCCAAATGGTTCTTTTCTTGACACCACTTTGAGCACCAACAAATTTGGCAAACACATTGCCAACATTATCCTTCCCAAGAGAATAGATATCATCAATAATAATTGGGTTGGATAAGTTACCACTAGTTCATGAAGAGGCGAGGTGACCTTTCTCGCGACATAGGTAGCAACGTCTACTCTTCACTTTCTTCACACTTGATTTCTCAACTTGAGAAGCATAAGCTTGAGTCTCTTGGGAAGAGACTTTTCTTCAACTTGAGGTTGAGCATGAGATTGTACTTGTGGCCGCTTCCCTTGTTGCTTGTCACTAATGGGTTTCTTCTTCAATTGGCAAGATCTAACATGATGCCCTTCAATTTTGCACTTGAAGCAAATAATCTTGGTAGAATTCTTGACTTGTTCTTGGCCCTTCTTCTTGATCATCTTGGACCTCTTCTTCTTATTAGAGTTGAATCCAAGTCCACCTTTGTCATTGGGGGATTTTTGCACACTCAAGATATTGTTGAGTGTGGATTTCCCTTCATGACTCTTTTCCTAGTCTTTCTTCAAAGAAGTGACTTGGGCCTTGAGCTCTTTGATTTCCTCTACATGGTTAGTGTCAACACAAGTACTAGAGGAAGTATAAGCTTCATCATTAGAGCAACAAGGAAAGGAAAGAAATTCATCACAAGATGTACCAACATTGTGAGTAGATGAATTACAAGGACTAGCACATGGCAATATAGCATTTTGACTAGAATTAGTGCTAGTATCCACATGAGGCTCACTAGATGTTACCTTAGAAATCATGGCCTCATGAGATATCTTTAGCTCATTATGGGATACTAGAAGATCATCATGAGATCTTGAGAGCTTTTCATGGTTTTCTTCCAATTTCCCATAATTGCTAGATAGCAACTCAAGTTGAGCCCGAAGCTCAACATTCTCCTTCAAAATGGATGCTTCACAAGTAATAGAGTTAGTATCCCAAGCATCATCATTAACAACACTAGGAGAGGACACCTTGGCAAGATCTTTTAAGTAAGAAGCTTCAAGTTGAGCATGAGACTCGGTGAGTTTGATGAGCTCACCCTTGATGACCCTTGAGCCATTTTCGAGGTACTCAAAATCCTCAAGGAGTCTAGCATGAGCAACTTCAAGCTTAGCATTTTTAGTTTTGAAATCATTGGCCACCTCGAGTGCTCTATCATGAGATTCCTTTATTCTAGATAATTCTATAGCAAAGGTCTCCTCAAGAGATTTGGATGAAGTTTGTTCATGTTCAAGAGCTTGAGATAGCTCCGCGATCTCATTTGCGTAATCATGCTCATGAGCTTCCATTTTCTCAATGGTGACCTCATGCTCCTCTAGATGAGATTCCAACTCCTCAATGTATTTCTTGCCTTCAATGGCAATAGACATGATTTCCATGAAGTTGGAACGAGCAAGTTTATATTTGTGAACAGCTTTAAAAATCATTTCCCCCTTAGTTTTTAAGGAGGCAACATTATCATTCTCTTCATCATAATCAACATCATCATCACTCTTGCCATCATCACAAGATATATGTAACATCCCAAATTTTAAATTTGGAATGTTATACATTAGATCATCATGCATATCATATTTTCTTGCATTTCGTCGATCCTAGAAATTTCACGCAACTCAAGGACCCTCGGAGAGAGTTGGAGATTTTGTTTTTTTCATATTTGAGTTCTTCTCAAATTTTGAAGAAAGGATCATTGGTTTTGTCGCAGTTTATTTGCCTTTTATTTGGATAGGGAAAAATGCGTGTTTTCAAAATTACATTCTAGGTCTCGGAGAAAAGTTCATTTTGTTCGACTCATTTTTAGGAGTCGGGGAAAATTGACTTTGAGAGTTTTGGAGTTCGTTTAGTTCTCTTTTCTTTTGTTTTTTTTGCGCGCGTAACCGTTTAAAAAGAAACTTCGCAGCGCCTTGGGCCAAGGCCCAGCCAGCAGGCCGGCCGGCCAGGCCAGCGCCGCGCGCGTGCCCAGGCGCAGTGAGCCGCCGCCGCCGCGTAGAGTCCTAGTAGGACTCGGGTTGCCTTTTTTTAGGATTCCCTCTCCTACTCTTTTTCCTTCTCTTTTTATTGGCCCCTACCCCAAGCAATCTCCCCCTCACCTATATAAATACCCAAGCCCCCCCTCTAAACCCACATCAAACCCCAAGCCCCAAGCCGCACCCCGCGTCGCCGCCCCTAGCGCCGCCCTACACCACCGCCGCCGCCGCCCTAGTGCCGCCGCCGCCGCCCTTGATCGCCGATGCCGGAGCCTCGCCGGAGGTACCGCGCCGCATCTCTTCTTTTCCTCGGATCGTTTTTCTTCTAAACCGTTCCGATTCTTTTCTTTTCTAAACCGTTCCGGTTTTCTAGATCGGTTTTTCGTTCGGTTTTCTTTTCTCGAAACCCTAGATCGGATTCGTCTTCTTTTCTGGTTTAGTTGCCTCGAGACCGTTCGCCGGACCATTCGTCCTAACGAACGTGATCACCGGATTATTCCCGGCTAACGAACGTCCGTTCGTTCAACCGTTCTTCTTTTTCTTCTTGCCGGATTTATTCCGCGATCGCGATCTCAGATCCGATCTTCTTTCTAGTCTATCTTCTCGCTCGTTTGTCGGAATCAGGTGACTCAAGCGCCTGGAGTTTCGTTTCGAAACCGCCGTTCCGACTAATCAACTTAAACCAGTTTTTGCTACGGTAAAATTTGACCTAGTTTCAACTTGCTAGAACCGAGTTGTTTTCTTCCGCCGTTTGTTTTCGATTTCTTTGTTCGGTTCTTTCTCTCTTTGCAACTGGAGTTCTTAAGTTGAACTATCTGGTTCGATATTTTGTTCGAGTTTTACCTGTGCATTAGATGAGTACTTATTGTATGCTTGTTGTTTGTCTGCGATAGATTACTCGGATTGCGCCGCTTGTTACTTCGAATCCCTAGGACTCGCGGATCATCAGCAAGGCAAGTAACACTTTGATCATACCTTTACTACAACCCAGTTTTATTGCATTAGATCAATCCTCACACATTGCATGATTAGGATCTAATTAAATTGTGGGATGGGAAGTAGATGAGGTAGTACCTATTACCTGTTTATTATGAAACCTTTGGGAGTTACTTCTACGTTTGCTTATTATGCCATGCTATGCTAGTAGACGTGGATTGGGTGAGTGAAATCCATGACAGATGTGAGTGTGATAATTTTAAGGGTTTATCTAAGGTGGCAACTTAAACACACATCTGGGTGGATTGAGGCACCTGATGTCTATCAGGACTTGCCTGTTTTATTTTGGACCGCCACCCAGGCTCAAAGGGATCATAAGATCTTTCATGCTAGAAACTTACGTGTGCAGCCACAAGCCATTATGGGCTCTGGCATAGTTGGCTAAGTCGTGCGAACTCTTACAGGGTAGACTAGCAGATGTAGGGGAAGTAGGTGTACCGGTCTATCCATCGTAAGGTGCTAGCGCTTCTGAAAGACTGTGTCTCGGTCATCCATTTCTCAAACACCATGTAGTGTGAGAAATCCAACGGAGGCGATCGAGTCTTGTGGGGAAAAGTGCGCAAACCTCTGCAGAGTGTAATAAACTAATCATGATTAGCCGTGTCCTCGGTTATGGACATCTTGAGTATCTAGTACTTGAATATCATGTGAATCTCAACATGTTACTTCTAAATTAATATTGTTGGGTTATTAATGACTACTTTTAATTGGGATTGAGAATGCTGTCAATCATTCTCAATGTTTAACAACCACCATGATAGTTAAATAAATTTATTCCTTTGCAGTAGGGAAAAACTGGCTTTACGCAAAACAGTAACCATAGAGCTTTCCACCAGCCAAATATGCATATAGTATAGCTGTTTCATTCCATCATTCTCTATGTGTTACTTTGCCAGCATATTCCATGTGCTGACCCGTTTCAGGCTGCAACGTTAATGTTGCAGACTTTTCAGACGATGATTCAGGTGCTTTTAGGTCGTGGTTCTATACTCAGTGATGCTGTTGGAGTTGATGGACCCATTTACCTTCCAAGTCTTCCGCTGTTATTGATATTAGATGGCCTTAAGCCATATTATTGTAATAAGTTCTCTTCGGAGACATCGATGTAATAAGTGTGTGATTGCCACTCTGCTATAAATCCTTCGAAGTACTGTGTGGTGTCAGCATTACTGATCCAGGGATGACACCGGAGCACAGTAGACTTGATCCATTCGGGTCGGGTCGCCACAGAGATGGTATCAGAGCACACCCTGACTGTAGGACACGACCACTAAGTTAAAGCCATAGATCACTACTCTCTTCTCATTTTCTAACTCCTCATCTTTTCTACTCTTTAGGATGAAGGACGCGAAGATTAAGTACGCTCAACCGGATGAAGGCACACCTTTTGGATTTCACTTGAAGGAAGTCACCAAGTACCTGAATATTGGATTACCAAGTTTCACGGGAACCTTCAACGCCACTCTGCCTGAAGAGGAGCGCTGGAAGATTCAAGCTCACGTTCCAGGAAGGACATTCGCGCCAATCATGAAGCCCATAGATAGTGTTTTCAACGCACCAACGTGGAGTCTAGGAAAGAGCATGGCAGCCCATATCACCATAGGACGCATTGGAGAAGTTTATCAAGAAGACCTCAAGGACACTATCTACCAGATTTGCGGATGCCGAAATGAACAATGGGAGTTAGTGAGCACCAAGAAGGATAGATCCATTGCATCATTCATCCAGGAGTTAAACCAGAACATTCGACGCCACGAGAACTAGATGTGCAATGATATGATAGAGTTGAAGAATGCGAAAGCGAGGATCATCGAGCTAGAAGGAGAACTGAAGGCTACACGCAAGGACTACATGGACGAGATCGTAGCTCTAGCAAGACACAACTGCGATCTTAAGCAGGAGATTGAAGAACTCAAGAGGGAGTTAGCATCCAGGAAGGAAGACATGTACGTCGCATGTCCGGACAACTACATCATCATCGACGACACCGATTCGGATCCAAGTGAACCCGACTTTGAAGACGAAGCTGGAGCGGACATCATGGAGTCTTCCACCGGTTCAAATTTCTAGATGACCACCAAATATTAGTAGTATTCCCCCCCCCATGTAAACACTATAGTTCGAGCACTTTTGCGATAGCTAGATCGATTGTAGGCCCTTGTTTGATTGAATGAAGTGATTTTGTGTGAATTTTCTCATGTGCATTGGGGTAGTGTTTTCTCTTTAGACCTCATTCTATTCTTATTTCTTGTCTTTTCTAAACCCTCAGATGCCTCTGAGACGTGACCCCGGATTTACCATTAAGGATTGGTAACTATGTTTTTCCCTCAGACCTAATAGTATTGGAATCTCAAGGATTGGATGTGATATTAGGCATGGATTGGCTGTCGATGTATGGAGGAAACATCGATTGCGCCAGTAAGACAATTTTGCTTAAACGCCAGAAGGAAGAAGGATCAAGTATGTATCCCAGCATGTGCAAAATAGGACACAAGTAAATTGCCTAACAGGAGTTGTGCAGGAGGAAGTACCAGTGGTAAAGGATTTTCCTGATGTATTTCCTGAAGAATTGCCAGGCATGCCACCGGATAGAGACATTGAGTTTCTGATTGAGTTATTGCCAGGTATAGGCCCAACATCAAAGAGACCATACCGGATGCCAGCAAAGGATTTGGTAGAAATTAAGAATCAGATTAAGGAGTTACTGGAGAAGGGTTACATACGCCCAAGTTCTTCGCCTTGGGGATCACCCGTACTTCTAGTGGAGAAGAAGGATGGATCATTACGGATGGTTGTTGATTACCGTGGATTGAATGAAGTAACCATCAAGAACAAGTACCCACTGCCAATGATAAATGAACTGTTTGATCGTTTGCAAGGAGCTAAAGTGTTTTCCAAGATCGATTTGCGATCAGGGTACCACCAGTTGAAGATTCGAGAGCAGGACATACCTAAGACAGCTTTCACCACAAGATATGGACTATATGAGTATACCGTTATGTCATTTGGATTGACTAACACGCCTGCCTATTTTATGAACCTGATGAACAAAGTGTTTATGGAGTTTTTGGATAAGTTCGTCGTAGTGTTCATTGATGATATCGTGGTTTATTCGAAGAATGAAGAAGAGCATAAGGAACATTTGCGTTTGGTTTTGGAGAAACTAAGGGAACATCAGTTATATGCCAAATTTAGCAAATGTGAGTTTTGGTTGAAGGAAGTAGGATTTCTCGGACACGTTATATCCGGAGAAGGGATAGCAGTTGACCCCACAAAGGTTGAGACTGTAACCGAATGGGAAGCACCAACGACAGTTGGAGAGATCCGGAGTTTTCTTGGACTCGCAGGATACTGCCGGAGATTCATTGAGAACTTTTCAAAGATTGCAAAGCCAATGAAGGAGTTGTTGAAGAAGGATACCAAGTTCAAATGGACTGAGGAATGTGAGGCTAGTTTCCAGGAATTGAAGAAACGATTGGTTACCTCACCAGTATTGATTTTGCCAGATCAGACCAAGGATTATGAGGTGTATTGCGATGCTTCACGTCGAGCACTTGGAGCAGTGCTTATGCAGGAAGGTAGAGTTGTTTCATATGCTTCACGACAACTGAAGCCTCATGAGTTGAATTACGCCACACATGATTTGGAGTTAGCAGCCGTAGTGCATGCATTGAAGACGTGGAGACATTTCCTCATTGGAAATCATTGTGAGGTGTACACGGATCACAAGAGTTTGAAGTACATTTTCACGCAGAAGGAGTTGAAACCTCAGACAAAGGAGATGGTTGGAGCTCATCAAGGATTACGATAAGAGATTGCATTACCATCCCGGTAAAGCAAATGTAGTAGCTGACGCATTGAGACGTAAGAGCCATGTCAATAAGATAATGACGGGAAGTATACCAAAGGAGTTAGCAGAAAACCTTCGTGAGCTATGTTTGGAAATAGTTCTAAGAGGCTATGTAGCAGCATTGGAGATTCAGTCAACATTGATGGATAAAATTAGAGAAGCTCAGAAATCTGACAAGGAAATTGCTGCTATAAAGGAGAAACTAAGCAAAGGAAAAGCAAAGGGATTTCGTGAGGATGAGCACGATACCCTATGGTTGGAGGACCGTGTTTATGTGCCAAATGACCCAGAGATCAGGAAGTTGATTTTGCAAGAGGCACACGATTCACCATATTCGATTCACCCAGGGAATACCAAGATGTATTTGGATTTGAAGGAGACATTCTGGTGGACCGGAATGAAGAAGGATATTGCAGCATATGTAGCAGTTTGTGACGTATGTCATAGAGTAAAGGCAGATCATCAGAAGCCAGCCGGATTGTTGCAACCATTGCCGATACCCGAATGCAAGTGAGATAAGATAGGCATGGATTTTATCACCGGACTACCCAGGATGAAGGCAGGATATGACTCGATATGGGTAGTAGTTGATCGTTTGATGAAGGTAGCACATTTCATTCTAGTTAAGACCACTTACACCAGTGCTAAGTTGGCAAAGATATACATGACTAGGATCATTTGTTTGCATGGAGTTCCAAGGAGTATTGTATCAGACAGAGGAACCCAATTTACCTCAAAGTTTTGGAATTAGTTGCATGAAACTTTGGGAACCAGGCTAGAGTTCAGCACCGCTTTTCATCCGCAGACAGATGGACAGACCGAGAGAGTCAACCAGATTTTGGAAGATATGCTGAGAGCTTGTGCACTAGATTATGGATCTAGTTGGGACGATAACTTGCCGTACGCGGAGTTTTCTTATAACAACAGCTACCAAACCAGTCTGAAGATGGCACCTTTTGAAGCTTTGTACGGAAGGAGGTGCAGGACACCGTTGTCATGGGACGAAGTTGGAGACCGTCAGTTGTTTGGACCCAATTTGATTAAAGAGTCTGAACAGAAGGTGAAGTTGATTCGCGATAGGCTCAAGGTAGCCCAGTCCAGGCAGAAGAGCTACGCAGATTCTAAACGCAAGGAGACAGTCTACGTAACAGGAGACAGAGTGTATCTCCGAGTATCCCCACTACGAAGCGCTTTGGAGTCAAGGGAAAATTAGCACCGCGTTTCGTTGGACCATACAAGATCTTACAACGTATGGGAGAAGTCGCATATAAGTTGGAATTACCAAAGGGACTGTGAGGAGTTCATGATGTATTCCATGTTTCTCAGCTGAAGAAATGTCACGCCGAGATGGCGGAGGTACCGCTAAGACATACAGTGCCGCTTGAAGCGATTCAGTTGAAGGACGACTTAACATATGAGGAGAAACCAGTCCAGATTCTCGAGTTTGCCAGTAGAGTTACCCGCAGCAAGGTTATCAAGTTTTGCAAAGTTCAGTGGAACCATCATTCAGAGGATGAAGCCACCTGGGAGAGAGAAGAAGATTTGCTCAAGGACCACCCTCACCTATTTTCTAGCCAACCCGAATCTCGAGGGCAAGATTCATCTTAAGGGGGGTAGGTTTGTAACATCCCAAATTTTCAATTTGGAATGTTATACATTAGATCATCATGGATATCATATTTTCTTGCATTTCGTCGATCCTAGAAATTTCACGCAACTCAAGGACCCTCGGAGAGAGTTGGAGATTTTGTTATTTTCATATTTGAGTTCTTCTCCAATTTTGAAGAAAGGATCATTGGTTTTGTCGGAGTTTATTTGCCTTTTATTTGGATAGGGAAAAATGCGCGTTTTCAAAATTGCATTCTAGGTCCCGGAGAAAAGTTCATTTTATTCGACTCATTTTTAGGAGTCGGGGAAAATTGACTTTGAGAGTTTTGGAGTTCATTTAGTTCTCTTTTCTTTTGTTTTTTTTGCGCGCGTAACCGTTTAAAAAAAATCTTCGCAGTGCCTTGGGCCAAGGGCGCCGCGCGCGCGCCCAGGCGCAGGGAGCCGCCGCCGCCTCCTAGAGTCCTAGTAGGACTCGGGTTGCCTTTATTTTTAGGATTCCCTCTCCTACTCTTTTTCCTTCTCTTTTTCTTGCCCCCTACCCCAAGCAATCTCCCCCTCACCTATATAAATACCCAAGCCCCCCCTCTAAACCCACATCAAACCCCAAGCCCCAAGCCGCACCCCGCGCCGCCGCCCCTAGCGCCGCCCTACACCACCGCCGCCGCCGCCCTAGTGCCGCCGCCGCCCTTGCTCGCCGACGCCGGAGCGTCGCCGGAGGTACCGCGTCGCATCTCTTCTTTTCCTCGGATCGTCTTTCTTCTAAACCGTTCCGATTCTTTTCTTTTCTAAACCGTTCTGGTTTTCTAGATCGGCTTTTTGTTCGGTTTTCTTTTCTCGAAACCCTAGATCGGTTCGTCTTCTTTTCCGGTTTAGTTGCCTCGAGACCGTTCGCCGGACCATTTGTCCTAACGAACATAATCACCGGATTATTCCCGGCTAATGTACGTCCGTTCATTCAACTGTTCTTCTTTTTCTTCTCGCCGGATTTATTCCGCGATCGCGATCTCAGATCCGATCTTCTTTCTAGTCTATCTTCTCGCTCGTTTATCGGAATCAGGTGATTCAAGCGCTTGGAGTTTCGTTTCGAAACCGCAGTTCCGACTAATCAACTTAAACCAATTTTTGCTACGGTAAAATTTGACCTAGTTTCAACTTGCTAGAACCGAGTTGTTTTCTTCCGCCGTTTGTTTTCTATTTCTTTGTTCGGTTCTTTCTATCTTTGCAACCGGAGTTCTTAAGTTGAACTATCTGGTTCGATCTTTTGTTCGAGTTTTACCTGTGCATTAGATGAGTACTTATTGTATGCTTGTTGTTTGTCTGTGATAGATTACCCGGATTGCGCCGCTTGTTACTTCGAATTCCTAGGACTCGTGGATCATCAGCAAGGCAAGTAACACTTTGATCATACCTTTTCCACAACCCAGTTTTATTGCATTAGATCTATCCTCACACATTGCATGATTAGGATCTAATTAAATTGTGGGATGGGAAGTAGATGAGGTAGTACCTATTACCTGTTTATTATGAAACCTTTGGGAGTTACTTCTACATTTGCTTATTATGCCATGCTATGCTAGTAGACGTGGATTTGGTGAGTGAAATCCATGACAGATGTGAGTGTGATAATTTTAAGGGTTTATCTAAGGTGGCAACTTAAACACACATTTGGGTGGATTGAGGCACCTGATGTCTATCAGGACTTGCCTATTTTATTTTGGACCGCCACCCAGGCTCAAAGGGATCATAAGATCTTTCATGCTAGAAACTTACGTGTGCAGCCACAAGCCATTATGGGCTCTGGCATAGTTGACTAAGTCGTGCGAACTCTTACAGGGTAGACTAGCAGATGTAGGGGAAGTAGGTGTACCGGTCTATCCATCGTAAGGTGCTAGCGCTTCTGAAAGACTGTGTCTCGGTCATCCGTTTCTCAAACACCATGTAGTGCGAGAAATCCAACGGAGGCGATCGAGTCTTGTGGGGAAAAGTGCGCAAACCTCTGCAGAGTGTAATAAACTAATCATGATTAGCCGTGTCCCCGGTTATGGACATCTTGAGTATCTAGTACTTGATTATCATGTGAATCTCAACATGTTACTTCTAAATTAATATTGTTGGGTTATTAATGACTACTTTTAATTGGGATTGAGAATGCTGTCAACCATTCTCAATGTTTAACAACCACCATGATAGTTAAATAAATTTATTCCTTTGCAGTAGGGAAAAACTGGCTTTACGCAAAACAGTAACCATAGAGCTTTCCACCAGCCAAATATGCATATAGTATAGCGGTTTCATTCCATCATTCTCTATGTGTTACTTTGCCAGCATATTCCATGTGCTGACCCGTTTCGGGCTGCAACGTTAATGTTGCAGACTTTTCAGACGACGATTAAGGTGCTTTTAGGTCGTGGTTCTATACTCAGTGATGCCGTTGCAGTTGATGGACCCATTTACCTTCCAAGTCTTCCGCTGTTATCAATATTAGATGGCCTTAAGCCATATTATTGTAATAAGTTCTCTTCGGAGACATCGATGTAATAAGTGTGTGATTGCCACTCTGCTATAAATCCTTCAAAGTACTGTGTGGTGTCAGCATTACTGATCCAGGGATGACACTGGAGCACAGTAGACTTGATCCATTCGGGTCGGGTCGCCACAATATATTGGGATTCAAAGTGGGAGATACCTTTGAAGCCTTGGCCATAACGCAAAATGCAATAGATGATGATGTAGGATCCGTTGAAGCACCATTCAAGACCACATCTTGCTCCATGGGGTGTTGGGTTTCCTCTACATTGTTAGCACAACAATTCGAGGACATATATGCATTTTCATCATGGCAACAAGACATAGTAAACATATCATCATGAGATTTAGTCAAGCAATTTCTACATGATATGCAAGGACTATCAACACAAGCATGTGAAACATTTTGAGTGCTCGAAGTGTTAAAGCCCAAAGAAGGAGCATTGCAATAAGATAGTGATGAAGGATCATCCACAATAAACATACTATCATCATTGCAATGACCAACACTACTCACCATATCATTACCTTGTGGCAAACCACATGTAGGTGAAGTAGAAGAAGTCTAGAAGACTATATGACCAGATGTGGAGGGAGAACAATCATCCCCACAAAACTTGGACACGCCATATTTATCTTGAAGCTTTGTCCACAACTCATGAGCATCCCGGAACGGCATGAGTTGAAATATAACTACATTGCTCAAAGCATCGAAAAGCACATTAGAAGCTTGAGCATTGAGATAAGAGTTTTTCTCATCCTCTAAAGATAATCTTTGGGGATCCTTTGGAGGAGAAAAACCCATATCTACAATTCACTCTAAATTTGGGTCCATGACCCTAAAGAGATTAAGCATGCGAATTACCCAATGCCATCGAAACTAAGAGTGTCAGAGAATCCTAATCCCCTAGTCGACATCTTTACTCTCTAGGCGGTAAAGCCTAATAAAGAGAGACGAGGCTCTGATACCAATTGAAAGATCGTGGATGTTGCATAGAGGGGGGGTGAATAGGCGCTTTAAAATAATTATGGTTTAAGCTTGAACAAATGTGGAATAAACCTAGTGGTTAATTTCCCAAGCACAAAACCAAAAACAACTAGGCTCACCTATGTGCACCAACAACTTATGCTAAGCAAGATAAGCAACTATGTGATAGCAAGATATATGACAAAGAACAATATGGCTATCACAAAGTAAAGTGCATAAGTAAAGGGCTCGGGTAAGAGATAACCAAGGCACGCGGAGACGACGATGTATCCCGAAGTTCACACCCATGCGGATGCTAATCTCCGTTTGGAGCGGTGTGGAGGCACAATGCTCCCCAAGAAGCCACTAGGGCCACCGTAATCTCCTCACAACCTCGCACAATGCAAGATGCCGTGATTCCACTAAGGGACCCTTGAGGGCGGTCACCGAACCCATACAAATGGCAACCCTTGGGGGCGGTCACCGAACCCGTACACTTTGGCAACCCTCGGGGCGATCTCCACAACCTAATTGGAGACCCCGACGCTTGCCCGGAGCTTTACATCACAATGATTGAGCTCCGAACACCACCAACCGTCTAGGGTGCCCAAGCACCCAAGAGGAACAAGCTCAAGGGTACCAAGCACCCAAGAGTAATAAGCTTCCCAACTTGTAACTTCCACGTATCACCATGGAGAACTCAAACCGATGCACAAATGCAATGGCAAGGGCACATAGAGTGCCCAAGTCCTTCTCTCTCAAATCCCACCAAAGCAACTAATGCTAGGGAGGAAAGTGAGAGGAAGAACAAGAAGGAGAACACCAAGAACTCCAAGATCTAAATCCAAGGGGTTCCCCTCACATAGAGGACAAAGTGATTGGTGGAAGTGTAAATCTAGATCTCCTCTCCCTTTTCCCTCAAAAACTAGCAAGAATCCATGGAGGGAGTGAGAGTTAGCAAGCTCAAAGAAGGTCAACAATGGGGGCAAAAACGAGCTCAAGAGATAGGGAAACATTGGGGAAGAAGACCCCCTTAAATAGGTCCCCACGAATCTGCCCGTTATGTACAGAATAACATAGGAGCGGTACAACCTCTATGAGCACCGGTACAACCGGCCCACAACCGCCCAACAACCGCACCACAACAGAGACCAGTCCGATGGTAGAGCGGTACATGACCGGTACAACCTCCGGACCAATTCTGGAGCGGTACAACCGCTCTAAACACCGGTTGTACCGGTGAACCGGTACAACCTCTCTATGGGGCGGTACAACCTCTCTATGTAAAACAGGCAATATCAAAACAGCCACAATTTTCGCATACGAGCTCCGAATTCGACGAAATCAAGTTTGTTGGAAAGCTACCGACAAGGGATAACACAACCTTGATAGAAATATCAATAAGAAGCAAATGAGATAAGGACCATGATAAAATGGTGAGGACCCTTCCTCGGACAAGACCAGTAAAACCTCCAACACCGAAAACATCATAGAAGATGCATGCAAACTCCGTTTTCGATGAACTCAAGCTTGTCATCAAGATGACCATAAGCTCTAAGACTCACAAATGGAACCAAACAAGAACCAGGAAAGATGATGCAAGGATGCAATGGTTTGAGCTCTCAACGAACGAAACGATCAAGCTACTCACTAGAGAGCCCCCCTTGATAGTACGACAATCGATCCTACAACCCGGTCTCCCAACTACCACTATGAGACCGGTAAAACAGAAAACCTATCACGGGCAAACCTTTGTCTTGCACATAGTCCACTTGAGCTAGATGATGACGATCTTGACTTCCTCAAGTTGTACCACCTTTCTTGATTGTGTTGGCTCGATGAAGACTAGTTGATTGCTCCCCCATACTCCACTGTGGGTGAGCCACTCTTCGGCACATCTTCACAATTCCATTGACACCACAATGGACGGCAAGCTTCAAGCTTGATTGCTCCCCCATACTCCATTATGGGTGAGCCACTCTTCGTGTTGCACCACTTGAACTTGCACACTCCAAACTTGATGACGATCACCACTTGATGTCATCCTCCATGGGTTGTATGAGATCTTCCACTTGACGCAAGACCATGGAAGCATACCTAATCCCACAAAGAACTCTCACATAGACCATGGGTTAGTACACAAAGCGTAATGGACAATGCTTACCATACCATGGGATCACTTGATCCCTCTCGGTACTTCTTCTACGCTTTGTGAGTTGATCAACTTGATTCACTCTTGACTTAGTCTTGATCAACCTTGAATCTTTCCAACTCTCTTCATTTGGATGATGTCTTGAAGGTAAACATGAATGATCACACAATCTACTTCTTCAAGACATGCTTGTAATAAGCTTAACTCTCACATGACCAATCTTTGGATAATTCATTGAATAGAACCTTGGTCGACAGAAACTCTCTTTGAAACCAACACATGTACTCCAAGAAAAGCCTATGGAAAAAACCTTCAAATATAACTCAAGGCAACCATTAGTCCATAGAGATTGTCATCAATTACCAAAACCAAACATGGGGGCACCGCATGTTCTTTCACCACAATATCTCCCTATAGATTGAGTAAGATCCTTCAAGTAAGTTGTCATTTTTGCAAGCAATAAAAATTGCTCTCTAAATATGTATGATCTATTAGTGTGGAGAAAATAAGCTTTATACGAGCTTGTTGTTGGGGAACGCAGTAATTTCAAAAAAATTCCTACGCACACGCAAGATCATGGTGATGCATAGCAATGAGAGGGGAGAGTATCATCTATGTACCCTCGTAAACCGTAAGCGGAAGCGTTATGACAACGCGGTTGATGTAGTCGTACGTCTTCACGATCGACCGATCTAGTACTGAAGATACGGCACCTCCGCGATCTGCACACGTTCGGCTAGGTGACGTCCCGCGAACTCACGATCTAGTAGAGCTTCGTGGGAGAGTTTTGTCAGCACGACGACGTGATGACGGTGATTGAGGGAGTCCTGTTTTAGGGGGTGTCCGGATGGCCGGACTATACCTTCAGCCGGACTCCTGGACTATGAAGATACAAGATTGAAGATTTCGTCCCGTGTCCGGAAGGGACTTTCCTTGGCGTGCAAGGCAAGCTTGGCGATACAGATATGTAGATCTCCTACCATTGTAACCGACTTTGTGTAACCCTAACCCTCTCCGATGTCTATATAAACCGTAGGGTTTTAGTCCGTAGGACAACATATAGAACAACAATCATACCATAGCTAGCTTCTAGGGTTTAGCCTCTCCGATCTCGTGGTAGATCTACTCTTGTACTATCCATATCATCAATATTAATCAAGCAGGATGTAGGGTTTTACCTCCATCAAGAGGGCCCGAACCTGGGTAAAACTTCGTGTCCCTTGCCTCCTGTTACCATCCGGCCTAGACGCACAGTTCGGGACCCCCTACCCGAGATCCGCCGGTTTTGACACCGACATTGGTGCTTTCATTGAGAGTTCCTCTGTGTTGTCGCCGTTAGGCTTGATGGCACCTACGATCATCAATAGCGATGCAGTCCAGGGTGAGACCTTCCTCCCCGGACAGATCTTCGTCTTCGGCGGCTTCGCACTGCGGGCCAATTCACTTGGCCATCTGGAGCATATCGAAAGCTATGCCCCTGGCCGTTAGGTCAGATTTGGAAGTTTAAACTACACGACTGACATCCGCGGGGACATGATCCTCGACAGATTCGAGCCACTGCCGAGTGCGCCGCACTGTCATGACGAGCATGATCTAGCTCTGCCGCCGAACAGTGCCCTGGAAGCCGCACCCGCATCGGCTTCGACCCTTAATTCGGAGCCAACTACGCCGATCGAGGATGGGTGGTTGGACGCCGCCTCGGGGGCTGTGATCCCAATGGCGATCAAGCCGAACACCAGCCTTGCACTCCGCGAGACTCGTGACTCCAAGGAGCCGGACTCCTCTCCAGACTCCGAACACTCCGCGCCCCTGCCGATCGAATCCAATTGGGCGCCGATCATGGAGTTTACTGCCACGGACATCTTCCAGCACTTGCCTTTCGGCGATATTCTGAAAACACTAAAGTCTCTCTCTTTATCAGGAGAGCCCTGGCCGGACTACGGTCAGCAAGGATGGGATAGGGACGATGAAGAAATTCAAAGCCCACCCACCACCCACTTTGTAGCCACTGTCGACAATTTAACCGACATGCTCGACTTTGACTCTGAAGACATCGACGGTATGGACACTGATGCAGGAGACAATGAAGAACTAGCGCCTATTGGGCCCTGGAAAGCCACCTCGTCATATGACATATACATGGTGGACACCCCAAAAGAAGGAGATGGCGATGGAATAGCAGAGGATGACCCCTCCAAGAAACAGCCTAAGCGCCAGCGTCAGCGGCGCCGCTCAAAATCTCGCCAAAGCAAACACGACGATTCCGGCACGGGAGATAATAATACTCCGGAGAGTGCCGAAGAAAACCCCCTCCAGCAAGATTCAGCACATGAGGATGGAGAAGCCAGCCCTCATGAGAGAGCGGTAGGCAGAGAGGTCAAGGACGATAATTATATGCCTCCCTCCGAAGACGAGGCAAGCCTCAACGACGACGAATTCGTCGTGCCAGAGGATCCCGTCGAGCAAGAGCGTTTTCAACGCAGGCTAATGGCCACGGCAAGAAGCCCCAAGAAAAAACAGCAACAGCTTAGAGCTGATCAAGATTTGCTAGTCGACAGATGGACAGAAGTCCTTGCGGCCGAAGAGCATAAACTCGAATGCCCCTCCAAGAGCTACCCAAAGCGCAGGTTGCTACCCCGATTAGTGGAGGAAGCACTTAAACCTACATCACCAGCACATGATACGGCCGACCGGCCACCTCGTGGCCGTGACAGAGAGGCCTCTCGGCCCTCCAATCAAGCCGCACCCCGTATCAAGGCATGGGAAAATGCGCCTGACCTGCGAGATATGTTGGAGGACAAGTCAAGGCAAACAAGATCGATCTACGGATCGCGTGGGCGCCCCACGACTCGAGACGGTAACCGTCACGCTGGACACAAATCTGGCAGGGCCGAACATAGTAGACAAAGCTCATTGGAGCTACATTGTGATATAGCCCAGTACAGAGGTGCCGCACACCCACTATGCTTCACAGACGAAGTAATGGATCATCAAATCCCTGAGGGTTTCAAACCCGTAAACATCGAATCATATGATGGCACAACAGATCCTGCGGTATGGATCGAGGATTATCTCCTTCATATCCATATGGCCCGCGGCGATCATCTCCACGCCATCAAATACCTCCCACTCAAGCTTAAAGGGCCAGCTCAGCATTGGCTTAACAGCTTGCCAGCAGGATTAATCAGTTATTGGGAGGACCTGGAAGCCGCATTCCTCGACAATTTCCAGGGAACTTATGTGCGACCCCCCAGACGCAGATGACCTAAGCCACGTAATTCAGCAGCCAGATGAATCGGCCAGGCAATTTTGGACACGGTTCCTAACAAAGAAAAATCAAATAGTCGACTGTCCGGACGCAGAGGCCCTAGCAGCCTTCAAGCACAATATCCGTGATGAGTGGCTTGCCCAGCACCTTGGACAGGAAAAGCCGAAATCTATGGCAGCACTCACGACACTCATGACTCGCTTTTGCGCGGGAGAAGACAACTGGCATGCTCGTAGCAACAATATGACCAAGAACCCTGGTAATTCGGATACCAGGGACAGTAGTGGCAGGTCGCGTCGCAATATGCAGAAGCGCCACATTAACGGCGACAATGCTGAGGATACGACAGTTAATGCCGGATTTAGAGGCTATAAATCCGGTCAGCGGAAAAAGCCATTCAAAAGAAATCCTAGGGGCCCGTCCAGTTTGGACCGAATACTCGACCACTTGTGCCAGATACACGGCACCCCCAAAAAGCCGGCCAATCACACCAACAGGGATTGTTGGGTGTTCAAGCAGGCAGGCAAGTTAAATGCCGAAAATACTGACAAGGGGCTGCATAGCGATGACGACGAAGAGCCCCGGCCGCCGAACAATAGTGGACAGAAGGGTTTTCCCCCACAAGTGTGGACGGTGAACATGATATACGCAACCCACATCCCCAAGAGGGAACGGAAGCGCGCCTTAAGGGACGTATACGCGGTAGAGCCAGTCGCCCCAAAGTTCAACCCATGGTCCTCCTGCCCGATCACCTTTGATCGAAGGGACCATCCCACTAGCACCCGTCATGGCAGATTCGCCACATTGGTTCTAGGCCCAATTATTGACGGATTTCATCTCACTAGAGTCCTTATGGACGGCGGCAGTAGCCTGAACCTGCTTTACCAGGATACCGTGCGGAAAATGGGCATAGATTCCTCGAGGATTAAGCCCACCAAAACAACCTTTAAAGGCGTAATACCAGGTGTAGAGGCCAACTGTACAGGCTCAGTCACACTTGAAGTGGTCTTCGGATCTCTGGATAATTTCCGAAGCGAGGAGTTAATCTTCGACATAGTCCCATTCCGTAGTGACTATCACGCACTGCTCGGGCGAACCGCATTCGCCAAGTTCAATGCGGTACTGCACTACACATACCTTAAGCTCAAGATGCCAGGCCCTCGAGGAGTAATTACGGTCAATGGAAACACCGAACGCTCCCTCCGAACGGAGGAGCACACGGCGGCCCTTGCAGCGGAAGTACAAAGCAGCCTCTCCAGGCAGTTCTCCAGTCCGGCCGTTAAATGTCCGGACACCGTTAAGCGCGCCCGGAGTAATCTACAACAAGACCGCCTGGCATGTTCCGAGCAGGCGTAGCAATGCGGCCCCAATCCCAGCCCTCGCAAAAATGCGACACCAGTGCTTCGCATACATAACTACGCTCTAGAAATACCATGGGTACTGGGGAGGGGCACCATCACGGCATGCCCGAAACACGGCTTAAACCTCACCAGGGGCTGCCGATTTTTTAATTTTCTCTTACTTTCAGGACTCCATTCTTCGGAAGGCCTGTTCGGCAGTTCAATGGTCGCACAAATGATGCAAGAACCAGGGAAGCAGACAAGCCATGCCGCATTACGGAACTCCCAGGTGGTCTCTATCACGAGCAGTATACCTGTTTCGCATACCATTCCGCAGCCTGCCCCTGTAACGGACATGTTAAATAGTCCAACCTTTTGCTTATCGCATTATTTTGTATCGTTCAGCTTTGATCGCAACCCTTTTTAATAACAGTTTTGCTAAAGCACATCTAGATGTGCCATAAGTATTGCACATCTAAGTCCTATGTCATTGATCTTACGTTGAGATTCGTGTGAATATTTTCTTTTTCTTTTTTCTCTTTATGCTTGACTCACTCACTTAGATGTGCAATAACTAGAGCACATCTAGATGTGCCCTAGACACACCCTTTTAATAAACAATGCATAGCTTTTGTCTATTTTTGCACTACTCTTTTTTTTTACAAATATATGTTCCTTAACGACATGCTGCACCCGTACACTTTGGTACGGCCAAAATACGCCAGGGGCTTTAGTACCCCTCAATATGGTGTGAGAAGTCCGAACACTTTAACAAGTGTGGCACCTCGAACTTATAGCATTATATGCATCGGCTCCGAATCATGTCTTGGGTCAATAGTTGGGTTTGCCCGGCACCTATGTTTTGGTGCCTTACATTTCGCTATATTGGCTAAGGTAGCACTAGGAGAACTACTGCGATTGTGCCCCAATTGAGCTAGGTCGAGCACCTCAGTAGAGAAAGCTAAAACTGACTATCATGATGAAGCGAGAGTTGCTCGCTGTTCGAGAGGTTTTTTGAGTCCCTAAAGACTTATGCCGCTTAGAGCGAGGAGTCGGCTCCGTTCGGCCAAGGCGTGGATAGCGCCCCGAACTCGGTCTTCCGAATACCAGGGGCTTCGCCAAAATTTAAAATTATAGAATTCTATGGCAAAGTGAGAGTGTTCACGCATTATAGTCCGATTGCCTTGTTAATTGCGCTGAGCGCCTCCCTCGAAGGACCCAAACATGGGAAAAAGAGCGCTCAGGTTTATCCCCGAACACCCCAGCACTAGTGGCACAGGGGCAGAAGCCGACGACTCGCCATCTCTCAGAATCGATAAACAGCCGCACAGAAGGTAATATTTTAAATTCCAACAGCATTGCTTAGCGCATATGAACAAGTTTTCAGCGCACAGGACAAAACAAGCGAGTTTTACTCAAAAATTACATCCCTGGAACATTCATCCGCCACAAGGCGGGCACCCTTCAGAACATCCGTATAATAATTCTCGGGCTTGCGATGCTCCTTCCCCGGCGGTGGCCCGTCCTTCACAAGCTTCTCAGCATCCAGCTTGCCCCAGTGCACCTTAGCACGGGCAAGTGCCCTACAGGCACCTTCAATGCAGACGGAGCGCTTGATGACTTCAAGCCTTGGACAGGCCCCCACCAGTCGCCGCACCAGCCCGAAATAGCTCCCAGGCAGAGCCTCTCCAGGCCACAGCCGAACTATGAGGCCCTTCATGGCCTGTTTGGCCGCCTTGTGGAGCTCGACCAATTGCTTCAGCTGGTCGCTCAGGGGCACGGGGTGTCCGGCCTCAGCATACTGAGACCAGAACACCTTCTCTATCGAGCTGCCCTCCTCGGCTCAATAGAATGCGGCGGCATCGGACATGCTACGGGGAAGATCTGCGAACACTCCTGGAGAGCTCCGGATTCGGGTAAGTAACAAGTAACTAACGTTTATGTGTTTGCTTTTCATAAAGAATGCCTTACCCACCGCTATCTTTTTCACCGCATCCATCTCCTTGAGTGTCTTCGGGGATTCGGCCTTGGTAGACTTGGCATTTTCAATAGCCGCTGCGAGCTCGGACGCTCGCATCTTTGAGTCAAGCTCCAAACTCTCATGTTTTTTCATGAGAACCTGGAGCTCTTGCTGCACCTTGCCAACCTGGGCCTCATACTTCTCCCGCTCGGTGCGTCCGTGGCCGCCCTCTTCTCGGCCTCAAGCAGCGCTTGCTTAAGGGTCGCCACCTCAGACGTGGCCCCTAAAATAGCCATGATAATCCTGTCATTTTTTGCAATTGCACCCTTTATATATATATATATATATATATATATATATATATAAACAAGGTATTTCTTACCTTCCATGTCCTCGAGCTGCTTCTTGGCATGCCCGAGCTCTTGCTTGGACTGCTCGAGGTTCTGCTTTAGCATGTCCACTTCCGCAGTCAGTATGGCGGACGCCAGCAGCGAAGCCTGCATACGCATATTGACTCTTTTTTGTTAGACTCCTGCGATTTAATTTGATCCTCTATTCGGCTTTTCTTCCCGAACGCCAAACAGAGCATCAGGGGCTACTGTCTATGCGGTAATATTATTTACACATTCTTTACTTACCTCAAAGCCTGTTAAAAGGCTTGTACAAGCTTCAGTCAGTCCGCTCTTGGCGGACTGAACCTTCTGGACCACTGCACTCATAATGGTGCGGTGCTCCTCGTTGATGGAGGCACCTTTGAGCACCTCCAACAGATTGTCCGGTGCCTCCAGTTGGACAGGGGTCACCGGCACGGTGGGTTTGCTCCTCTTGGAAGGAGGTCGCCCGCCGGACTCTGGAACCTTTGAAGGTTCCGGAGTGGTGTCCGGCCTAGAGCCGGACTTGGGGCCCTGGGGGGTTTTATCCCCTTTACTCCTGGAGTCCGGGAGGTCGCCTTGCAGCGCCTCTAGGACCACCTCCTCCTGGCTTGGAGCCTGTTGGGACAACACTTCGGCATCGTCCATAGGGCGGGGGGAGGAAGCCGTCGGAAGCGAATTCACATCCGACGAGTCCAATGAACCGCTCGACGACGCGTCGAGCTGGTCTTTGGGTGGGCTGCATAAACATATTCGACATAAGGGAAAGCGGTGCAACAAAGGAATACTATGAATTACTCTGGTATCCAGATACCTACGATTTCGCCAGGGGCTTGGCCCTGAGCGGCCACTCCTCTCCGCCGTCGTCGGCGTCGGTGGAGTAGTCCGAAGGAAGGCTTTTCCCCTTCTTGGACCCTTCGGCCTCCTCAGTGAGGGCGGCCTTCCTTTTCTTCTCTCCCCCCGCTGGAGGGGGAGAGGTCTCTTCTTCCTTCTCCTCATCTTCACGGGAGGACTGCGCCTTGGAGCCGTCGGATGATGAACCCGACACCTCCTGGCGCTGAGCACTTTTTTGAGTCCCCGTGGCCTTCTTCTCCGACACCACATAGGGTACCGGAACTAGCAGCTTCGCCAAGCGGGCATCAGCTAGGTCTTCGGGCAAAGGAGCCGGACAGTCGATCTGTTCGGACTTCGCCTGCCAAACCTATCAAAGGTAAGTGAGCTTAGATCTCGCATAGAGTTAAACTATGAAAAACTAATACCCCGTAAAAGGCACAAACAACTTACCGCGCTGGCGTGACGCTGCGCGCTGAATCCGCGATCCTCGGTAGCAGATGCGAGAGCCTCGGCGCCCTTGAAAAGCACATTCCAGATGTCTTCGTATGTCGTGTCGAAGAGCCTGTTCAGAGTTTGGTGCTGTGCCGGGTTGAACTCCCACAGATTGAAGGCCCGTTGTTGACACGGGAGGATCTGGCGGATGAGCAAGACCTGGACTACGTTGACAAGCCTGAGCTACTTGTCCACCAGGGTTTGGATGCATGTTTGCAGTCCAGTCACCTCTCCTTTGCTGCCCCATGACAAGCCCGTCTCTTTCCAGGACGTGAGCCGCGTTGGGGGTCTGGACCAGAACGCGGGGGCTGCGACCCACTCAGGGTCGCGCGGCTCAGTGATGTAAAACCACCCCGATTGCCACCCCTTCAGGGTCTCCACAAAGTAGCCCTCGAGCCATAAGATGTTGGGCATCTTGCCCACCATGGCGCCTCCGCACTCCGCCTGGTTGCCGCGCACCACCTTCGGCTTGACATTGAAAGTCTTGAGCCATTTGCCGAAATGGGGGCGGATGCAGAGGAAAGCCTCGCACACGACGATAAATGCCGAGATGTTGAGAATGAAATTCGGGGCCAGATCATGGAAATCCAGGCCGTAGTAGAACATGAGTCCCCGAACGAATGGGTGGATAGGAAAGCCCAGTCCGCGGAGGAAGTGGGGAAGGAACACTACCCTCTCATGGGGCCTTGGGGTGGGGAGGAGCTGCCCCACTTTGGGAAGCCGGTGCGTGATGTCGTTAGACAAGTATCCAGCCTTCCTCAAGTTTTTGATGTGTCCCTCCGTGACGGAGGAGACCATCCACTTGCCTCCCGCTCCGGACATGGCTGGAGAAGGTTGAGGTGGGGAGTGCGGATTTGGGCGCTGGAGCACGGGTGCGCAAAAATGGATAGGCGAAGGAGGAAGAAGGCATAGGTGAAAAGGTGGATCCTTATCCCCTTATATGGGTGGACGCAACTACGTGTCCCCACCAGCCTGGTAAAACTCACTTATCTCCAAGCGCCATAATCAATGGCGCGGTTGGGTTACCCACGCCCGTATTGATGAGAATCCCGGAATAAGGGGACACGATCTCTTCTTTAACAAGACGTGCCAAGGAAACCGCCTCGCATGACGTGCTGAGGTGGGATAGTAAAACGATTCGAATAAAGGCTTGGCCGTGGTGCGTCACACCACGGAATACGTCAGCAGATTAGATTTGTGTAAATATTATTCTCTCTATGGCAATATGTGGAAACTTATTTTGCAGAGCCGGACACTATCTTTGTGTTCAAAATCTTCTATGAAGTACTTGGAGGAGGAACCCGCCTTGCAATGCCAAAGACAAACTGCGCGCCAGACTCGTCGTCATTGAAGCCTGGTTCAGGGGCTACTGAGGGAGTCCTGGATTAGGGGGTGTCCGGATGGCCGGACTATACCTTCAGCCGGACTCCTGGACTATGAAGATACAAGATTGAAGACTTCGTCCCGTGTCCGGAAGGGACTTTCCTTGGCGTGGAAGGCAAGCTTGGCGATACGGATATGTAGATATCCTACCATTGTAACCGACTTTGTGTAACGCTAACCCTCTCTGGTGTCTATATAAATCGGAGGGTTTTAGTCCATAGGACAACATACAGAACAACAATCATACCATAGGCTAGCTTCTAGGGTTTAGCCTCTCTGATATCGTGGTAGATCTACTCTTGTACTACCCATATCATCAATATTAATCAAGCAGTACGTAGGGTTTTACCTCCATCAAGAGGGCCCGAACCTGGGTAAAACTTCGTGTCCCTTGCCTCCTGTTACCATCCGGCCTAGACGCACAATTCGGGACCCCCTACCCGAGATCCGCCGGTTTTGACACCGACAGTGATGATGTTGCTACCGGAACCAGGCTTCGCCTAAGCACCGCTATGATATTACCGAGGTGGATTATGGTGGAGGGGGGCACCGCACACAGCTAAACGATCAACGATCAACTTGTGTGTCTATGGGGTGCCCCCTCCCCCATATATAAAGGAGTGGAGGAGGGGGATGGCCGACCCTCTACTATGGCACGCCCTGGGGAGTCCTACTCCTACCGGGAGTAGGATTCCCCCCTTCCAAGTAGTAGGAGTAGGAGAAAAGGAAGGGGAAGAGAGAAGAGAAGGAAGGAGGGGGCGCCGCCCCTCCCCTAGTGCAATTTGGACTAGGCCTTGGGGGGCGCGCAGCCTGCCCTAGGCAGCCCCTCTCTCTCTCCCCTAAAGCCCAATGAGGCCCATATACTCCCCGACGAATTCCCATAACTCTCCGGTACCCCGATAAATACCCGAACCACTCAGAACCTTTGTGATGTCCGAATATAGCCTTCCAATATATCGATCTTTACGTCTCGAACATTTCGAGACTCCTCGTCATGTCCTGATCTCATCCGGGAATCCAAACAACCTTCGGTACATCAAAACACATAAACTCATAATACCGATCATCACCAAACGTTAAGCGTGCGGACCCTACGGGTTCGAGAACTATGTAGACATGACCGAGACTCATTTCCGGTCAATAACCAATAGCGGAACCTGGATGCTCATATTGGCTCCTACATATTCTTCGAAGATCTTTATCGGTCAAACCACACAACAACATACGTTGTTCCCTTTGTCATCGGTATGTTACTTGTCCGAGATTCGATCTTCGGTATCTCAATACCTGGTTCAATCTCCTTACCGGCAAGTCTCTTTGCTCGTTCCGTAATGCATCATCCCACAACTAACTCATTAGTCACATTGCTTGCAAGGCTTATAGTGATGTGCATTACCGAGAGGGCCTAGAGATACCTCCCCGACAATCGGAGTGACAAATCCTAATCTCGATCTATGCCAACTCAACAAGTACCATCGGAGACACCTGTAGAGCACCTTTATAATCACCCAGTTATGTTGTGACATTTGGTAGCACACAAAGTGTTCCTTCGGTATTCGGGAGTTGCATAATCTCATAGTCAGAAGAACATGTGTAAGTCATGAAGAAAGCAGTAGCAACAAACTAAACGATCATTGTGCTAAGCTAACGGAATGGGTCAAGTCAATCACATCATTCTCTAATGATGTGATCCCGTTAATCAAATGACAACTCATGTCTATGGCTAGGAAACTTAACCATCTTTGATTCAACGAGCTAGTCAAGTAGAGGCATACTAGTGACACTCTGTTTGTCCATGTATTCACACATGTACTAAGTTCCGGTTAATACAATTCTAGAATGAATAGTAAACAGTTATCATGATATAAGGAAATAAATAATAACTTTATTATTGCCTCTAGGGCATATTTCCTTCAGTCTCCCACTTGCACTAGAGTCAATAATCTAGTTCACATCTTCATGTGATTAGTTCAGAGCTCCATGTGACTAATACCCGAAGGGTTTACTAGAGTCAATAATCTAGTTCACATCGCTATGTGATTAACACCCAAAGAGTGATCATGTTTTGTTTGTGAGAGAAGTTTAGTCTACAGGTCTGCAACATTCAGATCCGTATGTATTTCACAAATTTCTATGTCTACAATGCTCTACATGGAGCTACTCTAGATAATCGCTCCCACTTTCAATATGTATCCATATCGAGACTTAGAGTCATCTAGATCGATGTAAAAAGCTTGCATCGACGTAACTCTTTTATCACCTCCATAACCGAGAAATATTTCCTTAGTCCTCTAAGTATAATTTTGACCGCCGTCCAGTGATCTAATCCTAGATCACTATTGTACTCCCTTGCCAGGATCACGATAAGGTATACAATAGGATTGCTAAACAGCATAGCATACTTTATAGAACCTAGGACTGAGGCATAGGGAATGACTTTTCATTCTCTTTTCATTTTCTGATGTGGTCGGGTTTTGAGTCTTTACTCAACTTCACGCCTTGAAACACAGGCAAGAACTCCTTCTTTCATTGTTCCATTTTGAACTACTTCAAAATCTTGTCAAGGGATGTACTCATTGAAAAAACTTATCAAGTGTCTTAATCTATCTCTATAGATCTTGATGCTCAATGTGTAAGAAGCTTCATCAAGGTCTTTCTTTGAAAAACTCTTTTCAAAAAACTCCTTTATGCTTTCCAGAAAATTCTACATTATTTCTGATCAACAATATGTCATTCACATATATTTATCAGAAATGTTGTAGTGCTCCCACTCACTTTCATGTAAATACAGGCTTCACCGCAAGTCTGTATAAAACCATATGCTTTGATCACTTTATCAAAGCATATATTCCAACTCCGAGATACTTGCACCAGTCCATAGATGGATCCTTGGAGCTTGCTCACTTTGTTAGCACCTGTAGGATCGACAAAACCTTTTGGTTGCATCATATACAACTCTTCTTTAAGAAATCCATTAAGGAATGCAGTTTTGACATCCATTTGCCAGATTTCATAAAATGCGGCAACTGCTAGCATGATTCGGATAGACTTTTAAGCATCGATACGAGTGAGAAAATCTCATCGTAGTCAACACCTTGAACTTGTCAAAAAAAATTGCGACAATTTGAGCTTTGTAGATAGTAACACTACTATCAGCATCCGTCTTCCTCTTGAAGATCCATTTATTCTTAATGACTCACCGATCATCGGGCAAGTCAATCAAAGTCCATACTTTGTTCTCATACATGGGTCCCATCTCAGATTTCATGGCCTCAAGCCATTTCACGGAATCTGGGCTCATCATCGCTTCCTTATAGTTCGTAGGTTCGTCATGGTCTAGTAACATGACTTCCAGAAAGGATTACCGTACCACTCCTGTCCAGGGTTGAACCCTGGGATTTGATGGCGGACTTGAAAAGCAACCTGAAATAGGTGAGGCGAGGCTAAGACAAGATATGGGACTTCCCGTGCTAAGTTGTTCCAATCTCTGTACTTAAGTAACCGAACTCGAAAGTGCTGCTATGAGCTAGTGGTGCGGATCATACTCTGGTTGTCCTACGAGGTTTGGTAGTAACTTGATCTGAAGTTTCATGATCAGCATCATTAGCTTACTAGAACTGATTTCTGTGATGAACTACTTTCCAATTCAGGAGAAGGTACAATTGCCTCGTCAAGTTCTACATTCCTCCCACTCACTTCTTTCGAGAGAAACTTCTTCTCTAGAAAGGATCCGCTCTTAGCAACAAAGATATTGCCTTTCGGATCTGTGATAGAAGGTGTACCCAACAGTTTCTTTTGGGTATCCTATGAAGACGCACTACTTCGATTTTGGTTCAAGCTTATCAGTTTGAATTTTTTTCACATAAGCACCGTAACCTCAAACTTTAAGAAACGATAGCTTTGGGTTCTTGCCAAACCATAGTTCATACGGTGTCATCTCAATGGATTTATATGGTGCCCTATTTAACGTGAATGCAGCTGTCTCTAATGCATAACCCCAAAACGATAGTGGTAAATCGGTAAGAGACATCATAGATCGCACCATATCCAATAAAGTATGATTACAATGTTCAGACACACCATTATGCTATGGTGTTCTAGGTGGCGTGAGTTGCGAAACTATTCCACATTGTTTCAAATGAAGACCAAACTCGTAACTCAAATATTCGCCTCCATGATTAGATCGTAGAAACTTTATTTTCTTGTTACGATGATTTTCCACTTCACTCTGAAATTCTTTGAACTTTTCAAATGTTTAAGACTTATGTTTCATTAAGTAGATATACCCATATCTGCTCAAATCATCTGTGAAGGTCAGAAAATAATGATACCCACCGCGAGCCTCAACACTCATCGGACCGCATACATCAGTATGTATTATTTCCAATAAGGCAGTTGCTCGCTCCATTGTTCCGGAGAACGGAGTCTTAGTGAGGCATGGTTCGCAAGCATCAAGTGATTCATAATCAAGTGATTCCAAAAGCCCATCAGCATGGAGTTTCTTCATGCGCTTTACACCAATATGACCTAAACGTTAGTGCCACAAATAAGTTGCACTATCATTATTAACTTTGCAACTTTTGGCTTCAATATTATGAATATGTGTATCACTACAATCGAGATTCAACAAACCATTTATATTGAGTGTATGACCATAGAAGGTTTTATTCATGTAAATAGAACGACAATTATTCTTTCACTTAAATGAATAACCGTATTGCAATAAACATGATCCAATCATATTCATGCTCAACACAAACACCAAATAACATTTATTTTAGGTTCAACACTAACCCCAAAGGTAAAGGGAGTGTGCGATGGTGATCTTATCAACCTTGGAATCACTTCCAACACACATCATCACCTCGTCCTCAACTAGTCTTTGTTTATTTTTGCAACTCCCATTTCGAGTTACTACTCTGAGCAACTGAACTAGTATCAAATACCGAGGGGTTTTCTATAAACACTACTAAAGTACACATCAATAACATGTATGTCAAATATAACTTTGTTCACTTTGCCATCCTTCTTATCCACCAAGTATCTGGGGTTGTTCCACTTCCAGTGACCATTTCCTTTGCAGTAGAAGCACTCAGTTTTAGGTTTGGTTCTAGCTTTGGGATTCTTCATGGGATTGACAACTTGCTTGCCATTCTTCTTGAAGTTCCCTTTCTTTCCCTTGCCATTTTACTTGATACTAGTGGTCTTGTCAACCATCAACACTTGATGCTTTTTCTTGATTTCTAACTTCGCCGATTTCAGCATCGCGAAGAGCTTTGGGAATTGTTTCCATTATCCCTTTCATATTATAGTTCATCAGAAGTTCTAGTAACTTGGTGATAGTGACTAGAGAACTCTGTCAATCACTATCTTATCAGGAAGATTAACTCCCACTTGATTCAAGTGATTGTAGTACTCAGACATTCTGAGCACATGCTCACTCGTTGAGCTATTCTCCTCCATCTTGTAGGCAAAGTACTATCAGAGGTCTCATACCTCTTGACACGGGCATGAGTATGAGATACCAATTTCAACTCTTGGAACATCCTATATGCTCCATGGTGTTGAAAACATTTTTGAAGCCCGGTTCTAAGCCGTAAAGCATGGTGCACTAAACTATCAAGTTGTCATCATACCGAGCTTGTCAAACATTCATAATGTGTGCATCTGCTCCTGCAATAGGTCTGCAACCTAGTGGTGCATCAAGGACATAATTCTTCTGTGCAGCAATGAGGATAATCCTCAGATCACGGACCTAGTCCGCATCATTGCTACTATCGTCTTTCAACATAGTTTTTCTCTAGGAACATATCAAAAATAAACGGGGAGCTACATCGCGAGCTATTGATCTACAACATAGTTATGCAAATACTATTAGGACTAAGTTCATGATAAATTAAAGTTCAATTAATCATATTACTTAAGAACTCCCACTTAGATAGACATCCCTCTAGTCATCTAAATGATCACGTGATCCAAATCAACTAAACCATGTCCAATCATCATGTGAGATGGAGTAGTTTTCAATGGTGAACATCACTATGTTGATCATATCTACTATATGATTCACGCTCGACCTTTTGGTCTCCAGTGTTCCGAGGCCATATCTGCATATGCTAGGCTCGTCAAGTTTAACCCGAGTATTCCGCGTGTGCAAAACTAGCTTGCACCCGTTGTATGTGAACGTAGAGCTTATCACACCCGATCATCACGTGGTGTCTCAGCACGACGAACTGTCGCAACGGTGCATACTCAGGGAGAACACTTATACCTTGAAATTTAGTGAGAGATCATCTTATAATGCTACCGCCGTACTAAGCAAAAGAAGATGCATAAAAGATAAAGATCACATGCAATCAAAATATGTGGCATGATATGGCCATCATCATCTTGTGCCTTTGATCTCCATCTCGAAAGTACAATCATGATCTCCACCATCACCGGCATGACACCATGATCTCCATCATCTTGATCTTTATCAACATGTCGTGACATGGTCATTGTCGGTGTCAAAACCGGCGGATCTCGGGTAGGGGGTCCCGAACTGTGCATCTAGGCCGGATGGTAACAGGAGGCAAGGGACACGAAGTTTTACCCAGGTTTAGGCCATCTTGATGGAGGTAAAACCCTACGTCCTGCTTGATTAATATTGATGATATGCGTAGTACAAGAGTAGATCTACCACGAGATCGGAGAGGCTAAACCCTAGAAGCTAGCCTATGGTATGATTGTTGTTCTGTATGTTGTCCTACGGACTAAAACCCTCTGGTTTATATAGACACCGAAGAGGGTTAGGGTTACACCAAGTCGGTTATAATGGTAGGAGATCTATATATCCGTATCGCCAAGCTTGCCTTCCACGCCAAGGAAAGTCCCTTCTGGACACGGGACGAAGTCTTCAATCTTGTATCTTCATAATCCAGGAGTCCGGCTGAAGGTATAGTCCGGCCATCTGGACACCCCCTAATCTAGGACTCTCTCAGTAGCCCCCGAACCAGGCTTCAATGACAATGAGTCCGGCGTGCAGATTGTTTTCGGCATTGCAAGGCGGGTTCTCCTTCAAATTCCGTGTACCTGTCGAATAAAGTCCGGTTTCTTGTTAATGTTGCGCTCCTCGGCTTCTACGCCCAATAATGGCCGTCTCCCACGTTGTCAAACGAATATGAAAAGTCTGAGTGTTTTTACATCCACACACCTAGCCGTGTAAATGAGCCGCCCATTTAAGGGGACGAGGATTTAGATCCAAACCACACCTTCTCCCCTTCGCGAGTGTTCATCAGAGCGCATCCGACAAAGGTCCATACCACCATGGCCAGCCGTCGCAACTCCTCCTTTCGCCCCTCCAGCCCTCAGCCTCGATATTGGGAGAGATGTTCCATCCCGCATAGCGAGCTAGTGACGCTCCAGACCAAGGGATTTCTCCCACCGGCCTATATGGTCCCGGTTCGAGCCGGTCTTGCCATCTATAATGGCGGAGAGCAAGCGGAGAGTGCCCCTAATCCCTCCAAAGGAGAGCGGGTATGCCTCGTCCCTTATTTAATAAGAGGGCTCGGATTTCCAAACCATCCATTTCTCCGGGGCTCCTGGAGTTCTATGGCCTCTAGCTTCACAATCTTACACCTGCCTCCGTATTGCATATCGCGGGCTTCGTAGCCCTCTGCGAGCTGTTCTTGGGTGTTGAGGCTCTTTTCGGGCTGTGGAAAGAGCTATTCTGCCTTGTGCCCCACTCTTAGAAGGGGTCGATATATCAAGTGGGCGGAGCCAAAGTGTGGTGCATCGCCGGGACCGGATATCTATCTGGAACCCCAAAGAAGGCGTCCGAGGACTGGCCTTCGGAATGGTTTTACATAGAGGGCGTCGTGCTGCCGGATCCTGTCCGGATCGGCCTCCCTGAGTTCGACAGTGCTCCACTAAAGAAGCGCCTAAGTTGGCGTCCACGGATCCCTCAGAGGGAAAGTGACAAGGACGTCTATTACCTGATGAGCCGGATAAGATTGTTAGCTCATTCCAGACTGACCATGATCGGGGTCATGGCCGCATGCATCTTGCGAGGGGTGCAGCCGCTACAGTACAGAGGCCACCCCATGTGGGATTTCAACGGGGAGGACGACACCACCTGCTACGGCCGTAAGGGACTGGATTCGGCTGCGGCCCTAACAAAGACCTTGTCCGCTTTGTACGAGGGAGAAGAGGAGGAATTTCTCCACGTCAACCCGCTGGGTGGATTTTCTATGTACAATCCCCCAAGCTGGGTAAGTGGTTTACTTGCCCATCCGTTTTATATTCCCATTGTTAAATATTCAGTCTAACGACTTCAACGCATGAACTGCGCCAGGCTGTTAAAGAAATAAACAGCCCTCCTCCACAACCCGAGGACCTAGGATGGTCTCTCGACCCGGCCTCTCAAGAGGATCCGGACTTATCTGTGGAGCTGATTGATGGAGTGTTTCATCAAGTGAGCAAGGACAACGCCTTGGTGGCCATTACGGCCGATTACCCAAGGATAATCCCGGCCTCCCAGGTAACTGAGATCAAAGTCCCAGTACCCCGAATAGAGGTCCGCCCTCTCGTGTTTTCAGTTTCCTGATTACAACCGAGCTTTGCAGGGGAGGTTTTTGAGACGGGAGGCCGAACCTGCGGCGACAAGCCAACAAGGGGCCGCAGGGCCCCGTGGGCAGAAAAGAGGTGCAGTCCGGATCGAGACGTCAGTGCAAAGGTATGGCGCGCCCCTTATCCCAGGTGTTATACCTTCAAGGCATTTTAACATTCGTGCTCTCTTGAGGACAAAGGGACCTCGCCGTACTATATCCGAAGAGGCTGCCAATCGCGCCTCCACCAGCCAGGCTCCAAAGCCTGGTCGAAAGGCGGAGGCGAACACAAGGCGCGCACCGGACGCTCTTCCGACGGAGGACGTGGACAGGTTGTCTGCCACCAACTCTGAGGTGGAGAGTGCCATGAACCACAGGCGTTGCCGGACAATTCTTCGCGACGCTTGTTTATCCCGAGAGGCATTATATGCCTTCAATTCGGGAGATGCATACCTCCGTGCCACTCAAAATGGTCTAGCCAGAGCCACGGAGCAATATGTAAAAGACATACAGGTAAGAAAATTTTGGTAATTATATATATATATACCAGTAGCCCTCGAGACTTGAAACAATTAGAATAACTGATTTAAGGATCATATGTTATGCAGGTTCTTACAGAAAAGAATTCCCTACTGTCCCAGGAGCTGGAAGAGTGCAAAGCCCAACTTGAGGCCGCACTAGCCGCTGCAGGGGAGCCCAAGGAGACCCCCTCTGGTAATATACACTTCGAAAGATAAGTATTTTGCGAAGCACGACATGGGTGCAAATCTGACAAATGAAATTGCAGATGGCACCGGATTGAATCCGGAAAGGCAACACCTCCTATGCCAGCTGAAGGCTGGTGAGAAGGTGCTGAAAAAGGTGAGGCAGGAGAAGAACGATCTCCAAGATGCCAACACCAAGCTGGGTGTCGAGCTGAAAGATGTTCGTGCCCAGCTGTCAGACTCCGTTAAGGAGAATCAGCGGGTTCGGCGCGGCATATTTAGTAAGTGCTTGAACGAACCTTTGGAGAGAAAAAAGTTCGTTGGGGAAGTCGACTAACAGAGTAAGGTCTGTAGGTGTGCTAACAGGTCATCCTGCAGAGGAGATGCCTGGTTCTACGGGTGACCTTCTACGAGTTCCGTCAGCACGACGGCGTGGTGACGGTGATGATGAAGTTACCAACACAGGGCTTCGCCTAACCACTACGACAATATGACCGAGGTGGAAAACTATGGAGGGGGGCACCGCACACGGCTAAGAGATTGTCTGGTGTGCCTTTGGGTGCCCCTCCCCACGTATATAAAGGAGGGGAGGAGGAGGCCGGCCAAGGAGGAGGCGCGCCATGGGGGGAGTCCTACTAGGACTCCAACCTAGTAGGATTCGCCCCCCCCTTTCCTATTCCAAGTGGGAGAAGGGGGGAAGGAGGAGGAGGAGAGAAGGAAGGAGGGGGTGAGGGGGTCCTAGATTAGGGGGTCCTCGGACAGCCGGACTATATCCTTTGGTCGGACTGTTGGACTATGAAGATACAAGATTGAAGACTTCATCCTGTGTCCGGGTGGGACTCTCCTTTGTGTGGAAGGCAAGCTTGGCAATTCGGATATGTAGATCTCCTCCTTGTAACCGACTCTGTGTAACCCTAGCCCCCTCCGGTGTCTATATAAAGCGGAGGGTTTAGTCCGTAGGACAACAACAATCATAATCATAGGCTAGCTTCTAGGGTTTAGCCTCTACGATCTCGTGGTAGATCAACTCTTGTAATACTCATATCATCAAGATCAATCAAGAAGGAAGTGGGGTATTACCTCCATCGAGAGGGCCCGAACCTTGGTAAACATTGTGTCCCCCGCCTCATGTTACCATCCGCCTTAGACGCATAGTTCGGGACCCCCTACCCGAGATCCGCCGATTTTGACACCGAGAGGGGGCGCCACCCCCTCCCCTTGTCCAATTCGGATTGGGGAAAGGGGGCGCGCGCCACCTCCTAGCCAGCCCTCTCTCTTCTCCACTAAGGCCCATGAGGCCCAATAGCTTTCTCGGGGGTTCCAGTAACCACCGGTACTCCGAAACGACCCGAACCATTCCGGTGTCCGAATGTAACCTTCCAATATATGAATCTTTATGTCTCAACCATTTCGAGACTCCTCGTCATGTTTGCGATCTCATCCAGGACTCCAAATAACCTTCGGTCATCAAATCACATAAACTCATAATACAAATCGTCATCAAATGTTAAGTGTGCGGACCCTATGGGTTCGAGAACTATGTAGACATGACCGAGACACATCTCCGGTCAATAACCAATAGCGTAACCTGGATGCTCATATTGGCTCCTACATATTCTACGAAGATCTTTAACGGTCAAACCGCACAACAACATACATTGTTCCCTTTGTCATCGATATGTTACTTACCCGAGATTCGATTGTCGGTATCATCATACCTAGTTCAATCTCATCACCGACAAGTCTCTTTACTCGTTTCGTAATGCATCACCCCATGACTGACTCATTAGTCACATTGCTTGCAAGGATTGTAGTGATGTGCATTACCGAGAGGGCCCAAAGATACCTCTCTGATACATGGAGTGACAAATCCTAATCTTGATCTATGCCAACTCAACAAACACCATTAGAGACACCTATAGAGCATCTTTATAATCACCCAGTTATGTTGTCACGTTTGATAGCACACAAGGTGTTCCTCTGGTATTTACGAGTTGCATAATCTCATAGTCATAGGAGCATGTATAAGTCATGAATAAAGCAATAGCAGAAAAACTAAACGATCAGAACTAAAAGCCGCCTTAGAAGTATCCAAAAAACTGAAGACAGATTTCGACATGCAGAGAGCCGGCTCGGAGACCAAAAAAGCAGCTCTTTCGGAAAGAGCTGAAGATGTTGAAGCTGCCCTTAAACCGGTGACCGAAGAGTTATCCGGTTTAAGACGACATGTAAATAAAATGACAGCCGCCATCTTTGCTAATTATCCTTGCATTGCAATTTTTCCTTAGTAAATTACTTTAAGCCACCCGGCGACTTATCATATGTTGTGCATGCAGGCCCCAGAAGCTCTAACCTTGGCCAAGACATGTTGGTGAAGTTGAAGGTGGTTTACACTCTGGTGGAACAGCTGTACATAGGCACGCAACGATCCTTAGGAGTTATCTCACATGACAAACTGCCGCCTTCACTCATCAAGGATGTTTTGGACAAGTTATCTGTCGTGCCCAAGAGGATTGAAGAAATCAAATGATCCGTAGCTCAAGCCGGCGCCATCATTGCTTTGAGTCGGGCCAAAGCATGGCAGGCGGATCTAGACCCGGAGGAGCTGGCAACTGGCTATCCAAGCTTGAAAGAGGACGAGTCTCCCTTTGATGCTAGCGACTTTACCAAATGTGTAAATGAGATGCACCATTTGGCAACCAAGCTAGCCGAAGAGAATGATTTGTCTAAATACCAGTCGGCTTATACCAAGGATAAGCAAGAGTAAAAGCATCGGCTTATGAGATTGTAGAGCTCATTCCTCTAATACGTAAGCACACCTTTGCTCCTGATGTTGATCCGTCGATCTTATAGACGATGAAGCTGAATTCAAAGCTTTAACCGGCATCGACTGGACATCATCTAACTTCCCGACAATGGAGAGAGGAGAAGAAGAACCAGCGCAGGATGACCCGGAAGCTTCAAATCGCCAAGACCAGGACAACTGAACCACGGGGAAGCTCTCAAACTGCAGCAAGATGTCTCCTTTTGAAAAACTCTTAATAATTTGGGCTTGGAAAGCCATGTAATAGGCTAGTGAAAACAATGATCTGTCATGCCATCGTGCATGTTTACTTGCTGAATATTTTAAACCGCTGATCTGATGTTGAAGATCCACTGTTTGCATTTATAATATGATCAATCATGTGGGTCATATTATCATATTCCCTGCACACAAGTAAATAACATGTGCCCTGGCGGCTTTAAACCAGGATGGGTCACAAATATCTTCGAACAACACTGAAAATGAACTTTTAGTATAAAAAACTAGTTAAGCCGGAAACATGCCAGCAACTTAGAGTCGAAACTTAGGGTGGCTTACCAAAAAAACCTTAATATTTATGACGTCGAAACTTAGGGTGGCTTACCAAAAAAACCTTAATATTTATGACAGTATGTACAAACATACCTGTAGATCATTATACCTTCTTTTGATAAAAGTCGTAGATATGATATATCATGATGGTGGTTGCGCAAGGCAATTTTTCTTGGTGGCTTATAATCCGCTGTTAGGGCGGGTTATTAACCAAATGTGCTCAATTATGAGTCATATAGTTAAGGCTACATGGCCTGAATTGTAAAACCATATGTTGAATATGGAAGAAAAAATATGAGTCCAAAATTTACAGAAAAATAGAAATCTAGAAACACAACTCTTTCAAAGGCCAAGACACAGCTTTTGGTGTTTACACCTGGCATGTAAGCCAATCGAGAGGGTAAGCATGGCTATGCTCATTGAGAAGGAAGCTCCCAAATGATTAATAAGACGACATGTAAGCCAGATCAAGAGGGTAGGCTACGATCAATGAGCCAGAAGCCCCCAAGTGACCATAGGAGACGGCATGTAAGCCGGATCAAGAGGGTAGGCAACGCTCAATGAGCAAGAAGCCCCCAAGTGGCCATAGGAGACGACATGTAAGCCGGATCAAGAGGGTAGGCAACGCTCAATGAGCAAGAAGCCCCCAAGTGACCATAGTAGACGACATGTAAGCCGGATCAAGAGGGTAGGCAACGCTCAACGAGCAAGAAGCCCCCTAGTGACCCTAGGAGGCGGCATGTAAGCCAGACCAAGAGGGTAGGTGACGCTCAATGAGAGGGAAGCCCCCAAGTGGCCTTATGAGGCAGCATGTAAACCGGACCAAGAGGGTAGGCAACGCTCAATGAGCAGGAAGCCCCCAAGTGGCCTTATGAAGCGGCATGTAAGCCAGACCAAGAGGGTAGGCGACGCTCAATGAGCAGGAAGCCCCCAAGTGGCCTTATGAAGCGGCATGTAAGCCGGACCAAGAGGGTAGGCGACGCTCAATGAGCAGGAAGCCCCCAAGTGGCCTTATGAACAAATAATAAAGGCTCAAATAATTAGAAATGAAATGACAAAGGCCCTGAGTTACTAGGGATGCTGACTGTTGGTGTCAAAACCGGCGGATCTCGGGTAGGGGGTCCCGAACTGTGCGTCTAGGCCGGATGGTAACAGGAGGCAAGGGACACGAAGTTTTACCCAGGTTCGGGCCATCTTGATGGAGGTAAAACCCTACGTCCTGCTTGATTAATATTGATGATATGGGTAGTACAAGAGTAGATCTACCATGAGATCGGAGAGGCTAAACCCTAGAAGCTAGCCTATGGTATGATTGTTGTTCTGTATGTTGTCCTACGGACTAAAACCCTCCGGTTTATATAGACATCGAAGAGGGTTAGGGTTACACCAAGTCGGTTACAATGCTAGGAGATCTATATATCCATATCGCCAAGCTTGCCTTCCAAGCCAAGGAAAGTCCCTTCCGGACATGGGGCGAAGTCTTCAATCTTGTATCTTCATAATCCAGGAGTCCGGCTGAAGTTATAGTCCGGCCATCCGGACACCCCCTAATCTAGGACTCTCTCAGTAGCCCCCGAACCAGGCTTCAATGACGATGAGTCCAGCGCGCAGATTGTCTTCGGCATTGCAAGGCGGGTTCTCCTTCAAATTCCGTGTACCTGTCGAATAAAGTCCGGTTTCTTGTAAATGTTGCGCTCCTCGGCTTCTACGCCCAATAATGGCCGTCTCCCACGTTGTCAAACGAATATGAAAAGTCTAAGTGTTTTTACATCCACACCCCTAGCCGCGCAAATGAGCCTCCCATTTAAGGGGACGAGGATTTAGATCCAAACCACACCTTCTCCCCTTCGCGAGTGTTCATCAGAGCGCATCCGACAAAGGTCCATACCACCATGGCCAGCTGTTGCAACTCCTCCTTTCGCCCCTCCAGCCCTCAGCCTGGATATTGGGAGAGATGTTCCATCCCGCATAGCGAGCTAGTGACGCTCCAGACCAAGGGATTTCTCCCCCCGGCCTATATGGTCCCGGTTCAAGCCGGTCTTGCCATCTATAATGGCGGAGAGCAAGCGGAGAGTGCCCCTAATCCCTCCAAAGGGGAGCGGGTATGCCTCGTCCCTTATTTAATAAGAGGGCTCGGATTTCCAATCCATCCATTTCTTCGGGGGCTCCTGGAATTCTATGGCCTCCAGCTACACAATCATACGCCTGCCTCCGTATTGCATATCGCGGGCTTCGTAGCCCTCTACGAGCTGTTCTTGGGTGTTGAGGCTCATTTCAGGTTGTGGAAAGAGCTATGCTGCCTTGTGCCCCGCTCTCAGAAGGGGTCGATATATCAAGTGGGCGGAGCCGAAGTGTGGCGCATCGCCGGGACCGGATATCTATCTGGAACCCCAAAGAAGGCGTCCGAGGACTGGCCTTCGGAATGGTTTTACATAGAGGGCGTCGTGCTGCCGGATCCTGTTCGGATCGGCCTCCCTGAGTTCGACAGTGCTCCACTAAAGAAGCGCCTAAGTTGGCGTCCACGGAGCCCTCAGAGGGAAAGTGACAAGGACGTCCGTTACCTGATGAGCCGGATAAGATTGTTAGCTCATTCCGGACTGACCATGATCGGGGTCATGGCCGCATGCATCATGCGAGGGGCGCAACCGCTACAGTACAGAGGCCACCCCATGTGGGATTTCAACGGGGACGACAATGCCACCAGCTATGGCCGTAAGGGACTGGATTCGGCTGCGGCCCTAACAAAGACCTTGTCCGCTTTGTACAAGGGAGAAGAGGAGGAATTTCTCCGCATCAACCCGCAGGGTGGATTTTTTATGTACAATCCCCCAAGCTGGGTAAGTGGTTTACTTGCCCATCCGTTTTATATTCCCATTGTTAAATATTCAGTCTAACGACTTTAACGCAGGAACTGCGCCAGGCTGTTAAAGAAATAAATAGCCCTCCTCCACAACCCGAGGTCCCAGGACGGTTCCTCGACCCGGCCTCTCAAGAGGATCCCGACTTATCTGTGGAGCTGATTGATGGAGTGTTTCATCAATTAAGCAAGGACACCGCCTTGGTGGCCATTACGGCCGATTACCCATGGATAATCCCGGCCTCCCAGGTAACTGAGATCGAAGTCCCAGTACCCCGAATAGGGGTCCGCCCTCTCGTGTTTTCAGTTTCCTGATTACAACCGAGCTTTGCAGGGGAGGTTTTTGAGACGGGAGGCCGAACCTGCGGCGACAAGCCAACGAGGGGTCGCAGGGCCCCGTGGGCAGAAAAGAGGTGTAGTCTGGATTGAGACGTCAGCGCAAAGGTATGGCACGCCCCTTATCCTAGGTGTTATACCTTCAAGGCATGTTAACATTTGTGCTCTCTTCAGGACAAAGAGACCTCGCCGGACTATATCCGGAGAGGCTGCCAATCGCGCCTCCACCAGCCAAGCTCCAAAGCCTGTTCCGGAGGCGGAGGCGAACACAAGGCGCGCACCGGACGCTCCTCCGATGGAGGACGTGGACAGGTTGTCTGCCACCAACTCTGAGGTGGAGAGTGCCATGAACCACAGGCGTCGCCGGTCAATTCTTCGCGACGCTTGTTTCTCCCGAGAGGCATTAGATGCCTTCAATTCGGGAGATGCGTACCTCCGTGCTGCTCAAAATGGTCTAGCCAGAGCCACGGAGCAATATGTAAAAGACATACGGGTAAGAAAATTTTGGTAATTATATATATATATATATACCAGTAGCCCTCGAGACTTGAAATAGTTAGAGTAACTAATTTAAGGATCATATGTTATGCAGGTTCTTACAGAAAAGAATTCCCTACTGTCCCAGGAGCTGGAAGAGTGCAAAGCCCAACTTGAGGCCGCACTAGCTGCGGCAGGGGAGCCCAAGGAGACCCCTCTGGTAATATACACTTCGAAAGATAAGTATTTTGCGAAGCACTGCATGGGTGCGAATCTGACAAATGAAATTGCAGATGGCGTCGGATTGAATCTGGAAAGGCAACGCATCCTACGCCAGCTGAAGGCTGGTGAGAAGGTGCTGACAAAGGTGAGGCGGGAGAAGAACAATCTCCAAGATGCCAACACCAAGCTGGGCGTCAAGCTGAAAGATGTTCGTGCCCAGCTGTCAGACTCCGTTAAGGAGAATCAGCGGCTTCGGCGCGGCATATTTAGTAAGTGCTTGAACGAACCTTTGGAGATAAAAAAATTTTCGGCGGGAAGTCGACTAACACAGTAATGTCTGTAGGTGTGCTAACAGGTCGTCCTGCAGAGGAGATGCCTGGTTCTATGGGTGACCTTCTTCCCGAGCTCTCGCAACTGCTTGAGAAAGTTCGAAAGGCGATGCGAGGCGTCGCCCAGGCCCTGTGGCCATCCATCTCCGTGCCCGAAGGGCTTGGAGAGCTTGCAGAGAAGCTAAAGGGAGCACGGCGGCGCTTCCGATTGTGGAAGATATCGGCCTGCCGTCAAGGCGCTAGGGAGGCCTGGGCCATGGTGAAGATGCAGTACACAAAGGCTGACCCCAACCACATGGCTGAGGTTAGTCCTGTGGGGCCCGATGGGAAGGAGATCCCTGTAAGCTTAGTATACGGCCAAGTAGAATTGGCCGCAAAGTATTCCCAGCAGGACTGTAAATTAGACAGCCTGTTAGACGGTATTGAAGAGGAATGCAATCAGTCAGAATGACTATGTAATTTAATTGACATTTATAATGCCTTCTAGCCGGATTGTAGATCATTTGTCATGGCCGACCTTTTCGCTTCAGCCTCGGGACCTGACGGTCTGGAGTGTGTCAGAATTCCCATGCGGTTATATAAGAACTGGGGAATGCATGGAGACCAGACGTTGGGGTCATTAGTGCGTGAACAGACAAGTGCCCGACTAGTTATGTTATATTACATGGTTAGTAAGAAACATCTTCCAGGGAGAATAGTTCCGTTAGGGGTTCCTTTCCCTGGGAGGCATGACCTAAAGTGCATGCCCATTCTGCGAAAAAGACACAGGAAAAAGCATCTGGGGGCGCGTAAATAAATAAGTAAAAAGATCACCTTTTAGGTCACCGACCGAATATTCCCTTAAGAACGCTAGCTTTCGGCTTCACCCAGTCTGAGGCACACATCCAGCTGATCCGGCAGTAACAATCGCAGAGGTGCTCCCTTTACCGCCTAGCCGAATAATCAAGAACGTAGGGGTAAGCACAGGAGCGAGGCAACCCAGCTTGGCAAAAACTTAAGTCATATCGAAGCATATAATGGTTAAATAAAAGGTACATGCGAAAGTGTCACACATGTGTTGGGCATGAAGCCCGTATAAATAAGCTTCTGGTAAAAGAAGCACCCAGGTTTAATGAGTGCGAATAGCACGTCATTTGATGAGCCTTTAAAGGCTATAAGAGAAAGGAAGGGGAGAAGGATAGAAATGTAAGACAGACTGTATATAAAAAATGGACAGAGGAAGGAGACGATCACAGAGTCCGGCGCTAGGCATAGAATCTTCGGAGACGGGCTGCGTTCCATGGGTTCGGCTCGAGTCGGTTATCTGATGCATCTCGCAGGCGGTATGCTCCACCAGTCAGGACTTGGTCAATTATGAAGGGACCTTCCCACTTGGGCTTGAGTTTGTCCTTTTTCGTGTCTGGCAGGCGTAGAACTAATTCGCCAACGTTGTAATTTTTGGCCCATACTTCTCTGCTTTGGTATCTTCGAGCCTGCTGTTGATAGAATGCGGAACGGGCTTTTGCCGCGTCATGCTCCTCCTCCAATGTGTCCAAACTGTCCTGCCGATCGAGCTCGGCTTCTCTTTCTTTGTACATGTGCACTCGAGGTGAGTCATGAATTATGTCGCAAGGCAAACTGCCTATGCGTCGTACACCATAAAGAATGGCGTGTATCCGGTGGTGCGATTCGGCGTGGTCCGCAGCCCCCAGAGTACGGAGTCGAGCTCCTCTACCCAGTGTGTGTTAGATTCCTTGAGGGACCGCACTAATCTGGGTTTGATGCCACTCATGATAAGACCATTTGCATGTTTGACCTGGCCGTTAGTTTGTGGGTGATAGACGGAAGCATAATCGAGCTTGATGCCCATGTTTTTGCACCAGAGTTTTACCTCGTCGGCCGTAAAGTTCATGCCGTTATTAGTGATGATGCTGTGGGGGATGCCGTAATGGTGTACAACCCCGGATATAAAGTCTATCACCGGTCCGGATTTGGCCGTCTTAACAGGCTTGGCTTCTATCCATTTGGTGAACTTATCCACCATGACCAGTAAGTATTTTTGCTTGTGGGTTCCGCCTTTAAGGGGTCCAACCATGTCAAGCCCCCAGACCACGAAGGGCCAAGTGATGGGGATAGTTTGGAGGGCGGTGGGTGGCATATGTCTTTGGTTTGCAAAGAGCTGGCAACTGACGCATCGCTGGACTAAGTCCTGGGCGTCTGCCCGGGCCGTCGGCCAATAAAAGCCTGTACGGAAGGCCTTGCTTACAAGGGACCGGGCTGCAGCGTGATGACCGCCGAGTCCGGCATGAATTTCAGCCAGGAGGTTCCGCCCTTCCTCTTCGGAGATGCACCTTTGAACGACTCCGGTAGTGCTTTTCTTATAAAGCTCTCCCTCGTGGACTTTGTAGGCTTTGGATCGCCGCACTATGCAGTGTGCCTCATTTTGGTCCTCGGGGAGTTCCTACCTAGTAATGTAGGCAAGGAATGGTTCTGTCCATTGGGCGATGAAGGCCATTATTACGTGGGCTGAAGGTGTTATTTCATGGGCAGAGCCTCCGATTGTGTCAGAATGTTCGGTGTCGGGCAGTGCGGTTGGGTCTGGGCTGTTATTGTTCGGCTCCCCTTCCCATACTACGGATGGCCTGAACAGCCTTTCCAAGAAGATGTTGGGGGGACTACATCACGTTTTGCGCTGATGCGTGCCAGGACATCTGCCGCCTGATTATTTTCCCGGGCTATATGGTGAAATTCAAGCCCTTCGAACCGAGCTGACATTTTTAGGACGGCGTTGTGGTAAGCTGCCATTTTTGGATCCTTGGCATCGAAGTCTCCATTTATTTGGGATATTGCGAGGTTCGAGTCCCCGCGCACCTCTAGGCGTTGAATGCCCATGGATAGTGCCATCCGGAGACCATGTAAAAGGGCCTCATATTCGGCTGGATTTTTGGAGTCTGTGTACATAATATGGAGTACATATTGAACTGTGTCTCCTGTGGGGGACATCAAAACGACGCCAGCCCCTAGTCCGGCCAACATCTTGGAGCCGTCAAAATGCATGATCCAATTTGAATATGTGTCGTACTCTTTAGGGAGTTCGGCCTCCGTCCATTCTGCGACGAAGTCGGCCAAAACTTGCGACTTCAAGCCTCGCCGTGGCTTATAAGTTATGTCGAACGGGAGGAGCTCAATGGCCCATTTTGCAACCCGGCCCATTGCGTCATGGTTGTTTATAATATCGTTAAGTGGTACTTCCGAGGCTACTGTTATTGAACACTCTTGAAAGTAGTGTCGTAGCTTCCGGGATGCCATGAATACCGCGTAAGCGATCTTTTGATAATGCGGGTACCGTGATTTGCATGGAGTGAGGACAGTGGACACATAATAGACCGTTTTTTGAAGGGGGAATTTGTGTCCGTCCGTTTCTCGTTCAACGACGAGCACTGCGCTTACAACCTGATGTGTTGCTACAATGTACAATAGCATTGGTTCACCAATGTTTGGCGCGGCCAGGACTGGGTTAGTTGCCAATATGGCTTTTATTTTGTCGAGTCCGGCCGTGGCTGCATCCGTCCATTCGAAGTGTTCGGTGCGCCGAAGGAGGCGGTAAAGGGGTAGGGCCTTTTCTCCCAAGCGGGAGATAAAGCGGCTTAGAGCCGCCACGCATCCGGCTAACTTTTGTATTTGTTTGAGGTCCTTTGGGATATCCAATTGTGACAGAGCTCGGATCTTTGCTGGATTTGCTTCAATTCCTTTACCGGATACAATGAAGCCCAAGAGCTTTCCGGCTGGGACGCCGAAAACGCATTTTTCCGGGTTGAGCTTGATGTCGTATGTTCAGAGGTTATCAAATGTGAGCCTCAAGTCGTCTACTAGAGATTCGACATGTCTTGTTTTGACGACCACATCATCTACATATGCCTCCGCTGTTTTGCCGATCTAGTTTGCCAGACATGTCTGAATCATGCGCTGATATGTTGCGCCGGCATTTTTGAGCCCGAAGGGCATTGTGTTGAAGCAGAATGGGCCGTATGGTGTAATAAATGTCGTTGCGGCTTGGTCTGATTCTGCTATCTTGATTTGATGGTAGCCGTAATATGCGTCGAGGAAACACAACGAATCGTGTCCTGCGGTAGCGTTGATAATTTGATCGATGCGGGGGAGGGGGAGGGGATCCTTTGGGCAAGCCTTGTTAAGGTCTTTAAATCAACGCACATGCGCCAGGATTTGTCCTTCTTTGGTACCATCACCAGGTTTGCTAGCTAGTCCGGATGTTTAATATCTCTGATGAATCCGGCCTCCAATAGCTTTGCTGGCTCCTCTCCCATAGCCCGTCTCTTAGGTTCAGAAAAACGCCGAAGAGCTTGTTTGAAAGGTTTGAATCCTTTTAGGATATTTAGGCTGTGCTCGGCCAGCCTGCATGGGATTCCTGGCATGTCTGAAGGGTGCCAGGCAAAAATGTCCCAGTTCTCTCGTAGGAACTCTCGCAGTGCAGCGTCTACATCAGGGTTTAACTATGCTCCGATGGAAGCTGTTTTATTGGGGTCCGTTGGATGGACCTGGAATTTGACTATTTCGTCCGCCGGTTTAAAGAGGTGGACTTGGATCTTTTGTCGAGTACCACATCGTCCCTATTCACCGTGGAGTGCAGCGTAGTCAGTTCCTCAGCCGCTAGGGCTTCGGATAGTGCCTCGAGGGCCAGTGCAGCTGTCTTGTTTTCGGCGTGGAGTGCTATGTCCGGATCACTAGCGAGAGTGATGATCCCTTTAGGCCCGGGCATCTTGAGCTTCATGTACCCGTAATGGGGTATTGCTTGGAAGATTGTAAACGCTTCCCTCCCTAACAGAGTGTGATAACCGCTGCTGAACAAAGCCACATCGAACGTGACCTCTTAGGACCTGTAATTATCCGGCGTGCCGAACACCACATCTAGTGTGATTTTTCCTGTACAACGCGCTTCTCGATTGGGGATTATTCCTCTAAAGGTTGTGCTGCTTTGCTCAATGCGGTTCCAGTCTATTTCCATTTTTGAAGGGTTTGCTCATAAATTTGGTTCAATCCGCTGCCGCCGTCCATGAGTACCTTGGTAAGATAGAAGCCGTCCACTATTGGATTGAGGACCAATGCGGCTGGTGCTCGGGCTTTTCGGAATTTAGGTTCATCACTGGCGTTAAAGGTAATAGCCGTGTCACTCCATGGGTTTATTGTTGCTACTTGGTAGACTTCGGCAAGGCTGCGGAGTGTCGTTTTTCGCATATTATTTGATGCGAAAGTATCAAAGACTGTTAATACCGTATTGGTGTCTCTGGGGTGGCTTTCTGTGGCCTCCGGAATTAGGAGATCTTCGCCAATTTTGGCCACCTACCGGAGTATCCAACATGCTCTAAGGCTGTGAGTTGGTGTGGCGTCCTCTGTACTGTGAATTTTACAGGGTCCATTAAGCCATCCTTCCAGTACGGTTCCATGCCCTGTAGAGGGTTTTTGCTTTTTGGTGTTTGACCCGGGTGTCTGGCGATGATGCACCCTTTTATTTCGGACTGGGTTTGTATTCAGGGCCGGATCGTCCCAAAATTTTATTTTGGTTTTCCAGGCGCTTTCCATCGCACAGTATTTTCGTACAACGGACGCCAAGTCAGCGAAGCGTGTAATATCACAGCGACTTATGGCATTGAGGATTCCCTTGTCCGTGCAATTATTGCAGAAGATTGAGATTGCGTCCTCCTCGCGGCAGTCCCTTATCCTGTTCCTAACCAGGAGGTATCTGGCCCAGTAATGATGTACTGTTTCTTCAGGCTCATGCCTGATTTGGGATAGATCGCTTATGTTCGGGTGGGTGGGTGGAATTAAATCCAAAGCCTCGCCCTATCTGAGGCTCACAGGCCGAGGAATTTCCAAACTCGAAAATTTGGATTCCTGGATGTTGTCCAATGAGTCCAACCCGTCGCCTGACTCTGAGTTCAGGTCTTGAGTGATATCCTTCCCTCCGCGGGTATCCGGCTTGGAGGGATCAGGAATCCGGACGTAGCTAGTCCTTAAGATAGATGAAGGGTCGCCGCACTGTCCCTCTACCACGGCAACATGATGGGTGACTTGGAGAGAGTTAATCTCTCTCAGATCGGGCTTAGGCCCAATCTGGTCGTAATCCGTAGTGACTCCCAGGGCGGCGATGCGATCCAAGAGCTCGTTTATGGAGGAGAGATCCATTGGATCTAACTGCTCAGTGAGTTCCAAGCTGACATGAAGATTGTTTTCGATGGCTCGAGAGGTCATCATCGGCGCAGAAGCCGAACAGGCGATCATGAGAAAACCACCTAGCCGGAGGGTTTAACCGACAGCCAAAGCTCCCTTAGCAACGGTACCGTCTTTAAAGACGGGGCAAGGCATCCTTCCTGATGGCGACGACATAGAGGAACTCTCAATGAAAGCACCAATGCCGGTGTCAAAACCGGCGGATCTCGGGTAGGGGGTCCCGAACTGTGCGTCTAGGCCGGATGGTAATAGGAGGCAAGGGACACGAAGTTTTACCCAGGTTCGGGCCCTCTTGATGGAGGTAAAACCCTACGTCCTGCTTGATTAATATTGATGATATGGGTAGTACAAGAGTAGATCTACCACGAGATCGGAGAGGCTAAACTCTAGAAGCTAGCCTATGGTATGATTGTTGCTTTGTATGTTGTCCTACGGACTAAAACCCTCCGGTTTATATAGACACGGAAGAGGGTTAGGGTTACACCAAGTCGGTTACAATGGTAGGAGATCTATATATTCGTATCGCCAAGCTTGCCTTCCACGCCAAGGAAAGTCCCTTCCGGACACGGGACGAAGTCTTCAATCTTGTATCTTCATAATCCAGTAGTCCGGCTAAAGGTATAGTCCGGCCATCCGGACACCCCCTAATCCAGGACTCCCTCAGTCGTCTTGGCAACTATTGCTTTTTCAACTATTGCTATCGCAAGCAATAAAGTAAAGCAATAATATGGTGCTTGCATCTTATGCAATAAAGAGACAACCATAGGGCTCCTGCTAGTTGCCAATAACTTTAACAAAACATGATCATCTCATACAACAATTTATATCTCATCATGTCTTGACCATATCACATCACAACAAGCCGTGCAAAAACAAGTTAGACGTCATCTACTTTGTTGTTGCAAGTTTTACGTGGCTGCTACGGGCTGAGCAAGAACCGTTCATACCTACGCATCAAAAACCACAACGCGGTATTGTGATTGCGTTTTGATCTTCATAAAGAACCATGTTCGTTGAATCCGATTCAACTAAAGCTGTAGAAATAGACACCCACTAGCCACCTGTGTGCGAAGCACGTCGGCAGAACCAGTCTCGCGTAAGCGTACGTGTAATGTCGGTCTGGGCTGCTTCATCCAACAATGCCGCTGAATCAAGAATCAACTAGTTACGGCAAGCAATATGTATATACCCACGCGCCACAACTCCTTTGTGTTCTACTCGTGCATATAACATCTACGCATAAACCTGGCTTGGATGCCACTATTGGGGAACGCCGGAATTTCAAAAAAAAATCCTACGCACACGCAAGATCATGGTGATGCATAGAAATGAGAGGGGAGAGTATCGTCAACGTACCCTCATAGACCGTAAGCGGAAGCATAATGACAACGCGGTTGATGTAGTCGTACGTCTTCATGATCGACCGATCTAGTACCGAAGATATGGCACCTCTGCAATCTGCACACGTTCGGCTCAGTGACGTCCTGCAAACTCATGATCCAGTAGAGCTTTGAGGGAGAGTTTTGTCAGCACTATGGCATGATGACAGTGATGATGTTCCTACCAGAAGAGGGCTTCGCCTAAGCACCGCTATGATATTACCGAGGTGGATTATGGTGGAGGGGGGCACCGCACACGGCTAAAAGATCAACGATCAACTTGTGTGTCTATGGGGTGCCCCCTCCCCCATATATAAAGGAGTGGAGGAGGGCGATGGCCGACCCTCTACTGTGGCGCGCCCTGGGGAGTCCTGCTCCTACCGGGAGTAGGATTCCCCCCTTCCAAGTAGTAGTAGGAGAAAAGGAAGGGGAAGAGAGAAGAGAAGGAAGGAGGGGCGGGGGAAGAGAGAAGAGAAGGAGGGGCGCCGCCCCTCCCCCTAGTCCAATTCGGACTAGGCCTTGGGGGCGCGCGGCCTGCCCTGGGCAGCTCCTCTCTGTCTCCCCTAAAGCCCAATGAGGCACATATACTCCCCGGTGAATTCCCGTAACTCTCTGGTACTCCGATAAATACCCAAACCACTCAGAACCTTTCCAATGTCCGAATATAGCCTTCCAATATATCGATATTTACATCTCCAACATTCCGAGACTCTTCGTCATGTCCCTGATCTCATTCGGGAATCTAAACAACCTTCGGTACATCAAAACAGATAAACTCATAATACCGATCGTCACCGATCGTTAAGCGTTCGGACCCTACGGGTTCGAGAACTATGTAGACATGACCGAGACTCATTTCCGGTCAATAACCAATAGTGCAACACGGATGCTCATATTGGATCCTACATATTCTTCGAAGATCTTTATCGGTCAAACCGCACAACAACATACGTTGTTCCCTTTGTCATCGGTATGTTACTTGCCCGAGATTCGATCGTCGGTATCTCAATACCTGGTTCAATCTCCTTACCGGCAAGTCTCTTTACTCGTTCCGTAATGCATCATCCCACAACTAAATCATTAGTCACATTGCTTGCAAGGCTTATAGTGATGTGCATTACCAAGAGGGCCCAGAGATACCTCTCCGACAATCGGAGTGACAAATCCTAATCTCGATCTATGCCAACTCAACAAGTACCATCAGAGACACCTGTAGAGCACCTTTATAATCACCCAGTTACGTTATGATGTTTGGTAGCACACAAAGTGTTCCTCCGGTATTCGGGAGTTGCATAATCTCATAGTCAGAGGAACATTTATAAGTCATGAAGAAAGCAGTAGCAACAAACTAAACGACCATCGTGCTAAGCTAACGGAATGGGTCAAGTCAATCACATAATTCTCTAATGATGTGATCCCGTTAATAAAATGACAACTCATGTCTATGGCTAGGAAACATAACCATCTTTGATTCAACGATCTAGTCAAGTAGATGCATACTAGTGACACTCTGTTTGTCTATGTATTCACACATGTACTAAGTTTCTGGTTAATACCATTCTAGCATGAATTATTACATTTATCATGATATAGGAAATAATAATAACTTTATTATTTCCTCTAGGGCATATTTCCTTCACTTGTGATATGGAAGAAATAAAAGAGACAGACTGCATAATAAAGGTCCCTATCACAATTGGCAATATAAAGTGACGTTCTTTTGCATTAAGATTTTGTGCATCCAACCATAAAGCACATGACAAGCTTTGCTTCCCTCTGCGAAGGGCCTATCTTTTATTTTTGTCTTATACCTTATACAAAAGTCATGGTGATCTTCACCTTTCCTTGTTTACACTTTATCGTTTGGCAAGCACTATGTGTTGGAAAGATCCTGATATATTTATCTAATTGGATGTGGGTTTTCATAAAGCATTATAGTTGACATTACCCTTGAGGTAAAAGGTTGGGAGGCAAAACTATAAGCCCCTATCTTTCTTTGTGTCCGATTAAAACTTCATACCCATAAGTATTGCGTGAGTGTTAGCAATTGTGAAAGACTAAATGATAGTTGAGTATGTGGACTTGTTGAAAAGCTCTTGTATTGACTCTTTCCAATGTTATGATAAATTGCAAATGCTTCAATGACTGAGATTATAATTTGCTAGTTTTTCAATGAAGTTTCTGATTCATACTTGACATTATGAATAGATTATTACTTTAGCATAAGAAATCATATGGCAATATATATATGTTGCTATTCTAAGAATGATCATGATGCCCTCATGTCCGTATTTTATTTTATCGACACCTCTATCTCTAAACATGTGGAAATATTTTTCGATATCGGCTTCCGCTTGAAGACAAGCGAGGTCTAAGCTTGGGGGAGTTGATACGTCCATTTTGCATCATGCTTTTATATCGATATTTATTGCATTATGGGCTGTTATTACACATTATGTCACAATATGTATGCCTTTTATCTCTTATTTTACAAGGTTTACATGAAGAGGGAGAATGCAGCCAGCTGGAATTCTGGGCTGGAAAAGGAGCAAATATTAGAGACCTATTCTGCACAACTCCAAAAGTCCTAAAACTACACGAAAGTCAATTTTGAAATATATAAAAATATATTAGGCGAATGAAGCACCAAAGGGGGGCCAACCACTGTCCACGAGGGTGGAGGGCACGCCCCCTGCCTCGTGGGCCACCTGGAAGCCCCCCGATTACCATCTTCTGGTATAAGGTGTCTTTTGCCCTGTAAAAAATCAGCAGGAAGCTTTCGGGACGAAGTGTCACCGTCTCAAGGTGGAACCTTGGCAGAACCAATCTAGGGCTCCGGCGGAGCTGTTCTACCGGGGAAACATCCCTCCGGGAGGGGGAAATCATCACCATCGTCATGACCATCGATCCTCTCATTGGGAGGGGGTCAATCTTCATCAACATCTTCACCAACACCATCTCCTCTCAAACCCTAGTTCATCTCTTGTATCCGATCTTTGTCTCAAAACCTCATATTGGTAACTATGGGTTGCTAGTAGTGTTGATTACTCCTTGTAGTTGATGCTAGTTGGTTTATTCGGTGGAAGATTATATGTTCAGATCCTTTGTGCTCATTATTACCCCTCTGATTATGAACATGAATATGATTTGTGAGTAGTTACATTTGTTCCTGAGGACATGGGAGAAGTCTTATTATAAGTAGTCATGTGAATTTGGTATTCGTTCGATATTTTGATGAGATGTATGTTGTCTTTCCTCTAGTGGTGTTATGTGAACGTCGACTACATGACACTTCACCATTGTTTGGGCCTAGGGGAAGGCATTGGGAAGTAATAAGTAGATGATGGGTTGCTAGAGTAACAGCAGCTTAAGCCCTAGATTATGCGTTGCTTCGTAAGGGGCTGATTTGGATCCATATGTTTCATGCTATGGTTAGGTTTACCTTAATTCTTCTATAGGTTTACCTTAATTCTTCTTTCTTAGTTGCGGATGCTTGTGAGGGGGGTTAATCATAAGTGGAATGCTTGTCCAAGGAAGGGCAGTACCCAAGCACCGGTCCACCCACATATCAAATTATCAAAGTAACGAATGCGAATCATATGAGCATGATGAAAACTAGCTTGATGATAATTCCCATGTGTCCTGGGGAGCGCTTTCCTTTATATAAGAGTTTGTCCAGGCTTGTCCTTTGCTACAAAAAGGATTGGGCCACCTTGTTGTACCTTGTTTACTTTTGTTACTTGTTACCCGTTACAAATTACCTTATCACAATACTATCTGTTACCGATAATTTCAGTGCTTACAGAGAATACCTTACTAAAAACTGCTTGTCATTTCCTTCTGCTCCTCGTTGGGTTCGACACTCTTACTTATCGAAAGGACTACGATAGATCCCCTGTACTTGTGGGTCATCACACTTTCACCATGTTGGTTCGATTTGTGTTCGCTACTTTGATAATTTGATATGTGGGTGGACTGGTGCTTAGGTGATGTTCTTACTTGAAAAAACCTCCTACTTATGATTAACCCCCTCGCAAGCATCCGCAACTACAAGAAAATTATTAGAAATAAATTCTAACCATATTGGTAAATTTTTGGATCCAAATCAGTCCCTTACGGAATAGCGCATAAACTAGGGTTTAAGCTTATGTCACTCTCGCAACCCATCATCTAATAACTACTCCACAATGCATTCCCTTAGGCCCAAATATGGGAAGTTTCATGTAATCGACATTCACATGACACCACTAAGGGAATCACAACATACTTACCATCAAAATATCGAACACATATAAAATTCACATGATTACTTGCAACAAGATTTCTCCCGTGACCTCAAGAACAAAAGTAACTACTCATAAATGATAATCATGCTCAAGATCAGAGGGGTATTAAATAGCATATTGGATATGAACAGATAATCTTCCACCAAATAAACCATATAGTAATCAACTACAAGATGTAATCAACACTACTAGGCACGTACAAGTACAAATATATAGTTCCGATACAAAGATTGAACACGAGAGATGAACTAGGGTTTGAGAGGAGATGGTGCTGTTGAATATGTTGATGGAGATTGCCCTCCCGAAGACGGGAGAGTTGTTGGCGATGATGATGATGATTTCCCCCTCCAGGAGGGAAGTTCCCTTGGCGGAGTCGCTCCGCCGGAGGGCAAAAGTGCTCCTGCCCAAGTTCCGCCTCGAGACAGCGGCGCTTCGTCCCGAAAATCCTCCCTTTTTTCTTGGTCAAAATGACTTATATACTAGAATAGGGGCACCAGAGGTGAGCCGAGGAGGGCACAACCCACCAGGGCATGCCTGGGCTCCCTAGAGCGCCCAGGTGGGTTGTTCCCACCAGGTGGTCCCCTCTGGTACTTAGTGGCTCCAATATTTCTTATATATTCCATAAAAATTCTCCGTGAACTTTCAGCTCATTTGGAGTTGTGCATAATAGGTAGCCTACCGTAGCTTTTTCAGGTCCAGATTTGCAGCTGCTGATATTCTCCCTCTTTGTGTGTACCTTGCATATTATGAGAGAAAAGGCATTAAAAATACTCCAAAAAGCATTATTATACATAAAAAATATAAATAATAGTACGTAAACATGATGCAAAATGGATGTATCAACTCCCCCAAGCTTAGACCTCGCTTGTCCTCAAGCGAAAACCGAAATCGAAAACATGTCCACATGCTTAGAGAGAGAGGTTTCGATAAAAACAAAATACAGACATAGAAGCATCATGTATATTATTATAACAACAATAAACTTTAACATAAAACTTTATACAAACCTTTTATCATAAACTTTCATCATAAAATTCTCATGAGTAAGTAGCAATTCATCACAATATCGAAGTATAAAGCATAAACTCTATTGGAAACCAACAAACTATGTTCTCAGTCAACTTTGCAACTATAATTCATCATATTTTCGGGAAGGGTCACGTATCGGAGCCTTTTTGGCAAGTACGCATACTCAACCATCATATAGTATTCTATGATTGCTAACACTCACCGCATACACATGGGCAAAACATTTCAACTGGACACATAAAAGATAGGGGCATATAGTTTCGCCTCCCAACATACTCACCTCAAGGGTGATGTCAACAATAATAACTCATGTTACCCATATCCAGCTGGATATATGTGCCTAGATCTTTCCTCACCACATGATGCTTGCCAAAAGTGAAAATAAAAAGGAATAGAGAGGAGAACTTTGACTCTTGCATAAAAGTAAATACATAAAAGAAAAAGATAGGGCCTTCACAGAGGGAAGCAGAGGTTGCCATGCGCTTTTTGTTTGTATGCTCAATCTCTTAGTGCAAAAGAATTTCACTTTATATTGCCCCTTATGATAGCAACCTTTATTATGCAGTTTGTTGCTTTTATTCTTTCCCATCACAAGTTCGTTCAACATTCAATTTTCTCTTACACTAAATGATCTAACACTTTTAGAAGCAATTTTTATTGCCTTATTGCACCGATGACTTGCCAAACAAGATTTGGGTTTAAGGGTTTTTGGATGCACAAGTAGTATCTCTACTTAGTGCGGGATTTTTGGCTAGCAAAGATAGGGGCAAACACCACATGTTAAAGGATCTATGACAATATAACTTCTATGTGAATATGAACAAACATAAATCATTACGTTGTCTTCCTTGTCCAACGTCAACAATTTTGGCATATAATAATTTGATGGGGGCTCACAATCACAAAAGATGCCCAAGATGGGGTATTTGCATGTGAATCTTCCCTTCCCTTATTAATTCTTTTATGAATGGCATCATTGACCAATTCTATGTTTGTAAATCTCCAATAAAATTTTCTACTCATACTCTTCCTTATGTGATGTCATTACTTACCATAAAATTACCATATTATCTTTTTCATTTATTTCCTTTCTTTTTATTGAACATGAAAGTAAAGAAAGCAAAACTCAAACTAAACTTTATTATATATCTCGCACACGATTACAAGGATAGATCACTAAGCAAACTCTCAAAAAGAAAGGACCGAACTAAACTTTTGTTCATCTAAAGCAAAAGATAACTATGGATCGAACTAAGATAAGTAAAGGCAAAGATAGTGGAGGTAATATGATACCTGGGCACCTCCCCGAAGCTTGGCACAAGCCAAGGGGAGTGCCCATACCCGATACTCAAGTTTCCTTTGGTGATGAAGAAGGAGGTGGTGGTGATGAAGTAGCGATCTTATCCTTCATGATCAAAAGATTCTCCAATCTACAGATAACACTCCGGAGGGCGATGATATGCTCTTGCAACAAAGTATTTTCACGAGTGAGACATTTATTTTGCACACGAACCATTTCAATGATCCGAAAGGCTTCAATCCCAGCAGGGGTAAGATGAGCATAGTAAGGTTTAAGGATATCTTCTTCTTCCTTCGCAGCAGGCAGCGCTTTCTCGACCACTAACGCTTGATCTCCGATGGCCTCCTTGCTCTTGCCCCATTCAAGAGGTTCTTTGGGCTCCTCTCTGTTCAGCTCAAGCTTCATCAACCAAGCATCGTCTTCTACTTTGTTGGAGGAGGGAGAAGACACGATGCCTGGCTTAACAGATCTGACCGAAAATAGTAAGGAAAAGAAAACATGAGATTTCTGTGTGATACAGTGGTCAATAGGTTTAGGGGGTATATAAAGATTTTTTATCTTGGGACACAAGCAAACAGAAGAAAAACAGAGTCCAGAATGTACCCGAGGTGGGCACAACCTACCTGGGCACGCCTGGCCAGGCGCGCCCTGGTGTCCTGTGCCCACCAGGGTCACCTTCCTGGTAGTTTCTTATTTTCCTAATTTTTATATATTCCAAAACTGACAAAAAAATATTTTTCCGGATTTTTCGGAGTCCGTTTACTTACCGTATCACATACCTCCTCTTTTTCACGATTCAGGAGTGTTCTGGAAGGTTTCCTTTATGTGTTCTTCCGGTGTCATAGTTTGGATAATATTGCTTTCAACATTAATGGGCGTACTTGAGATATAATATTTATTATTTTCCCATTGACAACCTTTGTGTTAGTACATTCATCATTATTTATTTTGATGGCTCCCGATCGATAAACCTCCTCGATAACATAGGGTCCTTCCCATTTGGATAGGAGTTTTCCCGTGAAGAATCTGAAATGAGAGATGTACAAAAGAACATATTCTCCAACTTTGAACTCACGCTTTTGGATTATTTTATCATGCCATATTTTGACTTTTTCTGTAAATAACTTGGCATTTTCATAAGCTTGGGTTCTCCATTCATCTAGTGAGATAATATAAAATAACCTCTTTTCATCGGCAACTTTGAAATCATAGTTGAGTTCTTTAATTGCCCAATAAGATTTATGTTCTAACTCCAGAGGCAAATGACAAGCTTTTCCATAAACCATTTTATAAGGAGACATACCCATAGGATTTTTATATGCTGTTCTATAAGCCCAAAGTGCATCATCTAATTTCTTAGACCAATTCTTCCGGGACCTATTGCCAGTCTTTTGTAAAATGAATTTTATTTCTCTATTGCTAAGTTCAACTTGACCACTAGACTGAGGATGATAAGGTGATGCAATTCTATGGTTAACATCATACTTAGCAAGCATTTTACGAAAAGCACCATGAATAAAATGTGAAACACCATCAGTCATTAAATATCTAGGGAATCCAAACCTTGGGAAAATAACTTCCTTAAGCATTTTAATAGAGGTGTTGTTATCAGCACTACTAGTTCGAATAGCTTCTACCCAATTAGTAACATAATCAACAACAACCAAAATATGTGTATACCCATTAGAGGAAGTAAAATGTCCCATGTAATCAAATCCCTAAACATCAAATGGTTCAATAGAAAGAGAATAGTTCATAGGCATTTCCTGACGCTTACCAATATTTCCAATTCTTTGACATTAATCACAAGATGAAACAAACTTACAGGCATCCTTGAAGAGAGTAGGCCAATAAAAACCATATTGCAATACCTTTTGAGCACTTCTATCTCCCGCATGATGCCCACCATAAGATTCAGAATGACATTTCCGTAGGATTTGTCCCTTCATGCTTAGGTACACAACGTTTAATAATACCATCTACTCCTTTATAAAGATGTGGGTCATCCCAAAAGTAATGTCTTAAATCATAGAAGAATTTTTTCTTTTGTTGGTATGTGAAGCTAGGTGGTAAATATTTAGCAGCAATGTAATTAGCATAGTCGGCATACCAAGGAGTATTATGAGAAACATTTATTGCATCTAATTGTTCATCAGGAAAATTATCATTAATAGGTTGTGGGTCATAAGAATATTTTCTAACCTAGACAAGTTATCAGCCATGGGATTCTCAACTCCCTTTCTATCAATGATATGTAAGTCAAATTCTTGCGGCAAGAGAACCCACCTAATGAGTCTAGGTTTAACATCTTTCTTTTCCATAAAATATTTTATAGCAACATGATCGGTGTGAACACCAACTTTAGAATCAATAATGTAAGATCTAAATTTATCACAAGCAAGATTTCTTTTTCAGTAGTAGCATAATTTCATTGAGCACTATCTAGAGTCTTACTAGCATAATGAATAACGTTAATTTTCTTATCAACTCTTTGTCGTAGAACAGCACCAACAACATAGTCACTAGCATAACACATAATTTCAAAAGGCAAGTTCCAATCAGGTGGTTGAACAATAGGTGCAGAAATCAAGGCTTTCTTAAGTGTTTCAAATGCTTCTACACAATCATCATCAAAAACAAATGGAACATCCTTTTGTAAAAGATTTGTAAGAGGCCTAGAAATTTTACAGAAGTCTTTAATAAACCTCATATAGAAACCAGCATGGCCAAGGAATCTACGAATACCTTTGATATCTTTAGGACATGGCATTTTCTCAGTTGCATCAACTTTAGCTTTATCCACCTCAATACCTCATTCAGAAATTTTATGTCCCAACACAATACCTTCATTAACCATAAAGTGGCACTTCTCCCAATTCAAGACAAGATTAGTTTGCTCACATCTCTACAAAACTCAAGCATGGTTGCTTAAGCAATCATCAAAAGAAGTTCCGTAAACGGCAAATCATCCATGAAAACCTCAACAATCTTTTCACAAAAATCAGAGAATATAGGAGTCATACATCTTTGAAAGGTAGTAGGTGCATTACATAAACCAAAAGGCATACATCTGTAAGCATAAGTTCCAAAAGGACAAGTAATGGTGGTTTTCTCTTGATCAGGTTGTGAGACAGGTATTTGAGAAAAACCATAATATCCATCAACTAAACAAAAATGTGTGTTCTTAGATAATCTTTATAGCATTTGAGCAATAAAAGGTAGAGGGTAATGCTAGTGGCTTTATTTAATTTTCTAAAATCAATTACCATTCTCTAACCAATGACAATTCTTTGTGGAATAAGTTCATTTTTAACATTAGGAACAACAGTAATACCTTCCTTCTTAGGGACACAATGAACATGAATTACCCATCTACTATCAGTTATAGGATAGATTATACCTGCTTCTAGAAGCCTCAATATTTTAGTTCATACCACTTCTTTCATTTTAGGATTTATACATCGTTGGTGATCAACAATGGGTTTAGCATCAGGTTCCATATTAATTTTGTGTAGACAGAGAGTGGGACTAATGCCCTTTATCATCAAGAGTATACCAATAGCAGCTCGGTGCTTCTTCAGAACCTTTAATAATCTTTCTCCTTCATGCTTTGAAAGGTTAGCACTGATAATAACAGGATATATCTTCTTCTCATCAAGATAAGCATATTTCAAAGTGTCCGACAATTGTTTTAATTCAAACACAGGATCACCTTTAGGTGGAGGAGGACCTCCTATTGTTTCAATACGCAAATTGTGTTTAAGCAATGGATGTTTTTCAAAGAAAATATTATCTATTTCATTTCTTTCATGCATATGTACATCATTCTCATGGTCTAGCAAATATTGTTCTAATGGAAGTAGGAGGTACAACAATAGAAGCAAGACCAATTATTTCATCCTCACTATGCAATTCTTTCTTATGATGCTTCCTGCTAAACTTAGAAAAATTAAATTCATGAGACTCATTACCAAAACTAACACCAACAATTTGTTTCTCACAGTCTATTTTAACATTAACGGTGTTCAAGAAAGGTATACCAAAGATAATTGGACAAAAGTCACCTTGCGGGGAACCAAGAACAAGAAAATCAGTAGGGTATTTTATTTTCCCACACAAGACTTCAACATCTCTAACAATCCCAAGTGGTGTGATGGTGTCTCTATTAGCAAGTTTAATAGTAACATCTATGTCTTCTATCTCAACGGGTGCTATATCATTCATAATTTCTTGATATAAGGTAAAAGGGATAGCACTCACACTAGCACCCATGTCCCATAAACCATGATAACAGTGATGTCCTATTTTAACTGAGAGAACAGGCATGCCTACAATAGGTCTAGGTTTATCCTTTTCATCGGGTATGGCAATTCTAGCAGCTTCATCACAGAAGTAAATAACATGTCCATCTACATTTTCAACCAAGAGATATTTAACCATAGCTACACTAGGTTCTACTTTGATTTCTTCAGCTGGTTTAGGTGTTCTAATTTAGCTTTTATTGACCACAGTTGAAACTTTAGCATGTTCATTTATCCTAACAGGGAAAGGTGGTTTTTCAATATAGGCGGTAGGAACAACTGGATCAACATTATAGATAATAGTTTCATCTTTAGCTATTACCGATTCTTTAATTTCATCTTTAAAAGGTGGATGATAATTAAACCACTTCTCCTTAGGGAGATCAACATGAGTAGCAAAAGATTCAAAAAAGGAGGCTACTATCTCAGAGTCAAGTCCATATTTAGTGCTAAACTTTTGAAAAGCATCAATATTCATAAAAGATTTAACACAATCATACTTAAGCTTAATACCAGACTCTTTACCCTCATCGAGTTCCCAATCTTCAGAGTTGCATTTAATTCTTTCTAGAAGATCCCACCAAAAGTCAATAGTCTTCTTCATAAAGGAACCAGTACAAGAAATGTCGAGCATGGATCGATCATCATGAGAAAGCCGAGCATAAAAATTCCGAATGATAATTTCTCTTGAGAGATCATGATTGGGGCATGAATATAACATTGACTTAAGTCTCCCCCAAGCTAGAGTGATACTTTATCCTTCACGAGGCCAAAAATTATATATGTAATTCTGATCACGATGAACTAGATGCATAGTTTCAGATTTCGGGTTCCGGCAAAACCCTTGAGGTTCGAACACTGGGGTGTGCACGAAGATCTCCCCCCTCTCTAGCTCGCACACTCTACGATCTCACGGCCTAGCTCGATGAACCCAAAGAACATGAGACACAAGATTTATACTGGTTCGGGCCACCGTTGTGGTGTAATACCCTACTCCAGTGTGGTGTGGTGGATTGCCTCTTGGGTTGAGGATGAACAGTACAAGGAAAAAACAGCCTCGCGCAGTGAGGTGTTATTGAGCTTGGTGTGCTTGTGTGGTTGAGGATCGGGATCTCTCCTTTTCCCTATGGTGGTGGCTAGTCATATTTATAGAGGCCCTGGTCCTCTTCCCAAATATTGAGCAGGAAGGGATCCCACAACGGCCAAATTTGAAGGGAGACAACTAGTACAAGCTATCCTGACAAAAGTAGTCTTCGCTTGCCAAAGGCTTTGGTGGTGACGCCGTCTTCGGCTCCATGATGAACTCCATCTTGCCGTCCTGCTGGTCTTGGTCTTGTTGCACCGATATGGAAACCTTTGCCTGATGCCTCGGGACTCCTCGCCTGCACTTGCCCCTTTAGCACCAAAGAGGAAACGAGGATACTGCGCGCTGGCGCCCGCCAGGCGCCCACCTGGTTCCAGTCATCATGGCTTGTGCCGTGGCATTGTCACGGTAGATGTACTAGTGTGAGGACTTAGTCTTGGAGCCATCGCAACGTAGTTAGCTTAAAGGGGTTAAAGCGGACAAAGGACGCAAGGAGTTTATACTGGTTCGGCCCCTTGCGGTGAAGGTAAAAGCCTACTCCAGTTGTGATGGGATTGCTAGGGTTTCGATGACCAGGGAGTGAATATGCTTTGCCTGGTTCTCGAGTTGTTGTTTCTTGTCCTTGAACCATCGCCGAGTCGTCCCTTTATATACACAGGTTGACGCCCAGTGGTTTACAGAATCTCGGCCGGCTCATAAATGTGTATGGCTTGGTTTCTACCCTTTCCTATCTTACAACACAAGTTACACACCATATGGTGGTTTATGTCTACGGGCCCTAATCCGCCTTTGGGCCCTAGGCCTTTAGATCTCTATAATAAAGCGCCATGCTCCTTGTCTTCATGGGCTTCAATATGGATAACTCCTTATGGGTATGACTCGGCCCTCCTGGGCGGTTTATACTCAGTAGTTATATCCCCAACATTAGGCCCCAGATTGATTTGAACCTGTTCATGTCAATCTTCAATACTTAGGAAAACTCCTTCTTCAATATCTTCACAAAAATCTTGTAAACCGCTGTGACGTCATCTTCCAAGTCCATGATAACCCGCCATGACATCATCCGCTATTAACTTTACACGGAACCCAAATCTTTTAATGCATCTCCTTTAATGGATCTCCGAAAATTGAGGCGTTCGCATGTCTGAATATCCATTTTTCGACCTCCTCGATTCTCGCGCCTGCCACTTATCCATTCACCTTATAAATAGGCCGAGGGTCATTTTCACTTTTCCCTTCGTGCATATTTGTCTTGTCGTCTTCCTCGCGTCGCCCCAGCGCTCGAGCTCTGCCACCGCCATCGGACTTCACCTCTGCTTCGACTTTGGCCGCTGCATCGGCTTGTTCGGACCAGATTCTGCTCCTGCACCTCCGCTATTCAATAGTTTCAGTAAGTTCTTCTTCTTCTCCTCTATAGATCCGTTTAGGGTTCGAACGGGCTCATGAAAGTTTCGTGGTGTTCTTCCCATGTTCTTCATCATAGCCTACATGATAGATTCCAAACCTGATATATCCTTATGCGGTAGCAATGATAGTCCTTCTTTGGCCATCAGATTATCTCTTTTGTGTAGAAAAACCCGATTTGGAACTTCATGGACTGCTTAAGCACCAACCTTTAGGTCTAAATATTTTCCTTTTCCTGATATGCAGTAGATCTGAAATTCTAATGTGAAACTGTGAAACTTGTTCTTCCTCACTTAGTCATTTTTTTGGCTTCAGATCTATACTTTCATTGTCCGTGCAGGCGGTTTACCTTTTAGAAAATAACCTGCCATATATCATTAGTCCCCTTGTAAACCGCCAATCGCTTTATCACTTATAATAGCATCAACCTCCGGTTTAACAATTTTGCATGCCTGAATACCTTCTGAATCTTAACCTGCAATGATTTATGCTTGTCAACCATGAATCTTAAACCGGCACAAACCTTCCTTCAGGTTGTCTAAGAAATGGCCAAGACTTTTTATGCTTGTAACTGGGTTCCATCCCGGATTATGGAAGAAGATCTGAAAGGATGTGTTATAACTGGCGCTTTACCAAAACAGAGTGAAATCCACTAGCGAGCCCCGGTCGAGAAAATCCTCCTGAGCCCAAGGATGGCGAGATAGTTCTGTTTGTTGATCATTTGAACCGTGGCTTTAAACCTCCCGGATCAAAGTTTTTTCGTGATGTGCTTGCTAGCTTCCAGATCCACCCTCAAGATATTGGACCTAACTCTGTGTCCAATATTTGTAATTTTCAAGTGTTTTGCGATGCTTAGCTGCAAGAAGAACCGACCGTTGAACTGTTCAGGGACTTTTTCTATTTGAACCGCCGTACCGAATTTGTAGACGGGCCCAATACTGGACTTGGCGGCGTTTCAATTCATAAAAGGAAAGATGTCAGTTTCCCTTACGCCAAGCATCATAGTCACCCTAAGGATTGGAACCAGACTTGGTTCTATTGCAAAGATACTTCCCCTGATGATGAGAATCCTCTGCCAGGTTATCGTCCTCATCGGCTTACCAATACACACCCATCTCCCCAAAGGCTGACTGCAAAAGAATGGGCCAAGTATGCACCACAACTCGCCAAGCTTAGAGCCTTTGTGGCTAATGGTCTGACATGAATTGACTTTGTTCGTTGCTGGATATCTTGGAGTATTTTTCCTTTAAGCCGTCGCCCTAGTTTAATGTGCGAATACACATGGGATTTTAAAGATCCTCAACGGCATACTGACATTCAGTTAACTGATGCTGAAATCACTGAAGCTGTTAAAAAGATACTGGATGAATCGGTGGCTGTCTGTAGCAAAACAGGGCTAAGTCCCTTCTGCGTTTCGAATAAACTGGCAGCTGTACAAACTTCCTAATGCTTGTTTGTACCTGATATTCTTAACTCTTTCTTATAACCTTTGTCAATCTTTTAATAGGGTGACGACCTTTGGAAGAAGAAACCTCAGGATAAACCGGCCAAGACCCCTCGACCCAAGACAAAGGTCGTCAAAAAACCTGGCAAGAAGAAAGTAGCTAAATCCACCGAGCTAAACCTCGACGAGGATCTTGATAATCCTGACTCAGAGGTAGAACTTGATTCTCTTGGTTCATTTTTCATACACCTCATTGACAATGACACTTATCAGGATGACGCTAAAGCTCGCCGGGCTGATGATGTAGAGGTAATTATTCTTTCCTCTGGTTCAGATCCTCAGCCAACACAGAAAACCCGTCAAGCAAACCGGAAAGTAAAATTTTCACACCCTCTAGCTTATCTGGATCCCAACTTTCTTTTGAAGAAACAGCAGCACGAAGCTCGCCACAGAACCCGGCATAGTGGCCAGGTGGTTACTTCATCCGGTTTACCGAACACGCCGGTTCGAAAACGCCGACTAGAGGTTTCATCCATTCCTGACATAACTCATCCCAAGGCTAGTTATTTTCGAGAACCTCTTAATCCGTCTGACTCAAACTACCAGGGAGCTTCCCATTCATCCTCTGGCCAATCAACAGGGATACAACTACCACCTCTTAATACTGTTCCTGGGTAAGCATACTACACTTAACTTTTTATCCCTTGCACCTGTTGAATATACTAATCTTTATTTCCATTTATTTCAGAGCCAAAGCTAGGCCTAGTAAAAAGGTCAAATTGAATACATCGGTTGATGATAACCTGGCCACTGAACCGGAACAGACCCCAGAAGAGTTTGAGCCGAATACTGATGCTATTCTTGATGATCCACCACCAGAACATCATGGAACCTTTGTTGAACAGATGGAAGAAGATCCGACCGGCCATGCTACTTACCTGCCAAGTCCGGCCAAGGCTGTAGATAAATCGCCAAGCCCAGTCAAAGCGGCTGATGACCAATCGAACGATGTCATCGTTACTGGTTTAGGCTACACAACTCCTGGCAACCCCACTGCTTTATCCAAACATAATGCCAAGGAGGAATTTGCTGCTATGGAAAAAGGCAAGTGGAAAACAGATTTAGAAAGCTATGCCCACCTCAGCACCCAAGATATCCACTCTGGGTTTTTAAACCGCCTGTACAGAAGCCGCGACTATGAAGCCGGTTTAGTGAACCTGATGAAAGAGCGATATGAGGTAAATACTGTTAACTCTGCATAATAGTTTCTCTTGTGTTTAATTTCCAATATCAATTCTAGTAGCCCCCAAGGGTCAGTTTATGATATCAATGTAAACCGGGACTTCGTAATACTTCAACTTTGCCTGCATAGCCCCCAAGGGTCGGTTTATCTTTCTAGGATGAACCGGGACTTTAGAGTATGAATCTTGCATTTTTTGCTTGTGTAGCCCCCAGGGACCGGTTTATACCTTTAGGATGAATCGGTACCTTTCTATCATGAAGCTCCCAAAATTCTTGATAATCATCGTTGTAATCTGATTGAGGAGGAACAAATCCATAACCTTGAATTGAGCAAATATGCATTAGCCCCCAAGTGCCAAGTGTATAACTTGTGATGTGCTTGGGACTTTAAAATGTCAGATGATAAAAAGCAATATGCATTAGCCCCCAAGTGCCAAGTATATAACTTATTATGTGTTTGGGACTTCAAATATGCCCTACCAACTCATTAAATGTCTCTTGCAGGCTGATCTGAGCAAAAAGGAATCTCATATCGCCGACCTTCAGGAAAATATCAAGTCCCAGCAAGCAGAAACTTCCAAGGCTAAAGAAGAGCTGACTAGCACTTTAACAACCATGGAACAACTGAATGAAAGCTTTAAAAGTGAACGGGCAGGATGGGACACTAAAAAAGCAACTCTGCTAAAGCGGGCGAAGGACGCTGAAACAACCCTTAATCCGGTAACAGAAGAACTGACTGGCTTGAAGCGGCAAATCAATGCCATGACCACTGCTATGTTTGGTAAGTGCCCTTACTATAAGTTGTTAACATGTATTATCCCATAACCTATCGGTTTATCGATATGTGTAATAATGCAAGATCTCGCATTACCCATCTAGGCTCTGATATGCAAAAGAAATTGAAGGCTGCCTATACTCTCATAGAGCAATTATATACCGGCGTGCAATGGATCATAACAAACCGCCCCCAACTTTGATCAAGGAAACAATTGAGAAGCTGTCAATGCTGCCTGCCCGGTTTGAGGAGTTAAAAATATCAGCTGCAAGGGCAGGTGCTCTAACTGCGCTAATCCGGGCTAAAGCATGGATACCAGATCTTGACCCGGCTGATATAGGACACGACTATCCGAGCATAAAGGAGGACGGGTCAAATTTTGACAATGATGATCTCTGAGCCTTGACGAAGGAAATGCGCCCATTAGCGAGCAAATTGGTTGAAGAAACAGATCTTTCTCATTACCAGTCGATTTATGATGCTGACAACAAACGGGTTAATGCCCCAACTCATGATGTGGAAAATCTTATCCTGCCAATCCGTAAGCATACCTACGCCCCTGATGTTGATCCCTACACACTTATAAGTGACGAGGCTGTATTCAAGGCCCTAACTGGAATCGACTAGGCAACCATTGACTTCCAGCCGCTGGGTGGAGAGAAGGAGGATGAACTGGCACAGGACGATCCACAACCGTCAAGCCAGCCCGGCGAAGAGTGATGATCCAGAGGCCGGTTTAGCCTTCTACATACTGCAATACTTGTTGAAAACAATTATCCTTTTGGGCACCGAAGCGGCTTGTTATAGGCTAGTTGAAATACTTGGTCTGCTATGCCATCGTGCATAGTCACTTTGCATGATACTGTTAATCTGCCATGTTTATGCTATGTCTGCTTATGATCTTTAGCAGTTTTTATTCAACCTATTTCTGCATAAAACAAGTGTAAAGTATCCTGGAGGTTTACTGCCGGACGGGTCATACTGCCCAACATATAACCCGGTTTCATAACCAAGGTTGTGCTTTTAAGAATAATTAGATATGAAATATATCATGCCTGTGATATTGAATCACATCGTTGGTTTACCAACTTTTTGTAGTAAGGGGGAATAAGCCAAACCTTGAGTATTAGCAATTTCTTCATGTTGTGCCAATTTATAGTAAAGCTGTACCGGGTTGTAATAAACACCGGATTATCCATATATCACACAGGCGACTTGTAGTCGAAAGCTGAGTGTATGCTGACGATTTATAATCGACGGCGAAGCCGGGTCAATAAACACCAGCAATATTTTCAGTTTGCTCGGTCAACTTATAGTCAACAGCTAGGCCGGGTTAATAAACATCGGATTAGCATAAACCTCATCAAAAATAAACTGTTAAAAGAAAGATTTGAGAAGAAAACATGCAAAAAGGCGAGGCTTTTCATGGGCTGCCAGGCCACTGAGTTAAACCATTTTACAAAGCCTTATAAGATGAACCTCACATTAACCAGTCGTCATTTTAACTATGACAAGTTCAGGGTCTTTATAAGATTGACTTGTCAAACGTTCGACAGGTCTTACCAGGATTACCTGGATGGAGTGGCTTACTTAAAAAGGCAAGATAACCCGGGGTTTTAGGTGAATACACCTGGCTTCCAAGCCTGGCGTTTATAGCCTATTATAAGGTTACATACTCTTTGTTCTTGTAGAAGCAAAGAGCCCCCAAGTAATATTTTGAGTTGTGCTCAATGGGTGCCTATGTTTGAGTTGTGCTTTGCAATAGACTCTCTTTGGCTCCTTTTGACTTTTGGGTAGCAAGCCCCCAAGTTTTTTTATGTGTGGCTTATGAGCTGGATCAATGGGTAATTAGAACTCCGTTTTATAAACAGAAGCCCCCATGTAACCAAAAACCTTTTAAGGAATAACGGCAGAGGCCCCGCTTTAGTAGGGATGCCGCTTTATTATATTAATCATCATAATATATACATTGTCAATAATATGTACATAAGAGGAACCTATGGCTCAGGTGTAGTAAGGCCGAAGATGAGCTATATTCCATAGCCGGTGGTTCTCCTCCTCCGATTTATTTGAGTCTTTGTGCTCTCGAACATCGATAAGGTAATATGACCCATTGTGCAGATTCTTGCTGACCACAAAAGGTCCTTCCCAAGGCGGGGATAACTTGTGCATATCAGTCTGATCCTGGATGAGCCGGAGCACCAGATCCCCTTCTTGAAACGTTCTGGTTTTAACCCGACAACTGTGATAACGGCGCAGATCTTGCTGGTAAATCATCGAACGTGCCGCGGCAATATCACGCTCCTCATCTAACAGGTCAAGTGCTTCCTGACGTGCCTTCTCATTGTCAGCTTCAACATAAGCCGCCACACAGGGTGAGTCATGACGGATGTCACTAGGGAGAACTTCCTCTGCTCCGTAAACCATGAAAAAAGGTGTATAACCCATAGATCCATTGGGCGTGGTATTGATGCTCCATAACACAGAAGGTAACTCCTCCACCCAACAACACGGCGTCCGCTATAAAGGAACCATAAGCCGGGGCCTGATGCCTCACAAGATCTCTTGATTGGCCCTCTCCGCTTGACCATTAGATTGGGGGTGATCCACTGATGAAACATCAAGCTGGATGTGCTCACGTTGACAAAATTCTTCCATAGCACCCTTGGACAGATTAGTACCACCATCAGTTATGATGCTGTGTGGAAAACCAAACCAGAAAATCACCTTCTTGATGAATTGAACCGCCGTGGCTGCATCATACTTACTGACTGGCTCTGCCTCCACCCACTTAGTGAACTTATCAACTGCCACCAGAAGGTGGGTCTTCTTATCCTTGGACCTCTTAAAGGGCCCAACCATATCCAGCCCCCAAGTTGCAAACGGGCAAGTGATTGGAATCATCCTCAATTCCTAAGCCGGAACATGAGCTCGGTGTGAAAACTTCTGACAACCATCACACCTTTTTACCAAATCCTCAGCATCAGCATCAACCGTCAGCCAATAGAAACCATGACGAAAGGCCTTAGCTACCAGGGACTTTGAACCGGCGTGGTGACCACAATACCCTTCATGGATCTCACGCAAAATGTCACAGCCTTCTTCAGGAGATACGCAACGCTGAAACGCCCCTGTTACACTGCAATGATGCAATTCTCCGTTGACAATGGTCATTGACTTGGATCGCCGGATTATCTGTCTGGCCAAAGTTTCATCTTCCGATAACTCGCCCCGGTTCATATACGCCAAATATGGGACCGTCCAATCTGGGATAACGTGAAGAGCCGCCACCAACTGAGCCTCTGGACCAGGAACAACCAAATCCTCATTTGTAGGTAGCTTGACCGACGGGTTATGTAAAACATCCAGAAAAACATTGGGTGCCACCGGTTTACGCTGAGAGCCCAAACGGCTTAAAGCATTGGCCGCTTCGTTCTTTCGCCGGTCCACATGGTCAACCTGATAACCCTTGAAATGACCAGCCACTATGTCCACTTCTCGTCGATATACCGCCATGAGCGGATCCTTGGAATCCCAAGTACCAGACACTTGCTGAGCTACCAGGTCTGAGTCACCAAAGCACTTAACCCGGCTTAAATTCATCTCCTTAGCCATACAAAGACCATGAAGTAAGGCCTCATATTCAGCGGCATTGTTAGTGCAAGGGAACATTAAACAGAGAACATAACAAAACTTATCACCACATGGGGAAGTTAACACGACTCTAGCCCTCGAGCCCTCCAATTGCCTGGACCCATCAAAATGAATAGTCCAATAAGTGTTATCTGGCTTTTCTTCCGGCGCCTGTAATTCCTTCCAGTCATTGATGAAATCCACAAGCGCTTGGGACTTGATCGCCGTGCAAGGCATATACTTTAACCTGTGAGGTCCAAGCTCGATGGCCCATTTGGCAACCCGGCCAGTTGCTTCCTTGTTCTGGATTATATCTCCCAAAGGGGCAGAACTAACCACAGTGATGGGATGACCTTGAAAATACTGCTTGAGCTTCCGGCTTGCCATAAAAACTCCATACACCAGCTTCTGCCAATGTGGGTACCTCTGCTTAGACTCAATAAGTACCTCACTGATATATAATAAACCGATTGTTGAACCGGATACTCCTTGCCAGCCTCTTTACGTTCTACCACAATGGCCACATTGACAGCCCGGGCATTGGCTGCCACATATAATAACAGCGGCTCTTTATCAACTGGAGCAGCAAGGACAGGTTGCTCAGCTAACTGTTTCTTCAAGTCCTCAAATGTCGCATTAGCAGCATCACTCCAGACAAAAGTATCTGTCTTTTTCATCATCTGATACAGGAGGATAGCTTTCTCTCCCAACCAGCTAATAAACCGGCTCAACGCCGCAATACGACCCGCCAGACGTTGAACGTCATTAATACACGCCGGTTTAGACAAAGACGTAATAGCTTTGATCTTTTCCAGATTAGCTTCAATGCCCCTGTTAGACACCAGAAAGCCCAAGAGCTTTCCTGCTGGTACACCAAAAACACACTTGTCCGGGTTAAGCATCATCTTATAAACCCGGAGATTATCAAAAGTTTCCTTCAAGTCATCTATCAACGTCTCCTCCTTTCTGGACTTCACCACAATATCATCCACATAAGCATGAACATTGTGCCCAATCTGATTATGAAGACAATTCTGCACACAGCGCTGATAAGTCTCCTAGGCACTCTTAAGCCCAAAAGGCATAGACACACAGCAAAAGGCTCCAAAAGGAGTTATAAAAGTTGTCTTCTCCTGGTCCTTAACTGCCATTTTGATCTGATGATAACCTGAATAAGCATCCAGAAAGCTCAAACGCTCACAACCCGCCATAGCATCAATGATTTGATCAATACGAGGGAGAGCAAAGGGGTCAGTTTGGCAAGCCTTGCTCAAATCTGTGTAGTCCACACCGATATGCCAAGTGCCGTTCTTCTTAAGTACTAGCACCGGGTTATCTAACCACCCAGGGTGAAAAACCTCCACAATAAACCCTGCTGCTAAGAGCCGGGCTGCCTCCTCACCAATGGCCTTGCGCCATTCTTCATTGAAGCGGCGGAGAAACTGCTTGACCGGTTTAAATTTGGGATCGATATTAAGAGTGTGCTCAGCGAGTTCCCTCAGTACACCTGGCATGTCAAAAGGCTTCCATGCAAAGATGTCCCGGTTCTCACGGATGAACTCGATGAGCGCGCCTTCCTATTTCGGATCCAGGCTAGCGCTGATGCTAAACTGCTCGGATGAATCGCCAGGAACAAAATCAACCAACTTGGTCTCATCAGCCGATTTAAACTTCAAAGCCGGGTCATGCTCTGTTGTTGGCTTTTTCAAAGAAGTCATATCTGCTGGATCAACATTGTCTTTATAGAACTTCATCTCCTCTGGTGCACAAACCGACTCAGCATAAGCCGCATCACCTTCTTCACACTCCAAAGCTATCTTACGGCTCCCATGTACGGTGATGGTCCCCTAATGACCCGGCATGTTGAGATGTAGATAAACATAATAGGGCCTTGCCATGAACTTAGCATAAGCCGGCCGTCCGAACAAGGCATGATAAGGGCTCTTGATTTTCACCACTTCAAAAGTCAATGTCTCTGATCTTGAATCATGATCATCTCCAAAAGCAACCACCAGAGCTATTTTAGCAACCGGGTATGCCGATTTACCAGGCACCACACCATGGAAAATAGTATTCAACGGTTTAAGATTTTTATCTGTCAACCCCATGCGACGGAAGGTTTCATAATAAAGGATATTGATACCGCTCCTCCATCCATGAGCACCTTGGTGAACTTATACCCCCCAACCTGAGGCGCCACTACCAATGCCAGATGACCCGGATTATCAATCCGGGGTGGATGATCCTCTCGACTCCACAAAATGGGTCGTTCAGACCAACGCAAGTAACGGGGCACTTCCGGTTCAACAGAGTTTACTGCCCTCTTATGAAGCTTCTGATCGTGCCTGCATAGGCTAGTGGTGAAAACATGATATTGCCCACTATTCAGCTGCTTCGGGTTGCTCTAATAACCCGATTGTTGCTGCTGTTGACTCCCCTGAGAGTGTTGTTGGCTATAACCCCCTTGGTTGCCATGATTGCCTTGAAGTCCTGAGCTAGAACTGCCTCCACCATAACCCGGCCCATGAGAACCGGGTCCCGAACCGCCGCCCGGTCCATGACCATCTTGGAAAAGATTTGAGTTTTTGAACTCCCTCATAATAAAGCTATCCTTCCAGAGGTGTGTAGGTGGCCTTTCTCATGTCCCGTGTCTTGGGCAAGGCTGATTTGACAGGTACTCAAGATTGATACTTGATCCTCCACTATGTGGGGGCGGTTTACCCTTACGACGCTGATCATTATTCTGTGTGTTGGTGTTAGCCACAAAATCAAAACTGTTGTCCGCTTTACGCTTACCGTTGTTTCCATGGCACGCTGGGTTATGTTGTTGCCCTTTGGTGTTGCTACTCTTTTCCCTTCCCCTACTTTTCATCGTCGGACTCGGGATCCTTGGTACTATCAGAGTTGGCATACTTAACCAGAGCTGCCATAAGTGTCCCCATGTCACCGCAGTGACACTTGAGTCGCCCTAACTTCAGCTTTAGAGGCATGAACAGGCAATTGCCTTCCAATGTCAAAACTGTTGTATCAGCATTGATGCGGTCCGACGAATGCAGAATCGCTGAGACCCGACGCACCCAGTGGGTTGTTGATTCCCCTTCTTCTTGGACACAGGCGGCTAAGTCCACAATTGACATGGGCTGCTTGCACGTATCCTTGAAATTCTGGATAAACCGGGCCTTTAATTCGGCCAAGGATCCAAGACTTAGCTGGTTAAGTTTTCAGCCAAGTACGAGTTGTTCCTTCCAACATCATGGTGAACTATTTAGCACATGCCGCATCATCCACATCCAGCATCTCCATCGCCATCTCATAGCTCTCCACCCATGACTCGGGGAGTAAATCGGCAGTGTAATTGGGCACCTTACGAGGACCTTTGAAATCCTTGGGCAGCCGCACGTTACGTAAAGCCGGGGTGAGACACGGCACCCCCAAAGAGCTGAACGTAACACCTGGTTCCACCGAAGTAGTTAGACGGACCGGAGTAAGCTAACGGGCCACATATTGCGCCACTAACTCGGCTTCTCGACGTGCTCTACTGTGATCCACCACGTCCTGAGCATTAGCACCACCGCCCGCCGGGTCATGCCCTCGAGGCAGGTTACAATTCCGCGCACTGCTTGACACAGTCGGTTCATCAATATGCCTGCTGTAACTCCGGCTTGGGCGGGGGTGGAATGAGTCCTCTCGTGACTGTACGAGTAAGCCTGCTGCTGAGTCAAAGTTGTTTGAGGAAGTTCCCTGGTGCGTCTCGTCTCTACCGCTATAGGGGACTCGCCTTCGACCGAGAGGGCCGCTAATCGTGAAGCGGCGGCGACTATGTTATCCAAGGGGTTGGAGTAATGACCCGGAGGCGTTGACACGTGCTGCGGCGGGATATTCGGACGAGGCGGATCCATTGTGCGTGGTTGAACCGGCGCCCCCGTTCGAGGTGCTTCTACCCGGTTTACCACTAGCTGGTTACTAGTTCCTGCTCCTAGTGTGTTAAAGAGATTCCTTGGCTCATAAACCAGAGGCAAGTGGGACCGATACCTTCTCCTCATTACATCATTTGATGCATTCTGATCCAAGATAAGCCGATAAGCATGTGCAGCCAAGTCAGCCCGCTCCGCAGCCATCCTGGTGTTCTCGGCTGCCAGGTCTGCCTTGGCTTGAGCTATCTGATCCTTTACCTTCGCGAATTCCGCGTTATGCTGATCCTGATTCGCCGGGTTAACTTCAGCCGCCAGCAGTGTTGCCAAAGTGTCGAATAAATCAGACAAAACCTAAGCCGGCGGTTGCGCAGGGCCTCCTGCCCCAGCTGCTGTCGCTGCTGCTGAACGAGAGATCATTGCTACTGCAGTTGAAGAATGCTGTGCTGACTGTGTACCGGCCATGAATATCGCAACTCGGCTCGGCAGATCAAACGGGTCCGGAATACTGTCGCCATCGGACCAGCCCCCAAATTGGCCATCTTGTAGTTGGTACAATGACTCGGTCTCTCCCGTAGATGACTCATCATCAGAGTAAACGACGGTTTCACCACCAGATACCAATCTATCCTCAGATTCCACTCCGTGGATGACTCCCACGAAGGCACGCTTCATGGCAGGTTGAACTCGGGCGGATCTTGCACATTGAGCCGTTTCGACGATGTCGGCGCAGATGTCTGGCTCAGGGCCTGGTTCGCCGATCTTGCCAATGAAAATGTGAATACCGCTGAAGGGGACCTGATATCCATACTCAATTGAACTGGCATCAGGACCCCAGCCTGCATCGTCGATGTAGAGCTTGCCACGATCACTCTTGGTCATCCAGCCCACAACGTATCCCTTGAGTCCTTCGAAGCTGCCTCTAAGAACTTGAAACCATCATGTGATAGCCCCATGGTGGGCGCCAACTGTCGTGGCATTATCACGGCAGATGTCCTAGTGTGAGGACTTAGTCGTGGAGCCATCACAACATAGTTAGCTTAAAGGGGTTAAAGCGGACAAAGGACGCAAGGAGTTTATACTGGTTCGGCCCCTTGCGGTGAAGGTAAAAGCCTACTCCAGTTGTGATGGGATTGCTAGGGTTTCGATGACCAGGGAGCGAATATGCTTTGCCTGGTTCTCGAGTTGTTGTTTCTTGTCCTTGAACCGCCGCCGGGTCGTCCCTTTACATACACAGGTTGACGCCCGATGGTTTACAGAATCCCGGCCGGCTCATAAACGTGTCCGGCTCGGTTTCTACCCATTCCTATCTTACAACACAATTTACACACCATATGGCGGTTTATGTCTACGGGCCCTCATCCGCCTTTGGGCCCTGGGCCTTTAGATCTCTATAATAAAGCGCCATGCTCCTTGTCTTCATGGGCTTCAATATGGTTAACTCCTTATGGGTATGACCCAGCCCCTCCTGGGCGGTTTATACTTAGTAGTTATATCCCCAATAGCTTGCGTCACAGGAACCTCGCGAGGTGTCCCTTGCCTTGATCTCTCCATCCCTCGTGAGCCAGCCTGTTGAGGCTGCCCCTGAGGAGGTCTTGCTCGTCCGCCTCGCGAGGGTCTTGAGTGTTTGCTGGTGAAGATGGGCCATACAGGGCCGCTGGTGGAGCCACACTGCGGGTTGCAGGCAGGCAAGTCTGGGGACCCCTGTTAACAGAATGCCGACAATAGCCCCCGGGCCCAAGGTGCACTCGGGCTTGGCCTCAAGGTGAAGCCAAAGGGCAAGGACGGAGCGCTGTGGGCCCCAACATCCCGCGGCCCTGCTCGACATGTGGCGATTGATAGGACGTGGGCGTCTCCGCTTCCCCATGCCGCCTCGGCAACCGCCCGACTTGACGAGTCCCTGCTCCATGTAGAAAAAAGGCCATTATTACCATAGATCGTGGAGGCCAGCAGTTAGCCTCCCCTTGGCAATAAATGGGTAGAGGGGCTGAGCCCCCATCATCCATCCCTTCCTTTGCTTCTCCCGCTCTTTCTTCTTTCTTGCTTCACTGCCAGCAGCGACACCCATGGCGCCTACGAAGAGGCTCTTGGCTGCGGAGAAGGGGAAGGCTCGCCAGGAGGGGCCTGGCTCACCGCCTCACAAGAGGGGGCGCGGCCATCCCCGCAAGCACACCGCGACCCCTGCCACGGCCCCTCGCGGCTGCGGCGGCGCCTCTTCTCGTGGTGGCAGACGCCTAGGTTGTGGTAGTCCCATTGATGAGGTGAGGCATGTCGTGGTTGTGCGGCCTCCTCGGCCGCGCTTCCATTCGGGCGGAGGTGATGCCTAAGTTCATCGTGTGGTCGGAGAACACGGCCGACACTTGGCTTCAAATCCCGCACTTCATTGTCGGTGAGCTGCTAGCCGCTGGTGTAGGCGGTTTTTGGCTGCAGGCGGACGGCTACAGCTGCAAAGCTTCCTGGGTCGCGGGCGAGGTCTCCGCCCTGGGCAACACAGTCCTGGCTCGCGGCTGGCAGACGTTCGCCCGCGCGCGCGGACTGGGTAGGCGGTGCGCCCTCCACTTCAAGTAGGATGGCAACGCGACCCTCTTCGTGATGGTATTTGGGGAAGATGGTCGCCGCATCGGGTGCTGCCCCGAGGACAGCAATGGCGACGAGGTGCTCGGCCTAGGCGATGTTCGTGACGGGGAGGAAGGTGGCTTCGTCCTCGGCACCGGCCACGGCTCACCCAGCTACGGCGGCTCCTCCCCCGACAGCAGCTCCAGCAGTGGCGGCTACGACCAGCAGCCACGCCGCCGCGCTCGCTTCGAGGGTGGTAGCGGGTCAGCTCACCGCCGCGCTCCGGTGAAGCGCGAGGAGGGGTCTGGCTGAGCTCGGGAGAGCGCCACAAGCCAGTCCTCGGGGCCTATTGTGGGAGTGTGTTCCGCTTTTGTTTCGTTCTTCCTTCCCTTCCTGCATTAGAGAGAGACAAGTATGGGGCACTACTAGGGCGTGCGACAATTATGGTTTCTAAGTGGTTGTGCTATGTTTATCATGCTTGTGTTGTGTTGCAGTGTCATGTTTTATGTATGTGCGTAGAATGACTTAGCTCGATGCGCCTGGAGTAGATTCTGCCTCATGAGACGTGCGTTCCCCAATGCCTGACGAGGTCTCCTGTGCTTGGGAGGCGCCTCAGTAATGCAAAAATTTGCTAGGAAATCCTCATTCTTCCGGACCCTGATCATTGGTGCTGCTGGCCGTAACCCTGTGCTTTGCGTCGCGGTTCCCGGGGGCACGGACTGAGAAGGGCACGGTAGCTTGCGAGCTCGAGCGAGGGTGCCTTGTGAAAGACAAGAAAACGAAAACGCTCACAAGGGCGCCTGCCCAGTCCCCTTGCGAGGCATGCGAGGGAGAGAACGGGTCTAAAATGAGGAACCAAAGGCAGAAAGGGAGGCAACAAGGACAAAGAAACCAGGCCAGCAAGGAACACCAGAAAGCAAATTCTCACTTCAAAAGAAAGGGCAACCCACTGTGGAAAGCAAATGAAAAGCCGTGTCCGGCACCTAGTCTAGTCTTCTTGTCTTCTCACCAGCGCGGAGCTAAGTGCTGCCACTAGGCGTGGGAGGGAGCCCCCGAGGCCCGAGGGCGGCACTCCTGAGACTCCGGGGTGTGTACAGCCCCACTCATTATTACGTGAGAGTGTCACAGGCGGAGATTCTTGACAGGCACTGGGCCTTGCTTCACAGGCACCGGGCCTTGCTTCATGGGTAGTACTTCAGGAAGTGCTGGATGTTCCAGGCGTTCTAGATGGGGATCCTGTCCTGTGTCTCCAGGCGTGTAGTGCCAGGCCTGGAGATGTGGGTGAGCCGAAACGGGCCCTCCCACATGGGTGAGAGCTTCTGCAGCCATTCCCTGCAGAGCACCTGCCTCAGGACAAGATCACCCACCTCGAGCGTCCTGGAGCGGATGGTGCGGTAGTGGTACAGTCGCAGCACCTGTTGGTACCTCGCAGCTCGAAGCGAGGCTTCTCGGCAGCGTTCCTCCCCCAGCACGAGATCCATCCCCCGCATGGCGTCCTATTGCACTTCATCAAACGCCAGGACCCGCGCGGAGTGATGCCTGACCTCGTGTGGGAGAACCGCTTCCGCTCCGTAGACGAGGAAGAACGGAGTCTCGCGTGTCGGCCTGGTGGCGGTGGTGCGGATGGACCACATCACAGATTGGAGCTCGTCGTGCCAGCCCCTGCCGCAGGCCTCAAGCTTCTTCTTGAAGGCCCTTGTCTCGAGGCCCCTCGGGACCTCCGCGTTGGCGCGTTTGGCCCGGCTGTTGCTCTTGGCGTGCGCCACGGAGGCGTAGCAGTTCTGCGTTCCAAGGTTAGCACAATACGTTTTAAGAGATTGCTAGTGAACTGCGAGCCGTTGTCGGTGATGATGCGATTAGGGACCCCAAATTGGCTTACGAGGCCCTTGATGAACCTGACTGCTGACCCAACGGGGATGGTGCAGACAGCTTCCACTTCCGCCCATTGGTGAATTTGTCAATGGCGACGTAGATGTAGCGGTAGCCTCTAGGCGCTCGAGGGAATGGACCCAGGATATCCAGCCCCCGGACCGCGAATGGCCATGAGAGCGGGATAGTCTGGAGGTCCTGAGCAGGCTGGTGGATCCGCTTGGCGTGGAACTGGTAGGCCTCGCAAGATTTCACCAGCTCAGTCGCGTCGTTGAGTGCCTTGGGCCAGTAGAACCCGCTGCGGAAATCCTTGCCGACCAGGGTGCGCGATGACAACTGGTGCCCGCAGTCTCCGCCATGCATGTCAGCCTGCAACTCTTTCCCTTGTTCCCTACAAATGCATCACAGAGAAACATCATTTGGCCGCTTCTTATGTAGCTCACCGTCCTGAATGCAGTATGCCATAGCCTATCGGGCCACACGCTCCGTTTCTTCCTCCTCTGGCATCGTGCCTTGCGCCAGGTACGCCTTGAACTCCTCGGTCCAGCACCCCTCCTGAGGCTCGAGCGCTAAGAGGAGGCGCGCTCCCGAGGTCGGGCCACAGGCGGGGGCTCCCGAGGCTGGCGGCTGGGGGAGCTCCTCCTGAGGCGACGTCGGCTCTATAGGTGGAGGTGCTGCCGAAGGCTTGAAGAGCCGCTCCTCGAAGATGCCAGGCTCTTGGGGCTGTCGCTTGGATGCTCTTCTGGCGATGTCGTCGGCCTCTTTGTTGGTGCCACAAGGAACATGTTGTAGCTCCAGGCCCAGGAACTACTTCTCCCTTTTGCGCACCTCCGCAAGGTATGCCTCCATTTGTTCATCCTTTGGCTCGTACACCTTGTTGGAGAAGTTGACGAGGAGCTACGAGTCTCCCTTGACGGTGAGGCATTTCACCCCTAAGGCCACTGCCGCCTTGAGGCCGGCGATGAGACCCTCGTACTGTGTGATGTTGTTGGAGACCTTCTCACGCCGCTAGAAACAGAGCTGCACGGTGTAGTAAAGCTTGTCCTGAGCGGGTGAGATGAGCACGGCTCCAGCCCCCGTGCCCTGACATGCAAACGCGCCATCGAAGTACATGACCCAACCATCTAGCGCTTCACTTCCTGGTGAGAGGGATCGGTTCTCGTCTGCTTCGAGCTCTGGGTGTCGGTCCATTCTGCCACAAAGTCGACGAGTGCAGCCCCCTTGATGACTCTGGTTGTGTTGAACTCAAAGTCGAATGCTTGTAGCTCGATGTTCCATTTGGCGACCCTTCTCACAACATTGGGGCTTCTGTGCACTCTCTCCAATGGGTAAGCTGAAACGACCTTGATGGGGTGACCTTGGAAGTAATGGCGCAGCTTGCGCGAGGCCACCAGGAGCGCGATCAAGAGCTTCTGAGGCATGGGGTATCGCGCCCTCGCATCTCACAGGACCATGCTGACAAAGTACACTGGGTGCTTGACAAGGTGGGAGAGCTGACGGATTTTTTGGCTCCCGGGGACTGAGGTGTTTCTGGGTGTCCAGCTCATGGGGCTTGGTGACCTACCGGGGCAGCCGCTGTCTCAGGAGCATCGCCTTGGTGTTGAGCTTCCTCATCTGGCTTGACGACTCCACTTGGCGGGTCCTCAACCTCGGGCCCCTCCCCGAGGGCCACCAACGCTACGCTGGTGGAGTGGGGTGTGGCAGACAGGTAGAGTACCAAGGGCTCGCGAGGACGAGGCGCCACCATCACCGGTGGGCTGGTCAAGTATCTGTTGAGGTCCTGAAATGCCAGGTAGACCTCGGGGGTCCACTCGAACGGACCCTTCTTCTCTATCAGCTTAAAGAACGGCAATGCGCGCTCCCCTTACTTGGAGATGAAGCGCCCCAACAAAGTCATGCAGCCTGCTAGCTTCTGCATCTCCTTGAGGTTTTGTGGCGGGCTCATGTCTTCAATTACCTTGACCTTTTACGGGTTGGCCTCGATGCCCCTGTGAGACACGAGGAAGCCTAGCAGCTTGCTGATACGTCCATTTTGCATCATGATTTTATATCGATATTTATTGCGTTATGGGCTGTTATTACACATTATGTCACAATACTTATGCCTATTCTCTCTTATTTTACAAGGTTTACATGAAGAGGGAGAATGCCAGCAGCTGGGATTCTGGGCTGGAAAAGGAGCAAATATTAGAGACCTATTCTGCACAACTCCAAAAGTCTTGAAACTTCACGAAAGCTATTAACAGAATACATAAAAAATACTGAGCGCAAGAAGTTCCAGAGGGGGGCCACACCCTGGCCACGAGGGTGGGGCGCGCCCTATCCCCCTGGGTGTGCCCTCGTGCCTCGTGGGCCCCCTGGTGGCCCTCCGATGCCCATCTTCTGCTATATAGAGTCTTTCGTTGAGGAAAAAATCATAAGCAAGCTTTCGGGACGAGACTCCGCCGCCACGAGGCGGAACCAATCTAGGGCTCCAGCACAGCTATTCTGCCAGTGAAACTTCCCTCCGGGAGGGGGAAATCATCACCATCGTCATCACCAACGATCCTCTCATCGGGAGGGGGTCAATCTCCATCAACATCTTCACCAGCACCATCTCATCTCAAACCCTAGTTCATCTCTTGTATCCAATCTTTGTATCCAAACCTCAGATTGGTACCTGTGGGTTGCTAGTAGTGTTGATTACTCCTTGTGGTTGATGCTAGTTGATGTACTTGGTGGAAGATCATATGTTCAGATCCATTATGCATATTAATACCCATCTGATTATGAACATGAATATGCTTTGTGAGTAGTTACGTTTGTTCCTGAGGACATGGGAGATGTCTTGCTATTAGTAGTCATGCGAATTTGGTATTCGTTCGATATTTTGATGAGATGTATGTTGTCATCCCTCTAGTGGTGTCATGTGAACGTCGACTACATGACACTTCACCATTGTTTGGGCCTAGAGGGAGGCATTGGGAAGTAATAAGTAGATGATGGGTTGCTAGAGTGACAGAAGCTTAAACCCTAGTTTACGTAAGGGGCTGATTTGGATCCATATGTTTCATGCTATGGTTAGGTTTACCTTAATACTTTTGTTGTAGTTGTGGATGCTTGCAATGGGGGGTTAGTCATAAGTGGGATGTTTGTCCAAGTAAGGACAGCAGCCAAGCACTGGTCCACCCACATATCAAATTATCAAAGTACCGAACGTGAATCATATGAACGTGATGAAAACTAGCTTGACGATAATTCCCACGTGTCCTCGAGAGCGCTTTACTTCATATAAGTGTTTGTCCAGGCTTGTCCTTTGCTACAAAAAGGACTGGGCCATCTTGCTGCACCTTATTTACTTTTATTACTTGCTACTCGTTACAAATTACCTTATCACAAAACTATCTGTTACCGATAATTTCAGTGCTTGCAGAGAATACCTTACTGAAAACTGCTTATCATTTCCTTCTGCTCCTCGTTGGGTTCGACACTCTTACTTATCGAAAAGGCTACGATAGATCCCCTACACTTGTGGGTCATCACTTGCCCGAAGGGACACCAAACACGCACTTCTCCGGGTTGAGCCGTAGGTCCACCTGGCGCAGGCTCGCGAAGGTCTCCTCCAGGTCCTGAATCAAAGTTCTTGCCTCCTAAGACTTCACCACAATGCCGTCGATGTAGGTCTAAGAGTTTCTCCCGAGCTGCTGCCCCAAGGCGATGTGCATCAGTCGCTGGAAGGTTGCTCCTGCGTTGCGCAATCCGAATGGCATACAGGTGTAGCAGTACACCCCGCATGGGGTTAAAAAGCTGTTTTCTCCTCATCTTCCACCGCCATCTTGATCTGGTGGTAGCCTGAGAACGCATACAGGAAACATAGCAGCTCGCACTTGGAAGTGGAGTCGACAATCTGATTGATGCGCGGCAACAGGAACGGGTCTTGAGGGCAAGCCTTGTGGAGGTTGGTGAAGTTGACACACATGCGCTCCTTCCCTCCTTTCTTCGGCTCGACGACCGGATTCGCGAGCCACTCTGGATACTGGACTTCGTGAATGACGCTCGTTGCCTCCAGCTTGTGGGTTTCCTGAACGATGAAGGACTGCTTCTCCGTGGTTTGCCGCCTTGCCCTCTGCTTCACAGGGCGCACATTGGGGCACACCCTCAGATGATGCTCGATCACCTTTCTCGGGACCCGAGCCAGCTGCTTGGGTTCCCAGGTGAATACATCCATGTTCGCCCGCAAGAAGCCCACTAACTCTTTTTCTTGATCTGGGGCGAGGTCGGCGCCTATGGTAAAGGTGGTGCCAGAGGCCCCGTCCTCGTCGACTGGTATCTGCTTCGTCTTAGCTTGACCCAGAGTGAACAACTTCTTCTTCTTGGTCGGCGCAGCCCCCTTGGCTCTGGGCCCTGCCTTGTTGGCCGGGCAAGCTGTCGCCGTGGCCCTGAAGGCGAGCTTGCGGGCCTCCATGGCTTCCTTGGTGTCTCCGACCACCATGAGGACGTCCTTGCTTCCTGGTGTTGGGGAACGTAGTAATTTCAAAAAAAATCCTACGCACACACAGGATCATGGTGATGCATAGCAACGAGAGGGGAGAGTGTGTCCACGTACCCTCGTAGACCGAAAGCGGAAGCGTTAGCACAACGTGGTTGATATAGTCGTGCGTCTTCACGATCCGACCAATCCAAGTACCGAACGCACGGCACCTCCAAGTTCAGCACACTTTCAGCTCGATGACGTCCCACGAACTTCGATCTAGCAGAGCTCCACGGGAGAGTTTTGTCAGCACGACGGCGTGATGATGGTGATGATGATGCTACCGACGCAGAGCTTCGCCTAAGCACCGCTACGATATGATCGAGGTGGATTATGGTGGAGGGGGGCACCGCACACGGCTGGGAGAGATCAACAGATAAACTTGTGTTTCTAGAGGTGCCCCCTGCCCCCGTATATAAAGGAGCAAGGGGGGAGGCCGGCCGACCCCTTTAGGCACGCCAGGAGGAGGAGTCCTCCTCCTAGTTGGAGTAGGACTCCCCTCTTTCCTAGTCCTACTAGGAGGGGGAAAGGAAAGGGGGGCGCCGCCCCCCCTCTCTCCTAGTCCAATTCGGACCAGAGGGGGAGGGGGCGCTGCGGCCTAGGCCAGCCCTCTCTCTCCACTAAGGCCCATAAGGCGCACTATTTCTCGGGGGGGGGGGGGTCTGGTAACCCTCCGACACTCCGGTTTTCTCCGAAACCACCCGGAACACTTCTAGTGTCCGAATATAGTCGTCCAATATATCGATCTTTACGTCTTGGCCATTTTGAGACTCCTCGTCATGTCCGTTATCATATTCGGGACTCCGAACTACCTTCGGTATATCAAAACACAAAACTCATAATACCGATCGTCGTCGAACTTTAAGCGTGCGGACCCTACGGGTTCAAGAACTATGTAGACAAGACCGAGACACGTCTCCGGTCAATAATCAGTAGCAGAACCTGGATGCTCATATTGGCTCCCACATATTCTATGAAGATCTTTATCAGTCAAACCGCATAACAACATACGTTGTTCCCTTTGTGATTGGTATGTTACTTGCCCGAGATTCGATCGTCGGTATCTCAATACCTAATTCAATCTCGTTACCAGCAAGTCTCTTTACTCGTTCCGTAATAGATCATCTCGCAACTAACTCATTAGTTACAATGCTTGCAAGGCTTATAGTGATGTGCATTACCGAGTGATCCGAGAGATACTTCTCCGACAATCGGAGTGACAAATCCTAATCTTGATCTATGCCAACTCAACAAGTACCATCGGAGACACCTGTAGAGCACCTTTATGATCACCCAGTTATTTTGTGATGTTTGGTAGCACACAAAGTGTTCCTCCGGTAATCGGGAGTTGCATAACCTCATAGTCATAGGAACATGTATGAGTCATGAAGAAAGAAATAGCAGTAAACTAAACGATCAAGTGCTAAGCTAACAGAATGGGTCAAGTCAATCACATCATTCTCCTAATGATGTGATCCCGTTAATCAAATGACAAGTCATGTCTATGGTTAGGAAACTTAACCATCTTTGATTAATGATCTAGTCAAGTAGAGGCATACTAGTGACACTCTGTTTGTCTATGTATTCACACATGTACTAAGTTTCCGGTTAATACAATTCTAGCATGAATAATAAACATTTATCATGATATGAGGAAATAAATAATAACTTTATTATTGCCTCTAGGGCATATTTCCTTCACCTGGCATCTTCATGAGGTTGTAGGCAGGATGAGTGGCTGCCATAAACTGGGCCAGTGCCAGGTACCCGAGGATGGCATTGTACGGCAAGCCGATGCGGGCGATGTTGAAGTTAATCATCTCGGTGCGGTAGATGTCGCGTGTGCCGAAGGTCACAGGAAGACAGATCTGCCCCAGGGGGTCGGAGGTGTCGCCACCAATCCTGTAAAACGGCTTGTTGGGGCGGAGCCGCTCAAGTGGTGCGTGGAGGAGGCTGAAAGCCTCCACGGAGAGCATGTTGAGGCCGGCACCGCCGTCGATGAGGGTCTTGGTGACGGCTACTCTACAGATGGTGGGCATGCAAAGCATCAAAAGCATGCCCGAGATGACGGTGGTGACTGGGTCATCCCCCGAGTTGAAGATCAGGTCGGCCTCGGGTGCCGCCCAGCCCGGGGGAGCCCCCTGCCACATGGAGACCACACTGATCTTGCGAAAGAACAGCTTGGCATGACAATCCGAGGGCGGCGCCTGAAAACCGCCGAGGAGAGCCGCGACAAAAGGGTACTGGTCCTCCGAAGCGTGCGATGAAGAGATCACGCAGCTCTTCCCAGGATGCCATGGAAGATTCCGGCAGATGGAGGAGCCAGGTGCGCGGCACGCCAGTCAGGGCCATCGGGAGCGAGTTCGCCATGACCTTACCATCACCCCCGGCCTCCAAGACAGCCTCCTCGTATGCCAACAAGAAGGCTGCCGGATCCGCTGCGCCATCGTAATGGGGCGGCATCTCCGGCTTGAACTTGTGTGGCCACTGCACTAACCGCAAGGCGGGGGTGAAGGCCCAAAGCCCCACGGCGCTGCGAATGGCGCCTGTCGATCCAGTTGGAGAAGAGGCGGCGTCCATGAGAGTTGGCCGGAGAGGCGAGGTCGTCGGGGGGGGGGGGGGGCAAAGCTTCGAGGCACCCCTACCTGGCACACTAAATGTCGGATTTCGGGTTCCAGCAAAACCCTTGAGGTTCCAACAGTGGGGTGCACACGAAGATCTCTCCCCCTCTCTAGCTCGCACACTCTACGATCTCACGGCCTAGCACTAGTAGAAAAAGGGCCTTTAGTCCCGGTTCATAAGGGGCCTTTAGTCCCGGTTCTGGAACCGGGACTAAAGGGTCGGTACTAAAGCCTCCCCCTTTGGTCCCAGTTCTAACTAGAACCGGGACTAAAGGCCCTCCACGTGAACGCTGCCTGGAGGTCCACCTTTAGTCCCGGTTGATAACACCAACCGGTACTAAAGGAAATTTTATGATTTTTTTTGAAATTTTTTTTGAATTTTTTTGAAATAATTTTTTTGATTTTTTTTTTGAATTTCAAATTTCTGAATTATTGTAACCTCTAATCTCTAATCACCCCTCATCACTGCTCAATTTAACCTTTAATCTCTAATCACCCCTCATCATTCCAAATCATCTAACTTCCCGAACGGTCACCCATCCTCTCACTACTCCAGCCTGAGCATGCTTAACTTCCGGGTTCTATTCTCCCTCGTTTCCAAGTCTGCACTTGTTGTTTTCCTGACGATAGTAAGATGTCAATCCTATTAACCCTTAGGAATTTAGCTTGAGCATGAAGTCACACATTTCACTGTTTGAGTTTGAAACTATTGTTCTAAAAATCAATAATTATTTAGTAACATTAATATTTCTTGAATAAGTAGTTTGACCACAGTTTGGCCACAGTTTGACCATAGTTGACCAGAATTCAAAAAAACTGAAATAATTATTTAGTAACACTAATATTCTTGAATAATTATTTAGTAACACTAATACTTCTTGAATAAGTAGTTTGACCATAGTTTGACCAGATTTAACAAAAATTCAAAAAAAACTGAAATTTGAACATAACTTTTTTTCCTTTTGGAATTTGAGGATTCTAAAAATTTGCAAACAGGCCGTAGGCGGTCTCCATCCGATGCGGATTTTCGTTCCGAACATTTTGATATATTATACGTTTTTTTCCGACATCGTATGCAAAAGTTATAGCCGTTTTACATTTTCCCTACATTTTTTGCAAAACATGTCCAAATTTAAGTTTTTAAATTTTCCTAACTAGTAGATGTAGTAATATAACTACCTCTCGAAGAATTTTATTTTTTGAAGTTTTTATCATTTTCTTTTGATTTTTTGAAAACAAAAAAGGCGATCCATCAGGGGGTAGAGTTTGAAAATGGGACCTTTAGTCCCGGTTTGAGACACAAACCGGGACTAAAGGGCATCACACCCTTTGGTCCAGGTTCATGTCTCAAACCAGGACTAAAGGTCTAATCTTTAGTCCCGGTTTGGGACACAAACCGGGACTAAAGGGCATCGCACCCTTTAGTCTCGGTTCGTGTCTCAAACCGGGACTAAAGGGCTCAGGTGAACCGGGACTAAAGCCTTAGCCGCACGAACCGGGACCAATGCTCACATTAGTCCCGGTTCGTGACTGAACCGGGACTAATGTGAATATTGCCCCATGACCAAAGCCTTGTTTTCTACTAGTGTAGCTCGATGAACCCAAAGAACATGAGACACAAGATTTATACTGGTTCGGGCCACCGTTGTGGTGTAATACCCTACTCTAGTGTGGTGCGGTGGATTGCCTCTTGGGCTGAGGATGAATAGTACAAGGGAAGAACAGCCTCGCGAGGTGAGGTGTTCTTGAGCTTGGTGTGCTTGTGTGGTTGAGGATGGGGATCTCTCCTTTTCCCTATAGTTGTGGCTAGTCCTATTTATAGAGGCCCTGGCCCTCTTCCCAAATATTGAGCGGGAAGGGATCCCACAACGGCCAAATTCGAAGGGAGACAACTAGTACAAGCTATCCTGACAAAAGTAGTCTTCGCCTGCCAAAGGCTCTGGTGGTGACGCTGTCTTGGGCTCCATGGTGACCTCCATCATGTCGTCCTGCTGGTCCTGGTCTTGTTGCACCAATATGGAAACCTTTGCCTGATGCCTCGGGACTCCTCGCCTGCGCTTGCCCCTTTAGCACCAAAGAGGAAACGAGGACACTGCATGCGCTGGCTCCCGCCTGGCGCCCGCCTGGTTCTAGTCGTCATGGCTTGCGTCACAGGAACCTCACGAGGTGTCCCTTGCCTTGATCTCTTCGCCCCTCATGAGCCAGCCTGGTGAGGCTGCCCCTGAGGAGGTCTTGCGTCGTCCGCCTCATGAGGCTTAGACCCTTGCGAGGGTCTTGAATATTTGCTAGTGAAGATGGGCCATACAGGGCCGCTGGTGGAGCCATGCTGCAGGCCGCAGGCAGGCAAGTCTGGGAACCCCCGTTCCCAGAACGCCGACACATAGGATAATTTTTTTGGTGGAACTCCAATTTCAATCGATTCCAATTCCAAGATCCAATATCATCGCATAGACTATACCATGCCAATGCTTTTCCCTTCAAAGATAAATGGAAAATCTTCTTCTTAGCTTCATCTCCAGGTAAACCTGCAAACTTAAATAATCCACAAATTTCTTCCGCATATATCAAGTGCATATCAGGATGTCCGGTTCCATCTCCTACATAAGGATTAGCTAGCAGTTGTTCTATCATACTCGAAGAGATTTCATCTCCAATATTTTTAGTAGGTGCAGTAGGTTGAGGGGTGACTAATTGTGGTTCCGGTCGAGGTGAAGATACCCCGAACAAACCCCTCAAAGGATTGTTTTCCATAGTAACAAGTGATAGTAAATTTCAGCATGCAGTAATAATTTTCCTTACCAAGAGTGCTTCACTCCCCAGCAACAACGCCAGAAAAGAGCCTTGATGACCCACAAGTATAGGGGATCAATCGTAGTCCTTTCGATAAGTAAGAGTGTCGAACACAACGAGGACCAGAAGGAAATGATAAGTGGTTTTCAGCAAGGTATTCTCTGCAAGCACTGAAATTATAAGTAACAAGTAGTTTGATAGCAGGATAATTTAAAATGAGCAAGTAACAATAATAGTTACAAAGGTGCATCAAGGTAGCCCAATCCTTTCGAGGCAAAGGACAGGCCAAAACGGTCTCTTATGATAAGCAAAGCGTTCTTGAGGGTACACGGGAATTTCATCTAGTCACTTTCATCATGTTAGTTTGATTTGTGTTCGCTACATTGATAATTTGATATGTGGGTGGACCGGTGCTTAGGTGATGTTCTTACTTCAACAAACCTCCTACTTATGATAAACCCCCTCGCAAGCGTCCGCAAATACGCGAAAAGTATTAAGAATAAATTCTAACCATAGCATTAAACTTTTGGATCCAAATCAGTCCCTTATGGAATAGCGCATAAACTAGGGTCTGAACTTCTGTCACTCTCGCAACCCATCATATAATGACTACTCCAAAATTGATGTCTGCTAGAACTACGTCAGTATTTCCCCAAAGAGGAAGGGATGATGTAGTACAACGACGGTAGGTATTTCCCTTAGTCATGAGACCAAGGTTATCGTACCAGTAGGAGAACCAAGCAACACTATGTAAACAGAAACTGCACGCAAATAACATATACTCGCAACCCGACGTGTTAAAGGGGTTGTCAATCCCTTTCGGGTAACGGCGCCAAAAATTGGCAAATGGACGTGATAAAAATATGATAGATGGATAAATAGATCTCAGATAAAATAAATTGCAGCAAGGTATTTTTGAATTTTTGGTTTAATAGATCAGAAAATAAAAGCAAAGGAAAATAGATCGCAAAGGAAAATATATTAAAGAAGAGACCCAAGGGGCATAGGTTTCACTAGTGGCTTCTCTCGAGAAAAATAGCAAAAAGTGGGTGAACAAATTACTATTGGGCAATTGATAGAACTTCAAATAATCATGACGATATCCAGGCAATGATCATTATATAGGCATTACGACCAAGATTAGTAGACCGACTCCTGCCTGCATCTACTACTATTACTGCACACATCGACCGCTATCCAACATGCATCTAGTGTATTAAGTTCATGGAGAAATGGAGTAATGCAATAAGAACGATGACATGATGTAGACAGGATCTATTTATGTAGAAATAGACCCCATCTTGTTATCCTTAATGGAAACAATACATACGTGTTAGTTCCCCTTCTGTCACTCGGATCAAGCACCGTAAGATCGAACCCATCACAAAGCACCTCTTCCCATTGTAGGATAAATAGATCAAGTTGGCCAAACAAAACCCAAATATCGGAGGAGAAGTATGAGGCTATAAGCGATCATGCATATAAGAGATCAAAGAAGACTCAAATAACTTTCATGGATAAAAAGAGATAGATATGATCATAAACTCAAAGTTCATCAGATCCTAACAAACACACTGCAAAAGAATTACATCATATGGATCTCCAAGAGACCATTGTATTGAGAATCAAACAAGAGACAGGAAGCCATCTAGCTACTAACTACGGACCCAAAGGTCTACAAAAGACTACTCATGCATCATCAGAGAGGCAGCAATGGACATGATGAACCCCTCTGAGATGGTGTCTACATTGGATCTGGTGTTTCTAGAACTTGCAGTAGCCGGAATTGATTTTCGTCGACTCCCCTAGGGTTTCTGGAATATTGTGGTACTTATAGAGTAAAGAGGCAGTCTGGGGGGCACCCGAGGTGGGCACAACCCACCAGGGCGCGCCCGGGCCTCCAGGCATGCCCTGGTGGGTTGTGCTCCCCTCGGAGCTCCCCCGGGCGCTTCTCCGGCCCATTGGATGTCTTCTAGTCCAAAAAAATCCACAAAAAGTTTCGCTGCATTTGGACTCCATTTGGTATTGATTTCATGCAATGTAAAAAACATGCAAAAACCCACAACAGGCACTTGGCACTATGTCAATAGGTTAGCACCAAAAAATGATATAAAATGACTACAAATGATTATAAAACATCCAAGAATGATAATATAACAGCATGGAACAATAAAAAATTATAGATACGTTAGAGACGTATCAGCATCCCCAAGCTTAATTCCTGCTCGTCCTCGAGTAGGTAAATGATAAAAATAGAATTTTTGATGTGGAATGCTGCCTAACATGTCATCTCATATTCTTTTTAGCATGGACATTTGGACTTTTATATGATTCAAAGGAATAGTCTAGTTTTGACATGAGACTCAAATACTCAAGTATATCAACATGCAGCCATGTCTTTCAAAATATCAACGCTAAAATAAGTTATCCCTAGCCCATCATGCTCAATCATTGATCCATTCATGAAACACACTCGCATATTAGCTACACCCAATGCTCAAGTACGATCGTAGTACCCCCTAGTTGGTGCTTTATAAGAGAAGATGGAGACTCAAATTAAAAATAAAAATTTCATAAAGTAAAAGAAAGTCCCTTCGTGGAGGGAAGTAGGGAATTGTAGAGGTGCCACAACTCAAAGCGAAAATTGAGAGGTAAAAACATTTTGGAAGGCATACTTTTCCCACCAACGGAAACGACTTAGAGTTTCCCACACTTTCCATGCTAGATATATCATAGGCGGTTCCCAAACAGAAATTAAAGTTTATTCCTTTTTCCACCATACTTTCACTTTCCATGGCTAGCCGTATCCACGAGTGCCTTCCATACCAGCACTTTCCAAGGAATTTATTATTTGACAACATAAAGTAAATTCATTTTTCATTTCAGGACTGGGCATCCCTAATACCTTTGCCTTACTCTCATGCAATGGCAAGTGAATAAACACTCATCGTGAGAATAACACATCTAGCATGGAAAATATCGGCCACCCCTTACCGCCTCGCGAGCGGTACGAGCACATAAAAGAGAAATTTATTTTGAAAAATAGAGATGGCGCATACAAATTTGCTTAGAATGGCAAAAGAATACCGCATATAGGTAGGTGTAGTGGACTCATATGGCAAAACTTGTTTAAAGGATTTTGGATGTACAAGTAGTGATCATAGTTAGTGCAAAATGAAGGCTAGCAAAAGATTGAGAAGCGACCAACCAAGAAACGAATAATATCATAGCGAGCATTAAGCATAATTAACATCGAATAATGCACCACAAGTATGATGTAATTTTATTGCACAACTATTGACTTTCGTGCTTGCATAGGAAATCACAAAACTTAACACCAATATTCTTACTAAAGCATAATTACTCATCAACATGACTCACATATCACATCATCATATCTCAAAACTATTACAAGGAACCAAGTTTATTTTGTCCAGTGCTCTTCATGAAATCTTTAATTATATCCTTCTTGGATATCTATCACTTTGGAACTAATTTTCATGTTTTGCTTTTGATAAGCTCAAACAAGTATAAGTGAAGATCATGAGCATAATATTTCTTTCTCTCAAATTAATTTAAGTGAAGCAAGAGAGAGTTTCTTAAAAAATTACAAACTCTCAAATAAATCTAAGTGAAGCATGAGAGCATTTCTTCAAAAATACTAAAGCCCACCATGCTCAAAAAGATATAAGTGAAGCACTAGAGCAATTCCACAGCTTGTAAAGATTTAAGTGAAGCATAGAGAGCAATTCTAACAAGTCGTGGCATAATTCTGGCTCTCTCAAATAGGTGTGTCCAGCAAATATTCAAGACTTAAAACACAAAGCAAAACAAGCAAAGAATCATATCATACAAGATGCTCCAAGAAAAACTCATAGTATGTGACGAATAAAAATATAGCTTCGAGTAAAATACCGATGGTCGTTAGAAGAAAGAGGGGATGCCACTCGGGGCATCCCCAAGCTTAGTTGCTTGCTTCTATTTGGATAATAGCTTGGGATGCCATGGGAATCCCCAATCTTAGGATCTTCTTACTCCTTATTCCTTCATCCATCGTAAGATAACCAAAACCTGAAAACTTCAATCACACAAAACTCAACAAAACCTTCGTGAGATCCATTAGTATAAGACAACAAATCACTACTATAAGTGCTGTTGCAAACCAATTCATATTTTATTATTCCATTATATCTACTGTATTCCAACTTTTCTATGGCAAAAACTCTTCAAAGAAAACCATATAATCATCAAAACAAGCACACAACGCAAACAAAACAGAATCTGTCAAAAACAGAACAGTCTGTAGCAATCTGGCTATTTCGAATACTTTTGTAACTCCAAAATTTCTGAAAAATTAGGACGGCCTGAGAAATTTCTATATTAATCTCCTGCAAAACGAATTGGTATTTTATCATGCTCTGGTTAAAAATGAAAACTATTTTTGTGAGTGCAAAATTTCTGTTTTTCAGCAAGATCAAGTCAACTATCACCCAAGAAGATCCTAAAGGCTTTACTTGGCACAAACACTAATTAAAACACAAAAACACAATCATAACAGTAGAATAATTGTTCTAACACTCAAGAACAGGAAGCAAAAAAACAAAAATAAATTTTATTCATTGCGTTGCCTCCCAACAAGCGCTATTGTTTCACGCCCCTACCTAGGCATAAAGCAAGGATCTAAGGCCACGTTCGGACTCCCTCTGCTCTGCGGCTCTGCGCCGGAGCGGACTGGCTTGCTAGGTATAATCTGCAGAGCTGCTAAAAGGACGCTCCGCTGGCTCCGCTCCGCGGAGAGCGGTCGAACAGGCGCTAAGTTTCGTCATCCTTGTTCTCCAACCCTTCAATCAAGCACTTAGAATTCTTCAAAGATTTAACATAGAGATTTTCAATGACAATACTCCTAGGAACATATTTAAAGAATTAATTCTTTCCCAAGGGATCTCTTATCACTTCAACAAAATCCGGGTGAATACTAATCATCTTAAGATCCTCTTTACCGTTATTACTAGAAGTTGCACCCTTGCTCTTAGTAACCTGAGTAATCTTGCCAATTTTTATTGGAGTTTTCTCAATAGATTTAGCGGTACCCTTTTCTTTTAAGAACTTAAAACGTCTCCATCTTTTGACCCAATTTTAGTAGCAAAATTATGCATCTTTTTATCCAAGTTTTCAAAATGTTCTTCAGTAAGCATTTTCTTTTCAATAGCATCTAATCTTTCCATAACATGCTCAAGACTCAAAGTTATTTCATTAATCATAAGAGGTGGTGAGCCTACTAAATTTCCCATAGCATTAAAAGCATCAAGAGAAGGACACATCAAGAAATTTCCACCGGTAATCTTATCAAGGACGAATCTATACCAAGTGGTGATGCCCACATAAAAATAGCAAAGAAGAACAACGATAGATTGCTTTAGGATAGATCTATTATGAGCATTGCAAATCCTATACCAGGCATCTTTTAGATTTTCGCCTCCCCTTTTTTTAAAGTTGATAACCTCGTTCTCTAGAGTGCACGCAATAGAGGAAGAAGTATCCATAATGACAAAATTAGCAAACAAGATTGCACTCAAAAACAGATCCGGCAAGAAAACGGCGAACGAAAAAGAGGGTGGATAAAACGGCAAATTTTTGTGAAGTGTTGGAGAGGAAAACGAGAGGAAAATGGAAAATAATGTAAATTGCGAGGAGATGAGATTTTTGATTAGGAACATGGTAGATGTTGATGATGTCTCCCTGGCAACAGCGCAAGAAATTCCTTTTGATGTGCGCTAGAACTACGTCGGTATTTCCCCAAAGAGGAAGGGATGATGCAGCACAACAATGGTAGGTATTTCCCTTAGTGATGAGGCCAAGGTTAACGAACCAGTAGGAGAACCAAGCAACTCTACGTAAACAGCACCTGCACACAAAAACAATACTCCCAACCTGACATGTTAAAGGGGTTGTCAATCCCTTTCGGGCAATGGCGCCAAAAATTGGCAAACGAACGTGATAAAAATATGATAGAAGGGATAAATAGATCTCGGATAAAATAAATTGCAGCTAGGTATTTTCGTATTTTTGGTTTAATAGAACTGAAAATAAAAGTAAAAGAAAATAGATCACAAAGGCAAATATATTAAAGAAGAGACCGGGGGCGTAGGTTTCACTAGTGGCTTCTCTCAAGAAAAATAGCAAATGGTGGGTGAACAAATTACTGTTGGGCAATTGATAGAACTTCAAATAATCATGACAATATCCAGGCAATGATCATTATATAGGCACCATGTCCAAGATTAGTAGACCGACTCCTTCCTGCATCTACTAGTATTACTCCACATATCGACCGCTATCCAACATGCATCTAGTGTATTAAGTTCATGGAGAAATTGAGTAATGCAATAAGAACGATGACATGATGTAGACAAGATCTACTTATGTATAAATAGACCCCATCTTGTTATCCTTAATGGCAACAATAGATACGTGTCAGTTCCCCTTCTGTCACTGGGATCAAGCACCGTAAGATCGAACCCATCACAAAGCACCTCTTCCCATTACAAGATAAATAGATCAAGTTGGCCAAACAAAGCCCAAATACCGGAGAAGAAATAAGATGCTATCAGCAATCATGCATATAAGAGATAAAAGAAGACTCAAATAACTTTCATGGATAAAAAGAGGTATATCTAATCATAAACTCAAACTTCATCGGATCCCAACAAACACACCGCAAAAGAATTACATCATATGGATCTCCAAGATACAATTGTATTTAGAATCAAATAAGAGAGAGGAAGCCATCTAGCTACTAACTACGGACCCGAAGGTTGATATGTCTCCAACGTATCTATAATTTTCGATTGTTCCATGCTGTTTTATTATCAATCTTGGATGTTTTATAATCATTTTATAGCCATTTTATATCATTTTTTGGTACTAAACTATTGACATAGTGCCCAGTGCGAGTTCCTATTTTTGCCATGGTTTTTACATCGTAGGACATCAATATAAAACGGAGTCCAAATGGCATGAAACTTTACGATGATTTTTTATGGGCCAGATGAAAGGAAATGGGCCCTAGCTGCACCTGGGGGGTGCCCCGAGGGGGGCACAACCCACCAAGGCGCGCCAGGAGGCCCTGGCGCGCCCAGGTGGGTTGTGCCCACCTCGGGTGCCCCCGGACCGCCTCTTTGCTCTATAAATACCCAAATACTCCCAAAACCCTAGGGGAGTCGACGAAATATTCATCCAGCCGCCGCAGAGTCCAGAATCACCAGATCCAGTCTAAACACCATCACGGAGGGGTTCACCACTTCCATTGTTGCCTCTCCGATGATGCGTGAGTAGTTCTTTGTAGACCTTCGGGTCCGTAGTTAGTAGCTAGATGGCTTCATCTCTCTCTCTCTCTTGATCCTCACTACAATGGTCTCTTGGAGATCCATATGATGTAACTCTTTTGTGGTGTGTTTGTTGGGATCGATGAACTTTGACTTTATGATCAGATCTATGTTTTTATATCCATGAAAGTATTTGAGTTTCTTTGATCTCTTTTATGCATGATCTCTTATATCCCCATATTTCTTCTCCGATATTTGGGTTTTGTCTTGCCAACTTGATCTATTTGTCTTGCAATGGGAAGAGGTGCCCGGTAGTGGGTTCGATCTTACGGTGCTTGATCCCAGTGACAGAAAGGGAACCGACACATATGTATCGTTGCTACTAAGGATAAAAAGACAAGATCTATACCTACCACCATATAGATAAACGGATTTTGTCTACATCATGTCATCATTCTTATTGCATTACTCCTTTTTCCATGAACTTAATACACTAGATGCATGCTGGATAGCGGTCGATGTGTAGCGTTATAGTAGTAGATGCAGGCAGGAGTCGGTCTGCTAATCTTGAACGTGATGCCTATGTAATGTTCATTGCCTGGATAGCGTCATGAGTATTTGAAGTTCTATAAATTGCCCAACAGTAATTTGTTTACCCACCTTTTGCTATCTTTCTCGAGAGAAGCCACTAGTGAAACCTACAACCCCCGGGTCTTATTTCCCATATATTTGCCTTTGCGATCTACTTTTTCCTTGCTTTTATTTTCAAATCTATTAAACCAAAAATGGAAAAAATATTACTGCACTTTACTTTATTTGCGATCTATTTATCCAATCTATTACAACCTTTTTACTGTCACACACCAATTTTTGGCGCCGTTACCCGAAAGGGATTGACAACCCCTTTAACTCGTCGGGTTGCGAGGTGTTGTTATTTGTGTGCAGGGGCTGTTTATGTTGCGTTGCTTGGTTCTCCCACTAGTTTGATACCTTGGTTTCATAACTGAGGGAAATACTCTACCGTCGCTGTTCTACATCATCCCTCCCTCTCCGGGGAAATACCAACGTAGTTCTAGCTGCCATCAAGGAGAATTACGGGCGCCGTTGCCGGGGAGGATCTTCATCATAACCAGGTTCCTAATCACGAATCTCATCTCCTTGCAATTTACATTATTTTCCACTTGCCTCTCATTTTCCTCTCCCCCACTTCACTAAAAATTTCCGTTTTATTCGCCTCTCTTTTTCCGTTCGCCGTTTTCTCATCGGATCTATCCTTTGCTTGCAATCATGAGTGATTTCGGAATGGCACCAACAGATGATGGCCCGACTCCTAATATTGTACGTAGAGGCAATCTGGATGCTAAAACTTTTATCTTGGGGCAACGGAACGTTATGGGAAAAGAATGTATCGAATAATTCTTCAATTGTGTTGGAAATTTGAGTCTTGGTGATGCTCCTATACTTTAAACTACTAGATTTTATGCGGATGCTATTTCAGCACTAGTTCTGAAACTTGAAGGCAAATTTATCCGCACTCATCCTACTTCGCAAAGATTGTTTTTTGAGCTTCCCAAAATAAAGAATCCTAGATCCAAAAAGTTGGCTACTCACATTCTCATGAATGAGTTTGACTACATAATTCGGGAAGCTAGGGAAATCTTTGACTTTTATGGTATGAATCGTGAAAACCCCTTGATTGATGAAATTCTTTACAATAGTGACTATGCACTAAGGCATTTGCTTGGGGATAATAAGATCTTTGATGAGAATCTTAAAAAGGAGGTCCCCGTTTTAGATATAATCCAACAAGTTTTTTACAATGTTAATCAACAGTACTCTTGGATTGTAGCGGGAAATCAAAGGGGTTATGATTAAAATCAACTAAGGAATGCTAAAGTTTCTATGGATAATATGTTTTATGTTGTCTTTACAAACCATCCTGATAAAAATACCCCCAAGAAAATTAAGAAGAAGAAGGATGACAAAACTTAGATCCTTGCTTTATGCCTAGCTAAGGGCGTAAAACAATAGCGCTTCTTGGGAGGCAACCCAATGAATAAATTTTATTTTTGCTTTTTCTTCCTGTTATTGTGTGTTGGCACAATTATGCTACTGTTATGATTGTGTTTTTTATGTTTTAATTAGTGTTTGTGCCAAGTAAAGCCTTTAGGATCTTCTTGGGCAATAGCTGTTTGATCTTGCTGAAAAAACAGGAAGTTTGTGCTCACGAAATTAATTTTCATTTTTTACCAGAGAGCGACAAAATACCCATTTCACTTGAAGTAGATCAATATACAAAATTCTCAGGTCACCCTATTTTTTAAGAGTTTCTGGAGTTACTAAAGTATTCGAAATAGTCAGATTGCTACAGACTGTTCTGTTTTGACAGATTCTGTTTTCATTGTGTTGTGTGCTTATTTTGATGGCTCTATGGTTTTCTTTGATGAGTTTTGGCCATAGAAAAGTTGGAATACATTAGATATAATACAAAAATAAAATATGAATTGGTTTGATACAACACTTATAGTAGTGGTTTATTATTCTTATACTAACGGATCTCACGAAGGCTTTGTTGAGTTTTGTGGGATTGAAGTTTTGAAGTTTTGGGTTATCTTATGATGGATGAAGGAAGGATGTAAGAGCCTAAGCTTGGGGATGCTCCGGCATCCCAAGATATTATCCAAGAATGAGCAACCAACTAAGCTTGGGGATGCCCCCGAGTGGCATCCCCACTTTCTTCCAACAACTATCGGTATTTTACTCGAGACTATATTTTTATTCGTCACATGGTATGTGTTTTGCTTGGAGCGTCTTGTATGATATGTGTCTTTGCTTGTTTTATTTTGTGTTTTAAGTTATGAATCCTTGCTGGACACATCTATTTGAGAGAGCCAAAATTATGTTATGGCTTGTTAGGATTGCTCTCTATGCTTCACTTAAATCTTTTTATGAGCTAGGACTTACTATAGTGCTTCACTTATATCTTTTTGAGCACGGTGTGCTTTGTTATTTTTAAAGAAATACTCTCTTGCTTCACTTAGATTTGTTTGAGACTAGTATAATTTTGAAGAAATTATCTCTTGCTTCACTTAAATTATTTTTATAGAAAGAAAATTGTTTATGCTCATGATCTTCACTTATATTTGGTTGAGCTTATGAAAAGCAACTCATAAAAACTAGTGCCAAAGTGATAGATATCCAAGAAGGATAAAGTAAAATAAAATGTCATGAAGATCATTGGACAAAATAAACTTGATTCTTAGTAATAGTTTTGAGATATGATGATGTGATATGTGAGTCATCTTGGTGAGTAATTATGCTTTAGTAGGAATATTGGCGTTATGGTTTGTGATTCCCTATGCATGCATGAAATTCAATAATCATGCAATGAAAATTATATCATACATGTGGTGCATTATTCGGTGTTAATTATGCTTAATGCTTCTTTATGAGATTATTTGTTTCTTGGTTGGTCGCTTCCCAATAATTTGCTAGCCTTCATTTTGCACTAAGTATGACCTCTACTTGTGCACCCAAAATCCTTTAAACCAGTTTTGTCACATGAGTCCACTATATCTACCTATATGCGGTATTCTTTTGCCGTTCTAAGCAAATTTGCATGTGCCATCTCTAATTTTCAAAATAAACTTCTCTTTTGTGTGTTTGTTTCGCTCGCGGAACGGTGAAGGGTGGCTAATATTTTCCATGCTAGATGTGTTATTCTCAAGATGAGTGTTTATTCACTTGTCATTGCACGAGAGTAAGGCAAAGGTATTAGGGATGCCCAGTCCTAAAATGCGAAAACAAACAAATGAATTTACTTTATGTTGTCAAATAATAAATTCCTTGGAAAGTGTTGGTATGGAGGGCACCCATGGATACGGCTAGCCATGGAAAGTGAAAGTTATGGTGGAAAAAGGAATAAACTTTATTTTCTGCTTGGGAACCACTTATGGCATATCTAGCATGGAAAGTGTTTGGAACTCTAAGTCGTTTTCGTTGGTGGGATGGATACACCTCCCAAAATGTTTTTATCTCAAATTTTTCGCTTTGAGCTCTGGCATCTCTACAAATCCCTACTTCCCTCTACGAAGGGACTTTCTTTTACTATTATGCAATTTTTATTTTGAAATTTGAGTCTCCATCTTCTCTCATAAAAAGCACCAACTGGGAGGCAATATGATCGTGCTCAAGTACTGTGTCTAGTTGATATTCGAGTGTGTTTAATGAATGGATCAATGTTTGAGCATGATGGGCTAGGGATAACTTCTTTTAGTGTTGATATTTTGAAAGACATGGTTGCTTGTTGATATGCTTGAGTATCTAAATTATTATGTCAAAACTAGACTATTGCTTTGAATCACATAAAATCCAAATGTCCATGCTATAAGGAAAATAATATGATATGACTTGATGAACAATACTCCACATCAAAAATTCTGTTTTTATCACTTACCTACTCGAGGACGAGTAGGAGTTAAGCTTGGGGATGCTGATACGTCTCCAGCATACCTATAATTTTTGCTTGTTCCATGCTTCTTTATTATCAATCATGGATGTTTTATAATTGTTTTATAGTCATTTTATATCATTTTTGGTACTAACCTGTTGACATAGTGCCCAGTGCCAGTTCCTGTTTTTCCATGTTTTTTACATCACAGGAAATCAATATCAAATGGAGTCCAAATGGCACGAAACTTTACGATGATTTTTTATGGGCCAGAAGAATGGCAATGGGCCCTAGTTGCACCTGGGGGTGCCCCGAGGGGGGTACAACCCACCAGGGCACGCCAGGAGGCCCTGGTGCCCAGGTGGGTTGTGCCCACCTCGGGTGCCCCCGGACCACCTCTTTGCTCTATTCAATACCCAAATATTCCCAAAAACCTAGGGGATTCAGCAGAATATTCATCTAGCCACCGCAGAGTCCAGAATCACTAGATCCAATCTAAGCACCATCACCGAGGGGTTCACCACTTCCATTGGTGCCTCTCCGATGATGCGTGAGTAGTTCTTTGTAGACCTTCGGGTCCGTAGTTAGTAGCTAGTTGGCTTCAGCTCTCTCCCTCTCTTAATCCTCAATACAATGGTCTCTTGGAGATCCATATGATGTAACTCTTTTGTGGTGTGTTTCTTGGGATCGATGAACTTCGAGTTTATGATCAGATCTATGTTTTTACATCCATGAAAGTATGTGAGTTTCTTTGATCTCTTTTATGCGTGATCTCTTATAGCCTCGTATTTCTTCTCCGATATTTGGGTTTTGTCTGGCCAACTTGATCTATTTGTCTTGCAATGGGAAGAGGTGCCCGGTAGTGGGTTCGATCTTACGGTGCTTGATCCCAGTGACAGAAAGGGAACCAACACATATGTATCGTTGCTACTAAGGATAAAAAGACGAGATCTATATCTACCTCCATATAGATAAATGGATCTTGTATGCATCATGTCATCGTTCTTATTTCATTACTCCATTTTTCCGTGAACTTAATACACTAGATGCATGCTGGATAGCGGTCGATGTGTGGAGTAATAGTAGTAGATGCACGCAGGAGTCGGTCTACTAATCTTGGACGTGATGCCTATGTAATGATCATTGCCTAGATATCGTCATGAGTATTTGAAGTTCTATCAATTGCCCAACAGTAATTTGTTTACCCACCATTTGCTATTTTTCTCGAGAGAAGCCACTAGTGAAACCTACGGCCCCGGGTCTTATTTCTCATATATTTGCCTTTGTGATCTTCTTTTTCCTTGCTTTTACTTTCAGATCTATTAAACCAAAAATAAAAAAAATATTGCTGCACTTTATTTTATTAGTGATCTATTTATCCAATCTATAACAACCTTTTTACCGTCACACACCAAGTTTTGGCGCCGTTACCCGAAAGGGATTGACAACCCCTTTAACTCATCCGGTTGCGAGGTGTCGTTATTTGTGTGAAGGGGTTGTTTACGTTGTGTTGCTTGGTTCTCCTACTGGTTCGATACCTTGATTTCATAACTAAGGGAAATACTCTACCTTCACTGTGCTACATCATCCCTCCCTCTCCGGGGAAATAACGATGTAGTTCTAGCTGCCATCAAAGGTCTACAAAAGACTACTCACGCATCATCGGAGAGGCACCAATGGACATGATGCCCCCCCCCCCCCGAGATAGTTTCTAGATTGGATCTAGTGTTTTTGGAACTTGCGGCGGCTGGAATGGATTTTCGTCCACTCCCCTAGGGTTACTAGAATGTTTGGGTATTTATAGAGTAAAGAAGTGGTCTGTGGGCACAACCCACCAGGGCGCGCCTAGGCCTCTAGGCACGCCCTAGTGGGTTGTGCTCCCCTCGGAGCAACTCCTAGGCGCTTCTCTGGCCCATCAAGTCAAGGAGGGAGTCATAGAGATTTGCAAGATACGTACGGATCTGAATGTTGCAGACCCATTGACTAAGCCTCTGTCATGAGCAAAACATGATCAGCACCAAGACTCCATGGGTGTTAGAATCATTACTATTCAATCTAGATTATTGACTCTAGTGCAAGTGGGAGACTGAAGGAAATATGTCCTAGAGGCAATAATAAAGTTGTTATTTATATTTCATTATATCATGATAAATGGTTATTATTCATGCTAGAATTGTATTAACCGGAAACTTAGTACATGTGTGAATACATAGACAAACACTATGTCCCTAGTGTGCCTCTACTAGACTAGCTCGTTAATCAAAGATGGTTAAGTTTCCTGACCATAGACATGTGTTGTCATTTGATGAACAAGATCACATCATTAGAGAATGATGTGATGGACAATACCCATCCGTTAGCTATAGCATAATGATTGTTTAGTTTTATTGCTATTGCTTTCTTCATGACTTATACATGTTCCTCTGACGATGAGATTATGCAACTCCCAAATACCGACGGAACACCTTGTGTGCTATCAAACTTCACAACGTAAATGGGTGAATATAAAGATGCTCTACATGTGTCTCCGATGGTGTTTGTTGAGTTGGCATAGATCAAGATTAGGATTTTTCACTCCGTGTATCGGAGAGGTATCTCTGGGCCCTCTCGGTAATGCACATCACTATAAGCCTTGCAAGCAATGTGACTAATGAGTTAGTTACAATATGATGCATTACAGAATGAGTAAAGAGACTTGCTGGTAACGAGATTGAACTAGGTATGTGGATACTGACGATTGAATCTCGGGCAAGTAACACACCGATGACAAAGGGAATGACTTATGTTGTTATGCGGTTTGACTAATAAAGATATTCGTAGAATATGTAGGAGCCAATATGAGCATCCAGGTTCCTCTATTGGTTATCGACCGGATATGTGTATCGGTCATGTCTACATAGTTCTCGAACCCGTAGGGTCCGCACGCTTAACGTTCGATGACGATTTGTATTATGAGGTATGTGATTTGATGACCGAAGTTTGTTCAGTGTCCCGGATGAGATCATGGACATGATGAGGAGTCTCGAAATGGTCGAGAGGTAAAGATTCATATATTGGAAGGTTGCATTTGGACATCGGAATGGTTCCGAGCAGTTCAGGCATTTTTCCGGAGTACCGGGAGGTTACCAGAACCCCCCAGGAAGTTAATGGGCCTTAGTGGGCTTTAGTGGAGAGAGGGAAGAAGGGCCACGAGGTGGAGCGCTCCTACTCCTGCCCAAACCAAATTGTACTAGGGGTGGGGGCCAAGTAGGACTCCCCCCTGGCGCGCCCATCCTGGCCGGCCTCCTGTATGCCTCCCTCCTTTATATACGTGGTCAGGGGCACCCCAATAGTACAACAGACAATCTCTTAGCCGTGTGCGGTGCCCCCCTCCACAGTTCAACACCCGAGTCATATCGTCGTAGTGCTTAGGTGAAGCCCTGCGCCGGTAACTTCATCATCACCGTCACACTTGTTTTTGTAGGGCATGTTGTGATGTGATATGGTCAAGACGTGATGAGATATAAATTGTTGTATGAGATGATCATGTTTTGTAAAAGTTATCGGCAACTGACAGGAGCCTTATGGTTGTCGCTTTATTGCACGAAATGCAATCGCCATGTAATTGCTTTACTTTATCACTAAGTTGTAGCGATAGTCATAGAAGCAATAGTTGGCGAGATGACAACGATGCTATGATGACGATCAAGGTGTCAAGCCAGTTACGATGGAGATCATGATGGTGCTTTGGAGATGGAGATCAAAGGCACACGATGATGATGGCCATATCATGTCACATATTTTGATTGCATGTGATGTTTATCCTTTGTGGATCTTATTTTGCTTAGTTCGGCGGTAGCATTATAATCCCTCACTAAATTTCAAGGTACAAGTGTTCTCCCTGAGTATGCACCGTTGCTACAGTTCGTCGTGCCGAGACACCACGTGATGATCGGGTGTGATAAGCTCTATGTTCACATACAATGGGTGCAAGCCAGTTTTGCACGTGCAGAATACTCGGGTTAAACTTGACGAGCCTAGCATATGTAGATGTGGCCTCGAAACACTGAGATAAAAAGGTCGAACGTGAATCATATAGTAGATATGATCAACATAGTGATGTTCACCATTGAAAACTAGTCCATCTCACGTGATGATCGGACATGGTTTAGTTGATATAGATCACATGATCATTTAGATGACTAGAGGGATGTCTATCTAAGTGGGAGTTCTTAAGTAATATGATTAATTGAACTTTAATTTATCATGAACTTAGTACCCGACAGTATTTGCATGTCTATGTTGTTGTAGATCAATGGCCCGTGTTACCGTTCCCTTGAATTTTAATGCGTTCCAAGAGAAAGCTAAGTTGAAAGATGATGGTAGCAATTACACGGACTGGGTCCGTAACTTGAGAATTATTCTCATTGCTGCATAGAAGGATTACGTCCTGGAAGCACCGCTAGGTGCAATACCCACTGCAGGAGCAACTCCAGACGTTATGAATGTCTGGTAGAGAAAAGTTGTTGACTACTCGACAGTTTAGTGTTCCATGCTTTACGGCTTAGAATCGAGACTTCAAAGACGTCTTGAACATCATGGAGCATATGAGATGTTCCAAGAGTTGAAGTTAATATTTCAAGAAAATGCCCAAGTTGAGAGATATGAAGTCTCCAACAAGTTCTATAGCTACAAAATGGAGGAGAATAGTTCTGTCAGTGAACACATACTCAGAATGTCTAGGTACCACAACCACTTGACTCGGCTGGGAGTTAATCTTCCTGATGATAGTGTCATTGACAGAGTTCTACAATCACTGCCACCAAGCAATAAAGGCTTCGTGATGAACTATAATATGCAAGGGATGGATAAGACTATTTCCGAGCTCTTCACGATGCTAAAGGCCGCGGAGGTAGAAATCAAGAAGGAGCATCAAGTGTTGATGGTGAACAAGACCACTAGTTTCAAGAAAAAGGGCAAAGGGAAGAAGGGGAACTTCAAGAAGAACAGCAAGCTAGTTCCTGCTCAAGGGAAGAAGCCCAAGTCTGGACCTAAGCCTGAGACTGAGTGCTTCTACTGCAAAGGGACTGGTCACTGGAAGCAGAACTGCCCCAAGTATTTGACGGATAAGAAGGATGGCAAAGTGAAATGTATATTTGGTATACATGTTTTTGATGTCACTACAAAAAAAAGACACATCCGTGACATTTTGGGCCGAACGAAATTTTTTTCTGTCATACATATGACACTTCTATGATGATAATTGTGAAAAAACCAGGTATCATCATAGATGTGCTGGGGTCCTACTTCTATGACAAAAAATCATGACAGAAAATGGGCTTTTCGTCCTAGGCGGGGCCGGAGACGCACCTGCATGACATTCTTTGGGCCGTCCATGACGGAAAAAACCATGGTAGAAGCGAGGGCGAGGAAAATATTAGGGAGTTCCCGGTTACGGTGTGTGGTCAGGGGCCGAGCAATGCGCGTTTCTGTCGTACGTACGCGTGTATGTGCGAGGCGTTGCACTCTAACCGAACCCGAGCGAGGCGTTGGGCTCTAACTGAACCCGAGCGATTGCATTGCAGGTGACGCGTTACTGAACCCGAGCGATCGATCGATCCCTTGCTGTTAACTGAACCCGAGTGATTCCTTCGCTACTGCTGCTAACTAAAGCCGATCGATGCTGCCTCTGGATGAATAGTGAGCATTGTGGGGGGGGGGGGGTTGGATGAACGGCTCCCGGTGGGGGTTTGATGAACAGGACCCCGTGGTAGTAGAGGTCGTTGCCACTGGATGAACAGTACCCTAATCAATCAAGCCGGTGGATGAACAGGACCCCGTGGAGGGCTGGATGAACAGTGGCCGATGGAGGGCTGGATGAACAGTAGCCCGTGGAGGGGTGGTTGAACAGGACCCCATGGAGAGGGCTGGTTGAACAGTAGCCGGTGGAGGAGCACGCGGTGGAGGCTAGAGGAATAGGAGCCCATGGATGAACAGTTGCAGGTGGAGGCTGGAGGAGGTCGATGGTGGATGAACAGTAGCCTGTGGAGGCAGTCGACGGTGGAGATGAACAGTATCCCGTGAGTCTCATTTTGCGGTACGCCACACCCCTCCCGATGAACAGGACCTTGTTTCGACCGTAGCGCTCCAACACAAGTCCATTTCCTCTGTTTTGCGGTACACCACACCCCTCCCGATCAACAGGACCCCGTTTCCACCGTAGGAGGTTCGTTTCCTCCATTTTGCGGTACGCCAGACCCCTCCTGATGAGTAGGATCCCGTTTCGATCGTGGCCGGTCGAACACAAGACCGTTTCCTCCGTTCTGTGGTACGCCAAGCCTCGTTTCCATCGGCGGTTCCATCTATGCCGGTTGGCTCCTGATGAACAACACGCGTTCCGTTGCCTCCAGATGACACGACGCATTCCGTTGCCTCCCCATGAACACGACGACTACGCAGTTTCTCCGTTCCAACCCAGCCATGTACACGAGCCTTGGCCGTACATATGCGCGAGTAGGTGCTCGAGACCCCACCCGTATGTACGTGCGTGGCCGTATTTTTTGGCACGTGGATGTATGTATGTGTACACGGTTTTCATGGGACAGCCTGAACTGCTATGTGGGGGCTCTACTATGACATGTGCCTCTACTTACTCGGCCATGGTTCATACTTGCAGAGAGACCGATCGACCAGTATGTACGTACACATCCCGACAAGACAGACAACGGTACGTACGCTTCGACCGGGTGGATCCCAATTGTCAGGGAGGATAAGGACGCACTTCCTTGCTTGCGAAGATATAGCTGTTGGGTCCCAGCTGTCAGGGGGGATATTTTTTTTGCCCGTAATAAGGACGCACTTCCTTGTGTGCGAAGATGTAGCTGGTGGGACCCAGCGGTTAGGGGGAGAAAACATTATTTTCAGGGTAAAAAGGAAGTAGTTGCATGAATGCGTCCATGGGCGTGGTGCGTCTCCACTATCAGCCTCTCACGTACAGTCATCTTCTGATGACTCTCGTTTGTTGACCACGTTGACCACACCATGTCGAGCGCACCAAGGCCGGCGGACGACAGCGAGGCCCCAGACTGGAATGACCCGAAGATGGGGAAGATGCGACAGTGGATTCGCAGATCGAGAGGAGTGGGAAACTTGACTGGTTCGGGTGCGCGGCAGCACTGCAGCCCACGGGACACAGGAGCAAGAACATAGGTTGAAGAAGGAGCATGGCTGTTGGATTAACATCCAATGGTCCAACTGCTAGAATCATTTGTTGATTAAGTTGACAAAGCCCTGCATACACATCTACTTAGTAGGCCCACAAGTCAGCCACCAAATCTGTCGGGTCCCAGCTATCATCGGGAGGAATGATTTTTTCGCATAACAAGGAGGCACTTGCTTCCATGTGAAGATACAGCCGGTGGTTCCCGGCTGTCAGGGAGAAGAAACAGCTTAATAAGGAGGAACTTTCCTTGCGTGCGACCATAGACCTTGTGGGTCCCAGCCTTTAGGCTCTCCACATACAATCCTCTTCCGACGACTCTCGTTTGTTGACCACGCCACGCCGAGCACAGCGAGGTGTTGGACGACGGCGAGGCCCCAGACTGGAAGTACCCAGAGATGGGGAAGACGCGACAGTGGAGTCGCGGACGGAGAGGAGTGGGAAACTTGACTGGTTAGGGTGTGTGGTGGGCCTACACTCGGCAGAGAATAACAGGAGGTGTGGAGTGGAGGGATGGCCTGGCCATCAGCGGGGTAGCGTTTCACTAAGGCGTGCAAAACAATGCCGCTGGATGCCGGAGGCTAGAGCAGGTGGTCCCGGCAGCGCTGGGGGAAGAAGATGAGAGATTGAAGAAGAATGCTGGTCATTGGATGTAAATCCAACGCCTTGCTTAGGCTTCGACCTACTAGCCCACATGTCAGCCAATCCATTTGTTTTTTAGTCCCTTTGGTGGGCTAGGTGAAACAATGAGGTAGCATCTATGCAGCCTGTTTATGTATATGGTAGAATTTATAGCCCATTTGCATTTTTTCTCGAAATCAGCGGACTTGTTGGGCTGGGTGGAAATATCATGTTGGATTGGATGGAGAAATGTTACAAAAACATAAACACATGATTGCATGTCTATTACTGCACTGGTCAGTAAAATCTTTGCAAACTTATGTACGCAATCACTAGGAGTTAAGTTGCCAAGTTATATATAAACAATTATTATTATTATTTTGTAAGAACTTTCAATTTACAAAATAAAATATCATTTTAATTTGATGAGTTAATAGGGCATTTGGTATTATTATTTTTTAGTCTAGACGTGGGATAGTTAAGTTGGTTCTAGGGAAAAGTACATGGAGAAAACTCAGTTTACATCAAAAAAGAAAGTGGGGAGAAAATTCACATATAGGATTAATGATAACGAAAAATAAAGGAAGTGGGAAGGTCTATAAAATGGTTGGACGAACGACAGGTTTAACAGAACCTTATGTTGTTCGCCCAACCATTTTATAGACCTTCCCATATGTCTGTGTGGGAGTAGAGGGATGGACTAGCCAATGCCATAGCCTATGATGGCCAGCCGATGTATAGGAAGAGGACGAAAGATTGAACAAAATAAAGAAATACAAGTGGATAGGTGGTTGGTCCCATATGTCTGTGTACGAGATCTGCTGGGTCCACCTGAGAAGGGAAATATGTTGGGAGGAAGGAGATTCAAAGCACGGCAGCCGAGTGAACTAGTTTTTTTTAACGGAGGAGTGAACTAGTTACATACATAAGCAAATGGCCACTAAAAAAGAAAACAGGTTAATGGGTTCTTAAAAGAAATATTTCAGACAAAACAAATAATTATGACACATAGGCTAATGCATGAAACACTCAGATGATAAAGATGCTTATAAACAGATAAAGTACAACATCTAGACCTCCCTGGCACGCTTGATCATGACGCTGCCGCTGTCCGTGTACTCATTGGTTACGGGAAGCAGACACGCCCTCATGTCCAAGATCCTCATGTACATGTCGTAGCATGTGTATCAAGGGTCCTTGGTATCATTGTCTGCTTTCATGTTGGCATATCAAGGGTCGATGATGGCCTCGGCGAGGTCAACCACGGAGTCCTTCTCCTGCCCGTTGCGATGATCTTGTATTGCTTCAACAAGCTTGTTGCACCAGATGGCCGAATCATCGCATTCTTCCTTCTCTTCACCGTAGCGAAGGTGCAGCCGGCGCTGCCGATGAAACGGGCGAATGCTCCAGAACCTCTGATAGCCCTACAGTAGTGGTACACGAGAACCTCGTCCCGCACACATACCTGGGCGACGGTGATCCGCTTGTCCCTGTCAGGAGAAGAATGGATGGGCACAAGGTCTAGTCCAACAACCTTGTGCTTTCTCGTCCTGTAGGTACTGCTTGAACTCGGCGAGGCAGAGCTTCACCGAGTCCGGATCGTTGGTGTACATCACATTCAACTTGGTGCAGCCATAGGACTAAATGAGGAACTCAAAGGGGAACTCCTTGCTAAATTCCATATCCAGCAGGCTCACCCCTCGGATCGCCATTGGAGTCTCTTCAAGTGAACGAGTGGGTAGGCGGTGGCAGCTCGTTTTTCAGCTCTTCGGGAACTGGATTCAACAGTAAACTGAGTGTGTACAGGAGACAACAGTTAATACCCCTCCCTCGCTCGCTGCATGCCTGGCAGAAGATGCACCCTCGGCGCATTCAAATGCCTCCATTAAGAAACCTACTCCGGCCACATGTCGGTTCATGAGCGGGTCTGTATTGGTACTGTAATAACAAGAGTTAGTGGTCACTTTACTTACATTTAATAAGCTTTAAAATAAATTTATACTTAAAATAAGCAATGCATTGTCTCGTTCTATCAGTGCCACAGGATCAACATGCACAAGAATTAGAATTAGTATTCTCAAGACGCACATGATCAACACATTTGTCGCACTTCCCCACAGATAATACTACCCAGTTTGAACTGTTTGTTATGGTGGTTGTCCTCTGCATCATCATGCCGTGTTTCCCAGCTTGCAAGATTCAGAACCAACAAATAAGATCCAAATAATAAGTACAACAAAGATGCCTACACATCTCATTGATTCCCAGCTTGCAAGATTCAGAACCAACAAATAAGATTCAAATAATAAGTACAACAAAGATGACTACACATCTCATTGATTCCCAGCATGCAAGATTCAGAACCAACCCATTAGAGCCTTTTGATAAAGTGAATATCGGGATTAAATCCATCTTGGCTAGCCATGTCATACAACCGAAGAACTTGGCGAATGCTCTTACTATCACAACATCTGTGGTTGAGTATTCTTGTTTGCAGAACACAAATAAGAAGAGCATGATTACAATAATAATGGCACTCCTTGAACTCAACCTCTAGCTCCGCTTGGATGAATCCTACATGGAGTTCCATGATTCAATTCATGCACCCTTTTCTGCAGTTCACCTAAAATGAAGCAAAGATTGGATCATTCAGCTAGCAAGAAGTACTTGCTCTCGTGAGCTGGCAGGTGCTTCTTTAGTAGTAGCACTAAAATTGTGGAACATTAAGGTTGGTTGTCCGGCTCATGTAATGTGCAACTATAATTTGCTTATCCTTTTGTGCAGTTCCACTAAAATAAAGTGCCATTGTGGTGACAGTGATAGCTCATCTTGCAAAGGCTAATAAAATGTTGCACGAGATTACCAGCAGAATTTGACGGAGATTTTGGAAACTCCAATCACCATTTTGTGCAGTTCCACCAAAATTGAGAGATGTTGCCCACGTGACATTCTAGTCGAACTGCACAAGACACTCATTCCAAAAAAAGTGTTTTGTGCAGTTCACCAAAAGGTCACGATAGCAACAAGGTGAAATGGATATCCCTATCTGCACAAAAAGATAGAAGGTAAACAGTTGCTGGTCAATAAGAATATACAAAACATACACGAAATGAAAAGAAGCATCTTAATTATGTTCATGGCAATCACGCAAGGACAATAGAAATTTTGAAATGTCAGCAATGCTTCATGTTACCAGAAGCATTACAATCAACAATGACATTCGTCAAATATGGGATTACTTTAATGGTGGCATTGCTTGTTTACCAGATACAGTAAATCAACATCAGCTAAAGAGTTGGTTTAAGGGCATGGGACCGTGGGGACACCAGGACACTCAGCAGCGTAAGGGAGCAACTTACTTATCATACTGGGGAAAATAGCAGGAGTACCATTTGTAACACGGTTTAATTGCATCATATCACTGGAGGCATTAGATTAACAATAACACTGGTTAGACATGTCCTTAAGCTAACAGTGTGATCTCTTCATTTTACATGCACCCTTACATTAATAACAGCAAAAGGTTGGTATAAGGACATGCGACAGTGGACGCATCAGCACAATGTACCTATAAGGAGGCATAAAGTGGTGATGCTGAGTTTGTTCATGCTTTATGAGGGCAGCAAATCTAATCCTGGAGACCTTTTACTATGTGAGGGCAGCAAATCTAATCCTGGAGACCTTTTACTATGTGAGGGCAGCAAATCTAATCCTGGAGACCTTTTACTATCTGAGGGCAGAAAATCTAATCCTGGAGACCTTTTACTATGTGAGGGCAGCAATTCTAATCCTGGAGACCTTTTACTATGCGAGGGCAACAAATCTAATCCTAGACATACTCTGTTGACTTGTCCACCAGCCACCACTTTGTATCCTTTTTTCAACCAATAATAGATCTGTTCCTTATCCAGTTTGTAATGTGTTTTCCCGTTATTTCCCTTTTCAACCAAGCGACCGGTTGGGTATCTAGTCTCTACTACTTTCACCATATTATTTCCTCTTTGAATCAAGTCCTAGATTCATGCTACAACTTTCCCCCCTTTCTTTGTTGTTTGAACCAAGTCCTAGATTCGAATGCATGAAGTAGCTTTACCTCTAATAATACTAAAATTTAGGTGGCTTTGGAAGAGCTGATGGGAGTAGAAAAAGATGCACATGCAGACACGTGGGGAGCTGGGGCAGGAGAGCAAGGCCGCTTTCGAAGAACTTATACCTGAGGGTCGTCGGGATGTCGGCGGCGGCAGGTCGGATCTACGCAAAATACGGCAGGGAGGAAGAAGGGTCGGAGGACCTCCCGAGCCGGCGCTGTGTCGGAGAGAACGACACGGGGAGAGGATGGGGCCCCTCCGGTAGCTGGGGGTTTCCTCCCTTGCCGGCGATGACCGCGTGAACGATGCACCTAGTCCTCTACACACACCAGCCGAAGGGATCCGGCCGGATCTGTGACCAGCGGTCAGCAAAGAGAAAATGTCCCTACCGCTGTCTTGTTTAGATTTGGAGAGGATGAGAGAATGAAGAGATCAACCCTGGTAAAGCAAGCGCTCAGGCCCCTGCATACATATATAGTGGAGTGATTATCTTTTTCTGTCCACAACAAGCGTTTCAATTTGTGTACGTGGCATTAAAGAAAAGAAACTCTCTATTTAAGGTGACTAACTGTACGACTCCTACTTACTACTAGTAGTACTAGTATTGTTCACTTGTGCTCCCCGGCCCTCCATTCATTGAACAACCCCACGGGTGAATAAACATACATGGGGGCTGTTTGGTTCTATGCCTAACCATGCCACACTTTGCCATACAATGTTTCCACACTTGCCTAAAGTTAGTTCTTCAAAATGAGAGCCACAAGTTGGCAAGCCTAAGGGAATCTTGCCACACTTTTTGAGTGTATGTGATGTGGGACCCTAGTGTGGCTTGCCTAAGGTGTGGCTTAAACCAAACACCCACCCATGTTGGTCAAACTTGCCTAACCTTAGGTGTGGCAACCTTAGGCAAACTTAGTCTCAAACCAAATAGCCCACCTCCGTTCCGAATTACTTATCGCGGGTATGGATGTATCTAGATGTATTTTAGTTCTAGATACATCCCTTTCCATGACAAGTAATTTGGAACAGAGGGAGTAGTATTTATATAGAACAAACAATCTCGAACTATTTTCGTGTAGTTAAAAGTTGAGGGCGGGGCTTTTCCCGGGAAGTACGCGCGATAGTTTTCGCGTAGGCAGTTTGACAGAGTGGCGAGGAGGGTGAGCGAGTAGCGGATTCAACTTGCACTTACTGCTGGAAATGTCGGGATGTGCAATTTTACGGTGCGTTACTGCTGGAAAGACTTGTGATATGACTACTCACTATAGTCATGAATTACTGGCGGTACGACCAGGGTGATGCCCCCCTTCCGTTCCGCACTCTAATCTGGTGCATGACATGTCAACCTAGATGTTGGCTCTCCCACATGTCGGCGAAGTACGTAGTAGTAAGAAGGAGCAAAGAATCATGCGGTATATACTAGTCACATTGGAGGAGTGTGAACCACGGCAGCCCAGTGAACCAGCAGTAGAAAACAATGTGCTGATATGGCCATAAAAACAATGTGCTACGGCCCAGACTGTAGCATGTACAGTACTACTCCATGGAGGGAGTACTATACTAATAAAACATTAAGGCCACGAGGCGATGCAGTGCTGGTTATAGGAGGCAAGAAGAGATGCATCCATCGACGACGTCCACCTCCTCGACTCAGGGCGCCGGCCCACCGAACGGCAGCTAAGTAGCAGCGGCTTTCGTGGCCAGGTTGACGTGCTTCTGAACAATGGCATCCAAAGATTCCAGCCGCTGGAAGAAGGCCAACGTCTTTCTGTCCTTGCTGGCCTTGTAGTGGCCTATGTGGACGATTTCCTCGTAGACGTGGATGTGCAGGTCGACGGTTTCTTGCATGGCGAGGCGCTACGGGGCTAGCGCGGCCTCGAGGTGCACATTCTTTGTCGCGACCTCCGGAACATGTAGGGCCACTAGGGCTTGAAAGAGTTCGTCACCATGGAGGCCGATGAGGGTGGCAGGCAATGAGGAGCCTGGGCGCGCGGGCTAGAGCAGTACAGCAAGGTCGTCCGCGCGCTTCTTGACGGCGGTGAACTTGCGGATGGAGTTAACCATCATGTCATCCATGTGAGAGGCGAAGCCGGCGTCGGCGAGGGCTATGATGCTGGAAACGTTGTGCGGTGCGGGGCCGCAGGCCGGTGCCATGGATGATTTGGCACAGCTGTCTGCCGCTCGCGTCCATTGCCTCCATAGGTGCTTGTGGCTTCTGGTCACTTGGTCTTGGATTGGAGTGAGCAGTGTTGCGCAGAGACTAGGAGTAGATGGATTGGAGTGGTGGGGCGCTTTTATATGAAAATCCAAACTATGTTGCATTCACATCGTGCTGGCTCTATTCTGCTTCTCCAATTAATTCCCTCTGCATGTAACTGAGGATGCATCATTGACCGTTCAACGTATCGGGAACCGCTACCCTCTCCCTCCTTGGCAATGGCATTCAAGCACCTATGGAGGTGACTGCCGCTCGCGCTTATCGCGTGTCAGGAGACGTTCCCGTCGACAATGAGGTGCCTATGGTGACTTAGTAAATTTCAAGATGATAGTACTAGTATACTCAATATTGTGCACCGTGACCAAGGCGGAGAGGAAAACGAGAGGACTACGTATTTATTTACGGTGTAGATTCACTCATTTTGCTCCATATGTACTCCGTCTCGGTGTAGTCTAGTCACTTGTTGAAATCTCTAGAAAGGCAAATACTCCTTTATGGTTTATAGGGCTATACTAGCAAGTACTACAATAGTGGGCTCACATAGCAATTTTGTCTCATGCAAGAGCCTGGCTATATGCGTGCTCCAAGGTTCGCAACTGCCAAGTTCGGGTTGCGCTTGGCTCTTCACCTCTTCAAGAAGACGAACAATGATGTTACTACTACTTCTACAGTATCGAATCCACTGCTGCATGTCCGTCCACCGTGTGCGGGAGGGATAGCTTGTTGTATACTTTATATTTGCTGCAACCTCTAACATTTACCCCACCACAAATTAAAATATACATTCATGTCTTGACCAGATGAGCGTGCAAACTACAATCACCAGGATGACAGGTAGGGCCAGAAGATTATTTTAATAAAAAAATCATGGAGCCGACCCCAACAATTTTAAGCTTACAGGCACGGTACATGCTATCCTAGACTACTCTACACATGAAACTGCCACACGAGCGTCCGGGCTATGGCCCTTGGCTCTTCACCTCTTAGGGAAGTCGAACAATGATGGAGTACTACTGTAGTGGAGGAGTACTATAGTATGCTTTTGGCCATCTGACACCGATTGAACTACTGCATGTCCACCGCGTGCGGGAGGGAGAGCGTGTAGCGAACAGAAGCTTCTCCTAGTCTTGCCAGCCACCACGCTCATGGGCGAAGGAGGGACGCAGCTTCATTGACTTACTGCTCATGCCTTTGCATGTATGACAGGTGGGCCCAACAGGTGGGTGCCCCACCTGTCATGCAGCCAAAGGCAGGTGCGTGAGGGAGAGGGCATTGTAGTAATCAAATTTCTCGGTCTTGTACGAGTTGACGCGACACATCAAAGCACTGCACTCGATATATTTCAATAATTTGTGTTTACCGATGCATTAATTGCAACGCATGCATGCATGCCATGACTCTCCTTTTGATACTTGCATGTGTTGATTTAATGCACCTTGAAGTAGTATGAATACGTGACGGTAAAGCTTTGTAATGCCCCAGCCCTAATAAAGAGAGAGATGGTTGTCTGCGGGGAGGGCGAGATCATGGAGATGGAATAGGGCCGGATCATGGACCTCTCTATGGTCTCGATGGACCTCACCTTGCTCCACTGCCCCTTGTGCCTCCGCCCCTTGAAGCCTCCTGTGTATGAGGTTCGAATACACCTTGTCCGTTCGGCTGATCGAGCAAGGTGCATGTTTCTTGATTGATGTGTTGTTCGATTGATTTGTGCAGTGCAAGGGAGGGCCCCTGGCCTGCGCGGACTACCGCGTCGAGTGCCTCGGGAACTAGCGGCAGTGCCAGAAGTGCGAGCGCGGCGGTGGCTTCGATGTGCGGAACACAGCGGTGGACGCCGTTCTCTCCTTGGTGAGGGTGGAGTGCTCGCACAAAGGTTGTTGGCTCTACGTCACTTACCACAAGCTCGCCAATCACCAGAGTGTGTGCCCGCTCGCGCCTTGCAAATGCTTGTGCCCGTCAACGGCTACGAAGGCCCACCGTCGGTGCTCTCCCACCACATCAGCACCATGCATCCCATGCCCGCGCACAAGATCCGGTACGGCAAGGTGCTCCGGCTGCAAGTGCCACTGTCAGAGCCATGGCTCTTGCTGTTCACGGAGGAGGACGGCCGCGCATTTTTCTTGGTCGGCGGCATGCTCGACATCGGCGCACCTATCGCTTTGTGTCAGTCGTCTGCATCAGAGCGTAGTTGTCCCCACTGCCGCACTACGTGGCCAAGCTACGGGCGAACGGCCCGCCGGGGGAGCCCAAAGGCAGGACCGACGCTGTCAAGGTGGAAATGGAGGTGGCAAGCAGCAAGGATCCTGGCGACGTCGCCATGCATGAGCTGGCCTGCTTCACAGTTCCGCCCAAGCTGCTGGCCGAGGCTAAGCTGGTGTCCCTCGACATTCACATTGACATGCTCACGCCCTAAATGATTCTACAGTGCCTTCTGTTTATCTTAGTAATATGCTAATATAGGGGTTAGCTCGGTCTACTTTAGCTTAAGAGATGGTGGGCTTTGGTGGCGATGCAGCAATTACTTCGACAACAGATCAATAGTTAAAGTAATTTTTAGCAGTCGAACGGATATTTTGTGTCTGTTGGATATAAAGATCCTTTGGGTAAGAAGTATAACTGCTTATAAGAAGTAAGTATAACAGCTTGTATGCTTGTTTGTTCAGGAAGTGTTGCATACTTGTGCGAGTTGACGCGACACATCAAAGTAGTACTCCCTCCTTTTCGGTTTATATGGCTTATCTCAACTTTTTTGTTTTTCCAATTTAAAGGGCTCATCTCCATCTCATTTTTAGTTTCCAATGAGCATTAAATCTTTGCATGCAAGAATTAAAAAGGAACACACCAATGCATGCAATGTTCCTACTCATCTAGTGGCCAAGTATGCATGCACTGTAATTAATCCAAATTAATGCATGAGTTCAATTGGGGTAGTTTTGTAAAGTACGAGATACATTCCTCCACTCACAAAATGCCTTGGTTGATGAGATTTGAGATGTGAGCCCTATAAACTGGAAGGGAGGGAGTACTACTACTAGTAGTACTCCCTCCGATCCTAATTTCTCTACGCATAAGGCTGGTCATAGTGGGAGTAACATAGGTGATAACATCACACTTATCTAAACAAAATAGATGATGTGGCATGTAATTAATGAAGAAATAGAGGCATGTGGTAACATAACTAGTTACTGTAACATCACAAATATCAAAAAAAGATGAGTCTACAACCTAACAAATGGAGTGATGCATGACACAACACATACTGTCTGTTACTACCCACTGTGGAGGTAGTAACATAGACTTGTAACATGTGCATGTTACTACTCTAAGTTACTCCACACTGTGACTAGTCCAAGTTGAGGCACGAATGCCAAGGAGGGCCTGATTGTGTCTATACTTGGACAACTCACCCGACTGCAGACGCACCAGGCAAACGAAGCTCGTGTCGTGTTGGTGCCATCTGCGGCCCGCACATTAACCAAAACCTTGCACCTCCATCTTAGCCTCCGCATTTTAAACTTCTCAATCTCAAGACCAAGGTTGCAGGACGAGGCTACCAGCGTCATCCGGCAATTGGGGGAGGGCAATGCAAAGCTCCTGCCTAGTGCGGCCTGCTGAGGGCGAAGATCGCCGGCAGGGTGAAGTAGGCGGAGGAGAATGTTGCCTTCTTGCAGAGGACAGACATCATCGTCAAGAAACTTGTGGACGAGAATGCCATGCTCTACATCGAGCGCGAAAGGCTGGTGGAGGAAGCACGGGATGCTACCAAGCAGCGTATTAAGGACATGAAACTGATGAAAGAGATCATCGCTGCTCGCCACGAGAACTAGTCTCCGCGACCTGCAGTGCATAAAGAAAGTAGAGATCAGCGAGCCAAATCGTTGTATGCGTCTTCCTTCTTCTTTTGCCCTTGTGTATTTCGGGCATAGCCTCATGTGTCTTTTTTAATTATCTTCTTAATTATGTAAGACAATTATTATCCACTCTCGTCGTCATTATATATATATTCATCAGTCTTGATATAAGTCGCAGTAGATGCTATATTGGTCCATTGGATCTTACATCAAGATCCGTGCAAAATTTTCTTTTCAAATTTTCCTTTTTCTCTCTTAAATATCAATCGAGTGAGACATAGCCACGCCATTAAACAGAGGCTCGGGTCCATTAATAGAGACCTTGGGAGAGAGGTGGATGGCAGATGGTGGTCAAAGGGCTCTCCTCCCGATAAGCACGCGAAGGGGTCTAATCGCACGCCTCCCGTACTCAAATAGCTACTCTGCATGGCGCCTCCTAGCTAATAAAAAGGGGGAGGCATGGCAGCACGTAAATGGTAAATAGAACGCCCATGGTTTCAACAATACTTGTGTTTCCGATTGTAACGTGACAGCACTTGTTCCAGAATGACTTTGTTGATTTTTAATGTGCGCGCCTTCGCAAATCGGACAGCAAAATTACCACAACATGTTGGTGCCATGTCATGACACCAAGCCAAGTTTCATGATTTCCATGCGTGTTTTGGATTTACGTGAATTAAAAAACCTAGTTTCTCAATGTTTCCAGCCGAGCCACAACGCCCAGATGTTTGAATTTCATTCCCATTTCTTGCATGGGACCTAGAAATTTACCCGAGGACACACATGTGATTTTTCAACCAGCTTTGGTGCACTGGAGCATGTGCTTGTATTTCAAATTTGAATTATGCACACAAAGGTGACACGTTCCCTCTCAGAACCACGAGCCTTCTTGAGAGAAGCTCCGGTTTGCAAGAAACATATACCAAAACTTGTTCCTATTCTGCCATTTTTTTACCACAGCATGGTAGTACCATGACATGACACCAAGCCAAGTTTCATGATTTTCAAGCGTGTTTTGGATTTACAAGAATTTTAAAACCAAGTTTCTCAATGTTCTCGGCCAAGCCACGATGCCCAGATGTTTGAATTTCATTCCCATTTCTTGCATGTGACCTAGAAATTCACCTGAGGACACACATGTGAAGTTTCAACCAACTTTGGTGCACGGAAGCATGTGCTTGTAGTTCAAATTTGAATTGTGCACATGAAATGACCAGAAACTCAACTAATGTATAAAAAAGGCCAAACAAACCCGAAATATTTCCAAAACTTAACAGGGCACTCATGTAGTTCTATGTTGCCTCTAAAGAAACTCAAGGGGGTAGCGTATATTATTTCGCACTCAAAGGTGACATGTTCCCTCTCAGAACCACGAGCCTTCTTGAGAGAAGCTCCGGATTGCAAGAAGCTTCTACCAACATTTGTTCCAATTCGGCCAATTTTTTTACCACAGCATGGTAGTACCATGACATGACACCATGCCAAGTTTCATGATTTTCAGGTGTGTTTTGGATTTACATGAATTTTAAAACCAAGTTTCTCAATGTTGTCGACCGAGTCACGACTCCAAGATGTTTGAATTTCATTCCCATTTCTTGCATGGGACCTGGAAATTCAACCAAGGACACACATGTGATTTTTCAACCAACTTTGGTGCATTGGAGCATGTGCTTGCAGTTCAAATTTGGATTATGCACATTAAATGTCCAGAAACTCAATTAATGTATAAAAAAGGCCAAACGAACCCGGAATAATTCCAAAATTTAACAGGGCACTCATATAGTTCTATGTTGCCTTTGTAAAGAAAATCAGGGGGAGGCAGCGTATATCGTTTCGCACACGAAGGTGACACGTTCCCTCTCGGAACCACGAGGCTTGTTGAGAGAATCTCCGGTTTTGCAAGAAGCTTATACCAAAACTTGTCCCAATTCAGCCAAAAAATATACATATGAAAACAGGGTTTAGATTATCCCGAACATCTCGCTACCTAGACCAATGTACTCTGATCTGAATTCAACATAAAATGGATACAAATATTTGAATTGGAGATCGTATGGTATATGTAGTTCATAGTGAAATATGATTACTGCTATATGCATGTTTTTTTGTTATCAAGATAATATTTAAATTATTGTATAACTTGACAACAATCATATTCAAATAAGGAAAATTGATTCAAATGTAGTCCATATGGTAGACAATAATATATATGTTCATAGGGTGGAGTAAAATGTTCATATATGATGGAACATCAAAATGTAGGACTACATCCATTATAAACCGCAAGGTCACCTAATGATATATTCGAATTCAACATAACGTGGATTCAAAAACTGAATTTCGAGATCCTGTCATTTGTAATCATATAAAAAGGGACATGACTCTTTCTGTTGGTGGGAATTAATTTGTTTTTTGTTGTTGTTGTTGAGGGAAGTGCGAATTGATTTGGTATTGTACACGGTAATCTTGTTCTCTCGATTTTTATTACATTTTTCTTGTAGTTTTTTCAATGACATCTATAGCAATATAGTAAAAGGGGACATGACTCTCTTGTGTCCTGTATGAATTTTTTTTGTACACATTAAGTTTGTTCTACCGAACAAGGAATCCACACCTTGTTATCCCGAAATTTTCAAGCTCGGATATCTTTTGTCTCATCTGCTTTGAAACTCCCGCCTCTTCAACCCGCGCCGCGCCTTGTTATCCCGAAATTTCGACCCGCGCGAAAACTCCCTCCTCATCTGAAATCGGTCCCGCAGCCCAGACACGCGAAATCCCCCTTCTACCCCTCAGTCGGAAATGCCAGCTCAACGCCGCGGTGTCAAAACCAGTGGGGGTATGCTGTTAACTTACCCTACATTTCAGACAAGCACATCCCTAAGCCATGGCTCCCCCTACCTTCCCCTTCGCCCCCCAATTGTACACCGAGGCCGCGAAACCCCACGCTCCTCCATCGGCCTCCCGACCGCCGCCCAGCCGAAGACTCTTCCCCGACGATGTCGTCCACTGCAACATCTCGTCGTCCCTCGTCGGCCGCACCAGATGAGGATCCACCGTCAATCTCGTCGTCCCACCGGATCAGCCGCCCCGTCCTCCACATCCAAGGAGTTGCCCCGATGTTCGCCTCGTCTATCACACCACCTCCATCCCCATAGCGCCATCTTAACCTGCCCCATAGGAACCGCAGCACCCTCACCAATTTCTCCGATGAAGCCGAGGCCCACTTGGCGCCACCAAGGAGGTTCTGCACTCACTGCTGCATTTTATCTTTTATTTGATCTCACGGGGCTGCCGGTGCTCGATACCGAGCAGACATGGCGGGTCTCCATCGACGGTGCCGTCATCGGCCACTTCATCCACGGCGTCTCTCCCCCATGAAATTGCTTCCTTGGCGGCGACTTTCACACCGGCACTAGCTGCAGCTGCTCCAGCTCTCGCTCGCGTTGCTGCTGCTGCTGCTCCGGCTCTCGCTTGCGTTGCGGCTCTTTTCTTGCTGTCGGTCGCGCTGTTGCACTGCTCTTGCTTTCGTTCATGCTGCTGCTCTTCTCTGTTATTGCTGTCGGTCGCGCTGCTGCTCCACTCTTGCTCTTGTTCATGCTGCTGCTCTGCTCTTGGTCTCACTCGCGCCGCTGCTGCTGCACGACCTCCGGCAGCTACATGAGTTGCTGCTTTAGCACTCACTTGCGGTGCTGCTGCACGACTTGCTGTCTGCTAGTGTGTTCTCTGCTAGAGTGTTTGCTGATTTAGATCACCGCTTCTCTGCTACTAGTGCTGATTTAGTTCACTGCTTCACATGATTTACATCTAGCACTTTTTGATGTTGTATTTACATCATCTATTGCAGATGATATTAGAGTCCCACTTCAGATTAACATTGTCTGTCTTGTCCTGTTTCAGCCTCGCCGTCGTACACCTCATTGGAGCTGCTCCAACGATGGAACCGTCCATCACAGCGGAGCAGTACCCTCGGCGCCATTCCAGAGGCCTCGGATCTTCTTCCGCGCCTCCGACAGACACACTAGCATCACCATCCTCCACATCCAACCCAATGATGCTGAGGTCGACAAGGCTATGCCAAAGAGGTTGTACACTTGTTGCATCACTTTGTTACTCTGCATTCATGTCGGCCCCTCAGGGATCCTTTGCTATGGAACTACTATGGTACTACTATTTGTGCATTTGGTTAGAAGGAGTGGAGCAAAGCAAAACTGGAGGATTTTTTCCTTTGGTGTCTCTTTCAAAGAAAAAATGTAGGAATTTTAATATCCACTTGGACGCCCTTTTCAAATTAATATGCATGAAGAACATGACTAATTGCATTACTGGCATAATAAGATTCTTATTTTTTCATTTTCACATGGTTTGACTTTAATTTGACCATGTTTCTCCATTCCTATATTCTTCCAATTCATGTGAACCAAACATCCAGGTTGACAGAAATCCTATATTTCCAAATGCTCTATTTTGCACGTGCATTCCTATCCTATTCCTGTGTTTTTCGTGTCCCTGTGTTTATAGAATCCTCCAATTCTAAGGAGCCCTTATAGATTTACTTCATTTTTAGATAGGCGTGAAAGAAAACTCTGTGTGTTATGTCCTGCTCCTACCGTGCCATCATCCACCCCACCTGAGGTGCACCATCGACCGAAGCATTCACTGCAGCAGAGATTCCCCCTGTAGACTTTCTTTCGCCGCCTTAGATCATCTTCCCCATTGCTGGCAGCCACGCCAACTGCATTACCATCATCGACTAAGCAGATGAACGTGAGGACTACATAGTTCCGGAAGAGAGGTCGCAGTCTTTTGTGTTTGCTTACATTATACATTGGTTATTATTACCTGCTACTTTATCGTTCAAACATGAGTTTTAAAATGCCGGTGGGTCTCATATCGAGGTAGCAACGAATAGTATCTGTCTACTATTGGTTCATCTAGGGTCTTCTATGTGGTTCATGTTGGGTGGGCAACAAACAATAGATGATCCATTCTCTATCTTTTTAAAACTGAAGCTATAATCTACCAGCTATCATTAGTTTTGGATCTATCCACTCGTTTGCTACCATCAGTCTTGATTTTTGCATGCACCCCTTAGGCCTTACAAAATCTAACTATTTTTTTATTATGCATGTCAGTTATTGTACACAATCGTACTGAACATGTAAAGAAAAAGAGAAGACCATTGCATGGGAATATAATGTCATGCAGACGCCACTCCATGGTGGGCGAAGTGCCCCCCCCCCCCCCGCCATTCCAAATTGTATTCCAGATGAAGATAACTGTTTAGATGGGGATTCAGAGGGAGCCGGCCACTCCTATTTACCACCTGAGGTGTTTGCTCTAACCTGGCATGCTGATGTCGGTCATATCATGCATATGGCTCCTCACATTGCTTACATTATACATCTTATATGTCATCAGCTTAGTTTAGATTTGCTTTGTGTGAATGCCACCTGTTTGGTTTCTATATCATACTCCCACCGTTCCTAAATATTTGTCTTTTTATAGATTTCAACAAGTGACTACATACGGAGCAAAATGAGTGAATCTACACTCTAAAATATGTCTATATACATCCGTATGTGGTAGTCCATTTGAAATCTCTAAAAATACAAATATTTAGGAACGGAGGGAGTATATGGGAATTATGCAATGCCATCTTCTTTAGTCAGGCATCATATACGTGAATCATGCAATGTCATCCTCTTTAGCCAGTCATCGTATATGTGAATTGTATTGTGCCATGTTTTTTTCATAATGTATTCCATTTGTCAACAATGTTTATACATTCATCTAATCTTCATGTGCCTCAGCCATTTGAGTCGGTCATAGGAAAATCTAGAGTGAAAATAAGGTCTTCTGAGCAGTCAGTGGTACCTATTGATGCATATTTCTTGTTTGTTCCAGATAGCTCCTCAGAGGAGGATTCAGAGACAGATGACCAATCGTATCCCCCCCCCCAAGGTGCATGCTCTAACTTGGCAGGGTTATATTGTTCATGTCATGCATATGGTGTCTTGCATTGCCATGACATCTGCTTAGATTAGACATGCTTTGTGTGAATGCCTCCTGTTTGCTTTCTATATCAGATATGTGAATTATGAAATGCCATGTTTTTCAGCCAGTTATCATATATGTTAATTATGCACCGCCATGTAGCCATGCATCATATATGTGAATTATCTCATGCCATCTTTTTTTCATTACGTATTCCATTTGTCGACAATCTGTGTATATTGAACTACTGTTCATGTGTATCAGCCATTTGAGCCGGTTATGGAAAAATCAGGAGTGAAACAAGGTCTTCAGAGTAGGTAATGGTATATGTTGAAGCATATATATCGATGGTTACAGGGAGCTCCTCAGATGAGGATTCAGAGACAGATGACCAGTCCTATCTCCCACCTGAGGTGTATGCTCTAAGTTGTAATGTTTATATTTCTCATATCATGCATATGGTGTCTTGCATTGCTTAGTTTAGACATCATATGCACAAGATTGAATTCCACCTGCTTAGTTTAGAGATCATACATGCGAGTGCGAGCTGCTTAGTATATGAATCAATTATGTCAATTGTATCATGCCACCCTGTATAATTAGACAACATGTATGTGAATTATTTCATCCCAACCTATTTTAGAAAGACATCATATAGTTTTGTCATGTCATCCTGTTTAGATACTCATCATATGTTGAATTATGCCATTATATCCTGTTAAGTTATCCATCATATATCTGAAACTGTGTCATGCTATCTTGTTTAGTTAGGCATCATATATGTGAAATTGGGTCATGCTGTCTTGTTTGGTTAGACAACATATATGTGAATTACCACATCTGTCTATCATACAATGTCTGAACGTTCAATTTCTTTTCTTGTTTATCAGCCATTTGAATTGGAGGGGGTGATGGCAGTATCAAAGGGAGCAAAAACCCGTTCTTCACAAAATACAGTGCTACCCGTTGATGCAGATAGAACCATGGTTGTACAGGCTCACAAACTAGCCCCACCACACATAATCGAGACTCTTCCAGATTGCACACTCATACCGTTGGGCAGAGAACCAGCTACAACCCATCTAACCCCAACCCCAGCGGATAGTAACCCACTTCTAGTTGACAAAGCACCATGTACACCACAGAGTACCCCCACATGAGCAGTTTGTAAAACAACTGCAATGCCCAAAGCACAAAGACCACCATAGTGAACCCAAACTCCACGTTTAAAGCAAAAGAGCAACTGTTCTCAGGTCAGATTTCGTAGCTATGGTCCATACTCCTTTGTTGTTGCATCACTATATTTACTCATACCAACTAATTTCGAATTTGAAGGATCCAATTGAAACTCCAATGGCGCAACATCTATGTTTTAAACCTATTTCTTTAACTGGATTGATGTTCTAACTTCTTGCTCTATGTTGATTTTAGTTTCAGTTGTATAAATAGTTATGTTCTCATGTGATGCACATTACAAGTGTTGCCAACGCTATGTAGTTTCTCACACTTATATTCTGTCTATGCTACTGTGTCTTAAAAATATATGAGTTGAATTGTGTCTCTATCTTGATTTGGCAACACAAACTAGAATGATATGGACAATACAGTGACCATACTACATAGATATATGTTTGTTTCATGTTGTTATCCTGTCCACCTTACTACTGAACCGGTTTACCAAAATGAGTTTCGTCTACTACATGCTAAACCTGTGATGTGTCTGCTTGTTTCTCGTGTAGTATGCAAACAGAATACTGGAGAAGAGCACCCCACTATGCAATGGTAGAGAAAGTAATGCAGATAAGGTTCAAGATAGTGCGACAGCCCTGTTGGTCTCCAAGAAAGGTGATAAAAACGATCTTGTAGATAGTGAGAAAACCACACGGTCCTACGTTGATGTAGTGTTCGAGTTACTGGCCAGTACCGCTGGCACAAGCTCTTCGAACTCGCTGCCTGAATCACTTCGGCTTCTTCAGTCTCAGCTACAAGCTGAAAGGCATCAGTCAGCTATGCTGCGGCAAGAAGCCGAAGGACTGAGGAAGTCCCTGCAGAATTCAGATGCATACTTTCTTGTGCAACAACAAGTGCTAGAGGATTTAAGCGCCAAACAAGAGAAACTTAATAAGCTTGCGAAGCATCTTGCCAGCATTATGGGTACCCAGGATATTGTTTCTTGAGCTCTTCTGAAGTGGTTTCAGTTCTGGACTTGTTTTGCTACGGCGTTTATTTGCACTAGTCGCCAAGTTTGACAACTAGTGTATATGATATGCGACTTTGTTCCCTATATTTGCACTGGTGACGAACTTTGATGCCAAGTGGATGTAATATGTGTAATAGCCGTGATAGCCTAGCGTAACTTGCTTGCTTATTTATTTCCTTGTTGTCTTGTTTATTTGTTTGCTTGTACTCAGTGCAGTTCTTTTTCTGTTGTTTGCTAGTGGCCGCAATAACCTATTTTTTAAAACTAGTCCACAATAACCATGGGCTACATATTTACTGTAGTTACCATGGGCCTCCTACGGGCCGTAGAATCAATGGGCCTTCTAAGGGCCGTAGAAATGATGGTCCTTCTACAGGCCATAGCATCAATGGGCTTTCTACGAACCATTTGATCGATCAGCCAAACATGGGCCAATAAAGACCGCATTATGGGCCGTAAACGGGCCAGATTTGGAATAGTCCGTTCATGGGCCGACCATAACGGACCGTCGTTAATCTGTCATATTTGAAGACGCTACAAAAACGGCCCAACGGATTAACGGGCCGCAAACGGGCCGATTGTGACCATGGGCTGAATTTGGCCCACAAGCAGAAAAGGCCAGTAACGGGCCGTACGTAACCGAATGCTGGAAATAAGCCCAAGAATAAATGGGCCCTTAGAAGGCCGAAAGATAACACAGGTTGGAAACGTCCCGATGGAATAATGGGTCGATAATGGGTATAAAGCGGTACACTGTTCATTACGGGCCAAATTCACCACGGGTCGCTAATGGCCAAGAGTTACAAATGGCCTCGTATGGGCCAAAAGACATCATGGGCCATATATGGGTCGGAAGTTACTGAAAGTGCGTTATATCGACTAAAGGGGGGTGAATAGGCGATTTTTATGAAAGTCTTCAAAACATGGAAGTTATGAAGACAAACAGAATAGACAAGCCTATCACTATGCAGCGGAAGTTAGATTACACAAGGCAAGCCATGGTCAAGTATTCAATATAGTGAAAGTACAGTGACAAACAGCTTCAGTGTAATAAGGATCAGTTAGGAAGAAGTTATGAAGCCAAACAAATCATACAGTTAAGTTGTGAAGACAGAAGATAAAGCAAGCATGCAATGGCTTCACAATGTGTAACGGTAAGTAAAAAGGAGTGAAGATGAAACCAGTGACATGCTGAAGACAATGATTTGTTGGACCAGTTCCAATTGCTGTGACAACTGTACGTCTGGTTGGAGCGGCTAGGTATTTAAACCAAAGGACACACAGTCCCGGACACCCAGTCCTGAACACGCAGCTCAGGACACCCAGTCCTCACCGTTTTCTCCTTGAGCTAAGGTCACACAGACCTCGCCCAATCACTCTGGTAAGTCTTCAAGGTAGACTCCCAAACCTTCACAGACTTCGTTCACCGGCAATCCACAATTTCTCTTGGATGCTCAGAACGCGACGCCTAACCGGCTGGAGGATGCACAGTCCTCAAGTGTAATAAGTCTTCAGATCACTCAGACAAGAAGACTTAAGTGATGCCCAATTTACTCTAGCTTTGGGTGGTTAGGGCTTTTCTCCTCGCTAGGAATTTTCTCTCAAAGGCTTCGAGGTGGGTTGCTCTCAAACGACAAAAGCCGTGCACTGAAATCTGAGCAGCCAACCGTTTATGGTTGTAGGGGTGGACTATTTATAGCCACTTGGCAACCCGACCTGATTTGTCCAAAATGACCCTGGGTCACTAAGGAACTGACACGTGTACCAATGGTCGGATTTCGAACTCACACGGCAACTTTACTTGGGCTACAAGCAAAGCTGACTTGTCTGACTCTGGACAAGATTTTCTCTCATAGTCTTCGCTCGAAGACATAGGATTTGAATTAGGCATCACTTCAGTCATCCTGACTGGTTCTCTTGGACCCCACTTAACAGTACGGTGGTTCCAATGACACAACATGAATGAACTAAAACTACAAAGGATCTAAGTCTTCGAGCTCCATAAGCTTCATAGGGAGTCTTCACATGTCATTGTCTTCAATATGAATATCTTCATAAACCACCATTGTCTTCAATGTCTTCGTACATTTTTAGGGGTCATCTCTGGTAGTGAAACCGAATCATTGAGGGACTTCTACCTGTGTTATCCTGCAATTCTCACAAACACATTAGTCCCTCAACTAGGTTTGTCGTCAATACTCTAAAACCAACTAGGGGTGGCACTAGATGCACTTACAATCTCCCCCTTTTTGGTGATTGATGACAAACTAGTTGAAGTTTTCAACGGGGAATATAATTTGTGAAATTGTAAAGGAATTGTCTTCATAAGCTGCAAGGGCTCCCCCTGAAGATGTGCATATAAGTAATTTGCTTCTGGAACGCAAATGCAAATGGCGGGTTGTACTTGTGGAAATCGACTTCAACTTATGATGACAATCCACCATGCATGTAAAAGTATATGAAGAGAATGACATGCATAATGAAAAATGGACGTCTGCGAAATGATATAAGTGCGGAAATTATCGTCGTACATGAGGAATTTATCTTCGCAAAAACATAGTGGCAAACAAGTAGCAGACGACCATCAAGTTTAAGTGTTACAACTCAAAGAACCAAATGTAGCAAAATGAGATTTGTAAGCACGAAGCAAAATGTAGCAAAATATAAAGCACCCGCCCATATTGACCCGCTTGAAGACTATAAACATCATATGCTTCTCCCCCTTTTGTCAGTGATGACCAAAAAGGTTTGAAGACATAGAGTTTTCTACGCGTTCCCAGGCGCAGCAGGGTCGGTGGAGGCGTTTGGTGGTGCTGAAGAGCTTGGTGCAGGGTCGACGCATGCTGAAGAAGGTGGTGGTGATGTAGCGTTGTCTTGTTCCTCAATGATTCTTCCAGTCACGGTGGCAGCAGAGGAAGAGAACTCAGAATCTTCAAGAGATGGAGTTCCGCGCAGCACAGCTCTTCTGGGGGTGTGGAGTCAAACTTGAATCTCTCTCTGAAGCCATCCTCTTGAAGTTCAGCTTCAGTGCACATCATGGTGAGGCCTTTCCAAGTGCGTCGACAGGTTTCGTGTGTGACGAATGCATTCTTGGTGGCCAGGTTTCTGATGCGATTGACGTCTTGCATGATACTTCTCATCTGCCTCTTGAGCCAGTCGTGATGCCTATCTTGCTTTTGGTGAAGAGCCACAAGAAGTTCGCGGTCATTGAGTGCACGAGCGCGTTTCTTGGGTCTCGGTGCAGCTGTGCTGTCAGTGGCTTCAGTTGATGCAGGGGCATGTGTGGTGCCAGCCATTGGATACACTCTTGAGATGGCTTCAACACCTTCATCATTCTGAGTGAAGCTCTGGTGTTCTGCATTCTGAAGACTTAATGGTTGCTTGGCAGGCTCAAGATATATTGCTCAAGCAGAGGTGTCCACATCGGGTAAGAAGATCCTATGGTTGCGGGCTGAGGGCTGATAGGAGACAGCAGAGTGAAGCTTGATCAGCCTCATAACCCAAGGAGCATAAAACTTCAAACCAAAGAGATCTGAGCCAGACGCTGCAAGTTGGTGTATAAAGAGATCCTGTGCGTTGAAGCATTTGCCATGCAGGATACAGAAGATGAGAGTCTTCATTGCACCTTCAAACTTGGCATATGGAGAGTGCCCCTTAATGGGCCATAGAGTCCGCCTGACGATGTGATATATGGTTTTGTGCAGGTACTCTAAGTCTTCAACGAAGAACTCAGTTGGATAAGGTGCATCATGAGGCAATGGCTTCATCATTGAGAGCATCTGACTCATATTTGGCTCAGGCCGCTGGAATATGCTCACAATTGCTTCAGCATGGAGTTGGCAACCTTCTTCGAAGAGTTCGCCAGGAGTGGGTAGGCCGATAAGCTCAATGATATCGAATGCATTAGCTTCATGATGGAAATTGCCGGTCATCCACTCCAGGACCCAAGTCTTCGGATCTCTGTTATAGCCTTTGATATGCAGGGTGGCATAGAACTGGAGCAGAAGCTATTCATTCCAGTGCTCTTCATCGGTGATAAACGGCAGCAGACCCACTTGCTTGAAGCAATCTAGTGCTTCTTCCAGACCAGGCAGATAGGCAATAGCTTTAACCTCAAGGCGCTGGTGAGGAAAGATGCGGCCTTGGTTGTATAGGATGCATGAATAGTAGCTGCGTTGTGGGTAGCTCCAGAACCTATCTGATACAATTCGTTCCCTTGAATAAGGGTTCTTGGAGTGGTTGAAGAACATGTTACCTGCCCTGAAGCTGTTGATGTTGAAGGAGCCAGGAGCTGATGCAGGACCTGGGAACCTTGGTAGTCGTGGGATCGGCTTCTGGACCTGGGGCCTGTGCGCAACATGATAGTTGAATTGTGGACCGGCAGCAGACTCAGGCACAGAAGGTTCAGGTGCAGTAGCTTCAGTGTCTCCTGAAGCTGTTGGTGGGAAGGGCTCCACAATTGCTTCAGTGTTGGTTGTGGCAGCCTCCATGTTTTCAGCCTCAACACGTGTAGTGAGAGGGACGGATTCAGGTACGTTCTCCTGGAAAACTGCTTCTTGTTGGTGCGGGGGAGATGGAGCTTGAGGTTCTTCTTCAATATCTTCGGCGGATGCAGCCGGAATGTTGTCAGCAGCCTGAGCCCTTGGCCCTTTGCGAAGCCTACGGAATGTAGGCGACGCCGGTGGAGTTGCAGTGGGCTGGGGCTCATTATCTTCCTCCTGTGGGCGATCTGCCGACAATGCATCTTGTGTGATTGGTGTCAGTGGACGACCAATGCTGATCATTTCGCTTGTCTCAAGCTGAGGAAGGGCTGCATCACTTGTACATTGTCTTGGAGACCAATGTCTTCAGCAGCATTGGGGTCGGCTGCTGGAATGTCTTCAGCGTGCGGAGCCTCTATGAAAGCAAGCTCATGCACTGTCAGCTGACGATCTTCGTCAGGATAGCGGACGGAGAGGGGTTCGACTATCAAGGGCTCTATGGGAGCAGCCTGAGATTTCTTGGTCTTGCGCTTCTTGATGGTGGGGTCAGAAGGAGAGGCTTCAGGGTGTTTCCTCTTCCGAGCTTCAGCCTCTGCAGTCCGTGTCTTCTTGAGCTCTGAGGCGGTTGATCGACTCTTTGGCTTCGAGCCTTTCGTTGCGGTGGGGAAGACACTCGGAGCAGTTTCTGACCTTGGTGCCTCTGGTTCAGCCACAGCAGGCTTCTTCTTTTTCTTCGCGGCCATCCTGGGGTCGATGCCGGGACGCCCAAGTGCCTTGCGCTTCTCGGCCTCATTGTACGCCTGCACATAAAGATCAGCCAGAGTCTTCATTCGCTCCCGCGAACCCTGAGCTTCTACACGTTTCTTCAGAAAGTTTTCCTTTAACTCGTGCAACATGACCTTGAAGTCCTTGACTTCTTGGACGCTGAGCCTGGCCATATTCTGCTTGAACTGAGCCTTTTCAAAATCAATTTTCTGCTTCAGTTCAACAATGCGCTGGGCAATTGCAAGTTCCGAAGCAATAGCGCCTTGGAAGGCGACGCTGAGGCCAATGGGCAGCTGCAGATCATCGAAGCTGATATTGGGTGTATCAAACCACTCATCAATGAAGTTGTGGATGATTGCTGCATCAAACAGAGGCATATTGTTGAAGATTTCAGCCTCCTCCTTGCTCTTGATGAGCTGCTCAAGAGCGTCATCTCCAAGATCTTCGTCGCTGGACAGATCAATTGTTTCGCAGCGCAAAATAGCGGCAGCTGTGAGCTCTTTGCCTGTGTGTGGCAGAGGCTTCTTTGCTTCTTGGGGCTTGGAGACTCGTGATAAGTCTTCAGACTGCACACTGGCTTCAGGAGGTGCAGTTGCCAATGGCTTCGCTCTGGAGATTTTGGGAGAAGCGGCTGGCTTTGAAGCTTTTGGCTTCTTCGTCTGCTCCGGCTTCGGTGCAGCAGGAGCTTCATCAGACTCAGTGTCTGCTGGAGGGTCGTTCACGGCAGTCCCTTGGACTAGAATGCGAGTGATGAGGCCTGCAAGATTGGCATATGGCCCGATGATATTGGGATTGGCGTCGCGTGTGCCATCCGCCCTTGGTTTAGAGGGACCAGGGTTGAAGTCCAACCCCAGCTCCTTCTTGTTTTGCTTCGCCGAGTTCTGAGCAAATTGGAAGTTGCGCTTGAACAGATTGTCATCGCGACACCAGAGAAGTGATGACAGATGTGCTTCAGCTGGCTGTGGTCCTCTGACCATGCATGGATAGAAGCCTTGAGCAATGGCTTCGTCTCTGGACCGGGGTACGAGATTTTTGTACAATACGTCTCCCCACGGTCTCTTGATGGCGCACTTTTCTGCATATTCCTTAGTGACGAAGCGGTATTGGAACCACTGCTCTGCCCAATATCTTCGAATCCATTGGATTCGTGTCTTGCGCTGACCATAGCTCTCTTCAGGATCAGTTTTGTACATTTCTGCCAAGTCATCCGGCAGATCTTTAGACGTTCCACCACGTCTCTATCTGCCTCCCTTCCTTGCCGGTTTTTCTGCTGCCATGAAGCTTAACTTGGAAGGCTTCAAAACGTTCAAAGGCTTCAAAGGTTTTCTTTTGCTGGACCAACAGGAACTGGCTTCAGGAGAATTGATGTGACGCTGTAAGAACTCTGCAAATGAATGCAGACTATGAGAACCAAAAGATTCTCCCACGGACAAGTACCTGTGACAGCATTAAGGTGCAAGGGAAGGGGAAGAGGTCATATGCATTCTCAGAAGATTTTGAAGATAAATCAGTTTAGAAGATATTGACCTCATCATGCGAAGACATTCACTTATAGAAAGGAAGTTGGTTCTAGATTTGTATGAACCCATAGATCAGTACAAGTGAGGAATCTAACTACTTCATGAAGCACAAGTGAATATACTAGGCAAGTTATGAGATGCAGACTGAGACAGTTCTAACTTGTGTGAATAGAAACTTCTTATGGCAGAAAGTGACCGAACTATAGGATCAAAAGAGGCTGTAAAAAGAGGTTTTATTTACCACACTTGGAACTGCTAGACGAAGTGGGAGTTGAGGCCGAGCAGTTCGATCCTCCGTGCCCTAACTTGGCGACGGAAGACACCTACGGCGACGGTGGAGAGACCGATGTCCGCAGTCGGCGTGAAAACGGCGTCGGAGAGGTTGCGGCAGTGAAGCGCTTCGTCGCCAGCATCGTCGAGAGCTAGCGGTGGCGCTAGGGTTCGTGCGAGGGTGGAAGAAGAGATAATGACCGCAGTGAATCATGTATTTATAGGGATAGGGGCGGCACTGCGCTATTACTCAGGTGCCCCTGGCGATTCGCATCTAAATAGCATGTGGCCATCATGCGGTATTTTGGGAGCAGTTCCACATCCCACGCACGCCTTGTTTGTCGGGTGTTGTTCCTACTTCTCTGGATTTCTTGTTGATGAAAAAGTATTGAAAACGGTTTTAAAGTTTGTCTCTGTGTCTTCTGCTGACAAGGATGTAGTGAAGACATTCGACAGTTTCAATAGAATGCATACGACTTGGAGAGATAGAGTTTGAGGTAGGAAGCATGGAGAGGTTAGGGTCCGATCACATTCACTTAGTTCAAAAGATTCAAACAAGAGGACATAGCTATAAGTGAATGCTGTAGAGGACAGAACACCAGTATATATATATATAAACGCAGTGAAGATAATCATGGAGACAAATTGATTGAAGCCAAACGAAATGTGAAGACATTGCGAGGTAACGCCATGAGTGAAACACTTCAAATAGAATGTTTGGTGGTGGCGTTACCCACCGTATAGGAAGTATTAGACTTAGACACGGCACACAATTATCGTGGCGCTCCGAAGTCAAATTCCATGTTAATGTATTCACACTTAGAATGTATGTCTTCATTGATTGAAGATATATGTTACTTCGTGTGTTGCACATCTAAGTCATCAACATGCATAAGTGTTAGGATGTGTGCCTGATCACAGGACATTTGAGGATTCCAAGATATTTAGCTCACACCGTAACTTGCAAAATCTCTTCTCATCCAAGGGCTTGGTGAAGATATCTGCCAATTGCTCTTCAGTGTTGACGTGTATGATATCAATATCTTCCTTTGCAACATGATCTCTGAGAAAATGATGACTAATTTCAATGTGCTTTGTCTTCGAGTGCTGAACTGGGTTGTTGGCGATCTTGATGGCGCTTTCGTTGTCACAGTAAAGTGGCACTTGCTTCAGATGAATGCCATAATCCTTGAGGGTTTGCTTCATCCATAGAAGCTGAGCGCAGCAGGATCCAGCAGCAATGTATTCAGATTCAGCAGTGGAGAGAGATACACAGTTCTGCTTCTTTGAAGACCAACATACAAGTGACCGGCCCAGAAAGTGACATGTGCCTGATGTGGACTTCCGATCAACCTTGTCACCAGCGTAATCAGCATCCGAGAATCCAACCAGATCAAACTCTGAGCCCTTTGGATACCATAACCCTAGAGTTGGGGTGTGAGCCAAATATCGAAGAATTCGCTTCACTTCTAAGTGATGCGACTCCTTTGGTGCCGCTTGGAATCGAGCACACATGCAAACACTAAGCATAATATCTGGCCTAGATGCACATAAATAAAGCAAAGAACCAATCATGGAGCGGTATACCTTTTGATCGAACTCTTTACCATTGTCGTCAGGACCCAGATGATGTTTGGCTGGCATTGGTGTTGTGAAACCTTTGCAGTCTTGCATACCGAACATCTTTAGGAAATCTTTGAGATACTTCTCTTGAGATATGAAGATGCCATTGCGTTGTTGCCGTATTTGAAGACCGAGGAAGAATTTCAGCTCCCCCATCATAGACATCTGATATTGCTCTTGCATCATATATCCGAACTCCTCACTGTACTTCTGATTGGTGCAGCCGAAGATAATGTCATCCACATATATTTGGCACACAAACAGTTCACCATCATATGTCTTCATGAAGAGAGTGGGATCTAGGGAGCCAGGTATGAAGCCTTTGCTCTTCAGGAAGTATTTGAGTGTGTCATACCAGGCCCGAGGGGCTTGTTTGAGGCCATATAGTGCCTTATTGAGCTTGTAAACCATGTCAGGATGTTTTGGATCTTCAAACCCAGGTGGTTGTGCAACATACACTTCTTCTTCAATCTTGCCATTGAGAAAGGCACTCTTCACATCCATTTGATACAAAAGTATGTTATGATGATTTGCATAGGCCAGCAGTATACGGATGGCTTCAAGTCTGGCCACAGGAGCAAATGTTTCATCGAAGTCGATGCCTTCCACTTGAGTATATCCTTGAGCAACGAGACGAGCTTTGTTTCTGACAACTTGACCATGCTCATCTTGCTTGTTGCGGTATATCCATTTGGTGCCTATTATGTTATGCTTTCGTGGATCAGGACGCTTAACCAATTCCCATACATTGTTCAGCTCAAACTGATGAAGCTCTTCTTGCATAGCTTGAATCCATTCAGGTTCCAAAAAAGCTTCTTCAACTTTCTTGGGTTCTGTGATTGAAACGAATGCGAAGTGTCCGCAGAAATTTGCCAGTTGAGTTGCCCTTGAACGAGTCAGTGGACCAGGTGCATTGATGCTGTCAATTATTCTGTCAATCTGCACTTCATTGGTAACACGAGGATGTATGGGTCGAAGACTTTGCTCTTGCTGATCTAAGTTGTCATGGGGAGGAATGTCTTCAGGCTGAGCATTGTCTTCATGTGGATCAGGTGCTGAGATGATAAGTTCTTCTTCAGGATGAGCTTCAGAAGGTATAATTTCTCCAGTTCCCATTAGCTTGATTGATTCACTGGCTGGAACTTTATCTAGCACATCTGGCAGTTGCTCTCCTTGTGACCCATTGGTCTCATCGAACCACACATCCACTGTTTCAACCACTTTGTAGTGAAAGAGATTGAAAACTCTGTAGGAGTGCGAATCCTTTCCATATCCAAGCATAAAGCCCTCATGTGCTTTTGGTGCAAATTTTGAGGTGTGGTGTGGATCCTTGATCCAGCATCTTGAGCCAAATACTCTGAAGTAACTGACATTTGGCTTCTTGCCAGTTAGAAGTTCATAAGATGTCTTGTTCAGAAGCTTGTGAAGATAAACACGGTTGATTGTATGGCATGCAGTGTCAATGGCTTTAGGCCAGAATTTTCTTGGAGTCTTGTACTCATCTAGCATTGTTCTGGCCATCTCAATGAGTGTTCTGTTCTTGCATTCGACAACGCCATTCTGCTATGGCGTGTACGGAGCTGAGAATTCATGTGTGATGCCCAAGGTATCCAGATATGTATCAAGGCCAGTGTTCTTGAATTTAGTGCCATTGTCACTTCTGATGTGCTTTATCTTGGCGCCATAATTGTTCATAGCCCGATTTGCGAAGCGTCTGAAGACATCCTGCACTTCAGTCTTGTAAAGGATTATGTGCACCCAAGTATATCTAGAGTAATCATCAACAATGACGAAGCCATAGAGGCAAGCAGTAGTGGAAAAAGTTGAGTAGTGAGTGGGACCAAAGAGATCCATGTGAAGCAGTTCGAAGGGTCGAGTAGTGGTCATGATTGTCTTCGAAAGATGTTTTGCCCTTGTCATCTTCCCTGCTTCACAGGCACCGCATAAGTGATCTTTCTTGAACTTGACGCCCTCGATGCATATGACATGCTTCTTCTTCGCAAGGGTGTGGAGGTTCCTCATGCCAGCATGCCCAAGCCTCCGATGCCAAAGCCAGCATTCTGAAGCCTTAGCCAGAAGACATACTGCAAGCTGTGGCCCTGCTGAGAAATCTACCACGTACAAATCATCTTTCCGATACCCTTCAAACACTAGAGACTTTTCAGATTCCATTAGTACCAGGCAACGATATTTTCCAAAAATTACAATCATGTTCAAATCGCAAAGCATTGAGACAGACATTAAGTTGAAGCCAAGGGATTCAACAAACATGACTTTATCCATGTGTTGATCCTTTGAGATTGCAACTCTACCTAGACCCAATACCTTACTTTTACCAGTGTCAGCAAATGTGATGTGGCTCTTGCCGGATGGACGTAAGGTTGAGTCCATAAAAAGACTTCTTTTGCCAGTCATGTGATTTGTACACCCACTGTCAATAATCCATTCTGAAGACTCTGAAGACGCTGGTGTCGTACCCTACAGTGCAGTTAGGGGCATAGGCTTCACGAAGAGTATTGTGAAGCAAAAACATTTGACGAACCAATGGGTTATGAAAACTTAGATCCAGGTTAGAACTAATAGGGAGAGTAGCATGCGATTCAGGTACGAAATACATAGTGATGCCATTTGGGCATTTGATCTTGCGCCCCACAAGATTGTTAAGGTCCCCAGCAATAGCGTCAGAAGATTTTGGTTTTCTGCTGGAGACCTTTCCCTGCAAAAGAGAGTTAAGCTTTCTTAACCACCCACATCTTCAAGGGTGGCTTAGAAGCAATAAGTCTAAGTGCAGCATCTGAGAATTTTGGCTTTGGAGCCCCAGCAAACAGTCTAGCAGGCGGGCAATAGTACTCATAAGAATAGGCAGAATAGTTCTTGGTCATATGAACATGACGGTTTGAAGAACCGCTCTCATATGCCTGAGCATGGTTTCCCTGCAAAACATTTGCGTTAGTGCGACTCAGGTGAGTCCTCTGCCTGTATGAAGCCTTTGGACCATATGAAGCCTTTGGTCTGAGGTTTGTCTTCTTCATGTGAGGTGTCATGAGGACATTCACATGAAGATTCTCCAGACACATTTTTGGAACCCAGATCTTCTTCATAGGCGATCCATTCCTGCAGTTAGTACCAATGTACCTGGCAAATACTTCACCATTCTGATTTTTAAACAGTTTATAGTTTGCATCAAAGGATTCATCAATGATAATAGGATCAGCACAAGTGAAGCCAGATAGATTGGATGGATTTGCTGAGGATTCCTTTGCAGCAACCCATGTGGTTTTGGGGTACTGCTCAGGTTTCCAGTAAGAGCCATCTGCATTAATTTTCCTCACGAACCCAACACCCTCTTTCCTAGGGTTTCGGTTCAGAATCTGCTTCTTGAGGACATCACATAATGTCTGATGTCCTTTGAGACTTTTGTACATCCTTGTTTCAAGCAATGTCTTCAACCTAGCATTCTCATCAGCAATAGCAGTGGTATCCTCAGCAGAGGGGTTAGTTACCACTTCAACAGTTGAAGATATTGCAACAGCAGTAGCAGTGGAACATTCAGCAACAGAAGTAGCATTATCATGCTCAATGCATTTAAGGCATGGTGGTTCAAATCCTTCCTGAGCGGAACTGATCTGTTCGGCTCGAAGTGACTCATTTTCCTTTTGAAGATCTTCATGATCCGCTCTCAACTTCTCAAGATCTTGCTTCTTTTGAAGATAATCATAGGAAAGCTTTTCATGAGTAGTTGAGAGAGTCTCAAGATGATCTTCAAGTTCCTGATACTTAACATGAAGATTTTTTATGTCTTCAATTAAGGATTCAGAACGAGTCATTTCAGCACCCAACAGATCATCGCTTCTGTCTAACAGTTTTTGAATATGTTCCATAGCCTTTTGTTGTTCAGTTGCAATTTTAGCAAGTGTTTTGTAGCTGGGTTTTGAATCACAATCAGAGTCATCGTCACTGGATGTTTGATAGTGAGTAGTGCGTGTGTTTACCTTGGCACCGCGTGCCATGAAGCAGTAGGTAGGAGTAGAGTCGTCCTTGTCATTTGCATCGGTGTTGGTGATGAAGTCATTGTCTTCAGTATTGAAGATGGACTTGGCGACGTAGGCTGTAGCCAGACTCGCAATGCCAGAATCAGACTCCTCCTCAGACTCCACCTCTGCCTCCTCAGAAGCGGACTCCTCCTCTGAATCCATTTCCTTGCCAACAAACGCACGAGCCTTGCCAGTTGAGCTCTTCTTGTGTGATGAAGACTTTGAGGAAGACTTGGAAGAAGACTTTGAGTATTTCTTCTTCTTGTCGTCGGAGTCATATTCCTTGCTCTTCTTCTTCTTTCTGCTCTCATTGTCCCACTGTGGACACTCAGAGATGAAGTGTCCAGTTTTTTTGCACTTGTGACATGTTTTCTTCTTGTAGTCATGAGCAGAAGCTTCATCGTTCCTTGAGCTTGATCGTGAAGACTTTCTGAAGCCTTTCTTCTTGGTGAATATCTGGAACTTCTTCACTAGCATTGCAAGTTCCCGTCCAATGTCTTCAGGATCATCAGAATAGCTGTCAGATTCTTCTTCAGATGAGGACACAGCTTTTGCCTTCAAGGCACGAGTTCGCCCATAGTTTGGACCGTAGATATCTCTTTTCTCAGACAGCTGAAACTCATGTGTGTTGAGCCTCTCAAGTATGTCATACGGATCGAGTGTCTTGAAATCTGGACATTCCTGAATCATCAGGGCTAGGATGTCAAACGAACTGTCAAGTGATCTCAGCAGCGTCTTGACGATTTCATGTTTGGTGATCTCAGTGGTGCCGAGGGCTTGAAGCTCATTTGTGATGTCAGTGAGCCGGTCAAATGTGTGCTGGACATTCTCATTGTCATTTCGCTTGATGCGGTTGAAGAGATTGCGAAGAACACTGATTCTCTGATCTCTCTGGGTTGAGATGCCTTCATTGACTTTGGAGAGCCAGTCCCAGACCAGCTTGGATGTCTTCAAGGCACTCACACAGCCGTACTGTCCCTTGGTCAGATGACCACAGATGATATTCTTGGCAGTAGAGTCCAGTTGAGTGAACTTCTTGACATCAGCAACAGTGACACCTTCTCCAGCCTTGGGAACGCCGTTTTCAATGACATACCATAGGTCGACGTCAATGGCTTCAAGATGCATGCGCATCTTATTCTTCCAGTAGGGATATTCAGTTCCATCGAAGACGGGGCACGCAGCGGAGACTTTAATTATCCATGCAGTCGACATAGCTAAAACTCCAGGTGGTTAAACCGAATCACACAGAAAAAGGGAGCACCTTGCTATGATACCAATTGAAAGTGCGTTATATCGACTAAAGGGGGGGTGAATAGGCGATTTTTATGAAAGTCTTCAAAACGTGGAAGTTATGAAGACAAACAGAATAGACAAGCCTATCACTATGCAGCGGAAGTTAGATTACACAAGGCAAGCCATGGTCAAGTATTCAATATAGTGAAAGTACAGTGACAAACAGCTTCAGTGTAATAAGGATCAGTTAGGAAGAAGTTATGAAGCCAAACAAATCATACAGTTAAGTTGTGAAGACAGAAGATAAAGCAAGCATGCAATGGCTTCACAATGTGTAACGGTAAGTAAAAAGGAGTGAAGATGAAACCAGTGACATGCTGAAGACAATGATTTGTTGGACCAGTTCCAGTTGCTGTGACAACTGTACGTCTGGTTGGAGTGGCTAGGTATTTAAACCAAAGGACACACAGTCCCGGACACCCAGTCCTGAACACGCAGCTCAGGACACCCAGTCCTCACCGTTTTCTCCTTGAGCTAAGGTCACACAGACCTCGCTCAATCACTCTGGTAAGTCTTCAAGGTAGACTCCCAAACCTTCACATACTTCATTCACCGGCAATCCACAATTTCTCTTGGATGCTCAGAACGCGACGCCTAACCGGCTGGAGGATGCACAATCCTCAAGTGTAATAAGTCTTCAGATCACTCAGACAAGAAGACTTAAGTGATGCCCAATTTACTCTAGCTCTGGGTGGTTAGGGCTTTTCTCCTCGCTAGGAATTTTCTCTCAAAGGCTTCGAGGTGGGTTGCTCTCAAACGACAAAAGCCGTGCACTGAAATCTAAGTAGCCAACCGTTTATGGTTGTAGGGGTGGACTATTTATAGCCACTTGGCAACCCGACCTGATTTGTCCGAAATGACCCTGGGTCACTAAGGAACTGACACGTGTACCAACGGTCGGATTTCGAACTCACACGGCAACTTTACTTGGGCTACAAGCAAAGCTGACTTGTCTGACTCTGGACAAGATTTTCTCTCATAGTCTTCGCTCGAAGACATAGGATTTGAATTAGGCATCACTTCAGTCATCCTGACTGGTTCTCTTGGACCCCACTTAACAGTACGGTGGTTCCTATGACACAACATGAATGAAGTAAAACTACGAAGGATCTAAGTCTTCGAGCTCCATAAGCTTCATAGGGAGTCTTCACATGTCATTGTCTTCAATATGAATATCTTCATAAACCACCATTGTCTTCAATGTCTTCGTACATTTTTAGGGGTCATCTCTGGTAGTGAAACGAATCATTGAGGGACTTCTACCTGTGTTATCCTGCAATTCTCACAAACACATTAGTCCCTCAACTAGGTTTGTCGTCAATACTCCAAAACCAACTAGGGGTGGCACTAGATGCACTTACAGTTACAACGGGCTGGAATCATATTGGATGGCCCAGATGAAGCTGCTGGGCTTAATTCCGGTAGGCCGTAACGGACCTTGAGTTAGCGGGCCGTAAATGGGCTATATACGAACAGGTCGTTAACAGGCTTTCCGTGGGCCGATCCGTTACCGTTTGACCAAGTCAAACGGGCCGACCTTTTCACCGGAATGGGCCTCTGTTGGGCCATGCCACGTGACGACGTATCATAGGCGCCTCCTGTCCAATGAATGGGTGACATCTGTTGCAACGGTGAGCCAACACATGTTTCCTCCAGCCGATGACAATTTTACACGTGGAAAATCCTCATTGGTCCGGGCTGTTAGCGGGTTATCGGATCCAAAACCGGACCCGATAGCTTAACGGCGACCCATTATAGTGGATGCCACGTGTCGGTCGCCCTTGACGAAAGCACTTCCATGACACACAATTTATCGTCATGGAAGTGGACAGTTCCGTGATGATAAATTTGGTAATGTCATGGAACACTTCTATGACAGCACAAGTATGACTATCTTGATTCTGTCATAAAATTGTCACGAATGTACATTCATGACAGAAAATGTGACCTACTATGAGAAACATGTATCATCACGGAAGTGTCTTTTTTTTGTAGTGTGTGTACCATACTAATGCTCATAGTAGCGCCAGGGTATTTGATACTGGTTCTGTTGCTCATATTTTCAACTCGAAATAGGGGCTACGAATTAAACGAAGATTGGCTAAGGACGAGGTGACGATGCGCATGGGAAATGGTTCCAAAGTCGATGTGATAGCCGTCGGCACGCTACCTCTACATCTACCGCTGGGGATAGTTTTAGACCTAAATAATTGTTATATAGTGCCAGCGTTGAGCATTAACATTATATCTAGATCTTGTTTGATGCGAGATGGTTATTCATTTAAATCAGAGAATAATGGTTGTTCTATTTATATGAGTAATATCATTTATGGTCATGCACCCTTGATGAGTGGTCTATTTTTGTTGAATCTCGATTGTAGTGATAAAAAAATTCATAATATTGAAGCCAAAATATGCAAGTTAATAATGATAGTGCAACTTATTTGTGGCACTACCATTTAGGTCATGTTGGTGTAAAGCGCATGAAGAAACTCCATGTCAATGGGCTTTTGGAATCACTTGATACTTGTGAACCATGCCTGATGGGCAAGATGACTAAGACTTCGTTCTCCGGAACAATGGAGCGAGCAAATGACTTATTGGAAATAATACATAATGATGTATGCGCTCCTATGAGTGTTGAGGCTCGCGGCGGGTATCGTTATTTTCTAACCTTCACAGATGATTTGAGCAGATATGAGTATATCTACTTAATGAAACATAAGTCTGAAACATTTGAAAAGTTCAAAGAATTTCAGAGTGAAGTGGAAAATCATCGTAACAAGAAAATAAAGTTTCTACGATCTGATCGTGGAGGTGAATATTTGAGTTATGAGTTTGGTCTTCTATTGAAACAATGTGGAATAGTTTCACAACTCACGCTGATGGCAGCTAGAACTACGTCGGTATTTCCCCGGAGAGGGAGGGATGATGTAGCACAGCGATGGTAGAGTATTTCCCTTAGTTATGAAACCAAGGTATCAGACCAGTAGGAGAACCAAGCAATACAACGTAAACAGCCCCTACACACAAATAACAACACCACACAACTAGTTGAGTTAAAGGGGTTGTCAATCCCTTTCGGGTAACGGCGCCAAAAATTGGTGTGTGATGGTAAAAAGGTTGTAATAGATTGGATAAATAGATCGGAAATAAAATAAAGTGCAGCAATATATTTTTGTATTTTTGGTTTAATAGATCTGAAAATAAAAGCAAGGAAAAAGTAGATCGCAAAGGCAAATATATGAGAAATAAGACCCGGGGGCCGTAGTTTTCACTAGTGGCTTCTCTCGAGAACAATAGCAAACGGTGGGTAAACAAATTAGTGTTGGGCAATTGATAGAACTTCAAATACTCATGACGATATCTAGGCAATGATCATTACATAGGCATCACGTCCAAGATTAGTAGACCGACTCCTGCCTGCATCTACTACTATTCCTCCACACATCGACCGCTATCTAGCATGCATCTAGTGTATTAAGTTCATGGAAAAACGGAGTAATGCAATAAGAACGATCACATGATGTAGGCCAGATCCGTTTATCTATATGGCGGTAGATATAGATCTCGTCTTTTTATCCTTAGTAGAAACGATACATACATGTCGGTTCCCTTTCGGTCACCGGGATCAATGTCACGACCGGTTTTCCAATAAAAATATTTATTGAGAAACCAATCTTTTGAGTCCAGTATGAGAGAAATCCTCCTCACTGGTAGACAAATTCTTGATACAATAAGCCAGTAGCATAGAATATATTACAGGGTTGAGCTAGGGCTGCTCAACAAATTATTACAAGCGCGCCAATAATTATACATAATGGCGGATATAACACAATGGTGTGGTGGCATACTACTGACTCGAGGATAAAGCGATGGTGCAATAGCACAGTGGGGGGTGTGGTAACACGACTCTCAAACTGGCATCTCATCGAGCGTCGAGGTGAGGCTCGATAAATTTATTCGGGTTGCGGAAGCGGATATAATACAGTGACCAAGTCCAGGGTCGCACGAGACTGACTGGGATTCCTCTAGGCGTCGGACTCGCTATCGAACTCTTCATCCAAGAGATCGCCTTCGTCAGCATCTAGCCAAATCAACAAGCCAGTGAGTACTTTGAAAGTACTCGCAAGACAGTTCGGACGTAAGATATAACAATGCATGCATGAATGCGTCATGATTATTCTTTCCAATGCACATTTAAAAATTTTGCATAACGAAGTAAGTACGAGGGAAACGGCGGTAGTCCGCCTGAAATCCCGACAAAATATAAATGAAAACCGATCGGGTGTCTGAAGCGACGCCTCGAAAGGTGAACAAATAATAACAGAAAAATCATGCCACATTCGGGCGTCTTAGCGACAACACATAAAGGGCTTTAAAAGAAATGCCACAGTCGGACGTCTGAGCGACATCACAGAAAGGGCTTTAAAAGAAATGCCACAGTTGGATCTCTGAGTGACATCACAGAAAGGGCTTTAAAAGAAATGCCACAGTCGGACGTCTGAGCGACATCACACAAAGGGCTTTAAAAGAAATGCCACAGTCGGACGTCTGAGCGACATCACAAAAAGGGCTTTAAAAGAAATGCCACAGTCGGACGTCTGAGCGATATCACAGAAAGGGCTTTAAAAGAAATGCCACAGTCGGACGTCTGAGCGACATCACAGAAAGGGCTTTAAAAGAAATGCCACAGTCGGACGTCTGAGCGACATCACAGAAAGGGCTTTAAAAGAAATGCCACAGTCGGACGTCTGAGCGACATCACAGAAAGGGCTTTAAAAGAAATGCCACAGTCGGACGTCTGAGCGACATCACAGAAAGGGCTTCAAAAGAAATGCCATAGTCGGACGTCTCTGCGACATCACAGAATGGGCTTTTATTCACAAGTAAATAATACTCATAATAAATATTCAGTTCATGATAATAGACGGGTTAGTCCATCCACAGGATTAAACTTTTAACCGGGCTTAGCGCTCATGTGATTAACCGGAGTATCTGTCACCAAAACTGGCACTTGTCAGAATAAGTCAGCGCAAAATTTGGATATGGATAAGATGATTTGGAGATTTATGACTCTGCAGAGTTTGTACAAAAATTTCCCACGGCTAACGGATTTCCGTAGTCTCGAAGGACTAGTTCCGTTTACGGTATTTCGGAAGAAAACACAGCTAACCAGTACACACCCATCCTATCTCTCGATGCCAGGACTCACCCTAGACATCATCCAAGAAAAACTTTTGAGACGGGGAGATCACAATCTCGAATAGCATGGGATCAAATTTATATACACGCGCTCTAAGGGGTGCCCCCCTCTCGGTCCCAACCGGAAACACCCATGCCCCCTGACCGGATGACTGGCTTTAATCCAGGGCCATGGAACCATCATCCCGGCCTCTCCTTTTGGTGTGTACCAGGAAAGTGGTTTGCAACTTACTAATCCATATTCCTTGCGGAAAACATGTGGCAGTACAAGGAAGGAAAAGGGAGGAACTGGACCGACACGATTTGACACTGAAGTCAAATAGTCTGGCATAAGACTGGCATGCTACAACACTGCCATCTTACCCATCCTCATGCCAACACATGGCCATTCATACTCACATCCATCCAGCTATGGATCATCGAGCTCACTTACCTCAACAATGCATGAAAATAACGTTCATCGGTATGCTCATCATCATGCCATGAAACTAACTAAATGCGAAACATGCCAAGACACTCATCATATCAAAAGTTCAAACATGCTTGCCTGGTTCAGAGTAGTCAGAGCCTAGCTCGGTGAAGTTCGCGGCTCCGTCACCTCCTTCGGTATCTCCGTGTTCAGGGCGCCCTTCCGCGTCGGTTGGTGGTGGTGGTGGTCGTCGGCGAGTACCACATCGACGGCGAGCCTTGCTCCAGCGGACGGCGGCTCGGGTGGAGATGGATCTCGTTGAGGAGAGCGGAGCGAATCGAGGTGGAGGCCGAGGCGGAACGAGGCGGCCGGAGTCGAGGAAGAAGGGCCCCTCGAGGCTCTTCTAGTTGCTGGTCGGGGTCCAGTGAGGTGGTGGAGGTGTGCGGGGGCGAGAGGGAGCTTGGGGGCGCTATATATAGCCGGCCCGAGGTGGTTGCCGCGAACGGGATAAGTCCGGCGAGTGATTACGGCGGCGCTGTGGTTGGGTAGTGGGATTAGGGGCTTGGGCATTGCCTAGGTGGAGTAGTGGTGCCATTCTAGGGTCCAACTCAGCACGGGGGGGGGAGGTTTACGGCCTGTCCCAACAGAACGGCCGTGCGGCACGTCGGCGGCAGGGAGCGCGCCCTACGCGTGCCAGGCCACGGCGACTGTGCTGCGGGGTTGCGCTGGCGTGCATGAGGCCACGTGGAGAGCCAGGGAGCGTTGGGCGGCGCCGAACGGTGTTGCGCCGCCGTTCTGCTTCCTGTCGGCCGTTACGATGGATCGGCCGCCGCAAGACACACCGGCACAGGCGGGCCAGGGCGCCACCGACGCCAGGAAGGCGCCAAGCGCGCGTGCAGCGCTCCAGACAGGAGGAAGAGGCGGCGAGGAACGTGCCAAGGGCACTGTGAGCATGTGACTGAACTCCTGATGAAGATCGACACTGAACTCTGAATTTTTACTGAATTACTGAAAGTGCAAGAAACAGTGCATGCAAGGTGTTCGACAGAATGATACTGGCCTCTAGGGATTTTTCCTAGAGCTGATTTTTGGTGGAGTGGCTACTCATTGCTCCAGTAGGCTGCCTGAATTTTGGTATAATTTTTGGGGAAGTGTAGATATGAATTTCAGCAAATTTGGCAAATCTGGTCCAAACTTGCAGAGGCTGAAATTTGAAAAATTTGAAAAGAAGGGGAGTGGATCAAGATGGTTCTGAGTTGTGGATGCTAAGGACAATCCAGAGGAGTTGGTTTGAGATCAAAACTCAAAGGAAATAAGGTACTTGCTTTGTAAATGACTCAGGCTCCAAATAATTGACAGAAATGATTTGAGAGGAAAAATGATTGAAATAAAATACAAAACTTGTTTGGATTAGTTTGGACAGAGAACTTAGGTTGTTCCAAGGAGGAGGGGAGGTTTTGGAGGGGTTTCACCACCTGTGACATGGTAAAATCATGGGTGGTTTCAAAAAGAAAGAAGTCCCAAAACTCCTAGGGTTTCTTTTTAAATGAAAATAAATAAGTTTGAGAGGGAAACAACCAGAAGAAAAGTTTCCAAAAATTCAACACCATATTTGAAAAGGAAAAGGAAATCCTTGCAAAGGTGAAAGGAAGGCTTTTAAGAGGAAGGATTTCTGGGAAAGAAATTTTAAATGCCCTCTTTTAAAATCCAACAAAGTTTTTGATGAAAACCAAATCAAAAATTTTGGAGTGTCACAACACCTACCCCCTTAGGAAAAATCTCGTCCCCGAGATTTCAGCTGTCCCTCAAATAAGTGTGGATGCTCTGTCGGAAGAAAATCCTCTCTTTCCCAAGTTGCTTCACTGTCGGTGTGATTGCTCCACTGGACTCTGAAGAATTTTATGGTCTTCTGTCGGGTCCTCCTTTCAGACTCCTCTAATATTCTTACTGGACGTTCTCGATAAGTGAGGTCTGGCTGCACGTCAATGCTTTGATGGGATACTTGCTTCTCTGGGTTGCTTACACACTTCCTCAATTGCGAGACGTGGAACACGTCGTGGACATCGGATAATTCCTCGGTTAAGTCTAGCTGGTAGGCTACCATGCCTCTTTGCGCCATTATACAGAATGGTCCAATGAATCTTGGTGCTAGCTTCCCTTTAATCTTGAATCGTTGCAATCCTCTCATAGGAGATACTTTCAGGTATACGAACTCACCGGGCTCGAAGCTGACCCTATGATGTTTCTGATCATAATAACTCTTCTGTCGACTTTGAGCGGTCTTAAGTCGGTCTCTGATTAGCTTGACTTTTTCCTCGGCTTCTCTGAGCATGTCTGGTCCGAAGATGCGGCTGTCTCCGGTCTCTGACCAATTTAACGGGGTACGACACCTCCGTCCATATAAAGCCTCAAATGGTGCCATTTGCAGGCTGGCCTGGTAGCTATTATTGTATGCGAACTCGGCGTATGGCAGGCTTTCTTCCCAACTGGTTCCATATGTGAGGACACATGCTCTCAGCATGTCTTCTAAAACCTGGTTTACGCGTTCCGTTTGTCCATTGGTCTGTGGGTGGTATGCGGTACTGAAGGCTAGTTGGGTTCCCAGAGCCTGTTGTAAATGCTCCCAAAATCTCGAGACGAACTGAGTCCCTCTGTCGGATATTATAGTCTTCGGGACTCCATGCAGACAAACTATACGGGAGAGATAAATCCTGGCAAGCCTCTGAGTGTTGTAGGTTGTCCTTACTAGAATGAAATGTGCCACCTTGGTTAACCTGTCAGTGATGACCCATATGGCATCATTCCCATGTTGTGACCGAGGTAGTCCGACAATGAAATCCATCCCTATTTCATCCCATTTCCACTCAGGTATTTTGTTTGGTTGCAGTAGTCCGGCTGGTCTCTAATGCTCAGCTTTTATGCGTTGACAAGAGTCGCAACATGCAATGAAGGTGGCTATGTCCCTCTTCATACCGTGCCACCAAAATCTTTCCTGAATATCTTTATACATCTTGGTCCCTCCAGGGTGGATCGAGTACGGGGCGGTGTGGGCTTCAGCTAGGATTTGCTGTTTGAGGTCCTTTATATCTGGTACGCAGAGTCTGTCCCCGTACCATAATATTCCTCCATCGTCTATGACGAACTCCGAGGCCTTGCCCATACTCACCTTTCTTTTGATGCCTTCGATGCTGGGGTGACCGGGCTGAGCTCCTTTAATTTCCTCCACAAGGTCGGGTTGTATTTCCAAGTTTGATATGGTGCCTTCTGCTACCATTATCAAATTGAGCTTGGCAAATTCTTGTTGGAATTCGGGCCTCAAGCTTTGCAGATTGCTTTCGTCGGAGTTGGGGTTCCGACTAAGAGCATCGGCCACTACATTTGCTTTTCCTGGATGGTAATGGATACCAACATCATAATCCTTTACCAATTCCAACCAGCGTCTTTGTCGTAAGTTTAGTTCTGGCTGCGTGAAAATATATTTGAGACTTTTGTGATCCGTATATATTTCACATCGGTTCCCAAGTAAGAAATGCCTCCATTCCTTGAGTGCATGAATGACTGCTGCCATTTCTAAGTCATGAGTGGGATAATTTTCCTCATGCTTGCGAAGTTGCCTTGAAGCATAGGCGACAACCTTGCCTTCCTGCATCAACACGCATCCGAGACCCTTTCTAGACGCGTCACAAAACACTTCAAAAAATTTGTGTATGTCTGGCACAATTAATACTGGTGTTGTTGTTAATTTCCGCTTTAGCTCTTGGAAACTTTTTTCACAGGCTTCTGTCCATTCAAACTTCTTGTCTTTCTTGAGTAACTGCGTCATAGGCTTGGCTATGGTGGAGAATCCTTCAATAAATCTGCGGTAATATTCTGCCATTCCCAAGAAACTACGTATGTCTGTTACGCTTGCTGGCGACTTCCAGCCAAGTATGGCCTTGACTTTCTCTGGGTCCACTGCGATACCATCCTGGGTTAGTACGTGGCCTAGAAAGCCTACTTGCCTTAGCCAAAATTCGCACTTGCTGAACTTGGCATACAATTGGTGTTTCCTGAGTTCTCCTAGCACAATCTTGAGATGTTCTGTGTGCTCTTCTGGTGTCTTGGAGTATACCAGAATGTCGTCGATGAATACCACGACGAACTTGTCCATAAACTTCATAAATACTTTGTTCATGAGGTGAACAAAATATGCAGGGGCATTTGTTAATCCAAATGGCATTACTGTGAACTCATACAGTCCATATCTGGAGGTGAAGGCTGTTTTGGGGATATCTTCCGTTCGCACCTTTAATTGATGGTATCTAGACCTTAAGTCAATTTTTGAGAATACCTTGGCCTGAGCGAGTTGATCAAACAAATCATTTATCCTTGGCATCGGGTATTTGTTCTTGACTGTCACCATGTTAAGTGCTCGATAGTCAATACACAATCTCGGTGTTCCATCCTTCTTTTTGGCAAATAAAATTGGTGATCCCCAAGGTGAGGAGATGGCTCGAATGTATCCTTTGTCTAGCAATTCCTTTATTTGTTTCTTCAACTCAACCAACTCGGATGGTGCCATTCGGTATGGTTTCTTGTATATGGGGGTGGTTCCTGGTGCGAGCTCAATGCAGAACTCTATCTCTCGGTCTGGTGGCATGCCTGGTAGTTCTTCAGGGAATACATCTGGAAATTCACATACTACTAGAACCTTGTTTAGCTCAGAAACGTCCACCTTATTCAATCTCGGTTGCCGGGGTATTTTTCCTTCCTTGGCTGACACTCTTATTGTCTTCCCGTGGTGGTGTGTGAGGATTACGGTCCGGTTGAAACAGTCAATAAAACCCTTGTTGGTGGTTAGCCAGTCCATCCCTAGGATGACATCCAGTCCTTTGTTTTCCAACACAATAAGATTTGCGTGAAACTCCAATCCTTCGAACTCAATGACCACATTCTGACAGTAATTCTGAGTAACTTGCTGAATCCCAGGGGACTTGATGATCATGGATTTCTCCAAAGGAAGCATCGAAAAATTATTTTGCAAAGCAAAACTTTTCGAAATGAAAGAGTGAGAAGCTCCAGAATCAAACAAAACCATTGCAGGTATTGTGTTGACAGGAAACGTACCGAGTACGATATCCGGAGCATTTTGTGCCTCCTCTTTGGTTACGTGGTTTAGATGACCCTTCCTGTGGTTGTTGCTGGGATTGAAATTGTTTCGCTTGGGCGCTGAATTATTGCCGCCATTGTTTGGCTTTGGGGTTGAGTTTCTAGGCTTGGGACACTGCTTGGCATAGTGTCCTTCCTCTCCATAGGCGTAACAAGTAACGTCGGGGCGATATGTGAACTCCTTATCCCTTGCATGAAAATTCTTGATTTGGCATGAGACATTGGATGGGAATTTGTGTGTCCCACCCTTTTGAAAATCTGTCTTGCTTCGGTGATTGCGAGCATGGTTAGTCTGGTCCCTTTTTCGCTTGCAGATATCTTCCAGACTGCGTCTCTCATTTTCCAGAGTAATGGCTTTGTCCACTAGTGTTTTAAAATCAGGAAAAGTGTGCACGACCAGTTGGCATTTAAGCGCGGGCGCTAGGCCGTCAAGGAATTTCTCCATCTTCTTGCTTTCAGTCATACGCTCTTCATTGGCGTAGCGAGACAATAGAGTAAATTGACTGTTGTAATCTGACACTGTCATGTTCCTTTGTTTGAGGTCATCGAACTCTCTCTTCTTGATTTTCATAATACTCTTAGGAATGTGTGCACCACGGAAACCTTCCTTGAAATCATCCCAGGTTATGTCACCTTCGTTGGGATGCACGTGCAGAAAATTCTCCCACCACGATGCGGCTGCTCCTGTGAGATAGTGCGGAGCATACAATACCTTCTCGGGGTCTGAACATTTTGCAATAATTAATTTCCTCTCCATATCCCGAAGCCAGTCCTCGGCTTCAAGAGGCTTGTCAGTATGAGAAAATGTTTGGGGACGCGTCTTCTGTAGCTCAGATAACTTGGAATGCTGCGGATACTGTCCATGGTAATTTCCCATGTTGATGACTTGGTTCATCATTTCACGATGTTGTTGCTGACTCTGTTCATAAAGGCGGCACATTTGGGAAAGTGCCGTTTCACTGCCCTGTTGACTCGACTGCCCTTGTGTGAAATTGTTGCCTGGTTGAGTGTCATAATTTTCCTCTGGCGGAGTAGGCATGGAGCGAGTCCAAGGACGAGACATTTTTCACTCTGGGGATATATTTTGTAAAACTCATAAGAAAAGTGAAGATGGTCGCCAAAAACAACTCCAAAAATGCACAAGGATGGCAAATAATTTAAATGGCCAAGATCACTTAAGAAAACAAATTGATTTGCGCACGGAGAAGGACTGCTCATTACATATCTTACACGCGGGCGATAATTATACAGTACATCACTCAGGATATGCGTACATAATCCTGACATGTTATTTAGGCTAGTACACTTCTCCAGTTCTACATGATGCGCAAACAAGCTACTTCTCCCAACCTATGTACATATAAACATATCTTACAAAGTGGTACATCGCATGACGGGCAAACGCACTCAGCCGGAAATGTCGACGATCTCCTTGGCCCTGCCAAGGGTGAGGCGCAGTGAGGCTGGGGACTCGACCTCCTCCTCACTAATAGGCTCCAGACGTGAAGAGCCGCGTCGGGTAGATGGAGCGGGTGCCAGGGGCGGAGCAACACGAATAGGAGTGGGCACAACGGGTGGTGCAGTGCGCGCTGGAGTGGGCGCAAAGGCCTGGTTGAACCCTTCGGTGGTAGGTAAGCGACGAGTAGGTGCATGAGATGCTGAGGACGAGACAAAAGTCAGTGGCGGTGCGGTGAGCAGGAGCTCCCTCCTGTTGGCGGCATAGCCATGGACTGAGTCCATGCGGGCAGCCACGAAGTCGTCCACCAGGTTGTCGAAGGCTGCCTCCAGAGCCCAGAGATACTCAATAAGCATCTCAAAAGCCTCGTCTCGTTCTCCTCTGGGGCAGGAGAATGCGTAGTGACAGGTGTAGGGCACATGGCATGGAAGATAGCGGTAGCGACGAGTCTTCATCACGGGAAGGACATCCCTGAGGCGAGCTATCGCCTCGCGGGCTGCCATCTGCATAGCATGCCTCTCTGTAGGCATGGCTCTTCCCACGAACAGGAAGCGGCGTAACTCACCACGCCCTCCCTTGAACTGCACCGTGGCCTGGTGCATGGTCAGACTGTCGTTGACTCTGTGCTGGCGGAGTGTGAAGACTGGGCGCACGGATGGCCCCATCGCGACCTGAACGATGAAGGAGAGAAGCTTGACGAACCCATCGGGTACATTGGCGAAGGTCTGAGACTCGCAGCTGTTGTCGGCCATCTACAAAAGTAGGCAAAAATCCTGAATGGTCAGATCATAAATTTATGCTGACTGTCAGAAAATGACTACAATTGCAAAAAAAAAAAAAATCGGCTCTATCATGCTAATAACCGATTAGCGATCGCACCTAGTGGCTTCCTACAGTCAGCCTGGCTCTGGTACCAAGCTTGTCACGACCGGTTTTCCAATAAAAATATTTATTGAGAAACCAATCTTTTGAGTCCAGTATGAGAGAAATCCTCCTCACTGGTAGACAAATTCTTGATACAATAAGCCAGTAGCATAGAATATATTACAGGGTTGAGCTAGGGCTGCTCAACAAATTATTACAAGCGCGCCAATAATTATACATAATGGCGGATATAACACAATGGTGTGGTGGCATACTACTGGCTCGAGGATAAAGCGATGGTGGAATAACACAGTGGGGGGTGTGGTAACACGACTCTCAAACTGGCATCTCATCGAGCGTCGAGGTGAGGCTCGACAAATTTATTCGGGTTGCGGAAGCGGATATAATACAATGACCAAGTCCAGGGTCGCACGAGACTGACTGGGATTCCTCTAGGCGTCGGACTCGCTATCGAACTCTTCATCCAAGAGATCGCCTTTGTCAGCATCTGGCCAAATCAACAAGCCAGTGAGTACTTTGAAAGTACTCGCAAGACAGTTCGGACGTAAGATATAACAATGCATGCATGAATGCGTCATGATTATTCTTTCCAATGCACATTTAAAAAAATTGCAAAACGAAGTAAGTATGAGGGAAACGGCGGTAGTCCGCCTGAAATCCCGACAAAAATATAAATGAAAACCGATCGGGTGTCTGAAGCGATGCCTCGAAAGGTGAACAAATAATAACAGAAAAATCATGCCACAGTCGAGCGTCTTAGCGACACCACATAAAGGGCTTTAAAAGAAATGCCACAGTCGGACGTCTGAGCGACATCACAGAAAGGGCTTTAAAAGAAATGCCACAGTCGGACGTCTGAGCGACATCACAGAAAGGGCTTTAAAAGAAATGCCACAGTCGGACGTCTGAGCGACATCACAGAAAGGGCTTTAAAAGAAATGCCACAGTCGGACGTCTGAGCGACATCACAGAAAGGGCTTTAAAAGAAATGCCACAGTCGGACGTCTGAGCGATATCACAGAAAGGGCTTTAAAAGAAATGCCACAGTTGGACGTCTGAGCGACATCACAGAAAGGGCTTTAAAAGAAATGCCACAGTCGGACGTTTGAGCGACATCACAGAAAGGGCTTTAAAAGAAATGCCACAGTCGGACGTCTGAGTGACATCACAGAAAGGGCTTTAAAAGAAATGCCACAGTCGGACGTCTGAGCGACATCACAGAAAGGGCTTCAAAAGAAATGCCATAGTCGGACGTCTTTGCGACATCACAGAATGGGCTTTTATTCACAAGTAAATAATACTCATAATAAATATTCAGTTCATGATAATAAACGGGTTAGTCCATCCACAGGATTAAACTTTTAACCGGGCTTAGCGCTCATGTGATTCACTGGAGTATCTGTCACCAAAACTGGCACTTGTCAGAATAAGTCAGCGCAAAATTTGGATATGGATAAGATGATTTGGAGATTTATGACTCTGCAGAGTTTGTACAAAAATTTCCCATAGCTAACGGATTTCCGTAGTCTCGAAGGACTAGTTCCGTTTACGGTATTTCGGAAGAAAACACAGCTAACCAGTACACACCCATCCTATCTCTTGATGCCAGGACTCACCCTAGACATCGTCCAAGAAAAACTATTGAGACGGGGAGTTCACAATCTCGAATAGCATGGGATCAAATTTATATACGCGCGCTCTAAGGGGTGCCCCCCTCTCGGTCCCAACCGGAAACACCCATGCCCCCTGACCGGATGACTGGCTTTAATCCAGGGCCATGGAACCATCATCCCGGCCTCTCCTTTTTGTGTGTACCAGGAAAGCGGTTTGCAACTTACTAATCCATATTCCTTGCGGAAAACATGTGGTAGTACAAGGAAGCAAAAGGGAGGAACTGGACCGATACGATTTGACACTAAAGTCAAATAGTCTGGCATAAGACTGGCATGCTACAACACTGCCATCTTACCCATCCTCATGCCAACACATGGCCATTCATACTCACATCCATCCACCTATGGATCATCGAGCTCACTTACCTCAACAATGCATGAAAATAACGTTCATCGGTATGCTCATCAACATGCCATGAAACTAACTAAATGCAAAACATGCCAAGACACTCATCATATCAAAAGTTCAAACATGCTTGCCTAGTTCAGAGTAGTCGGAGCCTAGCTCGGTGAAGTTCGCGGCTCTGTCACCTCCTTCGGTATCTCCGTGTTCAGGGCGCCCTTCCGTGTCGGTTGGTGGTGGTGGTGGTCGTCGGCGAGTACCACGTCGACGGCGAGCCTTGCTCCGGCGGACGGCGGCTCGGGTGGAGATGGATCTCGCCGGGGAGAGCGGAGCGAATCGAGGTGGAGGCCGAGGCGGAACGAGGCGGCCGGAGTCGAGGAAGAAGGGCCCCTCGAGGCTCTTCTAGTTGCTGGTCGGGGTCTAGTGAGGTGGTGGAGGTGTGCGGGGGCGAGAGGGAGCTTGGGGGCGCTATATATAGCCGGCCCGAGGCGGTTGCCGCGAACGGGATAAGTCCGGCGAGTGATTACGGCGGCGCTGTGGTTGGGCAGTGGGATTAGGGGCTTGGGCATCGCCTAGGTGGAGTAGTGGTGCCATTCCAGGGTCCAACTCAGCACGGGGGGGGGAGGTTTACGGCCTGTCCCAACAGAACGGCCGTGCGGCACGTCGGTGGCAGGGAGCGCGCCCTGCGCGTGCCAGGCCACGGCGACTGTGCTGCGGGGTTGCGCTAGCGTGCATGAGGCCACGTGGAGAGCCAGGGAGCGTTGGGCGGCGCCGAACGGCGTTGCGCTGCCGTTCTGCTTCCTGTCGGCCGTTACGGTGGATCGGCCGCCACAAGACACACCGGCGCAGGCGGGCCAGGGCGCCACCGACGCCAGGAAGGCGCCAAGCGCGCGTGCGGCGCTCCAGACAGGAGGAAGAGGCGGCGAGGAACGTGCCAAGGGCACTGTGAGCATGTGACTGAACTCCTGACGAAGATCGACACTGAAGTCTGAATTTTTACTGAATTACTGAAAGTGCAAGAAACAGTGCATGCAAGGTGTTCGACAGAATGATACTGGCCTCTAGGGATTTTTCCTAGAGCTGATTTTTGGTGGAGTGGCTACTCATTGCTCCAGTAGGCTGCCTGAATTTTGGTAGAATTTTTGGGGAAGTGTAGATATGAATTTCAGCAAATTTGGCAAATCTGGTCCAAACTTGCAGCGGCTGAAATTTGAAAAATTTGAAAAGAAGGGGAGTGGATCAAGATGGTTCTGAGTTGTGGATGCTAAGGACAATCCAGAGGAGTTGGTTTGAGATCAAAACTCAAAGGAAATAAGGTACTTGCTTTGTAAATGACTCAGGCTCCAAATAATTGACAGAAATGATTTGAGAGGAAAAATGATTGAAATAAAATACAAAACTTGTTTGGATTAGTTGGGACAGAGAACTTAGGTTGTTCCAATGAGGAGGGGAGGTTTTGGAGGGGTTTCACCACCTGTGACATGGTAAAATCATGGGTGGTTTCAAAAAGAAAGAAGTCCCAAAACTCCTAGGGTTTCTTTTTAAATGAAAATAAATAAGTTTGAGAGGGAAACAACCAGAAGAAAAGTTTCCAAAAATTCAACACCAAATTTGAAAAGGAAAAGGAAATCCTTGCCAAAGGTGAAAGGAAGTTTTTTAAGAGGAAGGATTTCTGGGAAAGAAATTTTAAATGCCCTCTTTTAAAATCCAACAAAGTTTTTGATGAAAACCAAATCAAAAATTTTGGAGTGTCACAATCAAGCACCGTAAGATCGAACCCACTACTGGGCACCTCTTCCCATTGCAAGACATATAGATTAAGTTGGCCAGACAAAACCCAAATATCGGAGAAGAAATACGAGGCTATAAGATATCACGCATAAAAGAGACCAAAGAAACTCAAATACTTTCATGGATATAAAAACATAGATCTGATCATAAACTCGAAGTTCATCAATCCCAAGAAACACACTGCAAAAGAGTTACATCATATGGATCTCCAAGAGACCATTGTATTGAGGATCAAGAGAGAGATGAAGCCATCTAGCTACTAAGTACGGACCTGAAGGTCTACAAAGAACTACTCACGCATAATCAGAGAGGCACGAATGGAGGTGGTGAACCCCATCCGAGATGGTGTCTAGATTGGATCTGGTGGTTCTGGACTCTGCGGCGACTGGATGAATATTTCGTCGACTCCCCTAGGGTTCTGGTACTTTTGGGGTATTTATAGAGCAAAGAGGCGGTCGAGGGGGCACCCGAGGTGGGCACAACCCACCAGGGCGCGCAGAGTCCAGAACTACTCATGCACAACCCACCAGGGGGCACCCGAGGTGGGGACAACCTATTTATGGTGCAACCATGGCCCATTGCCTTCCTTCTTGCCCATAAAAAGTCTCCGTAAAGTTTCGTGGCATTTGGACTCCGTTTGATATTGATTTTCTACGATGTAAAAACATTGGAAAACAACAACTGGCACTTGGCAATGTCAATAGGTTAGTACCAAAAAATGATATAAAATGACTATAAAATTATTATAAAACATCCAAGATTGATAATAAAACAGCATGGAACAATCAAAAAATATAGATACTTTGGAGACGTATCAGCATCCCCAAGCTTAACTCCTACTCGTCCTTGAGTAAGTAAGTGATAAAATCAGAACTTTTGATGTGGAGTGTTGTTCATCAAGTCATATCATATTTCTTTCTTTATAGCATGGACAATTGGACTTTTATGTGATTCAAAGCAATAGTCTAGTTTTGACATAATAATCTAGATACTCAAGCATATCAACAAGCAACCATGTCTTTCAAAATATCAATGCTAAAACAAGTTATCCCTAGCCCATCATGCTCAAACATTGATCCATTCATGAAACACACTCGAATATTAACTAAACCCAACACTTGAGCACGATCATATTGCCTCCTAGTTGGTGCTTTTATGAGAGAAGATGGAGACTAAAATTTCAAAATAAAAAATTGCATAAAGTAAAAGAAAGTCTCTTCGCAGAGGGGAGTAGGGATTTGTAGAGGTGCCAGAGCTCAAAGCGAAAATTTTGAGATAAAAAACATTTTGGGAGGGGTATCCATCCCACCAACGAAAACGACTTAGAGTTCCCAATACTTTCCATGCATAGATATATCATAGGCAGTTCCCAAATAGAAAGTAAAGTTTATTCCTTTTTCCACCATCACTTTCACTTTCCATCGCTAACCGTATCCATGGGTGCCCTCCATACCAACACTTTCCAAGGAATTTATTATTTGACAACATAAAGTAAATATTTTTTTGAATTTCAGGACTGGGCATCCCTAATACCTTTTCCTTACTCTCGTGCAATGACAAGTGAATAAACACTCATCTTGAGAATAACACATCTAGCATGGAAAATATTAGCCACCCCTCACCCCTCCATGAGCGAAACAAACTCACAAAAGAGAAGCTTGTTTTGAAAATTAGAGATGGCACATGCAAATTTGCTTAGAACGGCAAAACAATACCGCATATAGGTACATATAGTGGACTCATGTGGCAAAACTGGTTCAATGGATTTTGGATGCACAAGTAGAGGTCATAATTAGTGCAAAATGAAGGCTAGCAAAAAGATGGGAAGCGACCAACCAAGAAACGAATAATCTCATAAGCAAGCATTAAGCATAATTAACACCGAATAATGCACCATAAGTAGGATATAATTTTCATTGCATGATTATTGACTTTCGTGCATGCATAGGGAATCACAAACCTTAACACCAATATTCTTACTAGAGCACAATTACTTATCAACATAACTCACATATCACATCATCATATCTCAAAACTATTACTAAGAATCAAGTTTATTTTGTCCAATGATCTTCATGACATTTTCTTTTACTTTATCCTTCTTTGATATCTATCACTTTGGCACTAATTTTCATGTGTTGCTTTTCATAAGCTCAAACAAATATAAGTGAAGATCATGAGCATAACAAATTTTCTTTCTCCCAAAATAATTGAAGTGAAGCAAGTGAGAATTTCTTCAAAATTTTACTAATTCTCAAATAAATCTAAGTCAAGCAAGAGAGCATTTCTTCAAAAGTAACAAGCACACTGTGCTCAAAAAGATACTCCCTCCATTCTAAAATAGATGACTCAACTTTGTAATAAAGTTAGTACAAAGTTGAGTCATCTATTTTGGAACGAAGGGAGTATAAGTGAAGCACTAGAGCAAGTCCTAGCTCATAAAAGATTTAAGTGAATCATAGAGAGAAATTCTAACAAGTCATGACATAAAACACAAAATAAAACAAGCAAAGACACATATCATACAATACGCTCCAAGCAAAACACATATCATGTGACGAATAAAAATATTGTCTCAAGTAAAATACCGATAGTTGTTGGAAGAAAGCGGGGATGCCACTCGGGGGCATCCCCAAGTTTAGTTGGTTGCTCATTATTGGATAATAGCTTGGGATGCCAGGGCGTCCCCAAGCTTAAGCTCTTACATCCTTCCTTCATCCATCGTAAGATAACCCAAAACTTGAAAACTTCAATCACAGAAAACTCAACAAAAACCATCGTGAGATGCGTTAGTATAAGAATAATAAACCACTACTATAAGTGTTGTATCAAACCAATTAATAATTTTTTTTGTATTATATTGTATTACAACTTTTCTATGGCAAAAACAAATCAAAGAAAACCATAGAGCCATCAAAATAAGCACACAATACAAAGAAAACAGAATCTGTCAAAACAGAACAGTATGTAGCAATCTGACTATTTCTTATACTTCTGTAACTCCAAAATTTATGCCAAATTAGGACGACCTGAGTAATTTGTATATTGGTCTGCTTCAAGTGTAATGGGCATTTTATCGCTCTATGGTAAAAAAATGGAAATTAATTTCATGAGCGTAAAAGTTTCTGTTTTTTCCAGCAAGATCAAACAACTATCACCCAAGAAGATCCTAAAGGCTTTACTTGGCACAAACACTAATTAAAACATAAAAACACAATCATAACAGTAGCATAATTGTTCTAACACTCAAGAACAAAAAGCAAAAAGCAAAAATAAATTTTATTCATTGGGTTGCCTCCCAACAAGCGCTATTGTTTCACGCCCTTAGCTAGGCATAAGATTTCAATGATGCTCACATAAAAGACAAGAATTGAAGCACAAAGAGAGCATCATGATACATGTGACAAACACATTTAATTCTGTCAGGGGTGACTGATCCCATAGACACCTATGGGACCACGGCGGACTGGGGGCCCTTTCGGTTCGGCAGGGGGGCGGAGAGTGCACGAAGAGCGGATCGAGGTGAACGCACGAGCGACGCGATCGGTTTACCCAGGTTCGGGCCGCACGGATGCGTAAAACCCTACTCCTGCTTTGATTTGTATTGTGTTCTTGCTCGGGAGCAACGAATGCTACAGTACACTTGGGTGGCTAGCGAGACCCAGCGTGAGAATGATCCTCCCCCCTCCCCCCTGTTGCACATGGGCCTCCTTTTATATGTCAAAGGGGTCACCGACAGGTGGCAACAGAGATGAGGGTAAAAAGGTAAAAGAGGTGGTAGTTGGCGCCACCGCCTACTACAGTTGTATCATACCTAACCCTGACGGCAGGGGACAAAGGCATTAAATGCCTATCTGCGTCGCCTAGACGGTGCAGAAAGGGACCGTCAGGGGCGCCACCGTTTGCCACGATGGCTATCTTGTCAGCGCCTGCTTGCCACCGCATGCCCCTGGCTGCACAGCCTCCCGTCACGTACGCCAGGAATGGTCCCAGAGCGACACGTTGGTGGGTGAGCTGGAGCGCGGGCTGCGGAGTAGTAGCTTGCCGCGGCAGGCGCCTTGCCGCGGATGTTGTCTTGTCGCGTCCGGGAGCTTGCCGCTCAACGGGTTTTGTCGCGTCTGGGAGCTTGTCGCTCATCGGGTCTTGCCGGGACACGTGGTGCGCTGCGGCAAGTTCCTTGACATGTCTTTGTTGGTCTTCCCGGCAAGCTCTTCTTGCCGGGGTCTTTGTGCTTCGGGTGGCCTTCCCGGCAAGCTCCTCTTGCCGGGGCCTCGGATACTTTGTTCTTGAATGGCTCCAAAGGAACCACGGAGGATCTTGGCGGTCGCCCGGCAAGCCTTACCGCGGGGTGCTACGACTGCCCGTGCACAAGTTCGGGATACTAAGGTACCCCTACTTTAGTACACCGACAAGAGCCCCGGGCTTGGGCCATACACGGTGCCGAGCGCTGTTGGGCCAGGCCCAAAACAGTGCACGGGCACGCGCGGCCTAGGTTACGCCATAACTCACTCCGCATCCACCGCGCCCTCCCCACACGGCACGCGTCGAACGCGGCGTCGTGCGTGACGTGGGTGGCGTGCGCGGGGCTAAGCCCCGCGTGCATGCGTCACGTCGTGGGTGGTTGTTTATTAGGAAATGCGGAACGTCCGCCACCTCCCCCTTTATAAGCAAAGGGAAGCAGGGGTAGTGCGCCCACTCACCCCCATTCCGCTCCAATCTTGAAAAGCTCCGCCCCGCCTCCGTCTTCCCAAAGCACACAGAGCGCAGCACCCTACCCCCCGCATTGCCACCAGCACCACCACGCCGTCGACCTCCTCCGCTGCTTCCGCCATGGCTCCGAAGGGCGACAATGGGAAGGCCGTGAAGTCGACCGAGGCGCAGCGGCTCGCGGTGCTGCGGAAGGAGCGAGCCATTCCCCCCCCCCCCCCAAGCTCGACACGAAGGAGCTGCGGGAGTTCTATTATCTCTTTTGGGCGACGGAGACGAGAGACCACCCGCGGACCAAGGTGCTCCCGGTCGCTGCTCACGCGATGGCTTCGGACGGGTACCCTTTCTTTGCCGTCTTCTTCTACTGCGGGCTCTGCCCGCCTTTTTCCGAGTTCTTCTGTGATATCATGAACACATACAATCTCTGCCTCCTTGACTTCACTCCCAACGCCGTCCTCACCATGGTCGTTTTCGCACACCTTTGCGAGAACTTTGTCGGGGTCCACCCTAGCGTAGCCCTTTTTCGCCACTTTTTCATTCCTCGGGTAGAGAGAGGAGAGCCTCTGTCCGGCGGAATCGCCTGGATCTCAAGGTCCGACAAGAAGGAATCTTATCTGGAGGGGGAGTTCCACGGCTAGTGGGAGGAGTGGAGAGCGGATTGGTGTTGGATTGTCGAGGAGAGCCCGCAGCCATTCACCGCCCGGCGCCAAGCAGCAGTAGTACGCGGCAGTGACTGGAGCGACTTGGCCCCGGAAGACAGCAGGCTGAAGATTGCCGTCACCAGGATCCAGCGCCTCAGGCTTGCCGGACTCACTGTAGGGGCCGTTGGAGCTGACTTTCTTTGTCGCCACATCGCTCCCATGCAGGAACGGAGGAGGCCTGCCTGGGAGTTCAAGAACGCGGCAGACGTCATGAGGCTGCGCCTAGGCCTCAACTACAATTTCACCGTCCTTGAGCTCAACGGAATACTGCAGGAGCTCTTCAAGTACGATTCAGATCACCCCGAGGTCTTCAGGTTGCCGCAGGGCGTCATCCCTTTGTGCAACAATTCGGCACTCGACCGCATCAGGGCGATGATGCCACTGTGCGATTCGCACGGAATCGTGCCAACTTGGCAAGATCCAGAAGACGAGGTTGTGCAGCAGTTCTTCGACGACTTGGTGGAAGTGCCAATCCGCGCCGACGAGAAGGACGGCCTCACCCGCGACACCACCGAGGCGGAGTTGGCGTACATCGCCACCGGGTTGGAAGAGGCGGCGGCAGCTGCCGCGACGGGCGAGTTCGACTTCACCTTGGAGGAGGCAGCGGCGGTAGAGGCGGCAAACCGTGCCGAGCGGGAAGACCTTGCCGGAAAAAAGGATCTTGCCGGCAAGAAGGAGGTTGCCGGGCGCGATGCCGAACCGAGCCAGGTTGTCGGGCATGACGCCGAACCGAGCGAGCCTGCCGATGATGCGAGCGGCTCTTTCGAGATCGATTCCTCCTCCACTTCGTCCTCCGACAGCACGCCGCCAGCAGCGTCTCCGTCTCCACCAAGAAGGCGCCTCCACAAGGCCGGGAACGTAGCGAGGCGGCAGGCGGGCCGGCAATTGCCGCGCCGCATGACGCGCTCCACCGCGGCAAGCACCATTGCCGCGGGAGCACCCCATGCTGCTGCTTCGACTGGAGCGGGGTCTTCCCAGACTGCCGCTTCTGCTCCCGCCAAGCGACCAAGGGAGCCTACTCCTCCACCTTCCTGCGCCAGACGCGGGCCGGATTTTGACTTCTCCGCGTTTAGCTCCGACGAGGAAGAAGAAGAGGAGTAAGTTCTTCTTATTGTATTTGCAGTTCTTTGATTTATGATGTTTTTGTCTCGTCTTGTTTCTCACTAGCCTTTCCCTGTATCTGTTCCTTTTTAGGACTCTGGCGCAGAGAGCAACAAAGAGAAACAAGGCGCCGGTGATCGTCATTGAGGACGAACCCACTGCATCAACAGGGGGCGCGCCTGAGACGAACTTGCCGGATCCGGCGGCTGACCTTCAGAGCAGCCCCCAGCATAAGTGTCTTGTTTACTTCCTGCTGTCGGGCGCGTATGAAGATCCTTGCTGTGCTGATACTTGTTTGTTTGACTTGTGCAGGAGCAGAGCAGCCACACCAGGAGAACCCGGAGGCTGCCCCTAAAGCGCCAAGGGAAAGTCCTCCGGCGAGGGAGAGATCTCCGACAAGGGAGAGCTCTCCGGCGAGGGAGGAGACTCCGGTTAGAGAGGAGCCCCCGGCAAGGGAGGAGGCTCCGGCAAGGAAGGAGCCCCCAGCAAGGGAGTTCGTCAGCGATCCGCCGGCGACGGAGACCACTGCTGCCGACCCTGGCACAGGTAACCTCATCGCCTCGCACTCTCCTTGGCTTCTTCATCTCCTTGATCTTCTTTTTGGATTTTGCTTGAATCTTCTCCCCTCTTCCGGCCGCCAGATCCATCTGGTGTAGTGCCGATGGAGGCTGAGGCCACCGCCGATGACGCTGCAGCTGCCGAGGAAGCAGCCGGCGCCGGCGAGCCCGCCGGCGAGGAGGCCGTCAGCACTGCCGCCACGGAAGCGGGCGGGGAGTCTGGTGGCCGTACTGACGACCCGGAGGCCGCAGGAGCGCCAGGTGCTGCTCCGACCACTGACTCCTCCGCCGCTGCTACCGCGCCAGGCTCCGGAGAGCCCCAGCCTGGCGTCTATCTGAAGGTCGGCGAGGATATCTTCATCAACCTCCCCTGGGCGTCGAGCTCCAGGGTGCCGGTCGAAGGGGAAGTGCTTGACGGAGAAGTGCTTGCCTCCGCCGGGCTGAAGTTGGTTGACGCGCCAAGCAGCAGCAGCGGCAAACCTGAAGAGGAGCGCCTACTGCGGAAGCTAGTGGCGCCCTACCGCGCCCGGCAGGCCAAGCTGGAGTCCTGCGAAGCGCTCGTCACGAAGGCCGGCGCTGATATCGAGAAGCGCGCAGAGGAGCTCCGGGGCGCTAACCAGGAAGCTCTCCGCTCCCTGGCAAAGGAGCGGGAAGATCTTGCTGAGGCGCAGCAGGCCTTCCTCCTCGAGAAGGCCGCGCCGAAGAGCGCCAACGCCTTGCCGCGGAGAAGTTATCTTCGCAGGAGGGTGACTTGGTGCAGCGGAAGGTCCACCTCGACAGCCATGAGGAGGAACTTGCCGCGTGTGAGCGGACAGTTGGCGGAGCTGTCAAGCAGGCCGAAGACACCGCCGCAGCTGCCGAGGCTGCCATGGCTGAGCTGGAGCTGAAGGTGGTGCAGCTGGAGGCGGGCCTCAAGGAGAGCAGCGACGAGCGTGCCGCGCTCAAGCTCGAGCGTGAGAAGGACGCCAAGAGCTACTCGGAGCTGCAGGCCCTTTTCGCTGAGAAGGGCAAGGAACTGGACGCCGCCAGGAACTCCAACGCCGATCTCGAAGTGAAGCTGGCGGCCCTGACCAAATCTCTGGACGGCGCCAAGGATCAGGAGACGGCCCTGAAGGAGGAGGTCAAGGCCGGCAAGGTGCTGCTAGCGAAGGCCGCTGCCGCCCGGAAGAGTTTGTCAGAGAATGTGGAGCACTGGACGGAGGGTCTGGTGAACGTCGCCGCGGACGTCGACAAGGAGTTGGCGCAATTGGGGATGGTGGATCTCGGGTACTCCTCCGACGAGAATCTCCAACCCAGCGCCAAGCTGACTCTGTTCTTCAAGGGCGTGGCGACGGCGCTCTAGCGACTCCGGGAGCAGATCCCAAAGCAGCTTGCCGATGAGTCGTGCAAGATTTGCACGGGAGCTCTTGAGAAGGTGCTGATGAAGGTGGCCTTCCGCAACCCGGGTCTCCGCCTCACCAACGTCCTCCGAAGCTTGCCGCCAGATACTGATCTGGAGGAGCTCAAGGCCCTCGTCGCACCTATTGTGGACAGGGTGAGTGGAATCAGAAGGGTCGAGGGCGACCGTGTAGACTAGGCCATCCATCTTTTTCTTCCCTTGTCGCTGTCAATCATGTTATGAAAAACAGTCTGTTAGAGCTGCGACAAGTTGTTTTGTAATATACTCTATCCTCGGTAGTAATTGCTATGTTATTTCCTTTACTTGACTCTTTCCTTTGTATGCTTTTACCCTACGCTTTTAGGGAACTTGCCGGTGCAGGCACCTTCGCCGCGAGCGCTGAGTGCGGAACGTCAGCAACCTGCAGGCGGTGCCGCGGCCGACAAGAAACCTTGTCGCAGAGCTAGTCGCAGCTCACTTAAGTTGTTGAGCGGACTCGAAACAACAGTAAGGGCACAACTAGCTACGAGTTGGTTCCCTGCTGGCGGTGCTGCAGCCGACAAGAAACCTCGTTGTAGAGCTAGTCGCAGCTCACTTAAGTTGTTGAGCGGACTCGAAACAACAGTAAGGGCGCAACTAGCTACGAGTTGGTTCCTCCGCGCACAGGTTTTCCATACAAGGGGCGGTCGTTCAGGGAAGATAACTCTATAAATTTAGAGGAAATTTGATTGCTCGCACTTTGGCAACTTATCTTTTTTGTTACTTGCTTCCCGGCAAGGCGAAAACTTCTTGAACGACGCCTGATCCATACTGTATCTTCTCCCTTCCCCCCCCCCGGCAAACTTGTGCGCGAGGGAATCTCCTTTTCCTTGTGAAAAAGAAGGAGGACAAAACAACAATATGGAGCCTTAAGGCTCGTTATTGCTTACCGGAGGTAAGTGCTGCACAAAATGTCAGATAACGCATGCAAAATTTGAAAAGCATGAAATCGACAGAGTGTGCTGAGCACGTAATCTTTATGCACGGGATCCGCGCCCAGCTTTGTACAAAGGATTACATGCTACAGCGGCAAGACTTGTACAAAAGGGTGGTTGCCGGACAGGGTCCGACAACCGCGCCTTACGGGTAAAACTTACGAAGATGCTCAATATTCCAGGAGTTGCTCACCGGAATGCCATCTTCGGTCTCAAGGCGGACAGCGCCAGGCCTAGTGACTCGTTTCACCCGGTAAGGGCCTTCCCACTTCGGCGTCAACTTGTTGGAATTCTTGGCGGACTGAACGCGCCAAAGAACAAGGTCACCTTCCTCGAGACTTCTGGCGTTAACTTTGCGGCTATGATAGCGGCGCAAAGCTTGCTGGTAGCGAGCGGCTCGCACAGCAGCCTGAAGATGGTCTTCCTCAAGGAGCAGCACGTCATCTTGCCGCAGCTGTTCTTGCTCAAGCTCATCGTAAGCGAGCACTCGAGGCGACCCGTATACGAGTTCCATGGGGAGAACTGCCTCCGCTCCATAGACTAGAGCAAAGGGTGTCTGGACAGTGGCTCGATTTGGCGTCGTCCTGATCGACCAAAGAACCACCGGCAGCTCCTCGATCCAGTTTCTTCCGCACTTGTGCAGCCTGTCGAAAGTTCTGGTCTTGAGCCCGCGCAGCACTTCAGCATTTGCCCTCTCAGCTTGACCGTTGCTTCTCGGGTGAGCAACAGAAGCGAAGCACACCTTGGCGCCAAGATCTTGGACGTACTGCATGAAGGTGCGGCTCGTGAATTGCGTACCGTTGTCAGTGATTATCCTGTTAGGGATTCCGAAACGGCAAACAATCGACCTGAAGAACTTGACTGCTGACAGTGCTGTCACCTTCCTCACTGGTTCCACTTCCGGCCACTTTGTGAACTTGTCGATTGCGACATACAAGTACTCAAAGCCCCCGACAGCTCGGGGGAAGGGGCCGAGGATGTCGAGCCCCCAGACCGAAAATGGCCAGGATAAAGGGATCGTCTGGAGAGCTTGAGCTGGTTGGTGTATCTGCTTGGAATGGAACTGGCATGCTTCACACTTGGTTACTTGTGCAGTTGCATCCTGGAGGGCTGTCGGCCAGAAGAAACCTTGCCGGAATGCTTTTCCGACAAGGGCTCTTCCGCCAAGGTGGTGACCACATATGCCTCCATGTATCTCTGCCAACAGCTTCTGTCCATCTTCCCGGGGAATACACTTCAATTTCACACCGTTGAGTCTTCTTCTGCACAGTGTGTTATCGACAAACTGGTACATACTAGACTGCTGGGCTACTCTTTCCGCTTCTTCTTGCTCTTTGGGAAGTTCTCCTGTCTGGAGGAAACGGACAATCTGCTGCGCCCATGTTGGAGCCTGCGGCTCGACAACAAGGACTAAAGGCGATTCTGCTGATGCGGGAACATCTGCTTCCACGGCAAGAGCCTGCGGCTCTGCCGGAGCTTGACGTTCCCCGGCAAGCTTGCTGGAGCAAAACTTGTCGGGAGCGTTTTCTTCAACGGAACAAACCCTGGGGCTTGCCGGAGCAGACGGCTCCTCAGCACTGTTGGTGTTGATCTTGGGGACTTTCTTGGCGGCGGCTTCGGGAAGCTTTGCCGAAAAATAGTCGCCAGAAACCAACTTCCTCTTCTTGCTCTGTCCAGTTGGTGGTGTTACGGACGGCCGAGTCAGCTTGAGCACAAAAATCCCTGGTTCCACAGGTAATTTGAGTGCAGTGCACTTTGACAGGCCATCGGCAATGTCATTCTAAGCTCTTGGGACGTGCTCCACCTGCAGGCCGTCAAAGTGCTCTTCTAGCTTTCTCACTTCGTCGATGTAAGCTTCCATCAAAGGACTCTGGTAATTCTTGTTCACTTGGCGGACGACAAGCTGCGAGTCACACCTGACAATAAGCTTCTTAATCCCAAGTTCTGTCGCGATCCTGAGACCGGCAAGCAAGCCCTTGTACTCTGCAGTATTGTTTGTCGCTTGCTCCTTGGGAAAGTGCATCTGAACTACGTACTTGAGGTGCTCTCCGGTGGGTGCGACAAGCAGCACACTAGCTCCGGCGCCTTGCAGCGAAAAGGCACCGTCAAAGTACATAAGCCACTCTTTGTTTGCTTCCTTGACGGGGATGCTCGTCTCTGGGGTTTCTTCATCTGGTGTTGGCGTCCACTCTGCTATGAATTCTGCCAATGCTCTGCTTTGGATTGTTGATGTACTCTCAAATTTGAGGCCAAAGCTTGACAGTTCCAGTGCCCACTCGACAATCCTGCCTGTTGCTTCTGGTTCTGCAGTATCCTCTTCAGCGGAAAGCGAGTGACAACTGTTATCTCATGTGCTTGAAAGTAATGGCGCAGCTTTCTCGAGGCCATGAGAAGACCGAAAAGCAACTTCTGCACACCAGAGTACCTTGACCTAGCCCCCTGCAAAAGGGAACTGACAAAGTAAACTGGGCGCTGCACCATCTTCTTCTGTATCTCCTCTTGCATCTGCGCAGATCCTTGCTTGTCGGGACCAGAGCTTGTCGGGGGAGCCCCTTGCTTGTCGCTGGATGTTCTTGCCGCGGTTGCTGGCTCGTCATCTGCCTCCCTCTCCGCTACTAACGCAGCACTAACCACTTGATTGGTTGCCGCTACATACAGCAGCAACTTCTCTTGTGGTTTAGGTGCGACAAGTGTTGGAGTGGAGGACAGGTATCTCTTCAAGTCTTGCAGCGCAGCCTCCGCTTCCGGAGTCCATTTCATTGGACCTGCCTTTTTCAAAATTTTGAAAAATGGCAGGGCACGCTCAACAGACCGAGAGATAAACCTGCTGAGAGCAGCCACGCAGCCGGCAAGCTTCCGTACATCCTTGACGCGCTTCGGTGCTTCGATCTGCTCAATGGCCTTAATCTTGTCGGGATTGGCTTCAATTCCCCGCTGAGACACAAAGAACCCGAGAAGCTTGCCGGAAGGGACTCCAAACACACACTTCTCGGGGTTGAGCTTGAGGTTGACCTTGCGCAGATTTGCAAAAGTCTCTTCTAAATCTTGGATCAGAGTTGCCCTGTCCTTGCTCTTGACCACTATATCATCGATGTAAGCTTCTACGTTTCTGTGGATCTGTGGCTTCAAAGCGACATGGACTACTCTGGCAAATGTCGAACTAGCATTCCTTAAACCAAAAGGCATCCGTACGAAACAGTACGTGCCACATGGAGTAATGAATGTGGTTTTCTCCTCATCCTCTTCTGCCATGAAGATCTGATGGTATCCTGAATATGCGTCAAGAAATGAAAGCAAATCACATCCGGTTGTGGAGTCAACAATCTGGTCAATGCGCGGCAAGGGAAATGGATCTTTGGGATAAGCTTTATTAACATCAGTGAAGTCAATACAAAGCCTCCATTTTCCATTTGCCTTGCGCACTACCACAGGATTGGCCAACCACGTGGGATGGAGCACTCCTCTGACAAGGCCTGCTGCTTCCAATTTCTTGATTTCTTCTGCTATGAACTCTTGGCGCTCCACTGCCTGTTTTCTGACCTTCTGCTTGACGGGCCGCGCATGAGGACAAACGGCAAGATGGTGCTCAATTACTTTCCTGGGAACACCGGGGATATCAGACGGTTGCCATGCAAACACGTCGACATTCGCCCGCAGGAAAGTAACGAGCGCGCTTTCCTATTTAGGGTCAAGCGTGGCACTGATGGTGAAGGTACCACCAGTGCCGTCCTCCTTGGCGGACACCTTCTTGGTATGTGGTGGAGCTGCCATTGCCTTTTTACACTTGTCGGTGGAGCTCGATGGTGCGTCCTCGACGGCAGCGCAGCACTCCGAGGAGGTGCGCTTGCCGGAGTGGGCATCAGAGCTCTTGCCGGACTTGGTCTTCTTCTTCCCCCGGGAGCTTCAACGGCAAGTGTCTTGCGATCTGTTGCAGCTGCTGCTTCCCGGTAGATCTTGTCGGCGCAGATAAGGGCATCCTTCTTGTCGCCAGGGACAGAGATGACGCTTATCAGGCCTGGCATCTTGAGCATGTTGTATGCATAGTGAGAGGCCGCCATGAACTTGGCGAGCGCTGGACGGCCAAGTATCCCATTGTAAGGCAATGGGAAATCGGCAACGTCAAAAGTGACCCTCTCCGTTCTGAAATTCATCTCGCTGCCAAATGTCACCAGCAACGTGACCTTCCCTTTCGGCTTGCTCCTTCCCGGGTTAATTCCTTGGAATGTACCGGTCTCTTCGAGCTCGCTGTCCGGGATCTGGAGTTTCTGGAGCACAGCGGAGGAGATCAGATTTAAGCCGGCCCCGCCGTCAACTAGCATCTTAGTGACTTTGAGGTTGCGAATTGTTGGCGAAACCAACAACGGCAAGCACCTGACCGCAGTTGTGCGATCAGGGTGGTCCTCAATGTCAAAGATGATAGGCGTGCTGGACCATTTCAGAAGCTTGCTTGATTCGACAGGTGGCTCTGCCGCATTACCTTCCCGCAGCCACTGTTTGAGTTGGCGGTGGGAAGTATGCAGAGAAGCACCGCCGTCTACACACAAGACTTCTGTAGCTTTCTGAAACTCCTGCTCACTGTTCTCGACATAATCCATGTCCTCATCTTCGTCTTCGTCTTCATCCTTGTCGCGGCCACGGGGAGGTCTGTCCCCTTGCCGCTGTTTGGCCTTGCCGCGGCGTCCTCCCTGGCCAGCATGCTTCTTGCCGGCCTCTCCACTGCCTCCTTGGGCTCTCTCCTTGTCGTGCCGCTCGTACTCAGCTTTTTGTTGTTGGACAAGCTGCTCGACCTTCTTGCAGCTCTGGAGGTCATGGCCTTTGGTGCGGTGGATCTTGCAATACTGCTTGTCGGAGTCGTCCTGCTTGTCGGCGGCCGCCACAGCTTGGCAGTTGGTGCATATAGCAACCTCCTTGCCGGAGCTACCAACTTTGGCTTGCTTGGCGGCGCCGTCATTGCCGGACTGCTCGGCGACTAGCACCTCTTGGCCCTTCTTCTTTCTGTTGCGCCTCCGGTTTTTCTTTGCCGGGACGGCATCCTCACTGTCAGATCCCCCTGCTCCAGTATCCTCTTCGGGGAGTTTCATCCCTTCTTCAGCGCGTGCACACTTGTCGGCCAGGGCGTACAGCTCGCTGACATCTCTGATCCTGCTCATCTCCATCTCCTCCCGCATCCTGCGATTACGCATGTTCTGATGGAACGCGCTGATAACCGCGGCAAGGTGGATGTCTGGGATGTTGCGCTGTACACGGCTGAATCTCTGGATATACTTGCGCAGGGGCTCTCCTTCCTTCTGGGCAAGCAGGTGGAGGTCACTTTCTTGGCCATGTGGTTTGTGGCCGCCCGTAAAGGCGCCGACAAACTGATGGCACAAATCCGCCCAAGAGGATATGGAGTTGTCCGGCAAGTGCATGAGCCAGGATCTGACTTCAGGCTTGAGCACGAGCGGGAAGTAGTTGGCAAGGACCTTGTCGTCTCGCCCCCCGGCAGCTTGCACCGCAATGGTGTAGATGCCGAGGAACTCAGACGGGTGCGACTTGCCGTCGTACTTCTCCAGTACGTCTGGTTTGAAATGCCTCTGACTGGGCCACTGGACTTGCCACAGCTCACGAGTAAATGCAGGGCAACCTACCGCATACGGCAAGTCGCCTGGTTCTCCGGGCGCATGCATGTCAGCAGAAGGCCCAGCGCGTAGGTCTGATTGACGCCGCGCTTCTCTTTGGCGCTCGATGCGTGTTTGAGGGTCTTCTTGTCGTCGCTCGTGAAGAACTTGGCGCTGATCGCGACGAGCTCGCGGATCTGATGACGCGGTGGAGTCGCTGTCGAGGTGGATCCGGCGAGTCGGCGATCTTGGCCTTCTAGGTGGAGAGTGCACAATGGTTGCACCCTCCCCAGTCTTGTCGCCACCGGCTCGCGCCTGGCTGACTTGCCGCGGCAGCGACGCGCTCGGCTGCCGTGGGTTGTCACCGTTGGCGAAGCCGACGAGGCTCTGGATAGTGGCCCTCCAGTCATCGATCTTCTCTGGCGCTGGGGGCTAATCTAGGAGCAGTTGGGCCCGTGCCAACGCTTCTGCTGGAGTGGCGGGCGGCGGCGGTGAACGGTGCGAGGAGCGAGACATGCTCGGACTTCTGACTACGTTAGAAGGAGCAATATCTCGCCCAAGCGACCGTGCCACGCTCGTGCCAGCATGTTGGCGTGCATGCTGGTCTTGAGCGCTCCGGGATCCGCTAGCTTGATCTTGGCCCAGCAAGCGTATGGTACCGTGAGTATCATGACGCTGCTGGTCTCGCGCTTCCTGAGACGGGCGCGGAGCATGTACGGACGCCGAGGTCTTGGAATGCGCTCGGTCGTTGTGCGAGCCGACCGCGCCGCCGATGTGAAGCGCAGCCTTGTCCTTGGACCTGGCAGCACCACGAGCCTCCTCATCGGCGCCTGTTCTTCCGCCGGCGCCCACTCCACCAGCCGTTCGCTCCGGCGATGGTGGGCTCGGCGCAGACGGAGCAGCTGCCTCCGTAATCTTCTTCTTCGGCGGCATGTTGATGTAGATGACGAAGATTCGGCTCGTGCGAACGTCGGATCAGGTTCACACAGCCTCGACGCGCCCCCTACCTGGCGCGCCAAAGATGTCGGGGCGACTAATCCCACGGACACCTATGGGACCACGGCGGACCGGGGCCCCTTTCGATTCGGCAGGGGGGCGGAGAGTGCACGAAGAGCATATCGAGGCGAACGCACGAGCGACGCGATCGGTTTACCAAGGTTCGGGCCGCACAGATGCGTAAAACCCTACTCCTGCTTTCATTTGTATTGTGTTCTTGCTCGGGAGCAACGAATGCTACAGTACACTTGGGTGGCTAGCGAGACCCAGCGTGAGAATGATCCTCCCCCCTCCCCCCTGTTGCGCATGGGTCTCCTTTTATATGTCAAAGGGGTCACCGACAGGTGGCAACAGAGATGAGGGTAAAAAGGTAAAAGAGGTGGTAGTTGGCGCCACCGCCTACTACAGTTGTATCATACCAAACCCTGACGGCAGGGGACAAAGGCATTAAATGCCTGTCTGCGTCGCCTAGACGGTGCAGAAAGGGACCGTCAGGGGCGCCACCGTTTGCCACGATGGCTATCTTGTCAGCGCCTGCTTGCCACCGCATGCCCCTGGCTGCACAGCCTCCCGTCACGTACGCCAGGAATGGTCCCAGAGCGACACATTGGTGGGTGAGCTGGAGCGCGGGCTGTGGAGTATTAGCTTGCCGCGGCAAGCGCCTTGCCGCTGATGTTTTCTTGTCGCGTCCGGGAGCTTGCCGCTCACCGGGTTTTGTCGCGTCTGGGAGCTTGTCGCTCACCGGGTCTTGCCGGGACACGTGGTGCGCTGCGGCAAGTTCCTTGACATGTCTTGGTTGGTCTTCCCGGCAAGCTCTTCTTGCTGGGGTCTTTGTGCTTCGGGTGGCCTTCCCGACAAGCTCCTCTTGCCGGGGCCTCGGATACTTTGTTCTTGAATGGCTCCAAAGGAACCATGGAGGATCTTGGCGGTCGCCCGGCAAGCCTTGCCGCGGGGTGCTGCGACTGCCCGTGCACAAGTTCGGGATACTAAGGTACCCCTACTTTAGTACACCGACAAATTCTAACATACTTCCTATGCATAGGAATTTTATAAGCAAAAAAATATCAAGACAAGAAACATCTAACATATGCAAAGAAGAGGAATAAAACATTAACGTTCTCAACATAACGAGAGGTAATTTAGTAACATGAAAATTTCTACAACCATATTTTCCTCTCTCATAGTAATTACATGTAGGATCATATTCAAATTCAATAATATAGCTATCACATAACATATTCTCTACATGATCCACATGCATGCAAAGTTGACACTCTTCCAAAATAGTGGGACTATCATCAAATGAAATCACGACCTCTCCAAGCCCACTTTTATCAAAAATTTCGTAAGATTGAAAACTCTCCCAATAGGTGGGATTATTTTTACCTAGAGTTGACACTCTTCCGAACCCACTTTTAATATTATTGCAAATATATTCATCATGAGGCATAAATAAAATTTTAAGATCATAAGAATCATCACCCCAATCATGATCATTGCAACAAGTAGTCAACATAGCAAAATTAGCATCCCCAAGCTTGGGGTTTTGCATATTATTAGAACAATTGACATTAATAGAATTTATAGTAAAATGATTGTAATCATGCTTTTCATTCAACGATCTATCATGAATCACTTCATAAATTTCTTCATCACAATTTTCAGATTCATGAATCTCATGCAAAACTCCATAAAGATAATCTAGTGCACTCAACTCACTAGCAATTGGTTCATCATGATTCGATCCTTTAAAAAGATTACAAGTGGATGGGGATCCATATCAATAGATTTTTAGCAAGCGAAGATGCAAGCATATAGAAGGCACATGGCAAAAAAATAAACAAAAGATCCAACAAAACAAAAGGAGAACGAAGAAGAGGCGAATAAAACGGCAAATTTCTGTGAAGTGGGGGATAGGAAAACGAGAGGCAAATGGAAAATAATGTAAATTGCAAGGAGATAAGATTTGTGATTAGGAACCTGGTACATGATGAAGATCCTCCCCGGCAACGGCGCCAGAAGTTGGCACGTTGACAGGAGACTATCTTGACTTGATCCTCCCGGGCAACGGCGCCATAAATTCTCCTTGATGGCAGCTAGAACTACGTTGGTATTTCCCAGAGAGGGAGGGATGATGTAGCACAGCAACGGTAGAGTATTTACCTTAGTTATGAAACCAAGGTATCAAACCAGTAGGAGAACCAAGCAACACAACGTAAATAGCCCCTGCACACAAATCACAACACCTCGCAACCCGACAAGTTAAAGGGGTTGTCAATCCCTTTCGGGTAATGGCGCCAAAAATTGGTGTGTGGCGGTAAAAAGGTTGTAATAGATTGGATAAATAGATCACAAATAAAATAAAGTTCGGCAATATATTTTTGTATTTTTGGTTTAATAGATCTTAAAATAAAAGCAAGGAAAAGTAGATCGCAAAGGCAAATATATGAGAAATAAGACCCCGGGGCCGTAGGTTTCACTAGTGGCTTCTCTCAAGAAAAATAGCAAACGGTGGGTAAATAAATTACTGTTGGGAAATTGATAGAAATTCAAATACTCATGACGATATCCAAGCAATGATCATTACATAGGCATCACGTCCAAGATTAGTAGACCGACTCCTGCCTGCATCTACTACTATTTCTCCAAACATCGTCCGCTATCCAGCATCCATCTAGTGTATCAAGTTCATGGAAAAACGGAGTAATGCAATAAGAACGATGACATGATGTAGACAAGATCTGTTTATCTATACGGCGGTAGATATAGATCTCGTCGTTTTATCCTTAGTAGCAATGATACATACGTGTCGGTTCCCTTTCTGCAATAGGATCAAGCACCATAAGATCGAACGCGCTACCAGGCACCTCTTCCCATTGCAAGACAAATAGATCAAGTTGGCCAGACAAAACCCAAATATCAGAGAAGAAATGCGAAGCCATAAGAGATCACGCATAAAAGAGATAAAAAAACTCAAATACTTTCATGGATATAAAAACATAGATCTGATCATAAACTTGAAGTTCATCGATCCCAACAAACACACTGCAAAAGAGTTACATCATATGGATCTCCAAAAGACCATTGTACTGATGATCAAGAGAGAGAGAGATGAAGCCATCTAGCTACTAACTACGGACCCGAAGGTCTACAAAGAACTACTCACGCATCATCGGAGAGGCACGAATGGAGGTGGTGAATCCCCATCCGAGATGGTGTCTAGATTGGATCTAGTGGTTCTGGACTCTGCGGCGGCTGGATGAATATTTCGTCGACTCCCCTAGGGTTCTGGTATTTTTGTGGTATTTATAGAGCAAAGAGGCGGTCCGAGGGTCACCCGAGGTGGGCACAACCCACCAGGGCACGCGGAGTCCAGAACTACTCACGCACAACCCTCTAGGGGGCACCCGAGGTGGGCACAACCTACTTATGGTGCAACCATGGCCCATTGCCTTCCTTCTGTCCCATAAAAAATCTCCGTAAAGTTTCGTGGCATTTGGGCTCCGTTTGATATTGATTTTTTGCAATGTAAAAACATGGAAAAAAAACAGCAACTGGCACTTGGCACTTTGTCAATAGGTTAGTACCAAAAAATGATATAAAATGATTATAAAACATCCTAGATTGATAGTAAAACATCATGGAACAATCAAAAAATATAGATACGTTGGAGACGTTTCACACGCCACCTGGAACACAACGGCGTAATGGTGTGTCTGAACGTCGTAATTGTACTTTATTACATATGGTGTGATCTATGATGTCTCTTACTGATTTACCGCTATCTTTTTGGGGTTATGCTTTAGAGACGGCTGCACTCACGTTAAATGGGGCACAATCTAAATCCGTTGAGACAACACCATATGAACTGTGGTTTACCAAGAAACCTAAGCTGTCGTTTATTAAAGTTTGGGGATTTTATAAGCAAAAAAATTATCAAGACAAGAAACATCTAACATATGCAAAGAAGAGGAATAAAACATTAACGATCTCAACATAACGAGAGGTAATTTAGTAACATGAAAATTTCTACAACCATATTTTCCTCTCTCGTAGTAATTACATGTAAGATCATATTCAAATTCAATAATATAGCTATCACATAACATATTCTCTACATGATCCACATGCATGCAAAGTTGACACTCTTCCAAAATAGTGGGATTATCATCAAATGAAGTCACGACCTCTCCAAGCCCACTTTTATCAAAAATTTCATAAAATTGAACACTCTCCCAATAGGTGGGATTATTTTTACCTAGAGTTGACACTCTTCCGAACCCACTTTTAATATTATTGCAAATATACTCATCATGAGGCATAAATAAAATTTTAAGATCATAAGAATCATCACCCCAATCATGATCATTGCAACAAGTAGTCAACATAGCAAAATTAGCATCCCCAAGCTTGGGGTTTTGCATATTATTAGAACAATTGACATTAATAGAATTTATAGTAAAATGATTGTAATCATGCTTTTCATTCAACGATCTATCATGAATCACTTCATAAATTTCTTCATCACAATTTTCAGATTCATGAATCTCATGCAAAACTCCATAAAGATAATCTAGTGCACTCAACTCACTAGCAATTGGTTCATCATGATTCGATCCTTTAAAAAGATTACAAGTGGATGGGGATCCATATCAATAGATTTTTAGCAAGCGAAGATGCAAGCATATAGAAGGCACATGGCAAAAAAATAAACAAAAGATCCAACAAAACAAAAGGAGAACGAAGAAGAGGCGAATAAAACGGCAAATTTCTGTGAAGTGGGGGATAGGAAAACGAGAGGCAAATGGAAAATAATGTAAATTGCAAGGAGATAAGATTTGTGATTAGGAACCTGGTACATGATGAAGATCCTCCCCGGCAACGGCGCCAGAAGTTGGCACGTTGACAGGAGACTATCTTGACTTGATCCTCCCGGGCAACGGCGCCATAAATTCTCCTTGATGGCAGCTAGAACTACGTTGGTATTTCCCAGAGAGGGAGGGATGATGTAGCACAGCAACGGTAGAGTATTTACCTTAGTTATGAAACCAAGGTATCAAACCAGTAGGAGAACCAAGCAACACAACGTAAATAGCCCCTGCACACAAATCACAACACCTCGCAACCCGACAAGTTAAAGGGGTTGTCAATCCCTTTCGGGTAATGGCGCCAAAAATTGGTGTGTGGCGGTAAAAAGGTTGTAATAGATTGGATAAATAGATCACAAATAAAATAAAGTTCGGCAATATATTTTTGTATTTTTGGTTTAATAGATCTTAAAATAAAAGCAAGGAAAAGTAGATCGCAAAGGCAAATATATGAGAAATAAGACCCCGGGGCCGTAGGTTTCACTAGTGGCTTCTCTCAAGAAAAATAGCAAACGGTGGGTAAATAAATTACTGTTGGGAAATTGATAGAAATTCAAATACTCATGACGATATCCAAGCAATGATCATTACATAGGCATCACGTCCAAGATTAGTAGACCGACTCCTGCCTGCATCTACTACTATTTCTCCAAACATCGTCCGCTATCCAGCATCCATCTAGTGTATCAAGTTCATGGAAAAACGGAGTAATGCAATAAGAACGATGACATGATGTAGACAAGATCTGTTTATCTATACGGCGGTAGATATAGATCTCGTCGTTTTATCCTTAGTAGCAATGATACATACGTGTCGGTTCCCTTTCTGCAATAGGATCAAGCACCATAAGATCGAACGCGCTACCAGGCACCTCTTCCCATTGCAAGACAAATAGATCAAGTTGGCCAGACAAAACCCAAATATCAGAGAAGAAATGCGAAGCCATAAGAGATCACGCATAAAAGAGATAAAAAAACTCAAATACTTTCATGGATATAAAAACATAGATCTGATCATAAACTTGAAGTTCATCGATCCCAACAAACACACTGCAAAAGAGTTACATCATATGGATCTCCAAAAGACCATTGTACTGATGATCAAGAGAGAGAGAGATGAAGCCATCTAGCTACTAACTACGGACCCGAAGGTCTACAAAGAACTACTCACGCATCATCGGAGAGGCACGAATGGAGGTGGTGAATCCCCATCCGAGATGGTGTCTAGATTGGATCTAGTGGTTCTGGACTCTGCGGCGGCTGGATGAATATTTCGTCGACTCCCCTAGGGTTCTGGTATTTTTGTGGTATTTATAGAGCAAAGAGGCGGTCCGAGGGTCACCCGAGGTGGGCACAACCCACCAGGGCACGCGGAGTCCAGAACTACTCACGCACAACCCTCTAGGGGGCACCCGAGGTGGGCACAACCTACTTATGGTGCAACCATGGCCCATTGCCTTCCTTCTGTCCCATAAAAAATCTCCGTAAAGTTTCGTGGCATTTGGGCTCCGTTTGATATTGATTTTTTGCAATGTAAAAACATGGAAAAAAAACAGCAACTGGCACTTGGCACTTTGTCAATAGGTTAGTACCAAAAAATGATATAAAATGATTATAAAACATCCTAGATTGATAGTAAAACATCATGGAACAATCAAAAAATATAGATACGTTGGAGACGTTTCACACGCCACCTGGAACACAACGGCGTAATGGTGTGTCTGAACGTCGTAATTGTACTTTATTACATATGGTGTGATCTATGATGTCTCTTACTGATTTACCGCTATCTTTTTGGGGTTATGCTTTAGAGACGGCTGCACTCACGTTAAATGGGGCACAATCTAAATCCGTTGAGACAACACCATATGAACTGTGGTTTACCAAGAAACCTAAGCTGTCGTTTATTAAAGTTTGGGGATTTTATAAGCAAAAAAATTATCAAGACAAGAAACATCTAACATATGCAAAGAAGAGGAATAAAACATTAACGATCTCAACATAACGAGAGGTAATTTAGTAACATGAAAATTTCTACAACCATATTTTCCTCTCTCGTAGTAATTACATGTAAGATCATATTCAAATTCAATAATATAGCTATCACATAACATATTCTCTACATGATCCACATGCATGCAAAGTTGACACTCTTCCAAAATAGTGGGATTATCATCAAATGAAGTCACGACCTCTCCAAGCCCACTTTTATCAAAAATTTCATAAAATTGAACACTCTCCCAATAGGTGGGATTATTTTTACCTAGAGTTGACACTCTTCCGAACCCACTTTTAATATTATTGCAAATATATTCATCATGAGGCATAAATAAAATTTTAAGATCATAAGAATCATCACCCCAATCATGATCATTGCAACAAGTAGTCAACATAGCAAAATTAGCATCCCCAAGCTTGGGGTTTTGCATATTATTAGAACAATTGACATTAATAGAATTTATAGTAAAATGATTGTAATCATGCTTTTCATTCAACGATCTATCATGAATCACTTCATAAATTTCTTCATCACAATTTTCAGATTCATGAATCTCATGCAAAACTCCATAAAGATAATCTAGTGCACTCAACTCACTAGCAATTGGTTCATCATGATTGGATCCTTTAAAAAGATTACAAGTGGATGGGGATCCATATCAATAGATTTTTAGCAAGCGAAGATGCAAGCATATAGAAGGCACATGGCAAAAAAGTAAACAAAAGATCCAACAAAACAAAAGAAGAACGAAGAAGAGGCGAATAAAACGGCAAATTTCTGTGAAGTGGGGGAGAGGAAAACGAGAGGCAAATGGCAAATAATGTAAATTGCAAGGAGATGAGATTTGTGATTAGGAACCTAGTATATGTTGAAGATCCTCCCCGGCAACGGCGCCAGAAGTTGGCACGTTGATGGGAGACTATCTTGACTTGATCCTCCCCGGCAACGGCGCCAGAATTCTCCTTGATGGCAGCTAGAACTACGTTGGTATTTCCCCAGAGAGGGAGGGATGATGTAGCACAGCGATGGTAGAGTATTTACCTTAGTTATGAAACCAAGGTATCAAACCAGTAGGAGAACCAAGCAACACAACGTAAATAGCCCCTGCACACAAATAACAACACCTCGCAACCCGACGAGTTAAAGGGGTTGTCAATCCCTTTCGGGTAACGGCGCCAAAAATTGGTGTGTGATGGTAAAAAGGTTGTAATAGATTGGATAAATAGATCACAAATAAAATAAAGTTCGGCAATATATTTTTGTATTTTTGGTTTAATAGATCTTAAAATAAAAGCAAGGAAAAGTAGATCGCAAAGGCAAATATATGAGAAATAAGACCTCGGGGCCGTAGGTTTCACTAGTGGCTTCTCTCAAGAAAAATAGCAAACGGTGGGTAAACAAATTACTGTTGGGAAATTGATAGAAATTCAAATACTCATGAGGATACCCAAGCAATGATCATTACATAGGCATCACGTCCAAGATTAGTAGACCGACTCCTGCCTGCATCTACTACTATTTCTCCAAACATCGACCGCTATCCAGCATGCATCTAGTGTATTAAGTTCATGGGAAAACGGAGTAATGCAATAAGAATGATGACATGATGTAGACAAGATCTGTTTATCTATATGGCGGTAGATATAGATCTCATCGTTTTATCCTTATTAGCAATGATACATACGTGTCGGTTCCCTTTCTGCAATAGGATCAAGCACCATAAGATCGAACGCGCTACCGGGCACCTCTTCCCATTGCAAGACAAATAGATCAAGTTGGCCAGACAAAACCCAAATATCAGAGAAGAAATGCGAGGCCATAAGAGATCACGCATAAAAGAGATCAAAGAAACTCAAATACTTTCATGGATATAAAAACATAGATCTGATCATAAACTTGAAGTTCATCGATCCCAACAAACACACTGCAAAAGAGTTACATCATATGGATCTCCAAAAGACCATTTTACTGATGATCAAGAGAGAGAGAGATGAAGCCATCTAGCTACTAACTATGGACCCGAAGGTCTACAAAGAACTACTCACGCATCATTGGAGAGGCACGAATGGAGGTGGTGAATCCCCATCCGAGATGGTGTCTAGATTGGATCTGGTGGTTCTGGACTCTGCGGCGGCTGGATGAATATTTTGTCGACTCCCCTAGGGTTCTGGTATTTTTGGGGTATTTATAGAGCAAAGAGGCGGTCCAAGGGGCACCCGAGGTGGGCACAACCCACCAGGGCGCGCGGAGTCCAGAACTACTCACACACAACCCACTAGGGGGCACCCGAGGTGGGCACAACCTACTTATGGTGCAACCATGGCCCATTGCCTTCCTTCTGTCCCATAAAAAATCTTCGTAAAGTTTCGTGGCATTTGGTCTCCGTTTGATATTGATTTTTTGCAATGTAAAAACATGGAGAAAAACAGCAACTGGCACTTGGCACTTTGTTAATAGGTTAGTACCAAAAATGATATAAAATGATTATAAAACATCCAAGATTGATAGTAAAACATCATGGAACAATCAAAAAATATAGATACGTTGGAGACGTTTCACACGCCACCTGGAACACAACAGCGTAATGGTGTGTCCGAACGTCGTAATTGTACTTTATTAGATATGGTGTGATCTATGATGTCTCTTACTAATTTACCGCTATCTTTTTGGGGTTATGCTTTAGAGACTGCTGCACTCACGTTAAATGGGGCACAATCTAAATCCGTTGAGACAACACCATATGAATTGTGGTTTAGCAAGAAACCTAAGCTGTCATTTCTTAAAGTTTGGGGCTGCGATGCTTACGTGAAAAGCCTGTATTTACAAGAAAGTGAGTGGGAGTTCTGTATAATTTCTAATATTATATGTGGATGACATATGGTTGATTGGCAATAATACAAAATTTCTTGATAACATAAAAGGATACTTGAATAAGAATTTTTCAATGAAAGACCATGATGAAGCTGCTTTATATTGGGCATCAAGATCTATAGAGATAGATCAAGACGCTTAATTGGACTTTCACAAAGCACATACCTTGATAAAGTTTTTAAGAAGTTCAAAATGGATCAGTCAAAGAAAGGGTTCTTGCCTATGTTACAAGGTGTGAAGTTGAGTCAGACTCAATGCCCGACCACTGCAAAAGATAGAGAGAAAATGAAAGTCATGCGCTATGCCTCAGCCATCGGTTCTATCATGTATGCAATGTTGTGTACCAGACATGATGTGTGCCTTGCTATAAGTTTAGCAGGGAGGTACCAAAGTAATCCAGGAGTGGATCACTAGACAGGGGTCAAGAACATCCTGAAATACCTAAAAAGGACTAAGGATAAGTTTCTCGTTTATGGAGGTGACAAAGAGCTCTTCATAAATGGTTACGTCGATTCAAGCTTTGACACTGATCCGGATGACTCTAAGTCACAAACCGGATACGTATTTTTATTGAATGGTGGAGCTGTCAGTTGGTGTAGTTCCAAACAGAGCGTCGTGGCAGGATCTACATGTGAAGCGGAGTACATAGCTGCTTCGGAAGCAGCAAATGAAGGAGTCTGGATGAAGGAGTTCATATCTGATCTAGGTGTAATACCTGGTGCATCGGGTCCAATGAAAATCTTTTGTGACAATACTAGAGCAATTGCCTTGGTGAAGGAATCCAGATTTCACAAGAGAACCAAACACATCAAGAGATGCTTCAATTCCATCCGCGATCAAGTCAAGGAAGGAGATATAGAGATTTGCAAGATACATACGGATCTGAATGTTGCAGACCCGTTGACTAAGCCTCTCTCATGAGAAAAACATGATCAGCACCAAGATTCCATGGGTGTTAGAATCATTACTATGTAATCTAGATTATTGACTCTAGTGCAAGTGGGAGACTGAAGGAAATATGCCCTAGAGGCAATAATAAAGTTGTTATTTATATTTCCTTATATCATGATAAATGTTTATTATTCATGCTAGATTGTATTAACTAGAAACTTAGTACATGTGTGACTACATAGACAAACAGTATGTCCCTAGTGTGCCTCTACTAGACTAGCTCATTAATCAAAGATGGTTAAGTTTCCTGACCATAGACATGTGTTTTCATTTGATGAACGGGATCACATCATTAGATAATGATGTGATGGAAAAGACCCATCCATTAGCTTAGCATAATGATTGTTTAGTTTTATTCCTATTGCTTTCTTCATGACTTCTACATGTTCCTCTGACTATGAGATTATGCAACTCCCGAATACCGGAGGAACACCTTGTGTGCTATCAAACGTCACAATGTAACTGGGTGATTATAAAGATGCTCTACAGGTTTCTCCGATGGTGTTTGTTGAGTTGGCATATATCAAGATTAGGATTTGTCACTCTGTGTATCACAGAGGTATCTCTAGGCCCTCTTGGTAATTCACATCACGATAAGCCTTGCAAGCAATGTGACTAACGAGTTAGTTACGGGATGGTGCGTTATGGAACGAGTAAAGAGACTTGCCGGCAACAAGATTGAACTAGGTATGTGGATACCAACGATCGAATCTCATGCAAATAACATATCTATGACAAAGGGAATGACGTATGTTGTTATGTGGTTTGACCGATAAAGATCTTCATAGAATATGTAGGAGCCAATATGAGCATCCAGGTTCCGCTACTGGTTATTGACCGGAGATATGTCCCGGTCATGTCTACATAGTTCTCGAACCCGTAGGGCCCGCACGCTTAACGTTCGATGATGATTTGTATTATGAGTTATGTGATTTGATGACCGAAGTTTGTTCAGAGTCTCGGATGAGATAACATTCATGACGAGGAGTCTCAAAATGGTCGAGAGGTAAAGATTCATATATTGGAAAGTTGCATTTGGACATCGGAATGGTTCTGAGTAGTTCGAGCATTTTTTCGGAGTACCGGTAGGTTACCAGAACCCCCCGGGGAAGTTAATGGGCCTTAGTGGGCTTTAGTGGAGAGAGGGAAGAAGGGCCATGAGGTGGCGCGCGCCTCCCCGTGCCCAAACCGAATTGGACTAGGGGTGGGGGCGCGGCCCCCTCCTTCCTTCTCCTTCTCCCCTCCTTCCTTTCCCTCTGGTGGAATAAAGGAAGAGGGGAGAATCCTACTTGGACTAGGAGTCCAAGTAGGACTCCCCCCTGGCGCGCCCAACCTGGCCAGTCTCCCCTCTCCCTCCCTCCATTATATACGTGGCCAGGGGGCACCCCAATAGCACAACAAACAATCTCTTAGCCATGTGCGGTGCCCCCCTCCACAGTTCAACACCTCGGTCATATCGTCGTAGTGCTTAGGTGAAGCCCTGTGCCGGTAACTTCATCATCACCGTCGCCACGCTGTCGTGCTGATGGAACTCTCCCTCGTCCTCAACTGGATCAAGAGCTCAAGGGACGTCATCGTGCTGAACGTGTGCTGAACACGAAGGTGTCGTACATTCGGTACTTGGATCATGAAGACGTTCGACTACATCAACCGCGTTACTAAAGGTTTCCGCTTTCGGTCTACGAGGGTACATGGACAGACTCTCCCCTCTCGTTTCTATGCATCTCCTAGTTAGATCTTGCGTAATCGTAGGAAATTTTTTGAATTACTACATTCCCCAACAATAGGTTAGTACCAAAAATGATATAAAATGATTATAAAACATCCCAAAATGATAATATAACAACATGGAACAATAAAAAATTATAGATACGTTGCAGATGTATCAAAAATGCATTCCCTTAGGCTCAAATATGGTGAAGTGTCATGTTTGCGTTCACATGACACCACTAAGGGAATCACAACATACATACCATCAAAATATCAAACACATATAAAATTCACATGATTACTTGCAACAAGATTTCTCCCGTGACCTGAAGAACAAAATGTTGGTGTACAAAAGTAGGGGCCCTCCTTTTTACCCCTCTACTTGTGCATGGGCAGTCAGAGCCGCACCTGCGACCGCACTTAGCAGGGCAAAGGGAGGAATCGGAGGCACAGGACGGGCAGAGCGACGCCAAGACCAAAGGCAAAGAGAGCAAGAGGGTGATGTGGACTCCCCCGGCAAGACTCTTGCCGGGGTAGCCTCCGCAGCCCCGGCAAGACCCTTGCCGGGGCAACTTGCCCAATGCCAGCAGAGCGCGCCGCCCTTGAGCCAAGGGGTTCCAACGCCATCAACCACATCGGAACCAAGGCTCGGGAGGCACCTCCATGGTGGCATGCAGATCTTTGTGGAGATCATAAATACACAAGATCAGATGAGAACCAGAAGACGACGATCATGGCAAGATCCTTGCCAAGGAAATCCACGAGACCCCCGGCAGGATCCTTGCCGGGGAAGACCGCGGTGCCACGGCAAGACCCTTGTCGGGCCCCCGGCAAGACCCTTGCCGAGGACATCCGCAGGTCCGCAGCCAGGCCCACGTCTGCCAAGACTCCACCGCCGCTCCCATGCAACTGCTAGCTCAAACAGTTGAGCAGGCATCTGCGTGGCAGCGTGTGGCCTCCACACCGACTCAGCAAGCACATGCGTGGTGGCATGCAAGTCTTCATGAAGACTCCGCCACCACGCCAGCCCAGCAGCCAGCCAACGTGGCGCTACAACGCCTCGTCAGCTCGGACGCGTGCCAGAGCCAGGCGAGGCGACGACAGCTGGGACGAGCTTCCTTGCCGTCCCCGATAAAGCAAGAGGGGCACGTCGGCAGCGCATTAAATGCGTTTGTCTGACGGTGCCCGAGGATAGACTCAGCCACTATACACCTTTCCACCTCCTATGCGCCACTGTGGCGACCCCATTTTTGGCTATAAAAGGAGGCCCGAGGCGTACTGGAGAGGGATTCGGGTCTTTGGAACTAGACACACACTGTAGCTAGTTCAAGAACTCAAGAACGCCCAAATATACATCAAAGAAGGACTATGGTATTACACGTCTCCGCGGCCCGAACCTGGGTAAACGATCCTTGTGCTGACCGCCGCACCCGCTCTTTGCACAACTCCGCGCTCGCCAACCATAGAAGGGATCCCCGTGATTCCATAGGTGTCATTTCCACCAACACCTTTGGCGCGCCAGGTAGGGGACGTAGTTGTGGAAATCTGTTCTGGTTGAAGTAGCGGATTCATCATGGTCGTCACTCCAAGGAAGAAGACGACCGAACAAATGGCATCCTCGGTGGATGCAGTGAACGCTCACGCAGCGGCAGAAAAGCTAAGTCATGCAAAACTTTGAGCAATTCCTTTTTATATATAAGGTTGTAGTCCTCGACGATCTTGCCCTGTGTATGGAAAACCTGCACGTAATGGGGCCCTGCCACTATTGGCAACGCCCTCGTTCTGTTTCGAGTTCACTCAACAGTTCGAGCGGCTGCGTCGAGAACGGCAGGGTGACCTTCTGCGATTGGCAACGCTCTCGTTCTATCTCGAGTCTGCTCGACAGTTCGAGCGGCCGCGTTAAGAGTAGTGAAGTGGTTTGTCTGGCATCAAGCACACCCGGCAGGCCATTGGGGATCCATCCTCAAGGCATTACGGCCTAGGTTTCCGCGCCAGCAAGTCGACCCGATTAACGTAGGGTGGACATACAAAGGGAGATGAAACAGGAAAATAACATGCATCATTTCAAAAGCACTGCAGAGTTATATTATATCAATTGTTGCTGTGGTTCTAACTAAAGATAAAAATTGTCTTGGTCGTGAACCTGCAGCGGCGATAAGAAATGGGGTGCCTAGTCCCGGCGCTGACCTTCTATCCTCCAAACTCCGTCAATGCGGCTGATGACGGGCTTGATACGCTCCTCGAGCGTCATGAGGTCCACGTCCTCCGGCAAGCTCTCCAGTGCAACGTCAAAGTCGAGGTCGGGGTTCCAGTACGCCACCTTGGTGAGGACCTTGGTCATGGCACCCCGGCAAAGCCTCTGAGCATCATCGGCTAGAGAGGCCACCCTGTTGGAGCGGAACTACTCTAGGGCCCTGAGAGAAGAACAGGGTCGGCCTGGCATTGGGACTCATGCTCGGCTCTGGGACGTACCTCACGTTTGGCATCCCCAAGGTAGCCAACTGCGTGGTGATCCTGCCGGCGACGCCGACGAGGCGGTTGATCCAGAGGTTCTCGCCCTTCACAAAATCCTCGTGGTTGGCGGCTTCGTTCTTCCACAGCTGCCTCTCCTTCTCAAGATTCTTGGTCAGGGTCACCTCTCGGGCCCTGACCTCCGACGGCGTCCCCTCAAGACCCTCCAGCTTTAGCTTCAGGTCTTGGATGGAGTCATTGGCCTTCGAGAGTAGCTCGGCCTTGCCGAGGACTATGGCCTGCGCGTCAGCCAAAGCGCCTTTGGTCGCGTCCCTCTCCCCAGTCAGCTCCAGGATCTGCTTCTTCAGCCCGTCCCGCTCCACCCCCAGCTCATTAGCCTTGCCGGCATGGACCTAGGCCTAAGCATTGAGTGCCTCCTCGTGCATTTGCTCCAGTTCCTGGGTCCGCTGCACGACAAGCTTCTTGACCTCCTCGTCCTTGCCATGGAGTGTCACGGCGAGTTTCTCCTCGCGAGCGGCAAGGTCCTCCTCCTGGGAGTTCAGCGCGGCCTGGTGCTGGCGCCGAGCAGCCTCGTCCTTGGCGGCCTTTTGTCTCGCCACCTCCTAGGCCTTCTCGATATCGGCCTGTTTCATGAAAAGCTCCAGCTTGCACTCGGCCAGCAGATCCTGGGCGGTCTTCAGTTCCTCCAGGCCTGGCGGAACCAAGCCTGCGTCTCGGCAACACACCCCTTGAGGTACACCTCTGCCTTGTCCACCGCCGCCATCCTGGACTTGGCCTTGTCCAGGCGGGCACGGTGAAGCGCCTGGAGCTTATGGAAGTTGGCGCTCATGCCCTGGAGGAGCCGCTCTTCTTGGGAACCACCGCCACCGGTGCTCGGTTCGTCAATGACCTCAAGCCCGGTGGTGGCAACCACTTCGTCGTCGAATACCTCCCCCTCACCAGGCGACCTGGTGCTCGCCGTCCATGGGAGGTGGACGAACAGGTCGTCGCTCACCTTCAAGTACTTGCCCAAGCCAGAGGCAGCAGACGAGGAAGGATGGTCGTCAACCACCTCCTCCTTGGCAGCGGCCTTGTTGGCCTCCCCGGTAGGCCCCTCGCCGGCCTCCTCGGCAGCGGCCTTGCCGGTCTCCCTGGCAGGCCCCTTGGCGGCCTCCTCAGCAGCGATCTTGTCGGCCTCGGCCATGGCATCCTTGGCAACCTCCTCGATGACGGTGTCCACGTCCACCCGGTCTGCCTAGGAAGGATCTGGATACCGAGAAAGGGAATGAGGCGAAGTCAAGACCAAAATTTAAAAGAAGAAAAACGAGCGGGGACAGAAGGCAAACAACTCACCCGTGCCAGGCTGGGAAGAAGTGGCCCCCTCCCCACCAACATTCGGTGCCGTGACGGAGCCGCCGGTGCCCGGGTTCGCCTCCTCCTCCGTGCACATGGGCTTGGTGCTTGGCGCCCTTGCTGGGGACGCCCCTCGGGGCGGCGTGTTGGGGATGGCCCTAAGTGGATCCTCCTGCTGCCATCCCCCTCCTGCAACCACGGCAAGGTCAGCACCAAGAGATCGTGCCCCAGCACACGTTGATGGGGACCGAGTGATGAACACATGCTGGGGGCTGCGCCGGGGGCTACTATCCGGGCTGCTCTCCACCACCAGTGGTGTACTCGTGGTGCACGCCGGGGGCTGGCCGCCCGTCGAGGCCCTGGCCCTCTTCGCCACCCTCTGGGCCAGCGTCTCCATATCCCTGCAAAGATGAAGACAAGTCAAGAAAAGCGGCACGGTTTGAGGGGACGGACATGACAAAAGACAAGATACTTACTCATCCTCTGCCTCCTCTTCTGCTGCCTTCCTGTTCCTCCTCGGGCTAAGGGACCCAAAGTCGAAGACGACCTACGTGTCGTCGCCTGCGGGAGGAGGGGAAGCGGGTGGAGTCCGAGGACGCTTGGACGAAGAAGAGGCAGTCGCTTTATTCTTCGCCATCGTAGCCTTCACCGCCTTCCTCGCCGTCGCGGCCCTCGTCTGGCGCACGGACGCCTCCTGGTTTGTTGCGGTTGCACGGCCCTACCGGGTCGGACCGCCTCACCAGAGCCGGCCTGCTGCAGGACACGCCCTCTCCCCATGGCCGGGGGGTTGACAGCCTCGACCTCCTCCTCAGATGACTCATCGACCACATCTTCAATGAGAGGGGCCCCGGTGTCGGCGCTGCTGGCCTTCCTAGCAGATTCCGCCCACTGGACGAGCTCCCTCTCCTCCGCGGCCGCCATGGCCTCGTCCTCCACGCCGCCAGTGCTGCCGGCCTCCTTGGCGAGCTCCGCTTCCACCGCCCTGGCGGCGATATAGTCTAGCTCCGCTTGGGTGGTGCCTTCGATGAGCAGCGGCTCATCGCGTACGTACTTCTCCGACAAGGTGTCGAAGAACTTCTGCACCTGATCCGCCTCTGGCTCGGCCCAATTTGGGTCAAGGCCATGCGCATTGAAGTTCGGCATCATGGCGATGATGTCGGTTTGGCGGGAGTTGTTGCTCAGCGGGACCACCCCCGCCGACAACCCAAACAGGGGCCCCTTGGCGACCTTGCCGGCCTTCGCAGCCTTGCCGATCCTCTCGGCCCTGCCGTCGCGGTTCTCGTCGAGCTGAAAAAGCCGCTGGCAGAAGTGGGCATGCCCCATCACCGTGAAGTTGTGGTTCAAGCCGGGGCGAAGCCTCATGATGTCAGCCGCATTCCTGAAAAGCCAGGCCGTCCTCCCCTTGTTGTGCAGTGGAGCGATTCGGCGGCGGATGAAATCCGCCCCAATCATCTCCAGGGTGAGCCCGGCAACGGTGAGGCGATGAATCCTGGTGGTGGCGATCTTGAGCTTCTCATCCTGGGCGTCGACATCGCCCCAGTCATATCTATGAACCGGCGGTGCCTGGCGAACCTGGCAAAATTCTTGTGGGTCCTCCTCCTCAATCCAGCACCACCGGCTCTGCCACTCCTCCCACCTCTCCTTCTGAGAGTCCTACGAATATGTCCCGTCCTCCTGGGTCCTTGGGATCCATGCGACACAACCAGAGCTGGCGCCTCCCTTCTGGATCCGAGGATAGAAGTAGTGGCGGAAAAGCGCTGTGCTGGGACGCACTCCGGCGAAGCCCTCGCAAAGATGGGCGAAAAGGGCCATGCACAACATGGCATTCGGAGTGAAATCGAGAAGGGGGAAGTCGTAGATGTGCATGACGTCATTGAAGAAATCGAAGAAAGGGGGCAGAGCCCGCAGGAAAAGTAATGGACGAAGAATGGGTACCAATTCGGGCCGGCCTCGGCAAAATCAGTAGGGATGATGCGCGTGGTCGGATGCCCCATCGTCTCCCCCGTCTTGCACCCCCACAGGGGCTTGAAGTTTTCCCGGAGATGGGCTGCATCGACCGTCGAGGGAAAGTAAGCGAGCTGCATCCGCCGCGCCGCCAAGTCACTCTCCGGTGACTCCTTCCCCCTCGGCGTCCTTGGCCACTCCCTTGCCTTTGCTAGTTTTGGGTGCCATGGCACCTGCGAGAGGCGAAGGATGAAGCACAGTGAAGACGCGGTGGCGGCGAGCGAGAGCAAGAGCTTGAGGAGGAAGAAGGAGGGGACGGCGGTTCCGAGATTGGAGAAGGCATAGAGGGTAAATGAGCAGCGTGCCTGCAATTATTCCTTTTTACAGGGAAGGCACGGGCCGCCTCTTTACCATTTACTACGACATGACGCATGCGTGCAGAAACCACCCCACGCATGACCCCCACGTCACGCATGACCCTCCACGTCGCGCGTTCAATGCGGGTCATGGAGAAGCGCAGCGAGTGAAGGAGTTACTACAAGTAAAAATCTGCCCCGCCTGCCCGCACACCGTTCTGGGCCTAGCCCAACAACGTGTTGCACTTATGTGTGGCCCAGGCCCGGGGGCTCCTATCGGTGTACAAAAGTAGGGGACCTCCTTTTTACCCCTCTAATTGTGCACGGGCAGTCAGAGCCGCACCTGTGACCGCACTTAGCAGGGCAAAGGGAGGAACCGGAGGCACAAGACGGGCAGAGCAACGTCAAGACCAGAGGCACAGAGAGCAAGAGGGCAAGGTGGACTCCCCCGGCAAGACCCTTGCCTGGGCAGCCTCCGCAGCCCCAGCAAGATCCTTGCCGAGGCAACTTGCCCAGTGCCGGCAGAGCGCGCCGCCCTTGAGCCAAGGGGTTCCAACGCCATCAACCACATCGAAACTAAGGCTCGGGAGGAACCTCCATGGTGGCATGCAGATCTTTGTGGAGATCATAAATACACAAGATCAGATGAGAACCAGAAGACAATGATCCTTGGCAAGATCCTTACCAAGGAAATCCATGAGACCCCCGGCAGGATTCTTGCTGGGGATGACCGCGCTGCCATGGCAGGACCATTGCCGGGCCCCCAGCAAGACCCTTGCCGAGGACATCAAAGCAGGACTAGGGTATTACGCGTCTCTGCGGCCCGAACCTGGGTAAACGATCCTTGTGCTGACCGCCAGACCCGCTCTTTGCACAACCCCGGGCCTGCCAACCGTAGAAGGGATCCTAGTGATTCCATAGGTGTCGTTTCCACCGACACAAAAGTAACTACTTACAAATGATAATCATTCTCAAGATCAGATGGGTATTAAATAGCATATTGGATCTGAACATACAATCTTCCACCAAATAAAAGATATAGTAATCAACTACAAGATGTAATCAACACTACTAGTCACCCACAAGTACCAATATAGTTCTGGTACAAAGATTGAACACAAGAGATGAACTAGGGTTTGAGAGAAGATGGTGTTGTTGAAGATGTTGATGGAGATTACCCTCCCCAAGATGATAGAGTTGTTGGTGATGATGATGACAATGATTTTCCCCCTCCAAGAGGGGAGTTCCCCGACGGAATCGCTCTGCCCGCGGGCAAAAGTGCTCCTGCCCAAGTTCCGCCTCGAGATGGCGGTGTTTTGTCCTGAAAGTCCTCCCTTTCTTTTTTTCTAGGTCAAAATGACTTATATACCAGAAGAGGGGCATCGAAGGTGGGCCGAGGAGGGCACAACCCACCAGGGCATGCCTGGGCTCTCTCGCGTGCCCAGGTGGGTTGCGCCCACCTGGTGGGCCCCTCTGGTACTTATTGGCTCTAATATTTATTATATATTCCATAAAAATTCTCTGTGAAGTTTCCGCTCATTTGGAGTTGTGTAGAATAGGTAGCCTGCTACCTCTTGAGCACTGCGTTGGTTTTCCCTTGAAGACGAAAGGGTGATGCAGCAAAGTAGCGTAAGTACTTCCCTCGGTTTTTGAGAACCAAGGTATCAATCCAGTAGGAGGCCACGCGCAAGTCCCTCGTACCTACACAAACAAATAAGAACCTTGCAACCAACGCGATAAAGGGGTTGTCAATCCCTTCACGGTCACTTACGAGAGTGAGATCTGATAGAGATAATAATGATAAGATAAATATTTTTGGTATTTTTATGATGTAGATTGAAAGTAAAAATTGCAAAATAAACGGTAATAGAAAGTTGACGGGATATTAATATAATGGAGAATAGACCCGGGGGCCATAGGTTTCACTAGTGGCTTCTCTCAAGATAGCATAAGTATTACAGTGGGTGAACAAATTACTGTCGAGCAATTGATAGAAAAGCGAATAATTATGAGAATACCTAGGCATGATCATGTATATAGGCATCACGTCCGTGACAAGTAGACCGACTCCTGCCTGCATCTACTACTATTACTCCACACATCGACCGCTATCCAGCATGCATCTAGAGTATTAAGTTCATAAGAACAGAGTAACGCATTAGGTAAGATGACATGATGTAGAGGGATAAACTCAAGCAATATGATATAAACCCCATCTTTTTATCCTTGATGGCAACAATACAATACGTGTCGTTTCCCTTTCTGTCACTGGGATCGAGCACCGCAAGATTGAACCCAAAGCTAAGCACTTCTCCCATCGCAAGAAAGATCAATCTAGTAGGCCAAACCACACTGATAATTCGAAGAGACTTGCAAAGATAACCAACCATACATAAAACATTTCAGAGAAGAATCAAATATTGTTCATAGATAGACTTGACCATAAACCCACAATTCATCAGATCTCGACAAACACACCGCAAAAAGAGTTACATCGAATATATCTCTAAGAAGATCGAGGAGAACTTTGTATTGAGATCCAAAGAGAGGGAAGAAGCCATCTAGCTAATAGCTATGGACCCGAAGGTCTGAAGTAAACTACTCACACATCATCGGAGAGGCCATGGAGTTGATGTAGAGGCCCTCCGTGATCGATGCCCCCTCCGGCGGAGCTCCGGGAAAGGCCCCAAGATGGGATCTCTTGGGTACAAAAGGTTGCGACGGTGGAAATAGGGTTTCGTGGTGCTCCTGGATGTTTTCATGGTATATGAACATATATAGGAGGACGAAGTAGGTCGGTTGACCCACGAGGGGCCCACGAGGGGGGAGGGCACGCCCAAGGGGGTTGGCGCGCCCCCCTGCCTCGTGGCCTCCTTGTTTGTTTCTTGACATCCACTCCAAGTCCTGTGGATCACGTATGTTCCAAAAATCATGCTCCCGAAGGTTTCATTCCGTTTGGACTCCATTTGATATTCCTTTTCTGCGAAACACTGAAATAGGCAAAAGACAGCAATTTGCACTGGGCCTTGGGTTAATAGGTTAGTCCCAGAAACAATATAAAAGTGTATAATAAAGCCCATTAAACATCCAAAACAGAATATATAATAGCATGGAACAATCAAAAATAATAGATACGTTGGAGACGTATGAAGCATCCCCAAGCTTAATTCCTGCTCGTCCTCGAGTTGGTAAATGATAAAAATAGAATTTTTGATGTGGAATGCTTTCTAGCATATTCTTCAATGTAATTTTGTTTATTGTGGCATGAATGTTCAGATCCGGAAGATTCAAGATAAAAGTTTAATGTTGACATAAAAATAATAATACTTCAAGCATGCTAACCAAGCAATTATGTCTTATCAAAATAACATAGCCAAAGAAAGCTTATCCCTACAAAATCATATAGTTTGGCCATGCTTCATTTTCGTCACACAAAATGCTCTCATCATGCACAACCCCGATGACAAGCCAAGCAATTGTTTCATACTTAGCCTTTTCAAACTCTTTCAACTTTTACACAATATATGAGCGCGAGCCATGGACATAGCACTATGGGTGGAATAGAATATAATGATTGAGGTTGTGTGAGAAGACAAAAAGGAGAAAGTCTCACATTGACACGGCTAATCAATGGGCTATGGAGATGCCCACCGATTGATGTCAATGCAAGGAGTAGGTATTGCCATGTAACAGATGCACTAGAGCTATAAATATATGAAAACTCATCAAAGAAACTAAGTGGGTGTGCATCCAACTTGCTTGCTCATGAAGACCTAGGGCATTTGAGGAAGCCCATCATTGGAATATACAAGCCAAGTTCTTTAATGAAAAACTCCCACTAGTATATGAAAGTGACAAAATAAGAGACTCTCTATCATGAAGATCATGGTACTACTTTGAAGGAGAACTATGGAAAAAGTATAGTAACATTGTCTCTTCTCTCTTTTTGTCTCATTTTTTTATTAGTTTGGCCCTTCTTCTACTTTTTTTCTTTTATGGCCTCTGTTTTCTTTTCTTTTATTTTTCGTCCGGAGTCTCATCCCGACTTGTGGGGGAATCATAGTCTCCATCATCCTTTCCTCACATGGGACAATGCTCTAATGATGATCATCACACTTTTATTTACTTACAACTCAAGAATTACAAGTCGATACTTAGAAAAAAAATATGACTCTATGTGAATGCCTCCGGTGGTGTACCGGGATATGCGATGAATCAAGAGTGACATGTATGAAAAATTAAGCATGGTGGCTTTGCCACAAATATGATGGCAACTACATGATCATGCAAGGCAATATGACAATGATGATGCGTGTCATAATAAACGGAACGGTGGAAAGTTGCATGGTAATATATCTCGGAATGGCTATGGAAATGCCATAATAGGTAGGTATGGTGGCTGTTTTGAGGAAGATATAAGGAGGCTTATGTGTGATAGAGCGTATCATATCACGGGGTCTGGATGCACCCGCGAAGTTTGCACCAACTCTCAAGGTGAGAAAGGGCAATGCATAGTACCGAAGAGGCTAGCAATGTGGAAGGGTGAGAGTGCGTATAATCCATGGACTAAACATTAGTCATAAAGAACTCACATACTTACTGCAAAAATCTACAAGCCATCAAAACCAAGCACTATGCCCATGCTCCTAGGGGGATAGATTGGTACGAAAAGACCATCGCTCGTCCCCGACCGCCACTCATAAGGAAAGCAATCAAAGAACACCTCATGCTTCAAATTTGTCACACAGAGTTTACCATACGTCCATGCTACGGGACTTGCAAACTTCAACAAAAGTATTTCTCAATTTCAAAATTACTCAACTAGCACACCTCTAATATTACCACCTTTATATCTCAAAACAACTATCAAGTATCCAACTTCTCTTAGTATTTAATGCACTTTCAGGTTTTTATCTTGGATGCCTATCATATTAGGACTAATTTTATAACCAAAGAAAATTGCCATGCTGTTCTAAAGGACTCTAAAAATAATACAAGTGAAGCATGAGAGATCAATTATTTCTATAAAATAGAACCACCACCGTGCTCTAAAAGATATAAGCGAAGCACTAGAGCAAAAATATCTAGCTCAAAAGATATAAGTGAAGCACATAGAGTATTCTAATAAATTCCAATTCATGTGTGTCTCTCTCAAAAGGTGTGTACAGCAAGTATGATTTTGGTAAACTAAAAAGCAAAGACTCAGATCATACAAGATGCTCCAAGCAAAACACATATCATGTGGTGAATAAAAATATAGCTCCAAGTAAAGTTACCGATGGACGAAGACGAAAGAGGGGATGCCTTCCGGGGCATCCCCAAGCTTAGACTTTTGGTTGTCCTTGGATTTTACCTTGGGGTGCCTTGGGCATCCCCAAGCTTAGGTTCTTTCCACTCCTTGTTCCATAATCCATCAAATCTCTACCCAAAATTTGAAAACTTCACAACACAAAACTTAAACAAAAAATCTCATGAGCTCCGTTAGTAAAAGAAAATAAACCACCACTTAAGGTACTGTAATGAACTCATTATTTATTTATATTGGTGTTAAAACCTACTGTATTCCAACTTATCTATGGTTCATAAACTCAAATACTAGCCATAGATTCATCAAAATAAGCAAACAACACACGAAAAACAGAATCTGTCAAAAACAGAACAGTCTGTAGGTTTTGAATACTTCTGGAACCCCAAAAATTCTAAAATAAATTGCTGGGCGTGAGGAAATTATCTATTAATCATCTGCAAAAGGAATTAACTAAATATCGCTCTCCAGTAAAAAAATGGCAGGAAATCTCGTGAGCGCTAAAGTTTCTGTTTTTTACAGCAAGATCGCAAAGACTTTCCCCAAGTCTTCCCAAAGGTTCTACTTGGCACAAACACTAATTAAAAGCATAAAACCACATCTAAACAGAGGCTGGATGAATTATTTATTACTAAACAGAATAAAAAAGCAAGAAACAAAAATAAAATTGGGTTGCCTCCCAACCAGCGCTATCGTTTAATGCCCCTAGCTAGGCATAAAAGCAAGGATAGATCTAGGTATTATCATCTTTGGTATGCAATCCATAAGTGGCTCTAATAATAGATTCATAAGGTAATTTAATTTTCTTTCTAGGAAAGTGTTCCATGCCCTTCCTTAACGGAAATTGCAATCTAATATTCCCTTCCTTTATATCAATAATTGCACCAATCGTTCTAAGGAAAGGTCTACCAAGAATAATAGGACATGTAGGATTGCAGTCAATATCAAGAACAATGAAATCCACGGGCACATAATTCCTATTTGAAACAATAAGAACATCATTAATTCTTCCCATAGGTTTCTTAATGGTGGAATCCGCAAGATGCAAGTTTAAAGAACAATCGTCCAAATCACGGAAACCTAACACATCACACAAAGTTTTTGGAATCGTGGAAACGCTAGCACCCAAATCACATAAAGCATAGCATTCATGATATTTAATTTTAATTTTAATAGTAGGTTCCCACCCATCATAAAGTTTTCTAGGGATAGAAACTTCCAATTCAAGCTTTTCTTCATAAGATTGCATTAAAGCATCAACGATATGTTTAGTAAACGCTTTATTTTGACTACAAGCATACGGAGAATTTAGCACGGATTGCAACAAGGAAATACAATCTATTAAAGAACAATTATCATAATTAAATTCTTTGAAATCCAAGATGGTGGGTTCATTGCTATGTAAAGTTTTGACATCTCCCATCCCACTTTTATCAATTTTTGCATTAAGATCTAAAAACTCCGAATCATTGGGACGCCTTCTAACTAAAGTTGACTCATCTCCAGTCCCATCATTATCAAGATTCATATTTAAAAACAAAGATTTAATAGGGGAGACATCAATAACTTTTAGATCTTCATCCTTATTATTTAACTCTTCCGGTTTAGCGGCCATCTTATTAACTAAGGTGGCCTACTTATCCGAAATTTGGGCAATTAATTTTTCAAGATGAGCAAACTGAGATTTCAAACCGTAAAATTCCTTAGACATATCATCGAGCTCTTTATTCATGTAACCTATAAAACCTTCTTGCTCCTTAAGCTCGTTTCTAAAGAAATTATTGTGCTCAAATTGTAAGGACATAAAACTTCTACCGTTGTTTTCGATTTCTTCCAACCTTCTAAGGTGAGGATCAACACCTTTTGGTAAAGCCATCGCGGCAAACAATCCAACACACAAGCACAAGAAGCAAACAAAAAGGAGGCGAACGGAAAAGAGATGGGGAACGGAAAGAGGGCGAATAAAACGGCAAGGGTGAATTGGGGGAGAGGAAAACGAGAGGCAAATGGCAAATAATGTAATGCGAGGGATAACAGTTTGTGATGGGTACTTGGTATGTGATACGTCTCCAACGTATCTATAATTTATGAAGTATTCATGCTATTATATTATCAACCTTGGATGTTTTATATGCTATTTTATATGGTTTTTGGGACTAACCTATTAACCTAGAGCCTAGTGCCAGTTTCTGTTTTTCCTTGTTTTAGAGTATCACAGAAAAGAAAAACCAAATGGAGTCCAATTTACCTGAAACTTGACGGAGCTTATTTTTGGACCAGAAGAAGGCCAGGAAGTAAAAGAACTGGGCCAGAAGAGTCTCGGGCTGCCCGCGAGGGTGGGGGCGCGCCCACCCCCCTGGGCGTCCCCCCTGTCTCATGGACAGCCCGGAGACCCCCCTGCCTTGTTCCCAACTCCAACACCTCTTATATAACCCAAAACTTCCAGAAAGAAACCTAGATCGGGAGTTCCACTGCCAGAAGCCTCCATAGCCACCGAAAACCAATATAGGCCCTCTCCGACACCCTGCCGAAGGGGGCCATCATCACCGGAGGGCATGGAGGAGGATCCCAGAGGGGCCATCATCACCATGAAGGCCAAGGACCAGAGGGGGAACCTCTCCCCATCTTGGGGGGAGGCCATGGAGGAGGAAGCACAAGGGGGAGAACCTCTCCTCCTCTCTCTCGGTGGCACCGGAGTGCCATCGGGAGGGGAATCATCGCCGCGGTGATCGTCTTCATCAACATCACCATCAACATCACCATCCTCATCTCTTTGACGCGGTCCACTCTCCCGCACCCCGTTGTAATCCCTACTTGAACATGGTGTTTTATGACACATATTATGATCCAATGATGTGTTGCCATCCTATGATCTTTTGAGTAGGTATCTTTTGTCTTTGGGTTGATTGATGATCTAGATTGGTATGAGTTGTATGTTTTACTTTGGTGCTGTCCTATGGTGCCCTCCGTGTCACGCAAGCGTGAGGGATTCCCGCTGTAGGGTGTTACAATACGTTTATGATTCGCTTATAGTGGGTTGCGTGAGTGACTGAAACAGAAACCCGGGTAAGGGGGTTGTTGCGTATGGGATAAAGAGGACTTGATGCTTTAATGCTATGGTTGGGTTTTACCTTAATGATCTTTAGTAGTTGCGGATGCTTGCTAGAGTTCCAATCATAAGTGCATATGATCCAACTAGAGAAAGTATGTTAGCTTATGCCTCTCCCTCATATGAAACTGCAATAGTGATTACCGTTCTTGTTAACGATTGCCTAGGACAAGTCCGCACACCGATCCACCATTATTCCACACTCGCTATTTATAATACTTAGTAATATATTCTAAATTTATGATAATAGCCCCTACTTTTATATTTTATCTCTCCGATATCATACAAAATTATCCTCTTCATACCCACAACGTAGTTTTATTTCTCGTTGCTAGTTGTAGGCAAACGTTCGGTGTATGTAGAGTCGTATCAGTGGCAGATAGGGCTTGAGATAATATTGATCTTACCTTTAGCTCCTTGTGGGTTCTACACTCCATAATTATCACTTCCACCTTTGGAAATTGCTACGATGATTCCTTGCACTTGGGGATTATCAAGCTCTTTTCTGGCGCCGTTGCCGGGTAGTAATAGCGTGGGGTTGATATTCTCGTGTATGCTTGTTTGCTTTCTTCACTAAGTAGATTTTGTTTTTCCTTTTTGTTTCTGTTTAGTTGTGGGTGAAACATACAACAAAAATTAAAATAATGAAAATACCAAAAAAAATTGCTTGCCTCTCATGCCTAAAAAGTTTTTCAAAAAGAGAAGTGATTGGAAAGTTATGCATTGAAGAAGTGAGAGTCGACCTTGAGCACTTGTGTTCATGCTCACGGAAACAATGTAGAATTTTTCATGGAAGTTTCTCTATAAATAATTATCCCCTTATATATATCCATTGTATTCTAAAAATAATGTGCCCAGCTTTGGTTTTAGGATGATTAAATTGCTTGTTTACTATGTGCAGAACAAAAAACATAAACTTTGGCTGTAGCGCGTGATTTTACATTTTTTACTGGAAAGTCAAATGGGTTTGAAACTTTTTTCACATTACTTATGCATAAATTGTTCAAACTTTAAGGTTTATTTCATAATTTTTGGATTTACAGAAGTTTACTAAACCTCCAGATTACTACAGACTGTCCTGTTTTAGACAGATTATGTTTTCTATGTGTTGTTTGCTTATTTTGATGAATCTATGAGTAGTATCGGAGGGTATGAACCATGGATGAGTTGGAATACAGTAGATATTACACCAATACGAATTTAGAATGAGTTCACAACAGTACCTAAATGTAGCGATTTGCTTTATTATACTAACAAATCTCACAAAGTTTTTGTTAAAGTTTTGTGTGGATGAACTGTTCGAAGATCGAGGAGCTATCAATATGAGAAGAATAAAGATAGGCAAGATCTCAAGCTTGGTGATGCCCAAGGCACCACAAGTAAATATTTGAGGATACTCAAGCATCTAATCTTGGGGATGCCCCGGTTGGCATCCCATCTTTCTTCTTCAACAATTATCAGTATACCTCGGTTTTTGTTTTGTTCACATGATTTGTGTCCTTTGTGTTTTTCTTTTTCTTTAAGAACCATGCTAGTATGAGATGTCCCTTCATCAATTTATAGAATACTTCATGTGCTTCACTTATATCTTTTAAGTATGATCTTATAGAATTGCTCTTTGAGCTTCACTCAAATCTTTTGAGTAAGGTTTTATAGAATGCTTCGTGTGCTTCACTTATACATTTTGAGCTTGGATATTGGTTAGTTTATATTAATTGTAGAATGCCCCATGAACTTAACTTATATATTTTACAGTATGAATAATAATATCATCTAAAGCGGGTTTGGAAGAGTGTCAACTTTAGGAACTAGTGATCCCGCTATACTGAATGAGAAGAATTTTGCTTATGTGGAGAGTAGAAAAAATTCTATGCTTGTAGATCATGAAAAGAATGCTTTATGTGATGGTTATGTTGTTGAATTCATTCATGATGCTACTGAAAATTATTATGAGGGAGGAATATATGCTTGTAGGAGTTGCAATAATATCAAGTTTCCTCTCTATGTGCTTAAAGTTTTGAAGTTATCCTTGTTTTTCCTTCCTATGCTAGTTGATTCTTGTTCCCATAAGTTGTGTACTCAAAAAATCCCTAGGCATAGGAAGTGGGTTAGGTTTAAATTTGCTAGTCATATTCTTCATGATGCTCTTTTTATGTTTCAATTCTTATTTTTTATGTGAGCATCATTGAAACCATCATGCCTTGCTAAAAGGCATTAAAGAAAATCGCTTGTTGGGAGACAACCCAATATTTAACCTTAATGTTTTTGTGTGTTCTCATGATTAAGCTACTGTATTAATCATGTATTATAGCTTTTGTTTCAATAAAGTGCCAAGTAAGACCTTTGGGAAGACTTGGGTGAAAGTTAATGTGATCTTGCTGTAAAAAACAGAAACTTTGCGCTCATGAGATTTGCTGCCATTTTTTATTGGAGAGTCAGATTAGGTTGATTATTTTTTAAGAAGATTAATAGAAAAATTCCTCACGTCCACCAATTTATTTCATTATTTTTTGAGTAGCATAAGTATGGTTAGTGTTCAGATCATTACAGATTGTTCTGTTTCTGACAGATTCTGTTTTCATTGCATAGTTTGCTTGTTTTCTAGTTTCTATGACTTATATTTCTCAATATAAATTGTAGAAATGATATGGTACAGTAGGCATTGTGTGATAAAATTTATGAACCTTGTCTTTGACAGTACAAAAGTGAATGGTTTGCTCTTTATCATACTAACCTATCTCACGAAGTTCCGTTAAGTTTTGTGTGATTGAAGTTTTCAAGCTTTGGGTGAGATATCGATATGAGGAGAATAAGGAGTGGAAAGAACCTAAGCTTGGGGATTCCCAAGGCACCCCAAGGTAATATTCAAGGAAGAATCAAGCGCCTAAGCTTGGGGATGCCCTGGAAGGCATCCCCTCTTTCGTCTTCAAAACTATCAGTATACCTTACTCAGAGCTATATTTTTATTCGTCACAGGATATGTGTTTTGCTTGGAGCATATTTTCAATTTTACTTGCTGTTTGAATAAAATCATTGGATCTGAATTATTAAACGAAAAAGAATCCTCCCATGGCTAGTTAATTATTTGACTACTCAGTGTCCCTCACTATTATCTTTTGGAGTAGTTTGTCATTTACTCACGTGCTTCACGTATATCCAATGAGTAAATGGTTGAATAACTGAATATCGTAAATCTGAATTTATATATGTTTCATATGATTATACCATGGGGAGTAATGACTTCACATAGAATAAGTGTAGGTAGTAAACTTATTGAAAGTTAGCAAACGTAGAATTGGTCACTTGAACAATTCATGAAAGAATATTGAAGGAAGAGAGATTTCACATATAAATATACTATCTTGGACATCTTTTGTAATTGTGATCACTCATTAAAATATGACATGCTAAAAGGTTGATGTCAGACAAGGAAGACAACGTAATGGGTTATGTTTTCTTATATCCGAAATAAAGTATATTGTCTTGGATCATCCAACATGTTGAGCTTGCTTTTCCCCCTCATGCTAGCCAAATTATTTGCACCAAGTAGAGATACTACTTGTGCTTCCAAACATTCCTTAAACTAGTTTTGCCATGAGAGTCCACCATACCTACCTATGGATTGAGTAAGATCCTTCAAGTAAGTTGTCATTGGTGCATGCAATAAAAATTGCCTTCTAAATATGTATGATCTATTAATGTGGAGAAAATGAGGTTTATATGATCGTGTGATGTGGAAGAAATAAAAGCGATGGACTGCATAATAAAGGTCCATATCATAAGTGGCAATATAAATTGACGTTCTTTTGCATTAAGATTTTGTGCATCCAACCATAAAAGCGCATGACAACCTCTGCTTCCCTCTGCGAAGGGCCTATCTTTTACTTTTATCTTCTACCATTATGCAAGAGTCATGGTGATCTTCACCTTTCATTTTTACATTTTATCCTTTGGCAAGCACATTGTGTTGGAAAGATCCTGATATATATTGTTGTTTTCATGAACTATTGTTGTTGACATTACCCTTTGAGGTAAAACGTTGGGAGGCAAAACTATAAGCCCCTATCTTTCTTTGTGTCCGATTAAAACTTTGAACCCATAAATATCACGTGAGTGTCAGCAATTGTGAAAGACTAAATGATAGTTGAGTATGTGGAGTTTGCTAAATCAAAGCTCTGACATAGACCCTTCCTGAAAATAAGATGAATTGCAATTGTTTGATGACTGAGAATATAGTTTGTTAGTTTCAAGAGAGTTTATGATCTATACTTTAACATGTGAATAGCTTGTTACTTGATCATGAAAAGTTTTATGGAAATGAGCTACTATTATGATATATAATTATGCTAGAAAAAGTGATTGGAACTATCATTGATGAAACTTATGCACTTGCTAGCATTCACACTTCATCAATTATTTCTTTTATCATTTACCTACTCGAGGACGAGAATGAATTAAGCTTGGGGATGATGATACGTCTCCAATGTATCTATAATTTATGCTATTATATTATCAACCTTGGATGTTTTATATGCTATTTTATATGGTTTTGGGACTAACCTATTAACCTAGAGCTCGGTGCTAGTTTTTGTTTTTTTTCCTTGTTTTAGAGTATCGCAGAAAAGGAAAACCAAACGGAGTCCAATTGACCTGAAACTTGACGGAGCTTATTTTTGGACCAGAAGAAGGCCAGGAAGTAAAAGAACTGGGCCAGAAGAGTCTCGGGCTGCCCACGAGGGTGGGGGCGCGCCCACCTCCCCTAGGAGCGCCCCCTGCCACGTGGACAGCCCGGAGACCCCCCTGCCTTGTTCCTGACTCCAATATCTCTTATATAACCCAAAACTTCTAGAAAGAAACCTAGATCGGGAGTTCCGCCACCAGAAGCCTCCGTAGCCACTGAAAACCAATCAAGGGCCTCTCCGGCACCCTGCCAGAGGGGGCCATCATCACCGGAGGGCATGGAGGAGGATCTCGGAGGGGCCATCATCACCATGAAGGCCAAGGACCAGAGGGGGAACCTCTCCCCATCTAGGGGTGAGTCCATGGAGGAGGAAGCACAAGGGGGAGAACCTCTCCTCCTCTCTCTCGGTGGCACCGGAGTGCCATCGGGAGGGGAATCATCGCCGCGGTGATCGTCTTCATCAACATCACCATCATCATCTCTTTTACGCGGTCCACTCTCCCGCACCCCGCTATAATCCCTACTATAACATGGTGTTTTATGCCACATATTATGATCCAATGTTGTGTTGCCATCCTATGATGTTTTGAGTAGATATCTTTTGTCTTTGGGTTGATTGATGATCTAGATTGGTATGAGTTGTATGTTTTACTTTGGTGCTATCCTATGGTGCCCTCCGTGTCACGCACGCATGAGGGATTCCCGTTGTAGGGTGTTGCAATACGTTTATGATTCGCTTATAGTGGGTTGCATGAGTGACTGAAACACAAACCCGAGTAAGGGGGTTGTTGCATATGGGATAAAGAGGACTTGATGCTTTAATGCTATGGTTGGGTTTTACCTTAATGATCTTTAGTAGTTGCGGATGCTTGCTAGAGTTCCAATCATAAGTGCATATGATCCAAGTAGAGAAAGTATGTTAGCTTATGCCTCTCCCTCATATGAAACTGCAATAGTGATTACCGTTCTTGTTAACGATTGCCTAGGACAAGTCTGCACACCGATCCACCATTATTCCACACTCGCTATTTATAATACTTAGTAATATATTCTAACTTTATGATAACATCCCCTACTTTTATATTTTAGCTCTCTGATATCATACAAAATTATCCTCTTCATACCCACAACGTAGTTTTATTTCTCATTGCTAGTTGGAGGCAAACGTTCGGTGTACGTAGAGTCGTGTCAGTGGCAGATTGGGCTTGAGAGAATATTGATCTTACTTTTAGCTCCTTGTGGGTTCGACACTCCATACTTATCACTTCCACCTTTGGAAATTGCTACGATGATTCCTTGCACTTGGGGATTATCAGTATGTCTTGAGTTGTGCGTAGACTCCCCGGCAACGGCGCCAGAAATCCTTCTTGCTACCTCTTGAGCACTGCGTTGGTTTTCCCTTGAAGAGGAAAGGGTGATGCAGCAAAGTAGCGTAAGTATTTCCCTCAGTTTTTGAGAACCAATGTATCAATCCAGTAGGAGGCCACGCGCAAGTCCCTCGTACCTACATAAACAAATAAGAACCTCGCAACCAACGCGATAAAGGGGTTTTCAATCCCTTCACGGTCACTTATGAGAGTGAGATCTGATAGAGATAATAATGATAAGATAAATATTTTTGGTATTTTTATGATATAGATTGAAAGTAAAGATTGCAAAATAAACGGTAATAGAAAGTTGACGGGAGATTAATATAAACCCCATCTTTTTATCCTAGATGGCAACAATACAATACGTGTTATTCCCTTTCTGTCACTGGGATCGAGCACCGCAAGATTGAACCCAAAGCTAAGCACTTCTCCCATTACAAGAAAGATCAATCTAGTAGGCCAAACCAAACTGATAATTCATAGACACTTGCAAAGATAACCAATCATACATAAAAGATTTCAGATAAGAATCAAATATTGTTCACAGATAGACTTGATCATAAACCAATTCATCGAATCTCGACAAACACACCGCAAAAGGAGTTACATTGAATAGATCTCCAAGAAGATCGAGGAGAACTTTGTATTGAGATCCAAAGAGAGAGAAGAAGCCATCTAGCTAATAGCTATCGACCCGAAGGTCTGAAGTAAACTACTCACACATCATCGGAGAGGCCATGGAGTTTATGTAGAGGCCCTCCGTGATCGATGCCCCCTCCGAAAATAATATAAAAGTGTATAATAAAGCTCATTAAACATCCAAAACAGAATATATAATAGCATGGAACAATCAAAAATTATAGATACGTTGGAGACGTATGATAGCCTAACGTAGCTTTTTCAGGTCCAGATTTGCAGCTGCCGGTATTCTCCCTCTTTGTGTGTACCTTGCATAGTATGATAGAAAATGCATTAGAAATACTCAAAAAAGCATTATTATACATAAAAACAATATAAATAACAGTAGGTAAACATGATGCAAAATGGATGTATTAGACTCCCACTCCCACATGTCGTCGTACTCTTCCTCCCAGCCTGTTGCATCCTTAGGACATATCTCTTGGCTCCACCCGGCCTCCACCATAGGAAAGAGCTCCCGGCGTTGGTCGCAAGGCAGTGGGGCGCTTCTTGTTGGAAATATGACCTAGAGGCAATAATATTTGTATTATTATAGTTCCATATTCATAATTAAGAGATTATATTTCATGCTATAACTGTTATGATCCTGGAATATGCGATTCAGTGAAAATCTCATATGCACGTGTAAAATGATAAATGGTAAACAATTGGTTCCCGGTATCGCCTCTAAGACTGGCTCAAGTGCTATTGATGATCAAGATTTCTGAATCTTATGATATCGTTAAGTGTAATGATAGTCCTAAAATAATATTGAGGGTATGAAGTTAGAGGAATGATCATATTGAATCGACCCAAACTTGTATGTTATACTTTGTGATTATATCGCCTGAAATCATTTGTTGTAACACAAAGTGTTAGCATGTGTTTTAGTTCCTCGGACCATGAGAGTGTCTCGGTCACTTCCTACCACACGATGGGCTTTGGGATTTCTCAAACGTCATCTGTAACAAGGTGATCATAACGACAACTTATAGGTTCACGGAAAGTTTGACAAGTAACTAGATAGCTCGAGAGTGGGATTTTCTCCTCTAATGATGGAGAGATATTCTTAGGGCCCTATCGGCCTGACGGCATCCATCATCATTAGGCCAGACATAGGTGATTACATCATAGGGATCCGGGAACACGTTAACGAGAAAGAAGAACAAAACTGGCAACGGAAGCAACGGTACAATGAGCATGAAGATGACTCAAGATACCCATGCACATCGGGTTTTGTAAAATATCGCGAAGCAAAGGGGACATCACATGATAACCAAAGGTTCACTTGAATATCATTCGTGTAATCATAGGGACCGATATGGATGTCCATGGTTCCGCTATCGGTCATTGAATGAAGGGCTTTTGTTGATGTCTATGATTTATCGAACCTACGAGGTCACAAGCTTAAGGTAATCACGATCTACCAAGTGTTAGTGTGACATGAGTGATAAGAATATAGTTATGGAATTGCTTCATTAATATCCGGAATATTTCTGAGAGGTTTCGAAAGCATTTTGGGGTCACCGGAAGGGTTTTGGTGAATATCGGGTTGGGTTTTTATCATTTATGCCACTTGTTGTGTCTCACTACTCAGTTTTGCCACTAGTAATTTCAACTACTCAAAAATGTCATCGCTTTGTTAGGTGCATGCTTAAAAATGCCACTCAACACCATGATTGTCAGCTCAAATCTCGTTTGCCATATCATAATGACCAAAAATACCTATAAAGCTACATGTCAACTCTCCCTCTATCTCACTACAATAAAGTGTGTGTCCCACTTGATCCCAACAGCATTCTTATTTTCTTTAAAATTATTCGCTAGCTCACTCCAAACAAGTGGGGTCCACACTTATTATTGTGAGATAGAGAGAGCTGACATGTGGGTATAGGGTTATTTTTGTCATCTAACATGCTCAATGAGTTTTACCTGACAATAATGATGTCTAATGGAATTTCTGAGCAAACATCTAATGGAACAATGAAATTTTTGAGATATCTAATGGCATTTTTGAGAAAAAATCTCATGGAGCGATGGCATTTTTGAACAGTTATAATTTCTAATGGCAAAACTAAGTAGTGAGACACAACTAGTGGCATAACCGATAAAAACCCTTATTAGTTTATTCAAGCTAATTTCCAAATTTTCATAGTCACTATGTTGTTTTCCTTGATTGAGGTGGTATTTGATAAATGAAGGTTGTCAATTGAGTAGAATTACCACTAGAAGACACATGCCCCATTATTAATTTTGAGTTAGCTAATTACTCACGCCTCAGGTACAGTATGTTGATTTTTCTCCACCTCATCTGATCCACCATCTGAACCCAACGATGATGTAACATGCATTAATTCCGGTATTAGAAAATTCAAAAGGCTATAACTTTAAACCACGTGTCGGAATTATGATTTGTTTTCACCATTGGGTTTCTCATGACGAGCTCTTAAAACTAGATCTCATATGCACATGTTTTGATGATTTTTGTTCAAAAGCAACTTTGATGTTAGATGAGGCAACTTTAGTGCTAAACATGAGCCACTTTGATGCTAGATGAATTGCACCATGTGTGTAACTAAATTCACCTAGTAGCCTCCTAATTAGTTGTATGCAGTAGTGTAATAGGTGGTTAACATGGTTGCTAAGTTGCATACATAAAAAAACTAAGTTGTAAATGTTGGGGAATGTAGCATGCAATTTCAAAAAAATTCCTACGCTCACGCAAGATCTATCTAGGAGATGCATAGAAACGAGAGGGGGAGAGTGTGTCCACGTACCCTCGTAGACCGAAAGCGGAAGCGTTTGACAACGCGGTTGATGTAGTCGAACTTGTTCTTGTTCCGACCGATCAAGCACCGAACATACGGCACCTCCGAGTTATGCACACGTTCAGCTTCATGACGTCCCTTGAACTCTTGATCCAGCAAAGTGTCGACGGAGAGTTTCATCAGCACGACGGCGTGGTGACGGTGATGGTGAAGTGATCTGTGCAGGGCTTCGCCTAAGCACTACGACAATATGACCAGAGGCGTAAACTGTGGAGGGAGGCGCCGCACACGGCTAACAATGTTTGTTGTGTGTTCTAGCGGTGCACCCCTTCATATATATAGGTTGGAGGGGAGGAGAGGCAACCAAGGGGAAGCCCCAAGTAGCAGGAATCCTACTTGGGGTCCTCCCAATTCGGCCTTGATACATCTCCAACGTATCTATAATTTTTGATTGTTCCATGCTATTATATTATCAACCTTGGATGTTTTATATGCATTTATATGCTATTTTATATGATTTTTGAGACTAACCTATTAACCTAGAGCCCAATGCCAGTTTCTATTTTTTTTGTTTTTGAGTTTCACAGAAAAGGAAAACCAAACGGAGTTCAATTGACCTGAAACTTCACGGAGCTTATTTTTGGACCAGAAGAAGGACATGGAGTAAAAGAGTTGGTCCAGAAGAGTCCCGGGCTGCCCACGAGGGTGGGGGCACGCCCACCCTGGGCGCGCCCCCTGCCTCATGGACAGCCCGGAGACCCCCCCCCCCCTGACTTGTCCCCGACTCCAACACCTCTTATATAACCCAAAACTTCAAGAAAGAAACCTAGATCAGGATTTCTGCCTCTGCAAGCCTCTATAGCCATCGAAAACCAATCTAGACCCATTCTGGCACCCTGTCGGAGGGGGGAATCCCTCTCCCGCGGCCATCTTCATCATCCCGGCGCTCTCCATGATGAGGAGGGAGTAGTTCTCCCTCGGGGCTGAGGGTATGTACCAGTAGCTATGTGTTTGATCTCTCTCTCTCTCTCTCTCGTGTTCTTGAGTCGGCACGATCTTGATGTATCGCGAGCTTTGCTATTATATTTGGATCTTATGATGTTTCTCCCCCTCTACTCTCTTGTGATGGATTGAGTTTTCCCTTTGAAGTTATCTTATCAGATGGAGTCTTTAAGGATTTGAGAACACTTGATGTATGTCTTGCATGTGCTTATCTATGGTGATAATGGGATATCACGTGATCCACTTGATGTATGTTTTGGTGATCAACTTGCGAGTTTCATGACCTCGTGAACTTATGCATAGGGGTTGGCACACGTTTTCGTCTTGACTCTCTGGTAGAAACTTTGGGGCACTCTTTGAAGTTCTTTGTGTTGGTTGAATAGATAAATCTGAGATTGTGGGATGCATAATAATCATAGCCACGGGTACTTGAGGTGACATTGTAGTATCTAGGTGACATTAGGGTTTTGGTTGATTTGTGTCTTAAGGTGTTATTCTAGTAGGAACTCTATGATAGATTGAACGGAAAGAATAGCTTCGTGTTATTTTATTACGGATTCTTGAATAGCTCGATCAGAATGGATAATTTTGAGGTGGTTTTGTACCCTACAATAATCTCTTCGTTTGTTCTCCGCTATTAGTGACTTCGGAGTGACTCTTTGTTGCATGTTGAGGGATAGTTATATGATCCAATTATGTTATTATTGTTGACAGAACTTTCACTAGTGAAAGTATGAACCCTAGGCCTTGTTTCACCATATGTGCTCACTTCTACCACTTGCTATCTTGCTGTTTTTATATTTTCAGAATACAAAAACCTATATCTACCATCCATATTGCACTTGTATCACCATCTCTTCGCCGAACTAGTGCACCTATACAAAATACCATTGTATTGGGTGTGTTGGGGACACAAGAGACTCTTTGTTATTTGGTTGCAGGGTTGCTTGAGAGAGACCATCTTCATCCTACGCCTCCCACGGATTGATAAACCTTAGGTCATCCACTTGAGGGAAATTTTCTACTGTCCTACAAACGTCTGCACTTGGAGACCCAACAACATCTACAAGAAGAAGGTTGTGTAGTAGACATCAAGCTCTTTTCTGGCGCCGTTGCCGGGGAGGTTAGCGCTTGAAGGTATATCTTTAGATCTTGCAATCGAATCTTTTTTTTCTTGTTTTATCACTAGTTTAGTCTATAAAAGAAAACTATAAAAAATGGAATTGAGGGTACCTCATATGCTTCATCTTTTCAATATCTTTCATGAAAATAAGGATTCCGACAACTGTGCCAAAGTGTTAGAAGAAGAATGCATTAGAATGTTTGGCACTAAATCTTTGAATGATGAGCATGATTGCAATGTTATTAGTATGAACTCTTTGAATATCCATAGTACTAATGATGATTGCACTAGTCATGATGAAAATGTCTCTTATAAGCATGTCAATTTTGTGGAATACATAGAGATTGCAAGGACACACCAAATAGGGAAGATGGATTTTGCAAGAGGCATAAGTATTTGGAAACTAAACGGTTGTAAGAAAGGCTAGATGATTGTGTTGAAAGATTCAATATTTATCACCATCCTTGTGAACTTTGCAATGAACATGGTCATTTAAAGCTCCAATGTTATTTGTTTCATGATCAAATTGTGTCCAAAAATTGTGATAACTTGATTACCCTTGACCATCATAAAGAGCTTAGTCTTCTTTTGGGGTATGAAGAAATGAAACGTATAACTGAGGGTATTCCAAAATTTAATCTTGATAGATTTCTTGATTTTGATCTAGAAGAAATTTTTATGTATTGTGCGGTGAATTGCATTGAAAATCCTTATATTGCCAATTACATAAAGGCAAGAAAACAAATAGAAGATGAAGAGAATACTAATGAAAGGGAGGAGACTTCCCAATATTCTCCTATTATTTCTTATGATGAATCAGGTAAAGAGGAGGAGCCTTCTATCCAACCAATCTCATTAATAACGAGCTCCAAAAAGAGGGATAAACCCATACTTAAGGTGAAGAAGAAAAAGAAAAGACGGAGAAGTAAAGGTAAAGAGGTATCCCTCCCAAATGATGTTGCTCCTATTACTCATTGTGATGATGATAATTGTTATACTATTGGTGCTATCCATACTATCAATGATGAGGGTGATTATGCTTGTGATATGAAAAGGCCCATGCTTGGGGATGCTATGTTTGATAAGAATGACATGTTTGAGAATGTATTTTCTGCAATTAATGTTTGTCCCAAGCTTGGGGATGCTATGTTTTATGAAGATGATATGTTTAACCTCCCAAGTTTTGATATGCAAATTTATTATGATGATAGCATGCCTCCTATTTATGATGCTTATATTGATGAAAGTGGGTTTGGAAGAGTGTCAACTTTAGGAAGTAATGATCCCACTATTTTGGAGGGTGTTGAATCTTATTGTGACAATTATGAAAGTGGATTTGGAGAGGTCATGACTTTATTTAGTAATGATTCCACTATCTTGGAAGAGGTTTCAATTGATTATGATGAGAACAAAGTTGCTACTTATGATGATTATTGTGATGACATGTATAAAAAGTAGTGATAATTATACTAAAACTTGTCATGATTATGATTACCCTTTTCCTGAATATTACTCTTTTCATGTGGAAACAATTTGTAGTATTCGAGTTTCTTATGATACTCCCACTATTCCGATTGAGAAGAATCTTGCTTATGTGGAGAGTAGTAAATTTTCTATGCTTGTAGATCATGAAAAGAATGATTTATGTGATAGTTATATTGTTGAATTCATTCATGATGCTACTGAAAATTATTGTGAGGGAGGAATATATGCTTGTAGGAATTGCAATAATATCAAGTTTCCTCTCTACATGTTGAAAATTTTGAAGCTATGCTTGTTTTGCCTTCCTATGCTAGTTGATTATTGTTCCCATAAGTTGTTTGCTCACAAAATCCCTATGCATAGGAAGTGGGTTAGACTTAAATGTGCTAGTCATATTCTTCATGATGCTCTCTTTATGTTTCAATTCTTATCTTTTATGTGAGCATCATTGAAATCATCATGCCTAGCTAGGGGCGATAAACATTAGCGCTTGTTGGGAGGCAACCCAATTTTATTTTTGTTCCTTGATTTTTGTTCCTGTTTAGTAATAAATGATTTATCTAGCCTCTGTTATTATTGAGATTTTATGTTTTAATTAGTGTTTGTGCCAAGTAGAACCTTTGGGAAGACTTGGGGAAAGTCTTTGCGATCTTGCTGTAAAAAACAGAAACTTTAGCGCTGACGAGATTTGCTGCTATGTTTTACTGGAGAGTGCTACTTAGTTGATTCTTTTTTAATATGATTAATAGATAAATTCCTCACGTCCACCAATTTATTTTAGAATATTTTGGGTTCCATAAGTATACGTTTGATACAGATTACTACAGACTGTTCTGTTTTTGACAGATTCTGTTTTCATTGTGTTGTTTGCTTATTTTGATGAATCTATGAGTAGTATCGGAGGGTATGAACATAGAGAAGTTTAAATACAGTAGATATTACACCAATATGAATTTAGAATGAGTTCACAACAGTACCAAAAGTGGTGATTTATTTTCTTATACTAACGGAGCTTACGAGTTTTCTATTGAGTTTTGTGTTGTGAAGTTTTCAAGTTTTGGGTAAAGATTCGATGGACTATGGAATAAGGAGTGGAAAGAGCCTAAGCTTGGGGATGCCCAAGGCACCCCAAGGTAATATTCAAGGAGAGCCAATATCCTAAGCTTGGGGATGCCCCGGAAGGCATCCCCTCTTTCGTCTTTGTTCATCGGTAACTTTACTTGGAGCTATATTTTTATTCACCACATGATATGTGTTTTTCTTGGAGCGTCATTTTATTTTATTTTGTTTTGCTTGCTGTTTGAATAATATCCCAATATCTGAAATTATTAAATGTTATAGAGTCTTCACATAGTTACATAATTATTCAACTACTCATTGATCTTCACTTATATCTTTAGGAGTAGTTTGTCATTTGCTCTAGTGCTTCACATATATCCTTTTAGAGCATGGCGGTGGTTTTATTTTGAAGAAATATATGAACTATCATGCTTCACTTATATCATTTTGAGAGTCTCTAAACATTATGGTAGTTTGCTTTGGTTATGAATTTAGTCATAATATGATGGGCATCCAAGATGGGTATAATAAAAACTTTCATTTAAAGTGCATTGAATACTATGAGAAGTTTGATACTTGATGATTGTTTTGAGATATGAAGATGGTGATATTAGAGTCATGCTATTTGAGTAGTTGTGAATTTCAGAGATACTTGTGTTAAAGTTTGTGATTCCCGTAGCATGCACGTATGGTGAACCGTTATGTGATGAAGTCGGAGCATGATTTATTTTTTGATTGTCTTCCTTATGAGTGGCGGTCGGGGACGAGCGATGGTCTTTTCCTACCAATCTACCCCCTAGGAGCATGCGTGTAGTACTTCATTTCGATAACTAATAGATTTTTGCAATAAGTATGTGAGTTCTTTATGACTAATGTTGAGTCCATGGATTATACGCACCCTCACCCTTCCACCATTGCTAGCCTCTCTAGTACCGCACAACTTTCACCGGTACCATAAACCCACCATTTACCTTCCTCAAAACAGCCACCATACCTACCTATTATGGCATTTCCATAGCCATTCCGAGATATATTGCCATGCAAGTTTCCACCGTTCCGTTTATTATGACACGCTCCATCATTGTCATATTGCTTTGCATGATCATGTAGTTGACATCGTATTCGTGGCAAAGCCACCGTTCATAATTCTTTCATACATGTCACTCTTGATTCATTGCACAACCCGGTACACTACCGGAGGCATTTATATAGAGTCATATTTTGTTCTAAGTATCGAGTTGTAATTCTTGAGTTGTAAGTAAATAAAAGTGTGATGATCATCATTATTAGAGCATTGTCCCAGTGAGGAAAGGATGATGGAGACTATGATTCCCCCACAAGTCGAGATGAGACTCCGGACGAAAAAAAAGAGAAAGGCCAAAAAAAGAGAAGGCCCAAAAAACAAAAAAATGAGAGAAAAAGAGAGAAGGGGCAATGCTACTATCCTTTTACCACACTTGTGCTTCAAAGTAGCACCATGATCTTCATGATAGAGAGTCTCCTATGTTGTCACTTTCATATACTAGTGGGAATCTTTCATTATAGAACTTGGCTTGTATATTCCAATGATGGGCTTCCTCAAAATGCCCTAGGTCTTCGTGAGCAAGCGAGTTGGATGCACACCCACTTAGTTTCTTTTTGAGCTTTCATACACTTATAGCTCTAGTGCATCCATTGCATGGCAATCCCTACTCACTCACATTGATATCTATTGATGGGAATCTCCATAGCCCGTTGATACGCCTAGTTGATGTGAGACTATCTTCTCCTTTTTGTCTTCTCCACAACCACCATTCTATTCCACATATAGTGCTATGTCCATGGCTCATGCTCGTGTATTGCGTGAAGATTGAAAAAGTTTGAGAACATCCTAAGTATGAAACAATTGCTTGGCTTGTCATCGGGGTTGTGCATGATTTAAATATTTCGTGTGATGAAGATAGAGCATATCCAAACTATATGATTTTGTAAGGATAGCTTTCTTTGGCCATGTTATTTTGAGAAGACATGATTACTTTGTTAGTATGCTTGAATTATTATTATTTTTATGTCAATATTAAACTTTTGTCTTGAATCTTTTGGATCTGAATATTCTTGCCACAATAAAGAGAATTACATGGATAAATATGTTAGGTAGCATTCCACATCAAAAAAATCTGTTTTTATCATTTACCTACTTGAGGACGAGCAGGAATTAAGCTTGGGGATGCTTGATACGTCTCCAATGTATCTATAATTTTTGATTGTTCCATGCTATTATATTACCAACCTTGGATGTTTTATATGCATTTATATGCTATTTTATATGATTTTTGGGACTAACCTATTAACCTAGAGCCCGGTGCCAGTTTTTCGTTGTTTTTGAGTTTCGCAGAAAAGGAAAACCAAACGGAGTCCAATTGACCTGAAACTTCACGGAGCTTATTTTTGGACCAGAAGAAGTACATGGAGTAAAAGAGTTGGGCCAGAAGAGTCCCGGGCTGCCCACGAGGCTGGGGCGCGTCCACCCACCCTGGGCGCGCCACCTACCTTGTGGACAGCCCGAAGACCCCCCCTGACTTGTCCCTGACTCCAACACCTCTTATATAACCCAAAACTAGATCTGGAGTTTCGCCACCACAAGCCTCTGTAGCCACCAAAAACCAATCTAGACTCGTTTCGGCACCCTGTCAGAGGGGGGAATCCCTCTCTGGCAGCCATCTTCCTCATCCCGGCGCTCTCCATGACAAGGAGGGAGTAGTTATCCCTCAGGGCTGAGGGTATGTACCAGTAGTTATGTGTTTGATCTCTCTCTCTCTCTCTCGTGTTCTTGAGTCGGCACGATCTTGATGTATCGTGAGCTTTGATATTATATTTGGATCTTATGATGTTTCTCCCCCTCTACTCTATTGTGATGGATTGAGTTTTCACTTTGAAGTTATCTTATCGGATTGAGCCTTTAAGGATTTGAGAACACTTGATGTATGTCTTGCATGTGCTTATCTGTGGTGACAATGGGATATCACATGATCCACTTGATGTATGTTTTGGTGATAAACTTGCGAGTTCCGTGACCTCGTGAACTTATGCATAGGGGTTGGCACACGTTTTCGTCTTGACTCTCTGGTAGAAACTCTGGGGCACTCTTTGAAGTTCTTTGTGTTGGTTGAATAGATGAATTTGAGATTGTGTGATGCATATCATATAATCATACCCACGGATACTTGAGGTGACATTGGAGTATCTAGGTGACATTAGGGTTTTGGTTGATTTGTGTCTTAAGGTTTTATTCTAGTACGAGCTCTGTGATAGATTGAACAGAAAGAATAGCTTCGTGTTATTTTACTACGGACTCTTGAATAGATCGATCAGAAAGGATAACTTTGACGTGGTTTCGTACCCTACAATAATCTCTTCGTTTGTTCTCCGCTAATAGTGACTTTGGAGTGACTCTTTGTTGCATGTTGAGGGATAGTTATATGATCCAATTATGTTATTATTGTTGAGAGAACTTGCACTAGTGAAAGTATGAACCCTAGGCCTTGTTTCAACACATTGCAATACCGTTTGTGCTCACTTCTACCACTTGCTACCTTGCTGTTTTTATATTTTCAGAATACAAAAACCTATATCTACCATCCATATTGCACTTGTATCACCATCTCTTCGCCGAACTAGTGCACCTATACAAATTACCATCGTATTGGGTGTGTTGGGGACACAAGAGACTCTTTGTTATTTGGTTGCAGGGTTGCTTGAGAGAGACCATCTTCATCCTACGCCTCCCACGGATTGATAAACCTTAGGTCATCCACTTGAGGGAAATTTGCTACTGTCCTACAAACCTCTGCACTTGGAGGCCCAACAACGTCTACAAGAAGAAGGTTGTGTAGTAGACATCAGGCCTCCCCCTTTCCTATTCCTATTCGGAGTAGGAAGGGAAGAGGGGGAAGGGGGGATCCTATTTCCTATTTCCTTTCCTCCTTCCCCTTTTCTACTCCAATTTGGCCAGCCCATATGGGAGGGGTGCACCAGCCCCTTAGGGGCTGGTCTGTCCCCCTCTTGGCCCATTAGGGCCCATGTAGTTGCCGGGGGGGTGCCCGGAACCCCTTCCGGTGACCCGATATGCACCCGGTACCCCTGGAACACTTCCGTGTCCGAATATCATCGTCCAATGTATGAATCTTTACCTCTCGACCATTTCGAGACTCCTCGTCATGTCCGTGATCTCATCCGGGACTCCAAACAACATTCGGTCAGCAAATCACATAACTCATATAATACAAAATCGTCATCGAATGTTAAGCGTGCGGACCCTATGGGTTCGAGAACCATGTAGACATGAATGAGACACCTCTCCAGTCAATAACCAATAGCGGAACCTAGATGCTCATATTGGTTCCTACATATTCTACGAAGATCTTTATCGGTCGAACCGTTATTACAACATACGTTATTCCCTTTGTCATCGGTATGTTACTTGCCCGAGATTCGATCGTCAGTATCTTCATACCTAGTTAAATATCGTTACCGGCAAGTCTCTTTACTCGTTCCGTAATACATCATCCCACAACTAACTCATTAGTCACTTTTCTTGCAAGGCTTCTCGTGATGTGTATTACCAAGAGGGCCTAGAGATACCTCTCCGATACTCGGAGTGACAAATCCTAATCTCGATCTATGCCAACCCAACAAACACCTTTGGAGATGCTTGTAGAGCATATTTATAATCACCCAGTTACATTGTGAAGTTTGATAGCACACAAGTTATTCCTCCGGTATCCGGAAGTTGCATAATCTCATAGTCAAGGGAATATGTATATGACATGAAGAAAGCAATAGCAATAAAACTTAACGATCATTATGCTAAGCTAACGGATGGGTCTTCTCCATCACATCATTCTCCTACTGATGTGATCCCGTTCATCAAATGACAACACGTGTCTATGGTAAGGAAACTTAACCATCTTTGATTAACAAGCTAGTCTAGCAGAGGCTTACTAGGGACATGATGTTTTGTCTATGTATCCACATGTATCAAGTTTCCGGTTAATACAATTCTAGCATGAATAATAAAAATTTATCATGATATAAGGAAATATAAAATAACAACTTTATTATTGCCTCTAGGGCATATTTCCTTCAATCTCGCACTTGCACTAGAGTCAATAATCTAGATCACATCGCCACGTGATTTAACACCAATAGTTCACATCTTTATGTGATTAATACCCATAGTTCACATCTCCATGTGACCAATACCCAAAGGGTTTAATAGATTCAATAATCTAGTTCACATTGCTATGTGATTAACACCCAGAGAGTACTAAGGTGTGATCATGTTTTGCTTGTGAGAGAAGTTTAGTCAATGGGTCTGCCACATTCAGATCCGTATGTATTTTGTAAATTTTCTTTGTCTACAATGCTCTGCACAGAGCTACTCTTGCTAATTGCTCCCACTTTCAATATGTATCTAGATCGAGACTTAGAGTCATCTGGATTAGTGTCAAAGCTTGCATCGATGTAACTCTTTACAATGAACTATTTATCACCTCCATAACCGAGAAATATTTCCTTAGTCCTCTTAGGGAACCAAGGATAACTTTGACCGTTGTCCAGTGATCCACTCCTGGATCACTATCGTACCTCCTTGCCAAACTCATGGTAAGGTACACAATAGGTCTGGTACATAGCATAGCATAATTTATAGAACCTATGGCTGAGGCATAGGGAATGACTTTCATTCTCTCTATATATTCTGCCATGGTCGGGTTTTGAGTCTTACTCAACTTCACACCTTGTAACACAGGTAAGAACCCTTTCTTTGACTAATCCATTTTGAACTCCTTGAAAATCTTGTCAAGGTATGTGCTTTGTGAAAGTCCTATCAAGCGTCTTGATCTACCTCTATAGAACTTGATGCTCAATATATAAGCAGCTTCACCATGGTCTTTTATTGAAAAAATCTTATTCAAGTATCCTTTTATGCTATCTAGAAATTCTATATCATTCCCGATCAACAATATGTCATCCACATATAATATCAGAAATGCTACATAGCTCCCACTCACTTTCTTGTAAATACAGGCTTCTCTGAAAGTCTATATAAAACCATATGCTTTGATCACCCACTACTGTAGGATGCTGCTAACGCAACACTACGATTAAAGACTCTTCGACAAAACTGCGTGCGATGCAATAATCGCAAACGATGGTGTAAAAAACCGTCAAAAAGGCGCAAAACATTTGCGATGACGGATGCATCAAACACGGTTTAGATTTTAGTTGCTTGTGCGATTCAGGGCATACTGTTCAGTTCAATTAACCGTTTTCGATGAGGAGGAACAAAAGAAATGGGCAGCCAGATGAAGGTGTGTGCGATGTACAGCATACTGTTCACTCGGATGAACTGTTTGTGATTAGGAAACACAAAAGAACTGGTCAGCCAGATCAAGGTGTGTGCGATGTACAGCATACAGTTTACACGGATGAATTGTTTGTGATTAGGCAACACAAAAGAAATGGTCAGCCAGATTAAGGTGTGTGCGATGTACGACATGCGGTTCACCCGGATGAACTGTTTGCGTTGAGACAAGAGAACAAAAACAGTTCAATATAACAAATACCATAAATATTGCAAGGTTCAAATTCAAAGACTACAACACCCAAATTCAAACATTGCAAGCTGCGTCATTTCTGAAAAGGGATCAGCCGCTGACAAGTCATGTATGGGTTTGACACAATAACTTCCAATTGCTTTGCCATATGCTCTACCAAAACGAAGTTTGGCATTTTTGGAGGCGCTTCCATTCCACAGTACCAGCTGGCTCTGATAATTATACCATTTATCTTTCCTAATTAAATGTGTGTCCAACCTTAGTACCCTCAGCACCTTTGCTCTGGCAAGAAAGAACCTGGCGAGTGTAATCTCTGGTGGGGTCCCTCGGTAGGAGTTCAAAGTAATATTTGAGAGATGTAGATCCAGGCATTTGAGATTGCCATTATAAACATCATCCACCTCTGGGCCTAATATGCACTGCAAAAGAAGAGAATGTGTTAGTGCCTACATGTAGTTTTGAACACAGCTACATGCCCATTTGGTTTGCAGGATTTGTAAAATGCACCAACGTGCTATCTTCGATCTGGCATGATTAACATGGGCATTTGATTACAATCTACTCCCTCCGTCCCATAATGTAAGACATTTTTTGACACTACACTAGTGTTAAAAAATGTCTTACATTATGGGACAGGGGGAGTAGAAACATGTAGCCTTCTTCACAAGAGGTTGGATTGGATGAAAAAATCCCTAAGAAAACTAGTACAGATGAATCCAAAGGAGAAATGCTTATGGACGATTGTAACCATATGAATAAAGCAACCAATATGGGGTGGGTGTATGTCCCAAAATCCTCCAAAATTCCTTCAGAAATCATAGTACATTGTCATTATAAACTTGGGAAAAGGTGCAAAAAATTGAAATCCCTTATGGTTAACATTTAACAGGAAAGGAACATCTCACCTTGATATACAGCTTCTTCAGGCACGGAAAGCATCTCAGGCAACTGACAACTTGGTCCAGGTTAGGGCTGACACATTCTAGTGCCAAGACCTTCACTATGCCTAGAGTCTGGGTGAAGCTTCGCTGGATGACAGACGAACATACGTCTTCAAAACTAGAAATAACGTTGATATCAAGAAGGAGAGGTATATGAGGCGACTGTTGTACCTGAAAGTTGAAGTATTTGACAGACAAGTAGCCCATCACTTTCAATTTCGGCGCAGAAATGACATTGATTCTTGTTGGACCTTGTTGATCAACTACAAGTAATCTCTCAAGTAAATGTGTGTCCTAGATGACCATATTGTGGTCCACCTTTTGTGATCTCTCATTGCAGCACCAGCAACACACATAAATAGTCCGGAGAGTCCTGGCGATGATGTGCAAGGTACTCGACCAATTCATCGCCTGAAGACGAAGGAACTTGAGTGCAGTACAGCCACGGAGCAGGCGCTCCATGTCATCCTTTGGCATGCGGACGGTGACGAGCTCGAGTTGCTTCCGTCGTGGTAGAAGAAGAGTGGGCGTGTCATTAGGGGGGATGGCGGTTCATGGACTTGGCGAGGTGCAGCATGGGCGCGAAGCGGAGCACGGACGTTGGCAGCAAGCGCATATGCCCATCATTATAACTTAGCTTCTCGAGTTGATCTATGGTGCGGGATCGGAACCACTCGTCAAGCTTGGCTCGGCCCTTGCCATTGGAACGGAACTTGCCCATGATAAGGCCTTTGATTAGGCCATCGTGACTGTCGAGGATCTGGGAGAACGCATCCAAGCTTTGGCGATAGCCATGGTAGAGCTTGTGGGCGTCCAGGAGGTCGACAGGGGTGAGGATCCATAGGGTGCGCCACCGTCGGGAAAGGGCAGTTGTCCTCACCCGATATTTGATTGGGAGGAGGGATATGATGACTATCAACATATCATTGGGGAGGTTGTTGATGAAGTCTAGGCCTGCTGGAGTCGCTTGCGGTTCTTTCTCGACCCGCCTCTGCTTGTTGGCAGCCTCGTTCTCCACCTCGTCGGCGGGGACGGAAACCTCTGTCTCCATATTCACGTCGTGCTCCGGTGCTTCAGCAGTCCCGGCGTCGCCACTCCCTCTGATGGGGTGCTTTGGCGGCATCCTCGTACACTGACGGCTTTGAGGACTCAGAGCGGCGTCGAGCATGCAGGCAGAGAGAGAGAGAGGAATTGTGTGTGTGTGTGTGTGTGTGTGGCGAGTATGGGGGTGCGGTCGCTCGGCAGCGCCATTAATATAGACCAGTGGGAGCGAGGCAAGCGGTGGTCCAAGGCTGTCTCGCTTCCCGGTGAGAACGACTGCTTAATCTCTAGTATGAGTGAAATCTATGCTTAATTACTGAATTTTAGTTGCAAAAAATAGATGGTGCTATTGATTTTTAGCTGCATATTTTGACAAATCGCAGTGTCTCTTGGCTTAGCACCGAAGTCTGGCGTTAATTTTCATACCGTAATCTAAATCGTTTGCATTTAAGAGATGCACAGATCCTGCGTTGAACAGCTTGTACGCTTCTCGGTGAGCCTACACACCGGACTGTGCTCACATGCCTCCCGTTTAGTCAAGCAGCTGTCCACATGGCACCTCCTATAACCATTAAAACCAATTCACGTGGCGTCACGTGAATGGTTAACTGAACGCACATGGTTTGAATTATACAAACATTTGAGATATTAAAGTGGCAGCTATTTTTTTTTAAATGCCTTTGTTGGATGTCATTATTCGAGTGCGCCTTCTCTCAAAATGGACACGGAAAATACCACAGCATGTCGGGTGCCCTTCCATGATAGCATGCCAAATTTCATGAATTTTAGATGAGTTTTGGATTTACTAGAATTTAAAAACCAGACATCTCAATGTTTTGCCGGCAATCAACGGTGCCCTGGTGTTTGAAATTCATTCCCATTTCTTGCATGGGACCTAAGCACGCACCCACGGACACAGATTTGATTTTTCAACTAATTTATATGCACTGGAGCATGTGCGTGTAGTTCCAATTTGAATTATGCGCGTAAATGCATTGAGAACTCACTTAATGCATAAAAATGTCCAAACGAACCCCGAACAATCACAAAAAAATAACACAACACTCCCGTAGTTCTATGTTGACACGAGAAATTTTTTGAAAGCAATAATAGGCAATGGATATCGTTTCGTCCCCAAAGGTAGGGCGTTCCCTACCGAAACCATCATGCTTGTTGTGAGAATCTCTGGTTTGTGAGAAGCATATACCCAAACCTGCCCCAAATGGGACAAAAAATTTACCACGGCATGTTGATGCCGCTCCATGATAGCATGCCAAGTTTCCTGAATTTCAGACGAGTTTTGGATTTACTAGAATTTAAAAACCAGGCATCTCAATGCTTTGCTGGCAATCAACGGTGCCCTAGTGTTTGAAACTCATTCCCAATTCTTGCATGGGACCTAAGCATGCACCCAAGGACAAGATTTGATTTTTCAATCGATTTATATGCACTGGAGCATGTGCATGTAGTTCAAATTTGAATTATGCACATAAATGCATTGAAAGCTCACTTAATGCATGAAAATGTCCAAACGAACCCCGAAAAATCACAAAACATAACACAACACTCGTGTCATTCTATGTTGACACGAGAAAAATTTTGAAAGCAATAAGAGGCAATGGATATCGTTTCGTCCCCAAAGGTGGGGCGATCGCTACCGAAGCCATCATGCTTGTTGTCAGAAGCTCTCGTTTGTGAGAAGCATATACCCAAACCTACCCCAAATGAGATAAAAAATTACCACGGCATGTTGATGCCGCTCCATGATAGCATGCCAAGTTTCATGAATTTCAGATGAGTTTTGGATTTACTAGAATTTAAAAACCAGGCATCTCAATGTTTTGCCGGCAATCAATAGTGCCATGGTGTTTGAAATTAATTCCCATTTCTTGCATGGGACCTAAGCATGCACCCAAGGACACATATTTGTTTTTTCAACCAATTTATATGCACTAGAGCCGGTGCATGTAGTTCAAATTTGAATTATGCACTTAAATGCATTGAAAACTCACTTAATGCATAAAAATGTCCAAACGAACCCCGAAAAATCACAAAAAATAACACAACACTCCTGTTGTTCTATGTTGACATGAGAAAAAAATTTGAAAGCAATATAAGAGGCAATGGATACCGTTTCATCCCCAAAGGTGGGGCATTCCCTACCGAAACCATCATGCTTGTTGTGAGAAGCTCTTGTTTGTGAGAAGCATATGCCCAAACCTGCCCCAAATGGGACAAAAAAATACCATAGCATGTTGATGCCGCTCCATGATAGCATGCAAAGTTTCATGAATTTCAGACCAGTTTTGGATTTACTAGAATTTAAAAACCAGGCATCTCAATGTTTTGCCGGCAATCAACGGTGCCCTGGTGTCTGAAATTCATTCCCATTTCTTGCATGGGACCTAAGCATGCACCCAAGGACAAAGATTTGATTTTTCAACCAATTTATATGCACTGGAGAATGTGCATGTAGTTCAAATTTGAATTATGCACATAAATGCATTGAAAACTCACTTAAGCATAAAAATGTCCAAACGAACCCCGAAAAATCACAAAAAATAACACAACACTCTTGTTGTTCTATGTTGACACGAGAAAAAATTTGAAAGCAATAAGAGGCAATGGATATCCTTTCATCCCCGAAGGTGGGGCGTTCGCTACCGAAACCATCATGCTTGTTGTGAGAAGCTCTGGTTTGTGAGAAGCATATACCCAAACCTGCCCCAATGGGACAAAATATTTATCGCGGCATGTTGTTGCTGCTCCATGATAGCATGCCAAGTTTTATGAATTTCAGACGAGTTTTGGATTTACTAGAATTTAAAAAAACATGCATCTCGATGTTTTGCCGGCAATCAATGGTGCCCTGGTGTTTGAAATTCATTCCCATTTCTTGCATGGGACCTAAGCATGCGCCCAAGGACAAAGATTTGATTTTTCAACCAATTTATATGCACTGGAGCATGTGCATGTAGTTCAAATTAGAATTATGCACATAAATGCATTGAAAACTCAATTAATGCATAACCAAACGAACCTTGAATAATTCCAATTCTTTTATGACACGTATATAGTTGCATGATCACTGCAAATAAAAGGTCTAGCAATTCAAACACCGTCCATGGCCGCTGTGACCCCATTATGTAATTCAAATCAAGAGGAAAAATCAAGTAGATCCCACATAGTTTATTATAACCAACCGTGTGAGATGCAGCACAAAATATCTTCGGACCGTGTCTGAATAAGGAACCGTGTCTGATGGCACTTTGCTCGCCAGTTTTTTGGCTGAAGCGATTCCAAATTTTCGGCTTCCGTGGAAATATCTACCTCCCCACCCCCTCCCCCTTACCAAAAGCCACATTTCCCCTGTTTCCGCCTTCCTTTACAAGTTGAAACCTTCACTCCTTGCTTGCAGTGCCGCCGCCTCCTCACCGGTGACCCTCCTTCACGCTGCTCGGCCTCGCCTATCCACGCAAGTAATCCACACCCGACCCCCATCCTCCTCCTCCTTCCACATCCCACATGCCCGACCGCTGGCGCGAGCGTGACACCTTCCACCCAAATCCCTGACCCCTCCACCAAATAAGCACCGGCCTAAGCCATGGTGCACGCAGTATAGCCAGGACCTCAAGGAGCATTTGGCAGCGGAGAAGCAAATTGCGGCTGCATGTGTGGATGAGGTCGCGATGGCTGCCATTCGTGACGACCCCTAGATCTTGGAGGAGCACCTCGCCGTCGAGGCCGCCGTTGACACCTCGCGCACCGACGCCACGACGCGGTTGGCTGCTTTGAACGATAGTTCGTGGCATTTTCTCGAGGCCACCGTCGGTGCCTTCGACAAAGACTACGAGGTGCTTTCTCTGCGTGGACGTGCTTACCTCATCTCAAGAGCCGGCAGGTTGGTGCCCGGAGTGGCTCAGGCAACTCACCACTACAACGAGGGCACCCACGATGCGGAGGCCTCGTCCTCTTCCATGTCCAAGGAGCAATCATCATCGATATCTCCGACAATGAGGAGTAGCTTGTCTTATTAGCTCACTATAAGGACCCATGTTTACTTTGCTAGCTACTACATTTCCTTAACAAATTCTAGTGAATTGTGCTATCTACTTTTACCATGCAATCTTCTGCAATAGTGTATATGTTCTATATGCCGTGCAATGTGGTGTTCAATTAACTGCTTGGTTCAATTCTGCAAATGTGATGTTCAATTCTTCAGGGTGCAATATTTCCAAGTTGTTAAGCATGCTTGGTTTGGTTAACTGTCTGATATTCTATTAGGAGTATGTTATATTGTTCAATTGGTGTTTAGTTAACTGCTTGGTTCATTTGTTGTGGCTTGGTTCACTTGTTGTGATGTTTAGTTAACTGCTTGGTTCAATTCTGCAATGCGATGTTCAATTGTTGTGGCTGCATTCTGTTATTGTATACCATGTGAGGAATAAATTGAATTTTTTTGTACTAAATACATGAGAAACAAATACAATTGCTATATTTCCAAGTTGTTAAGCATGCTTGGTTTGGTTAACTGTCTGATCTTCTATTAGGAGTATGTTATATTGTGCAATGTGGTGCTCAGTTAATGTTTGGTTCATTTGTTGTGGTGTTTAGTTAACTGTTTGGTTCAATTCTGCAATGCGATGTTCAATTGTTGTGGCTGCATTTTGTTATTGTATACCATGTCAGGAATAAAATGAATTTGGTTGCACTTATTACATGAGAAACAAATACAATTGCTATATTTCCAAGTTGTTAAGCATGCTTGGTTTGGTTAACTCTCTGATCTTCTATTAGGAGTATGTTATATTGTGCAATGTGGTGCTCAGTTAACGTTTGGTTCATTTGTTGTGGTGTTTAGTTAACTGCTTGGTTCAATTCTGCAATGCGATGTTCAATTGTTGTGGCTGCATTATGTTATTGTATACCATGTCAGGAATAAATCGAATTTGGCTGCACTTAATACATGAGAAACATATACAAGTGCTATATTTCCTAGTTCTTAATCATGCTTGGTTTGGATAAATGGGTTTTCCATGTGTCTTGAATTAATCTGATGAATCTGCAATGTGCTTATTTTTCATCAACAGATTTTACTGATAGCATGCGAACCCTTATTTAACCTGATGAGTAACTACCTTATATGTGTTGTAGGGAAACAATGGGAAGCACTAAGGTTTACAAGATGGTGCTAACTATTATACCTTGCCTTTTTTTTATTACTTTACTCCGTTTCAATATAGAGAGAAGATATTTATGCACATCCTTGTTTCCAGGGTTCACTGATGATTACCTCTCAAACCACCTTTGTGGTCAGGAGGCGAGGAAAGTTTTCATATAACACCCACGGTTCAATATTGAAGAGTTCCTGAAGAGGTCGAAGGATGGACGGTCAATCATCCACATGCACTGGCCTAAAGTTGCAAAGACCTTCAACATGAATCAAGGCTCAATATTCACCTTCCGCTTTAGCAGTTTTCCAGATGAGATGCATCTCTCTATGTACTGTCTATGATGCTAACTTCGAAAGGTTCTAGATGTTGCATGCGAAACTTGCTGCTGGTGCAGTTGTGTAATGGGGTAGCTGAGTGCTAAAGTTATATCATGTTGCACTCCGATGTATTTCAATTATGAAATCATGCTTCCTTATATGGAAATGGAATATATTATGTGCTTAATATGAATGTCAATTAGATTAGTAAATGGATTATTAATAATAGGGAAATTAGCTTGCAAATTGGGTTTTTCTATTGTAGACGATTAATGAGAAAACACCATGGGCGATGACCTCAGGCAACGCACATAGTTACTAGGAATAAACCGTGTTGGATCAATGAACAATCACACACGACATTCTCTTCAAAACTATTTCCGTTACGCCACCTTGCGCAAACGTTTTCCTTGATTGTGTGGGATGTATATACAAATGGAAACATTTAGTGGTGACTGACTGTGTAGGATGTACTTACGACCGGAAATGATTTCGCCTATATAATTGTATTTTTTAGCACTACTATACGTATTTCTGCATTTGAGTGCTCGCCGGTCACACACAGCCTCATTTTGCCGAGCGTGTGTGCCAGGAGGGCATATCCCCAACAGTTTCTGGGTCGTGTGGGAAGGACCCCCCCCCCTATCGCCCATACTCACTTGGCGACGGTTCCGAATGTCATCGCAGAAAGGGGTTAAAACCATTTGTTTAGGACCGACACGTACTAGTGATCTCATCAAAGCGTATATTCCAACTCCGAGATGCTTGCACTAGTCCATAAATGGATCGCTGGAGCTTGCACACTTTGTTAGCACCTTCAGGATCGACAAAAAATTATGGTTGCATCATATACAACTCTTCTTTAAGATATCCATTAAGGAATGTAGTTTTGATATCCATTTGCCAGATTTCATAAAATGCGGCAATTGCTAACATGAGTTGGACAGACTTAAGCATCGCTACGAGTGAGAAAATCTTATCGTAGTCAACACCTTGAACTTGTCGAAAACATTTTTTGCGACAAGTCAAGCTTTGTAGATAGTAACACTATCATCAGCGTCTATCTTCCTCTTGAAGATCCATTTATTCTCAATGGCTTGTCGATCATCGAGCAAGTCCACCAAAGTCCATGCTTTGTTCTCATACATGGATCCTATCATAGATTTCATGGCCTCAAGCCATTTATCGGAATCTAGGCTCATCATCGCTTCCTCATAGTTCGTAGGTTCATCATGGTCTAGTAACATGACTTCCAGAACAGGATTACCGTACCACTCTGGTGCGGAACGTGCTCTGGTTGACCTACAAAAGCTTCGGTAGTAACTTGATCTGAAGTTTCATGATCATTATCACTAGCTTCCTCTCTAGTTGGTGTAGGCATCACTGGAACCGATTTATGTGATGAGATACTTTCCCATTTGAGAGAAGGTACAATTACCTCATTAAGTTCTACTTTCCTCCCACTCACTTCTTTCAAGAGAAACTCCTTCTCTAGAAAGAATTCATTCTTAGCAACAAAAAATTGCATTCAGATCTGTGATAGAAGGTGTACCCAGCAGTTTCTTTTGGGTATCCTATGTAGACGCACTTCTCCGATTTGGGTTCGAGCTTATCACTTTGAAACCTTTTCACGTAAGCATCGCAACCCCAAACTTTAAGAAACAACATGTTTGGTTTCTTGCCAAACTATAGTTCATACGGTGTCATCTCAACGAATTTAGATGGTGCCCTATTTAACGTGAATGCAGTTGTCTCTAATGCATAACCCCAAAACGATAGTGGTAAATCGGTAAGAGACATCATAGATTGCACCATATCTAATAAAGTATGGTTACGATGTTCGGACACACCATTACGTTGTGGTGTTCCAGGTGGCGTGAGTTGTGAAACTACTCCACATTGTTTTTAATGGAAGTCCAAACCCGTAACTCAAATATTTGTCACCGCGATCAGATCATAGAAACTTTATTTTCTTGTTATGATGATTCTCCACTTCACTCTAAAATTCTTTGAACTTTTTCAAATGTTTCAGACTTGTGTTTCATTAAGTAGATATACCCATATCTTCTCAAATCATCTGTGAAGGTTAGAAAATAATGATACCCGCCGTGAGCCGCAACACTCATCGAACCGCATACATCGGTATGTATTATTTCCAATAAGTCAGTGGCTCGCTCCTTTATTCCGGAGAACGGAGTTTTAATCATCTTGCCCATGAGGCATGGTTCGCAAGTATCAAATGATTCATAATCAAGTGATTCTGAAAGCCCATCTGCATGGAGTTTCTTCATGCGCTTTACACCAATATGACCTAAACAGCAATGCCACAAATATGTTGCGCTATCATTATCAACTTTGCATCTTTGGGCATCAATATTATGAATATGTGTAGCACTACGATCGAGATTCAATAAACCACTTACATTGGGTGTATGACCATAGAAGGTTTTATTCATGTAAAAAGAACAACAACTATTCTCCGACTTAAATGAATAATCGTATTGCAAAAAAAACATGATCCAATCATATTCATGCTCACCGCAAACATCAAATAACATTTATTTAGGTCCAACACTAATCCGGAAGGTAGAGGGAGTGTGCGATGGTGATCTTATCAACCTTCGAATCACAACCAACATACATCGTCACCTCGCCCTTGAATAGTCTCTATTCATTCCATAACTCCTGTTTCGAGTTACTAATCTTAGCAACTGAACCGGTATCAAATACCTCGGGGTTACTATGAACACTAGTAAAATACACATCAATAACATGTCTATCAAATATACCTTTGTTCACTTTGCCATCCTTCTTATCTGCCGAGTATTTGTGATAGTTCCGCTTCCAGTGACCATCCCTTTGCAGTAGAAGCACTCAGTTTCAGGCTTAGGTCTACCTTTGGGCTTCTTCATGGGAGTGGCAACTTTCTTGTCATTCTTCTCGAAATTCCCTTTCTTTTCCTTTGCCCCTTTTCTTGAAACTAGTGGTCTTTTCAACCATCAACACTTGATGCTTTTTCTTGATTTCTACCTTCGCCGATATCAGCATCACGAAGAGCTCGGGAATCGTTTTCTTCATCCCTTGCATATTATAGTTTATCACGAAGTTCTAGTAGCTTGGTGATAGTGACTAGAGAACTCTGTCAATCACTATCTTATGTGGAAGATTAACTCCCACTTGATTCAAGCTATTGTACTACCCAGACATTCTGAGTATATGCTCACTGGCTGAGCCATTAAACTCCATCTTGTAGGCAAAGTACTTGTCAGATTTCTCAAACCTCTCGACATGGGCATGAGTCAGAAATTCCAATTTGAACTCTTGGAACATCTTATATGCTCTGTGGCGTTCAAAATGTTTTCGTAGTCCTGGTTCTAAGCCGTAAAGCATGGTGCACTAAACTACCAAGTAGTCATCATACCGAGCTTGTCGAACGTTCATAACGTCTGCATCTGCTCCTGCAATAGGTTTGTCACCTAGCGGTGCATCAAGGACATAATTCTTCTATGCAGCAACGATGATAATCCTCAGATCACGGACCCAGTCTGCATCATTGCTACTATCATCTTTCAAGTTTGTTTTCTCTAGGAACATATCAAAAACATAGGGGAGCTACAATGCGAGCTATTGATCTACAACATAGATATGCAAAAAACTATCAGGACTAAGTTCATGATAAATTAAGTTCAATTAATCATATTACTTAAGAACTCCCACTTAGATACACATCCCTTGAGTCATATAAATGATTACGTGATCCATATGAACTAAACCATGTCCGATCATCACGTGAGATGGATTAGTATTCAATGGTGAACACATGTATGTTGATCATATCTACTATATGATTCACGTTTGACCTTTCGGTCTCCAGTGTTCCTAGGCCATGCCTGTACATGCTAGGCTCATCAAGTTTAACTTGAGTATTCCGCATGTGCAAAACTGTCTTGCACCCATTGTATGTGAACATAGAGCTTATCACACCCGATCTCTTGGGGAACGTAGTAATTTCAAAAAAAATCCTACGCACACGCAAGATCATGGTGATGCATAGCAACGATAGGGGAGAGTATCGTCCACTTACCCTCGTAGACTGTAAGCGGAAGCGTTATGAGAATGTGGTAGATGTAGTCGAACACCTTCACGATCCGACCGATCCAAGTACCGAACGCACGGCACCTCTGAGTTCAGCACACGTTCAGCTCGATAACATCCCACGAACTCCGATCCAGCAGAGCTTCACAGGAGAGTTCCGTTAGCACGACGGTGTGATGACGGTGATGATGTCGCTACCAGCGCAGGGCTTCGCCTAAGCACTGCTACGATATTATCAAGGTGGATTATGGTGGAGGGGGGCACCGCACACGGCTTGGAACAATCAACTTGTGTGTCTTTGGGTGCCCCCCGCCCCCATATATAAAGGAGCAAGGGGGAGGCAGGCCAGCCTTGGTGCGCCCCAAGGAGAGGAGGAATCCTCTTCCTAGTCCAACTAGGAAGAGGGAAGGGGGAGGGAGAGGGAAAGAGGGGCTGCGCCCCCTCCCCTAGTCCAATTCGGACTCCCCATGGGAGGGGGCGCGCCACCTCCTGGGCTGCAGCCCTCTCTCTCCCCTCAGGCACACTAAGGCCCAATACTTCCCCGGGGGGTTCCGGTAACCCCTCCGGCACTCTGTTTTTCTCCGAAATCATCCGGAACACTTCCGGTGTCCGAATATAGCCGCCCAATATATCAATCTTTAATTCTCGACCATTTCGAGACTCCTCATCATGTCCGTGATCACATCCAGGACTCTGAACTACCTTCAGTACATCAAAACACATAAACTCATAATACAGATCATCACCGAACTTTAAGCGTGCGGACCCTACGGATTCGAGAACTATGTAGACATGACCGAGACTCGTCTCCGGTCAATAACCAAAAGCGGAACCTGGATTTTCATATTGGCTCCTACATATTCCATAAATATCTTTATCGGTCAAACCGCATAACAACATATGTTGTTCCCTTTGTCATCGGTATGTTACTTGCCCGAGATTCGATCGTCGGTATCTCAATACCTAGTTCAATCTCGTTACCGGCAAGTCTCTTTACTCGTTTCCGTAATGCATCATCCGACAACTAACTCATTAGTCACATTGCTTTCAAGGCTTATAGTGATGTGCATTACCGAGAGGGCCCAGAGATACCTCTCCGACAATCGAAGTGACAAATCTTAATCTCGATCTATGCCAAGTCAACAAGTACCATCGGAGACACCTGTAGAGCACCTTTATAATCACCCAATTATGTTGTGACATTTGATAGCACACAAAGTGTTCCTCCGGTAATCGGGAGTTGCATAATCTCATAGTCATAGGAACATGTATAAGTCATGATGAAAGCAATAGCAGTAAATTAAAATGATCAAGTGCTAAGCTAATGGAATGGGTCAAGTCAATCACATCATTCTCCTAATGATGTGATCCCGTTTATCAAATGACAACTCATGTCTATGGTTAGGAAACATAACCATCTTTGATCAAAGAGCTAGTCAAGTAGAGGCATACTAGTGACACTCTGTTTGTCCATGTATTCACACATGTATTATGTTTCCGTTTAACACAATTCTAGCATGAATAATAAACATTTATCATGAAATAAGGAAATAAATAATAACTTTACTATTGCCTCTAGGGCATATTTCCTTCAGTTTCCCACTTGCACTAGAGTCAATAATCTAGATTATACAGTAATGATTCTAACACCCATGGAGCCGAGGTGCTGATCATGTTTTGCTCGTAAGAGAGGCTTAGTCAACGAGTCTGCAACATTCAGATCCATATGAATCTTGCAAATCTCTATGTCTCCCACCTGGACTTGATCGCGTATGGAATTGAAGCGTCTCTTGATGTGTTTGGTTCTCTTGTGAAATCTGGATTCCTTTGCCAAGGCAATTGCACCAGTATTGTCACAAAAGATTTTCATTGGACCCGATGCACTAGGTATGACACCTAGATCGGATATGAACTCCTTCATTTGCTGCTTCCGAAGCAGCTATGTACTCCGCTTCACACGTAGATCCTGCCACGATGCTTTGTTTAGAACTGCTCCAACTGACAGCTCCACTGTTCAATATAAACACATATCCGGTTTGCGATTTAGAATCGTCCGGATCAGTGTCAAAGCTTGCATCGATGTGACCATTTACGACGAGCTCCTTGTCACCTCCATAATCGAGAAACATATCCTTAGTCCTTTTCAGGTATTTTAGGATGTTCTTCACCGCTGTCCAGTGATCCACTCCTGTATTACTTTGGTACCTCCCTGCTAAACTAATAGCAAGGCACACATCAGGTCTGGTACACAGCATTGCATACATGATAGAGTCTATGGTTGAAGCATAGGGAACACTTTTCATTTTCTCTCTATCTTCTACAGTGGTCGAGCATTGAGTCTTACTCAACTTCACACCTTGTAACACAGGCAAGAACCCTTTCTTAGCTTGATCCATTTTGAACTTCTTCAAAACTTTATCAAGGTATGTGCTTTGTGAAAGTCCAATTAAGCGTCTTGATCTATCTCTATAGGTCTTGATGCCCAATATATAAGCAGCTTCACCAAGGTCTTTCATTGAAAAACTCTTATTCAAGTATCCTTTTATGCTATACAAAAATTCTATATCATTTCCAATCAACAATATGTCATCCACATATAATATTAGAAATGCTACAAAGCTCCCACTCACTTTCTTGTAAATACAGGCTTCTCCAAAAGTCTGTATAAAACCATATGATTTGATCACACTATCAAAACATTTATTTCAACTCCGAGAGGCTTGCACCAGTCCATAAATGGATCGCTGGAGCTTGCACACTTTGTTAGCACCCTTTGGATCGATAAAAACCTTCAGGTTGCGTCATATACAACTCTACTTCTAGAAATCCATTCAGGAATGCAGTCTTCACGGCCATTTGCCAAATTTCATAATCATAAAATGCGGCGATTGCTAACATGATTCGGACGGACTTAAGCATCGCTACGGGTGAGAAGGTCTCATCGTAGTCAACTCCTTGAACTTGTCGAAGACCTTTCACAACAAGTCGAGCTTTGTAGATAGTAATGTTATCGTTAGCGTCAGTCTTCTTCTTGAAGATCCATTTCTTCTCAATGGCCTGCCGATCATCGGGCAAGTCAACCAAAGTCCACACTTTGTTCTCATACATGGATCCTGTCGGTGTCAAAACCGGCGGATCCTGGGTAGGGGGTCCCGAACTGTGCGTCTAAGATCGATGGTAGCAGGAGGCAGGGGACACGATGTTTATCCAGGTTCGGGCCCTCTTGATGGAGGTAATACCCTACGTCCTGCTTGATTGATATTGATGATATGAGTATTACAAGAGTTGATCTACCACGAGATTGTAGAGGCTAAAACCCTAGAAGCTAGCCTATGGTATGATTGTTGTATATCATCTATCGACTAGCCTGGCCTCGGTTTATATAATGCACCAGAGGCCTAGGATAACAAGAGTCCTAGCCGAATACGCCGGTGGGGATGAGTCCTTGTCTTGATCACCAAGTCTTGTGGAATCTTCCATGTATGCAGCAGTTGTCCGAACTGGCCCATGAGTATACGACCATGGGGGTCCTCGGCCCAATCTAACAGATCGGGAGACGACGTGGTGAGTACCCCCTAGTCCAGGACACCGTCAGTAGCCCCCTGAACCGGTCTTCAAGTTAGGGACGCTCCTCGATTCTTCCGAACTGTTCTTCATCTTCGATTGTCAGTCTTGAAAACTGGTTCAACAAATCTTCTCATCTTCAATCTTGAGGATCGCCGAAATGCATTCGACGAGTTTACACGTCGGGTATCCGAGGAGCCCCTTTAAGTTTCCGGCCTTTATCAATGCCTTGTTATTTTTATGCCACATCTCAGGTTTGAAGTTGTTCCCGGGAGGCAGTGTCCTCTTGCGTCCAAGCTCTAACGCCCGACTGCATTTGAGGTATCTTTTGTAGCCGAGCACCAATGTCGGACTGCTTCCGAGCTCCAACGCCGAAATGTATCCGAGCTCCAATGCCGGACTGTGTCCAAACTCCAATGCCGGACTGTGTCCAAGCTCCAACGCCGGACTATATCCAAGATGTCATAGACCATCTTGGTCCAAAAAAGTTAAAGGAGTTTAGTCGAGCTTAATGCTGGAAATGCCCTCTATGGAGCCAGCCACTAGCGCCTGAGCTTTATGTCGGACTACTTCCGAGGTGGTGCACCACCCCGACTGTGGGCCAATTTTTTGTCAATATTTTTGATTGGTGCAATTTATTCTCTGCCGAGATATATAGCCAGTAACCCTCAATGTGTGTATCGGTTTAAAACCCGAGATGCACTTGAAGGATGATGTAAGACCACTGATCCCAGTAGCCGTTGAGACTCAGGTTGATTTGCAAAATTGGCCTGAGGATCAAGTCCTAGCTCGGCAGAATACTTTGGGATACAAAAAGCGGCGTGCTCAGTCCTCGAGACTCAGGTTGGGTGCGTCCGACCAACCTGAGGATCATAATCTCCTTGGAAACTGTATTGCACTTAAAATTTTCTGCATTGGACAGGCAATCTAGTAGCCCCCGAGACACTGGTCGGGTGGCAACACTAGATCAGGGGATCGATGTGCCCCTTTAATATTTGTAAATAATAAGCCCGAAGCCCAGTAGCCCCCGAGCCTTAATGCGGGCAAGGGTGGCCGAATTAAGGATCGATATCCATAGTAAAATCACAAATTATGTGTAATGACTCTATGTATCCAAGTACTTTACATCCTTAATGCTCGGATCCGCATTGTACAAAACTTTGTTGACCGACCATCGGCTTCCCCCTCCTTGGCTAGTAGCCGAGGAGTGTTTGTCCTACTTTATAAAGCCTTTATGAGGTCAAAGATTTACGACAAACAAGGCAATCTGGCCATACGGTTTTATAAACAAAGGTACGCAGAGAGATATGTTATATTACTGTTTAACATAAGAAATGTCTTCCAAAGAAAATAGTCCCGCTATCGGTTCCTTTTTTTGGGTTGTCATGCTCCGCATGATCGTGAAACCTCAGCTCTAATGTAAGAGCAAAATATCTAGGATTTAGTTTGGGAGGCCAGTTAATAGCCCACGGTAGTGTTCGGCGACAGTCGAGGTCAAGCCGTAAACACTTCGGCCATTATTATGAATGGCTCGTCATTTAACACCGTCATCGGATCGCTGACCAGTTTACGCTTATTGTGACAATCAGTTTTCGGCTTTCTCCACTGAGGTGCTTAACCATGTGAGCTGGAAGCACAATCGCAGTGGTTCTCCCTTTGCACACCTAGCCGAACAAAGCGGAACGTAGGAGGCAAGCGCAGGAGCCGGGTAACCCAACTATTAACCGAAGACACAATTCGAAACCAATGCATATATAGTGAGATCCGAGAATGTTTTTGCCGAATCTATAAAGGTGTTCGGCATTGCACTATGAGACTTGTGCTGGAAACACACAAATAGTTTAAAAGTGCCAAAAAGCTTGGAAAACCAAAAAAACGTCAGTAAAAACATGACGTCCGGACAAGATCAAGTGTTCGGTGCCGATCCGAAAATTGGAAGAGAAAGAAAAAATTGTGCTTCTGTCGTGTTTTGACAACGACCAAGAAGAAAACACATTTATAGCTCATATATAAATTTTAAGAGCCCCCAAGTGACTTGGGTAAGAATTTTATGTATAATGATTGTATGTACCGAAGTACTTATATCATATTTGTGTTCACCCGAACTTTAAACGCGTCTTAACCGACTGTCGGCTTCTCCCTCTTCGGCCAAGGGCCGAAAAGTGTCATGTAGTCCGCCTGTCGAGAGTATCGACGGTGTTTCTGATGACCAGGCAATCAGGCCATAAGGTTGTAACAGACAAAGCGCGCTCATGGAACTTATGCTATGTTACTAACGAAGTGTAAGAAGCATCTTTGAAGAAAATAGTACCCCCACCGATACCTTTCTTCGGTGCTCATTATTACTATGAGACTTGTGCAATAGATTTTTTGTACTCATGAGTTCCGTTGTGTGCCAGCCATGATTGAAAACAATAAGAGCACTAGCTTTCGGCTTCACCCAGTCTAAGGTCAGAGCTCGGATGACCCGGTCATGACAATCGCAGAGGTGCTCCCTTTACTCCCTAGCCGAACAATCGGGAACGTAGGGGTAAGCACAGGAGCCAGGCAACCCAGCTTGCAAATCGCTTAGGTCAATATGGTGCATATTGTGGCGTAATACACGAACAAGGAACGAAGCCGTACAAGTATAATCATATGCAAGAGGAAAAGCTCCATCAAGGGAGCCCCCAAGTAAACGGGGTATTTGAATTTGTGTGTCACAAACAAAGTTTTGACAAGGAGATTCTCTACAGGCAACTTTTTTTTCAAAAAGGTATAATGCTTGGTCAAATCAAACACAAGCTAAAAATTTAAAACTTTGAGCATGAAGGCAACTTAGCTGGTTAATGTGTTCGGTATTGATGACGCGGCCCGAGCTTGATGCGGGACAAGGTTCCATCCCCCAAGCCGGTCCCAAGGTGACGGAGCAAAGAGCTCGGCACTCCGAAGTGGTGACATAGCACGGTTAATGCGGGCCGACAGAGTGATGCTGAAGTCCCTGGCATGGGGTAATGAAGTGTTGATGAAGCCCCCCATCCAGCCGAGGTGATGTGGTATGTCAGTACGCCGAGTTGACGATACTGCCCAACCCGGATCATTTTCCTGTGCACAAAAAATAGTGCAAACTGGAGATAATAGTAATAATAATAAATAAATAAAAATCGTTGCATAATAAATAATTTATGCAAAGTGAGTAATAAAAAGAAATATGGCCTAGCGCCAAAGTCAATGTCGATGCAGGGTGTCAGCGTGATGCGGTAAAGGCGTGGCAAAGCCTGAATTCACAGGTCGGTCCGAGTTCCGGATGCGGCGTTCGCCAGACCATGTACGGAAACTGACCGAACCACCATGCGACCGTTGTTAATGCGGCCATCATTTGATAGACCTGTGTACATATGATGAACGAACCAGAGTAATAATTCCTTGGGAAAAATGAACCCGAACAAGCAAAAAATACTAGGATTAATAGCACCTGGTTTATTTATTGTAGCAATCCGAAGAAAGGTGATTCCAAAAATTGGGACTCGGTCCGCACACCCATTGCCTGATGGGCGATAAAGCGACGGTATGGCGATGCTGGCAAAGGTTGGCTCGCCAAGGCAAAGCCCTCGGTCCAGCTAACGTGACGGAGCTGGTCGGCTAGTGACGCCGAAGTCTCCGGAGTAGGTTGATGAAGAGATGGCTAAGCCCCCGGTCCAGCCAAGATGTTGAAGCCTCGATGTCAGCCGATGAGTCGAAATAGGTCGGCGTGATGGACACCAGCTTGAAGAAGCAATAGTGCGGCCCTGCCGATGCAGGTCGTGACGTGGTCGATGCCAGCTTGATGAAATGGCCGTGCCGTGATGCCGGTATGCCCGCTCCGTGTAATCTGTGGGGTGGCGATGTTGGTGATGATTTATCCTTCGCGATGCCGGACTCTTGTTCGGCTTGCCGAGATGATGATCCGAAGAAGTTGAGCTCGTCTCAACAAAGTGACGACGTGTCTAGCGCAGGTCGGCAGCCTTGGAGCAATATTGCCGAACTGGTTTGACACCAGCATGATGATGAATATGACCTCAGGGGAGGCTTAAAAATTTATGGGCACGTGTTTAAAAACAATGCACAATACCCTAGAAGAGAATTCCTCTAAAAGGTTGTCCAATATCACGTTCATAAAGAAACATGAATTCGGGTCGGATCCGTATTCACGTAGAAAACGGATCCGAAAATTGGTCCACTCATCTGAAGGTTCCCGAAGTTTGAACGGTCGGATCGAGCTGAAATTTGGAGGGGTGGTAGATATGGGAATTCCGCAGTAGATGAACGGTTGAATCTTCCAAAGGACCTCCGAGCTGGGCTCTGGAGACCACGCCCTAAACTCGTCCAGATTTGACAGGGCTCCGGTATATCGTAGATTGTCGGAGATTCCTCCATTGGAACTCGACGAAATTTTGCATGGCTGTTGTAGACGTAATTCTGCACTATTCCACCAAAGCAATCGTCAAACCGACGCTCGAGGAGGTGGTGACGGCGAATACAAGTTCGCTGTCCATAAAAACAGCACGGCCGCCCGAGGGCAATGTTGACGTTGAGCCCTCGAGCTCCATGGATGACTCCTCTATGATCATGATAGAGATCGGAGTTGATGTTAAAAAAAGGCCACCGTACGAACATGATGATCGGAGATGGAGCACGGTCCTCGGTCGAGCCAAGCTGACCAGTCGAGCCGGCGACGAAGATGTCGGCGTTGCAGTTGACCTGCGGGCGAGCCATTGATCCTTTTACCGATCACACAGCAGAACTCTTAATGAAAGCACCAATGTCGGTGTCAAAATCGGTGGATCTCGGGTAGGGGGTCCCGAACTATGTGTCTAGGATCAATGGTAACAAAAGGCAGGGGACACGATGTTTACCCAGGTTTGGGCCCTCTTGATGGAGGTAATACCCTATGTCCTACTTGATTGATATTGATGATATGAGTATTACAAGAGTTGATGTACCACGAGATCATAGAGGCTAAAACCCTAGAAGCTAGCCTATGGTATGATTGTTGTATATCATCTATCGACTAGCCTAGCCTCAGTTTATATAATGCACCAGAGGCCTAGGATAACAAGAGTCCTAGCCGAATACGCCGGTGGGGAGAAGTCCTTGTCTTGATCGCCAAGTCTTGTGGAATCTTCCATGTATGCGGCAGTTGTCCGAACTAGCCCATGAGTATATGGCCATGGGGGTCCTCGGCCGAATATAACAGATCGGGAGACGCCGTGGTGAGTACCCCCTAGTCCAGGACACCGTCAGATCCCATCTCAGATTTCATGGCCTTAAGCCATTTTGTGGAATCTGGGCTCATCATCGCTTCCTCATAGTTCGTAGGTTCGTCATGGTCAAGTAACATGACCTCCAGAACAGGATTACCATACCACTCTGGTGCGGATCTTACTCTAGTTGACCTACGAGGTTCGGTAGTAACTTGATCTGAAGTTTCATGATCATCATCATTGGCTTCCTCACTAATTGGTGTAGGTGTCACAGGAACCGATTTATTAGATGGTGTAGCGACCTGACCCGAATGGATCAAGTCTCTGTGCTCCGGTGTCATCCCTAGATCAGTAATGCTGACACCACACAGTACTTCGAAGGATTTATAGCAGAGTAGCAATCACACACTTATTACATCGGGGTGTCAAAAGAGAACTTATTACAATGAATATGGCTTAAGGCCATCTAATATCAATAACAGCGGAAGACTTGGAAGATAAATGGGTCCATCAACTCCAACGGCATCACTGAGTATAGAACCACGACCTAAAAGCACCATACTCGTCGTCTGAAAAGTCTGCAACATGAAAGTTGCAGCCCGAAAATGGGTCAGCACATGGAATATGCTGGCAATGTAACACATAGAGAGTAATGGAATGTAACAGCTATACTATATGCATATATGGCTGGTGGAAAGCTCTATGGTTTCAGTTTTGCGTAAAGCCAGTTTTTCCCTACTGCAAAGGAATAAATTTATTTAACTATCATGGTAGTTGCACATCGAGAATGGTTGACAGCATTCCGATCCCAATTAAGTGAACAATTAAAACCCAACAATATTAATTATAAGTAACATGATGAGATTCACACGATATTCAAGTACTAGATACTCAAGATGTCCATAACCGGGGACACGGCTAATCATGATTAGTTTATTACACTCTGCAGAGGTTTGCGCACTTTTCCCCACAAGACTCGATCGCCTTTGTTGGGTTTCTCGCACTACAAGGTGTTTGAGAAACGGATGACCGAGACACAGTCTTTCAGAAGCGCTAGCACCTTACAATGGATAGACCGGTACACCTACTTTCCCCTACATCTGCTAGTCTACCCTGTAAGAGTTCGCACGACTTAGTCAACTATGCCAGAGCCCATAATGGCTTGTGGCTGCACACAGAAGTTTCTAGCATGAAAGATCTTATGATCCCTTTGAGCCTGGGTGGCGGTCCAAAAGAAAACAGGCAAGTCCTGATAGAAACCAGGTGCCTCAATCCACCCAGATGTGTGTTTAAGTGGCCACCTTAGATAAACCCTTAAAATTATCAAACTCACATCTGTCATGGATATCACTCACCCAATCCACGTCTACTAGCATAGCATGGCATGATAAGCAAACGTAGAAGTAACTCCCAAAGGTTTCATAATAAACAGGTAATAGGTACTACCTCATCTACTTCCCATCCCACAATTTAATTAGATCCTAATCATGCAATGTGTGAGGATTGATCTAATGCAATAAAACTGGGTTGTAGAAAAGGTATGATCAAAGTGTTACTTGCCTTGCTGATGATCCGCGAGACCTAGAGATTCGAAGTAACAGGCGGCGCACTCCGGGTAATCTATCGCAGACAAACAACAAGCATACAATAAATACTCATCTAATGCACAGGTAAAACTCGAATAAGAGATCGAACCAGAAAGTTCAACTTAAGAACTCCGGTTGCAAAGAGAGAGAAAAAACCGAACAAAGCAACGGAAAACAAACGGCGGAAGAAAACAACTCGGTTCTAGCAAGTTGAAACTAGGTCAAATTTTACAATAGCAAAAACTTATTTAAGTTGATTAGTCGGAACTGCGGTTTCGAAATGAAACTCCAGGCGCTTGAGTCACCTGATTCCGATAAACGAGCGAGGAGATAAACTAGAACGAAGATCGGATCTGAAATCGCAATCGGAAAAACGTGGAGTAAATCCGACGAAAAAGAAACGACGAACGATTAAAGGAACGGATGTTCGTTAACCTAGAATAACCGGTGATCATGTTCGTTAAAACGAACGGTCCAGCGAACGGTCTCTATGCAACTAAACCGGAAAAGAAAATGAAAAACCAATCTAGGGTTTCTAAAAAAACCGAAACAACAAAACGAAAAGAAAACCGGAACGGTTCTTTTTTAAAAAAACCGAACCGAGGGGAGGGATGGCGCGGCGCGGCGGCTACCTCGACGAGGAGCTCCGGCGAGGGGCTCCGGCGGGCGGTGGCGTTGGGCGGCAGCGCTAGCAGGCGGCGACGGTGGCGCTAGCAGGCGGCAGCGCAGCGCTAGCAGGCGGTGGCGCGGGCTGCTGCTGCTGCTTGGGGGCGGCGCGGGGTGGTGTGGGGAGAGGGGAGGTCTTGGGGTATTTAAAGAGGGGGGATTGCTTGGGGGAGGGGGCAAGAAAAAGGCGGCGGCGCGGAGTCCTAGCCGGACTCGGCTTGGCGGCAGCGGTTGGCGCGCGGGCACGCGCGTGGTGGAGGCCGGGCTGGCCTGGCCGGCTGGGCCTTGGCCCAGGCGGCGCGACGCGGATTTTTTTTATTTTTTTTAAAAGGATACGCGTGCAGAAAAACAAAAAAGAAAATCTAAACGAACTCCAAAATTCCCAAAGTAAACTTTCCCCGACTCCTAAAAATGAGTCGAACAAAATGAACTTTTCTCGGGGCCTAGGTGCAAATTTTGAAAACACGCATTTTTCCCTAATCCAAATAAAATTCAACAAAATCCAGAAAATCCAAATTTTGATTTATTTATTAAATCTTCATTTTTCCTAAGTTTGGGAAAGTCATATTATTCCCCTCTCTCATATTTGATAATGGGAAAATAATTGAAGATGAAATAAATAAAATCAAATGATCCTCTTTTCAAAGTTTGAGAAAACTCAAAATTGAAAATAACGAAATCTCCAACTCTCTCCGAGGTCCTTGAGTTGCGTGAAATTTCTAGGATCGACCAAAATGCAAGAAAATATGATATGCATGATGATCTACTGTATAACATTCCAAATTGAAAATTTGGGATGTTACAAACCTACCCCCCTTAAGATGAATCTCACCCTCGAGATTCAGGTTGGCTAGAAAATAGGTGAGGGTGGTCCTTGAGAAAATCTTCTTCTCTCTCCCAGGTGGCTTCATCCTCGGAGTGGTGGTTCCACTGAACCTTACAAAACTTGATAACCTTGCTGCGTGTAACTCTGCTGGCAAACTCGAGAATCTTGACTGGTTTCTCCTCATACATTAAGTCGTCCTTCAACTGAATCGCTTCAAGCGGCACTGTATCTCTTAGTGGTACCTCCGCCATCTCGGCGTGACATTTCTTCAGCTGAGAAACATGGAATACATCATGAACTCCTGACAGTCCCTCTGGTAATTCCAGCTTATACGTGACTTCTCCCATACATCGTAAGATCTTATAAGGTCCAACGAAACGCGGTGCTAATTTTCCCTTAACTCCAAAGCGCTTAACTCCTCGAAGTGGGGATACTCGGAGATAAACTCTGTCTCCGGTTTCGTAAACTGTCTCCTTACGTTTCGAATCTGCGTAGCTTTTCTGCCTGGACTGGGCTACCTTGAGCCTATCACGAATCAATTTCACCTTCTGTTCAGACTCTTTAATCAAATCGGGTCCAAACAACTGACGGTCTCCAACTTCGTCCCATGACAACGGTGTCCTACACCTCCTTCCATATAAAGCTTCGAAAGGTGCCATCTTCAAACTGGTTTGGTAACTGTTGTTATAGGAAAACTCCGCATATGGCAAGTTATCGTCCCAACTAGATCCATAATCTAGTGCACAAGCTCTCAGCATATCTTCCAAAATCTGATTGACTCTCTCGGTCTGTCCATGTGTCTGCGGATGAAAAGCGGTACTGAACTCTAGCCTAGTTCCCAAAGTTTCATGCAACTGATTCCAAAACTTTGAGGTAAATTGGGTTCCTCTGTCTGATACAATACTCCTCGGAACTCCATGCAAACAAATGATCCTAGTCATGTATATCTTTGCCAACTTAGCACTGGTGTAAGTGGTCTTAACTGGAATGAAATGTGCTACCTTCGTCAAATGATCAACTACTACCCATATCGAGTCATATCATGCCTTCGTCCTGGGTAGTCCTGTGATAAAATCCATGCCTATCTTATCCCACTTCCATTCGGGTATCGGCAATGGTTGCAACAATCCGGCTGGTTTCTGATGTTCTGCCTTCACTCTATGACACACATCACAAACTGCTACATAAGCTGCAATATCCTTCTTCATTCCGATCCACCAGAATGTCTCCTTCAAATCCAAATACATCTTGGTATTTCCTGGGTGAATCGAATATGGTGAATCATGTGCCTCTTGTAGAATCAACTTCCTGATCTCCGGGTCATTTGGCACATAAATACGGTCCTCAAACCATAGGGTATCGTGCTCATCCTCATGAAATCCCTTTGCTTTTCCTTTGCTTAGTTTCTCCTTTATAGAAGCAATTTCCTTGTCAGATTTCTGAGCCTCTCTGATTTTATCCATCAATGTTGACTGGATCTCCAATGCTGCCACATAGCCTCTCGGAACTATCCCCAAACATAGTTCATGAAGGTCTTCTGCTAATTCTTTTGGTATCTCTCCCGTCATCAACATATTTACATGGCTCTTACGGCTCAATGTGTCTGCTACTACATTAGCCTTTCCAGGATGGTAATGCAATCTCATATCATAATCCTTGATGAGCTCCAACCATCTCCTTTGTCTGAGATTCAACTCCTTCTGCGTGAAAATGTACTTCAAACTCTTGTGGTTCGTGTACACCTCACAATGATTTCCAATGAGGAAATGTCTCCATGTCTTCAATGCATGTACTACGGCGGCTAACTCCAAATCATGTGTGGCATAATTCAACTCATAAGGCTTCAGTTGTCGTGAAGCATACGAAACAACTCTCCCTTCCTGCATAAGCACTGCTCCAAGTCCTCGACGTGAAGCGTCGCAATACACCTCATAATCCTTGGTCTGATCTGGCAAAATCAACACTGGTGAGGTAACCAAACGTTTCTTCAACTCCTGGAAACTAGCCTCACACTCCTCAGTCCATTTGAACTTAGTATCCTTCTTCAACAACTCCGTCATAGGCTTCGCAATCTTTGAAAAGTTCTCAATAAATCTCCGGTAGTATCCTGCGAGTCCAAGAAAACTCCGGATCTCTCCAACTGTCGTTGGTGCTTCCCATTCGGTTACGGTCTCAACCTTTGTGGGGTCAACTGCTATCCCTTCTCCGGATATAACGTGTCCGAGGAATCCTACTTCCTTCAACCAAAACTCACATTTGCTAAATTTGGCATATAACTGATGTTCCCTTAGTTTCTCCAAAACCAAACGCAAATGTTCCTTAGGCTCTTCTTCATTCCTTGAATAAACCAGGATATCATCAATGAACACTACGACGAACTTATCCAAAAACTCCATAAACACTTTGTCCATCAGGTTCATAAAATAGGCAGGTGCGTTAGTCAATCCAAATGACATAACGGTATACTCATACAGTCCATATCTTGTGGTAAAAGTTGTCTTGGGAATATCCTGTTCTCGAATCTTCAACTGATGGTACCCTGATCGCAAGTCGATCTTGGAAAACACTTTAGCCCCTTGCAATCGATCAAACAGATCATTGATCATTGGTAGCGGGTACTTGTTTTGGATTGTTACTCCGTTCAATCCTCGATAATCAACAACCATTCTTAACGATCCATCCTTCTTCTCCACTAGAAGTACTGGTGATCCCCAAGGCGAAGAACTTGGGCGAATGTAACCTTTATCCAGTAACTCCTTAATCTGCTTCTTAATTTCCACCAAATCCTTTGCGGGCATCCTGTATGGTCGCTTCGATATTGGCCCAGTGCCTGGCAAAAGCTCAATCAAAAACTCAATGTCTCTATCCGGTGGCATGCTTGGCAACTCTTCTGGAAATACATCAGGAAAATCCTTTACCACTGGTACTTCCTCCTGCACAACTCCTGTTAGGCAATTTACTTGTGTCCTATTTGGCACATGCCGGGATACATACTTGATCCTTCTTCCTTGGCGTAAGTTGCAAAACTCACACTTCTTCATGGCCATGGCTCCTGCTGAAACATGGACAGTGCGGAAAGCTTACTGAAACTGATCCCATGTGACAGTGTCGACTGGGAAGGTGGCTGTGAAATTTTCCCACCATGATGCTGCGGGTCCTTCTAACTGATGTGCGGCAAACTTCACTTTCTCACCATCTGTACAGCCTGCAGTGGTCAACTCCCTTCCTATCTTGCGGAGCCAATCATCTGCTACTATTGGCTCGGTGCTACTGGAAAACACCGGCGGATTCAGCCTAAGAAAACGGGCTAAGTGGTCAACAGGTGGTGGTGGTGGAGGTGGGTTGTTGTTGTTGTTGTTCTGCTGGTTCTAGACTAATATCTACATCAATTGATTCTGCTGCTGGATCAACTGAGTGAGCTCCGGTGGAAATCCATTGTCACGTCTCGGAGGCATCTGAGGGTTTAGAAAAGATGAGATTTAAGAATAGAGTGAGGTCTAAAGAGAAAACACTACCCCAATGCACATGAGCAAATGCACACAAAATCACTTCATTCAATCAAACAAGGGCATACAAACGATCTAGAACTATCGCAAAAGTGCTCGAACTATAGTGTATACATGGCGAAAATACTACTAATATTTGGTGGTCATCTAGAAATTTGAATCGGTGGAAGACTCCATGATGTCTGCTCCAGCTTCGTCTTCAAAGTCGGGTTCACTTGGATCCGAATCGGTATCGTCGAGAATGATGTAGTTGTCCGGACATGTGACGTACATGTCTTCCTTCTGGGATGCTAACTTCCCCTTGAGTTCTTCAATCTCCTGCTTAAGATCGCCATTGTGTATTGCTAGAGCTACAATTTCGTCCATGTAGTCCTTGCGTGTAGCCTTCAGTTCTCCTTCTAGCTCGATGATCCTAGCCTTCACATTCTTCAACTCTATCATATCATTGCACATCTGGTTCTCGTGGCGTCGAATGTGCTGGTTTAACTCCTGGATAAATGGTGCGATGGATCTATCCTTCTTGGTGCTGACTAACTCCCATTGTTCATCTCAGCGTCCGCAAATTTGGTAGATAGTGTCCTTGAGGTCTTCTTGATAAACTTCTCCAATGCGTCCCATGGTAATATGAGCTGCCATGCTCCTTCCTAGACTCCAAGTTGGTGCATTGAAAACACTATCTATGGGCTTTGTGATTGGCGCGAATGTCCTTCCTGGAACGTGAGCTTGAATCTTCCAGCGCTCCTCTTCAGGCAGAGTGGCGTTGAAAGTCCTGGTGAAGCTTGGTAGTCCAATGTTCAGGTACTTGGTGACTTCCTTCAAGTGAAATCCAAAAGGTGTGCCCTCATCCGGTTGAGCGTACTTGATCTTCGCGTCCGTCATCCTAAAAGAGTAGAAAAAATGAGGAGTTAAAAAATGAGGAGAGAATAGTGATCTATGGCTTTAAATTAGTGGTCGTGTCCTACAGTCAGCGTGTGCTCTGATACCATCTCTGTAGCGACCCGACCTGAATGGATCAAGTCTCTGTGCTCCGGTGTCATCCCTGGATCAGTAATGCTGACACCACACAGTACTTCGAAGGATTTATAGCAGAGTAGCAATCACACACTTATTACATCGGGGTCTCAAAAGAGAACTTATTACAATGAATATGGCTTAAGGCCATCTAATATCGATAACAGCGGAAGACTTGGAAGATAAATGGGTCCATCAACTCCAACGGCATCACTGAGTATAGAACCACGACCTAAAAGCACCTTACTCGTCGTCTGAAAAGTCTGCAACATGAAAGTTGCAGCCCGAAAACGGATCAGCACATGGAATATGCTGGCAATGTAACACATAGAGAGTAATGGAATGTAACAGCTATACTATATGCATATATGGCTGGTGGAAAGCTCTATGGTTTCAGTTTTGCGTAAAGCAGTTTTTCCCTACTGCAAAGGAATAAATTTATTTAACTATCATGGTAGTTGCACATCGAGAATGGTTGACAACATTCCGATCCCAATTAAGTGAACAATTAAAACCCAACAATATTAATTATAAGTAACATGATGAGATTCACACGATATTCAAGTACTAGATACTCAAGATATCCATAACCGGGGACACGGCTAATCATGATTAGTTTATTACACTCTGCAGAGGTTTGCGCACTTTTCCCCACAAGACTCGATCACCTCCGTTGGGTTTCTCGCACTACACGGTGTTTGAGAAATGGATGACCGAGACACAGTCTTTCAGAAGCGCTAGCACCTTACGATGGATAGACCGGTACACCTACTTTCCCCTACATCTGCTAGTCTACCTTGTAAGAGTTCGCACAACTTAGTCAACTATGCCAGAGCCCATAATGGCTTGTGGCTGCACACGGAAGTTTCTAGCATGAAAGATCTTATGATCCCTTTGAGCCTGGGTGGCGGTCCAAAAGAAAATAGGCAAGTCCTGATAGAAACCAGGTGCCTCAATCCACCCAGATGTGTGTTTAAGTGGCCACCTTAGATAAACCCTTAAAATTATCAAACTCACATCTGTCATGGATATCACTCACCCAATCCACGTCTACTAGCATAGCATGGCATGATAAGCAAACGTAGAAGTAACTCCCAAAGGTTTCATAATAAACAGGTAATAGGTACTACCTCATCTACTTCCCATCCCACAATTTAATTAGATCCTAATCATGCAATGTGTGAGGATTGATCTAATGCAATAAAACTAGGTTGTAGAAAAGGTATGATCAAAGTGTTACTTGCCTTGCTGATGATCCGCGAGACCTAGAGATTCGAAGTAATAGGCGGCGCACTCCGGGTAATCTATCGCAGACAAACAACAAGCATACAATAAGTACTCATCTAATGCACAGGTAAAACTCGAACAAGAGATCAAACCAGAAAGTTCAACTTAAGAACTCCGGTTGCAAAGAGAGAGAGAAAACTGAACAAAGCAACGGAAAACAAACGGCGGAAGAAAACAACTCGGTTCTAGCAAGTTGAAACTAGGTCAAATTTTACAGTAGCAAAAACTTATTTAAGTTGATTAGTCGGAACGGCGGTTTCGAAACGAAACTCCAGGCGCTTGAGTCACCTGATTCCGATAAACGAGCGGGGAGATAAACTAGAACGAAGATCGGGTCTGAAATCGCAATCGGAAAAACGTGGAGTAAATCCGACGAAAAAGAAACGACGAACGGTTAAACAAACGGACGTTCGTTAACCTAGAATAACCGGTGATCACGTTTGTTAAAACGAACGGTCCGGCGAACGGTCTCTATGCAACTAAAGCGGAAAACAAAACGAAAAACCGATCTAGGGTTTCGAAAAAAACCGAAACAACGAAACGAAAAGAAAACCGGAACGGCTCTTTTTTAAAAAAACGAACCGAGGGGAGGGATGGCGCGGCGCGGCGGCTACCTCGATGAGGAGCTCCGGCGAGGGGCTCCGGCGGGCGGTGGCATTGGGCGGCGGCGGCGCTGGAGGGCGGCGGCAGCGCTAGTAGGCGGTGGCGGCGGCGCTAGCAGGCGGCGGCGCGGGCTGCTGCTGCTGCTTGGGGGCGGCGCGGGGTGGTGTTGGGAGAGGGGGGGTCTTGGGGTATTTAAAGAGGGGGGGATTGCTTGGGGGAGGGGCAAGAAAAAGGCGGCGGCGCGGAGTCCTAGCCAGACTCGGCTTGGCGGCGGCGGTTGGCACGCAGGCGCGCGCGTGGTGGAGGCCGGCCTGGCCTGGCCGGCTGGGCCTTGGCCCAGGCGGCGCGACGCGGATTTTTTTTCTTTTTTTTAAAAGGATACGCGCGCAGAAAAACAAAAAAGAAAATCTAAACGAGCTCCAAAATTCCCAAAGTAAACTTTCCCCGGCTCCTAAAAATGAGTCGAACAAAATGAACTTTTCTCGGGGCCTAGGTGCAAATTTTGAAAACACGCGTTTTTCCCTAATCCAAATAAAATTCAACAAAATCTAGAAAATCCGAAATTTGATTTATCTATTAAATCTTCATTTTTCCTAAGTTTGGGAAAGTCATATTATTCCCCTCTCTCATATTTGATATTGGGAAAATAATTGAAGATGAAATAAATAAAATCAAATGATCCTCTTTTCAAAGTTTGAGAAAACTCAAAATTGAAAATAATGAAATCTCCAACTCTCTCCGAGGTCCTTGAGTTGCGTGAAATTTCTAGGATCGACCAAAATTCAAGAAAATATGATATGCATGATGATCTATTGTATAACATTCCAAATTGAAAATTTCGGATGTTACAGATGGACTACTTTCCAGTAAGGGAGCAGGTACAGTTACCTCATCAAGTTCTACTTTCCTCCCACTCACTTCTTTCGAGAGAAACTCCCTCTCTAGAAAGGATCCATTCTTAGCAACAAATGTCTTGCCTTCGGATCTGTGATAGAAGGTGTACTCAACAGTCTCCTTCGGGTATCCTATGAAGACACATTTCTCTGATTTGGGTTCGAGCTTATCAGGTTGAAGCTTTTTCACATAAGAATCGCAGCGCCAAACTTTAAGAAATGACAACTTTGGTTTCTTGCCAAACCACAGTTCATAAGGTGTCATCTTAATGGATTTAGATGGTGTCCTATTTAACGTGAATGCGGTTGTCTCTAAAGCGTAACCCCAAAATGATAGCGGTAAATCAGTAAGAGACATCATAGATCGCACCATACCTAGTAAAGTACGATTACGACGTTCGGACACACCATTACGCTATGGTGTTTCGGGTGGCGTGAGTTGTCAAACTATTCCGCATTGTTTCATATGAATACCAAACTCGTAAATCAAATATTCTCCTCCACAATCAGATCATAGAAACTTTATTTTCTTGTTACGATGATTTTCCACTTCACTCTGAAATTCTTTGAACTTTTCAAATCTTTCGGACTTATGTTTCACCATGTAGATATACCCATATCTGCTCAAATCATCTGTGAAGGTGAGAAAATAATGATACGCACCGCGAGCCTCAACATTCATCGGACCACATACATTAGTATGTATGATTTCCAACAAATCTGTTGCTCGCTCCATAGTTCTGGGGAACGGCGTTTTAGTCATCTTACCCATGAGGCATGGTTCGCAAGTACCAAGTGATTCATAATCAAGTGATTCCAAAAGTCCATCAGAATGGAGTTTCTTCATGCGCTTTACACTAATATGACCTAAACAGCAGTGCCACAAATAAGTTGCACTCTCATTATCAACTATGCATCTTTTGGCTTCAACAATATGAATATGTGTATCACTACTATCAAGATTCATTAAAAATAGACCACTCTTCAAGGGTGCATGACCATAAAAGATATTACTCATATAAATAGAACAACCATTATTCTCTGATTTAAATGAATAACCGTCTCGCGTCAAACAAGATCCAGATATAATGTTCATGCTCACCGCTGGCACTGATACGTCTCCGTCGTATCTATAATTTTTTATTGTTCCATGCCAATATTCTACAACTTTCATATACTTTTGGCAACTTTTTATATTATTTTTGGGACTAACATATTGATCCAGTGCCCAGTGCCAGTTCATGTCTGTTGCATGTTTTATGTTTCGCAGAATATCCATATCAAACGGAATCCAAACGGGAAAAATAGAAGGAGCTTATTTTTGGAATATTTGGAAAATCTGGGAGAAAGATCAATGCGAAACGGTGTCCGGGGTGGGCACGAGGTAGGGGGCGTGCCCCTGACCCTCGTGGGCCACCCGTAAGGCGGTTGATGCCCCTTTTCGGCCGCAAGAAAGCTTATTTTTGGTAAAAAAAATCACGGCGAAGGTTTTGGTCCAATCGGAGTTACAGATCTCCATATATATACGAAACGGTGAAAGGGCAGACAAACAGAACGCAGAAACAGAGAGAGACAGATCCAATCTCGGAGGGGCTCTTGCCCCTCCCATGCCATGGAGGCCAAGGACCAGAGGGGAAGCCCTTCTCTCATCTAGGGAGGAGTTTAAGGAAGAAGAAGACGAAGGGGGCCCCTCTCCCCTTCTCTTCTGGTGGCACCGGAACGCTGCCGTGGCCATCATCATCATCACCGCGATCTACACCAACACCTCCGCCATCTTCACCAACATATCCATCACCTTCCCCCCTCTATCTATAGCGGTCCACTCTCCCACAACCCGCTGTACCCTCTACTTGAACATGGTGCTTTACGCTTCATATTATTATCCAATGATGTGTTGCCATCCTATGATGTCTGAGTAGATTCTCGTTGTCCTATCGGTGATTGATGAATTGCTATGAGTGATATAATTTGCTTGTGATTATGTTGCTGTCCTTTGGTGCCCATCATATGAGCACGCGCGTGGATCACACCATAGGGTTAGTTGTATGTTGATAGGACTATGTATTGGAGGGCAAGGGTGACAGAAGCTTCAGCCTAGCATAGAAATTGATGCATAAGGGATTGAAGGGGGACCAATATATCTTAATGCTATGGTTGGGTTTTACCTTAATAAACGTTAGTAGTTGTGGATGCTTGCTAATAGTGCCAATCATAAGTGCATAGAATTCCAAGTAAGGGATGACATGCTAGCAATGGCCTCTCCCACATAATACTTGCTATCGGTCTAGTAAAGTAGTCAATTGCTTAGGGGCAATTTCACAACTCCTACCACCACTTTTCCACACTCGCTATATGTACTTTATTGCTTCTTTACTTACAACAGCCCTTAGATTTTATTTACACGCTCTTTATTATCTTGCAAACCTATCCAACAACACCTACAAAGTACTTCTAGTTTCATACTTGTTCTAGATAAAGCGAACATCAAGCGTGCGTGAGTTGTATCGGTGGTCGATAGAACTTGAGGGAATATTTGTTCTGCCTTTAGCTCCTCGTTGGGTTCAACAATCTTACTTATCGAAAATTGTTGCGATCCCCTATACTTGTGGGTTATCAAGACCTTTTTCTGGCGCCGTTGCCGGGGAGCAATACCGTGGGGTGAATATTCTCGTGTGTGCTTGTTTGCTTTATCACTAAGTAATTTTTTTTGCTGTTCTTAGTTGTTCTTTATCTTTAGTTATGGATATGAAACACGAAATACCAAAAAAATTAGGTGTACTTGCTACTCATGGAGATGGGGAACCTCCTAAAACCCTCGATGCTGGTTATGTGAAAGATATTATGTACTACTTTAATAATCCTGAGAAAACTCCATTCAATTATGTAATGTGAGTAACATTGGATCAACGTGAATACTTTAGGGATTACCGCTTGACACAAAAGCGGAAACTATTATGGGATCAAATTCATATATTGAAGTGGTATGCTAGGCACCTATGCTTGAGATATGATTATACTTGTTGCTCTAGGATGAAGGCTCCACACCTTCCCTTTTTATGCCAATTTAATGATAGTAAAACCTTAGCTTCTTATGCTAATGGTATATATGATTACTATGATGTGGAACAAATAGAAGAATTTGTTGCTTTTATGGGTGCTTATGAAATTGAATCTATGTTTAGAGAGTTTGAAGATTTTGATGATTCGGTTTATAGACCTGAAAATTTAGCTATCCTTAAATATTGTTATGAGAATTATGAATACAATTCCGATATTAATGCACTTATTGAGAAGGTCTCCGCTGTCCAAGAAGAGACTAATATTTTGCAGGAGTCTATGGAAGAAGAAATTGATGAAACTGTGAGCTCATTGGATGAAAAAGATGAGGAGGAGAGCGAAGAACAAAAGGAGGAAGAGCAGATTGATCACCCGTGCCCACCTTCTAATGAGAGTAACTCTTTATCCCATACATTGTTTAATCCCCCTTCATGCTTACCGAAGGATGAGTGCTATGATAATTGCTATGATCCCGTTGATTCTTTTGAAATATCCCTTTTTGATGATGCTTGCTATGCTTGTCGCTAAGATGCCAATATGAATTATACTTATGATGAACTTGCTATAGTTCCTTATGTTAAACATGAAATTGTTGCTATTTCACCCACGCATGATAGTCCTATTTTATTTTTAAATTCTCCCGACTACACTATATCGGAGAAATTTGCACTTATTAAGGATTATATTGATGGGTTGCCTTATACTGTTGCACATGATGATTTTGATGAATATAATATGCATGTGCTTGCTACTCCTACTTGCAATTATTATGAGAGAGGAACTATATCTCCACCTCTCTATGTTTCCAATATGATAAAATTGTAAGAAACTGTTTATACTATGCATTGGCATTTACTTTGTGTGCATGAATTGTTCTTTTATGACATGCCGATGCATAGAAAGAGAGTTAGACTTCGTTTTTGCATGATATATGTTACTTTGTGCTCACTACTAAATTACAAATCATTGTTAATTAAAATTGGCTTTGATATACCTTGGGATCCGGGTGGACTCACTACTTGAGCACTATATGCCTAGCTTAATGGCTTTAAAGAAAGCGCTGCCAGGGAGACAACCCGGAAGTTTTAGGGAGTCATTTATTTCTATTGAGTGCTTTCATATAGTTTAAAAACAACAAAAATAAAGAGGGGAACCCAAAACTTTTTCAAAAAGGAAAGTGAAAGTGAGAAAGACAAACATTATTGAAGTGGGAGAGCTCCTTGAACTTTGTTCATGCTCACAGCAACTTTGTGAATCTTGATTACAGAAAATTTTCAATAAAAATAATTATCCACTTGTACAATTCCATTGTATTATAAAAATAATGTGCCAAGGTTTGCCTTTAGGATGTCTACATTTGCTTGATGGTTTGTACGGTGCAGGACAGAAACTTTGGCTGTAGTGCGTGATTTTACCTTTTTAGCTGGAACATCAAATGGTTCTGATTCTTTTTGCACTGTCTTTCTATACAAATTTTTTATTTTTCCTAATTTGGGCAGAATTTTTCAAGTATCAGAAATATGGTGAATGTTCAGATTATTACAGACTGTTCTGTTTTAGACAGATTCTGTTTTTGATGCATAGTTTGCTTGTTTTAATGAAACTATCAATTCATATCCGTGGATTAAGCCATGAAAAAGTTATATTCCAGTAGACACAATGCAAAACAAAATATGAATTGGTTCACAACAATACTTAGAGTAGTGATTTGCTTTATTATACTAACGGATCTTACCGAGTTTTCTGTTGAAGTTTTGTGTGCATGAAGTGTTCTATGATCGAGAAGGTGTCGATGTGAGAAGAAGGAAGAGAGGCAAGAGCTCAAGCTTGGGGATGCCCGAGGCACCCCAAGTAAATATTCAAGGAGACTCAAGCGTCTAAGCTTGGGGATGCCCCAGAGGGCATCCCCTCTTTCTTCAACAAGTATCGGTATGTTTTCGGATTCGTTTTGTTCATGCGATATGTGCAATCTTGGAGCGTCTTTTGCATTTAATTTTCATTTTTCTTTTATTCACCATGCTGGTATGAGGTAGTCCTTGGTTGATTTATAGAATGCTCTTTGCACTTCACTTATATCTTTTGAGTATGGCTTTATAGAATGCTTCATGTGCTTCACTTATATCAAGTTTGGATTGCCTATTTCTCTTCACTTAGACAACCGCCATTTGTAGAATGCTTTTTTGCTTCACTTAGATTTGTTAGAGCGTGGGCATATATTTTTTAGAAATAATTAAACTCTCTTGCTTCACTTATATCTATTTAGAGAGATGACAGGAATTGGTCATTCACATGGTTAGTCATAAAATCCTACATAAAACTTGTAGATCACTGAATATGATATGTTTGATTCCTTGCAATAGTTATAAAGATGGTGATATTAGAGTCATGCTAGTGGGTAGTTGTGGATTAGTAGAAATACTTGTGTTGAGGTTTTTGATTCCCGTAGCATGCACGTATGGTGAACCGTTATGTAACAAAGTCGGAGCATGAGGTATTTATTGATTGTCTTCCTTATGAGTGACGGTCGGGGACGAGCGATGGTCTTTTCCTACCAATCTATCCCCCTAGGGGCATGCGTAGTAGTACTTTGCTTCGAGGGCTAATAAACTTTTGCAATAAGTATGTGAGTTCTTTATGACTAATGTAGAGTCCATGGATTATACGCACTCTCACCCTTCCATCATTGCTAGCGTCTCTAGTATCGCGCAACTTTCGCCGGTACCATAAACCCACCATATACCTTCCTCAAAACAGCCACCATACCTACCTATCATGGCATTTCCATAGCCATTCCGAGATATATTGCCATGCAACTTCCACCATCATCATATACATGACTTGAGCATTCATTGTCATATTGCTTTGCATGATCGTAAGATAGCTAGCATGATGTTTTCATGGCTTGTCTGTTTTTTGATGTGATTGCTACGCTAGATCATTGCACATCCCGGTACACCGCCGGAGGCATTCATATAGGGTCATAACTTTGTTCTAGTATCAAGTTGTAATATTGAGTTGTAAGTAAATAAAAGTGTGATGATCATCATTATTAGAGCATTGCCCCAAGAAAAAAAAGAGGCCAAAGAAGCCTAAATAAAAAAGGGGCCCAAAGAAGCCCATCCAAAAAAAGAAAGAAAAAAAGAAAAGGGGGCAATGTTACTATCCTTTTACCACACTTGTGCTTCAAAGTAACACCATGTTCTTCATATAGAGAGTCTCTTGAGTTATAACTTTCATATACTAGTGGGAATTTTCATTATAGAACTTGGTTTGTATATTCCAACGATGGGCTTCCTCATATGCCCTAGGTCTTCATGAGCAAGCAATTTGGATGCACACCCACTTAGTTTCAGTTTGATCTTTCATATACTTATAGCTCTAGTGCATCCGTTGCATGGCAATCCCTACTCACTCACATTGATATCTATTGATGGGCATCTCCATAGCTCGTTGATACGCCTACTTGATGTGAGATTATCTTCTCTTTTTTGTCTTCTCCACAACCACCATTCTATTCCACCTATAGTGCTATATCCATGGCTCACGCTCATGTATTGCGTGAGGGTTGAAAATGCTGAAGCGCGTTAAAAAGTATGAACCAATTGCTCGGCTTGTCATCGGGGTTGTGCATGATGTGAATATTTTGTGTGGTGAAGATGGAGCATAGCCAGACTATATGATTTTGTAGGGATAACTTTCTTTGGCCTTGTTATTTTGAAAACACATTATTGCTTTATTAGTGGGCTTGAAGTATTGTTGTTTTTATGTCAAATGATAGACTATTGCTTTGAATCACTCGTGTCTTAATATTCAAGCCATGATTAGATATGTGATCAAGATTATGCTAGGTAGCATTCCACATCAAAAATTATCTTTTTTATCATTTACCTACTCGAGGACGAGCAGGAATTAAGCTTGGGGATGCTGATACGTCTCCGTCGTATCTATAATTTTTGATTGTTCCATGCCAATATTCTACAACTTTCATATACTTTTGACAACTTTTTATATTATTTTTGGGACTAACATATTGATCCAATGCCCAGTGCAAGTTCCTGTCTGTTGCATGTTTTATGTTTCGCAGAATATCCATATCAAACAGAATCCAAACGGGATAAAAACGGACGGAGATTATTTTGGAATATTTGGAAAATCTGGGAGAAAGATCAACGCGAAACGGTGTCCGAGGTGGGCACGAGGTAGGGGGGCGCGCCCCTGACCCTCGTGGGCCACCCGTAAGGCGGTCGATGCCCTTTTCGGTCGCAAGAAAGCTATTTTTTGGTAAAAAAATCATGGCGAAGGTTTCGGTCCAATCGGAGTTACGGATCTCCATATACATATATGAAATGGTGAAAGGGCAGAAAAACAGAACGCAGAAACAGAGAGAGACAGAGAGACAGATCCAATCTCGGAGGGTCTCTCGCCCCTCCCATGCCATGGAGGCCAAGGACCAGAGGGGAAACCCTTCTCCCATCTAGGGAGGAGGTCAAGGAAGAAGAAGACGAAGGGGGCCCCTCTCCCCTTCTCTTCTGGTGGCGCCGGAATGCTGCCGTGGCCATCATCATCATCATCATCACCGCGATCTACACCAACACCTCTGCCATCTGCACCAACATCTCCATCACCTTCCCCCCCTCTATCTACAGCGGTCCACTCTCCCGCAATCCGCTATACCCTCTACTTGAACATGGTGATTTACGCTTCATATTATTATCCAATGATGTGTTGCCATCCTATGATGTCTGAGTAGATTTTCGTTGTCCTATCGGTGGTTGATGAATTGCTATGATTGATTTAATTTGCTTGTGGTTATGTTGCTGTCCTTTGGTGCCCATCATATGAGCGCGCGCATGGATCACACCATAGGGTTAGTTGTCTGTTGATAGGACTATGTATTGGAGGGCAAGGGTGACAGAAGCTTCAGCCTAGCATATAAATTGATGCATACGGGATTGAAGGGGGACCAATATATCTTAATGCTATGGTTGGGTTTTACCTTAATGAACGTTAGTAGTTGCGGATGCTTGCTAATAGTTCCAATCATAAGTGCATAGAATTCCAAGTAAGGGATGACATGCTAGAAGTGGCCTCTCCCACATAACACTTGCTATCGGTCTAGTAAAGTAGTCAATTGCTTAGGGGCAATTTCACAACTCCTACCACTACTTTTCCACACTCGCTATATTTACTTTATTGCTTCTTTACTTACGACAGCCCTTAGCTTTTATTTACGCGCTCTTTATTATCTTGCAAACCTATCCAACAACACCTACAAAGTACTTCTAGTTTCATACTTGTTCTAGGTAAAACGAACATCAAGCGTGCATAGAGTTGTATCGGTGGTCGATAGAACTTGAGGGAATATTTGTTCTGCCTTTAGCTCCTCGTTGGGTTCGACACTTTTACTTATCGAAAACTATTGCAATCCCCTATACTTGTGGGTTATCAGGCACCAAATAAGAATTATTCAGGTCTAAAATTATTCCCGAAGGTAGATGTAGAGGTAGCGTACCGACCACGATCACATCGACTTTGGAACCATTTCCCACGTGCATCGTCACCTCGTCCTTAGCCAATCTTCGTTTAATCCATAGTCCCTGTTTTGAGTTGCAAATATTAGCAACAGAACCAATATCAAATACCCAAGTGCTACTGCGAGCTTTAGTAAGGTACACATCAATAACATGTATATCACATATACCTTTGTTCACCTTGCCATTCTTCTTATCCGCCAAATACTTGGGGCAGTTCCGCTTCCAGTGACCAGTCCCTTTGCAGTAGAAGCACTCGGTCTCAGGCTTAGGTCCAGACTTGGGTTTCTTCTCTTGAGCAGCAACTTATTTGCCGTTCTTCTTGAAGTTCCCTTTCTTCTTCCCTTTACCCTTTTTCTTGAAATTGGTGGTCTTGTTGACCATCAACACTTGATGCTCCTTCTTGATTTCTACCTCCGCAGCCTTTAGCATTGCGAAGAGCTCGGGAATTGTCTTATCCATCCCTTGCATGTTATAGTCCATCACAAAGCTCTTGTTGCTTGGTGGTAGTGATTGCAGAACTTTGTCAATGACACTATCAATAGGAAGATTAACTCCCAATTGAGTCAAGTGGTTATGGTACCCAGACATTCTGAGTATATGTTCACTGACAGAACTATTCTCCTCCAACTTGCAGCTGTAGAACTTATTGGAGACTTCATATCTCTCAATCCGGGCATTTTCTTGAAATATTAACTTCAACTCCTAGAACATCTCATATGCTCCATGACGTTCAAAACGTCGTTGAAGTCCTGGTTATAAGTCGTAAAGCATGGCACACTGAACTATCGAGTAGTCATCAGCTTTGCTCTGCCAGACGTTCATAACATCTGGCGTTGCTCCTGCAGCGGTTTTGGCACCTAGCGGTGCTTCCAGGACATAATTCTTCTGTGCAGCAATAAGGATAATCCTCAAGTTACGGACCCAGTCCGTGTAATTTCTACCATCATCTTTCAACTTTGCTTTCTCAACGAACGCATTAAAATTCAACGTAACAATAGCATGGGTCATCTATCTACAACAACATAGACAAGCAAAATACTATTAGGTACTAAGTTCATGGTAAATTAAAGTTCAATTAATCATATTTAAGAACTCCCACTTAGATAGACATCCCTCTAATCATCTAAGTGATCACGTGATCCAAATCAACTAAACCATGACCGATCATCACGTGAAATGGAGTAGTTTTCAATGGTGAACATCACTATGTTGATCACATCTACTATATGATTCACGCTCGAACTTTCGGTCTCAGTGTTCTGAGGCCATATCTGCATATGCTAGGCTCGTCAAGTTTAACCCGAGTATTTCTGCGTGTGCAAAACTGGCTTGCACCCGTTGTATGTGAACGTAGAGCTTATCACACCCGATCATCGCGTGGTGTCTCGGCACGACGAACTTTGGGAATGTTGCATACTCATGGAGAACACTTGTACCTTGAAATTTAGTGAGAGATCATCTTATAATGCTACCGTCAATCAAGCAGAATAAGATGCATAAAGGATAAACATCACATGCAATCAATATAAGTGATATGATATGGCCATCATCATTTTGTGCCTTTGATCTCCATCTCCAAAGCACCGTCATGATCACCATCGTCACCGGCGCGACACCTTGATCTCCATCGTAGCATCGTTGTCGTCTCGCCAAATATTGCTTCTACGACTATCGCTACCATTTAGTGATAAAGTAAAGCAATTACAGGGCGATTGCATTGCATACAATAAAGCCACAACCATATGGCTCCTGCCAGTTGCCGATAACTCGGTTACAAAACATGATCATCTCATACAATAAAATATAGCATCATGCCTTGACCATATCACATCACAACATGCCCTGTAGAAGCAAGTTAGACGTCCTCTACTTTGTTGTTGCAAGTTTTACGTGGCTGCTACGGGCTGAGCAAGAACCGTTCTTACCTATGTATCAAAACCACAACGTTATTTCGTCAAGTTAGTGTTGTTATAACCTTCAACAAGGACCAGGCGTAATCACACTCGGTTCAACTAAAGTTGGAGAAAATGACACCCCCAGCCACCTGTGTGCAAAGCACGTCGGTAGAACCAGTCTCGCGTAAGCGTACGCGTAATGTCGGTCCGGGCCGCTTCATCCAACAATACCGCCGAATCAAAGTATGACATGCTGGTAAGCAGTATGACTTGTATCGCCCACAACTCACTTGTGTTCTACTCGTGCATATAACATCTACGCATAAACCTGGCTCTGATTCCACTGTTGGGGAACGTAGTAATTTCAAAAAAATTCCTACGCACACGCAAGATCATGGTGATGCATAGCAACGAGAGGGGAGAGTATCGTCCACGTACCCTCGTAGACTATAAGTGGAAGCGTTAGCACAACGCGGTTGATGTAGTCGAACATCTTCATGATCTGACCGATCCAAGTACCGAATGTACGGCACCTCCGAGTTCAGCACACGTTCAGCTCGATGATGTCCCAGAACTCGATCCAGCAAAGCTTCACGGGAGAGTTTCGTCAACACGACGGTGTGATGATGGTGATGATGTTGCTACCGAAGCAGGGCTTCGCCTAAGCACCACTACGATATGATCGAGGTGGATTATGGTGGAGGGGGGCACCGCACACGGCTTGGAACAATCAACTTGTGTGTCTTTGGGTGCCCCCCCTCCTGCCCCTATATATAAAGGAGCAAGGGGGAGGTCGGCTAGCCTTGGTGTGCCCCAAGGAGAGGAGGAATCCTCTTCCTACTAGGAAGATGATTCATCCTTTCCTAATCCAACTAGGAAGAGGGAAGGGGGAAGGAAAGAGAGGGAGAGGGAAAGAGGGGTTGCGCCCCCCTCCCGTAGTCCAATTCGTACTCCCCATGGGAGGGGGGCGCCACCTCCTGGGCTGCATCCCTCTCTCTCCCCTCAGGCCCACAAAGGCCCAATACTTCCCCGGGGGGTTCCAGTAACCCCTCCGGCACTCTGCTTTTCTCTGAAATCATCCAGAACACTTCCGGTGTCCGAATATAGCCGCCCAATATATCAATCTTTACGTCTCGACCATTTCGAGACTCCTCGTCATGTCCATGGTCACATCCGGGACTCCAAACTACCTTCGGTACATCAAAACACATAAACTCATAATATCGATCATCACTGAACTTTAAGCGTGCGGACCCTATGGGTTCGAGAACTATGTAGACATGACCGAGACTCGTCTCCGGTCAATAAACAATAGCGGAACCTGGATGTTCATATTGGCTCCTACATATTCTACGAAGATCTTTATCGGTCAAACCGCATAACAACATATGTTGGTCCCTTTGTCATCGGTATGTTACTTGCCTGAGATTCGATCGTCGGTATCTCAATATAGTTCAATCTTGTTACCGGCAAGTCTCTTTACTCATTTCCGTAATGCATCATCCCGCAACTAACTCATTAGTTGCATTGCTTGCAAGGCTTATAGGGATGTGCATTACCGAGAGGGCCTAGAGATACCTCTCCGACAATCGGAGTGACAAATCCTAATCTTGATCTATGCCAACTCAACAAGTACCATCGAAGACACCTGTAGAGCACCTTTATAATCACCCAGTTACATTGTGATGTTTGGTAGCACACAAAGTGTTCCTCTGGTAATCGGGAGTTGCATAATCTCATAGTCATAGGAACATGTATAAGTCATTAAGAAAGCAATAGCAGTAAACTAAAATGATCAAGTGCTAAGCTAACGGAATGGGTCAAGTCAATCGCATCATTCTCCTAATGATGTGATCCTGTTTATCAAATGACAACTCATGTCTATGGTTAGGAAACATAACCATCTTTGATCAACGAGCTAGTCAAGTAGAGGCATACTAGTGACACTCTGTTTGTCTATGTATTCACACATGTATTATGTTTCTGTTTAATACAATTCTAGCATGAATAATAAACATTTTTTCATGAAATAAGGAAATAAATAATAACTTTATTATTGCCTCTAGGGCATATTTCCTTCACGACCATCATGTGGTGTCTCAGCACGACGAGCTGTCGCGACGGTCCATACTTAGGTAGAACACTTATACCTTAAGATTTTAGTGAGGGATCATCTTATAATGCTACCACCATACTAAGAAAAATAAGATGCATAAAAGATAAACATCACATGCAATCAAAATATGTGACATGATATGTCCATCATCATATTGTGTCTTTGATCTCCATCTCCAAAGCACCGTCATGATTTCCATCGTCACCGGCTTGACACCTTGATCTCCATCGTAGCGTTGCTGTCGTATTGCCAACTATTACTTCTACAAATATCGCTAACGCACAGTGATAAAGTAAAGCACTTACATGGCGTTTGCATTTCATACAATAAAGCGACAACCATAAGGCTCCTGCCAGTTGCCGATAACTTTTACAAAACATGATTGAGGGAGTCCTGGATTAGGGATGTCTGGATAGTCGGACTATACCTTTGGACGGACTCCTGGACTATGAAGATACAAGATTGAAGACTTCGTCCTGTGTTCGGAAGGGACTTTCCTTAGCGCGGAAGGCAAGCTTGGCGATACGGATATGTAGATCTCCTACCATTGTAACCGACTCTGTGGAACCCTAGCCCTCTCCTATGTCTATATAAACCGGAGGGTTTTAGTCCGTAGGACGAAAAAACAATCATACCATAGGCTAGCTTCTAGGGTTTAGCCTCCTCGATCTCGTGGTAGATCCACTCTTGTACTACCCATATCATCAATATTAATCAAGAAGGACGTAGGGTTTTACCTCCATCAAGAGGGCCCGAACCTGGGTAAAACATCGTGTTCCCTGCCTCTTATTACCATCCGCCTAGACGCACAGTTCGGGACCCCCTACCCGAGATCCGCCGGTTTTGACACCGACGTTGGTGCTTTCATTGAGAGTTCCTCTGTGTCGTCACTTTTAGGCCCGATGGCTCCTCCGATCATCAATGACGATGCGATCCAGGGTGAGACTTTTCTCCCCCGACAGATCTTTGTATTTGGCGGCTTTGCACTGCGGGCCAATTCGCTTGGTCATCTGGAGCAGATCAAAAGCTACGCCCCTGGCCATCAGGTCAGATTTGGAAGTTTGAACTACACGGCCAACCTCCGTGGAGATTTGATCTTCGACGGATTCGAGCCGCAGCCGAGCGCGCCGCACTGTCACGATGGGCATGATCTAGCTCTGCCGCCGAACAGTGCCCTGGAGGCCGCACCGGCATCAGCTCCGACCCTTAATTCGGAGCCAACTGCACCAATCAAGGATGGGTGGTTGGACACCGCCTTGGTGGCTGCAATCTCTATGGCGATCGAGCCGAACACCAGCCCTATTCTCTATGAAGCCCGTGACTCCAAGGAGCCGGACTCCTCTCCAGACTCCAAGCTCTCCGCGCCCCTACCGATCAAACCCGATTGGGCGCCGATCATGGAGTTCACCGCCACGGACATCTTTCAGCACTCACCCTTCGGTGATATTCTAAATTCACTAAAGTCTCTCTCTTTATCAGGAGAGCCCTGGCTGGACTATGGTCAGCAAGTTTGGGATGCGGATGATGAAGAAATTCAAAGCCCACCCACCACCCACTTCGTAGCCACTGTCGATGATTTAACCGACATGCTCGACTTCGACTTCGAAGACATCGACAGTATGGACGCCGATGCAGGAGACGATCCAGAACCAGCGCCTATAGGGCACTGGAAAGCCACCTCGTCGTATGACATATACATGATGGACACTCCAAAAGAAGGCAATGGCGATGGAACAACGGAGGATGACCCCTCCAAGAAGCAGCCTAAGCGCCGGCGTCAGCGGCGCCGCTCTAAATCCCGCCAAAGCAAAAACGGTGATTCCGGCATGGGAGATAATAACAGCCCGGACAGTGCCGAAGACAACCACCTCCAGCAAGATTCAGCACAGGAGGATGGAGAAGCTGGCCCTCATGAGAGAGCGACAGACAGAGAGGTCGAGGACAATAATTATATGCCTCCCTCCGAAGACGAGGCAAGCCTCGATGACGACGAATTTGTCGTGCCGGAGGATCCCGTCAAACAAGAGCGTTTCAAACGCAGGCTTATGGCCATGGCGAGCAGCCTCAAGAAAAAACAGCAACAGCTTAGAGCTGATCAAGATTTGCTAGCTGACAGATGGACTGAAGTCCTTGCGGCCGAAGAGTATGAACTCGAACGCCCCTCCAAGAGCTACCCAAAGCGCAGGTTGCTACCCCGATTAGAGGAGGAAGCACCTAAACCTACATCACCAGTGCATGATGCGGCTGACCGGCCGTCCCGTGGCCGCGACAGAGAGGCCTTTTGGCCCTCCACTCAAGCCGCACCCCGGCGCCGCTCAAAAAATACCAAGGCATGGGAAAATGCGCCAGACCTGTGAGATATACTGGAGGACAAGGCAAGGAAAACAAGATCAATATACGGATCGCGTGGGCGCCCCACGGCACGAGACGGTAATCTTCACTCCGGATACAGTAAATCTGGCCGGGCCGAACACAGTAGACAAAGCTTGTTTGAGCTGCGTCGTGATATAGCCCAAGACAGAGGCGCCACACACCCACTATGCTTCACAGATGAAGTAATGGACCATCAAATCCCCGAGGGTTTCAAACCCGTGAACATCGAATCATACGACGGCACAACAGATCCTGCGGTATGGATCGAGGACTATCTCCTTCATATCCACATGACCTGCGGTGATGACCTACACGCCATCAAATACCTCCCACTCAAGCTTAAAGGACCAGCTCGGCATTGGCTTAACAGCTTGCCAGCAGAATCAATTGGTTGCTGGGAGGACCTGGAAGCCGCATTCCTCGACAATTTCCAGGGCACTTATGTGCGACCACCCGACGCCAATGACCTTAGCCACATAATTCAGCAGCCAGAGGAATCGGCCAGACAATTCTGGACACGATTCCTAACCAAGAAAAATCAAATCGTCGACTGTCCGGACGCAGAGGCCCTAGCAGCCTTCAAGCATAACATCCGCGACGAGTGGCTTGCACGGCACCTAGGACAGGATAAGCTGAAATCTATGGCAGCCCTCACGACACTTATGACCCGCTTTTGCGCGGGAGAAGACAGCTGGCTAGCTCGTAGCAATAACATGACCAAGAGCCCTAGCAATTCGGATACCAAGGACAGTAGTGGCAGGTCGCGTCGCAACAAGCAAAAGCGCCGCATTAACGGCGACAATGCTGAGGATACGGCAGTTAATGCCGGATACAGAGGCTCTAAACCCGGTCAGCGGAAAAAGTCATTCAAAAGAAATACTCCGGGCCCGTCCAGTTTGGACCGAATACTCGACCACTCATGCCAAATACATGGCACCCCCAAAAAACCAGCCAATCACACCAACAGGGATTGTTGGGTGTTCAAGCAGGCAGGCAAGTTAAATGCCAAAAGCAGAGACAAGGGGCTGCATAGTGATGACGAGGAGGAGCCCCGGCCGTCGAACAACAGTGGACAGAAAGGTTTTCCCCCACAAGTGCGGACGGTGAACATGATATACGCAACCCACGTCCCCAAGAGGGAGCGGAAGCGTGCGCTAAGGGACGTATACGCGATGGAGCCAGTCGCCCCAAAGTTCAACCCATGGTCTTCCTGCCCGATCAGTTTTGATCGAAGGGACCACCCCACTAGCATCTGTCATGGCGGATTCGCCGCATTGGTTCTAGACCCAATTATTGACGGATTTCACCTCACTAGAGTCCTTATGGACGGCGGCAGCAGCCTGAACCTGCTTTACCAGGATACAGTGCGGAAAATGGGCATCGATCCCTCGAGGATTAAACACACTAAAACGGCCTTTAAAGGCGTCATACTAGGTGTAGAGGCCAACTGTACAGGCGCAGTTACACTTGAAGTGGTCTTCGGATCTCCAAATAATTTCCGAAGCAAGGAGTTACTCTTCGACATAGTCCCGTTCCGCGGTGGCTATCACGCACTGCTCGGGCGAACCGCATTTGCCAAGTTCAATGCGGTGCCGCACCACGCATACCTTAAGCTCAAGATGCCAGGCCCTCGAGGAGTAATCACGGTCAATGGAAACACCGGACGCTCTCTCCGAATGGAGGAGCATACAGCGGCTATCGGAGCGGAAGTACAAAGCAGCCTCTCAAGGCAATTCTCCAGTCCGGCCACTAAATGTCTGGACATCGTCAAACGCGCCCGGAGTAACTTACAACAAGACCGCCTGGCATGTTCCGAGCAAGTGTAGCAATGCGGCCCCAACCCCAGCCCTCGCAAACTTGCGAAACCAGTGTCGCGTGTACATAACTACGCTCTGGAAATACCATGGGCACAGGGGGAGGGGCACCATCATGGCACCCCCGAAACGCGGCTTAAACCACACTAGGGGCTGCCGATTTCTTAACTTTCTCTTATTTTCAGGACTCCATTCTTCGGAAGGCTTGTCCGGCAGTACAATTGCCGCACAAACGATACAACCAGGGAAGCAGAAAGCTATGCCGCACTATGGAACTCTAAGGTGGTCTCTATAACGAGCAGTATACCTGTTTCACTTAACATTCCGCAACTCGCCCCTGGAAAGGACATGTTAAATAGTCCCATCTTTTGCTTATTGCAGTATTTGTATCGTTCTGCTTTGATCGCAACTTTTTAAAAATAAACAATGCATAGCTTCCGTCTATTATCGCATTACTCTTTTTTACGAATATATGTTCATTAATGACATGTTGCACCTGTACACTTTGGTATGGCCAATACGCCAGGGGATTAAGTACCCCACAATACGGTGTGAGAAGTCTGAACACTTTCACAAGTGCGGCACCCCGAACTTATAGCATTATATGCATTGGCTCCGAATCATGTCTTGGGTCAATAGTTGGGTTCGTCCGGCTCCTATGTTTTGGTACCTTACGTTCCATTATATCGGCTAAGGTAGCACTAGGAGAGCTACTGTGATTGTGCCCCAGTTGAGCTGGGCTAAGCACCTCAGTAGAGAAAGCTAAAACTGACCGTCATGATGAGGCGAGAGCTAGTCGCGGTTCGAGAGGTTTTTGAGTCCCTAAAGACTTATGCCGCTTAGAGCGAGGAGTCGGCGTTATCCGGCCTAGGCGTGGATAGCGCCCCGAACTCAGTCTTCCGAACACTAGGGGCTTCGCCGAAATTGAAAATTATAGAATTCTATGGCCAAGTGAGAGTGTTCAAGCATTATAGTCCGATTGCCTTGTTCGTTGTGTTGAGCGCCTCCCTCGAAGGACCCTAGAATGGGAAAAAGAGCGCTCATGTTTACCCCAAACACCCCAGCACTCGTGGCATGGGGGCAGAAGCCGATGACTCGCCATCTCTCAAATTTGATAAATGGCCGCACAGAAGGTAATATTTTAAATTCAAAAGCGTTGCTTAGCGCATATGAACAAGTTTTCAGTGTATAGGATCACAAATGCGAGTTTACTCAAATATTACATCTTTGGAGCATTCATCCGCTATAAGGTGGGCACCCTTCAGGACGCCCTCATAATACGCTTCCGGGATGCGATGCTCCTTGCCCGGTGGCGGCCCGTCCTTCACCAGCTTCTCCGCATCCATCTTGCCCCAGTGCACTTTAGCACGGGCAAGCGCCCTACGGGCACCTTCGATGTAGACGGAGCGCTTGACTACTTCAAGCCGTGGACAGGCATCCACCAGCCGCCTCACCAGCCCGAAGTAGCTCCCAGGAAGAGCCTCTCCAGGCCAAAGTCGAACTATGAGGCCCTTTATGGCCTGTTCGTCCACCTTGTAGAGCTCGACCATTTGCTTCAGTTGGTCGCTCAAAGGCACCAGGTGTCCGGCCTCAGCATACTGAGACCAGAACACCTTCTCCGTCGAGCTCCCCTCCTCGGCTCGGTAGTAGTAGGCGGCATCAGACGCACTACGGGGCAAATCTGCTAATGCTCCTGGAGAGCTCCAGACTCGGGTAAGTAACAAGTAATTCACTTTCACGTGCTTGCTTTGCATAATGAATGCCTTACCCGCCGCTATCTTCTTCATATCTCCAATTTCTTGGAGGGCTTTCTGGGCTTCGGCCTTGGCAGACTTCGCGCTTTCGAGGGCTGCCGCAAGCTCGGACGCTTGCGTCTTCGAGTCAAGCTCCAAACTCTCGTGTTTTTCCACGAGAGCCTGGAGCTTTTTCTGCACCTCCTCCACCTGTGCCTCCTGCTTCCCTCTCTCTGTGCGCTCCGCGGCCGCTCTGTTTTCGGCCTCGGATAGCGCTTTCTTAAGGGTTGCCACCTCGGTCGTGGCCCCTATAATAGCACGTTGATCCTGTCATTTTTGCAACCACATCTTCTCTATATACTTGTGCAAGGTATTACTTACCTTCCTTCTCCTCGAGTTGCCTCTTGGCATGGCCGAGCTCGTTCTCGGACTGCGCGAGGTTTTGCTTCAGCGTATCCACCTCCGCAGTCAGTGCGGCGGAGGCCAGCAGCGAAACCTGCATACGCATATTGACTTGATTATGTTAGACTCCTGTGAATGTTATTGTATCCTCTATTCGACTTTTCTTTCCGAATGCCGAACAGAGCATCAGGGGCTACTGTCTATGGGGTAATATTTTTACATATTCTTTACTTACCTCAAAGCCTGTTAGAAGGCTGGCACAGGCTTCAGTCAGTCCGCTCTTGGCAGACTGAACCTTCTGGACCACCGCACTCATAATAGTGCGGTGCTCCTCGTCGATGGAGGCGCCGTTAAGCACCTCCAGCAAATTGTCCGATGCCTCCAGTTGGACGGAGGTCACCGGCTCGGCAGGCTTGCTCCTCTCGGAAGGAGGCTGCCTGCCGGAGTCCGGAACCGTTAACGGTTCCGGCGTGGTGTCCGGCTCAAGGCCGGACTCGGAGCCCTTGGGGGTTTTATCCCCTTTACGCCTGGAGTCCGGGGGGTCACCTTGCGGTGCCTCCAGGACCACCTCCTCCCGGCTTGGAACCTGTTGGGACGCCACCTCGGCGTCGTCCGTAGGGTGGGGGGAGGTAGCCGTCGGAAGCGAATTCACATCCGACGAATCTAGGGAGCCGCTCGACGACTCGTCGAGCCCGGCCTTGGGCGGACTGCATAGTCATATTCGGCGTAAGGAGGAGCTGTGCAAAAAAGGAACACTATGAATTGCTCTGGTGTCCGAATACTTACGATCTCGCCAGGGGCTTGGCCCTGTGCGGCCACTCCTCTTCATCGTCGTCGGCGTTGGTGGAGTAGTCCGGAGGAAGGGTCTTCCCCTTCTTGGACCCTTCGGCCTCCCCAGTTGGGGCAGCCTTCCTTTTCTTCCCTTCCCCCGCTGGAGGAGGAGAGGTCTCTTCTTCCTCCTCCTCGTCTTCACGGGAGGAGTGTGCCTTGGAGTCGTCGGATGATGAATCCGACACCTCCCAGCGCCGGGCACTCTTTCGAGTCCCCGTGGCCTTCTTCTTGGCCTTCTTCCCCGGCACCACATAGGGTGCCGGAACCAGCAGCTTCGCCAAGCGAGCGTCCGCTGGACCTTCAGGCAAAGGAGCCGGACAGTTGATCTGTCCGGACGTCTCCTGCCAATCCTGTCAAAGGTAAGGGAGCTTAGATCCCGCATGGACTCAAACTATGAAAAACTAATACCCCGTAAAAGATAAAAACAGCTTACCGCACGAGCGTGATGCTGCGTGCTGAATCCGCAATCCTCGGTAGCGGATGCGGGGGCCTCAGCGCCCTTGAAGAGCACCTTCCAGGCATCTTCGTACGTCATGTCAAAGAGCCTGCTCAGAGTTTGGTGCTGCGCCGGGTCGAACTCCCACAGGTTGAAAGCCCGTTGTTGACACGGGAGGATCCGGCGGATGAGCATAACCTGGACTACGTTGACAAGTTTGAGCTTCTTGTCCACCAGGGTCTGGACGCATGTTTGGAGTCCGGTCAACTCTCCTTTTTTACCCCACGACAGGCCCGTCTCTTTCCAGGAGGCGAGCCACGTAGGGGGTCCGGATCGGAACTCGGGGGCTGCGACCCATTCAGGGTCGCGTGGCTCGGTGATGTAAAACCACCCCGATTGCCACCCCTTTAGGTGTTGGAAATATGCCCTAGAGGCAATAATAAAATGGTTATTATTATATTTCTTTGTTCATGATAATTGTCTATTGTTCATGCTATAATTGTGTTATCCGGAAATCATAATACATGTGTGAATACATAGACCACAACACGTCCCTAGTGAGCCTCTAGTTGACTAGCTCGTTGATCAAAACATAGTCATGGTTTCCTGACTATGGACATTGGATGTCATTGATAACGGGATCACATCATTAGGAGAATGATGTGATGGACAAGACCCAATCCTAAGCATAGCTCAAAGATCGTGTAGTTCGTTTGCTATAGCTTTTCAGAATGTCAAGTATTATTTCCTTAGACCATGAGATTGTGCAACTCTCGGATACCGTAGGAGTGCTTTAGGTGTGCCAAACGTCACAACGTAACTGGGTGACTATAAAGGTACACTACAGGTATCTCCGAAAGTGTATGTTGGGTTGGCACGAATCGAGACTGGGATTTGTCACTCCGTATGACGGAGAGGTATCTCTCGGCCCACTCGGTAATGAATCATCATAATGAGCTCAATGTGACCAAGTGGATGATCACGGGCTCATGCATTACGGTACGAGTAAAGTGACTTGCCGGTAACGAGATTGAACGAGGTATTGGGATACCGACGATCGAGTCTCGGGCAAGTAACGTACCGATTGACAAAGGGAATTGTATACGGATTGATTGAATCCTCAACATCATGGTTCATCCGATGAGATCATCGAGGAGCATGTGGGAGCCAACATGGGTATCCAGATCCCGCTGTTGGTTATTGACCGGAGAGTCGTCTCGGTCATGTCTGCGTGTCTCCCGAACCCGTAGGGTCTACACACTTAAGGTTCGGTGACGCTAGGGTTGTTGAGATATTAGTATACGGTAACCCGAAAGTTGTTTGGAGTCCCGTATGAGATCCCGGACGTCACGAGGAGTTCCGGAATAGTCCGTAGGTGAAGATTTATATATAGGAAGTCAAGTTTCGACCATCGGGAAAGTTTCGGGGGTACTCGGTATTGTACCGGGACCAGCGGAAGGGTCCCGCGGGTCCACCGGGTGGGGCCACCTATCCCGAAGGGCCCCATGGGCTGAAGTGGGAGGGGAACCAGCCCCTAGTGGGCCGGTGCACCCCCCTTGGGCCTCCCCCTGCGCCTAGGGTTGGAAACCCTAGGGGTGGGGGGCGCCCCACTTGGCTTGGGGGGCAAGCCACCCCCTTGCCCCCCCCCTTAGAGATTGGATCTCCTAGGACTGGCGCCCCCCCTAGGGACCCTATATATAGTGGGGGGAGGAAGGGCAGCTGCACCCTAGCCACTCGCCTCTCCCTCTCCCTCCTGTGACACTCCTCTCTTTCCCTGTGCTTGGCGAAGCCCTGCCGAGATCATCGTTGCTTCCACCACCACGCCTCGTGCTGCTGGATCTTCATCAACCTCTCCTTCTCCCTTGCTGGATCAAGTTGGAGGAGACGTCTTCCCAACCATACGTGTGTTGAACGCGGAGGTGTCGTCCGTTCGGCGCTAGGTCATCGGTGATTTGGATCACGACGAGTACGACTCCATCAACCCCGTTCTCTTGAACGCTTCCGCGCACGATCTACAAGGGTATGTAGATGCACTCCTCTCTCCCTCGTTGCTAGATGACTCCATAGATTGATCTTGGTGATGAGTAGAAAATTTTAAAATTCTGCGACGTTCCCCAACAGTGGCATCATGAGCTAGGTCTATGCGTAGTTTCTATGCATGAGTAGAACACAAAGCAGTTGTGGGTGTCGATATTGTCAATTTGCTTGCCGTTACTAGTCTTATCTTGATTCAGCGGCATCGTGGGCTGAAGCGGCCCGGACCGACCTTACACGTACGCTTACGTGAGACTGGTTCCACCGATTGACATGCACTAGTTGCATAAGGTGGCTGGCGGGTGTCTGTCTCTCCCACTTTAGTCGGATCGGATTCGATGAAAAGGGTCCTTATGAAGGGTAAATAGAAATTGGCATATCACATTGTGGTTTTGGCATAGGTAAGAAGCGTTCTTGCTAGAAACCTATAGCAGCCACATAAAAACTTGCAACAACAATTAGAGGACGTCTAACTTGTTTTTGCAGCATTGTCGTGTGATGTGATATGGCCAAAAGGATGTGATGAATGATATATGTGATGTATGAGATTGATCATGTTCTTGTAATAGGAATCACGACTTGCATGTTGATGAGTATGACAACCGGCAGGAGCCATAGGAGTTGTCTTTATTTATTTATGACATGTGTGTCAACATAAACGTCATGTAATTACTTTACTTTATTGCTAAAGCGTTAGCCATAGTAGTAGAAGTAATAGATGACGAGACAACTTCAAGAAGACACGATGATGGAGATCATGATGTCATGCCGGTGACAACGATGATCATGAAGCCCCGAAGATGGAGATCAAGGAGCAAATGATATAGGCCATATCATGTCACTATTTGATTGCATGTGATGTTTATCATGTTTTACATCTTATTTGCTTAGAACGACGGTAGCTTAAATAAGATGATCCCTCGTAATAATTTCAAGAAAGTGTTCCCCCTAACTGTGCACCGTTGCGAAGGTTCGTTGTTTCGAAGCACCACGTGATGATCGGGTGTGATAGATTCTAACATTCGAATACAACGGGTGTAAGCCAGATTTACACACGCAATACACTTAGGTTGACTTGACAAGCCTAGCATGTACAGACATGGCCTCGGAACACGGAAGACCGAAAGGTCGAGCATGAGTCGTATAGAAGATACGATCAACATGAAGATGTTCACCGATGTTGTCTAGTTCGTCTCACGTGATGATCGGACACGGCCTAGTTGACTTAGATCATGTTTCACTTAGATGACTAGAGGGATGTCTATCTAAGTGGGAGTTCATTGAGTAATTTGATTAGATGAACTTAATTATCATGAACTTAGTCTAAAATCTTTACACTATGTCTTGTAGATCAAATGTCCCACGCTAATGTTGCCCTCAACTTCAACGCGTTCCTAGAGAAAACCAAGCTGAAAGACGATGGCAGCAACTATACGGACTGGGTCTGGAACCTGAGGATCATCCTCAAAGCTGCCAAGAAAGATTATGTCCTAGAAGCACCGCTAGGTGACGCACCCATCCCAGAGAACCAAGACGTTATGAAAGCTTGGCAGTCATGTGATGATGATTACTCCCTCGTTCAGTGCGGCATGCTTTACAGCTTAGAACCGGGGCTCCAAAAGCGTTTTGAGAGACACGGAGCATATGAGATGTTCGAAGAGCTGAAAATGGTTTTCCAAGCTCATGCCCGGGTCGAGAGATATGAAGTCTCTGACAAGTTCTTCAGTTGTAAGATAGAGGAAAATAGTTTTGTTAGTGAGCACATACTCAAAATGTCTGGGTTGCATAACCGCTTGACTCAGCTGGGAGTTAATCTCCCGGATGACGCGATCATTGACAGAATCCTTCAGTCGCTTCCATCGAGCTACAAGAGCTTTGTGATGAACTTCAATATGCAGGGGATGGAAAAGACCATTCCTGAGGTATATTCAATGCTGAAATCAGCAGAGGTGGAAATCAAAAAGGAACATCAAGTGTTGATGGTGAATAAAACCACTAAGTTCAAGAAAGGCAAGGGTAAGAAGAACTTCAAGAAGGACGGCAAGGGAGTTGCCGCGCCCGGTAAGCAAGCTGCCGGGAAGAAGCCAAAGAATGGATCCAAGCCCGAGACTGGGTGTTTTTATTGCAAGGGAAGTGGTCACTGGAAGCGGAACTGCCCCAAATACTTAGCGGACAAGAAGGCCAGCAACACCAAAGGTATATGTGATATACATGTAATTGATGTGTACCTTACCATTACTCGTAGTAGCTCCTGGGTATTTGATACCGGTGCGGTTGCTCACATTTGTAACTCAAAGCAGGAGCCGTGGAATAAGCGTAGACTGGCGAAGGACGAGGTGACGATGCGCGTCGGGAATGGTTCCAAGGTCGATGTGATCGCCGTCGGCACGCTACCTCTGCATTTACCTATGGGATTAGTTTTAAACCTCAATAATTGTTATTTAGTGCCAGCTTTGAGCATGAACATTGTATCAGGATCTCGTTTAATTTGAGATGGCTACTCATTTAAATCCGAGAATAATAGTTGTTCTATTTATATGAGAGATATGTTTTATGGTCATGCTCCATTAGTGAATGGTTTATTCTTAATGAATCTCGAGCGTAATGTTACACATATTCATAGTGTGAATACCAAAAGATGTAAAGTTGATAATGATAGTCCCACATACTTGTGGCACTGCCGCCTTGGTCACATAGGTGTCAAACGCATGAAGAAGCTCCATGCAGATGGACTTTTGGAGTCTCTTGATTACGAATCATTTGACACGTGCGAACCATGCCTCATGGGTAAAATGACCAAGACTCCGTTCTCAGGAACAATGGAGCAAGCAACCAACTTATTGGAAATCATACATACTGATGTGTGTGGTCCAATGAGTGTTGAGGCTCGCGGTGGCTATCGTTATGTTCTCACCCTCACTGATGACTTGAGTAGATATGGATATGTCTACTTAATGAAACACAAGTCTGAGACCTTTGAAAAGTTCAAGGAATTTCAGAGTGAGGTTGAGAATCAACGTGACAAGAAAATCAAGTTCTTGCGATCAGATCGTGGGGGAGAATACTTGAGTCACGAATTTGGCACTCACTTAAGGAAATGTGGAATAGTTTCACAACTCACGCCACCTGGAACACCTCAGCGTAATGGTGTGTCCGAACGTAGTAATCGCACTCTATTGGATATGGTGTGATCTATGATGTCTCTTACCAATTTACCGCTGTCATTTTGGGGCTATGCTTTAGAGACTGCCGCATTCACTTTAAATAGGGCTCCGTCGAAATCCGTTGAGACGACACCGTATGAATTATGGTTTGGGAAGAAACCTAAGTTGTCGTTTCTAAAAGTTTGGGGATGCGATGCTTATGTCAAGAAACTTCAACCTGAAAAGCTCGAACCCAAATCGGAAAAATGCGTCTTCATAGGATATCCTAAAGAAACTATTGGGTATACCTTCTACCTCAGATCCAAAGGCAATATCTTTGTTGCCAAGAATGTGTCCTTTCTAGAGAAAGAGTTTCTCTCGAAAGAAATAAGTGGGAGGAAAGTAGAACTTGATGAAGTATTAACTCTTGAACCGGTAAGTGGCGCAGCTCAAGAAAATGTTCCTGAGGTGCCTGCACCGACTAGAGAGGAAGTTAATGATGATGATCATGAAACTTCAGATCAAGTTGCTACTGAACTTTGTAGGTCCACGAGGACACATTCCGCACCAGAGTGGTACGGCAACCCTGTCTTGGAAATCATGTTGTTAGACAACGGTGAACCTTCGAATTATGAAGAAGCGATGGCGGGCCCGGATTCCGACAAATGGCTCGAAGCCATGAAATCCGAGATAGGATCCATGTATGAAAACGAAGTATGGACTTTGACTGACTTGCCCGATGATCGGCGAGCCATAGAAAATAAATGGATCTTGAAGAAGAAGACAGACGCGGATGGTAACGTAACCATCTATAAAGCTCGGCTTGTCGCTAAGGGTTATCGACAAGTTCAAGGGGTTGACTACAATGAGACTTTCTCACCCGTAGCGAAGCTGAAGTCCATCCGAATCATGTTAGGAATTGTCGCATTCTATGATTATGAGATATGGCAAATGGATGTCAAAACGGCATTCCTTAATGGTTTCCTTAAGGAAGAATTGTATATGATGCAGCCGGAAGGTTTTGTCGATCCTAAGAATGCTGACAAGGTGTGCAAGCTCCAACGCTCGATTTATGGGCTGGTGCAAGCATCTCGGAGTTGGAACATTCGTTTTGATGAGATGATCAAAGCGTTTGGGTTTACGCAGACTTATGGAGAAGCCTGCATTTACAAGAAAGTGAGTGGGAGCTCTGTAGCATTTCTCATATTGTATGTGGATGACATACTGTTGATGGGAAATGATATAGAATTCTTGGAAAGCATAAAGGCCTACTTGAACAAGTGTTTTTCAATGAATGATCTTGGAGAAGCTCCTTATATATTAGGCATCAAGATCTATAGAGATAGATCGAGACGCCTCATTGGTCTTTCACAGAGTACGTACCTTGACAAGATATTGAAGAAGTTCAAAATGGATCAGTCAAAGAAGGGGTTCTTGCCTGTATTGCAAGGTACGAGATTGAGCACGGCTCAATGCCCGACCATGGCAGAAGATAGAGAAAAGATGAGTGTCGTCCCCTATGCCTCGGCCATAGGGTCTGTCATGTATGCTATGCTGTGTACAAGACCTGATGTAAACCTTGCCGTAAGTTTGGTAGGAAGGTACCAAAGTAATCCCGGCATGGAACACTGGACAGCGGTCAAGAATATCCTGAAGTACCTGAAAAGGACTAAGGATATGTTTCTCATTTATGGAGGTGACGAGGAGCTCATCGTAAAGGGTTACGTCGATGCTAGCTTCAACACAGATCTGGATGACTCTAAGTCACAAACCGGATACGTGTATATTTTGAAAGGCGGGGCAGTAAGCTGGTGCAGTTGCAAGCAAAGCGTTATGGCGGGATCTACATGTGAAGCGGAGTACATGGCAGCCTCGGAGGCAGCACAAGAGGCGATCTGGGTGAAGGAGTTCATTACCGACCTAGGAGTCATACCCAATGCGTCGGGCCTGATGACTCTCTTCTGTGACAACACTGGAGCTATTGCCCTTGCCAAGGAGCCCAGGTTTCACAGGAAGACCAGGCATATCAAGCGTCGCTTCAACTCCATTCGTGAAAGTGTTCAAAATGGAGACATGGATATTTGTAAAGTACATACGGACCTGAATGTGGCAGATCCGTTGACTAAACCTCTCCCTAGAGCAAAACATGATCAACACCAGAACTGCATGGGTGTTCGATTCATCACAATGTAACTAGACTATTGACTCTAGTGCAAGTGCGAGACTGTTGGAAATATGCCCTAGAGGCAATAATAAAATGGTTATTATTATATTTCTTTGTTCGTGATAATTGTCTATTGTTCATGCTATAATTGTGTTATCCGGAAATCGTAATACATGTGTGAATACATAGACCACAACACGTCCCTAGTGAGCCTCTAGTTGACTAGCTCATTGATCAAAAGATAGTCATGGTTTCCTGACTATGGACATTGGATGTCATTGATAACGGGATCACATCATTAGGAGAATGATGTGATGGACAAGACCCAATCCTAAGCATAGCTCAAAGATCGTGTAGTTCATTTGCTATAGCTTTTCCGAATGTCAAGTATCATTTCCTTAGACCATGAGATTGTGCAACTCCCGGATACCGTAGGAGTGCTTTGGGTGTGCCAAACGTCACAACGTAACTGGGTGACTATAAAGGTACACTACAGGTATCTCCGAAAGTGTCTGTTGGGTTGGCACGAATCGAGACTGGGATTTGTCACTCCGTATGACGGAGAGGTATCTCTGGGCCCACTCAGTAATGCATCATCATAATGAGCTCAATGTGACCAAGTGGTTGATCACTGGATCATGCATTACGGTACGAGTAAAGTGACTTGCCGGTAACGAGATTGAACGAGGTATTGGGATACCGATGATCGAGTCTCGGGCAAGTAACGTACCGATTGACAAAGGGAATTGTATACGGATTGATTGAATCCTCGACATCGTGGTTCATCCGATGAGATCATCGAGGAGCATGTGGGAGCCAACATGGGTATCCAGATCCCGTTGTTGGTTATTGACCGGAGAGTCGTCTCGGTCATGTCTGCGTGTCTCCCGAACCCGTAGGGTCTACACACTTAAGGTTCGGTGACGCTAGGGTTGTTGAGATATTAGTATACGGTAACCCGAAAGTTGTTCGGAGTCCCGGATGAGATCCCGAACGTCACGAGGAGTTCCAGAATGGTCTGGAGGTGAAGATTTATATATAGGAAGTCAAGTTTCGGCCATCAGGAAAGTTTCAGGGGTACTCGGTATTGTACCGGGACCACCGGAAGGGTCCCGGGGGTCCACCGGGTGGGGCCACCTATCCCGGAGGGCCCCATGGGCTGAAGTGGGGGGTAACCAGCCCCTAGTGGGCTGGTGCGCCCCCCCTTGGGCCTCCCCCTGCGCCTAGGGTTGGAAACCCTAGGGGTGGGGGCGCCCCACTTGGCTTGGGGGGCAAGCCACCCCCTTGGCCGCCCCCCCCCCCCCCCTGGAGATTGGATCTCCTAGGGCCGGTGCCCCCCCCCTAGGGACCCTATATATAGTGGGGGGAGGGAGGGAAGCCGCACCCTAGCCCCTGGCCTCTCCCTCTCCCTCCCGTGACACTCCTCCCTCTCCCTGTGCTTGGCGAAGCCCTGCCGAGATCACCGTTGCTTCCACCACCACGCCGTCGTGCTGCTGGATCTTCATCAACCTCTCCTTCCCCCTTGCTGGATCAAGTTGGAGGAGACATCTTCCCAACCATACGTGTGTTGAACGTGGAGGTGACGTCCGTTCGGCGCTAGGTCATCGGTGATTTGGATCACGACGAGTACGACTCCATCAACCCCGTTCTCTTGAACGCTTCCGCGCGCGATCTACAAGGGTATGTAGATGCACTCCTCTCTCCCTCGTTGCTAGATGACTCCATAGATTGATCTTGGTGATGAGTAGAAAATTTTAAAATTCTGCTACATTCCCCAACATTAGGGTCTCCACGAAGGAGCCCTCGAGCCATAGGACGTTGGGCATCTTGCCCACCATGGCGCCTCCGCACTCCGCCTAGGTGCCGTGCACCACCTTCGGCTTGACATTGAAAGTCTTGAGCCATAGGCCGAAATGGGGGCGGATGTGGAGGAAAGCCTCGCACACGACGATAAACGCCGAGATGTTGAGGACAAAGTTCGGGGCCAGATCGTGGAAATCCAGGCCATAGTAGAACATGAGCAACCGGACAAATGGGTGGAGAGGGAAGCCCAGTCCGCGGAGGAAATGGGGGAGGAACACCACCCTCTCATGGGGCCTAGGGGTGGGGATGAGCTGCCCCTCTTCGGGAAGCTGGTGCACAATGTCGTTAGACAAGTATCCGGCCTTCCTCAGTTTTTTGATGAGTCCCTCCGTGACGGAGGAGACCATCCACTTGCCTCCCGCTCCGGACATGGCTGGAGAAGGTTGAGGTGGGATGTGCGGACTTGGGCGCTGGAGCTCGAGTGCGCGGAAATGGATAGGCAAAGGAGGAAGAAGGCGTGGATGAAAAGGTGGAGCCTTATCCCCTTATATGGGCGGACGCGACTATGCGTCCCCACCAGCCTGGTAAAACTCGCTTATCTCCCAAGCGTCGTAACCAATGGCGCGGTTGGGTTACCCACGCCCGTATTGATGAGAATCCCGGAGTAAGGGGACACGATCTCTGCTTTGACAAGACGTGCCAAGGAAACCGCCTCGCTAAACGCGCTGAGGTGGGATAGTGAAACGATTCGAATAAAGACTTGGCCGTGGTGTGATGTCACGCTACGGAATACATCAGCAGATTAGATTTGTGTAAATATTATTCTCTCTATGGCAATATATGGAAACTTATTTTGCAGAGCTGGACACTACCTTTGTGTTCAAAATATTCTATGAAGAACTTGGAGGAGGAACCCGCCTTGCAATGCCGAAGACAATCTGCGCGCCGGACTCGTCGTCATTGAAGCCTGGTTCAGGGGCTACTGAGGGAGTCCTGGATTAGGGGGTGTCCGGATAGCTGGACTATACCTTCGGCCGGACTCCTGGACTATGAAGATACAAGATTGAAGACTTCGTCCCGTGTCCGGAAGGGACTTTCCTTGGCGTGGAAGGCAAGCTTGGCGATACGGATATGTAGATCTCCTACCATTGTAACCGACTCTGTGGAACCCTAGCCCTCTCCGGTATCTATATAAATCGGAGGGTTTTAGTCCATAGGACAAAAAAACAATCATACCATAGGCTAGCTTCTAGGGTTTAGCCTCCTCGATCTCATGGTAGATCCACTCTTGTACTACCCATATCATCAATATTAATCAAGCAGAACGTAGGGTTTTACCTCCATCAAGAGGGCCTGAACCTGGGTAAAACATCGTGTTCCCTGCCTCCTGTTACCATCCGCCTAGACGCACAGTTCGGGACCCCCTACCTGAGATCCGCCGGTTTTGACACCGACAATGATCATCTCATACAATAACGTATATCACATCATGTCTTGACCATATCACATCACAATATGCCCTGCAAAAACAAGTTAGACATCCTCTACTTTGTTGTTGCAAGTTTTACATGGCTGCTACGGGCTTCTAGTAAGAATCTTTCTTACCTACGCATCAAAACCACAACGGTGTTTCGTCAAGTTTGCTGTTTTAACCTTCAACAAGGACAGACCGTAGTCAAATTAGATTCAACTAAAGTTGGAGAAACAGACACCCGCCAGCCACCTTTATGCAAAACTAGTTGCATGTCTATCGGTGCAACGGGTCTCATGAACGTGGTCATGTAAGGTTGGTCCGGGCCGCTTCATCCAACAATACCGCTGAATCAAAGTAAGACGTTGGTGGTAAGTAGTATGACTATCACCGCCCACAACTCTTTGTGTTCTACTCGTGCATATCATCTACGCATAGACCTGGCTCGGATGCCACTGTTGGGGAACGTAGCATGGAATTACAAAAAAATCATACGCTCATGCAAGATCTATCTAGGAGATGCATAGCAACGAGAGGGGGAGAGTGTGTCCACGTACCCTCGTAGACCGAAAGCGGAAGCGTTTGACAACGTGGTTGATGTAGTCGAACTTGTTCTCGTTCCGACCAATCAAGCACCGAACGTACGACACCTTCGAGTTCTGGACACGTTCAGCTTGATGACATCCCTAGAACTCTTGATCCAGCAAAGTGTCGAGGGAGAGTTTCGTCAGCATGATGGTGTGGTGACAGTGATGGTGAAGTGATCCGCGTAGGGCTTCACATAAGCACTACGACAATATGATCGGAGGCATAAACTACTGTGCAGGGGGCGCCGCACACGGTTAACAATGTTTGTTGTGTGTTATAGCGGTGCCCCCTCCCCCTTCATATATATAGGTTGGAGGGGAGGAGAGGCAACCAAGGGGACGCCCCAAGTAGGAGGAATCCTACTTGGGGTCCTCCCAATTCGGCCTCCCCCTTTCCTATTCCTATTTGCAGTAGGAAGGGAAGAGGGGGAAGGGGGAATCCTATTCCCTATTTTCTTTCCTCCTTCCCCTTTTCTACTCCAATTTGGCCAGCCCATATGGGAGGGGCGCACCAGCCCCTTAGGGGCTGGTCTGTCCCCCTCTTGGCCCATTAAGGCCCATGTAGTTGCCGGGGGGATGCCCGGAACCCCTTCTAGTGACCGATATGCACCCGGTACCCCCGAAACACTTCCGGTGTCCGAATATCATCGACCAATATATGAATCTTTACCTCTTGACCATTTCGAGACTCCTCGTCATGTCTGTGATCTCATCTGGGACTCCGAACAACATTCTGTCACCAAATCACATAACTCATATTATACAAAATCGCCATCAAACGTTAACCATGTAGACATGACCGAGACACCATGTAGACATGACCGAGACACCTCTCCGGTCAATAACGAGTAGCAGAACCTGGATGCTCATTTTGGTTCCTACATATTCTATGAAGATCTTTATCGGTCGAATCGGCATGACAACATACATTATTCCCTTTGTCATCGGTATGTTACTTGCCTGAGATTCAATCGTCGGTATCTTCATACCTAGTTCAATCTCATTATCGGCAAGTCTTTTTACTCGTTCCGTAATACATCATCCCGCAACTAACTCATTAGTCACTTTTCTTGCAAGGTTTCTTATGACGTGTATTACCGAGAGGGACCAGAGATACCTCTCTGATACTTGGAGTGACAAATCCTAATCTCGATCTATGCCAACCCAACAAACACCTTCAGAGATACCTGTAGAGCATCTTTATAATCACCCAGTTACGTTGTGACGTTTGATAGCACACAATCTATTCCTCCGGTATCCGGGAGTTGCATAATCTCATAGTCAAAGGAATATGTATATGACATGAAGAAAGCAATAGCAATAAAACTTAACGATCATTATGCTAAGCTAACGGATGGGTCTTGTCCATCACATCATTCTCCTAATGATGTGATCCCGTTCATCAAATGACAACACATGTCTATGGTTAGGAAACTTAACCATCTTTGATTAACGAGCTAGTCTAGTAGAGGCTTACTAGGGACACGATGTTTTTTCTATGTATCCACACATGTATCAAGTTTCCGATTAATACAATTCTATCATGAATATTAACATTTATCATGATATAAGGAAATATAAAATAACAACTTTATTATTGCCTCTAAGGCATATTTCCTTCAGTAAATAGTTTAGTTGCCTACCAATACCATACTGTTAAAGTTGCTTGCCGTAGAGTGGAAAGTTGCATAACATGTCCTCTAAGTTGTCTACCTCAGAAACCAAGTTTGTCTCCTAGAACGCAAAGCCACTAAGAGAAACTCCAATGCGCTGACCCAAGCGGGACGCACATTTTGTCCGGTTTTCATCTATTTGGGTCGGCCGCCCACTCGGCGTCTGCCCTGTTTTTGTTTTGGGTCGGCTGTGTGCCCAACGCGCGCGACCCATTTCATGTGAGCGCATAAATTTAAAAGGCACGCGGCCATAGATCATGCCAGCGGCCATGCCATCGCCCAAAGTTCATGCTGGCACCATGCCAGTGGATGGCATATAATGCTAGCCTCCAAAAAAACCACCACACGTTCATGCTGGCGCACTTGCCAGCGGCCGGCACACATGCCAGCACACAAAAAGGGGCAGGAATTCGACCACACCATGTCAGACGTGGTCATGCCAGCACACTTGTCGGCATACAAAGAAGGGATGGCACTCTCCGCCATAGATCACTTGTCGTCGAACTTGAGCATGTCGGCCTGCATCTTCTTCAACCATGGCCTCTTCCTCGATGGCACGGTGTTCAGGTCCACCTTCATGATCTCCACCCTCGTCATCATGCTAGCGAGCGCCACTTCTTTTGCCTTGGTCTTGGCATTGGCGGCCTCGATCTCGAGCATCTTGGATTTCTTCTCCGTCTCCATCTCAAGCATCTTGGCTTGCTTCTCTGCCTCCATCTCAAGCCTCCTCCTCTGGATCTCCATGGAGGCATTCATTTGCTCTTCCTTGTCTTGCCGGCGCTTCTCCTCCCTTGAGTCCTTTTTGCACATCATGCCCTCCACGGTTGCAAGCAAGGTGATCGACGCCGCATCCTGCTTGTCCTCCTTCTTGGAGTTGGCCTTCCCACGTGGCTATGGCTTTTCGCCCTCCCCAACTTCCTCCACAGCTGCCTTCCCCCCACACACCATGAGGGCGGCATATTGCGCCTTGAACTTCTCCCCGTTGATGACCATCCAACAATGGGAGAGGTTGAAGGACTTGCCACCATGTTGGACCTTGAATGCCTCCAAAGCTTGGACCTACAAATGAATAACATGCAAGCATATGGGAAAATGGAGGTGCAAATGGCATGCAAGCATAACGGGAACGGAAACGAAGAGGGGCGCACGTATACCATATCTTGCATGCTGATGCTGCTCACAGAGCGTGCCTTGATGCTCTCAAGGGCGGCACAAAACGTGTTGCACTCTTTTGTATCACCCTCCATCGCTTCGAAAGGGACACCCACCCACGCTTGCTGTGCATTTGGTACGACACAAACTTCTTGCATTCATGGAACTCACGATGGACACGAATCCAAAAGGTTGATGCCTTTTGTTTGGCGTCGACCTTGGGGTATTGCCCAATGTCCCTCCAACACTCACAAAGGAGCTTGTACTCGGATGGCGTGTATGCCTTCGTCCGCTTGCTCTTGCGGTTCGACTTTGCCCCGGCGGCTTGGCAAGCTCGTCCTTGAACAAAGGCTCTCCGTCGATGTCCATTTCATCCTCTTCCTTGAGGTTGTAGTCCTCCGGGAACTCGTGGTCGAGCGGAAAGCCGCCGGGCTGACCCGATCTTCCATGAAGGCGTCGTGCATGCCAGCTTGATCATAGGACACCGGCGTGAATGGCGCTCGGCCGTCTTGGCTTTGGGTGTCATCGGGATCATAGGCAGCCACGGCAGCATCGCCAGCAGAGCTAGCGGCCGCTGCACCATCTTCGAAGATGATGTTCTTGTTGATGAAATGGTTGGTCGTTTCATCGTCGCCGGCGGCCGGCATTCTGTCGAGCAGGTTCCGGGCGCCGGGGAGCACGTTGGCTGGCATATCCTGCGGGTGTTTCCTCGCCTCTCCCGAGGATGATACACCGGCCACCGGCGTGGCGTTGAGGCCGATGGACACGGGCGTGGACGGCACCACCACGCTCACCTCCGCGGGCATTCCTCGGAGAAGCGGGAGGTTTGCGGATAGACATGGAAGCCAGGAATCGCGTGCGTGGCAGACGCGCGCGGCGACTCTGGCGGCACCATCCGAGGAAATGCGGACGAGCCCGTGCTGGCCGCGGCCAAGGCGGCGTTGATGAGCCTGTGTTGGCCAGGGTTTAACCCTAGGTAGATCAGGGCCTCCCTCGTTGTCGCGGCGACTTGGGCGTTGGTTTCCTCTTGTTGTGCGGCGGCGGTGAGGGCGGCAACGGCCGCTTCTTCGTCCCTTGCGTCCGCCGCGTGCCTCCGGTCCTTCCTCCTGGCCGACTGCACGGCCCGCTCCTCGGGCGTCAGCTGCTTCTTCTTCTTGGGCGGCGCAGCGGTCTTGCAAGGGGCGCGGGGCTTGCCTTTGCCGGAGGGGGCGGAGGTGAGGCCGAACGAGGCGAGGGAGGCGGCAACATCGAGGGTCGGCGCGTCGTCCATGGCGAGCAGGCGGGAGCGCGATCGGGCGGGGATGTTTTAGGAAAATGGAGGGAAATGGTGGCCGTTGTGCCACCGACTGAGGGGTCAGGGAAGGAGTAGACGCGCGTCCGTTTCGTGTCCACGGCGACGCAAATCAAACTCAAAATTGAGTTAGGAATGGGTCGACAGATGAACGAAAAGCGGACATGCGTTCATTTGAGTCGGCGCGTTTGGCCGACTTTTTTATCCGCGGCGACCAAACAGACACGCACAGATGAAATGAATTGGGGCGTTGGAGTTGCTCTAAGCTCCTGATTAACACAACCCCCTTGCCATAACCGGATTGATCCAGACGCAAGGTGGCAGCCGCTGCCATCATCACCATCTGCAACCGGGGCCGTCACTGGGAGACGCTTAGCAAATTCAATTTGTTTTAGACCCTCTCTCCGGTTTTTATCATCTGAAACAAATACCATTCACCTCTTGGGTCGTTTTGGGCCGGTTTCAGGCTGCAAGTGGGATCGTACATGGGAGTCAACTGGACCTCCCATCAATACACAAATTATGTGGGCACAAATGGGATCCCACGTAATCCACAGTGAGCTTAGTTACTCAATTAAGCTTGGAAAGAATTTCAATGTGTCGCTGTTGGATCTGGACACCAAGTGGGGGAAGAACACCTCGCTACACACAGGCCAGCGAGACGGGGTGGAGCGCGCATACGGGGCTGCAGGGGGCACCTTGCACACCTGCTCCGGCCAGCAGCAGGACACGAGAACAACGCAGATCCGATCGAAGACGGGCGGGGCAGGAAGGATCCACCGCGCGGGAGCACCACACCAGGGGGAGGGGACGGCTGCTGCTGGGCACGGGCCAGCGAGGCGGGGGTGGAGGCCGCGCGCGCCGTGCACGGGAGCGCCCGCTGCTGGGCACAGGCCAGCAAGGTGGGGGTGGATGGCGCGTGCGCCGCGCGCACAGGAGCACGCTGCGGCGGCGGCCATTGCTCGTGCTACGGCCCGCCCTCTTTCGGGGTTGTGTTAATAGGGCAAGGTGGGCTTCCAATGGGACTAGTGGGATTGCCCGATTATTATTTTCTCTATCTAATGGGAGCCCACTAAGTCAATTTAAGTGGGATGGGCTATTTAGTCCCACTTGATCCCACCTCCACCTGCAGCCTGAGGCCGGTATGTCTTCAGTTTCTGTTGCGTATGCCGCAAAGTCGTGATGCAGTTTTTTGTTCTGTGGTAGTGTTGTTGAATTTTTTTCTTCTTCTTTTGTGCTGAGGTTGACTTGCTGTGTGGTTGCGTGAGTGCGCAAAGTTCAGACGAAGCAAGCGGCCTTGTGCTTGGCTCGTGATTCACGAGTGAGCAGAGTAACAGTTTGAAGCTTAGCTTTGGTGGCCTAATGAGACCAGAAACTAATTTAATTTTAATTTTAATTTTAATGTGCTCAAAAATAGATGGAAAAACAAAACTACGACATCGAGGACTGCAAACTTGGGACAAGCTTAATTTTGCTCATCTCGGATGTTTGCAGTGCCTCTATGCCGTGGTTTCGTTAACCATCAAACGAGCTAACTCGGCCTCACCTCCTGTGGAAACTCCTCTGCGCCCTGGGACTTTTATACTGCGCGTTTGACTCATGCGCTGTGTGGCTGCGCGATGTGGGACTAAACGAATACACTACCGCGTCATGCCCACCCGAGAACCTCTGGCTCCGGGCTTCATTTGGTGCTGGGATAATTGAGATTATACTAATGACAGTGTTTTTTTAGATTAGGGGGAGTTTGTTTCAGAAGTTTTAGGACTTTTTTTTAGTCCCAGGGACTAATCAAAAAAGACTCTTTAATAGAGTCTTTTTCAAAGTCCCTCCCGTTTGGTTCCTAAGACTTTTTAGAGATTTTTTCTAATCTCTAGGACTAAAAAATCCCTGAACCAAACACCCCCTCATTTGTGATATAGTCATTACGAATAACAGTGTTGTTTCTCTAACCAAATACAAGCCCGTTCTTGCCGTTTAAAGGCATCTTCAATGATAACCCTCAAATCATTCACATTTTTTTGAGCATCAGTACAGACACAAGCGCTCATATACACGCGCATATGCTCATCCTTATGAACGCACACACGCACACCCTACCCCTATGAGCACCTCCGAGAGACTGAGCCGGCATATCATCTTGAAATTTACGAAGTCACCGTAGGCGCCTCATCGTCGACGGGAACGTCTCCTTCCACTAAAAGCGCATCGCCGGAAATCCTGAAATAAATCCAGAAATAATGCGAGCACCAGGATTTGAACCCTGGTGGGTTGGGGATACCACTGTCCACCTAACCAACTCAACCACATGTTGATTCGCCAAATCATCCACATTTGACTGGAGCAAACGGTTCGGACGCGTTGTATCATCCAACACGATACCCCATATGTCCACGGATTGATTCGGACATCAGTTTTCCTACAAATCAAAGGCAAACTTCCACGTAAGCGTCTGACATTCAAGTCCCACCCAAAACCCTCTACACGATATCCTCAATGGACGTGTCGCTTCCTACATCATGCCAGCTCAAAGCCACAGCGGCAAGCATTTGATGCCGCTCGATGTGACCGGGCGGGAGGGTGACACTGACTGACGTGACTAGACGGGTGACCCCGCTTCAATACTGACATGTCGTTCCGAGAAACCAACTCCAGCCGCGACACCATATTGAAGAGGGTTGACCGTTCGTTCGCCTGGCCATGACTATTTAAGCATGGCGCCGCCCACGTCGCGCTCTCCACATCTTCGCGCCCACTCTTTTCTTCATCCAGTCACTAGCGATGGGCAACTTCTAGGCCTCGGTGCCGGCAGGCGAATCCGGATCCGACTCTGGATCTTGGCATCGCCGTCTCGCTTTCTGGGGCCCTCTTCCTCCATGACGGTTGGCTCCTCTGTGAAGGAGGGGATAGTCATATCCTCCGACGACGAGGAGGACAAGCCGTAGCAACGACGTCCACCGCAGCAGCCGCCCCTCCTCTCGGAGGCCACGACGGCGACGAATGAGTACAAAGCACAGATGAAGCTGATGCTCTAACGCTTGCTCCTCCACGACCATGGTCCGGTGCTGCCACCAGAGCCGCTTTTCCGCCGCGTTCAGGCGGAGCCGCATTTGCCTCCACGCCGACGGGTGAAGGCGGGGCCTCCTCTCCTCCCTGCTCTCCCTTGCGCAACCGTGGCCTCCAAATCAAACGCCGCGTGAAGTAGGAGCGGGAGTTGCCATTGCCACGTCGCATGAAGGAGGAGTCGCCACTGCCTAGCCGCGTTGGAGGTGCTACCTCATGCCCCCTCCCCTCCCGCGCAAGCGCATCCTCCACTACCTCGGCGACAAAAATTCGTCCTCTCAAGGCGCGAGAGAGTACGGACTCGGAGGGACTCCGATATCTCATCGCTGCAAATCCTCAAGGACGAGATGATGAAGTACGGCGAGGAGTGGTCTCTGAGCGAGACCGCCGCCGCCACCTCCGGCAAGCCCCGCCATCTTAAATTCCGTTTGGAACGTGACCGGACATTTATAGTTAGCTTTGCATGAATTCTGTTTTAAACGTGACTGGACATGTATAGTTATCTTTGGATGAACATTACAGCTAGCTTTGGATGTACGGCCCCCGTATCATTGTATCATTGCCTCTGGCACACTTAGATAATTTGCATCTAAGAACTTTTTCTCTATTATATGAGTGAGGCAGACTTAGATAATTTGCATCTAAGAACTTTTTCTCTATTATATGAATACTTGTTCAAGTCCATCCGTTATGTGTTCATTCTTCACGGATGCAACAAACGTTTGATTTGATTTGAGGGGGGATTTGCAAACGCACCCCAGTAACGACTAACAATAACAACACAGGCCAGAGATACTTTAGACAGCAGCTAAATTATTCACCCAAAAGTATCAACCGACGGCTTAACAAAGGGGAGGCACATGCACACCCCGCTACCCCAGTAATATCCAGCACTCCAGTGACGGACTAACAATAACAGCGCACCAGCACTATATCCCCATGCCGAAACGTGCTGGTACAGATTACATACTGTATGACACAGATTTATTGCCACCACAAGGGGGTATGGGATTGCTCTAGCTCTCGGCGCTGACTGCATCGGCTGTGGCTTCCTTCTCTTTTACCTCCTCCGAGCTCACCTCCCTTGGCTTGTGCTCAGGTGCCTTCTCGGTCTCTGCCTCGGTGGTGACTGCTTCATTTGTTTCTGGGGATTTGCTTGTGGTGCTGTCTTCTGCGGGAGCTGCCTTCTTGATGGTACCGACCTTCACATACTTGCTCATGAACTTGTATTCCCAGTCTTGCAGTGCATCGAGCTCAAACGGCCCGAGGCCAGAGGTATCACCGTTCAGGTCCTGGGGCTCGAAAGACATCTTGGCTAGAGCTCTGCTGGCGTCTTTGCCAGCAAATAGGGCATAAGGTCCACCAGGTCCGTAGAACATTCTGCAGAAAAAAGGTCAAAAGGATAATTAGAAATACGAACAGAAGAACAAAAGTATATGAGATACTTGACACATTCATCATATGAATGAGAGCATGATGACAATATATGACAGTAGAGGATCCTAACCCATGGATGACTATGCATCCATCATGAAACACGACAGATCACCTAAAAGTATCATTGGAAGTTAGGGAGTGTCCATCCATTACTCTAGTTTTTGCTAAGGTGGATCCCACAGTGACCTCTTTCATCTAGCTATTTCTAGCCCAGCACTTGGAACATGAATTAAGAAGCTGCTACATAAATTTGGTTGCAGGTGAGCTTCAAAAATCATATGGCTTAAAACAAGCTCCAGACATAGCATCGCATCATCCCTTAGTGGGGAATCAGCCATACTGACCACTACTATTTTTTCAAGAGTACACCAATTGCGTGCAATTTTACGAGAGCAAAGTAAATTTACTAGAAGCTCGAGCACAATGCGAACAACGGCTCAAGCACACACAAACATGACCACTACTTTAATCCTTAGCGGCCATACAAGGCATGGGGCCTTGTGTGAATCTTTTAGCATCTGATGATACAGATGCTCATAAAGCTCGGGATGATAGATCCAAGATCTGTTATATTAATATTCCTCTCCTCCCAGAAGATATGTGAGCTCCACCAGCAACCACAACTGGCATAGCAAAGGATAAAGATACGAAACCACATATCTTATAGCATTATTGAGCCTAACCATTTAACTTACATAAAAAAATGCAAAGGCCAAGAAACTCCTTTAATATAATTCGTGCAGTTGTTCAAGTGAAAAGTACCCAGCATAAAGGGGCTTTGCTTACTCCAAAAGTAGTTCACCGGCTATCCCAGCCAGTTAATAGTTCACTGTAAACTACCGTACCTGCTTCGAACCTACTCGATCTTGAACCCCCAATTATGATGAATTGCACAATTCATTCATACAAATAACAGTAAATCAGTCACCTGGTGTACTACCAGCATAACAACAGATTCACACAAATACTAGTAAACCAGTGAATAGGAGAATCCATCAATCACATCATAAAATCGGCGGATAAGAGCAACTATTACAAAGCAAAAGATAGGGTTTCAGGCGAGCGAGATACCTGCTCTGCGTGACGTCATAGATCTGACCCTTGATGGCCATCAGGAGAGGCTTCTTGGGGTCGGACCCGTCGTACTGCCGGAGCTCCTCCTCGTCGACCTCGCCCAGCTGCACGGGAGGCGGGAGCGGCTCCGCCTCGGGCTCCTCGCGCGGCCGCTGCCGGGGAGGCGGCGGCGGCGCGAAGATCCCCGACACGACGTGGTACAGCGCGGCGGCGACCGCCACGGCGGTGAAGAAGGCCGTCGGGGACAGCCCCGTGTACGCTAAGATCGCCTGCTTCAGCGTCTCCCAGAGCTCCGCCACCGCCATCGTGAAGGCTGCTAAGCTCACCTCTTCCGACGAGAGGGTTTGGAGACTTCGGGGATGAGGGGCGGGGCACTCTGGTCTTTTCGCGGCCTTCGATCTCGAGGGGAGGAGGGTGTGGAAAGAAATATCTCCCCAGTTTATAAGGGGAGGAGAGGTTGGGTGCGTGTGTGAGAATTTCTGGTTTGGGTGCCCATCAGTCAGGGACGGTGGCGGCTAGCGGAGCGGAGTTCTCTAGAAGGAATCCCTTCGTACGCATATGACGAGACTTTGAGGGGAATCCGGACTCGGAGATGAGTCGGATTCGAATCCGCGACGTTTAGGAATAGATATCCCGGTGATTTTCTGCCTTTTATACCTGGTATTGATTGCTAGTATTACTGATTGGATGATGATTTTAGATTGCTGTGGTCTCTCCGGTGGTGATCTTGAAGCAAAGAGATGCGATGTTGTGCGCCAAGCCCTAGCACGAGCCGACTCCCTTACAAGCAGATTGATAGCTATCATGATTGACCATCTAGCGACGACTTTAAGTGGACTCTGAAACGTAATTAATGTAAAGTGCAATCAAAAATTTCACGGAAGAGCAACAACAACAGTAGTATGATCTAGTGCTTCGAGAAGCCCGCGAGAAGATGCGAGCTGCCGAGCAAAACACAAGGCAAGTATGAAAAATTTGTCGAGGAGAAAAAAAAGGCTCGTCGTCTCCAACCAGGAGTTGTAGCAGAACTTTGACATTTTGTAAGGTGCGCTCTGACATTCCTTATCCCCAAGCGGATCTCACCCACCTTTGTCATCTCCATAGGAGCTGCTTTTTGCCTGCAACCTCGTCGTCGTGCCTAGCAGCTGACGACGTCTCTGAGATGTGCTGCAACAAGTCAAAGAGCTCGAGTCGCTGCAGCTGCGGGACCACACCTTAATTGGTGTGGTGTTAGAAGACAGAGTATTAGGGGGAGGGGAGGTGCTGCAGCGAGTTATAAGGGGCAATGATAAGGTGTTGCAGGCGACGCACAACTTGGTGTTGCAGAACTGCACCGATGGATTGCAAGGGAGCCTCCTCCTCCTTTACAATCCCTCTCCTAGCACTAGTCGACAAAGATCGCCACGTCGTTACCACGAGAAAGTTGACCGATGCTGATGAGGACATCAATACCATTGTTACACCCACAATCCCTGCTGCTATACATACTGGACCAATTACTAGAGCTCGCGCACGCCAATTAAATTATTATGTACTTTCGTTTCTTAGTAATGATTCTAATGTTTATGAGAATATGATGATGCATAAATTGGATACATTTGTTTTGCTTACAAATGAAGGGCCTGGCATGGATAAGAGGGATGAACACTGAAACAAGACCAAGCATGGAGATGATGGCATGCGCAAGGGGGCCAAGAACGGAGTTACAAGTGATGTTTTCAAGACTTTGAAGCCACCATAAGGGGTGCATGAAGCCTTGGACGAAATATACAAGATGCCATTTCATAAATATCGTCCAGAGGCTATTATAGGTGTTTCGTCACCTTATTATTAGGTCAGGCTCATGTATTTTCGAAATACTTAAGTATATGCTGTTTTTAGAGTCCGTATGTGTGGGGAAACAAGAGATAGGGTTGGTTTCGGACCCCTCCTCGAAGGGCCACGAAATTCCCCCCTCTTTCTCCGTATATACAGCCCTTAGGGCGTCGTTTAGACTTTGGGTTTTGTTTAGATTAAAGTTCGCCATAGTTGTAACTTCGTATACTTCGTTTGTGTTCAACGACTAGATAAAGGCGTCACAAAACCCCACCTTGATCAATAAAGCTTTCCTCTTATATTCGCAATATCCAGATTGCAATCTTAGTTTCTTGCTTGTTCTTCGTTTGCTCGCAGGAAACAGACCCTCATGGTCAGGTTGATCATGCTCCGGCGTGGTCAATAACCCTCGGAAGTTGGTTTTAGCGATTGCTAAGGCGCAACGCCTCGCACGTTCGTAGTCGGATCGTCAAGGTCGACTCCCACCGAAAACGATAACCAACATCTCATAAACATCAGGACACCTTCGCCTCTATTAGGTGCACAGTCTGGCACCGCAACACACATGGATTTTGCTGACAACCCCGCCACAAACGGCTACGGTGATGCAATAGGGACAACGCAACGACGAGGAATTGAAAAACGGTTCCTACTACAAATTTACAATGGGTGACCGCAACATGGACCATGTGTGTAGTGGGTGACAAAAGGCCCACCTCGGGCAAGCGAAGGTGACCACAACATGGACCATGTAGCAATGGTGATTGCAGTATGGCACGTGTTGCAATGAGATGAAGGTCGACGCGTAGCGTGAAACAAAGGAAAAATGGTTCAGTCGAAAGCGCAATAGGGCTTGTGTTGCAAAGCTGAGCACAACATGAGCCTTGCAATCCATCCAGCGACTCCCTAGGCAATCGATCTTCTTGGATTATCACCCGACCAACACGTAGTGGTGCCAACACATTTTTATGCCTTATTACTTAGAGAACTAAAGTGTACTTGTAGTTATGTAGCACACTTGACAGCTACGTGTCTTTTTTCTCCTCCACAAAAAAGACCCCATGCTTTCCTTCTCCTACCTTCGGCGCGGTTGCCTATCCATCCCATCTCGAATGGCCTTTGGGACGTGGAGGTGCAGAGGACCCCCCCCCCCCCCCGGGAGGGACCCTGCTCTCGCTCCTGTTAGTGTTGGGGAACGTAGTAATTTCAAAAAAAAAATCCTACGCACACGCAAGATCATGGCGATGCATAGCAACGAGAGGGAGAGTATTGTCTACGTACCCTCGTAGACCATAAGCGGAAGCGTTATGACAAAACGGTTGATGTAGTCGTACGTCTTCACGATCGACCGATCCTGGCACCGAAGGTACGACACCTCCGCGATCTGCACACGTTCGGCACAGTGACGTCCCACGAACTCACGATCCAGCAGAGTGTCGAGGGAGAGCTTCGTCAGCACGACGACATGATGATGGTGACGATGATGCTACCAGAACAGGGCTTCGCCTAAGCACCGGTACGATATGACTGAGGTGGATTATGGTGGAGGGGGGCACCGCACACGGCTAATAGATCAATGATCAACTTGTGTGTCTATGGTGTGCCCCCTCCCCCGTATATAAAGGAGTGGAGGGGGGGGAGGAGGCCGGCCTCCTAGGCGCGCCCCAAGGGGAGTCCTACTCCCACCGGGAGTAGGACCCCCCTTCCCTAGTTGGATTAGGAGAGAAGGAAGGAGGAGGAAGGAGGAAGGAAAGCAGGGGCCGGCCCCCTCCCAATTCGGATTGAGCTTGGGGGGCCCTATGCTCCCTTCTCCTCTCCCCACTATGGCACAATAAGCCCCATATACCTCCCGGGGGGTTCCAGTAACCTCCAGGTACATCGGTAAATGCCCGATCTCATCCGGAACCACTCTAATGGCCAAATATAGTCGTCCAGTATATCGATCTTTATGTCTCAACCATTTCGAGACTCCTCGTCATGTATGTGATCATATCCGGGACTCCGAACTACCTTCGGTACATCAAAACACATAAACTCATAATATGATCGTCAGCGAACGTTATGCGTGCGGACCCTACGGGTTCGAGAACTATGTAGACATGATCGAGACACGTCTCCGGTCAATAACCAATAGCGGAACCTGGATGCTCATATTGGTTCCTACATATTCTACGAAGATCTTTATCGGTTAAACCACATAATGATATACGTTGTTCCCTTTGTCACCAGTATGTTACTTGCCCGAGATTTGATCGTCAATATCTCAATACCTAGTTCAATCTCGTTACCGGAAAGTCTCTTTACTCGTTTCGTAATGCTACATCCCGTAACTAACTCATTAGCTACATTGCTTGCAAGGCTTATAGTGATCTACATTACCGAGAGGGCCCAGAGATACCTCTTCGACAATCGGAGTGATAAATCCTAATTAATCTCGATCTATGCGAACTCAACAAACACCATCGAAGACACCTGTAGAGCACCTTTATAATCACCCAGTTACATTGTGACGTTTGGTAGCACACAAAGTGTTCCTCCGGTATTCAGTAGTTGCATGATCTCATAGTCATAGGAACATGTATAAGTTATGAAGAAAGCAATAGAAACAAACTAAACGATCATTGTGCTAAGCTAACGGATGGGTCAAGTCAATCACATCATTCTCTAATGATGTGATCCCGTGAATCAAATGACAACTCATGTCTATGGTTAGGAAACATAACTATCATTGATTCAACGAGCTAGTCAAGTAGAGGCAAACTAGTGACACTTTGTTTGTCTATGTATTCACACATGTACTAAGCTTCCGGTTAATACAATTCTAGAATGAATAATAACATTTATCATGATATAAGGAAATATAAATAACAACTTTATTATTGCCTTTAGGGCATATTTTCTTCAGTCTCCCACTTGCACTAGAGTCAATAATCTAGATTACATTGTAATGATTCTAACACCCATGGAGTCTTGGTGCTGATCATGTTTTGCTCGTGAGAGAGGCTTAGTCAACGGGTCTACAACATTTAGATCCGTATGTATCTTGCAAATCTCTATGTCTCCCTCCTTCACTTGATCGCGGATGGAATTGAAGCGTCTCTTGATGTGCTTGGTTCTCTTGTGAAATATGGATTCCTTTACCAAGGCAATTGCACCAGTATTGTCACAAAAGATTTTTGTTAGACCCGGCGCACTAGGTATGACACCTAGATTGAATATGAACTCCTTCATCCAGACACCTTCATTTGATGCTTCCGAAGCAGTTATGTATTCCGCTTCACACGTAGATCCCGCCACGACGCTCTGCTTAGAACTGCGCCAACTGATAGCTCCACCATTTAATAAAAACACGTATCCGGTTTGTGACTTAGAGTCATCCGGATAAGTGTTAAAGCTTGCATCGACGTAACCGTTTATGATGAGGTCTTTGTCACCTCCACATACGAGAAACATATCCTTAGCCCTTTTCAAGTATTTCAGGATATTCTTAACCGCTGTCCAGTGATCCACTCCTGGATTACTTTGGTACATCCCTGCTAAACTGATAGCAAGGCAGACATCAGGTCCGGTACATAGCATTGCATACATGATAGAGCCTATGGCTGAAGCATAGGGAACACCTTTCATTTTCTCTCTATCTTCTGCAGTGGTCGGGCATTGAGTCTGACTCAACTTCACACCTTGTAATACAGGCAAGAACCCTTTCTTTACCTGATCCATTTTGAACTTCTTCAAAACTTTATCAAGGTATGTGCTTTGTGAAAGTCCAATTAAGCGTCTTGATCATCTCTATAGATCTTGATGCCCAATATATAAGCAGCTTCACCGAGGTCTTTCATTGAAAAATTCTTATTCAAGTATCCTTTTATGCTATTCAGAAATTCAGTATCATTTCCAATTAACAATGTGTCATCTACATATAATATCAGAAATGCTACAGAGCTCCCACTCACTTTCTTGTAAATACAGACTTCTCCAAAAGTCTGTATAAAACCATATGCTTTGATCACACTATCAAAGCGTATATTCCAACTCCGAGAGGTTTGCACCAGTCCATAAATGGATTGCTGGAGCTTGCACACTTTGTTAGCACCTTTTGGATTGACAAAACCTTCTGGTTGCATCATATACACCTCTTCTTTAAGATATCCATTAAGGAATGCAGTTTTGACATCCATTTGCCAAATTTCATAATCATAAAATGCGGCAATTGCTAACATGATTCTGATGGACTTAAGCATCGCTACGGGTGAGAAGGTCTCATCATAGCCAACTCCTTGAACTTGTCGAAAACCTTTTGCAACAAGTCGAGCTTTGTAGACATTAACATTACCGTCGGCGTCAGTCTTCTTCTTGAAGATCCATTTATTCTCTATGGCCTACCGATCATCGGGCAAGTCAACCAAAGTCCATACTTTGTTCTCATACATGGATCCCATATCAGATTTCATGACCTCAAGCCATTTTGCGGAATCTGGGCTCATCATCGCTTCCTCATAGTTCGTAGGTTCATCATGGTCAAGTAACATGACTTCAGAACAGGACTACCGTTCCACTCTGGTGCGGATCTTACTCTGATTGACCTACGAGGTTCGGTAGTAACTTGATCAGAAGTTTCATGATCATCATCATTAGCTTCCTCACTTACTGGTGTAGGAATCACTGGAACTGATTTCAGTGATGAACTACTTTCCAATAAGGGAGAAGGTACAATTACCTCGTCAAGTTCTACTTTCCTCCCACTCACTTCTTTCGAGAGAAACTCCTTCTCTAGAAAGGATCCATTCTTAGCAATGAATATCTTGCCTTCGGATCTGTGATAGAAGGTGTACCCAATAGTCTCCTTTGGGTATCCTATGAAGACACATTTCTCCGATTTGGGTTCGAGCTTATCAGGTTGAAGCTTTTTCACATAAGCATCGCAGCACCAAACTTTAAGAAACGACAATTTGGGTTTCTTGCCAAACCACAGTTCATAAGGTGCCGTCTCAATGGATTTAGATGGTGCCCTATTAAACGTGAATGCAGCCGTCTCTAAAGCATAACCCCAAAAGGATAGCGGTAAATTAGTGAGAGACATCATAGATCGCACCATATCTAATAAAGTGCGGTTACGACGTTCGGACACACCATTACATTGTGGTGTTCCAAGTGGCATGAGTTGCGAAACTATTCTGCATTGTTTCAGATGAAGTCCAAACTCATAACTCAAATATTTACCTCCACGATCAGATCATAGAAATTTTATTTTCTTGTTACGATGATTTTTCACTTCACTCTGAAATTCTACTATTCAAATGTTTCAGACTTATGTTTCATTAAGTAGATATACCCATATATGCTCAAATCATCTGTGAAGGTGAGAAAATAACGATATCCGCCGCGAGCTTCAATGTTCATTGAACCACATACATCAGTATGTATGATTTCCAATAACTCTGTTGCTCGCTCCATTGTTCCAAAGAACGGAGTTTTAGTCATCTTGCCCATGAGGCATGGTTCGCAAGTACCAAGTGATTCATAATCAAGTGATTCCAGAAGTCCATAAGAATGGAGTTTCTTCATGCGTTTTATAACAATATGACCTAAATGGTAGTGCCACAAATAAGTTGCACTATCATTATCAACTCTGCATCTTTTTGGTTCAATACTATAAACATGTGTATCACTACTATCAAGATTTAGTAAAAATAGACCACTCATCAAGGGTGCATGACCATAAAAGATATTACTCGTATAAATAGAACAACCATTATTCTCCGATTTAAATGAATAATCGTCTCGCATCAAACAAAATCCAGATATAATGTTCATGCTCAACGCTGGCACCAAATAACAATTATTTAGGTCTAAAACTAATCCCGAAGGTAGATGTAGAGGTAGCGTGCCGACGGCGATCACATCGACTTTGGAACCATTTCCCACACGCATCGTCACCTCGTCCTTAGCCAATCTCCACTTAATCCGTAGCCCCTGTTTCGAGTTGCAAATGTTAGCAACTGAACCAGTATCAAATACCCAGGCACTACTGCGACCATTAGTAAGTTACACATCAATAACATGTATATCAAATATACCTTTCACTTTGCCATCCTTCTTCTCTGCCAAATACTTGGGGCAGTTCCGCTTCACGTGACTAGTTCCTTTGCAGTAGAAGCACTCATTCTCAGGCTTAGGTCCAGACTTGGGTTTCTTCACTTGAGCAGCAACTGGCTTGCTGTTCTTTTTGAAGTTCCCCTTCTTCCCTTTACCCTTTTCTTGAAACTGGTGGTCTTGTTGACCATCAAAACTTGATGCTCCTTCTTGATTTCTACCTCCACAACCTTTCGCATTGCGAAGAGCTCAGGAATCGTCTTATCCATCCCTTGCATATTATAGTTCATCACGAAGCTCTTGTAGCTTGGTTGCAGTGATTGAAGAACTCTATCAATGACACTATCATCAGGAAGATTAACTCCCAGCTGAGTCAAGTGGTTGTGGTACCCAGACATTCTGAGTATATGTTCACTGACGAAACTATTCTCCTCCATCTTACAGCTATAGAATTTATTGGAGACCTCATATCTCTCAATCCGGGCATTTGCTTGAAATATTAACTTCAACTCCTGGAACATCTCATATGCTCCATGACGTTCAAAACATCGTTGAAGTCCCGGTTCTAAGCCGTAAAGCATGGCACACTGAACTATCGAGTAGTCATCAGCTTTGCTCTGCCGGGTGTTCATAACATCTGGCGTTGCTCTTGTAGCGGGTTTGTCACCCAGCGGTGCTTCCAGTTCGTAATTCTTCTGTGCAGCAATGAGGATAATCCTCAAGTTACGGACCCAGTCCGTGTAGTTGCTACCATCATCTTTCAACTTAGCTTTCTCTAGGAATGCATTAAAGTTCAATGGAACAACGGCACGGGCCATCTATCTACAACAACATAGGCATGCAAAAATACTACCAGGGACTAAGTTCATGATAAACTAAAGTTCAATTAATCAAATTACTTAAGAAATCCCACTTAGATAGACATCTCTCTAATCATCTAAGTGATCACGTGATCCATATCAACTAAACCATGTCTGATCATCATGTGAGATGGAGTAGTTTTCAATGGTGAACATCACTATGTTGATCATATCTACGATATGATTCACGCTCGACCTTTCGGTCTCAATGTTCCGAGGCCATATCTGCATATGCTAGGCTCGTCAAGTTTAACCTGAGTATTCTGCGTGGGCAAAACTGGCTTACACCCATTATATGTGAACGTAGAGCTTATCACACCCGATCATCACGTGGTGTGTCGGCATGACGAACTGTAGCAACGATGCATACTCAGGGAGAACACTTATACCTTGAAATTTAGTGAGAGATCATCTTATAATGCTATCGTCGGACTAAGCAAAATAAGATGCATAAAGGATAAACATCACATGCAATCAATATAAGTGATATGATATGGCCATCATCATCTTGTGCCTTTGATCTCCATCTCCAAAGCACCGTCATGATCACCATCGTCACCGGCTTGACACCTTGATCTCCATCGAAGCATCGTTGTCGTCTCGCAAACTATTGCTTCTACGACTATCGCTACCGCGTATTGATAAAGTAAAGCAATTACATGGCGATTGCATTTCATACAATAAAGCGACAACCATAAAGCAATTACATGGCTCCAGTTGCCGATAACTGTGTTACAAAACATGATCATCTCATACAATAAAATTTAGCATCATGTCTTGATCATATCACATCATAATATGCCCTGCAAAAACAAGTTAGACGTCCTCTACTTTGTTGTTGCAAGTTTTACGTGGCTGCTACGGGCTGAGCAAGAACCGTTCTTACCTACGCATCAAAAATCACAACGCGGTATAGTGATTGCTTTTTGATATTCAGAAAGAACCCTATTCATAGAATCCAATTCAAATAAAGTAGGAGAAACTGACACCCACCAGCCACCTGTGTGCGAAGCACGTCGGTAGAACTAGTCTCACGTAAGCATACGCGTAATGTCGGTCTGGGCCACTTCATCCAGTAATACTGCCGAATCAAGAATCAACTAGTGATGACAAGCAATATGTATATACCCAGGCCCACAACTCCTTTGTGTTATACTTGTGCATATAACATCTATGCATAAACCTGGCTCGGATGCCACTATTGGGGAACGTAGTAATTTCAAAAAAAATCCTACGCACACGCAAGATCTGTTGGGGAACGTAGTAATTTCAAAAAAATTCCTACGCACACACAAGATCATGGTAATGCATAGCAACGAGGGGGAGAGTTTGATCTACGTACCCTTGTAGATCACAACGGAAGCGTTGACACAACGTAGAGGAAGTAGTCGTACGTCTTCTTCCTGATCCGACCGATCCAAGCACCGTTACTCCGGCACCTCCGAGTTCTTAGCACACGTACAGCTCGATGACGATCCCCGGGCTCCGATACAGCAAAGCTTCGGGGAGGAGTTCCGTCAGCACGACGGCGTGGTGACGATCTTGATGTTCTACCGACGTAGGGCTTCGCCTAAGCACTACAACGATATGATCGAGGTGGAATATGGTGGCAGGGGGCACCGCACACGGCTAAGGAACGATCACAATGATCAACTTGTGTGTCTAGAGGTGCCCCCTGCCCCTGTATATAAAGGAGCAAGGGGGGAGAGGTGCGTCCAGCCTTGGGGCGCGCCAGGAGGAGTCCTACTCCTACCGGGAGTAGGACCCCCCCCAAATCCTAGTTGGAATAGGATTCATCAAGGGGGAAAGAGAGAGAGGGGGGCCGACCACCTCTCCTAGTCCTAATAGGACTAGGGGAGGGGGGAGGCGCGCGGCCACCTTGGGCTGCCCCCTTCTCCTTTCCACTAAGGCCCACTATGGCCCATATGATTCCCGGGGGGTTCCGGTAACCACCCGGTACTCCGGTAAAATCCCGATTTCACCCGGAACACTTCCGATGTCCAAACATAGGCTTCCAATATATCAATCTTTATGTCTCGACCATTTCGAGACTCCTCGTCATGTCCGTGATCATATCCGGGACTCTGTACAACCTTCGGTACATCAAAATGCATAAACTCATAATAACTGTCATCGTAACGTTAAGCGTGCGGACCCTACGGTTCGAGAACAATGTAGACATGACTGAGACACATCTCCGGTCAATAACCAATAGCGGGACCTGGATTCCCATATTGGTTCCTACATATTCTACGAAGATCTTTATCGGTGAGACCGCATAACAACGTACGTTGTTCCCTTTGTCATCGGTATGTTACTTGCCCGAGATTCGATCGTCGGTATCCAATACCTAGTTCAATCTCGTTACCGGCAAGTCTCTTTACTCGTTCCGTAATACATCATCCCGCAACTAACTCATTAGTTGCAATGCTTGCAAGGCTTAAGTGATGTGCATTACCGAGAGGGCCCAGAGATACCTCTCCGACAATCGGAGTGACAAATCCTATTCTCGAAATACGCCAACCCAACATCTACCATTGGAGACACCTGTAGTACTCCTTTATAATCACCCAGTTACGTTGTGACGTTTGGTAGCACCCAAAGTGTTCCTCCGGCAAACGGGAGTTGCATAATCTCATAGTTATAGGAACATGTATAAGTGATGAAGAAAGCAATAGCAACATACTAAACGATCGGGTGCTAAGCTAATGGAATGGGTCATGTCAATCAGATCATTCAACTAATGATGTGACCTCGTTAATCAAATAACAACTCTTTGCTCATGGTTAGGAAACATAACCATCTTTGATTAACGAGCTAGTCTAGTAGAGGCATACTAGTGACACTCTGTTTGTCTATGTATTCACACATGTATTATGTTTCCGGTTAATACAATTCTAGCATGAATAATAAACATTTATCATGATATAAGGAAATAAATAATAACTTTATTATTGCCTCTAGGGCATATTTCCTTCAGTCTCCCACTTGCACTAGAGTCAATAATCTAGATTACACAGAAATGATTCTAACACCCATGGAGCCTTGGTGCTGATCATGTTTTGCTCGTGGAAGAGGCTTAGTCAACAGGTCTGCAACATTCAGATCCGTATGTATCTTGCAAATCTCTATGTCTCCCACCTGGACTAGATCCTGGATGGAATTGAAGCGACTCTTGATGTGCTTGGTCCTTTTGTGAAATCTGGATTCCTTTGCCAGGGCAATTGCACCAGTATTGTCACAAAAGATTTTCATTGGACCCAATGCACTAGGTATGACACCTAGATCGGATATGAACTCCTTCATCCAGACTCCTTCGTTCACTGCTTCCGAAGCAGCTATGTATTCTGCTTCACATGTAGATCCCGCTACGGCGCTTTGTTTAGAACTGCACCAACTGACAGCTCCACCGTTTAATGTAAACACGTATTCGGTTTGCGATTTAGAATCGTCCGGATCAGTGTCAAAGCTTGCATCAACGTAACCTCTTACGGTGAGCTCTTTGTCACCTCCATATACGAGAAACATATCCTTAGTCCTTTTCAGGTATTTCAGGATGTTCTTGACCGCTGTCCAGTGATCCACTCCTGGATTACTTTGGTACCTCCCTGCTAAACTTATAGCAAGGCACACATCAGGTCTGGTACACAGCATTGCATACATGATAGAGCCTATGGCTGAAGCATAGGGAACATTTTTCATTTTCTCTCTATCTTCTGCAGTGGTCGGGCATTGAGTCTGACTCAACTTCACACCTTGTAACACAGGCAAGAACCCTTTCTTTGCTTGATCCATTTTGAACTTCTTCAAAATCTTGTCAAGGTATGTGCTTTGTGAAAGTCCAATTAAGCGTCTTGATCTATCTCTATAGATCTTTATGCCTAATATGTAAGCAGCTTCACCAAGGTCTTTCATTGAAAAACTCTTATTCAAGTATCCCTTTATGCTATCCAGAAATTCTATATCATTTCCAATCAGTAATATGTCATCCACATATAATATCAGAAATGCTACAGAGCTCCCACTCACTTTCTTGTAAATATAGGCTTCTCCGAAAGTTTGTATAAAACCAAATGCTTTGATCACACTATCAAAGCGTTTATTCCAACTCCGAGAGGCTTACACCAGTCCATAAATGGATCACTGGAGCTTGCACACTTTGTTAGCTCCCTTTGGATCGACAAAACCTTCCGGTTGCATCATATACAACTCTTCTTCCAGAAATCCATTCAGGAATGCAGTTTTGACATCCATCTGCCAAATTTCATAATCAAAAAATGCGGCAATTGCTAACATGATTCTGACAGACTTAAGCATCGCTACGGGTGAGAAGGTCTCATCATAGTCAACTCCTTGAACTTGTCGAAAACCTGTTGCGACAAGTCGAGCTTTGTAGACAGTAACATTACCATCAGCGTCAGTCTTCTTCTTGAAAATCCATTTATTCTCAATTGCTTGCCGATCGTCAGGCAAGTCAACCAAAGTCCATACTTTGTTCTCATACATGGATCCCATCTCAGATTTCATGGCTTCAAGCCACTTTGCGGAATCTGGGCTCACCATCGCTTCTTCATAGTTCGTAGGTTCATCATGATCTAGTAGCATGATTTCCAGAACTGGATTACCATACCACTCTGGTGCGGATCTCACTCTAGTTGATCTACGAGGTTCAGTAGCATGTTGTTCTGAAGTTTCATGATCATGATCATTAACTTCCTCACTTATTGGTGTAGGTGTCGTAGAAACAGTTTTCTGTGATGTACTACTTTCCAACAAGGGAGCAGGTACAGTTACCTCGTCAAGTTCTACTTTCCCCCCACTCACTTCTTTCGAGAGAAACTCCTTCTATAGAAAGGATCCATTCTTAGCAACGAATGTCTTGCCTTCGGATCTGTGATAGAAGGTGTACCCAACAGTCTCCTTTGGGTATCCTATGAAGACACATTTCTCCGATTTGGGTTCGAGCTTATCAGGTTGAAGCTTTTTCACATAAGCATCGCAGCCCCAAACTTTAAGAAACGACAACTTTGGTTTCTTGCCAAACCACAGTTCATAAGGCGTCGTCTCAACGGATTTTGATGGTGCCCTATTTAACGTGAATGCGGCCGTCTCTAGAGCGTATCCCCAAAAAGATAGCGGTAAATCAGTAAGAGACATCATAGATCGCACCATATCTAGTAAAGTATGATTACGACGTTTGGACACACCATTACGCTGTGGTGTTCCGGGTGGCGTGAGTTGCGAAACTATTCCACAATTTTTCAAATGTACACCATACTCGTAACTCAAATATTCTCCTCCACGATCAGATCGTAGAAACTTTATTTTCTTGTTACGATGATTTTCAACTTCACTCTGAAATTCTTTGAACTTTTCAAATGTTTCAGACTTATGTTTCATTAAGTAGATATACCCATATCTGCTTAAATCATCTGTGAAAGTGAGAAAATAACGATATCTGCCACGAGCCTCAATATTCATTGGACCACATACATCGGTATGTATGATTTCCAACAAATCTGTTGCTCTCTCCATAGTACCGGAGAACGGTGTTTTAGTCATCTTGCCCATGAGGCACGGTTCGCAAGCACCAAGTGATTCATAATCAAGAGGTTCCAAAAGCCCATCAGTATGGAGTTTCTTCATGCGCTTTACACCGATATGACCTAAACGGCAGTGCCACAAATAAGTTGCACTATCATTATCAACTCTACATCTTTTGGCTTCAACATTATGAATATGTGTGTTACTACTATCGAGATTCATCAAAAATAGACCACTCTTCAAAGGTGCATGACCATAAAAGATATTACTCATATAAATAGAACAACCATTATTCTCTGATTTAAATGAATAACCGTCTCGCATCAAACAAGATCCTGATATAATGTTCATGCTTAACGCTGGCACCAAATAACAATTATTTAGGTCTAATATTAATCCCAAAGGTAGATGTAGAGGTAGCATGCCGACCGCGATCACATCGACTTTGGAACCGTTTCCCACGCGCATCGTCACCTCGTCCTTCGCCAGTGTTCGCTTAATCCGTAGTCCCTGTTTCGAGTTGCAAATATTAGCAACAGAACCAGTATCAAATACCCAGGTGCTACTGCGAGCTCTAGTAAGGTACACATCAATAACATGTATATCACATATACCTTTGTTCACCTTGCCATCCTTCTTATACGCCAAATACTTGGGGCAGTTCCGCTTCCAGTGACCAGTCTGCTTGCAGTAGAAGCACTCAGTTTCAGGCTTAGGTCCAGACTTGGGTTTCTTCTCCTGAGCTGCAACTTGCTTGCCGTTCTTCTTGAAGTTCCCCTTCTTCTTCCCTTTGCCTTTTTTCTTGAAACTAGTGGTCTTGTTAACCATCAACACTTGATGCTCCTTTTTGATTTCTACCTCCGCAGCTTTCAGCATTGCGAAGAGCTCGGGAATAGTCTTGTTCATCCCTTGCATATTATAGTTCATCACGAAGCTCTTGTAGCTTGGTGGCAGTGATTGGAGAATTCTGTCAATGACACAATCATCTGGAAGATTAACTCCCATCTGAATCAAGTGATTGTTATACCCAGACATTTTGAGTATATGCTCACTGACAGAACTGTTCTCCTCCATCTTGCAGCTATAGAACTTATTGGAGACTTCATATCTCTCAATCCGGGCATTTGCTTGAAATATTAACTTCAACTCCTGGAACATCTCATATGCTCCATGACGTTCAAAACGTCGTTGAAGTCCCGATTCTAAGCCGTAAAGCATGGCACACTGAACTATCGAGTAGTCATCAGCTTTGCTCTGCCAGACGTTCATAACATCTGGTGTTGCTCCAGCAGCAGGCCTGGCACCCAGCGGTGCTTCCAGGACGTAATTCTTCTGTGCAGCAATGAGGATAATCCTCAAGTTATGGACCCAGTCCGTGTAATTGCTACCATCATCTTTCAACTTTGCTTTCTCAAGGAACGCATTAAAATTCAACGGAACAACAGCACGAGCCATCTATCTACAATCAACATAAACAAGCAAGATACTATCAGGTACTAAGTTCATGATAAGTTTAAGTTCAATTAATCAAATTACTTAAGAACTCCCACTTAGATAGACATCCATCTAATCCTCTAAGTGATTACGTGATCCAAATCAACTAAACCATAACCGATCATCACGTGAGATGGAGTAGTTTTCAATGCTGAACATCGTTATGTTGATCATATCTACTATATGATTCACGCTCGACCTTTCGGTCTCCGTGTTCCGAGGCCATATCTGCATATGCTAGGCTCGTCAAGTTTAACCTGAGTATTCTGTGTGTGCAAAACTGGCTTGCACCCGTTGTCGATGGACGTAGAGCTTATCACACCCGATCATCACGTGGTGTCTGGGCACGACGAACTTTGGCAACGGTGCATACTCAGGGAGAACACTTCTTGATCATTTAGTGAGAGATCATCTTATAATGCTACCGTCAATCAAAGCAAGATAAGATGCATAAAAAGATAAACATCACATGCAATCAATATAAGTGATATGATATGGCCATCATCATCTTGTGCTTGTGATCTCCATCTCCGAAGCACCGTCATGATCACCATTGTCACCGGCGCGACACCTTGATCTCCATCGTAGCATCGTTGTCGTCTCGCCAATCTTATGCTTCCACGACTATCACTACCGCTTAGTAATAAAGTAAAGCATTACATCGCGATTGCATTGCATACAATAAAGCGGCAACCATATGGCTCCCGCCAGTTGCCGATAACTCGGTTACAAAACATGATCATCTCATACAATAAAATTTAGCATCATGCCTTGACCATATCACATCACAACATGCCCTGCAAAAACAAGTTAGACGTCCTCTATTTTGTTGTTGCAAGTTTTACGTGGCTGCTACGGGCTTTAAGCAAGAACCAATCTCACCTACGCATCAAAACCACAACGATAGTTTGTCAAATAGACTCTGTTTTAACCTTCTCAAGGACCGGGCGTAGCCACACTCGGTTCAACTAAAGTTGGAGAGACAGTCGCCCGCAAGCCATCTATGTGCAAAGCACGTCGAGGGAACCGGTCTCGCGTAAGCGTACGCGTAATTTTGGTCCGGGTCGTCTCGTCCAACAATACCGCTGAACCAAAGTATGACATGCTAGTAGGCAGTATGACTTATATCGCCCACAACTCACTTGTGTTCTACTCATGCAAATAACATCAAACCTTAAAACCTAGGCTCGGATACCACTGTTGGGGAACGTAGTAATTTCAAAAAATTTCCTACGCACACACAAGATCATGGTGATGCATAGCAACGAGGGGGAGAGTTTGATCTACGTACCCTTGTAGATCGCAACGGAAGCGTTGACACAACATAGAGGAAGTAGTCGTATGTCTTCTTCCCGATCCGACCGATCCAAGCACCGTTACTCCGGCACCTCCGAGTTCTTAGCACACGTACAACTCGATGACGATCCCCGGGCTCCGATCCAGCAAAGCTTGAGGGAGGAGTTCCGTCAGCACGACGGCATGGTGACGATCTTGATGTTCTACCGACGCAGGGCTTCGCCTAAGCACTACAACGATATGATCGAGGTGGAATATGGTGGCAGGGGGCACCGCACACGGCTAAGGAACGATCACAATGATCAACTTGTGTGTCTAGAGGTGCCCCCTGCCCCTATATATAAAGGAGCAAGGGGGTAGAGGTGCGGCCAACCTTGGGGCGCGCCAGGAGGAGTCCTACTCCTACCGGGAGTAGGACTCCCCCCCCCCCCAAATCCTAGTTGGAATAGGATTCATCAAGGGGGAAAGAGAGAGAGGGGGGCCGGCCACCTCTCCTAGTCCTAATAGGACTAGGGGAGGGGGGAGGCGCGCGGCCACCTTGGGCTGCCCCCTTCTCCTTTCCACTAAGGCCCACTATGGCCCATATGATTCCCGGGGGGTTCCGGTAACCACCCGGTACTCCGGTAAAATCCCGATTTCACCCGGAACACTTCCGATGTCCAAACATAGGCTTCCAATATATCAATCTTTATGTCTCGACCATTTGGAGACTCCTCGTCATGTCCGTGATCATATCCGGGACTCCGAACAACCTTCGGTACATCAAAATGCATAAACTCATAATAACTGTCATCGTAACGTTAAGCGTGCGGACCCTACGGTTCGAGAACAATGTAGACATGACTGAGACACATCTCCGGTCAATAACCAATAGCGGGACCTGGATGCCCATATTGGTTCCTACATATTCTACAAAGATCTTTATCGGTCAGACCGCATAACAACATACGTTGTTCCCTTTGTCATCGGTATGTTACTTGCCCGAGATTCGATCGTTGGTATCCAATACCTAGTTCAATCTCGTTACCGGCAAGTCTCTTTACTCATTCTGTAATACATCATCCCGAAACTAACTCATTAGTTGCAATGCTTGCAAGGCTTAAGTGATGTGCATTACCGAGAGGGCCCAGAGATACCTCTCCGACAATCGGAGTGACAAATCCTATTCTCGAAATACGCCAACCCAACATCTACCATTGGAGACACCTGTAGTACTCCTTTATAATCACCCAGTTACGTTGTGACGTTTGGTAGCACCCAAAGTGTTCCTCCGGCAAACGAGAGTTGCATAATCTCATAGTTATAGGAACATGTATAAGTGATGAAGAAAGCAATAGCAACATACTAAACGATCGGGTGCTAAGCTAATGGAATGGGTCATGTCAATCAGATCATTCAACTAATGATGTGACCTCGTTAATCAAATAAAAACTCTTTGCTCATGGTTAGGAAACATAACCATCTTTGATTAACGAGCTAGTCTAGTAGAGGCATACTAGTGACACTCTGTTTGTCTATGTATTCACACATGTATTATGTTTCTGGTTAATACAATTCTAGCATGAATAATAAACATTTATCATGATATAAGGAAATAAATAATAACTTTATTATTGCCTCTAGGGCATATTTCCTTCAAGATCATGGTGATGCATAGCAATGAGAGGGGGGGGGGAGTATTGTCTACATACCCTCGTAGACCATAAGAGGAAGCGTTATGACAACGCGGTTGATGTAGTCATACGTCTTCGCGATCGACCGATCCTAGCACTGAAGGTACGTCACCTCCGCGATCTGCACACGTTCGGCTCGGTGACGTCCCACAAACTCATGATCCAGTAGAGTGTCGAGGGAGAGCTTCGTCAGCACGACGACATGATGATGGTAACGATGATGCTACCGGAACAGGGCTTCGCCTAAGCACCGCTACGATATGACCGAGGTGGATTATGGTGGAGGGGGGCACCGCACACGGCTAAGAGATCAATGATCAACTTGTGTGTCTATGGGGTGCCGCCCTCCTCCGTATATAAAGGAGTGGGGGAGGGGGAGGAGGCCGGCCTCCTTGGCGCGCCCCAAGGGGAGTCCTACTCCCGCCGGGAGTAGGATTCCCCCCTTCCCTAGTTGGATTAGTAGAGAAGGAAGGAGGAGGAAGGAGGAAGGAAAGGGGGGACCAGCCCCCCTCCCAATTCGGATTGGGCTTGGGGGGGCCTCCTTTGGTCCCTTCTCCTCTCTCCCACTATGGCCCAATAAGGCCCATATTCCTCCCGAGGGGTTCCGGTAACCTCCCGGTACATCGGTAAATGCCCGATCTCACCCGGAACCATTCCAATGTCCAAATATAGTCATCCAATATATTGATCTTTATGACTCGACCATTTCGAGACTCCTCATCATGTCCGTGATCATATCCGGGACTCCGAACTACCTTCGGTACATCAAAACACATAAAATCATAATACGATCGTCACCGAATGTTAAGCGTGCGGATCCTACGGGTTCGAGAACTATGTAGACATGACCGAGACACGTCTCTGGTCAATAACCAATAGCGGAACCTGGATGCTCATATTGGTTCCTACATATTCTACGAAGATCTTTATCGGTCAAACCGCATAACGATATCCGTTGTTCCCTTTGTCATCTGTATGTTACTTGCCCGAGATTTGATCGTCGGTATCTCAATACCTAGTTCAATCTTGTTACCGGCAAGTCTCTTTACTTATTACGAATGCTACATCCTATAACTAACTCATTAGCTACATTGCTTGCAAGGCTTATAGTGATGTACATTACTGAGAGGGCCCAGAGATACCTCTCCGACAATCGGAGTGACAAATCCTAATCTCGATCTATGCCAACTCAACAAACACCATCGGAGACACCTGTAGAGCACCTTTATAATCACCCAGTTACGTTGTGACGTTTGGTAGCACACAAAGTGTTCCTTCGGTATTCAGGAGTTGCATGATCTCATAGTCATAGTAACATGTATAAGTTATGGAGAAAGCAATAGCAAAAAACTAAATGATCATCGTGCTAAGCTAACAGATGGGTCAAGTCAATCACATCATTCTCTAATGATGTGATCCCGTTAATCAAATGACAACTCATGTCTATGGTTAGGAAACATAACCATCATTGATTCAACGAGCTAGTCAAGTAGAGGCAAACTAGTGACACTCTGTTTGTCTATGTATTCATAGATGTACTAAGTTTCCAGTTAATACAATTCTAGCATGAATAATAATAATTTCTCATGATACAAGGAAATATAAATAACAACTTTATTATTGCCTCTAGGGCATATTTCCTTCAGTTAGGTCTAGCTTCTTGGTTGGTGCTGTGGCGATGACGATGTCCCTCTATAGGAACAATGCCTCCCACGTTCGATACCCATCCCGATGGTGCGTCTAGCGTTCCCGAAGGGCATGTGAAGTTGTGTCTCCGTCTGGTCTCACAGAATCCGGTCGATGCTGGTCTTCAACGGATCCGATCTTAATTCGTCTTTGTTTGAGTGTTTACAAGTTTGACCCTTTAGATTTGCGACTCCCTTCATCGGTGATGAATTATTATTCTGGTGTATTGGTCTTGTGGGGCCTTCACCCGCGATTTCCTGATTGTCTAATACAAGGTTTGCCTGGCTCCTGTGAGGAAGAAACGATGACGGTGGCACGCCTTCGACTCACTGCAGTGTTGTAGTCATCGCTAGACAGTCCATGCATCTTATTATAACTTTTGTGATTCTCGTGTTCTTTATACTGACATAATTGATTATGAATAGATTAGAGTTTCTCGGAAAAAGGTGCGTACTTTTTTTCAGACAAACCAAAGCTTTATTCATTAGAAATAAAAAGTACACCATTTGTCGTGGATTTGTCACGGCAGATGTCCTAGTGTGAGGACTTAGTCGTGAGGCCAACGCATCTTTGTAGTAGCTTGAGAGGGGTTGAGCGGAATCGAGAGACGCAACACAAGACAAAGATTTAGACAGCTTCGGGCCCCGGGAAACATCATCCGGAATAGCCCTACATGCTGTTTGTGGCTAGATCTCATTATGCTCATGAGAGAGTCGCCGCATAAGCCTACCCCCCTTTGTGTATAGCCCTAGAGATTGTTTCTTTCTTCTCCCTCTTGGGGTGCCCTGCCCCTCCTATATATGTTGAAGGGGCGGGTTACATGTAGAGTCCTTCTCGGACTAAGACTTAAATTATTCTGACTTCTCTTCATGGGCTTCATAACGTCTCGGGCCTCATAACCCCTGGCAACTGAGTTATCATTATCCGTCGGGTTATAACTGGTGCCAGTTTATGATTATCTGCCGGGTTATAACTGGTGCCGGTTTGTGATTATCTACCGGGTTATGACTGGTACCGGTTTATGACTGTCTGCCTTAACTCTTGCCGGATTATCATCTGACTTAACTCCTGTCGGTTTATCATCTGACTTACCACCTGACTTAACTGTCAGCCGGTTTATCAACCTGCTGGTTTACAGTCTGGGTTAACTGTCTATCTTAACTATCTGTCTTAACTGTCAGCAGATTTACTAAGTCCCAACCGGGTTATAACTCCGGCCGGATCATACCGCGGGGTATATCCCCGACATTAGCCCCAAGTTTAATTTGGATTTATCCATGTTAAACTAATCCTGATCATCCATAAGTCCTTGTCACTTCCTTCTTCTAGAAAATCCAGGTCAATAGGCCAGCTTCATAATCAATTTGCTGACATTGGTTTGTCCCAGAGAAATATTGTGAAGAATAACTCCTTTGACTCAGCTCCCAATGCTTAACAAAAATATTGGTCTTTGAAATACTCATCTGATCTTTAGCCGGTTTAAGAATGTAGAACTTGCCGGTTTAAGAATGTAGAACTTTGTCGGTTTAAGAATGTAGAACCTTGCCGGTTTAAGACTTAAACTTGCCGGTTTACAAATATTGATGGCACCGGGTCATAATTGTAGTTAACATCAAGGTTGAAAATATATCTCTTATATGCCTATCACTTGTAGCCCCCAAGTCTTAAGAAGGTAGCATAGCAACATCTTAAGACTTGCTTCAATATAAATATCACAATCTTGAAGAAATCTGATTTGTTCATCCCAGTCATTAGTCATAAACTAAGTATTCCATATATGTAGCCCCCAAGTGCCGGGTTGTCATGCTTACAGCAACCTGGGACTTGTAATTACCTGATGCTCATAAAAACTTCAACCAGTGTAGCCCCCAAGGGCCGGGTCATTATGCAATAAGGAGCAGGGACTTTGTAAATATAATCATGTAAACTTTGAACAGGAACGTCTATCCCCCAAGGACCGGCTCGGTAAGATAATATTGTGTTGTGACTTGATATATACTTCAATGAGAATAACATCATATGATGTAACCCCCATCATGGGGCTTGAACCCACGTCCACAATGTTAAGAGCCTTGCGCTTTACCAACCGAGCAGTGGACCCTTCAATATAATGGATTAAAAGCTTTGTACCTTGAATTGTTGACAGGAGCAATTGGTAGCCCCCAAGGGTCGGCTCATTACGATGTGATGAGTCGGGTCTTCAATAAGGTGAGCAAAAAATGACTTTGCATTAGCCCCCAAGTGTCATGGTGCATGCTTGCAGCGACATGAGACTTGTGTATTTGATGTAATCCCAACTTGAATAATGTAGCCCCCAAGTGCCGGGTCGTAAGCCTGCAACGACTCGGGACTATTCCTTCCATTGTAGAAGAAATTATATCGATTGCGCTGAAGCGACTTTGAAAACCTCAATCATAATATTGGTTATTTGATAACCATAATAAAAATCCAACCGTGTTTGGCTATTAAAGATTTGAATAATATAACCTGGTTTGAAAACCGATTCCTGCCATATAAGCCGGTATATCCATGCACTTATGATACATGCTATGATGATGTAATGATGATGTATGATGCAATATATGATGATGTATATGTATGATCAAGAGGGTTTAAGCTATGGTTCGGATACGACCAGAGTCCCCAAGTAGTCATAATTGTGGCATTGCACCGATCAAGAGGTGTAGCTATGGTTCGAATACGACCAAGCCCCAAGTGATTTCCCTAGTGCACTTATGCCTATCAAGAGGTGCAACTATGGTTTGAACCCATAGCCCCCAAGTGATTTCCCTGATGGCCTTATGCCTATCAAGAGGTGTAACTATGGTTCGGATACGACTAAGCCCCCAAGTGATTTCCCTGGTGCCCTTATGCTTATCAAGAGGTGTGACTATGGTTCGGATATGACCAGAGCCCCCAAATGATTTCCCTAGTGGCCTTAAGCCTATCAAGAGGTGTGACTATGGTTAGAACATAGCCCCCAAGTGATATTGTGAGCTGTGCTCAAGGGATACCCATGTTTGAGTTGTGCTGTGCAACAGACTCTCTTTGGCCCCTTATGCTAATATTGGCTTGATAGCCGGATTACCGAAGTAAGCAGAGTTGTGCTCTTATGATAATATTGGCTTGATAGCCGGAATCAAGAGGGTAGTAATGCTATGTTCTCTTTGGTGAATACACCTATGTTTGAATAGGAAGCCCCCAAATGATATTGCGAGCTGTGCTCAAGGGGCACCTATGTTTGAGCTGTGCCTTTGCAACAGACTCTCTTTGGTCCCTTTAATTTTTTGCAAGAGATAAATTCTTCTTGAATCGGATATTGAGAGCGTCAGAGCTTTGCAAGAGATAGTTTCCTCTTTAAACCGGATTTGAACCAGATACTAAGGGCTTCAACGCTGTGTGGGAAACGGGGTTTCCCTTAAACCGAACTATAAACCAGAAGCATCATTGTGAGCCGGAATATTTCTGACGGCCTTTAAATTTTCATCAATATAATAGTAACCTCTAGGACCGGGTTATCTTTCCCTTCAACATCCTGGTGCACTTGAATTTGCTGAAAACTGGCAAGACTTGCTGAATCATATCATCGTATCCCCCCAGTCTTAAGATGACTCAAGGAGTTGTCTTGAGATTCTCCGTATTTGACCATAGCAGAAGGTATATATCATTGGTGTTGATAACGCAATGTGAATCCACTGAAGGTTGAGGTAACTCGGCGGGTTATAAATGATCCCATTGGAATTGCGTCAGTAACCCAGCCAGTGGGTCATCCACGCTGATTGTTGAAAGTACCCAAACTGCAGTGGCAATGATTTGTACTCCAATTCACTGAGCCATCCTCTGGAAGCTGATAATATATTATGATCTGCTCCAGATTTGTGGAAATAGACCGGATTGAGGGGCGACAACTTGCACATGTTTGTTGATAACTTTTCTGACCGGGTATTATCCTTGATGTATTGACGGAAATCAGTCTGCAAGGGTAGCGACTCTAAGCACTTCTGTTGAGCGAAACATCACAGATAAATGTCAGTGCAAAACGACGATGTCATGCACTCCGTATCCATGGTATAACTCCTCTTTAGCGATGAATAACTGTCCTGATACATTTGAATGACAGATGAACTTGTTGTCTCCACCGCAAATAATGAACCATTGTCCTGTGTATAAAAAGATTAAAAGGAGAATAATTGTTCTCGAAGAAATTAAACCTGCATTGGTAACATAAATAAAGTGGACAGCACCTGGCATTTCCCTGGGATGTCGAACCAATCATATATGCTGGTGGTGATATGCAGAGGCTGCAGCGGTTCAGAACAGACCCACCGAGTCATGGCCCCCCCCTTTTTTTTAAAATCAAGAGGCCTGATGCCTATCTCTGTATCCACCGGGCCAAACTTCTCCTCATTTTTTCATCAATCTGCAAGGGAATGTACGGGCGCAACCCGTGTGATAGGACGACCGGAGCAGGGACACAGCGGGGCTACAAAAATGGTGGCTCATGAAGGTGACAAGAACGGCGGCTCGGCAACGGCCGACAAGTTGGAGGCACAAACCGGCGATGGCGGGGATGCGATGGTTTAAACCGGCAGGTCGTAGGCGCAAACTGGCTGGCGGGTCGTAGTCACAACAGCAGAGGCGATTTATTGCGGTGATTTGGTGACGGCGACTTAGCGCAAAGCCGCGGGGGCAAAGTGGAACATGCGGTGACTCGAACCGGAGGCCCGCGGGCGTGCAGCCCGAGCAGAGGTCGGGCGAGGATGAATCGGAATCAGACGGTCATAGCCGAGGCATCAAGCCGGCAGGGTAGTTTAGCAAGTCTGCGAGTGCGGTGGCCCATGGCGGCGTGTAACACCCCAGATGTAATTTACCTTATATGTATCCAAACTCTTGCCATTTCCGGCACTAAGTTATTTTATTTCCTCGTTGTCGGGTTTTTTTTCTTCATGTGTTTTGTCTTTGTCATGCATCTCATATCATGTCATCACGTGCGTTGTATTTGCATACGTGTTTGTCTCATGCATCCGAGCATTTTCCCTGTTGTCCGTTTTGCATTCCGGCGCTCCTATGTCCTCCGGTGGTCCTTTCTACCTCTTTTCATGTGTGGGTGTTAAATGTTTTCGGATTGGACCGAGACTTGTCAGCGGCCTTGGTTTACTACCGGTAGACCGCCTGTCAAGTTTCGTATCACTTGGACTTCGTTTGATACTCCAACGGTTAACCGAGGGACCAAAAAGGCCTTGTGTGTGTTGCAGCCCAACACCCTTCCAAACTGGCCCAAAACCCACCTAAACCTCTCCCATCATCTAGAGCGTTCGATCACGATCGCGTGCCTGCAAACCGCACCTCATTTGGAGCTTCCTAGCTCCTCCTACCTCTATATAAAGGCCTTTCCCCGAAATTCTCGGATATCTTCTTCCCCAAACCGTAAAAAATCGCCTCGCGCCGCGCCGGACACCTCTCCGCCGCCGCCCGCAGCCAACCGGGGGCCGCCACGTGGCGCACCGCCACCCGCAGCCACGCCGGCCCGCTCGGCCCGCCGCAGGCCCCCTCCTCCACCGCCCGGGCCAGAGGCGCCCCACGCCCTTCCTCCGCAGCGCCGCCCGTGCCCTGGCCGCGACGACGCCCCGCCGCCATCCCGATCCGCCGCCGCCGCCCAGCCGCACGCCGCCGCCGTCCTGGTCCGCCGCGCCGCCTCGTCGTCGGTGGGTCGCCGCCCCGAGCAGCCGCCTCGCCGCGCCGTCGCAGGAGGTTGCCGGCGACGCCCCCAACTCCGGCCGGTCCCTCCTCTCCGGCGAGTTCGACGCCCCCAACTCCGGCCGGTCATCTTTGGAGTGCGCGTGCTACAGTGACGGGAACCCTAGATCTGGATCCAAAATGACGGTTGACTTTTTCCTCCCGAAACCCTAACTTTTCGCATTCTTTGACATGCCATAACTCTGTCATCGTAGCTCCGATTCGTGCGTGTAGCATACCAAAATGTTCTTCTCGACGAGTACATCATTTCATCTCATTGAATCATTTTTATTTGAGCTCATCTTGATGCCCGAAATGCTGTTGGAAGAGGGCTATGTGATGATTTTGTCAGATCTGATTCAGCAAATGGCCTTTTGTCATTTTTTCCATGATTAATGTGTGCATGCTATGATTCTGAGCTCTACATGTGTTTTCTAGAATGCCGTGTTATCTTTACAGAGGTGCTTTCCATGTATTTTTGTGATCTTCGTGGTGACTAGCACAAGCATGCAAAGTAGCATAATCGTTGATGCTGATTTCAGGGACTTAGAATTTCACTAAGTCCTTGTCCTGATTTTGTTGTTATGCCATATGTTCATGTTGTTTCCTAGTGATCCGTGCCTCTTTTGAGGATGATCAGTAAGGATGTTTTGTTAATATTGTGGTGCTCTATCCATACATGTCTTTGTTTGCATTTATGGCGCATCCTAGCTTGAGTCAATCGAGCTGTACTTTTGCTATAAAATGATCCTGGCAGACTATTGACATGTTTAGCTATTTTGCTGAGGATGTTGCTATTGATCCGTGCATGCTATGATGTTGTTCTTGCCATGTCTAGATTCTATGCCATGTCTTCTTGATGGGTGTATGCTTAGATTGTCATTCCATGCTCTGTAGTGAGTGCATCGAGCTCGTAAACATGTCTACTCGTTAACTGTTTTGCATGCTCCAGTTTTTCACTAAGTCTGAATCTGTTTATATTTTTGCTATGTTCACATGCTTGCAATTGTATTTTCCGATCCCTTTTGGCTCAAGGTCACTAAGGGACTTTTGTTAAGTGCTTTGAGTAGCTTCATGCCATGCCTTGCGTTGCCATGTTATATTCCTGTAGCATGTAGTTTTCATGCTCTAAAGTTTGCTTCCTGATGATAAATTCCAGACTTGTGTTAATTTCACTAAGTCTGAAACCTGTTATCATTTGCACTTTTGCCATGCTTGTTTGAACATGTTAATGGATGAATTAGCCATAGCTCAGTGTTCATCTTTTGTCAAGCTTCATGAGTGGATCCCTGCTATGTATTTTGTTGTCATGTTTGAGTGCTGTAGCATATTTATCTTGATGCATTTAGATGGCTACTTGCTGATTATCGCAGACCGTTGTCATATTTGTTTTGCTTGCCATTTCCAAACCGTGCATCCGATTCCGGTGATCTTTATATCGATTTCGACCGAAATCACCTCACCTTTCCAGTGGAACTCTTGGATTTCCAAGTTGAGGCCAGGTTCATTCATTCCTTTCCAAATCTTGCATATGCATCACATATCGCATCCCGCATATCATACCATGTTTGCATCATGTTGTTTGAGCATTGCACGTGGTTGATTGTGTTCATTTGTGCTTGTTGTTCTTGTTTGGGTAGATCCGGGAGACGAGTTCGTGAACGAGGAGCCCGTTGAGTTCGCCTACGAGGATCAAGGCAACTCTGAGTACTTTGCAGGCAAGATGACCATACCCTCGAAATCACTTCTATCTTTGCTTGCTAGATGATCGCTCTTTTGATATGCCTATGCTACGATACCTACCACTTGCTTATCATGCCTCCCATATTGCCATGACCAGCCTCTAACCCACCATGTCCTAGCAAACCATTTCTTGGCTATGTTACCGCTTTGCTCAGCCCCTCTTAAAGCGTTGCTAGTTGCAGGTGAAGCTTGGAGATCGTTCCTTGTTGGAACATTGTTTATTGTTGGGATATCACAATATTATCCTGTTTATCTGAATGCACCTATATACTTGGTAAAGGGTGGAAGGCTCGGCCTTATGCCTAGTGTTTTGTTCCACTCTTGCCACCCTAGTTTCCGTCATATCGGTGTTATGTTCTCGGATTTTGCGTTCCTTACACGGTTGGGTTATAATGGGAATCCCTTGCCAGTTCGCCTTGAATAAAACTCTTCCAGCAATGCCCAACATTGGTTTTACCATTCGCCACCTAGCCTTTTTCCCTTGGGTTTCGCGGACTCAAGGGTCATCTTTATTTTAACCCCCCGGGCCAGTGCTTCTCTAAGTGTTGGTCCAACTGAGCGATGTCCGGGGCTACCAGGGGCAACTCTGGGCTGGCCTACCCGACGCCTGGCTCATCTGAGTGTGCCCTGAGAACGAGATATGTGCAGTTCCTATCGGGATTTGTCGGCACATTCGGGCAGTGTTGCTGGACTTGTTTTATCATTGTCGAGGATGTCTTGTAACCGGGATGCCGAGTCTGATCGGATTGTCTTGGGAGAAGGAATATCCTTCGTTGACCGTGAGAGCTTGTGATGGGCTAAGTTGGGACTCTCCTGCAGGGATTTGAACTTTCGAAAGTCGTGCCCATGGTTATGGGAAGATGGGAATTTGTTAATGTCCGGTTGTGGATAACATGAAACTTAACTTAATTAAAATGCACCAACTGCGTGCGTAACCGTGATGGTCTCTTCTCGGCGGAGTCCGGGAAGTGAACACGGTGTTGGAGTAATGCTTGACGTAGGTTGTTCTAGGATCACTTCTTGATCATAGTTGTTCGTCCGTGCTTTTGCCTTCTCTTCTCGCTCTCTTTTGCAATTATGTTAGCCACCATATATGCTAGTCGCTTGATGCAGCTACACATCATACCTTGCCTTACCTTTAAGCTTAAAGAGTGTTGATCGCGAGGGTGTGAGATTGCTGAGTCCCCGTGACTCACAGATTCCTTCCAAAACCATATGCAGGGACCGATGATACCGTTCCGGATGACATGACCGAGCTCAAGTGGGAGTTCGATGAAGACTCTCATCGTTACCATGTGTCTTTCCCAGATGATCAGTAGTGGTGCCTAGTTGGGGCAATCGGGGATTTTGTCGCATTTGGGGGTTGATCTTTATTTTGGTACCGTAGTCGGACCATGAGTGAGTTGGATGAATGTAATGACTTATTTATGTATTTGTGTGACGTGGCGAGTGTAAGCCAACTATGTATCTTTCCCCATTATTTATTTACATGGGTTGTTGTGAAGATTACCTCACTTGCGACATTGCTTTCAATGCGGTTATGCCTCTAAGTCGTGCTTCGACACGTAGGAGATATAGCCGCATCGAGGGCGTTACAAGTTGGTATCAGAGCTGACCCTCGCGGTTACACGGATGGTTGCGGACAGGTGCGTGATCATGTTGTTCATGATGTTTGTGACCCATCGTGGCACCCGGCATGGCACATGTACCAGACTGGATGCACAGACGTATGTGCCAAGAGGGAACGTTCCTGTGGCCCAACGAGGACGTCGGTTCCTCTGAGTGGGTGTGTATGTGATAGCCTGGCTTATTAGGGATGATAGACTACTCATATCAATAATTCTTTTCCGGGAGCCCATTCGGACAGAATTCCAAAGTTAAGCGTGCTCAGCTTGGAGTAGTGTCAGGATGGGTGACCGACCGGGAAGTTGCTCCCGGGTGCGCATGAGTGAGGACAAAGTGCACAGAAAAGACTAGTATTGATCTGTGGGGCCAGTCTAGATCCCGCCAGGAGTAACGACCACCGGCGGGTGTGTCCGGGGAGTTACAAGTTGGTAATCAGAGCCTTCCCCGACCTTAGGAGCCCCCTGCTTGATCGAATCGTTGGCATTGTTGAGTCTAGAAAAATGTTTTGAGTCATTTAGGAATTATATATCGGAGAGTTAGGAATTCTTTTTACTCCCCAGTCCCTTCATCGCTCTGGTGAGGCATCCTGATGTAGAGTTTTGACTCTTCTCTTCTCAAATTTCACTAAATTTTTTTTAGGATCACGCGGGTATCTTGGAATCGTTCCGATAGTTTTGTGACCAGAACATTGTTCTTGGTGCCTCCTGTCATTTAGGGGTTGTGGCAGTGTTCCGGGGAGTTGAGCTCCGAGGTGTTGTCATCACAATTTTATCGTTGAGATTCTGGAATACCTGAGTTTCGCCGACATCGAAAATCTCTTTTATGCAATTGTTGGTGAGATAACCTCGACGCCACCCAGTACTGGGGCGGGAGTTCAGGAGTATTGCCATAACTTGTATAACAGATGCTTTTCGAAGGTTGAGGTAAATGATTTCCGAAGGTTTCTTGGTTATGTGTTGAAGGATGGATACAGCTGGATGTAGGATTTGCTAGCTTTGGGTGAGATATTATGCCCCCCTGTATCCCCAACACCTGATTGCATAACCGGAAAGGTTCTGGAGTTTCATAGGTGGGAATTCTTGTAGCTCTAGTTCTTCTTCCACGGATATTTGGTTTGGGATTGGGTAATCCTCACCAAGTATTTGCTCTTGTCCGTACCTTGTTGTTTTATTCTTCTACCTCAATTCTAAGTGGCTTCTCAATTTATGGAAATGTGACCATTTCAATTGGAATGCATTCGTTCATTTTGTTCGGATGTGAAGACTTTATGTTGCAATTTCAATCCGTTCGATTCAGCTTGAATATTTGCCTGTCAATATGCTAATGGATGTCACCCTCTTCAGGATGGCTCCTCCAACGTGCATAACTCCGAATCCTGATCCGCCGCCACCCCCTCCACCTCCGGAGGCATGGCAAGCTGTGTTGGCCGCTACCAATGCAAACACGCAGCTGATCATGCAAATTCTTCAAGAGCGCAACCAAGGGAATCATGGCCATGCCAACAATCAGAATCAGTTTGCTACACTCAACCAGTTCCTTGCTAACCAGCCAAAGACCTTCAGCAGTTGTGTTGAGGCAACAGACGCTGATGATTGGCTCATGGACATATGCAAGCATTTCGAGTGCAGCAACATCAGGCCTGAGGACTTCGTCAAGTTCGCCTCCTTCCAACTCAAAGACCAAGCTGTAGAATGGTTTCAGCAGTACAAAGATTCCAGAGGAGGCCGTGTGATTACCTGGGATGAATTCCGTCAAGACTTCAAAGCTCATCATATTCCTAAGAGTGTGGTTGAGAGCAAGCGTGAGGAATTCCGCAACCTGAAGCAAGGCACTATGTCTGTTTACCAGTACAACATCATGTTTCAGAAGCTCGCCCGTTTCGCTAAGCAAGACGTCCCTGACGAGAAGAGCATGATATACCAGTTCAGGGGTGGTCTCAAAGAAGAACTCCAGCTAGCTCTCGTCCTCTTTGAGCCAAAGAAGTACGATGAGTTTTACAACATGGCAATGAAGCAAGAGGCTGCCCAACTGAAGTGCGATGCTTCCAAGAAGCGAGTCAGAGATGTGACTTCTTCTTCCTCAACTCAAGTGGTTTCTAAGCAGCAAAAGTATTGGTTGCCTCCTCCTCCGTTCCGTCAGCCTTATCAGCAGAAGAGCAAAGGTGGCAATGGATCTTCCCACCCACCCAACCCAGGCTTTCAGAACAAGACTTCGTCTCAAGCTCCAAGATCAAGTGCTCCGTATCACCGTCCGCTCTCGGAGGTCACGTGCAACAAGTGCCAACAGAAGGGTCACTATGCCAACAAATGCTTCAATCAGAGGCGTCTTCCTCCTCCTCCCGTGAGATCGGCAAGTACCGCAGTGGTCAAGCATAACTCCAAGTCTGCTAAGGTCAACTTGATGAATGCAGCTCAGGCAGAGGACTCGTCAGATATCATCATGGGTAACCTTCCTGTTAACGATATTCCTGCAAAAGTTCTTTTTGACACTGGTGCATCACATTGTTTCATCTCGAGACCATTTGTTTCTAAGCATGAGTTGCCTTTACAAGAATTGCCTAGGCAGTTATCAGTTGTTTCTCCGGGTAAATTCATGAATGCAAGCACTATGGCCCCGGATGTTACTATCACGTTGGGCGACTATAAGTTTCTATCGTCTCAAGTGGTCCTTGGTAACTCGGATATTAATCTTATTCTTGGTATGGACTGGCTTTCTAAGCACAAGGCTCAGCTTGATTGTGCTGCCAGGCAGATTCAATTGACTCATTCGTCCGAGGATGTAATTGTCTTTGCCGCAAGGGATGATACCATTCGTCTGTATTCTCTCAATGAGAAGGATGAGATGGAGGGCATCTCGCAAATTCCAGTCGTTTGCGAATATCAAGACATCTTTCCAGAAGAGCTTCCAGGAATGCCTCCGCACCGACAAGTTGAATTTGTCATCGATTTTGAGCCTGGCACATAACCTGTTTGCAAACGTCCTTACAAGCTGGGACCTAAAGAGTTGAAGGAGCTGAAGAAGCAACTCGATGAACAAGAGCGTATGGGTCTCATCCGACCTAGTTCTTCTCCGTGGGGTTGTGGAGTTCTTTTTGTGAAGAAGAATGATGGAACAGACCGACTTTGTGTTGACTACCGTCCATTGAACAAGAAGACTATAAAGAACAAGTACCTACTTCCCAACATCAACGAGCTGTTTGAACAACTCAAAGGTGCTCAAGTATTCTCCAAGCTTGATCTCCGTATGGGCTATCACCAGATTCGAATTCGTGAGCAAGATATCCGCAAGACAGCATTCAGAACAAGCTATGGTTCATATGAATACACTGTCATGTCCTTTGGCCTTGTCAACGCTCCTTCGAATTTCTCTCGCATGATGAACTTCATCTTCAACCCCTACACAAATGACTTCGTCTTGGTCTACCTCGATGACATTTTGGTCTTTTCCGAGAACAAGGAAGATCATGCCAAGCACTTGCATTTGGTGCTGGATAAGCTCAGAGAACATCAGTTCTACGCCAAGTTTTCAAAGTGCGAGTTTTGGCTCGATGAGGTTCTCTACCTTGGGCATATCATCTCTGCCAAGGGCATAGCGGTGAATCCTGAGAAGGTGTCTGCAATTGTGAATTGGGAACCACCTCAGAACATGAAGCAACTCCGCAGCTTCCTTGGGCTCGCAAGCTATTGTCAAAGATTCGTTGAGAACTTTTCAAAGATTGTGAAGCCTCTTTCAAACCTTCTCTAGAAGCACGTGAAGTACATTTGGTCTCCTGAATGTGACATCGCTTTCAACACCCTGAAAAGAGAAATTAGTCACTGCTCCAGTTCTGACTCCTCCTGATGAATCCAAACCGTTCGAGGTCTTTTGTGATGCCTCTCTTCAAGGTCTTGGTGCAGTGTTGATGCAAGAGAAGAAAGTTGTGACCTATACTTCTCGCCAGTTGAAGCCCAATGAAAAGAATTACCCCACTCACGACCTCGAGCTGGCGGCAGTTGTGCATGCCCTTTTAACTTGGAGACATCTCTTATTGGGACGAAAAGTGGACATCTTCACTGACCACAAGAGTCTCAAGTACATCTGCATCCAGCCTAATCTCAACCTCAGGTAGACTCATTGGGTCGAAATGATTCAAGAGTATAATCCGAGTATCGAATATACTCCAGGCAAGGCCAATGTAATTGCTGACACATTGAGCAGGAAGGCTTACTGCAACAGTTTGATTCTCAAGCCTTACCAACCCGAGCTTTGTGAAGCTTTCCGCAAACTCAATCTTCAAGTTGTTCCTCAAGGTTTCCTCGCCAACCTTCAAGTCTCTCCTACTTTGGAAGATCAGATTCGTGAGGCTCAACTTCTTGATGCTATGGTGAAGAAGGTGAAGATTGGGATTGCCAAGAGTCAACCCAAGTACAAATGCTATCGTCTTGATGACAAGGATACTCTATTCTTCGAGGATCGCATTGTTGTGCCTAAAGGTGACCTTCGTAAAGTCATTATGAACGAGGCTCACAATTCACTCCTCTCTATCCACCCTGGAAGTACGAAGATGTACCATGACCTCAAGCAGTCATACTGGTGGACTCGAATGAAGCTCGAGATTGCTCAGTTCGTGAATGAATGTGATGTCTGCAGAAGAGTGAAGGTAGAACACCAACGACCAGCTGGTCTCCTCCAACCTCTTACCATTCCAGAATGGAAGTTTGACCACATTGAGATGGACTTCGTGACGGGATTCCCAAAGTCCAAGCGTGGCAATGATGCTATATTCGTTGTCATCGACAAACTCACTAAAGTGGCTCATTTCCTTCCTATCAAAGAATCCATCACAGCAGCTCAATTGGCAGAGCTATATACCTCCCGGATTGTCTCTCTACACGGCATTCCGCAGTTAATCTCTTCATATCGTGGCAGCATCTTCACCTCGAAGTTTTGGGATTCTTTTCAGAAGGCCATGGGCACCAACATCCGTTTCAACACAGCTTTTCATCCTCAAACTAGCGGCCAAGTCGAGCGTGTCAATCAGATTCTTGAAGATATGCTCAGGGCTTGCGTTATCTCTTTCGGTATGAAGTGGGAAGATTGCCTTCCATATGCCGAGTTCTCCTACAACAACAGCTTTCAAGCGAGTTCGGGCAAGGCCCCATTTGAAATTCTCTATGGTAGGAAGTGTCGTACTCCTCTTAACTGGTCAAAGACTGGTGAACGTCAACTCCTTGGAAATGACTTGATCACAGAGGCAGAGGAAATGTGCAAAGTCATTCATGATAATCTCAAAGCAGCACAATCGCGCCAGAAGAGCTACTATGATAGTAAGCATCGTGATTTGGCTTTCGAGATCGGAGACCATGTTTACCTCCACGTCTCTCCAATGAAAGGTACTCGTTGCTTCGGTATCAAAGGGAAGCTTGCCCCTAGATACATGAGTCCTTTCAAGATCGTCAGCAAGAGAGGCGATCTCGCCTATCAACTTGAGCTTCCCTCCAACTTTGCAAATGTGCACGACGTGTTTCATGTCTCTCAACTCCGCAAGTGTTTCAAGACCCCTGTCCGCACCGTCAACTTCGAAGACATTGATCTCCAAGAAGACCTTTCTTATCGTGAGCACCCAGTTGCAATTCTTGAAGAAACTGAGCGCAAGACTCGCAACAAGTCAATCAAATTCCTCAAAGTCAAGTGGTCACATCACTCCGACCGTGAAGCCACCTGGGAACGCGAGGACCACCTCCGTTCTGAGTACCCGGAGTTTTTCCAGTCCTAGATCTCGGGACGAGATCCTTTCATAGTGGTGGAGTGTTGTAACACCCCGGATGTAATTTACCTTATATGTATCCAAACTCTTGCCGTTTCCGGCACTAAGTTATTTTATTTCCTCGTTGTCGGGTTTTTGTCTCCGTGTGTTTTGTCTTTGTCATGCATCTCATATCATGTCATCATGTGCATTGTATTTGCATACGTGTTCGTCTCATGCATCCGAGCATTTTCCCCGTTGTCCGTTTTGCATTCCGGCGCTCCTATGTCCTCCGGTGGTCCTTTCTACCTCTTTTCATGTGTGGGCGTTAAACGTTTTCGGATTGGACCGAGACTTGTCATGCGGCCTTGGTTTACTACCGGTAGACCGCCTGTCAAGTTTCGTATCACTTGGACTTCGTTTGATACTCCAACGGTTAACCGAGGGACCGAAAAGGCCTCATGTGTGTTGCAGCGCAACACCCTTCCAAACTGGTCCAAAACCCACCTAAACCTCTCCCATCATCTAGAGCGTTCGATCACGATCGCGTGGCCGCAAACCGCACCTCATTTGGAGCTTCCTAGCTCCTCCTGCCTCTATAGAAAGGCCTCTCCCTGAAATTCCCGGATCTCTTATTCCCCAAACCCTAAAAAATCGCCTCGCGCCGCGCCGGACGTGTCCGTCCGTGCCGGACACCTCCCCGCCGCCGCCCGCAGCCAACCGGGGGCCGCCACGTGGCGCGCCGCCGCCCGCAGCCACGCCGGCCCGCTCGGCCCGCCGCAGGCCCCCTCCTCCATCGCCCGGGCCAGAGGCGCCCCACGCCCTTCCTCCGCAGCGCTGCCCGCGCCCTGGCCGCGACGACGCCCCGCCGCCGTCCTGATCCGCCACCGCTGTCCCGATCCACCGGCGCTGCCCAGCCGCACGCCGCCGCCGTCCCGGTCCGCCACGCCGCCTCATCATCGGTGGGTCGCCGCCCCGAGCCGCCGCACCGCCGCAGGAGGTCGCCGGCGACGCCCCCAACTCTGGCCAGTGCCTCCTCTCCAGCGAGTTCGACGCCCCCAACTCCGGTCGGTCATCCTCGGAGTGCGCGTGCTACAGTGACCGCGAACCCTAGATCTGGATCCAAAATGACGGTTGACTTTTTCCTCCCGAAACCCTAACTTTTCGCATTCTTCGATATGCCATAACTCTATCATCGTAGCTCCGATTCGTGCATGTAGCATATCAAAATGTTTGACTCGACGAGTACATCATTTCATCTCATTGCATCATTTTTTATTTGAGCTCATCTTGATGCCCGAAATGCCGTTGGAAGAGGGCTATGTGATGATTTTGTCAGATCTGATTCAGTAAATGGCGTTTTGTCATTTTTGCCATTATTAATGTGTGCATGCTATGATCCTGAGCTCTACATGTGTTTTGTAGAATGCCATGTTATATTTACAGAGGTGCTTGTCATGTATTTTTGTGATCTTCATGGTGACTAGCACAAGCATGCAAAGTAGCGTAATCGTTGATGCTGATTTCAGGGACTTAGAATTTCACTAAGTCCTTGACCTGATTTTGTTGTTATGCCATATGTTCATGTTGTTTCCTAGTGATCCGTGCCTCTTTTGAGGATGATCAGTAAGGATGTTTTGTTAATATTGTGGTGCTATATCCATCCATGTCTTTGTTTGCATTTATGGAGCATCCTAGCTTGAGTCAATCGAGCTCTACTTTTGCTATAAAATGATCCTGGCAGACTATTGACATGTTTAGCGATTTTGCCGAGGATGTTGCTATTGATCCGTGCATGCTATGATGTTGTTCTTGCCATGTCTAGCTTCTATGCCATGTATTCTTGATGGGTGTATGCTTAGATTGTCATTCCATGCTCTGTAGTGAGTGCATCGAGCTCGTAAACATGCCTACTCGTTAACTATTTTGCATGCTCCAGTTTTTCACTAAGTCTGAATCTGTTTATGTTTTTGCTATGTTCACATGCTTGCAATTGTATTTTATGATCCCTTTTGGCTCAAGGTCACTAAGGGACTTTTGTTAAGTGCTTTGAGTAGCTTCATGCCATGCCTTGTGTTGCCATGTTATATTCTTATAGCATGTAGTTTTCATGCTCTAAAGTTTGCTTCTCGATGATAAATTCCAGACTTGTGTTAATTTCACTAAGTCTGAAACCTGTTATCATTTGCACTTTTGCCATGCTTGTTTGAACATGTTAATGGATGAATTAGCCGTAGCTCAGTGTTCATCTTTTGTCAAGCTTCATGAGTGGATCCCTGCCATGTATTTTGTTGTCATGTTTGAGTGCTGTAGCATATTTATCTTGATGCATTTAGATGGCTACTTGCTGATTATCACAGACCGTTGTCATATTTGTTTTGCTTGCCATTTCCAAACCGTGCATCCGATTCCGGTGATCTTTATATCGATTTCGACCAAAATCACCTCACCTTTCCAGTGGAACTCTTGGATTTCCAAGTTGAGGCCAGGTTCATTCATTCCTTTCCAAATCTCGCATATGCATCACATATCGCATCTCGCATATCATACCATGTTTGCATCATGTTGTTTGAGCATTGCACGTGGTTGATTGTGTTCCTTTGTGCTTGTTGTTCTTGTTTGGGTAGAGCCGGGAGACGAGTTTGTGAACGAGGAGCCCGTTGAGTTCGCCTACGAGGATCAAGGCAACTCTAAGTACTTTGCAGGCAAGATGACCATACCCTCGAAATCACTTCTATCTTTGCTTGCTAGATGCTCGCTCTTTTGATATGCCTATGCTACGATACCTACCACTTGCTTATCATGCCTCCCATATTGCCATGACCAGCCTCTAACCCACCATGTCCTAGCAAACCATTTCTTGGCTATGTTAGCGCTTTGCTCAGCCCCTCTTAAAGCGTTGCTAGTTGCAGGTGAAGCTTGGAGATCATTCCTTGTTGGAACATTGTTTATTGTTGGGATATCACAATATTATCTTGTTTATCTGAATGCACCTATATACTTGGTAAAGGGTGGAAGGCTCGGCCTTATGCCTAGTGTTTTGTTCCACTCTTGCCGCCCTAGTTTCCGTCATATCAGTGTTATGTTCCCGGATTTTGCATTCCTTACACGGTTGGGTTATAATGGGAACCCCTTGACAGTTCGCCTTGAATAAAACTCTTCCAGCGATGCCCAACATTGGTTTTACCATTCGCCACCTAGCCTTTTTCCCTTGGGTTTCACGGACTCAAGGGTCATCTTTATTTTAACCCCCCGGGCCAGTGCTTCTCTAAGTGTTGGTCCAACTGAGCGATGTCCGGGGCTACCAGGGGCAACTCTGGGCTGGCCTACCCGATGTCTCGCTCATCTGAGTGTGCCCTGAGAACGAGATATGTGCAGCTCCTATCGGGATTTGTCGGCACATTTGGGCGGTGTTGCTGGACTTGTTTTACCATTGTCGAGGATGTCTTGTAACCGACATGCCGAGTCTGATCGGATTGTCTTGGGAGAAGGAATATCCTTCGTTGACCGTGAGAGCTTGTGATGGGATAAGGTGGGACTCCCTTGCAGGGATTTGAACTTTCGAAAGCCATGCCCGCGGTTATGGGAAGATGGGAATTTGTTAATGTCCGGTTGTAGATAACATGAAACTTAACTTAATTAAAATGCACCAACCGCGTGCGTAACCGTGATGGTCTCTTCTCGGCAGAGTCCGAGAAGTGAACACGGTGTTGGAGTAATGCTTGACATAGGTTGTTCTAGGATCACTTCTTGATCATAGTTGTTCCTTCGTGCTTTTGCCTTTTCTTCTTGCTCTCTTTTGCGATTATGTTAGCCACCATATATGCTAGTCGCTTGCTGCAGCTCCACATCATACCTTGCCTTACCTTTAAGCTTAAATAGTCTTGATCGCGAGGGTGTGAGATTGCTGAGTCCCCGTGACTAACAGATTCCTTCCAAAACCAGATGCAGGGACCGATGATACCGTTCCAGATGACATGAACAAGCTCAAGTGGGAGTTTGATGAAGACTCTCGTTGTTACTATGTGTCTTTCCCAGATGATTAGTAGTGGTGCCCAGTTGGGGCGATCGGGGATTTTGTCGCATTTGGGGGTTGATCTTTATTTTGGTACCGTAGTCGGACCATGAGTGAATTGGATGAATGTAATGACTTATTTATGTATTTGTGTGACATGGCGAGTGTAAGCCAACTATGTACCTTTCCCCTTTATTTATTTACATGGGTTGTTGTGAAGATTACCTCACTTGCGACATTGCTTTCAATGCGATTATGCCTCTAAGTCGTGCTTCAACACGTAGGAGATATAGCCGCATCGAAGACGTTACACGGCGGCTTGGAGAGAGGCCGCGGCAGAGGCGTCGAACCGGCAAGGCGGCTCAAAGCAGCAGGGCAGGTCCAGGCAGCGGGGCGAGTCTGCGGTGGCCCGACGGCGATTTAACGAGGCCGGGTTCTGGTTGGAACCGAAGATATGGCGACTCAGGGCGGTCTTCCGTGGTCCGGAGGCAAGGCACGACGGCTCTCAAGGTGGACAGAAACGGTGCCTCACGTGCAGCAACTCGGATGGGCGCAAAGCGGCCATTGATCCGGCGTTAGAGACAGGTTGGATGTCATGATGCAGATGAGGCTGGAGGGGCCTACCCGGGCGTGCGGCGGCAGAGGCAGCGGGGCGGCTCAAAGGCGACTCAGAGGAGCAGCGGATTCAGCTGGAGGCGAGGACATCTCGGTTGGCGGTTTGCAAACTTGGTTTGGAGCAATACGGTGCAACAGGGCCGGTTTACAGGCGAGAAGAAGCTCGGGTGGCTTAGTGCGGTCCGGAGGCGCACCATCAGGGGCATCTTAGGTTGAGCGAAGGCGGTTTGGACGCTGAAGAAAGGTGGTTCCTCGAGGCCGTCTTGAGGCCATGGTGGTGATCAACTGGCCACTGAAACGGGTTGAAGCCCGTCGATTTAAGGCTACCCGTCAAGACAAGGCTGAGCTCAGCAACGGTGACTCAAGCGCGATGATGAGGCATGAGGCAGCGGGTCAAAGCACAAGCGGCCGCAAAAGCAACTTCAGCATAGGAGGTGCCGGGCGGAGCTGGAAGCGATTCGGGCGCGAGAGGCCGGCTCTCCGCGAAAGACTAGCGCACGCGGGCGGGTTGCGACCGGGCCGGATCAGCGAGACGTGGTAATGGACGCAGCTGCAGCATAGGAGGCGCCGGGCGGAGCTGGCGGGACGGCGCGGGAGGCCAGCCGGAGTGGCTCGAAACCGCAGTGGCTTGTGGTAGTGTGGAGATACACACGGCGAAGACAGCGTTGCCCGGTGGTTTAACAGCAGAGGTGAGGTGGAGGTGGAGGCGCGGCCCCGGCGGATGTACGCCTGCGCGGGCGAAGAGGAGCCGAGGTGGCGAAGTGAGGCTGCGAGACGAGCCACAGGTGTGATCGCAGTAAACCGGCAACTGAAGGACGTGCCGGAACTAGCCGGTGCAGCGACTCGGTTTGGGCACGCGGGTGGCGGGCGGAGCGAGCTGGGCGAGGGCCTCGGAGGCGGTTTGTTGGGCGGCGCGTCAAAGGGCGGACGGCAACCATAACTCTGATTGCGGGCTGAGACGTGGGCGGCTCAGGAAGGTGGTCAACAGGGCGGGTCAACCGAGGCGTTCGAGTCTGTGGGTAAGTCGCTTTAGTGGGAGTCCTTTGGAATTGATCTGGCCTCCACGCTCAAAGTAGTAAGGCTGCTCCCAATGCATGGGTGCTTAGATAAGGTGCTAAGCACATTAAATAGCTTAGCAACTATACTCCCCAATGCATAGGTGCTTAGCTTATGGTTGCTAAGCTTGCTTTATTTAATGATTTAGCAACTAAAGCTCTTCATGTATTGGTGGGTTTATTTCCTTTAAATGTTTTGCCTAGGTTCACGCGCTTAGCATTGTTTCTTCCTAGGGTCACAACATTCATCTCTCTCCTCTTAAATAACATGCTACATTAGATTTTTTGTCTACGTGGAAGGCTTAGCACCTGTACAAGGTGGAGCATTGGGAGGGGCCTAAGAGCAACCATTGATCTTTCGGGAGTTGTAGCTTAGGATTTCTCCACGTGGAGTAGCAATAGTCTGGCCGATTGGACCATTGACTGAATACACCGTAGCAATCGGGTATGGCTACCTTTCCCGCCATGGAAGACTACCGACAGCGTTGATTGACTGCCGTAGCAGTTTGGCTTCAGCGGAAAAATCCCCTCGATCTCGGCGACTTACAACGCTTGAACTTATGCAGCCCTGATCTCCTCTTGATCTTTAAATATTGAATAGGCCGTTTTGACTGTTCGTCAATGACATGAACTTCTGTGCCGGTTCTTCTTCCTTCGACGAAATTGTAAGCTTCTCGAACCCTCAGAGAAATCCTTTCAAGAACTCATTACCACCGTGCGCAGGCTTCACAGTGGACGTCAACTGTCGTGGATTTGTCACGGCAGATGTCTTAGTGTGAGGACTTAGTCGTGAGGCCAACGCATCTTTGTAGTAGCTTGAGAGGGGTTGAGCGAAATCGAGAGACGCAACACAAGACAAAGATTTAGACAGCTTCGGGCCCCGGGAAACATCATCCGGAATAGCCCTACATGATGTTTGTGGCTAGATCTCATTATGCTCACGAGAGAGTCGCCGCATAAGCCAGCTCCCCCTTTGTGTCTAGCCCTAGAGATTGTTTCTTTCTTCTCCCTCTTGGGGTGCCCTGCCCCTCCTTATATATGTTGAACCGGTTTATGATTATCTGTCGGGTTATAACTGGTGCCGGTCTATGATTATCTGCCGGGTTATGACTTTTGACGCCCCCGATTCAATCGTACACTAATCATACACGCAAACGTGTACGATCAAGATCAGGGACTCACGGGAAGATATCACAACACAACTCTACAAATAAAATAAGTCATACAAGCATCATATTACAAGCCAGGGGCCTCGAGGGCTCGAATACAAGAGCTCGATCATAGACGAGTCAGCGGAAGCAACAATATCTGAGTACAGACATAAGTTAAACAAGTTTGCCTTAAGAAGGCTAGCACAAACTGGGATACAGATCAAAAGAGGCGCAGGCCTCCTGCCTGTGATCCTCCTAACTACTCCTGGTCGTCGTCAACGGGCTGCACGTGGTAGTAGGCACCTCCCGAGTAGTAGTAGTCGTCGTCGACGGTGGCGTCTGGCTCCTAGGCTCCAACGTCTGGTCGCAGCAATCGGGTATAGAAAAGGGGAAAAGAGGAAGCAAAGCAACCGTGAGTACTCATCCAAAGTACTCGCAAGCAAGGAGCTACACTACATATGTATGCATTGGTATCAAATGGAAAAGGCTATCATATGTGGACTGAACTGCAGAATGCCGGAATAAGAGGGGGATAGCTAGTCCTATCAAAGACTACGCTTCTGGCCACCTCCATCTTGCAGCATGTAGAAGAGAGTAGATGGTAAGTTCACCAAGTAGCATCGTGTAGCATAATCCTAACCGATGATCCTCCCCTCCTCACCATGTGAGAGAGCGATCACCGGTTGTATCTGGCACTTGGAAGGGTGTGTTTTATTAAGTATCCGGTTCTAGTTGTCATAAGGTCAAGGTACAACTCCTGGTCGTCCTTTTACCGAGGGTCCCGGCTATTCGAATAGTTTAACTTCCCTGCAGGGGTGCACCACATAACCCAACACGCTCGATCCCATTTGGCCGGACACACTTTCCTGGGTCATGCCCGGCCTCGGAAGATCAACACGTCGCAGCCCTACCTAGGCACAACAGAGAGGTCAGCACGCCGGTCTAAATCCTATGGCGCAGGGGTCTGGGCCCATCGCCCATTACACACCTGCACGTTGCGTACGCGGCTGGTGAGCAGACCTAGCAACCTCCATTACAAAGGAAGTTGCGTTACGCGGTCCAACCCGGCGCGCGCCGCTCAGTCGCTAACGTCACGAAGGCTTCGGCTGATACCACAATGTCGAGTGTCCATAACTATCCCCGCATAGATGGTTAGTGCGTATAGGCCAGTAGCCAGACTCAGATCAATTACTTAGATCTCGTTAAGCGTGTTATTTTGAAGTAACCGCGAACGCCAACCAGGGCCAGCCCCACCTCTCTCCTAGGTGGTCTCAACCTGCCCTGTCGCTCCGCCTCAAAGTAACAGTCGGGGGCCGTCGGGAACTCAGGCCCACCACTACCTGGATGGAGCCACCTGCCCCTTCAGCCCCCATCTCCAAACAGTATCACCGGTAATGTAACAGTGTAAAGTATATAGTATATGCTCATGATCACCTCCCGAAGTGATCACGGCCCAGTAGTATAGCATGGCAGACGGACAAGAATGTAGGGCCACTGATGATAAACTAGCATCCTATACTAAGCATTAGGATTGCAGGTAAAGGTAACAACAGTAGTAGCAAGGACAGGCTATGCATCAGGATAGGATAATGGAAAGCAATAACATGCTACACTACTCTAATGCAAGCAGTACAGAGGAGAGTAGGCGATATCTGGTGATCAAGGGGGGGGGGGGCTTGCCTGGTTGCTCTGGCAAGGAGGGGTCATCAACACCGTAGTCGTACTGGGGGTCTCCGGCAGTCTCGGGGTCTACCGAAAAGAAGTAACGGAGGGGGAACACAATAATTAACAGAGCAATCAATGTAAGAAAAAGCAAGATGTGGCATTACGTTGTGCTAGGGGTGACCTGACGCGGTACGAGGTGATACCGGTGAAGGGGGGAAACATCCGGGGAAGTATTCCCGATGTTTCGCGTTTTCGGGCAGATGAACCGGAGGGGGAAAGTTGCGTGTTCACTATGCTAGGGATGCATGGCGGACGAACGGGCTGCGTATCCGGATTCGTCTCGTCGTTCTGAGCAATTTTCATGTAAAAAGTATTATTATCTGAGCTACAGTTTATTTTATATGATTTTTTTAAAGTTTTAAAACATTTTAGAATATATTTAATTAATTTAATTTAACATTATCCAGAATAGTACATGCTGACGTCAGCATGACGCCAGCATGACGTCAGCAGTCAACAGGGGTGTTGACTGGTCAACTGACGTGTGGGTCCCACTGGTCATAGACTATTTAGTTAGCAATTTAATTAGAGAGAGTTAATTAGGTTAATTATCTAATTAGCTGGTTTAAACAGAATTAATTAAGTTTAATTATTTAGTTACCTAATTAATTAATTAATTTTATTTATTATTGTTATTTTATTATTAATTAATTATTTATCTATTATATTTTTTATAAATCCCTTTTTTTAATTTTCGTTCTGGGCGTGGGGCCCGTTTGCCATAGGCCCAGAGGCCAAATGGGGCGGGCTACCGGGCGCGGGCAGGAGCACCCGCCGTGCGCCGCGCCTAGCAGAACCCAGGGGAAAGGGGGAGCGCGCGGGCGCTGTGGTCCGGCGCCGGCGGCTGTGACCGCGGCCGCTGCTGGTCCAGCAACAGCAAGGGCCGGCGAGCGGAGCGAGCAGGGGCTGTCGGGGAGGCGCGGTCGGCGCGGCACGGCAGGGCGCGGGGTAGGCGTGGCCGGTGCTGGGCGACGGGCGACCGGGGCCCGCGTCGGCGCGGGCGAGCGCGAGGAAAGGGAGCGAGGCAACTGTGGTAGGGGAAGGCAGGGGCGAGGCCAAGGCGCGGCATATGGCTTGCGAACGCGCACAGGGAGGTTAGCAGGCGCGGGTGCCAGCGCGCTCCGGCAGAGCGCGGGCGCGGCCAGGTGGAGGCGTGTGCGGCGGCACGCGCGGACGTGCGAGGGGCTCACGGCAGAGGACGGCTGCAGCGAGTGGGCGCGCGAGGGAGCGGAGCTCCTATGCGGCCACGACAGGGCTTCAGTCACGGCGATTGTGAGGTGACTGCGGGCATCAGCGCTGACGCAGGGGATGGCGGGCACAGGGGAGAGAGGTGGTAGAGGCCGGGGGCCTCACCCGCGTTGGAGAGACGATGGGCATCATGGCTTGGGGGAAGCCGGTCGGGGGAGAGGTCGGGGAGGTCCAGGGCGGGGCAGTCCGGCGAGATCCAGCAACGACGTGATCGCGGACGGGGCGGCGAGGTAGCGGGAGGCACCGGGCGGTGACGTCGCGGTGAAGGGTTCGGGGCGTCGAGGGTGACGGGGTCGGCGGTTCGGCCCCCCCTGATCCAGATCTGGATCGGGGAGGAGGGAGTGCGAGGGGATCGTGGGGGGAGTGGGGCGCGGTAGGGTTTCGGTGGGGAGTGGGGGGAGGGTTAAGGGAGCGAGGGAGGGGCCGACTGGGCCGGCCTGGCGGGTGGCCGGTCGGGCCGTGGCCCATGGGAGAGGGGGGGTTTATTTTGTTTTATCTTTTGTTTATTTTTCTTTAAGTTTTATTTATTTTAGTTAGCAAATCCTGATACAAAAATATAACGCCCGCTCCTAAATTAGCATTTTAACATAGGCCACTTCCTCAACAAACTTGGTGATCCAATGAACTAGTTTAATATTTGTTTAGTATTTAAAAGTATTTAAATAATTGTTTTGCCGCTGTTTTACCTACTATAGTGCATTTAAATATTTTACTTAATTATGGGTTCTTCACTGTAGTTACCTATGCAATATTTGTCACAACCCGAATATTTTGGTTTTAACATTTGAAAACTTTTGTTCTTTGCCTTTAATCCAAATTTGAATTTGGATCGATTTTGAACTAACACGAGATTAACAACAGTAACCATGGTGACATGGCATCATTTGTGGGATTACTGTAGCCTAATTATCCGGGCGTCACAATTCTCCTCCACTACAAGAAATCTCGTCCCGAGATTTAAGAGGTTTTGTAGGGGGGGGGGGGGAGTTCTGGTTACGAAATTCTAATGAGTCTTCTCGATCTTGGATGCTCTTCTCGAAGAGGTCGATCCATTACGTTGATGTCTTCATTTCTTTGCTTCAGGACATCATGATGAAGTCGACATCCTTTCTTCGGGAGCTCCATCGTACCTACGAAAAAAATTAAGAGGGGTATCTTCGAAAGAACGGACCTTACAAGGTTGACTATCCGGCAGATAACTCAGGGAATGTGGTAGAAAGTAATTCTCGAATAGATACTTAAGAACATATCGAGAGTGAAGTAAGAAGGTACCATGAGAAGTTTCCAATGGGAAGGCAATCGTTCGATGGCCTAATCAGAAGGTGAAAGGGGTTCAGAGCAACGAGAATAAGTATTGCGTCTGATACCAGAATAGATCACTAGGCAGGTGGACGGTGAATTACATACGAAGTCAAGTGTGAGGAATAACTTTGACATCAGGGTGTACAAGAGAGTCAGGTTTCGATCCTGTGGAACTGTGGGTTATGGGCCCACCAGGTGGGTTAAAAGTAGGAGGAGCGGTGACATCTTACATGGTCATGATAGCAAGGCATGTTGGCAACAACGTCGGTACCAAGGGCGACGGGCGAAGAGAACCATTTTCCTGCTCGTTGAACGAGGCGGACCAATAGGCAAAGTTCTTGTCCATCGGTGGCTACCGGAATGTCATCAACAATAGTAACAGGGTCTTGCTGACAGCATTGTACGCCGAGGTGTTTACATAATCAGGAAAATAATACTGCTTGGATCATATAGATCACAAGAAAGGTTAAACCAAACAATGGAAAGGAAAATATGATTATCAGATTAAACAGAATAATGGAAGGGAAAATGTGTTTAAACACATATTTCAAGGGTACATCCTTCCCAAGAACAAGCAGAGTATGATTTCCTTGACAGGATATAATGTAGAAACCCCTTTAGGTAAGGGGGGGGGGGGATTTCATGACATTACCCATACAACGGTGTTTGGATAATTGAGCATGAAACATTTAGCATTGGGCTTCAAATGTTCTTGTTGAAAATCGGAGTACCAGTGACATACTTCGAGATAGCATGGACATGGTCTTCAAGCAAAGGTCAGACCTTGGATACACAAAGGATCCATCAGGAACAACTTATGGAATAAGTCTTACAGTTTCCTCATGGAAGAATGGATAACATTGCTAAAAGGGAACTATAATAATAGGGCCTCCGGCCAGGTGGGCTAGGTATGACACCACCTTACCGGGTCATATAAAGACCAAGGTTATAATTCTTGGAAATATGTTCCAACCATCATATCTGACCGAGATTCAGATTTGATTGGTGTCAGGATACCTCAGACTCAGTATGCCTGAGAAGAAAAGGTGCAACACAATTTGATGAGATGACATTGTGAGATTCTCAGAAATGATCTATGGAAGTGAGCTCTGAAACAAGAGTTCATCAGTAAACCAAGGAGAGGATGAGGAGGTGGCTGATCGGCTTAGCAACAAATCATCGAGATTTCCAAAGGATTGATTTCCACAATTATGTGAACAAGGAAATATCATTTGTCAGATCAAATGATATAATGATGTATGCTCGAGGGAAACATACACAAGTGAACAATGATAGAAGGGTGCACCCAGGAATCTGGACTAGGTAGCACGATCAATGTTTGAATGATGATTCAATAAGCAACAGACTTAGAATGAAACTGTAGACCAAAAACTTCAAAGCAATAGTGTTGCTAGAAGTTTAGAATTTACACATCATAGACCATTTGTCGGTATCCCGGTTAGAAACAACACGGAGACCAAGAAATGAACGCAAAAGGCGAGAGATATTACTATATCGAGAATTCTCAAGAGGTGGTAAAATTACCACGACATTATTGACATAAAAGGTAACATTCCAAGGTAAAGAAGAACAAATGCTGGATAGCAAGGATCTCAAGGTATAACACGAAACATGAATAAGTTTGTGTTGAACGGAAGGCAATAAAGTGGTCGGTGATAACACAAACCATTGAGGGGCGAGGATGGTATTCCTCATCAAGAATTCGATATATATATCTTGGAAGAGCTCAGGATGTTGCTGATGACCACGACACATTTGTTGAGAGATTCATGAAGATGTAATCGGTCGACGATGACATCAAGTCAAATGATGATGCAGCGAAAGTCAAATAATACTTGAAGAAGAACTAATAAGAAGTTATGTAGTTCCGTGGTAATCTCGAGATACCAGAGGGGGTAATACTCAATGATAGATCAAAGTAGAGGTTGGACTGGGGTATTGCTCTACAAAAGACAAGCGCTTAAACTTGCACGCGAAATGGTATTTTAAGGAGAACATGGTCGGAACCACGATTGCGAAAGGCCAGATCCCGGATATAAGATGAACTTATACCAAAGGAATAATTTAATTTAAGAGAAGCTTTAATGATAAGATCTACATCATGTCCATGGGCATGAACACAAAGTTCAAGGTCGGATCCCACTTCTTCAATGCATAACCTTTCATTCATTGCTCTAGGTAAAAATGATTTCAGTGTCAAAACCTACCCGGTGAATTACCATGGAAGTATGACCCGTGAAAACTTTCGGGTTCACACAGATTAAGGAAGACATAGGTTCAACCCATCGGGGCTTCTTAGAACATATACCATGAACTTCAGGAGTAAATAGCACAAGCTCAAAAGTAGAGCATGGCTAACTAAAGTAGAGTATAAAATTTACTAGGGGCATTATGTATCAGGTAAAGAACTCACAAGAATTTTGGTTGTGAAGGACATTGACGGATAATAACCCGGCAATGGGTATGGCGGTCCACAACGGGGCTGATGTGAGTATCGGTACTCAATCAAAGGAAGAAGGAATGCCAAGGCATCGGATTAGAGAAACAACTGACTAATTCAAAGCTTAATGCAAAGAAATTTTATGATTTCCAAATCAAGGGATCAGAAGCAATTGTTTTGATAAAAAATGAATAAGTTCAATAGACTTAGAAGCACAAACGATCAAGGCATTGATTGGTCAAGAACCAGCTCATATCCAAATGACGTCTGAGCTGGAAGGATGAATCCTAGGATTCGACTGAGGAATGCGGGCATCCTCAACATATTGAATCAACAGACTTAAGATGATAAAGACAAGGGAGGCCAATAAGATTACGAAATTTATGAGATTAACCATAATTCAAGCAAGCGAGAATTTCAGGAGCAATAGGTTGCTCGGGATTTTCGGAAGATCGAATGATATTTTGAAGTCTTTGGCGAACACATGAACAACGGGGAATGAGCGGATACTCGATAAGTGCGAGAATTACCCCTAGGGGTATCCAGGTGACAAAGAACAGCAAGGCAGTAAGCTCAAAGGATTCTCGGAACAACAGAGAGAATTTTGAGGTATCTTGTAATAACAAGATCAACCGGGAAATATTGTATGAATGGCGAGTATATGTGCTTATCCATAGGGGTTTATCGATGGAAGGGCATTGCATAAGTGACCATAAAGTTTTGAGAGAACATCGGAGAGTATCCTCGGATCCTTCTGGTGCAGCAGACGATCATCTATAACAAGGGGCTCTCCAGGAGAAAGTTGTTACGAGAACCTAATGTTAGAGTTTAGCAGATTCATTTAACCCGAATAGAAGAGAGATCAGAGTCCCAGAGTATAGGTCGGGGAATAAAAGATCCCAATATCACCCAATGGCAACGTGTGCCCGTAAGACACACAGCCATGTTAGTAAAAGTTTTGCAATGTCTAGACTCGACTTCGACCAAGGAGTGTGGAAGGGGGATTCCTACAGGCAGTCGGCTCTGATTCCAACTTGTGATGCCCCGATTCAATCATACACTAATCATACACGCAAACGTGTATGATCAAGATCAGGGACTCACGGGAAGATATCACAACACAACTCTACAAATAAAATAAGTCATACAAGCATCACCAGGGGCCTCGAGGGCTCGAATACAAGAGCTCGATCATAGACGAGTCAGCGGAAGCAACAATATCTGAGTACAGACATAAGTTAAACAAGTTTGCCTTAAGAAGGCTAGCACAAACTGGGATACAGATCAAAAGAGGCGTAGGCCTCCTGCCTGGGATCCTCCTAACTACTCTTGGTCGTCATCAGCGGGCTGCACGTGGTAGTAGGCACCTCCCGAGTAGTAGTAGTCGTCGTCGACGGTGGCGTCTGGCTCCTGGGCTCCAACGTCTGGTCGCAGAAATCGGGCATAGAAAAGGGGAAAAGAGGGAGCAAAGCAACCGTGAGTACTCATCCAAAGTACTCGCAAGCAAGGAGCTACACTACATATGTATGCATTGGTATCAAATGGAAAAGGCTATCATATGTGGACTGAACTGCAGAATGCCGGAATAAGAGGGGGATAGCTAGTCCTATCGAAGACTACGCTTCTGGCCACCTCCATCTTGCAGCATGTAGAAGAGAGTAGATGGTAAGTTCACCAAGTAGCATCGTGTAGCATAATCCTAACCGATGATCCTCCCCTCGTCGCCATGTGAGAGAGCGATCGCCGGTTGTATCTGGCACTTGGAAGGGTGTGTTTTATTAAGTATCCGGTTCTAGTTGTCATAAGGTCAAGGTACAACTCTGGGTCGTCCTTTTACCGAGGGACACGACTTTTCGAATAGTTTAACTTCCCTACAAGGGTGCACCACATAACCCAACACGCTCGATCCCATTTGGCCGGACACACTTTCCTGGGTCATGCCCGGCCTCGGAAGATCAACACGTCGCAGCCCTACCAAGGCACAACAGAGAGGTCAACACGCCGGTCTAAATCCTATGGCGCAGGGGTCTGGGCCCATCGCCCATTGCACACCTGCACGTTGCGTACGCGGCCGGTGAGCAGACCTAGCAACCTCCATTACAAAGGAAGTTGCGTTACGTGGTCCAACCCAGTGCGCACCGCTCAGTCACTGACGTCACGAAGGCTTCGGCTGATACCACGACGTCGAGTGCCCATAATTGTCCCCGTGTAGATGGTTAGTGCGTATAGGCCAGTAGCCAGACTCAGATCAAATACCCAGATCTCGTTAAGCATGTTATTTTGAAGTAACCACGAACGCCGACCAGGGCCAGCCCCACCTCTCTCCTAGGTGGTCTCAACCTGCCCTGTCGCTCCGCCTCAAAGTAACAGTCGGGGGCCGTCGGGAACTCAGGCCCACCACTACCTGGATGGAGCCACCTGCCCCTTCAGCAACCATCTCCAAACAGTATCACTGGTAATGTAACAGTGTAAAGTATATAGTATATGCTCATGATCACCTCCCGAAGTGATCACGGCCCAGTAGTATAGCATGGCAGATGGACAAGAATGTAGGGCCACTGATGATAAACTAGCATCCTATACTAAGCATTAGGATTGTAGGTAAAGGTAACAACAGTAGTAGCAAGGACAGGCTATGCATCAGGATAGGATAACGGAAAGCAGTAACATGCTACACTACTCTAATGCAAGCAGTATAGAGGAGAGTAAGCGATATCTGGTGATCAAGGGGGGGGGCTTGCCTGGTTGCTCTGGCAAGAAGGAGGGGTCATCAACACCGTAGTCATACTGGGGGTCTCCGGCAGTCTCGGGGTCTACCGAAAAGAAGTAACGGAGAGGGAACACAATAATTAACAGAGCAATCAATGTAAGAAAAAGCAAGATGCGGCATTACGTTGTGCTAGGGGTGACCTGACGCAGTACGAGGTGATACCGGTGAAGGGGAAACATCCGGGAAAGTATTCCCGGTGTTTCGCGTTTTCGGGCAGATGAACCAGAGGGGGAAAGTTGCGTGTTCACTATTCTAGGGATGCGTGGCGGACGAACGGGTTGCGTATCCGGATTCGTCTTGTCGTTCTGAGCAACTTTCATTAGAAAGTATTATCATCTGAGCTGCGGTTTATTTTATATGATTTTTTAAGTTTTAAAACATTTTAGAATATATTTAATTAATTTAACTTAACATTATCCAGAATAGTACATGCTGACATCAGCATGACGTTAGCATGACGCCAGCATGACGTCAGCAGTCAACAGGGGTGTTGACTTGTCAACTGACGTGTGGGTCCCACTGGTCATAGACTGTTTAGTTAGCAATTTAATTAGATAGAGTTAATTAGGTTAATTATCTAATTAGCTGGTTTAAACATAATTAATTAAGTTTAATTATTTAGTTAACTGATTAATTAATTGATATTTAATTTTATTTATTATTATTTATTTATTTATTTATTTATCTATTATATTTTTTTATAAATCCCTTTTTTTAATTTTCATTCTGGGGCATGGGGCTCGTTTGCCATAGGCCCAGAGGCCAAATGGGGCGGGCTACCGGGCGCGGGCAGGAGCACCCGCCTTGCGCCGCACCTAGCAGAACCCGGGGGAAAGGGGGGGGGGCGCGCGGGTGCTGGGGTCCGGCGCCGGCGGCTGTGGCCGCGGCCGCTGCTGGTCCAGCAACAGCAAGGGTCGGCGAGCGGAGCGAGCAGGGGCTGTCGCGGAGGCGCGGTCGGCGCGGCACGGCAGGGCGCGGGGTAGGCGTGGCCGATGCTGGGCGACGGGCGACCGGGCCCGCGTCGGCGCGGGCGAGCGCGAGGAAAGGGAGCGGGGCAGCTGTGGCAGGGGGAGGCAGGGGCGAGGCCAAGGCGCGGCGTATGGCTTGCGAACGCGCACAGGGAGGTTAGCAGGCGCGGGTGCCAGCGCGCTCCGGCAGAGCGTTGGCGCGGCCAGGTGGAGGCGTGTGCGGCGGCACGCGCGGACGTGCGAGGGGCTCACGGTAGAGGACGGCTGCAGTGAGTGGGCGCGCGAGGGAGCGGAGCTCCTATGTGGCCACGACAGGGCTTCGGTCACAGCGATTGTGAGGTGACTGCGGGCATCGGCGCTGACGCGGGGGATGGCGGGCACAGGGGATAGAGGTGGCGGAGGCCGGGGGCCTCACCCGCTTTGGAGAGACGATGGGCGTCGTGGCTTGGGGGAAGCCGGTCGGGGGAGAGGTCGGGGAGGTCCAGGGCGGGGCAGTCCGGCGAGATCCAGCAACGACGTGATCGCGGACGGGGTGGCGAAGTAGCGGGAGGCACCGGGCGGCGGCGTCGCGGTGAAGGGTTTGGGGCGTCGAGGGTGACGGGGTCGGCGGTTCGTTCCCCCCCCCCCCCTGATCCAAATCTGGATCGGGGAGGAAGGAGTGCGAGGGGATCGTGGGGGGGGGGGGGAATGGGGCGCGGTAGGGTTTCGGTGGGGAGTGGGGGGTTAAGGGAGCGAGGGAGGGGCCGACTGGCCGGCCTGGTGGGTGGCCGGTCGGGCTGTGGCCCATGGGAGAGGGGGGTTTTATTTTGTTTTATCTTTTGTTTATTTTTCTTGAAGTTTTATTTATTTTAGTTAGCAAATCCTGATACAAAAATATAACGCCCGCTCCTAAATTAGCATTTTAACATAGGTCACTTCCTAAACAAACTTGGTGATCCAATGAACTAGTTTAATATTTGTTTAGTATTTAAAAGTATTTAAATAATTGTTTTGCCGCTGTTTTACCTACTATAGTGCATTTAAATATTTTACTTAATTATGGGTTCTTCACTGTAGTTACCTATGCAATATTTGTCACAACCCGAACATTTTGGTTTTAACATTTGAAAACTTTTGTTCTTTGCCTTTAATCGAAATTTGAATTTGGATCGATTTTGAACTAACACGAGATTAACAACAGTAACCGTGGTGACGTGGCATCATTTGTGGGATTACTGTAGCCTAATTATCCAGGCGTCACATGACTGGTACCAGTTTATGACTGTCTTCCTTAACTCCTGCCAGATTATCATCTGACTTGACTCCTACCGGTTTATCATCTGACTTACCACCTGACTTAACTGTCAGCCGATTTATCAACCTGGCGGTTTACCGTATGGGTTAACTGTCTGTCTTAACTGTCAGCCGGTTTACTAAGTCCCAACCGGGTTATAACTCCGGCCGGATCATACCGCGGGGTATATCCCCGACACCATTTGTGAGGATCATTACAATTTCATTTAAAGGTTCCTCAAACCAATCTGAAATCAAAGAAAATCTAGCTAAAGTTGCAAGCTCATAAGCTACTTTATTTGCTTATGTGTTACAGTGTTCGAATCTAGTAGCAACGAAGTCACATGCATAATGAAAACAATCATCGAAAATTGCCACCGCCACACCCGCCGACTGTCCTCCGTCCTTCATGATGTCAATCACCTCCAGGTTGTCCGAGTTAATAATAAGGCGATTACATCCCGCCCTTTTCCCAATGTTATACTAAATTTAAGAGCTGAGGCTTCCGCCATCAACACATATGCACAATCGTCAATCTTCGCGTTCCCTCCCGCGATAAACCTACCTTTTCGTCTCTCAAAACCGCCCCCATTGTGCCCCTAAGCAGGTCGTGGTCAGAAGAAGCGTCAATGTTAAGTTTCACAAAACCCCTAGGGGGACATGACCAACCCCCCTTTTTCATAGAAGCCTTGGGGGATGATGCATTTACGAAGTTTGACGTAAGGGCTAGAATCCCCATTGAAATCTGAAGTGCATTCTGAGTTGTTTCCTTGTGCACTAACTTCTGTCTTTCCCACCATAGATATCACGCTGAGACAACAATAATTTCACGCACATTATGATAACCCATTATCCTTAATTCTTGGTCTGGTAGAAGTAGTAGGTACTCCAACACCACCTCTCCAGCAAGGCCAACCTCGCAAGCTTTATCAATGATATCATCCATCCCCATGTCCAAACCTTCTTTGCTCTACTGCAAAGGAAAAGCATGTACTTTGTATCTTTGGAAACCTCAGAGCAAGTAGGACAAATGGGCGTGACCTTCATATGTCTATTAGCGAGCTTAACCCGGCATGGAAGTGTTCCATGTAACATACGCCATATAATTTTTTTGACTTTTGCCGGACACGATAACTTCCATACCTTACTCCAAATAGGATTAATTGTGGTTCGCACCATTCCATTAGAATGTCATAGTTTACTTCTATAGTCTCACTGACCAAACCGAGAATATACCATTTTTCGTATAACTCCAAACACTGAAATCTGGCATATCATGTTGCGAGATTGGAATTGAGAGAATCCGTTGAACATCAATGGGACACATTGTTTGTGCAATCAGGTCTTCATCCAAAGTATTCGAAGCAGGATCAATCAGATCACCCACCTCAGTTAAGTAGTTAATAGTTCTCCCCCCTTAGGCGCCACAACTTTTCTAGTGGCACAATTTGGGATCCAGGCATCTTCCCAAATATTGATATTTTGTCCATTCCCTACGCGCCAAATATAGCCATGTTTTAGAGAATTTATACCAGCCATAATACTTTGCTAGGTAAAAGAAGAGCCTTTCTTTTGCTTAGAATTTAACAAATCGCCATCGGGATAGTACTTAACCCTTAGAATTGTAGCACACAAAGAATGAGGATTATCCAGAAGGTGCCATGCCTGTTTGGCAAGCAGTACCAAGTTGAAACAAGGAATATCACGAAATCCCACTCCTCTTTGGTTTTTAGATACCTACATTTTCCATCAGGCCATCCAGTGCATCCTCCTCTGGTGATCCTCGTCTTTTCACCAGAAGTGCGATATCGCGTCAATGATGTCTTTGCAATTTTTTTCAGGAATTTTAAAAACCAACATTGCATAGGTGCGTATGACTTGGATCACAGCCTTAAGCAGGATCTCCTTTCCCCCGGCGGATAGTAATTTTTCCTTCCAGACACTAATTTTCTTGATAATTCATTCAATCAGAAATTGAAACCAGTCTGTTTTATTTACACCACATTTGCTGGCAAGCCCAGACATTTATCAATCAGAAAAATGGTGCATACTTGTTGTTTATTGATTGATAGCACAACGAAGTTCTTAAATAGCACCCTCCATTTCTTTTTTCGCGTTTCAGTGTAAGATAGTATCACAGGAGCGTTCAACATCTCCACTGCGTTCAAGTGTAAGATAGTATTCTCTGTTCATAATGCAGTGCATACAGATTTTTTTAAAAGTTAAATCTTACAAACTTTGATCAAATTTAAGGAGAAAAATATTTAAATCTAGGATGCCAAACATATATCATTAAATTCATCATAACATGTAGTTTCATATTTTATATATTTGGTATTGTAGATAAGAATAATTTTCTTTATAAACTTGATCAAAGTTTACAAAGTTTTACTTCTCAAAAAAAAACTATACGCACGACATTATGAAATAGTTAAGTATATCACACTAATGTTAACACCTTCACTCCCCGCAAAGAAAATGTTGACACCTTCACCGACGTAGCCTCAGACAAGCAGGTAGGAAGATCACGACATGCTACCTGACAGCAGAAATATACTTCCTCTTTCCTAAAATAAGTGTCTCAACCTTAGTACAACTTTGTATTAAAGTTAGTACAAAATTGAGACACTTATTTTGGAACGAAGAGAGTGCTCAAACAACAAACAAATTGGAAGAAAAATTCTTTTGGAAGAATAAAGGCACCGAATGAAGTACCAGCTTGGAGATAGCCAACCTGGGTTATTTCCATCACAGTCCACCTGGGCCTGGAAATAGCCTAACCAGTGCATGAAAGAAACACGATGAATCCAAGTCCAATGCAAACATCACTTCAAAGCATATGTTTCTGAGTTTTACATTCTGAACACCACAGATATGCAACAACACCTTCAAACAAGACAGACTATTCATCCATTTACAACATAAGCTATCCACACCACCATGCATGCACATTATTATTGCCATTATTTCTCTAGGGTTACAGCTTACCGATGCTTTGCTATGATTTACGAATGACTGGCTCGTCATCAGCAAGCTTCTAAAATGAGGAGGCAGGTTTATTTCCTGATTAGCATCTAATCCACCGATGTCAGCATCTCACACTGTGCACCAAACAGCCTCCCATAATCTTTCAGATCAAGCGATCTCACCTCATCCCGTCGCCAAAACCAGTCCTCATACCTATACCACCGCAAGATACCTTCATCCAGCATCATTCGCTGGCATGCGACGCATTGTCTGCTTTGGCAGTGGTGGAACTCCCGCAGCCGGGAAGCTCTCTCGAGAGCTTTGTTATCTAGCTCATGAATCACTTGCCTACGCCCATTCGTCGCCATCTCAAACAGCAGGCAGTGGGAAATATTCAGAACCTCAAGATGCTCCAGCGAGTTCAGAACACATTGCAAGGCACCCATTGTCACCTTTGAGCAACGAAGGCTCAAGACTTTCAGCTTTGGAAGGTATGTGGTAACTGCTGAAGCAAATAGGAGATCAAATGAACCCATGATCTTGAGCTCTTTAAAGTTCTTGCAGTTATTGGCTAACCCCTCCATGATATATGGAGGATGACCAATGGTAGGCATAGTCAAGGACTCCAGCTCTTCCCACCTTTCAATAGCTTGGCATATTCCCGCCCTTGAGATGCGGTTCCATGCTGGCATAACCAATCGTTTTAGATGAGGAGATCTGTTAAACAAGGAGTACACAACTATTTACTGTTAGCGTTCCTCAATTTACAATGACACGCCATAAAACTTGAGCATCAAGAGCATTGTCAAGATATGATCAATGATATAAAACCATCCATTCAACTTAAAAAACATTCCTTGGACCTGTTATAGATTCAATGGCTACACAGATATTCTTCAAAACTGGCAGTGCAAGCCATGAAGATTAAAGGCAATAATATTTTAACCCCTCACCAATTTAATGTCTTAAGGTTGCTTTAATTACGAAGCTCATTGGGCACACAAGCTTCGTAATTAAAGCAACCTTTGTGAGATGTAATGCAGATTTAATATAGCGGAATACAGAAACAAAACATAAATAAAACTACGTAGCAAAGACTAGTTACCTTTGTGAGATGTAATGCAGGTGTTCATCTTTCATGTACAGATTGTAATGGAATATCATACAATTAACATTTCCATGGCTAATTGCCATCGCCACCCGTAGTATTTTTGCAAGCCTCTTGTCAGACCTGTCATCAACCCAAATATATGGAGATGCTCTTGTTTGAATGAAGTTGGATTTTAGAAGCCCAAAGTCAAGAGTGCCCCATATAAGTGGATCTGAACAGGCCAAACGCCATAAGCGGCAAACTTGAGATACTGGTGATAGCTCAACCAAGTTTAGCTCCTTAAATATCTTCACGAGAACATCAGTATCCATCTCCTCCCATCTTTTTCCCATCCATTTGCTCTCCCCCATTATTATCAAATCCTGAAAATCAACAAAAACACATCAATTGGCCAGGCTTCTGTCATGTACATGGCACTAATAAAAGCTTGTGCCCAAATATGAGTATCCATGAACACATATGAATGAGTACAGTTGTGATAAAATGAAACAAGTTAGTTCACAAAACGAACAGGAAATTGGCTCAATTACCACATATTCTATTTCTAGGTTCAGTGCAATAACTAGTGAGAAGAAGTATGGTGATCCTTGACATGCAAACAAATATGGTAAGCACTAGGTACAACATGAGCCAATTGCTTTATATTTTATTCGATCACAATGTAGCTCAAGTGTTGAATCCCTTCTAAATCTACGGTATTACAGTTTCTAAAACGATGATAATACAAACAAAAAAGGCGTACCTACAGGCGTGTGTGAGGTTTGAGACTCCGAGTACATTAATTTTTAGTTCTTTATTTATGGATTTTTTTTTCAAACCCGAGTGTCTGGTGGGTTCTAGATGAGTAGGGGAGATTGGGTGGAGTGGGGAGAACTCTTCCAAACCGGAGAGGACTAGTGAGTTCTAGATGGATGAGGGAGATGCGGATGGCATGGGGAGTGAACTCTTCCAAACAGGAGGGGTCTGGTGGGTTCTAGATAGATGAGGGAGATGCGGATACGTGGCGAGTGAACTCTTCCAAATAGGAGAGGTCTGGTGGGTTCTAGATAGATGAGGGAGATGCGATAGTGTGGGGAGTGAACTCTTCCAAACAGGACAGGTCTGGTGGGTTCTAGATAGATGAGAGAGATTGGGGTGGAGTGGGAAGTGAACTCACCACCACCACCACCACCGCCACCTAATTTTTTTTAAGGTAGTACAGATTTCATCTGGTTGTATATTTTTTCCCAAGTTGCCAAATGCGGCCCAAGGATTATTGAGCTAAAACATAAAGTTAAACCAATCTGATCAAAGGATTAATTCTGAGATACTAAGGTGCTAACAACCACGATCAATTGTGTTACTTCCTGGAATGAGGCAACTTCAACCTTCTTCCCAAACTTAACACAGTTTGACTTACAATAAAACTTATGTGCCTCAGATTTTGGGAAGGAGGGAGTACTTGAACTACTGTAGATTGTTTTTCCACCTTCCGCTTTTTTATTAGGCCTACTTTGTTTTCCTTAGCAGCCTGTTGTTTGTTTTTGGATAACACCATCATTGATGGCTTTGGCTCTGTAATCTGCGCGCAGAGTTTGTGTGCTCCTTCTAATACAAAATAAATAAATAAATAGAAACAAATCAAACAGAGGCAGCAATGTACGCTCCAGCTAACTTCTAAACTAGGAAGGTAACTATAATAGTTTGTATCAGCTAGTTTTTCATTAATGACAGGAACAGGAATACTGCAGTTCATATGGAAACCTAAAGGTAATGTATGTTGAACCTAACAAAAAAAAGTAAAGTAACTCCACATTCTCTTTCAATGTCACCAACAAAATGTTGTGCTGTTTGTTACTAAGGTATGTACAGTTAGTGGAGCCATGACTTAGTAAGTATCAGAGCTTGACATGATATAAACAATTAAGGTATTCAGCTTATCGCTAGCCTTTTTCCACACCATACTAGCCAGTAAATATGAACCCAAAAGTAAATTCCAACCCATTCATCAAATGAGTTTAAACCAGCAGACTTTATTGTGCATTAGAACAAGTACATGCAGATTAGGAAGAATGGTACATGCAGATTAGGAAGAATGGTACATGCAGATTAAGAAGAATGGTATATGCATACCATGCATGCTTATGAAAGCTGAGTAACAAAGATAGATTTACAAAGAGAGAGTAGCCCACAAGAGATTTCAGCACTTTTAACAGGGGAAATGGGAAATGTGCTACTCCTGCAGCTAAACAACCACCTTAAGAACGTCCACCGAGTAACATTTTACAGTTGCAATAGCTGGAATTAAATAACAAAGCTGAAAGCACAAATTTATGGTAACAGTTGCGATAGCCTACTCAGAAATGTAGTGACTACCGAATAGGAAGGAAATACAACTATAAAACTCTATTTCATCCCCAACAGAGAAGAAATACAACCTAAAAATATCTTCGGAGAGGATAAGGGGTATTTGAAGAAGGCCAAATCTATCACATTCACCACTAATCCACTGATCCTGTAACTGGTACAGGCGCCACAAATGCAATTTTCACTGGGAATGATCCACAACACAAGGGATGAAAATGGAATGCAAACTTTCCGTATTTCCAAGGAAAAATGGAAACAGAGAGGAAATATGAAAACAGAAACGGAAATTTGCAAAATGGAAGTGGAAGTAGAATTTTTTATGCGAAAACGGAACGGTGTTTTCCAGTGGAATAGGCGTGGAAACGAAACTTCCCGTTTCCGTGAATATGGAATTTCCGTTTTTACCAGACCTATGGCTGCTTTATAGTCCAACCACCAAACAATACACAATTAACAATGAATAGAATGGATCATTTGAGCCCAACCTCTACTACCACACATGTACTCAGCTTGACCATATACACAATGGTCCAGCACTACTACAATACCACACTAAGTTGCTAACATAATGATATTACTTTGTAGCCATGTTAACAATTCATTAAATTTGTTTGTATTTTGCGTGAATTTCTCTTTGATTCAAAGGTTTTTTAAGTTCCGGACAACACCCACTTCTGTTTCCGTGTCTGCTTTGTATTCGCTCCGTGTCCGTTTCTGGTAGTATCTGTTTCCGTATTCATTTCCGGGGTTTCTGTATTCGTTTCCGCTTCTGCAAAAATATATGAAAACAAATATGATAGCACTCAGTTCCGTCCGTTTCCGCTCTGACAACACCATGTATACACCTGTTTAACATTCCCTCCCTGGACAAGGTAGCCGCCTAATTTATTTTCTTCAATCAACAGGGGCCGACCCCGCTCCGGTTCCATTTTCCATAGAAGACGAAATCAGTGACACAGGTTCAGAGTTTTGCACAATTTACTGTAGAGTGGAACAGGAAAAAACACAAGAACCTAACAATGAACGAATAGATCGTGCTTTCCGACGAACACGCACAAAAGATTTCCAGCAGCGCGGCAACAAATGAGAGAAACCAGGCGATGTTTTTCTCACAAATCGCACGAGCACCAAACCAACACGCGAACCGACGTACAGGAGCATGAATCTCGAACGATTCCATGATTTCCATACTCCCAAGGAGCACAATCCATCAGCACCAACCAGCAATTCACGGCTAATCCAGCAACAGTGCAACGCGGAATTTCACGACGGGTTCGGCCCAATTCCCTGCGGTGTGGATTAGGGGGGCGTGAAATCGATCGGGCCTAGGGAAGCCAAGAGGGAGAGAGAGAGGAGTATTACCCGAATGGATCTGGCAGGGGGAGGAGGAAGCCGGGGCGCGACCAGCGCGCCCCCGACCGTGGCTGGCTCAGGAGGAGATCGAGGCCAAACACTGTAGATCTGCGAGGTGCCGTTGTGTCGGGCATGGATCTCGCTCTCCCTCTCGGCCATCCTCAACCGGGTTGAAGAGAAAGAAGGGGGGAGCGGGCACGGGCGTATTGGTGGGCGTTAAATACTGCGTCAGCCTGTGTTTTTGGATAATATCACCGCTGATGGCTTTGGCTCTCTAATCTGTGTGCAGCTTTTGTGTGCTCCTTCTAATACAACAAAAGAAAATCGAAGCAAATCAAACGGAGGCAGCAATGCATGCTATAGCTAACTTCTAAAGTAGGGAGGTAACTACAATAGTTTGTATTCAGCTAACTTTTCATAAAAGACAGGAATGAGAATACATAGTGCAGGTGCAGCTCATATGGAAACCGGAATGTAATGTAGGTTGAACCTAACAAAAGAGTAAAGTAATTCCCCATCCGCTTCAATTGCCGCCAATAAAATGTTGTGCTGTTTGTTACTAAGGTATGTACAGTTAGTGGAGCCGTGACTTAGTAAGTACCAGTGATTTGAGCATCAAGGTATTCAACTTATCAGCTAGCCTGTTTCCACACCATACTAGCCAGTAAATATGAACCCAGAAGTAAACTCCAACCCATTCATCAAGGGTGTTTAAGGCAAACTCCAACACGGCAACCCATTTCGTCCGCTTTGGTCCATTTGGGTCCACGAGACCAAAAACCACGGCCCAACAAGCCATCGCAAACCTAAATTCTGTTCGCTCGGTGTCCGTCTTAGACGCACTTTTGCCCCAAATTTGGGCCCAATTTGCGTCCACACGGACATGAGACAAACGTGCTGCGCGTCCGGTCGGTGTCTGCCTCGGGCCCGCACGTGGGCCGACCAACCACCACCCACCGGTCCTATTAAATTCCACGCGTGCACTCGGGCCCGCATGTCAGACAACAAAACCAGTCCACACCCGTCCTTTTTAATGCTTTCCTCCCCGATCCTCTTCTTCCTCTTGCCCCCACCCCATCCGCCCAACAACCCAGCCCTAGTCGCCGCCACCATGAGGTTTTGGAAGAATGACCACGAGGCCAGCAGCTCATCGGGGTGACGCCGCCCGGCCAACTTCACCACGGCGCTGCCAGGTGCTGAGCCATGGCCACGCTTTTGCCTATACATGCCGGTGCACCGCTGCCAGTACTTCTGGGAGCATCGCGTGTCAGGTGCCGTGGCCCGACGTGAACCTGCCGCACGGGTGGCACCTCAATCCCGATAGGGTTCCGATGCCGGCGGTGCCGACCTCAGACCACGCGCCGCCGTGCTCAACTCCTGTTCGACCTTTGCCGGGACCCAGCATACGCAGTGGATTCACCAAACTGGGACGCATGGTTCACCACCGAGCACGAGGAGCTACGCGGTTATCCTTCGATCATGCACCCAATGCACCATCCACGGGAGGAGGAGGAGAATGCCTACATTGTGGGCCCTCGAGGAGGCGCAGAAGAGGGCCATTGAGGAGTCCGAGCTCAACGAGCTCGCCAGGTGGCCTGGCCTTGCGCAGGCGCTGGCCAATTTGGCGGCCGGAATGCAAGCGAACGCGTCCCGACCGCCGCCAGCACCATCCACGCCTGAGCCTGCGCAAACGTGGTTGTGGCCGAGCATGGTGCCAGTGTACGTCTCATGCCCAGCCGTGTGGGTGGGCGCGGCCGACAAGGAGGCCGAGCGATAGGCGGCCGAGCGTGAGATGGAAGCTGGGCGGCAGTGCTAGCAGCCTTCCAGCAGGCGTTACCATGGATGGAGGCTCCGGTCTACGTCGACCTAACCATGATCAAAGAGGGCAACGCCGATGCTACCTAGATCTACCGCCCACCACTGGCTGTTTTTATTTAATGTATTTTAGTTTTATTTAATGAAAACTAGACTTGCTACCTTTTTTATTTTTTTAAAATATTCAAAATCTGTCCTTCCGTGAATGCAAATGCGAAATGTGTCCGTCTGCGTTGGGCGCACCTACAGGCCAGCGCACAAAAAACAGACATTAGCGTCTGCCTAGCCGAGGCAAACGGACAAAAGGCAGACAAAATCTGCATCCGTTTGGGTCGCTGCGCTGGAGTTGGAGTTGGCCTAAACCAGCAGACTTTATTGTGCATTAGAACAAATACATTGAGATTAAGATGAAAAGGTACATACATACCATGCATACTTACGAATCCTATATATATAAGCAAAACAAAGATACATTAAAAAGAGAAAGCAGCCCACAAGAGATTTCAGCCCTTTTAACTGGAGAAATGGGAGCGCCATGAAGACTTTCCCTAAAAAAAAGAAACTGGCGAAATGGGAAATGTGCAGCTAAACAACCACCTTAAGAAACCTCCGCTGAGTAACAATTTCCGGTTGCAATAGCTGGAACGAAATAACAAAGCTGAAAGCCCAAATTCATAGTTACAATTGCGATAGCCTACTCAGAATTGTAGTGGAATATGAAGGAAATGCAACTATATAACTCTAGTTCATCCACAATAGAGAAGAAATACAACCTAAAAATCTCTTGAGAGAGAAGGGGTATTTGAAGAAGGTCGAATCTTATCATATTCACCACTAATCCACTGATCCCGTAACTGGCAGAGGTGCCACAAATGCAATTTTCACTGGGGATGATCCATCCTCCCCTTGACAAGGTAGCCGCCCAATTTTTTCTTCAATGGGGCTGGCCTCGCCCCCGTTCCATTTTCCATAGAAAACGAAACCAGTGACACACGGTTCGGAGTTTTGCCGCACAATTTACCATAGAGTGAAACGGGGGAAAACACAAGAACCTAACAATGAACGAATGGATCGTGTTTCCCCACGGATACGCACAAAGAGAATTTCAGCAGCGCAAGGACAAATGAGAGAAACTAGGCGATGTCCATCCCACGAACCGTACGAGCACCAAAACCGACACGCGAACCGACACAGACAGACAGGAGCATGAATCTCGAACAATTCCATCGTTCCCATACTCTATCTAGGAGCGCAATCCGTCAGCACCAACCGACCACCAGACCCGCGCGAACTCATGGGCGGCGGAGGAATCAACTGTATCCACACCAGTTGCGCGCGCGCAGACATCAGGCAATTCACGGCTAATCCCGCAACGGCGAGAGGCGGACGCGGAGTCCCGCGACGGGTTCGGCCCAATTCCCCGCGGCGCGGGCTACGGGGGGCGCGAAATCGATCGGGCCTAGGGAAGGTAAGCCATGAGGGAGGGAGAGAAGTATTTACCCGAATGGATCTCCGGGGGGAGGGGGAGGAGGAAGCCGGGGCGCGACCGGCGCGGCCCCGACGGGCGCTGCCTCGAGAGGAGGAGATCGGGGCCGGGAGCTTGTCCGGCGGCGGCCACCGGCGGCGAGGAGCGGCGGAGGCTGGGTCGGGAACTGCGGGGCGTCGCGGTGTCGGGCATGGGTCTCGCTCTCCCTCTCGGCCTACTCAACCGGGGCGAAGAGAACGAAGCGGAGCGGGCGCGTGCGTATTGCTGGGCGTTAAGTACCGCGTCGGCCTGCCTCAGCCTGGCTGTGGTCGCTGCTGTTCAATTCCCGTGGAACGGAACGGAACGGTTCGGTGATTGTTAAGGCGACGTTAATTGCGTTCCAATGATGCTGGACGTATTGGCTTGATCAGATCGTAGCGCGTTCCCACTCGATCTTGTAATCTGACAGCAGAGCTGGGACGGGTGAGACTCTCCTCTGGACGTGGGAACCGAGCAAAGGGAAAAGGAGCCAGCCCTTTCAGCAGTCCAGCCGACGGTCGCGTCGCCAGCGGAGGCCGGTGGAGCGTGCGGCGAACGCGGCTTTTTCCGGACGCCGATCGCCCGGGCAAGTGGGGGGCGAATATGCCTCGCTGCCGCTGCCTTTTCTTTCTTCCACGCGGACGGCCGGGGAGGCCGACAAGAGTCTCTCTCCTTCCGTCCCCTCCCCTGCGGTGACCGCCTCAGCTGTCCCTCTCTCTGCGACGTCACCCTGCTGCCGTCTCTCCCTCCCGTCTACTTTTCCGAGATTGATAGATAGATTTTGCCTGCCGGTGGTAAGCTGTTTTTTCCTCGCTTCTTTCTCTGCCAGGTATCTGCTTTTGCGTGATGCGTTCGATGACCTCGCACTGACTTCCTCGGTCATGTACGTATCTTCCTGCGAAGATCTCTCTGCCATGGTGCATCGCCTGACGTCAGAGTCAAACGAAAATGACACGCGGGCATGGCTTTTGGCCAACACGTGCAGTAGTGTTGAAAACCATGTGACAAATTTTTCTCAAAACTATTTGGACACTATATCGGCAGCTTTATTAGGTTTTTGTCAAAGTCGTGTTTTGGGGACCAAATCAGTATACCAAGATGGTAATTTTTGTGAAAACGAGGGATTATACATGTTCTCTTCTAAACACCAGATGTAAGGACACCCATGTGATTGTGTCGACTCTATCCCTGCTTGCGTGTCAAAGTAACTCCCTACCCTCTTACTTCCATAGTTTTTTTTTTTGCGGGGTTTCTTAATTCCATAGTTACTCTTTTAAATTTGCCATCAACGATGATCCATTAGAGCATCTCCAACAATGGCTGCAAAAAACGCGTGTGCGGTAAAATGCGACTTTAGCGTGTGCGGGACGGTTTCTCGCGCTCCAGCGGAGGCGGGAAACTCAGGCGCGCGGGGGAAAAGCGGCCGGTCCCGTGCTAGTTTTGGCGCGCGGCGTCCGACACGCCTATGAAATGCAAAGCCCACCACGCGCCCTTCCATCGCTCTCCACCTCGCCACGCGCCCTCTGCCGCTCTCTCCTCGCTTCCTCTGCCGCTTTCTCCTCGCTCCCTCTGCCGCTTTCTCGCCTCGCCGCCGACGCGCCACCGTCGCGCCGCCGGGGAGCTTCGGGCTACCGCGGCGTCCGCGCGCGCCCGTCTGGTGCCTTCTCCGCCGAGATTCGGCCCGGCAACGTGCGCCTCGGCCTCGGCACCTTCGAGACTGCCCTCGCGTACAACGCGGCGGGGTGGCGCCCTCGGCGGCCCTGCCGGGACATGAACTTCCCTGGAGGTGCCGACGCGGAAGATGGCGCAGGAGCTGGCGCCTCCCCCGCGGCTTCTCACCGACGAGGATTGTCGCGAGAACCGGAAGCGGAGCGCCGTCTCAGCCTCGCCGAGATGGACCAGGAAGCCATGGCGTTGTGGCGCCAATGCTTCCCGCGGGACATCATCAACGAGCAGCAGTTCTTCACGCAGAGGAGGGTGGAGAGGGAGGAGAGGGGGGCGGAGCGAGCCGCCTATCGCGAGGACCGGCGTACGTGGAAGGCGGCCGCTGAGTTCAACATCGAACTAGGAGCAGCGTCATCCTGGGACTCCGAAGACGAGCGGTACCTTGACGCCTTCATTGTGACGTCGGAGGAGGACATGGCCGAGGTGAAGTCCGAGTCGGAGGAGGAGGACGACGAGTAGTTTTTTTATATATCGTTTTATCTATCGTAGGAGGAGGCTATGAACTATCTACGCACTATCTATGTATCATTTTTTATCTATCGTTTATTAATCTATCTATGTACTATTTATCTATCGTTTTAATCTATCTATCTATTGTTTTTATCTTTCTATGCCTATATGTGTACCGAGTCGTAGTAGAAAAGAGAATGAATATAGCGCGCTTGTTGGAGTGACTCGCGCACGCTCTATTTTGCAGCGGCCGCTGAAGCCAGCGCTCCGCAGCGCGCAAAAACTCGCGTAAACGGCGTTGTAAACGCTTTTTTGCACGTGTGTGTTGCGCGCCTGTTGGAGATGCTCCTACATCTGGGTGTTTCCCCCCGTTGTGGTATCCTGGTTACATTTCCAAAATCGATGTTGGGTAAAGAGTTTCCCGGCCCCCTTTTCCAAAACGAATGCAAAAAAAAATTTGCCTTGTATATAATTAATCTACAGCCAGACGCCCCAAACTTGTCTCATACGTCCGCGCGGGCCGTCCGGTCACTGACCGGTCACGAAATTTCGACCCAGCCTCAAATGGGCCTCAAAGGCCCGGATTGACCGGCACCCGTCGTATCTAGCCCAAATATGGGGCACGTCGGACTGACGCTGGGGTCCCACACGAAAACAGTCCTAAACCCGGCGGTCGGAAGCTCGTCTCCTCCGTAGGACCGATGTCACCGTGTGGCGCGGCTCCAACGGGCTGCGTACTGCCTGGCACAGCTATTTAAGCCGACGGCCAGCACCGAAACCCCCTCTCCACATTTTCCTCCTCCCGTCCGCTGTCGCCACCACTTTCCACTCCTCGTCCTCCAGCACTAGTAGCCAAGCCCCGATGCCACCGGGTGAGGAGCTACCCATTCTAACGCCGGAGCGCCGGCTGCAGCTCCTTGAGCAAATCCGGGCAAGGTGCGAAGCCCGGATCACCGCGGGGGCTACCTTCGAATGTAGTGGATCCGGGGGAGGAGTTGGGGTTGGAGGAGGAAGAGGAGTATGTGGGGACACCGGGGGCACGGATCTGCAGGCGGAGTAACAGGCCATCCTCGATTCCCTCCGCTCAGAGTCAGATGCATAGGCCAAACGCTGTCGTCGGCAGGAGATGGAGGCAGAGCACACCGCAGAGGAGGAGGAGGAGGAAATGCTCGCCTACATGGATGAGGTCGAGGAGGAGGGGAAGGAGCCAAAGCCGTCCTACGCACTCGTCCACCCGCCGCCCGGCGCTGATGTCGTGGACATTGCTGACAATGAAGATTAACTATAGTGGTACGTAGTCTGTAGTACGTAAGATTTCTTTTGCATGCTTTGTATGGATCTAGGGGTTGAAATATGAGAGAATTGGATGGAGAGTAGCAAATTTAAGGCGTGACCGATCACTGTCCGCTGATGCACCCGGTTGCGTCCGCAGGCGTTTGAGGGATCGGATTTGCCAAGTCCAACTGTAGATGCTCTTACAAGGTCACGTCAACCATCAACAAGATTACTCTCCCAACAACAATGATCCTAATTTATTTGCATCCGTGGTACTAAAGCTTCATTTCGTTGATGACCATGTTAAGCAAGATCGTACGGGGGTGCTTTTATGGGAGAAGAAGTGTTTCTCTCCTTCCAAATTGACCAAGAAACAAGCATGGTTAGGGAGGTCATGGCCTTCATATTGGGGATGACAAGACCGGAACGGTTAGCCCACGAATTCTCGACATTGTGCTCATGGTACCATGATGATGTGGCAATGCTTTGAAGTTGCAGTTTGTGTATGACCAAGTTCCAAAGGCGGAGAGTGAACCACCACTTGAAGAAGAGGTGGTTGCTGGATTCCTGTACCCTCTTGCAAAGTAGGCAAATACCACAATTTGGCCACCCTCACTTGTCTAGTCTATTGGTGGTCCAAATTCGATCTTGGATTGCCAACCATGAGAAAATTAAACGTTTGGCGGTGCCTAAACTTTTCACACAGTATGCTCCATCGGAGAAATAATCTTCCCAAAGAACCGAGCCTTGTACGCAGAAGCCACCGAGTAGTGCCCACTAGTCGTGTGCTTCCACACAAAGTCATCTTGGGTGTGCTCATCAAGATGCGCCTCATGGAGAAGCATCCAAAGTGTGAAAAATTCATGAATGTGTTGGGTGGAGACAATGGTAGAAGGCATGATCGTGAAGATCCAAGCATTGTCTTAGAGAGCCTCTCTAGCTTCCCAACTATTTATCGAGGATGCCTCGAAGATAAGAGGTGTAATAACCATGGGTTTACGCCCAAGAAGCCAATGGAAGCTCCGAAAAGGTGCCCTCTCTCCGTTACTGGCGGTAATGGTGGTGGAGGCATAGATGAAGTTGAGGTCATCCTCATCACATGGATTGCCCATCCCCACCCATAGCTCGGAAGGCTCCTTCTACTCATACCATGTCAATTGAAGCAAATTTGTCAGTACTGAGCACACCCAGCCCACCATATTCCCTAGGCCTACAACACCCGTTGAGGGAGTCCTAGATTAAGGGGTGTTCGGATAGCCGGACTATACCTTCAGCCGGACTCCTGGACTATGAAGATACAAGATTGAAGACTGCGTCCCGTGTCCGGAAGGGACTTTCCTTGGCGTGGAAGGAAAGCTTGGCGATAAGGATATTTAGATCTCCTACCATTGTAACCGACTCTATGTAACCCTAACCCTATCCGGTGTCTATATAAACCGGAGGGTTTTAGTCCATAGGACAACATACACATCAACAATCATACCATAGGCTAGCTTCTAGGGTTTAGCCTCCTCGATCTCGTGGTAGATCTACTCTTGTACTACCCATATCATCAATATTAATCAAGCAGGACGTAGGGCTTTACCTCCATCGAGAGGGCCGAACATGGGTAAAACTTCGTGTCCCTTGCCTCCTGTTACCATCCGGCCTAGACGCACAGTTCGGGACCCCCTACCCGAGATCCGCCGGTTTTGACACCGACATTGGTGCTTTCATTGAGAGTTCCTCTGTGTCGTCGCCGTCAGGCTCGATGGCTCCTACGATCATCGATAGAGATGCAGTCCAGGGTGAGACCTTCCTCCCCGGACAGATCTTCGTCTTCAGCGGCTTCGCTCTGCGGGCCAATTCACTTGGCCATCTGGAGCAGATCGAAAGCTACGCCCCTGGCCGTCAGGTCAGATTTGGAAGTTTAAACTACACGGCTGACATCCACGGAGACTTGATCTTCGACGGATTCGAGCCACTGCCGAGCGCGCCGCACTGTCCCGACGAGCATGATCTAGCTCTGTCGCCGAACAGTGCCCTGGAGGCCGCACCCGCATCGGCTTCGACCCTTAATTCGGAGCCAACCGCGCCGATCGAGGATGGGTGGTTGGGCGCCGCCTCGGGGGCTGCGATCCCCACGGCGACTGAGCCGAACACCAGCCCTGCACTCCGCGAGACTCGTGACTCCAAGGAGCCGGACTCCTCTCCGGACTCCGAACCATTCGCGCCTCTGCCAATTGAATCCGATTGGGCGCCGATCATGGAGTTTACTGCCATGGACATCTTTCAGCACTCGCCCTTTGGCGATATTATAAAATCACTAAAGTCTCTCTCTTTATCAGGAGAGCCCTGGCCGGATTACGGTCAGCGAGATTGGGATGTGGACGATGAAGAAATTCAAAGCCCACCCACCACCCACTTTCTAGCCACTGTCAACGATTTATCCGACATGCTCGACTTCGACTCCGAAGACATCGACGGTATGGACGCCGATGAAGGAGACGATGAAGAACCAGCGCCTATTGGGCCCTGGAACGCCACCTTGTCATATGACGTATACATGGTGGGCGCACCAAAAGATGACGACGAGGAGCGGAAGGACGCACCGAAGGCTTGTTCCCTCGAAAAGCAGTCAAAGCGGCGACGCAAGCGCCGCCCCAAATCCCGCCTCGACAGAAATAGCGATCACACAGACCCAGCGCTGGAGCAGGGCGAACCGCTGCCGGACAACGGCAATCCGGATAATCGAACCGAACAAACAAATCCTATCAAGGATAATGGTCCGGACGACATAACGCCGGACAGACACCCGGAGCAGCAGACTGCCCGTAAAAGGCTTGTTGCCACCGCGAGGAGTCTGAAAAAGCAGAAGCAAAGGCTCAAGGCTGCGCAAGACACACTCCACATTAGATGGAGCAAAATACTCAACACAACAGCGAGGTACGGCGACAATCGCCCCTCCAAGAGCTACCCAAAGCGGAAGCTGCTACCCGAATTCGATGAGGAGGCCTCAGACCCCCCACAACCAAATATCAAAGAAGCCACCTGGTCGGATAGACGACCCCTCTACCAACACAGAGCGGCATACAACGCCGCTCACAATACAATACGCGACCCATGCGAGGGCTCGCACCCAAAGGACGGCGCAACAAGATCCATCTATGGACCACGCAAGCGCGCCCCAGCATACAATGCAACACAACAAACATCCGAACAACGTGGTACACCCAGCTACAGGGGTGCCGCACACCCCCTATGTTTCACCGATGAGGTGCTGGACCATGAATTTCCAGAGGGATTCAAGCCCATAAACATAGAGGCATACGACAGAACAACAGACCCCGGGGTCTGGATTGAGGACTACATCCTTCACATCCATATGGCTCGAGGAGATGATCTCAGCGCCATCAAGTACTTACCCCTCAAGCTCAAAGGGTTAGCTCGTCACTGGCTCAAAGGCCTCCCCGAAAGCTCCATTGGAAGTTGGGAAGAGCTCGAAGACGCCTTTCGGGCAAATTTTAAAGGGACTTATGTCCGACCTCCGGATGCGGACGATTTGAGTCATATAACTCAACAGCCCGGTCAGACGGAAAGCTTTGGAGCAGGTTTCTCACTAAAAAGAACCAGATTGTCGACTGTCTGGACGCCGAAGCCTTGGTAGCTTTCAAGCATAGCGTCCGTGACGAATGGCTCGCCAGACACCCCGGCCAAAATAAGCCGAGAACGATGGCCGCATTAACAAACCTCATGACCCGCTTTTGCGCGAGTGAGGACAGCTGGCTAGCCAAATGCAGCACCAGCGACCCAAGTACATCCGAAGTTAGAGATGGAAACGGGAAATCACGGCGCAACAGCAATAATAAACGCCGGAATAAAGAAGACAACATGAAGGGCACGACAGTAAATGCCGGATTCAAAAGCTCTCGGCCAGGTCACAAGCCGCCCCCTAAAGGCACCAGGGATGAACTGTCCAGCCTTAACAAAATTATGGACCAAGTATGTTAGATCCATAGTACCCCTGGTAAACCTGCTAATCATACCCACAGAGAATGTTGGGTCTTCAAGCAGTTCGACAAGCTCAACGCCGTACATAAGGGGGAGGGTACACCAAGTGGAGACGAGGACGAGCCTTCCAAGCAAGACACGGCGGAACAAAGGAAATTTCCACCAGAAGTCAAAACAGTAAACGTGTTACACGTAATCAAGGGAAAAAACAATGCGGCACTCCCAGGAAAGTATACCCAAGTGCCTATCACCACAAAGTCCTGCCACTGGTCATCTCAACCGATCACTTTCGACCATCGCAATTACTCAGCAGGTATCCGACATGCAGGATGGGCTGCCCTGGTATTAGACCCAGTAATTGGCGGATATCATTTCACAAGGGTCTTGATGGACGGCGGCAGTAGCCTAAACCTAATATATCAGGACACAATCCGCGGGATGGGGTTAGACCCAACACAAATTCGCCATAGCAATACTACCTTTAAAGGAGTAACGCCAGGCCCAGGGGCTCGTTGTGCGGGCTCCCTCTCATTACAAGTTATATTCGGCTCCCCTGATAACTTCGTCGCGAGCATTTAACTTTCCACATCGCTCCGTTCCAAAGTGGCTATCAAGCAATACTCGGACGCGAAGCTTTCGCTCGCTTTAATGCAATACCACACTACGCCTCCCTCACACTCAAGATGCCCGGTCCACGTGGCATCATTACAGTGCACGGAAATATCAAGCGATCTCTACGTGTCGAAGAGAGTGAGGCTGCCTTGGCCGCCGCACACTAAAGGTGCCCGGACAAGCGAAAGCATCCAATAGGTCGTCAAGACCTCAGATACAACTAATCAAGTCCGGCGCCGCTATTTATACGGAAATAAGTGGTCACACCCCTATTTGTCAATACAAGGGGCTCAACGCGCGCAGACAAGTGGCAATTTCTTATCATCTTGAATTATACATGGTTTCTTTAATAACTATCCTTTTGCACGACAACTTTTTCACTTAACTTCCTCTCTTTTACAGACGATCATCGTGCTACACCCGTCCAGTATACAACACAACGGAGACACAGGCGCAGACGTGCAACAGGGACCCGCTCCAAGGATTCTTTTTAGATTAAGACCCTGCGTAAACCTTTTTTACTGTCTCTTGTTGATACATATCCACCGTTGAGAAGGATGCTGACGTCTTGGCATGTGGCCACGCCAGAACAATGCACGTACCTGGACACAAGGGGCTTCTTACAAAGGCCATTATTTAGGCTCGGTTTATACCACAAAGACCGAATACCTTAGGGAGTGTTCGGCGTCGCGAGTTTGGCCCTATATGCATCAGCTCCGAGTCATTGTCTTTGGTCAAATGTTGGGTTTGCCCGGCTCCTGTGTTTTGGTGCCTTACGTTCCGCTTTACCGGCTAAGGTAGCACCAGGAGAACTACTGTGATTGTGCCCTGGTTCATCCGGAAGAGCACCTCAGTAGAGAAAGCCGAAAACTGACTGTCATGATATAGCGTGAGACTGGTCAACCACTCGATGACCTGTGGGAATGTTAGAATTCCTCTGCCTTAATGAAGGGCCGTTTTCCGGCCAGGCATGTACGCACCCTGGAACCGGGAGAGTGCGGAGCCACCAGGGGCTATCTAGTAGCCCCACTGTCAAACTCCTATGGCTAAGTGGAAGTGCTAAAGCATTATAGTCCGGTTGCCTTGCTCGCTCCGCTATCACCTCCTTAATAGAACCAAGACGTTGGGTTAAGTGTGAACGCGTGTTTTTGCGAGCACCTCCGCATTATATGCGTGGGGGCTGAAGTCGATGACTGCAATCTTTCAGGTTATACACATGTATACATAAACGGCCGCCCAGGAGGCATCATATTACTTTCAGGCAAAAGTATAAAAATAGCCTTATAAAAATTCATAAAAGCATTTCGCTTACAATGAGATTACATATCACTCAAACATAATATTTTTTGAGCACTGGGTCTCTATCAAACGGGCTCCCTCAAGAACTTCTTCAAAGTAGTGCTTAGCAGCCTTTCGACCTATAGCCGAATCCCGCGCTGCAACATTGGTAGCATCCATCTCCGCCCAATATGCCTTAACACGGGCAAAGGCCATCCGTGCACCCTCTATGCACGCCGACCTCTTCATCGCATTAATGCGCGGCACCACGTCAAGGAACTGCTGCACCAAGCCGAAATAGCTGTTCGGTTTTGACCTTTCCGGCCATAGCTGATCCACAACGGACCTCATGGAGAGTCCGAACAACCTATTTAGTTCGGCCCATTCGGCTAATTGGTCATTCAATGAAAGTGGACGCTCGGGAGTATGGAATTGTCTCCAAAACAGCTGGTCTACTCCACGGTCCGTCTGACCCTGGAAGTACTTGGCGGCATCGGCAGCGCTCGCCGCCAAATCCATATACACATCCTCCGAGCTCCACAACCCAAAGGGGCATACCGTGGATCTCCAAACTTCCTCCGCAACATAAAGGATTTCCCAGCTACAATATCCCCGGCTTCCCGCAGCTCCTCCTTCTTTGCCCTCATAGCAGAGCGGAGGTCCTTTCTCGTTGCAGCAGCCTTCTCAAGGTCCGATGCTTTCGTTTGGTTTTCCTTTTCAAGAACCCGGCAACGGTCGGCGGCGGCTTTTAATTCTATGGCCATCTTGTCTCGGCTCTCGCCATGTGCGGCCTTCTCGGCTTGCAACTCTTCGGCCGCCTTCAAAGCAGCCGCATTACCCAACCTCGCTTGTTCCTTGGCTCGGGCAAGTTCTGCCCGCAAGGCTTCCATAGTGGCAACTCCATCTGCAGTCACAAGATATTAAAGATAATGGCATCATGCTGCTCTTCCTATGTGACGTTTACCAGATAATGACACTTACCCTGTGCCTCGTCAAGCCTTTTGTTAACAAGCTCGATGTCGGCATCTGCCGCATCCAACTGCCGTTCTAAATGGGCAAATTCGCTAGTGTGGCTAGCCACCGGAGCTTCCATCTCCTGCATATAGAGGCAGTATGGTTATTACCTGGGAATATGATCCTCTGTTCGTCATCGTTTCCGACGACAACCAGAGTCTCAGGGGCTACTATCTACACAGGGCACACCTAGCATGTGCAGGACCATCATACATTCTTTTACGTACCTCAAAGCTTGTCAGTAGACTCATAAAAGCTTCATGCAATCCGCTTTCGGTGGACGATATTCTCTCCATCACCGTATTCATTAGCACACGGTGTTCATCTGAGATGGCCGCTCACCCCACCAACTCCCTCAGAACATCCGATCGCACACTAGACGGTGCCGGACTATTTTGTCTGCTCTCTTCGGTAGCCAGACACTGGGAGCTTCGGGGGTCAATGGGATTATCTCCTGGCCTCACCGGACTCGGAGAGGCCCTCCGCGACGACACTTCAGGGTCGCCCGCTTCCGGAGCGGAGGAGTCCGGAGGAGGCGTTTCGCTCTCCATCATCTCTAGAAGAAGATCCCCCGAAGACGAGCTCATTTGAGAGGGGCTAAGGCCCGAACTACAAAAATATATGCGGTGGTTATCTTCTCAGAAGAAAAAGATGGCATATCTGTACTATTAAAGTATTTCGGGTCACTTACGACTCATGGGAGAATTGATACCCCCGCGGACTTTGTGCGGCAACGGCGCCCCCCAAGGTAGGACCCTCTGTGGGAGACTTCTTCTCCCGTTTGGAAGTTTCGGCTTCCGAATCCCCGGGCGCAGTCCTTTTCCTGTTCTGGTCGTCTTCCTTCATGGAGACGCTCGCTCCCTCGGCTAGAATGGGCAGCGTTGGGGGCCCGCGTCCGCCCGCTTTGCCCTCCACAGTATCTTCCTTTAAGGGCTCCGGGCAAGGTGCGGTCTGGAGCATCTTTTCCAATACCGGATTTTCCAAACCCTTAGGGAGGGGGGCCGAACACCGAATCAACTTCGCCTTTGTTAGCCAGTCCTAGTCAAAAAGCGAACCCTCAGAAATAACTTCGTAACAAAAGAGAGATAGTATGTTCGGTCGGAAGATGCCTTACCTGTTCGGCGGCGCGGTTACTACTCAGGCCCACGTCCTCGATGATTTTCGGACACTCCACCCGAGGTCCGAAGAATGACTTGTACATCTCCTCGTGCATCAGGCCGAGAAAATCTTGAATGACACGCGGTCCCTTGGGATTGAACTCCCATAGGTGAAGGGGCCGGTGTTTGCAAGGCTGGACTTGACGAACCAGCATAACTTGTATTACCGCAACCAAACTGAAATCTCCATTGAAGAGATCTCGAATGCGGCTTTGTAGTATAGGCACGTCCTTGGCTGGACCCCAGCTCAGACCCCGGCTGATCCATGACATCAGTTGTGGTGGAGGGCCCGAGCGAAAAACAGGGGCGACCGCCCACTTGGCGCTTCTAGGAGCCATGATGTAGAACCACTCATGTTGCCACAATTCAGACACCTCTGGGATGGAACCTTTGGGCCACGGAGCTCCCGTCATCTTGCGTATTGAGGCACCTCCACACGCCGCATGTTGCCCCTCGATCATCTTCGGCTTCACTTCAAAGGTCTTGAGACATAGGCCAAAGTGAGGGGTAACCCGGAGGAAGGCCTCGCATACGACAATAAATGTCGTGATATGAAGAAAGGAGTCCGGAGCTAGATCATGGAAGTCTAGCCCGTAATAAAACATCAAACCCCTGACGAAAGGATCCAGTGCAAGGCCTAGACCTTGGAGGAAGTGGGAGACGAACACGACGTTCTCGTTGGGTTCGGGGGTAGGGACGGCCTGCCCTTGGGGAGGCAGCCGATGCGGAATTTCGGCGGTCAGATATCTGGCCTCCCTCAACTTTTTGATGTCTTCTTCCATGATGGAGGAAGGCACCCATCGGCCTTGAAGGCTAGATCGGACATGACCGGAGGTTCGAAGCACCTGACCTGAACTTCGGGCGTTTGAGCTTGAGGTGGGGGAAGGATTCGATTGAGCACGGGAGGGAAAAATAAAAGCCTTGTCCCCTTTATAAAGAGGGTGAATATCAAGCGTCCTCTCCGTGTCCGCTTGGACTTGCCTATAATCTAGGAGTCCTAGAAGCGGTTGGGTTACCCACGCCCGTATTGATGAGGATACCGGAATAAGGGGACACGATCTCTGCTTTAACAAGACATGCCAAGGAAACCTCCTCGCACGACGCGCTGAGGTGGGATAATGAAACGACTCGGATAAAGGCTTGGCCGTGGTGTGTCACACTACGGAATACGTCAGCAGATTAGATTTGCGTAAATATTATTCTCTCTATGGTAATATGTGGAAACTTGTTTTGTAGAGCCGGACACTATCTTTGTGTTCAAAATCTTCTATGAAGTACTTGGAGGAGGAACCCACCTTGCAATGCCGAAGACAATCTGCACGCCGGACTCGACGTCATTGAAGCCTGGTTCAGGGGCTACTGAGGGAGTCCTGGATTAAGGGGTGTTCGGATAGCCGGACTATACCTTCAGCTGGACTCCTGGACTATGAAGATACAAGATTGAAGACTTCGTCCCGTGTCCGGAAGGGACTTTCCTTGGCGTGGAAGGCAAGCTTGGCGATACGGATATTTAGATCTCCTACCATTGTAACCGACTCTATGTAACCCTAACCCTATCATGTGTCTATATAAACCGGAGGGTTTTAGTCCGTAGGACAACATACACATCAACAATCATACCATAGGCTAGCTTCTAGGGTTTAGCCTCCTCGATCTCATGGTAGATCTACTCTTGTACTACCCATATCATCAATATTAATCAAGCATGACGTAGGGCTTTACCTCCATCGAGAGGGCCCGAACGTGGGTAAAACTTCGTGTCCCTTGCCTCCTGTTACCATCCGGCCTAGACGCACAGTTCGGGACCCCCTACCCGAGATCCGCCGGTTTTGACACCCACACCCATGATAACCCACAAGTATAGGGGATCGCAACTGTTGGGGAACACAGTAATTTCAAAAAAGAATCTACGCACATGCAAGATCATGGTGATGCACATCAACGAGAGGGGAGAGTATCGTCTACGTACCCTCGTAGACCGTAAGTGGAAGTGTTATGACAACGCGGTTGATGTAGTCGTACGTCTTCACGATTGACCGATCTAGCACCAAAGGTACGACACCTCCGTGATCTGCACACGTTCAGCTCGGTGACGTCCCGCGAACTCACGATCCAGTAGAGCTTCGAGGGAGAGTTTCATCAGCACGACGGAGTGATGATGGTGATGATGATGCTACCGGAACAGGGCTTCGCCTAAGCACCGCTGCGATATAACCGAGGTGGATTATGGTGGAGGGGGGCACCGCACACGGCTAAAAGATCAATGATCAACTTGTGTGTCCATGGGGTGCCCCCTCCCCCGTATATAAAGGAGTGGAGGAGGGGGAGGGGGCCGGCCTCTCTAGGCGCGCCCAAGGGAGTCCTACTCCCACCGGGAGTAGGATTCCCCCCTCCCTTGTTTGGTTTTAAGAGAGAAGGAAGGAGGAGGAAGAAGGCAAGAAAGGGCGGACGACCCCCCTCCCAATTTGGATTGGGCTTGGGGGGGCACCCCTCCTTTGCTTCTTCTCCCTCTCTTCCACTAAGGCCCATACACCTCCCGGGGGGGGGGGTCGGTAACCTCCCGGTGCTCCGGTATACTCCTGATTTCACCCAAAACCATTCTGATGTCCAAACATAGGCTTCCAATATATCGATCTTTACGTCTCAACCATTTCAAGACTCCTCGTCATGTCCGTGATCAAATCCGGGACTCCGAACTACCTTCGGTACATCAAACACATAAACTCGTAATACCGATCGTCACCGAACGTCAAGCGTGCGGACCCTATGGGTTCGAGAACTATGTAGACATGACCAAGAGATGTCTCCGGTCAATAACCAATAGCGGAACCTGGATGCTCATATTGGTTCCTACATATTCTACGAAGATCTTTATCGGTCAAACCGCATAACGCTATACGTTGTTTCCTTTATCATCAGTATGTTACTTGCCCGAGATTCGATCATCGGTATCCCAATACCTAGTTCAATCTCGTTACTGGCAAGTCTCTTTACTCGTCCCGTAATGCTACATCCCGTAACTAACTCATTAGCTACATTGCTTGCAAGGCTTATAGTGATATACATTACCGAGAGGGCCCAGAGATACCTCTCCGACAATTGGAGTGACAAATCGTAATCTTGATCCATGCCAACTGAACAAACACCATCGGAGACACCTGTAGAGCACCTTTATAATCTCCCAGTTACGTTGTGACATTTGGTAGCACACAAAGTGTTCTTCCGGTATTCGGGAGTTGCATGATCTCATAGTCATAGGAACATGTATAGTTATGGAGAAAGCAATAGCGACAAACTAAACAATCATCGTGCTAAGCTAACGGATGGGTCAAGTCAATCATATCATTCTCTAATGATGTGATCTCGTTAATCAAATGATAACTCATGTCTATGGTTAGGAAACATAACCATCATTGATTCAACGAGCTAGTCAAGTAGAGGCAAACTAGTGACACTCTGTTTGTCTATGTATTCACACATGTACTAAGTTTCCGGTTAATACAATTCTAGCATGAATAGTAAACATTTATCATGATATAAGGAAATGTAAATAACAACTTTATTATTGCCTCTAGCGCATATTTCCTTCAGTCTCCCACTTGCATTAGAGTCAATAATTTAGATTACATTGTAATGATTCTAACACCCATGGAGTCTTGGTGTTGATCATGTTTTGCTCGTGAGAGAGGCTTAGTCAACGGGTCTGCAACATTCAGATCCGTATGTATCTTGCAAATCTCTATGTATCCCTCCTTGACTTGATCACGGATGGAATTGAAGCGTCTCTTGATGTGCTTGGTTCTCTTGTGAAATCTGGATTCCTTTGCCAAGGCAATTACTCCAGTATTGTTACAAAAGATTTTCATTGGACCCGATGCACTAGGTATGACACCTAGATCGGATATGAACTCCTTCATCCAGACTCCTCCATTTGTTGTTTCTGAATCAGCTATGTATTCCGCTTCACATGTAGATCCCGCCACGACGCTCTGCTTGGAACTGCACCAACTGACAGCTCCACCATTTAATAAAACACTTATCCGGTTTGTGACTTAGAGTCATCCGGATCAGTGTCAAAGCTTGCATCGACGTAACCGTTTACGACGAGCTCTTTGTCACCTCCATATACGAGAAAGATATCCTTCGTCCTTTTCAGGTATTTCAGGATGTTATTGACCGCTGTCCAGTGATCCACTCCTAGATTACTTTGGTGCCTCCCTGCTAAACTTATAGCAAGGCACCCATCAGGTCTTGTACACAGCATTGCATGCATGATAGAGCCTATGGTTGAAGCATAGGGAACATCTTTCATTTTCTCTCTATCTTCTGCAGTGGTCGGGCATTGAGTCTGACTCAACTTCACACCTTGTAATACATGCAAGAACCCTTTCTTTGCTTGATCCATTTTGAACTTCTTCAAAACTTTATCAAGGTATTTGCTTTGTGAAAATCCAATTAAGCGTCTTGATCTATATCTATAGATCTTGATGCCCAATATATAATCAGCTTCACTGAGGTCTTTCATTGAAAAAAATCTTATTCAAGTATCCTTTTATGCTATTCAGAAATTCAGTATCATTTTCGATCAACAATATGTCATCTACATATAATATCAGAAATGCTACGGAGCTCCCACTCACTTTCTTGTAAATACAGGGTTGTCCAAAAGTCTGTATAAAACCATATGCTTTGTTCACACTATCAATGCATATATTCCAACTATGAGAGGCTTGGACTAGTCCATAAATGGATCGCTAGAGCTTGCAGACTTTGTTAGCACCTTTTGGATCGACAAAACCTTCTGGTTGCATCATATACAACTCTTCTTTAAGATACCCATTAAGGAATGCAGTTTTGACATCCATTTGCCAAATTTCATAATCATAAAATGCGGCAATTGCTAACATGATTTAGACGGACTTAAGCATCGCTACGGGTGGGAAGGTCTCATCGTAGTCAACTCCTTGAACTTGTCGAAAACCTTTCGCAAGAAGTCGAGCTTGTAAACAGTAACATTACCGTCAGCGTCAGTCTTCCTCTTGAAGATCCATTTATTTTCTATGGCCTGCCGATCATCGGGCAAGTCAACCAAAGTCCATACTTTGTTCTCATACATGGATCCCATCTTAGATTTCATGGCTTCAAGCCATTTTGCGGAATCTGGGCTCATCGTTGCTTCCTCATAGTTCCTAGGTTCGTCATGGTCAAGTAACATGACTTCCAGAACAGGATTACCATACCACTCTGGTGCAGATCTTACTCTGGTTGACCTACGAGGTTCGGTAGTAACTTGATCAGAAGTTTCATGATCATCATCATTAGCTTCCTCACTTACTGGTGTAGGAATCACTGGAACTGATTTCAGTGATGAACTACTTTCCAATAAGGGAGAAGGTACAATTACCTCGTCAAGCTCTACTTTCCTCCCACTCACTTCTTTCGAGAGAAACTCCTTCTCTAGAAAGGATCCATTCTTAGCAACGAATATCTTGCCTTCAGATCTATGATAGAAGGTGTACCCAATAGTCTCCTTTGGGTATCCTATGAAGACACATTTCTCCGATTTGGGTTCAAGCTTATCAGTTTGAAGATTTTTCACATAAGCATCCCAGCCCCAAACTTTAAGAAATGACAACTTGGGTTTCTTGCCAAACCATAGTTCAGAAGGTGTCGTCTCGACGGATTTAGATGGTGCCCTATCTAACGTGAATGTAGCTGTCTCTAAAGCGTAACCCCAAAATGATAGCGGTAAATCATTGAGAGACATCATAGATAACACCATATCTAGTAAAGTACGATTACGCCGTTCGGACACACCATTACGCTGTGGTGTTCCAGATGGCGTGAGTTGTGAAACTATTCCACATTGTTTCAAGTGAAGTCCAAACTCATAACTCAAATATTCACCTCCACGATCAGTTCCTAGAAACTTGATTTTCTTGTTACGATGATTTTCCACTTCACTCAGAAATTCTTTGAACTTTTCAAATGTTTCAGACTTATGTTTCATCAAGTAGATATACCCATATCTGCTCAAATCATCTGTGAAGGTGAGAAAATAACGATATCCGTCACAAGCTTCAATGTTAATTGGACCACACACATCAATATGTATAATTTCCAATAACTCTGTTGCTCGCTCCATTGTTCTGGAGAACAGAGTTTTAGTCATCTTGCCCATGAGGCATGGTTCGCATGTACCAAGTGATTCATAATCAAGTGATTCCAGAAGTCCATCAGAATGGAGTTTCTTCATGCGCTTTACACCAATATGACCTAAATGGTAGCGCCACAAATAAGTTGCACTATCATTATCAACTCTGCATCTTTTGGCCTCAATACTATGAACATGTGTATCACTACTATCAAGATTTAGTAAGAATAGACCACTCATCAAGGGTGCATGACCATAAAAGATATTACTCATATAAATAGAACAACCATTATTCTCTGATTTAAACGAATAACCGTCTCGCATCAAACAAGATCCAGATATAATCTTCATGCTCAACGCTGGCACCAAATAACAATTATTGAGGTCTAACACTAATCCCGAAGATAGATGTAGAGGTAGTGTGCCGACGGCGATCACATCGACTTTGGAACCATTTCCCACGCGCATCGTCACCTCGTCCTTAGCCAATCTTCGCTTAATCCATAGCCCCTGTTTTGAGTTGTAAACATTAGCAACTAAACCAGTATCAAATACCCAGGCACTACTGCGAGCATTACTAAGGTACACATCAATAACATGTATATCAAATATACCTTTCACTTTGCCATCCTTCTTCTCCGCCAAATACTTGGGGCAGTTCCGCTTCCAATGACCAGTTCCTTTGCAGTAGAAGCACCCAGTCTCAGGCTTAGGTCCAAACTTGGGTTTCTTCACTTGAGTAGCAACTGGCTTTCTATTCTTCTTGAAGTTCCCCTTCTCCCCTTTACCATTTTTCTTGAAACTGGTGGTCTTGTTGACCATCAATACTTGATTCTCCTTCTTGATTTCTACCTCCGCAGCCTTTAGCATTGCGAAGAGCTCAGGAATCGTCTTATCCATCCCTTTCATATTATAGTTCATCACGAAGCTCTTGTAGCTTGGTGGCAGTGATTGAAGAACTCTATCAATGACACTATCATCAGGAAGATTAACTCCTAGTTGAGTCAAGTGGTTGTGGTACCCAGACATTCTGAGTATATGTGCACTGACATAACTATTCTCCTCCATCTTGCAGCTGTAGAACTTATTGGAGACTTCATATCTCTCAATCCGGGCATTTGCTTGAAATATTAACTTCAACTCCTAGAACATCTCATATGCTCCATGACGTTCAAAACATCATTGAAGTCCTGGTTCTAAGCTGTAAAGCATGGCACAGTGAACTATCAAGTAGTCATCAGCTTTGCTATGCCAGGTGTTCATAACATCTGGCGTTGCTCCTGCAGCGGGTTTGTCTGTTGGGGAACGCAGTAATTTCGAAAATTTTCCTACGCACACGCAAGATCATGGTGATGCACAGCAACGAGAGGGGAGAGTGTTGTCTACGTACCAACGCAGACCGACTGCGGAAGCGATCACACAACGTAGAGGAAGTAGTCGTACGTCTTCTTTCCGATCCGACCGATCCAAGCACCGTTACTCCGGCACCTCCGAGTTCTTAGCACACGTTCAGCTCGATGACGTTCCTCGGGCTCCGATCCAGCAAAGCGTCGAGGAAGAGTTCCGTCAGCACGACGGCGTGGTGACGATCTTGATGTACTACCGACGCAGGGCTTCGCCTAAGCACTGTAACGGTATGATCGAGGTGGAATTTGGTGGCAGGGGGCACCGCACACGGCTAAGGAACGATCTCAAGGATCAACTTGTGTGTCTTGGGGTGTCCCCTGCCCCCGTATATAAAGGTTGGAGGAGGGGGAGCCGGCCGGCCAGGGAGAGGGAGGCGCAGGGGGAGTCCTACTCCCACCGGGAGTAGGACTCCCCCCTCCAGTCCTATTCCAATTAGGACTCTCGGGGAAAAAGGAGAGAGAAGGGGGGCCGGGCCCTTATCCTAGTCCTACTAGGACTTGGGGAAAGGTGGGGCGCCGGCCAGCTATGGGCTGCCCCTTTTCTCTTTTTCCACTAAGGCCCAATAGGCCCATTAGTCTCCCGGGGGGTTCCGGTAACCCTCCCGGTATTCCGGTAAAATCCCGATTTCACCCGGAACACTTCCTATGTCCAAACATAGGCTTCCAATATATCAATCTTTACGTCTCGACCATTTCGAGACTCCTCGTCATGTCCGTGATCTCATCCGGGACTCCGAACAACCTTCGGTACATCAAAATGCATAAACTCATAATAACTGTCATCGTAACGTTAAGCGTGCGGACCCTACGGTTCGAGAACAATGTAGACATGACCGAGACACGTCTTCGGTCAATAACCAATAGCGGGACCTGGATGCCAATATTGGCTCCTACATATTCTACGAAGATCTTTATCGGTCAGACCGCATAACAACATACGTTGTTCCCTTTGTCATCGGTATGTTACTTGCTCGAGATTCGATCGTCGATATCCAATACCTAGTTCAATCTCGTTACTGGCAAGTCTCTTTACTCATTCCGTAATACATCATCTCATAACTAACATCTTAGTTATTATGCTTGCAAGGCTTATGTGATGTGTATTACCGAGAGGGCCCAGAGCTACCTCTCCGACAATCGGAGTGACAAACCCTAATCTCGAAATACGCCAACCCAACATCTGCCATTGGAGACACCTGTAGTACTCCTTTATAATCACCCAGTTACGTTGTGACGTTTGGTAGTACCCAAAGTGTTCCTCCGGTAAACGGGAGTTGCATAATCTCATAGTTATAGGAACATGTATAAGTCATGAAGAAAGCAATAGCAACATACTAAACGATCGGGTGCTAAGCTAATGGAATGGGTCATGTCAATCAGATCATTCAACTAATGATGTGACCTCGTTAATCAAATAACAACTCTTTGTTCATGGTTAGGAAACATAACCATCTTTGATTAACGAGCTAGTCAAGTAGAGGCATACTAGTGACACTCTGTTTGTCTATGTATTCACACATGTATTATGTTTCCGGTTAATACAATTCTAGCATGAATAATAAACATTTATCATGATATAAGGAAATAAATAATAACTTTATTATTGCCTCTAGGGCATATTTCCTTCATTGTCACCTAGCAGTGCTTCCAGGACATAATTCTTCTGTGCAGCAATGAGGATAATCCTCAAGTTACGGACGCAGTCCGTGTAGTTGCTACCGTCATCTTTCAACTTAGCTTTCTCTAGGAACGCATTAAAATTCAACGGAACAATTGCACGGGCCATCTATCTACAACAACATAGACATGCAAAATACTATCATGTACTAAGTTCATGATAAATTAAAGTTTAGTTAATCAAATTACTTAAGAACTCCCACTTAGGTAGACATCTCTCTAATCATCCAAGTGATCACGTGATCCATATCAACTAAAGCATGTTCGATCATCACGTGAGATGGAGTAGTTTTCAATGTTGAACATCACTATGTTGATCATATCTACTATATGATTCATGCTCGACCTTTCAATCTCCAGTGTTTCGAGGCCATATCTGCATATGCTAGGCTCGTCAAGTTTAACCCAAGTATTTTGCATGTGCAAAACTGGCTTGCACCCGTTGTATGTGAACGTGCTACGTCTTGAGCTTGCGTTGGTTTTCCCCGAAGAGGAAGGGATGATGCAGCAGAGTAGCGTAAGTATTTCCCTTGGTTTTTGAGAACCAAGGTATCAATCTAGTAGGAAGCCACGCTCAAGTCTCTCGTACCTGCACAAAACGATAGCTACTCGCAACCAACGCGATTAGGGGTTGTCAATCCCTTTACGGTCACTTGCGAGAGTGAGATCTGATAGATATAATATTTTGGTATTTTTGGTATAAAGATGCAAAGTAAAAAGTAAAAGCAAAGTAAAAAAGCAAAGCAAGATTAAAGTGATGGAGATTGATCTGATGAGAATAGACCCGGGGGCCATAGGTTTCACTAGTGGCTTCTCTCAAGAGCATAAGTATTCTACGGTGGGTGAACAAATTACTGTTGAGCAATTGACAGAATTGAGCATAGTTATGAGAATATCTAGGCATGATCATGTATATAGGCATCACGTCCGTGACAAGTAGACCGAAACGATTCTGCATCTACTACTATTACTCCACTCATCGACGCTATCCAGCATGCATCTAGAGTATTAAGTTAAAAACAGAGTAACGCCTTAAGCAAGATGACATGATGTAGAGAGATAAATTCATGCAATATGAAATAAACCCCATCTTGTTATCCTCGATGGCAACGATACAATACGTGCCTTGCTGCCCCTTCTATCACTGGGTAAGGACACCGCAAGATCGAACCCAAAGCTAAGCACTTCTCCCATGGCAAGAACTACCAATCTAGTTGGCCAAACCAAACGGATAATTCGAAGAGACTTGCAAAGATAACCAATCATACATAAAAGAATTCAGAGAAGATTCAAATATTATTCATAGATAGACTTGATCATAAACCCACAATTCATCGGTCTCAACAAACACACCGCAAAAAGAAGATTACATTGAATAGATCTCCACAAGAGAGGGGGAGAACTTTGTATTGAGATTCAAAGAGAGAGAAGAAGCCATCTAGCTACTAACTATGGACCCGAAGGTCTGAGGTAAACTACTCACACTTCATCGGAGGGGCTAGGATGATGTAGAAGCCCTCCGTGATGACGGCCCTCTTCCAGCGGAGCTCCGGAACAGGCCCCAAGATGGGATCTCGTGGATACAGAAAGTTGCGGCGGTGGAATTAGGTTTTTGGCTCCTCCTCTGATCGTTTGGGGGTATGTGTGTATATATAGGAGGAAGAAGTACGTCGGTGGAGCACCGAGGGGCCCACGAGGCAGGGGGCGCGCCCTAGGGGGGGGGGGCGCCCCCACCCTCGTGACCTTCTCTTTGACTCCATGGAGTAGGGTCCAAGTCTCCTGGATCATGTTCGGTGAGAAAATCACGTTCCCGAAGATTTTATTCCGTTTGGACTCCGTTTGATATTTTGTTTCTCCGAAACACTGAAATAGGCAAAAAACAACAATTCTGGGCTGGGCCTTCGGTTAATAGGTTAGTCCCAAAAATAATATAAAAGTGGAAAATAAAGCCCAATATAGTCCAAAACAGTAGATAATATAGCATGGAGCAATCAAAAATTATAGATACGTTGGAGACGTATCAGAACGTAGAGCTTATCACACCCGATCATCACATGGTGTCTCGACACGACGGACTATAGCAACAATGCATACTCGGGGAGAACACTTATACCTTGAAATTTAGTGAGAGATCATCTTATAATGCTACCGCTGAACTAAGCAAAATAAGATGCATAAAGGATAAACATCACATGCAATCAATATAAGTGATATGATATGGCCATCATCATCTTGTGCCTTTGATCTCCATCTCCAAAGCACCGTCATGATCACCATCTTCACCGGCTAGACACCTTGATCTCCATCAAATCATCGTTGTCGTCTCGCCAACTATTGCTTCTATGACTATCGCTACCGCTTACTGATAAAGTAAAGCAATTACATGGCGATTGCATTTCATACAATAAAGCGACAACCATATGGCTCTTGCCACTTGCCGATAACAGTGTTACAAAACATGATCATCTCATACAATAAAATTTAGCATCATGTCTTGACCATATCACATCACAACATGCCGTGCAAAAACAAGTTAGACGTCATCTACTTTGTTGTTGCAAGTTTTACGTGGCTGCTACAGGCTGAGCAAGAACCGTTCTTACCTACGCATAAGAAACCACAACGTGGTATAGTGATTGCTTTTTGATCTTCAGAAAGAACCCCGTTCATTGAATCCGATTCAACTAAAGCTGGAGAAACAGACACCCGCTAGCCACCTATGTGCGAAGCATGTCGGTAGAACCAGTCTCGCGTAAGCGTATGCGTAATGTCGGTCTGGGCCGCTTCATCCAACAATTCCGCTGAATCAAGAATCAACTAGTGATGGCAAGCAATATGTATATACCCACGCCCACAACTCCTTTGTGTTCTACTCGTGCATATAACATCTACGCATAAACTTGGCTCGGATGCCACTGTTGGGGAGCGCAGTAATTTCAAAAAATTTCCTGCGCACACGCAAGATCATGGTGATGCATAGCAACGAGAGGGGAGAGTATCGTCTACGTACCCTTGTAGACCGTAAGTGGAAGCGTTATGACAACGCGGTTGATGTAGTCGTATGTCTTCATGATTGACCGATCTAGCACCGAAGGTACAACACCTCCGCGATCTGCACACGTTCAGCTCGGTGACGTCCCGTGAACTCACGATCCTGTAGAGCTTCGAGGGAGAGTTTCGTCAGCACGACGGAGTGATGACGGTGATGATGATGCTACCAGAATAGGGCTTCGCCTAAGCACCGCTACGATATAACCGAGGTGGATTATGGTGGAGAGGGGCACCGCACATGGCTAAAAGATCAATGATCAACTTGTGTGTCCATGGGGTGCCCCCTCCCCCACATATAAAGGAGTGGAGGAGGGGGAGGGGGCCGGCCTCTCTAGGCGCGCCCAAGGGAGTCCTAATCCCATCGGGAGTAGGATTCCCCCTCCCTTGTTTGGTTTTAGGAGAGAAGGAAGGAGGAGGAAGAAGGAAGGAAAGCCCCCCCCCCCAATTCGGATTGGGCTTGGGGGGGGGGGGCGCCCCATCCTTTTCTTCTTCTCCCTCTCTTCCACTAAGGCCCAATAAGGCCCATACACCTCCCGGGGGGGGGGTTCGGTAACCTTACGGTGCTCCGGTATACTCCCGATTTCACTCGGAACCATTCCGATGTCCAAACATAGGCTTCCAATATATTGATCTTTACGTCTCGACCATTTCAAGACTCCTCGTCATGTCCGTGATCAAATCCGAAACTCCGAACTACCTTCGGTACATCAAAAAACATAAACTCGTAATACTGATCGTCACCGAACATTAAGTGTGCGGACCCTATACGGGTTCGAGAACTATGTAGACATGACCGAGACATGTCTCCAGTCAATAACCAATAGCGGAACCTGGATGCTCATATTGGTTCCTACATATTCTACGAAGATCTTTATCGGTCAAACCGCATAACGTTATACGTTGTTCCCTTTGTCATCGGTATGTTACTTGCCCGAGATTCGATCGTCGGTATCCCAATACCTAGTTCAATCTCGTTACCAGCAAGTCTCTTTACTCGTTCCGTAATGCTACATCCTGTAACTAACTCATTAGCTATATTGCTTGCAAGGCTTATAGTGATGTACATTACCAAGAGGGCCCAGAGATACCTCTCCCACAATCAGAGTGACAAATCCTAATCTTGATCCATGCCAACTTAACAAACACCATCGCAGACACCTGTAGAGCACCTTTATAATCACCTAGTTACGTTGTGACGTTTGGTAGCACACAAAGTGTTCTTCTGGTATTCGGGAGTTGCATGATCTCATAGTCATAGGAACATGTATAGTTATGGAGAAAGCAATAGCAACAAACTAAACGATCATCGTGCTAAGCTAACGGATGGGTTAAGTCAATCATATCATTCTCTAATGATGTGATCCCGTTAATCAAATGACAACTCATGTCTATGGTTAGGAAACATAACCATCATTGATTCAACGAACTAGTCAAGTAGAGGCAAACTAGTGACACTCTGTTTGTCTATGTATTCACACATGTACTAAGTTTCCGATTAATACAATTCGAGCATGAATAATAAACATTTATCATGATATAAGGAAATATAAATAACAACTTTATTATTGCCTCTAGGGCATATTTCCTTCAGCAACAGTTTTTGAGGGTAGAGTATTCAACCCAAATTTATTGGTTCAACACAAGGGGAGCCAAAGAATATTCTCAAGTATTAGCAGCCGAGTTATCAATTCAACCACACCTGAAAGACTTAATATCTTCAGCAGAATATTTAGTAGCAAAGTAGTATGGAAGTAATGGTAACAGTGGCAAAAGTAATAATGGCAATGGAAAAGTAACTTAGCAAAGATCAATATGAAACGAACTTGTAGGCAATGGATCAATGATGGATAATTATGTCGGATGGCATTCATCATGGAACAGTTATAACATAGGGTGACACAGAACTTGCTCCAATTCATCAATATAACATAGGCATGTATTCCGAATATAGTCATACGTGCTTATGGAAAAGAACTTGCATGACATCTTTTGTCCTACCCTCCCATGGCAGCGAGGTCCTATTGGAAACTAAGGGATATTAAGGTCTCCTTTTAATAGAGAACCGGACCAAAGCATTAGCACTTAGTGAATACATGAACTCCTCAAAGTACGGTCATCACCGGGAAGTGCCCCGACTATTGTCACTCCGGGGTTGCCGGATCATAACACGTAGTAGGTGTCTACAACTTGCAAGATAGGATCAAGACCACAAATATATTCATGAAAACATAATAGGTTCAGATCTGAAATCATGGCCCTCGGGCCCTAGTGACAAGCATTAAGCATAGCAAAGTTATAGCAATATCAATCTCAGAACATAGTGGATACTAGGGATCAAACCCTAACAAAACTAACTCGATTACATGGTAAATCTCATCCAACCCATCACCGTCCAACAAGCCTACAATGGAATTACTCACGCACGTTGGTGAAAATCATGAAATTGGTGATGGAGGAATGTTGGTGATGGCGATGGCGACGATTTCCCCTCTTCGGAGCCCCGAATAGACTCCAGATCTTGCCTCCCGATGAAGAACAGGGGGTGACGGTGGCTACGTATCGTAAAACATGATGAATCCTTCTCTCCAATTTTTTCCTTCCGGAACGTGAATATATGGAGTTGGAGTTGAGGTCGGTGGAGGTACAGGGGACCCACAAGGCAGGGGGCGCGCCCTCCACCCTTGTGGACAGCCGGTGGGTCCCCTTCTGTTGATTATTTTGCCAATATTTTTATTTATTCCAAAAATATTCTCCGTGAAGTTTCAGGTCATTTTGAGAACTTTTATTTCTGCACAAAAATAACACCATGGCAATTCTGCTAAAAACAGCGTCAGTCCGGGTTAGTTCCATTCAAATCATGCAAATTAGAGTCCAAAACAAGGACAAAAGAGTCCGGAAAAGTAGATAAGATGGAGACGTATCACCCCCAATTGACCTTGCATTTTGCGTCAGTCATCTTGTCCGAACGGACCAAATGAAAGACCGTTCATGATTTTTGACATCATCAACAATACCCCGCTGCACAACTAGCGATGTGATGAAGTAAGTAGCTTGTGAGGTGATCACAAACTTAACAAGAGCCATGCGACCAATGGAGGTTATGTTTTAGCCCTCCCAAGTGACTAGCTTTCCGGCAACCTTATCCACAAGGTATTGAAGATCCACTTTTTTGAGGCACCAAATGGAGAGAGGTAGCCCCAAATAACGCATTAGGAAGGATGCTCTAGATGCCGGTAAGCTTTGCAAAATGTGCTCGAGGTTGATGTGGTTGCATCGAACAGGAACCACTGAGCTCTTATGGAAGTTAGTACAAAGGCCCGTGACCTCCCCGAAGCCTCTCAAGATGCCTGAGAGGTTAACAATGTCGCCCTTGATAGGAGCCATAAATATTGCCGCATCATCCGCATGAAAGTGAAGTTCGCACCACAGCTCCCCTTGTCGAAGACCGCGGCCATGCTTGACGCGAGGGGGGGCATTTAGAAGGATCCTTGAAGATTGTGAGCCAAGGAGAGTGGTGATTCAATCCCTAAATTTGCTTGGGAACACCCACTTTTGAAGGAGGTTGATGATGTATTCCCATTTGATCAAATCAAATGCCTTGTGAATATCAAGTTCGCAAAAGGGGGGAGCGGGTCTTCCTTTTGTGCAACCGACGGGCAAGGTTCCAGACGTACATGAAGTTGTCATGAATACTTCTCCTCTTGGTAAAGGCGCTTTGGGCATTGGAAATAAGGGCATCCATGTATGGGCCAAGCCGACGGGATAGCACATTTGCAATGGCATGAATGGGATTAATGGCCTATAGTCCGAGAACCCGTCCGCACCCTCCTTCTTGGGAAAGAGTGCGACATTAGCGGAGTTGAGCCAATGGAGGTTTTCCGCATGAAGGGAGTCAAAATGATGATTGACTTGATGATATTGTTGGGAAACGTAGCATGGAAAACAAAAAAAATCTACGCACACACAATGATCTATCCATGGAGATGCACAACAATGAGGGGGAGAGTGTGTCTACGTACCCTCGTAGACCGTAAGTGGAAGTGTTTAACAACGCAGTTGATGTAGTCGAACTTCTTCGCGCTCCAAACGATCAAGTACCGAATGCACGACACCTCCGCGTTCTACACATGTTCAGCTCGGCGACGTCCTCCGCCTTCTTGATCCAGCAAGGCGGCAAGGTAGTGGATGAGTTCCGGCAGCACGATGGCGTGGTGACAGTGATGGTGAACTAATCTCCACAGGGTTTCGCCTAAGCACCGATACGTCCATTTTGCATCATGTTTTCTTACTATTATTTATAATGTTTTTATCCATAATAATGCCTTTTGGAGTAATTCTAATGCCTTTTCTCTCATAATTTGCAAGGAACAAACCAAGAGGGAGAATTCCGCCAGCTGGAAATCTGTACCTGGAAAAGCTACGTCAGGCTACCTATTCTGCACAACTCCAAATGAGCTGAAAGTTCACGGGGATTTTTATGGAATATATAAGAAATACTAGAGCCAATAAACACCAGAGGGGGCCCACCAGGTGGGCACAACCCACCTAGGTGCGCCAGCCCCCCCAAGTGCGCCCTGGTGGGTTGTGGCCTCCTCGGCCCACCTCCGGTGCCCATCTTCTGGTATATAAGTCATTTTGACCTAGAAAAAAATAAGAAGAGGACTTTCGGGACGAAGCGCCGCCGCCTCGAGGCGAAACTTGGGCAGGAGCACTTTTGCCCTTCGGCAGAGCGATTCTGCCGGGGGAACTTCCCTCCCGGAGGGGGAAATCATCATCGTCATCATCACCAACAACTCTCCCATCTTGTGGAGGGTAATTTCCATCAACATCTTCAATGACACCATCTCCTCTCAAACCCTTGTTCATCTCTTGTGTTCAATCTTGTTACCGGAACTGTTGATTGGTACTTGTGGGTGACTAGTAGTGTTGATTACGTCTTGTAGTTGATTACTATATGGTTTATTTGGTGGAAGATTATATGTTCAGATCCATTATGCTATTTAATACTCCTCCGATCATTAACATGTTTATCATTTGTGAGTAGTTACTTTTGTTCTTGAGGTCACGGGAGAAATCTTGTTGCAAGTAATCATGTGAACTTGATATGTGTTTGGTATTTTTATAGTATGTATGTTGTTATTCCCTTAGGGCGTGTTTGGATGGGTGGCTCGCACCTGGCTCGCATCACGCATGCAGGATCCAGCCCATTTGGTTACCTGTGTGGCCTCCTCGGCCTGGCCCGACAGATGCAGAAAGAGGCCTCTCAGCCAGGCTGCGAGGAACGCAGGAATCGAGCGTTTCCCTCGTGCAGCCTCGCGCCTGCACCCGCGGCTCCACTTAAAACGAAGCGGTACATGGGATTGACCTTGATATTTTCCAGAATTACATGGAAAATGCCACCGCAACCAATCATATCTCTCTTCCCTATCCCCTCTCACGCACCAGATCGGATCGAACATGCAAACCAATCGCCGCCGCCGCGGTCAGAGCTCCCTTTTGTGCCGCCGGCCAAAGCTCCCTGGTCCACAGCCTATGAGAGCTTCCACGTCCGCCTCAACCCCGCCATTTGAACTCCCTCTTTCGCCACTGGTCGGATCTCCGTCGTTCGCTGCGACCCGCCGTCGGACATCCGTGCTCCTCCACTTGCCGGACTAGCTAGTCTGCGTGGGAGGCGGAGGCGCGCCTGTGCAAGAGCTGCATCGGTGGCGGAGGCCCTGGCTGTGCCGGCTCGGCAAGACCGCCCATGTTGGTGGCGGCTTGGTCTGGCCGTGGAATTTCGTCGCTGTCATGCTTTGGGAAAGTATCTGGCTGATTTCTCATACAATCTACCAAACAATATCTCACATTGGCCTGCCCCACGCCGTGCACACAACCAAACATACATCTCAACACAGTCTTGCATCAGATTGGCCAGGCTAGACTCAGCCAGGATGGTGGATACGATGCAACGTGAGGCTATGCAAGGAACCAAACACGCCCTTAGTGGTGTCATGTGAATGTTGGCTACATGACCCTTCACCATATTTGGGCCTAAGGGAATGCATTGTGAAGTAGCAATTAGATGGTGGGTTGCGAGAGTGATAGAAGCTTAAAACCCAGTTTATGCGCTATTTCGTAAGGGACCGATTGGATCCAAAAGTTTAATGCTATGGTTAGAATTTATTCTTAATACTTTTCTCATAGTTGCGGATGCTTGCAGGAGGGTTAATCATAAGTAGGAGGTTTGTTCAAGTAATAACAACACCTAAGCACTGGTCCACCCACATATCAAATTATCAAAGTAGCGAACACAAATCAAACCAACATGACAAAAGTGACTAGATGAAATTCCCGTGTATCCTCAAGAACGCTTTGCTTATCATGAGAGTCTATTTTGGCCTGTCCTTTGCCTCAAAAGGATTGGGATACCTTGCTGCACTTTTGTTACTATTATCATTACTTGCTCGTTACAAATTATCTTGCTATCAAACTACTCGCTACTTACAATTTCAGCACTTGCAGACAATACCTTATCGGAAACTACTTGTCATTTCCTTCTGCTCCTCGTTGGGTTCGACACTCTTACTTATCGAAAAGAGCTACAATTGATCCCTATACTTGTGGGTCATCAAGGCTATTTTCTGGCGCTGTTGCCGTGGAGTGAAGCGTCTTTGGTAAGGAAACATTTATATAGTGTGTTGAAATTTATTGTCACTTGTTACTATGGAAAACAATCCTTTGACGAGCTTGTTTGGGGTATCTTCACCTTGTCCGGAACCACAATTAGCTACCCCTCAACCTACTGCACCTACTAAAAATATTGAATATGAAATTCCTTCGGGTATGATAGAAGAACTGCTAGCTAATCCTTATGCAGGAGATGGAACCGAACATCCTGATATGCACTTAATATATGTGGAACAAATTTGTGGATTGTTTAAGCTTGCAGGTTTACCCAGGGATGAAGTGATGGAAAAGGTTTTCCCTTTATCTTTCAAGGGAAAAGCATTGGCATTGTATAGGCTATGTGATGATATTGGATCATGGAATTGGAATCGTTTGAAATTGGAGTTCCACAAAAAAATTATCCTATGCATCTAGTTCATCGTGATCAGAATTATATATATATATTTTTGCCTCGTGAAAGAGAAAGTATTGCTCTAGCTTGGGGAGGCTTAAGTCAATGTTATATTCATGCCCCAACCATGAGCTCTCAAGAGAAATTATTATTCAGAATTTTTATGCTTGGCTTTCTCGTAATGATCAAACCATGCTTGATACTTCTTGTGTTGGTTCATTTATGAAGGAGACTATTGAATTTCGGTGGGATCTTTTGGAAAGAATTAAATGCAACTCTGAAGATTGGGAACTTGACGAAGGTAAAGAGTCAGGTATTAAACTTAAGTATGATTGTGTTAAATCTTTTATGGATACCGATGCTTTTCAAAAGTTTAGCACTAAATATGGACTTGACTCTAAGATAGTAGCCTCCTTTTGTGAATCATTTGCTACTCATGTTGAACTCCCTAAGGAGAAGTGGTTTAAATATCACCCACCTATTAAAGAAGAAATTAAAGAACCAGTACCAGTTAAAGAAGAAACTATACTTTATAATGTTGATCCAGTTGTTCCTTCTGCTTATATTGAGAAACCACCTTTCCCTGTTAGGATTAAGGAATGTGCTAAAGTTTCAACTCTGGTTAACAAAAGCTTTATTAGAACACCTAAACCTGATGAAAAAATTAAAGTTGAACCTAGTATTGCTATGGTTATAGATCTCCTAGAAGAAGATATGGATGGACATGTTATTTACTTCTGTGAAGAAGCTGCTAGAATTTCTAAACCTGATAAAAGAGATAAACATAGACCTATTGTTGGCATGCCTGTTATTTCAGTTAAAATAGGAGACCACTGTTATCAGGGTTTATGTGACATGGGTGCTAGTGTGAGTGCTATTCATTACACTTTATATGAAGAAATCATGAAAGACATGGCACATGTTGAGATAGAAGAAATAGATGTTACTATTAAACTTGCTAATAGAGACACCATATCACCAATTGGGATAGTTAGAGATGTTGAAGTCTTGTGTGGGAAAATAAATACCCTACTGATTTTCTTGTTCTTGGTTCCCCACAAGATGACTTTTGTCCCATTATCTTTGGTAGACCTTTCTTGAATACAGCAATGCCAAGATAGATTGTAAGAAACAAAATGTTGGTGTTAGCTTTGGTGATGAGTCTCATGAGTTTAATTTTTCCAAGTTTAGTAGAAATCATCATGAAAAAGAATTGCCTTGTAAGGATGAATTAATTGGTCTTGCTTCTATTGCTGTTCCACCTACTGATCCTTTAGAACAATATTTGCTAGACCATGAAAATGATTTACATATGCATGAAAGAAATTAAATAGATAAGGTTTTATTTGAACAATGTCCTTTGCTTAAACACAATTTGCCTATTGAAACTCTAGGAGGTCCTCCTCCACCTAAAGGTGATCATGTGTTTGAATTTAAACAATTGCCAGACACTTTGAAATATGCTTATCTCGATGAAAAGAAGATATATCCTATTATTATTAGTGCTAACCTTTTAGAACATGAAGAAGAAAGATTATTGAAAGTTCTAAGGAAGCACTGGGCTGCTATTGGATATACTCTTGATGATTTAAAGGGCATCAGTCCCACTCTATGTCAGCACAAAATTAATATGGAACCTGATGCTAAACCCATTGTTGATCACCAACGTCAGTTGAATCCAAAAATGAAGGAAGTGGTATGAACGGAAATCTTAAAACTTCTGGAAGCAGGTATAATCTATCCTATAGCTGATAGTAGATGGGTAAGTCCTGTTCATTGTATCCCTAAGAAAGGAGGTATTACCGTTGTTCCTAGTGATAAAAATGAACTTATTCCACAAAGAATTGTTACAAGCTATAGAATGGTAATTGATTATAGAAAATTAAACAAATCAACTAGAAAAGATCATTACCCCTTGCCTTTTATTGATCAAATACTTGAAAGATTATCTAAGGACGCACACTTTTGCTTCCTAGATGGATACTCTGGCTTTTCACAAATACATGTTTCTCAACCTGATCAAGAAAAGACTACTTTTACTTGTCCCTTTGGAACTTATGCTTATAGACGTATGCCTTTTGGTCTATGTAATGCACCTGCTACCTTTCAAAGATGTATGACTGCTATATTCTCTGACTTTTGTGAAAAGATTGTTGAGGTTTTCATGGATGACTTTTCTGTTTATGGGAAGTCTTTTAATGATTGTTTAAGCAATCTTGAGCGAGTTTTGCAGAGGTGTGAACAAAAAAATCTTGTCTTGAATTGGGAGAAGTGCCACTTTATGGTTAATGAAGGCATTGTCTTGGGTCATACAATTTCTGAAAGAGGTATTGAAGTGGACCAAGGTAAGGTTGATGCAATTGAGAAAATGCCATGTCCTAAGGACATCAAAGGTATTCGTAGTTTCCTGGGTCATGTTGGTTTCTATATGAGATTTATCAAAGACTTTTGTAAAATTTCTAGGCCTCTTACTAATCTTTTGCAAAAGGATATTCCTTTGGTTTTTATGATGATTGTTTAGAAGCCTTTGAAACACTCAATAAAGCCTTAATATCTGCACCTATTGTTCAACAACCTGACTGGAACTTGCCTTTTGAAATTATGTGTGATGCTAGTGATTATGTTGTCGGTGATGTTCTAGGACAAAGAGTTGATAAGAAACTACATGTTATTCATTATGCTAGTAAAACTCTAGACAATGCTCAAAGAAATTATGCTACTACTGAAAAAGAATTCTTAGCAGTGATGTTTGCTTGTGATAAATTTAGATCTTATATTATTGATTCCAAAGTAATTGTTCATACAGACCATGCTGCTATTAAATATCATATGGAAAAGAAAGATGCTAAACCTAGACTTATTCGTTGGGTTCTCTTGTTACAAGAATTTGATTTACATATCATTGATAGAAGGAGCTGAGAACCCCGTAGCTGATAATTTGTCTAGGCTTGAAAATGTGCTTGATGACCCACTACCTATTGATGATAGTTTTCCTGATGAGCAGTTAGCTGCAATAAATGTTGCTAGTAGTACTCCTTGGTATGCTGACCATGCTAATTACATTGTTGCTAAATATTTACCACCTAGCTTTACATACTAGCAAAAGAAAAGATTCTTCTATGATTTAAGACATTACTTTTGGGATGACCCACATCTTTATAAAGGAATAGATGGTATTATTAGACGTTGTGTACCTGAGCATGAATAGGGACAAATCCTACAGAAATGTCACTCTGAGGCTTATGGAGGGCATCATGCTGGAGATAAAACTGCTCACAAGGTATTGCAATCTAGATTTTATTGGCCTACTCTCCTCAAGGATGCCCGTAAGTTTGTCTCTTCTTGTGATGAATGTCAAAGAATATGTAATATCGATAAGTGTCAAGAAATGCCTATGAATTATTCACTTGATGTTGAACCATTTGATGTTTGGGGATTTGATTACATGGGACCTTTTCCTTCCTCTAATGGGTATACACATATTTTGGTTGATGTTGATTATGTTACTAAATGGGTAGAAGCCATTCCAACCAGTAGTGCTGATCACAACACCTCTATTAAAATGCTTAAGGAAGTTATTTTCCCAAGGTTTGGAGTCCCTAGATATTTAATGACTGATGGTGGTTCACACTTTGTTCATGGTGCTTTCCGTAAGATGCTTGCTAAGTATGATGTTAACCATAGAATTGCATCACCCTATCATCCTTAGTCTAGTGGTCAAGTTGAACTTAGCAAGAGAGAAATAAAATTACTTTTGCAAAAGACTGCTAATAGGTCCATGAAGAATTGGTGTAAGAAATTAGATGATGCACTTTGGGCTTATAGAACAGCTTATAAAAATCCTATGGGTATGTCACCTTATAAAATGGTTTATGGAAAAGATTGTCATTTACCTCTTGACACTACAAAAAAATACACTTCCGTGATGATACGTGTTTGTCACAGTAGGTCGCGTTTTTTGTCATGCATGTACATCCATGACGATTTTATGATAGAATCAAGATAGTCATACCTATGCTGTCGTAGAAGTGTTCCATGACATTACCAAAATTATCATCACGGAAGTGTCCACTTCCATGACGATAAATCGCGTGTCACAGAAGTGCTTTCGTCAAGGGTGACCGACACGTGGCATCCACCGTAACGGAACGCTGTTAAGCTATCGGGTTGGATTTTGGATCCGATAATCCGTTAACAACCCTGACCAATGGGAAAATTCCACGTGTAAAATTCTGATTGTCCGAAGGGAACACCTGTCAGCTCGTTAGTGGGCCAGATGTCGCCCGTCCATTGGAGCAGACCTGCCTATGATACGTCGACACGTGGCTGGGCCCAACAGAGGCCCATATAGGTTAAAAGGCCGGCCCAATCAAAGGCCCGTAGAACTTAATCAGGTACTAGTGGTCCAGCCCAATAACGACCTGCTTAATAAAGGCCCATTTACGGCCCGAAGCCAGATCTGGCCCGTTAATTGTTCGCCCAATATTTGGGCCCATTTACAGCCCGAAGCCAGATCTAGCCCGTTAATTGTTCGCCCAATATCCGGGCCCATTTGCGGCCCGAAGCCAGATCTGGCCCGTTAATTGTTCGCTGAATATTTGGGGCCCAACTACAGCCCAGTGACTTTCGGCCTATTAGAGGCCTGATGTAGACATGGGCCCATTTTAGCCCGATGTGACTTTTGGCCTGGGAATGGCCTGTGCTGCCCATGGGCCATATATGGTCCGACGGGACATCGAGCCCACTAACGGCCCGTGCTAAAGGTGGCAACAGTTAAGCCCAACATGACTTTGGGCCTATTAAAGGCCTGTTGCGTGATTCGGCCAGTTGATGCCTGTGCTAAGCTTTCGACCTCTTAAAGGCCCATGATATCAGTGGGCCAACTAAGGCCCGAGATATGTTTCGGCCAGGTAACGGCCCGTGAGCTAACTGGGCCCAAAACGGCCCGGTCTACATTTTGGCCTACTGAAGGCCTGTCGACGACTAGTGAAAATTGAGGCCCAACATGCATTTTGGCCTGCTAAAGGCTCGTGGTTTCATCTCGGTCGTAACAGGCCAGTACAATATTCAGCCTGTTAATGGCCCAACGCTACCTGGGCCAAACTAAGCGTTGGGTCGACAAAAGGCCCAACTAAAATATAGACCGGTGTAAGTTTGGGCCTTGCGCAATGTGTGAAGGCCCCAATCATTCGGGCCCAAGAAAGATGCAGGCCGGCCCAATTGTGGCCCGCTAAAAACCTGGCCCGTTAGAGTCGAATGTTTCGGTCCGGTCGACTACATCTGATATTTTTCAGATAGCGAATGATGGCAGTAACTAGTAGGAATTAAGAACAAACCTACTCTATACAATAAAGAAATTATGGCATAGTAACTAAGAATAAACCTACACTATACAATAAAGGATTTAAGGTATATTACATCCACTGGGCATCGAAGTTCGCCACCAGTGATCATAAAGCGCAACGAAGAAGCAGATTACAAAAACTGGGTACCATTGTAGCGTAACAAAATAATACTGAACCAAGACCACTTCCAAGACAGTTCAAGAAAGGTTAGCTTGCGGGGGAACAGCTGCGCAAGCTGCTGAGCAAGGCTATGAGACCGGCCTAGCATGTCGGTCATAGCTTCCAGGTGTAGCTATTTAGCAGTGACGTTCTCATTGGTGTTCTCCGCAATCTTTCTTAGAGATAGGACTTCAAGTCGAAGTTGAGTTGCAGAATGCCTTTCTGCTAGAACTTGGGACTGAAGAAGTCGAACTGATTCAGATAACGAATTCTGCGAGCTTGTCTAACTGTTAGTCTCAAGTAACTTGAACACTGCATCAAGACAAGACTTTGGGGTTGTCTCGCTATCTTGAAGATGTTTTGCCTTCTTTGCTGCAATATATGTCGGGTTTGTCTCACAGCTTTCAGCAGACTTGTGCATGCCATCAGGCATATCACCCTGAAACAAAGCAGAGAGATGACAGGTTTTGCACGTGTATAAACAAAGATGATATCTGTTCTGTCAATTCTATCCAATTTCAAATTCGAAAATAAAGAGTAAGTTCAAAATATCAATAGCATAATTTGGCATTGTTCACAATGCGGGGAGCTTCACCACACTACTGGATTACCATGTCAACATAACAAGCATAGATGAAGGGCAAAGAAAATCATTGTATCTATTTTGGATAATGTGCATGGCATGTTGTTCATATCATCAGCCACATCAGTAAGATAAAACAGGAGATGACAAGGTGCAAACGTGGGCTGCTTCACCACACACTGGATTATAGATCCACAAAAACAAGCATACATATAGGGAGTATTAAATAATGTGTATGGTATGAATAAGGAATTTGGTTTTACAAGTAAAACTTAGAACTTACGGTTCTTACAAACATGCATTTTGGTAGAAACAGCAAACTAAACAGCAGTAAACGATAGGGAGTATGAGAAAATTAAACAGCATTTGAGGATAAAGGCTTTAGAAGGACTGACTTACATTAACAATTAACACCGGCTTTATAATGCCCTTCTCCATGTCAAGGGAAGGATAACTCAAGAATTTCAGCACAAAATCTTCTTCATAAGCATTGCATGTACTCTACATTTTGTAGAGAGTAATTATAGATATGATAATACTGGAAGGGATAGAGGATAATGAAGATAAGATGCAGATTGATGCTACATAATCAACTACCAATCCCTAGAAGTACAAGTGTTACAGGACAAAATGTACTGACAAGAGCAATGGGCTACACTTCTGCACTGGCATTGTCTGTGTATTCTACTTGTTGGTAAGATTAAATATAGATCTGATCTTTTTTAGTAAATGGTGGGTGAGGGAGATAAGATGTAGAATGCTACAAAATGAACCAATCCCTCTTCCCATAATACAAGAGTGTTTTGAACACTGGTGTATTGTACAAAACATTCTTATATTATGGGACGGAGGGAGTAGCTGTTAATGTAAGTACAGTGATAGACCATGTTCAGTCCTTACAAGAGGACTATAGAGCTAAACCTCTTCAAAAGCATTGGGTTGATTCTAAATTTATGTAAGAGTCCATACGGATCTTATAATGTCCACCAAATGGACGATTACGAGGCTAACATGTGCAGTGATGCTACATAATCAAACAGCTATGAAAGTAAGTATGGTCATACGGGGCAAGAGGTACTCACAAGAGCAATGCAGTGTGTAGTATAGTTGCAAGATTCTGTGGTCCCTTGAGAACGAATGTTCTTCTGCTAAAAGTTTTCGTACAGGTGAGACATTAAGGCAAATGCAGAAATGTAGTTCAAATTGTGATGTGATATCATAGACAGTACCTTACGCTGTAGCCGAGACCAATGTGTAACAAGATTATTCCTGTCACCGTCGGATAAATGTAGCACCGGAGACTTTACAGAAATTTCGTTCAGAGGCTTGCCATCGAAGTGCGCTTGCCTTAGGTAGGAACGATACTTCATCAACGAGTGCTTGAAAAGCACAACCAACCCTTGCTCGTCATCACAATCCAATTTGCTCCTCGCCTATTTAGAAGAATGAAATCTTATGTCTTTTGTTAGCAGAAACATATGCAGTAATGACCATGAATAACATTAGTACATTACTTACGCGTAAGTTGCGGAGGAAGACTGGAAATTGTTCTGTGTCTGCAATATAATCTTTCCATGAAGGAAAGATGCGCACAAAGTTCCTGACAACAACATAAGCTTCGTCTTCTAAACTGGGAAGAAATGGAACGGGGGTCCTATTTGCTGCAATTGGGGCTCTCTCTGGTTCAAAAAGGGATTTGGCAACTGGATTTGGTGTACTCTTTGCTGGAATGGGGGTTTTGCGTCGTACAGCTGGTGCTATGTCAACTGGCATAATCATACGGTTTGCTGCAGTTGGGGTCTGCTGAGTTGGGGCATCAGAAATGACCAGTGTAGTAGGGTTAGAGTCTGCTAGAGTTGGGGTATTTTGTGGGTCAGGTGATATTGCAACTACACCTAATGGGCTATTTGATTTATCAGGTGCCACTACCTTTTCCAAATACTTTGCTTGTGCTCCTCCACGATCAGCAATCGCCCTCTTCCTTTTGAACGTCTGATACACAAGAACAACATTTGAATGGATAAATATGGTATGATGACAGATGGAATATGTACTGAAAATGGATAGGCAGGGCGTATTCACATACACGATGTGTAAACTAAGCTAATGGCAGTTCAACACAGTAGAAGCAATGCAAAGCATCAGTTGCAAGATATGTGCGAGCAATGTAACCTTGGAAAGTTAGAGCAAGTACCTTGATGGGTGAATAAGATAGGGCATCTTCCTCTGACTCCTCCACTAGGGAGCTACATTGACTTAGGTCTCCCTCTAGCTCAGAATCACTGTTAGGATCATATTCTGAGCATGAATCTGTAGGTGGAGAGCGTTTGCATTGCATTGCATCCAAACTTGATTTCAGTCCCTTAATGCCAAGTTTGACAGCCATGGCATTGTTCTGCTTTATTCTTTTCATGCGCGCAAGCTCATAATCATTATGCTACTATTCAGAATCTGAGATTCATGAAAACATAAAAAGTAGTCAGATTATCTATGGCATGTATTGCGGATTCAACTCGGAGAGTGTCTCCCTATAAACCCCTGCATATGCAAAGTCCACCTCCCCAACCGTGCTGACCAGACCACACACAGAAATACAAACCCCTTATGTCTCTATAACAAGCAGGCACACATTTCAAAACTGAAGTAGGAACATTTGAATCATATGAAATTCATATTTGAACAAATAAACTAAGCAATTATGAGTGGCGTAATGTTTAGCTTCAAGGGTGGAGTGTTGGTAGTGCGACACAAAGCAAGTAGGCAGATTGTATTCCATGTAAAAGATCGAAACCTATGTAAAAGCTGGAAATGACACTTTCTTTCTATACAATGCAGTATTCGTTACCCACACATGATGGAAGAGATCACATAGAGAAATACTATTCACTCATGCCTATGGTTCCAGTATTTAGAAACAGGGTGGTCCACCCTAAAAGAATATTGACAACAAATATGACAAGGCAAGCATAGATGTAGTGAATCAATCATTTACTTGTGAGCTTACTAGGACAAGTATGCAGAATTGTAACTGCAGTAAGAGACCGTCCAAAATCTGAATGAAGAAGTTTGTCTAGAACTTATTGTTTGCAACTAATCGACATGAATAATTGGATATTATATCGAATGAGTAAGAAAGACAAGTAAAATTGTCAACAAACCTGGCTTGCAGTAGTAATCTAGGTCAATGTCACTACAACCAACAATCCAAAATGACCAGTTTCTGTTCCGAGGGCTGGAATTTTGAAAACCCTGTGAACTTTAGAGGTACTAAAGATTACCGAAATACATCTGAACCATTAAGTGTAGGTAGCACTAAGCACACAACAAACCCTAATGATAGTCCTGCCTAATGAGTAATGAATCAATTAGAAAATGGGTGATGAGGAGTGGCTGCTGAGTGTTGAGGACGTATCTCAGGATAAATCAGGTTGGCTTGGTGGGTGCTGCACGCTTGAGCCCTGAACGGAGTGGGAAGGTAGGCATGGCGGCGCGCCCGAGCAGCGGTGACGCTGTTGGGTGAGCGGCTCCTGGCCTCCTGTTAGTCTGGCGTCTCCTCCAAGAGTCATGCCGTCCGGGGACGGCAAGTCGCCGGCGGCTGGGGGCGAGTAGAGATCGGAAGCACGCAGCAGAACAGAGGGGAATCGGGGCCTGGGACGACCCAAAATCCCAGGGTGGGCCGGCCCACCGTGGGCACCCTATAGAGATACACACCCGAGCGGCGAACATGCATTTTCGAAACTAATTTAGGAACATTTAGCTAACCAATTAAAAAACTCTGTTTTAGTAATATCAGATTCGTATTTGAACAACTAAAGTTGTTTAGCTTGATGGGTGGAGCAGTGTTATTATGACACGAAGCACGTATTCTGATCGTATAGTGATCATAAAAGGGGGAAATTCTAAGCATATTTTTTTAGCAAAAGAGGGTTTCCCCTCCGATTTCTATTAAAGACACCACCATGGAACCAACATGATCAATTAAACCCTAAGCATGATCAATTAAATCGTATTATGGCTGTGCCATGGCAGATTTGAAGCTGCAAACCAGAGAAATGATATTTAGCATCCATTGTTTGCTTCGAACTAAGAACTAAATTCTAAGAGCTGAAAACAAAGTAGAGTAACCAAGTTAAGATCTATTTTCTGGTTGAGATCAAAAAGTTGAGGAGATATGAAGTACCACCTCTCTTGCGGCACCGTGTAGGCATCGGGGGTGTGATGGATGTCGGTGGTGTTGAAGCAGATCTGCGATGGTAGACAGGTGCATCGGGGGATAAGTCCCGTTGCGGTGGAAGAGAAGGTCGTGTGAGCGGCTCCGGCAAAGAGGACGACAGCGCCGATGAAGCGAGAGGACGCGATGCAAGGCTATTGGTCCGTCGCCGTGGATGAGAAACGTCCATCTCTAGCAGTGGACGACGTGGTCTTGGTAGGCGCTCCAGCATGGCGGAGGATGGTGGCGATGGATGTGGTGGAGGACGGCGACGATGGATGGGGTGGCGGACGGAGGCTGGTGTGGGGATGGGGTGTTCTAGCGCGGACGGTGTATGAATGGGAAAATGGAGGGAGAGGTACGGGGAACCATGTTTTTGGGACGCGCCTGTCTGAAATATGGGAAAGTTACGAACTTAGCCCCCATTTAAAATTTGGATGTCTCGTCGGTTGGGGATAGGACGGTAATCTCGCATCTCGCCAATATTTGCCCAGAGCGATTTTGGGCGAGGAGAGGGTGGTTGGCGCCCATGGTTGGCGCCCATGGTGTATGAACGGGGCTGACAGGTAGGGCGGTTGTGTCACGTCTGAGTGAAGTTACAAACCTGCCCCTATTGAAAATATTTGCCTACATCAATTTCGGCTGAGTCGAGTTTGTTTTGCCGCCCACCGTGTATGAATGGGGAATGGTGGGAGAAACAGAGGTCTTTCAGACGAGCTTCAATCAAATGAGTTTTGCCGCCCATGTTTGACGCCCACTGTGTCGGAATGGGCTCAGAGGCGGTCGTGTCACGTCTAATTGAAGTTACTAACCTACCCCTATTTAGAGTAATGGAAATCAGGCCAATGGATTGTCCGTGTAATGGGTAGACAGTAATTTCCATCTCCCAAACACTTGGCTTCGGGCAGCCGACGTGGGAGTGGACATTTTGCTGCTTCTTTCAAGTTTTGGGACAATAAGCATCCACGTTTACCCTGGCAACTGAATTTGAATCCATTTTGTATTCCTATATGAATCTTTATAAATCATTTTATGTGTTTTTATATATCTTCAAAAGGACGACAAAGATGTATTCCACTGTCATATATGAATATGGTTTACAAATGCCGATACTCAAATTCAGAAACTAGAATCCAGTTTAAGGTGAATTCGAATATTTGGAACACTTCATGTCCAACTCAAATGTCACACGTAGCATGATGTGTACTCCCATTTAGATATGTACACAAGCGATGTATCAAGATTCAAATATCAAGTCAATCAACCAAGAATGTACAGAACTAACAGATATATAAACACTTATAGAGTATATGGATCAATAATATCAACTAACATACATAAGCCAGGGCGCTGTACTTTTTTTGCCTACAACAACATCCTTTTTTTAGCCAGCATCTTGGCCCTTTCCGATGCATGCCACTTATGGTCCATCTACACTACTATTATTGCTGAATGCACATTCAGCCCGATTGGCATATTTGTAGGTCTGGCACAGCAATCCAAATGAAATGTCTCCGAGCCTTATCAATTAGTACAGACTTGTGCTCAAATAAAATTACAAACCAAAGAAAACAATTATTACATGATCTCTAAAACAAATGGTTTGATTGATTATATGAACAGACAACACAAAGGTTATTCAACTATCGAAAGAACATTTCACCTATGATTTACCAAGTAGGAATTTAATTTCCTTTTTCCTTCAGGACCTTAACAATCTGGTCAGTCCCAGCTTGCTTCGTTTTGAAATCCACCAAATATTTAATGGTTGTCTTGAGTACTGCTTGTGATTGTGCTGTTTGCTTCCTCAACATGTCAACTTCATCTCTAAGTGCAGAAACAGAATCTCGTTCTACCACTAGTTTAGCCTCTAGAGCATCAGTAGTTGGCAATTCATAATGCACGATTGGGCCGGTGCCACTGCTGTGGGATGATGCAACGTCCATGGGGACCTCGCTCTTTGATCTTGGGCTAACCTGTTTTGCCATTAAAGTTCTGATTGGATTCAGAAAAGTTGAAGTTAGCAAAACATCTCAATAGGGAGTTATAACAGCAAACCAGTTAAACAAACAAGGAATTAAAGAGTTTCAATTGGATGCTGAAAAGTAGTTATTAACATCATTGTAACCCGCTGTTGCAGCAGCAAAATAGTTAAACAAACAAGTAGATATTTAAGTTAAGGTAAGCAAGTAATTCTTAACAGTAAGTATCAAACACATAGATAGGCGTAGTCTACAATATGATTAACAGGCTATGCCATTATGTAATCAGTAGCAAACTAAATTAAGCCAAGCAACATAATTGAACAATTTTGTAATAAGTGGCTAACTAAAATTCTGAGAAGCAGGTAACTGAACTTACGCTAGTTCTTTGTATAGGCACACTGCAACTTCTTTTTCACTTACAAGGTTGTACGAAGGAGTCCATGGCATCAATTGCTTGGATACGCAGTCCCAATACTTCTTTCTTCCCACACTGCATGGGTAAGTCGAATGGTTAATCTGGTAAGATGGTGCATCCTTGATATGTTATATGAGGACGTGTAGTCAGACTAGTTGTAGCCAAACACATCACACTGGCTTTTATTGTATATTTCATGCGATTACTTTTGGCATATCAAGATTTAAGCAATCTACAATAGGATGAAAAGACTGGCATCCTTCACATTATTGGCGAAGTCAGTTCATAGAAACAAGCAATTCAACCATTCTATGGGTAAATCAAAAGTGCCACTAGAATATTTTTCACTATCCAATCATACACGCAAAAAGGGGCAACACCACCATAGGGGCTGGTATGGGCGGCCGCCTCAGGTGGCTGGAAAGTGTGCACCTAGTTTGAGTCGTCCAGGTTGGCCCATGCTAGTTTTGTTCGTCCCAACGCATGAGCAGGCAATGTAAAAAATGAAGAAAAATGTTTCAATTTGGATGGGCCAATAACATAAGTGCAAGGCAGGCCCTATAGCAGGCTCGCGGCCCAAATGAGCGCCTCCCATATCAATCGACAGTAGGAAAAATCCCAATTCATTTGCTCCAGCCTCTAGTCTGGTTTGCTCCTAACCTAGCCATCGCTGGACAGACCGACACAACACTTCCTCACGCCCTCGTTGGAGGGCAGTCGTCGGGCTTCAAGCGAACGGAAGGACAAGAATATGAAGATCCAACCCTGGGTGTAGCCTGCGTGGGAGGCAGCGGCGGCAGCACAGGCATGGCATCGAGCTTGCGCAAACGGACAATCACAGCTTGCAAGAGTAGCATGCGCAACGAGCAGGTACATCACATCCCTGATTATATCTAATTCAACTCTTCAATTTCTGGCCTATAGTTAAACCTGACGGTGTTGTAAAACTGCTTGTATGTAGGGAATCTATGAGAAAATGAAACCAATTTCTACTTATTTTATAACTCCCTCAATCAATACTGAACTGACTGAATCTGATGTATCTAATCAAGTTTCTGGTGCAAACATACAAGCTCATGTTGTTCTTGAGCCTGAAGTGTCTAATAAACATACTGCTAATGAAGGATTTGATGCAAACATTTTACATGCTCCTGGTGATGAACATATAGTGTCTAATGAGGGATCTAATGCAAGCATTTTGCAAGCTCATTGAAGGATTTAGTGTCTAATGATGATCTACTATGTTGAGAGAGACAGAGATTTGCAGGCATTGATGACAAGCAAATTATAGTGTATTTTCATAGTTTGAGGAAATGTCGAGGCCATCTACCAGAAACTCCCCATATCATGACAACATAGCATAAATACTTTTCTAATCCGTTGTTTGAAACTATTGGCATACTTGTGCAGGATAGATATATTGATATGCAGTTTGCGCACTGGTTATACGTGCAATTACACTTCGATATTTTTAGCCAGAGAACGAATAATTCAAGCAGGTACAGACCACGTTTGTAGTCCTTGTACACCATGTTGAATTTTGTGTTTTTGGTGCTTGCATCATTTAGTGTTTATAATCTGAACTACTTTGGATCATTAGCTGGTTTTCAAAGTGCATGTAGCTTCACATTTCTCAAGTTATGTTGATTTCCGGAGTGCAAGTGCCTTCGTATTTTTTAAGTTAAATGTTTGCCCCTAGTAACTTGAATTCATGGATCAGCCACTGCACACAAATCATACACGAATGCGAGTACGAATTAAATGAAATGCAGGGACTTACGCTAGCTCGTTGTACATGCTCACTGCAGCTCTGCTTGCGCTTGGGATGTTCCATGTACAAGTCCATGTTACCACTTGCTTGGATGTGTAGGCCTTGTGCTCCTTGCATCCACCTCTGCATTTTTGACATGGCGAATGTTTGATCAAATAAGAGGAATCGACCTTGATGTTGTACCGCAGGACAGATACTTACAAGGTTATACGGGTGTGCAGGATGTGTACCAGATCCCGTAGCGCCGTCATGCTTCGCTAAAAAAAGGATTTGCTTGTTTCAGATGATATCTCCAGAAGAAATAAGAGTTAAAGTCAGAGTTGCATAGGCGTGTAAGCTAAGAGAGTAGTGAAAGGATATCCAAACATTGTCGGAACAGTGCACAAGGGAGTGATGTGTGGATACCTAGTTCGGGCCGGCGTTTGTGCATGCTCGCCTAGTTAGAGTGCGGGTCACTTCAGAGCCGTTGAGGGTGATGCGCTGGCGTTGGCTGGCCGCACAAGGATGCAGATCTTGAGTGGAAGCGGAGCGCTACGATGTGGTGGACGAGACCATTGGTGAAGCCCCAATGGCCTCGGGGGGCGGAGGTGCGATGATGTGCTCGGTGAAGTAGCCCCGGTGAGCTGGGAGACGGCGTCGGTGAAGCGCACCTGATGCGGTGGAACTCGGTGTCTGTGAGGCACGTCGGTTGTGGCGGCCGACGTTGTCGGTGGACCACCCGGTGCGGTGGACAAGGGAGTAGATGAGGTAGCTCCGGTGCGGTGGTGAAGCGCGACCGTCGTCTTCATCATTGTCGTCCGGCACAGAGGTGGGGAACGGTGGGGAAAGAGACGAGACAAGGGGCGATTCGAGGGTTGGCGGCGAATTAGGGATTTGAGTAATCTGGGCACGGAAGGGGACGGTGGAGAAGAGAGATTTTGCAGGCCTGGAATTGGGGCCGCCAGATATTTCAATCTGAAATGTGGAAGCGCGAACTTATATTGTCGTCGTGGCGCCGAAGCATAGTCCTGTCGGGGTGGTCGCGTGTGTCGGACGGACGCGTAGCACCCAGCCACCCCTCGAAAAGGACGACGACAATATAAGTTCGCGCTTCCATGTTTCGGACTATGCTTCGGTGCCTTAAGGCACCTGCCTTTGTGTCCATGACATGTGGGCCTAACAGGTGGCTAGCCCACATGTCAGTGACCCAAAGGCAGTTGCCTTTAAGGCACCAAAGCAGCGTCCACCCCGACACGACCCTGGTATGCCTGGTGCGCCTACATTTGAGAATGCAAACAAATCTTCTTTCATTTCCAAACGAATCTGTATGTATTACCATGCCCGTGTTTTCCTTGCAATAATTAGTCATTCGAAACGAGATACTCCATCCGTTCACTTTTGTAAGTCGTTTCAGACAACTTAAAATGAACTGTTTTGCACATTGTCTGAAATGTCTTCAACGTCTTATAAAAGTGAACAGAGGGAGTACTATAAATTAATTAATGAGGAGTTATTTGAAAAAAATCGAAACGGTATCCACGCTAACGTGGATTAGAGTGTGTGTCACATAATTAGTTATTTGAATTAGAGTGTGTGTCACGTAGTTAGTTATTTGAATTAGAGTGTGTGTCACGTAGCGATCTCCAATTCTAACATGGATTTCACATTTCACTGTATCCACGCTACTTTTTTAATACAAATTCATATGTATATGATGAACACCATGGTAGTGAGAAAACTTTTGGATGGGTTCAAACATATGACCTACAAAATAGCACAACAAACTGGGTCAATGTCAACTTTTCGAAACTTAGTATGGCACGAATTCGAAATAATTACCTGTATGCCTGGTCCTCGGTTCAAATCTTACAATGTACACCGAATTGAAACATCGATATTAAGTCTCGTACTATGTACATTCAAATGTTGTTTTTAGCCCCCCCGCACAAACTCTACATACTTCCTGTATCGGTCAATCTTCCTCTCCTAACCACCTTAGGAAGCTATCGGTTTCCAACACACGTTCATTCTTTCTCTCCATGTTTCGATCTCTAAGTCTCTCAACTACACCACCCCTTTTTCCACTCTGTTACCAAATGTATTTACCTCACACACCCGCCATTGCACCCCATGCCGAGCTCTCTCTCTCTCTCTCTCTCTTTCCCCCCTCTCCCTCTCACCCTCTCGCGCTAAATACATGCATTGCCTATCTAGCCCCCTAACCTCTCATGCGCACGCACGCACGTTGTATATCTAGGTCACTCCCTCGAGACTGTCTCACTCTTTCTTCCGCACGGCGGGCCACATTCGCTCAATCTCGCTCTCTTTATCCGAGTCTCGTTTAACCTTGTTTTCTTTCACACACAAATGATATATCTCCCTGTTTGGGCCTCAATTGACACACTCTATACTCTCTCACGCAGATTGTCTATCTAGGTCAGTCCATCCAAGCCGCCGCCACTCTTTCGACCTCATGGTGGGCCACACTCACTCAATCTCTCTCTCTCTCTCTCTCTCTCTCCCTCTCTCTCTCTCCGTATGTCTCGATTGACCTCGCTCTTTGTCGGACAAAAACGATATATCACCATGTTTGAGCCCAATTCGACCTATTCACATTGTATACTCTCTCACGCACATCGTCTATCTAGGTCACTCTCTCCAACCCGTCTCACTCTTTCGATCGCACGGCGACCCTATGTGATCGGTTGACCTTGCTTCCTCCCACACACAAAATATATCTATACGTCTATGACTGGATCATCTCTCAAGCTCTATCTTACAACCCTCACCCTTGCCAAAAAGCTCAATCGGACAATATCTCTACAGAGCATATATATTTGTTCAATGAATGTCGGACCACACTCACTTTGTCTCTCTATCTATATGTCTCTCGATTGACCTCGCTTTCTCCCACCGTATCTTCCACGCGTTGAAGCTACTACCTCTCCATCCCTCGCAAAGCCGCAGCTATTTACATTGCGAGGGGCACTCCAACCTTGGATTAATTTGTGTAGGCATTTGTTCCGGTCGGTTTAGATTATATTTTCGTAGCATTCGGCCCACAACTACTCCAAACACCGTTGCAACCCACGCAACTCCCCTAGTTGATTTTCCTCTGGCTCGGTCATCGCTCTCTCGCATGTCCTTTCTCGCCTTCAACGTCGCACCATGGTATTATTGAAAAAATTATTTTGTTCTCTTTAATTATTATAAATAAGCTACAAAACTACACACAGATAGTCCACTTGGAATGGAACAAATTTCGACCCACAAATTATAGTGCTACAAACTACACACCGAGGGGCCCACATGTCATGAAACAAGTTTGGACCCATATACAAATTAAAAAATAAAGGACGAGGATCGAACATGCGACCGGGCCTTCAAGCCGCACGTCAATAGGCAACATACGTAGAATAGCAATGTTTGTTGTACCCCCTTTGTTCACATAATGTTTTTATATTACCACAGCCTAATTAATGGATAACATGTAATATTATTTTTAGTACCATTCGCCTTCACTTACTGGTGGGTTCCATGTGTGCTCTCTCTCTCCTCCCCTTCTGCGTTTAGACGCACGGGCAAACAGAAAGAACTCGCGGGCTATGTTGCCATTGACCATATCTGGACACGTTCACAAGTCACGGCACCAGTTTCACGTACTAGCAGCACTAGTCAGTGTGTACGTGCAATGCACGTTAATTTGGAAGTATATTAAGTGCATGCGGATATTAACTACTAGGATATTATTTGCATGTTGTCATGTGATTAGCACTATTTTGGCATGAAATTAACTACACGCTAAATGTGTTGAGCGCTTGACATTGAAGCAGTCTAGGTCGTTGGATGACAAGGAATACATGTGGCTTGATGACGTTTTATATTTAATTTGATACGACTCTAGCAGAACATTCAATCGATCAAACCATACATTTCGTTCAGTCTGACTCTGACTTTAAATTATACGACGATCGATATAAAATAAACGGAAATGATAAACGCTCGGATTTTAAGCATGGCAATCCGAACGTTTTTCATGGAAAATTTAGATTATGTGGCGGCGGCAGGGGCGTCTCGCGGTGGGAAGCGGCTCCTCTACCGTGCTCTGTGTGTCATCGGACCACTGACCGACGGCGACGGCGGCGTCTTGCGCCATTGTTGGCGTACTCCTGGACGTTGACCTAGCTTCAAGGAAGGCCAAAATATTCTAGACTTCGAAGCGAGTCAACTGGCGGGAGGAGGCGACTGGCGCTGGTGCAATGAAGCGGTCGATGGCGGCCATCCATGCCGCTGAGGGGGGCACTAGTACCCGCGCAGGGACAAGCGCTGTCAACGATGCGACGGAGACATTCGTGCGCATGGGCATCGGCATGGGCGCGCATGTCAGTGCACGCGCAGGCGCATGCGCTGGCAGGTGCACCGGCACGGGTGTGCGCGTCAGTGCACGCGCAGGCGCATGCACTGGCAGGTGCACGGGGATGGGCGCTGGCACAGTCCGGGCGACGTGAGCTGGAACGGGAGCGGGGACAGGCGCGACGTCTTCCCGCAAGGCCAGTTCAAGCTCGTCCCAAAGCGCCTTATGTTCTTGAGACTCCGACTGGGTGTCTTCCTCAGGAAACTGGAACACTAAGGGTAGACCATCGTGATGCGGCATGGCGTACGTTTAGGTCAGGCTAGTTGGAGGTAGACGACAGGAGAATCGGAGAGGAAGAGAGAGGATTGTAGCGATACCGGGTAGTGCGGGGTTGATTTTAAACTGCGGAGCCGACGACATTAAAAGTGGGAGCAGTTGGGACGACGGTGGGCAGCGGAGCCTGGTCAAAGGGCTCGCCTCCCAGTGAGCCTGCACAATGGTCTGCTCGCACGCCTCCCTGACAGCCGGCGCAGCGGTCTGCTCGCATGCCTCCCGTCAACTCACACGCTTCCTCGGACGGCACCTGCCGATGAGAAGCGGGGACTCGTGGCGGCACGTAAACGCCCACGGTTTCAATAGTGAAAGCGTCCGCCTTAACATGACATGTCTTTGTTCCAAAATACCTTGGCTCTTCATTTGTGCAACTTGTCATAAGCAGCTTGTCTCAAATTGAAGAAAAAACTTACAAAGTAATATTTGTGCCATATCACGTGACCATGCTTAGTTTCAAGAATTTATGCTCACTTTTGGATTTTTTGAAATTTAAGAGCGAGGATTCGAAACAATATCATAACCTGCATCATGCAATAAATTTTCAAGCCGTACATCTGTCCTATTGTATTTCTTAATAAAGGATTTGGTCAAACATTTTGCTTAGTTAGACTTCAGACAAGTTATATATGCAGAGTAAAAGGATAATCCCTTCGTACCAGTGCATTGCCTGATATATTAACTCAAGTACTAGGCACGAACAAATGGGCTCAATTCTGTGCTCATCCTGGTGTAGTAGTAGTAGTACTAGGCAATGCAGTTGACGGGTGACCTTGACGAGCGGCGACCGAGGCAATTGAACCGTGCTCGGCACGGTAGGTAACGTTGTCTAGTTACTAAAGCATCCCTCCGTTGTTCATCGGTAGTCATTATGGACCGGGGACATGAGGGGAATTTCCTAGGGCTGGGATTCTGGCCGCCAGATATTTCGACTTGAAACGGTGAGGCTCGACTGGTTGGGGTTGCCTAATGTGCGTACCACGCACGCCACCGAAGGACACGAGCCCGGTTTTTTTTAGGATCAACACGAGCCAAGGTCTGGCTGGTACGCCGTTGGGTCCTACCATTCGAGAATACGAAAGGAACCTTTTAAATTGCCGAACAAATCTATGTGTATTACAATACCCGTATTTTCCTTGCAAATACTAATCTCAACGTGGTAATTGATTTATGACGAGTTGTTGAATTAGAGTGAGTTTGTGATATAGTGATCTCAACGTGTATTTCACATTTCATGGTATCCCTAGTAAGTTTTCCAATGCAAATTCAAATTTAAAAGATGAACAATATGGAGGTGAGAAAACTTTGTATGTATCAAGCATATGACCACACACACACACACACACACACACACACATAGAGAGAGAGAGAGAGATAGAGACACACACGCACGAACACAACAACAATCCAATAAGTATAGTGCATCTATTTTTCCAAACCATGCATGTATGACACGAATTCAAAAATACTCCTTCTATTCCTAAATATTAGTCTTTTAGAGAGTTCAACAAGTGACTACATACGGAGCAAAATGAGTGAATCTAGACTCTAAAATATGTCTATATACATCCGTATGTGCCAGTCCATTTGAAGCCTCTAAAAGACTAATATTTAGGAATGAAGGGAGTAAAATGTAAGACATCCATGGTCCTCAGTTCAATATTTAAAATGAACATGAAACTGAAACATGAATATTAAGTCTAGTACTACAGTACATGCAAATGTTGTGTTTAGGCGGAGGTATGATTGTCGGGGGTCAACCCCTCGACCTTAGATAAAATTGTGGAGCTCTGTTTAGGGTTGTTTAGATTATATTTTCCCCCACCCTACCAACCACCAATTGGTTGTGCACCCCCACCCCTCCTCCCCGGGAGAATATTATGTGCCCCCATACCTTAGATGCTATATGCCGATATGAGTTGCTTGGAGCTTGTAGATCTGAGATATAGCAGCTCACATGATGTGTCTTAATATTTTTACAGGAAACCTTGACGAGTTTGAGAATTACACACAATTTGTACAAAAACTACTTAGATGCCCTTTGATCCCATATCCAACGACCTCGAAGCTCGTATTACCGTAGCATCTAAGATGAAGGAGGACATCATATTCTCCCGTATGTAAGAATATCATGTGCTACCACACCTTAGATGCTTTGGTGATACAAGCTCTTCGGAGGCGTTGGATTTGTGACCCAACACCTTCTCGGTGGTTCGAATGGTTTTTTGCAGAAAAGCCCCAAAAGAGTTCGGCCACTGCTTACAAGCACAAAGACTGCTCAGATGCCATTGGATCTCAGATCAAACGACCTCCAAGCTCGTATCACCGTAGCATCCAAGCTGCGATAGCACCTTATGTTTTCTCGCACGGGAGAGTATGAGGTGCTCCCGCACCGTAGATTCTATGGTGATACGAGTTCACTGAGATCTAACGGCCCATAGTAGGAGGTTTGAATGTTTTTGCAATATACGGCTGATAGAGTTTGGGAAATGCGCAGAAAGTACAAGTACTACGCATGTGCCATCTGATTACTGATCATACGACCTAGATGCTCATATCACCGTAGCGGGTAATTAAGCTACGGGGAGCACCTAATATGAGCACCGGGGAGCCGTTGGATCGAAGATGCAGTGGCACACACGAGGCCTAAATGTTTTATTTGCAAAAAACCTTTGGAGAGTTTGGAAATTACGCATAATTACAAAGACTACTCCCAAGCCATTGAATCTCACTTCCAACGGTGTAAAAACTCGTATCACCATAGTATCTAAGCTGCGGGATGGATGTGATATTCTATGTCGCTGTCATTTTTGTTCGTAAACTTGCAAAATACGTGTAACTCGTGCCGTTACTTGTCTAACCGTGCAAAGTGTTTGTTAAAAAAACCATCCTACACTGAAATATCGGAACAACACACGGGGGTCCCACTTGTCATTAATCAAATTTGGACCTAAAACTAACAAATCTGAAAGACGAGATTCGAACTGGCAACCTGGACTACAAAGCGTAAGTCGATAGCCTGAAAAAATGAACGGTTGTTGGCTTTGTCCCATAACTTGATTTTATACAGTACTTGCATTGAGTAGAGTAGAGGGAGTGCCTCGTCAACACGTGCATGACCGTTGTCTCACTTACTGGTGGGTCCCAGGTCTGCGATCTCAATCTCTCTTCTCTCCATCGTCTAACCTTTGCACGGGCACACATGAAGAGGGGTGCTAGCTTGCCGTGGTGCTATTACAACTAAAAAAGCTTGAAAAATAGAAGAATTGCCTAGAACAAGAGACGTTGTGGCTAGTCGAGACGGAGCTAACCACATCTATCCTCCGTCCCACGTTTGCATGATGAAGCTGTGTGGCTAGTGGGGTGTTTTCGACCGACTGGCCGGGTCCCGAGGTCGAACCATAGGTACTACATCTGATACAGTATATTTTTACATGCACATTTTTCCTCCATGCCGAGACGTGGCACACCCTACCGCGCGGTTTCGGGGTCCTCCCGGGTGGTGCACGCATATATTCGTCCCGACGTGGGACGCCCTACCACGCGTTTTCCGGGTCCTCCTCAGTCGTAGCGCCGAAGCAAGAAAATAAGTCGTCAAATCATGAAAGACCACCTTTCCCGCTGAGTACATCAGTGAAGCACGGTGGCTAGCTAGTTGGGCTAGTTCGACCGATTAGCTAGGCTGCCGCCACATTTGTTTTTTCAGCCCTTTTTTATCTACTTGTCGGCAGGTAAATTTAAATATCCACCACGGCGTTGCTCTGGTGTTTGGGTGCGGCAGGATTTTTAATTTTTTGATTGACGAGAGCAGGCGCGACAGGATTTTTATTTTTTGATTAATGGGAGCAGGCGCGGCAGCAATTAGTCATGATGACTCCGCCTGTAAAAACCCATTGCTCCCTGATGTGAGAAGTCGTCGACTGGTGTTTTACCATGGTGAAAACCAAAAGATTCCCCGCTCCCTCCGCCTTCCCATAGATTGCATTGCCTTTCAGCCGTTTCGCCCCCTTTGCTTCCTCTCCCCATTGCTTCTACCTGGTGCCATGGCGGCGCAGCAGATCACGGAGTCCGAGGTGAGGCTCCTGACATAGGAGCTCCATGCCAAGGATGCGAAGCTCAGGGCCAAGGATGTGGAGCTCCGCGAGCTCAAGGAGGAGAGGAGTGCCATGCTCCTCTGTTATGTGCGGGAGGTCAAGGAGCTTCAAAAGCGGGAGGCGTCCACCACAAAGATGCTCGAGGCGTCAGCGGTGTTGCTGCAGAAAGCAGGAGATACGATAGGCCGTTAGGGGAGCCGGCTGGAGCGTGAGCGGGCCGATCGTGACGAGGTCCAGGATCGCCTCAGTGACTTGGTGAACCAAGTTGCCACGCACGTGTTGCGGCTGCGCGATGCCTACCGTCATGCCAGCATGATGATGCCGGCCGTCGGGCTAAACCCGTTCGACCACCCGGTCGACTTCAATGAGCTGCGGCTTCCTGACCTGGTCTCCTTCTTCATCTATATCTCCGAGGAGCTGAGCCGTCTCCGCGCGATGGTGGGGGCTGAGCTGGACAAGGAGGGGTTGCGGGCTGCCGGCGCCGTTGCCAAGAGAATCCTTTCAGGGCTTCGTCACCGGAATCCATTCATGCCATTGGACGCCGTCTTTGACGAGCTGGCTCCCGTCGACTAGGAGCGGGCTTTGTGGGCGGTTGCACCCTGCATCACCAACGTCATGCGCCTCAAGAAGCAGAGGGACTTCGGTGGTGTTTAGGCGCCCTCTGCATGGGCATGTCCACGTCTCGGCGCAACATGACCGTTGGATCAAACTCAGACGGTGCAGGTCAGTCACTGTAGCACAAAGCGTGTGGGTGTGTTTGGTTGCATTCTCATCTCAATATAGTTGTTTCCTCTTCGTGTATTTTTGTCAACCTACTAGTGTGGACTCATGCACCCTTCATGCACTCTACCAAACACCCAAAAGTGGGTCGAGAAGGGAACTTTTGCTCCCATCCCCTGCACCCTTCATACACCCTGCCTAACACTATTCTTGCTTCATATGGTTCATGTTTCATGGAGTACTGTAGCATCGTACTCTCCGTGCGCTGTGGACCTAGTTCTGTTAACATTGATCTCACCGTTCATTCTCGACCGGACAGTCGAAAAAGCGGTACTATGTTACATATAGGAGTAGTTGACATGCGCACAACATCATTTGTTATCGTCATATCTTACTACACTAGCAACAAGATTATGTAGTACTGACGTATGAACCACTGCACATGCCTACTAGTAGGAGTACTGTGTATGTTCAAGTGGCTGACGTGTTTCGCACTCCTCCGTTGTAAGAGTGGAAACGCTTGATGTAATCATTTTTTTCTTTAGAAAAACAGTGGACATGCTCTACCGTGCGGATCCTCCTCCAGCCATGCACTAAATTACTCACTTTCGCCGACGTGTGGGACAACCAGCACCTGGGTCCACTAGCCATGCACTAAATTACTCCTTAGTAGAGTGACGGTAGACTACCCTGATCGAACCGTCGCAGTAATGCCCAATGAGCCGTCAAATCACAAAACCCCCTCCTTTCCAGCAGTAAGTTGGACAGACGAAGCAACCATCATTTCACTCTTCTCTCTCAGCTTCCTCTCTTGAAGAAAACCCCCACTTGCTTCACTTCTCCCTCATCTCGTTCCTCCTTTCACTCTTCTCTCCCAGCTTCCTCTCTTGGATGGATGCCAGAGCACCGGCCAACGTGATGTCTATGGCTCTGGCCAAAACCGTCGAGGCTCATGGTACAAAGAAGCGCAAGCACCCCGCTGAGACTACCGCAGACAAGCTCAAAGCCATCGCCCTGTCCAAGCCCCCCTCTCCGGGATCCCTCATTAAGCAAGTCCAGGTAATGTCTCTTGTTGACGATCTTTTTCTCGATCTTGATCGTGTTTTTTCATCTAACACGCAGTACTAGTACTGGTAGTACAACTTTCTAGGTGATCTTGCATGTGATTTTAGTGTGCCAAATGATGGTTCTAAATTCCTCTTTTGACCAAAACATGCGAGAGGTTGACACTAATTTCTTATAGACTACTTTCAACTATACTTTATGAACATCAATGCTACCTTTTAAGAGGGTATATTTGCCTCAGTAACTTGTGTTATGGATATTGCATGTAATCCCTCTGCTCTCATGCCTTTGAAGACATGTACTAGTGTCTTTGTTCACTCATTTCTGTGCGTATATGTAGTCATATATGGAGTATAATATCGAAAATCATCTTATATTTCTGAATGGAGGTAGTAATAAAATATGGTTTCTGTTTGAATTAGAACCAGGTCCGCGGTGGAGATGAAGTTCTCAAAGTCATGCCGTGTGAACTGGAAGACCTGATGATGAGTTCTACTGCTGAACTATCCAGCTGCTGTGTCCTTGTCACCACGTGTCCTGAACTAGTGTTTTCCTGTAGCATTGTTGTCAGGCGTGTTCTCGAGGCTGTACTTGACCACAACAATTTCTTGGTTGTGCCTTCGATTATGAATGGTGTGGTTCTTGTAAAGCTTCCCAACAAATCTGATGCGGCCTGTCTTCATCATCATGTTTATGAGTGGAAAGACCACTCTGTTAGGTTCTCCAAGGTTGACAAGATGGTGATGGTGGATGTAGACATCTCACACGAAGTCCATGGCCTAGTCAGTTATGCGGGGTTCATCCCGTAGGTCGGTGGCAAGAAATGGTCTGCAGAGTTTAGTTAGTGCAACTTTGCTTGTCTGTAGTAAGTACTATTGTGCAGTACTTGATTTGTGTTTGTGAACCCTGTATTGTTTATTAGTACTGCCGCTTTTGGTGTGTGGCCAGTCCTGAGAACGGTCTATGTTAATGCCTGTCCACTCAATTCAGTATGTATATTTTGAAGTATGCAAATCATATTTTTTGTGAGGACGGTTTATCAATTATGGTTACACTCCAATATCTGTATGCATTGCAGGGTTTATCGCACCCACCAGGATTTCCAGTCCCATGGATGTTCGGTCCATACGATTTGTCACGACCTTTGGACTATCCTGCTTGTGGGAGTAGGCGGGGCCCCTGCATGCCACACGTAGTTGGACGATCAATCTTCTGTTTAGTACTTCAACATAGTGATTTCCTGGTAAGGATTCACTCGTGTCACATCAAGTAAATCTTATTGATTTACTGTCTAAATCTTATTGATTTAATGTCATGTTTTCTTTTTTTCCTGCAATTTTACGATGCTGGTTTTGCCATGTGACATTCATCACAGAATAAACCGTTTGGTTTGCTCTACGATGGCTATTTTTGCAGGTTTCACTTCTTATGTCGTGTCAGTAACGAAGGCATTGTGCATCACTTATATTACTGGAAAAAATTGGATCAGTCTGTTGTCTGAGTACAAGCTGAATCCCTATGATGAACTGCAGTTTGGTTTAACAAAAATACCACAATTAGTCCTTCTCGCGTTTAAAATAAATGAAGAGAAAAACTAGATCATTGTCACGGATCCTAGTCAAGTTAGAAAGCTGATCATAGCAGACCAGACACGATCGCCGCTGTCTCGCACAGATCGAGCACCGGCAGTTGCTCTAGCACTGACAGCAGCAACAACTCAGTCTGATCCAGCTGAGGATTGGGCACCGACCGCGTCAGCGGATCAGTCTGATCTACCGGAGGATCGGGCATCGACACCGGCACCTGCTCCGACACCGGCACCAGCTCTACAGGGAGCACCATCTCCGGCAGCAGCAGCGGCTTCGGCACCTACACCAACACTTGCACTTGCATCTGCTCTGGCCCATGCAGTTGCACCGGCAATAGACTGGGCTGCAGTTCGCACTTCATATACCAAAGTCCTTACAAAAACCGACATGTCCACCTTCTTGGTAAGCATTGGCTGCCCAAGTGCTTCATTCTTTTTTCTTTCCATGTTGTTTCATATGATTCAATGTGTTGATCTAACTGTTTGGGTATGTCTTCTTGTTTGCAAACAGAGAATTCCTAGAGCAACGAGGGAGTCGTTCAACAATCCGGGCGACCGCGACCAAGTTTCTCTTACCATGCGCAGCCTTGGTGTGAATGAACCTGCTCAATATACCGTAAGTACAAAGGATGGTCACATGATGATTGATGCTAAAGGATGGTCAAGGTTCAAATCTAAACCATATCTTGCAGTAGGGGATGATGTCAAAATCGAACTTTCTCGGCAAGGAGAGCTGGTCCAAATCAACTTTGAAATTCTTCAGTAGCAGCACGCAACTGCCGAACTGATCTATCCTCCGAGAGATTTTGATGTAATAATCTGGCATGGTGAAACAAGTGTCCTGTGTGTATAAGTAGTACGACATTATTATTTATCACATGGTATATCATTGATAGAATTGCAACTCTGATTGCTGGTTAGGAACTGTCGTTCGATTTCATTCCAACAACTGTTGTGCTTTATTCAATTTTGTGTATTCGCCTTGCGACAACATCTAAAACCAGCGCTGTACCGATCGCTTGCAATATGAAAAGCGCTGAGGTAGAACACATGGGCCCCCAAACATGCAGGGTCGGCCTGCGGCCCAAAGTCCATAACCGTGAGCCTATCTGAGTATTATATTCTCAGCTGAACCCCCATAAAAAAGCTGAACCCCCATAATGCCCGTGCGTTGCAGAGGGAGTATATTTCTTGGCAAGGTGAGCCTGTGATATAAAAGATTTGTATATTTCTTTACAGAGGGAGTATCTCTCTGTCAAAAAATATATTTATGTGTAACTAGTTACTCCTGTCTTTCTACTTCCTTTCACTGATATGTGGGGCAACCGGCAATGGGGTCCACGTGCCATATGCACAAATTAGAATGCACAACTTCATGGTAGACACACCCCGGTCGTAGCGCCGCAGTAATGCCTAATGAGCCGTCAAATCACAACCCCCCCTTGAATATTTCACTGGGCCTGAATCCCCTTCTCCCTCGTCTGCTTTTCAGAGAAAACCCCCTCTCGGCGATTGCATAGGGTTTTCTCATGGAGAACCAGGTACGAATTCTTCATCCATCCCCGATAAATCCAAGTCCCTTGGTCGTAGGTAATCCTAGGATGGCAGCCACCGCCGTTGATGCATTTTTCTTCCTACTAAATCTAGTGTGTTTCATTTGCAGTGCCCAAAGTGCGAGTACCCTATTGGTTTCTGTGCCATCGGCGAGACGCCACACTTGTTCCTTCTCATCCTAACACAACATTTTGAAACGCACATAGTATGTTCCTAGAATCCTCTTTTCTATCCGGGAGGGTGGGGTTTTTTTGAACATGCTGTGTTCTCATATTATTTTTCCTGCAGTGTATTATTTGCTCTGCGAGAACACATGTACTCAAGATGCTCGGCCTTGCCATAACTGAATACACTAGTTTAATGGTCACAGTGAAGACAAGCCATGGATATAAGTTCTGAGTTGGACTCATGAACCAAGAAGATCGCTGCTTTTTTTATGGCCGAACTTGGATAAACTTTCTCAAGTGTTACGGACTGAAAGTTGGCACACGAATGTTGATGGAAATAGCAGAACATGGCCTCATCTTCACTGTGATCTTCCACCCCGATGTCGTTCCAATTGTTCATCCATGTTATTTTTGTATCTGGTTCTTGCTTGTTGCCTCGATTACTTCTTAATCCACCTATTCTGTCTAACTAATCAGAATTTAACTTTAGAAGTAGCAACAAATCTCTCACGAAGATGCTACTTCTAACTAATATTTCCTTACAATTGGTGGCATGTGTAGGTTTTTTCAGAGTTAAGCAGTCTGCTCGTTTGTTACTCTGTAATAACTCGGCTGTTACTAATGGCACCAAAGTTGACTGGATCGACATCCACAAGTTCCTACACTTTATTGATCGTCTTGAGGTCCTTGTGGGGCATTTCAATGGTGGAAGGCCACGTGGGATATGTGTGCCATTGCTACACTCATTGAACATGTCCAACTGTGTCGAGAAACTTATGGTACGAGCTGTTTTCTGTTATATATGTTGTTCATAAACTATTGCTTATACACAGTTTTACAGCTGTGATCTTCTTGAAACAGGAACTGCCGAGTTCTATTGTTCCTATACAGATGCCTGACCATGGTCGGGTCAGACTTGCGCTTGGTCACAACATGCTGTTTATGTCGACCTACTCAATTCCCCTTGGAGGTGAAAAGATACTTATTCATGGGTGGACTCAAATAATGAAGGCCCGTCCATCTTGGAGAATAGGACAGAAGATTATGTTCATGCTTTTCCATGGCTCTAAAGCGAATATCCTATTTATTGACCATGTTGCAAGATGAAGCCGCTTTCAGAAGGTTGTGGATGCACGGGGTGGCGCCTGGGCCTTGTCCTGGGGCTTGGCAGCCTCACCCTTGGTTAACTATAGGCAAAGTAGCACTGTTCGAGGCGTGCTTTGTATGGTTGAACCTGTATAAGTACTCATACTGCTTTCAGCTTTGGTTGTTAAGTGCCCCTGCTGGTTTCAGTTAAGGTTGTTAAGTACTCCTCTGCTTTTACAGTCTGTCTTGTTTCTTCAGACCTGTCTTCCTCCAGCCGCCAAAACCAAACTAGCGCCGACGGGGCCGCATGCTTCCGCCTCCCATGGCTGGCTGCGCCTCAGCGGACGCATCACCGCCCCACCGTCTCCAAAATCATTAACGCCAACGTCCTCCGCGCGCTTTGGTGCACTCGCCGTGGCGCCGCCCTCTCGCGTTGTCAACATGGTCAACAAACAACAGGAATCGGCAGAAGTACGTGGAGAGGATGACAGTAGGGGCCCACCACGTCAGCGTATGGAAAAATAAAATGCTTCCTCCTAGTGTTTTCCTGACATCTGGGACCCATGACGTTGTGAGCGTATATAGTCAACAGACAAGAGAACAGCACAAGATTAGCTGACACCTGGGATGTAGCTACTCGAGCAATATTTTTTTGTTTGGTATTGTTGAGACGGAGCAGGGTTTGAACTAGGCTGTGGCCCGTCTAGCCGAGGCTTATATTTTATGTTCACCATGTGACCAGCGCAGCTATTTTTTCTTTGTGAAAATGAGCCCAGTTTATTTTTTCTGAAGAATACCCAATCCAGGCCTACTTATTTTTCTATGCCCTGATGGGGTGCAACTCTTTCAAGACGCCTGCAAATCTTGAAAGTAATATGAAATGGGTTGTAAATAAAAAACAGATTAAAAATTGGCAATTACTTTATAATTTATGAATTTTTTCCCATTTTCAGATTCCTATTTCACTGGGCATTAACCTAATTTAAATATATCTTCAAAGTACTTTAAATCTGGCTCGACATTTCGGTATTAAAAATAGTTTGGAACCCACAGAAATATGCGAAATTGGCCCTGGCCAACAAAAAAATGACCGCAATAAATTGCATAAGAAGTTGCCATGAGCTATATATAAATTATTAAAAAAAGAGGGAGTGGTCTGACTTGTGGGCCTGTTTAGTTGACGCGTATGCAAGATTTTTTTAGTTATTATATACGTCAACAAACGATTCTAGCAGACGTAACCGTTGGATGTCAATCCAACGGCCGTCGTGTTTCTTCAATCTCTGATCTTCTTGCTCCAGCCGCTAAAGCAGCGCCGGCGGGACCGCCTACTCCCGTCTCCCGTGGCCGGCTGTGCTGCCGTGCAGGGCTCAACGCCCCCTACTACTCCCACCGCTGGCCAGGGCATCCCTCTACTCACCCACACCCCCTGTTATTCTGCGTTGACGACAACCTCACACCGTAGCCGAACCGGTGAACCCTCGTACTCCTCTCCGCGCGGGCTTCCACTGCCGCGTCTTCCCGGCTCCGCGTTGTCCCCTTCCTAGGCCTCACCGTCGTCCACCGCCGTGGTGCTCTCGGCGCGGCGTGGTCAATGTGGTCAATGACAAACTTCCATTGAAAGAGTACTGTACGTGGAGAGGCTGATAGCTGGGTCCACGCCGGCCGCAAGGAACTGCCTCCTTATTACGCGGAAAATAATTATTCCTCCACCTGACAGCAGGGACCCACCGGACAGGCCACCAGTATTTCGCAAAAAAACGTTCCCCCCTGACTGCTGGGACCCAAAGGACGGGCCACCGTATTTCATGAAAAACGTTCCCCTCGCTGTTAGCTCGGACCCACCGGAAGTGCCTCCTTATTACGCACAAAAAAATGAATACCCCCTGCTACCTGGGACCCACCTTGGTGGGAGGCTGACTTGTGGGCGTACTAAGTTGACTGGGACGGAGGCCTTTGTCAACTTTAGTTAATATATGAACGATTCTAGCTCCAGTGACCGTACGATGTCCATCCAACGGCCGTAGTGCATCTTAAACCTCTGGTCTTCTTGCTCCAGCTGCCCAAAGCAGCGCCGGTCATGCCGCCTACACCTGCCGCCCGTGGCCGACTGTGATGCCACGGAGGCCTCATCGCCCCTACTACTCGCACCGCTGGCCAGGCCATCCCTTTACGCACCCACGCCCCCTGTTATTCTGCAGCAACGACAACCTCACACTGCAGCCGAACGAGTGAACCCTCATTGAGGGAGTCCTGGATTAGGGGGTATCCGGACAGCCGGACTATATCCTTTGGCCAGACTGTTGGACTATGAAGATACAAGATTGAAGACTTCGTCCCGTGTCCGGATGGGACTCTCCTTGGCGTGGAAGGCAAGCTCGGCAGTACAGATATGTAGATCTCCTTCCTTGTAACCGACTTTGTGTAACCCCAGCCCCCTCCGATGTTTATATAAACCGAAGGGTTTAGTCCGTAGGACCAACAACACACAATCATACCATAGGCTAGCTTCTAGGGTTTAGCCTCTTCGATCTTGTGGTAGATCAACTCTTGTACTGCTCATATTATCAAGATCAATCAAGCAGGACGTAGGGTATTACCTCCATCAAGAGGGCCCAAACCTGGGTAAACATCGTGTCCCCCGTCTCCTGTTACCATCCGCCTAGACGCATAGTTCGGGACCCCCTACCTGAGATCCGCCGATTTTGACACCGACATTGGTGTTTTCATTGAGAGTTCCTCTGTGTCATCATCATTAGGCTGGATGGCTCCTTCAATCATCGATAACGATGCAGTCTGGGGTGAGACTTTTCTCCTCGGACAGATCTTTGTATCCAGCGGCTCCGCATTGCGGGCCAACTCGCTTGGCCATCTGGACCAGATCGAGAGTTACTCCCCTGGCCACCAGGTCAGGTTTGGAAGCTTAAACTACACGGCCGACATCCGCGGAGACTTAATCTTCAACAGATCCGAGCCCCTGCTGAGTGAGCCGCACAGTCACGATGAGCATGATTTAGCTCTACCATCGGACAATGTTCAGGAGACTGCACCGGCAACCGCTCCGACCCTCAATTCGGAGCCAATTGCGCCATCCATGGACGGGTGGATAGACCCCGCCACGGAGGCCGCATTCTCAGTGGCGATCGAGCCGAGTATCGACCTTACCCTTCACGGGAGCCGTGACGCCGAACTGTCGGATTCTTCCCCGGCCACAGACTCCGAACCGCCTGCGCTCGTGCCTATCGAATCCAACTGGGCGCCGATCATGGAGTTCACCTCCGCGGATATCCTTCAGCACTCGCCCTTTGGTGACATACTGAACTCATTAAGGTCTCTCTCCTTGTCAGAAGAGTCCTAGCCGAACTATGGCCGGCCAGATCGGGATGCGGACGACGAAGAAATTCGCCGCCCACCCACCACCCACTTAGTAGCCACCGTCGACGATTTGATCGACATGCTCGCCTTCGACTCCGAAGACATCGACGGAATGGACGACGATGCAGGAGACGAACAGGAGCCACTGCCCACAGGGCACTGGACGCCCACTTCATCATATGATGTATACATGGTGGACACACCCAAAGAAAACGAGGACGAGGAACGGAAGGATGCAGCGAAGGATCGTTCCCTTGAGAAGCAGCCAAAGCGGTGGTGTAAGCGCCACTCCAAATCCCGCCTCGGCAGAAACATCGATCATATAGACCCAACGATAGAGCAGGGTGAGCCAGCGGACGACAAACACGGCATTGAACCACCGTCCGACCACTGCAACACAGAGAATCAAACCGAACAACCCGACTCCGGCGAAGATAACAGTCCGGATGACATCACACCGGACAGGCACCCGGAGCAATAGAATACCCATCAAAGGCTTGTTGCCACTGTGAGGAGTCTGAAAAAGCAGAAGCAAAGGCTCAGGGCTGCACAAGACACACTCAGAATTAGATGGAGTGAAGTACTCAATACTGCAGCAAAGTACGGCGGTAGTCGCCACACAAAGAGCTACCCGAAGTGAAAGCTGCTACGTGAATTCGATGAGGAGGCCTTAGATCCTCCGCAATCAAAAAACAAAACAGCCATCCAGTCGGATAGACGACCTCGTGGCCAACATTGAGCGGTAAACGACGCCGCACACAAGCCAGTACGCGAATCACGTGAGGGCTCGTATCAAAAGGGCGGCGCAACCAGATCCATCTACCGGCCAAGCAAGCGCGCTCCAGCATGCAATGCAACACAACAAAAATCTGAACACCACGGTACACCCAAATACAGGGGTGCCATGAACCCCGTATGTTTCACTGATGAGGTGCTAGACCATGAATTTCCAGAGGGATTCAAACCCATAAACATAGAGGTGTACGACGGAATGACAGACCCTGGGGTATGGATTGAAGACTACATCCTCCATATCCACATGGCTCGAGGAGACGATCTCCACGCCATCAAGTACTTACCCCTCAAGCTCAAAGGGCCAGCTCGGCACTGGCTTAAAAGCCTCCCCGAAAACTCCATTGGAAGCTGGGAAGAGCTCGAAGACGCTTTCCGGGCAAATTTTCAAGGGACCTATGTCCGACCACCGGATGCAGACGATTTAAGTCATATAGCTCAACAGCCCAGAGAGTCAGCCTGAAAGCTTTGGAACATGTTTCTCACTAAAAAGAACCAAATAGTCGACTGTCCGGACGCCAAAGCCTTAGCAGCTTTCAAGCATAGCGTTCGAGATGAATGGCTCGCCAGACACCTCGGCCAAGAAAAGCCGAGAACAATGGAATCATTAATAAGCCTCATGACCCGCTTTTGCGCGGGTGAGGACAGCTGGTTAGCCCGATGTAGCACCAGCGACCCAAGTACATCCGAAGTCAGGGACGGAAACGGGAAGCCACGACGCAGCAAAAACAAGCGCCGGAATAAAAAAGACAGCCCGAAGAGCACGACGGTAAACACCGGATTCAGAAGCTCTCGGCCAGGTCAGCAAAAGCTGCCCTCCAAAAGCAACAGAGACGAACTATCCAGCCTGAACAAGATTCTGGAAAAACTATGTCACATCCACAGCACCCTCGAGAAACCTGCAAATCATACCCATAGAGAATGTTGGGTCTTCAAGCAGTCTGGCAAACTCAATGCCGAACACAAGGAGAAGGATACACCAAGCGAAGACGAGGACGAGCCTCGCAAGCAAAGCACTGGGGAACAGAAGAAATTCCCACCAGAAGTCAAAACAGTAAACGTGTTACACGTGATGAAGGGGAGAAACAAAGCGGCACTCCTAGAGACACATGCCCCAGGGCCTATCACCGCGGAGTTCTGCCACTTGTCGTCCAAACCGATCACCTTTGACCATCGGGATTACTCGGCAAGTATCCGTCATGCAGGATGGGTTGCCTTGGTGTTAGACCCGATAATTGACGGATACCACTTCACACGAGTCCTGATGGATGGCGGCAGTAGTTTAAACCTGATATATCAGGACACAGTCCGCAAAATGGGGATAGACCCAACAAAAATCAGCCATAGCAATACTACCTTTAAAGGAGTAACGCCAGGCTCAGAAGCCCATTGTACGGGCTCCCTGCTACTAGAGGTTATATTCGGCTTTCCCGATAACTTCCGCAGCAAAAAGTTAACCTTCCACATCGCTCCGTTCCAAAGTGGCTATCAAGCACTACTCGAACGCGAAGCTTTCGCTCGCTTTAATGCAATACCGCATTACGCTTCTCTCATGCTTAAGATGCCCGATCCACATGGCATCATTGCAGTAAATGGAAATATTGAGCGCTTCTTGCGCGTGGATGACCGTGCGGCTGCCTTGGCAGCCGCACACTAGACGGCCTCACCAACTAGAGCATCTGACAGGTCATTAAGACCACAGACACGGTTAGACGAGTCCGTTGTGGCTATATATAATTTATACAGGTTTGATGGCTATACCCCTACAACAATACAAGGGGCTCAACGCGTGTGAACAAGTGACAATTAGGCTCAAGTTTACTCATCTGGAACTATACATGGTTTATTTAGTATAACCTACCTTTTGCACGACAACTTTTCAACTAAGTTCCTCTCTTTTTCAGATGACCATTGTGCTACACTCGTCCAGGATACGGCGCAACGGAGACACAGGCGCAGACGTGCAGCAGGGACCCGTTCCAAGGATTCTTTTTAGATTAAGACCCTGCGTAAACCTTTTTTACTGTCTCTTGTTGATACACATCCCCCGGATTCTCAGTACAACTGAGAAGGATGCTGACGTATTGGCATGTGGCCACATCAGAATATTGCATGTACCTGGACACCAGGGGCTTATTACAAAGGGCACCGTTTAGCCTGGTTTACATCATAAAGACCGAATACCTTAGGGGGTGTTCGGAGTCGCGAGTTTGGCCTTATATGCATCAGCTTCCAATCATGTCTTTGGTCAAATGTCGGGTTTTCCCGGCTCCTATGTTTTGCTACCTTACTTTCCGCTCTATTGGCTAAGGCGGCACCAGGACAACTACTGCGATTGTGCCCTGGTTCATCCGGACGAGCACCTTAGTGGAGAAAGCCGAAAACTGACTGTCATGATATAGCGTGAGACTGGTCAACCACTCGATGACCTAGCGGAATCTTCGGGATTCCTACGACTTAACGAAGGGCCATTTCCCGGCCAGGCATGTACGCGCCCCGAATTCGGATGAGCGCGGAGCCACCAGGGGCTATATAGTAGCCCCACTGTCAAACTCCTCTGGCTAAGTGAAAGTGTTAAAGCATTATAGTCCGATTGCCTAGTTCGCTGCGCTATCACCTCCTTAATGGACCAAGACGTTGGATCAAGTGTGAACATGCGTCTTCTGCGAGCAACCCCGCATTATATGCGTGGGGGCTGAAGCCAACGACTGCCATCTTTCAGGTTATATACATATATACATAAACGGCCGCACAAGGGGCATCATAGTACTTTCAGACAAAAGTATAAAAACAGCCTTGATAAACTCAATAAAACATTGTTTTTCAATGGGAATACATGTCATTAGAACATAATATTCTTCGAGCACTGCGCTTCTATTGAACGAGCGCCCTCAAGAACTTCTCGAAAGTAGTGCTCGGCAGGTACTCAGCTCTGGTCCGAATCTTGGGCTGCAATGGCGGTGGCCTCCATCTCCGCCCACTATGTCTTCAGACGGGCAAGGGCCATCCGCGCACCCTCTACGCACGCTGACCTCTTCATCGCGTTGATGTGCGGCACCGCACCAAGGAACTGCTGCACCAAACTAAAGTAACTATTCGGCTTTGGCCTTTCCGGCCATAGATGATCCACAATAGACCTCATGGCGAGTCCGGACAATCTATTCAGCTCGGCCCATTTGGCCAACCGATCAGTCAATGGAAGCGGATGCTCTGGAATGTTAAATTGTGACCAGAACAGGTTTTCCACTTCGCGATCTTTTTGATCTCGGAAGTATTCGGCCGCATCGGTAGCACTCGCCGCTAAGTCCAGATATGCGTCCGCAGAACTCCACAGTCGGTCCAAAGGGGCGTACCGAGGATCTCCAAACTTCATCCGCAGCATAAAGGGCTTCCCAGCCGCGATATCCCCAGCTTGACGCAGCTCCTCCTTCATCGCTCTCATTGCAGAGCGGGTGTCTTTGGTCGCCATCGTGGTCTTCTCTAGGTCTGTCCTCTTCACTCGATCTTCCTTTTCAAGAAGCTCGTAACGATCAGTGGCGTTCTTCAATTCCACAGCCATCCTAGCTATTTCCTCCTTGCTTTGGCAGTGAGCAGCCTGTTCGGCTTTCAGCTCCTCGATTGCCTTTAGGACAGCTGCATCGCTTTTCCTGGCTTGTTCTTTGGCTCGGGCAAGTTCCGCCCAAAGGTTCTCCACGGCCGCAGCTTCATCTGCATTCACACACATGTTATAGATACTGGCATCATGCTCCTCTTCCCATGTGTCACCGGAGAAATCACATACCCTGTGCCTCGTCAAGCCGCTTGTTGACAAGTACGATGTTGGCGTGTGCCACGTCATGCTGCCGCTTTAGCTCGGCAAACTCATTAGTCCGGCTGGCCACCGGACCCTCCGCCACCTGCATATTAAGGCGACACGATTATTCCTGGGACTATGATCCTCTATGCGCTGTCGTCTTCGACAGCACCCAGAGTCTCAGGGGCTACTATCTACACAGGGCACATCTAAAAATGTGCGGTACTGTCAAAAATGTACATCATTTCGCGTACCTCAAAACCTGTCAGTAGACTCATAAAGGCTTCATGCAACCCGCTTTCGGCGGACGAAATCCTTTCAATCACCGTACCCATCAACATGCGGTGCTCTTTTGAGATAGCCGCTTTCTCTAGCAGATACCTCAGTACGTCCGGCCGTACACCAGATGGTGCCGAACTCTTTCGATTGCCCTCTTCAAGAGTCGGATACTGAGGACTTCGGGTGGCCATAGGATTACCTTTTGGCCTTGCCGGATCAGGAGAAACCCTCCGCGATGACACCTCGGGGTCGCCCGCCTCATGAGGCGGTATGGCAGGGGGAGGCGTTTCGCTCTCCATCATCTCTGGAAGAAGATCCCCTGAAGACGAGCTCTACTGAGAAGGGCTAAGATCTGAACTGCAAGATAAATGCTTCGGTTATTTTCCTCAGAAGTAAGGCGAGATATTTTCATTATTAAGTACCCTTTTACTTACAGCTCGGTGGAGGGATGATCCCCTTGAGGGCATAGTGCGGCCGGGGTATCCCCCAGGGCAGGACCCTCCGACGAAGATTTCTTCCCCCGTTTGGAGATTGTGGTCTGCGGGTCCTCAGAGGCGTTCCTCTTCCTTCCCTGGGGAGAGGAAGTTTCAGTTCCTCCTCCCTGGTTAACCTCCTTGGCGGAGGCGCTAGCCTCCTTGTCCCCCCTTTATCTTCTCCCGAGGGCGCTTGATAAGGCACGATCTCCAGCATCCTGGTTAGCATGGGATTTGGTGATGTCTCAGGGAGGGGGGCCGGACGCCTGATCAACTTTGCCTTCGCTATCCAATCCTGGTCAAAGAGTGGCTTTTTTAGGATGACGTTGCAATAAAAAAATGGATAGTGTGTTCGGATGCGGGGCTACTTACTTGGGTATTCGGGCGATTGCAGCTCAGACTTGCATCCTCAGTGATGTCTGAACACATTATTTGTGGTCCGAAGAACAATTTGTACATCACCTCAGGCGTCATGCCGAGGAAGTGTTGAATAGTTCGCGGTCCTTCCGGGTTGAATTCCCACATGCGAAGGGGCCGGCGTTTGCAAGGCTGGACTCGACGAACTAGCATAACTTGCACTACCATAACCAGACTGAAATCTCTCTCAAAGAGATCTCGGATACGGCTTTGCAGTATTGGCACGTCCTTGGCTGGACCCCAGCTCAACCCCCTGCTGATCCATGACGTCAGTTGTGGTGGGGGGCTTGAGCGAAAGGTGGGGGCTGCTACCCACTTGGCACTTCGGGGAGCTATGATGTAGAACCATTCCCGCTGCCACAATCCGGACACCTCTGGGAAGCTACCCTCAGGCCATGGAGTGTCAGCAATTTTGCTTATTAAAGCACCTCCGCACGCTGCGTGCTGCCCCTCGATCATCTTCAGCTTCACATCGAAGGTCTTGAGCCATAGGCCGAAGTGAGGGGTAATGCGGAGGTAGGCCTCATGTACGACAATAAATGACGAAATGTGAAGAAGGGAATCCAGGGCCAGATCGTGAAAATCTAGCCCATAATAGAACATAAGACCCCTAACAAAGGGATCCAGAGCGAGGCCTAGTCCTCGGAGAAAGTGGGAGACGAACACGACGCTCTCGTTGGGTTTGGGAGTAGGGACGACCTGCCCTCGGGCAGGCAGCCGATGCGAAATTTCAGCAGTCAGATATCTGGCCTCTCTCAACCTCTTGATGTCCTCCTCCGTGACAGATGAAGGCATCCACCGGCCTTGAAGGTTGGATCCGGACATAGTTGAAGGTCCGAAGCACCTGACCTGAGTTTTGGGTGTTAGAACTCGAGGCAGGGGAACGATTTGATTGAGCACGAGAGGGAAAAAAGAAAAAGCCTTGTCCCCTTTATAAAGAGGGTGAATATCAAGCGACCTCCTCGTGGTCGTTTGGGACTTGCCTAAGATCTAGGAGTCCTACCAATAGGCACGGTTGGGTTACCCACGTCCGTATTGATGAGAATCCCGTAATAAAGGGGACACGATCTCTGCTTCGACAAGACGTGCCAAGGAAACTGTCTCACGAAACACACTGAGATTGGTTATGAAAAACGATTCGAATAAAGACCTGGCTGTGGTGTGATGTCACACTACGGGGTACATCAGCATATTAGATTTATGGAAATATTATTCTCTCTACGGTGGTATGTGGCACTTGTTTTGTAGAGCCGGACACGATCCTCGTGTTCAAACTCTTCTATGAAGTATTCGGAGGAGGAACCCGCCTTGCAATGCCGAAGACAATCTGCGCGCCGGACTCATCGTCATTGAAGCCTGGTTCAGGGGCTACTGAGGGAGTCCTGGATTAGGGGGTATCCGGACAGCCGGATTATATCCTTTGGCCGGACTGTTGGACTATGAAGATACAAGATTGAAGACTTCGTCCCGTGTCCGGATGGGACTCTCCTTGGCGTGGAAGGCAAGCTCGGCAGTACGGATATGTAGATCTCCTTCCTTGTAACCGACTCTGTGTAACCCGTAGGACCAACAACACACAATCATACCATAGGCTAGCTACTAGGGTTTAGCCTCTTCGATCTCGTGGTAGATCAACTCTTGTACTGCTCATATTATCAAGATCAATCAAGTAGGACATAGGGTATTACCTCCATCAAGAGGGCCCGAACTGGGTAAACATCGTGTCCCTCGTCTCCTGTTACCATCCGCCTAGACGCACAGTTTGGGACCCCCTACCCGAGATCCACCGGTTTTGACACTGACACTCATACTCCTCTACGCGTGGGCATCCACTACCGCGTCTTCCCCGTCTCCACATCGTCCCCTTCCTAGGCCTCGCCGTCGTCCACCACCCTGGTGCTCTCGGCGTGGCATGGTCAACGTGGTCAAGGAATGGCTTCCATCGGACGTGGACTGTACGTGGAGAGGCTGACAGCTGGGTCCATGGCCGCAGCAAGGAAGTGCCTCCTTATTACGCGCAAAATAATTATTCCTCCACCTGACAGCGGGGACCGACCGGACGGGCCACCGTATTTTGCAAAAAAAAACGTTTCCACCTGACTGCTGGGACCCTCCACCTACATCTTTGCACGCAAGGAAGTCCGTCTGAAAAAAATGATTCGCCCCCCTGACTGCTGGGACCCACCAGCTACATCTTCGCATGCAAGGAAGTCCGTCTGAAAAAAACTATTCGCCCCCCTCACTGCTGGGACCCACCAGCTACATCTTCGCACGCAAATGTAACATCCCAAATTTTCAATTTGGAATGTTATACATAGATCATCATGCATATCATATTTTCTTGCATTTTGTCGATCCTACGAATTTCACGCAACTCAAGGACCCTCGGAGAGAATTGGAGATTTCGTCTTTTTCATATTTGAGTCCTCTCAAATTTGGAAGAAAGGATCATTGGATTTGTCGGAGTTTCATTTGCCTTTTATTTGATAGGGAAAAATGCGCGTTTTAAAAGTTTGCATTTTAGGCCCGGAGAAAAGTTCATTTCGTTCAACTCATTTTTAGGAGTCGGGGAAAATTTACTTTATTAGTTTTGGAGTTCGTTTAGATCTCTTTTTGTTTTTTTTCCGATCGCGGAACCGTTTAAATTTTTTTTCAGCGACTTGGGCCAAAGGCCCAAGCCACCGAGCCGGCCAAGGGCCAGAGGCCAGTGCCTCAGTCGCGCGCCGCGCCAGGCAGGAGGAGGCCGCCGCCGTCGCCTTTAGAGGATTCCTAGTAGGATTCATCCTACTTTCGTTTTTTTCTAGATCTCTTTTCCCTCTTTTCTTTCCTAGTCCTAGTCCAATTCCTTGACCCCTACACCAAGTTTTCTCTCCCCTCCCCAATATAAATACTCCCACACCCCCCCTCTAAACCATCAAATCCAAGGCCCCAAAGCCCCAAGCACACCGCGCCCCACACCCGCGCCGCGCCCTGCGTCACGCGCCGCGCCGCCCTAGTGCCCCACCGCCGCCACGCCACCCCACACCCGCGCCGCACCCCCACACCCGCGCCGCCGCCGCACCTTGCCACCGCGCCCCACACCCGCACCGCGCCCTGCGTCACGCGCCGTGCCGCCCTAGTGCCCCACCGCCGCCACCCCACACCCGCGCCGCACCCCCACACCCGTGCCGCCGCCGCACCTTGCCACCGCCGCCCTACGCCCACGCCGCCGGAGTTCCTCGCCGGAGACTTCGCCGGAGGTAGCCCCGCGCCGCATCTATTCTTCTCATCGGATCGTTTTCTTCTAATCGTTCCGATTTTTCTTTTTCGATTTGTTTTTCTTTGCAAAACCATTCCGGTTTTCTAGATCGGTTTTACGATTGGTTTTCTTCTCCGAAACCCTAGATTGGATTCGTTCTCTTTTCCGATTTAGTTGCCCGAGATCGTTCACTGGACCGTTCATCCTAACGAATGTGATCACCAGATTTCTTCTAGGTTAACGAACGTCCGTTCGTTCAACCGTTCTTCTTTTTCTTCTCGTCGGATTTATTCCGCGATCGCGATCTCAGATCCGATTTTCTTTCTAGTCTATCTTCTCGCTCGTTTATCGGAATCAGGCGATTCAAGCGCCTGGAGTTTCGTTTCGAAACCGCCATTCCGTCTAATCAACTTTAACTAAGTTTTTGCTACGGTAAAATTTGACCTAGTTTCAACTTGCTAGAACCGAGTTGTTTTCTTCTGCCGTTTGTTTTCGGTTTCTTTGTTCGGTTCTTTTCTTTCTTCGCAACCGGAGTTCTTAAGTTGAACTATCTGGTTCGATCTCTTGTTCGAGTTTTACCTGTGCATTAGATGAGTACTTATTGTATGCTTGTTGTTTGTCTGCGATAGATTACCCAGATTTCGCCGCCTGATACTTCGAATCCCTAGGACTCGCGGATCATCAGCAAGGCAAGTAACACTTTGATCATACCTTTTCTACAACCCAGTTTTATTGCATTAGATCCATCCTCACACATTGCATGATTAGGATCTAATTAAATTGTGGGATGGGAAGTAGATGAGGTAGTACCTATTACCTGTTTATTATGAAACCTTTGGGAGTTACTTCTACGTTTGCTTATTATGCCATGCTATGCTAGTAGACGTGGATTGGGTGAGTGATATCCATGACAGATGTGAGATTGATAATTTTAATGGTTTATCTAAGGTGGCAACTTAAACACACATCTGGGTGGATTGAGGCACCTGATGTCTATCAGGACTTGCCTGTTTTATTTTGGACCGCCACCCAGGCTCAAAGGGATCATAAGATCTTTCATGCTAAATACTTACGTGTGCAGCCACAAGCCATTATGGGCTCTGGCATAGTTGACTAAGTCGTGTGAACTCTTATAGGGGTAGACTAGCAGATGTAGGGGATATAGGTGGTACGGTCTACTCCATCGTAAGGTGCTAGCGCTTCTGAAAGACTATGTCTCGGTCATCCGTTTCTCAAACACTAGTAGTGCGAGAAAACCAACGGAGGCGATTGAGTCTTGTGGGGAAAAGTGCGCAAACCTCTACAGAGTGTAACAAACTAATCATGATTAGCCGTGTCCCCGGTTATGGACAATCTTGAGTATCTAGTACTTGAATATCGTGTGAATCTCATCATGTTACTTCTAATTAATATTGTTGGGTTTTAACTATACTTTTAATTGGGATTGAGAATGCTGTCAACCATTCTCAATGTTTAACAACCACCATGATAGTTAAATAAATTTATTCCTTTGCAGTAGGGAAAAATTGGCTTTATGCAAAACTGTAACCATAGAGCTTTCCACCAGCCAAATATGCATATAGTATAGCTGTTTCATTCCATTACTCTCTATGTGTTACCTTGCCAACATATTCCATGTGCTGACCCGTTTTCGGGCTGCAACATTAATGTTGTAGACTTTTCAGACGACGATTAAGGTGCTTTTAGGTCGTGGTTCTATACTCAGTGATGCCGTTGGAGTGGATGGACCCATTTATCTTCCAAGTCTTCCGCTGTTATCGACACTAGATGGCCTTAAGCCATATTTATGTAATAAGTTCTCTTGTGAGACATCGTTGTAATAAGTGTGTGATTGCCACTCTGCTATAAATCCTTCGAAGTACTGTGTGGTGTCAGCATTACTGATCCAGGGATGACACTGGAGCACAGAGATAAAACTGTTTGAGGTTTGATCGCTACAGAGATGGTATCAGAGCACACGCTGACTGTAGGACACGACCACTAAGTTAAAGCCATAGATCACTATCCCCTCCTCATTTTCTAACTCCTCATCTTTTCTACTCTTTAGGATGAAGGACGCGAAGATTAAGTACGCTCAACCGGATGAAGGCACACCTTTTGGATTTCACTTGAAGGAAGTCACTAGATACCCGAACATTGGATTACCAAGTTTCACGGGAACCTTCAACGCCACTTTGCCTGAAGAGGAGCGCTGGAAGATTCAAGCTCACGTTCCGGGAAGGACATTCGCGCCAATCGCGAAGCCCATAGATAGTGTTTTCAATGCACCAACTTGGAGTCTAGGAAGGAGCATGGCAGCCCATATCACCATAGGACGCATTGGAGAAGTTTATCAAGAAGACCTCAAGGACACTATCTACCAGATTTGCGGACGCCGAGATGAACACTGGGAGTTAGTCAGCACCAAGAAGGATAGATCCATTGCAGCATTCATCCAGGAGTTAAACCAGCACATTCGACGCCACGAGAACCAGATGTGCAATGATATGATGGAGTTGAAGAATGCGAAGACAAGGATCATCAAGCTAGAAGGAGAACTGAAGGCTACACGCAAGGACTACATGGACGAGATCGTAGCTCTAGCAAGACACAACATCGATCTTAAGCAAGGGATTGAAGAACTCAAGAAGGAGTTAGCATCCAGGAAGGAAGACATGTACGTCACATGTCCGGACAACTACATCATCATCGACGACACCGATTCGGATCCAAGTGAACCTGAATTTGAAGACGAAGCTGGAGCGGACATCATGGAGTCTTTTGTTGATTCAAATTTCTAGATGACCACCAAATATTAGTAGTATTTCTCCCCATGTAAACACTATAGTTCGAGCACTTTTGCGATAGCTAGATCGATTGTAAGCCCTTGTTTGATTGAATGAAGTGATTTTGTGTGAATTTGCTCATGTGCATTGGGGTAGTGTTTTCTCTTTAGACCTCATTCTATTCTTATATCTCTTCTATTCTAAACCCTCAGATGCCTCCGAGACGTGACAATGGATTTCCATCGGAGCTCACTCAGTTGATCCAGCAACAAAATCAGTTGATGCAGATGTTAGTCCAGAATCAGCAGAACAACAACAACAACCCACCACCACCACCACCCCCTGTTGACCACTTAGCCCGTTTCCTTAGGCTAAATCCGCCCGTGTTTTCCAGTAGCATCGAGCCGATAGTAGCAGACAATTGGCTCCGCAAGATAGGAAGGGAGTTGACCACTGCAGGATGCACGAATGGTGAGAAAGTGAAGTTTGCCGCACATCAGCTTGAAGGACCCGCGACAGCATGGTGGGAGAATTTCACAGCCACTTTCCCAGTTGACACTGTCACATGGGATCAGTTTCAGCAAGCTTTCTGCACTACACACGTTTCAGCAGGAGCCATGGCCATGAAGAAGCGTGAGTTTCGCAATTTGCGCCAAGGAGGAAGGACAGTTGGTTAGTACGTAGATGACTTCAGCAAGTTAGCTCGTTATGCCCCAGATGACGTTGCTACAGATGCAGCTAAGCTTGAGAAGTTTCTGGAAGGATTGAATGATGAGCTAAGCATGCAGTTGATGGTAGCAAGTTTCAGAAACTACCAGGAGTTGGTAGATCGTGCCATCATGACTGAAGGGAAGCAACATCAGATTGAGAACTGCAAGAGGAAGTACGGACAGGGGAAGTATAACTCTGGAGCCCAGCAGAAGCCCCGTTTTACCTCTAAATCGGGATTTCAGTTTCATCATACCCATGGAGGAAGTAGTTCGCACAACCACAATGGCCACAAGAATGGTAATGGGAATGGAGGAAGCAACGGCCAGAACCGGACCACCCCATCAACCCCAGCCAAGAGAGACCTGAGTCAAGTCACCTGTTTCAAGTGTTCCAAGACCGGACATTATGCCAATGAATGTCCTGAAGGCCAGAATGGAAATGGCAATGGGAGCTCAGGAAAGAAGCCGAACCCTTTCAATAGGGGACAGGTGAACCACGTTAGCGTGGAGGAGGTTGAAGATCAGCCAGATGCGGTAATCGGTAAGTTTTTGGTTAAGTCATTTACCACACTCGTTCTTCTCGATACTGGTGCATCACATTCATACATATCAAGGGGATTTCTGGATAAATATAACCTGCCAACCCAAGCCCTTAGGTCACCCATGTTAGTAAGCTCACCAGGAGCGGAGTTTATGGCTAGACAATGGTGTGATCGGTTACCATTAAGAATTGGTAACTATGTTTTTCCCTCAGACCTAATAGTACTGGAATCCCAAGGATTGGATGTAATCCTCGGTATGGATTGGTTGTCAATGTATGGAGGAAACATCAATTGTGCTAGTAAGTCAATTTTGCTTACAACGCCAGAAGGAAGAAGGATCAAGTATGTATCCCGGCATGTGCCAAATAGGACACTAGTAAATTGCGTGATAGGAGTCGTGCAGGAGGAAGTACCAGTGGTAAAGGATTTTCCTGATGTATTTCCGGAAGAGTTGCCAGGCATGCCACTGGATAGAGACATTGAGTTTTTGATTGAGTTGTTGCTGGGTACAGGCCCAATATCAAAGAGACCATACCGGATGCCAACAAAGGATTTGGTAGAAATTAAGAATCAGATTAAGGAGTTATTGGAGAAAGGTTACATTCGCCCAAGTTCTTCACCTTGGGGATCACCCGTACTTCTAGTGGAGAAGAAGGATGGATCATTAAGGATGGTTGTTGATTATCGAGGATTGAATGAAGTAACCATCAAGAACAAGTGCCCACTGCCAATGATAAATGATCTGTTTGATCGTTTGCAAGGAGCTAAAGTGTTTTCCAAGATCGATTTGCGATTAGGGTACCACCAGTTGAAGATTCGAGAGCAGGACATACCTAAGACAGCATTCACCACAAGATATGGATTGTATGAGTATACCGTTATGTCATTTGGATTGACTAACGCACCTGCCTATTTTATGAACCTGATGAACAAAGTGTTTATGGAGTTTCTGGATAAGTTTGTCGTAGTGTTCATTGATGATATTCTGGTTTATTCAAAGAATGAAGAAGAGCATAAGGAACATTTGCGTTTGGTTTTGGAGAAGCTAAGGGAACATCAGTTATATGCCAAATTTAGCAAATGTGAGTTTTGGTTGAAGGAAGTAGGATTCCTCGGACACGTTATATCCGGAGAAGGGATAGCAGTTGACCCCGCCAAGGTTGAGACCGTAACCAAATGGGAAGCACCAAAGACAGTTGGAGAGATCCGGAGTTTTCTTGGACTCGCAGGATACTACCGGAGATTCATTGAGAATTTTTCGAAGATTGCGAAGCCTATGACGGAGTTGTTGAAGAAGGATACCAAGTTCAATTGGACTGAGGAGTGTGAGGCTAGTTTCCAGGAGTTGAAGAAACGATTGGTTACCTCACCAGTGTTGATTTTACCAGATCAGACCAAGGATTATGAAGTATATTGCGACGCTTCACGTCAAGGACTTGGAGCAGTGCTTATGCAGGAAGGAAGAGTTGTTTTGTATGCTTCACGGCAACTGAAACCTCATGAGTTGAATTATGCTACGCATGATTTGGAGTTAGCAGCCGTAGTGCATGCATTGAAGACATGGAGACATTTCCTCATTGGAAATCATTGTGAGGTGTACACGGATCACAAGAGTTTGAAGTACATTTTCACGCAGAAGGAGTTGAATCTCAGACAAAGGAGATGGTTGGAGCTCATCAAGGATTATGATATGAGATTGCATTACCATCCCGGTAAAGCTAATGTAGTAGCTGACGCATTGAGCCGTAAGAGCCATGTAAATATGTTAATGACGGGAGAAATACCCAAGGAGTTAGCAGAAAACCTTCGTGAACTAAGTTTAGAGATAGTTTTGAAAGGCTATGTAGCTGCGTTGGAGATTCAGTCAACATTGATGGATAGAATCAGAGAAGCTCAGAAATCTGACAAGGAGATTGCTGCTATAAAGGAGAAACTGAGCAAAGGAAAAGCAAAGGGATTTCATGAGGATGAGCACGATACCCTATGGTTTGAGGACCGTGTTTACGTGCCAAATGACCCGGAGATCAGGAAGTTGATTTTGCAAGAGGCACATGATTCACCATATTCGATTCACCCAGGAAATACCAAGATGTATTTGGATTTGAAGGAGACATTCTGGTGGACCGGAATGAAGAAGGATATTGCAGCCTATGTAGCAGTTTGTGATGTATGTCATAGAGTAAAGGCAGAGCACCAGAAGCCAGCTGGATTGTTGCAACCATTGCCGATACCCGAATGGAAGTGGGATAAGATAGGCATGGATTTTATCACAGGATTACCCAGGACGAAAGCAGGATATGACTCGATATGGGTAGTAGTTGATCGTTTGACGAAGGTAGCACATTTCATTCCAGTTAAGACCACTTACACCAGTGCTAAGTTGGCAAAGATATACATGACTAGGATCATTTGTTTGCATGGAGTTCCGAGGAGTATTGTATCAGACAGAGGAACCCAATTTACCTCAAAGTTTTGGAATCAGTTGCATGAAACTTTGGGAACCAGGCTAGAGTTCAGCACAGCTTTTCATCCGCAGACAGATGGACAGACCGGGAGAGTCAATCAGATTTTGGAAGATATGCTGAGAGCTTGTGCACTAGATTATGGATCTAGTTGGGACGATAATGTGCCGTATGCGGAGTTTTCTTATAACAACAGTTACCAAACCAGTTTGAAGATGGCACCTTTCGAAGCTTTGTACGGAAGGAGGTGCAGGACACCGTTGTCATGGGACGAAGTTGGAGACCGTCAATTCTTTGGACCAGATTTGATTAAAGAGTCTGAACGGAAAGTTAAGTTGATTCGCGATAGGCTCAAGGTAGCCCAGTCCAGGCAGAAGAGCTACGCAGATTCTAAATGCAAGGAGACAGTTTACGAAACCGGAGATAGAGTGTATCTCCGAGTATCCCCACTTCGAGGAGTTAAGCGCTTTGGAGTTAAGGGAAAATTAGCACCGCGTTTCGTTGGACCATATAAGATCTTGCAACGCATGGGAGAAGTCGCTTATAAGTTGGAATTACCAGAGGGATTGTCAGGAGTTCACGACGTATTCCATGTTTCTCAGCTGAAGAAATGTCACGCCGAGATGGCGGAGGTACCGTTAAGAGATACAGTGCTGCTTGAAGCAATTCAGTTGAAGGACGACCTAACGTATGAAGAGAAACCAGTCAAGATTCTCGATTATGCCAGCAGAGTTACTCGCAGCAAGGTTATCAAGTTTTGCAAAGTTCAGCGGAACCACCACTCAGAGGATGAAGCCACCTGGGAGAGAGAAGAAGATTTGCTCAAGGACCACCCTCACCTATTTTCTAGCCAACCCGAATCTCGAGGGCGAGATTCATCTTAAGGGGGGTAGGTTTGTAACATCCCAAATTTTCAATTTGGAATGTTATACATAGATCATCATGCATATCATATTTTCTTGCATTTTGTCGATCCTAGGAATTTCACGCAACTCAAGGACCCTCGGAGAGAGTTGGAGATTTTGTCTTTTTCATAGTTGAGTCCTCTCAAATTTGGAAGAAAGGATCATTGGATTTGTCAGAGTTTCATTTGCCTTTTATTTGATAGGGAAAAATGCGCATTTTAAAAGTTTGCATTTTAGGCCCGGAGAAAAGTTCATTTTGCTCGACTCATTTTTAGGAGTCGGGGAAAATTTACTTTATTAGTTTTGGAGTTCGTTTAGATCTCTTTTTATTTTTTTCCGAGCGCGGAACCATTTTAATTTTTTTTTCAGTGACTTGGGCCAAAGGCCCAAGCCACCGAGCCGGCCAAGGGCCAGAGGCCAGCGCCTCAGCCGCGCGCCGCGCCAGGCAGGAGGAGGCCGCCGCCGCCGCCTTTAGAGGATTCCTAGTAGGATTCATCCTACTTTCGTTTTTTCTAGATCTCTTTTCCCTCTTTTCTTTCCTAGTCCTAGTCCAATTCCTTGACCCCTAGACCAAGTTTTCTCTCCCCTCCCCAATATAAATACTCCCACACCCCCTCTAAACCATCAAATCCAAGGCCCCAAAGCCCCAAGCACACCGCGCCCCACACCCACGCCGCGCCTTGCGTCACGCGCCGCGCCGCCCTAGTGCCCCACCGCCGCCACGCCACCCCACACCCGCGCCGCACCCCCACACCCGCGCCGCCGCCGCACCTTGCCACCGCGCCCCACACCCGCGCCGCACCCTGCGTCACGTGCTGCGCCGCCCTAGTGCCCCACCGCCGCCACGCCACCCCACACCCGCGCCGCACCCCCACACCCGCGCCGCCGCCGCACCTTGCCACCGCCGCCCTACGCCCACGCAGCCGGAGTTCCTCGCCGGAGACTTCGCCGGAGGTAGCCCCGCGCCGCATCTATTCTTCTCATCGGATCATTTTCTTCTAATCGTTCCGATTTTTCTTTTTCGATTCGTTTTTCTTCGCAAAACCGTTCCGGTTTTCTAGATCGGTTTTCTTCTCCGAAACCCTAGATCGGATTCGTTCTCTTTTCCGATTTAGTTGCCTGAGATCGTTCGCTGGACCGTTCGTCCTAATGAACGTGATCACCAGATTTCTTCTAGGTTAATGAACGTCCGTTCGTTCAACCGTTCTTCTTTTTCTTCTCGTCGGATTTATTTCGCGATCGCGATCTCAGATCCGATTTTCTTTCTAGTCTATCTTCTCGCTCGTTTATCGGAATCAGGCGATTCAAGCGCCTGGAGTTTCGTTTCGAAACCGCCGTTCCGTCTAATCAACTTTAACTAAGTTTTTGCTACGGTAAAATTTGACCTAGTTTCAACTTGCTAGAACCGAGTTGTTTTATTCCGCCGTTTGTTTTCGGTTTCTTCGTTCGGTTCTTTTCTTTCTTCACAACCGGAGTTCTTAAGTTGAACTATCTGGTTCGATCTCTTGTTCGAGTTTTACCTGTGCATTAGATGAATACTTATTGTATGCTTGTTGTTTGTCTGCGATAGATTACCCGGATTGCGCCGCCTGTTACTTTGAATCCCTAGGACTCGCGGATTATCAGCAAGGCAAGTAACACTTTGATCATACCTTTTCTACAACCCAGTTTTATTGCATTAGATCCATCCTCACACATTGCATGATTAGGATCTAATTAAATTGTGGGATGGGAAGTAGATGAGGTAGTACCTATTACCTGTTTATTATGAAACGTTTGGGAGTTACTTCTACGTTTGCTTATTATGCCATGCTATGCTAGTAGACGTGGATTGGGTGAGTGATATCCATGACAGATGTGAGATTGATAATTTTAATGGTTTATCTAAGGTGGCAACTTAAACACACATCTGGGTGGATTGAGGCACCTGATGTCTATCGGGACTTGCCTGTTTTATTTTGGACCGCCACCCAGGCTCAAAGGGATCATAAGATCTTTCATGCTAAATACTTACGTGTGCAGCCACAAGCCATTATGGACTCTGGCATAGTTGACTAAGTCGTGCGAACTCTTATAGGGGTAGACTAGCAGATGTAGGGGATATAGGTGGTACGGTCTACTCCATCGTAAGGTGCTAGTGCTTCTGAAAGACTATGTCTCGGTCATCCGTTTCTCAAACACCAGTAGTGCGAGAAAACCAACGGAGGCGATCGAGTCTTGTGGGGAAAAGTGCGCAAACCTCTGCAGAGTGTAACAAACTAATCATGATTAGCCGTGTCCCCAGTTATGGACAATCTTGAGTATCTAGTACTTGAATATCGTGTGAATCTCATCATGTTACTTCTAATTAATATTGTTGGGTTTTAATTATACTTTTAATTGGGATTGAGAATGCTGTCAACCATTCTCAATGTTTAACAACCACCATGATAGTTAAATAAATTTATTCCTTTGCAGTAGGGAAAAATTGGCTTTACGCAAAACTGTAACCATAGAGCTTTCCACCAGCCAAATATGCATATAGTATAGTTGTTTCATTCCATTACTCTCTATGTGTTACCTTGCCAGCATATTCCATGTGCTGACCCGTTTTCGGGCTGCAACGTTAATGTTGCAGACTTTCCAGACAACGATTAAGGTGCTTTTAGGTCGTGGTTCTATACTCAGTGATGCCGTTGGAGTGGATGGACCCATTTATCTTCCAAGTCTTCCGCTGTTATCGACACTAGATGGCCTTAAGCCATATTTATGTAATAAGTTCTCTTGTGAGACATCGTTGTAATAAGTGTGTGATTGCCACTCTGCTATAAATCCTTCGAAGTACTGTGTGGTGTCAGCATTACTGATCCAGGGATGACACTGGAGCACAGAGATCAAACTGTTTGAGGTTTGATCGCTACAGCAAGGAAGTGCGTTCGGGCAAAAAAACAAAACGATTCCCCCTTGACTGCTGGGACCTAGCAGCTACATATTCGCACGCAAGGAAGTGCGTCTGGGCAATAAAAACAAAACGATTCGCCCCCTGACTGCTGGGACCCACTAGCTACATCCTCGCAGGAAAGGAAGTGCCTGACAAGCGGGACGCACCTAGTCGAAGCGTACGTAGCGTTGTCATTCTGGTCGCGAACGTGTACGTACATATATACTGGTCGATGTAGAGGCGCGCACGTGTCGTAGTAGAGATGCGTACGTGTCGTAGTAGAGGCGCGGATCTAGCATGTACACGTACGTACAACGGCGAGGGTGCAAGAAAGAAAATATGGCCACGTACGTACATACGGGTAGGGTCTCGAATGCCTACTCGCGCATATGTACGGCCAGGGCTCGTGTACATGGCTGGGTCAGAACGGAGAAACAACATCGTCATCGTGTTCATGGGGAGGCAACGGAATGCGTCGTGTTCATGGGGAGGCAACGGAATGCGTCGTGTTCATCGGGAGGCAACGGAACGCGTGGGAGCCAACTGGCTGGGTCGGATCGGAATGCGTGGTCGTGTTCATCGGGAGGGCTTGGACGGAACAGGCGATGGAAATGAGGCCTGGCGTACCGCAAAACGGAGGAAACAACCTTGTGTTTGACCGGCCACGTTCGAAACGGGATCCTATTCATCAGGAGGGGTCTGGCGTACCGCAAAATGGAGGAAACTGACCTCCTATGGTCGAAATGGGGGTCCTGTTGATCGGCAGGGGTGTGGCGTACCGCAAAACGGAGGAAACGGACCTCCTACGGTCGAAACGGGGGTCCTATTGATCGGGAGGGGTGTGGTGTACCGCAAAACGGATGAAACGGACCTCCTACGGTCGAAACGGGGGTCCTATTCATCGGGAGGTGTGTGGCGTACCGCAAAATGGGACTCCACGGGATACTGTTCATCTCCACCGTCGACCTCCTCCAGCCTCCACGGGCTCCTGTTCATCCAGCCTCCACCACCCGCTACTCCACCGGCTACTGTTCAACCACCCCTCCATGGGCACCCCTCCACCGTCTACTGTTCATCCAACCCTCCACACCACGGGGTCCTGTTCAACCATCCCTCCATGGGCACCCCTCCACCGTCTACTGTTCATCCAGCCCTCCACCACACCACGGGGTCCTGTTCATCCAGAGGCAACGCCACCGCTCACTTTTCATCCACCCCCCGCAACGCTCACTGTTCATCCCAGAGGCAGCATCGATTGAATTCAGTTAGCAGCAGTAGCTAAGGAATCGCTCGATCGGGTTCAGTTAACATCCATCGACCGATCGCTCGGGTTCAGTAACACGTAGCCTGCAGTGCAATCGCTCGGGTTCAGTTAGAGCCCAACGCCTCGCTCGGGTTCAGTTAGAGCCAACGCCTCACACACACGCGTGTACGTGTACGAGAGAAACGTGCATCGCTCGGCCCCCGACCTCCCACCGTAACCGGGAACTCCCCGAAATTTCCCCCCTCGCTTCTACCACGGTTTTTCCGTCATGGACGTCCCAAAGAATGTCATGCAGCCGCGTCTCCGGCCCGCCCAGGATGAAAAGCCCATTTTCTGTCATGATTTTTTTGTCATAGAAGTAGGAGCCCACCACATCTATGATGATACCGGGTTTTGTCACAATATCGTCATAGAAGTGTCATATGTATGACATAAATTTTTTTCGTTCGGCCCAAAATGTCATGGATGTGTCTTTTTTTGTAGTGTGAGCTAGAACATAAAGCATATTGGGCAGTTAAAGAACTCAATTATGATTTCAAACTTGCTGGTGAAAATAGGTTATTTGATATTAGTTCATTAGATGAATGGAGAACCCAAGCACATGAAAATGCAAAGTTATTTAAAGAAAATTTTAAAAGATGGCATGACAAAATAAATCAAAAGCGTGAGGTTAAAGTTGGAGACTATGTTCTTTTGTACAACTCTCGTTTTAGATATTTTGCAGGAAAGCTCCTCTCGAAATTGGAAGGCCCATACATCATTGAGGGGGTTTACCGGTCTGGAGCCATCAAAATAAATAACTCCGAAGGTACTAACCCAAAGGTTGTCAATGGGAAACGAATAAAGTATTATTTGTATGTATTCACACAATCGGAGGAATATGTATTTGACATGAAGAAATCAATATCAATAAACTGAACGATCATTATGCTAAGCTAATGGATGGGTCTTGTCCATCACGTCATTCTCCTAATGATGTGATCCCATTATCAAATGACAGTGGAAGAGGCTTAGTCAACGGGTCTGCTACATTTAGATCCGTATGTATTTTGCAAATTTCTATGTCTCCATCCTTAACATTTTCACGAATGGAGTTGAAGCATCTCTTGATGTGTTTACTCTTCTTGTGAAACCTGGATTCATTCGCCAATGCAATTGCTCTAGTGTTGTCACAAAAGATTTTCATTGGACCTGATGCACTGAGTATTACTCCCAGATCGGATATGAACTCCTTCATCCAGACTCCTTCATGAGCTGCTTCCAAAGCAGCTATGTACTCCGCTTCACACGTAGATCCCACCATGATGCTCTGCTTGGAACTGCACCAACAGACAAATCCACCATTCAATATAAACACGTATCCAACTTGTGACTTAGAGTCATCCCGATCAGTGTCGAAGCTAGCATCGACGTAACCATTTACAACGAGCTCTTTGTCATCTCCATAATTGAGAAACATATCCTTGGTCCTTTTCAGGTAATTTAGGATGTTCTTGACTGATAACCCACAAGTATATATAGGGGATCATAATAGTTTTTGAGGGTAGAGTGTTCAACCCAAATTTATTGATTTGACACAAGGGGAGCCAAAGAATATTCTTGAATATTAGCAGCTGAGTTGTCAATTCAACCACACTTGAAAGACTTAATATCTACAGCAAAGTATTTAGTAGCAAAGTAATATGAAAGTAACGACAATGGTGGCAAAAGTAACAGTAGTTTTGTAGCAATTGTAAAAGTGGCAACGGAAAAGTAACTTAGCAAGGATCAATATGAAACGAACTCGTAGGCAATGGATCGGTGATGGATAATTATGTCAGATGGCATTCATCATGCAATAGTTATAACCTAGTGTGACACGGAACTACCTCCAATTCATCAATATAATGTAGGCATGTATTCCGAATATAGTCATACGTGCTTATGGACAAGAACTTGCATGACATCTTTTGTCCTACCCTCTCGTGGCAGCGGGATCCTAATGGAAACTAAGGGATATTAGGGCCTCCTTTTAATAAAGAACCAGAACAAAGCATTAGCACTTAGTGAATACATGAACTCCTTAAACTATGGTAATCACCGGAAAGAATCCCAATTATTATCATCTTGGGGTATGCAAATCATAACTCGTAATAGGTGTCTACAACTTGCAAGATCGGATCAAGAACGCAAATATATTCATGAAAACATAATAGGTTTAGATCTGAAATCATGGCACTCGGGCCCTAGTGACAAGCATTAAGCATAGAAAAGTCATAACAACATCAATCTCAGAACATAGTGGATACTAGGGATCAACCCTAACAAAACTAACTCGATTACATGATAAATCTCATCCAACCCATCACCGTCCAGCAAGCTTATGATGGAATTACTCACGGACGGCGGTGAGCATCATGAAATTGCTGATGGAGGAAGGTTGGTGATGATGATGGCGACAATTTCCCCCCTCAGGAGCCCCGAACGTACTCCAGATCCGGCCTCCTGATGAAGACAGGGGGTGACGGCGGCTTCGTATCATAAAACATGATGAATCCTTCTCTCTGATTTTTTTCTCCTCAAACATGAATATATGGAGTTGGAGTTGAGGTTGGTGGAGGTCCAAGGGACTCACAAGGCAGGGGGCGCGCCCCCACCCTTGTGGACAGTCGGTGGGTCCCTTCCAGTTGATTCTTTCGCCAATATTTTCTATTTATTCCAAAATTATTCTCCATGAAGTTTTAGGTCATTCCGAGAACTTTTATTTCTGCACAAAAATAACACCAAGGCAATTCTGTTGAAAACCACGCCAGTCCAGGAGTTCCATTCAAAGCATGCAAATTAGAGTTCAAAACAAGGGCAAAAGAGTTTGGAAAAGTAGATACGATGGAAACGTAGCAACTCCCCCAAGCTTAACCCATTGCTTGTCCTCAAGCAATTCAGTTGGCAAACTGAAAGTGATAAAGAAAAACTTTTACAAACTCTGGTTGATCTTGTTGTTGCAAATATGTAAAGCCAGCATTCAGGTTTTCAGCAATGATTATGAACTAACCATATTCACAATAACATTTAGGTCTCACATTTACTCATATCAATGGCATAATCAACTAGCGAGCAATAATAATAAATCTCAGATGACATCACTTTTTCAAAACAATCATGATATGATATAACAAGATGGTATCTCGCTAGCCCTTTTTGAGACCACAAAACATAAATGCACATCACCCCTGAAGATCAAGGACTGACTAGACATTGTAATTCATGGTAAAAGAGATACAGTCATAGTCATACTCAATATCAATTAATAACAACACATATAAATGACAGTGGTGCTCTCTAACGGGTGCTTTTTATAAGAGGATGATGACTCAGCAATAAAAGTAAATAGACAAGCCCTTCGCAGAGGGAAGCAGGGATTTGTAGAGGTGCCAGAGCTTGAGCTTTAAAACAGAGATGAATATAATTTTGAGCGTGTTGGGGAATATAGTAATTTCAAAAAAATCCTATGCACACGCAAGATCCATCTAGGTGATGCATGAAAACGAGAGGGGAGAGTGTTTTCTACGTACCCTTGTAGACCATAAGTGGAAGTGTTATGACAACGCGGTTGATGTAGTCATACGTCTTCACGATCCGACCGATCCTAGCACCGAAGGTACGACACCTCCGTGATCTGCACATGTTCAGCTCGGTGACGTCCCACGAAGTCTAGATCCAGCTAAGTGTCGAGGGAGAGCTTCGTCAGTACGACAGCGTGATGACGGTGATGATGAAGTTACTAACGCAGGGCTTAGCCTAAGCACTACAACGATATTACCAAGGTGGAAGTCAATGGAGGGGGCACCGCACACGGCTAAGAGATCAACTTGTGTGTCTATGGGGTGCCCCCTCCCCCGTATATAAAGGAGTGGAGGAGGGGAGGGCCGACCCTCTCTATGGCGCACCCTAGGGGGAGTCCTACTCCCACCGGGAGTAGGATTCCCCCCTTTCCCTAGTAGGAGTAGGAGAGAAGGAAGGGGGAGAGAGAAGGAAGGAAGGGGGGGGGGGCGCCCCCACCCAATTCGGATTGGGCTAGGGGGGCGCACCCTCCACCTTGGCCTTCCTCTCCTCTATTCCACTAAGGCCCAATAAGGCCCATATACTCCCCGGGGGGTTCCGGTAACCCCCCGGTACTCCGGTGAATGCCCGAACTCACCCTGAACCATTCTGATGTCCAAACATAGGCTTCCAATATATCGATCTTTATGTCTCGACCATTCCGAGACTCCTCGTCATGTCCGTGATCATATCCGGGACTCCGAACTGCCTTCGGTACATCAAAACACATAAACTCATAATACCGATCGTCACCGAACGTTAAGCGTGCGGACCCTACGGATTCAAGAACTATGTAGACATGACCGAGACTCATCTCTGGTCAATAACCAATAGCGGAACCTGGATGCTCATATTGGTCCCTTCATATTATACGAAGATCTTTATCGGTCAAACCGCATAACAACATACGTTGTTCCCTTTGTCATCGGTATGTTACTTGCCCGAGATTCGATCGTCGGTATCTCAATACCTAGTTCAATCTCGTTACCGGCAAGTCTATTTACTCGTTCCGTAATGCAACATCCCGTAACTAACTCATTAGTTACATTGCTTGCAAGGCTTATAGTGATGTGCATTACCGAGAGGGCCCAGAGATACCTCTCCGATACACGGAGTGACAAATCCTAATCTTGATCTATGCCAACTCAACAAACACCATCAGAGACACCAGTAGAACATCTTTATAGTCCCCTAGTTACGTTGTGATGTTTGATAGCACACTAAGTGTTCCTTCGGTATTCGGGAGTTTCATAATCTCATTGTCATAGGAACATGTATAAGTTATGGAGAAAGCAATAGCAGTAAACTAAATGATCAAAGTGCTAAGCTAACGGATGGGTCAAGTCAATCACATCATTCTCTAATGATGTGATCCCGTTCATCAAATGACAACTCTTTGTCCATGGCTAGGAAACTTAACCATCTTTGATTAACGAGCTAGTCAAGTAGAGGCATACTAGTGACACTCTGTTTGTCTATGTATTCACACATGTACTAAGTTTCCGGTTAATACAATTCTAGCATGAATAATAAACATTTATCATGATATAAGGAAATATAAATAACAACTTTATTATTGCCTCTAGGGCATATTTCCTTCAGTCTCGCACTTGCACTAGAGTCAATAATCTAGATTACATTGTAATGATTCTAACACCAATGGGGTCTTGGTGCTGATCATGTTTTGCTTGTGAGAGAGGCTTAGTCAACGGGTCTGCAACATTCAGATCCGTATGTATCTTGCAAATCTCTATGTCACCCTCCTTGACTTGATCGCGGATGGAATTGAAGCGTCTCTTGATGTGCTAGGTTCTCTTGTGAAATATGGATTCTTTTGCCAAGGCAATTGCACCAGTATTGTCACAAAAGATTTTCATGGGACCCGATGCACTAGGTATGACACCTAGATCGGATATGAACTCCTTCATCCAGACTCCTTCATTTGCTGCTTCCGAAGCATCTATGTACTCCGCTTCACACGTAGATCCCGCCACGACGCTCTACTTGGAACTGCACCAACTGACAGCTCCACCATTCAATAAAAATACGTATCCGGTTTGTGACTTAGAGTCATCCAGATCAGTGTCAAAGCTTGCATCGATGTAACCGTTTACGATGAGCTCTTTGTCATGTCCATAAACGAGAAACATATCCTTAGTCCTTTTCAGGTATTTCAGGATGCTCTTGACCGCTACATGATACGTCTCCAACGTATCTAGAATTTTTGATTGTTCCATGCTATTATATTATATGTTTTGGATGTTAATGGGCTTTATTTTACACTTTTATATTATTTTTGGGACTAACCTATTAACCCAAGGCCCAGTGCAAATTGTTGTTTTTTTGCCTATTTTAGTGTTTCGCAGAAAAGGAATATCAAACGGAGTCCAAACGGAATGAAACCTTCGGGAGCATGATTTTTGGAACAAACTTGATCCAGAGGACTTGGAGTGGACGTCAAGAAACGAACAAGGTGTCCACAAGGCAGGGGGCGCGCCTACCCCTCGTGGGCCCCTCATGTCTCAACCGACCTACTTCTTCCTCCTATATATGTTCACACACCCCGAAAACATCCAAGAGCACCACGAAACCCTATTTCCACCGCCGCAACCTTTTGTACCCAAGAGATCCCATCTTGGGGCCTTTTTCGGAGCTCCGCCGAAGGGGGCATCGATCATGGAGGGCCTCTACATCAACTCCATGGCCCCTACGATGATGTGTGAGTAGTTTACTTCAGACCTTCGGGTCCATAGTTATTAGCTAGATGGCTTCTTATCTCTTTTTGGATCTCAATACAAAGTTCTCCTCGATCTTCTCTGAGATCTATTCGATGTAACTCTTTTTGTGGTGTGTTTGTCGAGATCCGATGAATTGTGGGTTTATGATCAAGTCTATCTATGAACAATATTTGATTCTTCTCTGAAATCTTCTATGCATGATTGTTTATCTTTGTAAGTCTCTTCGAATTATAAGTTTGGTTTGCCCTACTAGATTGATCTTTCTTGCAATGGGAGAAGTGCTTATCTTTGGTTTCAATCTTGCGGTGCTCGATCCCAGTGACAGAAAGGGAAACAACACGTATCGTATTGTTGCCATTGAGGATAAAAAGATGGGGTTCATATCATATTGCTTGAGTTTATCCCTCTACATCATGTCATATTACCTAATGCGTTACTCTATTCTTATGAACTTAATACTCTAGATGCATGCTGGATAGCGGTCGATGTGTGGAGTAATAGTAGTAGATTCAGGCAGGAGTCGGTCTACTTGTCGCGGACATGATGACTATATACATGATCATGCCTAGATATTCTCATAATTATTCGCTTTTCTATCAATTGCTCGACAGTAATTTGTTCACCCACCGTAATACTTATGCTATCTTGAGAGAAGCCACTAGTGAAACCTATGGCCCCCGGGTCCATTTTCCATCATGTAAGTTTCCAATCTATTTTACTTTGCAATCTTTACTTTCAATCTATATCATAAAAATCCAAAAATATTTACCTTATCATTATTATCTCTATCAGATCTCACTCTTGTAAGTGACCGTGAAGGGCTTGACAACCCCTTTATCGCATTGGTTGCGAGGTTCTTATTTGCTTGTGTAGGTACGCGGGACTTGCGTGTGGCCTCCTACTGGATTGATACCTTGGTTCTCAAAAACCGAGGGAAATACTTACGCTACTTTGCTGCATCACCCTTTCCTCTTCAAGGGAAAACCAACGCAATGCTCAAGAGGTAGCACTAAACTAATAGCAAGGCACACATGAGGTCTGGTACACAACATTGCATACATGATAGAACCTATGGCTGAAGCATAGGGAATGACTTTCATTTTTCTCTCTATCTTCTGCAGTGGTCGGGCATTGAGTCTGACTCAACTTCACACCTTGTAACATAGGCAAGAACCCTCTCTTTGCTTGATCCATTTTGAACTTCTTCAAAACTTTATCAAGGTATATGCTTTGTGAAAGTCCAATTAAGCGTCTTGATCTATCTCTATAGATCTTGATGCCCAATTTATAAGCAGCTTCACCGAGGTCTTTCATTGAAAAATTCTTATTCAAGTATCCTTTTATGCTATTCAGAAATTCAGTATCATTTCCGATCAACAATATGTCATCTACATATAATATCAGAAATGCTACAGAGCTCCCACTCACTTTCTTGTAAATACAGGCTTCTCCAAAAGTCTGTATAAAACCATATGCTTTGATCACACTATCAAAGCATATATTCCAACTCCGAGAGGCTTGCACTAGTCCATAAATGGATCATTGGAGCTTGCACACTTTGTTCGCACCTTTTGGATCGACAAAACCTTCTGGTTACATCATATACAACTCTTCTTTAAGATATCCATTAAGGAATACAGTTTTGACATCCATTTGCCAAATTTCATAATCATAAAATGCGGCAATTGCTAACATGATTCGGACGGACTTAAGCATGGCTATGGGTGAGAAGGTCTCATCGTAGTCAACTCCTTGAACTTGTGAAAACCCTTTTGCAACAAGTCGACCTTTGTAGACAGTAACATTACCGTTAGCGCCAGTCTTCTTCTTGAAGATCCATTTATTCTCGATTGCTTGCCGATCATCGGCAAGTCAACCAAAGTCCACACTTTGTTCTCATAAATGGATCCCATCTCAGATTTCATGGCCTCAAGCCATTTTGCGGAATCTGGGCTCATCATCGCTTCCTCATGATACGTCTCCGACGTACCTATAATTTAGGAAGTATTCATGCTATTATATTATCTATTTTCGATGTTTATGGGCTTTACTAATCACTTTTATATTATTTTTGGGACTAACCTATTAACCAGAGGCCCAACCCAAATTGTTGTTTTCTTGCCTATTTCAGTGTTTTGAAGAAAAGGAATATCAAATGGAGTCCAAACGGAATGAAACCTTCGGGAGAGTTATTTTTGGAACGGAAGCAATCCAAGAGATTTGGAGTAGATGCCAGGGAAGCTTCGAGGAAGCCACGAGGCAGGGAGGCGTGCCCTACCCCCTAGGCGCGCCCCCACCCTCGTGGGCCCCTCGTGGCTCCCCTGACCGACTTCTTTCGCCTATATATGTCCATATACCCTAAAAACATCAGAGAGGAGAATAGATCGGGTGTTCCGTCGCTAGAAGCCCCCGTAGCCACCGAAAACCAATCTAGACCCGTTCCGGCACCCTGTCGGAGGGGGGAATCCCTCTCCGGTGGCCATCTTCATCATCCCGACGCTCTCCATGATGAGGAGGGAGTAGTTCACCCTCGGGGCTGAGGGTATGTACCAGTAGCTATGTGTTTGTTCTCTCTCTCTCTCTCTCGTGTTCTTGAGGTGGTACAATCTTGATGTATCACGAGCTTTGCTATTATAGTTGGATCTTATGATGTTTCTCCCCCTCTACAATCTTGTAATGGATTGAGTTTTCCCATTGAAGTTATCTTATCGGCTTGAGTCTTTAAGGATTTGAGAAAACTTTATGTATGTCTTGCATGTGCTTATCTGTGGTTACAATGAGATATCACATGATCCACTTGATGTATGTCTTGGTGATCAACTTGCGAGTTCCGTGACCTCGTGAACTTATGCATAGGGGTTGGCACACGTTTTCGTCTTGACTCTCCGGTAGAAACTTTGGGCCACTCTTTGAAATTCTTTGTGTTGGTTGAATAGATGAATATGAGATTGTGTGATGCATATCATATAATCTTACCCACAGATACTTGAGGTGAAATTGGAGTATCTAGGTGACATTAGGGTTTTGGTTGATTTGTATCTTAAGGTGTTATTCCAGTATGAACTCTATGATAGATTGAACGAAAAAGAATAGCTTCGTGTTATTTTACTACGGACTCTTGAATAGATCGATAAGAAAGAATAACTTTGAGGTGGTTTCGTACCCTACAATAATCTCTTCATTTGTTCTCCTCTATTAGTGACTTTGTAGTGACTCTTTGTTGCATGTTGAGGGATAGTTATATGATACAATTATTTTATTATTGTTGAGAGAACTTGCACTAGTGAAAGTATGAACCCTAGGCCTTGTTTCCTAGCATTGCAATACCATTTACGCTCACTTTTATTACTTCTTACCTTGCTGTTTTTATATTTTCAGATTGCAAGAACCTATATCTACCATCCATATTGCACTTGTATCACCATCTCTTCGCTAAACTAGGGCACCTATACAATTTACCATTGTATTAGGTGTGTTGGGGACACAAGAGACTCTTTGTTATTTGGTTGCAGGGTTGTTTGAGAGAGACCATCTTCAACCTACGCCTCCCACGGTTTGATAAACCTTAGGTCATCCACTTGAGGGAGATTTGCTACTATCCTACAAACCTCTGCACTTGCAGGCCCAACAACGTCTACAAGAAGAAGGTTGCGTAGTAGACATAACCTCATAGTTCGTAGGTTCGTCATGGTCAAGTAACATGACTTCTAGAACAGGATTACCGTACCACTCTGGTGCGGATCTTACTCTAGTTGACCAACGAGGTTCGGTAGTAATTTGACCAGAAGTTTCATGATCATCATCATTAGCTTCCTCACTTACTGGTGTAGGAATCACTGGAACTGATTTCAGTGATGAACTACTTTTCAATAAGGGAGAAGGTACAATTACCTCGTCAAGTTCTACTTTCCTCCCACTCACTTCTTTCGACAGAAGCTCCTTCTCTAGAAAGGATCCATTTTTAGCAACGAATATCTTGACATCGGATCTGTGATAGAAGGTGTACCCAACAGTCTCTTTTGGGTATCCTATGAAGACACATTTCTCCAATTTGGGTTCGAGCTTACATAAGCATCGCAGCCCCAAACTTTAAGAAATGACAACCTGGGTTTCTTGCCAAACCATAGTTCATAAGGTGTCGTATTTAACGTGAATGCAACCGTCTCTAAAGCATAACCCAAAAATTATAGCGGTAAATCAGTGAGAAACATCATAGATCGCACCATATATAATAAAGTGCGGTTACGATGTTCGGACACACCATTATGCTTTGGTGTTCCAGGTGGCGTGAGTTGCGATACTATTCGGCATTGTTTTAAATGAAGACCAAACTCATAACTCAAATATTCACCTCCATGATCAGATCGTAGAAACTTAATTTTCTTGTTACAATGATTTTCCACTTCACTTTGAAATTCTTTGAACTTTTCAAATGTTTCAGACTTATGTTTCATTAAGTAGATATACCCATATTTTCTCAAACCATCTGTGAAGGTAAGAAAATAACGATACCCGCCGCGAGCATCAACACTCATCGGACTGCATACATCAGTATGTACTATTTCCAACAAGTTTGTTGCTCGCTCTAATGTTCCGGAGACCGGAGTCTTAGTCATCTTGCCCATGAGGCATGGTTCACAAGCATCAAGTGATTCATAATCAAGTGATTCCAAAAGCCCATCAGCATGGAGTTTCTTCATGCGCTTTACACCAATATGACCTAAACGGCAGTGCCACAAATAAGTTGCACTATCATTATTAAACTTATATCTTTTGGCTTCAATACTATGAACATGTGTATCACTACTATCAAGATTTAGTAAAAATAGACCACTCATCAAGCGTGCATGACCATAAAAGATATTACTCATATAAATAGAACAACCATTGTTCTCTGATTTAAACGAATAACCGTCTCGCATCAAACAAGATCCAGATATAATGTTCTTGCTCAACACTGGCAGCAAATAACAATTATTTAGGTCTAAAACTAATCCTGAAGGTAGATGTAGAGGTAGCGTGCCGACGGCGATCACATCAACTTTGGAACCATTTCCCACGCGCATCGTCACCTCGTGCTTAGCCAATCTTCGCTTAATCCATAGCCCCTGTTTCGAGTTGCAAATATTAGCAACAGAACCAATATCAAAATACCCATGCGCTACTGCAAGCATTAGTAAGGTACACATCAATAACATGTATATCAAATATACCTTTCACTTTGCCATCCTTCTTCTCCGCCAAATACTTGGGGAAGTTCCGCTTATAGTGACTAGTCCCTTTGCAGTAGAAGCACTCAGTCTCAGGCTTAGGTCCAGACTTGGGTTTCTTCACTTGAGTAGCAACTTGCTTGCCGTTCTTCTTGAAGTTCCCCTTCTTCCCTGCACCCTTTTTCTTGAAACTGGTGGTCTTGTTGACCATCAACACTTGATGCTCTTTCTTGATTTCTACCTCCGCAGCCTTTAGCATTGCGAAGAGCTCGGGAATTGTCTTATCCATCCCTTGCATATTATAGTTCACCACGAAGCTCTTGTAGCTTGGTGGCAGTGATTGAAGAACTCTGTCAATGACACTATCATCAGGAAGATTAAGTCCCAGCTGAGTCAATTGGTTGTGGTACCCAGACACTCTGAGTATATGTTCACTGACAGAACTATTCTCCTCCATTTTGCAGCTGTAGAACTTATTGGAGACTTCATATTTCTCAATCCGGGCATTTGCTTGAAATATTAAATTCAACTCCTGGAACATCTCATATGCTCCATGACATTCAAAATGCCGTTGAAGTCCCGGTTCTAAGCCATATATCATGGCACACTAAACTATCGAGTAGTCATGAGCTTTGCTCTGCTAGACATTCATAACATCTGGTGTTGCTCCTGCAGCAGGTTTGTCACCTAGCAGTGCTTCCAGGATATAATTCTTCTGTGCAGCAATGAGGATAATCCTCAAGTTATGGACATAGTCCGTGTAATTGCTACCATCATCTTTCAACTTAGCTTTCTCTAGGAATGCATTAAAATTCAACGGAACAACAGTACGGGCCATCTATCTACAACAACATAGACATGCAAAACACTATCAGGTACTAAGTTCATGATAAATTAAAGTTCAATTAATCAAATTACTAAAGAACTCCCACTTAGATAGACATCCCTCTAATCATCTAAGTGATCACGTGATACAAATCAACTAAATCATGTCCAATCATCATGTGAGATGGAGTAGTTTTCAGTGGTGAACATCACTATGTTGATCATATCTACTATATGAGTCACGCTCGACCTTCCGGTCTCAGTGTTCTGAGGCCATATCTGCATATGCTAGGGTCGTCAAGTTTAAGCTGAGTATTCTGCATGTGCAAAACTGGCTTGCATCTGTTGTATGTGAACATAGAGCTTATCACACCCGATCATCACATGGTGTCTCGACATGACGAACTGTAGCAATGGTGCATACTCAGGGAGAACACTTATACCTTGAAATTTAGTGAGAGATCATGTTATAATGCTACCGTTGAACTAAGCAAAATAAGATGCATAAAGGGTAAACATCACCTGCAATCAATATAAGTGATATGATATGACCATCATCATCTTGCACCTTTGATCTCCATCTCCCAAGCACCGTCATGATCACCATCATCACCAGCTTGACATCTTGATCTCCATTGAAGCAATGTTGTCGTCTCGCCAACTATTGCTTCTACGACCATCGCCACCACTTAGTGATAAAGTAAAGCAATTACATGGCGATTGCATTTCATACAATAAAGAGACAACCATATGGCTCCTGCCAGTTGCCCATAACTATGTCACAAAACATGATCATCTCATACAACAATTTATATAATCACGTCTTGACCATATCACATTACAATATGCCCTGCAAAAACAAGTTAGACGTCCTCTACTTTGTTGTTGCAAGTTTTACGTGGCTGCTACTGGCTTCTAGCAAGAACCATTCTTACCTACGCATCAAAAACCACAATGTAGTATAGTGATTACTTTTTGATATTCAGAAAGAACCCTATTCATTGATACTGATTCAACTAAAGTTGGAGAACCAGACACCCACTAGCCAGCTGTGTGCGAAGCACGTCGATAGAACCAGTCTTGTGTAAGCGTACGCATAATGTAGGTCTGAGCCGCTTCATCCAGCAATACCGCTGAATCAATTATCAACAAGTGACGACAAGCAATATGTATATACTCACACCCACAACTCCTTTATGTTCTACTCGTGCATATAACATCTACGCATAGACCTGGCTCGGATGCCACTATTGAGGAACACACTAATTTCAAAAAAGTTCCTATGCACACTACATGAATCAGCTACTTTGCCTTCTGCCACGGCGGACGGCAAAGGCATGAACGGCGGACGGCAAAGGCCTTTGCCGTCAGCCGCGGATGGCAAAAGGCTCTGGCAAAGTAGGCTACGGTAAACAGCTACGGCAAAGTAGTTCATTTGTGAATACATAGACAAACAGATTGTCACTAGTATGCCTCTACTTGACTAGCTCGTTAATCAAAGATGGTTATGTTTCCTAACCATGAACAAAGAGTTGTTATTTGATTAATGGGATCACATCATTAGTTGAATGATCTGATTGACATGACCCATTCCATTAGCTTAGCACCCGATCGTTTAGTATGTTGCTATTGCTTTCTTCATGACTTATACATGTTCCTATGACTATGAGATTATGCAACTCCCGTTTGCCGGAGGAACACTTTGTGTGCTACCAAACGTCACAACGTAACTGGGTGATTATAAAGGACCTCTACAGGTGTCTCCAAAGGTACATGTTGGGTTGGCGTATTTCGAGATTAGGATTTGTCACTCCGAATGTCGGAGAGGTATCTCTGGGCCCTCTCGGTAATGCACATCACTTAAGACTTGGAAGCATTGCAGCCAATGAGTTAGTTGTGAGATGATGTATTACGGAACGAGTAAAGAGACTTGCCGGTAACGAGATTGAACTTGGTATTGGATACCGACGATCGAATCTCAGGCAAGTAACATACCGATGACAAAGGGAACAACGTATATTGTTATGCGGTCTGACCAATAAAGATCTTCGTAGAATATGTAGGAGCCAATATGGGCATCCAGGTCCCGCTATTGGTTATTGACCGGAGACGTGTCTCAGTCATGTCTACATTGTTCTCGAACCGTAGGGTCCGCACGCTTAAGGTTTCGATGATAGTTATATTATGAGTTTATGAGTTTTGATGTACCGAAGGAGTTCAGAGTCCCGGTTGAGATCGGGGACATGACGAGGAGTCTCGAAATGGTCGAGACGTAAAGATCGATATATTGGACGACTATATTCGGACATCGGAAAGGTTCCGAGTGATTCTGGTATTTTTCAGAGTACTGAGTAGTTACGGGAGAAGCAATGGGCCTTGATGGGCTTTAGTGGAAAGAGGAGAAACGGCCAAGGGGCTGCTGCGCCCCCCCTCCCCTCTAGTCCGAATTGGACTAGGGAAAAGGGGGCCGGCCACCTTTCCTTCTCCTCCACTTCCTTCTCCCTTCCTCCCCTTTTGGTGGACTCCTACTAGGACTTGGAATCCTAGTAGGACTCCACATCCTGGCCGCACCAAGCCTTGGCCGGCCTCCTCCTCCTCCTCCATCCTTTATATACTGAGGCAAGGGGCACCCCATAGACACACAAGTTGATCATTGAGATCGTTCCTTAGCCGTGTGCGGTGCCCCCTGCCACCATATTCCACCTCGATCATATCATAGTAGTGCTTAGGCGAAGCCCTGCATCCGTAGAACATCAAGATCGTCACCACGCCGTCGTGCTGACGGAACTCCTCCCCGACGCTTTGCTGGATCGGAGCCCGGGGATCGTCATTGAGCTGTACGTGTGCTAAGAACTCGGAGGTGCCGGAGTAACGGTGCTTGGATCGGTCGGATCGGGAAGACGTACGACTACTTCCTCTACGTTGTGTCAACGCTTCCGCAGTCGGTCTGCGTGGGTACGTAGACAACACTCTCCCCTCTCATTGCTATGCATCACCATGATCTTGCGTGTGCGTAGGAAAATTTTGAAATTACTACGTTCCCCAACAGTGGCATCCGAGCCTAGGTTTTATGGTTTGATGTTATATGCACGAGTAGAACACAAGTGAGTTGTGGGTGATATAAGTCACACTGCCTACCAGCATGTCATACTTTGTTTCGGCGGTATTGTTGGACGAGACGACCCGGACCAACATTACGCGTACGCTTACGCGAGACCGGTTCCCCCGACGTGCTTTGCACATAGGTGGCTTGCGGGCGACTGTCTCTCCAACTTTAGTTGAACCGAGTGTGGCTACGCCCGGTCCTTGCGAAGGTTAAAACGGAGTCTATTTGACAAACTATCGTTGTGGTTTTGATGCGTAGGTGAGATTGGTTCTTGCTTAAGCCCGTAGCAGCCACGTAAAACTTGCAACAACAAAGTAGAGGACGTCTAACTTGTTTTTGTAGGGCATGTTGTGATGTGATATGGTCAAGGCATGATGATGAATTTAATGTATGAGATGATCATGTTTTGTAACCGAGTTATCGGCAACTGGCAGGAGCCATATGGTTGTCGCTTTATTGTATGCAATGCAATCGCGATGTAATGCTTTACTTTATCACTAAGTGGTAGCGATAGTCGTGGAAGCATAATATTGGCGAGACGACAACGATGCTACGATGGAGATCAAGGTGTCGCGCTGGTGACGATGGTGATCATGACGTTGCTTCGGAGATGGAGATCACAAGCACAAGATGATGATGGCCATATCATATCACTTATATTGATTGCATGTGATGTTTATCTTTTTATGCATCTTATCTTGCTTTGATTGACAGTAGCATTATAAGATGATCTCTCACTAATTATCAAGAAGTGTTCTCCCTGAGTATGCACTGTTGCGAAAGTTCTTCGTGCTGAGACACCACATGATGATCGGGTGTGATAGGCTCTACGTTCAAATACAACAGGTGCAAAACAGTTGCACACGCGGAATACTCAGGTTATACTTGACGAGCCAAGCATATACAGATATGGCCTCGGAACACGGAGACCGAAAGGTCGAGCGTGAATCATATAGTAGATATGATCAACATAGTGATGTTCACCAATGAAACTACTCCATCTCACGTGATGATCGGACATGGTTTAGTTGATTTGGATCACGTGATCACTTAGAGGATTAGAGGGATGTCTATCTAAGTGGGAGTTCTTAAGTAATCTGATTAAATTGAACTTAAATTTATCATGAACTTAGTCCTGGTAGTATTTTGCAAATTATGTTGTAGATCAATAGCTCGCGTTGTTGCTTCCCTGTGTTTATTTTGATATGTTCCTAGAGAAAATTGTGTTGAAAGATGTTAGTAGCAAAGATGCGGATTGGATCCGTGATCTGAGGTTTATCCTCATTGCTGCACAGAAAAATTATGTCCTTGATGCACCGCTAGGTGACAGACCTATTGCAGGAGCAGATGCAGACGTTATGAAACGTTTGGCTAGCTCAATATGATGACTACTTGATAGTTTAGTGCACCATGCTTAACGGCTTAGAATCAGGACTTCAAAGACGTTTTGAACGTCATGGACCATATGAGATGTTCCAGGTATTGAAGTTAATATTTCAAGCAAATACCCGAGTTGAGAGATATGAAGTCTCCAACAAGTTCTATAGCTAAAAGATGGAGGAGAATCGCTCAACTAGTGAGCATGTGCTCAGATTGTCTGGGTACTACAATCGCTTGAATCAAGTGGGAGTTAATCTTCCAGATAAGATAGTGCTTGACAGAATTCTCTAGTCACCATCACCAAGTTAGTGGAACTTTGTGATGAACTATAATATGCAAGGGATAACGGAAACAACTCCCAAGCTCTTCGTGATGCTGAAATCAATGAAGGTAGAAATCAAGAAAAACATCAAGTGTTGATGGTTGACAAGATCACTAGTTTCAAGAAAAGGGCAAAGGGAAGAAGGGGAACTTCAAGAAGAACGGCAAGCAAGTTGCTGCTCAAGTGAAGAAGCCCAAGTCTAGTCCTACGCCTGAGACTAAGTGCTTCTACTGCAAAGGGACTGGTCACTGAAAGCGGAACTACCCTAAGTGATTGGCGGATAAGAAGGATGGCAAAGTGAACATAAGTATATTTGATATACATGTTATTGATGTGTACTTTACTAGTGTTTATAGCAACCCCTCAGTATTTGATACTGGTTCAGTTGCTAAGAGTAGTAACTCAAAACGGGAGTTGCAGAATAAACAGAAACTAGTAAAAGTCGAGGTGACAATGTGTGTTGGAAGTAGTTCCAAGATTGATATGATCATCATCGCACTCTCCCTATACTTTCGGGATTAGTGTTGAAACTAAATAAGTGTTATTTGGTGTTTGCGTTGAGCATGAATATGATTTGATCATGTTTATTGCAATACGGTTATTCATTTAAGTTAGAGAACAATTGGTGTTCTGTTTACATGAATAAAACCTTATATGGTTACACACCCAATGAAAATGGTTCATTGGATCTCGATCGTAGTGATACACATATTCATAATATTGAAACCAAAAGATGCAAAGTTAATAATGATAAGTGCAACTTATTTGTGGCACTGCTGTTTAGGTCATATTGGTGTAAAGTGCATGAAGAAACTCCATGCTGATGGGCTTTTTGAATCACTTGATGCTTGCGAACCATGCCTCATGGGCAGGATGACTAAGACTCCGTTCTCCGGAACAATAAAGCAAGCAACTAACTTATTGGAAATAATACATACTGATGTATGCGATCCGATGAGTGTTGAGGCTCGTGGCAAGTATCATTATTTTCTGACCTTCACAGATGATTTGAGCAGATATGGGTATATCTACTTGATGAAACATAAGTCTGAAACATTTGAAAAGTTCAAAGAATTTCAGAGTGAAGTGGAGAATCATCGTAACAAGAAAATAAAATTTTCTACGATATGATCGCAGAGGTAAAATATTTGAGTTACGAGTTTGGCCTTCAGTTAAAACAATGTGAAATAGTTTCACTACTCACGCCACCTGGAACACCACAGTGTAATGGTGTGTCCGAACATCGTAACCGTACTTTATTAGATATGGTGCAATCTATGATGTCTCTTGCCGATTTACCACTATCGTTTTGGGGTTATGCATTAGAGACAGCTGCATTCACGTTAAATAGGGCACCATCTAAATCCGTTGAGACGACACTATATGAACTATGGTTTAGCAAGAAACCAAAGTTGTCATTTCTTAAAAAGTTTGTGGTTGTGATGCTTATGTGAAAAAGTTTCGTCCTGATAAGCTCAAACCCAAATCGGAAAAATATGTCTTCATAGGATACCCAAAAGTTACTGTTGGGTACACCTTCTATCATAGATCCGAAGGCAAGACTTTTCTTGCTAAATTCGGAAACTTTCTGGAGAAGGAGTTTCTCTCGAAAGAAGTGAGTGGGAGGAAAGTAGAACTTGATGAGGTAACTGTACCTCCTCCCTTATTGGAAAGTAGTACATCACAGAAACTGATTTCTATGACACCTACACCAATTAGTGAGGAAGCTAATGATGATGATCATGAAACTTCAGATCAAGTTACTACCGAATCTTGTAGGTAAACTAGAGTGAGATCCGCACCAGAGTGGTATGGTAATCCTGTTCTGGAAGTCATGTTACTAGACCATGACGAACTTGCGAGCTATGAGGAAGCGATGATGAGCCCAGATTCCGCAAAATGGTTTGAGGCCATGAAATCTGAGATATGATCCATGTATGAGAACAAAGTATGGACTTTGATGGATTTGCCCGATGATCGGCAAGCCATAGAAAATAAATGGATCTTCAAGAGGAAGACGGACGCTGATAGTATTTTTAGTATCTACAAAGCTAGAATTGTCGCAAAAGGTTTTCGACAAGTTCAAGGTGTTGACTACGATGAGAGTTTCTCACTCGTATCTATGCTTAAGTCTGTTCGAATCATGTTAGCAATTGCCACATTTTATGAAATCTGGCAAATGGATAAACAAAACTGCATTCCTTAATGGATTTATTAAAGAAGAGTTGTATACGATGCAACTAGAAAGTTTTGTCGATCCTAAAGGTGTTAACAAAATATGCAAGCTCCAGCAATCCATCTATGGACTGGTACAAGCATCTCAGAGTTGGAATATACGCTTTGATGAGTTGATCAAAGCATATAGTTTTATACAGACTTGCAGTGAAGCCTGTATTTACAAGAAAGTGAGTGGGAGCACTATAGCATTTCTGATAAGTATATGTGAATGACATATTGTTGATCGGAAATAATGTAGAATTATTCTGTAAAGCATAAAGGAGTGTTTGAAAGGAGTTTTTTGAAAGAAAGACTTCGGTGAAGCTGCTTACATATTGAGTATCAAGATCTATAGAGATAGATCAAGACGCTTGATAAGTTTTTTCAATGAGTACATACCTTGACAAGATTTTGAAGTAGTTCAAAATGGAACAGTCAAAGAAAGAGTTCTTGCTTGTGTTACAAGGTGTGAAATTGAGTAAGACTCAAAACCCGACCACGGCAGAAGATAGAAAGAGAATGAAAGTCATTCCCTATGCCTTGGCCATAGGTTCTATAAAGTATGCCATGCTGTGTACCAGATCTATTGTATACCCTACACTGATTTTGGCAAGGGAGTACAATAGTGATCTAGGAGTAGATCACTGGACAATGGTCAAAATTATCCTTAGTGAAGTAAGGATATGTTTCTCGATTATGGAGGTGACAAAAAGGTTCGTCGTAAAGGGTTACGTCAATGCAAGTTTTGACACCAATCTAGATGACTCTAAGTCTCAATCTAGATACATATTGAAAGTGGGAGCAATTAGCTAGAGTAGCTCCATGCAGAGCGTTGTTGACATAGAAATTTGCAAAATACATGCGGATCTGAATGTGGCAGGCCCGTTGATTAAGATTCTCTCACAAGCAAAACATGATCACACCTTAGTACTCTTTGAGTGTTAATCACATAGTGATGTGAACTAGATTACTGACTCTAGTAAACCCTTTGGGTGTTGATCACATATCGATGTGAACTATGGGTGTTAATCACATGGTGATGTGAACTATTGCTGTTAAATCACATGGCGATGTGAAACTAGATTATTGACTCTAGTGCAAGTGGGAGACTGAAGGAAATATGCCCTAGAGGCAATAATAAAGTTATTATTTATTTCCTTATATCATGATAAATGTTTATTATTCATGCTAGAATTGTATTAACCGGAAACATAATACATGTGTGAATACATAGACAAACAGAGTGTCACTAGTATGCCTCTACTTGACTAGCTCGTTAATCAAAGATGGTTATGTTTCCTAACCATGAACAAAGAGTTGTTATTTGATTAACGGGATCACATCATTAGTTGAATGATCTGATTGACATGACCCATTCCATTAGCTTAGCACCCGATCGTTTAGTATGTTGCTATTTCTTTCTTCATGACTTATACATGTTCCTATGACTATGAGATTATGCAACTCCCGTTTGCCTGAGGAACACTTTGTGTGCTACCAAACGTCACAACGTAACTGGGTGATTATAAAGGAGCTCTACATGTGTCTCCAAAGGTACATGTTGGGTTGGCGTATTTCGAGATTAGGATTTGTCACTCCGAATGTCGGAGAGGTATCTCTGGGCCCTCTCGGTAATGCACATCACTTAAGCCTTGCAAGCATTGCAGCCAATGAGTTATTTGCGAGATGATGTATTACGGAACGAGTAAAGATACTTGCCGGTAACGAGATTGAACTAGGTATTGGATACCGACGATCGAATCTCAGGCAAGTAACATACCGATTACAAAGGGAACAACGTATGTTGTTATGCGGTCTGACCGATAAAGATCTTCGTAGAATATGTAGGGGCCAATATGGGCATCCAGGTCCCGCTATTGGTTATTGACCAGAGACATGTCTCGGTCATGTCTACATTGTTCTCGAACCGTAGGGTCCGCGCGCTTAAGGTTTCGATGACAGTTATATTATGAGTTTATGAGTTTTGATGTACCGAAGGAGTTTGGAGTCCCGGATGAGATCGGGGACATGACGAGGAGTCTCGAAATGGTCAAGACGTAAAGATCGATATATTGGACGACTATATTCGGACATCGGAAAGGTTCCGAGTGATTCGGGTATTTTTCGGAGTACCGGGTAGTTACGGGAGAAGCAATGGGCCTTGACGGGATTTAGTGGAAAGAGGAGAAAGGGCCAAGGGGCTGCTGCGCCCCCCTCCCCTCTAGTCCGAATTGGACTAGGGAAAAGGGGGCCAGCCACCTTTCCTTCTCCTCCACTTCCTTCTCCCTTCCTCCCCTCTTGGTGGACTCCTACTAGGACTTGGAATCCTAGTAGGACTCCACATCCTGGCCGCACCAAGCCTTGGCCGGCCTCCTCCTCCTCCATCCTTTATATACTGAGGCAAGGGGCACCCCATAGACACACAAGTTGATCATTGAGATCGTTCCTTAGCCGTGTGCGGTGCCGCCTGCCACCATATTCCACCTCGATCATATCGTTGTAGTGCTTAGGCGAAGCCCTGCGTCGGTAGAACATCAAGATCGTCACCACGCCGTCGTGCTGACGGAACTCCTCCCCGACGCTTTGCTGGATCGGAACCCGGGGATCATCATCAAGCTGTACGTGTGCTAAGAACTCGGAGGTGCTGGAGTAACGGTGCTTGGATCGGTCGGATCGGGAAGACGTACGACTACTTCCTCTATGTTGTGTCAACGCTTCCGCAGTCGGTCTGTGTGGGTACGTAGACAACACTCTCCCCTCTCGTTGCTATGCATCACCATGATCTTGCGTGTGCGTAGGAAATTTTTGAAATTACTACGTTCCCCAACAAACACTTCCCTTCCCAACAAAGCCGACGACTTTAACCCTTCTTATGTGTTGTGCCATGCCAGTGATGGATGTGTTGATGCCAAATTTGTCGGCTCTCCTTATGAGTACATTGAATGGTCTATTTGGGTTCCTAAGACCCTAGTTACTAACATCAAAGGACCCATTACTAAATGGGTACCTAAAACCAAGCTTTGATCTCTTGTAGGTGTTTGCTTCCGATGGGGGATCATGGTTGCTCGATAGTGGAACCGCTAATCATATGACCAGAAGCAAGGACTTGGTGGTGGATGTTCACAAGATTCCATCTATGCCCACCAATGTCGAGTGGGGTGATGCCTCGTCCTCCAAGGTATTGGGGCTTGGCAAGGTTGTCATTTCTCATGATCTCACGATCGAGAAGGTCATGCTTGTTGAGTCCCTTGCATACAATTTACTTTTCGTTCGTCAACTTGCACTCATGTGCTTTGCCACTTTATTTGATATTGATACCGTGGCCCTCTTGTGGAGAAAGACTGTTAAAGTAGCCTTTGTTGGGCATGTCGAGAACGGTCTCTATGTGATTAACTTTTCGGAGCGACCCACTAAGACCGCGACATGCCTAATGGCTAAATTTAACGTGGGATGGCTTTGGCATAGCCATCTAGCCCATGTCAATATGAGATCTTTGCAAAGTCTTCTCAAGGGGGACCATGTCCGTGGACTAACAAATGTTAGTTTTGCTAAAGATCGTGCTTGCAGTGCTTGCATCGAAGGAAAGCTACATGAGAAGGCTCACCCTCCCATGACTATCATCTACTCGAAGAGGCCTTTGGAGCTCCTTCATATGGATCTCTTTGGGCCTCCACCCTTTGATAGTATTGGGGGTAGAAAGTATTGCTTGGTGATTGTGGATGATTATTCAAGATACACTTGGGTATATTTCTTCAAGAGGAAGAGCGAGACCCAACAAACCGTCATTGACTTTGCAAATGAAGCCCAACGTCAACACAATGCAAAGATCTTGACTATAAGAAGTGACAACGGCACCGAGTTCAAGAACTACACCTTGGATGAGTTTCTTAGTGATGAGGGGATCAAGCATCAATATTCCGCACCATACACCCCTCAACAAAATGGTGTAGTGGAGAGGAAGAACCGGACGTTGATGGATGCGGCAAGGACCATGATGGCGGAGTTCAAGTCTCCATACAACTTTTGGGCCGAAGCCATCAACACCGCGTGTCATGCATCAAATCGGCTCTATCTCCGCAAAGGCTTAAACAAGACTCCATTTGAAATACTCACCGGTAACAAGCCCAACCTCAAGTACTTTCGGGTGTTCAGGTGTAAGTGTTTCATTCTAAATAAAGGTGTTTGTTTGTCTAAATTTGAGGCCAGAGCTTATGAGGGCATATTTGTTGGTTATGCTACAAACTCTCATGCTTACCGTGTCCTCAATAAGTCCAGGGGACTTATTGAGGAGACGTGTAACATGGAGTTTGATGAGAATAACGGCTCCCAAGTGGAGCAAAGTGGCACTTGTGATGTAGGTGATGAAATTCCTCCTCAAGCCACAAGAAGAATGGGTGTTGGTTTTATCCTACCCATTAAGGAACCCATTGTGGCCGAAGGAGAAGGAAAATGTTCCACTCAAGTGGAGCCATCACTAACCCAAGGCCCACATGCTTCCTAAGAACAAAGTGAAGGCCCTCAACCTCAAGAACAAGACCAAGGGAAAGGTCAATCTCAAGATGGTGTTGAAACATCAAGTGATGCCCAAGGTTAAGTTCTCTCCTCCGAGCAAGTTCAAGATCAAGAGCTTCCTCGAGATCAAGAACAAGCTCAAGACGGCGCTCAAGATGATCAAGTGACCGCTCCTCGACTCACCCCCGAGGAGGAATTGGAGCGTCGTGCCACCAAGATTGCTTCCAAGCTCTCCACCAAGGGTCATCTCATGAAGAATGTGCTTGGAAGCATTCAAAAGGGTGTAAGCACTCGTAGACAATTGGCAAACTATTGTGAACATGACGCGTTTGTCTCTTGTGTTGAACCCCAAAAGGTATATGAGGCTCTCGAAGATCCGGATTGGCTTAATGCCATGCATGAAGAACTCAACAACTTCGAGTACAACAAGGTGTGGAGATTGGTGCCAAGGCCAACGGGGAACCACAATGTCATTGGAACCAAGTGGATATTTAAGAACAAGCAATATGCTCATGGGACCATCGTTCGCAACAAGGCAAGATTGGTGGCACAAGGCTACTCCCAAGTCGAGGGCATTGACTACGGTGAAACCTTTGCTCCCATTGCTCGCCTTTAATCCATTCGTTTGTTGATTGCTTGTGCTTCTCATCACAACTTTAAATTGCAACAAATGGATGTTAAAAGTGCTTTTCTTAATGGTCCTATTAATGAGTTGGTATTCGTCAAGCAACCCCCCGGGTTCGAGGATCCCTACTTTCTCGATCATGTGTATCAACTCGATAAGGCACTCTATGGCCTTAAACAAGCCCCACGTGCGTGGTATGACCACCGTACCGAGTTGTTACAAGACTGTGGATTTGAAGTTGGGCTAATCAACCCCACTCTTTTTACTAAGAAGGTCAAAGGGGAGTTGTTTGTGTGCCAACTATATGTTAATGATATTATCTTTGGTTCCCCTAACAAAGCTTTCAATGAGGAATTTGCCGCTCTCATGACCTCTAAGTTCAAGATGTCTTCGATGGGGGAGTTGAAGTTCTTCCTTGGCTTCGAAGTCAAACAAATAAGAGAAGGAACCTTCATCAACCAAGCCAAATACACTCAAGACATGCTCAAGAGATTCAAGCTAAGTGATGTCAAGCCGGCTTCCACTCCCATGCCCACCAAGTGCCAACTTGACATTGATCCCAATGGTAAAGCGGTGGATCAAAAGGTATATCGCTCCATGATGGGCTCCTTGCTTTACCTTTGTGCATCTAGACCAGATATCATGTTGAGTGTGGGAATTTGTGCATGGTTTCAAGCCGCACCTAAGGAAAGCCACTTTGTGGCGGTCGAGCGAATCTTTAGATATTTGGCTCATACCCAAACTTTCGCTTATGGTACCCAAGAGGAGCAATCTTCAAGCTTGTAGGATATTCAGACTCTGATTGGGCGGGATACAAAGTGGATAGGAAGTCCACTTCCGGAGGGTGCCCATTTCTTGGTTGCTCTTTGGTGAGTTGGTCTTCCAAGAAACAAAGTTGTGTGTCTCTCTCGTCCACCGAAGCGGAGTATGTGGCTGCCGGTAGTTGTTGTGCACAACTTCTTTGGATGAGGCAAACTTTAAAGGACTACGGTGTCATTTGTGACAAAGTGCCTCTTTGGTGTGACAATGAAAGTGCCATCAAGATTTCTCTCAACCCAGTCCAACACTTCAAGACGAAGCATATTGAGATTCGGTATCACTTCATCCGGGATCACATTAGGCGAGGGGATATAGAGCTCAACTATGTCAACACTCATGATAACCTTGCAGATATCTTTACGAAGCCCTTAGATGAAGCAAGATTTCGCAAGTTAAGGCATGAGCTAAATATCATTGATTCGAGCAATGTTGCTTGAACCTTTCACACCCCACCATACTCAACTTGATGTCTAGTTTATATGTAGGCATAGACATAGGGGGAGTGTTGTTCTCTCAATGAACCTTCGCTCCCCCATTATGCATAAACTAATCAAACTCTTTCACTCTAGCCATTTTTGGTGGTACTTGTGCTTCAAAGATGAGTTTTGGTCATGGGCCCAAGGTTAAAATCTTCGCGGCACCATACCTCCGGACTCAAACATAGGTGGCCTCGGCCACCGCCCTCTCTTGGAGAGGTGTGTGTTTCTCGTCCTCTTTGTGTCGCTTTTGCGTGTGTGTTTGCTCTCGTTTTCTGGTCGGCTTCTTTTCTTGAGCTAAGCCGTTTTGGCCAGTCTTTTTGCGGCTGAGCGGTACTACCGCTGGGTGCGTGGTACTACCGCTGATGATCGTCAAGCGGTACTACCGCCCACCCCAGCGGTACTACCGCTACGGGGCAGGCGATGGGGGGTTATGTTGGAGCTGGGGGAGTTGCTTTTCTCCCCCATACCCATTCGCTCCACTCGCTCGTCTTCTTCGTCGCTCCAGCGATGTTTCACCGCAGGAGGGCTTCGGCCGGCCGCTGCCTTCGTGCCGTCCCTCTCCAGTTCCTCCAGTGGAGTCGATCCCCACTGTGTCCTCTTGCCATGGATGCTGGTATTGCCCCCATTCCCGTTCTCTCTTTGCCTGGATCTCACATCTAGTTGTTAGGGGCAATAGGCACTGCTTTTCTCAAATTTTGGCTAAGTCGAGGCTTGAGTAGGATGGAGATGGCATCTAGGCCTTTTGGATTGATGTTTGGTATTTTGAATTTGGCATCCCCGGTAGTGCCGGATCTGTCCACGGCAGCAGGGAACCGCCGTTCCCCGTCTAGAGCGGTACTACCACTCATCTTGCACGGTACTACTGCACGAGCGGTACTGCCGCGGTTGGGTCGCGGTACTACCGCTGGATGCCCAATTCCATCATTTCCTACCACTTTTGGATCCATGTTGTATTGTTTGGAGGCTTATGCTCTTTCTTTCGTGTTGTTTCTTCTGCTCGTGTGTTTGGTTCCAGGTGATGAACATCCTGAGCAGCAAGTCCGCCGTGTCAACGCCGGACGTGCAACGTCCAAGCGCTACCGCACCTCTGAGACAACGGCGGCCTCATCAAGTGTTCCGCCAAGTGTTCCGCCTCAAATGAAGAAGATGAGTGCGTCCAAGCCCAAGCCAAGGGCCAAGTCTGTGACAGAGCTGTCTGCCAAGGAATTCTGGGAGAAGCGTCGACGCAACCCCTATGAGGTTGCTCAAGAACCTGCTTTGGTCAATCGCTCATTCTGGAACTTTTTTCAGTATGCCATCTACTTTGATGTGATCAAAGCCAAGAAGAATCTTTTTGTTGATGTTCACTCCATCGACGTTGCCTTTATGGAGAAGGATCCTGACTACTTTGGGGAGGCTCTTCGGATGTGCTCTCAGTTAAAGATCCTTAGGATCATTCAATTCAACAAGGATTTTGATGTAGGTTTGGTGGCTCAGTTTTATGCCACCGTCCATCTTGGGACAGATGAGGACAAAACTCTGACTTGGATGACAAATAGCAGGATGCTTACTGTCAAGTGGAAGGCCTTCATGGACCTTCTTGAAGTTGAGGATCAAGGTCTAGCGAACCCAGTTGGCTTTCGTCCTCACCGCAATGCAACTTCCACTCACAAGCAATCTCTCTGGACATACTGTACCTTGAAGATTAACCCAATGACTCAGAAGGAGACCTATGAGCTGCCAGCATTTCTAGATATTCTCCATTGCATCTTCAGGGAGACCCTCTTCCCTCACATTGGCAACTTGGATATGGTACACTCTTTTCTTGTGGACATGCTTCTTTTCTGTCAACATGAGAAGGAAGAAAACACTGGAGACTCTTTGGATATCTCTCATGTCATGTGGTCTGAGTTGGTTTCCGCCATCTCTGAGCGCAAGTGCCCTATCTATGGACCGTTTATCATGTTGCTCACTGAGAAGGCCTGGGAGCGTGTGTATCCTAGGGTGGTGCTGGAGACTGGGGATCTAGTTTATCATGAGATCAAGCGTCTGAGGAAGAAGGAGAACTGGGGCACCACAACTCCGAGTTCTGGCATTCCGCCTGGAGCTGCTGACATGGAGACCGAGGCTGATGCGGATGATGACGATGACTATGAGCCATCTGGAGTAGAGCCCTCTTGGGCAAAGAAGCTCAAGTGCAAGATGAAGAAACTCTTCTGCATGGAGTCTCACGGTCAGTACATGACTCATGTGGCTGAGAAGCAGGCCAGGAGTCGTCACAAGGAGCTCATGCGTCAGTTGGGTGCGACCGTTGCCAGCGGTTCTGAGGGCAAGATCACTGATGAGGAGGAGTGGATTCAGAAGCACTGTCCGTGGACTGATTCAGACATCGAGAAGTTTCTGACCGATGACGGCGGTGCAGACTATCCCGCTGGGATATGATGTTCGAGATCCTCAGTTGGCTATCACCTGGAGCCGTAGCAATGCTCTTTGCCTTTTTGAAGAGGGCGTTACAATCCCGGGGGAGTTTTTTTGAAGTTATATTTTGATTTGATTTGAGCACGGAACTAGGCATCCCAGATACCAGCCACTTTCTCGTGAATGATGAGCGGAGTCCACTCATCGTGAGAATAACCCACCTAGCATGGAAGATACCGACTGTTAAGGCATATCTCTCTCGATGTAGTTTTGGTGATTGATGACAACATGTTTGCGGACTAATCGTGTGCTTTGAGCGTTTCAGAGATTCATCCTTTGGCATGAGACGATTCGTTCCCCTCGGAGTTTTAATCAAGACGGTGTAGCTCTTTCATTTCTGTTTTGGTGGACTTGTTTCATAGGAGTCACCGTACTATCAAGAGGGGGTCCGCTTTGGTAAGGCTAGGGTGGAATCAACACGTACACATCCTTTTCACACCCTCTGAGCCTTCCTGCTTCGATGGAGGTTTCATTCCCTTTTTTATGAGTATGATTTGGTCCCAGCGGTAGTACTGCGGTGCCCAGCGGTAGTACTGCCCGTGGGTCCTCAGCCGAAGTACCGCTGCGGTACCGGGCTCCTACGGCATCGACTCGAGGGGGTCGCCTCTCGTGTCAGATTGTGCGGCACTAAGCAGCGGCAGTAGAAGTGGTAGTACCGCTCGAGAGCGGTAGTACCGCCCTACCACCGCGGTAGTACCGCACTGGGTCTGACTCCTGCTCATACGCTAGCCCTCCCAGACTACACGACAGTACCGCGAGGGGGAGCGGTAGTACCGCTGGTCCCAGGGGTAGTACCGCTGTCCCCTGCGGTAGTACCGCCCTCTGCGGGGCTGTTTTGAGGGGTAACGGTTGGATTGTAACCCCCTCTTTAAAAGGGGTCTTCTTCTCCAAAGTTGACTTACCTCTTCCCCCAAAGCTCCATTATTGCTCCAAGCTCCATTTTTGCCCGATCTCTCTCCCTAGCCAACAAAACTTGTTGATTTGCTCGGGATTGGTTGAGAAGGCCCCGATGTACTCTTCCACCAAGAGAAATTTGATTCCCCCACTAATCCCTAGCAGATCTTGTTACTCTTGGGTGTTTGAGCACCCTAGACGGTTGAGGTCACCACAGAGCCATAGTCCATTGTGGTGAAGCTCCGTTGTGTCGTTGGGAGCCTCCAATTAAGTTGTGAAGATTGCCCCAACCTTGTTTGTAAAGGTTCGGTCGCCGCCTCCAAGGGCACCAATAGTGGAATCACGGCATCTCGCATTGTGTGAGGGCGTGAGGAGAATACGGTGGCCCTAGTGGCTTCTTGGGGAGCATTGTGCCTCCACACCGCTCCAACGGAGACGTACTTCCCCTCAAAGGGAAGGAACTTCGGTAACACATCCTCGTCTTCACCGGCTCCACTCTTGGTTATTTCATACCTTTACTTGTGCAAGCTTATATTGCGTTGCATCTCTTGCTTGCTTGTGTGCTTGTTGTTGTTGCATCATATAGGTTGCTCACCTAGTTGCATATCTAGACAACCTACTTTGATGAAAACTTTAAATTGACAAAGAAAAGGCTAAAAATTGTTAGTTGCCTATTCACCCCCCTCTAGTAAACTATATCGATCCTTTCACCGACAGCCCCCAGTCGCTACATGAGTGATTCGGGCATACAAAACAGATTATTATTTGAAGGTTTAGAGTTTGGCACATGCAAATTTACTTGGAACGTCAGGCAAATACCGCATATATGTAGGTATGGTGGAGTCTTATGGAATAACTTTGGGTTTATGGAAATGGATGCTCAAGCAGTATTCCCGCTTAATACAAGTGAAGGCTAGCAAAAGATTGAGGAGCGACCAACTAGAGAGCGACAATAGTCATAAACATGCATTGATATTAACCAACATTGAGTGCAAGCATGAGTAGGATATAAATCACCATGAACATAAATATCATGGAGGCTATGTTGATTTTGTTTCAACTACATGCATGAACATGTGCCAAGTCAAGCCACTTAAATCATTCAAAGGAGGATACCATCCTATCATACCACGTCACAACCATTTTAAAAGCATGTTGGCACGCAAGGTAAACCATTATAAACTCCTAGCTAATTAAGCATGGCATGAGTAACTATAATCTCTAATTGTCATTGCAAACATGTTTCATTCATAATAAGCTGAATCAAGAACGATGAACTAATCATATTTACAAAAATAAGATAGGTCAAGTTCATACCATCCTTTCCTCATCTCAATCATTTCATCATATATTGTCATTATTGCCTTTCACTTGCACTATCGAACGGTGTGAATAATAATAATAGTGCACATGCATTGGACTAATAAGCTGGAATCTGCAAACATTTATTCAAATGAGAAGACAAGGTAATATGGGCTCCTTGTTAGATCAACAGTAATGCATATGAGAGCCACTCAACATTTTCATCGTGGTCTTCTCCTCTCGACCCAAGTAAAGGAAAAAGAATTTCAAAGAAACACAGTGAAATGTTTTTGGAGTTTTTGTTTTTCTAAAGAAAGTAAAACTACAACGATAAAAACTATTTACACGGGAAAGCTCCTAACAAGCAAAAGAAGAATGAGAAATCTTTTTGGGTTTTCTTCTAATACTACTACTAAACATGGAAATGGAACCTAAAAAGAAACTACAACTATTTTTTTTGATTTTCTCAAAGTTTTTCAAACACACAAGAAGAAGGCAAGAAAAAGAAAATAAACTAGCATGGATAATACAACGAAAAAGTATGAACACCGACAACTGGAATGAGTGTGTGAACATGAATGTATGTCGGTGAGAAATACATACTCCCCCAAGCTTAGGCTTATGGCCTAAGTTGGTCTATGGCCACGGCTGGCCCGATGGATATCCAAAGTTATAGTCGGGGCTATAGTGGGACGCGACAGCTACTGCCTGAAGGGCTGCAGCATGGAGGCGAGTGGCCTCCACCACTCTCTCATACTCGTTCGCCTCCTCTCTAGTTATAAAATATCTCCCTTTCACCTAAAAGTTAAAGAAGGCAGGAATAGGAAGGGTAACATGGACAGCACGCTGCCGGTCAAAGATTAGTCGGTACTTGAGGGACTGTTCGTTCCTCTCAAGAAACTAGTAGCGTACTATAGCATTATAATCAAGAAAAGCAGGTGATAACTCAATGTCATTCCCCCTTATGGGTACCCCAAGATAATTAGCTAAACGGGTTGCATAAATCCCACCAAATAAATCTCCATCCTTAGCATTAATATGTAACCTCCTCGCAATAATGGCCCGCAAGTTATATCGTTTATCACCCAACACCGCACACTTGAGGACACTAAGATCCGATTGACAAAAGTGGCTATGATCATGTTTACCATTAATGCATCTTCCTATAAAGAGAGCAAAATAATGTATGGCGGGAAAGTGAATGCTCCCCATAGTAGCTTGTGCAATATTTATAGTTTCTCCCACAGTGATGCTAGCAAGGAAATAATTATACTCAGTTTTGCGAGGCTCGCTATGAGTGCCCCATTGTGGGATTTTACATGCAGTATTAAAATCTTCAAGGTCCATGGTATATGATTCATCATAGAGATCAAATAAAACAATATGAGTATTGCACTGAGATGTAAACTTAAACCTTCGCACAAATGAATCATTGAGTTGATAGTATTGACGACACTTACCTGATACGAAGTCCTCAAGATCAGCATTTCGTACGTACGCATAAGATTCCTCTTTGAAACCTGCATGAACCATGAATTGATCCAACGACCATTCGCAAGGCCGCACTTGTGCTCCCCTTGGTGGTTCAAGGCCCGGCTCACGTATCGCGAGCCTTGGGGCTTGCTTCCTTGAGGAACAACCTTGATACATTTTCCTAAACATTTTTCTTCCTCTGAAAAATTTCTGAAATTTTTAGTGACTCAAAATAAAAGTGAACCGAACTCAACAAAATTGATAGCAACTACTCCTACAAGTCTCTAGAGGCTATATCATGCATCAAAACTACTTTGGACCATATAAATTTGAAATGCAAGCTCAAGAACAAGGTCACCACAGTAGCAAAAAATTTCAATATATAAAGCACTAGAACAAAAACTAATTGGACCATTGGAGGAGTCACATACCGAAGAACAATCCCCCAAAACAGTTTTGCAAATGGAGATTTGCACAAGGAGATCGAAAATGGCAGTAAGATGAGCTAGAACACGGGTTTGAGAAAAGGGATATTTTTTCTGGAGGAAGACAAAGTGGATGGGTGCTGGAATAAGTGAAGGGGACCCATGTGGGACCCACATGGTAGGGGGTGTGCCCTCCACCCTTATGGTCCACTGGTGCATCACCTTGGTGCATTCTCAGTGCTAGAAATTCTAAAATATTCTGTAAAAAATCATACTAAATTTTCAGGTCATTTGAAGAACTTTTATTTTCGGGACATTTTTTATTGCATGGATAATTCAGAAAATAGATAAATAATACTATTTTGCTTTATTTAATCTAAATAACAGAAAGTAAAAAGTGGGTACAGAAAGTTGTGCTTTCTAAATTCATCCATCTCATGCCCATCAAAAGTAATCCATTAACAAGGTTGATCAAGTCTTATTAACAAACTTCTTCCGAATGACATGAAATCGGAGAATTTTTTAATAACACTAGATTACCTCAATGGGGATATGCATGTCCCCAACAATAAGAATATCATATTTATTTTTAACAGTAGGAAGAGGGAATTCAAAACCTCCAATAGTAATAGTTGAAAATTTTCCAATAGAGTTGATACTATGAACTTGAGGTTGTTTCTTCGGAAAGTGTACCGCATGCTCATTACCATTTACATGAAAAGTGACATTGCCCTTGTTGTAATCAGTAACAGCCCCTTTAATACTAAAAAATGGTCTACCAAGGATGATTAACATATTGTCGTCCTCGGGAATATCAAGAATAACAAAGTCCGTTAAGATAGTAACGTTTGCAACCACAACAAGCACATCCTCACAAATAACGATGGGTATAGTAGTTGATTTATTAGCCATTTGCAAAGAGATTTTAGTAGGTGTCAACTTATTCAAATCAAGTCTATGATATAAAGAGAAAGGCATAACACTAACACCGGCTCCCAAATAACATAAGGCAGTTTTAACATAGTTTCTTTTAATGGAGCATGGTATAGTTCGTATTTCTGGATCTCCAAGTTTCTTTGGTATTCCACCCTTAAAAGTATAATTAGCAAGCATGGTGAAAATCTCAGCTACCAATATCTTTCTTTTATTTGTAACAATATCTTTCATATACTTAGCATAAGGAGACATTTTCAGAATATCAGTCAAACGCATACACAAAAAGATAGGTCTAATCATTTCAGCAAATCGCTCAAAATCCTCATCATCCTTTTTCTTGGATGGTCTAGGAGGAAAGGGCATGGGTTTCTGAACCCATGGTTCTCTTTCTTTACCATGTTTCCTAGCAACAAAGTTTCTCTGATCATATTGATTCTTTGATCGTGGGTTATCAAGATCAATAGTAGGTTCAATCTCTACATCATTATCATTGGTAGGTTGAGCATCAACATGAACATCATCATTAACATTATCACTAGGTTCATGCTCATTACCAGATTGTGTTTCAGCATCAGAAATAGAAATATCATTTGGGTTCTCAGGTGTATCTATAACAGGTTCACTAGAAGCATGCAAAGTCCTATCAGATTTCCTTTTCTTTTTATTAGAAGGACTAGGTGCATCAATACTATTTCTCTGGGAATCTTGCTCAATTCTCTTAGGATGGCCCTCAGGATACAAATGTTCCTTGTTCATTTTACAACCTCTAGTCATAAATCTAACAACATGATCATTATTCTTACTATTCATCTCATTAAGCAAATCATCTTGTGCCTTTAGTACTTGTTCTACTTGAGTTTTTACCATAGAAGCATGTTTACTAATAAGCTTAAGATCATTAACAGTTCTACTCATATAATCACCCAAGTGGTCAAGAATATAAGCATTAAATTTCAATTTTCTACTAACATAAGCATTGAAGTTTTCTTGTTTCACAATAAAATTATCAAACTCATCCAAGCATTGACTAGCAGACTTATTATAAGGAATATCACCTTCATCAAATCTATAGATAGAATTTACCTCTACTACATGTGTCAGAATATTAAGACCATGCATTTCTTGTATAGGCGGTAAATTCTTAACATCTTCAGCTTTAATACTTTTTTCTTTCACAGATTTCTTTGCCTCTTGCATATCTTCAGGACTGAGAAATAGAATACCTCTTTTGTTCGGAGTTGGCTTAGGAGGTGGTTCGGGAAGAGTCCAATCATTATCATTGCTCAATATATTATTCAATAGTTTTTTATCTTGCTCAACAGTTCTTTCCCTGAAAACACAACCAGCACAACTATCTTTGTGGTGCCTAGAAGCATCGGTTAGTCCCTTATAAAAGATTTCAAGTATTTCATTTTTCTTGAGAGGATGATCAGGCAAATCATTAAGTAATTGGACAAGCCCCCCCCCCCCCAAGATTGTGGGAGACTCTCTTCTTCAATTTGCACAAAGTTAAATATTTCCTGTAAAGCATCTTGTTTCTTCTGAGCAGGAAAATATTTTTCCGAGAAGTAATATATCATATCATGGGGACTACACACACAACCAGGAGCAAGAGAATTAAACCATATCTTAGCATCACCCTTTAATGAGAAAGGAAACAACTTAAGAATATAGTAATAGCGATTTTTTAACTCATGAGCAAATAGGGTGGCTATATCATTCAATTTAGTAAGATGTGTGATAACCCACAAGTATAGCGGATCGTTTGTAGCCTTCTTCAATAAATAAGAGTGTCGAACCCAATGAGGAGTGTCGGTGTCAAAACCGGCGGATCTCGGGTATGGGGTCCCGAACTGTGCGTCTAGGCGGATGGTAACAGGAGACGGGGGACACGATGTTTTTACCCAGGTTCGGGCCCTCTCGATGGAGGTAAAACCCTACTCCTGCTTGATTGATCTTGATGATATGAGTATTACAAGAGTTGATCTACCACGAGATCGAAGAGGCTAAACCCTAGAAGCTAGCCTATGGTATGATTGTTGTTCTTGGTCCTACGGACTAAACCCTCTGGTTTATATAGACACCGGAGGGGGCTAGGGTTACATAGAGTCGGTTACAAGGTAGGAGATCTACATATCCGTATTGCCAAGCTTGCCTTCCACGCCAAGGAGAGTCCCATCCGGACACGGGACGAAGTCTTCAATCTTGTATCTTCATAGTCCAATAGTCCAGCCAAAGGATATAATTCGGCTGTCCGGATACCCCCTAATCCAGGACTCCCACAGTAGCCCCTGAACCAGGCTTCAATGACGATGAGTCCGGCGCGCAGATTGTCTTCGGCATTGCAAATCGGGTTCCTCCTCCGAATACTTCATACAAGATTTTGGACACGAGGATCATGTCCGGCTCTGCAAAACAAGTTCCACATACAACTGTAGAGAGAATAATATTGTCACAAATCTAATCCACCAACGCATTCCGCAATGTGACATCACACCACAGCCGGGTCACCATTTGAATCATTTTTTCACAACCAACCTCAGCGTGTTTTGCGAGGCGGTTTCCTTGGCACGTCTTGTAGAAGCAGAGATCGTGTCCCCTTATTACGGGATTCCCATCAATACGGACGTGGGTAACCCAACCGCGCCATCAATTACGGCGATTGGGGGATAAGCGAGTTTTACCAGGCTGGTGGGGCGCATAGTTTTGTTCACCCTTATAAAGGGATAAGGGTTCACCTTTTTCTACCCACGCCTTCTTCCTCCTTGCTCATCCATTCTCGCGCACTCGAGCTCCAGCGCCCAAGTCCACATCCTTCTCCTCAACCCTCTCCAAACATGTCTGGAGCGGGAGGCAAGTGGATGGTCTCCTCTTTTACGGAGGGAGACATCAAAAAGCTACGCGGGGCTGGATACTTAGCCGCGGATATTGCGCACCGGCTGCCAGCCGTGGGGCAGATCGTCCCTACCCCGGAACCTTACGAAAGGGTGGTTTTCCTCACCCACTTTGTCCGCGGACTGGGGTTTCCACTCCATCCATTCGTCCGCGGCCTTATGTTTTATTATGGGATGGACTTCCATGATCTAGCTCCAAATTTTATCCTCAACATCTCGGTGTTCATCGTCGTGTGCGTGGCTTTCCTCCACGTCCGGCCCCACTTCGGCCTGTGGCTGAAGACCTTCCATGTCAAACCGAAGGTAGTAGGCGGCCAACAAGCGGAATGCGGCGGAGCCATGGTGGGCAAAATGCCCAACGTTACATGGCTCGAGGGCTCCTACGTGGAGACCATAAAGGGGTGGCAATCGGGGTGGTTCTACATCACCAAGCCGCGCGACACAAACTGGGTGGCGGCCCCCGAGTTTTGATCCGGAATCCCCACGCGGCTCACTTCCTGGAAGGAGAAGGGCCTGTCCTGGGGCTCATCGGTGGAGCTGGACGGACTCCAGAAGTGTATCCGGAACATGATAAGCAAGAAACTCAAGCTTGTCAACATAGTCCAGGTCATGCTCTTCCGCCGGATCCTCCCGTGTCAACAACGGGCTTTCAACTTATGGGAGTTTGACCCGGCCCAGCACTAGACTCTACGCGAGCTCTTCGACATGACGCATAAGGACGTCTGGAAGGTGCTGTTCAAGGGCGCCGAGGTCCCCCCTCCCCTTACTGAAGACCGCGGGCTAAGAGCGACGCGCCCTGCGAATCCGGTAAGTTCTGTACATCTCGCAAGGTATTTACTTTCCATAGTTTAACCATGTGCGGGATCTGAGCTTCCATGCCTTTGACAGGACTGGGTGGAGACATTGGAGCAGATTGACTGCCCGGCCCCTCTGCCCGAAGACCCTGCAGACGCTCTCCTGACGGAGATGCGGACCCCGGCTCCTTATGAGGTGCCGGAGAATAAGATCAAGAAGAAGGCCACGAGAACTCAAAAGAGTTCCCGGCGCCAAGTGGTATCGGACTCATAGTCCGACAACTCCGAGACACACTCCTCCCGTGAAAAACGAGGAGGAGGAAGATGAAGATTCTCCCCCTCTAGCCGGGGGAGACAAAAAAGGAAGGCCACCCCAATCGGGGAGGCCGGAGGGTCCAAGAAGGGAAGGACTCTCCTTCTGGACTGTTCCACCAATGCCGCCGCCGGCGAAGACGAGTGGTTACTCAGGGCCAAGCCCCTGGTGAAGTCGTAAGTATTCGGATACCAGAGTAACTCATAGCATACTTTTGTTGCACTGCTCCTCCTAACGTCGAATATGATTATGCAGTCCGCCCCGAGCCCGTATCGATGTATCCTCGTCGGACGGTTCCTTGGACTCGTCGGATATGAATAGCGAATCACTTCCAACCGCCTCCTCTCCTCCCCCTACAGACAATGTCGAGGTATTGTCACAAGGGGCACCGAACCGACAGGAGGTAGTCCTGGAGGCACCACAAGGCGACTTTCCAGACTCCAGGCGCAAAGGGAGCAAGACTCCCAAGGGCTCCAACTTCGGCCCTCAGCCGAACACCACGCCGGAACCTCCAGTGGTTCCGGACTCCGGAAGGCGGCCCCCTTCCAAGAGGGGCAAGCCGCCCGTGCCGATGACCTCTGTCCATCCAGAGGCACCGGACAACCTGCTGGGAGCGCTTCGCGGCGCTTCCATAGACAAAGAGCACCGCACTATTATGAGTGCGGTGATCAAGAAGGTTCAGTCCGCCGAGAGCGGACTGACTGAAGCCTGTGCTAGCCTTCTAACAGGCTTTGAGGTAAGTATTTAAAATATAGGAAAATATTAACGCATAGACAGTAGCCCCTGATGCTCTTTTTGGTGTTCACAAAGAAAAGCCGATTAGAGGATCAAATAATATCTGCAGGAGTCTAATATAAGTATGTCTGTATGCGTATGCAGGCTTCGCTGCTGACCTCTGCCGCACTGACTGCGGAGGTTGCCGCACTGAAGCAGAACCTCGAGCGGTACGAGAAAGAGCTCGGCCTTGCCAAGAGGCAGCTCGAGGAGAACAAAGGTAAGTAATACCTTGTCTATATATATAAAAAAGATGTGGTTGCAAAATGATAGGATCATCATGGATGTGCGAGGGGCCACGACCGAAGTGGCAACCCTGAAGCAAGCGCTGTCCGAGGCCGAAAACAAAGCGGCCAAGGAGCGCGCCGAGCGGGAGAAACATGAGGCATGGGTGGGCGAGGTGCAGCAGGAGCTCCAGGCTCTCGTGAAGAAGCACAAGACTTTGGAGCTTGACTCGAAGACACGAGAGTCCGAGCTTGCCGCGACCCTCGAGAGTACAAAGCGTGCCAAGGCTGAAGCCCAAAAGGCCCTCTAGGAAGTTGAGGCGATGAGGAAGATAGCGGCGGGTAAGGCATTCATTATGCAAAGCAAGCATGTGAAAGTAAATTACTTGTTATGTACCCGAGTCCGGAGCTCTCCAGGGGCATTCACAGATTTGCCCCGCAGCATGTCGGATGCCACAAAGTACTACCAGGCCGAGGAGGGAAGCTCGACGGAGGAGTTCTTCTGGTCTCAGTATACTGGGACCGAACACCCGATGCCTGTGAGCGACCAGCTGAAGCAACTGGTCGAGCTGCACAAAGCGGCTGAACAGGCCATGAGGGGCCTTATAGTCCGGATGTGGCCTGGCGACTCCCTTGCCAACAGCTACTTCAGCCGGATGAGGCGGCTTGTGGATGCCTGCCCACGGCTGGAAGTCATAAAGCAGCCTGTCTGCATCGAAGGTGCACGCCGGGCTTTTGCCCGTGCGAAGGTGCACTAGGCCAAGATGGACGTCGAGAAGCTGGTGAAGGAGGGGCCGCCGCAGGGCAAGGAGCATCGCCACCCTGAAATGTATTATGAGGGTGTCCTGAAGGGTGCCCGTCTTGTGGCGGACGAGTGTGCGAAGGATGTAATTTTTGAATGAACTTGCTCGTGTGATCCTGTATTATCAAAACTTGTTCATGTGCGCTATGCAACACTTGTTTGAATTTAAAATATTACCTTCTGTGCGGCTGTTTATCAAATCTGAGAGATGGCCAGTCGTCGGCTTCTGCCCCCATGCCACGAGTGCTGGGGTGTTCGGGATAAATCTGAGCACTCTTTTTCCCATTGTTGGGTCCTCCAAGGGAGGTGCTCGGCACAACGAACAAGGAAATCAGACTATAATGCTTTATCACTCTCACTTAGCCATAGAAGTCTACAATTTTAAGTTTTGGCGAAGCCCCAAGTATTCGGAAGGCCAAATTCGGGGCGCTATACACGCCTAAGCCGGACAAAGCCGACTTCTCGCCCTAAGCGGCATAAGTCTTTAGGGACTCGAGACCTCTTGAACAGCGACCAGCTCTCTCCTTATCATGACAGTCAATTTTAGCTTTCTCTACTGAGGTGCTTGCCCAGATGAACCGGGGCACAATCGCAGTAGTTCTCCTAGTGCTATGTTAGCCGATATAGTGGAACGTAAGGTACCCAAACATGGGAGCCAGGCAAACCCAACTATTGACCCAAGACATGATTCGGAGCTGATGCATCTAATGCTATAAGTTCAGGGTGCCGCACTGTCGAAAGTGTTCGGACTTCTCACGCCGTATTATGGGGTATGCTTAAGCCCCTGGCGTATTGGCCATACCAGAGTGTACGGGTGCTAAATGTCATGAATGAACATATATATAAAAAGGAATAGAGAATGCTGTAATAGTCTAGTGATATGCATTGTTTATTCAAAAAGGTGCGTCGAAGCAGAATGATACAAGTAGTGCGATAAGCAAAAAGTAGGACTATTTGACATGTCCCCTCCAAGGGCAAGCTGAGGAATGGTATTTAAAGCAGGTATTTCACCCGTTATCAGAGACCACCTGGGAGTTCCATTGTGTGACGTAGCTTTCTGCCTCCTTGGTTGTTGTATCGTGTGTCCGGCAATTGTATTGCCGGATGGGGTTTCCAGAGAGTAAAGTCCTGAAAGAGAAAAAAATAACAAAGCGGGAAGCCCCTAGTGCGGTTGAGCCGCGTTTTGGGGCGTGCCGTAGTCGTGCCCCTCCCCCCATCTATGCCCATGGTATTTTCAATGCGTAATTATGTACGCATGGCACAGATTTCGCCGTTTGGCTAGGACTGGGGTGGGGGCCGCATTGCTATGCGAGCTCGGAACGTGCCAGCCAGTCTTGTTGCAGATTACTCTGGGCGCGCTTGACGGTGTCCGAGTGTTTAATCACCGAACTGGTGGATTGCCTTCAGAGGCTGCTTTGTGCTTTTGCTGCGAGGGCCGCAATGTGCTCCTCCGTGCGGAGAGAGCGCTCTGTGTTTCCATTGACTGTGATGACCCCCCAAGGTCCTGGCATCTTGAGCTTGAGGTATGCATAATGCGGTACCACATTGAATCTCGCAAATGCGGTTCGCCCGAGCAGTGCATGATAGCCACTGCGGAACGGGACTATATCAAAGATTAACTCCTCGCTTCGGAAGTTATCCGGGGATCCGAAGACCACTTCCAGTGTGACTGAGCCTGTGCAATGGGCCTCTACACCTGGTATGACTCCTTTGAAGGTCGTTTTTGTGGGTTTGATCCTTGAGGGGTCTATACCCATTTTGCGCACTATGTCTGATACGTCTCCAACGTATCTATAATTTTTGATTGCTCCATGCTATATTATCTACTGTTTTGGACTATATTGGGCTTTATTTTCCACTTTTATATTATTTTTGGGACTAACCTATTAACTGGAGGCCCAACCCAGAATTGCTGTTTTTTTGCCTATTTCAGTGTTTCGGAGAAATAGAATATCAAACGGAGTCCAAACGGAATAAAATCTTCGGGAACGTGATTTTCTCACCGAACGTGATCCAGGAGACTTGGACCCTACTCCAAGGAGTCAAAGAGGAGGTCACGAGGGTGGGGCGCGCCCCCTGCCTCATGGGCCCCTCGATGCTCCACCGACGTACTCCTTCCTCCTATATATACCTACGTACCCAAACGATCAGAACAGGAGCCAAAAACCTAATTCCACCGCCGCAACTTTCTGTATCCACGAGATCCCATCTTGGGGCCTGTTCTGGAGCTCCGCCGGAAGAGGGCCGTCATCACAGAGGGCTTCTACATCATCCTAGCCCCTCCGATGAAGTGTGAGTAGTTTACCTCAGACCTTCGGGTCCATAGTTAGTAGCTAGATGGCTTCTTCTCTCTCTTTGAATCTCAATACAAAGTTCTCCCCCTCTCTTGTGGAGATCTATTCGATGTAATCTTCTTTTTGCGGTGTGTTTGTTGAGACCGATGAATTGTTGGTTTATGATCAAGTCTATCTATGAATAATATTTGAATCTTCTCTGAATTCTTTTATGTATGATTGGTTATCTTTGCAAGTCTCTTCGAATTATCCGTTTGGTTTGGCCAACTAGATTGGTAGTTCTTGCCATGGAAGAAGTGCTTAGCTGTGGGTTCGATCTTGCGGTGTCCTTTCCCAGTTACAGAAGGGGCAGCAAGGCACGTATTGTATCATTGCCATCGAGGATAACAAGATGGGGTTTATTTCATATTGCATGAATTTATCTCTCTACATCATGTCATCTTGCTTAAGGCGTTACTCTGTTTTTAACTTAATACTCTAGATGCATGCTGGATAGCGGTCGAAGAGTGGAGTAATAGTAGTAGATGCAGAATCGTTTTGGTCTACTTGTCACGGACTTGATGCCTATATACATGATCATGCCTAGATATTCTCATAACTATTCTCAATTCTATCAATTGCTCAACAATAATTTGTTCACCCACCGTAGAATACTTATGCTCTTGAGAGAAGCCACTACTGAAACCTATGGCCCCCGGGTCTATTCTCATCATATCAATCTCCATTACTTTAATCTTGCTTTGCTTTTTTTACTTTGCCTTTACTTTTTACTTTGCATCTTTATACCAAAAATATTATATCTATCAGATCTCACTCTCGTAAGTGACCGTGAAGGGATTGACAACCCCTAATCACGTTGGTTGCGAGTAGCTATTGTTTTGTGCAGGTACGAGGGACTTGAGCGTGGCCTCCTACTGGATTGATACCTTGGTTCTCAAAAACTGAGGGAAATACTTACGCTACTCTGCTGCATCATCCCTTCCTCTTCGGGGAAAACCAACAAAAGCTCAAGACGCAACAGTGTCCTGATAAAGCAGGTTTAGGCTGCTGCCGCCGTCCATAAGGACTCGAGTGAGGTGAAATCCGTCGATGATTGGGTCTAGGCCCAGTGCGGCGAATCCGCCATGACGGATACTAGTGGGGTGGTCCCTACAATCGAAGGTGATCGGACAGGAGGACCATGGGTTGAACTTTGGGGCGACTGGCTCCAACGCATATACGTCCCTTAGAGCACGCTTCCGCTCCCTCTTGGGGATGTGGGTTGCGTATATCATGTTCACCGTCCGCACTTGTGGGGGGAACCTCTTCTGTCCTCGGTGTTCGGCGGCCGGGGCTCCTCCTCGTCATCGCTATGTAACCCCTTATCTTTTTTTTTGGCATTTAACTTGTCGGCCTACTTGAACACCCAACATTCCCTGTTGGTGTCATTGGCTGGCTTGTCGGGGGTGCCGTGTATTAGACACGAGCGATTGAGTATACGGTCCAAACTGGACGGGCCCGGAGTGCTTCTTTTGAATGGCTTTTTCCGCTGACCGGGTTTAGAGCCTCTGAATCCGGCATTGACTACCGTATCATCGGTATTGTCGCTGTTGATGCAGCGTTTGTGTTTGTTGCGACGTGACCTGCCATTGCTATCCTTGGTATCTGATGTACCATAGTTCTTTGACATGTTATTGCTGCGAGCCAACCAGCTGTCCTCTCCCACGCAAAAGCGGGTCATGAGTGTCGTGAGGGCTGCCATAGATTTCGGCTTTTCCTGGCCAAGGTGCCGAGTGAGCCACTCGTCGCGGATGTTGTGCTTAAAAGCTGCTAGGGCCTCTACATCCGGACAGTCGACGATTTGATTTTTATTTGTCAGGAACCGTGTCCAGAATTGCCTGGTCGATTCCTCTGGCTGTTGAATTACGTGGCTCAAGTCATCGGCATCTGGTGGTCGCACGTAAGTGCCCAGGAAGTTGTCGAGGAATGCGGCTTCCAGATCTTCCCAACAGCCAATGGATTCTGCTGGCAAGCTGTTGAGCCAATGCCGAGCTGGTCTTTTGAGTTTGAGTGGGAGGTATTTGATGGCGTGTAGATCGTCACCTCGGGCCATGTGGATGTGCAGGAGGAAATCCTCGATCCATACCACAGGATCTGTTGTACCATCGTATGATTCAATATTTATGGGTTTGAAACCCTCTGGGATTTGGTGATCCCTTTCTTCGTCTGTGAAGCATAGGGGGTGTGCGGCGCCTCTGTACTGAGCTATATCGCGACGCAGCTCAAATGAGTCTTGTCCGCTGTGTTCGGCCCGGCCAAATTTACTTTTACTGTATCCGGCATGACGGTTATCGTCTCACATAGTGGCGCGCCCTCGTGATCCGTAGATCAATCTTGCATGTTTTGCTTTGTCCTCCAATACGTCTCGCAGGTCTAGCGTGTTTCCCCGTGCCTTGACATTTTTATTTGAGTGGCATCGGGGTGTGGGCTGAGCTTTTGGCTGAAATGCCTCTTTGTCGCGGCCACGAGGTGGCCGATCAGCCGCGTCATACGCTGGAGATGTAGGTTTTAATGCTTCCTCCTCCAGTCGGGGTAGCAACCTGCACTTTGGGTAACTCTCGGAGGGGCGTTCGAGTTCATATTCCTCGGCCGCAAGGACTTCAGTCCATCTGTCAGCTAGCAAATCTTGATCAGCTCGAAGCTGCTGTTGCTTTTTCTTAAGGCTATTTGCCGTGGCTATAAGCGGGCGCTTGAAGCGCTCTTGCTCGACAGGATCCTCAGGCACGACAAATTCGTCATCGTTGAGGCTTGCGTCGTCTTCGAAGGGAGGCATGCAATTATCATCCTCTGCCTCTCCATCTGCCGCTATCTTGGGAGGGCTGGCTTCTCCATCCTACTACTCTGAATCTTCTTGGAGGGGATTGTCGTCATTTTCGGCACTGTCCGGAGTGCTATTATCTCCTGTGCCGGTATCACCGCTTTTGCCTTGGCGAGACTTAGAGCGGCGCCGCTGACGTCAGCGCTTGGGTTGCTTCTTGGAGGGGTCATCCTCCGCTGTCCCGTCGCCATTGCCTTCTTTGGGTGTGTCCACCATATATTTATATATATATATATATATCATATGATGAGGTGGCTGTCCAGTGCCCTGTGGGCAGTGGTTCTTGTTTGTCTCCTGCATCGTCGTCCATACCGTTGATGTCTTCGGAATCGAAGTCGAGCATGTCGGTCAAATTGTCGACAGTGGCTACTAAGTGGGTATTGGGTGGGCGGCGAAGTTCTTCCTCATCCTCATCCCAATCCTGCCGGACATAGTTCGGCCAGGACTCTCCTGACAAGGAGAGAGACCTTAGTGAGTTCAGTATGTCGCTGAAGGGCGAGTGCTGAAAGATATCCATGGAGGTGAACTCCATGATCAGCGCCTAGTTGGATTCGATAGGCATGGGCGCAGGCGGTTCGGAGTCCGTGGCCGGGGAAGAATCCGGCAGTTTGGCGTCACGGCTCTCGTGAAGGGTAAGGTTAATACTCGGCTCGATCGCCGCTGAGAATGCGGCCTCCATGGCGGGGTCTATCCACCCGTCCATGGATGGCACAATTGGCTCCAAATTGAGGGTCGGAGCGGTTGCCACTGCGGTCTCCTGAACACTCTCCGATGGTAGAGCTAAATCATGCTCATCGTGACCGTGCGGCGCACTCGGCAGGGGCTCGAATCCGTCGAAGATCAAGTCTCCGCGGATGTCGGCCGTGTAGTTTAAGCTTCCAAACCTGACCTGGTGGCCAGGGGTGTAACTCTCGATTTGCTCTAGATGGCCAAGCGAGTTTCCCCATAATGCGAAGCCGCCGAATACGAAGATCTTGTCGGATTTCGGGTTCCGGCAGACCCTTAAGGTTCGAACACTGGGGTGCGCGCGGAGATTACGCCTTCTACCTCTTTGTCTCGCAAAGATCTAGACTACTGAAAGAACTGCACAAGAGACACAAGGTTTATACTAGTTCGGGCCACCGTTGTGGTGTAATACCCTACTCCAGTGTGTGGTGGGTGGATTGCCTCTTGGGGCTGATTGTGATGAATAATACAAGGAAGAACAGCCTCGCGAGGGTCTGTTCTTGGCTGGGGTGATGAACTGCTGGGGGGAGTTCAGCCACCTCTCTCTTTCTCTCTCTCTCTCTCACTCTTACTTGCCTGCTAACCGAACGAACGAATGAACCGAGCCGAAAGACCGAACCCCTTGCTACGTGGGCGGTTGGTCCTATTTATAGGGGCCCTGGTCCTCTTCCCAAATATCGAGCGGGAAGGGAGCCAACAATGGTGGGCTAATTGGAAGGGGGACAACAAATATCAACTATCCCGACAAAAGCAGTCTTCGCCTGCGCAAAGCTCTGGTGATGACGCCGTCCTGGGCTCCACGGTGACCTCCATCTCGTAGTCCTCCTAGTCTTGGTCTCGTTGCACCGAAACGGCAACCTTTGCCTGATGCCTCGGTACTCTGCGGCTGCGCTTGCCCCCTTTGCACCAAAGAGGAAAGGAGGACGCTGCGCGGGCTGGCACCCACCTGGCGCCCTTAGTCGTCATGGCTTGCGTCACGAGCACCTCGCGAGGTACCCCGCCTCGATCTCTCCGCCTCCTCGCGAGCCAGCCTGACGAGGCCGTGCCTGAGGAAGCTCCGTGTCGTCCGCCTCGCGAGGCTTGGCACCTCGCAAGGGTCTTGAGTCTTGTGTTGATGAAGATGGGCCGTGCTGGGCCTCCTTTGAGCCACGCCGCAGGCCACAGGCAGGCAAGTCTGGGGACCCCGTTCCCAGAACACCGACAGTAGCCCCCGGGCCCAAGGCGTGCCCGGACTTGGCCGTGCCGAGAGGCGAAAGGGCAAGGGCGAAGCGCCGCGGGCCCTAACAGCCTGCGGCCTCGGGTGCCGCGTGGCGGTTGATTGGACACAAGTGCTCCAGCAACCGCGCAGGTTGATAAAGGAGCGGCATCTGCCCAGACTTTGCCTTTTGCTTTCTCCGGTTGCTGCTCAGATCCCCTTTCTTGCGCCTCCCCTTTCTTCCTCCAAACTTCCAGATCTACTCCGGCTGCGTGACCTAGGAAGCCATGGCGCCTCGTCAGCTTCCGGCCGAAGCTTGGTACTCACCTGCTCTGGACTTGCTGAACGTGTCCAAGGCTGGCCTTGCCCGGCTGCCACAGATGGTGGCGGCGCAGGGCATCAATGGGGCGCAGGTGTTCAAGGCCGGCTCCGCCACCCCTGAGGGCCGAGGGAGCACCTTTTATCCTCTCTTTGTGAGCTCCATTAGTGTGGGCCTGGTGCCTCCCTTCTCCGAGTTCTTCTTCTCTGTCCTCCGCCATTACAACTTGCAGGCTCTGCATCTCCACCCCAACTCCGTCCTTCTTCTGGGGATCTTCGCTTACTACTACGAGGCCCACGTAGGGGTGCAGCCTTCATTGGCCTTGCTATGCCACTACTTCTCCCTCCGGGTCTCTGGCGGTTCTCCTTCCGCGTGCGCGGGCTTTGTCGCGTACGGTGGCTCCATTGCCATCTCGAATCCCGGGAAGAGGATTGACGGCTTCAGGAGAAAGTGGGTCTTGGTAGATGCCGGGCACGTCCATCCTAGGCTGATCTTGCCCGCGGAGCAGCCCGCGAGCTCCGGTGACTGGGGCCGAGCGGAGCTCACGGACCCCCGCACGAAACTGGTGTTGGAGAAGATGGACATGGACCTGAGGCCGGCCAGCACGGCGGCGGCGAAGTTGACCAGTGCGTTGCTGCTGAGGGAGTTCCTAGAGCACCAGCTGGCTCCACTCCGGTAGTACTCACCTCCGATGTGGAGGCCTCATCCGAGTCCCGCGGCCTTGAGCGACGAAGATTTGGCCGCGGTCCTCCAATCTCTGGTCGGGGCGAGGTGGCAAGGTTGGAGGGCGCTCCCAAGCCCTTGTTCCTTTGCGACGACTGGGAGCAGGTGGTGAAGTCCATGCCCATTTTTAACGGGGACGGGCTCGTGCCCGTGGCGGCTTCCGAGGGACTGGTGGACGTGCCTTCCGGCGACTCCAGCAAGGAGGAGGACGAAGAGGAGCGGGGAAAGGGGCCCGACTCCGAGGCGACCGATGGAGAATCGAGGGCTCCCCTCCCCCGGTGCAGGCCCCGCATTCTCCACCTTTCTTCGAGCGATGATGACGAGGATGGAGACGAGCAGGTCGGCGGGAGCTTGCCCCTAATCCCGAAGAAGGACAGGACCGGGCTGAACTCCCGCGGGTCCGCCCCTGCCCCGGGGCAGTCTGCAGGCGCGCCTTTTGCTTCCGAGGTTGACCCTTCCAGCCGGCTGTCGGACTTCAAGTTTGGCCGAAGGCTGCCCGAGCTCACCGACGATGACCCGTAAGTGCTTGACCCTTGTCTTTATTTCTTGTTCCGCTACCGAGGCTTGACGTTCACATCTCTTGAATAGGCTGGAGCCCACGGCGAAGAAGCTGTAGGGGGCTCCTGAGGCTCCATCCACGGCAGCGCCTCCGCCTGTGGAGGAGGGTGACCGCGGCGCTGGATTCTCCTGCTCGGTCGGCCTCACGAGGCCTGGTCGAGCTGGCTGGGGTGAGCTCAGCCCCCATGGCCCAAGTGACTCCTGTGGTCCCTTTGCCCACTGCCGCCACCACAGCCGTTGGGGCGCAGCAGGCTCCGCCTCAGGACGCTGTGGTCTTGCCGTCGCCGCCTTCTTCCTCCGTTCCGCCGACTGTTGTTTCTCCAACTCCTCCTGCCATCCTGGAGCGTGCTGTTGCTGGACTGGACCGGCTGCGGCAGGATCTTCTGGGCGCCGACCCTCGCCTAGTGGCCGAGCGCTTGGAGATGGCTTCAGGATGGATTCGCTTCGACGCCTCGATCCGGGCGGCGCTGGTTCAAGCCTCGACGGCCTGCGACGAGGATAGGCAGGCCATCCTTAAGACGAAGGCTGCTCGTGATGCAACCCTGGGGGAGGTCGTTGAAGTCCGCGATTGTTGCAAGGCGCTGGAGGACGAGCTGCAAGGCCTGCGGGACCAGCTCGCGAAGGAGGTTCGTCTTCGCCAGGAGCAAGAAGAAGGCATGAAGGCTCGTGAGGCGGCCATCGAGGGCCGGGAGGCCAAGCTCAAGAAGCGCCGCGACCGCCTAGGTGCGCTGGGGAAGGAGCTGGAGGCGACGAAGGTTGAGCTGGACAGCAAGGCCAAGGTTCTTGCCGAGGATCGCGTGGCCTTCGCAGACATGGAGAAGAAGGCTCGTGCTTCGCTGAAGATGCTCTACGCCAGTGGCCTGGAGAGCCCGCTGGCCGGCGCCGAGGACGGCCCCGCCAAGCTACTTCCCTTCCTGGTTCGTGCTCTTGAGGATGTCACCCTTGGCCTTGGCCCCACAACCGAGGCCGAGGCGCGTGTCCTGTCTTCTGCTACGCTGACGCGGGTCTTCACCCACATCTACCTTCGCGACCCCAGCGCCAACCTCGACAGCCTGTTGGAGCCAGTAAGCGGCGAGGGTGCTGCCACCGCTGCCGAGTCCATGAAGGGTCGCGCGGAGGCTCTGCTGGGGAAGTTCCGGGCCTTTAGTACCAAGTCGAAGCAGGATGCTTCCGGTCCTGCTGCTCCATGAGGCGGGGCCACCCGTGCTGCTCCACCGCCGCCAAGTGACTTCGCTACTGCTCCTGTCCTGCTTTTTATTCCTGCACATGCATCATGCCTCGGGGAGGCGTTTAAACTCGCGTTTGGTATTGAGAAGACATTATGGACTGTAATATTTGCTTTTAAGTTCCTTGAATTTTATGCTTTCCTTCCCTACTTGCTTGTGTTCTACGCTGGTAGAGCCCGGCCCCGCGCGTACCTCACCCAGCATTAGCCCCGACCGAAAACCAGGATGGGACCAAAGGAGTGAGGGGCTACGGAGCCAGTTAGGCTCGAGAGTTGCGATGCTCAGGAGTCCCCCTTGGCGCACGAACAACAAGTAGGGAGGTGTGATGTAGGTGAATCTTCCGTTTTACGTCTGCAGAGCCCGACTCCGCACGTACCTCACCCAGCATTAGCTCCGACCGGAAACCAGGACGGGACCAAAGGAGTGAGGGGCTATGGAGCCAGTTAGGCTCCTGAGTTGCGATGCTCAGGAGTCCCCCTTGACGCGCAAACAACAAGTGATGAGGTGAGATGCGAGTGGGACCACCGTTCTACGTCTGCAGAGCCCGGCCCGCGCGTGCCTCACCCATCATAGCCTTTCGGAACTAAGGAGTGAGGGGCTACGGGACCAGTTAGGCCCCGAATCGCGATGGTCAGGGGTCCCCCTTAACGCTCAAACGGCCTTCATACCTTGGCTCCGCTTGGGGAGAGACGCGCGACGAACCAGGCCCGAGGGGCCTGGCTGGGTGGTGTACGTCCGGGCATGACCCAGGCGCAGCCCCCCGTGCCCAGCCCCCTCGCGCGGCGTCCCGAGGGGAGGCGTTGTGATGAGGCTAGACATTGAGCCCTGGGCTCCTTGAGGTTGATGCGGCCCGGGGGCCACCCTCAGTTGTTTATCACGAGCGCGGAGCATAGCGCTTCCGCATGTGTACGGGCATAGCCGCTCCTCGGCAGTGTCGTCAGCCAGCGCGGAGCATGGTGCTTCCACTGGTATGTGGGAGGGGGCTCCCCTCCGGGAGGAGCCCCCGGGGCGTGTACAGCCCCGCCCTGACACGTGGCCGGCATGGTAGGGCTAGGTGAGGTGTATCTGGGCACCCGTGAGCCAGCGCAGGACTCACGGGGCCCTACCTCTAGGCGGGTTGCGCCTGGCACTGGGCCTTATCTTGTGTTGTGTTCCTGCAAACTTGGTTAGATGCCGGCACTCTACGTCCTCGGGTCCCGGCCCTCGAGCTTGTCTCAGCCGTCGCTGGTATGCCAGGTCGCGATGCCGTGGGCATAGCCAGAGGGTGAGGGCTGGAGAGCCAGTAAGAGCCCTAAGTCGCGATGCTCAGGTACCCCCCCTTTAACGTGCAAGTGGTCGACATGGAGAAGAAAAGGTGCCATGGAAAGGCATCAAGTAATCAAGCATGATGGGCGAATGTGTAGCCGGAAATAAACGCAAGGGAGATACAAGCCGTTGGGCCTGGCCCGAGCAACTTGGGGATGATGCAGCCCAAGGGCGCCCCCAACAAAGCAAGCTAACGACATGAAAATGAAAAGGGATACTTACCGCAGGGACGGACCCACGCGGCCTGGGAACGATGCAGCCCTGGGAGGGCGCTCCCAGCTGGAAATGAAACCTGTAAGATGTCACCTGAGGGTGTCAAGGGCAAAGGGATGTTGGTACAGCAGACTCGGTAGGTTGCGGAGGCCTATCCTCACGAGCCCCCAGGCCCAGGGGCCTTGGGAGGCTCTGGAGGCACTGGTAGCTCTTTGCGAATCATCTCCCTCTCCGCCAAGGCCGCGGAACGCCTATCTTCTTGAGCCTCCATGATGCCCCTCATGAGGCGCTGGCGCGTAGCAACCGTGCTCGGCAAGCCGTAAGGCATGCGAACGTAGCTGTGGGGCGGACCCCCGTAGCGCCCCACTCGTGAGGGCCAGAGGCGCTCCGTCGTAGCAACTTGGTTGAGCCCTGGTATGTCGATGCAGACGCGCAGCCCACCATCCTCGCCTGGATGGGGAGCCACAGCCGGTAGACGGCGGCATCCTCTCATGATCCTTGATTCCTGTAGTTCTTGAATGGCCTTGTCGACGAACTCCTGTGGGTCTGACCTTCCTTGCCTTGCTCCTTCTTGAGGGAAACGTGCTTCGAAACACGCCTCCATGTGGTGCCCAAGCGCCTCCCTCGTGACCCTGGCCAGGTCAGTGGCCCTCCAGGGGAGAGCCCCCGAGCCCTGCCTGAGGAGGGCGCTGGTCGCGCTTTCCTATGCGATGGAAGGAGGTTCCCCTTGGGCAGACACGAGCCCTCAGGGGCCTGCCTCCCGAGGGGCCGGTCCGGACGATGTCTTCTTCTTCTTGGGGGTGGTCTCAGGAAGCCTCCTGCTTCCGCGATCCGGGTCTTCAAGTGACGCGGCCTGAAAGGCTCGCTCCAGGGAACACATTGCATCCTTCTCTTCACAGGGCACCGTGATGACTCCGCCACTTCCTGGCATCTTGAGAACTTGGCTAGCGCTAGGTACCCGAGGATGGTGTTGTACGGCAGGCGGATGTGGGCGACGTCGAAGTCGATGAGCTCGGTGCGGTAGTTGTCACGTGCCCCGAAGGTGACAGGGACGCGGACCTACCCAATCGGGACCGTGGAGCCGTTGGTGATTTCAGAGAAGGGCTTGGTTGGCTGAAGCTGGTCGTAGGGCACTTGGAGATTGTTGAACGTTTCCACGAACAGGACATTGAGCCCTGCCCCACCATCGATGAGGGTCTTGGTGACTAGTACATTGCTGATGACTGGGGAGCAAAGCATCGGGAGGACTCCAGCTGTGGCCGCACACTTGAGTTGATCCGCTGAGCTGAATATGATGGCACATGCCGACCACCTGAGAGGGTGCGTTGCCTCAAGCCTGGGGAGGACTGCGTTCACTTTGTGGGCAAACTGCTTGAAGATGCATTGGGAGGCTGGGGCTTGAGCTCCGCCTAGGATGCAGGCGACTGCGCGTGGCTCCTGGAAGCCCCCAGCCCCCTCATCTTGATGGCGGTCCTCGTTTCTCCTTGGCTGAGGCGGCAGTGGAGGGAGGCCTGCGTTGCCCTGTGGGCGATCCTCACGAGGCTGATCCCTCCAGTCCCCCTCGCGAGGCAGGTCTCGCCAGCGATCCTCGCGAGGTTGATCGCGCCACCCTTGGCGCGGGCCGCGGTCTTCCCAGCGTCCTGCGTTTCTTCCTCCTCCTCGGCCGTAGCCCCGATTGGCGCGGCCGAGACGACGGCCGATCCTTCCTTCTCGAATGACGCGGAGTTCTTGGCATTCGTTGGTGTTGTGGGTGTGGAGGTCGTGGTACACACAGTACCGGCTGCCCCTGGAGGACTCAGGCAGATCCTTGCCCCGCTTGGTGTCTGGTTCTGCCGCAAGCACGGCAGCCCCCTTGCGCTTCACGTCCTTGGCCTTGGGCTTCTTCTCCTCTGGGTCTACAGCAGGCAGCTCGAGGAGGGAGAGGCGTCCCTCCTCAGCCCTGGCGCACTTGGTCGCCAAGTTGAACAGCTCCAGGGAGGTGCACAGGTCTTCATGCATCGCCAGCCCCTCCTTCATCTTGACGTCATGCACACCATCGGAGAAGGCCGAGATGATGGCCTCCTCGGAGACCTTGGGGATCTTGAGGCGCGCGTTGTTGAAGCGATGGATGTACTTTTGTAGGGTCTCTCCAGGTTGTTGCTTGATGCGGCGCATGTTGCTCACGGCGGGTGGCCGGACGCGGGTACCTTGGAAGTTGGCGATGAAGTGGGTGCACATCTGGTCCCAGGAAGAGATCGTGCCTGGAGCCAGATTCAGGAGCCAAGTGCGAGCTCCTTCCTTGAGCGCCATGGGGAACCAGTTCGCCATGACCTTTTCGTCCCCGCTAGCAGCCTCGATGCCCAGCTCATAGAGCTGGAGGAACTCTGCAGGGTCAATCATGCCATCGTAACGAGGAGGCATGTCTGGCTTGAACTTGCCGGGCCACACGATGCTACGCAGCTCAGTGGTGTAGGCACGGCTGCCTGCGGTGGCCACGAAAGGCTTTGGCTGGTGGAGAGCTTGGTCTTGAGGGTCCCCACGCGCTGCAGCTAGGAGCAGTGCGGGGTCTTGGCGTGCCGGAGCTGGGAGCGCCCGGGCAGCTCCTTGCGGGCGTGGGATTTCTTGGCAGCTCCGTTCTTGCTGCGCTGGCACCTGACGGAGCGGGTTCCGCCCAGGGGCCACGCGCCTTGGAGCCATGGCGTCTTCTTGGAGAGGAGGTGGCTAGTACGCCTCCGGAGCTTCGTTGCCCGCGCGGGTCGGGGTGTGGCGCAGTAGAACAGACGGCACGGGAGAGCCCCCTGCGGCGCGGACAAGCTCGGCGACGCGGTCGAGCTACTCTTCGTAGACGTCGTCGACAGGACGGTAGCGCAGGAGCTTGTTTGTCGCGAGGAGCGCAGCTCGAGCCTCCAAGGGTGCGCGGAGTGCACGGGACGAAGAACCAGCTGGTGCGAGCGATGGAGTAGCAGTGCGGCAGTCTTGCCGCACGGACGGATGCTGAGACGACGCTTGCTGCTCGCCCCCCGCCGGGCCGTTGGCGGCGTTGACGGCGGGCGACGGGGAGCGACGAGGACGTCCGTCGACGGGCGCCGTCTGGGCGACGCAGGAAGCGATGGCGGCCCAGCGCTCGGCGCGGGCCCGACGAGCGTCGGACATGGATGCGACGGTCGGAGGAGAACGGGGCGGTGAACGACGAATTCCGGTGCACCCCTACCTGGCGCGCCAAATGTCGGATTTCGGGTTCCAGCAGACCCTTAAGGTTCGAACACTGGGGTGCGCGCAGAGATTATGCCTTCTACCTCTCCGTCTCGCAAAGATCTAGACTACTGAAAGAACTGCACAAGAGACACAAGGTTTATACTGGTTCGGGCCACCGTTGTGGTGTAATACCCTACTCGAGTGTGTGGTGGGTGGATTGCCTCTTGGGGCTGATGGTGATGAATAATACAAGGAAGAACAGCCTCGCGAGGGTCTGTTCTTGGCTGGGGTGATGAACTGCTGGGGGAGTTCAGCCACCTCTCTCTTTCTTTCTCTCTCTCTCTCTCTCTCACTCTTACTTGCCTACTAACCGAACGAACGAACGAACCGAGCCGAAAGACCGAACCCCTTGCTACGTGGGTGGCTGGTCCTATTTATAGGGGCCCTGGTCCTCTTCCCAAATATCGAGCGGGAAGGGAGCCAACAATGGCGGGCTAATTTGAAGGGGGACAGCAAGTATCAACTATCCTGACAAAAGCAGTCTTCGCCTGCGCAGAGCTCTAGTGATGACGCCGTCCTGGGCTCCACGGTGACCTCCGTCTCGTAGTCCTCCTGGTCTTGATCTCGTTGCACCGAAATGGCAACCTTTGCCTGATGCCTCGGTACTCCGCGGCTGCGCTTGCCCCCTTTGCACCAAAGAGGAAAGGAGGACGCTGGGCGGGCTGGCACCCGCCTGGCGCCCTGAGTCGTCATGGCTTGCGTCACGAGCACCTCGCGAGGTACCCTGCCTCGATCTCTCCGCCTCCTCACGAGCCAGCCTGACGAAGCCGTGCCTGAGGAAGCTCCGTGTCGTCCGCCTCACGAGGCTTGGCCCCTTGCGAGGGTCTTGAGTCTTGTGTTGATGAAGATGGGCTGTGCCGGGCCTCCTTTGAGCCACGCCGCAGGCCGCAGGCAGGCAAGTCTGGGGACCCCCGTTCCCAGAACACCGACAGATCTACGGGGAGAAAAGTCTCACCCTGGACTGCATTGCTATCAATGATCGAAGGAGCCATCAAGCCCGACGATGACGACACAGAGGAACCGGCGGATCTCGGGTAGGGGGTCCCAAACTGTGCGTCTAGGCGGATGGTAACAGGAGACGGGGGACACGATGTTTTTACCTAGGTTCGGGCCCTCTTGATGGAGGTAAAACCCTACTCCTTCTTGATTGATCTTGATGATATGAGTACTACAAGAGTTGATCTACCACGAGATCGAAGATGCTAAACCCTAGAAGCTAGCCTATGGTATGATTGTTGTTCTTGGTCCTACAGACTAAACCCTCCGGTTTATATAGACACCGGATGGGGCTAGGGTTACACGTAGTTGGTTACAAGGAAGGAGATCTACATATCCATATTGCCAAGCTTGCCTTCCACGCCAAGGAGAGTCCCATCCGGACACGGGATGAAGTCTTCAATCCTATATCTTCATAGTCCAACAGTCCGGCCAAAGGATATAATCTGGCTGTCTGGATACCCCCTAATCCAGGACTCCCTCAAGGAGCTAAAGGTAGAACGAACATTCCCTCGAGTTCTATCGACCATCGATAGAACTCTACACACACTTGACATTTACTTTACGGAAAACACATATGAAACTATTTTTCAAGAATAAAACTATGAGTACTTTGCGAGAATAAAACTACGAGTAAATTGAAAGGTAAAAAAGTGGATAACTTTTTTCAACAAGAAATTCATTTGTCCCTAGGCAATCGATAACAAGTACCAGTAATCATTCTTGCAATTTTATATGAGGGAGAGGCATGAGCTAACATACTTCCTCTACTTGGATCATATGCACTTATGATTGGACCCCTAGCAAGCATCTACGACTACTAAAGATCATTAAGGTCATGAAACCCAACCATATCATTAAGTATCAAGTCCTCTTTACTCCCATACGCCATAACCCACTCACTCGGGTTTAAGCTTCTGTCACTCTCGCAACCCACCATAAGCGAACCATGGACATATTGCAACACCCTACAGTGGGGGCCCTCACATTTGCATGAGACGGAGGGCACCGTAGGACAACACCATAAATAAAATATACAATCATACCAACCAAGATCACGATTAACCCACAGGACAAAACTGATCTACTCAAACATCATAGGATAACCATAGATCATTGGGAAATAATATATGGAGTTGAGCACCATATTTAAGTAGATATTACAGCGGGGAGAAGGGAGGTTACACCGCTGCATAGAGAGGGAGAGAGTTGGTGTTGATGGTAGCAAGATTGTTGATGTAGATCGCCATCACGATCCTAGCCCCGGCGGCACTCCGGCGCCACAGGGAGAGAGGGGGAGAGATCCCCCCTCCTTATTCTTCTTCCTTGGCCTCCCCCCTAGATGGGAGGAGAGTTCCCCCTCTGGTCCATGGTCTCCATGGCGACAGAGGGGCGGGAGCCCCTCTGAGATTGGATCTCCCTCTCTGTTCTCTTCTGTTTCATGTTCCCCAGATCTGGCCCTTCACGGTTTCTTAAATTCACAGAGATCCGTAACTCCGATTGCGCTAAAAAATTTACACGATTTTTTCCATAAATTATCTTTCTTGCACCAGAAGAAGGGCCCCAACCGACTTACGAGGAGGGCATAAGACACCTGGGCGCGCCTGGCACACCCTGGCGCGCCCTGGTGTATCTTGTGGGCTGTGGGCCCCCGTTTGCATTGATTCCACCTCCCAAAAATCACATATATTCCAAAATAATTATCCGTACATTTTTGTCATGTTTGGACTTCGTTTGATATGGATTTTCTACAAAACAAAAAACATGCAACAAACAAGAACATGCACTAGGCACTGGATCAATATGTTAGTCCAAATAAATCATATAAAATTTTGCCAAAAGTGTATAAAAGTTGTATAATATTGGCATGAAACAATCACAAATTATAGATACGACGAAGATGTATCAGCATCCCCAAGCTTAATTCCTGCTAGTCCTCGAGTAGGTAAATGATAAAAAGATAATTTTTGATGTGGAATGATACCTAGCATAAACTTGATCATATCTCTAGTCGTAGCATGAATATTAAGACACGAGTGATTCAAAGCAATAGTCTATAATTTGACATAAAGACATCAATGCTCAGGCATCTCAACAAATAATCGTGTCTTTCAAAATACTAGCACATATACCCATGCGTTACAACGGGGAAAATTAATGTTTTGCACAAGCATAATGTCCCACAGCATCGGATTCATTGTGATGAACATGTTGCAATGCAGCATCGTCCTTCTACAAAATGAACAAAAAAAATACGTCGCAATTTAGTCGTGTTCACATTTTCTTTGCGAGGCGTAATGTCCCATTGATTTCATTTAAATACAATCCTTTTTAATGACATTTAAGTATGATCCTTTCATTAATTACCATGAAGTCCTCACCCGTTTTAGTCAGGAATCAAATCCTTCCTTTTCTAATTTAGTAGCCCAACACATTAAGTCCTATAGATCCTTTCTTTTAATTATCCTATCTTTTTTATCTCAAACCCTTCATGTAGAATTTATTAAGACCACAACCTTTCTAATAGTTATTCCACCGATTTACCCATAATCCTTTCTTTAATTAGCCACATTTGTTTAAGTATTATTTAAGACCACAATCCTTCCTTTATTAGCTCATTCGCTTAATTAGCTCTCCCTAAACATGATCCTTGAACCTCACCCTTCCCCATCTACAGGAACGAAGGGCGATTTGTGTGAACCTCGGGCTCTCCACCTCGCCGTTGCCGAATCGGCGGCTCCCTCGCCCTCCGCCGGACGCTCCGGCAGCGGGAGGACGGGGGAGGCCCGATTTGCAGCGTGTACATAGTGTAGGAGTGCCTAGGGAGCCAACAGGTGGCGTCATGGAGGCGGCGGTGCGACTGGATCGGCTTTTTGCAGGTGCTGGTCTCCCCTTCGACGGTGAAGTTCTGGTGGAGCTCCGTGGTGGACGAGCTCCTTTCTTCGTGCTCGTTGCTCGGTGGAGAGGTCGTGCACGGTTCCCCCGTGCCGAAGATCAAGGGATGGCGATTCCGGCGGTTGAAGATCTGGAGAAGGAAGGCGATGTTGAGCGGTGCGACGACGATGATGGCCATGGGTGTAGGTCCTCAGGGACCGTTGATCGGAGACTTCCCGTTTTGCCTGGGGGCTGCTTCGATCCAAGGCGTCAGCGAGCAGCGGCGAACGGCGCGTCATCGGCTCGTCCACGGCGCCGGCGTAGTCGGGTTGTTGAGGGGCTTGGTTGTAATTTCCTTTTCTGTGTGGACCTTTCAGTAATTTGGCTGTTTTAATATCAACTTCTTTTCTCGCAAAAAAATAAACATGATGACTGCCACTCGTATATTTAGAGTGAGTTGGGATTAGTAAATATGAAAGGTGCATAAGTCTTTGGCTGTTACATCTAAGAGATAGACATGAGGTCTTGTGTTCAATTCCCACAATGTTGATTTATTTTGACCCAATTATTTTTCACGGTCTCTCTATGAAAGCCCATAAAAGGCCCATCAACATACAAGTAACTGGCCCATATCGCTTAACGTGTGTAAACCAAACGTAAAGGACTAAACCAAACCAAGAATACCTATTCCCTTTAATAGTAGGTATAGATCAACGCTAAAGAAAGCTATCCCTACAAAATCATATAGTCTTGTCTTGCTCTGTCTTCTTAACACAAAGTATTTATCATGCACAACCCCGATGACAAGCCAAGCAATTGGTTCATACTTTTTAACGCGCTTCAGCTTTTTCAACCCTCACGCAATACATGAGCGCAAGTCATGGATATAGCACTATAGGTGGAATAGAGTTTGATGATAGGGGTAAATATAGAGAAGACAAAAAAGTAAGAAAGTCTCACATCGTAGTGGCTAACCAACGGGCTATGGACATGCCCATCAATTGATATCAATGCGAGGAGTAGGGATTGCCATGCAACGGATGCACTAAGAGCTATAAGTGTATGCAAGCTCAATATGAAAACTAAGTGGGTGTGCATCTAATCCTCTAATGAAAAATTCCCACTAGTATATGAAAGTGACAACATAGGAGACTCTCCATATGAAAAACATGGTGCTACTTTGAAGCACAAGTGTGGAACTAGCATATGCCCCTTCTCTTTTCTTTCTTTCTTTTCTTTTTTATATTTTCTCTCTCTCATTGTACGGAGTCTCATCCTGACTTGTGGGGGAATCATAGTCTCCATCATCCTTTCCTCACTGGGGCAATGCTCTAAAAATGAATAATGATGATCATCACACTTCTATTTACTTATAACTCAATATTACAACTCAATACATATAACAAAATATGACTATATATGAATGCCTCTAGCAGTGTACTAGGATGTGCAATGATCTAGCGTAACATGTATAAAAAGTGATGAACGGTGGCTGAGCCACAACTACTATGTCAGTTGTATGATCATGCAAAGCAATATGACAATGAATGCTTAAGTCATCAAAACAGAAGTGGTGGAAGTTGCATGGCAGTATATCTTGGAATGGCTATGGAAAGGACATAATAGGTAGGTATGGTGGCTGTTTTGAGGAAGATATAATAAGGCTTATGTGTGATAGAGCATATCATATCACGGGGTTTGGATGCACCGGCGAACTTTGCACCAACTCTCGAGGTGAGAAAGGGCAATACACGGTACTATAGAGGCTATCAAATTGTGAAAAAGGTAAGAGTGCGTATAATTCATGGACTCACATTAGTCATAAAGAAATCATATACTTATTGCAAAAGTTTATTAGCCCTCGAAGCAAAGTACTACTATGCATGCCACTAGGGGGTATATTCATAGGAAAAGACCATCGCTCATCCCCGACCGCCACTCATAAGGAAGACAGCCAATAATAAATCATGCGCCAACTTCATAGCATAACGAGAGACTATACATGCATGCTTCGGGAATCACAAACCTTAACACCAATATTCTTATTAACCACAACCATTTACTAGTACCTCCCATATATTACCATCTCTATATCACAAAACTATTGCAAGGAATCAAACATATCATATTCAGTGATCCACAAGTTTTATGTAGGATTTTATGACTAACCATGCAGTTGACCAATTCCCGTTGACTCTCTAAATAGATATAAGTGAAGCATGAGAGTTTAATTCTTTCTATAAAAGATCATGCTCTAATAATTATAAGTGGATCAAAAGTGCATTCTTCAAATAACGGTTTTCTATGTGAAGAGAAACAAGCAATCCAAACTTCAAATGATATAAGTGAAGCACATGAAGTATTCTATAAAGCCACACTCAAAAGATATAAGTGAGGTAAAATGAGCATTCTATAAATCAACCATGAACTATCTCATACCAGCATGGTGCATAAAAGAAAAAAAATGAAAAATAAACACAAAAGACGCTCCAAGATTCACACATATTACATGAACGAAATGAGAACAAAAACATACCAATACTTGTTGAAGAAAGATGGGATGCCTTCCGGGGCATCGACAAGCTTAGACGCTTGAGTCTCCTTGAATATTTACTTAGGGTGCCTTGGTCATCCCCAAGCTTGAGCTCTTGCCTCTCCTCCTTCTCCTCATACCAAGGCCTCCTCGATCTTTGATCACTTCATCCACACAAAGCTCAACAGAAAACTCGGTAAGATCCGTTAGTATATTAAAGAAAATCACTACTCTAAGTACTATTGCAAATCAATTCATATTTTTTTGCATTGTAGCTACTTTAATATAACTTTTCCATGGCTTATACCACCAATAAAAATCGATAGTTTCATCAAAACAAGCAAAACAATGCATCAAAAACAAAATCTGTCTTAAATAGGACAATCTGTAGCAATCTGAACATCTACCATACTTATGGTACTCCAAATATTCTGAAAAATTAGGAAAAATAAACAATTTGTATAGAAAACTGTGCAAAAAAATTCAGAACCTTTTGACATTCTAGTAAAAAAAATGAAAATTCACGCGCTACAGACAAAGTTTTTGTTTCTGCACCACACATACCTACAAGCAATCTACTCATCCTAAAGGCAAATCTTGGCACAATAATTTTACAATACAAAGGATTTGTACAAGGGGATAATTATTTTTGCAAGAACTTTCATGAAAAATTCTACATTGTTTCCAGGAGCATGAAGACAAGTGTTCAAGGTCGACCCTCACTTCTCCAATGCATCGCCTTTCAATCGCTTTTCTTTTTGAAAAAGTTTTTAGTTTCCCCTCTATTTTTTTAAACTTTATAAAAGCACTCAATATAAATAAATGACTCTCTAAAACTTCCGGGTTGTCTCCCTGGCAGCGCTTTCTTTAAAGCCATTAAGCTAGGCATAAAGTGCTCAAGTAATGGATCCACCCGGATCGCAAGGTATATCAAAGCCAATTTTAATTAACAATGATTTGGCATTAAGTAGTGAGCAGAAAGCAACATATATCATGCAATGACGAAGTCTAACTCTCTTCCTATGCATCAGCATGTCATAAAAGAACAATTCATGCACATCAACTAAAGGCCAATGCATAGTATAAGCAATTTCTTACAATTCTATCGTGTTGGAAACATAGAGAGGCGGAGATGTAGTTCCTCTCTCATAATAATTGCAAGTAGGAGCAGCAAGCGCATGCATATTATATTCATCAAAATCACCATGTGTAACAGTAAAAGGCAACCCATCAATATAATCCTTAATAAAAGCAAACTTGTCTGGTATAGTGTAGTTGGGAGAATTTAAAAAGATAGTAGGACTATCATGTGTGGGTGCAATAGCAACAATTTCATTATTAACATAAGGAACTATAGCAAGTTCATCTTCATAAGCATAGTTCATATTGGCATCATGGACACAAGCATAGCAAGCATCAAGTTCATCAAAAAGGGATATTTCAAAAGAATCAACGGGATCATAGAAATTATCATAGCATTCATCCTTCGGTAAGAACAAAGGGATATTAAATAATGTATGGGTTGAAGAGTTACTCTCATTAGAAGGTGGGCACGGGTGATCAATCCGCTCTTCCTCTTTTTGTTCTTCGTTCTCCTCCTCATCTTTTTCATCCAATGAGCTCACAGTTTCATCAATTTCCTCTTCCATAGACTCCTGCAAAATGTTAGTCTCTTCTTGGACAGCGGAGAAGTCCTTAATATATGGTTTAATATAAGCATTAGAAGAATAATTTTCATAGCAATATTTAAGCATGGCAAAATTTCCAGATTTGTAAAGAGTAGCATCATACTTTTCAATCAAAGAAGCAACTTTGTAGGCATTGATACGTCCATTTTGCATCATGTTTTCCTACTGTTATTTATGATGTTTTTATGCATAATAATGCTTTTTGGAGTAATTATAATGCCTTTTCTCTCATAATTTGCAAGGTACACACAAAGAGGGAGAATTCCGGCAACTGGAAATCTGGACCTAGAAAAGCTACGTCAGGCTACCTATTATGCACAACTCCAAACAGGCTGAAACTTCACAGAGAATTTCTATGTAATATATGATGAATATTGGAGGAAATAAGTAACAGAGGAGGCCCACCAAGTGGGCACAACTCTCCTAGGCGCACCAGGGAGCCCATGCGCGCCCTGGTGGGTTGTGCTCACCCAGACCCACCTCTGGTGCCCATCTTCTAGTATATAAGTCATTTTGACCTAGAAAAAAAATAAGGAGAGTACTTTCGGGAAGGAGCTCCACCATCTCGAGGCGGAACTTGGGCAGGAGCATTTTTGCCCTTCGACGGAGCGATTCCGCTGGGGGAATTTCCCTCCACTACAAAAAAATACACTTCCGTGATGATACGTGTTTGTCACAGTAGGTCCCGTTTTCTGTCATGCATGTACATCCATGACAAATTTATGACACAATCAAGATAGTCATACATGTGTTGTCGTAGAAGTGTTCCATGACATTGCCAAAATTATCATCACGGAAATGCTTCCATGACGATAAATCGCGCGTCACAGAAGTGCTTTCGTCAAGGGTGACCGACACGTGGCATCCACCGTAACGGAACACGTTAAGCTATCGGGTCGGATTTTGGATCCGATAACCCGTTAACAGCCACGACCAATGCTGATTTTCCACGTGTAAAATTCTCATTGGCTGACGGATCCACGCGTCAGCTCCCCGTTAGCACAGGTGTCACTCATCCAACGGTCTAGATGGGCCTATGATATGTTGACACGTGGACCGGCCCAAAAGTGGCCCACAAAGTCTAAATGGGCCAGCCCAACTGAAGGCCCATAAGATTTAGCGGACCATAATGGGCCGGCCCAGCTAAAGGCCCACAAAATTTAGCGGACCATAATTGGCTGGCCCAGCTAAAGGCCCACACGATTTTGTAGAACATAATGGGCCGGCCCAGCTAAAGGCCCACAAGATTTTGCGGACCACAATGGGCCGGCCTAGCTAAAGGCCCACAAGATTCTACAGACCATAATGGGCCGGCCCAGCTAAAGGCCCTACATTCTCTGTCAAATCGGCCCGTCAACGGCCTATCCTAAACTTGTCATCAACGTGGCCCATGGTCACTTCTAGCCCATTAACAGTCCGCTAAGTAATTGGGCCGAATTACGGCCCGGTGTGTTTCCGGCCTGTTAAAGGTCCGGCTTCATTTGGGCCCATTTACAGGCCATCAAAACTTTCGGCCCGAAAACGACCATGAAGGATTTGGGTCATATTCGGCCATGTATGACATTCGGCTTGTTAGAGGCCCACTATAGCTTTGGGCCACTTTCGGCATGTTGTCATTTTCGGCCTGTTAACGCCGAACGTAAACCATGGGCCATATGTGGCCCAACGTCATATCGGGCCCATTAACGTCCCATATAAAAATGACGATAATCTAGCCCGACCGAAGTTCCGGCCTATTAAATGCCCATGTATTAGGTCGGCGCATTTACGGCCCATCCGAATTTCGGCCTGTCAAAGATCCGCATCGTAAATGGGCCACCATTTCGGCCTGCTAAGTCCAATGGGTTATTTGGCACAATTAGGGCCCAGTCTCACTTTCGATCTATTAAAGGCCCATGTTTTTTATGGGCTCAAGATATTTACACCTATAAACGGCCTATTTTTACTGAGGGCCCAAATTATGTTTAGGCTTGTTAAAGGCCCACTATGGGCACATGCCTACCAAAAAAATATGAAAACTTATGCTGATTTAGGCCCAGATATTTTTAGTGGGCTACATGCCAATTTCGGCCCGTAATCGTTTTTAGCCCAATTGGAATGGGCCCGACGAACGTTGGCATGTTGGGCTCCTACGAAGCTTTCGGCCAATACATTACTAAGATAAACCTACACTATACAAAAATGGCGTCGTAATTACTGCAGCCTGAGGCATCATCATAAATGTTGTATCACAACAAAATAAATTCCAACCATACAACAAAAGGCCTATTGGCATAAAGTTTACAGTCCTTCTAGATAAAAGCACCATCAGATGTATAGAAGCACAGATCATTTGAGCTGAGTGCTAATGTTTCAGGCTGTAGAATCTGATGGAGCAGCACAATCTCCACCTTTTTTCTGCCATTGCTCTTGAACAACGAAGCAAATGTCTGATAGTCTGGTTTCAAAACCATTCATATCATGACGACATTTCTCAACCACTATTCTTGTTTTCGAAACAACGTTCGTTAGGGATTGGACTTGTGTCTGGAGCACAGATATATCACTCTGTCTAGCAGGAAGATTTTGTTTAGTAGGCGATTTGGACGAGGTTAACTTGACAACCAACCCAGAGTTACGCAGGAAGGTGCTTTTTGCACTGTTAGTGGAGAGATACTGACGCACTGTAGCAAGAGGTGACATTGTGCCTGTAGTAGCCTCGTCACCTTCAGGTGGTTGTGGCTATTCAATCATTTGTTCCATAGCTTCCTGAAAGTTTGAACTTGTAGATTAGTGTACCATATAAGTTACTAATGAGATAAAAACAAACAAAGTAGGTTAAACGTTTATAAATAACTTATTTTGGTGAACTACTGTAATACATTAGCATGTATTGTAGTGCCAACTACATAATAAAATCACTTTCGGAACATATGTCCATGTAGCATGCCTAACGTATTGTGTATTTCCTCACATTCGTTGACATCTAAGGATAAAGAGACATGGTTTAAAGAAGGATGAACATAGTATGACATCATTCATATCATGGGCAAATAGATATAAAACAAACATGCTATTTTATCATTGTGTGCGCACATGAACATAAAAACTAGATTACAGATCAAGACCAAAAGAACATCCTTCATCTCTTTTAAACCATGTAAGGTGAAATGATACGTTAAGACAACTGTGAATAAAAGTGAACAGAGTAACTGACATTGGCCGCAAACCAAGTAGTTAAATGAACACATCACATTACCAATCAGTTCAAGGCAGGAGGAGTAAAAGGACTTACAACAACGGCTTGAACTGGTGTGCCCATGCCCTTCATCTTGCTGGTGTGGCAATCCTTGAAGATTTGCACTGCATTCGGTTCAGGTTCTTTTTGGTCCGCACGGGCTTTCCTCTGTATTGGGAACAAGTCAATATAGCTACGATAATATGGCACAAAAAAGAAGGAAGTAGCAGCTATTTACAAGAGCCTCGCAGTGTGCAATATAGCTACGAGATCATGTTGTCTGTTGGAATTTCACTTCAGAACGGTTGGTTTTGTTCTTCAAACAGTTAGCCTAGAAGAAGATACACTTGTAAGGCACATACATAAATACAAGTTCAATATGTGGTCTGATCAAATACATATAGCCTACCTGATACTTTGGATCAGACAAGTGTTTAACGAGGGCTGTCCAGTGTTCATATGTAATATATTCCACTGGAGATGTTTGGGCGATTTCATTGTTAGCCTTGCCTTCAAAGTGATATTTTCTAAGGTGGTACCGATACTGTCGCAGAGTAGACTGAAAACATGAGTGCATGCTTGTTTAGTTGCATCATCTTTTGGATCCAACTTGAACCTCATCTATTGAAAAAAGAATGTGAGTCTTATTAGGAGGAAGCTAGAAAGTATGGGACAGAGCAAGACAATATTACTAATTGCGATGAATAACATTACTTACAGATAAATGGTCAAGGAAGGTGTTAAACTGGGTATTGTCTTTCTCATTCCTGTACTGGATCCACATTGGGAGGATACGTGCATGACACCTAATGGCAACGGGTGCCTCTGATACTAACTTGGCTGACTCTGTAGCATCACGTGGCCTTTTTAAACCTGCCTCAAAATGGATCTCCATTCTTCCTCCTTTAGATTTTGTTAATCTGTCAAGCATTGTCCCTGATGTCTGTTTCCGCTTGCGCCGTGGTGCTAGTTCAACAACGAATATGGAAAGTGTTAGTGTACATCAAACTGTGAGAGTACATATAAAGGAGCATGCAACTGCAACTTGACTTGGTCAGGTACCGTCTTGGTGTTGATGCCCATGAGGTTCATCTGATCTTGCCAAGTCCTGTTGTGTCAGCTTGGGAATTAGCCAGTTCCGGAGTAAACGAACGAGTAACTGGTTGAGATGCTGGTACAGTTGAAGCAGATGCTGCAGCTGGTGGAGCAGGTGATACTGTGTTTGTAGATTTAGCCGGTGGACTTGGACCTTCTACTGCACTATAAGTACCAGCAGAATCTCGACGGCGGAACCTTTTCCGTTTCACCCGACGAGTAACAACACTCCCTACTATATTATTTTCCTTGCTCTTTTTTGACTTTGCCATGTCAAGCTGTACCCACAACACAAAAGAATAAAATCACTCTTCAGAACTCATTGATGCATGATACAGACAAGCAATACTTTGATGTAAGACAACCGTATGAGGATGGAATATGTAAGAAAAATAGGACGGCATGACATATTCACAGCTATGATGTGCAAACTAAGCAGAAGGATTTTCAAGAAAATAGAAGTAATGCAAGCTAGACACCATATGAAAGATGCAACCAATATTACTCTGCCAAGTTAAAAGTGTCTTGTCATAAGTGGCAATTCGAAAAATTAGAAGCAGTACAACATAGAAATCAATGCAAGATGCAGCCACTATCAAGCTGCCATGTTAAAAGCGTCCAATCATGAGTGACTGATGCAGGATACACAACAGCAGTACTTTGATGTAAGAACATGGTATGATAGATAGATGCAGTGTATTCTAGACACAGAATGCCATGTCATATGCAGATGTATAACGTATAAAGTCAGTAGGTGCAATTTAATCAAAATAGAAGAAATACAGGCTAGACAACATATGCAACATGAAACCAATTATCACACTGTCAACTTAGAGCAAGCACCTGCGATGGTGGAGTACGAGAGATGAACTCATCATGTAGACTTGGGACTTCAACTTCATTAGCAGTAGTAATGGAAAATCTAGAGAGTCTCTGTTTGCGTCTATGCGGAGGACCACCAACATCCCCTAACGTACTCTTTTCCTTCCTATTTTCTGATATTGCCTTATGAAGTCAAAACCACAAGAAGATGAATAAAATTAGCTCTGCATAACTGGTTGATGCATGATACAAACGAACACTACTTTGATGTAAGGCAAGCGCATGATAGGAGGATGGAATATATACAAAAAAGACAGTGTTTCATATTCACACGTATGATAGGAGGATGGAATATGTATGAAAAACAGTAAGCGGGAGGCATTTCAACAAAATTAGAAGAAATGAAAGCTATGCACCATATGAACATGCAACCAATATCACTCTATCAGGTAAAAAGTGTCTCGTCGTAAGTGCCATTACAAGAAATTAGAAGTAGTACAAGCTAGAAGACAATGCAAGATGCAACCTACATCACAGTCCCCAAGTTAAATGTGTCTTATGGGTAAGTGATCGTTGCAGGTATAAGTTGTAAGCTACGCAGATGCAATTCAACATAATCAGAAGCAATACAAACTAGACATCATACGGAAAACGCAACCACGTGTAACAGTTCCAAGTAAGAGCAAGCACCTGTGATGTTGGAGTAGGGGAGATGTGCTCATCATGTACACGTATGTTCTAGAAACAGGAACACGTGTCATATTCACAGGCATTATGTGTAAAGTAAGCAGATGCAATTCTAGTTAGAAGCAATACAAGCTAGACATCATACCCAACATGCAACCACATATAATAGTGTCAAGTTAGAGCAAGCACCTGTGATGGTGGAGTAGGGGAGATGTGCTCATCATCTACACAGCTACGTTGACTGTCCAGCCTTGTGTTGTCTTGCGAATCTTGTTGGGAGGATGGCGGAGTAGAATCTGTAGAGACCCCCTGTTTGAGTAGCTCTGAAGGACCACCATCGTCCACTGTCGGACTAATTTCCTTCAACTGTAATGATTTTGCATTGTGAAGTCAAACCGATAAGAAAAAGGAATAAAATTCGCTCTTCAGAACTCATTCATGCATGATACCGAGGAACACTACTCGGATGAAAGGCAAACACATGATGCGAGGATGGAATATGTATGAAAAACAGGATGGTGTGACATATTCACACCTATGATGTGGTAACTAAGCAAAAGGCATTTCAACAAATTAGAAGCACTGCAAGCTAGACACCATATGAAAGATGCAACCAATATCACTCTGCCAAGTTCAAACTGTATGGCGTTTCAACAAATTAGAAGCAGTACATGCTAGAAATCATATGCAAGACACAACCAATATCACAGTGGCGACTTAAAGGTACCTTATCATAAGTGACTGATGCGGGATATGCAAGAATAGTAGTCTGATGTAGAAACAGGAACACATGTCATATTCACATGCATTATGTGTAAAGTAAGCAAATGCAAGTCAACAAAGTTAGAAGCAATACAAGCTAGACATCGTATGCAACATGCAACCACATATAATAGTGCCAAGTTAGAGCAAGCACCTGTGATGGTGGAGTAGGGGAGATGTGCTCATCATCTACACAGCTACGTTGACTGTCTAGCCTTGCGTTGTCTTGCGAATCTTGTTCGGAGGATGGCGGAGTAGAATCTGTAGAGAACCTCCATTTCAGTTGCTCGAAAGGACCACCATCATCCAATGCCTTGCCAATTTCCTTCAGCTTTATTGATTTTGCATTGTGAGGTCATACCGACAAGAAAAAGGAATATCATTCAATCTTCAGAACTCATTCATGCATGATACTAACGAACACTACTCTGATGAAAGGCAAAGTCATGATACAAGGATGGAATATGTATGAAAATATGGACGGCTTGACATATTCACACCTATGATGTGGTAACTAAGCAGAAGGCACCTCAACAAATTAGAAACACGGCAAGACACCATATGGAAGGTGCAATCAATATCACTCTGCCAAGTTAAAACTGTCCCATCATAGGTGGTGTTCATCAAACTAGAAGCAATACATGCTAGAAATCATATTCAAGACACAAACCAATATCACACTGCCAACTTAAAGGTGTCCCATCATAAGTGACTGATGCAGGATACACAAGAAGAGTAGTTTCATGTAAGAACATGGTGTGATAGATAGATATAGTCTGTACCAAAAACAGGAAAGCGTGTCATATTCACATGTATCATGTGTAAGCTAAGCAGATGCAGTTTACACTAATTAGGAGCAATACGAGCTAGACACCATATGCAACATGCAACCAGATATCACACTACCAAGTTAGAGCAATCACCTTGGATGGTGGAGTAGGGGAGCGGAGACTTGGACCTTGTAATGCACTATCAGTACAAGGAGAATCGGTCCAGATGCTCCATTTACGTTGCTGCAGAGGACCACCATCATCGCCTTCCTTACTCTTTTCCTTCCTCTTTCTTGATTTTGCCTTGTCAATTCAAACCCACAAGAAAAAGGAATAAAATTTGCTCTTCAGAACTCATTGATGCATGATACTGAGGAACACTACTTTCATGTAAGGCAGCCGCATGATAGGAGGATGGAATATGTATGAAAAACAGGACGGCGTGACATATTGACATGTATGATGTATAAAGTGTAAACTAAGCACAAGGTGCTTGAACTTGTTAGAATCGATGCAAGCTAGAAACCATATGAAAGATGAAATCAATATCACTCTGCCAAATTAAAAGGGTGCCCTAACAAATGTATTTAACCAAATTAGAAGCAATACATGGCAACATGCTAGAAATAATATGCAATATGCAACGAATAAAGGTAACTCATCGTAAGTGATTGATGCAGGATACAGAAGAGAGGTAGTTTCATGTAAGAACAAGGTTAACACATAGATGTAGTGCGTACCAAAAATAGGAAGGCATGTCATATTCACAGGTATAGTGTGTAAACTAAGAAGATGCAATTTACCCTAATTAGAAGCATTGCAAGCTAGACACCGTATGCAACATGCAACCACATATCACACTGCGAAGTTAGAGCAAGCACCTGTGATGGTGGTGTAGGGGAAGTGCAGTCTTCAGGTACAGAGCTACGTTCAATATCTTCATTTAGGCTTGCTGTTTCTTGAGAATCATGTGGAGAGGATGAAATTGCTTCCTTTATAACAGTATTGCGTCTCATATTAACCCACGCGCGTGACTGTCTCATCATAAGCGATAGACGCAGGATACACAAGAATAATAGTTTGATGTAAGAACATGGTGTGATAGGTAGATGTAGTATATACCAAAAACAGGAAGGAGTGTCATATTCACATGTATAATGTGTAAGCTAAGGAGATGTAATTTAACAAATTAGGAGCATTGATGAGGGATACACAAGAAAAGTAGTTTGATGTAAGAACATGGTTAATAGAAAGACGTAGTATGTACCAAAAACAGGAAGCATGTCATATTCACAGGTATAATGTGTTAACTAAGAAGATGCAATTTACCCTAATTAGAAGCATTACAAGGTAGACACCATATGCAACATGCAACCACATATCACACTGCCAAGTAAGAGCAAGCACCTGTGATGGTGGTGTGGGGGAATTGCAGCGATCAACTAGAGAGCTACGTTGACTATCTTCATTTAGCCTTGTTGTTTCTTAAGAATCATGTGGGGAGGATGACACTGCACTCTTTAAATGAGTAGGGCGTCTCACAGTAACCCACTCGGGTGACTGTCTCATCATAAGTGAATGATGAGGGATACAAAAGAGCATTAGTTTGATGTATGAACATGGTTAATAGACATATGTAGTATGTATCAAAAACAGGAAGGCATGTCATTATCAAAGGTATAATGTGTAAAGTAAGCAGATGCAATTTAACCAAATTGGAAGCAATACAAGCTAGACACCATATGCAACATGCAACCACATTTGACAGCGCGAAGTTAAAGCAAGCACCTGGGATGGTTGTGTGTGGCAATTAAGATCATCAACTGCAGAGCTACGTTTATTGTCTCCAACTGTTGACACTGCACCCATTAGAGCGCTGAAACGCTTAGTGCTTATCTTCGAATTACACTGGAGTGACTTCTATCTTTTCTTTTCTGCATTCATCAACACTGCGTCAGACTCTGAAATACCCATGCATAAAAAACAATAGTGGGAGTATGGGTGAAGTGTGTGCAGAATTAGTAAAGTTTAAAGGTAGCAGATAGCAGGTCGGTGAGAAATAAATGACGGGAGACATATGATAGCTCTACAACATGCATGGCACACTAAATTACTACAGGATTCTATGAAAATAACAGTCGACTGAAAGCAAATAGGTCATTCCATTTTTCCTGCACCGTCCGATGTACAAAGAACAGGCAGATCGCCTTCATCTACCTCCAGCCAGTCAGTGTTGACGATCTTCCTCGAAACACCAGCGACCACCGGCCCAGTATTCCTCCCCTGCCTACGCCCTCCCCTCGACCTCACCGCACCGCCGTGCTTGGCACCACCCCCGACCATCCATTCAAGCCCCACCGACCTCCAGATCGGGCGCAAGTAGCTCCTGCGCCCCACACCCCTATGAAAGACACCGATGCGCCGCTTCCCCGGGGAACAGGCGGACTAGGTGCTCCGCATGCCTAAGCAGGTGCTGCTTCTTTTAATTGCGGTTCGACTGACCCTGAATTGAAATCCAGGTGGGCTACTGACCTCTAGCAAAGGTGAAATAGTAAAAGGGAGGAAACCTTGTGCATTTAGTATCACGAAGAAGATGCAGTAAGAAGCGCTCAACTAGTTTCTTTCTTGGGATTAATACGGTGTGAGCGGAGACGTAAGATTTGCACGAATAAGGGAAGAGGATTACCTCTTTCTGCTGGCAGTGCTGTGTCCTCCTTCTGTTTTTCCGATGATCTTCTTGTTGTTCGCCGGAAACCAGAAGTTGTGGAGGACGGTGCAGCCTTGGACGAACCCATGACAAAGTTGTTGAGTGTGGTGCGGTGGACATCTGTCGGCGGCGGGGAAGCAGATCCGAGGTGGCGAACGACGACGTAGCGGGAACAGCTCTGGTGCGGTGGATGGTTGCGACAGTGGAGCCGCAGCAGTGAGGCGCAGGACGGCGTGGTCGGAGTGGTTCTGGTACGGCGCACGTCGGCATCGTGGAGGCAGCTCTGCCTCGGCTTCAGCTGCTAAGTCCTTGAGGGCGTTGCGGTCGCGGTTGCGGTTGCGTTGGACAATGACGTCGGGGTACCGGCTCCGGCATGATGGAGGAGGGCGGCGGTGGATTGGCCGCTATGGGGTGGAGGATGGAGGAGGCTGGGGTTTCGAGGCTGGTGGAGAGGGCGTTTTTGCACCCACGGAGTATGAATGGGGAAACGTAGGGAGGCGGGGAACTAAGGGGGAACAATGTTTCGGTTTGAGATGCGCTTGTTTGAATTTTGGGGAAAGTTATAAACTTTGCCCCCATCTAAAATTTCAGAGATATTGCGGGTTGGGGGTAGGACATTCATCTCAGGTGTCCCAAATGTGGGCGGCGTAGATTTCGGCCGAGCGCATGGGTAGGCGTCCATGGCGTATGAATGCTTCTCGGAGGCAGTTGAGACTAGCGTCTTGGTGAAGTTACAAACCTACCCCAGTTTAGACCTTTGGACATCGGGCCGATAGGCTACACAAGCCATAGTTAGGACAGTATATTCCTACCACCAAAACATTAGTCTCGCGCGGTTTCGGGTGACCAGAGGCCTATTTGGCGCTTCGTTCAATATTTGGGAGCAGAAGCATTAACGTTTTTGGTTCTCTTGAATTGAACTTTCAGGATTTGTCAAACTTCACAAATCTTTACTCTTGAAAATCCCAAAGCTACGATTATTTTGGAATGGAGGGGGTACATTTGAATATACATTGTACATGAGTATATATTAAAAAAATATGCAAATTACCTCAGTTCATGCATGGTTCCAGATATAATCTCCTTGGTTGCAAAAAAAGTTAGATATGCGTATGAATATACTCCCTCCGTTCGGAATTACTTGTCGTAGAAATGAATGTATCTAGACGTATTTTAGTTCTAGGTACATCCATTTCCGAGACAAGTAATTCCAAATGGAGGGAGTATATAGCATGTTCAAACTCACAACAAAGATTGATGCCCCCTTTTACATCTGATTTACAAATGCCATTATCTCGGGTTCAAATAGATGAATGCACTTCCTATGAATTCGAATCTTTGAAACCCCCTTTATGTTGAATTCGACATGTATTCTATTTCATAGCTAGCAATTTGGAATGTATCCATGCAAGTGACAAATGTATAAAGTGCTTCACACTAACAACATGGAGTGCACTAATTAATGTTTATATTTGAATTGCAAAAGCATCCATTGCCTGTATTTCAAACCGCTCTCACTCTATGGATCAATAATATGAAATAAACACATGCACATGCTAGAATTCAATAGAGTATTGGGGTCTGATAGACCGATTTTCGTCCATACGCAATTTGCAAAATTCATGATCTCATCCAAAAATAGTAATGCCATTTATATTTTAATTTAATGCCTAGAACCACCTTTTACACGTAGATGCACTATGCCTCACCCCGTTCTCACAAATGCGTTATATATCTCTCTATCTAACACATAATTAAGTGCACATACTTTATATGCATCGGCATTTCTCTTTCACACATGCTCACAATCTCTCTCAGGGTGTCGGAGTGTCTCACGCACATGCTCTCTCTGTTTCTCTCTCTGTCTCTTTCTGACTACTATGTACCACTCTTTTCACTAATCTTAGTTGGAAAACACTATTTCTCTCACATGCATATATACACATGCACGGTCTCTACTAGCCCTCTATACGCACATATATGTGCCTACGTGTCTCCCGCACGCACATTATCTTTAGGCCTCTCTCGCACACATTGCCCCCCCCCCGACACACCTCTCTCTTAGTAGTTGGCAGATATGATTTCATCATATCATTCGGTAGGATATCCCTGGCTGTTAGGCTGGATGGTAATACGAGGCAAAGTTTTACCCTAGTTCGGATCGGACCCTTGCAGTTGAAGAAAGAGCCTACTCATGGTACTGTATATTAGTGATAGGGGTGTGTACAAAGTGCACGTGAATACCAGGCATTGTGCGCATGTGTATACTATCGACGAACTAGCCCCCAAGCTTGTATAACATACTAAGGGCCTAGGGTTACAAATCATATATAGTCGGCTTATCACCAGTGGGGATAGAGTCCTCCGCGACTCTGGTAGCTTCGTGTTGTACGCTGAGTCCTCCACATGGGTCTTCGTATAACATGTCTCGGTCCAACCTATATGTGGCGCAGGATGGAACCGACCCATGAGTCTTCATGTTGACCCACCACAACTAGAAATGATGTGCCCACCACCCGACACACGCAATCGGCCACTAAGAAAATAAGCATATACAATAGTACAACTGTATCTAGCTCACGATACGTCTCCATATTTTGTTGATGACACTGACGGACTTTGCATTTGATGCGTGCTCCGTATTTTGTTGACGACACTTACGGTCATTGTATTTGAAGCGAAAGCACGATATGGTCACTGGACTTCAGAATAAGCTCATCACGGTCACCACATACATTTTGTCGTGCTAACCAACATGTGGTTGGATGGTTAGAGGACAGTGGTTTCTTGAGCCGACCAAGGTTAAAGTTCTGGTGCTCGCATTTATCTTATGTTAATTTCAGTATTTTCCGGCGATGTATGTTTAGTGGGAGGAGACGTTCCACTCAACTACGAGGCACTTATGGTGACTTCATAAAATCTCAAGATCATATATGCTGGCCCACTCTCTCGAAGGTGCTCATAGGGGTAGGGTTCGCGTGTGTGCGCTTATAGCGGTGAGTGCTTGAGCGTATATATGAGCCCTTGCATCTGTACGTGTTAAACAAATACATATCATGATTATACGGTCAATGGCTCACCCGTACAACTCCGTATTTTGTTGATGACACAATCAATTGACCAGTCAAATGTTCCATGCGGCGCAACTAGTGTTGCAGCATCGGGGCACGTAACCGTGGGGCCCACTTGTCAGCCCGTATATGAAAGAAAGAAATGGTAGTTTGAGTCTGTACCATGTTAATAAAATAGGAGTACATTTTAGGGTGATCATACGGTCACCGGCTCACCATACAGCTCCGTAATTTGTTGTTAACACGATCAATTGACCAGTCAAACAGTCCACATTCAGCAGCGCACATTACCATAGGGCCCACCCGTCAGCGTGTATATGAAGGACAGAAATGGTAATAAATTAGTGGTCGGTGGGTATTCGAAGTCGTGAGACCTCTGGTTGGCAGTCACCGGCGGTTGGGGCGTTCATTGGGCGGTGGGGTGGGGATCCCCGGAGAAAAAGCTCGGCGGCGGGGGGGGGGGCTAGAGGGATGGCCGGTGCGGCGGCGGACCGGCGGGGGGGAGTGGTTTCGGGAGGGCGGGCCGGCCGCGGGTGGCGGGGGCTGGCGGTTCGGCCGGTGGTGGCTGGCGGCTCAGGGGGTGGAGTTTGATGATAAATTGGAGGCCCTTGATTCCGTATCCATCGGCTGGAAAATCTAATGATCAGAGATGAAAAAGTCAGTCGACTGATGTGTAGCCTCACCCCGCATGTACACATGCACGCACGCAAGACACACACGCATCTAGGCGTGCAACACTTACACGTACACACGCACGCATGCTGCCGTGCAACACTGACACGTACACATGCACTCACGAACACACGCACGTACTGAAGGAAATATGCCCTAGAGGCAATAATAATGTCATTATTTTATTTCCTTATATCATGATAAATGTTTATTATTCATGCTAGAATTGTATTATCCGGAAACATAATACTTGTGTGAATACATAGACAAACTAAACGTCACTAGTATGCCTCTACTTGACTAGCTCGTTAATCAAAGATGGTTATGTTTCCTAACCATAGACATGTGTTATCATTTGATTAATGGGATCACATTATTGGGAGAATGATGTGATTGACATGACCCATTCCATTAGCTTAGCACCCGATCGTTTAGTATGTTGCTATTGCTTTCTTCATGACTTATACATGTTCCTATGACTATGAGATTATGCAACTCCCGTTTGCCGGAGCAACACTTTGTGTGCTACCAAACATCACAACGTAACTTGGTGATTATAAAGGTGCTCCACAGGTGTCTCCAAAGGTACATGTTGCGTTGGCGTATTTCGAGATTAGGATTTGTCACTCCGATTGTCGGAGAGGTATCTCTAGGCCCTCTCGGTAATGCACATCACCTAAGCCTTGCAAGCAATGCAAGTAATGAGTTAGTTGTGAGATGATGTATTACGGAACGAGTAAAGAGACTTGCTGGCAACGAGATTGAACTAGGTATTGAGATACCAACGATCGAATCTCGGGCAAGTAACATACCGATGACAAAAGGAACAACGTATGTTGTTATGCGGTCTGACCGATAAAAGATCTTCGTAGAATATGTGGGAGCCAATATGAGCATCCAGGTTCCGCTATTGGTTATTGACCGGAGACGTGTCTCGGTCATGTCTAAATTGTTCTCGAACCCGTAGGGTCCGCACGCTTAAGGTTTCGATGCAGTTATATTATGAGTTTATTAGTTTTGATGTACCGAAGTTAGTTCGGAGTCCCGGATGTGATCACGGACATGACGAGGAGTCTCGAAATGGTCGAGACATAAAGATTGATATATTGGATGACTATATTCGGACACCGGAAGTGTTCCGGAGAAGTTTCGGATAAAACCGAAGTACCGGGGGTTACCGGAACCCCCCTGGGGGTTAATGGGCCACATGGGCCTAAAGTGGAGAAGAGGAGGGGCGGCCAGGGCAGGCCGCGCGCCCCTCCCCCTCTAGTCCGAATTGGACAAGGAGGGGGGGCGCCCCCCTTTCCTTCCTCTCCTCTCCCCCTTCCTTCCCCCTCTCCTACTTGGACAAGGAAAAGGAGGGAGTCCTACTCCCGGTAGGAGTAGGACTCCTCCCTGGCGCGCCTCCTCCTGGCCGGCTGCCCCTCCCCTTGCTCCTTTATATACGGGGGCAGGGGGCACCTCTAGACACACAAGTTGATCTTCGTGATCGTTCTCTTAGCCGTGTGCGGTGCCCCCCTCCACCATAATCCTCGATAATATTGTAGCGGTGCTTAGGCGAAGCCCTGCGACGGTAGAACATCAAGATCGTCACCACGCCGTCGTGCTGACGGAACTCTTCCCCAACACTTTGCTGGATCGGAGTCCAGGGATCGTCATCGAGCTGAACGTGTGCTAGAACTCGGAGGTGCCGTAGTTTTGGTGCTTGATCGGTCGGGCCGTGAAGACGTACGACTACATCAACCGCGTTGTGCCAACGCTTCCACTGTCGGTCTACGAGGGTACGTAGACAACACTCTCACCTCTCGTTGCAATGCATCACCATGATCTTGCGTGTGCGTAGGATTTTTTTTGAAATTACAATGTTCCCCAACAGTGGCATCCGAGCCTAGGTTTTATGTGTTGATGATATATGCACGAGTAGAACACAAGTGAGTTGTGGGTGATATAAGTCATACTGCTTACCAGCATGTCATACTTTGGTTCGGCGGTATTGTTGGATGAAGCGGCCCGGACCGACATTACGCGTACGCTTACGTGAGACTGGTTCTACCGACGTGCTTTGCACACAGGTGGCTGGTGGGTGTCAGTTTCTCCAACTTTAGTTGAACCAAGTGTGGCTACACCCGGTCCTTGCGAAGGTTAAAACAACACCAACTTGACAAACTATCGTTGTGGTTTTGATGCGTAGGTAAGATTGGTTTTTGCTTAAGCCCGTAGCAGCCACGTAAAACTTGCAACAAACAAAGTAGAGGACGTCTAACTTGTTTTTGCAGGGCATGTTGTGATGTGATATGGTCAAGACATGATACTATATTTTATTGTATGAGATGATTATGTTTTGTAACCGAGTTATCGGCAACTGGCAGGAGCCATATGGTTGTCGCTTTATTGTATGCAATGCAATCGCCCTGTAATGCTTTACTTTATCACTAAGCAGTAGCGATAGTCGTAGAAGCATAAGATTGGCGAGACGACAAAGATGCTACGATGGAGATCAAGGTGTCACGCCGGTGACGATGGTGATCATGACGATGCTTCTGAGATGGATATCACAAGCACAAGATGATGATGGCCATATCATATCACTTATATTGATTGCATGTGATGTTTATCTTTTATGCATCTTATCTTGCTTTGATTGATGGTAGCATTATAAGATGATCTCTCACTAAATTTCAAGACAAAAGTGTTCTCCCTAAGTATGCACCGTTGCCAAAGTTCGTCGTGCCCAGACACCATGTGATGATCGGGTGTGATAAGCTCTACGTCCATCTACAATGGGTGCAAGCCAGTTTTGCACATGCAGAATACTCAGGTTAAACGTGATGAGCCTAGCATATGCAGATATGGCCTCGGAACACTGAGACCGAAAGGTCGAGCGTGAATCATATAGTAGATATGATCAACATAGTGATGTTCACCATTGAAAACTACTCCATTTCACGTGATGATCGGTTATGGTTTAGTTGATTTGGATCACGTAATCACTTAGAAGATTAGAGGGATGTCTTTCTAAGTGGGAGTTCTTAAGTAATATGATTAATTGAACTTAAATTTATCATGAACTTAGTACCTGATAGTATCTTGCTTGTTTATGTTTGATTGTAGATAGATGGCCCGTGCTGTTGTTCCGTTGAATTCTAATGCGTTCCTTGAGAAAGAAAAGTTGAAAGATGATGGTAGCAATTACACGGACTGGGTCCGTAACTTGAGGATTATCCTCATTGCTGCACAGAAGAATTACGTCTTGGAAGCACCGCTGGGTGCTAGGCCTGGTGTTGGAGCAACACCAGATGTTATGAATGTCTGGCAGAGCAAAGCTGGTGACTACTCGATAGTTCAGTGTGCCATGCTTTACGGCTTAGAATCGGGACTTCAACGATGTTTTGAACGTCATGGATCATATGAGATGTTCCAGGAGTTGAAGTTAATATTTCAAGCAAATGCCAGGATTGAGAGATATGAAGTCTCCAATAAGTTCTATAGCTGCAAGATGGAGGAGAACAGTTCTGTCAGTGAGCATATACTCAAAATGTCTGGGTATAATAATCACTTGATTCAATTGGGAGTTAATCTTCCAGATGATTGTGTCATTGACAGAATTCTCCAATCACTACCACCTAGCTACAAGAGCTTCGTGATGAACTATAATATGCAAGGGATGAATAAGACTATTCCCGAGCTCTTCGCAATGCTGAAAGCTGCGGAGGTAGAAATCAAGAAGGAGCATCAAGTGTTGATGGTCAACAAGACCACTAGTTTCAAGAAAAAGGGCAAAGGGATGAAGAAGGGGAACTTCAAGAAGAACAGCAAGCAAGTTGCTGCTCCAGAGAAGAAACCCAAATTTGGACCTAAGCCTGAAACCGAGTGCTTCTACTGCAAGCAGACTGGTCACTGGAAGCGGAACTGCCCAAAGTATTTGGCGGATAAGAAGGATGGCAAGGTGAACAAAGGTATATGTGATATACATGTTATTGATGTGTACCTTACTAGACCTCGCAGTAGCACCTGGGTATTTGATACTGGTTCTGTTGCTAATATTTGCAACTCGAAACAGGAACTACGGATTAAGCGAACACTAGCGAAGGACGAGGTGACGATGCGCGTGGGAAATGGTTCCAAAGTCGATGTGATCGCGGTCGGCACGCTACCTCTACATCTACCATCGGGATTAGTATTAGACCTAAAGAATTGTTATTTGGTGCCAGCATTGAGCATGAACATTATATCTGGATCTTGTTTGATGCGAGACGGTTATTCATTTAAATCAGAGAATAATGGTTGTTCTATTTATATGAGTAATATCTTCTATGGTCATGCACCCTTGAAGAGTGGTCTATTTTTGATGAATCTCGATAGTAGTGATACACATATTCATAATGTTGAAGCCAAAAGATGCAGAGTTGATAATGATAGTGCAACTTATTTGTGGCACTACCGTTTAGGTCATATAGGTGTAAAACGCATGAAGAAACTCCATACTGATGGACTTTTGGAACCACTTGATTATGAATCACTTGGTACTTGCGAACCGTGCCTGATGGGCAAGATGACTAAAACACCGTTCTCCGGTACTATGGGGAGAGCAACAGATTTGTTGGAAATCATACATACAGATGTATGTGGTCCAATGAATGTTGAAACTCGTGGCGGATATCGTTATTTTCTCACCTTCACAGATGATTTAAGTAGATATGGGTATATCTACTTAATGAAACATAAGTCTGAAACATTTGAAAAGTTCAAAGAATTTCAGAGTGAAGTTGAAAATCATCGTAACAAGAAAATAAAGTTTCTATGATCTGATCATGGAGGAGAATATTTGAGTTACGAGTTTGGTCTACATTTGAAACAATGCGGAATAGTTTCGCAACTAACGCCACCGGGAACACCACAACATAATGGTGTGTCCGAACGTTGTAATCGTACTTTACTTGATATGGTGCGATCTGTGATGTCTCTTAGAGATTTACCGCTATCATTTTGGGGTTATGCTCTAGAGACAGCCGCATTCACGTTAAATAGGGCACCATCAAAATCCATTGAGACGACGCCTTATGAACTGTGGTTTGGCAAGAAACCAAAGTTGTCGTTTCTGAAAGTTTGGGGCTGTGATGCTTATGTGAAAAAACTTCAACCTGATAAGCTCGAACCCAAATCAGAGAAATGTGTCTTCATAGGATACCCAAAGGAGACTGTTGGGTACACCTTCTATCACAGATCCGAAGGCAAGACATTTGTCGCTAAGAATGGATCCTTTCTAGAGAAGGAGTTTCTCTCAAAAGAAGTGAGTGGGAGGAAAGTAGAACTTGATGAGGTAACTGTACCTGCTCCCTTATTGTAAAGTAGTACATCGTAGAAACCGGTTTCTGTGACACCTACACAAATTAGTGAGGAAGCTAATGATAATGATCATGAAACTTCAGAACAAGTTACTACCGAACCTCGTAGATCAACCAGAGTAAGATCCGCACCAGAGTGGTACGGTAACCCTGTTCTGGAAGTCATGCTACTAGATCATGATGAACCTACGAACTATGAAGACGCGATGGTGAACCTAGATTCCGCAAAATGGCTTGAAGCCATGAAATCTGAGATGGGATCCATGTATGAGAATGAAGTATGGACTTTGGTTGACTTGCCCAATGATCGGCAAGCAATTGAGAATAAATGGATCTTCAAGAAGAAGACTAACGCTGATGGTAATGCTACTGTCTACAAAGCTCGACTTGTCGCAAAAGGTTTTCGACAAGTTCAAGGGATTGACTACGATGAGACCTTCTCACCCGTAGCGATGCTTAAGTCTGTCCGAATCATGTTAGCAATTGCCGCATTTTATGATTATGAGATTTGGCAGATGGATGTCAAAACTGCATTCCTGAATCTAGGTTATGAGATTCTGGAAGAAGAGTTGTATATGATGCATCCGGAAGGTTTTGTCGATCCAAAGGGAGCTAACAAAGTGTGCAAGCTCCAGTGATCCATTTATGGACTGCTGCAAGCCTCTCGGAGTTGGAATAAACGCTTTGATAGTGTGATCAAAGCATTTGGGTTTGTACAAAATTTTGGAGAAGCCTGTATTTACAAGAAATTGAGTGGGAGTTCTGTAGCATTTCTGATATTATATGTAGATGACATATTACTAATCGGAAATGATATAGAATTTATGGATAGCATAAAGGGATACTTGAATAAGAGTTTTTCAATGAAAGACCTCGGTGAAGCTGCTTACATATTGGGCATTAAGATCTATAGTGGTAGATTAAGACTGTCGGTGTAATGGGACACGGATACCCCGAAGACGGCGAGATGATATTTCAAGACATCGGGGCTAGCAAAGCCCCTCAGTCCGACTGCCCGGCCGCTCCTGCCGGCTCCCCGTCCAATTGCACTACCCGGCCGGCTGCCGACTGCCGGCCGCCGACTACGCCAACCAGTCGGCTGCCGACTGCAGCCCGACCCGACATCGACGAGACAACCGTACCGTGGCGCCATCATCTACAGTGTACCGTGTCCCCTGGGTACTGATTTATAAAGTATCCCAGGGGACAAGCATGGCATGTGCCATGCCACTAGCCATGCCTACTTGGCTTGGCATGTAAGCTACCCAAGGTAGCTTACATCCAACGCCACCACCCACATAGCTTACATGGTAAGCTAGCCCACACTATATATACCACCACACATCCATCCATCCAGGAGGATGGCCACTCACGCCCACACACAAGCTAGCAAGCAAGCTAGCTATCCATCCATCCATCCATTCACCTGGGCACATACACATACGGCCATTAGCATGGCCGGCCACTAGACGCCTGGTATAAGAATTTACCAGATCAGATGCCTATGGCACTATCCCAGATACAGCTCCAGGAGCGCTTTGTACTGCCCGATGTACACCTCAGATATATATACTCAGACATGCAGGAGTAAGGGTATTATCTCTCCGGAGAGCCCCGAACCTGGGTAAACCACCGCGTCCTACTCGCATACCCGCTCCCGGTCCTATCAGCAGCAGTCCTACCCACACACTAAGCCCTTGTGGCATCTGTCGACTCGCAAGCACCCCGTGAGAAATACCACGACAGTTGGCGCCCACCGTGGAGCGGTACTACTACTATGCTACCGCGCTGCCGCTGGTTTCGCTGTCCGGGCGGGACCATCTTCGTCATCTCCGCCGCGGCGCCGCGCCGTCTCTCCGGTAGCGCTCGGGGGCTCGACTTCAACCCACCCCCGGAGCGGCCGCGTGAGACGGCGCGCCCTCGCCGTCATCCTCTTCGTCTTCACCACCACGGCGTCACGCCGTCCCTCCGATAGCGGTCGGGGGCTCGACGTCGACATGCCCTCGAAAAGGCCGTGAGGGGCACCGCGTCCTCGCCGTCATCCTCTTCGTCTTCACCACCACGGCGTCACGCCGTCCCTCCGATAGCGGTCGGGGGCTCGACGTCGACATGCCCTTGAAATGGCCGTGAGGGGCACCGCGTCCTCGCCGTTGGCCTTGCCTTCTTCACCACCACCACAATGCCGGTCGTTCGTCCATGCGCGCGCCGCGCGCGGGCCTCGTTTCGGTCGGCCGCGGCCACCCACGCGCCGTTCGCGTATGCTTTCCGCCGCGTTGCGCCTTGCTCCGGCCGACACGCTCGCTGGCTCCTCCATATATCATCTATGCTAACTAGCTAGACCGAAGTCAAACAATGGTCAAGCTATGGCCATACACTCCTTGTACACTAGCTTGATGCAAATCGTACACAGCCCCCCGTGCGCTGGCCCGGCCGGGTGCTCCTCGCCTAGTACCCCGCTGCACTCGCCAGCCGCCGGGTCCGCGTTGCTCCTCATCTCCGCCACGCCCCGCGCTTAGCCGCCCCCGCACTCGGCTGTGCTCCTCCGGCTCCGTGCCCGCGCCTCGGCCACCAGCCTTGCCGGCGCGGCCGGCTTCTCCGGCTCCTCGCCCGGCTGCGCCACTCCCCTCCGCCTGCGTGCGCCCCTGTGGCCGCCTGCCCCACCCTGGCCGTCTCCAGGTGGCCGCCCTGCGCCGGGTCCGGCTCCCTGCCGCCCGCGCCGGCTTCCGCACACTCCTCCACCTCGCTCCGGCTCCGCTCTGGCCGCTGCGCTGCTCTGCTTCGCTGCGCGACCGCTCGCCTCTTCCCGTGGCGCTCGCTCCCCCGACCTCGCACCAGCTGCTGCTGGCTTCTGCTCGCCCCGCCGCCTGCTCCTACGCGGCCGGCTCCGCCCCTGCGGCCGGCTCTCTGCCCCGCGCCATCCGGATTCACGCGTCCCCGCCTGCCTCCCCCGCGTCGGCCTCCCCGCGCCGGCTGCCCCGCCTGCGCCTGCCTCCCCGCGCCGGCTGCCCCGCCTGTGCCGGCCTCCCCGCGCCGGCTGCCCCGGGCCGGCTCCGCCCGTCGCCGGCTTCGCTCCACCTCGCTTGGCCACCTCGCGGGCGCGCCCCGCGCCGACTTCGCCCCCGCGCCGGCTCCCCCCGGCCGCGTCCGCGCGCGCCGACTGCCCCGCTCCGCCGCCCCGTGTCACCGCCTCCGAGTCCTGCCTCGCCCGAGCCGGTGCTGCATCCCGCCTCCGTGCGCTGGCCTTGGCCGGCCTGCCCCGCGCCTGCGCCGCCTGGCCGCAGCGCGCCCGCCGGCTTGCCGTCTCCGCGAGGGGCCTCCCGAGCCGCCTGCTCGCCGGCCCCGCCCCGGGCCTCCTGCGCGTCCACGCGCCCATCGCACCGCGCCTCACACCCAACCCCTGCCACCGCGCCCTTGGCCGCTTGCGGTGCTTGCGCCGGTTCTGGCGCGCCGCGTTGTCCGGCCGGCTTCCCGCGCCATCGGTTGCCGTCTCACTCCCCGCGCCGACTCTGACCTCCGAGCCCGCGCGCTGCTCCATTCTCCTCCGCCATAGCGCCGACTCCCTCGCCGCTCCGGTTGCTTCTCTGCCGGCTCGCCCCCGCGCTCGGCCGCCGGCTCCTGCGCTGGTCGCCTGCGCCCGCCTCTGGCTATGCCACGCCCGGTCGGCCCTGGGTCGCCGCCTCACCGGGTGCCAGCCCGCGCCCCTGCGTCGCTCGCCGCCTCGTGGCTGCCGGCTTCCCGGCACTGCGCCGACTCCCACGCGCCCGTGGCCGCCTGCTCCACTCCCGCTGCGCCGGCTGCGGTGTCCCGATGCCTCCCACGCGCCCGTGGCCGCCTGCCGCATCGCCGCTGCACCGGTTGCGACTCCCGGTCGCCTCCCCGCACCGGCTCGGCCGCGCCTTCGCCCGCGCTCCATGGCAATGCCGCGCCCGCGTGCAACCCGGCCCAGCCGGCTCCACTCCTCCTGGGTTCGGTTGCCCCCAGCGCCGACTCGCCGCCTGGCCGTCTTGCGCGCCCCCGCGCCGGCTCCGCTCGCCACTGCGCCCGCTCGGTCGGCTCCTCCACTCAGCCTCGCCTTGCCTGGCCACCCGGCTGCGCGATGACAAAAAGAGGGAGGAAAGTCCATGGCCGGGTAGGAGAAAAGTCAAAGGGCCGGCTGCCCATAAAAAAAAGAGAGCAGCCTATACGTCTGCTTGCTACAAGAGAAGAAATGAAAAAACGTCCGTCTATCCGTCTGCCTGCTTCGCCACTCGGATGGCTAGACGCGACCCGGCCTGCTTGCCTGCTTCAACATCAGGCCGGCAAGAGCACCGGCACTGCCCCCGCGAGAGAGAAGACAAGGTAGTTGCCGGAAGATCCGGCCCGACTGCTCAGCAGTCGGCCCGAATCTCGGGGGCTACACCCAACGGGTGCGCTGACGCGCCCCCGCGAGAGAAGAAGAAGACAAGGTAGTCGCCGGAAGATCCGGCCCGACTGCTCAGCAGTCGGCCCGAATCTCGGGGGCTACACCCAGCGGGTGCGCTGACGCGCCCCCGCGAGAAGGAAGACAAAAATAGCTGCCGGAAGATCCGGCTCGACTGCTCAGCAGTCGGCCCTACACCCAGCGGGTGCGCCGGCGCACTCCGCGAGCGCCGAGTCGCGCCGGCTATCTTCGACGACCGCGACTACACGAAAATCAATGTGAGCTCCTCACCCGCATGTTTTTGCACTACGCAAGCACGGATAATCCCGAGCGTTGCTCGGGGGCTGCCTCCGCATTTTATTACAGTAGCATCACTGTTTGCCCCGGCGCCAGCCAGAGTTGGCCCGGGGGCTGGCCGCTGGGCCTGAGACATTAGTTCCCGCAGACGGCTTAGTACCATGCACGGTACCAAAGGCCCACTCTTAGTCACGGACCGCAGAGCGGCTGCCGACGAGCAAGAGTGAACGATGGAGGCCACCCACGCGAAAAACGTCCGGGAAGAAAAACGCTCGGGCGACCCGACCGTTTTCCTTTACAAGTATCTACTCGGTTGAATCTGCTCCCAGACTCTGAGTACTGTACACTCCACTTCGCGGCCCACTCTCAGCCACAGACCGCAGAGCGGCTGTCCGGCAAGCAAGAGCCTGGGCCAAAGAGTGGAGGGAACATGAAAAAGATTGAAGGGGGCTCGGACAAAACCGAGTCGGCACCCTCCGCATAAAACTTGCAATGATAAAAGCAAGCATTCGATATATCCGCATGGACTAACTCTGTCCTTTTTTATGATTATTTTCATGAACATTTGCCAAAAAACCTCCGCCCAACTTTGCCAAGTTGCCCGGAGGCTCGGGGGCTACTGTCGGTGTAATGGGACACGGATACCCCGAAGACGGCGAGATGATATTTCAAGACATCGGGGCTAGCAAAGCCCCTCAGTCCGACTGCCCGGCCGCTCCTGCCGGCTCCCCGTCCGACTGCACTACCCGGCCGGCTGCCGACTGCCGGCCGCCGACTACGCCAACCAGTCGGCCGCCGACTGCAGCCCGACCCGACATCGATGAGACAACCGTATCGCGGTGCCATCATCTACAGTGTATCGTGTCCCCTGGGTACTGATTTATAAAGTATCCCAGGGGACAAGCATGGCATGTGCCATGCCACTAGCCATGCCTACTTGGCTTGGCATGTAAGCTACCCAAGGTAGCTTACATCCAACGCCACCACCCACATAGCTTACATGGTAAGCTAGCCCACACTATATATACCACCACACATCCATCCATCCAGGAGGATGGCCACTCACGCCCACACACAAGCTAGCAAGCAAGCTAGCTATCCATCCATCCATCCATTCACCTGGGCACATACACATACGGCCATTAGCATGGCCGGCCACTAGACGCCTGGTATAAGCATTTACCAGATCAGATGCCTATGGCACTGATCCCAGATACAGCTCCAGGAGCGCTTTGTACTGCCCGATGTACACCTCAGATATATATACTCAAACATGCAGGAGTAGGGGTATTATCTCTCCGGAGAGCCCCGAACCTGGGTAAACCACCGCGTGCTACTCGCATACCCGCTCCCGGTCCTATCAGCAGCAGTCCTACCCACACACTAAGCCCTTGTGGCATCTGTCGACTCGCAAGCACCCCGTGAGAAATACCACGACAAAGACGCTTAATTAGACTTTCACAAAGCACATACCTTGACAAAGTTTTGAAGAAGTTCAAAATGGATCAAGCAAAGAAAGGATTCTTGCCTGGGTTATAAGGTGTGAAATTGAGTAAGACTCAATGCTCGACCAATGTAGAAGATAGAGAGAAAATGAAAGATGTTCCCTATGCTTCAGCCATAGGCTCTATCATGTATGCAATGCTGTGTACCAGACCTGATGTGTGTCTTGCTATAAGTCTAGCAGGGAGGTACCAAAGTAATCCAGGAGTGGATCACTAGACAGTGGTCAAGAACATCCTGAAATACCTGAAAAGGACTAAGGATATGTTTCTCATATATGGAGGTGACAAAGAGCTCATCGTGAATGGTTACATTGATGCAAGCTTTGACACTGATCCGGACGATTCTAAATCGCAAACCAAATACGTGTTTACATTAAACGGTGGAGCTATCAGTTGGTGCAGTTCTAAACAAAGTGTCGTGGCGGGATCTACATGTGAAGCGGAGTACATAGCTGCTTCGGAAGCAGCAAATGAAGGAGTCTGGATGAAGGAGTTCATATCCAATCTAGGTGTCATACCAAGTGCATCGGGTCCAATGAAAATCTTTTGTGACAATACTGGTGCAATTGCCTTGGCAAAGGAATCCAGATTTTACAAGAGAACCAAGCACATCAAGAGATGCTTCAATTCCATCCGGGATCTAGTCCAGGTGGGAGACATAGAGATTTGCAAGATACATACGGATCTGAATGTTGCAGACCCATTGACTAAGCCTCTTCCACGAGCAAAACATGATCAGCACCAACACTCCATGGGTGTTAGAATCATTACTATGTAATCTAGATTATTGACTCTAGTGCAAGTGGGAGACTGAAGGAAATATGCCCTAGAGGCAATAATAATGTTATTATTTTATTTCCTTATATCATGATAAATGTTTATTATTCATGCTAGAATTGTATTATCCGGAAACATAATACTTGTGTGAATACATAGACAAACTAAACGTCACTTGTATGCCTCTACTTGACTAGCTCATTAATCAAAGATGGTTATGTTTCCTAACCATAGACATGTGTTGTCATTTGATTAACGGGATCACATTATTGGGAGAATGATGTGATTGACATGACCCATTCCATTAGCTTAGCACCCGATCGTTTAGTATGTTGCTATTGCTTTCTTCATGACTTATACATGTTCCTATGACTATGAGATTATGCAACTCCCGTTTGCCGGAGGAACACTTTGTGTGCTACCAAACGTCACAACATAACTGGGTGATTATAAAGGTGCTCTACAGGTGTCTCCAAAGGTACATGTTGGGTTGGCGTATTTCGAGATTAGGATTTGTCACTCCGATTGTCGGAGAGGTATCTCTGGGCCCTCTCGGTAATGCAAATCACCTAAGCCTTGCAAGCAATGCAACTAATGAGTAAGTTGCGAGATGATGTATTATGGAACGAGTAAAGAGACTTGCTGGCAACGAGATTGAACTAGGTATTGAGATACCGACGATCGAATCTCGGGCAAGTAACATATCGATGACAAAAGGAACAACGTATGTTGTTATGCGGTCTGACCGATAAAAGATCTTCGTAGAATATGTGGGAGCCAATATGAGAATCCAGGTTCCGCTATTGGTTATTGACCGGAGACGTGTCACGGTCATGTCTACATTGTTCTCGAACCCGTAGGGTCCGCATGCTTGAGGTTTTGATGACAGTTATATTATGAGTTTATTAGTTTTGATGTACCAAAGTTAGTTCGGAGTCCTGGATGTGATCACGGACATGACGAGGAGTTTCAAAATGGTCGAGACATAAAGAATGATATATTGGATGACTATATTCGGACACCGGAAGTGTTCCGGAGAAGTTTCGGATAAAACTGGAGTACCGGGGTTACCGGAACCCCCCCCCCCCCCGGGGGTTAATGGGCCACATGGGCCTAAAGTGGAGAAGAGGAGGGGCGGCCAGGGCAGGCCGCGCGCCCCCTCCCCCTCTAGTCCGAATTGGACAAGGAGGGGGGCACCCCTTTCCTTCCTCTCCTCTCCTCTCTCCCTTCCTTCCCCCTCTCCTACTTGGACAAGGTAAAGGAGGGAGTCCTACTCCCGGTAGGAGTAGGACTCCTCCCTAGCGCGCCTCCTCCTAGCCGGCCGCCCCTCCCCTTGCTCCTTTATATATGGGGGCAGGGGGCACCTCTAGACACACAAGTTGATCTTCGTGATCGTTCTCTTAGCCGTGTGCGGTGCCCCCCTCCACCACAATCCTCGATAATATTGTAGCGGTGCTTAGGCGAAGCCCTGCGATGATAGAGCATCAAGATCGTCACCACACCGTCATGCTGATGGAACTCTTCCCCGACACTTTGCTGGATCGGAGTCCGGGGATCGTCATCGAGCTGAACGTGTGCTAGAACTCGGAGGTGACGTAGTTTCGGTGCTTGATCGGTCAGGCTGTGAAGACGTACGACTACATCAACCACGTTGTGCCAACACTTCCGCTGTCGATCTACGAGGGTATGTAGACAACACTCTCCCCTCTCGTTGCTATGCATCACCATGATCTTGCATGTGCGTAGGAATTTTTTTTGAAATTACTACGTTCCCCAACATGTACGCACCCATGCATGCAACACTGAAACGTACCCTTGCACGCACACAACACTCGCACGCCTGCATGCACACAGCACACGACGCAAGACACACGCTCAACCTATACGTGCATGCACCCTTTGTTAAGGACATGGATTGTTACGGGTATTAATCAATCTTATCTGTGATAAGCAAAACATTGATATTTGCAGCGGTCTTTATGAATCACAACGTATTGAACGGGCTATCAACATAGTAGGCTTATCTACATGAAAAAGATGATGTCACACTCAATGAACAATCATCGGTTTATGAAATGCCCGCTTCTGACCGCCCTGGCCCACCAAAGGTTCCTTTTGCTGTGCGCTGCCTGTGTTGGGTCACTGACATGCATGCCATGCACCCAAAGAGCCCACACGTTAGTGGAAGAATGGCGCAGTGTCCTAGGTTAGAGTCGAGGGCGCCACTTGCGGCACGCCCTGCTGAACACGCCTCCGTGCCGCATTCAAGCGCCTCCATGAAACCCGCCCGTGTGGAAGACAAGAAACCCACTCTGGACACATGTCCGTTCATGTCCGGGCCGACGTTAAACGCAACGCCAGCCGAGCTCTTCCCATCCACCATCTATTTAATCTCCTATTTAAATGAGGCCAAACGCCGGCCAAGAATCGCACACCTCCGCCACTCCCCTATCTCCTCCACCATTTTGTCCACTCTTACAATGGCTTATGAAGAGTAGTTATTCCGCACCCAAGACGGTTGGGTAGCCCACCGGATACAAGCTATGCAGCTCGCTGATCCAACTCCCTCCCCTCGCCCGACGGAGCCAGTTGCCGCCCAAGACAGCGTGCAGTGCCGCAACTCGCCGCTCCAGGCCAGCTTGACGAGGAGCAGCGCACGGGCGCCGTTGCTGCCGTCCACACCGCCGCCTCGTACCGCGTCTCCCGTTTCTGTGGCCGAGACTCCCATGCCGGCGGCCATGCCATGCAAGCAGCGACAGAAGCCGGGTGCACGGAGAGCGACAAGTCGGTGTCCAGCGCTTCCATGTCCGCCACCATCATCGAGGAGAAGTAGAACACGGGAGGCCGCCGCCGCTTGGGTCCTATGACGGCCACCGCGGAGGCGACGCCGACGTACACATCAGTTTTCTTGCCGGATCCTTTTGTTGCGAGGACCTTCGTTGACCCCGCATGGGCTCCACAGAAGAGGGGAATGTTAGGATGAACTCGAGCTGGTGCCGGAACCATCATCTTTGGCGTAATTTGCGGGTCGCCGGTCAGTCTGTGGGCGGCTCGGGCGGCGTTGTGGGACAAAAAAACACAGCTCGTGCGAGCTCGTCTCCAACGTGCACGCTGGAGGATGCATGAAAGCATGAGCACCCGAGCCATTCCTCGTTCATCAGTGGAAAGGCACCGGTGGAAAAAAGGGTCGCCAATATTTTGGCTACCCCGGGCAAGATCCAAATAGCCCCTCCCAATAGATTCGAATCCCTCGTTCGTCGTGGAATTTTGCCATGTGTTGTTTTCATGGACTAGCAAGATGCCCGTGCATTGCACGGAACATCAAGATGCATTTTTTTACAAACTCCCGCATGCATGCAAAGGATAATTAATGTCCTCGTTTGCTAGTACCATGAGGCAAACACCATTAATATTGCATCGATTAGTGTTAGTGGCCTTGTATATCTGCAAATTGTAATTTTGGTAGTGGCCCCTTGTATATAAAAATGGAGGGAGAAAGATGAGAGATAAGGTGAGGAGGAGTGGGGCGTGGTGGTGACTGGTGGTCGGACTGGGCGGAGGCATGGGGATGGACGGCGCATTATGTCTAGGTTTGTATCTCTATCACACACACCCACATAGGTGGGGGACATGCACGAAGAGAAGAGGTGCACACACGGTGCACGTACTCCCGTCTCTTTCCCAACCACACCCGCACGGGTACACGATGGAGCTCATTTTTGTACGAAAAAGGCAGCCCACGTGGTAATTTGGCACGTGTACTAGTTGTCCACTTGGTGGAGGGAAGATCGTCTACCACGGGTGAACAAACAAATTGCGACTTGACGCGTTATGTTAAATTAAAAAAATATGCAAACCATGTGGGGCCTACCTTAGAGGCAAGGCTCTATACACTGTAGTACTTTTGATGTGTCCCGTCAACTCGTAGAACGAGGAGAAGCTTGCTTAGTACGCCGTCTCCCCCGCCCACGGGCGCGGTGGCTCGCAGGATGAGGTGAAGCTTTCTTCTCCCTCACCCACGCGCGCGGTGGCTCGCAGCACGAGGAGAAAATTTTACTACTCCCTCTGTTTACTCCTCGTCCCTACTACGTACTTTGGTTAGTACTCCCTCCATTTAGTTATACAAGGCCACTATGAAAAAATACATTTTGCATCTATACAAGGCCACAAATAGTAATTGAGACAAAAGTTACTACTCCCTCCTTTCCAGTTTATGGCTCAATTTCGAAATCTCTCCACCCAAGGTAGACGGTGAGTGGTCGAATTAATTTTGTAGTTTGCACAAGTAATTAGTAGGCTCATTTTTCTCAAGAAGTTATGTTTATCAAGGCATTAATTAGAATGAATGCATGAATGACCACTAAATTTCCATGAACTTGTACATGCATTGGTTAGTTTTCTCTTGACACTGCTTGCGTCGGGTGATCTAACACACCTCGAAATCCAACATGTAATGGTTGTACTACTAGTATAGTAGAATTGAGACTTATCAAACAGAAAAACGAATGTTTTTTTAGATGAGCCCTATAAACCCTAGTGGGTACGTACTCCGTAAAAACAAATTTTTCCAAAACTAAGTCACTCCCTCTCATGAATTCTGTAGTATACTCCTCCGTTGACACTCCCTTACATGAATTCTGTACTTCCTGTCGCTGACATGTGGGACATATAGCAACCGGGTCGACGTGGCAAGCACCAAATAACAGTGCAGAATAGCAGGGGGGACGCACCCCACTCGTACCGGCCCAGTAGTAGTAATGAGCAATGAGACGTGAAATCACAATGTCGCAAATTCCCAAACGGACGAAGCAACCATTATTTCACACTTCAGTTCGCCATCATCTCAAACCACGTAGTATTGCTTCTGCCTTAGGAGGGACACGTGCATCGCCTTGGTACATCATGACACGTGGGACCGCATGACAGGCCATGCTCCCCCGCCGATCGCTCGGTTAAATCACCTCATTTTTACTATACTTCATCCGTATCGGTTTACTACATGGCATGCACGTCGTTCTAGGTTGAGAATTTAACTGGCTATATATGTGATGAACAATACTCTAGCCTTTTAAAAAATGTATACTTTTGTACAGTAGTACTATTAATGGATTGCGCCATGGAGCAAAAATTGAAATTAAAAAAAAGGTGGTACATATAGAGAGCGCTCGTCGCCAAATTATGCACATAGTACTATTAAAAAAGCTAGTACGTGCTTAATTGGGGTGCTAAATTCTATTAAAGAAATACTAGTAGTATGTACATACTGAAGAGTTAAAGTAATGAGAAGAAACATAACATAGTTCTGCTGGGGGCTCAGCAAAACACACCCCTCAAATTAGACTAAGCACACCTGAAATTAAACTATGTAACTAATATGGTAGACACTGCATTAGAAGTTTAGAACCACCATGAGCAACGACACTGCCACCTTACTCGGAGTCCTTGTCCATGTCCTCGACTTCGTCCTTGTCCCTCTCCCTCTTGGTCGATACTTCTTTGCTTGAACCACACACTTGGCTGTTGCTCTTCATCCAACCCTTGTAGATATTGAAGCAAAGGTAGCCATCCATTGCAACATAGTGGATGAGGTCTATATCTAGTACATTCCGCTGCCATGCATGACGATGAAACGTGTATGGAGGTTTTCTCTAGTTTACCATACGAAGGATGAACCGTGGCTCCTGCCAGGGTCAACATTGAAGGCTAGCGAGAGGACACCAGCCGATTCTTCTGGAGGTCAAAGGTGTTTCCTACAACGAGGCCTATCTGATGCAGGACTTCTTTGTCGTTAGCAAAGTCTACAGTAACGAATTTGACTAGGTTTCTCTGGAGGAAGTCCTTAAAATCCTGGCACTCAACATCGGCATGGCATATGTGGTAGACCAAGCATAAGTCATGCACGCAAACCTGGATCACGGCGGGCTTCTTCCTCTCTTCGTCCTTTAGATCCTTCTCTGGTCCCAGGGCTGTGGTGTACTCAATATCTAGCCTAGCAACCCACTCATCATCTGAGTCTTCGAACATGCGTCTGAAGCGAGAAAGGCATCCTTTCACCGTCACTGAAGAACGGGTGTAGATGACGTCGAACTCATCGCCGGTGATGGTTCTAACCTTGTACTCACCGCCGATGATGGAGATTTGGGACGCCATGGATTTGGGAGGAGGGTTAGGATTATTGGAACCACCGTAATGTGAATGGATGGGACGACTAGGAGCGAACCGCCGTAGTATTGAAGGATGTGCGGGGACGAGTAGGAGCGAACTGCCAGCGTGCGAATGGCAGGGTAGTGGCTTTCCATTCTCCCATGATACGGGCTTCCGAGATCCCTTGGATCTGAGATCGAATGGTTACATGGCGTGATTCTAGACCTATGGGTGAATATCCTATCCTGGAGGGTTATTCTGCAAATTTTCAGCAACTTAGCATGCGACCATTTGATCTCAGATCCAAGGGCTGCCAGCAGCCTGTATCATGGTTGCGCCTACCACGACCATTGCGTCGCTCGCGTGGTCGCGCCCTTGGAGATTTAACACGGTGCGTTAGGCTATTTGATGTTGGCATGTCATACATAGTCATCACTTAGTCACTCATACTACAACAAGGTTGGCTATAAGGTTGGCTATAAGTGTATTTTTTACTCCTCTCTATCTCTTTCTTCGTACTCCCTCTGTCCCATAATATAGGAACGTTCTTGACACTAGTGTAGTGCCAAAAACGTTCTTATATTATGGGACACAAGGAGTACTAGTATTTATTGCATTTGCCAAGGAGTGACCTCTTCTAATGAAAGGGTGTTGCTAAGTTTGCTTCATTTAATTAGCTATAGACTCAAAATTATCTTTTCACCTAGGTACACGCGCTTAGCACCGTTTCTTCATTGGGTCACCAAACTAGTCTCTCTCTTCTTGATTAACTTGCCACATCAGACTTTATGCCTATGTGGCAAGCTTAAGCACCTGTAGGAGCAAGTAAAAGTAAGTACAATAGTGCGCTTTACATGGCATTTTTGCATATGTGGAGGAAAGAGAGGCGAGTAAAAGTGGAGAAGTGGGCTCTCCTGCAAGAGCCAGCCTCTACTACATGGTGGAGCATTGGGAGAGGCACCTGTATGGAGGTGGTCAGGAATCAGGAGACTCACGCCGGTCGTAGCGCCGCAGTTAAAATGATAATGGCAAGTCAAATCATGGGGCCCCACCTGTCCAGGAGTAACTCGCTGTCAAATCACACAGCCCTACGTTTGCAACATCCTACTCCCTCATCTTCTTGCATCTCTATCGAACCGACTAGGCGGAACTGCCCCGCCTACCGCGCAGGAAAAGCCCCGCCCTCGACTTTTAAATACAACTACATCTGCTTAAGAATCCAATGATATACTTTCGGTGACATAGTAACTCATATTTAGTTAGTCAAATGGATGACCTAGAACTACGTACATGCCCTATAAACCGAGATGCCTAAAAATAAAAAAACCAAGATGGAGAGGGTAGTTCAACACGTATCTTTTTAGATCAATATAGTCGGGATTCACCAAGGAGCAAAACCAAGTGGTAGGCTGCTCCTGTCGTGTTGGCGTAGCAACTCAAGCAGGGTCAGTCCACACACGAAATGGCGACACACTTAACAGGACCCCTTTGGCCGACATGTGGCTCATCCACCGTCTTGTTCCACGTGCGATGCACCAAATTATAGTTCGGAGCAGCGGTTGGAATTGGAGGCACCCCGGTCGTAGCGCCGCAGTAATAGAAAATGAGCGATGAGGGGTCAAATCACAAAGCCCCACCTTTCCTGCATTAAGCTGGATGGACGAAGCAATCATCATTTCACTCTAGGGCGCAAGAGCATAAAGAAAAGAGAAGACAATGATGCGTACGGCAGCTACCTAGGGCACCCTAGGGTAGGGGTCTCCACTACAGATCCTTTTTTTAAAGCGCCTCCACTACAAATCGGCTTCTCCCTCGTCCTCTTGAAGAAAACCGATGATGAGTGCAGCGGTAGGGTTTGTAGGAGTACTACGGCGTGCGGGGCCACGTCGTAGTAAATGGGTTCGAGTCGACGCCTTAAATATGTGTGGGCTGCTTGGTTTTATGGGAATGAGGCAGCATTTTGGGTTCGGGGACCGGTGGAGATATAGTACGTACAAAAAATTGTGGACGTAGGTTCGACCAAAAGGCAATGATGCATGGGCCCTGCATTTTGATATACTCGGGGCCGCGTGAAATTTGCTACTCTACTCAAAACTAGTAAGGTACACATGTATTGAACGCATGAGATTTCGAAACCAAATTATGAATAAATACACACTATAACATGTAAAGCTTTGAGTCATATATGCATGATGTAGATGCTCGTTTAGTTCTTATAGTTCATCTCATTCAAAATCAATTAGTTTTATAAAAATGTTAAGATTCATGGGGTTGTGCATTGTAGATCATAAAGTAAAAAAACAAACAATGGCAATTCATTTAGAAAAAATAATCAATTATGATACAGAAGATTCTAGAACAAAGGAGAAGTGCTTGTGTTTTGAGGTTTGTGCATTATGCTTAAGTTCAACCATGGAGTCTTCTAAATTGTACATGTGGCAGATCTGGTGGAATGTTGATGATATCCAACGACCAGTAGTGCTCGGATTTGCCTATCTCTGCACTGTCAGGTTAGCTTCATCCAGCGACCATCTTTCAAAGTTATTGGCACACTATATAGTTCTTGTGCCATAGTTGCATGTTTTGGAAAAAAGCTACTAGTGGGTTGTACTATCTATTTAGGAATAGAAGATGTATACATGGAAGTTGTAGGGAAAGAGATGACATGGAGCATCTCAATTCCTATGAGTAGGGATTGGAAAAGAGATGTCATTTGGTTCACATCATAGGAACTTTTCTATTGAATCTAGAGATGACATGTATCTCAACTCCTATGATGAGGGATTAGAAAAGAGATGTAATTTGGTTCATATCATAGGAACTTTTCTATTGAATATAAGCTAATGTTTATTTTCCTTTGAAATTAAGGGAGTATAGGAATCCATTCATATGAACCAAGTGTTATTTCCTTTGAAATGTGGAGTATATGAATCTATTCCTATGAACCAATTGGCTCTAAAGGAAAAAATCCTATAAAATCATATCATATAGAGTTCCCATGATATTCCTCAACACTAAAGGATGCTTGAAATTGCTACGGGTGATACGATGGTCTTTATTTGTAGACTCCTCACCCATCTTTATAGTTACCTCTCGAAGATGAATGAAATGATATATACATGGTATTCTACATGTGCAATTTGGTACACGAAAACTCGGTAAAAGTTTGCGAGGTTCGAATTTTCAATAAAGCTATATGCACTGCATTTCGGAACGGAGGCAGCATACGACAGTTGCTAACACTGACGTGGAAGATTTGTGTGTAGGAGGAGTGGCTGTTCTGTTAAATGACATGGCAAAACTGACACTGTCGGATGCCGATCTAACGGTTCTTAGGGCGTTTGTCAGGAAAAGGCTTGTGGCGAACGTTTGTCGGATAATGATTTATGGACACATGCATTGCATTGATACGTGCCCCCCTCTCTCTCACGCACACGCACCCTCACGAGTCACGACTCTCTCGAGTCCTCTCGCAGACTCGCACGTCGCACCCACCGTCTATCTGCAGGTAGACCTCACGCACATATGTGCTCTTCACACCCTACCCTCAGAACTTCTAAAAAACAAAAGACGGCACGCACATTTTATTTTAGCTCACACGTCACACACTTATACTATTACTCTTGCGGCGAACGTTCTTTGGGCATAGTATATTGTACTCTCACGAAGAGAAGCGGTGCATGCATGCACTAGTTCTCTCACACCCACTCGCGGGTACACGTTGGAGCGCATTTTTTGAAGCTGGTACAACAAAATCACTCCACTATATATAAAAGCTGGAGCCTTAGCGCTTGCTTTACTAGGGTTCCTCTCGTTCACTCTCTCATGCTCTCCAGATCTAAGCAACACATAGGTGGCCACACTCTCTCTCAGCTCACGGCTAGTCACAAATCCGGCCGGACAACCTCAACTGGGGCAGGGGTGTAGGTGCATCGTTCATGCTATCGTCGGCGGTGAGGGAGGAGACCAACGGCTGCCCGCGCGTCCTGATCGGCTGCCGTGTCATTCTCTCCGAGAGAGCGCCGGCTCGGGAGGGCCTCCGACCCCTTCTTCCTCCCTGTAGTATTGTGGCCAAGATGCGGCCTCCCGACGCCGTCTTTGCCACATGCCGACGACCCTCAGGTATATATTCCTTCGAAACGTGCCTTGCTCTACTGCCCCAGCTCCCTTCGTGTGGATCCTTTTCTATGTCCGTCCGCTGTTCCAAAGCCACCTAGACTTTTACTAATATTAGAAGTAAAGCTAGTTCATACAGTCGACTCAAAGCATTGGTTCAAACAGGGAAGAAAGTGGGAAAGCTGTAGCATGAATCTAGGACTTGGTTCGAAGAGGAAATGGGGGAAAGTAGTAATATTTGTCACTGTTTAAATAACCTTATATCTTATTTGTGCAAACAGGGATGCATGTCTCCATATCGTTTCGGGATGTCTGTCTCCGTATCGTTTCTATCCGCGCAATCAAAAGCACACACCTCAGTTTTAGTACAACTGCGCAAAATGAGATGGCTATCCCTCGTTGTCGTCGTCTAACCTCCCGTCTTCAAGGTATCCCTACATTGGTAGTAACTAAGGTAGAATGACCAACGCAATCTAAAAGAAGCTGATTCGTACGTTTTACTTCCTGATTGCAGTGCAGGGACGAGCGAAAACAACTGCATCCTAGTCCAGAATGCACTTTCTACTAGTTCATCCATGGACCGAGGACTAGCTGGCACGGCTGCACGGTGGTTATTTGGACAGGTGCGCCGATAAGAGGCATTGTGGTCTGCTTATTTCTGCAAATAGCGGTGCTTAAATTTAGTGGAATGCACAAGCATTTCAGCTGGCCAGTACACTGCATGGTTTAGCTCAGCATTCCAGCTGAGACCACAATTATAATTGGTTATTCTGGAATGAGAGAACCTAACACTGGATGGTGGCAACAAGAAAAAACCAGAGTGAACTCCAGGAAATTTAAGCCTGCCGGGAGGCCCTTTGCTTAGAGAAGCCTTGCTTGTTTTTTCCTAATTTGTAAACCTTCTCACAACTTTGTCTTTTGCTGTGAACTAGCATATGTTTGTTATGTTCTATGAATCATTGAGATGTATAAAATTGCTTAACTTATGCTTTTCAAGTTTTTTATGAAGACGGGTTTAATGTGAGTGTTCCACATGAGCGCTGGACTAGCGTGTGAATGTTTGGAATTTATTACATTGTGGCCTCAATTAACTGCATGAACCACTGTAACAAGATACATAGTTGCTTATATGTCAGACATCAGATTGTTGATTGTTAGCTGTTCGATAGCCTAGTGTTGAAGCGAGCTGAGCCAATGTGTTGTGTTTTGCACCACTACTTACAAGTGGGGTAGCACCAATAGTGTTTACAAGTACTTATGTATACGTAGGCGCACGGTTCTCGAACGAGTGCTCTATTTCATCAAAACACACACTACTCATATGCTAAACCATGACAACTTATGTCTTACCATGCCATATTCATGAAAAAACTAGTGAGGACGCATCTGTTTCGGCAACAATTACGATGGTTCTCACATGATTCACGGGCACACAAAAGTAGCAGCAGTTCCCATAGACGGATTCAAACAGAGTACTAGCCCCAGAGGGGTCGATAACATGCAAGGTTCAGATAATTAGACACAATCCAAACTACTATTAAACACTAGCTGGGGCAACTATTTCATGCCTCGATCTAATTTGGGCTGGACACAAGATGGACCTTGCCATGAACATCACCGAAGACGTCCTGCAGCAGCTCAATCCCGTGAACCTTCATGAAGACAACCTTGTGGCCTTGCTACTGATAAACTTGTTTGTGGAGGCATGCCACGTCATCTTCCTGCGTAAGCTTGACAAGAACAGTATGCCTCACAAACGAAGGAGTAGCTTTGAACTTCTTGTGCTTCAGTACACCCTAGACAACACGCCTGCCAATAGTGAGGCTGGAATACAACTCTTCATTGGTATAACCGCAAATGGCTTCCAGGATCCAACAACCTAACAACTCAGTTTTCCCAGTGCGTATATTCAGGTCGTCCTCCTCATAACAAGTGACATGTACAACCACACAATCCTTGTCCGCATCAGGGCTCTAATTGAAACAGAAACAAATTCTGAATTACTTTTCAGTATAAGAAACACATGTTATTTAAACCACTATGTATAGCATGGCATCGAAGCTAATAAAATTTTGCATTATTAATCACCACATACTTCCTTTTCTAAAAAATCACCACATACTTAGATGAAAAACCATAATCGAGATCGTCAAAGAAGGAAATCACCTTGGGCAGCTCAGCGGGGGGGGGGGGACACATCCTCGAAGGGGGAAAACTGCTCCTGCAGTGCCACGGGGGCTGTAACCTCAAACGGGGCGTTGACCATCTCAGTAGTGGCCGTGAGCATATCTGGGGTCGGCTCAGTGGTTACATCCATCTTCTTGGAGCTCTCTGTCTCGTGGGGATCAGCCTCCCGCGTCTGCTCCAATATCGGCAGATCTTTGCCTAGTTCTCCTTGGTCCATCATGAGACTGATGAATACTAGGAGACCACTGAAAGGAAAACACAATCGCAATGACAATGAAAAAAAAAGAGAGTGAGGATCGGTCACTGCTTTGCAAAAGTTATTTTTTTTTCTCTGAACGAAAATATACCAACATCACAGATCCGCTTACCTTTCCTTCGTTCGGAGAGAAGAATAGTTGCAGATGCGATTGTTGCCTTTCTTGAAGACGGTGAGGGAGAAGGAGATTCAGCGAAGAGTGAAATGATCATTGCTTCGTCTGTCAAACTTAGACTGCGGGGAGGTGGGGTTTTGTGATACGATGGCTCGTTACTGCCGCGCTATGACCGGGGTGATTCTCCGCCTACATACTGCCTTCTAATTTGGTGGATGGCAAATGGGACCGCGCGCTGCATGGCCCGCATGTCGGTGAACAAAAGTATAACGGCATTCAGTAGAGGGAGACATTTCAATGACCTAGGAGGAGCGAGAAGCGCTAGAGTGTCTCCACTGTACTAGTAGTAATTGTTTTTCTGGGTAGTTGTAGAGTGTCTCCACTATACTAGTAGTAATTGTATCTTTGGGCCCAAGACAAAACAGCCCATCCACACTAGTAAATAGTAAAATCAATTCAAAATCCCATATATTTACTGAATTGACGGATGGGTATGTTGAAGAGCAAAAAAGGAGTTTCAGGTGGGCAAAAGAGGTTCCGAACGTGTCGGGCTTCTATTTACAACATATTGTGGTCATAATCCAGTAAATTTTACGACCCAGGATGTTCATTCTATGGACCTGACCGATCCATTTGACTGTGACTGCCGAAAACAGTGCTGGAGTTAGATGTTGTTGCCCTTTTCAATCTGGTTTTTTTTGTAAACCCGATGAACAATTAACCCTCGTGCTTTTGTACAGTTTGTAAGCTGGAGTTAGATGTTCCTGCCTTTTCAACTCGGCTGTGACTGTCATATTTTATTTGAAACAAGGCAAATGGCTTGTCATTCGTTTAATTTGGAGTGAAATATTGTAACAAATCCCAACCAAGGGAAATAACATCACTCTCGCCGGCTGCTTGAGCTCACTGTGCATTACAGAAGCCAAGTGATTATCCCCCACCAGCACCCACAAACTTATTTCGAACTAGCACATCAAATGGGCTATAAATTTTCATAGGAAAGGCTGAATGACTGTGACAGATTTGGATTCTGACATTTGGGACCCGCGAGGAAATAGCCTATCCAAGGTGGTGTCGACTTACTAGCCAGTCAACAAACGATTCTGCCTACCAGCCGTTGGATTGACATCCAACATTTGTCGTGTATCTTCTATCTCTTGTCTTCTTCTTCTTCCAGCCATCCAAACCAAAGCACCCCGTCGGCTCCGCCCGCTCCCGCCTCCCATGGCCGGCTGCACCTCCGCTGCCCTACCGTACGTACCCTCCAACATTGGCTAGTCCCTCCCTCTATTCCCCCACACGTCCTGTTATTCTCCGGCGACGTCAGCCCCAACACGCACCCACGCCCGAACCAGTCAACCCTCGTACTCCCCTCCGCCTGCGACTGGACCGGCGCATCTTCAATGGCTCTTGTTTGTTCCGTCCGAGGCCTCGTCGTCGTCCTCCGCCTTGCGGCCTTGGTTTGCTCTCCGTGCGTGGTGCGCCACCCTCTTGCGTTGTCAATGTCGCCAACAGCTGAGAGGAACAAGGAGATGACTGTACATGGAGAGGATGACAGTAGGGACCCACCAGCATCATGGTAGTACGCAAGCAAGTGCCTCTATAGTACAAGCCCAAAAATATGGTTCCTCCTAATGGCTGGACATCTGGGGCTCACGCCATTGTCAACATAGTCAATAAACGAGAGAATTACACTACGAGCGGCTGACACTAGGGACCCAGCAAGTCGCACAGTTTTTTTGAGGAACAAGCAGTTGTTATTTATACTAGTTTTAGCGATGGATCAGGGTAACAATGGGGTTGTGCGGGGGCTGTGGCCCGTCTAGCCAGGGTTTTATTTATGCTTACCACATCATGAGCCCAGTTGTGTTTTTTTCTTGCTGAAAATGGCTAGCCAGTTCTATTTTTTTTAAATAAATACCCAAACAAGGCCTACTTGCTTTATCGGCCCTGCTGGGCTGCAAATGTTTCAAGACGAGGAGAGTTTCATTCGCTTTGCCCAAAAATGGGTTGTACATTTTTAAAACACATCAAACCGGGAATTAATTTCAATTTTTTTCATTACAAGATCTTAAATTCCATTGATTTTTATGCGTGGACAATTATTTGGATTTTATATTTATATAAATTATTTTTCAAAATAGTTTGAATGTGAATCGATATTTCTGGATTAAAAATAGTTGACCGCACCAAAATATGCAAAGTTTCGTATACTTTTTAACCGTGGCCACAATATGGGGTGTAATGCTATCAAAAAGAAGATGGGCTCCAAAAAAATTCTTAAGGATTAGCAAATGGGCTGTACATTATTACAAATAATGGCAGATAGGCTGTATGCTGTTTTCCACAGATTTGAGGCTGACTTGTGCGCCTACTACAGGTTGACGCGTATGCTTTCATAAAAAAAGGTTGACGCACACGCAACGCCTTGTCAACTTAGTCAACACACGAGAGCAGTGACTGTTGGATGTCCATCCAACAGTTGTCGTGCTTCTTCATTCTCTACTCTTCATGCTCCAGCCGCTCAAACAAGCGTCGGCGGGACTGCCTGCTCCCTCCTCCCGCGGCCGGCTATGCTGCCGCGCAGGCCTCACGGCCCCACCGTACTCCCATCGCTGGCCTAGCCATCCCTCTACTCACCCACACATGTTGTTATTCTCCGGCGACGGCAGACGAACCAGTAAACCCTCGTACTCCTCCGCGTGGGAAACAACTGCCGAGTATTCCCTAGCTCCGTGTCGTTCCCTTCCTAGGCCTCACCGTCGTCCACCGCCCTGGTGCTCTCGGCGCGGCCTGGTCAACGTGGTTAATGAATGACATCCATCGGAAGTGGACTGTATGTGGAGAGGCTGACAGCTGGGTCCACGGTCGCACGCAAGGAAATGCCTCCTTATTACGCGCAAAATAATGATTCCTCCGCCTGACAGCTAGGACCCACAGGAAGGGCCTCTGTATTTCGCGAAAAAACGTTCCCCCCGCTAACAGGTCGGACCCACCAGCTATATCTTCGCATGCAAGGAAGTGCCTCCTTATTACGCCCAAAAAATTGAATACCCTGTCGGTCTCAAAACCGGTGGATCTCGGGTAGGGGGTCCCGAACTGTGCGTCTAAGGCGGATGGTAATAGGAGGCAGGGGACACGATGTTTTACCCAGGTTCGGGCCCTCTTGATGGAGGTAAAACCCTACGTCCTGCTTGATTTATTCTTGATAATATGAGTAGTACAAGAGTTGATCTACCACGAGATCGGAGAGGCTAAACCCTAGAAGCTAGCCTATGGTATGATTGTATGTTGTCCTACGGACTAAAACCCTTCGGTTTATATAGACACCGGAGGAGGCTAGGGTTACACAAGGTCGGTTACAAAGGAGGAGATATACATATCCGTGTTTCCTAGCTTGCCTTCCATGCCAAGGAGAGTCCCATCTGGACACGAGACGAAGTCTTCAATCTTGTATCTTCATAGTCCAACAATCCGGCCAAAGGATATAATCCGGCTGTCCGGAGACCCCCTAATCCAGGACTCCCTCAGTAGCCCCTGAACCAGGCTTCAATGACGATGAGTCCGGTGCGCAGTGTTGTTTTTGGCATTGCAAGGCGGGTTCCTCCTCTGAATACACCACGGGAGAATTTGAATACAAGGATAGTGTCCGACCCTGCAAAATAAGTTCCACATACCACCGTATAGGGAATAATATTTACACAAATCTAATCTGCTGACGCACCCCGTAGTGTGACATTATGCCACAGCCAGGTCTTTATTCGAATCATTTTTCATAACCTATCTCAGCGTGTTTCGCGAGGCGGTTTTCTTGGCACGTATGGTCGAAGCAGAGATCGTGTCCCCTTATTATGGGATTCCCATCAATACGAACGTGGGTAACCCAACTGCGCCATCAATTACGGCGCTTGGGGGATAAGCGAGTTTTACCAGGCTAGTGGGGGCGCATAGTTTCATCCGCCCTTATAAAGGGATAAGGTTCTACCTTTTTCTACCCACGCCTTCTTCCTCCTTGCTCGTCCATTCTCACGCACTCGAGCTCCAACGCCCAAGTCCGCATCCTTCTCCTCAAATCTCTCCAAACATGTCCGGAGCGGGAGGCAAGTGGATGGTCTCCTCCGTCACGGAGGGACACATCAAAAAGCTACGTGGAGACGGATACTTAGCCAAGGATATCGCGTATCGGCTGCCAGCCCCGGGGCAGGTCGTCCCTACCCCAGAACCTTACGAAAGGGTGGTTTTCCTCCCCCACTTCGTCCGCGGACTGGGGTTTCCCCTCCATCCATTCGTCCGCAGTCTCATGTTCTATTATGGGCTGGACTTTCATGATCTGGCCCCAAATTTCATCCTCAACATCTCGGCGTTCATCGTTGTGTGCAAGGCTTTCCTTCGCATCCGGCCCCACTTCGGCCTGTGGATGAAGACCTTCAATATCAAGCCGAAGGTGGTGGGCGACCAACAAGCGGAATGCGGCGGAGCCATCGTGGGCAAAATGCCCAACGTTATATGGCTCGAGGGCTCCTTCGTGGAGACCATAAAGGGGTGGCAATCGCGGTGGTTCTACATCACCGAGCCGCGCGACACCAACTGAGTGGCGGCCCCCGAGTTTCGATCAGGATTCCCCACGCGGCTCACTTCTTGGAGGGAGAAGGGCCTGTCCTGGGTTCATCGGTGGAGCTGGACGGACTCCAGAAATGTATCCAAAATATGATAAGAAAGAAGCTTAAGCTTGTCAACATAGTCCAGGTCATGCTCTTCCACCGGATCCTCCCGTGTCAACAACGGGATTTTAACTTATGGGAGTTCGACCCGGCCCAGCACCAGACTCTAAGTGAGCTCTTCTACACGATGCATAAGGACATCTAGAGGGTGCTATTCAAGGGTGCCGAGGTCCCTCCCTCTCTTACCGAGGACCACGGGTTAAGCGTGAAGCGCCCTGCGAATCCGGTAAGTTCTGTACATCCGGTAGGATATTTGTTTCCCATAGCTTAACCATGTGCGGGGTCTGAGCTCCCATGCCTTTGAAAGGACTGGGTGGACACATCGGAGCAGATTAACTGTCTGGCCCCTCTGCCCGAAGACACTACGGACGCTCTCCTGACGGAGATGCTGACTCAGGCTCCTTATGAGGTGCCGGAGAAGACCAAGAAGAAGGCCAAGGGAACCCAAAGGAGTTCCCGACGCCAGGTGGTATCGAACTCATCGTCCGATAACTCCGCGACGCACTCCTCCCATGAAGATGAGGAGGAGGAAGATGAAGATGCTCCCCCTCCAGCCGGGGGAGACAAGAAAAGGAAGGCCGCCCCAACCGGGGAGGCTGAAGGGTCCAAGAAGGGAAGGACCCTCCTTCCAGACTGCTCCACCGCCGCCGCCGATGGCGAAGACGAGTGGCTGCTCAGGGCCAAGCCCCTGGCAAAGTCGTAAGTATTCGGATACCAGAGTAACTCATAGCATACCTTTGTTGCACTGCTTCTCCTAACGTCGAACATGATTATGCAGTCCGCCCAAGCCCGTATTGATGTATCATCGTCGGACGGTTCCTTGGACTTGTCGGACATGAATAGTGATACACTTCCAACCGCCTCCTCCCCTTTCCCTACGGACAATGCCGAGGTATTGTCTCAAGGGGCACTGAGCCGGGGGAGACAGTCCCGGAGGCGCCTGAAGGCGACCTTCCGGACTCCAGGAGCAAAGGGAGCAAGGCTCCTGGGGGCTGCAAGTTCGGCTCTCAGCCGAACACCGCGATGGAACCTCCAGTGGTTCCGGACTCGTGCAGGCGGCCCCCTTCCAAAAGGAGCAAGGCGCCCGTGCCGGTGACCTCTGTCCATCCAGAGGCACCGGACAACCTGATGGGAGCGCTTCACGGCGCTTCCATCGACGAAGAGCACCACACTATTATGAGTGCGGTGATCAAGAAGGTTCAGTCCACCAACATCGGACTGACTGAAGCTTGTGCTAGCCTTGTGACAGGCTTTGAGGTAAGTATTTAAAATATAGGAAAAATATTACCGCATAGACAATAGCCCCTGATGCTCTGTTTGGTGTTCACAAGAAAAGCAAAATAGAGGATCAAATAATATCTGCAGGAGTCTAATATAAGTATGTCTATATGCGTATGCAGGCTTCACTGCTGACCTCTGCCACACTGACTGCGGAGGTCGCCGCACTGAAGCAGGACCTCGAGGGGTCCGAGAAAGAGCTCGGCCTTGCCAAGAGGCAACTCGAAGAGAACAAAGGTAAGTAATACCTTGTCTATATATATATATATACACATACATACAGAAGATGCGATTGCGAAATGACAGGATAATCATGAATTTGCTAGGGGCCACGACCGAAGTGGCGACCCTGAAGCAAGCGCTGTCCGAGGTCGAAAACAAAGCGGCCCAGGAGCGCACCGAGCGGGAAAAGCAAGAGGCACGGATGGGCAAGGTGCAGCAAGAGCTCCAGGCTCTCGTGACGAAGCACGAGGCTTTGGAGCTTGACTCGAAGACGCGAGAGTCTGAACTTGCCGCGGCCCTTGAGAGCGCAAAGAATGCCAAGGCTGAAGCCCAAAAAGCCCTCCAGGAGATTGAGGCGATGAGGAAGATAGCGGCGGGTAAGGCATTCAATATGCAAAACAAGCATGTGCAAGTAAATTACTTGTTACTTACCCGAGTCCGGAGCTCTCCAGGAGCATTCACAGATTTGCCCCGCAGCGTGTCGGATGCCGCGGAATATTATCGGGCCAAGGAGAGATGATCGACGGAGAAGTTGTTCTGGTCTCAGTATACTGGGACCGAACACCCGATGCCTGTGAGCGACCAGCTGAAGCAACTGGTCGAGCTGCACAAGGCGGCCGAACAGGCCATAAAGGGCTTTATAGTCCAGATGTGGCCGGGCGAATCCCTTCCCAACAGCTACTTCGGCCTGGTGAGGCAGCTTGTGGATGCCTCCCCACGGCTGGAAGTCATCAAGCGGTCCGTTTGCATCGAAGGTGCACGCCGGGCTTTTGCTCGTGCAAAGGTCCACTTGGCCAAGATGGACGCTGAGAAGCTGGTGAAGGAGGGGTCGCCGCAGGGCAAGGAGCATCGCCACCCCGAGATGTATTATGAGGGTGTCGTGAAGGGTGCCCATCTTGTAGCGGACGAGTATGCAAAAGATGTAATATTTGAATGAACTTGGTCGTGTGATCCTGTACTATGAAAACTTGTTCATATGCGCTATGCAACGCTTGTTTGAATTTAAAATATTACCTTCTGTTCGGCTGTTTATCAAATCTGAGAGATGGCTAGTCGTCGGCTTCTGCCCCCATGCCACGAGTGCTGGGGTGTTCGGGATAAACCTAAGCACTCTTTTCCCCATTTTTGGGTCTTCGAGGGAGGTCCTCAGCACAACGAACAAGCCAATCAGACTACAATGCTTTATCACTCTCACTTAGCCATAGAATTCTATAATTTTAAATTTTGGCCAAGCCCCTAGTATTCAGAAGGCCGAATTCAGGGCGCTATACACGCCTTAAGCCAGACAAAGCCGACTCCTCGCTCTAAGCGGCATAAGTCTTTAGGGACTCGAAACCTCTCGAACAGCGACCATCTCTCGCCTTATCATGACAGTCAGTTTTAGCTTTCTCTACTAAGGTGCTTAGCCCAGCTGAACCGGGGCACAATCGCAGTAGTTCTCCCAGTGCTACCTTAGCCGATATAGCGGAACGTAAGGTACCAAAACATGGGAGCCGGGCAAACCCAACTATTGACCCAAGACATGATTCGGAGCTGATGCATATAATGCTATAAGTTTAGGGTGTCGCACTATCGAAAGTGTTCGGACTTCTCACGCCGTATTATGGGGTATGCTTAAGCCCCTAGCGTACTGGCCGTACCAGAGTGTACGGGTGCTGGATGTCATGAATGAACATATATATATATATGTATGTATGTATATATATATATATAAAGAAGAATAGAGAATGCGATAATAGTCTAGTGCTATGCATTGTTTATTCAAAAAGGTGCGTTAAAGCAGAATGATACAAGTAGTGCGATAAGCAAAAAGTAGGACTATTTGACATGTCCCCTCCAAGGGCAAGCTGAGGAATGGTATTAAAGCAAGTATTTCACTCGTTATCGTAATCCACCTGGGAGTTCCGTGGTGCGACGTAGCTTTATGCCTCCTTGGTTGCTGCATCATGTGTCTGGCAATCATACTACTGGACAGGGTTTCCAGAGATTAAAGTCCTGAAAGAGAGAAAAATAACAAAGCAGGAAGCCCCTAGTGCGGTTGAGCCGCGTCTTGGGGCGTGCCATAGTCGTGCCCCTCCCCACCTATGCCCATGGTATTTTCAATGCGTAATTATGTACGCGTGGCACGGATTTTGCCGTTTGGCTGGGACTGGGTGGGGGCCACATTGCTATGCGAGCTCGGAACATGCCAGGCGGTCTTGTTGCCGATTACTCCGGGTGCGCTTGAAGGTGTCCGGGTCCTTAATCGCCGAACTACTGGATTGCCTTAAGAGGCTGCTTTGTGCTTCTGCTATGAGGGCCGCAGTGTGCTCCTCCGTGCGGAGAGAGCACTCTATGTTTCCATTAACTGTGATGACCCCCCAAGGTCCTGGAATCTTGAGCTTGAGGTATGCATAATGCGGTACCGCATTGAATCTCGCAAATGCGGTTCGCCCGAGCAGTGCATGATAGCCACTGCAGAACTGGACTATATCGAAAATTAACTCCTCACTTCGGAAGTTATCCGGGGATCCGAAGACCACTTCCAGTGTGACTGAGCCTGTGCAATGGGCCTCTACACCTGGTATGACGCCTTTGAAGGTCGTTTTTGTGGGTTTGATCCTTGAGGGGTCTATACCCATTTTGCACACTGTGTCCTGATAAAGCAGGTTCAGGCTGCTGCCGCCATCCATAAGGACTCGAGTGAGGTGAAATCCGTCAATGATTGGGTCTAGGACCAGTGCGGCAAATCCGCCATGACGGATACTAGTGGGGTGGTCCCTACGATCGAAGGTGATTGGACAGGAGGACCATGGGTTGAACTTTGGGGCGACTGGCTCCAACGCATATACGTCCCTTAGCGCACGCTTCCGCTCCCTCTTAGGGATGTGGGTTGTGTATATCATGTTCACCGTCCGCACTTGTGGGGGGAACCTCTTCTGTCCTTCGGTGTTCGGCTGCCGGGGCTCCTCCTCGTCATCGCTATGTGACCACTTATCTTTGTTTTTGGCATTTAACTTGCTGGCCTGCTTGAACACCCAACAGTCCCTGTTTGTGTGGTTGGCTGGCTTGTCGGGGGTGCCGTGTATTTGACACGAGCGATCGAGTATACGGTCCAAACTAGACGGGCCGGGAGTGCTTCTTTTGAATGGTTTTTTTCCGCTGACCGGATTTAGAGCCTTTGAATCGAGCATTGACTGTCGTATCCTCGGTATTGTCATTGTTGATGCGGCGCTTATGTTTGTTGCGACGTGACCTGCCATTGTCGTCCTTGCTAAATGAAGTACCATGGTTCTTTGGTATGTTATTGCTGCGAGCCAGCCAGCTGTCCTCTCCCGCACAAAAGCGGGTCATGAGTGTCGTGAGGGCTGCCGTAGATTTCAGCTTTTCCTGGCCAAGGTGTCGGGTGAGCCACTCGTCCTGGATGTTGTGCTTAAAAGCTACTAGGGCCTCTGCATCTGGACATTCGATGATTTGATTTTTCTTTGTTAGAAACCTTGTCCAGAATTGCCTGGCCGATTCCTCTGGCTGCTGAATTATGTGGCTCAAGTCATCGGCATCTGGTGGTAGCACATAAGTGCCCTGGAAGTTGTCGAGGAATGCGGCTTCCAGATCTTCCCAACAGCCAATGGATTCTGCTGGTAGGCTGTTGAGCCAATGTCGAGCTGGTCCTTTGAGCTCAAGTGGGAGGTATTTGGTGGCATGTAGATCGTCACCGCGGGCCATGTGGATGTGCAAGAGGAAGTCCTCGATCCATACCGCAGGATCTGTTGTGCCGTCGTATGATTCAATATTTATGGGTTTGAAACCCTCGGGGATTTGGTGATCCATTACTTCGTCTGTGAAGCATAGGGGGTGTGCAGCGCCTCTGTACTGGGCTATATCGCGACGCAACTCAAATGAGTCTTGTCTGCTGTGTTCGGCCCGGCCGGATTTACTTTTACTATATCCGGTGTGACAGTTATCGTCTCGCATAGTGGCGTGCCCTCGTGATCCGTAGATCGATCTTGCGTCTTTTGCTTTGTCCTCCAATACGTCTTGCAGGTCTGGCGTATATCCCCATGCCTTGATATTTTTATTTGAGTGGCGTCGGGGTGCGGGCTGAGCTTTTGGCTGAAATGCCTCTCTGTCGCGGCCACGAGGTGGCCGATCAGCCGCGGCATACGCTGGAGATGTAGGTTTTGGTGCTTCCGCCTCCAGCTGGGGTAGCAATATGTGCTTTGGGTAACTCTTGGAGGGACGTTCGAGTTTATATTCCTCAGGCGCAAGAACTTCAGTCCATCTATCGGCTAGCAAATCTTGATCAGCTTGAAGCTGTTGCTGCTTTTTCTTAAGGCTATTTGTCGTGGCTATAAGCTCGCGCTTGAAGCGCTCTTGTTCGACGGGATCCTCAGGCACGATGAATTCGTCATCGTCGAGGATTGCCTCGTCTTCGGAGGGAGGCATGTAATCACATGCTCCGCCTCTCCATCTGGCGCTCTCTTGGGAGGGCTGGCTTCTCCATCCTCCTGCCTAAATCTTGCTGGAGGGGATTGTTGTTGTCTTCGGCATTGTCCGGAGTGCTATTATCTCCTGTGCCGGTGTCACCGCTTTTGCTTTGGCGAGACTTAGAGTGGCGCCACTGACGTCGGCGCTTGGGTTGCTTCTTGGAGGGGCGCCGCTGACACGGGCCATTGCCTTGTTTGGGTGTGTCCACCATATATATATATATCATATGATGATGTGGCTGTCTAGTGTCCTGTGGGCACTGGTTCTTGTTCGCCTCCTGCATCGTCGTCCATGCCGTCGATGCCTTCGGAGTCGAAGTCGAGCATGTCAGTCAAATCATCGACAGTGGCTACTAAGTGGGTGGTGGGTGGGCGGCAAATTTCTTCGTCATCCGCATCCCAATCCTGCCGAACATAGTTCGGCCAGGACTCTCCTGACATGGAGAGAGACCTTAATGAGTTCAGTATGTTGCCGAAGGGCGAGTGCTGAAAGATATCTGCGGAGGTAAACTCCATAATCGGCCGAGCCGTATTCGATAGGCACGGGCGCAGGCGGTTCGGAGTCTGTGGCCGGGGAAGAATCCGGTAGTTCGGCGTCACGGCTCCCGTGAAGGGTAAGGTCAATCCTCGGCTCGATCACCGCTGAGAGTACGGCCTCCGTGGCGGGGTCTATCCACCCATCCATGGATGGCGCGATTGGCTCCGAATTGAGGGTCGGAGCAGTTGCCGGTGCGATCTCCTGAACACTGTCCGATGGTAGAGCTAAATTATGCTCATCGAGACCGTGTGGCCCACTCGATAGGGGCTCGAATCCGTCGAAGATCAAGTCTCCATGGATATCGGTCGTGTAGTTTAAGCTTCCAAACCTGACCTGGTGGCCAGGGGCGTAACTTTCGATCTGCTCCAGATGGCCAAGCGAGTTGGCCCGTAGTGCGAAGCCGCCGAATACAAAGATCTGTCCAGTAAGAAAAGTCTCACCCTGGACTACATCGCTATCGATGATTGAAGGATCCATCAAGCCTAAAGGCGACGACACAGAGGAACTCTCAATGAAAGCACCAATGTCGGTATCAAAATTGGCGGATCTCGGGTAGGGGGTCCCGAACTGTGCGTCTAAGGCGGATGGTAACAGGAGGCAGGGGACACGATGTTTTACCCAGGTTCGGGCCCTCTTGATGGAGGTAAAACCCTACATCCTGCTTGATTTATTCTTGATAATATGAGTAGTACAAGAGTTGATCTACCATGAGATCGGAGAGGCTAAACCCTAGAAGCTAGCCTATGGTATGATTGTATGTTGTCCTATGGACTAAAACCCTCCGGTTTATATAGACACCGGAGGGGGCTAGGGTTACACAAGGTCGGTTACAAAGGAGGAGATATACATATCCGTATTGCCTAGCTTGCCTTCCACGCCAAGGAGAGTCCCATCCGGACACGAGACGAAGTCTTCAATCTTGTATCTTCATAGTCCAACAGTCCGGCCAAAGGATATAATTTGACTGTCTGGAGACCGCCTAATCCAGGACTCCCTCAACCCCCCTGCTAGCTAGGACCCACCATATTGTTGGGCTGACTTGTGGGCCTACTAAGTTGACGGGGACGGAGGGCTTTGTCAACTTAGTCAATACTCCAGTGACTGTATGATGTCCATCCAACGCCATAGTGCGTCTTCAACCTTTGGTCTTCTTGCTCCAGCCGCCCAAAGCAGCGCCGGTCGTGCCGCCTACTCCTGCCTCCCGTGGCCGGCTGTGCTACCGCAGGGGCCTCACCGCCCCCATACTACTCCCACCACTGGCCAGGCCATCCCTCCACTCACCCACACCCCCTGTTATTCTGCAGCGACGGCAGCCTCACACCGCAGCCGAAGAAGTGAACGCTCGTACTCCTCTCCGCATGGGCATCCACTGTCGCGTCTTTCCCGGCTCCGCGTCGTCCCCTTCCTAGGCCTCGCCGTCGTCCACCATCGTGGTGCTCTCGGCGCGGCGTGGTCAATGTGGTCAACGACCGACTTCCATCGGAAGAGTACTGTACGTCGAGTGGCTGACAGCTTGGTCCCCGGCAGCCGCAAGGAAGTGCCTCCTTATTACGCGAAAAATAATTATTCCTCCACCTGACAGCAGGGACCCACCGGACGGGCCACCAGTATTTTGCGAAACAAAACGTTCCCCCCTGACTGCTAGGACCCACCGGACGGGCCACCATATTTCGCGAAAAAACGTTCTCCCCGCTGTCAGCTCGGACCCACCGGAAGTGCCTCCTTATCAGGCACAAAAAATGAATACTCCCCCGGCTAGCTGGGACCCACCTTGGTGGGAGGCTGACGTGTGGGCCCACTAAGTTGACGGGGACGAAGGGCTTTGTCAACTTAGTCAATATGAACGATTCTAGCTCCAGTGACCGTACGATGTCCATCCAACGGCCCTAGTGCTTTTTCAACCTCTGGTCTTCTTGCTCCAGCCGCACAAAGCAGCGCCGGTCGTGCCGCATGCTCCTACCTCCCGTGGCCGGCTGTGCTGCCGTAGAGGCCTCACCGCCCCCTACTATTCCCACCGCTGGCCAGGCCCTGCGGTGACGGCAGCCTCACAATGCAGCCGAACCAGTGAACCCTCGTACTCCTCTCCGCGCGGGCTTCCACTGCCGCGTCTTCCCCGGCTCCGTGTCGTCCCCTTCCTAGGCCTCACCGTCGTCCACCGCCGTGGTGCTCTCCGCATGGCGTGGTCAACATGGTCAAGGAACGACTTCCATCGTAAGAGTACTGTACGTGGAGAGGCTGACAGCTGGGTCCACGGCCATAGCCCAGTTTTTTTGTGATTTGCCAAGTATGTCGCTTTGTCAGGCCTGTTGGGCTGCAAATCTTTCAAGACGAGGAGAGCTTTCATTCGGCTGGCCGAGAAAATGGCCCATCAGTAATGAGAAATGGGATGTACATTTTTAAAACACATCAAGGCAGCAATTAGTTTGAAATATCTTTTTTTTCATTTCAAGATTTTAAATTACATTAATTTTTATGCGTGGAGAATTTGTTGGATTTTAAATTGATATACATTTATTTTTAAAATTAGTTTGAAGGTGAGTCGAAATTTCGGGATTAAAAACAGTTCGGACCGCACCGAAATATGCAAAATTTCGTATAATTTTTTAACCATGGCCACAATATGGGCTGTAATGCGAACAAAAAGAATATGGGCTCCAAAAATACCTTAAGAATTAGCAAATGGGCTGTAAATTATTAGAAATAATGGCAGATTGGCTGTATGCTGTTTTCCATAGATTTGAGGCTTTCCTAAAAGAAAGGTTGACGCACAAGCACTGAGTGTTGGGTGTCCATTCAACGGCCGTCGTGCTTCTTCAATCTCTGCTCTTCCTGCTTCAGCCGCTCAAACAAGCGCTGGCGGGACTGCCTGCTCCCTCCTCCCCGTGGCCAGCTGTGCAGACGAACCAGTAAACCCTCGTACAGTCATACTCCCCTCCGCGTGGGAAACAACTGCCGAGTCTTCTCTGCCTCCATGTCGTCCCCTTCCTAGGCCTCACCGTCGTCCACCGCCGTGGTGCTCTCGGCGCGGCGTGGTCAATGTGGTCAACGACCGACTTACATCAGAATAGTATTGTGCATGGAGACGCTGACAGCTGGGTCCACCGCCGCAACAAGGAAGTGCCTCCTTATTACGCGCAAAATAATTATTCCTCCACCTGACAGCGGGGACCCACCAGACGGGCCACCGTATTTCATGAACAAAACGTTTCCCCCCTGACTGCTGGGACCCACCAGCTACACCTTCGCACACAAGGAAGTGCGTCCGGGCAAAAACAAAACAAAACGATTCACCCCCTGACTGTTGGGACCCACCAGCTACATCTTTGCACGCAAGGATGTGCGTGACAGTCGGGACCCACCTAGTCGAAGCGTACGTAGCGTTGTCATTCTGGTCGCGAACGTGTACGTACATATATACTGGTGGATGTAGAGGCGCGCACATGACGTAGTAGAGGCGCGCACGTAGCATGTACACGTACGTACAGCGGTCAGGGTGCAAGAAAGAAAATACGGCCACGTATGTGTACATACGGGCGGGGTCTCGAACGCCTACTCGCGCATACATACGGCGAGGGCTCGTTGACATGGCTGGGTCGGAACGGAGAAACAACGTCGTCGTCGTGTTCATGGGGAGGCAACATAATGCGTCGTGTTCATGGGGAGGCAACGGAATGCGTCGTATTCATCGGGAGGCAACGGAACGCGTGGGAGCCAACCGGCTGGGTCGGAACGGAATGCGTGGTCGTGTTCATCGGGAGGGCTTGGACGGAGTAGGTGATGGAAACGAGGCATGGCATACCGCAAAACGGAGGAAACGGCCTTGTGTTCGACTGGCCACATTCGAAACGGGATCCTGTTCATCAGGAGGGGTCTGGCGTACCGCAAAACGGACCTCCTACGGTCGAAACGGGGGTCCTGTTGATCGGGAGGGGTGTGGCGTACCGCAAAACGGAGGAAACAGACCTCCTACGGTCGAAACGGGGGTCCTGTTGATCGGGAGGGGTGTGGCGTACCGCATAACGGATGAAACGGACCTCCTACGATCGAAACGGGGGTCCTGTTGATCGGGAGGGGTGTGGCGTACCGCAAAACGAGACTCCACGGGATACTGTTCATCTCCACCGTCGACCTCCTCCAGCCTCCACGGGCTCCTGTTCATCCAGCCTCCACCGCGCGCTACTCCACCAGCTACTGTTCAACCACCCCTCCACTGTCTACTGTTCATCCAGCCCTCCACACCACGGGGTCCTATTCAACCACCCCTCCACAGGCACCCCTCTACCATCTACTCTTCATCCGGCCCTCCACACCACGAGGTCCTGTTCATCCAGAGGCAACGCCACCGCTCACTGTTCATCCAACCCCCCCTACAACACTCACTATTCATCCAATCGATCGGCTTCAGTTAGCAGCAGTAGCGAAGGTCGCTCGATCGGGTTCAGTTAATAGCCATCGATCAATTGCTCGGGTTCAGTAACGCGTAGCCTGCACTGCAATCGCTCGGGTTCAGTTAGGGTAGTCACGGGCCGGAATGTCATGGGTCGGACCCGTTACTAGCCTCGTTCCAGTGTTTGGAAGGCCAACCGGAGCAGAACCCACTCGACCTCGATAAGTGAATATTCAGCTGAGATGCAGAATGCATTGAGATCTCCAAATCGAGGAAACCACGCGGAACGACTCATCTGTCCCCCAACGCTATCGCTGCTCTCCTCCTTCCTCCTGCACAGGTGCGCCGCCGCCCCTCTTCCTCCCTCCCTCTCCTCTGCGTCGCCGTCCCTCTCCCTCTCTCCGCCACCGGCCCTATCCCTCTCTGCGTTGCCGGCCCTCTCCCTCTCTGCGCCGCCGCCCCTCTACAGCTGTTCTGCGCCGCCGGCCCATCTCCCTCGCATTCGCGCGCCGCTGGCCCATCTCCCTCACTCTTGCGTTTTACATAGCTCTCCCTCGATCCATTTTCTCACCCCCTCACTCGATCTGCAGGTTAGAAGGGGAAGAAAGCAGGGTCTAGGTGCTACACCGGCGCGGCGGAAGAGCGAAGCACAACCATCTCACTTGAAGGTACAAACTCCTCTTCCTCTCCCCTTGTATATGCTGATGTCCAGTATATTTTTTTGCTCCAATTGTTGTTGTATATTACATCTTTTTGTTCAATTTGCTGTTGTCCAGTACATCTCTGCAATACGTGGTGATGTGTAATAATTTTGATAGCATACATCAACTGTAGATGGTCAAGAAGATGAACAAAAGAAAAAGGATGGTTAGGGGAGCCGCTGTTTTGTCACACTTGCTGCAATTGCATTCATTGTTCGAGCTATAATAAGGAAGAGAAGAGCACGTATTACATATGGCCCAATGCATGAAAGAGATCGAATCAGATATGATTATCTGGATCAAAAAATTTGGCAAAGCGATGTGTTATGTAAAAACATGTTAAGGTTTGAAAGAGCTACGTTCTTTCGCTTGTGTGGCATACTCAGGGATCGCAAATTGCTAGAAGACAGTCCACATCTTAGCGTGGAGCAACAATTAGCGATGTTTTTGCATACAATTGGGCATAACCTTCAGAATAGGGTTATTTCAGCCAATTTTTGTAGATCATACGACACAACCAGCATATATTTTAGAAAGGTTCTCCATGCCATAGGCGAGCTTCGTAATGATTACGTAACGCCACCATCATTGGAGACCCCCACAAAAATTACAGGAAATCATCGATTTGACCCATATTTTAAGGTAAATTCAGAAACTATTCGTTAGCTATCTAGGTTATATGATATGCCGTTTATTAATACCTGTCACTATATAGGATTGTATTGGAGCTATCGATGCTACACATGTGCGAGCAGGTGTTACCAAAGATGTGGAGCATTCTTTTTGGGGTAGGAAGGCCTTCACCACTTAAAATGTGATGGCAGCGGTAGATTTTGATCGACGCTTCACATATGTGTTAGCTGGTTGGGAAGGGTCAGCACATGATGCTACTGTTTTAGCTGATGCATTAACGCGTGAGAGGGGCTTACAAGTACCACCGGGTAAGAAGTTGCCTAAGATAGAAAATTGTCCATTTGTTATTACCTTACAAGAACCATTGTCACCAATTATTGTTTTTTTAGGAAAGTTCTACCTAGTTGATGCTGGCTATGGAGCAAAGCCTGGGTTCTTGCCCCCTTTTCGTGGTGTGAGGTACCATTTGAACGAGTGGGGCAACAATCCAGTCCAAAATGATAGGGAGCTATTCAACCTTAGGCACTCATCTCTACGGGTGACGGTAGAGAGGGCTTTTGGATCTCTGAAGAGGCGATTCAAAATTTTAGATGATGCCAAACCATTCTTCTCTTTCCCGGTGCAAGTTGACCTTGTTATAACTTGTTGTGTTCTTCATAATTATGCACTGTCACAAGGGATTGATGAATTTATTATACCGGAAGTGACATGGACCACCCAACCAATTCGAACATCAAGGCAACAAGCAAGTGACGTTAGGGCCGTGGTAGACCATAGGACACAAATGGCAGCCCAAATGTGGGAAGATAGACAACTAATGTATGCTAATCTATGAGTGTAGCACACTCCATGTATTTGAACCATGTATTTGTGATGTTTATGCAACTACATTTTAATTTATTTGATGGCTGGGCAGATTGTATCATGTACTAAATTTGAACCATGTATTTGTGATGTTTATGCAACTACATTTGAATTTATTTGATGGCTGGGCAAATTGTATCATTTACTAAAGTTGAACCATGTATTTGTGATGTTTATGCAACTACATTTAAATTTATTTGATGGCTGGACAGATTGTATCTTTTATTGTTTGGATAGAAATGGAGAGTGTTGAAGCTGCAAGTGGGAACTCCGGGAGAGTTGGGATCATTGTTTGGACAAATGCATGACAAAAACCATGCTTGGTGTTTTGGCTGGTCTTGTTGCTGATGGGAAGAGAACGTCAAGTGGATTCAGGGATGTGCATCATAGACAATGTGCTGCTGTTTTGAACGAGCAATTCAAGCTTTCTGTCACCGGAGAGCAAGTCAAAAACCATCTCAAGAAGTGGAGGAAGATTTGGACAAAGGTGGTCAATTTGAAGAATTTAAGTGGAGCTCTATGGGATGAAGATACTTGCACAATTAGGCTTAGCGAGGAGCACTATGCAGGGCATTGTATGGTATGCTTCTCACCCCACAAATCTGATTATTTTTATGTTTGCATTATGCTAATCATTTTGCACAATGTTTGTAGACCCACAAAGCTGATGCCCCCTTCCTGAATACCCCAATTGAGCACTATCATGCCATGGCTGCCATTTATGGGACAATTGGGGCCAAGGGGATGAATACCAGATCTGGCAATGATCTTCTTTCCACTGATCTCGAAGACGAGGAGAACGGTGTGGTCAACACGTCACCAAATGTTGGTGAGTCTTGTCTCCCCAAAGCACCACCAAAAAAGAAGGCTAATGTAAAGCATGTTCCTGAAGATCCACTTAGTTTAATTCTCAAAGATGGGTTCAAACTTGTGGCCGATGCGCTTGTGAAGTCTAGTGGAGATGATGATGACATACCAGATGACCTTTGGGATGTTGTCTCCACATTGCCAGATTTTGATGAAGAGCACGTAGCCCACTACTATGCGCATCTTGTGGACAACCCAAAGACTGCAAGAGCCTTCATGAAACTTTCCCAAACCAACAAGTCTGTTTGGGTGAGTAGGTATATCAAGAAGAACTTCTAAATTCGATATGGTTGTATGGTTGTCAAGTATGTGAACTTGACATGTATGTTTCTAGTGCACTTTGGTTGCTTTTGGAGAGCTTCGAACATGAACTAGACGTGTGTGGCTATCAAGTATGACTTGGACATGTATGGCCCTATTGCACTTTGCTTGCTTTTGGAGAGCTTCGTATGTGAACTACAAATGTATGGCTGTCAAATGTGTTTAACTATGTGCACCTTGTTGAAATCTGTGTTTTATGTGTTGTCATTTATATGTTAACTTGTCAATATATATTGTTATGTTGTCTTTCATGAAAATACAAATGATATGCTGCCGAAATTTAGAAATTTATGTCATTCCATTTTCCATTCCGTGCTTCCAACCAAACACCGGAACGGAGCCAACCCGTTCCTCTCTTTTGATCCTACCAAACATAGGAATGGAATGGACCCGTTCCTCTGGAATGGAACCATTCCATTCCGTGACAGTTGGTTACCGAACCAAACACACCCTTAGAGCCCAACGCCTCGCTCGGGTTCAGTTAGAGCCAACGCCTTGCACACACGCGCGTACGTGTATGAGAGAAACATGCATCGCTCGGCCCCCGACCTCCCACCATAACCGGGAACTCCCCGAAATTTTCCTCGCCCTCGCTTCTGCCACGGTTTTTCCGTCATGGACGGCCCAAAGAATGTCATGTAGCCGCGTCTCCGGCCCGCCCAGGACGAAAAGCCGATTTTCTGTCATGATTTTTTGTCATAGAAGTAGGGGCCCACCACATCTATGATGATACCGGGTTTTGTCACAATTATCGTCATAGAAGTGTCATATGTATGCCAGAATTTTTTTCGTTCGGCCCAAAATGTCATGGATGTGTCTTTTTTTGTGGTGCCCCCAGAGGGGGAAATCATCGTCATCATCATCACCAACAACTCTCCCATCTTGGGGAGGGAAATCTCCATCAACATCTTCAACAACACTATCTCATCTCAAACCCTAGTTCATCTCTTGTGTTCAATCTTGTTACCAGAACTATAGATTGGTGCTTGTGGGTGACTAGTCGTGTTGATTACATCTTGTAGTTGATTACTATATGGTTTATTTGGTGGAAGATTGTATGTTCAGATCCAATATGCTATTTAATACCCCTCTGATCTTGAGCATGATTATCATTTGTGAGTAGTTACTTTTGTTCTTGAGGTCACGGGAGAAATTATGTTGCAAGTAATCATGTGAACTTGATATGTGTTTGATATTTTGATAGTATGTATGTTGTGATTCCCTTAGTGGTGTCATGTGAACATCAACTACATGACGCTTCACCATATTTGGGCCTAAGGGAATGCCTTATGGAGTAGCAATTATATGATGGGTTGTGAGAGTGACAGAAGCTTAAACCCCAGTTTATGCGCTATTCCGCAAGGGACCGATTGGATCCAAAAGTTCAATGTTATGGTTATAATTTTTTCTTAATACTTTTCTCGTAGTTGCGGATGCTTGTGGGAGGGTTAATCATAAGTAGGAGGTTTTTTCAAGTAAGAACATCACCTAAGCACCGGTCCACCCACATATCAAATTATCAAATTAGCGAACACAAATCGAACCAACATGGTGAAAGTGACTAGATGAAATTCCCGTGTACCCTCAAGAATGCTTTGCTTATCATAAGAGACTGTTTTGGCCTGTACTTTGCCTAAAAAGGATTGGGCTACCTTGCTGCACTTTTTCTACTATCATCGTTACTTGCTCGTTACAAATTATCTTGCTATCAAATTACTCTGTTACTTACAATTTCAGCACTTGCAAACATCACCTTCATGAAAACCACTTGTTATTTCCTTCTGCTCCTCGTTGGGTTCGACACTCTTACTTATCAAAAAGAGCTACAATTAATCCCGTATACTTGTGGTCCATCAAGGCTATTTTTCTGGCGTCATTGCCGGGGAGTGAAGCACCTTTGGTAAGGAAACATTTATCTGTGTGCTGCAATTTAATGTCACTTGTTACTATGGAAAACAATCCTTTGAGGGGTTTGTTCGGGGTATCTTCACCTCGACTGGAACCACAATTAGCTACCCCTCAACCCACTGCACATACTGAAAATATTAAATATGAAATTCCTTCAGGTATGATAGAACAACTTCTAGCTAAGCCTTATGTAGGAGATGGAACCGAACATCCTGATATGCACTTGATATATGTGGAACAAATATGTGGATTGTTCAAGCTTGCAGGTTTACCCGGAGATGAAGTTATGAAGAAAGTTTTCCCTTTATCTTTGAAAGGAAAAGCATTGGCATGGTATAGGCTATGCGATGACATTGGATCTTGGAATTGGAATCGATTGAAATTGGAGTTCCACCAAAAAATTATCCTATGCATCTAGTTCATCGTGATCGGAATTACATATATAATTTTTGGCCTTGTGAAGGAGAAAATATCACTCTAGCTTGGGGGAGGCTTAAGTCAATGTTATATTCATGCCCCAATCATGAGCTTGATACGTCTCCAACGTATCTATAATTTTTTATTGCTCCATGCTATATTATCTTCTGTTATGGACATTATTGGGCCTTATTATTCACTTTTATATTATTTTTTTGACTAACCTATTAACCGGAGGCCCAGCCTAGAATTGCTGTTTTTTTTGCCTATTTTAGAGTTTCGAAGAAAAGGAATATCTAACGGAGTCCAAACGGAATGAAACCTTCGGGAACGTGATTTTTGGAATGAACAAGATCCAGGAGACTTGGACCCTACGTCAAGCAACCAACAAGGACGCCACGAGGTAGGGGGTGCGCCTACCCCCCAGGTGCACCCTCCACCCTCGTGGGGCCCCTGTTGCTCCACCGACATACTTCTTCCTCCAATATATACCTATGTAACCCCAAACGATCAGATACAGAGCCAAAACCCTAATTCCACCGCCGTAACTTTCTGTATCCACGAGATCCCATCTGGGGGCCTGTTCCGGAGCTCCGCCGGAGGGGCTTCGATCACAGAGGGCTTCTACATCAACACCATAGCCTCTCCGATGGAGTGTGACTAGTTTACCTCAGACCTTCGGGTCCATAGTTATTAGCTAGTGGCTTCTTCTCTCTTTTTGGATCTCAATACAAAGTTCTCCGCCTCTCTTATGGAGATCTATTCGATGTAATCTTCTTTTGCGGTGTGTTTGTTGAGACCTATGAATTGTGGGTTTATGATCAAGTTTATCTATGAACAATATTTGAATCTTCTCTGAATTCTTTTATGTATGATTGGTTATCTTTGCAAGTCTCTTCCAATTATCAATTTGGTTTGGCCAACTAGATTGATCTTTCTTGCAATGGGATAAGTGCTTAGCTTTGGGTTCAATCTTGCGGTGTCCTTTCCCAGTGACAGTACGGGCAGCAAGGCATGTATTGTATTGTTGCCATCGAGGATAACAAGATGGGGTTTTCATCATATTGCATGAGTTTATCCCTCTACATCATGTCATCTTGCTTAAAGTGTTACTCTGTTCTTATGAACTTAATACTCTAGATGCATGCTGGATAGCGGTCAATGTGTGGAGTAATAGTAGTAGATGCAGGCAGGAGTCGGTCTACTTGTTTCGGACGTGATGCCTATATACATGATCATACCTAGATATTCTCATAACTATGCTTAATTCTGTCAATTGCTCAACAGTAATTTGTTCACCAACCGTAAAATACTTATGCTCTTGAGAGAAGCCACTAGTGAAACCTATGGCCCACGGGTCTATCTTCATCATATTAATCTTCCAATACTTAGTTACTTTCTTTGCTTTTATTTTACTTTGCATCTTTATCATAAAAATACCAAAAAAAATTATCTTATCATATCTATCAGATCTCACTCTCGTAAGTGACCATGTAGGGATGACAACCCCTCATCGCGTTGGTTGCGAGCATTTATTTGTTTTGTGTAGGTGCGAGGGACTGGCGCATAGCCTCCTACTGGATTGATACCTTGGTTCTCAAAAACTGAGGGAAATACTTATGCTACTTTACTGCACCACCCTTTCCTCTTCAAGGGAAAACCAACGCAAGTGCTCAAGAGGTAGCAAGAAGGATTTCTGGCGCCCTTGCCGGGGAGGACTACGCAAAAGTCAACATACCAAGTACCCATCACAAACCCTTATCCCCCGCATTACATTATTTGCCATTTGCCTCTCATTTTACTCTCCCCCACTTCACCCTTGCCGTTTTATTCGCCCTTTCTCTCTCTATCCTCCCTCTCTTTCTCTATTTGCCTCTTTTCGCCCGTTTTCTTGTTTGCTTGTGTGTTGGATTGCTTGCTTGTCACGATGGCTCATGATAACACTAAATTGTGTGACTTTACCAATACCAACAACAATGATTTTATTAGCACTCTGATTGCTCCTCTTACCGATGCTGAATCTTGTGAAATTAATGCTGCCTTGCTGAATCTTGTCATGAAAGATCCGTTTTCCGGCCTTCCTAGTGAAGATGCCGCTACCCATCTAAATAGCTTTGTTGATTTGTGTGATATGCAAAAGAAGAAAGATGTGGACGATGATATTGTTAAATTGAAGCTATTTCCTTTTTTGCTTAGAAATCGTGCTAAAGCTTGGTTTTTGTCTTTGCCTAAAAATAGTATTGATTCTTGGAATAAGTGCAAAGATGCTTTTATCTCTAAGTATTTTCCTCCTGTTAAGATCATCTCTCTTAGAAACGACATTATGAATTTCAAGCAACTTGATCATGAACATGTTGCACAAGCTTGGGAGAGGATGAAATTAATGATACGTAATTGCCCAACACATGGTTTGAATTTGTGGATGATTATACAAATTTTTATGCCGGATTGAATTTTGCTTCTAGAAATATTTTAGATTCGGCTGTGGGAGGCACTTTTATGGAAATCACTTTAGGAGAAGCTACTAAACTCCTAGATAATAATATGGTTAATTATTCTCAATGGCACACTGAAAGGTCTACTAATAAAAAAGTGCATGCGATAGAAGAAATTAATGTTTTGAGTGGAAAGATGGATGAACTTATGAAATTATTTGCTAATAAAAGTGTTTCTTCTGATCCCAATGATATGCATTTCTCTACTTTAATTGAGAATAATAATGAACCTATGGATGTGAATTTTGTTGGTAGGAACAATTTTGATAACAACACGTATAGATGAAACTTTAACCCCTAGGCCGTATCCTAGTAATTCCTCTAATAATTATGGTAATTCCTACAAAAATTCTTATGTAAATTATAATAAGATGCCCTCTTATTTTGAATCTAATATTAAAAATTTATTACTTCGCAAAAGAATTTCAGTGCTTTGATTGAAGAAAAATTGCTTAAGATTGATGAGTTGGCTAGGAACGTTGATAGAATTTCTCTTGATGTTGATGCTTTGAAACTTAGATCTATTCCACCTAAGCATGATATCAATGAGTCTCTCAAAGCCATGAGAATTTCCATTGATGAGTGCAAAGAAAGAACCGCTAGGATGCGTGCTAAGAAAGATTCCTTTATAAGAGCGTGTTCTTCTAGTTTCCATGATAATAAAGATGAAGATCTAAAAGTTAGTGATGTGTCCCCTATTAAATATTTGTTTTGGAATATGAATCTTGATAATGATGGGACTAAATATGATCCACCTTTACCTAGAAGGTGTTCCAAAAATTTGGAGTTTTTAGATCTTGATGCTAAATTTGATAAAAGTGGGATTGAAGAGATCAAAACTCTAGATGTTAATGAACCTAATATTTTGGATTTCAAGGAATTTAATTATGATATCTGCTCTTTGATAGATTGTATTTCCTTGTTGCAATCCGTGCTAAATTCTCCTCATGCTTATAGTCAAAATAAAGCTTTTACCAAACATATCGTTGATGCTTTGATGCAATCTTATGAAGAAAAACTTGAGTTGGAAGTTTCTATCCCTAGAAAACTTAATGATGAGTGGGAACCTACTATTAAAATTAAAATTAAAGATCATGAATTCTATGCTTTGTGTGATTTGGGTGCTAGTGTTTCCACGATTCCAAAGACTGTGCGATTTGTTAGGTTTCCGTGATTTTGATGATTGCTCTTTAAACTTGCACCTTGCGGATTCCACTATTAAGAAACCTATGGGAAGAATTAATGATGTTATTACTGTTGCAAATAGGAATTATGTGCCCGTAGATTTTATCATTCTTGATATAGATTGCAATGCTTCATGTCCTATTATTCTTGGTAGACCTTTCCTTAGAACGATTGGTGCAATTATTGATATGAAGTAAGGAAATATTAGATTCCAATTTCCGTTAAGGAAAGGCATGGAACACTTTCCTAGAAAGAAAATTAAATTACCTTATGAGTCTATTATGAGATCCACTTATGGATTGCCTACCAAAGATGGCAATACCTAGATCTAACCTTGCTTTTTATGCCTAGCTAGGGGCGTTAAACGATAGCGCTTGTTGGGAGGCAACCTAATTTTATTTTTATTCCTTGCTTTTTGCTCCTGTTTAGTAATAAATAATTTATCTAGCCTCTGTTTTAGTTGTTTTTTTGTGTTTAATTAGTGTTTGTGCCAACTAGAACCGTTGGGAAGACTTGGGGAAAGTTTTGTTAATCTTGCTGTAAAAAACAGAAACTTTAGCGCTCACGAGAACTGCTGCCATTTTTATTTGGAAAGTGCTATTTAGTTAATTATTTTTGAATATGATTAATAGATAAATTCCTCACGTCCAGAAATTTATTTTAGAATTTTTGGTGTTCCATATCTTGCGCTAGCTACAGATTAATACAGACTGTTCTGTTTTTGACAGATTCTGTTTTTTGCGTGTTGTTTGCTTATTTTGATGAATCTATGGCTAGTAAAATAGTTTGTAAACCATAGAGAAGTTGGAATACAGTAGGCTTAACACCAATATAAATAAATAATGAGTTCATTACAGTACCTTGAAGTGGTCTTTTGTTTTCTTTCGCTAACGGAGCTCATGAGATTTTCTACTTTAAGTTTTGTGTTGTGAAGTTTTCAAGTTTTGGGTAAGGATTTGATGGATTATGGAACAAGGAGTGGCAAGAGCCTAAGCATGGGTATGCCCATGGCACCCCCAATATAATCTAAGGACACCTAAAAGCCAAAGCTTGGGGATGCCCCGGAAGGCATCGCCTCTTTCGTCTACTTCTATCGGTAACTTTACTTGGAGCTATATTTTTATTCACCACATGATATGTGTTTTGCTTGGAGCGTCTTGTATGATTTGAGTATTTTCTTTTTAGTTTACCACAATCATATTTTCTGTACACACCTTTTTAGAGAGGCACACATGATTCAGAAATTATTAGAATACTCTATGTGCTTCACTTGTATCTTTTGAGTTATATAGTTTTGCTCTAGTACTTCACTTATATCTTTTAGAGCACGGTGGTGGATTTGTTTTATAGAAACTATTGATCTCTCATGCTTCACTTAGATTATTTTGAGAGTCTTAAATATCATGGTAATTTGCTTAAATAATCCTAATATTCTAGGTATACAAGACTAATAATAAAATTCTCTTATGAGTGTGTTGAATACTATGAGAAGTTTGATACTTGATAATTGTTTTGAGATATGGAGATGGTGACATTAGAGTCATGCTAGTTGAGTAGTTGTGAATTTGAGAAATACTTGTGATAAAGTTTGTGATTCCCGTAGCATGCACGTATGGTGAACCCTTATGTGATGAAGTCGGAGCATGATTTATTTATTTATTGTCTTCCTTATGAGTGGCGGTCGGGGACGAGCGATGGTCTTTTCCTACCAATCTATCCCGCTAGGAGCATGCGCGTAATACTTTGCTTTGATAGCTTGTAGATTTTTGCAATAAGTATATGAGTTCTTTATGACTAAGGTTGAGTCCATGGATCATACGCACTCTCACCCTTCCACCATTGCTAGCCTCTCGAATACCGTGCACCTTTCGCCGGCATCATACACCCACTATATACCTTCCTCAAAACAGCCACCATACCTACCTATCATGGCATTTCCATAGCCATTCCGAGATATATTTCCATGCAACTTTCCACTGTTCCGTTTACTATGACACGCTCCATCATTGTCATATTGCTTTGCATGATCATGTAGTTGACATTGTATTTGTGGCAAAGCCACCGTTCATAATTCTTTCATACATGTCACTCTTGATTCATTGCATATCCCGGTACACCGCCGACGGCATTCACATAGAGTCATATTTTGTTCTAAGTATCGAGTTGTAATTCTTGAGTTGTAAGAATATAAAAGTGTGAAGATCATCATTATTAGAGCATTGTACCAGTGAGGAAAGGATGATGGAGACTATGATTCCCCCACAAGTCGGGATGAGACTCCGGACGAGAAAAAGAGGCCAAAGAAGCCCAAATAAAAAAAGGCCATAAAAAATAGAAGTCCCAAATAAAAAATGAGAGAAAAAGAGAGAAGGGACAATGCTACTATCCTTTTACCACACTTGTGCTTCAAAGTAGCACCATGATCTTCATAATAGAGAGTCTCCTATGTTATCACTTTCATATACTAGTGGGAATTATTCATTATAGAACTTGGCTTGTATATTCCAACGATGGGCTTCCTCAAAATGCCCTAGGTCTCCGTGAGCAAGCGAGTTGGATGCACACCCACTTAGTTTCTTTTTGAGCTTTCATATACTTATAGCTCTAGTGCATCCATTGCATGGCATTCCCTACTCACTCACATTGATATCTATTGATGGGCATCTCCATAGCCTGTTGATACGCCTAGTTGACATGAGACTATCTTCTCCCTTTTCATCTCCTCCCCAACCATCATTCTATTCCACCTAAAGTGCTATGTCCATGGCTCACGCTCATGTATTGTGTGAAGATTGAAAAAGTTTGAGAATGTCAAAAGTATGAAACAATTGCTTGGCTTGTCATCAGGGTTGTGGATGATTTAAATACTTTGTGTGGTGAAGATAAAGCATAGCCAGCCTATATGATTTTGTAGGGATAACTTTCTTTGGCCATGTTATTTTGAAGAGACATAATTACTTAGGTAGTATGCTTGAAGTATTATTATTTCTATGTCAATATTAAAATTTTATCTTGAATCTTTCGGATCTTAATATTCATGCCACAATTAAGAAGAATTACATTGAAAATATGCCAAGTAGCATTCCACATCAAAAATTCTGTTTTTATCATTTACCTACTCGAGGACGAGCAGGAATTAAGCTTGGGGAATGATACGTCTCCAACGTATCTATAATTTTTGATTGCTCCATGCTATATTATCTTCTGTTCTGGACATTATTGGGCTTTATTATTCACTTTTATATTATTTTTGGGACTAACCTATTAACCGGAGGCCCAACCCAGAATTGCTGTTTTTTTTTGCCTATTTTAGGGTTTCAAAGAAAAGGAATATCAAACGGAGTCCAAATGGAATGAAACCTTAGGGAACGTGATTTTTGGAACGAACAAGATCCAAGAGACTTGGACCCTACGTCAAGCAACCAACAGGGAGGCCACGAGGTAGGGGGTGCGCCTACCACCCCCAGGCACGCCCTCCACCCTCGCGGGCCCCCTGTTGCTCCACCGACATACTTCTTCCTCCTATATATACCTACGTACCCCCAAACGATCAGATACAGAGCCAAAACCCTAATTCCATTGCCGTAACTTTCTGTATCCATGAGATCCCATCTTGGGGCCTGTTCCGGAGCTCCTCTGGAGGGGGCATTGATCATGGAGGGCTTCTACATCAACACCATAGCCTCTTCGATGAAGTGTGAGTAGTTTACCTCAGACCTTCGGGTCCATTGTTATTAGCTAGATGGCTTCTTCTCTCTTTTTGGATCTCAATAAAAAATTCTCCCCCTCTCTTGTGGAGATCTATTCAATGTAATCTTCTTTTGCAGTGTGTTTGTTGAGACAGATGAATTGTGGTTTTATGATCAAGTTTATCTATGAACAATATTTGAATCTTCTCAGAATTCTTTTATGTATGATTGGTTATCTTTGCAAGTCTCTTCGAATTATCAGTTTGGTTTGGCCTACTAGATTGATCTTTCTTGCAATGGGAGAAGTGCTTAGCTTTGGGTTCAATCTTGCGGTGTCCTTTCCAAGTGATAGTAGGGGCAGCAAGGCACGTATTGTATTGTTGCCATCGAGGATAACAAGATGGGGTTTTCATCATATTGCATGAGTTTATCCCTCTACATCATGTCATCTTGCTTAAAGCGTTAATCTGTTCTTATGAACTTAATACTCTAGATGCATGCTGGATAGCGGTCGATGTGTGGAGTAATAGTAGTAGATGCAGGCAGGACTCGGTCTACTTGTTTCGTACGTGATGCCTATATACATGATCATACCTAGATATTCTCATAACTATGCTTAATTCTGTCAATTACTCAACAGTAATTTGTTCACCTACCGTAAAATACTTATGCTCTTAAGAGAAGGCACTAGTGAAACCTATGGCCCCCGGGTCTATCTTCATCATATTAATCTTCCAATACTTATTTACTTTCTTTGCTTTTATTTTACTTTTCATCTTTATCATAAAAATACCAAAAATATTATCTTATCATATCTATCAGATCTCACTCTCCTAAGTGACCGTGTTGGGATTGACAACCCCTTATCCCGTTGGTTCCGAGGATTTATTTGTTTTGTGTAGGTGCGAGGGACTGGCGCGTAGCCTCCTACTGGATTGATACCTTGGTTCTCAAAAACTGAGGGAAATACTTACGCTACTTTGCTGCACCACCCTTTCCTCTTCAAGGGAAAACCAACGCAACTGCTCAAGAGGTAGCAGAGCTCTCAAGAGAAATTATTATACAGAACTTTTATGCTCGGGTTTCTCATAATAATCGATCCATGCTCGATACTTCTTGTGCTGGTTCTTTTATAAAGAAGACTATTGAATTCCGGTGGGATATTTTGGAAAGAATTAAACACAACTCTGACGCTTTTATGAATACCGATGCTTTTCCAAAGTTTAGCACTAAATATGGACTTGAATCTGAGATAGTAGCCTTCTTTTGTGAATCATTTTCTACTTATGCCGATCTCCCTAAAGAGAAGTGGTTTAAGTATCACCCACCTATTAAAGAAGAATGAAAGAACCGGTACTAGCTAAAGAAGAAACTATACTTTATAATGTTGATCCAATTGTTCCTACTGCTTATATTGAGAAACCACCTTTCCCTATTAGCATAAAGGAACATGCTAAAGTTTCAACTGTGGTTAAAAAAAGCTATATTAGAACACCTAAACCTGATGAACAAATCAAAGTAGATCCTAGCGTTGCTATGGTTAAGGATCTCCTAGAAGAAAATATAGATGGGCATGTTATTTACTTCTGTAATGAAGCTACTAGAATTGCTAAACCTGATAAAGAAGGTAAACATAGACCCGTTGTTGGCATGCCTGTTGTCTCAGTTAAAATAGGAGATCACTGTTATCATGGTTTATGTGACATAGGTTCTAGCATAAGTGCCATCCCCTTTGTCCTTTATCAAGAAATTATGGATGACATAGTACCCGCTGAAATAGAAGAAAACTTGCTAATAGAGATACCATCACACCACTTGGGATTGTTAGAGATGTTGAAGTCTTGTGTGGGAAAATAAAATACCCTACTAATTTTCTTGTTCTTGGTTCCCCACAGAATGACTTTTGTCCCATTATCTTTGGTAGACCTTTCTTTAACACCGTTAATGCTAAGATAGATTGTGAGAAACAAACTGTCGGTGTTAGTTTTGGTGATGAATCTCATGAGTTTAATTTTTCCAAGTTTAGTAGAAAGCTTCATGAAAAGGAATTGCCCAGTGAGGATGAAATAATTGGTCTTGCCTCTATTGTTGTACCACCTACTGATCCTTTAGAACAATATTTATTAGACCATGAAAATGATTTAAATGTGCATGAAAGAAATGAAATAGATAAAATTTTCTTTGAACAATGTCCTCTGCTTAAACACAATTTGCCTATTGAAACTCTAGGAGGTCCTCCTCCACCTAAAGGTGATCCTGTCTTTGAATTAAAACAATTGCTAGACACTCTGAAATATGCTTATCTTCATGAAAAGAAGATACATCCTGTTATTATTAGTGCTAACCTTTCAGAACATGAAGAAGAAATATTATTGAAAGTTCTAAGGAAGCACCGAGCTGCTATTGGATATACTCTTGATGATTTAAAGGGCATTAGTCCCACTCTATGTCAGCACAAGATTAATATGGAACCTGATGCTAAACCCATTGTTGATCACCAACGTCGGTTAAATCCAAATATAAATGAAGTGGTAAGAACAGAAATCTTAAAACTTCTGGAAGGACGCATAATCTATCCTATAGCTCATAGTAGATGGGTGTCGGTGTAAAAACTGGCGGATCTCGGGTAGGGGGTCCCGAACTGTGCGTCTAAGGCGGATGGTAACAGGAAGCAGGGGACACGATGTTTACCCAGGTTCGGGCCCTCTTGATGGAGGTAATACCCTACGTTCTGCTTGATTGTTCTTGATGATATGAGTATTACAAGAGTTGATCTACCACGAGATCGTAGAGGCTAAACCCTAGAAGCTAGCATGTGGTATGATTGTATCTTGTCCTACGGACTAAACCCTCCGGTTTATATAGACACCGGAGGGGGCTAGGGTTACACAAGGTCGGTTACAACGGAGGAGATATATACATCCATATTGCCTAGCTTGCCTTCCACGCCAAGGAGAGTCCCATCCGGACATGGGACGAAGTCTTCAATCTTGTATCTTCATAGTCCAACAGTCCGGCCAAAGGATATAGTCCGGCTGTCCGAAGACCCCCTAATCCAGGACTCCCTCAGTAGCCCCTGAACCAGGCTTCAATGACGATGAGTCCGGCGTGGTGTATTGTCTTCGGCATTGCAAGGCGGGTTCCTCCCCCGAATACTCCATGGAAGAGTTTGAACAAAAGGATAGTGTCTGGCTCTGCAAAACAAGTTCCACCTACCACCGTAGGGAGAATAATATTTCCACAAATCTAATCCGCTGAGACTTTTTGACAGCATGACATCACGCTATGGCCCGGTCATTATTCGAACCGTTTTTCTCAACCAGCACCGCACATATCGCGAGGTGGTTTACTTGACACGTCTTGTCAAAGCAGAGATCGTGTTCCCCTTATTATGGGATTCTCATCAATACGGACGTGGGTAACCCAACCGCGCCATCAATTACGGCGCTTGGGGAATAAGCAATTTTTGCCAGGCAAGTGGGTAGGTGCATTGCCTCTTCCGCCCTTATAAAGGGATTAGGATTCACTCTTTTTACCCTACGCCTTCTTCCTCCTTGCTTACCCATCCTCGCACACTCGAGCTCGAGCGCCCAAGTTCGTGTCTTTCTTCTCAAACCACTCCAAGCATGTCTAGAGTGGGAGGCAAGTGGATGGTCTCCTCCGTCACTGAGGAAAACATCACAAAGTTATGGGAAGCCGGATATCTGGCTGTGGATATCGCGAACCGGCTGCCAGATGCGGGGCAGATCATCCCAACGCCCGAACCCCATGAGAGGGTAGTTTTTCTTACCCATTTTGTCCGCGGACTGGGATTTCCCCTCCACCCATTTGTCCGCGGGCTCATGTTCTACTACAGGCTGGATTTTCATGATCTGGCCCCCAATTTCGTCCTCAACATCTCGGCGTTTATCGTCGTGTGCGAGGCCTTCCTCCGCATCAAGCCCCATTTCGGCCTATGGCTGAAGACCTTCAATGTCAAACCGAAGGTGGTGGTCGGCCAGCGAGCAGAGTGTGGATGTGCCATGGTGAGCAAGATGCCTAATGTCACCTGGCTCAAAGGCTCCTATGTGGAGACCATAAAGGGGTGGCAATCGGGGTGGTTCTACATCACCGAGCCGCGCGACACCAACTGGGCGGCAGCCCCCAAATTTTGATCTGGAATCCCCACGTGGCTCAATTCTTGGAAAGAGAAGGGCCTGTACTGGGGTTCTTTGGTAGAGCTGACCGGACTCCAGACCTGCATCAAGAACATGATGAGCAAGAAATTCAAGCTCGTCAACGCGTTCCAGGTCATGCTCTTCCGCCGGATTCTCCCGTGTCAACGACGGGCATTCAATTTGTGGGAGTTCGACCCGGCCAAGCACCAGACGCTGCGAGAGCTCTACGACATGACGCACAAGGACGTCTGGAGGGTGCTATTCAAGGGCACCGAGGTACCTCCTTCCCTCACCGAGGACCGCGGACTCAGCGCAAATCGCCATGCCAATTGGATAAGTTTCGACATCTCACAGGGTATTTATTTGCCCCGGTTAAATCATGTGCGGGATCTAAGCTTCCCTGTCATTAACAGGACTGGATAAAGACAGTGGAGGAGCTCGATTGCCCAGCCCCCCTGCCTGAAGATCCGGCAGATTATCTCCTAACGGAGATGCTGGCTCCGGCACCTTACGAGGTGCTGGCAAAGAAGGCCAAGAAGAAGGATACGGGGACCCAAAAGGGTCTCTGGCGCAAGGTTGTATCGGACTCATCGTCCGATGACTCCAACACGCACTCTTCCCACGAAAACGAGGAGGAGGAGAAAAGTTTCCCCCCCAGCCGGGGAAGACTAGAAAAGGAAGGCCGACCCAACCTGGGAGGACGAAGGGTCCAAGAAGGGCAAGACCCTCCCTCCGGACTGCTTCACAACGGCTGCCTATAGCAGCGATGATTGGCTACCAAGGGTCAAGCCCCTGGCGAAGTCGTAAGTATCCGGACACCATAGTAATTCGTGGTATGTTGTACTACACTGCTTCTTCTCATGCCAAACATGATTATCCAGTCCGTCCCGAGCTCATCTTGACGTATCCTCGTCAAGCGGCTCATTGGACTCGTCGGATATGAACAGCGGTTCTCTTCGGACCGCCTCCACTCCTTGCCCTGTGGACAACATCAAGGTGTTGTCTCAACAGGCACCGGGCCAGGGGGAGTCAGTCCTAGGGGCGCCTCGAGGCGACCTTCCAGACCTTGGGCGCAAAGGGAGCCGGACTCCCATGGGATCCAGGTTCGGCTCCCAGCCGAACACTGCACCGGAACCTTCAATGGTTCCGGACTCCGGCAGGCGATCCCCCGTTAAGGGGGCCAGCCGCCCGTTCCGGTGTCCTCTATCCATCCAGAGGCGTCGGACAACTTGTTGGAAGCGCTTCGCGGCGCTTCCATCGATGAAGAGCACCGCACTATCATGCGTGCGGTGATCGAGAAAGTTCAGTCCGCCAAAAATGGACTGACCGAAGCTTGCACCAGCCTCCTAATAGGCTTTGAGGTAAGCAATCAAAATATGAGAAATTACCACATAGATAGTAGCCCCTGATGCTGTGTTCAGCGTTAAAGAAGAAATACCAAATAGAGGATCAAATGATGACTCAGGAGTCTAATCAGAATGTATCTATTTGGATGTGCAGGCTTCATTGCTGGCCGCTGCCGCATGTACTGCAGAGGTCTCTGCACTGAAGCAGGACCTAGAGCGGTCCGAGGATGAGCTCGGCCTTACGAAGAGGCAGCTCGAGGAGAGCAAAGGTAAGCGACACCCTTGTCTATATATTTAAAAGAAAATTTGGGTATAAAGTAATAGGATCATCATGGATTTGCCAGGGGCCACGACCGAAGTGGCAACCCTGAGGAAGGCAATGTCCGAGGCCGAAGACAAAGCGGCCAAGGAGCGCATTGAACGGGAGAAGCAAGAAGTCCGAGGAGGCGAGGTGCAGCAAGAGCTCGAGGCTCTCTCCAAAAAGCACGAGTCCTTCGAGCTTGACTCTAAGACGCGAGAGTCTGAGCTTGCGCAGGCGCTTGAAAGCGTCCGGAGTGCCAAGGCCGAAGCACACAAGGCCCTCTAGGAGATTGATGCGGTGAGGAAGATAGCAGCGGGTAAGGCATTCATTATGCAAAGCAAGCACGTGAAGGAGACTTCCCTTTTTCTTACCCGAGTTCGGAGCTCTCCAGGAGCGTTTGCAGATCTTCCCCGCAGTGTACTGGATGCAGTGGAGTTTTACCGAGCTGGTCTTAGTATACTGGGACCGAACACCTCGTGCCCTTAAGAGACCAACTGAAGAAGTTGGTCGAGCTTCACAAGGCGGCCGAACAGGCCATGAGGAGCCTTATAGTCCGGATGTGGACTGGCGAGCCCCTGTCCGGTAGCTACTTTGGTCTGGTGAGGCGGCTTGTGGAAGCCTGCCCACGGCTGGAAGTCATAAAGTGGTCCATCTGCATCGAGGGTGCGCAAGGCTTTTGCCTGGGCGAAGGTGCACTGGGCGAAGCTAGACGCCGTGAAGCTGGTGAAGGAGGGGCCGCCGGAGGGCAAGGAGCATCGCTGCCCAGAGATGTACTATGACAGTGTCCTAAAGGGTTCCCGCCTTGTGGCGGATGAGTGTGCCAAGGCTGTAATTTTTGAATGAACATGCTCACGTGATCCTGTAATATGAAACGAGTTCATTTGCGCCTTGTGACGCTTTTTTAATTTAAAATGTTACCTTCTGTACGGCCGTTTATAAAATCTGAGAGTTGGCTAGTCGTCGGCATCTGCCCCCATGTAACTAGTACTGGGGTGTTTGGGATAAACCTGAGCACTCTTTACCCCAATTTTGGGTCCTTCAAGGGAGGTGTTCAACGCAATGAACTAGGCAATCGGACTATAATGCTTTATCACTCTAACTTAGCCATAGAAGTCTATAATTTTAAATTTTGACGAAGCCCCTGGTATTCGGAAGGCCGAATTAGGGGCGCTATACACGCCTAAGCCGGACAAGGCCGACTCCTCGCCCGAAGCGAAAAAGTCTTTAAGGACTTGAGACCTCTCGAACAGCGACCAATCTCTCGCCTTATCATGACAGTCAGTTTTCGGCTTTCTCTACTGAGGTGCTCGTCCGGAAGAACCGGGACACAATCGCAGTAGTTCTCCCACCGCTACCTTAGCCGATATAGCGGAACGTAAGGTACCAAAGCATGGGAGCCGAGCAAACCAAACATTTGACCAAAGACATGATTCAAAGCTGATGCATATAATGCTATAAGTTCAGGGTGCAGCACTGTCGAAAGTGTTCGTACTTCTTGCGCCATATTATGGGGTAAACGAAAGCCCCTGGCGTACTGACCGTACCCGAACGTGCGGGTGCGGATTGTCGTAAATGGACATATAAGAGAGAGAGTGAAAAAAGAAAAAAAGCTTAAATAATGCAATGATAGACTAATGATATGCATTGTTATTTAAATAATATGTCGAAGCGTACTGGTACAAGTAGAGCAATAAGCAGAAAGTAGGACAATTCGAAATGTCCTATCCCAGGGCAAGCTGCGCATAGATAGTGAAAATGGGTATATCAATTATTATTAGAGACCACCTGGGGGTTCCCGTGTTCATCTTAGCTTCTTGCCACCTTGGTTGTTGCTTCCGGAATGTGTCCGGCAATCGTACTGCTGGAAAGGGCTTCCAGAGAGTTAGGCCCTGAAAGAGAAAAGGAATGATAAAGGTATACAGCCCCTAGGGCGGTTAAGCCGCATTGCGGGACGTGCCCTGATCGTGCCCCCGCCTATGTCCATGGTATTTTCATTTTGTAGTTATGTATGCGCGGCACGGATTTCGTCGCTTGACCAGGACTAGGACGGGGGCTGAATTGCTAGGCGAGCTCTGAACGTGCCAGGCGATCCTGTTGCAGCTTGTTCCGGACTTGCTTGAAGGTGTCCGGGGGCTGTGACGCCGAATTAATGGTCTGCCTTAAAAGGCTGCTCTGTGCTTCTGCTGCAAGGCCCGCAGTGTGCTCTTCCGTGCGGAGCGAGCGTTTTGTGTTTCCATTTACCGTTATGACCCCCTAGGTCCTGTCATCTTGAGCTTGAGGTATGCGTAATGTGGTACTGCATTAAATTTTGCAAATGATGTTCGTCCAAGCAGTGCATGATAGCCACTGCGAAATGGGACGATATCGAAGATTAACTCCTCGCTTCGGAAGTTGTCCAGTGATCAGAATACCACTTCCAGTGTGATTGAGCCTGTGCAATGGGCTTCTACACCTAGGATGACGCCTTTAAAGGTGGTTTTGCTGGGGATCCTCGAGGGATCGATACCCATTTTTCGCACTGTATCTTGATAGAGTAGGTTCAGGCTACTGCCGCCGTCCATAAGGACTCAAGTGAGGTGAAATCCATCGACGATGGGGTCTAGGACCAGTGCGGCGGATCCACCATGACGGATGCTAGTGGGGTGGTCCCTGCGATCAAAGGTGATCGGGCAAGCAGACCATGGGTTGAACTTTGGGGCGACGGGCTCCATCACATAGACGTCCCTTAGTGCACGCTTCCGCTCCCTCTTGGGAATGTGGGTTGCGTATATCATCTTCACCGTCTTCACTTGTGGGGGGAACCCCGTCTGTCCTCCTGTGTTTGGCGGCCGGGGCTCCTCCTCGTCATCACTATGCAGCCCCTTGTCCTTGTTTTTGGCATTTAACTTGCCGGCCTGCTTGAACACCCAGCATTCTCTGTTGGTGTGATTGGCTGGCTTGTCGGGGTGCCATGGATTTGACACGAGCTATCCAGTATGCGATCCAAACTGGACGGAGCCGGAGTACTTCTTTTAAATGGCTTTTTCCGCTGACCAGATCTAGAGCCTCTGAATCCGGCATTGACTGCCATATCTTCTGTGTTATCGCCATTATTGCGGCGCTTTGGTCTATTACGACGTTGCCTACCGTTGGCATCTTTGGTATCCGAAGTGCCCGGATTCTTCGATGTATTATTGCTGTGAGCCAGCCAGCTATCCTCGCCCACGCAAAAGTGCCTATATTGCCTCATTTAATTTTGTTTTTTCTTATATCAATTCATTTTCACAGAAAATCAAACATAGATATACATATATGACCAATATAGCATATTCAACACATATTACCAATAGTCATGAACGCAAATATATCCAACACATGTTACCAATAGTAGCAAGTTTCATCCATACATATACATAGTTTCCTAAATATTACACAGTTTCATCATAGATAGCAAGTTTCATATAAGTCAAAACAAAAACTAAAGACAAGCACTCCATCAACCCAAGCTTCCGTGATCTGAAGCAAATCTACAAAATGGGAAAGAAGAAAGTTAGAAGAAGAAGACTAGAATCAGAAGATTATTATGATGCAACTAAAATGTGAAGATTATTATGATGCAACTTATATCTGTAAAATAGGTCATTTTGGAGCTAAGTATGGTTATTATGTCATTTTTGAGCTAGCTAAGCATACTAAGTCATTTTGGTGTAAAAAATGCTAAGTAAGGTCATTTTGGAACTAAGCATATACATTATGTCATTCTAGAGCTAGCTAAGCATATTAAGTCATTTGGAGGAAAAAAATGCTAAGTATAGGTCATTTTAGAGCTATCCTAGGTTAAATAGGTCAATTTTGAGCTAGCTAAGCATATTAAGTCATTTTGGAGGAAAAAATGCTAAGTATAGGTCATTTTCAAGCTATCCTAGGTTAAATAGGTCAATTTGGAGCTAATTAAGCAAAGCACTAGGCAAAACTTACCGTCAACCTGTAGGTGAAGGATCGGGGTTCTTGCTCGCAGTAGTGGCAGACGGAGGAGGATCGGGGTTCTTGCTCACGCCAATGGTAGACGTCGATGCTTGTCGGGAGTTATGCTGCACCAAATTAAAGATCATTTGCAATGTCTTGTTAGCATGATGCAACTCAAATGTGAAGACTAATAAGTAATGTCCATTCAAATGAAACTCACCGTGTCCGCCGGAGCAATGACTGGCATCGGTGGAGGGGTCTGACCATTCTTCTCGCACATGGACTGCACATTTGGTTTTGACGAGTCAGACATATTAGTTACTAATGAAAGGAACATTGCGTGCATGATTTAGCTAATATGTAGAAGAAACTTACCACGAAGAGCTCGTATATGGCCCGGTTAGCCAAGTCGTTCTGGTTCGTCTCCTCCTCCAAAAGTCTAGCCGGCCTCTCCTCAGTCTCCCTCTCCCTCTCCGCCGTCTGCCTCCTTTCCTCTTCCAGAAGCTCCTGGGTCTTTGATCTCTCTTCCTCAATAGCATCCTGCAAAACCACTCCTCTTTAGCATTGTAATCATCGACGGCCGCAGACATAATGTAATGGAGGAAAGGTATCTGATTCTGTGTAACTAACCTTGATTTCAAGATCCATTTTCCGTGGACGAGGCCTTATCTCAGGATCGGAGCTCGTCTGGCGCCTCTTGATCTGTGGGAGAGTGCTAGTACAATGTACCAGTCCATCCCCAATGGCTAACAAGCCATGGTTCCTCCCGCCACCAGATATCATCACCAGCTCTGGATCAATAGGCTGGCTCGGGTTAAAGTCCGGCCCTTTCCTCGCCTTCCCCTCGTCTCTGTACCTCATGAGCTTGTTGTGGGAGGCTCGGTTGGTGAAGTTCTTTGGATCATCGAGATCAGACTCAGAGAATGCCTTGGCCTTCTTATACGGGGCACTATGGGCCATGGCATATAGGTCGAACAGCTCTGGCACATCCGTCTTGTTGTGCCGCGCCTAAAAGAGAGGAACAAAGTATTAGTTAAGGGCTCAAGCTAGCATGAAGATTGAATTTGCATGAATCATGAAGCAAACCACATACCAGTTATCCCCGTACTGATATAGGTTGACGCTGCCTTGATGGTGTGGCACACCGCTCATTTTGCCACATCGATCCTTTGCATTGTTGTGGGTGGATAGCCATTGGGGAGAGAACCACTCATCCACCAATGCCTCCCAACAATCCAGCCTATCCGCACACCATCTCGGGGGCACCTTAGTTAAGTAAGAGAAATTTGAGAGCTACGCATACGAATCAAATCAAGGAAACTAAATACAAGGCCTTAAGAATAGGTAATTACCTTCATGTAGTTCTCCTTACTCAGATATTTTGTGCAGCACTTTGACTTGGACATCCTAATACCAATCGAGGCGAAGTAGTCTCGAGTAGCCTGTGTCCGAGCCCCGTTCCGCCATTTTTGAAGTAGCCGCCTGCACTCCGCTTCGATAACCTGAGCCGCGGCCTCCTCCTGTCCCTCAGCACACCTGTAAAAGGTCTACAATCAAACAGGAAAACATGGATTAGTACAATCACTAGGGTTGCCAATCATACAAGAAAACACAATGTAGACGAGAGAGGAAAAATTACCCAAAACGTCTGGATCACAACATCGGACACCGTGTGGCACTCGACACCGCCGATCCTCTCCCCTGGCGGGGCCGGGCTAGCTAAGCAGTGCTCCCAGGTCATTCCTAGCTCTGGAACCTGGCCCTCACCGGGCAACGTGACCCACCCCGGGAAGCTCTGGCGACAAATCACACCAAGGACTGTGTTGGGCCTGCGGACACCACGACCGTGTTTCCAAGACCTGCAGTATGACAAGGCTAACACATTAGATATTCAAAGAAACATGAAGGCAAAAGGTTAAAAAAGAGTAAATGCACTTACTTCTCCCCATCAGGTGTAATCAACCACCTCTGGTCAGGGGTCGCCGGGGTGGGCGGGAGCTTTGTACCACCACGCTGGTAAACATTGCCCCCTCAACCAGCTCACTCTCACTATAGCTATCAGAACTATAGCCACCCTCGTCACCATCAGCATGGCCACTCGACTCTGGCCAGTCCCTCAATCGGTTCGGCTGCGACGTAGCCTGATCCAGAGTCTTGTGGAACGGAGCCTTAGGGACCGGAGTCTCGTGGGGCGAAGGCTCGTCGGCCCGAGGCTCATGGACAGGGGTCCGAGACGGGTCCACCTCAGGCGGCTCCATCTCAGACGGAGCAGTCCTGTGGTCAGGTGAATCAGCTGAGGGTGGCGGCGAGGAAGGCGTAGTGGTAGCCTTCCTACCTCTCCCGCTGCCACGTCCACCTCTACTAGCCTTCTCCTTCTTCTCCCCCCAACCTCTCCCGGCCAAAGACGAAGCGACCGCCAGTGGTATCTTCATACTGAGATATAGCGCTCTCCGGAGGGTCTGGGGTGGAATGGAACTACCCCTCCCACCACGTGCCAAGGAAGGAGCCTCGGAGCGCTCTCGACCCGCGCCCACCATCTGTCAACACCTGCAATGACAAAGAGTAAACGAAATAAGTACAACATAAAAAAAGAATACCTGACATGAATAATAATATGTATATAATTTAAGTGTATCATCATCATGAACATAAAAAAATGGAATACCTAACATGAACTATAATATTAATCTTCATCGTCTATATATGCTTCGGGCTCAATAAATGCATCATCATCATCACTATCAGTAATGACGTGCTCATCATCATCATCAATAAATGCATCAACATGTGGAAGGCCTCCTTTACGTAATCGGTCAAGCATTGATAGGTCATCCACAGCAGCAACCTCTTCTTGTTCTAGCTCTTCTTGTTCCAACTCTTCTTGTTCCGGCTCATGCTCGGATTCACTGTCGCTGTCTACTTCAATGTTCTGGGGGTGAAGTAGAGCGGTTCTTGAAATGTTTTTTTGGAAAGACGTGTTTCTTGGAAGAACTCTCCTTCATATGTGTCTAGGTTAATGTGAGGTTCATAATCCTCTTCATTGGTGGGAGGTGGTCTAACATGTGGCGGCACTTCATAAACGACATCCCAACCATTGAGATTTGGATCACTTTGGCAGGCCCATGGTAGATAGAAAACTTGGGTTGCCTATTGAGCCGTAATATAGACATCGGGAACATCCAAATGGGTGCTTTGTTTGATTTCGACTAGCCCTACATGTTCATCAGTCCTTCTAGTCTCCTTTGGCTGGAACCAATAACATTTGAAAACTACGATGTTCGGTGGGTTTGCACCATAGAATAGAAGTTCATAAATTGCTTCAACTCTTCCATAATACTCGGTATCTCCTTCGCCAATAGCAGAGACACAACAATTTGTAGACTTTCGGTCGGCCATAGATAGCTCTTTAGCATAGGTACGAAAGCGATACCCGTTGATGTCGTATTTGTCAAATGAACGGACCTTATAGTCAAAACCATTAGCGATTTGTCTCAATTCGACGTCCATAGACTCTGAACTAGCCTACAAGTTTAATACAAAATGATTGTTGCATTAGCCAGAAAATAGATGAAGAAATGAAATGGTCTAATGGAAATTACCATTTGTTTGAACCAAGAAATGAAACCGGGATAGCCGCATCCATGCATTGCCAGAAGCTCATACTCTTTGACGGAATCCTTTTGGATCACCGCTCCATACGAGAATTTGGCGACGTATCGACTGTATCAAATATCCGAGAATAAGAGCAGTTTAAAGGAATTATAGGTTGTGAAACAATGTACCGAGAACTTACTCGATGTACGGCCGCACTTCTGTTAGATTGTTCAAGATATACAATGTAATGGTCCACCATTCGTCGACATCCAACAATAAGGGAGTATAAGCACCGGCTGGTGCGAGCCTCCCTTTGAATAGGCTGAGGTTGGCTCCACCCTTTTTAGGGTCGCCAGCATTGTAACGAGGCTTCGGATTATGCAAATGATGATTTTTCGCTTTGTAGTGTGTTGTCACGAAGTTTGCCGCCTCCTCAGTAATAAATGCATCGGCCATCGATGCTTCAATTCGACGTTTATTTTTGCATTTTGCTCGAAGTGTCTTCTGCATCCTCTTAGTTGCATAGCACCAACGATTCTGCACGCCCCCCCCCCCCCAATCGTGCCTCGGTCGGGAGATGCAAAATTAAATGCTGCATTGGATTAACGAAGCCCGGTGGAAAGATCTTCTCTAACATGCAGATCAACTCTAGCGCCAACTCTTCCAGTTCTTCTAGCAAGCCAGATGATAGTTCTTTCGCACAAAGACCACGGAAGAAATAGCTCAGCTCTGCCAGTACTAGCCATTCATCCTCAGGGATAAAGTCATGCAACATCACCGGCATTACCCGCTCAAGCCATATGTGCCAATCATGACTCTTGAGACCAAATATTTTCAATTTTTCAAGGCTCGCTCCCCTCTTTAGATTCGCTGCATACCCATCGGGGAACATCAACTCCTTTTTCACCCACAGGATAATTTCCCTCATATCTGGCCTTCCAAGATTGAACCATGCCTTTGGCTTCGCCCAGTTCTTCTTTCCTTTCGGTTCTCGCATGTTTTGTAGCAGTCTATCACATAGAGCCTCCTGATCGACTCTAGCCTTAGGATTATCCTTTGTTTTCCCCTCTATGCCGAACAATGTACCAAAGAGGACCTCGCTGACATTCTTTTCAGTGTGCATCACGTTGATGTTGTGTGGGCAAATGAGGTCTTTGAAGTAAGGCAGATCCCACAAGCATGTCTTGTGAGTCCAGGCGTGTTCCGAATTATACCCCTTGAAATACCCTAGACGCTTTGGATCTGGCTCGAGAGCGTTTAACTGATCTAGGGTCTGTTGGCCTGTCAACGCAGGTGGTGCAGAGTTTTTGACAACTCTACCTTTGACAAAGTTCTTCTTGTCTTTTCCAAACTTATGAGGAGGATCCAAGAACTGTCTATGCATGTCGAAGCAAGAAAACTTGCCACCCGCCTGCAACCGACGAAACTCAAGAGCTGCCTTGCATGTGGGGCATGGGAACCTACCATGCACACACCAACCAACGAATAGCGCATACACCGGCAAGCCATGCATCGAGTACATGTACCACACACGCATTAGGAAGTTTTTTTTGTAGCGGCGTCGTATGTCTTGATCTCATTATCCCAAGCTTCTTGCAATTCATCCTTAAGCGGCTGCATGTACACATTCATACTCTTCCCCGGATAGTTGGTCCCCGGAATTATCAACGTTCGGAAAATGTTCTTTCTTTGCATAATCTGTCCGGGAGGGATATTGAGTGGAATGACAAATACAGGCCAACAGCTGTATTGGGCTGCCATCATACCAAACACGTTGAACCCATCCGTTCTTACGACAATTCGAGGATGCCTTGGATGTGCCGCTTTAGCATGATGTATTGCATCGAGGCGCTTCCACGCAAAACCGTCTGATGTGTGTACCAACATCTGCTCCCCATCTGCATCCAGTTCAGTTCTTTTGCCCAATTTGTGCCATGTCATCTGTCTGGCCGTCTCTTCGACCGCGAAAAGACGTTGAAGTCTTGGTATGATTGGCATATACCGAAGAACATTAACTGGGATTTTTGTCTGACTCTTCTCACCCATACCGTTGTCTACCACAACATACTTGGAAGACTGGCAAACGGGACAATACTTCAAGTCCGCATACTCAAGCCTAAATAAGGCACATCCTTTCTCATAGGCATCTATCTTCTCATAGGGCATCGTAAGTACACGGAGGATTTTGTCCGATTGGTATAGGTTTGCAAGCATTACATGGTCTTTGGGTAGAAAGCGTCCAAATAGTGTCATCATCACGTCGTAGAATTCTCTGCCTAAGTTGAATTGAGCCTTTAGAGCCATTACTCGTGCGATGGCATCCAGCTGACAAAGCTCAGTGTGCTCATGGAGAAGACGTTTTGAAGACTCCAACATATCATTGAAGGCCTTTGCAGATTCCTCCATCTCATCATCCGAATCCCGAGCATCATCAAAGTCTTCCACCATGTCTTCCATCCCGGTACCATGCTCGTCGGTGCGACAACGGCCCTCCTCAGCTCTGGCACATTGGGCAGACTCACCATGAAATGTCCAGATCGTATAATTAGGCGTAAAACCCCACTTCTGCAGGTGTTTGATCATTTCAAACTCTGACCTCTTATGATAGTTGTCGCACTCGACACAGGGGCACCAGGTTTGTCTCTGTCCATTTGCAAATGCGACTCTCACAAACCCCTTGGTTTTTGTTATCCATTCATGGGTCATGTCTTTCTGACTAGTGTGACCGGTGTACATCCACGCACGATCACTCATCTTGCCTAGCTACTAGACACACAAGAAATATATACATAATTCAACAAACCATATTCATCAGTTAATAGAGTTTGTCAGTTTTATTATGTCCATGCAACCTAGACGCTCATAGGTAAAGATAGGTCCTAATCCCACCCGAGTATGTGTAGATTGGGTTCATTTTCCCATGCTCTACTCCGGATCCGACGCAAAATTTCGGCAGCACCTCCCCGCTGTTCTCCTGATACACGTCTCGGCAATAAGCAGAGAGGATGTGTACCCGGAGAACAACAGGGAGGCACTGATGAAATTCTGCATCGGATCCGGAGTAGAGTATATGGGAAAACAAACCCAATATACACATACTCGGGCTGCCCATGGATAAGGTTGGACAATTCGAAAGAATCACAGTTATAAATATGCAAATGCATGCATATTTATAGATGTAACCCTTTCGAACGGGAGACGCATAGTGGTCACGCATACTGATGAGTCAATCTACCTATAGCTAGCATGTTTCATCGGCACGAAGACCGGAACATATAAATGATTGGGGAGGAGGAGATGTCATTTGTGCTCACCCACGAACATCGGGGCAGAGCTCGTTGAACGCACGGGGAGGTCATCGAACACCAGACCCTCACAGCGACGAAACAACTGCACATTTAAATCCACCCAATCAACACAAATATACATGCCTTTCAGTGTGCAATAAAATAGTCTGTCCGCTATACAATGTGATTTTTATTCAGTAGGGGTATAGGCAAGAACTCATAGACATCTTACCTTGGGCAAGAAGTGCTCAAGCGAGGAAACGAGAGTGACCAAGGCTGGATCAAGCCCAATCTCCTCCTTTGCCTCCCTTAATGTTGTTGCTGCATCATCAGCATCACCCTCCTCTGCCTTTCCTCTAGGCAATGCAACCTCCCCTGCAAATCTCAAGTGGAGAAAACAAAATCAGATAGGGTTTACCCAGCTCGTGTCTAGGTTGGTATCTATTTGTGAACCTGATTGTTCAAATATGAAAGCTAATTAAGCCAAACCAGCACTAAACAGAAAAGGCTAGGTTAAAAATCCTCTTAAAATTATAGGCCAGCCTCTTAAAATTTCTTTCTTAGACAAATTCATGGGATAACTTACATTCAGATTTTATCTGAATTCATGACGAATGCGTAACTAGGCACGTAAAGTTTGAACAAACAAGTATGAAATAAGTAATTTGGAATCTGCGGAGTAGCACATAACAGTGCCAAATAGGTTAAAATGCTTTCTGCCACCAATTTATTATCTAAAATGGAAAAACAAAGTGGACATGAAATAAATTAGACGGCATGCACACCCGCTATTTGAATTCATCACAGATGTGTAACTAGATACATTATGATGTTTCACAACAAACAAGTACGAAAAGGAACTCCCAACGCTCTGCTGTAACAAATAACAGTGACAAATGGGTCAAAATGCCTTCCGCTACCAATTTTTAATCAAGAGCTAAAAATAAATCAGATACTTTAGACAGAAGTAAAACAAGCCGTCATATTTGTTTGAACCATATGTTAATATTATTTGCACCATCCAATCAAAAAATTAATGGCTCAGATTTAAAAGTTTTTACGTAACATATTAATATGTACGTGCTGACATATTAATACAACCTGCAATTAGTGACCCTAGAAAACTTCAAAACATTTCTATTCTGTAAGACTATGCAGTTTCTTATATGAGCAAGTATCATGGGCCGTTCTGGTCAAGCGGCCATGCTGCAATCATGCTCACATAAAGATAAGATCAGGCACCGGAGTTTGTTGTGTAAAGCATGCGTGTGTATCTCTCCTTTCCCCTCTGATATATCTCATATGAAATTGTACCCAGAGTGGATGAATACAAGCATATTATCACTTCACATATTGGGAATAATATCAAATATGTTTTTTCTTGGACGGCCATACAGTTCTTCGTTATATTATGTCATAATAGCTATTCCTAATTAACTGTGTCAGGGTTATTTCTGTTCTATCTGTATTGGCTGATACAGAAAAATTCTTCTTACAGCTTACAGTTTTGTCTCGACGCACCACTGCAGTGATCGAGAGTTTTTATACTATTCAATTGATGATATTTCCTCAGATTTATTCTAATCCTATTTCCAAAAGATAGATGAAATGCCCATATGTGCAGAAACATTTTGTACCAGGGTGCAACCTGGAGGCAAAAGAAACTTGCATGAAAAAACCATGTCCATGAGGCCATCGACTTCTCACCCAAAAATCAATGTTTTTCACTAATTCTATGAAGCACGTAGTAATGTAGTGGTGGAATCTCTGTGATGACATCATCAGGCGAGATATATGCATGGCAAAGAATATGTCATATATATTTACTAGTCTTGATGTGCCAATATTTCCAATAGCTGGCAAAGAGTATGAGTTTGTTCCATATTTCCTAAAGCTCCAAAAATGGTTCTTGATTTTTAAGATGCATGGATCGGTGGAAAGGATTATGATATTTATCTACCTTGAGACTATCAAATTAATTCACACATCTAATTTCTTACCATTTGTAGTTACCTTCTATATATATCTTTTGACAACAGAAAAATAGAAAAATCGTTTTTTGTTCAGATTCATCTATCCTACTTTATTTTGCATCCCTTCCTCTTTTTATACAGGCCAGCAGTTACGAACTCATCCCAATGTTTCATATTCGACTCACGTATACAAGATGCAGTGTTCTTTTTTTTGACAGCATACAAGATGTAGTGTTCTTTGTTACAACATACACACAACAAGGCATGCAGCTTCTTACAAACTAGTATGTAGGCAAGATCCTAATGCTACGACATATCTCTAAAAAAGAGTACAACATATATGAGTGCCTAATACTTTTTCAATTATATCCTGGAGACAAAAAATCAAATGGATTCAAGTCACACTTGAGAGAGGGGAAGAGATCCTGCTCGGGATTCAGTTCATACTTGAGAGAGGGGAGACGGTTGCTCACAGGAGGATGGCGCGGTGGCGGGAAGGGGGCTGCGCCGCGACCTGGCTCGATGGAGGGGCGGGCGAACTCCGGTGGCGGGGAGGGCGGTGGGGCATGCCGCGGTGGCCGGGAGGGCCACAGTGAGGGGGCGGCGCCGCAGCCTGGAACAGTGGAGGGGCGGGCGTAGGGGCGGGCAGCCGTGGCGGGGAGGGGCGGGCTGCAGTGGCAGGGAGGGGTGGGCTGTGGTGGCGGGGAGGGGCAGGCTGGCGTCGGGAACGTGGGGTTGGGGCGCACGGTGGTGGGCGGGTGAGGTGGGGAGAGAGAGAGAGGGGGGTGGGCCAGGCCGGGAGAGAGGGGAGGAGATTTTTTCGAGAGTTGGGAGAGGAGATAGTCCCACCTCTTTGCCATCAGCCGGCAGATGGCAAAAAGGTGGGGCTAGTGGGCCGTTACAACGCCGTCATCCACTGGGCCCACCCACTTCTTTGCCATCTGCCAGTAGACGGAAAAGATTCTTTGCCATCTACTGGTAGATGGCAAAGAACTGGCTGATGGCAACCAGGTTCTTTGCCATCTGTTTTTTGTAAGCAGATGGCAAAGACGTTCTTTGCCATCAGCTGGCAGACGGCAAAGAGCTGGTTGATGGCAAATTCCCTGTTTCCAGTAGTGATTATTGCTAAATATTTACCACTTAGCTTTACATACCAACAAAAGAAAAAAAATCTTCTATGATTTAAGACATTACTTTTGGGATGACCCACATCGTTATAAAGAAGGAGTAGATGATATTATTAGATGTTGTGCACCTGAGCATGAATAGGGACAAATCCTATGGAAATGTCACTCCGAAGCATATTGAGGATATTATGTTGGAGACAGAACTGCTCACAAGGTATTGCAATCTGGATTTTATTGGCCTACTCTCTTGAAGGATGCCCGTAAATTCATCTTATCTTGTGATGAATGTCAAAGAATAGGTAATATCGGTAAACGTCAAGAAATGCCTATGAATTATTCACTTGTTGTTAAACCATTTGATGTTTGGGGATTTGATTACATGGGACATTTTCCTTCCTCTAATGGCTATACACATATTTTGGTTGCTGTTGATTATGTTACTAAATGGGTAGAAGCTATTCCATCCAGTAGTGCTGATCACAATACCTCTACTAAAATGCTTAAGGAGGTTATTTTCCCAAGGTTTGGAGTCCCTACATATTTAATGACTGATGGTGGTTCACACTTTATCCACGGTGCTTTTCCTAAAATGCTTGCCAAGTATGCTGTTAACCATAGAATTGCATCACCTTATCATCCTCAGTCTAGTGGTCAAGTTGAACTTAGTAATAGAGAAATAAAATTAATTTTGCAAAAGACTATCAATAGGTCCCGAAAGAATTGGTCTAAGAAATTAGATGATGCACTTTGGGCTTATAGAACAGCGTATAAAAATCCTATGGGTATGTCTCCTTATAAAATGGTTTATGGAAAAGCTTGTCATTTGCCTCTTGAGTTAGAACATAAAGCATATTGGGAAATCAAAGAAATCAACTATGATTTCAAACTTGCCGGTGAAAATAGGCTATTTGATATTAGCTCATTAGATGAATGGAGAACCCAAGCTTATGAAAATGCCAAGTTGTTTAAAGAAAAAGTCAAAAGATGGCATGATAAGAGAATCCAAAAGCGTGAGTTTAAAGTCGGAGAATATGTTCTTTTGTACAACTCTCATTTCAGATTCTTTGCAGGAAAACTCCTATGAAAATGGGAAGGACCCTATGTTATCGAGGAGGTTTATCGGTCTGGAGCCATCAAAATAAAAATAATGCCGAAGGTACTAACCCGAAGGTTGTTAACAGGCAACGAATAAAACATTATATCTCAGGTACACCCATTAATGTTGAAAGTAATCTTATCCAAACTTTGACACCGGAAGAACACATAAAAGAGTCCTTCTAGAACACTCCAAAATCGTGAAAATAAGGAGGTAGGTGATACGGTAAGTAAACGGACTCCGAAAAATCCGCAAAAATATTTTTTGTTAGTTTTGGAATATTTAGAAAATTAGGAAAATAAGAAACATCCAGGAAGCGTACCCTGGTGGGCACAAGACATGGCGTGCCCAGGTGGGTTGTGCCCACCTGGGGTACCTTTTAGACTCCATTTTTATCCCGTTTGCTTGTTTCCCAAGATAAAAAATCTTTATATAACCCCCGAACCTGTTGACCAACGTATCATGGAGAAATCATCTGTTTTCTTTTCTTGTTGTTTTCTTGATAGATCTGAAAATATGTCGTCCCAAGACTCCGAGGGTGAGAGCTATGCTGCTGATTTCATCACAAATCCCAATTCCTATGGGGATGTGGAGCACTATGGCTGGACCATGGAGGAAGAGGAAGACTATTATCCTAGGGAGAAGGATGAGACGAGCTCAAATGAGGACGAACCTCCGTTGCCTCAACCTGGGGATATGCATGTGGAATTCAAGAAGTCAATCCTCCCGAACGAACCAAAGAGGCCTAAGATTCAGTTTATACCCTTCCGTCTTTTGTAGGACAGTAAGCAAGAATTATGCAAAAAGTTACTAGAGCTTGAAAGGAGATCGGTGAACTAAATGAGGAAAATTCTATCCTCAAGCGTAAGCTGAGGAAGAAGGACAAACCCTCTACTACAACACCACCACCTTCTTCTTCATTATCAAAAGGAAAATGAGTATCGGGTATGGGCACTCCCTTTGGCTTCCGCCAAGCTTGGGGAGGTGCCCCGGTATCGTACCATCCCACTATCTTTTGCCTTTACTTATTTTAGTTCGATCTTTTGCTTTAGATGAATAAAAGTTTAGTTCAATCCTTTCTTTTCGAGAGTTCTCTTAGTGATCTATCTTTGTAATCATGTGAGAGATATATAATAAAGTTTAGTTTGATTTTTTTCTTTCTTTACTTTCAAGTTGCAATAGAAAGAAAGGAAATAAATAAGAAGGAAAGAAAATAAATGAAAAGGATCATATGCTAATCTTATGGTAGGTGATGACACCACATAAGGAAAAGTATAAGTAGGAAATTTTATTAGAGATTGACAAACATAGCATTAGTCAATGATGCAACTCATGGAAGAATTAACAAGGGAAGAGAAGATTCACATATAAATATACTATGCTAGAAATCTTTTGTGGTTGTGAGCCCCCATCAAAATATTATATGCCAAAATTGTTGACGTTGGACAAGGAAGACAACTTAATGATTTATGTTTGTTCATATTCACATAGAAGTCATGTTGTCATAGATCCTTTAACATGTGGTACTTGCCCCTATTTGTGCTAGCCGAAAATTCTGCACTCAGTAGAGCTACTACTTGTGCATCCAAAAACCGTTAAACCCAAATCTTATTTTCAAGAGTCCACCATACCTACCTAGGGATTGAGCAAGATCCCTCAAGTAAGTTGTCATCGGTGCAATAAGGAAATAAAAATTGCTTCTAAAAATTTGAGGTCATTTAGTGTAAGAGAAAATTGAGCGTTGTACAAACTTGTGATGGTGAAGAATAAAAGTGACAGACTGCATAATAAAGGTTGCCATCACAAGGGGAAATACAACGTGACGTTCTTTTGCACTAAGGGGTTGAGCATACAAACAAATAAGCGCATGGCAACCTCTCCTTCCCTCTGCGAAGGGCCTATCTTTTACTTTTATGTATTTACTTTTATGCAAAGACTCAAAGCTTTCTCTCTATTCCTTTTTTATTTTCTTCTTTGGCAAGCATCATGTGGTGAGGAAAGATCTAGGCACATATGTCCAGTTGAATATGGGTAGCATGAGTTAGTATTGTTGACATCACCCTTGAGGTGGATACGTTGGGAGGCGAAACTATAAGCCCCTATCTTTCTATGTGTCCAGTTGAAACGTTTTTCTCATGTGTATGTAGTGAGTGTTAGCAATCGTAGAAGGCTATATGATGGTTGAGTATGTGGACTTGCCTAAAGGCTCCGATACGCGACCCTTCCTGAAAAGATGATGAATTGTAGTTGCAAAATTGACTGAGAACATAGTTTGTTGGTTTCTAATAGAGTTTTTGCTTTATACTTTAATAGTGTGATGAATTGTCACTTAATCATGAGAAATCTATGATAAGAGTCCTATGTTTAAGTTTGTTGTTGTTATAGTAATGAACATGATGCTTCTATGCCCATATTTTGTTTTTATCAACACCTCTCTCTCTAAGCATGCAAACATGTTTTTCGATTTCGGTTTTCGCTTGAGGACAAGCGAGGTCTAAGCTTGGGGAAGTTGATACGTCCATTTTGCATCATGTTTTCATACTGTTATTTATGATGTTTTATGCATAATAATGCTTTTTGGAGTAATTCTAATGCCTTTTATCTCATAATTTACAAGGTACACACAAAGAGGGAGAATTCTGGTAGCTGGAAATCTGGACTTGGAAAAGCTACATCAGGCTACCTATTCCGCACAACTCCAAACAGGCTGGAACTTGATGGAGAATTTTTATGTAATATATGATGAATATTGGAGCAAATAAGTACTAGAGGAGGCCCACTAAGTGGGCACAACCCACCTGGGCGCGCCAGGGAGCCCAGGCGCACCCTGGTGGGTTGTGCTCACCCAGGCCCACCTCCGGTGCCCATATTCTGGTATATAAGTCATTTTGAATGAGAAAAAAAAGGAGATGACTTTCGGGATGGAGCGCCGTCGTCTCGAGGCGGAACTTGGGCAGGAGCACTTTTGCCCTCCGACGGAGCGATTCCGCCGGGGGAACATCCCTCCTGGAGGGGGAAATCATCGTCATCATCATCACCAACAAATCTCCCATCTTGGGGAGGGCAATCTCCATCAACATCTTCAACAACACCATCTCATCTCAAACCCTAGTTCATCTCTTGTGTTCAATCTTGTTACCAGAACTATAGATTGGTGCATGTGGGTGACTAGTAGTGTTGGTAACATCTTCTAGTTTATTACTATATGGTTTATTTGGTGGAAGATTATATGTTCATACCCAATATGCTATTTAATACCCCTCTGATCTTGACCATGATTATCATTTGTGAGTAGTTACTTTTGTTCTTGAGGTCACGAGAGAAATCATGTTGCAAGTAATCATGTGAACTTGATATGTGTTCGATATTTTGATAGTATGTATGTTGTGATTCCCTTAGTGGTGTCATGTGAATGTTGACTACATGACACTTCACCATATTTTGTCCTAAGGGAATGCATTGTGGAGTAGCAATTATATGATGGGTTGCGAGAGTGACAGAAGTTTAAACCCCAGTTTATGCGCTATTCCGTAAGGGACCGATTGGATCCAAAAGTTTAATGCTATGGTTAGAATTTATTCTTAATACTTTTCTCGTAGTTGTGGATGCTTGTGGGAGGGTTAATCATACATAGGAGGCTTGTTCAAGTAAGAATAGCACCTAAGCACCGGCCCACCCACATATCGAATTATCAAAGTAGAGAATACAAATCGAATCAACATGGTGAAAGTGACTAGATGAAATTCCGGCGTACCCTCAAGAACCCTTTTCTTATCATAAGAGACCGTTTTGGCCTGTCCTTTGCCTCAAAAGGATTGGGCTACCTTGCTTCACTTTTTCTACTATCATCGTTACTTGCTCGTTACAAATTATCTTGTTATCAAACTACTCTGTTACCTACAATTTCAGCACTTGCAGACATCACCTTACTGTAAACCACTTGTCATTTTCTTCTGCTCCTTGTTGGGTTCGACATTCTTACTTATCGAAAAGAGCTACAATTGATCCCATATACTTGTGGGTCATCAGGCACCCTGAAAAGCAACAAATTCTTCAATTTGTTCAATATAAAAGTAATTATAAACACCTTTGGCATAAGAATATAAGATTCCATTATCCTTAAACTCACATTGGAAGAAAAGGTGCTTCTTAGGGTCTTCGGAACAACAAGTAAAATCATGTATTTAACATAAATTCAAAGCACAACAATACAAACTATTAATATGACGCCACAGAAGTTTTCCTTTTTGAGATAAGCAGTGTCGCACAAAATAAGCATGCTCATTTAATGATTTCCCTCAACTAAGCTAGTTGGGTTTTTAGCACGAGCACAAATGGATTGAAGATCATCCAAATAGAAAGATTCAGTAGTATGATAGATTTTGGGTGGTTCTTCATGTAACACCCTCGATGCGACTATATCTCCCACGTGTCGAGGCACGACTTAGAGGCATAATCGCATTGAAGGCATATGTCGCAAGTGAGGTAATCTTCACACAACCCATGTAATACATAAAGGGAAGAGTTACATAGTTGGCTTACAATCGCCACTTCACACAAATACATGAATAAAGCATTACATCAATCAAATACACTCATGGTCCGACTACGGAACCAAAATAAAAGAAGAACCCCAAATGCGACAAAGGTCCCCGATTGACCCCAACTGGGCTCCACTACTGATCGACTAGAACGAAACAACACCAAGGACAAGATCTTCGTCGAGCTCCTCCTGAGCTTGGTTGCGTCACCTGCACGAACTCATCGGCACCTGCAAGCTGGTTTTGGAAGTATCTGTGAGCCACAGGGACTCAGCAATCTCGCACCCTCGCGATCAAGACTATTTAAGCTTATGGGTAAGGTAAAGGTATGAGGTGGAGCTGCAGCAAGCGACTAGCATATATGGTGGCTAACCTATTCACAAAATGAGAGCGAGAAGAGAAGGCAAAGCACGGTCGATAAAAGTATGATCAAGAAGTGATCCTGGACTACCTACGTCAAGCATAACTCCAACAACCGTGTTCACTTCCCGGACTCCGCCGGAAAGAGACCATCACGGTTACACACGCGGTTGATTCATTTTAATTAAGGTCCACTTCAGGTTTTCTACAACCGGACATTAACAAATTCCCATCTGCCCATAACCGCGGGCACGGCTTTCGAAAGTTCAAATCCCTGCAGGGGTGTCCCAACTTAGCCCATGACAAGCTCTCACGGTCAACGAAGGAATAGACCTCCACCCGAGACATTCCGATCAGACTCGGTATCCCAGTACAACAAGACATTTCGACAGGGTCAAACTAAACCAGCAACACCGCCCGAATGTGCCGACAAATCCCGATAGGAGCTGCACATATCTCTTTCTCAGGGCACACTCAGATGAGCCAGTCGTCGGGTAAACCAGCCCAGAGTTGCCCCTGGTAGCCTCGGACATCGCTCAGTTGGACCAACACTTAGAGAAGCACTGGCCCGGGGGGGGGGGGGTAAAATAAAGATGACCCTTGAGTCGGCCGACTCAAGGGAAAGAAAAGGCTAGGTGGCGAATGGTAACACCAATGTTGGGCATTGCTGGAGAAGCTTTACTTAAGGCGAACTGTCAAGGGGTTCCCATTATAGCCCAACCGCGTAAGGGACGCAAAATCCGGGAACATAACACCGATATGACGGAAACTAGGGCGGCAAGAGTGGAACAAAACACCAGGCATAAGGCCGAGCCTTCCACCCTTTACCAAGTATATAGATGCATTAATATAACAAAGCAATATAGTGATATCCCAACAAGTAAATAAATGTTCCAACAAGGAACAACATCTCCATGTTCCAACAAGGAACAAACTTCAATCTTCACCTGCAGCTAACAACGCTATAAGAGGGGCTGAGCAAAGCGGTAACATAGCCAATCAACGGTTTGCTAGGACAATGGTGGGTTAGGGGCTGAACATGGCAATTTGGGAGGCTGACAAGCAAGTGGTAGGCATCATAGCAATGGCATAGCAAAAGAGCGAGCTAACTAGCATAGCAAAGATAGTAGTGATTTCGAGGGTATGATCATCTTGCCTGAGATCCCGCAAGGAAGAAGGACGAGTCCATGAAGAAGACAAACGGACGAAGTTGAACGGATCCTCACAAACACGACGTTATCGGAACCAACCCGAAGAAGCAACACCGGAAAAGAGCAAACAACATAGTAAACAACCAACACATCAACATGGCATGATGCACAATCAAGTATGATGCATGTCCGGTTTAAGTATGCATGGCATGGCAAAGAGCACAAACAATCCTACAAATTAAGTGGAGCTCAATATGCATCGGGATGCATATTGATAAAACACCACATCAATTATTTAGTTCTCTCTCGGTTAGGTACTCAACAATATTAAATGTTGTTAAGCATGGCAAGAGGGTGAAGCAAATGAAAACTACCCACCTAGTCAAGTTTAAATGAGGCCGGGAACAACAAACAACAAATCCGGAAACTCCTCATGTGCAAATATTAGGTTTGGTCCTGATCTGTCCTAAACACAATTTTAGAGTTGTTTAACATGCAAAAGTGATGCCACCATGATAAACTAGGCAAAATTCTACCCCATTTACATATAAAGTTTATTTGATTCAGAGCCACGGTTATTAAGTTATGAATAAAATCATTTTAGCATGGCATTTAAGCAAAATTTAAACAAACAACATTTTAATTGTTTTTATGATGATGCGGATGACATGAGCAAGTTTTACGCAATATTTATGAAAATGTTATCATGATAAGATACGAGGCATTTGTCATCGTGGCGGAAACGAAAGGGGTGCCACGGCAACGAATCCGAAAGTGATGCAACAGCAACATATCGGTTCCGGTAACTCGATTGAGATCCCGGTGCAAACGGAAGTGCGGCGGGAGCGTGACAAGCGATAGAAGGTGGGGTGATCCCGGATACCGGGTTCCCACAAGATGGTGGCAAGGCAAAAGAGGGATAACATGCACCGAACAACTCCGACACGGAGCAAACACGAGCATTTCAAACATCACACATGCATTCGTTCACGGCGGTCGTCTCGGGGTTATACCTTTGTAGCGTGCAAAGGAGACGGTTCGGAGGGGAAGTAGTCGTTCTCGCGATGGTAGTGGAAGTAGGGGTACATGACGACGTAGAGGTACTCGCGACGGTAGTCGTTCACGTTCACATTACACGGGTCTTCGGCGACAGTCGTCGTACATGGTCCACAAGATGTCGATCGTTCGGGGTCCGATTTGCGGATCTTGCCGACATGAAGGGGTACTTGGCGTTTTGTAGAGGTACTCTCGATCTTGGTGATGGTAGGCGAACTTGGTGGTCCTTGTCGTCATGGAACTTGGCATCCTCTCTGCCTTGGCAGCGAAGAAATGAAACATCATGGTCGTGGTACTTGGTCGTGGTACTTGTCGGTCTTGAGGGTCGACGGTAGTGGAACTTGGTGCCATCCGCGAAAACAGTGCTCGTTCAGGCATTGTAGTCGGTCTTGGCGGGTCGTCATGTAGTCGTGCATGTGTCTTCGGTGGCACCAGGATGCATCTTGGCGGCCAACAATGGGGTCATGGTGACAACAACAATGAATAGGGGTGCGACACCATGGCGGGGAGGCGGCGTGCCTGTTTTGTTTGTCACGGGAAAACCACGGCAGCAGCAGGGCCTTGCTGGAATCAAGGGCGCGGTGTAGGTACTTGGCGTGATGCAGGGGCGCCGGCCGCGAGACGCCTGGACCCGAAGCAGAGGAGTGGGTGTTGTTCCGGCGATGCAGCGATGCAGGGAACGAAAGGAGGTGTGGTGGAGTTGAGCAGCAGCAGCAGCAGCAGTAGGGGAGGTCGCACGCGAGGTGGAGGAGGAGCTGCAGGGGGCGGCTGGAGAGTCGACGGGGCGGCGCTCTCCGGAGTCGGGGCCGAAGGGGACGGATCGAGGGGCTCCTCCCCTGGCGACGGAGCTGGCGAGTCGGTGGCGCCGGGTAGACGAGGAGGCGGCAAGGAGGTCCTAGACCGGCTGCGGGAGACGAGGCGCTTGAGGGCGCGGCGATGCCATGGCCGTGCGGCAGGCGAGCTCACGGGGCTGCGGGGTGGTTGGCTTGAGCGAGGGGAGAGGGAGAGACCATGGATCGGGCGAGAGGAGAGAGGAGCGTGGGCGCGGGCGCTGGTGATGGGGATCGAGCGGGGAGCGAGAGAGGAGGATGGGATCAGGCAGCACGGCGCTGGAGGGAAGGAAATGGGATCGAGGAGATGTGGATCGAGGGAGAGAAACGAGAGGTGGAAGAGATGGATCGAGCGGGATCGGGCTCTCTGGCGGCGCAATGGGAACGAGGCAAAGAGGGAGCGAGGCTGCGAGGGAGATGGGGTAATCGGGCTAGGGTTAGGTTTTGGTGGGCCGGCTAGGCCTTAGAGGCCAGCGCTGGGGTGGGCCGGCGCGGTGAGGTTGGGAGGCCCCTGGCTACTGGGCTCCTTCCCTCTCTCTTTCTCTAATTCTCTTACCAGAACAGAAAAAAATAAAGAAAAAGAAAAAGGGAAGAAAAGAAAGGTTAGAGAAAGAGTTGGGCACGGGGATGATTTCCACGGACTCGTAAAAATGTGCACGGTCCATGAAAAAATAGGAGTGGCAAGATTGCAGGAATTAAATTCAAAATCATTTGAATTTAATTCAAAAGGTTTGAACAAGGACTAGGATTTAGAAGAGTCCAAAAAAATGTTGAGAATTTAGGAGGAGCCTCGAAAAATGGGAAAAGAAATGTTGGCAAAGTTTGGGGACCAAACTTGAAGTAGAAAGGGAGTGGGGATTTTTCTAGTGTGTTTTAGGTGCTTCCATAAGAATGGATTATTTTATAATAGCTCCACTAATATCGGGAGGATATATTATAAAGAGAACTCACCATGTGAATTCCCTCAATTTAAATGGATCGAAGATCCATACGATTTATTTAGTTGAGTTGCAACAATTAATGAAATGATGGCATGATGACATGATGCAATGCACATGATGACGTGACATGATGCAACACGTAAGCACATGACAACGCAACAACATCGAATAACTGCACGACACCTGGCACATCGGTCTCGGGGCGTTACACTTCAACCATTGGTTTAGTAGGTACACCTACTTTATTTTGCGTTTCCTACCCATAACTAGAAATAGAAAACAAGAGCACAAAATAAAAATTACTTAGTGATAAAGCAAACAAGCACACACGAGAATATTCACCCCACGCTATTGCTCACCGGCAACGGTGCCAGAAAAAGGTTTTGATAACCCACAAGTATAGGGGATCATTTGTAGCCTTCTTCGATAAATAAGAGTGTCGAACCCAATGAGGATCTAAAGGTAGGACAAATATTGCCTCAAGTTCTATCGACCACCGATACAACTCTATGCACACTTGACGTTTGCTTTACGAAAAACAAGTATGAAACTATTTTGCAGGAATAAAACTACGAATAAATTGCAAGGTATTAAAAGTGGATAGCTTTTATCAACAAGAAAGTCATTCGTCCATAGGCAATCGATAACAAGTACCGGTAATCATTCCTGCAATTTTATATGAGAGAGAGGCATGAGCTAACATACTTCCTGTACTTGGATCATATGCACTTATGATTGGACCCCTGGCAAGCAGCCGCAACTACTAAAGAGCATTAAGGTCGTGAAACCCAACCATAGCATTAAGTATGAAGTCCTCTTTACTCCCATATGCCATAACCCACTTACTCGGGTTTAAGCTTCTGTCACTCTCGCAACCCACCATAAGTGAACCATGGACATATTGCAACACCCTGCGGTGCGGGCCCCTCACATTTGCGCGGGATGGAGGGCACCGTAGGACAGCACCATAAATAAAATATACAATCATACCAACCAAGATCATGATTAACCCACATGACAAAATGGATCTACTGAGACATCATAGGATAACCATATATCACTTGGAAATAATATATGGAGTTGAGTGATACGTCTACAACGTATCTATAATTTTTTATTGTTCCATGCTATTATATTATCTGTTTTAGATGTTTTATATGCATTATTATGCTATTTTATATTATTTTTGGGACTAACCTATTAACCTAGAGCCTAGTGCTAGTTTATGTTTTTCCCTTGTTTTAGAGTTTCACAGAAAAGGAATATCAAACGGAGTCCAAACGGAATGAAACTTTCGCAATGATTTTTCTTGGGCCAAAAGACATCCAGTGGACTTGGAGTACATGTCCGGGAAGCCACAAGGACGGAGGGCGCACCTAGGGGGGTAGGGCGTTCCCCCACGCTTGTGGGCCCCTCGTGACTCCGCCGACCTATTTCTTCCACCTATATATTATCAAATATTCTCAAACCAACCAGGAGAGCCACGAAAACCCGTGAGATCCCATCTAGGGGCCTTTTCCAGCGTCCTGCTGGAGGGGGATTCGATCATGGAGGGCTTTTGCATCAACACCATTGCCTCTCCGGTGAAGTGTGAGTAGTTTACCACAGACCTATGGGTCCATAGCTAGTAGCTAGATGGCTTCTTCTCCCTCTTTGATTCTCAGTACCATGTTCTCCTCGATGTTCTTGGAGATCTATTCGATGTAATACTCTTTTGCGGTGTGTTTGACGAGATACGATGAATTGTGGATTTATGATCAGCTTATCTATGAATATTATTTGAATCTCCTCTGAATTCTTATATGCATGATTTGATATCTTTGCAAGTCTCTTCGAATTATCGATTTGGTTTGGCCAACTAGATTGGTTTTTCTTACAATAGGAGAAGTGCTTAGCTTTGGGTTCAATCTTGCGGTGCTTGATACGTCTCCAACATATCTATAATTTTTGATTGTTCCATGCTATTATATTATCTATCTTGGATGTTTTATATGCATTTATATGCTATTTTATATGATTTTTGGGACTATCCTATTAACCTAGAGCCAGTGCCAGTTTCTGTTTTTTCCTTGTTTTTGAGTTTCGCAGAAAAGGAATATCAAACGGAGTCCAATTGAACTAAAAATTTACAGTGATTTTTTATGGACCAGAAGAAGCCCCCGAAGCAAAAGAGTTGGGCCACAAGAGCCATGAGGCCTCCACAAGGGTGGAGGGCACGCCCACTCCGCCAGGGCGCGCCCTCCGTCCTTGTCGTTGACTCGTGGACCCCCCCCCGACTTGTTCTTGACGCAAAATGTAACATCCCAAATTTTCAATTTGGAATGTTATACATTAGATCATCATTGCATATCATATTTTATTGCATTTTTGGCTTGATCCTAGAAATTCTACGCAACTCAAGGACCTATGGAGAGAGTTGGGGATTTCATTATTTTCATATTCGAGTTTTCTCGAATTTTGGAAAGAGGATCGTTTGATTTTAATTATTTTCTCTTTGATTATTTCCTTTATAAAAATAAAAGAGAGAGGATAAAATGACTTCCTCAAAATAGAGAAATATCGAAGGTTTGATATTAAAATCAAATAAGATTTTTATTCGGAGTTTTATCGCTATTTTATTTCAATTAGGAAAAATATGTGTTTTTCAAAATTGCATTTTAGGCCCAAATAAATGTTCACCTTGTCCGTCTTATCTTTAGAGGACGGGGAAAATGTGTTTTTCTTTCAAAATTGCACGTCGGATTTATTAAAAAAAGTGAACCGACTCCGGGCCTTACCTGAGCGGGACTCTGCCCGGGGGGCCTTTATAAGTCGCGACGCACAAGCCACCGAAGCCCAGCCCGAGTCGCCGCAGCCCACCGCCGCCTAACCCTAACCCTAGCCCGACGCCGACGCCGCTGCCGCCTTGCGCCGCCTCGCCGCCGACGCCGCGCCGCCCCGCCGCCGACTCGTCGCCCCGCGCCGCCTTGCCGGAGCCGCCCGCCGCCGCCGCCGCCCTCGCCGGACTTGTCGGAGGTAGCCGCCGTCGCTGCCGGTTTTCTTCGGAAAACCATACGGTCTTTTTAAGACCGCGGTTTTTTATTTAGATCGGTTTATTTTTTTTCTTGGTTTACTTATTTAGCGAACGCCCGTTTTTATGTTCGTTTTAACGAACGGTTTTCACCATTTAGCCGTAGACAGCGAACATTCGTTCGTTAGCCTGTTCGTCAGTTTTTGTTTTCCTCGGTTTTTTTCGCGATTATTTTCGATCACGATTTCTGATCCGATTTTCGTTTTAGTATAACTTTTCGCTCGTTTATCGGAATCAGGCGATTCAAGCGCCTAAAGTTTCGTCTCGAAACCCTCTTTCTATTTAACCAACTTGAAAAAGATTTTGATACAATAAAATTTGACTTTAGTCCAGATTAGTATTGGATCTTGTTTCTTTCGCAGTTTGAGTTTCGTTGCTCCGTTTGATTTGATTCTTTTTGAAAAATGGAGTTCTTAAGTTGAACTTTCTGGTTAGATTTATTATTTGATTTTTACTCGTGCCCTTGTTTGATTGCTTATTGTATGCTTGTTTGTTTGTGATAGAACACCCGGAGTGCAAAGCGTGCTACTACGAGTCTCTAGGTTTTGCGGATCATTAGCAAGGCTAGTAGCACTTTGATCATACCCCTTATCACCCAGTTTTTATGCATTAGTTTCAACCCTCAAACATTGCATGGTTAGGACTTGATAACATATGGGATTGGGAAGTAGTTGATGAGGTAGAACCTATTGCCCTCACTACAAAAAAAGACACATCCGTGACATTTTGGGCCGAACGAATTTTTTTCTGTCATACATATGACACTTCTATGACGATAATTGTGACAAAACCCGGTATCATCATAGATGTGGTGGGCTCCTACTTCTATGACAAAAATCATGACAGAAAATGGGCTTTTCATCCTGGGCGGGCCGGAGACGCAGCTGCATGACATTCTTTGGGCCGTCCATGACGGAAAAAACCGTGGTAGAAGCGAGAGGAGGAAAATTTCGGGGAGTTCCCGGTTACGGTGGGAGGTCGGGGGCTGAGCGATGCGCGTTTCTCTCGTACACGTACGCGCGTGTGTGCGAGGCGTTGGCTCTAACTGAACCCGAGCGAGGCGTTGGGCTCTAACTGAACCCGAGCGATTGCACTACAGGCTACGGGATACTGAACCCGAGCGATCGATCGATGGCTGTTAGCTGAACCCGATCGAGCGATTCCTTCGCTATTGCTGCTAACTTAAGTCGATCGATGCTGCCTCTGGATGAACAGTGAGCGTGGCGGGGGGGGGGGGGCGGTGGTTGGATGAACAGTTCCCGGTGGGGGTGGATGAACAGGACTCCGTGCTGTTGCCTCTGGATGAACAGGACCCCGATCGATCGAGCCGGTTGGGGCTGGATGAACAGGACCCCATGGAGGGTTGGATGAACAGGACCACCCCGTGGAGGGTAGGATGAACAGTAGATGGTGGAGGGTAGGATGAACAGTAGCCCGTGGAGGGGTGGTTGAACAGGAGCCCGTGGAGAGGGCTGGTTGAATAGTAGCCGGTGGAGTAGCGCGCGGTGGAGGCTGGATGAACAGGAGCCCGTGGATGAACAGTCGCAGGTGGAGGCTGGAGGAGGTCGACGGTGGATGAAGAGTAGCTCGTGGAGGCTGGAGGGGGTCGACGATGGAGATGAACAGTATCCCGTGGAGTCCCGTTTTGCGGTACGCCACACCCCTCCTGATGAACAGGACCCCTGTTTCGACCGTAGTAGGTCCGTTTCCTCCGTTATGCGGTACACCAGACCCCTCCCGATCAACAGCATCCTGTTTCGAACATGGCCAGTCAAACACAAGGTCGTTTCCTCCGTTCTGCGGTACGCCAGGCCTCGTTTCCATTGCCTGTTCCGTCCAAGCCCTCCCGATGAACACGACGCATTCCGTTGCCTCCCCATGAACACGACGCATTCCGTTGCCTCCCCATGAACACGACGACGATGTTGTTTCTCCGTTCCGACCCAGCCATGTACACGAGCCCTGGCCGTACGTATGCGCGAGTAGGCGTTTGAGACCCCGCCCGTATGTACACATACGTGGCCGTATTTTCTTTCTTGCACCCTGGCCGCTGTACGTACGTGTAAATGCTACGTGCGCGCCTCTACTACGACACGTGCGCGCCTCTACTACGACACGTGCGCGCCTCTACTACAACACGTGCGCGCCTCTACATCGACTAGTATGTACGTACACGTTCGCGACCAGAATGACAACGCTACGTACGCTTCGACCAGGTGGGTCCCGACTATCAGGCACTTCCTTGCCTACGAAGATGTAGCTGGTGGGTCCCAGCAGTCAGGGGCGAATCGTTTTTTTTGCCCGAACGCACTTCCTTGCGTGCGAAGATGTAGCTGGTGGGTCCCAGCAGTCAGGGGGAAACCTTTTTTTGCAAAATACAGTGGCCCATCCGATGGGTCCTAGCTGTCAGGTGGAGGAATCATTATTTTCCGCGTAATAAGGAGGCACTTCCTTGCTGCGGCCGTGGACCCAGCTGTTAGCCTCTCCATGTACAGTCCACGTCCGATGGAAGTCGTTCCTTGACCACGTTGACCACGCCGCGCCGAGAGCACCGGGGCGGTGGACGACGGCGAGGCCTAGGAAGGGGACAACACGGAGGCGGGGAAGACTCAGCAGTTGTTTCCCGCGCGGAGGGGAGTACGATCGTACGAGGGTTTACTGGTTCGTCTGCCGTTGCTGGAGAATAACAGTAGGTGTGGGTGAGTAGAGGGATGGCTAGGCCAATGATGGGAGTATGGTCGGGCCGTGAGGCCTGCGCGGCAGCACAGCCGGCCATGACGAGGAAGGAGCAGGCAGTCCCGCCGGTGCTTGTTTGAGCGGCTGGAGCAGGAAGAGCAGAGATTGAAGAAGCACGACGGCCGTTGGATGGACATCCAACAGTCAGTGCTTGTGCGTCAACCTTTTTTTAGGAAAGCCTCAAATCTGTGGAAAACAGCATACAACCCATCTGCCATTATTTCTAATAATTTACAGCCCATTTGCTAATTCTTAAGGTTTTTTTGGTGCCCATATTCTTTTTGTTAGCATTACAGCCCATATTGTGGCAACGGTTAAAAAATTATACGAAATTTTGCATATTTCAGTGCGGTCCGAACTGTTTTTAATCCCGAAATTTTGACTCACATTCAAACTGATTTTAAAAATAAATATATATCAATATAAAATCCAACAAATTCTCCACGCATAAAAATTAATGTAATTTAAAATCTTGAAATGAAAAAAGATATTTGAAACTAATTGCCGGTTTGATGTGTTTTAAAAATGTACAACCCATGGCTCATTACTGATGGGCCATTTTCTCGGCCAGCTGAATGAAAGCTCTCCTCTTCTTGAAAGATTTGCAGCCCAACAAGCCTGACAAAGCGACTTACTTGGCAAATCACAAAAAAACTAGGTTGTGGCCTTGGACACAGCTGTCAGCCTCTCCACGTACAGTACTCTTTCGATGGAAGTCGTTCCTTGACCACGTTGACCACGCCGCGCGGAGAGCACCACGGCGGTGGACGACGGCGAGGCCTAGGAAGGGGACGATGCGGCAGTGGAAGCCCGCGCGGAGAGGACTATGAGGGTTCACTGGTTCGGCTGTGGTGTGAGGCTGCCGTCGCCGCAGGGCCTGGCTAGCTGTGGGAATAGTAGGGGGCGGTGAGGCCTCTGCGGCAGCACAGCCGGCCACGGGAGGCAGGAGCATGCGGCACGACCGGCGCTGCTCTGGGCAGCTGGAGAATGAAGACTAGAGGTTGAAGAAGCACTACGGCCGTTGGATGGACATCGTACGGTCATTGGAGCTAGAATCATTCATATTGACTAAAGTTGACAAAGGCCCCCGTCCCAGTCAACTTAGTAGGCCCACAAGTCAGCCTCCCACCATGGTGGGTCTAGCTAGAAGGGGAGTATTCATTTTTTTGTGCGTAGTAAGGAGGCACTTCTGGTGGGTCCGTGCTGACAGCGGGGGGAATGTTTTTTTCGCAAAATACGCTGGCCCGTCTGGTGGGTCCGAGCAATCAGGGGGAAACGTTTTTTTCGCGAAATAAGGTGGCCCGTCTGGTGGGTCCCTGCTGTAAGGTGGAGGAATAATTATTTTGCGCGTAATAAGGAGGCACTTCCTTGCGGCCGCCTGGACCCAGCTGTCAGCCTCTCCACGTACAGTACTCTTCTGATGGAAGTCGGTCGTTGACCACGTTGACCACGCCACGCCAAGAGCACCAGGGCGGTGGTCTGGACGACGGCGAGGCCTAGGAAGGGGATGACGTAGAGCCGGGGAAAACGCGGCAGTGGAAGCCCGCGCGGAGAGGAGTACGAGGGTTCACTGGTTCAGCTGCGGTGTGAGGCTGCCGTCGCTACAGAATAACAAAGGGTGTGGGTGAGTGGAGGGATGGCCTGGCCAGCGGTGGGAGTAGTATGGGGGCGGTGAGGCCTCCGCGGCAGCACAGCCGGCCACGGGAGGCAGGAGCAGGCGGCACGACCGGCGCTGCTTTGTGCGGTTGGACCAAGTAGACCAGAGGTTGAAGAAGCACTACGGCCGTTGGATGGACATCGTACGGTCACTGAAGCTAGAAACGTCAGCCTCCGAAACGGTGCGCCCCACATGTCAGGGGGAGGAATCATTTTTTGGGCGGCCGAAGCTAAGAATATCCGAGATTGGAGAAGAAGCACAACATCCGTTGGATAGACATCCAACGGCCACTGCTGCTAGAACCATGTGTTGACTATAATAAGCTGGCAAAGCCTTGCATACGCATCAACTTATTTTTTTTAGGGGACGCGTCACTTAGTAGGCCCACAAGTGTGTGGCAGAGAACTTATAGCCCATTTGCGTTTTGTAAGAATGTACATCCCATTTTGGAATTCTAATGGAATTTACAACAACCCATTTATAGTTTGTTAAAAGTACAGCCCAGTTTTTATAATTACATCCCATTTATTATTTTTAAAGCCCATTTTCCTGTTAAGCCTAATGCATCCCTCCTAGGAAAGATTTGCAGCCCAGCGGGGCGGAGAATAACAAGTTGACCTTTCCTGGGTATTCCTCAAAAAGACGTATAGCTGGGCTAGCCATTTTCATCTTGAAAAAATTAGTATCTGGGCTAGATATCTGGCCTAGGTTAGACGGGCCACAGCCCGCCCAGTTAATACCCTCATCTCCTCTGAACAACAATGAAATCAACGCCAAGAAAAACTCTGCAGTGCTCACGCCTCAAAAACACAAATACTGCTTGAGCTGCTTGGTCCCAGCTGTCGGTCGCACCTTGTGCAATTCTCTCGTTTATATTGACTACATAGGTTGATAATGGTGTGGGACCATGATGTCACGAAACTAGGAGAAAGCAGAAAATATAGTTGTACATAATAAGGAGGCACTTGTGTACGTACGCCTATGGCCCTAGTGGGTCCCTAGTGTCATCCAGTCAAAATAAAGTCATCTCCTAAATCCTCATGTTCGCTAACGATGTTAACAATGCTCGGCGCCACGGCGAGTGCAACAACTCGAATGACAACGGAGAGGGCCTCGCGGGCCCTACGGATGGTCTGATACAGCGCCCGCTACTCATTCACGAAGCCAGGATCATCGGACACCTATGAGCACCTTCAAGAAACTGAGACAGCATGAAACGGTAAGGCCGCGCTTGGGAGCTCTGGTTTATTTCAAACCTGCATTAACATACAAGTGTAATTTACTCATCATCGAAAACAACGCGTAAAATACAGGCGTATTGAAACCGAGGGTCCGAGGTCTGTAAGTAAAACTGGCGGGTTACGCGTGTAATTTGAGAGACCAGTGTATATGTTACGAGCACTGCTATATGGATGACATTACCAGACGATACATGCACGGCGTACGTATCATGCCATCCATGGGCAAGGCTGAAACAGCAGCTAATGGCTGGATTATCAATCGTCCGAGTGTCGTTCAGTGTTTTTATCGTGTGTCAAGTACTTCTGATATTTTACTAGTCGAAATCGACCAACCAAGCACCTTCGCCCGAGACCATCTGCTTTAATTTACAAGCGTCAGTTTTACAAGCGGTTTTGGTTGGAAAACGATGATCCAATCACGGCCTAATATCATGAGTTGGTCGGAAGATCATATGGTTTCACGTCTAACCTACCCGACTTGTAATAGAGGCTATGAATGAAACATCAGACGATGAACTTCTTAAGCACGGAAACAACAAAAGAGGATGATCTTCTTAACAAGAAAATCACTGGCATTAGATCGACATGCAAAACAATACAAAGCATTATTCTCAGGAGGCACGGTGAACAGCTCGTGATGCCGCATGCCACAACATTCCAAGCTCAACTTTGCAATCAAACACAAGGTCTGGCATTACATAGACAATATTCAGAATAAACTCTTAACACAGGAATATCTCAGCAGAGTAACTATTTACTTCTAAACTGAACACAGGAATTGGAGAAAACACTCGACGCTGCTCACAGCAAGGGCGTCCCACTCAAAAATATCAAATGCATGTCTTCTGGCTAACATCAATGAGCAACTTTTGACAAGGTTTTTGTTGGGGATATTACTACTAGAGGTAAACCGGCCTTATGTAGCCGGGTTGACTCCTTCAAGATTAGAAGCCCATAAAGATGCAAGGATTATGGCGCTTCATGGAGGCCCAAGGCCCAAAGGCGGGTTAAAGCCTGTAAATGTAAACCAGCTTAGTCATGTAACTTGTATTGTAAGATAGGAAGGATAGAGACCAAACTCGATACGTTTATGATCCGGCTTCGGGACTCTGTAAACCGGCGGGCGTCAACCGATGTATATAAAGGGACGGCCCGACAGCGGTTTAGGGACAGACAACAACTCGAGAGCCAGACAAAGTGGATTTGCTCCCTGGCCTTCAAAACCCTAGCAATACCAATCACAACTAGACGTAGGCTTTTACCTTCCTCGAAGGAGCCGAACTAGTGTAAAATTCCCCGTGTCCCCTTGTCTGGTTTAACCCCCTTAAGCCAACCCATAGTGATGGCTCCACGACTAAGTCCTTTCACAAGGACATCTGCCGTGACAAACCCACGACAGTTGGTGCCCACCGTGGGGCTATCGCACGATAGTTTTGAGTTCTTGAAGGGCAGCTTCGATGGACTTAAGGGATACGCTGTGGGCCGGATGACGAAGAGTCGTCGCGGCAAGCTCTACATCGACAACGCAGGATGGGGTCCTGAGGCCGATTCAATCGAATACGGGTACCGGGTCCCCTTTGGTGGGATTCACGTCTTCATTAGCAAGATCGGCGGACCGGCCCCTGAGCCAGACATCTGCAACGACATCATCGAGATGGATCTGCGTGCAAATTCTTCGCCAGTTCAGCCCGAGGCAAGGCATGTTTTCATGGGTGTCGTCCATGGACCGAGGTACGAGGACGGGCCGGTGTCCGATGGAGAGACCGTGGTCTATTCTGATGACGAGTCTTCTGGAGAGACCGAATCACTTTACCAGCTGCAGGACGGCCGGATTGATGGAGGATCCGAGAGCAACAGTATTCCGGATTCCCCTGATTTGCCAAACCGGGCCGCCATCTTGATGGACGGCACACAATCGGCGCCTCATTCATCTATCGCCGTAGCGATGCTCTCCGTTTCAACAACGGCCACACCAGCAGGGGCAGGAAGCTCAACGCCTCCGCCAGCCCAAGTCCTGTCTGATTTGTTCGACGCTTTGGCAACGTTGATGGCCACAGAGGTGGATGCAGCAGCCAGGGATCAGCACAACGCGGAGATTGCAAAGGTGAAAGATCAGATAGCCCAGGCTAAAGCGGACTTGGCGACAGAGAATGCTAGGATGGCTACAGAGCGGGCAGAATTGGAAGCGCGGGCCTACCGGATTAGGCTGGATCAGAATGCTTTGGAGGAAGTCATGAGAAGAAGGTATCGATCATGTCTCCCGTCGGTTTATGAACCGCAAAATCTCTTCAACACACCAGGAGCATGAGCTGGTAGCCAACCCATACTAAACCAGGCGGAGGCGCCGGGAACAGGAGCGCCGGTTCAACCGCGCACGACGGACCCTCCTCGCCAGAACAACGTTGTGCCACAGTATGTACCAACGCCGCCCGGGCATTATTCCAACCCGTTGGACAACATTGTGGCCGCGGCTTGACGCCTGGCAGCCCTCCCAACCGACGGTGAGTCACCAGTTGTAGTGGAAGCACGTCGGGCCAGGGATCTCCTTCAAACAGCACTAAATCAACAGCAGGCATATTCACACAGTCGTGAGAGGATTCATTCCACTCCCTGTCCAAGCTGGAGCTATAGCAGACACATGGAGGATGAACCGGCCGTGTCCAGTAGTGCACGTCGCCGAAATTCACCACGAGGAAACAACCCGGCCGGGGGAGGCGCTAATGCGCAGGATGTTGTGGACCATGGCCGCGCACGTCGGGAGGCCGAGTTGGCAGCTCGACACGGAGCGCGAAAACATACTCCGGTTCACCCCACGGCCTCCGTAGAGCCAGGTGTGGTGTTCAGTTCCTTACGGGTGCCGTGTCTAACCCTTGCTTTGCGTAACGTGAGACTGCCCAAGGATTTCAAGGGACCTTGTAAGGTAGCAAATTACACCGCCAATTTGCAACCAAAGGCATGGGTGGAGAGCTATGAGATGGCAATGGAGATGTTAGATGCGGATGAGGCAGTGTGTGCTAAATATTTCACCATGATGTTGGAAGGAACAGCTCACACTTGGTTGAAGAGCTTGCCGACCAACTCTGTTGGATCATGGGCTGAATTAAAGCACCAGTTTATCCAGAACTTCAAGGATACGTGTAAGCAGCCGATGTCAATCGTGGATCTGGCCGCTTGTGTCCAAGAGGAAGGGGAGTCCACGACCCATTGGGTCAAACGGGTCTCAGCAATTTTGCATTCATCAGATCGTATCAATGCAGACACTGCAGTGTTAACATTAGAGGGCAATTGTCGTTCTTACCACTAAAACAGAAGTTGGGAAGGCTCAAACGTCACTGCAATGATATGTCAACACTCATGGCCGCTTTAGTTAAATACGCCGATTCAGATGTTACCAAGGATCCAGATTCAGAGGAGGATAAACCGGGGAAAGGTAAGAAGAACGGCAATGCCAAGGGTCAACAGCATAATCCGGCAGGCCATGGAAACAGTGGTAAGCGTAAGGCCCACAGTAGCTTGGACTTTGTTGCAAATACCAATGCGCAGGAGAATGGCCAGCACTGTAAGGGCAAGCAGCCCCAGAGGGGCGGAGGTTCAGGCCCCAATTTGGAGCATTTGTTAAATCAGCCCTGTCCAAAGCATGGATCAAAAGAGAAGCCGGCATCACATCTTTGGAAGGACTATTATATCATGCGGGATTTCAAGAATTCCAATATGTTCTAATATGACAACGGCCCGCCCGGCGGTTCAGGAGGAGGTTTCCACGGGCCGGGTTACGGAGGTGGTGGTTCCGGTTTAGGGTTTCAAGGCAACCAAATCGGACACATTAATCAAGGGCACCAAGGCAACCAGGGATGTTACAACCATCAGGGGAATTAGCAGCAGCAGCAGTCGGGTTATCAGAGTAATCCCAAACAGCTAAACAGCGGGCAATATCATGTCTTCACTACTAGTTTGTGTAAACGTGATCAGAAGCTTCACAAAAGGGCAGTAAACTCTGTTGAACCGACAGTACCTCAGTATTTACACTGGTCTAAGCAACCTATTCTGTGGAATAGAGATGATCACCCACCCCAGGTTGATAATCCGGGTCACTTGGCCCTGGTGGTAGCCCCTCAAGTTGGGGGATACAAGTTTACCAAAGTACTCATGGATGGGGGAAGTAGTATCAACATTTTATATTATGATACATTCCGCCGTATGGGGTTGGCAGATAAGAATCTTAAACCGTCGAATACGGTCTTTCATAGTGTGGTGCCTGGTAAGTCTGCATATCCTATTGGAAAGATAGCTTTGGAGGTAGCTTTTGGAGATGACTATGATTCAAGGTCAGAAACATTGACGTTTGAGGTGGTAAAGATCAAAAGTCTGTACCACGCCCTGTTTGGGCGGCCGGCCTATGCTAAATTCATGGCGAGGCCGTGTTATGTTTATCTGCAGCTTAAAATGCCAGGTCATAAAGGGACTATCACAGTACATGTAAGTAGAAAGATTGCTTTGGAGTGTGAAGAAGGTGATGCGGCCTATGCTAAGTCGGTTTGTGCCACGGAAGAGTTGATATTCTATAAGGAGCAAGTTGATCTGGTAGACATGACCTCTTTGAAAAAGCCAACTACAGAACATGATCCAACATTGAAGTTCAAATCGGCTACAGACACTAAGATGGTTGACTTTGTTCCTGGCGATTCATCCAAACAATTCAGCATCAGCGCTAACCTGGATCCCAAATAGGAAAGCGCGCTCATCGAGTTCATCCGTGAGAATCAGGACATCTTTGCATGGAAACCTTCTGACATGCCAGGTGTACCGAGGGAACTCGCTGAGCACACGCTCAACATTGATCCTAAGTTTAAACCGGTCCGGCAGTTCCTCCGCCGTTTCAATGAAGAGAGACGTAAGGCTATAGGTGAAGAGGTAGCCCGTCTGTTGGCCGCAGGGTTTATTGTCGAAGTTTTTCATCCAGAGTGGTTAGCTAATCCGGTGCTGGTTCTTAAGAAAAATGGCACTTGGCGCATGTGTGGACTACACAGATTTAAACAAGGCCTGCCCTGCAGACCCCTTTGCTCTCCCTCGCATTGATCAGATAATTGATGCTACGGCGTGTTGTGACCATTTGTGTTTTCTGGATGCTTATTCTGGTTATCATCAGATCAAAATGGCGGTTAAGGATCAGGAGAAGACAGCTTTCATAACTCCCTTTGGATCCTTCTGCTATGTTTCCATGCCTTTTGGACTCAAGAGTGCCCAGGCAACTTACCAGCGATGTGTTCAGAATTGCCTTCATAAAAAAATTGGGCGCAATGTTCATGCATATGTGGATGATATTGTGGTAAAGTCCAGAAAGGAGGAAACGCTAATAGAGGATTTAAGAGAAACCTTTGACAATCTCCGGATTTACAAGATGATGCTCAATCCGGGGAAGTGTGTTTTTGGTGTCCCGGCAGGCAAGCTATTGGGTTTTTTGGTGTCAAACAGAGGCATTGAGGCTAATCCGGAAAAAATTGCAGCAATTACATTCTTGTCTAAACCAGCGTGTATCAACGATGTTCAATGTCTGGCCGGCCGGATTACAGCCTTGAGCCGGTTTATCAGTCGCCTTGGAGAGTAGGCCATCCCCTTATATCAGATGCTCAAGAAAACAGATAACTTTGTCTGGAGTGAGGCAGCTGATAAGGCGTTTGAGGATCTGAAGAGGCAGCTAGCTGAACCGCCTGTCCTTGCAGCGCCGATCGATAAAGAGCCATTATTATTATATGTGGCTGCTAATGCCTGGGCTGTTAGCGTAGCCATTGTTGTAGAGTGCAAGGAGCTTGGCAAGGAATATCCGGTTCAACGGCCGGTTTATTATATTACCGAGGTGCTCATTCAGTCAAAGCAGAGGTATCCGCATTGGCAGAAGCTGGTGTATGGGGTGTTTATGGCGAGTCGGAAGCTTAAACATTATTTTCAGGGCCATCCCATCACAGTGGTCAGTTCAGCTCGTCTGGGCGACATCATTGAAAACAGAGAAGCAACTGGCCGGCTTGCCAAGTGGGCTATTGAACTTGGACCTCACAGGCTCAAGTATATACCCCGCACAACGATAAAATCCCAGGCACTCGTGGACTTCATTAATGATTGGACGGAGTTGCAGGCACCGGAGGAGAAGCCAGATAATACATATTGGACTATTCATTTTGATGGGTCCAGACAGTTGGAGGGCTCGGGGGCTGGAGTCATACTAACTTCCCCACGAGGTGACAAGTTTTGTTATGTCCTCCGTTCAATGTTCCCTTGTACTAACAATGCAACTGAATATGAGGTTTTGCTCCACGGTATCCGAATGGATAAGGAGATGAATTTGAGCCGGGTTAAGTGCTTCGACAATTCAGATCTAGTGGCTCAGCAGGTGTCTGGCACTTGGGATTCTAAGGACCCACTCATGGCTGCATATCGGTGAGAAGTGGACGCAGTGGCTGGTCACTTTAAAGGTTATCAGGTGGACCATATAGACCGGCGGAAGAATGTAGCGGCAGACGCTTTAAGTCGTCTTGGTTCCCAGCATAAACCGGTCCCGCCCAATGTCTTTCTTGATGTGTTGCATAATCCGTCAGTCAAAGTGCCAACCGAAGAAGATTTGGCAATTCTTGATCCGGAGACTCAGCTTGTGGTAGCTCTGCATGCCATACCGGATTGGACAATCCCATATCTGGCTTACATGAACCGGGGCGAGTTACCAGACGATGAAATGTTGGCTTGACAGATAATCCGGCGTTCCAAGTCCATGACCATACTCAACGGGGAGTTACATCGTTATAGTGTTTCAGGAGCAATTCAGCGCTGTGTTTCTCCTCAAGAAGGTTGTGAGATTTTGCGAGAAATCCATGAAGGGGATTTCGGTCAGCACGCCGGTTCAAAGTCGTTGGTTGCCAAAGCTTTTCTCCACGGTTTTTACTGGTTGACGGCGCATGCTGATGCGGAGGATTTAGTCAAGAGATGTGATGGATGTCAAAAATTTGCCCGCCGTGCGCACGTTACGGCTCAAGAGTTGCGGAAGATTCCAATTAGGTGGCCGTTTGCAACTTGGGGGCTTGATATGGTTGGACCCTTCAAGCGTTCTAAGGACAAAAAGACCCACCTGTTAGTAGCAGTTGATAAATTCACTAAATGGGTGGAGGCAGAGCCAGTCAGCAAGTGTGATGCAGCCATGGCGGTTCAATTAATCAAGAATGTGATATTCCGGTTTGGCTTTACGCACAACATTATAACAGATAATGGTACTAACTTGTCAAAAGGGGAGATGGAAGAATTTTGTCAACGTGAGCACATCCGGCTCGACCTAGCATCAGTGGCTCACCCCCAGTCTAATGGTCAAGCAGAGAGGGCAAATCAAGAAATTCTACATGGTATCAAACCCAGGCTTATGGTTCCCTTAAAGCAGACACCGGGTTGTTGGGTTGAGGAGCCGCCTTCTGTGTTGTGGAGCATCAACACCACACCCAATAGGTCTACGGGTTACACACCTTTCTTTATGGTTTATGGAGCGGAGGCAGTTCTTCCTAGTGACGTCCATCACGACTCGCCCCATGTGACAGCTTATGTTGAAGCTGATAATGAGAAGGCACGTCAAGATTCTCTGGACCTGTTGGATGAAGAGCGTGATCTGGCCGCGACATGATCGGCGATTTATCAACAAGATCTCCGACGTTATCACAGCCGCCGGGTTAAAACTAGAACCTTTCAAGAAGGTGATTTGGTGCTCCGGCTCAGCCAGGATCAGACTGATATGCACAAGTTATCCCCACCTTGGGAAGGACCCTTTGTGGTCAGCAAAAATCTGCACAACGGATCTTACTACCTCGTTGATGTTCGAGAGCATGAAGACTCACGTCAATCGGAGGAGGAGACCAAGCGGCCATGGAACATAGCTCTCCTTCGACCATACTATACTTGAAGCCATAGGCTCTTCATCTGTACATATTTCTGACAGTGTATATATCATATAATAAATCGGAGCCTCCGTTATAAGCGGGGTATCTGTTCTTTTTATATCCTGTGTGTGCTTTTACAAGATAACTGACAAAGCGGAGTTTTTGTCAATCCGGCTTTAGCAGCTGCATAGATATAAAGAAAATACTAGGGGGCTTGGTCATATTTGAACTACAGCTACACCTCTTGATCGGTTTTGAAACCACGAAGGGATATCACTAGGGGGCTTGGTTGTCCTCACACCATAGCTACACCTCTTGATAGGCATTTAAGCCACAAAGCGAAAAATTTGTGGAGCCAAAGAGAGTGTTGTACAAAGTACAGACTCAAACATGGGCACACGCTGAGCATCGCTCACAAAGTTACTTGGGGGCTCTTTTTGCAAAGCAACAAAGAGTTTGAAAGGACCCTTGTAATTGGCTATCAAGCCACGGCTTGGAAGCCTGGTGTATTCACCTAAAAACCCGGGTTAACCTGCCTTCATCAAGTAAGCCACTCCTGCCCAGGTAATCCTGGTATGACCCATCAAATGTTTGACATGTCAATCTTTTATAGACCCTGAACTTGAAAAAGTTAAAACGATGATTGGTTAATTGGAGGCCCATCTTAAAAGGCTTTGTTAAATGGTTTAACTCAGAGGCCTGGCAGCCCATGAAAAGCCTCGATTTGGAGCCTGGCAGCTCGTAAAAAGCCTTGCCTATTTTCCTTTTAAGTTTTATTTGTTGAAATTCATAAGTATTTTTTAACAAACTGGCGTCCTTGACCCGACGTGCTTTTCAACTACAAGTTGTTGGCACATGGTCAATTATAAACCGGTGTTCATTGACCCGATCTGGTTTGATTAAATCGCCAGTGTTATAAAGAAAATCCGGTGGTTATCCCGGTTCGGTTTAATATATAGACCGACATTATGAAAATGGAGGTATCAATGTTCCGGATTGGTATTAACACCTTTGCCGTATACACGTTTGGTCAACCAATGAGGTATGTTATGTACATTACTTTTTGTACAAACACTTGATTATTCATCTAGGTACTATATACTTCTTGGACATCATGACACGTCTAGCGGTAAACCGCTGGATACTTTGAAGTTGTTGTACCCAGGAGCAAAATTCATCATGGGTTATGCATCAACATATCCCAAAAAGTGGCACAAGATTGTCACGCAGTATTACGAAACATGCTCGATGGCATGGCAGATAACAAAGTTTTGGCTATCCTATTACAAGAAGCTTTCAAAGCGGCTCCAATGGCATAATTGTTTTTCATAAAATCGGCACACGGTGGACAGTAAACCGGCGACCGGTTCAGGACGCCTCGTCGAGACGGTTTGATGGTTGAGGGTCCATTGGTGTAGGCACTTCTTCATCCCTCCCTAGTCGCTGGAAATCAACCATTGACCAATCAATTCCAGTTAAAGCTTGAAACACTGCTTCTTCATGGATAAGATTGGAGGGGTTAATATCAGGAGCATAAGTGTGCTTACGAATCGGAGGAACAAGTTCTTCAACTTCATGGATGTCGGTCGGCTGCCTTTTCCCCTCCGCATTGTAAAACGGTTGAAAATGGGATAAATCGGTATCATCGGCCAACTTGCTAGCTGCTGGCGGCATCTGTTTAGTCAGCCGCCAGAGATCATCATTGTCAAAGTTGGAACCATCTTGTTTAACACCTGGGTATCCTTTGATGATGTCTTCTGCTTCAAGATCCGGAATCCAGTCTTTTGCTCGAATAAGTGCAGTTAAAGCTCTGGCTCTAGCAGCTGCTTTCTTCAACTCGGCGATGCGGGCTGGTAACATGGCCAACTTCTCAAGATTTTCCTTAATCAAAGAGGGAGCCGGTTTTTTATAAGCTGCTGTGCAATAGCCCGCTGCGACCCAGAGTACAACTATTCAATCAATGTGTATGCCGCTTTGAGCTTTATCCGCATATCCAAACCAAGATGAGTGATCCGGGTGCCTGCCAAAGATTTTATCAATATTTTGGTCAGCTGTAAAGTTCACTGAATTGCGCAACACACATAAGCAGGCACTTACCAAAGATAGCAGAGGTCATAGCATTGATTTGACGTTTCGAACCGGCTAGTTCATCAACCACTAGCTTCAGGGCTGCCTCGGCGTCTACAGCTCTTTGGGTTAAACCGGATTTCTCGGTTTCCCAGTCAGCACGATCTTTATTGAAAGATTCTTTCAATTTTTCCATCATGGCCAAGGCCTGGGTCAGCTCCTCTTTGGCTTTTTCAGCCTCAGCTTGTTGTGATTTCACATTCTCTTGCAAGTCAGAATTTCGGGCGTCTTTGCTTTTCAGTTCAGCCTGCCACATTGAAGGTATATTAAACAGACATCATGTATATGTGCTAAGTACAAAGCGTATAACAAAGTTATGCACTTCATACTTGGGGGCTAATGCCTATTTGCTCTCAAGTACTACACTTTATACAAGTCTCCAGAACAATGCAAGCATTATCCTTGACACTTGGGGGCTAATGTACGTCTGTTCTCAAAACGGTGTGTTGATCAAAAAAACGGGTTAACTTGCCAAGTTAAACCGGCCTTTGGGGGCTATGCTGCAGAAAGTTATCTAATTATTTCAATATGAGTCTTATCTATTATTAGAGATCTGCCAGTGCAAGGATCAATGATGAGAAGCGTAAAGTGTTACAAAGACCCGATTTATGATTAATAATCATACAAACGGCCCTTGGGGGCTACTTGGGATAATAGTTCAGCTATAAATCAATCAACAAAGGGAGAGGAATTTACCTCATATCGCTCTTTCATCAAGTTCACCAATCCGGCTTCATAATTCCAGTTTGAGTGCAGACGGTTCAAGAAGCCAGAATGAAGCTCATCAGCGTTAAGATGAGCATAGCTTGATAAGTCGCTGCTCCATTTACCTTTATCCCGGGCAGCTTGCTCTTCTTTGGCACTGTGCTGAGCCAAAATGACGGGATGGCCAGGAGAGTTGTGGCCCATTCCAATAATAATAACATCATCACCTTGGCCTTCAGGATTTTTGGTTGATGATACTGGAATTTCAGCATCTTTCACCGGACTAGACCGGTTTGGTTCTGCCGGTTCAGAATCAGGCACGGCAGGCTCAGCGTCTATGGGCCCATCAGTATTCTGGCCTTCAAGGGGCGGGTCATCAAAAGTAGCTTCAGGATGAGGACCTTCCGGTTCACATGTTTGTACCGGTTCACCTCTGGGTTCTTCTTCTTCTTCGGCGACCGGGTCTTCGGATGGATTGGTGACCCGAGCTTTCTTGCTAGGTCTAGCTTGGGCTCTGCAAATAAAGATAAAGGATTAACATCTTATTCAAATTCTACAATGCATTAAAGGAAAAGGTTTTACAACTTACCCGACCACAGTTTTCAGCGGAGGGAGTTGAGTTGCGGTTGACTCGCCAGATGATGAGGGAGGTGTCACCTGATAATTTGAATCGGACGGATTAAGAGGTTGTGTGAAATAACCTGCCTTGGGGTAAGAATGGTCAGAAGTAGGAGAGACCTCAGACCGGCGCTTCCGAACCGGAGTATCAGGTAAACCGGCTGAAGTGACCTGTTGGCCACTGTGCCGGGTTGTCCGGCGAGCTTCATGCTGCTGAGTCTTCAAAATAAATGTTGGATCCAAGTGAGCAAGAGGATGAGAAAAGCTTACTTTCCGAGTTGCTTGGCGAGTTTTTGTGTTGGCATAGAGTCTGACCGGAGGAAAGGGTAATTACCTATACATCATCAGCTTGGCTAGCTTCTGCGTCCTCCTGAGGAAGATCATTGTTAATGAGATGCATGAAAAGAGAGACAAGTGAGTCAAGTTCTACCTCAACTTCTGGATCATTAGTGTCATCATCAAGCTCCATGTTAATCCGGTCAGCCGTTTTCTGTTTTGACGTCCGCTTTACGGCTTTGGTCTTTGGGCGGGATGGCTTGACCGCTTTATCTCCAGTTGGCTTTGCTGCTTTCTCTATGGTTTTCCATTTCTAGAAGGGGTCATCTCCCTATATACACAGAAGAAGGACTACAGGTTGCATAAGCTAAAAACATTAGAAATGAGGGGGGAATATGATGCTTACAGCAGGCGGTTTGTTCTTGGCATAGAAGGGACTCAGACCGGTTTGACTATAGATCAGTTCCGACTCATTCAGAATCTTCTTTACGCCTTCAGTGACTTCTTCCTCAGATAATTGGATGTTGCAATGGCGTCGAGGGTCGTCAACCTCACCGGTATATTCACACATTAAACCGGGACACCGGCTTAGCGGCAAGATACTCCAGGATATCCAACAGCGCACAAAGTCCACGCCTGTTAAACTGTTTGCCATAAAGGCCCGGAGTTTGGCAAGTTGAGGAGCATATTTCGCCCTTTCTGAAGAGCTCAGGCATTGTGGCATTGGGTGAGTATTGGATAGTCTGTGATCACGAAAGCCGGGGAGGGGATTTTCATCTTCAGGCGAAGTGTCTCTGCAATAAAACCAAGTTTGATTCCATTCCTTTGGGTGGCTATGATGTTTGGCATGAGGAAATTCAACTTCTTTCCGCTTTTGAATCGAGACACCACCAAGTTCTGTGTTCGGGCCATTTACAAACTTTGTGCGCCGGTTTAAGTGAAAGAAATCCCGGAACAGTTCTGCAGTTGGTTCTTCTTGTAAATATACTTCACAGAAGACCTGGAAGTTGCATAAATTGGAAACCGAGTTGGGACCAATATCTTGCAGATGAAGTTGGAAGCTGGCAAGCACATCTCGATAAAACTTTGACCCTAGCGGTTTGAAGCCACGGCCTATATGGTCAACAAAGACCACCACCTCGCCTTGCCTTGGGGTTGGAGAATTTTCTATTCCTGGAACTCGCCATTTGATTTCAGTTTTCTTAGGTAGGGAGCCGATGGTAACCATCTCTTTCAACTGAGTTTCAGTAACCCAGGAACGAGCCCAGTTGTAGGCAGTGAATTGTTTGGCCATTGTGAAACAAATAAAGCTGAAAATGAAAGGCCGGTTTATAAATTACGCCTGATTATATGCAATATACAAGGGAGTAAGAAACATACTGATATGTGAAATGGTGTAAACCGGAGACTAATGCAATAATGAAAAAGGTAATACTAGCATAGGATTACTCAGACACTATTAAACCGGAGCCTAATTATGAAGGTAAAATGCTCCTCCGGTTTATCAGAGGGCTAATGGCATAAACTGCTTATACAAGGTTAAACCGCCTATGTTGGCGTAAGGGGAAACAGATTTCACAAGGACATAGAAACAGATCTCACAGTGACATATGAAATTTTCGGATCTAAGATAAGACAGAAAAGTAAAAATAGTTGGATCTAGAAGGGGTGCAGAACCGAAGCAACTTATGAAGGACTAGATCAGTTCTTTGCGCATAAGGGTTTGTGGTGACAATGGAAGGTTAGCTATGGCAAGGAGTACGTCAGATACGAAGTATTCACCTAAAGGTCATGAAAGAGCAACACTGAAAGCTCTGATGAACCTCAAGAACAGCAAAGAACAAGGAAACCCTAATGGATCTATGAAAGAAAGGGGAAAAGACTTACTGCGATGGCGGAAGCAGCGGAAGGGCGCTGTGGAACTCTGGTGTGAACAGGTTGATGCAGCGGCCAATGGCGAAGCATAGGCGGAGTTCGAAGATGACGGCGGCGCTCGGGTGCGGGGTCATCGAGAGGAAGAAGAAGAGATGAATGGGTAGCGGAAAGAAAAGAAAAGGGGTCCGATGTCCCTATTTATAAGGTGAAGAGATGAAACGGCAAGTGCGGGAATCAAGGAGCCTAAAAATGGATAAGTTAATAAGGGTGTCGCCTTGATGGCTGAAGGCATATTAAATGAAGGTAATCTTCGACATCAACGGATGGATGACATCAGGATGGTTTATCATAATCTTGAAGTGTGACGTCATGGCGATTTACAAGATCGAGGTGAAGATATGAGGGAAGAATTTTTCTAACTATAGAAGATTGACATGAACGAGTTCAAACCAATCTGGGGCCTAATGTTGGGGATATTACTACTGGAGGTAAACCGGCCTTATGTAGCCGGGTTGACTCCTTCAAGATCAGAAGCCCATAAAGATGCAAGGATGATGGCGCTTCATGGAGGCCCAAGGCCCAAAGGCGGGTTAAAGCCTATAAATGTAAACCGGCTTAGTCATGTAACTTGTATTGTAAGATAGGAAGGATAGAGACCGAACCGGATACGTTTATGATCCATCTTCGGGACTCTGTAAACTGGCGGGCGTCAACCTATGTATATAAAGGGACGACCCGACAGTGGTTTAGGGACAGACAACAACTCGAGAGCCAGACAAAGCGGATTCGCTCCCTGGCCTTCAAAACCCTAGCAATACCAATCTCAACTAGACGTAGGCTTTTAGCTTCCTCGAAGGGGCCGAACTAGTATAAAATTCCCCGTGTCCCCTTGTCCGGTTTAACCCCCTTAAGCTAACCCGTAGCGATGGCTCCACGACTAAGTCCTTTCACAAGGACATCTGCCGTGACAAACCCACGACAGTTTTCCAATTCCAATATATTAAACTAACGTCTTCTTGCTAACATCAATGATTAACTTTGACAAGCTTTTCCCATTCAAAATATGTAATGCCTATGATCGTGGAGTCCTATCGTAGCTTTTATACCTGTTTGGGCACTTTTTGCCCAGGGCACTCCACGTATTGTTAAATTGCCAATGGTCTCTGCAGACTAGCCATGTCACCGGTGTTTAATAATACTCTGTAAAGCCTCTCGGTCATTCCTTCTGTAATGTAGCGCAAATAGTGACTGCTTGTTTCTGCAAAGTGGAACAACCAACTAGACCCAGTAATGCAGCAGTTTGCCTTACACATTGGCTCCTTTTGTGCAGTTCAACTAAAATCGAAGTCGGAATAAAACCGACTTTTAATTTTGATATCCCTGTAAGCAACAATAGGTATAAGGGAAACAATTACTAAGAAATAATGGTTGATGACTTGTATTCCCAGAAGAAAAGCATCTACTGATCTACTTTATCTTAATGGGAAACAAAGCAGGAGAGTAGCAATTCTCCATCAGTGTGATTCATTCATATTGACCGAGACATTATCAACAATGTTTTGTTTCGACATGTATAAAGAACGACAAAGCTTATAAAGGGGGTGATGCTGAATTTGTTGTAACAAAGCAACAAGCATCATGTCTGGGTTGGTCCCATTTTTGTTCACTACTTAATGGGAAAAGACACAATACAATAGCTTCAATTCATCATTTATTTAAAATAGTACCAATACAAGTAGCACAACATCTCAAAGCACACTGCACAATCATGTGGATGAAGGCCTGTACTGACCTTTCATGAGACGACCAACATAAAATACGAATCTACCAACACGAATAGGAAATCCAATCAAGTTTTATGCAATTGCACTAAAATCAAGCAAAGTTGCCGGTGTGACATTTAAGTTTTCTATAGCAACAAGTTGAATAGATATCCCTATTTTAAGAGGCAAAAAAGAAAACAATTACTGGCCAATAAAGGAGGATGAAACATGCGGCCATAAAAAGAAGCATCTACCTTATCTTGATGGAAAACAAAGTATAGGATAGTAGCATTTCTAAAACGGTAGCATTGATTCATATTAACAGAGAAATTCTTTTAAAACAGATCAGTAGTTAATTCTGAGATTAACAACAGCAAAATAGCTGCATGGGACATGCCATCACCATGTGCGTCCACACGTATAAATGGGTGATGCAGAGTATGTAGCCAAGCAGCATATATGCGCTGGTCCCATATTTGTTCTCTTTGAACCTTCTTCCCATGTGAGGGCAGCAAATCTAGTCGTGTACAAACTACCCAACCCCCCAGTTTCTTTCCCTTTTCAACAAAGAGATCGGTTCCTTACAGATGTGTGTACTGGGTTACCCCCCTTTTCCCTTTTTGACCTACAAAGCGGCTGGATAGCCAGTCTATACTACTTTCCGCCCCTCCTTTCCTCATTGAACCACATCCTAGATTCTTGCTCCAGCCCACCGCACCCTTCATTCCTCTTTGAACCAAGACCTAGATTCGACTATAGATCGAAAAAGATCCACATGCAGCTAGAGCAACGACGGTTTCAAAGAAACTTATACCTTAGGGTCGTCGGGATGTGGCAAGGCGTGCGGCGGGAGGCCGGATCTGCCCACACTAAGTATGGCAGCGAGGAAGAAGGGGTCGGGGGGCCTCCCGCACAGGCGCTGGGTGAAAGAGAATAGCGCAGCCGACAGTGGATTGCCTCCCTCGCCGAAGGCGATAGAGTGAACACTACACCTCCTCCCCTTCCCGGTGCGAGGGGATACAGACGCCTCCTTCACCAGCTGTGAGGGGGGAGAGAGAGAGAAGAGGCCAACGCAGTCTTGTTTAGATCTGGTGAAAAGAGGGTGAGAGACTGTGAATATAGCAAACTCTAGCAAATGTATCTAGACTCATTTTAGTGCTAGATACCTCCGTATCTAGACAAATCTAAGACAAGTAATTCGGAACAGAGGAAGTAACATATATGTAGTGCGGCGAGCATGTGGAGAGTGCAAACCCTAGCGAACAAGCGCCGAGGCTCCCGCTTATATATGTACTACTGTAGTATGGACTGAGCTCCGGTGCCTTCACTGCACCTGCTTTTGGCTGTATGACAGGTGAGCCAGCCACATTTTGGGCCCACCTGTCGTAAAACCCTAGCGAAAATTGCACCAACGTGAAAGACGACTGCGTCTCCAACGCAACCAAGGTGAACTGGCGAAGGATATCATCTTTGTGCGTAACAAGCAAAGAGCACTGATGGAAGACAACTTGTTTTTTTGTTGAAAATCGATTAGCTTCACCAGCCGACGCAACCATGAGGCGCAACCATGAGCATCGATAGGTCATCGTGGTGATGCATCATCCATTTGGCATCAAGTTTGGGTGAGGCACCTAAGAAGTTCGACAAATCCTCACTGTGGTCTGTTTCTTCTCAGTAATCAAGCTCGAGGAATGAAGAACCACGTGGCAGAGGACAGTAAGGCGGAACAATAATGGCCATCCAATTTTGTGCAGTTCCACTAAAATTGAGGAAGACATGCCCGAGTATGGAGACACGCATCGCTATTTCCAAAAATATAAAAAAGGGTTAGCAACAACATCTCAATTGTCAATAAGAATTAATGAAAAGTACACCAACAAACAGAAGCATCATAATTATCTTGATGGGAACTAAACCAGGTTACCCGAGAAAAAAAGCATTTCTTCATTTAACCAGTGATAGTACTACCACCATATGGACAATGAACGCACAACCACCATGTACTTTTTGTCGAAACAACATGTATACCTCCACCGAGGCATAAATCAGGACAACTTTTTGAGTGGCATTTCCTCTATAATAGTACTAGTAGGTGATGTTGGACCAGCTGCCGAACCCTAGCTAGGATGCATGGGGAGCTGGGGAGTAGTCGCATAGAAGAAAACCCGCACGCAGCGACCTGGGGAGCTGGACCAGTACAAGAAGTTATACCTCAGGTGGGCGAGATGTCGTTTAGGCGAGCGGGCGGGATCTGCCCACACGACGGCAGCGAACAAGGGCGCGGAGGATCTTCGTCCGCGCCAGCGCCGGCTCCGAGAGGATGGTGCGCATCGGCTTCCTCCATCACCGACGGCGACAACATCAACGCTGCACCTCCTCACCTCCCGCAGCGGACGGGATTCGGCCGGATCTGTGACCACCGGTGAGGAGAGATATAGAGTGGACACTGTCATCTTGTTTTGATATGGAGAGGGTGAGAGAGCGAGACGCGAGAAACTCTATCAAACAAGAGGCTATAATGGAGTAAAAAATCTCTCCATAGCAGTGGTTTTAAATAGAATACGCGTGTTCCCGGAAAAAAGAAACGAAAACTGGCGGACAATTTTTTAAGGGTCTGTCTAGGACACATCTAGATGTGACGTAGTTATGTCACATATAAGTTGATGTCCACTCTGTTTGTGGTCTTTTCCTAGTTTTTTTTGTTTCTTGTTGCTACATTATGTACTTGTGGGAGCTTAGATGTGATATCCTTAAATAGCATCTAGATTTGAATTATACAAACTGATTTTCTAACGTACCAAGAAAGAAAACTCGATCAAAAACACGCCCCCGCTTCCAGGTCGCGAGAGTCGTCGCGCACACACACATAGACATAAACATGCATATCCGTGTTTACGTAAAATTCCATTTCCATCTCCATCTCCAATCATATTTGTCCAACTTGCACATTATTTATGTTGTTAATTATATACGCAGCAATATTAACGTACAACATCTCTTGTTTGCGCACGTCCGGACCGCTGCCACGGCCGGTCCTGACCAACCCGAACCCTCTTCATCACCCGCGCATGCTTCCCACCCGAAATGGTCAGTGCCGCATTCATGCCCGGCCAGAGCGGACGCGACCTCTCACTGGCGCCGGCATTGATTGCGGCGCACCGGCCGAGAGAGCGTCGCCCGCGCCGCTTCCGGGTGCACGCGGCTGCTCTGCATTCAAAGGTCGCAATAGCGGGCTACAACATATGCGATCTCTTCCAGTAGTAAGTTCTTGGGAGTCCGTGCTATAGCTAGCTGTCCTCCCCCAACTCGTCAATCTCTTCCAGTTGTGCTAGTACTCCATGGCGCGATCCATCGACAAGCAGGCGGGAAAGTTATGGTATACTACTCGGTTTGCGGTGAGTGGCATGCCGAGCGACCGTGTGGGGTCGAGCCGTGAGGAGGGTGAGACACAAACACGACAGACGTGATTTAAACGTTGGTTTTGCTTGATGGCGCGATCCAACGAAACGAAACGTTGGTTTCTCTCCGTTTCCATTTTTTCTCCAGAAAAACCGGAAACTTTTCCACTCCATTTTCATTCCTATTCCAAGGTTGCCCTGTTACAACATTCCATCAAATACAAAGGAAAACTAACACACATGCTGATGCATCTCAATGATTCACAGATCATAGCCAATATTTACTTCACAACTAAAGAAAAAAGTTGTGAGAGCGTGTACGACAGAAAAACTACTGATGGGGTCACTACGACTTAAACCCTAAACCCTAAACATGATTTAATTTCCTGGCTAGGTAGAACCTATCGAAGGAAAGACGGCTGGCACCCTCGGATCATACGATGCTTTTGTGCAGTTCCACTAAAATCGACCTGAGCATCCCTGATGGCAAAGATATTGAAGAAGTGTGATTAGAATAATAGTACTTGCACTAGTTCATGAGACATAAACTCATCACAAGTAGAAGCCGGTAGAAGTAGAGAAAGATCGACATGGAGATGGAGCTACGGCAGTGGAGCAAGCCGTCTCCAAAAGGAAGATGGACTACCTGGGACGTCAGGCTGTAGCTAGAAGGGCGGTTGGGACACGGCATCGACCCATACCGCGGTGTCCCCCAATTGGGACGCACCTACTGTGGGTTTTCTCCCTCGCCAATGTCGATCGCGTCTACTCAGAACATTGTTCCCTTCCCCCAGCTGCGGGATCAGGCCCATCATTCTATGCTTGTGAAGAGAGCAACCTAAGCAAGTAGGCTTGTAGCTTAGGCTCCTGCTAGTGCATATATAGTGGTTTTCTTTTTCTCTCCATATCAACCATTTTATATTGCGTACGTGTCATTCAAGAGTGAAATGATGGTTGCTTCTTCCGACTAACTTACTGTGTGATTTGACTGCTCCTTAGTGGCCCCTACACGTACTCCCCCTACGTGTATGCAACAGTCACACGTACACATGGACGCAAAAACACGCGCGACGCCATAATGCATGCATGTCTGAGCACACGACGGGACACACACGATCATGCTCAAGTGCTCAACCTACACATGCATGCACACACATACTCAGTCAGGGTGAGCTAGTGACCGTATGAACACCGGAATATATATATATATATATATTGAGCGCAATGAGCGTATTATGAAGTCCACTGACCGTATTTTTACAAATATACAGTGACAGATAGTGTATTTATCTCATTTGAAATTAAGCCATATTAACCGGAGAGGAGGCAGCATGGACTAGCATTACTTTGCTGTGTCCCGTCAACTTGCCGAACAAGGAGAAGGTTGCAGGGTGGGAGAAGCTTGCGTGCGGTGGCTCGCAGGACAAGGAGAAACTTTTGACTAATGCAAGCTCTCCCTCGCTCAGGCGGTGGACGTGCAACAGTTAATTTGGTGTCAGATTGCCAGAAGCATACACTATACTACTAGTTCTATTATTGTTCGACTTCCTGAACAGCCAAGCGCAAAGTTTACTAGTACTACTACTATAGTCCATAAAGGTACGAACTATACTAGTACTAGGAACCGGATGGAGGAGCGTCTGCACTCTTATTATAATTTTAAAATGTGATAAAGCAATCTTCAACACATTTGGTTCTCTTCGAGGGTTCTCGCATGTGATACTAGAAGTTGATTGCATGGAACACTCGCCACAGTTCTCGCTTAATTCTGGCTCATATCCTATTACAAATAGTAGCGCTCAGTAATATTTCCTCTTTTTTTGTTATTCAGCATCTAAACAGGTCAGCAAACCTTGCGGCGCATCTTTGTGCGAACCGTGCTTGCTGCACTTTGAATGTGGCCGAGAGCTGGCTTGATGAAACACCTCGCTTCCTACTTTTTTTGCGGGGTACCTCACTTCCTAGTGACCAGTGTCTTGGCTGATCGTCCTAAGAATGCTTATATATGAATAAAGCTCTCTCATTTACCCACAAAAAAGATTAAGCCATATTAACTAGAAAGGAGGGAGTATGGACTAGCACTACTTTTTGGTGTGTCCCGTCAACTCGCAGAATGAGGAGAAGCTTGCAGGACAAGGTGAAGCTCGCTTACGCCTTTTGACTAATGCAACCTACCCTCGGTGGACATGGATCGGTCCATTCGGTGTCAGATTGTCAGAGGCATACACTGTAGTACCCAACATGCGGAGTACCATCATTGTTCGACTTCACCAAGGGGCGAAGAGCCAAGCGCAGTAGTACGCGTACTTGGTTTTGCACCTTCATACTACTCCACCCTCCGTCATAATTTACAGGGCGCGCTTCATTATGATGCATTTCTCTCAATGCATTTCCACCACCAGAGAGACTTTAGACGTGTTTGGTATAATGCACAATTAATTAGGGCGTGGTAACCGCAATCAAGTCCACAATTTTGTCTCCATGTACTGTACTACTATGGAGTGCATGCATGTGTGTACCCGGGGTGGAAGCACTGCATGCATGTGTGTACGCATTATTCCCTCTAGTAATAGACACCGTGCTATAACTACCAATGCTATTTTTCAGGCCGATCGCTAGTCGCCTTGGTCCCACAGATTTTTTTTCCTTTTTCTGAAGCGCGCTGTATAAACAGTGACGGATGGAGTAGTATGAGCGGATTCAAAGAAGAGCGTATTGATGGTTGCTTCTTCAGAGCAACTTACAGTGGGAAAGGTGGGGCTTATGATTTGACTGCTCATTACCCACTATTAATGTGGCGCAATGACCGGGCTGAGTCTCCCATGCGGTTGTGCACTACCCCCTCGGTTCTTAAATATACTCCGGAGTATTTGTCTTTCTAGAGATTTCAACGAGTGACTACTCTCTCTCTCTCAAATATTTGTCTTTTTAGATATTTCAAATGGACTGGCACATACAGATGTATATAGACATATTTTAGAGTGTAGATTCACTCATTTTGCTCCGTATGTAGTCACTTGTTGAAATCTCTGTTAAGACGAATAGAATATTTAGGAACGGAGGGAGTACACATACGAAGCAAAATGAGTGAATCTACACTCTAAAATATGCCCGTTTGAAATTTGTAAAAGACAGATATTTAGGAATGAAGGAGTATAATTATGTGCATGGCACATGGACCCGGATGATGAAGAGGCTTCTGGCAATGCTATCAAGCTTCCATCATTTGTTTACATAATTGACGTACTATACAAATAATTTTCCAGCGACATGAAATTGTACAATGGTGTGAGCTTTCAGCTTTTGTTTCGCGTGTCTTGCCATCGATGCTCTTTCGGAAACAATAAAAAACTAACTTCCTTGCTAATGCATGTCAATTATTAGCAGATCAGAGCTAATAATTACATCACAACTGAAGACAAAGTTTTGAGAAGGTGTTAAATTAAAATTGGTACATGCTTTCATTGGCAGCAACGTCCCCCTAGCTCTGTCTAAATCAACAAGGCATGTTGGGAAAAAAGTATCTGTCTGGAGCATGCAACATTCCGATCATTTTGTGCAGTTCCACTAAAATAGAGCTGAGTGTCCCTATTCCAAAGATATCAAGTGTGATTAGAATAACAGAGGACTGCTGATGAAACAATAAACACACAAATAGAAGCCGATCACCTTTGCAGTCTCTCTTAAGACTAACTAGTTGGAGAAGATTAGGCTCGGAGTTGGATGAGGAGGATAGAGCAAAACCAATCTCCCTTTGTGCAGTCGCACTGAAATGTAGAGACGTTGCCCGTGTGACATTTTAGTACAACTGCACAAAACACTCTTAAGAAAAAAGTGATTTGTGCAGTTCACCAAAAGGTCGCAATAGCGATGACGTGAAATGGATAGCCCTGTTTGCAAAAAAGATGTAGAAAGGAAACAATTACTGGCCAATAACAGTTGATGACACATGTGACGACAAAAAATAAGCATATTCCTTGTCCTAAGGGAAGATAACAACACGGTTGTGTTTGTCTAAAACGGTGTGAGGACGAGAATGCAATATGGAAAGTACATCGGACGAGCGGCATTTTGGGCAAAGAACTATGGAAGATCCACATGCAGCAACGTGAGAAAACGGGCAGTGGAGCAAGGCCGGAGGGGATACCTGGAGGTCGTCGGGATGTAACTAGGTGAGCGGCGGCGGGCGGAATCTGCGAGCAGGTGGCGTAGGCCCTGTCGCGCCAGAGCTTGGTCAAAGAGAACGACGTGTACCGTAGATCAGGACGTGCTGCCTCGGCGCCGTCGAACGGAGAAACGATGCACTTCCTCCCTTTCCCTCGGCGCACGGGATGCGGCTGGATCAGTGACCAACGGTGTGAGAGAGAGAGGCCACCGCACTCCCCTTCCCCCGGCGGACGGGATGCGGCCAGATCAGTGACCAATGGTGTGTGTGAGAGAGAGAGGCCACCGCACTCCCTTTCCCCCGGCGGACGGGATGCGGCCAGATCAGTGACCAACGGTGAGAGAGAGAGAGGCCACCGCACTCCCTTTCGCCCGGCGGACGGGATGCGGCCGGATCGGTGACCAACGGTGAGAGAGAGAGGCCACCGGAGCCTTGTGTGAGATACTCTGAAGAGCGGACTACCTTTTCCTCCATAAAAATCATTTTATACTCTGTGTACGTGCCATTGAGCGCTATAACATTATTTAAAAATAATGCGGCAATGCGTCAAGTCGAACTTTGTTTCGTGCACGCGTGTTACACGACCTCCCTAGGTAAACAACCGCTATAGGCATTCAAATTAGCACGTGGGCTGCCATTTCGTAAAGAAATGAGCTCGACCGTGTACCCGCGCGGGTGTGGCTGGGCACGAAGCGTGAGTACGTGCACGGTGCACCTATTCTCTTCTTGTATACGTACACCACCTGTGTGGGGTTGTGTGAGAGAGATACAAACCTAGAGAGATATAGTGTGTGGGTTCTTGAGAGTTTTTTTTGTGGGGGGGGGGGGGGGGTCAATCAAATTTTTTAACATATGCAATGTGTGTGAAATAGAGTCCTGGATATAACATATATATAGAGGGGGTGATCCACGAGAAGAGAGTGGAGGTATCATCGGCTTGAGGTGTCCATAGAATCGAAGAGAGGGATGATGTGTGTGTGTGTGCGCGCTCGCGATTGATAAAGAGTGCCATCGAATTTGTGTGTGCCCACGTCAAAGATATAGAGTGGTTGGCCTACTGGAACGTGACATGGGACATGTGCAGTTTGTCTCTGTGGCATGGATACCTACCTACAGCGCTCGACTATCGGTGTGTGGTGGGGGAAGAGGGAGGCCCAATTAACTATAGAGGTACAATGGCTAGTATATGTGTGTGTGACGCCCCAAGACCGTTGTGCCAGGTGTCTTCCAGTTATTCGCTGTTGTTGCTTTGTCATTTGCTTGCGTGTCGCATCTTGTCATGTCATCATGTGCATAGCATGATCATGTTTTCAAAACTTGCATCCGTCCCGGTCTCCTCGTTCCTTCCGTTGCCCGTTCTGAGTCCAGACACCCTTTCACGCGCCCGCGGCATGTCCGAAATATTATTTCATAAGTGGCCGAAAAATGTTCTCGGAATGGGATGAGAGTTGGTGTGCGGTCTTGTTATAGTGTAGGTAGACCGCCTGCCAAGTTTCATCGCAATCGGAGTTCGTTTGATGCCCCAACGGATAACTATAGCGACATTTTAGTCGGTCAAACGTCGGACGTTTTTGGTCTCCGGAAACCGTGCCAGGCTGCATCTCTCCCCTCTTCTCTCAGGCCAACCCGCTCTCCGCAGTCCACCGCCAGGCCCAACCTAACCTCTCCCGTCAGCCCACGGCCCTCGTCGCGCGTGCGTCCGAAATGATGTCCCGGACCCGACCCGGACAGTCCTCACCGTTGGGTCCGGATCATCCCCAAACATCTACAAAACGTCTCTGTTTTGTTATTTGGACTTCCTAACCTATTTTTTTCTCGTCCGCCCGATTACGATCGGAGGGATGAGGTAGCCCCTACCCAAATTTCCACATGCTATACGTATCAGTCCAACCCTAAAATCAAGGAGAGCTGTCCCATCTTTCCACCTCGCGCCGCCACTTTCCAAATCCTCATCGGGATCTCCCCTGTCCGATCCACCCAACCAGTTCTCAGCCGCCTCCCCTTCCCTGCTCCCGTGCGTGTCCAGCACCAAAGGAGAGGTGCTCCTCGAGCCCTCGATCCAACGCGCAGGTGCCTGAGCGCCTCCTCACCTCGTCCCTGCGCCGCTCGTCGGAAGATCCAGCAGGTCTCCTGCCTCGCCGGAGGTCGACTATAGTCGCCCAGGCCAGTGCTCTGTCGTCCCTCTCCGCCTTCTCCTCCCGTCCCTTTCCCAGTTCTCTTCCTCACGCCCTCTCTGTCTCCCTCGCAGGGAGTAACCTTGGCCGCCAGGGCTCGAACTCACGCCGCCGGTGTCCTGCGCACCCCGTAATCCATTCCTTGCACCATCGCTCGGATCCGGTGACCCTGCCCCGGATCCACCCATCCCTGGCCTCGCCGCATGACGCCATACCCTCGCCTTGCCGGAGTTCCAGCCAGCGCACCTCCAGGTCCTTGCCTCGCCGCGGTTCCCGCTGAACCTCCCCGTCATTGGCGTTTTTCTTCAGAGACGAGCAGTGCAGCTCGCCCGATGCCTCTTGACGCGTCGCCCTTCCATATGGGCTGCCACATCGCCTGTAGGCCTCCCAGCGCTCAAGGCCCATCTGAGATCCAGCAAGGCCCGGCTCCCTTGGCCATGGTGAGACGCCCCCAGCAGCGCCTCGTTTGTTTTTTCTTCTTCTTCTCAGTTGGCCCAACTTGCACCAGATTCGGCCCATAGATGTTTTTATTAGTTCTGTGAATTTACTAATTTTCCTTCACATGCATAATTACAGAATATGCCATCATTTTAAAAATGCACACACCTAAATAACCGTGCATCGGTTTTAAACAAACTTAACATGAAAGTTGTTTAGAATTTCGTGTAGTTTCATAATATGTCTTTTTCATCCATGTTTAAAATGTTTAAAATGATGTTTGCATATATTTTCCCATATTGCCATGTAAAATGCTTTAATTCATAGCTTAATAACTGTAGCTCGGATTTTAGTAAACTTTATATGTAAATGGGGTAGAATTTTGCCTAGTTTAACATGGTGGCATCATCTTGCATGTTTAATAACTATAAAATATGGTTTAGGGCAGAACAGTACTAAAACCTAAATTATGCACATGAGGAGGTTCCGGACTTGTTGTTTGTTGTTCCGGCCTCATTTAAACTTGCCTAGATGGGTAGATTTCACATGCTTCACCTCTTGCCATGTTTTAACAACATTTAATATTATTGGGTACATAAACAAGATAGAACTAAATAACTTGAATGTGGTGTTTCGTCAATATGCAAACGGAGTTGCATATTGAGATCCACTGAATTTGTAGGATTGCTTGTGCACTTTTCCATGCTATGCTTCATTAAACCGGACATGCATCATACTTGGTTGTGCATCATGCCATGTTTATGTGATGGTTGTTTACTATGTTGTTTGCTTCTTTCCGGGTTGCTTCTCGCCTTAGCTTTGGTTTCATTCCGGAGTTGTGAGTTTTGGTTCGACTATGTCCGCTTTGTCTTCTTCATGGACTCGTTCTTCTTCCTTGCGGGATCTCAGGCAAGATGACCACACCCTCGAAATCACTTCTATCTTTTCTTGCTAGTTGCTCGCTCTTTTGCTATGACTATGCTGCGATACCTACCACTTGCTTATCATGCCTCCCATATTGTTGAACCAAGCCTCTAACCCACCTTGTCCTAGCAAACCGTTGTTTGGCTATGTTACCGCTTTGCTCAGCCCCTCTTATAGTGTTGTTAGTTGCAGGTGAAGATGAAGTTTGTTCCTTGTTGGAACATGGAGATGTTGTTCCTTGTTGGATCATGTTTACTTGTTGGGATATCACAATATCTCTTATCTAATTAATGCATCTATATACTTGGTAAAGGGTGGAAGGCTCGGCCTTATGCCTGGTGTTTTGTTCCACTCTTGCCGCCCTAGTTTCTGTCATATCGGTGTTATGTTCCCGGATTTTGCGTTCCTTATGCGGTTGGGTAATAATGGGAACCCCTTGACAGTTCGCCTTGAGTAAAACTCCTCCAGCAATGCACAACATTGGTTTTACCATGCGCCACCTAGCCTTTTCTTTCCCTTGGGTTCTGCAGACTCAAGGGTCATCTTTATTTTAACCCCCCTGGGCCAGTGCTCCTCTGAGTGTTGGTCCAAACTAGAGCTTTGTGCAACGCCCCCTCGGGGAAACTCGAGGTTTGGTTTTAGTTGTATGGAGCGCTCATCTGAGTGTGCCCTGAGAACGAGATATGTGCAGCTCCTATTGGGATTTGTCGGCACATTCAGGTGGTGTTGCTGGTCTTGTTTTACCATTGTCGAGGATGTCTTGTAACCGGGATTCCGATCCTGATCGGGTCTTCCCGCTAGAAGGAATATCCTTCGTTGACCGTGAGAGCTTGTGATGGGCTAAGTTGGGACACCCCTGCAGGGTTTTGAACTTTCGAAAGCAGTGCCCGCGGTTATGGGAAGATGGGAATTTGTTAATGTCCAGTTGTAGAAAACCTGAAGTTGACCTTAATTAAAATACATCAACCGCATGTGTTACCGTGATGGTCTCTTTCCGGCAGAGTCCGGGAAGTGAACACGGTGTTGGAGTAATGTTTGACGTAGGTTGTTCTAGGATCACTTCTTGATCATAGTTTCTCGACCGTGCTTTGCCTTCTCTTCTCGCTCTCTTTTGCGTATGTTAGCCACCATACATGCTAGTCGCTTGCTGCAGATCCACCTCATACCTTTTGCCTTACCCATAAGCTTAAATAGTCTTGATCGCGAGGGTGTAAGATTGCTGAGTCCCCGTGACTCACAGTTACTTCCAAAACCAGTTTGCAGGTGCCGATGTTGCCGAGCAGGTGACGCAACCAAGCTCAAGGAGGAGCTCGATGAAGATCTTGTCCTTTGTGTTGTTTCGTTCTAGTTGATCAGTAGTGGAGTCCAGTTGGGGGTCAATCTGGGATCTGTGTAGCATTTGGGGTAGTCTTCTTTTATTTTGGCTCCGTAGTCGGGCCTTGTTTGTAACTGGTTGATGTAATGCTTTATTCATGTAATTGTGTGAAGTGGTGATTGTAAGCCAACTATGTATCTCTTTCCCTTATGTATTACATGGGTTGTGTGAAGATTACCTCACTTGCGACATTGCTTTCTATGTGGTTATGCCTCTAAGTCGTGATTCGACACGTGGGAGATATAGCCGCATCGAGGGCGTTATAAGTTGGTAATCAGAGCCTTCCCCGACCATAGGAGCCCCTTGCTTGATCGAATCGCTGGCGTTATTGAGTCTAGAAATGTTTTGAGTCATTTAGGATTATATATATCGGAGAGTTAGGACTTCTTTTTACTCCCCAGTCCCTTCATCGCTCTGGTGAGGCATCCTGACGTAGAGTTTTGACTCTTCTCTTCTCAAATTCCACTAAATTTTTTTTAGGATCACGCGGGTATCTTGGAATCGTTCCGATGGTTTTGTGACGAGAACATTGTTCTTGTTGCCTCCTGTCATTTAGGGGTTGTGCCAGTGTCCCGGGGAGTTGAGCTCTGAGGTGTTGTCGTCACAATTTTATCGTTGCAGTTCTGGAATACCTGAGATAGTTTCGCCGACATCGAAAATCTCTTTTATGCAGTTATTGGTGAGATAACCTCGACGCCACCCAGTACTGGGGCGGGAGTTCGGGAGTATTGCCATAAGTCGTATAACGGATGCTTTTCGAAGGTTGAGGTAGACGATTTCTGAAGGTTTCTTGGTTATTTGTTGAAGGATGGATACAGCTGGATGTAGGATTTGCTAGCTTTGGGTGAGATATTATGCTTCCCCTGTATCCCGAACACCTGATTACATAACCGGAAAGTTTTGGGATTTTATAAGTGGGAATTGAAGTAGCTCTTAGGATATCTTTCTGACAGATGTCTGATATGAAATTGGGGTTCGACGTCTAGTGGTCCGCCTATCCACGGTTGGTTTTACAGTGGTCTCGTTGTGTCTTAAAGAGTCCTTGGCTATGCCGACTCAGGGACGCTTCGTATGTCATGTGCACTGCCTTGTACATGATGGTGTTGTACGATCGAGCCCGTGTAGGCCCCACCACGAAAACTTCGGACGAAATCTCTCATATGTTTGTTCCGGCTTATTCTGCAAGCCAATCCTTTGTTTTGTTTTGAGTTGTGGTATTCGAGTTGCTTCGAAGTCAAATGTTGATTCCATACCTTCCCCTAATGGTGTTCTCATACTCCGAGGTGAATACCAATCCTTCTTGATCATCAAGATTGTTTTGTCAATCCTTTTTCACTGGCGTGTTTCTCTTCAAGTGGATCCGATCACTTCAACATTCGCAAGATCAATTATCAGTTCTTCTCAACAGTGTTTGTTTCTTCCGTCTCCAAGTTGCCTTTGTTTTTCCCGCCCACCAACCCCATTTTTCTTCAAGGAATCAGATTTCTTAATCAAGTATCCTTTGATTCATGTGAAGTCTCTTCATTCTTTTCCTTCATGTTCTTACCCGATGATTCTCATGAAGATTCTAACGGAGCCTCAAGTTCATCATTATTTGATATTTTTTCTCCGGTGGATTCAATTCAAGCTTTGCCAATTATATCCTTTCCTCGTTGCAAATAACCTCTTATGCCGGTGCTCCTCATATTCATTCACTTCTCGCTATTCATTTGTTCCGGAGTGCTCAAGAAATCTTAGAAGATTCGTGTTTCCACTCTGCTTTCGTAATCCTCTCAAGCTCTTTCGAGATTGTTATCTCATTCTAGCCATTTAATTCAACCGGTGCAACCTCTCTTTTAAATCTCTTCAACGGTGTATCTTTTGAGTGGGCCCTAACCCACAGGTCTTTTCCCAGGATCTTACCTGACTCTTCTAATTCTCCAAGAGTTATTCTCAAATTCTTTTCCAAGTTTGACGTAAGAATGAATTATCACCAGTCAAATGTCTTTCTCCAAGATCTTCCAAATTCTTTACATCATTGGTTCAACTTTTCTATTCTTCTTTATTCCGGAGTGTCTCAACAATTCACGGTGGTGTTTCTCGTCATCTTTCTCATCATTTGAAGACCGAAAAAGAGTTTTACCTCCATATCTTATCCGTTCTCTCAGAGATTCGTGGTTCTAGTTCAAGGCCATCCTCTCATAATTGTTTTGATCGCGAAAATTCTTTTCCTTCCTTCGGAGCCCATCATTTCAGAAGACTTATTCATTCTCAGCCTTCAGCTATCATTCTCCAAATCTTACCGGTGCATCATTCAAGTATTCTCTTATCAGCTCGTGATCTCTTCGTTCATTTGTATCTAAATCCCCTCAAGTATCTTCTTTTGTTCTCTTATTCTTCCCGGTGCTTCATCTTTCTTCGTTCTTTTCCAATTCTTACGGTGGCTATTCAGGATTTTTCTTCCTTGCTATCATATTTATTTATTCGTTGTCAATCCTAACGGTGATTAGTTCAAGAGTTCTCTTCCTTGGTTAACATATCATTTCATTCGTTGTTTCGATTCCACCGGTGTTTCGTTGAAGACCTTCTCAAGTTGGCGCGATATCTATCTTAATCCTTTCTTCGAGAATAAGTAGTATGTCAAATCCGTTGTTGGTCATCAATTTAAATTGGTGAAGGATAAGCATAATTTAATTCTTATTCTTGTTTCATCAAGTGAACTCAATTCCTTATTCCGGAGGCTCATAAAATTCTTGATCTCAATTGTTTCATCTTCTATTTTCCCGGAGTTCCTACCTCTCGCAATTATATTACCACGGAGATCCATCCAAATCATTACAAGGTTTCACCTTGTGTTTTCAACTTCTTTTTCCCTTTTGTTTGATCACCCTTTTATTACCAGAGTTCCTCATGGTGGTTCATCAGGGATTTAATTCCTGCTCGAAGTGTTCATCAAGATTCTTTTCAGAGGAGTTGAAGCATTCTTCTTCTTGTAATCCGGAGTGCAATTGTTTTCCCCTCTTATCTTTTAAGGTGGTGTTATGTCATTGTTGATAATTTTTCCTTCGTGTTTCATGAATCACAAGTTTTTCAAGAGTGACATATCTAAATCCATCATTTTTCTCGTCGCTCAAGACTTCTTCTCAACCAATCAATCTCTTCTTTGGAGTTATATTGGGTTATATTTCACCTAAAGTTTTCCCTAAGGATTGTTGCTATTATGGTGCTTATAATTGACCCAAGTTCTTTCATCCTCTTGGTGGTATAAGCTCCTCGTTTCCTTGTTGATATCTATTCAAATCCATTGTTTTTCGTTAGTGGCAGAATTTCAACTCAGTTTTGAGATGTTTTTTCCATAAGTCCATATCAAACTAATCCTTTTTGTTGTTGTTAATCCAACAATTCTGTTCTAGCCTTTGTTGTAAGCTTGCGCAGCCAAGAGCTTTTTTTCTCCTCCCTTCATTCCATTCCATTCTTCCATTTCTTCCGGAGGTCTTGTGAGGTTGCTCTTTTCAATCATCATCTCGAATTGTGAGGATCATGTTCTTTTCGTGCTTATCCATTTTACCGGAGTGTCATGTCATTCATTCAAGTTCTCTCTTCTTATCAACTTTTGCCTCCCTTCTCAACCGGAGTATCGTCTGAAATCGTTCTTACCCATTCTACCTTTCTTTCAACAGTTCCGAAGGCAGTTTCTTGTTGATTTCATCAAGTATCCTCATATTTTCAAGATCATGTCCGATTCCTTCCATTTAAGGTCGGGGTGCTGTCCAAATTATATCATTCTTTTCCCTTTGCTATCTGGTTTAACCGGAGTGTTATGTCTATCATTCCTCTTCTAACCGAAGTCTCATCCAAGTGCTTTATTTTGCCAAGTTCATATTATTGCCTTCCATTTCCACCGGAGTGTTGTCGTATTTCATCTCTATTGTTCCTTGTATTCTCGTTTCGACCGGAGTGCTTGGATGCACTTCTTGCGCATTGCAACCCTTCTCTCATGTCTTTCAACCTACAGGGTTCTCGTGATGTTCCCTGTTCCTCGTTTCTAACAGAGGTTTTCAACTTTATTAATATTCGTTGTATTATTTCTTTCAAATTTGCTCAACCTCGCAAGGTTCATGGTTCACTCATTTGTCAAAGAAGCAACTAAGTTTTACCTCTTCTTTGTCTCTTCCGTTTTCCCTCCGGTGCCATTCTAGATCTCAGGACGAGATCCTCTCGTGGTGGTGGAGTGTTGTGACGCCCCGAGACCTTTGTGCAAGGTGTCTTCCAGTTATTCGTTGTTGTTGCTTTGTCATTTGCTTGCGTGTCGCATCTTGTCATGTCATCATGTGCATAGCATCATCATGTTTTCAAAACTTGCATCTGCCCCGGTCTCCTTGTTCCTTCCGTTGCCCGTTCTGAGTCCAGACACCCTTGCACGCGCCCGCGGCATGTCCGAAATATTATTTTATAAGTGGCCGAAAAATGTTCTCGGAATGGGATGAGAGTTGGTGTGCGGTCTTGTTATAGTGTAGGTAGACCGCCTGCCAAGTTTCATCGCAATCGGAGTTCGTTTGATGCCCCAACGGATAACTATAGCGACATTTTAGTCGGTCAAACGTCGGACGTTTTCGGTCTCCGGAAACCGTGCCAGGCTACATCTCTCCCCTCTTCTCTCAGGCCAACCCTCTCTCCACAGTCCACCGCCAGGACCAACCTAACCTCTCCCGTCAACCCACGGCCCTCGTCGCGCGCGTGTCCGAAACGATGTCCCGGACCCGACCCGGACAGTCATCACCGTTGGGTCCGGATCATCCCCAAACATCTACAAAACGTCTCTATTTTGTTAATTGGACTTCCTAACCTATTTTTTTCTCGTCCGCCCGATTACGATCGGAGGGATGAGGTAGCCCCTACCCAAATTTCCACATGCTATATGTATTAGTCCAACCCTAAAATCAAGGAGAGCTGTCCCATCTTTCCCCCTCGCGCCGCCACTTTCCAAATCCTCATCGGGATCTCCCCTGCCCGATCCACCCAACCAGCTCTCAGCCGCCTCCCCTTCCCTACTCCCGTGCGTGTCCAGCACCAAAGGAGAGGTGCTCCTCGAGCCCTCGATCCAGCACGCAGGCGCCTGAGCGCCTCCTCACCACGTCCCCGTGCCGCTCGTCGGAAGATCCAGCAGGTCTCCTGCCTCGCCGGAGGTCGACTACGGTCGCCCAGGCCAGTGCTCTGTCGTCCCTCTCCGCCTTCTCCTCCCTTCCCTTTCCCAGTTCTCTTCCTCACGCCCTCTCTATCTCCCTCACAGGGAGTAACCTTGGCCGCCAGGGCTCGAACTCACGCCGCCGGTGTCCTGCGCACCCCGTAATCCATTCCTCGCACCATCGCTCAGATCCGGTGACCCTGCCCCGAATCCACCCGTCCCTGGCCTCGCCGCATGACGCCATACCCTCGCCTTGCCGGAGTTCCAGACAGCGCACCTCCAGGTCCTTGCCTCGCCGCGGTTCCCGCTGAACCTCCCTGTCATTGGCGTTTTTCTTCAGAGACGAGCAGTGCAGCTCGCCCGATGCCTCTTGATGCGTCGCCCTTCCATATGGGCTGCCACATCGCCTGCAGGCGTCCCAGCGCTCAAGGCCCATCTGAGATCGAGCAAGGCCCAGCTCCCTTGGCCCATGCTGAGACGCCCCCAGCAGCGTCTCGTTTGTTTTTTTCTTCTTCTTCTCAGTTGGCCCAACTTGCACCAGATTCGGCCCATAGATGTTTTTTTAGTTCTGTGAATTTACTAATTTTCCTTCACATGCATAATTACAGAATATGCCATCATTTTAAAAATGCACGCACCTAAATAACCGTGCATCGGTTTTAAACAAACTTAACATGAAAGTTGTTTAGAATTTCGTGTAGTTTCATAATATGTCTTTTTGATCCATGTTTAAAATGTTTAAAATGATGCTTGCATATATTTTCCCATATTGCCATGTAAAATGCTTTAATTCATAGCTTAATAACCATAGCTCGGATTTTAGTAAACTTGATATGTAAATGGGGTAGAATTTTGACTAGTTTAACATGGTGGCATCATCTTGCATGTTTAATAACTATTAAATATGGTTTAGGGCAGAACAGTACTAAAACCTAAATTATGCACATGAGGAGTTTCCGGACTTGTTGTTTGTTGTTCCGGCCTCATTTAAACTTGCCTAGATGGGTAGATTTCACATGCTTCACCTCTTGCCATGTTTTAACAACATTTAATATTGTTGGGTACATAAACGAGATCGAACAAAATAACTTGAATGTGGTGTTTCGTCAATATGCAAATGGAGTTGCATATTGAGCTCCACTTAATTTGTAGGATTGATTGTGCACTTTGCCATGCTATGCTTCATTAAACCGGACATGCATCATACTTGGTTGTGCATCATGCCATGTTTATGTGATGGTTGTTTACTATGTTGTTTGCTTCTTTTCGGGTTGCTTCTCGCGTTAGCTTCGGTTTCGTTCCGGAGTTGTGAGTTTTGGTTCGACTACGTCCGCTTTGTCTTCTTCATGGACTCGTTCTTCTTCCTTGCGGGATCTCAGGCCAGATGACCATAACCTCGAAATCACTTCTATCTTTTCTTGCTAGTTGCTCGCTCTTTTGCTATGCCTATGTTGCGATACCTACCACTTGCTTATCATGCCTCCCATATTGTTGAACCAAGCCTCTAACCCACCTTGTCCTAGCAAACCATTGTTTGGCTATGTTACCGCTTTGCTCAGCCCCTCTTATAGCGTTGTTAGTTGTAGGTGAAGATGAAGTTTGTTCCTTGTTGGAACATGGAGATGTTGTTCCTTGTTGGATCATGTTTACTTGTTGGGATATCACAATATCTCTTATCTAATTAATGCATCTATATGCTTGGTAAAGGGTGGAAGAATCGGCCTTATGCCTGGTGTTTTGTTCCACTCTTGCCGCCCTAGTTTCCGTCATATCGGTTTTATGTTCCCAGATTTTGCGTTCCTTATGCGGTCGGGTAATAATGGGACCCCTTGACAGTTCGCATTGAATAAAACTCCTCCAGCAATGCCCAACCTTGGTTTTACCATTCGCCACCTAGCCTTTTTTTCCTTGGGTTCTACAGACTCAAGGGTCATCTTTATTTTAACCCCCCTTGGGCCAGTGCTCCTCTGAGTGTTGGTCCAACCTAGAGCCCTGTGCAGCGCCCCCTCGGGGAAACTCGAGGTTTGGTTTTAGTTGTATGGAGCGCTCATCTGAGTGTGCCTTGAGAACGAGATATGTGCAGCTCCTATCGGGATTTGTCAGCACATTCGGGTGGTGTTGCTGGTCTTGTTTTACCATTGTCGAGGATGTCTTGTAACCGGGATTCCGAGCCTGATCGGGTCTTCCCGCTAGAAGGAATATCCTTCATTGACCGTGAGAGCTTGTGATGGGCTAAGTTGGGACACCCCTGCAGGGTTTTGAACTTTCGAAAGCCGTGCCCGCGGTTATGGGCAGATGGAAATTTGTTAAACCGGTTGTAGAAAACCTGAAGTTGACCTTAATTAAAACACATCAACCGCATGTGTTACCGTGATGGTGTCTTTCCGGCAGAGTCCGGGAAGTGAGCACGGTGTTGGAGTAATGTTTGACGTAGGTTGTTCTAGGATCACTTCTTGATCATAGTTTCTCGACCATGCCTTGCCTTCTCTTCTCGCTCTCTTTTGCATATGTTAGCCACCATACATGCTAGTCGCTTGTTGCAGCTCCACCTCATACCTTTTACCTTACCCATAAGCTTAAATAGTCTTGATCGCGAGGGTGTAAGATTGTTGAGTCGCCGTGACTCACAGTTACTTCCAAAATCAGTTTTCAGGTGCCGATGTTACCGAGCAGGTGACGCAACCAAGCTCAAGGAGGAGCTCGATGAAGATCTTGTCCTTTGTGTTGTTTCGTTCTAGTTGATCAGTAGTGGAGTCCAATTGGGGGTCGATCAGGGATCTGTGTAGCATTTTGGGTAGTCTTCTTTTATTTTGGCTCCGTAGTCGGGCCTAGTTTGTAACTGGTTGATGTAATGCTTTATTCATGTAATTGTGTGAAGTGGCGATTGTAAGCCAACTATGTATCTCTTTCCCTTATGTATTACATGGGTTGTGTGAATATTACCTCACTTGCGACATTGCTTTCTATGCGGTTATGCCTCTAAGTTGTGCTTCGACACATGGGAGATATAGCCGCATCGAGGGCATTATAGTGTGGAGGAGGAGAGAGGCCTACCTCATGTATTAAGGAGATCGATCTGCCTCACGTATTAAGGGAGATCGATCGACATCCATGCATATGTGCAGGAGATGAATAAAGTTGGGAGAGAGACAGAGCTAGTGTGTTGGAGGGGGTGGTAGTGGAGTTGCTTCTAACAAATGGTGGGATAGGCTTGCTAGACAAACGGAGGGCACGCCCGCAATATCAATAAGAGAGGAGATGGCTGCTTGTTGTGTGTGCAAGTGCGTGTGAGAGACAGGTTAGTAGGCATGCACGAATGATGAGGGGGGACGATGTGGCTGTGGTAAGCAGACGTAACTACATAGGAAGATCAATCGCCCTTTGTAAGAGAAAGGAGAGACATAACTTGTGAGGTACGTCGATCGATGGGGGGTAGTTAAAGTCGATCTAGGTATATGTTGGGAGATTGATCGGTATACATGCATGTGTGTGTTAGAAGCAAATGAGGCATGAGGAGAAGGATGGAGAGAGAGGGATGCACGTAGGAGGTGGTACGAGAGGCATACTATATCGAGAGGGAGGAGTGTGCGAGTACGAGAACGATGAAAAGAGTGGTGGGCATGAGGCATGGACGGTGACAAGAGAAGAGGGGAAGCTTGTGTTTGTGCTAGGCACACCTGGCTAGAGAGGCATATCGATCCATGTGTGCCGTAAAGGAGCTGGGGGGCCTACACACACCGTGGGTGAACGACCTAAAGTGAAAAGACGAATTTGCGCGATGGAGCTAGAGAATGCTGAGGGAGGGTGAGAGGGATGCGGGCGTGTGCATGCACAAGAGAAAGTTAGTGCTAGCTACAAAGATAAGAGGGTTGTGTGGGTGTAAAAGACGAATAGAGATCATATATACTTCATTATAAAAAGTGAATTCAGATATTTGAAGAATTTATCATAGAGTTTCAAACCAACGGATGTGTCAATATATATAACGGTGATACACATGGTGTGGTTATGAACATGGTATACTACATTTAATATGTTTTATCTCTACTCTTATAAAAAACGGAGTTGTTGATGATGGTGTGCCTGCCATCCTGCATTATAGGCCGTCTGATTTATATCTGGCGGATAGCAAGGAAACTATGATGGTTGAAGTTGGCAACAATCATGATTGTAGATTCTTATTGAAATAGAGAAACGAATTCAAATTTAGTTCGAATTGCAGCGGTAGTATAGACATTTGGAATGCACTAAAATGTTGGTATGAGTAGGTTGCATGCATTATACAGCAAGCGAAAAAATTTAATCGGACATAACATGGATTCATACTCCCTCCTTCCATCTATATAGGGCTTAATGAGATTTTTAAGACCGCCTTTGACTATTGACAAGATTAATAGTACATGACATGCACAATGTGAAAATTATATCATTGAAGAACCTTTCACAGACGAATTTAACGATGTGCTTTGTGTAAGTTGCATGTCATATATCATTGCTCTAATATTTGGTCAAAGTTAGCATCGAAAAACGCATTAGGCCCTATATAGATGGAAGGAGGGAGTAGCTTTGAATAGCATTTGTATAGTAAAACCGGGCAAGACTCTCTCTTTGTGTGGTGTGAATAGTTTTATTTTTTTCATTTTCTTTTTGGTTGAGGGAAGTGCGAATTGATTTGGTACGTACAAGTACAATATTACTACACGTTAGGCTTGTCCCTAAAATTCAACCCGCGTCTTGTTATATCCCGAAAATTCAGATATCGTGCTCCCAAAACTGGAACCTTCACAACCCGCGCCTTGCTATCCCGAAATTACAACGCGCGCGAAAACTCCCTCCAGCTGCCAAATCTCGACACGCGAAATCCCCCTTCTAACCCTGAGCCGAAAGGGCCGCTAGTTCAAATCGGTGGGGGGTACTTTTGTAACACACCCTACATTTTGGACAAGCGCGTTCCTAAGTCATGCTTCACCCCCTCCCATCGCCCCCTTTTCGCCATTCGAAATCCCAGGCTGCCACAACCTCTCCGCTCCAGCCGCGAAACCCCACCCTCCTCCGTCCGCCACGTCACCACTGCCCAGCCGAAGCCTCTTCCCCGACGATGTCGTCCAGTGCAACAGCTCGACGTCCCTCGTCCACCTCCCCGGATGAGGATCCGTCGTCCATCTCGTCGTCCCGCCGGTTCAGCCGCCCCGTCCTCCACCTCCAAGGAGCTGCTCCGACGATCGCCTCGTCTATCTCGACTACTCCATCCCCACAGCGCCGCCTTAACCTGCTCCACTGGAACCGCAACATCCTCACCGACTCCTCGGACGAAGCCGAGGCCTACTCGGCGCCACCCAAGAGGTTGTACACTGACGCACCTTCTCCTTAACTTGACCTCCCGGCGCGGACGGTGCTCCATCCTGCACCCCCATGGAGCGGCTACCCTGAAGCCGGCGCCGCGGGCGACATCTCCATGGCGGCTCTCCCCCAGTGCGAGGCCCCTTCAGCGGCGGTGTCCATACCAGCCGGATCTGCTATTGCTGCTCCGGCTCTCGCTCGATCGCTCGCTCGCCCAGCTGCTGCTGCTGCTCTCCCCCTCGCTCGTGTTGCTGCTCTGCTCCGATTAAGCCACACTTTAGTTGACTGAATCGACTTTTGGGTCAGTCGATTTTCAGGGGTTGGGGGGGCTCACCGGAGTTAAGGAAGAACCACCCGCAGCGGGGACGGGGGCTCGCCGGAGAGGTACCCCACTATCTATCTTAGGGTTCAGGGTGGGGGCGGAGGGGGCCTAGAGGGCTGGCCGGGGCGGCAGTGGTGAGTTGTTTCGGGGCGGCGAGGCGGCGCTGGGGCTGGCAGTTCGGCCGGTGGTGGCTGGCGGCTCAGGGGGGTGCAGGTTGAAGATGAACTGCATGCCCTCCCTAAACTACATGTCAAGTGCCTCTCTACTACCATTGCGTTCAGTTTTGACAGTAGCATTCAGATTCCACAGTAAATTTCAGTTTCGACAGTTAAGTTCAGAGTCAACAGTTTTTACCTCATCTGTTGTAGTTAGGTGGTTTTTGGTGATGTTAATTTTACATCCATTTTACATCATCTATTGGAGATGCTATTAGAATCCCACTTGAGATTGATGATGTCTGTCTTGTTCTGCTTCAGCCTTGATGTCTTACGGCTCACCAGAGCTGCTCCAACGACAGAATGATCCGTCACAACAGAGAAGTGCCCTGGACGCCGTCTACAGATTCATCAGATCTTCCTCCACACCTCCGACAGCCACCTCTGCCTCAACTGCTTCAGCGACCAACCCAATGATGCTGAGGTCGACACGGCTACGGCAAAGAGGTTGTACACTTGTTGCATCACTTATTACTATACATTCACGTCGATCCATTAGGGCTATTTTGGTTCAACGGAAAAACATCGATCCACTGGTTGTTACCATCACTCTAAATTTCTGCATGCTCTCCTTACATAATCTCACCATATTTTTTTCGTATGCATGTCAGATATTGTACACAGTCATGCTGAATATGTAGAGAAAAAGAGAAGAGTTTTGCACGGCAATACAATGTCATGCAGACATTGCTCCATGGTGGGTTCAATGGAAAACCCTCCCTACCCCTCTCCAGATTGTAATCCAGAGGAAGATATCTGTTCTGAGGCGGATTCAGACGCCATTGACCACTCCTATTTACCTCCCAAGGTGTTTGTTGTACCTTGGCATGATGATGTTAGTCATATCATGCATATGTTGCCTTGCAGTGCCTACTTTTGACATCATATATGTCATCTTCTTAGTTTACAGATGTTCTATAATGCCACCTGTTTAGTTTCTATATCATATATGGGAATTATGGAGTCTCATGTCTTTTAGCCAGCCATAATATATGTGAAATGTGCAATGCCATCCTGTTTAACCAGGCATCATATATTTGAATGATATCTTGCCCATCCTTTTCTTCATTACATTTCCATTTGTCGACAATGTTTGTACATTAAACTACTCTTCCTGTGAATCAGCCATTTGGGTGGGAGATGGAAAAATCTGGAGTGAAAACAAGGCCTTCAGAGCAGACAGTGCTACCTGTCAAAGCAGATCTCTTGTTCGGTCCCGATAGCTCCTCAGAGATGTATTCAGAGACAGATGACCGGTCCTATTCCGCCACTGAGGTGTATGCTCTAACTTGGCACGGTTATACTGCTCATATCATGCATACGGTGTCTTGCATTGCATAGTTTAGACATCATATACACAATATTCAACACCATGTTCTTAGTTCAGACATCATATCGAATGCCCTCTGTTTAGCATATAAATCACATATGTGAATTAAATGATGCGATCCTGATTACTTAGATAACATGTAGGTGAATTATGTCATGTGATCCTGTTTAGTTATTCATCATATCTTTGAATTATGTTATGCTATGCTATCCAGTTTAGATAGACATCATATATGTGAAATTATGTCATGCTATCCGTTTTAGTTAAACAATATACATGTCAACTATTTCATGCCCTCTTTTTTCCACACTATCTATTGCATCTGTCTCTCATACAATGTCTGTACATTCAACTATGTTTCCTGTTTATCAGCCATTTGAATTGGAGCGGGTGATGCCAGTATCTAGCAGACTAAAAACACGGTCTTCAAATAAAATAGTGCTACCTCTTGGTGGAGATAGCACCCCGGTTGTACATGCACAAGAACCAGCCCTACCACACATAACCCAAACTCTTGCAGATTGTACCCCTACTACGATGGACAGAGAACCAGCTTCACACAATCTAACCCCAACCCCAGCCGATAGTAACCCAATTCATGTTGACACATCACCATCTCCACCACAGAGCTCCCAAACAAGAGCAGTTAGTAAGGCAGCTCCACTGCCCATAGGGCCAGTACTATCACGGCGAACCCCAACTCCACCAGTTAGTACGCCTATTCCTGTGGAGGAAGCACAACCAGCTAGTCGTAGTTTAGCATCTATTGCATTTGATGTTGTTAAATCGTATGTGCGTATCTTCCCATCTTGGAAATATTATACTGAAGATGAAGGAAAATGCCAGTTGTAGGTGTTTGTCCAGGAATTATGTGTAAGTAATGTTATTCATGGCAATTACTTTACTTCGTCCCATACATCCTACCTCCATGATGGTTATAATACAACAAATTTTCCCATTTTTCTCTATAGAGAAGGACAGATTTGGAAACTCGGGATGAGGTAACCTGTGCTAATACCTCTGCTATCTTCAAGAATGCTTGGTGGCAGTATCGGAATTACCTAAAGAAAACGTACTTCACTGGCAAAGAAACTCATCAAATTCCCTTACGTTCTCCTGAGACACATTTACTGGAAGATGACTGGGAATGCCTTGTTCTGTATTGGTCCCGAACCAAGAATGTGGTAAGGTCTATGAGCTCATTTTCTATTTTTAAGTATTATATTCTTGCGTCTTACTGTACTCTGTTCATGTAGAACAAGTGCCTAAACCTAAAGAACAACTGTTCTAATTTAAGATTCCATTGCTACCATAGGACATAGATATATGTTTGTTTGATGCTTTTATTATGTACTAGTACTTGGCAATAGAAGACTTGGTAGTTTAATCCTATCCACCTTACTAATGAACTGGTTCACTGAAATGAGTTTCATATACTAGTACATGCTAAACTTGTTATGTGTCTACTTGTTTCTTCTTTTAGATTGCTGACAGAATATTGGGGAAGAGTGCCTTATTAAGCAACGGTAAAGGAAGTAATGCAGATAAGGTTCAGGATAGTGACACATCCTGTCTTGGTTTAGTGTTGGAGTTACTGGCCACTATCGCTTGCACAAGCTATTCAAACTCACTGTCTGAATCAGTTCGGTTTCTTGAGTCTCAACTACAAGCTGAAAGACATCGATCAGCTATGCTGTGACAAGAAGCGGAAGGACTGGAGAAGTACCTGGAGCATTCAGATGTATACTTTCTGGTGCAACAGCAAGCGTTGGAGAATTTTAGCGCCAAACAGGACAAAGCTAATCAGCTTGCTAAGCTTATTGCCAGCAGGGTGGATACCCAGGATAACATTTCTTGAGCTCTTCTGAAGTTGTTTCAGTTATGCTCTTGTTTTGCTGCCGCATTTATTTGCACTGGTGGCCAATTTTGACGGCCAGTGTATATGATATGCTGCTTTGTTCCCTATATTTGTACTGCTGGCGAACTTTGATGCCCAGTGGATGTAATATGTGTAATAGCCGTGATAGCCTAGCGTTAGTTGCTTGTTTATTTATTTCCTTGTTGTCTTGTTTATTTGTTTGCTTGTAGTCATTGCAGTTCTTTTTCCGTGGTTAACTAGTGGCTGCAATAACCTATTTTTTTAAAATAGGCCACAATAACCATGGGCTAATATTTACTGTAGTGACACTGGGCCTCCTACGGGCCGTAGAAACAGTGGGCCTTCTATGGGCCGTAGAAATAGTAGGCCTTCTACGGGTCGTAGAAACAATGGGCCTTCTACGGGCCGTATCATCAATGGGCCTTATACGGGCCGTATGATCGATTGGCCAAACATGGGCCAATAACAGGCCGCATTATGGCCGTAAATGGGCTAGAGTTGGAATCGTGTGTTCATGGGCCGACCGTAACGGGCCATCGTTAATAGGCCGTATTTGATGACTCTATGAAAATGGCCCAACGTATTAACGGACCACAAACGGGCCGACTGTAACCACGGGCTGAATTTGGCCCACAAGCAGAAAATGACAGTAACGGGCCGTAATTAAACGAATGCTGGAAATGAGCCCAAGAATAAATGGGCTCTGAGAAGGCCGAAAGATAACATGGGCTGGAAACGGCCCAACAGAATAACGGGTCGTTAATGGGTATAAAGTGATACACTGTTCATTACGGGCCAGTTTCACCATGGGCCGTTAATGGGTGTAAAGTGATACACTGTTCCTTACAGGCCAGTTTCACCATAGGTCATTAATAGGCCAAGAGTTACATAGGGCCTCATATGGGCTGAAAGACGTCATGGGCCATTCATGGGCCAGAAGTGAAAACGGGCTGGAATCATATTGTATGGCCCAGATGACGCTACTGGGCCTAATTCGGATAGGGCGTAACGGGCCTTGGGTTAGCGGGTTGTAAATGGGCTATATGTGAACATGCCGTTAACAAGCTTTCCATGGGCCGGCCCGCCACCTTTTGACCAAGTCAAACGGGTCAGCCTTTTCACAGGAATGGGCCTCTCTTGGGCCGTGCCACGTGTCGACGTATCATAGGCGCCTTCCGTCCAATGAGTGGTTGACATCTGTACCAACGATGAGCCGACACGTGTTTCCTCCGGCCAATGATGATTTTACACATGGAAAATCCCCATTGGTAGCGTCTGTTAACGGGTTATCGGATCCGAAACCCGACCCGATAGCTTAACGGTGTTCCATTACGGTGGATGCCACGTGTCGGTTACCCTAGACGAAAGCATTTCTGTGACGTGCGATTTAAAGTCATGGAAGTGGACACTTCCGTGATGATAATTTTGGTAATGTCATGGAACACTTCTACAACAGCACAGGTATGACTATCTTGATTCTGTCATAAATTTGTCATGGATGTACATGCATGACAAAAAAAGCGACCTACTATGACAAACAGGTATCATCACGGAAGTGTATTTTTTTGTAGTGCCTGTTATTATCAAACCCCTGGGAGTTACTTCTACGTATTGCTTATATTGCTATGTTATGCTCGTAGACGTGGATTGGGTCCAAGTGAAACCATGACAGATGTGAGGTTGTTCATTAATGGTTCAACTTAAGGTGGTAACTTTAATACACATCTGGGTGATGCTTGTCGGGCACCTGGAGAATCTAGTGTTGTCGTAGGATATCCCGGAGTACCCGTGTGATAATCCTAAGGTCCGCCACCTAGGCTCAAAGGGAACTGAGATATTTCATGCTAGAAACTTCCGTCTGCAGCCACAAGCTATTATGGGCTCTAGCGTAGTTGAGTAAGTTGCGTGAAGCTCTTGAAGAGGTAGACTAGCAGGTAGTGGGTTGTAGGTGGTATAGTCTATCCGAAGTAGAGAGTTAATGCTTCTGAAAGACTGTGTCTCGGTCATACGTTTCTCAAACACCATGTAGTGCGAGAAATCCAACGGAGGAGATCGAGTCTTGTGGGGAAAAGTGCGCAAACCTCTAAAGAGTGTACAAACTAATCATGGTTAGCCGTGTCCCAGGCTATGGACATCTTTAGTATCTAGTACTTGGATTATCATATGTATTTCATCACTCTAAATTAATATTGTTGGGTTGATAATTACTTTTAATTGGGATTGAGTTGGAGGAACCTTCTCAATGATGTTTCAACTACCATGATAGTTAAATAAAATCTATTCCTTTGTTGTAGGGAAAAATTGGCTTTTCGCAAAAACTTTAACCGTAGAGCTTTCCACCAACCAAATATGCATATAGTGATAGCATTATTCTGTTCTTGCTCTACTGTGTTATATTGCCAGCATATTCCATGTGCTGACCCGTTTTCGGGCTGCAACGTATTATGTTGCAGACTTCTCAGACGAGGAGTAAGGTTCGTTAGGTCGTTGCCGTGCAGCTCAGCTATGCCGTTGGAGTTGATGGACTCACTTTATCTGCCAAGCCTTAAGCCATATTTATTGTAATAAGTTCTCTTTTGAGACATTCGATGTAATAAGTGTGTGATTGCTACTCTGTTATAAATCCTTCAAGTATTGTGTGTGTCAGCATTACCGATCCAGGGATGACACTGAAGCACAGAGACTTGACCGTTTGAGGTTGGGTTGCTACAAGATGGTATCAGAGCACACGCTGAGTGTAGGACACGACCACTAAGCTAAAGCCCTAGATCACCACTCTCTTCTCATTTCTGAGTCCTCTCCATTTTCTACTCTTTAGGATGGCGGACGCAAGGAACAAGTTTGCACAACCGGATGAAGAAGCACCTTTTGGATGACACTTGAAGGAAGTCACTAAGTACCTGAACATTGGAATACCAAGCTTCACCGGGACTTACAACGCCACTTTACCAGAAGAGGAGCGATGGATGATTCAAGTTCAAGTTCCAGGAAGGACATTTGCGCCAGTCACCAAACCCATAGAGTTTTGCTTTCATGCACCAACCTGGAGTCTAGGAAAGAGTATGGCAGCTCACATCACCATGGGACGCATTGGAGAAGTTTACCATAAGGAGCTTAAGGATACTATCTATCAGATTTGTGTGTGCCGAGATGAGTAATGGGAGATGATCAGCACCAGGAAGGATAGATCAATCGCAACTTTCATCCAGGAGTTAAACCAGCATATTCGTCGCCAGGAGAACCAGATGTGCACAGGCATGATAGATCTGAAGAAGGCGATGACAAGGAACATGGAACTGGAGGAAGAACTCAAGGCTACTCGCAAAGATTATGAGGAGGAAATCGTTGTATTAGTGGAGAAGAATGACGAGCTGGAAAGGAAGCTAGGAGTATTCATGGGAGACCCCGCGCCAGGAGGAGAAGACGATGAACCCAAGGAGATTCGTTCTGAGGACTACATCACCATCGACGACACCGACTCGGACCCCGACGATAGTGATGATGACTATGAAGACGAAGTCGGAGCTGACATCATGGAGTCTTTGACCGATCAATATTTCTAGTAGACCACCACATCAGTAGTAGTATTCCACCATGTATATAGTATAGTCCAAGCCTTTTGTAACGATAGTTAGATCGATTGTATGCCCTTGCTTGATTGATTGAGTGATATGATTGTGTTTGTCTCATGTGCATATGGGTAGTGTTTTTCTCACTAGACCTCATTTTATTCTATTCTCTTCCCTCTAAACCCTCAGATGCCTCCGAGACGTGACCTCGGATTTACTTTCCCACCAGAGCTTACTCAGTTGATCCAGCAGCAGAATACCCTGATGCAGTTGTTAGTTCAGAACCAAGGCAACAACAACAACAACCCACCACCACCACCAGTTGACAACTTAGCCCGCTTTCTGAGGTTGCAGCCGCCGGTGTTTTCCAGCAGCATCGAGCCGATAGTGGCAGATGATTGGCTCCATAGGATTGGAAGGGAGTTAACCACTGCAGGTTGTACAGATGCTGAGAAGGTGCATTTTGCCGCACATAAGTTGGATGGACCAGCAGCCTCATGGTGGGAGAATTACATAGTCACCTATCCTATAGCCACTGTTACATGGGATCAGTTTCAGCAAGCATTCCGCACCGCCCATGTCTCAACAGGAGCTATGAGCATGAAGAAGCGTGAGTTTCGCAACTTACGCCAAGGGAACCGTACTGTGGGGCAGTACGTGGATGAATTTAGTAAGCTGTCTCGTTATGCCCCTGACTATGTGGCCACAGATGCCGCGAAGGAGGAGAAGTTTATGGAAGGGTTGAACGATGAGATGAGCATGTAGTTGATGGTGGGAACATTTAAAAACTACCAGGAGTTGGTAGACAAAGCTCTTATGATTGAAGGGAAGCAGCAGCAAATTGAGAGACACAAAAGGAAGTATGGACAAGGAAGGTACAACTCAGGAGCTCAGCAGAAGCCTCGTCTAACCCCGAACTCGGGAGGACTCGTTCATAACCATGGAGGTCATAACCACAATGGAGGAAGTTCGCATAACCACAATGGTTCCAAGAATGGGACTGGGAATGAAACCAACAATAATCAGACTCGCACCAATCCAGCCACACCCACCAAGAGGGACCTAAGCCACGTTACTTGCTTCAAGTGCGGGAAGACTGGACACTATGCCACGGAGTGCCCTGAAGCGAAGAATGGAAATGGTAATGGGAGCGCTGGGAAGAAGCCTAATCCATTCAACAAAGTACAAGTGAACCACGTTAACGTGGAGGAGGTTGAAGGGCAGCCAAACGCAGTTATCGGTAAGTTTTTGGTTAAGTGTTTTACCGCCCTTGTTCTTTTTGGTACTGGTGCATCACATTCATACATATCAAGGGGATTCGTGGATAAATTTAAACTACCAACCCAAACCCTTAGGACCCCTCTGTTAGTAAGTTCACCTGGAGCAGAGTATATGGCCAGCCAATGGTGCGACCAGATACCCCTATCCAATGGTAGCCATGTTTTTCCGTCAGATCTAATAATTTTGGAGTCATAAGGATTGGATGTGATATTAGGCATGGACTGGATGTCAACGTATGGAGGAAGCATTGACTGTGCTAGTAAATCAATTTGTCTCACCACCCCGGAGGGAAAAAGGATCAAGTATGTATCTAGACATGCACCTAGGAGGAGCCAAGCAAATACCCTTATGGGAGTTGTGCAGGAGGAAGTGCCTGTAGTGAAGGATTACCCAGATGTTTTTCCAAAGGAGTTACCAGGCATGCCACCGGATCGAGACATCGAGTTTTTGATAGAGCTATTGCCAGGTACCGGGCCAATATCAAAGAGACCCTACCGGATGCCCGCAAATGATCTGGAGGAGATTAAGAAGTTGATCAAGGAGTTATTTGAGAAAGGTTACATCCGACGGAGTTCATCACCATGGGGAGCCCCAGTGATTTTGGTTGAGAATAAGGATAAGTCCTTAAGGATGATTGTTGATTATCATGCATTGAATGAGGTGACGATCAAGAACCAATACCCTCTACCGATGATCAATGATTTGTTCGACCAGTTGCAAGGAGCTAAGGTGTTTTTGAAGATCGATTTGCGATCGGGATATCACCAGCTAAAAATACGGGAAAAGGATATACCTAAAACCGCATTTACCACAAGGTACGGGTTATATGAGTATACGGTAATGTCATTTGGACTGACTAACGCCCCTGCCTATTTCATGAGCATGGTGAACAAGGTGTTCATGGAATATTTGGATAAGTTTGTTGTGGTGTTCATTGATGATATAATGGTATACTCGAAGAATGAAGAGGAGCACGAAGAGCATTTGCGTTTAGTCGTCGAGAAACTCATGGAACATCAGTTGTATGCCAAGTTCAGCAAATGTGAGTTTTGGTTGAAAGAAGTTGGATTCCTTGGACATGTTATATCGGGAGAAGGTATAGCGGTAGACCCCACCAAGGTTCAGTCAGTCACTGAATGGTTGGCACCCACTTCAGTTAGCGAGATCCACAGATTTCTTGGACTCGCAGGATACTACCGGAGATTCATTGAGAATTTTTCCAAGATTGCGAAGCCAATGACAGAGCTATTGAAGAAGGATACCAAATTTAAATGGACGGAAGATTGTGAAGCGAGTTTTCACGAGTTAAAGAAACGTCTGACCACAGCCCCAATACTAATTCTGCCGGATATACGCAAGGATTTCCAAGTGTATTGCGACGCCTCTCACTTAGGACTTGGAGGGGTACTGATGCATGACGGAAAAGTTGTTTCGTATGCCTCGCGACAATGGAAACCGCATGAGTTAAATTATGCCACGCATGACTTGGAATTGGCTTCTGTAGTGCATGCGTTGAAATCTTGGAGACATTATCTTATTGGAAACCATTGCGATGTGTACACTGACCATAAGTGTTTGAAGTACATTTTCACATAGAAGGAGATGAACCTTAGGTAGAGGAGATGGTTGGAGCTGATAAAGGATTACGACATGAAGCCTCACTATCATCTAGGCAAGGCCAACGTCGTAGCAGATGCTTTGGGCCGGAAGAGCTATGCCAACACACTCATAAGCATAGGATTTCCAAAGGAGTTGGCAGAGGATCTCAGGGAACTTCGATTGGAGATTGTCGCTAGAGGTTTTGTTGCAACAATGGAAGTTCAATCTACATTGTTAGGAAAGATTCGAGAAGCTCAGAAGAATGACAAAGAGATCGCTGAGATAAAAGAGAGAATGAGAAAAGGAAAGGCCAAAGGTTTTTGTGAGGATGAACACGACACCTTGTGGTTTGAGGACCGAGTTTATGTGCCCAATAACACAGAGATCAGGAAGTTAATACTTTAGGAGGCTCATGACTCACCATACTCGATACACCCCAGAAACACAAGATGTATGTGGATTTAAAGGAGCATTTCTGGTGGACTGGTATGAAGGAGGATATTGCCAAGTATGTAGCCGTATGTGATGTATGTCAGAGAGTGAACGCAGAACATCAAAAGCCAGCTGGATTGTTACAACCTATGTCGATACCCGAATGGAAGTGGGATAAACTTGGCATGGATTTCATCACCGGATTGCCCATGACCAAATCAGGATATGATTCTATATGGGTAGTAGTTGATCGCTTGACCAAAGTAGCTCACTTTATCCTAGTGAAAACCACCTGTACAAGTGCCAAGCTGGCAAAGATATACATGACCAGGATCATATGTTTGCATGGAGTTCCGAGGACAATTGTATCAGATAGAGGAACCAGTTTACCTCAAAGTTTTGGAATCAGTTGCATGAAACTTTGGGAACCAGACTGGAGTTCAGTACAGCTTTTCACCTGCAAATAGATGGACAGACCGAGAGAGTCAACCAGATTCTGGAGGATATGCTGAGAGCTTGTGCACTAGATTATGGATCTAGTTGGGATGACAACTTGCCTACGCAGAGTTCTCATAGAACAACAGTTACCAGGCCGGTTTGAAGATGGCACCTTTCGAAGCCTTGTACGGAAGAAGGTGCAGGACACCGTTTGTTGTGGGACAAAGTCGGAGACCGTCAGTTGTTTGGACCAGATTTGATTAAGGAATTAGAAGAGAAGGTTAAATTGATTAGAGATAGACTGAAGATAGCTCAGTCCCGACATAAGAGTTATGCAGATTCAAAATGCAAGGAGGTAGTCTATGAAATCGAAGACAGAGTATATCTTCGGGTATCACCACTCCGAGGAGTTAAGCATTTTGGAGTTAAGGGAAAGTTAGCGCCACGCTTTGGGGGACCATACAAAGTTTTCGAACGTATGGGGGAAGTTGCTTATAAGTTGGAACTACCCGAAGGATTGTCAGGAGTTCACGATGTGTTCCACGTTTCTCAGTTGAACAAGTGCTACACAGAGATGGCTGACATTCCTCTGAGTGATACAGTACCATTGGAAGCAATCCAGTTGGACAATGATTTGACCTATGAGGAGAAGCCAGTCAGGATTCTCGAGTTTGCCAGCCGAATTACGCACAACAAGGTTATTAAGTTTTGCAAAGTTCAGTGGAGCCACCATACCGAGGACGAAGCCACCTGGGAACGAGAGGATGATCATCGCAAAGACCACCCACACCTATTTTCTAGCCAACCCGAATCTCGAGGGCGAGATTCATCTTAAGGGGGTAGGTTTGTAACATCCCAAATTTTCAATTTGGAATATTATACATTAGATCATCATTGCATATCATATATTATTGCATTTTTGGCTTGATCCTAGAAATTCTACGCAACTCAAGGACTTACAGAGAGAGTTGGGGATTTCATTATTTTCATATTCGAGTTTTCTTGAATTTTGAAAAGAGGATCGTTTGATTTTAATTATTTTCTCTTCGATTATTTCCTTCATAAAAATAAAAGAGAGAGGATAACATGACTTCCTCAAAATTGAGAAATGTCGAAGGTTTAATATTAAAATCAAATAAGATTTTTATTTGGAGCTTTATTGCTATTTTATTTGAATTAGGAAAAATATGCATTTCTCAAAAATGCATTTTAGGCCCAAATAAATGTTCACCTTGTCCGGCTTATTTTTAGAGGATGGGGAAAATTTATATCGGAATTTTTGGAGTCCGTTTAGTATTTCTTTTCTTTCTTTTTCTGCGTGTCGGATTTATTAAAAAAAAGTGAACCGACTCCGGGCCATACCCGAGCGGGACTCCGCCCGAGGGGCCTTTATAAGTCGCGACGCCCCAGCCGCCGAAGCCTAGCCCGAGCCGCTGCAGCCCACTGCTACGTCTTGAGCTTGCATTGGTTTTCCCCGAAGAGGAAGGGATGATGCAGCAGAGTAGCATAAGTATTTCCCTCAGTTTTTGAGAACCAAGGTATCAATCCAGTAGGAGGCCACGCTCAAGTCCCTCGTACCTGCACAAAACGATAGCTACTCGCAACCAACGCGATTAGGGGTTGTCAATCCCTTCAGGTCACTTACGAGAGTGAGATCTGATAGATATAATATTTTTGGTATTTTTGGTATAAATATGCAAAGTAAAAAGCAAAAGCAAAGTAAAAGGCAAAGCAAGATTAAAGTGATGGAGATTGATATGATGAGAATAGACCCAGGGGCCATAGGTTTCACTAGCGGCTTCTCTCAAGAGCATAAGTATTCTACGGGGGTGAGCAAATTACTGTTGAGCAATTGACAAAATTGAGCATAGTTATGAGAATATCTAGGCATGATTATGTATATAGGCATCACGTCTGTGACAAGTAAACCGAAACGATTCTGCATCTACTACTATTACTCCACTCATCGACCGCTATCCAGCATGCATCTAGAGTATTAAGTTAAAAACAGAGTAACGCCTTAAGCAAGATGACATGATGTAGAGAGATAAATTCATGCAATATGAAATAAACCCCATCTTGTTATCCTCGATGGCAACAATGCAATACGTGCCTTGCTTCCCCTTCTGTCACTGGGAAAGGACACCGCAAGATCGAACCCAAAGCTAAGCACTTCTCCCATGGCAAGAACTACCAATCTAGTTGGCCAAACCAAACGGATAATTCGAAGAGACTTGCAAAGATAACTAATCATACATAAAAGAACTCAGAGAAGATTCAAATATTATTCATAGATAGACTTGATCATAAACCCACAATTCATCGATCTCAACAAACACACCACAAAAAGAAGATTACATAGAATAGATCTCCACAAGAGAGGGGGAGAACTTTGTATTGAGATTCAAAGAGAGAGAAGAAGCCATCTAGCTACTAACTATGGACCCGAAGGTCTGAGGTAAACTACTCACACATCATTAGAGGGGCTAGGATGATGTAGAAGCCCTCCGTGATGACGGCCCTCTTCTGGCGGAGCTCCGGAACAGGGCCCAAGATGGGATCTCGTGGATATAGAAAGTTGCGGCGGTGGAATTAGGTTTTTTGGCTCTTGTTTTGATCGTTTGGGGGTACGTAGGTATATATAGCAGGAAGGAGTACGTCGGTGGAGCATCGAGGGGCCCACGAGGCAGGGGGCGTGCCCCCACCCTCGTGACCTCCTCTTGACTCCTTGGAGTAGGGTCCAAGTCTCCGGGATCACGTTCGGTGAGAAAATCACGTTCCTGAAGATTTTATTCCGTTTGGACTCCGTTTGATATTCCGTTTCTCCAAAACACCGAAATAGGCAAAAAACAGCAATTCTGGGCTGGGCCTCCGGTTAATAGGTTAGTCCCAAAAATAATATAAAAGTGGAAAATAAAGCCCAATATAGTCCAAAACAATATATAATATAGCATGGAGCAATCAAAAATTATAGATACGTTGGATACGTATCACCCACCTCCGCCTAATCCTAACCCTAGCCTGCCGCCGCAGCGTGCCGCAGCCACCGCCGCCTACCCGCCGCCCCACGCCGCCTCACCGGAGCCGCCCGCCGCCGCCGCCGCCCTCGCTGGACTTGCCGGTGGTAGCCGCCGCCGCCGGTTTTCTTCGGAAAACCGTACGGTTTTTTTAAGACCGCGGTTTTTTATTTAGATCGGTTTATTTTTTTCTTGGTTTAGTTATTTAGCGAACGCCCATTTTTATGTTCGTTTTAACGAACAGTTTTCACCGTTTAGCCGCAGACAGCGAACGTTCATTCGTTAGCCTATTCGTCAGTTTTTCTTTTCCTCGGATTTTTCCACGATTATTTTCGATCGTGATTTCTGATCCGATTTTCGTTTTAGTATAAATTTTCGCTCGTTTATCGGAATCGGGCGATTCAAGCGCCTAGAGTTTCGTCTCGAAACCCTCTTTCTGTTTAACCAACTTGAACAAGATTTTGATATAGTAAAATTTGGCTTTAGTCCAGATTAGTAATCGGATCTTGCTTCTTTCGCAGTTTGAGTTTCGTTGCTCCGTTTGATTTGATTCTTTTCGGAAACCCGAGTTCTTAAGTTGAACTTTTTGGTTAGATCTCTTATTTGAGTTTTACCCATGCCCTTGTTTGATTGCTTATTGTATGCTTGATTGTTTGCGATAGAACACCCGGAGTGCGAAGCGTGCTACTACGAGCCTGTAGGTTTTGCGGATCATCAGCAAGGCAAGTAACACTTTGATCATACCCCTTATCACCTAGTTTTTACGCATTAGTTTCAACCCTCAAACATTTCATGGTTAGAACTTGATAACATATGGGATTGGGAAGTAGTTGATGAGGTAGAACCTATTGCCCTGTTATTATCAAACCGCTGGGAGTTACTTCTACATATTGCTTATATTGCAATGCTATGCTCGTAGACGTGGATTGGGTCCGAGTGAACCCATGACAGATGTGAGATTGTTCATTAATGGTTCAACTTAAGGTGGCAACTTTAATACACATCTGGGTGGATTACTTGCCGGGCACCTGGAGAATCTAGTGTTGTCCTAGGATATCCCGGAGTACCCGTGTGATAATCCTATGGTCCGCCACCCAGGCTCAAAGGGGACAGAGATATTTCATGCTAGAAACTTCCGTGTGCAACCACAAGCTATTATGGGCTCTAGCATAGTTGAGTAAGTTGCATGAAGCTCTTGAAGAGGTAGACTAGCAGGTAGTGGGTTGTAGGTGGTATAGTCTATCCGGAGTAGAGAGTTAATGCTTCTGAAAGACTGTGTCTTGGTCATCCGTTTCTCAAACACCATGTAGTGCGAGAAATCCAACGGAGGAGATCGAGTCTTGTGGGGAAAAGTGCGCAAACCTATGCAGAGTGTACAAACTAATCATGGTTAGGCATGTCCCCGGTTATGGACATCTTGAGTATCTAGTACTTGGGTTATCATATGTATGTCATCACTCTAAATTAATATTGTTGGGTTGATAATTACTTTTAATTGGGATTGAGTTGGAGGAACCTTCTCAATGATGTTTCAACTACCATGATAGTTAAATAAAATCTATTCCTTTGTTGTAGGGAAAAATTGGCTTTTCGCAAAAACTTTAACCGTAGAGCTTTCCACCAGCCAAATATGCATATAGTGATAGCATTATTCTGTTCTTGCTCTACTGTGTTATATTGCCAGCATATTCCATGTGCTGACCTGTTTTCGGGCTGCAATGTATTATGTTGCAGACTTCTCAGACGAGGAGTAAGGTTCGTTAGGTCGTTGCCGTGCAACTCAGCTATGTCGTTGGAGTTGATGGACTCACTTTATCTTCCAAGCCTTCCGCTGTTACCGTATTAGATGGCCTTAAGTCGTATTTATTGTAATAAGTTCTCTTTTGAGACATTCGATGTAATAAGTGTGTGATTGCTACTCTGTTATAAATCCTTCTAGTACTGTGTGTGTCAGCATTACCGATCCAGGGATGACACTAAAGCACAGAGACTTGACCGTTTGAGGTCGGGTCGCTACACAAAAAATCCTATAAATATAGAAACCCCCAGAAATAAACCTAGATAGGGAGTTCCACCGCCGCAAGCCTTTGTAGCCACGAAAAACCAGTTGGGACCCTGTTCCGGCACCCTGCCAGAGGGAGGAATCATCACCGGTGGCCATCTTCATCATCCCGGCGCTCTCCATGACGAGGAGGGAGTAGTTCACCCTCAGGGCTGAGGGTATGTACTTGTAGTTATGTGTTTGATCTCTCTCTCTCTTGTGTTCTTGATTTGGCATGATCTTGATGTACCGTGAGCTTTGCTATTATAGTTGGATCTTATGATGTTTCTCCCCTTCTACCTTCTTGTGATGGATTGAGTAGTAAAATTTCTATGCTTGTAGATCATGAAAAGAATGCTTTATGTGATGATTATATTGTTGAATTCATTCATGATGCAACTGAAAATTATTATGAGAGAGGAACATATTGTGGGAGTCCTGGATTAGGGGGTATCCGGACAGCCGGATTATATCCTTTGGCCGGACTGTTGGACTATGAAGGTACAAGATTGAAGACTTCGTCCCGTGTCCGGATGGGAATCTCCTTGGCATGGAAGGCAAGCTTGGCAATACGGATATGTAGATCTCCTTCCTTGTAACCGACTCTGTGTAACCCTAGCCCCCTCCGGTGTCTATATAAACCGGAGGGTTTAGTCCGTATGACCAACAACAACAATCATACCATAGGCTAGCTTCTAGGGTTTAGCCTCTTCGATCTCATGGTAGATCAACTCTTGTAATACTCATATCATCAAGATCAATCAAGCAGGAGTAGGATTTTACCTCCATCGAGAGGGCCCGAACCTGGGTAAAAACATCGCGTCACCCGTCTCCTGTTACCATCCGCCTAGACACACAGTTCGGGACCCCCCACCCGAGATCCGCCGGTTTTGACACCGACATTGGTGCTTTCATTGAGAGTTCCTCTGTGTCATCATCATTAGGCTTGATGGCTCCTTCGATGCAGTCCAGGGTGAGACTTTTCTCCCCGGACAGATCTTTGTATTCGGCGGCTTCACACTGCGGGCCAACTCGCTTGGCCATCTGGAGCAGATCGAGAGTTACGCCCCTGGCCACTAGGTCGAGTTTGGAAGCTTAAACTACACGGCCGACATCCTCGGAGACTTGATCTTTGACGGATTCGAGCCCCTGCCGAGTGCGCTGCACGGTCACGATGAGCATGATTTAACTCTACCATCGGACGGTGTTCAGGAGAGCGCACCGGCAACCGCTTCGACCCTCAATTCGGGGCCAATTGCGCCATCCATGGACGGATGGATAGACCCCACCATGGAGGCCCCATTCTCAGCGGCGATCGAGCCAAGTATCGACCTTACCCTTCACGAGAGCCGTGACGCCAAATTGCCGGATTCTTCCCCGGCCACGGACTCCGAACCGCCTGCGCCCGTGCCTATCGAATCCGACTGGGCGCCGGTCATGGAGTTCACCTCCATGGATATCTTTCAGCACTCACCCTTCAGCGACATACTGAACTCATTAAGGTCTCTCTCCTTGTCAGGAGAGTTCTGGCCGAACTATGTCCGACATGATTGGGAGGCGGATGATGAAGAAATTCGCCGCCCACCCACCACCCACTCAATAGCCATTGTCAACGATTTGACCGAGACACTCGACTTCGACTCCGAAGACATCGACGGTATGATATATATATATATGGTAGACACACCCAAAGAAGGCAATGGCGACGGGACAGCGGAGGATGACCCCTTCAAGAAGCAACCCAAGCACCGACATCAGCGACGCCGCTCTAAGTCTCGCCAAGGCAAAAGCGGTGATACCGGCACAGGAGATAATAGCACTCCGGACAATGCCAAAGATGACGACAATCCCCTCCAGCAAGATTTAAAGCAGGAGGATGGAGAAGCCAACCCTCCCGAGAGAGCGGCAGATGGAGAGGCGGAGGATGATAATTACATGCCTCCCTCCGAAGATGAGGCAAGCCTCGACGATGATGAATTTGTCGTACCTGAGGATCCCATCGAGCAAGAGCGCTTCAAGCGCCGGCTTATAGCCATGGCAAATAGCCTTAAGAAAAAGCAGTAGTAGCTTCGAGCTGGTCAAGATTTGCTAGCTGACAGATGGACTGAAGTCCTTGCGGCCGAGGAATATGAACTCGAACGCCCCTCCAAGAGTTACCCAAAGCGCAGGTTGCTACCCCGACTGGAGGAGGAAGCATTAAAACCTACATCTCCAGCGTATGACGGGGCTGATCGGCCACATCGTGGCCGCGACAGAGAGGCATTTCAAACAAAAGCTCAGCCCGCACCCCGACGCCACTCAAATAAAAATGTCAAGGCACGGGGAAACACGCTAGACCTGCGAGGCGTATTGGAGGACAAAGCAAAACATGCAAGATCAATCTACGGATCACGAGGGCGCGCCACTACGCGAGACAATAACCGTCATGCCGGATACAGTAAAAGTAAATCCGGCCGGGCCGAACACAGCAGACAAGACTCATTTGAGCTACGTCGCGATATAGCCCAGTACAGAGGCGCCGCACACCCCCTATGCTTCACGGACGAAGTAATGGATCACCAAATCCCAGAGGGTTTCAAACCCGTAAATATCGAATCATACAACGGTACAACAGATCCTGCGGTATGGATCGAGGACTTCCTCCTGCACATCCACATGGCCCGCGGTGACGATCTACACGCCATCAAATACCTCACACTAAAACTCAAAGGACCAGCTCGGCACTGGCTCAAAAGCCTGCCAGCAGAATCCATTGGCTATTGGGAAGATTTGGAAGCCGCATTCCTCGACAACTTCCAGGGAACTTATGTGCGACCACCAGATGCCAATGACTTGAGCCACATAATTTAGCAGCCAGAGGAATCGGCCAGGCAATTCTGGACACGGTTCCTGACAAAGAAAAATCAAATCGTCGACTGTCCGGATGCAGAGGCCCTAGCAAATTTTAAGCACAACATCCGCGATGAGTGGCTCGCTCGGCACCTTGGCCAGGAAAAGCCGAAATCTATGGCAGCCCTCACGACACTCATGACCCGCTTTTGCGTGGGAGAGGACAGCTGACTGGCTCGCAGCAATAACATATCAAAGAACCATGATACTTCAGATACCAAGGATAGCAATGGCAGGTCACGTCGCAACAAACACAAGCGCCGCATCAACATCAACAATACCGAGGATACGACAGTCAATGCCGGATTTAGAGGCTCTAAACCCGGTCAGTGGAAAAAGCCATTCAAAAGAAGCACTCCGGGCCCGTCCAGTTTGGACCGTATACTCGATCGCTCGTGTCAAATACACGGCACCACCGACAAGCCAGTCAACCACACCAACAGGGAATGTTGGGTGTTCAAGCAGGCTGGCAAGTTAAATGCCGAAAACAAAGATAAGGGGTTACATAGCGATGATGAGGAGGAGCCCCGGCCGCCGAACACCGGAGGACATAAGAGGTCCCCCCCCCCACAAGTGTGGATGGTGAAACATGATATACGCAACCCACATCCCTAAGAGGCAGCGGAAGCGTGCGCTAAGAGACGTATATGCGTTGGAGCCAGTCGCCCCAAAGTTCAACCCATGGTCCTCCTGTCCGATCACCTTCGATCGCAGGGACCACCCCACTAGTATCCGTCATGGCAGATTCGCCACACTGGTCCTAGACCCAATCATTGAAGGATTTCACCTCACTTGACTCCTTATGGACGGCGGCAGCAGCCTGAACCTGCTTTATCAGGACACAGTACGCAAAATGGGTATAGACCCCTCAAGGATCAAACCCACAAAAACGACCTTCAAAGGCGTCATACCAGGTGTAGAGGCCCATTGCATAGGCTCAGTCACACTGGAAGTGGTCTTCGGATCCCCAGATACCTTCCGAAGCGAGGAGTTAATCTTCGATTTAGTCCCGTTCCGCAGTGGCTATCATGCACTGCTCGGGCGAACCGCATTTGCGAGATTCAATGCGGTACCGCATTATGCATACCTCAAGCTAAAGATGCCAGGACCTCGGGGGGTCATCACAGTCAATGGAAACACAGAGCGCTCTCTCCGAATGGAGGAGCACACTGCAGCCCTCGCAGCAGAAGCACAAAGCAGCCTCTTCAGGCAATCCACCAGTTCGGTGATTAAACACCCGGACACCGTCAAGTGCGCCTGGAGTAATCTGCAACAAGACCGCCTGGCACGTTCCGAGCTCGCATAGCAATGCGGCCCCCACCCTAGTCCCAGCCAAAGGGCGAAATCCGTGCCATGCGTACATGGGCATGGGTGGGGGGCACGACCATGTCATGCCCCAAAACGCGGCTCAACCGCACTTTACTCTCTTTCGGGACTTTACTCTCTGGAAACCCCGTCCGGCAGTACGATTGCCGGACACACAATACAACAACCAAGGAGGAAGAAAGCTACGTCGCACCATGGAACTCCCAGGTGGTCTCTGATAATGAGTGAAATACCTGCTTTAAATACCATTCCTCAGCTTGCCCTTGGAGGGGACATGTCAAATAGTCCTACTTTTTGCTTATCGCACTACTTGTATCATTCTGCTTCGACGCACCTTTTTGAATAAACAATGCATAGCACTAGACTATTACCGCATTCTCTATTATTTATATATATGTTCATTCATGACATTCAGCACCTGTACACTCTAGTACGGCCAATACGCCAGGGGCTTAAGCGTACCCCATAATACAACGTGAGAAGTCCGAACACTTTCGACAGTGCGGCACCCCGAACTTATAGCATTATATGCATCAGCTCCGAATCATGTCCTAGTCAATAGTTGGGTTTGACCAGCTCCCATGTTTTGGTACCTTACGTTCCGCTATATCGGCTAAGGTAGAACTGGGAGAACTACTGCGATTGTGCCCCGGTTTATCTGGGCAAGCACCTCAGTAGAGAAAGCTAAAACTGACTGTCATGATAAGGCGAGAGCTGGTCCCTGTTCGAGAGGTCTCGAGTCCCTAAAGACTTATGCCGCTTAGGGCGAGGAGTCAGCTTTGTCCAGCTTAGGCATGTATAGCGCCCCGAATTCGGCCTTCCAAATACTAGGGGCTTCGCCAAAATTTAAAATTGTAGAGTTCTATGGCTAAGTGAGAGTGATAAAGCATTATAGTCCGATTGCCTTGTTCGTTGTGCTGAGCACCTCCCTCGAAGGATCCAACAATGGGAAACGGAGTGCTCAGATTTGTCCCGAACACCCCAGCACTCGTGGCATGGGGGCAGAAGCCAACGACTGGCCATCTCTCAGATTTGATAAACAGATGCACAGAAGGTAATATTTTAAATTCAAACAAGCATTGCATAGTGCACATGAACAAATTTTCATAATACAGGATCACATGAGCAAGTTCATTCAAAAATTACATCCTTCGCACACTCGTCCGCCACAAGACGGGCACCCTTCAGGACACCCTCATAATACATTTCAGGGTGGCGATGCTCCTTTCCCTGCGGTGGCCCCTCCTTCACTAGCTTCTCGGCGTCCATCTTGGCCCAATGCACCTTCGCATGGGCAAAAGCCCGGTGTGCACCTTCGATGCAGACGGACCGCTTTATGACTTCCAGCCGTGGGCAGGCATCCACAAGCCGCCTCACCTGGCTGAAGTAGCTATTGGGAAGGGAGTCGCCAGGCCACATCCGGACTATAAGGCCCCTCATGGCCTGTTCGGCCGCCTTGTGCAGCTCGACCAGTTGCTTCAGCTGGTCGCTCACAGGCATCGGGTGTTCGGTCCCAGTATACTGAGACCAGAACAACTCCTCCATCGAGCTTCCCTCCTCGGCCTGGTAGTACTTTGCGGCATCCGGCACGCTGCGGGGCAAATCTGCGAATGCTCCTGGAGAGCTTCGGACTCGGGTAAGTAACAAGTAATTTACTTTCATATGCTTGCTTTGCATAATGAATGCCTTACCTGCCGCTATCTTCCTCACCGTCTCAATTTCTTGGAGGGCCTTTTGGGCTTCAGCCTTGGCATGCTTTGTGCTCTCGATGGTCGCGGCAAGCTTGGACTCTCACGTCTTCGAGTCAAGCTCCAAACTCTCGTGCTTCTTCACGAGAGCCTGGAGCTCCTGCTGCACCTCGCCCACCCGTGCCTCCTGTTTCTCCCACTCGGCGCGCTCCTTGGCCGCTTTGTTTTCGGCCTCGGACAATGCTTGCTTCAGGGTCACCACTTCGGTCGTGGCCCCTGGCACATCCATGGTGATCCTATCATTTTGCCACCACATCTTTTATATATTTATATATATATATACAAGGTATTACTTACCTTTGTTCTCCTCGAACTGCCTCTTGGCAAGGCCGAGCTCTTTCTCGGACCACTCGAGGTTCTGCTTCAGTGCGGCGACCTCCGCAGTCAGTGCGGCAGAGGTCAGCAGCGAAGCCTGCATACGCATACAGACATACTTATATTAGACTCTTGCAGATATTATTTGATCCTCTATTCAGTTTTTCTTTGTGAACACCAAACAGAGCATCAGGGGCTACTGTCTATGCGGTAATATTTTCCTATATTTTAAATACTTACCTCAAAGCCTGTTAGAAGGCTGGCACAGGCTTTAGTCAGTCCGCTCTTGGCGGACTGAACCTTCTTGATCACCGCACTCATAATAGTGCGGTGCTCTTTGTCGATGGAAGCACCGTGAAGCGCTCCCAGCAGGTTGTCCGGTGCCTCTGGATGGACAAAGGTCACCGGCACGGGCGGCTTGCCCCTCTTGGAAGGGGGCCGCCTGCCGGAGTCCGGGACCACTGGAGGTTCCGGCGTGGTGTTCGGCTGAGGGCCGAACTTGGAGCCCTTGGGAGTCTTGCTCCCTTTGCGCCTGGAGTCCGGAAGGTCGCCTTGAGGCGCCTCCATGACTATCTCCCCCCGGCTCGGTGCCCCTTGAGACAATACCTCGATATTGTCCGTAGGGCGAGGAGAGGAGGCGGTTTGAAGTGATTCGCTATTCATGTCTGACGAGTCCAAGGAACCGTACGACGAGGATACGTCGATACAGGCTCGGGGCGGACTGCATAATCATATTCGACGTTAGGAGAAGCAGTGCAACAAAAGTATGCTATGAGTTACTCTGGTATCCGAATACTTACGACTTCGCCAGGGGCTTGGCCGTGAGTAACCACTCGCCTTCGCTGTCGGCGGCAATGGTGGAACAGTCCGGAAGGAGAGTCCTTCCCTTCTTGGACCCTCCGGCCTCCCCGGTTGGGGCGGCCTTCCTTTTCTTGTCTCCCCGGCTGGAGGGGGAGAATCTTCATCTTCCTCCTCCTTGTTTTCATGGGAGGAGTGTGTCTCGGAGTTATCGGACGATGAGTCCGATACCACCTGGCGTCGGGAACTCTTTCGGGTTCTCGTGGCCTTCTTCTTGATCTTCTTCTCCGGCACGTCATAAGGAGCCGGGGTCCGCATCTCCGTCAGGAGAGCATCTGCAGGGTCTTCGGGGAGAGGGACCGGGCAGTCAATCTGCTCCGATGTCTCCACCCAGTCATGTCAAAGGCATGGGAGCTCAGATCCCGCACATGGTTAAACTATGGAAAATAAATACCCTATGAGATGTACAGAACTTCCCGGATTCGCAGGGCACGTCGCACTTAGCCTGTGGTCCTCAGTAAGGGGAGGGGGGACCTCGGCGCCCTTGAACAGCACCTTCCAGACGTCCTTATGCGTCATGTAGAAGAGCTCATGTAGAGTCTGATGCTGGGCCGGGTTGAACTCCTATAAGTTGAAAGCCCGTTGTTGACACGGGAGGATCCGGCGGAAGAGCGTGACTTGGACTATGTTGACAAGCTTGAGTTTCTTGCCTATCATGTTCCGGATACACTTCTGGAGTCCGTCCAGCTCCACCGATGAGCCCTAGGACATGCCCTTCTCCTTCCAGGAAGTGAGCCGCGTGGGGATTCCAGATCGAAACTCGGGGGCCGCCACCCAGTTGGTGTCGTGCGGCTCGGTGATGTAGAACCACCCCGATTGCCACCCCTTTATGGTCTCCACGTAGGAGCCCTCGAGCCATGTAACATTGGGCATTTTTCCCACCATGGCTCTGCCGCATTCCGCTTGTTGGCCGCCTACTACCTTCGGTTTGACATTGAAGGTCTACAGCTAAAGGCCAAAGTGGGGCCTACGCGGAGGAAAGCCTCGCACATGACGATGAACGCCGAGATGTTGAGGATGAAATTCGGAGCTAGATCATGGAAGTCCAGCCCATAATAGAACATAAGGCCGCGGACGAATGGATGGAGGGGAAACCCCAGTCTGTGGACGAAGTGGGTGAGGAAATCCACCCTTTCATGAGGTTCCGGGGTAGGGACGATCTGCCCCGCGGCTGGCAGCCGGTGCACAATATCCGCGGCTAAGTATCCGGCCCCGCGAAGCTTTTTGATGTCTCCCTCCGTAATGGAGGAGACCATCCACTTGCCTCCCGCTCCGGACATGTTTGGAGAGGGTTGAGGAGAAGGATGTGGACTCGAGCGCTGGAGCTCAAGCGCACGAGAATGGATGAGCAAGGAGGAAGAAGGCGTGGGTAGAAAAAGGTGAACCCTTATCCCTTTATAAGGGCGGACTAAACTATGCGCCCCCACCAGCCTGGTAAAACTAGCTTATCCCCCAAGCGCCGTAATTGATGGCACAGTTGGGTTACCCACGTCCGTATTGATGGGAATCCCGTAATAAGGGGACACGATCTCTGCTTCGACAAGATGTGCTAAGGAAACCACCTCGCGAAACACGCTGAGGTTGGTTGTGAAAAACAATTCGAATGGTGACCTCACTGTGGTGTGATGTCACACTGCAGAATTCGTCGGCAGATTAGATTTGTGAAAATATTATTCTCTCTATGGTTGTGTGTGGAACTTGTTTTGCAGAGCCGGACACGATCCTCGTGTTCAAAATCTTCTAATAAGTATTCGAAGGAGGAACCCGCCTTGCAATGCCGAAGACAATCTGCACGCCGGACCCATCATCATTGAAGCCTGGTTCAGGGGCTACTGAGGGAGACCTGGATTAGGGGGTATCCAGACAGCCGGATTATATCCTTTGGCCGGACTGTTGGACTATGAAGATACAAGATTGAAGACTTTGTCCCATGTCCGGATGGGACTCTCCTTGGCGTGGAAGGCAAGCTTGGTAATACAGATATGTAGATCTCCTTCCTTGTAACCGACTCTGTGTAACCCTAGCCCCCTCCGGTGTCTATATAAACCGGAGGGTTTAGTCCATAGGACCAACAACAACAATCATACCATAGGCTAGCTTCTAGGTTTTAGCCTCTTCGATCTCATGGTAGATCAACTCTTGTAATACTCATATCATCAAGATCAATCAAGCAGGAGTAGGGTTTTACCTCCATCGAGAGGGCCCGAATGTTGGGGAACATAGTAATTTCAAAATTTCCTATGCACACGCAAGATCATGGTGATGCATAACAACGAGAGGGGAGAGTGTGATCTACGTACCCTTGTAGACCGACAGTGGAAGCGTTATGACAACGCGGTTGATGTAGTCATACGTCTTCACGGCCCGACCGATCAAGCACCGAAACTAAGGCACCTCCGAGTTCTAGCACACGTTCAGCTTGAAAACGATCCTCGGACTCCGATCCAGCAAAGCGTCGGGGAAGAGTTCTGTCAGCACGACGGCATGGTGACGATCTTGATGTACTACCGTCGCAGGGCTTCGCCTAAGCACCGCTACAATATTATCGAGGATTATGGTGGAAGGGGGCACCGCACACGGCTAAGAATATGATCACGTGGATCAACTTGTGTGTCTAGGGGTGCCCCTGCCCCCGTATATAAAGGATCAAGGGGAGGAGGCCAGCCGGCCCCTATGGCGCACCAAGTAGGAGTCCTCCTCCTAGTAGGAGTCCTAGGAGGAGGACTCCTACTAGGAGGGGGAAAGAAGTGGGGAGGGAGAAGGAAAGGGGGGCGCCGCCCCCCTCTCCTAGTCCAATTCGGACCAGGGGGGAGGAGGCGCGCGGCCCACCTTTGGATGCCCCTCTCTCTCTCCATTAAGGCCCATATGGCCCATTACTTCTCCCGGGGGGTTCCGGTAACCCTCCGGCTCTACGGTTTTCTCCGAAATCACCCGGAACACTTCCGGTGTCCGAATATAGCCGTCCAATATATCAATCTTTATGTCTCGACCATTTCGAGACTCCTCGTCATGTCCGTGATCACATCCGGGACTCCGAACTAACTTCGGTACATCAAAACTCATAAACTCATAATATAACTGTCATCGAAACCTTAAGTGTGCGGACCCTACGGGTTCGAGAACAATGTAGACATGACCGAGACACGTCTCCGGTCAATAACCAATAGCGGAACCTGGATGCTCATATTGGCTCCTACATATTCTACGAAGATCTTTATTGGTCAGACCGCATAACAACATACGTTGTTCCCTTTGTCATCGGTATGTTACTTGCCCGAGATTCGATCGTCGGTATCATAATACCTAGTTCAATCTTCTTACCGGCAAGTCTCTTTACTCGTTTCGTAATATATCATCTCGCAACTAACTCATTAGTTGCAATGCTTGCAAGGCTTATGTGATGTGCATTACCGAGAGGGCCCAGAGATACCTCTCCGACAATCGGAGTGACAAATCCTAATCTCGAAATACGCCAACCCAACATGTACCTTTGGAGACACCTGTAGAGCTCCTTTATAATCACCCAGTTACGTTGTGACGTTTGGTAGCACACAAAGTGTTCCTCCGGCAAACGGGAGTTGCATAATCTCATAGTCATAGGAACATGTATAAGTCATGAAGAAAGCAATAGCAACATACTAAATGATCGGGTGTTAAGCTAATGGAATGGGTCATGTCAATCACATCATTCTCCTAATGATGTGATCCCGTTAATCAAATGACAACTCTTTTTGTTTATGGTTAGGAAACATAACCATCTTCGATTAACGAGCTAGTCAAGTAGAGGCATACTAGTGACACTCTGTTTTTCTATGTATTCACACATGTATTATGTTTTCGGTTAATACAATTCTAGCATGAATAATAAACATTTATCATGATATAAGGAAATAAATAACATCGTGTCCCCCGTCTCCTGTTACCATCTGCCTAGACGCACAGTTTGGGACCCCCTACCCGAGATCCGCCGGTTTTGACACCGACACATATGCTTTTACATATTGCAATAATTTCAAGTTTCCTCTCTATGTGTTAATTTTTTTGAAGTTGCACTTGTTTTGCCTTTCTATGCAAGTTGATTCTTGTTCCCATAAGTTGTTTGCTCACAAAATCCCTATGCATAGGAAGTGGGTTAGACATAAATGTGCTAGTCATATTCTTCATGATGCTCCCATTATGTTTCAATTCCTATCTTTTATGTGAGCATCATTGAAATTATCATGCCTAGCTAAAAAGGCATTAAAGAAAAGCGCTTGTTGGGAGACAACCCAACATTTATACCTACTGTTTTGGTGTGTTCACATGATTATGCTACTGTAGTAATCATGTTTTATAGCTTTTGTTTCAATAAAGTGCCGAGCAAGACCTTTGGGATGATTATGGTGATAGTTGATTTGATCTTGGTGAAAAACAGAAAGTTTTGCGCTCAGGAAAACAATTCTCATTTTTAACATAATTGAGATAAAAAACTGATCCTTTTTGCAGAAGATTTATATACAAATTTCCCAGGTTTTCCTATTTTTTTCAAAAAAATTGGAGTTACAGAAGTATTCGAGAGTTACAGATTTCTACAAACTGTTTTGTTTTTGACAGATTCTGTTTTCATTGTGTTGTTTATTTATTTTGATGAGTCTATGAGTAGTATTGGAGGGAATGAACCATGGAGAAGTTGGAATACAGTAGATATAACACCAATATAAATTTAGAATGAGTTCACAACAGTACAAAGTGGTGATTTATTTTCTTATACTAACGGAGCTTACGAGATTTTCTGTTGAGTTTTGTGTTGTGAAGTTTTCAAGTTTTGAGTGAAGTTTCGATGGACTATGGAATAAGGAGCGGCAAGACCCTACGCTTGGGGATTCCCAAGGCACCCCAAGGTAATATTCAAGGACAACCAAGATCCTAAGCTCGGGGATGCCCTGGATGGCATCCCCTCTTTCATCTTCGGTCATCGGTAACTTTACTTGAGCCAATATTTTTATTCACCACATGATATGAGTTTTGCTTGGAGCGTCATTTTTATTTTATTAGTATTTGCTTGCTGTTATTTAGAGTAATGTTTTGCATCTTTTATTTCAATAAAAATGTCAAGTATAGCCTTTTATTTAGAGTAATGTTTTGCATCTTTTGTTTCAAGTTTATATGTTGCTGTTTGAAAATAGAAAATTTGCTGTTATGTTTTGAATATTGGTGAATAGTCAAGACATGATAAAATCTCGAAATTTCTACACAATGAGTACTAACAAATTATCTACAGTGTGGTAATTTTTCAGATTTTTTGGAGTTAAAGAAGTATGATTCCTCCTGCATTCTTTACAGACTGTCATGTTTTGATAGATTGCTGTTATGATTGCATTGTTTGCATATTTTGCTTGTTTAATGATTCTATTTGAGGCTAGGTGTGTTAAATATGCAAAGGAGTTTAGTATGCAATGTCAAATTATAATTTTAGTGAATTTCTGCAGTAGAGAATAATAAGGTTATGCATGGATTTATACTAACTTATCTCATGAGTTCTTGTTGAGTTTTGTGTGGATGAAGTTTTTAAGATTTAGGGAAACCGTGATATAAAAGGAATTAAGGAGACAAAAAAGCTCAAGCTTGGGGATGCCTAAGGCATCCCTAGTCAATATTTCAAGAATTCTCAAGCAACTAAGCTTGGGGATGCCTCGGTTGGCATCCCACCTTTCTTCTTCAACAATTATCGCCCAGTTTTGGTTGAGCCTAAGTTTTTTGCTTCTCCACATGATATGTGCTATCCTTGCAATGGAATTTTATTTTGTTTTGCTTGCTGTTTGAATAAAGTAATTAAGATCTGTAATTTTGTTTATGAGAAGGAGTCTTCACATAGTTACATAATTATTCGACAACTCATTGGTCTTCACTTATATCTTTTGGAATAGTTTGTCATTTGCTCTAGTGCTTCACTTATATATTTTTAGAGCACGACGGTAGTTTTATTTTGTAGAAATTATTGAACTCTCATGCTTCACTTATATTATTTTGAGAGTCTCTAAACAACATGGTAATTTGCTTTGGTTATAAATTCAGTCCTAATATGATAGGAATCCAAGAGGGATATAATAAAAACTTTCATATAAAGTGCATTGAATAATATGAGAAGTTTGATCCCTTATGATTGTTTTGAGATATGAGGATGATGATATTAGATTCATGCTAGTGAGTAATTGTGGATTGTAAAAATACTTGTGTTGAAGTTTGTGACTTCCGTAGCATGTACGTATGGTGAACTGTTATGTAATGAAGTTGGAGTATTTAATGATTGTCTTCCTTATGAGTGGCGGTCGGGGACGAGTGATGGTCTTTTCCTACCAATCTATCACCCTAGGAGCATGCACGTAGTAATTCGTTTTGATAACTAATAGATTTTTGCAATAAGTATGTGAGTTCTTTATGACTAATGTTGAGTCCATGGATTATACGCACTCTCACCCTTCCACCATTGCTAGCCTCTCTAGTGCTACGCAACCTTCGCCGGTACCATACACCCACCATATATCTTTGTAGAGATCTGACCTCAGATGGTCAAATCTCTGTGTATAAGTGTCATCCCTGGATCGGTGATGCTGACACACACAGTACTCGAGGATTTATAGCAGAGTTCAATCACACACTTATTACATAGGATGTCTCAAAAGAGAACTTATTACAATAATATGGCTGAAGGCCATCTAAATACGATAACAACGGAAGCTTCGAGAGTAAATGAGTCCATCAACTCCAACGACATAGCTGAGTGCACGACAACGACCTAGTGCACCTTATTGTTCGTCTGAAAACTCTGCAACATAATACGTTGTAGCTTGTGTAGATCAGCACATGGAATATGCTGGCAATAAAACACTATAAAGCAATGAACAAGTAACAGCTAACACTATATGCATATATGGCTAGTGGAGGCTCTATGGTTATCATTTGCATAAAGCTAGTTTTTCCCTCAACAAAGGAGTATATTTTATTTAACTACAAGTTTGTTGAAAACATTGAGAAGGTTCGTCCAACTCAATCCCAAAATAATAATTATCAACCCAACAAATTAATTAAGTAGAGTGATGAGATTGAATCAATAATTCAAGCACCAGATACTCAAGATGTCCATAACCGGGGACACGGCTAACCATGATTAGATTATACACTCTGCAGCGGTTTGCGCACTTTTCCCCACAAGACTCGATCTCCTCCGTTGTATTTCTCGCGCTGGATGGTGTTTGAGAAATGGATGACTGAGACATAGTCTTTCAAAAGCATTAACTATTTACTCTGGGTAGACAGTACCACCTACATCCCCTACATCTGCTAGCCTACCACTGAAAGAGATCACACAACTTACTCAACTATTCTAGAGCCCATAATGGCATGTGGCTGCACACGGAAGTTTCTAGCATGAATAATCTTATGATACCTTTGAGCCGGGATGGCAAACCATAGGATGATCACACGGGTACTCTGGGATATCCTAGGATAACATTGGATTGCTCCAGGCGTCCGTACAACCACTGGGTGCTCCAGGGTGCCCTAACCAATCCACCCAGATGTGTATTGAAGTAGCCACCTTAAGTTAACCATTAATTAAAGATAACTCTCACATTTGTCATGGATCACTCAAACCAAACCACGTCTATGAGCATAGCCTAGCAATATAAGCATAACGTAGTAACACCCAGGGTTTGATATAAAAAGGGAAATAGGTTCCTACCTCATCAACTACTTCCCAAAACTCACATGTTATCAAGCACTAACCATGTAGTGCTTAAGGGTTGGACCTAATGCATAAAAACTGGGTAATAAAGGAGTGTGATCAAAGTGTTACTTGCCTTGCTGACGATCTGAAAACCCTAGTGACTCGTAGTAGCATGCTTCATACTCCGGAAACTCTATCGTGAACAAACAATAGTATACATAAGCACTCAAGCATAAGATGCAAGGGTTAAACTCAAGAGAAAAGATCCATCTAAAAGTTCAACTGAAGGGCTTCGATTTGTAAAAAGAATCAATCAAATCGGAGCTACGAACTCAAACTACGATAAAAAAAGTTCAAATTTCAAATCTCCTTGAAACCAAATTTTAAATTGTCAAAACCATGTTCAAGTTGATTATCTGGAAAGAGGGGAACAAGACGAATATTTTGGCATTGGTTTCACTGGATTTGGACGAACAAACAAAAAGTAACGAAGGTTTGAAGATCAGGGACTAATCTATGATAAAAATAATCGTGGATAGGTCCCTGGCCCAAAAATAAAATAAAAAAGAAAACCTAACGAACGAACGTTTGCTAACAGAACTAAACGGACGAAAATCGTTCGTTAAAAGAAACGAACCGATGAATGTTCGTTAATTAACGAACTAAAATATAAAAACCGATCCACCCTAAACTGAAAAAAACCCGAAAATAAACCGGTGAACCGGGCGGTTTTTACCGGTCAACCGTGGCGGCGAGACAACGGCGGGATCCGGTGGCGTTGGCGGTCGGCGGGGCGAGGCGGGGCTCCGGCGACGTCGGCAGTTGGCGTCAGCGACATCGGCAACGGCAGCGGCGCGCGGTAGCAGCGGCGGTGGTGCGACAGTGACGAGCAGCGGCGGCAATGGCACGGCTCGGATACGGCGGCAGTGGTGTGGCGGCTCGGGGTGAGGAGAGGAAGGAGGGGGCAGCTTATAAAGGGCGACGATGAGGCGGCTTGGAGGAGGAGTCAGGGTCGGCCTCAGGAGGCGTGCCCCAGCCGAACTCGGACGACGGCGGCGGCGCGGACTCTCCCGCCAAGGAGGAAGGCGGTGCAGGCGACGGGCCAGCTCGGCTGGGCATTTGGCCTAGTCGGGTGACGGAAAGTTTTTTTTTAAATAAAATTTCGCCCGAAAGTGAAAATCCTAATAAAATATAAAACAATTCTAAAAATACTATAAATAATTTTCATCGTCTAAATCTAATATTTAGGACAACATGAACATTTTTCTGGCCTAAAAATGCAATGTTCAAAAATGCATATGTTTTCTAATTCAAATAAAATAATGATTTGATTTTAAAATTTCTCCTCCAATATTCCTCTCTTTTGGATAAGTCATTTTATCTTCTCTCTTTTATTATTATTATTGGAAATAATTGGAGAGAAAAATGTTAAAATCAAATTGATCCTCTTTTCAAATTTGAGAAAAATTCAAATATGAAAATTTGTGAAACCTCCAACTCTCTCCTTGGGCCCTTGAGTTTCTAAGATTTCTAGGATCACAACCAAAATGCAAATAAAACATGATATGCATACGATGACCTATGCATAACATCCAAATTGAAAATTGGGATGTTACAAACCTACCCCCCTTAAGATGAATCTCGCCCTCGAGATTCGGGTTGGCTAGAAAATAGGTGTGGGTGGTCTTTCCGTAGGTCTTCTTCTCGTTCCCAGGTGGCTTCCTCCTCAGTATGGTGGCTCCACTGAACTTTGCAAAACTTGATAACCTTGCTGCGTGTAACTCGGCTGGCAAACTCGAGAATCTTGATGGGGTTCTCCTCATAAGTTAGGTCACTGGCCAACTGAATTGCTTCCAGGGGCACTGTATCTCTCATAGGAATATCGGCCATCTCAGCATGGCACTTCTTCAACCGGGAAATGTGAAACACATCATGAACTCCTAACAATCCTTTGGGTAACTCCAACTTGTAGGCAACTTCCCCATACGCTCCAAAACTCAATATGGTCCTACAAATCACGGGGCTAACTTTCCCTTAACTCCAAATCGTTTAACACCTCGTAGCGGTGATAAACGAAGATATGCTCTGTCTCCAATCTCATAGACTACCTCCTTGCATTTTGTATCAACATAACTCTTCTGCCTGGACTGAGCTACCTTCAGTCTATGTCAAATCAACTTAACCTTCTCTTCAGATTCTTTGACCAAATCTGGTCCAAACAACTGACGGTCTCCTACTTAGTCCCACATTAATGGTGTCCTGCGCCTTCTTCCATACAAGGCTTCGAAACGTGCCATCTTCAAACTAGCCTGATAACTATTATTGTATGAGAACTCTGCGTAGGGCAAATTATCGTCCCAGCTAGATCCATAATCAAGCGCACAAGCTCTCAACATGTCCTCTAGAATCTGATTGACTCTTTCTGTCTGTCCATCTGTCTGCGGATGAAAGGCTGTACTGAACTCTAGCCTAGTACCCAAAGTCTGGTGCAACTGATTCCAAAACTTCTAGGTAAACTGTGTGTTCCTCTATCTGATACGATGGTCCTTAGAACTCCATGCATACATACGATCCTGGTCATATATATCTTGGCCAACTTCGCGCTCGTATGAGTGGTTTTCACGGGGATAAAGTGAGCCACTTTGGTCAAGCGATCAACTACTACCAAGATGGAATCATATCCTGATCGTGTCCTAACCCAGTGATGAAATCCATGCCAAGCTTTTCCCACTTCCATTCGGGTATCGGCATAGGGTGTAATAATCCGGCAGGCTTCTGATGTTCTGCTTTCACTGGCATACATCACATACTGCTACATACTCGGCAATATCCTTCTTCATACCTGTCCAACAGAAACGTTCCTTCAAATCCAAATACATCTTGGTGTTTCTGGGGTGAATATAGTATGGCGAGTCATGAGCTTCCTGAAGTATTAACTTCCTGATCTCCGCATTATTGGGCACATATACACGGTCCCCAAACCATAAAGTTTCGTGCTCATCCTCACGAAAACCCTTGGCTTTTCCTTTGCTCATTTTCTCCTTTATCTCAGCAATTTCCTTATCATCCTTTTGAGCTTCTTGAATCTTTTCCAATAATGTGGACTGAACCTCCATTGCTGCAACAAAACCTCTTGGAACTATCTCCAAACGAAGTTCCTTGAGATCGTCGACTAACTCCTGCGGTAATCCTTTGCTTACGAGGATATTGACATAACTCTTGCGGCTCAAAGCGTCTGCTACGCCATTGGCCTTTCCTGGATGATAATGCAACTTCATATCATAATCCTTTATGAGCTCCAACCATCTCCTCTACCCGAGGTTTAACTCCTTCTGCGTGAAAATGTATTTCAAACTCTTGTGATCCGTGTACACATCACATCGGTTTCCAATCAGAAAATGTCTCCAGGTCTTGAGCGCATGCATTACAGCTGCTAACTCCAAATCATGCGTGGCATAGTTCAAATCGTGAGGTCGAAGCTGCCGTGAGGCATATGATACAACTCTTCCATCTTGCATAAGTACACCTCCAAGTACCAAGCGAAAAGCGTCGCAATACACTTGGAAATCCTTGCGTATGTCCGGAAGAATCAGCACTGGGGCTGTAACCAAATGTTTCTTCAACTCCTAAAAACTGGACTCACATTCCTCGGTCCATTTGAATTTGGTGTCCTTCTTTAACAACTCTGTCATGGGTTTCGCAATCTTGGAAAAATTCTCAATGAACCTCCTATAATATCATGCTAGCCCTAGAAAACTGTGGATCTCTCCAACTGAGGTGGGTGCCAACCACTCAGTGACAGACTGGACCTTAGTAGGGTGTACTGCTATACCTTCTCCTGATATAACATGCCCAAGAAATCCAACTTCCTTCAACCAAAATTCACATTTGCTAAACTTGGCATATAGCTTATGTTCCCTGAGCTTCTCGAGAACTAGTTGCAAATGTTCCTTATGTTCCTCTTCATTCTTCGAGTACACCAATATATCATCGATGAACACCATAGCAAACTTATCCGAAAACTCCATGAACACCTTGTTCATCATACTCATAAAATAGGCAGGGTGTTAGTCAATCCAAATGACATGACCATGTACTCATATAGCCCATACCTTGTGGTGAAAGTTGTCTTAGGTATATCCTATTCTCGGATCTTCAGCTGGTGGTATCCTGATCGACGATCGAACTTGGAGAATACTTTAGCTCCCTGTAGCTGGTCAAACAAATCGTTGATCACCGGTAGTGGGTACTTGTTCTTGATCATCACTTCATTCAATGCTCGATAATCAACAACCATTCTCAAAGATCCATCCTTCTTCTCAACTAGGAGCACTGGGGCCCCCACGGTGATGAACTTGTTCAAATGTAACCTTTCGCCAATAACTCCTTAATCTGCTTCTTAATTTCCACTAGATCATTTGCGGGATCCGATACGGTCTCTTCGATATTGGTCCGGTTCCTGGCAACAGCTCTATCAAAAATTCTATGTCTCGGTCTGGTGGCATGCCTGGTAATTCCTCTGGAAATACATTAGGGTATTCCTTCACCACTAGTTCTTCCTCCTGAATAACTCCCATGAGGGAATTTACTTGAGTCCTCCTTGGCGCATGCCTAGATACATACTTGATCCTTTTTCCCTCCGGGGTGGTGAGAAAAATTGACTTACTAGCACAGTCAATGTTTCCTTCATACTTCGATTGCCAATCCATGCCTATATAGTATTATATCAAATCCTTGTGACTCCAGAATTACTAGGTCTGAGGGGAAAACATGGCTACTGAGGGAGTCCTGGACTAAGGGGTCCTCGGGCGTCCGACCTGTTGACTATGTGCCGGACTGATGGGCTGTGAAGATACGAAGACCGAAGACTACACCCGTGTCCGGATGGGACTCTCCTTGGCGTGGAAGGCAAGCTTGGTGACCAAATATGTAGATTGTAGATTCCTTTCTTTGTAACCGACCTTATGTAACACTAGATCCTCCCAGTGTCTATACAAACCGGAGGACTTAGTCCTGAGAGGGCGGATATTCATTAGCATAGCCATACAAGATAGACCTCTAGGGTTTAGCCATTACGATCTCGAGGTAGATCAACTCTTGTAATACTCATATTCATCAATATCAATCAAGTAGGACGTAGGGTATTACCTCCATAGAGAGGGCCCGAACCTGGGTAAACATCGTGTCCCCTGTCTCCTGTTACCATCGATCTTAGACGCATAGTTTGGGACCCCCTACCCGAGATCCGCCGGTTTTGACACCGACATTGGTGCTTTCATTGAGAGTTCCACTGTGCCGTCCTCAAAAGGTTCAATGGCCCCATTCAATCGTAAAAAATGACGTTGTCCAAGGAGAAACCTTCCTCCTCGGATAGATTTTCGTGTTCGGCGGCTTCGCACTGCCGGCCAACTCGTTTGGCCATCTAGATCATATCAATAGCTACGCCCCTAGCCATCATGTAAGATTTGGGAACTTGAACTACATCGCGGACATCCGTGGAGATCTGATCTTCGATGGATTCGAGACCGCGGCGATCGCTCCTGGTCACCTCGATGAACATGACCTAAATCTGTCATCGGACCATAGGCAGGAGATAGCTCCTATAACTGCTCTGGCCTTAGATCTGGAGCATACAGCGCCATCTAAGGATTGGAGGTTCAACCCCACCATGGAGGCCACAGATTGCCCGGCGTTGGAGCCGCGCGTGGACTTAAACTCACACAATATTTTTGTCACCGGAACCCCGGACTCGTCTCCATGTGTAAGTTCCGAACCATGTGAGTCCATAGATGTCGAACTTGATCATTTACCGATCTTCAAGTTCAGCGCCGCAGACATCTTCCAGCACTCACCCTTGGGTGATGTGCTGAGCTCATTAAAGAACCTATCCTTGGCGGGGGACTCATAGTTGAACTATATCTGGTTCGAACTAGAAGTTGATGATTGGGAATTTTGTTCCCCACCCGCCACCCACTTTATAGCCACTGTCGAAGACTTAACAAACATGCTCGATTACGGCTCCGATGACATCGACGGTATGGACGATGATGCCAGAGAAGAAGAGGCCCAGGACCCGTCGTTCACCGGGCGTTGGACGACCACTTCCTCGTACAATCTATACATGGTGGATGCACCAAAGGAGAATAGCGGCGATGACAAAGAAAATCCAGTTGAGAATAAACCTCCTGAGACACAACAAAAACACCGGCGTCCTCGGCGCCGCTCTAAGTCATGTCATTCAAAGGATAGCAACACCGGCACCAGAGAAGACAGTACTCCGTACTATGCCAAAAGTAATGAAGACCTTGCTGAGGTGACCTCCGAACAGGAGGAGCAAGAAAACGAGCAAGCCAGCCCCGACGAACAGGCCAGGCCCAACGACTCAGAGGATGGTAGTTATCATCCGCTCTCTGAGGATGAGGAAAGCCTCGGCAACGAAGATTTCATCGTGCCTGAGGAACCTCTTGAGCAGGGGCGCTTCAAGCGCCAGCTAATAGCCACCGCAAGGATCCTGAAAAAGAAGCAGCAGCAGCTTCAAGCTGACCAAGATCTGCTCAACAATAAATGGACCGATTTCCTAGCAGCCGAAGAATACGGCCTCAAGTGCCCGGTCAAAAGCTACCCGAAGTGCTAATTGCTACCTCAGTTTGACGAAGAAGCGCCGGAGCCCATACTTCCCTCGCGTAATGCGGCCGACCGAACACTACGCGGTCGGCACAGAGCGGCGGACCGACCACCTCGTGGTCGGGATAGAGCGGCAACTCAAGCCGAACAGTAGCCCGCCCCGCCACCATGAAAAAACAAAGACAAAATAGTTGGGGTCATACACACAACCTCCGGCAGACCCTGGATAGTAGAGAAGGATATAGCCGATCGATTTACGGATCGCGAGGACGTTCCTCGACACATGATGATGGCTACCTATTCGGACGTGACAAACCTAGTCACACCCGAGCCGACAACCACAGACGGACTCCATCGGAGCTACGTTGCAACGCGGCCCGATATAGAGGCGCCGCACACCCTCTCTGCTTCACCGATGAAGTATTGGATCATGAATTCCTCGAAGGGTTCAAACCTGTTAACATTGAATCATACAACGGAACAACCGACCCCGTGGTATGGATCGAGGATTTTATTCTCCATATCCACATGGCCCGCGGAGATGACCTCCACGCAATCAAATACCTCCCACTAAAGCTCAAAGGGCCAGCTCAGCACTGGTTCAACAGCCTGCCTGAAAACTCTATCGGCAGCTGGGAGGACTTGGAAGAAGCCTTCCTCGACAACTTACAAGGTACATATGTCCGGCCACCAGATGCCGATGACTTAAGCCACATAGTCCAACAACCTGGAGAGTCGGCCAAGAAATTTTGGACTAGGTTCCTAACCAAAAAGAACCAGATTGTCGACTATCCGGATGCCGAAGCTCTAGCGGTCTTTAAACATAGCATCCGCGACGAAATGGTCCGCCCGCCACCTCGGCCAAGAAAAGCCGAAATCTATGGCAGCCCTCATGGCACTTATGACCCACTTTTGTGCGGGTGAGGATAGCTGGCTGGCTCATAGTAAAAACACGGTAAGCAATGCAGGCCCCTATGAGGCCAAAAATAGCAACGACAAGCTCCGACGTAACAGACACAAACGCCAAAGCAATGGTAATAATACCGATGACACTACAGTCAATGACAGATTCAGCGGCTCCAAGTCTAGCCAGCGGAAGATACCATACAAGAGAAACAATTAGGGACCATCCAGCCTGGACCACATACTCGACCGTCCGTGCCAAATCCATTGCACCCCACACAAACCAGCCAACCATACCAACAGAGGTTGCTGGGTTTTTAAGCAATCCGGCAAGTTAAAGGCCGAGAATAAGGAAAAGGATCACAGAGCGACGACGATGATGAGGAGCCCCTGTAGCCAAACACATGGGGACAGAAGAAATTTCCCCCTCAGGTCAAAACGGTGAACATGATATATGCTACACACATCCCCAAGAGGGAGCGCAAACGCGCACTCAGGGACGTCTATGCGATAGAGCCAGTCGCCCCAAAATTCAATCCATGGTCATCATGCCCGATCACTTTTGATCGTCAGGATCATCCGACCAGTATCCGACATGGCAAATCAGCCGCACTAGTCCTAGACCCAATCATTGATGGATTCCACCTGACGCGAGTCCTCATGGACGGTGGCAGCAGCCTCAATCTGCTCTATCAGGATACGGTGCGCAAAATGGGCATTCACCCATCATGGATCAAACCCACAAAGACTACCTTCAAAGGAGTCATACCAGGTGTAGAGGCCCGCTGTACGGGCTCAATCACGCTCAAGGTTGTCTTCGGATCTCCGGACAATTTCTGAAGCGAGGAGTTAATCTTCGACATAGTCCCCTTTCACAGCGTCTATCACGCACTGGTCGGACGGACCGCATTCGCCCGATTCAATGCAGTGCCACACTATGCTTATCTCAAACTCAAGATGCCCGGTCCACGTGGCGTCATAACAGTCAATAGAAATACGAAACGCTCCCTCCATACAGAAGAGCACACAGCTGCGTTAGCAGCAGAAGTACAGAGTGGCCTTCTCAAGCAGAACCTTTATTCGAATGCCGAGCCCATGGACACCATCAAGAGGGTCCGAACTACCCTACGGCGGGACAGCTTGGCCCATCAGCAGCTCGACTAGCAATCTGGCATCTGTCTCAGTCCCAATCAAGTAGTGGCATTCATGCCGCGTGTACATAACTACGCACTCGAAATTCCATGGGCATCGACGGAGGCATAGCTGGCCTGTGATCCACAGTACGGCTCAACCGACATCGGATACACACATCCTGTCACTTTAATTCATTAACTTTTCAGGTTTCAATTCCGCAGGCCCCATTGGATGGCCTGATCATCGGTACTCTTGAAGGACAAACACACCAAGGCAACAAGAAGCATTGACGTACCGGGGAATTTTTAGGTGGTTTCTCTAACGATCCCTTTACCTGTTTTCCAGGACCCACACACAGCTCTCCCTTGGTTAAGGCATAGTAACCAGCCTCCTGCTTATGGCATTACTTGTACAAATGCTCTTTAACACACCAATGAAATTATAATAGAAACAGTTTGCGGCCCAAATTTTCACGGCTCTAGCTTAGCACTGGTTCTTATTTTTCTTTATTTTTGTCTTTTCCTTTATGGTAATTCTATCAGGTAACACCTGTACACTCGGGTGCGTTACAATTTGCTAGGGGCTTCATAGCTCCCCACAACATGGCAATAAAAGTCCGAACACTTTTACAGTATAGTTCGGCACCCCGAATTTAGCATTATATGCATTGGCTCCGAATCATGTCTTTGGTCAATAGTTGGGTTGCCCGGCTCCTGTGCTTGCTACCTTACATTCCGCTATATCGGCTAAAGTAGTAAAGGGAGAACTACTGCGATTGTGCCTTGGTTTATCCAAAGGAATACCTCAGTAGAGAAAGCCGAAAACTACTGTCATGATGCGGTGAGAGCCGGTCAGCTGTTCGCAGGTTGCAAATCATTGGAGATTTATTCCGCATTACGCGAAGGATCGGTACTTCCTGATCAGACACTTATAGCACTCTAGTTCAGATACTAGGGGTTGCACCCATGTTTCTATTGTTAAACTCCTATGGCTAAGTGAGGGCGTTAATGCCGCATAGTCTGATTGCCTGGTTTGCTGCGCTAAACAACTCCTTCAAGGACCATATAATTGGATCAAGATTGTTTAGATTCCACCCTGAACACCTCCGTACTACCTACGTGGGGGCAGAAGCCGACTACTGGAAAACCCTCAGATGTCATATAAAATGGCTACACAAGAGGAAAAAATTAAAACATAACAAGCATTATATTACAAACCCACTTTATTTAATCCCACAAGGTAGAAGGAACTTGAATATATCCATTCAAAGATCGTGTCTTTCGCACATTGATCCGCAACAATGCGGGACCCCTCCAAGACATCGTCAAAGTATCGCTCGGGTGTGTCGTGCTCCTTGCCCTCAGGCAGCCCCTCGGTCGCCAACTTGACGGCGTCCATCTTCGCCCACCAGACCTTGACATAGGAGAAGGCCAGACGTGTGCCTTCGATGCAGACGGACCGCTTGATGACGTCCAGCTGAGGACAGACATCAACCAGCCTCTTCATGAGGCCGAAGTAACTGCTGGGTATAGATTCGGCTAGCCACAGCCGGATTATTAAATCCTTCATGGCCAGTTCGGCCACCCTGTGCAGCTCGACCAGCTGTTTTAGCTGATCGCTGAAGGGCACCGGATGTTCTGGCGCAAGATATTGCGACCAGAACAGCTTCTCTGTGGAGCCCCCTTCTTCGGCTCAGAAGAACTCCACGGCGTCGGTCACACTGCGTGACAGATCAACAAAAGCCCCTGGAGAACTCCGAATCCGGGTCAGTAAAAGATATTTCCTCTTCACATTCTTACTTTGCATATTGAATGCCTTACCCGCCGCGATCTTCCTAGCTTCCTGGATCTCCTGGAGGGCGCCCTGGGCTTCATTCCGGGCCATCTCCACACTCTTACGACCCTTGGCGAGTTCGGCCTCTTGAGCCGACGCATTGTGCTCCAAGGTCTCGCACTTCCTCACCATGTCCTGGAGCTCTTGTTGGACTTTGTTGACCCGGGCCTTGAGCGTCTTATGGGCGGTCTGCTCCTTGACAGCCTTCGCCTCGGCTTCGTCCAGGGCCTCTCTCAGGGCCTCGACCTCGGTCGTCGCTTCTATACATATCATGATACTTCGGTCAAATGCATATCATTTTGCCTTTTTCGAATACATAACGGGTTATAACATACCTTCTTTTTCTTGGAGATGCCTCCTCACTTGGCCGAGCTCCTCCTCGGCCTGCTCCAGTCTCCGCTTCAGTTCAGAGACCTCGGCAATATGTGAGACTGCGGCCAACAGCGACGCCTGCATATTCATTTCAGACAATTTAGTTAGTTTCGTGCAACAAAGGATTGATCCTCTGTCTGGCTTTTCTTTTTGAACATCGGACAGTGTCTCAGGGGCTACTGTCTATATTGGGATTTTCTCTTTTTGCGTCGCTTACCTCAAAACCTATCAACAGGCTGCTGCAGGCTTCGGTTAGTCTGCTCTTGGCGGACTGAACCCTTTCAATTACCGTGCCCATAAGAACACGGTGCTCGTCCACAATGGAAGCGCCTCCTAGCACTTCCAGTAGATTATCCGATGCCCCTGGTTGGACAGGGGTCACTGGCGGAATAGGCATACCCCCTTCCTTTGAAGGAGGTCGCATGCCGGATTCTAGAGTCGTACCAGTCTCCGAAATCGAGTCTGGCTGAGGGCCGAACTGAATACTGCCCTCCTCACCACCAGTCCCCATGGAGATTGGCACCCCCTGGTGTCCAATGATGAAGGCATCGCCTTCTAGCGCCTCCCGAGCCTCTCCTCGGCCTGGGAAAGTCCTTCGGGACAGCACCTCGACGTCATCCCTGGCCTTGGGGGAGTGAGCGGCCAGCGGTGACTCGCTGGCCATCGCCTGTGAATCCAATGAACCTCCTGACGAGGATCGCTGGGGGCGGTCGGGGGCCGAACTGTAATATCATAACCAATCTTGTCAATACAACGAGGAGGAGAGACTTGGTTTATGGGCATATATGAGTCTTAGCACTTACGATGCAGCTCGAAGCTCAGTGTGGGGGCGTTGCTCCGGACTACTTTCGATGTCCCATGCGGAGCTGCCCACGAGTGGGACTTTCGGCTTCTTGGGCACCTCCGCCTCCAGAATTGGGGAGGCCGCCCTCTTCTTCCTCCCCCATCAGGGGGAGAATCTCTTTCCTCCTCCTCCTCATCGTCGTCGGCGGCGGAAGAGCGGGTCTTGTCTTTGTACGTCGCGTTCGAAGCGCCCTTGCGGTGGGGGCCACTCCGGATCCCCTTGGCCTTCCCCTGGGTCTTCTTCTCCGGCGCCTTATAGGGCGCCGGTTCCAGCATCTTCGCTAAACATGGGATGACTGGTTCTTCAGGCAGCGGAGCCGAACACCCGATCTGCTTCGCCCTCTTCATCCAGTTCTGAAGAAGCAATGATAATAATTTCTTAGATATCATCCTCGAAACAAGCAAGTAGGGGATGTGTTAAAAATAGCATACCTCATTGGGGAGGTTTGTTAATGTCGTGCCCGCGGTCCGAATCCGTGGCCGGCGGTATCTCGTTGCCCTTGAAGAGCAACTTCCATGCATCTTCCTGAGTTGTTTCGAAGAGCCTCTCCAGGGTATGGTGCTTCTTCGGATTGAACTCCCATAGAGGGTGGCTACGGCTCTGGCAGGGGAGGACGCACCAACATCACTTGGATTACATCGACGATCTTGATGTCTTTGTCCACCATGCTTTGGATGCGCGTTTGCAGCGCTATCAGCTCGTCTGACGAACACCAGTTCATGCTCTTCTCGACCCAGGAGGTGAGTCGCATAGGAGGGCCGGAGTTGAATTCGGCAGCCGTGGTCCAGGTGGCATCGCGGGGTTCTGTGAGGTAGAACCATTGGTTCTGCCATTCCTTGACCGTCTCCGTGAAAGTGCCTTTTGGCCAGGAGACGTTGGTCAGCTTGCTCACCATGGCGCCTCCGCACTCCGTGTGCTGGCCATCCACTACCTTTGGCTTCACATTGAAGATTTTGGGCCACAGCCCGAAGTGGGGTTGGATGCGGAGGAAGGCCTCACACACGACGATGAATGCCGAGATAGGTCGTGGAAGTCTATCCTGTAGTAAGAACATCAGCCCGCGGACAAAAGGGTGGAGTGGAAACCCTAGACCACGGAGGAAATGGGGATGAATTCTACCCTCTCGCTGGGCTTCGGTGTGGGGATGATTTGTACCTTGGCTGTAAGGCGGTGGGCGATTCCTTCGCCAGGTACCCGGCCGCCCGAAGCTCGGCAATGTCCTTCTCCCTGACGGAGGAGGCCATCCACTTGCCTCGACCTCCGGATCCGGACATGGTCAAGTGCTTGCTCGAGTGGGAAAAAGATGAGAACTTGGTCGCTGGAGCTTGAGAGTGGAAGGGCGGAGGAAGAGAGAAGGCGTGGGAGAAGAAAAGGGATTCTAATCTCCTTATAAGGGCAGTGAATATTGAGCGCCTCCCCAGTCGCCTTAAAATTCACCTACTCCCAAGGGTTGTGTAAACGGAACGGTTGGGTTACCCACGCCCGTATTGATGAGAATCCCAAAATGAGGGGACACGATCTCTACTTCGACAAGACGTGACAATGGCAACCGTGTCTCGAAACGTAGAGCGACAGACGAAAAACGGTTCGAAATTATGACCGGGCAGACGTAATGTCATGTTATAAAAAGTTGTCGGCAGATTGGACTCGTGGATTATTATATTCTGTCTGTGATTGTGTGTGGTGTGTATGTTACAGGTCCGGACATGATCAATACGTCCGAAGACTATCTTGGAGTTCGGAAGGAGGAACCCGCCTTGCAATGCCGAAGACAGATCTACGCGCCGGATACCTTGTCATTGAAGCCAGGTTCAGGGGCTACTAAGGGAGTCCTGGACTAAGGGTTCCTCGGGCGTTCGGCCTGTTAACTATGGGCCAGACTGATGGGCTGTGAATATACGAAGACCGAAGACTGCACCCGTGTCCGAATGGGACTCTCCTTGGCATGGAAGGCAAGCTTGGCGACCAAATATGTAGATTCTTTTCTTTGTAACCGACCTTGTGTAACCCTAGATCCTCCCGGTGTCTATATAAACCAGAGGACTTAGTCCAGAGAGGGGGGATATTCATTATCATAGCCATACAAGATAGACCTCTAGGGTTTAGCCATTACGATCTCGAGTTAGGTCAACTCTTGTAATACTCATATTCATCAATATCAATCAAGCAGGACGTAGGGTATTACCTCCATAGAGAGGTCCCGAACTTGGGTAAACATCGTACCCCTGTCTCCTATTACCATTGATCTTAGATGCACAATTCGGGACCCCCTACCCGAGATCCTCCGGTTTTGACACCAACAACTACCAATGGTTAATGGTAACCGATCACACCATCGGCTGGCCATATACTCTGCTCCTGGCGAGCTTACTAACATGGATGACCTAAGGGCTAAGGTTGGCAACTTAAACTTGTCCACAGATCCCCTTGATATGTATGAATGTGATGCACCAGTGTCAAAAAGAACGAGAGCAGTAAATGACTTAATAAAAAACTTACCAATTACCGCGTTAGGCTGCTCTTCAACTTCCTCCATGTTGATGGGGTTCACCTGACCTCTGGTGATAGCGTTTGGCTTCTTCCCTGCGCTTCCATTGCCATTTCCATTCTTTGCTTCAGGGCACTCGGTGGCGTAGTGTCCAGTCTTCCCGCATTTGAAACGAGTAATGTGACTTAGATCCTTCCTATCGGGTGTTGCTGGGTTGGAACGGTTCTGACCGTTGTTTCCTCCATTCCCATTCCCATTCTTAGGGACATTGTGGTTATGTGAACTTCCTCCATTGTGAGTGTGGCCTCCATGGTTATGATGGGTATGTCCTCCCATGTTCAAGGTAAATCGAGGCTTCTGCCGAGCTCCAGAATTATACTTCCCCTGTCCATACTTCCTTTTGTGGCTCTCTATCTGTTGCTGCTTGCCTTCAATCATAAGAGCCCTGTCTACCAACTCCTGGTAGTTAGTGAATGTTGCCGCCATCAACTGCATACTCAGCTCATCATTCAGCCCTTGCATAAACTTCTCCTGCTTTGCGGCATCTGTGGCCGCATCATCTGGGGCATAGCGGGCTAACTTGCTGAACTCATCCACGTACTGCCCCACGGTACAATTTCCCTGGCGTAAGTTGCGAAACTCACGCTTCTTCATGCTCATAGCTCCAGTCAAGACGTGTGCTATGTGGAATGCTTGTTGAAACTGATCCCAAGTGACATTGGCTATGGGGAAGGTGGTGTTGTAATTTTCCCACCATGAGGCCACGGGTCCATCCAATTGATGTGCGGCAAAGCGCACCTCTCAGCATCTGTGCAATCTGTGGTGGTTAGCTCCCTTCCAATCTTGTAGAGCCAGTCATCAGCAACAATTGGCTCAGTGCTACTGGAAAACATCGGCAGATTCAACCTCAGAAAACGGGCTAAGTTGTCAACTGGAGGTGGTAGCGGTGGGTTGTTGTTGTTGTTGCCTTGGTTCTGGACTAGTAGCTACATCAAGGCATTCTGCTGTTGGATCAATTGAGTGAGCTCCGGTGGGAAGACAAATCCGAGGTCACGTCTCGGAGGCATCTGATAGGTTTAGAGGGGTGAGAATAGAATAGAGTGAGGTCTAGAGGGAAATCACTACCCATATGCACATGAGACAAACACATTCATTATCACACCACTCAATTCAAACAAGGGCATACAATTGATCTAATCTACCGTAACAAAATACTCGGATTACTACTATATACATGGGGGAATACTACTGATAATATGGTGGTCGACTAGAAATTTTGATCGGAGGAAGACTCCATGATATCTCCTCCAGCTTCGTCTTCATAACAATCATCACTATCGGGGTCAGAGTCGGTGTTGTCGATGATGATGTAGTCTTCGAGATGGTTGTCCTCTCCAGGTGCGGTATCTCCCATGAATATTCCTAGCTTCTTGTTCAGATCTTCCTTCTTCTCCAGTAGTACTGCAATTTCCTCTTCATATCCATCACGTGTGGAATTGAGTTGCTCTTCTAGATCCATGTTCCGGGCCATCACCTTCTTCATGTCTATCCTGCTAGCGCACATATGGTTCTCCTGACGACGAATGTGCTGGTTCAACTCCTGGATGTAGGCTGCAATGGACTTGTCCCTCCTGGTGCAAATCATCTCCCATTGCTCATCGCGGCGTCCACATATCTGGTAGATGGTGTCCTTGAGATCCTTGTGGTATACTTCGCCGATGCGTCCCATGGCGATGTGGGCTGACATGCTCTTTCCTAGACTCCAGGTTGGTGCATCAAAGGAAAACTCTATGGGCTCATTAACTGGTGTGAATGTCCTTCCTGGAACATGTACTCGAATTGTCCAACGCTCTTTTTCAGGTACAATGGCGGTGTAGGTCCCCGTGAAGTTTGGTATTCCGATGCTCAGGTATCTAGTGGCTTCCTTCAAGTGTTGTCCAAAAGGAGTGTCTTCATCCGGTGGAGCAAACTTGTTCCTTGGGTTCGCCATCTATAGAGTAGAAATGGAGAAGAGTCAGAAATGAGTAGAGAAGAGTGTCCTATGGCTCATCTTAGTGGCCGCGTCCTACAGTCAACGTGTTCTCTGATACCATCTTGTAGCGATCTGACCTCAGATGGTCAAATCTCTGTGTATAAGGGTCATTCCTAGATCGGTAATGCTGACACACACAGTACTCGAGGATTTATAACAGAGTTCAATCACACACTTATTACATAGGATGTCTCAAAAGAGAACTTATTACAATAAGATGGCTGAAGGCCATCTAAATACGATAATAACGGAAGCTTCGAGAGTAAACGAGTCCATCAACTCCAATGGCATAGCTGAGTGCACGACAACGACCTAGCGCACCTTACTCTTCGTCTGAAAACTCTACAACAAAATACGTTGCAGCCTGTGTAGGTCAACACATGGAATATGCTAGCAAGATAACACTATAAAGCAATGAACAAGTAACAACTAACACTATATGCATATATGGCTGGTGGAGGCTCTATCGTTATCATTTGCATAAAGCTAGTTTTTCCCTACAACAAAGGAGTATATTTTATTTAACTACAAGTTTGTTGAAAACATTGAGAAGGTTCCTCCAACTCAATCCCAAATAATAATTATCAACCCAACAAATTAATTAAGTAGAGTGATGAGATCAAATCAATAATTCAAGTACCAGATACTGAAGATGTCCATAACCGGGGACACGGCTAACCATGATTAGTTTATACACTCTGCAGAGGTTTGCGCACTTTTCCCCATAAGACTTGATCTCCTCCATTGTATTTCTCGCACTGCATGGTGTTTGAGAAACGGATGACCGAGACATAGTCTTTCTGAAGTATTAACTCTTTACTCTGGGTAGACAGTACCACCTACATCCCCTACATCTGCTAGCCTACCACTGAAAGAGATCACATAACTTACTCAACTATGCCAGAGCTCATAATGGCTTGTGGCTGCATACGGAAGTTTCTAGCATGAATAATCTTACGATACCTTTGAGCCTATGTGGCAAACCATAGGATGATCACACGGGTACTCCGGGATATCCTAGGACAATACTGGATTGCTCCAGGCGTCCGGAGAATCACTAGGTGCTCGAGGGTGCCCCAACCAATCCACCCAGATGTGTATTAAAGTAGCCACCTTAAGTTAACCATTAATTAAAGATAACTCTCACATCTGTCATGGATCACTCAAACAAAACCATGTCTATGAGCATAGCTTTGCAATATAAGCATAATGTAGTAACACCCAGGGTTTGATATAAAAAGGGCAATAGGTTCCTACCTCATAAACTACTTCCCAAAACCCACATGTTATCAAGCCCTAACCATGCAGTGTTTAAGGGTTGGAAATAATGCATAAAAATTGGGTAATAAAGGAGTGTGATCAAAGTGTTACTTGCCTTGCTGACGATCTGGAAACCCTAGTGACTCGTAGTAGCACGCTTCGCACTTCGGAAACTCTATCGTGAACAAACAATAGCATACATAAGCACTCAAGCATAAGATGCAAGGGTAAAACTCAAGAGAAAAGATACAACTGAAAGTTCTGAAGAGCTTCGATTTGCAAAAAGAATCAATCAAATCGGAGCTACGAACTCAAACTATGATCAAAAGAAGTTCAAATTTCAAATCTGCTTGAAACCAAAATTTAAATTGTCAAAACCATCTTCAAGTTGATTATCTGGAAAGAGGGGAACAAGACGAATATTTTGGCATTGGTTTCACTGGATTTGGACGGACGAGCAAAAGGTAACGAAGGTTTGAAGATCAGGGACTAATCTGTGATAAAATTAATCGCGGATAGGTCTCTGACCAAAAAATAAAATAAAAAGAAAAACCTAACGAATGAACGTTCGCTAACAGAACTAAACGGACGAAAATCATTCGTTGAGAAACGAACCGACCAACATTCGTTAATTAACGAACTAAAATAAAAAAACCAATCCATCCTAAACAAAAAAACCGAAAATAAACCAGTGAACCGGGCTGTTTTTACCTGTCAACCGCGGCGGCGAGACAATGGCGGGATCCGGCGGCATCGGTTGTTGGCGGGGCGAGGCGGGGCTCCGGCGTCGGCGGTTGGTGGCGACGACGAAAGCGGCAACGGTGGCGGCGCGCGGCAGAAGCGGCGGTGGTGCGGCGGCGACGAGCTGCTGCGGCGGCGGTGGTGCGGCGGCTCGGGGTAAGGAGAGGAGGGGGCGGCTTATAAATGGCGGCGGTGAGGCGGCTTGGAGGCGTGTCCCAACCGGACTCGGACGGTGGCGGTGGCGCGGACTCTCCCGCCTGGGAGGAAAGCAGCACGGGCGACGGGCCAACTCGGCTGGGCCTTTGCCCAGTCGGGCGACGGAAAGTTTTTTTAAATTAAATTTCACCCGAAAGGAAAAATCCTAATAAAATATAAAATATTTCTGAAAATACCAGAAACAATTTTTCATCGTCGAAATCTAATATTTAGGACAAGATGAACATTTTTCTGGCCTGAAATTCAATTTTCAAAAATGCACATTTTTTTAATTCAAATAAAATAATAATTCGATTTTAAAATTTCTCCTCCAATATTCCTCTCTTTTAAAGAAGCCATTTTATCTTCTCTCTTTTATTTTTATTATTGGAAATAATTGGAGAGAAAAATATTAAAAATCAAATTGATCCTCTTTTCAAATTTGAGAAAAATTCAAATATGAAAATTTGTGAAACCTCCAACTCTCTCCTTGGGTCCTTGAGTTTCTTAATATTTCTAGGATCACAACCAAAATGAAAATAAAACATGATATGCATATGATGACCTATGTATAACATCCAAATTGAAAATTGGGATGTTACAATCTTCCTCAAAACAGCCACCATACCTACCTATTATGGCATTTCCATAGTCATTCTGAGATATATTGCCATGCAACATTCCACCGTTTCGTTTATTATGACACGTTCCATCATTGTCATATTGCTTTGCATGATCATGTAGTTGACATCGTATTTGTGGCAAAGCCACCATTCATAATTCTTTAATACATGTCATTCTTGATTCATTGCACATCCCGGTACACCGCCTGAGGCATTCATATAGAGTCATATCTTGTTCTAGTATCAAGTTGTAATTTTTGAGTTGTAAGTAAATATAAGTATGATGATCTTCCTCTTTAGAACATTGTCCAATGTGAGGAAATAAAAGGAAAAGGGAGAAAAAGAAAAAAAAAGGAGAAAGAAAAAAAGGGGAATAAAAAAAGAGAAAAAGAAAAAAATGAGAGAAAAAGAGAGAAGGGGCAATGTTACTATCCTTTTTCCATACTTGTGCTTCAAAGTAGCACCATGATCTTCATGATAGAGATTCTCCTATGTTGTCAGTTCCATATACTAGTGGGAATTTTTATTATAGAACATGGCTTGTATATTCCAACGATGGTCTTCCTCAAATTGCCCTAGGTCTTCATGAGCAAGCAAGTTGGATGCACACCCAGTTAGTTTTCCTTTTGACCTCATAAACTTATTGCTCTAGTGGATTCGTTGCATGACAATCCCTACTCACTCACATTGATATCTATTGATGGGCATCTCCATAGCCCGTTGATACACCTAGTTGATGTGAGACTATCTCCCTCTTTTTGTCTTCTCCACAACCACCTTCTATTCCACCTATAGTGCTATGTCCATGGCTCACGCTCACGTATTGCGTGAAAGTTGAAAATTTTTGAGAACGTCAAAAGTATGAAACAGTTGCTTGGCTTGTCATTGGGGTTGTGCATGATTTGAATATTTTGTGTGATGAAGATGAAGCATAGCCAGACTATATGATTTTGTTGGGACAAGCTTTCTTTGGCCATGTTATTTTGAGAGGACATAATTGCCTTGTTAGTATGCTTGAAGTATTATTGTTTTTACCTCAATATTAAACCTTTTTTTTGAATAATACGGATCTGAACATTCATGCCACAATAAAGAAATTACATGGATAAATATGTTAGGTAGCATTCCACATAAAAAAATTCCATTTTTATCATTTACCTACTCGACGACGAGCAGGAATTATGCTTGGGGATGCTTGATACGTCTCCAATGTATCTATAATTTTTTATTGTTCCATGCTATTATATTATCTGTTTTGGATGTTTAATTGGCTTTAATATGCTCTTTTATATTATTTTTGGACTAACCTATTAAAAAACAAAAACTAGCACTAGGCCTCCGGTTAATAGGTTAGTCCAAAAATAATATAAAAGAGCATATTAAAGCCCATTAAACATCCAAAATAGATAATATAATAGCATGGAACAATCAAAAATTGTAGATATGCTGGAGACGTATCAAGCATCCCCAAGCTTAATTCCTGCTCGTCCTTGAGTAGGTAAATGATAAAACATAATTTTTGATGTGGAATGCTACCAAACATAATTATCAATGTAATTTTCTTTATTGTGGCATGAATGTTTAGATCCGAAAGATTCAAAATAAAAGTTTAATATTGACATAAAAATAAAAATACTTCAAGCATACTAACAAAGTAATCATTTCTTCTCGAAATAACATGGCCAAAGAAAGCTATCCCTACAAAATCATATAGGCTGGCTATGCTCTATCTTCACCACACAAAATATTTAAATCATGCACAACCCCGATGACAAGCCAAGCAATTGTTTCAAACTTTTTCAATCTTCACGCAATACATGAGTGTGAGCCATGGACATAGCACTATAGGTGTAATAGAATGGTGGTTGTGGAGAAGACAAAAAGGAGAAGATAGTCTCACATCAACTAGGCGTATCAATGGGCTATGGAGATGCCCATCAATATATATCAATGCGAGTGAGTAGGGACTGCCATGCAGCATATGCACTAGACCTATAAGTGTATGAAAGCTCAAAAAAAACTAAGTGGGTGTGCATCCAACTTGCTTGCTCACGAAGATCTAGGGCATTTTGAGGAAGCCCATCATTGGAATATACAAGCCAAGTTCTATAACAAAAATTCCCTCTAGTATATGAAAGTGACAAAATAGGAGACTCTCTATCATGAAGATCATGGCGCTACTTTGAAGCACAAGTGTGGAAAAAGGATTGTAGCATTGCACCTTCTCTCTTTTTCTCTCATAATTTTTTTATTTGGGCCTTTTCTCCTTTTTTATGGCCTCTTTTTTTCTCCTTTTTTTATTTTTCGTCCGAAGTCTCATCCTGACTTGTGGGGGAATCATAGTCTCCATCATCCTTTCCTCACATGGGACAATGCTCTAATAATGATGATCATCACACTTTTATTTACTTACAACTCAAGAATTACAACTTGATACTTAGAACAAAATATGACTCTATATGAATGCCTCCGATGGTGTACCGGGATGTGCAATGAATCAAGAGTGACATGTAAGAAAAATTATGAAGGGTGGCTTTGCCACAAATACAATGTCAACTACATGATCATGCAAAGCAATATGACAATGATGGAGCGTGTCATAATAAACGGAACAATGGAAAGTTGCATGGTGATATATCTCGGAATCGCTATGGAAATGCCATAATAGGTATGTATGGTGGTTGTTTTGAGGAAGATAAATGGTGGGTTTATGGTACCGACAAAAGTTGCGCGGTACTAGAGAGGCTAGCAATGGTGGAAGGGTGAGAGTGCGTATAATCCATGGACTCAACATTAGTCATAAAGAACTCACATACTTATTGCAAAAATCTATTAGTTATCAAAATGAAGTATTATGTGCATGCACCTAGGGGGATAGATTGGTAGGAAAAGACCATCGCTCTTCCCCGACCGCCATTCATAAGGAAGACAATGAAGAAATAAATCATGCTCCGACTTCATCACACAACGGTTCACCATACGTGCATGCTACGGGAATCACAAACTTTAACACAAGGATCTCTCAAATTCATAACTACTCAACTAGCATGACTCTTATATCACCATCTTCATATCTCAAAACAATCATAAGGAATCGAACATCTCATAGTATTCAAAGCACTTTATATGAAAGTTTTTATTATACCCATCTTGGATGCCTATCATATTAGGAATGATTTTATAGCCAAAGAAAAATACCATGCTGTTCTAAAGGACTCTCAAAATAATATAAGTGAAGCACGAGAGATCAATAATTTCTATAAAATAAAACCACCACCGTGCTCTTAAAAGATATAACTGAAGCACTAGAGCAAAATTATCTAGCTCAAAAGATATAAGTGAAGCACATAGAGTATTCTAATAAATTCCGATTCATGTGTGTCTCTCCCAAAAGGTGTGTACAAGAAGTATGATTGTGGTAAACTAAAAAGCAAAGACTCAAAACATACAAGACGCTCCAAGCAAAATACATATTGTAGCGACCAGACCTCAAACAGTCTGATCTCTGTGCTCTGGTGTCATCCCTGGATCAGTAATGCTGACACCACACAGTACTCGAAGGATTTATAGCAGAGTAGCAATCACACACTTATTGCATCGAGTGTCTCAAAAGAGAACTTAATACAACAAATATGGCTTAAGGCTATCTAAAACTGATAACAGCGGAAGGCTTGGAAGATAAGTGAGTCCATCAACTCCAACGGCATCACTGAGTATAGACCCACGACCTAAAACTCCTTAATTGTCGTTTGAAAAGTCTGCAACATTAACGTTGCAGCCCGAAACGGGTAAGCTCATGGAATATGCTGGGAATGTAACACATAGAGAGTAATGGAATGAAATAGCTATACTATATGCATGTTTGGCTGGTGGAAAGCTCTATGGTTACAGTTTTGCGTAAAGCCAATTTTTCCCTACTTCAAAGGAATAAATTTATTTAACTATTATGGTGGTTGTTAAAGATTGAGAATGGTTGACAGCATTCTCAATCCCAATTAAGCACCATCATTAAACATAACCCAACAAAATTAATTTAGAGTAACATGTTGAGATTCACATGATAATCCAGGTACTAGATACTCAAGATGTCCATAACCGAAGACACGGCTAATCATGATTAGTTTATAAACCCTGCAGAGGTTTGCGCACTTTTCCCCACAAGACTTGATCGCCTCCGTTTGGTTTCTCGCACTACAGGGTGTTTGAGAAGACGGATGACCGAGACATAGTCTTTCAGAAGCACTAGCACCTTACGTTCGGGTAGACCGTCCCACCTACATCCCCTACATCTGCTAGTCTACCACTGTAAGAGTTCGCACGACTTAGTCAACTATGCTAGAGCCCATAATAGCTTGTGGCTGCACACGGAAGTTTCTAGCATGAAAAATCTCATGATCCCTTTGAGCCTGGGTGGCGGTCCAAAAGAAAAACAGGCAAGTCCTGGAATACCCAGGTGCCTCAATCCACCCAGATGTGTGTTTAAGTTGCCACCTTAGATAAACTATTAATTAACAAACTCACATCTGTCATGGATATCACTCACCCAATCCACGTCTACTAGCATAGCATGGCATAATAAGCAAACATAGAAGTAACTCCCAAAGGTTTGATAATAAACAGGTAATAGGTACTACCTCATCTACCTCCCATCCCACAATTTAATTAGATCCTAATCATGCAATGTGTGAGGATTGATTTAATGCAATAAAACTGGGTAGTAGAAAATGTATGATCAAAGTGTTACTTGCCTTGCTGATGATCCGCGAAACCTAGAGATTCGAAGTAACAGGCGGCGCACTCCGGGTATTCTATCGCAGAAAAACAAACAAGCATACAATAAGTACTCATCTAATGCACAGGTAAAACTCAAATAAGAGATCTAACCAGAAGGTTCAACTTAAGAACTCCGGTTGGCAAAAAAATCAAATCGAACGAAGCAACGAAAGTCAAACGGCGATGGAAAACAACTTTGTTATAGTAATCTGAATCTAGGACAAATTTTACAGTAGCAAAATCTTGTTGAAGTTGGTTAAACGGATACAGGGTTTCGAGACGAATCTCTAGGCGCTTGAATCGCCTGATTCCGATAAACGAGCGAAAAGTTATACTAAAACGAAAATCGGATCAGGAATCGCGATCAGAAAAATAGCGGATTTAATCCGAGAAAAAGAAAAATGACGAATGCTCGCTAAAAAATAAATAAACCAGAAAAACTGATCTATTAAAAAAACCGAATCTAAAAAAAATAAACCAATGAAAACCGATCGGTTTTTTTAAACGACGGCACGGAAGTCGAGGCGGCGGCGAACCTCGGCGGCGGAATCCGGTGTCGGCGGCGGCGGTGAGGCGGCGCGGCGGCGGGCGGCGCGGGGCGGCTACGGTTTGCATGGGTTGGGGCTGGGCCTCTCCCCGGCTTATAAAGCCCGTCCGGGCCGGTGTCCCGGTCGGACACGGCCCGTAGGTCGATGCGACTTCGTTTTTTTAAATAATTCCGCTCGGAAGAAAAATAAAAAGAAATACTAAATGGACTCCAAAAATTCCGAAATAAATTTTCACGGGCTTCTAAAATCAAGCCGCACAAGGTGAACATTTATTTGGGACCTAAATGCAATTTTGAAAAACGCACATTTTTCCTAAATTCAAATAAAACATCGAAAAACTCCGAAATAAAATCTTATTTGATTTTATTATTAAATCCTCAATATTTCTTTATTTTTGGAAATTCATTTTATTCCCTCTCTCATATTTTTGTAATAGAAATAATTGATGATAAAATAAATAAAATCAAATGATCCTATTTTCAAAATTTGAGAAAACTCAAATATGAAAATAACGAAATCCCCAACTCTCTCCGTGGGTCCTTGAGTTGCGTAGAATTTCTAGGATCAACCAAAATTCAAAATAAAATATGATATGCATTGATGATCTAATGTATAACATTCCAAATTGAAAATTTGGGATGTTACAAACCTACCCCCCTTAAGATGAATCTCGCTGTCGAGATTCGGGTTGGCTAGAAAATAGGTGAGGGTGGTCCTTGAGCAAATCTTCCTCTCGTTCCCAGGTGGCTTCATCCTCTGTGTGGTGGCTCCACTGAACTTTGCAAAACTTGATAACCTTTTTGCGGGTAACTCGACTGGCAAACTCGAGAATCTTAATTGGTTTCTCCTCGTAGGTCAAATCGTTATGCAACTGAATAGTTTCCAAAGGCACTATGTCTCGCAAAGGTATGTCAGCCATCTCCGCGTGACATTTCTTTAACTGGGAAACGTGGAACACATCATGAACTCCTGACAATCCTTCGGGCAATTCCAACTTGTAGGCTACCTCTCCCATACGCTCCAAAACTCGATATGGTCCTACAAATCGTGGTGCTAACTTCCCTTTAACTCCAAAACGCTTTGTTCCCTGAAGTGGAGATACTCGAAGATAAGCTCTATCTCCGACTTCGTAAACTGTCTCCTTGCGTTTAGAATCTACATAACTCTTCTGTCTGGACTGGGCTACCTTGAGCCTATCGCGAATCAACTTCACCTTCTGTTCAGACTCTTTGATCAAGTCAGGTCCAAACAACTGGCGGTCTCCAACTTCGTCCCATGACAACGGTGTCCTGCACCTCCTTCCGTACAAGGCTTCGAAAGGGGCCATCTTTAAACTGGTTTGATAACTGTTGTTGTAAGAGAACTCTGCATATGGCAGATTGTCGTCCCAACTAGATCCGTAATCTAGCGCACAAGCTCTCAGCATATCCTCCAAAATCTGATTGACTCTCTCGGTCTGTCCATCTGTCTGTGGATGAAAAGCTGTACTGAACTCTAGTATGGTACCCAAAGTTTCATGCAACTGCTTCCAGAACTTTGAGGTAAACTGGGTTCCTCTATCTGATACGATACTCCTTGGAACTCCATGCAAACATACGATCCTGGTCATGTATATCTTTGCCAACTTAGCACTGGTGTAAGTTGTCTTTACTGGGATGAAATGAGCTACTTTTGTTAATCGATCAACTACAACCCAAATCGAGTCATAGCCTGAACGAGTCCTGGGTAATCCAGTGATAAAATCCATGGCTAGCTTATCCCACTTCCATTCGGGTATCGGCAATGGTTGTAACAATCATGCTGGCTTCTGATGCTCTGCCTTTACTCTCTGGCATACATCACAAACTGCTACATACTCCGCAATATCCTTCTTCATTCCGGTCCACCAGAAAATATCCTTCAAATCCAAATACATCTTGGTATTTCCTGGGTGAATTGAATACAGTGAGTCGTGTGCCTCTTGCAAAATCAACTTCCTGATCTCCGGGTCATTGGGCACGTAAACGCGGTCTTCAAACCATAGGGTGTCGTGCTCATCCTCACGAAATCCTTTAGATTTTCCTTTGCTAAGTTTCTCCTTTATAGCGGCAATCTCTTTGTCAGTTTTCTAAGCTTCCCTGATTCTCTCCATCAAAGTTGACTAAATCTCCAATGCTGCTACATAGCCTCTCGGGACTATTTCCACACATAGTTCACGAAGATTTTCTGCTAACTCCTTGGGTATTTCTCCCATCATTAACATATTGACATGACTCTTACGGCTTAATGCGTCAGCTACTACATTAGCCTTTCCGGTGTGATAATGCAATTTCATATCATAATCCTTGATAAGCTCCAACCATCTCCTTTGTCTGAGATTCAACTCCTTCTATGTGAAAATGTATTTCAAACTCTTATGATCCGTGTACACCTCACAATGATTTCCAATGAGGAAATGTCTCCATGTCTTCAATGCATGCACTACGGCTACTAACTCCAAATCATGCGTAGCATAATTCAACTCATGAGGCTTCAGTTGTCTTGAGGCATATGAAACAACTCTTCCTTCCTGCATAAGCACTGCTCCAAGTCCTCGACGTGAAGCGTCGCAATACACCTCATAATCTTTGGTCTGGTCTGGCAAAATCAACACTGGTGAGGTAACCAAACGTTTCTTCAACTCCTGGAAACTAGCCTCACATTCCTCCGTCCATATGAACTTGGTATCTTTCTTTAACAACTCTGTCATAGGTTTCGCAATCTTTGAGAAATTCTCAATAAATCTTCGGTAGTATCCTGCGAGTCCAAGAAAACTCCGGATCTCTCCAACGGTAGTTGGTGCTTCCCACTTGGTCACGGTATCAACTTTAGTGGGATCAACTGCTATACCTTCTCCAGATATAACGTGTCCAAGGAATCCTACTTCCTTCAACCAAAACTCACATTTGCTGAACTTGGCATATAATTGATGTTCTTTGATCTTTCCAAGTACCAAACGCAAATGCTCCTTACGCTCCTCTTCATTCTTCAAGTAAACCAGGATATCATCAATGAACACTACGACGAACTTATCCAAGAACTCCATAAATACTTTGTTCATCATGTTCATAAAATAGGTAGGTGCGTTAGTCAGACCAAATGACATAACGGTATACTCGTACAGCCCATACCTGGTGGTAAAAGCTGTCTTCGGAATATCCTGTTCTCGAATCTTCAACAGTTGTTATCCTGATCGCAGATCGATCTTGGAAAATACCTTAGCTCCTTGCAATCGATCAAACAGATCGTTGATCATTGGTAGTGGGTACTTATTCTTGATCGTTACTTCATTCAATCCCCGATAATCAACAGCCATCCTTAACGATCCATCTTTCTTCTCCACTAGTAGTACTGGCGATCCCCAAGGCGAAGAACTTGGGCGAATATATCCTTTATCCAGTAACTCCTTAATCTGCTTCTTAATTTCCAACAAATCCTTTGCTGGCATCCTATATGGTGTCTTTGATATTGGCCCTGTGCCTGGCAATAGCTCAATCAAAAACTCAATATCTCTATCCGGTGGCATGCCTGGCAACTCCTCTGGAAATACTTCAGGGAAATCCCTTACCACTGGTACTTCCTCCTGCACAACTCCTATTAGGCAATTTACTTGAGTCCTCTTTGGCACATGCCGGGATACATACTTGATCCTTCTCCCTTCTGGTGTGGTAAGAAAAATTGACTTGCTAGCACATTCAATATTCCCTTCATACTTTGATAACCAACCCATGCCTAATATCACATCCAATCCTTGGGATTCCAATACTATTAGGTCTGAGGGAAAAACATAGTTACCAATCCTTAATGGTAACCGATCACACCATAGACTAGCCACATACTCTGCTCCAGGCGAGGTTACTAACATGGGTGACCTAAGGGCTTGGGTTGGTAGGTTATACTTATCCACAAATCCCCTTGAGATGTATGAATGCGATGCACCAGTATCAAAAAGAACGAGTGCAGTAAATGACTTAACCAAAAGCTTACCTATCATTGCATCGGGCTGAGCTTCAACCTCCTCCACGCTAACGTGGTTCACCTTTCCCTTGTTGAAAGGGTTCGGCTTCTTCCCAGAACTTCCATTGCCATTTTGGCCTTCAGGACATTCATTGGCATAATGTCCGGTCTTCTGACATTTAAAGCAAGTGACTTGGCTCAGGTCCTTCTCGGCTGGGGTTGATGGGTTGGTGCGGTTCTGGCCGTTGCTTCCTCCATTCCCATTACCATTCTTGGTGCCATTGTGATTGTGCGAGCTACCTCCTCCATGGGTATGCTAAAAATGTCCTCCCGGTCTAGGGGTAAAACGTGGCTTCTGCTGAGCTCCTGAAGTGTACTTCCCTTGTCCATACTTCCTCTTGCGATTCTCAATTTGCTGCTGCTTCCCTTCAATCATAAGAGCATGATCTACCAACTCCTGGTAGTTGTTGAAGGTGGATACCATCAACTGCATGCTCAACTCATCATTCAGTCCTTCCAGAAACTTCTCCTGCTTAGCTGCATCCGTAGCAACGTCATCTGGGGCATAACGTGCTAACTTACTAAACTCCTCCACATACTGGCCAACTGTTCGTCCTCCTTGGCACAAGTTGCGAAACTCATGCTTCTTCATGGCCATAGCTCCTGCCGAAACATGTGTAGTACGAAAAGCCTGCTGAAATTGGTCCCATGTGACAGTGTCTACAGGGAAAGTGGCGGTGAAATTCTCCCACCATGATGCTGCGGGTCCTTCTAGCTGATGTGCGGCAAACTTCACCTTCTCCGCATCTGTGCATCCTGCTGTGGTCAACTCCCTAGCTGTCTTGCGGAGCCAATCATCTGCTACTATCGGCTCGGTGCTACTGGAAAACACCGGTGGATTCAGCCTAAGAAAACGGGCTAAGTGGTCAATAGGTGGTGGTGGTGGTGGTGGGTTGTTGTTGTTGTTCCCCTGATTCTGATTCTGGACTAGCAACTGCATCAATGTGTTCTGCTGCTGGATCAACTGGGTGAGCTTCGGTGAAAAGGTAAATCTGGGGTCACGTCTCCGAGAAAACACTACCCATATGCACATGAGGCAAAAGCAAACAATTCACTTCATTCAATCAAATAAGGGCATATAATCAATCTATCTATCGCAAAAGTGCTCGGACTACTATATTTACATGGTGGACTACTACTACTGATGAGGTGGTCTATTAGAAATATTCTTCGGTTGCAGACTCCATGATATCTGCTCCAGCTTCATCAACATAGTCATCATCGCTACTATCTGGATCCGAGTCGGTGTCGTCGATGATGATGTAGTCTTCCGGGCTAATCTCCTTGGGTTCTTCATCTTCCTCTACTGGTGTAGGGCTTCCCATAAATATTCCAATCTTCTTGATCAGGTCGTCATTCTTCTCCACCAATACTTCAATTTCTTCTTCATAATCTTCACGTGTAGCCATGAGTTCTTCCTCCAGTTCCTTGATTCTAGTCTTAGCCTTCTTCAGATCTATCATGTCGGCGCACATCTAGTTCTCTTGTCGTCGAATGTGTTGGTTTAACTCCTGGATAAAAGCTGCGATTGATCTATCCTTCCTGGTGCTGATCATCTCCCAGTGTTCATCTCGGCTCCCACAAATCTGGTAGATAGTATCCTTGAGATCCTTGCGGTAGACTTCTCCAATGCGTCCCATGGCGATGTGAGCTGCCATGCTCTTTCCTAGACTCCAAGTTGGTGCATCAAAAGAAAACTCTATGGGCTCAGTGACTGGCATGAACGTCCTTCCTGGAACTTGAACTTGAATCATCCAGCGCTCTTCTTCAGGTAAAGTGGCGTTGTAGGTTCCGGTGAAGCTTGGTACTCCTATGTTCAGGTATCTAGTGACTTCCTTTAAGTGACGTCCAAAGGGTGTATCTTCATCCGGTTGCATGAACTTGTTCCTTGCATCCACCATCCTAAAGAGTAGAAAAGATGAGAAGTCAGAAGAGAAGAGAGTGAGTAGTGATCTAGGTCTTTAGCTTAGTGGTCGTGTCCTACAGTCAGCGTGTGCTCTGATACCATCTCTGTAGCGACCAGACCTCAAACAGTCTGATCTCTGTGCTCCGGTGTCATCCCTGGATCAGTAATGCTGACACCACACAGTACTCGTAGGATTTATAGCAGAGTAGCAATCACACACTTATTACATCGAGTGTCTCAAAAGAGAACTTAATACAATAAATATGGCTTAAGGCCATCTAAAAACGATAACAGCGGAAGGCTTGGAAGATAAGTGAGTCCATCAACTCCAACGGCATCACTGAGTATAGACCCACGACCTAAAACTCCTTAATCGTCGTCTGAAAAGTCTGCAACATTAACGTTGCAGCCTGAAATGGGTCAGCACATGGAATATGCTGGCAATGTAACACATAGAGAGTAATGGAATGAAATAGCTATACTATATGCATGTTTGGCTGGTGGAAAGCTCTATGGTTACAGTTTTGCGTAAAGCCAATTTTCCCCTACTTCAAAGGAATAAATTTATTTAACTATTATGGTGGTTGTTAAACATTGAGAATGGTTGACAGCATTCTCAATCCCAATTAAGCATCATCATTAAACATAACCCAACAAAATTAATTTAGAGTAACATGTTGAGATTCACATGATAATCCAGGTACTAGATACTCAAGATGTCCATAACTAGGGACACGGCTAATCATGATTAGTTTATACACTCTGCAGAGGTTTACACACTTTTCCCCGCAAGACTCGATCGCCTCCGTTTGGTTTCTCGCACTATAGGGTGCTTGAGAAGACGGATGACCGAGACATAGTCTTTACGAAGCGCTAGCACCTTACCATCAGGTAGACCATACCACCTACATCCCCTACATCTGCTAGTCTACCACTGTAAGAGTTCGCACGACTTAGTCAACTATGCTAGAGCCCATAATAGCTTATGGCTGCACACGGAAGTTTCTAGCATGAAAAATCTCATGATCCCTTTGAGCCTGGGTGGCGGTCCAAAAGAAAAACAAGCAAGTCCTGGAATACTCAGGTGCCTCAATCCACCCAGATGTGTGTTTAAGTTGCCACCTTAAATAAACCATTAATTAACAAACTCACATCTGTCATGGATATCACTCACCAATCCACGTCTATTAGCATAGCATGGCATAATAAGCAAACGTAGAAGTAACTCCCAAAGGTTTGATAATAAACAGGTAATAGGTACTACCTCATCTACTTCCCATCCCACAATTTAATTAGATCCTAATCATGCAATGTATGAGGATTGATCTAATGCAATAAAACTGGGTAGTAGAAAAGGTATGATCAAAGTGTTACTTGCCTTGCTGATAATCCGCGAAACCTAGAGATTCGAAGTAATAGGCGGCGCACTCCGGGTATTCTATCGCAGGCAAAAAAAAACAAGCATACAATAAGTACTCATCTAATGCACAGGTAAAACTTAAATAAGAGATCTAACCAGAAGGTTCAACTTAAGAACTCCGGTTGGCAAAAAAAATCAAATCGAACGAAGCAACGAAAGTCAAACGGCGATGGAAAGCAGCTTCGTTCTAGTAATCTGAATCTAGGGAGAATTTTACAGTAGCAAAATCTTGTTGAAGTTGGTTAAACGGATAGAGGGTTTCGAGACGAATCTCTAGGTGCTTGAATCACCTGATTCCGATAAACGAGCGAAAAGTTATACTAAAACGAAAATCGGATCAGGAATCGCGATCAGAAAAATCGCGGATTTAATCCGAGAAAAAGAAAAACGACGAACGCTTGCTAAAAAATAAATAAACCAGAAAAACCGATCTATTTAAAAAAACCGAATCTAAAAAAAATAAATCGACGAAAACCGATCGGTTTTTTTTAAACGACGGCACGGAAGTCGAGGCGGCGGCAAACCTCGGCGGCGGAGGCGGCGGGCGACGCGGGGGTCGAGGCGCGGGGCGGCTAGGGTTTGCTGGGGCTGGGGCTGGGCTTCTCCCCGGCTTATAAAGCCCGCCCGGGCCGGTGTCCCGGTCGGACACGGCCCGTAGGTCGGTGTGACTTCTTTTTTTTAAATAATTCCGCTCGGAAGAAAAATAAAAAGAAATACTAAACGGACTCCAAAAATTCCGAAATAAATTTTCACGGGCTTCTAAAATCAAGCTGCACAAGGTGAACATTTATTTAGGACCTAAATGCAATTTTGAAAAATGCACATTTTTCCTAGATTCAAATAAAACACCAAAAAACTCCGAAATAAAATCTTATTTGATTTTATTATTAAATCCTCAATATTTCTTTATTTTGGGAAAGTCATTTTATTCCCTCTCTCATATTTTTGTAATAGAAATAATTGATGATAAAATAAATAAAATCAAATGATCCTATTTTCAAAATTTGAGAAAACTCAAATATGAAAATAATGAAACCCCCAACTCTCTCTGTGGGTCCTTGAGTTGCGTAGAATTTCTAGGATCAACCAAAATGAAAAATAAAATATGATATGCATTGATGATCTAATGTATAACATTCCAAATTGAAAATTTGGGATGTTACACATATCATGAGGTGAATAAAAATATAGCCTCAAGTAAAGTTACTGATAGATGAAGACGAAAGAGGGGATGCCTTGTGGGGCATCCCCAAGCTTAGGCTTTTGGTTGTCCTTGAATTTTACCTTGGGGTGCCTTGGGCATCCCCAAGCTTAGGCTCTTGTCACTCCTTATTCCAAAGTCAATCAAATCTTTACCCAAAAACTTAAAAACTTCACAACACAAAACTCAATAGAAAATCTCATGACCTCCGTTAGTATAAGAAAATAAACCACCATTTTAAGGTACTGTAATGAACTCATTATTTATTTATATTGGTGTTAGACCTACTGTATTCCAACTTCTCTATGGTTCATACCCCCCAATACTAGCCATAGATGCATCAAAATAAGCAAATAACACGCGAAAAACAGAATCTGTCAAAAAACAGAACTGTCTATAGCAATCTCTAGGTTTCAAATACTTCTGTAACTCCAAAAATTCTGACAATGTAGGACGCCTAGGAAAATTTGTATATTGATATACTTCAGTTGGAATTGATATTTTATCGCTCTCTGGTAAAAAATGAAAATTATTTTCGTGAGCGTATACTTTATATTTTTATCAGCAAGATCAAACAATAATCACCCAAGAAGTTCCTAAAGGCTTTACTTGGCACAAACACTAATTAAAACATAAAAAACAAAATCATAACAGAGGCTAGATGAATTATTTATTACTAAACAGGAACAAAAAATAAAGAACAAAAAATAAAATTGGGTATCGTCATAACTTTGCACTTTTCTATCAATTGCTCGGCAGTAATTTGTTCACCCACCATAATATTTTCTATCTTAAGAGAAGCCTCTAGTGAAACCTATGGCCCCTGGGTCTATTTTCCATCATATAATCTTCTATTTTCTAACATATAAGTTTCCGATCTACTGTTTTCATTTCCTATTTACTTTCTTTACTTTCCGTTCCATAAACCAAAAATACCAAAAATATTACTTTGCCGTTTATCCGTCTCAATCATATCTCACTTTGCAAATAACCATGAAGGGATTGACAACCCCTTTTTCGCATTGGTTCAAGTTGGAGTTTGTTTGCGCAGGTATTCAGTGACTTGTGCATTGTCTCCTACTGGATTGATACCTTGGTTCTCAAAACTGAGAGAAATACTTACTCTACTTTGCTGCATCACCCTTTCCTCTTCAAGAGAAAAAACAAGGCAAGCTCAATAAGTAGCAGGAAGAGTTTCTGGCGCTGTTGCTAGGGAGATCTACGCCAAGTCAAGACATACCAATTACCCATCATAAACTCTCATCCCTTGCATTACATCATTCGGCATTCGCCTCTCGGTTTCCTCTCCCCCACTTCTAAAATGGTTTTCAAAAAGATTCGCCTTTTCTTCGCCCCTCTCCTGTTGATCTTCTTTGCTTGCTTTTTGTGTGCTCAGGGGTTGGATTGCTTGCTTTTTCACAATGGCTCCACCAAAAAGCGTTGACCCACACCTTAGGAGGTTGGATGAAATTGAAAATAATGTTAGAAGCTTCATGTCTTTGCAATTTGAGCATAGTAATTTATTTAGAAACGAGCTCAAGGAGCAGAAAAGTTTGATGGAATACATTAATAAAGAGCTTGATGATATGTCTAAGGAATTTTATGGCCTAAGAACTCAGTTTGCTCATCTTGAAAATTTAGTAGGCCAAATTTCTGATAAGCAAGCTACCTTGGTATATAAGATGGCCGCTAAATCATAATCTTTAAATAATGATGAAGATCTTAAAGTGATTGGTGTGACTCCTATTGAATCTTTGTTTTCCAATATAAATCTTTATAAAGATGGGACTGGAGATGAGTCAACTTTAGTTAAAAGGCGTCCCAATGATTCAAAGTTTTTAGATCTTGATACAAAAATTGATAAAAGTGGGATTGGAGAGGTCAAAACTTTAGGTGGCAATGAACCCACTCTTTTGGATCTCAAGGAATTTAATTATCATAATTGTTCTTTAATAGATTTTATTTCCTTGTTGCAATCCATGTTGAATTCTCCTCATACTTATAATCAAAACAAAGCTTTTACTAAACATATCGTTGATGCTATGATGCAATCTTTTGAAGAAAAACTTGAATTGGAAGTTTATATCCCTAGAAAACTTTATGATGAGTGGGAGCCTACTATTAAGATTAAGATTAAAGATTATGAGTGCCATGCTTTGTGTGATTTGGGTTCTAGTGTTTCCACGATTCCAAAAACTTTATGTGATGTGTTAGGTTTCCGTGAATTTGATGATTGTTCTTTAAATTTGCATCTTGTGTAATCCACTATTAAGAAACCTATGGGAAGGATTAATGATGTTCTTAGTGTTGCAAATAGGAATTATGTGCCTGTAGATTTCATTGTTCTTAATATAGATTGCAATCCTACATGTCCTATTATTCTTGGTAGACCTTTCCTTAGAACGATTGGTGCAATTATTGATATGAAAGAATGAAACATTAGATTTCAATCTCCATTAAGGAAAGGCATCGAACACTTTGCAAGAAAGAAACTGAAATTTCCTTATGAATCTATTATGAGAGCCACTTATGGATTGCATAGCAAAGATGATAATAGTTAGATCTATTCATGTTGTATGCCTAGCTAGGGGCGTTAAATAATAGCGCTTGTTGGGAGGCAACCCAATTTTATTTTTCTTTTTTTCTTTTTAGGTTCTGTTTTGCATTAAATAATTTATCTAGCCTCTGATTAGATGTAGTTTTATGTTTTAATTAGTATTTGTGCCAAGTAATACCTTTGGGATAGCTTACGGTGATAGTTAATTTGATCTTGCTGAAAAGAGAAACTTTTCCGCTCAGGGAATTAATTTTCATTATTAGCAGTAGCACGATAAAATACTGATTCTTCTTACAGATGATTAATAAAAAAATTGGTTAGGTCGTCCTAATTTTTCAGAATTTTTGGAGTTATAGAAGTACTCGGAATATCCAGATTACTATAGACTATTCTGTTTTTGGCAGATTCTATTTTATATGTGTTGTTTGCTTATTTTGATGTATCTATGGCTCGTATCGAGGGGTATGAACCATGGAAAAGTTGGAATACAGTAGATATTACACCAATATAAATAAATAATGAGTTCACAACAGTACCAAAAGTGGTGATTTATTTTCTTATACAAACGGACCTTATGAGATTTTCTGTTGAGTTTTGTGTTGTGAAGTTTTCAAGTTTTGGGTAAGGATTTGATGGACTATGGAATAAGGAGTGGCAAAAGCCTAAGCTTGGGGATGCCCAAGGCACCCCAAGGTAATATTCAAGGACAACCAAGAGCCTAAGCTTGGGGATGCCCAAGAAGGCATCCCCTCTTTCGTCTTCATCTATCGGTAACTTTACTTGAGGCTATATTTTTATTCACCACATGATATGTGTTTTGCTTGGAGCGTCTTGTATGATTTGAGTCTTTGCTTTTTAATTTGCCACAATCATCCTTGCTGTACACACCTTTTGAGAGAGACACGCATGAATCGTGATTTATTAGAATACTCTTTGTGCTTCACTTATATCTTTTGAGCTAGGCAATTTTGCTCTAGTGCTTCACTTATATATTTTTAGAGCACGACAGTGGTTTTATTTTATAGAAATTTATGAACTCTTGTGCTCCACTTATATTATTTTCAGAGTTTCTAAACAGCATGGTAATTTGCTTTGGTTATAAATTTAGTCCTAATATGATAGACATCCAAGAGGGATATAATAAAAACTTTCATATAAAGTGCATATACTATGAGAAGTATGATTCCTTATGATTGTTTAGAGATATGAAGATGGTGATATTAGAGTCATGCTAGTAAGTAATTATGAATTTGAGAAATACTTGTGTTAAAGTCTGTGATTCCCGTAGCATGCACGTATGGTGAACCGTTATGTGATGAAGTCAGAGCATGTTTTATTTATTGATTGTCTTCCGTATGAGTGGTGGTCGGGGACGAGCGATGGTCTTTTCCTACCAATCTACCCCCCTAGGAGCATGCGTGTAGTATTCGTTTCGATAACTATTAGATTTTTGCTATAAATATATGAGTTCTTTATGACTAATGTTGAGTCCATGGATTACACGCACTCGCACCCTTCCACCTTCGCTAGCCTCTCTTGTACCGCGCAACTTTCACCGGTACCATAAACCCACCATATACCTTCCTCAAAACAGCCACCATACCTACCTATTATGGCATTTCCATATCCATTCCGTGATATATTGCCATGCAACTTTCCACCATTCCATTTATTATGACACGCTCCATCATTGTCATATTGCTATGCATGATCATGTAGTTGACATCGTATTTGTGGCAAAGCCACCGTTCATAATTCTTTCATACATGTCAATCTTGATTCATTGCACATCCCGGTACACCGCTGGAGGCATTCACATGGAGTCATATTTTGTTCTAAGTATCCGTTGGCGTTCTGGGAACGGGGGTCCCCAGACTTGCCTGCATGCGGCCTGCGGCGTGGCTCAAGCGGGGCCCAGCGCGGCCCATCTTCATCAGCTCAAGCTCAAAGACCCTCGCGAGGGGCCAAGCCTCACGGGGCGGACGACAGGAAGCTTCCTCAGAGGCAGCCTCATCAGGCAGGCTCGCGAGGAGGCGGAGAGATCAAGGCAGGGGTACCTCGCAAGGAACCCGTGACGCAAGACATGACGATCGAGACCAGGCGGGCGTCGGCCTGTGCCGGCCTGCGCAGTGTCCTTGTTTCCCCTTTGGTGCAAAGGGGGCAAGCACAGGCCAAGGCATCAGGCAAAGGTTACCATTCCGGTGCAACGAGACCAAGACCAGCCAGACGGCAGGACGGAGGTCACCGTGGAGCCCAAGAAGGCGTCATCGCCAGTGCTTTTGGCAGCCGAAGACCACCTTTGGTCAGGATAACTTGTACTAGATGTTCCCCTTCGAAATGGCCAATTGTTGGCGCCCTTCCCGCTCATTATTTGGGGAGAGGCCCAGGGCCCCTATAAATAGATCTTGCCACCACAGAGTAGAGATATCTAGAGACACCCCAAGAACATCGAGAGATCTGGTAGAACCCTAGCAGAGAGAGAGAGAGAGAGGCGATGAACTCACCCTAGCAGTTCATAACACCAGCTCAAGAACACCTCTCGCGAGGCTGTTCTTCCCTTGTACTATCCATCATCAGCCCGAGAGGCAATCCACCACACCACACACTGGAGTAGGGTATTACACCACAACGGTGGCCCGAACCAGTATAAACATCGTGTCTCTTGTGTTGTTCATCATTTTCATCTTAGTTCGCATGAGAGGATCGGATGTAGATCGGTAGGGGAGAGATCTCCGCGCGCACCCCAGTGTTCGAACCTCAAGGGTCTGCCGGAACCCGAAACCCGACATTTGGCGCGCCAGGTAGGGGTGCTCCGGAGTCCTCCTTCCTGACGAACCGCTCTCCCTCGACATTGCATCCCGCCCTCATGGCGGACAACGCGCCACCCACTCCAGCAACAGATGCCAACACTGGGGCCAGGGGGCTACGGGCCTTGGCCCCCGCCTTGCGGCAAGTGTAGTGGTCGTGCAAGTTCAGGCCCGGGATGCTGCCGCGCTACGACGGCGCCATGGACCCGATGATTTTCCTGCTGGCGTACGAGGAGGCCATCCTCGGAGACGGGGGCGACGATTGGGTGATGGCCAACTGGTTACCCATGGCCCTCACCGGCGTCCCGCGCGCGTGGCTCCTCGACCTGCCGACGGCCTCTGTCACCTCCTGGGAGGAGCTGCGTGACCTCTTCCTCGCCCGTTTCGTCGCACCAACGCTGCCCGTCATCGCAGCTCTCCTGGGTGGCTCCCAGGCACCACCCTCGAGTCATCACATCAAGCCGTTCGCCCGCCGGATCAGCACCGCCTCCAGGCGCCAAGAAGCCCCCCGGGCTGGGTGGCACCCGAGGCCGATCTAACCTTCGACTCGAAGGACCACACCTTCAATCCCATTGGTTCGGGCGCGCTCCCGATGCTGTGCACCCCCACCATCTGCCAGGTAGCCGTCACTAGGACCCTCATTGACGGTGGTGTCGGCCTCAACGTGCTCTCGGTGGAGGCCTTCAGCCTACTCCACGTGCCGCCAGAGCGGCTCCAACCCAGCACGCCTTTCTCGGGCGTCGGAGCCGGTTCCACCGCCTCCTTGGGATAGATCCGCCTCCCAGTGACCTTCGGCACCTGCGACAACTTCCACACGGAGCTGATCGACTTCGACATCGCCCCTATCGGCCTCCCCTACAACGCGATCCTGGGCTATCCGGCCTTGGCTCGGTTCATGGCAGCAACTCACCCGGTGTACAACCTCATGAAGATGCCCGGGAGCAGTGGCGTCCTCACCGTGTCAGGAGACACAAGGGATGCGCTGCAGGTGCTCCGGCTTGTTTTCAGGGCGGCCATGGTGGCGCGTCCCACTAGCACCGACGCCCTTGAACCCAAGGGGGTTGCGCCGGCTAAAAAGAAGCAGTTGTTCACCCAAGACAAGGCAGAAACCAAGCAGGTACCAGTCGACGAGGATGGGTCGACTGGCGCCACCTTCACCATAGGGGCCAACCTCGAGCCCGAGCAGGAGAAGGCCCTAATCAGGTTCCTGCATGCGAACAAGAACGTGTTCGCGTGGGAACCAGATCAGTTAGCGGGGGTCCCAAGGGAAGTGATTGAGCATCACCTCAACGTGTGCCCCAATGTACGCCCCGTGAAGCAGAAGGCAAGGCGGCAGTCTACTGAGAAACATGCTTTCATCGTTCAAGAGACCCGGAAGCTAGAGGCGGCAGGGGTTATCCGCGAGGTCCGCTACCCCGATTGGCTGGCTAATCCTGTTGTCGTGCCGAAGAAGGGGGGAAAGAGCGCATGTGTGTCGACTTCACCAACCTCAACAAGGCCTGCCCGCAGGATCCATTTCCGCTCCCCCGCATCGACCAGATAGTCGACTCCACCGCAGAGTGTGACCTATTGTGCTTCCTGGATGCCTTCTCGGGCTATCACCAGATCAAGATGGCGGTAGAAGACGTGGAGAAGACAGCTTTCCTGACCCCGTGTGGAGTGTACTGCTATACGTGCATGCCATTTGGGTTGCGCAACACAGGCGCGACCTTTCAGCGGCGGATGCACATCGCGTTAGGCCGGCAGCTCGGGAGGAACGCTGAATCTTATGTCGATGACATTGTGGTGAAGTCTCGTGAGGCAAGAACCCTGATACAGGACCTGGAAGAAACCTTTGCCAGCCTCAACGAAGTGGACCTACGGCTCAACCCGGAGAAGTGCGTATTTGGAGTCCCCTCGGGCAAGCTCCTGGGTTTCCTCGTATCCCACAGGGGCATCGAGGCCAACCCAGAGAAGGTCAAGGCAGTCGAAGATATGAGCCCGCCGAGGACCCTCAGAGAAATGCAGAAGCTCACCGGGCGTGTGACTGCATTGGGGCGCTTCATCTCCAAGCTGGGGGAACGAGCCCCGCTTTTCTTCAAGCTGATGAAGAAAAAGGGCCCCTTCGAATGGACTAAAGAGACCGACAAGGCATTCCAAGACCTCAAGAGGTACCTTACCAGTCCGCCAGTGATGGTAGGTCCGTCCTCGGGAGCCCCTGGTGCTCTACCTTGCGGCCACCCCCTACTCCGCCAGCGCAGCCCTGGTGGTAGTCAGGGAGGAGTGCTGTGCCAAGGCCGCATCGACCGTCCGAACTGAAGCAAAGCAGAGCCAGGAGGGCCTCGCGAAGGCCGCAACCACAGCCGGATAGGAACAGCCGCAGTAGGAGAACGCACCCGGAGCAGGAGAGGCCTCTTCTGGTGACCAAGCCCCGGGGGCTCCGTCGTCTCCAGAGACACCTCGACCTCTGGAGGACGCAAGCAGCGCCAACACCCTCAACCTCATCGAACATCCCGTGTACTTCGTCAGCACGGTGCTACGGGACGCAAGGGCAAGGTATCCCATGCCTCAAAAATTCCTCCTCGCGCTACTAGTGGCCTCGCGCAAGCTGCACCACTACTTCCAAGGACATCCCATCAAGGTCGTCTCAGCATACCCCTTGGAAAGAGTGCTCAGGAGCCCCAACTCAGCTGGAAGTGTCACCGAATGGAACATTGAGCTACAGGCATTTCAGCTAGAATTCAGCACGACCAGAGTTATCAAGGGAGCCGCACTGGCACATTTCATGGAAGAATGGGCAGAAGCGCCGGGTCTCGAGGAAGGCGAAGACCGATCACTTTCCCCAGGAAGTGAAGCACCGAACGACTGGGTTGTGTACTTCGATGGGGCATTCTCCCGACATGGTGCAGGAGCTGGCGCGGTGCTTGTGTCCCCTACCTAGGACAAACTCTATTACGCCGTGCAACTCTGCTTCTAGCACGGAGAGAAGTTCTCCAACAACATAGCAGAATACAGAGGCCTGATAGCAGGCTTGAAAGCCGCAATCATCTTAGGGGTAAAGCGCCTCACCATCAAGGGCGATTCACAGCTCCTTGTCAACTTCTCCAACAAGATATACGAGCCAAAGTACGAGCACATGGAAGCTTACCTCGCTGATGTCCGCAGGATGGAGAAACAGTTCTGGGGGCTGGAGCTTCAGCATGTGCCTCGTGGCACCAATCAGGAGGCTAACGACATTGCCAAGAGGGCGTCTAGGCGGCTGCCGCAGGAACCTGGCATCTTCGAGGAGCGGCTCTTCAAGCCCTCGGCGGCGCCATCGCTATCAAGCACGGCGCAACCAAGGGAGGAGCCTCCTCAGCCGCCTGCCTCGGGAGCTCTGGTCTGCGGCCCGGCATCAGGGGCATGCCTGCTCCTGGCGTTGGAGCCTCAGGAGGGATGTTGGATCCTAGAGCTCAAGGACTACCTGGTGCAAGGGATTCTGCCGGAGAACGAGGAGGAGGCGGAGCATGTGGCACGACAGGCCACGACTTATTGCATCCATGATGGCGAGCTCTACAGGAAGCGGCCAAATGACGTGTCCCTACGTTGCATTTCCAGGGAGCAAGGAAAGGAACTGCTGGCGGACATACACAACGGAGACTGCGGGCACCACTCGTCGTCACGAACCCTCGTCGGCAAGGCGTTCCGCAGCGGGTTCTACTGGCCCACAGCACTCAGCGACGCCGTTGAGCTGGTGAAGGCTTGCAAGGCCTGCCAGTTTCACGCTAAACAGATCCATCAACCTGCGATCTGCAGACCATACCCCTCTCCTGGCCATTCACAGTTTGGGGGTTGGACATTCTGGGCCCGTTCCCTCGGGCGCCAGGGGGCTATCGCTACCTCTACGTCGTCGTGGACAAGTTCACCAAGTGAGCCGAGGTGGAAGCTATCCGCACAATCCCGGCAGGCTCGGCAGTCAAGTTCATCAAGGGCCTCGTGAGCCGGTTTGGGGTGCCTAACCGCATCATCACTGAGAATGGTTCGCAATTCACCAGTAATCTATTCAAAACATACTGTGCTAACCTTGGAACGCAGATATGCTACGCTTCGGTAGCACACCCCCGGAGCAATGGCCAGGCTGAACGAGCCAACGCGGAGGTCCTGAGGGGCCTCAAGGCCAGGACCTTCAAGAAGAAGTTAGAGGCCTGTGGCAGGGGTTGGCACGACGAGCTCCAGTCCATGCTATGGTCAATCCGAACGACAGTGACTAAGCCGACTGGCGAGACCCCGTTCTTCCTCATCTACGGAGCGGAGGCTGTTCTCCCTCACGAGGTCAGACGTCGCTCCGCACGGGTCCTGGCATTCGACGAGGCTCAGCAGGACGCCATGCGGGGGACAGATCTCGTGCTGGGGGAGGAACGTCGTCGGGAAGCCGCACTGCGAGCGGCAAGGTATCAACAGGCGCTACGACGATACCACAGCCGCAACATCCGCCCCAGGACCCTTGAGGTAGGGGATCTCGTGCTCAGAAGGGTTCTCTCCAGGGAGGGGCTGCACAAGCTCTCTCCCATGTGGGAGGGCCCGTTCAAGGTTGTTCATGTTTCCAGGCATGGCTCCGCATGCTTGGAGACTCCGGAGGGAGTACCCATCCAGAACCCATGGAACATTCAGCATCTCCGGAGGTTCTACCCCTGAGTGAAGCCGCTGCGTTTTGGAAAAGGCCCGGTGCCTGTGAAGAAGGCGAATGCCTGTGAAGCCGCTGCGTTTTGGAAAAAGCCCGGTGCCTATGAAGCCGCTACGTTTTGGAAAAGGCCCGGTGCCTGTGAAGAAGGCGAATGCCTGTGAAGCCGCTGCGTTTTGGAAAAGGCCCGGTGCCTGTGAAGAAGGCAAATGCCTGTGAAGCTGCTACGTTTTGGAAAAGGCCCGGAGCCTGTGAAGAAGGCGAACGCCTGTGAAGCTGCCGCGTTTCAAGAAAGGCCCGGTGCCTGTGAAGCTCGCCGCCCGTGACACTCTCATGTAATAATGAGTGGGGATGTACACGCCCCGGAGTCTCCGGAGTGCCGCCCTCGGGCCTCGGGGGCTCCCGCCCACGCCCAGTGGCAGCACTTAGCTCCGCGCTGGTGAGAAGACGTCGAAGACTAGAATAGGTGCCGGACGCGGCTTTCCCATTTTCTTTCCGCAGTTGGCTTGTTTATTCTCGTTTGAAGTTTTTATTGGAGTTGCTGACGTTCCTGGCTTGTGGCTCTTTGTCTTTCTCGCTCGCTCGCCTCGTTTTCTCTCGCGAAGTCTCGCAAGGGAGGATTGCGGGAGCCCTCGCGAGTGTTTTCTGCCCCGATCGTTTGGAGCTTTCCTATCTGAGTCCTCTGCGGGAGCACCCCTCCCAGTCTGTTCCCCACGAGCATCGCGACATGGGCGCAGGACCTGGGCCGATCGCCCCCACAGCTAAGACCATAAGTTACCCCTCCTACTGATCCTTGCAGGGCACGAAGCGCACGAGGAGGCCACGGCCTCGGGAGGCGAGGACCGCGCCAAGCCCCACCGAGCTAAAATAGTTCCCGCACATGGGAGCGCGGCGCGAGAACACGGCGCAGAAATAGCGGAAATGACGCGATGGTTAAACAGCGACAGTTCTAATACGCCCCCGCGGGGCCCTACATTACTTACTATTTTTGCGCAGGATAAGAAAGAAAACAAAACGGGCGCGATTCGTCCTGCGCCAACCCACAGCGAAGGCTCGAGCTGCTCCTGGGGCTCAGGCGGATCCCTCCTCTCGCTTCACCGGGGCGCGACGGCGGGCTGACCCACTACCTTCACCCAAGCGGGCGCAACGGCGAGGAGGCTGGTCGCGGCCACCGCTGGAGGAGCTGCTGCCTGAGAGGGGGTTGCCGAAGCTCGGTGAACCCCGAGCACCGCTGCCTGTACGCCAGTCGCCATCTTCATCCTGGTCAGAGCCAGGGTTGGGCAGGCGGCCGCGGTCGTCGTCTTCAGGGCAACACCCGGCACGGCGACCATCTTCCTCGAACACCCTCACATAGAGGGTGGCGTCGCCATCAAACTTGAAGTACAGGGTGCACCACCGGCTCAGGCCACGCGCGCGGGCAAACATTTGCCAGCCGCGTGTCAGAGCCCCGTTCCCAGAAACGGAGACCTCCAGCGACGCCCTGGAGGCCCTGCTGCAGCATCCGTCTTCTTGGAGCCAGAAGCCACACCAGGCGCTGGCCGGCAGTTCATCTACGAAGAAATGGGGGAGCTGGAGCCTGGTGCTGGATGGGTCTGCCGACCACACGACAAACTTCGGTAGCACCTCCGCAGAGCGAAAGCGTGGCCTAGGGGGGTGCACACCCACGGCGTGCCCCCCGTCGGCAACCGGGCACTCACCACCGCACCGGGAACCGCCTCCATGGCCGCGGGAGGCCACCACGGGGACCGTGGTATACTTGTGAGGGCGGCCTCAGCCGCGCTTGGCCGGAGGGGAGTCAGGCCCAGCCTGGGGGGCCTTTCCTTTCTCCGTGGCCGAGAATCTCTTTGGAGCCATGGGAGCGACGAGTAATCAAGAAGAAAGAAAGGAGCAGCAAGGAGGGACGGGCCGAAGGGAGTCGCCCAGCCCCGTACTTATAGCCGGAGGAGGCCAACCACCGTGCACCACGATCGCAGGTAATCATGACCGGTTTCTCTGCATGCAGGGACTTATCAAGTCATGCGGTCGCCAAGGCATCACAGGGAAGCGCAGTCGCCCACGCCCAATCAACCGCCATGCGACGCCCAAGGCCGCAGGCTGTTAGGGCCCGCGGCGCTTCGCGCTTGCCCCTTCGCTTCTCTACTAAGCCAAGCCTGTGCGTGCCTTGGGCCTGAGGGCTACTATCGGCGTTCTGGGAATGGGGGTCCACAGACTTGCCTGCCTGCGGCTTGCGGCGTGGCTCAAGTGAGGCCCAGCGCGGCCCATCTTCATCAGCTCAAGCTCAAAGACCCTCGCGAGGGGCCAAGCCTCGCAGGGCAGACGATAGGAAGCTTCCTCAGAGGCAGCCTCATCAGGCAGGCTCGCGAGGAGGCGGAGAGATCAAGGCAGGGGTACCTCGCGGAACCCGTGACGCAAGCCATGACGATCGAGACCAGGCGGGTGCCAGGCGGGCACCGGCCTGCACAGTGTCCTTGTTTCCCCTTTGGTGCAAAGGGGGCAAGCACAGGCCAAGGCATCAGGCAAAGGTTACCATTCTGGTGCAACGAGATGAAGACCAGCCAGACGGCAGGACGGAGGTCACCGTGGAGCCCAAGACGGCGTCATTGCCAGTGCTTTTGGCAGCCGAAGACCACCTTTGGTCAGGATAACTTGTACTAGATGTTCCCCTTCGAATGGCCAATTGTTGGCGCCCTTCCCTCTCATTATTTGGGGAGAGGCCCAGGGCCCCTATAAATATAGCTAGCCACCACAGAGTAGAGATATCTAGAGACACCCCAAGAACATCGAGAGATCTAGTAGAACCCTAGCAGAGAGAGAGAGAGGCGATGAACTCACCCTAGCAGTTCATCGCACCAGCTCAAGAACACCTCTCACGAGGCTATTCTTCCCTTGTACTGTCCATCATCAACCCCAGAGGCAATCCACCACACCACACACTAGAGTAGGGTATTACACCACAACGGTGGCCCAAACCAGTATAAACATCGTGTCTCTTGTGTTGTTCATCATTTTCATCTTAGTTCGCACGAGAGGATCGGACGTAGATCGGTAGGGGAGAGATCTCCGCGCGCACCCCAGTGTTTGAACCTCAAGGGTCTGTCGGAACCCGAAACCCGACAGTATCGAGTTGCAATTCTTGAGCTGTAAGTAAATAAAAGTGTGATGATCTTCATTATTAGAGCATTGTCCCATGTGAGGAAAGGATGATGGAGACTACGATTCCCCCACAAGTCGGGATGAGACTCTAGACGAATAAAAAAAGAGGCCAAAAAATGAGAGAAGGCCCAAATAAAAAATGAGAGAAAAGAGAGAAGGGGCAATGCTACTATCCTATTACCACACTTGTGCTTCAAAGTAGCACCATGATCTTCATGATAACAGAGTCTCCTATTTGTCACTTTCATATACTAGTGGGAAATTTTTATTGTAGAACCTGGCTTGTATATTCCAATGATGGGCTTCCTGAATTTGCCCTAGGTCTTCATGAGCAAGCAAGTTGGATGCACACCCACTTAGTTTCTTTTTGAGCTTTCATAAACTTATAGCTCTAGTGCATCTATTGCATGGCAATCCCTACTCACTCACATTGATATCTATTTATGGGCATCTCCATAGCCCGTTGATATGCCTAGTTGATGTGAGACTGTCTCCTTCTTTTTGTCTTCTCCACAACCACCATCTATTCCACCTATAGTGCTATGTCCATGGCTCACGCTCATTTATTGCGTGAAAGTTGAAAAAGTTTGAGAACATCAAAAGTATGAAACAATTGCTTGGCTTGTCATCACGGTTGTGCATGATTTAAATATTTTATGTGATGAAGATGGAGCATAGTCGGACTATATGATTTTGGAGGGATAAGCTTTCTTTGGCCATGTTATTTTGAGAAGACATAATTGCCTTGTTAGTATGCTTGAAGTATTATTGTTTTATGTCAATATTAAACTTTTGTTTTGAATCATACGGATCTGAACATTCATGCCACAATAGATAAAATTACATGGATAAATATGTTAGTTAGCATTCCACATCAAAAATTCTGCTTTTATCATTTACCTACTCGAGGACGAGCAGGAATTAAGCTTGGGGATGCTAGATACGTCTCCAACGTATCTATATATTTTGATTGTTCCATGCTATTATATTATATGTTTTGCATGTTTTATATGCATTATTATGCTATTTTATATTATTTTTGGGACTAACCTATTAGCCTAGAGCTCAGTGCCAGTGCCAGTTTCTGTTTTTCCTTGTTTTAGAGTTATGTAGGAAAGGAATATCAAATGGAGTCCAAACAGAATGAAATTTCCGCGATGATTTTTCTTGGACCAAAAGACATCCAGAGGACTTGGAGTACAAGTCAGGGAAGCCACGAGGTGGCCACAAGGATGGAGGGCGCGCCCCCACCCTTGTGGGCCCCTCGTGACTCCATGGACCTATTTCTTCTTCCTATATATTCTCAAATATTCCCAAACCAACCAGGAGAGCCACGAAAACAATTTTCCACCGTCGCAACCTTTTGTACCCGTGAGATCCCATCTGAGGGCCTTTTTTGGCGTCCTGCCGGTGGGGGATTCAATCATGGAGGGCTTCTACATCAACACCATTGCCTCTCCGATGAAGCGTGAGTAGTTTACCACAGACCTACGGGTCCATAGCTAGTAGCTAGATGGCTTCTTCTCCCTCTTTGATTCTGAATACCATGTTCTCCTTGATGTTCTTGGAGATCTATTCGATGTAATACTCTTTTGCGGTGTGTTTGCCGAGATCCGATGAATTGTGGATTTATGATCAGCTTATCTATGAATATTATTTGAATCTCCTCTAAATTCTTATATGCATGATTTGATATCTTTGCAAGTCTCTTCGAACTATCGATTTGGTTTGGCCAACTAGATTGGTTTTTCTTGCAATAGGAGAAGTGCTTAGCTTTGGGTTCAATATTGCGGCGCTTGATCCCAGTGATAGAAGGGGAACCGACACATATTGTATTGTTTCCATCGAGGATAACAAGATGGGGTTTGCATCATATTGCTTTTGTTTATCCCACTACATCATGTCATCTTGCTTAAAACGTTACTCTGTTCTTATGAACTTAATACTCCAGATGTAGGCAGGAGTCAGTCGATGTGTGGAGTAATAATAGTAGATGTAGGAAGGAGTCGGTCTACTTGATACGGATGTGATGCCTATATTCATGATCATTGCCTTAGATATCGTCATAACTTTGCGCGTTTCTATCAATTGCTCGGCAGTAATTTGTTCACCACCGTAATATTTTCTATCTTGAGAGAAGCCTCTAGTGAAACCTATGTCCCCGGGTCTATTTTCCACCATATAATCTTCTATTTTCTATCATATAAGTTTCTGATCTACTATTTTAGTTTCCTATTTATTTTCTTTACTTTTCGTTCCATAAACCAAAAATACCAAAAAATATTACTTTACCGTTTATCCATCTCTATCAGATCTCACTTTGCAAATAACCATGAAGGGATTGACAACCCCTTTATCACGTTGGGTGCAAGTTGGTGTTTGTTTGTGCAGGTATTTAGTGACTTGTGCGTTATCTCCTACTAGATTGATACCTTGGTTCTCAAAACTGAGGGAAATACTTACTCTACTTTGCTGCATCACCCTTTCCTCTTCAAGCGAAAAACCAATACAAGCTCAAGAAGTAGCATTGAGCACCATGTTTAAGTAGAATTACAACGGGGACAAGGGAGGTTACACCCCTTCATAGTGGGGGAGAGAGTTGGTGTTGACGGTAGCAAGATTGTTGATGTAGATCGCCGTCACATCGTAGCCCCGGCGGCACTCCGGCGCTACCGGGAGAGAGGGGGAGAGAGCCCCCTCCTTCTTCCTTGGCCTCCCCGCTAGATGGGAGGAGAGTTCCCTCTCCGGTCCATGGTATCCGTGGCGGCGGAGGGGCGGGAGCCCCTCCGAGATTGGATCTCCCTCTCTGTTCTCTTCAGTTTCACGTTCCCCAGATCTGGCTCTTCATAGTTTCTTAAATTCTCGGAGATCCGTAACTCCGATTGCGCTGAAATTTTTACATGATTTTTTTCATAAATTATATTTCTTGCGCCAGTAGAAGGGCCCCAACTGCCTTACGAGGAGGGCATAAGACACCTGGGCGCGCCTAGCACCCCCTGGCGTGCCCTGGTGTATCTTGGGGGCTGTGGGCCCCGTTTGCGTTGATTCCACCTCCCAAAACTCACATATATTCCAAAATAATTCTACGTAAATTTTTATCGCGTTTGGACTTCGTTTGATATGGATTTTTTGCGAAACAAAAAACATGCAACAAACAGGAACTGGCACTGGGCACTGGATCAACATGTTAGTCCAAATAAATCATATAAAAGGTTGCCAAAAGTGTACAAAAGTTGTATAATATTGGCATGAAACAATCAAAAATTATAGATACGACGGAGACGTATCAATGTGCCACAGCAGTTCCATATTCATAACCATGGAAAGGATCAGATTCAACCAAAGTAATTAACTCAGGACCACAAGAGAATTCATAATCCTTATAAGTAACAAAGATAGGTGAAGTAGCAAACTTGGTGTCATATTGCATTCTAGCATTCGAAGATTTTTGGGACTAGCCTATTAACCTAGAGCGCAGTGCCAGTTCCTGTTTTCCCCTGTTTTTGAGTTTCGTAGAAAAGGAATACCAAACGGAGTCCAAACGGAATAAAACCTTCACGATGATTTTTCTTGGACCAGAAGACAACCAAGAGACTTGGAGATGAATTCAGAAGAGCCATGATGTCTACTACGCAACTTTATTCTTGTTGACATGTGTTGGGCCTCCAAGCGCAGAGTTCTGTAGGACAGTAGCAATTTTCCCTCAAGTGGATAACCTAAGGATTATCAATCTGTGGGAGGCGTAGGATGAAGATAGTCTCTATCGAACAACCCTGTAACCAAATACAAGAAATCTCTTGTGTCCCCAACACACCCAATACAATGGCAAATTGTATAGGTGCACTAGTTCGGCGAAGAGATGGTGATAAAAATGTAATATGGATGGTAGAAATATATTTTTATAATCTGAATAAATAATAACAGCAAGGTAGAAAATAGTAAACAGGCACAAAAACAATATTGCAATGCTTGAAAATGAGGCCTAGGGTCCATACTTTCGCTAGTGCAATCTCTCAACGGTGCTAATATAATTGGATCATATAACCGTCCCTCAATGTGCAACGAAGAATCACTCCAAAGTTCTTATCTAGAAGAGAACATAAGATGGAATTGTTTGTAGGGTACGAAACCACCTCAAAGCTATTCTTTCCGATCAATCTATCCTAGAGTTCGTACTAAAATAACATGAAGCTATTCTTTTCGATCGATCTAACCAAGAGTTCGTACTAAAATAACACCAAAGAAAATTCAGATTCATAATATTCAATCCAACACAAAGAACTTCAAAGAGTTCCCCAAGCTTTTTACTGGAGAAACAAAGACAAGAACATGCATCAACCCCTATGCATAGATTCCATGTCACCTCGGGAATCCGCGAGTTGAGTGCCAAAACATATATCAAGTGAATCAATACGATACCCTGTTGTCACCATGAGTATTCAATTGCAAGGCATATATCAATTGTTCTCAAATCCATAAAAGTATTCAATTTGATTACAACTAAATCTCAAAGGGAAAAACTCAATTCATCACAACAAGATAGAGAGGGGAAAACACCATATGATCTGACTATATTGACAAAGCGTGCGATACATCAAGATCGTGACATCTCAAGAACACGAGAGAGAGAGAGAGAGAGTGAAATTAAACACATATCTACTAGCACAAACCCTCAGCCCCGAGGGTGGACTACTCCCTCCTCATCGTGTTGGTCGCCGGGATGATGAAGATGGCCACCGGTGATGATTTCCCCCTCCGGAAGGGTGCCGAAAAGGGTCTAGATTGGTTTTCGGTGTCTACAGAGCCTTGCGGCGGCGGAACTTCTAATCTAGGTTAACCCCGAGGGTTTCTGGAATTTTGGGGAATTTATGGGGTAAATAGGGGGTGCGGGAGGCCATCGAGGTGGGCACAACCCACCTGGGCATGCCTGGGCCCCCAGGCATGCCCTGGTGCGTTGTGCCCCCCTTGGGGCACCGCAAGGTGCTACTCTGGCCCGTCCTGGGTGTTCTGGTCTATGAAAATTCTCCAAAAAGTTTCACGGTGTTTGGACTCCGTTTGATATTGATTTTCTGCAATGTAAAAAACAAGCAAAAAACAGCAACTGGCATTTGGCACTATGTCAATAGGTTAGTCCAAAAAATAATATAAAATGACTATAAAATGATTATATAACATCCAAGAATTATAATATAACAGCAGGGAACAATAAAAAAATTATAGATACGTTGGAGACGTATTAGCATCCCCAATCTTAATTCATGATCGCCCTCGAGTAGGTAAATGATAAAAACAGAATTTCTGATGTGGAATGCTGCCTAACATGTCATCTTATATTCTTTTCTTTATAACATGGACATTTGGACTTTTATATTGCTCGAAGCAATAGTCTAGTTTTGACATGATAACTTAAATACTCAAGCATATCAACAAGCAACCATGTAGAGGTGCTTTATAAGAGAATATGGAGACTCAAATTAAAAATAAAATTACATAAAGTAAAAGAAAGGCCCTTCGCAGAGGGAAGTAGGGATTTGTAGAGGTGCCAGTGAAGGAAATATGCCCTAGAGGCAATTATAAAGTTATTATTTATTCCATTATATCATGATAAATGTTTATTATTCATGATAGAATTGTATTAACCGGAAACTTAGTACATGTGTGAATACATAGACAAACAGAATGTCACTAGTATGCCTCTACTTGACTAGCTCGCTGGTCAAAGATGGTTATGTTTCCTAACCATAGACATGAGTTATCATTTGATAAATGGGATCACATCATTAGGAGAATGATGTGATTGACTTGACCCATTCCGTTAGCTTAGCACTTGATCGTTTTAGTTTACTATTATTGCTTTCTTCATGACTTATACATGTTCCTATGACTATGAGATTATGCAACTCCCGATTACCGGAGGAACACTTTGTGTGCTACCAAACGTCACAACATAACTGGGTGATTATAAAGGTGCTCTACAGGTGTCTCCAATGGTACTTGGTGAGTTGGCATAGATCGAGATTAGTAGGATTTGTCACTCCGATTGTCGGAGAGGTATCTCTGGGCCCTCTCGGTAATGCACATCACTATAAGCCTTGCAAGCAATGTGGCTAATGAGTTAGTTGCGGGATGTTGCATTACGGAACGAGTAAAGATACTTGCCGGTAACGAGATTGAATTAGGTATTGAGATACCGACGATCGAATCTCGGGCAAGTAACATACCGATGACAAAGGGAACAACGTATGTTGTTATGCGGTTTGACCGATAAAGATCTTCGTAGAATATGTAGGAACCAATATGAGCATCTAGGTTCCGCTATTGGTTATTCACCGGAGACGTGTCTCGGGCATGTCTACATAGTTCTCGAACCCGTAGAGTCTGCACGCTTAAAGTTCGGTATTATGAGTTTTTGTGTTTTGATGTACCAAAGGTAATTCAGAGTCCCGGATATGATCGCTGACATGACGAGGAGTCCCAAAATTGTCGAGACATAAAGATCGATATATTGGATGACTATGTTCGGATACCGGAAAGGTTTCAGGAGGTTTCGGACATTTATCGGAGTACCGGGGGGGTTACCAGAACCCCCCGGGGAGTATATTGGGCCTAATGGGCCTTAGTGGGAGAAGAGGAGGGGCAGGCAAGGGCAGCCGCGCGCCCCTCCCCCTCTAGTCCGAATTGGACAAGGAGGGGGGGGCGGCGCCCCCCTTTCCTTCTCTCTTCTCTCCCTTCCTTCTCCTCTCCTACTCCAACTAGGACAAGAGGGAGTCCTACTCCTAGTGGGAGTAGGACTCCCCCCTTGGCGCGCCCTCCTCCTTGGCCGGCCGCCTCCCCCCTAGCTCCTTTATATACGGGGGCAGGGGTACCCCATAGAGACAACAATTGATCTGTTGATCTCTTAGCCGTGTGTGGTGCCCCCCTTCACCATAATCCACCTCAGTTATATCGTAGCGGTGCATAGGCGAAGCCCTGCAATGGTAGCTTCATCAACATCGTCATCACGCTGTTGTGCTGATGAAACTCTTCCCCGAGCTCTACTGGATCATGAGTTCACGGGACGTCACCGAGTTGAACGTGTGCTGAACGCGGAGGTGCCGTACGTTCGGTACTGAGGATCGGTCGATCGTGAAGACGTACAACTACATCAACCGCGTTGTCATAACGCTTCCGCTTGACTGTCTACGAGGGTACGTGGACGACACTATCCCCTCTTGTTGCTATGCATCACCATGATCTTGCATGTGCGTAGGATTTTTTTTGAAATTACTACGTTCCCCAACAGTGGCATCTGAGCCAGGTTATTGCGTAGATGTTATATGCATGAGTAGAACACAAGTGAGTTGTGGGCGATACAAGTCGTACTGCTTACCAGCATGTCATACTTTGGTTCGGCGGTATTGTTGGATGAAGCGGCCCGGACCGACATTACGCGTACGCTTACGCGAGACTGGTTCTACCGACGTGCTTTGCACACAGGTGGCTGGCGGGTGCCAGTTTGTCCAACTTTAGTTGAACCGAGTGTGGCTACGCCTGGTCCTTGAGAAGGTTAAAACAACACTAAGTTGACGAACTATCATTGTGGTTTTGATGCGTAGGTAAGAACGGTTCTTGCTCAGCCCGTAGCAGCCACGTAAAACTTGCAACAACAAAGTAGAGGACGTCTAACTTGTTTTTGTAGGGCATGTTGTGATGTGATATGGTTAAGACATGATGCTATATTTATTGTATGAGATGATCGTGTTTTGTAACAAAGTTATCGGCAACTGGCAGGAGCCATATGGTTGTCGCTTTATTGTATGCAATGCAATCGCCCTGTAATTGCTTCACTTTATCACTAAGCGGTAGCGATAGTCGTAGAAGCAATAGTTGGCGAGACGACAACGATGCTACGATGGAGATCAAGGTGGCGCGCCGTTGACAATGGAGATCATGATGGTGCTTTGGAGATGGAGATCAAAGGCACAAGATGATGATGGCCATATCATATCACGTATATTGATTACATGTGATGTTTATCCTTTATGCATCTTATTCTGCTTTGTTTGACGGTAGCATTATAAGATGATCTCTCACTAAATTTCAAGGTAAAAGTGTTCTCCCTGAGTATGCACCGTTGCCAAAGTTCGTCGTGCCAAGACACCTCGTGATGATCGTGTGTGATAAGCTCAACGTTCATCTACATCGGGTGTAAGACAGTTTTACACACGCACAATACTCGGGTTAAACTTGATGAGCCTAGAATATGCAGATATGGCCTTGGAACACTGAGACCGAAAGGTCGAGCGTGAATCATATAGTAGATATGATGAACATAGTGATTTTCACCATTTAAAACTACTCCATTTCACGTGATGATAGGTTACGGTTTAGTTGATATGAATCACGTGATTACTTAGATAATTAGATGGATGTCTATCTAAGTGGGAGTTCTTCAGTAATATGATTAATTGAACTTTAATTTGTCATGAACTTAGTCCTGCTAGTATTTGCATAACTATGGTGTAGATCAATAGCTCGCGATGTAGCTCCCCGTTTATTTTGATATGTTCCTAGATAAAAATAAATTGAAAGACGTTAGTAGCAATGATGCGGATTGGATCTGTGATCTGAGAATTATCCTCATTGCTGCACAGAAGAATTATGTCCTTGATGCACCGCTAGGTGACGGACCTATTGTAGGAGCATATGCAGACGTTATGAACGTTTGGCAAAGCCCGGTATGATGACTACTTGATAGTTTAGTGCACCACGCTTTACGGCTTAGAACCGGGACTTCAAAAATGTTTTGAACATCACGGAGCATATAATATGTTCCAAGAGTTTAAATTAGTATTTCAGACTCATGCCCATGTCGAAAGGTATGAGACCTTTGACAAGTACTTTGCCTACAAAATGGAGGAGAATAGCTCAGCTAGTGAGCATGTGCTCAGAATGTCTGAGTGCTACAATCACTTGAATCAAGTGGGAGTTAATCTTCCAGATAAGATAGTGATTGACAGAATTCTCTAGTCACTATCGCCAAGTTACTAGAACTTCATGATGAACTATAATATGCAAGGGATAATGGAAACGATTCCCAAGCTCTTCGTGATACGGAAATCGACGAAGGTAGAAATCAATAAAAGCATCAAGTGTTGATGGTTGACAAGACCACTAGTTTCAAGAAAAGGGCAAAGGTAAGAAGGGGAACTTCAAGAAGAAGGACAAGCAAGTTGCTGCTCAAGTGAAGAAGCCCAGTCTAGACCTAAGCCTAAGACTAAGTGCATCTACTGCAAAGGGACTGGTCACTGGAAGCAAAACTGCCCCAAGTACTTGGCGGATAAGAAGGATGGCAAAGTGAACAAAGGTATATTTCATATACATGTTATTGATGTGTACTTTACTAGTGTTTATAGCAAACCCCTCGGTATTTGATACTAGTTCAGTTTCTAAGAGTAGTAACACGAAACGAAAGTTGCAAAATAAACAAAGACTAGTTGAGGACGAGGTGACGATGTGTGTTGGAAATGATTCCAAGGTTGATAAGATCACCATCGCACCCTCCCTTTACCTTCGGGATTAGTGTTGAACCTAAAATAAATGTTATTTGGTGTTTGCGTTGAGCATAATATGATTGGATCATGTTTATGGCAATACGGTTATTCATTTAAGCCAAAGAATAATTGTTATTCTGTTTACATGAATAAAACCTTCTGTGGTCATACACCCAAGGTGAATGGTTTATTGAATCTCGATCGTAGTGATACACATATTCATAATATTGAAGCCAAAAGATGCAAAGTTAAGAATGATAGTGCAACCTATTTGTGGCACTGTCGTTTAGGTCATATTGGTGTAAAGCGCATGAAGAAAATCCATGGTGATGGGCTTTTGGAATCACTTGATTATGAATCAGTTGCTGCTTGCGAACCATGCCTCATGGGCAAGATGACTAAGACTCCATTCTCCAGGAACAATGGAGCAAGCAACAGACTTGTTGGAAATAATACATACTGAGGTATGCAGTCCGATGAGTGTTGAGGCTCGCGACAGGTATCGTTATTTTCTAACCTTCATAGATGATTTGAGTAAGATATGGGTATATCTTCTTGACGAAACATAAATCTGAAACATTTGAAAGGTTCAAATAATTTCAGAGTGAAGTGGAAAATCATCGTAACAAGAAAATAAAGTTTCTATGATCTGACCGTGGAGGAGAATATTTGAGTTACAAGTTTGGTGTTCATTTGAAACAATGAAGAATAGTTTCGCAACTCACGCCACCTGGAACACCACAACATAATGGTGTGTCCGAACATCGTAACCGTACTTTATTAGATATGGTGCAATCTATGATGTCTCTTACCGATTTACCACTATCGTTTTGGGCTTATGCATTAGAGACAGCAGCATTCACGTTAAATAGGGTACCATCTAAATCCGTTGAGACGACACCACATGAATTGTGGTTTGGCTAGAAACCTAAGCTGTTGTTTCTTAAAGTTTGGGGCTGTGATGCTTATGTGAAAAAGTTTCAACCTGATAAGCTCGAACCCAAATCGGAGAAATGTGTCTTCGTAGAATACCCAAAGGAAACTATTGGGTACACCTTCTATAACAGATCCAAAGGCAAGATCTTTATTGCTAAAAGTGGATCCTTTCTAGAGAAGGAGTTTCTCCCGAAAGAAGTGAGTGGGAGGAAAGTAGAACTTGATAAGGTAACTGTACCTGCTCCCTTATTGGAAAGTAGTCCATCACAGAAACCGGTTCCTCTGACACCTACACCAATTAGTGAGGAAGCCAATGATGATGATCATGAAACTTCAGATCAAGTTACTACCGAACCTCGTAGGTCAACCAGAGTAAGATCCGCACTAGAGTGGTACGGTAATCCTGTTCTGGATGTCATGTTACTTGACCATGACGAACCTATGAACTATGAGGAAGCGATGATGAGCCCAGATTCCGCAAAATGGCTTGAGGCCATGAAATCTAAGATGGGATCCATGTATGAGTACAAAGTATGGACTTTGATTGACTTTCCCGATGATCGGTGAGTCATTAAGAATAAATGGATCTTCAAGAGGAAGACGGACGCTGATAGTAGTGTTACTATCTACAAAGCTCGAATTGTCGCAAAATGTTTTCGACAAGTTCAAGGTGTTGACTATGATGAGATTTTCTCACTCATATCGATGCTTAAAAGTCTGTCCGAATCATGTTAGCAGTTGCCGCATTTTATGAAATCTGGCAAATGGATGTCAAAACTGTATTCCTTAATGGATTTCTTAAAGAAGAGTTGTATATGATGCAACCAGAAGGTTTTGTTGATCCTAAAGGTGCTAACAAAGTGAGCAAGCTCCAGCGATCCATCTATGGACTAGTGCAAGCATCTCGGAGTTGGAATATATGCTTTGATAAAGTGATCAAAGCATATGGTTTTATACAGACTTGCGGTGAAGCCTGTATTTACAAGAAAGTGAGTGGGAGTACTACAACATTTCTGATAAGTATATGTGAATGACATATTGTTGATCAGAAATAATGTAGAATTTTCTGCAAAGCATAAAGGAGTGTTTGAAAAGAGTTTTTCAAAGAAAGACCTCGATGAAGCTGCTTACACATTGAGCATCAAGATCTATAGAAATAGATCAATACGCTTGATAAGTTTTTTCAATGAGTACATACCTTGACAAGATTTTGAAGTAGTTCAAAATGGAACAGTCAAAGAAGGAGTTCTTGCCTGTGTTGCAAGGTGTGAAGTTGAGTAAAGACTCAAAGCCCGACCATGGCAGAAAATAGAAAGAGAATGAAAAGTCATTCCCTATGCCTCGGTCATAGGTTCTATAAAGTATGCTATGCTGTTTACCAGTCCTATTGTATACCTTAGCATGATTCTGGCAAGGGAGTACAATAGTGATCTAGGAGTAGATCACTCGACAACGGTCAAAATTATCCTTAGAGGACTAAGGAAATATTTCTCGGTTATGGAGGTGATAAAAGAGTTCATCGTAAAGAGTTACGTCGATGCAAGCTTTTTACATCGATCTAGATGACTCCAAGTATTGATCTGGACACATTGAAAGTGGGAGCAATTAGCTAGAGTATCTCTATGCAGAGCATTGTAGACATAGAAATTTGTGAAATACATATGGATCTGAATGTTGCAGATCCATAGACTAAACTTCTCTCACAAGCAAAACATGATCACTCTTTGGGTATTAGTCACATAGCGATGTGAACTAGATTATTGACTCTAGTAAACCCTTTGCTATTAGTCACATGGAGATGTGAACTAATCACATAAAGGTGTGAACTAGATTATTGACTCTAGTGCAAGTGGAAGACTGAAGGAAATATGCCCTAGAGGCAATAATAAAGTTATTATTTATTTCCTTATATCATGATAAATGTTTATTATTCATGATAGAATTGTATTAACCGGAAACTTAGTACATGTGTGAATACATAGACAAACAGAATGTCACTAGTATGCCTCTACTTGACTAGCTCGTTGGTCAAAGATGGTTATGTTTCCTAACCATAGACATGAGTTGTCATTTGATAAATGGGATCACATCATTAGGAGAATGATGTGATTGACTTGACCCATTCCATTAGCTTAGCACTTGATCGTTTTAGTTTACTGATATTGCTTTCTTCATGACTTATACATGTTCCTATGACTATGAGATTATGCAACTCCCGATTATCTGAGGAACACTTTGTGTGCTACCAAACGTCACAACGTAACTAGGTGATTATAAACGTGCTCTACAGGTTTCTCCAATGGTACTTGTCGAGTTGGCATAGAACGAGATTAGTAGGATTTGTCACTCCGATTGTCGGAGAGGTATCTCTCGGCCCTCTCGATAATGCACGTCACTATAAGCCTTGCAAGCAATGTGGCTAATGAGTTATTAGCAGGATGTTGCATTACGGAAAGAGTAAAGAGACTTGCTAGTAACGAGATTGAACTAGCTATTGAGATACCAACAATCGAATCTCGGGCAAGTAACATATCGATGACAAAGGGAACAACGTATGTTGTTATGCGGTTTGACCGATAAAGATCTTCGTAGAATATGTAGGAACCAATATGAGCATCCAGGTTCCGCTATTGGTTATTCACCAGAGACGTGTCTCGATCATGTCTACATAGTTCTCGAACCCATAGAGTCCGCACGCTTAAAGTTCTGTGACGATCGGTATTATGAGTTTTTGTGTTTTGATGATACCGAATGTAGTTCGGAGTCCCGGATATCATCACGGACATGACGAGGAGTCTCTAGATGGTTGAGACGTAAAGATAGATATATTGGATGACTATGTTCGGATACCGGAAAGGTTTCGGACATTTACCGGAGTACCGGGGGGTTACCGGAACCCCCCGGGGAGTATTTTGGGCCTAATGGGCCTTAGTGGGAGAAGAGGAGGGCAGCCAAGGGCAGCCATGCACTCCCTCCCCCTCTAGTCCGGATTGGACAAGGAGGGGGGCAGCGCCCCCCTTTCCTTCTCTCTTCTCTCCCTTCCTTCTCCTCTCCTACTCCAACTAGGAAAAGAGGGAGTCCTACTCCCGGTGGGAGTAGGACTCCCCCCTTGGCGCGCCCTCCTCCTTGGCCGGCCGCCTCCCCCCTAGCTCATTTATATACGTGGGCAGGGGGCACCCCATAGAGACAACAATTGATCTGTTGATATCTTAGCCGTGTGCGGTGCCCCCCTCCACCATAATCCACCTCGGTTATATCGTAGCGGTGCTTAGGCGAAGCCCTGTGACGGTAGCTTCATCAACATCGTCACCACGCCATCGTGCTGACGAAACTCTTCCCCGAGCTCTACTAGATCATGAGTTCGCGGGATGTTACCGAGCTGAACATGTGCTGAACGTGGAGCTACCATACGTTCGGTACTGAGGATCGGTCAATCGTGAAGACGTACAACTACATCAACCGCGTTGTCATAACGCTTCTGCTTAACGGTCTACAAGGGTACGTGGATGACACCTTCCATTCTCATTGCTATGCATCACCATGATCTTGCGTGTGCGTAGGAATTTTTTTGAAATTACTACATTCCCCAACAGTGGCATCCAAGCCAGGTTATTGCGTAGATGTTATATGCATGAGTAGAACACAAGTGAGTTGTGGGCAATACAAGTCATACTGCTTACCAGCATGTCATACTTTGGTTCGGCGGTATTGTTGGATGAAGCGGCCTGGACCGACATTACGCATACGCTTATGCGAGACTGGTTCTACCGACGTGCTTTGCACACAGGTGGCTGGCGGGTGCCAGTTTCTCCAACTTTAGTTGAACCGAGTGTGGCTACACCCGGTCCTTGAGAAGGTTAAAACAACACTAACTTGACGAACTATCATTATGGTTTTGATGCGTAGGTAAGAACGGTTCTTGCTCAGCCCGTAGCAGCCACGTAAAACTTGCAACAACAAAGTAGAGGACGTCTAACTTGTTTTTGCAGGGCATGTTGTGATGTGATATGGTCAAGACATGATGCTATATTTATTGTATGAGATGATCATGTTTTGTAACAAAGTTATCGGCAACCGGCAGGAGCCATATGGTTGTCGCTTTATTGTATGCAATGCAATCGCCTTGTAATTGCTTCACTTTATCACTAAGCGGTAGCGATAGTCGTAGAAGCAATAGTTGGTGAGACGGCAACGATGCTACGATGGAGATCAAGGTGTCGCGTCATTGACAATGGAGATCATGACAGTGCTTTGGAGATGGTGATCAAAGGCACAACATGATGATGGCCATATCATATCACTTATATTGATTGCATGTGATGTTTATCCTTTATGCATCTTATTCTTCTTTGTTTGACAGTAGCGTTATAAGATGATCTCTCACTAAATTTCAAGGTAAAAGTGTTCTCCCTGAGTATGCACCGTTGCCAAAGTTTTTCGTGCCGAGACACCACGTGATGATCGGGTGTGATAAGCTCAACGTTCATCTACAACGGGTGTAAGACAGTTTTACACACGCAGAATACTCGGGTTAAACTTGACGAGCCTAGCATATGCAGATATGGCCTCAGAACACTGAGACCGAAAGGTCGAGCGTGAATCATATAGTAGATATGATCAACATAGTGATGTTCACCATTGAAAACTACTCCAATTCACGTGATGATCGGTTATGGTTTTGTTGATATGGATCACATGATTACTTAGATAATTAGAGGGATGTCTATCTAAGTGGGAGTTCTTCAGTAATATGATTAATTGAACTTTAATTTGTCATGAACTTAGTCCTGATAGTGTTTGCATAACTATGTTGTAGATCAATAGCTCGCGATGTAGCTCTCCGTTTATTTTGATATGTTCCTAAAGAAAAATAAATTGAAAGATGTTAGTAGCAATGATGCGGATCGGATCCGTGATCTGAGGATTATCCACATTGCTGCACAGAAGAATTATGTCCTTGATGCACCACTAGGTGACAGACCTATTGCAGGAGCAAATATAGACGTTATGAACGTTTGGCAAAGCTCGGTATGATGACTACTTGATAGTTTAATGCACCATGCTTTACGGCTTAGAACCGGGACTTCAAAAATGTTTTGAACATCACGGAGCATATAAGATGTTCCAAGAGTTGAAATTAGTATTTCAGACTCATGCCCATGTCGAAAGGTATGAGACCTTTAACAAGTACTTTGCCTACAAAATGGAGGAGAATAGCTCAGCTAGTGAGCATGTGCTCAGAATGTCTGAGTGCTACAATCACTTGAATCAAGTGGGAGTTAATCTTCCAGATAAGATAGTGATTGACAGAATTCTCTAGTCACTATCGCCAAGTTACTAGAACTTCATGATGAACTATAATATGCAAGGGATAATGGAAATGATTCCCAAGCTCTTCGTGATACGGAAATCGATGAAGGTAGAAATCAATAAAAGCATCAAGTGTTGATGGTTGACAAGACCACTAGTTTCAAGATAACGGCAAAGGGAAGAAGGGGAACTTCAAGAAGAACGACAAGCAAGTTGTTGCTCAAGTGAAGAAGCCCAAGTCTAGACCTAAGCCTGAGACTAAGTGCTTCTACTGCAAAGGGACTGGTCACTGGAAGCAGAACTGCCCCAAGTATTTGGCGGATAAGAAGGATGGCAAAGTGAATAAAGGTATATTTCATATACATGTTATTGATGTGTACTTTACTAGTGTTTATAGCAAACCCCTCGGTATTTGATACTAGTTCAGTTGCTAAGAGTAGTAACTCGAAATGAAAGTTGAAAAATAAACAAAGACTAGTTGACGAGGTGACGATGTGTGTTGGAAATGATACCAAGGTTGATAAGATCAGCATCGCACACTCCCTTTACCTTCGGGATCAGTGTTGAACCTAAAATAAATGTTATTTGGTGTTTGCGTTGAGCATAATATGATTGGATCATGTTTATTGCAATAAGGTTATTCAGTTAAGCCAAAGAATAATTGTTATTCTGTTTACATGAATAAAACCTTCTGTGGTCATACAACCAAGGTGAATGGTTTATTGAATCTCGATTGTAGTGATACACATATTCATAATATTGAAGCCAAAATATGCAAAGTTAATAATGATAGTGCAACCTATTTGTGGCACTGTCGTTTAGGTCATATTGGTGTAAAGCGCATGAAGAAAATCCATGCTGATGGGCTTTTGGAATCACTTGATTATGAATCAGTTGATGCTTGTGAACCATGACTCATGGGCAAGATGACTAAGACTCCATTCTCCAGGAACAATGGAGCAAGCAACTGACTTGTTGGAAATAATACATACTGATGTATCCAGTCCGATGAGTGTTGAGGCTCGCGGCAGGTATCGTTATTTTCTAACCTTCACAGATGATTTGAGTAAGATATGGGTATATCTTCTTGACGAAACATAAATCTGAAACATTTGAAAGGTTCAAATAATTTCAGAGTGAAGTGGAAAATCATCATAATAAGAAAATAAAGTTTCTATGATCTGACCGTGGAGGAGAATATTTGAGTTACGAGTTTGGTGTTCATTTGAAACAATGCAGAATAGTTTCGCAACTCACGCCACCTGGAACACCACAACATAATGGTGTGTCCGAACATCGTAACCGTACTTTATTAGATATGGTGCAATCTATGATGTCTCTTACCGATTTACCACTATCGTTTTGGGCTTATGCATTAGAGACAGCAGCATTCACGTTAAATAGGGTACCATCTAAATCCGTTGAGACGACACCACATGAATTGTGGTTTGGCTTGAAACCTAAGCTGTTGTTTCTTAAAGTTTGGGGCTGTGATGCTTATGTGAAAAAGTTTCAACCTGATAAGCTCGAACCCAAATCGGAGAAATGTGTCTTCGTAGAATACCCAAAGGAAACTATTGGGTACACCTTCTATCACAGATCCAAAGGCAAGATCTTTATTGCTAAAAGTGGATCCTTTCTAGAGAAGGAGTTTCTCCCGAAAGAAGTGAGTGGGAGGAAAGTAGAACTTGATAAGGTAACTGTACCTGCTCCCTTATTGGAAAGTAGTCCATCACAGAAACCGGTTCCTCTGACACCTACACCAATTAGTGAGGAAGCCAATGATGATGATCATGAAACTTCAGATCAAGTTACTACCGAACCTCGTAGGTCAACCAGAGTAAGATCCGCACTAGAGTGGTACGGTAATCCTGTTCTGGATGTCATGTTACTTGACCATGACGAACCTATGAACTATGAGGAAGCAATGATGAGCCCAGATTCCGCAAAATGGCTTGAGGCCATGAAATCTAAGATGGGATCCATGTATGAGTACAAAGTATGGACTTCGATTGACTTTCCCGATGATCGGTGAGTCATTAAGAATAAATGGATCTTCAAGAGGAACACGGACGATGATAGTAGTGTTACTATCTACAAAGCTCGAATTGTCGCAAAATGTTTTTGACAAGTTCAAGGTGTTGACTATGATGAGATTTTCTCACTCATATCGATGCTTAAAAGTCTGTCCGAATCATGTTAGCAGTTGCCGCATTTTATGAAATCTGGCAAATGGATGTCAAAACTTTATTCCTTAATGGATTTCTTAAAGAAGAGTTGTATATGATGCAACCAGAAGGTTTTGTTGATCCTAAAGGTGCTAACAAAGTGAGCAAGCTCCAGCGATCCATCTATGGACTAGTGCAAGCATCTCGGAGTTGGAATATATGCTTTGATAAAGTGATCAAAGCATATGGTTTTATACAGACTTGCGGTGAAGCCTGTATTTACAAGAAAGTGAGTGGGAGTACTACAACATTTCTGATAAGTATGTGTGAATGACATATTGTTGATCAGAAATAATGTAGAATTTTCTGCAAAGCATAAAGGAGTGTTTGAAAAGAGTTTTTCAAAGAAAGACCTCGATGAAGCTGCTTACACATTGAGCATCAAGATCTATAGAAATAGATCAATACGCTTGATAAGTTTTTTCAATGAGTACATACCTTGACAAGATTTTGAAGTAGTTCAAAATGGAACAGTCAAAGAAGGAGTTCTTGCCTGTGTTGCAAGGTGTGAAGTTGAGTAAAGACTCAAAGCCCGACCATGGCAGAAAATAGAAAGAGAATGAAAAGTCATTCCCTATGCCTCGGTCATAGGTTCTATAAAGTATGCTATGCTGTTTACCAGTCCTATTGTATACCTTAGCATGATTCTGGCAAGGGAGTACAATAGTGATCTAGGAGTAGATCACTCGACAACGGTCAAAATTATCCTTAGAGGACTAAGGAAATATTTCTCGGTTATGGAGGTGATAAAAGAGTTCATCGTAAAGAGTTACGTCGATGCAAGCTTTTTACATCAATCTAGATGACTCTAAGTCTCTATCTGGACACATATTGAAAGTGGGAGCAATTAGCTAGAGTAGCCCCGTGCAGAGCATTGTAGACATAGAAATTTGTGAAATACATACGGATCTGAATGTTGTAGACTCGTAGACTAAACTTCTCTCACAAGCGAAACATGATCACTCTTTGGGTATTAATCACATAGCGATGTGAACTAGATTATTGACTCTAGTAAACCCTTTGGGTATTAGTCACATGGAGATGTGAACTAATCGCATAAAGATGTGAACTAGATTATTGACTCTAGTGCAAGTGGGAGACTGAAGGAAATATGCCCTAGAGGCAATAATAAAGTTATTATTTATTTCCTTATATCATGATAAATGTTTATTATTCATGATAGAATTGTATTAACTGGAAACTTACTACATGTGTGAATACATAGACAAACAGAATGCCACTAGTATGCCTCTACTTGACTAGCTCGTTGGTCAAAGATGGTTATGTTTCCTGACCATAGACATGAGTTGTCATTTCATAAATGGGATCACATCATTAGGAGAATGATGTGATTGACTTGACCCATTCCGTTAGCTTAGCACTTGATCGCTTTAGTTTACTATTATTGCTTTCTTCATGACTTATCCATGTTCCTATGACTATGAGATTAAACCCGGGCAAACGTCGGGCCGGGACGGGTTTCGGGCCGGGCTTGTAAAAGCCTGACCTTCATTTCCCAAGCCCGAGCCTGGCCTGAAGCCCGAAATACTCCCTATTTTCAAGCCCGAGCCAGGCCCGAAATCAAGCCTGGAGCCTAAAAGCCCAGCCCAAACGCGGTTTTTTAGTGTACGCACGTGCAAGCCCGGCCCGAAGCCCGAAAGCCCGGCCTGAAATACAGAAAAAATGAAGCCCGAGCCCAGCCCGAACTATCTTCCGGGCTGCAAAACAAGGCCTGAGCCTGGCCCGAATGTCAAGCCCGACCCGGCCCGGCCCGGGTTTTTCAACAGTGGTAAACTTTCTGTTTTCAAACAGCAACATGAATACTTGTAAAATAAGCATAGTAAAGGCTATCATTGCCAATTTTATTGAAATAAAAGATGCAAAACATTATTATAAATAACATCAAGCAAATCCTAACAAAATAAAATGATGCTCCAATCAAAATACATATCATGTGACGAATGAAAACATAGCTCCAAGTGAGGTTACCGATAATGTTGGAGACGAAAGAGGGGATGCCTTCCGGGGCATCCCCAAGCTTAGTTGCTTGGATATTACTTGAACATTACCTTGGAGTTCCTTGTACATCCCCAAGGTTAGGGTCGTGTCACTCTTTATTCTCCTCATATCGACATCTCAGCCAAAACTTGAAAAACTTCAATCACACAATCCTTAACGAAATTTTGTGAGATAGGTTAGTATGATAAAGAGCAAACCATTTCACTTCTGGTACTGTCAAAGACAAGATTCATAATTGTTATCACACAATGCCTACTATAGCATATCATTTCCACAATTTATATTGAGAAATATAAGCCATGGAAATTAGAAAACCAGCAAACTATGCATTGAAAACAGAATCTATCAAAAACAGAACAGTCTGTAGTAATCTGTACTCCAACCATATTTTTGCTACTCCAAAAATTCTGAAAACTTATTACAACCTGAGAAATTTGTCTATTAATCTTATACAAAAATAATCAGCATTTTATAACGCTTCTGTTAAAAATGAGAATTGTTTTCCTGAGCGCAAAAGTTTCTGTTTTTCAGCAAGATCGAATCAACTATCACCGTAAGCCATCCCAAAGGTCTTACTTCGCACTTTGTTGAAAAAAGCAATAAAATATGATTACTACAGTAGCCTAGTCATATGAACACACAAAAACAGTAGGTAAAAGTGTTGGGTTGTCTCCCAACAAGCGCTTTTCTTTAATGCCTTTTAGCTAGGCATGATGATTCAATGATGCTCGCATAAAAGCTAAGAATTGAGACATGAAGAGAGCAGCATGAAGCATATTACTAGAAAATTTTAGGTATAACCCACTTCCTATGTATAGGGATTTTGTGATAAAACAACTTATGGGAACAAGAATCAACTAGCATAAGAAGGCAAAACAAGTGCAACTTCAGAACAATCAACACATAGAGAAGAAACTTGATATTATTGAGATATGTAAGAGCATAAGTTCCTTCCTCATAATAATTTTTAGAAACATCATGAATGGATTCAACAATATAACTATCACATACATCACTCTTTTCATGATGCACAAGCATAGAGTCTTTATTACTCTTTAGGGCATACATGTGATCATAATAATCATCATAGATAGCAACTTTATTGTCATAGTCAATTGAAACGTCTTCCAAAATAGTGGATGTATCACTAAACAAAGTCGTGACCTCTCCAAATCCACTTTCATCAATATTGTAATAAGATTCAACACCCTCCAAAATAGTGGGATCACTACTACCTAGAGTTGACACTCTTCTAAACCCACTTTCATCAATGTAATCATCATAAATGGGAGGCATGCTATCATCATAATAAATTTTCTTATCGAAAGTAGAAGGAATCAACGGATCATATTCATTAAGCAAAGCATCCCCAAGCTTAGGACAAGCATTATTTCCAGCAAATAAATCTTCAAACATATCATACTCATTAAACATAACATCCCCAAGCTTGTGGTTTTTCATATCATCACAATCATTCTTATCAATAGCATCAATGGCACCAATAGTATAGCAAACATTATTATCATATTCTTCCAAGCAAGTGCTAAAAATATTTTCAAGATCATAATGGATATCGTTGCCTTCCCAATCATAATCATTACAACAAGTGGTATGTATCAAAAAAATCATACTCAATATCATCATCCTCCATCAACATATTTGATTCACTTTCATGAGGCACAATTGTGATAGGAGCAACATTATTTGGGAGAGATACCTTTTTACCTTTATTCTTTCTTCTTTTGTTCTTCTTCACCACATCATGTGTGGGTTTAGTTAATTCTTTCAAGCTTCTTATTGAAGAGATTGATTGGATAGGAAGCTCCTCCTTGTTACCTAATTCATCATAATAAACACTAGGAGGGTATTGGGAAATATTTTCCCTTTCATTAGTACTCTCTTCATATTCTATTTGTTTTATTGTCTTTAGATAGTTGGCAATATAAGGATTCTCAATGCAATTTACCGCACAAAACAAATAAATTTCCTCTAGATCAAAATCAAGAAATCTCCTGGGATTTGGAAAACTCTTACTTATATGTTTCATTTCTTTATACCCCAAAAGAAGACTAAGCTCTTTATGGTGCTCAATCAAGTTATCACAATTTTTGGACACGATTTGATCATGAAACAATTTGCATTGGAGATTTAAATGACCATGTTCATTGCAAAGTTCACAAGGATGGCAAAAAAATTACATCTTTCAGCACAATCATCTAGCCTCTCATGCAAATTTTTCATTTCTAAATATTTATGCTTCTTACAAAATCCATCTTCCCTTTTTGGTGTGTAAATGCATTCCCAATTCACTCTGCAAAAATTGACATGCTTATAAGAAACATTTTTGTCATGACTTGTGCAATCATCATTAGCATTTTGGATATTCAAATAATTTATACTAACAACATTGCAATAATGCTCATCATTCAAATATTTTGTGCCAACCATTTTATTGACTTCTTCTTCTAACAATTGAGCACGATTTTCCGAACCATCATTTTCAAGAAAGATATTATAAAGATGATCAATAATATGATGCAACCTCAATTCCATTTTTTTGTAGTTTTCTTTTATAAACCAAACTAGTGATAAAATAAGAAACTAAAATATTCAATTGCAAGATCTAAGGATATATCTTCAAGCACTCACCTCCCCGACAACGGCGCCAGAAAAGAGCTTGATGTCTACTATGCAACTTTATTCTTGTAGACACGTGTTGGGCCTCCAAGCGCAGAGTTTTGTAGGACAATAGAAATTTTCCCTCAAGTCAATGACCAAAGGTGTATTAATCCGTGGGAGGCGTAGGATGAAGATAGTCTCTCTCGAACAACCCTGCAACCAAATACAAGAAATCTCTTGTGTCCCCAACACACCCAATACAATGGCAAATTGTATAGGTGCACTAGTTCCACGAAGAGATAGTGATAAAAGTGTAATATGGATGGTAGAAATATATTTTTATAGTCTGAATAAATAAAAACAACAAGGTAGAAAATAGTAAACGGGCAATAAAAGGGTATTGCAATGCTTGAAAATGAGGCCTAGGGTCCATACTTTCACTAGTGCAATCTCTCAACGGTGTTAATATAATCGGATCATGTAACCGTCCCTCAATGTGCAACGAAGAATCACTCCAAAGTTCCTATCTAGCGGAGAACATAAGAAGGAATTGTTTGTAGGGTACGAAACCACCTCAAAGCTATTCTTTCCGATCAATCTATCCTAGAGTTCATACTAAAATAACACGAAGCTATTCTTTTCGATTGATCTAACCAAGAGTTCGTACTAAAATAACACCAAAGAAAATTCAGATTCATAATATTCAATCCAACACAAAGAATTTCAAAGAATTCCCCAAGATTTCTACCAGAGAAATAACGACAAGAACATGCATCAACCCCTATGCATATATTACCCCAATGTCACCTTGGGAATCCGCGAGTTGAGTGCCAAAACATATATCAAGTGAATCAATACGATACCCCATTGTCACAATGAGTATTCAAATTGCAAGACATATATCAAGTGTTCTCAAATCCATAAAAGTATTCAATCCGATAACAATGAAATCTCAAAGGGAAAAACTCAATTCATCACAACAAGATAGAGAGGGGAAAACACCATATGATCCGACTATATTAACAAAGCCCGCGATACATCAAGATCATGACATCTCAAGAACACGAGGGAGAGAGAGAGATTAAACACATAGCTACTGGTACAAACCCTCAGCCCTGAGGGTGGACTACTCCCTCCTCATTGTGGTGGCCGCCGGGATGGTGAAGATGGCCACCGATGATGATTGCCCCCTCCGGCAGGGTGCCGGAAATGGTCTAGATTGGTTTTCGGTGGCTACAGAGCCTTGCAGCGGCGGAACTTACGATCTAGGTTAACCCTGAGGGTTTCTGGTATTTTTGGGAATTTATAGAGCAAAGAGGGGGTGCAGGAGGCCACCGAGGTGGGCACGACCCACCTGGGCGCGCTTGGGCCCCCAGGTGCGCCCTGGTGGGTCGTTGCCCCCTCGGGGCACCCCGTAGGTGCTGCTCTGGCCCATCCTGGGTGTTCTGGTCCATAAAGATTCTACAAAAAGTTTCGCGGTGTTTGGACTCCGTTTGATATTGATTTTCTACGATGTAAAAAACAAGCAAAAACAGCAACTGGCACTTGGCACTATGTCAATAGGTTAGTCCCAAAAATGATATAAAATGACTATAAAACATACAAGAATGATAATACAACAGCATGGAACAATCAAAAATTATAGATATGTTGGAGACATATCAATCCACGAGGCGGCCACAAGGACGGAGGGCGCGCCTAGGGGGAAGGGCATGCCCCCCGCCCTTGTGAGCCCCTCGTGACTCCACCGTCCTAGTTCTTTCGCCTATATATTCCCATATACCCCCAAACCAACAAAGGAGTCCACAAAAACAGTTTTCCACCGCCGCAACCTTCTGTACCCATGAGATCCCATCTAGGGGCCTTTTCTCGCATTCTGCCAGAGGGGGATTCGATCACGGAGGGCTTCTACATCAACTCCATCGCCCTTCCGATGAAGCGTGAGTAGTTTATTTCAGACCTACGGGTCCATAGTTTGTAGCTAGATGGCTTCTTCTCTCTCTTTGATTCTCAATACCATGTTCTCCTCGATGTTCTTGGAGATCTATTCGATGTAATAATCTTTTGCGGTGTGTTTGCTAAGATCCGATGAATTGTGGATTTATGATCAACTTATCTATGAATATTATTTGAATCTCCTCTGAATTCTTATATGCATGATTTGATATCTTTGTAATTCTCTTCGAACTATCGGTTTGGTTTGGCCAACTAGATTGGTTTTTCCCACAATGGGAGAAGTGCTTAGCTTTGGGTTCAATATTGCTGTGTCCTTTCCTAGTGACAGTAGGGGCAGCAAGGCACATATTGTATTGTCGCCATCAAGGATAAAAAAGATCGGATTTTCATCATATTGTTTGAGTTAATTCCTCTACATGATGTCATCTTGCTTAATGCATTACTCCGTTCTTTATGAACTTAATACTCTAGATGCATGCTGGATAGTGGTCGATGTGTCGAGTAATAGTAGTAGATGTAGAATCATTTCGGTCTACTTTACACGGATGTGATGCCTATATTCATGATCATTGCCTTAGATATCGTCATAACTTTGCACTTTTCTATCAATTGCTCGGCAGTAATTTGTTCACCCACCATATTATTTGCTATCATGAGAGAAGCCTCTAGTGAAACATATGCCCCCCGGTCTATTTTCTATCATATAAGTTTCCGATCTATAATTTCAGTTTCCGATTTACTCTTTTTGCAATCTTTTACTTTCCGATCTATAAACCAAAAATACCCAAAATATTTACTTTACCGTTTATCTATCTCTATCAGATCTCACTTTGCAAGTAACCGTGAAGGGATTGACAACCCCTTTATCGCGTTGGGTGCAAGTTGTTGTTTGTTTGTGCATGTATTCGGTGACTTGTGTGTTGTCTCCTACTTGATTGATACCTTGATTCTCAAACTGAGGGAAATACTTATCTCTAATTTGTTGCATCACCCTTTCCTCTTCAAGGGAAAAACCAACGCAAGCTCAAGAAGTAGTAGGAAGAATTTTTGGCTCCGTTGCCCGGGAGATCTACGCCAAGTCAAGCCATACCAAGTACCCATCATAAACTCTCATCCCTTGCAATACATTATTCCCCATTCGCCTCTCGTTTTCCTCTCCCCCACTTCTAAAACAAATTTCGAAAAGATTTGCCTTTTCTTCGCCCCTCTTCCATTTGTCTTCTTCATTTTCTTTTTGTGTGCATGTGTGTTGGATTGCTTGCTTTGTCATGATGACTCAGCCAAAAATGTTGATCCTCACTTTAGGAGGTCGGAAGAAATTAAAAATGATGTTAGGAGCTTCATGTTTCTACAATTTGAGCATAATTTTTTTTAGAAACGAGCTCAAGGAGCAGAAAAGTTTTATGGAATACATGAATAAAGAGCTTGATGATATGTCTAAGGAATTTTATGGTTTGAAATCTCAATTTTCTCATCTTGAAAATTTAGTAGGCCAAATTTCTGATAAACAAGCTACCTTGGTAAATAAGATGGACGCTAAACTAGAACCTTTGAATAATGATGAAGATCTTAAAGTGATTGATTTGACTCCTATTGAATCTTTGTTTTCCAATATAAATCTTGATAATGGTTGGACTGGAGATGAGTCAACTTGTAGCGACCAGACCTCAAACAGTCTGATCTCTGTGCTCCGGTGTCATCCCTGGATCAGTAATGCTGACACCACACAGTACTCGGAGGATTTATAACAGAGTAGCAATCACACACTTGTTACATCGAGGGTCTCAATAGAGAACATTACAATTAATATGGCTTAGGGCCATCTAATAGCGATAACAGCAGAAGGCTTGGAAGATAAGTGAGTCCATCAACTCCAACGGCATCACTGAGTATAGAACCACGACCTAAAAACTCCTTAATCGTCGTCTGAAAAGTCTACAACATTAACGTTGCAGCCCGAAATGGGTCACCACATGGAATATGCTGGCAAGGTAACACATAGAGAGTAATGGACTGAAACACTATACTATATGCATATTTGGCTAGTGGAAAGCTCTATGGTTACAGTTTTGCGTAAAGCCATTTTTTCCCTGCTTCAAAGGAATAAATTTAATTACTATCAAGGTAGTTGTTAAACATTGAGAATGGTTGACAGCATTCTCAATCCCAATTAAACATTATCATTAAACAAAGCCCAACAAAATTTAATTAGGGTAACATGTTGAGATTCACATGATAATCCAAGTACTAGATGCTCAAGAATGTCCATAACCGGGGACACGACTAATCATGATTAGTTTATTACACTCTGCAGAGGTTTGTGCACTTTTCCCCACAAGACTCGATCGCCTCCGTTTGGTTTCTCACACTACAAGGTGTTTGAGAAGACGGATGACCGAGACATGGTCTTTCAGAAGCACTAGCACCTTACGATCGGGTATTCCAGGACTATGCTAGAGCCCATAATAGCTTGTGGCTGCACACGGAAGTTTCTAGCATGAATAATCTCATGATCCCTTTGAGCCTGGGTGGCGGTCCAAAAGAAAACAGGCAAGTCCTGGAATACCCAGGTGCCTCAATCCACCCAGATGTGTGTTTAAGTTGCCACCTTAGATAAACCATTAATTAACAAAACTCACATCTGTCATGGATATCACTCACCCAATCCACATCTACTAGCATAGCATGGCAAAATAAGCGAACGCGGAAGTAACTCCCAAAGGTTTGATAATAAACAGGTAATAGGTACTACCTCAACTACTTCCTATCCCACAATTTAATTAGATCCTAATCATGCAATGTGTGAGGATTTGATCTAATGCAATAAAACGGGGTAGTAGAAAAGGTATGATCAAAGTGTTACTTGCCTTGCTGATGATCCGGGAAACCTAGCGATTCGAAATAACAAGCGGCGCACTCCGGGTATGCTATCGCAGACAAACAAACAAGCATACAATAAGTACTCATCTAATGCACAGGTAAAACTCAAATAAGAGATCTAACCAGAAGGTTCAACTTAAGAACTCCGGTTTGCAAAAAGAATCAAATCGAACGAAGCAACGAAAGTAAAACGGCAAAAGAAAACAACTTCGTTCTACTAATCTGGATCTAGGGCAATTTTTACGGTAGCAAAATCTTGTTTAAGTTGGTTAAACGTTTAGAGGGTTTCGAGACGAAACTCCAGGCGCTTGAATCGCCTGATTCCGATAAACGAGCGAAAAATTATACTAAAACGAAAATCGGATCAGGAATCGCGATCAGGAAAAATCGTGGATTTAATCCGAGAAAAAAACGACGAACGCTCGCTAAATTAAAAAACCGGAAAAACCGATCTATTAAAAAACCGAAACTAAAAAAACTGATGGAAAAACCGAACGGTTTTTCAAAAAAAATAAAAAAACTGGCGTGGAAATCGAGGCGGCGGCGGACCTCGGGCGGCGGCGTCCGGCGGCGGTGCGGCGGGGCGGCTGCGGCACGGCGGGGCGGCGGCGCGGGTGGCGGCGGGGCATGGGGCTTGAGGCGGGGCTGGCGGCTAGGGTTCGGTCCGGGGCGCGCTGGCTTATAAAGCCTAGCGGGCCGGGAGTCCGGGTCAGACACGGCCCCTAGGTCGGTGCGCGTTTTTTTAATAATTATGCACAGAAGAAAAAATAAAAAGAAATACTAAATGGACTCCAAAAATTCCGAAATAAATTTTCACGGGCTTCTAAAATCAAGCCGCACAAGGTGAACATTTATTTGGGACCTAAATGCAATTTTGAAAAACGCACATTTTTCCTAAATTCAAATAAAATAACGAAAAACTCTAAAATAAAATCTTATTTGATTTTATTATTAAATCCTCAATATTTCTTTATTTTGGGAAAGTCATTTTATTCCCTCTCTCATATTTTTGTAATAGAAATAATTGATGATAAAAGAAATAAAATCAAATGATCCTATTCTCAAAATTTGAGAAAACTCAAATATGAAAATAACGAAATCCCCAACTCTCTCCGTGGGTCCTTGAGTTGCGTAGAAATTTCTAGGATCAACCAAAATGCAAAAATAAAATATGTTATGCATAGATGATCTAATGTATAACATTCCAAATTGAAAATTTGGGATGTTACAAACCTACCCCCCTTAAGATGAATCTCGCCCTCGAGATTCGGGTTGGCTAGAAAATAGGTGAGGGTGGTCCTTAAGCAAATCTTCCTCTCGCTCCCAGGTGGCTTCATCCTCCGTGTGGTGGCTCCACTGAACTTTGCAAAACTTGATAACCTTGCTGCGAGTGACTCGACTGGCAAACTCGAGAATCTTAATTGGTTTCTCCTCATAGGTCAAATCGTTATCCAACTGAATTGCTTCCAATGGAACGGTGTCTCTAAAGGGTATGTCAGCCATTTCCGCGTGGCACTTCTTCAACTGGGAAATGTGGAACACATCATGAACTCCTGACAATCCTTCGGGCAATTCCAACTAGTAGGCCACTTCTCCCATACGCTCCAAAACTCGATATGGTCCTACAAATCGTGGCGCTAACTTTCCTTTAACTCCAAAATGCTTTGTTCCCCGAAGTGGTGATACTCGAAGATAAACTCTATCTCTGACTTCATAAATTTTCTCCTTGCATTTAGAATCTGCATAACTCTTCTGCCTGGATTGTGCTACCTTGAGCCTATCTGTGTGGATGAAAAGCTGTACTGAATTCTAGCCTGGTACCCAAAGTTTCGTGCAACTGCTTCCAGAACTTTGAGGTAAACTGGGTTCCTCTATCTGATATGATACTCCTTGGAACTCCATGCAAACATACGATCCTGGTCATATATATCTTTGCCAACTTAGCACTGGTGTAAGTGGTCTTTACTGGGATGAAATGAGCTAGTTTTGTCAATCGATCAACTACAACCCAAATCGAGTCATAGCCTGAACGAGTCTTGCGCAATCTCGTGATAAAATCCATGCCTAGCTTATCCCACTTCCATTCGGGTATCAGCAATGGTTGTAGCAATCCTGCTGGCTTCTGATGCTCTGCCTTTACTCTCTGACATACATCACAAACTGCTACATACTCCTCAATATCCTTCTTCATTCCAGTCCACCAGAAAATATCCTTCAAATCCAAATACATTTTGGTATTTCCTGGGTCAATCGAATATGGTGAATCGTGTGCCTCTTGCAGAATCAACTTCCCGATCTCCGGGTCAATGGGCACATAAACACGATCTTCAAACCATAGGGTGTCGTGCTCATCCTCATGAAATCCTTTAGCTTTTCCTTTGCTCGGTTTCTCCTTTCTACTGGCAATCTCTTTGTCAGTCTTCTGAGCTTCTCTGATTCTATCCATCAAGGTTGACTGAATCTCCAATGCTACTACATAGCCTCTTGGAACTATTTCCAAACATAGTTCACGAAGATTTTCTGCTAACTCCTTGGGTATTTCTCCCGTCATTAATGTATTGACATGGCTCTTACAGCTTAATGCATCAGCTACTACATTAGCCTTTCCGGGATGGTATTGCAATCTCATATCATAATCCTTGATGAGCTCCAACCATCTCCTTTGTCTGAGATTCAACTCCTTCTGTGTGAAAATGTACTTCAAACTCTTATGATCCGTATACACCTCGCAAATGGTTTCCAATGAGGAAATGTCTCCATGTTTTTCAAAGCATGCACTACGGCTGCTAACTCCAAATCATGTGTGGCATAATTCAACTCATGAGGCTTCAGTTGTCTTGAGGCATATGAAACAACTCTCCCTTCCTGCATAAGCACTGCTCCAAGTCCTCGACGTGAAGCGTCGCAGTACACCTCATAATCCTTGGTCTGGTCTGGCAAAATCAACACTGGTGAGGTAACCAAACGTTTCTTCAACTCCTGGAAACTAGCCTCACATTCCTCTGTCCATATGAACTTCGTATCTTTCTTCAACAAGTCAGTCATAGGCTTCGCAATCTTTGAGAAATTCTCAATAAATCTCCGGTAGTATCCTGCGAGTCCAAGAAAACTCCGGATCTCCCCAACAGTAGTTGGTGCTTCCCACTTGGTCATGGTATCTACTTTGGTGGGATCTACTGCTATTCCTTCTCGAGATATAACGTGTCCGAGGAATCCTACTTCCTTCAACCAAAACTCACATTTGCTGAACTTGGCATATAATTGATGTTCTCTGAGCTTTCGAAGTACCAAACACAAATGCTCCTTATGCTCCTCTTCATTCTTCGAATAAACTAGGATATCATCAATGAACACTACGACGAACTTATCCAAAAACTCCATAAATACTTTGTTCATCATGTTCATAAAATAGGCAGGTGCGTTAGTCAGAGCAAATGACATAATAGTATACTCGTACAGCCCATACCTGGTGATAAAAGTTGTCTTAGGAATATCCTATTCTCGAATCTTCAACTGGTGGTATCCTGATCGCAGATCGATCTTGGAAAATACCTTAGCTCCTTGCAATCGATCAAATAGATCACTGATCATTGGTAGTGGGTACTTGTTCTTGATTGTTACTTCATTCAATCCTCGATAATCAACGACCATCCTTAACGATCCATCCTTCTTCTCCACTAGAAGTACTGGCGATCCCCAAGGCGAAGAACTTGGGCGAATATATCCCTTATCCAGTAACTCCTTAATCTGCTTCTTAATTTCCACCAAATCCTTTGCTGGCATCCTATATGGTCTCTTTGATATTGGCCCGGTGCCTGGCAATAGCTCAATCAAAAACTCAATATCTCTATCCGGTGGCATGCCTGGCAACTCCTCTGGAAATACTTCAGGGAAATCCCTTACCACTGGTACTTCCTCCTGCACAACTCCTATTAGGCAATTTACTTGAGTCCTCTTCGGCACATGCCGGGATACATACTTGATCCTTCTCCCTTCTGGTGTGGTAAGCAAAATTGACTTGCTAGCACATTCAATATTCCCTTCATACTTTGATAACCAACCCATGCCTAATATCACATCCAATCCTTGGGATTCCAATACTATTAGGTCTGAGGGAAAAACATAGTTACCAATCCTTAATGGTAACCGATCGCACCATAGACTAGCCACATACTCTGCTCCAGGCGAGGTTACTAACATGGGTGACCTAAGGGCTTGGGTTGGTAGGTTATACTTATCCACAAATCCCCTTGAGATGTATGAATGCGATGCACCAGTATCAAAAAGAACGAGTGCAGTAAATGATGAAAGTGCAACTATCCCTAGGTGGTTTTGGTAATTCATAACAACATATAGCTCATTGAGCTAATGCTATTCCAAGATGATTATTTCAGGAAAGCTCAATGATTGGCATGGCATGGATGTTGAAAGTGGATCCCTCAAAATGCTAAGGACAAAGGATTGGCTCAAGCTCAAAAGCTCAAGACTCTTCATTTTATATTTTAGTGATCCAAGATCACATTGAGTCTTTAGGAAAAGCCAATACTATCAAGGAGGGATGAGGTGTTTCTTAATGAGCCTCTTGCTTCATGTGCTTAGTGATATGCTCAAAAACCCTCAACTACTTTTCCATATCCACATTTGACCTAAACCCAAAGCCAAACTCAGTCCTACCAATTCTTTCAACCCGGCGCCACCGAGTTTCACTTGTCATAGCCATTGCCAAACCCTAGCAAATCGGTTCTACCGATAGGGATCTCGGTCTCACCGAGATGGGATTGCAAACTCTCTGTTTCCTTTTCGTAACTTTTCGGTCTCACCAAAAGAACGGATCGGTCCCACCGAGATTGCAATGTAAACCCTTTGTTTCCTTTTTCTAACTTTTCGGTCTCACCGAAAGAGCAAATCGGTCCCACCGAGTTTGCCTGACCAACTCTCTGGTTAGCAAAATTACCAAAATCGGTCTCATCGAGTTTGTGTAATCGATCTCACCGAGATTACGTTATGCCCTAACCCTAACAAAATCGGTCCTACCGAGTTGCATGTCAATCCCACCGAAAATCTCTAACGGTCACTAGGTTTACTATTTTGGTCTGACCGAGTTTGTTGATTCGGTCCCACCGAGATTGGTAAATTGTGTGTAACGGTTGGATTTTGTGTGGAGGCTATATATACCCCTCCACCTCCTCTTCATTCATGGAGAGAGCCATCAGAACACATCTACACTTCCAACCCATATGTTCTGAGAGAGAACCACCTACTCATGTGTTGAGACCAAGATATTCCATTCCTACCATATGAATCTTGATCTCTAGCCTTCCCCAAGTTGCTTTCCACTCAAATCTTCTTTCCACCAAATTCAAATCCTGTGAGAGAGAGTTGAGCGTTGGGGAGACTATCATTTGAAGCACAAGAGCAAGGAGTTCATCATCAACACACCATTTGTTACTTCTTGGAGAGTGGTGTCTCCTAGATTGGCTAGGTATCACTTGGGAGCCTCTGACAAGATTGTGGAGTTGAACCAAGGAGTTTGTAAGGGCAAGGAGATCGCCTACTTCGTGAAGATCTACCGCTAGTGAGGCAAGTCCTTCGTGGGCGATGGCCATGGTGGGATAGACAAGGTTGCTTCTTCGTGGACCCTTCATGGGTGGAGCCCTCTGTGGACTCGCGCAACCGTTACCCTTCATGGGTTGAAGTCTCCATCAACGTGGATGTAGGATAGCACCACCTATCCGAACCATGGGAAAAACATCCGTGTCTCCAATTGCGTTTGAATTCTCCAAACCCTTCCCTGTACATTCTTGCAAGTTGCATAATTTACTTTTCGCTGCCAATGTACTCTTTGCATGCTTGCTTGAATTGTGTGATGATTGCCTGAATTGTCCTAAAGTAGCTAAAATCTGCCAAGAACTAAAATTGGGAAAAGGTTAAGTTTTTATTTGGTCTAGTAGTCTAATCACCGCCCCTCTAGACATACTTTCGATCCTACAAGTGGTATCAGAGCTTTGGTCTCCATTTGCTTTGATTTCCATAGCTTTTGGTGGTCATAGCCTTGGTTTCACAACCTAGGAGAGTATGGCGTCTAGCGAGGGAAATTATCACCGTAGAGGTCCTTACTTTGATGGTACAAATTTTGCTAGTTGGAAGCATAAAATGAAAATGCATATTCTTGGACATAACCCCGCCGTTTGGGCTATTGTGTGTGTTGGTTTGCAAGGTGACTTCTTTGATGGGAGAGAACCAAACCGTGAAGCTACTGCGGATGAGCTGAAGATGTTACAATACAATGCTCAAGCTTGTGACATTCTCTTCAACGGATTGTGCCCCGAAGAATTCAACAAAATCAGCCGTCTTGAGAATGCAAAGGAAATTTGGGACACTTTGATTGATATGCACGAAGGTACCGACTCCGTCAAGGAATCCAAATTGGATGTGCTTCAAAGTCAACTTGACAAGTTCAAAATGAAGGATGGTGAAGGTGTCGCTAAAATGTACTCTAGGCTTGCTCTCATCACAAATGAGATTGCCGGCTTAGGGAGTGAAGAGATGACCGATAGATTCATCATCAAGAAGATTCTAAGAGCCTTGGATGGAAAATATGATACCGTGTGCACATTGATCCAAATGATGCCCAATTACAAAGATCTCAAGCCAACGGAGGTAATTGGAAGAATTGTTGCTCATGAGATGTTACTTAAGGATAAAGAGGAACTTCACAACAAATCAAGTGGTGCCTACAAAGCCTCATGTGAAGCCCCTACATCATCAAGTGAGAAACAAAACTTCAATGAAGAATTGAGCTTAATGGTGAAGAACTTCAACAAGTTCTACAAGAGTAGAAGCAAAGATAGAAGCTCCAAGTCAAGGTCCTACAATGACAAAAGATCTTCTAGTCGAGAGCGAAACTGCTACAATTGTGGAAGACCCGGACACTATTCCAATGAGTGTACGGCTCCCTACAAGAGAAGAGAAGACTCTCCAAAAAGAAGAAGAAAAAGAGAAGAATCACCACCAAGAGAGAGAAGGAGTAGAGATGATCGTTATGAACGAAGATACTCATGGAGAAGCAAGGATTCAGAAAGGAAGGAAAAATCATCAAGGAGCTACATAAAACGAAGACATCATGCTCATGTTGGTGAATGGGTATCCGGCTCCGACTCCGACAACCACTCCGAGAGAAGTTATCACTCCGACTCCGAATATACTCAAGATGAAGGTGTTGCCGGTCTAGCACTTGTGACAACCAACTCCTACGATATATTTGACTCACCAAATGAAGGAATTGGAAGATGCTTCATGACCAAAGGTCCTAAGGTAACACACCCCGAGTATGTCGATTTTAATAGTGATGAAGATGACTTGTTAGGTGATGATGATTTACTTGTTGACAACTCTAGCGATGAATACTATGATGAAACATCAATTAATCATGCTAATCAAGATAAAACGAATGACAATGATAAGAAGAAGATTGAGGCTCTAACTAAAGAACTAAACACTCTTAAGTTAGCTCATGAAACTATCTTCGAAGATCATCGAGAACTTTTAAGAGCTCATGAGAAGTTACGCTTTGAAAAGCTCAATCTTGAGCAAGAGCATGAGTTATTAAAGGCAATCAATGATGATCTCCGCAAGAAAAGTTCTTCTTACATTGCCAAGCGTTTACTCTTATCCACTTACATGCCTCAAGTCAAGTCTAGTAACAAGAACAAGAAAGATTCTTCCTCTAGTAGTAACAATGATCATGCTAAATCCAATATTGTTGCTTCTAGTAGTTCTATTGATTCCACTAATGATTCTCTTAGCCAAGTTACACTTGAGCAAGAAAATAGCTTATTGAAGGGAATTATAGAGAAAGGAGTGTACAAAAGCCTTGCCGGGAGTAAGCAATTCAAGGAAATTGTACGCAAGCAAGGAATGCACCGGAAGAATCAAGGTGTTGGTTTTGAACGAAAGTTCAATGCCAATGGAGTTGAGTGGGAAGGAGATCAATACCCCAAGACAAAGTTTGTTCCTCAACAAGAGAAGTATGACACTTCCTTCAAGGGGACACAAGCTCAAGATGATCTTCCACCACAAGACTACAAGCAAAAAGGCAAGGACAAGCTTCAAGAGGAAATTGATGCATTTGAAGAAGCTCCTAAGACCTTAGTCAAGTGGATTCCCAAGACCACTCCAAGTTCCACTTCATCAAGTACGACTACAACTCCAAGGATTCCCATCAAGATGGTGTGGATCCAAAAGAAGAAGAACTAGAGAGTTCTTGAGGGTGACTCCGCCAACATACTTCACTCTTATCATTTTGGCAAGAACAAGTGCAATCAACTTCCACATCTTGCACTAGTTCAAGGAGTCACAAACCCTCTTGTTGGTAAGACAAGGGACAAGGTAACCTAAAAGTTTTCATGGACATTATCTTGTGTGTGCATCACTCTATGTCTATGGATATCCTTGTTTGTTCCTTGTGGGACTAACCCATGTAGGTATTGAAAGTGCAATTCACTCAAATGGATAGATCCAAGTGATCTACATCAACATTGAGCATCCACATCTTCAACATCTACATGAAGTCATCATCGACAAAACCCAAGGTTAGTTCATCCCTATTAGGGGGGATATCACATCTAGGGGGGGCTTTACTCTAAGACTTGAGCTAAAGCAACTCTGAAGATGTGAGCACAACAATGCTTTATGTAAAAGTGGTAACCCCACTTGAGCTTAAACGATGAGTATGACCTATGATCAAGTGTTCTCACTTGACTCCTAAGTCAATATACTCATATATAGATGACCTAGTCATCGCCAATTGCTTGATAGATGCTAGAATTGGTTGTGCATGCTTTGTCACATATTTCAATTGCCATTTTATTGTGTGAGCATGTTGGTTGCATATTTTACTCATTCGAGGACATCCACTTGTTGTTTTGATTGTTTGGTTTTATTTCCTTTTGCCAAGTGGATGGACAAGAATGCCTAAGAACCTCCTCTAGCTATCTATGCTTTTCTCGTCTCAAACTCTATTCATGCTACATCACAAAATTTGATCAAGTCAGATTCGAACCACTCTGTGTGAGGAGCACTTGGAGTCCCCGATTCATCATAGACTTAAACTTCCAAAACCTCTTTATGATTCTCGGTCTGACCGATATCCTACTTTCGGTCCTACCGAGATCATTAAGTTGATCTGAATTTTCGATCTCGGCGCAACTGATTTGAACCATTCGGTCACACCGAGTTGCAATAACTGTATACAGTTTTGCATCTCGGTGCCACCGAGTTGTTCCACTCGGTCACACTGACAGGGTCGGGCTATATATAGTCATGGGAAAAAATTTGGAAATTTCTCCGAACCCCTTCGCCCGTGCGATCGCTCGCTCTGCCAACGTGGTCTCCGAATCATCTCCTCGCCGCCAGCCGCCTCCAGTCGCTGGTCTCCATCGCCGTCAACGGAATTCAACCCCGCCGTTGTCGCCGTAGCGAGTCTTCGCCGAACTAGGGTATGGACTCGATCACAGTGCTATTCCCCATCTGATTCCTAGCACATTGTGTTCTTAATGATTCTTGCCACGATTGAAACACTCCTATCCAGTCAATGCGTTCGTAGATCAGTTTTGATTCGAAAATTTTAGGGTTAGGTTTCCGCCGAAACCATCTCGGTTCCACCGAGTTGAAAAACTTGGTCCCACCGATTTGGCTCATGCCATTGCACAAGTAAGACTCGGTCTGACCGAGAATTACTAATCGGTGTGACCGATTTTGGAACTTTGTGAAACCCTAGCAGTCTCGGTGCCACCGAACTATGACTCGGTCTGACCGAGTTCACTAGTTTAGGTTCCAAAAACTGCTTCGGTATCACCGAGTTTAAAAATCGGTAGATCCAAGATGATTTCTGTGGGAAACTAAAACTAAGATTTTGAGTCATTCTTTTGCAAAAATCTCTGCATTTTGTGATGCTCATCTATTCTACCTCATCTATAAACTATTCATAGGGCCAGCAGACAGCTTGTTCATCATGTCAGATCAGAGTGACAGCCAGAATGTGTCAGAACAGCAAGTGCACATGAGTGAGGGCACTAGTCCCTCCAGTTCTTCTGATGAAGGCAGCAGGAGCACCCCTAGCAATCTGCCAAAAGCTGCCACCAGACAAAGGAAGAAGAGAACCTCAGACTCAGAGGATGAGGACTATGTAGCAGAAGAGGAAGCTACTTCCAAGAAAGTAGTGCTCAAGAAGGAGTATGGCTCATCTCAAGGCACAAAGCCAGGATTGAAAATCAAAAGGCCAGCAGGTAGGCAGCCTATGCCAAAGGCCAGAGCTTCAACTCAGATTCCTGAAAAGCCTGCACCCATAGAGCCAGTTTCTGCTGAAGGGAAGAAGAGGAAGGAAAGGGTCAAAGACCACTGCCAGAGTGCTTGGGAGATCGTCAATCATGAGAGACTCAGAAGAGGAAGAGGAAGAAGAGGTTGCTGCACCAGCACCTAAGGCACCTAAGCTTATGGGTGATGCTATCAGGACAGGGGCTGCTGCATCAAAGCCCAAAGAAGCACCCAAAGCTGCCTCCAAGCCCAAGCCAGCACCAAAGAGGAATACAAGGAGCATACCAGCTGCTGAGAAGAACAAGGCCCCAGTGCCTGACATTGCTGAAGAAGAAGAAGGTCAAGTGCTCAGGAAGCTTAAGCCCAAGATCCCAGACCACAATGATGCTCATCCTGTGGCTGAGGACATGAAAATCAGAAGAGATTCAGGGCTAAGGAAGTGGAGAGAAGTAGATCCATATGCTTCAAGGAGAAGAACTGCTGTTGATTACAGGTTTCACACCAAGGAACAGCAAGATTTCTATGATATAGTGCTGCTTGATAAGAAGTCCATAGTTTGTGACATGAGATGGGTTGATTGGGAGTACATCAAGGATAATGAGGAACACTATCCTAGTGTGATTGACAGTTTTGGTGCTTGTGGAGTTGCAGACTTTGTTGGGCAGAAGCTCACAAAGTGGAACAAGGAACTCATTATGCAATTCTACTCCATATCACACTTCTATCCAGATGGAAGGATTGTGTGGATGTCAGAAGGGACAAGGTATCAATCAACAGTTGCTGAGTGGGCTCAGTTGATCAATGCCCCGGAAGAGCAGGAAGATGACTTGGATATCTATGCCAAGAAGAAGATGGACCACAACTCTATGTCCAATATGTACAAGGAAATTCCAAATGAAGCTCTTGAAACTTTCAAATTTGGCTCAGTGCATTATCTTATGTCAGGGCTGCCAACCATTAACTGGATCCTTAGGCACACTCTGTTACCCAAGTCAGGTGATCACAAGATGATTAGAGGCCATGCAATCAATTTTCTTCATGTATTTGATGTGCCACAGAAGTTCAAGGTGATGAGCCTCATGGTAGAGACCATTAAGAGGACATCAGCTGATCAGAAGAGGAGCTGTGGATATGCCCCACAAATTCAAGAGTTAATCAACTCAAAGATGGGCACATGCATATACTTATTGGACAAGGAACACCTGCCCATCCATCCAGACTTTGAGGACAATCAAGTTGTCATGAATGAGAATGAACCATCATCTGCACAAGCACAAGCAAAGAAGGAGAAGGCAAGGAAGGAGAAAGCTGCCAAGATGCCAACTCAAGCGGAGGCATTTGAGTATTTCTTGAAGACCAAACAAGAGCAGCTTGGTTACTTGATTGCATCCACACTAAGGATTGAGCAAGGACTGGCCACCCTCACTCAGAATCAGCAGAGCTTAGAGAGGATCATGGAACAAAATTTCTATGACTTGGATGTCAAAGTAACAGAGATTCAGTCTGCAGTGGAACAATTACAGGATGATATGCAGGAGAGGAAGGGCAAGACTACAACTGATGCATTTGCCAGAGTGCCAAGAGCTCAGAGATCATATGCAGTGCCAGTTGCTGACACCAGAGCCACCACTTCTGCACCAGCTACAGCTTCAGTTCCACCAGCTCCAGCATCTACTTCAGCTTCAACTCCAACCACGTCTAAAGAAGGCTTCGTCCTTGGAGTGATCCAGACTCCACCACCACCAGAAGACCAAGCCTGAGAGTCGATCTAGCACTATGCATTTTCTAGGAACTTTTTGGTGACTTGTTGCCGAAGGGGGAGAAATATGTATAGATCATAGGCTTCGAGAGAGCGAGTGTTGCTTTTATTCTCTCTTGCTTTATTTGGTGGTTTTTTGAACTTTGTTTGCTTTTGGTTGAGATACTTTGATATGCCTATGAGACATTGATGATCATGTGTTTGATCATAAGCTACACTTATGCATGCTTGATATTATCCTATCTATCTTATGTGATCATTCACTTTCTTTGGTGATGAGTGCATGTATTTCAATTCTTATCATTTTGAGTGCTCCACCAAGATGTATGTGACATGGAAGAGTAACCCATGACTCTAACTCTTTGTGCATTTGCAGTCCAAAGCAAATTTTAAATATGCACAAATTTAGGGGGAGCTCTTACTTATCACACACTTCTCAAAGCAACGATATATTCCATTCTTATTATTATTTGTCGAAGCTTTGATCTATATGTTTTCATCAATTACCAAAAAGGGAGAGATTGAAAGTGCAACTATCCCTAGGTGGTTTTGGTAATTCATAACAACATATAGCTCATTGATCTAATGCTATTCCAAGATGATTATTTCAGGAAAGCTCAATGATTAGCATGGCATGGATGTTGAAAGTGGATCCCTCAAAATGCTAAGGACAAAGGATTGGCTCAAGCTCAAAAGCTCAAGACTCTTCATTTTATATTTTAGTGATCCAAGATCACATTGAGTCTTTAGGAAAAGCCAATACTATCAAGGAGGGATGAGGTGTTCCTTAATGAGCCTCTTGCTTCATGTGCTTAGTGATATGCTCAAAAACCCTCAACTAATTTTCCATATCCACATTTGACCTAAACCCAAAGCCAAACTCAGTCCTACCAATTCTTTCAACCCGGCGCCACCGAGTTTCACTTGTCATAGCCATTGCCAAACCCTAGCAAATCGGTTCTACCGATAGGGATCTCGGTCTCACCGAGATGGGATTGCAAACTCTGTGTTTCCCTTTTGTAACTTTTCGGTCTCACCGAAAGAGCGGATCGGTCCCACCGAGATTGCAATGTAAACTCTTTGTTTCCTTTTTGTAACTTTTTGGTCTCACCGAAAGAGCAAATCGGTCCCATCGAGTTTGCCTGACCAACTCTCTGGTTAGCTAATTACCAAAATCGGTCTCACCGAGTTTGTGTAATCGGTCTCACCGAGATTACGTTATGCCCTAACCCTAACAAAATCGGTCCTATCGAGTTGCATGTCAGTCCCACCGAAAATCTCTAACGGTCACTAGGTTTACTATTTCGGTCTGACCGAGTTTGTTGATTCGGTCCCACCGAGATTGGTAAATTGTGTGTAATGGTTGGATTTTGTGTGGAGGCTATATATACCCCTCCACCTCCTCTTCATTCGTGGAGAGAGCCATCAGAACACATCTAGACTTCCAACCCATATGTTCTGAGAGAGAACCACCTACTCATGTGTTGAGACCAAGATATTCCATTCCTACCATATGAATCTTGATCACTAGCCTTCCCCAAGTTGCTTTCCACTCAAATCTTCTTTCCACCAAATTCAAATCCTGTGAGAGAGAGTTGAGTGTTGGGGAGACTATCATTTGAAGCACAAGAGCAAGGAGTTCATCATCAACACACCATTTGTTACTTCTTGGAGAGTGGTGTCTCCTAGATTGGCTAGGTGTCACTTGGGAGCCTCCGACAAGATTGTGGAGTTGAACCAAGGAGTTTGTAAGGGCAAGGAGATCGCCTACTTCGTGAAGATCTATCGCTAGTGAGGCAAGTCCTCCGTGGGCGATGGCCATGGTGGGATAGACAAGGTTGCTTCTTCGTGGACCCTTCGTGGGTGGAGCCCTCCGTGGACCCGCGCAACCGTTACCCTTCGTGGGTTGAAGTCTCCATCAACGTGGATGTAGGATAGCACCACCTTTCCGAACCACGGGAAAAACATCCGTGTCTCCAATGGCGTTTGAATTCTCCAAACCCTTCCCTTTACATTCTTGCAAGTTGCATACTTTACTTTCCGTTGCCAATGTACTCTTTGCATGCTTGCTTGAATTGTGTGATGATTGCTTGACTTGTCCTAAAGTAGCTAAAATCTGCCAAGAACTAAAATTGGGAAAAGGTTAAGTTTTTATTTGGTCAAGTAGTCTAATCACCCCCCCCTCTAGACATACTTTCGATCCTACAAATGACTTAACCAAAAACTTACCTATTACTGCATCAGGCTGAGCTTCAACCTCCTCCACGCTAACGTGGTTCACCTGTCCCCTGTTGAAAGGGTTCGGCTTCTTCCCAGAACTTCCATTGTTATTTCCATTTTGTATTTCAGGACATTCATTGGCATAATGTCCGGTCTTCGAACACTTAAAGCAAGTGACTTGGCTCAGGTCCTTCTTGGCTGGGGTTGATGGGTTGGTGCGATTCTGGCCATTGCTTCCTCCATTCCCATTACCATTCCTGGTGCCATTGTGATTGTGCGAGCTACCTCCTCCATGGGTATGCTGAAAATGTCCTCCCGGTCTAGGGGTAAAACGTGGCTTCTGCTGAGCTCCTGAATTGTACTTCCCTTGTCCATACTTCCTCTTGCGATTCTCAATTTGCTGCTACTTCCCTTCAATCGTAAGTGCACGATCAACCAACTCCTGGTAGTTGTGGAAGGTTGCTACCATCAGCTGCATGCTCAACTCATCATTCAGTCCTTCCAGAAACTTCTCCTGCTTAGCTGCATCCGTAGCGACGTCATCTGGGGCATAACGTGCTAACTTACTAAAGTCCTCCACATAATGGCCAACTGTCCGTCCTCCTTGGCGCAAGTTGCGAAACTCACGCTTCTTCATGGCCATAGCTCCTGCTAAAACATGGGCAGTACGAAAAGCTTGCTGAAACTGGTCCCAAGTGACAGTGTCGACAGGGAAAGTGGCTGTGAAATTCTCCCACCATGATGCTGCGGGTCCTTCAAGCTGATGTGCGGCAAACTTCACCTTCTCCGCATCTGTGCATCCTGTTGTGGTCAACTCCCTAGCTGTCTTGCGGAGCCAATCATCTTCTACTATCGGCTCGGTGCTACTGGAAAACACCGGCGGATTCAGCCTAAGAAAACGGGCTAAGTGATCAACAGGTGGTGGTGGTGGTGGGTTGTTGTTGTTCCCCTGATTCTGATTCTGGACTAGCAACTGCATCAATGTGTTCTGCTGCTGGATCAACTGAGTGAGCTCTGGTGGAAAGGAAAATCCGGGCTCATGTCTCGGAGGCATCTGAGGGTTTAGAAAAGATGAGATCTAAGAATAGAGGGGGTCTAAAGAGAAAACACTACCCATATGCACATGAGGCAAAAACAAACAATTCACTTCATTCAATCAAACAAGGGCATACAATCTATCTAACTATCAGAAAAAGTGCTCGGACTACTATATTTACATGGTGGACTACTACTACTAATGAGGTGGTCTACTAGAAATATTTTTCGGTTGCAGACTCCATGATATCTGCTCCAGCTTCATCAACATAGTCATCATCGCTTTCGTTTGGGTCCGAGTCGGTGTCGTCGATGATGATGTAGTCTTCCGGGCTAATCTCCTTGGGTTCTTCGTCTTCCTCTACTGGCGTAGGGCCTCCCATAAATATTCCAATCTTCTTGATCAGGTCGTCATTCTTCTCCACCAATACTTCAATTTCTTCTTCATAATCTTCACATGTAGCCTTGAGTTCCTCCTCCAGTTCCTTGATTCTAGTCTTAGCCTTCTTTAGATCTATCATGTTGGCACATATCTGGTTCTCCTGTCATCGAATGTGCTAGTTTAACTCATGCATAAAAGCTGCGATTGATCTATCCTTCCTGGTGCTGATCATCTCCCAGTGTTCATCTCGGCGCCCACAAATCTAGTAGATAGTATCCTTGAGATCCTTGCGGTAGACTTCTCCAATGCGTCCCATGGCGATGTGTGCGGCCATGCTCTTTCCTAGATTCCAAGTTGGTGCATCAAAAGAACACTCTATGGGCTCAGTGACTGGCATGAACGTCCTTCCTGGAACTTGAACTTGAATCATCTAGCGCTCTTCTTCAGGTAAAGTGGCGTTGTAGGTTCCGGTGAAGCTTGGTACTCCTATGTTCAGGTATTTAGTGACTTCCTTCAAGTGACGTCCAAAGGGTGTATCTTCATCCGGTTGCGTGAACTTGTTCCTTGCATCCGCCATCCTAAAGAGTAGAAAAGATGAGAGGTCAGAAGAGAAGAGAGTGATCTAGGTCTGTAGCTTAGTGGTCGTGTCCTACAGTCAGCGTGTGCTCTGATACCATCTCTGTAGCGACCAGACCTCAAACAGTCTGATCTCTGTGCTCCGGTGTCATCCCTGGATCAGTAATGCTGACACCACACAGTACTCGGAGGATTTATAACAGAGTAGCAATCACACACTTATTACATTGAGGGTCTCAATAGAGAACATTACAATTAATATGGCTTAAGGCCATCTAATAACAATAACAGCGGAAGGCTTGGAAGATAAGTGAGTCAATCAACTCCAACGGCATCACTGAGTATAGAACCACGACCTAAAAACTCCTTAAGCATAGCATGGCAAAATAAGCAAACGCGGAAGTAACTCCCAAAGGTTTGATAATAAATAGGTAATAGGTACTACCTCAACTACTTCCCATCCCACAATTTAATTAGATCCTAATCATGCAATGTGTGAGGATTTGATCTAATGCAATAAAACTGGGTAGTAGAAAAGGTATGATCAAAGTGTTACTTGCCTTGCTGATGATCCGGGAAATCTAGCGATTCGAAATAACAAGCGGCGCACTCCGGGTATTCTATCACAGACAAACAAACAAGCATACAATAAGTACTCATCTAATGCACAGGTAAAACTCAAATAAGAGATCTAACTAGAAGGTTCAACTTAAGAACTCCGGTTTGCAAAAAGAATCAAATGGAACGAAGCAACGAAAGTCAAACGGTGAAAGAAAACAACTTTGTTCTACTAATCTGGATCTAGGGCAATTTTTACAGTAGCAAAATCTTCTTTAAGTTGGTTAAACGGATTGAGGCTTTCGAGACGAAACTCCAGACGCTTGAATCGCCTGATTCCGATAAACGAGCGAAAAGTTATACTAAAACGAAAATCGGATCAGGAATCGCGATCAGGAAAAATCGCGGATTTAATCCGAGAAAAAAACAACGAACGCTCGCTAAATTAAATAAACCAAAAAAACCGATCTATTAAAAAACGAAACTAAAAAAACCAACGGAAAAAACCGAATGGTTTTTCGAAAAAAATTAAAAAACCGGCGCAGAAATCAAGGCGGCGGCGGACCTCGAGCGACGTGTAGCGGCGGCGCGGCGGGACGGCGCGGCGGCGGCGCGGGTGGTGGCGCGGGTGGCGGCGGGGCACGGGGCTCGAGGCGGGGCTGGCGGCTAGGGTTCGGCCCGGGGTGGGCTGGCTTATAAAGCCTAGCGGGCCGGGAGTCCGGGTCGGACACGGCCCCTAGGTCGGTGCGCGTTTTTTTTTAGTAATTATGCGCAGAAGAAAAAATAAAAAGAAATACTAAACGGACTCCAAAAATTCCGAAATAAATTTTCACGGGCTTATAAAATCAAGCCGCACAAGGTGAACATTTATTTGGGACCTAAATGCAATTTTGAAAAATGCACATTTTTCCTAAATTCAAATAAAATAACGAAAAACTTCGAAATAAAATCTTATTTGATTTTATTATTAAATCTTCAATATTTCTTTATTTTTGGAAAGTCATTTTATTCCCTCTCTCATATTTTTGTAATGGAAATAATTGATGATAAAATAAATAAAATCAAATGATCCTATTCTCTAAATTTGAGAAAACTCAAATATGAAAATAACGAAATCCCCAACTCTCTCCGTGGGTCCTTGAGTTGCGTAGAAAACTCAAATATGATCTAATGTATAACATTCCAAATTGAAAATTTGGGATGTTACACAACTTTAGTTAAAAGGCGTCCCAATGGTTTGGAGTTTTTAGATCTTGCTGCAAAAATCGATAAAAGTGGGATTGGAGATGTCAAAACTTTAGGTGGCAATGAACCCACTCTTTCAGCTTTCAAGGAATTTAATTATGATAATTGTTCTTTAATATATTTTATTTCCTTGTAGCAATCCATGTTGAATTCTCCGCATGCTTATAATCAAAACAAAGCTTTTACTAAACATATCGTTGATGATATGATGCAATCTTTGGAAGAAAAGCTTGAATTGGAAGTTTCAATCCCTAGAAAACTTTATGATGAGTGGGAACCTACTATTAAGATTAAGATTAAAGATTATGAGTGCCATGCTTTGTGTGATTTGGGTGCTAGCGTTTCCACAATTCCAAAAAACTTTATGTGATGTGTTAGGTTTCCATGATATTGATGATTGTTCTTTAAATTTGCATCTTGCAGATTGCACTATTAAGAAAACTCTAGGAAGGTTTAATGATGTTCTTATTGTTGCAATAGGAATTATGTGCCCATAGATTTCACTGTTCTTGATATAGATTGCAATCATACATGTCCTATTATTCTTGGTAGACCTTTCCTTAGAACGATTGGTGCAATTATTGATATGAAAGAAGGAAACATTAGATTTCAATTTCCGTTAAGGAAGGGAATCGAACACTTTCCAAGAAAGATAATTAAATTTCCATATGAATCTATTATGAGAGCCACTTATGGATTGCATACCAAAGATGACAATAGCTAGATCTATTCGTGTTTTTATGCCTAGCTAGGGGCGTTAAACAATAGCGCTTATCGGGAGGCAACCCAATTTTACTTTTATTCTTGCTTTTTAGGTCCTGTTTTGCATTAAATAATTTATCTAGCCTCTGGTTAGATGTGGTTTTGTTTCAATTAGTGTTTGTGCCAAGTAAGACCTTTGGGATAGCTTACGGTGATAGTTGATTTGATCTTGCTGAAAAATAGAAATTTTGCACCTAGGATATTAATTTCCATTTTTAGCAAAAGCGAGATAAAATACTGATTCATTTTGAAGAAGATTAATAAGCAAATTTCCTGGGGCGTCCTAATTTTTAAGAATTTCTAGAGTTACAGAAGTATTCTGAATCTCTAGATTGTTATAGACTTTTCTGTTTTTGACAGATTCTATTTTCTTTGTGTTGTTTGCTTATTTTGATGAATCTATGGCTAGTATCGGGGGGTATGAACCATGGAAAAGTTGGAATACAGTAGATATTACACCAATATAAATAAAGAATGAGTTCACAATAGTACCAAAAGTGGTGATTTATTTTCTTATACTAATGGAGCTTATGAGATTTTCTGTTGAGTTTTGTGTTGTGAAGTTTTTAAGTTCTGGGTAAGGATTTGATGGACTATGGAATAAGTAGTGGCAAGAGCCTAAGCTTGGGGATGCCCAAGGCACCCTAGGGTAATATTCAAGGACAACCAAGAGCCTAAGCTTGGGGATGCCCCGGAAAGCATCCCCTCTTTCGTCTTCGTCTATCGGTAACTTTACTTGAGGCTATATTTTTATTCATCACATGATATGTGTTTTGCTTGGAGCACCTTGTATGATTTGAGTCTTTTCTTTTTATTTTGCCACAATAATCCTTGTTGTACAGACCTTTTGGAGAGACACGCATGAATCATGATTTATTAGAATACTCTATGTGCTTCACCTATATCTTTTGAGCTAGGAAATTTTGCTCTAGTGCTTCACTTATATCTTTTTAGAGCACATCGGTGGTTTTATTTCATAGAAATTGATGAACTCTTTTGCTTCACTTATATTATTTTGAGAGTCTTTAAACAGCATGGTAATTTGCTTTGGTTATAAATTTAGTCCTATTATGATAGGCACCCAAAAGGGGTATAATAAAAACTTTCATATAAAGTGCATTGAATACTATGAGAAGTCCGATTCCTTATGATTGTTTTGAGATATGAAGATGGTGATATTAGACTCATGCTAGTTAGTAATTGTGAATTTGAGAAATACTTGTGTTAAAGTTTGTGATTCCCAGAACATGCACGTATGTTGAACCGTTATGTGATGAAGTGAGAGCATGATTTATTTATTGATTGTCTTCCTTATGAGTGACAGTCCGGGACGAGCGATGGTCTTTACTACCAATCTATCCCCCTAGGAGCATGCGCATAGTATGTTGTTTCAGTAACTAATAGATTTTTGCAATAAGTATGTGAGTTCTTTATGACTAATGTTGAGTCCATGGATTATACGCACTCTCACCCTTCCACCATTGCTAACCTCTCTAGTACCGCACAACTTTCATCGGTACCATAAACCCACCATATACCTTCCTCAAAACAGCCACCATACCTACCTATTATGGCATTTCCATAGCCACTCTGAGATATATTGCCATGAAACTTTCCATCGCTCTGTTTATTATGACACGCTCCATCATTGTCATATTGATTTGCATGATCATGTAGTTGACATCGTATTTGTGGCAAAGCCACCATTCATAATTCTTTCATACATGTCACTCTTGATTCATTGCACATCCCGGTACACCGCCGGAGGCATTCATATAGAGTCATATTTTGTTCTAAGTATTGAGTTGTAATTCTTGAGTTGTAAGTACATAAAAGTATGATGATCTTCATTATTACAGCACTGTCCCATGTGAGGAAAGGATGATGGAGACTATGATTCCCCCACAAGTCGGGATGAGACTCCAGACAAAAAAAAGAGGCCAAACAATGAGACAAGGCCCAAATAAAAAAATGAGAGAAAAGAGAGAAGGGGCAATGTTACTATCCATTTACCACACTTGTGCTTCAAAGTAGCACCATGATCTTCATGATAGAGAGTCTCATATATTGTCACTTTCATATACTAGTGGGATTTTTTTATTATAGAACTTGGCTTGTATATTCCAATGGTGGGCTTCCTAAAATTGCTCTAGTTCTTCATGAGCAAGCGAGTTGGATGCACACCCACTTAGTTTTTTGTTGAGCTTTCATAAACATATAGCTCTAGTGCATCTGTTGCACGATAATCCCTACTCACTCACATTGATATCTATTGATGGGCATCTCCATAGCCTATTGATATGCTTAGTTGATGTGAGACTATCTCCTTATTTTTGTCTTCTCCACAACCATTGTCTATTCCACCTATAGTGCTATGTCCATGGCTCACGCTCATGTATTGCGTGAAAGTTGAAAAAGTTGGAGAACATCAGAAGTATGAAACAATTGCTTGGCTTGTCATCGGGGTTGTGCATGATTTGAATATTTTGTGTGATGGAGATGGAGCATAGCCAGACTATATGATTTTGTAGGGATAAGCTTTCTTTGGCCATGTTATTTTGAGAAGACATAATTACCTTATTAGTATGCTCGACATATTATTGTTTTTATGTCAATATTAAACTTTTGTTTTGAATCATACGAATTTGAACATTAATGCCACAATAAAGAAGATTACATGGATAAATATGTTAGGTAGCATTCCACATCAAATTTTTTGTTTTTATCATTTACCTACTCGAGAACGAGTAGTTATTAAGCTTGGGGATGCTTTATACGTCTCCAACGTATCTATAATTTTTGAATGTTCCTTGCTATTATATTATCTGTTTTGGATGTTATACTATTTTTGAATTATTATATTATATTTTTATATGCTATTTTATACTATTTTTGAGACTAACCTATTAACCTAGAGCCCAGTGCCAGTTCCTGTTTTTCCCTGTTTTTGAGTTTCGCAAAAAGGAATACCAAATGGAGTCCAAACAAAATAAAGCCTTCGCGATGATTTTTCTTGGACCAGAAGAAAACCAGGAGACTTGGAGATGAACTCAGAAGAGCCACGAGGCGGCCACAAGGATGGAGGCCATGCCTAGGGGGTAGGGCGAGCCCCCCACCCTTGTGAGCCCCTCGTGACTCCACTGACCTAATTCTTTCGCCTATATATTCCCATATATCCCCAAACGAACAGAGGAGTCCACGAAAACACTTTTCCACCGCCGCAACCTTTTGTACCCGTGAGATCCCATCTAGGGGCCTTTTCCGGCGTTCTGCCGGAGGGGGATTCGACCACGGAGGGCTTCTACATCAACTCCATTGCCCTTCCTATGAAGCGTAAGTAGTTTATTTTAGATCTACGGGTCCATAACTAGTAGCTAGATGACTTCTTCTCTCTCTTTGATTCTCAATAGCATGTTCTCCTCGATATTCTTGGAGATCTTTGATGTAATACTCTGTTGCGGTGTGTTTGCCGAGATCCGATGAATTGTGGATTTATGATCAGCTTATCTATGAATATTATTTGAATCTCCTCTGAATTCTTACATGCATGATTTGATATCTTTGTAATTCTCTTAGAACTATCAGTTTGGTTTGGCCAACTAGATTGGTTTTTCTTGCAATGGGAGAAGTGCTTAGCTTTGGGTTCAATCTTGCGGTGTCCTTTCCCAGTGACAGTAGGGGCAGAAAGGCACGTATTGTATTGTTGCCATCGAGGATAAAAGATGTGGTTTGAGTTAATTCCTCTACATCATGTCATCTTGCTTAATGCGTTACTCCGTTATTTATGAACTTGATACACTAGATGCATGCTGGATAGCGGTTGATGTGTGGAGTAATAGTAGTAGATGCAGAATCGTTTCAGTCTACTTGACACAGATGTGATCCCTATATTCATAATCATTGCCTTAGATATCGTCATAACTTTGCACTTTTCTATCAATTGCTCGACAGTAATTTGGTCACCCACCGTATTATTTGCTATCATGAGAGAAGCCTCTAGTGAAACCTATTGCCCCGGGGTCTATTTTCCATCATATAAGTTTCCGATCTATAATTTTAGTTTCTGATTTACTCTTTTTGCAATATTTTACTTTCCGGTCTATAAACCAACAATACCAAAAATATTTACTTTACCATTTATCTATCTCTATCAGATCTCACTTTGCAAGTAACCGTGAAGGGATTGACAACCCCTTTATCGCATTGGGTGCAAGTTGTTGTTTGTTCGTGCAGGTATTCAGTGACTTGTGCATTATCTCCTACTGGATTCATACCTTGGTTCTTAAACTGAGGGGAATACTTATCTCTACTGTCGGTGTCAAAACCGGCGGATCTCGTGTAGGGGGTCCCGAAATGTGCATATAGGCCGGATGGTAACAAGAGGCAGGGGACACGATGTTTTACCCAGGTTCGGGCCCTCTTGATGGAGGTAAAACCCTACGTCCTGCTTGATTGATATTGATGATATGGGTAGTACAAGAGTAGATCTACCACGAGATCAGAGAGGCTAAAACCCTAGATGCTAGCCTATGGTATGATTGTATGTTATGGTTGTTGTCCTATGGACTAAAACCCTTCGGTTTATATAGACACCGGAGAGGGTTAGGGTTACACAAGGTCGGTTACAAAGGAGGAGACATCCATATTCGTATTGCCTAGCTTGCCTTCCACGCCAAGTACAGTCCCATCCGGACACGAGACGAAGTCTTCAATCTTGTATCTTCATAGTCCAATAGTCCGGCCAATGGAGATAGTCCGGCTATCCGGAGACCCCCTAATCCAGGACTCCCTCAGTAGCCCCCGAACCAGGCTTCAATGACGATGAGTCCGGCGTGCAATATTGTCTTTGGCATTGCAAGGCGGGTTCCTATCCAAATTCTGTGTACCTGTCAAAATAGTGTCTGGTTTCTTGTGAATGTTGCACTCCTTGGCTTCCATGCCCAATAATGGCCACTTTCCACGTGTCGAGCGAATGTGAAGAGCCAGGGTGTTTTCACATTTACCCCCCTAGCTGTGTGAATGAGCCGCCTATTTAAAAAGACGAGGACTCAGATCCAAATCACACCATCCTCCCTTGGCGAGCTTTCATCAGAGCGCGCCCGACAAAGATCCATTCCATCATGGCCGGTCGACGCAGCTCCTCCTCTCGCTCCCCTAGCTCCAAGCCTGGAGATTGGGAGAGATGTTCCGTCCCGCATAGAAAATTAGTGATGCTTCAGACCAAGGGATTTCTTCCCCCAGCGTACCCGGTCCCGGTTCGAGCCGGGCTTGCCACCTATAATGGCGGAGAGCAAGCGGAGAGCCTTTCCAATCCCTCCAAGGGAGAGCGGGTATGCCTTGTCCCTTATTTGGTAAGTGAGCCGCACAGCAAATGTCCCCCTCCCGGATCCTATTCGGATCGGCCTTCCTGAGTTCGACAACGCCCCTTTGAAGAAGCGTCGGAGCTGGCGTCCGCGGAGCTCCCTGGAGGAAGATGACATGCACATTCTTTACCTGATGAGCTGGATAAGTTTTTTAGCTCGATCCGGATTAACCATGATCGAGGTGATGGCCATATGCATCATGCGGGGGGTGCAGCCACTTCAGTATAGAGGCCACCCCATGTGGGATTTCAACGGGGAGGATGACGCCACCCGCTACGGCCGTAAAGGGCCGGGATCGGTTGCTGATCTAATAAAGATCTTATCCACTTTGTACAAGGGAGAAGAGGAGGAATTCCTTCGTGTCAACACGCAGGGCGGATTTTCTATGTACAATCCTCTGAGCTGGGTAAGCGGAGACTTTTTCTCGCCCATCCGTTTCATATTTCCGCAGTTAAGTACTCAATCTAGTGATTTCTACGCAGCCACTTCAGTATAGAGGCTGTAAGGGAGATAAACAACCCCCTCCACAACCCAAGGACCCTGGATGGTCCCTTGACCCGGCCTCCCAAGAGGATCCGGACATATCTGTGGAGCTGATCGATGGGGTGTTTTACCAATCAAGCAATGATAATGCTTTGGTGGCCATTACGGCCGATTACCCTGTGCTAGTTCCAGCATCACAGGTGACTGAGACCGAATTCCCAGCACTTCAAAAAGGGATCCGTCCTTGCGTGTTTTTGATTACCGTATAACAGCCGTGTTTTGCAGGGGAGGTCCTCGAGGCAGAAGGCCGAGCCTGGGGCAACTGGCCAACAAGGGGCCGCGAGGCCAGGCAGGCTGAAAAGACCCACAATCCGGATTGAGACACCGACGCAGAGGTACGGCGCGCCATCTTTATTACAAGACATTATTCTCAGAGGAATATTAACGCCCATGCCTTCTTTTCAGGAAAAAGAGCGCTCGCCGGACTATACCCGGAGAGGCTACCAATCGCGCCTCCACAAGCCAGGCTCCAAGGCCGGATTCGGAGGCGGGAATGAATACGAGGCGTGTGCTGGTTGCTCCTCCGACAGAGGATGCTGATAAACTGTCCGCCACCCATTCCGAGGTGGAAAGTGCCATGAACCACAGGCGTCGCCGGACTGTTCTTCGTGACGCTTGTTTCTCCCAAGAGGCATTGGATGCCTTCAACTCGGGAGATGCGCACCTCCGTGCCACTCAAAATGGTCTAGCCAGAGCCACGGAGCAGTATGTAAAAGACATACGGGTGAGAAAATTTGGTGATTATATATATCAGTAGCCCCTTAGACTTGAAACAGTTAGGATAACTGATTTAAGGATCATTTGTTATGCATGTTCTTACAGAAAAGAATACTCAACTGTCCCAGGAGCTAGAAGAGTGCAAAGCCCAACTTCAGGCCGCACTGGCCGCCGCAGGGGAGCCCAAAGAGACCCCCTCTGGTAGCATATCCTTCAAATGATAAGTATCATATAGAATGCGGTGTGTATGCAGATTTGACGATAAAATTGCAGATGACACTGGAGTAAATCCAGATAAGCAACAGCTCCAACGCCACCTGAAGGCTGGTGAGAACGTGCTTACAAGGGTGAGGCAGGAGAAAAATGATCTCCAAGATGCCAACACCAAGCTGGGCGTGGAACTACAAGATGTTCGTGTCCAACTGTCGGACTCTGTTAAGCAAAATCGGCGGCTTCGACGCGACATATTTAGTAAGTGCTTGAACGAACTTTGAAAAAGAGTTCGGCGAGGAAGCTGGCTGACAGAGTTATGTCTGTAGGTATGCTAACAGGTCGTCCTGCCGAGAAAATGCCCGGTTCAACGGGTGACCTTCTTCCCGAGCTCTCACAGCTCCACGAACGAGTTCGGCAGGTGATGCAAGGCGTCGCCCAGGCCTTGTGGCCATCCGTCTAAATTCTCAAAGGCCTTGGAGAGCTTGCAGAATAGCTAAAGGGAGCGCGGCGGTGCTTCTGATTATGGAAGATATCGGCCTGCCGTCAGGGCGCCAGGGAAGCCTAGGCAATGGTGAAGACACGGTACACGAAGGCTGACCCGAACCACATGGCCGAAGTCGGACCAGTGGGGCCCGATGGGAAGGAGATCCCTGTGAGCTTAGTGTATGGCCAAGTAGAATTGGCCGCAAAGTATTCCCAACAGGACTGTAGACTAGACAACCTATTGGATGGTATTGAAGAGGAATTCAACCAGTCAAATTGACTATGTAATTTTAAAGTGACATGTATAATGCCTTCTAGCCGGATTGTAGATCGTTTGTCGTGGCGGACCTTTTCGCTCAACCTCGGGACCCGACAGTCCGGAGTGTATCTGAATACCCTCTCGGTTATGTAAGAACTGGGGCATGCGTGGAGACCAGGCGTAGGGGTCATTAGTGCTTTATCAGACAAGTGCCCAACTAGTTATGTTATATTACATGGGTAGTAAGAAACATCTTCCAGGGAGAATAGTTCTGTTAAGGGTTCCTTTTCCTGGGTAAGCATGCCCTAAAGTGCATGTCCAGACTGCGACAAGAAGCACAGAAAAAACATCTGGGGGTAGATATGCATAATAGATAAAAGTCATCTTTTGTTCACCCACCGAATATTCCCTTAAGAACGCTAGCTTTCAGCTTCACCCAGTCTGAGGTACACGTCCGGCTGACCCGGCGATAATAATCGCAGAGGTGCTCCCCTTATGCCCTAGCCGAATTAACGGGAACATAGGGCATAAATACAAGAGCCAGGCAACCCAGCTTGGCCAAAACTTAAGCCATATCGATGCATATAATGGTGAAAAAGGTACATGCGGAAGTATAACACATGTGTTGGGCGTGAGGCCCAGGTAAATAATAAGCTTCTATGAAAGAAGCCCCAGGTATGAAGAGTGCGGCTAGCGCATCTGTAATGTATGAGTCGGGCACAAGGTGACCCTTGAAGGCCTAGAGAAATAAAAGAAAGAAAGGGAAGCAAGACAGATGATGCATATGCAGAAAATGGACAAAGGGAGGGGACTAACATAGAGTCCGGTGCTAGGCATAGAATCTTCGAAGCCTGGCTGCGTTCCATGGGTTCGGCTCGAGTCGACTAGTTGATGCATCCTGCAGTCGGTACGCTCCACCGGTCAGAACTTGGTCGATAATGAAGGGACCTTCCCATTTGGGCTCGAGCTTGTTCTTTTTCTTATCCGGCAGTCGTAGAACTAGTTCGCCAACGTTATAAGTTTTGGCTCCTACTTCTCTGCTTTGGTATCTGCGAGCCTGTTGCTGGTAAAATGCGGAACGGGCTTTGGCTACGTCGCGCTCTTCCTCCAAGGTGTCCAGACTGTCCTGCCGATCGAGCTTGGCTTCTCTTTCTTCGTACATGTGCACTCGAGGTGAGTCATGAATTATGTCACAGGGCAGGACTGCCTCTGTGCCGTACACCATAAAAAATGGTGTATATCTGGTACTACGATTCGGCGTGGTCTGCAGCCCCCAGAGTACAGAGTCGAGCTCCTCTACCCAGTGCGTGTCAGACTCCGTTAAGGAGCGCACTAATCTGGGCTTAATGCCGCTCATTATAAGACCATTTTCTCGTTCGACTTGACCGTTGGTTTGTGGGTGATAGACTGAAGCATAATCGAGCTTGATGCCCATTTTGCTGCACCAGAGTTTTACCTTGTCGGCCGTGAAGTTCGTGCCATTATCAGTGATGATGCTGTGGGCGACGCCGTAACGGTGTACAACCCCGGATATGAAATCTATCACCGGTCCGGATTCAGCTGTTTTAACCGGTTTAGCCTCTATCCATTTGGTGAATTTATCCACCATGACCAATAAGTATTTTTTTCTTGTGGGTTCCCCCTTTAAGGGGTCCAACCATGTCAAGCCCCCAGACCGCGAAGGGCCATGTAATGGGGATTGTTTGGAGGGCGGTGGGTGGAATGTGGCTTTGATTTGCAAAGAGCTGGCAACCGGCACAACGTTGGACCAAGTCCTGTGCATTTGCCCGGGCCGTTGGCCAATAGAATCCTGTACGGAAGGCCTTGCTTACAAGAGCCCGGGCTGCGGCGTGATGACCGCCTAGTCCGGCGTGAATTTCTGCCAAAAGGTTCCGCCCTTCCTCTTCGGAGATGCACCTTTGAAGGACTCTGGTAGCACTTTTTTTGTATAATTCTCCCTCATGGACCCTGTAGGCCTTGGATCGCCGCACTATGCAGCGTGCCTCATTTTGGTCCTTCGGAAGTTCCTATCTAGTTAGGTAGGCTAGGAATGGTTCTGTCCACGGGGCAATAATGGCCATTATTTCGTGGGCTGATTGTGTTATTTCAGTGGCGGAGCCTCCGATTGTGTCAGAGAGTTCGGTATCGGGTATTTTGGCCGGGTCCGGACTGTTGTTACCGGTGTCCCCTTCCCATGCTACGGATGGCTTGAAAAGCCTTTCAAGAAATATGTTGGGAGGGACCGCATCACGTTTTGCGCCGATGCGGGCAAGGATATCCGCCGCATGGTTGTTTTCCTGAGCCACATGGTGAAATTCGATCCCCTCGAACCGAGCTGACATTTTTAGGACGACATTGCGATACGCTGCCATTTTCGGATCCTTGGCATCAAAGTCTCCATTTATTTGGGATATCGCGAGGTTCGAATCCGTGCGCACCTCTAGGCGTTGAATGCCCATGGATACTGCCATCCGGAGACCATGTAGAAGGGCCTCATATTCAGCTGCATTGTTGGAGTCCGTATACATTATCTGTAGTACGTATTGAATGGTGTCTCCTGTTGGGGACGTCAAAACGACGCCAGCCCCCAGACCAGCCAACATTTTGGAGCCGTCGAAGTGCATGATCCAGTTTGAATATGTGCCATACTCTTTAGGGAGTTCTGCTTCCGTCCATTCAGCGATGAAGTCAGCCAAAACTTGTGACTTAATAGCTCGCCGTGGCTTGTAAGTTATGTCGAACATGAGGATCTCAATGGCCCATTTGGCAATCCGGCCCGTCGCGTCGCGGTTGTTTATAAAATTGTTAAGTGGTACTTCCGAGGCTACCATTATCGAACACTCCTGAAAGTAGTGTCGCAGCTTCCGGGATGCCATAAATACCGCGTACGCTATCTTTTGATAATGCGGGTACCGTGATTTGCATGGAGTAAGGACAGTGGACACATAGTAAACCGGCTTTTGAAGGGGGAATTTGTGTCCGTCCACTTCTCGCTCAACGACGAGTACTGCGCTTACGACTTGATGAGTTGCCGCAATGTATAATAGCATTGGTTCGCCAACGTTTGGCGCGGCCAGGATTGGGTTTGTTGCCAATATGGCTTTTATTTCATTGAGTCCGGCCGTGGCGGCATCCGTCCACTCGAAGTGTTCGGTGCGCCGGAGGAGGCGATAAAGGGGTAATGCCTTTTCGCCCAAGCGGGAGATAAAGCGGCTTAGAGCCGCCACGCATCCAGTCAATTTTTGTATTTGTTTGAGGTCTGTTGGGGTAGCCAACTATGACAACGCTCGGATTTTGGCCGGATTAACTTCAATACCTCTACTGGAGACAATAAATCCCTGGAGCTTTCCGGCTGGTACGCCAAAATTGCATTTTTCTGGATTGAGCTTGATGTCATATGTTCGGAGGTTGTCGAATGTGAGCCTCAAGTCGTCTACTAGAGTTTCGACATGCTTGGTTTTAACGACCACGTCATCTACGTATGCCTCCACTGTTTTGTCGATCTAGTTTGTCGGACATGTCTGAATCATGTGCTGATATGTTGCGCCGGCGTTTTTGAGCCCGAAGGGCATTGTGTTGAAGCAGAATGGGCCGTATGGTGTGATGAATGCCGTTGCGGCTTGGTCTGGCTCTGCCATTTTAATTTGATGGTAGCCGGAGTATGCTTTGAGGAAACACAATGAATCATGTCCTACGGTAGCATCGATGATTTGATCGACGCGGGGGAGGGGGAAGGGATCCTTTGGGCAGGCCTTGTTAAGGTCCTTAAAATCGACGCACAAGCGCCAGGATTTATCCTTCTTTGGTACCATCACCAAGTTTGCTAGCCAGTCCAGATGTTTTATGTCTCTGATGAATCCGGCCTCCAATAGCTTGGTTAGTTCCTCTCCCATGGCTTGTCTTTTAGGTTCGGAGAAACGTCGAAGAGCCTGCTTGACCGTCTTGAATCCTTTTAGGATATTTAGGCTGTGCTCAGCCAGCCTGTGTGGGATTCCTAGCATGTCTGAAGGGTGCCAGGCAAAAGTGTCCCAGTTCTCGCTTAGGAACTCTCGCAGTGTGGCGTTGACATAAGGGTTTAATTGTGCCCCGATGGAAGCTGATTTTGTAGGGTCCGTTGGATGGACTTGGAATTTGACTATTTTGTCCGCCGGTTTAAAGGAGGTGGACTTGGATCTTTTATCGAGTATCACGTCGTCCCTGTTCACCGTGGAGCGCAGCGCAGTTAGTTCCTTGGCCGCTAAGGCTTCGGATAGTGCCTCAAGGGCCAGTGCAGCTGTCTTATTTTTGGCGTGGAGTGCTATGTCCGGATCACTAGAAAGAGTGATGATTCCGTTGGGCCCGGGCATTTTGAGCGTCATGTACCCGTAATGGGGTATGGCTTGGAAGATTGTAAACACCTCCCGCCCTAATAGATCGTGGTATCCGCTGCTCAACAGGGCCACTTGGAATGTAATTTCTTCGGACCTGTAATTATCCGGCGTGCCGAATACCATGTCTAGTGTGATTTTTCCAGCACAGCGTGCTTCCCGACTGGGGATGATTCCTCTAAAGCTTGTGCTACTTTGCTCAATGCGGCTCCAGTCTATTTCCATCTTTTGAAGAGTTTCCTCATAGATGAGGTTTAATCCGCTGCCGCCGTCCATGAGTACCTTGGTGAGTCGAAAGCCGTCCACGATCGGACTGAGGACCAATGCGGCTGGTGCTCGGGCTATTCGGAATTTAGGTTCGTCACTGGCATTGAAGGTAATAGCCGTGTCACTCCAAGGATTTATTTCTGCTATGTGGCAGATTTCGGCCATGCTGCAGAGTGTTCGCTTGCATCTATTATTTGACGCGAAGGTCTCAAAGACCGTTAACACCGTATTGTTGTCCACAGGATGGTGCTCTGTGGTCTTTGGGAGGAGTAGATCCTCACCACTTTTGGCCACCTGTCGGAGTATCCAACATGCTCTAAGGCTGTGCGTTGGTATTGCATCCGCTATACTATGAATTTTGCAGGGTCCGTTGAGCCATCCCTCCAGTACGGTTCCTTGCCCCGTAGAGGGCTTTTGCTTTTTGGTAGTTAACCTAGGTGTATTGTGATAATGCACCCTTTTATTTCGGACTGGGTTTGTATTCAGGGCCAGATTATCCCAAAATTTTATTTAGGTTTTCTAGGCGCTTTCCATCGCACAGTACTTTCGTACTATGGACACCAAGTCGGCAAAGCGTGTAATTTCGCGACGACTTATGATGTTAAGGATTCCCTTGTCCGTGCAATTATTGCAGAAGAATGAAATTGCGTCTTCCTCGCGGCAGTCCTTTATCATGTTCATGACCAAGAGGAATCTGGCCCAGTAATGGTGTACTGTTTCTTCGGGCTCTTGCCTAATTTGGGATAGATCACGTATGTTTGGGTGGGTGGGTGGAATTGAATCCGAATCCTCACCCAATTTGAGACTCAGGGGCCAAGGAGTTTCCGAACTCGGAAGTTTGGATTCTTGGATGTTTTCCGATAAATCTAGCCCACTGCCTGATTCTAGGTTCAGGCCTTAAGTGACGTCCCCCCCTCCGCGGGTATCCGGCTTGGAGGGATCGGGAATCCGGACATAGCTAGTCCTTAAGATAGATGAAGGGTTGCCGCATTGTTCCTCCACCACTGCAACGTGATGGGTGACCTGGGGAGAGTTGATCTCTCTCAGATTAGGTTTAGGCCCAATCTGATTGTAGTCTGTAGCGACTCCCAGGGAGGCGATGTGATCCAAGAGCTCATTCAAGGAAGAGAGCTCCATTGGATCTAACTGCTCAGCGAGTTCCGAGTTGACGTGAAGATTGCTTTCGATTACCCGAGAAGTCATCGTCGGCGCAGCAGCCGAATAGGCGGTCGTAAGAAAACCACCTAGCTGGAGAGTTTGGCCGATAGCCAAAGCTCCCTCAGCAATAGTGCCGTCTTTAAAGATGGGATGAGACATCCTTCCTGGTGGCGATGGCACAGCGGAACTCTCAATGAAAGCACCAATGTCGGTGTCAAAACCGGCGGATCTCGGATAGGGGGTCCCGAACTGTGCGTCTAGGTCGGATGGTAACAGGAGGCAGGGGACACGATGTTTTATCCCAGGTTCGGGCCCTCTTGATGGAGGTAAAACCCTACGTCCTGCTTGATTGATATTGATGATATGGGTAGTACAATAGTAGATCTACCACGAGATCAGAGAGGCTAAAACCCTAGATGCTAGCCTATGGTATGATTGTATGTTATGGTTGTTGTCCTACGGACTAAAACCCTTCGGTTTATATAGACACCGGAGAGGGTTAGGGTTACACAAGGTCGGTTACAAAGGAGGAGATATCCATATTCGTATTGCCTAGATTGCCTTCCACGCCAAGTAGAGTCCCATCCGGACACGAGATGAAGTCTTCAATCTTGTATCTTCATAGTCCAATAGTCCGGCCAATGGAGATAGTCCGGCTATCCGGAGACCCCCTAATCCAGGACTCCCTCATCTACTTTGCTGCATCACCCTTTCCTCTTCAAGGGAAAAACCAATACAAGCTCAAGAAGTAGCTCATCATATACAACTCTTCTTTAAGAAATCCATTAAGGAATGCGATTTTGACGTCCATTTGCCAAATTTCATAATTATGAAATGCGACAATTGCTAACATGATCTGGACTGACTTAAGCATCGCTACGGCTGAGAAGGTCTCATCATAGTCAAACCCTTGAGCTTGTCAAAAACCTTTCGCGATAAGTCGAGCTTTGTAGATGGTGACATTACCATCAACGTCTGTCTTCTTCTTGAAGATCCATTTATTCTCAATGGCTTGCCGATTGATACGTCTCCAACGTATCTATAATTTTTGATTGTTCGATGTTGTTATATTATCATTCTTGGATGTTTTATAATCATTTTATATCATTTTTTGGTACTAACCTATTGACATAGTGTCAAGTGCTAGTTGTTGTTTTTTGCTTGTTTTTACATCACAGGAAATCAATACCAAACGGAGTCTAAACGCAATGAAACTTTCTGTGGATTTTTTATGGACCAGAAGACACCCAATGGGCCGGAGAAGCACCTGGGGGTGCCCCGAGGGGGGCACAACCCACCAGGGCGTGCTTGGGGCCCAGGCGCCCCCTGGTGGGTTGTGCCCACCTCGGTGGCCTCCTACACCGCCTCTTTGCTCTATAAATACCCCAATATTCTAGAAACCCTAGGGGAGTCGACGAAAATCAATTCCAGCCACCGCAAGTTCCAGAAACACCCGATCCAATCTAAACACCATCATAGAGGGGTTCATCATCCTCATTGGTGCCTCTCCGATGCGTGAGTAGTCTTTTGTAGACCTTCGGGTCCGTAGTTAGTAGCTAGATAGCTCTCTCTCTCTCTCTCTCTCTCTCTCTCTCTCTCTCTTGATCCTCAACACAATGGTCTCTTGGAGATCCATAGGATGTAACTCTTTTTGCGGTTTGTTTGTTGGGATCTGATGAACTTTGAGTTTATGATTAGATCTATCCATTAAAATTATTTGAGTCTTTTGATCTCTTATATGCATGATTGCTTATAGCCTCATATTTCTTCTCCAATATTTCGGTTTTGTTTGGCCAACTTGATCTATTTAACTTGCAATGGGAAGAGGTGCTTTGTGATGGGTTCAATCTTATGGTGCTTGATCCCAGTAACAGAAGGGGAACCGACACGTATGTATCGTTTCTATTAAGGTTAACAAGATGGGGTCTATTTCTACATAAATAGATCATGTCTACTTCATGTCATCGTTCTTATTGCATTACTCCATTTCTCCATGAACTTAATACACTAGATGCATGCTGGATAGCGGTCGATGTGTGGAGTAAGAGTAGTAGATGCAGGCAGGAGTCGGTCTATTAATCTTGGACGTGATGCCTATATAATGAGCATTGCCTGGATATCATCATGATTATTGAAAGTTCTATCAATTTCCCAACAGTAATTTGATTACCCGCCATTTGCTATTTTTCTCGAGAGAAGCCACTAGTGAAACCTACAGCCACTGGGTCTTTTCTTTATTATATTTGCCTTCGCGATCTATTTTTATTTGATTTTATTTTCAGATCTATTAATCCAAAAACCCAAAAATACCTAGTTGAATTTTATTTGCATTTATCAATCTATCACAAATTTTATCCCGTCTACTTGCCAATTTCTGGCGCCTTTACCCGAAAGGGATTGACAACCCCTTTAATACGTCGGGTTGCGAATATTTGTTATTTGTGTGCAGGTGACGTTCACGTAGCGTTGCATGGTTCTCCTACTGGTTCAATAACCTTGGTCTCATCACTGAGGGAAATACCTACCGTAGCTGTGCTGCATCATCCCTTCCTCTTTGGGGAAATACCGATGTAGTTCAAGCCACATCAAAAGGAATTCCTGGCGCCGTTGCCGGGGAGACATCATCAACATCTACCAGGTTCCTAATCACAAATCTCATCTCCTTGCAATTTACATTATTTTCCATTTGCCTCTCATTTCCCTCTCCCCCACTTCACAAAAAATGACGTTTTATTCGCCCTCTTTTTCGTTCACCGTTTTCTCATTAGATCTGTTTTTATGTGCACCCTTGTTTGCATAGTCATGATGCCTCAAAGAAAATATTATGATGTTCCTTATCCCAATATTTTGCTTGAAATTTAGAAAAGCACTAAGGAATATATGACTACACAATTTGAGCACAATAAATATTTTACCGAAGAACTTAAGGAACACTCTGTTTTGTTGGAAGCTATAACTAAACAACTTGATGATATTAGTAGAGAAGTTTGCAATCTCCAATCTAAGTATGATTTTGCTGAAAGTTTGCTAGGTAAAATATTCGATGCACAAGCTACCATAGTAAAACAAATGGCCACTAAACCAATCTCATTAGAGGATAAAAGTGATGAAGATCTTAAAATGATTGGTGCTTCCTCTATTGATTCTTTGTTTAGTAAAATTAAGATTGATAATAAAGGGACTGAAGAAGAGTCAACTTTAGCTAGAAGGCGTCCCGATAATTCGAAGGGTGAAAATCTTGTTGAGAAAATTGATAAAAGTGGGTTTGAAGAGGACAAGACTTTAACTAGTGATGTGCCCACTCTTTTGGATTACAAGACTTTAATTATGATAGTTTCTCTTTGATTGATTGTATTTCTTTGTTGCAATCCATGATAAATTCACCCCATGTTTATTAACAAAATAAAGCTTTTACTAAACATATTGTTGATGCTATGATGAAAGCTTTTGGAGAAAAATTGGAATTAGAGATTTCAATTCCTAGAAAATGGCATGATGAATGGGAACCTACTATCAAAGTCAAGATTAAAAATTACGAGTGTTTTTATTTATGTGACTTGGGTGCTAGTGTTTCCACATTTCTGAAATCTTTATGTGATGTGCTTGGTCTTACCGATATTGAAGAGTGTTCTCTAAATTTGCACTTGGCGGATTCTACTATTAAAAAGCCTTTGGGAAGAATTAATGATGTTCTTATTCTTACAAATAGGAATTATGTGCCCATACATTTTATTGTTCTTGATATTGATTGCAATCCATCTTGCCCAATTATTCTTGGTAGACCATTTTTACGTACTATTGGTGTCGTGATTAATATGAAAGAAGGAAATATTAAGTTTCAATTTCCACTGAGGAAGGGTATGGAACACTTCCCTAGAACTAGAATTAATCCACCATATGAATCAATCACGAGGGCATCATATGGATATAGAAACAAAGATGACAATACTTAGATCCTTTGCATTATGCCTATCTAGGGGCATAAAACAATAGCACTTGTTGGGAGGCAACCCAATGAATAAAATTTATTTTTGTCTTTTCTTTCTGTTCTTGAGTGTTTGCACAATTATTACTGTTATGATTGTGTTTTAGTGTTTTAATTAGTGTTTGTGCCAAGTAGAGCCTTTGGGATCATGTTGAGTGATAGTTTATTCAATCTTGCTGAAAACTAGAAACTTTTGTGCTCATGAAAATAATTTTCAATTTTAGCATAAGCGCGATAAAATATTGATTGTTTATGTAGAAGATTCACATACAAATTTCTCATGGTGTCCTAATTTTTCAGGATTTTTGGAGTTACATAAGTATTCGAAATCTCCAGATTGCTACAGACTGTTCTGTTTTTTGACAGATTCTGTTTTCTTTGTGTTGTGTGCTTGTTTTGATGATTCTATGGTTTTCTTTGAAGAGTTTTTGCCATAGAAAAGTTGGAATACGGTAGATATAATGCAAACATAAAGTATGAATGGGTTTGCAATAGTACTTATAGTAGTGATTTGCTTTGTTATACTAATGGATCTCACGAAGGTTTTGTTAAGTTTTGTGTGATTGAAGTTTTCAAGTTTTGGGTGAGTTTGTGACGGATGAAGGAATAAGGATTAGCAAAAGGCTAAGCTTCGGGATGCCCATGGCACCCCAAGATAATATTCAAGAATTATCAAGCAACTAAGCTTGGGGATGCCCCCAAGTGGCATCTGATATGTCCATTTTGCATCATGCTTTTATATCAATATTTATTGCATTATGGGCTGTTATTACATATTATGTCACAATACTTATGCCTATTCTCTCTTATTTTACAAGGTTTACATAAAGAGGGAGAATGCCGACAGTCAGGATTCTGGGCTGGAAAAGGAGCAAATATTAGAGACCTATTCTGCACAGCTCCAAAAGTCCTGAAACTTCACGGAAGACGTTTTCCAAATATATAAAAAATACTAAGAGCAAGAACTTCACCAGGGGGGCCACACCCTGCCCACGAGGGTGGGGGGCGCGCCCTACCCCCCTGGTCGCGCCCCCTACCTCATGGGCCCCCTGGTGGCCCTCTGGTGGCCATCTTCTGCTATATGGAGTCTTTTGTTGGGTAACATAGTAATTTCAAAATTTTCCTACGCACACGCAAGATCATGGTGATGCATAGCAACGAGGGGGAGAGTCTGATCTACGTACCCTTGTAGATCGCAACAGAAGCGTTGACACAACGTAGAGGAAGTAGTCGTACGTCTTCTTCCCGATCCAACCGATCCAAGCACCGTTACTCCGGCACCTCCGAGTTCTTAGCACACGTTCAGCTCGATGACGATCCCCGGGCTCTGATCCAGCAAAGCTTCGGGGAGGAGTTCCGTCAGCACGACGGCGTGGTGACGATCTTGATGTACTACCGACGTAGGGCTTCGCCTAAGCACTACAACGATATGATCGAGGTGCAATTTGGTGGCAGGGGGCACCACAAACGGCTAAGGAACGATCTCAAGGATCAACTTGTGTGTCTAGAGGTGCCCCCTGCCCCCGTATATAAAGGTTGACAGGGGGAGGGCTGGCCGGCCAAGCTAGGGAGGCGCAGGAGGAGTCCTACTCCTACCGGGAGTAGGACTCCCCCCCCCCCCAATCCTATTCCTAATAGGATTCCCAAGGAGAAAGAGAGGGAGAGAGGTGGCCGGCCACCTCTCCTGGTCCTAATAGGACTAGGGGAGGGGGGTGGCACGCAGCCCACCTTGGGCTGCCCCTTTCACCTTTCCACCAAGGCCCAATAAGGCCCATTTGGTTCCCGGGGGGTTCCGGTAACCTCCCGGTACTCCGGTAAAATTCCCGATTTCACCCGGAACACTTCCGATGTCCAAACATAGGCTGCCAATATATCAATCTTTATGTCTCGACCATTTCGAGACTCCTCGTCATGTCCGTGATCACATCCGGGACTCCGAACAACCTTCGGTACATCAAAATGCATAAACTCATAATAACTGTCATCGTAACATTAAGCGTGTGGACCCTATGGTTCGAGAACAATGTAGACATGACCGAGACACGTCTCCGGTCAATAACAAATAGCGGGACATGCATGCCCATATTGGATCCTACATATTCTACGAAGATCTTTATCGGCCAGACCGCATAACAACATACGTTGTTCCCTTTGCCATCGGTATGTTACTTGCCCGAGATTCGATCGTCGGTATCCAATACCTAGTTCAATCTCGTTACCGGCAAGTCTCTTTACTCGTTCCATAATACATCATCCCGCAACTAACTCATTAGTTGCAATGCTTGCAAGGCTTGTATAATGTGTATTACCGAGAGGGCCCAGAGATACCTCTCTGACAATCGGAGTGACAAACCCTAATCTCGAAATATGCCAACCCAACATCAACCATCGGAGACACCTGTAGTACTCCTTTATAATCACCCAGTTACGTTGTGACGTTTGGTAGCACCCAAAGTGTTCCTCCGGCAAACGGGAGTTGCATAATCTCATAGTCATAGGAACATGTATAAGTCATGAAGAAAGCAATAGCAACATACTAAACGATCGGGTGCTAAGCTAATGAAATGGGTCATGTCAATCAGATCATTCAACTAATGATGTGACCTCGTTAATCAAATAACAACTCTTTGTTCATGGTTAGGAAACATAACCATCTTTGATTAACGAGCTAGTCAAGTAGAGGCATACTAGTGACACTCTGTTTGTCTATGTATTCACACATGTATTATGTTTCCGGTCAATACAATTCTAGCATGAATAATAAACTTTTATCATGATATAAGGAAATAAAAAATAACTTTATTATTGCCTCTAGGGCATATTTCCTTCAGTCTCCCACTTGCACTAGAGTCAATAATCTAGATTACACAGTAATGATTCTAACACCCATGGAGCCTTGGTGCTGATCATGTTTTGCTCGTGGAAGAGGCTTAGTCAACGGGTCTGCAACATTCAGATCCGTATGTATCTTGCAAATCTCTATGTCTCCCACCTGGACTAGATCCTGGATGGAGTTGAAGCGTCTCTTGATGTGTTTGGTCCTTTTGTGAAATCTGGATTCCTTTGCTAAAGCAATTGCACCAGTATTGTCACAAAAGATTTTCATTGGACCCGATGCACTAGGTATGACACCTAGATCGGATATGAACTCCTTCATCCAGACTCCTTCGTTCGCTGCTTCCGAAGCAGCTATCTACTCTGCTTCACATGTAGATCCCGCTACGACGCTTTGTTTAGAACTGCACCAACTGACAGCTCCACCGTTTAAAGTAAACACGTATCCGGTTTGCGATTTAGAATCGTCCGGATCAGTGTCAAAGCTTGCATCAACGTAACCTCTTACGGTGAGCTCTTTGTCACCTCCATATACGAGAAACATATCCTTAGTCCTTTTCAGGTATTTCAGGATGTTCTTGACCACTGTCTAGTGATCCACTCCTGGATTACTTTGGTACCTCCCTGCTAAACTTATAGCAAGGCACACATCAGGTCTGGTACACAGCATTGCATACATGATAGAGCCTATGGCTGAAGCATAGGGAACATCTTTCATTTTCTCTCTATCTTCTGCAGTGGTCGGGCATTGAGTCTGACTCAACTTCACACCTTGTAACACAGGCAAGAACCCTTTCTTTGCTTGATCCATTTTGAACTTCTTCAAAATCTTGTCAAGGTATGTGCTTTGTGAAAGTCCAATTAAGCGTCTTGATCTATCTCTATGGATCTTTATGCCTAATATGTAAGCAGCTTCCCCGAGGTCTTTCATCGAAAAACTTTTATTCAAGTATCCCTTTATGCTATCCAGAAATTCTATATCATTTCCAATCAGCAATATGTCATCCACATATAATACTAGAAATGCTACAGAGCTCCCACTCACTTTCTTGTAAATACAGGCTTCTCCAAAAGTCTGTATAAAGCCAAATGCTTTGATCACACTATCAAAGCGTTTATTCCAACTCCGAGATGCTTGCACCAGTCCATAAATGGATCGCTGGAGTTTGCACACTTTGTTAGCTCCCTTTGGATCGACAAAACCTTCTGGTTGCATCATATACAACTCTTCTTCCAGAAATCCATTCAGGAATGCAGTTTTGACATCCATCTGCCATATTTCATAATCATGAAACGCGGCAATTGCAAACATGATTCGGACAGACTTAAGCATCGCTACGGGTGAGAAGGTCTCATCGTAGTCAACCCCTTGAACTTGTCGAAAACCTTTTGCAACAAGTCGAGCTTTATAGACAGTAACATTACCGTCAGCGTCAGTCTTTTTCTTGAAGATCCATTTATTCTCAATTGCTTGCCGATCATCGGGCAAGTCAACCAAAGTCCATACTTTGTTCTCATACATGGATCCCATCTCAGATTTCATGGCTTCAAGCCACTTTGCGGAATCTGGGCTCACCATCGCTTCTTCATAGTTCGTAGGTTCATCATGATCTAGCAGCATGACTTCCAGAATTGGATTACCGTACCACTCTGGCACGGATCTTGCTCTGGTTGATCTACGAGGTTCAGTAGTATCTTGTTCTGAAGTTTCATGATCATTATCATTAACTTCCTCACTTATTGGTGTAGGTGTCGCAGAAACAGTTTTCTGTGATGTACTACTTTCTAATAAGGGAGTGGGTACAGTTACCTCGTCAAGTTCTACTTTCCTCCCACTCACTTCTTTCGAGAGAAACTCCTTCTCAAGAAAGTTTCCGAATTTAGCAACAAAAGTCTTGCCTTCGGATCTGTGATAGAAGGTGTATCCAATAGTTTCCTTTGGATATCCTATGAAGACACATTTCTTTGATTTGGGTTCGAGCTTATCAGGTTGAAGCTTTTTCACATAAGCATCGCAACCCCAAACTTTAAGAAACGACAACTTTGGTTTCTTGCCAAACCACAGTTCATAAGGCGTCGTCTCAACGGATTTTGATGGTGCCCTATTTAACGTGAATGCGGCTGTCTCTAAAGCGTATCCCCAAAACGATAGCGGTAAATCAGTAAGAGACATCATAGATCGTACCATATCTAGTAAAGTACGATTACGACGTTCGGACACACCATTACGCTGTGGTGTTCCGGGTGGCGTGAGTTGCAAAACTATTCCACAATTTTTCAAATGTACACCAAACTCGTAACTCAAATATTCTCCTCCACGATCAGATTGTAGAAACTTTATTTTCTTGTTACGATGATTTTCAACTTCACTCTGAAATTCCTTGAACTTTTCAAATGTTTCAGACTTGTGTTTCATTAAGTAGATATACCCATATCTGCTTAAATCATCTGTGAAGGTGAGAAAATAACGATATCCACCACGAGCCTCAACATTCATCGGACCACATACATCGGTATGTATGATTTCCAATAAATCTGTTGCTCTCTCCATAGTTCCGGAGAACGGTGTTTTGGTCATCTTGCCCATGAGGCACGGTTCGCAAGTACCAAGTGATTCATAATCAAGTGGTTCCAAAAGTCCATCAGTATGGAGTTTCTTCATGCGCTTTACACCGATATGACCTAAACGGCAGTGCCACAAATAAGTTGCACTATCATTATTAACTCTGCATCTTTTGGCTTCTACATTATGAATATGTGTATCACTACTATCGAGATTTAACAAGAACAGACCACTCTTCAAGGGTGCATGACCATAAAAGATATTACTCATATAAATAGAACAACCATTATTCTCCGATTTAAATGAATAACCGTCTCGCATTAAACAAGATCCAGATATAATGTTCATGCTCAACACTGGCACCAAATAACAATTATTTAGGTCTAATATTAATCCCGAAGGTAGATGTAGAGGTAGCGTGCCGACCGCGATCACATCGACTTTGGAACCGTTTCCCACGCGCATCGTCACCTCGTCCTTAGCTAATCTTCGCTTAATCCGTAGTCCCTGTTTCGAGTTGCAAATATTAGCAACAGAACCAGTATCAAATACCCAGGTGCTACTGCGAGCATTAGTAAGGTACACATCAATAACATGTATATCACATATACCTTTGTTCACCTTGCCATCCTTCTTATCCGCCAAATACTTGGGGCAGTTCCGCTTCGAGTGACCAGTCTGCTTGCAGTAGAAGCACTCAGTTTGAGGCTTAGGTCCAGACTTGGGTTTCTTCTCCTGAGCAGCAACTTGCTTGCCGTTCTTCTTGAAGTTCCCCTTCTTCTTCCCTTTGCCCTTTTTCTTGAAACTAGTGGTTTTGTTAACCATCAACACTTGATGCTCCTTCTTGATTTCTACCTCCACAGCTTTCAGCATTGCGAAGAGCTCGGGAATAGTCTTGTTCATCCCTTGAATATTATAGTTCATCACGAAGCTCTTGTAGCTTGGTGGCAGTGATTGGAGAATTCTGTTAATGACGCAATCATCTGGAAGATTAACTCCCATTTGAATCAAGTGATTGTTATACCCAGACATTTTGAGTATATGCTCACTGACAGAACTGTTCTCCTCCATCTTGCAGCTATAGAACTTATTGGAGACTTCATATCTCTCAATCCGGGCATTTGCTTGAAATATTAACTTCAACTCCTGGAACATCTCATATGCTCCATGACGTTCAAAATGTCGTTGAAGTCCTGATTCTAAGCCGTAAAGCATGGCACACTGAACTATCGAGTAGTCATCAGCTTTGCTCTACCAGACGTTCATAACATCTGGTGTTGCTCCAGCAGCAGGCCTAGCACCCAGCGGTGCTTCTAGGACGTAATTCTTCTGTGCAGCAATGAGGATAATCCTCAAGTTACGGACCCAGTCCGTGTAATTGCTACCATCATCTTTCAACTTTGCTTTCTCAAGGAACGCATTAAAATTCAACGGAACAACAGCACGAGCCATCTATCTACAATCAACATAAACAAGCAAGATACTATCAGGTACTAAGTTCATGATAAATTTAAGTTCAATTAATCATATTACTTAAGAACTCCCACTTAGATAGACATCCCTCTAATCCTCTAAGTGATCACGTGATCCAAATCAACTAAACCATGTCCGATCATCACATGAGATGGAGTAGTTTCATCGGTGAACATCATTATGTTGATCATATCTACTATATGATTCACGCTCGACCTTTCGGTCTCCGTGTTCCAAGGCCATATCTGTATATGCTTGGCTCGTCAAGTATAACCTGAGTATTCCGCGTGTGCAACTGTTTTGCACCCGTTGTATTTGAACGTAGAGCCTATCACACCCGATCATCACGTAGTGTCTCAGCACGAAGAACTTTCGCAACGGTGCATACTCAGGGAGAACACTTCTTGATAATTTAGTGAGAGATCATCTTATAATGCTACTGTCAATCAAAGCAAGATAAGATGCATAAAAGATAAACATCACATGCAATCAATATAAGTGATATGATATGGTCATCATCATCTTGTGCTTGTGATCTCCATCTCCAAAGCACCGTCATGATCACCATCATCACCGGTGCGACACCTTAATCTCCATCGTAGCATCGTTGTCGTCTCGCCAATCTTATGCTTCCACGACTATCACTACCGCTTAGCAATAAAGTAAAGCATTACATCGCGATTGCATTGCATACAATAAAGCGACAACCATATGGCTCCTGCCAGTTGCCGATAACTTGGTTACAAAACATGATCATCTCATACAATAAAATCAGCATCATGCCTTGACCATATCACATCACAACAAGCCCTGCAAAAACAAGTTAGACGTCCTCTACTTTGTTGTTGCAAGTTTTACATGGCTGCTACGGGCTTTAAGCAAGAACTCATCTCACCTACGCATCAAAACCACAACGATAGTTTGTCAAATAGACTCCGTTTTAACCTTCTCAAGGACCGGGCGTAGTCACACTCGGTTCAACTAAAGTTGGAGAGACAGTCGCCCGCAAGCCATCTATGTGCAAAGCACGTCGAGGGAACCGGTCTCGCATAAGCGTACGCGTAAGGTTGGTCCGGGTCGTCTCGTCCAACAATACCGCCGAACCAAAGTATGACATGCTGGTAGGCAGTATGACTTGTATCACCCACAACTCACTTGTGTTCTACTCGTGCAAATAACATCAAACCATAAAACCTAGGCTCTGATACCACTGTTGGGTAACGTAGTAATTTCAAAATTTTCCTACGCACACGCAAGATCATGGTGATGCATAGCAACGAGGGGGAGAGTCTGATCTACATACCCTTGTAGATCGCAACGGAAGCGTTGACACAACGTAGAGGAAGTAGTCGTACGTCTTCTTCCCGATCCGACCGATCCAAGCACTGTTACTCCGGCACCTCCGAGTTCTTAGCACACGTTCAGCTCGATGACGATCCCCGGGCTCCAATCCAGCAAAGCTTCGGGGAGGAGTTCCGTCAGCACGACGGCGTGGTGACGATCTTGATGTACTACCGACGTAGGGCTTCGCCTAAGCACTACAACGATATGATCGAGGTGCAATTTGGTGGCAGGGGGCACCACACACGGCTAAGGAACGATCTCAAGGATCAACTTGTGTGTCTAGAGGTGCCCCCTGCCCCCGTATATAAAGGTTGACAGGGGGAGGGCTGGCCGGCCAAGCTAGGGAGGCGCAGGAGGAGTCCTACTCCTACCGGGAGTAGGACTCCCCCCCCAATCCTATTCCTAATAGGATTCCCAAGGAGAAAGAGAGGGAGAGAGGTGGCCGGCCACCTCTCCTGGTCCTAATAGGACTAGGGGAGGGGGTGGCACGCAGCCCACCTTGGGCTGCCCCTTTCACCTTTCCACTAAGGCCCAATAAGGTCCATTTGGTTCCCGGGGGGTTCCGGTAACCTCCCGGTACTCCGGTAAAATTCCCGATTTCACCCGGAACACTTCCGATGTCCAAACATAGGCTTCCAATATATCAATATTTATGTCTCGACCATTTCGAGACTCCTCGTCATGTCCGTGATCACATCCGGGACTCCGAACAACCTTCGGTACATCAAAATGCATAAACTCATAATAACTGTCATCGTAACGTTAAGCGTGTGGACCCTATGGTTCGAGAACAATGTAGACATGACCGAGACACGTCTCCGGTCAATAACCAATAGCAGGACCTGGATGCCCATATTGGCTCCTACATATTCTACGAAGATCTTTATCGGTCAGACCGCATAACAACATACATTGTTCCCTTTGTCATCGGTATGTTACTTGCCCGAGATTCGATCGTCGGTATCCAATACCTAGTTCAATCTCGTTACCGGCAAGTCTCTTTACTCGTTCCGTAATACATCATCCCGCAACTAACTCATTAGTTGCAATGCTTGCAAGGCTTCTATAATGTGTATTACCGAGAGGGTCCAGAGATACCTCTCCGACAATCGGAGTGACAAACCCTAATCTCGAAATACGCCAACCCAACATCAACCATCGGAGACACCTGTAGTACTCCTTTATAATCACCCAGTTACGTTGTGACGTTTGGTAGCACCCAAAGTGTTCCTCCGGCAAATGGGAGTTGCATAATCTCATAGTCATAGGAACATGTATAAGTCATGAAGAAAGCAATAGCAACATACTAAACGATCGGGTGCTAAGCTAATGAAATGGGTCATGTCAATCAGATCATTCAACTAATGATGTGACCTCGTTAATCAAATAACAACTTTTTGTTCATGGTTAGGAAACATAACCATCTTTGATTAATGAGCTAGTCAAGTAGAGGCATACTAGTGACACTCTATTTGTCTATGTATTCACACATGTATTATGTTTCCGGTTAATACAATTCTAGCATGAATAATAAACTTTTATCATGATATAAGGAAATAAATAATAACTTTATTATTGCCTCTAGGGCATATTTCCTTCATCTTTCGATCGGAAAAAAAATCATAAGCCATCTTCTGGGATGAAACTCTGCCGCCACGAGGCGGAACCTTGGCGGAACCAATCTAGGGCTCTGGCGGAGCTGTTCTACCAGGGAAACTTCCCTCCTGGAGGGGGAAATCATCGCCATCGTCATCACCAACGCTCCTCTCGTCGGGAGAGGGCAATATCCATCAACATCTTCATCAGCACCATCTCATCTCAAAACCCTAGTTCATCTCTTGTATCCAATTCTTGTCTCCAAGTCCGGGATTGGTGCTAGTAGGTTTCTAGTAGTGTTAATTACCCCTTGTAGTTGATGCTAGTTGGTTCAATTGGTGGAAGATCATATGTTCAGATCCTATATGCATATCAATACCTCTCTGATTATGAACATGTTTATGCTTTGTGAGTAGTTACTTTTGTTCCTGAGGACATGGGAGAAGTCTTGCTATTAGTAGTCATGTGAATTTGGTATTTGTTCGATATTTTGATGAGATGTATGTTGTCTCTCCTCTAGTGGTGTTATGTGAACGTCGACTACATGACACTTCACCATTATTTAGGCCTAGAGGAAGGCATTGGGAAGTAATAAGTAGATGATGGGTTGCTAGAGTGACAGAAGCTTAAACCCTAGTTTATGCATTGCTTCGTAAGGGGATGATTTGGATCCATATGTTTCATGCTATGGTTAGGTTTACCTTAATACTTTTGTTGTAGTTGCGGATGCTTGCAATAGAGGTTAATCATAAGTGGGATGCTTGTCCAAGTAAGGGAAGCACCCAAGCACCGGTCCACCCACATACCAAATTATCAAAGTACCGAACACAAATCATATGAACGTGATGAAAACTAGCTTGACGATATTCCCATGTGTCCTCGGGAGCGCTTTACATCATATAAGAGTTTGTCCAGGCTTGTCCTTTGCTACAAAAAGGATTGGGCCACCTTGCTGCACATTATTTACTTTTGTTACTTGTTGCTCGTTACAAATTACCTGATCACAAAACTATCTGTTACCACTTATTTCAGTACTTGCAGAGAATACCTTGCTGGAAACCACTTATCATTTCCTTCTACTCCTCGTTGGGTTTGACACTCTTACTTATCGAAAGGACTACGATAGATCCCCTATACTTGTGGGTCATCAAGAATCTTTTCTGGCACCGTTGCTGGGGAGCGAAGCGCCTTTGGTAGGTGGAATTTGGTAAGGAAAAATTTATATAGTGTGTTGACATTTACTGTCACTTGTTACCATGGAAAGTAATCCTCTGAGGGGCTTGTTCGGGGTATCTTCACCCCGACCAGTAGAGCAAAGAGTTGCTCCTCAACCTACTGAACCTACTGAAAATGAAAATGAAAATGAAAATGCTTGCTTTGAAGTTCCTTCGGGTATGATAGAAAAACTGCTAGCTAATCATTTTTTAGGAGATGGAACAAAACATCCTGATGAACATCTTATATATGTGGATGAAGTTTGTGGATTATTTAAGCTTGCAGGTGTACCCGGAGATGTTGTAAAGAAGAAGGTCTTCCCTTTATCTTTGAGGGGAGATGCATCGACATGGTATAGGCTATGTGATGATATGGGGTCTTGGAATTACACACGCTTGAAATTGGAATTTCATCAGAAGTTTTATCCTATGCACCTTGTTCATCGTTATTGCAATTACATATATAATTTTTGGCCTCGCGAAGGAGAAAGAATCGCTCAAGCTTGGGGGAGGCTTAAATCAATGTTGTATTCATGCCCCAATCATGAGCTCTCAACAGAAATGATTATTCAAAAAATTTACGCTCGGCTTTCTAGTAACAATCGCACCATGCTTGATAATTCTTGTGCTGGCTCTTTTATGATGAAGACTATTGAATTCAATTGGGATTTATTGGAAAGAATTATCCGTAACTCTGAAGATTGGGACCTCGACAATGGTAAGGAGTCAGGTATGACACCTAGTTTTGATTGTGTTAAATCTTTTATGATACCGATATTTTATGTAAATTTAGCACTAAATATGGACTTGACTCTGAGATAGTAGCTTCTTTTTGTGAATCTTTTGCTGCCTATGTTGATCTCCCCAAGGAGAAGTGGTTTAAATATCATCCCCCATAGAAGTAAAAGTAGCTGCACCTATTAAAGTTGAAGAAAAGACTATCACTTATAATGATCCTATTGTTCCTACTTCTTATGTTGAGAAAACACCTTTCCCTGTTAGGATAAAGGATCATGCTAAAGCTTCAACTATGGTTCATAAAAGCAATATTAAAACATATACACCTCCTGAGCAAGTTAAAGTTGAACCTAATATTGCTATTGTTAAAGATCTCTTGTCTGATAATATAGATGGGCATGTTATTTATTTCTGTGATGAAACTGCTAGAATTGCTAAACCCCGTGATAAAGATAAACCTAGACCTGTGGTAGGCATGCCTGTTATTTCTGTTAAAATAGGAGATCATTGTTATCATGGCTTATTTAATATGGGTGCCAGTGCTAGTGCAATACCTATTAGCCTTTATAGAGAAATTATGCATGATATTGCACCTGTTGAGTTAGAAGATATTGATGTTACAATTAAACTTGCCAATAGAGATACTATTTCACCGATGGGAATTGTTAGAGATGTTGAAGTCTTGTGTGGGAAAAACTAAATATCCTGCTGATTTTCTTGTTCTTGGTTCCCCACAAGATAGCTTTTGTCCCATTATATTTGGTAGACCCTTCTTAAATACTGTTAATGCTACCATAGATTGCAAAAGGGATGTTGTTACTATCGGTTTAGATGATATGACTCATGAATTTAATTTTTCTAAATTTAGTACACAACACCGTGAAGAAGAATTACCTAGTAAGGATGAAATTATTGGTCTTGCTTCTATTGCCGTACCTCCTAGTGATCCTTTAGAACAATACTTGCTAGACCATGAAGATGACATGTTTATGAATGAAAGAAGGGAATTAGATGAAGTATTCTTTAAACGGGAACCTATTCTGAAAAACAATTTACCTATTGAAATCCTAGGGGATCCTCCTCCACCTAAGGGTGATCCCGTGTTTGAGCTTAAACCGTTACCTGATACTCTTAAATATGCTTATCTTGATTAGAAAAAGATATATCCTGTTATTCTTAGTGCTAACCTTTCAGAGCATGAGGAAGCGAGATTATTGGAAACTCTAAAGAAGCACCGCGCTGCTATTGGGTATACTCTTGATGATCTTAAGGACATTAGTCCCACTCTATGTCAACATAAAATTAATTTGGAAGAAGATGCTAAACCAGTTCGTGATCATCAATGCCGGCTGAATCCTAAAATGAAAGAAGTGGTAAGAAAGGAGATACTAAAGCTCCTTGAGGCAGGTATAATTTATCCCATTGCTGATAGTTAGTGGGTAAGCCCTGTCCATTGTGTCCCTAAGAAGGGAGGTATTACTGTTGTTCCTAATGATAAAGATGAATTGATTCCTCAAAGAATTATTACAGGTTATAGGATGGTAATTGATTTCCGCAAATTAAATAAGGCTACTAAAAAGGATCATTACCCCTTACCTTTTATCGATCAAATGCTAGAAAGATTGTCCAAACATACACATTTTTGCTTTCTAGATGGTTATTCTGGTTTGTCTCAAATACCTGTGTCAGCCAAAGATCAATCAAAGACTACTTTTGCATGCCATTTTGGTACTTTTTCTTATAGACGTATGCCTTTTGGTTTATGTAATGCACCTGCTACCTTTCAAAGATGCATGATGGCTATATTCTCTGAATTTTGTGAAAAGATTTGTGAAGTTTTCATGGACGACTTTTCCGTCTATGGATCTTCTTTTGATGATTGCTTGAGAAACCTTGATCGAGTTTTGCAGAGATGTGAAGAAACTAATCTTGTCTTGAATTGGGAAAAGTTCCACTTTATGGTTAATGAAGGTATTGTCTTGGGGCATAAAGTTTCTGAAAGAGGTATCAAAGTTGATAAAGCCAAGGTTGATGCTATTGAAAAGATGCCATGTCTCAAGGACATCAAAGGTATAAGAGTTTCCTTGGTCATGCCGGTTTTTATAGGAGGTTCATTAAGGACTTCTCAAAAATTTCTCGGCCTCTGACTAATTTATTACAAAAAGATATACAATTTGTCTTTGATGATGATTGTGTAGAAGCATTTGAAATACTTAAGAAAGCATTGGTTTCTGCACCTATTGTTCAGCCACCTGATTGGAATTTACCCTTTGAAATTATGTGTGATGCTAGTGATTATGTTGTAGGTGCTGTTCTAGGACAAAGAGTTGATAAGAAACTAAATGTTATTCAATATGTTGTTAAAACTCTAGACAATGCTCAAAGAAATTATGCTACTACTGAAAAAGAATTCTTAGCAGTTGTATTTGCTTGTGATAAGTTTAGACCTTATATTGTTGATTCTAAAGTAACTATTCACACTAATCATGCTGCTATTAAATATCTTATGGAAAATAAAGATGCTAAACCTAGACTTATTAGATGGGTTCTCTTGCTACAAGAATTTGATTTGCATATTGTTGATAGAAAAGGAGCTGAGAACCCCGTTGCAGACAACTTGTCTAGGTTAGAAAATGTGCTTGATGACCCACTACCTATTGATGATAGCTTTCCTGATGAGCAATTAAATGTCATAAATGCTTCTCATACTGCTCCATGGTATGCTGATTATGCTAATTACATTGCTCCTAAGTTTATACCACCTAGTTTCACATACCAGCAAAAGAAAAAGTTCTTCTATCATTTGAGGCATTACTTTTGAGCTGACCCACATCTTTATAAAGAAGGAGTAGATGGTGTATTAGACGTTGTGTACCTGAGCATGAACAGGAACAGATCCTACGCAAGTGTCACTCCGAAGCTTATGGAGGACACCATGCTGGAGATAGAACTGCACATAAGGTACTGTAATCTGGTTTTTATTGGCCTACTCTCTTCAAGGATGCCCGTAAGTTTGTCTTATCTTGTGATGAATGTCAAAGAATTGGTAATATTAGTATATGTCAAGAAATGCCTATGAATTATTCACTTGTTATTGAACCATTTGATGTTTGGGGCTTTGACTATATGGGACCCTTTCCTTCCTCTAATGGTTATACACATATTTTAGTTGCTGTTGATTATGTTACTAAGTGGGTAGAAGCTATTCCAACTAGTAGTGTTGATCATAACACTTCTATTGAAATGCTTAAAGAAGTTAATTTTCCAAGATTTGGAGTCCCTAGATATTTAATGACTGATGGTGTTTCACATTTTATTCATGGTGCTTTCCGTAAAATGCTTGCTAAATATGATGTTAATCATAGAATTGCATCTCCTTATCACCCTCAGTCTAGTGGTCAAGTAGAATTGAGTAATAGAGAACTCAAATTAATTTTCCAAAAGACTATTAATAGGTCTAGAAAGAATTGGTCCAAGAAACTTGATGATGCATTATGGGCCTATAGAACTGCATATAAAAATCCTATGGGTATGTCTCCGTATAAAATGGTCTATGGAAAAGCATGTCACTTACCTCTCAAACTAGAACACCAGGCTTATTGGGCTATTAAAGAACTTAATTATGATTTTAAACTTGCCGGTGAGAAGAGGTTATTTGATATTAGCTCACTTGATGAATGGAGAACCCAAGCCTACGAAAATGCCAAGTTGTTTAAAGAAAAAGTTAAAAGATGGCATGACAAAAGGATACAAAAGCGTGAGTTTAATGTAGGTGATTATGTATTGCTATACAACTCTCATTTAAGATTTTTTGCAGGAAAACTTCTCTCTAAATGGGAAGGTCCTTACGTTATCGAGGAGGTCTATCGTTTCAGTGCCATAAAAATCAACAACTTCGAAGGGACAAATCCGAAGGTGGTGAACGGTCAAAGGATCAAACACTATATCTCAGGTAATCCCATAAATGTCGAAATCAATGTTATTGAAACTGTAACCCCAGAGAAATACATAAGGGACACTTTCCGGAATGTTTCAGACTCCAAAAAGGAATAGGTATGTGGTACGGTAAGTAAACCGACTCCAAAACAGTTTTTAAGGCAATACTTCTCTGTTTTGGAATATTTAGAAAAATAGAAAAATAAGAAGCAGTTCGGGAAGGACACGAGGCCTCCACGTGGGTGGAGGGCGCGCCCTACCCTACTGGGCGTGCCCCCTACCTCGTGGGCACCATGTGTGCTCTCCGGACTCCGTTTTCATACACGACACGTATTTTGGTCGGTAAAAATTCCTTATATAACCTCCCGGGGGGTTTTGACTCCCGTATCACACAAAAATCTCCTATCTTTGTTTCGAGCTGTTTTCTATCAGGGTTGTCAAGGCCAGGAACTATGTCATCTCCCTCCTCCTCCAGCCATGAGGGCAACGATGCTTGGCTAATGAAGATAGAGTTGAAGAGAGAAGAACCCATGGAGATCAACAAGGATGAAGGGATCAAGAAGGCCATGGAGGACCAAGTTCCGGCAATAGAAGACACCCTTCAACTGGCTCACAATCTTCTTACTCCAACAGAAATCGAAGCTTTCAAGATGATTGAGTTAGCTCGTATACAAAATAAGTATCTCACACGTGAAAATATTTTGTTGAAGGAGCATATCATCGCACTCAAGGGCATTATCCGCAAGTTAGAAGACCTCCTACGCTCGATGTGCGACTATCCATCATCAACATCCCCACCTTCTTCACCAACAAAGGAGACATAATCACATGGTATGGGCACTCCACTTGGCAACTGGCAAGCTTGGGGGAGTACCCCGGTATCGTATCACCATCACTTTTATCTTTACGTTTTTTCTTAGTTCGATCCTTTTGGTAATATCTTGATCTAGTAGAATAAAAGTTCTTAGTATGATCTAGTTGTGAGTTTTGCTTTATTATCCTTCTATGTAATCGAGTCAGTGAGCTATATTATAAATATTAGTGTTGAGTCAAGGGCTTGATTGTTTTAACATGATCGTAAGTGAATAAAAGAAAAGAGAAAGAAATAAAAAGAAACAAAGAGATCATGTGAGTCTTATGGAGAGTAATGAGCTCACATAGAAAGAGTATGATGAATAAAAGTTGTTGAGGGTTGACAAGCACAGTTTTGGTCATCCTTGCAATTAATAGGAAGTAATAAAGAAAGAGAGGTCTTCACATATAAATATAATATCGTGGACATCTTTTATGATTGTGAGCACTCATTAAAATATGACATGCTAAAGAGTTGACATTGGACAAGGAATACAACGTAATGGGTTATGTTTTCTTACATCTGAGATGAACTATATTGTCTTGGATCTTCCAACATGATGAGCTTGCCTTTCCCCCTCATGCTAGCCAAAATCATTGCACCAAGTAGAGATACTACTTGTGCTTCCAAATACCCTTAAACCAGTCTTGCCATAAGAGTCCACCATATCCACCTATGGATTGAGTAAGATCCATCAAGTAAGTTGTCATCGGTGCAAGCAATAAAAATTGCTCTCTAAATATGTATGATTGATTGGTGTGGAGGAAATAAGCTTTATATGATCGTGTGATATGGAAGTAATAAAAGCGACATACTACATAATAAAGGTCCATGTCACAAGTGGCAATATAAAGTGACGTTCTTTCGCATTAAGATTTTCTGCCTCCAACCATAAAAGCGCATGACAACCTTAGCTTCCCTCTGCGAAGGGCCTATCTTTTACTTTTATCTCCTACATTGCATAAGAGTCATGGTGATTTTCACCCTTCCTTTTTACACTTTATCCTTTGGCAAGCACAATATGTTGGAAAGATCCTGGTATATATGGCTAATTGGATGTGAGTTTTCATGAACTATTACTGTTGACATTACCCTTGAGGTAAAACGTTGGGAGGCAAAACTATAAGCCCCTATCTTTCTCTGTGTCCAATTAAAACTCCATACTCATAAGTATTGCGTGAGTGTCAGCAATTGTGAAAGACTATATGATAGTTGAGTATGTGGGCTTGCTGAAAAGCTCTTATACATTGACTCTTTCCTATGTTATGATAAATTGCAATTGCTTCAATGACTGAGATTATAGTTTGTTAGTTTTCAATGAAGTTTACGATTCATACTTGATATTGTGATTGAATTATTACTCTAGCATTAGAGATTATATGACAAGAATTATATAAGTTGTTGTTCTAAGAATGATCATGATGCCCCCATGTCCGTATTTTATTTTTATCGACACCTCTATCTCTAAACATGTGGACATATTTTTCGATTTCGGCTTTTTGCTTGAGGACAAGCGAGTCTAAGCTTGGGGAGTTGATACGTCCATTTTGCATAATGCTTTTATATCAATATTTATTGCATTATGGGTTGTTATTACACATTATGTCACAATACTTATGCCTATTCTCTCTTATTTTACAAGGTTTACATAAAGAGGGACAATGCCGGCAGCCAGGATTCTGGGCTAGAAAAGGAGCAAATATTAGAGACCTATTCTGCACAGCTCCAAAAGTCATAAAACTTCACGGAAGACGTTATCCAAATATATAAAAAATACTGAGAGCAAGAACTTCACCAGGGGGCCACACCCTGCCCGTGAGGGGGGGCGCCCTACCCCCTGGGCGCGCCCCCTACCTCATGGGCCCCCTGGTGGCCCTCTGGTGGTCATCTTCTTCTATATGTAGTCTTTTGATGGGAAAAAATCATAAGCCATTTTCTCAGACGAAACTCCGCCGCCACGAGGCGGAACCTTGGCAGAACCAATCGAGGGCTCTGGCGGAGTTGTTCTGCCGGGGAAACTTCCCTCCCGGAGGGGGAAATCATCGCCATCGTCATCACCAATGTTCCTCTCATCGGAAGAGGGCAATATCCATCAACATCTTCATCAGCACTATCTCATCTCAAAACCCTAGTTCATCTCTTGTATCCAATTCTTGTCTCCAAGTCCGGGATTGGTGCTAGTAGGTTGCTAGTAGTGTTAATTACCCCTTGTAGTTGATGCTAGTTGGTTCAATTGGTGGAAGATCATATGTTCAGATCCTATATGCATATTAATACCTCTCTGATTATGAACATGTTTATGCTTTGTGAGTAGTTACTTTTGTTCCTGAGGACATGGGAGAAGTCTTGCTATTAGTAGTCATGTGAATTTGGTATTCGTTCGATATTTTGATGAGATGTATGTTGTCTCTCCTCTAGTGGTGTTATGTGAACGTCGACTACATGACACTTCACCATTATTTGGGCCTAGAGGAAGGCATTGGGAAGTAATAAGTAGATGATGGGTTGCTAGAGTGACAGAATCTTAAACCCTAGTTTATGCGTTGCTTCGTAAGGGGCTGATTTGGATCCATATGTTTCATGCTATGGTTAGGTTTACCTTAATACTTTTGTTGTAGTTGCGGATTCTTGCAATAGAGGTTAATCATAAGTGGGATGCTTGTCCAAGTAAGGACAGCACCCAAGCACCGGTCCACCCACATACCAAATTATCAAAGTACCGAACGTGAATCATATGAACGTGATGAAAACTAGCTTGACGATATTCCCATGTGTCCTCGGGAGCGCTTTACATCATATAAGAGTTTGTCCAGGCTTGTCCTTTGCTAGAAAAAGGATTAGGCCACCTTGCTGCACCTTATTTACTTTTTTTACTTGTTGCTCGTTACAAATTACCTTATCACAAAACTATCTGTTACCACTTATTTCAGTACTTGCAGAGAATACCTTGCTGGAAACAGCTTATCATTTCCTTCTGCTCCTCGTTGGGTTCGACACTCTTACTTATCGAAAGGACTATGATAGATCCCCTATACTTGTGGGTCATCAGCATCCCCTCTTTCTTCTAACAACCATCGGTATTTTACTTGAAACTATATTTTTATTCGTCACATATTATGAGTTTTGCTTGGAGCGTCTTGTATGATATGAGTCTTTGGCTGTTTTTCTTTGTGTTCTTAGTCATGAATCCTTGCTGGACAAACCTATTTGAGAGAGCCAAAATTATGCCACGACTTGTTAGAATTGCTCTCTATGCTTCACTTAAATCTTTTTGAGCTATGGAAGGTGTACCCAATTGTTTCTTTAGGGTATCTGTGGTAAAAGGTGTACCCAATTGTTTCTTTAGGGTATCTTGCCTTCGGATCTGTGGTAGAAGGTATACCCAGTTGTTTCTTTAGGGTATCCTATGAAGACGCACTTCTCCGATTTGGGTTCGAGCTTATCAAGCTGAAGCCTTTTGACATAAGTGTCGCAGCCCCAAACTTTAAGAAACAACATCTTAGGTTTCTTGCCAAACCATAGTTCATACAGTGTCTTCTCAACGGATTTAAGTGGTGCCCTATTTAATGTGAATGTGGTTGTCTGTAATGCATAACCCCAAAACGATAGTGGTAAATCGGTAAGAGACATCATAGAACGCACCATATCCAACAAAGTATGGTTACGACGTTCGGACACACTATTATGCTATGGTGTTCCAGGTGGCGTGAGTTGTGAAACAATTCCACATTGTTTTAAATGAAGGCCAAACTCATAACTCAAATATTCGCCTCCGCGATCAGATCGTAGAAACTTTATTTTCTTGTTACGATGATTCTCCACTACATTCTGAAATTCTTTGAAATTTTCAAATGTTTCAGACTTGTGTTTCATCAAGTAGATATACCCATACCTACTCAAATCATCGTTGAACGTTAGAAAATAACGATATCCGCCGTGTGCCTCAACACTCATCGGACCGCATACATCAGTATGTACTATTTCCAATAAGTCATTAGCTTGCTCCATCGTTTCGGAGAACGGAGTTTTAGTCATCTTGCCCATGAGGCATGGTGTGCAAGTATCAAATGATTCATAATAAAGTGATTCCAAAAGTCCATCTGCATGGAGTTTCTTCATGCGCTTTACATCAATATGACCTAAACGGCAGTGCCACAAATATGTTGCACTATCATTATCAACTTTGCATCTTTTGGCATCAATATTATGAATATGTGTATCACTATGATCAAGATTCAATAAGAATAGACCATTCATTAGGGGTGCATGACCATAAAAGATATTACTCATATAAATAGAACAACCATTCTTCTCTGATTTAAATGAATAACCATCTCACATTAAACAAGATCCAGATATAATGTTCATGCTCAACGCTGGCACCAAATAACAATTATTCAGATCTAAAACTAATCCCGAACGTAGATGTAGAGGTAGCGTGCTGACGACGATCACATCGACCTTGGAACCAATCCCGACGCGCATCGTCACCTCAACCTTTGCCAATCTTCGTTTAATCTGTAGCTCCTATTTTGAGTTACAAATATGAGCAACCAAACCAGTATCAAATACCCAGGCGCTACTACGAGAATTATTAAGGTACGCGTCAATAACATGTATATCAAATATACCTTTGTTCACTTTGCTATCCTTCTTATCCTCCAAGTATTTGGGGCAGTTTCGCTTTGAGTGACCAGTCTCTTTGCAGTAGAAGCACTCAGTTTCAGGCTTGGGTCCAGCTTTAGGCTTCTTCCCGGGAGTGGCAACTTGCTTGCCATTCTTCTTGAAGTTCCCTTTCTTTCCCTTGCCTTTTTTCTTGAAACTAGTGGTCTTGTTAACCATCAACACTTGATGCTCTTTCTTGATTTCTACCTCCGCGGCCTTAAGCATTGCGAAGAGCTCAAGAATCATTTTATTCATCCCTTGCATATTATAGTTCATCACGAAGCCTTTGTAGCTTGGTGGCAGTGATTGAAGAACTCTATCAATAACACTAGCTATCAACCGGAAGTTCAACTCCCAGCTAAGTCAAGTGGTTATGATACCCAGACATTTTGTGTATGTGTTCATTGACAGAACTATTCTCCTCCATCTTGCAGCTATAGAACTTGTTGGAGAACTCATATCTCTCAACTCGGGCATTTGCTTGAAATATTAACTTCAACTCTTGGAACATTTCATATGCTCCATGACGTTCAAAACATCTTTGAAGTCTCGGTTCTAAGCTGTAAAGCATGACACATTGAACTATCGAGTAGTCATCAGATCGAGCTTGCCGGACTCCTGCAGCAGGCCTTTCACCTAGCGGTGCATCAAGGACATACTCCCTCCATTCCTACATATAGGGTGTATAGTTTCTGGCACGGAAATTAAAGAATGCATGTGGAGGGAAAATTTCACAAGTTTTGGGCGAGATTACACCTAACTAATTGACATGAGAAAATAGAGGAGATTGCATGATATAAGGAAATGTAATCAAATCCCTAAAAAAATTATCCAAACAAGTGGTGCAATGTAATACACCTTATATTTTGGAATTTTTTTATCAAAAATCTATACACCGAGGAAGGGAGGGAGTAATTCTTATGTGCAGAAATGAGGGTAATCCTCAAATTATGGACCCAGTCCGTGTAGTTTCTACCATCATCTTTCAACTTAGCTTTCTCTAGGAACGCATTAAAATTCAGGGGAACAGTAGCTCGGTCCATTGATCTACAACATAGATATGCAAAAATACAAGACTAAGTTCATGATAAATTAAGTTCAATTAATCAAATTACTAATGAACTCCAACTTAAATAAACATCCCTCGAGTTATCTAAGTGATACATGATCCAAATCAACTAACCCATGCCTGATTATCATGTGATATGGGGTAGTCATCAATGGTGAACATCTCTATGTTGATCATATCTACTATAGGACTCACGTTTGACCTTTCGATCTCTAGTGTTCCGAGACCATGTATGTACATGCTAGGCTCGTCAAGTTTAACCCAAGTATTCTGCATGTGCAAAACTACCTTACACCCGTTGTATGTGAACGTAGAGTCTATCACACCCGATCATCATCTGGTGTCTGGAAACGACGAACTGTAGCAACGGTGCATACTCAGGGAGAACACTTTTATCATGAAATTAAGTGAAGGGATCATCTTATAATGCTACCGTCGTTCTAAGAAAAATAAGATGCATAATGGATAAACATCACATGCAATCAAAATATGTGACATGATATCTCCATCATCATCTTGTGCTTTTGATCTCCATCTCCAAAGCGTCGTCATGATCTCCATCATCACCGGCTTGACACCTTAATCTCCATCATAGTGTCATTGCATTGAGGTCATGTCAATTATTGCTTCTACAACTATCGCTAACACATAGTGATAAAGTAAAGCAATTACATGGCGCTTGCATTTCACACAATAAAGTGACAACCCTAAGGCTCCTGCCGGTTGTCGATATTACAAAACATGATCATATCATACATCAACATATATCACATCATATCTTCACAATATCACATCACAACATGCCCTGCAAAAACAAGTTAGACATCCTCTACTTTGTTGCCGTAAGTTTTACGTGGCTGCTATGGGCTTCTAGCAAGAACAGTTCTTACCCACGCAATAACCACAACGGTGTATCATCAAGTTTGTTGTTTTAACCTTCTTCAAGGACCATCCATAGCCAAATTCGATTCAACTAAAGTAGGAGAAACAGACACCCGCCAGCCACCTTTATGCAAGATGATGTCTACTACGCAACCTTCTTCTTGTAGACTCGTGTTGGGCCTCCAAGCGCAGAGTTTTGTAGGACAGTAGCGGATTTCCCTCAAGTGGATGACCTAAGGTTTATCAATCCGTGGGAGGCGTAGGATGAAGATGGTCTCTCTCAAACAACCCTTCAACCAAATAACAAAGAGTCTCTTGTATCCCCAACACACCCAATACATTGGTAAATTGTATAGATGGACTAGTTCGTCAAAGAGATGGTGATACAAGTGTAATATGGATAGTAGATATAGGTTTTTCTAATCTGAAAATATAAAAACAGCAAGGTAACTAGTAACAAAAGTGAGCAAAAACGGTATTGCAATGCTTGAAAACAAGGCCTAGGGTTCATACTTTCACTAGTGCAAGTTCCCTCGACAATGATAACATAATTAGATCATATGGCAATCCCTCAATGTGCGACAAAAGTCACTCCAAAGTTCCTATCACGGAGAACATAAGATGAAATTTCTTGTAGGGTATGAAACCACCTCAAAGTTATTCCTTCAGATCAATCCATTGAGCTATTCCTATAAGTGTCGCAAACAACCCTAGAGTTCATAGTAAAATAACACCATATGACACACATCAATCAACCCTAATGTCACCTAGATACTCCAATGTCGTCGCAAGTATCCGTGGGTCAATTATACGATATGCATCAAACAACTTTAGATCCATAATATTCAATCGAACACAAAGAACCTCAAAGAGTGCCCCAAGATTCCTACCAGAGAAACAAGGATGAAACCGTGCATCAACCCCTATGCATAGATTACCCCAATGCATGTCACCTTAGGAATCCGCGAGTTGAGTGCCAAAACATACATCACGTCAATCAATAGAACACCCCATTATCACCACGGGTTTCCCACGCAAGACATACATCAAGTGCTCTCAAATCCATAATAGTATTCAATCCAATAATAGTGAAACCTCAAAGGTAAAACTCAATTATCACAAGAAGATAGAGGGGGAGAAACACCATATGATCCAACTATAGTAACAAAGCTCGTGGTACATCAAGATCGTGCCAAATTAAGAACACGAGAGAGAGAGATCAAACACATAGCTACTGGTACATACCCTCAGCCCAGAGGGTGAACTACTTCCTCCTCGTCATGGAGACTGCCGGGATGATGAAGATGGCCACCGGTGATGGTTTCCCTCTCCGGCTGGGTGCCAGAGCGGGCTCCCGATTGGTTTTTCATGGCTACAGAGGCTTGTGGTGGTGGAACTTATGATCTAGTTTTCTTTCTAGGGGTTTCATGATTTATAGGAAATTTTGGCATCGGTTTCATGTCATGGGGGTTCCTGCGGGACCCACAAGGCAGGGGGCACCCTCCACCCTTTTGGTTGCCTCAGGACTCTTCTGGTCCATATCCGATGCTCCGTGGGCTTCCGCTGGTCCATAAAAAATCACCATAATTTTTCATCTCCTTTGGACTCCGTTTGATATTCCTTTTCTGTAAAACTCAAAAACAAGGAAAAAACAGGAACTCGCACTAGGCTCTTGGTTAATAGGTTAGTCCCAAAAATAATATAAAATAGCATATTAATGCATATAAAACATCCAAAATAGATAATATAATAGCATGGAACAATCAAAAATTGTAGATATGTTGGAGATGTATCAAGCATCCCCAAGCTTAATTTCTGCTCATCCCCGAGTAGGTAAATGATAAAAATAGAATTTTTGATGTGGAATGCTACCTAACATATTTATCAATGTAATCTTCTTTATTGTGGCATGAATGTTCAGATCCATAAGATTCAAAACAAAAGTTTAATATTGACATAAAAACAATAATACTTCAAGCATACGAATAAAGCAATCATGTCTTCTCAAAATATCATGGCCAAAGAAAGTTATCCCTACAAAATCATATAGTCTGGCTATGCTCTATCTTCATCACACAAAATATTTCATCATGCACAACCCCGGTGTTAGCCAAGCAATTGTTTCATACTTTAGTATTCTCAAACTTTTTCAACTTTCATGCAATACATGAGTGTGAGCCATGGATATAGCGCTAATGGTGTGTCCATCATTGGAATTTGAGGAAGCCCATCATTAGAATATAAAAGCTAAGTTCTATTATGAAAAATTCCCACTAGTATATGAAAGTGACAACATATGAGTCTCTCTATCATGAAGATCATATGGTACTACTTTGAAGCACAAGTGTGGAAAAAGGATAGTAGCATTGCCCTTTCTCTCTTTTCTATCATTTTTTATTTTGGGCTCGTTGGCCTCTCTTTTTCTTTTCTTTTTTATGCCCTTTTTTTAATTTTTCGTCTGTAGTTTCATCCTGACTTGTGGGGGAATCATAGTCTCCATCATCCTTTTCTCACATGGGACAATGCTCTAATAATGATGATCATCACACTTTTATTTACTTTACAACTCAAGGATTACAACTCGATACTAGAACAAAAGATATGACTCTACGTGAATGCCTCTGGTGGTGTATCAAGATGTGCAATGATCAAGAGTGACATGTATAAAAAATATGAACAGTGGCTTTGCTACAAATACGATGTCAACTACATGATCATGCAAAGCAATATGACAATTATGAAGCGTGTCATAATAAATGGAACAGGGGAAGTTGCATGGCAATATATCCGGAATGGCTATGAAAATGCCATAATAGGTAGGTATGGTGGCTGTTTTGAAGAAGGGATATGGTGGGTTTAATGCACTGACGAAAGTTGCGCGGTACTATACAGGCTAGCAATGGTGGAAGGGTGAGAGTAAGTATAATCCATGGACTCAACATTAGTCATAAAGAACTCACATACTTATTGCATAAATTTATTAGCAATAGAAACAAAGTACTACACCTATGCTCCTAGGGGAGAGGTTGGTAGGAATTAACCATCGTGCGCTTCCAACCTCCACACAAGGGATGAAAATCAAAAAACAAATCATGCTCCGACTTCATCACATAACAATTCACCATACGTGCCTGCTTCTGGAATCACAAACCTTAACACAAGTATTTCTACTAATCCACAATTACTCACTAGCATGACTCTAATATACCCATATTTATATCTCAAAACAAATGCAAGGAATCAAACTTCTCATATATTCAATGCTCTTTATGAAAGTTTTTGTTATATCTCTCTTGCAACTGACAAACTACTCCAAAAAGATAAAAGTGAAGATCAATGAGTAGTTGAATAATTATGTAGCTATGTGAAGCCTCTCTCTCATAAATAAAATTTAAGATCATAAGTACTTTATTCAAACAGAAAGCAAAAAAAATAAAATGATATTCCAAGGATAGCACATATCATGTGAAGAAGCAAAAACTTAGGTTCAACCAAAACTGACCGATCATTGTCGAAGAATAAAGGTGGGATGCCAACCGGGGCATCCCCAAGCTTAGATGTTTGAGACTTCTGGAAATATTATCTTGGGATGCCTTGGGCATTCCCAAGCTTGATCTTTTGTGTCTCCTTAATTCCTTTTATATCACGGTTTCCCTAAATCTTAAAAACTTCATCCACACAAAACTCAACAAGAACTCATGAAATAAGTTAGTATAAATCAAATGCAAGACCTTATCATTCTCTACTATAGAAAATCACTAAAATTATAATTTGACATTACATACTAATTTCCTCTGCATATTTAAGAGTCCTATCCTCAAATAGAATCATTAAACAAGCAAACCTATGCAAACAATGCAAACATTAGAGCAATCTGTCTAAACAAAACTGACTATAAAGAATTCAAGAGGAATCATACTTCCCTAACTCCAAATATTCTGAAAAATTACCAAACTGTAGAAAATTTGTTGTTACTCATTGTGTAAAAATTTCAAGATTTTATCACATTCTGACTATTCACAAATATTGAGACAATGATAGAAAACTTTCCGTTTTCAAAACAACAACGTATAGACTTGCAAAATAAGCATGGTAAAGGCTACACTTGAGCTTTTTATTGAACTAAAATATGCAAAGCATTACTCTAAATAACAGAAAGTAAGTCCTAATAAAATAAAACGATGCTCAAAGCAAAACGCATATCATGTGGTGAATAAAAATATAGCCTCAAGTAATCTTACCGATGGATTGAAGACAAAAGAGGGGATGCCATCCGGGGCATCCCCAAGCTTAGTTTCTTGGGTATTCCTTGAATGTTACCTTGGGGTGCCTTGGGAATCCTCAAGCTTAGGCTCTTGCCACTCCTTATTCCGTAGTCCATCGAAACTTCACCCAAAACTTGAAAACTTCACAATAGAAAACTCAACAGAAAACTCGTAAGCTCCGTCAGTATAATAAAGCAAATCACCACTTAGGTACTGTTGTTAACTCATTATAAATTTATATTTGTGTTATATCTACTTTATTCTAACTTCTCCATGGTTCATACCCTTTTATACTACCCATAGATTCATCAAAATATGAAAACAACACAATGAAAACAGAATCTGTCAAAAACAGAACAGTCTGTAGTAATCTGGAAACTTCGTATACTTCTGTAACTCCAAAACTTCTGGAAAATTAGGAAAATCTAGGAAATTTGTATATAAATCTTGTGTAAAAAATTCAGATCAAAATCACATTTCCGTGAATTTCTATATTTCTGGCAATGAGCGCAAAAGTTTCTGTTTTTCAGCAAGATCAAATCAACTATCACCATAGACCATACCAAAGGTCTTACTTGGAACTTTATTAAATAAAAAGCTATAAAAAGTGATTACTATAGTAGCCTAATCATTTGAACATATAAAACAGTAGGAGTAAATATTGGGTTGTCTCCCAACAAGCGTTTTTCTTTAATGCATTTTAGCTAGGCATGGTGATTTCAATGATGCTCTCATAAAAGATAAGAATTGAAAATTAATGGGAGCATCATGAAGCATATGACTAGAAAATTTAAGCCTAACCCACTTCCTATGCATAGGGATTTTGTGAGCAAACAATTTATGGGAGCAAGAATCAGCTAGCATAGGAAGGTAAAACAAATAAAACTTCAAGATTTTCAACACATAGAGAGGAAACTTGATATTATTGAGATGTGTAAAAGCATAAGTTCCTCTCTCATAATAATTTTCGGTAGCATCATGAATGAATTCAACAATATAACTATCACATAGAGCATTCTTTTCATGATCCACAAGCATAGAAATTTTACTATTCACCACATAAGCAAAATTCTTCTCATTCATAATAGTGGGAGCAAACTCAACAACATAACTATCATGTGAGGCATAATCCAATTGAAAATTAAAATCACGATGACAAGTTTCATGGTTATCATTATTCTTTATACCATACATGTCATCACAATAATCATCATATATAGCAACTTTGTTCTCATAATCAATTGAAACCTCTTCCAAAATAGTGGATTCATCACTAAATAAAGTCATGACCTCTCCAAATCCACTTTCATAATTATTGAAACAAGATTGAACACCCTCCAAAATAGTGGGATCATTACCTAGAGTTGACACTCTTCCAAACCCACTTTCATCAACATAATCATCATAGATAGGAGGCATGCTATCATCATAATAAATTTTATCGTCAAAACTTGAGGGACTAAAAATATCATCTTCATCAAACATAGCATCCCCAAGCTTGTGGCTTTGCATATCATTAGCATCATGGATATTCAAAGAATTCATACAAAAAACATTGCAACCATGCTCATCATTCAAAGATTTAGTGCCAAACATTTTATTGACTTGTTGTTCAAACACTTGAGCACAATTTTCCTTTCCACCATTTTCATGAAAGACATTAAAAAGATGAAGCATATGAGGCAACTACAATTCCATTTTTTGTAGTTTTCTTTTATAGACTAAACTAGTGATAAAACAAGAAACTAAAAGATTCAATTGCAAGATATAAAGATATACCTTCAAGCACTCACCTCCCTGGCAATAGTGCCAGAAAAGAGTTTGATGTCTACTACGCAACCTTGTTCTTGTAGACTCGTGTTGGGCCTCCAAGCGCAGAGTTTTGTAGGACAGTAGCACATTTCCCTCAAGTGGGTGACCTAAGGTTTATCAATCCATGGGAGGCGTAGGATGAAGATGGTCTCTCTCAAACAACCCTACAACCAAATAACAAAGACTCTCTTGTGTCCCCAACACACCCAATACAATGGTAAATTGTATAGGCGCACTAGTTCAGTGAAGAGATGGTGATACAAGTGTAATATGGATAGTAGATATAGGTTTTTGTAATCTGAAAATATAAAAACAGCAAGGTAACTAGTAACAAAAGTGAGCAAAAACGGTATTGCAATGCTTGGAAACAGGGCCTAGGGTTCATACTTTCACTAGTGCAAGTTCTCTCAACAATGATAACATAATTAGATCATATGGCAATCCCTCAATGTGCGACAAAAGTCACTCCACAGTTCCTATCACGAAGAACATAAGATAAAATTGCTTGTAGGGTACAAAACCACCTCAAAGTTATTCTTTCCGATCAATCCATTGAGCTATTCCTATAAGTGTCACAAACAGCATATGACACTCATCAATCAATCCTAATGTCACCTAGATACTCCAATGTCACCACAAGTATCCAAGGGTCAAACAACTTCAGATTCATAATATTCAATCCAACACAAAGAACCTCAAAGAGTGCCCAATATTCCTAGCGGAGAAACAAGGATGAAAACGTGCATCAACCCTATGCATAGATTACCCCAATGTCACCTCGGGAATCCACGAGTTGAGTGCCAAAACAAACATCAAGTGAATCAATAGAACACCCCATTGTCACCACGAGTATCCCGCGCAAGACATACATCAAGTGTTCTCAAATCCATAATAGTATTCAATCTGATAATAGTGAAACCTCAAAGGTAAAACTCAATTCATCACACAAAGATAGAGGGGGAGAAACACCATATGATCCAACTATAGTAACAAAGCTCGCGGTACATCAATGTCATGCCAAATCAAGAACACAAGAGAGAGAGAGAGATCAAACACATAGCTACTTGTACATACCCTCAGCCCCGAGGGTGAACTACTCCCTCCTCATCATGGAGACCACAGGGATGATGAAGATGGCCACCGGTGATGGTTTCCCCCTCCGATAGGGTGCCGGAATGGGCTCCCGATTGGTTTTGCATGGCTATAGTGGCTTGCGGCGGTGGAACTTCCGATCTAGGTTTCTTTCTGGGGGTTTCATGATTTATAGGAATTTTTGGTGTCGGTTTCACGTCAGGGGGTTCCTGAGGGAAATATTCCCTAGATGCAATAATAAAGTTGTTATTTATATTTCCTTATATCATGATAAATGTTTATTATTCATTCTAGAACTGTATTAACCAGAAACTTAATACATGTGTGGATACATAGACAAACAGAGTGTCCCTACTATGCCTCTACTTAAGTAGCTCATTAATCAAAGATGGTTAAGTTTCCTAGCCATAGACATGTGTTGTCATTTGATGAACATGATCACATCATTAGAGAATGATGTGATGGACAAGACCCATCCGTTAGCTTAGCGTAATGATAGTTTTGTTTTTCTGTTATTGCTTTCTTCATGACTTATACATGTTCATCAGACTATGAGATTATGCAACTCCCGAATATCGTAGGAACACCATGTGTGCTATCAAACATCACAACATAAATTGGTGATTATAAAGATGCTCTATAGGTGTGTCCAATGGTGTTTGTTGAGTTGGCATAGATCGAGATTAGGATTTTTCACTCCATGTATCGGAGAGGTATCTCTAGGCACTCTCGGTAATGCACATCACTATGAGCCTTGCAAGCAATGTGACTAATGAGTTAGTCACGGGATGATGGATTACGGAACAAGTAAAGAGACTTGCCGGTGACGAGATTGAACTAGGTATAATGATACCGATGATCGAATCTCGGGCTAGTAACATACCGATGACAGAGGGAACAACGTATGTTGTTATGCAGTTTGACCGATAAAGATCTTCGTAGAATATGTAGGAGCCAATATGAGCATCTAGGTTCCACTATTGGTTATTGACCGGAGATATGTCTTGGCCATGTCTACACAGTTCTCGAACCCATAGGGTTTGCACGCTTAACGCTAGATGACGATTTGTATTATGAGTTTCGTGCTTTGATGAACCAAAGTTTTTTTGGAGTCCTGGATGAGACCACGGACATGACGAGGAGTCCCGAAATGGTTGAGACATGAATATTCATATACTGGAAGGTTACATTCAGACACGAGAATGGTTCGGGTCATTTCGGAGTATCGGGGGTTACCGCCCCCCCGGAAGTTCATGGGCCTTCATAGGCCCTAGTGGAAAGGAGAGGAGGGCAACAAGGGATGCCCCCCATGGCCAGTCCGTATTGGACTAGGGAGGGGGCGGCTCCCCCTCTTTCCTTCTCCCTCTTCCTCCTTCCCTCCTTCTCCCTCTCTTGGAAGGAAGGGGACTCCAACTAGGACTGGGAATCCTAGTTGGACTCCCCATGGCGCGCGCCCCCTCTAGGCCGGCCTCCTCCTCCTCCCCCCCTTATATATGTGGGGAGGGGGCACCCCAAAGGACACACAAGTTTCTCTTAGCCGTGTGCGGTGCCCCCCTCCATAGTTACACACCTCAGTCATATCGCGTAGTGCTTAGGCGAAGCCCTTCACCGGTAACTTCATCATCACCGTCACCACGCCGTCGTGTTACGGAACACTCCCTCGGCCTCAACTAGATCAAAAAGCTCGAGGGACGTCATCGAGCTGAACGTGTGCTGAACGCGGAGGTGCCGTACGTTCGGTACTTGGAACGCTTAGATCGCAAAGACGTTCGACTATATCAACCGCGTTACTAAATGCTTCCACTTACGGTCCATGAGGGTACGTGGACACACTCTACCTGCTCGTTGCTATGCTTCTCCTAGATAGATCTTGCGTTATCATAGGAATTTTTTTGAAATACTAAGTTCCCCTATGGTGGCATCCGATCCAGGTCTATGCGTAGATGTTATTTGCACGAGTAGAACACAATGAGTTGTGGGCGATAATAGTCATACTACTTACCAGCAACGTCTTACTTTTATTCGGCGGTATTGTTGGATGAAATGGACGGACCGACATTACATGACCGTGTTCATGAGACTGGTTCTACCGACATGCTTCGCACACAGGTGGCTAGAGGGTTTATCCAGCTTTAGTTAATCGAGTTTGACTACGCCCGGTCCTTGTTGAAGGTTAAAACAACACACTTGACGAAAAATCGTTTTCGTTTTGATGCGTAGGTAAGAACGGTTCTTGCTAGAAGCCCGTAGCAGGCACGTAAAACTTGCAACCACAAATTAGACGACGTCTAACTTGTTTTTGCAAGGCATGTTGTGATGTGATATGGTCAATACGTGATAATATAAATTGTTGTATGAGATGATCATGTTTTGTAACAGTTATCAGCAACTGGCAGGAGCCATATGGTTGTCGCTTTATTGTATGAGATGCAATCACCATGTAATTGCTTTACTTTATCACTAAGCGGTAGCGATAGTCGGAGAAGCAATAGTTGGCGAGATGACAACGATGCTACAATGGAGATCAAGGTGTCAAGTCGGTGACGATGGTGATCATGACGGTGCCTTGGAGATGGAAATCAAAGGCACAAGATGATGATGGCCATATCATATCACTTATTTTGATTGCATGTGATGTTTATCCTTTATGCATCTTATTTTCCTTAGTTCGACGATAGCTTTATAAGATGATCTCTCACTAAATTTCAAGGTACAAGTGTTCTCCCTGAGTATGCACTGTTGCTACAGTTCGTCGTGCCGAGACACCATGTGATGATCGGGTGTTGATAAGCTTTACGTTCCCATACAACGGGTGCAAGCCAGTTTTGCACAAGCAGAATACTCAAGTTAAACTTGACGAGCCTAGCATATGCAGATATGGCCTCGGAACACTGAGACCGAAAGGTCGAGCGTGAATCATATAGTAGATATGAGCAACATAGTGATGTTCATCATTGAAAACTTCTCCATCTCACGTGATGACCGGACATGGTTTAGTTGATACGGATCACGTGATCATTTAGATGACTAGAGTGATGTCTATCTAAGTGGGAGTTCTTAAGTCATATGATTAATTGAAATTTAATTTATCATGAACTTAGTACCTGATAGTATTTTGCATATCTATGTTGTTGTCGATAAATGGCCTGTGCTACTGTTCCTTTGAATTTTAATGCGTTCCTAAAGAAAGCTAAGTTGAAAGATGATGGTAGCAACTACACGGAGTGGGTACGTAACTTGAGGATTATCCTAATTGCTGCACAGAAGAATTACGTCCTAGAAGCAGCGCTAGGTGCAAATCCCGCTACAGGAGCAACTCCAGATGTTATGAATGTCTGGCAGAGCAAAGTTGATGACTACTCAATAGTTCAGTGTGCCATGCTTTACGGCTTAGAATCGGGACTTCAACGATGTTTTGAACGTCATGGAGCATATGAGATGTTCCAAGAGTTGAAGTTAATATTTCAAGCAAATGCCCGAATTGAGAGATATGAAGTCTCCAATAAGTTCTACATCTGCAAAATGGAGGAGAATAGTTCTGTCAGTGAACATATACTCAGAATGTCTGGGTACCACTACTCTAGGTACCACAACCACTTGACTCAACTAGGAGTTAATCTTCCTGATGATAGTGTCATTGACAGAGTTCTTCAATCACTGCCACCAAGCTACAAAAGCTTCATGATGAACTATAATATGCAAGGGATGGATAAGACAATTCCCCATCTCTTCGCAATGCTAATGGCTGCGGAGGTAGAAATCAAGAAGGAGCATCAAGTGTTGATGGTCAAAAAGACCACTAGTTTCAAGAAGAAGGGAAAAGGGAAGAAGGGAACTTCAAGAAGAATGACAAGCAAGTTGCTGCTGAAGTGAAGAAGCCCAACTCTGGACCTAAGCTTGAGACTAAGTGCTTCTACTACAAAGGGACTGGTCAGTGGAAGCGGAACTGCCCCAAGTATTTGGCGGATAAGAAGGATGGCAAAGTGAAAGGTATATTTGATATACATGTTATTGATGTGTACCTTACTAATGCTCGTAGTAGCGCCTGGGTATTTGATACTAGTTCTGTTGCTCATATTTGCAACTCAAAACAGGGGCTACGGATTAAATGAAGATTGGCTAAGGACGAGGTGACGATGCGCGTGGGAAATGGTTCCAAAGTCGATGTGATCGCCGTCGGCATGCTACCTCTACATCTACCTTCGGGATTAGTTTTAGACGTGAATAATTGTTATTTGGTGCCAACGTTAAGCATGAACATTATATCTGGATCTTGTTTGATGCCAGCCGGTTATTCATTTAAATAAGAGAATAATGGTTATTCTATTTATATGAGTAATATCTTTTATGGTCATGCACCCTTGATGAGTGGTCTATTTTTATTGAATCTCGATAGTGGTGATACACATATTCATAGTATTAAAGCCAAAAGATACAAGTTTAATAATGATAGTGCAACTTATTTGTGGCACTACCGTTTAGGTCATATTGGTGTAAAGCGCATGAAGAAACGCCATGTTGATGGGCTTTTGGAATCACTTGATAATTGTGAACCATGCCTCATGGGCAAGACGACTAAGACTCCGTTCTCCGGAACAATGGAGCGAGCAACAGACTTATTGGAAATAATACAAACTGATGTATGCTGTCCGATGAGTGTTGATGCTCGTGACAGGTATCGTTATTTTCTAACCATCACAGATGATTTAAGTAGATATGGGTATATCTACTTAATGAAACATAAGTCTAAAACATTTTAAAAGTTCAAGGACTTTCGGAGTGAAGTGGAAAATCATCGTAACAAGAAAATAAAGTTTCTATGATCTAATCGTGGAGGTGAATATTTGAGTTATGAGTTTGGTCTTCATTTGAAACAATGTGGAATAGTTTCGCAACTCATGCCACCTGGAACACCACAGCGTAATGGTGTGTCCGAACGTCGTAACCACACTTTATTAGATATGGTGCGATCTACGATGTCTCTTATTGATTTACCACTGTTGTTTTGGGGTTATGCTTTAGAGACGGTTGCATTCACGTTAAATAGGGCACCATCAAAATCCATTGAGACGACACCATATGAACTTTGGTGTGGCAAGAAACCCAAGTTGCCATGTCTTAAAGTTTGGAGCTAGGATGCTTATATGAAAAAGCTTCAACCTGATAAGCTCGAACCCAAATCGGAGAAATGTGTCTTCATAGGATACCCAAAGGAGACTATTGGGTACACCTTCTATCACAAATCCGAAGGCAACATATTCGTTGCTAAGAATGGATCCTTTCTAGAGAAGGAGTTTCTCTCGAAAGAAGTGAGTAGGAGGAAAGTAGAACTTGATGAGGTAACTTTACCTAATCCCTTATTGGAAAGTAGTTCATCACAGAAATCAGTTCTAGTGAATCCTACACCAACTAGTGAGGAAGCTAATGATGATGATCATGAAACTTCTGATCAAGTTACTACCGAACCTCATAGGTAAACCAGAGTAAGATCCACACCAGAGTGGTACCACAATCCTATTCTGGAGGTCATGTTACTTGACCATGACAAACCTACGAACTATGAGGAAGCGATAATGAGCCCAGATTCTGCAAAATCACTTGAGGCTATGAAACCTGAGATGGGATCCATGTATGAGAACAAATTATGGACTTTGGTTGAGTTGCTCGATGATCAGCAAGCAATAGAGAATAAATGGATCTTCAAGAAGAAGACTCACGCTGATGGTAATGTTACTGTCTACAAAGCTTGACTTGTTGCAAAAGGTTTTCGACAAGTTCAAGGAGTTGACTACGATGAGACCTTCTCACCTTTAGCGATCCTTAAGTCTGTCCGAATCATGTTAGCAATTGCCGCATTTTATGATTATGAAATTTGGAAAATGGATGTCAAAACTGCATTCCTTAATGGATATCTTAAAGAAGAGTTGTATATGATGCAACCAGAAGGTTTTGTCGATCCAAAAGGTGATAACAAAGTGTGCAAGCTCCAGTGATCCATTTATGGACTGGTGCAAGCCTCTCGGAGTTGGAATATATGCTTTGATAGTGTGATCAAAGCATATGGTTTTATACACACTTTTGTAGAAGCCTGTATTTACAAGAAAGTGAGTGGGAGCTCTGTAGAATTTCTTATATTATATGCGGATTATATATTGTTGATCAGAAATGATACTGAATTTTTGAATGGCATAAAAGGATACTTGAATAAGAATTTTTCAATGAAAGACCTCAGTGAAGCTGCTTACATATTGGGCATCAAGATCTAGAGACAGATCAAGACGCTTAATTGGACTTTCACAAAGCACACACCATGATAAAGTTTTGAAGAAGTTCAAAATGGATCAGTCAAAGAAAGAGTTATTTCCTGTGTTACAAGGTGTGAAGTTGAGTCAGACTCAATGCCCGACCACTGCAGAAGATAGAGAGAAATGAAAATCATTCCCTATGCCTCAGCCATAGGTTCTATCATGTATGCAATGTTGTGTACCAGACCTGATGTGTGCCTTGCTATTAGTTTAGTAGGGAGGTACCAAAGTAGTCCATGAGTGGATGACTGGACAGCGGTCAAGAACATCCTGAAATACCTGAAAAGGACTAAGGATATGTTTCTCGTTTATGGAGGTGACAAAGAGCTCGTCGTAAACGGTTATGTTGATGCAAGCTTTGACACTGATCCGGATGACTCTAAGTCGCAAACCGGATACATATTTATATTAAATGATGGATCTGTCAGTTGGTGCAGTTCCAAGCAGAGCGTCGTGGCGGGATCTACGTGTAAAGCGGAGTACATAGCTGCTTCGGAAGCAGCAAATGAAGAAGTCTGGATGAAGGAGTTCATATCCGATCAAGGTGAAATACCTAGTGCATCGGGTCCAATGAAAATCTTTTGTGACAATACTGGTGCAATTGCCTTGGCAAAGGAATCCAGATTTCACAAGAGAACTAAGCACATCAAAAGACGCTTCAATTCCATCTGTGATCAAGTCAAGGAGGGAGACATAGAGATTTGCAAGGTACATATGGATCTGAATGTTGTAGACCCGTTGACTAAGCCTCTCTCACGAGCAAAACATGATCAGCACCAAGACTCCATGGGTGTTAGAATCATTACTATGTAATCTAGATTATTGACTCTAGTGCAAGTGGGAGACAGAAGGAAATATGCCCTAGAGGCAATAATAAAGTTGTTATTTATATTTCCTTATATCATGATAAATGTTTATTATTCATGCTAGAACTGTATTAACCGAAAACTTAATACATGTGTGGATACATAGACAAACAGAGTGTCCCTAGAATGCCTCTACTTAAGTAGCTCGTTAATCAAAGATGGTTAAGTTTCCTAGCCATAGACATGTGTTGTCATTTGATGAACGGGATCACATCATTAGAGAATGATGTGATGGACAATACCCATCCGTTAGCTTAGCATAATGATTGTTTTTTCTGCTATTGCTTTCTTCATGACTTATACATGTTCCTCAGACTATGAGATTATGCAACTCCCGAATACTGGAGGAATACCTTGTGTGCTATCAAACGTCACAACGTAACTGGGTGATTATAAAGATGCTCTATAGGTGTCTCCAATGGTGTTTGTTGAGTTGGCATAGATCGAGATTAGGATTTGTCACTCCATGTATCGGAGAGGTATCTCTGGGCCCTCTTGGTAATGCACATCACTATGAGCCTTGCAAGCAATGTGACTAATGACTTAGTCACGGGATGATGCATTACGGAATGAGTAAAGAGACTTGCCGGTGATGAGATTGAACTAGGTATGATGATACCGATGATCGAATCTCGGGCAAGTAATGTACCGATGACAAAGGGAACAACGTATGTTGTTATGTGGTTTGAACGATAAAGATCTTCGTAGAATACGTAGGAGCCAACATGAGCATCCAGGTTCCACTATAGGTTATTGACCAGAGAGATGTCTGGGTCATGCCTAAATAGTTCTCGAACCCGTAGGGTCTGCACACTTAATGTTCAATGATGATTTGTATTATGAGTTTCGTGTTTTGATGAACCGAAGTTTGTTCGGAGTCCCGGATGAGATGACGAACATGAAGAGGAGTCTCGAAATGGTTGAGACATAAAGATTTATATATTGGAAGGTTATATTCGGACACCGAATTGGTTCGGGTCATTTCGGATAAGTTTCGTAGTACCGGGGGTTACCGAACCCCCCTGGGAAGTTCATGGGCCCTAGTGGAAACGAGAGGAGGGCCACAAGGGAGGTCGTGCCCCTCCCCATGGCCAGTCCAAATTGGACTAGGGAGGGTGCGGCGCCCCCTCTTTCCTTCTCCCCTCTTCCTCCTTCCCTCCTTCTCCCTCTCTTGGATGGAAGGGGACTCCAACTAGGATTGGGAATCCTAGTTCGACTCCCCATGGTGCACACCCACTCTAGGCCAGCCTCAAAGGACACACAAGTTTCTCTTATCCGTGTGCGGTGTCCCCCTCCACAGTTACACACCTCAGTCATATGGTCGTAGTGCTTAGGTGAAGCCCTACACCGGTAACTTCATCATCACAGTCACCACGCCGTCGTGCTGACGGAACTCTCCCTCGGCCTCAACTAGATCAAGAGCTCGAGGGACGTCATCGAGCTGAACGTGTGCTGAATGCGGAGGTGTCATATGTTCGGTACATGGATCCATTGGATTGCGAAGACGTTCGACTACATCAACCATGTTACTAAACGCTTCCGCTTTGGTATATGAGGGTACGTGGAGGCACTCTCCCCGCTCGTTGTTATGCTTCTCCTAGATAGATCTTGTGTGATCATAGGAATTTTTTTGAAATACTATGTTCCCCAACAGTTCCCAAGGGACACACAAGGTAGGGGTGCCCTCCACCCTTGTGGTTGCCTCGGGACTCTTCTGGTCCATCTCCGATGCTGCGTGGTCTTCTTCTGGTCCATAAAAAAATACCATAAATTTTCAGCTCGTTTGGACTCCGTTTGATATTCCTTTTCTGCAAAACTCAAAAGCAAGGGAAAAATAGAAACTGGCACTCGGCTCTAGATTAATAGGTTAGTCCCAAAAGTAATATAAAATAGCATATTAATGCATATAAAATATCCGAAACAAATAATATAATAGCATGGAATAATCAAAAATTATAGATATGTTGGAGACATATCACAAAACTAGTTGCATGTCTGTCCGTAGAACGGGTCTCATGTGCGTGGACATGTAAGGTTGGTCCAGGTCATTTCATCCCACAATACCGCCAAATCAAAATAAGTGTAAGATCCCAAAATTCTAAATTTTGGAATGTTATATTAAATAAATAGTTTTGATTGTTTGCTTGATTGTGGTATGGTTGCTTGTGTGAAATTGAGTGAAATTTGAAACTTTTTGAAAGTTGAATGAGAGGGAATAAAAGGACTTTCCCATACTTTCACCTTGCATTTATGATCTCCATGAATTCAAATTCATTTCGTCACAAAACCCTAGAGATAAGACGATATGACTTCTTCCATTTAATTAAATGAAAAAGGGGTTTTGAAAAGATTTGATTTCCATTTGGAAATATTCCAAATTCGGAAACTTTATGCAACTAGATGAGTTTCATGAGAGAATATAAAATGACTTCTTCAAATGCTAAGAAAGAGAGTTGGAAGTTTCAAAGAATCAAATTGAAAGTCCCTTTGAAGTTATTTTGAAACCTGTTGGGGATATTACTATTAAGTACAAACCGGCCATGAGGGGCGGGTTTATGCCCACCTGGAGTTAGTCATGTTCGAAGCCCATGAAGGCAAGGGATATGGAGCTTTACAAAGGAGATCTATGTGAAGGCCCAGGGCCCAAAGGCGGATTAGGGCCCGTAGATATAAACCACCATATGATATGTAACTTATATTGTAAGGAAAGGAAAGGTAGAAATCGAGATGGGCACGTTTATGAGCCAGCCTCGGGATTCTGTAAACCGCCGGGTGTCAACCTGTGTATATAAAGGGACGACCCAATGGCGGTTTAGGGACAACAAATGATAACTTGAGAACCAGGCAAAGCAGATTCGCTCCCTGGTCATCGAAACCCAAGCAATTCCATCACAACTTGACATAGGCTTTTACCTTCAACCTAAGGGGCTAAACCAGTATAATTCCTTGCGTCCCTTGTTCGCTTTAACCCCTTCAAGCTAACCCGTTGTGATGGCTCCACGACTAAGTCCTTTCACGAGGACATCTGCCGTAACAAAACCACGACAGTTGGCGCCCACCGTGGGGCTATCGCACGATGGTTTCGAGTTCTTGAAGGGCAACTTCGAAGGACTCAAGGGATACGCCGTGGGCCGGATGACCAAGAGTCATGGCGGTAAGCTCTACATCGACGATGCAGGCTGGGGCCCCGAGGCCGGCTCGATCGAGTACGGGTACCGGGTCCCCATTGGCGGAATACACGTCTTCATTGGCAAGATCGGTGAATCGGGCCCTGAGCTAGACATCTGCACCGACATCATCGAGACGGCTCAGCATGCAAGACCTCCCCGTGTTCAGCCTGTCAAGAAGCGTGCCTTCGTAGGAGTCATCCATGGAGCGGAATCCGAGGATAGATCGGTATCTGGTGGCGAAACCGTTGTCTACTCTGATGACGAGTCTTCAACCGGAGAGACAGATTCGCTATATCAGCTGCATGATGGCCGGGTTAGTGGTGGTTCCGATGGCGACAGTATTCCGGACCTCCTTGAACCACCGAGCCGAGTTGTGATCTTCATGGCCGGTACACAATCGGTGCAGCATTCTTCTACCGCCGCAGCGGTGATTTCCGGTTTAGCATTGACAGCACCAGCCGGGGCAGGAGGCTCTGCTCCACCGCCGGCTCAGGCTTTGTCCGATTTATTCGACACTTTGGCAACGTTGCTAGCAGCTGAGGTTGACGCGGCAAACCAGGATCAACATAACGCGGAAATTGCAAAGGTGAAGGATCAGATAGCTCAAGCTAATATAGATCTGGCAGCGGAGAACACCAGGATGGCCGCTGAGCGGGCCGTATTAGAGGCACAGGCCTATCGGCTTATGCTGGATCAGAGTGCGTCAGATGATGTCATGAGGAGAAGTTACCGGTCTCACCTGCCGCCGGGTTACGAGGGAAGGAACCTCTTTAACACGCCAGGAGCAGTCACTAGCAACCAGCCGGTGGTAAACCGGGCGGAGGCACCTAGAACAGGGGCGCCGGTTCAGCCGGGCACGATGGATACGCCTCGTCAGAACAATGTCCCATCACAACACGTCCCAATGCATCCGGGTCATTACTCTAACCCGTTGGATAACATTGTTGCCACCGCTTCACGATTGGCAGCTCTCCTGATCGATGGCGAGTCCCCAGTAGCAGTTGAAACGCGATGGGCTAGGGAACTCCTTCAGACAGCTTTGACTCAGCAGCAGGCTTATTCACACAGTCGCGAGAGGATTCATTCCAGCCCCCGTCCAAGTCGGAGCTACAGCAGGCATATTGATGAACCAGCCGTATCGAGCACTGCGAGAAACCGTAACCCGCCGCGAGGTCATAACCCAGCGGGCGGCGGTGCTAATTCCCAGGATGTGGTGGATCACGGTAGAGCACGTCGAGAAGTCGAGTTAGCAGCACAGTACGCGGCCCGTCAGCTTACTCCGGTTCATCCAACTACTTCAGTGGAACTAGGCGTGGTTTTCAGTTCTTTGGGAGTGTCGTGTCTTTCCCCAGCCATATGTAACGTGCGGCTACCCAAGGACTTCAAGGGTCCTCAGAAGGTGCCCAATTACACTACTGATTTATCCCCTGAATCATGGGTTGAGAGTTATGAGATGGCGATGGAGATGCTGGATGTGGATGATGCGGCATGTGCTAAGTACTTCACCATGATGCTGGAAGGGACAGCTCGTACTTGGTTAAAAAGCTTACCAGCTAACTCCATTGGATCATGGGCCGAGTTGAAAAGCCGGTTTATCCAGAATTTCAAAGCCACGTGCAAACAGCCCATGTCAATTGTGGACTTAGCTGCCTATGTTCAAGAGGAGGGGGAGTCCACAACCCATTGGGTAAAGTGAGTCTCAACTATTCTACATTCATCAGACCGCATCAATGCTGACACAGCCATCTTAACATTGGAAGGAAATTGCCGGTTTATTCCCTTGAAGCTGAAGCTGGGAAGGCTCAAGCGTCACTGCAACGACATGGCCATGCTTATGGCAGCTCTGGTTAAGTATGCTGATTTAGACAGTACCAAGGACCCTGAGTCTGAGGATGAAAAGACGGGGAAGGGACAGAAGAATGGTAGTGCCAAGGGGTAGCAGCATAACCTGGCGGGTCATGGGAACAACGGTAAGCGCAAGGCGGATAACAGCTTGGATTTTGTGGCTAACACCAACACCCGGGATAATGGTCAGCGCCCCAAGGGTAAACCGCCCCAGCGGGGTAGAGGTTTAGGTCCCAATCTTGAACGCCTATTAAATGAACCTTTCCCAAAGCACGGGTCACGAGAGAGGCCAGCTAAGCACCTTTGGAAGGATTGTTTTATCATGCGGGAGTTTAAAAATTCAAGTTCTTTCCAGTACAACCAGGGAGACAGCCCGGTGGTTCAGGAGGCGGTCCTCATGGGCTGGGTTATGGCGGAGGCAGCTCCGGTTCGGGATTTCAAGGCAATCAAACCGGACATGGCAATCAAGGCAATCAGGGTAACCAGGGCGGTTACAATCATCAGGGGGGTCAATAGCAGCAACAATCAGGTTATCAGAGTAATCCGAAGCAATTGAATAGTGGGCAGTACCATGTCTTCACCACTAGTTTGTGTAAGCGTGATCAGAAGCTTCATAAAAGGGCAATAAACTCTGTTGAACCGGCAGCTCCCCGTTATCTGCGCTGGTCTGAACAACCCATTGTGTGGAGTCAAGAGGATCATCCACCACGGGTTGATAATCCGGGTCATCTGGCATTGGAGGTGGCACCTCAGGTTGGGCGGCACAAGTTCACCAAGGTACTCATGGTCGGAGGGAGCAGTATCAATATCCTTTATTATGAAACCTTCCGTCGCATGGGGTTGATAGATAAGAATCTTAAATCGTCGAACACCGTTTTTCATGGCGTGGTGCCTGGTAAATCGGTGTACCCAGTTGGTAAGATAGCTCTAGAGGTTGCTTTTGGAGATGATCATGATTCAAGATCAGAAACATTGAATTTTGAAGTGGTAAAAATCAAGAGCCCATATCATGCCCTATTTGGACGGCCGGTTTATGCTAAGTTCATGGCAAGGCCCTCTTATGTTTATCTGCAGCTTAAGATGCCGGGTCATAAGGGGACCATCACAGTGCATGGGAGCCAGAAGATTGCTTTGGAATATGAAGAAGGTGATGCGGCCTATGCTGAGTCGGTTTGTGCAACAGAGGACTTGAAGTTTTACAAAGACAATGTTGATCTGGCGGATATGACCTCTCTGAAAAAGCCAACTACAGAGCATGATCCGGCTTTGAAGTTTAAATCGGCTGAGGAGACTAAGCTGGTTGACTTTGTTCCTGGTGATTCGTTCAGGCAGTTCAAGATTAGCGCTAACCTAGATCCAAAATAGGAAAGTGTGCTCATCGAGTTCATCCGTGAGAACCGGGACATCTTTGCATGGAAGCCTTCTGACATGCCAGGTGTACCGAGGGAACTCGCTGAGCACACTCTTAATATAGATCCTAAGTTTAAACCGGTTAGGCAGTTTCTCCGCTACTTCAATGAAGAAAGGCGCAAGGCTATTGGAGAGGAGGTAGCCCGGCTCTTGGCAGCAGGGTTTATTGTGGAGGTATTTCACCTTGAGTGGCTAGCTAATCCGGTGCTGGTACTTAAGAAGAACGGCACTTGGCGTATGTGTGTGGACTACACAGATCTTAACAAGGCCTGTCCAGCTGATTCCTTTGCTCTCCCTCGTATTGATCAAATCATTGATGCTACGGCGGGTTGTGACCATTTGTGTTTTCTAGACGCTTATTCCGGCTATCATCAGATCAAAATGGCAGTTAAGGACCAGGAGAAGACAACTTTCATAACTCCCTTTGGAGCCTTCTGCTATGTATCTATGCCTTTTGGGCTCAATAGTGCCCAGGCGACTTATCAGCACTGTGTACAGAATTGTCTGCATAATCAGATTGGGCGCAATGTTCATGCTTATGTGGATGATATTGTGGTGAAGTACAGAAAGGATGAAACATTGATAGGTGACTTGAAGGAGACTTTTCATAACCTCCGGGTTTATAAGGTGATGCTTAATCCGGCCAAATGTGTGTTTGGTGTACCGGCAGGCAAGCTTTTGGGCTTTCTGGTGTCTAACAGGGGCATTGAGGCTAATCCAGAGAAGATCACAGCTATTACGTCTCTGGCTAAACCAGCGTGTATTAATGATGTCTAGCGGCTGGCGGGTCGTTGATACGTCTCCAACGTATCTATAATTTTTGATTGCTCCATGCTATATTATCTACTATTTTGGACTATATTGGGCTTTATTTTCCACTTTTATATTATTTTGGGGAACCTATTAACCGGAGGCCCAGCCCAGAATTGCTGTTTTTTTGCCTATTTCAGTGTTCCAGAGAAACAGAATATCAAATGGAGTCCAAACGGAATAAAATCTTCGGGAACGTGATTTTCTCACCGAACATGATCCAGGAGACTTGGACCCTACTCCAAGGAGTCAAAGAGGAGGTCACAAGGGTGGGGGGCGCCCCCCCCCCTAGGGCGCGCCCCCTGCCTCATGGGCCCCTCGGTGCTCCACCAACGTACTCCTTCCTCCTATATATACCTACGTACCCCCAAACGATCAGAATAGGAGCCAAAAACCTAATTCCACCGCCGCAACTTTCTGTATCCACGAGATCCCATCTTGGGGCCTGTTCCGGAGCTCCGCCGGAAGAGGGCCGTCATCACGGAGGGCTTCTACATCATCATAGTCTCTCCGATGAAATGTGAGTAGTTTACCTTAGACCTTCAGGTCCATAGTTAGTAGCTAGATGGCTTCTTCTCTCTCTTTAAATCTCAATACAAAGTTCTCCCCCACTGTTGTGGAGATCTATTCGATGTAATCTTCTTTTTGCGGTGTGTTTGTTGAGACCGATGAATTGTGGGTTTATGATCAAGTCTACCTATGAATAATATTTGAATCTTCTATGAATTCTTTTATGTATGATTGGTTATCTTTGCACTCTTCAAATTATCCGTTTGGTTTGGCCAACTAGATTGGTAGTTCTTTCCATGGGAGAAGTGCTTAGCTTTGGGTTCGATCTTGCGGTGTCCTTTCCCAGTGACAGAAGGGGCAGCAAGGCATGTATTGCATCGTTGCCATCGAGGATAACAAGATGGGGTTTATTTCATATTGCATGAATTTATCTCTCTACATCATGTCATCTTGCTTAAGGCATTACTCTGTTTTTAAATTAATACACTAGATGCATGCTGGATAGCGGTCGATGAGTGGAGTAATAGTAGTAGATGCAGAATCGTTTCGGTCTACTTGTCACGGACGTGATGCCTATATACATGATCATGCCTAGATATTCTCATAACTATACTCAATTCTGTCAATTGCTCAACAGTAATTTGTTCACCCACCGTAGAATACTTATGCTCTTGAGAGAAGCCACTAGTGAAACCTATGGCCCCTGGGTCTACTCTCATCATATCAATCTCCATCACTTTAAGCTTGCTTTGCCTTTTACTTTAATTTTACTTTTTACTTTGCATCTTTATACCAAAAATACCAAAAAATATTATATCTATCAGATCTCACTCTCGTAAGTGACCGTGAAGGGATTGACAACCCCTAATCGCGTTGGTTGCGAGTAGCTATCGTTTTGTGTAGGTACGAGGGACTTGAGCATGGCCTCCTACTGGATTGATACCTTGGTTCTCAAAAACTGAGGGAAATACTTACGCTACTCTGCTGCATCATCCCTTCCTCTTCGGGGAAAACCAACACAAGCTCAAGACGTAGCAAGAAGGATTTCTGGCGCCGTTGCCGGGGAGGTTCACGCAAGTCAAGATTTGACTCCCAACAACGAGCCATTTCTGGCGAGGTTGCCGGGGAGTCTACGCAAAAAGTCAACATACCAAGTACCCATCACAATCCCTATCTCTCGCATTACATTATTTGCCATTTGCCTCTCGTTTTCCTCTCCCCCAATTCACCCTTGCCGTTTTATTCGCCCTCTCTCTCTCTATCCTCCCTCTCTATTTGCCTCCTTTTGCCCGCTTGCCTTTTTTCTCTGCTCATGTGTTAGATTGCTTGTTTGTCGCGATGGCTCAAGATAATACCAAATTGTGTGACTTCGCCAATACCAATAATAATGATTTCCTTAGCACTCTGATTGCTCCTATTACCGATGTTGAATCTTGTGAAATTAATACTGCTTTGCTGAATCTTGTTATGAAAGATCAATTCGCCGGCCTTCCTAGTGAAGATGTCGCTACTCATCTGAATAGCTTCGTTGATTTATGTGATATGCAAAAGAAAAAAGATGTCGATAATGATGTCGTTAAATTGAAGCTATTTCCTTTTTCTCTTAGAGATCATGCTAAAGCTTGGTTTTCGTCTTTGCCTAAGAATAGTATTGATTCATGGAACAAGTGCAAAGATGCTTTTATCTCTAACTATTTTCCTCCCGCTAAGATCATCTCTCTTAGAAATGATATTATGAATTTTAAGCAACTTGATCATGAACATGTTGCACAAGCTTGGGAGAGAATGAAATTAATGATACGTAATTGCCCTACTCATGGTTTGAATTTGTGGATGATCATACAAAAATTTTATGCCGGATTGAATTTTGCTTCTAGAAATCTTTTAGATTTGGTCGCGGGAGGCACTTTTATGGAAATCACTTTAGGAGATGCTACTAAACTCCTAGATAATATTATGGTTAATTATTCTCAATGGCATACTGAAAGATCTTCTAATAAAAAAGTGCATGCGATAGAAGAAATCAATGTTTTGAGTGGAAAGACGGATGAACTTATGAAATTATTTGCTACTAAGAGTGTTTCTTCTGATCCTAATGATATGCCTTTGTCTACTTTGATTGAGAATAACAATGAATCTATGGATGTGAATTTTGTTGGTAGGAATAATTTTGGTAACAACGCTTATAGAGGGAATTTTAATCCTAGGGCATATCCTAGTAATCCTTCTAATAATTATGGGAATCCCTACAACAACTCTTATGGTAATTATAATAAGATGCCCTCTAAATTTGAGACTAGTGTTAAAGAGTTTATGAATTCACAAAAGAATTTTAATGCTTTGCTTGAAGAGAAATTGCTTAAAGTTGATGATTTGGCTAGGAACGTTGATAGAATTCCTCTTGAGGTTGATTCTTTAAAGCTTAGATCTATTCCTCCTAAGCATGATATCAATGAGTCTCTCAAAGCCATGAGAATTTCCATTGACGAGTGCAAGGAAAGAACCGCTAGGATGCGTGCTTCCAAAGATGCCTTTATTAAAGTGTGTTCTTCCAATTCCTATGAAAATCAAGATGAAGATATAAAAGTTATTGATGTGTCCCCTATTAAATCTTTGTTTTGCAATATGAATCTTGATTAAACTGAATATGATCTTCCTTTACCTAGAAGGTGTTCTAAAAATTCGGAGTATTTAGATCTTAATGATGAAAGTGGGATTGAAAGAAATAAAAATCTAGATGTTGCTAAACCCACTATATTGGATTTCAATGAATTTAATTATGAAAGTTGCTCTTTAATTGATTGTATTTCCTTGTTGCAATCCGTGCTAAATTCTCCACATGCTTATAGTCAAAATAAAGCCTTCACCGAACATATTGTTGATGCCTTGATGCAATCTTATGAACAAAACTTGAGTTGAAAGTTTCTATACCTAGAAAACTCTATGATGAGTGGGAACCAACTATTAAAATTAAAATTATAGATCATGAGTTTTATGCTTTGTGTGATTTGGGTGCTAGTGTCTCTACTATTCCCAAGACTTTGTGTGATTTGCTAGATTTCCGTAGTTTTGATGATTGCTCTCTAAACTTGCATCTTGCGGATTTCACTATTAAGAAACCTATGGGAAGGATTAATGATGTTCTTATTGTTGCAAATAGAAATTATGTGCCCGTAGATTTCATTGTTCTTGATATAGATTGCAATCCTTCTTGCCCTATTATTCTTGGTAGACCTTTCCTTAGAACGGTTGGTGCGATTATTGATATGAAGGAAGGGAATATTAGATTTCAATTTCCATTAAAAAGGGCATGGAACACTTTCCTAGAAATAAAATAAAATTACCATATGAAACTATCATGAGAGCCACTTATGGATTGCCTACCAAAGATGGCAATACCTAGATCTATCCTCGCTTTTATGCCTAGCTAGGGGCGTTAAACGATAGCGCTTGTTGGGAGGCAACCCAATTTTATTTTTATTCCTTGATTTTTGATCCTGCTTAGTAATAAATAAATTATTTAGCCTCTGTTTTGGTTGTGTTTTTTGTGTTTAATTAGTATTTGTGCCAAGTAGAACCGTTGGGAAGACTTGGGAAAAGTCTTGTTGAACTTGCTGTAAAAACAGAAACTTTTGCGCTCACGGGAACTGCTGTAATTTTTATTTGAAGAGTTCTATTTAGTTAATTATTTTTTAAGATGATTAATAGATAAATTCCTCACGTCCAGCAATTTATTTTAGAATTTTTGGGGTTCCAGATCTTGCGCTAGCTACAGATTACTACAGACTGTTCTGTTTTTGACAGATTCTGTTTTTCGTGTGTTGTTTGCTTAGTTTGATGAATCTATGGTTAGTAAAATAGTTTATAATCCATAGAGAAGTTGGAATACAGTAGGTTTAAAACCAATATAAATAAAGAATGAGTTCATTACAGTACCTTGAAGTGGTCTTTTGTTTTCTTTCGCTAACGGAGCTCACGAGTTTTCTATTTTGAGTTTTGTGTTGTGAAGTTTTCAAGTTTTGGGTGAATTCTTTTGATGGATCATGGAACAAGGAGTGGCAAGAGCCTAAGCTTGGGGATTCCCATGGCACCCCCAAGATAATCCAAGGACACCAAAAATTCAAAGCTTGGGTATGCCCCAGGAGGCATCCCCTCTTTCGTCCACTTCCATCGGTAATTTACTTGGAGCTATATTTTTATTCACCAACATGATATGTGTTTTGCTTGGAGCGTCACAGTATTATTTGTGTCTTTGTGTCTTAGTATGCCACAATCATCCTTGCTGTACACACCTTTTGAGAGATCCATACATGAATAAAAATTTGATAGAATACTTTATGTGCTTCACTTATATCTTTTGAGCTAAGTAGTTTTGCTCTATGTGCTTCACTTATATCTTTTGAGCATTATAATTTTGCTCTATGTGCTTCACTTAGATCTTTTAGAGCACGGTGGTGGATTTGTTTTAAAGAAACTATTGATCTCTCATGCTTCACTTAAATTATTTTTAGAGTCTCTTAATAGCATGGTAATTTTCTTAATAATAATATGCTTGGTATTCAAGATTTGTGAAACTTTCTTTTGAGTGTGTTGAATACTAAGAAAAGATTGAAGCATGATAATTGTTTTGAGATATGGAGGTGATAATATTAAAAGTCATGCTAGTTGAGTATTTGTGAATTTAAAGAATACTTGTGTTAAAGTTTGTGATTCCCGTAGCATGCACGTATGGTGAACTGTTATGTGATGAAGTCGGGCATGAATTATTTATTGATTGTCTTCCTTATGAGTGGCGGTCGGGGACGAGCGACGGTCTTTTCCTACCAATCTATCCCCCTAGGAGAATGTGCGTAATACTTTGCTTTGGTAACTTCTAGATTTTTGCAATAAGTATATGAGTTCTTTATGACTAATGTTGAGTCCATGGATCATACGCACTCTCACCCTTCCACCTTTGCTAGCCTCTCTAATACCGCACAACTTTCGCCGGTATCATACACCTACCATATGCCTTCCTCAAAACAGCCACCATACCTACCTATTATGGCATTTCCATAGCCATTCCGAGATATATTGCCATGCAACTTTCCACCGTTCCGTTTATCATGACACACTCCATCATTGTCATATTGCATATCCCGGTACACCGCCGGAGGCATTCATATAGAGTCATATTTTGTTCTAAGTATTGAGTTGTAAGAAAAATAAAAGTGTGATGATCATCATTATTAGAGCATTGTCCCAGTGAGGAAAGAATGATGGAGACTATGATTCCCCCATAAGTCGGGATGAGACTCCGACGAAAAAAAAGAGGCCAAAGAAGCCCAAATAAAAAGAGGCCATAAAAAAGAGAAAAGGCCCAAATAAAAAATGAGAGAAAAAGAGAGAAGGAACAATGTTACTATCCTTTTACCACACTTGTGCTTCAAAGTAGCACCATGATCTTCATAGTAGAGAGTCTCTCATGTTATCACTTTCATATACTAGTGGGAATTTTTCATTATAGAACTTGGCTTGTATATTCCAATGATGGGCTTCCTCAAATTGTCTAGGTCTTCATGAACAAGCAAGTTGGATGCACACCCACTTAGTTTCTTTTTTGAGCTTTCATATACTTACAGCTCTAGTGCATCCGTTGCATGGCAATCCCTACTCACTCACATTGATATCTATTGATGGGCATCTCCATAGCCCGTTGATACGCTAGTTGATGTGAGACTATCTTCTCCTTTTTGTCTTGTCCACAACCACCATTCTATTCCACCTATAGTGCTATTTCTATGGCTCACGCTCATGTATTGCGTGAAGATTGAAAAAGTTTTGAAAAAGTTAGAGTATGAAACAATTGGTTGGCTTGTCATCAGGGTTGTGCATGATTTAAATACTTTGTGTGGTGAAGATAGAGCATAGCCAGACTATATGATTTTGTAGGGATAACTTTCTTTGGCCATGATATTTTGAGAATACATAATTGCTTTGTTAGTATGCTTGAAGTATTATTATTTTTATGTCAATATAAACCTTTGTATTGAATCTTTTGAATCTGAATATTCATATCACAATTAAGAAGATTTGCATTGAAATTATGCCAAGTAGCACTCTGCATCAAAAATTCTCTTTTTATCATTTACCTACTCGAGGACGAGCAGGAATTAAGCTTGGGGATGCCTGATACGTCTCCAATGTATCTATAATTTTTGATTGCTCCATGTTATATTATCTACTGTTTTGGACTATATTGGGCTTTATTTTCCACTTTTATATTATTTTTGGGACTAACCTATTAACCGGAGGCCCAGCCCAGAATCGATGTTTTTTTGCCTATTTCAGTGTTTTGGAGAAACAGAATATCAAATGGAGTGCAAATGGAATAAAATCTTCGGGAACGTGATTTTCTCACCGAACGTGATCCAGGAGACTGGGACCCTACTCCAAGGAGTCAAAGAGGAGGTCATGAGGGTGGGGGCGCCCCCCCCCAGGGCGCGCCCCCTGCCTCATGGGCCCCTCGATGCTCCACCGACATACTCCTTCCTCCTATATATACCTACGTACCCCCAAACGATCAGAACAGGAGCCAAAAACCTAATTCCACCGCCGCAACTTTCTGTATCCACGAGATCCTATCTTGGGGCATGTTCCGGAGCTCCGCCGGAAGAGGGCCGTCATCACGGAGGGCTTCTACATCATCATAGCCTCTCCGATGAAGTGTGAGTAGTTTACCTCAGACCTTCGGCTCCATAGTTAGTATCTAGATGGCTTCTTCTCTCTCTTTGAATCTCAATACAAAGTTCTCCCCCTCTCTTGTGGAGATCTATTCGATGTAATCTTCTTTTTGCGGTGTGTTTGTTGAGACCGATGAATTGTAGGTTTATGATCAAGTCTATCTATGAATAAGGTTATCTTTGCAAGTCTCTTCGAATTATCCGTTTGGTTTGGCCAACTAGATTGGTAGTTCTTGCCATGGGAGAAGTGCTTAGCTTTGGGTTCGATCTTGCAGTGTCCTTTCCCAGTGACAGAAGGGGCAGCAAGGCACGTATTGCATCTTTGCCATCGAGGATAACAAGATGGGGTTTATTTCATATTGCATGAATTTATCTCTCTACATCATGTCATCTTGCTTAAGGTGTTACTCTGTTTTTAACTTAATACTCTAGATGCATGCTTGGATAGCGGTCGATGAGTGGAGTAATAGTAGTAGATGCAGAATCGTTTCGGTGTACTTGTCACGGACGTGATGCCTATATACATGATCATGCCTAGATATTCTCATAACTATGCTCAATTCTGTCAATTGCTCAACAGTAATTTGTTCACCCACCGTAGAATACTTATGCTCTTGAGAGAAGCCACTAGTGAAACCTATGGCCCCCGGGTCTATTCTCATCATATCAATCTCCATCACTTTAATCTTGCTTTGCCTTTTACTTTGCTTTTACTTTTTACTTTGCATCTTTATACCAAAAATACCAAAAAATATTATATCTATTAGATCTCACTCTCGTAAGTGACCGTGAATGGATTGACAACCCCTAATCGCGTTGGTTGCGAGTAGCTATCGTTTTGTGCAGGTACGAGGGACTTGAGCGTGGCCTCCTACTGGATTGATACCTTGGTTCTCAAAAACTAAGGGAAATACTTACGCTACTCTGCTGCATCATCCCTTCCTCTTCGGGGAAAACCAACGCAAGCTCAAGATGTAGCAGTCGTACTGCAGCCTTGAGCCGGTTTGTCAGACGTTTGGGAGAAAAGGCAATCCCTCTGTATCAGATGATGAAAAAGACAGATCATTTCGTCTGGAGTGATGCTGCCAATGAAGCCTTTGAGAGTTTAAAGCAGCAGTTAGCTGAACCGCCTATCCTTGCTGCTCTTGTTGATAAAGAACCCTTGTTGTTATATGTGGCCACTAATGCCCGGGCTCTTAGTGTGGCTATTGTTGTTGAGCGCAAGGAGGCCGGAAAAGAGTATCTGGTTCAACGGCCGGTTTATTATATCAATGAGGTGCTTATTGAATCCAAGCAGAGGTACCCACATTGGCAGAAGCTGGTGTATTGAGTTTTCATAGCAAGCCGGAAGCTCAAGCACTCTTTTTAGGGTCATCCTATCACTGTGGTCAGTTCTGCCCCCTTGGGGGATACCATCCAAAACAGAGAAGCAACTGGTTGGATTGCCAAATGGGCTATTGAGCTTGGACCTCACGGGTTAAAATATACGCCTCACACAGCAATCAAATCCCAAGCACTTGTGGACATCATTAATGATTGGACAGAGTTGCGGGCACCGGAGGAAAAGCTAGATAACACTTATTGGACTATTCATTTTGATGGGTCCGGACAATTCGAAGGCTCGGGGGCTGGAGTCATATTAACTTCCCCACAAGGTGATAAGTTTTGTTATGTTCTCCGTTTAATGTTCCCTTGCACTAATAATGCAGCTGAATATGAGGCCTTGCTCCATGGTCTTCGGATGGCTAAGGAGATGAATTTAAGCCGGGTTAAATGCTTTGGTGACTCGGACCTGGTGGCTCAACAGGTGTCTGGCACTTGGGGTTCCAAGGATCCACTCATGGCGGCGTATCGACGAGAGGTGGACATAGTGGCTGGTCATTTCAAGGGTTATCAGGTTGACCATATAGACCGGCGAAAGAATGAAGCAGCAGACGCTTTAAGTCGTTTAGGCTCTCAACGTAAACTAGTGCCGCCCAATGTCTTCCTGGATGTGTTACATAATCCATCCGTCAAGATACCTATAGAAGAGGATTTGGCTGTTCCTGACCCAGAGGCTCAATTGGTGGCATCTCTTCATGTTATCCCAGATTGGACAGTCCCATACCTGGCGTACATGAACCGGGGCGAGTTACCGGACGATGAAACTTTGGCCCAGCAGATAATCCGACGATCCAAGTCAATGACCATCATCAATGGGGAGTTGCATCATTGCAGCATAAGAGGGGCGTTTCAGCATTGTGTGACTCCTTAAGAAGGCTGTGAGATCCACGAAGGAGATTGTGGTCACCACGCCGGTTCAAAATCCTTGGTAGCTAAGGCCTTTTGTCACGGCTTTTATTGGTTGACGGCTCATGCTGATGCTGAGGATTTGGTAAAGAGGTGTGACGGTTGTCAGAAGTTTGCACGCCACGCTCATGTTTCGGCTCAAGAATTAAGGATGATTCCAATCACTTGGCCGTTTGCAACTTGGGGGCTGGATATGGTTGGGCCCTTTAAGAGGTCCAAGGACAAGAAGACCCACCTGCTGGTGGCGGTTGATAAGTTTACCAAGTGGGTAGAGGAAGAGCCACTCAGTAAGTGTGATGCGGCCACGGCGGTTCAATTCATCAAAAAGATGATCTTCCGTTTTGGTTTTCCACACAGCATCATAACTAATAATGGTACTAATCTGTCCAAGGGTGCTATGGAAGAATTTTTTCAACTGAGCACATCCGGTTGGATGTATCATCAGTGGCTCACCCCCAATCTAATGGTCAAGCAGAGAGAGCCAATCAAGAGATTTTGATAGGCATCAAGCCTCGACTTATGGTTCCCTTAAAGAGGACGCCGGGCTGTTGGGTGGAGGAGTTATGTAACGCCCTCGATATGGCTATATCTCCCACGTGTCGAAGCACGACTTAGAGGCATAACCGCATTGAAAGCAATGTCGCAAGTGAGGTAATCTTCACACAACCCATGTAATACATAAGGGAAAGAGATACATAGTTGGCTTACAATCGCCAATTCACACAATTACATGAATAAAGCATTACATCATCCAGATACAATCAAGGTCCCACTACGGAACCAAAATAAAAGAAGACTACCCCAAATGCTACACAGATCCCTGATCGTCCCAACTGGGCTCCACTACTGATCAACTGGAAACGGAACAACATAACGAACACGGATCTTCAACTAGCTCATCCTTGAGCTCGGTAGCGTCACCTGTACAGTATCATCGGCACCTGCAAACTGGTTTTGGAAGTATCTGTGAGTCACGGGGACTCAGCAATCACACACCCTTGTGATCAAGACTATTTAAGATTATAGGTAGGGTAAAAGGTATGAGGTGGAGCTGCAGCAAGCGACTAGCATATATGGTGGCTAACATACGCAAATGAGAGCGACAAGAGAAGGCAAAGCACGGTCGAGAAACTATGATCAAGAAGTGATCCTAGAACAACCTACGTCAAGCATAACTCCAACACTATGTTCACTTCCTGGACTCCGCCGAGAAGAGACCACCACGGTTACACATGCGGTTGATGCATTTTAATTAAGTTAAGTTTCAGGTTTTCTACAACCGGACATTAACAAATTCCCATCTGCCCATAACCGCGGGCACGGCTTTCGAAAGTTCAAATCCCTGCAAGGGTGTCCCAACTTAGCCCATCACAAGCTCTCACGGTCAACGAAGGACATTCCTTCTCCCAAGACAATCCGATCAGACCCGGCATCCCAGTTACAAGACATCCTCGACAATGGTAAAACAAGTCTAGCAACACCGCCCGAATGTGCCGACAAATCCTCATAGGAGCTGCACATATCTCGTTCTCAGGGCACACTCAGATGAGCGCTCCGTACAACTAAAACCAAACCTCGAGTTTCCCCAAGGGGGCGCTGCACAGGGCTCTAGTTTGGACCAACACTCAGAGGAGCACTGGCCCGGGGGGTAAAAATAATGATGACCCTCGGGAGCGCGACTCCCAAGGGAAAAGAGGCTAGGTGGCGAATGGTAAAACCAATGTTGGGCATTGCTGGAGGAGTTTTATTCAAGGCGAACTGTCAAGGGGTTCCCATTATAACCCAACCGTGTAAGGAACGCAAAATCCGGGAACATAACACCGATATGACGGAAACTAGGGCGGCAAGAGTGGAACAAAACACCAGGCATAAGGCCGAGCCTTCCACCCTTTACCAAGTATATAGATGCATTATTTAAATAAGAGATATTGTGATATCCCAACAAAATATCCATGTTCCAACAAGGAACAAACTCCAATCTTCACCTGCAACTAACAACGCTATAAGAGGGGCTGAGCAAAGCGGTAACATAGACAAACAGCGGTTTGCTAGGACAAGGTGGGTTAGAGGCTTGGCTTAGCAATATGGGAGGCATGATAAGCAAGTGGTAGGTATCGCAGCATAGGCAGCAAAATAGCGAGCAACTAGCAGGCAAAGATAGAAGTGATTTCGAGGGCATGGTCATCTTGCCTGAAATCCCGCAAGGAAGAAGAACGAGTCCATGAAGAAAACAAATGGATGTAGTCGAACGGGTCCTCACAAACGCGACGCTATCGGAACCAACCCGAAGAAGCAACACCGGAAAGAAGCACACAACATAGTAAACAACCAACACATGAACATGGCATGATATGCGGGATGCGGTATGTGATGCATATGCATGATTTGCAAAGGAATGATTGAACCTGGCCTCAACTTGGAAAACCAAGAGTGCCACTAGAAAGAAGAGTTGATTCCGGTTGAAATCGATATAAAGATCACCGGAATCGGATGCACGGTTTGGAAATGACAAGCAAAAGAAATATCGCACCGGTCTGCGATTAACAGCAAGTGGCCATCTAAATGCATCAAGATAAATAATCTACTGCACTCAAACATGACAACAAAATACATGGCAGGGATCCACTCAAGATGCTTGACAAAATATGAACACTGAGCTACGGCTAATTCACTCATTAACAGGTTCAAACAAGCATGGCAAAAGTGCAAAAGATAACAGGTTTCAGACTTAGTGAAATTAACAGCAAGTCAGGAATTTATCATCAGGAAGCAATCTTTAGAGCATGATAACTACATGCTACAGGAATATATCATGGCAAAGTAAGGCATGGCATGAAGCTACTCAAAGCATATAACAAAAGTCCCTTAGTGACCATGAGCCAAAAGGGATCAGAAAATACAATTGCAAGCATGTGAACATAGCAAAAACATAAACAGATTCAGACTTAGTGAAAAACTGGAGCATGGCAAAACAGATAACGAGTAGGCATGTTTACGAGCTCGATGCACTCACTACGAGGCATTACATGACAAACTAAGCATACACCCAGCAAATAGACATGGCATAGAAGCTAGACATGGCAAGAACATCATCATAGCATGCATGGATCAACAACAACAAGCTTGGCAAAATTGCTAAATATGTTAACAATCTGCCAGGAACATTTTATAGCAAAAGTAGAGCTCGATTGACTCAAGCTAGGGTGCTACATAATTGCAAACAAAGACATGGATGGATAGAGCACCACAATATCTACAAAACATCCTTACTGGCCATGCTCAAAAGAGGCACGGATCACTAGGAAACAACATGAACATATGGCATAAAAATGATGACAGGGCAAGGACTTAGTGAAATTCTAAGTCCCTGAAATCAACATCATTGAGTAAGCTACTTTGCATGCTTGTGCTAGTCACCACAAAGATCACAAAAATACATGGCATTCACCCCTGTAAAGATGGCATGGCATTCTTCAAAACACATGTAGAGCTCAGGATCATAGCATGCACACATTAATCATGGCAAAAATGACAAAAGTGCATTTGCTGAAACAGATCTGAAACTTTCCTCACATAGCCCTCTTCCAACATCATTTCGGGCATCAAGATGAGCTCAAAAGAAAATGATGCAATGAGATGAAATGATGTACTCGTCGAGACGAACATTTTGATATGCTACACGCATGAATCGGAGCCACGAATGATGAGATATGATGCTATGAACAGGGGCATATGACATGAGAGAAAAAGGACTTAGACGAAAAATATACCTTGCAGATCTGGATCTAGGGTAGCGGGGCACGCATCCTGAGGTCAACTCTGGCGAGGGAGGCCTTCTCCAGCGAGGGAGGCCTACGGAGGAGGTTGGCGAGGAGCGAATCCGGCCCGGACCTCGCCGGATCCGGGCGGGGAGGCACGCTCCGGCCGGTGGCGACGGGCGGCGCTTCAAACGGCGGGCGGCGGTGCACGGTCATCGACGGGCGGCGGGGCGGCACACGGTGTCGAGGCGGACGACGGCGGGGAATGGGGAGGCACGGTGGCGCGCGGGGCACCATGCGGTCCAGGCGGCGGCGGCGTTCGGCCCGGGTGCGGCCCGGGGCGGGCCGGCCTCGGGCCCCGGCGGGCCGGCGGCGGGGAGGAGAGAGGAGGGCCGGCGCGGTGAGGTGGCATGCAAAGATTGGCTAGGACGGCGGCGACGCTAAGGTGGCAGCCTGTGATTGGCCGGGGTGAGGTGGCTGGAGGCGGTGGACACGTCCGGCGGCGGGACGGACATGTCCGGCTGCGGGAGGAGGAAGATGGCTAGGGTTTCATCCGCAAATTTTTGACGAGGTGCACATATATATAGGTAGAGGGAGCTAGGAGAGTCCAAATGAGGTGCGGTTTTCGGCCACACGATCGTGATCGAACGCTCTAGATGATGGAGAGGGTTTAGGTGGGTTTTGGGCCACTTTGGAGGGGTGTTTGGCTGCAACACACACGAGGCCTTTTCGGTCCCTCGGTTAACCATTGGAGTATCAAACGAAGTCTAAATGGCACGAAACTTGACAGGCGGTCTACCGGTAGTGAACCAAGGCCGCATGACAAGTCTCGGTCCCATCCGAAAAAGTTTAACACCCGCACACGAAAAGAGGTAGAAAGGGACACCGGATGACATAGAAGCGCTGGATTGCAAAACGGACAACGGGGAAAATGCTCGGATGCATGAGGCGAACATGTATGCAAATGAAATGCACATGATGACATGATATGAAATGCATGACACGCAAGCAATGACAAGGCAACAACATCGAATAACTAGAAGACACCTGGCACATCGGTCTCGGGGCGTTACAAGTTACCTTCCGTGTTATGGAGTATCAACACCACACCAAACAGATCTACGGGTTACACGCCCTTCTTCATGGTTTACGGAGCAGAGGCGGTTCTCCCTAGTGACATCCGTCATGACTCGCCCTGTGTGGCGGCTTATGTTGACGCTGATAACGAGAAAGCACGTCAGGACTCACTGGATCTGTTAGATGAGCAGCATGATCTCGCAGCGGCACGTTCGGTGATTTATCAACAAGATCTACGATGTTATCACAGCCGTCGGGTTAAGACTAAAACCTTTCAAGAAGGCGATCTAGTGCTCCGGCTCATCCAGGATCAGGCTGATATGCACAAGTTGTCCCCACCATGGGAAGGACCTTTTGTGGTCAGCAAAAATCTTCATAACGGTTCATACTACCTTATCGATGTTCGAGAGCACAAAGACTCACGTAAATCAGAGGAGGAGACCCAACGGCCGTGGAATATAGCTCATCTTCGGCCTTACTATACTTGAGCCATAGGCTCTTCTCATGTACATAATTATGACAATGTATATATTATGATCAATATAATAAACTGGAGCCTCAGCTCAAGCGGGGTCTCTGTTGTTTTTTACATCATGTGTGCTTACATGGGGGCTTCTATTTATAAAGCGGAGTTCTATTGATCCGGCTGATAAAGCCACGCATACCAAAGGAAATCACTAGGGGGTTTGGTCGTATTCGAACCATAGGTACACCTCTTGATCGACTTAAGGCCAAAAGGGAAATCACTAGGGGGCTTGGTCGTATTCGAACAATAGCTACACCTCTTGATCGGCTTACGGCCAAAAGGAAATTATGTGGGGCCAAAGAGAGTGTTGCAATAGCATAGCTCAAACATAGGCACCCACCGAGCACATCTCAAATGTTGCTTGGGGGCTCTTTGCTTCTCAAAGAACAAAAAGCTTGCACCCTTGCAATAGGCTATCAAGCCAGGCTTGGAAGCCAGGTGTATTGACCTAAACCCCCGGGTTATCCTTCCTTTTTAAGTAAGCCACTCCATTCAGGTAAACCTGGTGTCAGTGTCAAAACCGGCGGATCTCTGGGAGGGGGTCCCGAACTGTGCGTCTAAGGCGGATGGTAACAGGAGGAAGGGGACACGATGTTTTACCCAGGTTCGGGCCCTCTTGATGGAGGTAAAACCCTACGTCCTGCTTGATTAATATTGATGATATGGGTAGTACAAGAGTAGATCTACCACGAGATTAGAAAGGCTAAACCCTAGAAGCTATCCTATGGTATGATTGTATGTTATGGTTGTTGTCCTACGGACTAAAACCCTTCGGTTTATATAGACACCGGAGAGGGTTAGGGTTACACAAGGTCGGTTACAAAGGAGGAGATATCCATATCCATACTGCCTAGCTTGCGTTCCACGCCAAGTAGAGTCCCATCCGGACACGAGATGAAGTCTTCAATCTTGTATCTTCATAGTCTAACAGTCCGACCAATGGAGATAATCCGGCTGTCCGAAGACCCCCTAATCTAGGGCTCCCTCAGTAGCCCCTGAACCAGGCTTCAATGACGATGAGTCTGGCGCGCAGTATTGTCTTCGGCATTGCAAGGAGGGTTCCTTCTCTGAATACATCACAGAAGAATTTGAATATGAGGATAGTGTCCGACCCTGCAAAATAAGTTCCACATTCCACCGTAGAGAGAATATTTTCGCAGATCTAATTTGCTAGCTTGTTTTGGCAGCACGACGTTATGTCATGGCCTGGTGATTATTCGAAACGTTTCTTTTAACCAGCTCCACACATAACGCGAGGCGGTTTCTTGACACGTCTTGCCGAAGCAGAGATCGTGTTCCCTCAATTACGGGATTCTCATTAATGCGGTCGTGGGTAACCCAACCGTGTCTAGGACTCCTAGATTATAGGCAAGTCCTAAACGGCTACGGAGAGGACGCTTGATATTCACCCTCTTTATAAAGGGACAAGGTTTTCGCTTTTTCCCCTCGTGCTCAATCGAACCCTTCCCCCGCCTCGAGTTCTAACACCGAAAACCCAGGTTAGGTGCTCCGGATCTTCAATCATGTCCGGATCCAGCCTTCAAGGCCGATGGATGCCCTCCTCCGTTACGGAAGAGGACATTAAGAAGTTGAGGGAGGCTAGATACCTGACCGCTGAGGTTTCGCATCGGTTGCCTACTCGAGGGCAGATCGTTCCTACTCCCGAGCCCAACAAGAACGTCGTGTTCGTATCCCACTTCCTCCGAGGTCTAGGCCTCACTCTAGATCCCTTTGTCAGGGGTTCGAAAGGTTCCTTTCTAGAGGTGTCTGAATTATGGCAACGGGAGTGGTTTTACGTCACAACTCCCAGAAGTGCCAAGTGGGCGGCTGCCCCCGCTTTCCGCTCAGGCCCCCCACCACAACTAATGTCATGGATTAGCAGAGGTCTGAGCTAGGGCCCAGCCAAGGACGTGCCTATACTGCAAAGCCGCATCCGAGATCTCTTCGAGGGAGATTTTAATTTGGTTGTGGTAATACAAGTTATGCTGGTTCGTCAAGTCCAGGCTTGCAAACGTCTGCCCCTTCGCTTGTGGGAGTTCAACCCAGAGGGACCACGTGCCATTCAAAGTTTCCTTGGCCTGACGCACGAGGAGATGTACAAGTCATTCTTCAGACCTCAAGTAGAGTGTCCGAATATTACCGAGGACGTGGGCCTGAGCAGTAACCGCGCCACCGAACAATTAAGAAACCCTCTGGCCGAACACACTGTCTTTTATTCGTCACGAAGTTATTTCTGAGAATTCGCTTTTCGACCAGGACTGGCTAACAAAGGCGAAGATGATCCGGTGTTTGGCCCCCCTCCCTGAGGGTTTGGAAAATCCGGTATTGGAAAAGATGGTCGAGGTCGCACCTTGCCCGGAGCCCTCGAAGGAAAATACGGGGGGGGGCATAATACGGGCCGACGCGAGCCCCCATCGCTGCCCGTTCCAACCGAGGGAATGAGCGTCTCCATGAAGGAGGATAACCGGGGGAGGAAAAGGACTGCTTCCGAGCATCCGGAAGCCGAAGCCTCCAAACGGGAGAAGAAGTCTCCCACAGAGGGTCCTGCCTCGGGGGGTGCTTTTGCCGCACAAAGTCCACGGGGGGATCAGCCCTCCAACGAGTCATAAGTGATCCAAAATACTTTAATAGTAAAGGTATGCTATCTTTTTCTGAGAAAATAACCACCGCATATATCTTGCAGTTCGGGCCTTAGCCCCTCTTAGCTGAGCTCGTCTTCGGGGGATCTTCTTCCAGAGATGATGGAGAGCGAAACGCCTCCCCCAAACTCCTCCGCTCAAGAAGCGGGCGACCCCGAAGAGTCGTCACGGAGGGCCTCTCCGGATCCGGTGAGGCCAGAAGATAATCATAGACCCCCGGAGTCCCCAGTGTCCGGCTCCCGATGAGAGCAGACAAAAGAGTCTGGCACCGTCTGGTGTGCGGTCGGACGTTCTGAGGGAGTTGGTGGGGCGAGCGGCCATCTCAGAAGAACACTGTACGCTGATGGATACGGTGATGGAGAGAGTTTCGTCCGTCGAAAGCGGATTACATGAAGCCTTTATGAGTCTACTGACAGGCTTTGAGGTACGTGAGATAATATGTGATAGTACTGCACATGTTAGGTGTGCCCTGTGTAGATAGTAGCCCCTGAGACTCTGGTTGTCGTCGAGAACGGCGGCGAATAGAGGATCATATTCCCAGGCAATAACCAGACTGCCCCTATGTGCAGGAGGTGGAAGCTCCGGTGGCTAGCCGGACTAGTGAGTTTGCCAAATTAAAACGGCAACTGGATGCGGCAGACACCGACATCGAGCTTGTTAACAAGAGGCTTGACGAGGCACAGGGTAAGTGTTATTATCTGGTGAACGCCACATAGTAAGAGCAGTATGACGCCAGTATCTTTAATATGTTGTGACTGCAGATGGAGCTGCCACCGTGGAAGCCTTGCGGGCAGAACTTGCCCGAGCCAAGGAACAAGCGAGGATTAGTAATGCGGTTGCTTTGAAGGCGGCGGAAGAGTTGAAGGCCGAGAAGGCCGCACATTGCAAGAGCCAAGAGAAGATGGCCAAGATGGCCATAGAATTAAAAGACACTGCCGACCATTGCCGGTTCCTTGAAAAAGAAACCGAGCGAAGGCAGCGGACCTTGAGAAGGCCACGACGGCGGACAACGACACCCATTCTGCTATGAGAGCGAAGAAGGAGGAGCTGCGGGAAGCCGGGGATATTGCGGCTGGGAAACCCTTCATGTTATGGAGGAAGTTCGGAGATCCACGGTATGCCCCTCTGGATCGGCTTTGGAGTTCGGCAGATGCGTATATGGATTTGGCGGCGAGCGCTGTCGATGCGGCCAAGTAATTCCAAGGTCAGACAGATCATGAAGTGGACAAGCTATTTTGGTCGCAATTCCACGTTCCAGAGTGTCCGCTTTCATTGACTAACCAGCTAGCCGAATGGGCCAAACTGAATAGGTTGTCCGGACTCGCCATGAGGTCTGTTGTGGATCAGCTATGGCCAAAAAAGCCAAAGCCGAACAGCTATTTCTGCTTAGTGCAGCAGTTCCTTGGTGCAGTGCCGCGCATTAATGCGATGAAGAGGTCGGCGTGCATAGAAGGCTCGTGGATGGCCCTTGCCCGTGTTAAAGCATACTGGGCGGAGATGGACGCTACCACTGTTGCAGCGGAGGGTTCGGCCATAGGCCGAGTGGCTGCTGAGCATTATTTCGAGGAGGTTCTCGAGGGTGCTCGTTTGATAGAGGCCCAGTGCTCGAAGAATATTATGTTTGAGTGATATGTATTCTCATTGTAAACACAATGCTTTTATGAAGTTTTATAAGGCTATGCTTATACTTTTGCCTGAAAGTAGTATGATGCCTCCTGTGCGGCCGTTTATGTATACATGTGTATAACCTGAAAGATTGCAGCCGTCGGCTTCAACCCCCACGCATATAATGCAGAGGTGCTCGCGAAAAATGCGTGTTCACACTTAACCCAACGTCTTGGTCCTATTAAGGAGGTGATAGCGTAGCGAACGAGGCAACCGGACTATAATGCTTGAACACTTTCACTTAGCCATAGGAGTTTGACAGTGGGGCTACTAGATAGCCCCTGGTGGCTCCGCACTCTCCCGATCGCGGGGTGCGTACATGCCTGGCCGGAAAACGGCCCTTCGTTAAGGCGGAGGAATTCTAACATTCCGATAGGTCATCGAGTGGTTGACTAGTCTCACGCTATATCATGACAGTCAGTTTTCGGCTTTCTCTACTGAGGTGCTCGTCCGGATGAACCAGGGCACAATCGCAGTAGTTCTCCTGGTGCTACCTTAGCCGATAAAGCGGAACGTAAGGCACCAAAACACAGGAGCCAGGCAAAACCAACATTTGACCAAAGACAATGATTCGGAGCTGATGCATATAAGGCCAAACTCGCGACGCCGAACACTCCCTAAGGTATTCGGTCTTTATGGTATAAACCAGGCCTAAATAGTGCCCTTTGTAAGAAGCCCCTTGTGTCCAGGTAAGTGCATTATTCTGACGTGGCCACATGCCAAGACGTCAGCATCCTTCTCAACTGTGCTAAGAATTCGGTGGATGTGTATCAACAAGAGACAGTAAAAAAGGTTTACGCAGGGTCTTAATCTAAAAAGAATCCTTGGAGCGGGTCCCTGCTGCACGTCTGCGCATGTGTCTCTGCTGTGCCGTATCCTAGACGGGTGTAGCACGATGATCATATGTAAAAGAGAGGAACTTAGGTGAAAAAGTTATCGTGCACAAAGATAGTTTTTAAAGAAACCATGTTGTCTACGCGTGTTGAGCCCCTTGTATTTGTAATAGGGGTGTGACCATTGATCCTGTATGAATTACATATAGCTGCGCCGGACTCGTCTAACCGTGTCCGAGGTCTTGATGACCTGTTAAATGCTTTTGTTGGTGAGGCCGTTTTTAGTGTGCGGCTGCCAAGGCAGCCGCACTCTCTTCGGCGCGCAAAGATTGCTTAATACTTCTGTTCGTTGTAATGATGCCGCGTGGGCCGGGCATCTTGACTGTGAGGGAGGCGTAGTGCGGTATTGCATTAAAGCGAGCGAAAGCTTCGCGTCCGAGTAGTGCTTGATAGCCACTTTGGAACGGAGCGATGTGGAAGGTTAAATGTTCGCTACGAAAGTTATCGGGGAAGCCAAATATAACCTTTAGTAGCAAGGAGCCCGTGCAATGAGCCCCGGGGCCTGGCGTTACTCCTTTAAAGGTAGTATTGCTATGGAAAATTTTTGTTGGGTCTATCCCCATTTCGCGGATTGTATCCTGGTATATCAGGTTTAGACTGCTGCCGCCGTCCATCAGGACTCGTGTGAAGTGGTGCCCGTCAATTATTGGGTCTAATACCAGGGCAGCCCATCCTGCACGCCGGATACTTGCTGAGTAATCACGATGGTCGAAAGTGATCGGTTGAGACGACCAGTGGCAGGACTCCGCGGTGATAGGCCCTTGGGCATATTTTTCTGGGAGTGCCATTTTGTTTCTTCCCTTGATCATGTGTAACACGTTTACTGTTTTGACTTCTGGTGGAAATTTCTTTTGTTCCCCAGTGTCTTGCTTGAGAGGCTCATCCTTGTCTTCGCTTGGTGTGTCCTCCCCCTTGTGTACGATGTTGAGCTTGCCGGACTGCTTGAAGACCCAACATTCTCTATGGGTATGATTAGCGGGTTTACCAGGGGTGCTATGGATCTGACATATTTGGTCCAGAATTTTGTTTAGGCTGGACAGTTTGTCTCTGGCGCCTTTAGAGGGCGGCTTTTGCTGACCTGGCCGAGAGCTTTTGAATCCGGCGTTTACTGCCATGCTCTTCGTGTTGTCTTCTTTATTCCGGCGTTTGTTATTGCTGTTGTGCCATCATTTCCTATTTCCATCTCTAACTTCGGATGTACTGGGGTCGCTGGTGCTGCATCTGGCTAGCCAGCTATCCTCGCCCGTGCAAAAGCGGGTCATGAGGCTTGTTAATGCTGCCATTGTTCTCGGCTTTTCTTGGCCGAGGTTTCTGGCAAGCCATTCATCACGGACGCTATGCTTAAACGCTGCCAAGGCTTGGGCATCCAGACAGTCGACAATTTGGTTCTTTTTAGTAAGAAACATGTTCCAAAGCTTTCGGGCTGACTATCCGGGCTGTTGAGTTATATGACTCAAATCATCCGCATCCGGAGGTCGGACATAAGTCCCTTGAAAATTTGCCCGAAAGGCATCTTCGAGCTCTTCCCAACTTCCAATGGAGCTTTCGGGGGAGGCTCTTAAGCCAGTGCCAAGCTGGCCCTTTGAGTTTGAGGGGTAAATACTTAATGGCATGGAGATCAGCTCCCCGAGCCATGTGGATATGGAGGATATAGTCCTCAATCCAGACCCCAGGGTCTGTTGTTCCATCGTATGCCTCTATGTTTACGGGTTTGAATCCCTCTGGAAATTCATGGTCCAGCACCTCATCGGTGAAACATAGGGGGTGTGCGGCACCCCGGTATCTGGGTGTACCGCGTTGTTCGGATGTTTGTTGTGTTGCATCGTATGTTGGAGCACGCTTGCGTGGTCCATAGATGGATCTGGTTTCGCCCTCCTTTTGATGCGAGCCCTCGTGTAGACCGCGTATTGGTTTATGTGCGGCGTTGCTTGCCGCTTTATGTTGGTCGTGAGGTCGTCTATCCGGCCAGATGGCCGTTTTAATTTTTGGTTGTGGGGGGTCTGAGGCCTCCTCATCGAATTTAGGTAGCAACTTCCGCTTTGGGTAGCTCTTGGTGGGGCGATTGCCGCCGTACTTCGCTGCTGTGTTGAGTACTTTACTCCATCTGATTTGGAGTGTGTCCTGTGCAGCCTTGAGCCTATGCTTCTACTTTTTCAGGCTCCTCGCGGTGGCAACAAGCCTTTGACGGGCATTCTGCTGCTCCGGGTGCCTGTCCAGCGTTATGTCGTCCGGACTATTATCTTTGACAGAATTAGTTTGTTCGGTTTGATTCTTCGTATTGCCGTAGTCCGGCAGTGGTTCGCCCTGCTCCAACGCTGGGTCTGTATGATCGTTATTTCTGCCGAGGCGGGATTTGCGGTGGTGCTTGCGCCGCCGCTTTGACTGCTTCTCGAGGGAACAAGCCTTCGGTGCGTCCTTCCGTTCCTCGTCGTCGTCTTCTTTTGGTGTGTCCACCATGTATACGTCATATGATGAGGTGGACGTCCAGCGCCCTGTGGGCGGTGGTTCCTCTTCACCTCCCGCATCGTCGTCCATACCGTCGATGTCTTCGGAGTCGAAGTCGGGCATGTCGGTTGAGTCATCGACAGTGGCTATTAAGTGGGTGGTGAATGGGCGTCGAATTTCTTCATCGTCCGCGTCCCAATCCTGTTGGTCATAATCCGGCCAGGGCTCTCCTGACAAAGAGAGAGACCTTAGTGAATTCAGAATGTCACCGAAGGGCGAGTGCTAAAAGATATCCACGGCGGTGAATTCCATGATCGGCGCCCAATCGGATTCGATTGGCAGGGGCGCGGGCGGTTCGGAGTCAAAAAAAGAGTCCGGCACCTTGGAGTCACGGGCTGCGCAGAGGATTATGCTGATGTTCGGCTCGATCGCCGTTGAGACTGCAGCCCCTGAGGCGGTGTCTAACCACCCGTCCTCGATTGGCGCAGTTGGCTCCGAGCTAAAGGTCAGAGCTGATGCGGGCGCAGCCTCTGGGGTACTGTTCGGCGGCAGAGCTAGGTCATACCCATCGCGACAGTGCGACACACCCGGCTGTGGCTCGAATCTGTCGAAGATCAAGTCTCCGCGGATGTCGGCCGTGTAGTTCAAACTTCCAAATCTGACCTGATGGCCAGGGGCGTAGCTTTCAATCTACTCCAGATGGCCAAGCGAATTAGCCCGCAGTGCAAAGCCGCCGAATACGAAGATCTGTCCGGGGAGAAAAGTCTCACCCTGGACCGCATTGCTATCGATGATAGTAGGAGCCATCAAACCTAACGGCGACGACACAGCGGAACTCTCAATGAAAGCACCAATGTCAGTGTCAAAACCGGCGGATCTCGGGTAGGGGGTCCCGAACTGTGCGTCTAAGGCAGATGGTAACAGGAGGCAGGGGACACGATGTTTTACCCAGGTTCGGGCCCTCTTGATGGAGGTAAAACCCTACGTCCTGCTTGATCAATATTGATGATATGGGTAGTACAAGAGTAGATCTACCACGAGATCAGAAAGGCTAAACCCTAGAAGCTAGCCTATGGTATGATTGTATGTTATGGTTGTTGTTCTACAGACTAAAACCCTTCGGTTTATATAGACACCGGAGAGGGTTAGGGTTACACAAGGTCGGTTACAAAGGAGGAGATATCCATATCCATACTGCATAGCTTGCCTTCCACGCCAAGTAGAGTCCCATCCGGACACGAGACGAAGTCTTCAATCTTGTATCTTCATAGTCTAACAGTCCGGCCAATGGAGATAGTCCGGCTGTCCAGAGACCCCCTAATCCAGGACTCTCTCACCTAGTATGACCCGCCAAACGTTTGACAAGTAAATCTCATAGACCCTAAACTTGTCAAAGTTAAAAGACGATTGGTTAATGATTGAGGTCCATCTTAAAAGGATATGAAAAATGGTTTAACTCAGTGGCCCGGCAGCCCATGAGAAGCCTCGATTTAGTGCCTGGCAGCCCATGAAAAGCCTTGCATGTTTTCTTTGTGTTTTTATTTGATAATTTTTTTCTCATCTGGTGAGATTTATAATATTTTATGATAAACCGGCGTTTGTTGAACTGGGTCGGCTTTCACCAATAAGTTGTAAGTACATGATCAGTTATAATCCAGTGTTTTATTGACCCGGTCTGGTTTTGACTATAAGTCACCAGTATTATATATGGATACATCGGTGTTTATCATAGCCTGGTACGGTTTTATCATAAACCGGCAAAACATGGAAGGAGTTATCAATACTTGGGATTGGGGTTATAGCCCTAACTATACAAAAGTTGGTCAACCAACAGAGTGATTCAATATCACAGGTATCATTTCTTTTGTCTTTGATTATTTTCAAAGTACAGCCTTGGTTATAAACCCCGGCTACATATTTGGGCATCATGACCCATCCAACAGTAAACCGCTAGGACACTGTCAAACTTATTGTATGCAGGAATAATTTGAATAAACACAGCTACGGGTTATGAAACATAATATCTCCTAAAGCATGGTGGATTCACAGTATCTGGCAAAATAAGTATGCACGATGGCATAGCAGACCAAGTGTTTTCAACTAGCCTATTACAAGGCGTTTTAATGCCCAAAAGAATAATTGTTTTCGGCAAGTGTGGCAGTGCGCAGAACGCTAAACCGGCCTCCGGATCATGACTCATCACCAGGCTGAGTTGACGGTTGTGGATCGTCCTGTGCTGGTGCATCTTCCTCCTCTCTACCTAGTGGCTGGAAGTCAATGGTTGCCCAATCGATTATAGTTAAGGCTTGGAACACAGCTTCATCACTTATAAGGTTTGAGGGATCAACATCAGGGGCATAGGTGTGCTTACGCATTGGCGGAATAAGATCTTCTACATCATGTGTTGGCGCATGATATCTTTTCTGATCAGAATCATAAACCGGCTGATAGTGAGAGAGATCCGTTTCTTCAGCCAATTTGCTCGCTATGGGGCGCATTTCCCTTGTCAACCTTCGAAGATCATCGTTGTTAATTTTTGAGCCGTCCTCCTTTACACCAGGATAACCATTGCCTATATTCGACGGTTCAAGATCCGGTATCCATGCCTTTGCCCGGATTAGCGCGGACAGCGCACCTGACCTTGCAGCTGATCTTCTTAGTTCATCCAACCGGGCGGGCACCATTGGCAGCTTCTCAATGGTTTCCTTTATCAAGGTTGAAGGCAGTTTGTTATGTGCAGTGGTGCAAATGGCCCGTTGGGCTCCGAAATATAACTGTTCTATCAGTGTATAGGAAGCCTTCACCTTCATCCGCATGTCAGAGCCCAGATGGATAATGCGAGTTCCTGTGTCATTTCAAGCATCAGTAAATCGGCAACCGATGAGATAATATATATTGAAAAGCTTCAGGTGAGGTACTTACCAAAAACAGCAGAGGTCATGGCATTGATCTGCCGCTTTAGACCGGTCAGCTCTTCGACCACCGGTTTAAGAGCTGCCTCTGCATCTTCGGCTCTCTTTTGTAAATCGGCTTTCTCTATGCCCCAGTCTTCCTGTTGCTTCTTCAAAGTTTCCTTCAGCTTCTCCATGGCTGCTAAGGCACTGGTCAATTCTTCTTTGGCTTTGGAGGTTTCTGCTTGCCGGGTTTTGATATTTTCTTGAAGGTCAGCGGTTTGGGCTTCCTTTTTGCTCAGCCCAGCCTATAAGAGAAATACATATTATGAGGTGGCAGTGAAATTTGGAAGTCCCGAGCACATAACAAGTTATACACTTGGCACTTGGGGGCTAATGCCTATTTGCTTGATTATCAGAATTTTTTTAACAAGTCCCAAGCACAATACAAGTATTATTCTTGACACTTGGGGGCTAATGTACGTTTTCTCAAAGTAACATTGGTTAAAGTCCCGGTTCATCTTGGAAAGATAAACCGGCACTTGGGGACTACACTAAAAAAGTTTCAACATCACAAGGTTAAAAGTACCGGTTCATCCTAAAAACATAAACCGGCCCTGGAAGATAAGCATGCAGAGTTGCGATATTGCAAAGTCCCGGTTTAGATTGACATCATAAATCGGCCCTTGGGGCTACTGGAGTTGGTACTAGAACTTGGACATAAAAGAGAAACATTTATGAAGTTACCTCATATTGCTCCTTCATCAGATTTACTAAACCGGTTTCGTAGTCATGGTTTGTGTATAGATGGTTTAAGAAACCAGAATGAAGTTCTTGGGCGTTGAGGTGGGCGTAGCTTGACAAGTTTGTGCTCCACTTGCCTTTGCCCATAGCAGAGAGTTCCTCCTTGGCACTATGCTTTGATAATGCAACAGGATTGCCAGGGGTGGTGTGGCCAACACCATTAATTATAACATCATCTTCCTTCTCACCAGCAGCCTTTACTGGAGTTGACGATTCATCAGCAGCCTTAGCTGGACTTGACAGTTTACCATCAGTTGGGACTGGGCTTGCCGGTTTATCAATATGACCTGTTGCATCAACTTCTACTGGTTCAACAAAATCATGGTCTTGAGGGCATGGATCATCAAGCATGGCATCAACATTGGTTCTTTCTAGTTCGGGAGTTCTCTCCGGTTCAACAACCATATGGTCGTCAAACGGTTTATCTACACGAGCCTTCTTGATGGGTCTGGCCTTGGCTCTGAAAGAAAAGTATATAAAGGTCAGTATAACACGTAAATATAAAGCGTCAAAAGGAGTAAGTTTAAAGTGTTTACCCAGGGACAGTCTTAAGAGGAGGGAGTTGTGTGGCCGTTGACTCGCCAGATGATGAAAGAGGCATTCCCTGATAATTTGAATCGGATGGATTAAGAGGCTGACGAAAATAACCCGCCTTGGGATAAGAAGTATCGGAAGTGTTTGAGACCTCAGATTGACGCTTCCAAACCGGCGTGTTCGGTAAACCGGCCGAAGTGACTACTTGGCCACTGTGCCGGGTTGTGCGGCGAGCTTCGTGTTGCTGCTTCTTCAAAAGAAAGTTTGGGTCCAAGTGAGCTAGGGGGTGAGAAAATCTTACTTTCTGGACTGCTTGACGGATTTTTGTGTTGGCAGAGGGTCTGAACCGGAGGAAAGGATAATTACCTCTGCGTCATCAGCTTGGCTGCCTTCAGCGTCATCCTGATAATAATCATTGTCAATGAGGTGTATGAAAAATGAACCAAGAGAGTCAAGTTCTACCTCTACGTCTGGGTCATTAAGGTCGTCATCAAGGTTTAACCCGATGGGTTCAACTACCTTTTTCTTGGAAGGTCTTTTAACAACCTTCGTCTTTGGTCGAGGGGTCTTGGCCAGTTTTTCCTGTGGTTTCTTCTTCCAGAATGGGTCGTCACCCTGTTAAAAGATTGACAGAATATATAAAATATTACACAAATAAGAATATCAAGTACAAGCAGGAGTGAGGCAAGTCTTATAGCTGGCGGTTTATTGGAAACGCAGAAGGGACTAAGCCCTGTTTTGCTGCAGGCAGCCACCGGTTCATCCAACATCTTCTTAACAGATTCAGTAACTTCAGCCTCTATTAGCTGAATATCAATATGTCATTGAGGATCTTTTAAGTCCCCTGTGTATTGACACATTAAACCCGGGCGACGGCTTAACGGTAAAATACTCCAAGTTATCCAGCAACGAGAAAAATCAACTCCTGTCAAACCATTAGCCATAAAGGCTCTGAGCTTGGCGAGTTGTGGAGCGTATGTGGACCATTCCTTGGCAGTCAGCCGCTGTGGAAGTGGATGTGTATTGGTAAGCCGGTGAGCACGATAACCGGCAGAGGGTTTTCATCATCAGGGGAAGTGTCCTTGCAGTAGAACCAAGTCTGGTCCCAGTCTTTAGGATGACTGTGAAGCTTTGCATGAGGAAAGCTGACGTCCTTCCATTTCTGAATAGAAACGCCACCAAGTTTGGTGTGGGCCCGTCTACAAATTCAGTGCGATGGTTCAAGTAGAAGAAATCCCTGAACAATTCAACGGTTGGCCTCAGAGAACACTTGAAAGTGGCAAATGTTGGACACAGAGTTAGGTCCAATGTCTTGAGGGTGGATCTGGAAGCTGGCAAGCACATCACGGAAAAACTTGGACCCAGGCGGTTTAAAACCATGGCTCATGTGATCAACAAACACCACTACCTCGCCATCCTTGGGGTAGGAGGATTCTCTGGACCGGGAACTCGCCAGTGCATTTTGCTTCGTTTTGGTAAAGCGCCAGTTCTGACGCATCCATCTAGCTGCTCTTTGATACGTCTCTGTTGTATCTACTTTTCCAAACACTTTTGCCCTTGTTTTGGACTCTAACTTGCATGATTTGAATGGAACTAACCCAGACTGACGCTATTTTCAGCAGAATTACCATGGTGTTATTTATGTGCAGAAACAAAAGTTCTCGGAATGACCTGAAACTTCACGGAGATTATTTTTGGAAATAATAAAAAATACTCTCGAAAGATCAAGACCAGGGGGGCCACACCCTAGCCATGAGGGTGGGGGCACGCCTGCCCCCTAGGCGCGCCCCCTACCTCGTGGGCCCCCTGGAGCTCCTCCGACCTCAACTCCAACTCCATATACTCGTGTTTGGAGAGAAAACAATCAGGGAGAAAGATTCATCGCGTTTTACAATACGGAGCCGCCGCCAAGCCCTAATCTCTCTCGGGAGGGCTGATCTGGAGTCCGTTCGGGGCTCCGGAGAGGGGAATCCGTCGCCATCGTCATCATCAACCATCCTCCATCACCAATTTCATGATGCTCACCGCCGTGCGTGAGTAATTCCATTGTAGGCTTGCTGGATGGTGATGGGTTGGATGAGATTTATCATGTAATCGAGTTAGTTTTGTTAGGGTTTGGTCCCTAGTATCCACTATGTTCTGAGATTGATGTTGCTATGACTTTGCTATGCTTAATGCTTGTCACTAGGTCCCGAGTGCCATGATTTCAGATCTAAACCTATTATGTTTTCTTGAATATATGTGAGTTCTTGATCCTATCTTGCAAGTTTATAGTCACCTACTATGTGTTATGATCCGGCAACCCCGAAGTGACAATAATCAGGACCACTTCCGGTGATGACCGTAGTTTGAGGATTTCATGTATTCACTATGTGTTAATGCTTTGGTCTGGTACTCTATTAAAAGGAGGCCTTAATATCCCTTAGTTTCCGCTAGGACCCCGCTGCCACGGGAGGGTAGGACAAAAGATGTCATGCATGTTCTTTTCCATAAGCACGTGTGCCTATATTTGGAATACATGCCTACATTACATTGATGAATTGGAGCTAGTTCTGTGTCACCCTAGGTTATGACTGTTACATGATGAACCACATCCGGCATAGTTCTCTATCACTGATCCATTGCCTACGAGTTTTCCATATATTGTTCTTCGCTTATTTACTTTTCTGTTGCTATTGTTACAATCACTACAAAATACCAAAACCATTACTTTTGCTATCGTTACCACTACTATCATATTACTTTGCTACTAAATGCTTTGTTGTAGATATTAAGTTTCCAGGTGTGGTTGAATTGACAACTCAGCTGCTAATACTTGAGAATATTCTTTGGCTCCCCTTGTGTCGAATCAATAAATTTGGGTTGAATACTCTACCCTCGAAAACTATTGCGATCCCCTATACTTGTGGGTTATCAAGACTATTTTCTGGCGCCGTTGCTGGGGAGCATAGCTCTATTCTTTGAGTCACGTGGGATTTATATCTGCTTATCATTATGAAGAACTTGAGAGATACAAAAACCAAGATTTATCCCTCAACTACGAGGGGAGGTAAGGAACTGCCATCTAGCTCTGCACTTGATTCACCCTCTGTTTTGAGTAAGCTTGCGACACCTAAACCTGCTTCTCAATTGATTCTGATATGTCACATATTATTGATGATGCCACTTCTGCTATGCATGATACTTATGATGAAACTACTTCTATGCTTGATACAACTGTGCCACTTGGTGAATTTCTTGATGAACAACTTGCTAGGGCTAGAGAGAATGAAATTATTGAAACTGATAATACTGATGAAAGTGATTATGAAGGCTCTCCTAATAAATATGAATTACCTGTTGTGCCTGAGGGCTACGTTATGGATGAAGAAACTAAAAGAGATTTCCTTGCTTGCAATGACATAAGTGATCTTAAGAAATTATTAGCTAAGCTTAAACAAAAAACTCTGAATGCTAGAATGAAATATGATCCTGCTTATGCTACTTCACCTATCTTTGTTACTGATAAGGATTATGAATTCTCTATTGATCCTGATATAATTACTTTGGTTGAATCTGATCCTTTTTATGGCTATGAATCTGAAACTGTTGTGGCACATCTTACTAAATTAAATAAAATAGCTACCCTATTCACTAATGATGAGAGAACTCGCTACTTTTATATCCTTAAAATATTCCCGTTCTCATTAAAGGGTGATGCTAAGATATGGTTTAATTCTCTTGATCCTGGTTGTGTGCGTAGTCCCCAGGATATGATTTATTACTTCTCTGCTAAATATTTCCCTGCTCATAAGAAACAAGCTACCTTAAGGGATATATATATATATATAAATATATATAATTTTGTGCAAATTGAAGAAGAGAGTCTCCCACAAGCTTGGGGGAGGCTTCTCCAATTACTTAATGCTTTACCTGATCATCCTCTTAAGAAAAATGAAATACTTGATATCTTTTATAATGGACTAATCGATGCTTCCAGAGATTACCTGGATAGTTGTGTTGGTTCTGTTTTCAGGGAAAGAACACCGGATGAAGCTGAAATTCTATTCAATAATATGTTGACAAAGAAAATAATTGGACACTTCCTGATCCAATTCCTGAACCAACTCCTAAACCAACTCCGAAGAAAAGGGGTGTTCTATTTCTATTTCTCAGTCCTGAAGATATGCAAGAGGCAAAGAAATCCATGAAAGAAAAGGGTATTAAAGCTGAAGATGTTAAGAATTTACCTCCTATTGAAGAAATACATGGTCTTAATTTACCGCCTATTGAAGAAATACATGGTCTTAATCAATCTCCTATTGAAGAAACACATGGACTTTATAACCCGACACAGGTAGTAAAGGTAAATTCTCTCTATAGATATGATAAAGCTGAAATCCCATTCACCAAGTTTACTAGCCCATGCTTAGATGAGTTTGATAAATTTATGGTTAAGCAAGAAGACTTCAATGCTGATTTTGGTAGAGAATTAAAACACAGTGCTGATATGCTTGAACACTTGGGTGATTATATGGCTAATGTCAAAGGTGAACTTAAACTTATTAGTAAACATGCTTCTATGGTTACCACTCAAGTAGAACAAGTACTTAAAGCTCAAAATGATTTGCTCAATGAATTGAATAGTAAGAATAAGGACTATGCCATTAGAGTGGCTACTAGAACTGGTAAAATGACTTAGGAACCTTTGTATCCTAAAGGCCACCCTAAGAGAATTGAGCAAGATTCTCAGAGAAATAATATAGATGCACCTAGTCCTTCTAAAAGGAAGAAAAAGAAAAATGATAGGACTTTGCATGCTTCTAGTGAACCTATTGCTGAAACACCTGAGAATCCAAATGATATTTTTATTTCTGATGCTCAAACACAATCTGGTAATGAACATGAAACTAGTGATAATGTAAATGATAATGTTCATTATGACGCTCAACCTAGAATGATAATAATGTAGAAATTGAATCTGCTGTTGATCTTGATAACCCATAATCAAAGAATCAACGTTATGATAAGAGAGACTTTGTTGCTAGGAAACATGGTAAAGAAAGAGAACCATGGGTTCAAAAACCCATGCCTTTTCCTCCCAAACCATCCAAGAAAAAGGATGATGAGGATTTTGAGCGCTTTGCTGAAATGATTAGACCTATCTTTTTGCGTGTGCGATTAACTGATATGCTCAAAATGAATCCTTATGCTAAGTATTTTAAAGATATTGTTACCAATAAAAGAAAGATACCAGAAGCTGAAATTTCCACCATACTTGCTAAATATACTTTTAAAGGTGGAATACCAAAGAAACTTGGAGATCCAGGAGTACCCACTATACCATGCTCCATTAAAAGAAACTATGTTAAAACTGCTTTATGTGATCTTGGAGCCGGTGTTAGTGTTATGCCTCTCTCTATATATTGTAGACTTGATTTGAATAAGTTGACACCTACTGAAATATCTTTGCAAATGGCTGATAAATCAACTGCTATACCTGTCTGTATTTGTGAGGATGTGCCTGTTGTGGTTGCTAACGTTACTATGTTAACGGACTTTGTTATTCTTGATATACCCGAGGACGATAGTATGTCTATTATTCTTGGAAGACCCTTTTTGAATACTGCAGGGGTTGTTATTGATTGCACCAAAGGCAATGTCACTTTTCATGTTAATGGTAATGAGCATACGGTACACTTTCCGAGGAAACAACCTCAAGTCCACAGTATCAATTCTATTGGGAAAATTCCATCGATTATTTTTGGAGGTTTTGAATTTCCTCTTCCTACTGTCAAGAAGAAATATGATATTCTTATTGTTGGGGATGTGCATATCCCCGTTTAGGTAACCTAGTGTTATTCGAAAATTCTTCGGTTCCATGTTATTCGGAATGAGTTTGTTAACGAGACTTGATCAACCTTGTTAATGGATTCCTTTTGATGATCATGAGATGGATGAATTTAGAAAACACAACTCTTTGTACCCTCTTTCTACTTTCTGTTATTTATATTAAAGAAAGCAAAAATAGTAATTTCTGTCTGTTTTTTGATTATCCGTGCAATATAAAGATACCCCGAAAATAAAAGTTCTCCAAATGCCCTGAAATTTAAATATGATTTTTTTCTGAAATATTTGAGAATATTTGGCACTAAGAACACAGCAGGGGGGCATCCCCCTGCCTCGTGGGCCCACAGTGGCCTTCCTCTGCTTATTCTTGCACCCACACACTCATTCTTCCTCCCACAAACACCATTATCCAGCTCAAGCACGAGTTCTAGCTCATTTTGCCGTGATTTTTGATCTCCTTGCTCAAAGCACCTCTCACAAAACTTCTTTGGGGGATTGTTCCTTGGTATGTGACTCCTCCAATGGTCCAATTAGTTTTTGTTCTAGTGCTTTATTCATTGCATATTTTGCTGCTTAGATGACCCTGTTATTGAGCTTGCATGTAAAATTTATGTGCTTCCAAGTAGTTTTGATGCATGATATAGGCTCTAGGCACTTGTAGGAGTAGTTGCTATCAATTTTGTTGAGTTTGGTTCACTTTTATTTTGAGGTTACTAAAAAAAATCAGAAATTTTTCAGAGGAAGAAATATGTTTAGGAAAATGTACCAAGGTGGTTCTTCAAGGAAACAAGGACCCATGCTTGCAATGCGTGATGCTGATGATGAGCCACCAAGGGACACTCCAGTGCGGTCTTGTGAATGGCCTTTAGAGGACTTCATGGATCGAGCAGGAATTAAGGAAGAATTTAACGCATATTTGCGTAATGCTGATCTTGTGAGCTTCGAGGCAGAAAAGTGTCGTCAGTACCACTATCTCACTAGTTCCTTTGTGAGGAGGTTTGAATTTTCATCTTCACGCAATTCTCAAACTGTCCTGTTTGATCTTTATGAAAATTCTTACACTATGGACTTAGAGGACTTTACCACTGCTTGCAAACTTCCACAATGGGGTAGTGCTAGTGAACCTCGCAAATATGAATTTAGAGATTTTCTTGCTAGTATAACTGTGGGGGAATCTAGAGATATAGCACAAGCTACCATAGGGAGCATTCACTTTCCTGCTATACATTATTTTGCTCTCTTCATAGGTAGATGCATTAACGGTAAAGATGAAGCATGTCACATGTGTGTCCCTGACCTCAGTATTCTTAGGAGTGCTGTGTTAGGAGATAAATCTTATAATTTGGGAGCCATTGTTGCACGTAGGTTGCATCTTAATAGATTTAATGGAGATTTCTTTGGTGGAATTTATGCAACCGGCATAGCTAATTTCCTTGGTATAACCATACGTGAGGATGATATTGAGTTGCTCCCTACTTATTTGGATTACGAGGCTATGGTTCGTCATCAGTTTGTTGAGAGGAACGATCAGTTCCTCCAATACTGACTAATCTTTGACAGACGACGCACCTATCACATTGCTCTCCCTGCTTCTACTTTCTTTGACTTTCAGGCAAAAGGGAGATATTTTATAACCAGAGAGGAGGCGGAAGAGTATAAGAGGAGGGCTGAGATAGCTCGCCACCAAGCTGCAGCCCACGATGCAATGACTGCTGCAGCTTAGTACGACCCCAACTACAACTTTGGATATCCGCCAGGCCATCTGTGGCATTATACCAACTTAGGCCAAAAGACTAAGCTTGGGGGAGTACGTATTTCCCACCGACATTACATTTATGTTCACACACTCATTGCTAGATGTCGGTGCTCATACTTTTTCATTGTAATATCCATGCTAGTTTATTTTCTCTTTTTATGCTTTCTTCTTGTGTGTTTAGTAAACATTTAGAAAAACAAAAAAAATTAGTTGTACCTTTTAGCTAGTTTTAATTTCCATGCTTGTAATAGTAATTAAAAAGAAAACCCAAAAAGATTTCATGTTCTTCTTTTTGCTTGTTGGGAGCTTTCCCGTGTAAATAGTTCCATTTCTTTTCTTTTCTTTGGGGTCGATAGGAGAAGACCATGATTAAATTGTTGAAGTGGCTCTTATATGCATTATTGTCGATCTGACAAAAGAGCCCATATTGCCTTGTCTTCTCCTGTTTATTGAATGCTTGCAGATTCCAGCTTAGTCCAATGCACGTGCACTATTATTATTATCCACATCGTTTGATCGTGCAAGTGAAAGGCAATTGTGACAATATATGATGAACTAATTGAGATGGGAGAAGCTGGTATGAACTCGACCTCTCTTGTTTTTGTAAATATGATTAGTTCATCTTTCCTGATTCGGCCTATTATGAATAAACATGTTTGCGATGACAATTAGATATCATAGTTTCTTATGCCATGCTTAATTAGCTAGGAGCTTATAATGGTTTACCTTACATGCCAACATGCTATTAAAATGGTTGTGATGTGGTATGATAGGGTGGTATCTTCTTTTGAATGATTCGAGTGGCTTGACTTGTCACATGTTCACGCATGTAGTTGAAACAAAATCAGCATAGCCTCTATGATATTTATGTTCATGGTGCATTATATCCTACTCATGCTTGCATTCGGTGTTGATTAATTTTAATGCATGTTTATGACTGTTGTCGCTCTCTAGTTGGTCGCTTCCCAGTCTTTTTCTAGCCTTCACATGTACTAAGCGGGAATACTGCTTGTGCATCCAATCCCATAAACCCCAAAGTTGCTCCATATGAGTCCACCATACCTACCTATATACGGTATCTACCTACCGTTCCAAGTAAATTTGTATGTGCCAAACTCTAAACCTTCAAATAAATATCCTGTTTTGTATGCTCGAATAGCTCATGTATTAACTAGGGTTGTTCTTATCTTCCATGTTAGGTGGGTTATTCTCAAGAGGAGTGGACTCCGCTCCTCACTCACGAGAAAGTGGCTGGTCACCGGGATGCCCAGTCCCATGCTTTATGCAAATCAAATCAAAATAATTGCAAACAAAACTCCCCCTAGGACTCTTGTTAGTTGGAGGCACTCGTTGTTTCGAGCAAGCCATGGATTGATGCTTGTTGGTGGAGGGGGAGTATAAACTTTACCATTCTATTTGAGAACCGCCTATAATGTGTGTATCATGGAAGATATCGCCATCTCTTGGTTGTTATGTTGACAATGAAAGTATACCGCTCAAAATATTATTCATCTGTATTTCAAAACCGAGCTCTGGCACCTCTACAAATCCCTGCTTCCCTCTATGAAGGGCCTATCTATTTACTTTCATGTTGAGTCATCATCCTCTTATTAAAAAGCACCAGTTGGAGAGCACCACTGTCATTTGCATTCATTACTGTTAGTTTACATTGAGTATGACTTGACTGGATCTCTTTTACCATGAATTACAATGTCTAGTCGGTCCTTGATCTTTAAAGGTGCTCTGCATTTATGTTTTGCGGTCTCAGAAAGGGCTAGCGAGATACAATCTTGTTATATCATATTATGATTGTTTTGAGAAAGTGTTGTCATCCGAGATTTATTATTATTGCTCGCTAGTTGATTATGCCATTGATATGAGTGAACATGAGACCTAAGAGTTATTGAGAATATGGTTAGTTCATATCTTTGCTGAAAACTTGAATGCTGGCTTTACATATTTACAACAACAAGAGCTAACAGAGTTTGTAAAAGTTTTTCTTTATCACTTTCAGTTTGTCAATTGAATTACTTGAGGACAAACAAAGGTTTAAGCTTGGGGGAGTTGATACGTCTCCGTCATATCTACTTTTCCAAACACTTTTGCCCTTGTTTTGGGCTCTAACTTGCATGATTTGAATGGAACTAACCCGGACTGACGTTGTTTTTAGCAGAATTGCCATGGTGTTATTTATGTGCAGAAACAAAAGTTCTCGGAATGACCTGAAACTTCACAGAGATTATTTTTGGAAATGATAAAAAAACTCGCAAAAGATCAAGACCAGGGGGCCCACACCCTAGCCACGAGGGTGGGGGGCACGCCTGCCCCCTGGGCGCGCCCCCCCTACCTCGTGGGCCCCTGGAGCTCCTCCGACCTCAACTCTATATATTTGTGTTCGGAGAGAAAAAATCAGGGAGAAAGATTCATCGCATTTTATGATACGGAGCCACCGCCAAGCCCTAAACTCTCTCGGTAGGGCTGATCTGGAGTCCGTTCGGGGCTCCGGAGAGGGGAATCCGTCGCCATCGTCATCATCAACCATCCTCCATCACCAATTTCATGATGCTCACCGTAGTGCGTGAGTAATTCCATCGTAGGCTTGCTGTACAGTGATGGGTTGGATGAGATTTATCATGTAATCGAGTTAGTTTTGTTAGGGTTTGATCCCTAGTATCCACTATGTTCTGAGATTGATGTTGCTATGACTTTGCTATGCTTAATGCCTGTCACTAGGTCCCGAGTGCCATGATTTCAGATCTAAACCTATTATGTTTTCTTGAATATATGTGAGTTCTTGATCCTATCTTGCAAGTCTATAGTCACCTACTATGTGTTATGATCCGGCAACCCCGAAGTGACAATAATCGGGACCACTTCAGGTGATGACCGTAGTTTGAGGAGTTCATGTATTCACTATGTGTTAATGCTTTGGTCCGGTACTCTATTAAAAGGAGGCCTTAATATCCCTTAGTTTCCGCTAGGACCCCGCTACCACAGGAGGGTAGGACAAAAGATGTCATGCAAGCTCTTTTCCATAAGCATGTATGACTATATTTGGAATGCATGCCTACATTAGATTGATGAATTGGAGCTAGTTCTGTGTCACCCTAGGTTATGACTGTTACATGATGAACCGCATCCGGCATAATTCTCTATCACAGATCCATTGCCTACGAGCTTTTCATATATTGTTCTTCTCTTATTTACTTTTCCGTTGCTATTGTTACAATCACTACAAAATACCAGAAACATTACTTTTGCTATCAATACCACTACTATCATATTACTTTGCTACTAAATACTTTGCTGCAGATATTAAGTTTCCAGGTGTGGTTGAATTGACAACTCAGATGCTAATACTTGAGAATATTCTTTGGCTCCCCTTGTGTCGAATCAATAAATTTACGTTGAATACTCTACCCACGAAAACTATTCCGATCCCCTATACTTGTGGGTTATGACTCTTCAGTAACCCAGGAAGGGACCCAGTTACAGGCATAAAATTGTTTGGCCATTTCAAATGAAAAAGCTGGAAAAAGATCAAATGTCGGTTTAAGGTTCATGACAGACAAGTGTAAGGCATAGCAGATTAAGGGAAAGATATTCAAGCATGCAAGATTGTTAAACCGGAGGTGGATGCTATTATAAATGATAAAGAGATTGGCGATTTACAAGGGGACTAATGGCATATGGCAGATTATTTTCTAAAGGATAAACTGCCCACGCAGACAATCAAAGTACAGATCTGAAGCAAAAACGACTAAGTAAAGGAAAACAAGTTTCACAGTTTTACATTAGAATTTTGTATCTACCAGATGTCAGGAAAAGGAAAATAAGTCTAGGCCTAGAAAACCAGTACAGAGGAGGTCATCAGTTCTAAGGAGGTCTTTGTACAAGAAAAGGGGATATACTAGTATCTGAAATGGATACGAAACAGCTACTGCATGAGTTCTATACTTCTTTTAGATCAAAAGAAGAGGCAGTGGAGAAACTATGAAGAATCCGTAAGGAACAACGAAGAACAGAGAAGAACTTGCAAACCCTAGCAGATCTAGAGAAGAAGGGAAGAGGAACTTACCTAAGCGGTTGAAGCAGCAGAGACGCACCGCGTTTGTCTAGTACGGTCAGGGTGATGCAGCGGCCGGAGTTGAGGCCGAAGTGAAGGTCGGCGACGGCGGCGGCGCTCGAGTGCTGAGGCGACGCGAGATAGAAGAGAGACAAAGAGGCAACGGGAGGAAAGGAAAGGGACCCTCGGCCCTATTTATAAGACAAGGAGATAAGCGACAGGCGCAGAAATTGAGGAGCCCAAAAAATGGATGTGCAGCAAGGTTGTTGCCTCAATTGTTGGAGGATCATTAATGAAGGGTATCTTCAGTTTTAATGAACAGGTGATGTCATGGTGGTTTATTACGAACCTGGAAGATGACATTATGGCAGTTTACAAGATCTGTGCGAAGGTGCAGAAGGAGGAATTTTTCTAAGTGTTGAAGATTGACATAAACGAGTTCAAATCAATATGTGGCCTAATGTTGGGGATATTACTATTAAGTATAAACCGGCCATGAGGGGCCGGGTTATGCCCACCAGGAGTTAGTCATGTTCGAAGCCCATGAAGGCAAGGGATATGGCGCTTTACAGAGGAGATCTACGTGAAGGCCCGGGGCCCAAAGGCGGATTAGGGCCCGTGGATATAAACTGCCATATGATATGTAACTTATATTGTAAGGCAAGGAAAGGTAGAAACCGAGCCGGGCACGTTTATGAGCCGGCCTCGGGATTCGGTAAACCGTCAGGCGTCAACCTGTGTATATAAAGGGATGACCCGACGGCGGTTTAGGGACAACAAACGATAACTCGAGAACCAGGCAAAGCGGATTCGCTCCCTGGTCATCGAAACCCAAGCAATTCCATCACAACTGCACGTAGGCTTTTACCTTCAGCGTAAGGGGCTGAACCAGTATAATTCCTCGCATCCCTTGTCCGCTTTAACCCCTTCAAGTTAACCCGTTGCGATGGCTCCACAACTAAGTCCTTTCACGAGGACATCTGCTGTAACAAAACCACGACAAAACCCACTTTCAATTTTGGAGTTATTTGGTTTTTATTCAAATTATTTTTCTCCAAAAATAAAATAAATGTAAATAATGGTAAAATGATTCCCTTCAAAGTAAAATTAGGAGAAAATAAATTTGAAATCATTTTGGTATTTTAAAAAATGATTTTTATTGGGTTTTATTGCAACACTAGCACTATTTGCTTTATTTAATTTTTTGTGGAATTTATTTGCCACTGAAAATATGTTCATCCTTTAGAAAATATTTTTCTGAAAATTTTGATATATAATATTCTCTATATAATTATTTTTCGTTATTTTTTTATTTTGTTGTCTGAGTTTAAAAAAACCCGCTGAACTGGGCCGGCCTGGCCGCAGCCGAGCAGCTCCTTGCGCCTGAACCGGCTCTGCCTCGCTCGCCCGCTCGCAGTGCTGAACAGCCGCCACCGCTCTCTGCCGCCGACAGGTGGGTCCCACCTGTCGGGACTATCTTCGACCCCGCATCGGAGTCCAACTGCCGCACGACGCCGACCGCCGCCGCCGTGTCCGACTTGGACCCCTCCTCGCCGCCTTGCCCCCTCCTCCACACCACCTGTCGCCCCCTCCACCTATTTATAGCCCCGACCCTCTCACCATCCTCCTCTAAGCCGCAGCCACCGTCACACTCGCCGGAGCTCCTGCCTCCGACGAGATCCGCCGCCGTCTCGCCCGCGCCGTTTCGACGCCGAAGATGAGGGCCGCCACCACCATCCGCTTCAACACCTTGTGCCGCTTCTCCCCGACCCCGCGGCCACGTCGTAGGACCGCCGGAGTAGCCATCCCAACGACCCCGATGCCTCTACCGTCTCCTTCTTCGGCGACGTCGACGCACACCACCGCGGTAAGCCGCCGCTGCTCCTCATCTGTCTGATCTAGGTTAGATGGATAGGATTAGATTAGATTCTTTTTTTAGTTTGAACTGGTACGTCTTAGTTAGTGAACATTCTCTGTTTAGCCTCTGTAAGCGAATGTTTTTCATCTAGTAAGCTTCTGTAGTGGACGTTTGTCCGTTAGTTTGCTGTCATGTGGCCAGGGACCCAGTTGCAAATAAGTTTTTCTTATAGTTTAGCCCCTGGTTTTCAAACCCTCACAACTCTTAAACCATTTGTCCAAATTCAACGAAACCAACGCCAAATTCTTCTTCATGATCTCAACTATCCATAGAACGTATAAAATAAACTTCTTGAGATTTTAAAATTTGAATTAGATCAGATTCAAATTTGAACTCGTTTCGGCTATAACTTGAGTTTTATAACTCCGATTTAATTGATTCTTTTTGCAAATGAAAGCTCTTGACATGTACCTTCTGCTAGGATCAAAATCACATAATTTTGCTACTGTTAAAAATATGTTTCTGTCTAGAAGGTTTATTTGATGGTTTTTGGAGTTTTTCCAAAGTATTTTCTTCATTCTTTTGGATCTTTTGAGTGATTGCTTATGTGTGGTTTTAATTGCTTGCTCATGATAGATTGATCGGAGTGTGACGAGTAGAACTACCAGGAATTTTGAGTGCGAAGAATCTTCATAAACAGTACAAGGCAAGTTCACACTTTGATTAGACTTTTCTATACCCAGTTTTACTTGCATTAGATACACCCCTCAAAGATCTGCATGTGTAGGATTTGGGTGATGTGGTTTTGCTATGTAGTTGATGAGGTAGGAACCTAATACCTTTGATCACCCCGGGAGTATATGTTATGCTCATATTGCTTAGCCATGCTCGTAGACGGGGATTGGTATGTGTAACATCCCAAATTTTCAATTTGGAATGTTATACAGTAGATCATCATGCATATCATATTTTCTTGCATTTTGGTCGATCCTAGAAATTTCACGCAACTCAAGGACCCTCGGAGAGAGTTAGAGATTTCGTTATTTTCATATTTGAGTTTTCTCAAACTTTGAAAAGAGGATCATTTGATTTATTTCTTTCATCTTCAATTATTTTTCCCGATATCAATTAGGAGAGAGGGGAGTAACATGACGTTCCCAAAATCTAGGAAAAATGAAGATGTCATAAGTAAATCAAATCTTGGATTTGTCGGAGTTTATTTGCAGTTTTATTTGGGTTAGGAAAAAATGCGTGTTTTCAAAATTTGCATCTAGGTCCCGAGAAAAGTTCATTTTGTTCGACTCATTTTTAGGAGTCGGGGAAATTTTACTTTGGGAATTTTGGAGTTCGTTAGATTTTCTTTTCTTTGTTTTTCTACGCGCGAAACCTTTAAAAAAAATTCCGCGCAGCGCCCGCCTGGGCCAAGGCCCAGCAGGCCGGCCTCCTCCCCTCGCGCGCGCGCCTGCCCGCGCGCAGCCAGCGCCGCCGCCCAAAGCCGAGTCCTAATAGGACTCTAGCTCCCCCCCCCTCTTTCTTGCCCCCTCCCCCAAGTTTTCTCCCCCCTCCCCTCTTTAAATACCCCACACCCCCCCTCTCCTCACACCACCCCACCGCCTCCCACCCCGCGTCCCTCGCCCGCGCCGCCGCCCTAGCGCCGCGTCGCCGCCACCTACGCCGCCGCCTACGCCGCCGCCGCCGGAGCCCCTCGCTGGAGCCTCGCCGAGGTAGCCGCGCCGCGCCTCTCCTTTTCCCCTCGGTTTGGTTTTTCTTATAAACTGTTCCGGTTTTCTTTTCTTTCGTTTGCTTCGATTTTCTTCCGAAACCCTAGATCGGTTTTCCGTTTTGTTTTCGGTTTAGTTACCTAGAAACCGTTCGCCGGACCGTTCGTCCTAACGAACGTGATCACTGGATTATTCTAGGTCAACCGTTCTTCTTTTTCTTTTCATCGGATTTATTCCGCGATCGCGATCTCAGATCCGATCTTCGCTCTAGCTTATCTTCTCGCTCGTTTATCGGAATCAGGTGATTCAAGCGCCTGGAGTTTCGTTTCGAAACCACCGTTCCGACTAATCAACTTAAACAAGTTTTTGCTACTGTAAAATTTGACCTAATTTCAACTTGCTAGAACCGAGTTGTTTTCTTCCGCCATTTGTTTTTCGTTGCTTTGTTCGGTTCGTTCTTTCTTTGCAACCGGAGTTCTTAAGTTGAACTATCTGGTTCGATCTCTTGTTCGAGTTTTACCTGTGCATTAGATGAGTACTTATTGTATGCTTGTTGTTTGTCTGCGATAGATTACCCGGATTGTGCCACCTGTTACTTCGAATCTCTAGGACTCGCGGATCATCAGCAAGGCAAGTAACACTTTGATCATACCTTTTCTACAACCCAGTTTTATTGCATTAGATCAATCCTCACACATTGCATGATTAGGATCTAATTAAATTGTGGGATGGGAAGTAGATGAGGTAGTACCTATTACCTGTTTATTATGAAACCTTTGGGAGTTACTTCTACGTTTGCTTATTATGCCATGCTATGCTAGTAGACGTGGATTGGGTGAGTGATATCCATGACAGATGTGAGTGTGATAATTTTAATGGTTTATCTAAGGTGGCAAATTAAACACACATCTGGGTGGATTGAGGCACCTAATGTCTATCAGGACTTGCCTGTTTCCTTTTGGACCGCCACCCAGGCTCAAAGGGATCATAAGATCTTTCATGCTAGAAACTTCCATGTGCAGCCACAAGCCAATATGGGCTCTGGCATAGTTGACTAAGTCGTGCGAACTCTTACAGGGTAGACTAGCAGATGTAGGGGAAAGTAGGTGTACCGGTCTATCCATCGTAAGGTGCTAGCGCTTCTGAAAGACTGTGTCTCGGTCATCCGTTTCTCAAACACCATGTAGTGCGAGAAGCCCAACGGAGGCGATCGAGTCTTGTGGGGAAAAGTGCTCAAACCTCTGCAGAGTGTAATAAACTAATCATGATTAGCCGTGTCCCCGGTTATGGACATCTTGAGTATCTAGTACTTGAATCATGTGAATCTCATCATGTTACTTCTAATTAATATTGTTGGGTTTCAATTGTTCACTTAATTGGGATCGGAATGCTGTCAACCATTCTCGATGTTCAACTACCATGATAGTTAAATAAATTTATTCCTTTGCAGCAGGGAAAAATTGGCTTTACGCAAAACAGTAACCATAGAGCTTTCCACCAGCCAAATATGCATATAGTATAGTTGTTTCATTCCATTACTCTCTATGTGTTACCTTGCAAGCATATTCCATGTGCTGACCCGTTTTTGGGCTGCAACTTTCATGTTGCAGACTTTTCAGACGACGAGTAAGGTGCTTTTAGGTCGTGGTTCTATACTCAGTGATGCCGTTGGAGTTGATGGACCCATTTACCTTCCAAGTCTTCCGCTGTTATCGACATTAGATGGCCTTAAGCCATATTTATTGTAATAAGTTCTCTTTGAGACACCGATGTAATAAGTGTGTGATTGCTACTCTGCTATAAATCCTTCGAAGTACTGTGTGGTGTCAGCATTACTGATCCAGGGATGACACCGGAGCACAGAGACTTGATCCATTCGGGTCGGTTCGCTACAGAGAATGGTATCAGAGCACACGCTGACTATAGGACACGACCACTAAGTTAAAGCCATAGATCACTATTCTCTCCTCATTTTCTAACTCCTCATCTTTTCTACTCTTTAGGATGAAGGACGCGAAGATCAAGTACACTCAACCGGATGAAGGCACACCTTTTGGATTTCACTTGAAGGAAGTCACCAAGTACCTAAACATTGGATTACCAAGTTTCACGGGAACCTTGAACGCCACTCTGCCTGAAGAGGAGCGCTGGAAGATTCAAGCTCACGTTCCGGGAAGGACATTCGCGCCAATCACGAAGCCCATAGATAGTATTTTCAATGCACCAACCTGGAGTCTGGGAAAGAGCATGGCAGCCCATATCACCATAGGACGCATTGGAGAAGTTTATCAAGAAGACCTCAAGGACACCATCTACCAGATTTGCGGATGCCGAGATGGACAATGGGAATTAGTCAGCACCAAGAAGGATAGATCCATTGCAGCTTTCATCCAGGAGTTAAACCAGCACATTCGACGCCACGAGAACCAGATGTGCAATGATATGATAGAGTTGAAGAATGCGAAGGCAAGGATCATCGAGCTAGAAGGAGAACTGAAGGCTACACGTAAGGACTACATGGACGAGATCGTAGCTCTAGCAAGACACAACAGCGATCTTAAGCAAGAGATTGAAGAACTCAAGAGGGAGTTAGCAACCAGGAAGGAAGACATGTACGTCGCATGTCTGGACAACTACATCATTCTTGACGATACCGATTCGGATCCAAGTGAACCCGACTTTGAAGACGAAGCTGGAGCGGACATCATGGAGTCTTCCACCGGTTCAAATTTCTAGATGACCACCAAATATTAGTAGTATTTCCCCCATGTATCCATTATACTTCGAGCACTTTTGCGATAGCTAGATCGTTTGTAAGCCCTTGTTTGAATTGAATGAAGTGATTTTGTGTGCATTTGCTCATGTGCATTGGGGTAGTGTTTCCTCTTTAGTCCTCACTCTATTCTTATTTCTCATCTTTTCTAAACCCTCAGATGCCTCCGAGACGTGACAATGGATTTCCATCGGAGCTCACTCAGTTGATCCAGCAGCAGAATCAATTGATGCATATGTTAGTTCAGAATCTGCAGAACAACAGCAACAACAACCCACCACCACCGCCGCCTCCTGTTGACCACTTAGCCCGTTTCCTTAGGCTAAATCCGCCGGTGTTTTCCAGTAGCACCGAACCAATAGTAGCAGACGATTGGCTCCGCAAGATAGGAAGGGAGTTGACCACTGCAGGATGCACAGATGGTGAGAAAGTGAAGTTTGCCGCACATCAGTTAGAAGGACCCGCGGCAGCATGGTGGGAGAATTTCACAGCCACCTTCCCAGTCGACACTGTCACATGGGATCAGTTTCAGCAAGCTTTCCGCACTGCACATGTTTCAGCAGGAGCTATGGCCATGAAAAAGCGTGAGTTTCGCAACTTACGCCAAGGAGGAAGGACAGTTGGCTAGTATGTTGACGATTTCAGCAAGTTAGCACGTTATGCCCCAGATGACGTTGCTACGGATGCAACCAAGCAGGAGAAGTTCCTAGAAGGACTGAATGATGAGTTGAGTATGCAGTTGATGGTAGCAAGTTTCAACAACTACCAGGAGTTGGTAGATCGTGCCATCATGATTGAAGGGAAGCAACAGCAGATTGAGAACCGCAAGAGGAAGTATGGACAGGGGAAGTATAACTCTGGAGCCCAGCAGAAGCCCCGTTTTACCCCTAAATCGGGATTTCAGTTTCAGCATACCCATGGAGGAGGCAGTTCGCACAACCATAACAGCCACAAGAATGGTAATGGGAATGGAGGAAGCAATGGCCAGAATCGTACCACCCCATCAACCCCATCCAAGAGAGATCTGAGTCAAGTCACCTGTTTCAAGTGTTCCAAGACCGGACATTATGCCAATGAATGTCCTGAAGGCCAGAATGGAAATGGCAATGGAAGCTCAGGGAAGAAGCCGAACCCTTTCAATAGGGGACAGGTGAACCACGTTAACGTGGAGGAATCGGTAAGTTTTTGGTTAAGTCATTTACCGCACTTGTTCTTTTCGATACTGGTGCATCACATTCATACATATCAAGGGGATTTGTGGAAAAATATAGCCTGCCCACTAGGATTCTTAAAACACCTATGCTAGTAAGCTCGCCTGGAGCAGAATACATGGCCAGTCAAGGATGTTTTCAAGTACCATTAAGCATAGGAAGGCATGTTTTCCCAACAGATTTAATCATTGTGGAATCCTAGGGTCTAGATGTGATTCTCGGTATGGATTGGTTGTCGATGTATGGAGGAAACATCGATTGTGCTAGTAAGTCAATTTTGCTCACAACGCCAGAAGGAAGAAGGATCAAGTATGTATCCCGGCATGTGCCAAAAAGGACACAAGTAAATTGCCTAACAGGAGTAGTGCAGGAGGAAGTACCTGTGGTAAAGGATTTTCCTGATGTATTTCCTGAAGAGTTGCCAGGCATGCCACCGGATAGAGACATTGAGTTTTTGATTGAGTTATTGCCAGGAACAGGCCCAATATCAAAGAGACCATACCGGATGCCAGCAAAGGATTTGGTAGAAATTAAGAATCAGATTAAGGAGTTACTGGAGAAAGGTTACATACGCCCAAGTTCTTCGCCTTGGGGATCACCCGTACTTCTAGTGGAAAAGAAGGATGGATCTTTACGTATGGTTGTTGATTACCGTGGATTAAATGAAGTAACCATCAAGAACAAGTACCCACTGCCAATGATTAATGATCTGTTTGATCGTTTGCAAGGAGCTAAAGTGTTTTCCAAGATCGATTTGCGATCAGGGTACCACCAGTTGAAGATTCAAGAACAGGATATTCCGAAGACAGCTTTCACCACAAGATATGGATTGTATGAGTATACCGTTATGTCATTTGGATTGACTAACGCACCTGCCTATTTTATGAACCTGATGAACAAAGTGTTTATGGAGTTTTTGGATAAGTTCGTCGTAGTGTTCATTGATGATATCCTGGTTTATTCAAGGAATGAAGAAGAGCATAAGGAACATTTGCGTTTGGTTTTGGAGAAACTAAGGGAACATCAGTTATATGCCAAATTTAGCAAATGTGAGTTTTGGTTGAAGGAAGTAGGATTCCTCGGACACGTTATATCTGGAGAAGGGATAGCAGTTGACCCCACAAAGGTTGAGACCATAACCGAATGGGAAGCGCCAACGACAGTTGGAGAGATCCAGAGTTTTCTTGGACTCGCAGGATACAACCGGAGATCCATTGAGAACTTTTCAAAGATTGCAAAGCATATGATGGAGTTGTTGAAGAAGGATACCAAGTTCAATTGGACTGAGAAGTGTGAGGCTAGTTTCCAGGAGTTGAAGAAATGATTGGTTAACTCACCAGTGTTTATTTTGCCAGATCAGACCAAGGATTATGAGGTACATTGCGATGATTCACGTCGAGCACTTGGAGCAGTGCTTATGCAGGAAGGGAGAGTTGTTTCGTATGCTTCACGACAACTGAAGCCTCATGAATTGAATTACACCACACATGATTTGGAGTTAGCAGCCGTAGTGCATGCATTGAAGACATGGAGACATTTCCTCATTGGAAATCATTGCGAGGTGTACACGGATCACAAGAGTTTGAAGTACATTTTCACGTAGGAGTTGAATCTCAGACAAAGGAGATGGTTGGAGCTCATCAAGGATTATGATATGAGATTGCATTACCATCCCGGAAAAGCTAATGTAGTAGCAGACGCATTGAGCCGTAAGAGCCATGTAAATACGTTGATGACGGAGGAAATACCCAAGGAGTTATTAGAAAACCTTCATGAACTAAGTTTAGAGATAGTTCCGAAAGGCTATGTAGCAGCATTGGAGATTCAGTCAACATTGATGGATAAAATCAGAGAAGCTCAGAAATCTGATAAGGAAATTGCTTCTATAAAGGAGAAATTAAGCAAAGGAAAGGCAAAGGGATTTCGTGAGGATGAGCACGATACCCTATGGTTTGAGGACCGTGTTTATGTGCCAAATGACCCGGAGATCAGGAAGTTGATTCTACAAGAGGCACATGATTCACCCTATTTGATTCACCCAGGAAATACCAAGATGTATTTGGATTTAAAGGAAACATTCTGGTGGACCGGAATGAAGAAGGATATTGCAGCCTATGTAGCAGTTTGTGACATATGTCATAGAGTGAAGGCAGAACATCAGAAGCCAGCCGGATTGTTACAACCATTGCCGATACCCGAATGGAAGTGGGATACGATAGGCATGGATTTTATCACCGGACTACCCAGGACGAAAGCAGGTTATGACTCGATATGGGTAGTAGTTGATCGTTTGACGAAGGTAGCACATTTCATTCCAGTCAAGACCACTTACACCAGTGCTAAGTTGGCAAAGATATACATGACTAGGATCATCTATTTGCATGGAGTTCCAAGGAGTATTCTATCAGACAGAGGAACCCAATTTACCTCAAAGTTTTGGAATCAGTTGCATGAAACTTTGGGAACCAGGCTAGAGTTCAGCACCGCTTTTCATCCGCAGACAGATGGACAGACCGAGAGAGTCAATCAGATTTTGGAGGATATGCTGAGAGCTTGTGCACTAGATTATGGATCTAGTTGGGACGATAACTTGTCGTATGCGGAATTTTCTTATAACAACAGTTACCAAACCAGTTTGAAGATGGCACCTTTCGAAGCTTTATACGGAAGGAGGTGCAGGACACCGTTGTCATGGGACGAAGTTGGAGACCGTCAATTCTTTGGACCAGATTTGATTAAGGAGTCTGAACGGAAAGTTAAGTTGATTCGCGATAGGCTCAAGGTAGCCCAATCCAGGCAGAAGAGCTGCGCAGATTCTAAACGCAAGAAGACAGTTTACGAAACCGGAGACAGAGTGTATCTCCGAGTATCCCCACTTCGAGGAGTTAAGCGCTTTGGAGTTAAGGGAAAATTAGCACTGCGATTCGTTGGACCTTATAAGATCTTGCAACGTATGGGAGAAGTCGCGTATAAGTTGGAATTACCAGAGGGACTTTCAGGAGTTCATGACATATTCCACGTTTCTCAGCTGAAGAAATGTCACGCCGAGATGGCGGAGGTACCGTTAAGAGATACAGTGCTGCTTGAAGCGATTCAGTTGAAGGACGACTTAACGTATGAGGAGAAACCAGTCAAGATTCTCGATTATGCCAGCAGAGTTACCTGCAGCAAGGTTATCAAGTTTTGCAAAGTTCAGTGGAACCACCACTCAGAGGATGAAGCCACCTGGGAGAGAGAAGAAGATTTGCTCAAGGACCACCCTCACCTATTTTCTAGCCAACCCGAATCTCGAGGGCGAGATTCATCTTAAGGGGGTAGGTTTGTAACATCCCAAATTTTCAATTTGGAATGTTATACAGTAGATCATCATGCATATCATATTTTCTTGCATTTTGGTCGATCCTAGAAATTTCACGCAACTCAAGGACCCTCGGAGAGAGTTAGAGATTTCGTTATTTTCATATTTGAGTTTTCTCAAACTTTGAAAAGAGGATCATTTGATTTATTTCTTTCATCTTCAATTATTTTTCCCGATATCAATTATGAGAGAGGGGAATAACATGACTTTCCCAAAATCTAGGAAAAATGAAGATGTAATAAGTAAATCAAATCTTGGATTTGTCGGAGTTTATTTGTAGTTTTATTTGGATTAGGAAAAAATGCGTGTTTTCAAAATTTGCATCTAGGTCCCGAGAAAAGTTCATTTTGTTCAACTCATTTTTAGGAGTCGGGGAAAATTTACTTTGGGAATTTTGGAGTTCGTTAGATTTTCTTTTCTTTGTTTTTCTGCGCGCGAAACCTTTTAAAAAAAATCCGCGCAGCACCCGCCTGGGCCAAGGCCCAGCAGGCCGGCCTCCTCCCCTCGCGCGCGCGCCTGCCCGCGCGCAGCCAGCACCGCTGCCCGAAGCCGAGTCCTAGTAGGACTCTAGCTCCCCCCCCCTCTTTCTTGCCCCCTCCCCCAAGTTTTCTCCCCCCCTCCCCTCTTTAAATACCCCCACACCCTCCCCCTCTCCTCACACCACCCCACCGCCTCCCACCCCGCGCCCCTCGCCCGCGCCGCCGCCTGCGCCGCCGCCGCCTACGCCGCCGCTGCCGGAGCCCCTTGCCGGAGCCTTGCCGAGGTAGCCGCGCCGCGCCTCTCTTTTTCCCCTCGGTTCGGTTTTTCTTATAAACCATTCCGGTTTTCTTTTCTTTCGTTTGCTTCGATTTTCTTCCGAAACCCTAGGTCGGTTTTCCGTTTTGTTTTCGGTTTAGTTGCCTAGAAACCGTTCGCCAGACCGTTCGTCCTAACGAACGTGATCACCGGATTATTCTAGGTTAACAAACGTCCGTTCATTTAACCGTTCTTCTTTTTCTTTTCGTCGGATTTATTCCACGATCGCGATGTCAGATCCGATCTTCGTTCTAGTTTATCTTCTCGCTCGTTTATCAGAATCAGGTGATTCAAGCGCCTGGAGTTTCGTTTCGAATCCGTTGTTCCGACTAATCAACTTAAACAAGTTTTTGCTACTGTAAAATTTTACCTAGTTTCAACTTGCTAGAACCGAGTTGTTTTCTTCCGCCATTTGTTTTTCGTTGCTTTGTTCGGTTCGTTCTTTCTTTGCAATCGGAGTTCTTAAGTTGAACTATCTGGTTCGATCTCTTGTTCGAGTTTTACCTATGCATTAGATGAGTACTTATTGTATGCTTGTTGTTTGTCTGTGATAGATTACCCGGATTGTGCTGCCTGTTACTTCGAATCTCTAGGACTCGCGGATCATCAGCAAGGCAAGTAACACTTTGATCATACCTTTTCTACAACCCAGTTTTATTGCATTAGATCAATCCTCACACATTGCATGATTAGGATCTAATTAAATTGTGGGATGGGAAGTAGATGAGGTAGTACCTATTACCTATTTATTATGAAACCTTTGGGAGTTACTTCTACGTTTGCTTATTATGCCATGCTATGCTAGTAGACGTGGATTGGGTGAGTGATATCCATGACAGATGTGAGTGTGATAATTTTAATGGTTTATCTAAGGTGGCAACTTAAACACACATCTGGGTGGATTGAGGCACCTGATGTCTATCAGGACTTGCCTGTTTTCTTTTGGACCGCCACCCAGGCTCAAAGGGATCATAAGATCTTTCATGCTGGAAACTTCCGTGTGCAGCCACAAGCCAATATGGGCTCTGGCATAGTTGACTAAGTCGTGCGAACTCTTACAGGGTAGACTAGCAGATGTAGGGGAAAGTAGGTGTACCGGTCTATCCATCGTAAGGTGCTAGCACTTCTGAAAGACTGTGTCTCGGTCATCCGTTTCTCAAACACCGTGTAGTGCGAGAAGCCCAACGGAGGCGATCGAGTCTTATGGGGAAAAGTGCGCAAACCTCTACAGAGTGTAATAAACTAATCATGATTAGCCGTGTCCCCGGTTATGGACATCTTGAGTATCTAGTACTTGAATATCATGTGAATCTCATCATGTTACTTCTAATTAATATTGTTGGGTTTTGATTGTTCACTTAATTGGGATCGGAATGCTGTCAACCATTCTCGATGTTCAACTACCATGATAGTTAAATAAATTTATTCCTTTGCAGTAGGGAAAAATTGGCTTTACACAAAACAGTAACCATAGAGCTTTCCACCAGCCAAATATGCATATAGTATAGCTGTTTCATTCCATCACTCTCTATGTGTTACCTTGCCAGCATATTCCATGTGCTGACCCGTTTTCAGGCTGCAACTTTCATGTTGCAGACTTTTTAGACGAGAGTAAGGTGCTTTTAGGTCGTGGTTCTATACTCAGTGATGCCGTTGGAGTTGATGGACCCATTTACCTTCCAAGTCTTCCGCTGTTATCGACATTAGATGGCCTTAAGCCATATTTATTGTAATAAGTTCTCTTTGAGACACCGATGTAATAAGTGTGTGATTGCTACTCTGCTATAAATCCTTCGAAGTACTGTGTGGTGTCAGCATAACTGATCCAGGGATGACACCGGAGCAAAGAGACTTGATCCATTCGGGTCGGGTCGCTACAGTATGTGAGAATGATGCAAGTTGTGAGAGATATTAACTAAGGGAAACTTAAGGTGGCTACTTTAATACACATCTAGGTGGATTTGTTGCGGGCACCTGGGGAATCCAGTGTTGTCCTAGGAGATCTCGGGGTCCCCGTGTGATCATCTAAAAGTGCGTTATATCGACTAGAGGGGGGATGAATAGGCGATTTTTATGAAATTCTTCACTGAGGAATTTGCCGGTGAGGAAATTCCTTAGCGAAGAACTACTAGCAGCGGAATGAGTACTCAAAAGTAAACACAACAGAATACAAGCATAGTCATCATGATGAAATGAAGACAGGCACAAAGTACAGGAAGCTTAATCATAAGATAACACATGATGAAGACAAACAGACTGGAGAAATTGAACTGAGGAAATTGAGAAAGTCTTTAGTCAAAGTCTTCAAACACAGATATGAACAAACATACAACACAGTTATGAGGAAATGAAAGAGTTGAGGAAATACAACCAGTAAGCTCGGTGAAGACAATGATTTGGTAGACCAGTTCCAACTGCTGTCTCAGTTGTACGTCTGGTTGGAGCGGCTGAGTATTTAAACTCGAGGACACACAGTCCCGGACACCCAGTCAAGGACACTTAGTCCAAGACACCCAGTCCTCACTGTATTCTCCTTGAACTAAGGTCACACAGACCTCGTCCAATCACTCATGGTAAGTCTTCAGGCGACTTCCAAACCTTCACAAACTTGGTCACCCGGCGATCCACAATTCCTCTTGGATGCTCTAGACCATGACGCCTAACCATCTGGAAGAAGCACAGTCTTTAAAGGTAACAAGCGTCAGATCCACTCAGGATCAATCTCTTCAGTGATGCTCAATCACTTGGGGTTTGTAGGTGTTTGGGTTTTGGGTTTTTGGTTTTTCCTCACTTGATGATTTTCGCTCAAAGTCCTCGGAGGATGGGTTGCTCTCAAATGAAAAGTGTCAGTTTCTCTCGGAGCAGCCAACCAACTAGTGGTTGTAGGGGGGCGGCTATTTATAGCCTAGGGAGCAGCCCGACATGATAAGACATAAATGCCCTTTAATGATATGACCGTTAGGTGGATAGATATTTTGGGACAGCTGGCGCATAGCACAGCAATGGTCAGAATTTTGAGTAGCAAAATCCTCAGGGCTATCATGTTCCTCACTGTGTAGGCAATCCGCACTAGCGAATTCCTAACTCCTTAGTCAGGACAAATTCCTTAGAGACCAGAAGAACTTCGTCTCTGTCACTGAAGAAATTGACTGAACTGAATGAGATTTCCAATGGCTTCACTCGAAGGGATTGGTAGGTGTAGGATTTTGAGTTGAGCATCACATGGAAATTTTTCCTTAGTATTTCCTCGACCCCCTTTAATAGTACGGTGTTTCCTATGACTCAAGAAAGAGAAAAACAAAACTATGAAAACGAAAGTCTTCAAGCTTCATATTTCTCGCATGAATATCAAGTCTTCACGGACACACCAATTTCTTCACTTTCAAAGTCTTCATGAAAGTCTTCAGAAATACCAAAATCTTCAGTCGAAGATATTCATTTTTAGGGGTCGACTTTTTCTGTAAATATCAAACTCCTCATAGGCTTATAGACCTGTGTACACTCACACACGCGTTAGTCCCTTAACCTATAAGTCTTCAATACACCAAAATCACAAAGGGCACTAGATGCACTTACAATCTCCCCCTTTTTGGTGATTGATGACAATATAGGTTAAGTTTTCAACGGGGATAAACATATGAAGTGTAAATACTAATATTGAGGAATTTGATTGCAAGATATAGAAGAACTCCCCCTGAAGATGTGCATAGTGAGGAATTTGCTTTTGAAGCAATGCACACTTGAAGAGTTGAATCATGGAGATCTCCCCCTATATCTTCTAATTCATACACGCATTTAACATATAATAAGAAGAATTTGAAATGCATGATGAAATATGGTGCCTGATGAAATTCAGCATGCGTGCAATAATATTAACGAGGAATAAGCATGCAAAATAGTGCATCAAAAGTATCAGAGCACAGTGCATCAAAAGTATCAGAGCACCATCGGGTTTAGGATTACAACTCGATCCAATAAAGTTTCAGAAGAACGAGAGTTGTAACTTAGCAAAGAAACGCCCATATAGTAGACCCGCTTGAAGACTAACTCATATTTCTTCCCGTTTGTCATCGAATGACCAAAAGGATCGAAAATGAGGACTAACGCCCCTGAAGATAATCATGTTGATGAAGGAGCGCCAGTGTTGTTGGGGTCGTTGGTTGATGTAGGGCCTGCCGCAGTGTCGTCCAAATCTTCATGTTCATCAGTGTCGCACGATGAAGAATATGAGCTGGCCACCAGAGAAGGAACCTTGACCTTCTTGAATTTCTTCGGTGGAGGTGCAGACCAGTCAAAATCTTCATTAAGATCCATGTTCTTCAGATCTTCTTCACCATACAGATGTGACAGGATTGCCCAGGTGCGACCGAAGACTTGATGGAGGTAGTAGTGTTTTTCTTCACTGCATTGTGTGTGGCAGTCATGTTGTGAAGAAGTGAACCAAACTGACGCTTAACCCATTTGAGATTTTGATCCACCTTCTGGTGAAGACTAAGCAGAAGTTCACGGTCTATCATCACGCGCGGAGCAGTGGCTTGAGGAGTGGACTTGGGAGCATTGGCAGATTCATGTGTGGCAGAGTCATCATTGGTGGAATGAGATGCAGCTTTGCGAAACTGGCCATCCAATGGACGAATGCCTTCATCAATTACAGCTGGTGCCTTGCCCTTTCCATCAACTGAGGAATATGTCTGCTTGAGGACTTCAATTGGGGGCAGGTAGCTGAGATGATTCTGGAAATCAGCTTTGTAGTTGAGTGAAGACCTTGTCCTGAGAAATCTCATGATCCAAGGTGCATAAGGCTTCAGCTCAAACGGAGATAGTGCAACATTGGCCATAGTCCTCATGAAGAAATCGTGATAATTGACAGGAATGCCATGAACGATGTTGAATACCAGATTCTTCATGATGCCAACAATTTCCTCATCAGATGAGTCGTGGCCTTTGATAGGACTGATTGTCCTCGTAAGAATACGATAGATAGTTCTGGGCACGTACAACAATTCCTTCACGAGGAATTTGGTTCTTGGTGCTTGACCGGGCTTCAAAGGTTTCATTAGCACCTGCATATAATGATGTGTGAGCTCAGGTTCACTGTAGATGCAGGGAGCTTCTTCAAGGGGAGGACTGAGTGGTGGAGCACGAAGCAATTCAGAGGTTAGTGTAGTGTAGTGAGTGTTTTCAGACATCCAGTCTAGCATCCAATTCAGAGGCTAGTGCATAAAATTGAAGAATCAGTTCTTCATTCCAATCGCAGATGTCAGAGGAGAAGTTGAGCAGTCCAGCGTCGTGAAGAACACTGAGGACTGGTGCAAAGCACGGCAAAGATTCCATATCCACGTGAGGAATATGCTCATGGTAGAAAATCTTCTCCTTGTTGAACAACACTGAGGAATAGAAATTGGCTTGACTAGCAGTCTAGAAATGCCTCTTCCTAATGCGAGCAGAGTCATATGGGTTGTAATCTTCGAAGAATACGTGCTCGTCGATGAAATCACCAGCCTTGAACTTTTGCTTGCATGAGAATGGATCCTTTGGCTTCGGCAGAGGAGTGTCAGTGAGTTGCATCACGACCTCAGGAATCTCAATCACAGGTTCTTCAGGCTGAGGAATTTCTGGTTCCTCTTCAGTGGCAGTCTGTGTCGTTGGTTGTTCAGCAGCAGCAGTTTCTTCAGTGCTAGTGGCTGGAATTTCCTCATGGACAGATGCAGTGGGATGAGTTTATTCAGAGCCCATGTGAACAGTTTGTGTGGGGGACTAAGGAATTTGCTGTAGAGGGGTGAACAATGGAGAGTTTGGATGCTGACTTTCCCAGAATTCATCACTGATTACGGGTGTGGAGCAGCCAATGTCCACATCTTCATCTTCCATTTCTTCAATGCCAGCCTCTTCAGCTGTGAACTGAGGCATAGGCGAGGAGATGATAGGTGATGAAGGGATCGCATCCACTTCAATTTCTTCATCCAACGGTTCAGACGAAGCAACAGAAGGAGTTTCTTCATCAGATCCGCTGGGGATCACATATTCTTCATCAAAAGGAACAAGGTCCTTTGATGGCCTGGTTGAGATGTGAACAACATCAATCGGATTTGCAAATGAACTTGTCATAGGCTTCATTTTCTTCGGAGCTGAAGAATCTGAAGCAGCTGATGCTTTCCTTTTCTTCACTGCAGCATGCTCTGCAGCCATGGTCTTCTTCACATCTGATGCAGATGGAAGGATTGGAGTTGAAGTTGGTGCAGGAGCAGCTGAGCAATCTGGTTGATTTTCTTCAGGCACAACTGATGCAGTTGCCCTGAGTTCTTTAGTTTCTTCAGGCGGACCACTAGTGGGTGCCCTGGCAATTTCTTCAGCGGCTGGAGTGCAGTCATCAACCCTGGAACTCACATTTTCTTCAGCGGCCTGATTTTCATCAGCGGTGCTGGCATGTTCTTCAGTCGGCTGAGTAGATGCTTCATCCTGAGGAATTTCCTGTTGCGTTGAGGCAACAACATTTGAAGTGAACTGTTCAGTTATCTTTACAAATCTAACTTTGGCTCCTTGCCAATCAGCATAGTAGGCTGTGAAGTCATCGCTGAGGGTTTTGATTTCAGATTGGATTTTTACAAGTTCATCAGTTGTCATAGTGACAATGTTGTTCTTCAGAAATTTCTCCTTCTTGTACTACGCTTTCTTGATCTGCCTGGCCTTCTCAAATTTCCACTTTTCTTCTTGAATGAAGTGGGTCAGCATGTGACTTTGGCCAGGAGTCAGCTTGAAGTCAGGCAAGGGAGTGTTGGGGTCCTTGTGCCAATCATCAATGTAGTCGAGGATCAGCTTGGGATCCAAAAGCAGTGGCACCTCTGATCCTTTGGCTCTAGCGGCCCTGACTTGCCTGTCTCTGATGATTTCTGCAAGTTCATCATCATCAGCTTCGTCTTCATCAGACGGCACTTGGAAAGCGACTTGCTTCTTTTGAGGACTTGGCGTGGACCTCATCCAGCAGTGGCCTTTGTCTTCAGCAGTGAGGGGACAGCTGAGGAACTAGCTGAGACACCTGAGGCAATGGAGATGCCGGCAGTCCTTTGGCACGAAGCGAGATGCACAGGTGCTGAGGATTTGGTCGGAACAGCTGAAGGCTTTGGCGGAGTAGCTGAGGACTTTGGAGGAACAGGAGCAGCATGAGGAATTGGCCGTGAGGGCTTTGATGATTCTGGCTGTGTGGGCATTGCTGAGGAAGCACTTGGCTTGTGCGCAGGCTTCTTTGACATAGCCTTCTTTGGCTTGACAGCAAGGACCTCAGTAGAGGCAGCAGCAGCAGAGTCTTCATTAAATTTCCTCACTGCTTCTCTGGCTTGCTTAGCCAACTTGCCTTGGCGCTTGGACCATTCATCAGGATAGTCCTCACCTCGCTTGAGGCTGGTGGGATCAGCAATTTGGCCAGGTGCCAGTGGTGCTCTTGGGCATGGAGGATTGAGTGCGAATTTCTTCATGTACTTAGGAGTGACATATATGTACTCCCTCCATTCTCTTGCCCATCTCCTCTCTATCTTCTGAATGCGCACTTTGCGCTCATTCTTGGTTTCCTCAGGAGGTGTGTAGTACCCAGCATATATGTCATCAGGGATTTCAAACGCTGTATTTACCTCAGGCCTCTTTCCTCCCTTCTGTGGCCTTTTACCATCAGCCATTTTCTTCAGTTGAGGAATTTGAACAATTGAATTCTCTGAAGAAGTATGCAACCTTCTTTCGAGGAACGCTGCAAATGAGTTAAGTTGATGAGAACCTAGTGATTCAGTAGCTGACATGTGTACCTGTGAACAGAGTATAGTTGCCAGGAATTTGGAGAGGTCATATGCGTTCTCAGAAGGTTTTTTAAAAAGAACAAGTTTGAGGAATTTGACCAGATGAGTCTTGAAGATTTTCACTAAGCGTTCTTTATCTTAGCTTCCAGAGTTGTATAGATCGAAGATCCACACAATTGAGGAATCTTGAAGAAAAATGATGCTTAGAGAAACGAATCAAGAACAGATGACTTTGTGAGGTTTTCAGTGTGTGAAGATATGAAAAAAACACTTTTGAAGATTTTGTAGATAATCATTCGAATCAACGAGGGCAGTAAAAGTAACTTTTATTTACCCTGGACGAAGAACATGACGAACTGGAGTGAGGAGATGTGAAGTTCGTCTATGCAGATCTTCCACGCCCTAACTTGGCGGAGGAAGACGGCTATGGCAGCGGCGAAGTGAAGATGTCCGCGGTCGGCGCGAGTACGTCGGCGACGAGGTCGAGGCAGTGAAGCTCTTCCTCACCGGCGGCGATGAAGTAGCAGCCGCGCTAGGGTTTGAGAAGCTCGAGCTGGAGAGAGAGGTCGAGCTGAGTAAAAGAAGTGAGGAAGGGAAGGAGGGGTATTTATAGCCACGGTGAAAAACTGCTCGCCCGAAGAAATTGGATGAACGTGCCCCTGACCCTTCTCATTCGCATGACATGTGTCACCCACGTAGTGAGAGGTGGAGATTGTGGTAGATCGTGGGTGAGTGGATAAGTGTATCGTGGGATGCGGAACGGTTTGAGCGGCAAAGCCGAAAATTTAGATAAGATAGATTTTAAAGTTCCGTTCGCAATTTCTTCAGCTGACAAGGACATAGTGAAGATTTTGAATGAGTTTCAAATAGAACACACATGAAGAATTTGTGAACAGATTGGGTTGAGTATAGCATAGAGGGGAAGGGTCCGATCACATTCACTTAGCAGAAAACCAACTTGAAGAAATAGCAATAAGTGAATGATGTAGAGGACATAAACTAATATATATATATATATATATATATATATATATAGCCAATGAAGAAAAACGACGGAACCAGTGAAGACTATGCAAAGTTGAAGAATATGAATAATTTGAGGAATTTCAACTTTTGGTGGTGGCGTGACCCACCGTATAAGAATGATGATTTCAGACACCGCGTACAATTATCGTAGGGTTCTGAGAATCAAATTCTTCGTTAATTTCTTCACACTAAGAGTGTTATTCTTCATTGATTGAAGTAAAATGTATCTTCATGTGTTGCACATCTAAGTCATCAATTTTGCATAAGTGTTAGGATGAGTGTCCTTTTCATAGAACATTCGAAGATTCTAGGATATTTAGCTCACACTGCAACTTGTTAAATCTCTTCTCATCCAAGGGCTTTGTGAAGATATCGGCTAGCTGTTCTTCAGTCTTCACATGCTCAATAGAAATGTCGCCCTTCAACACATGATCATGAAGAAAATGATGACGAATCTGAATGTGCTTTGTCTTCGAGTGCTGAACTGGGTTGTGAGCAATCTTGATGGCACTCTCATTGTCACAGAAGAGAGGCACATTCTTCATGTTGACGCCGTAGTCCTTGAGAGTTTGCTTCATCCATAGCAATTGGGAACAGCAAGAACCAGCAGCAATGTACTCGGCTTCAGCAGTAGATAGTGATACGCAGTTCTGTTTCTTCGAGGACCAACAGACCAAAGATCATCTGAGGAAATGACATGTACCAGATGTTGACTTGCGATCCACACGATCACTAGCATAGTTAGAGTCAGAATATCCAACAAGATCAAAAGCCGAGCCCTTGGGGTACCATAATCCAAGTGTTGGTGTGTGAGCTAGATATCGAAGAATATGCTTCACAGCCTTATGGTGTGATTCCTTCGGTGCAGCTTTAAATCGGGCACACATGCAAACACTAAGCATTATATCTGGCCTAGATGTACATAAGTATAATAAGGAACCTATCATGGAGCGGTATACCTTATGATCGAAGTCAATACCATTTTCATCAGTGCACAGATGGCCATTTGTGGGCATAGGAATTTTGACGCCTTTGCAATCTTGCATGCCGAATTTCCTCAGTACATCCTTGAGGTATTTCTCCTGAGATATGAATATGCCATTGTGTTGTTGATGAATTTGAAGACCTAAGAAGAATTTCAACTCTCCCATACTAGACATTTGATATTCTTCACTCGTCATATAGGCAAATTCATCACTATAACGTTGGTCGGTACAGCCAAAGATAATATCATCAACATATACTTGGCACACAAACAATTCACCATCATAAGATTTAGTGAAAAGAGTAGGGTTGAGTGAACCGGGTTTGAAGCCTTTCTTCATGAAGAGTTCCTTCAAAGTATCATACCAAGCCCGTGGGGCCTGCTTGAGGCCATAGAGGGCCTTGTTGAGTCTGAAGACTTTGTTAGGATTCTTTGGATCTTCAAAACCTGGGGGTTGAGCAACATATACTTCTTCCTCAAGCTTACCATTGAGGAATGCACTTTTCACATCCATTTGATATAGAGTGATATCATGATGGTTAGCATAAGCAAGTAATATGCGAATAGCCTCAAGTCTAGCAACAAGTGCAAAAGTTTCATCATAATCAATTCCTTCAACCTGTGTGTAGCCTTGAGCTACAAGTCGTGCCTTATTCCTCACCACAAGGCCATTTTTATCTTGCTTGTTGCGGTAGATCCACTTTGTGCCGATGATATTGTGCTTGGAAGGATTTGGACGTTTGACCAGTTCACAAACATTGTTGAGCTCGAACTGATGTAATTCTTCTTGCATGGCCTGAATCCACTCAGGCTCCAGAAATGCTTCATCTACCTTAGTGGGCTCTGTAATAGAGACAAAAGCATACTGCCCACAAAAGTTATACAAATGTGAAGCTTTTGAGCATGTGAGAGGACCTGGCGCTTTGATGTCATTGATGATCTTTTCAACTTGCACTTCTTTTGCAATGCGAGGATGAGCTGGTTGTCGTTGAAGAGTTTGATCAGCGTTTTCTTCAGCACCATTTTCTTCAGCATTTTCTTCAGGTGCATTAGCTCGACGTTCTTCATGTTCTGGAATGAATTCTTCAGCAGATTCTTCAGTAGGAATGACATCCTCAGTGGCCTTGAACTTGATAGTTTCCTCAAGTACTAGTTCATCTATCACAGTAGGTAGGTGCTCTCTTTGCGAGCCATTAGTTTCATCGAACCGCACATCTACAATTTCAACAACTTTGTGAAGAACGTTGTTGAAGACTCTGTAGGTGTGCGAGTCCTTTCCGTAACCAAGCATAAAACCTTCATGTGCTTTCGGTGCAAATTTTGAGTTGTGATGAGGATCTCTAATCCAACATTTAGCACCAAAGACTTTGAAATAACTTACATTGGGTTTCTTATCAGTGAGGAGTTCATAGGCAGTCTTTTTGAAGAGTTTGTGAAGATATACTCTGTTGGTGATGTGGCACGCAGTATCAATTGCCTCAGTCCAAAAACTACGAGGAGTTTTGTATTCATCAAGCATAGTGCGAGCCATCTCAGCAAGAGTCCTGTTGTTGCGCTCCACGACGCCATTCTGCTGAGGAGTGTAAGGAGCAGATAACTCATGAGTGATACCAAGTTCATCAAGATAGTCATCGAGACTAGAATTCTTGAACTCAGTGCCATTGTCACTTCTGATGTGCTTGATCTTCACACCAAAGTTGGTTGAAGCCCTCGAGGAAAATCGTTTGAAGACTTCCTGCACTTCATGTTTGTAAGTAACAAGGTGTACCCATGTGTAACGAGAATAATCATCAAAAATAATGAAGCCATATTGAGATGCTTCATTTGAGATAGCAGAATAATGATTAGGACCAAAGAGATCCATGTGAAGCAATTCAAATGGGCGAGTGGTGGTCATGATAGTCTTCGCTGGATGCTTGGCCTTGGTCATCTTCGCAGCTTCATAGGCTCCGCATAGGTGATCCTTGAGGAATTTGACATTCTCGATGCCAATGACATGCTTCTTCTTCGCAAGCGTGTGCAAATTCCTCATGCCTGCATGACCAAGTCGTCGATGCCAGAGCCAGCCTTCTGAAGCTTTTGCAAGTAAGCACACGGTTGGTTGTGGTCCTGTAGAGAAATCAACAACATATAGGTCTCCTCTCCTAAAGCCTTTGAAGACTTTGGAATTGTCAGCTTCCATAACCACAACACAACGGTACTTGCCGAAGACAACAACCATATCAAGATCACAAAGCATTGAGACAGACATAAGGTTGTACCCTAAGGACTCAACAAGCATGACTTTGTCCATGTGTCGATCCTTTGTAATCGCAACCTTACCTAGACCCAATACCTGACTTTTGCCTTCATCAGCAAAGATGATATGCTTCAGATGCGACAGAGATCAGGGAGCATCCATCAATAGATTTTGGTCACTAGTCATGTGGTTTGTACATCCACTATCGAGGACCCACTCAGTGGCTTTGGGTTGATCATCCTGCAGATGAATTAGTGCAGCTTACAAACTCATATACTTCATCAGTGAAGAATATGACATCAATTCATCAGATCAATTTCATCAAGTAAAAGAACTGATAAAGCAATATGAGGATGTGAGAAATGAAAGTTCATTTCTTCATGATTAGCCTGCGTCCTATCAGGCATGCTCAGGTCTCCAGCAAATTCTTCAGACGATTATGTGCGTCTAGAGACCTGACCCTGCAGAAGAGATTAGTTCTTTTTCTTCACCACCCACATCTAAAGGGGTGGCAAAGAGTTCATCATTCTGCAAGCTCCATACGAAAAGGATGGCATAGAAGCCAGTCCATTTCGTTTCACATAAGAGGGTTTAGAGTAAGCATAAGAGTATGCAGAGAAATTCTTCGAGGACTTATGGACATAATGATTTGAAGAATAATGCATATATCCATAATCCTTAGATCTTCCCTGCGAAACAGATGGGTTAGCACAATGATGTTCATATGAGGACTTTGATCCATATGAGGAATTTGGTCCGTATGAGGAATTTGATCTGGGGTTCCTATTCTTCACAGGTGGTGTCATGATGACATTCACCTAAAGATTTTCAAGACATCTTTTGGGAACCCAGATTTTCTGCATAGGGGAGTTGTTCCTGCAGTTAGTGCCAACATATCTAGCAAATACTTCACCATTCTGATTTTTGAATAGCTTATAGTTGGAGTCAATTGACTCATCATCGGAATGAGGAGATTCACATGCAAATCCAGATAAGTTAGATGGATCAACTGGAGGTCCCTTTGCAGCAACCCATGTAGTTTTGGGGTACTGCTCAGGCTTCCAATATGTACCATCAGCATTGAGTTTCCTCTCAAAGGCGATACCCTCTTTCCTAGGGTTCCTGTTGAGGATCTGCTTTTTAAGCACATCACAAAGAGCCTGATGCCCTTTGAGGCTTTTGTACATGCCTGTCGTGTACAATTCCTTCAGCCCTGCATCGTCAGTGATACTAGCAATGTCCTCAGATGAGGAATTAGTGATAGCAGAGGCATGTGAAGAATTTGAAACATTAGCAGTATTTGAACATTCAGGTGAAGAATTAGCAGATTCACGTTCAATGCACTTCAAGCATGGAGGAACAAATTCTTCCTAAGATGCGCTGATTTGTTGAGCAAGTAATGAATCGTGCTCCTTCTGAAGATCTTCATAGCTCACTCTTAGCTTCTCAAGGTCTTGCTTTCTTTGAAGAAATTCATAAGAAAGCTTCTCATGATCCGATAAGAGAGTGTTATGATGACTTTAAAGTTTGTCAAGCTTGGACTGAAGTCTCTAAAGATTTTCAGTCAAAGTTTTAGTGCGATCCATTTCTTCACCCAACATATCATCACTTTTATTTAGCATATTTTGAACCTTTTCTAAAGCCCTTTGTTGTTTTATAGCAATCTTAGCAAGTTTAGAATAGCTGGGTTTAAGGTTTTCATCAGATTCATTCTCACTTGATTCAGAGGAGGTATATTTGAGTACCTTGGCACCCTTTGCCATGAAACAATAGGTGGGAGCGTAGTCATCATCGCCTTCATCAGCCTTGTTGGTGAGGTCATTTTCTTCAGTGTTGAAGATAGACTTGCTGACGAATGCAGTAGCGAGAGCAAGGCTTGCCACTCCGGATTCGGACTCCTCAGATGACTCCTCTTCCTCATTTTCTTCAGATTCAGCCTCAGAGTCCATTTCCTTGCCAATGAATGCCCTGGCCTTCTCGGAGATGCTCTTCTTGTGATATGAAGGCTTGGAGGATTTTGTTGATGAGGATTTTGTGGATTTGTTCTTTTTCTTCGCATCATCAGAACTGTAATCCTTGTATTTCTTCTTCTTTGATTCCTTTTCCCATTGAGGACAATCTTGAATGAAATGTCCAGGTTTCTTGCATTTGTGACAGAGCCTCTTCTTGTAGTCACTGGATGAGGAATCATTGCTCCTTGAGGATCTTCCAAGGCGACCACGTCTTGAGAACTTTTGGAACTTCTTCACGAGTAGAGCCAGATCATGGCTCAGTTCTTTAGGATCACCAAGGCTGCTACTAGAGTCTTCATCTTCGGACTCAGATACTGCCTTGGCCTTCAGTGCACGTGTTTTGCCATAGCTTGAACCATAGAGATCTCTCTTTTCAGCAAGTTGGAACTCATGAGTATTTAGCCTCTCGAGAATATCAGCGGGATCAAGTGACTTGTAATCAGCACGTTCTTGTATCATCAATGCCAGAGTGTCAAATGAGGAATCAAGCGATCTCAACAATTTCTTCACCACCTCATGGTCAGTGATGTCAGTGGCACCAAGTGCTTGAAGCTCATTTGAGATGTCAGTGAGGTGATCGAAGGTTTGTTGAACATTTTCATTGTCGAGTCTTTTGAAGCGGTTGAAGAGATTGCGAAGAACATCAAATCGAGAGTCACGCTGAGTTGAGACTCCTTCATTCACTTTGGACAACCTGTCCCAGATAAGCTTCGCTGTTTCCAAAGCACTCACTCTGCCATACTGTCCTTTGCTCAGATGGACACATATGATATTCTTCGCTTGAGAGTCGAGTTGCTTGAATCTCTTCACATTGGCAGCATTCAGAGAAGGTGTGACTGAGGGAACACCATTTTCCACAACATACCAGAGATCGTTATCAATTGCTTCAAGATGCATTCGCATCTTATTCTTCCAGTAGGGGTAGTCCGTCCCATCGAACGTAGGACACCCAGCAGAGACCTTAATCATACCTACGATCGACATAACTAAAACTCTAGGCGGTTAAACCAAAATCACACAGAACAAGGGAGTACCTCGCTCTGATACCAATTGAAAGTGCGTTATATCTACTAGAGGGGGGTGAATAGGCGATTTTTATGAAATTCTTCACTGAGGAATTTGCCTGTGAGGAAATTCCTTAGCGAAGAACTACTAGCAGCGGAATGAGTACTCAAAAGTAAACACAACAGAATACAAGCATAGTCATCATGATGAAATGAAGACAGGCACAGAGTACAGGAAGCGTAATCACAGGATAACACAGGATGAAGACAAACAGACTGGAGAAATTGAACTGAGGAAATTGAGAAAGTCTTCAGTCAAAGTCTTCAAACACAGATATGAACAAACATACAACACAGTTATGAGGAAATGAAAGAGTTGAGGAAATAGAACCAGTAAGCTCGTTGAAGACAATGATTTGGTAGACCAGTTCAAACTGCTGTCTCAGTTGTACGTCTGGTTGGAGCGGCTGAGTATTTAAACTCGAGGACACACAGTCCCGGACACCCAGTCAAGGACACTTAGTCCAAGACACCCAGTCCTCACCGTATTCTCCTTGAACTAAGGTCACACAGACCTCGTCCAATCACTCATGGTAAGTCTTTAGGCGACTTCCAAACCTTCACAAACTTGGTCACCCGGCGATCCACAATTCCTCTTGGATGCTCTAGACCATGACGCCTAATCGTCTGGAAGAAGCACAGTCTTCAAAGGTAACAAGCGTCGGATCCACTCGGGATCAATCTCTTAAGTGATGCTCAATCACTTGGGGTTTGTAGGTGTTTGGGTTTTGGGTTTTTGGTTTTTGCTCACTTGATGATTTTCGCTCAAAGTCCTTGGAGGATGTGTTGCTCTCAAATGACAAGTGTCAGTTTCTCTCGGAGCAGCCAACCAGCTAGTGGTAGTAGGTGCGGCTATTTATAGCCTAGGGAGCAGCTCGACATGATAAGACATAAATGCCCTTTAATGATATGACCGTTACGTGGATAGATATTTTGGGACAGCTGGCGCATAGCATAGCAACGGTCGGAATTTTGAGTAGCAAAATCCTCAGGGCTGTCATGTTCCTCACTATGTAGGCAATCCGCACTGGCGAATTCCTAACTCCTCAGTCATGACAAATTCCTCAGAGACCAGAAGAACTTCGTCTCTATCACTGAAGAAATTGACTGAACTGAATGAGATTTCCAATGGCTTCACTCGAAGGGATTGGTAGGTGTAGGATTTTGAGTTGAGCATCACATGGAAATTTTTCCTTAGTATTTCCTCGACCCCCTTTAACAGTACGGTGTTTCCTATGACTCAAGAAAGAGAAAAACAAAACTATGAAAACGAAAGTCTTCAAGCTTCATATTTCTCGCATGAATATCAAGTCTTCACGGACACACCAATTTCTTCACTTTCAAAGTCTTCATGAAAGTCTTCAGAAATACCAAAATCTTCAGTCGAAGATATTCATTTTTAGGGGTCGACTTTTCCTGTAAATATCAAACTCCTCATAGGCTTATAGACATGTGTACACTCACACACGTGTTAGTCCCTTAACCTATAAGTCTTCAATACACCAAAATCACTAAGGGGCACTAGATGCACTTACATCATCCTATGGAATGCCAGCCAGGCTCAAAGGGATCATACAATTATTCATGCCTAGTAACTTCTGTGTGCAGCCAGAAGCCATTATGGGCTCTGGCTTAGTTAAGTAAGTTGTGGGAAACCTTTCCATGATGGGCTAGCAGATGTAGGGGAATTGTAGGTGTACCGGCCTATCTATCGGTTAAGGGGACCTCTTCAGAAAGACTGTGCCTCAATCATCCGGTTTTCAAACATTAGGCAGTGCGAGAAATTCAACGGAGGAGATCTAGTCTTGTGGGGAAAAGTGCGCAAACCTCTGCAGAGTGTACAAACAAATCATGATTTTCCATGTCCCCGGTTATGGACATTTTGAGTATCTGATATTTGAATTATTAGTTGATCTCATCATCCTATATAATGAAATTGTTGGGTTAATGTTTATACTTGGTAATTTTGGGATTGAGTTGGGGTTACCTTCTCAATAATGGCATAAACTTGTAGTAAATAAAATCTATTCCTTTGTTATAGGGAAAATTAGTTTTATGCAAAATTCAAACTTAGAACCTCCACCAGCCCAATATGCATATAGAGATAGACAATTCTCATGATTATTCTATGGTGTGAAATTGCCAGTACATTCAATGTACTGACCTACATGGCTGCAACGTCTCATGTTACAGGAATCTTACGATGAGTAAGTGATATGTTAGGGTTACGATGTCTACACTCAACTTTGTCGTTGGTGTTGTTGGGACTCCACAACTTTGTTGTTACTTCCGCTATATGGATTGAGGTAATAGTATTTACGTTACTTTATACATGTGATTTACCTCTTTTATAAATCCTCAAGTATTGTGTGTGTCACCATACCAATCCAGGGATGACACTTAAGCACACAGACTTGATCCATTTGGGTCGGGTCGCTACAATAGGACATTGGTGGTAAGCAGTATGACTATCACCGCCCACAACTCTTTGTGTTCTACTCGTGCATATCACCTACGCATAGGCCTGGCTCGGATGCCACTACCGGGAAATGTAGCATGGAAAACAAAACAAAAATTCTATGCACACGTGATACGTCTCCAATGTATCTACAATTTTTGATTGTTCCATGCTATTATATTATCTGTTTTGGATGTTTATGGGCTTTATTAGACACTTTTATATTATTTTCGGGACTAACCTATTAACCCAAAGCCCAGTGCCAATTTCTGTTTTTTCCTTGTTTTAGAGTATCGCAGAAAAGGAAAATCAAACGGAGTCCAAACGGAATGAAACCTTCGGAAAAGTTATTTTTGGAAACGAAAGCAATACAAGAGACTTGGAGTGCACGTCAGGGGATCAACGAGGAAGCAACGAGGCAGGGGGCGCGCCCACCCCCCCTGGGCGCGCCCTCCACCCTCATGGGCCCCTCGTGGCTCCCCTGATGTATTTCTTCCGCCTATATGTATCCATATACCCTAAAACTATCGGGGAGCAGAATAGATCGGGAGTTCCACCGCCAGAAGCCTCCGTAGCCACCGAAAACCAATCTAGACCCGTTTCGGCACCCTGTCGGAGGGGGAATCCTTCTCCGGTGGCCATCTTCATCATCCCGGCGCTCTCCATGACGAGGAGGGAGTAATCTACCCTCGGGGCTGAGGGTATGTACCAGTAGCTATGTGTTTGATCTCTCTCTCTCGTGTTCTTGATTTGGCACGATCTTGATGTATCACGAGCTTTGCTATTATAGTTGGATCATATGTTTCTTCTCCCCTCTACTCTCTTGTAATGGATTGAGTTTTCCCTTTGAAGTTATCTTATCGGATTGAGTCTTTAATGATTTGAGAACACTTGATGTATGTCTTGTCGTCCGTATCTGTGGGGACAATGGGATATCACGTGATTCACTTGATGTATGTTTTGGTGACCAACTTGCGGGTTCCGCCCATGAACTTATGCATAGGGGTTGGCACACATTTTCGTCGTGATTCTCTGGTAGAAACTTTGGGGCACTCTTTGAGGTCCTATGTGTTGGTTGAATAGATGAATCTGAGATTGTGTGATGCATATCATATAATCATACCCACGGATACTTGAGGTGACATTGGAGTATCTAGGTGACATTAGGGTTTTGGTTGATTTGTGTCTTAAGGTGTCATTCTAGTACGAACTCTAGGGCTGTTTGCGACACTTATAGGAATAGCCCAACGGATTGATTGGAAAGAATAACTTTGAGGTGGTTTCGTACCCTACCATAATCTCTTCGTTCGTTCTCCGCTATTAGTGACTTTGGAGTGACTCTTTGTTGCATGTTCAGGGATAGTTATATGATCCAATTATGTTATTATTGTTGAGAGGACTTGCGCTAGTGAAAGTATGAACCCTAGGCCTTGTTTCCTATCATTGCAATACCGTTTATGCTCATTTTTATCATTACTTACCTTGCTGTTTTTATAATTTCAGATTATAAAAACCTTTATCTACTATCCATATACCACTTGTGTCACCATCTCTTCGCCGAACTAGTGCACCTATACAATTTACCATTGTATTGGGTGTGTTGGGGACACAAGAGACTCTTTGTTATTTGGTTGCAGGGTTGCTAGAGAGAGACCATCTTCATCCTACGCCTCCTACGGATTGATAAACCTTAGGTCATCCACTTGAGGGAAATTTGCTACTGTCCTACAAACCTCTGCACTTGGAGGCCCAACAACGTCTACAAGAAGAAGGTTGTGTAGTAGACATCAAGCTCTTTTCTGGCGCCGTTATCGGGGAGGTTAGCGCTTGAAGGTATATCTTTAGATCTTGCAATTGAATCTTTTAGTTTCTTGTTTATCGCTAATTTAGTTTATAAAAGAAAACTACAAAAATATGGAATTAAGTTTGCCTCATACGCTTCATCTTTTTAATATCTTTCATGAGTATGATGGAAAGGAAAATTGTGCTCAAATGCTAGAAGAAGAATGCATTAAAATGTTTGGCACTAAATCTTTGAACAATGAGCATGATTGCAATGTTGTTAGTACGAACTCCTTGAATATCCATAGTACTAATGATGATTGCACTAGTCATGATGAAAATATCTCTTATAAGCATGTCGATTTTTGTGGAGTATATTGGGTTTGCAAGTACACACCAAATAGAGAAGATAGATATTGCAAGAGGCATAAGTACTTGGAAACTAAATGGTTGCAAGAAAGGCTAGATGCTTGTGCTGAAAATTTAAATTTTCTTAGCCGTACTTGTGAACGTTGCAATGAACATGATCATTTCCATACCCAATGCAAATTGTTTCATGATCGTATCGTGTCCAAAAATTGTGATGACTTGATTTCCCTTGCACATCCTAATGAACTTAGTTTGCTCTTGGGTTATGAAGAAATGAAAAGTATAACTAAGGATATTCCAAAATTTGCCCTTGATAGAGTTCTTGATTTTGGTCTAGAGAAAATTTATATGTATTGCGCGATGAATTGCATTGAAAATCCTTATAGTGCCAATTACATAAAGAAAGAAAACAAATAGAAGATGAAGATAATAGTAATGAAAGGGAAGAGACTTCCCAATACCCTCCTATTATTTCTTATGATGAATCAGGTAATGAGGAGGAGCCTTCTATTCAACCAATTTCATTAATAGGGAGCTCCAAAAAGAGGATTGAACCCACACATGATGTGGTGAAGAAGAAGAAAAGAAAAATGAAGAGAGGTAGAAAGGTATCCCTCCCAAATAATGTTACTCCTATTATTGTTGTGCCTCATGAAAATGAAGATGATGCACCTGATGATGATCTCGTTATGCCTATTGCTTGTTGTGATGATTATGATCGGGAAGATAATGACACTCCTTTTGATCATGAAAATCTTTTTTGCACTTGCTTGGAAGAATATGATAATTGCTATACTATTGGTGCTATCCACACTATTAATGATGGGAGTGGTTATGCTTATGATATTAAAAGGACCAACCTTGGGGATGCTATGTTTGATGAAGATGACGTTTTTTAGAATATATTTGTTGCAATTAATGTTTGTCCCAAGCTTGGGTATGCTACATTTAATGAAGATGATATTTTTAGTGTCCCATGTTTTGATATGCAAATTTATAATGATGATAGCATGCCTTCTACCTATGATGATTATATTGACGAAAGTGGGTTTGGAAGAGTGTCAACTTTAGGAAGTAATGATCCCACTATTTTGGAGGATGTTGAATCTTATAATATTTATGAAAGTGGATTTGGAGAGGTCATGACTTTATTTAGTGATGTATCCACTATTTTGGAAGAGGTTTCAATTGATTATGATGAGAACAAAGTTGCTACTTATGATGATTATTGTGATAAAACTTATGCTATAAAGAGTAGTGATGATTATATTTATAAAACTTGTCATGATTATGAGTACACTTTCTTTGAACATTACTCTTTTAATGTGGAAACAATTTATAGTATTCGAGTCTCTTATGATACTCCCACTATTCCGAATGAGAAGAATTTTGCTTATGTGGAGAGTAATAAAATTTCTATGCAAGTAGAACATGAAAAGAATGCTTTAGGTGCGGGTTATATTGTTGAATTCATTCATGATGCTACTGAAAATTATTATGAGGGAGGAATATATGCTTGTAGTAATTGCAATAATATCAAGTTTCCTCTCTATGTGCTTAAAGTTTTGAAGTTATGCTTGTTTTACCTTCCTATGCTAGTTGATTATTGTTCCCACGAGTTGTTTGCTCACAAAATCCCTATGCATATAAAGTGGGTTATACTTAAATGTGCTAGTCATATTATTTATTATGCTCTCTTTATGTTTCAATTCTTATATTTTATATGAGCATCATTGAAATCATCATGCCTAGCCAGGGGCGTTAAATGATAGCGCTTGTTGGGAGGCAACCCAATTTTATTTTTGTTCCTTTCTTTTTGCTCCTGTTTAGCAATAAATAATTTATATAGCCTCTGTTATTATTTAGTTTTTATGTTTTAATTAGTGTTTGTGCCAATTAGAACCGTTGGGAAGACTTGGGGAAAGTCTTTTTGATCTTGCTGTAAAAAACAGAAACTTTAGCGCTCACGAGAATTGCTGCCATTTTTATTTGGAGAGTGCTATTTAGTTAATTATTTTTGCATATGATTAATAGATAAATTACTCACGTCCATAAATTTATTTTAGAATTTTTGGGGTTCCAGAAGTTTGCGTTAGTTACAGATTACTACAGACTGTTCTGTTTTTGACAGATTCTGTTTTTCATGTGTTTTTTACTTATTTTGATGAATCTATGGCTAGTAAAAGAGTTTATAAACCATATATAAGTTGGAATTCAGTAGGTTTAACACCAATATAAATAAATAATGAGTTCATTACAGTACCTTTAAGTGGTGTTTTGTTTTCTTTCACTAACAGAGCTTACGAGTTTTCTGTTAAGTTTTGTGTTGTGAAGTTTTCAAGTGATTCGATGGACTATGGAATAAGGAGTGGCAAGAGCCTAAGATTGGGGATGACCAAGGCACCCCAAGGTAATATTCAAGGGCAAACAAGATCCTAAGCTTGGGGATGCCCCGGGAGGCATCCCCTCTTTCGTCTTCGTTCATCGGTAACTTTACTTGGAGCTATATTTTTATTCACCACATGATATGTGTTTTTCTTGGAGCGTCATTTTATTTTATTTTGTTTCGCTTGATTTTTGAATAAAATACTGAGATCTTAAATTATTAAATGTTAGAGAGTCTTCACATAGTTGCATAATTATTCGACTTCTCATGGATCTTCACTTATATCTTTCGGAGTAGTTTGTCGTTGCTCTAGTGCTTCACTTATATCCTTTTAGAGCACGGTGGTGGTTTTATTTTAAAGAAATAGATGAACTCTCGTGCTTCACTTATATTATTTTGAGAGTCTTTGAACAGCATGGTAGTTTTCTTTGGTTATGAAACTAGTCCTAATATGATGGGCATCCAAGAGGGATATAATAAAAACTTTCATATAGGTGCATTGAATACTAAGAGAAGTTTGATACTTGATGATTGTTTTGAGATATGGAGATAGTGATATCAAAGTTGTGCTAGTTGGGTAGTTGTGAATTTGAGGAATACTTGTGTTGAATTTTGCAAGTCCCGTAGCATGCACGTATGGTAAATGTTGTGTAACAAATTTGAATCATGAGGTGTTATTTGATTGTCTTCCTTATGAGTGGCGGCCGGGGACGAGTGATGGTCTTTTCCTACCAATCTACCCCCCTAGGAGCATGTGCGTAATACTTGGTTTTTGATGACTTGTAGATTTTTGCAATAAGTATGTGAGTTCTTTATGACTAATGTTGAGTCCATGGATTATACGCACTCTTACCCTTCCATCATTGCTAGCCTCTTCGATACCGTGCATTGCCCTTTCTCACGTTGAGAGTTGGTGCAAACTTCACCGGTGCATCCAAACCCCGTGATATGATTCGCTCTGTCACACATAAACCTCCTTATATCTTCCTAAAAACAGCCACCATACCTACCTATTATGGCATTTCCATAGCCATTCCGAGATATATTGCCATGCAACTTTCCACCGTTCCATTTATTATGACACGCATCATCATTGTCATATTGCTTTGCATGATCATGTAGTTGACATCATATTTGTGGCAAAGCCGCCGTTCATAATTTTTCATACATGTCACTCTTGATTCATCGCAATCCCGGTACACCGCCGGAGGCATTCATATAGAGTCATATCTTGTTCTAGTATCGAGTTGTAATCTTTGAGTTGTAAATAAATAGAAGTGTGATGATCATCATTAATAGAGCATTGTCCCAAAAAAGGGGGGAAAGGCCAAGAAAAAAGAGAAAGGCCAAATAAAAAAAGAAAGGCCAAATAAAAAATAAAAAAATAAAAGGGACAATGCTACTATCCTTTTTTTCCACACTTGTGCTTCAAAGTAGCACCATGATCTTAATGATAGAGAGTCTCTTGTTTTGTCACTTTCATATACTAGTGGGAAATTTTCATTATAGAACTTGGCTTGTATATTCCAACAATGGGCCTCCTCAAGTGCCCTAGGTCTTCGTGAGCAAGCAAGTTGGATGCACACCCACTTAGTTTCTTTTGTTGAGCTTTCATGCATTTATAGCTCTAGTGCATCTGTTGCATGGCAATCCCTACTCCTTGCATTGACATCAATTGATGGGCATCTCCCTAGCCCATTGATTAGCCGCATCGATGTGAGACTTTCTCCTTTTTGTCTTCTCCACATAACCCCCTCATTATATTCTATTCCACCCATAGTGCTATATCCATGGCTCACGCTCATGTATTGCGTGAAAGTTGAAAAAGTTTGAGATTACTAAAGTATGAAACAATTGCTTGGCTTGTCATCGGGGTTGTGCATGATGAGAGCATTCTTCTGTGACAAAAATGGAGCATGACCAAACTATATGATTTTGTAGGGATAAACTTTCTTTGGCCATGTTATTTTGAGAAGACATGATTGCTTAGTTAGTATACTTGAAGTATTATTATTTTTATGTCAATATTAAACTTTTGTCTTGAATCTTATGGATCTAAACATTCATGCCACAAAAAAGAGAATTACCTAGAAATATGTTAGGTAGCATTCCACATCAAAAATTCTGTTTTTATCATTTACCTACTCGAGGACGAGTAGGAATTAAGCTTGGGTATGCTGATACGTCTCCAATGTATCTATAATTTTTGATTGTTCCATGCTATTATATTATCTGTTTTGGATGTTTATGGGCTTTATTAGACACTTTTATATTATTTTTGGGACTAACCTATTAACCCAGAGCCCAGTGCCAGTTTCTGTTTTTTCCTTGTTTTAGAGTATCGCAGAAAAGGAAAATCAAATGGAGTCCAAACGGAATGAAACCTTCGAAAAAGTTATTTTTGGAAAAGAAAACAATACAGGAGACTTGGAGTGCACGTTAGGGGATCAACGAGGAAGCCACAAGGCAGGGGGCGCGCCCACCCCCCTGGGCGCGCCCTCCACCCTCATGGGCCCCTCGTGGCTCCCCTGATGTATTTCTGCTGCCTATATATATCAATATACCCTAAAACTATTGGGGAGCAGAATAGATCAGGAGTTCCACCGCCAGAAGCCTCCGTAGCCACCGAAAACCAATCTAGACCCGTTTCGGCGCCCTGCCGGAGGGGGAATCCTTCTCCGGTGGCCATCTTCATCAACCTGGCGCTCTCCATGACGAGGAGGGAGTAATCTACCCTCGGGGATGAGGCTATGTACCGGTAGCTATGTGTTTGATCTCCCTCTCTCTCTCTCTCGTGTTCTTGATTTGGCACGATCTTGATGTATCACGAGCTTTGCTATTATAGTTGGATCTTATGTTTCTTCTCCCCTCTACTCTCTTGTAATGGATTGAGTTTTCCCTTTGAAGTTATCTTATCAAATTGAGTCTTTAATGATTTGAGAACGCTTGATGTATGTCTTGCCGTGCGTATCTGTGGTGACAATGGGATATCACGTGATTCACTTAATGTATGTTTTGGTGACCAACTTGTGGGTTCCGCCCATGAACTTATGCATAGGGGTTGGCACACGTTTTCGTCGTGATTCTCCGGTAGAAACTTTGGGGCACTCTTTGAGGTCCTATGTGTTGGTTGAATAGATGAATATGAGATTGTGTGATGCATAGCGTATAATCATACCCACGGATACTTGAGGTGACATTGGAGTATCTAGGTGACATTAGGGTTTTGGTTGATTTGTGTCTTAAGGTCTTATTCTAGTACGAACTCTAGGGCTGTTTGTGACACTTATAGGAATAGCCCAACGGATTGATTGGAAAGAATAACTTTGAGGTGGTTTCGTACCCAACCATAATCTCTTCGTTCGTTCTCCGTTATTAGTGACTTTGGAGTGACTCTTTGTTGCATGTTGAGGGATAGTTATATGATCCAGTTATGTTATTATTGTTGAGAGGACTTGCACTAGTGAAAGTATGAACCCTAGGCCTTGTTTCCTATCATTGCAATACCGTTTACGCTCACTTTTATCATTACTCACCTTGCTGTTTTTATAATTTCAGATTACAAAAACCTTTATCTACTATCCATATACCACTTGTGTCACCATCTCTTCGCCGAACTAGTGCACCTATACAATTTACCATTGTTTTGGGTGTGTTGGGGACACAAGAGACTCTTTGTTATTTGGTTGCAGGGTTGCTTGAGAGAGACCATCTTCATCCTACGCCTCCTACGGATTGATAAACCTTAGGTCATCCACTTGAGGGAAATTTGCTACTGTCCTACAAACCTCTGGACTTGGAGGCCAAACAACGTCTACAAGAAGAAGGTTGTGTAGTAGACATCAACACGCAATGATCTATCCGTGGAGGTGCATAGCAATGAGGGGGAGAGTGTGTCTATGTACCCTCGTAGACTGTAAGTAGAAGCGTTTAGCAACACGGTTGATGTAGTCGAACTTCTTCGCTCCAACCAATCAAGTACCGAATGCGCGACACCTCCGCGTTCTACACACGTTCAGCTCGGTGACGTCCTTCGCCTTCTTGATCTAGCAAGACGGCGAGGTAGTGGATGAGTTCCGGCAGCACAACGGTGTGGTGACGGTGATGGTGAAGTGATATCCACAGGGCTTCGCTTAAGCACTATGAAAATATGACCGGGGGTGTAAACGGTGGAGGGGGCACCGCACACGGCTAGGCAATTGGTTGTTCTATGCTAGGCGCCCCCTCCAACATATATATAGGTGGGAGGAGCCGCCAAGGGGGGCGCCCAAGTAGGGGGAATCCTACTTGGGGTCTCTCCCAAGCCGCGCCCCCCTTTCCTTATTTGGAGCGCGGGAGGAAGGAAATAGGAGGCGCCCCCTTTCCTTTGTCTCCGGAGGAGGGAAAGGCAGGAGGGGCCACCCCTCCTGAGGGAGTCGTGGATTAGGGGGTCTCCGAACAGCCAGACTATATCCTTTAGCCAGACTGTTGGACTATGAAGATACGATATTGAAGACTTCGTCGCGTCTCCAGATGGGACTTTCCTTGGCGTGGAAGGCAAGCTTCGCAATACGGATATGTAGATCTCCTCCCTTGTAACCGACTCTATGTAATCCTAGCCCCCTCCGGTGTCTATATAAACCAGAGGGTTTAGTCCATAGGACAACATACAATCATACCATAGGCTAGCTTCTAGGGTTTAGCCTCTACGATCTCGTGGTAGATCAACTCTTGTAATACTCATATCATCAAGAACAATCAAGCAGGACGTAGGGTATTACCTCCATCAAGAGGGCCCGAACCTGGGTAAACATCGTGTCCCCTGCCTCCTGTTACCATCCGCCTTAGACGCACAGTTCAGGACCCCCTACCCGAGATCCGCCGGTTTTGACACCGACATTGGTGCTTTCATTGAGAGTTCCACTTTGCCATCACCGTAAGGCTCGATGGCTCCTTCGATCATCGGTAGCGATGCGGTCCAGGGTGAGGTTTTCCTCCCCGGACAGATCTTCATATTTGGCAGCTTCGCACTGCGGGCCAATTCGCTTGGCCATCTGGAGCAGATCGAGAGCTACGCCCCTGGCCATCAGGTCGGGTTCGGAAACTTAAACTACACTGCCGACATCCGCGGAGACTTGATCTTCGACGGATTCGAGCCCATGTCAGGTGCGCCGCACAGTCACGACGAGCATGACGTAACTCTGCCGTCGGACAATATTCGGGAGATCACATCTGCAACTACTCCGGCCGTCAATTCGGAGCAAATCGCGCCATTCGAGAACGGAGGGATAGACCCCTCCATGGAGGCCGCACTCTCAGTGGCGATAGAGACGGATACTGACTTCACCCCTTACGAGAGCCGTGTCGCCGAACCACTGGATCCATCTCCGGCCACGGACTCCGGGTTGCTTGCATCCGTGCCCGACGAATCCGACTGGGCGCCGATCATGGAGTTCACCTCCGCAGATATCTTTCAGCACTCGCTTTTCGGCGATGTGCTAAATTCATTAAGGTATCTCTCCTTGTCAGGAGAACCTTGGCCGAACTATGTCCGGCTAGAATGGGATGTGGACGATGAAGATATTCGCTGCCCACCCACCACCCACTTAGTAGCCACTATCGACGATTTAACCGACATGCTCGACTTTGACTCCGAAGACATCGACGGTATGGACGACGATGCAGGAGACAAACAGGAGCCACCGCCCATAGGGCGCTGGACCGCCACTTCATCACATAACATATACATGGTGGATACACCCAAAGAAGGCAATGGCGAAGAAACAACGGAGGATGGCCCCTCCAAGAAGCAACCCAAGCGCCGACGTCAGCGGCGCCACTCCAAGTCCCGCCATAGCAAAAACAGCGATAATATCGCAAGAGAAAATAACACTCCCATCGACTCCAGAGGAAACGACGACCACACCCCGGCGGTAGAGCACAATGAAGCTGCAAACGGCGAACATAATATGGATCCAATGTCTGAACACGACGACACCGAGGATAAACCTCATCAAGCCCCCTCTGGGGAGGAAAACAGTTCGGACGAAGGTGCACACATCATCCCGGAAATGCACTTGGAGCAAGAGAACCTTCGCAGAAGGCTTATTGCCACAGCGAGGAGTCTGAAGAAGCATAAGCAAAGGCTTAAGGCCGCACAAAATACGCTCAACAGCAGGTGGAACAAAGTGCTTGACAACGAAGAAAAGTATGGTGGAAGTTACCACACAAAGAGCTATCCCAAGCGCAAGCTACTACCCGAATTCAACGATGAGGCCTTAGAGCCCACACAGCCGAAAAACGAAACGGCCAACCGGCCGGATCAACCACCTTGTGACCGCGATAGAGCGGCTAACAAGGTCACACATAAGTCAACACACGATCTACGTGAGGACTTGCGCCAAAAATCCGATACGACCAGATCCATCTATGGATCTAGGAAGCGCGCTCCAGTACAAAATCAAAACCGAATACTACAACCGTCCGAACGCCATGGTACATCCAAATACAGGGGTGCCGCACACCCCCTATGTTTCACCGATGAGGTGCTGGATCACGAATTCCCAGAAGGATTCAAACCAGTGAACATAGAGGCATACGACAGGACCACAGACCCTGGGGTCTGGATTGAGGACTTTATCCTCCATATCCATATGGCTTGCGGAGACGATCTCCATGCCATCAAATACTTACCCCTCAAGCTTAACGGACCAGCTCGACACTGGCTAAAAAGCCTCCCCGAAAACTCAATTGGAAGTTGGGAGGAGCTCGAGGACGCTTTTCGGGCTAATTTTCAAGGGACCTATGTCCGACCTCCGGATGCAGACGATTTAAGTCATATAATTCAACAGCCCGGAGAGTCAGTGTAGCGACCAGACCTCAAACAATATGATCTCTGTGCTCCGGTGTCATCCCTAGATCAGTAATGCTGACACCACACAGTACTCGGAGGATTTATAGCAGAGTAGCAATCACACACTTATTACATCGAGTGTCTCCATAGAGAACTTATTACAATAAATATGGCTTAAGGCCATCTAATAACGATAACAGCGGAAGGCTTGGAAGATAAGTGAGTCCATCAACTACAACGGCATCACTGAGTATAGAACCATGACCTACACTCCTTAATCGTCATCTGAAAAGTCTGCAACATTAACGTTGCAGCCCGAAACGGGTCAGCACATGGAATATGCTGGCAAGGTAACACATAGAGAGTAATGGAATGAAACAGCTATACTATATGCATATTTGGCTGGTGGAAAGCTCTATGGTTGCAGTTTTGCGTAAAGCCAATTTTTCCCTACTTTAAAGGAATAAATTTTATTTAACTATTATGGTAGTTGTTAAACATTGAGAATGGTTGACAGCATTCTCAATCCCAATTAAACATCATCATTAAACAAAACCCAACAAAATTAATTTAGAGTAACATGTTGAGATTCACATGATAATCCAGGTACTAGATACTCAAGATGTCCATAACCGGGGACACGGCTAATCATGATTAGTTTATTACACTCTGCAGAGGTTTGCGCACTTTTCCCCACAAGACTCGATCGCCTCCGTTTGGTTTCTCGCACTACATGATGTTTGAGATGACGGATGACCGAGACATAGTCTTTCAGAAGTGCTAGCACCTTACGATCGGGTAGACCGTACCACCTACATCCCCTACATCTGCTAGTCTACCACTGTAAGAGTTCGCACGACTTAGTCAACTATGCTAGAGCCCATAATAGCTTGTGGCTGCACACGGAAGTTTCTAGCATGAATAATCTCATGATCCCTTTGAGCCTGGGTGGCGGTCCAAAAGAAAACATGCAAGTCCTGGAATACCCAGGTGCCTCAATCCACCCAGATGTGTGTTTAAGTTGCCACCTTAGATAAACCATTAATTAATAAAACTCACATCTGTCATGGATATCACTCACCCAATCCACGTCTACTAGCATAGCATGGCATAAGCAAACGCAGAAGTAACTCCCAAAGGTTTAATAATAAATAGGTAATAGGTACTACCTCATCTACTTCCCATCCCACAATTTAATTAGATCCTATTCATGCAATGTGTGAGGATTGATCTAATGCAATAAAACTGGGTAGTAGAAAAGGTATGATCAAAGTGTTACTTGCCTTGCTGATGATCCGCGAAACCTAGAGATTCGAAGTAACAAGTGGCGCACTCCGGGTATTCTATCACAGACAAACAAACAAGTATACAATAAGTACTCATCTAATGCACGGGTAAAACTCAAATAAGAGATTTAACCAGAAGGTTCAACTTAAGAACTCCAGTTGGCAAAAAGAATCAAATCGAACGAAGCAACGAAAGTCAAACGGCGAAAGAAAACAACTTCGTTCTACTAATCTGGATCTAGGGAAAATTTTACAGTAGAAAAAACTTGTTTAAGTGGATTTAACGGATAGAGGGTTTCGAAACGAAACTCTAGGCGCTTGAATCGCCTGATTCCGATAAACGAGCGAAAAGTTATACTAAAAAGAAAATCGGATCAGGAATCGCGATCAGAAAAATCGCGGATTTAATCCGAGAAAAGAAAAACGACGAACGCTCGCTAGAATGAACGAACACTCGCTATTTAAATAAACCGGAAAAACCGATCTATTTAAAAAACTGAATCTAAAAAAACCGACGGAAAAATCCGACGAAAACCGATCTAATTTTTTTTTTAAACGATGGCATGGAAGTCGAGGCGCGGCGAACCTCGGCGGCGGCGGCGTGGGGCGGCGGCGGCTTTGGGGCTGGGCGGCTAGGGTTTCTCCCGGGGGGAGGCTAGGCCGGCTTTTAAAGGCCACCTCGGGCCAAAGTCCTATCCAGACACGGCCCGTAGGTCGGTTCGTTTTTTTTAATTATTTCGCTCGGAGGAAAAATAAAAGGAAATACTAAACGGACTCCAAAAATTCCGACATAAATTTTCACGGGCTTATAAAATCAAGCCGCACAAGGTGAACATTTATTTGGGACCTAAATGCATGAAAAACGCACATTTTCCTAAATTCAAATAAAACACCGAAAACTCCGAAATAAAATCTTATTTGATTTTATTATTAAATCCTCAATATTTCTTTATTTTGGGAAAGTCATTTTATTCCCTCTCTCATATTTTTGTAATAGAAATAATTGATGATAAAATAAATAAAATCAAATGATCCTATTCTCAAAATTTGAGAAAACTGAAATATGAAAACAACGAAATCCCCAACTCTCTCCGTGGGTCATTGAGTTGCGTAGAATTTCTAGGATCAACCAAAATGCAAAATAAAATATGATATGCAATGATGATCTAATGTATAACATTCCAAATTGAAAATTTGGGATGTTACAAACCTACCCCCCTTAAGATGAATCTCGCCCTCGAGATTCGGGTTGGCTAGAAAATAGGTGAGGGTGGTCCTTGAGCAAATCTTCCTCTCGCTCCCAGGTGGCTTCATCCTCTGTGTGGTGGCTCCACTGAACTTTGCAAAACTTTATAACCTTGCTGCGGGTAACTCGGCTGGTAAACTCGAGGATCTTAATTGGTTTGTCCTCGTAGGTCAAATCGTTATCCAACTAAATAGTTTCTAAGGGCATTGTGTCTCTCAACGGTATGTCAGCCATCTCCGTGTGACATTTCTTTAACTGGGAAACATGGAACACATCATGAACTCCTGACAATCCTTGGGGAAATTCCAACTTGTAGGCCACTTCTCCCATACGTTCCAAAACTCGATATGGTCCTACAAATCATGGTGCTAACTTCCCTTTAACTCCGAAACGCTTTGTTTCTCGAAGTGGAGATACTCGAAGATAAGCTCTATCTCCGACTTTGTAAACTATCTCCTTGCATTTAGAATCTGCATAACTCTTCTGTCTGGACTGGGCTACCTTGAGCCTATCGCGAATCAACTTCACCTTCTGTTCAGACTCGTTAATCAAGTCAGGTCCAAACAACTGGCGGTCTCCAACTTCGTCCCATGACAATGGTGTCCTGCACCTCCTTCCGTACAAGGCTTCGAAAGGGGCCATCTTTAAACTGGTTTGATAACTGTTGTTGTAAGAGAACTCTGCATATGGCAGATTGTTGTACCAACTAGATCCATAATCTAGTGCACAAGTTCTTAGCATATCCTCCAAAATCTGATTGACTCTCTCGGTCTGTCCATCTGTCTGTGGATGAAAAGCTGTATTGAATTCTAGCCTGGTACCCAAAGTTTTGTGCAACTACTTCCAGAACTTTGAGGTAAACTGGGTTCCTCTATCTGATACGATACTCCTTGGAACTCCATGCAAACATACGATCCTAGTCATGTATATCTTTGCCAACTTAGCACTGGTGTAAGTGGTCTTTACTGGGATGAAATGAGCTACTTTCGTCAATCGATCGACTACAACCCAAATCGAGTCATAGCCTGAACGAGTCCTGGGCAATCCCGTGATAAAATCCATGCCTAGCTTATCCCACTTCCATTCGGGTATCGGCAATGGTTGTAACAATCCTACTGGCTTCTGATGCTCTGCCTTTACTCTCTGGCATACATCACAAACTGCTACATACTCCGCAATATCCTTCTTCATTTCAGTCCACCAGAAAATGTCCTTCAAATCCAAATACATCTTGGTATTTCCTGGGTGAATTGAATACGGTGAGTCGTGTGCCTCTTGAAAAATCATCTTCCTGATCTCCGGGTCATTGGGCACGTAAACGCGGTCTTCAAATCATAGGGTATCGTGCTCATCCTCACGAAATCCCTTAGCTTTTCCTTTGCTAAGTTTCTCCTTTATAGCGGCAATCTCTTTGTCGGTTTTCTGAGCTTCTCTGATTCTATCCATCAAAGTTGATTGAATCTCCAATGCTGCTACATAGCCTCTCGGAACTATTTCCAAGCATAGTTTACGAAGATTTTCTGCTAACTCCTTGGGTATTTCTCCCGTCATTAACGTATTGACATGGCTCTTACGTTTTAATGCGTCAGCTACTACATTAGCCTTTCCGGGATGGTATTGCAATCTCATATCATAATCCTTGATGAGCTCCAACCATCTCCTTTGACTGAGATTCAACTCCTTCTGTGTGAAAATGTACTTCAAACTCTTATGATCCGTATACACCTCGCAAATGGTTTCCAATGAGGAAATGTCTCCATGTTTTCAAAGCATGCACTATGGCTGCTAACTCCAAATCATGCGTGGCATAATTCAACTCATGAGGTTTCAGTTGTCTTGAGGCATATGAAACAACTCTCCCTTCCTGCATAAGCACTGCTCCAAGTCCTCGATGTGAAGCGTCGCAATACACCTCATAGTCCTTGGTTTGATCTGGCAAAATCAACACTGGTGAGGTAACTAAGCGTTTCTTCAACTCCTGGAAACTAGCCTCACATTCCTTAGTCCATTTGAACTTGGTATCCTTCTTCAACAACTCCGTCATAGGCTTCGCAATCTTTGAGAAATTCTCAATGAATCTCCGGTAGTATCATGCGAGTCCAAGAAAACTCCGGATCTCTCCAACGGTAGTTGGTGCTTCCCACTTGGTCACGGTATCTACTTTCGTGGGATCAACTGCTATACCTTCTCCAGATATAACGTGTCTGAGGAATCCTACTTCCTTCAACCAAAACTCACATTTGCTGAACTTGGCATATAATTGATGTTCTCTGAGCTTTCCAAGTACCAAACGCAAATGCTCCTTATGCTCCTCTTCATTCTTCGAATAAACCAGGATATCATCAATGAACACTACGACGAACTTATCCAAGAACTCCATAAACACTTTGTTCATCATGTTCATAAAATAGGCAGGTGCGTTAGTCAGACCAAATGACATAACGGCATACTCATACAGCCCATACCTGGTGGTAAAAGCTGTCTTCGGGATATCCTGTTCTTGAATCTTCAACTGGTGGTATCCTGATCGCAGGTCGATCTTGGAAAATACCTTAGCTCCTTGCAATCGATCAAACAGATCATTGATCATCAGTAGTGGGTACTTGTTCTTTATCGTTACTTCATTCAATCCTCGATAATCAACAACCATCCTTAACGATCCATCCTTCTTTTCTACCAGAAGTACTGGCGATCCCCTAGGCGAAGAACTTGGGCGAATATATCCTTTATCCAGTAACTCCTTAATCTGCTTCTTAATTTCTACCAAATCCTTTGCTGGCATCCTATATGGTCTCTTTGATATTGGCCCTGTGCCTGGCAATAGCTCAATCAAGAACTCAATATCTCTATCTGGTGGCATGCCTGGCAACTCTTCTGGAAATACATCAGGAAAATCCCTTACCACTGGTACTTCCTCCTGCACAACTCATGTTAAGCAATTTACTTGAGTCCTCTTTGGCACATGTCGGGATACATACTTGATCCTTCTCCCTTCTAGGGTGGTAAGCAGAATTGACTTACTAGCACATTCAATATTCCCTTCATACTTTGATAACCAATCCATGCCTAATATCACATCCAATCCTTGATATTCCAATACTATTAGGTCTGAGGGAAAAACATAGTTACCAATCCTTAATGGTAACCGATCACACCATAGACTAGCCACATACTCTGCTCCAGGCAAGGTTACTAACATGGGTGACCTAAGGGCTTGGGTTGATAGGTTATACTTATCCACAAATCCCCTTGAGATGTATGAATGCGATGCACCAGTATCAAAAAGAACGAGTGCAGTAAATGACTTAACCAAAAACTTACCTATTACTGCATCGGGCTGAGCTTCAACCTCCTCCACGCTAACGTGGTTCACCTGTCCCCTGTTGAAAGGGTTCGGCTTCTTCCCAGAACTTCCATTGCCATTTTGGCCTTCAGGACATTCATTGGCATAATGTCCGGTCTTCTGACACTTAAAGCAAGTGACTTGGCTCGGGTCCTTCTTGGCTGGGGTTGATGGGTTGGTGCAATTCTGGCCGTTGCTTCCTCCATTTCCATTTCCATTCTTGGTGCCATTGTGATTGTGCGAGCTACCTCCTCCATGAGTATGCTAAAAATGTTCTCCCGGTCTAGGGGTAAAACATGGCTTCTGCTGAGCTCCTGAAGTGTACTTTCCTTGTCCATACTTCCTCTTGCGATTCTCAATTTGCTGCTGCTTCCCTTCAATCATAAGAGCACGATCTACCAACTCCTGGTAGTTGTTGAAGGTGGCTACCATCAACTGCATGCTCGACTCATCATTCAGTCCTTCCAGAAACTTCTCCTGCTTAGCTGCATCCATAGCAACGTCATCTGGGGCATAACGTGCTAACTTACTAAAGTCCTCCACATACTGGCCAACTGTCCGTCCTCCTTGGCGCAAGTTGCAAAACTCACGCTTCTTCATGGCCATAGCTCCTGCTGAAACATGTGCAGTACGAAAAGCCTGCTGAAACTGGTCCCATGTGGCAGTGTCGACTGGGAAAGTGGCTGTGAAATTCTCCCACCATGATGATGCGGGTCCTTCTAGCTGATGTGCAGCAAACTTCACCTTCTCCGCATCTGTGCATCCTGCTGTGGTCAACTCCCTAGCTGTCTTGCAGAGCCAATCATCTGCTACTATCGGCTCGGTGCTACTGGAAAACACCGGCAGATTTAGCCTAAGAAAACGGGCTAAGTGGTCAACAGGTGGTGGTGGTGGTGGTGGGTTGTTGTTGTTGCTGTTCCCTTGATTCTGATTCTGGACTAGCAACTGCATCAATGTGTTCTGCTGCTGGATCAACTGGGTGAGCTCCGGTGGAAAGGTAAATCCGAGGTCACGTCTCGGAGGCATCTGAGGGTTTAGAAAAGATGAGATGTAAGAATAGAGGGGGTCTAAAGAGAAAACACTACCCATATGCACATGAGGAAAAAGAAAACAATTCACTTCATTCAATCAAACAAGGGCATACAATCGATCTAACTATCGCGAAAGTGCTCGGACTACTATATTTACATGGTGGACTACTATTACTGATGGGGTGGTCTACTAGAAATATTCTTCGGTTGCAGACTCCATAATATCTGCTCCAGCTTCATCAACATAGTCATCATCGCTACTATCTGGTTCCGAGTCGGTGCCGTCGATGATGATATAGTCTTCCGGACTAATCTCCTTGGGTTCTTCGTCTTCATCTACTGGCATAGGGCCTCCCATAAATATTCCAATCTTCTTGATTAGGTCGTCATTCTTCTCCACCAATACTTCAATTTCTTCTTCATAATCTTCACGTGTAGCCTTGAGTTCTTCCTCCAGTTCCTTGATTCTTGTCTTAGCCTTCTTCAGATCTATCATGTCAGCACACATCTGGTTCTCCTGTCGTCGAATGTGCTGGTTTAACTCATGGATTAAAGCTGCAATTGATCTATCCTTCCTGGTGCTGATCATCTCCCAGTGTTCATCTCGGCGCCCACAAATCTGGTAGATAGTATCCTTGAGATCATTGCGGTAGACTTCTCCAATGCGTCCCATGGCGATGTGAGCTGCCATGCTCTTTCCTAGACTCCAAGTTGGTGCATCAAAAGAAAACTCTATGGGCTCAGTGACTGGCATGAACGTCCTTCCTGGAACTTGAACTTGAATCATCCAGTGCTCTTCTTTAGGTAAAGTGGCGTTGTAGGTTCCTGTGAAACTTGGTACTCCTATGTTCAGGTATCTAGTGACTTCCTTCAAGTGACGTCCAAAGGGTGTATCTTCATCTGGTTGCGTGAACTTGTTCCTTGCATCCGCCATCCTAAATGAGTAGAAAAGATGAGAAGTCAGAAGAGAAGAGGGTGAATAGAGATCTAGGTCTTTAGCTTAGTGGTCATGTCCTACATTTAGCGTGTGCTCTGATACCATCTCTGTAGCGACCAGACCTCAAACAGTCTGATCTCTGTGCTCCGGTGTCATCCCTGGATCAGTAATGCTGATACCACACAGTACTCGGAGGACTTATAGCAGAGTAGCAATCAGACACTTATTACATTGAGTGTCTCCATAGAGAACTTATTACAATAAATATGGCTTAAGGCCATCTAATAACGATAACAGCGGAAGGCTTGGAAGATAAGTGAGTCCATCAACTCCAACAGCATCACTGAGTATAGAACCACGACCTAAACTCCTTAATCGTCGTCTGAAAAGTCTGCAACATTAACGTTGCAGCCCAAAACGGGTCAGCACATGGAATATGCTGGCAAGGTAACACATGGAGAGTAATGGAATGAAACAGCTATACTATATGCATATTTGGCTGGTGGAAAGCTCTATGATTACAGTTTTGCGTAAAGCCAATTTTTCCTACTTCAAAGGAATAAATTTTATTTAACTATCATGGTAGTTATTAAACATTGAGAATGGTTGACAGCATTCTCAATCCCAATTAAACATCATCATTAAACAAAACCCAACAAAATTAATTTAGAGTAACATGTTGAGATTCACATGATAATCCAGGTACTAGATACTCAAGATGTCCATAACCGGGGACATGGCTAATCATGATTAGTTTATTACACTCTGCAGAGGTTTGCGCACTTTTCCCCACAAGACTCGATCACCTCCGTTTGGTTTCTCGCACTACATGGTGTTTGAGAAGACAGATGACCGAGACATAGTCTTTCAGAAGTGCTAGCACCTTACGGTCGGGTAGACCGTACCACCTACATCCCCTACATCTGCTAGTCTACCACTGTAAGAGTTCGCACGACTTAGTCAACTATGCTAGAGCCCATAATAGCTTGTGGCTGCACACGGAAGTTTCTAGCATGAATAATCTCATGATCCCTTTGAGCCTGGGTGGCGGTCCAAAAGAAAACAGGCAAGTCCTGGAATACCCAGGTGCCTCAATCCACCCAGATGTGTGTTTAAGTTGCCACCTTAGATAAACCATTAATTAATAAAACTCACATATGTCATGGATATCACTCACCCAATTCACGTCTACTAGCATAGCATGGCATAAGCAAACGCAGAAGTAACTCCCAAAGGTTTGATAATAAATAGGTAATAGGTACTACCTCATCTACTTGCCATCCCACAATTTAATTAGATCCTAGTCATGCAATGTGTGAGGATTGATCTAATGCAATAAAACTGGGTAGTAGAAAAGGTATGATCAAAGTGTTACTTGCCTTGCTGATGATCCGCGAAACCTAGAGATTCGAAGTAACAAGCGGCGCACTCCGGGTATTCTATCGCAGACAAACAAACAAGCATACAATAAGTACTCATCTAATGCACGGGTAAAACTCAAATAAGAGATTTAACCAGAAGGTTCAACTTAAGAACTCCGGTTGGCAAAAAGAAGCAAATCGAACGAAGCAACGAAACTCAAACGGCAAAAGAAAACAACTTCGTTCTACTAATCTGGATCTAGGGCAAATTTTACAGTAGCAAAAACTTGTTTAAGTTGATTAAACGGATAGAGGGTTTCGAGACGAAACTCTAGGCGCTTGAATCGCCTGATTCCGATAAACGAGCGAAAAGTTATACTAAAAAGAAAATCGGATCAGGAATCGCGATCAGAAAAATCGCGGATTTAATCCGAGAAAAGAAAAATGACGAACGCTCGCTAGAACGAACGAACGGACGAACGCTCGCTATTTAAATAAACCGGAAAAACCGATCTATTAAAAAACCGAATCTAGAAAAACCGACGGAAAAATCCGACGAAAACCGATCTATTTTTTTAAACGATGGCACGGAAGTCAAGGCGCGGCGAACCTCGGCGGCGGCGTCCGGCGGCGGCGGCGCGGGGCGGCGACGGCGGCGGCGGGGCGGTGGCGGCTTTGGGGCTGGGCGGCTAGGGTTTCTCCCAGGGGGGCTGGGCCGGCTTTTAAAGGCCACCTCGGGCCGGAGTCCTATCCGGACACGGCCCGTAGGTCGGTTCGTTTTTTTTAATTATTTCGCTCGGAAGAAAATTAGAAAGAAATACTAAATGGACTCCAAAAATTCCGAAATAAATTTTCACGGGCTTCTACAATCAAGCCGCACAAGGTGAACATTTATTTGGGACCTAAATGCAATTTTGAAAAAGGCACATTTTTCCTAAATTCAAATAAAACACCGAAAAACTCCGAAATAAAATCTTATTTGATTTTATTATTAAATCCTCAATATTTCTTTATTTTGGGAAAGTCATTTTATTCCCTCTCTCATATTTTTGTAATAGAAATAATTGATGATAAAATAAATAAAATCAAATGATCCTATTCTCAAAATTTGAGAAAACTCAAATATGAAAATAACGAAATCCCCAACTCTCTCCGTGGGTCATTGAGTTGCGTAGAATTTCTAGGATCAACCAAAATGCAAAATAAAATATGATATGCAATGATGATCTAATGTATAACATTCCAAATTGAAAATTTGGGATGTTACAGTCAGCCCGAAATCTTTGGAACAGGTTTCTCACTAAGAAGAACCAAATCGTCGACTGTCCGGACGCCGAAGCCTTAGCAGCTTTCAAACACAGCGTCCGAGACGAATGGCTCACCAGACACCTCGGCCAAGAAAAACCGAGAACAATGGCATCCCTGACAAGCCTCATGACCCGCTTTTGCACGGGCGGAGATAGCTGGTTAGCCCGCAATAGCACCAGCGACCCAAGCACATCCGAAGTCAGGGATGGCAATGGAAAACCACGACACAATAAAAACAAGAGTCGAAATAAAGAAGATAGCCCAGATAATATGGTGGTAAACGCCGGATTCAGGGGCTCTCGAACTGGTCAGCGGAAAAGGCCTTTCAAAGGCAACAAAGAGGGACCGTCTGGCCTAAACAGGATTCTTGACAAACTATGTCAGATTCATGGCACCCCTGATAAACCTGCAAACCACACCCACAGAGAATGCTGGGTCTTCAAGCAGGACGGTGAGCTAAACGCCGAACACAAGGGGGGGAGACACCAAGCGAAGACAAGGATGAACCTCGCCAGCGAAGCACTGGAGGACAGAAAAAATTCCCACCAAAGGTTAAAACAGTAAACATGATCCATGTGACGAAGAGGAGAAGCAAACATGCACTCCGAGAGACACGGGCCATAGAGCCCGTCACCCCTAGGTCCAACCCCTGGTTGGCCTACCCGATCACTTTTGATCGCATGGATCATGCGACAAGCATCCGGCACGAAGGATTGGCTGCCTTGGTGTTAGACCCAATAATACATGGATACCATCTCACACGAGTCCTTATGGACGGCGGCAGTAGTCTAAATCTAATATATCAGGACACAGTCCGCAAAATGGGGATAGACCCGACACAAATAAGCCAGAATAATACTACCTTCAAGGGAGTAATACCAGGCCCGCTGTACGGGCTCTCTATTACTAGAGGTTGTATTCAGCTCTCCCGACAACTTCCGAAGCGAAAGGCTAACTTTCTACATCGCTCCATTCCGAAGTGGCTATCAGGCACTACTCGGGAGAGCGGCTTTCACTCGTTTTAATGCAATACCGCATTACGCTTCTCTCAAGCTCAAGATACCTGGTCCATGTGGCACCATCACATTTAGTGGAAACACTGAGCGTTCTCTACACGCGGAAAGATGTGCGGCGGCTTTCACAACCGAACACTAGACGGCCTCACCAACCAGAAAAATTGACAGGTCGTCAAGACCACGGACATGGTTAGACGAGTCTGGTGCATCACCACATACACATGAGATTGGTTTGATGGTCAACCCCTCATAACGGTACCAGGGGCTTCCCGCGTGTAATCAGGGCTAGTACAGCTCAAACTTGACTTATCTTGAATTTTAATGGTCTATTGATAATAACCAATTTTCTGGCATGGCAACTTTCACCTAAGTTCTTCTCTTTTACAAATGGCAATCGTGCTACACCCGTCCAGGACACGGCACAACGGAGACACAGGCGCAGACGTGTAGCAGGGACCCTCTCAAAGGTTTCTTTTCAGATTAAGACCCTGCGTAAAACTTTTTTACTATCTCTTGTTGCTCACATCCTCCGGATACTCAATACAACCGAGAAGGATGCTGACGTTATTGGTATGTGGCCACGTCAGAATATTGCATGTACCTGGACACTCGGGGTCTATTCTTAAGGGCATTGTTCAGCCCGGCATATGTTATAAAGACCGAATACCTTAGGGAGTGTTCGGCGTCACGAGTTTGGCCCTATATGCATCAGCTCCGAATCATGTGTTTGGTCAAATGTTGGGTTTGCCCAGTCCCCATGTTTTGGTACCTTACGTTCCCCTATATCGGCTAAGGTAGCACTGGGAGAACTACTGCGATTGTGCCCTGGTTCATCCGGATGAGCACCTCAGTAGAGAAAGCCGAAAACTGACTGTCATGATGTAGCGCGAGACTGGTCAACCACTCGATGACTCAGCAGAATCTTCGGGATTCCTACGCATTAATGAAGGAGCGTTTCCCGGTCACGTACGTACGCGCCCCGTCTTCGGACGAGCGCAGAAGTACCAGGGGCTATATAGTAGCCCCAGCGTCAAACTCCTATGGCTAAGTGAAAGTGTTAAAGCAATATAGTCCGATTGCCTCGTTCGCTGCGCTACCACCTCCTTCATGGACAAAGACGTTGGATCAAGTGTGAATACGCGTTTTTTGCGAACACACCCACATTATATGCATGGGGGCGGAAGCCGATGACTGCAAACTTTCAGGTTATATACATATATACATAAACGGCCGCACAGGAGGCATCATAATACTTCCAGGAAAAAGCATAAACACAGCCTTTATAATTCAATAAAACATTGTTTTTACAATGGGAATACATGTCACTAGAACATAATATCCTTCGAGCACTGAGCCTCTGTCGAACGAGCGCCTTCAAGGACCTCTTCAAAGTAGTGCTCGGCAGCCACTCGGCCCACGGCCGAACCCTGTGTTGCAATAGTGGTGGCCTCCATCTCTGCCCAGTATATTTTTATACGGGCAAATGCCATCCGCGCACCCTCTATGCACGCCGACCTCTTCATAGCATCGATGTGCGGCACAGCGCCAAGGAATTGTTGCACTAAACTAAAGTAGCTATTCGGCCTTGGCCCTCCCGGCCACAGATGATCCACAACAGACCTCGTGGCAAGTCCGGACAACCTATGGAGCTCGGCCCACTCGGCCATTCGCTCATTCAGCAGCAGCAGACGCACTGGAGCATGGAATTGTGACCAGAACAGCTTTTCCACTTCACGATCTTTTTGATCCTTGAAGTACTCGGCTGCATCAGCAGCACTTGCTGCCAAATCCACGTAGGCATCCGCAGAACTCCATAGTTGATCAAGAGGAGCATACTTCGGATCTCCAAACTTAGTCCGCAACAAGAAGGGCTTCCCAGCCACGATATCCGCAGCTTGACGCAGCTCCTCCTTCGTCGCTCTGATTTTGGAGCGGGCTTCCTTGGCTGCTACCATGGCCTTCTCCAGGTCCGTCGCCTTTGCTCGGCTTTCTTTTTCAAGAGGCTGGTAACGGTCAACGGCATCCTTCAACTCAACGGCCATCTTGGCTATTCTTTCCTTGCTCTGGCGATGCGCGGCCTGTTCAGCCCTCAGCTCTTCGACCGCCTTTAGAGCAGCCGCATCGCTATTCCTTGCTTGTTCCTTGGCTCGGGCAAGCTCCGCCCGAAGGGACTCCACGGTGGCAGCTCCATCTGCAGTCACAACATATTAAAGATACTGGCATCCTGCTCCTCTTACCATGTGTTGATCACCGGAGAAATCACTTACCCTGTGCCTCGTCAAGCCGCTTGTTGACAAGCAAGATGTCGGCATCTGCCGCATCAAGTTGCTGCTTTAGCTCGGCAAACCCATCAGTCCGGCTGGCCACCGGAGCTTCAGCCACCTGCACATAAAGGCAGTCTGGTTATTACCTGGGAGTATGATCCTCTGTTTGCCACTGTTTTCGACGGCAACCAGAGTCTCAGGGGCTACTATCTGCATAGGGCACACTTAACATGTGCGGTACTATCAAAAATATACACTATTTAGCATACCTCAAAGCCTTTCAGCAGACTCATAAAGGCTTCATGCAACCCGCTTTCAGCGGATGAAATCCTTTCAATCACCGTACCCATTAGCGTATGATGCGCTTCTGAGATGGTCGCTTGCTCCAGAAGATCCTTCAGTACGTCTGACCGCACACTATACGGTCCCAGACTCTGTCGGTCGCTCTCTTTAGGAGTCGAATACTGAGGACTCCGGGTGGCCAAAGGATTACCCTCTAGCCTTGGCGGGTCAGGAGAAACCCTCCGCGACGACACTTTAGGGTTGCCCGCCTCATGAGGCGGGGTGGCAGGGGGAGGTGTTTCACTCTCCATCATCTCTGGAAGAAGATCCCCCGAAGACGAACTCTATCGAGAAGGGCTATGATCCGAACTAGAAGATATAAGCTTCGGTTAGTGTCTTCAGAAGTAAGATAGGATATTTTCACTATTAAGTACTTTTTGATTACTTACAGCTCGGTAGAGGGCTGATCCCCTTGCGGGCGTTGTGCGGCAAGAGTGCCCTTAGAGGCAGGACCCTCTGGCGAAGATTTCTTCCCCCGTTTGGAAACCATTGTTTCCGGGTCTTCAGAGGTAGTCATCTTCCTTCCTTGGGGAGAGGGAATTTCAAATCCTTCTCCCTGGGTACCCTCCTTCGTGGAGCCGTTAATTCCCCCGGTTTGGATGGATAATGAGTGAGGTCTGCTTTCAGCCTCTTTATTCCCCCCTTCATCTTCCCCTGAGGACGCCGGCTCGAGCATCCTGGCCAGTACTGGGTTTGCTGCGCCTTCGGGAAGGGGGGCCGTACACCTGATCATCTTCGCCTTTGTTACCCAATCCTGGTCCAAGAGCGACTTTTCAGAATGATGATTATGATAAATAAGAGAAATAGTGTGTTTGGCCGCGGGATTACTTACTTGGGTATCCGGGCGATTACAGCTCAAACCCGCATCCTTGGTGGTGTCCGGACACTTTATTTGCGGTCTGAAGAACAACTTGTACATCTCCTCGAGCGTCATGGCGAGGAAGTGCTGAATGATTCGCGGTCCCTCTGAGTTGAACTCCCACATACGGAGAGGTCTACGTTTGCAAGGCGGGACCTGGCGGACTAGCATGACCTGCATCACCGTGACCAGGTTGACGTCTCTCTCGAGGAGATCTCTGATGCAACTCTGCAATATCGGCACATCATTTTGCTGGCCCCCAGTTCAGCCCCCTGGTGACCCATGACGTCAGTTGTGGTGGGGGCCTGCGCGAAAGGCAGGGGCGGCTACCCACTTGGTACTTTGGGGAGCGGTGATATAGAACCACTCCCGCTACCATAAACTGGACACCTCTGGAAAGGAACCCTCTAGCCATGGAACATCAGTGTTCCTGCTTATTATAGCACCTCCGCACTCTGCGTGTCGCCCCTCAATCATCTTCGGCTGTACATTGAAGGTCTTGAGCCACAGGCCGAAGTGTGGGGTAATGCGGAGGAAGGCTTCGCACACGACGATGAACGGCGTGATTTGAAGGAGGGAATCAGGGGCCAGATCATGGAAGTCCAGCCCATAATAGAGCATGAACCCCCTAACAAAGGGGTCCAGAGCGAGGCCTAGTCCTCGGAGGAAGTGAGAGACGAACACAACACTCTCGTTGGATTCGGGAGTGGGGATGACCTGCCCTTGGACGGGCAGCCTGTGCGAGATTTCAGCGGTCAGATACCTAGCCTCTCTCAGCTTCTTGATGTCCTCCTCTGTGACAGAGGAAGGCATCCACCGACCTTGGAGGTTGGATCCGGACATGGTTGAAGGTCCGAAGCGCCTGACCTGAGCCTTGGGTGTTGGAACTCGAGGCGGGGGAAGGATTCGATTGAGCACGATAGGAAAAAAAAGGACATGCCTTGGCCTCCTTATAAAGAGGGTGAATATCAAGCGTCCTCCTTGCGGCCGTTTTGGACTTGCCTAAATTGAGGGGTCATACCTAGGGGCAGGTTGGGTTACCCACGTCCGTATTGATGAGAATCCCGTAATAAGGGGGACACGATCTCTGCTTTGACAAGACGTGTCAAGAAAACCGCCCCGCGATGTGTGCGGTGCTGGTTGAGAAAAACGGTTCGGATAATGACCAGGCCACGACATGACGTCGTGCTGCCAGAACGCGTCAGCAGATTAGATTTGTGGAAATATTCTCTCTATGGTAGTATGTGGAACTTGTTTTGCAGAGCCGGACACTATTCTGGTGTTCAAAATCTTCTATGGAGTATTCGGAGGAGGAACCCACCTTGCAATGCCGAAGACAAAACTGCGCGCCGGACTCATCGTCATTGAAGCCTGGTTCAGGAGCTACTGAGGGAGTCCTGGATTAGGGGGTCTCTGGACAGCCGGACTATATCCTTTGGCCGGACTGTTGGACTATGAAGATACGAGATTGAAGACTTCGTCCCGTGTCCGGATGGGACTTTCCTTGGCGTGGAAAGCAAGCTTGGCAATACGGATATGTAGATCTCCTCCCTTGTAACCGACTCTGTGTAACCCTAGCCCCCTCCGGTGTCTATATAAACCAAAGGGTTTAGTCCATAGGACAACATACAATCATACCATAGGCTAGATTCTAGGGTTTAGCCTCTACAATCTCGTGGTAGATCAACTCTTGTAATACTCATATCATCAAGAACAATCAAGCAGGATGTAGGGTATTACCTCCATCAAGAGGGCCTGAACCTGGGTAAACATGGTGTCCCCTGCCTCCTGCTACCATCCGCCTTAGACAGACAGTTCGGGACCCCCTACCCGAGATCCGCCGGTTTTGACACCGACACCTCCCCTTTCCTTCCCCTTAGGGACGTCCAGCCATGGGAGGGGCACACCAGCCCCCTTGTGGGCTGGTCCGTCTCCTCCTTTGGCACATAAGGCCCATATCTTCCCGGGGGTGCCCGGAACCCCTTCCGGTGACTTGATTTCTTCCCAGTACGTCCTGAAACACTTCCGGTGTCCAAATTAAAGGGGAATGTAGCATGCAATTTTCAAAAAATTCCTACGATCATGCAAGATCTATCTAGGAGATGCATAGCAATGAAAAGGGGATAGAGTGTGTCCACGTACCCTTGTTGACCGAAAGCGGAAGCATTAGGTTAACGTGGTTGATGTAGTCGAACGTCTTCATGATCCAACCGATCCAAGTACCGAACGTATGACACCTCTGTGTTCAACACACATTCAGCTCGATGACGTCCCTCAAACTCTTGATCCAATAGAGGATCGAGGGAGAGTTCCGTCAGCACGACGGCATGGTGATGGTGATGGTGATGTGATCCGCTCAGGGCTTCGCCTAAGCACGACGTCACTATGACCAGAGGAGTAAATTGTGGAGGGGGCACCGCATACGGCTAAGAGAACTATTGATGTGCCTTTGGGGTGCCCCCTGCCCCGTATATAAAGGAGGGGAGGAGGAGGTGGCCGGCCCTAGGGGTGGCGCGCCATGGGGGGAGTCCTACTAGGACTCCACTCCTAGTAGAATTCGCCCCCCCCCCTTCCTTCCAACGGAGAGGGGAAAGGGGAAAGAGGGGAGAGGGAGAAGGAAAGGGGGCGCGCGCCACCACCCCTTGTCCAATTCGGATTGGGTAGGGAGGAGGCGCGCGCCTCCTCTTGTGGCCTTCCTACCTCTCTCCACTATGGCCCATGAGGCCCATTAACTTTCCCGGGGGGGTCTGGTAACCTCCCGGTACTCCGAAAAATCGTCGAACCTCTTTGGAACCATTCCGATGTCCGTATATAACCTTCCAATATATGAATCTTTACCTCTCGACTTTTTCGAGACTCCTCGTCATGTCCGTGATCTCATCCGGGACTCCGAACAAACTTTGGTCACCAAAACACATAACTCATAATACAAACCGCCATCAAATGTTAAGCGTGCAGACCCTACGGGTTCGAGAACTATGTAGACATGACTGAGACACATCTTCGGTTAATAACCAACAGCAAAACATGGATGCTCATATTAGTTCCTACATATTCTACAAAGATCTTTATCGGTCAAACCGCATAACAACATACGTCATTCCCTTTGTCATCAGCATGTTACTTGTCCGAGATTCGATCATCGGTATCATCATACCTAGTTCAATCTCATTACCGGTAAGTCTCTTTACTAGTTCTTTAATGAATCATCACGCAACTAACTCATTAGCCACATTGCTTGCAAGGCTTGTAGTGATGTGCATTACCGAGAGGGCCCAGAGATACCTCTCCGATACACGGAGTGACAAATCCTAATCTCGATCTGTGCCAACCCAACAAATACCTTCGGATACACCTGTAGAGCATGTTTATAATCACATAGTTACTTGTGATGTTTGATAGCACACAAGGTGTTCCTCCGGTATTCGGGAGTTGCATAATCTCATAGTCAGAGGAATATGTATAAGTCATGAAGAAAACAATAGCAATAAAACTAAATGATCGTTATGCTAAGCTAACGGATGGGTCTTGTCCATCACATCATTCTCTAATGATGTGATCCCGTTCATCAAATGATAACACATGTCTATGGTCAGGAAACTTAACCATCTTTGATTAACGAGCTAGTCAAGTAGAGGCATACTTGGGACACTCTGTTTTGTCTATGTATTCACACGTGTACTAAGTTTCCAGTTAATACAATTCTAGAATAAATAATAAACATTTATCATGATATGAGGAAATATAAATAACAACTTTATTATTGCCTCTAGGGCATATTTCCTTCAGTCTCCCACTTGCACTAGAGTCAATAATCTAGATTACATAGTAATGACTCTAACACCCATGGAGTCTTGGTGCTGATCATGTTTTGCTCGTGAAAGAGGCTTAGTCAATGGGTCTGCAACATTCAGATCCGTATGTATTTTGCATATCTCTATGTCTCCCTCCTTGACATGATCGTGAATGGAATTGAAGCGTCTCTTGATGTGTTTGGTTTTCTTGTGAAATCTGGATTCCTTCGCCAAGGCAATTGCTCTAGTATTGTCACAAAAGATTTTCATTGGACCCGATGCACTAGGTAGTACACCTATATCGGATATGAACTCCTTCATCCAGACTTCTTCATTTGCTACTTCTGAAGCAACTATGTACTCTATTTCATACGTAGATCCCGCCACGACGCTCTTCTTGGAACTGCACCAACTTACAGTTCCACCATTCAATATAAGTACGTATCCGGTTTGTGACTTAGAGTCATCCGGATCAATGTCAAAGCTTGCATCAATGTAACCATTTACGATGAGCTCTTTGTCACCCCCATAAATGAGAAACCTATCCTTAGTCCTTTTTAGGTATTTCAGGATGTTCTTGACCGCTATCCTGTGATCCACTCTGGATTACTTTGGTACCTCCCTGCTAAACTTATAGCAAGGCACACATCAGGTTTGGTACACAGCATTGCATACATGATAGAACCTATGGCTGAGACATAGGGAATGATTTTCATTTTCTATCTATCTTCTGTAGTGGTCGGGCATTAAGTCTGACTCAACTTCACACCTTGTAACACAGGCAAGAACCCTTTCTTTGACTGATCCATTTGAACTTCTTCAAAACTTTATCAAGGTATGTGCTTTGTGAAAGTCCAATTAAGTGTCTTGATCTATCTCTATAGATCTTGATGCCCAATACATAAGCAGCTTCACCGAGGTCTTTCATTGAAAAATTATTATTCAAGTATCCTTTTATGCTATCCAGAAATTCTGTATTATTTCCAATCAACAATATGTCATCCACATATACTATTAGAAATGCTACAGAGCTCCCACTCACTTTCTTGTAAATACAGGCTTCTCCAAAAGTCTGTATAAAACCATATGCTTTGATCACACTATAGAAGAGTATATTCCAACTCCGAGAGGCTTGCACCAGTCCATAAATGGATCTCTTAAGCTTGCATACTTTGTTAGCACCTTTAGGATCGACAAAACCTTTCGGTTGCATCATATACAACACTTCTTTAAGAAATCCATTAAGGAATGCAGTTTTGACATCCACTTTCCAAATTTCATAATCATAAAATGCGGCAATTGCTAACATGATTCGGACAGACTTAAGCATCGCTACGGGTGAGAAGGTCTCATCATAGTCAACTACTTGAACTTGTCGAAAACCTTTCGCAACAAGTCGAGCTTTGTATACAGTAACATTACCGTCAGCGCCAGTCTTCTTCTTGAAGATCCATTTATTCTCTATGGCTTGTCGATCATCGGGCAAGTCAACCAAAGTCCACACTTTGTTCTCATACAGGGATCCCATCTCAGATTTCATGGCCTCAAGCTATTTTCGGAATCTGGGCTCATCATCGCTTCCTCATAGTTCGTAGGTTCGTCATGGTCTAGTAACATGACTTCTAGAACAGGATTATTGTACCACTCTGGTGCGTAACGTACTCTGGTTGACCTACGAGGTTCGGTAGTAACTTGATCTGAAGTTTCATGATCATCATCATTAACTTCCTGACTAATTGGTGCAGGCATCATTGGAACTGATTTCTGTGATGAACTACTTTCCAATTCGGGAGAAGGTACAATTACCTCATCAAGCTATACTTTCCTCCCAGTATCTTCTTTTGAGAGAAACTCCTTCTCTAGAAAGGATCCATTCTTAGCAACGAATATCTTGCCTTCGGATCTGTGATAGAAGGTGTACCCTACAGTTTCCTTTGGGTATCCTGTGAAGACACACTTCTCCGATTTGGGTTCGAGCTTATCAGTTTGAAGCTTTCTCACATAAGCATCGCAGCCCCAAACTTTAAGAAACGACAGTTTAGGTTTCTTGCTAAACCATAGTTCATATGGTGTCATCTCAACGGATTTAGATGGTGCCCTATTTAACGTGAATGCAGCCGTCTCTAAAGCATAACCCCAAAATGATAGCGGTAAATCGGTAAGAGACATCATAGATCGCACAATATCTAATAAAGTACAGTTACGATGTTCGTACACACTATTACGTTTTGGTGTTCCAGGTGGCGTGAGTTGCAAAACTATTCCACATTGTTTCAAATGAAGACCAAACTCATAACTCAAATATTCACCTCCACGATCAGATCGTAGAAATTTTATTTTCTTGTTACATGATTTTCCACTTCACTCTGAAATTCCTTAAACTTTTCAAATGTTTCATACTTATGTTTCATTAAGTAGATATACCCATATCTACTCAAACCATTCATGAAGGTCAGAAAATAACGACACCTGTCGTGAGCTTCAACACTCATCGGACCGCATACATCAGTATGTATTATTTCCAATAAGTCAGTGGGTCGCTCTATTGTTCCGGAGAACGGAGTCTTAGTCATTTTGCCCATGAGGCATGGTTCGCAAGCATCAAGTGATTCCAAAAGCCCATCAGCATGGATTTTCTTCATGCACTTTACACCAATATGACCTAAACGGCCGTGCCACAAATAAGTTGCACTATCATTATTAACTTTGCATCTTTTGGCTTTAGTATTATGAATATGTGTATCACTACAATCGAGATTCAACAAAAATAGACCACTCATCAAGGGTGCATGAGCATAAAAGATATTACTCATATAAATAGAACAACTATTATTCTCTGATTTAAATGAATAACCATCTCGCATCAAACAAGGTCCAAATATAATGTTCATGCTCAACGCTGTCACCAAATAACAATTATTCAGGTCAAAAACTAATCCCGACGGTAGATGTAGAGGTAGCGTGCCGACGACGATCACATCAACCTTGGAACCATTTTTGACGCGCATCGTCACCTCGTCCTTAGCCAATCTTCGTTTAATCCGTAGCCCTTGTTTCGACTTGCAAATATGAGCAACAGAACCAGTATCAAATACCCAGGCGCTACTACGAGCTTTAGTAAGGTACACATCAATAACAAGTATATCAAATATACCTTTCACTTTGCCATCCTTCTTATCCGCCAAATACTTGGGGCAGTTCCACTTCCAGTGACCAGTCCCTTTGCAGTAGAAGCACTCAGTTTCAGGCTTAGGTCCAGACTTGGGCTTCTTCCCTTGAGCAGCAACTTGCTTGCTATTCTTCTTGAAGTTTCCCTTCTTCCCTTTTTCCTTTTTCTTGAAACTAGTGGTCTTGTTAACCATCAACACTTGATGCTCCTTCTTGATTTCTACCTCCGCAGCCTTTAGCATCGCGAAGAGCTCGGGATTTGTCTTTTCCATCCCTTGCATATTATAGTTCATCATGAAGCCTTTATACCTTGGCGGTAGTGATTGAATAACTCTGTCAATGACACTATCATCAAGAAGATTAACTGCCTGCTGAGTCAAGTGGTTATGGTACCCAGACATTCTGAGTATGTGTTCACTGACAGAACTATTCTCCTCCATTTTGCGGCCATAGAACTTGTTGGAGACTTCATATCTCTCAACTCTGGCATTTGCTTGAAATGTTAACTTCAACTCTTTAAACATATCATATGCTCCAAGACGTTCAAAACATCTTTGACTCCCTGGTTCTAAGCCGTAAAGCATGGCACACTGAACTATAGAGTACTCATCAACTTTAGTCTTCCAGACGTTCATAACGTCTGGAGTTGCTCTTGCAGCGGGTCTTGCACCTAGCGGTGATTCCAGGACGTAATTCTTCTGTGCAGCAATGAGGATGATCCTCAAGTTACGAACCCAGTCCGTGTAGTTGCTACCATCATCTTTCAACTTAGCTTTCTCTAGGAAAACATTAAAATTCAAGGGAACGGTAGCACGGGCCATTGACCTACAACAACATAGATATGCAAAAACTATCAGGACTAAGTTCATGATAAATTAAAGTTCAATTAATCATATTACTTAAGAACTCCCACTTAGGTAGACATCCCTCTAGTCATATAAATGATCACGTGATCCATATCAACTAAACCATGTCCGGTCATCACGTGACATGGAGTAGTTTTCAATGGTAAACATCTCTATGTTGATCATATCTATTATATGATTCACGTTCGACCTTTCGGTCTCGGTGTTCCGAGGCCATATCTGCATATGCGTATCTCGTCAAGTTTAACCCGAGTATTCTGCATGTGCAAAATTGGCTTGCACCCGTTGTATGTGAACGTAGAGCTTATCACACCCGATCATCACGTGGTGTCTTGGCACCACGAACTGTAGCAACGGTGCATACTCAGGGAGAACACTTATATCTTGAAATTTAGTGAGGGATCATATTATAATGCTACCGCCGTACTAAGCAAAATAAGATGCACAAAAGGTAAAGATCACATGCAATAAAAATATGTGACATGATATGGTCATCATCATCTTGTGCCTTTGATCTTCCATCTCCAAAGCACCATCATGATCTCCGTCATCACCGGCTTGACACCTTGATCTCCATCATAGCGTCATTGTCGTCTCGCCAACTATTGCTTCTACGACTATCGCTACCGCTTAGTGATAAAGTAAAACAATTACAATGGCGATTGCATTTCATACAATAACACGACAACCATAAGGCTCCTGCCAGTTGCCGATAACTTTTACAAAACATGATCATCTCATACAACAATTTATATCTCATCACGTCTCGGCCTTATCATATCACCAACATGCCCTGGAAAAACAAGTTAGACGTCCTCTACTTTGTTGTTGCAAGTTTTACGTGGTTGTGATACGTCTCCAACGTATCTAAATTTATGAAGTATTCATGTTGTTTTATTATCATTCTTGGGTGTTTTACAATCATTTTATAGCAACTTTCTATCATTTTTTGGGACTAACCTATTGACCAAGTGCCGAGTGCCAGTTGTTGTTTTTTGCTTGTTTTTACATCACAGAAAATCAATATCAAACGGAGTCCAAAGACCGTGAAACTGTTTGGAGATTTTTTTTATGGACCAGAACACCCAGGATGGGCCAAAGAAGCACCTAGGGGTGCCCCGAGGGGGGCACAACCTACCAGGGCGCGCCTGGGGGGGCAGGCGCGCCCAGGTGGGTTGTGCCCACCTCAGTGGCCTCCCACACCCCCTCTTTACCCTATAAATTCACAAATATTCCAAAAACTCTCGGGGTTAACCTAGATTAGAAGTTCCGCCGCCGCAAGGCTCTGTAACCACCGAAAACCAATCTAGACCCTTTCCGGCACCCTGCCGGAGGGGGGAATCATCTCTGGTGGCCATCTTTATCAACCCGACGGCCACCACGATGAGGAGAGAGTAGTCCGCCCTCGGGGCTGAGGGTTTGTATCAGTAGCTATGTGCTTAATCTCTCTCTCTTCTCTCGTGTTCTTGAGATGTCATGATCTTGATGTATCGCGAGCTTTGTTAATATAGTCGGGTCATATGGTGTTTTCTCCTCTCTATCTTGTTGTGATGAATTGAGTTTTTCCCTTTGAGATTTCGTTGTTATCGTATTGAATACTTTTATGGATTTGAGAGCACTTGATATATGTCTTGCATATGAATACTCGTGGTGACAATGGGGTATCATATTGATTCACTTGATATGTGTTTTGGCACTCAACTCGCGGATTCCCACGGTGACATTGGGGTAATCTATGCATAGGGGTTGATGCATGTTTTGTCTTTTGTTTCTCCGGTAGAAATCTTGGGGCACTCTTTGAGGTTCTTTCTGTTGGATTGAGTATTATGAATCTGAAATTATTTGGTGTTATTTTAGTATGAACTCTGGGATAGATCGATCGGAAAGAATAGCTTCGATGTGGTTTCGTACCCTACAAATGATTTCTTCGTATGTTCTCTGCTAGATAGGAACTTTGGAGTGATTCTTCATCGTGCGTTGAGGGATGGTTATATGATCCAATTATATTAGCATTGTTGAGAGATTGCACTAGCGAAAGTATGGACCCTGGACCTCATTTTTAAGCATTGCAATACCATTTGTGATCCGTTTTATCAATTGTTACCTTGTTGTTCTTTATTGTTCTTATTACAAAAATCAATATCTACTATTCATATTACACTTGTATCACCATCTCTTTGCCGAACTAGTGCACCTGTACAAATTACCATTGTATTTGGTGTTGGGGACACAAGAGACTTTTTATTATTTGGTTGTAGTGTTGTTTGAGACAGGCCATCTTCATCCTACGCCTCCCACGGATTGATAAACCTTAGGTCATCCACTTGAGGGTAAATTGCTACTGTCCTACAAAACTCTGTGCTTGGAGGCCCAACATGTGTCTACAAGAATAAAGTTGCATAGTAGACATCAAGCTCTTTTCTAGCGCCGTTGTCGGGGATGTGAGTGCTTGAAGGTATATCTTTAGATCTTGCAATTGAATATTTTAGTTTCTTGTTTTATCACTAGTTTGGTTTATAAAAGAAAACTAAAAATGGAATTGAGGTTGCATCGTATTATTGATCATCTTTATAATATATTTCTTGAAAATGATGGATCGGAAAATTGTGCTCAATTGTTAGAAGAAGAAGTCAATAAGATGTTTGGCAGAAAATATTTGAATGACGAGCATGATTGCAATGTTGCTAGTATGAATTCTTTGAATATCCATGATGCTAGTGATATGCAAAGCCATAAGCTTGGGGATGCTATATTTGATGAAGATGATATTTTTAGTCCCCCAAGTTTTGATGTGCAAATTTATTATGTTGAAATCATGCCTCCTATTTATGATGATTATATTGATGAAAGTGGGTTTTGGAAGAGTGTCAACTTTAAGAAGCAATGATCCCACTATTTCGGAGGGTGCTGAATCTTATTGTGATAATTATGAAAGTGGATTTGGAGAGGTCATGACTTTATTTAGTGATGAATCCACTATTTCGGAAGAGGTTCCAATTGATTATGAGAACAAAGTTGATATCTATGATGATTACGGTGATGACATGTATGCAATAAAGAATAATGATAACCATGAAACTTGTCATCATGATTTTAATTTTCACTCTCATGATAGTTATTTTGTTGAGTTTGCTCCCACTACTATTGATGAGAATAAATTTGCTTATGTAGGGAGTAATAGGTTTTCTATGCTTTTGTGTCATGAAAAGAATGCTTTATGTGATAGTTATATTGTTGATTTTCTTCATGATGCTACTGAAAATTATTATGAGGGAGGAACTTATGCTTGTAGGAATTGCAATAATATAAAGTTTCCTCTCTATGTGTTGAAAGTTTTGAAGTTATGCTTGTTTTGCCTTCCTATGCGAGTTGATTATTGTTCCCATAAGTTGTTTGCTCGCAAAATCCCTATGCATAGGAAGTGCTACGCTTGGAGGCCTAACATGTGTCTACAAGAATAAAGTTGCGTAGTAGACATCAAGCTCTTTTCTAGCGCCGTTGTCGGGGAGGTGAGTGCTTGAAGGTATATCTTTAGATCTTGCAATTGAATATTTTAGTTTCTTGTTTTATCACTAGTTTGGTTTATAAAAGAAAACTAAAAATGGAATTGAGTTTGCATCGTATTATTGATCATCTTTATAATATATTTCTTGAAAATGATGGATCGGAAAATTGTGCTCAATTGTTAGAAGAAGAAGTCAATAAAATGTTTGGCAGAAAATATATGAATGACGAGCATGATTGCAATGTTGCTAGTATGAATTCTTTGAATATCCATGATGCTAGTGATATGCAAAGCCATAAGCTTGGGGATGCTATATTTGATGAAGATGATATTTTTAGTCCCCCAAGTTTTGATGTGCAAATTTATTATGTTGAAATCATGCCTCCTATTTATGATGATTATATTGATGAAAGTGGGTTTTGGAAGAGTGTCAACTTTAAGAAACAATGATCCCACTATTTCGGAGGGTGCTGAATCTTATTGTGATAATTATGAAAGTGGATTTGGAGAGGTCATGGCTTTATTTAGTGATGAATCCACTATTTCGGAAGAGGTTCCAATTGATTATGAGAACAAAGTTGATATCTATGATGATTACGGTGATGACATGTATGCAATAAAGAATAATGATAACCATGAAACTTGTCATCATGATTTTAATTTTCACTCTCATGATAGTTATTTTGTTGAGTTTGCTCCCACTACTATTGATGAGAATAAATTTGCTTATGTAGGGAGTAATAGGTTTTCTATGCTTTTGTGTCATGAAAAGAATGCTTTATGTGATAGTTATATTGTTGATTTTCTTCATGATGCTACTGAAAATTATTATGAGGGAGGAACTTATGCTTGTAGGAATTGCAATAATATAAAGTTTCCTCTCTATGTGTTGAAAGTTTTAAAGTTATGCTTGTTTTGCCTTCCTATGCGAGTTGATTATTGTTCCCATAAATCGTTTGCTCGCAAAATCCCTATGCATAGGAAGTGCTGCGCTTGGAGGCCCAACATGTGTCTACAAGAATAAAGTTGCGTAGTAGACATCAAGCTCTTTTCTAGCGCCGTTGTTGGGGAGGTGAGTGCTTGAAGGTATATCTTTAGATCTTGCAATTGAATATTTTAGTTTCTTGTTTTATCACTAGTTTGGTTTATAAAAGAAAACTAAAAATGGAATTGAGTTTGCATCGTATTATTGATCATCTTTATAATATATTTCTTGAAAATGATGGATCGGAAAATTGTGCTCAATTGTTAGAAGAAGAAGTCAATAAAATGTTTGGCAGAAAATATTTGAATGACGAGCATGATTGCAATGTTGCTAGTATGAATTCTTTGAATATCCATGATGCTAGTGATATGCAAAGCCATAAGCTTGGGGGTGCTATATTTGATGAAGATGATATTTTTAGTCCCCCAAGTTTTGATGTGCAAATTTATTGTGTTGAAATCATGCCTCCTATTTATGATGATTATATTGATGAAAGTGGGTTTTGGAAGAGTGTCAACTTTAAGAAGCAATGATCCCACTATTTCGGAGGGTGCTGAATCTTATTGTGATAATTATGAAAGTGGATTTGGAGAGGTCATGACTTTATTTAGTGATGAATCCACTATTTCGGAAGAGGTTCCAATTGATTATGAGAACAAAGTTGATACCTATGATGATTACGGTGATGACATGTATGCAATAAAGAATAATGATAACCATGAAACTTGTCATCATGATTTTAATTTTCACTCTCATGATAGTTATTTTGTTGAGTTTGCTCCCACTACTATTGATGAGAATAAATTTGCTTATGTGGGGAGTAATAGGTTTTCTATGCTTTTGTGTCATGAAAAGAATGCTTTATGTGATAGTTATATTGTTGATTTTCTTCATGATGCTACTGAAAATTATTATGAGGGAGGAACTTATGCTTGTAGGAATTGCAATAATATAAAGTTTCCTATCTATGTGTTGAAAGTTTTGAAGTTATGCTTGTTTTGCCTTCCTATGTGAGTTGATTATTGTTCCCATAAGTTGTTTGCTCACAAAATCCCTATGCATAGGATGTGGGTTAGACTTAAATGTGCTAGTCATATGCTTCATGATTCTCTCTTTGTGTTTCAATTCTTATCTTTTATGCGAGCATCATTGAAATCATCATGCCTAGCTAAAAGGCATTAAAGAAAAGGGCTTCTTGGGAGACAACCCTGTTGGGGAACACATTATTTCAAAAAAAAATCCTACGATCACACAAGATCTATCTAGGAGATGCATAGCAACGAGAGGGGAGAGTGTGTCCACGGACCCTCGTGGACCGAAAGCGGAAGCGTTTAGTAACGCGATTGATGTAGTCGAATGTCTTCGTGATCCAACCGATCCAAGCACCAAATGTACGGCACCTCCGCGTTCAGCACACGTTCAGCTCGATAACGTCCCTCGATCTCTTGATCTAGTTGAGGACGAGGGAGAGTTCTGTCAGCACGACGGCGTGGTGATGGTGATGAAGTTATCGGTACAGGGCTTCGCCTAAGCACTATGACGATATGACCGAGGTGTGTAACTATGGAGGGGGGCACTGCACACGGCTAAGAGAAGACTTGGTGTGTATTTGGGGGGGCCCTCCCACGTATATAAAGGGGGGAGGAGAGGTGGCCGGCCCAACGGGGGCGCGCTAGGTGTGGGGAGTCCTAGTAGGACTCCCTAGTCCAAGTAGGATTTCCCTCTCCTTTTTCCTTTTTCGTAATAACAAAGAGAGAAAAAGAGGAGAAGTAGGAGAGGGAAAGGGGGGGCGTCGCCCCCACCCCTTTTCCAATTCGGACTGGGCAATGGGGCGCACGCCACCTCCCTGGCCGGCCCTCACTTCTTGTTTGGGAACGTAGTAATTTTAAAAAAACTCCTACGCACACGCAAGATCATGGTGATGCATAGCAACGAGAGAGGAGAGTATCGTCCACGTACCCTCGTAGACCATAAGCGGAAGTGTTATGAGAACATGGTTGATGTAGTCGTACATCTTCACGATTCGACCGATCTAAGTACCGAACGTACGGCACCTCCGAGTTCAGCACACGTTCAGCTCGATGACGTCCCATGAACTCCGATCCAGCAGAGCTTCATGGGAGAGTTCCGTCAGCACGATGGCGTGATGACGGTGATGATGTTGCTACCGACGCAGGGCTTCGCCTAAGCACCGCTACGATATGATCGAGGTGGATTATGGTGGAGGGGGGCACCGCACACGGCTAAGGGATCAATGATCAACTTGTGTGTTCTAGGGGTGCCCCTTGGCACCGTATATAAAGGAGCAAGGGGGAGGTCGGCCGGCCCTGTAGGGCGCGCCAGGAGGAGGAGTCCTCCTCCTAGTAGGAGTAGGACTCCCCTTTCCTACTCCTACTAGGAGGAGGAAAGGAAGGGGGAAAGGGAGAAGGAAGGAGAGGGAGGAAAAGGAGGAAAGGGGGCCGGACCCCTAGTCCAATTTGGTTTGGGCTAGGGGGCGCGCCCTGCCTCCTCTCTTCCACCACTTGGCCCATTGAGGCCCAATACTTCATCCCGTATTCCCGTAACTCCCTGGTACTCCAAAAAATACCCGAATCACTTGGAACCTTTCCGATGTCCGAATATAGTCGTCCAATATATCGATCTTTATGTCTCAACCATTTCAAGACTCCTCATCATATCCCCGATCTCATCCGGGACTCGGAACTACCTTCGGTACATCAAATCACATAAACTCATAATACTGATTGTCATAGAACTTTAAGCATGCGGACCCTACGGGTTCGAGAACTATGTAGACATGACCGAGACACATCTCCGGTCAATAACCAATAGCGGAACCTGGATGCTCATATTGGTTCCTACATATTCTACGAAGATCTTTATCAGTCAAACTGCATAACAACATACATTGTTCCCTTTGTCATCGGTATGTTACTTGCCCGAGATTCGATCGTCGGTATCTTAATACCTTGTTCAATCTCGTTACCGGCAAGTCTCTTTACTCGTTCCGTAATGCACTATCCCACAACTAACTCATTAGTTGCATTGCTTGCAAGGCTTATAGTGATGTGCATTACCGAGAGGGCCCAGAGATACCTCTCCGACAATCGGAGTGACAAATCCTAATCTTGATCTATGCCAACTCAACAAGTAACATCGGAGAAACCTGTAGGGCACCTTTATAATCACCCAGTTACGTTGTGACGTTTGGTAGCACACACAGTGTTCCTTTGGTATTCGGGAGTTGCATAATCTCATAGTCATAGGAACATGTATAAGTCATGAAGAAAGCAATATCAACAAACTAAACGATCATCGTGCTAAGCTAACGGATGGGTCAGGTCAATCACATCATTCCCTAATGATATGATCCCGTTAATCAAATGACAACTCATGTCTATGGCTAGGAAACTTAACCATCTTTGATTCAACGAGCTAGTCAAGTAGAGGCATACTAGTGACACTTTGTTTGTCTATGTATTCACACATGTACTAAGTTTCCGGTTAATACAATTCTAGCATGAATAATGAACATTTATCATGATATAAGGAAATATAAATAACAACTTTATTATTGCCTCTAGGGCATATTTCCTTCACTTCTCCACTAAGTCCCATGTATGGCCCATTAAATTCCCAGGGGGGGGGGGGGTCTGGTAACCCCTGGTACTCCGAAACTCATCCGATACAACCCGAACCATTCTAGTGTCTGAATGTGCCCTTCCAATATATGAATCTTTACCTCTCGACCATTTTGAGACTCCTCGTCATGTTCGTGATCTCATCTAGAACTCCGAACAAACTTCGGTTCATCAAATCACATAACTCATAATACAAATCGTCATCGAATGTTAAGCGTGCGGACCCTATGGGTTCGAGAACTATGTAGACATGACTGAGACACTTCTCCGGTCAATAACCAATTGCGGAACCTGGATGCTCATATTGGTTCCTACATATTCTACGAAGATCTTTATCGGTTAAACCGCATGACAACATATGTTGTTCCCTTTGTCATTGGTATCTTACTTGCCCGAGATTCGATCGTCAGTATCATCATACCTGGTTCAATCTCGTTACCGGCAAGTCTCTTTACTTGTTCCGTAATGCATCATCCTGTGACTAACTCATTAGTCATATTGCTTGCAAGGCTCATAGTGATGTGCATTACCAAGAGGACCCAGAGATACCTCTCCGATACACTGAGTGACAAATCCTAATATCGATCTATGCCAACTCAACAAACACCATCGGAGGCACCTGTAGAGAATCTTTATAATCACCCAGTTACGTTGTGACATTTAATAGCACACAAGGTGTTCCTCGGTATTCGGGAGTTGCATAATCTCATAGTCTGAGGAACATGTATAAGTCATCAAGAAAGCAATAGCAGAAAAACTAAACGATCATTAATTATGCTAAGCTAACGGATGGGTCTTGTCCATCACATCGTTCTCTAATGATGTGATCCCATTCATCAAATGACAACACATGTTTATGGCTAGGAAACTTAACCATCTTTGATTAATGAGCTAGTCAAGTAGAGGCATACTAGGGACACTCTGTTTGTCTATGTATCCACACATGCACTAAGTTTCCGGTTAATACAATTCTAGCATGAATAATAAACATTTATCACGATATAAGGAAATATAAATAACAACTTTATTATTGCCTCTAGGGCATATTTCTTTAGTCTCCCACTTGCACTAGAGTCAATAATCTAGATTACATAGTAATGATTCTAACACCCATGGAGTCTTGGTGTTGATCAGGTTTTGCTCATGAGAGAGGCTTAGTCAACGGGTCTGCAACATTCAGATCCGTATGTATCTTGCAAATCCCTATGTCTCCCTCCTTGACTTGATCGCGGATGGAATTGAAGGGTCTCTTGATGTGTTTGGTTATCTTGTGAAATATGGATTCCTTTGCCAAGGCAATTGCTCCAGTATTGCCAAAAAAGATTTTCATTGGACCCGATGCACTAGGTATGACACCTAGATCGGATATGAACTCCTTCATCCACACTCCTTCATTTGCTGCTTCCAAAACAGCTATGTACTCCGCTTCACACGTAGATCCCGCCACGACGCTCTGCTTGGAATTGCACCAACTGGCAGCTCCACCATTCAATATAAATACGTATACGGTTTGTGACTTAGGGTCATCCGGATCAGTGTCAAAGCTTGCATCGACGTAACCGTTTACGACGAGCTCTGTGTCACCTCCATAAACAAGAAACATATCCTTAGACCTTTTCAGGTATTTCAGGATGTTCTTGACCGCTATCCAGTGATCCAGTCCTGGATTACTTTGGTACCTCCCTGCTAAACTAATAGTAAGGCACACATCAGATCTGGTACACAACATTGCATACATGATAGAACCTATGGCAGAGGCATAGGGAATGACTTTCATTTTCTCCATATCTTCTACTGTGGTTGGGCATTGAGTCTGACTCAACTTGACACCTTGTAACACAGGCAAGAACCCTTTCTTTGACAGATCCATTTTGAACTTCTTCAAAACTTTATCAAGGTATGTGCTTTGTGGAAGTCCATTTAAGCGTCTTGATCTATTACTATAGATCTTGATGCCCAATATATAAGTAGCTTCACCGAGGTCTTTCATTGAAAAATTATTATTCAAGTATCCTTTTATGCTATTTAGAAATTCAGTATCATTTCCAATCAACAACATGTCATCCACATATAATATCAGAAATGCTACACAGCTCCCACTCACTTTCTTGTAAATACGGGCTTCTCCAAAAGTCCGTATAAAACCATATGCTTTGATCACACTATCAAAGCATATATTCCAACTCCGAGAGGCTTGCACCAGTCCATAAATGGATCGCTGGAGCTTGCACACTTTGTTAGCACCTTTTGGATCGACAAAACCTTCTGGTTGCATCATATACAACTCTTCTTTAAGATATCCATTAAGGAATACAGTTTTGACATCCATTTGCCAAATTTCATAATCATAAAATGTGACAATTGCTAACATGATCCGGACAGACTTAAGCATCGCTACGGGTGAGAAGGTCTCATCGTAGTCAACTCCTTGAACTTGTCAAAAACCTTTCGCAACAAGTCGAGCTTTGTAGACAGTAACATTACCGTCAGCGTCAGTCTTCTTCTTGAAGATCCATTTATTCTCTATTTCTTGCTGATCATCGGGCAAGTCAACCAAAGTCCATGCATTGTTCTCATACATGGATCCCATCTCAGATTTCATGGCCTCAAGCCATTTCGCGGAATCTGGGATCATCATCGCTTCCTCATAGTTCGTAGGTTCATCATGGTCAAGTAACATGACCTCCAGAACAGGATTACCATACCACTCTGGTGTGAATCTTACTTTGGTTGACCTACAAGGTTCAGTAGTAACTTGATCAGCAGATTCATGATCATTATCAGTAGCTTCCTCACTAATTGGTGTAGGAATCACTGGAACTGATTCTTGTGATGAATTACTTTCCAATTTGGGAGAAGGTACAATTACCTCATCAAGTTCTACTTTCCTCCCACTCACTTCTTTCGAGAGAAACTCCTTCTCTAGAAAGGATCCATTTTTAGCAACAAATATCTTGCGTTCGGATCTGTGATAGAAGGTGTACCCAACAGTCTCCTTTGGGTATCCTATGAAGACACATTTCTCTGATTTGGGTTCGAGCTTATCAGGTTGAAGCTTTTTCACATTAGCATCGCAGCCCCAAACTTTAGGAAACGACAACTTGGGTTTCTTGCCAAACCATAGTTCATATGGTGTCGTCTCAACTAGGGGTGGGTATATAAACCAATGACCGAAGTACCGACCCGAACTAACCGGGACCGAACCCGAACCCGAACACACTGAAACCGATTCGTTCGCTCGTAACTTCGGCCAGCCAATCTGGAGAACTGAACTTTCTACGGTTGATTCGGGTGCATGTATTGAGTAACCAAACACACCGAAGTACCGAAGCAATTGTCAACTCATGAGAAATCTACATAGCCCATGGCCCATAGCCCAGCTACTGAACCTGGATAGAGCGAGCCACACATTCACATCAGCAGCATCTCGAGTCCTAAACGCTCGACTGCGCCCTAGCCGCCGCCCGCGAGTGTCTGTGCCTCGCCCACCGCAACCTAGTCACCCACTGCCTTTGACTTCTGTCAATCCCTGCATCCGGCGGCGGTGGCTCCACTTCCACCTCTCATCCATGTCCCTCTGCTTATATCCATCCCCGAGGTGACGGCGTCAGTGCTGCTGCTCATGGAGGCGAAAGATGATCGGTGAGGCAGCGACCATCTCTCTTCCACCTACCGAGCGCAGATCTGTGCTGCAGATCTTCTATTTTTGATTCTTTTTTTGTGCACAGATCTGAGGATTTGATTTTTTCCACAACTGATATTCGTCGTTGTCATATTTCCTCTATCTTCGTTGCCTGCTCAGTTTTGTTTTCATCAGTTGTTCGGTCTCAACCGAGACCCGAACTGAAGCATCGGTGCACCGAACTCTCCATTAGTATTTTTGTAGGAAACCGATCGGTCTGCCAAATCTAGAAACCGAAATTCATTAAAACCCAAAGCAATGAACCGTTCGGTTCGGGCGAACCGAACGCCCAGCCCTAGTCTCAACGGATTTAGATGGTGCCCTATTTAATGTGAATGCAGTCGTCTCTAAAGTACAACCCCAAAACGATAGCGGTAAATCAGTAAGAGACAGCATAGATCGCACCATATCCAATAAAGTACGATTACGATGTTCAGACTCACCATTACACTGTGGTGTTCCAGGTGGCGTGAGTTGCGAAACTATTCCACATTGTTTCAAATGAAGACCAAACTCATAACTCAAATATGCACCTCCATGATCAGATCATAGAAACTTTATTTTCTTGTTACGATGATTTTCCACTTCACTCTAAAATTCTTTGAACTTTTCAAATGTTTCAAACTTATGTTTCATTAAGTAGATATACCCATATCTGCTCAAATCATCTGTGAAGGTCAGAAAATAACGATACCCGCCGCGAGCATCAACACTCATCGGACCGCGTACATCAGCATGTATTATTTCCAATAAGTCTGTTGCTCGCTCCATTGTTCCGGAGAACGGAGTCTTAGTCATCTTCCCCATGAGGCATGGTTCGCAAGCAACAAGTGATTCATAATCAAGTGATTCCAAAAGCCCATCAGCATGGAGTTTCTTCATGCACTTTACACCAATATGACATAAATGGCAATGCCACAAATAAGTTGCACTATCATTATTAAACTTGTATAGTTTGGCTTCAATACTATGAATATGTGTATCACTACTATCGAGATTCAACAAAAATAGACCACTCATCAAGGGTGCATGACCATAAAAGATATTACTCATATAAATAGAACAACCATTATTCTCTGATTTAAATGAATAACTGTCTCGCATTAAACAAGATCCAAATATAATGTTCATGCTTAACGGTGGCACCAAATAACAATTATTCAGGTCTAAAACTAATCCCGAAGGTAGATGTAGAGGTAGTGTGCCGACGGCAATCACATCAACTCTGGAACCATTTCCCATGTGCATCGTCACCTCGTCCTTAGCCAATCTTCGTTTAATCCGTAGCCCCTGTTTCGAGTTGCAAATATGAGCAACAGAACCAGTATCAAATACCCAGGCGCTACTACGAGCATTAGTAAGGTACACATCAATAACATGTATATCAAATATACCTTTCACTTTTCCATCCTTCTTATCCGCCAAATACTTGGGGCAGTTCCGCTTCCAGTGACCAGTCCCTTTGAAGTAGAAGCACTCAGTCTCAGGCTTCGGTCCAGACTTGGGCTTCTTCACTTGAGCGGAAACATGCTTGTCGTTCTTCTTGAAGTTCCCTTTCTTCCCTTTGCCCTTCTTCTTGAAACTAGTGGTCTTGTTAACCATCAACACTTGATGCTCCTTCTTGATTTCTACCTCCGCAGCTTTTAGCATTGCGAAGAGCTCGGGAATTGTCTTATCCATCCCTTGCATATTGTAGTTCATCACGTGAGATGGGGAAGTTTTCAATGGTGAACATCACTATGTTGATCATATCTACTATATGATTCACGCTCGACCTTTCGGTCTTAGTGTTTCGAGGCCATATCTGCATATGCTAGGATCATCAAGTTTAACCTGAGCATTCTACTTGTGCAAAACTGGCTTGCACCCATTGTATGTGAACATAGAGCTTACTACACCTGATCATCACGTGGTGTCTCGGCACGATGAACTGTAGCAACGGTGCATACTCAGGGAGAACACTTGTACCTTGAAATTTAGTGAGAGATCATCTTATAATGCTACCGCCGTACTAAGCAAAATAAGATGCATAAAAGATCAACATCACATGCAATCAAAATAAGTGATATGATATGGCCATCATCGTCTTGTGCCTTTGATCTCCATCTCCAAAGCACCGTCATGATCACCATCGTCATCGGCTTGACACCATGATCTCCATCGTGGCATCGTTGTCGTCTCGCAAACTATTGCTTCTACGACTATTGCTACCGCTTAGTGATAAAGTAAAGCAATTACTTGGTGATTGCATTTCATACAATAAAGCGACAACCATATGGCTCCTGCCAGTTGTCGATAACTGTTACAAAACATGATCATCTCATACAACAATTTATATATCATCACGTCTTGACCATATCACATCACAACATGCCCTACAAAAACAAGGTAGACGTCCTCTACTTTGTTGTTGCAAGTTTTACGTGGGTGCTACGGGCTTCTAGCAAGAACCGTTCTTACCTACGCATCAAAACCACAACGATTTTTCATCAAGTGTGTTGTTTTAGCATTCAACAAGGACCGGGCATAGTCAAACTCGATTCAACATAGCTGGAGAAACAGACACCCGATAGCCACATGTGTGTGAAGCACGTCGGTAGAACCAGTCTCATGAACGCGGTCATGTAATGTCGGTCCAGGCCGCTTCATCCAACAATACGGCCGAATCAAAGTAAGACGTTGCTAGTAAGCAGTATGACTATCATCGCCCACAACTCATTGTGTTCTACTCGTGCATATAACATCTACGCATAGACCTGGCTCCGATGCCACTGTTGGGGAATGTAGTATTTCAAAAAAATCCTATGATCACGAAAAATCTATCTAGGAGATTCATGGCAACGAGAGGGGAGAGTGTGTCCACGTACACTCATAGACCGAAATTGGAAGCGTTTAGTAACGCGGTTGATGTAGTCGAACATATTCACGATCCATCCGATCCAAGCACCGAACGTACAACACCTCCGCGTTCAGCACACGTTCAGCTCGATGACATCCCTCGATCTCTTGATCCAGTTGAGGACGAGGGAGAGTTCCGTCAGCACGATGGCATGGTGACGGTGATGATGAAGTTGCCGGCGTAGGGCTTCGCCTAAGCACTATGACGATATGAGCAAGGTGTGTAACTGTTGAGGGGGGCACCGCACACGGCTAAGAGAAGACTTGGTGTGTCTTTGGGTGCCCCCTCCCACGTATATAAAGGGGGAGGAGAGGTGGTCAGCACAAGGGGGCGCGCCAGGTGTGAGGAGTCCTACTAGGACTCCCTAGTCCAAGTAGGATTCCCCTCTCCTTTTTCCTTTTTCAGAATAACAAAGAGGGAAAGAGAGAAGTAGGAGAGGGAAAGGGGGGCGCCGCCCCCACCCCTTGTCCAATTCGGACTGGGCAAGGGGGGGCGCACCACCTCCCTGGCCGGCCCTCTCTTCTCCACTAAGGCCCATGTATGGCCCATTAACTTCACACGGGGTGCGGTAACCCCCGGTACTCCGAAACTCATCTGATACGACCCGAACAATTTCGGTGTCCGAATGTAACCTTCCAATATATGAATCTTTACCTCTCGACCATTTTGAGACTCCTCGTCATGTCCGTGAACTCCGAACAAACTTCGGTTCATCAAATCACATAACTCATAATACAAATCGTCATCGAATGTTAAGCGTGTGGACCCTACGGGTTCGAGAACTATGTAGACATGACCGAGACACATCTTCGGTCAATAACCAATAGCGGAACCTGGATGCTCATATTGGTTCCTACATATTCTACGGAGATCTTTATCGGTCAAACCGCATGACAACATACATTGTTCCCTTTGTCATCGGTATGTTACTTGCCCGAGATTTGATCATCGGTATCATCATACCTAGTTCAATCTCGTTACCGGCAAGTCTCTTTACTCGTTCTGTAATGCATCATCCCGTGACTAAATCATTAGTCACATTGCTTGCAAGGCTCATAGTGATGTGCATTACCGAGAGGTCCCAGAGATACCTCTCCGATACACGGAGTGACAAATCCTAATCTCGATCTATGCCAACTCAACAAACACCATCGGAGACACATGTAGAGCATATTTATAATCACCCAGTTACGTTGTGACGTTTGATAGCACACAAGGTGTTCCTTCGGTATTCGGGAGTTGCATAATCTCATAGTCTTAGGAACATGTATAAGTCATGAAGAAAGCAATAGCAGAAAAACTAAACGGTCATTATGCTAAGCTAACGGATGGGTCTTGTCCATCACATCATTCTCTAATGATGTGATCCCGTTCATCAAATGACAACACATGTCTATGGCTAGGAAACTTAACCATCTTTGATTAATGAGCTAGTCAAGTAGAGGCATACTAGGGACACTCTGTTTGTCTATGTATCCACAGATGTACTAAGTTTTCGGTTAATACAATTCTAGCATGAATAATAAACATTTATCATGATATAAGGAAATATAAATAACAACTTTATTATTGCCTCTAGGGCATATTTCCTTCAAACCCAACACTTTTACCTACTGACTTTGTGCGTTCACATGATTAGGCTACTGTAGTAATCATGTTTTATTGCTTTTGTTTCAATAAAGTGCCAAGTAAGACCCTTGGGATAGCTTACGGTGATAGTTTATTTGATCTTGCTGAAAAACAGAAACTTATACGTTTAGGAAAACAATTCTAATTTTTAACACAAGCGTGATAAAATGTTGATTTGTTTTGAATAAGATTAATAGACAAATTTCCCAGGTTTTCCTATTTTTCAGACTTTTTGGAGTAGCATAAGTATGGTCGGAGTACAGATTACTACAGACTATTCTGTTTTTGACAAATTCTGTTTTCAATGCATGGTTTGCTTGTTTTCTAGTTTCTATGACTTATATTGCTCAATATAAATTTTGTGGAAATGATATGCTACAGTAGGCATTGTGTGGAAACAATTATGAATCTTGTCTTTGACAGTACCAAAAGTGAAATGGTTTGCTCTTTATCATACTAACCTATCTCACAAAGTTCCGTTAAGTTTTGTGTGATTGAAGTTTTCAAGTTTTGGGTGAAATGTCGATATGAGGAGAATAATGAGTGACAAAACCCTAAGCTTGGGGATTCCCAAGGCATCCCAAGGTAATATTCAAGTAAGATCCAAGCAACTAAGCTTCGGTATGCCCCGGAAGGCATCCCCTCTTTCGTCTCCAACATTATCGGTAACCTCACTTGGAGCTATGTTTTCATTCATCACATGATATGTGTTTTGCTTGGAGCATCATTTTATTTTGTTAGGATTTGCTTGATGTTATTTATAATAATGTTTTGAATATTTTATTTCAATAAAAGTGGCAATGATAGCCTTTGCCATGCTTATTTTGCAAGTATACATGTTGCTGTTTGAAAACAGAAAGTTTATCGATGTTGCAAAAATTCCCTAGTAAAGTCCGAATGTGATAAAATGTTGAATTGTTTTGCAAACTAAGATCTGATAAATTTTCTACAGTGTGGTAAATTTTCATAATATTTGGAGTTTAAGAAGTATTGATACTCTTGCATTCTTTACAGACTATACTGTTTTGGTAGATTGCTGTTATGGTTGCATTGTTTGCATATGTTTGCTTGTTTAATGATTCTATTTGCAGATAGGAGTATTAAATATGCAGAGGCATTTAGTATGAAATGTTGAATAATAATTTTATTGATTTGCTACAGTAGAGAATGATAAGGTTTTTGCATTGGTTTATACTAACTTATCTCACGAGTCCTTGTTGAGTTTTGTGTGGATGAAACTTTTGAGATTGAGGAAAACCGTGATATGAGAGGGATTAAGGAGACACAAAATTTTAATCTTGGGTATGCCCAAGGCATCCCAAAATAATATTTCAAGAAGTCTCAACCATCTAAGCTTGGGGATGCCCCGGTAGGCATCCCACCTTTCTTCTTCCACAATTATCGGTTAGTATCGGTTGAGCCTAAGTTTTTGCTTCTTCACATGAGTTGTGCTATTCTTAGAATGTCATTTTATTTTCATTTTGCTTGTTTTTTTAATAAAATACTTAGATCTAAAAGTTTTTAAATAAAATAGAGTCCTCAAATAGTTGCCAGGGAGGCTAAGTAAGCGGCATTCACATCCCGTCAACGAAGCTCTTTTCTATGTCATTTACTCTTGTGATTCACTTATATCCTATGAGTAAATTGTTAAATAAATTGAATGTCACGAAGTTGAAATCATATCATGCATGCCTAGTGGTAGCTTCACATTGGGTTTAGAAAGTGAAATCTTTTGAGGCTTGACAATCACAATATTGGTCATACAAGCAATTCACAAATAATTAGTATAAGGAAGAGAACTTTCACATATAAATACACTATCATGGAAATCTTTTGTGATTGTGAGCCCCCATCAAAATATTATATGCCAAAATTGTTGACGTTGGACAAGGAAGACAACGTAATGGTTTATGTTTGTTCATATTCACATAGAAGTTATATTGTCATAGATCCTTCAACATGTGGGGCTTGCCCCCCATCTTTGCTAGCCAAAAATTCCGCACCAAGTAGAGATACTACTTGTGCATCCAAAAACCCTTAAACCCAAATCTTATTTTCAAGAGTCCACCATACCTACCTAAGGATTGAGCAAGATCCTTCAAGTAAGTTGTCATTGGTGCAATAAGGCAATAAAAATTGCTTCTAAAAGTGCGAGATCATTTAGTGTAAGAGAAAATTGAGCGTTGTACGAACTTGTGATGGCAAAGAATAAAAGCGACAGACTGCATAAAAAAGTTTGCTATCATAAGGGGCAATATAACGTGACGTTCTTTTGTACTAAGGATTGAGCATACAAATAAATAAGCACATGGCAACCTCTACTTCCCTCTGTGAAGGGCCTATCTTTTACTTTTATGTATTTACTTCTATGCAAAGAGTCCAAGTTCTTCTCTCTATTCCTTTTTATTTTTCTCTTTTGGAAAGCATCATGTGGTGAGGAAAGATCTAGGCCCATATATCCAGTTGCATATGGGTAGCATGAGTTATTATTGTTGACATCACCCTTGAGGTGAATACGTTGGGAGGCGAAATTATAAGCCCCTATCTTTCTATGTGTCCGGTTGAAATGTTTTGCTCATGTGTATGCGGTGAGTGTTAGCAATCATAGAAGACTATAAGATGGTTGAGTATGTGAAGCTCTTACACAAACTCCATTGAGTAAGTTGAGTTGCAATTGCTTGGTGACTAAGAATATAGGTTGTTGAGTTTCAAGAGAGTTCATTGTTTGAACCTTAACATGTGAATTGGTTGGTACTATAACATGAGAAGTTTTATAAAGAAAGAATTGCTATTATGATGCTAGGAAAAGTGATTGAAATTGTCATTGATTAAACTTATGCACTTTGCTAGCATTCACACTTCATAAATTATTTCTTTTATCATTTACCTACTCGAGGACGAGTAGGAATTAAGCTTGGGGATGCTGATACGTCTCCGAAATATCTGTAATTTATGAAGTATTCATGCTATTTTATTATCATTCTTGGGTGTTTTACAATCATTTTATAGCAACTTTATATCATTTTTTGGGACTAACCTATTGACCCAGTGCCCAGTGCCAGTTGTTGTTTTGCTTGTTTTTTACATCACGGAAAATCAATATCAAACGGAGTCCAAACACTATGAAACTTTTTGGAGATTTTTTATGGACTAGAACACCCAGGATGGGCCAAAGCAGCACCTAGGGGTGCCCCAAGGGGGGCACAACCCACCAGGGCGCACCCAGGTGGCTTGTGCCCACCTTGGTGGCCTCCCGCACCCCCTCTTTACCCTATAAATTCACAAATATTCAAAAAAACCTCGGGGTTAACCTAGATTAGAAGTTCCATCGCCGCAAGGCTCTGTAGCCACCGAAAACCAATCTAGACCCTTTTCGGCACCCTGCCGGAGGGGGGAATCATCTTCGGTTGCCATCTTCATCATCCCGACGGCCACCATGATGAGGAGAGAGTAGTCCGCCCTCAGGGCTGAGGGTTTGTACCAGTAGCTATGTGCTTAATCTCTCTCTCTCTCTCTCATGTTCTTGAGATGTCATGATCTTGATGTATCGCGAGCTTTGTTAATATAGTCGGATCATATGGTGTTTTCCCCTCTCTATCTTGTTGTGATGAATTGAGTTTTTCCCTTTGAGATTTCGTTGTTATCGGATTGAATACTTTTATGGATTTGAGAGCACTTGATATATGTCTTGCATATGAATACTCGTGGTGACAATGGGGTATCATATTGATTCACTTGATATGTGTTTTGGCACTCAACTCGCGGATTCCTGCGGTGACATTGGGGTAATCTATGCATAGGGGTTGATGCATGTTCTCGTCTTTTGTTTCTCCGGTGGACATCTTAGGGCACTCTTTGAGGTTCTTTGTGTTGGATTGAGTATTATGAATCTGAAATTATTTATTGTTATTTTAGTTCAAACTCTTGGATAGATCGATTGGAAAGAATAGCTTCGAGGTGGTTTCGTACCCTACAAATGATTTCTTCGTATGTTCTCCGCTAGATAGGAAATTTGGAGTGATTCTTCATCGCACGTTGAGGGATGGTTATATGATCCAATTATATTAGCATTGTTGAGAGATTGCACTAGTGAAAGTACAGACCCTAGGCCTCATTTTTAAGCATTGCAATACCGTTTGTGGTCCGTTTTATCAATTGCTACCTTGCTGTTTTTATTGTTCTTGTAACAAAAAGTCAATATCTACTATTCATATTACACTTGTATCACCATCTCTTCGCCGAACTAGTGCACCTATACAAATTACCATTGTATTTGGTGTGTTGGGGACACAAGAGACTTTTTATTATTTGGTTGCAGGGTTGTTTGAGAGAGACCATCTTCATCCTATGCCTCCCATGGATTGATAAATCTTAGGTCATCCACTTGAGGGTAAATTGCTACTGTCCTACAAAACTCTACGCTTGGAGGCCCAACACATGTCTACAAGAATAAAGTTGCGTAGTAGACATCAGGCTGCTACGGGCATCTAGCAAGAACCGTTCTTACCTACGCATCAAAACCATAACAACTTTTCGTCAAGTGTGTTGTTTTAACCTTTCACAAGGACTGACCGTAGTCAAACTCGATTCAACTAAAGTTGGAGAAACAGACACCCGTCAGCCACTTGTGTGCAAAGCACGTCGGTAGAACCGGTCTCATGAACGTGGTCATGTAATGTTGGTCCGGGCCGCTTCATTCAACAATACCGCCGAATCAAAGTAAGGCGTTGGTGGTAAGCAGTATGAGTATGTAACATCTCAAATTTCAAATTTGGAATGTTATACATAGGTCATTCATGCATATCATATTTTATTGCATTTCGTGTTGCAATCCTGGAAATTCTAAGCAACTCAAGGACCCACAGAGAGAGTTGGGGATTTCACCATTTTCATATTTGAATTTTGTCAAATATCGAAACAAGGATCATTTTGGTTTTAATAATTTTTCTCTCCAAAAATATTTCATATTAAAAATATATGAGAGGAGATAATATGACTTCTCCAAAATAAATGAAATATTGCAGGAAAAATACTAAAATCAAATAACAAGTTTTATTTGGATTTTATCGCTATTTTATTTGAATTAGGAAAAATACGTGTTTTCCAAAATTGCATTAGAGGCCCAAATAAATGTTCACTTTGTCCGGAATATTTTTAGAGGACCGTGAAAATTTATTTTGGGATTTTTGGAGTCCGTTTAGTATTTCTTTCGTTAGTTTGCTGCGCCAGGATTTTTTACAAAAAAGGTAACCGACTTACTGGGCCGTGTCCGGCTAGGACACTTGGCCCGGCAGGCTTTAAAAGTCGAAGCCTGTGACCCCAATAGCCCAAGCCGCGCCAGTGCCCCGCCAAACCCTAGCACCGGCCGTCGCCCGCCGCCAGCGCCGTGCGCCGCCGCCCGTCGTCCCGCCGCCCCGCCGGAGCCGCGCTGTCGCCGCCCCGCCGTCCCGCGCCACCGCCCCACCGTCAAGAAGAAGGTCAACAAGAAGGCCACGGGGACTCGAAAGAGTGCCCGCCGCCCGGAGGTGTCGGATTCATCATCCGACGAATCCAAGACGCACTCCTCCCGTGAAGACGAGGAGGAGGAAGAAGAGACCCCTCCCCCTCCAGCGGGGGAAGGGAAGAAAAGGAAGGCCGCCCCAACTAGGGAGGCCGAAGGGTCCAAGAAGGGGAAAACCCTTCCTCCGGACTATTCCACCGACACCGACGACGGCGGAGAGGAGTGGGCGCCTAGGGCCAAGCCCCTGGCCAAATCGTAAGTATCCGGATACCAGAGTAATTCATAGTATTCGTTTACTGCACAGCTTTCCCTTACGTCGAATATGTTTATGCAGCCCACCCAAAGACCGGCTCGACGCATCGTCGAGCGGCTCACTAGACTCGTCGGATGTGAACTCGCTTCCGACGGCTTCCTCCCCCCGCCCTACGGACGACACCGAAGTGTTGTCCCAACAGGTTCCAAGCCGGGAGGAGGTGGTCCTGGAGGCGCCGCAAGGCGACCTCCCGGATTCCAGGAGTAAAGGGGGTGAAACCCCCCAGGGCTCCAAGTCCGGCTCTAGGCCGGACACCGCTCTGGAACCTTCGAAGGTTCCAGAGTCTGGCGGGCGACCTCCTTCCAAGAGGAGCCAGCCCACTGTGCCGGCGACCCCCGTCCAACCGGAGGCACCGGACAATCTGTTGGAGGCGCTCCAAGGCGCCTTCATCGACGAGGGGCACCGCACTATTATGAGTGCGGTGATCCAGAAGGTTCAGTCCGCCAAGAGCGGACTGACTGAAGCTTGTACTAGCCTTTTAACAGGCTTTGAGGTAAGTAAAGAATGTGTAAATAATATTACCGCATAGACAGTAGCCCCTGATGCTCTGTTTGGCGTTCGGGAAGAAAAGTCGAATAGAGGATCAAATAAAATTCGCAGGAGTCTAACAGAAAGGAGTCAATATGCGTATGCAGGCTTCTCTGCTTGCGTCCGCCGCACTGACTGTGGAAGTGGACACGCTAAAGCAGAACCTTGAGCGGTCTGAGCAAGAGCTCGGGCGTGCCAAGAAGCAGCTCGAGGACAATGAAGGTAAGAAATACCTTGTTTAAATATATATAAAAAAAGGTGCAATTGCAAAAAATGACAGGACTGTCGTGGCTATTGTAGGGGCCACGTCTGAGGTGGCGACCCTTAAGCAAGCGCTGGACGAGGCCGAGAAGAGGGCTGCCTCGAAGCGCACCGAGCGGGAGAAGTATGAGGCCGAGGTTGGCAAGGTGCGGCAAGAGCTCCAGCCTCTCATGGAAAAACATGAGAGTTTGGAGCTTGACTCAAAGACGCGAGCGTCCGAGCTCGCGATGGCTATTGAAAATGCCAAGTCTGCCAAGGCCGAATCCTAGAAGACCCTCGAGGAGTTGGATGAGGTGAAGAAGATAGCGGCGGGTAAGGCATTCTTTATGCAAAGCAAACACATAAACGTGAGTTATTTGTTACTTACCCGAATCCGGAGCTCTCCAGGAGCGTTCGCAGATCTTCCTCGGAGTGTGTCCGATGCCGCCACATTCTATCGAGCCGAGGAGGGCAGCTCGACAGAGCAGGTGTTCTGGTCTCAGTATGCTGAGGCCGGACACCCCATGCCCCTGAGCGACCAGCTGAAACAACTGGTCGAGCTCCACAAGGCGACCGAACAGGCCATGAAGGGCCTCATAGTTCGGCTGTGGCCTGGAGAGGCTCAGCCTGGGAGCTATTTTGGGCTGGTGCGGCGGCTGGTGGAGGCATGTCCAAGGCTCGAAGTCATCAAGCGCTCCGTCTGCATTGAAGGTGCCCGTAGGGCCCTTGCCCGTGCTAAGGTGCACTGGGGCAAGCTGGATGCTGAGAAGCTTGTGAAGAACGGGCCACCGTCGGGGAAAGAGCATCGCAAGCCCGAGAATTATTATAAGGATGTTCTGAAGGGTGCCCGCCTTGTGGCGGATGAATGTTCTATGGATGTAATTTTTGAGTAAAACTCGCTCGTTTTGTCTTGTGCGCTGAAAACTTGTTCATATGCGCTAAGCAATGCTGTTTGAATTTAAAATATTACCTTCTGTGCGGCTGTTTATCAATTCTGAGAGATGACGAGTCGTCGGCTTCTGCCCCCGTGCCGCTAGTGCTGGGGTGTTCGGGGATAAACCTGAGCGCTCTTTTTCCCATGTTTGGGTCCTTCGAGGGAGGCGCTCAGCCCAACGAACAAGGCAATCGGACTATAATGCGTGAACACTCTCACTTAGCCATAGAATTCTATAATTTTAAATTTCGGCGAAGCCCCTGGTATTCGGAAGACTGAGTTCGGTGCGCTATCCACGCCTTGGCCGGACAGAGCCGGCTCCTCGCCCTAAGCGGCATAAGTCTTTAGGGACTCGAAAAAACCTCTCGAACAGCGACCAGCTCTCGCTTCATCATGATAGTCAGTTTTAGCTTTCTCCACTGAGGTGCTCGACCCAGCTCAACTGGGGCACAATCGCAGTGGTTCTCCTAGTGCTACCTTAGCCGATATAGCGGAACGTAAGGCACCAAAACATAAGAGCCAGGCAAACCCAACTATTGACCCAAGACATGATTCGGAGCCGATGCATATAATGCTATAAGTTCGGGGTGCCGCACTTGTTAAAGTGTTCGGACTTCTCACACCATATTGAGGGGTACTGAAGCCCCTGGCGTATTTTGGCCGTACCAAAGTGTACGGGTGCAACATGTCGTTAAGGAGCATATATAAAAAAAGAGTAATGCAAAAATAGACAAAAGCTATGCATTGTTTATTAAAGAGGGTTGCGATCAAGGCAGAACGATACAAATAATGCGATAAGCAGAAGGTTGGACAATTTAACATGTCCGCTCCAGGGGCAAGCTGCGGAATAATATGCGAAATAGGTATACTGCTCATGATAGAGACCACCTGGGAGTTCCGTAATGCGGCGTGGCTTGTCTGCTTCTCTGGTTCTTGCATCGTTTGTGCAGCAATTGAACTGCCGAACAGGCCTTCCGAAGAGTGGAGTCCTGAAAGTAAGAGAAAATTAAAATATCGGCAGCCCCTGGTACGGTTTAAGACGTATTTTTGGGCGTGCCGTGATGGTGCCCCTCCCCCTGTACCCATGGTATCTCTAGAGCGTAGTTATGTACGTGAAGTATTGGCGTCGCCTTTTTGCAAGGGTTGGGGTTGGGGCCGCATTGCTACGCCTGCTCGGATCATGCCAGGCGGTCTTGTCGTAGGTTACTCCGGGCGCGCTTGACGGTGTTCGGTCATTTAGTGGCCAGACTGGAGAACTGCCTGGAGAGGCTGCTTTGTACTTCCGCTGCAAGGGCCGCCGTGTGCTCCTCCGTTCGGAGGGAGCATTCGGTGTTTCCATTGACCGTAATTACTCCTTGAGGGCCTGGCATCTTGAGCTTAAGGTATGCGTAATGCGGTACCGCATTGAACTTAGCGAATGCGGTTCGCCCGAGCAGTGCGTGATAACCACTGCGAAACGGGGCTATGTCGAAGATTAACTCCTCGCTTCGGAAATTATCCGGAGATCCGAAGACCACTTCAAGTGTGACTGAGCCTGTACAGTTGGCCTCTACACCTGGTATTATGCCTTTAAAGGTCGTTTTGGTGGGCTTAATCCTCGAGGGATCTATGCCCATTTTCCGCACTGTATCCTGGTAAAGCAGGTTCAGGTTGCCGCCGCCGTCCATAAGGACTCTAGTGAGATGAAATCCGTCAATAATTGGGTCTAGAACCAATGCAGTGAATCCGCCATGACGGATGCTAGTGGGATGGTCCCTTCGATCAAAGGTGATCGGGCAGGAGGACCATGGGTTGAACTTTGGGGCGACTGGCTCTATCGCGTATAAGTCCCTTAACGCGCGCTTCCGCTCCCTCTTGGGGATGTGGGTTGCGTATATCATGTTCACCGTCCGCACTTGTGGGGGAAAACCCTTCTGTCCACTGTTGTTCGGCGGCCAGGGCTCCTCGTCGTCATCGCTATACAGCCCCTTGTCTTCATTTTCGGCGTTTAACTTGCCTGCCTGCTTGAACACCCAACAATCCCTGTTGGTGTGATTGGACGGCTTTTCAGGGGTGCCATGTATCTGGCATAAGCGGTCGAGTATTCGGTCCAAACTGGACGGGCCCCTAGGATTCTTTTTGAATGGCTTTTTCCGCTGACCGGATATAGAGCCTCTGAATCCGGCATTGACTGTCGTATCCTTAGTATTGTCGCCGTTAATGCGGCGCTTCTACTTGTTGCGACGCGACCTGCCACTACTGTCCCTGGTATCCGAATTACCGGGGTTCTTGGTCATATTGTTGCTATGAGCGAGCCAGCTGTCTTCCCCCGCGCAAAAGCGGGTCATGAGTGTCGTGAGTGCTGCCATAGACTTCGGATTTTCCTGTACAAGGTGCCGGGCAAGCCACTCGTCATGGATATTGTGCTTGAAGGCTGCTAGGGCCTCGGCGTTCGGACATTCGACTATTTGATTTTTCTTTGTTAGGAACCGTGTCCAGAATTGCCTGGCCGATTCATCTGGCTGCTGAATTACGTGACTTAGGTCATCGGTGTCTGGGGGTCGCACATAAGTGCCCTGGAATTAATGGTTCAATTCTAAGGTGGAACCTTTAATACACATCTGGGTGGATTAATGCTTCTGAAAAACTGTGTCTCGGTCATCCGTTTCTCGAACACCATGTAGTGCGAGAAATCTAATGGAGGAGATCGAGTCTTGTGGGGAAAAATGCACAAACCTCTGCAGAGTGTACAAACTAATCATGGTTACCCGTGTCCTCGGTTATGGACAACTTGAGTATCTGGTTCTTGGATTATCATATGGATCTCATCACTCTAAATTAATCTGTTGGGTTGACTATTACTATTAATTGGGATTGAGATGGGGGTACCATTCTCAATGTTTCAACTACCATGATAGTTAAATAAAATATATTCCTTTGTTGTAGGGAAAAATTGGCTTTTCGCAAAAACATTATAACCATAGAGCCTCCACCGGCCAAATATGCATGTAGTGATAGCATTTATCTATTCATTGCTCTACTATGTTATATTGCCAGCATATTCCATGTGCTGACCCGTTTTCGGGCTGCAACATATCATGTTGTAGACTTTTCAGACGAGGAGTAAGATGTCGTAGGTCGTTTGTCATGCACTCAGCTATGTCGTTGGAGTTGATGGACTCACTTTATCTTCCAAGCCTTCCGTTGTTATCATTTTTAGATGGCCTTAAGACATATTTATTGTAATAAGTGTGTGATTGCTACTCTGTTATAAATCCTTCGAGTAATGTGTGTGTGAGCATTACCGATCCAGGAATGACACTGAACATAGAGACTTGACCGTCTGAGGTCAGGTCGCTACAAGATGGTATCAGAGCACACGCTGAATGTAGGACACGACCACTAAGATGAGCCATATGTCACTCTTCTCTACTCATTTCTGACTCCTCTCCATTCTCTGCTCTTTAGGATGGTGGACTCAAGGAACAAGTTTACACAGCCGGATGAAGACACCCCGTTTGGACGACATTTCAAGGAAGTCACTAGGTACCTGAACATCGGAATACCAAGCTTTACCGGGACCTACACCGCCACTTTACCAGAAGAGGAGCGTTGGTTGATTCAAGTTCAAATCCCAGGAAGGACGTTCACACCAGTCACTAAACCCATAGAGTTTTCCTTTGATGCACCAACCTGGAGTCTAGGCATGAGCATGGCAGCCCACATCGCCATAGGACGCATCGGCGAAGTTTACCACAAGGAGCTTAAGGACACTATCTACCAGATATGTGGGCGCCGAGATGAGCAATGGGAGATGATCAGCACCAGGAAGGACAGGTCCATTGCAGCATTCATCCAGGAGTTAAACCATCATATTCGTCGCCAGGAGAACCAGATGTGTGCAAGCATGATAGATTTGAAGAAGGCGATGACCAGGATCATAGAGCTAGAAGAGGAGCTTAAGTCTACACGCGATGGATATGAAGAGGAAATGATGACACTTGTGGAGAAGAATGATGACATGACAAGGAAGCTAGGATTTTTCATGGGAGACCCCGCGCCAGGAGGAGAAGACGATGAACCCAAGGAAATGCATTCTGAAGACTACATCATCATCGATGACACCGACTCCGACCCCGATGATAGTGATGATGATTATGAAGACGAAGCTGGAGCAGATATCATGGAGTCTTCCACCGATCAAAATTTCTAGTGGACCACCATATGATCAGTAGTGTTTCCCATGTATATAGAATAGTCCGAGCACTGTAACGATAGTTAGATTGATTGTATGCCCTTGCTTGATTGATTGAGTGATATGATATGATTGTGTTTGTCTCATGTGCATATGGATAGTGTTTTCACCTTAGACCTCATTCTATTCTAATCTCTCACCACTAAAACCCATCAGATGCCTCCGAGACGTGACCCCGGTTTTGCTTTCCCACCGGAGCTCACTCAGTTGATCTAGCAATAGAATACACTGATGCAGTTGCTAGTTCAGAATCAGGGCAACAACAACAACAACAACAACAATAACCCACCGCCACCACCTCCAGTTGACAACTTAGCCCGTTTTCTGAGGTTACAGCCGTCGGTGTTTTCCAGTAGCACCAAGCCCATAGTTGCAGATGATTGGCTACGTAGGATTGGAAGGGAGCTAACCACTGCCATTTGCACAGATGCTGAGAGGGTGTGTTTTGCCGCACACCAATTGGATGGACCCGCAGCCGCATGGGTGGGAGAATTACAAAGCCACTTTTCCCATAGCCAATGTTACTTGGGAGCAGTTTCAGCAACCTTTCCGCACAGCCCATGTCTCAACTGGAGATATGAGCATGAAGAAGCGTGAGTTTCGCAACTTGCGCCAGGGAAATCGTACTGTGGCCCAGTACGTAGATGAGTTTAGCAAGCTATCTCGTTATGCCCCTGATGATGTGGCCACAGATGCCGCGAAGCAAGAGAAGTTTATGGAAGGGCTTAATGATGAGATGAGCATGCAATTGATGGTGGCAACATTTAACAACTACCAGGAGCTGGTAGACAAGGCTCTTATGATTGAAGGGAAGCAGCAGCAGATTGAGAGTCGCAAGAGGAAGTATGGACAAGGAAAGTATAATTCTGGAGCTCAGCAGAAGCCTCGTTTCACCCCGAACTCGGGAGGATTGGCCCATAATCATGGAGGCCACACTCAAAATGGAGGTAGTTCGCATAACCATAGCGGCCCCAAGAATGGAAACGGGAATGGAGCAGGCAGTAGCCAGAACCGCTCTAACCCAGCCACACCCGCCAAGAAGGATCAAAGTCACATTACCTGTTTCAAGTGCCAGAAGACTAGGAACTATGCCAATGATTGTCCGGAATTGAAGAACGGAAATGGAAATGGAAGCGCTGGGAAGAAGCCCAACCCTTTCAACAGGGGACAAGTGAACCACGTGAACGTGGAGGAGGTTGAAGAGCAGCCAGATGCGGTTATCGGTAAGTTTTAGGTTAAGTCATTTACCGCTCTCGTTCCTTTTGATACTGGTGCATCGCATTCATACATTTCAAGGGGATTTGTGGACAAGTTTAAGTTACCCACCTTAGCCCTTAGGACACCCTTGCTAGTGAGCTCACTCGGTGCAGAGTATATGCCCAGCCGATGGTGCGATCGGATACCCTTAACCATTGTTAGCCTTGTTTTCTCCTCAGACCTAGTAATTTTGGAGTTACAAGGATTGGATGCGATACTAGGAATGGATTGGTTACCGAAGTATGGAGGAAACATTGACTGTGCTAGCAGATCAATTCTACTCACCACCCCGGAGGGTAAAAGGATCAAGTATGTATCTAGGCATGCGCCTAGGAGGACTCAAGTAAATTCTCTCTCATGAGTTATTCAGGAGGAAGTGTCGGTAGTGAAGTTACCAGGCATGCCGCCAGATCGAGATATTGAGTTTTTGATAGAGTTAATGCCAGGCACCGAACCAATATCGAAGAGACCATACCGGATGTCCGCAAATGATCTGGAAGAGATCAAGAAGCAGATTAAGGAGTTGTTGGAGAAAGGTTACATCCGACGAAGTTCTTCACCATGGGGAGCACCAGTGCTCTTGGTTGAGAAGAAGGATGGATCATTGAGAATGGTTGTTTATTATCGTGCGTTGAATGGAGTGATGATCAAGAACAAGTACCCACTACCGATGATCAATGATTTGTTTGACCAGCTGCAAGGAGCTAAAGTGTTTTCGAAGATTGATTTGTGATCAGGATATCACCAGCTGAAGATTCGAGAAAAGGATATACCAAAGACAGCGTTCACCACAAGGTACGGGTTGTATGAGTATACGGTTATGTCATTTGGATTGACTAACGCCCCTGCCTATTTCATGAGTATGATGAACAAGGTGTTCATGGAGTTCTTGGATAAGTTTGTTGTGGTGTTCATTGATGATATTTTGGTATACTCGAAGAATGAAGAGGAACACAAGGAGCATTTGTGTTTAGTTCTCGAGAAGCTCAGGGAACATCAGTTATATGCTAAGTTTAGCAAATGTGAGTTTTGGTTGAAGGAAGTTGGATTTCTTGGACATGTTATATCAGGAGAAGGTATAGCAGTGGATCCTACCAAGATTCAGTCAGTCACCGAGTGGTTGGCACCCACCTTAGTTGGAGAGATCTGCGGTTTTCTTGGACTTGCGGGATACTATCAGAGATTTATCGAGAATTTCTCCAAGATTGCGAAGCCTATGACGGCATTGCTGAAGAAGGACACCAAGTTCCATTGGACTGAAGAATGTGAAGCAAGTTTCCAGGAGTTGAAGAAACGTTTGACTACAGCCCCAGTGCTGATTCTGGCGGATATACTCAAGGATTTCCAAGTGTATTGTGATGCCTCTCGCTTAGGACTTGGAGGAGTACTTATCCAAGACGGAAGGGTTGTTTCATATGCCTCACGTCAACTTCTACCACATGAGTTAAATTATGCTACGCATGATTTGGAGTTAGCAGCCATAGTGCATGCGCTCAAGACCTGGAGACATTTTCTTATTGGAAACCGTTGTGATGTGTACACGGATTACAAGAGTTTGAAGTGCATTTTCACACAGAAGGAGTTAAATCTCAGGCAAAGGAGATGGTTGGAGCTCATAAAGGATTATAATATGAAGTTGCACTATCATCCAGGCAAGGCCAATATCGTAGCAGACGCCTTAAGCCGAAAGAGTTATGCCAATACCTTAGTAACATGAGGTTTGCCAAAGGAGGTAGCAGAAGATCTCAGGGGGATTCGTTTGGAGATAGTTCCTAGAGGTTTTGTTGCAGCATTGGAGGTTCAGTCAACATTGTTGGAAAAGATTAGAGAAGCTCAGTAGGATGACAAAGAAATTGCTGAAATAAAGGAGAAGATGAGTGAAGGAAAAGCCAAAGGTTTTCGTGAGGACGAGCACGACACCTTGTGGTTCGAGGACCGTGTTTATGTGCCAAACAATGCAGAGATCAGGAAGTTAATACTTCAGGAAGCCCATGACTCGCCATACTCGATACACCCCGGAAACACCAAGATGTATTTGGATTTGAAGGAGCGTTTCTGGTGGACCGGAATGAAGAAGGATATTGTCGAGTATGTAGTCGTATGTGATGTATGTTAGAGAGTGAAGGCAGAACATCAGAAGCCCGCAGGATTACTGCAGCCTATGCCGATACCCGAATGGAAGTGGGATAAGCTTGGCATGGATTTTATCACCGGATTACCCAGGACCCAATCGGGATATGATTCTATCTGGGTAGTAGTGGATCGCTTGACCAAAGTAGCTCACTTTATCCCAGTGAAAACCACCTATACCAGTGCGAAGTTGGCCAAGATATACATGACCAGGATCGTATGTCTGCATGGAGTTCCAAGGACCATCGTATCAGATAGAGGAACGCAATTTACTTCAAAGTTTTGGCATCAGCTGCACCAGACTTTGGGTACCAGGCTAGATTTCAGTACAGCTTTTCATCCGCAGACAGATGGACAGACCGAGAGAGTCAACCAAATTCTGGAGGACATGTTGAGGGCCTATGCGCTAGATTATGGATCTAGTTGGGATGATAATTTTCCCTACGCGGAGTTCTCATACAACAACAGCTACCAGGCCAGTTTGAAGATGGCACCGTTCGAAGCCCTGTATGGAAGAAGATGCCGAACACCGTTGATGTGGGATTAAGTTGGAGACCGCCAGTTGTTTGGAATGGATTTGATTAAAGAGTCGGGAGAGAAGGTTAAGCTGATTCGAGACAGACTGAAGGTAGCTCAGTCTCGATAGAAGAGTTACGCAGACTCGAAACGCAAGGAGGTAGCCTATGAAATCGGAGACCGAGCATATCTGCGAGTGTCACCTTTGCAAGGAGTTAAACGTTTTGGAGTTAAGGGAAAGTTAGCCCCAAGATTTGTGGGACCGTACCGTGTTTTGGAACGCATGGGAGAGGTTTCCTACAAGTTGGATCTACCCACAGGACTATCAAGAGTTCATGATGTGTTTCACGTTTCCCAGTTGAAGAAGTGCCATGCAGAGATGGCAGATATTCCTCTGAGAGATACAGTGCCCCTGGAAGCAATTCAGTTGGATAGTGATTTGACATATGAGGAGAAACCTGTCAAAATTCTCGAGTTTGCCAGCCGAGTTACTCGCAGCAAGGTTATCAAGTTTTGCAAAGTTCAGTGGAGCCACCATACCGAGGAGGAAGCCACCTGGGAAAGAGAGGATAATCTACGCAAGGACCACCCATACCTATTTTCTAGCCAACCTGAATCTCGAGGGCGAGATTCATCTTAAGGGGGGTAGGTTTGTAACATCCCAAATTTTCAATTTGGAATGTTATACATAGGTCATTCATGCATATCATATTTTATTGCATTTTGTGTTGCGATCCTGGAAATTCTAAGCAACTCAGGGACCCACGGAGAGAGTTGGGGATTTCACCATTTTCATATTTGAATTTTGTCAAATATCGAAACAAGGATCATTTTGGTTTTAATAATTTTTCTGTCTAAAAATATTTCATATTAAAAATATATGAGAGGAGATAATATGACTTCTTCAAAATAAATGAAATATTGGAGGAAAATACTAAAATCAAATAACAAGTTTAATTTGGATTTTATCGCTATTTTATTTGAATTAGGAAAAATACGCGTTTTTCAAAATTGTATTAGAGGCCCAAATAAATGTTCACTTTGTCCGGAATATTTTTAGAAGACCGTGAAAATTTATTTTGGGATTTTTGGAGTCCGTTTAGTATTTCTTTTGTTAGTTTTTCTGTGCCAGGATTTTTTTTTAAAAGGTAACCGACTTACCGGGCCGTGTCCGGCTAGGACACTTGGCCGGCCGGCTTTAAAAGCCGAGGCCCGCGACCCCGACAGCCCAAGCCGCGCCAGCGCCCCGCCAAACCCTAGCGCCGCCCGTCGCCCGCCGCCGCCGCGCGCCCCCGCCCGCTGTCCCACCGTCCCGCCTCCCCGCCGGAGCCGCGCCGTCGCTGCCCCGCCGCCCCGCCGAAGCCGCCCCGCCGTCCCGCCGCCGCCGACCTCACCGAAGGTAGCCGCCGCCGTTCGTCGGTTTTCTCAAAAAAATTGTTCGGCTTTTTTTCTAGATCTCGTTTTTTTATAGATCGGTTCGTCCGGTTTTTCATCGGTTTATTTATTTAGCAGACGTTCGTCCTACGTTCGTTTTAATGAATGTTGTTCGTCCGTTAGCCGCAGACAGAGAACGTTCGTTCGTTAGTCTGTTCATCAGTTTTTCTTTTTCCAGGGTTTTTCGTGATTATTTTTATCGCGATTTCTGCCTTGATCTTTGTTTTAGTTCATCTTTTCGCTCGTTTATCCAAATCAGGTGAAACAAGCGCCTAGATCTTCATCTCAAAGCCCTCTTTCTGTTTAACCAACTTGAACAGGATTTTGACACAGTAAAATTTGACTTTAGTCCAGATTAGTAATCGGATCTTGTTTCTTTCGCAGTTTGAGTTTCGTTGCTTCGTTTGATTTGATTCTTTTTGCAAACCGGAGTTCTTCAGTTGAACTTTCTGGTTAGATCTTCTTATTTGAGTTTTACCTGTGCATCTTTGCTTGATTGCTTATGTATGCTATTGCTTGTTTGCGATAGAACACCTGGAGTGCGAAGCGTGCTACTACGAGTCACTAGGTTTTGCGGATCGTCTGCAAGGCAAGTAACACATTGATCATACTCTTTCATACCCAGTTTTTATGCATTAGTTACAATCCTCAAACACTGCATGATTAGGATGTGATTAACATATGGGTATTGGGAAGTAGTTGATGAGGTAGAACCTATTACCTGTTTCATTATCAAACCCTTGGAAGTTACTTCTACGTTATGCTTATGACGTATGCTATGCTAGTAGACGTGGACTGGGTTTGAGTGTATCCATAACAGATGTGAGTTTGTTAATTAATGGTTCAATTCTAAGGTGGCAACTCTAATACACATCTGGGTGGATTGTTGGTTTTGGGCACCTGGGGTTATACCAGTGTTGTCCTAGGAGATCCCGGGGTTATACCGTGTGATCCTCCTATGGTCCGCCACCCAGGCTCAAAGGGATCATAAGATTATTCATGCTAGAAACTTCCGTGTGCAGCCACAAGCTATTATGGGCTCTAGCATAGTGGAGTAAGTTGCATGACCTCTTCCAGTGGTAGGCTAGCAGATGTAGGGGATGTAGGTTGGTACTGTCTACCCGGGGTTAGAGTTAATGCTTCTGAAAAACTGTGTCTCGGTCATCCGTTTCTCAAACACCATGTAGTGCGAGAAATCCAACGGAGGAGATCGAGTCTTGTGGGGAAAAGTGCACAAACCTCTGCAGAGTGTACAAACTAATATGGTTAGCCATGTCCTCGGTTATGGACAACTTGAGTATCTGGTTCTTGGATTATCATATGGATCTCATCACTCTAAATTAATCTGTTGGGTTGATTATTACTTTTAATTGGGATTGAGATGGGGGTACCATTCTCAATGTTTCAACTATCATGATAGTTAAATAAAATATATTCCTTTGTTGTAGGGAAAAATTAGCTTTTCGCAAATACATTATAACCATAGAGCCTCCACCAGCCAAATATGCATGTAGTGATAGCATTTATCTGTTCATTGCTCTACTGTGTTATATTACCAGCATATTCCATGTCCTGAGCAGTTTTCGGGCTGCAACATATCATGTTGCAGACTTTTCAGACGAGGAGTAAGATGTCGTAGGTCGTTTGTCATGCACTCAGTTATGCCGTTGGAGTTGATGGACTCACTTTATCTTCCAAGCCTTCCGCTGTTATCATTTTTAGATGGCCTGAAGCCATATTTATTGTAATAAATGTGTGATTGCTACTCTGTTATAAATCCTTCGAGTATTGTGTGTGTCAGCATTACCGATCCAGGGATGACACTGAACACAGAGACTTGATCGTCTGAGGTCGGGTCGCTACAGACTATTATCACCCACAACTCTTTTGTGTTCTACTCGTGCATATCATCTATGCATAGACCTAGCTCGGATGCCACTGAAGGGGAACGTAGCATGCAATTTCAAAAAAATTCCTACGATCACGCAAGATCTATCTAGGAGATGCATAGCAATGAGAAGGGGGTAGAGTGTGTCCACGTACCCTCGTAGACCAAAAGCGGAAGTGTTAGGTTAACGCGGTTGATGTAGTCGAACGTCTTCACGATCCAACCGATCCAAGTACCGAACATACGGCACCTCTTTGTTCAGCACACGTTCAGCTCGATGACGTCCCTCGAACTCTTGATCCAGTAGAGGGTCGAGGGAGAGTTCCGTCAGCACGACGGCGTGGTGACGCTGATGGTGATGTGATGCGTGCAGGGCTTTGCCTAAGCACTACGACACTATGACCAAAGGAGTAAAGTATGGAGGGGGCACCGCATACGGCTAAGAGAACTATTGATGTGCCTTTGGGGTGCCCCCCGCCCCCGTATATAAAGGAGGGGAGGAGGAGGTGGCCGGCCCTAGGGGTGGCGCGCCATGGGGAGAGTCCTACTAGGACTCCACTCCTAGTAGGATTCGCCCCCTTCCTTCCAACGGAGAGGGGGAAAGGGCAAAGAGGGGAGAGGGAGAAGGAAAGGGGGGCGCCCCCATCCCTTGTCCAATTCGGATTGGGCAGGGGGGAGGCGCGTGCCTCCTCTTGTGGCCTTCCTCCCTCTCTCCACTATGGCCCATGAGGCCCATTAACTTTCCCGAGGGGGATCCGGTAACCTCCCAATACTCTGAAAAATCCCCAAACCTCTTCGGAACCATTCCGGTGTCCGTATATAACCTTCCAATATATGAATCTTTACCTCTCGACTATTTCAAGACTCCTTGTCATGTCCATGATCTCATCCGGGACTCCGAACAAACTTCGATCACCAAAACACATAACTCATAATACAAATCATCATCGAGCGTTAAGCGTGTCGACCCTACGGGTTCGAGAACTATGTAGACATGACCGAGACACATCTCAGGTTAATAACCAATGGCGGAACCTGGATGCTCATATTGGTTCCTACATATTCTACGAAGATCTTTATCGGTCAAACCGCATAACAACATACGTCATTCCCTTTGTCATCGGTATGTTACTTGCCCAAGATTCGATTGTCAGTATCATCATACCTAGTTCAATCTCGTTACCGGCAAGTCTCTTTACTCGTTCTGTAATGCATCATCCCGCAACTAACTCATTAGTCACATTGCTTTCAAGGCTTATAGTGATGTGCATTACCGAGAGGGCCCAGAGATACCTCTCTGATACACGGAGTGACAATTCCTAATCTTGATCTATGCCAACCCAACAAACACCTTCGGAGACACCTGTAGAGCATCTTTATAATCACCCAGTTACGTTGTGATGTTTGATAGCACACAAGGTGTTCCTCCGGTATTCGGGAGTTGCATAATCTCATAGTCAGAGGAATATGTATAAGTCATGAAGAAAGCAATAGCAATAAAAGTAAACGATCATTATGCTAAGCTAACGTATGGGTCTTGTCCATCACATCATTCTCTAATGATGTGATCCCGTTCATCAAATAACAACACATATCTATGGTCGGGAAACTTAACCACCTTTGATTAACGAGCTAGTCAAGTAGAGGCATACTTGGGACACTCTATTTTGTCTATGTATTCGCACATGTACTAAGTTTCCGGTTAATACAATTCTAGCATAAATAATAAACATTTATCATGATATAAGGAAATATAAATAACAACTTTATTATTGCATCTAGGGCATATTTCCTTCACAAATACCATCGTCCTATATATCAATCTTTACCTCTCGGCCATTTCGAGACTCCTCGTCATGTCCGTGATCTCACCCGAAACTCCGAACAACATTCGGTCACCAAATCATATAGCTCATATAACACTATATCGTCAACGAACGTTAAGCGTGCGGACTCTGCGGGTTCGAGAACTATATAGACATGACCGAGACACCTCTCCGGTCAATAACCAATAGAGGAAACTGGATGCCAAGATTGGTTCCTACATATTCTACGAAGATCTTTGTCGGTCGAACCGTTATGACAACATACGTAATTCCCTTTGTCCATCGGTGTGTTACTTGCCCGAGATTCGATCGTCGGTATCTTCATACCTAGTTCAATCTCGTTACCGGCAAGTCTTTTTACTCGTTTCGTAATAAATCATCTCGTAACTAACTCCTTAGTCATTTGCTTGCAAGCTTGCGATGTGTATTACCGAGAGGGCCCAGAGATACCTCTCTGATACTCGGAGTGACAAATCCTAATCTCGATCTATGCCAACTCAACAAACACCTTCCGAGATACCTGTAGAGCATCTTTATGATCACCTAGTACTTGTGATGTTTGATCGCACACAAGGTATTCCTCCGGTATCCGGGGGTTGCATAATCTCATAATCGGAGGAATATGTATTTGACATGATGAAAGCAATAGCAATAAACTGAACGATCATTATGATAAGCTAACGGATGGGTCTTGTCCATCACATCATTCTCCTAATGATGTGATCCCATTATCAAATGACAACACATGTCCATGGTTAGGAAACCTTAACCATCTTTGATCAACGAGCTAGTCTAGTAGAGGCTTACTAGGGACTAGGGACACGGTATTTGTTTATGTATTTACACATGTATTTAAGTTTCTGATCAATACAATTCTAACATGAATAATAAACCTTTATCATGAATAAGAAAATATAAAATAACAAGTTTATTATTGCCTCTAGGGCATATTTCCTTCAGATATAACCCTTTATGATACCCCCCCCCCCCAACATTTCTTAAAGAATGCACTGGTGAAGCCATCCAACCCGGGGGCCTTGTCACTTGGCATGTCATTGATGGCCTCCTTGACCTCTTCTTCCGAGATGGGGTTGTCAAGTTCATACAAGTCGTGAACCTCCAAGTTGAGTTCATTCCAATTAAAATCTTTCGCACTCCAGTCCCCCCTCCCATGATGTCAGAGAGGTGCGCATGTATGATCTTCTCCTTGTTTTTGTGGTCGGTGACCCAACCTTGCCGATGCATGAGCCTATGGATGTAATTCTTCCTTGTTGCATTGGTGGCGATGAATTTTTGTGTGTGTTCACGTCTCCTTCCTTTAAATTGGTAGTCCTCGCACACTACAAAATTCGTGTTTGCATCTTCTTCCTTTAAATTAGCAATCCTCGTACATTGATCCCTGTCCCCTTAGCTTGGTCGCATATGTCTTCAGATATTTCTAGCCATATATGGTTGCTAGCATAGGTAACATTTTGCTGAAATTCATATCACTTGAGGTTGTTGAAACCTTGACGAATATGTTTATGTGTTTGGCTATAATTAGTGAAGTGCTACATGTTTGAATCAAACATGTGTAGCCAAACCTAATATAAAAGCACAGGGTAGCCAAAACACACTGCACCGAACTAAAAGGCTAGATAGAAAGGTCATGAGAGGGATGGACCGGGCGGCCAGATCATCTATGGCGTGATGGTAGAGAGATGATGCTAAATATATTATGTTGATTTAGTTCACGTGGAGAAGTGTCCATAGCCATGTCTTAAAAATTGTAGGCGTTTACTTTGAACCTTGTTAGGTTTCATCGTGTAATCGGGTACCTCGTATGGCCCACATACGCTTTGGATTTCTAGCAAATGTGACCAAGATGTACCACAATTTTAGACAACTGGGAGAGAGTGAAATGTAATGAAAATGCTTTACTATGCCTTTACCTCGAAGCAGTGTTTTATTAAAATCTTTGTGTGGTATCTTCGTCGAGGAGTCATTCTTAGCAAAGATTATCTTATTAAGAAGAAGTGATATGGAAGTATGCATTGCGTGTTTTGTCATCAATGAGACAATAAAACACTTGTTTTTTCCATTGCAAATTGGCTCGTTCTATATGGTCAGCCATTCAAGTAGCTTCTAGCTTGTATCCTCCACCTAATGTTGCAAATATATACGGCAACTAGTTATATGGGATTGAATACAGGTTTAGAATTATTCTCAAGGCGGGAGCGCTTGCCGTTATTTGGTCTCTTCGGCTATATAGAAATGATAAGGTTTTTAACGATAAAAGTACTTTTCTTATGCAGGTTATCTATAGATGTACCGGTACGCTCTATTTATGATCGTCTTTATAATGTGTCGAGAATTGATATCTGTTTACGGAGGTGCGTACATGATTGAAGGCCACGGCGAGGGACATTTTTACCCAACATGAATGACAACATGATTTTTGGATTGGCCCTCCTACGTCTTAGGCGTACTTGGTTATGGTTGTGTGCATCTCAGTTATACCGAGACGGGATGTAATGTTTAAACCTTTTGAGTAATAAAACACCCTTTTATCGAAAAAATTAATGTAAGTCGAAATGTGCTCTGCACGTAGACGATCACTGGTAGAAAGAGCGCGCTTTTGCTTTTTTGAGGAAAGAGACAGCGCTGTTTTAGCTTCTCAGGAAATGAATCTGAGTCTGTTTTCTCTACAGAAAAAACGTGTCTATCAACCAACATTCTGATGAGGCTAATCTTGGACAATTTGCCCAGCAATAGCATCCACACACAACCTGTCTGGTAGATTGGATTTGCCGGTGCGTGCAGCTCTCTTCCTTTTGTGACCTTGGAGGTTGTTTCGTTGTCAATCACCTGTCTCCTGGTTTATGTACGATAAAGGAATATAACACAGGCACGTTACGATGCTGCAGAAGAACAGGGGCGTGGGGCAACCGGGCGAATGTCTAGAGTTTGAATTGTCTTCTAATACCATTTTTAGAGGAGAGAAAAAAGAGCAAGAAGAATAGTGTCTGATGAATGCGTCCCTTTTCCCCTTCTTTCGACCTGGGCCCATCAAAGGCTAGCAAATATCCTTGGAATTGCAAGACCAAGATAGAACAAACTCGTGCAAATTCTGCTACCATTCACGGGACCGATGGCACGGGCAATGAGATACAGGATTCAGGATTGCGATAGCCAAGGCAGTAAGATGCATAACAGCCGCTGCGTGCCTCTGTGAGATAAGAGAAAAGATGGGCAGCAGCAGCAATACACAAGAGCAACATCAGCGTGGGGAACGAACATGTATGTAGGTTCTTGTAAATGTTTGCGTTTAAGTTCTTATGAGCTCTCCTGGTCCTTGGCGGCTTCCGGCGCCTGCTCCTCTTCCTTGGCTGCCTCTGGCTCGTCGGCGTTCTTGGCCGAGGCGGGCTTGAGCAGGTTGCTGTAGCTGCCCGTCTCCTTGAACAGCTGCCAGAAGTGGTTCTGGCAGTATAGGATCCCGTTAAGGGAGGCGCAGGAGGCAGTTGTCAGGATGCAGCCGCCGTGAGCGCACTTGAAGCAGGTCTTGTGGTAGGGCTCGCCCTCCAAGGTCATCTGCCAAGGAATTGAAATAATCAGACAGACTTTTGCATATGGAAAACGAGGCAACAGGCGCATGTGTAGTCTGTCGTGCCCAGTCATATATATGCACGTGCATTTTATTGCTCTTGAATTTTGTTAGCCAAAAGTTGAGATTTCCCAGTTACCAAGTTTCCACTGCTTAATCTCGACCGGCTTAATCGTTCAAGAACGGGAATTTCTTACCTTCTCCAATGGGTACACAGTCTTCTTGCAGGCAGCACACTTGTCCTGAGTTCCACAGAACACAGAGCCATACTTGTTTGGGACCTTAGACTGTAGAAAAAAAACGACTTATGAGCTGCAATCTGTGACAAATTGGGAAATAATGATATTGCAGATTGTACTCTACGAAATACTCGCATTAAATCAGCAGCAAAGGATAACCAATCAGGCTGCAATATACATTTTTTTCATCATCATTTCACAACAAATACAAGTGTGGCCCACAGAATGGCCAGAAAGCAATACCTGCTCATTATTTGCCTTTGCGCCTGAACAAAAAAAAAAGAACAAGTACAATGTGATGAGATTTCTGTTGTAATTGCAAACAAAACAACAGTGGGAAGAGCAATGCAGGACAAACTTACATGTGGGGAAGTTTTTCTTGAAGCTGCCTGTTTCCTTGAAAAGCTGCTCAAAATGAGTCTTGCAGAAAAGAACTCCATCCATGGAGGAGTAGCTGCACATCTAGAAATAGTGCAGTTCAACGTGAGCTCATGCACAAGATATAATTCAGAAGATCACAGAGCAAAGGGATGTGAGAAACTGATGCATCCGACAGCAAATGTCAAGAAGGGGGCATTACCGAAAGAGTGCCTTTGCAATGGCTGCATTTGAAGCAATACTTGTGGTAGGGAATGCCATCCGCAGTAAGGAGGTCAATGAAATGAACGGTCTTGTCACAAGCCTTGCACTTGTCCTGTGTACCATAGAATGTCATCTTGATATTCTTGGTGGTGAAACCTAGCGAAATATGCCACTCAGTTGCTAACAAGAGTTGTCTGGCTCAAGCCTTCTAATGCTATCAAGATAACCTGTCTTCGGCTCTCGATCTGCGACCTAATAGAAGCAGATGAAAGCCAAAGAGAGGTTGGACCCAGAAGCAGTGGAATGCTTTAAATGAATGCCTGAAACCGGATTTGGGAGAGGCAGAAGTTAAAATAGAAGAGGCTAGGCTCTAACACCAAGCCACAGGAAAAGGTCAGATATGGGAATAGATGTGCCACGTCATAATGCTAACTTTGGAGATTACTCCTTGCACGGTTCTAATTTGCGGTTATTCTCCTATACAAAGTGTTCAACTATATTTAGTGTCCAAAGATAACTAAATACTAACAATAGTCCAGGACATAGGGAGAAGTATTGCAAAATTAGAAGGCGTTGTTATCTGTCGGTCAAGTTTTCTTGCACGAAGAAGGTGGTCGATGTTAAACCTATTCTTAGTGCACCCAGAAAGACACACATGCATTCTCAATATAACCAGAAAAAACATGCTCGTTTACAGCACATATGATAAATATCAAATAACATGCACTTGAATATACAATGAATAAACGCCAAGACCTTGTTTGGCCTTGAACCCAAACAGCTTTTCAGAGAATTATCTAAATGAGCAATTCAGTTGCTAGTAGCTTTAGTCTATGAACTGGAGAAACAAGAGAAATGAAGGTGAAACATTACCAATTTGGATTCACATTATGTACATACTCTGTTTTCTCAGGGCCACAAACCAACAAGCAATCAGGATAACTCTGATCTAGCTTCAGTCCCAAGAATTTGTTCTGCAAAAGAGTGACCTGTCAGTCCTGTCTGCTTCAATGCAAAGTAAAGTTACAATGGATGTGCAGGAAAAGTACCTGACAATTAGTCAGTCTATTCTCTATCTTCCAACAAGGAATGCCGGTATGAAGGGTATTCGGATTTGACACAATAATTTTTGAAGAATCGAAGCTTGGAAAACATTGTTATTCCCAGTTTGAAAATTTGAATGGTTATTCATATCATAATATAGTTCGCTGTTTGTACACTCCAAAGCAGAGCGAATATATTTGAACAAAAATGGGCTACAGTGTTGTACAAGCGCCCAAATAGGCAGAAACAAAAAATGAGGTAGTACAACATGTTTGCGCCTAGTCAGCGTCAGAATAAAAAGGCCTTCAAGTCTCCCATTCTTCAGCCAGGTAGTTGTATTGTGGATGCCAGTCAAATAACAACAGGCTCCGGTGTATGGTGGTCTAGTAAACAGACACTTCAATCTGAACCTTGTATTCCAACCAAATTTACTTGAGAAATCTCGAGACATCACCAACAAGACGCAAGGAGAATCAGGTCTTAATCAATCTTAAGACATCACCAATGAGATGCAGGGAGCCAGTAACCAAGACCTGATTCAGTACACAAAAACAAACCTATAAGCATCGAGTAGGAAAGTAGTTGCAACTTGCAAGAGAATAAATACAGATACATAACACATGTTCTTAGTCATGGATTAGCAGAACTGAATAAACATAAAGCAAACTAAAACACCAGTGTAATAAAATGGCGGGTATAAATCATGGAATAGCAGAACCAGATGAAGTAAACAAACAAATAAACAAATGAATGTGAATTGAACGAGTAGAAGAATAATATGTGCCAAAACGACAAACAATTACACACATGTGTGAATGAGGGTCAGTAAAGGATAAGTGATAACAAATCCTACAATGCCTAGAGGGGGGTAGCTAGTTATGGATGGCTGGGTGAAATATTCCAGTCATCGCATGACATAATGTAGTACTGCTATGAGACATTTCAGAGAACATTGCTGAAAACTATCAAATATGCCCAAAAAAATTACCTGGCATGAAGTAGATTGGTTATGTTGAGAAGTTTCCCTTAGCCACTTAATTGCTGATGGAAGAGATTCAAAAACTAAACTAGCCCCACTAGAACTTGTGCCATTTAGACCTGCATTGTTCCCATTGAAGTTCATCAATCATCTTTAACTCAAATGGTCTTGTTGACAGTACAACCCAGTTTGAGAACCAACTGCGATGACTTCTTAGTATACCTTTCTTGCCGCGAAGCAAGTCTTCCCAGACTGTTTGGAGCGACAACTGCCATGACAAATCAATTTGCTCTCTCCCTGGAGGTGGTGATGCGTGCGAACCAAGCTTGTTATATTGCGATTGGTTTGGCACAAATAAGGCCTGATCAAAGCGGAGGCCTGGGCAAAATAACTTGTCATTATGGAAGAGCAATGAAAGCATCCACTCAACTTACAGTACGAGTATATTGTTCATTTTGAAAAGTAAGCACAAAGAAAATTATGCCAGTGACTTCAGACAGTCCTCCGCTTGCTGGTAGTTCATTCGACCACAAGCCATTAAGGAAATACAAGACAGATTATCTACATGACACGCAAATGAACAACTTCTATTTTGACGTTAAAGGCGGGGACTCTGCCCATTTCATTAACTGAAAAAACAAGGAGTGCAAGCTTATTTACAAAAGCCATAGCTAAAATAAAAAAGCAAAAAGTAAAAGCAAACAATTGCTCTAGTAGAAATTGTTTCCTCCAAACATGTTGAGCCTATTACCTACTAATAAAGCAAGGTGATATTCTTGGTTTCGTCCCGTCATTAATATTTATAAAAAAGACCCTGTATTTTTTTAACCAACCCGCACTCCGTCATGAATATGTGAGCCTCGTGAAAAGAGTAGCTACGGCTGGGGGATCGTACGGAAAAAAATCGTGCGCCTAGCCCGGTCTTCGCTGCCCTACTGGGCCACAGATGGGCCTTTTCGTATGGACCGTCCACGCAAAAAAATTTGCCGCGCTGGGGGATCGAACTCGTGACTTGAAGTATACGAGTCGCAAGATATCTGCACCAACCAACTCGGCCGTTCATATTTAGTGTTAATAATACCACCTCGCTCCTGAAGACACACAAGGACCAGTTTATATAGGATTGCAAATTCATATCAGCAAGACGCCTTGACAACAACAGGGAGGACGGCCGAGATGAATTATGGGCTGTCGAGGGTATATATAAAGAAGGTACATAGATTCTGATCGTTAAACAGAAATTGTGGGCTGTCGTGTGGGGCTATTAAAAAGGAAAGGTGTGCATCTAAGGAAACGGAATGGAATTTGTGGGCTGTGTCTTGGGGCTATTAAAAAGGGAAAGGATTTAATGTCATGAAATGTGGACGGACTGCAAGGAATATATTCCATAGGATGGACGTGCGTGCACACTCAAACCAGCTTTGTGGGAACTGATGAATTTCAGTATTGTGAGCACGAACAAGGACGTGCTGTGCCCAGGATTTGAACCAGACTAACTGGCCTGAAAAGGATTCCAATTTCTATATCTATATCTATATCTATATCTATACTCTTATAAAAAACAGAGTTGGTGATGATGGTGTGCCTACCATCCTGCAATATAGGCCGTCCGATCTATATCTGACGGGTAGGAAGGAAACTATGACAATTTTGCAAAAAGATACCCGCACCCCTCTTCTCCACATTTGCAGATAAGACCTTCCCTCGTTCATCCTTATCTCCCACAAGATAAACTACTCATATAAATGCATCTTGATGTTCCGTGCAACGCACGGGCATCTTGCTAGTCAGCATACAAAAAGTTCGTGTCCCGTCCCTCTAGCAAGGCAAGAAACGAACCAGCGATGAGGCGGCCCATCTGAGCAACTGGGATCTCCACTGTCCATCAGCAAGGCAAGTAACGACCCAGCGATCACTGGCGGCTAATTAAAGGAAGGGGGGATTAAAAGAAGGAAATAAATTTTATATGAAGATTAAAAGCATCACTGTATGCGGCTAATTTTTTGGCTAATTGTGCAGCCCGGCGCGGTACGCCCGGCAGATACCGGACTCGGACATGGCAAACAGAAAATGTAAATAATGAGGACTGTTTGGTAAACTGATTTGGCAGTCCCTCTTATAATTCCAAACAGAAATCAGAATGCAGAAAAGGGATAGAACAAAAAAATAGAAGAAGAAGAAGAAAGCTCATGGGAAATATAACTGAAATATCTTCTTTATTCTTTTTCATATGGGTGTCTTTTTTAGGGGAGAGTTGAGAAATGGGTGGCGATCCATTTGTTAATTAGAACTTAGAATTGTATGATTCTTAAATCTATTCCACATACAGGCTAAATATTCATGGTTTTGAGTTGAAGGAAAGAGGGGAAGATTCATGAATCTGACATTTAATATTTTAAGTACCGCTCATATGGTACATATAGAGAAATATATTTGTTAGATTAACTATGCATGCAGATTTTCGCATATGTTATTATATTTTAAGATCCTATTTAGATAGATAAATATTTTTGTGTTTGGTTCAACTATAGTCTGAGACTGGTTTGATCAACCCGCAACCTGGTGTCCGTTTGAGTGGGGCAACAATGATGTATTAGCCAATGGAGTGATGAGTAATTTTATCATAATTGATTGGTTCAGTTTTGTCAGTTTGATTAAATTATTGGGCATATCGTTCATCTCATTTCGAAGCATGTACATGTGGATATGGTACAATTCTATTATGCAAATCAACTGCACTTCGGGTTGAGTCGTACATATGATTTTCTGTTTCACCATTTGATCGCACTCTCCTTAAATACCGGGCAAGTCATGTGAGTTGTCAAAAGAAGGTGCTACCAATTCCCAGGTAATCATGATGCTATTTAAGATGTTTAGTTAAACATCATCCTGTGCTGCGAATTTATTCCATGTTTTTTTTATTCTGCCGCGGATCAAAATGACGGAGTAAACAAAGAGCAGGCTACCGTTAACAAAAAGTGAGGTGAATTACGGTGGTAATCCGAGCAAGAAGGACACGATGGATAATAACATATACAACATCCTGAGAGGTTGAAAGGAGCGGCTGGTGTCCGAGCTGCAAAAGGGCTCCAAAGACATGAGCATCGAGTTTTGCAACACAGGAAGCGGCCATAGAAAAGGAAGATGAGTGGCGACATGGGAGATGATTGTCATGTTAAAATAGAGTATGTGAAGGTCAGGAGGGGGATCATCAATGCTAATTTGTTTACAGATCTATGATTTTTCCTCCTGCTGCAATGCACGGGCATGTTTGCTAACAACTACAAAATGAAATAGTTGCATTGTTCAAGATCATCATTGATACATCAGCAAAGAATTATGTTGACGTACCTTTCTGAGCACATGTATCTAGAAGACGTGGAAGCAATATTTGAGGATCTCTTACTGACATGCAATTGAACAGGAGAATCTGAAAGCAACCCACAAGAGAATGTGTGTGTGTGAGAGAGTGAGAGACCATTTCAACATTGCTTTAATCCGAAAGGCTGCCACTGCAAGGCATAGCATACCTTCTTAGAATTGATACCACTATGAGGCTGCTCCAATGGACCTGGTTGTGCTGCATCCTTTTTCGTAACATGGGAAAACCACTTTGCGCATATTTCCATACTTTCTGGGCTATGTGCCCCATCCAAATAGAAAACCAAGGGATAACTGGCGTCCTTACATTCTGAGCTCACTTGTAGATCTGGGACAATCTGCGCTCGGCCTTGCAAACAAGCAATTGATAGCCCTTTGATGAACTGATCTGGTAAGGTGCCCTGCACTCCATGGTAATATGATAACTGATCCTAAACATATCCTTTTGCGGAAAATAAATAAATGCCAGTTTGGAGTACTTACATGATCTTTGACATGTATTCTATCCAAATGTCCTTGCCTCTCAAGCCAGGTATTAGCCAATGCAACTGCAAGGCCTGCATTCATGTACTGGTGCTCACCATGCAGCCCAAGAGGTTGATCTTCTAATTGCCGTGGGTCCAAAGGTGGAACTATTCGGATAGAAACCTTTAATGAATTTAAGTTTCATAAATTAACTGGACCAAACTATAGTCATGCTCATTGCAATCAGAATGTGGCAGGCAGAGAGGCGACCAAAAAATGTGTAGCACGGAATATAACATACACCCAATTCAGAAGCTCTCTGCTTCAGTACAGACATTGCCTCCTCTGGTTGTGGAACTGTATAAGCTGGAACTCCCTTCTGTGTTTTGACAAAAAAAAAGTCATGCAGGTACAAAACAACAGTCAAATTTAGTTACAGAAGTTATCAGCTGAAGGAGATAGGAGCAAAGCAAACATGTTACATTCTCCTAAAAAATATGTTAAGGAAAAAAATAGGTCGAGAGAAACCTTCAATATTCCAGCCTTCTCCCCAGCAATTTCTACAAGTGAATTTCCTGCTCAAGAATTGGCAACATGAATGAAACCAGTTTACTACGGATGCAAAGGATTTTTTTTTTCATTCAGTTTTATGACTAACCAAGAATTTCCATGTGATCGTATCCGAGGGAAGATATCCCACAAACTACAGGTGCTTTTACCTGCAAAAGTTTCAATTTTCACAGCAGTTATGCTCTCCGGTCTTTTAAGCCAAGATGTTGACGGTGATCTCAACGGGCTAAAATAGGAAGAAAGATAAGCTTAGTATGCATTCCAAACAGATTCTAGATATCTTACAGGTAAACTTAGGTTAAACGAACTACATGACTGTCATTCTGCTATAGTTTGCACTGTGATCTCCGACCAGCCTTTTTGCAGCTAAAGTACATATGCAAGTTTAGTATAAAATCAGAATCAAAGTGACGTATCAAAAGGACCACATGTGCTGGTGTATGAGCTTTCTTTTTGGTTGACGATCATGTCATACAGACACTTCATATTAATGTGGATTATTTAACTACAAAATGATCATAGAAATGTCACAAACCACATTTGTTGCATCATATTTCCCTCCCAAACCGACCTCCAGCACAGCTACATCCACCTGCTTAAACACACAACACACAAAATGAGTACGTTCTAGAAAACCATCATAAATGCAGTTCTGAAAATCGAGAAGTATACCACAGGCTCATCTACCTAGAAAATCATGATGCCTTTGAATAAACCTACCTGATAACTGACCCTTTCACAGTTCAAATTACCAGTCATATGACACCTGTCAGTAACATAGGTTACAGACAGTTCGAGTGAAGATGAAAACTATTATGGAGGTGGGTACTGGCAGCCTTTTTACAAACAATAAAGCCATTTTCTTTCATAAACGTACAAATAATCTGACACACAATGACCCAATGTCCACAATATCTAGTCTTTAGATGGGCTAAGTCTTCAAAATTCACATATAAGAAAAGGCCCAGACATGTATTTATCTAGATTCATGACAAGAGCGAAAGCTTGTCGAACAATAAGTACTGAAAAGTATTAACCTGCTCATCTGAAAAAATCTTGAATGCTAGCAGCGCAAGGAACCTAAAGTAGGCTGGCATTGGAATATCATCACTAGTTTTGACCTGAAACGTAAACCAAATCCACCACATTAACGGGTGTTTTAAGGAAAGTATTAAAGTTCACGAAAATAAATGATGCAGATTCCACTAGTATTTATTTCATATAGTCCCGCTTCAACATGATACAGCCGCAATGGCATCATACGAAACAAAACAGGTGATATTTACCTTCAATTTGTTCCAGCACCACCAGAAATACCTAATAAACTTTTCTTCTGAAATGTCCAGCCTGTAACCTCACCAGAAAAAAAAGGGTAATAGGTAAGTACAATGATGCATAGTGATAGGACAAATTAAATAAGTCACTCAACAATAGTAATTCCCTCAAGTCTAATTATAATGAGAAGCAACTAAAGACTTCCATTTAAAAAAATGTAGCATCACAGCAAAGAGAAAAGTACCCATCAAGCCGAAACCTCTCACGGACATCGATCAAGTGTGGAGAGGTGAAAAGTCCAGTGCGGAAACCACATGATCGAAGAATTGACTCGGCAAATGTGCATGTTGAACCCTGACGGACATAAAAAGCCCAGAGAAGTTAACAGCTGCTCTGCTGCAAAATTTTCTTTGCAAGAATATCACAAAGGATTGACTCAGTAAGTGTGCACGAAAACAATGAGAAAGTGCTATATTCTGTTTACATTGTTAGATATCGCTAGGTCATAAACCATTATCACAAACAACTAGAAACACGACACAGACTACAAAATTACAAACATTTCATTAAAGTAAGCAAGGCCTCAGGTAAAGGCTACTTCAGCAATTATGTTAGTTTCTAAAGTAAACTGCTTGATGCCAACTTGTATTACTCCGTGTTTCACGTCAGATGAAGACACGCATAAAAAACAAAGGCAATCCAATGTTTTATTTTCCTTTTCTTTTTTGAAAAAACGACATCATTCATAGGAACGATGTTTTAAAAGTATAGGGGGGAGGGGGGGCCGGTCTCCTCGGCAAAACAAAGAAGCAGGCTGTCTACCCGTTGGCTTAAACACTGCAAGACACACTATAATGCAAGATATCCTCTTGAGTGAGGAAAGAAATCCACTCGGCATCTAAGAAGTCATTTCATTTCTAAAAATGTGTCTGCTCTGCTCCTTCCAGACATTCGACCAAACATATAACAGTGTGGCACCTGCGTAGGGACTTGGATGAAGGCCCGAGGATGTGCCCCCACCAGCGTCCAGGGAAGATTGAGACAGAGGCAGAGGGGCAATGTGGTCATCTTGCCAATCCAACGTCTCACGAGAAAACAGAGTTGAAATGCAAACGATGTAGATAACACTAGTTCATACTGTTACAACTATTGCTGTGCTTGGTTACCAATAAACTAAAACCGCTAGCCTAAACCCATCCAGAATTCCAGAACAGTTCAAATCTTAACCCATCAACGCCGCGTCCAGCTGCACTCACCTTCCCTTTGGTCCCGGCGACGTGAACCACCTTCAGCCGCGCGATGGGCTCGTCCAGCTCCAGTATCTAGCAAAACAAAACAAACCAAACCGCAATCAGGAACAACGGAACAAGCCGCAGATGAATCGAATAGACCGCCGTCGCAGCAACACCACCTGCAGGTACTTGGCCATGAGCTCCCACTGGTTGCCGCGGTTGCCGGTGTCCGCGCGCACCTTCTGCTTGATCAGCGACGCCAGGCACCCCAGCACCTCCTCGTACTCCGCCGACCCCGTCGCCGCACCTGCGCCCACCCCCCACGCACCGCCGCATCATTCGCTGTCCCCAAATGGAGCAGAGAGGAAGTTTCTGTTTCGGTCCGGTTCGCAAGCTTACCTGCCTGTGCGGCGCCGGCCATGGCGCGGGGGAGGTGGAAGGATGGGCGGAGGGGGCGGGCGGGGCTGGGGGCGAGTGGGTGGGGAGGTGGGGAGTGGAGGGAGAGTAGGCGGCGCAGGTGGGCGAGGCGAGGGGCCGGCATGGCGAGGGAGGAGGAGGCGGGCACTGGTAGTTTGGTGGTGGTCGGAGGGGCGGAGCGCTTCGGTGGTGCGGGTCGTGGGCTCGCGCCGCCGCTCGCGCGCATCGCTCACCAATCGTGTGATGTGGAGCGCTCAGCCTCCTTTATCGCCGTTGTGTTGGGTTTTGGGTTTTTTTCGGGAACGCTGTGTTGGGCTCTAGCGCTGTGCGGAAGAAACAACAGGCCTCATTTCCTTATTGTTTAGGGCTTAACAGGTTACTACGAGGTAGCGTAGCCCATTTTATGGAGCCTTTTCCCGCAATCCTGGCCCATGACATGTGTCATCCACTCATTTCTAAGTATCACATGTTGCTATTTTTTTCTTTCTAAATAGCACATGTTGCTAAAAACAATCTAAATATCACATTTGTTTGTGCCAAAAACCACATTTTTTTTCTATTTTTCTGAGAAAAATCACACATGTTTTGGAGTTGAGGGTGTTACACACTATGTATATGAATAACAAATGTATAAAGGAAAATGAGCTTGATGGGGTGTCCTATATGTGCCCCTGACTCGTCTTGCTCCGTCTTATCTTGAACATGTCACCAAAGTTCATAGTTGAAAATGTCTTCCTATTATTGTCCATGTCTTCTCTCCTTTGGGCATTGGCTATATCCCGCGAGCCTTCTTCCGCATTGGGCAGGAAGAGTTGCCTTTTGTTGCCGCCCGACAATGCATGCGTCACCATTTCTTGGTTTTTTTATTGACAAATCTAACACCATGCTCAGTGCCATGCTTGAGGGATGAGAGCCCATGGGGTTTAGTGATGCGGTCTGTAGAGCTTGTGTTAATGAAGTGGTGTTGATATTTGTAATCTTCATGTTAGGATGGTTGACACTCATTAAAGTTGGAAGGACACTTCCTACAGCTATTATTACATTTGAACGAGAGCACGAATTCAATTTTTTTCATCTTCTTCTATGAAAACATAGTGTAAATTATTGGTCAAGCTTATACAATACAAGGCTCCCATAGTTTTCTATGGACTTGCATTCAAACACACACAATGAGAAGGCATGTGTGAAGCACCCATGAATAGCGATTGATAGCGTTGCTTGTGATGCTGGCTGAATGCTCGTGGGTTGCCATGTGAAAAATTATAGACCCAAATGTATGCCATTTGATGATGGCGTGTGATTTCAATTCATCCTTGGATATCGTCATGTCTCCTTAACCACCATCACCTTGCAAGAAAACAAAGTAACATATTTCGTTTGAGCCCTACTACCCCTTTACTTCCATTCTATTCACCCCATTACTCTGGCATTGTCATCGCTTCAAAAAGTCTAGTCCATTGTATGTCTAATTTACAAATGTAACGCTTCTAACCTATCACGAGATAATGGCATGTTAGTTTTCTTTTTTACAAGGTGCATGTAGTTCAATGACATGTTTGTGTCTCCTTATTCCTCGATGACAACAAAGATAATGCTTTTATGTCCACAGAAAACGTGAAGAAAAGTACCATGGTGTATATCTGAGAAAATTAAACTAAAACAAAGGCCTGACTACAAAATGGACATTTCCTTATTCTTCTCCATTTTTCATGCTAAGCACATTGTCCAACGGTAACTTGTGATTTACAAATTTAATGGTAGCACATGGGTAGTACGAAAAGGGGGTTTGCATAACGAACTTGCCGATGCCAATTGCCTTCCAAAGCGACCTACATAGCTGGATGATGGAATGGCTACGTCATGCCGGCGTGGCGAAAAAATTGATGGTTATTCAGGGGCTCTGCAACCTATGATTGGCTAGGAATGAAGCGGATGATAGAAAGTGTACCTGTGGCCATAAAAAATTGTTGATCAGGTGTCTGGTAGAGGAGTGGCATAAGTTATACAAAGGTGCGTCAATAATGCCCAAACCCTCGCAGACGGAGCATTGGCTCCCTCCCACCTATGGTAGGATTAAGGTGATGTCGAAGAATGAGGAATAGGGAAGGAGACAGAGCGGTGCTTAAAGACCATCATGGGTCGTCCCTCACTAGAGCAAGTCAACCCTTCCCCTGCCCATCTCCGACCATGAACGGGTAGGATTCATCGTGCAATACAATTGCAATGGAAAAGGACATTCTAAAGCTTTTCTTTTTTTGAATAAAGACATTCGGAAGCTCATTGTGGAGATCGACAACAAGGCGATGGGGGGTAAACTCAATGATCCGATAGAAACATGACTATATATTGGCCTCTTGTTGAAGAAGTGAAGGACTTGCTCCGCTTTGAAGAGGAGTTTAGGGTTTGTTGGGTGCAGCGATCGGCTAAGGCGTCAGACATATCTCAACTAAGGACAACTGCGGATATGTGAAATATGGCTTCAAACCCCTCTGGATTGTATTGTGAATGGTGCGCTCTAGGATCTAGCCGAGCATATTTGAATAAAATGGCGACACTTCAAATTCAAAAATAAGAAAAACAAAGCAGCCGGGGAATAACTCAGATATTAACGTTGAAACCGAGGAAATAAAATCCAGCGTTGGAACAAGATAAGGCTGGTCATAGTGAGGAGTAACTTAGACTAGTGTCATAGTTTGTTTCATTTATTGCCTTATAGACTCATTTTACCTCGGGAAGCGTTATGTTACAGTAACATATTATGTTACTCCAAACACCTCTCTTGTCATTAAATACTTGCCACATAAGCAAAATTCTTTTGGGATGTGTTAAGTTACTATCTAAGTTACCCCACTATGGCTAGCCTAAGGAACCTCTATTTATGGAATCTCCGATGTAGCCATGACTGACTAAGCAAAAATATCCACTTTCCCTGTTTGGCGAAAAAATTGGCATCCTTTTATGCAGATATCATACCGCACTGTACCGGGTAACGATAACAGATGCAGATAAGATACCGCACTCTAGTTTGGGCGCAAAGCTGCAGCCCTTTCTGGTGGTTGGTGGCTGGTCATTTCAGTCCAGTTGCCGGGTGACCGACTCTGTTGTCTGTACACACATCTCCTTGGATTACAGCCTATCGCCGCTGTTTTCCTGCTTGCAAATTCCCTGCAAATCAGCACCATTTGTAGACCGGCTAGTACTACTACTACGTAGTAGCGTTGCAGTTTCCGGTGAAGCCTGCCTTGTGCTTTTTCAAGTGTGCCCATGCTTGAAAAGAACCTGCGAATTTACCTAAACTTGCATGTAGACCAGTACTGCACTGGTAGTAGCGAGAGTTGTACGGCTTCCTTCTTCTCTGTACTCTGAAAGAAACGACATAGATAGAAAAATGAAGGTCACCAGTCGTCGGTCTAAGTCGTGACACCAAGGTAGTATTCAGGTAGGGATGCACATGTACGACCGAATGAGCGTCTGACCGGCTCAAGTCGTTATAAAATATATAAACATAATACACCAGCCGTCTCACTGGCTTGAACGAAACTACTACTACTACCACGACTCTCAACCACCCTGACGGAACATACTAAGCAAAATGTTAGAATAAATCCGAGGCCTACCGTCGATCATCCGAGGACCAAGCAATCATACGAGTACGACACCGAGATTTGTTAACGAGGTTCACCGATATGGCTACATCCCCGGGGCCTGACTACGGGCGCTCCTCCCCGTGACACCGTCACAATACCGCACACCGGCCACCCGGGCGCCGGCACACGCCGCCGGCTCCCCCTTGCGCGCCTGTGCTATTATGTTGGCATAGGTTACATTGTGTGTCTAGCCCCGCTATATATGAGAGGCCTAAGATACAAGTGTCCTACTAGGACACGACTCCATATCCTATCTAAACACAATACAACTCAGAGTCCAACTGTAACCTAACTTGTACATAATATTCGACACAGCTCTAACACAAAACAAGTTGAAGTCTTCCCAGATTGTACTTATTTACTCTTAGTGATGCGTAGGATTTGACCTCCCTGTATGTAGGCTTTGGAAATGGCTCGAGCTCGGAAAACTCGTGACCGGAACACCAGATAGACTTCGGCAAGGAAAATAAGGGATCACTTCTCAAAGTTAACAAAGTGTTTTTGCTTTTTCGAAAAGAGAATTTCACTCGTTTTGGCGATGAAACTTTCGCCTTTTGCGTGTGTGTGCAGTTTGTCACGGATGTTTCGTCGAGAAAAGAAGCTTCCGCATTTTTCATCCGGAGAACAATGTTGCAATCAGAATTCAGAAGTAGGCCTCCGATAACGATACCCAACTCTGGCGCACCCTGCGGGAAAGGGCGTGTTTCCGGTGAGCAAGAGCGACGAGCGAGGGGCCGACAAAGACTCGTCCACACCGGTCCAGTCAGTCTAGTGTTTTCACAACTGGGATGATGCCGTTTTGTTCTCTTGTGCCAAGTTGAGAAACCCATGCGCGAAATACTCAGATTCTCTTCCATCTCTATTCGGAATAATCCAACTGCTTACCGAATTGGACGCTAATTAATCCTGGCCTGACGCCCCTTCCACAACCCGGGCAGCTAGTTTACGTCTTAGATCCTTCTTATATTTGGTTTGGCTCAGGGTCGGACATTTAAAAGGATCCGCCCTTATTGTTAATCATCAAACATCACGTCAACCAGGCAGGGGTTGACACTGATTGCCGTTTCAGAAGCAAATGCACGGAACTGTGCTACACAGTGCTCCCCGCAAAAAAAAAAGGTAATAATGCGTTGGTAATGTCATCGCTGGTGCCGCGTAACGATCGGTCGGCGACAAACGGCCACCCGCTTTGATTAGTGCGGACAAGGCATCGGGCTTTTTGTATCCGCGGCCATCTGTTCCGTTTTTTTTTTTGAAACGGGCAAAAGATTTGTCATTTTTATCGAATAAGGAGAAGAGTTTGCGTTCGTACATAAGAGCCCCGCAAAAACGGGAAAGAGGCAAGACCTACTCTCGCGACATCAAATTACAGAAATGTCTAGCACCCGCCAGAGCCCAGATAGACGCCTCCTCCTTGATAATCCGCACGATCACCACCATCGGTGCGCCTTCGTCCTGAACACTCATGCATTTCGCTCCTTCCAGATCTTCCAGCTAACAAGATGAAGACAGGAGGCCAAGGCTTTCCGCGGTTGTGCGTTCGTGGCGAGGACCCCTTCCCACCACGACCGCATCGTGCGCGTGGTTCATCCAAGGAGCGGTGTCAACATCAAGGTGCAACCAAGCAAAAACCTCCTTCCAAACCCGAATGGAGAAGCGACACTTGAACAGGAGGTGCGCCGCGGACTCTTGCACTTGGTTGCAAAAAGGGCAACGGTCACAATTTGGCCATCCACGACGGTCGAGTCGGTCCGCCGTCCAGATCCTGTTTTGCGTGACCAACTATGCAAAAAAAATTGCATTGGGGGAGGGGGGGGGGGGCAAGCCTTCCAGACAATAGTTTGTAAATTGGATTGCACAAGGCCAGCAAACTGCGCCAAGTAGGCCGTCTTGGCAGAGTAGAGACCATCATTGGAGAGCTTCCATAGAATGGTGTCTAAGACACCAGGTTGGAGGTTGACAGGCAAAAGCTTGTTCCACAGAGCGGTAAATTGTTCAAGATGATCCAGAGATAGTCCTATGCTTATATCAATCCAATTTACCCAGCTAGCATCTCTGAGGGCCGAGGCAACAGTGCCACACTTCTTCCTGGATAGCTCGAATATTTTTGGGGCGATGACTTCGGGGCGGATGCCATCTAACCAAGATGATTCCTAGAATTTTGCCTTTGTGCCATCACCAAGAATGACCTTCGTGGCTGCTGCAAAAATGTCGCGATCTTCCTTGCCACAAGGGATTGCATTACCGCACCAAGCCCTTGGCGGGTCATCCCACTCCAACCAAAGCCATCTAAGACGGGGTGCGGTGGCGAACTTTTTCAGATTGAGGATTCCCAGGGCCCCAAATTGTTTGGGTTTGCAAACTTGCTCGCAGTTAATTTTGCATTTGCCGCCAGTCACTGAGTCCGTTCCAGCCCAAAGGTAGGCTCTTTGCAGGCTATCCAGCTTCTGCATCACCTCTACCGGGAGATCCAGCAGAGTGATGTGGTAGATGGCCATAACCATGAGAACCGCTTTGACCAAGGTCATACGGCCCGCAATAGCCACATGCCTCCTTCTCCACGGTGCAAGTTTCCCATCCGCCTTGTCTTCGAGGTGCTGCAAATGGGTCCTCTTGAGTCATTGAATAGCAAGCGGGAGGCCCAAGTAGCGAATTGGAAAGGATGATCGGCATGCCGGGAAATGTTGTAGAATGTCATCAAGGTCCAGACTTGAGCACTGGATGGGGGCAACTAAGCTCTTCGCATAGTTGGTGACGAGCCCAGTTGATTCACCGAAGGAGGCGAGCGTGCTGGCAATGAAACTAGCCTCCTCCTTGATAGGGGCGCAAAAAACCGCTGCGTCGTCAGCATATAGTGAAGCTCTAATGCCCGTGAAGCGGTTGCTTAGCGGGTGAAGCAGACCCTGAGTGGTAGCCTTTTCCAGGATGTGGTGCAGCGGATCAATAGCGAGCACGAAGAGAAACGGCGAGAGGGGGTCACCCTGCCGAAAGCCACAGCCATGCTTGATCGGATCACCAGCAATGCCATTGAGCAATACTCTGGAGGAGGCCGTGGAGAGGAGGGCCGAGACCCACCCTCTGAACCGACTCGGGAAGCTTTGATGGGTCAGAAGTTCCATAGATAATCCCACTTGACTGAGTCAAACGCCTTCTTAATATCAAGCTTGAAGAGGAGCATAGGGGTTTTTTGCGGTGGAATTTCCTGGCCAAGTTCCGCATGTACAGGAAGTTGTTGTGGATACTCCTTGTTTTGATGAAGGCGCTTTGCGCAATGGAGACAATATGTTCATGTGACGGGCCAGCCAAGTTGCAAGGATTTTGGCAATGAGCTTTGCAACAGCATGTATTAGGCTGATGGGTCGAAAGTCCGAGATGTCTTCGGCGCCATCCTTCTTAGGGATGAGGGTGATGTTCGCCGAGTTGAGCCAGTAGAAGTGTTCCGCATGCAGATCTGAGAACTTGTTAATCACAAGCATGACACCCTCTTTGATAGTGTCCCAGCAAACCTTGAAGAATTTCCCAGTGAATCCATTAGGCCTCGGGGCCTTGTCCGCAGGAAGGGCAGAGAGAGCATCATTTACCTCATCCTCTGTGATAGGCACCTCAAGGTCATGTCTTCTAGGAGGGAAGGCGCGACAGTTGATAGTTTTGTGGCGAGGCGAACCCCTCTTGATAATGTTGACAAAATGCATCTGGACAATGTTGCTTTTATGATCATGACTAGTCACCCAATCATTTCCATGCTTGAGTCTATGAAGAAGGTTCTTCCGACGCCTTCCGTTGATCCAAAGATGGAAGTAACGGGTGTTTGCACCCTCCTCTTTGATATTCGTTATTCGTGAGTTTTGCTTTTTCCTAGCTCTCTCCAGTATCGCCAGCCCGACCACTCTTCTTTTGAGCCTTTTTCGCAGGTCCGCCTCGTCCGCACTAAGCTCTCGAGAGCCTTGGGCCTCATCGAGGTGTAAGATGATCTCCAAAGCCACGTGGAGCTGGAATTTGGTCTGGGAGAAGAGGGTCTTGCTCCAAGCCCGAAGCCTCTGACCACTTAATCCTGCCTCTTTGTCTAAAACAAAAAAACTTAATCCTGCCTCTGCCTGTTACTGTGCTCCTGTAATTCGTGGTGGCAGCATCCATGGAGCGTCACGGGCTCCATTGGAGCTTGTTTAGAATGGTCGCCACACAACATTCACATACGCGGGCCTTGGTCCACGCAGGAAAGCGACTCCGGTTAGTCACCAGCAGCAGCGTCTCCGGAGTCCAGATCACCCTCACCAATTATGCTCAATAGATATTTCCTCTCCTCACTTGAAGAAGGAAGCTCTTGGATCATCAGTCGTTTTCAGAGCTTCTCCCTGGCAAAGATTAGCAGAATAGCTAACAAGGTGGCCCATGAGATTGCTAAGTTTTTCTTTGGGCTAGGTCTGAGAAATTCGCATGGCATGCACAAGCGGGGGCACCCTTGATTACTGGTGTGTGTATGTGCGTGAGAGGGGGGAGGGGTTAGTAAATATTTAGTTTTTATCAACTTTCATTTGCTTTTAGGGTTTAGAGGTTAGAGCTTCGGATTTAGGGTTTTATTTTTTGAAACTCGATGAATTTATCATTCGTCTCTACCAACTTTTAGAAGTTGAAAATTGATATGGTTTTTACTTATTAAAACATAGGCAATCTTGTTTTAAAGCCCTAGTCACAAGGAACACGAATATACAAAAAGTAAAATAAATTAGACTTTCGCTCCAAAGGATATAATAGTTCTAAATTTAGAAGTCAAAAGAAAAAGCATGAGAGGTAGGGGGAATGGGCCATGTAGTCCATCCGCGGACAGCAGGACCAGTCCATGGACACGGATGTGGGAGGCGGCCATCCAATGCTGCTTGCATACAATTCAAGCCAAGTTTCAACTAACCGGACGAAATTCATGCAAGCACGTCGGTTTTCATATAAACCGGAGTACATTTATTACAATCGGGACATTCCTCATATAAACCGGATGAAATTCATTATGTTTTGAACAATTTTTAACTAAACCCTACTCTAAACCTAATTTGAATGATCATCGGCGCTCGTTCCCCATGTACGGCCATGAGTCCCGAGAACTGAAGCCTCGGCTCTTGCCTTCGCCTTCTTCAGTTCTGCCTCCCCAGCTTCCGCCACCGTAGCATGAGCGGCTAATCGTCTGACGATGATCAACCCACTAAGCTTAGCTTCAGCGGGAAGGAAGGAGCGGTGGCCTTATTGGGAACCGAGCGGCGGCAACCTACCATGCATTACTCTTCCTCGCTGACGGTGGTGCCCCTGGCCGTGCCGACTTCGAGGTCATGGTGGCAGGGTACGGCCGCGGCGGAGCTGGCTATGTCGTCCTCGTCGTTGCTCTTGCCGAACAACTCGTCCACCACCTCGTCCATCTCCATGTAGGCGACCTTTAATTCCGCCCGATGGAGGCGGTCGGGGCACATGTCATGGGGGAGCGGTAGGAGTCGAGCAGTGCTCCTGTTCCGCTACACCCATGTACGGCACGATGGCCGTGTCGGCAGCGAGTTGCTCCTCCACGCATCGGTGCTCCTCGAGGAGGCCAATGTTGTAGGCCTGGTCGGCTTGCGTCTATTGGAACTTGGCCTCCCGCTCTTCCCACAGCATGTCCATGTAGATGAGGCCGGCATGCACCGTCGAGGAGGGTGGCGTCGGCTCATCCTCGGACGTGTCCTCCATTGGGATGTCATCAGCCGTCGTCTGTCTACCAGCCTGCCAGCCGACAGCAATGGCAGTCATCTCCTTCTTTTGCTCAGAAGAGAGGCTTTCCCAGAGATCTTTGTTGCCCAAGGAGGCCATGACTGGCGTGGTGCAGAGAGCAGAAAGGGATCAGAGGAGGGTGACTGCATCTATGGCCGAGGCTGGAGTTTATATAGCGGGCGAATGACAATGGGCAGTGGCAGTGTGGTTTAATGAAGGGAGGCAGACGGACGGACGAGGGGCACCTGAGTAGGTTCCTAGGCATCCGCATAGGTTCCTAGGCATCTGCATATCATTAATGTAGGGTGACGGAACAACAGTGTCTGCTACTCACGATGGAGTTGTTGGATTTCCCCGAAAAGGAAGGGTGAAGCGGTATAGTAGCTGGTAATATTTCCATCTATTAAGAACCAAAGTTTATCAAACCAGTAGGAGGCACCACATGGACAACTTTAACAATACCCACAGACAAACAAAATAATTGCATGCACCCAATAAACGCAAGGGTGTCGTTAGTCCCCTTGTTCTTGTCAGCCACAAGATTAAAAGCTGATAGTGACATGCAAAGTAACAAAAAGTAAAAGAACAAATGAAGGAGCAATTTTGGAGACTTTAGTATTGATGAAAAATATAGCCAGGAGCCATAGGCTTAGTAGTGGCATCTCTCTCAAAAGCATAACAACGGTGGGTAACCAAATTACTGTTGAGCAATTGACAGAACTGAGCATAGTTATAAGTGTTATCATTCATGGCATAATCAATACATAGGCATTACATCCATGATAAGTAGACGGTTAATCCAATTTCATCTAATAATATTACTCTTCCACCCCAAGACTGCTATTCAGTTTGCATCTCAAAATATTAAGTTCATGATAAATAGAGTAACGCTTTAAGAAAGATGACATAATGTAGACAAAATAAGATCAATCAATATGACCAAATCATGTCATTTTATCCTTAGTAGCAATAATACAATACATGCCTTTGTCCTTATTGTCATTGGACAAGATCACCGCAAGATTGAACCTACTACAAAGCACCTCTCTCGCTAAAGATAAATCAATCAAACTTGGCCAAAGTAGACGAATAGATCGAAGAGAAATACAGAACTATGAAATTATGCAACAAAGAAATTTCAAGAGAATCATAGAATTCAATGAATAATCTAATCATAAACCCACAATTCATCGGATCCCAACAAACACACTGCAAAAGATTACATTGGATGGATCTTAGAGAAGATCATTGTATTAAAGATCAAAAGTGAGAGAGAACCATCTAGCTACTACTATGGACCCATAGGTCCTACAGGAACCACTCACACATCATCACGGAGGTAGTAAGGTTGATGAAGATGGCCTCCCAATGATTCCCCCATCTGACAGAGTACCGAAACATGGCTCCAGACGGGATCACTTCGGAACAGAGGCTTGCGGCGGCGATAAAATTCTTTGGGATCACGCTTCAAGGGTTTCTGAATATTTGAGAATATATATGCCAAGAATTAGGGAAAATAGAGCTACAAAGGGCCCACAAGTTAGGGTGGCGCGCCCTACCCCTAGGGCACCCCATGGCTTGTGGGGCCCTCGTGGGTCTTCTTGATTCCTCCAAAGCCTCCAGGTCTCTTATTGTCGAGAAAAAATCATAAAAAAATTTCGTCGTGTTTGGACTTCTATAGGTATGGATTTTCTGGAAAACCAAAAACATGCAAAAAAGGAACTGACACTGGACACTAAATTAATAGGTTAGTCCAAAAAATAATATAAAATTGTATATAACTCATACGAAAGTGATAATATAATGGAAGTTATAAAAAATTATAGATACGATTTGAGATGTATTAGTGTCGTTTGAACGCGGAGCGGTCGCGTGCATCGGGAAGCGGTGTGGACGGCGCTCTCTCGGCCAGCGCGCCGCTTCAGTGCTGATGGTAGTGAGAGGCCGCGTTCGCTCTGGCCGGGCATGAATGTGGCACTAACACTCTGGAGCAACGTTCACCGCATCGAACGGGAAGCGTGTGCGGATGAGGAAGGGGGTCAATGATGGGCCAGGGCAGTCAGAAGTGGACATGGCAATGGTCTGGACGCTCGCAAAGCCCCCCCTAGTTTGTCTCCGGATTGTGGGAAAAAGTGTGTCCGGACTGTCAAGCGAAATAATACAGGACCACATTGGATAACAAAACACATCCGGACGTATGCGAGCCATTTGAGGATCAGCGTTGGAGATTCCCTAACACCTTCTTTCTCCAGCCTCCACCCGTAGCCGGTGGTGCTCCTACCCGCATTGCCTCACTACCTTTCCATCACTACAGCTCACCGCCGTGCTGCCGCCACTCCGAACCATCCCTCTAAACCTCCACGACCATCAGATTTCTTTGATAAGATAGCACACCCCCACCCACACCAGTTAACCCGCTTCCTCACCTCCACCGGGGATGTCGCGGTTCACTATGGCTCGCAACGATGTTCACATCTCCAATAAGGTCTTAGAGCATCTACAACCAGACGTAGCAAATATGGCCCCTGAAATGAAGGAAATATGCCCTAGAGGCAATAATAAAGTTGTTATTTATATTTCCTTATATCATGATAAATGTTTATTATTCATGCTAGAATTGTATTAACCGGAAACTTAGTACATGTGTGAATACATAGACAAACAGAGTGTCCCTTGTATGCCTCTACTTGACTAGCTCATTAATCAAAGATGGTTAAGTTTCCTAGCCATAGACATGTGTTGTCATTTGATGAACGGGATCACATCATTAGAGAATGATGTGATGGACAAGACCCATCCATTAGCTTAGCATAATGATAGTTTAGTTTTTCTGCTATTGCTTTCTTCATGACTTATACATGTTCCTCAGACTATGAGATTATGCAACTCCCGAATACTAGAGGAACACCTTGTGTGCTATCAAACGTCACAACGTAACTGGGTGATTATAAAGATGCTCTACAGGTGTCTCCAATGGTGTTTGTTGAGTTGGCATAGATCGAGATTAGGATTTGTCATTTCGTGTATCGGAGAGGTATCTCTGGGCCTTATCGGTAATGCACATCACTATGAGCCTTGCAAGCAATGTGACTAATTAGTTAGTTACGGGATGATGCATTACGGAACAAGTAATGAGACTTGCCAGCAATGAGATTGAACTAGGTATGATGATACCGACGATCGAATCTCGAGCAAGTAACATACCGATGACAAAAGGAACAACGTATGTTGTTATGCGGTTTGACCGATAAAGATCTTCGTAGAATATGTAGGAGCCTATATGAGCATCCAGGTTTCGCTATTGGTTATTGACTGGAGATGTGTCTCGGTCATGTATACATAGTTCTCGAACCCGTAGGGTCCGCACGCTTAACGTTCGATGACGATTTGTATTATGAGTTTCGTGTTTTGATGAACCGAAGTTTGTTCGGAGTCCCGGATAAGATCACGGACATGACAAGGAGTCTTGAAATGGCCGAGACATAAGGATTGATATATTAGAAGGCTATATTCAGACATTGGAATGGTTTCGGGGAAGCTCGGGTATTTTCTGGAGTACCGAGAGGTTATCAGAACCCCCCTAGGAGTTGATGGGCCTTAGTGGGAAGGAGAGGCGGCAGCCAGGAGGTGGCGCCCCCCAAGCCCAATTTGAATTGGACAAGGGGTTGGGGGCGCGCCCCCCTCTCCCTTCCTTCCCTCTTCTCCTTTAGGTGGAAACCTAATAGGACTTGGAGTCCTAGTAGGATTCCCCTTCTCCTGGCGCGCCCTAGCCTGGCGGCTGGCCTCCCCCTCCCTCCTTTATATACGAGGCAGGGAGGCACCCTAGAATGCACAAGTTGATCTTTTAGCCGTGTGCGGTGCCCCCTCCACAGTTACACATCTCGGTCATATTGTCGTAGTGCTTAGGCGAAGCGCCCTGCGCCGGTAACTTCATCATCACCGTAGCCACGCTGTCGTGCTAACGGAACTCTCACTCGTCCTCAACTGGATCAAGAGATCGAGGGACATCATTGAGCTGAACGTGTGCTGAACGCGGAGGTGCCGTACGTTCAGTGCTTGGATCGGTTGGATCGCGAAGACGTTCGACTACATCAACTGCATTACTAAGCGCTTCCGCTTTCGGTCTATGAGGGTATGTAGACACACTCTCCCCTCTTGTCGGGGATATACCTCGTGGTATGACCCGACTGGGACTTGGCGTTTCATTGGTAACCCGCCTGAGGATTGGCGATTCAGGAGTCTGGCGGCTCACTGGTCTGACGACTCACGAGCCTGGCGACTCACTGATGGCTCCGACGATGGGTCACATAGAGGACTAGGCCCAAGGCCCATAAGGTCAGCTCATGTTATGCTGGGCCGGCTTAAGAGGAAAGTGTAAGTAATATTCCCTTACAAAGGAAGCAAGACTAGGACTCCACTTGTAATAAAAGTAATCCTAATCCTACTAGGACTAGTCATGTAACTCGTCCCTCTAACTTATATAAGGAGGGGCAGGGCACCCCAAGGGGGGAGATAATCTTGAAGGCTAGACACAACTAAAGGAGAGCCGATTTATGTGGTGACTCCCTCACGAGCATAATGAGACCTAGCCACAAACAACATGTAGGGTTATTACCGGATGATATTTCCCGGGGCCCGAAGCTGTCTAAACCCTTGTCTTATGTGTTCTCCCGCTTCGCGTCTCTCATCCCGATCAACCCCTCTCAAGCTACCACATAGATGCGTTGGCCTCATGACTTAGTCCTTACACTAGGACATCTGTTGTGACAAATCCGCGACACCTCTCGTTGCTATGCATCTCCTATATAGATCTTGCATGATTGTAGGATTTTTCTTGAAATACTGTGTTCCCCAATAGTGGCATCCGAGCCAGGTCTATGTGTAGATGTTATATGCACGAGTAGAACACGATGAGTTGTGGGCGATAATAGTCATATTTCTTACCAGCATGTCTTACTTTGATTCGGCGGTATTGTTGGATGAAGCGGCCCAGACCCACATTACATGACCGTGTTCATGAGACTGGTTCTACCGACGTGCTTCGCACACAGGTGGCTAGTGGGTGTATGTTTCTCCAGCTTTAGTTGAATCGAGTTTGACTATGCCCGGTCCTTGTTGAAGGTTAAAACAACACACTTGACAAAAAATCGTTGTGGTTTTGATGCGTAGGTAAGAACAGTTCTTGCTATAAGCCCGTAGCAGCCACGTAAAACTTGCAACAACAAAGTAGAGGGTGTCTAACTTGTTTTTGTGGGGCATGTTGTGATGTGATATGGTCAAGACATGATGATATATAAATTGCTGTATGAGATGATCATGTTTTGTAATAGTTATCAGCAACTAGCAGGAGCCATATGGTTGTCGCTTTATTGTATGAAATGCGATCGCCATGTAATTGCTTTACTTTATCACTAAGCAGTAGTGATAGTTGTAGAAGCAATAGTTGGCGAGATGACAACGATGTTACGATGGAGATCAAGGTGTCAAGCCTGTGACGATGGTGATCATGACGGTGCTTTGGAGATGGATATCAAAGGCACAAGATGATGATGGCCATATCATATCACTTATTTTGATTGCACGTGATGTTTATCTTTTATGCATCTTATTTTACTTAGTACAACCATGGCATTATAAGATGATCTCTCACTAATTTCAAGGTACAAGTGTTCTCCCTAAGTATGCACCGTTGCTACAATTCGTCGTGCCGAGACACCACATGATGATCGGGTGTGATAAGCTTTACGTTCACATACAACGGGCGCAAGCCAGTTTTGCACAAGCAGAATACTCAGGTTAAACTTGATGAGCCTAGCATATGCAGACATGGCCTCGGAACACTGAGACCGCAAGGTCGAGCGTGAATCATATAGTAGATATGATCAACAAAGTGATGTTCACCATTGACACTTCTCCATCTCACGTGATGGTCGGACATGGTTTAGTTAATATGGATCACATGATCATTTAGATGACTAGAGGGATGTCTATCTAAGTGAGAGTTCTTAAGTAATATGATTAATTGAACTTTGATTTATCATGAACTTAGTACATGATAGTATTTTGCATGTCTATGTTGTTGTAGATAAATGGCCCGTTGCTACCTCTTGAGCACTGCGTTGGATTTCCCCGAAGCGGAGAGGATGATGCAGCAAAGTAGCGTAAGTATTTCCCTCAGTTTTTGAGAACCAAGGTATCAATCCAGTAGGAGGCTACGCACGAGTCCCTCGTACCTACACAAAAACAATAGCTCAACGCAACCAACGCGCTTAGGGGTTGTCAATCCCTTCACGGTCACTTACGAAAGTGAGATATGATAGAGATGATAAATAATATTTTTGGTATTTTTGGTATAGAGATGCAAAGTGAAAAGTAAAAGGCAAAGTAAAAAAGCAAAGCAATAATAAAGTGATGGAGATTGATATGATGAGAAAGAGACCCGGGGCCATAGGTTTCACTAGTGGCTTCTCTCAAGAGCATAAGTATTCTACGGTGGGTGAACAAATTACTGTTGAGCAATTGACAGAATTGAGCATAGTTATGAGAATATCTAGGTATGATCATGTATATAGGCATCACATCCGAGACAAGTAGACCGACTCCTGCCTGCATCTACTACTATTACTCCACTCATCGACCGCTATCCAGCATGCATCTAGAGTATTAAGTTAAAAACAGAGTAATGCCTTAAGCAAGATGACATGATGTAGAGGGATAGTTTCATGCAATATGATAAAAAAACCGTCTTGTTATCCTCGATGGCAACGATACAATACGTGCCTTGCCGCCCCTTCTGCCACTGGGAAAGGACGCCGCAAGATCGAACCCAAAGCTAAGCACTTCTCCCATGGCAAGAAAAACCAATCTAGTAGGCCAAACCAAACTGATAATTCGAAGAGACTTGCAAAGATAACCAATCATACATAAAAGAATTCAGAGAAGATTCAAATATTATTCATAGATAGACTGGATCATAAACCTACAATTCATCGGTATCAACAAACATACCGTAAAAAAGAAGATTACATCGAATAGATCTCCATGAGAGAGGGGGAGAACATTGTATTGAGATCCAAAAAGAGATAAGAAGCCATCTAGCTACTAACTATGGACCCGTAGGTCTGAAGTAAACTACTCACACTTCATCGGAAGGGCTTGGATGATGATGTAGAAGCCCTCCGTGATCGATGCCCCCTCCAGCGGAGCTCCGGAACAGGCCCCAAGATGGGATCTCGTGGATACAGAAAGTTGCGGCGGTGGAATTAGTTTTTGGCTCCGTATTTGATCGTTTGGGGGTACGTGGATATATATAGGAGGAAGAAGTACGTCGGTGGAGCAACATGGGGCCCACGAGGGTGGAGGGCGCGCCTGGGGGGGAGGGGGCAGGCGCGCCCCCTACCTCGTGGCCACCTGTTAATTGGCTTGACGCAGGGTCCAAGTCTCCTGAGTTGTATTCGGTGAGAAAATCACGTTCCCGAAGGTTTCATTCCGTTTGGACTCCGTTTGATATTCCTTTTCTTTGAAACCCTAAAACAGGCAAGAAACAGCAATTCTGGCCTGGGCCTCCGGTTAATAGGTTAGTCCCAAAAATAATATAAAAGTGGATAATAAATCCCAATAATGTCCAAAACAGTAGATAATATAGCATGGAGAAATCAAAAATTATTGATACGTTGGAGACGTATCAAGCATCCCCAAGCTTAATTCCTGCTCGTCCTCGAGTAGGTAAATGATAAAAACAGAATTTTTGATGCGGAGTGCTACTTGGCATAATTTCAATGTAAATCTTCTTAATTGTGGTATGAATATTCAGATTCAAAAGATTCAAGACAAAAGTTCATGTTGACATAAAAATAATAAACTTCAAGCATACTAACAAAGAAATGATGTCTTCTCAAAATAACATGGCCAAAGAAAGCTATCCCTACAAAATCATATAGTCTGGCTATGCTCTATCTTCACCACACAAAGTATTTAAATCATGCACAACCCCAATGACAAGCCAAGCAATTGTTTCATACTTTTGACATTTTCAAAACTTTTTCGATCTTCACGCAATACATGAGCGTGAGCCATGGATATAGCACTATATGTGGAATAGAATGGTGGTTGTGGAGAAGACAAAAAGAGGGGAAGGTAGTCTCATATCAACTAGTATCAATGAGCTATGGAGATGCCCATCAATAGATATCAATTGAGTGAGTAGGGATTGCCATGCAATGGATGCACTAGAGCTATAAGTATATGAAAGCTCAACAAAAGAAACTAAGTGGGTGTGCATCCAACTCGCTTGCTCACGAAGACCTAGGGCATTTTGAGGAAGCCCATCATTGGAATATACAAGCCAAGTTCTATAATGAAAAATTCCCACTAGTATATGAAAGTGACAGAATGAGAGACTCTCTATCATGAAGATCATGGTGCTACTTTGAAGCACAAGTGTGGTAAAAGGATAGTAACATTGTCCCTTCTCTCTTTTTCTCTCATTTTTTTGGGCCTTCTCTTTTTTATGGCCTCTTTTTCTTTTTTTTTCTTTTTTTCGTCCGGAGTCTCATCCCGACTTGTGGGGGAATCATAGTCTCCATCATCCTTTCCTCACTTGGGACAATTCTCTAAAAATGATGATCATCACACTTTTTATTTTTCTTACAACTCAACAATTACAACTCAATACTTAGAACAAAATATGACTCTATATGAATGCCTCCGGCGGTGTACCGGGATATGCAATGAATCAAGAGTGGCATGTATGAAAGAATTATGAATGGTGGCTTTGCCACAAATACGATGTCAACTACATGATCATGCTAGCAATATGACAATGATGGAGCGTGTCATAAAGAATGGAACGGTGGAAAGTTGCATGGCAATATATCTCGGAATGGCTATGGAAATGCCATGATAGGTAGGTATGGTGGCTGTTTTGAGGAAGGTATTTGGTGGGTGTATGATACCGGCGAAAAGTGCGCGGTATTAGAGAGGCTAGCAATGGTGGAAGGAAGGAAAGTGCGTATAATCCATGGACTCAACATTAGTCATAAAGAACTCATATACTTATTATAAAAATCTAGAAGTTATCAAAGCAAAGTATTACACGCATGCTCCTAGGGGGATAGATTGGTAGGAAAAGACCATCGCTCGTCCCCGACCGCCACTCATAAGGAAGACAATCAATAAATAAATCATGCTCCGACTTCATCACATAACGGTTCACCATACGTGCATGCTACGGGAATCACAAACTTTAACACAAGCATTTCTCAAATTCACAACTGCTCAACTAGCATGACTCTAATATCACCATCCTCATATCTCAAAACAATTATCAAGCATCAATTTTTTCTTCGTATTCAACGCACTCAAAAGAAAGTTTTACAAATCTTGAATACCAAGCATATTATTATTAAGCAAATTACCATGCTATTAAGATTCTCAAAATAATCTAAGTGAAGCATGAGAGATCAATAGTTTCTATAAAACAAATCCACCAGCGTGCTCTAAAAGATATAAGTGAAGCACTAGAGCAAAATTATATAACTCAAAAGATATAAGTGAAGCACATAGAGTATTCTATCAAATTCCAAATTATGTATGGCTCTCTAAAAAGGTGTGTAAAGCAAGTATGATTGTGGTATACTAACAAGCAAAGATTCAAATCATAAAAGACGCTCCGAGCAAAACACATATCATGTGGTGAATAAAAATATAGCTCCAAGTAAAGTTACCGATAGAAGTAGACGAAAGAGGGGATGCCTTTCGGGGCATCCCCAAGCTTTGGCTTTTAGGTGTCCTTAGATTATTTTGGGGGTTCCATGGGCATCCCCAAGCTTAGGCTCTTGGCACTCCTTGTTCCATAATCCATAAAATCTTTACCCAAAACTTGAAAACTTCACAACACAAAACTTAAAGTAGAAAATCTCGTGAGCTCCGTTAGCGAAAGTAAACAAAAGACCACTTCAAGGTACTGTAATGAACTCATTCTTTATTTATATGGTTGTTATACCTACTGTATTACAACTTCTCTATGGTTCATAAACTATTTTATTAGCCATAGATTCATCAAAATAAGCAAACAATACACGAAAAACAGAATCTGTCAAAAACAGAATAGTCTGTAGTAATCTGTAGCTAGCGCAAGATCTGGAACCCAAAAAATTCTAAAATAAATTGCTGGACGTGAGGAATTTATCTATTAATCATCTTCAAAAATAATTAACTAAATATCGCTCTCCAAATAAAAATGACAGCAGTTCTCGTGAGTGCTAAAGTTTCTGTTATTTACAGCAAGTTCAACAAGACTTTCCCCAAGTCTTCCCAACGGTTCTACTTGGCACAAACACTAATTAAACACAAAAAACACAACCAAAACAGAGGCTAAAAAATTTATTTATTACTAAACAGGAGCAAAAGGCAAGGAATAAAAATAAAATTGGGTTGCCTCCCAACAAGCGCTATCGTTTAACGCCCCTAGCTAGGCATAACAAGCAAGAATAGATCTAGGTATTGCCATCTTTGGTAGGCAATCCATAATTGGCTCTCATGATAGATTCATATGGTAATTTTATTTTATTTCTAGGTAAGTGTTCCATGCCCTTTTTTAATGGAAATTGGAATCTAATATTCCCTTCCTTCATATCAATAGTTGCACCAACCGTTCTAAGGAAAGGTCTACCGAGAATAATAGGGCAAGAAGGATTGCAATCTATATCAAGAACGATAAAATCTACGGGCACATAATTCCTATTTGCAACAATAAGACCATCATTAATTCTTCCCATAGGTTTCTTAATAGTGGAATCCGCAAGATGCAAGTTTAGAGAGCAATCATCAAAATTACGGAAATCTAGCAAATCACACAAAGTTTTGGGAATAGTAGAGACACTAGCACCCAAATCACACAAAGCATAAAACTCATAATCTTTAATTTTAATTTTAATAGTAGGTTCCCACTCATCATAAAGTTTTCTAGGGATATAAACTTCCAATTCAAGTTTTTCTTCATAAGATTGCATCAAGGCATCAACGATATGCTGAGTAAACGCTTTATTTTGACTATAAGTGTGAGGAGAATTTAGCACGGATTGCAACAAGGAAATACAATCAATCAAAGAGCAATTTTCATAATTAAATTCCTTGAAATCCAATATAGTGGGTTTAGCAACATCTAGGGTTTTAATTTCTTCAATCCCACTTTTATCAAATTTAGCATCAAGATCAACAAATTCCAAATTCTTAGAACGCCTTCTAGGTGAAGGTGGATCATATTCAGTCCCATCATTATCAAGATTCATATTGCGAAACAAAGATTTAATAGGGGACACATCAATAACTTTTAGATCTTCATCTTGATTTTCATAGGAATCCGGTTTAGCGGCCATCTTATTGACTAAGGTAGCTTGCATATCCGAAATTTCAGCAGTTAATTTTTCAAGACGAGCAATTTGGGATCTTATACCATCAAATTCTTTAGACATATCATCGAGCTCTTTATTCATATAACTCATAAAACCTTTTTGTTCCTTAAGCTCATTTCTAAAGAAATTATTATGCTCAAATTGCGAAACCATAAACTTCCTGACGTTGTTTTCGATCTCCTCTAACCTTTTAAGGTGAAGATCACCGAATCTAGGAAGAGCCATCGCGACAAACAAGCAAACTAATACACAAGCAAACAAAAAGGCAAGCGGGCAAAAAGAGGCAAATAGAGAAAGAAAGGGAGGATAGAGAGAGAGAGAGAGGGCGAATAAAACGGCAAGGGTGAAGTGGGGGAGAGGAAAACGAGAGGCAAATGGCAAATAATGTAATGCGGGAGATAGGGATTGTGATGGGTACTTGGTATGTTGACTTTTGCGCAGACTCCCCGACAACGGCGCCACAAATTCTTCTTGCTACCTCTTGAGCACTGCGTTGGATTTCCTCGAAGAGGAGAGGATGATGCAGCAAAGTAGCGTAAGTATTTCCCTCAGTTTTTGAGAACCAAGGTATCAATCCAGTAGGAGGCTACGCACGAGTCCCTCGTACCTACACAAAAACAATAGCTCAACGCAACCAACACGCTTAGGGGTTGTCAATCCCTTCATGGTCACTTACGAAAGTGAGATCTGATAGAGATGATAAATAATATTTTTGGTATAGAGATGCGAAGTGAAAAGTAAAGGCAAAGTAAAAAAGCAAAGCAATAATAAAGTGATGGAGATTGATATGATGAGAAAGAGACCCGGGGGCCATAGGTTTCACTAGTGGCTTCTCTCAAGAGCATAAGTATTCTACGGTGGGTGAACAAATTACTATTGAGCAATTGAAAGAATTGAGCATAGTTATGAGAATATCTAGGTATGATCATGTATATAGGCATCACGTCCGAGACAAGTAGACCGACTCCAGCCTGCATCTACTACTATTACTCCACTCATCGACCGTTATCCAGCATGCATCTAGAGTATTAAGTTAAAAACAGAGTAACACCTTAAGCAAGATGACATGATGTAGAGGGATAGTTTCAAGCAATATGATAAAAACCCCATCTTGTTATCATCGATGGCAACGATACAATACGTGCCTTGCTGCCCCTTCTGTCACTGGGAAAGGACACCGCAAGATCGAACCCAAAGCTAAGCACTTCTCCCATGGCAAGAAAAACCAATCTAGTAGGCCAAACCAAACTGATAATTCGAAGAGACTTGCAAAGATAACCAATCATACATAAAAGAATTTAGAGAAGATTCAAATATTATTCATAGATAGACTGGATCAAAAACCCACAATTCATCAGTCTCAACAAACACATCACAAAAAGAAGATTACATCGAATATATCTCCACGAGAGAGGGGGAGAACATTGTATTGAGATCCAAAAAGAGAGAAGAAGCCATCTAGCTACTAACTATGGACCCGTAGGTCTGAAGTAAACTACTCACACTTCATCGGAAGGGCTTGGATGATGATGTAGACGCCCTCCGTGATCGATGCCCCCTCCGGCAGAGCTCCGGAATAGGCCCAAAGATGGGATCTCGTGGATACAGAAAGTTGCGGCGATGGAATTAGGTTTTTGGCTCTGTATCTGATCGTTTGGGGGTACATTGATATATATAGGAGGAAGAAGTACGTCGCTGGAGCAACAGGGGGCCCACGAGGGTGGAGGGCGCGCTTGGGGGGGGGGCAGGCGCGCCCCCTACCTCGTGGCCTCCTGTTAATTGGCTTGACGTAGGGTCCAGTCTCCTGAGTTGTATTCGGTGAGAAAATCACGTTCCCGAAGGTTTCATTCCGTTTGGACTCCGTTTGATATTCCTTTTCTTCGAAACCCTAAAACAGGCAAAAAACAGCAATTCTGGGCTGGGCCTCCGGTTAATAGGTTAGTCCCAAAAATAATATAAAAGTGGATAATAAAGCCCACTAATGTCCAAAACAGTAGATAATATAGCATGGAGCAATCAAAAATTATAGATACATTGGAGACGTATCACCTGTGCTACTGTTCCTTTGAATTTTAATGCGTTCCTAGAGAAAGCTAAGTTGAAAGGTGATGGTAGCAACTACACGGACTGGGTCTGTAACTTGAGGATTATCCTCATTGCTGCACAGAAGAATTATGTCCTGGAAGCACCGCTAGGTGCAAAGCCCGCTACAGGAGCAACTCCAGATGTTATGAACGCCTGGCAGAGCAAAGCTGATGACTACTCGATAGTTCAATGTGCCATGCTTTACGGCTTAGAATCAGGACTTCAACGACATTTTGAACGTCATGGAGCATATGAGATGTTCCAGGAGTTGAAGTTAATATTTCAAGCAAATGCCCAGATTGAGAGATATGAAGTCTCCAATAAGTTCTATAGCTGCAAGATGGAGGAGAATAGTTCTGTCAGTCAACATATACTCAGAATGTCTGGGTACCACAACCACTTGACTCAATTGGGAGTTAATCTTCTTGATGATAGTGTCATTAACAGAGTTCTTCAATCACTGCCACCAAGCTACAAAAGCTTTGTGATGAACTATAATATGCAAGGGATGGATAAGACAATTCTTGAGCTCTTCGCAATGCTAAAGGCTGTGGAGGTAGAAATCAAGAAGGAGCATCAAGTGTTGATGGTCAACAAGACCACCAGTTTCAAGAAGAAGGGCAAAGGGAAGAGGGGGAACTTCAAGAAGAACGGCAAGCAAGTTGCTGCTCAAGTGAAGAAGCCCAAGTCTGGACCTAAGCCTGAGACTAAGTGCTTCTACTACAAAGGGGCTGGTCACTGGAAGCGGAACCTCCCCAAGTATTTGGCGGATAAGAAGGATGGCAAAGTGAAAGGTATATTTGATATACATATTATTGATGTGTATCTTACTAATGCTCACAGTAGCGCCTGGGTATTTGATATTAGTTCTGTTGCTCATATTTGCAACTTGAAACATGGGCTACAGATTAAGCAAAGATTGGCTAAGGACGAGGTGACGATGCGCGTGGGAAATGGTTCCAAAGTTGATGTGATCGCGGTCGGCACGCTACCTCTACATCTACCTTCGGGGTTAGTTTTAGACCTGAATAATTGTTATTTGGTGCCAGCGTTGAGCATGAACATTATATCTGGATCTTGTTTGATGTGAGATGGTTATTCATTTAAATTAGAGAATAATGTTTGTTCTATTTATATGAGTAATATCTTTTATGGTCATGCACCCTTGATGAGTGGTCTATTTTTATTGAATCTCGATAGTGGTGAAACACATATTCATAGTATTGAAGCCAAAAGATATAAGTTTAATAATGATATATAGTGCAACTTATTTGTGGCACTGTCATTTAGGTCATATTGGTGTAAAGCGCATGAAGAAACTCCATGCTGATGGCTTTTGGAATCACTTGATGCTTGCGAACCATGCCTCATGGGCAAGATGACTAAGACTCCGTTCTCCAGAACAATGGAGCGAGCAACAGACTTATTGGAAATAATACATACTGATGTATGCGATCCGATGAGTGTTGATGCTCGTGGCGGGTATCGTTATTTTCTAACCTTCATAGATGATTTGAGCAGATATGGGTATGTCTACTTGATGAAACATAAGTCTGAAACATTTGAAAAGTTTAAAGAATTTTAGAGTGAAGTGGAAAATCATCGTAACAATAAAATTAAGTCTTTATGATCTGATCGTGGAGGTGAATATTTGAGTTGTGAGTTTGGTCTTCATTTGAAACAATGCAGAATAGTTTCGCAACTCATGCCACTTGGAACACCATAGCGTAATGGTGTGTCCGAACGTCGTAACCCCACTTTATTAGATATGGTGTGATCTATGTGTCTCTTACTGATTTATCGCTATCATTTTGGGGTTATGCTTTAGAGACGGCTGCACTCACGTTAAATAGGGCACCATCGAAATCCGTTGAGATGACACCATATGAACTGTCGTTTGGCAAGAAACCCAAGTTGTTGTTTCTTAAAGTTTGGGGCTGCGATTCTTATGTGAAAAAGCTTCAACCTGATAAGCTCATACCCAAATCGGAGAAATGTGTCTTCATTGGATACCCAAAGGAGACTGTTGGGCACACCTTCTATCACAGACCCGAAGGCAAGATATTCTTTTCTAAGAATGGATCCTTTCTGGAGAAGGAGTTTCTCTTGAAAGAAGTGAGTGGGAGGAAAGTAGAACTTGATGAGGTAACTGTACCTTCTCCCTTATTGGAAAGTAGTTCATCACAGAAATCAGTTCCAATGATTCCTACACCAATTAGTGAGGGTGTTAATGATGATGATCATGAAACGTCTGATCAAGTTACTACTGAACCTCGTAGGTCAACCAGAGCAAGATCCGCACCAGAGTGGTACGGTAATCATGTTCTAGAGGTCATGTTACTTGACCATGACGGACCTACGAACTATGAGGAAGCGATGATGACTCCAGATTCCGCAAAATGGCTTGAGGCCATGAAATCTGAGATGGGATTCATGTATGAGAACAAAGTGTGGACTTTGGTTGACTTGCCCAATGATCAGCAAACCATAGAGAATAAATGGATCTTTAAGAAGAAGACGGACGCTGACGGTAATTTATTGTCTACAAAGCTCGACTTGTTGCGAAAGGTTTTCGACAAGTTCGAGGAGTTGACTATGATGAGACCTTCTCACCCGTAGCGATGCTTAAGTCTATCTGAATCATGTTAGCAATTGCCGCATTTTATGATTATGAAATTTGGCAAATGGATGTAAAAACCGCATTCCTTAATGGATATCTCAAAGAAGAGTTGTATATGATCCAACCAGAAGGTTTTGTCGATCCAAAAGGTGCTAACAAAGTGTGCAAGTTCCAGCGATCCATTTATGGACTGGTGCAAGCCTCTCGAAGTTGGAATATACGCTTTGATAGTGTGATCAAAGCATATGGTTTTATACAGACTTTTGGAGAAGCCTATACTTACAAGAAAGTGAGTGGGAGCTCCGTAGCATTTCTGATGTTATATGTGGATGACATATTATTGATCGGAAATGATACTGAATTTCTGAATAGCATAAAAGGATACTTGAATAAGAATTTTTCAATGAAAGACCTCGGTGAAGCTGCTTATATATTGGGCATCAAGATCTATAGAGATAGATCTAGACGCTTAATTGGACTTTCACAAAGCACATACCTTGATAAAGTTTTGAAGAAGTTCAAAATGGACCAGTCAAAGAAAGGGTTCTTTCCTGTGTTACAAGGTGTGAAGTTGAGTCAGACTCAATGCCCGACCACTGCAGAAGATAGAGAGAAAATGAAAGTCATTCCCTATGCCTCAGCCATAGGTTCTATCATGTATGCAATGCTGTGTACCAGACCTGATGTGTGCCTTGCTATTAGTTTAGCAGGGAGGTACCAAAGTAATCCAGGAGTGGATCACTGGACAACGGTCAAGAACATCCTAAAATACCTGAAAAGGACTAAGGATATGTTTCTCATTTATGGAGGTGACAAAGAGCTCGTCGTAAACGGTTACGTCGATGCAAACTTTGACACCGATCCGTATGACTCTAAGTCACAAACCGGATAGATATTTTTATTGAATGGTTGAGTTGTCAGTTGGTGCAGTTCTAAGTAGAGCGTCGTGGCGGGATCTACGTGTGAAGCGAAATACATAAATGCTTCGAAAGCAACAAATGAAGGAGTCTGGATGAAGGAGTTCATATCCGATCTAGGTGTAATACCTAGTGCATCGGGTCCAATGAAAATCTTTTGTGACAATACTGGTGCAATTGCCTTGGCAAACAAATCCAGATTTCACAAGAGAACCAAGCACATCAAAAGATGCTTCAATTCCATCCGCGATCAAGTCAAGGAGGGAGACATATAGATTTGCAAGATACATATGGATCTGAATGTTGCAGACCCGTTGACTAAGCCTCTCTCACGAGCAAAACATGATCAGCACCAACACTCCATGGGTGCTAGAATCATTACTATGTAATCTAGATTATTGACTCTAGTGCAAGTGGGAGACTGAAGGAAATATTCCCTAGAGGCAATAATAAATTTGTTGTTTATATTTCCTTATATCATGATAAATGTTTATTATTCATGCTAGTATTGTATTAACCGGAAACTTAGTACATGTGTGAATACATAGACAAACAGAGTGTCCCTAGTATGCCTCTACTTGACTAGCTCATTAATCAAAGATGGTTAAGTTTCCTTGCTATAGACATGTGTTGTCATTTGATGAACGTAATCACATCATTAGAGAATGATGTGATGGACAAGAACCATCCGTTAGCTTAGCATAATGACTGTTTAGTTTTTCTGCTATTGCTTTATTCATGACTTATACATATTCCTCAGACTATGAGATTATGCAACTCCCGAATACCGGGGGAACACCTTGTGTGCTATCAAACGTCACAACATAACTGGGTGATTATAAAGATGCTCTACAGGTGTCTCCAATGGTGTTTGTTGAGTTGGCATAGATCATGTAACACCCACAATGCGGATATATCTCCCACGTGTCGGGGCATGACTTAGAGGCATAGCCGCATGGTAGGCTTGTCGCAAGAGGGGTAATCTTCACACATCCCATGTACTGAATAAGAAAGGGATAAAGAGTTGGCTTACAGTCGCCACTTCACACAATACATAAATAATTCATACAACATCCAAAATTCAAACAAAGGTCCAACTACGGAACCAAAATAAAGGAAGACAACCCCAAATGCTAGATCCCCGATCGTCCCAACTGGGCTCCACTACTGATCAACAGGAAACGAGACAACACAACGAACAAGATCTTCCTTGAGCTCCCACTTGAGCTCGGTTGCGTCATCTGCACTGGTATCATCGGCACCTGCAACTGTTTGGAAGTATCTGTGAGTCACGAGGACTCAACAATCTCACACCCACGAGATCAAGACTATTTAAGCTTATGGGTAGGAAAGGGGTAATGAGGTGGAGTTGCAGCAAGCACTAAGCATACATGATGGCTAACATACACAAATAAGAGCGAGAAGAGAAGCAACACAACGGTCGAGAAGCTAGAAGTGATCAAGAAGTGATCCTGAAACTACTTACGTTCAAGCATAACACAAGAACCGTGTTCACTTCCCGGACTCCGCCGAAAAGAGACCATCACGGCTACACACATGGTTGATGCATTTTAATTAAGTCAAGTGTCAAGTTGTCTACAACTGGACATTAACAAATTCCCATCTGCCACATAACCGCGGGCACGGCTTTCAAAAGTTTATACCCTGCAGGGGTGTCCCAACTTAGCCCATCACAAGCTCTCACGGTCAAAGAAGGATATTCCTTCTCCCAAGAAGACCCGACCAGTCTCGGAATCCCGGTTACAATACATTTCGACAATGGTAAAACAAGACCAGCAAAGCCGCCTGATGTGCCGACAATCCCGATAGGAGCTGCACATATCTCATTCTCAAGGCAACACCGGATAGGTCAAGCTACGAGTAAAACCAGCCCTCAAGTTGCCCCGAGGTGGCCCCGCAGGTTGCCCGGTTCGGACCAACACTTAGAGAAGCACTTGCCCGGGGTGGTTAAAATAAAGATGACCCTCGGGAGCGCGACTCCCAAGGGAAAAGTATAGGTGGTGGTGAGGGAAATGGTAAAACCAAGGTTGGGCCTTGCTGGAGGAGTATTATTCAAAGAGAACTGTCAAGGGATTCCCATAACTCCCAACTGCATAAGGAATGCAAAATCAAGGAACATAACACTGGTATGACGGAAACTAAGGCGGCAAGAGTGGAACAAAACACCAGGCATAAGGCCGAGCCTTCCACCCTTTACCAAGTATATAGATGCATTAATTAAATAAGATATATTGTGATATCCCAAAAAATCCATGTTCCAACATGGAACAAACTTCAACTTCACCTGCAACTAACAACGCTATAAGAGGGGCTGAGCAAAAGCGGTAACTTAGCCAAGCAACGGTTTGCTAGGAAGGTGGGTTAGAGGCTTGACATGGCAATATGGGAGGCATGATATAACAAGTGGTAGGTAGCGCAGCATAGCGATAGAACGAATAACTAGCAAGCAAAGATAGAAGTGATTTCGAGGGTATGGTCATCTTGCCTGAGATCCCGCAAGGAAGAAGAACGAGTCCATGAAGAAGACAAACAGACGTAGACGAACGAATCCTCACAACTCCGGAACGAAACCGAAGCTAACGAGAGAAGCAACCCGAAAAGAAGCAAACAACATAGTAAACACCCATCACATAAACATGGCATGATGCACAACCAAGTATGATGCATGTCCGGTTTAAAGAGGCATGGCATGGCAAAGTGCACAAACAATACTACAAATTAAGTGGAGCTCAATATGCAACGAGTTGCATATTGACGGAACATCACATGACTTATTTAGTTCTCTCCCGTTTATGTACTCAACAATATTAAATGTTGGTTAGCATGGAAAGAGGTGAAGCATATGAAAAACTACCTATCTAGACAAGTTTAAATGAGGCCGGAACAACAAACAACAATTCCGGTAAATCCTAATGTGCAAATTATGGATTTGGTACTGTTCTGCCCTAAACCATATTTTAGAGTTGTTAAACATGCAAAGTAATGCCACCATGTTAAACTAGGCATTTTTCTACCCCAACTACATATAAAGTTTATTAAGTTTGGAGCTACGATTATTTAGTTATGAAATAAATCATTTTAGCATGGCATTTAAGCAAATTAATGCAAACAACAATTTAAACATTTTAAACAAGGTTGAAAATGACATTTTATGAAACTAGATGAAAAACTAAGCATTTTACATATTTAAAACATTTTAAACCGATGCACGGTTAGTGAGATATCATATGCATGACATGGAGGGTTAAACTGTAAATATGCAGTTTTTGGGATAAATGGAAAAATTCGTAGGGCACGAAAAAAATATGCATGGGCCGAATCTGGCTGGCCCAGCAGTGCATAGGGGAGGGGCTGCTCACCAGGCCTCATGGGCCGATTCGGTGGGAAGGCTGGACGCAGGCTGGTGATGTCTAATACACAACCTTCTTCTTGTAGACGTTGTTGGGCCTCCAAGTGCAGAGGTTTGTAGGACAGTAGCAAATTTCCCTCCAGTGGATGACCTAAGGTTTATCAATCCGTAGGAGGCATAGGATGAAGATGGTCTCTCTCGAGCAACCCTCCAACCAAATAACAAAGAGTCTCTTGGGTCCCCAACACACCCAATACAATGGTAAATTGTATAGGTGCACTAGTTCGGCGAAGAGATGGTGATACAAGTGGTATATGGATAGTAGATATGTGTATTTGTAATCTGAAAATATAAAAAACAGCAAGGTAACTAATGATAAAAGTGAGCGTAAACGGTATTGCAATGCTAGGAAACAAGGCCTAGGGTTCATACTTTCACTAGTGCAAGTCCTCTCAACAATAATAACATAATTGGATCATATAACTATCCCTCAACATGCAACAAAGAGTCACTCCAAAGTCACTAATAGCAGAGAACAAACAAACAGATTATGGTAGGGTACGAAACCACCTCAAAGTTATTCTTTCCAATCAATCCGCTGGGCTATTCCTATAAGTGTCACAAACAGCCTTAGAGTTCGTACTAGAATAACACCTTAAGACACAAATCAACCAAAACCCTAATGTCACCTAGATACTCCAATGTCACCTCAAGTATCCGTGGGTATGATTATACGATATGCATCACACAATCTCAGATTCATCTATTCAACCAACACATAGAACCTCAAAGAGTGCCCCAAAGTTTCTACCGGAGAATCACGACGAAAACGTGTGCCAACCCCTATGCATAGGTTCATGGGGGAACCCGCAAGTTGATCACCAAAACATACATCAAGTGAATCACGTGGTATCCCATTATCACCACAGATACGCACAGCAAGACATACATCCAGTGTTCTCAAATCTTTAAAGACTCAATCCGATAAGATAACTTCAAAGGGGAAACTCGATCCATTACAAGAGAGTAGAGGGGGAGGAGAAACATAAGATCCAACTATAATAGCAAAGCTCGCGATACATCAAGATCGTGCCATATCAAGAACACGAGAGAGAGATCAAACACATAGCTACTGGTACATACCCTCAGCCCCGAGGGAGAACTACTCCCTCCTCGTGATGGAGAGCACCAGGATGATGAAGATAGCCACCGGAGAGGGATTCCCCCTTTGGCAGGGTGCCAGAAAGGGTCTAGATTGGCTTTCGGTGGCTACGGAGGCTTTTGGCGGCGGAACTCCCGATCTATTATGCTCCCCGATCGTTTTAGGGTATATGGAGATATATAGGCAGAAGAAGTACGTCAGGGGAGCCACGAGGGGACCACGAGGGTGGAGGGCACGCCCAGGGGGGTGGGCGCGCCCCCTACCTCGTGGCTTCCTCGTTGCTTCCCTTACGTGCACTCCAAGTCTCCCGGGTTGCTTTCCTTCCAAAAATAAGTTCCGTGAAGTTTCAGGTCAATTGGACTCCGTTTGATTTTCCTTTTCTGCGATACTCTAAAACAAGGAAAAAACAGAAACTGGCACTGGGCTCTGGGTTAATAGGTTAGTCCCAAAAATAATATAAAAGAGCATATAAATGCATATAAAACATCCAAGGTTGATAATATAATAGCATGGAACAATAAAAAATTATAGATACGTTGGAGACGTATCAACATCCCCAAGCTTAATTCCTGCTCGTCCTCGAGTAGTAAATGATTAAAACAGAATTTTTGATGTGGAATGCTACCTAACATATTTCTCTAAGTAATTATCTTCATTTTGGCATGAATGTTCAGATCCATAAGATTCAAGACAAAATTTTAATATTGACATAAAAATAATAATACTTCAAGCATACTGTAACACCATCGATGCGGCTATATCTCCCACGTGTCGAAGCACGACTTAGAGGCATCACCGCATTGAAAGCAATGTCGCAAGTGAGGTAATCTTCACACAACCCATGTAATACATAAGGGAAAGAGATACATAGTTGGCTTACAATCGCCACTTCACACAATACATGAATAAAGCATTACATCATCCAAATACAATCAAGGTCCGACTACGGAACCAAAATAAAAGAAGAACCCCAAATGCGACACGGTCCCCGGTCGACCCCAACTGGGCTCCACTACTGATCAACTAGAACGGAACAACACGAAGGACAAGGTCTTCCTCGAGCTCCTCCTGAGCTTGGTTGCGTCATCTGCGCGGACTCATCGGCACCTGCAAACTGGTTTTAGGAGTATCTGTGAGCCACAGGGACTCAGCAATCTCGCACCCTCGCGATCAAGACTATTTAAGCTTATGGGTAAGGTAAAGGTATGAGGTGGAGCTGCAGCGAGCGACTAGCATATATGGTGGCTAACATACGCAAATGAGAGCGAAAAGAGAGGGCAAAAGCATGGTCGAGAAACTATGATCAAGAAGTGATCCTATAACAACCTACGTCAAGCATAACTCCAACACCGTGTTCACTTCCCGGACTCCGCCGGGAAGAGACCATCACGGTTACACACGCGGTTGATGTATTTTAATTAAGATCAACTTCAGGTTTTCTACAACCGGACATTAACAAATTCCCATCTGCCCATAACCGTGGGCACGGCTTTCGAAAGTTCAAATCCCTGCAGGGGTGTCCCAACTTAGCCCATGACAAGCTCTCACGGTCAACGAAGGAATAGACCTCCTCCCGAGACATTCCGATCAGACTCGGTATCCCGGTACTCCAAGACGTCCTCGACAATGGTAAAACAAGTCCAGCAAGACCGCCTGATGCGCCGACATCCTGATAGGAGCTGCACATATCTCGTTCTTAGGGCAACACCGGATGAGCGCTCCGTACAACTAAAACCAGCCCTCAAGTTTCCCCAAGGTGGCGCTGCAAAGGACTCTAGTTCGGACCAACACTTAGACAAGCACTGGCCCGGGGGGAGGGGTGGTTAAAATAAAGATGACCCTCGGGATGCGTGACTCCCAAGGGAAAAAGGCTAGGTGGCGAATGGTAAAACCAAGGTTGGGCCTTGCTGGAGGAGTTTTATTCAAGGCGAACTATCAAGGGGTTCCTATTATAACCCAACCGCGTAAGGAACGCAAAATCCGGGAACATAACACCGATATGACGGAAACTAGGGCGGCAAGAGTGGAACAAATCACCAGGCATAAGGCCGAGCCTTCCACCCTTTACCAAGTGTATAGATGCATTAATTAAATAAGATATATTGTGATATCCCAAAGAGTAAACATGTTCCCACAAGGAACAACATCTCCATGTTCCAATAAGGAACAAAACTTCAATCTTCACCTGCAACTAACAACACTATAAGAGGGGCTGAGCAAAGCGGTAACATAGCCAAACAACGGTTTGCTAGGACAAGGTGGGTTAGAGGCTTGGTTCAACAATATGGGAGGCATGATAAGCAAGTGGTAGGTATCGCATCATAGGCATAGCAAAAGAGCGAGCAACTAAGCAGGCAAAGATAGAAGTGATTTCGAGGGTATGGTCATCTTGCCTGAAATCCCGCAAGGAAGAAGAACGAGTCCATGAAGAAGACAAACGGACGTAGACGAACGGGTCCTCACAAACGCTACGTTACCGGAACCAACCCGAAGAAGCAAACACCGGAAAGAAGCACACAATATAGTAAACAACCAACACAAGAACATGGTATGATATGCGGGATGCGGTATGCGATGCATATGCATGATTGGACAAGGAATGCATGAACCTGGCCTCAACTTGGAAATCCAAGAGCGCCGCTGGAAAGGTGAGGTGATTTCGGTTGAAGTCGATATAAAGATCACCGGAATCGGAGTTACGGTTTGGAAATGGCAAGTAATTCAAATATGGCACCGGTCTGCGATATACAGCAAGTAGCCATCTAAATGCAACAAGTTAAACATGCTACAGCACTCAAACATGGCAACAAAATACATGGCAGGGATCCATTCAAGATGCTTAACAAAAGATGAACACTGAGCTACAGCCAATTCATCCATTAACAGGTTCAAACAAGCATGGCAAAAATGCATTTGGCAAACAGATCTCATACTTAGTGAAATTAACACTTGTCTGGAATTTCAGATCCGATAGCACTCTTCGGAGCAACAAAACTACATGCTACAGGACCTGAACATGGCAAAGTAAAGCATGGAATGAAGCTACTCAAAGAGCTTAACAAAAGTCCCTTAGTGACCTTGAGCCAAAAGGGATCATAACATACATTTGCAAGCATGTGAACATGGCAAAAACATAATCAGTTCTCAGACTTAGTGAAAACTGGAGCATGCTGAAACAGATATCAAGTAGGCATGTTTACGAGCTCGATGCACTCACTATAGAGCAAGTCATGACAAGCTAAGCATACACCCATAAAGAATACACAAAATAAAAGCTAGAAATGGCAAGAACAATAACATAGCATGCACGGATCAACTACAACATCCTCGGCAAAATCGCTAACAAGTAGACAATCTGCCCAGATTCACGAAATGACAAAAGTAGAGCTCGATTGACTCAAGTTAGGGTGCTCCATAATTGCAAACAAAGACATGGATGGATAGAGCACTACAATATTAACAAAACATCCTTACTGATCATCCTCAAAAGAGGCACGGATCACTAGGAAACAACATGAACATATGACCATATGAGATAAACAACTCAAGGACTTAGTGGAAATGCTAAGTCCCTGAAATCAGCATTACCAAGTGCCTCACTTTGCAAGATTGTGATAGTCACCACACACATCACAAAAATACATGGGTTGCACCTCTGAAAAGATGGCAAAACCCTTAAAAAAACATAAGTAGAGCTCATGGGCATATCATGCACACAATAATCATGGCAAAAATGACAAATATCTAAATGGAGTAGCAGATCTGACAATTATCTCAAATAGCACTCTTCTAACAGCATTTTGGGCATCAAGATGAACTCAAATGAAAATGATGCAATGAGATGAAATGATGTACTCTCTGAGACGAACATTTTGATGTGCTATATGCATGAATCGGAGCTATGGATGCAAAGTTACGATGGGACGAACATGTGCACATGAATCTGGGAATTCAGGGACTTAGTGAAATCTCGAGGGGAAAAAGTCAACCTCTCATATCCGGATCGGGGCGGCGCGCGAACGGATGCGGTGCCGGGCCTTCGCTGGAGAAGAAGGCGGGGAGGACGCCGGCGAGACGGCGGCTGGCTCGAGATCGCCGGATCCGGTCCGGCCCGACCGGATCCGCGACGAGCGGCGGTGGGGGCGCCCCATGGCGGCGGCGGAGGCGGGCCAAGGTGGCCGGAGCAGCGGCGAGGTGCGGGCCGCCGGCGATGGCGGTGGCGGCGTCGGGCGGCGCTCGCCGGTGAGGAAGGCGGCTGAACGAGACTCGGGCGGCGCGAGGCGATGGGCTCGGGGGGCCCGAACTGGGCCACGTCGGGCCGGCGGCGGTGCCACGTGGAGGCTCCGGATTGGACGCGGGCGGGCTACGGACATGTCCGGCGCGAGAGCGGACGTGTCCGTTGGCGCAAGAAGGTGGGATCTAGGGTTTCGTCCGTGAAAATGGACGGGGAGGGCATATTTATAGGTAGAGGGAGCTAGGAGAGTCCAAATGAGGTGCGGTTTGTGGCCACGCGATCGTGATCGAACGACCGAGACGATGGAACAGGTTTAGGTGGGTGTTGGGCCAAATTGGAAGGGCGTTGGGCTGCAACACACACGGGGCCTTTTCGGTCCCTCGGTTAACCGTTGGAGCATCAAACGAAGTCCAATTGGTACGAAACTTGACAGGCAGTCTACCGGTAGTAAACCAAGGCCACATGACAAGTCTCGGTCCAATCCAGAAATGTTTAATACCCGCACACGAAAGAAAGGTAGAAATGACCATCAGAGGAGAACGGAGCGCCGGAATGCAAAACGGACAACGGGGAAAATGCTCGGATGCATGAGACAAACATGTATGCAAATGAAATGCACATGATGACATGATATGCAATGCATGACACGCAAGCAATGACAAGGCAACAACGTCGACTAACTGGAGGACAGCTGGCACATCGGTCACGGGGCGTTACAACACTCCACCACTACGAGAGGATCTCGTCCCGAGATCTAGAATGGCACCGGAGGGACAACGAAAGAGAAAGAGAAGAGGTAAAACTAAGTTGCTTCCTTGGCAAACGAGTGAAACCACGAACCTTGAAGAGGTTAAGCGAATACGAGAAAAGAATACAACGGAGATGAACAAAATTGAAAACACACCGATAGAAAGGAGGAACAAAGAAGAACAAATTCGTATAGCGCTCCAGTTGGAAAGAGATGCAAGACTTGATAAGATGAAAAGAACTTGAACAAAAGGGCACAACACTCCGGTTAAAAGGATAGGCATGAAAATAACATGATCTCGACAAAGCGAGAAGATGGGTTGAGGAGAACAACATCACAATGCCTTCGGAACGGAGGAATAGAAGATAGATAATTGAAATAGGAGAAATGAGGAGAAAATGCCAACTTCTGCCAAAAAGAGCTTGAGAAGGAATCCTTAGGAGAAGGGTCGAACGGATTTGTTGGAAAAACCACCAACGAAAAGAATAAGGTTGATATGGTCTTATGGAATACATCTCAGATTATGAGGTGACAACCTGCCACTCACGGGAAGAAGAATTGAATTGATATGGACAAAGGAGACGAGAAAGTATATCACCGGGAGGATAAATGAAGAACTTGGGTCATTTATAGACACCATAGATAGCAACAATCCTTAGGGAAGACTTTAGGTGAAACATAACCCAAGATAATTCCAACGAAAAGGTTGATGAATTTAAAATACCTAATTCTTGATAATATGTGAATCATGAAACATGAACTCAAATTATCAAGAATGACATAATACCACCTCCGATAATATGGTAGAAAGAATTTGCACTCTGGATTGCAATATGAAGAAAGCTTGAGTTCCTCTGAACAGAATCTTGATGAACACTTCGAAAAGAAATTAAATCCTTGATGAACCATCATGTAGAACCTTCATGAAGAACTCTGGTAAACAAAAGATAACAAAAAGAGAGAAGTTGAAAACACAAGGTGAAACCTTGTAATGATTTAGATGGATCTCCGTGATAATTAGAGCTTGGAACTCCGGGAAAGAAAGATCAGCACTTGAAACCAAGAATAAGTATGATGAACCACTCCGTAATAAGGAATTGAATCAACTCGATGAAACAAGAATAAGAATTACATTATGCTTATCCTTCACCAATTCAAATTGATGACAACCAATGGAATTGGCATACTACTTATTCTCGTAGAAAGGATTAAGATAGATAATGCGCAAACTTGAAGAGGCCTTCGATGATCCACCGGTAGGATTTGAAAGAACGGAAGTATGATAACGTAAGAAGAGGAATCTTGAACAAACCACCGTAAGAATTGAAAATGAATGAAGAAAAGATAAAGAAACACCGGAAATCTTGAAGAGAACGGACCAAGATTGAGAGGAAAAAAAATCTTCTTCGGTCTTGAAATGTTGAGCATGACGACGAGAAAACACCACCGAGAATTTTTGAGATACTCCCGAATGAAAATTAGAAAGGTTGAGCCAACGATGGAAAAAATGTGAAAGATCTTGGAGAAAGACATTTGACTGATGATAAAACATACTTACGTCAAACTTCGAAAGGAAATTTTTGAGGATAGCTCCGGGAGAATTAGAAGAGTCAGGTAAGATCCTGGGAAAAGACCTGTGGGTTAGGGCCCACTGAAAATAAACACCATTGAAATGATTAATTGAAAAGAGATATTGCACCGGTAGAATTAAAAGACTTGGATGAGGGAACATCCTCGAAAGAGCTTGAAATAAAGCAGAGTGGAAACATGAATCTTGGAGATATCTTCAGCACTCCGGAACAAATGAATAGCGAGAAGTAAATTATTAAGAGGTGCACTGGTATGAGAAAACATTGAAAGGAGGAAAGGACATGATCAACAAAGCTTGACTTGAAACCACCGGAGATGAAAAGAATGAAGAATGATGAACTTGTAGAGCATCTTCATGAGAAACACCGGGTAAAAACATGAAGGAAAAAAGAATGGAGAGACTTCCATCAATAAAATGGATAGTGATTAAGAAATCTGAGTCCTTGAAGAAACAAGGGTGGGAGGGCGGGAAAAACAAAAACAACTTGGAACGGATGAAGCAAACACCATTGAGAAGAACTGATAATTGATCTTACGGAAGTTGAAATGATCGGATCCACTTGAAGAGAAACACACCGGTTGAGAAAAAGATTGACATGACAATATCGATTATCAGGAAGGATTAGTATTCACATAGGAATATGAAAACACCATTTGGGGAAGGTATGGAATCAACACTTGACATTGAAGCAACTCGACTTCCACAACTCAAAACAAAACAAAGGATTGGCTTGCAGAATAGGCCGGAACAAACATATGATAGAGATTTCGTCCGAAGTTTTCGTGGTGGGGCCTACACGGGCTCGATCGTACAACACCATCATGTACAAGGCAGTGCACATGACATACGAAGCGTCACCGAGTTGGCATAGCCAAGGACTCTTTAAGACACAACGAGACCACTGTAAAACTGACCGTGAATAGGCGGACCACTAGAAGTCGAACCCCAATTTCGTATCATACATCTGTCGGAAAGATATCCTAAGAGGTACTTGAATTCCCACTTATAAACTCCCGAAATTTTCCCGGTTATGCAATCAGGTGTTGGGGATACAAGGGAAGCATAATATCTCACCCAAAACTAGCAAATCCTACATCCAACTGTATCCATCCTTCAACACATAACCAAGAAACCTTCAGAAATCGTCTACCTCAACCTTCGAAAAGCATCCGTTATACAAGTTATGGCGATACTCCCGAACTCCCGCCCCAGTACTGGGTGGCGTCGAGGTTATCTCACCAACGAACTGCCTAAAAGAGATTTTCGATGTCGGCGTACTAGACTCAGGTATTCCAGAACTGCAACGATAAAATTGTGACGACAACACCTCGGAGCTCAACTCCCTGGGACACTTCCACAAAACCCCTGACAGGAGGCACCAAGACAATGTTCTCGTCACAAAACCATCGGAACGATTCCAAGATACCCGCGTGATCCTAAATTTTTTTTAGTGAAATTTGAGAAGAGAAGAGTCAAAACTCTACGTTAGGATGCCTCACTAGAGCAACGAAGGGACTGAGGAGTAAAAAGAATTCCTAAACTCTCTGATATATAATTCCTAAATGACTCAAAACATTTTTTCTAGACTCAACAACGGCTGCTAAAGACGATCAAGCAATGGGGCTCCTAAGGTTGGGGAAGGCTCTGATTACCAACTTGTAACACCCTCGATGCGGCTATATCTCCCACGTGTCGAAGCACGACTTAGAGGCATAACCGCATTGAAAGCAATGTCGCAAGTGAGGTAATCTTCACGCAACCCATGTAATACATAAGGGAAAGAGATACATAGTTGGCTTACAATCGCCACTTCACACAATACATGAATAAAGCATTACATCATCCAAATACAATCAAGGTCCGACTACGGAACCAAAATAAAAGAAGAACCCCAAATGCGACACGGTCCCCGATCGACCCCAACTGGGCTCCACTACTGATCAACTAGAACGGAACAACACGAAGGACAAGGTCTTCCTCGAGCTCCTCCTGAGCTTGGTTGCGTCATCTGCGCGGACTCATCGGCACCTGCAAACTGGTTTTAGGAGTATCTGTGAGCCACCGGGACTCAGCAATCTCGAACCCTCGCGATCAAGACTATTTAAGCTTATGGGTAAGGTAAAGGTATGAGGTGGAGCTGCAGCGAGCGACTAGCATATATGGTGGCTAACATACGCAAATGAGAGCGAGAAGAGAAGGCAAAAGCACGGTCAAGAAACTATGATCAAGAAGTGATCCTATAACAACCTACGTCAAGCATAACTCCAACACCGTGTTCACTTCCCGGACTCCGCCGGAAAGAGACCATCACGGTTACACACGCGGTTGATGTATTTTAATTAAGATCAACTTTAGGTTTTCTACAACCGGACATTAACAAATTCCCATCTGCCCATAACCGCGGGCACGGCTTTCGAAAGTTCAAATCCCTGCAGGGGTGTCCCAACTTAGCCCATGACAAGCTCTCACGGTCAACGAAGGAATAGACCTCCTCCCGAGACATTCCGATCAGACTCGGTATCCCGGTACTCCAAGACATCCTCGACAATGGTAAAACAAGTCTAGCAAGACCGCCCGATGCGCCGACATCCTGATAGGAGCGGCACATATCTCGTTCTTAGGGCAACACCGGATGAGCGCTCCGTACAACTAAAACCAGCCCTCAAGTTTCCCCAAGGTGGCGCTGCAAAGGACTCTTGTTCGGACCAACACTTAGACAAGCACTGGCCCGGGGGGGGGGGGGGGTTAAAATAAAGATGACCCTCGGGATGCGCGACTCCCAAGGGAAAAAGGCTAGGTGGCGAATGGTAAAACCAAGGTTGGGCCTTGCTGGAGGAGTTTTATTCAAGGCAGACTATCAAGGGGTTCCCATTACAACCCAACCGCGTAAGGAACGCAAAATCCGGGAACATAACACCGATATGACGGAAACTAGGGCGACAAGAGTGGAACAAATCACCAGGCATAAGGCCGAGCCTTCCACCCTTTACCAAGTGTATAGATGCATTAATTAAATAAGATATATTGTGATATCCCAACAAGTAAACATGTTCCCACAAGGAACAACATCTCCATGTTCCAATAAGGAACAAAACTTCAATCTTCACCTGCAACTAACAACGCTATAAGAGGGGCTGAGCAAAGCGGTAACATAGCCAAACAACGGTTTGCTAGGACAAGGTGGGTTAGAGGCTTGGTTCAACAATATGGGAGGCATGATAAGCAAGTGGTAGGTATCACAGCATAGGCATAGCAAAAGAGCGAGCAACTAAGCAAGCAAAGATAGAAGTGATTTCGAGGGTATGGTCATCTTGCCTGAAATCGCGCAAGGAAGAAGAACGAGTCCATGAAGAAGACAAACGGACATAGACGAATGGGTCCTCACAAATGCGATGTTACCGGAAACAACCCGAAGAAGCAAACACCGGAAAGAAGCACACAACATAGTAAACAACCAACACAAGAACATGGTATGATATGCGGGATGCGGTATGCGATGCATATGCATGATTGGACAAGGAATGCATGAACCTATCCTCAACTTGGAAATCCAAGAGCACCGTTGGAAAGGTGAGGTGATTTCGGTTGAAGTCGATATAAAGATCACCGGAATCGGAGTTACGGTTTGGAAATGGCAAGCAATTCAAATATGGCACCGGTCTGCGATATACAGCAAGTAGCCATCTAAATGCAACAAGTTAAACATGCTACAGCACTCAAACATGGCAACAAAATACATGGCAGGGATCCATTCAAGATGCTTAACAAAAGATGAACACTGAGCTACAGCCAATTCATCCATTAACAGGTTCAAACAAGCATGACAAAAATGCATTTGGCAAACAGATCTCAGACTTAGTGAAATTAACACTTGTCTGGAATTTCAGATCCGATAGCATTCTTCGGAGCAACAAAACTACATGCTACAGGGCCTGAACATGGCAAAGTAAAGCATGGCATGAAGCTACTCAAAGAGCTTAACAAAAGTCCCTTAGTGACCTTGAGCCAAAAGGGATCAGAACATACATTTGCAAGCATGTGAACATGGCAAAAACATAATCAGTTCTCAGACTTAGTGAAAACTGGAGCATGCTGAAACAGATATCAAGTAGGCATGTTTACAAGCTCGATGCACTCACTACAGAGTAAGTCATGACAAGCTAAGCATACACCCATCAAGAATACAAAAAAATACAAGCTAGAAATGGCAAGAACAATAACATAGCATGCACGGATCAACTACAACATCCTCGGCAAAATCGCTAACAAGTAGACAATCTGCCCAGATTCACGAAATGACAAAAGTAGAGCTCGATTGACTCAAGCTAGGGTGCTCCATAATTTCAAACAAAGACATGGATGGATAGAGCACTACAATATTAACAAAACATCCTTACTGATCATCCTCAAAAGAGGCACGGATCACTAGGAAACAACATGAACATATGACCATATGAGATAAACAGCTCAAGGACTTAGTGGAAATGCTAAGTCCCTGAAATCAGCATTACCAAGTGCCTCACTTTGCAAGCTTGTGATAGTCACCACACACATCACAAAAATACATGGGTTGCACCTCTGGAAAGATGGCAAAACCCTTAACAAAACATAAGTAGAGCTCATGGGCATATCATGCACACAATAATCATGGCAAAAATGACAAATATCTAAATGGAGCAACAGATCTGACAATTATCTCAAGTAGAACTCTTCTAACAGCATTTTGGGCATCAAGATTAACTCAAATGAAAATTATGCAATGAGACGAAATGATGTACTCTCTGAGACGAACATTTTGATATGCTATATGCATGAATCGGAGCTATGGATGCAAAGTTACGATGCGACGAACATGAGCACATGAATCTGGGAATTTGGGGACTTAGTGAAATCTCGAGGAGAAAAAGTCAACCTCCCAGATCCGGATCGGGGCGGCGCACGAACCGATGCGGGGCCGGGCCTTTGCCGGAGAAGAAGGCGGGGAGGACGCCGGCGAGACGGCGGCTGGCTTGAGGTCGCCGGATCCGGTCCGGCCCGACCGGATCCGCAACGAGCGGCGGCGGGGGCGCCCCATGGCGGCGGCGGAGGCGGGCCAAGGTGGCCGGAGCAGCGGCGAGGTGCGGGCCGCCGGCGATGGCGGTGGCGGCGCCGGGCGGCGCTCGCCAGTGAGGAAGGCGGCTGAACGAGACTCGGGCGGCGCGAGGCGATGGGCTCGGGGGGGCCCGAACTGGGCCTCATCGGGCCGGCGGCGGCGGGCGGTGGTGCCACGTGGAGGCTCCGGATTGGACGCGGGCGGGGTGCGGACATGTCCGGTGCGGGAGCGGACGTGTCCGTCGGCGCGAGAAGGTGGGATCTAGGGTTTCGTCCGTGAAAATGGACGGGGAGGGCATATTTATAGGTAGAGGGAGCTAGGAGAGTCTAAATGAGGTGCGGTTTGCGGCCACGCGATCATGATCGAACGACCGAGATGATGGAACAGGTTTAGGTGGGTTTTGGGCCAAATTGGAAGGGTGTTGGGCTGCAACACACACGAGGCCTTTTCGGTCCCTCGGTTAACCGTTGGAGCATCAAACGAAGTCCAATTGGTACGAAACTTGACAGGCGGTCTACCGGTAGTAAACCAAGGCCGCATGACAAGTCTCGGTCCAATCCGGAAATGTTTAATACCCGCACACGAAAGAAAGGTAGAAATGACCATCAGAGGAGAACGGAGAGCCGGAATGCAAAACGGACAACGGGGAAAATGCTCGGATGCAAGAGACGAACATGTATGCACATGAAATGCACATGATGACATGATATGCAATGCATGACACGCAAGCAATGACAAGGCAACAACGTCGAATAACCGGAGGACAGCTGGCACATCGGTCACGGGGCGTTACACATACTAACTAAGCAATCATGTCTTCTCAAAATAACATGGCCAAAGAAAGCTATCCCTACAAAATCATTTAGTCTGGCTATGCTCTATCTTCACCACACAAAATATTTAAATCATGCACAACCCCGATGACAAGCCAAGCAATTGTTTCATACTTTTGATGTTCTCAAACCTTTTCAATCTTCACGCAATACATGAGCGTGAGCCATGGACATAGCACTATAGGTGGGATAGAATGGTGGTTGTGGAGAAGATAAAAAGGAGAAGATAGTCTCACATCAACTAGGCGTATCAACGGGCTATGGAGATGCCCATAAATAGATATCAATGTGAGTGAGTAGGGATTGCCATGCAACAGATGCACTAGAGCTATAAATGTATGAAAGCTCAACAAAAGAAACTAGTGGGTGTGCATCCAACTCGCTTGCTCACGAAGACCTAGGGCATTTTGAGGAAGCCCGTCATTGGAATATACAGGCCAAGTTCTGTAATGAAAGATTCCTACTGGTATATGAAAGTGACAACATAGGAGACTCTCTATCATGAAGATCATGGTGCTACTTTGAAGCACAAGTGTGGTAAAAGGATAGTAGCATTGCCCCTTCTCTCTTTTTCTCTCATTATTATTATTATTATTTTTTTATTTTTTTTATTTGTGCCTTCTCCCTTTTTTATGGCCTCTTTTTTTTTATTTGGGCTTCTTTGGCCTCTCTTTTTTCGTCCGGAGTCTCATTCCGACTTGTGGGGGAATCATAGCACCATCATCCTTTCCTCACTGGGACAATGCTCTAATAATGATGATCATCACACTTTTATTTTCTTACAACTCAAGAATTACAACTCGATAGTTAGAACAAGATATGACTCTATATGAATGCCTCCGGCGGTGTACCGGGATGTGCAATGACTCATGAGTGACATGTATGAAAGAATTTTGAACGGTGGCTTTGCCACAAATACGATGTCAACTACATGATCATGCAAAGCAATATGACAATGATGAAGCGTGTCATAACAAAGGGAACGGTGGAAAGTTGCATGGCAATATATCTCGGAATGGCTATGGAAATGCCATGATAGGTAGGTATGCTGGCTGTTTTGAGGAAGATATATGGTGGGTTTATGGTACTGGCGAAAGTTGCGCGGTACTAGAGAGGCTAGCAATGGTGGAAGGGTGAGAGTGCGTATAATCCATGGACTCAACATTAGTCATAAAGAACTCACATACTTATTGAAAAAATCTATTAGTTATCGAAACAAAGTACTACGCGCATGCTCCTAGGGGGATAGATTGGTAGGAAAAGACCATCGCTCGTCCCCGATCGCCACTCATAAGGAAGACAATTAATAAATAAATCATGCTCCGACTTCATCACATAACGGTTCACCATACGTGCATGCTACGGGAATCACAAACTTCAACACAAGTATTTCTCAAATTCACAACTACTCAACTAGCATGACTCTAATATTACCATCCTCATATCTCAAAACAATTATCAAGTATCAAACTTCTCTTAGTATTCAATGCACTCTATATGAAAGTTTTTATCATATCCCTCTTGGATGCCCATCATATTAGGACTAAATTCATAACCAAAGCAAATTACCATGCTGTTCTAAAGACTCTCAAAATGATATAAGTGAAGCATGAGAGTTCATTAATTTCTATAAAATAAAACCACCACCCTGCTATAAAAAGATATAAGTGAAGCACTAGAGCAAATGACAAACTACTCCGAAAGATATAAGTGAGTATCAAAGAGTAGTTGAATAATTATGCAACTATGTGAAGACTCTCTAACATTTAAGAATTTCAGATCTTGATACTTTATTCAAACAGCAAGCAAAACAAAATAAAATGACATCTAAGAATAGCAAACATCATGTGAAGAAGCAAAAACTTAGGATCAACCGACACTAACCGATAGTTGTTGAAGAAGAAAGGTGGGATGCCAACCGGGGCATCCACAAGCTTAGACGCTTGAGACTTCTTGAAATATTATCTTGGGGTGCCTTGGGCATCCCCAAGCTTGAGCTTTTGTGTCTTCTTAATTCCTCTCATATCACGGTCTCCCTAAATCTCAAAAGCTTCATCCACACAAAACTCAACAAGGACTCGTGAGATAAGTTAGTATAAACCATTGCAAAAACCTTATCATACTCTACTGTAGCAAATCACTAAAATTATTATTCAACGTTGCATACTAAATGCCTCTGCATATTTAATAGTCCTATCCTCAAATAGAATCATTAAAGAAGCAAACATATGCAAACAATGCAAACATAACAGCAATCCGCCTAAACAGGACAGTCTATAAAGAGTGCAGCAAGATCCATACTTCCCTAACTACAAAAATTATGAAAGAAAATTCCCACTGTAGTAAATTTATCAGATCTTAATATGCAAAAGGTTTAAACATTTTATCACATTCTGAATTTTCTAGGGAATTATTGCAACATCGGTAAACTTTCTGTTTTCAAACAGCAACATGTGGACTTCTAAAATAGGCATAGTAAAGACTATTAATGCCACTTTTATTGAAATAAAAGATGCAAAACATTGTACTAAATAACATAAAGCAAATCTTAACATAATAAATTGACGCTCCAAGCAAAACACATATCATGTGGTGAATAAAAATATAGCTCCAAGTAAAGTTACCGATGCACGAAGACGAAAGAGGGGATGCCTTCTGGTGCATCCCCAAGCTTAGGCTCTTAGCTATCCTTGAATATTACCTTGGGGTTCCTTGGGCATCCCCAAGCTTAGGATCTTGCCACTCCTTATTCCATAGTCCATCCAATCCTTACCCAAAACTTGAAAACTTCACAACACAAAACTTAACAGAAAACTCGTAAGCTCCGTTAGTATAAGAAAATAAATCACCACTTCAAGGTACTGTAATGAACTCATTATTTATTTATATTGGTGTTAAACCTACTGTATTCCAACTTCTCTATGGTTTATAAAATATTTTACTAGCCATAGATTCATCAAAATAAGTAAACAACACATCGAAAACAGAATCTGTCAAAAACTGAATAGTCTGTAGTAATCTGGATCAAACGTATACTTATGGAACTCATAAAATTCTAAAATAAATTGGTGGACCTGAGTAATTTGTCTATTAATCATATGCAAAAATAATTAACTAAATATCACTCTCAAATTAAAAATGGCAGCAATTTTTGTGAGTGCTAAAGTTTCTGTTTTTTACAGCATGATCAACAAGACTTTCCCCCAAGTCTTCCCAACGGTTCTACTTGGCACAAACACTAATTAAAACATAAAACCACATCTAAACATAGGCTAGATGAATTATTTATTACTAAACAGGATCAAAAAGCAAGGAACAATAAATAAAATTGGGTTGCCTCCCAACAAGCGCTATCGTTTAACGCCCCTAGCTAGGCATGATGATTTCAATGATGCTCACATAAAGGATAAGAATTGAAACATAAGGAGAGCATCATGAAGAATATGACTAGCACATTTAAGTCTAAACCTCTTCCTATGCATAGAGATTTTGTGAGCAAACAACTTATGGGAACAATAATCAACTAGCATAGGAAGGTAAAACAAGCATAACTTGAAAACTTTAAGCACATAGAGAGGAAACTTGATATTATTGCAATTCCTACAAGCATATATTCCTCCTCATAATAATTTTCAGTAGCATCATGAATGAATTTAACAATATAACCAGCACCTAAAGCATTCTTTTCATGATTTACAAGCATAGAAAATTTACTACTCTCCACACAAGCAAAATTCTTCTCATGAATAATAGTGGGAGCAAACTCAACAAAATAACTATCATGTGAGGCATAATCCAATTGAAAACTAAAATCATGATGACAAGTTTCATGGATATCATTATTCTTTATAGCATACAAGTATCACAATAATCATCATAGATAGGAGGCATGCTTACATCATAATAAATTTGCTCATCAAAACTTGGGGGACAAAAAATATCTTCTTCATCAAACATAGCTTCCCCAAGCTTGTGGCTTTGCATATCATTAGCATCATGGATATTCGAGGAATTCATACTAACAACATTGCAATCATGCTCATCATTCAAATATTTAGTGCCAAACATTTTATAGATTTCTTCTTGTAGCACTTGAGCACAATTATCCTTTCCATCATACTCACGAAAGATATTAAAAAGGTGAAGTGTATGAGAAAACTCAATTCCATTTTTTATAGTTTTATTTTATAAACTAATCTAGTGATAAAACAAGAAACTAAAAGACTCGATTTCAAGATCTAAAGATATACCTTCAAGCGCTAACCTCCCCGGCAACGGTGCCAGAAAAGAGCTTGATGTCTACTACACAACCTTCTTCTTGTAGACGTTGTTGGGCCTCCAAGTGCAGAGGTTTGTAGGACAGCAGCAAATATCCCTCAAGTGGATGACCTAAGGTTTATCAATCCATAGGAGTCATAGGATGAAGATGGTCTCTCTCGAGCAACCCTGCAACCAAATAACAAAGAGTCTCTTGTGTCCCCAACACACCCAATACAATGGTAAATTGTATAGGTGCACTAGTTCGGCGAAGAGATGGTGATACAAGTGGTATATGGATAGTAGTTATGGGTATTTGTAATCTGAAAATATAAAAACAGCAAGGTAACTAATGATAAAAGTGAGCATAAACGGTATTGCAATGCTAGGAAACAAGGCCTAGGGTTCATACTTTCACTAGTGCAAGTCCTCTCAACAATAATAGCATAATTGGATCATATAACTATCCCTCAACATGCAACAAAGAGTCACTCCAAAGTCACTAATAGCGGAGAACAAACGAAGAGATTATGGTAGGGTACGAAACCACCTCAAATTTATTCTTTCCAATCAATCCGTTGGGCTATTCCTATAAGTGTCACAAACAGCCCTAGAGTTCGTACTAGAATAACACCTTAAGACACAAATCAACCAAAACCCTAATGTCACCTAGATACTGCAATGTCACCTCAAGTATCCGTGGGTATGATTATACGATATGCATCACACAATCTCAGATTCATCTATTCAACCAACACATAGAACCTCAAAGAGTGCCCCAAAGTTTCTACCGGAGAATCACGACGAAAACGTGTGCCAACCCCTATGCATAGGTTCATGGGCGGAACCCGCAAGTTGATCACCAAAACATACATCAAGTGAATCACGTGGTATCCCATTGTCACCACAGATACGCACGGCAAGACATACATCCAGTGTTCTCAAATCTTTAAAGACTCAATCCGATAAGATAACTTCAAAGGGGAAACTCAATCCATTACAAGAGAGTAGAGGGGGAGGAGAAACATAAGATCCAACTATAGTAGCAAAGCTCGTGATACATCAAGATCGTGCCAAATCAAGAACACGAGAGAGAGAGAGAGAGAGAGAGAGATCAAACACACAGCTACTGGTACATACCCTCAGCCCCGAGGGAGAACTACTCCCTCCTCGTCATGGAGAGCACCGGGATGATGAAGATAGCCACCGGAGAGGGATTCCCCCTCTAGCAGGGTGCCAAAACGGGTCTAGATTGGCTTTCGGTGGCTACGGAGGCTTCTGGCGGCGGAACTCCCGATCTATTGTGCTCCCCGAACGTTTTAGGGTATATGGAGATATATAGGTGGAAGAAGTACGTCAGGGGAGCCACGAGGGTGGAGGGCACGCCCAGGGGGGGTGGGCGCGCCCCCTACCTCATGGCTTCCTCGTTGCTTCCCTTATGTGAACTCCAAGTCTCCCGGGTTGCTTTCCTTCCAAAAATAATTTCCGTGAAGTTTCAGGTCAATTGGACTCCGTTTGATTTTCCTTTTCTGTGATACTCTAAAACAAGGGAAAAAACAGAAACTGGCACTAGGCTCTGGGTTAATAGGTTAGTCCCAAAAATAATATAAAAGAGCATATAAATGCATATAAAACATCCAAGGTTGATAATATAATAGCATGGAACAATAAAAAATTATAGATACATTGGAGACGTATCAGCTGGGCCTCTGGGCGATCAAGGGAAGGCAGCCCAGGCGCGGTGTGGCTGCGGTCAACGCGGACGAGCGGGCGAGCGCTCTGCTCGACTGAAACAAAGTAGACAGCAGTGGGGCGCGAGGTTCAGAGCGGTAGCGGCAGCGGAGACGAGCGGGTCCAGGTGCGGGGCGTCGTTCTCCGGCGAGGTACTAGGCGGCGGCGACGGATCCGGTGAGGACGTGGCTTGGGGCGAGGCAGAGGAAGCAGGTCTTGGCGGCGAGGTTCTCGCTCGATGCCTTGAGGGCGTGGATGAGGACGGCTGTGGGAGGCGAGGCGCTGGAAGGAACTCCGGCGAGGAGCGGGCAGACGGTGGCAGAAACGGGGCAGCGGTGAGGAACTCTTAGTGCGAATCCATGGCGGTGCTGGACGCTGGGGATGGGGCGCAGGGGTCCAGGAACCGTGAGGAGGCGAGGGGCGGCCATGGTGTTCCTGGGACTTGGGCGGCTCGATGAAGAGGAGCAGCAGCGGGCAGGCGCGGCTCCTGCAGAGGTACTTGGCGCGAGGTCTTGGGGCTTTGGCGAGCTGAGGAGGTCCGGCAACTGTAAGTGCATCTAGTGCCCCTTAGTGATTTTGGTGTACTGAAGACTTATAGGTTAAGGGACTAATGTGTTTATGAGTGTACACAGGTCCATAAGTCTACGAGGAGTTTGATATTTATAGACAAAGTCAACCCCTAAAAATGAAGTTCTTCGACTGAAGACTTTGGATTTCTGAAGACTTTCTGAAGACTTTGAAAGTGAAGAAATTGGTGCAATCCTGAAGACTTGGTATTCATTCGAGGAATATGAAGCATGAAGAATTTTGTTTTCATAGTTTCATTTTCTCTTTCTTGAGTCATAGGAAACACCATACTGTTAAAGGGGGTCGAGGAAATACTAAGGACAAATTTCCAAGTGATGCTCAACTCAAATCCTACACCTACCAATCCCTTCAAGTGAAGCCATTGGAAATCTCATACAACTTAGTCAATTTCTTTAGTGATAGAGACGAAGTTCTTCTGGTCTCTGAGGAATTTGTTCTGACTGAGGAGTTAGGAATTCGCCAGTGCGGATTGCCTACACAGTGAGGAACATGATAGCCCTGAGGAATTTGATACTCAAAATTCCGACCGTTGCTGTGCTATGCGCCAGCTGTTCCAAAATATCTACCCACCTAACGGTCATATCATTGAAGGGCATTTATGTCTTATCATGTCGGGCTGCTCCCTAGGCTATAAATAGCCACCCCTACAACCACAAGATGGTTGGCTGCTCCGAGAGAAACTGACACTTGTCATTTGAGAGCATCCCATCCTCCGAGGACTTTGAGTGAAAATCATCAAGTGAGGAAAACCCAAAACCAAACACCTACAAACCCAAAGTGATTGAGCATCACTGAAGAGATTGATCCTGCGTGGATCCGACGCTTGTTACCTTAGAAGATTGTGCATCTTCCAGACGGTTAGGCGTCATGGTCTAGAGCATCCAAGAGGAAACGGTGGATTGCCGAGTGACCAAGTCTGTGAAGGTTTGGAAGTCGCTTGAAGACTTACCATGAGTGATTGGGCGAGGTCTGTGTGACCTTAGCTCAAGGGGAATACGGTGAGGACTAAGTGTTCTGAACTACGTGTTCAGAACTGGGTGTCTGGGACTGTGTGTCCTCAGGTTTAAATACCTAGCCGCCCTAACCAGACGTACAACTGTCACAACAGTTGGAACTGCTCTACCAAATCATTGTCTTCACCAAGTTACCTGGTTCCATTTCCTCAACCCTTCCATTTCCTCATTTATGTGTTGAGTACTTGTTCATATCTGTTTGAAGACTTTGACTGAAGAGTTTCTCAATTACTTCAGTCTATTTGTCGTATCCTGTGTTATCCTGTGTTTACGCTTTCTGTACTCTGTGCTTGTTTTCATTTCATCACGAAGACCATGCTCGTGCACTGTTATGTTTACTTCTGAGTACTTATTCCGCTGCAAGTAGTTCTTCACTCAGGAATTTCCTCACCCTGAAATTCCTCAGTGAAGAATTCATAAAAATCGCCTACTCACCCCCCTCTAGTCGATATAACGCACTTTCAATTGGTATCAGAGCAAGGTACTCCCTTGTTCTGTGTGATTTTGGTTTAACCGCCTGGAGTTTTAGTTATGTCGATCGCAGGTATGATCAAGGTTTCTGCTGAGTGTCCTACCTTTGATGGGACAGGCTACCCCTACTAGATGAATAAGATGCACATGCATCTTGAGGCAATTGATAACGATCTCTGGTATGTTGTGGAGAATGGTGTTTGCTACCTCTTGAGCACTGCGTTGGATTTCCCCGAAGAGGAGATGATGATGCAGCAAAGTAGCGTAAGTATTTCCCTCAGTTTTTGAGAACCAAGGTATCAATCCAGTAGGAGGCTACGCGCGAGTCCCTCATACCTACACAAAAACAATTGCTCAACGCAACCAACGCGCTTAGAGGTTGTCAATCCCTTTACGGTCACTTATGAAAGTGAGATCTGATAGAGATGATAAATAATATTTTTGGTATTTTTGGTATAGAGATGAAAAGTGAAAAGTAAAAGGCAAAGTAAAAAAGCAAAGCAATAATAAAGTGATGGAGATTGATATGATGAGAAAGAGACCCGGGGGCCATAGGTTTCACTAGTGGCTTCTCACAAGAGCATAAATATTCTACAGTGGGTGAACAAATTACTGTTGAGCAATTGACAAAATTGAGCATAGTTATGAGAATATCTAGGTATGATCATGTATATAGGCATCACGTCCGAGACAAGTAGACCGACTACTGCCTGCATCTACTACTATTACTCCACTCATCGACTGCTATCCAGCATGTATCTAGAGTATTAAGTTAAAAACAGAGTAACGCCTTAAGCAAGATGACATGATGTAGAGGGATAGTTTCATGCAATATGATAAAAAAACCATCTTGTTATCCTCAATGGCAACAATACAATACATGCCTTGCTGCCCCTTCTATCACTGGGAAAGGACACCGCAAGATTGAACCCAAAGCTAAGAACTTCTCCCATGGCAAGAAAGACCAATCTAGTAGGCCAAACCAAATTGATAATTCGAAGAGACTTGCAAAGATAACCAATCATACATAAAAGAATTCAGAGAAGATTCAAATATTATTCATAGATAGACTGGATCATAAACCCACAATTCATCGGTCTCAACAAACACACCGCAAAAAGAAGATTACATCGAATAGATCTCCACGAGAGAGGGGGGAACATTGTATTAAGATCCAAAAAGAGAGAAGAAGCCATCTAGCTACTAACTATGGACCCGTAGGTCTGAAGTAAACTACTCACACTTCATCGGAGGGGCTTTGATGATGAAGTAGGAGCCCTCCGTGATCGATGCCCCCTCCGACGGAGCTCCGGAACAGGCCCCAAGGTGGGATCTCATGGATACAGAAAGTTGCGGCGCTGGAATTAGGTTTTTGGCTCCGTCTCTGATCGTTTGGGGGTACGTGGGTATATATAGGACGAAGAAGTACGTCGGTGGAGCAACAGGGGGCCCGCGAGGGTGGAGGGCGCACCTGGGGGGCAAGCGCGCCCCCTACCTCATGGCCTCCTGTTAGTTGGCTTGACGTAGGGTCCAAGTCTCCTGAGTTGTATTTGGTGAGAAAATCACGTTCCCGAAGGTTTCATTCCGTTTGGACTCCGTTTGATATTCCTTTTCTTCGAAACCCTAAAACATGCAAAAAACAACAATTCTGGGCTGGGCCTCCGGTTAATAGGTTAGTCCCAAAATAATATAAAAGTGGATAATAAAGCCCAATAATGTCCAAAACAGTAGATAATATAGCATGGAGCAATCAAAAACTATAGATACGTTGGAGACGTATCAGTGTTCCCTCTGTCACTCCCGCCATCAATGCTGCTGATGTGAAGGGATTCAAGTAACTCGACTCTCAAGTGAAGAATATCATATGTGGCCATCTGAGCAAAGGGCAGTATGGCAGAGTGAGTGCTCTGGAGATAGCTAAGCTTATTTGGGACAGGCTGTCCAAGGTCAATGAGGGAGTCTCAACACAGCGTGACTCTCGAGTTGACGTTCTTCGAAATCTCTTTAACCACTTCAAAAGACTCGACAATGAAAATGTTCAGCAAACCTTCGATCGCCTCACTGACATCTCAAATGAGCTTCAAGCACTTGGTGCCGCTGACATCACCGACCATGAGGTGGTGAAGAAATTGCCGAGATCTCTTGATTCCTCATTTGATACCTTCGCATTGATAATACAAGAACGTGGAGACTATAAGTCACTTGATCCCGCTGATATACTCAAGAGACTAAACACTCATGAGTTTCGGCTTGCTGAGAAGAGTGATCTCTATGGACCAAGTTATGGTAGATCACGGGCTCTGAAGGCCAAGGCAGTATCCGAATCTGATGGTGAAGATTCTGACAGTAGCCTTGGTGACCCTGAAGAACTGAGCCAGGAGCTAGCAATGCTCGTGAGGAAGTTTCAAAAGTTCTCAAGACGTGGTCGTTTTGGTAAATCCTCAAGAGGTGGTGACTTGAGATCAGATTTCTCATCCCATGATTACAAGAAGAGACTCTGCCATAAATGCAAAAAACCTGGACACTACATTCAAGATTGTCCTCAGTGGGAAAAGGAATCGAAGAACAAGAAGAAGTACAAGGATTACAGTTCTGATGATTCAAAGAAGAAGAAGAAATCTTCAAATTCCTCGTCATCAAGACCCTCAAGGTCCTCATCTCACAAGAAGAGCAGCTCCAAGAAGGCTCGAGCATTCATTAGCAAGGAAATGGATTCTGAGGCTGAATCTGAGGAAAATGAGGAAGAGGAGGAATCTGAGGAGTCAGACTCTGGTGTGGCGAGCCTAGCCCTCGCTACCGTGTTCGTCAGCAAGTCCATCTTCAACTCTGAAGAAAAGGACCTCCCCAACACTACTGATGACGGCGATGAGGACTACGCTCCCACCTATTGCTTCATGGCAAAAGGCTCAAAGGTACTCAAATATCCCTCTTCTGAATCTAGTGAGGATGAATCTGATGAAATCCTCAAACCCAGCTATTCTAAACTTGCTAAGATTGCTGTGAAACTGCAAAAGGCTCTTGAAAAGGTTCAAAATATGCTAGATAAAAGCGATGATATGTTGGGCGAGGAAATGGATCGCACTAAAATCTTGACTAAAAATCTTCAGAGACTTCAGTCCAAGTGTGACAATCTTCAAGCTCATCATAACACTCTCCTAACTGATCATGAGAAGATTTCTTATGAATTTCTTCAAAGAAAGCAAGATCTTGAGAAGCTAAGAGTGAGTTATGAAGATCTTCAGAAGGAGCGTGGTTCATTACTTGCTCAACAGATCAGCGCTACTCAGGATGAATTTGTTCCTCCATGTTTGAAGTGCATTGAATGTGAAACTGCTAATTCTTCACCTGAATGCTCAAATACTTCCATTGTTGCAAATTCTTCAACTGCCTCTGCTATCACTAATTCCTCATCTGAGGACATTGCTAGTATCACTGATGATGCCAGGCTGAAGGAATTGTATATGACATGCATGTACAAAAGCCTCAAAGGGCATCAGGCTCTTTGTGATGTGCTTAAAAAGCAGATCCTTAACAGGAACCCTAGGAAAGAGGGAATTGCCTTTGAGAGGAAACTCAATGCTGATGGGACCTACTGGAAACCTAAGTAGTATCCCAAAACCTCATGGGTTGCTGCAAAGGGAGCTTCAGTGGATCCATCTACTTTATCTGGCTTTACATGTGAATCTTCATATTCTTCTGATGAGTCCATTGACTCTAACTATAAACTATTCAAAAATCAGAATGGTGAAGTATTTGCTAGATATGTTTGCACTAACTGCAGGAACGGTCCTTGAGGGAGTCCTGGATTAGGGGGTGTCCGGATAGCCGGACTATACCTTCAGCCGGACTCCTAGACTATGAAGATACAAGATTGAAGACTTCGTCCCGTGTCCGAAGGGGACTTTCCTTGGCGTGGAAGGCAAGCTTGGTGATACGGATATGTAGATCTCCTACCATTGTAACCGACTCTGTGTAACCCTAGCCCCCCCGGTGTCTATATAAACCAGAGTGTTTTAGTCTGTAGGACGAACAACAATCATACCATAGGCTAGCTTCTAGGGTTTAGCCTCCTTGATCTCGTGGTTGATCTACTCTTGTACTACCCATATCATCAATATTAATCAAGCAGGACGTAGGGTTTTACCTCCATCAAGAGGGCCCGAACCTGGGTAAAATATTGTGTCCCCTGCCTCCTGTTACCATCCGCCTAGACGCACAGTTCGGGACCCCCTACCCGAGATTCGCTGGTTTTGACACCGACATTGGTGCTTTCATTGAGAGTTCCTCTAGGTCGTCACTTTTAGGCCCGATGGCTTCTCCAATCATCAACAGCGATGCGATCCAGGGTGAGACCTTTCTCCCCGGCCAGATCTTCGTATTCGGCGGCTTTGCACTGCGGGCCAATTCGCTTGGCCATCTGGAGCAGATCGAGAGCTACGCCCCTGGCCATCAGGTCAGATTTGGAAGTTTGAGCTACACGGCCGACCTTCGTGGAGACTTGATCTTCGACGAATTCGAGCCGCAGCCGAGCGTGCCGCTCTGTCTCGATGGGCATGATCTAGCTCTGCCGCCGAACAGTGCCCTAAAGGCCGCACCCGCATCAGCTCCGACCCTTAATTCGGAGCCAACTGCGCCAATCGAGGATGGGTGGTTGGACACCGCCTCGGGGAATGCAATCTCTACGGCGATCGAGCCGAACACCAGCCCTATTCTCTGCGAAGCCCGTGACTCCAAGGAGCCGGACTCCTCTCCAGACTCCGAGCCCTACCAATCAATCCCGATTGGGCGCCGATCATGGAGTTCACCGCCGCGAACATCTTTCAGCACTCGCCCTTCGGCGATATTCTGAATTCACTAAAGTTTCTCTCTTTATTAGGAGAGCCCTGGCCGGACTATGGTCAGCAAGGTTGGGATGCAGATGATGAAGAAATTCAAAGCCCACCCACCACCCACTTCGTAGCCACTGTAGAGGATTTAACCGACATGCTCGACTTCGACTCCGGAGACATCGACGGTATGGACGCCGATGCAGGAGACGGTCAAGAACCAGCACCTATAGGGCACTGGAAAGCCACCTCGTCGTATGATATATACATGATGGACACCCCAAAAGAAGGCAATAGTGATGGCACAGCGGAGGATGACCCCTCCAAGAAGCAGCCTAAGCGCCAGCGTCAGCGGCGCCGCTCTAAATCCCGCCAAAGCAAAAATGGTGATTCCAGCACAGGAGATAATAACACCCCAGACAGTGCCAAAGACAACCACCTCCAGCAAGATTCAGCACAGGAGGATGGAGAAGCCAGCCCTCATGAGAGAGCGGCAGACAGAGAGGTCGAGGACGATAATTATATGCCTCCCTCCGAAGACGAGGCAAGCCTGGACGAAGACGAATTTGTCGTGCTAGAGGATCCCGTCGAAGAAGAGCGTTTCAAACGCAGGCTTATGGCCACGGCGAGCAGCCTCAAGAAAAAACAGCAACAGCTTAGAGCTGATCAAGATTTGCTAGCCGGCAGATGGACTGAAGTCCTTGCGGCCGAAGAGTATGAACTCGAACGCCCCTCCAAGAGCTACCCAAAGCGCAGGTTGCTACCCCGATTAGAGGAGGAAGCATTTAAACCAACATCACCAGCGCATGATGCGGCCAACCGGCCACCCCGTGGCCGCGACAGAGAGGCCTCTCGGCCCTCCACTCCAGCCGCACCCCGGCGCCGCTCAAAAAATACCAAGGCATGGGAAAATGCGCCAGACCTACGAGATATATTGGAGGACAAGGCAAGGCAAACAAGATCGATCTACGGATCGCGTGGGCGCCCCATGGCATGAGACGGTAATCGTCACTCTGGATACAGTAAATCCGGCCGGGCCGAACACAGTAGACAAAGCTCGTTTGAGCTGTGTCGTGATATAGCCCAATACAGAGGCGCCGCACACCCACTATGCTTCACAGATGAAGTAATGGATCATCAAATCCCCGAGGGTTTCAAACCCATGAACAACGAATCATACGATGGCACAACAGAGCCTGCGGTATGGATCGTGGACTATCTCCTTCATATCCACATGGCCCGCAGTGATGACCTACACGCCATCAAATACCTCCCACTCAAGCTTAAAGGACCAGCTCGGCATTGGCTTAACAGCTTGCCAGCAGAATCAATTGGTTGTTGGGAGGACCTGGAACGGCATTCCTCGACAATTTCCAGGGCACTTATGTGCGACCACCAGACGCCGATGACCTAAGCCACATAATTCAGCAGCCAGAGGAATCGGCCAGACAATTCTGGACACGGTTCCTAACCATGAAAAATCAAATCGTCGACTGTCCAGACGCAGAGGCCCTAGCAGCCTTCAAGCATAACATCCGCGACGAGTGGCTTGCACGACACATAGGACAGAAAAAACCGAAGTCTATGGCAGCCCTCATGACACTTATGACCCACTTTTGCGCGGGAAAAGATAGCTGGCTAGCTCGCGGCAATAACATGACCAAGAGCCCTGGTAATTCGGATACCAAGGACAGCAGTGGCAGGTCGCGTCGCAACAAGCAAAAGCGCCGCATTAACGGCGACAATGCTGAGGATACGGCAGTTAATGCCGGATTCAGAGGCTCTAAACCCGGTCAGCAGAAAAAGCCATTCAAAAGAAATACTCTGGGCCCGTCTAGTTTGGACCGAATACTCGACCGCTCAAGCCAGATACATGGCACCCCCGAAAAACCAGCTAATCACACCAACAGGGATTGTTGGGTGTTCAAGTAGGCAGGAAAGTTAAATGCCGAAAGCAGAGACAAGGGGCTGCATAGCAACGACGAGGAGGAGCCCCGGCTGCCGAACAACAGTGGACAGAAAGGTTTCCCCCCACAAGTGCGGACGGTGAACATGATATATGCAACCCACGTCCCTAAGAGGGAGCGGAAGCGTGCGCTAAGGGACGTATACGCGATGGAGCCAGTCGCCCCAAAGTTCAACCCATGGTCTTCCTGCCCGATCACTTTTGATCGAAGGGACCACCCCACTAGCATTCGTCATGGCGGATTCGCCACATTGGTTCTAGACCCAATTATTGACGGATTTCACCTCACTAGAGTCCTTATGGACGGCGACAGCAGCTTGAACCTGCTTTACCAGGATACAGTGCGGAAAATGGGCATCGATCCCTCGAGGATCAAACCCATTAAAACGACCTTTAAAGGCATCATACCAGGTGTAGAGGCCAACTGTACTGGCTCAGTCACACTTGAAGTGGTCTTCGGATCTCCGGATAATTTCCGAAGCGAGGAGTTAATCTTCGACATAGTCCCGTTCTGCAGTGGCTATCACGCACTGCTCGGGCGAACCGCATTTGCCAAGTTCATTGCGGTGCCGCACTACGCATACCTCAAGCTCAAGATGCCAGGCCCTTGAGGAGTCATCACGGTCAATGGAAACACCGAACGCTCTCTCCGAACGGAGGAGCATACAGCGGCTATCGCAGCGGAAGTACAAAGCAGCCTCTCAAGGCAATTCTCCAGTCCGGCCATTAAACATCTGGACACCGTCAAGCGCGCCCGGAGTAACCTACAACAAGACCGCCTGGCACGTTCCGAGCAAGCGTAGCAATGCGGCCCCAACCCCAGCCCTCGCGAACTTGCGAAACCAGTGTTGCGCGTACATAACTACGCTCTGGAAATACCATGGGCACAGGGGTAGGGGCACCATCATGGCACGCCCGAAATGCGGCTTAAACCGCACTAGGGGCTGCCGATTTCTTAATTTTATCTTATTTTCAGGACTCCATTCTTCGGAAGGCTTGTCCGGCAGTACAATTGCCGCACAAACGATACAACCAGGGAAGCAGAAAGCTACGCCGCACTAGGGAACTCTAAGGTGGTCTCTATAACGAGCAGTATACCTGTTTCACATAACATTCCACAGCTTGCCCCTGGAAAGGACATGTTAAATAGTCCCATCTTTTGCTTATTGCAGTATTTGTATCGTTCTGCTTTGATCGCAGCTTTTTTAAATAAACAATGCATAGCTTCCGTCTATTATTGCATTACCTTTTTTACAAATATATGTTCATTAATGACATGTTGCACCCGTACACTTTGGTACGGCCAATACGCCAGGGGCTTATGTACCCCACAATACGGTGTGAGAAGTCCGAACACTTTCACAAGTGCGGCACCCCGAACTTATAGCATTATATGCATCGGCTCCGAATCATGTCTTGGGTCAATAGTTGGGTTTGCCCGGCTCCTATGTTTTGATACCTTACATTCTGTTATATCGGCTAAGGTAGCACTAGGAGAACTACTGCGATTGTGCCCCAGTTGAACTGGGCTAAGCACCTCAGTAGAGAAAGCTAAAACTGACCGTCATGATGAGGCGAGAGCTGGTCGCTGTTCGAGAGGTTTTCGAGTCCCTAAAGACTTATGCCGCTTAGAGCGAGGAGTCGGCTTTGTCCGGCCTAGGCGTGGATAGCGCCACGAACACGGTCTTCCGAACACTAGGGGCTTCGCCGAAATTTAAAATTATAGAATTCTATGGCTAAGTGAGAGTGTTCAAGCATTATAGTCTGATTGCCTTGTTCATTGTGTTGAGCGCCTCCCTCGAAGGACTCAAGAATGGGAAAAAGAGCGCTCATGTTTATCCCGAACACCCCAGCACTCGTGGCATGGGGGCAGAAGACGACGACTCGCCATCTCTCAAATTTGATAAACGACCGCACAGAAGGTAATATTTTAAATTCAAAAGCGTTGCTTAGCGCATACTCCCTCCGTCCGCGAATAAGTGTACATCTAGCTTTTGTCTTAACTCAAAGTTTTAAAACTTTGACCACCTTTCTAGGAATAAGTAAAAGCATTTATGGCACCAAATTAGTATCACTAGATTCGTCTTGAAATGTACTTTGATAATATATCAACTTTATGTCATATATGTTACTATTATTTTCTATAAAGTTGGTCAAAATTTTAAAACTTTGACTTAGAACAAAAGCTAGATGTACACTTATTCGCGGACGGAGGGAGTATGAACAAGTTTTTAGCGTACAGGATCACAAATGCGAGTTTACTCAAATATTACATCTCTGGAGCATTCATCCTCTATAAGGCGGGCACCCTTCAGGATGCCCTCATAATACGCTTCCAGGACGCGATGCTCCTTGCCCGGCGGCGGCCCGTCCTTCACCAGCTTCTCCGCATCCATCTTGCCCCAGTGCACTTTAGCACGGGCAAGCGCCCTACGGGCACCTTCGATGCAGACGGAGCGCTTGATTACTTCAAGCCGCGGACAGGCATTCACCAGCCACCTCACCAGCCCGAAGTAGCTCCCAGGTAGAGCCTCTCCAGGCCAAAGCCGAACTATGAGGCCCTTCATGGCTTGTTCGTCCACCTTGTGGAGCTCGACCATTTGCTTCAGCTGATCGCTCAAAGGCACCAGGTGTCCGGCCTCAGCATACTGAGACCAGAACACCTTCTCCGTCGAGCTCCCCTCCTCGGCTCGGTAGTAGGCGGCGACATCAGACGCACTACGGGGCAAATCTGCGAATGCTCCTGGAGAGCTCTGGACTCGGGTAAGTAACAAGTAATTCACTTTCACGTGCTTGCTTTGCATAATGAATGCCTTACCCGCCGCTATCTTCTTCATATCTCCAATTTCTTGGAGGGCTTTCTAGGCTTCAGCCTTGGCAGATTTCGCGCTTTCGAGGGCTGCCGCAAGCTCGGACGCTTGCGTCTTCGAGTCAAGCTCCAAACTCTCGTGTTTTCTCATGAGAGCTTGGAGCTCTTTCTGCACCGCCTCCACCCGCGCCTCCTGCTTCCCTCTCTCTGTGCGCTCCGCGGCCGCTCTGCTTTCGGCCTCGGACAACGCTTTCTTAAGGGTTGCCACCTCGGTCGTGGCCCCTATAATAGCACGTTGATCCTGTCATTTTTTGCAACCACATCTTCTCTATATACTTGCGCAAGGTATTACTTACCTTCCGTCTCCTCGAGTTGCCTCTTGGCATGACCGAGCTCGTTCTCGGACCGCGTGAGGTTTTGCTTCAGCATATCCACCTCCGCAGTCAGTGCGGCGGAGGCCAGCAGTGAAGCCTGCATACGCATATTGACTTGATTATGTTAGACTCCTACGAATGTTATTAGATCCTCTATTCGGCTTTTCTTTCCGAATGCCGAACAGAGCATCAGGGGCTACTGTGTATGCGGTAATATTTTTACATATTTTTTACTTACCTCAAAGCCTGTTAGAAGGCTGGCACAGGCTTCAGCCAGTCTGCTCTTGGCAGACTGAACCTTCTGGATCACCGCACTCATAATAGTGCGGTGCTCCTCGTCGATGGAGGCGTCGTTAAGCACCTCCAGCAAATTGTCCGGTGCCTCCGGTTGGACGGAGGTCACCGACTCGGTAGGCTTGCTCCTCTTGGAAGGAGGCTGCCTACCGGAGTCCGGAACCGTTGAAGGTTCCAGCGCGGTGTCCGGCTCAAAGCCGGACTTAGAGCCCTTGGGGGTTCTATCCCCTTCACGCCTGGAGTCCGGGAGGTCACCTTGCGGCGCCTCCAGGACCACCTCCTCGTAGCTTGGAACCTGTTGGGACGCCACGTCGACGTCGTCCGTAGGGTGGGGGGAGGTAGTCGCCGGAAGCGAATTCACATCCGACGAATCCAGGGAGCCGCTCGACGACTCGTCTAGCCCGGCCTTGGGCGGACTGCGTAGACATGTTCGACGTAAGGAAAAGCTGTGCAATGGGGGAATACTATGAATCACTCTGGTATCCGGGTACTTACAATCTCGCCAGGGGCTTGGCCCTATGCGGCCACTCCTCTTCTCCGTCGTCGGCGTTGGTGGAGTAGTCCAGAGGAGGGGTTTTCCCCTTCTTGGACCCTTCGGCCTCCCCAGTTGGGGCGGCCTTCCTTTTCTTCCCTCCCCCCGCTGGAGGGGGAGAGGTCTCTTCTTCCTCCTCCTCGTCTTCATGGGAGGAGTGCGCCTTGGAGTCGTCGGATGGTGAATCCGACACCTCCTGGCGCCGGGCACTCTTTCGAGTCCCCGTGGCCTTCTTCTTGGCCTTCTTCTCCGGCACCACATAGGGTGCCGGAACCAGCAGCTTCGCCAAGCGAGCGTCCGCTGGGCCTTCGGGCAAAGGAGCTGGACAGTTGATCTATCCGGACGTCTCCTGCCAATCCTGTCAAAGGTAAGGGAGCTTAGATCCCGCATGGAGTCAAACCATGAAAAACTAATACCCTGTAAAAGGTAAAAACAGCTTACTGCACGAGCGTGACGCTGCGTGCTGAATCCGCGATCCTTGGTAGCGGATGTGGGGGCCTCGGCGCCCTTGAAAAGCACCTTCCAGGCATCTTCGTACGTTGTGTCAAAGAGCCTGCTTAGAGTTCAGTGCCGCGCCGGGTCAAACTCCCACAGGTTGAAAGCCCGTTGTTGACACGGGAGGATCCGGCGGATGAGCATAACCTGGACTACGTTGACAAGTTTGAGCTTCTTGTCCACCAGGGTTTGGATGCATGTTTGGAGTCCGGTCAGCTCTCCTTTTTTACCCCACGACAGGCCCGTCTCTTTCTAGGAGGCGAGCCGCGTAGGGGGTCCGGATCGGAACTCGGGGGCTGCGACCCATTCAGGGTCGCGCGGCTCGGTGATGTAAAACCACCCCGATTACCACCCATTTAGGGACTCCACGAAGGAGCCCTCGAGCCATAGGACGTTGGGCATCTTGCCCACCATGGCGCCTCCGCACTCCGCCTGGGTGCCGCGCACCACCTTCGGCTTGACATTGAAAGTCTTGAGCCATAGGCCGAAATGGGGGCGGATGCGGAAGAAAGCCTCGCACAGGACGATGAACGCCGAGATGTCGAGGACAAAGTTCGGGGCCAGATCGTGGAAATCCAGGCCATAGTAGAACATGAGCCCCCGAACAAATGGGTGGAGAGGGAAGCCCAGTCCACGGAGGAAATGAGGGAGGAACACCACCCTCTCATGGGGCCTAGGGGTGGGGATGAGCTGCCCCTCTTCGGGAAGCCGGTGCGCAATGTCGTTAGATAAGTATCCGGCCTTCGTCAGTCTTTTGATGTGTCCCTCCGTGACGGAGGAGACCATCCACTTGCCTCCCACTCCGGACATGGCTGGAGAAGGTTGAGGTGGGGTGTGCGGACTTGGGCGCTGGATCTCGAGTGCGCGGAAATGGATAGGCAAAGGAGGAAGAAGGCGTGGATGAAAAGGTGGATCCTTATCCCCTTATATGGGTGGACGCGACTATGCGTCCCCACCAGCCTGGTAAAACTCGCTTATCTCCCAAGCGTCGTAATTAATGGCGTGGTTGGGTTACCCACGCCCGTATTGATGAGAATCCCGGAATAAGGGGACACGATCTCTGCTTTAACGAGACGCACCAAGGAAACCGCCTCGCTAAACGCACCGAGGTGGGACAGTAAGACGATTCGGATAAAGACTTGGTCGTGGTGTGATGTCATGCTACGGAATACGTCAGCAGATTAGATTTGTGTAAATATTATTCTCTCTATGGCGATATGTGGAAACTTATTTTGCAGAGCCGGACACTACCTTTGTGATCAAAATCTTCTATGAAGTACTTGGAGGAGGAACCCGCCTTGCAATGCCGAAGACAATCTGCGCGCCGGACTCGTCGTCATTGAAGCCTGGTTCAGGGGCTACTGAGGGAGTCCTGGATTAGGGGGTGTCCGAATAGCCAGACTATACCTTCAGCCGGACTCCTGGACTATGAAGATACAAGATTGAAGACTTCGTCCCGTGTCCGGAAGGGACTTTCCTTGGCGTGGAAGGCAAGCTTGGCGATACGGATATGTAGATCTCCTACCATTGTAACTGACTCTATGTAACCCTAGCCCCCCCCGGTGTCTATATAAACTGGAGGGTTTTAGTCCGTAGGACGAACAACAATCATACCATAGGCTAGCTTCTAGGGTTTAGCCTCCTTGATCTCGTGGTAGATCTACTCTTGTACTACCCATATCATCAATATTAATCAAGCAGGACGTAGGGTTTTACCTCCATCAAGAGGGCCCGAACCTGGGTAAAACATTGTGTCCCCTGCCTCCTGTTACCATCCGCCTAGACGCACAGTTCGGGACCCCCTACCCGAGATCCGCCGGTTTTGACACCGACAGTCCTCCTATGAAGAAAATATGGGTTCCCAAAAGATGCCTTGAAAATCTTCAGGTGAATGTCATCATGACACCACCTGTGAAGAATAGGAACCCCAGATCAAATTCTTCATATGGATCCAAGTCCTCATACGGACCAAACTCCTCACATGGATCATATTCCTCAAAAGGATCAAAGTCCTCATATGAACATCATCGTGCTAACCCATCTGTTTCTCAGGGAAGATCTAAGGATTATGGATATGTGCATTATTCTTCAAATCATTATGTCCATAAGTCCTCGAAGAATTTCTCTGCTTACTCTTATGCTTATCCTAACCCCTCTTATGTGAAACGAAGTGGATTGGCGTCTATGCCACCTTTCACTTATGGAGCTCGTAGAATGATGAACTGTTTGCCACCCCTTCAGATGTGGGTGGTGAAGAAAAAGAACTAACCTCTTATGTAGGGTCAGGTCTCTAGACGAACTTAATCGTCTGAAGAATTTGCTGAAGACCTGAATGTGCTTGAAAGGATGCAAGCTAATCATGAAGAAATGAATTTTCATTTCTCACATCCTCATACTGCTTTACCTGTTTTATTGCTTGATGAACTTGATCTGATGAAATTCATACCATATTCTTCACTAATGAAGTATATGAGTTCATAAGCTGCACTAATTCATCTGCTGGATGGTCAACCCAAAGCCACTAAGTGGGTCCTCGATGGTGGATGTACAAATCACATGACTGGTGACAGGAGCTTATTGATGGACTCTGCTTTATCTCCATTACATCTGAAGCATATCACCTACGCTGACAAAGGCAAAAGCAAGGTATTGGGTCTAGGTAAGGTTGCAATATCAAAGGATCGACACATGGACAAAGTCATGCTTGTCGAGTCCGTAGGGTTCAACCTCATGTCTGTCTCAATGCTTTGTGATCTTGATATGGTTGTTGTCTTGGGCAAGTATCGTTGTGTTGTGATCATGGAAACTGACAATTCCAAAGTCTTCGAAGGCTTTAGGAGAGGAGATTTGTATATTGTTGATTTCTCTACAGGACCACAACCTGCTACATGTCTTCTTGCAAAAGCTTCAGAAGGCTAGCTATGGCATTGATGACTTGGTCATGCTGGCATGAGGAATCTACAGACGCTCGCGAAGAAGAAGCATGCCATTGGCATTGAAAATGTCAAATTCCTCAAGGATCACTTATGCGGAGCCTGTCAAGCTGGAAAGATGACCAAGGCCAAGCATCCAGCAAAGACTATCATGACTACTACTCGACCATTTGAATTGCTTCACATGGATCTCTTTGGCCCTACTCACTATGCCACATTTACCAATGCTCCATCTCTATATGGCTTTGTCATTGTTGATGATTACTCTCGATATACATGGGTCCATATTATCACTTACAAAACTGAAGTGCAGGAAGTCTTCAAACGATTTTCCTCGAGGGCTTCAACTAACTTTGGTGTGAAGATCAAGGACATCAGGAGTGATAATGGAACTGAGTTCAAGAACACTGGCCTTGATGACTATCTTGATGAACTTGGTATTACTCATGAGTTATCTGCTCCTTATACTCCTCAGCAAAATGGCGTCGTGGAGCGCAAGAACATGACTCTTGCTGAGATGGCCCGCACTATGCTGGATGAGTACAAGACGCCTCCTCGCTTCTGGCCTGAGGCAATTGATACTGCGTGCCACATCATCTACATGGTATATCTTCACAAATACTTCAAGAAGACAGCATATGAACTTCTCATTGACAAGAAACCCAATGTGAGTTATTTCAAAGTCTTCGATGCTAAATGTTGGATTAGAGATCCTCATCACAGTTCTAAATTTGCACCGAAAGCACATGAAGGTTTTATGCTCGGTTATGGTAAGGACCTACACACCTACAGAGTCTTCAACACCTGTCATCACAAGGTTGTTGAAACTGTAGATGTGCGGTTCGATGAGACTAATGGCTCGCAAAGAGAGCACCTACCTCCTATGACAGATGAAATACCTCCTGAGGAATCTATTAAGCTCAAGGCTACAGAGGATGTCATTCCTACTGAAGAATCATCTGAAGAAGTTATTCCAGAGCATGAAGAACGTCATGCTAATGCACATGAGGAAAATGGTGCTGAAGAAAATGCTGATCAAATTCCTCAACGTCAACCCGCTCATCCTCGCGCCGCAAATGAAGTGCAAATTGAGAAAATCATCAGCAACATCAACATTCCAGGTCCTCTCACATGCTCAAGAGCTTCACATTTATCTAACTTTTGTGGGCACTTTGCTTTCGTCTTTATCACAGAGCCCACTAAGTTAGATGAAGCATTTCTGGAGCCTGAGTGGATTCAAGCTATGCAAGAGGAATTACATCAATTCGAGCTCAACAACATCTGGGAATTGGTCAAACGTCCAGATCCTCGCAAGCACAATATCATCGGCACAAAGTGGATCTACCGCAACAAGCAATATGAAAATGGCCTTGTGGTGAGGAATAAGGCACGGCTTGTAGCTCAAGGCTACACACAGGTTGAAGGAATGATTTTGATGAAACTTCTGCACCTGTTGCTAGACTTGAAGCTATTCGCATATTACTTGCTTATGCTAACCATCATGATATCACTCTATATCAAAATGGATGTGAAAAGTGCATTCCTCAATGGTAAGCTTGAGGAAGAAGTATATGTTGCTCAACCCCCAGGTTTTGAAGATCCAAAGCATCCTGACAAAGTCTTCAGACTCAATAAGGCCCTCTATGGCCTCAAGCAGGCCGGACGGGCGTGGTATGATACTTTGAAGGAATTCCTCATGAAGAAAGGCTTCAAACCTGGTTCACTTGACCCAACTCTTTTCACTAAATCTTATGATGGTGAATTGTTTGTGTGCCAAATATACGTTGACGATATTATCTTTGGCTGTACTGACCAACTTTATAGTGATGAATTTGCCTATATGACGAGTGAAGAATATCAAATGTCTATGATGGGAGAATTGAAATTCTTCATAGGTCTTCAGATTTGTCAACAGCGTAATGGCATATTCATATCTCAGGAGAAATATCTCAAGGATGTACCGAGGAAATTCGGCATGCAAGATTGCAAAGGAGTCAAAATCACTATGCCCAGAAATGGCCATCTACACACTGATGAAAATGGTATTGACTTCGATCAAAAGGTATACCGCTCCATGATTGGTTCTTTATTGTACCCATGTGCATCTAGGCCAGATATTATGCTTAGTGTTTGCATGTGTGCCCGATTTCAAGCTACACCGAAGGAATCACACCATAAGGCTGTGAAGCATATTCTTCGATATCCAGCTCACACACCAACACTTGGATTATGGTACCCCAAGGGCTCGGCTTTTGATCTCATTGGATTTTCAGACTCTGACTATGCTGGTGATCGTGTGGATCGCAAGTCAACATCTGGCACATGACATTTCCTCGGACGATCTTTGGTCTGTTGGTCCTCGAAGAAATAGAACTGCGTATCACCGTCTACTGCTGAAGCTGACTACATTGCTGCTGGTTCTTGCTGTGCTCAACTGCTATGGATGAAGCAAACTCTCAAGGACTACGGCGTCAACGTGAAGAATGTACCACTCTATTGTGACAATGAGAGTGCCATCAAGATTGCTCGTAACCCAGTTCAGCACTCGAAGACAAAGCACACTCAGATTCATCATCATTTTCTTTGTGATCATGTGTTGAAGGGCGACATCTCTATTGAGCATGTGAATACTGAAGAACAGCTAGCCGATATCTTCACTAAGCCCTTGGATGAGAAGAGATTTAGCAAGTTGCAGTGTGAGCTAAATATCCTAGAATCTTCGAATGTTCTTTGAAAAGTACACCCATCCTAACACTTATGCAAAATTGATGACTTAGATGTGCAACACATGAAGAAACGTTTTTCTTCAATCAATGAAGACTAACACTCTAAGTGTGAAGAAATTAACGAAGAATTTGATTCTCAGAACCCTACGACAATTGTACGCGGTGTCTGAAATCATCATTCTTATATGGTGGGTCACGCCACCACAAAATGTTGAAAATCTTCAATTAAGTTTTTTCCTCAGTTCTTTGAAATTCCTCGGTTGTTTTTCAATTTGCATTGTCTTCACCATTTCCGTCGTTTTTCTTCATTGGGTTTATGTCCTCTACAGCATTCACTTATTGCTATTTCTCCAAGTTGCTTGTTCCGCTAAGTGAATGTGATTGGACCCTTCCCCCTCTATGCTAAACTCAACCCAGTCTATTCACAAATTCTTCATGTGCGTTCTATTTGAAACTTGTTCAAAATCTTCACTGTGTCCTTGTCAGCTAAAGAAATTGCGAACGGAACTTTAAAACCTATCTTATCTAAATTTTCGGCTTTGTCGCTCAAACCGTTCCACATCCCACGACAACACTTATCCATTAACCCACGATCTCACATGATCTCCACTTCTTAGTACGTGGGTGGCATATGTCAAGCAAATAAGAAGGGTCAGGGGCACGTTCGTCCAATTTCTTCAGGCGAACAGTTTTTTCATCGTTGCTATAAATACCCATTCCCTTGTTCACTTCACTCTTACTCCGCTCGTTCTCACTCCAGCTTGAGCTTCTCAAACCCTAGCGCCGCTGCTACTTCATTGTCATCAGTGAGGAAGAGCTTCACTACCTCAACCTCATCGCCGTCGTACTCGCGCCGGCTGTGAATTTCTTCACTCCGCGGCCACCGTAGCTGTCTTCCTCTGCCAAGTTAGGGCGTGGAAGATCTGAACTAACAAACTTCACATCTACACCTCTCAGTTCATCGTGTTCTTCATCCAAGGTAATTAAAAGTTACTTTTACTGCCCTCTTTGATTCAAATGATAGCTACAAAATCTTCAAAGGTGTTTATACTTCAAATTCATCACACACTAAACACCTCACATGTCATCTGTTCTTGATTCATTTCTCTAAGCTATATTTTTCTTCAAGATTCCTCAAATGTGTGGATTTTCGATGTATACATCTATAACACCCTCGATGCGACTATATCTCCCACGTGTCAGGGCACGACTTAGAGGCATAATCGCATTGAAGGCAATGTCGCAAGTGAGGTAATCTTCACACAACCCATGTAATACAATAGGGGAAAAGGTTACATAGTTGGCTTACAATCTCCACTTCACACAATTACATGAATAAACATTACATCAATCAAATGCACTCATGGTCCGACTACGGAACCAAAATAAAAGAAGAACCCCAAATGCGACAAAGGTCCCCGATCGACCCCAACTGGGCTCCACTACTGATCAACTAGAACGAAACAACACAAATGAACAAGGTCTTCAACGAGCTCCTCCTGAGCTGGTTTGCGTCATCTGCACGGACTCATCGGCACCTGCAAACTGGGTTTTGGAAGTATCTGTGAGCCACGGGGACTCAGCAATCTCGCACCCTCGCGATCAAGACTATTTAAGCTTATGGGTAAGGTAAAGGTATGAGGTGGAGCTGCAGCAAGCGACTAGCATATATGGTGGCTAACATACGTAAATGAGAGCGAGAAGAGAAGGCAAAGCACGGTCGATAAAAGTATGATCAAGAAGTGATCCTAGACTACCTACGTCAAGCATAACTCCAACAACAAGTGTTCACTTCGCGGACTCCGCCGGAAAGAGACCATCACGGCTACACACGCTGTTGATTCATTTTTAATTAAGGTCAAGTTCAGGTTTTCTACAATCGGACGTTAACAAATTCCCATCAGCCCATAACCGCGGGCACGGCTTTCGAAAGTTCAAATCCCTGCAGGGGTGTCCCAACTTAGCCCATCACAAGCTCTCACGGTCAACGAAGGAATAGACCTCCACCCGAGACGTTCCGATCAGACTCGGTATCCCAGTACAACAAGACATTTCGCCAGGGTAAAACTAAACCAGCAACACCACCCAGATGTGCCGTCAAATCCCGATAGGAGCTGCACATATCTCTTTCTCAGGGCACACCGGATGAGCAAGACGTCGGGTAAGCCAGCCCAGAGTTGCCCCTGGTAGCCTCGGACATCGCTCAGTTGGACCAACACTCAGAGGAGCACTGGCCCCGGGGGGTAAAATAATGATGACCCTTGAGCCGGCCGACTCAAGGGAAAGAAAAAGGCTAGGTGGCAAATGGTAAAACCAATGTTGGGCATTGCTGGAAGAGCTTTACTTAAGGCGAACTGTCAAGGGGTTCCCATTATAGCCCAACCGCGTAAGGGACGCAATATCCGGGAACATAACACCGATATGACGGAAACTAGGGCGGCAAGAGTGGAACAAAACACCAGGCATAAGGCCGAGCCTTCCACCCTTTACCAAGTATATAGATGCATTAATTAAATAAGATATATGTGATATCCCAACAAGTAAACATGTTCCAACAAGGAACAACATCTCCATGTTCCAACAAAGAACAAACTTCAATCTTCACCTGCAACTAACAACGCTATAAGAGGGGCTGAGCAAAGCGGTAACATAGCCAAACAACGGTTTGCTAGGACAAGGTGGGTTAGGGGCTGAACATGGCAATTTGGGAGGCTGACAAGCAAGTGGTAGGCATCGTAGCAATGGCATAGCAAAAGAGCGAGCAAACTAGCATAGCATAGATAGTAGTGATTTCAAGGGTATGATCATCATGCCTGAAATCCCGCAAGGAAGAAGAACGAGTCCATGAGGAAGACAACGGACGTAGACGAACGTGTCCTCACAAACTCGACGTTACCGGAACCAACCCGAAGAAGCAATCACCGGAAAAGAAGCACACAACATAGTAAACAACCACCACATAGGCATGGCATGATGCGCAAACAAGAATGATGCATGTCCGGTTTAAAGAGGCATGGCATGGCAAAATGCACAAGCAATCCTACAAATTAAGTGGAGCTCAATATGCAACGAGTTGCATATTGACGAAACACCACGTCAATTATTTAGTTCTCTCTCGTTTATGTACCCAACAATATTAAATGTTGTTAAACATGGCAAGAGGGTGAAGCAAATGAAAACTACCCAACTAGTCAAGTTTAAATGAGGCCGGAAACAACGAACAACAATTCCGGAAACTCCTCATGAGCATAAATTAGGTTTGGTGCTGATCTGCCCTAAACACAATTTTAGAGTTGTTTAACATGCAAATAAAGGTCACCATGTTAAACTAGGCATTTTTCTACCCCATTTACATATATAAATTAATAAAATCCGAGTTACGGTTAATTAGATATGAATTAAAGCATTTAGCATGGCATAGGAGCAAATTAATGCAAACAACATATTAAACATTTTAATTGTTGTTATCATGATGCGGATGACATATGCAAGTTTAATGCAATTTTATGAAAATGTTGATATGATAATGTTATGAAGCATTTGTCACCATGGCGGAAACGTAAAGGGTGCCACGGCAAAGATAACGGAAAAGATGCCACGACAACATTCCGGTTCCGATAGCTCATGGAGATACCGGTGCAAAAGGAAAAATGACGAGAGCGTGACATGCGATAGGAGGTGGGGTGATCCCGGATACCGAGTTCCCACATGATGGTGGCATGGCAAAAGAGGAGCATCGCAACGAACAATCGCAAACGGTGCAAACACGCGGTTCATCTCATACACCACACAACATTCGTTCTCGGAAGGTCGTCTCGGGGTTATACCTTCGAAGCGTGGATTTTGAAGTGAAACGGTTCGGAGGGGAAGTAGTCGTTCTCGGGACGGTAGAGGAAGTAGTGGTACACGCGTCCGATGGTAATGGTACTCGATCGTTTCGAAGAGGTACTTGGGGTCATCCGAACTTGCCGATCTCGTCATCTCGAAGGGGTACTTGACGTTCTTAACGATTCTGAAGACGAGGTAGAGGTACACTTGTTGTAGGGGTACTTGTCGGATCCACGGCGACGGTAGAGGTACAAATGTTCTCGCGGTACTTGTCGGTCCAATCTTGGTGTAGATGTACATCGCAAACATAGTGGTACTCGCGGACTTCGGCGCCGGTAGTCGTACGTGGTTCGTAGGGGTACTTGGCATTTTCGAGTCGACGGTAGTTGTACACGGCAATCTTGGTCGATCTTGGAGGGACCTCGGTAGTCGTTCCCATTTGTCTTGGTACTTTTGGCGCCATCTTGGTCTTGGCGACGGTAGTGGTACTTCCATGTAGACAGCCCCGGAACTTGATGCATCCACCTATGTAGTCGTACTCGGTGTCCTCGGGGTATCGACGATAGTCATACTCGAACTGGTTCTTGACGAATCCTGGACGGTCTTGGTGGTCTCCGGTGAAGGTGTTCGTACGTTTGACAGAGTGAAAACAGCGACAGTAGCAGGCGCAGGGCTCGTCTGGTTCCCGGCCATATCCGGGCCGACTCGCTGGAGCGGTGCGGCTGGCCTCGTGAGCGGGCGCGCTCCTCTCTGGTCAACGCGGGGAGGGATCGAGCGAGCAAAGCAGGGGAAGCAGAGGCGCTGCGGTCTCGAGCGGCAACGGGCTCCCGGGGAAGGCCGGCGAGGTGCAGGCAGGGTGGATCCGGCTGGCCGGCGCTGGATCCGAGCAACGGCGGCGCAGGGTCGAACTCGACTGGACCGAGACAAAGCGAGGCGTGGCGGACAGAGCAGAGCTGATTCATGGCGGCTCGGCTCCAAGGTTGGGCGGCCATGGAAGGCGTCAGGTGCCTGCGAGAAAGAGAGGGAGAAAAACTTAGGAGGAGGAAGGAACTAGGAGAGGAAGAGGAGGCGAGGGTGCGAGGCAGTTCCTGGCGGACAGCATGCCGATGGGTGGCGCAGGGTGGAGCTCCGGCGAGGGGTTGGGGAGCTTGACGACGCGGATGCCGGGGTTGGGTTCCTTGGTCGCGGGGTGAGCAGGGGAGGCCAAGGGGATCGGGACCCCACTCTGGTGCGTGCGTGCTGGGGAGCTCGTGTCCCTGGCGATGCAGTGCGTGAGGCGGCGGGAGGAGGAACGAGGAGGAGGAGAGATCGATTGGGAGAGAGCGAGAGATGGCAACGAGGCTAGGGTTAGCTAGGGCGGCTGGGCCAAGGGGCAAATGGGCCTAGGGTTAGAAAGGTTAGGTGGGCCGACGCTTGTGGTTTAGGCCCAAGAGGCCGGCTGGGCTGCAAGGTTGAGCTCTCTCTCCCTCATAACTCATTTCCCTTTATTTGCCAAAACAGCAAATAACAAAGAAAGAAATAAGAGAAAGAAAAAGTTGGAGAAGGACTTTGGGCACGGGGATAATTTCCCCAGACTCACAAAAATGCGCTTGTCCCAAGAAAATAGAAGAGAGCATGATTGCAAGATTTAAATTCAAATTCATTTGAATTTAATTCAAATGGTTTGAACAAAGACGAGGAGCCCAAAAATGTCGAGAATTTAGGAGGAGCCTCGATAAAAGGAAAAGGAATTATTGGCAAGGTTAGAGAGTCAAAAATTGAAGACGAAAAGACCAAGGGATTTAACATGCAAGTGTGTTTTGTTTAATTCCAAAAGAATGGAATATTTTAATATAGCTCCCTAATATTGGGAGGATATGTTATAAAGAGAATTTCACCGTGTGAATATCCCTCGATTTAAATGGACCGAAGATCCATCCGATTTTATTTGGTTGAGTTTTTAAAACGAGTTGCATGATGACATGATGCAATGCACATGATGCAAAGATGAATGCAACACGCAAGCAAAAGACAACGCAACAACAGCGAATAACTGGAAGACACCTGGCACATCAGACTCAGGGCGTTACAACACTCCACCGCTACGAGAGGATTTCGTCCCGAGATCTAGAATGGCACCGGGGAAACAACGGAAGAGAAAAGAGTTGAGGTATAACTAAGTTGCTTCTTTGACAAACGAGTGAGACCAAAGAACCTTGCAAAGGTTAGGCCATATCGAGAAAAGAATACAACGGAGATAAATGAAGTTGAAAACACTCCGTTAGAAAAGAGGGACAAAGAACATTGCGAAAAAAAACCTTGAGGTTGAAGGGCAAGATATATATTGAAAACACTCCGGTTAAAGAAGGGGATCAATGAAGACCAAATTCGGGCAGCACTCCGGTTGAAATGAAAAAATAATTGAATAAGAACTTGATAAGGAAATATAACTTGAAAAGAGGGCACGACACTCCGGTTAAATGGGCAATCATGAAAAGAACATGATCTTAGACAAACAAGATGATGGGTTGAGAAGGGCGACATCAATAGACCTCCGGGAGAAATGATAGGATAAGGATAATTGAGACAAAAGAGCTTGAAAAGGCATCTTAAGGAGAAGGGTCGAACGGAGTTGTTGGAACACGAACAATGAAAAGAGTAAGCTTGATATGGCCTTATGGAGTAGATCTCAAATTATGAGGTGACCACCTGCCACTCACGGAAAAGATTTGATTGGATTTATAAGAACAAGGAGACGAGAAAACTTATTTCACCGGAAGGATAAATGAAGAACTTGGGTCCTTTATAAACACCATAGATAGCAACAAACCTTAGGGAAGGCTTTAGGTGAAATATAACCCAAGATAATTCCAATGACGAGATTGATGGATTTAAAATACCTCATTCTTAATAACATGTGCATCATGAAACATGAACTCAAATTATCAAGAATGATATAATACCACCTCCAGTGATACGATAGAAAGAATTGCACTCCGGATTGCAAGATGGAGAAAAACTTGAATTCCTTTGAAAAGAATCTTGATGAACACTTGTAGAAGGAATTAACTCTTTGATGAACCATCATGTAGAACCTCCATGAAGAACTCCGGTAAACAAAATAATGACGAAAGAAAAGGGAAGTTGAAAACACAAGGTGAAACCTTGTAATGATTTAGATGAATCTCCGTGGTCATATAATTGAAAGAGGATGGAACTCCAGGCAAAAGAGAAGATGAAACAATTGAAACCGAGAATTTTTTTATGAACCTCCGGAATACGAAATTAATCACTTGGATGAAACAAGAATAAGAATTACATTATGCTTATCCTTCACCAATTTAAATTGATGACAATCAACGGATTTGGCATATTACTTATTCTCGTAGAAAAGATTAAGATAGATATAGCGTAAACTTGGGAAGGTCTTCAACGATCCACCAGTAGAATTGAAATAACGAATGAATTGACATGATAAACGAAGGAAGAGAAATCTTGAATGAACCACCGTAAGAATTAAAATAAACGAAGTAAAGGGATAAATCACCGGTTAGAATTAGCAAAAGAAAGAAGATGCTTGAGAGAATTTAGATACAAGAGAACGAAGAGATCATGAGCTGATTAGAGAATAGTTGATGCACCGGTAAAATTGGAGAATGAAAACTGAAAGCTGAGAATGAAAATCCCGAAATGATGGCCCTCGGAGAATCAAACTGAAAAGACTCCTGAATTTGCACCGGATGGGTGAAAAGAATTCTCACAATCGAAAATAATTATGAGAGGATGGCAACAAGCTAGAATCACGAATCTTTGAGAGAATAGATAAGATATGGAGGGAAAACTCTTCTTCGATCTTCAAAAATCTGAGAATGATGATGAGAAACACCACCAAGAATTATTGAGGCACACCGGAAGAATCAAACGAAGAGGTTGAACCAACGATGAAAAGAATTTGAAAGATCTTGGAGAAATACATTTGACTAATGATAACTCATTCTTACGTCAAACTTCAAAAAGAATTTGATGATAGCTCCGGGGAGATTAGAAGAGTCAGGTAAGATCCTGGGAAAAAAACCTGTGGGTTAGGGCCCACTCAAAAGAAAACACCGTTGAAAGAGATTTAAAGAGAGAGATTGCACCGGTTGAATTAAATGACTTGAAAGAGATAACATCCTCGAAAGTGTTTGAAAGAAAGCAGAGTGTAAGCACGAATCTTCGAGACATCATGAGCACTCTGGAACACATGAATAGCGAGAGGTGAATGATAAATAGGTGCACCGGTATGAGAAGGTATTTGAAACGAGGAAAAGAATATGATCAACAAAACTTGACTTGAAACCACCGGAGAAGAGAAGAGACAAAGAATGATAACTTGAAGCTCCGTTACGATCTTCATGAGAATCACCGGATAAGAATATTGATAGAAAAGAATGGAGAGACTTCACAAGAATAAAAGGATACTTGATTAAAACATCTGAGTCCTCGAAGAAAAGGGTGAGTGGGCGGGAAAACAAAGGCAACTTGGGGACGGATGAAACAAACACCGTTGAGAAGAAATGATAATTGACCTTACTGATGTTGAAATGATCAGATCCACTTGAAGAGAAAACACGCCGGTTGAAAAGGATTGACATGACAAACTCAATGATCGAGAAGGATCAGTATTCACATCGGAGTATGAGAACATCATTTGGGGAAGGTATGGAATCAACACTTGACTTCGAAGCAACTCGAATACCACAACTCAAAACAACAACAAAGGGTTGGCTTGCAGAATAAGCCGGAGCAAACATATGATAGAGATTTCGTCCGAAGTTTTCATGGTGGGGCCTACACGGGCTCGATCGTACAGCACCATCATGTACAAGGCAGTGCACATGACATACGAAGCGTCCCCGAGTCAGCATAGCCAAGGACTCTTTAAGACACAACGAGACCACTATAAAATCGACCGTGAATAGGCGAACCACTAGACGTCGAACCCCAATTTCATATCATACATCTGTCGGAAGGATATCCTAAGAGCTACTTGAATTCCCACCTATGAAACTCCCGAAACTTTCCGGTTATGCAATCAGGTGTTGGGGATACAGGGGAAGCATAATATCTCACCCAAACTAGCAAATCCTACATCCAGTTGTATCCATCCTTCAACACATAACCAAGAAACCTTTGGAAACCATCTACCTCAACCTTCGAAAAGCATCCGTTATACAAGTTATGGCGATACTCCCGAACTCCCGCCCCAGTACTGGGTGGCGTCGAGGTTATCTCACCAACGAACTGCATAAAGGAGATTTTCGATGTCGGCGAACATATCTCAAGTATTCCAGAATTGCAACGATAAATTATGATGACAACACCTCAGAGCTCAACTCCCCGGGACACTTCCACTAAACCCCTGACAGGAGGCACCAAGACAATGTTCTCATCATAAAACCATCGGAACAAATCCAAGATACTCGCGTGATCCTAATTTTTTTGTTGTGAAATTTGAGAAGAGAAGAGTAAAAACTCTACGTCAGGATGCCTTACCAGAGCGATGAGGAGACTGGGAAGTAAAAAGAATTCCTAAGCTCTCCGATATATAATTCCTAAGGACTCAAAACATTTTTCTAGACACAACTCGGCTGCTAAAAACGATCAAGCAATGGGGCTCCTAAGGTCGGGGAAGGCTCTGATACCAACTTATAACACCCTCGATGCGACTATATCTCCCACGTGTCAGGGCACGACTTAGAGGCATAATCGCATTGAAGGCAATGTCGCAAGTGAGGTAATCTTCACACAACCCATGTAATACAATAGGGGAAAAGGTTACATAGTTGGCTTACAATCGCCACTTCACACAATTACATGAATAAACATTACATCAATCAAATGCACTCATGGTCCGACTACGGAACCAAAATAAAAGAAGAACCCCAAATGCGACAAAGGTCCCCGATCGACCCCAACTGGGCTCCACTACTGATCAACTAGAACGAAACAACACAAATGAACAAGGTCTTCAATGAGCTCCTCCTGAGCTGGGTTGCGTCATCTGCACGGACTCATCGGCACTTGCAAACTGGGTTTTGGAAGTATCTGTGAGCCACGGGGACTCAGCAATCTCGCACCCTCGCGATCAAGACTATTTAAGCTTATGGGTAAGGTAAAGGTATGAGGTGGAGCTGCAGCAAGCGACTAGCATATATGGTGGCTAACATACGCAAATGAGAGCGAGAAGAGAAGGCAAAGCACGGTCGATAAAAGTATGATCAAGAAGTGATCCTAGACTACCTACGTCAAGCATAACTCCAACAACCGTGTTCACTTCCCGGACTCCGCCGGAAAGAGACCATCACGGCTACACACGGTGTTGATTCATTTTTAATTAAGGTCAAGTTCAGGTTTTCTACAACCGGACGTTAACAAATTCCCATCTGCCCATAACCGCGGGCACGGCTTTCGAAAGTTCAAATCCCTGCAGGGGTGTCCCAACTTAGCCCATCACAAGCTCTCACGGTCAACGAAGGAATAGACCTCCACCCGAGACGTTCCGATCAGACTCGGTATCCCAGTACAACAAGACATTTCGCCAGGGTAGAACTAAACCAGCAACACCACCCAGATGTGCCGACAAATCCCGATAGGAGCTGCACATATCTCTTTCTCAGGGCACACCGGATGAGCAAGACGTCGGGTAAGCCAGCCCAGAGTTGCCCCTGGTAGCCTCGGACATCGCTCAGTTGGACCAACACTCAGAGGAGCACTGGCCCCGGGGGGTAAAATAATGATGACCCTTGAGCCGGCCGACTCAAGGGAAAGAAAAAGGCTAGGTGGCAAATGGTAAAACCAATGTTGGGCATTGCTGGAAGAGCTTTACTTAAGGCGAACTGTCAAGGGGTTCCCATTATAGCCCAACCGCGTAAGGGACGCAATATCCGGGAACATAACACCGATATGACGGAAACTAGGGCGGCAAGAGTGGAACAAAACACCAGGCATAAGGCCGAGCCTTCCACCCTTTACCAAGTATATAGATGCATTAATTAAATAAGATATATGTGATATCCCAACAAGTAAACATGTTCCAACAAGGAACAACATCTCCATGTTCCAACAAAGAACAAACTTCAATCTTCACCTGCAACTAACAACGCTATAAGAGGGGTTGAGCAAAGCGGTAACATAGCCAAACAACGGTTTGCTAGGACAAGGTGGGTTAGGGGCTGAACATGGCAATTTGGGAGGCTGACAAGTGTCAGGACCCCGATTCTAAGCCACATCGATCTAGCCGGTAATACCTCATATCACTTTGCGGCCTCACGCACGGTATCCCACGGGTGTCGCCTTACCATGGCCCGGGACCGTTTGCGCCTTTTGGCTCGCGTATATGACAATGTCGCTAGCATCCATATGACCGAGAACCCGGGCCGACATGGCTAGTCGTGAACCCAAAGCGGCACAGACCTATGGAGACAGGCATACATGAATCACATCGAACATGTCGGTCATCAACGAGTGATTCCGGGCTGTAGCACTGGGCTAACAGGACTCCGGGGATCCCGGGCTGTAGCAGGCTAGACAGGACTCCGGAGATCACCGCGTGACATTTCCCCGAAGGGACAGACATAGGGACGAAGTGAAACACATGTCGGCCAGTCAAGTGTCCTGAACAGTAGTGCTGGGCTAGCAGGACTCCGGTGAACCGGGCTGTAGCGGACTACTATGGCTCGAGGAACACTAGACTACATTTCCCCATAAGAAAGGCTGCAAAGGACAAACAACTAGATTGTCGGATCCCACTCATACCAAGCATTTCAATCATACACACAACATGCCCGATATGAGTACATACAACATGGCATCACAACAAAACTCTACAACTCAAGTACTTTATTTAAAGGCTCCAGGGAGCCATACATAACATATTCATACGGATAGGGGTCACATGACCCGACACTCAAGTCATACAGTCATTAAAGCACATGCGGAAGCAACTAGTCTGAGTACAGACTCTAGAAAGAAAGAAGGCTTCTCGAAGCCTGTCTATCTACATAGGGCCCTCCATGGCCTGGATCACCACCTGGGTGGCTAGTCACTCGTCGACGTCAAGGTCTATGTAAAACCCATCGGAGGGGGCAGTGTTGTCGTCTGAAAACAATAAATAAGCAAACATGAGTACAAAGGTACTCAGCAAGTCTTACATCAGAACCTACTATACATGCTCATTCTCAAGAAGGTGGTGGGGTTTATGCAGCAAGCCAGCTTTGACTCTTGGCTAATCTATCCTACGGAACCTCTTTAGTAAAATAGTTTCCGCACACGAGTCCACTACTCACCCACACAATACTCCACCGTGGATCCTCCCTCGTATCCTGCGAGAGGGCCATCCTCGGTACTCACACTTATCTTGAGTCTTTTAGTAGTATCCATTAACTTGTCTATGAACTGTATAGGCAACCAAGTAGTCCTTTACCGTGGACGCGGCTATTCGAATAGTTTTATACCCTGCAGGGGCGTACTTCGTCACACATGTTTCCACCACTTAGCGTCTGCACACGAAATGTGCTCGGCAGACTTCAAGCGAAAACCGACGTGGGTGTAGACCACGACCTGACTAACCTCACAAGTCTCTAGTCCAGGGTCATCGCCTATTCGGGTTCCATCCGCAAGGAAATCCGGCCGGGGTGTCCTCAACGGCCCCAAACGATGTGAACAGGGTTCCCGAGACACCAAACGGGTGACTCGGTACACCCGGCCACGATGTATCTACCGCAACATAGCCCACCCCTAGGGTCAGCGCTACGCACGGCCGCCAACACTTAACCTACAAACACCAGAAACTAGTTGCAACTCCTGGACTGAGGCGAGAGGGGTCAGTAAGTCGAGCGGGGTCATATTTCAGGGCCCAATGTGTGGTAGTAGCTGAATCTTAAATCACGCATACAGAACTCAGTTCCTAGGGACGGCCTCAATGAAACAACCCACCATGTACTCCTACATGGCCTCTCATCGATACCTTTACCAAAACATGTTCAACGCATCCCACATATCACTGACACAAGCATTTCACTCTAGCCCATCACCCAGATGAACCAGACCTGACACAACTCTAAGCATAGCAGGCATAGCAAGGTAGGAATCACAAAACATGGCTCAATCAACTCCTACACATGCTAGTGGGTTTCATCTAGTTACTGTGGCAATGACAGGTCATGCAGAGGATAAGGGTTCAACTACCGTAGCACACAGCAGTTTGAATCGTGTTGTCTTAATGCAGTAAACAAGAGCAGGAGCAAGAACATGGGTTTGTATCGGAATGATCAATGGTTGCTTGCCTGATGGAGTGGTAACGGGATACTGCCCTTCAGTTGGATACTCGTGAATATCCTCGGAGGCAGAACCTACCACGAAGAACACAACCGAGCACAATCAACACATGACGATATGCAACAATATGATGCATGCTATGACATGGCAATATGAATGTGTTTTGGCCTAATGCAAGCTAAAACAGAAAGGGGTGAACTCATTTGAATCCAAGATTCAAATATTAGCTCATTAGTTATTTCATTTATAGGGCATTTTCTTATTCTGCTTAAACAGTAGGGTAAACTTGTTTTGTCATGCATGAAACCATTACAGATGGATAGATTGAATTTTTCTGATAATTTTTCATATATAATTTGTCTCATTTGGAGTTATGGTTGAATTTCTATGAATTTTTGAAGTTTAGGCAATTTTCTAGAATTTTCTATATAAAATTAAATCCAAAAAAGAGTTACTGCGTCAGCCTTGCGTCAGCATGACGTCAGCAAGTCAAAGGCGCCAGCCAGGTCAAACCTGACTGGTGGGGCCCCCTGGTCAGTGTCTCTGTGCACTAACCACGCTTAGTTAGCCTAATTAACAGGCGGGGCCCACTAGTCAGTGACTATACTAATTAACTAATCTATTTAGTTAGCACTAACAGGGTAATTAGCCGGGCAGGGCCCGCATGTCAGTGAGAGAGGGGGGGGTAGTCAACCCACGTCAGCAGGTCAAACCTCCCGGGTCAGTGGGTCAAAGCCTGCCGGCGTTTAGCCGCCGGCGAGGCCAGATGCGGTGGCGCGCTGCGGAAATCGCCCACGGGGCACCATTTGGTGCGCGGAGAGCAGCTACGGGTAGCTGGGGACAACCCGCGGCGTTTGGTGGTGGTGGTTGGGCTCGGGGTGGCCGGGAACGTCGCCGGCGACGAGCCTTGCGGTCGCCGGAGTCGGGCAAAAGTGAGCCCGAGGCTACGGGGCACGTCGAGGCGCGTGGTGAGGTGCGTTGTGCTCCTAGGGATGCAGTGAAGATGATAGGCTAAGTGGCGTGGCCGGAGTTTGGCCGGAGACACGTCGGCGACGAGCTCCACGGTGGCGGGTGCGGGTGAGCTTCGTGTGCTCGCTGTGGTGCACGAGAAGAGGAACAGAGAGGTTGGGGAGGTGCAGCAGCTCACGGCGATCATGAAGAGGTAGACGGCGCGGTCGGGGACGAGTCGATGTGGCGGCGACGTCGAAGGGGATCTCCGGCGAGGCTCAGTGAAGACGAGGTCGAAGAAGTCGTTGCAGAGCGTGTGAGCGCTCGGGGCTTGGCTTCTCGAAGGAGTTGACGATGGCGGAGAGGATGGACATGGTGGTGCATCACGGGGACGTTGGTGGACGGGGTTTTCACGGTGGCGCGAGCTCAGCAGCGTCGGCCATGGCGGAGGGGAGCGAGAGAGAGAGGCAGGGGGCGAGTGAGCGTGTCCAGGGGGTCGAGACGGCGACTTGGAGCCGGTCCAGGGGGTCGAGGTGGCAAGAGGAGGAAGCAGGACGGCAGCCTGCTACGTGGCGCGCGCGGGTGCCGCTGTCGAGCACCTGCCTGCCTGGCCAAGCCAAGCTGCTTGCTGGCGCGGCGGCTGGGCTGGGCCGGCAGGTGGGCCTGGTGGGTGGCGCTAGGTAAGGTTCTTCTCCCCCTTTTTTGATTTTCTTTTCTTTTCTATTATTCTGTAGCTTTAGGGCTTTAATTAAAATACCTAGGCACTTTCTAAAATCCTGAAAATATTTGTGAGCCCTATTGGGATTATTCCTAACAGCAAACAATTACTTTTAGAATTATTTGAGCACTTGAATTATTTAATAGCATTTAAATGCCCAAATTCAAATATTTATGAATTAAATCAGTGACCTTCTGTTGACCTAGAAAAATGTGCACCTATTTTCCCAAAGGTTCTAACCCAAGGCAAAGGGGGTGAACATTTTAGAAGGGCATTTCAGGTTCATTGAATTTATTTTTAGTAAACCCTAGTTGATTTCAGGGGGGGGTGCTGGGGGTTCTGCTTTCCCCATTTCAAGTTTCTGATGAAAGTAGACATGATGCACACTCTAATGCATGGTCTAGCTAGGGTGTGACAACTCACCCCCACTCAATAGAATCTCGTCCCGAGATTTAGGATCATCTGGAAAGAAGGTGGGGGTACTCGAGTCGAAGACGATCCTCCCTTTCCCAGGTGGCTTCTTCCTCGGAATGGTGTGACCATTGAACCTTGAGAAACTTGATATTATGACGTCGAGTGGTACGCTCGGCTTGATCAAGGATACGGATGGGGTATTCCCGATAAGAAAGGTTATCTTGTAAATCAAGTGTTTCGTGGTCCACTCCACGGATAGGATCCGCGAAGCAACGCCTGAGTTGCGAAACGTGGAAGACATCGTGAACTCTGGAAAGATGCGGAGGTAGTTCCAATTGGTAGGCAACTTCTCCTCGTTTGGCAAGAATGCGAAAGGGTCCAATGTAACGAGGAGCCAATTTGCCTTTGATACCGAAGCGCTGGGTTCCCTTTAACGGGGTAACCCGAAGGTAAGCCTTCTCGTTAACTTCAAATGTCATAGGCTTATGTTTACGATCATATTGACTCTTTTGGCGAGATTGGGCTGTTTTCAATTTCTCACGAATAACGCGAACCTACTCTTCTGCTTCCTGGATCATATCCGGGCCAAAGAGTTGTCTTTCCCCGGTTTCTCACCAGTTAAGAGGCGTTCGACATTTTCGTCCATAGAGAACTTCGAAGGGAGCTTTGCCCAAACTAGCTTGATAACTATTGTTATAAGCAAACTCCGCGAATGGAAGGCATTTCTCCCAACTCATTCCGAACGAGATAACAGAAGCTCGGAGCATATCTTCTAGAATTTGATTGACTCGCTCTACTTGACCACTTGATTGAGGATGGAAGGCGGTGCTAAAGGAGATATGAGTTCCCATAGCATTTTGGAAACTTTCCCAAAATCGAGAGGTGAAGAGACTTCCACGGTCTGAGTTAATTTCCAATGGGACACCATGAAGAGACACTATTCGGGAGATGTATAAGTCAGCTAGCTGGCTAGCGGTGATACTCTCACGAACAGGTAGAAAGTGGGCTACTTTGGAAAGACGGTCGATCACAACGAAGATGGCATTATTTCCTCTCTTGGTCCTGGGAAACCCAGTGATGAAATCCATACTGATTTTATCCCATTTCCATTCAGGAATAGCCAAAGGTTGAAGGGTGCCACCAGGCCGTTGATGCTCTGCTTTAACGCGATGACAAACGTCGCAATTAGCAATGTATTGAGCGATTTCTCTCTTCATCCTAGTCCACCAAAACCTCTGGCGTAGGTCTTGATACATTTTAGTACTGCCGGGATGAATGGTGAGAGGGGATTCATGAGCTTCCTTAAGGATCATCTGGCGTAGATGTTGTTTCTTGGGAACCACCAGGCGGTTCTCGAAGAAGACATCACCTTGTTCATCCATGGAAAAACATTTAGCAACTCTGCTAGCAATGTTTTCCTTAATCCGGGATATGCCCTTATCACGCTTTTGGGCAGCTATGATTTGATCCATAAGGGTAGGTTTCGCCACCAGGGTAGATAGGAATCCTCGAGGAACAATGTGAAGGTTAAGCTTACGAAATTTCTCATGGAGAAGTGGTTGACTTTGTTGTAACATCAGGTTGTTACAGTAGGACTTACGACTTAGTGCATCAGCCATGACATTGGCTTTGCCGGGGGTGTAAGTTATTCCTAAGTCGTAATCTGAGATCAACTCGACCCAACGTCTTTGCCTGAGATTCAAATCTGGTTGGGTGAAGATATATTTCAAACTTTGGTGATCGGTGAAGATCTCGCAATGATTACCGAGAAGGTAATGTCGCCAGGTTTTGAGTGCATGGACTACAGCTGCAAGCTCTAGATCATGTGTGGGATAATTTTCCTCATGTGGGTGTAATTGCCATGAAGCATAGGCAATTACCTAACGATCTTGCATGAGTATGCAACCTAGTCCTTGTCGCGAGGCGTCGCAATAGATAATAAAGTCCTTGGAGAAATCTGGTGGTACCAGTACGGGAGCAGATGTCAGGCGTCTTTTCAGTTCCTGAAAACTGAACTCGCACTGTGGAGTCCACTCGAACTTTTTATCTTTCTTGAGGAGTTCAGTTAGAGGTTTAGCAACCTTGGAGAAGTTCTCGACGAAGCGGCGGCAATAGCTCGCTAGGCCAAGGAAACTCCGAACTTGCTTGACCGTTTCAGGTGGAGTCCAATCAAGGACGGCTTGAACTCGCTCGGGATTGACAGCAATACCCTTACCAGAGATTACATGGCCTAGATAGGTCACTTCTGACAACCAAAATTCACACTTGGAGAATTTGGCATAAAGGCGATGCTCTCGAAGTTTCATCAATACCAGCCTTAGATGTTCGGCATGTTCCTCTTCATTCTTGGAGTAGATGAGTATGTCATCGAGGTATACTACGACGAATTTGTCCAAGTACTCCATGAAAACCGAGTTCATTAACCGGGAGAAGGTGGCCGGGGCATTGGTTAAACCGAAGGACATGACGGTGTACTCGTATTGGCCATAACGAGTAACAAAGGTCGTTTTGGGAATGTCCCCGTTTCTGATTTTGATTTGATGGTAGCCCAACCTCAAATCCATCTTGGAGAAGACTGAGGATCCAGCGAGCTGATCATACAGGTCGTTGATCCTGGGAACCGGGTATTTGTTCTTGATGGTGACCAGATTGTCAGGTCGGTAATCCACAACCATTCGATCCGTTCCATCCTTCTTCTTGACGAAGAGGACGGGGCAAGCCCAAGGAGAGGAGCTAGGACGGATGAACCCCTTGTTCAAGGACTCATCGAGTTGGTTCTTAAGCTCGGCTAGTTCTAAGGGTGCCATCTTGTAGGGTCTTCTAGAAATTGGAACGGTTCCTGGAACAAGGTCTATTACAAACTCAACATCCCTGTCAGGTGGAACACCTGGCAGTTCTTCTGGAAACACATCCGGAAAGTCTCGGACTACCGGAACATCCTCAAGATCTGGAAGAGGGTTGGCATTTAGGGAGTAAAGTTGGCGCTTGGCCACTCGAGTTAAGACATTAACTGTCTTGCCCGAGGGGTGAGTAAGTTGAACGGTTCTAGTGGCACAATCGATCTTGGCATAATGAGTCGACATCCAGTCCATACCCAAGATGATGTTTATGTCAGAGGACTTGAGAGCTATTAAAGATGCAAGGAAGACAAGCCTATCGACAAGAATTTCGTTCCCATGGCTTACCCTAGACGTTTGCCATCTAGAGCCAGGGGTTTGAATTTCCATGGTGGAGGGCATATCACAGAAGGTCGTGTTATGCAACCGAGCATAATTCTCGGATATGAATGAATGAGATGCTCCAGTATCGAAAAGAACAGATGTCGGATGGCAGTTAACAAGGAGCGTACCAAGTATGACGTTGGGATCCTCATGAGCCTCTTCGGCTGAAACATAATTGACATGGCCACGTGCAGTGGTGGCCGGCTTAGCGTAGAAAGTCTTTCCCGCGGGCTTACCATGGCCAACGGACTTTCCAGCTTGATTGGGGTTGTTCTGGGGACACTCTCGACTATAGTGACCCGGTTCTCCACACTTGAAGCATGTTACCACAGTGGGGCGTGGAGCAACATTAGCAGCGGGGCCACCATAGGGCTTGGGCGGTGCGAATTGCTGGTTGGGACGAGGTGCCTCAAAGGATGGCCTCGGGGTGAATCTGGGTGGCAGTGTTGTGCTTGGAATCCACACCCGGCGCTTCTGAGCTCCAGAGCCGGATGAAGACCCAAAATCACGGGAGTGCTTGTGTGAAGCGTCATAATCAGTCTAGCCTGTCTCAGCACTGATAGCTTTATTGACCAACTTCTGAAAGGATGTGCACTCGTGCAGACGGAGATCGCGGCGAAGCTCAGGGCTAAGTCCCTTGCGGAACCTTGCCTGCTTCTTGGCGTCAGTAGAAACCTCTTCAGGAGCATAGCGTGCCAGGTTCCCAAATTCTCGGCTATATGCATCCACCGTCAGCCTTCCTTGGGTGAAGTTGCAGAACTCCTCCCTCTTGCGATCCATGAGACCTTCCGGAATGTGATGCTCACGGAAAGCCTCGCTGAACTCAGCCGAGGTAGTGATTTGACCGACCGGGCGCATAGCTTCGTAGTTTTCCCACCAATGGCTAGCGGGGCCCTCAAGATGATAGGCAGCATAGGTAACCTTGTCGGCTTCGGCTACGTTGGCAGAACGTAGCTTGTGGGTGATGCTGCAAAGCCAATCATCCGCGTCGAGGGGCTCGACGGAATGGTTAAACTTTGGTGGGTACATCTTGATAAAGTCGTTGATTGACACCAAGTCATTTCGTGGGTGGCGTGCAGTGTTCTGCTCAATCCGCTCCAGCAGGCGGTTGGTCTCACGCTTGTTTCTTTCCGCCTCCAGCATCACTTCGGCCAGAGAAGGCGGGTGAGGCAAATTTTCACCTCTAGCTGCACTGGCTTCCCCCCGCTCCGGGACAGCAGGGTTGCCGCGGGTGTTGACTATCCTAGGAGGAAACAAGACAACGGTTTAGACAAGGATGGCTCAAACTTAACAAGGAAGTGCAGAATGTAAAGGATAACACGGAATGCAGAGATGCTCATTCGTATGCCATGGTAATATAAAACTGCCATATATACACCAACGGTCATACTCGTCATACATAGTTTAGTACAAGCCCATGCTACAGTACAACTATGAAGGTAGACGTTACATCTCATCGGAGGCATTCCGAGTTCCTATACATTATTTGTCTACACCTCCGGAATCGATTACACGCCAAGTCATATTCCACAAGTCACGCAGGACAGTGGAGATACAACTACTACAATACTAGTGGTACTACTACTAACTCAGACAGCTCCGTAGTAGTCCTCATAGAAGTCACCTCCATAGCCTGGAAGTTCAACATGATCATCCGGAAATAGACGGTCCTGAGGAGCCTGTGGACCATAGGGGCTAGGATGAGGTCTTGGACCAACAAACGGTGGCCTGCGGGGACCACGGGGTGGGGTGATGCCTCCCACATCACGCCAATCCACCATGTCTGGCAGAGCTGATCTCACAGGATACAGATCCCTGGTATCCATACATCCAGCTTGCACCGCAGGTGCAAACCGAGTCAATGTGGCCCAATGATCAGCATGAGTATTAAAAAGCTCCAGCCTCAAGGCCCGATTCTCTCGGTCCTTATCTTCGAGCATCTCCGCGGTGGTACGAGTTAATGAGTCCTCCTGAGTGGAGTCAGCATAGATAGCCTGAAGATACCCTTGCGCTCCCGGAAGTGAAGCTGGCATGTAACGGAAGTCAGTGTTCCGAAGCAGGCCAGTCCGGACTCGCAAGATGGTCATCATGGAGTAGGCAGCATCCTGCACAGCCATCTCGACGGTAACCCTGAGTCCATAGGAACAGTGAAGGGGCTCGGTAGATCCAGGGTAGGAAGGAAATATCCTGACGGTGCAGAAATACTGGCTTTGATTAAAGTCGCGGAACTGCTCTTCAACAGTGTATTCGGGATACCAACGGTATCCTGTCTCGATCATGACCCGGACTAACATAGCAGTATGACCGGGCACGTCGAGGCACCTGGTCAGGCGAACCACTTGATTTTGAGGACGGTTGGCCATCTGAAAGCACAACCACAAGACAAAGACATCAGAATTCCTAGGGAAAATTGGACAGCATAACGGTTGTAAATGCTCAGAAAAAGATTTGAGACATCCACAACAGTTCACAATACCGCTCAACAGCATCATATCAAGGCTCTGGTTCAAATAGCAACATACTAAAATAGTAGAAACTGGACTGGAACTCGTAGCAATAATCCTATAAACTACTACGGATTAGTAACACGTGAACCTGATAGAAGAAGAGAGCCTAGTCCTTAACCCACGTTGAATGAGAAGAGAATGACTCAGATCAGAGGCATAGGGTAAAGGAGTAAAAGAACCTTACGTTCCCTCCCACAATCAATTCCCTTACATATAACTAAAGCATTTCTAGACTCGACATTGACCAGTTTGGCTCAACGAACCTACAGGCAGTCCGGCTCTGATACCAACGCTGTCAGGACCCCGATTCTAAGCCACATCGATCTAGCCGAAAACACCTCATATCACTTTGCGGCCTCATGCACGGTATCCCACGGGTGTCGCCTTACCATGGCCCGGGACCGTTTGCGCCTTTTGGCTCGCGTATATGACAATGTCGCTAGCATCCATATGACCGAGAACCCGGGCCGACATGGCTAGCCGTGAACCCAAAGCGGCACAGACCTATGGAGACAGGCATACATGAATCACATCGAACATGTCGGTCATCAACGAGTGATTCCGGGCTGTAGCACTGGGCTAACAGGACTCCGGGGATCCCGGGCTGTAGCAGGCTAGACAGGACTCTGGAGATCACCGTGTGACATTTCCCCGAAGGGACAGTCAAAGGGATGAAGTGAAACACATGCCGGCCAGTCAAGTGTCCTGAACAGTAGTGCTGGGCTAGCAGGACTCCGATGAACCGGGCTGTAGCGGACTACTATGGCTCGAGGAACACTAGACTACATTTCCCCATAAGAAAGGCTGTGAAGGACAAACAACTAGATTGTCGGATCCCACTCATACCAAGCATTTCAATCATACACACAACATGCCCGATATGAGTACATACAACATGGCATCACAACAAAACTCTACAACTCAAGTACTTTATTTAAAGGCTCCAGGGAGCCATACATAACATATTCATACGGATAGGGGTCACATGACCCGACACTCAAGTCATACAGTCATACAAGCACATGCGGAAGCAACTAGTCTGAGTACAGACTCTAGAAAGAAAGAAGGCTTCTCGAAGCCTGTCTATCTACATAGGGCCCTCCATGGCCTGGATCACCACCTGGGTGGCTAGTCACTCGTCGACGTCAAGGTCTACGTAAAACCCATCGGAGGGGGTAGTGTTGTCGTCTGAAAACAATAAATAAGCAAACATGAGTACAAAGGTACTCAGCAAGTCTTACATTAGAACCTACTATACATGCTCATTCTCAAGAAGGTGGTGGGGTTTATGCAGCAAGCCAGCTTTGACTCTTGGCTAAGCTATCCTATGGAACCTCTTTAGTAAAATAGTTTCCGCACACGAGTCCACTACTCACCCACACAATACTCCACCGTGGATCCTCCCTCGTATCCTGCGAGAGGGCCATCCTCGGTACTCACACTTATCTTGAGTCTTTTAGTAGTATCCATTAACTTGTCTATGAACTGTATAGGCAACCAAGTAGTCCTTTACCGCGGACGCGGCTATTCAAATAGTTTTATACCCTGCAGGGGTGTACTTCGTCACACATGTTTCCACCACTTAGCGTCTGCACACGAAATGTGCTCGGCAGACTTCAAGCAAAAACCGACGTGGGTGTAGACCACGACCTGACAAACCTCACAAGTCTCTAGTCCAGGGTCATCGCCTATTCGGGTTCCATCCGCAAGGAAATCCGGCCGGGGTGTCCTCAACGGCCCCAAACGATGTGAACAGGGTTCCCGAGACACCAAACGGGTGACTCGGTACACCCGGCCACGGTGTATCTACCGCAACATAGCCCACCCCTAGGGTCAGCGCTACGCACGGCCGCCAACACTTAACCTACAAACACCAGAAACTAGTTGCAACTCCTGGACTGAGGCGAGAGGGGTCAGTAAGTCGAGCGGGGTCATATTTCAGGGCCCAATGTGTGGTAGTAGCTGAATCTTAAATCACGCATACAGAACTCAGTTCCTAGGGACGGCCTCAATGAAACAACCCACCATGTACTCCTACATGGCCTCTCATCGATACCTTTACCAAAACATGTTCAACGCATCCCACATATCACTGACACAAGCATTTCACTCTAGCCCATCACCCAGATGAACCAGACCTTACACAACTCTAAGCATAGCAGGCATAGCAAGGTAAGAATCACAAAACATGGCTCAATCAACTCCTACACATGCTAGTGGGTTTCATCTAGTTACTGTGGCAATGACAGGTCATGCAAAGCATAAGGGTTCAACTACCATAGCACACAGCAGTTTGAATCGTGTTGTCTTAATGCAGTAAACAAGAGCAGGAGCGAGAACATGGGTTTGTATCGGAATGATCAATGGTTGCTTGCCTGATGGAGTGGTAACGGGATACTGCCCTTCAGTTGGATACTCGTGAATATCCTCGGAGGCAGAACCTACCACGAAGAACACAACCGAGCACAATCAACACATGACGATATGCAACAATATGATGCATGCTATGACATGGCAATATGAATGTGTTTTGGCCTAATGCAAGCTAAAACAGAAAGGGGTGAACTCATTTGAATCCAAGATTCAAATATTAGCTCATTAATTATTTCATTTATAGGGCATTTTCTTATTCTGCTTAAACAGTAGGGTAAACTTGTTTTGTCATGCATGAAACCATTACAGATGGATAGATTGAATTTTTCTGATAATTTTTCATATATAATTTGTCTCATTTGGAGTTATGGTTGAATTTCTATGAGTTTTTGAAGTTTAGGCAATTTTCTGGAATTTTCTATATAAAATTAAATCCAGAAAAGAGTTACTGCGTCAGCCTTGCGTCAGCATGACGTCAGCAAGTCAAAGGCGCCAGCCAGGTCAAAGCTGAATGGTGGGGCCCCCTGGTCAGTGTCTCTGTGCACTAACCACGCTTAGTTAGCCTAATTAATAGGCAGGGCCCACTAGTCAGTGACTATACTAATTAACTAATCTATTTAGTTAGCACTAACAGGGTAATTAGCCGGGCGGGGCCCGCATGTCAATGAGAGAGGGGGGGAAGTCAACCCACGTCAGCAGGTCAAACCTCCCCGGTTAGTGGGTCAAAGCCTGCCGGCGTTTAGCCGCCGGCGAGGCCAGACGCGGTTGCGCGCTGTGGAAATCGCCCACGGGGCACCATTTGGTGCGCGGAGAGCAGCTACGGGTAGCTAGGGATAACCCGCGGCGTTTGGTGGTGGTGGTTGGGCTCGGGGTGGCCGGGAACGTCGCCGGCGATGAGCCTTGCGGTCACCGGAGTCTGGCGAAAGTGAGCCCGAGGCTACGGGGCATGTCGAGGCGCGTCGTGAGGTGCGTTGTGCTCCTAGGGATGCAGTGAAGATGATAGGCTAAGTGGCGTGGCCGGAGTTTGGCCGGAGACACGTCGGCGACGAGCTCCATGGTGGCGGGTGTGGGTGAGCTTCGTGTGCTCGCTGTGGTGCACGAGAAGAGGAACGGAGAGGTAGGGGAGGTGCAGCAGCTCACGGCGATCACGAAGAGGTAGACGGCGCGGTCGGGGACGAGTCGATGCGGCGGCGACGTCGAAGGGGATCTCCGGCGAGGCTCGGTGAAGACAAGGTCGAAGAAGTTGTTGCAGAGCATGTGAGCGCTCGGGGCTTGGCTGCTCGAAGGAGTTGACGACGGCGGAGAGGATGGACACGGTGGTGCATCACTGGGACGTCGGTGGACGGGGTTTTCACGATGGCGCGAGCTCAGCAGCGTCGGCCATGGCGGAGGGGAGCGAGAGAGAGAGGCAGGGGGCGAGTGAGCATGTCCAGGGGGTCGAGACGGCGACGTGGAGCCGGTCCAGGGGGTCGAGGCGGCGAGAGGAGGAAGCAGGACGGCAGCCTGCTGCGTGGCGCGTGCGGGTGCCGCCGTCGAGCACCTGCCTGCCTGCCTGGCCAAGCCAAGCTGCTCGCTGGCGCGGCGGCTGGGCTGGGCCGGCAGGTGGGCCTGGTGGGTGGCGCCAGGTAAGGTTCTTCTCCCCTTTTTTTTGATTTTGTTTTCTTTTCTATTATTCTGTAGCTTTAGGGCTTTAATTAAAATACCTAGGCACTTTCTAAAATCCTGAAAATATTTGTGAGCCCTATTGGGATTATTCCTAACAGCAAACAATTACTTTCAGAATTATTTGAGCACTTGAATTATTTAATAGCATTTAAATGCCCAAATTCAAATATTTATGAATTAAATCAGTGACCTTCTGTTGACCTAGAAAAATGTGCGCCTATTTTCCCAAAGGTTCTAACCCAAGGCAAAGAGGGTGAACATTTTAGAAGGGCATTTCAGGTTCATTGAATTTATTTTTAGTAAACCTAGTTGATTTCAGGGGGGTGCTGGGGGTTCTGCTTTCCCCATTTCAAGTTTCTGATGAAAGTAGACATGATGCACACTCTAATGCATGGTCTAGCTAGGGTGTGACAACAAGCAAGTGGTAGGCATCGTAGCAATGGCATAGCAAAAGAGCGAGCAAACTAGCATAGCAAAGATAGTAGTGATTTCAAGGGTATGATCATCTTGCCTGAAATCCCGCAAGGAAGAAGAACGAGTCCATGAGGAAGACAACGGACGTAGACGAACGGGTCTTCACAAACTCGACGTTACCGGAACCAACCCGAAGAAGCAATCATCGGAAAAGAAGCACACAACATAGTAAACAACCACCACATAGGCATGGCATGATGCGCAAACAAGAATGATGCATGTCCGGTTTAAAGAGGCATGGCATGGCAAAATGCACAAGCAATCCTACAAATTAAGTGGAGCTCAATATGCAACGAGTTGCATATTGACGAAACACCACGTCAATTATTTAGTTCTCTCTCGTTTATGTACCCAACAATATTAAATGTTGTTAAACATGGCAAGAGGGTGAAGCAAATGAAAACTACCCAACTAGTCAAGTTTAAATGAGGCCGGAAACAACGAACAACAATTCCGGAAACTCCTCATGAGCATAAATTAGGTTTGGTGCTGATCTGCCCTAAACACAATTTTAGAGTTGTTTAACATGCAAATAAAGGTCACCATGTTAAACTAAGCATTTTTCTACCCCATTTACATATATAAATTAATAAAATCCGAGTTACGGTTAATTAGATATGAATTAAAGCATTTAGCATGGCATAGGAGCAAATTAATGCAAACAACATATTAAACATTTTAATTGTTGTTATCATGATGCGGATGACATATGCAAGTTTAACACAATTTTATGAAAATGTTGATATGAGAATGTTATGAAGCATTTGTCACCATGGCGGAAACGAAAAGGGTGCCACGGCAAAGATAACGGAAAAGATGCCACGACAACATTCCGGTTCCGATAGCTCATGGAGACACCGGTGCAAAAGGAAAAATGACGAGAGCGTGACATGCGATAGGAGGTGGGGTGATCCCGGAAACCGAGTTCCCACATGATGGTGGCATGGCAAAAGAGGAGCATTGCAACGAACAATCGCAAACGGTGCAAACACGCGGTTCATCTCATACACCACACAACATTCGTTCTCGGAAGGTCGTCTCGGGGTTATACCTTCGAAGCGTGCATTTTGAAGTGAAACGGTTCGGAGGGGAAGTAGTCGTTCTCGGGACGGTAGAGGAAGTAGTGGTACACGCGTCCGATGGTAATGGTACTCGATCGTTTCGAAGAGGTACTTGGGGTCATCCAAACTTGCCGATCTCGTCATCTCGAAGGGGTACTTGACGTTCTTAATGATTCCGAAGACGAGGTAGAGGTACACTTGTTGTAGGGGTACTTGTCGGATCCACGGCGACGGTAGAGGTACAAATGTTCTTGCGGTACTTGTCGGTCCAATCTTGGTGTAGATGTACATCGCAAACGTAGTGGTACTCGCGGACTTCGGCGCCGGTAGTCGTACGTGGTTCGTAGGGGTACTTGGCGTTTTCGAGTCGACGGTAGTTGTACACGGCAATCTTGGTCGATCTTGGAGGGACCTCGGTAGTCGTTCCCGTTTGTCTTGGTACTTTTGGCGCCATCTTGGTCTTGGCGACGGTAGTGGTACTTCCATGTAGACAACCCCGGAACTTGATGCATCCACCTATGTAGTCGTACTCGGTGTCCTCGGGGTATCGGCGATAGTCATACTCGAACTGGTTCTTGACGAATCCTGGACGGTCTTGGTGGTCTCCGGTGAAGGTGTTCGTACGTTTGACAGAGTGAAAACAGCGACAGTAGCAGGCGCAGGGCTCGTCTGGTTCCCGGCCATATCCGGGCCGACTCGCTGGAGCGGTGCGGCTGGCCTCGTGAGCGGGCGCGCTCCTCTCTGGTCAACGCGGGGAGGGATCGAGCGAGCAAAGCAGGGGAAGCAGAGGTGCTGCGGTCTCGAGAGGCAGCGGGCTCCTGGGGAAGGCCGGCGAGGTGCAGGCAGGGTGGATCCGGCTGGCCGGCGCCGGATCCGAGCAACGGCGGCGCGGGGTCGAACTCGACTGGACCGAGACAAAGTGAGGCGTGGCGGACAGAGCAGAGCTGATTCATGGCGGCTCGGCTCCAAGGTTGGGCGGCCATGGAAGGCGTCAGGTGCCTACGAGAAAGAGAGGGAGAAAAACTTAGGAGGAGGAAGGAACCAAGAGAGGAAGAGGAGGCGAGGGTGCGAGGCAGTTGCTCGCGGACAACATGCCGACGGGTAGTGCAGGGTGGAGCTCCGGTGAGGGGTTGGGGAGCTTGACGACGCGGACGCCGGGGTTGGGTTCCTTGGTCGCGGGGTGAGCAGGGGAGGCCAAGGGGATCGGGACCCCACTCTGGTGCGTGCGTGCTGGGGAGCTCGTGTCCCTGGCGATGCAGTGCGTGAGGCGGCGGGAGGAGGAACGAGGAGGAGGAGAGATCGATTGGGAGAGAGCGAGAGATGGCAACGATGCTAGGGTTAGCTAGGGCGGCTGGGCCAAGGGGCAAATGGGCCTAGGGTTAGAAAGGTTAGGTGGGCCGACGCTTGTGGTTTAGGCCCAAGAGGCCGGCTGGGCTGCAAGGTTGAGCTCTCTCTCTCCCTCATAACTCATTTCCCTTTATTTGCCAAAACAGCAAATAACAAAGAAAGAAATAAGAGAAAGAAAAAGTTGGAGAAGGACTTTGGGCACGGGGATAATTTCCCCGGACTCACAAAAATGCGCTTGTCCCAAGAAAATAGAAGAGAGCATGATTGCAAGATTTAAATTCAAATTCATTTGAATTTAATTCAAATGGTTTGAACAAAGATGAGGAGCCCAAAAATGTCGAGAATTTACGAGGAGCCTCGATAAAAGGAAAAGGAATTATTGGCAAGGTTAGAGAGTCAAAAATTGAAGATGAAAAGACCAAGGGATTTAACATGCAAGTGTGTTTTGTTTAATTCCAAAAGAATGGAATATTTTAATATAGCTCCCTAATATTGGGAGGATATGTTATAAAGAGAATTTCACCGTGTGAATATCCCTCGATTTAAATGGACCGAAGATCCATCCGATTTTATTTGGTTGAGTTTTTAAAACGAGTTGCATGATGACATGATGCAATGCACATGATGCAAGGATGAATGCAACACGCAAGCAAAAGACAACGCAACAACATCGAATAACTAGAAGACACCTAGCACATCGGACTCGGGGCGTTACAACATCTCTGGAACCTAAGACAAAGAACACTTAGTGAAATTCTTCAAGACTCATCTGGTCAAATTCCTCAAACTTTCTCCTTTTTGAAAAACCTCTGAGAACGCATATGACCTCTCCATATTCCTCGCAACTATACTCTGTTCATAGGTACTCATGTCAGATACTGAATCACTAGGTTCTCATCAACTTAACTCATTTGCAGCGTTCCTTGAAGAAAAGTTGCATACATCTTCAGAGAATTCCATTGTTCAAATTCCTCATCTGAAGAAAATGGCTGATGGAAAGAAGCCACAGAAGGGAGGAAAGAGGCTTGAGGTCAATACTGCTTTTGAGATCCCTGATAACATATACAAGGACTATTGCACTCCTGATGAGGCCACTCATGGAAAGGAAACCAAGAATGAGCGCAAAGTGCGCATTCAAAGAATAGAGAGGAGATGGGCAAGAGAGTGGAGGGAGCACAGGTATGTTACTCCCAAATACATGAAGAAATTCGCTCTCAATCCTCCATGCCCAAGACCTCCGTTGGCACCTGACCAAGAAGCAAATCCCACCAGCCTCAAGCGCAGTGAGGATTATCCTAATGAATGGGCCAAGTGCCAGGCCAAGTTGGCCAGACAAGCAAGAGAAGCAGTGAGGAAATTCAATGAAGATTCTACTACTGCTGCTGCTGCCACTGCTGAGGCCTCTGCAAGCAAGCCAAATAAGGCCATGCCAAAGAAGCCTGCTCACAAGCCAAGTGCTTCATCAGCAATGCCCTCACGGCCAAGTTCCTCAGCAATGCCCTCACGGCCAGATTCTTCAAACCCTCACGGCGAACTCCTCAAGCTGTTCCCACTCCAAAATCCTCAGCTCCTCCGCCAAAGTCCTTAGCTGCTCCAACCAAATCCTCAGCACCTGCGCATCTCGCCTCATGCCAAAGGACGACGGGCATCTCTATTGCCTCAGGAGCATCTTCTAGTTCCTCAGCACCACTGCATTCTTCAACTGGTCCCACTCTGTTGAAGACCAAGGCAACTGCTGGACAAGGCTCTCGACCAAGTCCTCAAAAGAAGAAGGTCGCTTTTCAAGTGCTATCAGATGAAGACGAAGCTGATGATGATGAACTTGCAGAAATCATTAGAGACAGGCAGGTCAAGGCCGCTAGAGCCAAGGGCACAAGTGTGCCTCTGCTTTTGGATCCAAAGTTGATCCTTGAGTATATTGACCTATGGCACAAGGACCCAAATACTCCTATGCCTGATTTCAAGCTGACTCCTGGCCAAAGTCATATGTTGACTCACTTCATACAAGAAGAAAAATGGAAGTTTGAGAAGGCCAGGCAGATCAAGAAAGCGCAGTACAAAAATGAGCGCTACCTGAAGAAAAACCTTCTCTCTATGACAACTGAAGAACTCGTCAATATACAGTCTGAGATCAAGAAACTCAGTGATGAATTTGACGCACACCATGCTGATTGGCTGGGAGCCAAGGTTCGTTTTGTGAGACTCGCTGACAACTTCACTTCAAATGTTGCAGCCCAAACGCAACAGGAAATTCCTTAGGCTGAAGCATCTGCTCAGCCTACCGAAGAAAATGCCAGCACCGCTGATGACAATCAGGCTGCTGAAGAAAATGCTAATTCCAGGGTTGATGACTGCATTCCAGCCGCTGAAGAAACTACCAGGGCAACCACTAGTGTTGTGCCTGAAGAAAGTGAAGACGTCAGGGCAACTGCATCAATTGCGCCTGAAGAAATTCAACCAAATTCATATGCTCCTCCTGCGCCTACACCAACTTCGATCCTTCCATCTGCATCAGATGTGAAGAAGACCAAGGTTGCAGAGCGTGTAGCAGTGAAGAAAAGGAAGGCATCAACTTCATCAGATTCTTTAGCCCCGAAGAAGATGAAGCCATTGACCAGCTCATTTGCCAACCTAATTTATGCTATTCCTATCTCAACCATGCCATCAAAGGACCTTGTTCCTTTTGATGAAGACTATGTGATTCCAAGTGAATCCGATGAAGAAAATCCTTCTGCTGCTTCGTCAAAGCAGTTGGATGAAGAAATTGAAGTGGATGCAATCCCTTCAACACCAATTATCTCATCGCCCATGTCTCAGTTCACTGCTGAAGAGGCTGGCGTTGAAGAAATGGATGAAGAAGATGATGTGGACATTGGAAGCACTATCTAGTGATGAAAGATGACTTTTGGGAAAGTCAGCACCCCAACTCTCCTTTGTTCACACATCTTCAAAAAATTCCTCAGTCCCCAATAACTACTGAAGTCCAAATGGGATCTGAAGAACCTCGTGCAACTCCGTCCATCCATGAAGAAATTCCAGCCACTAGTGTTGATGAACATGTAAATGAAGAATTGAAGTCCCAGGCTGCCACTGAAGAAGTACCTAAAATTCCTCAGCCTGCGGAACCTGAGATTGAGATCCCTGAGGTAGTGATGCAATTGACTGACACTCCTCACCCCAAGCCAAAGGATCCCTTCTCAAAGAAACAAAAATTCAAGGTTGATGACTTCTTTGGCGAGCATGTATTCTTCACTGACTACAACCCTTATGACTCTGCTCGTCTTAGGAGGAAGCGCTTCTGGACTGCCAGCCATGCCAATTTCTATTCTTCACTGCTCTTCAATAAGGACAAAATCTTCTACCATGAGCATATTCCTCATGTGGACATGGAATCATTGCCTTGTTTCACTCCTGTGCTCAGTGTGCTTCATGACGCAGGCCTCCTCAACTTTTGCTCTGACATTGTTGATTGGAATGAAGTGCTTATTCTTTAGTTCTACGCTACACTGCATATCACAGGTGATCCTGAAGATATCGACTCCTGGGTCTTGGACTGGATGACCGATAATACTCATTATAAGGCACCGACCTCTGAATTACTTCATGCCCTGCCCATCAGTCCACCCAGTGAAGGAGCTCGCTGCCTGTACCAAGAACCCAAACTCACTGCTCATTACATGCAAGTGTTAATGAAGCCTCTGAAGCCTGGTCAAGCCCCAAGGACCAAATTCCTCGTAAAGGACTTACTCTATGTGCCCAAAACAGTCTATCGCATTTTGACGAGGACAATGAGTCCCATCAAAGGCCGCGACTCATCTGATGAGGAAATAGTTGGCATCATGAAGAATCTACCATTCAACATCATTCATAGCATCCCAACCAATTATTATGATTTCTTCATGAGGACTCTGGCAAATGTTACACTCTCTCCGTTTGAGTTGAAGCCTTATGCTCCTTGGATTACGAGATTCCTCAGAACAAGGTCTTCACTCAACTACAAGGCTGATTTTCAGAATCACCTCAGCTACTTGCCTCCGATTGAAGTCCTCAAGCAGACTTTTACTTCAACTGATGAAAAGGGCAAGACACCTCTTGTCATTGAAGGCATTCATCCATTGGATGGTCAGTTTCGCAAAGTTGCATCTTACTCAGCCAATGATGACTCTGCTACTCATGATTCTGCCGCCAATGCACCCAAGTCTACTCCTCAAGCCACAACTCCATGTGTGATGACTGACCGTGAGCTGCTTCTCAGTCTTCAGCAGAAGGTGGATCGAACCCATAAATGGGTTAAGCGCCAGTTTGGTTCTCTTCTTCACAACATGCTGCTACACATAATGCAATGAAGAAAAACCATTACTACCTCCATGAAGTTTTCGGTCGCACCTGGGCTATCTTATCACATCTGTATGGTGAAGAAGATCTGAAGAAAATGGGTCTCAAGGAAGATTTTGGCTGGTCTGCACCTCCTCCGAAGAAATTTAAGAAGGTCAAAGTTCCTTCCTTGGTGGCCAGTTCATATTCTTCATCCCGCGACACCGACGAGTATGAAGACTTGGACGACACTGTGGCAGGCCCTACAATGACAAACGACCCCAACAACGCTGGCGCTCCTCCATCAACTTGATATTCTTCAGGGGTGTTAGTCCTCATTTTCAACCCTTTTGGTCATTCGATGACAAAGGGGGAGAAATTTGAGTTAGTATTCAAGCGGGTCTACCTATATGGGTGTTTTTTCTCTAACTTACAACTCTCGTTCTTCTGAGACTTTATTTGATCGAGTTGTAAACTTAAACTCTATGGTGGCCTGGTACTTTTGTTGTGCTTTCCTACATGCTTATTCCTCATTAATGTTAATGCACGCATGCTGAATTACATCAGTCACCATATTTCATCATGCATTTCAAACTCTTCATATTATATGTCAATGCGTGTATGAATTACAAGATATAGGGGGAGATCTCCATGATTCTACTCTCAAGTGTGCTTTGCTTCAAAAGCAAATTCCTCACTATGCATATCTTCAGGGGGAGTTCTTCTATATCTTGCAATCAAATTCCTCAATTCCAGTATTTACACTTCATATGTTTATCCCCGTTGAAAACTTAACCTATATTGTCATCAATCACCAAAAAGGGGGAGATTGTAAGTGCATCTAGTGTCCCTTAGTGATTTTGGTGTATTGAAGACTTATAGGTTAAGGGAATAATGTGTTTATGAGTGTACACAGCTCCATAAGTCTATGAGGAGTTTGATATTTATAGAGAAAGTCGACCCCTAAAAATGAAGTTATTTGACTGAAGACTTTGGATTTCTGAAGACTTTGAAAGTGAAGAAATTGGTGCAATCCTGAAGACTTGGTATTCATTCGAGGAACATGAAGCATGAAGACTTTTGTTTTCGTAGTTTCATTTTCTATTTCTTGAGTCATAGGAAACACCATATTGTTAAAGGGGGTCGAGGAAATACTAAGGAGAAATTTCCAAGTGATGCTCAACTCAAATCCTACACCTATCAATCCCTTCCAGTGAAGCCCTTGGAAATCTCATACAGCTCAGTCAGTTTCTTCAGTGACAGAGACGAAGTTCTTCTGGTCTCTGAGGAATTTGTTCTAACTGAGGAGTTAGGAATTCACCAGTGCGGATTGCCTACACAGTGAGGAACATGATAGCCCCGAGGAATTTGATACTCAAAATTCCGATCGTTGCTGTGCTATGCACCAGCTGTCCCAAAATATCTACCCACCTAACGGTCATATCATTGAAGGGCATTTATGTCTTATCATGTCGGGCTGCTCCCTAGGCTATAAATAACCGCCCCCTACAACCACTAGCTGGTTGGCTACTCCGAGAGAAACTGACACTTGTCATTTGAGAGCATCCCATCCTCCGCGGACTTTGAGTGAAAATCATCAAGTGAGGAAAACCCAAACCCAAACACCTACAAACCCAAAGTGATTGAGCATCACTGAAGAGATTGATCCTGCGTGGATCCAATGCTTGTTACCTTTGAAGACTGTGCATCTTCCAGACGGTTAGGCGTCATGGTCTAGAGCATCTAAGAGGAAATTGTGGATTGCCAAGTGACCAAGTCTGTGAAGGTTTCGAAGTCGCCTGAAGACTTACCACGAGTGATTGGGCGAGGTCTGTGTGACCTTAGCTCACGGGGAATACGGTGAGGACTGAGTGTTCTGAACTGCGTGTTCAGAACTGGGTGTCCGGGACTGTGTGTCCTCAGGTTTAAATACCTAGCCGCCCTAACCAGACGTACAACTTTCACAACAGTTAGAACTGGTCTACCAAATCATTGTCTTCACCAAGCAACCTGGTTCCATTTCCGCAACCCTTCCATTTCCTCATTTATGTGTTGAGTACTTGTTCATATTTGTTTGAAGACTTTGACTGCAGAGTTTCTCAATTTCTTCAGTCTATTTGTCTTATCCTGTGTTATCTTGTGTTTACGCTTTCTGTACTATGTGCTTGTTTTCATTTCATCATGTAGACCATGCTCATGCACTGTTATGTTTACTTCTGAGTACTTATTCCGCTGCAAGTAGTTCTTCACTCAGGAATTTTCTCACCCTGAAATTCCTCAGTGAAGAATTCATAAAACTCGCCTATTCACCCCCCTCTAGTCGATATAACGCACTTTCAGCAACGATGAGGATGGTCGGGACCCGACGGATCAGTGGAGATGCGGTGGTGACTCCGTTGCAGTGACGGATGCGAGCTCGGGCTGCAGCCATCCATGGCGACATCGTGGGGCTCCTGCTGGTGGTGAGGACGCTGGCGAGCGAGGCCGCCGGAGGGAGCGACGGCGGGGTTGGTGAGGCGACGCGCTCGGGCGGCTTGGGTCGAGGCAGAGCACGAAGTAGTAGAAGAGGCGGGGTGCAGATGGTTGGCCTGGAGGTCGAGGTCGGGCACGGTCAGCTCTCAGGATGAGCAGGGATCGTGGGGAGAGCTTGACCTGTGTGGCGGCCGGCCGGATCAGCGAAGAGAATGGCGAGAGATGGAGTCGGGGCAGCGGAGGCGTGGGCGAGGTGGTGGCTGCTCCTGGGATCGAGCAATGACGAGGGAAGCAGAGGAGACCGCGGTGTCTTCGGGATTGGGTGGAGGATTAAAAACGAGGAGAAGGGGATCTGGGAGGATCCCGATATGGGATTTGAGTATGGCGGCGACGGATGGAATGGATGGGACAGGGGCCTAAAAACTAGGGTTAGACCGATATTTATAAAGCAGGTGGATTTGGGGTGCATTTGGGCCCTCCGATTCAAATCAGACGGTCGAAAAGGTTGATCCAACGTTGAAAAGAATTTGACAGATCTTGGAGAAATACATATGACTGATGATAATTCATTCTTACGCCAAACTTGAAATGAATTTGAGAATAACACCTGGAAAAGAAGAGTCAGGTAAGATCCTAGGAAAAGACCTGTGGGTTAGGGCCCACTCAAAAGATACACCGTTGAACGATTTAAAAGAGAGATTGCGCCGGTTGAATTAAATGGCTTAAATGAGATAACATCCTCGAAAGAGCTTGAATGGGACGAGAATAGAAACGTGAATCTTCTGAGATATCTTCAACACCACGGAACAAATGAATAGCGAGAGGTGAACGATTAAGAGGTGCACCGGTATGAGAAAGCATTGTGAAATGAGGAAAGGATATGATCGACAAAACTTGAATTAAATCCACCAGAGAACAAAAGAACGAAGAATAATAAACTTGAAGCTTCCTTAGCATCTTCATGAGAATCCCCGGGTAAGAACTTTGAAGGAAAGGAATGAAGAAACTTCACATCAATAAAAGGATACTTGATTAAGAAATCTGAGTCCTTGAAGAAAAGGGTGGGAGGGCGGGAAAACAAAGGCAACTTGGGACGGATGAAACAAACACCGTTGAGAACAACTGATAATTGATCTTACGGATGGGGAGAATGATGGGATCATCTCGAAGAGAAGCACGCCGGTAGGAAATAGAATTGAGATGACAACCATGATGATCAAGAAGGATTAATATTCCCATAGAAATATGAGAACACCGGTTAGGAAAGGTATGGAATCAACACTTGACATTGAAGCAACTCGAATACCACAATCAAAACAAAACCAAAGGATTTGGCTTGCAAAATAAGCCGGAAACAAACATATGATAGATCCCATATCGTATCATGTGTCTGTTGAAAAAATATTCTAGGAGCAACTTGAATTCCCACTTATAAACTCCCGAAACTTTCTGGTTATGCAATCAGGTGTTGGGGATACAGGGGAAGCATAATATCTCATCCAAACTAACAATCCCTACATCCAGCTGTATCCATCCTTCAAGACATAACCAAGAAACCTTAGGAAATTGTTTACCTCAACCTTTGAAAAGCATCCGTTATATGAGTTATGGCAATACTCCCGAACTCCCGCCCCAGTACTGGGTCGCGTCGAGGTTATCTCATCAACAACTGCATAAAAGAGATTTTCGATATCGGCGAGCTCAGGTATTCCAAAACTGCATTGATAAAATTGTGACGACAACACCTCGGAGCTCAACTCCCCGGGATACTGCCACAACCCCTAGATGTCAGGAGGCACCAAGAACAATGTTCTCGTCACAAGACTATCGGAACGATTCCAAGATACCCGCGTGATCCTAAAAAAATTCGTGAAATTTTGAGGAGAGAAGAGAGAGAGAGAGAGGCCCGACAGCAGTCTTCGGAGACCGAAAATGTCCGACGGTTTGACTGACTATAATGCCGCTATAGTTATCCGTAGGAGCGTCAAACGGACTCCGAATGCGATGAAACTTGGCAGGCGGCCTACTGGCAACATAACAACACCGCATGCCAACTTTCAACCCATTCCGAGAACATTTTTCGGCCACTTATAAAATAATATTTCGAACGTGCCACGGGCGCGTGCAAGTGTGTCTTGGCTCAGAACGGACAACAGGGATAACTGGGAAACCCAGACGGATGCAAGTTTTGAAAACATGATGATGCAATGCACATGATGACATGGCAAGATGCAACACGCAAGCGAATGACAAGGCAACAACAACAAATAACTGGAAGACACCCAGCGCATTGGTCTCGGGGCGTCAGAGATCAAGATTAGGATTTGTCACTCCATGTATCGGAGAGGTATCTCTGGGCCCTCTCGGTAATGCACATCACTATGAGCCTTGCAAGAAATGTGACTAATGAGTTAGTTATGGGATGATGCATTACGTAACGAGTCAAGAGACTTGCCGGTGAGGAGATTGAACTAGGTATGATGATATCGACGATCGAATCTCGGGCAAGTAACATACTGATGAAAAAAGGAACAACGTATGTTGTTATGCGATTTGATCGATAAAGATCTTCGTAGAATATGTAGGAGCCAATATGAGCATCCAGGTTCCGCTATTGGTTATTGACTGGAGATGTGTCTCGGTCATGTCTACATAGTTCTCGAACCCGTAGGGTCCGCACGCTTAACGTTTGATGACGATTTGTATTATGAGTTCTGTGTTTTGATGAACCAAAGTTTGCTCGGAGTCCCGGATGAGATCATGGACATGACGAGGAGTCTCGAAATGATCGAGACATAAAGATTGATATATTGGAAGGCTATATTCGGACATCGGAATGGTTCCGGAGAAGTTCGGGTATTTTCTGGAGTACCGGGAGGTTACCGGAACCCCCCGGGGAGTTGATGGGCTTAGTGGGAAGGAGAGGCGGCAGCCAGGAGGTGGCACGACCCCCCCCCCCCCTCCCAAGCCCAGTCCGAATTGGACAAGGGGTTGGGGGCGTGGCCCCCTCTCCCTTCCTTCCCTCTTCTCCTTTAGGTGGAAATCTACTAGGACTTGGAGTCCTAGTAGGATTCCCCATCTCCCGGCGTGCCCTAGACTGGCCGGCCGGCCTCCCCCTCCCTCCTTTATATACAGGGCAGGGGGCACGCTAGAACACACAAGTTGATTGACGGTGTCCTGGACTAGGGGGTACTCACCACGTCATCTCCCGGTCTGTTAGATTGGGCAGAGGACCTCCATGACCGTATACTCATGGGCCAGTTTAGACAGCTGCCGCATACATGGAAGATTCCACAAGACTTGGTGATCAAGACAAGCACTCCTCCCCACCGGCGTATTCGGCTAGGACTCTTGTTATCCTAGGCCTCTGGTGCATTATATAAACCGAGGCCAGGCTAGTCGATAGATCATATACAACAATCATAATATAGGCTAGCTTCTTGGGTTTGGCCTCTCCGATCTCATGGTAGATCAACTATTGTAATACTCATACCATCAAGAATAAATCAAGTAGGACGTAGGGTTTTACCTCCATCAAGAGGGCCCGAACCTGGGTAAAACATCGTGTCCCCTGCCTCCTGTTAACATCCGCCCTAGACGCATAGTTCGGGACCCCCTACCCGAGATCCGACGGTTTTTACACCGACATTGGTGCTTTCATTAAGAGTTCCGTTGTGTGATCGGCAAAAAGATCGATGGCTCGCCTGCAGATCAACTGCGACTTCGGGATCTTCGTCACCAGCTCGACTGGTCACCTTGGTTCAACCAAGAAACTGCGCCCCGTGTTTGGATCACCATGTTCGGACGAGGGCCTTCATCAAAAATCAACTCCGATCTCTATCAAGATCAGGGAGGAATCATCCATGGAGCTCGAGGGCTCAATGTCAACATTGCCCTCGGGAGGTCGTGCTGTTTTTATGGACAGCGAACTTGTATTCGCCGTCACCGCCTCCTCGAGCGTCGGTGTGACGATTGCTTCGGTGGAATAGTGCGGAATTACATCTACAACAGCCATGCAAAATTTCGTCGAGTTCCGATGAAGGAATTTCCGACAATCTACGATATACCGGAGCCCTGTCAAATCTGGACGGGAATCTGGACAAGTTTAGGGTGTGGTCTCCAGAGCCCAGCTCGGAGGTCCTTTGGAAGATCCAACCGTTCATCTACTGCGGAATTCCCATATCTACAACCCCTCCATATTTCAGCTCGATCCAACGGTTCAAACTCCGGGAACCGTTTGATGAGTGGACCAATTTTCGGATCTGTTTTCTGCGCGAATACGGATCCGGCCCGAATTCATGTTTCTTTATGAACGTGATATTGGACAACCTTTTTAGAGGAATTCTCTTTTAGGGTATTGTGAGTTATTTTTAAACACGTGCCCGTAAATTTTTAAGCCTCCCCTGAGGTCATCTTCATCATCATGCTGGTGTCAAACCAGTCCGGCAATATTGCTCCAAGCCTGCCGACCCGCGCTAGACACGTCGTCACTTTGTTGAGCCGAGCTCAACTTCTTCGGATCATCATCTCGGCAAGCCGAACAAGAGTCCGGCATCGTGAAGGATAAATCATCACCAACATCGCCGCCCCACGGATTACGGCATCGCCGCACGGTCACTTCATCAAGCCGGCATCGACCACGTCACGACCTGCATCGGCAGGGCCGCACTGTTGCTTCTTCAAGCTGGTGTCCATCACGCCGACCTATTTCGACTCATCGGCTGACATCGAGGCTTCGACATCTCGACTGGACCGGGGGCTTCGCCGTCTCTTCATCAACCTACTCCAGAGACTTCGGCGTCACTAGCCGACCAGCTCCGCCACGTTAGCTGGACCGAGGGCTTTGCCTCGGCGAGCCAACCTTTGCCAGCATCGCCATACCGTCGCTTTATTACCCATCAGGCAATGGGTGTGCGGATCGAGTCTCAATTCTCGGATTCACCTTTCTTCGGATTGCTACAACAAATAAACCAGGTGCTATTAATCCTAGTATTTTTTGCTTGTTCGGGTTCATTTTTCCCAAGGAATTATTACTCTGGTTTGTTCATCATATGTACACAGGTCTATCAAATGATGGCCGCATTAACGACGGTCGCATGGTGGTTCGGTCAGTTTCCGTACATGGTCCGGCGAACGCCGCATCCGGAACTCGGACCGACCTATGAATTCAGGCTTTGCCACGCCTTTACTGCATCACGCCGACCCCTGCATCGACATTAACTTCGGCGCCAGGCCATATTTCTTTTATTACTCACTTTGCATAAATTATTTATTATGCAACGTTTTTTAATTATTATTATTACTATTATCTCTGGTTTGCACTATTTTTTGTGCACAGGAAAATGATCCGGGGACTTCGGCGTCACTCTGCCGGTCTGCATTGACCGTGCTATGTCACCACTTTGGCATGTCGAGCTCTCCGCTCCGCCACCTCGGGACCGTCTTGGGGGAGGGAACCTTGTCCCGTATCAAGCTCGGACCGCATCATCAATGCCAAACACATTAACCAGCTAAGTCGCTTTCATGCTCAAAGTTTTAATTTTTAACTTGTGTTCGGTTCGACCAAGCATTATACTTTTTTTTGGAAAAAATTTGCCTGTAAAAAATATACTTGCCAAAACTTTGTTTGTGACATGCAAATTCAAATACCCTGTTTACTTGGGGGCTTCTTTTATGAAGCTTTTCCTCTTGCATATGATTATACTTGTATGGCTTTGTTCCTTGTTCATGTATTACGCCACAATATGCACCATATTGACTTAAGCGATTTGCAAGCTGGGTTGCCTCGCTCCTATGTTTACCCCTACTTTCCCGATTGTTTGGCTAGGGAGTAAAGGGAGCACCTCTGATATTGTCACGACCGGGTCATCCGAGCCGGACCTCAGACTGGGTGAAGCCGAAAGCTAGCACTCTTATTATTTTCAATTATGGTCGGCACACAACGGAACTCATGAGTACAAAAAATCGATTGCACAAGTCTCATAGTAACAATGAGCACCGAATAAAGGTGTCGGTGGGGGTACTATTTTCTTCTAAGATGCTTCTTACACTTCGTCAGTAATATAGCATAAGTTCCCTGAGCGCGCTTTGTCTATTACAGCCTTATGGCCTGATTGCCTAGTTATCGGAAACACTATCAATATTCTCGACAGGTGGAGTACATAACACTCTTCGGCCCTTGACCGAAGAGGGAGAAGCCGACGGTCGGTTAAGACGCGTATAAAGTTCGGGTGAACACAAATATGATATAAGTACTTTGGTACATACAATCATTATACATAAAATTCTTTTACCCAAGACACTTGGGGGCTCTTAAAATTTATATGAGCTATTTTATAGTAAATGTGTTTTCTTCTTGGTCGTTGCAAAGTCTTTTTCTATCGCTCCTTTTTCGACGTGAGTGTGTGGTCAATAGCCAGATAACCCATTTTCTCTCTAGTGACCACTCGAGTTTAGTTCGCTAAATTGGTCTAACGAGAAGCACTCCTCCTTCGGGATAGGAGGCTGCAGCCGTAGGCTGACCCGCTTGAAGTCTTGAGATCGGATGTGTCATATTAATGCACGACAGAAGCACAATTTGTTCCCCAATTTTCGGATTGGCACCGAACACTTGATCTTGTTCGGACGTCAAGTTTTTCCTGACGTTTTTTTGGGTTTCCATGCTTATGGCACTTTTAAACTATTTATGTGTTTTCAGAACAAGTCTTGCAGTGCAACACCGGACACCTTTAGAGATTTGGCAAAAACATTCTCGGATATTGCTATATATGCATTGGTTTCGAATTGTGTCTTCAGTCAATAGTTGGGTTGCCCGGCTCCTGTGCTTGCCTCCTACGTTCCGCTTTGTTCGGCTAGGTGTGCAAAGGGAGAACCACTACGATTGTGCTTCCAGCTCACATGGTTAAGCACCTTAGTGGAGAAAGCTGAAAACTGACTATCACAATAAGCGTAAACTGGTCAGCAATCCGATGACTGTGTTAAATGATGGGCCATTCATAACATTGGCCGAAGTGTTTACGGCTTGACCTCGACTGTCGCCGAACACTACCGGTTTTGCTCTTACATTAGAGCTGAGGTTTCATGATCATGCTTAGCATGACAACCCAAAGAAAGGAACCGATAGCGGGACTATTTTCTTTGGAAGACATTTCTTATGTTAAACAGTAATATAACATATCTCTCTGCGTACCTTTGTTTATAAAACCATATGGCCAGATTGCCTTGTTTGTCGTAAATCTTCGCCCTCATAAAGGCCTTATAAAGTAGGACAAACACTCCTCGGCTACTAGCTCAGGAGGTGGAAGCCGATGGTCGGTCAACAAAGTTTTGTACAATGCGGATCTGAGCATTAATGATATAAAGTACTTGGATATATAGAGTCATTACACATAATTTGTGATTTTACTATGGATATCGATCCTTAATTCGGCCACCCGTGCCCGCATTAAGGCTCGGGGCTACTGGGCTTCAGGCTTATTATTTAAAAATATTAAAGGGGCACATCGATCCCCTGATCTGGTGTTGCCACCCGACCAGTGTCTCGGGGGCTACTGCATTGCCTGTTCAATGCAGAAAATTTTAAGTGCAATACAATTGCTGAGGAGATTTTGATCCTCAGGTTGGTCGGCCGCACCCAACCTGAGTCTCAAGGACTGAGCACGCCGCATTTTGTGCCCCGAAGTATTCCGCCGAGCTAAGACTTGATCCTCAGGCCGATTTTGCAAATCAACCTGAGTCTTAGCGGCTACTGGGATCAGCGGTCTTACGTCATCCTTCAGGTGCATCTCGGGTTTTAAACTGATACACACCTTGAGGGCTACTGGCTATATATCTCAGTAGAGAATAAATTGCACCAATAAAAAAATATTGACAAAAAATCGGCCCACAGTCAGGGTGGTGCACCACCTCAGAAGCAGTCCGGCATAAAGCTCGGGCGCTAGTGGCTGGCTCCATAGAGGGCATTTCCAGCATTAAGCTCGGCTAAACTCCTTCAACTTTTTTGAACCAAGGTGATATGACACCTCGGATATAGTCCGATGTTGGAGCTTGGACACAGTCCGGCGTTGGAGCTCGGATACATTTCGGCGTTGGAGCTCGGAAGCAGTCCGACATTGGTGTTCGGCTGCAAAAGATACCTCGAATGCAGTCCGGCGTTAGAGCTCGAACGCAAGAGGACACTGCCTCCGGGGAACAACTTCAAACCCGAGGTGTGGCATAAAAATAACAAGGCATTGATAAAGGCCGGAAACTTAAAGGGGCTCCTCGGATACCTGACGTGTAAAGTCGTCGAATGCATTTCGGCGATCCTCAAGATCGAAGATGAGAAGATTTGTTGAACTAGTTTTCAAGACCGACAACCGAAGATGAAGAACAGTTCAGAAGAATCGAGGAGCGTCCCTAACTTGAAGACCGGTTCAGGGGGCTACTGACGGTGTCCTGGATTAGGGGGTACTCACCACGTCGTCTCCCGATCTGTTAGATTGGGCCGAGGACCCCCATGGCCGTATACTCATGGGCCAGTTTGGACAGTTGTCGCATACATGGAAGATTCCACAAGACTTGGTGATCAAGACAAGGACTCCTCCCCACCGGCATATTCGTCTAGGACTCTTGTTATCCTAGGCCTCTGGAGCATTATATAAACCGAGGCCAGGCTAGTCGATAGATCATATACAACAATCATAATATAGGCTAGCTTCTAGGTTTTAGCCTCTCTGATCTCGTGGTAGATCAACTCTTGTAATACTCATATCATCAAGAATAAATCAAGCAGTGATGTCTACTACACAACCTTCTTCTTGTAGACGTTGTTGGGCCTCCAAGTGCAGAGGTTTGTATGACAGTAGCAAATTTCCCTCAAGTGGATGACCTAAGGTTTATCAATCCGTAGGAGGCATGGATGAAGATGGTCTCTCTCAAGCAACCCTGCAACCAAATAACAAAGAGTCTCTTGTGTCCCCAACACACCCAATACAATGGTAAATTGTATAGGTGCACTAGTTCGGCGAAGAGATGGTGATACAAGTGCAATATGGATAGTAGATAATAGTATTTGTAATCTGAAATTATAAAAACAGCAAGGTAACTAATGATAAAAGTGAGCGTAAACAGTATTGCAATGTGTTGAAACAAGGCCTAGGGTTCATACTTTTGCTAGTGTAAGTTCCCTCAACAATAATATCATAATTGGATCACATTACTATCCCTCAACATGCAACAAAGAGTCACTCCAAAGTCACTAATAGCGGAGAACGAACGAAGAGATTATGGTAGGGTACGAAACCACCTCAAAGTTATTCTTTCCAATCAATCCGTTGGGCAATTCCTATAATTGTACAAACAGCCCTAGAGTTCGTACTAGAACAACACCCTAAGACACAAATCAACCAAAACCCTAATGTCACCTAGATACTCCATTGTCACCTCAAGTATCCGTGGGTATGATTATATGATATGCATCACACAATCTCAGATTCATCTATTCAACCAACACAAAGGACCTCAAAGAGTACCCCAAAGTTCCTACCGGAGAATCACGACGAAACGTGTCCAACCCCTATGCATAGGTTCATGGGCGGAACCTGCAAGTTGATCACCAAAACATACATCAAGTGAATCACGTGGTATCCCATTGTCACCACAGATACGCACGGCAAGACATACATCAAGTGTTCTCAAATCTATAAAGACTCAATCCGATAAGATAACTTCAAAGGGGAAACTCAATTCATTACAAGGAGAAACATAAGATCCAACTATAATAGCAAAGCTCGCAATACATCAAGATCGTGCCAAATCAAGAACACGAGAGAGAGAGAGAGAGAGAGATCAAACACATAGCTACTGGTACATACCCTTAGCCCCGAAGGTGAACTACTCCCTCCTCGTCATGGAGAGCGCCGGGATGATGAAGATGGCCACCGGTGAGGGATCCCCCCTCTGGCAGGGTGCCGGAAGAGGGTCCCGATTGACTTTTGGTGGCTACAGAGGCTTGCGGCGGCGGAACTCCCGATCTAATCTCCGTTCTGGAAGTTTTAGGGTACATGGAGTTATATAGGCAGAAGAAGTACGTCAGGGGAGCCACGAGGGCCCCCACGAGGCAGGGGGCGCGCCCCCCACCCTCGTGGCTTCCTCATTCCTTCCTTGACGTGGGGTCCAAGTCCATCGGGTGGCTTTCCTTCCAAACACAACTTCTCCAGTTGATTTCGTTCCGTTTCGAGTTCGTTTGATATTCCTTTTCTTCGAAACACTGAAATAGGCATAAAATAGCAAATTTGGGCTGGGCCTCCGGTTAATAGGTTAGTCCCAAAAATAATATAAAAGTGGATATTAAAGCCCAATATTGCCCAAAACAGTAGATAATATAGCATGGAGCAATCAAAAATTATAGATACGTTGGAGACGTATCAAGCATCCCCAAGCTTAATTCCTACTCGTCCTCGAGTAGGTAAATGATAAAAAGATAATTTTTGATGTGGAATGCTAGTTGGCATAATTTCAATGTAATTCTTCTTACTTGTGATATGAATATTCAGATCCGAAAGATTCAAGACAATAGTTTATATTGACATAAAAATAATAATACTTCAAGCATACTAACTAAGCAATTATGTCTTCTCAAAATAACATGGCCAAAGAAAGTTCATCCCTACAAAATCATATACTTTAGTCATGCTCCATTTTCGTCACACAAGAATGCTCTCATCATGCACAACCCCAATGACAAGCCAAGCAATTGTTTCATACTTTAGTAATCTCAAACTCATAAACTTTCACGCAATACATGAGCGCGAGCCATGGATATAGCACTATGGGTGGAGTAGAATATAATGAGGGGGGTTATGTGGAGAAGACAAAAAGGAAGAAAGTCTCACATCAACGAGGCTAATCAATGGGCTATGGAGATGCCCACCGATTGATGTTAATGCAAGGAGTAGGGATTGCCATGCAACGGATGCACTAGAGCTATAAATGTATGTAAGCTCAACAAAAGAAACTAGTGGGTGTGCATCCAACTTGCTTGCTCACGAAGACCTAGGGCACTTGAGGAGGCCCATTGTTGGAATATACAAGCCAAGTTCTATAATGAAAAATTCCCACTAGTATATGAAAGTGATAACATGAGAGACTCTCTACTATGAAGATCATGGTGCTACTTTGAAGCACAAGTGTGGAAAAAGGATAGTAGCATTGTCCCCTTTTTTAATTTGGCCTTTCTTTTTTTGGCCTTCCCTTTTTTATTTGGCCTTTCTCTCTTTTTTGGGGCAATGCTCTATTAATGATGATCATCACACTTCTATTTATTTACAACTCAATGATTACAACTCGATACTAGAACAAAGTATGACTCTATATGAATGCCTCTGGCGGTGTACCGGGATATGCAATAAATCAAGAGTGACAAGTATGAAAGAATTATGAACAGTGGCTTTGCCACAAATACTGTGTCAACTACATGATCATGCTAAGCAATATGACAATGATGAATGTGTCATGATGAACGGAATGATGGAAAGTTGCACGGCAATATATCTCGGAATGGCTATGGAAATGCCATAATAGGTAGGTATGGTGGCTGTTTTGAGGAAGATATAAGGAGGTTTATGTGTGATAGAGAGTATCATATTACGGGGTTTGGATGCACCGGCGAAGTTTGCGCCAACTCTCAATGTGAGAAAGGGCAGTGCACGGTACCGAAGAAGCTAGCAAGGATGGAATGGTGAGAGTGCGTATAATCCATGGACTCAACATTAGTCATAAAGAACTCACATACTTATTGCAAAAATCTACAAGTCATCAAAAACCTCGGTACTACGCGCATGCTCCTAGGGGGATAGATTGGTAGGAAAAGACCATCGCTCGTCCCCGACCGCCACTCATAAGGGAGACAATCAAATAACACCTCATGTTTCAAATTTGTTGCATAACGTTTACCATACGTGCATGCTACGGGACTTGCAAACTTCAACACAAGTATTTCTCAAATTCATAACCACTCAACTAGCATGACTCTAATATCACCATCTTCATATCTCAAAACAATTATCAAGTATCAAACTTCTCATAGTATTGAACACACTCATAAGAGAATTTTATTATTCTTGAATACCTAGCATATTAGGATTTTAAGAAAATTACCATGCTATTTAAGACTCTCAAAATAATCTAAGTGAAGCATGACATTTCATCTATTTCTTCAAAATAAAACTACCACCATGCTCTAAAATATATAAGTGAAGCACTAGAGCAAACGACAAACTACTCCGAAAGATATAAGTGAAGATCAATGAGTAGTCGAATAATTATGCAACCATGTGAAGACTCTCTAACATTTAATAATTTAAGATCTTGGTATTCTTATTCAAACAGAAAGCAGAGAAAAATAAAATGGAATGACGCTCCGAGCAAAACACATATCATGTGGCGAATAAAAATGTAGCTCCAAGTAAAGTTACCGATGAACAAAGACGAAAGAGGAGATGCCTTCCGGGGCATCCCCAAGATTAGGTTCTTGGTTGTCCTTGAATATTACCTTGGGGGTGCCTTGGGCATCCCCAAGCTTAGGCTCTTGCCACTCCTTATTCCATAGTCCATCGAATCCTTACCCAAAACTTGAAAACTTCACAACACAAAACTTAAGAGAAAACTCGTAAGCTCCGTTAGCGAAAGAAAACAAAACACTACTTCAAGGTACTGTAATGAACTCATTATTTATTTATATTGGTGTTAAACCTACTGTATTCCAACTTCTCTATGGTTTATAAACTATTTTACTAGCCATAGATTCATCGAAATAAGCAAACAACACAATGAAAACAGAATCTGTCAAAAACAGAATAGTCTGTAGTAATCTGGATCAAACGTATACTTATGGAACTCATAAAATTCTCAAATAAATTGCTGGACCTGAGGAATTTATCTATTAATCATCTTCAAAAATAATTAACTATATAGCACTCTCCAAATAAAAATGGCAGCAATTCTCGTGAGCGCTAAAGTTTCTGTTTTTTACAGCATGATCAACAAGACTTTCCCAAAGTCTTCCCAAAGGTTCTACTTGGCACAAACACTAATTAAAAGCATAAAACCACATATAAACAGAGTCTAGATGAATTATTTATTACTAAACAGGAACAAAAAGTAAGGAACTAAAATAAAATTGGGTTGCCTCCCAACAAGCGCTATCGTTTAACGCCCCTAGCTAGGCATGATGATTTCAGCGATGCTCGCATAAAAGATAAGAATTGAAACATAAAAAGAGCATCATGAAGAATATGACTAGCACATTTAAGTCTAACATACTTCCTATGCATAGGGATTTTGTGAGCAAACAACTTATGGGAACAATAATCAACTAGCATAGGAAGGCAAAACAAGCATAACTTTAAATTTTTAAGCACATGGAGAGGAAACTTGATATTATTGCAATTCCTACAAGCATATATTCCTCCCTCATAATAATTTTCAGTAGAATCATGAATTAATTCAACAATATAACCAACACATAAAGCATTCTTTTCATGATCTACAAGCATAGAAAATTTACTACTCTCCACACAAGCAAAATTCTTCTCATTCGGAATAGTGGGAGTATCATAAGAGACATGAATACTATAAATTGTTTCCACATTAAAAGAGTAATGTTTAGATAAAGGGTACTCATAACCATGACAAGTTTTATAAATATAATCATAACTACTCTTTATAGCATAAGTTTTATCACAATAATCATCATAAGTAGCAACTTTGTTCTCATCATAATCAACTGAAACCTCTTCCGAAATAGTGGATACATCACTAAATAAAGTCATGACCTCTCCAAATCCACTTTCATAAATATTATAAGATTCAACATCCTCCAAAATAGTGGTATCACTACTTCCTAAAGTTGTCACTCTTCCAAACCCACTTTCATCAATATAATCATCATAGGTAGAAGGCATGCTATCATCATAACTACTTTGCATATCAAAACTTGAGAAGCTAAAAATATCATCATTATTAAACATAGCATCCCCAAGCTTGGGACAAACATTAATTACAGCAAATATATTCTCAAATATTTCATCCTCATCGAACATAGCTTCCCCAAGCTTGGGCCTTTTCATATCATAAGCATAATCACTCTCATCATTAATAGTACGGATAGCACCAATAATATAGCAATTATCATATTATTTCAAGAAAGTGCCAAAAAGATTTTCAAGATCATAAGAAGCATCATTATCTTCCAGCCATAATCATCACAACAAGCAATAGGAATAACAAGATCATCATCAAGTGTATCATCTTCATTTTCATGAGGTACAGCAATAATAGGAGTAACTTTATTTGGGAGAGATACCTTTTTACCTATCTTTCTTTTTATTTTATTCTTCTTCACCACATCATGTGTGGGTTCAATCCTCTTTTTGGAGCTCCTTATTAATGAGTTTTGTTGAATAGAAGGCTCCTCCTCGTTACCTGATTCATCATAAGAAATAATAGGAGGATATTGGGAAGTCTCTTCCCTTTCATTAGTATTCTCTTCATCCTCTATTTGTTTTCTTTTCTTTATGTAATTGACAATATAAGTATTATCAATGCAATTCACCACACAATACATATAAATATTCTCTAGATCAAATGAAGAACTTTATCAAGATTAAACTTTGGAATACCCTCAGTTATATGTTTCATTTCCTCATACCCCAAAAGAAGACTAAGCTCTTTATGATGTTCAAGGGTAATCAAATTATCACAATTTTTGGATACGATTCGGTCATGAAACAATTTACATTGGAGATTTAAATGACCATGTTCATTACAAAGTTCACAAGGGGCGCAAAAATATTGAATTTTTCAGCACAATCATCAAGACTTCCTTGCAACAATTCAGTTTCTAAGTACTTATGCCTCTTGCAATATCTATCTTCCCTATTTGGTGCGCACTTACAAACCCAATGCACTCCACAAAAATTGACATGCTTATAGGAGACATTTTCATCATAACTAGTGCAATCATCATTAGTGTCACGGATATTCAAAGAATTCGTACTAAAAACATTGCAATCATGCTCATCATTCAAAGATTTAGTGGCAAACATTTTATAGATTTCTTCTTCTAGCACTTGAACACAATTATCCTTTCCATCATACTCACGAAAGATATTAAAAAGGTGAAGCGTATGAGAAAAACTCAATTCCATTTTTTATAGTTTTCTTTTATAAACTAAACTAGTGATAAAAGAAGGAACTAAAAGACTCGATTGCAAGATCTAAAGATATACCTTCAAGCACTCACCTCCCCGGCAACGGCGCCAGAAAAGAGCTTGATGTCTACTACACAACCTTCTTCTTGTAGACGTTGTTGGACCTCCAAATGCAGAGGTTTGTAGGACAGTAGCAAATTTCCCTCAAGTGGATGACCTAAGGTTTATCAATCCGTAGGGGGCGTAGGATGAAGATGGTCTCTCTCAAGCAACCCTGCAACCAAATAACAAAGAGTCTCTTGTGTCCCCAACACACCCAATACAATGGTAAATTGTATAGGTGCACTAGTTCGACGAAGAGATGGTGATACAAGTGCAATATGCATAGTAGATAATAGTATTTATAATCTGAAATTATAAAAACAGCAAGATAACTAATGATAAAAGTGAGCGTAAATAGTATTGCAATGTGTTGAAACAAGGCCTAGGGTTCATACTTTCGCTAGTGTAAGTTTCCTCAACAATAATATCATAATTGGATCACATAACTATCCCTCAACATGCACCAAAGAGTCACTCCAAAGTCACTAATAGCGGAGAACGAATGAAGAGATTATGGTAGGGTACGAAACCACATAAAAGTTATTTTTTCCAATCAATCCGTTGGGCTATTCCTATAATTGTCACAAACAACCCTAGAGTTCGTACTAGAACAACACCTTAAGACACAAATCAACCAAAACCCTAATGTCACCTAGATACTCCATTGTCACCTCAAGTATCCGTGGATATGATTATACGATATGCATCACACAATCTCAGATTCATCTATTCAACCAACACAAAAGACCTCAAAGAGTACCCCAAAGTTCCTACCGGAGAATCACGACGAAAACGTGTGCCAACCCCTATGCATAGGTTCATGGGCGGAACCCGCAAGTTGATCACCAAAACATACATCAAGTGAATCACGTGGTATCCCATTGTCACCACAGATACGCACGGCAAGACATACATCAAGTGTTCTCAAATCTTTAAAGACTCAATCCGATAAGATAACTTCAAAGGGGAAACTCAATTCATTACAAGAGAGTAGAGGGGGAGGAGAAACATAAGATCCAACTATAATAGCATAGCTCGCGATACATCACGATCGTGCCAAATCAAGAACACGAGAGAGAGAGAGAGAGATCAAACACATAGCTAATGGTACATACCCTCAGCCCCGAAGGTGAACTACTTCCTCCTCGTCATGGAGAGCGTCAGGATGATGAAGATGGCCACCGGTGAGGGATCCCCCCTCTGGCAGGGTGCCGGAACAGGGTCCCGATTGACTTTTGGTGACTACAGAGGCTTGCGGCGGCGGAACTCCCGATCTATTCTCCATTCTGGAAGTTTTAGGGTACGTGGAGTTATATAGGCAGAAGAAGTACGTCAGGGGAGCCACGAGGGCCCCACGAGGCAGGGGGCGCGCCCTAGGGGGGTGGGAGCGCCCCCCACCCTCGTGGCTTCCTCGTTCCTTCCTTGATGTGGGGTCCAAATCCATCGGATGGCTTTCCTTCCAAAAATAACTTCTCAAGTTAATTTCGTTCCGTTTCGACTTTGTTTGATATTCCTTTTCTTCGAAACACTGAAATAGGCATAAAACAACAAATCTGGGTTGGGCCTCCGGTTAATAGGTTAGTCCCAAAAGTAATATAAAAGTGGATATTAAAGCCCAATATTGCCCAAAACAGTAGATAATATAGCATGGAGCAATAAAAAATTATAGATACGTTGGAGACGTATCAAGCAGGACGTAGGGTTTTACCTCCATCAAGAGGGCCCGAACCTAGGTAAAGCATCGTGTCCCCTACCTCTTGTTACCATCCGCCCTAGACGCACAGTTCCGGACCCCCTACCCGAGATCCGCCGGTTTTGACACCGACATTGATCTTTTAGCTGTGTGCGGTGCCCCTCCATAGTTACACACCTCAGTCATATCGTCGTAGTGCTTAGGCGATGCCCTGCATCGGTAACTTCATCATCACCGTCGCCACGCCGTCGTGCTGACGGAACTCTCCCTCGTCCTCGACTGGATCAAGAGATCGAGGAACTTCATCGAGCTGAACGTGTGCTGAACGCGGATGTGCCGTACGTTCGGTGCTTGGATCGGTTGGATTGCGAAGACGTTCGACTACATCAACCGCGTTACTAAACAATTCTGCTTTCGGTCTAGGAGGGTACGTAGACACACTCTCCCCTCTTGCGTGATCGTAAGAATTTTTTTGAAATACTGCGTTCCCCAACATTAAACGCCCGCGAACACATCCGATCAGTGACCGGGCGTGTCCGTTTTGAGCCCCCGTTTATCCATCCGCGCAGCCACACTCCTCATTTTTCTTCTCATATGTCTGGTCATTTGCATGTGATTGATGGAGAAGAAAAGAGAGAAATAAAAAATAAAGAAAGAAAGAGAAAGGTGGTCTGGGATTGGGCCGCGTCCTACGTGGCAGAATGCCTGGGCGTGTCCGTGAGGCCTCATATCCTCCCCATATTTGAGATGGATATGAGAGTTTACGGACAGCCCCGGCGTATATAAATGATTTTAAGGATCCGGTTGGGTCATGTTTTTTCTACTCTCCTGTCCAGTCATTGTCCGGACACATCCACGGACGTATAAGGGATGGTTTGAGACGTCCGGCTGTAAATGCTCTTAATAACTCGGTTTCACCAATGTCACACTCCTCATTGTTGCTCATCAAGTCCACATCTTCGCGCCTCGAGCTGCACTTGCATTCTCTCTAAAATCAACTTCACATGAGTTAGGAATTCATGCAACTTACAAACAGTTCGTGCTAAAAAAATCTAGAAACATAACTTCGATGAAACCACAAGAAAATTAGCATATGTACTACTTTGCACAACCTCCATAAAAAAATATGAAAATACGCAAGTTGTACTACGCTGCACAATACCAAAGCTGAAGGTTTTTCCTCTCGTCGCGTGCGAACTGGAACCCTAGCTGTTGCCAGGAGAGGCCAACCTTCTGATGTCATTCTCCGGCGGCTTCTTTCACTGATGACCACTTGGTCGTCAGTGGTGGTCGTTGACGTCTTGGCTTCGGGAGCGGCAAGGACATTGAATAAAGAAGCTCTATTTTTTTTCCCCGACGAGGCAATCATCTCTATAGTCAGTGATAGATTTGGGAACTTGCCTTTTCAAGCGAAAATGTCGTGGCGGCGGCATTCTTGTGGTGGACTCGTGTCCTCGGCCTCAACCATTGCAACGGCTTCTGCTCCAGCAACAACGCAGAGTTTGGTAGGTAGTCAAGGAGCGGATGCAGCATCAACGGCATCTGGAAGACGAATCGTGTGCTATGTTTGTGGTTTGTGCCTCCTCCGACGTCTTAGTTGTGCGGGGTTGCTAGATCAAGATTTCGATGGCGTGTCCGAGGTGTTGCCCTGGCCTGATTCGTTTAACGGCAATGGTTTCGCATTTGTTGAGCCACCTTGAAGGTCCGTAAAGCTACATATCGGCGATGGAGTCATGTCGAGCTCGGATGAGGAGGTGATGCGTGTCCTTTGATGACTGTTATGGTGGTGCCGAAGGCAGATGACGGACATTGGTGTCAAGCTCTTTCAGTCTTAATTGTAATTTTTTTCTTGGCTGGTGGTCCTTTGTTCAAAGGCTAGTATTTTGTTGTTTTTTAAGTTTTGTGAGAGGTGAATTTCTACGTGGCTCGTCTATTATGGGCTAGTTCTTTTGGGGCAACTTGCTTATTTTTATCGTCTGCCATAAGACTCAAATGTTATGATATGAATGAGACATGTATTACCGTGAATACATTTCTCAAAGTTGAAGTGTTCATGCAGGTCGGGTTAACACTTATACTATTACCTATGTCTAGTTGAATAAGTCACCCGCGTAATTCTAAATCATCGATTTGAGAAATTAAAGATATGTTATATATCACGAAAAGTATATCACTAGATTTCTTCACGGATGTAGTTTTTAAATATATATTTTTTGTCAACTTTAAAAAAATATTTTTTTAACACGTATAATACATAATTAGATAGTTAAATCGTTGACCTAGAACTACACAAATGACTTATTTACATATTTGTCCCATCTCTATCTCACGATCCGAGCATCCATTTCCCAAACAAACGTACCTGCCCGAGGCTGATCCCTTTTCCAATCGGGCTACCACACACATGGATCACGAATTCACGAGTCACCAGAGCTCACACCATCACACCACCGGACCCACCGCGTTGGCCTTGGTCAAGTCAGTCCTCCATCTCCCCCATTGCTCGTCCACACAGAATTATTATTGACACAAATCATAGTCCGCCAAAGGAAAAAGAAAAGAGCGTCAGTAAACTGCTCCCTAATTTCGAGCCAGTTGCTCACACATTATATCTCACGGTCGCCGTCACTCTCACTGTGCAGCCGCGCGTGCATATATATGCGTGCTAATGCCACTCTTTCTCCACAAACCTAGCAGCAGCAAACACACCAGCTAGCCGCGCGCACCATTGATCACCTTCTCACCCTCCTTCTCGAGAGTTAGTTGAGAATCATCCTGAGGCAGTGCTAATGGCGGGCCCAGCGGCGTCGTTGAGGTTCACGGTGAGGAGGAAGGCGGCCGAGCTGGTGACGCCGGCCGGGCCGACGCCCCGGGAGCTGAAGCGTCTCTCGGACATCGACGACCAGGACGGTCTGCGGTTCCACATCCCCGTCATCCAGTTCTACCGGCGCGACGCGTCCATGGGCGGAAGGGATCCTGCGGCGGTTGTCCGGGACGCCGTGGCCAGGGCGCTCGTGCACTACTACCCGTTCGCCGGCCGGCTGAGGGAGCTTGAGGGTCGTAAGCTCGCCGTCGACTGCACCGGCGAGGGCGTGCTGTTCATCGAGGCCGACGCCGACGTGCGTCTGGAGCACTTCGGCGACGCCCTGCAGCCGCCCTTCCCGGGGCTCGAGGAGCTCATCTTCGACGTCCCTGGCTCGTCCGAAGTCCTCGGCACCCCACTCCTCCTCTTCCAGGTAACTTTGCCTTTCTTTCGTGAAACTCAAACACTAACGCATGTTTGTGCGCACGTGCGAGCGCGATCGATGCATGGCTGACCGTTGTTCGTACTACGTTCAGGTGACACGCCTGGCGTGCGGAGGCTTCATCCTGGCGGTGCGGCTGATGCACACGATGGCGGACGCGCAGGGGCTGGTGCAGTTCCTTTCCGCCGTGGCGGAGCTGGCGCGTGGCGCGGCGGCGCCGTCGGTGCGCCCGGTGTGGGACCGGGAGCTGCTGGAGGCGCGGAACCCGCCGCGCCCTGGCTTCGCGCACCGTGAGTACGACGAGGTGCCGGACACCAAGGGCACCATCGTGCCGCTGGACGACATGGCGCACCGCTCCTTCTTCTTCGGGGCCCGGGAGGTCGCCTCCATCCGGTCCCACCTGGCGCCGGGCCTCCGGAAGCGCGCCACCACGTTCGAGGTCCTCACGGGAAGCCTGTGGAAGTGCCGCACCGTGGCGCTGGCCCCCGACGCGGACGAGGTGATGCGGATGATCTGCATCGTCAACGCCCGCGGCGGCAAGCAGGGCGGCGCGAGCACCATCCCGGCCGGCTACTACGGGAACGCGTTCGCCTTCCCGGTGGCCGTGTCGGCGTCCGGCGACCTGTGCGCGAACCCCCTGAGCTACGCCGTGAAGCTGGTGAAGGAGGCCAAGTCGGAGGTGGACGTGGAGTACATGCGGTCGGTGGCGGACCTGATGGTGCAGCGCGGGCGGCCGCACTTCACGGTGGTGCGCGCGTACCTGGCGTCGGACGTGACCAAGGCCGGGTTCGGCGACCTGGACTTCGGGTGGGGCAGGCCGGTGTACGGCGGGCCGGCGAAGGGCGGCGTGGGCGCCATCCCCGGGGTGGCCAGCTTCCTGATCCCGTTCAAGAACGGCAAGGGCGAGGACGGCATCGTGATCCCCATGTGCCTGCCTGGCCCCGCCATGGACAAGTTCGTGGAGGAGATGGGCAAGCTGCTGCGCCCGGCCGTCGACGTCCCCGACATGTTCCCCGCCATGATCAAATCTGCGCTCTGAATCAGCGGGCGCGCGTGCGCTGTCCCATCGTCCGTTTCGCTGTCCGTAATTACGTACCCGGTTATTTGGTAGTGAACAGTTGTTGTTAGTTGTAACTTGTAAGTAGAACTTATAATCGGCAGTGGGTGTGTGGTGCTGATTTGTACAGCGCTTGTGATGGAGCGGAGTGAACAAGGCTCGTCGGATGCGCTGCGGCTGACGGGCGCGCATGGGTTGTAAGGGTGACTTTGTATGTGTTTGTTTGAATAATTCCAATGTATTGCCATACCATTTTGAACAGAAGTACTGTAGTGTGCTATGCATTCTCTGCCGCCTGTTGCTGTATGTATATGCCTGTCTCCACGAAACAACTCTGCATTTTTGGGGTTTTTTTTTAGGGGTTGCATTTTTGGGGTGTTGGCTGCCTTTCCTTTTGCTAATGGGCCTTCCACTAGCCAGAGATAGCGATAGCCTGGACAGCCCTGAGTCAGTTGCCTGCCGTAGTACATGCTCCTCCACCCTTTTTTTGTGTGTGACATCAACGTGTCCTCCTCGTCCTGGGTTTCTGCCTGATTCGTCAAGTTTTTCTTGAGAGAAAATAATTCATCAAGTTTTTTTAGTAACAAATAATTCATCATTTATCAAGTGTTCTGGACACTGAAATATTTAGCCCAAAGGCCCAGCCCATTTCTGTAGCTAGAACGGACCTCTAGAATATTTCTTGCCCATCCAGTCGTCGCCCTATCTGTCTATCTTTCTATAGGCATCCTAAGCGCCGGTTAGCACTGATGGCGCTCGCACGCGGCGCCTTGCAGGACAGCCCAGAAACATGCTGAAAAGGAAACACAAAGAAAAAAAAAGTTTTTTTTGACAGGAAAGCTTACTTTATTAATCAAAGAAAAAAAGTTGCCAGTAATACCGCGAGAAGGACGAATCTAACTCAGCACGACATTGTCCACGTTCTACCACGTTAACCACTAGACCGAGCTCTCATTGTTGTCTACTACCAGGAAACTGTACTATTTCACCCTTAGTATTACATATAACATATATTATATACCCACTATAAATTATTTGGAAAAAAACATAAACTTGAAAAAGAATTCACAAAAAATATAGAAAAAAACATGAACTTGAAAAAAGTTAATTGATTTTTTTAAAATCATCAATTTAAATTTGAGAACAACTCATCAATTCTGAAAAAAAAATCAATTTTGAAAACAAAGTTCATCATTTTTTAAGAAAGAGTTCACAAATATGAAAAAAGCTCACTGATATTTAAATTTTCCTTCAATTTTTTTAAATGGTAAATTTTGATTAAAAATTCATGAATTTGGAAAATTTCTTCAATTTTGAAAAGCAATCTTCAATTTCGAAAAAAGTTCATAAGTTTTGAAAAAAGCCTGAATTTTGAAGAAAAAAAGATCACGAATTTAAGAAAAAAATCAAAAATCTGAAGATAAGTTCACATGTCTTGAAAAAAAGTTCAAGGATTTTGAAAAAGGTTTGTGGATTCAGAAAAACATGAATTCCAAAAAAAATCATGTTCTTTAAAAATTCCAAGAAATTTAAAAATGAAAAAAGAAAGAGAAAGAGAAAAAGGAGAGAAAGAAGAAAAAAGGACGAAATAAAAACTGAAAATAATAATACCAAAACAGGGAAACCACATTTTCTTTTAGCGTTATATTTGAAGAGGAGAAAATAAGTATTCTAGTCACAACAACAAAAGTGTCCCATTGGTTACCGTGGTTTGCACGATGTCTAGGGTCTCGAGTTTAAAATTCATCGGGATAAGATTTTTGAACTTTAACATAAAAGAAAAAAAAGGTTTATCAGGGCTTTCTTTGTGTCTATGTATCTATCTATGGTTTGGCAATGTTATGAAATAATGAAATAAAGATTGAGTTTTTAGGTTACTCAAAGTATCACATAGATGCTAAGGTGACTGATCTTGGGGGCGCCCTTGGAGAATTTCGTGCTTCTACGGGGAAGCTCAAACACACATACGCCATATGAATTGGGACACGATGAAAAAACCCGCGGCGCTGCAGGACCTCCCTTAGCTGTGCATGGGAGATTTTAACGAGGTACTCCATTCCGACGAGCGCGCTGGAATAGGGCAATGGAGACAGATGCAAATCTAGGGCTTCCGAGATGTCGTGGATGTATGTGGACTGGTTGATCTAGGTTTCCATGGAAGGCCATGGATAGTTGAAACAAAGGTGGTAGGTGGATCCTTTACTAGGGTTCGCCTAGACAGGGCCTTAGGATTGGTCGAATGGTGTGCCCAATTTCCTCTATCGTATGTTGAGCATCTCAAGGCAGCAATGGACGATTGCTCACCCATCTTCCTGAAACTTGATGTTGTCGATGCCCGTAGAAAATAGAGAAATAATCCAGGTAAGAAGTTATGTGGGAACCCATGCGGACATGAAGAGATTCGTTCGATCTGCAAGGGAGTCGAACAGTCGTAATCCAACGGTCGTCGATGTCCAAGCAAAGCTTGTTGCGCTTGCTAGCAATTTGGGCGATTGGAGTAAAGCGACTGTCGAAAGTGTGAGAGCTGAGATAAAAAACTTTAAACTTCAGCTATATCAGTTGTGGAATGATTCTTTAATGACCGGGCCGAGTCATATCAAAGTAAATGGCACGTTAATAGAGCTATATCTTCGCGAGGAGCATATGCGGCGACATCAGTCACGAATAGTGTGGCCATTATTAGGGGACCAAAATACTGACTTCTTTCATCTCAGGGCATCGATGAGGAGGAAAATTTTGATAAAGGCCTTGCAGAAGGCGGATGGCCAATTAATTAAATATTTGACTGAGATGCAACAATTGACACTCAATTTTTACAAAAGTCTATACACCTCCAAAGGTGTGGAGGGCATCGAAGAGGTGTGTTGATCAAGGTCAGAACGGCGATGAACGAAGTTTTACTTGCCATATGAGGAGGAAGAGGTAAAACACTGTTGGAACATTTTCTCTCCTTAGTGTTTTGGTGATGATGACAACTCACTTTATGTTCTAATCGTGTGCCAAGTCCTTCAGGTACTCTCTTGTTTGGGTCAAGATGATTATGTGTTCCCTACATGTTTTTTCTTTGGTCATAGGAAATTCGTACTATTAGGAGGAATCTGCATCGGAAGGTATTGGCGAATCAATACACAAACACATTCCTGTCCACCCAATGTTCCCTTCCGTTCGAGGAGAAAGAGGCCCTCACTTCCTCCCAACACAATGGTTTTAACCCCCCCTACGGTTGTACCGCTGGGTAGGGCGGTTGTACTGCCTGTCCGGTTCTACCAGCACAACTATTGCCCTAGGGGTGATACCCTAGGGTTGCAGCTCCGAGGTACAGGCCCAGCGGTAGTATCTCGCGGTGGTACTACTAGAGCTTTGGGAAAACCAGGACTGCTTAACGGGCAGTTGTACCGGCCTGGTACCGCCCAACCACATGTCCTGCTTCTGTGGTGGGGCGGTCACTGGGCAGTGGTGGCTCGGTTGTCTCGGTTACTCTCTTTCAACTGGTACTATCGGTGCCCTGAGCGGTTCTACCATTTGGGACTTAGTCACCTCCAGGAATCGGGCCAGGGCGTGTGTGTTGGGGAACGTAGTGATTTAAAAAACATTCCTACGCACACGCAAGATCATGGTGATGCATAGCAACGAGAGGGGAGAGTGTGATCTACGTACCCTTGTAGACCGACAGCGGAAGCGTTAGCACAATGCGGTTGATGTAGTCGTATGTCTACACGGCCCGACCGATCAAGCACCAAAACTACGGCACCTCCGAGTTCTAGCACACGTTCAGCTCGATGACGATCCCCGGACTCCAATCCAGCAAAGTGTCGGGGAAGAGTTCCGTCAGCACGACGACGTGGTGACGATCTTGATGTACTACCGTTGCAGGGCTTCGCCTAAGCACCGCTACAATATTATCGAGGATTATGGTGGAAGGGGGCACCGCACACGGCTAAGAATATGATCACGTGGATCAACTTGTGTGTCTAGGGGTCCCCCCTGCCCCCGTATATAAAGGAGCAAGGGGAGGTGCGGCCGGCCAAGAGGAGGGCGCGCCAGGAGGAGTCCTACTCCCACCGAGAGTAGGATTCCCCCCCTTTCCTAGTTGGAATAGGATTCGGGAGGGGAAAAGAGGAGAGAGAGAAGGAAGGGGGGCGCCGCCCCCCTCTCCTTGTCCTATTCGGACTAGGGGGGAGGGGCGCGCGTCCCATCCCTGGCCACCTCTCCTCTCTTCCACTAAAGCCCACTAAGGCCCATATACCTCCCGGGGGGTTCCGGTAGCCTCCCGGTACTCCGGTAAAATCCTAATTTCACCCGGAACACTTCCGATATCCAAATATAGGCTTCCAATATATCAATCTTTATGTCTAGACCATTTCGAGACTCCTCGTCATGTCCGTGATCACATCCGGGACTCCGAACAAACTTTGGTACATCAAAACTCATAAACTCATAATATAACTGTCATCGAAACCTTAAGCGTGCGGACCCTACGGGTTCGAGAACAATGTAGACATGACCGAGACACGTCTTCGGTCAATAACCAATAGCGGAACCTGGATGCTCATATTGGCTCCTACATATTCTACGAAGATCTTTATCGGTCAGACCGCAGAACAACATACGTTGTTCCCTTTGCCATCGGTATGTTACTTGCCCGAGATTCGATCGTCGGTATCTCAATACCTAGTTCAATCTCGTTACCGGCAAGTCTCTTTACTCATTTCGTAATACATCATCTTGCAACTAACTCATTAGTTGTAATGCTTGCAAGGCTTATGTGATGTGCATTATCGAGAGGGCCCAGAGATACCTCTCCGACAATCGGAGTGACAAATCCTAATCTCGAAATACGCCAACCCAACATTCACCTTTGGAGACACCTGTAGAGCTCCTTTATAATCACCCAGTTACATTGTGACGTTTGGTAGCACACAAAGTGTTCCTCCGGTAATGCATAATCTCATAGTCATAGGAACATGTATAAGTCATGAAGAAAGCAATAGCAACATACTAAACGATCGGGTGCTAAGCTAATGGAATGGGTCATGTCAATCACATCATTCCCCTAATGATGTGATCCCATTAATCAAATGACAACACATGTCTATGGTCAGGAAACATAACCATCTTCGATTAACGAGCTAGTCAAGTAGAGGCATACTAGTGACGTTTGGTTTGTCTATGTATTCACACAAGTATTATGTTTCCGGATAATACAATTCTAGCATGAATAATAAACATTTATCATGATATAAGGAAATAAAATAATAACAATATTATTGCCTCTAGGGCATATTTCCTTCAGTCTCCCACTTGCACTAGAGTCAATAATCTAGATTACACAGTAATGATTCTAACACCCATGGAGCTTTGGTGCTGATCATGTTTTTCTCGTGGAAGAGGCTTAGTCAACGGGTTTGCTATATTCAGATCCGTATGTATCTTGCAAATCTCTATGTCTCCCACCTGGACTAGATCCCGGATGGAATTGAAGCGTCTCTTGATGTGCTTGGTTCTCTTGTGAAATCTGGATTCCTTTGCCAAGGCAATTGCACCAGTATTGTCACAAAAGATTTTCATTGGACCCGATGCACTAGGTATGACACCTAGATCGGATATGAACTCCTTCATCCAGACTCCTTCGTTTGCTGCTTCTGAAGCAGCTATGTACTCCGCTTCACATGTAGATCCCACCACAACGCTTTGTTTAGAACTGCACCAACTGACAGCTCCACCGTTTAATGTAAACACGTATCCGGTTTGCGATTTAGAATCGTCCGGATCAGTGTCAAAGCTTGCATCAACGTAACCATTTACGATGAGCTCTTTGTCACCTCCATATATGAGAAACATATCCTTAGTCCTTTTCAGGTATTTCAGGATGTTCTTGACCGCTGTCCAGTGATCAACTCCTGGATTACTTTGGTACCTCCCTGCTAGACTTATAGCAAGACACACATCAGGTCTGGTACACAGCATTGCATACATGATAGAGCCTATGGCTGAAGCATAGGGAACACCTTTCATTTTCTCTCTATCTTCTGCATTGGTCGGGGATTGAGTCTTACTCAATTTCACACCTTGTAACACAGGCAAGAATCCTTTCTTTGATTGATCCATTTTGAACTTCTTCAAAATTTTGTCAAGGTATGTGCTTTGTGAAAGTCCAATTAAGCGTCTTGATCTATCTTTATAGATCTTAATGCCCAATATGTAAGCAGCTTCACCGAGGTCTTTCATTGAAAAAACTTTTATTCAAGTATCCTTTTATGCTATCTAGAAATTCTATATCATTTCTGATTAGTAATATGTCATCTACATATAATATCAGAAATGCTACAGAGCTCCCACTCACTTTCTTGTAAATACAGGCTTCTCCAAAAGTCTGTATAAAACCAAATGCTTTGATCACACTATCAAAGCGTTTATTCCAACTCCGAGAGGCTTGCACCAGCCCATAAATGGATCGCTGGAGCTTGCACACTTTGTTAGCTCCCTTTGGATCGACAAAACCTTCCGGCTGCATCATATACAACTCTTCTTGTAGAAATCCATTCAGGAATGCAGTTTTGACATCCATTTGCCAAATTTCATAATCATAAAATGCGGCAATTGCTAACATGATTCGGACAGACTTAAGCATCGCTACGGGTGAGAAGGTCTCATCGTAGTCAATCCCTTGAACTTGCCGAAAACCTTTTGCGACAAGTCGAGCTTTGTAGACAGTAATATTACCGTCAGCGTCAGTCTTCTTCTTGAAGATCCATTTATTCTCAATTGCTTGCCAATCATTGGGCAAGTCAACCAAAGTCCATACTTTGTTCTCATACATGGATCCCATCTCAGATTTCATGGCTTCAAGCCATTTTGTGGAATCTGGGCTCACCATCGCTTCTTCATAGTTCATAGGTTCATCATGATCTAGTAGCATGACTTCCAGAACAGGATTACCGTACCACTCTGGCGCGGATCTTACTCTGGTTGATCTACGAGGTTCAGTAGTATCTTGTTCTGAAGTTTCATGATCATTATCATTAGCTTCCTCACTAATTGGTGTAGGTGTCACAGAAACAGGTTTCTGTGATGTACTACTTTCCAATAAGGGAGCAGGTATAGTTACCTCGTCAAGTTCTACTTTCCTCCCACTCACTTCTTTTGAGAGAAACTCCTTCTCCAGAAAGTTTCCGAATTTAGCAACAAAGGTCTTGCCTTCGGATTTGTGATAGAAGGTGTATCCAATAGTTTCCTTTGGATATCCTATGAAGACACAATTCTATGATTTGGGTTCAAGCTTATCAGGTTGAAGCTTTTTCACATAAGCATCGCAGCCCCAAACTTTCAGAAACGACAACTTTGGTTTCTTGCCAAACCACAGTTCATAAGGCGTCGTCTCAACAGATTTTGATGGTGCTCTATTTAACGTGAATGCGGCCGTCTCTAGAGCATATCCCCAAAACAATAGCGGTAAATCAATAAGAGACATCATAGATCACACCATATCTAGTAAAGTACAATTACGACGTTCAGACACACCATTACGCTATGGTGTTCCGGGTGGCGTGAGTTGTGAAACTATTCCACATTTTTTCAAATGTACACCAAACTCGTAACTCAAATATTCTCCTCCATGATCAGATCGTAGGAATTTTATTTTCTTGTTACGATGATTTTCAACTTCACTCTGAAATTCTTTGAACTTTTCAAATGTTTCAGACTTATGTTTCATTAAGTAGATATACCCATATCTGCTTAAGTCATCTGTGAAGGTGAGAAAATAACGATATCCGCCACGAGCCTCAACATTCATCGGACCACATACATCTGTATGTATGATTTCCAATAAATCTGTTGCTCTCTCCATAGTACCAGAGAACGGTGTTTTGTCATCTTACCCATAAGGCACGGTTCGCAAGTACCAAGTGATTCATAATCAAGTGGTTCCAAAAGCCCATCAGTATGGAGTTTCTTCATGCGCTTTATACCGATATGACCCAAACGGCAGTGCCACAAATAAGTTGCACTATCATTATCAACTCTGCATCTTTTGGCTTCAACACTATGAATATGTGTGTCACTATTATCGAGATTTAATAAGAATAGACCACTCTTTAAGGGTGCATGACCATAAAAGATATTACTCATGTAAATAGAACAACCATTATTCTCTGATTTAAATGAATAACCGTCTCGCATCAAACAAGATCCAGATATAATGTTCATGCTTAACGCTGGCACCAAATAACAATTATTTAGGTCTAATACTAATCCCGAAGGTAGATGTAGAGGTAGCGTGCCGACTGCGATCACATCAACTTTGGAACCATTTCCCACGCGCATCGTCACCTCGTCCTTAGCCAATCTTCGCTTAATCCGTAGTCCCTGTTTCGAGTTGCAAATATTAGCAACAGAACCAGTATCAAATACCCAGGTGCTACTGCGAGCATTAGTAAGGTACACATCAATAACATGTATATCACATATACCTTTGTTCACCTTGCCATCCTTCTTATCCGCCAAATACTTGGGGCAGTTCTGCTTCCAGTGACCAGTCTGCTTGCAGTAGAAGCACTCAGTTTCAGGCTTAGGTCCAGGTTTGGGTTTCTTCTCTTGAGTAGCAACTTGCTTGCTGTTATTTTTGAAGTTCCCCTTCTTCTTCCCTTTGCCCTTTTTCTTGAAACTAGTGGTCTTGTTGACCATCAACACTTGATGCTCCTTCTTGATTTCTACCTCCGCAGCTTTCAGCATTGCGAAGAGCTCGGGAATAGTCTTATTCATCCCTTGCATATTATAGTTCATCATGAAGCTCTTGTAGCTTGGTGGCAGTGATTGGAGAATTCTGTCAATGACGCAATCATCTGGAAGATTAACTCCCAATTGAATCAAGTGATTATTATACCCAGACATTTTGAGTATATGCTCACTGACAGAACTGTTCTCCTCCATCTTGCAGCTATAGAACTTATTGGAGACTTCATATCTCTCAATCCGGGCATTTGCTTGAAATGTTAACTTCAACTCCTGGAACATCTCATATGCTCCATGACGTTCAAAACGTCGTTGAAGTCCCGATTCTAAGCCGTAAAGCATGGCACACTGAACTATCGAGTAGTCATCAGCTTTGCTCTGCCAGACGTTCATAACATCTGGTGTTGCTCCAGCAGCAGGCCTGGCACCCAGCGGTCCTTCCAGGACGTAATTCTTCTGTGCAGCAATGAGGATAATCCTCAAGTTATGGACCCAGTCCATGTAATTGCTACCATCATCTTTCAACTTTTCTTTCTCAAGGAACGCATTAAAATTCAACAGAACAATAGCACGGGCCATCTATCTACAATCAAACATAAACAAGCAAGATACTATCAGGTACTAAGTTCATGATAAATTTAGGTTCAATTAATCATATTACTTCAAGAACTCCCACTTAGATAGACATCCCTCTAATCCTCTAAGTGATTACGTGATCCAAATCTACTAAACCATGTCCGGTCATCACGTGAGATGGAGTAGTTTCATTGGTGAACATCACTATGTTGATCATATCTACTATATGATACACGCTCAACCTTTCGGTCTCCGTGTTCCGAGGCCATATCTGTATATGCTTGGCTCGTCAAGTATAACCTGAGTATTCCGCGTGTGCAACTGTTTTGCACCCGTTGTATTTGAACGTAGAGCCTATCACACCCGATCATCACGTGGTGTCTCAGCATGAAGAACTTTCGTAACGGTGCATACTCAGGGAGAACACTTCTTGATAATTAGTGAGAGATCATCTTATAATGCTACCGTCAGTCAAAGCAAGATAAGATGCATAAAAGATAAACATCTCATGCAATCAATATAAGTGATATGATATGGCCATAATCATCTTGTGCTTGTGATCTCCATCTTCGAAGCACCGTCGTGATCACCATCGTCACCGGCGCGACACCTTGATCTCCATCGTAGCATCGTTGTCGATTCGCCAATCTTATGCTTCCACGACTATCGCTACCGCTTAGTGATAAAGTAAAGCATTACAGCGCGATTGCATTGCATACAATAAAGCGACAACCATATGGCTCCTGCCAGTTGCTGATAACTCGGTTACAAAACATGATCATCTCATACAATAAAATTTAGCATTATGTCTTGACCATATCACATCACAACATGCCCTGCAAAAACAAGTTAGACGTCCTCTACTTTGTTGTTGCAAGTTTTACGTGGCTGCTACGGGCTGAGCAAGAACCGTTCTTACGTCTTCACGGCCCGACCGGTCAAGCACCAAAACTACGGCACCTCTGAGTTCTAGCACATGTTCAGCTCGATGACGATCCCCGGACTTTGATCCAGCAAAGTGTCGGGGAAGAGTTCCGTTAGCACGACGGCGTGGTGACGATCTTGATGTACTACCGTTGCAGGGCTTCGCCTAAGCACCGCTACAATATTATCGAGGATTGTGGTGGAAGGGGGCATCGCACACGGCTAAGAATATGATCACGTGGATCAACTTGTGTGTCTAGGGGTGCCCCCTGCCCCCGTATATAAAGGAGCAAGGGGAGGTGCGGCCGGCCAGGAGGAGTCCTACTCCCACCGGGAGTAGGATTCCCCCCCTTTCCTAGTTGGACTAGGATTCGGGAGGGGAAAAGAGGAGAGAGAGAAGGAAGGGGGGGGGGGGCGCCGCCCCCCTCTCCTTGTCCTATTCGGACTAGGGGGGAGGGCGCACGGCCCAGCCCTGGCCACCTCTCCTCTCTTCCACTAAAGCCCGCTAAGGCCCATATACCTCCCGGGGGGTTCCGGTAGCCTCCCAGTACTCCGTAAAATCCTGATTTCACCCGAAACACTTCCGATATCCAAATATAGGCTTCCAATATATCAATCTTTATGTCTCGACCATTTCGAGACTCCTCGTCATGTCCGTGATCACATCCGAGACTCCGAACAAACTTCAGTACATCAAAACTCATAAACTCATAATATAACTTTCATCAAAACCTTAAGCGTGCGGACCCTACGGGTTCGAGAACAATGTAGACATGACCGAGACACGTCTCCGGTCAATAACCAATAGCGGAACCTGGATGCTCATATTGGCTCCTACATATTCTACGAAGATCTTTATCGGTCAGACCGCATAACAACATACGTTGTTCCCTTTGTCATCGGTATGTTACTTGCCCGAGATTCGATCGTCGGTATCTCAATACCTAGTTCAATCTCGTTACCGGCAAGTCTCTTTACTCGTTTCGTAATACATCATCTTGCAACTAACTCATTAGTTGTAATGCTTGCAAGGCTTATGTGATGTGCATTACCGAGAGGGCCCATAGACACCTCTCCGACAATCGGAGTGACAAATCCTAATCTCGAAATACGCCAACCCAACATTCACCTTTGGAGACACCTGTAGAGCTCCTTTATAATCACCCAGTTACGTTGTGACGTTTGGTAGCACACAAAGTGTTCCTCCAGTAAACGGGAGTTGCATAATCTCATAGTCATAGGAACATGTATAAGTCATGAAGAAAGCAATAGCAACATACTAAACGATCGGGTGCTAAGCTAATGGAATGGGTCATGTCGATCACATCATTCTCCTAATGATGTGATCCCATTAATCAAATGACAACACATGTCTATGGTCAGGAAACATAACCATCTTCGATTAATGAGCTAGTCAAGTAGAGGCATACTAGTGATGTTTGGTTTGTCTATGTATTCACACAAGTATTATGTTTCTGGATAATACAATTCTAGCATGAATAATAAACATTTATCATGATATAAGGAAATAAAATAATAACAATATTATTGCCTCTAGGGCATATTTCCTTCAGTGTGCACGGGCGCAACTACCGCTCCAACAACCGCTGTAGGGGTGATTCCCTTCTGGTTTGAAGCGGTAGTTGAGCGGTTGGTCCGGTTGCTTGGGTCAACCGGTACTGCCGCCCACCCCACCGGTTGTACCGATCTGTAGGGTTTCTACATGGTACCCATGAAATCCGGTTGTACTGGGCCATGGAGCGGTTGTACCGATGTAGTATAAAAACCGTTGTAACGGTTGGATTTGGGGGGAACTATATAAAGTGGGGTTCTTCCACCTACCACTTCACCTCTTACCTCTCTCTCTCCTCCATTAATGTGCATCAAGCTTTCTTACCCGATCTCTCCCTCTAGCCACTCAAAACTTGTTGATTTGCTAGGGATTGAAGGAGGGGACCTAGATCTACACTTCCACTAAAGGAAATTTGATTCCCCCATACTTTCTTGTGAGGATTTTGTTACTCTTGGGTGTTTGGGCACCCTAGACGGAAGAGGTCACCTCGGAGCCACATTACATTGTGATGAAGCTCCATGGTGGTGTTGGGAGCCTCCAATTCAGTTGTGGAGAGAGCCTCAACCTTGTTTGTAAAGGTCCGGTCGCCGCCTTCAAGGGCACCACTAGTGGAATCACGGCATATCGCATTGTGTGAGGGCGTGAGGAGAATACGGTAGCCCTAGTGGCTTCTTAGGGAGCATTGTACCTCCACACCGCTCCAACAGAGGCACACTTCCTCTCAAAGGGAAGGAACTTCGGTAACACATCCTCGTCTCCACCATCTCCACTTGTGGTTATCTCTTATCTTTACTTTGTGCAAGCTTTACTTGTGTTGTATTGATAGAGGTGGGGTGTCCCGATCTTTCAATGAGATGATAACTATCGATTTGGTGGAGTCGACTTTGACGATCCGATTGCAAACATGCACGATATTGCGCCTTTGCAATCGCTAAACCAATCTCCTAAGGTTACCGACGATGCCGGAAGCACGATCAGCCTGACCACGAAGGTCCATTCCTGCATGCAATCGATGAACAAGAAAGAATATGATAATGCAATCTGAATATTTGTGAATATGGATGAAGTATTGACAAAAGTGGGGTTTCATAAGTGGTCTTAGTCTGGTCGTTGGACACAAATGAAGTACACGAAGTTGCAGCAATGGCTAACTTTTAACTAAATAAAACCCAAGGAAAAAACTACTAGATGGGTCTACTTATATGGGAGCAAGGGGTGGCGGCCAAGGAGGTGGGAGGACATCCCAAGGCAGCCTAAAACTAACCCTAGGTCATACAAGGCTCATGGGCCCAAGTGGAGGTGATGCAACACCTTTGAACTTGTAGTTTGACTCGGATTCTGCTGCATCGTCAGATTATTTCGTCAATAACTCAACGCTCCGGACAAATTTTAAGGTGAATCCAATTGGTTTGGAAAGATCACAAAATCTACTTTCCAACAAAAGAAAGAATCACCCAATTCAGAATCCGTATGAAAGAGTTATTGGTGTTTTGAGTCAGGTATGTCTGTGCAGTCCGAATCTGAATCCAGAACATGAGAGACTTGGACTCTATCTTTTCTTGGCCCAAAAGTGACGTGAGAAGACTTTTTGAACAACACCTAAACTTCTCCTTTCCCCTTATCTTCATATGTGTATTGTACAAACGTCCGATACACCTGCAATTAAACATGACACAAAAGTTTGTGAAGTATCTTTGTCCTGGATGACATAAATAAATTATTGCATAGTTTGCATTAGAAATCACCTCACAAATATACATGTATGCAATATTTTTGGTCGTATCTAAGGTAGTCATGTCCTCATCATCCTCCCCTTCTTGAAAACAAATCCGTCCTCGGTGTTGCTTAATCTGAAATGTGGCTAACAAAGGAGACAAGGTGTACGTGTTGTATATGTATATGTCATCAATTTTTTACTTCCCTTGATTTTTTGTAGCAATCCAACCTCAAATGGTCAAATCTCTGTGCATAAGTGTCATCCCTGGATCGGTAATGCTGACACACACAGTACTTGAAGGATTTATAACAGAGTGGCAATCACACACTTATTACATCGAATGTCTCAAGAGAACTTATTACAATAAATATGGCTTAAGGACATCTAAATAAGATAACAACGGGAGGCTTGGAAGATAAAGTGAGTCCATCAACTCCAACGGCATAGCTGAGTGCACGACAATGACCTAGCGCACCTTACTCTTCGTCTGAAAAGTCTGCAACATGATATGTTGCAGCCCGAAACGGGTCAGCACATGGAATATGCTGGCAAGATAACACGGTAGAGCAATGAAAAAAGTAAAGGCTATCACTACATGCATATATGGCTGGTGGAGGCTCTATGGTTATAATGTTTTTGCGAAAAGCCAATTTTCCCCTACAACAAAGGAATATATTTTATTTAACTATCATGGTAGTTGAAAAACATTGAGAATGGCAACCCCATCTCAATCCCAATTAAAAGTAATTAACATCCCAAAAATTAATTCAGGGTGATGAGATCCACATGACAATCCAAGAACCAGATACTCAAGATGTCCATAACCGGGGACACGGCTAACCATGATTAAATTGTACACTCTGTAGAGGTTTGCACACTTTTCCCCACAAGACTCGATCTCCTCCGTTGTATTTCTCACACTGCATGGTATTTGAGAAACGGGTGACCGAGACACAGTCTTTCCGGAAAGGTCCCCTTAACCGATAGGTAGGTCGGTACACCTACAATCCCCTACATCTGCTAGCCCATCATGGAAAAATTTCCCACAACTTACTCAACTATGCCAGAGCCCATAATGGCTTTGGCTACACACGGAAGTTTCTAGCATGAATAATCTTATGATCCCTTTGAGCCTAGGTGGCGAACCAAAAATGACAACACTGGTATATCCCCAGGTGCCCGCAACCAATCCACCCAGATTTTTGTTTAAGGCCACCTTAAGTAAACCATTAATTAATAATCTCACATCTGTCATGGATACACTCAAACCCAATCCATGTCTACGAGCATAGCATGGCAATAAATAGCATAACGTAGAAGTAACTCCCAGGGTTTGATAATAAAAAGGGTAATAGGTTCTACCTTATCATCTACTTCCCAAAACCCACATGTTAGGATATCCTACTCATGCAATGTTTGAGGGTTGTATCTAATGCATGAAAACTGGGTAATAAAAGGGGTATGATCAATGTGTTACTTGCCTTGCTGATGATCCGCGAAACCTAGTGACTCATAGTAGCACGCTGCGCACTCCGGGAATTCTAGCGCAAACAAACAATAGCATACATAAGCACTCAAGCAAATATGCAAGGGAAAAATTGAAATAGGAAGATCCAAACTGAAATTTCAACTGAAGAGGTTCGATTTGCAAAAAGAATCGATCAAAACGGAGATACGGAACTGAAACTACGGTCAAAAGAACTTCGTAGACAAATCTGCTTGAAACCAAATTTTAAATTTGTGAAAACCTTGTTCAAGTTGATTAAACAGAAAGAGGGTTTTGAAACAAAGATTTTGGCATTGGTTTCACTGGATTTGGATAAATGGTTAAGAAACGGCGAGGGTTTGAAGAACAGGGGCTAATCTATGATAAAAAATAATCGCGGATAGGTCCCTGGCCGAAAATAAAATAAAAAGAAAAGACTAACGAACGAACGTTCGTTGTCTGAACCTAACCGGTGAACAACGTTCGTTAAAATGAACGAACGGACGAACGTCTGCTAAATAAATAAACCGACGAAAAACTAATCTAAGAAAATAACCGCGAAACTGAAAAAACTGGGGTTTCCGGCGAGATTTGGCGCGCGGGCGGCGGAGCTCGGCGAGGTGGCGAGGCGAGGCGATGCGGCGTGGGGCGCAGCGGCGGCAGCGGCTACGCTGCTGCTGCAACTGCGGGGCGGGGCAAGGTGATGGCAAGGGGCGACAGCGGTGGCGCTTTATAAGAGGGGGAGGGGCGGGGCCGACTTGGGGAAGGGGCAGGCCGCGGAGGCGGGGCAACCCAGACTCTGTCCGGAGTCCGGCTCGGGCACGCGGGCGGGCGGGAAGGCGGCGGCGTTGCACTGGGCCGGCTGGGCCTTCGGCCTAGTTCGTTCTGGAACTTTTTTTAAAACGATTCCGCCGAGAAAAATCCTAAATAAAATAAAATAAAAATATAAAAATGCCAACACAAATTTTCACCATCTAAATAAAATATTTAGAACTTAGTGAACATTTTCTTGGCCTAAAAATGCAATTTTGAAAAGATGCATATTTTTCTAATTCAAATAAAATAGCAATAAAATCCAAATAAAATAATTTATTTGATTTTAATAACTTCCCTCCAATATTTCATTTATTTTGGAGAAGTCATATTATCTCCTTTCATATGTTTTTAATATTGGAAATATTATTTGGAGAGGAAAATAATTAAAACCAAAATGATCCACTTTTCAATATTTGAGAAAATTCAAATATGAAAACAATAAAATCCCCAACTCTCTCCGTGGGTCCTTGAGTTACTTAGGATTTTGGGATCACAAAGCCAAAATGCAAATAAAATATGATATGCATATGATGACCTATGTATAACATTCCAAATTGGAAATTTGGGATGTTACAAACCTACCCCCTTAAGGTGAATCCCGCCCTCGAGATTCGGGTTGGCTAGAGAATAAGTGTGGGTGGTCTTTCCGTAGATCATCCTCTCGTTCCTAGGTGGCTTCATCCTCGGTATGGTGGCTCCACTAAACTTTGCAAAACTTGATAACCTTACTGCGTGTGACTCGGCTGGCAAACTCGAGAATCTTGACTGGTTTCTCCTCATAGGTCAGATCACTATCCAATTGAATTTCTTCCAGGGGCACTGTATCTCTTAGAGGGATGTCGGCCATTTCAGCATGGCACTTCTTCAACTGGGAAACGTGAAACACATCATGAACTCCTAACAGTCCTTCGGGTAACTCCAGCTTGTAGGCAACTTCTCCCATACGTTCCAAAACTCGGTATGGTCCGACGAATCTTGGGGCTAACTTTCCCTTAACTCCAAAATGTTTAACTCCTCGCAGAGGTGACACACGAAGATATGCCCTGTCTCCGATTTCATAGACTACCTCCTTGCGTTTTGAGTCTGCATAACTCTTCTGCCTGGACTGAGCTACCTTCAGTCTATCTCGAATCAACTTAACCTTCTCTTCGGACTCTTTGATCAAATCAGGCCCAAACAACTGACGGTCTCCAACTTCATCCCACATCAACGGTGTTCTACACCTTCTTCCGTACAAAGCTTCGAAAGGTGCCATCTTCAGACTGGCTTGGTAACTGTTGTTGTATGAGAACTCTGCGTAGGGCAAATTATCATCTCAACCAGATCCATAATCTAGCGCACAAGCCCTCAACAGGTCCTCCAGAATCTGATTGACTCTCTCGGTCTGTCCATCTATCTACGGATGAAAAGTTGTACTGAACTCTAGCCTGGTGCCCAAAGTCTGGTGCAGCTGGTGCCAAAACTTTGAAGTAAACTGTGTTCCCCTATCTGATACGATAGTCCTCGGAACTCCATGCAGACATACGATCCTGGTCATATATATCTTGGCCAACTTCGCACTCGTATAGGTGGTTTTCACTGGGATAAAGTGATCCACTCTGGTCATCCGATCCACTACTAGCCAAATAGAATCGTATCCCAATCGAGTTCTGGGCAATACTGTGATGAAATCCATGCCAAGCTTGTCCCACTTCCATTCGAGTATCGGCATAGGCTGCAGTAATCCTGCTGGCTTCTGATGTTCTGCCTTCACTCTCTGACATACATCACATACGGCTACATACTCGACAGTATCCTTCTTCATACCAGTCCACCAGAAACGCTCCTTCAAATCCAAATACATCTTGGTGTTTCCGGGGTGTATCGAGTATGGCGAGTCATGAGATTCTTGAAGTATCAACTTCCTGATCTCTGCATTATTGGGCACATAAACACGGTCCTCAAACCACAAGGTGTCGTGCTCATCCTCATGAAAACCCTTGGCTTTTCCTTTGCTCATCTTCTCCTTTATCTCAACAATTTCCTTATCATCCTTCTGAGCTTCTCGAATTTTTCCCAATAATGCCGACTGAATTTCTAATGCGGCAAAAAAACCTCTAGGGACTATCTCCAAGCGTAGCTCCCTGAGATCTTCAGCTAACTCCTTTGGTAATCCCCCACTTACGAGGGTATTGGTGTAACTCTTCCAGCTCAAGGCGTCTGCTACGACATTGGCCTTGCCTGGATGATAGTGCAACTTCATACCATAATCCTTTATAAGCTCCAACCATCTCCTTTGCCTGAGATTCAACTCCTTTTGTGTGAAAATGTACTTCAAACTCTTATGATCCGTGTACACGTCACAATGATTCCCAATAAGGAAATGTCTCCAGGTCTTGAGCACATGTACTGCTGCTGCTAACTCCAAATCATGCGTGGCATAATTCAACTCATGCGGTCGAAGTTGACGTGAGGCATATGAAACAACTCTTCCGTCTTGCATAAGTATGCCTCCAAGTCCTAAGCGAGACGCGTCGCAATACACCTGGAAATCCTTGCATATATCTGGCAGAATCAACACTGGGGTTGTAACTAAACGTTTCTTCAACTCCTGGAAACTTGCCTCACATTTATCCGTCCATTTGAACTTGGTGTCCTTCTTCAACAAATCCGTCATAGGCTTAGCAATCTTAGAGAAATTCTCAATGAATCTTTGATAATATCCCGTGAGTCCAAGAAAACTACGGATCTCTCCAACTGAGGTGGGTGCCAACCACTCACTGACTGACTGAACCTTAGTAGGGTCTACTGCTATACCTTCTCCTGATATAACATGTCTAAGGAATCCAACTTCTTTCAACTAAAACTCACATTTGCTGAACTTGGCGTATAACTGATGTTCCCCGAGGTTCTCGAGAACTAAGCACAAATGCTCCTTGTGTTCCTCTTCATTCTTTGAGTATACCAAAATGTCATCAATGAACACCACGACAAATTTATCACCTTATTCATCATACTCATGAAATAGGCAGGGGCATTAGTCAATCCAAATGACATAATCGTGTACTCATATAGCCCGTACCTTGTGGTGAAAGCTGTCTTAGGTATATCATGTTCTCGGATCTTCAGTTGGTGGTGTCCTGATCGAAGATCGATCTTGGAAAATACTTTAGCTCCTTGCAACTGGTCAAACAAGTCATTGATCATCGGTAGTGGATACTTGTTCTTGATCGTCACTTCATTCAATGCACGATAATCAACAAACATTCTCAAAGATTTATCCTTCTTCTCAACCAAGAGCACTGGGGCTCACCATGGTGACGAACTTCGGCGAATGTAACTTTTCTCCAATAACTCCTTAATCTGTTTCTTAATATCCTCCAGATCATTAGTGGGCATCCGGTATGGTCTTTTCGATATTGGTCCGGTGCCTGGCAACAAATCTATCAAAAACTCAATGTCTCGATCCGGCAGCATGCCTGGTAGTTCCTCTAGAAATACATCCGGGCAATCCTTCACTACAGGCACTTCCTCCTGAACAACTCCCGTGAGGGAATTTACGTGAGTCCTCTTTGGTGTATGCCTGGATACATACTTAATCCTTTTCCCCTTCGGTGTGGTGAGCAGAATTTACTTACTGGCGCAATCAACGTTTCCTCCATACATCGATAGCCAATCCATACCGAGTATCACAACCAATCCTTGTGGTTCCAAAACTATTAAGTCTGAGGGGAAAACATGCCTACCTATGGTCAATGGCATCTGAAAACATCCACTGCTTGCCATATACTCCGCTCTAGGTGAGCTTACTAACATAGGTGTCTTAAGAACTTTGGTGGGAAACTTATTCTTATCCACAAATCCCCTTGATATGTATGAATGCGATGCACCAGTATAAAAAAGAACTATTGCAATAAATGACTTAACCAAAAACTTACCGATAACTGCATCTAGCTGCTCCTCAACCTCCTCCACGTTCACGTGGTTCACTTGTCCCTTGTTGAAAGGGTTGGGCTTCTTCCCAAAGCATCCATTGCCATTTCCATTCTTAAGTTCAGGACACTCATTGGCATAGTGTCCAGTCTTCCCACACTTGAAACAAGTAACGTGACTTTGGTCCTTCTTGGAGGGCGTGCTTGGGTTAGAGCGGTTCTGACTGCTTGCTCCACTTCCATTTCCTTTCCTAGAGCCATTATGGTTATGCGAACTTCCTCCATTGTGGTTATGGCCTCCATGGTTATGGGTATATCCTCCCGACTTTGGGGTAAAACATGGCTTCTGCTGAGCTCTTAAATTGTACTCCCCTCGTCCATTCTTCCTTTTGCGGCTCTCAATTTGCTACTGCCTTCCTTCAATCATAAGAGCCTTATCTACCAACTCCTGGTAGTTGTTAAATGTTGCCACCATTAACTGCATACTCATCTCATCGTTCAGCCCTTCCATAAATTTCTCTTGCTTCGCGACATCTGTGGTCACATCATCTGAGGCATAACAAGCTAACTTGCTAAACTCATCCACGTACTGCCCCATGTACTGCTTCTTCATACTCATAGCTCTAGTTGAGACATGAGCAGTGTGGAACGCTTGCTGAAACTGCGCCCAAGTAACATTGGCTATGGGGAAGGTGGCTGTGTAATTCTCCCACCATGAGGCTGCAGGTCCATTCAATTGGTGTGCAGCAAAACACACTTTCTCAGCATCCGTGCAACCTGTAGTGGTTAACTCCCTTCCAATCCTGCGTAGCCATTCATCCGCAACTATGGGCTCGGTGCTATTGGAAAACACCAGCAGTTGTAACCTCATAAAACGGGCTAAGTTGTCATCTGGAGGTGGTGGCGGTGTGTTGTTATTGTTGTTGCTGCTGTTGTTGCTGCTGCTGTTGCTGCTGTTGCTGCTGCTGTTGTTGCTGCTGTTGTTGCTGCTGTTGTTGCTGCTGCTGTTGCTGCTGCTGTTGCTGCTGCTGTTGTTGCTGTTGTTGCTGCGGTTGTTGTTGTTGTTGTTGTTGTCTGTTGCTGCTGCTGTTGTTGCTGTTGTTGTTGTTGTTGTTGTTGTTGTTGTTGTTGTTGTTGTTGTTGTTGTTGTTGTTGTTGTTGTTGTTGTTGTTGTTGTTGTTGTTGTTGTTGTTGTTGTTGTTGTTGTTGTTGTTGTTGTTGTTGTTGTTGTTATTGTTGTTGTTGTTGTTGTTGTTGTTGTTGTTGTTGTCTAGTGAGAAAACACTACCCATATGCACATGAGACAAATACAAACATATCACACCAAAACAATTTTCAAACAAGGCATACAATCGATCTAACCATTGTTACAGTGCTCGGACTACTAATATATACATGGGGGAAATACTACTAATGATATGGAGGTCTACTAGAAATTTTGATCGGTAGAAGATGCTGCCTCTTGAGCACTACATTGGTTTTCCCTTGAAGAGGAAAGGGTGGTGCAGTAAAGCAGTGTAAGTATTCCCCTCAGTTTTTGAGAAACAAGGTATCAATCCACTAGGAGACCACGCGCGAGTCACCTCGTACCTACACACACAAATAAGAACCTCGCAACCAACGCGATAAATGGGTTGTCAATCCCTTCACGACCACTTGCAAGAGTGAGATCTCATAGAGATGATAATAATAAGATAAATATTTTTGATATTTTTATGATATAGATTGAAAGTAAAGATTGCAAAATAAAACAGATTGGAAACTTGTATGATGGAGAATAGACCCAGGGGCCATAGGTTTCACTAGTGGCTTCTCTCAAGAAAGCATAAGTATTACGGTGGGTGAACAAATTACTGTCGAGCAATTGATAGAAAAGCGAATAATTATGAGAATATCTAGGTATGATCATGTATATAGGCATCACGTCCGTGACAAGTAGACCTACTCCTGCCTGCATCTACTGCTATTACTCCACACATCGACCGCTATCCAGCATGCATCTAGAGTATTAAGTTCATAAGAACAGAGTAACGCCTTAAGCAAGATGACATGATGTAGAGGGATAAACTCATGCAATATGATGTAAACCCCATCTTGTTATCCTTGATGGCAACAATACAATACGTGTCGTTTCCCTTTCTGTCACTGGGATCGAGCACCGCAAGATTGAACCCAAAGCTAAGCACTTCTCCCATTGCAAGAAAGATCAATCTAGTAGGCCAAACCAAACTGATAATTCGAAGAGACTTGCAAAGATAAACCAATCATACATAAAAGAATTCAGAGAAGATTCAAATATTGTTCATAGATAAACTTGATCTTAAACCCACAATTCATCGGATCTCGACAAACACACCGCAGAAAGAAGAGTTACATCAAATAGATCTCCAAGAGAATCGAGGAGAACTTTGTATCGAGATCCAAAGAGAGAGAAGGAGTCACCTAGCTACTAGCTACAGACCCGAAGGTCTGAAGTAAACCACTCACACATCATCAGAGGGCCATGGAGTTGATGTAGAGGCCCTCCGTGATCAATGCCTCCTCCGGCGGAGCTCCGGAAAAGGCCCCAAGATGGGATCTCTTGGGTACAGAAGGTTGCAGCAGTGGAATTAGGTTTTTGTGGTGCTCCTGAATGTTAGCAGGGTATATGGATATATGTAGGAGGAATAAGTAGGTCGGTGGAGCAACGAGGGGCCCACGAGGGTGGAGGACGTGCCCAGGGGGGTGGGCGCGCCCCCTGCCTCGTGGCCTCCTCGATTGTTTCTTGACATCCACTCCAAGTCTCCTGGATCACGTTTGTTCCAAAAATAACACTCCCGAAGGTTTCATTCCATTTGGACTCCGTTGGATATTCCTTTTCGGCCAAACTCTAAAATAGGCAGCAATTTGGGTTGGGCCTCCGGTTAATAGGTTAGTCCCAAAAATAATATAAAAGTGTAAAAATAAGCCTATTAACATCCAAAACAGATAATATAATAGCATGGAGCAATCAAAAATTATAGATACCTTGGAGACGTATCAGCATCCCCAAGCTTAATTCCTACTCGTCCTCGAGTAGGTAAATGATAAAAACAGAATTTTTGATGTGGAATGCTTCCTAACATATTTCTCAATGTATTTTTTCCTTTATTGTGGCATGAATGTTCAGATCCAAAAGATTCAAGATAAAAGTTTAATATTGACATAGAAATAATAATACTTCAAGCATACTAACTAAGCAATCATGTCTTCTCAAAATAACATGGCCAAAGAAAGTTATCCCTACAAAATCATATAGTCTGGCTATGCTCTATCTTCATCACACAAAATATTAAATCATGCACAACCCCGATGACAAGCCAAGCAATTGTTTCATACTTTTGATGTTCTCAAACTTTTTCAATCTTCACGCAATATATGAGCGTGAGCCATGGATATAGCACTATGGTGGAATAGAATGGTGGTTGTGGAGAAGACAAAAAAGGAGAAGATAGTCTCACATCAACTAGGCGTATCAACGGGCTATGGAGATGCCCATTAATAGATATCAATGTGAGTGAGTAGGGATTGCCATGCAACGGATGCACTAGAGCTATAAGTGTACGAAAGCTCAACAAAAGAAACTAAGTGGGTGTGCATCCAACTTGCTTGCTCACGAAGACCTAGGGCAATTTGAGGAAGCCCATCATTGGAATATACAAGCCAAGTTCTATAATGTAAAATTCCCACTAGTTTATGAAAGTAACAACATAGGAGACTCACTATCATGAAGATCATGGTGCTACTTTGAAGCACAAGTGTGGAAAAAGGATAGTAACATTGTCCCTTCTGTCTTTTTCTCTCATTTCATTTTTTCTTTTTTTATTTGGGCTTCTTCTTTTTTTGCCTCTTTTTTCTTTTTTTTTCTTCATCCGGAGTCTCATCCCGACTTGTGGGGGAATCATAGTCTCCATCATCCTTTCCTCACCGGGACAATGCTCTAATAATGATGATCATCACACTTCTTTTTACTTACAACTCAAGAATTACAACTCAATACTTAGAACAAAATATGACTCTATTTGAATGCCTCCGGCGGTGTACCAGGATATGCAATGAATCAAGAGTGACATGTATGAAAGAAATATGAACGGTGGCTTTGCCACAAATACGATGTCAACTACATGATCATGCAAATCAATATGACAATGATGAAGTGTGTCATAACAGACGGAACGGTGGAAAGTTGCATGGAAATATATCTCGGAATGGCTATGGAAATGCCATAATAGGTAGGTATGGTGACTGTTTTGAGGAAGGTATATGGTGAGTTTATGGTACCGACGAAAGTTGCATGGTACTAGAGAGGCTAGCAAATGTGGAAGGGTGAGGGTGCGTATAATCCATGGACTCAACATTAGTCATAAAGAACTCACATACTTATTGCAAAAATCTGTTAGTTATCGAAACAAAGTACTACGCGCATGCTCCTAGGGGGGTAGATTGGTAGGAAAAGACCATCGCTCGTCCCCGACCGCCACTCATAAGGAAGGCAATCAATAAATAAATCATGCTCCGACTTCATCACATAACGGTTCACCATACGTTCATGCTATAGGAATCACAAACTTCAACACAAGTATTTCTCAAATTCACAACTACTCAACTAGCATGACTCTAATATCACCATCTCCATAACTCAAAACAATCATGAAGTATCAAACTTCTCTTAGTATTCAATGCACTTGTATGAAAGTTCTTAGTATGCCTAAAAGCAAATTGCTATGTTGTTCTAAAGGAATCTCAAAATAATATAAGTGAAGCATGAGAGATTAATTATTTCTATAAAATAGAACCACCGCCGTTCTCTTAAAGATATAAGTGAAGCACTAGAGCAAAAAACTATATAGCTCAAAAGATATAAGTGAAGCACACAGAGTATTCTAATAAGTTCCAATTCATGTGTGTCTCTATAAAAGGTGTGTACAGCAAGGATGATTGTGGTAAACTAAAAAGAAAAGACTCAAATCATACAAGACGCTCCAAGCAAAACACATATCATGTGGCGAATAAAAATATAGCTCCATGTAAAATTACCGATGAACGAAGACAAAAGAGGGGATGCCTTCCGGGGCATCCCAAAGCTTAGGCTTTTTGGTGTCCTTGTAATTTACCTTGGGGTGCCATGGGCATCCCCAAGCTTAGGCTCTTGCCACTCCTTGTTCCATAATCCATCAAATCTTTACCCAAAACTTGAAAACTTCACAACACAAAACTTAACAAGAAAATCTCGTGAGCTCCGTTAGCGAAAGAAAACAAAACACCACTTCAAGGTACTGTAATGAACTCATTATTTATTTATATTGGTGTTAAACCTACTGTATTCCAACTTCTCTATGGTTTATAAACTCTTTTACTAGCCATAAATTCATCAAAATAAGCAAACAACACACGAAAAACAGAATCTGTCAAAAACAGAACAGTCTGAAGTAATCTGTAACTAACGCAAACTTCTGGAACCCCAAAAATTCTAAAATAAACTTCTGGATGTGAGGAATTTATCTATTAATCATATGCAAAAATAATTAACTAAATGGCACTCTCCAATAAAAAATGGCAGCAATTCTCGTGAGCGCTAAATTTCTGTTTTTTACAGCAAGATCAAAAAGACTTTCCCCAAGTCTTCCCAACGGTTCTACTTGGCACAAACACTAATTAAACACAACCAAAACATAGGCTAGATAAATTATTTATTGAATAACAGCAAGGAAAAATATTGGGTTATCTCCCAACAAGCGCTTTTCTTTAAAGCCTTATAGCTAGGCATAAGATTTCAACGGTGCTCACATGAAAGACAAGAATTGAAGCACAAAGAGAGCATCATAAAACACGTTAAAAACACATCTAAGTCTAACAAACTTCCTATACATAGGCATATTATAGGCAAACAAATTATCAAGGCAAGCAAAAACTAGCATATGCAAGGAAGCGGAAAGAAATCATAGCAATCTCAACATAACAAGAGGTAATTTAGTAACATGAAAATTTCTACAACCATATTTTCCTCTCTCATAATAATTGCATGTGGGATCATAAGAAAATTCAACAAAATAGCTGCCACATAAAATATTTTCAATATGATCTATGATACATCTCCAACGTATCTATAATTTTTGATTGCTCCATGCTATTATATTATCTATTTTGGATGTCAATGGGCTTTATTTTACACTTTTATATCATTTTTGGGACTAACCTACTAATTGGAGGCCCAGCCCAAATTGCTGTTTTTTCCTATTTTAGGGTTTTGAAGAAAAGGAATATCAAACGGAGTCCAAACGGAATGAAACCTTTGGGAACATGATTTTCTCAACGAACATGATCCAGGAGACTTGGAGTGGGCATCAAGAAACAATGGAGGAAGCCACGAGGCAGGGGGCGCGCCTACCCCCTGGGCGCGCCCTCCACCCTCATGGGCCCTTCATTGCTCCACCGACGTACTTCTTCCTCCTATATATATCCATGTACCTCAAACATCCAGGAGCACCACAAAAACCTAATTCCACCACCGCAACCTTCTATACCCGAGAGATCCCATCTTGGGGCCTTTTCCGGAGCTCCACCGGAGGGGGCATCGATCATGGAGGGCCTCTACATCAACTCCATGGCTTCTCCGGTGATGTGTGAGTAGTTTACTTTAGACCTTCGGGTCCATAGTTATTAGCTAGATGGCTTCTTCTCTCTCTTTGGATCTCAATACAAAGTTCTCCTCGATCTTCTTGGAGATCTATTTGCTGTAATCTTCTTTTGCGGTGTGTTTGTCGAGATCCGATGAATTGTGAGTTTATGATCCAGATTATCTATGAACAATATTTGATTCTCCTCTGAATTCTTTTATGTATGGTTGGTTTATCTTTGCAAGTCTATTCGAATTATCAGTTTGGTTTGGCCTACTAGATTGATCTTTCTTGCAATGGGAGAAGTGCTTAGCTTTGGGTTCAATCTTGCGGTGCTCGATCCCGGTGATAGAAAGGGAACAGACACGTATTGTATTGTTTCCATCAAGGATAAAAAGATGGAGTTTATATCATATTTCATGAGTTTATCCCTCTACATCATGTCATCTTCTTTAAAGCATTACTCTGTTCTTATGAACTTAATACTCTAGATGCATGCTGGACAGCAGTCGATGTGTGGAGTAATAGTAGTAGATGCAGAATCGTCTCGGTCTACTTACCGCAGGCGTGATTCCTATATACATGATCATACCTAGATATTCTCATAACTATGCTCAATTCTATCAATTGCTCGACAGTAATTCGTTTACCCACCGTAATACTTATGCTCTTGAGAGAAGCCACTAGTGAAACCTATGGCCCCCGGGTCTATCTTCCATCATATTAATCTTCCAACACTTAGTTATTTATATTGCCATTTATTTTACTTTGCATCTTTATTTCTCTTTATCATAAAAATACCAAAATATTATCTTATCATATCTATCAGATCTCACTCTCGTAAGTGACCGTGAAGGGATTGACAACCTCTTTATCGCGTTGGTTGCGAGGTTCTTATTTGTTTGTGTAGGTGCGTGGAACTCGAGCGTGATCTCCTACTGGATTGATACCTTGGTTATCAAAAACTGAGGGAAATACTGATGCTACTTTACTGCATCACCCTTTCCTCTTCAAGGGAAAACCAACGCAGTGCTCAAGAGGTAGTAAGAAGGATTTCTGGCGCCGTTGCGGGGGAGATTTGCGCCAAGTCAAGTCAAGCACAAGTCAAGACATACCAAGTACCCATCACAAACTCTTATCCCTTGCATTACATTATTTGCCATGTGCCTCTCTTTTTCCTCTCCCCCACTTCACCCTTGCCATTTTATTCGCCCTCTTTTCCTCTCTCCCTCTCTTTCTGTTCCCCTTCTCTTTTTCTATTTGCCTTTTTGCCCATTTCTTGTTTGCTTGTGTGTTGGATTGCTTGCTTGTCATGATGGCTCAACATAATACTAAATCGTGTGGCTTTTCCAATACCAACAATCATGATTTTATTAGCACTCCGATTGCTCCTCTTACCGATGCTGAGTCTTGTGAAATTAATACTGCTTTGCTGAATCTTGTCATGAAAGATCTGTTTTCTGGCCTTCCTAGTGAAGATGCCGCTACCCATCTAAACAACTTTGTTGATTAGTGTGATATGCAAAAGAAGAAAGATGTGGATAATGATATTGCTAAATTGAAGCTATTTCCGTTTTCGCTTAGAGATCGTGCTAAAGCTTGGTTTTCGTCTTTGCCTAAAAATAGTATTGATTCATGGAATAAGTGAAAAGATGCTTTTATCTCTAAGTATTTTCCTCCCGCTAAGATCATCTCTCTTAGAAACGATATTATGAATTTTAAGCAACTTGATCATGAACATGTTGCACAATCTTGGGAGAGGATGAAATCAATGATACGTAATTGCCCATCACATGGTTTGAATTTATGGATGATTATACAGAATTTTTATGCCAGATTGAATTTTGCTTCTAGAAATCTTTTAGATTTGGCCACGGGAGGCACTTTTATGGAAATCACTTTAGGATAAGCTACCAAACTCCTAGATAATATTATGGTTAATTATTCTCAATGGCACACTAAAATATCTACTAGTAAAAAGGTGCATGCAATTGAAGAGATTAATGTTTTGAGTGGAAAGATGGATGAACTTATGAAATTTTTTGCTAATAAGATTTCTCCTACTGATCCTAAGGATATGCCTTTGTCCACTTTGATTGAGAATAATAATGAATCTATGGATGTGATTTTTTTTGGTAGGAACAATTTTGGTAATAACGCGTATAGAGGTAATTTTTATTCTAGGCCGTTTCCTAGTAATTCCTCTAATAATTATGGTAATACCTACAACAATTCTTATGGAAATTATAATAAGATTCCCTCTGATTTTGAATCTAATATTAAAGAATTTATTACTTCACAAAAGAGTTTCAATGCTTTGATTGAAGAAAAATTGCTTAAGATTAATGAGTTGGCTAGGAACGTTGAGAGAATTTCTCTTGATGTTGATTCTTTGAAACTTAGATCTATTCCGCCTAAGCATGATATCAATGAGTCTCTCAAAGCCATGAGAATTTCCATTGATGAGTGCAAAGAAAGAACCGCTAGGATGCGTTCTAAGAAAGATTGCTTTGTGAAAGCGTGTTCTTCTAGTTTTGATGATAATAAGGATGAAGGTCTAAAAGTTATTGATGTGTCCCCTATTAAATATTTGTTTTGCAATATGAATCTTGATAATGATGGGATTGAATGTGAGCCACCTTTACCTAGAAGGCGTTCCAAAAATTCAGAGTTTTTAAAACGTTTGATATCAATGAACCCACTATTTTGGATTTCAAGGAATTTAATTATGATAATTGCTCTTTGATAGATTGTATTTCCTTGTTGCAATCTGTGCTAAATTCTCCTCATGCTTATAGTCAAAATAAAGCTTTTAGTAAACATATCGTTGATGCTTTGATGCAATCTTATGAAGAAAAACTTGAGTTGGAAGTTTCTATCCCTAGAAAAATCTGTGATGAGTGGGAACCTACAATTAAAATTAAAATTAAAGATCATGAGTGTTATGCTTTGTGTGATTAAGGTGCTACTGTTTCCACGATTCCAAAAGCTTTGTGTGATTTGTTAGGTTTCCGTGATTTTGATGATTGTTCTTTAAACTTGCACCTTGCGGATTCCACTATTAAGAACCTATGGGAAGAATTAATGATATTCTTATTGTTGCAAATAGGAACTATGTGCCCGTAGATTTCATTGTTCTTGACATAGATTGCAATCCTGCATGTCCTATTATTGTTGGTAGACCTTTCCTTAGAACGATTGGTGCAATTATTGATATGAAGGAAGGGAATATTAAATTCCAATTTCCATTAAGGAAAGGCATGGAACACTTCCCTAGAAAGAAAGTTAAATTACCATATGAATCTATTATGAGAGCCACTTATGGATTGCCTACCAAAGATGGCAATACCTAGATCTATTCTTGCTTTTATGCCTAGCTAGGGGCGTTAAACGATAGCGCTTATTGGGAGGCAACTCAATTTTATTTTTATTCCTTGCTTTTTGATCCTGTTTAGCAATAAATAATTTATCTAGCCTCTGTTTTGGTTGTGTTTTTTGTGTTTAATTAGTGTTTGTGCCAAGTAGAACCGTTGGGAAGACTTGGGGAAAGTCTTTTTGATCTTGCTGTAAAAAACAGAAACTTTAGCGCTTACGAGAATTGCTTCCATTTTTATTTGGAAAGTGCTATTTTGTTAATTATTTTTGAAGATGATTAATAGATAAATTCCTCACATCCAGTAATTTATTTTAGAATTTTTTGGGGTTCCATAAGTTTGCGTTAGCTACAGATTACTACAGACTGTTCTGTTTTTGACAGATTCTGTTTTTCGTGTGTTGTTTGCTTATTTTGATGAATCTATGGCTAGTAAAAGAGTTTATAAATCATAGAGAAGTTGGAATACAGTAGGTTTAACACAAATATAATTCAAGAATGAGTTCATTACAGTACCTTGAAGTGGTGTTTTGTTTTCTTTCGCTAACAAAGCTCACGAGATTTTCTATTTGAGTTTTGTGTTGTGAAGCTTTCAAGTTTTGGGTAAAGATTTGATGGATTATGGAACAAGGAGTGTCAAGAGCCTAAGACTGGGGATGCCCATGGAACTCGAAGGTAAAATTCAAGGACACCAAAAAGCCTAAGCTTGGGGATGCCCCGGAAGGCATCCCCTCTTTCGTCTTCGTCTATCGGTAACTTTACTTGGAGCTATATTTTTATCCACCACATGATATGTGTTTTGCTTGGAGATTCTTGTATGATTTGAGTCTTTGCTTTTTAGTTTACCACAATCATCCTTGCTATACACATTTTGAGAGAGACTCACATGATTGGGAATTTATTAGAATACTCTATGTGCTTCACTTATATCTTTTGAGCTATATAGTTTTTGCTCTAGTGCTTCACTTATATCTTCACTTATATTATTTTGAGAGTCCTTTAGAACAACATGGCAATAATAAAAACTTTCATACAAGTGCACTGAATACTATGAGAAGTTTGATACTTGATAATTGTTTTGAGATATGGAATTGGTGATATTAGAGTCATGCTAGTTGAGTAGTTGTGAATTTGAGAAATACTTGTGTTAAAGTTTGTGATTCCCGTAGCATGCACGTATGGTGAACCGTTATGTGATGAAGTCAGATCATGATTTATTTATTGATTGTCTTCCTTATGAGTGGCGGTCGGGGACGAGCGATGGTCTTTTCCTACCAATCTATCCCCCTGGAACATGCGCGTAATACTTTGCTTTGATAACTTGTAGATTTTTGCAATAAGTATGTGAGTTCTTTATGACCAATGTTGAGTCCATGGATTATACACACTCTCACCCTTCCACCATTGCTAGCCTCTCTAGTATCGTGCAACTTTCGTCGGTACCATAAACCCACAATATACCCTCAAAACGGCCACCATACCTACCTATTATGGCATTTCCATAGCCATTCCGAGATATATTGCCATGTAACTTTCCATCATTCCATTATTATGACACGCTTCATCATTGTCATATTGCTTGCATGATCATGTAGTTGACATTGTATTTGTGGCAAAGCCACCGTTAATAATTTTCATACATGTCACTCATGCATCATTGCACATCCCGGTACACCGCCGGAGGCATTCACATAGAGTCATATTTTGTTCTAAGTATCGAGTTGTAATTTTTGAGTTGTAAGTAAATAAAGTGTGATGATCATCATTATTAGAGCGTTGTCCCAGTGAGGAAAGGATGATGGAGACTATGATTCCCCCACAAGTTGGGATGAGATTCCGGACGAAAAAAATAAAAAAGAAAAGAGGCCAAAAAGGAAAAAAAAAGAAAGAAGGCCCAAAGAAAAAAAAATAGAAAATGAGAGAAAAAGAGAGAAGGGACAATGTTAGTATCCTTTTCCACACTTGTGTTTCAAAGTAGCACCATGATCTTCATGATAGAGAGTCTCCTATGATATCACTTTCATATACTAGTGGGAATTTTTCATTATAGAACTTGGCTTGTATATTCCAATGATGGGCTTCCTCAAATTGCCCTAGGTCTTCATGAGCAAGCAAGTTGGATGCACATCCACTTAGTTTCTTTTGTTGATATTTCATATACTTATATCTCTAGTGCATCCGTTGCATGGCAATCCCTACTCAGTCGCATTGATATCTATTGATGGGCATCTCCATGGCACGTTGATACACCTAGTTGATGTGAGACTATCTTCTCCTTTTTTGTTTTCTCCACAACCACCATTCTATTCCACCATATAGTGATATATCCATGCCTCACACTCATGTATTATGTGAAGATTGAAAAAGTTTGAGAACATCAAAAGTATGAAACAATTGCTTGGCTTGTCATCGGGGTTGTGCATGATTTAAAGATTTTGTGTGGTGAAGATAGAGCATAGCCGGACTATATGATTTTGTAGGGATAACTTTCTTTGGCCATGTTATTTTGAGAAGACATAATTGCTTAGTTAGTATGCTTGAAGTATTATTATTTTTATGTCAATATTAAACTTTTGTCTTGAATCTTATGGATCTGAACATTCATGCCACAATAAAGAAAAATTAGATTGAGAAATATGTTAGAAAGCATTCTACATCAAAAATTCTTCTTTTATCATTTACCTACTTGAGGACGAGCAGGAATTAAGCTTGGGGATGCTTGATACGTCTCCAATGTATCTATATTTTTTGATTGATCCATGCTATTATATTATCTATTTCGGATGTCAATGGGATTTATTTTACACTTTTATATCATTTTTGGGACTAACCTACTAATCGGAGGCCCAGCCCAAATTGCTGTTTTTTTTGCCTATTTTAGGGTTTCGAAGAAAAGGAATATCAAATAGAGTCCAAACGGAATGAAACCTTCAGGAACATGATTTTCTCAACGAACGTGATCCAGGAGACTTGGAGTGGGCGTCAAGAAACAACAGAGGAAGCCACGAGGCAGGGGGGCGCGCCTACCCCCCTAGGCGCGTCCTCCACCCTCGTGGGCCCTCCGTTGCTCCACCGACGTAATTCTTCCTCCTATATATATCCACGTACCCCCAAACATCCAGGAGCACCACGAAAACCTAATTCCACCGCCACAACCTTCTATACCCGAGAGATCCCATCTTGGGGCCTTTTCCGGAGCTCCACCGGAGGGGGCATCGATCACGGAGGGCCTCTACATCAACTCCATGGCCTCTCCGGTGATGTGTGAGTAGTTTACTTTAGACCTTCGGGTCCATAGTTATTAGTGATAACCCACAAGTATAGGGGATCACGACAGTTTTCGAGGGTAGAGTATTCAACCCAAATTTATTGATTCAACACAAGGGGAGCCAAAGAATATTCTCAAGTATTAGCAGCTGAGTTGTCAATTCAACCACACCTGGAAACTTAATATCTGCAGCAAAGTGTTTAGTGGCAAAGTAATATGATAGTAGTGGTAACGATAGCAGAAGTAAGAGTAGCAAAAGTAATATTTTTGGTGTTTTATAATGATGATAACAATAGCACCGGAAAAGTAAATAAGCGAAGAACAATATATGGAAAGCTCGTAGGCAATGGATCGGTGATGGAGAATTATGCTGGATGCGGTTCATCATGTAACAGTCATAACCTAGGGTGACACAGAACTAGCTCCAGTTCATCAATGTAATGTAGGCATGTATTCCGAATATAGTCATATGTGCTTATGGAAAAGAACTTGAATGACATATTTTGTCCTACCCTCCCGTGGTAGTGTGGTCCTATTGGAAACTAAGGGATATTAAGGCCTTCTTTTAATAGAGTACCGCACCAAAGCATTAACACATAGTGAATACATGAACTCCTCAAACTATGGTCATCACCGGTAAGTATCCCGATTATTGTCACTTCGGGGTTAACGGATCATAACACATAATAGGTGACTATAGAATTTCAAGATAGGATCAAGAACTCTCATATATTGATGAAAACACAATATGTTCAGATCTGAAATCATGGCACTCAGGCCCTAGTGACAAGCATTAGGCATAGCAAAGTCATCGCAACATCAATCTCAGAACATAGTGGATACTAGGGATCAAACCCTAACAGAACTAACTCGATTACATGATAAATCTCATCCAACCCATCACCGTCTAGCAAGCCTATGATGGAATTACTCACGCACGGCGGTGAGCATCATGAAATTGGTGATGGAGGATGGTTGATGATGACGATGGCGATAGATTCCCCTCTTCGGAGCCCCGAACGGACTCCAGATCAGCCCCTCGAGAGAGTTTAGGGCTTGGCGGCGGCTCCGTATCGTAAAACACGATGAATCCTTCCCTCTGGTTTTCCCCCCGAAAGTGAATATATGGAGTCAAGGTTGAGGTCGGTGGAGCGTTAGGGGGCCCACGAGGCAGGGGGCACACCTAGGGGGCAGGCGCGTCCCCCACCCTCGTGGAAAGGTGGAGGCCCCCTGACGTGGATCTTCGTTCCAGTATTTGTTATATATTCCAAAATAATTCTCTGTTGATTTTCAGGTCATTCCGAGAACTTTTATTTCTGCACAAAAATAACACCATGGCAATTCTGCTGAAAACAACGTCAGTCCGGGTTAGTTCCATTCAAATCATGCAAGTTAGAGTCCAAAACAAGGGCAAACGTGTTTGGAAAAGTAGATACGACGGAGACATATCAACTCCCCCAAGCTTAAACCTTTGCTTGTCCTCAAACAATTCAGTTGATAAACTGAAAGTGATAAAGAAAAACTTTTACAAACTCTATTTGCTCTTGTTGTTGTAAATATGTAGAGCCAGCATTCAAGTTTTCAACAAAGATTATGAACTAACCATATTCACAATAACACTTAGGTCTCATGTTTACTCACATCAATGATATAATCAACTAGCGAGCAATAATAATAAATCTCGGATGACAACACTTTCTCAAAACAATCATGATATGATATAACAAGATGGTATCTCGCTAGCCCTTTCCGAGACCGCAAAACATAAATGCAGAGCACCTTTAAAGATCAAGGACTGACTAGACATTGTAATTCATGGTAAAAGAGATCCTGTCAAGTCATACTCAATGAAAACTAACAGTAATGGATCCAAATGACAGCGGTGCTCTCCAACTCGTGCTTTTTAATAATAGGATGATGACTCAACATAAAAGTAAATAGATAGGCCCTTCGCAGAGGGAAGCAGGGATTTGTAGAGGTGCCAGAGCTCAATTTTGAAATAGACATGAATAATATTTTGAGCAGTATACTTTCATTGTCAACATAACAACCAAGAGATGGCGATATCTTCCGCGCTACACACATTATAGGCGGTTCCCAAACAGAATGGTAAAGTTTATACTCCCCCTCCACCAACAAGCATCAATCCATGGCTTGCTCGAAACAACGAGTGCCCCAACTAATAACAGTCCCGTGGGAGTTTTGTTTGCAATTATTTTGATTTGATTTGCATAAAGCATGGGACTGGGCATCCCGGTGACCAGCCATTTTCTCGTGAGTGAGCGGAGTCCACTCCTCTTGAGAATAACCCGCCTAACATGGAAGATACGGACATCCCCAGTTGATACATGAGCTATTCGAGCATACAAAATAGAATGTTTATTTGAAGGTTTAGAGTTTGGCACATACAAATTTACTTGGAACGGCAGGTAGATACCGTATATAGGTAGGTATGGTGGACTCATATGGAATAACTTTGGGGTTTATGGAATTGGATGCACAAGCAGTATTCCCGCTTAGTACTCGTGAAGGCTAGCAAAAGATTGGGAAGCGACCAGCTAGAGAGTGACAACAATCATGAACATGCATTAAAATTAATCAACACCGAATGCAAGCATGAGTAGGATATAATGCACCATGAACATAAATATCGTAGAGGCTATGTTGATTTTGTTTCAACCACATGCGTGAACATGTGCCAAGTCAAGCCACTCGAATTGTTCAAAAGAGGATACCACCCTATCATACCACATCACAACCATTTTAATAGCATGTTGGCACACAAGGTAAACTATTATAAGCTCCTAGATAATTAAACATGGCATAAGCAACTACAATCTCTAATTGTCATCACAAACATGTTTATTCATAATAGGCTGAATCAGGAATGATGAACTAATCATATTTACAAAAACAAGAGAGGTCGAGTTCATACCAACTTTTCTCATCTCAATAAGTTCATCATATAATCATCATTATTGCCTTTCACTTGCACGGCCGAATAGTGTGGAAAATAATAATAGTGCACATGCATTGGACTAAGCTGGAATCTGCAAGCATTCAATTCAAGAGAGAAGACAAGGTAACATGGGCTCTTTGTTAGATCAACAATAATTCATATAAGAGCCACTCAACATTTTAATTATGGTCTTCTCCTCTCGACCCCCAAGGGAAAGAAAATAAATAAAACTATTTACACGGGAAAGCTCCCAACAAGCAAAAGGAGAACGAGAAATCTTTTTGGGTTTTCTTTTTAATTACTACCACTACAGGCATGGAAAGTAAACTAGCTAAAAGCTAAAACTATTTTTTTGTTTTTACTAAGGTTTATTAAACACACAAGAAGAAAGCATAAAAAGGAAAATAAACTAGCATGGATGATACAATGAAAAAGTATGAGCACCGACAACTAGCAATGAGTGTGTGAACATGAATGTAATGTTGGTGAGAAATACGTACTCCCCCAAGCTTAGGCTTTTGGCCTAAGTTGGTCTATGGCCATGGCTAGCCTGGCGGATATCCAAAGTAATAGTTAGGGTCATACTGAGATGCAGCAGCTATTTCCTCATGAGATGCCTCTTAGAGACGAGTCTTCTCCGTCCTCCTCTTATACTCATCCACCTCCTCCCTGGTTATAACATATCTCCCTTTTGCCTGGGAGTCAAAGAAAGCAGGAGCAGGGAGAGCGACGTGATAGGTGCGTCATCTGTCATAGATTAGTCGGTACTGGAGGAACTGATAGTTCCTCTCAACAAACTGATGACGAACCATAGCCTCATAATCTAAATAAATAGTAGGCAACTCAATATCATACCCACGTATGGGTATATCAAGAAAATTAGCTAGATGGGTTGCATAAATTCCACCAAAGAAATCTCCATTAAATCTATTATTATGCAACCTACGTGCAACAATGGCCCCCAAGTTGTATTGTTTATCTCCTAATACAGCACTCTTGAGAACACTAAGATCTGGAACGCACATGTGACATGCTTCATCTTTACCATTAATGCATCTACCTATGAAGAGAGCAAAATAATGTATAGCAGGAAAATGAATGCTCCCTACGGTAGCTTGTGTTATATCTCTAGATTCTCCCACAGTTATGCTAGCAAGAAAATCTCTAAACTCAGATTTGCGAGGCTCACTAGTGCTGCCCCATTGTGGAAGTTTGCAAGCAGTATTAAAATCGTCTAAGTCCATAGTATAAGAATTTTCATAAAGATCAAATAGGACAGTTTGAGAATTACGTGATGATGAAAATTCAAACCTTCTCACAAAGGAATTGATGAGATAGTGGTATTGGCGGCACTTATCTGCCTCGAAGCTCTCAAGATCGGCATTACGCACATATGCGTTAAATTCTTCCTTGATTCCTGCTCGATCCATAAAGTCCTATGAAGGCCATTCACAAGCCCGCACTTGAGCTTCCCTCGGTGGTTCATCGTCGGCATCGCGTATTGCAAGCCTGGGTCCTTGCTTCCTTGAAGGACCACCTTGGTACATTTTCCTAAACATATTTCTTCCTTTGAAAAATTTCTGAAATTTTAGTAACTTCAAAATAAAACTAAACCAAACTCAACAAAATTGATAGAAACTACTCCCACAAGTGCCTAGAGGCAATATCATGCATTAAAACTACTTTTGACCATATAAATTTGACATGCAAGCTCAAGAAAAGGGTCACCTAAGCAGCAAAAATATGCAATGAATACATCACTAGAACAAAAACTAATTGGACCATTGGAGGAGTCACATACCAAGGAACAATCCCCCAAAGCAGTTTTGTGAATGGAGCTTTGAGCAAGGAGATCGAAAATGGCAGCAAGATGAGCTTGGACTCGGGTTTGAGCTGGTTGGTGGTGTTTGTGGGAGGAAGAAGGAGTGTCTGGTAGCTGGAATAAGTGGATGGGATCCACCGTGGGCCCATGAGGCAGGGGGCGCACCCAGGGGGTAGGGCGCGCCCTCCACCCTCGTGGCCAGGTGCTTGCTCCCCTGCTGTGTTCTCAGTGCCAGATATTCTCAAATATTCTAGAAAAAATCATATTTAATTTTCAAAGCATTTGGAGAACTTTTATTTTTGGGGTATTTTTTATTGCATTGATAATTCAGAAAACAGGCAGAAATTACTATTTTTGCTTTATTTAATATAAATAATAGAAAGTAAAAAGAGGGTACAGAGAGTTGTGTTTTCTAAATTCATCCATCTCATGCTCATAAAAAGGAATCCACTAACAAGGTTGATCAGGTCTTGTTAACAAACTCATTCCGAATAACATGGAACTGGAGAATTTTCGATTAACACTAGGTTACCTCAACAGGGATATGCACATCCCCAACAATAAGAATATCATATTTCTTCTTGACAGTAGGAAGAGGAAATTCAAAACCTGCAATAGTAATAGTTGAAATTTTTCCAATAGAATTGATATTGTGGACTTCAGGTTGTTTCCTTGGGAAGTGTATCGTATGCTCATTACCATTAACATGTAAAGTGACATTGCCTTTGGTGCAATCAATAACAGCTCCTACAGTATTCAAAAAGGGTCTTCCAAGAAGAATAGACATACTATCATCCTCGGGAATATCAAGAATAACAAAGTTCGTTAAAATAGTAACATTTGCAACCACAAAAGGCATATCCTCACAAATATCGACAAGTATAGTAGTTGATTTATCAGCCATTTGCAAATATATTTTAGTAGGTGTCAACTTATTCAAATCAAGTCTACAACATAAAGAGAGAGTCATAACACTAACACGGGCTCCAAGATCACATAAAGGTTCCTTCAGGATACAAAGGTTCCTGAGTCATTTTACCACCTCTAGTCATAACTCTAACAACATTATCGTTTTTCTTAATATTTAATTCATTGAGAAAATCATTCTGAGCTTTAAGTACTTGTTCTACTTGAGTTGTAACCATAGAAGCATGTTTACTAATAAGTTTTAGTTCACCTTTAACATTGGCCATATAATTACTCAAGTGTTCAATCATATAAGCATTATGTTTCAATTGTCTACCAACATAAGCATTGAAGTTTTCTTGCTTAACCATAAAGTCATCAAACTCATCCAAGCATGGGCTGGCAAACTTAGTCAGAGGTATTTCAGCTTTATCATATCTATAGGGAGAATTTACCTTTACTACCTGTGTCGGGTTATCAAGACCATGAGTTTCTTCAATTGGTGATGGACTAAAACCATGTATTTCTTCAACGGGCGGTAAATTAAGACCATGTATTTCTTCAATAGGCGGTAAATTCTTAACATCTTCAGCTTTAATACCTTTTTCTTTCATAGATTTCTTTGCCTCTTGCATATCTTCAGGACTGAGAAATAGAATACCCCTTTTCTTCGGAGTTGGCTTAGGAGTTGGTTTAGGAATTGGATCAGGAAGTGTCCAATTATTTTCATTAGTCAACATATTATTCAATAGAATTTCAGCTTTGTCTGGTGTTCTTTCCCTGAAAACACAACCAGCACAACTATCCAGGTGGTCTCTGGAAGCATCGGTTAGTCCATTATAAAAGATATAAAGTATTTCATTTTTCTTGAGAGGATGATCAGGCAAAGCATTAAGTAATTGGAGAAGCCTCCCCCAAGCTTGTGGGAGACTCTCTTCTTCAATTTGCACAAAATTATATATTTCCCTTAAAGCAGCTTGTTTCTTATGAGCAAGGAAATATTTAGCAGAGAAGTAATAAATCATATCCTGGGGACTACACACAGAACCAGGATCAAGAGAATTAAACCATATATTAGCATCACCCTTTAATGAGAACAGAAATAATTGAAGGATATAATAGTAGCGAGTTTTCTCATCATTAGTGAACAGGGTAGCTATATCATTTAATTTAGTAAGATGTGCCACAACAGTTTCAGATTCATAGCCATAGAAAGGATCAGATTCAACTAAAGTAATTATATCAGGGTCAACAGAGAATTCATAATCCTTATTAGTAACAAAGATAGGTGAAGTAGCATAAGCAGGATCATATTTCATTCTAGCATTCAGAGTTTTTTGTTTCAGCTTAGCTAATAATTTCTGAAGATCACTCCTATCATTGCAAGCAAGAAAATCTCTAGCAGTTTCTTCATCCATAACATAACCCTCAGGCACAACAGGTAATTCATATCTAGGGGGAGAATATTCATCATCACTTTCATCAACATTATCAGTTTCAATAATTTCATTCTCTCTAGCCCTAGCAAGTTGTTCATCAAGAAATTCACCAAGTGGCACAGTAGTATCAAGCATAGAAGTAGTTTCATCATAAGTATCATGCATAGCAAAAGTGGCATCATCAATAACATGCGACATATCAGAATTAATAGCAGAAGCAGGTTTAGGTGTCACAAGCTTACTCAAAACAGAAGGTGAATCAAGTGCAGAGCTAGATGGCAGTTCCTTACCTCCCCTCGTAGTTGAGGGATAAATCTTGGTTCTTGGATCTTTCAAGTTCTTCATAATGATAAGCAGATATAAATTCCAAGTGACTCAACGAATAGAGCTATGCTCCCCGGCAACGACGCTAGAAAATAGTCTTGATAACCCACAAGTATAGGGGATCGCAACAGTTTTCGAGGGTAGAGTATTCAACCCAAATTTATTGATTCGACACAAGGGGAGCCAAGGAATATTCTCAAGTATTAGCAGCTGAGTAGTCAATTCAACCACACCTGGAAACTTAATATCTGCAGCAAAGTGTTTAGTGGCAAAGTAATATGATAGTAGTGGTAACGATAGCAGAAGTAACAGTAGCAAAAGTAATATTTTTGGTGTTTTATAATGATGATAACAATAGCAACGGAAAACTAAATAAGCGAAGAACAATATATGGAACGCTCGTAGGAAATGGATCGGTGATGGAGAATTATGCCGGATGCGGTTCATCATGTAACAGCCATAACCTAGGGTGACACATAACTAGCTCCAGTTCATCAATGTAATGTAGGCATGTATTCCGAATATAGTCATATGTGCTTATGGAAAAGAACTTGCATGACATCTTTTGTCCTACCCTCCCGTGGCAGCGGGGTCCTATTGGAAACTAAGGGATATTAAGGCCTCCTTTTAATAGAGTACCGGACCAAAGCATTAACACATAGTGAATACATGAACTCCTCAAACTACGGTCATCACCAGTAAGTATCCCGATTATTGTCACTTCTGGGTTAACGGATCATAACACATAATAGGTGACTATAGACTTGCAGATAGGATCAAGAAGTCTCATATATTGATGAAAACATAATAGGTTCAGATCTGAAGTCATGGCACTCGGGCCCTAGTGACAAGCATTAAGCATAGCAAAGTCATAGCTACATCAATCTCAGAACATAGTGGATACTAGGGATCAAACCCTAACAAAACCAACTCGATTACAGGATAAATCTCATCCAACCCATCACCGTCCAGCAAGCCTATGATGGAATTACTCATGCACGGTGGTGAGCATCATGAAATTGGTGATGGAGGATGGTTGATGATGACGATGGCGACGGATTCCCCTCTTCGGAGCCCAGAACAGACTCCAGATCAGCCCTCCCGAGAGAGTTTAGGGCTTGGCGGCGGCTACGTATCGTAAAACGCGATGAATCCTTCCCTCTGGTTTTTTTCTCCCCAAAAGTGAATATATGGAGTGAAGGTTGAGGTCAGCGGAGCGTCAGGGGGCCCACGAGGCAGGGGGCGCGCCCAAGGGGCCAGGCACGCCCCACCCTCGTGGACAAGTGGAGGCCCCCCTGACGTGGATCTTCCTTCCAGTATTTATTATATATTCCAAAATAATTCTCTGTTGATTTTCAGGTCATTCCGAGAACTTTTATTTTTGCACACAAATAACACCACGGCTATTCTGCTGAAAACAGCGTCAGTCCGAGTTAGTTCCATTCAAATCATGCAAGTTAGAGTCCAAAACAAGGGCAAAAGTGTTTTGAAAAGTAGATATGACAGAGACGTATCAATTAACTAGATGGCTTCTTCTCTCTCTCTTTGGATCTCAATACAAAGTTGTCCTCGATCTTCTTGGAGATCTATTCGATCTAATCTTCTTTTGCGGTGTGTTTGTCGAGATCTGATGAATTGTGGGTTTATGATCCAGATTATCTATGAACAATATTTGATTCTCCTCTGAATTCTTTTATGTATGATTGGTTTATGTTTGCAAGTCTCTTCGAATTATCAGTTTGGTTTGGCCTACTATATTGATCTTTCTTGCAATGGGAGAAGTGCTTAGCTTTGGGTTCAATCTTGCGGTGCTCGATCCCAGTGATAGAAAGGGAACCGACACGTATTGTATTGTTGCCATCGAGGATAAAAATATGGGGTTTATATCATATTGCATGAGTTTATCCCTCTACATCATGTCATCTTCCTTAAAGCATTACTCTGTTCTTATGAACTTAATACTCTAGATGCATGCTGGATAGCGGTCGATGTGTAGAATAATAGTAGTAGATGCAGAATCGTGTCGGTCTACTTATCGCGGACGTGATGCCTATATACATGATCATACCTAGATATTCTCATAACTATGCTCAATTCTATCAATTGCTCGACAATAATTCGTTTACCCACTATAATACTTATGCTCTTGAGAGAAGCCACTAGTGAAACCTATGGACCCCAGGTCTATCTTCCATCATATTAATCTTCCAACACTTAGTTATTTCTATTGCCATTTACTTTACTTTGCATCTTTATTTATCTTTATCATAAAAATACCAAAAATATTATCTTATCATATCTATCAGATCTCACTCTCGTAAGTGACCGTGAAGGGATTGACAACCCCTTTATCGCGTTGGTTGCGAGGTTCTTATTTGTTTGTGTAGGTGCGTGGGACTCGAACGTGATGTCCTACTGGATTGATACCTTGGTTCTCAAAAACTAAGGGAAATACTTACGCTACTTTACTGCATCACCCTTTCCTCTTCAAGGGAAAACCAACGCAGTGCTCAAGAGGTAGCAATCCACATGCATGCAAAGTTGGCACTCTTCCAAAATAGTGGGATTAACATTAATTAAAGGCATGACCTCTCCAAACCCGCTTTTATCAAAAAATTCATAAGATTGAACATTCTCCAAATATGTGGGATCTAAAGTTGACACTCTTCCAAACCCACTTTCATTAATATTACAAACACAATTATCAATCTCATATTTATCATGGGGCTTAAATAAATTTTCAAGATCAAAAGAAGAATCACCCCAATCATGATCATTGCAGCAAGTAGTAGACATAGCAAAACTAGCATCCCCAAGCTTAGGGTTTTGCATATTATAAGCACAATTGACATTATTAGAATTTATACTATCATCATTGCAATCATGCTTTCTATTCAAAGATCCATCGTGAATCCCTCCGTAAAGTACTTTATCACAATTTTCAGATTCACAAATTTCAAGCAAAACTTCATAAAGATAATCTAGTGCACAAAACTCACTAGCAATTGGTTCATCATAATTGGATCCCTTAAAAAGATTAGCAAGCGGATGAGGATCCATAGATCATAGGTTCTCTGTTTAGCAATAAATAAACAACTAATCCAACCAAACGAGCAAACGAGCCAAGTAAGACATCAAAGCAAATGGAAAGATGAACAGAAGAAGGGCGAATAAAATGCCAATGGTGAAGTGGGGGAGAGGAAAACGAGAGGAAAATGGCAAATAATGTAATGCGAGGGATAAGAGTTTGTGATGGGTACTTGGTATGTCTTGAATTGTGCGTAGATTCCCCGGCAACGGTGCTAGAAATCCTTCTTGCTACCTCTTGAGCACTGCATTGGTTTTCCCTTAAAGAGGAAAGGGTGGTGCAGTAAAGTAGCGTAAGTATTTCCCTCAGTTTTTGAGAACCAAGGTATCAATCCAGTAGGAGACCATGCGCGAGTCACCTCGTACCTACACACACAAATAAGAACCTCGCAACCAATGCGATAAAGGGGTTGTCAATCCCTTCACGACCACTTGCAAGAGTGAGATCTGATAGAGATGGTAATAATAAGATAAATATTTTTGGTATTTTTATGATATAGATTGAAAGTAAAGATTGCAAAATAAAATAGATTGGAAACTTGTATGATGGAGAATAGACCCGGGGCACATAGGTTTCACTAGTGGCTTCTCTCAAGAAAGCATATGTATTACGGTGGGTGAACAAATTACTGTCGAGAAATTGATAGAAAATTGAATAATTATGAGAATATCTAGGTATGATCATGTATATAGGCATCACGTCCGTGACAAGTAGACGAACTCCTGCCCGCATCTACTACTATTACTCCACACATCGACCGCTATCCAGCATGCATCTAGAGTATTAAGTTCATAAGAACAGAGTAACGCCTTAAGCAAGATGACATGATGTAGATGGATAAACTCATGCAATATGATGTAAATCCCATCTTGTTATCCTCGATGGCAACAATACAATACATGTCGTTTCCCTTTCTGTCACTGGGATCGAGCACCGCAAGATTGAACCGAAAGCTAAGCACTTCTCCCATTGCAAGAAAGATCAATCTTGTAGGCCAAACCAATCTGATAATTCAAAGAGACTTGCAAAGGTAAACCGATCATACATAAAAGAATTCAGAGAAGATTCAAATATTGTTCATAGATAAACTTGATCATAAACCCACAATTCATCGGATCTCGACAAACACACCGCAAAAAGAAGAGTTACATCGAATAGATCTCCAAGAGAATCGAGGAGAACTTTGTATTGAGATCCAAAGAGAGAAAAGAAGCCATCTAGCTACTAGCTATGGACCCAAAGGTCTGAAGTAAACTACTCACACATCATCGGAGGGGCCATGGAGTTGGTGTAGAGGCCCTCCATGATCAATGCCCCCTCCGGCGGAGCTCCGGAAAAGGCCCCAAGATGGGATCTCTTGGGTACAGAAGGTTGCGGCGGTGGAATTAGGTTTTCATGGTGCTCCTGGATGTTTGCAGGGTATATGGATATATATAGGATGAAGAAGTAGGTCGGTGGAGCAATGAGGGGCCCACGAGGGTGGAGGGCGCGCCCCCCTTCCTCGTGGCCTCCTCGATTGTTTCTTGACATCCACTCCAAGTCTCCTGGATCACGTTTGTTCCAAAAATAACACCCCCGAAGGTTTCATTCCGTTTGGACTCCATTTGATATTCCTTTTCGGCGAAACTCTAAAATAGGCAAAAAAACAACAATTTGGGCTGGGCCTCCAGTTAATAGGTTAGTCCCAAAAATAATATAAAAGTGTAAAAATAAGCCCATTAACATCCAAAATAGATAATATAATAGCATGGAGCAATCAAAAATTATAGATACGTTGGAGACGTATCAGAAGACTCCATGATATCTGCTCCAGCTTCGTCTTCATAATCATCATCACTGGGGTCGGTGTCGGTGTCATCGATGATGATGTAGTCCTTGGGGTGGTCGTCATCTCCTCCTGGCACAGGGTCTCCCATGAATACTCCTAGCTTCCTTGTCAGGTCATCGTTCTTCTCCACTAGTATTGTGATTTCCTTCTCATATTCGTCACGTGTAGACTTGAGTTCCTCTTTGAGCTCCATGTTCCTAGTCATCAAGTTCTTGAAATCTATCATGCTTGCGCACATTTGGTTCTCCTGGCGACGAATGTGCTGGTTTAACTCCTGGATGTAAGCTGCAATGGACCTGTCCTTCCTGGTGTTGATCATCTCCCATTGCTAATCTCGGCGCCCACATATATGGTACATGGTGTCTTTAAGATCCTTGTGATAAACTTCGCCGATGCGTCCTATGGTGATGTGGGCTGCCATGCTCTTTCCTAGACTCTAGGTTGGTGCATAAAGGAAAACTCTATGGGCTCAGTTACTAGCGTGAATGTCCTTCCTGGAACTTGAACTCGAATCATCCAACGCTCCTCTTTTGGTAAAGTGGCGGTGTAGGTCCCGGTGAAGCTTGGTATTCCAATGTTTAGGTATCTAGTGACTTCCTTCAAGTGTCACCCAAAGGGTGTGTCTTCATCCGGTTGTGCAAACTTGTTCCCTGTGTCCGCCATCCTATAGAGTAGAAAACGGAGAGAAGTCAGAAATGAGTAGAGAAGAGTGACCTATGGCCCATCTTAGTGGTCGTGTCCTACATTCAGCGTGTGCTCTGATACCATCTTGTAGCGATCCAACCTCAAACGGTCAAATCTTTGTGCATAAGTGTCATCCCCGGATCGGTAATGCTGACACACACAATACTTTAAGGATTTATAACAGAGTGGAAATCACACACTTATTACATCGAATCTCTCAAGAGAACTTAATACAGTAAATATGGCTTAAGGCCATCTAAATAAGATAACATCAGAAGGCTTGGAAGATAAATGAGTCCACCAACTCCAACGGCATAGCTGAGTGCACCACAACGACCTAGCGCACCTTACTCTTCATCTGAAAAGTCTTCAACATGATATGTTGCAGCCCGAAATGGGTCAGCACATGGAATATGCTGGCAAGATAACACATTAGAGGAATGAAATAAGTAAAGGCTATCACTACATGCATATATGGCTGGTGGAGGCTCTATGGTTATAATGTTTTTGCGAAAAGCCAATTTTCCCCTACATCAAAGGAATATATTTTATCTAACTATCATGGTAGTTGAAAAACATTGAGAATGGTAACCCCATCTCAATCCCAATTAAAAGTAATTAACATCCAACAAATTAATTCAGGGTGATGAGATCCACATGATAATCCAAGAACCAGATACTCAAGATGTCCATAACCGGGGACACGGCTAACCATGATTACTTTGTACACTCTGCAGAGGTTTGCGCACTTTTCCTCACAAGACTCGATCTTCTCCGTTGTATTTCTCACACTGCATGGTGTTTGAGAAACGGATGACCGAGACACAGTCTTTCCGAAGAGGTCCCCTTAACCGATAGATAGGCCGCTACACCTACAATCCCCTACATCTACTAGCCCATCATGGAAAGGTTTCCCACAACTTACTCAACTATGCCCGAGCCCATAATGGCTTGTGTCTGCACACGGAAGTTTCTAGCATGAATAATCTTATGATCCCTTTGAGCCTGGGTGGCGAACCAAAAAGGACAGCACTAGTATATCCCCAGGTGCCTGCAACCAATCCACCCAGATGTGTGTTTAAGTAGCCACCTTAAGTAAACCATTAATTAATAATCTCACATGTGTCATGGATACACTCAAACCCAATCCACGTCTACGAGCATAACATGGCAATAAATAGCATAACGTAGAAGTAACTCCCACGGGTTGATAATAAAAAGGGTAATAGGTTCTACCTTATCATCTACTTCCCAAAACCCACATGTTAAGAGATCCTACTCATGCAATATTTGAGGGTTGTACCTAATGCATGAAAACTGGGTAATAAAAGGTGTATGATCAACGTGTTACTTGCCTTGCTGATGATCCACGAAACCTAGTGACTCGTAGAAGCACGCTGCGCACTCCGGGAATTCTAGCGCAAACAAACAATAGCATACATAAGCACTCAAGCAAAGATTCAAGGGAAAAACTTCAAATAAGAAGATCCAAACTGAAAGTTCAACTGAAGAGGTTTGATTTGCAAAAAGAATCGATCAAAACGGAGATACGGAAGTGAAACTACGGTCAAAAGAACTTCGTAGACAAATATGCTTGAAATCAAATTTTAAATTTGTCAAAACCTTGTTCAAGTTGATTAAACAAAGAGAGGGTTTCGAAACGAAGATTTTGGCGTTGGTTTCACTGGATTTGGACAAACGGTTAAGAAACGGCGAGGGTTTGAAGATCATGGGCTAATATGCAATAAAAATAATCGCGGATAGGTCCCTGGCTGAAAATAAAATAAAAAGAAAAGACTAACGAAGGAACGTTCATTGTCTGAACCTAACCGGCGAACAACATTCCTTAAAACGAAGATGAACGTCCACTAAATAAATAAACTGACGAAAAACCGATCTAAGAAAATAACTGCGAAACTAAAAAAACTGTGGTTAACCGAAGAAAAACTGATCGGTCAACGGTGGCGGTTTCCGGCGAGATCCGGCAGGCGGCCGGCGGCTTTCCGGCGGGCTGCGAAACTCGGCGGGCGCTGCGGCGGTGGCGGCTGCTGCACTGTTGTTGTGGGGCGGGGTGGGGCGAGGTGATGGCAAGGGGCGGCGGCGGCGGCGCTTTATAAGAGGGGGAGGGGAGGGGCCGACTTGGGGGAGGGGCAGGCTGCGGCGGCGGGGGCAACTCAGACTCCGGCCGGAGTCCGACTCGGGCACGCGGGCGAGCGGGAAGGCGGCGGCTCAGCACTGGGCCGGCTGGGCCTTTGGCCCAGTTAGGTCCAAAACATTTTTTTAAAAATGATTCAGTCGAGAAAAATAAAAACAGAAAGGACACAAATCATGTGAACAAAACAAAAACCGAGGTATACCGATAGTTGTTGAAGAAGAAAGATGTGATGCCAACCAGGGCATCCCCAAGCTTAGATGCTTCACTTGGGGTGCCTTGGGCATCCCCAAGCTTGAGCTCTTGCCTCTCTTTATTCTTCTCACATCGGTAACTCCTCGTTCTTTGAACACTTCATCCACACAAAACTTTAACAAAAACTTTGTGAGATCCGTTAGTATAATAAAGCAAATCACTACCTTTAGGTACTGTTTCAAGATCATTCCAATTTCATATTAGAACTATATCTATTGTATTCCAACTTCTATATGGTCCATATCCTCCGATACTAGCCATAAATACATCAAAATAAGGAAACACCACACGAAAAACAGAATCTGTCTAAAATGGGACAATCTGTAGTAATCTGGAGATTTAATAAACTTATTTAACTCCAAAAATTATGAAATAAATTTGATAATTTGAAAAATTTGTAAAGAATTAATGTGCAAACAGTTTGAGACCCATTTGACTTTCCAGTAAAAAATGTAAAATCACGCGCTACAGCCAAAGTTTCTGTTTTTTGTTCTGCACATAGTAAACAAGCAATCTAATCATCCTAAAACCAAAGCTTGGCACATTAGTTTTATAATACAATGGATATATATAAGGGGATAATTATTTACAGAGAAACTTCCATGAAAAATTCTACATTGTTTCCATGAGCATGAACACGATTGCTCAAGGTCGACCCTCACTTCTTCAATGCATAACTTTCCAATCACTTCTCTTTTCGAAAAACTTTTTAGGCATGAGAGGCAAGTAATTTTTTTGTATTTTCATTCTTCAAAAAAATTGTATGTTTCACCCACAACTAAACAGAAACAAAAAAGGAAAAACAAAATCTATTTAGTGAGGAAAGCAAAAAAGCACACACGAGAATATCAAACACACGCTATTGCTCCCCGGCAACGGCGCCATAAAAGAGCTTGATAATCCCCAAGTGCAGGGAATCATTGTAGCAACTTCCAAATGTGGAAGTGATAAGTATGGAGTGTCAAACCCACAAGGAGCTAAAGCTAAGACCAATATTCTCTCAAGCCCTATCTGCCACTTATACGACTCTACGTACACTGAACGTTTGCTCAACTAGAAACGAGAAATAAAACTACGTTGTGGGTATGAAGTGGATAACTTTGTATTATATCGGAGAGCTAAAATATTAAAGTAGGTGTTGTTATCATAAAGTTAGAATATATTACTAAATATTATAAATAGCGAGTGTGGAATAATGGTGGATTGGTGTGCGGAATTGTCCTAGGCAATTGTTAACAAGACCGGTAATCACTATTGCAGTTTCATGTGAGGGAGAGGCATAAGCAAACATACTTTCTCTTCTGGGATCATATGCACTTATGATTGGAACTCTAGCAAGAATCCGCAACTACTAAAGATCATTAAGGTAAAACCCAACATAGCATTAAAGTATCAAGTCCTCTTTATTCCCATACGCCATGTCCCGCTTATCCGTGTTTGTGTTTCAGTCACTCACGCAACGCAGACAATAAGCAAACCATGGACATATTGCAACACCCTATAGCGGGAATCTCTCACGCTTGCGCGACACTGAGGGCACCATAGGACAACACCAAAGTAAAACATACAACTCATACCAATCTAGATCATCAATCAACCCAAAGACAAAGGATATCTACTCAAAACATCATAGGATGGCAACACATCATTGGATCATAATATGTAGCATAAAGCACCATGTTCAAGTAGGGATTACAGCAGGGTGTGAGAGAGTGGACCGCATAAAAGAGATGAGGATGGTCATGTTGATGAAGACGATCACCGCGGTGATGATTCCCCTCCCGATGGTACTCTGGTGCCACCGAGAGAGAGAAGGAGAGGTTCTCCCCCTTGTGCTTCCTCCTCCATGGCCTCCCCCTGATGGGGAGAGGTTCTCCCTCTGGTCCTTGGCCTTCATGGTGATGATGGCCCCTCCGAGATCCTCCTCCATGCCCTCCGGTGATGATGGCCCCCTCCGGTAGGGTGCCAGAGAGAGCCTAGATTGATTTCTCGTGGCTACAGAGGCTTGCGGCGGCGAAACTTCCGATTTAGGTTAATGTCTGGAGGTTTCTGTATATATAAGATGTTTTGGCATCGAGAACAAGTCAGGGGGGTCTCCGGGCTATCCATGAGGTAGGGGCGCGCCTCCTACCCTCGCGGGAAGCCCGGGACTCTTCTGGCCCAACTCTTTTACTCCATGGCCTTGTTCTGGTCCAAAAATAAGCTTCGTCAAGTTTCAGGTCCATTGGACTCGTTTGGTTTTCCTTTTCTGCGATAATCTAAAACAAGGAAAAAAACAGAAACTAGCACTAGGCTATAGGTTAATAGGTTAGTCCCAAGAATCATATAAAATAGCATATAAATGCATATAAAACATCCAAGGTTGATAATATAATAGCATGAATGCTTCCTAAATTATAAATACGTTGGAGACGTATCAGCATCCCCAAGCTTAATTCCTGCTCGTCCTCGAGTAGGTAAATGATAAAAGAAATAATTTATGAAGTGTGAATGCTAGCAAGTGCATAAGTTTCATCAATTATAGTTCCAATCACTTTTTCTAGCATCATTATGTATCATAACAGTAGCTCATTTCATAAAAAATTTCATGATCAAGTAACAAGCTATTCACATGTTAAATTATATATCATAAACTTTCTTGAAACTAACAAACTATATTCTCAGTCATCAAACAATTGCAATTCATCTTATTTTCAGGAAGGTTCTATGTCAGAGCTTTGATTTAGCAAACTCCACGTACTCAAGTATCATTTAATCTTTCACAATTGCTAACACTCACGTGATATTTATGGGTTCAAAGTTTTAATCGGACACAGAGAAAGATAGGGGCTTATAGATTCGCCTCCCAACCTTTTACCTCAAGGGTAATGTCAATAGTAATAGTTCATGATAACTTACATCCAATTGGATATATATATATATATATATATATATATATATATATATATATATATATATACACACACACATTAGGATCTTTCCAACACAATGTGCTTGCCAAAGGATAAAATGTAAAAAGGGAAGGTGAAGATCACCATGACTCTTGCATAAGGTAGAAGATAGAGGTAAAAGATATGCCCTTCGCAGAGGGATGCAGAGGTTGTCATGCGCTTTTATGGTTGGATGCACAAAATCTCAATGCAAAAGAACGCCACTTTATATTGCCACTTGTGATATGGACCTTTATTATGCAGTCCATCGCTTTTATTTCTTCCACATCACAAGATCGTATAAAGCTTAATTTCTCCACATTAACAGATCATACATATTTAGAGGGCAATTTTTATTGCATGCACCAGTGACAACTTACTTGAAGGATCTTACTCAATCCATAGGTAGGTATGGTGGACTCTCATGGCAAAACTGGTTTAAGGAATGTTTGGAAGCACAAGTAGTATCTCTACTTGGTGCAAAGAATTTGGCAAGCATGAGGGGGAAAAGCAAGCTCAACATGTTGGATGATCCAAGACAATATACTTTATTTTGGATATAAGAAAACATAACCCATTACGTTGTCTTCCTTGTCCGACATCAACCTTTTAGCATGTCATATTTTAATGAGTGCTCACAATTACAAAAGATGTCCAAGATAGTATATTTATATGTGAAATCTCTCTTCCTTCAATATTCTTTCTTGAATTGTTCAAGTGGCCAATTCTACGTTTGCTAACTTTCAATAAGTTTACTACCTATACTTATTCTGTGTGAAGTCATTACTCCCCATGGTATAAGCATACGAAACATATATAAATTCAGATTTATGATATTCAATTCATTCAACCATTAACTCATAGGATATATATGAAGCACGTGAGTAAATGACAAACTACTCCGAAACGATATAAGTGAAGGACACTGAGTAGTCAAATAATTAGCTAGCCATGGGAGGATTCTTTTTCATTCAAGATTTCAGATCCAATGATTTTATTCAAACAACAAGTAAAATTTAAAATACGCTCCAAGCAAAACACATATCATGTGATGAATAAAAATATAGCTCCGAGTAAGGTATACCGACAATTTTGAAGACGAAAGAGGGGATGCCTTCCGGGGGATCCCCAAGCTTAGGCACTTGAGTCTTCCTTGAATATTACCTTGGGGTGCCTTGGGCATCCCCAAGATTAGGGTATTTCCACTCCTTATTCTCCTCATATCGATATCTCACCCAAAGCTTGAAAACTTCAATCACACAAAACTTAACGGAACTTCGTGAGATAGGTTAGTATGATAAAGAGTAAACCATTCACTTTGGTACTGTCAAAGACAAGGCTCATAATTGTTCTCACGCAATTCCTACTGTACCATATCATTCCTACAATTTATATTGAGAAATATAAGCCATAGAAACTAGAAAACAAGCAAACTATGCAATGAAAACAGAATCTGTCAGAAATAGAACAGTCTGTAATGATCTGAACACCAACCATACTTCTGCTACTCCAAAAATTCTTAAATAAATTGGTGGATGTGAGGAATTTGTCTATTAATCTGCTGAAAAACGAATCAACTCAATCGCACACTTCCGTAAAAAATGGCAGCTAATCTCGTGAGCGCAAAGTTTCTTCTTTTTACAGCAAGATCACATTAACTTTGCCCCAAGTCTTCCCAAAGGTCTTACTTGGCACTTTATTGAAACAAAAGCTATAATACATGATTAATACAGTAGCTTAATCATGAGAACACACAAAAACAATAAGGGTAAATATTGGGTTGTATCCCAACACACGCTTTTCTTTAATGCCTTTTAGCTAGGCATGATGATTTCAATGATGCTAACATAAAAGATAAGAATTGAAACATAAAGAGAGCATCATGAAGAATATGACTAGCACATTTGAACCTAACCCTCTTCCTATGCCTAGGGATTTTGTGAGCACATAATTTATGGGAACAAGAATCAACTAGCATAGGAAGGCAAAACAAGTATAACTTCAAAACTTTAAGCACATAGAGAGGAAACTTGATATTATTGCAACTCCTACAAGCATGTATTCCTCCCTCATAATAATTTTCAGTAGCATCATGAATGAGTCCAACAATATTACCATCACATAAATCATTCTTTTCATGATCTACGAGCATAGAAATTTTACTACTCTCCTACATAAGAAAAATTCTCCTCATTCGGAATAGCGGGATCACTAGTTCCTAAAGTTGACACTCTTCCAAACCCGCTTTAGATGATAGTATTATTCATACTCCAAAAGATATAAGTGAAGTTCATGGAGCGTTCTACAAGATCATACTTAGAAGATATAAGTGAAGCACATGAAGTATTCTATAAATTGAAGAAGGGACATCTCATACTAGCATGGTTTTTAAAGAAAAAGAAAAACACAAAGCACACAAATCATGTGAACAAAACAAAAACCAAGGTATACCGATAATTGTTGAAGAAGAAAGATGGGATGCCAACTAAGGCATCCCCAAGCTTAGATGCTTGAGTATCTTTAGAATATTTACGTGGGGTGCCTTGGGCATCCCCAAGCTTGAGCTCTTGCCTCTCTTTATTTTTCTCACATCGGTAACTCCTCGTTCTTCGAACACTTCATCCACACAAAACTTTAACAAAAACTTTGTGAGATCCGTTAGTATAATAAAGCAAATCACTACCTTTAGGTAGTGTTTCAAGCTCATTCCAATTTCATATTAGAACTATATCTATTGTATTCCAACTTCTCTATGGTTCATATCCTCCGTTACTAGCCATAAATGCATCAAAAATAAGCAAACAACACACAAAAAACAGAATCTGTCTAAAACAGGACAATCTGTAGTAATCTGGATATTCAGTAAACTTATGTAACTCCAAAAATTATGAAATAAATTTGAAAATTTCTACATAAGTAATGTGCAAAAAGTTTCAGACCCATTTGACTTTCCAGTAAAAAAAAGTAAAATCACGCGCTACAGCCAAAGTTTCTATTTTTTGTTCTGCACATAGTAAAGAAGCAATCTAATCATCCTAAAACCAAAGCTTGGCACATTATTTTTATAATTCAACGGATATATATATAGGGGGATAATTATTTACAGAGAAAATTCCATGAAAAATTCTACATTTTTTCCGTGAGCATGAACACGAGTGCTCAAGGTCGACCCTCACTTCTTCAATGCATAACTTTCCAATCACTTCTCTTTTTGAAAAACTTTTTAGCCATGAGAGGCAAGTAATTTTTTTGTATTTTCATTCTTTTTTAAAAAAAAATTTATGTTTCACCCACAAGTAAACATAAACAAAAAAGGAAAAACAAAATCTATTTAGTGAAGAAAGCAAACAAGCACACACGAGAATATCAACCCCACACTATTGCTCCCCGGCAACGGTGCCAGAAAAGAGCTTGATAATCCCCAAGTGCAGGGAATCATCGTAGCAATTTCCAAAGGTGGAAGTGATAAGTATGGAGTGTCGAACCCACAAGGAGTTAAAGGTAAGATCAATATTCTCTCAAGCCCTATCTGCCACTGATATGACTCTACGTACACCGAACGTTTGCTTCCAACTAGAAACAAGAAATAAAAGTACGTTGTGGGTACGAAGTGGATAACTTTGAATTATATCGGAGAGCTGAAATATTAAAGTAGGTGTTGTTATCATAAAGTTAGAATATATTACTAAATATTATAAATAGCGAGTGTAGAATAATGGTGGATCGGTGTGCGGAATTGTCCTAGGCAATTGTTAACAAGACCGGTAATCACTATTGCAGTTTCATATGAGGGAGAGGCATAAGCTAACATACTTTATCTTCTTGGATCATATGCACTTATGATTGGAACTCTAGCAAGCATCCGCAACTACTAAAGATCATTAAGGTAAAACCCAACCATAGCTTTAAAGTATCAAGTCCTCTTTATTCCCATACGCCATGTCCCGCTTATCCGTGTTTGTGTTTCAATCACTCACGCAACACAGACAATAAGCAAACCATGGACATATTGCAACACCCTATAGCGGGAATCCCTCACGCTTGCGCAACATGGAGGGCACCATAGGACATCACCAAAGTAAAACATACAACTCATACCAATCTAGATCATCAATCAACCCAAAGACAATGGATATCTACTCAAAACATCATAGGATGGCAACACATCATTGGATCATAATATGTTGCATAAAGCACCATGTTCAAGTAGGGATTACGTCGGGGTGCGGGAGAGTGGACTGCGTAAAAGAGATGAGGATGGTGATGATGATGGTGATGTTGATGAAGACGATCACCGCGGCGATGATTCCCCTCCCGATGGCACTCCGGTGCCACCGAGAGAGAGAAGGAGAGGTTCTCCCCCTTGTGCTTCCTCCTCCATGGCCTCCCGCCTAGATGGGGAGAGGTTCTCCCTATGGTCCTTGGCCTTCATGTGGATGATGGCCCCTCCGGGATCCTCCTCCATGTCCTCCGGTGATGATGGCCCCCTCCGGTTGGGTGCCAGAGAGGGCCTAGATTGATTTCTCATGGCTACTGAGGCTTGCGGCGGCGGAACTTCCGATCTAGGTTAATTTCTGGAGGTTTCTATATATAAGAGGTTTTGGCGTCGAGAACAAGTCAGGGGGTCTCCGGGCTGTCCACGAGGTAGGGGCGCGCGCCCAGGGGGGCGTCTCCCACCCTCGTGGGCAACCCGGGACTCTTCTGGCCCAACTCTTTTACTCCATGGCCTTCTTCTGGTCCAAAAATAAGCTCCTTCAAGTTTCAGGTCAATTGGACTCCGTTTGGTTTTCCTTTTCTGCGATACTCTAAAACAAGGAAAAACAGAAACTGGCACTGGGCTCTAGGTTAACAGGTTAGTCCCAAAAATCATATAAAATGGCGTGTAAATGCATATAAAACATCTGTCGGTGTACTAAAGTAGGGGTACCTTAGTATCCCGAACTTATGCATGGGCAGTCGCAGCGACCCGCGACAAGGCTTGCCGGGCGACCGCCAAGACCCTCCGTGGCTCCTTTGGGGCCATTCAAGAACAAGGTATCCAAGAGCAAAACAAGACCCCGGCAAGAGGAGCTTGCCGGGAAGGAGACAAGGCCCCGGCAAGAGGAGCTTGCCGGGAAGGAGACAAGACCCCGGCAAGAGGAGTTTGCCGGGAAGACCAACCAAAGCATCTCAAGAAGCTCGCTGCGGCGCACCGCGCGTCCCGACAAGACCCGGTGAGCGACAACCTCCCGGACGCGACAAGGCAACATCCGCGACAAGGCGCTTGCCACGGCAAGCTACTACCCCGCAGCCCGCGCTCCAGCTCACCCACCAACGTGTCGCTATGGGACCGCTCCTGGCGTATGTGGCGGGAGGCTGGGCAGCCGGGGGCATGCGGTGGCGAGCAAACGCTGACAGGATAGCCATCGTGGTAAATGGTGGCGTTCCTAGCGGTCCCTCTCTGTACCGTCTAGGTGACACAGACGGGCATTTAATGCCCTTGTCCCCTGCCGTCAGGGTTAGGTATGATACGACTGTAGCAGGTGGTGGCGCCAACTACCACCCCTTTTACATATTTACCCTCACCTCTGTTGCCACCTGTCGGTGACCCCTTAGACATATAAAAGGAGGCCCATGCGCAACAGAGAGAGGAGGGGGACGTCCATTCTCACACTCGGTCTCGCCAGCTGCTTGAGTGTACTGTAGCACTCATCGCTCCCGAGCCAAAACTCAATACAACCACCAAAGCAGGAGTAGGGTTTTACGCATCCGTGCGGCCCGAACCTGGGTAAACCGATCGTCTCGCTCGTGCGTTCGCCTCGATCTGCTCTTTGTGCATCCACCGCCCCCTGCCGAACCGAAAGGGGCTCGGTCCGCCGATCCCCATAGGTGTACGTGGGATCAGCAACCCCCGACATCTTTGGCGCACCAGGTAGGGGGTGCGTCGAGGTTGTGCGAATCTGATCCGGCGTTCGCACGAGCCGAATCTTCATCGTCTTTGTCAACATGCCGCCGAAGAAGAAGATTTCGGAGGCAGCGGCTCCGTTTGCGCCGAGCCCGCCATCGCCGGAGCGAACGGCTAGCGGAGCAGGCGCCGGCGGAAGAGCGGGCGCCGATGGGGAGACCCATGGCGCTGCCAGGTCCAAGGACCAGGTTGCGCCGCACGCCGGCGGCGCGGTCGCCTCCCACAACGACCGTGCGCACTCCAAGACCTCGGCGTCCGTACACGCACCGCGCCCGTCCCAGGAGGCGCGGGACCAGCAGCGTCATGGTACCCACGGTACCATACGTCTGTTGGGCCAAGATCAAGCTGGCGGATCCCGGAGCGCGCAAGACCAGCATGCGCGCCAACATGCTGGCGCAAGCGTGGCACGGTCGCTTGGGCGAGGTATTGCTCCTTCTAGCATAGTTAGAAGTCTGAGCATGACCCGCTCCTCGCACCGTTCGCCGTCGCCCTGCCGGTGGTTCTTTGGTCGATCAGGATGACGCCAAATCGAGCCACCGGCCAGACACCTTTTGCTCTAGTCTGTGGAGCAGAAGCAGTTATCCCCACGGAACTCGTATATGGGTCACCTCGAGTGCTCTCTTATGATGAGCTTGAGAAAGAGCAGCTGCGGCAAGATGACGCGCTGCTCCTTGAGGAAGATCGTCTTCAGGTTGCTGTGCGAGCCGCTCGCTACCAGCAAGCTTTGCGCCGCTACCATAGCCGCAAAGTTAACGCCAGAAGTTTCGAGGAAGGCCACCTTGTTTCTTTGGCGTGATCAGTCCGCCAAGATTTCCAACAAGTTGACGCCGAAGTGGGAAGGCCCTTACCGGGTGAAGCGAGTCACTAGGCTTGGCGCTGTCCGCCTTGGGACCGAAGATGGCGTACCAGTGAGCAACTCCTGGAATATTGAGCATCTTCGCAAGCTTTGCCCGTGAGGCACGGTTGTCGGACCCTGTCCGGCAACCACCCATTTGTACAAGTCTTGCCGCTGTTGCATGTAATCCTTTGTACAAAGCCGGGCGCAGACCCCGTGCATAAAAATTATGTGCTTAGCACATACCCCCGGTAAGCAAAAAAAATGAGCCACAAGGCTCCATAACTTTGTTTTCTCTTCTCTCTTTTCTATTAAGGAAAGCAAGGGTCCCCCGCGCACAAGCTTGCCGGGGGGGGGGGGGAGGAGATAATGTATGGACCGGCCGGCGCTTAAGAAGGTTCTGCCTTACCGGGAAAGCAAACAATAGGAAAAGATAAGTGCCAAAGTTTGAGCAATCAGATTTCCTTTAAGTTTTTAAGTTATTTTCCTTGAACGACTCCGCCTTGTATGGAAAACCTGTGCGCGGAGGAACCGATTCGTGGTTAGCCGCGCCCTTACTGTTGTTTTGAGCCCGCTCAACAACTTAAGCGAGCCGCGGCTAGCTGCGACAAGGTTTCTTGTCGACGCGGGCACCAACCAACTCGTAGCTAAGTTGCGCCCTTATTGTTGTTTCGAGCCCGCTCAACAACTTAAGCGAGCCGCGACTAGCTCTGCGACGAGGTTTCTGCCGGCTGTGGCACTGCCAGCGGGCTGCTGACGTTCCGCACTCAGCGCTCGCGGCAGAGGAGCCTGCGCTGACAAGTTCCCTAAAAGCATAGGGTAAAAGCATACAAGGGAAAGAGTCAAGTAAAGGAAATAACATAGCAATTACTACCCAAGATAGAGGTATATTACAGAATAACTTGTCGCAGCTCTAACAGACTGTTTTTCATAACATGATTGACAGCGACAAGGAAAGAAGAAGATAAATGGCCTAGTCTACACGGTCGCCTTCGACCCTCCTGATTCCGCTCACCTTGTCCACGATAGGTGCGACAAGGACCTTGAGCTCCTCCAGACCAGCATCTGGCGGCAGGCTTCGGAGGACGTTGTTGAGGCGGAGGCCTGGGTTGCGGAAGGCCACCTTCATCAGCACCTTCTGGAGAGCTCCCGCGCAGATCTTGCGCGACTCGTCGTCAAGCTGTTTTGGGAACTGCTCCCGGAGTCGCTGGAGCGCCGTCGCCACGCCCTTGAAGAACAGGGTCATCTTGGCGCTGGGTTGGAGGTTCTCGTCGGAGGAGTACCCGAGATCCACCATCCCCAACTGCGCCAGCTCCTTGTTGACATCCGCGGCGACGTCCACCAGACCCTTCGTCCAGTGCTCCACATCCTTTGACAAAGTCTTCTGGGCGGCGGCGGCCTTCGCCAGCAGCACCTTGCCGGCCTTGACCTCCTCCTTCAGGGCCGTCTCCCGCTCCTTGGCGCCGTCCAGAGATTTGGTCAGGGCCGCCAGCTTCACTTCGAGATCGGCGTTGGAGTTCTTGGCGGCATCCAGTTCCTTGCCCTTCTCGATGAAAAGGTCCTGCAGCTCCGAATAGCTGTTGGCGTCCCTCTCACGCTCGAGCTTGAGCGCGGCAAGCTCGTAGCCGCTCGCCTTGAGGTCCGCCTCCAGCTGCGTCACCTTCAGCTCAAGTTCGGCCTTGGCGGCCTCGACAGCTGCGGCGGTGTCTTCGGCCTGCTTGACGGCTCCGCCAACTGCCCGCTCGCGCGCGGCAAGTTCCTCCTCGTGGCTGTCGAGGTTGACCTTCCGCTGCGTCAAGTCACTCTCCTGCGAAGACAACTTCTCCGCGGCAAGCCGTTGGCGCTCTTCGACATCGGCCTTCTCGAGGAGGAAGGCCTGCTGCGCTTCGGCGAGTTGCTCCCGCTCCTTCGCCAGGGAGCGGAGAGCTTCCTGATTGGCGCCTCGGAGCTCTTCTGCGTGCTTCTCGATATCAGCGCCAGCCTTTGCCACGAGTGCTTCGCGGGACTCCAGCTTGGCCTGCCGGGCGCGGTAGAGCGCCACTAGCTTCCGCAGCAGGCGTTCTTCTTCGGGTTCGCCACTGCTGCTGCTTGGCGCGTCGACCAGTTTCAGCCCGGCGGAGGCGAGCACCTCTCCGTCCAGCATCTCCCCCTCGATCGGCGCCCTGGAGCTTGATGCCCAGGGGAGGTTGATGAAGATATCCTCGCCGGCCTTCAGGTAGACGCCAGGCTGGGGCTCATCGGAGCCTAGCGCGGTGGCTGCGACGGAGGAGTCGGTGGTTGGAGCAGCGCCTGGCGCTCCTGCGGCCTCCAGGTCGCCAGTACGACCGCCAGACTCCCCGCCCGCTTCCACGGAAGCAGCCCTGGCGGCCTCCTCGCCAGCGCCGGCTGCGTCCTCGGTGTCGGCTTCAGTCTCCATCGGCTCTGCGGTAGATGGACCTGACGGCCAGAAGAGGGGAGAAAAATCAAGCAAAATTCGAGCAAAGCCCAGGAGAAAGCTCAAGAAGACGAAGAAGCCAAAGGGAGTTTGGAAGCAAGGAAGTTACCTGTGCCAGGGGCTGCAGCTGTGGTCTCCCTTGCCGGGGGCTCCTCCCTTGATGGAGTCTCCTCCCTTGCCGGAGACCCTCCCCTTGCCGGGGGCTCTTCCCCTGCCAGAGTCTCCTCTCTTGCCGGGGGCTCCTCCCTTGTCGGAGCCACCTCCCTTGCCGGGGACCTCTCCCTCGCCGGAGGACTCTCCCTTGGCGCTTTGGGAGCGGTCTCCAGGCTCCCCTAGTGAGGCTGCTCTGCTCCTGCACGAATCAACAGACAAGTATCAGCATAGCAAGGATCTTCGTGCGCGCCCAACATCAGGAAGTAAACAAAACACTTACGCTGGGGGCTGCTCTGAAGATCAGCCGCCAGGTCCGACAAGTTCGTCTCGGGCACGTCCCCTATTGATGCAGTGGGTTCGTCCTCGATGACGATCACCGGCACCTTGGCCCTCTTCGCCGCTCTCTGCACCAGAGTCCTGAAAAGGAAGAGATGCAGAGGAAGGCAAATGAGAGACAAGGCAAGACAAAAACAGCGGAAGTCAAAGAATTACAAGTACAATGAGAAGAACTTACTCCTCCTCTTCTTCCTCGTCGGAGCTAAACGCGGAGAAGTCAAAATCCGGCCCGCGTCTGGCGCGTGAAGGAGGAGGGGTAGGCTCCCTTGGTCGCTTGGCGGGAGCAGAAGCGGCAGTCCGGGAAGACCCCGCTCCTGTCGAAGCAGCGACATGGGGCGCTCCCGCGGCAACAGTGCTTGCCGCGATGGAGCGCGTCGTGCGGCGCGGCGACTGCTGGCCCGCCTGCCGCCTCGCTACATCCCCGGCCTTGCAGAGACGCCTTCTTGGTGGAGACGGAAGCACAGCCAGCGGTGGGCTGTCGGAAGACGAAGTGGAGGAAGAGTCAATCTCCAGCGAGTCGCTCGCATCCCCGACAGGCTCGCTCGGCTCGGTGCCGCTCCCGGCAGGATCTTCCTTGCCGGAAAATTCCTCTTGCCGGGCGAGCTCTTTCTTGCCGAGGAACTCCTCTCGCTCGACACGGGTTTTTGCCTCTTCTGCCGCCGCTTCCTCCAGAGTAAACCCAAATTCGCCTGCCGCTGCGGCTGCCGCTGCCTCTTCCAACCTGGTGGCTATGTACGCCAGCTCCGCCTCGGTGGTGTCGCGGATGAGGCCGTCCCTCTCGTCGGCGCGGATTGGCACTTCCACCAGGTCGTCAAAGAACTGCTGCACGACCTCGTCTGCAGGCTCTTGCCAAGTCGGCTCGATTCCGTGCGAGTCGCACAACGGCATCATCGCCCGGATGCGGTCAAGCGCAGAGTTGTTGCACAAAGGGACGACGCCTTGCGGCACCCTGAAGACTTCGGGGTGATCCGAATCATATTTGAAGAGCTCCTGCAGCATGCCATTGTGCTCGAGGACAGTGAAGTTATAGTTGAGGCCTGGGCGCAGCCTCATAATGTCCGCCACGTTCTTAAACTCCCAGGTAGGCCTTCCCCGTTCCTGCAGAGGGGCAATGCGGCGACGAAGAAAGTCCGCGCCAACAGCGCCTACGGTGAGTCCGGCAAGCCTAAGGCGCTGGATCCTGGTGACGGCGATCATCAGCTTGCTGTGTTCCGGGGCCAAGTCACTCCCGTCACTGCCGCGCACTGCGGCTACTTAACGCCGGACAGTGAATGGCTGCGGGCTCACCTCGATAATCCAGCACCAATCTGCTCTCCACTCCTCCCACTTGCCGCGGAACTCCCCCTCCAGATAAGATTCCTTCTTGCCGGCTCTTGAGACCCAGGCGATTCCGCCGGACAGAGTCTCTCCTCTCTCTACCCGAGGGATAAAGAAATGGCAGAAGAGAGCTACACTAGGGTGGACTCCGACAAAGTTTTCACAAAGGTGTGCGAAAACTGCCATGGTGAGGACGGCGTTGGGGGTGAAGTCAAGGAGGTAGAAGCCATATGTGTTCATAATATCACAGAAGAACTCGGAAAAGGGCGGGCAGGGCCCGCAGTAGAAGAACACAGCAAAGAAAGGGTACCCGTCCGGAGCCTTCGCGTGGGCTGCAGCCGGGAGCACCCTGGTCCGCGGGTGAGCTCGCGTCTCCGCCGACCAGAACAGGTAATACCGCTCCCGCAACGCCTTCGCACCGAGCTTGGGGGGGAAGATGGCTCGCTCCTTCTGCATCGCCACGAGCCGCTGCGCCTCGGTCAACTTCACTGCCTTCCCCTTGTCGCCCTTCGGAGCCATGGCGAAGGTGGTGGAGGAGGCCGACGGTGGTGGTGGTGCTGGTGTTAATAGGGGGGAGCAGGGCGCTACTCTCTTGTTGCTCTGAGAAGACGGGGAGCGGCGGAGGTTTTGAGATTGGAAGCAACAACGGGCAGATGGCGCCGTACCCCAGTTTCCTCTGCTTATAAAGAGGAGGGGGAGGGGGCGGACGTTTCGCCGTCATGAATAAACAACTACCCACGATTCCGCCCACCGCGCCTCCACGCCTCCCTCCGTTTACGGGAGGGGGGGGGGGAGACGCGCCAACCGTCCCCTTTTACCGCGACGTGACGCATGCACGCGGGGCGCAGCCCCGCGCACGCCGCCCACGTCACGCACGGCGCCGCGTTCGACGCGTGCTGTTTGGGGAGGGCGCGGTGGGTGCGGAGTCGGTTATGGCGTGACCTAGGCCGCGCGTGCCCGTGCATTGTTTTGGGCCTGGCCCAACAGCGCTCGGCACCGTGTATGGCCCAGGCCCGGGGGCTCCTGTCGGTGTACTAAAGTAGGGGTACCTTAGTATCCCGAACTTGTGCACGGGCAGTCGTAGCGACCCGCGGCAAGGCTTGCCGGGCGACCGCCAAGACCCTCCGTGGCTCCTTTGGGGCCATTCAAGAACAAGGTATCCAAGAGCAAAACAAGACCCCGGCAAGAGGAGCTTGCCGGGAAGGAGACAAGGCCCCGGCAAGAGGAGCTTGCCGGGAAGGAGATGAGACCCCGACAAGAGGAGCTTGCCGGGAAGACCAACCAAAGCATCGCAAGAAGCTCACTGGCGCACCGCGCGTCCCGACAAGACCCGGTGAGCGACAAGCTCCCGGACGCGTCAAGGCAACATCCGCGGCAAGGCGCTTGCCGCGGCAAGCCACTACCCCGCAGCCCGCGCTCCAGCTCACCCACCAACGTGTCGCTCTGGGACCGCGCCTGGCGTACGTGGCGGGAGGCTGGGCAGCCGGGGGCATGCGGTGGCGAGCAAACGCTGACAGGATAGCCATCGTGGCAAACGGTGGCGTTCCTAGCGGTCCCTCTCTGTACCGTCTAGGTGACACAGACGGGCATTTAATGCCCTTGTCCCCTGCCGTCAGGGTTAGGTATGATACGACTGTAGCAGGTGGTGGCGCCAACTACCACCCCTTTTACATATTTACCCTCACCTCTGTTGCCACCTGTCGGTGACCCCTTAGACATAGAAAAGGAGGCCCATGCGCAACAGAGAGAGGTGGGGGACGGCCATTCTCACGCTCAGTCTCGCCAGCTGCTTGAGTGTACTGTAGCACTCATCGCTCCCGAGCCAAAACTCAATACAATCACCAAAGCAGGAGTAGGGTTTTACGCATCCGTGCGGCCCGAACCTGGGTAAACCGATCGTCTCGCTCGTGCGTTTGCCTCGATCTGCTCTTTGTGCATCCACCGCCCCCTGCCGAACCGAAAGGGGATTGGTCCGCCGATCCCCATAGGTGTACGTGGGATCAGCAACCCCCCACAACATCCAAGGTTGATAATATAATAGCATGAATGCTTCATAAATTATAGATACGTTGGATACGTATCAGGGGGCCGGCCCCCTTTCCTTCTTCTCCTCTTCCCCTTCCTCCCCCCTCTTATTAGGACTAGGAAAGGGGGAAACCTACTCCTAGTAGGAGTAGGAATCCCCACTTGGGGCGCACCATGAGGGCCGGCCGGCCCCCTGCTTCCCTCCTTTATATATGGGGGAGGGGGCACCCCATAGACACACAAGTTGACAATTGTTTTAGCCGTGTGTGGTGACCCCCTCCACAGATACACACCTCGGTCATATCATCATAGTGCTTAGGCGAAGCCCTGCGCTGGTAAATTCATCATCGCCGTCAACATGCCATCGTGCTGACGAAACTCTCCCTTGGCCTCAACTGGATCAAGAGTACGAGGGACGTCACCGAGCTGAACGTGTGCAGATCGCGGAGGTGTCGTGCGTTCGGTACTTGATCGGTTGGATCGCGAAGACATTCGACTACATCAACCGCGTTTCTTAACGCTTCCGCTTTTGGTCTACGAGGGTACGTAGACACACTCTCCCCTATCGTTGCTATGCATCTCATAGATAGATCTTGCGTTATCGTAGGATTTTTTTGAAATACTACATTCCCCAACAGTGGCATCTGAGCCAGGTCTATGTGTAGATGTTATTGCCTGCCATCACTAGTTGTTTCTTGATTCGACGGTATTGTTGGATGAAGCAGCCCGGACCGACATTACATGACCGCGTTCATGAGACTGGTTCTACCGACATGCTTTGCACATAGGTGGCTGGCGGGTGTCAGTTTCTCCAACTTTAGTTTAATCAGATTCAATGAACAGGGTTCTTTCTGAAGATCAAAAAGCAATCACTATACTTTGTTGTGGTTTTTGATGCGTAGGTAAGAACGGTTCTTGCTAAGCCCGTAGCAGCCACGTAAAACTTGCAACAACAAAGTAGAGGACGTCTAACTTGTTTTTGTAGGGCATGTTGTGATGTGATATGGTCAAGATGTGATTATATAAATTATTGTATGAGATGATCATGTTTTGTAACACAGTTATCGGCAACTGGCAGGAGCCATATGGTTGTCGCTTTATTTTATGAAATGCAATCGCCATGTAATTGCTTTACTTTATCACTAAGCGGTAGCGATAGTCATAGAAGCAATAGTTGGCGAGATGACAACGATGCTACGATGGAGATCAAGGTGTCACACTACTGCAGGATGCTGCTAACGCGACACTACAATCAGAGACCCTTCGAGAAACTGTGTGCGATGCAATAATCGCAAACAGTGCTGTATGAAAACCATCAGAGATGTATAAAATGTTTGTGATGACAGATGCATCAAACACGGTTCAGGTTTATTTGCATGTGCGATGAAGGGCATACGGTTCAGTTCAATGAACTGTTTGCAATTAGGAGGAACAAAAGAAACGGGCAGCCAAATGAAGGCGTGTGCGATATACGGCATGCGGTTCACTCGCATGAACTGTTTGCGTTGAGACATGAGAACAGAAACGGTTCAAATGAACAAGATGTGTGTGATACGAGGCAAACCGGTCTGTAATCGGAGACATGTGCGAAGACCGATAACAACACAGACGATTACTGCTAACAAGCCGTGTGTGTTGTGAGCAAACGATTGCTGGTATACAATTGTGAGTGATTGATGAAAACATCACCGATGGGTTCCATTGTTTAGTCTGTGTGCTATGTGATTATCTTTGTCTGCACAACATCTACGCTCTATCTACATCATCCACATATATACTTAAAAATATAGCATTGCATAACCAAATTAAGCATACAATTACACAAGTGACTACACACATAACATTTCCACACACCAAAGAAAGCAATTACATGCATACTAAAGTAGGAGAAATGAGAATCTAATCATCTACTTATTGTTGCGATGACGCTTGCCATTGCTCTGCTTCCGGCTGGATCCCTGGCCGTTTTGGGGAAGGAGGGACTTCCTCATGTCAACGATCCGCCTGTACATGTCGTAGCTCGTGTACGCCTCCTTGGCCGCGTACATGACGTGAGCTTTGTCGAGTTTCTCCATCCAGACCGAGTGCCAGGCACGCTTGTCCTTGTTGCACGAATCCTTCATGTCTCTGTAGTAGGGGTCGATGATGGCCTCGACGAGGTGAACCAATGAGTCCTTCTCATGCTCCTTGCTGCCCCTGATCTTGTATTGGCCCTGGATGTCGACAAGATTCTGGCAGGCGATGCCAAAATTCTCGAGCACCTTTACATCGTTGGTGATGTCCATCGTAGTGAACATGTAGTGGGGGCTATTGACAAACCTGGTGAAACACTCGCAAGGCCTTGTGGCCAGGCAGTAGTGGTAGACAAGGACGTGGTGGCACACGCACATCTGGGCGATGACGACCTTGGGACGAGACCCGGCACGAGCGCGGGTGTACTCGAGGTCGAACCCGACCACCTTGTACTTCTCCTCGGCAAGCAACAGCTCCATGATGTGGATGGAGTGCTCCACCCAGACCGGGTCATTGGTGTATACCACTGAGAGGTCCATGAACCTTCTGTGGGTGTCCACCACGGCACGCATGGTGAACTGCTGCTCGTCGTCGCCAGCTGCTCGGAGCGCCATTGGAGCCGCGCAGGATACCCTCTAAGAATTTCTCATGGTGGGTGTGCTTCTTCCAATGCTGGGGCGCGATCGAAAGGTTGAAGAGACACAAGGGTAGGTTAAATGGCCGTTGTAATAAATGGGGGTCGGCCAGCCTGTAATCGTCATGTCTTGTCACGACGTTCATAGCGAAGGATTCCAGAATCTAGTGCACGCTTGACAACACCGCACCCCAAGCGTGTGCTCGAAGAGCCTGTTCCCGCGCTGTTTACCGCGCAAGCTTCCCACCCAGCTAGTTTGGCCACGCGTCGGCTAGAAGAGGGACAAATCATGGGCTTTGTAAAAACGAAGTGTGTGGAATTACTTCAGTCATAAGTTTACCCTTGGGTGATGAGGTCAAAGTTACACAGAAGGGTGATGATGGACACTCGAGTGCGATAATTAATTCTGCGCTCTATAGTGCACAGGGTGGAAGAAACCAACTGTGTGCAATAATGTCGAAGATCGCAGTCGAGTTAGCTATACAGATCGTGTGCTGTGAGATCGACAAGGTAAACTGATTCGAGAACGGTTAATAAAATATAAGACCATTGCATATTAAGGTCAAAATAGTGCTAGCAATATACGAGTCTCATACGATGCCATTTCAATGATTGTACCACAAAAGCTCAAAATGTTACAAGGTTCAAATTCCAGAGTTATATGGCTCAAATTCGAAGATTACAAGGTTCAAACTGATATTAGAAATGAAATTCAGCTCATCAGCTGCAAACGCTCGCGCTGATGCGCTGAACATGGATATCAGAGAGGTTCAAACTAATATCACCGGTTCTAAGTCTGGCTTCGAAACCTCACATTTTTTGCAAAGGGGTCATCCACTGAGAAGTCATGTATGGGGTTGACCCGATGACTTCCGATTACTCTATCATCTGAAGTTCCAAAATGAAATTTAGCATTTTTGGAGCCTACTCCATTCTGCCACAGGCGTCGGCGCTGATCAAAAGACCATTCATTTTTGTGAAATAAATGTAGGGCAAACCTCATTTCCTTCAGCACCCTTACTTTGAGAACAAAGAACCTGGCGAATATAATCTCCGGTAAGGTCCCTTGGTAGGAGTTCAAAGTAATTTATGAGGGATGCAGATCTAGGCATTCCATGTGATTGTTATATTATATCACATTATCCACCACTGGGCCTAATATTATCTGCAAAAGAAGAAAACGTGTTAGTGACTACATGCAGTTTTGAACATTACTACATGCCTAGCTATTTGGTTTGCAGGATTTGTAAAATGCACGAACATGCCATCTTCGATCTGACATGATTAACATGGGAATTTGATTACATTCTAGAAAAATGTAGCCTTCTTCACAAGAGGTTGGAGTGGATGAAAAGTTCCCTAAGAAAACTGGTACATATGAATCCAAAGGAGAAATGCTTATTGATTGTAACCATATGGATCAAGCAACCAATATGGGGGGCATGTATGTACTGAAATCCTCCAAAAGAACCTTCAGAAATTGTAGTACATTGTCATTGTAAACTTGGAAAAAGGTGTCACAAATTGAACTCCCTTATGGTTAACATTTAACAGGAAAGGAACATCACCTCGATATATAGCTTCTCCAGGCACAGAAAGCATCTTAGGAAACTAACAACTTGCTCCAGGTCGGGCCCGATAGATTCTAGTGCCAAGACCTTCACTGTGCGCAGTTTCAGGGTCAAGCTTGTCAGGATCATTTTCTGAATGACAGACGAACAAACATATTCAAAATTAGAAATAATGTTAATTTGTAGAAGGAGAGGTAGAAGGAAGTTGTTGTACCTAAACGGGTGTGGATCCAATAACAAGTTCAGAGTATTTGTCAGACGAGTAGCCCACCACTGTCAATTTCGGCGCTGAAATGACATTGATTCTTGTTGGACCTTCTTGATCAACTACAAGTAATCTCTCAAGTGTAGGTGTGTCCTGGATGACCATACCGTGGTCCACCTTTTGTGATGTCTTCCTAGCGCACCAGCAACACACATAAATAGTCCGGAGAGTCATGGAGGTGATGTGGAAGGTACTCAACCCATTGATCACCTGAAGACGAAGGTACTCGAGTGCAGTACAACCATGGAGCAGGCGCTCCATGTCACCCTTTGAGAGGCATACAACGACGAGCTCGAGGTGCTTCAGTCGTTGTAGAATAAGAGCGGGCGCGTCATTAAGGGGCGGGAAATGGCAGTTCCTGAACTTGGCGATGCGCAGCGTGGGCACGAGGCGGAGTGCGGACGTTGGCAGCGACCACATATGCCCATCATCAAAAGTGAGCTCCTCGAGCTGATCTAGGGCGGGGGATCGGAACCAGTCGTCAAGCTTGGCTCGGTCCTTGCCATTGGAACGGAACTTGCCATTGGAATGGAACTTGCCCATTCCAAGGCCTTTGGTTGGGCCAAGGTGACTGCAGAGGATCTTGGAGAACGCACCCAAGCTTTTGTGATAGCCATGGCAGAGCTCGTGGGTGTCGATGAGGTCGAGAGGGCTGGAGTTCCATAGGGGGCGCAACCATCGGGAAAGGAGGGTTGTCCGTGCCCCATATTTGATTGGGAGGAGGGAGATGATGACTCTCAACATATCATCAAGGAGGCTGCTGATTAAGTCTAGGCCTGCTGGAGTCGCTTGCGGTTCTAGCTCGCCCCACCTCTGCTTGTTGGCAGCCCCGTTCTCCACCTCTGGAGTCTCCTTGTCAGCGGCGCTTTCCGATAGAAATGGGAGTACATGGAATATTTAGTTAAAACAGGGCAATAGAAAAGTGTATTGGTAACTAGAAGTTATTAGGTAGGAATATAGTAAGATAAGGGAATAGCACTTGGTTGCTTAAATACTACACAATTCATTTGACATTGTTGGGTAAGTCAAGATATGCAGATAGTTGAAAAGAAAACTTACTTTGAACAAAGTCTGGATGGATGATTTTGTTGGGGAAGTTAGCATATATCGCATGACCAGGCCCTTCTATGTGCAGTGCAATTTTAGTGCCAGCTTTCAGTACATAAAACTTTGCAATTTCATTCCAAAATCCAGTGCCAAAATAGGAGTCACCACGTCCATCAAGTCTTACAGTAGCAACGATTGTAAATCCATGGTTTGTGCGCAGTATGACATTCGTGGAGCCTTGATGTATGTAAAGGGAAAAATTGTGCACTACATAATTTGTTGCATAGCGAGGGATGTCCTGCAGAAAATGGTAGGGTTGTTAAAGAAAATATGGTAACATGCAAATATGGGCCCAAATTGAAAGAACTGTACAATAGTTGAAATCAAAGGACAAAAGTCTATAATTAAATAGATAGGGTAAACATGATGTCATGGAAATATGAGAGTGATCGAAAGAACAATACATCATTAATTTGCCTAATATAGAAAGAAGTGGGGAAAAAATCCCCTTTGACGTATATGGTGCATGTGGCACCTTTTATCCAAATGTAGCAATATTTAGAATATGTTCAGGAAAGTAGGCCATGCCAACCGATTTAGGGTGATATTGAACATACCGCGCGCTGGTACGATGAGATGGAATCTCTGGCGGCGGTCGCCAAGTCCTGAAGTATCGGCGCACTATAAATTCTATGAATGAAAGAAAAACTTCAAATCAGCTCGAATAAAAATGAATTCACGGTGATTTCTGCCGGGTGATTAAAGGAGGCAGATGAACTGTAATAAGAGATGACATAATATCTCGTTAAATTAGTTACCTTGTCGTCCATGAGAAAGAACCCTCAGTATGGCAGATTCCCCAATCGAGAGGAGCCGGGTCAACTGCGAGCAGCATCGAGAAAGTCGATGGCGACAGGCGGCGGCAAGCGGAAGTGACAAAATGTGGCGGGCTTTGCCGGCAGCCTGGTGGCGGCGGGAGGCGTCAAGCTAAGTGTTTACCGCCATGATAGGCGGTGCCATGGCATAGATGTGGAGGAGCTTGTGCATGTGTGCATGGGGAACGTACCGGAGGTGCCGAGGTGGGTGGCGGGCGGGGTGAGGGTTTTTGTGACATCGGGATGGTCAGGGTTTTCTTTTTTCTTTTTTGAATTGGGTGGTGAGGGTTTTTTGTCCCACAAAGAATCCAATTTTGGGAACCGTGTGTGATTGACGTACTACCTCCGTCCTGGTTTATTGGTCCCCCATTGTAATTTTTACCAAAATTTGGTGAAATATTTAACATACTCAGACATAGATAATAAGCGTACACATACATAAGCATAGTTCAACCGTCACTAAGCATACTCAAGCGTACATAGTTCGATCCATCCCACATCTCATCTCACGTGTGGCTGGCATGATCCTGAAGCTTCTCCAGGTACTCGGCGTATGCGCCATGCGCCACCCTACGAGAATACTTCTGCTTGAAGGAGCCAATGGCCCGTCCTCTTGCATGCGCAAGAACACTTAGATACGCCTCATGAATCTTGTGGTTGCAAAATGGGCATCCACAGCCGTCATTCCTGGTCCTAATACGCCTGTTATGCATTCCCTCATAAAGCTCCCTCAGGATTCGCCTCTTGTACCTCCTCTGGGCATCTTCATCCCCGCTGTCCACATCGTCAGACACCACCTATACATATAGTAAAACAAATTTGGCATCAAATCACTAATTACATGGCGTGAAGTAGGATTAGGAATTTATGGCTATTTATTTATACATATTCAGAGATTATGGTTCGATCTCTAAGCACAGTTGTCTATGTACAGACCAATCTTGAAGAAAATAATGGCACAAACATATGTAGGTCATTCAAAATCAATTGTCAAGTCCTGGCTAGGAATTATTAGCACGAACACTAACCCTAGTCAGATTACTAGCAGAAATCATTTGCACAGATGAAACTACTAATCACTTATCACCTGTACCATCCAAACAATCAATACACTACACAGATCTAATGAAACTTACTCAGATTTCATGGATTGGGAGAACATAACCACATGATTTATATTCCAAAAAGGGGGAGGCAGGAGTAACCAGAGAAACCCTATGATCTTTTGACACATAAATGGGTATAGATGACTAATCAGCTCTCCTTCATCGCCGGAGTCGTCGTCAGAGTCGTCGCCGGAGTGGTCGTTGGAGTTGGTGTGGAACTCCGCCTCCGGCTGTGGAAGCTCAACGCCGTCGACGACGTCAGGGTGCCACGATAACTCGCCTGACGACAACCTCTGTCTCCATCTCCACGTCGTGCTCCGGTGCTTTATCAGCCCCGGGGTTGCCACTCCCTCTGATGGGGCGCTTCAGCGGCATCCTCATACACTGATGGCTTTGAGGACTGAGAGCGGCATTGAGGTTGCAAGCAGAGAGAGAGAGAGAGGATTGTGTGTGCGTAGAGAGGATGGGGGATGCGGCCGCTCGGGCGCACCATTAATATGGAGTAGTGGGAGTTGTGGGAGAGAGGCGGGCGGTGGTCAAACCGATGGCTCGCCTCCCAATGAGCCTGCGCACCGGACTGCTGGCATGCCTACCAAAGTTTCACACAGCTACTCACACGCCTCCCAATGACACTACGCAGCAAGCACGCCTCCGTCAATTCACACACCTGCACGCATGCCTCCCCGTCTACCTGCGCGACGGACTGCTCACATGCGTCCCGTCAACTCATGCCTGCTCGCATGCCACACGGGTTGCGTGGTGACACATATATTGTTTTTCTATTTAGATGATTAATGTTGCCGCTTTATTGCTTAACGAAGCATGGCACGTATCCATTGTTGGTCTAACGCTCATGGTTCGAATAAATAATCTGTTTGGGATATTGGTTCCCAATTATTAATAATCCCCCATCTGTAATTAGATAAAGATTACATCAAAACCGGTCTCAAATTTGACAAATAAAAAGTACAATGCCACTTTGTATTGGTGTCCATATGACAAGACGATAAGTTTTGGATGTACTAGAATTTAAAAATCAAGATTCTCAATGTTTGAAAGTTGTTGCACGGGGAGTAAACATGCACCCCTGTGAGACACATGTGTTTTTGCAATCCATTTAGGTGCACTGTCACGTGTGCATGTAGCTCAAATTTGATTTTTGCACATTATACCCATAGAAAATCAATCAATCAATGTACTAAAACGTCTTAACGATCTTTGTGAATTTTTTGAAATTAAAACGTCCCTCCTTTGGTAACATGTATGTTCACCACGGGATAATTAATTTAACATGCATCATAGTTGTGGTGGATTCGCTGTGTGTGTGGGTGTGCACGTCTGGGGTGGCAGGTGGCTCGCAGTACACTACGAGTTGCGAGCCACCGTGTGGGTTGGCCGTTTTTTAGGCAGGCTGGTGCCACATCAGAGTCGTGAAATCGTTATTTAAAACATTACACAACCCTTTCATACATAAATGTTTTGGCCACATGCAGTCGACGGTTGTCCTACATGACACTCGATACTCGCGTGTGACGCTTTCTGTGGGCCCGTGATGTCGTCGTCCATCACTTTGACGAACAGCCGGCAGTGAGGTTAATTTGACCAGCAAGGTATAATCTTTTTTGTTTGTGTTATGGTGGTATATAGTATGCGTCGAAGAGGTGGGAGGGGACTAGCATATATACTATACGTATGCGTCCGTGAACAAGTACACCTCACTCAGTGTCGAGACTTTTTGGTTACCGAGGCACGTGCCACATCAAAATTGTGAAATTGGTTATTCAAACATCACACAACACCTTTTTGGGCCAAATGCATATATATCCTAGCCAGGACACTCACGTGTGACGCTTCCATCTGTGGGCCCACGAGGCCATCGTCGATGCATGCATGCATGCATCACTTTGACCTACATCGGGAGAGGTTAATTAATTTCACCATCGATGAGGATTCTTTTGGGTTGTACATATAGTACGGCAGGAGCATATAGTATGCGGTGAAGAGGGGGGAAGGGGACCATCATATGTAGTACGCTTGATATGAACCTCGCTCTATGTGGGTGCTAGACCTGGCCATCCTTCGGGCCGAGCCGGGCTTCGGGCCAGGCCTGACCAAGCCCGAGGTAGAAAACTCAGGCCTGAGCCTGGCCCGGCCCGGCCGTTGGGCCTAGTTTTCAGGCCCGAGCCCGGCCCATCACAGCAAAAAACACGTCGGGCCTCGGGCCTCGGGCCGGGCCTCTTCAGTAAATGGCATAAACAGCGGGCCTAGGCCCGGCCCGACCTAGTCTTCGGGCTCAAAACCTAGGCCCAGGCCCAGCCCGGGAGCAGCGTCGGGCTGGGTCGGGCCAGGCTGTTTGGGCCGGACGGCCCATGGCCAGGACTGGTGGGTGCATGGTTTACGGTTTTGAGGCATGTGGCACATCAAATTTGTGCATTTTTGGTATTCAACATATATATGTTTGACCCACATGCAAAGCGGTGGTGGTTGTCCTCTCGCACCCACTTAAGCACTTATCAGTGATATCGATGCTTTCCATCTGTGGGCCCGCTTGGTCCATCACTTCTTTTTGCCTGACAACAAGAGAGGTTAATTTGACTTAGGAGGGGATTATTATTTTTGCTCTGGGATGACATGCATGATACACTTTGAGCACACACATATGCATGTGTACGCATGAATCCCTCCCATCGAGTCGAAGTGGCTAGTACATGGACACCATCATGAATCGATCTCGCTCTATGTGGGGAGCTAGCGTATGATTTTTGACACACGCGCCAGATCAATGTTGTGTATTCAAACATGCATGCACGCATCACCTCCATACATATGGATGTAGTGATTGCCTTCGAACGATACACTCCCTCGCACGGTTATCGGCGAGAAGCCTATATATTCGTGGGCCCGCGTGGACATCCATGATCACCTTGACCAACAACAAGATTGGTTACCATGGCAGATTCTTCATTTGGTTAGTGTTATCGTAGTATAGGTCATGGTGAGATTCAGACCTAATTAAGTTTGAGCGCATATACTTTCCACGCATGCATGCATATATGAATCCCCGTCGTTGGCTTGAAGTGTGGTGTAACATACATATGAATTGTCAACCTAACCCTCACTCAGTGTGGGGATTTCTAGTTTGAAATCACGGTGCCACATCAAAGTTGTTCATTGTTACTCAAAACACACCTCTCCATACATATGTTTGGGCCACATGCATGCAGTGGTTGTCTTCGGGGACTAGCTACTTGCATGATTATTAGCGAGCTAGGCCATCTCCAGGGTCACATGGATGGCCATCACTTTGACCAACAACAAGAGAGAGGTTGTACGACCAAGGTGGATTATTCTTGGTCCATTTTACGATCCATCTTGGTGAGATATATGCCTCTCTGGCCTGCCGAATGAAAGTGTGTGTGTTGGGGGGGGGGGGGTTGCTACATCGCACTTTGCTAGGTGAACCTCGGTTGGGGGGGCATGCATTCATAACTTAATTAGGATTCCCTTTGTGGTGACACGAGGGGGGTGGGGGCTGCTAGCTACTTCGCACTTTTCTAGGTGAACCTCAATTGGGGGGGGGGGAGGGGGCATGCTCATAGCTTAGGATTCCCTTCGTGCCGACACGAGGGGGGGTTGCTAGTTACTTTGCACTTTGCTAGGTGAACCTCGGTTGGGGGAGGGGCATGTGCATTCATAGCTTAGGATTCCCTTCATGCCAACACGAGGGAGGGGTGGCTGCTAGCTACTTCGCACTTTGCTATGGTGAACCTCAGTTGGGGGGGAGGGCATGCATTCATAGCTTAGCTAGGATTCCCTTCGTGCCGACACGAGGGAGGGGAGGCTGCTAGCTACTTTGCAGTTTGCTACGTGAACCTCGGTTGGGGGGGGGAATGCATTCATAGCTTAAGAATCCCTTCATGCCGACACGAGGGAGGGGGGCTGCTAGCTCTACTTCACAGTTTGCTAGGTGAACCTCGGTTTGGGGATGCATTCATAGCTTAGGATTCCCTTCGTGCCAACACGATTGAGGGGAGCTTCTAGCTACTTCGCACTTTGCTATGGTGAACCTCGGTTGGGGGGCATGCATTCATATATAGCTTAGGATTCCCTTCATGCCGACACGAGGGAGGAGGGGGGCTGCTAGCTACTTCACACTTTCCTAGGTGAATCTCGGTTGAGGGGGAGGGGCATGCATTCATATATAGATTAGGATTCCCTTCAAGCCAACACGAGGGAGGAGGGGGCTGCTAGCTACTTCGCACTTTGCTAGGTGAACCTCGGTTGAGGGGGAGGGGGCATGCATTCATAGCTTAGGATTCCCTTCGTGCCGACACGAGAGGGTGGGAGCAAGCAATACCGTGCACTTTGCGAGAGAGGTGCCACATCGAAGTTGCATTTGGTATTTGAAAATCAAACCACGCTTTTGATACATAAATTTGGTCCACATGCAAGTGTGTTCGTGTTCTGACCCTCTCCCGCGTCATTTTTTGCCAAATTTAAGAACATTAGACAAGTCGGATGATGCAACAGACACGGTTCACTCAAACTAACCGTGTGCCACGCCGGTGCACCTGTCACACACACATCCGCACAGTACATTGGGCTCCACGAGGCTCCCCTCTCAAAAACATATGCCCGCTTCGAGGGTTTTTCTGTTTCATAACACACGGTTGTTATCACCGGACCGTGTGCGATGTTTCTTGTTCCTAATTCCGCCTGCATCAAAAATATCTGCCCGCCTCGAGGGTTTTTCTTTTTCATAACACACGGTTGTTATCTCCGGACTGTGTGCAATGCACTATCATCAAAATTTTCAATAGCCCGGCATTTCACTCCCGCGTTTGACTACCACATAGTAAAAATTTCAGTACCCGCGTCATTTCCTCAAACACGCCACGCCCCCCTCCACACACACATACACACACACACACACCAAAACCTCCTCGGGCATGCACGCTCACACACACACACACCCTCCCTCGCTCAAAACCCTAGCAAAGTCCCCCCCCCCCCCGCCGCCGCCGCAAGACCTCCATTGTCAACATCTGCCGGTTTGCCCGTGCAGCTTACCCACCAATCTCCATACCCAGGCCGCCCTGAGTTTCTTAGATGACGCCTGCCAAACGCCCCCTTTCCCATAGATCCCCATCCCCCACTCCAGAGCGTCGCAACCTAAGCCCGTCTACGCTTCCCATGGAGCTCGAGGAGCGACTGTCCCAAAAGAGGTGTATAGCGCTCTCTTCGCCCGACGTCGCCGAGGAAGCTGACGACCATTACTAGCGGCATGCACTCAAGCAGTGAGCTAGAGTATGCGGACATGTCTCATCCGCCGGCTACGACATCGAGGTCATCGACAACGATGCCCTAAGGAGGGCTGTGTCACAGGTTAAGTGGCCCACCCCCAGCCCCCTGGGTTCGACCATCGCCGATCTCATCCATGGCCCCGCCGCTGATCTCCTCTGGCTTGCTGTCAACAATTTGCCATTCTACATCGCCATCGAGCCCCTTTTGTCATTTCTGAAGGACACGTTCTGCGACGCTGGCTTGGCATCCATTACTTCCAAGTCAGACTTCATCGATGATGACCACGAGGAGGGCACCCTCTCCGGCTCTTCCAAGGGGAAATAGCCCTTCTGCTCTTCCAAGGGGAAAGCGCCCGTCTGCGACATCAGGGAGGGCACCCTACAGCCGTGCTCTTCCAAGGGGAAGGAGCCCATCTGTGACAACATGGAGCGCATGCAGGGTCCGTGCTCTTCCCACGGGAACGAGCCCATCTGTGACAAGTTAGGAAACCCATGATTTGTTTATTTTAGTTGTTCACAATGTGATGCTCTATATGTGCAATTATTTACTATGCTGTACATTTCATCAATCCAGTTTTAAACATACCAAAGGAATGCATATATTTGCTTGCTGTTAAGCCTGTTATATCTAGCATATGCCTCTTTTAAAGTTTTTTGATTGTTCGGTTGTTTGCAGTTAGCATATGTTCAGTTTCAAATGCTATCTTTGGTTGTTCGTAGTATGCATTGTTTATTCCAGTTATTCACAACAGGACGTTCTATATGTGCAAGTATGAACTATGCAGTTCAATTTCATCAGTACCAGTTTCAACAATACCACTATGAATGACTACATTTGGTTGCTGCATCTTGTAGTTAACACGCCTTTCCATTTTTATTTAACCATAACCAGTGTATTTAGACCGACACAATACCAGTTTGAATGACCATGTTTGCTTGTTGTTAAATGTTAGGCCTGTTACGGTTAGCACACCTTTCCACTTGTTTTGCTTTACTAGCGTGCTTAAACCTGCACACTGAAGCTATCTTTTGGAGATTATTTTGTCTGCCATGTGTAATTTTGGTTTATGTTTAGCCTGTTGTGCTTAACATGCTTCTTGATGTACCTACACAGGACAGTTTTGGGAACGACTGTTGTTTTCCATCAAGGTTAGTTTCATCCCATGGCTTATATCTGCTCACTGTTCAGGATATCCGTAGCCGGTACCATATAGGCCAGCGACTGATAAGGGACTAATCGGTGAATCGGACTTTTAACTGAATATATCTGCAACCCATTTTTCCTTAGGTTAACTAGGGCCATATGTAATATATCTAAGGCTACATAGCAACATGCACTGTCCTTAATGTCTAAATATGCAATCCTAGGCTACATAGCAACAAGGAAGAGTGTTACATTAATGTTCTAATGATGTCTAGATATACGTAGAAGAGCAACAGTGGCAACAACAACAACACAACCCTGTTTGGATATTCAACTTAGCTAGAGGTTAGAGTTAGTTTCTAGCTCATTACTAACCCTGAACTAACTCCATCCAAAGAGTTGTTTGGATAGCAGGGTTAGATTGACAATAAATGCACTAGGAGAACTAGCTCCAATTACCACCTCTTGGGTTGGATACTAGTTTTTTTGGGAGGGTTATAGATGCAACTAGCTCAAACTAGCCCTCATGTTTAGATATACTTTAGGGCTATTTGAGCCCGAACTAGCTCAAGCTAACTGTAACCCGTGGATATAGCAGCAGCTAATTTTTAAGAACGAACTAAACTCCTTCTGGCCCATAATATAAGATGTTAATTCATCTAATATGTGATTATATTGGATGTTATAAGATACTCCCTCCGTTCCTAAATATTTGTTATTTTTAGAGATTTAAAATGGACTACCACATACGGATGTATATGGACATATTATAAAAGGGTGTTTTACTATATCATTGTGCCATTGCTATTTAGCTTCCAATATTAACTTGGTGCTTTTAGGTACATATGTCATTGGTAAAGATCCATGTTTCGACCCTTTCTGCTTATGGGGCAATGAGATATTTATGAACCAGCATCAAGTGAGGAAGCTGATAAAGATTGTTAGTAAAATGGGTCCAAAGATGGCAATTAAACTATTTGTTTACACTTTATCCAAGACAACAGCGGATTGCATGATAGTAAGTAAGAACTCTACATCCTTCTTTTTACTGCCCATAATGAGTTGTGTTAGATGAGAATGTCTAAAATCTTATTCCTTTGCAGTGGTTGCCAAAGCAGTTTACTCAAGATTACCTCTCAAACTACATGATTGGTGGGCATGCAAAGGTTAAAGTATTTCTACCAGAACACGATGATTATCTAGATGTTTTCATGAAGACTGTGAAGGATGGGCGGTCGGCCATCACAAGGGGTTGGACTAGAGTCATGCATGCCTTCTGCATGGAGGAGGGCAAATATGGGCATTCCGCTTCACCTTGTTCAGCAACCAGAATATATTTCGCCTCTTTCTTTACCGTCTTTAATAGTACAAGTATACAACTGCAGTTCATCATTCTTTATTTGGTTCTTATGTAATTCTTGAACATATGTACCTATGAATCAAATAATGCATTGGTTGTTTCAACCTGATGGATATGAATAAAGCTGTAGCATACATTCAAATTCAAATCAAAATCTGGTACAATTTGGAAAACCAGCAATTAAATTACGATGAAATTATGCTCTCCAGGTTGTTACAGCACAAATGGTTGGTAAAACACAAACGTTTGCGTTATGCACCATAATCCGAGATGGTTCACAAAGAGGAAACGTGTGCAAGCATGCACACAGTTGCCGTTTGCAAAGCGTGTGCGATGTCAGACAATATCACAAACGGTGCGGGCAAACTAAACATTTGTGTTAGTTGCCTTATCGTACACGATTCGCAACCATGAACTTTTTCTGATGAAGTATGCATCGTAAATGTTGCACCACAGAATAGCGTGTGCGATAGTTGTCGTGTACGACAACGTTACGACGGTCCGATGTTTCATAATCCTGTACGACACTCGTACGGTGATTAGCTAATCTTCTTAACGGTGAACCATTTGTGATGGTCCGTGCATCATACACGTTCTATAATAGTGAACTGTTTGTGATGGGCCGCGCATCATAAACGTAGCACCACAGAATACCAACTACAATGGCAATGCGAGCAGAAACGAGTAGGAGTACTGTAGGGGCCCTATCCCCAACGGTTTCTGGGTCGTGTGGGAAGGACCCCCCTATCGCGCACACTCACTTGGCGATGGTTCCAAATGTAGTTGCGGAAAGGGGTTTTAAACCATTTTTTTAGGACCGACGCGCACCAGTGTCAAGCCGGTGACGATGGTGATCATGACGGTGCTTTGGAGATGGAGATCGAAGGCACAAGATGATGATGGCCTTATCATATCACTTATATTGATTTCATGTGATGTTTATCCTTTATGCATCTTCTTTTGCTTAGTACAGTGGTAGCATTATAAGATGATCTCTCACTAAATTTCAAGGTATAAGTGTTCCCTGAGTATGCACCGTTGCTACAGTTCGTCGTGCCGAGACACCATGTGATGATCGGGTTTGATAAGCTCTACATTCGCATACAACAGGTGCAAGCCAGTTTTGCACTAGCAGAATACTAGGGTTAAACTTGACGAGCCTAGCATATGCAGTTATGGCCACGGAACACTGAGACCAAAAGGTAGAGTGTGAATCATATAGAAGATATGATCAACATAGTGATGTTCACCATTGAAAATGACTCCATCTCACGTGATAATCGGACATGGTTTAGTTGATATGGATCACGTGATCATTTAGATGACTAGAGGGATGTCTATCTAAGTGGGAGTTCTTAAGTAATATGATTAATTGAACTTAAATTTATCATGAACTTAGTCCTGATAGTATTTGCATATCTATGTTGTAGATCAATAGCTCACGTATAGCTCCCTGTTTTATTTTTGATATGTTCCTAGAGAAAAATAAGTTGAAAGATGATAGTAGCAATGATGCGGACTCAGTCCGTAATCTGAGGATTATCCTCATTGCTGCATAGAAGAATTATGTCCTCGATGCACCGCTAGGTGACGAACCTATTGTAGGAGCAGATCCAAACGTTATGAACATTTGGCAAGCTCGGTATGATGACTACTTGACAGTTTAGTGCGCCATGCTTTAAGGCTTAGAACCGGGACTTCAAAAACCGGTTTGAACACCACGGAGCATATAAGATGTTCCAAGAGCTGAAATTGGTATTTCAGACTCATGCCCTGAGTCAAGAGGTATGAGACCTCTGACAAGTACTTTGCCTACAAGATGGAGGAGAATAGCTCAACCAGTGAGCATGTGCTCAGAATGTCTGAGTACAACAATCGCTTGAATCGAGTGGGAGTTAATCTTCCAGTAAGACAGTGATTGATAGAGTTCTCTAGTCACTATCACCAAGTTAATAGAACTTTGTGATGAACTATAATATGCAAGGGATGACGAAAACGATTCCCCAGCTCTTCATGATGCTGAAATCGATGAAGGTAGAATTCAAGAAAGAGCATCAAGTGTTGATGGTTATCAAGACCACTAGTTTCAAGAAAAAGGGGCAAAGGAAAAGAAAGGGAACTTCAAAGAATGGCAAGCAAGTTTGCACTCCTGTGAAGAAACCCAAAGCTAGACCTAAGCCTGAAACTAGGTGCTTCTACTGCAAAGGGAATGGTCACTAGAAGCGGAACTACCCCAAATACTTGGTGGATAAGAAGGATGGCAAAGTGAACAAAGGTATATTTGATATACAAATTATTGACGCGTACTTTACTAGTGTTCGTAATAGCCCCTGGGTATATGATACTGGTTCAGTTGCTATGATTAGTAACTTGAAACAGGAGTTACAAAATGGACGGAAACTAGTTGAGGGCAAGGTGACGATGTGTGTTGGAAGTGATTCCAAGGTTGATAAGATCACCATCGCACACTCCCTTTACCTTCAGGATTAGTGTTGAACCTAAAATAAATGTTATTTGGTGTTTGCATTGAGCATAAATATGATTGGATCATGTTTATTGAAATACAATTATTCATTAAGTCAAAGAATAATTGTTGTTCTATTTACATGAATAAAACCTTCTATGGTCATACACTCAACATAAATGGTTTATTGAATCTCGATCGTAGTGATACACATATTCATAATATTGAAGCCAAAAGATGCAAAGTTAATAATGATAGTGCACATTATATGTGGCACTATCGTTTAGGCCATATTGGTGTGAAGCGCATGAAGAAACTCCATGCTGATGGGCTTTTGGAATCACTTGATCATGATTCATTTGATGCTTACGAACCATGCCTTATGGGCAATATGACTAAGACTCCGTTCTCCGGAACAATGGAGCAAGTAACTGACTTATTGGAAATAATACATACTAATGTATGCGATCAGGTGAGTGTTGAGGCTCATGGTGGGTATCGTTATTTTCTGACCTTCACAGATGATTTGAGCAGATATGGGTATATCTACTTGATGAAACATAAGTCTGAAACATTTGAAAAGTTCAAAGAATTTCAGAGTGAAGTGGAAAATCATCATCACAAGAAAATAAAGTTTCCACGATCTAATCGTGGAGGAGAATATTTGAGTTACAAGTTTGGTCTTCATTTGAAACAATGCAGAATAGTTTCACAACTCATGCCACCTGGAACACCACAGTGTAATGGTGTGTCCGAACGTCGTAACCACACTTTATTAGATATGGAGCGATCTATGATGTCTCTTACTGATTTACCGCTATCGTTTTGGGGTTATGCTTTAGAGACGGCTGCATTCACGTTAAATAGGGAACCATCTAAATGCGTTGAGACGACACCATATGAACTGTGGTTTGGCAAGAAACCCAAGTTGTCGTTTCTTAAAGTTTGGGGCTGCGATGCTTATGTGAAAAAGCTTCAACCTGATAAGCTCGAATGCAAATCGGAGAAATGTGTCTTCATAGGATACCCTAAGGAGACTGTTGGGTACACCTTCTATCACAGATCCGAAGGCAAGATATTCATTGCTAAGAATGGATCCTTTCTAGAGAAGAAGTTTCTCTCGAAAGAAGTGAGTGGGAGGAATGTAGAACTTGATGAGATAATTGTACCTTCTCTCGGATTGGAAAGTAGTTCATCAAAGAAATCAGTTCTAGTGATTCCTACGCCAATTAGTGAGGAAGCTAATGATGATGATCATGAAACTTTAGATCAAGTTACTACCGAACCTTGTAGGTCAACCAGAGTATGGTCCACACCAGAGTGGTACGACAATCCTTTCTGGAAGTCATGTTACTAGACCATGAAAAACCTACGAACTATGAGGAAGTGATGATGAGCCCAGATTCCGCAAAATGGCTTGATGCCATGAAATCTAAGATGGGATCCATGTATGAGAACAAAGTGTGGACTTTCGTTGACTTGCGCAATGATCGGTAAGCCATTGAGAATAAATGGATCTTCAAGAGGAAGACAAATGCTGATAGTAGTATCACTATATACAAAGCTCGAATTGTCGCAAAAGGTTTTCGACAAGTTCAAGTTGTTGACTACAATGATATTTTCTCACTCGTACCGATGCTTAAGTCTGTCCGAATCATGTTAGCAATTGCCACATTTTATGAAATCTGGCAAATGGATGTCAAAACTGCATTCCTTAATGGATTTCTTAAAAAAGAGTTGTATATGATGCAACAAGAAGGTTTTGTCAATCCTAAAGTTGCTAACAAAGTTGCAAGTTCCAACAATCCATCTACGGACTGGTGCAAGCATCTCGGAGTTGGAATATATGCTTTGATAAAGTGATCAAAGCATATGGTTTTATACAGACTTCGGTGAAGCCTGTATTTACAAGAAAGTGAGTGGGAGCACTACAACCTTTCTGATACCTATATGTGAATGACATATTGTTGATCGGAATGATGTAGAATTTTTTGGAAAGCATAAAGGAGTGTTTGAAAGGAGTTTTCAAAGAAAGACCTCGGTGAAGCTATTTACGTATTGAGCATCAAGATCTATAGATATAGATCAAAATGCTTGATAAGTTTTTTCAATGAGTACATACCTTGACAAGATTTTGAAGGAGTTCAGAATGGATCAGTCAAAGAAGGAGTTCTTTCCTGTGTTGCAAGGTGTGAAGTTGAGTAAAGACTCAAAACCCGACCATAGCAGAAAATAGAAAGAGAATGAAAAGTCATTCCCTATGCCTCAGTCATAGATTCTATAAAGTATGCTAGGGAGTACAATAGTGATCTAGGAGTAGATCATTGGACAACGTTCAAAATTATCCTTAGAGGACTACGGAAATATTTCTCGATTATGGAGGTGATAAAAGAGTTCACCATAAATAGTTACATCGATGCAAGCTTTTGACACCGATCTAGATGACTCTAAGTCTCGTTCTAGATACATATTGAAAGTGGGAGCAATTAGCTAGAGTAGCTCCGTGCAGAGTATTGTAGACATACAAATTTGCAAAATACATACGGATCTGAATGTTGCAGACCCGTAGACTAACCTTCTCTCACAAGAAAAACATGATCACTCTTTGGGTGTTAATCACATAGCGACATGAACTAGATTATTGACTCTAGTAAACCTTTTGGGTATTAGTCACATGAAGATGTGAACTAATCACATAAATATGTGAACTATTGGCGTGAAATCACATGATGATGTGAACTAGATTATTGACTCTAGTGCAAGTGGGAGACTGAAGGAAATATGCCCTAGATGCAATAATAAAGTTGTTATTTATATTTCCTTATATCATGATAAATGTTTATTATTCATGCTAGAATGGTATTAATCAGAAACTTAGTACATGTGTGAATACATAGACAAACAGAGTGTCCCTAGTATGCCTCTACTTGACTAGCTCGTTAATCAAAGATGGTTAAGTTTCCTAGCCATGGACATGTGTTTTCATTTGATGAACGGGATCACATCATTAGAGAATTATTTGATGGACTAGACCCATCCGTTAGCTTAGCACTATGATTGTTTAGTTTATTGCTATTGCTTTCTCCATAACTTATACATGTTCCTATGACTATGAGATTATGCAACTCCCGAATACTGGAGGAACACTTAGTGTGCTATCCAACGTCACAATGTAACTGGGTGATTATAAAGATGCTCTACAGGTGTCTCCAATGGTGTTTGTTGAGTTGGCATAGATCAAGATTAGGATTTGTCACTCCGATTGTCGAAGAGGTATCTTTGGGCCCTCTCGGTAATGCACATCACTATAAGCCTTGCAATAAATGTGACTAATGAGTTAGTTGCGGGATGTTGCATTACGGAATGAGTAAAGAGACTTGACGGTAACGCGATTGAACTAGGTATGATGATACCGACGACTGAATCTCGGGCAAGTAACATACCGATGACAAAGGGAACAACATATGTTGTTATGCGGTTTGACCGATAAATATCTTCGTAGAATATGTAGGAACCAATATGAGCATCCAGGGTCCGCTATTGGTTATTGACCGGAGATGAGTCTCGGTCATGTCTACATAGTTCTCAAACCCGTAGGGTCCATACTCTTAACGTTCCATGACATGACATGATCGGTATTATGAGTTCACGTGTTTTGATGTACCGAAGGTAGTTCGGAGTCCCGGATGTGATCACAGACATGACGAGGAGTCTAGAAATGGTCGAGACATGAAGATTGATATATTAGAAGGTTATGTTTGGACACTGGAATGGTTTCGGATGAGTTCAGGCATATACGGGAGTACCGGGGGGTTACCGGAACCTCCCAAGGCCTTAATGGGCCTACATGAGCTTTAGTGAAAGAGAGAGGAGGCGGCCAAGAGGTGTGGGCGCGCCCCCCAAGCCCAATCCGAATTGGGAGGGGGGCCGGCCCCCTTTCCTTCTCCTCTTCCCCTTCCTTCCCCTCCTATTAGGACTAGGAAAGGGGGGATAGAGTAGGAATCCCCCCTTGGGGCGCACAATGAGGGCCGACCGACCCCCTCCTCCCTCCTTTATATATGGGGGAGGGGGCACCCCATAGACACACAAGTTGACAATTGTTTTAGCCGTGTGCGGTGCCCCCCTCGACAGATACACACCTCGGTCATATCGTCGTAGTGCTTAGGCAAAGCCCTGCGCCGGTAACTTCATCATCACCGTCAACATGCCGTAGTGCTGACGAAACTCTCCCTCGGCCTCAACTGGATCAAGAGTATGAGAGACGTCACCGAGCTGAACGTGTGCAGATCGCGGAGGTGCCGTGTGTTCGGTACTTGATCGGTTGGATCGCGAAGACGTTCGACTACATCAACTACGTTTCTTAACGCTTCCGCTTTCGGTCTACGAGGGTATGTAGACACACTCTCCCCTCTCGTTGCTATGCATCTCCTAGATAGATCTTGCATGATCGTAGGATTTTTTTGCGAAATACTGCGTTCCCCAACATATACATGAGTAACTTTCATAGTTCATAAAATGTAAAGCCAATATATTATCACAAGTAGTATAAGGCATGAAAATATTGCAACTCAATTTGCACATATAAGTGAAGTTGTTATTCATATCAAAGGAATAACAATGTTCATCATTAAACCATCCCAACATTGGTGAATAAACCTTAATTGCATCAAATTGAGATGCTACAACATGCTTAAATAAATAAACATGCAATGCGTCATTTGACATAGAATCATCACCAAGATTAGAGGTCATATCAAAATGATTAAACATTGGTTCTTTTGCATCAACAGTTAATTCATTGGGTGCACTCAAAATTGTTGGTACTTCAACTGTTTGATCATATGAGCATTCATGAAAGTAACACGATTCTCTAAAATAGGTGGTGTGCCCAAATCAATAGATAACTCAACACATGATGTATTCAAGTTAACTAGGCATGCATCATTCTCATGTGAAAGTGGAAAATCTGTACCTTTGTCATTACCTCTTATGATCAACTCAGACGATGTAGGCAGTCTTGGTGGTGATGTGTCACATGGTGGAGATGATGCAGTCCTCGCAAGAATGGATGTGGTTGTTATAGTACGCCTAGTAGTTGAAGAAACATCTGTACCAACACTTGGAATGTGCACCGTGCGCTTGTTCTCCTTGTGGGCAATACGCCATTTTATTTCCTGTTCACCTTTGCAAGTAAGAAGAAACAAATGGTCCATAGGATAACACTCTTCATGAATTAGTATCTCTTGAATATCACGGTTTAATCCTCCCCAAAATCTATCCGTAAAATCTTCTTCACTTTCTTCTAAAAATGAGTGCAACAATTTAGTTTGTAAATCATCATAATATTTTGTTACCGTGTCAGTGCCTTGTTTTAAATATTGTAATTTTTAATCATGCCACGAGTATAATAAACATCAACGAATCTATCTCTCATGACAAGTTTTAAATCATCCCAAGTAGTAGGTATATAATCAGGGTTTAACCGACAGTATTCACTCCACCAAACTAAAGCAAAGCTACGGAAAGTACTAACCGCAGCTTGAAATTTTTCATGCTCATCAAAATTATTGGAAGCAAATATAGCATTAATTTCGTACTCCCATTCAATATATAAATCTGGCCTAAAACAACCAGTAAAGGGTGGCATGGAAACATTAACCTGATTATGTGCATTCTGATGTTGTTGCTCCTCTTGTGACGGTTGTTGTAATTTCTTAGGTAATGGCAAATCTCCCACGATCGACGAAGCCCAAAAACTAACAACTCCGGAACCTGCCATAGTTAGTAGAAAACAAGAAACAAAATCCGAGAATAATGTTTCTATGAACTACTAGGATGTGGTAGTAAAACGCTCACAGTATAGCAAATATCAACATCTATCTTACAAGTTCTTACCATGCAGCAGGTGGTGACAGGCAACCAACGGTGTCAAATAACTTCGAAGATTGAGTAAAGCGATTGCCAGGGGACCACACGTATAATAGTGTAGAAATATGTGGAGCTTGCAAGGCTTAAATATTTGGTAGCAAAATATTAGCAATAATCAATTCAGAGATGCAATGTTAAATAAATGCTCAACGACGATACTATGCTGGTCCTAGGCTAGTCCGGACTAAAGATGCGAGCCTAGTACACTAATGAGGTCATGATGTAGCACAACCAGCATCAATAAAGGATATCAAGTAGCTCTCGATAGTAAGATAAAAGTGAATACAACAATAGCAGTAAAGATAATGATGTGAAATAACTGCCAAGCAGGATATACCAACAACTTTCTCTCAAACTTTTCTCTGGAAAAGTTTTTGCCAATTTTCTGATATTTTTTCTCAAGAATGGCACTAACTCAAGCTTTCAAGCTCAGAAAGTATCACTCAATTCCGATTTGATATGAGGAGTCAAAAAATTCTAAAACTGGTTTGAAAAACTGGAATAAGCTGTGTTTGCGAACTTGGGAGGAAAAAAGACCTATTTAGATGCCGATTTTGAGGTGTCGAATATTGAACTAGCTTCTACAACTATTTAGATGCGGCTCATCGCTAGATTTAATTTGAGTACTCACGGAGCCAAAACGGACTTCATATGAGGAAGATATGCCTGTTTTACTGAACAGAGCACAAAAGATATTCGAATCCGAATTCAGCTACGAGATTGACTCTAGATAGATACGAATTTTGTTTTTTTTCTTCTCTTTTTTTCCTCACACTTTTTTTCTTTTTTTTCTCTCCTTTTTTTCTCTAACTTTTTTTTTATGTTTTTTGCTCTCTCTTTTTCTGTCTTTTTTGTTCTCACACCCTATTTTCAAAACAAACTAGATAAGATGTAGATTGGATCAACCGAAGATGTGAACGACCTCAACTATGATTATGACAATCAAGAGTGGGTAGCACATGGTGGAAATTGATGGATGTTTGTGGATAGTGGAAGGAATAATGATGCAGCGGCAGAATGACTAATTTGAACAGAACTCGAAACTCTAAACGAACTAGACACTAAAACCAGCAACTCGACATGACGATGCAATTGATAATTCAACTATATAAGCACTGAAAATAAAATTGTGAAGGCTCAAGATGGCTTGGACAAAGGATGAACAGATCTAACTTTTTTTGTGGTTTTTTCTTTCGACAATAGGTAAGAAAATAAATCTAATCTATGGATAACTGGAAATTCTCACTGAGCAACCTGAAAACTGATACCACTTGATAGAGGCGGGGTGTCCTGATCTTTCGATGAGATGATAAATATCAATTCTGTGGAGTCGACTTTGACGATCCGACTACAAACATGCACGATATTGCGCCTTAGCAATCGCTAAACCAATCTCCTGAGGTTACTGACAATGCCGGAAGCACGATCAGCCTAACCACGAAGGTCTATTCCTGCATGCAATCGATGAACAAGCAAGAATATGATAATGCAATCTGAATACTGTGAATATGGATGAAGTATTGACAAAAGTGAGGTTTCATAAGAGGTCTTGGTCTGGTCGTTGGACACAAACGAAGTATATGAAGTTACAACAATGGCTAACTTTTAACTAAATAAAACCGAAGGAAAAAAGCTACTAGATGTATCTACTTATATGGGAGCAAGGGGTGGCGGCCAAGGATGTGGGAGGATGTCCCAAGGCAGCCTAAAACTAACCCTAGGTCATACAAGGCTCATGGGCCCAAGTGGAGGCGATGCAACACCTTTGGACTTGTAGTTTGACTCAGATTCTGCTGAAGTGTCAGATTGTTTCATGGATAACTCAACGCTCCGGACGAATTTTAAGGTGAATCCAATTGGGTTGGAAAGAGCACGAAATCTACTTTTCAAAAAAATAAGAATCACCCAATTCGGAGTCCGTATGAAAGAGTTATTGGCGTTTTGAGTCAGGTATGTCTGTGCAGTCCGAATATGAATCCAGAACGTGAGAGACTTCGACTCTATGTTCTCTTGGCCCAAAAGTGACACGAGAAGACTTTTTGAACAACACCTAAACTTTTCCCCCTCATTTTCATATGTGGATTGTACAAATGTCCCATGCACCAGCAATTAAACATGACACAAAAGTTTGTGAAGTATCTTTGTTCTGGTTGACATAAATAAATTATTGCATAGTTTGCATCAGAAATCACCTCATAAATATACATGTATGCAATATTTTTGGTCGTATCCAAGGTAGTCATGTCCTCATCATGTATCCTTTGCTTTCTTGTGTTGCTTGTGTTGCTAGCATCATATAGGTTGCTCGCCTAGTTGCATATCTAGACAACCTATTTTTTGCTAACCCTAATTTGTTGAGAAAAGTTAAAAATTGGTAGTTGCCTATTCACCTCCCTCTAGTCAACCATATCGATCCTTCAGTTGGTATCACAGCATCGTCTCTTTATTAAGGGTTTCACCACCCGAATAGTATGGTTGAAGGGGAGGAGGAAGTGCCCGAGGCCATGGAGTTGAACTCGATCACTCGAGACGACTTAAATGAAGCTATGGCTTCACTTAAGATGTCTATGACGACCGAGGTAAAGTCCATGCTTAAAGAATTACTTGAGGGGTTGAAAACTTCTCCCGGTCCATTGCTTGTGGTTAATCCCACCACATTAGTGTCGGAGGCCAATTCTGGCAAGGAAGCGGCTAAAGGTACTCATACCTCCTCCCCTGAAAACAAGAATGGGACGAGAACCTTTGCCTCGGTTCCCCATCCCCTGGTCTATGGAGGACCGATCCCTACACCCCATATTAACAACCTTGGTCCTCCTCCTAAACTTGTGAAGGGTGATTTTGCTAATTGGGTTTCTAGTATCAAGTCTCCTTTGAATCGCAACTCAACGAATATTTGGCGAATCATCGAGCAAGGTTTCTACCCACATGATCCAAACAACCTCAGTCCAAGAGAAGAAGCGGATAATCAACACAATCACTTCGCCTTGTTCATCCTCCAATTCACGGTGCCTCCCAAAGATCTATCTCACTTTTGTACCTTCTCTCGTGCAAATGATTGTTGGGAACACATCATATCTTTGTACAAGGGGAGCTCAAGCATACAATGGTCCAACTTTGAGGTGGTTCTTGATGAGGCCGATGAGTTCATGATGATTGAAGATGAGGATCCTTGCGACCTCTACCAAAAGTTGACAACTCTTGCGGTCACTCTCCAAGATCATGGGAGCAAGGATGGAAATGACAATCAGATCAAGTGCAAGTTTCTCAAGGCCATCATGCCCTTCAACAAGGCCATGTCCTTTGTGATAAGTCAAAGGACGGATTTCCACACCTTGCCTTCAAGTAAAGTGTTGGATGAGTTTATTCCCAAGGACATCATGAACAAGACCGCCGACAATGCTCTAGCTAATGCTCGGTCAAAGAAGGGCTCGCCCAACCTTGCCTTGAAGGCCAATGCTATTCCAAAAGAAGAGGAAGAGGAGAGAGAAGAGTGTTGCACCGAAGACACCACATATGCTTACCACGAGCACATGGCTCTTGCGTCAAGGCAATCTTGGGGCAACAAGAGAAACTCAAGGCCTAACTTCTCCAAGAACAACCCAAGTGCCTCAAAGAGCAAGCAACGTGTGAGAACTTGCTACAATTATGGCAATGTGAGTCACTTTGTGGTGGATTGCCCCTATGAGAAGAGGGAAGACAATGGTGGCAAGCTTATCCACAAGGACAAGGCCAAATCTTTCCCAAACAAGAACAACTTCGCCAAGAGAGTGCCTCAAAAAGGATTGTTGGCACACGAAGAGTACCCCTCCGATGATTATGATGAAGATACAAGTGGTGAAGGAATGGCAAAGACCACCATAGACATTGCCACCTCTTCCCCAACCAAGGTGTCTATCTTCGATGCCCCCAACGAGAACTTCATTGCCAAGTACCTCATGGCCAAAGGTACAAACAAGGTAACCTCCAACATCAACACTTCCATCACTACTCCTCCTTCGGTGTTGGATTGTGTGGATAATCATGTGGAGGTTCATAAGTCTCCAATGTATCAATAATTTATGAACTATTCATGCCATGTTTACAACAAATTTATATGGTTTTGGTATGCTTTGCATGGAACTAACCCGGCCTGACGCTGTTTTCAGCAAAACTACCGTGGTGTTGTTTTTTGTCAAGAAATGAAAGTTCTCCAAATGAGCTGAAATTTTTGACGTTTTTTTGGAACAAAAGAGACCCCCGAAGCTTCCTTGCCCGTGCCCCGGTGGGTTGTGCTCACCTCGAGGCCCGAAACCAACTGTAACATCCCAAATTTTCAATTTGGAATGTTATACATTAGATCATCATTGCATATCATATTTTATTGCATTTTGGCTTGATCCTAGAAATTCTACGCAACTCAAGGACCTACGGAGAGAGCTGGGGATTTCGTTATTTTCATATTTGAGTTTTTTCTCGAATTTTGAAAAGAGGATCATTTGATTTTATTATTTTATCTTTGAATATTTCTTTTATAAAAATAAAAGAGAGAGGATAAAATGACTTCCTCAAAATAAAGAAATATTGGAGATTTAATATTAAAATCAAATAAGATTTTTATTCGGAGTTTTATTGCTATTTTATTTGAATTAGGAAAAATACGCGTTTCTGAAAATTGCATTTTAGGCCCAAATAAATGTTCACTTTGTCCGTCATATTTTTAGAGGACGGGGAAAATTATTTCAGGATTTTCGGAGTCCGTTTAGTATTTCTTTTGTTTGTTTTTCGTCACGGAATAATTAAAAAAACCAACCAACCTACGAGCCGTACCCGAGCCGGATTCCTCCGCCCGGGGGCTTTAAAAGTCGGAGCCCGAGCCGCCCGAGGCCCAGCCGCCGCCACTAGCCTACCTGTGCCCCAAACCCTAGCCATCATCGCGTTCCGCCGCCACCGCCGCACCGCCCCGCCACCCACCGCCGCCCGACCCCGCCGGAGCCACCCACCGCCGCCTCCGTCTCACCGACCCGCCGGAGGTAGCCGCCGATGCCTCAGTTTTTGTGAGAAAACCGATCGGTTTTTCAAAACCCTGGATCCCGTTTTTTTATGTTTAGATTAGTTTTTTTCGGTTTAGTTATTTAGCGGACGTTCGTCCGGACGTTCGTTTTAACGAAAGGTTTTCGCCGTTAGCCGCAGATAGCGAACGTTCGTTCGTTAGCGTGTTCGTCAGTTTTTCTTTTTCTCGGATTTTTCGCGATTATTTTCGATCGAGATTTCTGATCCGATTTTCGTTTTAGTTTATCTTTTCGCTCATTTATCGGAATCAGGCGATTCATGCGCCTAGAGTTTCGTCTCGAAGCCCTCTTTCTGTTTAACCAACCTAAAAAAGTTTTTGCTACTGTAAAATTTGACTTTAGTCCAGGTTAGTAAAAGAGTCTTGTTTCTTTCGCATATTGAGTTTCGTTGCTTCGTTTGATTTGATTCTTTTTGCAAACCAGAGTTCTTAAGTTGAACTTTCTTGTTAGATCTTCTTATTTGAGTTTTACCCGTGCCCTTGCTTGATTGCTTATTGTATGCTTGTTTGATTGCGATAGAGTACCCGGAGTGTGAAGCGTGCTACTACGATCTCTAGGTTTCACGGATCATGAGCAAGGCAAGTAACACTTTGGTCATACCTCTTTACTACCCTGTTTTTATTGCATTAGATCAACCCTCAAACAATTGCATGGTTAGGATCTGAATAAATTGTGAGTTGGGAAGTAGATGAGGTAGAACCTTTTCACCTGTTTTATTATCAAACCCTGGGAGTTACTTCTACGTTGGTTATATTGCTATGCTATGCTATGCTAGTAGACGTGGTTTGGGTTTGAGTGTATCCATGACAGATGTGAGTTGTTAATTAATGGTTAATTTAAAGTGGCAACTTTAATACACATATGGGTGGATTGAGGCACCTGGGGAACCCAGTGATTGCCTGTATTTTTGGAAATCCCGGGGTACCGTGTGATTTTCCTATGGACTACCACCCAGGCTTAAAGGGATCATAAGATTATTCATGCTGGAAACTTCCGTGTGAAACCACATGCCATTATGGGCTCTAGCATAGTTGAGTAAGTTGTGAGAAACCTTTCCATGATGGGCTAGCATATGTAGGGGATTGTAGGTGTACCGGCCTATCTATCGGTTAAGGGGACCTCTTCGGAAAGACTGTGTAGCGACCCGACCTCAAACGGTCAAGTCTCTATGCTTCAGTGTCATCCCTGGATCGCTAATGCTGACACACACAGTACTCGAGGATTTATAACAGAGTAGCAATCACACACTTATTACAGCGAATGTCTCAAAAGAGAACTTATTACAATAAATGTGGCTTAAGGCCATCTAATACGATAACAACGGAAGGCTTGGAAGATAAAGTGAGTCCATCAACTCCAACGGCATAGCTGAGCTGCACGACAACAACCTAACGAACCTTACTCCTCGTCTGAAAAGTCTGCAACATAATACATTGCAGCCCGAAAATGGGTGAGCATATGGAATATGCTGGCAATATAACACAGTAGAGCAAGAACATAATAATGCTATCACTACATGCATATTTGGCTGGTGGAAAGCTCTACGGTTATAGTTTTTGCGAAAAGCCAATTTTTCCCTACAACAAAGGAATATATTTTAATTTAACTATCATGGTAGTTGAAACATCATTGAGAAGGTTCCTCCAACTCAATCCCAATTAAAGTAATTATCAACCCAACATTATTAATTTAGAGTGATGAGATACTTAAGATACTCCAAGTACTAGATACTCAAGATTGTCCATAACCGAGGACACGGCTAACCATGATTAGTTTATACACTCCGCAGAGGTTTGCACACTTTTCCCTACAAGACTCGATCGCCTCCGCTGAATTTCTCGCACTACATGGTGTTTGAGAAACGGATGACCGAGACACAGTCTTTCAGAAACATTAACTCTCTGCTCCGGGCAGACCGTACCAAACCTATAACCCTCTACATGCTGATCCACCTCTTCAAGAGCTTCACGTAACTTACTCAACTATGCTAGAGCCCATAATAGCTTGTGGCTGCACACAGAAGTTTTTAGCATGAAAATGTGTCCGTTCCCTTTGAGCCTGGGTGGCGGTCCATAGGAAGATCACACGGAACCCCGGGATTTCCAAAAATAGATGCAACACTAGATTCTCTAGGTTCCTCAATCCACCCAGATGTGTGTTGAAGTTTCCACCTTAAGTTGAACCATTAATTAACAATCTCACATCTGTCATGGATTTCTCTCACCCAAACCACGTCTACGAGCATAGCATAGCAATATAAGCAATACGTAGAAGTAACTCCCAAAGGTTTTAAATGTAACAGGCCAATAGGTTCTACCTCATCAACTACTTCCCAACCCACATGTTAAACACAACCTAACCATGCAATGTTTGAGGATTGGAACTAATGCATAAAAACTGGGTGATAAAGGGGTATGATCAAAGTGTTACTTGCCTTGCTGATGATCCGCAAAACCTAGGGAATCGTAGTAGCACGCTTCGCACTCCGGGTGTTCTATCGCAAACAAAAAAAGCATATCTAAGCAATCAAGCAAAGAAACACGGGTAAATCTCAAATAATAAGATCTAAACAGAAAGTTCAACTTAAGAACTCTGGTTTACAAAAAGAATCAAAACAAACGGAGCAACGAAACTCAAACGGCAAAAGAAACAAGATTTGTTTACTAATTTGAACTAAAGTCAAATTTTACAGTACCAAAATCTTGTTCAAGTTGATTAAACAGAAAGCGGGTCTCGAGAGGAAGATCTAAGCGCTTGAATGGCCCGATTCCGATAAACGAACGAAAAGATAAACTGAAACGAAAATCGGATCACTAATCGCGATAAAAAATAATCGCGAAAAATCCGAGAAAAAGAAAACTGACGAACAGGCTAACGAACGAGTGTTCGTTATCTGTAACTATCGAGCGGAAACTGTTTGTTAAAATGAATGTACGGACGAACGTCCGCAAAATAGCTAAACCGAGAAAAACTGGCGAACCGATCTAGAAAAAACGGACTAGGTTTTAAAAAAAAACTAATCGATTTTCTAAAAAAACCCGGCGGCGGCAACGGCGTGTTACCTCCGGCGAGGCGGCGGGGCGGCGGGCTGCGGAGGCGGGGCGACGGCGGCGGTGGCGCTGCAGCGGCGGCAGCCAGGCGTGGGAGAGGCGGCGACGGCGCGACACTGCGGTGGCGGGGCTCGGGCGGCGGGGTTGGTGGTGGTGGTGGGGGTCCGGGGTGGGGGTATTTAAAGAGGGGGGCGGCTTGGAGGAGGGGCTAGGCGGCGGGGAGGAGGAGTCCGGCTCGAACTCCGGTCCGAGGCGGCGGCGGCGGCGGGCGGTCTCCAGGTGGGAGACGGCGGCGAGGGGAAGGTGGGCCGGCTCGGCTGGGCCTTGGCCCAGTCGGGCGTTGGAACTTTTTTTTTAAATAATTCCTCCTAAACTAAAAAAATCCTAGAAAATAAAATAAAATTCTAAAAATGCCAAAACAAATTTTGACCATCTGAATAAAATATTTAGAACAAGATGAACATTTCTTGACCCTAAAATGCAACTTTGTAAAACGTGCAATTTTTCTAATGCAAATAAAATTGCGATAAAAATCCGAATAAAAATCAAATATTTGATTTTAATATTTTCCTCCAATATTTCAATTGTTTTGGAGAAGTTATATTATCTCCTCTCATATATTTTTATATGAAATATTTTTGGAGAGAAAAATAATTAAAACCAAAAATCCTCGTTTAAATATTTGATAGAAATCAAATATGAAAACCGGGAAATCCCTAACTCTCTCCGAGGGTCCTTGAGCTTCTTAGGATTTCGAGGATCGTGAAACGAAATGCGATAAAATATGATATGCAAGAATGATCTATGTATAACATTCCAAATTGAAAATTTGGGATGTTACAAACTGTGTCTCGGTCATCCATTTCTCAAACATCATGTAGTGCGAGAAATCCAACGGAGGAGATTGAGTCTTGTGGGGAAAAGTGCACAAACCTCTGCAGAGTGTACAAACTAATCATGGTTAGCCGTGTCGCCGGTTATGGACATCTTGAGTATCTAGTTCTTGGATTATCATGTCGATCTCATCACTCTTAAATATAATTTGATTGGGTTATTAATTACTTTTAATCGGGATTGAGATGGGGTTTTCCATTCTCAATTTTTTTAACAAACTTTGTAGTTAAATAAAATATATTCCTTTTCAGTAGGGAAAAATTGGCTTTTCGCAAAACCTATTAACCATACAGCCTCCACCAGCCATATGTAGTGATAGCTTTACTATGTTCATTGCTCTCTTGTGTTACATTGCCAGCATATTCCATGTGCTGACCCATTTTCGGGCTGCAACGTATTATGTTGTAGACTTTTTAGACAATCAGTAAGGTGCCTTAGGTCATGGTCTTTCACTCAGTGATGCAGTTGGAGTTGATGGGCTCACTTTATCTTCCAAGCCTTCCACTGTTATCGTTTTAGATGGCCTTAAGCCATATATATTGTAATAAGTTCTCTTTTGAGACATTCGATGTAATAAGTATGTGATTGCTACTCTGTTATAAATACGCAAGTACTGTGCGTGTCAGCATTACCGATCCAGGGATGACATTGATGCATAGAGATCAGACTGTTTGAGGTCTGGTTGCTACAAGATGGTATCAGAGTACACGCTGACTGTAGGACATGACCACTAAGCTAAAGCCCTAGATCACTACTCTCTCCTCATTTCTGACCCCTCTCCATTTTCTACTCTTTAGGATGGCGGACGCAAGGAACAAGTTTGCACAACCGGATGAAGAAGCACCTTTTGGATGACACTTGAAGGAAGTCACTAAGTACCTGAACATTGGAATACCAAGCTTCACCGGGACTTACAACGCCACTTTACCTGAAGAGGAGCGCTGGACGATTCAAGTTCAAGTTCCAGGAAGGACATTTATGCCAGTCACTAAGCCCATAGAGTTTTCCTTTGATGCACCAACCTGGAGTCTAGGAAAGAGTATGGCAGCCCACATCACCATGGGACGCATTGGAGAAGTTTACCATAAGGAGCTTAAGGATACTATCTACCAGATTTGTGGGCGCCGAGATGAGCACTGGGAGATGATCAGCACCAAGAAGGATAGATCCATTGCAGCTTTCATCCAGGAGTTAAACCAACATATCCGCCGCTAGGAGAATCAGATGTGCGCAGACATGATAGATTTGAAGAAGGCAATGACAAGGATCACAGAGCTGGAGGAAGAACTCAAGGCTACTCGCGAAGATTATGAGGAGGAAATCATCGTACTAGTGGAGAAGAATGACGACCTGACAAGGAAGCTGGGAGTATTCATGGGAGACCCCGCACCAGGAGGAGAAGACGATGAACCCAAGGAGATTCATTCTGAATACTACATCATCATCGACGACACCGACTCAGACCCCGATGATAGCGATGATGACTATGTTGATGAAGCTGGAGCAGATATCATAGAGTCTTCGACCGATCAATTTTTCTAGTCGACCACCAAAACAGTAGTAGTATTCCACCATGTATATAGCATAGTCCGAGCACTTCTGTAACGATAGTTCTAGACCGATTGTATGCTCTTGCTTGATTGATTGAGTGATATGATTGAGTTTGTCTCATCTGCATATGGGTAGTGTTTTCTCACTAGACCTCATTCTATTCTATTCTTCTTCCCTCTAAACCCTCAGATGTCTTCGAGACGTGTCCCCGGATTTACCTTTCCACCAGAGCTCACTCAGTTGATCCAGCAGCAGAATACCCTGATGCAGTTGTTAGTTCAGAACCAAGGCAACAACAACAACCCACCACCACCCCTCGAGTTGACAACTTAGCCCGTTTTGTGAGGTTGCAGGTGCCAGTGTTTTCCAGTAGCACCGAGCCAATAGGTGCAGATGATTGGCTCCGCAGGATTGGAAGGGAGTTAACCACTGCAGGATGCACATATGCCGAGAAGGTGCATTTTTCCGCACACCGATTGGATGGACCAGCAGCCTCATGGTGGGAGAATTACACTGTCACCTATCTTATAGCCACTGTTACATGGGACCAGTTCCAACAGGCCTTTCGCACTGCCCATGTATCAATAGGAGCTATGGCCATGAAGAAGCGTGATTTTCGCAACTTATGCCAAGGAGGACGCACAGTTGGTGAGTATGTTGATGACTTTAGTAAGCTAGCATGTTATGCCCCTGACGACGTCGCTACAGATGCAGCTAAGCAGGAGAAGTTCCTAGAAGGACTGAATGATGAGATGAGCATGCAATTGATGGTGGCAAATTTCAATAACTACCAGGAGTTGGTAGATAGAGCTCTCATGATTGAAGGGAAGTAACAACAGATTGATAACCGCAAGAGGAAGTATGGACAGGGGAAGTATAATTCTGGAGCTCAGTAGAGACCCCGTTTTACCCTGAACTCGGGTGGACCCATTTAGCATAACCATGGAGATCACAATCACCCTGGAGGGAGTTTGCACAACCATCGTGGCTCAAAGAACGTGAATGGTAATGGAGGAAGCAACGAATAGAACCGTTCCAACCCAGCAACGCCCGCCAAGAAAGATCTAAGCCACGTTACTTGCTACAAGTGCCAGAATACCGGACATTACACTAATGAATGTCCTGAAGTGAAGAATGGAAACGGCAATGGAAGCTCTAGGAAGAAGCCCAACCCTTTCAATAGGGGACAAGTGAACCACGTTAACATGGAGGAGATTGAAGCCCAGCCGGATGCAGTAATAGGTAAGTTTTTGGTTAAGTCATTTACTGCAGTCATTCTTTTCGATACTGGTGCATCGCATTCATACATATCAAGGGGATTTGTGGATAAGTATAAGTTTCCCACTAGAGTTCTTAAGACACCCATGCTAGTAACCTCACCCGGAGCCGAGTATATGGCAAGCATGTCACATCCCTAGTTCTGGTATGCTCAAGGCTAGCTAGTCATGTGTGCATCATGTTTAAATTTCATTTAAATTTGAAATGGGGATTTGTAAAACCCTCAGAAATCATTTCTGGAAATGACCTAGATAAAAATTGCTCCAAAAGGGTCCAAGAAAATGTTCATGTCTCTCTCTGAAAATATTGGGCAGAGGTAAAATTCAAACCAATATTTTTAGGAGCTCATAAATATTTATTTTGGCAATTTGGAATTAATCCAGTAATTATTTGCTCTGGATATATATTTGTTATATATATAATATATGTCCAAAAATGTTGTTAATTGTTGAGGAGTTTTGGAGCAATCCAACTAGTTCCTACAAAAATTGACAGAAGTAAATAAAATGATTTAGTTCTTAAAACCAAATCAAAACAAATTACAGAAATGGAAAAAGAAAACAAAATAGAGTAAAGGAAAGAGGGTTACCTGGCGCTCACCTGGCGGCCTAGCAAGCCGACTGGCCCAACCGCCAATCGTCGTCCTTCTGGCGACGACAGAAGGATGAGGTGCACGTGCTCGCCGCCGCGCGCATGGGCGCCACGCCACCTCCCTGCCTGCCTGCCCTCCCCCTCGACGCCTCGGTCTCTCCGGACGATGCCACGCACCGCCCCAAGCCTCTCTCGCTCTCTCCAGTCCTCCTCCCCGCCTCTGTCGCCCTCCCCCGCGAATGCCCGAGCTCTGCCGTCGCCGCCGCACACCGTGGCCATAGCCACCGCCTCCCCCTCGCCCTCTCTCCGTGTCTGCAAGCTCCGCCGCGACTTCCCCTATGTCCTCGACGAGCCAAGCAACCGGGGACGCCCCGTGGAGCCGTCACTGCCGTCTTCTTTACCCCGGCCGCCCGAGATCGCCGGCACCGCCTCGTCGCCTCCAGAGCCTCCCCCGAGCCACTGAGCACTCCCACCGAATCGCTGTGAGCTCTACTCTGTCCCCCCTTTTCTCGAGCTCGATTGCCTCGCCTAGCTAGCTTTACTACCAGGTCGTAGCACGTCGCCGCCGGCCATGTCGCCACCGCAGCCACACCTACGGGCACCTACAACCGAGCACACCACCGAGGTCAGCACGTCTCCAGGAGATGAACGCGACCAATCCCGGCCCCTGCCGTGCCCCGTAGCTTGCTCCCGCTCGGAGCCGTGCCCCGGCCGCCGCCCCGAGCTCCGCTCCGGCAAGCTCCGGCCACCCTCCTCCTCCTACTTGCCCCACCAGATGCGCGAGGGCCCGGGCTACGCCCTAGTGGCCTTAGCCGCCGCCCCCATGGCCTAAATCGCGGATGCCGCCGCGTCCAGAGGTCGCCGCCGACGACCCTAGACGGCCTGACGTGTGGGCCGGCCTGCCAGGTGATTAGCTTAAGGCTAATCACCATTTAATTAATCCCTGACACTGACACTGGGCCCATGCGCCCTAATCCTTTAATTAGATTAGTAATAACACCTGTTAACTAACCGTGTCACTGACGTGTGGACCCCACATGTCAGGTTTGACCTGGTCAGCGCCGTTGACCTGCTGACGCAGGCATGATGTAGTGCTGACGCAGTAATTGACTTTCTGGATTTAAAATAATTCAGAAATTCCAGAAAATGTTCTAAACTTCAAACATTCATAGAAATTCAACCGTAGCTCAGATTGAAATAATTTATATATGAAAAATGATCAGAAAAATTCAATCTATCCATATGTACCATTTTCATGCATGACAAACCAACCTATACATGTTGTATATATGAAAACACACTTATGGCATATTTAAGAGCTTAATTTGGAGTTGTATTTGAACCCTTGGCTCAAATGGAGTTCAACCAAATAAATGCTAGATGCATTAACCCAAACAACATCACATATTCATGCCATGATCATGCATAATATTGTTGCATATACTTGTGTTTGATTTTCGACACCGTTCCTTCTCGATAGGTTCTGCTCCGGAGATCGATCTAGAGTACCTCTTAGAGGAGCAGTGCCCCCCTGTTGATCTACTAGGCAAGCAAATCCCCTTGTTCATTCCAATACAATCCTACTCTCTCGCTCCTGCTCTCATTTATTGCATTAGGACAACAACGATTCAACTGCTACTTTATGCTGCGGTAGTTGAACCCATTCCTCTGCATGACCTGTCATTGCCACAGTAAATAGTTAAAACCCACTAGCATGTGTAGGAGTTGATTGACCAATGTTGTGTTCCTACCATGCTTTGCCTTCTATTGCTTAGAGTATGTCAGGTCTGATTCATTGGGAATGAATTGGAGTGCAATGCTATGTTCTAATGCTGAGAGTTAAGTGTGTGAACACGATTTGGTAAAGGTAGCGGTGAGAGGCCATGTAGGAGTACATGGTGGGTTGTCTCACTGGAACCAGCCTTAAGCACTGAGTTCCGTGTATGTCGTCCAATGACTAGCTACTATCACACATTGGAATGCTTAAGTGCCCCTCTCGACTTATTAACCAACTTGATCTCTGTCCAGGAGTTGCAAATAGTTTCTGGTGTTTGTAGGTAGTGCTATTTTTCTACCGAGTGGCACCCGGCAGGGTGGACTTGGGACAGACTAGGCACACGTGGCCCGGTGTACCGAGTGGCACCCGGATGGTGGGCTCGGGAACCCTGTACACATCATTTGGGGTCGTGAGCGAAACCCCGGCCGGATCTCCTTGCGGATGGAACCCGAATAGGCGATAAACCTGGACTAGAATCTTGCGTGGTTAGTCAGGTCATGGACGTGTAACACCCTCGATGCGACTATATCTCCCACGTGTCGAGGCACGACTTAGAGGCATAATCGCATTGAAGGCATATGTCGCAAGTGAGGTAATCTTCACACAACCCATGTAATATAATAGGGGAAAAAGTTACATAGCTGGCTTACAATCGCCACTTCACACAATTACATGAATAAACATTACATCAGTCAAATACACTCAGGGTCCGACTACGGAACCAAAATAAAAGAAGAACCCAACTGCGACAAAGGTCCCCGATCGACCCCAACTGGGCTCCACTACTGATCAACTAGAACAAAGCAACACAAAGGACAAGATCTTCATCGAGCTCCTCCTGAGCTTGGTAGCGTCATCTGCACGGTCTCATCGGCACCTGCAAGCTGGTTTTGGAAGTATCTGTGAGCCACGGGGACTCAGCAATCTCGCACCCTCGCGATCAAGACTATTTAAGCTTATGGGTAAGGTAAAGGTATGAGGTGGAGCTGCAGCAAGCGACTAGCATATATGGTGGCTAACATACGCAAATGAGAGCGAGAAGAGAAGGCAAAGCACGGTCGACAAAAGTATGATCAAGAAATGATCCTGGACTACCTACGTCAAGCATAACTCCAACAACCGTGTTCACTTCCCAGACTCCGCCGGAAAGAGACCATCACGGTTACACACGCGGTTGATTCATTTTAATTAAGGTCAACTTCAGGTTTTCTACAACCGGATGTTAACAAATTCCCATCTGCCCATAACCGCGGGCACGGCTTTCGAAAGTTCAAATCCCTGTAGGGGTGTCCCAACTTAGCCCATCACAAGCTCTCACGGTCAACGAAGGAATAGACCTCCTCCCGAGACATTCCGATCAGACTCGGTATCCCGGTACTCCAAGACATCCTCGACAATGGTAAAACAAGTCCAGCAAGACCACCCGATGCGCCGACATCCCGATAGGAGCTGCACATATCTCGTTCTCAGGGCACACCGGATAAGCTAAGCGTACAGGAGCCGACGTAACCCAAGTTGCCAAGGGATGGCCCTGCACGGTGCTCTGGGTTGGACCAACACTTAGACAAGCACTGGCCCGGGGGGGTTAAAAAAAGATGACCCTTGGGCTGGCCTAACCCAAGGGAAAAAGGCTAGGTGGCAAATGGTAAAACCAAGGTTGGGCCTTGCTGGAGGAGTTTTATTCAAAGCGAACTGTCAAGGGGTTCCCATATACCCAACCGCGTAAGGGACGCAAAATCCGGGAACATAACACCGATATAACGGAAACTAGGGCAGCAAGAGTGGAACAAAACACCAGGCATAAGGCCGAGCCTTCCACCCTTTACCAAGTATATAGATGCATTAATTAAATAAGATATATAGTGATATCCCAACAAGTAAACATGTCCCAACAAGGAACAACATCTCCATGTTCCAACAAGGAACAGACTTCAATCTTCACCTGCAACTAACAACGCTATAAGAGGGGCTGAGCAAAGCGGTAACATAGCCAAACAACGGTTTGCTAGGACAATGGTGGGTTAGAGGCTGAACACGGCAATTTGGGAGGCTGACAAGCAAGTGGTAGGCATCGTAGCATTGGCATAGCAAAAGAGCGAGCAAACTAGCATAGCAAAGATAGTAGTGATTTCGAGGGTATGATCATCTTGCCTGAAATCCCGCAAGGAAGAAGAAAGAGTCCATGAAGAAGACAAACGGACGTAGACGAACGGGTCCTCACAACACGACGATATCGGAACCAACCCGAAGAAGCAATCACCGGAAAAGAAGCACACAACATAGTCAACAACCAACACATCAACATGGCATGATGCACAATCAAGTATGATGCATGTCCGGTTTACAGAGGCATGGCATGGCAAAGTGCACAAACAATCCTACAAATTAAGTGGAGCTCAATATGCAACGAGTTGCATATTGACGGAACACCATGTGATTTATTTAGTTCGATCTCGTTTATGTACCCAACACTATTAAATGTTGATTAACATGGCAAGAGGTGAAGCACAACAAAACTACCTATCTAGGCAAGTTTAAATGAGGCCGGAAGCAACGAACAACAATTCCAGAAAATCCCCATGTGCAAGTATTAGGTTTGGTCCTAATCTGTCCTAAACACAATTTTAGAGTTGTTTAACATGCAAAGTGATGCCACCATGATAAACTAGGCAAAATTCTACCCCATTTACATATAAAGTTTATTAAAATCGGAGTTACGGTTATTTAGTTATGAATAAAATCATTTTAGCATGGCATAGGAGCAAATTAGTGCAAACAACATTTTTAAACATTTTAATTGTTGTTATCATGATGCGGATGACATGAACAGTTTATGCAAGTTTTAAGAAAATGTTAACAAGAGCATATTATGAAGCATTTGTCATCGTGGCGGAAATGAAAAAAAAGGTGCCACGATAACGAAATGGAGATGATGCCGCGGCAACAATTTGATGATCCGGTAGCTCACGGGGATACCGGTGCAAAAAGGAAGTGGGTGCGAGTGTGTCATGCAAAAAGATGGGGTGCTCCCGGATTCCGGGTTCCCACATGACGACGGCAAGACAAAAGAGGGGCTCCGTGCAACGGGCAACTCGGACACGGAGCAACACACGGTTCAACTCATACATCGCAAGCATTCGTTTCACGGACGTCGTCTCAGGTTATACCTTCGAAGCGTGCCAATGGGACGGTTCTTGTTCGGTGCCAAGTAGAGGAAGTAGACGTTCTCGAGACGTTCGGCGTGGAAGTAGTCGTACACGGCGACGGTAGTTGTACACGGGTCGTCGAGGGAAGTAGTGGTACTCGGCGATGGTAGAGGAAGTAGTTTGTTCACGCGACGGTATTCGAACTTGACGGTTCCGAGCTCTTCGAGGGTCGTCGTGGTACTCGGAGTCTTCGGACCCGCCGGTCTCGTTCTTGCGACATTAGTTGAACTTGACATATCCGAGGGATCTGGGTGTCGCGGTACTTGGCGTTCTTGACAATTCCGAAGATGGCGGTAGATGTACTTGGTGCAATATGGTCTTCAGGTACTTGACGACTTCGGACGGGGCAACAAGTCATAGTCGAACTTGACGTTTCGAAGGGGTACTCGGCGGGCAATGGTCGTCGTGTGATTTGTCGGTCCATGAAGTCGTTCTCCCGCGTCTTGTCGTACACGTATCGAAGAAGAAACTTGGCGGGTCCTCGACGTCCTGGTACTTGGCGTAACCGTGCGTAGAGGTACTTGCCGATCCATGGAACTTGCGGCTTGGTCTCACCGAAAAAGGCTCTTGCGGTCTCGCACGGGGCAGCAACCTGGCAGGGGAGGTGATGGCGCTGGGCTCCACCGAAGCAGGGCGCTGACGAGGAGACGAAGAAGAGGACGGGGAGGCCGGGGATGGGGACGAAGCAGCGGCGAACAGGGTCCAGCGACGCGGCTCTGGCTGCTCGATGCCGGGCGTGGAAGGAACCGGTGCAGGGGGCGCGATGAAGGAGGGCGGCGGCCCTGGCAGGTCGGCTCGCCGGCGCGGGCGCCATGGCCAGAGACGGGGAGGCAGCGGCGAGTTCTTGCGGCGTCCATGGCGAGGCAAGGCAGGTAGGGAGACGACGCGGCGCTCTTGGGGTCCCCTGCCCGCGAGCACAGGGGTGCGCGGGGCTGGTCCTCGAGCAGGACGCCGGCGAGGAGGAAGGGCGCGAGGGAGATGGAGGAAAAGGCAAGGCGGCGCGACGACGAAGGCCATGGCTCCGGCGGAGCTGCTCACTGGTGGTGGCTGCGGGGCGCCGGCGGCGGGGCTCCATGGCCGCCTGAGGAGGAAAGGGGGCGACGCAGGTTGGGGAGTTTCTCTCCCTGGCGAAGCGGCGCATGGGAGAGGATGAGGGTGAGAGCGAGGCTGCGAGGGAGAGAAAGGGATCGAGGGAGAGATGGGGATCGGGCGAGAGGATCTGGCGGCGTGAGGAGGGAACGAGGAGGAGAAGGATCGAGAGGGGAGGGAGGACTGCGACTGGGCCTCGCTAGCCTAGGGTTAGGAATGGGGGAGATGGGCCTTGGGCCGGCCGGCCTGAGGCTGCAGCTGGGCTGGCTCCTCTCTCCTCCCTTCTCTTATTTTTCTTTAGCAGAAAACGATTAAAGAGAAAGAAAAAGAAAGAGGGGGTTAGGGGAAGAAGTTGGACACGCGGATAATTTCCCCGGACTCACAAAAATGCACTTGGTCCAAGAAAATTAGAAGTGGCATGATCAAAAGATATAAATTCAAACTCATTTGAATTTAATTCAAATGGGTTTGAACTAGGGCTTGGTTAAAGAAGTGTCCAAAAATGTTGAGAAATTAGGTGGAGCTCCGGAAAATGATGAAAGGACATGTGACAAAGTTAGAGGCCAAGAGAAGAAATAATAAAAGGCATTGGGATTTTTGCAAGTGTGTTCTGGTTAATTCCAAAAGAATGGAATATTTATTATAGCTCCCTAATATTGGGAGGATATATTATAAATAGAAGTCATCCTTCCCTCGATTTAAATGGATCAAAGATCCATGCCATTTATTTAGTTGAGTTGCAAAAGATTTATGTGATGAAGGCATGATGACATGATGCAATGCAAAAATAAAAGGAGCAAGCAAAGAAGAAACACACAGAGAAACCCGGGAACCCTAGAAGGCAACTGAGGCTCCGGTCTTGGGGCGTTACAACACTCCACCACTACGAGAGGATCTCGTCCCGAGATCTAGAATGGCACCGGAGGGAAACTGAAGAGAAAGAGAAGAGGTAAAACTAAGTTGCTCCTTTGACAAACGAGTGAAACCACGAACCTTGAAAAGGTTGAGCCATTTCGAGAAAAGAATACAATGGGGATGAACAAAATTGAAAACACACCGATAGAAAAGAGGAAGAAAGAACATTGCGAAAACCATGAGGTTGAAGGGCAAGATATATATTGAAACCACTCCGGTTAAGACAAGATAGAGAAGGAATAAGACTTATATAATTTGGACAGCACTCCGGTTGAGAAGGGATGCAAAAATTGATAAGATGAGAAAGCTCGAAAGAAAACACGACACTCCGGTTGAATGGATAAGCAAAGAAAAGAATACTATCATGACAAACCAAGAAGATGGGTTGAAGAGAGCAACATCACAAGCCTCCGGAACGAAGGGAAACAAGATCTTGAGAGAGCACGGTTACAACAAATGCTAGAACAGAGTTGTTGGAAAAACCAACAACGAAAGAATAAGCTTGTAGTGGGCTTATAGAAAAACATCTCGAAACTAGAGGTGATAACCTGCCACTCACGGGAAAAGAATTGTATTGATATGAACAAGTAGACGAGAAACTATATCACCGGGAGGATATATGAAGAACTTGGATCATCTACGAGCACAATTATCGCAACAATCCTTAGGGAAGGATTTAGGTGAAGTATAACCCAAGATAAATCCATGACGAGATTGATGGAATTAAAATATCTCATTCTTGACAACATGTGAATCATGAAAAATGAACTCAAATTATCAAGAATGACACAATACCACCTCCAATGATACGGAAGAAAGAATAATTGCACTCCGGATTACGATATGAAGAAAGCTTGAGTTCCTCTGAAAAGAATCTCAAAGAACACTTCAAGAAGGAATTAAATCTTTGATGAACCGACAAGTAGAACCTTGAAGAAGAACTTTGGTAACAAAAGGATGATCAAAACAAAAGGAAAGAGAAGTTGAAACTACAAGGTGAAACCTTGTAATGATTTAGATGGATCTCCGTGAAGATGTAATTGTGAAAGCTTGGAACTCTTGGGAAAGAAAAGATAAAGCATCTCGAACCAAGAATGTGATATGATGCACCTCCGGAATAAGGAATTAAATCACTTGGATGAACAAGAATAAGAATTACATTATGCTTATCCTTCACCAATTCAAATTGATGACAACCAATGGAATTGGCATACTACTTATTCTCGTAGAAAGGATTAAGATAGATAATGCGCAAACTTGAAGAGGCCTTCGATGATCCACCGGTAGGATTTGAAAGAACGGAAGTATGATAATGTAAGAAGAGGAAACTTGAACAAACCACCGTAAGAGTTAAAATGAACGAAGAAAAGATAAAGAAACACCTGGAAGAATTATAAAATGAACAGAGATTGAGAGGATTTAGAAACATGAGAACGAAGAGATCACGAGCCGACTAAAGATCACTAGAACGAAGGACGGTTAAAAATAGGAGAATGATAACTGACAGCTGAGAATGAATAAACCTGTATTGATGGACTCCGGATAACAAATTGAGAAGACTCTTGCATTGCTCCGGATGGGTAAAAGAATTCTCACGATCAAAGCAATTATGAGAGGATTGCAACAATCTCGAATGACGAAACTTGAAGAGAATGGAGCAAGGTTGAAAGAAGAATCGTCTTCGGTCTTCCAAACAGAGAATGGCGATGAGAAATACCATCAAGACTTATTTAGACACTCCGGAAGAATCAAAATGAAGAGGTTGAGCCAACGATGAAAAAAAATTTAACTGATCTTGGAGAAAGACATTTGACTGATGATAAATCATTCTTACGTCAAACTTCGAAAAGAATTTCATTATAACTCCGGAAAATGAGAAGAGTCAGGTAAGATCCTGGGAAAAGACCTGTGGGTTAGGGCCCACTCAAAAGAAACCCCGTTGAAATGATTTAAAAGGGAGGTTGCACCGGTTGAATAAAAAAAGGCTTGAATGAGATAAGAACCTCGAAATAGGTTGAACGGATTAAGAGTGGAAACACAAATCTTCTGAGATATCTTCAGCACTCCGGAACAAATGAATAGCGAGAAGTGAATTATTATGAGGAGCAGCGGTAAGAGAAGGTACTTGAAATGAGGAAAAATGATATGATCAACACCAAAACTAGAATTAAATCCATCGGAGAAGAAAAGAATTAAGAATGACGAACTTGAAGCTCCGTTAGAATCTTCATGAGAACCACCGGGTAAGAACATTAAGGGAAAAGAATGGAGAGACTTCACAAGAATAAAAGGATACTTGATTAAGGAATCTGAATCCTTGAAGAAAAGGGTGGGTGGGCGGGAAAAACAAAGGCAACTTGGAGATGGATGAAACAAACACCATTGAGAAGAAACTGATATTTGATGTTGCGGATGTTGAAATGATCGGATCCACTTGAAGAGAAAACACGCCGGTTGAAAAGGATTGACAACACAATCTCGATGATCAAGAGGGATTAGTATTCACATCGGAGTATGAGAACACCACTTGGGAAAGGTATGGAATCAACATTTGACTTTGAAGCAACTCGAATACCACAACTCAGAACAAAACAAAGGATTGGCTTGCAAAATAAGCCGGAACAAACATATGATAGAGATTTCGTCTGAAGTTTTCATGGTGGGACCTACACGGGCTCGATCGTACAACACCATCATGTACAAGGCAGTGCACATGACATACGAAGCGTCCCCGAGTCAGCATAGCCAAGGACTCTTTAAGACACAACGAGACCACTGTAAAATCGACCGTGAATAGGCGAACCACTAGACGTCGAACCCCAATTTCATATCATACATCTGTCAGAAAAGATATCCTAAGAGCTACTTGAATTCCCACCTATGAAACTCCCGAAATTTTCCGGTTATGCAATCAGGTGTTGGGGATACAGGGGAAGCATAATATCTCACCCAAACTAGCAATACCTACATCCAGCTGTATCCATCCTTCAACACATAACCAAGAAACCTTCGGAAACCAACTATCTCAACCTTCGAAAAGCATCCGTTATACAAGTTATGGCGATACTCCCGAACTCCCGCCCCAGTACTGGGTGGCGTCGAGGTTATCTCATCAACGAACTGCATAAAAGAGATTTTCGATGTCGCGCACATATCTCAAGTATACCAGAATTTGCACGATAAAATTATGATGACAACACCTCAGAGCTCAACTCCCCGGGACACTTCCACTAAACCCCTGACAGGAGGCACCAAGACAGTGTTCTCATCATAAGCCATCAGAACAAAACCAAGATACTCGCGTGATCCTAAATTTTTTTAGTGAAATTTGGGAAGAGAAGAGTCAAAACTCTACGTCAGGATGCCTTACCAGAGCGATGAGGAGACTGGGAGTAAAAAGAATTCCTAAACTCTCCGATATATAATTCCTAATGACTCAAAACATTTTTTTCTAGACACAACTCGGCCGCTAAAAACGATCAATCAGTGGGGGCTCCTAAGGTCGGGGAAGGCTCTGATACCAACTTGTAACACCCTCGATGCGACTATATCTCCCATGTGTCGAGGCACGACTTAGAGGCATAATCGCATTGAAGGCATATGTCGCAAGTGAGGTAATCTTCACACAACCCATGTAATATAATAGGGGAAAAAGTTACATAGCTGGCTTACAATCGCCACTTCACACAATTACATGAATAAACATTACATCAATCAAATACACTCAGGGTCCGACTACGGAACCAAAATAAAAGAAGAACCCCAACTGCGACAAAGGTCCCCGATCGACCCCAACTGGGCTCCACTACTGATCAACTAGAACAAAGCAACACAAAGGACAAGATCTTCATCGAGCTCCTCCTGAGCTTGGTAGCGTCATCTGCACGGTCTCATCGGCACCTGCAAGCTGGTTTTGGAAGTATCTGTGAGCCACGGGGACTCAGCAATCTCGCACCCTCGCGATCAAGACTATTTAAGATTATGGGTAAGGTAAAGGTATGAGGTGGAGCTGCAGCAAGCGACTAGCATATATGGTGGCTAACATACGCAAATGAGAGCGAGAAGAGAAGGCAAAGCACGGTCGATAAAAGTATGATCAAGAAGTGATCCTGGACTACCTACGTCAAGCATAACTCCAACAACCGTGTTCACTTCCCAGACTCCGCCGGAAAGAGACCATCATGGTGACACACGCGGTTGATTCATTTTAATTAAGGTCAACTTCAGGTTTTCTACAATCGGACGTTAACAAATTCCCATCTGCCCATAACCGTGGGCACGGCTTTCGAAAGTTCAAATCCCTGTAGGGGTGTCCCAACTTAGCCCATCACAAGCTCTCACGGTCAACGAAGGAATAGACCTCCTCCCGAGACATTCCGATCAGACTCGGTATCCTGGTACTCCAAGACATCCTCGACAATGGTAAAACAAGTCCAGCAAGACCACCTGATGCGCCGACATCCTGATAGGAGCTGCACATATCTCGTTCTCAGGGCACACCGGATAAGCTAAGCGTACAGGAGCCTACGTAACCCAAGTTGCCAAGGGATGGCCCTGCACGGTGCTCTGGGTTGGACCAACACTTAGACAAGCACTGACCCGAGGGGGTTAAAAAAAGATGACCCTTGGGCTGGCCTAACCCAAGGGAAAAAGGCTAGGTGGCAAATGGTAAAACCAAGGTTGGGCCTTCCTAGAGGAGTTTTATTCAAAGCGAACTGTCAAGGGGTTCCCATATACCCAACCGCGTAAGGGACGCAAAATCCGGGAACATAACACCGATATAACGGAAACTAGGGCGGCAAGAGTGGAACAAAACACCAGGCATAAGGCCGAGCCTTCCACCCTTTACCAAGTATGTAGATGCATTAATTAAATAAGATATATAGTGATATCCCAACAAGTAAACATGTCCCAACAAGGAACAACATCTCCATGTTCCAACAAGGAACAGACTTCAATCTTCACCTGCAACTAACAACGCTATAAGAGGGGCTGAGCAAAGCGGTAACATAGCCAAACAACGGTTTGCTAGGACAATGGTGGGTTAGAGGCTGAACACGGCAATTTGGGAGGCTGACAAGCAAGTGGTAGGCATCGTAGCATTGGCATAGCAAAAGAGCGAGCAAACTAGCATAGCAAAGATAGTAGTGATTTCGAGGGTATGATCATCTTGCCTGAAATCCCGCAAGGAAGAAGAAAGAGTCCATGAAGAAGACAAACGGACGTAGACGAACGGGTCCTCACAACACGACGATATCGGAACCAACCCGAAGAAGCAATCACCGGAAAAGAAGCACACAACATAGTCAACAACCAACACATCAACATGGCATGATGCACAATCAAGTATGATGCATGTCCGGTTTACAGAGGCATGGCATGGCAAAGTGCACAAACAATCCTACAAATTAAGTGGAGCTCAATATGCAACGAGTTGCATATTGACGGAACACCACGTGATTTATTTAGTTCGATCTCGTTTATGTACCCAACAATATTAAATGTTGATTAACATGGCAAGAGGTGAAGCACAACAAAACTACCTATCTAGGCAAGTTTAAATGAGGCCGGAAGCAACGAACAACAATTCCGGAAAATCCCCATGTGCAAATATTAGGTTTGGTCCTGATCTGTCCTAAACACAATTTTAGAGTTGTTTAACATGCAAAGTGATGCCACCATGATAAACTAGGCAAAATTCTACCCCATTTACATATAAAGTTTATTAAAATCGGAGTTACGGTTATTTAGTTATGAATAAAATCATTTTAGCATGGCATAGGAGCAAATTAGTGCAAACAACATTTTTAAACATTTTAATTGTTGTTATCATGATGCGGATGACATGAACAGTTTATGCAAGTTTTAAGAAAATGTTAACAAGAGCATATTATGAAGCATTTGTCATCGTGGCGGAAATGAAAAAAAAGGTGCCACGATAACGAAATGGAGATGATGCCACGGCAACAATTTGATGATCCGGTAGCTCACGGGGATACCGGTGCAAAAAGGAAGTGGGTGCGAGTGTGTCATGCAAAAAGATGGGGTGCTCCCGGATTCTGGGTTCCCACATGACGACGGCAAGACAAAAGAGGGGCTCCGTGCAACGGGCAACTCGGACACGGAGCAACACACGGTTCAACTCATACATCGCAAGCATTCGTTTCACGGACGTCGTCTCAGGTTATACCTTCGAAGCGTGCCAATGGGACGGTTCTCGTTCGGTGCCAAGTAGAGGAAGTAGACGTTCTCGAGACGTTCGCCGTGGAAGTAGTCGTACACGGCGACGGTAGTTGTACACGGGTCGTCGAGGGAAGTAGTGGTACTCGGCGATGGTAGAGGAAGTAGTTTGCTCATGCGACGGTATTCGAACTTGATGGTTCCGAGCTCTTCGAGGGTCGTCGTGGTACTCGGGGTCTTCGGACCCGCCGGTCTCGTTCTTGCGACATTAGTTGAACTTGACATATCCGAGGGATCTGGGTGTCGCGGTACTTGGCGTTCTTGACAATTCCGAAGATGGCGGTAGATGTACTTGGTGCAATATGGTCTTCGGGTACTTGACGACTTCGGACGGGGCAACAAGTCATAGTCGAACTTGACGTTTCGAAGGGGTACTCGGCGGGCAATGGTCGTCGTGTGATTTGTCGGTCCATGAAGTCGTTCTCCCGCGTCTTGTCGTACATGTATCGAAGAAGAAACTTGGCGGGTCCTCGACGTCCTGGTACTTGGCGTAACCGTGCGTAGAGGTACTTGCCGATCCGTGGAACTTGCGGCTTGGTCTCACCGAAAAAAGGCTCTTGGCGGTCTCGCACGGGGCAGCAACCTGGCAGGGGAGGTGATGGCGCTGGGCTCCAGCGAAGCAGGGCGCTGACAAGGAGACGAAGCAGAGGACGGGGAGGCCGGGGATGGGGACGAAGCAGCGGCGAACAGGGTCCGGTGACGCGGCTCTGGCTGCTCGATGCCGGGCGTGGAAGGAACCGGTGCAGGGGGCGCGATGAAGGAGGGCGGTGGCCCTGGCAGGTCGGGTCGCCGGCGCGGGTGCCATGGCCGGAGACGGGGAGGCAGCGGCGAGTTCTTGCGGCGTCCATGGCGGGGCAAGGCAGGTAGGGAGATGACGCGACGCTCTTGGGGTCCCCTGCCCATGAGCACAGGGGTGCGCGGGGCTGGTCCTCGAGCAGGACGCCGGCGAGGAGGAAGGGCGCGAGGGAGATGGAGGAAAAGGCAAGGCGGCGCGACGATGAAGGCCATGGCTCCGGCGGAGCTGCTGACTGGTGGTGGCTGCGGGGCGCCGGCGGCGGGGCTCCATGGCCGCCTGAGGAGGAAAGGGGGCGACGTAGGTTGGGGAGTTTCTCTCCCTGGCGAAGCGGCGCAGGGGAGAGGATGAGGGTGAGAGCGAGGCTGCGAGGGAGAGAAAGGGATCGAGGGAGAGATGGGGATCGGGCGAGAGGATCTGGCAGCGTGAGGAGGGAACGTGTATATGGTGATAAGTGGTGAGATCGTGTGTGAAGAAGTACACCCCTGCAGGGTTATCATGATCTATTCGAATAGCCGTGTCCTCGGATATGGACTTCTTGGATGCTTACGTGGTACATAGACAACTTTAAGTGGATACTCTAAAATGCTCAAGACAAGTGTGAGTGCTATGGATGGCCTTCTCATAAGGAGACGAGGATGAAACCATAGTAGTGTATTGATGTGGTGATTAGTGGACTCGTGTGCGCTGCCTCATCTCAAAGAAGTTTCTCGTTCTCGTAGAACAGGATAGCCAGTGAGTCAAAGCTGGCTTGCTGCAACTAAACCCCACATTACCTTCTTGATACAAATGCATGTATGATAGGATCTGATGTAAGACTTGCTGAGTACCTTTGTACTCACGTTTGCTTTATTTATCTTTTGCAGGTGAGACATCTGTCTCACTGGTAGCACCGCTTGGACTTCGACGAGTAGCTTGTTACCTTAGCTACGATCTTGTACCCTTGGGAGGGACTTGTAGATAGTCAGGCTTCCCAGCCTTTTTCTTTTGTAGTTGTCTGTACTCAGACATGTAATGCTTCTGTTGCTTGTATGCTCTGAATGATGGATCATGTGACCCCTGTTTGTATTTAATGCTATGTGGCTCTTCTAGGCCTTTATCTATATGAGTTTGCGTTATGTTGTGATGCCATGTTGTACATCACATACTTTCATGTTACGCGTACGTGTGACGTGTAATGCTATGTGTGGGATCCGACAATCTAGTTGTTTATCCTTGGCAACCTCTCTTATGGGGAAATGTAGTCTAGTGCTTCCTTGAGCCATAGTAGTCTGCTACAACCCGGTTCACCAGAGTCCTGCTAGCCCAGCACTACTGCTCAGGACACTTGACTGGCCGGCATGTGTTTCACTTTGTTCCTGTGTCTGTTCCTTCGGGGAAATGTCACGCGGTGACATCCGGAGTCCTGCCTAGCCTGCTACAGCCCGGGTTCCCCGGAGTCCTGTTAGCCAAGTGCTACAACCCGGATTCACACGCTGCTGACCGACATGCTCGATGTGAATCATGTATGCCTGTCCCCATAGGTTGGTGCCGCTTTGGGTTCATGACTAGCCATGTCGGCCCGGGTTCTCTGCCATATGGATGCCAGCGACACAATCATATACGTGAGCCAAAAGGCGCAAACGGTCCCGGGCCAGGGTAAGGGGACACCCGTGGGGATATCGTGCGTGAGGCCGTAAAGTGATATGAGGTGTTACCGGCTAGATTGATGTGACTTGGAATCAGGGTCCTGACAACCTTGGTATTAGAGCCTGACTGCCTGTAGGATTACCAAGCCAACCTGGTCGAAGTTGGGTCTAGAAATTCTTTAGCTATATAGGGAAATTGATTGTGGAAGGGAACGTAAGGCTCTTTTTACTCCTTATACCTCATGCCCTTCTGATCTGAGTCATCCTATCCTTCCTACGATGTTAAGGAACTAGGCTTTCTCTTCCGTCTATCAGGATCACGTGTTACTACTCCGTAGTCTAAGGTTTGGTTGCTCTGAGTCTTATCCCAGTTTGAGTACCTCCGGTGTAGCCTATTTAGCAATATCTCAGAACCTTGAGTGATGATGTTGAGTATGGTGCTACCCCGTCTTTTGCAGAATGTCTCATTTCGAGCATTTTACTGCCGTTATGCTGCCGGAATTGTCCCAGGAGTTCAAGAGATAGTATTTTCCTCGTACTATATTCTACATCCTTATGATGATGCTGAATCCACCTTGTTTCCTTGGTTGGTTCTTCAGGATGTCGTTAGTTAACCGAAGTTTTGTTGCTCATAGCCGGAACCACGGAGATGGTAGGGATGAGGATCCTCCCGACCAGCCTTCGTTGGCAGAGTTCATGTTAGAGATGGAGAAGAACAAGCGAGAGTCTAACCGCTTGTTAGCATGTATTGAGGAGAACACCTCCCATCAGCACAAAGAGTTAACGCCATCTATGATTTCATTGGTCTGAAACCACCTACTTTCCATCATTCCATTGAACCACTCGATGCAGATGACTGGCTCCGTAGTATCACACACAAGCTGCGTTCTGTGAACGTAGCTGAAAGTGACAAGGTCACCTATGCTGCATATCACCTGGAAGGTCCTGCTAGTATTTGGTGGCAGGACTATGAGGCTATGCTTCCAGCTGGCCAGATAACCACCTGGAGAGATTTCACCGAGGCTTTTCACGAGCATCACATTCCTCAGGCTCTCATTGACCGCAAGAGAGAAGAGTTATGTAGTTTCACCCAGAGTAAGATGGCTGTTGATGCTTACAATAGGGAGTTTGAGAACCTTGCCCGCTATGCTACAGAAGAAGTGTCCACAGACGCCAAGAAGCAGGCTAGGTTCCCGAAGGGTCTCAACCCCAAGTTGCGTCGTGATCTCCACTTGCATCATTACAATACATTCCAGGCTCTTGTGAACAAGGCCATTAATGCAGAGACAGCTCAACTCACATACGAGGAGTCTCGTAAGCACACCCGTGATTTTAAGTTCTTCCTATGGTTCTAGTTCTCAGAAGCGCCGGATTTGGGTTCCGAACTCCGCTCTTCCACCTGATTATACAACGAGGCCTTCTTATGTGGCGCCTCACCCAGCTCAACCGTATGCTCCACCCAGGCCTATTGGTAGACCGCTTATCAATGCGGGTCCACGTCCTACTTCAGGGACTTGCTTCACATGCGGAGAGCCAGGACACTATGTACGTGACTGCTCTCAAACCAATTATGCTCCACCCCAGCCTGAGAAGTCTGTTGGCTGTGGTAAGCCGTCATGCAAGCTGAACAGTGTCAAGTCAACTCCGACTGAACGTGGATGTGTGCATCATGTCTCAGCTAAAGACTCTCATGATGATCCGGATGTCGTTCTTGGTACACTCCTTGTCAACTGTCATCCCGCTTCGGTTCTGTTCAATACCGGAGCATATCACTCCTTCATCTCTAAAGGCTATGCTCGTTTGCACGACATGTCATTTTGTGAAATGCCAACTCCACTTGAAATCCAAACTCCAGGGTCTAGATGGCAAACTACCAGAATAAGCCATGGTAATGAAATCCTTGTTGACAGACTTGTATTCCTTGCGTCACTTATAGCCCTCAAGTCTACGGATATTAACATCATCTTGGGTATGGACTGGATGAAAGCTCATTATGCCAAGATTGATTGTTACACTAGGTCTGTTCAGCTTACACACCCATCTGGCAAGATAGTCACTGTCTCCACTAGAGTTGCAAAGCATCAGCTCTATTCTCTTAATGCCAACCCTCTTCCTGACCTTGAAGATATCCCGGTAGTCCGTGACTTTCCGGATGTCTTTCCAGAGGAACTGCCAGGTATTCCACCTGACAGAGATGTAGAATTTGTCATAGATCTTATCCCAGGAACCGCTCCAATCTCTAGGAGACCTTACAAGATGGCACCCTTAGAACTAGCTGAGCTTAAGAAACAACTCGATGAATCCTTGCAAAAGGGTTTCATCTATCCTAGTTCTTCTCCTTGGGCTTGCCCCATCCTCTTCGTCAAGAAGAAGGATGGTACGGACCGGATGGTTGTAGATTATCGTCCTGTTAATTTGGTCACGATAAAGAACAAGTATCCGCTCCCCAGGATCAACGACCTGTATGATCAGCTCGCAGGATCCTCAGTCTTTTCCAAGATGGATTTGAGGTTAGGCTACCACCAAATCAAGATCAGAAATGGGGAAATTCCTAAGACGGCTTTTGTCACTCATTATGGTCAGTACGAGTACACCGTCATGTCCTTTGGTCTAACCAACGCTCCAGCTACTTTCTCTCGCTTGATGAACTCGATCTTCATGGAGTACTTAGATAAGTTCGTCGTGGTTTACCTCGATGATATTCTTATTTACTTGAAGAACGAGGAAGATCATGCCGAACATCTTAGACTTGTGCTAGAAAAACTCAGAGAGCACCGCCTTTATGCCAAGTTCTCCAAGTGCGAATTTTGGTTGCCAAAAGTGACCTACCTAGGCCACGTGATCTCTGGTAAGGGCATTGCTGTCAATCCCGAGAGAGTTCAGGCCGTTCCTGATTGGACTCCACCTGAAACAGTTAAGCAAGTTAGGAGTTTCCTTGGTCTAGCCAGTTATTATCGCCGCTTTGTTGAGAACTTCTCCAAAGTTGCCAAACCTCTCACGGAACTTCTCAAGAAAGATAAAAAGTTTGAGTGGTCCCCACAGTGTGAGCACAGTTTTCAGGAACTAAAAAGACGCCTGACTTCTGCTCCCATACTTGTGCCACCGGATTTCACTAAGGACTTTGTTATCTATTGTGATGCCTCACGACAGGGACTAGGTTGCATTCTTATGCAAGATCGCCATGTGATTGCCTATGCATCTTGACAGTTGCATCCACATGAGGAGAATTATCCTACACATGATCTAGAGCTTGCAGCCGTAGTCTATGCACTTAAGACCTGGCGACATTACCTTCTCGGTAAACGTTGCGAGATTTACACCAATCACCAGAGTCTCAAGTATATCTTCACCCAACCCATGGCCTGAATCGCGGACGCCGCCGCATCCAGAGGTCGCCGCCGACGACCCTAGACGGCCTGACGTGTGGGCCCGGCCTGCCAGGTGATTAGCTTAAGGCTATTCACCGTTTAATTAATCCCTCACGCTGACACTGGGCCCATGCGCCCTAATCCTTTAACTAGATTAGTAATAACCCCTGTTAACTAACCGTGTCACTGACGTGTGGACCCCACATGTCAGGTTTGACCTGGTCAGCGCCGTTGACTTGCTGACGCAGGCATGACACAGTGCTGACACAGTAGTTGACTTTCTGGATTTAAAATAATCCCGAAATTCCAGAAAATGTTCTAAACTTCAAACATTCATAGAAATTCAACCGTAGCTCAGATTGAAATAATTTATATATGAAAAATGATCAGAAAAATTCAATCTATCCATTTGTACCAGTTTCATGCATGACAAACCAACCTATACATGATGTATATATGAAAACACACTTATGGCATAATTAAGAGCTTAATTTGGAGTTGTATTTGAACCCTTGGCTCAAATGGACTTCAACCAAATAAATGCTAGATGCATAACTCAAACAACATCAGATATTCATGCCATGATCATGCATCATATTGTTGCATATACTTGTGTTTGATTTTCGACACCGTTCCTTCTCGATAGGTTCTGCTCCGGAAATCGATCCAGAGTACCTGTCAGAGGAGCAGTGCCCCCCTATTGATCTACCAGGCAAGCAAATCCCCTTGTTCATTCCGATACAATCCTACTCTCTCACTCCTGATCTCATTTATTGCATTAGGACAACAACGATTCAACTGCTACTTTATGCTGCGGTAGTTGAACCCATTCCTCTGCATGACCTGTCATTGCCACAGCAAATAGTTAAAACCCACTAGCATGTGTAGGAGTTGATTGAGCCATGTTGTGTTAGTACCATGCTTTGCCTGCTATTTCTTAGAGTATGTCAGGTCTGATTCATTGGGAATGAATTGGAGTGCAATGCTATGTTCTGATGCTGAGAGTTAAGTGTGTGAACACGATTTGGTAAAGGTAGCGGTGAGAGGCCATGTAGGAGTACATGGTGGGTTGTCTCATTGGAACCGGCCTTAAGCACCGAGTTCCGTGTATGTCGTCCAATGACTAGCTACTATCACACATTGGAATGCTTAAGTGCCCCTCTCGACTTATTAACCAACTTGATCTCTGTCCAGGAGTTGCAAATAGTTTCTGGTGTTTGTAGGTAGTGCTATTTTTCTACCGAGTGGCACCCGGTAGGGTGGACTTGGGACAGACTAGGCACACGTGGCCCGGTGTATCGAGTGGCACCCGGATGGTGGGCTCGGGAACCCTGTACACATCGTTTGGGGCCGTGAGCGAAACCCCGGCCGGATCTCCTTGCGGATGGAACCCCGAATAGGCGATAAACCTGGACTAGAGTCTTGCATGGTTAGTCAGGTCGTGGCCGACACCCTCGCCAGGCTTCTGCTTGAAGGTTGCCGAGATACATGATTTGTATATGGTGATAAGTGGTGAGAGCATGTGTGAAGAAGTACACCCCTGCAGGGTTATCATGATCTATTCGAATAGCCGTGTCCACGGATATGGACTTCTTGGATGCTTACGTGGTACATAGACAACTTTAAGTGGATACTCTAAAATGCTCAAGACAAGTGTGAGTGCTATGGATGGCCTTCTCGTAAGGAGACGAGGATGAATCTATAGTAGTGTATTGATGTGGTGATTAGTGGACTCATGTGCGCTGCCTCATCTCAAAGAAGTTTCTCGTTCTCGTAGAACAGGATACCCACTGAGTCAAAGCTGGCTTGCTGCAACTAAACCCCACATTACCTTCTTGATACAAATGCATGTATGATAGGATCTGATGTAAGACTTGCTGAGTACCTTTGTACTCACGTTTGCTTTATTTATGTTTTGCAGGTGAGACATCTGTCTCACTAGTAGTACCGCTTTTACTTCGACGAGTAGCTTGTTACCTCAGCTACGATCTTGTACCTGTCAGGACCCCGATTCCAAGTCACATCGATCTAGCCGGTAACACCTCATATCACTTTGCGGCCTCACGCATGGTATCCCACGGGTGTCGCCTTACCATGGCCCGAGACCATTTGCGCCTTTTGGCTCACGTATATGATAGTTTTGCTAGCATCCATATGACAAAGAACCCGGGCCGACATGGCTAGTCGTGAACCCAAAGCGGCACTAACCTATGGGGACATGCATACATGATTCACATCGAGCGCGTTGGTCAGCAGCGTGTGAATCCGGGCTGTAGCACTGGGCTAACAGGACTCCGGGAACCCGGGCTGTAGCAGGCTAAGAAGGACTTCGGATGTCACCGCGTGACATTTCCCCGAAGGGACAGACACAGGAACAAAGTGAAACACATGCCGGCCAGGCAAGTGTCCTGAGCAGTAGTGCTGGGCTAATAGGACTCCGGTGAACTGGGCTGTAGCGGACTACTATGGCTCATGGAAGCACTAGACTACATTTCCCCATAAGAGAGACTGCCAAGGATAAACAACTAGATTGTCGGATCCCACACATACCAAGCATTTCAATCATACACACAATATGCTCGATATGTGTAAATACAACATGGCATGACAACATAACTCTACAACTCAAGTATTTATTCATTAGGCTCCGAGGAGCGAGATATTACAAACATGGGTCTCATGACCCAACAATAATAGCATACAAGTCAAAGCACATGCGGAAGCTTAACATGTCTGAGAACGGACATCTGCAAATGAAAAAGGCTAAGAAGCCTGACTATCTACCAGATCCTACCGAGGGCACAAGATCGTAGCTGAGGTATCAAGCTAAACGTCGAAGTCCACGCGGAACTACTAGCGAGACTGAAGTCTCTCTGCAAAACATAAATTAAGCAAACGTGAGTACAAAGGTACTCAGCAAGACTTGCATCAAAACTAGCTACATATGCATCGGTATCAACAAAAGGGGGGGTGGTGGAGTTTAACTGCAGCAAGCCAGCTTTGACTCGGTGGCTATCTCAACTACGACTGCAAGCAACTCTTTTGAGGTGGCGCACATGAGTCCACATATTCACCATTTAATACACCACTATGGATCCGCTCTCGTCTCCCTACGAGAAGGCCATCCATAGCACTCACACTTATCTTGCGAGTTTTAGAGTATCCACTTTCACTTGTCTATGATCTGTTATAGGCAACCCAGAAGTCCTTTACCGCGGACACGGCTATTCGAATAGATCATTTATAACCCTGCAGGAGTGTTCTTCGTCACACATGTTTCCACCACTTAGCGTCTGCACACGACATGTGCTCGGCAGACTTCAAGCGAAAGCCAACGTGGGTGTAGACCACGACTTGACTAACCACACAAGTCTTTAGTCCAGGTTTATCGCCTATTCGGGTTCCATCCGCAAGGAAATCCGGCCGGGGTGTCCTCAACGGCCCCAAACGATGTGTACAGGGTCCTGAGACGCCAAACGGGCGACCGGCATACCGGGCCACAATGTATCTACTACATCATAGCCCACCCCTAGGGTCAGCGGTACGCACGGCTGCCAACGCATAACCTACAAACACTAGAAAGTAGTTGCAACTCCTGGACAGAGGACGAGAGGGGTCAATAAGTCGAGCGGGGTCATATTTCAGGGCCCAATGTGTGGTAGTAGCTGTTTCATGGATCACAAACACAGAACTCAGTTCCTGAGGACGGTTTCAGTGAGACAACCCACCATGTACTCCTACATGGCCTCTCACCGCTACCTTTACCAAATCGCGTTCACACACATAGCTCACACACTGTAGGACATGTTTACACACCTTCGATTCATCCCCGATGAACCAGACCTGACACGACTCTATGTAATAGCAGGCATGACAAACAAGCATGAATGAGTAGGAACATCAAGGCTCAAACAACTCCTACTCTTGCTAGTGGGTTTCATCTATTTACTGTGGCAATGACAGGTCATGCAGAGGAAAGGGGTTCAACTACCGCAACATGTAACAGTTGAATCGTTGTTGTCCTAATGCAGTAAAAGAGAGCAGGAGCGAGAGAGTGGTTTGTATCGGAATGAACTAGGGGTTTTTGCTTGCCTGGCACTTCTGAAGATAACATTGGGTCTTCATTAGTGTCAACGATCACAGCGTCGGTACATCGTCTATCGAGAGGGGACATTTACCGGCAAACAAGGAAGAACACAATCAATGCGATGCAACAATATGATGCATGATCATGACATTGCAATATGCTGTTGATTGAGCTAATGCAACTAGCAACAAGTTAAATGGAGTTGGTTTGAACACTAGGTTCAAATTCACATTCAAACTATGAATTCAAATAGTGCATTATCATGTTTTGGACTAAACAGTGAGGTTAAGTTGTTCAAACATGCATGAAAATGCCATAAACAGATTCCTTGAATTTTTCTGATAATTTTTCATATATAATTTATTTCTTTTGGAGTTACGGTTGATTTTCTCTGATTTTTAGAAGTTTTGGGCATTTTCTGGAATAAATAAATCATTTAAGATTTATTTAAATTCCAGAAAGGAATTATTGCGTCAGCATGACCTCACGGTGATGTTAGTAGGTCAACGGCTCGGTCCAGGTCAAACCTGACGTGTGGGGTCCACACGTCGGTGACACAGTTAACTAACAAGGTTAATTAAAAATTAAACTAAACCTAATCTAGTTTAGTTAAGTCCTGGGCCCACATGTCAGAGGCTAATTAAACTAACTAAATAAATTAACACTAATCTAGGTTAATTAGCAGGGCTGGCCCCACGCGTCAATGACCCAGGGTGATCAAACCCTGGTCAGACGGGGTCAAACCCCCGGGTCAACTCACCGGAGGTGACCCGCGGCTCGTCGCCAGCGAAGCCCGAGACGGTGGTGGGGCTCGGATTTGGTCCTCCGGTGACCAAATTGACGGCGGAGACGTGCTACGCGTAGCTGGGGAGCTGCCGCATCCAGTGGTGCAAGTTGTTGTACACGGGGACGCCGGAAACGACGCCAGCGAGCTCGACTGCGGCGGCCGGAGTTCGGCCAATGGCGGGTTAGGCGATGCAGGGCGCTAGGGGAGGCGCTGGTGTGTGCTACATGCTCCTGGTGAGGTGTGGAGCACGGTCGTGTGCCCGGCTTCAAGCCACTGTGGCTCTGGCCACGACGGCGACGAGGCACGGCGCCGGTGAGCTTCGGCCGTGGTGGAAGATGGAGCTAGGGGACGGGAACGGAGGGGGCAAGCACGGGGAAAGAATCAGGAGCTCACAGGGAGTCGTGTGGCGGTCTCAGCGGGCTCGGGGATGGGCTGGAGACGAGGTGTGGTCGCCGGCGATCTCGGATGCCCGTGGTAGAAGACGACCACAGTGACGGCGTTCGGAGGCGTCTGGTGCCGCGTGGCTCATCGAGGAGGTGGAGAACGAAGTGGCAGAGCCTCTGGGCGCGTCGGTGAGGCGTGGGGTGGCCGGTGGCCACGGCGGTGCGCGTTGGCGGCGATGGCTACGCTCGGCGGTTGCGCGTAAGAGAAACGGAGGGGGGATGAGCGAGGGAGTGTGCGAGGGGTTCCAGGGGCGTGCGTGGCGGCGTTGGGGATGTCCAGGGCGACGAGGGGGCAGCCAGGCAGGCAGCTGCCGGCATGGCACGCCGCGACGCCGTAGCTGTCTTCTCCTCTGCCTTCTGGCAGGAGGAAGAAGACGCCCCTGCCCTCGGTGGGCTGGGCCAGTTGGCTGGGCTGCCAGCTGGGCCGGCCAAGTGGGCTGCAGGTGAGATTACTCTCTCTCTCTCTTAATTCTGTTTCTGTTTTATTTCCTTCTGTTTTTCTTTTATTTAATCTTTTGCCACTATTTTGAATTCAAACAAAATTCAACAATGCCAAAACATCCTCTGAGTATTTTTATGTTGCTTCATGGACTTTTCCAAAGGCACATAAATCATCACAGAGCATTTGAAAATATATCTCTTATATATTTGAATATATTTTCAAATTCAAATAGAATATTGTCTTAAATTCAGAGACCAAATTATTCCTGAAAAATGTTCCAAAATTTTGGTTAGGTATATAACCCTTGCCAAAATTCTCAAAACTATTTCTAGGACAAGTTGGAATCACTGAATGCAATTTAAAGGGTTCTTGCCCTTCTTTTAACTAAAGTTTTGAGGCTTCAACAATCCTCAATTCAAGTTTCAGAAATTTAAACATGATGCAAGCAAGATGCAAACACTAGGCAACACCAGAAGCTAGGGGTGTGACAGCTGACCCCTACTAAACAAGAATCTTGTCCCGAGATTCAAGACGTGAGGTAAGATGAAGGGGAAAACACAAGCTAACATAGTCTTCACGATCCAGGTCGCATCTCATAAGGTTGTTGATTCGATCACCATCATTGTCTTGATGTCTTGCTCTGAGAACTCCAACCAACATGACAACGAGAGGGAAGGGAAAACTCTAGAAGGATCGATCTTTTCAAAGATCGAACAACTCAGGATCAACTCATGGAGTGAGACATAGGAACATCTCTAGAGCTGAGAGGCAAAACTTGCATCAGGAGTGATAGAAGAAACAATTTGACAAGGGTTTCAAAGTAGCGAGGGAAATTTCCATGATACCATAACGAGACATCTTAAGGAAAGTGACTCGCAGAAATATTCCCTTAAGTGGCAAAAAGAATTACTTTTGATTCATAGATCATTGAAACTCTTCATACCAGCTTAAGGCAATTTACAATTGATCGTTTGAGGTAGCTTGAAGAGATGGCATACTTGGACTAGGATGGATGATGTGGACTACCTTGTTGAAGACAACGCAATGGATGATTTTTGCTTATAATCGGAAATGGATGGGACCTATGGTAAGTCCACTTTTGAAGATGATCATGAACAACAACTACTGAGGTGCAAGCTGGGAACAAAATGCAAATGTTGGGAATGATTCTGGTAACTGGGGAAGAACTCAACAGTCGAGAGTGAGTCCACTGTTTGAAAAGGTTATAACATAACCGAGGAAAATAGAAGCAGATCCCAGTTAACGCCAACGGTAAAACCTGGTGCTTGCGCGTGCTCTCAAGAACTTGAGCATCTCCATATTCATCAAGGTTTTACCAATATCCGTGTCAAGGATCCTGGCAACACAACATACCACCATGATGAATGGTGATGGGTGATGCAGATGCAAAGGAAGATAACACTTTCTCAGATTTCACCTTAGCGAGGCCAAGGAAACAAAATCTGGATGATCGACCGAGAGACATATAGCACTCCGCTTCTAATGTTCTCCTTGATGTTCTAGGATAACCCATTTATTGATACGGTTTGGTATCTAGGACATCAAGTAAAGGTCGGACTTCGGAAGCTCAAGAATCCGTAAGGATTAACTATGGAGGTAAATCCTATGAAATCCTCATGGGAAGGTGGCCAACTTTCTTCAATTGAGATACTACAATAATAGGTCTTCTGGCTGGATGTGTTGGCCATGACATCCACTTTACCGGTTATCGAGAGACCAATATTATAGTTCTTGGAAAATGCTCCAACCATCATATCTGCCTGAGATTCAGATCTGGTTGGTGACAGGATATTCCAGACTCATCGAGTCTAGAAAGGAAAATGAAGGTTTGCAACACAAATCGATGAGACGATGTTGCGAGATTCTCGGGGGAATGAACTACGGTAGTAAGCTCCAAAACATGAGCCGGTTCTGCTACAAGCATGTGAACATGTTGTCCTAGACAAGCATGGTCACCTGGTAGTCTTAAAATGAAACACTACCGAGTTCAGGGGGAACCATCAACGAGGATATCGAAGTCCTTGCATAGGTCTAACCCGTAAGAAGAAACTTCTTCTCCTTGAACAAATTGATTAGTGGCTTGGTGTGCTAGGGATACGTATAGAATGTAGATGATCAGTCTATCAAACCATAGAATACTTCGCACATGCATGACTGACTTGGGATGATTCCAGAGGAAGCAAAAACAAACTTTCTCGAATTCACGACGGCAACTTACATCAGATGCACATGAATTAGAGGAAGTCACATCTTTCAACCGGACATATGCTTCATGATCGGGACATGAGGGCAATGCCTATAAAGTTTCCAACACTAGCTGGATGTTCAACACAATCATGGAGGAGACAAAATGCCGCTGATGGGCTCAACAACAACTCATCGGAATTTCCATATCACTGGACTTCCACCACTATGTGAACAATGTGATAGTATTGGTCAGACCAAAGATATAATGGTGTATGCTCGAGGGACAATCGCAAGTAAGACAACATTACGAACATCGTTGGGTCTGATTTGATTTGACGATAGCCCACACTCAAATCAAGGTATGGACAACATAATAGATCCAACAACCGATCATGAGGACCAATTGGTGAAGATATCATGTTTCTTCAACACACGCACAAACACAAAGATATCCCTTAACATGAACTAAGTCAGACAAGCTTTTATCTTCCAACTCTCCAAGTTGTTGTTAAGCTTAACCAACTAGCTCAGGGGTATCCAACACAGATTCTTGGAGAATGGGTGGTTGGAGGAAAACCAACATGATCACGAACTCAACATAGCGGTCAGGTGACAACCAGATAATACTTCCGAGAAGATAATCGGAACATCACGAACCACTGATATGATACTAAGTTCGAGGTCAATCTTGCTTTTCAGGGCAAGATGATATGATCGATAGAGCAAGGGTTTGGCAAAATCCTAACTCGTTGATCGAAGAGTGCACCAGGAGATAAGGACTAGGTAGCACAATCTATCTTAGAATGATGATTCAATAACCAACACGCTAAGAAAGAGAATATTGTCCATTAACTACCAAGCAACGGAGTTGCTAGGGGTATTGATTTCACACATCACGACTCACTTGCCGGCATTCCGGTTGCAACAACACGGGACCGAGGAATGAATAATGATAGCGAGAAGTATCACTGCGTCAAGAATTCATAAGAGGTGGTGCAATTCTCATGACATTCTCGACATAAAGATGGTAACACTCCAAGGTAGAACAGAGCAAAAGGTGGATTGGCATTTGATCTGCGGAATACAACTGCTTTGACCCAACCCTAGATATGGATGAGGTACTGGAGTTTGTTTCTCCCAGTCATTCTGAAATAGAACGGCTTGACGTACCACAAGAATACTAGGCATCAATGAACACGAATGCATACATACTCCTCACTATCAATTGATAGACGAAGATCGGAATATAACGGAAGGGGGACAACTCAAAGGTACATATAACTTCCTGAGTTGTGGATGCATAGATTAGTATGTCGAACGAGTTCAACATATTCCTTCCGGATAACCCATGCAGAAAGGTAGGGTTGGCAGAGACACAATTATGAATGGAGAACTCCTCAGGAGTACTCTAATGGTGATCTTTTGGTTCAAAGAACTTCTGCCTTAATGGTTCATGGTATTTGGAAGAAGGAAATACCATGGATCTCGAGGACTATCGCAAAGGTTACTAATATCCTAAAGGAACTAGCAACACTATCAACATGAGATAAGTAGGGTGAATCTCGGGTTCAAGAACCCATGAATAGAATACCTGCCACTACATGGCATCACGGGATGCTTTCGAGAATGGTGGCCAGAATCATCACACCGGAACACAAAACATGGCTATATTACTAGGTGACTCCCTAAAACACCTAGGGTCATAATGATAGCTCCAACATATATGTCGAGACAACAGAGTACCTCAACTCACCGATTAGTGTGATTAATCTGTCCCAAAGGAACATCGAGAATGGAAAGAAGGGATTTGCAAATGCATCAGACTATTTAGAAACTTGGGATGACTCGGACAGCATAACGGATGTAAATGCTCAAAATGATTTGAGACATCCTGCAAAATGGTGGCTTAACCACTCAACATCACAATATCAAGGTTTCGAGACCAACTATGAACACACGAAAGTAGAAGAAACTGAGCTGAGGCTTAAAAGCACCAATCTTATAAGTCTATGGATAAGAAACACGTCATCCTGATAGATAGATGAGAAGGCGTAGTTCTTAATCCCCGTAGAAGAGAAGAGGATCACTCAGATCAGAGGGCATAAGGTAAAGGAGTAAAAAGAGCCTTACGTTCCCTTCCACAATCAATTCCCTTATATAACTAAAGCATTTCTAGACTAAACTTCGACCAGTTTGGCTTGGTAAACCTACAGGCACTCAGGCTTTGATACCAACGCTGTCAGGACCCCGATTCCAAGTCACATCGATCTAGCCGGTAACACCTCATATCACTTTGCGGCCTCATGCACGGTATCCCACGGGTGTCGCCTTACCATGGCCCGGGACCGGTTGCGCCTTTTGGCTCACGTATATGATAGTGTCGCTAGCATCCATATGACAGAGAACCCGGGCCGACATGGCTAGTCATGAACCCAAAGCGGCACTAACCTATGGGGACAAGCATACATGATTCACATCGAGCGTGTCGGTCAGCAGCGTGTGAATCCGGGCTGTAGCACTGGGCTAACAGGACTCTGGGAACCCGGGCTATAGCAGGCTAAGAAGGACTCCGGATGTCACCGTGTGACATTTCCCCGAAGGGACAGACACAGGAACAAAGTGAAACACATGCCGGCCAGGCAAGTGTCCTGAGTAGTAGTGCTGGGCTAACAGGACTCCGGTGAACCGGGCTGTAGCGGACTACTATGGCTCATGGAAGCACTAGACTACATTTCCCCATAAGAGAGACTGCCAAGGATAAACAACTAGATTGTCGGATCCCACACATACCAAGCATTTCAATCATACACACAATATGCTCGATATGTGTAAATACAACATGGCATCACAACATAACTCTACAACTCAAGTATTTATTCATTAGGCTCCGAGGAGCGAGATATTACAAACATGGGTCTCATGACCCAACAATCATAGCATACAAGTCAAAGCACATGCGGAAGCTTAACATGTCCGAGAACAGACATCTACAAATGAAAAAGGCTAAGAAGCCTGACTATCTACCAGATCCTGCCGAGGGCACAAGATCGTAGCTGAGGTATCAAGCTAAACATCGAAGTCCACACGGAAATACTAGCGAGACTGAAGTCTCTCTGCAAAACATAAATTAAGCAAACGTGAGTACAAAGGTACTCAGCAAGACTTACATCAGAACTAGCTACATATGCATCGGTATCAGAAAAAGGGGGGGGGGTGGTGGAGTTTAACTACAGCAAGCCAGCTTTGACTCGGTGGCCATCTGAACTACGACTGCAAGCAACTCTTTTGAGGTGGCGCACATGAGTCCACATATTCACCATTCAATACACCACTATAGATCCGCTCTCGTCTCCCTACGAGAAGGCCATCCATAGCACTCACACTTATCTTGCGAGTTTTAGAGTATCCACTTTCACTTGTCTATGAACTGTTATAGGCAACCCAGAAGTCCTTTACCGCGGACACGGCTATTCGAATAGATCATTTATAACCCTGCAGGGGTGTACTTCGTCACACATGTTTCCACCACTTAGCGTCTGCACACGACATGTGCTCGGCAGACTTCAAGCGAAAGCCGACGTGGGTGTAGACCACAACCTGACTAACCGCACAAGTCTTTAGTCCAGGTTTATCGCCTATTCGGGTTCCATCCACAAGGAAATCCGGCCGGGGTGTCCTCAACGGCCCCAAACGATGTGTACAGGGTCCCGAGACGCCAAAGGGCGCCCAACATACCCGGCCACAGTGTATCTACCGCATCATAGCCCACCCCTAGGGTCAGCGCTACGCACGGCCGCCAACGCATAACCTACAAACACTAGAAACTAGTTGCAACTCCTGGACAGAGGACGAGAGGGGTCAATAAGTTGAGCGGGGTCATATTTCAGGGCCCAATGTGTGGTAGTAGCTGTTTCATGGATCACAAACACAAAACTCAGTTCCCGAGGACGGTTTCAGTGAGACAACCCACCATGTACTCCTACATGGCCTCTCACCGCTACCTTTACTAAATCGTGTTCACACACTTAGCTCACACACCGTAGGACATGTTTACACACCTCCGATTCATCCCCGATGAACCAGACCTGACACGACTCTATGCAATAGCAGGCATGACAAACAAGCATGAATGAGTAGGAACATCAAGGCTCAAACAACTCCTACTCATGCTAGTGGGTTTCATCTATTTACTGTGGCAATGATAGGTCATGCAGAGGAAAGGGGTTCAACTACCGCAACATGTAACAGTTGAATTGTTGTTGTCCTAGTGCAGTAAAAGAGAGCAGGAGCGAGAGAGTGGTTTGTATCGGAATGAACTAGGGGTTTTTGCTGGCCTGGCACTTCTGAAGATAACATTGGGTCTTCATTAGTGTCAACGATCACAGTGTCGGTACATCATCTATCGAGAGGGGACATTTACCGGCATACAAGGAAGAACACAATCAATGCGATGCAACAATATGATGCATGATCATGACATTGCAATATGCTGTTGATTGAGCTAATGCAACTAGCAACAAGTTAAATGGAGTTGGTTTGAACACTAGGTTCAAACTCAAATTCAAACTATGAATTCAAATAGTGCATTATCATATTTTGGACTAAACAGTGAGGTTAAGTTGTTCAAACATGCATGAAAATGCCATAAACAGATTCCTTGAATTTTTCTCATAATTTTTCATATATAATTTATTTCATTTGGAGTTACAGTTGATTTTCTATGATTTTAGAAGTTTTGGGCATTTTCTGGAATAAATAAATCATTTAAGATTTATTTAAATTCCAGAAAGGAATTTTTGCGTCAGCATGACCTCACGGTGACGTCAGCAGGTCAACGGCTCGATCCAGGTCAAACCTGACGTGTGGGGTCCACACGTCGGTGACATAGTTAACTAACAAGGTTAAAAAATTAAACTAAACCTAATCTAGTTTAGTTAAGTCCTGGGCCCACATGTGAGAGGCTAATTAAACTAACTAAATAAATTAACACTAATCTGGGTTAATTAGCAGGGTTGGCTCCACGCGTCAGTGACCCAGGGTGGTCAAACCCTGGTCAGACGGGGTCAAACCCCTGGGTCAACTCGCCGGAGTTGACCCGCGGCTCATCGCCGGCGAAGCCCGAGACGGTGGTGGGGCTCGGATTTGGTCCTCCAGTGACCAAATCGACGGCGGAGACATGCTACGCGTAGCTGGGGAGCTGCCGCATCCAGTGGTGCAAGTTGTTGGACACGGGGACGCCGGAAACGACGCCGGCGTGCTCAACAGCGGCGGCCGGAGTTCGGCCAACAGCGGGTTAGGCGATGCAGGGCGCTAGGGGAGGCGCTGGTGTGTGCTACGTGCTCCTGGTGAGGTGTGGAGCACGGTGGTGTGCCCGGCTTCAAGCCACTGTGGCTCTGGCCATGACGGCGACGAGGCACGGCGCCGGCGAGCTTCGGCCGTGGTGGAAGATGAAGCTAGGGGACGGGAACGGAGGGGGCGAGCACGGGGAAAGAATCAGGAGCTCACAGGGAGTCATGTGGCGGTCTCAGCGGGCTCGGGGGCGGGCTGGAGACGAGGTGCGGTCACCGGCGATCTCGGATGCCTGAGGTAGAAGACGACCACGGTGACGGTGTTCGGAGGCGTCTGGTGCCGCGTGGCTCATCGAGGAGGTGGAGAACGAAGTGGCGGAGCCTCTGGGCGCGTCGGTGAGGCGTGGGGTGGCCGGTATCCACGGTAGTGCGCGTCGACGGCGACGGCTACGCTCAGCGGTTGCGCGTAAGAGAAACGGAGGAGGGGGATGAGCGAGGGAGAGTGCGAGGGGTTCCAGGGGCGTGCGTGGCGGCGTTGGGGATGTCCAGGGCGACGAGGGGGCAGCCAGGCAGGCAGCTGCCGGCGTGGCACGCCGCGGCGCCCTGGCTGTCTTCTCCTCTGCCTTCTGGCAGGAGGAAGAAGACGCCCTTGCCCTCGGTGGGCTGGGCCAGTTGGCTGGGCTGCCAGCTGGGCCGGCCAGGTGGGCTGCAGGTGAGATTGCTCTCTCTCTCTCTCTCTCTCTCTTAATTCTGTTTCTGTTTTATTTCCTTCTGTTTTTCTTTTATTTAAGCTTTTGCCACTGTTTTGAATTCAAACAAAATTCAACAATGCCAAAACATCCTCTGAGTATTTTTATGTTGCTTCATGGACTTTTCCAAAGGCACATAAATCATCACAGAGCATTTGAAAATATATCTCATATATATTTGAATATATTTTCAAATTCAAATAGAATATTGTTTTAAATTCAGAGACCAAATTATTCCTGAAAAATGTTCTAAAATTTTGGTTAGGTATATAACCCTTGCCAAAATTCTCAAAACTATTTCTAGGACAAGTTGGAATCACTGAATGCAATTTAAAGGGTTCTTGCCCTTCTTTTAACTAAAGTTTTGAGGCTTCAACAATCCTCAATTCAAGTTTCAGAAATTTAAACATGATGCAAGCAAGATGCAAACACTAGGCAACACCAGAAGCTAGGGGTGTGACAGTACCCTTGGGAGGGACTTGTAGATAGTCAGGCTTCCCAGCCTTTTTCTTTTGTAGTTGTCTGTACTCAGACATGTAATGCTTCCGTTGCTTGTATGCTTTGAATGATGGGTCATGTGACTCCTGTTTGTATTTAATGCTATGTAGCTCTTCTGGGCCTTTATCTATATGAGTTTGCGTTATGTTGTGATGCCATGTTGTACAGCACATACTTGCATGTTATGCGTACGTGTGACATGTAATGCTATGTGTGGGATCCGACAATCTAGTTGTTTATACTTGGCAGCCTCTCTTATGGGGAAATGTAGTCTAGTGCTTCCTTGAGCCATAGTAGTCCGCTACAGCCTGGTTCACCAGAGTCCTGCTAGCCCAGCACTACTGCTCAGGACACTTGACTGGCCGGCATGTGTTTCACTTTGTTCCTGTGTCTGTTCCTTCGGGTAAATGTCACACGATGACATCTGGAGTCCTGCCTAGCCTGCTACAGCCCGGGTTCCCCGGAGTCCTGTTAGCCCAGTGCTACAGCCCGGATTCACACGCTGCTGACTGACATGCTCGATGTGAATCATGTATGCTTGTCCCCATAGGTTGGTGCCGCTTTGGGTTCACGACTAGCCATGTCGGCCCGGGTTCTTTGACATATGGATGCTAGCGACACAATCATATATGTGAGCTAAAAGGCGCAAACGGTCCCGGGCCAGGGTAAGGGGACACCCGTGGGGATACCGTGCGTGAGGCCGCAAAGTGATATGAGGTGTTACCGGCTAGATCGACGTGACTTGGAATCGGGGTCCCGACAAAGCAGTGGATGTTTTCTGTTGCCATTAACCATAGGTAGTCATGTTTTCCCTTCTGACTTGATAATTTTGGAGTCGCAAGGTTTGGATGTGATTCTGGGTATGGATTGGCTATAGATGTATGGAGGAAACATCGATTGCGCCAGTAAGTCAATTTTGCTCACCACCCCAGAAGGAAGAAGGATCAAGTATGTATCCAGGCATGTGCCGATTATGACTCAAGTAAATTCCTTATTAGGAGTTGTACAGGAGGAAGTATCTGTGGTGAAGGATTTCCCGGATGTATTTCCCGAAGAGTTGCCAGGCGTGCCACCGGATAGAGACATCGAGTTCTTAATTGAGCTTTTGCCAGGCACAGGGCCAATATCTAAGAGACCGTACATGATGCTCACACAGGATTTAGAGGAAATTAAGAAGCAGATTAAGGAGTTACTGGATAAAGGATATATTCGCCCAAGCTCGTCACCATGGGGATCGCCAGTACTTCTGGTGGAGAAGAAGGATGGATCGTTAAGGATGGTTGTTGATTATCGAGGATTGAATGAGGTGACAATCAAGAACAATTACCCACTGCCTATGATCAATGATTTGTTTGATCAGCTGCAAGGAGCTAAGGTGTTTTCCAAGATCGGTCTGCGATCAGGGTACCACCAATTGAAGATTCGAGAGTAGGATATACTTAAGACAACTTTTACCACAAGGTACGGGCTATATGAGTATACCGTTATGTCATTTGGCCTGACTAACGCACCTTCCTATTATGTGAACATGATGAACAAGGTGTTTATGGAGTTTTTGGATAAGTTCGTTGTGGTGTTCATAGATAATATTCTGGTCTACTCGAAGAATGAACAGGAGCATAAAGAGCATTTGTATTTGGTACTTGGGAAGCTTAGAGAACATCAGCTATACGCCAAGTTCAGCAAGAGCGAGTTTTGGTTGAAGGAAGTTGGATTCCTTGGACATGTTATATCCGGAGAAGGAATAGCAGTAGACCCCACCAAAGTTGTCACTATGACAAATTGGGAGGCACCCACGTTAGTTGGAGAAATTCGGAGTTTTCTTGGACTCGCAGGATACTATCGGACGTTCATTGAGAATTTCTCAAAGATTGCAAAGCCTATGACTCAGTTGTTGAAGAAGGACACTAAGTTCAAATGGACTGAGGAATGTGAGGCTAGTTTTCAGGAGTTGAAGAAACGCTTGGTTACATTACCAGTGTTGATCCTGCTGATACATCTCCAATGTATCTATAATTTATGAAGTATTCATGCTATTATATTATCCATCTTAGATGTTTAATGGGCTTTACTATGCACTTTTATATTATTTTTGGGACTAACCTATTGACCCAGAGCCCAGTGCCAGTTTTTGTTTTTTCCCTTGTTTCAGTGTTTCGCGGAAAAGGAACATCAAACGGAGTCCAAACGGAATGAAACCTTCGGAAAAGTTATTTTTGGAAGGAAAGCAATACATGAGACTTGGAGTGCACGTCGGGAAAGAAACGAGGGAGGCACGAGGTAGGGGGTGCGCCCTCCACCCTCGTGGGCCCCTCGTGGATCCCCTGACGTACTTCTTCCTCCAATATATCTCCATATACCCTAAAACGATCGGGGAACACAATAGATCGGGAGTTCCGCCGCCAGAAGCCTCCGTAGCCACCGAAAACCAATCTAGACCCATTCCGGCGCCCTGCCGGAGGGGGAATCCCTCTCCGGTGGCTATTTTCATCATCCCGGCGCTCTCCATGACGAGGAGGGAGTAGTCCACCCACAAGGCTGAGGGTATGTACCAGTAGCTATGTGTTTGATCTCTCTCTCTCTCTCTCTCTCTTGTGTTCTTGATTTGGCACGATCTTGATGTATTGCGAGCTTTGCTATTATAGTTGGATCTTATGTTTCTTCTCCCCCTCTACTCTCTTGTAATGGATTGAGTTTCCCCTTTGAAGTTCTCTTATCGGATTGAGTCTTGAGAACACTTGATGTATGTCTTGCCGTGCATATCTGTGGTGACAATGGGATATCACGTGATTCACTTGATGTATGTTTTGGTGATCAACTTGTGGGTTCCGCCCATGAACCTATGCATAGGGGTTGGCACACGTTTTCGTCGTGATTCTCCGATAAAACTTTGGGGCACTCTTTGAGGTTCTATGTGTTGGTTGAATAGATGAATCTGAGATTGTGTGATGCATATCGTATAATCATACCCACGGATACTTGATGTGACATTGGAGTATCTAGGTGACATTAGGGTTTTGGTTGATTTGTGTCTTAAGGTGTTATTCTAGTACGAACTCTACGGCTGTTTGTGACACCTATAGGAATAGCCCAACGGATTGATTGGAAAGAATAACGTTGAGGTGGTTTCGTACCCTACCATAATCTCTTCGTTTGTTCTCCTCTATTAGTGACTTTGGAGTGACTCTTTGTTGCATGTTGAGGGATAGTTATATGATCCAATTATGTTATTATTGTTGAGGGAACTTGCACTAGCGAAAGTATGAACCCTAGGCATTGTTTCAACGCATTGCAATACCGTTTACGCTCACTTTTACCATTAGTTACCTTGCTGTTTTTATATTTTCAGATTACAAAAACTATTATCTTCTATCCATATTGCACTTGTATCACCATCTCTTCGCCGAGCTAGCGCACCTATACAATTTACCATTGTATTGTGTGTGTTGAGGACACAAGAGACTCTTTGTTATTTGGTTGCAGGGTTGCTTGAGAGAGACCATCTTCATCCTACGCCTCCTACGGATTGATAAACCTTAGGTCATCCACTTGAGGGAAATTTGCTACTGTCCTACAAACCTCTGCACTTGGAGGCCCAACAACATCTACAAGAAGAAGGTTGTGTAGTAGACATCAAGCTCTTTTCTGGCGCTGTTGCCGGGGAGGTGTGTGCTTGAAGGTATATCTTTAGATCTTGCAATCGAATCTTTTTGTTTCCCGTTTTAGCACTAGTTTAGTCTATAAATGAAAACTAAAAAATGGAATTGAGTTTGTCTCATACGCTTCACCTTTTTAATATCTTTTGTGAGAATGATGGAAAGGAAAATTGTGCCAAAGTGTTAGAAGAAGAATGCATTAAAATGTTCAGCACTAAATATTTGAATGATGAGCATGATTGCAATGTTTTAGTATGAATTTCTTGAATATCTATGATGCTAATGATATGCAAAGCCACAAGCTTGGGGAAGCTATGTTTGATGAAGATGATGTTTTTTGTCCCCCAAGTTTTGATGAGCAAATTTATTATGATGAAAGCATGCCTCCTATCTATGATGATTATTGTGATGACACGTATGCTTTAAAGTATAATGATAACAATGAACTTGTCATCTTGATTTCAATTTTCAATCCCATGATAGTTACTTTGTTGAGTTTGCTCCCACTATTATTCATGAGAAGAATCTTGCTTATGTGGAGAGTAATACAAATTCTATGCTTGTAGATCATGAAAGGAATGCTTTAGGTGCTGGTTATATTGTTGAATTCATTCATGATGCTACTGAAAATTATTACGAGGGAGGAATATATGCTTGTAGGAATTGCAATAATATCAAGTTTCCTCTCTATGTGCTTAAAGTTTTGAAGTTATGCTTGTTTTGCCTTCCTATGCTAGTTGATTATTGTTCCCATAAGTTATTTGCTCACAAAATCCCTATGCATAGGAAGTGGGTTAGACTTAAATGTGCTAGTCATATTCTTCACGATGCTCTCTTTATGTTACAATTGTTATCTTTTATGTGAGCATCATTGAAATCATCATGCCTAGCTAGGGGCGTTAAACGATAGTGCTTGTTGGGAGGCAACCCAATTTTATTTTTGTTCCTTGTTTTTTTCTCCTATTTAGTAATAAATAATTCATCTAGCCTATGTTTAGATGTGGTTTTATGTTTTAATTAGTGTTTGTGCCAAGTATAACCTTTGGGAAGACTTGGGTGAAGTCTTTATGATCATGCTGTAAAAAACAGAAACTTTAGCGCTCACGAGAATTGCTGCCATTTTTATTGGAGAGTGATATTTAGTTAATTCTTTTTGCAGATGATTAATAGAAAAATTCCTCAGGTCCAAAAATTTATTTGAGAATTTTATGAGTTCCATAAGTGTTCTAAACCTACAGATTACTACAGACTGTCCTGTTTTTGACAGATTCTGTTTTCATCATGTTGTTTGCTTATTTTGATGAATCTATGAGTAGTATCGGAGGGTATGAACCATAGAGAAGTTGTAATACAGTAGATATTTCACCAATATTAATTTATAATGAGTCCATTACAGTACCTTATGATGGTGATTTGCTTTCTTATACTAACGGAGCTTACGAGTTTTCTGTTAAGTTTTTTGTTGTGAAGTTTTCAAGTTTTGTGTAAAGATTCGATGGACTATGGAATAAGGAGTAGAAAGAGCCTAAGCTTGGGGATGCCCAAGACACCCCAAGGTAATATTCAAGGACAACCAAGATCCTAAGCTTGGGGATGCCCCGGAAGGCATCCCCTCTTTCGTCTTCGTTCATCGGTAACCTTACTTGGAGCTATATTTTTATTCACCACAAGATATGTGTTTTGCTTGGAGCGTCAATTTATTTTGTTAGGATTTTCTTTCTGTTATTTAGAACAATGTTTTGCACCTTTTATTTCAATAAAAGTGGCATTGATAGCCTTTACTATGCCTATTTTACAAGTCCTAATGTTGCTGTTTGAAAACAGAAAGTTTACCGCTGTTGCAATAATTCCCTAGAAAAGTCAGAATGTGATAAAATGTTGAAACCTTTTGCATATTAAGCTCTGATAAATTTACTACAGTGGGAATTTTCCTTCATAATTGTTGGAGTTAGGGAAGTATGGATCTTGCTGCACTCTTTACAGACTGTCCTGTTTAGGCAGATTGCTGTTATGTTTGCATATGTTTGCTTCTTTAATGATTCTATTTTAGGATAGGACTATTAAATATGCAGAGGCATTTAGTATGCAATGTTGAATAATAATTTTAGTGATTTACTACAGTAGAGTATGATAAGGTTTTTGCAATGGTTTATACTAACTTATCTCACGAGTCCTTGTTGAGTTTTGTGTTGATGAAGCCTTTGAGATTTAGGGAGACCGTGATATGAGAGGAATTAAGGAGACACACAAGCTCAAGCTTGGGGATGCCCAAGGCATCCCAAGATAATATTTCAAGATGTCTCAAGCGTCTAAGCTTGGGGATGCCCTGGTTGGCATCCCACCTTTCTTCTTCAACAACTATCGGTTAGTTTTGGTTGATCCTAAGTTTTTGCTTCTTCACATGATGTTTGCCATTCTTAAGATGTCATTTTATTTTGCTTTGCTTGTTGTTTGAAATTATCAAGATCTGAAATTATTAAATGAGAGAGAGTCTTCACATAGCTACATAATTATTTAAACTACTCATTGTTCTTCACTCATATCTTTTTGGAGTAGTTTGTCATTTACTCGTGTGCCTCACTTATATCCTATGAGTCAATAGTTGAATGAGCGAATATCATAAATCTGAAATTATATATGTTTCATATGCTTATCCCATGGGGAGTAATGACTTCACATATAAGAAGTAGAAGTGGTAAATTTATTCAAGGTTAGCAAAAATTGTATTGGTCACTTGAACAATTCATGAAAGAATATTGAAGGAAGAGAGATTTCACATATAAATATACTATCTTGGACATATTTTGTTGTTGTGAGCACTCATTAAAATATGACATGCTAAAAGGTTGATGTTGGACAAGGAACACAACGTAATGGGTTATGTTTTCTTATATCTGAAATAAAGTATATTATCATGGATCATCCAACATGTTGAGCTTGCCTTTCCCCCTCACGCTAGCCAAATTCTTCGCACCAAGTAGAGATACTACTTGTGCTTCCAAACATCCCTTAAACTAGTATTGCCATGAGAGTCCACCATACCTACCTATGGATTGAGTATGATCCTTAAAGTAAGTTGTCATCGGTGCATGCAATAAAAATTGATCTCTAAATATGTATGATCTTTTAGTCTGGAAAAAATAAGCTTTATACGATCTTGTGATATGGAAGCAATAAAAGCGACGGACTGCATAATAAAGGTCCCTATCACATGGGACAATAAATGACCTTTCTTTTGCATTAAGGTTTTATGCATCCAACTATAAAAGCGCATGGCAACCTCTGCTTCCCTCTGCGAAGGGCCTATCTTTACTTTTTCTACCCTTATGCAAGAGTCATGGTGATCTTCACCTTTCCTTTTTACATTTTATCCTTTGGCAAGCACATTGTGTTGGAAAGATTCTGATATATATATATATATATCCAATTGGATGTAAGGCATCATGAACTATTATTGTTGACATTACCCATGAGGTAAAAGGTTGGGAGGCGAATCTATAAGCCCCTATCTTTCTCTGTGTCTGATTAAAACTTTGAACCCATAAATATCGTGTGAGTGTTAGCAATTGTGAAAGACTACATGATAGTTGAGTATGTGGGGCTTGCTAAATCAAAGCTCTGACATAGACTCTTCCAGAAAATAAGATGAATTGTAATTGTTTTATGACTGATAACATGGTTTATTAGTTTTCAAGAAAGTTTACGATCTATACTTTAACATGTGAATAGCTTATTACTTGATCATGAGAAGCTTTATGAGATGAACTATTGTTATGATGTAATGATGCTAGAAAAGGTGATGGAAATTATCATTGATCAAACTTGTGCACCTACTAGCATTCACACTTCATAAATTATTTCTTTTATCATTTACCTACTCGAGGACGAGGAGTAATTAAGCTTGGGGATGTTGATATGTCTCCAACGTATCTATAATTTATGAAGTATTCATGTTATTATGTTATCCATCTTAGATGTTTAATGGGCTTTACTATGCACTTTTATATTATTTTTGGGACTAACCTATTGACCCACAGCCCAGTGCTAGTTTCTGTTTTTTTCCTTGTTTCAGTGTTTCGCGAAGAAGGAATATCAAACGGAGTCCAAAAGGAATGAAACCTTCGGAAAAGTTATTTTTGGAAGGAAAGCAATACAGGAGACTTGGAGTGCACGTCTGGAAAGAAACAAGGGAGGCACGAGGTAGGGGGGCGTGCCCTCCCCCCTCGTGGGTCCCTCGTGGCTCCCCTGATGTACTTCTTCCTCCTATATATCTCCATATACCCTAAAATGATCGGGGAACACAATAGATCGGGAGTTCCGCCGCCAGAAGCCTCCATAGCCACCGAAAACCAATCTAGACCCATTCCGGCACCCTTCCGGAGGGGGAATCCCTCTCCGGTGACTATCTTCATCATCCCGGTGCTCTCCATGATGAGGAGGGAGTAGTCCACCCTCGGGGCTAAGCGTATGTACCAGTAGCTATGTGTTTGATCTCTCACTCTCTCTCTCGTGTTCTTGATTTGGCATGATCTTGATGTATCGCGAGCTTTGCTATTATAGTTGGATCTTATGTTTCTTCTCCCCCTCTACTCTCTTGTAATGGATTGGGTTTCCCCTTTGAAGTTATCTTATTGGATTGAGTCTTTAAAGATTTGAGAACACTTGATGTATGTCTTGCCGTGCATATCTGTGGTGACAATGGGATATCACATGATTCACTTGATGTATGTTTTGGTGATCAACTTGCGGGTTCCGCCCATGAACCGATGCATAGGGGTTGGCACACGTTTTCGTCGTGATTCTCCGATAGAAACTTTGGGGCACACTTTGAGGTTCTATGTGTTGGTTGAATAGATGAATCTGAGATTGTGTGATGCATATCGTATAATCATACCCACGGATACTTGAGGTGACATTGGAGTATCTAGGTGACATTAGGGTTTTGGTTGATTTGTGTCTTAAGGTGTTATTCTAGTACGAACTCTAGGGCTGTTTGTGACACCTGTAGGAATAGCCCAACAGATTGATTGGAAAGAATAACTTTGAGGTGGTTTCGTACCCTACCATAATCTCTTCGTTTGTTCTTCGCTATTAGTGACTTTGGAGTGACTCTTTGTTGCATGTTGAGGGATAGTTATATGATCCAATTATGTTATTATTGTTGAGGGAACTTGCACTAGTGAAAGTATGAACCCTAGGCCTTGTTTCAACGCATTGCAATACCGTTTACGCTCACTTTTACCATTAGTTACCTTGCTGTTTTTATATTTTCAGATTACAAAAACTATTATCTTCTATCCATATTGCACTTGCATCACCATCTCTTCGCCGAACTAGTGCACCTATACAATTTACCATTGTATTGGGTGTGTTGGGGACATAAGAGACTCTTTGTTATTTGGTTGCAGGGTTGCTTGAGAGAGACCATCTTCATCCTATGCCTCCTACGGATTGATAAACCTTAGGTCATCCACTTGAGGGAAATTTGCTACTGTCCTACAAACCTCTGCACTTGGAGGCCCAACAACGTCTACAAGAAGAAGGTTTTGTAGTAGACATCACCTGCCAGATCAACGCAATGATTATGAAGTGTATTGCGATGCTTCTCGTCGAGGACTTGGAGCAGTGCTTATGCAGGGAGGAAGAGTTGTTTCATATGCCTCACGACAGCTTAAACCCCATGAGTTAAATTATGCCACGCATGATTTGGAGTTAGCAACCGTAGTACATGCGTTGAAAACTTGGCGACATTTTCTCATCAGAAATAATTGTGAAGTATACACGGATCACAAGAGTTTGAAGTATGTCTTCATGTAGAAGGAGTTGAATCTCAGACAGAGGAGATGGTTGGAACTCATTAAGGATTATGATATGAAGTTGCATTATCATCCCGGAAAGGCTAACGTAGTAGCCTATGCATTGAGCCGCAAGAGTCATGTCAACACACTCATGACCGGAGAGTTACCTAAGGAGTTAGGAGAAGACCTTCATGAGCTACGTTTGGAAATAGTTCTGAGAGGTTATGTAGCAGCTTTGGAGATTCAATCTACCTTGATGGATAAGATCAGAGAAGCTCAGAGGACGGATAAGGAGATTGCCGAGATAAAGGAAAGGATGAGCAAAGGAAAAGCCAAAGGATTTCGTGAGGATTAGCACGATACCTTATGGTTTGAGGACCGCGTATATGTGCCAAATGATCAGGAGATCAGGAAGCTGATTTTATAGGAAGCCCATGATTCGCCATATTCGATTCACCTAGGAAATACCAAGATGTATCTGGATTTGAATGATAGTTTCTGGTGGACTGGAATGAAGAAGGATATTGCGGAGTATGCAGCAGTTTGTGATGTATGTCAGAAAGTGAAGGCAGAGCATCAGAAGCCAACGGGATTGCTACAGCCATTGCCGATACCCGAATGGAAGCGGGATAAGCTAGGCATGGATTTATCACGGGATTACCCAGGACTCGTTCAGACTATGACTCGATATGGGTTGTAGTCGATCGTTTGACGAAAGTAGCTCATTTTATCCCAGTGAAGACCACTCACACCAGTGCTAAGTTGGCAAAGATATACATGACCAGGATCGTATGTTTGCATGGAGTTCCGAGGACAATTGTATCAGATAGAGGAACCCAGTTACCTCGAAGTTTTGGAATCAGTTGCATGAAACTTTGGGAACCAGGCTAGAGTTTAGTACAACTTTTCACCCGCAGACGGATGGACAGACTAAGAGAGTCAATCAGATTCTGGAGGACATGTTGAGAGCTTCTGCACTAGATTATGGATCTAGTTGGAACGATAATTTGCCTTACGCAAAGTTCTCTTAAAACAACTGTTACCAATCCAATTTAAAGATGGACCCTTTCGAAGCATTGTACAGAAGGAGGTGCATGACATCACTGTTGTGGGATGAAGTTGGAGACCGACAGTTGTTTGGACCAGATTTGATTAAAGAGTCTGAAGAGAAGGTTAAACTGCTTCAGGATAGACTCAAGGTAGCCCAGTCCAGACAGAAGAGTTATGCGGATTCTAAATGCAAGGAGACAGTTTACAAAGTCGGAGACAGAGTGTATCTTCGTGTATCTCCACTTCGAGGAGTGAAGCGCTTTGGAGTTAAGGGAAAGTTAGCACCACGTTTTTTCGGACCATACAAAGTTTTGGAACGTATGGGAGAAGTTGCTTACAAGCTGGAAATGCCCGAAGGGTTTTCAGGAGTTCACGACGTGTTCCACGTTTTTCAGTTAAAGAAGTGCCACGCAGAGATGGCTGATATCCCTCTGAGAGATACAGTGCCACTGGAAGCGATATAGTTGGATAGCGATTTGACTTACGAGGAGAAGCCAGTCAAGATTCTCGAGTTTGCCAGCCGAGTCACACGCAACAAAGTTATAAAGTTCAGTGGAGCCAGCATACTGAAGATGAAGCCACCTGGGAACGTCAGGAAGACTTACGGAAAGATCACCCTCACCTACTTTCTATCCAACCCGAATCTCGAGGGCGAAAATCATCTTAAGGGGGGTAGGTTTGTAACATCCCAAATTTTCAATTTGGAATGTTATACATTAGATCATCATTGCATATCATATTTTAGTGCATTTTGGATTGATCCTAGAAATTCTACGCAACTCAAGGACCTACGGAGAGAGTTGGAGATTTAGTTATTTTCATATTTGAGTTTTTCTCGAATTTTGAAAAGAGGATTGTTTATTATTTTATCTTTGAATATTTCTTTTATAAAAATAAAAGAGAGAGGATAAAATGACTTCCTCAAAATAAAGAAATATTGGAGATTTAATATTAAAATCAAATAAGATTTTTATTCGGAGTTTTATTGCTATTTTATTTGAATTAGGAAAAATACGCGTTTTCCAAACTTGCATTTTAGGCCCAAATAAATGTTCACTTTGTCCGTCATATTTTTACAGGACGGGGCAAATTTATTTCGGGATTTGTGGAGTCCGTTTAGTATTTGTTTTGTTTGTTTTTCTTTGCGGAATAATTTTTTTTACAAAAAAATCAACCGACCTACGGGCCGTACCCGAGCCGGATTCCTCTGCCCAGGAGGCTTTCAAAGCCGCAGCCCGAGCTGCCCGAGGCCCAGCCGCCGGCACCAGCACACCCATGCCCCAAACCCTAGCCGCCGACGCGTTCCGCCGCCGCACCGCGCCACCACCCACCGCCGCCCGACCCCGCCGAAGCCTCCCGCCGCCGCCGCCGTCTCGCCGACCCACCGGAGGTAGCCGCTGCCGCCTCGATTTTCGTGAGAAAACCGATCGTTTTTTCTGAAACCCTAGATCCCGTTTTTTATTTTTAGATCCATTTTTTCGGTTTAGTTATTTAGCGGACGTTCGTCCGGACGTTTGCTCTAACGAACGGTTTTCACCGTTAGCCACAGATAGCAAACTTTCAATCGTTAGCCAGTTCGTCAGCTTTTCTTTTTCACGGATTTTTCGTGATTATTTTCAATCGCAATTTTTGATCCGATTTTCGTTTTAGTTTATCTTTTCGCTCGTTTATCGGAATCAGGCGATTCATGCGCCTAGAGATTCGTCTCGAAGCCCTCTTTCTGTTTAACCAACCTAAATAAGTTTTTGCCATTGTAAAATTTGACTTTAGTCCAGATTAGTAAACGAAGCTTGTTTCTTTCGTAGCTTGAGTTTCGTTTCTTTGTTTGATTTGATTCTTTTTGCAAACCAGAGTTCTTAAGTTGAACTTTCTGGTTAGATCTACTTTTTTTAGTTTTCCCGTGCCCTTGCTTGATTGCTTATTGTATGCTTGTTTGATTGCGATAGAGTACCCGGAGTGCGAAGCGTGCTACTACGAGTCTCGAGGTTTCACGGATCATGAGCAAGGCAGGTAACACTTTGATCATACCTCTTTACTACCCTGTTTTTATTGCATTAGATCAACCCTCAAACAATTGCATGGTTAGGATCTGAATAAATTGTGGGTTGGGAAGTAGATGAGGTAGAACCTATTCACCTGTTTTATTATCAAACCCTGGGAGTTACTTCTATGTTGCTTATATTACTACGCTATGCTAGTAGACGTGGTTTGGGTTTGAGTGTATCCATGACAGATGTGAGTTGTTAATTAATGGTTAACTTAAGGTGGCAACTTTAATACACATCTAGGTGGATTGAGGCAACTGGGGAACCCAGTGATTGCCTGTATTTTTGGAAATCCTGGGGTACCGTGTGATTTTCCTATTGACTGCCACCCAGGCTCAAAGGGATCATAAGATTATTCATGCTGGAAACTTCCGTGTGTAGCCACATTCCATTATGTGCTCTGGCATAGTTGAGTAAGTTGTGGGAAACCTTTCCATGATGGGCTAGCAGATGTAGGGGATTGTAGGTGTACCGGCCTATCTATCGATTAAGGGGACCTCTTCGGAAAGACTGTGTCTCGGTCATCCGTTTCTCAAACATCATGTAGTGCGAGAAATCCAATGGAGGAGATCGAGTCTTGTGGGGAAAAGTGCACAAACCTCTGCAGAGTGTACAGACTAATCATGGTTAGCCATGTCCCCGGTTATGGACATCTTGAGTATCTAGTTCTTGGATTATCATGTGGATCTCATCACTCTTAAATATAATTTGATTGGGTTATTAATTACTTTTAATTGGGATTGAGATGGGGTTTACCATTCTTAATTTTTTTAACAAACTTTGTAGTTAAATAAAATATATTCCTTTGCAGTAGGGAAAATTGGCTTTTCGCCAAACCTATTAACCATACAGCCTCCACCAGCCATATATGCATGTAGTCATAGCTTTACTATGTTCATTGCTCTCTTGTGTTACATTGCCAGCATATTCCATGTGCTGACCCGTTTTCGGACTGCAACGTATTATGTTGCAGACTTTTCAGACGATGAGTAAGGTGCCTTAGGTCGTGGTCTTTCACTCAGTGATGCCGTTGGAGTCGATGGACTCACTTTATCTTCCAAGCCTTCCGCCGTTATCGTTTTAGATGGCCTTAAGTCATATTTATTGTAATAAGTTCTCTTTTGAGACATTCGATGTAATAAGTGTGTGATTGCTACTGTGTTATAAATCCTCAAGCATTGTGCGTGTCAACATTACCGATCCAGGGATGACACTGATGCACAGAGATCAGACTGTTTGAGGTCTGGTCGCTACACCAACGCCAAAAAATCCTATAAATAGAGAAACCTTCAGAAGTAAACCTAGATCAGAAGTTCCACCGCTGCAAGGCTCTATAGCCACCGAAAACCAATCTAGACTCCGTTCTAGCACTCTATCGGAGGGGGAAATCATCACCGATGGCCATCTTCACCATCCCAGCGGCCACCGCGATGATGAGAGAGTAGTCCACCCTCGGGGCTGAGGGTTTGTACTAGTAGCTATGTGTTTAATCTCTCTCTCTCTCTCTCTCTCTCTCGTGTTCTTGAGATGTCAATTTGGAATGTTATACATAGATCATCCATGCATATCATGATTTATTGCATTCCGTTCCGCAATCCTCGAAATCCTAAGCAACTCAAGGACCCACGGAGAGAGTTGGGGATTTTCCGATTTTCATATTTGATTTTTTATCAACTAATGAAACGAGGATTTTGATTTTAATAATTTTTCTCTCCGAGAAATATTTCATATTAAATCAAATGAGTGGAGATAATATGACTTCTCCAAAATAATTGAAATATCGGAGGAAAAATATTAAAATAATTTATTGGATTTTATTTGGTTTTATTCGGATTTTATTTGCTTTAGAAAAATTGCACGTTTTCAAATTTTCATTTTAGGGCCAAGAAAATGTTCAACTCGTCCTAAATATTTTACTTAGACGGTGAAATTTTGTTTTGGCATTTTAGGTTTTTATTTATTTTTTTCTAGGATTTTATTTCAGTCGGCGAAGTTTTTTTTAAAAGGGTTCCCGCGCCGATTGGGCCTAAGGCCCAGTCGCGCCAGGCCCCCGCCGCCACTCGGACTGGAGTCCTAGTTGGACTCCGCCTCCCCCGCGACATGCCCCCTCCTCCAAGTCGCTGCCCCACCCCCTTTATATACGCAGCCACCCCGCCCCAACACCACACCACCATCGCCGCCGCCCGCGCCACGCCAAGCCGCTGCCGCCGCTTGCCGTCGCCGCCGCCGCCGCCTGCCGCCGCCCGCCGCTGCCTCGCCTCGCCGGACCTCTCGCCGGAGGTAGCCACCACGCCCCGCCGCTGGTTTTTTATAAAGACCGTTTGGTTCTTTTTTAGAAACCCTAGATCCGTTTTTTCGGATTCGCCGATTTTTTTCTTGCTTCTTCTAGTTAGCAGACGTTCGTCCAAACGTTCGTTTTAACGAACGGTTCCTCGCCCGTTAGTTACAACTAACGAACGCTCGTTTGTTAGTCTGTTCGTGAGTTTTCTTTTATCGGATTTATTCCGCGATTTTCTCTGATCGCGATTTCTGATCCGATCTTAGATTCTATTTATCTTTTCGCTCATTTATCGGAATCAAGCGATTCAAGCTCCAGGAGTTTCGTCTCGAAACCCTCTTCCGGTTAATGAACTCAAACAAGTTTTTGCTACTGTAAAATTTGACCTAGTTTCAGATTAGTAAACGAAGCTTCTTTCTTTCGCCGTTTGACTTTCGTTGCTTCATTTGATTTGATTCTTTTTGCGTACCGGAGTTCTTAAGTTGAACTTCCTGGTCAACCTCTCTCATTTGAGTTTTTCTTGTGCATCTTTGTTTGTTACTTATGTATGTTATTGTTTGCTTGCGATAGAATTCCCGGAGTGCGAAGCGTGTTACTACGAGTCTCTAGGATCCGCGGATCGTCAGCAAGGCAAGTAACACTTTGATCATATCCCATTATTACCCAGTTTTTATGCATTAGTTCCAATCCTCAAACATTGCATGATTAGGATGTCATTAACTTGTGGATTGGGAAGTAGTTGCTGAGGTAGAACCTATTGCCCTGTTATATTCAAACCCTTGGGAGTTACTCTATGTTTTGCTTATATTGCTATGCTATGCTCGTAGACGTGGTTTGGGTTTGAGTGAAATTCATGACAGATGTGAGATTGTTAATTAATGGTTCAACTTAAGGTGGCAACTTAATCAAACAACTGGGTGGATTGAGCCACCTGGGGAACCCAGTGTTGTCTGTATTTTTTTTTTGGATATCCCGGGGTACCCGTGTGATCTTCCTATGGACCGCCACCCAGGCTCAAAGGGAACTGAGATGATTCATGCTAGAAACTTCCGTGTGCAGCCACAAGCTATTATGGGCTCTAGCATAGTTGAGTAAGTTACGTGAAGCTCTTGAAGAGGTAGATCAGCAGGTAGTGGGTTTTGTAGGTTTGGTATGGTCTACCCGGAGTAGAGAGTCAACGTTTTTGAAAGACTGTGTCTCGGTCATCCGTTTCTCAAACACCATGTAGTGCGGGAAATCCAACGGAGGCGATCGAGTCTAGTGGGGAAAAGTGCGCAAACCTCTGCAGAGTGTACAATCTAATCTTGGTTAGCCGTGTCCCCAATTATGGACAATTCTTGAGTATCTAGTACTTGGGTTATCACATGTATCTCACCATGTTTAATTAATACTGTTGGGTTGTTAATCACTTTAATTGGGATTGAGTTGGGGGTACCTTCTCAATGATGTTTCAACCACCATGATAGTTAAATAAAAATCTATTCCTTTGTGGTAGGGAAAAATTGGCTTTTCGCAAAACTATAACCATAGAGATTTCCACCAGCCACATATGCATGTAGTGATAGCATTATGCTGTTTCCGCTCTACTATGTTATTTTGCCAGCATATTCCATGTGCTGACCCGTTTTCGGGCTGCAATGTATTATGTTGCAGACTTTTTAGATGAGGAGTAAGGTTCGTTAGGACGTTGCCATGCAGCTCAGCTATGCCGTTGGAGTTGATGGACTCACCTTATCTTCCAAGCCTTCCGTTGTTATCGTATTAGATGGCCTTAAGCTATATTCTTGTAATAAGTTCTCTTTGGAGACATTCAATGTAATAGTGTGTGATGGCTACTCTGTTAAAAATCCTTTGAGTACTATGTGTGTCAGCATTACCGATCCAGGGATGACACTGAAGCACAGAGACTTGACCACCTGAGGTCGGGTCGCTACAAGATGGTATCAGAGCACACGCTGAGTGTAGGACACGACCACTAAGATAAACCCTAGATCACACTTCTCTTCTCATTTCCGACTCCTCTCCATTTTGTACTCTTTAGGATGATGGAGAGGAAGAACAAGTTTGCACAACCGGATGAAGACACACCTTTTGGATGCCACTTGAAGGAAGTTACTAGGTACTTGAACATTGGAATACCAAGCTTCACTAGGACGTACAACGCCACTTTACCAGAAGAAGAGCGCTGGATGATTCAAGTACAAGTTCCAAGAAGGACGTTCTCGCCAACACTCTAAACCAATAGAATTTTCCTTCGACGCACCAACGTGGAGTTTAGGAAAGAGTATGGCAGCTCACATCACCATGGGATGCATTGGAGAAGTTTACAATAGGGAACTTAAGGACATCATTTACCAAATATGTGGGCGCCGAGACAAGCAATGGGAAGTAATTAGCACCAAGAAGGATAGATCCATTGCAACTTTCATTCAGGAGTTAAACCAGCACATTCGACGCCAGGAGAACCAGATGTGCGCGGATATGATGGACTTGAAGAAGGCGAAGACTAGAATCATCGAGCTGGAGGAAGAACTCAAGTTTACACGCGATGAGTATGAGGAGGAAATTAGGACATTACTGGAGAAGAATGATGACCTGGTTAAGAAGATCGGAGTATTCATGGGAGGACCAGTGCCAATAGAGGAAGAAGAACCCAAGGAGATACGCCCCGAGGACTACATCATCATCGACGACACCAATTCCGATCCTAGTGATGATGACTATGAAGACGAAGCTGGAGCACACGTCATGGAGTCTTCCACCGATCAAAACTTCTAGATGACTACCATATATCACTAGTATTCCCCCATGTATTTAGTAGTAGCTGAGCACTTGTGCGATAGTTCTAGACCGTTTGTATGCCCTTGCTTGATTGATTGAGTGAAATGATTGCGTTTGTCTCATGTGCATATGGGTAGTGCCTTCTCATTAGACCCCTTTTCTATTCTAATCTCTTCCATCTAAACCCATCAGATGCCTTCGAGACGTGACACCGGTTTTGCCTTCCCGCCGGAGCTCACCCAGTTGATCCAGCAGCAGAATGCCTTGATGCAATTGCTAGTTCAGAACCAGGGCAACAACAACAACAATAACAACCCACCGCCAGTGGACAACCTAGCCCGTTTTCTAAGGTTACAGCCGCCAGTATTTTCCAGTAGCACCGAGCCTATAGTTGCTGATGACTGGCTACGCCGTATTGGAAGGGAGTTGACCACCGCAGGTTGCACAGATGCTGAGAGGGTGCACTTTGCCACACATCAATTGGATGGACCAGCAGCCTCATGGTGAGAAAATTACACAGCCACTTTTCCTGTAGCCAACATCACTTGGGACTAGTTTCAGCAAGCTTTCTGCACTGCCCATGTCTCAACTGGAGCTATACAGATGAAGAAGCGGGAGTTCCGCAACCTACGCCAGGGGAACCGTACTGTGGCTCAGTACGTGGATGAGTTTAGTAAGTTATCATGCTATGCCCCTGATGATGTGGCCACATATGCCACGAAGTAGGAGGAGTTTATGGAAGGACTGAATGATGAGATGAGCATGCAGTTGATGGTAGCAACCTTCAACAACTACTAGGAGTTGGTAGATAAGGCTCTTATGATTGAAGGGAAACAACAGCAGATTGAGAGCGGCAAGAGAAAGTATGGACAAGGGAAGTATAACTCAGGAGCTCAGCAGAAGCCTCGCCTAACCCCGAACTCGGGAGGACTTGTTCACAACCATAGAGGTCACAACCACATTGGAGGAGGATCACATAACCATAGTGGTGCTAAGAATGGGAATGGGAACGGAGCTAACAACAATCAGAACCGCTCCAACCCGTCCACTCCCGCAAAAAGAGACTTAAGTTAGGTTACCTGTTTTAAGTGCGGGAAGACATGGCACTATGTCAATGATTGCCCCGAAGGAAGGAATGGAAACGGAAATGGAAGCGCTGTGAAGAAGCCCAATCCATTCAACAAAGGACAAGTGAACCACGTTAGCGTGGAGGAGGTTGAAGAGCAGCCGGATGCGGTAATAGGTAAGTTTTTGGTTAAGTCATTTACCGCTCTTGTTCTTTTCGATACTGGTGCATCGCATTCATACATATCAAGGGGATTCGTGGATAAGTTTAAACTACCAACCCAAACCCTTAGGACCCCTCTTTTAGTGAGTTCACCCGGAGCAGAATATATGGCTAGCCGATGGTGTGATCAGATACCCTTAACCATTGGCACACATGTGTTTCCGTCCGACCTAATTATCTTGGAGTCATAAGGATTGGATGTGATATTGGGTATGGACTGGATGTCAAAGTATGGAGGAAGCATTGACTGTGCGAGTAGGTCGATTTATCTCACCACCCCGGAGGAAAAAATGATTAAGTATGTGTCCAGGCATCTGCCTAAAAGGAGCCAAGTGAATGCCCTTACGGGAGTTGTTCAGGAGGAAGTGCCAGTAGTAAAGTATTACCCGAATGTTTTCCCAGAGGAGTTACCAGGCATGCCACCGGACAGAGACATTGAGTTTTTGATAGAGCTGTTACCAGGAACAGGACCAATATCCAAGAGACCCTATCGGATGCCCGCGAATAATCTGGAGGAAATTAAGAAATAGATCAAGGAGTTATTGGAGAAAGGATACATCCGAAGAAGTTCATCACCTTGGGGAGCCCCAGTATTTTTGGTTGAGAAGAAGGATAAATCCCTAAGGATGGTTGTTGATTATCGAGCCTTGAATGAAGTGACGATAAAGAACAAGTACCCACTACCGATGATCAACGATCTGTTTGATCAGTTGCAAGGAGCTAAAGTGTTCTCAGAGATCGATTTACGATCAGGGTATCATCAGTTGAAGATACGAGAGAAGGACATACCAAAGACGGCGTTCACAACGCGATATGGATTATACGAGTACACGGTCATTTCGTTTGGACTGACTAACGCCCCTGCCTATTTCATGAGCATGATGAACAAGGTGTTCATGGAGTATTTGGACAAGTTTGTTGTGGTGTTTATTGATGATACCATGGTATACTCGAAGAACGAGGAGGAGCACAGAGAGCATTTGCATTTAGTTCTCGAGAAGCTCAAGGAACACCAGTTGTATCCTAAGTTTAGCAAATGCGAGTTTTAGCTGAACGAAGTCAGATTCCTTGGACATGTTATATCAGGAGAAGGTATAGTAGTAGACCCCAGCAAGGTTCAGTCAGTCACTGAATGGTTGGCACCCACCTCAGTTAGCGAGATCCGTAGTTTTCTTGGACTCACAGGATACTACCGGAGATTCATTGAGAATTTTTCCAAGATTGCAAAACCAATGACTGAACTGTTGAAGAAGGATACCAAGTTTAAATGGACAGAAGATTGTGAAGCAAGTTTCCAGGAGTTGAAGAAACGTTTGACTACAGCCCCAGTGCTAGTACTGCCAGATATACATAAGGAGTTCCAAGTGTATTGCGACGCCTCTCGCTTAGGACTTGGATGTGTGCTTATGCAGGACGTAAGAGTTGTTTCGTATGCCTCACGACAACTAAAACCTCATGAGTTGAATTATGCTATGCATGATTTGGAGCTAGCAGCCATAGTGCATGCGTTAAAGACTTGGAGACATTACCTTATTGGAAACCGTTGTGATGTGTACACGGATCACAAGAGTTTGAAGTACATCTTCACCCAGAAGGAGCTGAACCTTAGGCAGAGGAGATGGTTGGAGCTTATAAAGGATTATGACATGAAGCTACACTATCATCCAGGAAAGGCCAATGTTGTAGCAGACGCATTGAGTCGGAAGAGTTATGCTAATATCCTTGAAAGTAAAGGACTGCTGAAGGAATTAGCAAGGGACATCATGGAACTTCGATTAGAGATTGTACCTAGAAGGTTCATTGCCACAATGGAGGTTCAGTCGACATTGCTGGACAAGATTCGGGAAGCTCAGAAAGATGATAAAGAGATTGCCGAGATAAAGGAGAAGATGGGAAAAGGAAAGGCCAGAGGTTTTCGTGAAGATGAGCACGATACCCTATGGTTTGAGGACCAAGTTTATGTGCCCAACAACCAGGAGATCAGGAAGTTAATACTTCAAGAGGCCCATGACTCACCATACTCGATACACCCCGGAAACACCAAGATGTATTTGGATTTGAAGGAATGTTTCTGGTGGACTGGTATGAAGAAGGATATTGCCGAGTATGTAGCCATATGTGATGTATGTCAGAGAGTTAAGGCAGAACATCAGAAGCCAGCGGGACTGTTACAGTCTATGCCGATACCTTAATGGAAGTGGGATAAACTTGGCATGGACTTTATCACCGGATTACCCAAGACTAAAGCAGGATATGATTCCATATGGGTAGTAGTTGATCGTTTGACCAAAGTAGCTCACTTCATCCCAGTGAAAACCACCTATACAAGTGCAAAGTTGGCCAAGATCTATATGTTCAGGATCGTATGTCTGCATGGAGTTCTGAGGACCATTGTATCGGATCGAGGAACACTGTTTCTTCAAAGTTTTGGCATCAGTTACAGCAGACTCTGGGAACGAGATTGGAGTTCAGTACAGTGTTTCACCCGTAGACAGATGGACAGACTGAGAGAGTCAATCAAATTTTGGAGGACATGTTGAGAGCATGTGCGCTAGATTATGGATCTAGTTGGGATGACAATTTGCCGTATGGAGAGTTCTCATACAACAATAGCTAGCAAGCCAGTTTGAAGATGGCACCGTTTGAAGCCCTGTATGGACGCATGTGTAGAACACCGTTGATGTGGGATGAGGTAGGAGACCGACAGTTGTTTGGACCAGACTTGATTAAAGAATCTGAGGAGAAGGTAAAATTGATCCGAGACCGACTGAAGATTGCTCAGTCCAGGCAGAAGAGTTATGCAGACTCAAAACACAAGGAGGTAACCTACGGAATTGGAGATAGAGCATATCTGCGAGTATCGCCCTTGCGAGGAGTGAAACATTTTGGAGTTAAAGGAAAGTTAGCCCCAAGATTTGTAGGACCGTGTCACATTTTGGAACGGGTGGGAGAAGTTGCCTTCAAGTTGGAGTTACCTGAGGAATTGTCAGGAGTCCACGATGTGTTCCACGTTTCACAGCTGAAGAAGTGTCATGTTGAGATGGCGGATATACCATTAAGAGATACAGTACCCTTGGAGGCGATTCAGTTGGACAGTGATTTGACTTACGAGGAGAAGCCAGTTAAGATTCTTGAGTTTGCCAGCAGAGTCACCTGCAGTAAGGTTATCAAGTTTTGCAAAGTTCAGTGGAGCCACCATACCGAGGAATGAAGCTACCTGGGAACGAGAGGAAGATCTCCGCAAGGACCACCCATACCTATTTTCTAGCCAACCCGAATCTCGAGGCGAGATTCATCTTAAGGGGGGTAGGTTTGTAACATCCCAAATTTTCAATTTGGAATGTTATACATAGATCATCCATGCATATCATGATTTATTGCATTCCGTTCCGCAATCCTCGAAATCCTAAGCAACTCAAGGACCCACAGAGAGAGTTGGGGATTTTCCGGTTTTCATATTTGATTTTTTTATCAAATAATGAAACGAGGATTTTGATTTTAATAATTTTTATCTCCGAGAAATATTTCATATTAAATCAAATGAGTGGAGATAATATGACTTCTCCAAAATAATTGAAATATCGGAGAAAAAATTATAAAAATCTTTTATTGGATTTTATTTGGTTTTATTTGGATTTTATTTGCATTAGAAAAATTGCACGTTTTCAAAATATCATTTTAGGGCCAAGAAAATGTTCAACTCATCCTAAATATTTTATTTAGACGGTGAAAATTTGTTTTGGCATTTTTAGGTTTTTATTTATTTTTTTCTAGGATTTTATTTCGGTCGGCAAAGTTTTTTTAAAAAAAAAGGGTTCCCGCGCCGACTGGGCCTAAGGCGCAGCCACGCCAGGCCGCCGCCGCCGCCGCCGCCACTCGGACCGGAGTCCGAGTTGGACTCCGCCTCCGCCGCGCCTTGCCCCCTCCTCCAAGTCGCTGCCCCACCCCTTTTTTATACGCTGCCCCCCAACACCACACCACCACCGCCGCCACCCGCGCCACGCCAAGCCGCTGCGGCCGCTTGCCGTCACTATCGCCGCCGCCTGCCGCCGCCGCAGCTCGGGCCGCCACCCCGCAAGCCACCGCCCACCACTGCCTCGCCCCGCCGGCCCTCTCGCTGGAGGTAGCCGCCGCGCGCCGCCGCCGGTTTTTTTTATAAAGACCGTTTGGTTCTATTTTTAGAAACCCTAGATCCGTTTTTTTGGATTCGCCGGTTTTTTTCTCGGTTCTTCTAGTTAGCAGACTTTCGTCCGAACGTTCGTTTTAACAACGGTTCCTCACCTGTTAGTTACAACTAACGAATGCTCGTTCGTTAGTCTGTTCGTGAGTTTTCTTTTATCGGATTTATTCCGCGATTTTCTCTGATCACGATTTCTAATCCGATCTTAGATTCTGTTTATCTTTTTGCTCGTTTATCGGAATCAGGCGATTCAAGCGCCTGGAGTTTCCTCTCAAAACCCTCTTTCCGGTTAATCAACTGAAACAAGGTTTTGCTACTATAAAATTTGACCTAGTTTCAGATTAGTAAACGAAGCTTCTTTTTTCGCCGTTGACTTTCGTTGCTTCGTTTGATTTGAGTCTTTTTGCGTACCGGAGTTCTTAAGTTGAACTTTCTGGTCAACCTCTCTCATTTGAGTTTTTCTTGTGCATCGTTGTTTGTTACTTATGTATGTTATTGTTTTCCTGTGATAGAATTCCCAGAGTGTGAAGCGTGTTACTACGAGTCTCTAGGATTCACGGATCGTCAGCAAGGCAAGTACCACTTTGATCATATCCCATTATTACCAGTTTTTATGCATTAGTTCCAACCCTCAAACATTGCATGATTAGGATGTCATTAACTTGTGGGTTGGGAAGTAGTTGCTGAGGTAGAACCTATTGCCCTGTTATATTCAAACCCTTGGGAGTTACTCTACGTTTTGCTTATATTTCTATGTTATGCTCGTAGGCATGGTTTGGGTTTGAGTGAAATTCATGACAGATGTGAGATTGTTAATTAATGGTTCAACTTAAGGTGGCAACTTAATCAAACAACTGGGTGGATTGAGCCACCTGGGGAACCCAGTGTTGTTTGTATTTTTTTGGAAATCCCGGGGTACCCGTGTGATCTTCCTATGGACCGCCACCCAGGCTCAAAGGGAACTGAGATGATTCATGCTAGAAACTTCCATGTGCAGCCACAAGCTATTATGGGCTCTAGCATAGTTGAGTAAGTTACGTGAAGCTCTTGAAGAGGTAGATCAACAGGTAGTGGGTTTTGTAGGTTTGGTATGGTCTACCCGGAGTAGAGAGTTAACGTTTCTGAAAGACTATGTCTCGGTCATCCGTTTCTCAAACACCATGTAGTGCGAGAAATCCAACGGAGGCAATCGAGTCTTGTGGGAAAAAGTGCGCAAACCTCTACAGAGTGTACAATCTAATCATGGTTAGCCGTGTCCCCGGTTATGGACAACTCTGGAGTATCTAGTACTTGGGTTATCACATGTATCTCACCATGTTTAATTAATACTGTTGGGTTGTTAATCACTTTAATTGGGATTGAGTTGGGGGTACCTTCTCAATGATGTTTCAACCACCATGATAGTTAAATAAAAATCTATTCCTTTGTTGTAGGGAAAAATTGGCTTTTCGCAAAACTATAACCATAGAGCTTTCCACCAGCCATATATGCATGTGGTGATAGCATTATTATGTTTCTGCTCTACTGTGTTATTTTGCCAGCATATTCCATGTGCTGACCCGTTTTCGGGCTGCAACGTATTATGTTGCAGACTTTTCAGAGGAGGAGTAAGGTTCGTTAGGTCGTTGCCGTGCAGCTCAGCTATGCCGTTGGAGTTGATGGACTCACCTTATCTTCCAAGCCTTCCGCTGTTATCGTATTAGATGGCCTTAAGCCATATTCTTGTAATAAGTTCTCTTTGGAGACATTCGATGTAATAGTGTGTGATTGCTACTCTGTTATAAATCCTTCGAGTACTGTGTGTGTCAGCATTACCGATCCAGGGATGACACTGAAGCACAGAGACTTGACCACCTGAGGTCGGGTCGCTACATCTTGATGTATCGCGGGCTTTGCTAATATAGTTGGATCATATGGTGTTTTCCCCTCTCTATCTTATTGTGATGAATTGAGTTTTTCCCTTTCAGATTTCGTTGTTATCGGCTTGAATACTTTTATGGATTTGAGAGCACTTGATATATGTCTTACATATGAATACTCGTGGTGACAATGGGGTATCATATTGATTCACTTAATATATGTTTTGGCACTCAACTTGCGGATTCCCGAGCTGACATTGGGGTAATCTATGCATAGGGGTTGATGCACGTTCTTGTCTTTGTTTCTATGGTAGAAATCTTGGGGCACTCTTTGAGGTTCTTTGTGTTGGATTGAGTATTATGAATCTGAATTTGCTTTGGTGTTATTTTAGTATGAACTCTTCATAGATCGATCGGAAAGAATAACTTGTGTTATTTTAGTACGAACTCTTGATAGACTGATCGGAAAGAATAACTTGGTGTTGTTTTAGTACGAACTCTTGGATAGATCGATCGGAAAGAACAGCTACAAAAAATTTCTTCTTATGTTCTCCGCTAGATAGGAACTTTGGAGTGATTCTTCATCGCATCTTGAGGGATGGTTATATGATCCAATTATATTAGCATTGTTGAGAGATTGCACTAACGAAAGTACAGACCCTAGTCCTCATTTTCAAGCATTGCAATAGCCTTTTTGTGCCTATTTACTATTTGCTACCTTGTTGTTTTTATTTACCCAGATTATAAAAAATATATTTCTACCATCAATATTACACTTTTATCACCATCTCTTCGCCGAACTAGTGCACCTATACAAATTACCATTGTATTTGGTGTGTTGGGGACACAAGAGAATTTTTTATTATTAGGTTGTAGGGTTGTTTGAGAGAGACCATCTTCATCCTACACCTCCCACGGATTGATAAACCTTAGGTCATCCACTTGAGGGAAAATTGCTACTGTTCTACAAAACTCTACGCTTGGAGGCCCAACACGTGTCTACAAGTGACTGCTTGAAGGTGTATCTTTAGATCTTGCAATTGAATCTTTTAGTTTCTTGTTTTATCACTAGTTTGGTTTATAAAAGAAAACTACATAAAAAATGGAATTGAGGTTGCATCATATTATTGATCATCTTTATAATATATTTCTTGAAAATGATGGGTCAGAAAATTGTGCTCAAATGTTAGAAGAAGAAGTCAATAAAATGTTTGGCACAAAAAATTTGAATGATGAGCATGATTGCAATGTTGTCCGAATGAATTCTTTGAATATGCATGACGCTAATGATATGCAAAGCTACAAGCTTGGGGATGCTATGTTTGATGAAGATGATATTTTTTGTCCCCCAAGTTTTGTTGTGTAAATTTATTATGATGAAAGCATGCCTCCTATTTAGGATGATTATATTGATGAAAGTGGGTATGGAAGAGTGTCAACTTTAGGAAGTTATGATCCCACTATTTTGGAGGGTGTTGAATCTTATTGTGATAATTATGAACGTGGATTCGGAGAGGTCATGACTTTATTTAGTGATGAATCCACTATTTCAGAAGAGGTTCCAATTGATTATTTGTTGGTGTACTAAAGTAGGGGTACCTTAGTATCCCGAACTTGTGCACGGGCAGTCGCAGCAACCCGCGGCAAGGCTTGCCGGGCGGCCGCCAAGACCCTCCGTGGTTCCTTTGGAGCCATTCAAGAACAAAGTATTCGAGCCAAGGCACAAGACCCCAGCAAGAGGAGCTTGCCGGGAAGGCCACTCAAAGTATCCAAGAGCAAAACAAGGCCCCGGCAAGAGGAGCTTGCCGAGAAGGAGACAAGACCCCGGCAAGAGGAGCTTGCCGGGAGGGAGACGAGACCCCGGCAAGACGAGCTTGCCGGGAAGACAACCAAAGTATCTCAAGAAGCTCGCTGCGGCACCCTGCGCGTCCTGACAAGACCCGGTGAGCGACAAGCTCCCGGACGCGACAAGGCAACATCCGCGGCAAGGCGCCTGCCGCGGCAAGCTACTACTCCGCAGCCCGCGCTCCAGCTCACCCACCAACGTGTCGCTCTGGGACCGCTCCTGGCGTACTTGGCGGGAGGCTGTGCAGCCGGGGGCATGCGGTGGCAAGCAAGCACTGACAAGATAGCCATCGTGGCAAACGGTGGCGTTCCTAGCGGTCCCTCTCTGTACCGTCTAGGTGACACGGACGGGCATTTAATGCCCTTGTCCCCTGCCGTCAGGGTTAGGTATGATACGACTGTTGTAGGCGGTGGAGCCAACTACCACCTCTTTTACATTTTTACCCCCACCTCTGTTGCCACCTGTCGGTGACCCCTTAGACATATAAAAGGAGGCCCATGCGCAACAGAGAGGGGAGGACGGCGATTCCCACGCTCGGTCTCGCCAGCTGCTTGAGTGTACTGTAGCACTCATCGCTCCAGAGCAAGAACTCAATACAACCACCAAAGCAGGAGTAGGGTTTTACGCATCCGTGCGGCCCAAAACTGGGTAAACCGACCGCGTCGCTTGTGCGTTCACCTCGGTCTGCTCTTTGTGCATCCACCGCCCCCCTGCCGAACCGAAAGGGGCCCCGGTCCGCCACGGTCCCATAGGTGTCCGAGGGATCAGCCTACCCTCGACATCTTTGGCGTGCCAGGTAGGGGGTGCGTCGAGGTTGTGCGAACCTGATCCGGCATTCGCATGAGCCAAATCTTCATCCTCTTCATCAACATGCCGCTGAAGAAGAAGATTTCGGAGGCAGCGGCTTCGTCTGCGCCGAGCCCGCCATCGCCGGAGCGAACGGCTGGTGGAGTAGGCGCCGGCGGAAGAGCGGGCGCCGACGGGGAGACCCATGGCGCTGCCAGGTCCAAGGACCAGGCTGTGCCGCACGCCGGCGGCGCGGTCGCCTCCCACAACGACCGCGCGCACTCCAAGACCTCGGCGTCCGTACACGCACCGCGCCCGTCCCAGGAGGCGCGGGACCAGCAGCGTCATGGTACCCACCGTACCATACGTCTGCTGGGCCAAGATCAAGCTGGCGGATCCCGGAGCGCCCAAGACCAGCATGCGCGCCAACATGCTGGCGCGAGCGTGGCACGGTCGCTTGGGCGAGGTATTGCTCCTTCTAGCATAGTTAGAAGTCTGAGCATGACCCGCTCCTTGCACCGTTCACCGTCACCCTGCCGGTGGTTCTTTGGTCGATCAGGATGACGCCAAATCAAGCCACTGGCCAGACGCCCTTCGCTCTAGCCTATGGAGCGGAAGCAGTTATCCCCACGGAACTCGTATACGGGTCACCCCAAGTGCTCGCTTATGATGAGCTTGAGCAAGAGCAGCCGTGGCAAGACGACGCGCTGCTCCTTGGGGAGGACCGTCTTCAGGCTGCTGTGCGAGCCGCTCGCTACCAGCAAGCTTTGCGCCGCTATCATAGCCGCAAAGTTAACGCCAGAAGTCTCGAGGAAGGCGACCTTGTTCTTCGGCGCGTTCAATCCGCCAAGAATTCAAGCAAGTTGACGCCGAAGTGGGAAGGCCCTTACCGGGTGAAATGAGACACCAGGCCTGGCGCTGTCCGCCTGGAGACCGAAGATGGCATCCCAGTGAGCAGCTCCTGGTATACTGACCATCTTCGTAAGTTTTACCCGTAAGGCGCGGTTGTCGGACCCGTTCCGGCAACCACCTTTTGTACAAAGTCTTGCCGCTGCTGCATGTAATCCTTTGTACAAAGCCGGGCGCAGATCCCGTGCATGCAGATTATGTGCTCAGCACACCTTGTCTATTTCATGCTTTTTTAAATTCTGCATGTATTATCTGACATTTTGTGCAGCACTTACCCCCGGTAAGCAATAACGAGCCATAAGGCTCCATACTGTTATTTCCTTCTCTCTCTCTCTTTTGGAAGAAAAGGGGAGGTCCTCTCGCGCACAAGTTTGTCGGGCGGGGGGGGGGGGGGGGGGAGATACGGTATGGACCAGGCGTCGTTCAAGAAGGTTTTGCCTCGCCGGGAGCAAATAACAGAAAAGATAAGTTGCCAAAGTCTGAGCAACCAAATTTCCTTTAGATTTGTAAAGTTATCTTCCTTGAGTGACCGTCCCTTGTATGGAAAACCTGTGCGCGGAGGAACCAACTCGTGGCTAGTTGCGCACTTACTGTTGTTTCGAGTCTGCTCAACAACTTAGGTGAACTGCGACTAGCTCTGCGACAAGGTTTCTTGTCGGCTGCGGCACCGCCTGCAGGGAACCAACTCGTAGTTAGTTGCGCCCTTACCGTTGTTTCGAGTCCGCTCAACAACTTAAGTGAGTTGCGACTGGCTCCGCGACGAGGTTCCCTGTCGGTTGCAGCACCGCCAGCAGGCTGCTGATGTTCCGCTGCTGATGTTCCGCACTCAGAGTTCGCGGCAAAGGTGCCCGCGCCGGCAAGTTCCCTAAAAGCGTAGGGTAAAAACATACAAGGGGAGGAAGCAAGTAAAGGAAATAACATAGCAATTACTACCGAATATAGAGTATATTACAGAATAACTTGTCGCATCCCTAACAGACTGTTTCTCATAACATGATTGACAGCGACAAGGAAAGAAAACGATAAATGGCCTAGTCTATGCGGTCGCCTTCGACCCTCCTGATGCCGCTCACCCTGTCCACAATGGGTGCGACAAGGGCCTTGAGCTCCTCCAGGTCAGCATCCGGCGGCAAGCTTCGGAGGACGTTGTTGAGGCGGAGACCTGGGTTGCGGAAGGCCACCTTCATCAGCACCTTCTCGAGAGCTCCCGCGCAAATCTTGTGCGACTCATCGGCAAGTTGCTTTGGGATCTGCTCCCGGAGTCGCTGGAGCGCCGTCGCCACGCCCTTGAAGAACAGGGTCAGCTTGGCGCTGGGTTGGAGGTTCTCGTTGGAGGAGTACCCGAGATCCACCATCCCCAACTGCGCCAGCTCCTTGTCGACATCCGCGGCGACGTCCACCAGATCCTCCATCCAGTGCTCCACATTCTCTGACAAGGTTTCCGGGCGGCAGCGGCCTTCGCCAGCAGCACCTTGCCGGCCTTGACCTCCTCCTTCAAGGCCGTCTCCCGCTCCTTGGCGCTGTCCAGAGATTGCGTCAGGGCCACCAGCTTCACCTCGAGATCGGCGTTGGAGTTCTTGGCGGCGTCTAGCTCTTTGCCCTTCTCGGCGAAAAGGGCCTGCAGCTCCGAATAGTTGTTGGCGTCCTTCTCGCGCTCGAGCTTGAGCGCGGCCAGCTCGTCGCTGCTCGCCTTGAGGACCGCCTCCAGCTGCGCCACCTTCAGCTCCAGCTCAGCCTTGGCGGCCTCGGCGTCTGCGGCGGCGTCTTCGGCCCGCTTGACGGCTGCGCCAACTGCTCGCTCACGCGTGGCGAGTTCCTCCTCGTGGCTGTCGAGGTGGACCTTCCGCTGCATCAAGTCACCCTCCTGCGAAGACAGCTTCTCCGCAGCAAGGCATTGGCGCTCTTCGGCGTCGGCCTTCTTGAGGAGGAAGGCCTGCTGCGCCTCGGCAAGATCGTCCCGCTCCTTGGCCAGGGAGCGGAGAGCTTCCTGGTTGGCGCCCCGGAGCTGCTCCGCGCGCTTCTCGATATCGGCGCCGGCCTTCGCAACGAGCGCTTTGCGGGACTCCAGCTTGGCCTGCCGGGCGCGGTAGAGCGCCACTAGCTTCCGCAGCAGGTGTTCTTCTTCGGCTTCGCCGCTGCTGCTGCTTGGCGCGTCGACCAGTTTCAGCCCGGCGGAGGCGAGCACCTCTCCGTCCAGCATCTCCCCCTTGATCGGCGCCCTGGAGCTTGATGCCCAGGGGAGGTTGATGAAGATATCCTCGCCGGCCTTCAGGTAGATGCCAGGCTGGGGCTCATCGGAGCCTGGCGCAGTGGCTGCGGCGGAGGAGTCGGTGGTCGGAGCAGCGCCTGGCGCTCCTGCGGCCTTCGGGTCGCCAGTACGACCTCCAGACTCCCCGCCCGCTTCCGCAGCAGCAGCCCTGGCGGCCTCCTCGCTGGCGCCGGCTGCGTCCTCGGCGTCAGCTTCAGTCTCCATCGGCTCTGCGGCAGATGGACCTGACGGCCAGAAGAGGGGAGAAAAATCAAGCAAAATTCGAGCAAAGCCCAGGAGAAAGATCAAGAAGACGAAGAAGCCAAAGGGAGTTTGGAAGCAAGGAAGTTACCTGTGACTGGGGCTGCAGCTGTGGTCTCCCTTGCCGGGGGCTCCTCCCTTGACGGAGTCTCCTCCCTTGCCGAAGACCCTCCCCTTGCCAGGGGCTCTTCCCCTGCCAGAGTCTCCTCTCTTGTCGGGGGCTCCTCCCTTGCCGGAGTCGCCTCCCTTGCCGGGGACCTCTCCCTCGCCGGAGGACTCTCCCTTGGCGCTTCGGGAGCGGTCTCCAGGCTCCCCTGGTGAGGCTGCTCTGCTCCTGCACGAGTCAACAGACAAGTATCAGCACAGCGAGGACCTTCGTGCGTGCCCAACGTCGGGAAGTAAACAAAACACATACGCTGGGGGCTGCTCTGAAGATCAGCCGCCGGGTCCGACAAGTTCGTCTCAGGCACGTCCCCTGTTGATGCAGTGGGTTCGTCCTCGACGACGATCACCGGCACCTTGGCCCTCTTCGCCGCTCTCTATGCCAGAGTCCTGAAAAGGAAGAGATGCAGAGGAAGGCAAGTGAGAAACAAGGCAAGACAAAAATAGCGGAAATCAAAGAATTACAAGTACAATGAGAAGAACTTACTCCTCCTCTTCTTCCTCATCGGAGCTAAACGCGGAGAAGTCGAAATCCGGCCCGCGGCTGGCGCGGAAAGGTGGAGGGGTAGGCTCCCTCGGCCGCTTGGCGGGAGCAGAAGCGGCAGTCCAGGAAGACCCCGCTCCAGTTGAAGCAGTAGCATGGGGCGCTCCCGCGGCAATAGTGCTTGCCGCGGTGGAGCGCGTTGTGCGGCGTGGCGACTGCCCGCCCGCCTGCCGCCTCGCCGCATCCTCGGCCTTGCGGAGACGCCTTCTTGGTGGAGACGGGGACGCTGCTGGCGGCGTAATGTCGGAGGACGAAGAGGAGGAGGAGCCGATCTCCAAAGAGCCGCTCGTATCATCGGCAGACTCGCTCGGTTCGGCGTCATGCCCGGCAACTTGGCTCGGCCCAGCATCGCGCCCGACAACCTCCTTCTCACCGGCAAGATCCTTCTTGCCGGCAAGTTCTTCCCGCTCGGCACGGTTTGCCGCCTCTGCCGCCGCAGCCTCCTCCAAGGTGAAGCCGAACTCGCCCGCCGCGGCAACTGCCGCCGCCTCTTCCAACCTGGTGGCGATGTACACCAGCTCCAACTTGGTGGTGTCACGGGTGAGGCCGTCCTTCTCGTCGGCGCGGATTGGCACCTCCACCAAGTCATCGAAGAATTGCTGCACTACCTCGTCCTCCGGCTCTTGCCAAGTTGGCACGATTCCGTGCGAATCTCACAGTGGCATCATCGCCCTGATGCGATCGAGCACCGAATTGTTGCACAGAGGGACGAAGCCCTACGGCAATCTGAAGACCTCGGGGTGCTCCGAATCGTACTTGAAGAGCTCCTGCAGTACTCCATTGAGTTCAAGGACCGTAAAATTGTAGTTGAGGCCTGGGCACAGCCTCATGACGTCTGCCGCATTCTTGAACTCCCAGGCAGGCCTCCCCCGCTCCTGCAGAGGAGCGATGCGGCCACGAAGGAAGTCTGCGCCAACGGCCCCTACAGTAAGCCCGGCAAGCCTGAGGCGCTGGATCCTGGTGACGGCAATCTTCAGCCTGCTGTCCTCCGAGGCCACATCGCTCCAGTCACTACCGCGTACTGCTGCTACTTGGCGCCGGGCGGTGAATGGCTGTGGGCTCTCCTCGATAATCCAGCACCAATTCGCTCTCCACTCCTCCCACTTGCCGCGGAACTCCCCCTCCAGATAAGATTCCTTCTTGCCGGCCCTAGAGACCCAGGCAATGCCGCCGGACAGGGTTTCTCCTCTCTCTACCCGGGGGATAAAAAAATGGCGAAAAAGGGCTACGCTAGGGTGGACTCCGACAAAGTTCTTGCAAAGGTGTGCGAAAACTGCCATGGTGAGGACGGCGTTGGGAGTGAAGTCAAGGAGATAGAGATTGTATGTGTTCATGATATTGCAGAAAAACTCAGAAAAAGGCGGGCAGAGCCCACAGTAGAAGAAGACGGCAAAGAAAGGGTACCCTTCCGGAGCTGTCGCGTGAGCAGCGCCCGGGAGCACCCTGGTCCGCGGGTGAGCTCGCGTCTCCGTCGCCCAAAAGAGGTAATAAAACTCCCGCAGCTCCTTCACGTCGAGCTTTGGGGGGAAGATGGCTCGCTCCTTCCGCATTGCCGCGAGCCGCTGCGCCCCGATCGACTTCACGGCCTTCCCCTTGTCGCCCTTCGGAGCCATGGCGGAAGCAATGGAGGAGGTCGACGGCGTGGTGGCGCTGGTGGCAATGTGGTGGGGAGGGGGGGCAGGGCGCTGCGCTCTGTGTGCCTTGGGAAGACGGAGGCAGGGCGGAGTTTTTCAAGATTGGAGCAGAATAGGGGCGAGTGGGCGCACTACCCATGCTTCCCCTTGCTTATAAAGGGGGAGGTGGCGGACGTTCCGCCTTTCCTAATAAAAAACCACCCGCAATTTCTCCCACAACATGACGCATGCACACGGGGCTTGGCCCCGCGCACGCTGCCCACGTCACGCACGATGCCGCGTTCGATGCGTGCCGTGCGGGGAGGGCGCGGTGGATGCGGAGTGAGTTATGGCGTGCCCTAGGCCGCGCGTGCCCGTGCACTGTTTTGGGCCTGGCCCAACAGCGCTCGGCACCGTGTATGGCCCAGGCCCGGGGGCTCCTGTCGGTGTACTAAAGTAGGGGTACCTTAGTATCCCGAACTTCTGCACGGGCAGTCGCAGCGACCCGCGGCAAGGCTTGCCGGGCGGCCGCCAGGACCCTCCGTGGTTCCTTTGGAGCCATTCAAGAACAAAGTATTCGAGCCAAGGCACAAGACCCCGGCAAGAGGAGCTTGCCGGGAAGGCCACTCAAAGTATCCAAGAGCAAAACAAGGCCCCGGCAAGAGGAGCTTGCCGAGAAGGAGACAAGACCCCGGCAAGAGGAGCTTGCCGGGAGGGAGACGAGACCCCGGCAAGAGGAGCTTGCCGGGAAGACAGCCAAAGCATCTCAAGAAGCTCGCTGCGGCGCCCTGCGCGTCCCGACAAGACCCGGTGAGCGATAAGCTCTCGGACGCGACAAGGCAACATCCGCGGCAAGGCGCCTGCCGCGGCAAGCTACTACTCCGCAGCCCGCGCTCCAGCTCACCCACCAACGTGTCGCTCTGGGACCGCTCCTGGCGTACGTGGCGGGAGGCTGTGCAGCCGGGGGCATGTGGTGGGAAGCAAGCGCTGACAAGATAGCCATCGTGGAAAACGGTGGCGTTCCTAGCGGTCCCTCTCTGTACCGTCTAGGTGACACAGACGGGCATTTAATGCCCTTGTCCCCTGCCATCAGGGTTAGGTATGATATGACTGTTGTAGGCGGTGGAGCCAACTACCACCTCTTTTACATTTTTACCCCCACCTCTGTTGCCACCTGTCGGTGACCCCTTAGACATATAAAAGGAGGCCCATGCGCAACAGAGAGGGGAGGACGACGATTCCCATGCTCGGTCTCGCCAGCTGCTTGAGTGTACTGTAGCACTCATCGCTCCCGAGCAAGAACTCAATACAACCACCAAAGCAGGAGTAGGGTTTTACGCATCCGTGCGGCCCGAACCTAGGTAAACCGACCGCGTCGCTCGTGCGTTCGCCTCGATCTGCTCTTTGTGCATCCACCGCCCCCCTGCCGAACCGAAAGGGGCCCCGGTCTGCCGCGGTCCCATAGGTGTCCGAGGGATTAGCCTACCCCCGACATTATTAGAACAAAGTTGCTATCTATGATGATTATGGTGATGACATGTATGCTATAAAGAATAATGATAACCATGAAACTTGTCATCATGATTTTAACTTTCACTCTCATAATAGTTATTTTGTTGAGTTTGTTCCCACTACTATTGATGAGAAGAAATTTGCTTATGTGGAGAGTAATAAGTTTTCTATATTTTTTTGTCATGAAAATAAAGCTTTATGTGATAGTTATATTGTTGATTTTCTTCATGATGCCACTGAAAATTATTATGAGGGAGGAACTTATGCTTGTAGGGATTGCAATAATATCAAGTTTCCTCTCTATGTGTTGAAAGTTTTGAAGTTATGCTTGTTTTGCCTTCCTATGCTAGTTGATTATTGTTCCCATAAGTTGTTTGCTCACAAAATCCCTATTCATAGGAAGTGGGTTAGACTTAAATGTGCTATTCATATGCTTCATGATGTTCTCTTTGTGTTTCAATTCTTATCTTTTATGCGAGCATCATTGAAATCATCATGCCTAGCTAAAAGGCATTAAAGAAAAGCGCTTGTTGGGAGATAACCCAAGACTTTTACCTACTGTTTTTGCGTGTTCACATGATTAGGCTACTATAGTAATCATGTTATATTGCTTTTGTTTCAATAAAGTGCCAAGTAAAGGCTAAAGCCTTTGGGATGGTCTATGGTGATAGTTGATTTGATCTTGCTGAAAAACAGAAACTTTTGTACTCGAGAAAACAATTCTAATTTTTAACAGAAGCCTGATAAAATGCTGATTTTTTCCAAAAGATTAATAGACAAATTGCCCAGGTTTTCCTATTTTTCAGGATTTTTGGAGTATCAGAAGTATGGTTGGAGTGCAGATTACTATAGACTTTTCTGTTTTTGACAGATTCTATTTTCAATGCATTTTTTGCTTGTTTTCTAGTTTCCATGGCTTATATTGCTCAATATAAATTGTGAAAATGATATGATACAGTAGGCATTGTGTGAGAACAATTATGAATCTTTTCTTTGACAGTACCAAAAGTGAAATGGTTTGCTCTTTATCATACTAGCCTATCTCACAAAGTTCTGTTAAGTTTTGTGTGATTGAAGTTTTCAAGTTTTGGGTGAGATATCGATAAGAGGGGAATAAGGAGTGAAAATACCCTAAGATTGGGGATTCCCAAGGCACCCCAAGTTAATATCCAAGGAAGGTCCAAGCAAGATCCAAGCAACTAAGCTTGGGGATGCCCCGGAAGGCATCCCCTCTTTCGTCTCCAACATTATCGGTAACCTCACTTGGAGCTATGTTTTCATTCGTCACATGATATGTGTTTTTCTTGGAGCATAATTTTATTTTGTTAGTATTTTCTTGCTGTTATTTAGAATAATGTTTTGCATCTTTTATTTCAATAAAAATTTCAAGTATAGCCTTTGCCATGCTTATTTTGCAAGTCTACATGTTGCTGTTTCAAAACAGAAATTTTATCTATGTTGCAAGAATTCCCTAGAAAAGTAAGAATGTGATAAAATGGTGAAACTTTTGCATAATAAGCTCCGATAAAGTTTCTACAGTGTGGGAAATTTTCATAACTTTTGGAGTTAGGGAAGTATTGATACGCTTGCATTCTTTGCAGATTGTACTATTTTGGCAGATTACTGTTATGTTGCATTGTTTGCATATGTTGGTTGTTTAATGATCCTATTTGAGGATAGGAGTATTAAATATGCAGAGGCATTTAGTATGCAATGTTGAATAATAATTTTAGTGATTTTCTACAGTAGAGAATGATAAAGTTTTTGCATTGGTTTATACTAACTTATCTCACGAGTTATTGTTGAGTTTTGTGTGGATGAAGCTTATGAGATTTAGGAAAACCGTGATATGAGAGGAATTAAAGGGACGCAAAAGCTCAAGCTTGGGGATGCCCAAGGCACCCCAAGATGATACTCCTATCCTCTAAGCTTGGGGATGCTCAAGCTTGGAGAAGTCTCAAGCATCTAAGCTTGGGGATGCCCCGGTAGGCATCCCACCTTTCTTCACCAAATTATCGGTTAGTATTGATTGATCCTAAGTTTTTGCTTCTTCACATGAGTTGTGCTATTATTATAATGCCATTTTATTTTCATTTTGCTTGTTGTTTTAATGAAATACTTAGATCTGAAAGTTTTTAAATAAAATAGAGTCCTCAAATAGTTGCCAGGGAGGCAAGGTAAGTGGCATTCACATCCCGTCAATGAAGCTCTTTTCTATGGAATTGCCCTAGTGCTTCACTTATATCTTTTTGAGAATGGTGTGCTTTAGTATTTTTGAAGAAATTCTCTCTTGCCTCACTTAAATTAATTTGAGATAAAGAAATATTAGGCTCATGATCTTCACTTATATTTGTTTGAGCTTATCAAAAGCAATACATGAAAATTAGTTCCAAAGTGACAGATATCCAAGAAGGATATAATAAAAACTTTCATGAAGATCATTGGACAAAATAATCTTGATTACTCGTAATAGTTTTGAGATATGATGATGTGATATGTGAGTCATGTTGATGTTAATTATGCTTTAGTAAGAATATTGGTGTTAAGGTTTGTGATTCCCTATGCAAGCATGAAAGTCAATAGTTGTGCAATGAAATTACATCCTACTTGTGGTGCATTATTCAATGTTAATTATGCTCAATGCTCGCTTATGAGATTATTCGTTTCTTGGTTGGTCGCTTCTCAATCTTTTGGTAGCCTTCATTTTGCACTAAGTATGATCACTACTTGTGCATCCAAAATCCTTTAAACCAGTTTTGCCTCATGAGTCCACTATACCTACCTATATGCGGTATTCTTTTGCCGCTCTAAGCAAATTTGTATGTGCCATCTCTAATTTTCAAAATAATTTTCTCTTTTGTGTGCTCGTACCGCTTGCGAGGCGGTGAGGGGTGGCCAATATTTTCCATGCTAGATGTGTTATTCTCACGATGAGTGTTTATTCACTTGTCATTGCACGAGAGTAAGGCAAAGGTATTAGGGATGCCCAGTCCCGAAATGAAAAATGAATTTACATTATGTTGTCAAATAATAAATTCCTTGGAAAGTGTTGGTATGGAGGGCACACGTGGATATGGTTAGCCATGGAAAGTGAAAGTATGGTGGAAAAATGATAAACTTTATTTTCTGTTTGGGAACCGCCTATGATATATCTAGCATGGAAAGTGTTGGGAGCTCTAAGTCATTTTCGTTGGTGGGAAAAGCATGCCTCTCAAAATGTTTTTATCTCTCAGTTTTCACTTTGAGCTCTGGCACCTCTACAAATACCTACTTCCCTCCGCGAAGGGCCTTTCTTTTACTTTATGCAAAAAAAATTAATTTGAGTCTCCATCTTCTCTTATAAAGCACCAACTAGGGGGCACTATGATTGTACTTGAGCATTGGGTGTAGTTAATATGCGAGTGTGTTTCATGAATGTATCAATGATTGAGCATGATGGACTAGGGATAACTTATTTTAGCGTTGATATTTTGGAAGACATGGTGACTTGTTGGTATGCTTGAGTATGAAGGTCCTCATGTCAAAACTAGACTATTGCTCTGAACCATATAAAAGTCCAAATGTCCATGCTACAAAGAAAATAATATGAGATGATATGATAGGTAGCATTCCACAAGAAAAATTCCGTTTTAAATTGCTACTTTATCATGATAAGTTCTATGAGAAAGAGTTGTTGTTATGATGCTAGGAAAAGTGATTGAAATTATCATTGATCAAACTTATGCACTTTGCTAGCATTCACACTTCATAAATTATTTCTTTTATCATTTAGCTACTCGAGGACGAGTAGGAATTAAGCTTGGGGATGCTGATACGTCTCCAACGTATCTATAATTTATGAAGTACTCATGCCATGTTTACAACAATTTTATATGGTTTTGGTATGCTTTGCATGGAACTAACCCGGACTGATGTTGTTTTCAGCAGAACTACCGTGGTGTTGTCTTTTGTGCAGAAATGAAAGTTCTCCAAATGAGCTGAAACTTTTTGACGATTTTTTTTGGAACAAAAGAGACCCCCGAAGCTTCGTGGAAGGACCAGAAGGTGAGGAAGTAGGGCACAAGAAACCGGGGCGCGCCTGGGCCCTTGCCCATGCCCCGGTGGGTTGTGCTCACCTCGAGGCCCATCTTAGCGTGAAACCAACACCAAAAAATCCTATAAATAGAGAAACCATCAGAAGTAAACCTAGATCAGAAGTTCCACCGCCACAAGGATCTGTAGCCATCGAAAACCAATCTAGACCCTGTTCCAGCACTTCGCTGGAGGGGGAAATCATCACCGGTGGCCATCTTCACCATCCCGGCGGCCACCACGATGATGAGGGAGTAGTCCACCCTCGGGGCTGAGGGTTTGTACTAGTAGCTATGTGTTTAATCTCCCTCACTCTCTCGTGTTCTTGAGATGTTACAATCTTTATGTATCGCGGGCTTTGTTAATATAGTCGGATCATATGGTTTTTCCCCCTCTCTATCTTGTTGTGATGAACTGAGTTTTTCCCTTTGAGATTTCGTTGTTATCGGATTGAATACTTTTATGGATTTGAGAGCACTTGATATATGTCTTGCATATGAATACTCTTGGTAACAATGGGGTATTATATTGATTCACTTGATATATGTTTTGGCACTCAACTTGCGGATTCCCGAGGTGACATTGGGGTAATCCATGAATTGGGGTTGATGCACGTTCTTGTCTTTGTTTCTCCGGTAGAAATCTTGGGGCACTCTTTGAGGTTCTTTGTGTTGGATTGAGTATTATGAATCTGAATTTTCTTTGGTGTTATTTTAGTACGAACTCTTGATAGATCGATCAGAAAGAATAACTTGTGTTATTTTAGTACGAACTCTTGATAGATCGATCGGAAAGAATAACTTGGTTTTATTTTGGTATGAACTCTTGGATAGATCGATTGGAAGAATAGCTAAAAACAATTTATTCTTATGTTCTCCGCTATATAGGAACTTTGAAGTGATTCTTCATCGCACGTTGAGGGATGGTTATATGATCCAATTATAGCATTGTTGAGAGATTGCACTAGCGAAAGTATGGACCCTAGTCCTCATTTTCAAGCATTGCAATACCGTTTTTGTGCCCGTTTACTATTTGCTACCTTGCTGTTTTTATTTACTCAGATTATAAAAATATATTTCTACCATCAATATTACACTTTTATCACCATCTCTTCGCCGAACTAGTGCACCTATACAAATTACCATTGTATTTGGTGTGTTGAGGAGACAAGAGACTTTTTATTATTTGGTTGTGGGGTTGTTTGAGAAAGACCATCTTCATCCTACACCTCCCACGGATTGATAAACCTTAGGTCATCCACTTGAGGGAAAATTGCTATTGTCCTACAGAACTCTGCGCTTGGAGGCCCAACACGTGTCTACAAGAATAAAGTTGCATAGTAGACATCAGAGGTTAAGGTGGATGAGAATGAAATTGATAAGTTCTTGTGTAATATAAGAGGTGAGACCAAGAAGCACTTTGTTGCTCTCTTGGAACAACTCGGTGAGGTCAATTATGTCATTGAGTCTCATGAGGATACCATCTCTAAGTTAGATGGGCATAGTCATGACTATGCCGGTGAGGTAGAAGATCTCTCCACTGCTCTTGAGGAAGAGCGAGGTCTTTGTTTGGCTTTTGAGGAGTCACACAATGTTGACCTTGCTAAACTACAAAAGGATCTTGATCATGCTATAGTGCTTACTCGTGTGCTTAAATCCGAGAAGGTTGCTCTTGGGGTTGTCCATGATAGACTCAAGGAAGAGTTTGACACACTTGAAAAGGCTCACACGGTCTTGAAGGGTGTTCATGGCTCTCTCAAGGAGTCTCATGATCAACTCCAAGGTAAGCTAACCAAGGAGATTTCCATGTGTCCTCCTTTTGTTTTAATTGATAACACCCATGCTACTAACCCTTGTTGTGAGCATGTGCATCTTATGGAGGAGAATGCCAAGTTGAAAGAACAACTTGAAGGGCCTTGTGACTTGCATACAAGGCAAGAAGTACCTAAATGACCTTTTGAGCAATCAATAGGAAGTTGTGGGAAAGGAAGGACTTGGGTTTGTACCCAAGTCAAAGAAGAAGAAGAAGAAGAAGAACAAGGCCAATCAACCTCATTAGCTTAATGAAGCCTTTGTCAAGGCGGGAGAGGGTGCCCATGAGAAGAAGAAGGACAAGGAAGTGGGTGGTAATGCCAAGAAGGGAAAGACCACCTCTGCCAACAACGCCGGCGACTTTAACCTCCCATATGTTTCTATGTCGTGCTAGTGATGGGCATGTTTATGCCAAACTAGTGGTCGGTGCACCACCTGGTGGCGCCGCCTAAGAGGAAGTTTGAGCGGTGCCAGGTAGGATGGTGCCCTTTCCATTGAATTTTAGCTCTGATTGATAACATACATGGATGTACAGCTGGTACATTACATACAATGCTTTTTTCATCAAAAAGTAAAACAAATTTAGCAAATGAGCAAGCAATCTTAACACTATATCTATTAGGTACTTTTCTTCATCATGTCCATGTATTGCAGCTCTAGAATAATCGATGCAGTTTATCCACACGTAGAACTTTGCGATGAATTCGTACGCCTTGATGTCCATCCCAACACCCTCCACCGAGCCGACGGTCGCCGTCATCATTGCTTGCTCGATGGGGGTGAAACCGGAATGCTAGCGCCTCATCAACTAAGAATTCTTGCTTGTTGGAGTGCAACCAGGCTGACGTGGTTGTGCCGCAGTGTCTTGACTTGGAGGACCGAGCTAATCTTGCGTGCCCAGAGCACCACCAGCCACTACAAAAAAAAAGACACATCCGTGACATTTTGGGCCAAACGAAAAAAATTCTGTCATACATATGACACTTCTATGATGGTAATTGTGACAAAGCCTGGTATCATCGTAGATGTGGTGGGCTCCTACTTCTATGACAAAAAATCATGACAGAAAATGGGCTTTTCGTCCTTGGCGGGCCGGAGACGCAGCTGCATGACATTCTTTGGGCCGTCCATGACGGAAAAAACCATGGTAGAAGCGAGGGGGAGGAAAATTTCGGGGAGTTCCTGGTTACGGTGGGAGGTCGGGGGCCGAGCGATGCACGTTTCTATCATACACGTACGCGTGTGTGTGCGAGGCGTTGGCTCTAACTGAACCCGAGCGAGGCACTGGGCTCTAACTGAACCCGAGCGATCGATCGATGGCTGTTAACTGAACCCGATCGAGCGATTCCTTCGCTACTGCTGGTAACTGAAGCCGATCGATGGGATGAACAGTTAGCATTGGGGGAGGGGGGTTGGATGAACAGTGAGCGGTGGCGTTGCCTCTGGATGAATAGGACCCCGTGGTGTGGTGGAGGGCTGGATGAACAGTAGACGGTGGAGGGGTGCCTGTGGAGGGGTGGATGAACAGGACCCCGTGGTGTGAAGGGCTGGATGAACAGTAGACGGTGGAGGGGTGGTTGACAGGACCCCGTGGTGTGGAGGGCTGGATGAACAGTAGACGGTGGAGGGGTGCCCGTGGAGGGGTGGTTGAACAGGACCCCGTGGTGTGGAGGGCTGGATGAACAGTAGATGGTGGAGGGGTGGTTGAACAGTAGCCGATGGAGGGGTGGTTGAACAGTAGCCGGTGGAGTAGTGCGCGGTGGAGGCTGGATGAACAGGAGCCCATGGAGGCTGGATGAACAGGAGCCCGTGGAGGTTGGAGGAGGTCGACGGTGGAGATGAACAGTATCCCATGGAGTCCCGTTTTGCGGTACTCCACACCCCTCCCGATGAATAGGAACCCCGTTTCGACCCTAGCACTCCAACACAACTCCGTTTCATCCGTTTTGCGGTACGCCACACCCCTCCCGATCAACAGGACCCCCGTTTCGACCGTAGGAGGTCTGTTTCCTCCGTTTTGCGGTACGCCAGACCCCTCCCGATGAACAGGATCCCGTTTCGAACGTGGCTGGTCAAACACAAGGCCGTTTCCTCCGTTCTGCAGAATGCCAGGCCTCGTTTCCGTCGCCTGTTCCATCCAAGCCCTCTCGATGAACACGACGCATTTCGTTGCCTCCCCATGAACACGACGCATTTCGTTGCCTCCCCATGAACATGACGACAACGTTGTTTCTCTGTTCCGACCTAGCCATGTACACGAGCCGTCGCCGTACGTATGCGCGAGTAGGCGTTCGAGACCCCGCCCGTATGTACACATACGTGGCCATATTTTCTTTCTTGCACCCTGGCCGCTGTACGTACGTGTAAATGCTACGTGCGCGCCTCTACTACGACACGTGCGCGCCTCTATTACGACACGTGCACGCCTCTACATCGACCAGTATATATGTACGTACACGTTCACGACCAGAATGACAACGCTACGTACGCTTCGACTAGGTGGGTCCCGACTGTCAGGCACTTCCTTGCCTGCGAAGATGTAGCTGGTCGGTCCCAGCAGTCAGGGGGCGAATTGTTGTTTTTGCCCGGACGCACTTCCTTGCGTGCGAAGATGTAGCTGGTGGGTCCCAGCAGTCAGGGGGGCGAAATACTGTGGCCTGTCTGGTGGGTCCCCGCTGTCAGGTGGAGGAATAATTATTTTGCACGTAATAAGGAGGCACTTCCTTGTTGCGGCCGTGGACCCAGCTGTCAGCCTCTCCATGTACAGTCCATGTCTGATGGAAGCCTTCCTTGACCACATTGACCACGCCACGCCGAGAGCACTAGGGCGGTGGACGACGGCGAGGCCTAGGAAGGGGACGACGCGGAGCCAGGGAAGATGCGGCAGTGGATGCCCACGCGTAGAGGAGTATGAGGGTTCACTGGTTCGCTGCGGTGTGAGGCTGCCGTCGCCGCAGAATAACAGGGGGTGTGGGTGAGTAGAGGGATGGCCTGGCCAGCGGTGGGAGTAGTAGGGGGGCGGTGAGGCCTCCGCCGCATCGCAGCCGGCCACGGGAGGCACGAGCACGAGGCACGACTGGCGCTGGTTAGGCGGCTGGAGCAAGAAGACCAGAGGTTGAAGAAGCACTACGGCCGTTGGATGGACATCGTCCGGTCACTGGAGCTAGAATCTTGCATATTGACTAAGTTGACAACGCCCTCCGTCCCCGTCAACTTAGTAGGCCCACAAGTCAGCCTCCCACCAAGGTGGGTCCTAGCTAGCAGGGGGTATTCATTTTTTTGAGCGTAATAAGGAGGCACTTCCTTGCGTGCGAAGATATAGGCGGTGGGTCCGAGCTGTCAGCGACGGTAACGTTTTTTTCACAAAATACAGAGGCCCTTTCGGTGGGTCCCTGATGTCAGGGGAGGAATCATTATTTTGCGTGTAATAAGGAGGCATTTCCTTGCGTGCGGCCGTGGACCCAGCTGTCGTCCTCTCCATGTACAGTCCACTTCAGATGCATGTCGGTCGTTGACAACGTTGACCACGCCGCACCGAGAGCACCAGGGCGGTGGACGACGGTGCGGCCTAGGAAGGGGATGACACGGAGGCAGGGAAGACTCGACAGTTGTTTCCCACGCGGAGGGGAGTACGACTGTACGAGGGTTTACTGGTTCATCTGCCGTCGCCGGAGAATAACAACAGTTGTGGGTGAGTAGAGGGATGGCTGGGCCAGCAATGGGAGTACGGTCGGGCGGTGAGGCCTGCGCGGCAGCACAGCCGGCCGCGAGGAGGAGGGAGCAGATAGTCCTGCCGGCACTTGTTTGAGCGGCTAGAGCAGGAAGAGCAGAGATTGAAGAAGCACGACGGCCTTTGGATGGACATCCAACAGTTAGTGCTTGTGCGTCGACCTTTTTTTAGGAAAGCCTCAAATCTGTGGAAAACAGCATACAACCCATCTGCTATTATTTCTAATAATTTACAACCCATTTGCTAATTCTTAAGGTTTTTTTGGAGCCCATATTCTTTTTGTTAGCATTACAGCCCATATTGTGGCCACAGTTAAAAAATTAACGAAATTTTGCATATTTCGGTTCGGTCTGAACTGTTTTTAATCCTGAATTTTTGACTCACATTCAAATTGATTTTAAAAATAAATGTATATCAATATAAAATCCAACAAATTCTCCACGCATAAAAATTAATGTAATTTAAAATCTCGAAATGAAAAAAGATATTTTAAACTAATTGCCGGTATGATGTGTTTTAAAAATGTACAACCCATTTCTCATTACTGATGGGCCATTTTCTCGGCCAGCCGAATGAAGCTCTCCTCGTCTTGAAAGATTTGCAGCCCAACAGGCCTGACAAAGCGACTTACTTGGCAAATCACAAAAAACTAGGCTGTGGCCGTGGACCCAGTTGTTAGCCTCTCAACGTACAATACTCTTCTGATGGAAGTCGGTCGTTGACCACATTGACCACGCCGCGCCGAGAGCACCGAGGTGGTGGATGATGGCGAGGCCTAGGAAGGGGACGACGTGGAGTCGGGGAAGACACGGTAGTGGATGCCCATGCGGAGAGGAGTACGAGGGTTCGCTGGTTCGGCTGCGGCGTGAGGCTGCCGTCGCCGCAGAATAACAGGGGTTGTGGGTGAGTAGAGGGATAACATGGGCCAGCGGTGGGAGTAGTAGGGGGCAGTGAGGCCTCCGCGCCATCACAGCCGGCCACAAGAGGCAGGAGCAGGCGGCACGACCGGCGCAGCTTTGGGCGGCTGGAGCAAGAAGACCAGAGGTTGAAGAAGCACTATAGCCGTTGGATGGACTTCGTACGGTCACTAGAGCTAGAATCGTTCATATTGACTAAGTTGACAAAGCCCTCCATCCTCGTCAACTTAGTAGGCCCACAAGTCAGCCTCCCACCAGGTTGGGTCCTAGCAAGCAGGGGGAGTATTCATTTTTCTGTGCGTAATAAGGAGGTACTTTTGGTGGGTCCGAGCTGACAGCGGGGGGGGGGACGTTTTTTTCGTGAAATACTGTGGTCCGTCCGGTGGGTCCCAGCAGTCAGGGGCAAACGTTTTTTTTTTCGCAAAATACGGTGGCCCGTCCGGTGGGTCCTAGCAGTCAGGGGGGAAACGTTTTTTCCGCGAAATACTGGTGGCCCATCCGGTGGGTCCCTGCTGTCAGGTGGAGGAATAATTATTTTGCGCGTAATAAGGAGGCACTTCCTTGCGGCTGCCGTGGACCCAACTGTCAGCCTATCCACGTGTAGTACTCTTCTGATGGAAGTCGGTCGTTGACCACATTGACCACGCCACGTCGAGAGCACCATGGCGGTGGACGATGGCGAGGCCTAGGAAGGGGACGACGCGGAGCCGGGGAAGACGCGACAGTGGATGCCCACGCAAAGAGGAGTACGAGGGTTCACTGGTTCGGCTGCGGTGTGAGGCTGCCGTCGCCGCAGAATAACAGGGGGAGTGGGTGAGTGGAGGGATGGCCTGGCCAGCGGTGGGAGTAGTATGGGGATGGTGAGGCCTCCGCGGCAGCACAGCCGGCCACGAGAGTCAGGAGCATGCGGCATGACCGGCGCTGCTTTGGGCGGCTGGGGTAAGAAGACCAGAGGTTGAAGAAGCACTACGTCCATTGGATGGACATCATTGACCACGCCGCGCCGAGAGCACTAGTGCGGTGGACAACGGCGAGGCCTACGAAGGGAATGACACAGAGCCGGGTAAGACACGTCAGTGGCTACCCACATGGTGGAGAGTATGAGGGTTGACTGTTCGGCTGCCGTCGCCGGAAAATAATAGGAGGTGTGGGTGAGTAGAGGGATAGACAGGCCAGGGATGCAAGTATGATGGGGCCGTGAGGCCTTCCTAGCAGCACTGCCAGCCACGGGAGGTGGGAGCAGGCGGTTCCGACGGGCGCTGGTTTGGGCGGCTGGGGCAGGAAGATCAGAGACTGACGAGGCACGATTGTCGTTAGATTGACATCTAACGGTCTGACACTGGTAGAGTCGATTGTTGGCTAAGTTTCTTTTTTGAGAAACCTTGTGCACACATGAACTTAGTAGGCCCACAAGTCAGCCTCCAAATCTGTGGCAGACAACATAAAGCCCATTTGCTATTTCTTATAATTTGCAGCCCATTTGCCAATTCTTAAGTAATTTATTACAGCCCATTTTCTGCCCAGGACCACGGTTAAAAAGTCCAACCTTATTTTGCATATTTCGGTGGAGTCCGAATTGTTGTAATCCCAAAATGATAAACATTTTTTAAGAACTTATTGATTTGCCAAAAAAATCATTTTGTTTTTGTAAGCAAATAAGACGTGGGACAATTTAGTTGGTTTAAGGGAAAAGCAGTGGTAAAAAATCAGCGCTGGGTGGGAAAAAACAACAAAAATTAGGATGTAAATATGAGAAGGGAATTTTATGTGTTTTCAATATAATGATACGTGTATATGAACTAGTAAAACTATAGGTAGAGATTAGAAAATGGATGTAGGACATGCGTTTCAAGAGGAAAATAGAACTGGGCTATGTGTTTGATTCAGTAAAAAAAACTTCCTGCAGATGTTGTAAGACAAAATATAACTAACGCTAGCGGGCCAGAGGCCAGTAGATACCTGCTGGATCTTTCTGCCCCGTTGTCATCATGGGTTGGGCCTGTTAAAAACAAAACAACCCTGGGCAATCTACAACCCAGTTGAAACTTGCTCAACCTGAAAAAACAATATACGTGCTCAATAAACGAGAGAATTCTGCAAGTACAGACTGATAACTGGGATGCATCACGAATATTGTTTTTTTATCATGATAATAAGTGCATGCACTTGTTTCGAAAAAATCGGAGAAGTGGGAATTCGAACGGCGGGTGCTTATGCTACCCATCAAATAAAAATCAGGTGCCTGAAAATTCGTTTCGAAACAAATGATTCAGCTTTATATCCACGTCGACCCTCGGCATGATGGTTGGAAGCAAATGCAAGTTCATACCAAAAGATCGTTAACAACCATACCAACTTGCGGACGACAAGGTAGTACAACTACCAATACCAAACTAACTTATAACCTTTTTACTCCTGGCCCTAGTGTTCGTTTGGTAGAAAATCTTGCAGAGGACCAGCTCCCGCTCCTTCTCTTGCTCCAGGTCCCCGAAGTGGTAATGGTGCATCACCCAGTTGGTCCTCTGCTGGTCGAAGTTCTTGTTGGTGTGCAGCACGAGAACCTTTTTTGCTGCCCTTCTGCCGGCCGTTGACCATCACCGGCAAGGTATTGCCGGTCTTGTGCCACATCGCGTGCATGCCACACTCCGACTGTATCTTGCGACACGTCCACGTGCCCCTTTTGAACGCCCTGGAATTGCGCTGGAAGAAATGCTTCCTTAGGCCACTCAGTGTGATACCTGCAGTATTGTGGAATACAGGTTTTAGTGTACCTAGTTGGCATTTTCATAACATCTTTGGCATGTTGCAGTCAGTTGTTTCACTTTTTATTAACTGTCAAATTGTAATTGCTTCACCAGGTCTGCGTCTAAAAAGAAAAATAGAGCTATAAACAAAGGAATATGTTTGTGCAAGTAGACGGCCGATTGGTGTCTTACCTGGAAGTTTCTTAGGTTGGGTGTAACATATGCCGTGCTCGCTGTCGATGGTTGGTATGAACAAACCGATGAGAGACTGAAATCTCGCGCTGTCAGGACTCACTTTGGCCTCAAGGCGCTCGATCAACTCCTGATCCGTGGGATCGAACTTGACGCCAGCCGGCAACACATGCCAATCCTTCTTCGACTTGCATTGGTAACTCTAGTTATATGGTACTCAATGTATGATCAATCGACTGTTTTAAGTGAATGATGAAACATTTCGACAGATAAGTGTTACTCCAAATCTGAAGTCCAGAATACCCGAACACACCGCCGGGATTCTTGTGTCACCTCACGCACAACGTGTTGTCACGTCAATTCAATGTGTGGACACGATGAATAATTTGACCGACGTATACTAGTACTGCTACTGTACTACTTACTAGTCGTATTTAGTGTCATGATTTATACATAGGTTTAACTAACAAGTACGCACTTGAAGCCTAACTGATATATATGGCTTTTGCACAACATCTCCATCATCATTATCAGTACAACCTACGCAGGTGAGTTAGGATGCACTTGATCCCAGGAAGGTATCTATCCTTCAAACCAGAGGAGTGCTTCAAACTAACAACAGTACATAATATCCAACAAAAGAGGGTCGTGCTACAGCAGCAGAATGCATGGCTCAGTCTAGATATCAGCACGAATCAAGTTGTGCATATTTGCTGTTGGCATGAACCACATCACTGCATGTCGGGTTTGCAAAAGCCATCCATCGCATGGAAGCTTGATGCCTTTCACACACTGAAGATTATCTAGCAACAAGCTGTGTCGACGAATCTCTGGATATGGTGATTCATGAAACCCATGGTATGATGTGTAAACACAGCCCCCCTCGCGAATGGAAGTTGCATAGCACAGTAATCATCGCTGGTGATATGATCGATGATTGGTTGGATGATCAGATAATTGAGCCCGAGGAACAAGGAGTGGTTGCCGAGGCTGTAAACCTGCCTCCAGTTGAATACGCCTGGCCCAACGGAGCTGGGATCTTTCTCGAACACGAAGCAGCTATAGCCATCAATGTCATGAATGCCCCACGCATTATATTGCATGTGGTTTGATGTAATGGTTTGGTCAATTTGGTACATGCGAATGAGCATCAAATGACCGCCGTCAGCTGAACAAGCGATAAACCACCACCCATCGGCTGGTATGATTCCAAGTCCTGGAATCATGAAGGCCAGCGCATTTGCGTCTGCTGCAACAATTCAAATTGGAGACCAAAAGGACAAAAATAAACAATCATGTTCAGAGTATGTGTGGAATTAAGATTATTATAACAGTGACACATATCATAGACAGACAATTGCAATGCCGTGGTCATAATCATACCCCCAAGTTAAAAAAATAAGCCATTGGCTTTCATATTCTAGCAATATGTCATGGTTCAAACATCATGTAACAATGAGAGGAAAACAGCTATGACAGCGCCTACTCATATTCTACCATAGCACTTACTACTACTGTTCTCATATCAACTCTAAGCAATAACATGCGTTGTTATAAAAATCTTGTAAACAAGAGTAACATATAGCAATCATGATGTTATGCTCATAATATGTATTCTAACAATCATTAGATGCCAATTGTTCTCATATCAACTCTAACAATAACATGTGTGGTCATAAAAATCTAGGAAATGAGAGGAACATATAGCAATGATGTGGTTATAGACATGCTATGCATTCTAAATTTGTAACAAATGAACAGGCAGTCGTATTCATAGGGTAAAGATGAGATGAGATAGAACAATTACACGATGATAGATTCCACCAATATAGGTAGCCAATCTATGCATCGACCGCGTAAACAATGCCATCGTGCACTATAGCATCAGACAGAAATGTTTCCTCAACAGGATTGATGATGAGCCATAACCATGTATGGCGACCGGATTCCAGATAGACTAATCCCTTGTTGAATAAGGCAATGAGCTTGTAATCCATGTAGTCTTCTGATGGTGTGGGCACTTCGCAGATTACAACTTTCTGCAAACAAAGGTCGAGCCAAAAGCTTGGCGCGTCTCGTGCGTAGTAGGCAGGAGTGTCCGGTGGGCCGCAACGCTCGATGGCGGCGGTATCCAACGATGGAAGGGTGATCTCTCGCTGGGTGTAGATATCCACGAGACACCATGGACTACCGGTGTGGTGGATGAGGACGATCCAGTTGACCTTCATGCCCGCCCAGTAGTGGCCGCGCATGAAGGACAAGTGGACGAGTAGTGGTAGCATGTCATGGGGCACCACGGCAACCTCCGTAGGATCATCAAGTCGGTGTTTGGGCCACCTGCGAGGATTGGGCATCAGCAAGCAGGGTGTCTTGAAAAGAGCCGGCCGGTTGCAGATGAGTTGACGATACAAAGACACCGAGCATGCGGCCAGACAGACGGTGCTGAGTAGGTCCGTACGACTACAGATCTGCTCCAAGAGAACATCAGGGAGGGAATTCCAATCGCGGCTCTGCGTGTCAGTCAGTTCTGCCATTGGGGTTTTCGGTGCCTGCGAGCCAGCGGGGAAGTGGATTCGGGCGGGCGAGCGAAGAATCTTCTCCTCGTGTGGCCGAGCAGTGAGCGGGGGGATATGGTACGCGCGAGCTACCAAGGAAGATGGCGCAGGCGGGCGAGCAGTGAGCGGGGGTAAATGGTGTGCGGCCGACGATGGGGAAGAGAGGAGGAAGAAGAGTGGAAGATGGGGAAGAAAGTGCATTCAATCGCAATTCTACTACTCCCTCCGTCTAGGTGTGTAAGTCACCTTACGAAAACCAAATAATCCCAAAACACTTAGGCACCGTACATTAACTCCCTTCTCATTTTTTGTTTTGTGGCATATCAACCAATAAGATATGTGGGCTGTGCATGCTTTCAATGACTTGAGACTACCAAACATAACCGACTGATTTAGTAACACCAACATGCTGGTTCAACTTATTAATTACGTGTCCCATCTGCTGCAGTGTGTATTGTCACTTCACTGCGAAGACTAGTTGAATAGTTCTCTCTGACCGAGATGGGGAATAAATGGATCGCGAGGACTCCCTTTCTACAGTATCCCTATGCCTCTACGCCCACTTCACTCATTTTGCTCCATACCTAGTCACTTGTTGTAATCTATAGCCAAATGGACATGTCAATGGGAGGGAGTAAGCCCCATGCATGCATGCGTGCATGCATGCAACATGCAACACTCACACGTACACATGGACGCACGCAACACTCACGCACCCATGCGGCACACAGCACACGACACAACACACACGCTCACGCTCAAGTGCTCAACCTACTCCCTACGTCCGTGAAAGACTGTACATTTAGAGATTTACACATTAACTAGGGCATAATTAACGCCCAAAAGTAGCAGACTTATGTGTGCATGCGACCATTGAGATAAGAAGATTAAATGAAGGCCGTTGCATGCTGTAATTAAGGATAGACATGTAGCCTATACCTACAACACAAGTTGGTGCATTAGTCAATCAATATCGATTTAGATTAAAGGCTAAACACATTGGAAGTGTAGATGTACATCATGTAGTACACTCTTTGTTGGAAGACGGAGGGAGGACACGTGCATGCACTCACATACACAGCCAAGGCGGTTCGCGCACAAGGGTTGGACTCATGTCGCGCCTGCATAAAATTTTGTTTAACTGATTTCTTTGCTCTGCCAACTGACAGGTGGGACCCAGAAACTAGGTGACAATTTAACCAGTCAACAAAGTGCCACGTCGACTATGTGGCCGGTCAGTAGGGTGCAATACGGTGCTCTACGATGAGCCAGTGATCGCATAATCGCCGCAAAACTACATATAGTGACCGTAAAGAGCCTACTGTTACATACGTTGACCGCCAGCATATTTTCTCGTTTCAAGTTAAGCCATATTAATCAGAAAGGACGCAGTATGGACTACTACTACTAGTACTAGTACTGCTTTGATGTGTCTCGTTAACTCGCCGAGCGAGGAGAAGCTTGCTTACTACGCCTTTCCCTCGCCCACGCGCGCGGTGGTTCGCAGGACGAGGAGAGGGTTTTGACTACAGCGCCCTGTCCCTCTCCCTCGCCCTTGCCCTCGCGGTGGACGTGCAACAGTTCAATTGGTGTCAGATTGCCAGAAGCTTATTGTACTGTAGTATCATCATTGTTGGACCTTCCGAAGAGGCGAAGATCCAAGTGCAAGGTTCACACGAGTACGGACTGTTGAACCTCCCGAAGAGGCAAAGAGCCAAGCGCAAGGTTTTATAGGAGTTGTCGTCCTAGTAGGAGTGTACTAATACAACTATAGCAAACGATGCTACAATATGATGCCGCCACATCACGTATATCCAAAGCTGTGCCACCTTTTTTTCTCAAAGAGCGTGTTGGAGCTCGTGCAACAACCACACAAGTTGCACGTACACATAACACATTTACTAGTAATAAATTCTAAAGGACAAATGCCAGTATGCCACACAAGTTCATCTCCAACTCATGTGATAAATTTGTGCACGACTAGTCTACATATATTCACAACACTACCGTTCACAATTATCGTACTCCACATACACGTTATAGATGGGCTAAATGTCCTCCTCTAGGTTCCCGTCCCAGGTGTTCTTCATGGATGGCACGATCCATAGCGGTGGGCAACGGGAATCATTGTCGCAGCTTTCTAGTCCGGTTCCACACGATGGAGACTCATCCAAGCTGAAGCGGCATAAATCAGGGATAGCGTGTCCCAGCATGTCGTTCATCCGGCGGTGCGCACTGAAGACACAACCATGCTTCATGAACGGCAGGCCTTCCGTGTCGTGCACGGAAGGTGGCATCCGCTTCACAATGGGGTAGCTGTCCCCGATGAAAAGCGAGTACTCTCCAAGAGTGTTCCTCGGCACCCACGTAGCATCACGGGGGTCGAACTCGGCGCCGTTCATCTGGTACACGCGGCATCCCAGATCTGGACACATGGTGACGTACATAGTCAAGGTCCATGCATAATAATATTGTGCTCAAATGTGGCGGTCAGTAATACTGTTCAGCAAATAGTACTACTCCGGTATAGAGGAAGTAAAATAACCGGCTTATTTTATATAGCCACTCTTGGCTACATGGATGAGATAGTAAGACATGGAAGAACAAAAATGGTGGCAGCTAGTGGGTTCAAGTCTTCAAGGGCCTAGCTAGCTATACACGTCCTCCAAGGTAAAAAGTACTCCTACTAGTACTACAAAGTATACTACTTGTACAACAATGAAAGAGAAGGCGAGAGGGTTAAAAATGGAATACCTGGGTAGATGGTGACGGTCTGATCGTGGTAGATTATGTGACCATATTGCACATCAGTGGTACCATGGGTAACAACTACTAAGATAGTTGATCCCAATATGCCAAAGTCAGCTACAAGGTTCCAGGTTACACCGAATCGCGGATGCAAATGCACATCCAGGATCGGTGATCTTATTTTGATTGGGGGATGACTGGTCCCTGCAAAATAATGGAGTACCATTAGGGATGCAAATCATGGTTTGTGCATTCCATTTGTAATCTCCCGTACCGTAGGATGTCAACCAGATGAAACAAGTCCCCTGGCTTGTCACTGCGAAGATGCGGCCTAGATGGCGCACAGCGTCTTCGAACATGTAGGGGTACAAATCTGCCGCCGCCAACATGCGCCAGCCTCTGCCGTTACTGCCTCCTGCATTGATGGCAATCCTTATGTCGAACACCGTGATGAGATAGTAATTGTCATAGCCGCGTTGCTTTGTCGGCGGGTCCGCAATTGCTATCTTCTTCAATCTCATGTAGGCATCATCATACGTATTCTTGCCCAGCCAGTCCGGAAGGCCGATCCCAATGGTGGAGAAGGGGTCTACCGGAACGGCCGCACTGCTGTGGATGTTGTGCAAAATGATGGTGGTATCCGGCCGGAGGTATGCAAGCCAATCTTCGTTGGCACCGACCCAGACCTTTATATAAGACGGTGGGCAGAGGAGAAATTACGGGACGGAAATGGAATAACTATGTTACTGACCTGCTCATCGGACAAAATCCGACTACCTCTCAATGCCGGCAACTCTAGCGGAGTCAACGTGCAACCATGGCCAGGGAGCGGTGGACTATTCGAAGGATTGTCCCATAGAAGAACCTTCTCCTCAAGGATGCATGGAAGGCCAACAAGCATGGCCTGTTTAAGCAACGTCTTGAAAAAGTTGGTGCAGGAAGCATCGAGTCTTGCGGCGGTGAGGACGTCGGAGCGGCGTGCGATTTCTCCCACAGGATCATCGTCCAAGGTCTCCCAGCCCCGACGAGGAGGAGAACCGCCTGGCGAATCCATGGGAGCAGCGATGAACTGCCTTCTCTTCGGGGGGAGGGCAACTTGGCGAGCAGGAGATAAGAGCGTAGTAACCACATGGCCTCGTCCCTTCCAGCTATAGATCGTTCCTCTGTGAAGGGGTGAGGCTATTATTTACTAGTACTCCCTCCGATTCTTTTTACTCTGCACATAAGAGCAGACCCGGATACCAAGGCAGGGGCTCGCTGCATGCTTTCTGGATGGAAATACCCCTGGCGCATGGATTGGAGGAGTTAGCAACTATAAATGCCCCATGCAGCCCATTGGCTGTCCGCCCGCGTTCTCCTCTCTCCGCATGCTGCATGGATGTCTCCCTCTCTCTCACATGACTGCATGTGGTGGCGCTGGCCTATGAGAAGCTCGCGTGGAGATAGCAATCTTCTCTCCAGAAGTGATTTTTTTGAAAGAAAGGGATTATGGAACGTTATGGGATTGCATTATACTGTAAATAATAGCACTAGTAAGAAATTTTTGGCACTAGGTAGTAGTTTTTGGCGAGGATTAAGAAATTTTGGGTATGTGTTTGCCATTTTTTGTACACACCAACTAGTCTCAAAAAACGCCTTACATTATGTGACGGAGGAGTACGTACTTGTACTGCAGCAGTACTAGTACTACTTTTCTCAACTAGTAGTGCGATGTACTGTACTTCTAGTCTAGTCTAGTCTAGTATAGTGCACCAGTTTTGAACTCTTGAATCTCAGGGCCAAGGAGCTACAGTTGGAAGTGGAGGGTACTATTGTTCTCTAGAACCATCGCTGTACTATAAATGCAGGGGAAGTACACCTACGTAGTGGCCTAGTGGGTACTCTCGGTGCTCTATTCAGCCGCTCCTCTCACGTAGCTGGCCTACTCAGCCGCTCCTCTCATGCACACACTAGCAGCCTGTTTATCAGCGATGGTTACTGCGGGGTAGAACATTTGAGTTATTGGATACAGCGAGACTAGGCTTTTCGCTTCCAATTGTGGAGGTGTAATGGATCTCGTCGAACTTTGTTAGTAGTTCCTTCTTTATGAATGAGATGAAGCAAAGCTTTTGCCTCTGTTTCAAAAAAAAACACGGCAAGAGGAATTTCTTTTATAGTAGAGCCGATAATGGAGTGAAGTCCATGCATGCAACGCCACAAGCTACAGAGTAGTAGTAGAGCACTTTACGTACAGAGCCATATTGCACAGTTCCCAATGCCCCGCCAGGCTTTTCTGGCTCCTCGGGCTTAATCGGGAGGCGCTAGTTTAAATGCTACTAGCTGGAAGCTACAAGCGAGGTGCGGCTAGGGCGAGCACGCGAGCCATGGGATGCTCGGAAGGAAAACCCGTTCACGTGGCTAGGCTGTCCAGTGCACCCAGATTGTGGGGCCGCACGTCCGTTTGACTTCAAAACTCAAACTAACTGTGTAAAATATTGGCTCGTAGCGAACTGTAGTAGTACTATTTTTAAAAAAAGGCCGTCGTGCATTTGGCCGAGATCGAACCCACAAAACAAGGTATACACTCCTGCGACCACTAGTAGTACTCGTTGGAGTACAACGCAACCTAGAATCGCCTTTTGTCGCTAGTAGTACGTACATTGTTCCTTACAAGAAACCCCTAAGAGCATGGTTAATAGTATAGCCAGCTGCTGGCTATAAGCCAGTGCCATGTCATCTACAGCCCATCTTATAGCCAACATGTAGTAGTAGTTTATTTCTTATAGCCCGCTGACTCAGCTCTATTGTACTTGCTCTAATAATGCAAGAAACCACTAAAATGCTGTCGGGACCCCGATTCCAAATCACATCGATCTAGCCGGTAACACCTCATATCACTTTGTGGCCTCACGCATGGCATTCCCATGGGTGTCGCCTTACCCTGGCCCGGGACCGTTTGCGCCTTTTGGCTCACGTATATGAATGTGTCGCTAGCATCCATATGACAAAGAACCTGGGCCGACATGGCTAGTCATGAACCCAAAGCGGCACTAACCCATGGGGACAGGCATACATGATTCACATCGAGCATGTCGGTCAGCAGCGTGTGAATCCGGGCTGTAGCACTGGGCTAACAGGACTCCGGATGTCACCGTGTGACATTTCCCGGACAGACACATGAACGAAGTGAAGCACATGCCGGCCGGTCAAGTGTCCTGAGCAGTAGTGCTGGGCTAGCAGGACTCCGGTGGTCCGGGCTGTAGCGGACTACTATGGCTCAAGGAAGCACTAGACTACATTTCCCCATACGAGAGACTGCCAAGGATAAACAACTAGATTGTCGGATCCCACGCATAGCAATACACGTCACATGTACGCATAACATGCAAGTATGTGCTGTACAACATGGCATCACAACATAACGCAAACTCATATAGATAAAGGCTCAGAAGAGCCACATAGCATAAAATACAAACAAGGGTCACATGACCCATCAATCAGAGCATACAAGCAACAGAAGCATTACATGTTTGGGTACAGACAACTACAAAAGAAGAGGCTAAGAGGCTTGACTATCTATAAGTCCCTCCCAAGGGCACAAGATCGTAGCTGAGGTGCAAGCTACTCGTCGAAGTCCAAGCGGTACTACTAGTGAGACAGATGTCTCACCTACAAAACATAAATAAAGCAAACGTGAGTCCAAAGGTACTCAGCAAGACTTACATTAGATCCTATCATACATGCATTTGTATCAAGAAGGTAATGTGGGGTTTAGTTGCAGCAAGCTAGCTTTGACCCAATGGCTATCCTGTTCTACGACAACGAGAAACTTCTTTGAGGTGAGGCAGCGCACACGAGTCCACTAAACACCACATCAATACACCACTATGGATTCATCCTCGTCTTCTTACGAGAAGGCCATCCATAGCACTCACACTTGTCTTGAGCATTTTATAGTATCCACTTTAAGTTGTCTATGTACCACGTAAGCATCCAAGAAGTCCGTAACCGAGGACACGGCTATTCGAATAGATTATGATAACCCTACAGGGGTGTACTTCTTCACACACGCTCCCACCACTTATCACCATGTACACGTCATGCACCTCGGCAACTTTCAAGCGGAAGCCTAGTGAGGGTGTCGGCCATGACCCGACTAACCACACAAGACGCTAGTCCAGGTTTATGGCCTATTCGGGTTCCATCCGCAAGGAGATCCGGCCGGGGTGTCGCTCACGGCCCCAAACTATGTGTGCAGGGTTCCCAAGCCCACCTGGCCGGGTGCCACTTGGTAGACTACTAACACTCCCTACAAACACCAGAAACTATTTGCAACTCCTGGACAGAGATCAAGTTGGCTAATAAGTCGAGAGGGACACTTAAGCATTCCAATGTGTGGTAGTAGCTAGTCATTGGACAACATACACGGAACTCAGTGCTTAAGGACGGCTCCAGTGAGACAACCCACCATGTACTCCTACATGGCCTCTCACCGCTACCTTTACCAAATCGTGTTCACATGCTTAACTCTCAGCACCAGAACATATTGTACCACTCTAATTCATTCCCGATGAATCGGACCTGACACAACTCTAAGCAATAGCAGGCATGGCATGGCAAGAACACAACATGGCTCAATCAACTCCTACACATGCTAGTGGGTTTTAACTATTACTGTGGCAATGACAGGTCATGCAGAGGAGTGGGTTCAACTACCGTAGCATAAAGTAGCAGTTGAATCGTTGTTGTCCTAATGCAATAAATGAGAGCAGGAGCGAGAGAGTAGGATTGTATCGGAATGAACAAGGGGGTTTGCTTGCCTGGTAGATCAACAGGGGCACTGCTCCACAGACAGGTACTCTTGAAGCACTCTCCGGAGCAGAACCTATCAAGAAGGAACGGTGTCGACAATCAATACACAAGCATATGCAACAATATGATGCATGAACATGGCATGTTGATGTGATGCTGTTTGAGCTAATGCAACTAGCATTCTGTCAGATTTCGGGTTCCGGCAGACCCTTAAGGTTCGAACACTGGGGTGCGCGCAGAAATCACGTCCTCAACCTCCCCGTCTCGCAAAGATCTAAACTACTAAGGGAATCACACAAGAGACACAAGGTTTATACTGGTTCGGGCCACCGATGTGGTGTAATACCCTACTCTAGTGTGTGGTGGATGGATTGCCCCCTGGGGCTGGTGAGGATGAACAATACAAGGAAGAACAGCCTCGCGAGGGTCTATTCTTGGCTGGGGTGATGAACTGCTATGGGGAGTTCAGCCACCTCTCTCTATCTCTCTCTTTCTCTCTTCCTCTCTTCCAGATCCCAACTGACCAACCCCCCGCTATGTGGGTGGCTAGTCCTATTTATAGAGGCCCTGGTCCTCTTCCCAAATATTGAGCGGGAAGGGATCCAACAATGGCGGGCTAATTTGAAGGGGGACAGCGAGTTCGTCTATCCTGACAAAAGCAGTCTTTGCCTGCCAAAGGCTCTGGTGGTGACGCCGGGCTGGGCTCCATGGTGACCTCCGTCTCGTAGTCCTCCTGGTCTTGGTCTCGTTGCACCGAAGTGGCAACCTTTGCCTGGTGCCTCGGTACTCCGCGGATATGCTTGTCCCCTTTGCACCAAAGAGGAAAGAAGGACGCTGCGTGCGCTGGCACCCGCCTGGTGCCTCGAGTCGTCATGGCTTGCGTCATGGGCACCTCGCGAGGTACCGCGCCTTGAACTCTCCGCCTCCTCGCGAGCCAGCCTGAGGAGGCTGTGCCTGAGGATGCGCCGTGTCATCTGCCTCGCGAGGCTTGGCCCCTCGCGAGGGTCTTGAGCCTTGTGTTGATGAAGATGGGCCGCGCTGGGCCCCCACTTGAGCCACGCTGCAGGCCGCAGGCAGGCAAGTCTGGGGACCCCCGTTCCCAGAACGCCGACAGCAGCCCCCGGGCCCAAGGCGCGCATGGACTTGGCCGTGCCGAGAGGCGAAAGGGCAAGGGCGAAGCGCCGCAGGCCCTAACAGCCTGCGGCCTTGGGCGCCGTGTGGCGGTTGATTGGACGTGGGCGGCACCGTTCCCCCACGCTTCCTTATTGTGCGCCCTGCTAGGCGGACTAGTAGTTGTACACAGCCTCTCCCCTTCCTATTGCTCGGGCGTCCCCTGTTCTTCCTTCCCTCGAACGCCTGCTCCTGCCTTCAATCCAATCTCGAATCCCCCCCCTTCTTGTCGCCATGACTGCGACGGGGAAGGAGAGAGTGGAGGAACCCATGCCTTCATCTTGTGCGCCACCGGCGGTGGCCCCCGCCGCCGGCCAGTCGACCATACTCAACCAAGAGTGCCTGGGCAGGGACAGCTTGGCTCTGGCCACAATCTTCAACGAGTGCGGGAGGACGACTGCCTGGCCCGCGTCCCTCTTCTCCATTGACAGGACAGCAACCGAGGTCCCATGTTTTACCGATGCCTTGTGGGCGGGTCTGGTTCCCCCCTTCTCCGATTTCTTCTATGCCGTGCTTTCCCACTATCAGATCCACTTGATGCATCTAAGTCCTGAGTCCATCACCCTCCTTTCAGTCTTCGCCTTCGTTTGCGAAGCCATGGTGGGCATCCCTCCTTCGGTTGCCTTGCTGCGCCACTTCTTCTTGCTGCGTCTTGTCGATCCCTCCCAGCGCCGGGCATGCGTGAGCTTTGCTGCCGAGCCTGAGACCGAGGCATCTCGAATTAACTTCAAACTCCCCCAGCCCGCGGCTGGGTTCCGCGAGCGGTGGTTGTACGTGGACGCAGGGGTGCCCAGCCCCCTGCTATCAGAGCCGACCTCGCCTGTTGTCCCTAATTCGGGTTGGGGCCAGGAGACGCTGAAGAACCCCCAGCTTGTCTTCGTCTGGCCCCGCTTCGCGATCCTGAGGAAACTCGGCGTGATGGCACCCAAAGTGGTGAAGGAGTTTTTGCTGTGCCGCGTCGCTCCCCTGCAGCGCCACCGTCGCAGAATGTGGGCCTTCCGGGGGCGCGAGGACGAATGAGGCTGTTGGAAGAAGACCTGGCTCCTGCGGCGCTGAAGTCGACGCTCTTGACCTTGGCCGGGGATCCCAATCCTGGCAACATCCGGCAGGGAGGGGCCTTGCTGTATCTCTGCCAGAGCAGGGCTGACTTCGTGAAGCAGATGCCCGTCTTCGATGAGTGGGGGCTGCGTCCCGCCGGCCTCCAAGGACCTCACGAGAACCCTGTAGTGGTGACTCCCCTCCCAATCGGCCAAGGCGACTCCTCCTCAAGCGGCGGAGCAGGGAGGCAGGAGGCACCTGAGGCCGAGGGGGCTCCTGAGGAAGTGGCAGTGCTGGGTGCCGCTCGCGAGGGGGCAGCTCCTGAGGCCCGTACTGCTGCGGCTGAAGGTGGTAGGCAGCCGCCTCCAGCACCCGGGGCTGAGGCCTTGGAGGCCCTAGTCCCGCCTTCTGACGAGATGATGGGTGGCACACGCCAGGCGGGCGATCCCAACGCGGACCGTCCTGATGCTTCGTCCTTGTGGCAGGTTGATCCTTGCGCTCTTCTCTTGGGCCGCTTCCGCATGGACTTCGAGGCCCTCCAGAGGAAGAGGGAGGCTTTGGGTGATGACTCCCCTTGTCGCGTGCTGAAGCGCAGGAAGTACTTCGCCACCGACGAGTAAGTCTTTTTCCTCTCTGACTCCTGATCCTTTTGTTGCTTTCGCTGATCCTTGCTCTGCAGGCCCCTTCCGGCGGAGGTCACGGAAGTCGCCGAGGTACCACCTCCTTTGGCTTTGCCTCCTCCATCATCCTCGAGTGCTCCGAGCAGCTCTGCCCTCGTGGTGAGGGCGTCTGATGGGGCGGATCATCCCGAGGTGCGCTGCGGCCCTTCATTCCCCGCGCTTCTCCTTCGCGGGCCTTCTCAGGGGATAGCCAGTCTGTTGGGTGCCTCCCGTCTGGTCTTGGGCTGCGACAGGTTGAGGCGCCTCCTACGCCCCTCATCTGGAGGCGGGCTGGCCCTTGGTCGGGCTTCTGATGTGGTGCATCCGGCCACCACGGGGGCGCCAGCCCCCAGCCCCCTGCCCGGAGGAGGGACGATGACTCGCAGCCCCCGGCGCTTGCTTGGGGCGGACGATGGCGTGGAAGATGTGCTCGAGCGCGCCCGGGAGCGCCGCACTCGCCGCCAAGGGTTCCTTCGACGAGCACCGACGTGGTGGACCTGCTTGGGGAAGAGCTTGCTGCCGAAGATGCTCGCCTGGAGGCCGAGGGCCTGCGCCTGGCTGCAGGGAGGCGTGAGCTGGAGGCCGCCGTCGCCCTTGCGCACCGCCAACGTGACCTTGATGATGAAGAGGCGAAGGCGTCGCTGGAGGCCTCCCGAGTGGCCCGCTCCCAGGCCATCGAGGAGGCCCGGAGAGCTGACGGGTGGCGAGAGGCAGTGGAGGAGCGAGCTCACGAGCTCCTGGCCCGATGCCACTCGTTGGAGGAGCAAGCGGAGCTGCGCGAGGCAGCCCTCGCGTCGATGGAGGTGGCTTCCGGCGACCCAGCTGAGCTCCTGAAGCGCGAGGAAGCGTTGGTGCTGGAGGCCGCCGAACGCTCCCGCGAGTACGAGAGGCTGGAGACGAGGGAGCGCCTAGTGACGCAGGCGGAGGACGATGTCGCAGCGCGGGAAGCGCGTGTCCTGGAGGAGGTTTGTCGTCAGGTGGCGACGGCGTGCCAAGGCCTCGAGCGTGAGTTCGAGCGGAAGCTGGGGATGACCCGGATCGAAGCCGAAGGCAGAACCGCGGCCCTGAGAACCCAACGGGACGAGGCAATGCGGCTGGCCAACGCCTCCCGGGCCGCCCTTGAGGCAGCGCAAAAGGAGCTCGCCGCCTCTCAAGTCGAGGTGCTCCGTCTTCGCCAGCGGATGGAAGAGGCCGAGGCCGTTGAGCGCCAGAACGCCGACGAAATACGCCAGCGGCGACTCCTGGAGCACGCGCATGGCCCCATGTTCACCACGCTTAGGGAGAGGGCTAACGTGGCCTTGGGCAACATCTGCGAGGCGTCCGTCGACGAACCACACACGATCAATTATGCCGGTAACTTACAGTTCTTCACCGCCGTGGTGACGCAGCTGGAGGCGCGGTCGGTCAGGGCCGACAGGTTGGTGGAGGAGAGGAGCCGCGCCTTGCTCAAGCGCGCCTTTTCCCGTGTCTTCAGCCATCTCCTGAACATGAATCCCCGCTTCGATTTTGACACTGTCATCGCCCCAGTGTCCCAGGCAGTCCGAGACGACTTGGCGCGCTGGGTGGAGGATAATGTGGATGCCCTTGTCAGGGCCTTCGCTTCGGATGACAGCGACATGGTCATGGGTGCTGACGAGGACGGCGCGGCGAGCGGCCCTGATGCCGCCGACAGCGATGCAGGCGTCGATGGCGTGCTCGGCGACTCCAGCGAAGGCTCGGGAGGTGCTTCCAGGGACGCATTGGGGGATTGGTCCGACTGAGCGCGTATCGCTCCTGTCTTTTTCACTCTCCATGAATAGAACTCAGGCTTTTGACCTGGTGGCGTGTGAGAGCATTTTGGGAGGGGGAGCCCCTCATGTAAAAACCTGTGTCCATTATATCAGTAGTAATCAAACCGCGCTCGTGCCTGACGGTTGGCTGTTTTACCTTTGTCCCACGTTGGTTCCGAGGTGGCCTGCAGGAGGGCGCGACGCCTTGGGCGCTTTCTAGTTGGGTCCTCAGGATGTGAGGTTGTTGCTAATGAGAAACTCCTCATGCGTTGGCCTTCTCCACAGGCTCTGGGCCTTCTCCCGAGCCTGATGACTTCACAGGCACTTGCCTTGCTTCGTAGGCTCTGGCCTTTTCCTCGAGAGCGAGAGCTCCACAGGCACTCGCCTTGCTTCACAGGCTCCGAGCCTTTTCCTCGAGCGCGAGAGCTTCACAGGCACTCGCCTTGCTTCACAGGCTCCGGGCCTTTTCCTTGAGCGCGAGAGCTTCGCAGGCACTCGCCTTGCTTCACAGGCTCTGGGCCTTTTCCTTGAGCGCGAGAGCTTCACAGGCATTCGCCTTGCTTCACAGGCTTTGGGCCTTTTCCTCGAGCGCGAGAGCTTCACAGGCACTCGCCTTGCTTCACAGGCTCCATGCCTTTTCCTTGAGCGCGAGAGCTTCATAGGCACTCGCCTTGCTTCATAGGCTCTGGGCCTTTTCCTCGAGCGTGAGAGCTTCACAGGCACTCGCCTTGCTTCACAGGCTCCGGGCCTTTTCCTTGAGCGCGAGAGCTTCACAGGCACTTGCCTTGCTTCACAGGCTCTGGGCCTTTTCCTTGAGCGCGAGAGCTTCACAGGCACTCGCCTTGCTTCACAGGCTCCGGGCCTTTTCCTTGAGCGCGAGAGCTTCACAGGCACACGCCTTGCTTCACAGGATCTGGGCCTTTTCCTTGAGCGCGAGAGCTTCACAGGCACTCGCCTTGCTTCACAGGCTCTAGGCCTTTTCCTCGAGCGCGAGAGCTTCACAGGCACTCGCCTTGCTTCACAGGCTCTGGGCCTTTTCCTCGAGTGCGGGAGCTTCACAGGCACTCGCCTTGCTTCACAGGCTCTGGGCCTTTTCCGAATAGGGCAACCTCCGCTGTCACCCGAAAATCCTCCCAAGAGGGAGCAACGGTGGCAGCCTGGGCTGCGCACGAGCCTGGCCTGACCTGACTCGCGAGGGGCTCGCGAGGGGAGGCAGCTGTGACGAAGCGGCAACCAGAACATGAGAAATAGCTCGAGCGAGAACAAGCACCCCTCCCCGAACACACGCAAATCTCAAATTCGAATCCAACTTAAATCTAGCGAGAGAAAAAGCTACAACCAAAGGAAAGGGCAACAAAAGGCAGACAAAAGGCCGCGTCCGGCACCTAATCTAGTCTTGGACGTCTTCTCACCAGCGCGGAGCTAAGTGCTGTCCACTGGGCGTGGGAGGGAGCCCCAGGGCCTGAGGCCGGCACCCCTGAGACTCCGGGGCATGTACAGCCCCACTCATTATTACGTGAGAGTGTCACGGGGCGGCGAGCTTCACAAGCACTGGGCCTTCTTCACAGGTACTGGCCTAGCTTCATATCGCCAGATGAGGGCCCCACCTTGCGCCACACCCTAGTGCCATCAGCAACGATCGGAACCCAGGACGCCGCCCGATGGGTTAGAGCGGTCGCCCGCGGTCCCCCGACGACCACGGGTCCTCTGCCAGGGTAGGCCCTAAGGCACCTCCCCAGCAGAGGGCCTACCTCCTGAGAACGCCTTGCTCCGAACGCCGCAGTGGTGATGTCGTATCCCGGCCACTCCCCTGCAGCCCCCTGCACCCTCCTCCCGAGGGGTGGGAGACTGTAGGAGCGGGGCAGCCGCTTGCCGCGGTGACCTGCACCTCCTGCGATCCATGGTTAGCGTATACCTGCCCTTGAAGAGTTAGCGGCGCAAGGTGATCGCTGCCTCCAGCGTGGCCAGCGGGCTCATCCCGGAGCTCCTGGAAGGGCTCAGCCTCCATCATCTCGTCCCCCCAGCTGGGGCCGAGGAGTGAGCCCTGCCCGTCCATGTGAGGGTGTCCTTGGTCCATCATGAGGGGCACGTACTCTTCCGTCGCCGTCATCCCGTATGCCATGCCGTGGCGCCCCGCATGCCATGAGGCCCCACCTGTCATGCCTGCCACGGGGTGGTAACGCGGCCGCCCTCCAGGGCCACGGTTCGCGTCGAGTCCTTCTCCTTCGCGGGCCGGGGGCGGGGGCAGCGCCGCCACCGGTCCGATGCTGACAGCTTCACTGGCGTCGGAGTAGCCTTGAAGCCCGCAGGCGCGCGCGGAGCCCCTGTGCGGGTCGCTCTGGGCTTGAGATGGGAGCTGGGTGGAGAAGGGGTGAGCCCCCGAGGCGGCGAAGCCCACTCGCTCCGCCACTCGCTCCAGCAGCACGTCGTGGCCGCCCTCCAGCAGCCTGCACCACAGCAGCTCCCGGGCCACTGTGAGCGCTGCCCTCGAGTTCGCCTGCTCCCGGCGGGTGTATGGTGTCGTTGTCGCGGTGTGATTGGAGGCCCTTGCTGCTGACCGAGCCTGCCGCGGCGTAAGAGTTGCCAAAGTCTGTCCACGTCGCCCGCGGGCCGCAGCGCCCTGCGGACCGCGAGCTGCCTGGGGCGCAGGGTCGCCCGGGGCGAGTGGTTCCGCGTGTTTGGGCCACGCAGCCCACGGGTCGGGGTTGCCCTCCTGGTCGCTGGGCATGGTGATGAAGACGCGACGGGGCACGGAGTGGTGGAAGACGAACTCCGGCACACCCCTACCTGGCGCGCCAAATGTCGGATTTCGGGTTCCGGCAGACCCTTAAGGTTCGAACACTGGGGTGCACGCGAAAATCACGTCCTCAACCTCCCCGTCTCGCAAAGATCTAAACTACTAAGGGAATCACACAAGAGACACAAGGTTTATACTGGTTCGGGCCACCGATCTGGTGTAATACCCTACTCTAGTGTGTGGTGGATGGATTGCCCCCTGGGGCTGGTGAGGATGAACAATACAAGGAAGAACAGCCTTGCGAGGGTCTGTTCTTGGCTGGGGTGATGAACTGCTATGGAGAGTTCAGCCACCTCTCTCTCTCTCTTTCTCTCTTCCTCTCTTCCAGATCCCAACTGACCAACCCCCCGCTATGTGGGTGGCTAGTCCTATTTATAGAGGCCCTGGTTCTCTTCCCAAATATTCAGCGGGAAGGGATCCAACAATGGCGGGCTAATTTGAAGGGGGACAGCGAGTACGTCTATCCTGACAAAAGCAGTGTTCGCCTGCCAAAGGCTCTGGTGGTGACGCCGGGCTGGGCTCCATGGTGACCTCCGTCTCGTAGTCCTCCTGGTCTTGGTCTCGTTGCACCGAAGTGGCAACCTTTGCCTGATGCCTCGGTACTCCGCGGATATGCTTGTCCCCTTTGCACCAAAGAGGAAAGAAGGATGCTGCGCGCGCTGGCACCCGCCTGGTGCCTCGAGTCGTCATGGGCACCTCGCGAGGTACCCCGCCTTGAACTCTCCGCCTCCTCGCGAGCCAGCCTGAGGAGGCTGTGCCTGAGGATGCGTCGTGTCGTCCGCCTCGCGAGGCTTGGTCCCTCGTGAGGGTCTTAAGCCTCGTGTTGATGAAGATGGGCCGCGCTGGGCCCCCACTTGAGCCACGCCGCAGGCCGCAGGTAGGCAAGTCTGGGGACCCCCGTTCCCAGAACGCCGACACATTCTATTTGGATGAAGTCCATTTGAACCAAGAATTCAAATGCAATTTCAAGATAAGCTCTTATAAATGCCATTTATAGGTTTTCACTTATACAGCAGGTATAAGTTGGTTTGTCATGCATATAAATGGTACAGATGGATAGATTGAATTTTTCTGATAATTTTTCATATATAAATTATTTCAATCTGAGCTATGGTTGAATTTATATGAATTTTTTAAGTTTTGGCTAATTTCTGGAATTTCTTGTTTTAGAATAATTCCAGAAATCATTTATTGCGTCAGCTTGAGGTCAGCACTGCGTCAGCAGTCAACCTGGGTCAAACCTGACGTGCGGGGCCACACGTTAGTGTCATAGTTAGTTCACAGGGTTAATTAGTTGCTAAACTAATCCTAAACTAAGAGTTAGCAGGGCCGGGCCCCACATGTCACTGACCCACACGGGTCAAACACTAGGTCAACTGGGGGGTAGACCCGGTCAAGCTCACCGGCGTTTAGCCGCCGGCGAGGCCGAACGCGGCGGAGGGGCTCGGGATCACCGTTCCGGCGCCCAAAAGGACGACGGGGACCACCGGGGCGTGGCCCACGCTCGTCCACACCGATTGGAGCAAGTGGGAGAGGCGGGGGCGGCCAGAGCTCGCCGGAGCGAAGCTCGGGGCAGCGCACGGAGCACGGCCCAGTGCGGGCGAGGGCTGCGGTGCATGGGGAAGCGAGCGGAGAGGCTCTATAGCCTCCTGGCGTCACCGGGAGCAGGGTGACGTGCTTGGCTGCGGGCTGCGGTGGCCAAGGCGACGGCGGCGACATGGACGGTGGTCGGGCGCTTCGGTCATCAATGAAACGATGGCTATGGCGAGCGGCAAGCTACGGGATTAGGGGGAAAAGGTTCATGGCCTCATAGTGAGCACGAATGGCTTGACGACGAGTTCGGGGAGGTCCGGACGGCAACGAATTTGACGGCGGCGATCTGCGTGGCCAGAGATGAAGACGACGGCGGTGGCGATGATACGGTGCGTCCCTGGTTGCCTGGCTCGTCGAGGACGTAGAGGACGTCGTGGCGGAGCTCTCGGGCACAGAGAGAGGTCGAGGGGGAGGCGGTGGCTGCGGCAACAGCGAGCAGCGGCGACGGTAGTGTTCGGACGTCGTGCGAGAAAGAGCGAGGGAGAGGAGGGGAGGCCAGGGGAGAGAGAGGGAGACCGGTGCGGGGCGGTGCGTGGCTTCGCGCGGGGCATCCAGACATCGAGGGAGAGGGGCAGGCTGGTAGGAGGCATGGCGGCATAGCGGCGCGCGCGCGTCGGCCACACGCCCTCTCCCCCTGGGGAGAGGTCAGGGACGACTGGAGTCGGCCAGCTGGCTGGCTGGCCTGCCGGCCGCTGGGCTGCCAGGTAGGAGGCCTAGGTAAGGGGTTTTTCCTTTTTCTGTTTCCTTTTCTATTTTTCTAACATTTGTTTTGATTTAATAAAAATACCAAATCATTTTATTTAATTCTGTAAAATTTTGCAGGGACCTAAGGAATTAATCCAAAGCCCCTCACCAAAATTCAGAATTATTGGACAATATTTTGTATATAAAAAATATTTATCCAACGCAAATAAATACTGGATTAATTCCAAATGCCCAAAATAGATACTTATGAGCTCTTTAAAATATTGGGTTGATTTTTATCTCTGTCCAATATTTTCAGAGAGCAACATGAGCATTTTCTTGGACCCTTTTGGAGCAATTTTTACTTGGGTCATTTCAGAAATGATTCTGAGGGTTTCACAAATCCCCATTTCAAATTTAAATGGAATTTAAACATGATGCAAGCATGAAGGGCTAGCCTAGGTCATACCAGAACTAGGGATGTGACAACTCGCCCCCACTCGGAAGAATCTCGTCCAGAGATTCAGGAGTCGCCGGAAAGAAAGTGGGGTACTCAAGTCGAAGACGATCTTCACGCTCCCAAGTAGGTTCTCTCTCAGAATGATGAGACCACTAAACCTTGAGAAACTTGATGTTATGACGTCGAGTGACACGCTCTGCTTGATCAAGGATGCGAACAGGGTACTCTTGATAGGTGAGGTTATCTTGAAGATAAAGCGCTTCATGGTCCACTCCATAGATGGGATCCGAGAAGCAATGCCTGAGTTGAGAGACGTGGAAGACATCATGAACTCGAGAAAGATGTGGGGGTAGTTCCAACTGGTAGGCAACCTCTCCTCGTTTAGTGAGAGCGAGAAAGGGACCAATGTAACGAGGAGCCAACTTGCCCTTCATACCGAATCGATGGGTACCCTTCAAAGGGGTGACCCGAAGGTAAGCCTTGTCGCCAACTTCCTAAGCCACTTCCTTATGACGATGGTCATACTGGCTCTTTTGACGAGATTGGGCTATTTTCAAATTCTCACAAATGACGCAAACTTGCTCTTCTGCCTCCTGGATCATGTCCGGTCCAAAGAATTGTCTTTCACCGGTTTCTGACCAGTTCAAAGGTGTTCAACATCTTCGTCCATACAGAATCTCAAAAGGAGCTTTCTTGAGGCTGGATTGGTAGCTATTGTTATATGCGAACTCGGCAAAGGGAAGACACTTCTCCCAATCCATACCGAAAGAGATAACACAAGCTCTAAGCTTGTCTTCAAGAATCTGGTTGACCCTTTCCACCTGACCACTTGATTGAGGGTGGAAAGCGGTACTGAAGGAAAGATGGGTGCCCATGGCAGTTTGGAAACTCTCCCAGAAATGAGAAGTGAAAAGACTACCACGGTCTGAATTGATCTCGAGTGGAACACCATGAAGTGACACTATTCGAGAAATATATAAGTCAGCGAGCTGACTAGTAGTGATACTCTCCCGAACAGGTAAGAAGTGAGCCACTTTGGAAAGACGATCAATGACTATGAAGATAGCATTATTCCCTTTCTTGGTCCTGGGAAAACCGGTGATGAAGTCCATACCAACTTTATCCCATTTCCACTCAGGAATAGCTAAAGGTTGAAGGGTGCCAGCAGGCCTTTTATGCTCTTCCTTAATGCGACGACAAACGTTGCAGTTAGCAATAAACTAAGCAATTTCTCTCTTCATCCTAGTCCACCAGAACCTCTGGCATAGGTCCTGATACATCTTAGTACTACCGGGATGAATCGTGAGAGGAGATTCATGAGCCTCCTTAAGAATCAATTGTCGCAGATGTTGATTCTTGGGAACCACCAAGCGATTCTCAAAGAAAACAACACCTCGATCATCCATAGAGAAACATCCACCAACTCCCTTCTTAATGTTTCTCTTGATGCGGATAACACCCCTATCAAACTTCTGATCAGTAATGATCTGATCCTCATGGGTAGGTTTCGCCACCAAGGTAGAAAGGAATCCGTGAGGAGCAATGTGAAGGTTAAGCTTACATAATTCCTCATGGAGAAGTGGCTGGCCCTGTTGCAACATGAGATTGTTGCAATAGGACTTATGACTTAGCGCATCAGCCATGACATTCCCCTTGCCTGGGGTGTAGGTAATTCCTAAGTCGTAATCTGAGATCAACTCCAACCAACGTCTTTGCCTAAGGTTCAAATCTGGTTGGGTGAAGATATACTTGAGACTCTGGTGATCGGTGTAAATCCCGCAACATTTACCAAGGAGGTAATGTCGCCATGTCTTAAGTGCATAGACTACGGCTGCAAGCTCTAGATCATGTGTAGGATAATTCTCCTCATGTGGATGCAACTATCGAGATGCAGAGGCAATCACATGGCAATCTTGCATAAGGATGCAACCTAGTCCCTGTCATGAGGTGTCGCAGTAGATAACAAAGTCTTTAGTGAAATCCGGTGGCACAAGTACGGGAGCAGAAGTCAGGCGTCTTTTCAGTTCCTGAAAACTGTACTCACACTGTGGGGACCACTCAAACTTTTTATCTTTTTTGAGAAGTTCCATGAGAGGTTTGGCCACTCTGGAGAAGTTCTCAACGAAGCGGCGACAATAATTGGCTAGGCCAAGGAAACTCCTAACTTGCTTAACCGATTCAGGCGGAGTCCAATCAAGAACGGCCTGAACTCTCTCGGGATTGATAGCAATGCCCTTACCAGAGATTACGTGGCCTAGGTAGGTCACTTCTGGCAACCAAAATTCGCACTTGGAGAACTTGGCATAAAGGCGGTGTTCTCTGAGTTTTTCTAACACAAGTCTAAGATGTTCGGCATGCTCTTCCTCATTCTTCGAGTAAATAAGGATATCATCGACGTAAACCACGACGAACTTATCTAAGTACTCCACGAAAATCGAGTTCATCAAGCGGGAGAACGTAGCTGGAGCGTTGGTTAGACCAAAGGACATGATGGTGTACTCGTACTAGCCATAACGAGTGACAAAAGCCATTTTAGGAATGTCCCCGTTTCTGATCTTGATTTGGTGGTAGCCTAACCTCAAATCCATCTTGGAGAAGACTGAGGATCCAGCGAGCTGATCATATAGATCGTTGATCCTGGGGAGCAGATACTTGTTCTTTATCGTGACCAAATTAACGGGGCAATAATCTACAACCATCCGGTCCGTACCATCCTTCTTCTTGACAAAGAGGACGGGGCAAGCCCAGGGAGAAGAACTAGGACGGATGAAACCCTTTTGGAAGGACTCATCAAGTTGTTCCTTAAGCTCGGCTAGCTCTAAGGGTGCCATCTTGTAAGGTCTCCTAGAAATTGGGGCGGTACCGGGGATAAGATCTATAACAAACTCTACATCTCTGTCAGGTGGAATACCTGGCAGTTCCTCTAGAAAGACATCCGGAAAGTCGCGGACTACTGGGATATCTTCATGGTCAGTAAGAGGGATGGAATTTAGAGAATATAGTTGACGCCTTGCGAGTTTGGTGGAGACAGTGACTATCTTGCCAGAGGGGTATGTGAGCTGAACAGACCTGGTGTAACAAACAATCTTGGCATAATGAGCTTTCATCCAGTCCATACCCAAGATGATGTTCATATCTGAAGACTTAAGGGATATCAAGGAAGCTAGGAATATAAGTGTGTCAACATGTATTTCATTGCCATAACTTATCCTAGAAGTTTGCCACTTGGATCCAGGAGTTTGAATGAGTAGTGGGGAGGGCATATCACAAAATGACATGTCATGCACGCAGGCATAACTTTCGGAAATGAAGGAGTGAGATGCTCCAGTATCGAATAGAACCGAAGCTGGATGGCAGTTGACAAGGAGTGTGCCAAGAACGACATCCGGATCATCATGAGCGTCTTTAGCTGAGACGAGATGCACACGTCCAAGTTCAGTGGGAGCTGACTTGGCACTGATCATCTGGTGTGAAGGCTTACTACCACGGCCAACAGACTTCTCGGGCTGGGGTGGAGCAACACGGGTCTGAGTGCAAATACGGGCAATGTGGCCTGGCTCTTCGCACTTGTAACAAATCTTGGAGGTAGGACAAGGACCCGCATTGACAAGTGGTCTACCAATAGGCATGGGTGTAGCATACAGTTGAACTGGGTGAGGTGCCACACAAGAAGGCCTTGGTGTATAACCGGGTGGAAGAGCGGAGTTCGGAACCCAAATCCGTCGCTTCTGCGAAGTAGAACCGAAAGAGGAACCCAAATCACGGGTGTGCTTACGAGACTCCTCGTAAGTGAGTTGAGCTGTCTCTGCATTAATAGCCTTGTTCACAAGAGCGTGGAATGTATCACAGCGATGCAGGTGGAGATCACGACGCAACTTGGGGTTGAGACCCTTCCGGAACCTAGCCTACTTCTTGGCGTCTGTGGACACCTCTTCTGTAGCATAGCGGGCAAGGTTCTCAAATTCCCTACTGTAAGCATCAACAGCCATCTTACTCTGGGTGAAACTACAGAACTCTTCTCTCTTGCGGTCAATGAGAGCCCGAGGAATGTGATGCTCGCAAAAGGCCTCAGTGAAATCTCTCCAGGTGGTTATCTGGCCAGCTGGAATCATAGCCTCATAGTTCTGCCACCAAAGACTAGCAGGACCTTGCAGGTGATAAGTAGCATAGGTGACCTTGTCACTATCAGCTACGTTCGCAGAATGTAGCTTGTGAGTGATACTACGAAGCCAGTCATCTGCATCGAGTGGTTCGATGGAATGATGGAAGGTAGGTGGTTTCATACCAATGAAATCATAGATGGTTGCTGACTCCTTGCACTGGGGTGCGGTGTTCTCCTCGATACGTGCTAACAAGCAGTTGGTCTCACGCTTGTTCATCTCAACTTCTAACATGAACTTTGCCAACAAATACTGATCGGGAGGAACCTCATCCCTACCATCTCCGTGGTTCTGGCTACGAGCAACAGAACTTCGATTAACCGACAACATCCTGAAGAACGAAACCAAGGAAAACAAGGATGGATTCAGCGTCATCATAAGGGTGTAGAATATAGTACAAAGAAAATACTATCTCTTGAACTCCTAGAACAATTCCGGCAGCATAACGGTAGTAAAATGCTCAAAATGAGACATCCTGCAATTGATGGGGTAGCACCATACTCAACATCATCACTTAAGGTTTTGAGATATTACTAAACAGACTACACCGGAAGTACTTGAACTGGGATAAGACTCTGATCAACCAATCCTAAGAGACTATAGAGTAGTAACACGTAATCCTAATAGATGGGAGAGGAAGCCTAGTTCCTTAACCCCGTAGGAAAGATAGGATGACTCAGATCAGAAGGGCATGAGGTATAAGGAGTAAAAAGAGCCTTATGTTCCCTTCCACAATCAATTCCCTTATATAACTAAAGAATTTCTAGACTCAACTTCGACCAGGTTGGCTTGGAAATCCTACAGGCAGTCAGGCTCTGATACCAAAGCTGTCGGGACCCCAATTCCAAATCACATCGATCTAGCCGGTAACACCTCGTATCACTTTGCGGCCTCACGCACGGCATTCCCACAGGTGTCGCCTTACCCTGGCCCAGGACCGTTTGCGCCTTTTGGCTCACGTATATGATTGTGTCACTAGCATCCATATGACAGAGAACCCAGGCCAACATGGCTAGTCGTGAACCCAAAGAGGCACTAACCCATGGGGACAGGCATACATGATTCACATCGAGCATGTCGGTCAACAGCGTGTGAATCCGGGCTGTAGCACTGGGCTAACAGGACTCCGGATGTCACCGCGTGACATTTCCCCGAAGGGACAGACACAGGAATGAAGTGAAGCACATGCCGGCCAGTCAAGTGTCCTGAGAAGTAGTGCTGGGCTAGCAGGACTCCAGTGGACCGGGCTGTAGCGGACTACTATGGCTCAAGGAAGCACTAGACTACATTTCCCCATAAGAGAGACTACCAAGGATAAACAACTAGATTGTCGAATCCCACACATAGCAATACACGTCACATGTACGCATAACATGCAAGTATGTGCTGTACAACAAGGCATCACAACATAACGCAAACTCATATAGATAAATGCTCAGAAGAGCCATGTAGCATAAAATACAAACAGGGGTCACATGACCCATCATTCAGAGCAAACAAGCAACGAAAGCATTACATGTCTGGGTATAGACAACTACAAAAGAAGAGGCTAAGAGGCTTGACTATCTACAAGTACCTCCCAAGGGCACAAGATCGTAGCTGAGGTGCAAGCTACTCGTCGAAGTCCAAGCGGTACTACTAGTGAGACAGATGTCTCACCTGCAAAACATAAATAAAGCAAACATGAGTACAGAGGTACTCAGCAAGACTTACATCAGATCCTACCATACATGCATTTGTATCAAGAAGGTAATGTGGGGTTTAGTTGCAGCAAGCCAGCTTTGACCCAGTGGCTATCCTGTTCTACGACAACGAGAAACTTCTTTGAGGTGAGGCAGCGCACACGAGTCCACTAAACACCACATCAATACACCACTACGGATTCATCCTCGTCTTCTTACGATAAGGCCATCCATAGCACTCACACTTGTCTTGAGAATTTTAGAGTATCCACTTTAAGTTGTCTATGTACCACGTAAGCATCCAAGAAGTCCATAATCGAGGACACGGCTATTCGAATAGATCATGATAACCATGCAGGGGTGTACTTCTTCACACACGCTCCCACCACTTATCACCATGTACACGTCATGTACCTCGGCAACCTTCAAGTGGAAGCCTAGTGAGGGTGTCGGCCACGACCTGGCTAACCACACAAGACTCTAGTCCAGGTTTATGGCCTATTCGGGTTCCATCCGCAAGGAGATCTGGTCGGGGTGTCGCTCATAGCCCCAAACAATGTGTGTAGGGTTCCCAAGCCCACCTCGCCGGATGGATCTACACTTGGTACACCGTGCCACTTGTGCCTAGTCTGTCCCAAGCCCACCTGGCCGGGTGCCACTTGGTAGACTACTAACACTCCCTACAAACACCAGAAACTATTTGCAACTCCTGGACAGAGATCAAGTTGGCTAATAAGTCGAGAGGGACACTTAAGCATTCCAATGTGTGGTAGTAGCTAGTCATTGGACAACATACACGGAACTCAGTGCTTAAGGACGGCTCCAGTGAGACAACCCACCATGTACTCCTACATGGCCTCTCACCGCTACCTTTACCAAATCGTGTTCACATGCTTAACTCTTAGCACCAGAACATATTGTACCACTCCAATTCATTCCCGATGAATCGGACCTGACACAACTCTAAGCAATAGCAGGCATGGCATGGCAAGAACACAACATGGCTCAATCAACTCCTACACATGCTAGTGGGTTTTAACTATTACTGTGGCAATGACAGGTCATGCAGAGGAGTGGGTTCAACTACCGCAGCATAAAGTAGCAGTTGAATCATTGTTGTCCTAATGCAATAAATGAGAGCAGGAGCGAGAGAGTAGGATTGTATCGGAATGAACAAGGGGGTTTGCTTGCCTGGTAGATCAACAGGGGCACCGCTCCACAGACAGGTACTCTGAAGCACTCTCCCGAGCAGAACCTATCGAGAAGGAACAGTGTCGACAATCAATACACAAGCATATGCAACAATATGATGCATGAACATGGCATGTAGATGTGATGCTGTTTGAGCTAATGCAAGTAGCATTCTATTTGGATGAAGTCCATTTGAACCAAGAATTCAAATGCAATTTCAAGATAAGCTCTTATAAATGCCATTTATAGGTTTTCACTTATACAACAGGTATAAGTTGGTTTGTCATGCATGAAAAAGGTACAGATGGATAGATTGAATTTTTCTGATAATTTTTCATATATAAATTATTTCAATCTGAGCTACGGTTGAATTTATATGAATTTTTGAAGTTTTGGCTAATTTCTGGAATTTCCTTTTTTAGAATAATTCTAGAAATCATTTATTGCGTCAGCTTGAGGTCAGCACCGCGTCAGCAGTCAACCTGGGTCAAACCCGACGTGTGGGGCCACACGTCAGTGCCATACTTAGTTCATAGGGTTAATTAGTTGCTAAACTAATCCTAAACTAAGAGTTAGCAGGGCCGGGGCCCACATGTCACTGACCCACACGGGTCAAACACCAGGTCAACTGGGGGGGGGGGGGGTTAGACCCAGTCAACCCCACCGGCGTTTAGCCGCCGGCGAGGCCGAACGCGGTGGAGGGGCTTGGGATCACCGTTCTGGCGACCAAAAGGACGGCGGGGACCACCGGGGCGTGGCCCATGCTCGTCCGCACCGATTGGAGCAAGTGGGAGAGGCGGGGGCGGCCGGAGCTCGCCGGAGCGAAGCTCGAGGCGGCGGCCGGAGCACGGCCAAGTGCGGGCGAAGGCTGCGGTGCATGGGGAAGCGAGCGGATAGGCTCTACGGCCTCCTGGCGTCACCAGGAGCAGGGTGACGTGCTCGGCTGCGGGCTACGGTGGCCAGGGCGACGGCGGCGACATGGACGGTGGCGGGGCGCTTCGGTCATCTATGAAACAACGACTACGGCGAGCGGCAAGCTAGGGGATTAGGGGGAAAAGGTTCATGGCCTCACAGTGAGCACGAAGGGCTTGACGGCGAGTTCGGGGAGGTCCGGACGGCGACGAATTTGACGGCGGCGATCTGCATGGCCGGAGATGAAGACGACGGTGGTGGCGACGATACGGTGCATCCCCGGTTGCCTGGCTCGTCGAGGACGTAGAGGACGCCGTGGCGGAGCTCTCGGGCACAGAGAGAGGTCGAGGGGGAGGCGGAGGCTGCGGCAACAGCGAGCGGCGGCGACGGTAGTGTTCGAACGTCGCGCGAGAAAGAGCGAGGGAGAGGAGGGGAGGCCAGGGGAGAGAGAGAGAGAGCGATGCGGGGCGGCGCGTGGCTTCGCGCGGGGCATCCAGGCGTCGAGGGAGAGGGGCAGGCAGGCAGGAGGAGTGGCGGCACGGCGGCGCGCGCGCGTCGGCCACACGCCCTGTCCTCCTGGGGAGAGGTCAGGGACGACTGGCATCGGCCAGCTGGCTGGGCTGGCCTGCCGGCCGCTGGGCTGCCAGGTAGGAGGCCCAGGTAAGGGTTTTTTCCTTTTTCCTTTTCCTGTTTCCTTTTCTATTTTTCTGACATTTTTTTTTGATTTAATAAAAATACCAAATCATTTTATTTAATTCTGTAAAATTTTGCAGGGACCTAAATAATTAATCCAAAGCCCCTCACCAAAATTCAGAATTATTGGACAATATTTTGTATATAAAAAAATATTTATCCAACGCAAATAAATACTGGATTAATTCCAAATGCCCAAAATAAATACTTATGAGCTCTTTAAAATATTGGTTTGATTTTTATCCCTGTCCAATATTTCCAGAGAGCAACATGAGCATTTTTTTGACCATTTTGGAGCAATTTTTACTTGGGTCATTTTCAGAAATGATTCTGAGGGTTTCACAAATCCGCATTTCAAATTTAAATGGAATTTAAACATGATGCAAGCATGAAGGGCTAGCCTAGGTCATACCAGAACTAGGGATGTGACAAATGCCAAGAAACTACTACCACTTGCATACGTGGCATACTTAAGACAAGACTACCTTATCAACCATTGTACATGCTCTTACCAACAAAATCCTCGAGTGACCTCCTACCTCCTGCCCGTACACCTAGTCATCCTCGGCTATGGGACGCAGCTACCACCGCCGGCAGAAGGCGAGGTCAAAACTGACGGCGGTGCGGAGCCCATGTAGCGGCAGCCCGGATGCCAGCTCCGTCCGGCGCTCGCGGCCGCTAGCTAGCCAAGATAGCTCCGTCCAGCTGCTTGTCTGCAAGGTTTGCTAGCTAGATTGGCAAGGCAGCGCGGCGGCTTGCTCGCGCGCACCACGCTAAGGCTAGCCATCTGGCTCGAGCGAAGGCCAGAGCGGCGGCTTTCTCGCTCGTGAGTCATGCTCGGGCCAGCCTGCCAACCCGTGCGGAGGCCAGCGCGGTGTCCGGCCCGTCCGGCGGAGCGGCGGCCAACTCGCTCATCCCCGGCACCACCGATGAACACACATCAGTACTATTTGAAGTAATGTTTAGGAAAAATAATGATTTGAGGGGGAATAACATGATAGAAGGTCATATCTGGGTCCCTCGTGTCAACGGTCAAACAAAATGTGTTGGTTTAAGCTGCCTCGTCAGCACGGACATGTGGGCCAACCCTGTCATAAATGGGTTTAAACGAACCTAATCGGTAAGAGTACTAGGTAGTTTCTGGCGTGGATTTAGAAATTTTGGGTATGTTTTTGCTATTTTTTGTACAATAGATTCCTCCTAGGGCTAGTTGAAAGTGGTAGTTTTTTGTTAAATACTCTACATATTGTAAGTAGGAGTGAAAGTTAAGCTTTGGAAGCCAATAAGCAAGGCTAGTTACATAGTGCATATGTGTACGTGATTGAAAGTAAATATCAACCATGAGTGACTAATATCTTGATGGAAAACTCGAAACTATGGAATACTAGGAAAAGAAATGCATGGTTGGAAATACTAGCAATGTTCATGTCCGTTGCAACGAATCATAATTAGAATAATACTTATTCACAAACTTGGTACAAAACACTCTAATTTTGATATACATATGTCACTAGAGATATATTATGTTTCAATTAGAATATATTCCTTGGGCTGTTTTGGTGAGGTCAGGGAGGGATGTGGTTGGTTTTAAGATACTAATTATGAGTTTTTCTGCCAATTGGTAGACAAGTGGGATGTTGGTGAGAAAAGGCAACAACTTACCTCACAATCATTAGATGTAGATCTAATGGTTAGAGACGACGGATGGCAGACACACCAGCATCACCAACTTAGTCTTGTGTAGGAGTACTAGCAAGATCCGTGCATTGCACGGAACATCAAGATGCATTTTTTTATAAAACACTTGTTATGATTGACCCTTGTGGTAGTAATCCCATGTGTAAAAACTAATGATATCTCGAGAAATATGAGATAAGGTGAAGATGAGTGGGGTGTGGTGGTGGTTGGTGGTCAAACTGAGCGGAGGCATGGGGATTGACGACGCCGGCAGCGGCCACCAGGCCAGTTTGTTCGAGAGGCTTCCTTTCTTAATTGCTCAACAATGAGGTTTGTTGGAGATAAGGATGAACGAGGGAAGGCCTTGTCTGCAAATGTCGAGAGGGGTGCGGGTATCTTTTAGTTTAATTTCCATCCGTCAGATAGATCGGACGGTCTATATTGCAAGATGGCACACGTACCATCATCACCAACTCGGTTTTTTATAAGAGAAGAAATATAAGTATGGAGATACAAACGTATTATCGATACTTGCTTTCGTAAACTAGCATCTACATTCTATTCAATGCATTGGCATGTGTGCCCTTAGCACAATGACTTCTCGACTGTGTAAAACGAAGATTTTCCCGTCGCCGACAAGGAGGGGGTGACGGCAGCGCGCTTTTTTGGCTTGCTCTAGTCCTAGTAGTCGTACTAGGTGGTCTAAGCACGTGTAGATTTATTATTTTTCACGTCTCGTGTTCGCCGTACTGCCACGACTGTTCATGAATAGACGGTAAGTTATTCACGGGGAAACCCTTGTTGAGCGTGTTTGCGAGAGAGAGAGAGAGAGAGAGAGAGAGCGAGTGTGATATGTTAGAGACTGAGGCAATGATAACAGATTCTTTGTGTCTATGTGTGTGGAGGATAGAGAGAGACATGTACATGGGGCTTTGTGTTGTGTAACGTGGAGACACATATACATAATTAGAGAGCGAGTGTGTGAGATACACATGTAGACACGAGGAGAGATGAGGATCCAGGTAAATGGGTGTTTGTGCGTGTCTGTGTGTGTTTGTGCATGCGTTTGTGTGTGAGAGGGAGCGAGTGTATGTGGAGTAGAGAGACCATTGATGATGTAAACCTAGTATAAGGGAAGGGGGAATGGTGTGACATGTGTAGTAGCGAGATAGCACGGGTGCGGGCGGTGGGAGTAGACTATTTGGAAGTGACATCGAGTGTGTGTGGGGGAGAGGGGTGTGAGAGCGAGAGAAAGAGAGAGCTAGCGCCAGAGAGAGAGAGAGAGAGAGAGAGAGAGAGAGAGAGGAAGAGAGGGGGCGAGAGGGGTCGTTTGTGTCCATAAATGGTGTATAGATAGGGAGACAATGTTGATGTTGTCCGAAATTGGCCTATGAACGGAGACGCAAGGGAAGCGAGTCATCGTGTGTGTGATAGGGACTTCATGAGAGAGCCAGAATAGATGGTGTAGAGAACCATGTGCGAAATCGAGAACGATTATACATTAGGGAGCTATGCAAAGAGTCACGACATATATGTATACAGGGAAGGAGCTGGGGCGGGTCCGCATGTGGGAGAGATAGAAAGAGGAGAGTGGTGCACAAGGAGACAAAGTGTGCTTGTTTGCAGTGGGGGTGGTGTGTGAGGTGAGTGCGCGAGAACCACATAACTAGGGAGATAGACATTTGGGGGCGACATTTTGTGTGTATGGGAAATATACACTCTACATAGTGCGTGTGCTTGGGTAAGAGAGATAGCGGGAGACCTAGAGAATGAGGGAAGGGATGTGTGCATGCCCGAGAGACAAAGTGATAGAGACCTATGTTGGGATCCGGACTTTACAAGAGAGAGGGGTGTTAATGTGCTCATGTGTTGGTGTTTGGGGAGAGAACGACTTCTCTCTCTCTCTTTGTGTGTGTGTGTGTGGTGGGGGGGGGGGGGGTTGACTTCAGATAAAGAGTGAGGTGTCTATATTTGAGGGACTTTAGCGTAATTGAGATATTGTGCACTCATGGTTGATCAATTTGTTTCACAGTTTGTACTATGAGATAACAATACTTTTGAACATGCGTGATATACCTTGATGTACCAGAATTACAAACCTAACATTGGAATTTTGGAATTCGACTCCATCATTAGCTTTTGTAATTCATTTAAACGGAGGTACATTTTTTAAGCCGGGATTTCATGATTTCAAATTCATATACCAAACCTAGAGATATACACATACGGACATGTTCAAACTTTATAATCATCCACTTTATTCATACACATACACATTTTTGCTTTTGTCATCATATTTAGGATAAACACATTTGGAATTTCATTTGAATTGGACGGGATGATGGTATTTGCTTGTAGTAGCTCAATGATCCATATTTGAATTGAATGGACAATCTAAGTTTCGAGTTGGAGACATTGATTTTCAGAACTTGCACATTTTTTGCGTGTAAAACAAACAAATTGTCGACCATGATATCATAGTCGGCCGTACGAGAGCAAAATACTTATAATTTTAGGTGCCAAACGCTTTCAAACTTCCCGCTCACATTGAAATATCACGCGCCCGAAAGTTTAGCCCTGCGATATTCCTGTTTTACCCCTGCCACATGAACGGAAAAGGGCTGCTTTGGTAACTCCATTGTTTTCCCCTCTTTGCCCCCAACATTCTTCCCCAGAGCCCCTCCCCTTCCCCTCCCCGACCCCCAACCACGGCAAGCCGCCGAATCTAGTCCTCCCCTGCAGCGGTGGACCTCACACCCCGCCGGATCTACCTTCCGCACCTTGGAACCCCCAACTGCCAACTCACCACTTCACCGGAGCTGCTTCAGTGATTGGCTTGTCCACCGCTCCAGATCTGCTTGACCGCCATCATGGTCCACCGCACCGGATGTGCTTAACCGGCACCCTCGTCCACCATAGCGTAGGCCCTTCACTGACTCCCTCGTCAGCCCCTTCGCTGGCCCTTCATACAAGCCCTCGTCCGCCGCAATAGATCCGCCTCACCGAAATCACTGTACAACGCGCCTGCCGAAGCCTTCGTCCACTGCACCGGACCCGCTCCACGGACGCCATATTCAACTCCACCGGCCCTACTTTACCGACGCCGCAGCCTCATCAGGTTATTTCGATTTGTACTCCTTCGGTTTTTCTCTTTATCGTGCAACCGTTCACTTACCACAGATGTGCTTTCTTGTATGTCGACAGGCGCCGCAACCGTATCACCGGAGCCGCTTCAGTGACGGCGACAGCCGGCCCAAACTCAACCGTAACACGAGCACCATCGACGATCCTTAGCTATCAAGTATGAAAACGATACCCATACGCCGCCGAGAATCAGGTACTATTATCCAACGGCCGGCGCCTACGTTCACTTTCCTAGCATAAGCACTGCACCTTTGAATTTCTTCAGGGCATCATTCAGTTTTTCATGAGACGCGTTATTCTGCTTGCACCTGTAGGGCCATACTTCTGGCAGTGAACATGTTACATGTGCTAAATTACATACCAGTGCACATATAGTTAATATTCTTTAGCCTTGTTCTGATGCCACCTGTTGGTTCCATCAGACTGCTTAATGTTCTCTATGCTTAATTACACATCAGCAAACTAGCATGTGGTTCCGCTGCTTTTTTCGTTTTACCCTACATTTTCTGATGCTAGCTATTACATCACTGCTCTGAGCCTCTGTTCATTACTTGTTTGTGTGTTCTTGATCTTCCCAAGTTGCATGACTAATTTGATGCTTCTATTAATTATGGAGCTGCCAACCCCATCAAGCAAAATATTTGTTCTTTTGGGGCTGGCACCTCGAACAAGCATAAAAATAGAGGGAAGCAGATATACTCCCTCCGATTCTATTTACTCTGCCGATAACTCTTGACCCGCATACCAAGGAGGGCACTGGTTTAATTTTTCTAGACTAATTTGCCAATTAATTAGGGCAAAGGCGGATGGGGCGGGGCACAAAAGGAAACCAACACTAGGAATCGGCAACGCGCAGACTAATACGAGAAAACTGAGAAAAAGTTATACGCAAAGTAAAAAGAATCGGAGGGAGTATTGTCGTGTATGCACACACCCTTCTTTCATTAGTTTAGATGAACCATTGATGATCAATTCGGACCAGTGCATGCGATTAAAATTAATTTTACCTAAATAGGTGGTGCAAAATAAACTACAACAACTAGATTTGCAACCACGGGATGCTGACGATATCTTCAAAGAACATTGCAACAACAGCTAGGCTTCACAGCAACATATGGTAAGCTAGTGTGTTTTAGTACATGTGAAATGTAATGCGAGTGGGCTGCTTTCTTGGCTTGTGCCCTCAACATGTAATCCTACCGAATTACAAATAGTTCAGTTGTCTGCTTTGCTGTATTGCTTGATTTGCATGCTTATTTGTTGTTACGCTATACCTAAGTTGGCCAATATGTCAGCAGTGCCTGTTGTACTATCGTAAAGAAATGCATGCCTATTTCATTTGAGTCCTTAACTTTTCCTCTCAACTTCATCACATGACTGTCTTCGTAGTTTATATGAGGCCACACTGTTAAGTGCTTTCTCAGATTATTTTAACTTCTTAGATGCCTTGGCAACTTAAATATAGCGGTTGTACACTCCCTTTCAACTAGGGATGTCAACTGGGTCTGGTTTAATCCCGATTAAAGTCCACTAGTGGTATGATAGTTCAAAAGAGTTTTTGTTTTTTTGAGGAAAATGAACTAGGGAGGTAGCAAAAACTAACTAGATGGGACTAGCGGATTTCGTTTATTTGCCACTTACATCCCTAGTTTCATCTTACCATTTTAATTTCTTTTGGGCTGATGCCGCTTCGAACCATTTAAATATATTTCGGCATGCTCGGCAATAATTCGTCCGTCATTTACCATGTAAGGTTACTGCCTGGATCATACGATAACTATCTCTTACTGATGTCCAGCGGAAACCTTTCAAGATGCCGGTCACACTAGGACACAATGTACAACCCTAGAATCTATTTGTGGAAGCAGTGTGCCATCCATGTTACCAGATGGTAGCAGTTCAGAGGCAACACCACCGGAGAGTAGTCTGAGCACAAATATTATAGTGCTTGAGGCTCTACTAGAGGTAGAAAGAGATGGTGTGGCTGCCATGTATGAGGTAATATTTATCTTGAGGCTGGAAATTACGGAATTAGCGGCACACATTATGCAAGCAACCCAAGAATTGGAGGAAGTAAGAATGTTGCATTTGAAGACGGAGGAGGTCCTGCTGTTTCTGCTATATGAAGCCCAAGATAATTCCGGTTCTTCTTTAGATACCAGTTCAAATTTTCATTATATTATTGTACTTGCGTGTTGTGTCATGTCTCTGAATGGATTATGTTGCAAGACCCCCTATGTTGTCCATGTGTTGTAATGATCCGAATTTTCTTAGGCGAGGTAATCCTCAGAACTTGTATGATTGACATAAGGTGAACTGTTTGTCGTGTGAGCATATTGTATTGGATGAAATAACTGTTTGACTCAGAGTGTATCCAACCTACTGAATTCGAAGATCACGACATTTCTAAATCATAATCATATATAAAGGTGGAATAAATCTTTGTTGTGGTTTTGAAGAAATAAATAACAAAATGTATAATTATCTGTGGATATTCGTAATCGAATACAAATTGGATTTGAATTTAGTTTGCCAGGTCCTAGAGTAAACGTGAATGCTAATTCTCCCAAGTTTTGAATGAAGCGGCTAAACACCCACTATAATTTGTGGGCTGCTCGAAGCAAGTGTTTGCGAGATGGAAATTACTGTCTACCCCTGACATTTGACATCCTTATCGATAGGATTTACACTGCTGTCGATAGGGGTAGACTAGTAACTTCAATCAGACGTGACACGACGGCCTCTGAGCCCATTCAGACACGGTGGGCCCCAAACGTGGGCGGAGAAACACATTTGATTCAAGCTCGTCCGAAAGACATGTGTCTCTTCCTCCATTTCCCCATTCATACATGGTGGGTGGCAAAACAAACTCTCCTCGTCTGAAATCGATTTAGGCTTATATTTTAAATATGGGTAGATGTGTAACTTCCATCAGATGTGACACAACCGCCCTACCTGTCAGCCCCGTTCATACACCATGGGCGCCAACTGTGGGCGGCAAAACACCCTCTCCTCACCCGAAATAGTTACCGGCAAATATTTGGGAGATGCGAGATTACCGTACTATCCCCAACCGACGCGATGTCTGAAATTGTAAATGGGGGATAAGTTCGTAACTTTCCCCCATTTCAGAGAAGTGCGTCCCAAAGTTTGAGATCCCACCTCTCCTCCATTTCCCCATTCATACACCGTCGCCGGCACAACAACCTCCGCACTGCGGCCAGCCTCCTGCATCCGCCACCCCATCCTCCACCTTGCCGGAGCCGCTACCCCTACCCCGTCGTCCACTGCAAGAGATGGACGTCTCTCATCCACGGCGCTGGACCAGCATCCTTTCATCGCCTCCTCTCGCTTCATCGGCGCCGTCGTCCACCTTGCCGTTGCCGCTCCTACGACCGCCTCGTCCACGGCAACATGATATATCCCCCGGCCTGGTCGTCTGCCGTCTAAAGTCTTCTTCCCCGCCACCGACAGCCATCGCACCCGCAACACCCTCAACATATCAGCATAGGCCTACACGGCGTCGCAAGAGAGGTGGTAGTCTTCCTTATGTGCTTAAGTTATTGATCTCACCCGGAAAATAGATCGTAATTTGTTTACTGTACTTTTCTTGTCCGTACCAAATCGTAGTGGCTAGTTGAAAGTAAACATTGGTTGCGAAGTAGCTTTGTCCGGTTTGCACCTTCAGATCCGCCATGGCACGAGCACTATACTCGTAAAGCTTATGGTTTCCCCCCTTTATATTCACTACCATCATCGTAGGTGCTTCGTGTCGTGCTAGCACTGCTCCTCAAGACCTCAACCTAAAGCTTACATGTTGAAATACGAATCTGATATGATGCTCATATCACTAAAAAAGAGAACATTTAATTGGTCACCTAATGTTCCTATATTCGTTTCGAAAAGCATGTGCGCCACCCACTGGTCCAGCTAGTTCCACTTTCCTGATTTTTCTCTTGATGCTTAGGGTTTTCCCCTTTTATCTACTCTACTCTGATCTGCGTAGGTGCTTTTTGTCGTACTAGCATTACTCCACCCTTCAAGCTAAACAACACAACACTCAGAATTCGAAAGCTTAGTTGTTCAAATATGATTGTGATATGATACTGATATTAGTTAACCGACACATTTAATTGGTTAGCTAAAGGTCCCACTTGAGTTTCCAAATGCACGTTGCGACATATAGAGAGACAGCATAATTTCATTTCTTTGTCACTTGTTGACCGTACTTTCTTGTCCATACCAAATATTAGTTGTTATTTCAAAGCAAACATTGGTTGCTAACTACCCTTTACGCGGTTTGCAGCTTCAGATCTGCCATCCACTACGACGGTCAACACTGTACTCATCACGCTTATGTTTTCCCCATTTTATGATGACCACAATCAGCCTACGTGGTTCATGTCATAATAGCACTGCACCACCCATCGAGCTAAACAAGCTTAGTTGTACAAATTTGTATCTGATATTATTGCTGATATTAGTAAAACTAAGAGATGTTTAATTGGTTAGCTAAATGTTCCTACTTTAGTTTCTAAATGCATGTGAGCCACATATGGGGAGACCGGAAAGAATAGTATTTCTCTATGCGCTCTAGTTCATCATGGGTGGCCAACCGACATTGTATTAAAAGACTTGTAATATCTTCAATCTGCTTGCTCTTCTGCTCTTCTTTAAGATGATACTCTTCTCTTGCGGTCGACTGGTCAGGTCGAGTTGTTCTCCCTTAGTATATTTTGGATCTGTTAGGTCAGGTCGACTTGTTCTTCTTTACTATATGTTGAAGCTATCATCTGCGAAGTGTCATCACTTCTGGAGCTCTCATATTTTGAGTAGTAGGCCACATTATATTAATGCACACAACAAATTACAGCATGCATGGCATCTTTTAAAAGAATTGCAGAGATAGCACAAAGGGGTTTACACGGAGGCAGTATTGGATTAAAATCACTTCTGCATTACAAAGAAAATCTCACTTGTTTTTATGTTTTCATGCATGTCAGATATTGAACATTATCAAAATGAATATGAGAATGGGCGCACGAGAGGAATATTGTGGAATGATCCACTGCCTAACAAACTTGGCATGGTGGAGGATGGCCTATCTTATTGCTTGCTCTAACTTTTCAAAGTTGTATTGGTCGCACATATTTTGCTTCTGACCTCTTGCATTACTTCTACTTTGTTACACCATCTGCTTAGTTGAAGCATCATATATGAGTATATGACATACCTATCCATTTTCTGTACCTATTCCATGTGTCGTCACACTATGTTTTTCAAGTCAAATGTTGTTCTTTCGTAATAGGTGTCCAAAAGGAAGAGGGTGAGTGCAGGTCGTCAAGGAGTACAAACTAGGTAATTGGAAAAGGTAGTGATACCTGTTAAATCAGATAGATCAGCAGCCACAAAAAACACAGGCCCAACTGTACCACACTTTACCCCTACTCCAGTGGTCAAACCCCTATTAGAACTGCTGGGAGCCCAGCGTCAGGTACTGTCTATGATATCAATTCAAAATTTGAACTCCTAAATTTCTACTTGTGCCTTACCTTCTCTCTTGTATGAAAACTAATTTCAGATGAATCTCCTTGCTCAAAGGATCATACGATCTCAAAACAATAATGGGCTCTGCATTTCTCTTGTCAGTACCTCTCTCCCTTTTGCCTTGTAACGCTGTACTTATTTAATTGCTATTTGATTATGTATCATCAGTCTGCACCTGAGCTTCATTATCCTCTGTTTCTTCCAATATTATTTGATCTATATTTACTCTTTGGAAAATGTAGAATAATGGCAACACTTATAAAGAATTTTCTTTGGGGAATTTGTTGAATTATCCTTCCATCAACATGGACAAGGGCTTTGTCCAGCCCGTGTTAACATGTAATGTAAGTTCATCCTTCTCAAGCCTTTAAACTTTGTTCTAGTATAGATTTGGGTAGGCATCATTTCCTCCACTATTGTTTACTTTGCTGTTTACATCTGATTGGATGTTTGCAACAACTACCAGTTTCAAATTGTAGTTGTCAAAACATGTTCCTTATGCAGAACAGATCCATTTATTTGCTTATATAATTGTGAAACCTGTTACGTGTCTCCTTGTTTCTCTTTCAGACTCGTATCTCTTACGCCAGGCAGAACATTAGGGAAGATAGTGAGCCAAACCATATTGAGGCCAACGAGATGACCCCAAGGTCCTGTCTTGATGAAGAAAGTGAGTTGAAGCTACTCACCAGCAGGTGTGAGACAACCTCTGTGCAGTCGCTGCCTCAATCAGTTCGACTTCTTCAGTCTTGACTTAAAGCGGAAAGGCTTGCTTCAGCTCAGCTCCGACTTGAAGTCAAAGATGCAATGAAGATGTCAGAGGACTGCCGTGTGCACCATCATGCCTTAAATCTAGTGTTGATGCATCTATTGTTGACACAACTAAGGTCTACTCAACCTCTTCAGCTGTTTGGGGGGGCCCGACCTGGCCAGGCCTAGTGCCTTCTGAAGTGCTCTCAGTTTTGTATATTCTTTTGTCGGCGCGTTTATTTGCACTGGTGGCAAACTTTGATGCCCAGTGGATGTAATATGTGTGATAGCCGTGATAGCCTAGCGTAAGTTGCTTGCTTATTTATTTCCTTGTTGTCTTGTTTATTTGTTTTCTTCTAGTCATCGCAGTTCTTTTTCCGCGGTTTGCTAGTGGCTGCAATAACCTATTTTTTAAAACTAGGCCACAATAACCATGGGCTAATATTTACTTTAGTGACACTGGGCCTCCTATGGGCCGTAGAAACAGTGGGCCTTCTACGGGCCGTAGAAACAGTGGGCCTTCTACGGGTCGTAGGAACAATGGGCCTTCTACGGGCCGTATCATCAACGGGCCTTATACGGGCAGTATGATCGACGGCCAAACATGGGCCAATAACAGGCCGCATTATGGCCGTAAACGGGCTAGAGTTGGAATCGTCCGTTTATGGGCCGACCATAACGGGCCATCGTTAATAGGTCGTATTTGATGACACTATGAAAACGGCCCAGCGTATTAACGGACCACAAACAGGCCGACTGTAACCACGGGCTGAATTTGGCCCACAAGCAGAAAATGACAGTAACGGGCCGTAAGTAAACGAATGCTGGAAATGAGCCCAAGAATAAATGGGCTCTGAGAAGGCCAAAAGATAACATGGGCTGGAAACGGCCCAACGGAATAACGGGCCATTAATGGGTATAAAGTGATACACTGTTCATTACGGGCCAGTTTCACCACGGGCCGTTAATGGGTGTAAAGTGATACACTGTTCATTATGGGCCAGTTTCACCACGGACCGTTAGTAGGCCAAGAGTTACATAGGGCCTCATATGGGTCAAAAGACGTCATGGGCCATACATGGGCCAGAAGTGAAAACGGGCTGGAATCATATTGGATGGCTCAGATGACGCTACTGGGCCTAATTCGAATAGGGCATAACGGGCCTTGGGTTAGCGGGCTGTAAATGGGCTATACTCGAATAGGACGTTAACATGCTTTCCATGGGCCAACCTCCCAGCTTTTGACAAAGGCAAACGGGCCGGCCTTTTCATAGGAATGGGCCTCTGTTGGGCCGTGCCACGTGTCGATGTATCATAGGCGCCTTCCGTCCAATGAGTGGTTGACATCTGTCCCAATGATGAGCCGACACGTGTTTCCTCCAGCCAATGATGATTTTACACGTGGAAAATCCCCATTGGTCGGGGCTGTTAACGGGTTATCGGATCCAAAACCCGACCCGATAGCTTAATGGCGTTCCGTTACGGTGGATGCCACGTGTCGGTCACCCTTGAGGAAAGCACTTCTGTGACGCGCGATTTATCATCATGGAAGTGGACACTTCTGTGATGATAATTTTAGTAATGTCATGGAACACTTCTACGATAGCACACGTATGACTATCTTGATTCTGTCATAAATTTGTCATGGATGTACATGCATGACAAAAAAGCGACCTACTATGACAAACACGTATCATCACGGAAGTGTATTTTTTTTGTAGTGAGCTGCCATGTCCGCTGGCTGATTGGGAATATATATGCTAAGCAAGAACTTCGGGAACAAGAAAAAAATTAATTAGGCAGGGAACCATTGGCGAGACTTGCCTGCTCCCCGCGCGTGCGCCCATCTGTACTCCCGCGTACATGGCTTGATTTGATTGGAACAAAATAAGGCCCGGCCCCACCCCCTTAAAATTAAGGGGGAGATAATTAGATTAGAAAGGAAAAAGGAAAAAAAGTCATTCGTAAAATGAAATGGGAGCACAGATGGGAGCATGTGAAGGGAGCAGGCAAGCCCGATCCGTGCCGGGGGGCACACCCAGAAATTCTGAGATCACAGCCAGCCTATCAGGGCCCGACAAGATACTCCCGAACTTCCGAACCGGCCCATCCCCTCCCGATCCCAGGAAAAAGAAAAAAAGTCGATCTGAGCACACACCCACGATCCCCACCGGCCCATCCCCTCCCGATCCCCACCTTCCCCACAGCGCTGCTGGTTCCTGATCCGCCGCCCACCATCATGCGCTGCCAGCCACCGGAGCCGTCGTCGACCATCTTGTGCTGCCGGCCACGGGAGGCGCCCCCCACACCCACGCATGCTGCCATCCATCAGTCACCGGAGTCCCTCAATTCCCTTGAGCCGCCGGGTTTTGGATCCCCAAATGCTACCGCTAGGCAGTGGATCCAGGCGCGCCACCGTGGATCCCAAGTTCCCCGCCGCCCCATCCGCCACCGCCGTGCCCCAGCTTCCCCACCGCCCCATCCACCGCCGCCACCGCCCACGCCCCTCCCCTGTTTCCATGGCGCTGCACCCGGATCACGCAACCCCACCTCCTTTTGGTGAGCTGCCACCCCCGCCTCCTTCTGATGCTTATACCAGATCAAACGAAGCGTTCATGGCAGGTCAACAAAAAATAATGGTAGCAGGCCGAACAAACTGCATGTGTACAGAAGTAAAAATCAGATCGTGCTACTAGCTAGAAGACACAATATAGAGAGATGTACTGCTCCAATCCAAAAATAATTTTCTCATTGGAAAGAAGTGTAAGTTTTATTTGCACATGTTCCTGGTTGAAAAATTTGTGTGTGTTTCTATAAGAAAAAGAACTGAGAATGAATAAAGATAGTTGAGGAGAAGTTCATAGTGTGATGTAAGGAGTTTCAAGTGTTCACTTTAGGAGAGGACACATCCAGGAGAATTTTCTAGTGTGTTTGCTGCTATTGCCTCTGCTTCACTACAAGTTCTAACCCAGTAAAAAGATGCATTTTCAAAAGGGATGGGCTCAAAATGCATGTTCTCGAATTCTTGAAGTTTTTATGGCATAATCCCTCGCGGAGTACAAACACATGCAACTCATGCATAAAATAAATATAAAAAGAATTAAAATCAAGAAATACATATTAAAATATGGAGCAGTTCAGTGTTTATAAAACCTAAGATTTTCCTCGTTATCAAAGAATAAAATAAAAGAAGTTGAAATTAAAATAACGAAGCAGTTTAAAATTTATGTTGAATGGATTTTTATGTTGAAATAAAAATTTATGTTGAAATAAAAAGAGGTTCGAATTTAAGAAAACCTAGAGGGAATTCACGTTACAATTTTAAAAAGGTACAATACAGAAGAAAGACATGTGGCGATTCACGACAAATATAGTTGATTTCATCAAACCCGAATTATCGAAGTTCAATGTAAGAAAACATAGAGGTTCAAATTTAAAATAATGGAGAAGTCCCATGTTTATTACAAAGTCAAGAAGGTCAGATTAAAAAAATAGAGAAGTTCAAATTGTTTATAAAAACGGATTCTCCCCGTTCCTAAAAAACATGGAAGTTCAAATTTAAATAATAGTGCGGTCATATGTTTATTACAAAACTAAGAATTTCAAATTTAAAAAATGGTGAAGTTCGATGTCTATAAAAAATGCGGCCTTTTCACATTATTAAAAAATGAAAGCAAGAAATTCAAAATTTTAAAACAAAAAGAGGTTCAAAAAACTTGATTTTCCTCGTGACTAAAGAATAAAACTAAGAAGTTCAAATTAAAATAACAGAGAAGTTCAAAGTTGACAAAAACCTCCGATTCTTGTTTTAAAGAATAACTAAGAAGTTCAAATTAAAATAAGGGAACAATGAAAAAAGTTTTAAAAAGATTTTCCTCATTTTTTTAGAAATTCAGATTTTCCCCGATACTAAAAATTAAACCAGGAAGTTCAATTTTTAAAAATAGAGTAATTCAATATACATTAAAAAACTCAGTTTTTCTCGTTACTCAAGAATAAAACCAAGAAGTTCAATTTAAAAACGTGGAGAAGTTTCATAAAAAAGGATTAAGAAATAAACCAGGAAGTCCATATTAAAAGATGGAGAAGTTCGATGATTATAGAAAACTCAGATTTTCCTAGTTATTAAAGAATGGAAAAAAGAAGTTCAAAAATAAAATAACAAGAAGTTCAACTTTTAAAAATAGAGCGCTTCAAAATTCATAAAAAAGGATTAAGAAAATCAGATTAAAAATTCATAAAAAACTTAGATATTTTCACGTAACCGAGAGAAATTTAGACTGATAACTGTCAGAAGTTCACGTACTACACGGTGTGCATTTTGTATTAAAAAGGAATAAAAAAGCAAACACTAAAAGTCCTTGGTGGGAGAAAGTTAAAAAAATATTGTGAGAAAGGTTTGTACAAAAAGAATATCATTTGTGTAACACTGACGAAAATGGATGAGAAAATTACAAACGAAAATACGTCACAGAAGTTCAACATGAAAACTACACGAAGTTGGACTACTATAGTGAATGAATTTGAGTTGAAAACTTTTAAAATTGTCGCGAGTATGAAAAAATGATCAACATGGGAAAGTTGCGTGTTTACAATAGCTTTCAATCGGTATATCACTTGCTCAATTCCAGTGAGTGGATGGAGAGCTACGAGTAGTGGATGAAGAGGTACGAGCAAGAAAAGCACGTGAAAAAACAGAGTGAAGTTCAAGTACACGTGCCGGGAAGTTCAAGTTCTTCATGCGGTGCATTTTTGAAGAATTAGTTTCGCGATAAAGGCAGAATGAATGATCTCGCCATTTTCGCAATTCCTTGAAAACGGCTAGGAATCATACAAAACCATCAACATGAAAAGGTTTCGCATTTCATAGCTTTTCAACGGTATATTATTTGCGCCTTTCCGTTAAAGTTTGTAGAAAATACGGCGAAAATACGTTTTTCGCCATTTTCGAAACTGACTTAAAACCGTAAAGAATTGGGAGAAACAATACATACGAAAAAGTTTTGCATTTGTTCAAGCTTTCCAACGCCATATCATTTGCTGCATTCGAACGCATGGTAAAAATTAGCTCGAAAATACGAACTCGGTAGGACTTGGACCGTTTTATAAATTACTCTTAAACCATTCAAAATTAGAAAAAGTAGTGCATTTTCATAAGCTTTCCAACACCATATCATATGCCTCAATTGGATTAGCCGTTTAGAAATGACATCGAAAATACAAACTCAGCTGTTCGGTTTACGAAATTTTACGTTTTTTCAAATTACTCTTTAACCATAGTGAATTAGATAAAACTTTCAACATGTGGAAGGAGCGGTTTTGCAGCAACTTTCCAATGCCATATTATATGCCTCATTCCGATCAACGGTTTAGAAATGCGATCAAAAATACGATTCACGTTTTTTGTGTGAAGAAAAAACAGTTTTCAAAACTGCCCTTAAACCGCTTATATTTTGCCAAAAATTTAAGTTGGGTCATGATATTGGTGTCCATAGCTTTCCAACGGTATATCGCAAGCCCCATTTGGGCAATGTTGGCGGAAGTTCAACCAAGTTCACAGGGAAGTTCAACGTACTACTAGCGGGGCATGTCAGGTTGTGATCAGAATATTATTCTGATCCCGTGATCAGAATAGTGTTTATGTATGTATATATATAATCATTGACTAATTATTTGACTATTGAGCCCACTGCCTAGGCCCACCTCATCCTCTCGGGCTCCACTGTGAGCGAGCGAGACGAGAGAGAGGCAGAGCCGCATCGCGCTCAGCCACCACCGCTCTCTGCTCGCGCTCCACCCCGCCGCTCCACACTCGTGCTTGGCCGCCGCCACTTCCCGCTCATGCTCGGCCACCATCGCTCGGCTCTCACGCTTGGAGGCCGCCGCTGGAGACCTAGAGTTCCTTCCTGTCAAGGCCATCGCCCGTCCCACCTCCCCTGCCGAGGCGCCGTCGGCGTCGAGTCGAGCTAGACCAGACGGACGCCGCTCCGCTATCTGGAGGATCTGATCCCATCTCCCGACGACCGATGCCCATCTCTCCTCCGGTGATCCGTTCCTTCCCGTTCTGGCGCTCTCCACCCCGGTTGTGGGTCAGTGGGTGAGTTTTTGACCAAATGCTAGATCCCGTTTGTTATACTGTAGCTTTCCCTCTGTAGTGTTGTTTCTAAATTTGTACAAAATATTGTTAGGCTGTTAGCAGAAGTGCATAACATCAGTAGGCTGTGTTTTCTTAGTAACCGTTGTTTTGTGAATAAAAAAGCTCTAGAGGACTAGGGATGTGCCATTTTTTGTTCTAGTCTTGCTGTCTTGCTGACATTATGTTCTAAATATAGAACTGAAGATGAAAAGGAATGGTGACATCAAGTATTATTTTGGAATTATGAGGCAAAATCAAGAAAGGTTGCAGCCAAAGAGCAACCTGAACCTGATACTGATCCACCTTCAGTCCATTTGATGGAGAGATTGACATTGATGTTGATCCACCTCCAGTCCATTCCGATGCAGAGATTGACATTGATATTGATCTACCTCCAGTCCATTCTGATGCAGAGATTGACATTGATATTGATGATGAAGCGCCACGGCAACCATCACCCCAACATCCACATGCAAGGTCATATAATATTCAAAGGCTTCCACCTGATCCAGGGGAAAGGATTCCTATTTCGAAGTACAATGTTGATGATCAAGATGAAGTTCAGAGACGGTAGATTGCAAAGAATGTAGTCCAACCATATGCACACAACTTTGAAGTCAAGAAAATGTATTGTAAAAATCGACACTTCAACTTTGTTTGGTTTGGGAACTATAAATGGCTAGAATATAGTGTCAAATATGAGGCTGCATTTTGCGTTGTGTGTTATTTGTTCAAAGGCAAATCGAATGGGGGGCCTAAGGGTGATGCCTTTGTTAAAGGTGGTTGGAAAAATTGGTATAGGCCTGATGCATTAGACAAACATGTGGGTGGTATTAACAGCATTCACAACAAAGCTCAAGAGAAGTACAATTTATTTGTGGCACCCCAACCATCGATTGATAACATTATGGTGAGGATGTCTAAAGAGGATTTACGTATGTACAAGGCTAGGATGCCTTATTCACTTAGATGCTTGATGTTTCTTTTGAACCAAGGATTGGCATTTCGTGGACATGATGAGAGTGAAGAATCTAGCAATAGGGGGAACTTTCTTAAACTTCTTAAGTGGCTTTCGGAAAATGACGAAGAAGTTAATAAACATGTATTGAACAATGCTCCTGGGAATTGCATGTTGACTAGTCCAAAGATACATAATCAAATAATTGAATGTTGTGTGGCGCAAACAACTAAAAGAATTATTGAAGATATTGGTGATGACCACTATGCAATCCTAGCTGATGAGTCTAGTGATGCATCTCATAAAGAACAACTTGCTCTCTGCATACGATTTGTTGACAAATCGGGAAGATGATGTGAGAGGTTCCTTGGAGTTGTTCATGTTGCCAATACAACTTCAATGTCACTTAAGGATGCAATTCAAACTTTGCATAAAGATCATCATTTGACTCCTAGTCAAATACGTGGGCAAGGATATGATGGGGCTAGCAACATGAAAGGGGAGATTAAAGGGTTGAAAACATTGATCATGAAAGAGTCACCCTCTGCCTATTACATCCATTGTTTTGCACATCAACTTCAGTTAGTTCTTATAGCTGTGGCAAAGGACAATGAACCATGTTTGTGGTTCTTTGATCATGTTTCTTACTTGCTCAATATTCTTGGAGTTTCTTGTGCCATGACATGCTTCGAGATGTTAGAGCTCAAAAGGTGTTGGAAGCACTTGAAATGGGTGAGATTGAAAGTGGAAGTGGGCTAAATCAAGAGACGGGACTAGCTAGACCCAGCGACACTGGTTGGGGTTCTCATTTTAAAACCATTATGCACATTGTTAGCATGTACTCCATAAATCCTTGAAGTACTTGATGCTATTGGAAAAGATCCTCACAAAAAAGTGAATGGACAAGAATATGTGGAGTTGCTCAAGCCTTTGAATCATTTAACTTTGTTTTCAATCTTCACTTGATGCTTGTTATTCTTGGCTATACAAATGAGTTGTCCAAATCTTTGCCAAAAAGAGATCAAGATATTGTCAATGCAATGACACTTGTTAGTTTGGCAAAGAGTAGAATGCAACAGATGAGGTCTCATGGTTGGGAAGAATTTCTTGCAAAGCTAACCTTATTTTGAAACAAACATGACATTGAAGTTCCTTTGTAGGAGGATATTTATGAGCCTAATCAAAGATCACATCGGTATTATGAAGTACAAACAAATGATGATCGTTATAGAAGAGAAGTATATCTTGGTGTCATTGATCAAACCATTCAAGAGCTTGACAATCGGTTTGATGAGGTTAATACAGAGTTGCTTATTTGCATGCCAGCTTTGAATCCCCTCAATTCATTTGCTTCTTATGACGCACTCAAGGTAATGAGACTTGCTGAATTCTATCCCATGGACATTTCAAGCACAAATTTGATAAGGCTAGAATTTCAACTTACTAATTTTATTGATGATATGATACAAGATGATAGGTTTAGAAATGGAAGTAATATTGGTGAGCTCTCTATTATGCTTATTGCAACAAAGAAGCATGTTCTTTATGATTTGGTCTACTTACTCATCAAATTGATATTGATTTTACCGGTGGCGACGGCGAATGTTGAAAGAGTATTTTCAGCAATGAATCTAGTGAAAAATAAGTTGAGGACTACTATGAGTGATGATCGCTTGAATGATTGCTCGGTGACATTTATTGAACAGGATGTGTTCATGGAAGTAAGCGAAGATGACATTGTTGATGCTTTCATGGCAATGCAAAAACATAGAGTTACCTAGTGATGTAATTTTCTACTTGAGCTTCTTTCATGTAAGACTACTCGTATTATAATTGAGCACATTTGAGATATATTTTGTGACCTAAATTGTTGTGAGATTTGCATTAAGCTAATCATGTTATTATTTTTCCATATTTTGTCTCACACATGGATTAGGTGGGAATTTTTTTAGAGTGTGCACACCCTTCATTTTTTTCCTGGGTCCACCAGTGCAGGGAACGATGTCTTAGTGTCTTGGAGTTGCCATGTGATGAGGAGTTGTTGATGATGATCTTCATCAACGTTAATAACTGAAATTGACATATTTTATGGATATGTTCACACAATCGACTAGTGCATGTAACTCATATCTTGTGGAACCAGATTAGCAGTCATCCAAACCTAAAAGCATAGAACGAACCAATATCCCCTCTGAAGGATCGACTTCTACAATAGTACAAGGCTTTATATACTTATTACCAGCAGGCAGTGGCAGTTCTGTTGCATCAGAGGTGCCATGTGATTGATCATGAAACATGCGCTAGTACCAACATCATGGTAGTATAACAACTCAATGAACTCGAGCTTCATGCTAACGATCATGTAGAGTGATCGAACAGGCCGCAAGCGTCGCTGAATTGCCGTGATATTACAAAGCATTTTGTTCTCCACAAGAAAGTGTTGCAGGACTCTTAGATGGAGGGTAGGATAGTTCTTGCAAGGCGCCCATGAATTGTCCATGCACTTCATTTATCTGTCGACAACGGGGAAACTTGCTCTTAGATGGCTGTAAACGAACAAAGCAATGGTAACGAGATAGTAAAAGAAGTAATACTACTATTGTTCCAATTTGAAGGATGTGAAATCCTTTTAACACTTCTGTTTACTACAGGGGTTGATTTCAGTGGAAGAAGTGACCTTCTATCTAAAGAGGTGAAATGTGCAGAGATGAACTCTAAGATAGCCCTAGAAGTAATTTATTTTGCTCTACTAGATCTTCAATGGATCGACAAAAAAATTACTGGTAGAAATTGCATGATTATGGGTTTTCACCTCATCAATGGTAGTCAGAGGATTTTTCTTCAGCTCAATGGGTCTACCAACAACCAGATGCATAGGTGTCGAGAAATCGATCGGTGTCCTGCATTCAGATGTGTCGGTAGATGATGAAAATCCATCCAAATCAATATCGTAAATTTAAAAATAAATATATTGACACTTAGGGAGTTACCCATATCTTCCCCAGAAGACAATAGGAGTAAATTTAAGTGCTATAGCAATGTTCACAAACAATTTGCCTCCTGGCCTCCACCACCTGTAAGCTTTGCTCTGACCAGATGATAACAACAGATAATCAGCATTGGTAATTCTTTAGGAAGGTATTCAACGATAAGAAATGGAGAACATAGTTGACTTTGCAGGGACATGACCCTAACATATTCCATAGCTTCGTTGTGTGAGTGGCATATGTTTTCACGTTTGGGAAACTCAATTTCCTTCAAGTTGCTTTCAACATTTTACAGTTAAAGCAGCAAAATGTTGCTTTTTACCTGTTTGAAGCAAAAAACAGGGACTAAAGGGCAGCCAACATGTATAGCTATCTTAACAAACCATTTTCTTGAATTAAGGAAAGCAACCTGCAAAAGATGCAAGGGTTGGATGAACTTAACTTAGGAAGAGTGAGTAATAAGGTTATTTTAACTCAGATAGTCAATGCTCCTCGTCAATGAATGACACAAAAAGGATGTTATCAATGTGTCATAAGCACAAACCTCGGAATCATGATCCGTATGAAGAATCTCCTGTGTGCCTCCAGGCACTATAATGCAACTGTAAGCAGCTGCAAGTCAGGAGAAGAAATTCTTCCTCATTACAGCAACCAGCCCTATCCATGTCCATATCTGCCTCATGAATGGGGTGTGGAACACCTAGTACAAATGAATCATTGACATAATAAGTAACACATCCTACTAATCGATAGAATCAAATTAATCCACGGCATTGTGCTACAATCAAATTCTGGGAGCTTACGTACCGCACTGCTCGCAAGGACTTTGAGCTTAGGCAGAGGCATAAACCTAGCATGATTAGCCAGAGTCGCCACGCCGATTGGCGGCACAGAATGTGGTTCGTAGCTTAACACTGTAGACATAGTACACAAGTTAGCCAGGCACAAACTTTCTACCAAACAGATATCTGTTTCTTTGACCTTCTGATAAAGTTAGCAGCAAAACTGTCGTTGAATCGTCGGCTGAACACCAAATTAACTTGAGTTTATTTAAGTATCGCATTCAGCTAGATGTAATAAGCTACTATAGACACAATTGGAGAGCCGAACAGAAAATGATCATGAACTATGAATTCCATGTTGCTCATTCAGCTGACAAAGATGTGCATTTACATCTTTGAACGCTACAACCGAAAGAGCTACTTACTGAAGTCGTGATGGAAAAAGCATTAGAGATGTTCACTTTATGTTCAAACAAATTTGGACTAGAAGTATAATGATTATGAATGTGAAGCTTGTAAAAATGGGTGCGCAAACAATGTATATGATTTGCTTGCTTCTATCAGTTGCATTCAAGGAGCCTAAATGAAGTGCCTAGTACTGTAACTATTCATGGCCAAATAGGAAACAACCATGAATTTATAATTTCTAGGCTACAAGCTTACAGCTTGCTCATAGAGAGCTAGTTACTCAAGCAGAGATTTAAAAACATTAGAGAAGATCAAATGAGTGGACGTGATATTTTGTTAATGCGTCCTCCAGATATTACCGATGCTGAAATTCTTCAGGTAGACCTCGAGAACCTACGAAGGAATAAACTATGTGCGTCATCCAGATATTCCCAAATGATCTCAACATGTCATTAATGCCTACCATCAATGAAAAGGTCGTAGATCACAAGATTAAATACACTCATCATTAGAATCATACAAAATGGTTATCGTAAAAAACATACAACTATCCAGGAATGTTCATGCTCACTTGTCTAGTCCTTCAAGAGCAGTAAGAGAAACTCAACATTAGGCATATATAAGTACAATTTCAATGTCTCACTATTTCAGAATTTAACTCACTATGAAAGTTTAATCATAAACCAGAACACCAACACATCATATCATCCAAGAATCATACTAGTAACCCAGTAAGCACCACTGGACTAAATCATCAACATGACATACAAGATGTGGGTGAGCAGTTGATGTGATCATATAGTACAGTCCTAATCACATAAAAACTACATCTTCTTATTAGCATTCACAAATGTGAATAAATAGCAAAAACTTGAGAGTAAGCAAGCAAGAACACACCACCGTGAGCTCTTCTGCATCATTTATTTTCTAAATTTCCGATTTCACCACAATGGAGGAGGTGAGCTCTCTCTCAGCTGCTAAACCAATTATCATGTAAAGATCTATTTTCCCATGAGATGCAAAACCTACCATCATGTAAACAAAAAGGTAGGAGGGAAATTATTTCACTACAAGAAATATGTCAACTTGTGACCTTCTGTTAGTGACCCTAGAAGAATTGGTCATAAATTTATGACCATTTTAGACCAATTGGTCAAAAGCTGTTCGGGGGGCTCCAAACCCTAACCAATAACGACCATTCTGGTTAGAAAGGTCGTAATTTCATTAGAGGAAATGGTCGTAAAGCGGGAAGCATTGTCCACTGCCTCACGCTTAGCTGATAACGACCAATATAAAATGGGCACTACGCTTGAGTTTGAATGAATTAGGATGATTAGGCAGCCTCAGTAACCTCGCTTATGTGTCACTGTCGAGGTGTCATTTTTTCTTAAATGTTAATAGTCAACAGACAGACGGGGCACACACTGACAGGTAGGACCCATTTGACACATGGCGCTAAGCGCTTAATTCGCCCAAAAAAGATGCGCGAGGCGGGACTCGAACCTACGACCTCGCGCTTGCATCGCTCGCTTGCCACCTCTGGGCTAGAAAGGGACAGTTGCTCATGTATGGGAATTTATCTATACATTATATAAAACTATGCTCTCTCATATTATTGACAAGTGGGACCTTCCGACCAGGTGGCATCGAACAGAGGAACACTGATAGGCGGGACCCATTTGACAGGTGGGTGAGCGTGTGTTTAATTCCGTAAAAATGTGCACTAGCGGGGACTCGGACCCACGACCTGGCGCTGGGTTCACTCGTTCGGTACCGCAGGGATATAGAGGGATTGTTGCTAATGTGTGGGTAGTTTTCTATATAGTATATAAAACCACGGCTCTCTCGTATCAGTGACAAGTGGGACCTTCCGACCAGGTGGCGGCGGGTGGCATCGACCAGAAAAACACTTAGCGTTTTTCTAGGTCTTCCGACCAGGAGGCGGCGGGCGACGGCGGAAGCAACCAGCAGGGGCGGGGCCGACGGGCGGCGGACGGAAGCAACCAGCAGGGGGCGGACGATGGCGGGGCCGGCGGCTGAAGCAAGTAGCAGGGGCCGCTCACCTTGCCCACGCCCTCGCCACAGGTGACCTTGCCCATGGCCTCGCGGCAGAAGCAACCAGCAGGGGCGGGGCAGAGGCGGGGGCGGGGCCAGCAGCGGAGCTAACCAGCAGGGGGCGGAGGCGAGGCAGGGCGTGGAGGCGAAGCGACCAGCAGGGGCGTGGGCGACCGATGGTGGTGGGGGCAGGGGCAGGAATGATGTCCTCGCCCACGCAAGGAGATGCTCGCCGAGCATGGGGGACTCGCCGCCGCTGCAAGCACACCTCCCGGTATGCACCCCTCACCTCTTCCCCCCTCTCCTCTCTCATTATCTACACCTCATCACCCGAGCATGGATTTCAGTGGGAGATGGATTTTAGTCAGATGTTCTTCAGCATAGATGAATTTTGTTGATGCACTGTTAGGAGTTAGGAGATAGCTTGCTTTTCTGGTAGATATTGCAGAGATGAATTTTCTTAATGTACTGTTAGGAGTTCTTCAGCTTGTTTGTTAAGAATTCTCCAGGCCTTGTTCGGTTAAGATTTGGGGGGAATTTGAGCTAGATGGCCTCAACTGTTCTTCAATTGTTTGTCTACAGATTGTTAGGATCATAGTAATTGTAATTGATAGAAAAAACATAGTATTTGTTAGGAGCTAGCAAGCTTGGTCTTCCCAGAAACATGATCCTTCTAAATCTTGGTTTGGTTTAATTTGAATTAGCCTTCTCTGCAACATAAGTTCATGCCAATTTCAGTGTTGGTTTGATTTATATTTTGGTTTGTTTCAATGTTGTGGTTAGGCAATTAGCATATAAAATTTTCTGGATTTTTAGCTACCATTACTGCTATCCATTTTTATTAATTAATCTTGATGCACTTAGATTGATTTGCTAAGTTGTAACATTTTGTTCTCTTTGGCAGATGGACAGAAGCTGGATGAGAAAAGGAGTTAGAAAGTTTTCGAAAGAACATATGAAAGGAGTTGATGATTTCATGGCATTTGTTCCGGCAAATTTTGCCAACGATGCTCACATTCTTTGCCCATGCTGTGAAAGCCTCAACTGTCCAAGAATTGCTCAAGGAAGAGTGGAAGATCATCTGCTTCTTAATGGGATGTCCATCACACATGTGATAGATGGATATATCATGGAGAACCTTTAGACGGACAACGTCAACATGTTGAAGCTGATACACAGGCCCCTCATATGATGGGTGGTGGTGATGCTGGCATTGATTTCATGGAAAAGGTTTTGCGAGATAATGTTGGTTTAGAGGAAGAGGATGGGCATGAAGATGATAGGATTCCTGACCTATTGAAGGATTTGTATGATGCTAAAGATTGTGCTGATGGAAAGAAGTCGTTGTTTGCTGAGGTGTTAGAGGAGGTGAAGCGCGCAGCTCATGAAGGGGGTAAATTTTGAAGATTTACCTTCACCGTGAAGTTACTCCACATCAAGTCTTTCTACCAGACTAGCAATGCTGCATTCAACGCAATACTCCGCCTTTTGAGCTTGCAGTTCCCTGATAGTTGTGTTCCGAGATCTTAGGATGAAGCATTGAGCATAATCTGCGGGTTGGGGTTAGGTTATGTGTCAATACATGTGTGCCCAAATAACTGTGTCTTGTTTCAGAAGGATTTAGCAAAGCATGACAACTGTCCAAAATGCAATGCCTCTAGCTGGAAAGATGCTGATGGGAAGAAGTCAATACCGGAGAAGGTACCGAGGCACTTTCCGGTGATACCAAGGCCGCAGCGGATGTTCATCTCGAAGAAATCATCGCATGAGGTACAGTGGCACAAGCTAAAGCGGCAACCTGTGGACAATGAGCTGAGCCATCCAGCAGACGGAGAGGCATGGAAAGAGTTTGACCGTATACATTTAGATTTTGCTGCAGATCCAAGGAACATAAAACTTGGCATTGCCACAGATGGGTTTAATCAGTTTGGGAACATGAGCACATCTTATAGCATGTGGCCAGTTTTTGTGGTGCCGTACAACCTGCCACCATGGGCATGCATGGATCAGTCCAACTTCATGATGTCATTGCTTATCCCGGGTCCAGAGTCTCCAAGAAAGGATTTTGATGTCTTTATGGAGCCCCTCGTAGAAGAACTGCTCCAGCTCTGGACTGGTTTACCTACATACGATGCCTTGAGTCCAGAAGAAAAGTTCAATCTACGTGCTGCAGTCCTATGGTCCATCCATGATTTCCCGGCTCTGCACACTCTATCTGGGAGGATCACAGCAGGTTATAAGGCTTGTTTCCATTGTGACAAAGACCCTTGCTCAGAGAGAATAAGGAGCAAGATCTGCTATATTGGGCATCGCTGCTTTCTTCCCCGAAACCATCGCTGGCGAAGAAGCAAATATTTTAATGGTGAGAATGAAACCTGTGACAAGCCAGCTGAATTCACTAAAGAAGAGCTGGAGCAGCAACTTGAAAAGGTGAAATATGTGAGAACAGGAATGCTTGCGAAGAAAAGAAAGTGTGAGGACGGTCAATGTTGGGACCGGAGGTCTTGTTTGTGGGACCTGCCATAATGGGCTGATATGAAATTAAGGCATAATCTCGTTGTAATGCACATTGAGAAAAACATATGCAAGAATCTGCTACGGACGTTTCTGAACATTGAAGGGAAGACAAATGACATGGTTAGTTCTAGGCTTGATTTGGAGGCCATGGGCATAAGAGAAGATTTGCTTCTATAGCACAATGAAGATGAAGATTCATTTGAAATGCCACGAGCATGGTATACAATGAGTAAAGAACAAAAGCTTGCATTCTGTGAATTCCTAAGGGCGGTGAAATTTCTAGATGGTTATGCTGCTAACCTAGCAAAGTGTGTTACTTCTGATGGATTCAAGCTTTCAGTACTAAAAACCCATGATTTTCACATCCTCCTCCAAAGGATTTTACCGGTGGGCCTCCGAGGAATCATGGACAAGGATATATATGAAGCGGTTGCTGAGCTAGGAAATTTCTTTAGAGAACTATGCTACAGAACACTCAAGTTAACTGTCCTGGAAAGACATGAAAAAGAAATCCCAATTATTCTTTGCAAGCTTGAGAAGATTTTCCCTCCAGCTTTCTTCACCGTGATGGTCCATTTGGCGGTGCACTTACCAAAAGAGGCAATGCTTAGAGGCCCTGTGCAATACAGTTGGATGTACCCAATCGAAAGAGGGCTGCTTACTTGTAAGAATTATGTGCGAAACACGGCAAGACCTGAAGGTTCTATTGCTGAAGCGTATGTCATTGACGACTGCTTGACTTTTTGCTCTAGATACTTTGGCGATGTGGAAACAAGATGGAACTGACCGTGCAGAAATAGAGAGCGGTCTGATTTGCATGTCTCTGTTTTCAACCATGGTGTGAACTTTCTTGGAGCCTCACAATACTTGGAGGCTGGTGATGAGTATGACAAGATGGTTTGGTATGTGCTTAGCAATTGCGCCGAGGTTCTACCATATATAGAGTACGCTATATCTTGTGCACTTATTATATATATATATATATATATATATATTGCTTGGGTTGGCACCAGCCTAATGTTTTAATTCGCATGTTTTGTTTGCATTGCAGGAAATGCAAGGAAGATTTAAATCAGGAAGAAAGCAAGATCAATGTTGATAAAAGGGTTCCCAAGGGGTTTGCTAATTGGTTTAAGAACCATGTGAGATCTTTAGCCACATGTTTGATGTTTTCTGTGTTATTCACCAATTGTTAAATACCATTGTTTGAGAAATGGTTTATTTGTGCAGATTGGAAAGTTGCATGAGGAGAAGAAGGTCAGTGATGATCTATTTGCTTTGGCATGCTTACCGGGTAAGCGAGTGAGAGTGTATTCAGCATGCATTGTTGACGGTGTCCGGTACCACACCGTTGACCGCGAGGAAAAAAGGAAGACACAAAATAGTGCAATCGTCACTGAGGGGTCTCATTATCGTGAGATCATTGACATCTATGGTCAGTTGAGAAGCATCGTAGAGTTGCAGTACAACTCTAGTGGAGGCATCCATCGCTCGGTTGTCTTATTTCGTTGTGACTGGTTTGAGCTTGGTAGCAAGAAGAGAGGCTCTTTTGTCAAATATGATGGCCACTTCAAAAGCATCAACACTGTAAGGTGCTGGTATAAGAGTGATCCCTTTATTCTAACAACACAAGCAACAGTGGTGTTTTATCTGCTAGACACTCTTTTGCACGGAAAATGGCGAGTTGTCCAAAACTTTGAGCATAGACACTTGTGGAGTGTGACTAAAACTGAAGTGGAAAAGGGCCCCGGTGATGGTGGACTAACATACCAAGATGATGACTCTACGGAAGTTCCGTTGAAAGTTGATGATGACTCTATGGAAATTCCGGTGCAAAGCAGAGTGCGAAGGGACCGGGAACGTGTGATCGTTGATGCTGCAACAGTTGAAGGCATCAAGAAAAGAAGAAAGGTGGTAGCGGATGGACATGAGAGCAAGGATGAGGAAAACATGACTGATCATACTATGCTGCAATATTGTAGTGATGATGAGGAAAACAGGAGTGGGCATAGAGTTCCTTGTTTTCGTATCGACAATGATGAGTAGCGAAGGTAAATTTGGTCTCCTTGGTGATCTAATGCTATTTTGTCTCCTGGGTAGTTGTTGTTGATGTGATCCTAATGTAGTTTTTGTACTACAAATCTCTCTAGGTACCAAAATGCATGAGACTGTGTAGTGATGGAGAGGCAGATGATGGTTGAAGATACAATGCAAAATGATGTAGTTTTGGTGATCATGAAGTTTTGGTGATGGAAGATACAATGCAAAATGAAGATGTTGTTTTGGTGAACTGAAGATGCAAAATGTTGTTTTTTGGTGAACTGAAGATGTTGTTTTTAGAGCTATTTTTTTGAACTGAAGATGTTGTGGTGTAAAATGCTGTTTTTTTGAACTGAGTAGTTTTGGTGATCATGTAGTTTTGGTTGTGATGTAAAAGTTTACAAAATGATGTGATCCTTAAGTTATTTTGAACTGAAGATGTTGCTTTGATCACCAAAATTCAGTTTTGGGTTTGATCATGTAGTTTTCAGAGCTGTTTTGGTCAGAACTGAAGATGTTGCTTTAACTGAGTTTTGCTTCAACTGAACATGGGCGTGCTCCATCAGACAGCTGTGAGCAAAAAAATTTATGCGAGTGGGGACTCGAACCCACGACTGTGCCCTCATTTCACCATGTTTCTACCAGTGAGCTAGGAAGATGCTACTGGTCTTCTCCTCTATGCCACCTCTTTTAAAATCATCAAACTAGTCAACTATCAAACACACACCTCGCTGACAAGAGGGCCACTCGAACCACTCGCTGACATGTGAGCCGTTTTGCTACTCTACCCACTCGACCCTTTTCCCCTTTGGCTACCAAAAAATATTGGGCGAGCGGGGGCTCGAACCCATGACCTGCCGCTTATTCCACTGTTTTTCTACCACTGCGCTAGTTAGAGGCTGTTGGTTTTGTGCTCTATGCTAACCCTTTTCAATATATCAAATACAGAACTCGCTGGCAAGTGGACCCACTCCTCCTCTCCATTATCCACTCGACCCACTCCTCCTCTCTACCGCCGACATCCCCTTCTCCTCCATTGACGTGACCCACTCCTCCATCGACGGCGACGGCGACGGCCGACTAAGGTACGAATCCGCCGACTCCTTCCTGTTCCTCTTCCTATTGATTAGATTAGGGTTCCATGGCGCGTGCTGATTAGGGTTCCACTTCCTATTGATTCGCCAAAGAAGATCCATGAGATCAAGAGGAGGCATGCACCCTCTGCGTCCATGACACCCTCTACAGTCGTCGTCCCCTAGGTCCGTTCCGTTCCCCCCTCTGCAGATTAGGGTTCTTTGATTTGATTTGGCTATTGGCTTTATTTGCTTTCAGAGATTCTAAAGTTGTTCAGTTTTAAGCCAATAGCCTTCATGCGGTGTTCTGAATGCATGATTCAGCAACTCAACTGAATCATTTTGTTACTATTTAATTTGCATTCAAATTTGATACACCCTCTAATCCATCTTAATTTTCACTGGTTTTGTACAACTTTGTACGAGATGGCGTAGCTAATTGGTGGTTCTGATCTTAATTTTGGGCGCCTAGCTTGGTTTCCATATAGTATTGTACTAGTGGAGTGTAGGTTTGACTTGCCATGAGGAATTTTTGTTATTTTTGGTTGGGGTTAGATGCACTAGGTTGTGTTTAATTAAAGTATCATGAAAGCTCAGTGACAGATTTGATGATGAAATTAACCTTGTTTGCCTCAATGTAGCTTGCAAGGCAATGCCTAATGCTGGCCTTCCCCTTTGGATTGCGACATAAATATACAAGTAGTGCTGAAAAGTAGAAATGAGTGTGGTTTTGACTTGCCATGAAGAAATGTTGATATTTATGGTTAGTTTTGATGCAGTAGGTTGTACTGCCTCTGTAAAGAAATTTGTGCCTTAAAACCTTTTCTGCCATTTATAGTAGATTTATAGATATGTTCAAATATGTTTAAGCCAATGTTCAGATATGGATGGGTTTAGATAGGGATATTTTCTGTCATTTATGCCAATGTTTAGATATGTTCATTTATAGATATGGAACAATGTCCATTTATAGTAGATATGGTTCTAGCTGTGTTCTGGTCCGTTTATAGTAGATTTTAGTGCTGTTGCTGTTGGTGGTCACGTGATGATGTTGCTGTTGTTATTTTTGTTGTGGTTACCTAATGGGTGCACATGGTGTTTGTAACATCCCAAATTTTCAATATGGAGTGTTATACATTAGATCATCATGCATATCATATTTTATTTTGCTTTTGGTTTTGATCCTAGAAAATCCTAAGCAACTCAAGGACCCACGGAGAGAGTTGGGGATTTCGTTATTTATGTATTTGAGTTTTCTCAAATTATGTAAACAGGATCGTTTGATTTTATTTATTTTATCATCAATTATTTCTATTTCAAAAATATGAGAGAGGGAATAAAATGACTTTCCCAAAATATAGAAATATTGAGGATTTAATAAAAAGATCAAACAAGATTTATTTCGGAGTTTTTCGGTATTTTTATTTGAATTTAGGAAAAATGCGCGTTTTTCAAAGTTGTAGTTTGGGCCCAAATAAATGTTCACTTTATCGGGCTTGATTTTAGGAACCCGGCAAAATTTATTTCGTGATTTTTGGAGTCAGTTTAGTATTTCTTTTTATTTTTCTTCCGAGCGGAATTATTAAAAAAACCGGAACCAACTTTGGGCCGTACCCGAGCGGGACTCCGCCCGGGACGCCTTTATAAGCCGCCACCCAGGGGCCCGAGAGCCACAGCCGCCCCAAACCCTAGCCCAGCCCCGCCGCCGCCGTCGGAGCGCGTCGCCCGAGGTTCGCCGTCGCCGCCTCGTTTTCCGTGCAGATTTTTTTGAAAAAAAAATCGGAAAAAAATATTTTTTTTCTCCCCTGTTCGTCGTTTCTCGTTTTTCGTCGGATTTTCCGCGGTTATTTTTTGATCGCGATTTCTGATCCGATTTTTGTTTTAGTATAACTTTTCGCTCGTTTATCGGAATTTGGCGATTCAAGCGCCTGGAGTTTTGTCTCGAAACCCTCTTTCCGAATAATCAACTTAAACAAATTTTTGCTACAGTAAAATTTGACCTAGATCGAGATTACTAGAACGAAGTTGATTTCTTTCGCCGTTTGATTTCTTTTGCTTCGTTCGATTTGATTCTTTTGCAAACCAGGGTTCTTAAGTTGAACTTTCTGGTTAGATCTTCTATTTGAGTTTTACCTGTGCATTAGTTGAGTACTTATTGTATGCTTGTTTGTTTGTCTGCGATAGAATACCCGGAGTGCGCCGCCTGTTACTTCAAATCTCTAGGTTTCGCGGATCATCAACAAGGCAAGTAACACTTTGATCATACCTTCTCTACAACCCAGTTTTATTGCATTAGATCAATCCTCACACATTGCATGATTAGGATCTAATTAAATTGTGGGATGGAAAGTAGATGAGGTAGTACCTATTACCTGTTTATTATGAAACCTTTGGGAGTTACTTCTACGTTTGCTTATTACACCGCGCCATGCTATGCTAGTAGACGTGGATTGGGTGAGTGATATCCATGACAGATGTGAGTTTGTTAATTTTAATGGTTTATCTAAGGTGGCAACTTAAACACACATCTGGGTGGATTGAGGCACCTGGTTTCTATCAGGACTTGCCTGTTTTTCTTTTGGACCACCACCCAGGCTCAAAGGGATCATAAGATTATTCATACTAGAAACTTCCGTGTGCAGCCACAAGCCATTCTGGGCTCTGGCATAGTTAATTAAGTCGTGCGAACTCTTACAGGGTAGACTAGCAGATGTAGGGGAAAGTAGGTGTACCGGCCTATCCAACGTAAGGTGCTAGCGCTTCTGAAAGACTGTGTCTCGGTCATCCGTTTCTCAAACACCATGTAGTGCGAGAAATCCAATGGAGGCGATCGAGTCTTGTGGGGAAAAGTGCGCAAACCTCTACAGAGTGTAATAAACTAATCATGGTTAGCCATGTCCCCGGTTATGGACATCTTGAGTATCTAGTACCTGGATTATCATGTGAATCTCAACATGTTACTATAAAGATAATTTTGATGGGTTTGTTTAATGATGATGCTTAATTGGGATTGAGAATGCTGTCAACCATTCTCAATGTTTAACAACCACCATGATAGTAATTAATTTATTCCTTTGAAGTAGGGAAAAATTGGCTTTACACAAAAACTGTAACCATAGAGCTTTCCACCAGCCAAATATGCATATAGTATAGTTGTAGCATTTCATTACTCTCTATGTGTTATCTTGCCGGCATATTCCATGTGCTGACCCGTTCTCGGGCTGCAACGTTAATGTTGCAGACTTTTCAGACGACGATTGAGGAGTTTTTAGGTCATGGTTCTATACTCAGTGATGCCATTGGAGTTGATGGACTCACTTATCTTCCAAGCCTTCCGCTGTTATCGTTATTAGATGGCCTTAAGCCATATTTATTGTAATAAGTTCTCTTTTGAGACACTCGATGTAATAAGTGTGTGATTGCTACTCTGCTATAAATCCTCTGAGTACTGTGTGGTGTCAGCATTACTGATCCAGGGATGACACCGGAGCACAAAGATCAGACTGTTTGAGGTCTGGTCGCTACAGAGATGGTATCAGAGCACACGCTGACTGTAGGACATGACCACTAAGCTAAAAGACCTAGATCACTACTCACCCTCTTCTCTTCTGACTTCTCATCTCTTCTACTCTTTAGGATGGCGTATGCGAGGAACAAGTTCACACAACCAGATGAAGATACACCCTTTGGACGCCACTTGAAGGAAGTCACTAGATACCTGAACATAGGAGTACCAAGCTTCACGGGAACCTACAACGCCACTTTACCTGAAGAAGAGCGCTGGATGATTCAAGTTCAAGTTCCAGGAAGGACGTTCATGCCAGTCACTGAGCCCATAGAGTTTTCTTTTGACGCACCAACTTGGAGTCTAGGAAAGAGTATGGCAGCTCACATTGCCATGGGACGCATTGGAGAAGTCTACCGCAAGGATCTCAAGGATACTATCTACCAGATTTGCGGACGCCGAGATGAACACTGGGAGATGATCAGCACCAGGAAGGATAGATCAATTGCAACTTTTATACAGGAGTTAAACCAGCACATTCGACGACAGGAGAATCAGATGTGCGCCGACATGATAGATCTGAAGAAGGCTAAGACTAGAATCAAGGAACTGGAGGAAGAACTCAAGGCTACACGTGAAGATTATGAAGAAGAAATTGAAGTATTGGTGGAGAAGAATGACGACCTGATCAAGAAGATTGGGATATTTATGGGAGACCCGACACCAGTAGATGAAGACGAAGAACCCAAGGACATTAGTCCGGAAGACTACATCATCATCGACGGCACCGACTCGGAAGCAGATAGTAGCGATGATAACTATATTGATGAAGCTGGAGCCGATATCATGGAGTCTACAACCGTAGAATATTTCTAGTAGACCACCTCACCAGCAGTAGAAGTATGTAAATTTAGTAGTCCGAGCACTTTTGCGATAGCTAGATCGATTGTATGCCTTTGTTTGATTGAATGAAGTGAATTTTTTGCTTTTGCCTCATCTGCATATGGGTAGTGTTTTCTCTTTAGACCCCCTCTATTCTTATATCTCATCTTTTCTAAACCCTCAAATGCCTCCGAGACGTGACCCCAGATTTACCATTAAGGATTGGTAACTACGTTTTTCCCTCAGACCTAATAGTATTGGAATCTCAAGGATTGGATGTGATATTAGGCATGGATTGGTTATCAAAGTATGAAGGGAATATCGATTGCGCCAGTAAGAAAATTTTGCTCACAACGCCAGAAGGAAGAAGGATCAAGTATGTATCCCGGCATATGCCAAAGAGGACACAAGTAAATTCCTTATCAGGAGTTGTGCAAGAGGAAGTACCAGTGGTAAAGGATTTTCCTGACATATTTCCAGAAGAGTTGCCAGGCATGCCACTGGATAGAGATATTGAGTTTTTTATTGAGCTATTGCCAGGCGCTGGGCCAATATCAAAGAGACTATATAGGATGCCAGCTAAGGATTTGGTGGAGATTAAGAAGCAGATTAAGGAGTTACTGGATAAAGGTTACATTCGCCCAAGTTCTTTGCCTTGGGGATCACCAGTACTTCTAGTGGAGAAGAAGGATGGATCGTTAAGAATGGTTGTTGATTATCGAGGACTGAACGAAGTAACAATCAAAAACAAGTACCCACTACCAATGATCAATGATCGGTTTGATCGATTGCAAGGGGCTAAAGTGTTTTCCAAGATCGATTTGCGATCAGGGTACCATCAGTTGAAGATTCGAGAGCAGGACATACCTAAGACAGCATTCACCAGAAGATATGGACTGTATGAGTATACCGTTATGTCATTTGGACTGACTAACGCACCTGCCTATTTTATGAACATGATGAACAAAGTGTTTATGGAGTTTTTGGATAAGTTCGTCGTGGTTTTCATCGATGATATTCTGGCATTCTCAAAGAATGAAAAGGAGCATAAGGAGCATTTGCGTTTGGTACTTGGAAAGCTCAAAGAACATCAATTATATGACAAGTTCAGCAAATGTGAGTTTTGGTTGAAGGAAGTAGGATTCCTCGGACACGTTATATCTGGAGAAGGTATAGCAGTAGATCCCGCTAAAGTTGAAACCGTGACCAAGTGGGAAGCACCAACAACAGTTGGAGAGATCCGGAGTTTTCTTGGACTCGCAGGGTACTACCGGAGATTTATTGAGAACTTTTCAAAGATTGCGAAGCCTATGACGGAGTTGTTGAAGAAGGATACTAAGTTCGAATGGACTGAGGAGTGTGAGGCTAGTTTCCAGGAGTTGAAGAAACGCTTGGTTACCTCACCGGTGTTGATTTTGCCAGATCAGACCAAGGATTATGACGTGTATTGTGACGCTTCATGTCGAGGACTTGGAGCAGTGCTTATGCAGGAAGGGAGAGTTGTTTCGTATGCTTCACGACAACTGAAGCCTCACGAATTGAATTATGCCACGCATGATTTGGAGTTAGCAGCCGTAGTGCATGCATTGAAGACATGGAGACATTTCCTCATTGGAAATCATTGTGAAGTGTACACGGATCACAAGAGTTTGATGTACATTTTCACGCAGAAGGAATTGAACCTCAGACAAAGGAGATGGTTGGAGCTCATCAAGGATTATGATATGAGATTGCATTACCATCCCGGAAAGGCTAATGTAGTAGCTGACGCATTAAGCCGTAAGAGCTATGTCAATACGTTAATGACGGAAGAAATACCCAAGGAGTTAGCAGAAAACCTTCATGAACTAAGTTTGGAGATAGTTCCGAGAGGCTATGTGGCAGCATTGGAGCTTCAGTCAACATTGATGGATAAAATCAGAGAGGCTCAGAAATCTGACAAGGAGATTGCTTCTATAAAGGAGAAACTGAGCAAAGGAAAAGCTAAGAGATTTCGTGAGGATGAGCACGACACCCTATGGTTTGAAGACCGGTTTTATGTGCCCAATGACCCGGAGATCAGAAAGTTGATTCTGCAAGAGGCACATGATTCACCGTATTCGATTCACCCAGGAAATACCAAGATGTATTTGGATTTGAAGGATATTTTCTGGTGGACCGGAATGAAGAAGGATATTGCGGAGTATGTAGCAGTTTGTGACGTATGTCAGAGAGTGAAGGCAGAGCATCAGAAGCCAGCAGGATTGTTGCAACCATTGCCCATACCCGAATGGAAGTGGGATAAGATAGGCATGGGTTTTATCACGGGATTACCAAGAATTCGTTTAGTCTATGACTCGATTTGGGTTGTATTTGATCGATTGACGAAAGTAGCTCATTTCATCCCAGTAAAGACCACTTACACCAGTGCTAAGTTGGCAAAGATATACATGACCAGGATCGTATGTTTGCATGGAGTTCCAAGGATTATCGTATCAGATAGAGGAACCCAGTTTACCTCGAAGTTCTGGAAGCAGTTGCATGAGACTTTGGGTACTAGGCTAGAATTTAGTACAACTTTTTATCCGCAGACAGATGGACAGACCGAGAGAGTCAATCAGATTTTGGAGGATATGCTGAGAGCTTGTGCGCTAGATTATGGATCTAGTTGGGACGATAATTTGCCATATGCAGAGTTCTCTTACAATAATAGCTATCAGAACAGTTTGAAGATGGCCCCTTTCGAAGCTTTGTACGGAAGGAGGTGCAGGACACCGTTGTCATGGGACGAAGTTGGAGACCGCCAGTTGTTTGGACCAGATCTGATTAAAGAGTCTGAACAGAAGGTGAAGTTGATTCGCGATAGGCTCAAGGTAGCCCAGTCCAGGCAGAAGAGCTACGCAGATTCTAAACGCAAGGAGACAGTTTACGAAGTCGGAGACAGAGCTTATCTTCAAGTATCCCCACTTCGAGGGATTAAGCGCTTTGGAGTTAAGGGGAAGTTAGCGCCCCGATTTGTAGGGCCATATCGAGTTTTGGAGCGTATGGGAGAAGTGGCCTAAAAGTTGGAATTGCCAGAAGGATTGTCAGGAGTTCATGATGTATTCCATGTTTCTCAGTTGAAGAAGTGCCACGCGGAGATGGCTGACGTACCATTAAGGGATACAGTGCCATTGTAAGCAATTCAGTTGGATAACGACTTGACCTATGAGGAGAAACCAGTCAAAATTCTCGAGTTTGCCAGCCGAGTCACTCGCAGTAAGGTTATCAAGTTTTGTAAAGTTTAGTGGAGTCACCACACGGAAGATGAAGCCACCTAGGAGCGAGGGAAAGATTTTCTCAAAGACCACCCTCACCTATTTTCTAGCCAACCCGAATCTCGAGGGCGAGATTCATCTTAAGGGGGTAGGTTTGTAACATCCCAAATTTTCAATTTGGAATGTTATACATTAGATCATCATGCATATCATATTTTATTTTGCTTTTGGTTTTGATCCTAGAAAATCCTAAGCAACTCAAGGACCCACGGAGAGAGTTGGGGATTTCGTTATTTACGTATTTGAGCTTTCTCAAATTATGTAAACAGTATCGTTTAATTTTATTTATTTTATCATCAATTATTTCTATTTCAAAAATATGAGAGAGGGAATAAAATGTCTTTCCCAAAATATAGAAATATTGAGGATTTAATAAAAAAAATCAAATAAGATTTATTTCGGAGTTTTTCGGTATTTTTATTTGAATTTAGGAAAAATGCGCGTTTTTCAAATTTGTAGTTTGGGCCCAAATAAATGTTCACTTTATCAGGCTTGATTTTAGGAACACGGCAAAATTTATTTCGTGATTTGTGGAGTCCGTTTAGTATTTCTTTTTATTTTTCTTCCGAGCGGAATTATTAAAAAAAACGGAACCGACTTTGGGCCGTACCCGAGCGGGACTCCGCCCGGGACGCCTTTATAAGCCGCCACCCGGGGGCCCGAGAGCCACAGCCGCCCCAAACCCTAGCCCAGCCCCCCCGCCGCCGCCGTCGGAGCGCGTCGCCCGAGGTTTGCCGCCGCCGCCTCGTTTTCCGTGCAGATTTTTTTGAAAAAAAAAATCGTTTTTCGTCGGATTTTCCGCGGTTATTTTCTGATCGTGATTTCTGATCCGATTTTTGTTTTAGTATAACTTTTCGCTCGTTTATCGGAATCAGGCGATTCAAGCGCCTGGAGTTTCGTCTCGAAACCCTCTTTCCGAATAATCAACTTAAACAAGTTTTTGCTACAGTAAAATTTACCCTAGATCCAGATTACTAGAACGAAGTTGATTTCTTTCGCCGTTTGATTTCTTTTGCTTCGTTCGATTTGATTCTTTTGCAAACCAGGGTTCTTAAGTTGAACTTTCTGGTTAGATCTTCTATTTAAGTTTTACCTGTGCATTAGTTGAGTACTTATTGTATGCTTGTTTGTTTGTGTGCGATAGAATACCCGGTGTGCGCCGCCTGTTACTTCGAATCTCTAGGTTTCGCGGATCATCAGCAAGGCAAGTAACACTTTGATCATACCTTTTCTACAACCCAGTTTTATTGCATTAGATCAATCCTCACACATTGCATGATTAGGATCTAATTAAATTGTGGGATGGGAAGTAGATGAGGTAGTACCTATTACCTGTTTATTATGAAACCTTTGGGAGTTACTTCTACGTTTGCTTATTACGCCGCGCCATGCTATGCTAGTAGACGTGGATTGGGTGAGTGATATCCATGAAAGATGTGAGTTTGTTAATTTTAATAGTTTATCTAAGGTGGCAACTTAAACACACATCTGGGTGGATTGAGGCACCTGGTTTCTATCAGGACTTGCCTGTTTTTCTTTTGGACCGCCACCCAGGCTCAAAGGGATCATAAGATTATTCATACTAGAAACTTCCGTGTGCAGCCACAAGCCATTATGGGCTCTGGCATAGTTAATTAAGTCATGCAAACTCTTACAGGGTAGACTAGCAGATGTAGGGGAAAGTAGGTGTACCGGTCTATCCAACGCAAGGTGCTAGCGCTTCTGAAAGACTGTGTCTCGGTCATCCGTTTCTCAAACACCATGTAGTGCGAGAAATCCAACGGAGGCAGTCAAGTCTTGTCGGGAAAAGTGCGCAAACCTCTACAGAGTGTAATAAACTAATCATGGTTAGCCGTGTCCCCGGTTATGGACATCTTGAGTATCTAGTACCTGGATTATCATGTGAATCTCAACATGTTACTATAAAGATAATTTTGATGGGTTTGTTTAATGATGATGCTTAATTGGGATTGAGAATGCTGTCAACCATTCTCAATGTTTAACAACCACCATGATAGTAATTAATTTATTCCTTTGAAGTAGGGAAAAATTGGCTTTACACAAAAACTGTAACCATAGAGCTTTCCACCAGCCAAATATGCATATAGTATAGTTGTAGCATTTCATTACTCTCTATGTGTTATCTTGCCGGCATATTCCATGTGCTGACCCGTTCTCGGGCTGCAACGTTAATGTTGCAGACTTTTCAGACGACGATTGAGGAGTTTTTAGGTCGTGGTTCTATACTCAGTGATGCCGTTGGAGTTGATGGACTCACTTATCTTCCAAGCCTTCCGCTGTTATCGTTATTAGATGGCCTTAAGCCATATTTATTGTAATAAGTTCTCTTTTGAGACACTCGATGTAATAAGTGTGTGATTGCTACTCTGCTATAAATCCTCCGAGTACTGTGTGGTGTCAGCATTACTAATCCAGGGATGACACCGGAGCACAGAGATCAGACTGTTTGAGGTCTGGTCGCTACAATGTTGTTATTCTTGTTGCTGATGATGATTGCCCCTTTGCCAAGATATAGTAGGAGCAAATTGAGGCCATTGCCATTTATAGTAGTATTCCAAATTGAAGCCCTGGCAAACACATGTAGTAAATATTCTACATTTTTGAAGTGCTTGTTTCCTATTTATGTCCAGTCCTGTTGTTTAATTTACAATGCTACTTTTCAGAGAAGTGAGATGGCTTGCTTGGAAGGTTTCGAGTTTTTCGAGATCGTAATTGAGAAATCTTGTAGTAGGCAGGTATATTTATCATCACTCATTTCTTTATCATCACTCTGCTATCTAGTGCTGGATTGGCACAATTAACCACTGCTTGACCCTCACTGCAGAGGCTTCCTGACAAGTTTGCGAAGATGCTCGCCGGTTGTGAGCCCCACAAAGTGAAGCTGCCGGAGGCCGGCAGTGGGCTTCGCAGGCTGTGGGACATGTTGGTGGTGTTCGATGGTGAAGGCCACATATACCTAGGGCCCGGCTGGGAGCATTTCGCCCGCGCCCATGAGCTATAGCTCGGGTACTTCCTTGTCTTCCGCTACGATGGCGACGCCATGTTCACAGAGAAGATGTTCGACAACACCATGTGCCGCATGTACTACCAGCACGACGACGATGCCAGTAAGCTCTATGCCTATCTTTGTCCTGTCCTTTTGGCTTCCTCTACCTGCACGACGACAACACCATGTTCACGCTTTGTTGCATTTGGCTAGGCAATGGGAGCAACAGCGGGGATGACGAGGAGCAACCTATTCTGGCTGACGACGACCTTGCTATGATGGTGGCTGACGACGACCCTGCTATGGTGGTGGCGGATGACGACCTTGCTATGGTGGTGGCTGATGATGACCCTGCTATGGTGGTGGCGGACGACGACCTTGCTATGGTGGCTGACGATGACCTCGCGATCGTGGTGCCCAATGAAGACCTTGTAATGGTGGTTCCTGATAATGACCTCGTGATGGTGGTGGCGCCTGCAATCCCACAGCTTGGCGACAGGACCATGCCAATTTTGGTAGAGGAGTACATCCGCGTTGGGATTCGCCACTCTGAGCGCATCAGGTTGATGAAGGAGAAGGAGGAGTGAAGATGTTAAGAAATGAAGTGGAAATGTTAAGCATGTTAGGTTTAAGCTTGTTAGTGTAATCTGAACATGTCAATGTTAAGCATGTCAGGTTTAATTTTGTGCATGCTCATGGATGCTGTATGACAATGTCATCTAAACATGTCAATTTCTTAATTATGAATTTCAGTTTGGTAATTGATGGGAATTGAAATTTTTTATGCATGCTCATGGATGAAAGATAAAATTATGGGTTTTTGTGCATGCTCATGTATGAAACAATATAAGTTTCATTTTTTGAATGCTAAAAACATGACTCAAACCCTAGCCACGGACAACCGCCGTGACGAAATCGGCCGGTTTTTGAAAACGCCATAAAAAAAATTCAAAAACCGTTTTTCATTTTTTGAATGCTAAAGACATGCATTTTTCGTGAAGCGGCTACAAGGAGGGTCACCCCAAACGGTGCCATTCCATGTCTATCTCAAAATAGACCCTGTTTTACGGACGACCGCCAAAAAGCATGCATTTCCGACCGTCGTAGCTACTCCCCACCATTCAGACCTCTTTCAGCCGATTCAGCTGGAACCGGCTGGAATTTGAACTGCGGGTCCACCATAGCTTGCCCGTTATTTTTGCCAAAAATCATTTTAGCTTCACAGGTAGGCATTTCATCAAAGAATCGACAACAGATTGGCACGACTCAAACCCTAGCCACAGACGGCCGCCACGACGAAATCTGCCGGTTTTTGAAAACATCGTAAAAAATTCAAAAAAAATCAAAAAAATGGGAGACCTCTGTGTCACATCATCAAATGTGGCCTACCAACTAGCAAAAATATTAAACTTCCAATACCAGTGTTTTCTTGAAAGTTCTCAAAAACGACCTAACATGAACAAAGATTCATGGCTTTCAAGCCAAACTAGCAATGATATGGCCGCATCCATTGAATAGTTTTTGATAATATGCCCAAATTTGGCGCATGCCTCCATCTTGTGATGGCAAACAATGTGGCCAAAGCGAGGTTCCAACTTGTTTAACAAGAAAAACTGTTTTTCATTTTTTTGAATGCTAAAGACATGCGTTTTTCGTGAAGCGGCTACAAGGAGGGTCACCGCAAACGGTGCCATTCCATGGCTATCTCAAAGTAGACCCTGTTTGCTGGACGGTCGCCAAAAAGCATGCATTTCCGACCCTCGTAGCTACTCCCGGCCATTCAGACCACCCTCGGCCGATTCAGCTAGAACCGGCTGGAATTTGAACTGCGGGTCCTCGATAGCTTGCCCGTTATTTTTGCCAAAAATCATTTTCAGCTTCACAGGTAGGCATTTCATCATAGAATCGACAACAGACTGGCACGACTGAAACCCTAGCCAAGGACGGCCGCCGCGACGAAATCGGACGGTTTTTTAAAACACCGTAAAAAATTAAAAAAAATCAAAAAAATGGGAGACCTTCGCGTCACATCATCAAATGTGGCCTACCAACTAGCAAAAATACTAAACTTGCAATACCGGTGTTTTCTTGAAAAAGTGTTCTAAAAAATGACCTACCATGAACGAAGATTCATGGCTTTCAAGCCAAACTAGCAATGATATGGCTGCATCCATTGAATAGTTTTTGATAATATGCCCAAATTTGGCGCATGCCTCCATCTTGTGATGGAAAACAATGTTGCCAGAGTGAGGTTCCAACTTGTTTAACAATAAAAACCCTTTTTCATTTTTTTGAATTCTAAAGACATGCGTTTTTCGTGAAGCGGCTACAAGGAGGGTCACCGCAAACGGCGCCATTCCATGGCTATCTCAAAGTAGACCCTGTTTTACGGACGGTCGCCAAAAAGCATGCATTTCCGACCCTCGTAGCTACTCCCGGCCATTCAGACCACCTTCGGCCGATTCAGCTGGAACCGGCTGGAATTTGAACTGCGGGTCCTCGATAGCTTGCCCGTTATTTTTGCCAAAAATCATTTTTAGCTTCACAGGTAGGCATTTCATCAAAGAATCGACAACAGATTGGCACGACTGAAACCCTAGCCACGGACGGCCGCCGCGACGAAATCGGTCGGTTTTTGAAAACATCATAAAAAATTCAAAAAAAATCAGAAAAATGGGAGACCTTCGCGTCACATCATCAAATGTGGCCTACCAACTAGCAAAAATACTAAACTTGCAATACCGGTGTTTTCTTGAAAAAGTGTTCTAAAAAACGACCTACCATGAACGAAGATTCATGGCTTTCAAGCCAAACTAGTAATGATATGGCCGCATCCATTGAATAGTTTTTGATAATATGCCCAAATTTGGCACATGCCTCCATCTTGTGATGGCAAACAATGTTGCCAAAGCGAGGTTCCAACTTGTTTAAAAAGAAAAACCGTTTTTCATTTTTTTTGAATGCTAAAGACATGCGTTTTTTGTGAAGCGGCTACAAGGAGGGTCACCGCAAATGGCGCCATTCCATGGCTATCTCAAAGTAGACCCTGTTTTACGGACGGTCGCCAAAAAGTGTGCATTTCCGACCCTCGTAGCTACTCCCGGCCATTCAGACCACCTTCAGCTGGAACCGGCTGGACTTTGAACTGCGGGTCCTCCATAGCTTGCCCGTTATTTTTGCCAAAAATCATTTTTAGCTTCATAGGTAGGGATTTCATCAAAGAATTGACAACAGATTGGCACGAATCAAACCCTATCCACGGACGGCCACCGCGACGAAATCGGCCAGTTTTTGAAAACATCGTAAAAAATTAAAAAAATCAAAAAAATGGGAGACCTCCGCGTCACATCATCAAATGTGGCCTACCAACTAGAAAAAATACTAAACATGCAATACCGGTGTTTTCTTGAGCTATTCGGTATGATTTTAACCATGATTTCTACAAAGTTTACAAAAAAGCCTGATTTTTTCTGCCTCCAAACCCCCAAAGCTGTTAAATTTTCCCTCCCACACCACCAAAATTTCCCTCCCACCCCACCAAAATTTCCCACCACTTCTCTCCCACTACCATGCGGGACCCACCACCCCTCTCCCACTAAACATGCAGGATCCACTCCCCTCCCCTCCCACTCCCCAAAATTTCCCCATTCCATTCCCCTCCCCTCTCCCCGACGAACCCTAGCTCCGTGCCGCCCCGCTCCCACCCCCTCCCTGCTCCGCGCCGCCCCGCTCCCACTCCCTCCCCTGCTCCGTGCCGCCTCGCCACGCCGCTGCGCCGCCCCGCCACCCTCTCCGATGACGAATCCACCCTTCTCTCTCCCCTTGACGATAGTGGCTACATCAGCCGCCCCGGCTACGACTGCATCAACTACAGTGACTACATCATCCACATCAGCGACGATGGCTACATCATCCACATCATCAACGATCGACGACGGCAGGTACCCCTCTCCTCTCCCCTCTCCCCTCTCCCCTCGATCTTCTAGGGTTCGGTAGATCCCCCTCCTGGTCGATCTAGGGTTAGGATTCATTCGATCTAGGGTTAGGATTCGGTTGATCTACGAGCTCCTGGTGGTTCTTTTTCATGTTCATCTAGGAGCTCTTGGTGGTTTTTTTGATCCCCCTCATGGTTTAGGGTTCATGTTGATTTTAGGGGATGGGGATGGATGAGGAAGTGAATGAGGTTAGAGGAAGACCTCTCTCTGGTTCATGCTGCTTGTGTATGATTTAATTACTTAGCTTGTATCAGTAGCACTTGGAGAAGGTGCCCCTCAGGGCCTCTCATGCTGCCCATTCCTATTGTTTCGAGGTTTTGGGTGGGTTTGTTGTGCGTTTGGTTATATTGTGCTTGTGCATTGGTCTGGTTCGTGGCGTGTTTACCCGCTCTTGTGAGCGGGGCGCTGTGTCACTGATGTTTCTGAACCTGATGTTTATGTCATATCTCTCTGATGAGATGTATGGCCAAGTGAATCCTGTCATCATCACAATTCACCCCTATGAAACCAGAAGTTTATTTCCCTTTGATTTCATCAAAACTGATGCCTTGTGCTGGCCCAAGATGTTGTAGTATCGTTCTATGGCTGCCCATGATTTGGCCTTTTTTTGTGGGTATGGCATTCTTTTTGTACTCAAACATAAAAGCAATCTGTGTTAAGTAGACGGTGATGTGTTCAATCACCAAGCTATAGTGGAATTACATGATTCCCATGAGCATTTCTTTATCAGCATAGAGGCCATCCCGTGTGGCCCTCTGGCCTTTCTTGTTGTTGTTGTTGCAAACACTGGGAACTTTATTGGGCAGTTGACAGTGTCACAATTCTACAAGCACAAGTCAGTTGAATTCTCCCTCCTCGAATCTATAGCTAAGAAATCTGCAACCTAATTTTTTAGTACGACTAATCTTTACCTGCTTCAGCTTCGTTCTTTCCTAATAAGCTCCTTCACATCTTCCACGATATATAGCTGTAGGCGCTACCAACATATTGCGTTGTTTGTCCCATGTGGCATTGGCCTTGTGTTGCACTGATTCATGAGCAGCTCCTTGAGGGCCAAAGAAAATAAAAGGCATTGTCAATGTTGTATTGGGAATTTACTTGCTTGCTTGTTTGAATTAATAGTACTTGCTTGCTTGTATGGTTCAATTTCCTTCCTTGCTTGCTTGTTTCTATCAGTAGCAGTTTGATTGTTTCTATCAGTAGCACTTTCCATGCTTGATTGCTTGTATTAGTAGCACTTATGTACTTTGCTTGCTTGCTACTAGGGTTTGTATCAACATGTACTTGATAGCTTGTAGCACTTTGCTATCAGTAGCACTACTAGGGTTTGTAGCAGTGTTCTTCTTTTGTGATATGTGCATGAAGCTTGTGTTCTTCTTTCCAGTGAACAAGAGAATGCTTAGTACTTATTGTGGTATTGGAATTCCTGGTGTGTTAAGGCTATATGACTAGTTTTAATATATACTAGATTGGTGCTAGATAATTTTGGGTGATGTAATATACATAGCTGATTCTAATTGTCGAAATGTCTTAACTTGTGTGTCTTCTAGTTTGTAGCCATTTTTGGTGTGTAGAGGCAGCATAATATTAGTTGAGAATAATTTTTTCATCTGCTTTTCTACTTCTGCAAGTACCGTTGTTTCATGCTTTACCAATTGCAACATCTAGTTGTTTTGAAGGTCCTCATGATATACTCGTGTAGCTTGCTATCAGACTAACTAAGCATGTGTACATGACACCAATTCACTAGTTCATGTTGCTTGCTTGCTAACATACATGTTGCTTGCTAGCATACATGCTTAATTAGGGTTTCCATCAGTAGTACTTGCTTGTATCAGTAGCACATGGAGAAGAAGCTACTTGCTTGCCTATCAATTAGGGTTTGTATCAATAGTACTTGCTTGTTTCTCTTCAATTTCCTTCAGTGCTTGCTTGTTTCTATCAGTAGCACTTTGCTTGCTTGCTTGTTTAGTGTACATGCATGCTTGTTTAGTGCACTTACATGTTTGCTTATAACATTACATCACTATATGTGCATGATGGTCCAAATGCTTTCCTTTATTGATACAAGTGCATCATTTTACTTTATCCCTGTTGTATCTGATTGTTGTTTATTCTATTTTGCAAGCACCACCTCAAGATCATCCATGGCAAGGAGGACAAGGTCAAACATGAGGCCAACCGTTGGTATGCAACTTGCTCCTTGTGGTTATACTGTCAGTTTCATAAAATCTGTGTCTTAATATGCTACGTGAAATGTATTGCTGCAATCTGAATAAGCTGGCTTAATTGTGCCTGTGTGTTGTTAGTCTTCCTTACCTGAATAACAAGGATTATATGATAATAAAATATCATAAGATATGTTTGGCTGTCTGTCCATGCATTCCAAACATTCACCTAATAGTTACTTTTCCTTTGTCATGCAAAGAAGAGCCTCTCAGTGAGTATGAGAAGGTTAGGGTTAGAAATATCACGAGGAACAATCGGATGTTCCATCCCCTTGGCATCGATGCAATAGCGTCGATGATTAGGAAAACAAATGGTGTACCAGAAGATAGAAGTGATGAGGTTCAAGAAGGTAGTGGAGTTATCAATGATGACCTAGAGTACAATCCTAAGGATGATGAAGTTATTGATGGAGAGGAAGTGGATGATGTTGTAGTGAACAAGATTGTTAAGGTGCAAACTCTGTCTTGTTTGGAGGGTTGGGGTTCTTTTATGCTATGTGTTTCCTTGTGCTCACATATTTCTCTTGTGATCTAATGCTTTTTTTCGTGCTGTTTATACGAGGCACTGAAGGAATCTAGGATGAAGAGGTTTGGTGTTAAGAAGACAGTCAGCAAGAAGAAGAAGAGCTCAGAAACATCTACTGCAATGCCTCCAGGAAGGGTGATGGGCCCAGCTCCAGGACACAAAAAGAGGATCCTGGAACCTGATGAACCTGCCCATGATAGAGTCACAAGGCAGAAAGCAAAGATGGAGACTGCAACGGACCATCAGGAAAGTCCGCTACGCATGGACTCTGAGACCTCGGTGCAAATGGGTGATGAGTTTCCGCCCATGGATGAAGGAACCACTCTCAGCATGGATGGAAGTGGCACTGTCTGCCTAGATGAAGGAGGAACTATCTGCATTGATGAAGCAGGCACTGCCCACACAGACCTCAGCCCTGTTGCACCTTCTATTGATAGGAATGATGTCATCAATGAAGAAGAACAGCAGCTTGTGCTTCAATCACGCAAGTTGACCTTTGCAATGCTATCTTTTACTAGTGCATTTTCCAAATGGAATGATCATGTATGCTTTTGTCGATTTCTATTCTAATTTATGAGTTCAATTTCATTTTCAGATGCAATGACTACCAATACTAGACTTAGAAAGGGCAAATGGCTAGAGAGGATCACCAAGTCGCTTGGTAGCAAGGTGCCTATCCAAATTTCCCCAGGGATGAAGCGTCCAGAGAAGCCTCTATAGGCAGCAAAGCTTGCTTCTGAGTGTGGACTCGTTGCAAGAAGCCATCTTCCGGTTCTTCCTCACTTCAAGCTATACAAAAAATGCTAGTCTATTGGAGAACTACATTGGGAAAGTTGTTGTAAGCTACTTGTTTCATAGTTAATGTGCTATCTATTTTCTGTTACACCTATGCATGATCACTAATATTGTTCCTACCTTGTTTGCTATCTTGGTAGGCAAATTTTGAGATGGACACGGACTCGGAGACCATCAAGACCGCGTGCAAAGATATTCTGCAGAAAAAAATCAAAGAACAGACGCCATCAGATCAAGAAGAAGTATTTTGACACGGTAGCCGCAAACAAAGTCAGCATTAAGTCTCCGGTACCAGATCTGACGGATGGTGAATGGCAAGCTCTGGTGGAGATGTGGTCTACCCCAAGACACAAGGTTTGTCTCTGCTTTGTTTGATGCTTTATGTTCTGCACATGATATGCTAGTGCTAGATCATGCTGACAGTATGCTTTTTTTGTAGGAAACATGTGTGTCGAACAAGATGAATCAAGAAAAAGTCATGTACAATCAGATAACTGGTTCTAGGCACTATACAACACACATTTTTGCCATTGTGAGAACTTTTCTCTAGAGACCTTACCGTTTGATCCTCGTTGAATAACATTTCTGATTCTTGCTGAATAACATTTTGATTTTTGTTGAAAAACATTTCAGAAAGAAGAGCGTAAGGGTGAGGAGCTATCTGCGATTGACTTGTTTAAGGCCACCCACAACAGCAAGAAGCATGGGTTTTCGGAGCCAGTCAAGACTGCTATAGTAAGTCACTCCATGCTTTGTCCATGCCATGTTTGATTCACAGCCAGCTTTGATGCTTTGATGATTTGATGCTATTTGATGCTTTGATGATTTGATGCTGTTTGATTCGGAGCCAGTCAAGAACACATGCTATGTTCCATGCTTTGATGTTGTTTGATAGTTCAACAAAGATATCAGAACTTGTTGTAGCTATTTGTTGCATTTTTTATGATATGATGAAATTTGATCTGAATGTTAGTTTGATGATCGGCTCACTCGGGAAGCCATCTTATATAGAACCACCATTCTAGGCTTAATGAAGCGATCATATTGTTCCAATTGCATGTCTCCAGGTCACATAAGTTACTAGTCAAATAATGCTGTCAAGTTACTAGTCATCATCTTCTTCTGTTTGAGTTTGAGTAAAATAATGTATAGATTTTGTGTGATGGTTTGGTTACTTCAAATAATCCATTTGTGTGCTGGTTTGGTTTCTCTTGCTTGGTTTGGTTTGCAAAATGTGAAATAGATCTCCCACTAATGCCTATCATTTTCCTCCATATGCTAGCTTGAGGTGGAAAAAATGAAGGACGCGCCGGTACCAGAAGGTGAAGAGCCAAAGTCTACTGCTGAAATTGTTGAAGAAGTGCTCAATACCGAAGTCAAGGAAAGCACATTCCTCAGGAATGTTGGGATCCAGTCATCTAGGAACAACTCTGGCAAAGAAACTACTGAAGTGGCTGCTCATGTTCGTGATCTTGAGCAGAACCTGGAGAGGTCGGAGCTTCAAGCTCAAGTGATGCAAGAAGAATTGGCGGCAATCAAGATGAAGGCGGAAGAAGCTAAAGCTGCACGCGGCAAGGAACTTGAGCTGCTGCGCAAGAAGTCTCAAGAGTAGGAAGAGAAGTTAGCCCACTTGATGGCTCTCTTTGGAGCTAAGGTAGTTTGATGGCTATGCAGTTTGTCTTTGAACCAGTGATCCGATGCAGTTTGTCGTAGTTTGAAGGCTGGGAAGTTATGTCGTAGTAGGTCGTGAACTTATGCAGTTTGTTGCATTTTGCACTTTGCAAGTGAACCTGGGAGCACTTGTTGTTGAACCAGTGAACTTGTGATGGGTCATTTTGGAACCATTTAACTTGTGATGGCTCATTTTGGAAGCTATGTGAAGTTCTGAAGCTGTGTAATTTTGCATTTTCTGAATTATTTGAGTTTTTTTGGATCACCGAATATTATTTGGATTAATTGGGCTCTAAATTGAGTTCAACTGCAAAAAGGCCGAGGCCCAAACAAGAATTTGACTAAAAAGGCTTGGGCCTAAAAAAAGAGTTGACTGTAAAAAAAGTTGGTAAAAGGCTGCATCCAAGAAAATAAAAAGGCCAAGGCCCAAATTAGAACTAGATTAAAAAGGCTGTGGCCCAAAACAATAGTGGACTTTTAAAAAAATCATCAGAAAAAGACTCCATTCCTAGAAAATAAAAGGCCAAATTATTGGGCCAGGCCCATGCAGATGAGCAAAACAAAGAGAAAAAGAAATTAAATGGACTGAATTATTGGGCTTGGCCCATGTAGACGGCCGAAATGGACCAGGCTGATTCTATTTTACGACCTTTTCATTTGGTCGTAATTCTGCCACGTCAGCTTGCCACGGTGGATCTGACGTGGTGTGGGCGGATTGTTAGTGAACAAAATAATTGGTCATTAAATCTACGACCTTTTTTTGGTCACAAACGTCTACGACCATTCCAGAAGAAAGGTCGTTAATTTTAGTTTACGACGGCCAGCTTCTGACCATCTGTTTTTGGTCACAAAAAGTTCATAAAAGGAAAACTATGACCATTCAGTGACCAATAGTGGTGGTCATAAGTTGACGTATTTCTTGTAGTGTTTATATGTTTACAAAGTGCATATAGTCCTCTTTATTTACACAAAACAAAATTGACAAGGTAACAAAAACGAGATCTCGAAGAATGCTCATAGATAAACCCGAACCTTCTGTAGGGCAATGATAAATTGACCAAAGGATCTCCATGTTGCTGCAGAGCACAAAAGTAGGAACTCTGCACTATTGGAGATTACCCAATGAGCTATTTCTTGCCAGATTTACCACCACCATAAAGCCCATCGGCCTTGCAAGCAATCCAGGTAAGCATCACCCATACACTACAGAGAAAAGTGTAGGAACCGATCTAGAAGTGCAACCGTGCCGGCTTGTAGTACTCCTGCACCTGCAAGGATAAGAGAACCAAACAATCCATATGGGCATAGCGTCAAACAGATGGTATGCAGATCTCGGAAGTAGAGACTTAAGTAAAATACACCAGGGCCTAAAGCACGTACCTGAACACCCAAGCCTAAAGAAAATGTGATGCCCCAATCCATACCAAGATTAAGCCCCTGCAAAAAAATTTGGGCAACACATGAATAATAAAACGTCACTTTGGCAAAGACAAAGAAAGGAAAATCAAAGACGATGGACGAGAAAAGGACATTGAAGCTAAAACCGAAGAAAGAAACGGCCAACAAGCTAGCAACCAAAACAACCCAAAGAAAAACCCAAAGGGCATGTAGAATCAAAGAAGAAGAAACCAAAAAATGAATAGGAGATCTGAACCAAGCAAAACTTAAGTGCAGGGAGGGATTAAATCCAAGGACTCACCTCAAGCAAAGACAGAACTGAAAGACCCCATATTCCACAAACTCGTAACAACCAGGGGCAGACGGCAAAGGAGACGAATGTCGCCTCGATGCCATCCCCTGTGTAAATCGACTGGAGGGGATGCCGCAGCACCATCCAGACCCCGAGTTCCTCGAGCGACGCCGTCTGGTTCTGCTCTGGGATGGCCATCGCTGCTCAGCCCTATGGTCGATAGCGCTCCTGTCGGCCAGCTCCACGGATCCGGATTGAGGAGCTGGCGTGTCTGAATGGAGATGATGAGAGGTGTGGCATGGAGTGGAGAACGGCATGGGTGTGGGACTCGATGCGGAATAGCTTCGTAGGGAAGGAAAGGGGGCAGGTGTCGGTGTCAAAAGCGGCAGATCTCGGGTAGGGGGTCCCGAACTATGCGTCTAAGGATCGAAGGTAACAGGAGGCAGGGGACACAATGTTTATCCAGGTTTGGCCGCTCTTGATGGAGGTAAAACCCTACGTCCTGCTTGATTGACTTTGATGAGTATAGGGGTTACAAGAGTTGATCTACCATGAGATCGTAATGGCTAAACCCTAGAGGTCTAGCCTGTATGATTATGACTGCCTCTACGAACAAAACCCTCCGGTTTATATAGACACCGGACAGGGCTAGGGTTGTACAAGGTTGGTTTACAGGGGAAGGAAACCATACATCTAGACGTCAAGCTTGCCACAAACGCAAAGGAGAGTTTTATCCGGACACGGGGGGAAGTCTTCTATCTTGTATCTTCATGGCCCAGCACTCCGGCCCATGTCACATGTCTCGGACGCCAGGGGACCCCCTAATCCAAAACTCCCTCAGTAGCCCCCGAACCAGGCTTCAATGAAGATATGTCCCGCGTGCAGATTGTCTTCGACATTTTAAGGCGGGTTCCTCCTCTAAACACTTCAAAGCAATTTGATCAAAAGGAACTGTATTCGGCTTTTTGGCGATGTCGCTGTATCCGGCTTACACCATCAACTTTGCAAAGTGGGCTCTCCCTGGTGTTTCGGGAAGCTTTGTCTTCACATTAAATATAATGCCCTTCAGCTTCTATGCCACTATCGCCTCGGCTTCCACGTGTCAGACGAATATGAAGGGTCCTAGCATTTTTATAGATAACACCCAGAAGGCATATGGAAGGCGTCTATTTAAGGAGACTGGATCTCAGATGCCATTCTCAACCAAGCAAGGAAATCCTTAGAGATGGCCACAGAAAAACCGCACCAGCATGGCTAGCGCCCCCAGTTCTTCCTCACGCCCTTATGGCCCTCAAAAAGGCGATTGGGAGAGCTGCTCCTTCTCCCACACCCAGCTGACCAAGCTCCAGGTGCAAGGATATCTCCCCCCCCCCCCGCAGACCTGGTCCCCGTTCAGGCGGGATTAACTTCCATAAATGGTGAAACCCTGGAGGAAAATTTCCCCAATCCTTCAGAAGGGGAGCGAGTGTGCTTTTTTTTCCTTACTTTTAAGAGGCGATGGATTCCCAATCCACCCTTTCCTCCGAGGTCACCTGGAGTACTATGGCCTTCAGCTGCACAATCTCACGCCGGGCTCCATTCTGCACATCGTGGGCTTCATTGCTATTTGTGAGCTGTTCCTGGGCTGCGAGACCCATTTTGAATTGTGGAGAAAACTTTTCTGCTTCGTCCCCCGCTCCCAGAAGGGATCTATATTCGAGGTGGGCGGTGCCGAAGTATGGCGCATAGGCGGGACATGATATCGGTCCGGCACTCTGAAGAAGGCATCCGAAGAGTGGCCTTCAGATTGGTTTTATATCAAAGACATTGTTCTCAGAGACCCAATCCGGTGAGGCCTTCCTTAATTTATCAATGCTCCGTTAAAGAAATGCCATAGCTGTCATCCTCGGAGTTTCGAAGAGGAGGACAGTGCGGAGGTTAAGGAGTTAACGAGCAAGATAAAGGCACTCGCCCAATCCGGACTATCCATAATTGAAGTAATGGTGATTTCAATAATGCGAAGCGTTCAGCCACTTCAATCCAGAAGACTCCCCATGTGGCACTACAACAGGGAAGATGATGCATCACGCTGCAGATGCAATGGTCCAGACACCTTTGCCACCTTGGCCGCCATGTTGGCTGATCTTTTTAAAGGGGAGAAAGAAGATTTTACTCGCCTAAAGTGCCGAGAGGGCTTTTCCATGTACAACCCTCCTAGCTGGGTGAGCTTTCGCTTCGTAACCTTATTCAATCCTCTTCCCGAGTCACACCTAGTTGAACTTAATCCGACTGTTCTTAACAGGAATGGTGGAAGGTTGTCGCAGGGATCTATAGCCCCGCTCCGTAGCCGGCGGATCATATCCGAGACATGGATCCCGGATTTGAAGAGGATCCGGATATATTCATAGAGTTCAAGGAGGGTTTTTTTATCAGGCGAGCTACGATGGCACAGAAGTGGCCATCATAGCCGATTATCCCAGCATTCTCCCCTCCTCCCATGTAATTACCCAGGAGACGTCTCCTTCACATGAGTTTTCTCATCGCGCCTCACCCACCCCACTGTTTCGTGCTCCAAAGGCGCGGCGCTCGTCTCACCACACCGCATCCGAAACGTCCCTTAAGAAAGCGACGCCTGCACAGGGCGGATCTTCGAAAAGAAAAGCGGACGGCAATACTGCCGAGCCCCCACCTTCATAAAAAAGGTACGGTTTTTAATATGCCCTTGGCAGGTATACCGAATTGTGATGTTTCCCGCTGTGCCATATTGTTTTTAGGAAAAGCATACGCCGGACTGTGTCAGGAGGCCTCGCTGGTCATACACCACCCAATCCAACCCCGAACTCTGTTCCAAGGACTAGGGTTGACACAGGTGCGACACCGGAATGTCCTCTCCCCAACGATTCGGATGATGTATCCATTACCAACTCTGAAGTGGAGAGTGCGATGAATCATCGGAGCCGGAGGGCGGCTATGGGCGACGCAACTTTCACCGAAGAGGCATTCAATGCCTTCAGCTCAGCGGATGCATATATTCAAGCTACTCGGGATGGGCTCGCTGGAGCCACTCACCAGCTATCAAAGGATATGCGGGTAAGACTTTTGTGTAGGTTCAATAATCCTGTGCACCCATAGCGCCTGAGACTTAAAGTAGTTGGGACAACTGATTTAAGAATCATTGTACAATTTAGGTACTCACGGAGAAGAACAACCTGCTACCTCACGAGCTTATAAAGTGTCGGTCCCAGCTAACTGCAGTCACCGCCGAACTAGAGAAATCCAAGAAGGCGTCGACTTGTAATGTCAACTACTGTCCGGAAAATACGATTATATGCATGTGATGTTTTAACATAAGCACTATTGCATTTACGATAGCAGGATCAACAGATCAGTTAGAAAAGGAACTAAGGGTTGTGCAGATGGATAAACATCATGCATTACAAAAAAAAGACACATCCGTGACATTTGGGATGAACGGAAAAAATTTCTGTCATACTTATGAGACTTCTATGACGATAATTGTGAAAAAACCCGGTATCATCATAGATGTGGTGGGGTCCTACTTCTATGACAAAAAATCATGACAGAAAATGGGCTTTTCATCCTGGGCGGGCCGGAGACGCAGCTGCATGACAATCTTTGGGCCGTCCATGACGGAAAAACCCATGGTAGAAGCGACAGCGAGGAAAATATCAGGGAGTTCCCGGTTACGGTGGGTGGTCAGGGGCCGAGCGATGTGTGTTTCTCTCGTACATACGTACGTGTGTGCGAGGTGTTGGGATCTAACTGAACCCGAGCGATTGCACTGCAGGCTACGCGTTACTGAACCCGAGCGATCGGTCGATCCCTTGTTGTTAACTGAACCCGAGTGTGATTCATTCGCTACTGCTGCTAACTAAAGCCGATCGATGCTGCCTCTGGATGAACAGTGAGCGTTGTTGAGGGGATTTGGATGAACAGTTCCCGGCAGGGGTTCCATGAACAGGACCCCATGGCAGTAGAGGTCGTTGCCGCTGGATGAATAGTACCCCGATCGATCGAGCCGGTGGATGAACAGGACCCCGTGGAGGGCTGGATGAACAGGACCCCATGGAGGGCTAGTTGAATAGTAGTCGGTGGAGGGCTGGATGAATAGTAGCCCGTAGATGGGTGGTTGAACAGGACCCTGTGGAGAGGGCTGGTTGATCAGTAGCCGGTGGAGGAGCGCGTGGTGGAGGTTGGATGAACAGGAGCCCGTGGATGAACAGTCGCAGGTGGAGGCTGGAGGAGGTCGACGGTGGATGAACAGTAGCCCGTGGAGGCTAGAGGAGGTCGACGGTGGAGAAGAACAGTATCCCGTGGAGTCCCGTTTTGCGGTACGCCACACCCCTCCTGATGAACAGGACCCCCGTTTCGACCGTAGCGCTCCAACACAAGTCTGTTTCCTCCGTTTTGCGGTACGCCACACCCCTCCCAATCAACAGGACCCCGTTTCCACCGTAGGAGGTCCGTTTCCTCCGTTTTGCGGTACGCCAGACCCCTGCCGATGAACAGGATCCTGTTTCGACCATGGCCGGTCGAACACAAGGCCGTTTCCTCCATTCTACGGTACGCCATGCCTCGTTTCCATCGCATGTTCCATCCAAGCCGGATGGCTCCTGATGAACACGACGATGTCGTAGTTTCTCCGTTCCGACCCAGCCATGTACACGAGCCCTGGCCGTCCGTATGCACGAGCAGGCGTTCGAGACCCCGCCCGTATGTACATATGTGGCTGTATTTACTTTCTTGCAACATGGCCCATCAACGTACGTGTACATGCTATGTGCGCGCCTCTACTACGACACGTGCCCTTCCTTACCCGGCCAAGGTTCATCGCTGCAGCCTGCAGATAGACCGATTGTATGTACGTACATGTTCGCGACTAGAATGATAACGGTACGTACGCTTCGACCAGGTGGGTCTCGACTGTCAGGCACTTCCTTACGTGCGAAGATGTAGCTGGTGGGTCCCAATAGTCAGGGGGGTGAATCATTTTTTTGCCCGTAATATGGACGCCCTTCCTTGTGTGCGAAGATGTAGGTGGTGGGTCCCAGCAGTCAGGGGGAGAAAACATTATTTTTCAGGGTAAAAAGGATGCAGTTGCATGCATGCGTCCATGGGCGTGGCACCTCCCCACGGTCAGCCTCTCACGTATAGTCATCTTCGGATGACTCTCGGTTGTTGACCACATTGACCACACCGTGCCGAGCGCACCAAGGCCGGTGGACGACGGCGAGGCCCCAGACTGGAACGACCCGGAGATGGGGAAGACACGGCAGTGGAGTCGCAGATGGAGAGGAGTGGGAAACTTGACTGGTTTGGGTGCATGGGAGCACTGCCGCCCACGGGAGACAGGAGCAAGAATAGAGGTTGAAGAAGGAGCACGGCTGTTGGCTTAACATCCAACGGTCGAGCTGCTAGAATCATTTGTTAATTAAGTTGACAAAGCCCTACGTACACCTCTCCTTAGTAGGCCCACAAGTCAGCCACCAAATCTACCGGGTCCCAACTATCATTGGGAGGAATGGTTTGTTTCCTATAACAAGGAGGCACTTCCTTCCGTGCGAAGATACAGCTGGTGGGTCCCAGCTGTTAGAGGGAGGAAACAGCTTAATAAGGAGGAACTTTCCTTGTGTGCAACCATGGACCTCGTGGGTCCCAGCCGTCAGGCTCTCCAAGTACAATCCTTTTCTGATGACTCTTCTTTGTTGACCATGCCGCACCGAGCGCAGCGAGGCGATGGACGACGGCGAGGCCCCGGACTGGAACGACCCAGAGATGGGGAAGACGCGGTAGTGGAGTCGTGATACGTCTCCAACGTATCTATAATTTTTGATTGTTCCATGCTATTATATTATCTGTTTTGGAGCCTCCGTAGCCACTAAAAACCAGTCTAGACCTGTTCCGGCACCCTGCCGGAGGGGGGGATCCCTCTCTGGTGGTCATCTTCATCATCCCGGTGCTCTCCATGACGAGGAGGGAGTAGTTCTCCCTCGGGGCTGAGGGTATGTACTAGTAGCTATGTGTTTGATCTCTCTCTATCGTGTTCTTGAGGTGGTACGATCTTGATGTATCGCGAGCTTTGCTATTATAGTTGGATCTTATGATGTTTCTCCCCCTCTACTCTCTTGTGATGAATTGAGTTTTCCCTTTGAAGTTATCTTATAGGATTGAGTCTTTAAGGATTTGAGAACACTTGATGTATGTCTTGCACGTGCTTATCTGTGGTGACAATGGGATATCACGTGATCCACTTGATGTATGTTTTGGTGATCAACTTGCGAGTTTTGTGACCTTGTGAACTTATGCATAGGGGTTGGCACACGTTTTCGTCTTGACTCTCCGGTAGAAACTTTGGGGCACTCTTTGAAGTTCTTTGTGTTGGTTGAATAGATGAATCTGAGATTGTGTGATGCATATCGTATAATCATACCCACAGATACTTGAGGTGACATTGGAGTATCTAGGTGACATTAGGGTTTTGGTTGATTTGTGTCTTAAGGTGTCATTCTAGTACGAACTCTATGATAGGTTGAATGGAAAGAATAGCTTTGTGTTATTTTACTACGGACTCTTGAATAGATCGGTTAGAAAGGATAACTTTGAGGTGGTTTCGTACCCTACCATAATCTCTTCGTTTGTTCTCCTCTATTAGTGACTTTGGAGTGACTCTTTGTTGCATGTCGAGGGATAGTTATATGATACAATTATGTTATTATTGTTGAGAGGACTTGCACTAGTGAAAGTATGAACCCTAGGCCTTGTTTCCTAGCATTGCAATACCGTTTGTGCTCACTTTTATCATTAGTTACCTTGCTGTTTTTATATTTTCAGATTACAAAATCCTTTATCTACTATCCATATTGCACTTGTATCACCATATCTTCGCCGAACTAGTGCACCTATAGAATTTACCATTGTATTGGGTGTGTTGGGGACACAAGAGACTCTTTGTTATTTGGTTGCAGGGTTGTTTGAGAGAGACCATCACTGGTAGAAAAAGGGCCTGTAGTCCCGGTTCGTAAGGGCCTTTTGTCCCGGTTCTGGAACCGGGACTAAAGGGTCGGTACTAATACCTCCCCCCTTTAGTTCCGGTTCAAACCAGAACCGGGACAGATGGGCATCCATGTGGCCGCTGCCGGCAGCCCAGGCAGGGGGGCTTTTGGTCCCGGTTGATGACATAAACCGGGACCAAAAGGCTTCCACGCGTCAGCAGCTGGCTGGACCTCAGGTTTTTCTTTTTTTTTAAAAAAAGTGGCTATTTTAGGGGTTTAGGGGGTTATTTTTAGGCTGTTATTAGCTAGCTAATAGAGAGAAGTGTCCTCTCTTATATCTTCATCCTTGGTTTACCAACGCTAGCTACTGCTATGTTCATTTCACCCGCAGATATATAATAACTCATGCATGCTCGCATCATACATCATCATATATAATAACAAGTCCTACTAATCAAGCATCATGATACAACTTCTACTCGTTATTAATAATAAGTCATACGATCATCATCCTCATAGTTATCGAACCCAACCCTACATAATTGTTCTTAGAAATGATCATCAGTATCAGGTAGGACCTAAACACACTTAAGGTAAAATAGCATAAAACAATATAGACCCTGACTCTCGATTATGAAGAATGCAGATCATCCTGTCTCCAATTCTTGCGCCTCGCTTCGTTTTGCTTCCAAGAAGCTCCTTACGACTATCCATACATTTTTTCCATCCTTTGATTTTCATGTCTCCACTTCTTTTAGAAATCCCGTATGGACAGTTGAGATTCGTAGGATGACCTGGATTTATGTTCAAAACACGAAGGCTGCCGCCATTCTGATACATCAAATGAGGCACACAATCCTCTGGGCTTCTCTGTTGAAAAACATAGTAATAACTTCGTAGTTAGCAATGATGTACTAGTTTTAGAAGTATGCAAAAAGATGCACGGATGTCGTAATAGTAAAAAATCTTACCAGGGTATCTCCATAGTAGTTACCGTAGTTCAACATGTGCACTAGTGGCACGTATTGACCATAATGTTGAGGAGTTCGATTGTAGATATTGTAATTCTCAAGATCATTACAAAATCCAACCAGATGAGTTTTCTCCTTGGTAGTTAACTCAGAGCCAGCGGTGTAGTAAGTTCTATCTACCATCTTCTGCACATTCTTTTATACTTCAAAATAAGCTGTCAATGGAAATAAGGTGTCAACTATTCTGAAATGAACAATATAAATTAGTTAATAATTAACTATGTTTGAGAAACTCACATAGCGGTAGAACTGGAGGCGTATCAACAAGGACCCAAATGTCCATATTGTCTTGCTCGATTTCAGGATCACCAAGATCCATGGTGACAAGCATACCCTCATCAAAACCACACAATTTGCAAAATGCTTCCCAATTTTTGCAACCAAAATGGGTTACGCTCTCAGCATTATACAACTTTACTTCAAAATCCACATCATGATGGGTCCTTAGGTGAATTTTCTTCGTTTCAAAATTTTCATGGTCTTCAAAATCCATCCTCTCCAAGACATAGCGTCTTGCATGGCATGGGATAAACTATACTCGAATTGTAAAAGATGAAAATTACACGTTGAAATAGTTGAAGTCATGCTCAATTATGAAAAAAACACTTGTCGTTGTTGCGTGCCGTTTCAACTTTGAAGGTCTCCTCAAGCTTAATGCTGAAGCACCGACCATCGTCCAGGTGAGGCCTGTCGCACTGACCTCGATCGTCGTGGCACCAGTCGCACTCCCCCGGGAGACTTCCGTCGTCCGATGATGACATTTCCTATACGTTCATAATTCAAAGACTAAATTAGATCATTATTATTCAACTAATCATATGCATATGCCTTGCATACTGCTCTCCAATTTGAGCATTCAATAAGAAAAAACAAATCGCAAAATAAATTATTATTCAAATTAGGATGCATTCAATTATAAGAAAAACTACATCATCTCCATGTGTCCGTACATCGAATATGATCACTAATACACGTCGAATACTATCATACATATCCCCAGTACAGCTAGAACTGTAGCGCCCGATGGGTATCGGCGCGGGCGGTGGACACCCAAAGGGAAGGAACCATCACAGGATCATAGCTCCAGTGAGATCCTTCAAGAACCTGCCAGGTATCCTCGAACCTGCCCTCCAACGCAACCATGTAGCGACGGACATGCTGGTCCTCCTCGCTGAGACGGTGACGTACCACCTCCATGGTGTCCGGAAGCCTCGGCACCATCACTGGCCCACGCGACCACCACCAAACAAGGATCGGGTCAACGACGGGCTGGCTCCTCACCAAGCTACGCCCCCCGGAAGGTAGCGCCTCCCGGTACCACCCCGGCGGAGCCCAGTCCTGGACATGGCCCATCTGGTCAAGCAGGTGTCGTCCTCCGCCGACTCGACGACAAGGATGCGGGATAGGCATCATCCACGTCGATGCGGGAATAATTGCTTTAACTAAAAAAATAAACTACTTCTATTAATTTTCTTGCTAAAATAAACTACTTCTATAGTAAAATAAACCAGTTTTATTAAATCAACTAGTTCAACTACTAAGCACTTACTATAAATAGAATAATGTAGTACTTACTAAAAATAAACAAGTTTACCTAGTTCTAACTAACTCCATTAAACACTTTCTAAGTAGTACTAATTACTAAAAGTTATCGGGGAGGGGGGGTATATCGACAACGACATACCCAATAACAAAAATAAGAAGAGGAAGAAGAAGAAAAAAAGAGGAGAAGAAGAAAGGAATAGAAGAGGAAGAAGAAGAAAAAAAGAGGAGAAGAAGAAGGAATAATAGAGGAGGAGAACATCTTCTTCTTCTCCTCTATTCCTTCTTCTTCTCCTCTTTTTCTTCTTCTTTTTCATCTTCTTATTTATTTCTCCTGTTATTCCTCTCCTCTTCTTCTTATTCTTCTTCTTCTTCTCCTTCTTCCTCTTCTTATTTTCCTTTTTTTTCTCCTTCTTTTTCTTCCAAATATGAACATATACGTAAATTGACAAAGATAATTCTATGAACAAAAAAATCATAAAATTTCTATGAACAAAATTACAATAGAAAAAATCATAAAAAATCTATGAACAAAATAAAAATTCTATGAACAAAATTACAACAAAAAATTCATAAAAATTCTATGAAAAAATTGACATATTCTTTGCATATATATGAACACACAAACTTTTGCATATGCAACAATAATATCACCAACAGTAAAAAATTCTAACTTTTGCATCTAAACTATACATCTAAATTAACTACAACAATTCAATTAACTATACATCTAAACTACACATCTAAATTAACTACACACTAAATTAACAACTCAATTAACTCTACATCCTATAAATTACGCATCTAAATTAACCTACACACTAAATTAGGAAATTACGCAATTTAGTCAGGGCGGCGACGATCAACGAGGAGGCCGGCGACGGTGAGGGGCGCGGCGACGGTGAGGGGAGCGGCGACGGCGATGGTGAGAGGCGCGGAGATGGCAACGGTGAGGGGCGCGGCGCGACGGGCGGATGAGGAAGGCAGGGGGCGGCGACAACGACGGTGAGGGGCACGGCATCGGCGGCTGAACGACAGGGGGCACGGGGCGGCGACGGCGTCTGCGGCCGCGCGGGACGGCGTCGGAGGCAGGGACGACGGCGAGGTGCAGCCTGGCGGCGTCGTCGGGCGGGGCGAAGAATGAACTGAATCGAAAATTTCATAAGTGCTATTTATATAGACGAAGAATTGGTCCCGGTTTGTGACAGAAACCGGGACTAATGCCCCCTTTAGTCCCGGTTGGTGCCAGCAACCGGGACCAAAGGCCACTTTTCGGCAGCCCAAAGGGCGGGAAGCGAAGGCCATTGGTCCCGGTTGGTGACACCAACCGGGACTAAAAGGGGGCATTAGTCCCAGTTTCTGTCACGAACCGGGACCAATTCCCCCCTTTAGTCCCGGTTGGTGCCACCAACCGGGACCATAGGCCTTGTGCTGCTGCGCCCGCGTCGAAAGTTTAGTCCCACCTCGCTAGTTGAGAGGGGTGCGCAGTGGTTTATAAGCCCCACTGCCGCACCCCTCTTGAGCTTCTCTCCATTGCAGGCTTTCGGGCCTAATTGTCACTGCTATGCCTGTGGGCCTACTGGGCCTCCTGCGGGCCTGAATCCTGGCCCATGGATGGGTTTCTAGTCGTATTCAGGCTGTGGGGGCCTAGTAGGTGGCATTTTTTGTTGCTTTATTTTTTTGTTGCTTTATTTATTTTATTTTCTTTTGTTTTTTTGCTTTATTTTTTAATTCATATGCTTTTAGTTTTAGAAAAATTATAAACTTTTTGTTATTGCCATTAGTTTTCAAATTTGAAAACACTTTTTTTTTGTTTTTTTGTTTTCTTTGTTGCTTTATTTATTTTATTTTGTTTCTACTTACAACAAAATACTTATTGTTGCTAATTTGAATAGTTTAAATTTGAATAGTTTAAATTTGAATTTTTTGAAATTTGTGTGAATCACTAGTTTATGAATAACTTTACTCAATTTGGTAATTTTAGTTAGTCATAACAAATATTATAGGCATTTTTTCTTTTTTGCTATTTATTTTTTCATTTCTACTTAGAACTAAATAATTATAGTTTTTTAGTGATTTATTTTTTATTTTAGGTCACAAAAAATAAAAACTTCTCTGTTTGTGAACATAGATGCACTTATAGAGAAAATTAAACATAAATTCATAATTAATTTCTATTTATGAATTTAGGTCCAATTTCCTCTATAGGTGCATCTATTTTCACTTTGAGAGGATCTCAACAACGCAGAGAGGGACGGGCTTATAAACAGGTGTGGCGCCCATTCGGTTGGCGAGGTGGGACTAAACTCTGGGCAAACCCTTTAGTCTCGGTTCGTGGCATGAACTGGGATTAAAGGGGAGCCTTTGGTCCCGGGTCATGCCACGAACCGGGACCAATGGTGGTGGGCCAGGAGCCAGACCCATTGGTCCCGGTTCATCCCACCAACCGGGACCAAAAGGTCCAGACGAACCGGGACCAATGGCCCACGTGGCCTGGCCGGCCCCCGGGCTCACGAACTGGGTCCAATGCCCCCATTGGTCCCGGTTCTAGACTAAACCGGGACTAATGGGCTGACCCGGCCTGGACCAAAGCCCTGTTTTCTACTAGTGCATCTTCATCCTATGCCTCCCACGGATTGATAAACCTTAGGTCATCCACTTGAGGGAAATTTGCTACTGTCCTACAAACCTCTGCACTTGGAAGCCCAACAACGTCTACAAGAAGAAGGTTGTTTAGTAGACATCAAGCTCTTTTCTGGTGCTGTTGCCGGGGAGGTTAGCGCTTGATGGTATATCTTTAGATCTTGCAATTGAATCTTCTAGTTTCTTGTTTTATCTCTAGTTTAGTCTATAAAGGAAAACTACAACAAAATGTAATTAAGGATAACTCATATGCTTCATCTTTTTAATGTCTTTCGTGAGAATAAGGATTCCGATAATTGTGCTTAAGTGCTAGAAGAAGAATGCTATAAAATGTTTGGCACTAAATCTTTGTATGATGAGCATGATTGTAATGTTGTTAGTATGAATTCCTTGAATATCCATGATGCTAATGATATGCAAAGCCACAAGCTTGGGGAAGCTATGTTTGATGAAGATGATATTTTTTGTCTCCCAAGTTTTATGAGCAAATTTATTATGATGATAGCATGGCTCCTATTTATGATCATTATATTGATGAAAGTGGGTTTGGAAGAGTGTCAACTTTAGGAAGTGATGATCCCACTATTTTGGAGGATGTTGAATCTTATTTTGATAATTATAAAAGTGGATTTGGAGACGTCATGACTTTATTTAGTAATGATTCCACTATTTCGGAAGAGGTTCCAATTGATTATGAGAACAAAGTTGCTATCTATGATAATTATTGTGATGACTTGTATGCTATTAAGAATAATGATAACCATGAAACTTGTCATCATGATTTTAGTTTTCAATTGGATTATGCCTCACATGGTAATTATTTTGTTGAGTTTGCTCCCACTTCCATTCATGAGAAGAAATTTTCTTATGTGGAGAGTAATAAAAAATTCTATGCTTGTGGCTCATGAAGAGAATGCTTTATGTGATGGTTATATTGTTGAATTCATTCATGATGCTACTGAAAATTGTTATGATGGAGGAACATATGCTTGTAGGAATTGCAATACTATCAAGTTTCCTCTCTATGTGCTTAAAGTTCTGAAGTTATGCTTGTTTTGCCTTCCTATGCTAGTTGATTATTGTTCCCATAAGTTGTTTTCTCACAACATCCCTATGCATAGGAAGTGAGTTAGACTTAAATGTGCTAGTCATATTCTTCATGATTCTCTCGTTATGTTACAATTCTTACCTTTTATGTGAGCATCATTGAAATCATCATGCCTAGCTAGGGGCGTTAAACGATAGCGCTTGTTGGGAGGCAACCCAATTTTATTTTTGTTCCTTGATTTTTGCTCCTGTTTGGTAATAAATAATTCTTCTAGCCTGTGTTTAGATGTGGTTTTATCTTTTAATTAGTGTTTGTGCCAAGTAGAACCTTTGGGAAGACTTGGGGAAAGTCTTTGCGATCTTGTTGTAAAAAATAGAAACTTTAGCGTTCACGAGATTTGCTGCCATTTTTTTATGGAGAGTGCTATTTAGTTAATTATTTTTAGGTGATTAATAGACAAATTACTCAGGTACACTAATTTATTTGAGAATTGTATTAGTTCCATAAGTATACTTTTGATACATATTACTATAGACTATTCTGTTTTTGATAGATTCTGTTTTCTATGTGTTGTTTGCTTATTTTGATGAATCTATGAGTAGTATAGGAGGGTATTGTAACATCCCCAGTGTCATGCTATAGTAATCCCCTATTAATGGTTCCAGGTCACCATGCTTACTAAGCTAATTATTACTTGATGAAAAATCAAAGTCAAATTCAAATTGAAATTCAAATTATGAGTGAGATTCAAAATTTCTCAAACATGAAAACTAAAATGTTCTTCATGTGCCACATAATCCATAACTAATATTGGTAGTGAACCAATTTTATTTTGCAAATGTCTAAGTGCCTTAAACCACTTTAAAACATTGGCTAAAACTATACATTTAAGGCCTTTTTAGTTTGTAAAAATTGCAAACTATTTCAAAAGCCTCCTAATCTTTTTGTGGCAATGCCCAGTAATTCTTTGAAATTGTTTTGGTCAGTGGCTTATTTTTGTAAAGTCAACTATGGCTAAATGAAAAGGCAAAAGGCTGCTGGCGAAAAATAAATTAAAAATGAAATTAGTTAAAAGTAAAAATATTAATTAATTAATTAACAAGTTAATTAACTTAATTAATGCTGCTTAATTACGTAGTTAATTGTTAGGTTAGCTTGACAGTCTACGACATGTGGGCCGTTTGACCGAGTTGACCAGTCAGCTTTGACTGGTCAAACTGCTGACTATACCTGCTGACTGGACCCACATGTCTGCCACAGGCACACTTCTATGTACACTTGTGGGTACGCATAGCCTTTTAGCTATTTATTTTCGAATTTATAATAATTTCAGAATATTGTTTAAATCTTTGAAAATCATATTAAATAAACCGTAGCTCGGATGGAAAAACTTTTTACATGAAAGTTGGTATCAGAGCCGACTGCCTGTAGGTAGACCCCTTTCCAACTCCTTGGCCGAAGTCGAATCTAGTCACTACAAAAACTTTTACTAACATGGTTGTGTGTCTTACGGGGCCACGTCGCCATATGGGTGGTATTAGGATATTTTACTCCTCGTCTATACTCTGGGACTCTGTTCTCTCTTCTATTCAGGGTTAAATGAATTTACTAACTACATTAGGTTCTCGTAACGACTTTCCCCAGAGAGCCCCTTCGTTCCGGATGGTTGCCTGTTTCACCAGAAGAATTCGAAGATACTCTCTGATCTACTCTCGACAAATTGTGTTCATTTCTTTTGCAATCCCTTAACACCGTTGGACCCTTATGGATAAACGTGTACCCTCGCCGTTCTTACTTCCATCCCTAGTCGTTCTTGTTGTTACAAGATACCCGAAAGTATTCTTCGACTTTCTAGAATCCTTTTTCCGTCTGCCTTGCAGCTCTTTACTGCCTGAATAAACCTATGAAAAATTCCTCATACTTATCGGAGATTCGTTCATCCCCAGTTGATATTATGTCTCACCAAATTTATTCGAATGCAATTCGATCTCCCAAGGATCCTCTGTAGCCTAGTGCCCCCGAAAGTCTTGACTGCCTGCATTATGGTTAAAACCATATGTCTAGAAATATTCATTAACATCCTTTGTCCTTGTCAGCCTGAGCCTATTGATTCTTTATTTTGCGATTGCTCGCAATCATCAGTCGAACCCTGAAATTTGACCTTCCTGCTCATACATCATTCTAGACATGAGTTGGACCTCGGCCAATCATGTTGTAATGATTGTCCACCTAGTTCCCTTCAACTTGAACGTCGAATTATTCAGCTATTTCTATAATCTATTGCCTTTGCATTCTTTCCCTCTTTTGATTGAGTACTAATACTCACATCAGATCCATTGAGGACCGCTGAATCCTTTGTCGGATTGTTATCCAGCAATGTATTTCATATTCAAAATCTCGTGCACTCTTCCCCTGATATATATTGCCTTCGGTAAATTGTATCCTCTGCTTATTGTCAACCATGCTCTGCTATTGAGCTGATGTTATATGTTCTGGAAGTTAGTGGTAGGTGTTCCTAAGATACCCCTACGGGTTGATCATATGCCTTCCCTAATCCGTGTGAACTCAAAAGAGATGTACGTCTTACTCTTCTGGTACTTCGCCAGATAAATCTTCTGCACTACAATTTCTTCGAGAACGAGGAGTGAATGAAAGGTTATGCATTGAAGAAGTGGGAGTCGACCTTGACCCTTTGTGTTCATGCCCATGGACCCGATGTAGAACTTATCATGGAAGCTGCTCGTAAAAATAATTATTTCTTTGGTACAAGCTCATCTTGTATCCATGAATTGATCCTTGGTATCGTGATTCCGACCATATTTCCTCCTTGATTCCCTTTACTGGATAAGTTAAAATACTTATCCTCTGCAAATCATTTCCCCCGTCCAACCTCTACTCCGATTTACCTTCTAGCATAACACCTAGTACTTGATACTGGGAAGCTTTACACCTCATCACATAATTCCTAGCCTGACCGACTATATTTTTATCATGTCAACTTTTTAACTAGGCTACCTGGTCCTTATGCCTGGAGCAACTTCCGACGATGAGCTAAGCTTACGTCGATCTTCTTCATCTTATCATTTCACCTCGAATAACAAGCTTGACTTTGAGCTTGTGTAGAATCCGTGGTTATCATAGCCTTTCACTTCATCCTCCCTTTTCTGCTCGAGGGCATCTTCATAGAGTCTCTCGACAAACTTTGTCTTGATCACCGTCACACTTTGGCTTCTTTAGAGATGTCAATTGAATTCATGTCTAGAAATACCATCTCTACCTCTCGATGATTTGTGTCAGCATCAACAACATTCTTGTCTTCCCCCCAACACAAACTTGATCATATTAATTTTGGGAATGCATCCTTTTTGACATGTCGATGGATTGTCGCTGAACCCGTCGGCCACACCCTCATCTTTTCCCTACTAAAATTGTATGAATTATTTTCTAAGTTGTTTCCGATGGATCCTTGGTGTATCCAAAGTCTGACCTTTGTTAGAAACCATGTCAATGCTATCTCGAAGCATGTCTATGGTGATCCGATCTCCAATAAGAACAATTGAAGCACGATACTAAATTTTCTTTGTCAATTATCCAAACACCGTTGTATGGGTAATGTCAGGAATTTTCTTCCCTGTCATGGATATTGTCGGTGTCAAAACCGGCGGATCTCGGGTAGGGGGTCCTGATCTGTGTGTCTAGGCCGGATGGTAGCAGGAGGCAAGGGACACGAAGTTTTACCCAGGTTTGGGCCCTCTTGATGGAGGTAAAACCCTATGTCCTACTTGATTAATATTGAAGATATGGGTGTTACAAGAGTAGATCTACCACGAGATCAGAGAGGCTAAACCCTAGAAGCTAGCCTATGGTATGATTGTATGTTGTGATTGTTGTCCTATGGACTAAAGCCCTCCGGTTTATATAGACAGCGGAGAGGGTTAGGTTTACACAAGGTCGGTTACAAAGGAAAAGATATCCATATATGTATTGCCTAGCTTGCCTTCCACGCCAAGTAGAGTCCCGTCCGGACACGAGATGAAGTCTTCAATCTTGTATCTTCATAGTCTAACAGTCCGACCAATGGAGATAGTCCGGTTGTCCAGAGACCTCCTAATCCAGGACTCCCTCAGTAGCCCCCGAACCAGGCTTCAATGACGATGAGTCCGGCGCGCAATTGTCTTCGGCATTGTAAGGCGGGTTCCTTCTCCAAATTCTGTGTACCTGTCGAAATAATGTCCGGTTCCTCGTGATGGTTTGTATTTCTTGGCTTCCACACCCAATAATGGCCACTTTCCACGTGTCGAGCGAATGTGAAGAGCCAGGGTGTTTTCACATTTACCCCCCTAGCTATGCAAATGAGCCGCCTATTTAAAAAGACGATGATTCAGATCCAAATCACATCATCCTCCCTTGCCGAGTCTTCATTAGAGCGTACCTGACAGAGATACATTCCACCATGGCTGGTCGACGCAGCTCCTCCTCTCACACCCCTAGCTCCAAGCCTGGATATTAGGAGAGATGTTCCATCCCGCATAGCAAATTAGTGATGCTTCAGTCCAAGGGATTTCTTCCCCCAGCGTACTTGGTCCCAGTTCGAGCCGGGCTTGCCACCTATAATGGCGGAGAGTAAGCGGAGAGCCGTCCCAATCCCTCCAAGGGAGAGCGAGTGTGCCTTGTCCCTTATCTGGTAAGAGGGTTCGGATTCCCAATCCATCCGTTTCTCCGAGGGCTTCTGGAGTTCTATGGCCTCCAGCTGCACAACCTCACGCCTGCTTCTCTGCTGCATATCACGGGATTCGTAGCCCTCTGCGAGTTATTTTTGGGCTGTGAGGCTCATTTCGCTCTGTGGAAGAAGCTGTTCTGTCTGGTGCCCCGTTCTAAGAAGGGGTCAATATATCAAGCGGGCGGAGCCGATGTGTGGCGTATCGCCGGGACCGGATACCTATCCAGGACCCCAAAGAAGACGTCCAAAGACTGGCCTTCAGAATGGTTTTATATAGAATATGTCCCCCTTCCGGACCCTATTCGGATCGGCCTTCTAGAGTTTGACAACGCCCCTTTGAAGAAGCGTCAGATCTAGCGTCCACGGAGCCCCCTGGAGGAAGACGACCGAGACATTCTTTATCTGATGAGCCGGATAAGCTCTTTAGCTCGATCCAGATTGACCATGATCGAGGTCATGGCTATATGCATTATGCGGGGGGTGCAGCCGCTCCAGTATAGAGGCCACCCCATGTGGGATTTCAACGGGGAGGATGACGCCACCCGCCACGGTCGCAAAGGGACGGGATCGGCCGCTGATCTAATAAAGATCTTGTCCACTTTGTACAAGGGAGAAGAGGAGGAATTCCTCCGTGTCGACCCGCAGGGCGGATTTTCCATGTACAATCCTCCGAGATGGGTAAGCAGAGATTTTTCTCGCCCATCCGTTTTGTATTCCTGTAGTTTAAGTATTCATTCTAGCGATTTCATCGCAGGAGCTGCGCCAGGCAGTAAAGGAGATAAACAGCCCTCCCCCACAGCCCGAGGACCCTGAACAGTTCCTTGACCTGGCCTCCCAGGAGGATCCGGACATATCTGTGGAGCTGATCGATGGGGTATTTTACCAAGGGAGTAATGACAATACCTAGGTGGCCATTATGGCCGATTACCCTGGGCTAGTTCCAGCCTCACAGGTGACTGAGACAGAAATCCCAGCACTTAAAAAGGGATCCGTCCTTGTGCTCTTTTTATTGCCGTATAACAGCCATGTTTTGCAGGGGAGGTCCTCGGGGCAAAAGGCCGAGCCCGTGGCAACTAGCCAATAAGGGGCCGCAAGGCCAGGCAGGCTGAAAAGATCCGCAGTCCGGATTGAGGCACCGGCGCAGCGGTATGGCACGCCGTTTTTATTACGAGACATAATTTATAGAGGCATACTAATGCCCATGCCTTCTTTTCAGGAAAAAGAGCGCTCGTCGGACTATACCCGGAGAGGCTACCAATCGCGCCTCCACAAGCCGGGCTCCAAGGCCAGACTCAGAGGTGGGAACGAGTACAAGGCGTGCACCGGGTGCTCCTCCGACAGAGGATACAGATAGACTATCCGCCAACCATTCCGAGGTGGAAAGTGCCATGAACCACAGGCATCGTCGGACTATTCTTCGTGATGCTTGTTTCTCCCCCGAGGCATTGGATGCCTTCAACTCGGGAGACGCGCACCTCCGTGCCGCTCAAGATGGTCTAGCCAGAGCCATGGAGCAGTATGTAAAAGACATACGGGTGAGAAAATTTGATGATTATATATATCAGTAGCCCCTGAGACTTGAAACAGTTAGGATAACTGATTTAAGGATCATCTGTTATGTAGGTTCTTACAGAAAAGAATACTCAACTGTCCCAGGAGCTGGAAGAGTGCAAAGCCCAACTTCAGGCCGCACTGTCCGCCGCGGGGGAGCCCAAAGAGACCCCCGCTGGTAACATATCCTTCAAATGATAAGTGTCATATTAGAGTGCGGCTTTATATGCAAATCTGACGAAAAAATTGCAGATGACGCTGGAGTGAATCTAGATAAGCAACAGCTGAAACGCCTGCTGAAGGCTGGTGAGAACGTGCTTACAAGGGTGAGGCAGGAGAAGAATGATCTCCAAGATGCCAACACCAAGCTGGGCGTGGAACTGAAAGATGTTCGTGCCCAACTGTCGGACTCTGTTAAGGAGAATCGACGGCTTCGGCGTGGCATAATTAGGAAGTGCTTGAACGAAATTAAAAAGAGTTCAGCAGGGAAGCTGACTGACAGAGTTATGTCTGTAGGTATGTTAACAGGTCGTCCTACCAAGGAGATGCCTAGTTCGACGGGTTATCTTCTTCCCGAGCTCGCACAGTTGCATGAACGAGTTTGGCAGGTGATGCGAGGCGTTGTCCAGGCCTTGTGGCCGTCCGTCTCCCTACCCGAAGGCCTTGGAGAGCTTGCAGAAAAGCTGAAGGGAGAACGGTGGCGCTTTCGATTATGGAAGATATCGGCCTGCCATCAGGGCGCTAGGGAAGCTTGGGCGATGGTGAAGACATGGTACACGAAGGCTGACCCGAACCACATGGCCGAAGTCGGACCTGTGGGGCCTGATGGCAAGGAGATCCCTGTAAATTTAGTATACGACCAAGTAGAATTGGCCGCAAAGTATTCCCAACAGGACTGTAGACTAGACAACCTATTGGATGGCATTGAAGAGGAATTCAACCAGTCAAACTGACTATGTAATTGTAAAGTGACATATATGATGCCTTCTAGCCGAATTGTAGATCGTTTGTCGTGGCGGACCTTTTCGCTTCAACCTCGGGACCCGACAGTCCGGAGTGTATCCGAATACCCTCTCGGTTATACAAGAACCGGGGCATGCGTGGAGACTAGGCGTATGGGTCATTAGTGCTCTATCAGACAAGTGCCCAACTAGTTATGTTATATTACATGGGTAGTAAGAAACATCTTCCAGAGAGAATAGTTCCGTTAAGGGTTCCTTTCCCTGGGTAGGCATGCCCTAAAGTCCATGTCCGGACTGTGACAAGAAGCATAGTAAAAACGTCTGGGGGCAGATATGGTTAATAAATAAAAGTCATCTTTTGTTCACCGACCGAATATTCTCTTAAGAATGCTAGCTTTCGGCTTCACCCAGTCTGAGGTACACGTCCGGCTGACCCGGCGGTAACAATCGTAGAGGTGCTTCCCTTATGCCCTAGCCGAATTAACGGGAACGTAGGGCATAAATACAAGAGCCAGGCAACCCAGCTTGGCCAAAACTTAAGTCATATCGATGCATATAATGGTGAAAAAAGGTACATACAGAAGTAACGCATGTGTTGGGCGTGATGCCCAGGTAAATAATTTAAGCTTCTGTGAAAGAAGCCCCCAGGTGTAGATAGTGCGGCTACCACCTTTGTAGTGTACAAGTGAGGCACAAGGTGATCCTTGAAGACCTAGAGGAATAAAAGAAAGAAAGGGAAACAAGACAGACGACGCATATGCAGAAAATGGACAAAGGGAAGGGACTAACATAAAGTCCAGTGCTAGGCATACAATCTTCGGAGCCTGGCTGCGTTCCATGGGTTCGGCTCGAGTCGACTAGTCGATGCATCCCGTAGTCAGAACGCTCCGCCGGTCAGAACTTGGTCGACGACGAAGGGACCTTCCCATTTGGGCTCTAGCTTGTTCTTTTTCTTATCCGGCAGCCAGAGAACTAGTTCGCCAATGTTATAAGTTTTGGCTCGCACTTCTCTGTTTTGGTATCTGCGGGCCTGTTGCTGGTAAAATGCGGAACGGGCTTTGGCTATGTCGCGCTCTTCCTCCAAGGTGTCCAGACTGTCCTGCCGATCGAGCTCGGCTTCTCTTTCTTCGTACATGCGCACTCGAGGTGAGTCATGAATTATGTCACAGGGCAGGACTGCCTCTGCGTCGTACACCATAAAAATGGAGTGTATCCGGTACTACAATTCGGCGTGGTCCGCAGCCCCCAGAGTACAGAGTCGAGGTCCTCTACCCAGTGCGTGTCAGACTCTGTTAAGGAGCGCACTAGTCTGGGTTTAATGCCGCTCATTATAAGACCATTTGCTCATTCAACTTGACCGTTGGTTTGTGGATGGTAGACTGAAGCATAATCGAGCTTGATGCCCATTTTGTTGCACCAGAGTTTTACCTCGTCGGCCGTGAAGTTCGTGCCGTTATTAGTGATGATGCTGTGGGGGACGCCGTAGCGATGTACAACCCCGGATATGAAATCTATCACCGGTCCGAATTCGGCTGTTTTAACCGGTTTGGCCTCTATCCATTTAGGCAGCGTTTTGGGACGTGCCGTAGTTGTGCCTCCCCCTCCCCATCTCTGCCCATGGTATTTTTAATGCGTAATGATGTACGCGCGGCACGAACAACGTCATTGGGCTAGGATTGGGGTGGCCATCGTATTGCTACGTGAGCTCAGATCGCGCCAGGCGGTCTATTTGCCGATTGCCCCGAGCGCGCTTGAAGGTGTCCGGGCTTTGAAACGCCGAGCTGGTGCGAGGGCCGCGGTGTGCTCCTCTGTTCGGAGAGAGCGCTGTGTGTTTCCATTGACTATAATAAATCCGCGAGGTCCTGGCATCTTGAGCTTGAGGTATGCATAATGTGGTACCGCATTGAATCTAGCGAATGCGGTTCGGCCGAGTAGTGTGTGATAACCACTGCGGAACGGGACTATATCGATGATTAACTCTTCGCTTCGGAAGTTATCCGGGGATCCGAAGACCACTTCCAGTGTACTTGAGCCTGTGAAGTGAGCCTCTACGCCTGGAATGACGCCTTTAAAGGTCGTCTTTGTGGGTTTGATCCTTGAGGGGTCTATACCCATTTTGCGCACTGTGTCCTGATAAAGCAGGTTCAGGCTGCTGCCGCCGTCCATGAGGACTCGAGTGAGGTGAAATCCGTCGATGATTGGGTCTAGGACTAGTGCGGCGAATCCGCCGTGACGGATACTAGTGGGGTGGTCCCTGCGATCGAAGGTGATCGGACAGGAGGACCAAGGGTTGAACTTCGGGGCGACTAGCTCCAGCGCATATACGTCCCTGAGCGCACGCTTCCGCTCCCTCTTGGGAATGTGGGTTGCGTATATCATGTTCACCATCCATACTTGCGGGGGAAACCTCTTCTGTCCTTCGGTGTGTGGCTGCCGGGGTTCTTCTTCATCATCGATGTGCGGTCCTTTATCCTTGTTTTCGGCGGTTAACTTGCCGGCCTACTTGAATACCCAACAATCCCTGTTGGTGTGATTGGCTGGCTTGTCTGGGATGTCGTGTATTTGACACGAGCGATCGAGTATATGGTCCAAGCTGGACGGACCGACGTACTTTGTTTGAATGGCGTTTTCTGCTGACCAGTTTTAGATCCTTTGAATCCGGCATTGACTGCCGTACCCTCAGTACTTTCGCTGTTAATGCGGCTCTTATGCTTGTTGCGACGTGACATGCTGTTGCCGTCCTTGGTATCTGAGGTACCATGGTTCTTTGATATGTTGTTACTGCGAGCCAACCAGCTGTCTTCTCCCGCACAAAAGCGGGTCATGAGCGTCGTGAGGGCTGCCATAGATTTCGGCTTTTCCTGACCAAGGTGCCGGGCTAGCCACTCGTCTCGGATGTTGTGCTTGAAAGCCGCTAAGGCCTCCGCATCCGGACAGTCGATGATTTAGTTTTTCTTTGTAAGGAACCGAGTCCAGAATTGCCTGGCCGACTCTTCTGGCTGCTGAATTATGTGGCTCAAGTCATCGGCGTCTGGTGGTCGCACATAAGTGCCCTGAAAGTTTTCGAGGAATGCGGCTTCCAGATCTTCCCCAGCTAATGGAGTCCGCTAGCAAGCTGTTAAGCCAATGCCATGCTGGTCCTTTGAGTTTTAGTGGGAGGTACTTGATGGCATGTAAGTCATCACCGCAGGCCATGTGGATGTGGAGGAGGAAGTCCTCAATCCATATCGCGAGATCTGTTGTGCCGTCATATGATTCAATGTTTACAAGTTTGAAACCTTCTGGGAATTGATGTTCCATTACTTAGTCTGTGAAGCATAAGGGGTGTGCGGCGCCTCTGTATTGGGCTATATCGCGACGCAGCTCGTATGGGTCCTACCCGCTGTGTTCAGCCCGGCCGGATTTTCTTTTACTGTATCCGGCGTGACGTTTACCGTCTCATAAAGTGGTGCACCCTCGTGATCTGTAGATCGATCTTGAGTGCTTTGCTTTGTCCTCCAATATGTCTCGCAGGTCTGACGTATCTCCCCATGCCTTTTTATCTGGATGGCATTGGGGTGGGGGCTGAGCTTTCGGCGGGAATGCCTCTCTATCGCGGCCACGAGGTGGCCGGTCAACCGTATCATATGCTTCTTCCTCCATTCGGGGTAGTAACCTGCGCCTTGGGTAACTCTTGGAGGGACACTCGAGTTTATATTCCTCGGCTACGAGGACTTCAGTCCATTTGTCAGCTAGCAGATCTTGATCAGCTTGAAGCTGCTGCTGCTTTTTCTTCAGGCTATTTGCCGTGGCCATAAGCCTGCGCTTGAAGCGCTCTTGTTCGACGGGATCCTCTGGTACGACGAATTCATCGTCGTCGAGGCTTGCCTCGTCTTTGGAGGGGGCATGTAATTGTCATCCTCCTCCTCTCTGCCAACCGCTCTCTCAGGAGAGCTGGCACCTTCATCCTCCCAATCTAACTCTTGCTGGAGGGGGTTTTCGTTGTCTTTGGCGCTATCCGGAGTGTTATTATCTCCTGCACCGGTATCACCACTTTTGCTTTGCCGGGACTTAGAGCGGCGCCGGTGACGTTGGCGCTTGGGTTGCTTCTTGGAGGGGTTATCCTCCGCTATCTCGTCGCCATTGCCTTCATTGGGTGTATCCACCATGTATATGTCATACGACGAGGTGGCTTTCCAGTGCCATATAGGTGCTGGTTCATGTTCGTCTCCTACATCGTCGTCCATACCGTCGATGTCTTCGGAGTCGAAGTCGAGCATGTCGGTTAAATCATCGACAGTCGCTACAAAGTGGGTGGTGGGTGGGCGTCGAATTTCCTCGTCGTCCGCATCCCAGTCCTGTTGGCCATAATCCGGCCAGGGCTCTCCTGACAAAGAGAGAGACCTTAGTGAAGTCAGAATGTCGCCGAAGGGCAAGTGCTGAAAGATATCCACGGTGGTGAATTCCATGATCGGCGCCCACTCGGATTCGATTTGTAGGGGCGCGGATGGTTCGGGGTCCGGAAGAGAGTCCGGCACCTTTGAGTCACGGGTTGCGCAGAGGATTATGCTGGTGTTTGGCTCGATCTCCGTCGAGACTGCAGCCCCTGAGGCGGTCTCTAGCCACCCGTCCTCGATTGGCGCAGTTGGCTCTGAGCTAAGGGTCGGAGCTGGTGTGGGCGCGGCCTCTGGAGTACCGTCTGGTGGCAGAGCTAGGTCATGCCCATCGAGACAGTGCGGCGCGCCCGGCTGTGGCTCGAATCCGTCGAAGATCAAGTTTCCGCGGATGTCGGCCGTGTAGTTCAAACTTCCAAATCAGACCTGATGGCCAGGGGCATAGCTTTCAATCTGCTCCAGATGGCCAAGCGAATTAGCCTACAGTGCAAAGCCGCCAAATATGAATATCTGTCCGGGGAGAAAAGTCTTACCCTGGACCGCATCGCTACCGATGATAGTAGGAGCCATCAAGCCTAACGGCGACGGCACAGAGGAACTCTCATTGAAAGCACCAATGTCGGTGTCAAAACCGGCGGATCTTGGGTAGGGGGTCCCGAACTCTGCGTCTAGGCCGGATGGTAACAGGAGGCAAGGGACATGAAGTTTTACCCAGGTTCGGGCCCTCTTGATGGAGGTAAAACCCTACGTCCTGCTTGATTAATATTGAAGATATGGGTGTTCTAAGAGTAGATCTACCACGAGATTAGAGAGGCTAAACCCTAGAAGCTAGCCTATGGTATGATTGTATGTTGTGATTGTTGTCCTACGGACTAAAGCCCTTCAGTTTATATAGACACCGGAGAGGGTTAGGGTTACACAAGATCGGTTACGAAGGAGAAGATATCCATATACGTATCACCTAGCTTGCCTTCCACGCCAAGTAGAGTCCCGTCCGGACACAAGACGAAGTCTTCAATCTTGTATCTTCGTAGTCTAACAGTCCGACCAATGGAGATAGTCCGGCTGTCCGGAGACCCCCTAATCCAGGACTCCCTCAGATATCATGCTCTGCTTGTCCTTGGGAAGGATATATCCCTGAAATATGTGTTTAAACACATTTTTCCTTTCCATTGTTCTGCTTAACCTGATGATCACATTTTCCTTTCCATTGGGTTGTTTGACCTTTCTGGTGATCTATATGATATAAGCAGAAATATTTCCCTGCTTATGTAAACACCTCGGTGTACAAACTGTCAGTAAGACCCTGTTACTATTGTGGACGACTTTCCGGTAACCACCGATGGACGAGAACTTTGCCTATTCGTCCGCCTTGTTCAACAAGAAGGAAAATGGCTCTCTTCGTCCCTCGCCCTTGGTACCAGCGTTGTTGCCAACATAACTGACAGGCTATACTCTGACCTGCCTTGCTACCATGATCATGCAAATTGATTAGTGCCTTCCTCCTGTTAACCCACATGGTGCGCCCATAACCCACGGCTCCACAGGATCGGAACCTGACTCTTCTGTATATCTTTGATTTCGAAATATTCTTGCAATTGGCCTCGTATCATGTCACGAGCCACCACCCGAGAGATGATCTATTCCCGATGCTCTGAACCCCCTTCTCACACTCTGTTCAGGTATCAATCGTTTGTCCATTCACTTGAAACTTCCTATTGTACCTTCATATTTTGCTCTCGATGTTTTCTTAAGTTTCAACTTGAGAGACACTTCTGCCACATTCCCAGAATTGTTCACCAAATAATTAACCCTATAAGGGTCAGTTCTCCCGAAGTTACTCTTTACTTCACTACTTAAATCTCGGGACGAGATTTCTTGTAGCGGAGGAGATTTGTAACATCCCCAGTGTCGTGCTACAGTAATCCCCTATTAATGGTTCCAGGTCACCATGCTTACTGAGCTAATTATTACTTGATGAAAAATCAAAGTCAAATTCAAATTATGAGTGAGATTCAAAATTTCTCAAACATGAAAACTAAAATGTTCTTCATGTGCCACATAATCCATAACTAATATTGGTAGTGAACCAACATTTTTTTGCAAATGTCTAAGTGCCCTAAACCACTTTAAAACTGTGGCTAAAACTATAAATTTAATGCCTTTTTAGTTTGTAAAAAATGCAAACTATTTCAAAAGCCTCCTAATCTTTTTGTGGCAGTGCCCAGTAATTCTTCGAAATTGTTTTGGTCAGTGGCTTATTTTGTAAAGTCAACTGTGGCTAAATGAAAAGGCAAAAGGCTGCTGGCGAAAAATAAAATAAAAATAAAATTAGTTAAAAGTAAAAATATTTATTAATTTAATTAATTAACAAGTTAATAAACTTAATTAACCCTTCTTAGTTACGTAGTTAATTGTTAGGTTAGCTTGACAGTCTATGACATGTTGGCCATTTGACCGAGTTGACCAGTCAGCTTTGACTGGTCAAACTGCTGACTATACCTGCTGACTGGACCCCCCCCCCCGACCCACATGTCTGCCACAGGTACACTTCTGTGTACACTTGTGGGTACGCATATCCTTTTAGCTATTTATTTTCGAATTAATAATAATTTCAGAATATTGTTCAAATCTTTGAAAATCATATTAAATAAACCGTACCTCGGATGGAAAAACTTTGTACATGAAAGTTGCTCAGAACGATGAGACGAATCCAGATACGCAGCCCGTTCGTCCGCCACGCATCCCTAGCATAGCGAACACGCAACTTTCCTCCTCCGTTCATTTGTCCAAAAACACGAAACACCGGGGATACTTTCCCGGATGTTTCCCCCCTTCGCCGATATCACCTCCTACCGCGTTAGGTCACACCCGTCACGTCTTATTGCCATGTTATGCTTTTTGGTTCTATGTTTGCTTTATATTTATTATTTCTTCCCCCTCTTCTCTCCGGTAGATCCCGAGACCGATGCTGCCCTTGTGATTGACTATGTCGACGACGACCCCCTCCTTGCCAGAGCAACCAGGCAAGCAAACCCCCCTTGAGCAATCCGATATCGCCCATTTCTTTCCCTCCCATGCTTGCATTAGAACTTCTACTGCTTTTTGTATGATCCTACTCTGATGCATAGCCTGTTTTTATTACCTAGTTTCATACCTTACCTGCTTATCCTAAACTGCTTAGTATAGGTTGGTTAGAGATCCATCAGTGACCCCCACCTTGTCCCAGTTGCCCCACTTTATGTTTTATTACTCGATCAACGTGATCGACGTCCATGCCCCGACACCGCACATCACTTTCCCCTTTTGTTGCTCGACTCTGCAGAGTTACCATCGAGGCCGAGGGTAGAACCTCATACATCACTCCTGATGAGATCTCTATAGTGTAGCTATCCGGTCATGGTCATCGAGGGTGATTTCCTCCTTAACCCCTTCCGTTACGGCTCTGTCATGCAACCTCTCAAGTGTGAACCTCGAGGGTGGATCCTCTTACGTTCACCTTGATGATAACATCGAGTGGAATTCACCAGGGGTGATTCCTCGGGTTTTCCCCTTGGTGTTAGACACACAGTTACTATGGTTACTATGACTTTGCACTGAGCCATGTTACTAAGACGGGTCGACCCTGAGGGGTACCCGCGTGATACTTACGAGGCGTGGCCGGGCATTCTTAGCCCTTGCCGCAAGTACTTGAGACGGGGCGACAGGGTCACATCGATCATGAGTCTCTGCTCATTACCGCGCGTTCCTAATCCACTACGATTTGGATATTTGATCCGAGGGGCCTCTGGCCTAATAGCACTAACCATCACGTGGGCATAGTATGGGCGTTCTCGTCGTATACATCAGCTGAAGCTTAATAGACGTCAGCAACTGAGCGGCGCGCGCCGGGTTGGACTGGTAAGCACCTACCTTGTTGAAGGAGGTAGCTATGTCTTTCACCGGCCGCCCACGCAACGTGCAGGAGTTCCCGGGGAGATGGCCCATGACCCCTGGGGGCATAGGTTTAGTCCGACGTGCTGGCCTCTCTATTAAGCCTAGGTCCGGTTGCGGCGTATTGTTTGACCGATGCCGGGCATGACCCAAGAAAGTGTGTCCGGCCGGAGTTAATCGAGCGTGGTGGGTAAATTGGTGCACCCCTGCAGGGAAGAAAACATCTATCGATAGCCTGTCCTACGGTAACGGACACTTGGAGTTGTATCCCGATCGATACAACTAGAACTGGATACTTGTGATGAGACTAGATGTTGATGAGTAATGGATTGTGATTATAACTGGATAGTATGGCTCTGGGATTGCTTTCTTGCAGGGAGTCGAGAAAGGATCTCTGGCCGAGGTTGATAACACTTCTACTACTTTACTTTATGCTACTCTACTCCCTCCTGTTGCTGCAAGATGGTGGTTTCCAGAAGATGCTAGTCTTCGATAGGCTAGGCTGTCCCCTTCCCTTCTGGCATTCTACAGTTTAGTCCACAGATATAACCCTTTCCTTTGATACAGATGCATACTTAGTTTAGATCTGATGTAAGTCTTGCTAGTACTTTGGATGAGTACTCACGGTTGCTTTGCTACTTCTTTTTCACCCATACCCGATTGTTGCGACCAGATGACGGATCCCAGGAGCCAGACGACACCACTGATGACTACTACTACCCCGAGGGTGCCTACTACTACGTGACGACCACTGACGACTTGGAGTATTTAGGAGGCTCCCAGGCAGGAGGCCTTGCCTTTTTGATCCTTGCTACTTTTGTGCTAGCCTTCTTAAGGCATACTGGTCTAACTTATGTCTGTACTCAGATATTGTTGCTTCCGCTGACTCTTGTGTATTCGAGCTTAGGTATTCGATCCCTCGAGGCCCCTTGCTTATAATATAAAGCTTGTATTATTTTAATTTGTGTCTAGAGTTGTGTTGTGATATCTTCCCGTGAGTCCTTGATCTTGATCATACACATTTGCATGTATGATTAGTGTATGCTCAAACCGGGGGTGTCACGGTATCTGAGGGTATGAACCATAGAGAAGTTGGAATACAGTAGATATTACACCAATATAAATAAAGAATGAGTTCACAACAGTACACAAGTGGTGATTTATTTTCTTATACTAACGGAGCTTACGAGTTTTCTATTGTGAAGTTTTCAAGTTTTGGGTAAAGATTCGATGGACTATGGAATAAGGAGTGGCAAGAGCCTAAGCTTGGGGATGCCCAAGGCACACCAAGGTAATATTCAAGGACAACCAAGAGCCTAAGCTTGGGGATGCCCCGGATGGCATCCCCTCTTTCGTCTTCATTCATCGATAACTTTACTTGGAGCTATATTTTTATTCACCACATAATATGTGTTTTGCTTGGAGCATCATTTTATTTTATTTTGTTTTGCTTGCTGTTTGAATAAAATACCAAGATCTGAAATTATTAAATGTTAGAGAGTCTTCACATAATGGCATAATTATTCGACTACTCATTGATCTCCACTTATATCTTTTGGAGTAGTTTGTCATTTTCTCTAGTGCTTCACTTATATCTTTTTAGAGCACGGCGGTGGTTTTATTTTGAAGAAATTGTTGAACTCTCATGCTTCACTTATATTATTTTGAGAGTCTTTTAGAACAGCATGGTAGTTTTGGTTATGAATATAGTCGTAATATGGTAGGCATCCAAGAGGGGTATAATAAAAACTTTCATATAAAGTGCATTGAATACTATGAGAAGTTTGATACTTGATGATTGTTTTGAGATATGAAGATGGTGATATTAGAGTCATGCTAGTTGAGTAGTTGTGAATTTGAGAGATACTTGTGTTAAAGTTTGTGATTCCCGTAGCATGCACGTATGGTGAACCGTTATGTGATGAAGTCGGAGCATGATTTATTTATTGATTGTCTTCCTTATGAGTGGCGGTCGGGGACGAGCGATGGTCTTTTCCTACCAATCTATCCCCCTAGGAGCATGCGCGTAGTACTTTCTTTCGATAACTAATATATTTTTGCAATAAGTATGTGAGTTCTTTATGACTAATGTTGAGTCCATAGATTATATGCACTCTAACCCTTCCACCATTGCTAGCCTCTCTAGTATCGCCCAACTCTCGCCGATACCATAAACCCACCTCATACCTTCCTCAAAACAGCCACCATACCTACCTATTATGGCATTTCCATAGCCATTCCAAGATATATTTCCATGCAACTTTCCACCGTTCTGTTATTATGACACGCTTCATCATTGTCATATTGCGTTGCATGATCATGTAGTTGACATCGTATTTGTGGCAAAGCCACCGTTCATAATTCTTTCATACATGTCACTCATGAGTCATTGCACATACCGGTACACCACCGGAGGCATTCATATAGAGTCATATTTTGTTTTAAGTATCGAGTTGTAATTCTTGAGTTGTAAGTAAATAAGTGTGATGATCATCATTATAAGAGCATTGTCCCATGTGAGGAAAGGATGATGGAGACTATGATTCCCCCACAAGTCAGGATGAGACTCCGGACGAAAAATAAAAAAAGGGAAAAAAGAGGCCATAAAAAAGAGAAAAGGCCCAAATAAAAAAATGAGAGAAAAAGAGAGAAGGGACAATGCTACTATCCTTTTACCACACTTGTGCTTCAAAGTAGCACCATGATCTTCATGATATAGAGTCTCCTATGTTGTCACTTTCATATACTAGTAGGAATTTTTCATTATAGAACTTGGCTTGTATATTCCAATGATGGGCTTCCTCAAAATGCCCTAGGTCTTCGTGAGCAAGCGAGTTGGATGCACACCCACTAGTTTCTTTTGTTGAGCTTTCATACACTTATAGCTCTAGTGCATCCGTTGCATGGCAATCCCTACTCACTCACATTGATATCTATTGATGGGCATCTCCATGGCCCGTTGATACGCCTAGTTGATGTGAGACTATCTTCTCCCTTTTTTCCCTCACCACAACCACCATTCTATTCCACATATAGTGATATATCCATGGCTCACGCTCATGTATTGCGTGAAGATTGAAAAGGTTTGAGAACATCAAAAGTATGAAACAATTGCTTGGCTTGTCATCGGCGTTGTGCATGATTTAAATATTTTCTGTGATGAAGATAGAGCATAGCCACACTATATGATTTTGCAGGGATATCTTTCTTTGGCCATGTTATTTTGAGAAGACATGATTACTTTGTTAGTATGCTTGAAGTATTATTATTTTTATGTTAATATTAAACTTTTGTGTTGAATCTTATGGATCTGAACATTCAGGCCACAATAAAGAAGATTACATTGATAAATATTCTAGAAAGCATTCCACATAAAAAATTCTGTTTTTATCATTTACCTACTCGAGGACGAGCAGGAATTAAACTTGGGGATGCTGATACGTCTCCAACATATCTATAATTTTTATTGTTCCATGCTATTATATTATCTGTTTTGGATGTTATTGGGCTTATTTTACACTTTTATATTATTTTTGGGACTAACCTATTAACCGGAGGCCCAGCCCAAATTGTTGTTTTCTTGCCTATTTTAGGGTTTCGATGAAAAGGAATATCAAACGGAGTCCAAACGAAATGAAACCTTCGGGAACGTGATTTTCTCAACGGAAGCAATCCAGGAGACTCGGAGTATACGTCAGGCAAGCAACGAGGCAACCACGAGGCAGGGGGTGTGCCCACAACCTGGGCACGCCCTCCACCCTCGTGGGCCCCCCGTTGCTCCACCGACATACTTCTTCCTCCTATATATATCCATATACCCCCAAACATCGAGGAGCAGAATAGATCGGGAGTTCCGCCGCCTGAAGCCTCCGTAGCCACCGAAAACCAATCTAGACCCGTTTCGGCACCCTGCCGGAGGGGGGGGGGATCCCTCTCCGATGGTCATCTTCATCATCCCGGTGCTCTCCATGACGAGGAGGGAGTAGTTCTCCCTCGGGGCTGAGGGTATGTACCAGTAGCTATGTGTTTGATCTCTCTCTATCGTGTTCTTGAGGTGGTACGATCTTGATGTATCGCGAGCATTGCTATTATAGTTGGATCTTATGATGTTTCTCCCCCTCTACTCTCTTTTGATGAATTGAGTTTTCCCTTTGAAGTTATCTTATCGGATTGAGTCTTTAAAGATTTGAGAACACTTGATGTATGTCTTGCACGTGCTTATCTGTGGTGACAATGGGATATCACGTGATCCACTTGATGTATGTTTTGGTGATCAACTTGCGAGTTCCGTGACCTCGCGAACCTATGCATAGGGGTTGGCACACGTTTTTGTCTTGACTCTCCGGTAGAAACTTTGGGGCACTCTTTGAATTTCTTTGTGTTGGTTGAATAGATGAATCTGAGATTGTGTGATGCATATTGTATAATCATACCCACGGATACTTGAGGTGACATTGGAGTATCTAGGTAACATTAGGGTTTTGGTTGATTTGCGTCTTAAGGTGTTATTCTAGTACGACCTCTATGATATATTGAACAGAAAGAATAGCTTCGTGTTATTTTACTACGGACTCTTGAATAGATTGATCAGAAAGGATAACTTTGAGGTGGTTTCGTACCCTACCATAATCTCTTTGTTTGTCTCTGCTATTAGTGACTTTGGAGTGACTCTTTGGTGCATGTTGAGGGATAGTTATATGATACAATTATGTTATTATTGTTGAGAGGACTTGCACTAGTGAAAGTATGAACCCTAGGCCTTGTTTCCTAGCATTGCAATACCGTTTGTGCTCACTTTTATCATTAGTTACCTTGCTGTTTTTATATTTTCAGACTACAAAACCTTTATCTACTATCCATATTGCACTTCTATCACCATCTCTTCGCCGAACTAGTGCACCTATACAATTTACCATTGTATTGGGTGTGTTGGGGACACAAGAGACTCTTTCTTATTTGGTTGCAGGGTTGTTTGAGGGAGACCATCTTCATCCTATGCCTCCCACGGATTGATAAACCTTAGGTCATCCACTTGAGGGAAATTTGCTACTGCCCTACAAACCTCTGCACTTGGAGGCCCAACAACGTCTACAAGAAGGAGGTTGTGTAGTAGACATCAAGTCATAGACGGAGAGGAGTGGGAAACTTGATTGGTTCGGGTGCGGGGTGGGACTACAGTCTGCAGAGAATAACAGGAGGTGCAGAGTAGAGGTATGGCCTGGCCGTTGGTGGGGTAGCGTTTTGCTGAGGCGCGCAAAATAACGCCACTGGACGCTGGAGGCTGGAGCAGGCTCTCTCGGCAGAGCTGGGGGAAGAAGACGAGAGATTGAAGAAGAATGCCGGCCATTGGATGTTAATCCAACGCCTTGTTAGGCTTCGACCTACTGGCCCACATGTCAGCCAGTCCATTTGTTTTTTAGTCAATTTGGTGGGCTGCGTGAAACAATGATGTAGCATATATGCAACCCGTTTATATATATGGTAGAATTTAAAGCCCATTTGCATTTTTCTTGAAATTTGCAAACTTGCTGGGTTGGGTGAAAATATCATGTTGGGCGGCATGAAGAAATTTTATAAAAACATAAACACATGATTGCACGTCTATTACTGCATTGTTCAGTAAAATCTTTGCAAGCTTATGTATGCAATCACTAGGAGTTAACTTGCCAAGTTATATATAAACAATTATTATTATTATTTTGTAAGAACTTTCAACTTATGAAATAAAATATCATTTTAGTTTGATGAGTTAATAGGATGTGGGGTATTATTATTTTTTAGGCTAGACGTGGGACAGTTGAGTTGGGAAAAGTATTGGGAGAAAACTCAGTTTACATCGAAAAATAAAGTGGGAGAAAATTCAGATATAGGATTAATGAAAACGAAAAATAAAGGAAGTGGGAAGGTCTATAAAATGGTTGGACGAATGACGGGTTTAATGGAACCTTATGTTGTTTCTATTATATATATGTAATAAAATAAGATATAAATATAGGTTCAATTTTGCATTCTTATAGAAAACATAGGTTTATAGAAAAATAGAACTGAGTTGTGTGTCGTCTTGAAAAAACAAACATAACTTGGGCTCCTGATGCTATAGACAAGCTAGGTTGGGAGGCCCAGAGGCCGCTTGATACCTGCTAGATCCAAAAAATGTTAAAACATGCCATGGGCTGCCCATGTTAAACAACAAAACCAAGGCCATGGACCTGGTGGGCCCAGGACTGCCAGCCTCTCGATGAACAGTTGTCTCCCGATTCCTCTTGTTTTGCTGACCATGTTGGGAACGGCAGACGGCGGCGCCGCGGCGAGAGCACCAAGGCGGATGACGACGTCGAGACCTCGGACCGAACGAACCGGAGAGGGGGAAGACGCAGGCGGAGGGGAGTATGAGGGTTGACTTGTTTAGGTGCAAGGTGGGCCGGTGGAGCCGCCGTCAGAAAATGTGCGGGAGTATAGGGATGGCCAGCCGCTGTATAGGAAGATGATGAAAGATTGAACAAAATAAAGAACTACAAATGGATAGGTGGTTGGTCCCATATGTCTTTGTACGATACCTGCTGGGTCAACCTGAGAAGGGGAATATGTTGGCAGGAAGGAGATTCAAAGCACGACAACCAAGTGAACTAGTTTTTTTAAATGAACAAGTGAACTAGTTACATACATCAGCAAATAGACACTAAAAAAGCAAACATGTTAATGTGTTCTTAAAAGAAATATTTCGGACAAAATAGATAATTACGACACATAGGCTAATGCATGAAGCACTCAGATGATAAAGGTGCTTATAAACAGATAAAATACAACATCTAGACCTTCCTGACACGCTTGATCATGACGTTGCGGCTGTCCGTGTACTCGTCGGTTACGGGAAGCAGACATGCCCTCATGTCCAAGATCCGCCTGTACATGTCGTAGCATGTGTATGGGTCCTTGGCCGCGTAGGTTCTGCAGGCTAGATTCAGAGGTACCTCCCACGTGTTCAGGTCCTTGGTATTGTTGTCTTCTTTCATGTTGGCGTATCAGGGGTCGATGATGGTCTCAGCGAGGTCAACAACGGAGTCCTTCTCCTGCCCATTGCCGATGATCTTGTATTGCTTTTGGATGTCGACAAGCTTGTTGGACCAGATGGCCGAATCATCGCGTTCTTCCTTCTCTCCACCATAGCGAAGGTGCAGTCGGCGCTGCCGATGAAACGGACAAATGCTCCGGAACCTCTGATGGCCCTACAGCAGTGGTAGACGAGAACCTCATCCCACACAGATACCTAGGCGACGGCGATCCACTGGTCCCTGTCAGGATTCGAATGGATGGGCACAAGGTCTAAGTCCTGCGACCTTGTGCTTTCTCGTCCTATAGGTACTGCTTGAACTTGGCGAGGCAGAGCTTCATCGAGTTTGGATCGTTGGTGTACATCACATTCAACTTGGTGCAACCATAGGAATGAACGACAAATTCAAAGGGGGACTCGTTGCCGAAGTCCATATCTAGCAGGCTCACCCCTCGTATCACCATTGGAGTCCCTTCAAGTGAACGAGTGGGTAGGCGGCGGTAGCAGTTTGTTTTTCAACTCTCGGGGAACTGGATTCAACAGTAAACTGAGTGTGTACAGGCGACAATAGTTACTACCCATCACTTGCATGTTGCACGCCTGGCAGAAGATGCACCCTCGGCGCATTCAAATGCCTCCATTAAGAAACATACTCCGGCCACACGTCGGTTCACGAGCGGGTCTGTATTGACACTTTCACACAGATAATACTACCAAGTTTGAACTGTTGTTATGGTTGTTGTCCTTTGCATCATCATGCAATGTTTCCCAGCTTTCAAGATTCAGAACCAACAAATAAGATCCAAATAATAAGTACAACAAAGATGCCTACACATCTCATTGATTCCCAGCTTGCAAAATTCATAACCAACAAATAAGATTCGAATCATAAGTACAACAAATATTCCTACACATCTCATTGATTCCCAGCTTGCAAGATTCAGAACCAACCCATTAGAGCCTTTTGATAAAGTGAATATCGGGATTAAATCCATCTTGGCTAGCCGTGTCATACAACCGAAGAACTTGGCGAATTCTCTTGACCATCACAACATCTGTAGTTGAGTATTACTGCTTGCACAACACAAATAAGAAGAGCCTGATTACTATAATTGTGGCACTCCTTGAACTCAACATGCAGCTCCACTCGGATGAGGCCTACCTGGACTTCCATGATTCAATTCATGCGCCTTTTTCTGCAGTTCACCTGAAATGAAGCAAAGATTGCATCATTCAGCTAGCAAGAAGTACTTGCTCTTGTGAGCTGGCAGGTTCTTTAGTAGTTGCACTAAAATTGAGGAATATTAAGGTTAGCTGTCCTCCTCATGTAAGGCACAACTATGATTTGCTAATCCTTTTATGCAGTTCCACTAAAATAAAGTGCCATTGTGGTGACAACGACGACCCATCTTTGAAAGGCTAATAAAATGTTGCATGAGATTACCAGCAGAATTTGACGGAGATTTTGGAAACTCCAATCACCATTTTGTGCAGTTCCACCAAAATTGAGAGATGTTGCCCATGTGACATTTTAGTTGAACTGCACAAGACACTCATTCCAAAAAAGAGTGTTTTGTGCAGTTCACCAAAAGGTCACAATAGCAACAAGGTGAAATGGATATCCCTATCTGCACAAAAAGATAGAAAGTAAACAGTTCCTGGTCTATAAGAATATACAAAACATACACAAAATGAAAAGAAGCATCTTAATTATGTTCATGGAAATCACGCAAGGACAGTAGAAATTTTAAAACGTCAACAATGCTTCATGTTACCGGAAGCATTATGATCAACAATGACATTCGTCAAATATGGGATTACTTTAATGGTGGCATTGCTTGTTTACCAGATACAGTAAATCAACAGCAGCTAAAGAGTTGGTTTAATGGCATGGGACCGTGGGGACACCAGGACACTCAGCAGTGTAAATGAGCAACTTACTCATCATACTGGGGAAAACAGTAGGAGTACCATTTGTAACATAGTTTAATTGCATCATATCACTGGAGGCATTAGATTAACAATAACACTGGTTACACATGTCCCTAAGGTAACAGTGTGATTGCTTCATTTTACATGCGCCCTTACATTAACAAAAGCAAAAGGTTGGTATAAGGACATGCGACAGTGGACACATCAGCACAATGTACCTACAAGGAGGCATGAAGTGGTGATGCCGAGTTTGTTCATGCTCTGCGAGGGCAGCAAATCTAATCCTGGAGACCTTTTACTATGTGATTGAAACAAATCTAATCCTGGAGACCTTTTACTATGCGAGGGCAGCAAATCTAATCCTGGAGACCTTTTACTTTGTGAGGGAAGAAAATCTAATCCTGGAGACCTTTTACTATGTGAGGACAGCAAATCTAATCCTGGAGACCTTTTACTATGTGAGGACAGCTAATCTAATCCTGTAGACCTTTTACAACGTGAGGGCAGCAATTCTAATCCTGGAGACCTTTTACTATGTGAGGGCAGCAAATCTAATCCTGGAGACCTATTACTATGTGAGGGCAGCACTTCTAATCCTGGAGACCTTTTACTATGTGAGGGCAACAAATCTAATAATGGACATACTCTGTTGACTTGTCTACCAGCCGCCACTTTCTATCCTCTTTTCAACCAATAATAGATTTGTTCCTTATCCTGTTTGTACTGTGTTTTCCCATTATTTCCCTTTTCAACCAAGAGACCAGTTGGGTATCGGGTCTCTACTACTTTCACCATATTATTTCCTCTTTGAATCAAGTCCTAGATTCATGCTACAACTTTCCCCCTTTCTTCGTTGTTTGAACCAAGTCCTAGATTCAAATGCATGAAGTAGCTTTACCTCTAATAATACTAAAAATTTAGGTGGCTTTGGAAGAGATGATGGGAGTAGAAAAATATGCACATACAGACACGTGGGGAGCTGGGGCAGTAGAGCAAGGCCGCTTTCGAAGAACTTATACCTGAGGGTCGTCGGGATGTTGGCGGCAGCAGGTCAGATCTGCGCACAATATGGAAGGGAGGAAGAAGGGTCGTAGGACCTCCTGAGCCGGCACTATGTCGGAGAGAACGGCACAGGCAGAGGATTGGGCCCCTCCAGTAGCTATGGGTTTCCTCCCTCGCCGGTGATGACCACATGAACGATGCACCTAGTCCTCTACACATACCAGCCGAAGGGATCCGGCCGGATTCGTGACCAACGGTGAGCAGAGAGAAAATGTCGCTACCGCTGTCTTGTTTAGATCTGGAGAGGATGGGAGAATAAAGAGAGCAACCCTAGTAAAGCAAGCGCTCAGGCCCCGACGTACATATATAGTGGAGTGATTATCGTTTTATCTCCACAACAAGCGTTTCAATTTGTGTATGTGGCATTAAATAAAAGAAACTCTCTATTTAAGGTGAGTAACTTTACGACTCCTACTTACTACTACTACTACCTTCATCCTGGTTTATAGGTCACCTTTGTAGTTCGTGCCAAATTTTGACCAAATATTTAGCTAATAAAATGTTAATGCATGTCAACAAAAATTATTTCGTTGGATTCGTATTTCAACATAGTTATCAATGATATAATTTTTGGTAACATGCATGAACGTTTTGCTAGTTCAATCTATAGTCAAAATTTGACACAATATACAATGGGGACCAATAAACTAGGACGGAGATAGTGGTAGTAGTAGTATTGTTCACTTGTGCTCCCCAACCCTCCATTCATTGACCAACCCCATGGGTGAACAAACATACAATACTAGTATTTATATAGAACGAACAAGCTCGAACTATTTTCGTCTAGTTAAAAGTTGAGGGCGGGGCTTTTCCCGGGCAGTACGCGCGGCAGTTTTCGCGTAGGCGGTTTGACAGAGAGGCGAGGAGGGTGAGGGAGTAGCGGATTCAACTTACTTACTGCTGGAAAGGTCGGGTTGTCCGATTTGACAGCGCGTTACTGCTGGAAAGACTTGTGATATGACTACTCACTATAGTCATGAATTACTGCCGGTACGACCGGGGTGATGCCCCCCTTCCGTTCTGCACTCTAATCTGGTGCTTAACACGTCGACCCGGATGCTGGCTCTCCCACATGTCAGCGAAGTATGTAGGAGGAGTGCGAACTGTGACAGCCTGATTTTTGTCCTCTCTTATTTGCCTGATTTTCATTTGGATTTATTTTGACAGTTGGGGTTTTTGAATCTTTTCATATGTACTTAAACACTTGGGTACCCTTAGCTTTCACCCAAGTGCATCATTCCCTCTGTAATTATCATTCCCCTTCTGATGCATCTCAAAATAATCTTGGGAATATTTTTCTGAAATGAAAAATATTCATTTTCTGCTCTAAAACCCTATCTAGTTCAATGAGCTCCAAAGCAACCCTCATTTTTCCGGCAGACAAAAATTTGAGAAAATTCCCGAATATTCTTTGAACCCTAGGGCACCTCCCTGAGCAAAAATATTTCATCACTTTTTGGATAATTTTGCTACATAAAATATTTTCTGTTTTGGACAGAAATGGTGGTTTCTACAACAACTACCATTTTACTTGCTCCCTTGTGCCTGCATTTTCTTGCGCATCATCACCTTAGTAGGTGATGGCTAGCCTCCAAAGCACAGGCCCCAACTCCCAGCCATTTAACCTCAGTAAAACCTCAAAGTTACTGATCAGAAACTTACCTGGCATGTGAAATCTTCTCTACTGAAACCTCAAACCAAGGCGTAGTAACATTCAAAAATACCGTGAACAATGTGCCAGACATGGAGTTTGGGCTTAGGTCGGCATGAGGTCATAGTTCACGCGGTGACCACGTTTGTCCAGGCGTGCTGGCATGCAGCTGACGTGCTCTGTGATGCGCCCGAGCCTTTGTTGCTCGCGTGCTCGCTTCCCCGCCTTCCTAAGCATACCAAACCTTGCCACCATCATAGTCTCAACGCCATTTACTCCTCCCTGGCACTCGCCGACGCTGGAGCTCGCCGCAGCGAGAACGGGCACGGTCCGGCCAACCCAACAGCGCGTTGCCCACTATGCTCGTCGCCATCTCCTCGTTCCTGTGCTTGTCCCCGCTCGCCCACAATTCCCGCGTGAGCTACGTCGCCTTCTCCCCCTCTCACTAACGCCGCTCGTCGCCGAGCACCGTGGACAGGTGTCCACCGACGGAGCCCGAAACCACCTCTCCGCTCGCCTATAAATGGAGCCGCCCCCAGCCTCCTCGAGCACCATCCACCACTCCCACACACCCCACAAACGCGTAGGAAGCCGTAGCCCGGCCGGGCAGGCCGCGGGCCGCCGCCCTCGAGATCGAGCTCGCTGGCGATCCCCTCTGGTCGCCGCAGTAGCTCCAGCCCCTCCCAGGCGAGGGCGATCCTTCCAGGGCCTCCGCCTCTCTCCGGTGAAGCCATCCCTTCCCCCTGGAGCCCCTGGAGCTGCCTCTGCTCGCCGTATTCTTCATCTTTGGCGACCCCCGCCCTCTGCCTATCCTTGCGAGGAAGATTCTGACGCCGTCCCACTGCCCCTAGCTATGCTACGGGTACGGGCAGGTGCACCTCAGCCCCCTCTCTTGATCCCTCCCTCTGGTTTTGGCCAAGGAGCCCTCGACGCTGGAGAGAGCTCTGGTGAAGCCGCGACCTTCCTCTATTTCCTTCTCCCCTCCTTCTCACCTGACTAGTGGGGCCCGCTAGTCAGCCACTTTGTACGCGCGTGATGCGGTGTGAGTGGTGGCGCCCCGAGGCTTTACGCCTTCGATGTCACCCCCTAGTCTGTTTATTTAAATTCAAACTTCATTCAATTCCAGAGAGCTTCAAATAGCCATAACTTTTCAACCATAAGTCCAAATGAATTGATTCTTTTTGCATTATGTTCTTTGCAAGGAAATCTAGCAGCTCACCAAAAATGAGATTTTTCTGAGCTATATAGAATTTCTGGTGATTTTCAGAAGAGTTCTTGATATTTTCTTCTTGTGTTTAAAATTATTTTCAGAGGGTGAGGCTTGTCTTGAGGATCACCAGAAGGCTTGTGAACCTCATCTGCACAAAGGCAAACCACAGCAACATTTTCGTGGTTCCATTTCAATATTCATGAATTTCTTACTTGAATTGAATGATTAATCCATGCATTTTAAATAACTATTATATTATTTATATGTTGTTAAAGTGTGTGCTGGTATTATGCTTGATTTACAGAACCTTGAAACTAGTTTAGTTGGTAAAGAAGCTAAGATCTAATTATGGTAATGATAAAATGATTTGTTATGTGTATGAATAATTGCGTAAAGTTATTTTTCTTGCATAAATAAATAGTTAAATTTGCTAGAACATATCATGTTAAGTGCTGGTGTAGCCATTTCACTTAATTTACAGAATGTTTGAACCTAACTTGATTGGTAAAGAAATTAGGATTTTGCTTGAGGTGATGTAGTAAAATCTTTGCTATGCATATGAAGAATTAACCGAAGTTATTTTCTTGCATGAGAAAATAATGTTACTTCCTGGACAATATATTGTTAAAGTGAGACCAGGAAAGTAAGATAAGTTGTTGATGCTTATGCTTAGTGTGAATATGGGTGACATCAGTCATTTTCATATTATATGATGCATGTGTAGTATTGCATTTCATGGCATGCTATGACACCGGCCATTTTCATTTTATGTTGAGCCAGAATATAACTCAACTTGAATATATCGTTGACTGGGTCATGGTGCCGCTGAATTGAGATTTTCCCAGTGCAACCACATTTGCCTTTGTGGGAAGGCCTTGATTCGGTCCATTGACATGCCTCTAGTCGGTGCCTCCAACTAGGGAAGGTTATGGGCGAGCTTACCCTGGCCCGGTAAGCAGGCATAACCTTGTGTGTCCATTGTTGAGATTATGGTACCGGGTCCCCGAGTGGGATTGTTTTGGCCACGACGGTGGTCGGTGTGTCTTTGGTAGACACGAGGCCACCCAGGACTAGCCCGTTGGGGATTGGGTTGGAGTGGCCGGGAGAGTGTCATGGCAATGGAAGGGTTTTGTCGGAATGCCGTTGGTCCACCCGAATGGGAGTGCGAGGTCATGGGTTTCATGGTGTGGGTACAGTGTGCTACCTCTGTAGAGTGTATAATCTATCGATAGCCGAGTCCACGGTCACGGACAACTCGTAGTAGGTCCCACCATGAGTCAACGTTTAATAAACATGCACACTAAGTTATGATCATTGCACTGATGATGATGGCGGAAAGGCCATCGAGCTGTTCGAGACCCAATATGGGTCATGGTGGTGATCATTGGAAGGATCACGAGTTACTCTGGTTAAGACCACGATGGTGGTGTGGTGGTGATCACCGGAAGGATCACGAGTTATTCTGGTCAAGACCATGATGGTGGTTTGGTTGTGATCGCCATAAGGATCACAAGTTACTCTGGTTAAGACCATGATGGTGGTTTGTTTTGTGATCCGAGAATGATGAAGGTTGGTAAGTTGGTCCCAGGGGACGTTTATCTCAAAAGCATGAGCACAACATGTTGGAACATTATTGCATTATTAATTGGTTAAATATCATGATATTGTTTGTCATTATGATTATGCATGTTGTGAGCTTGCAAGTACATTCAATGTACTGACCTAGCATGTCATGCCAGATTTCAGGAAAGTCGAGTTAGAAAGGAGCGCTGCTCAAGTCTAGATCGTGTCCACATCGGTGTCCCTGTGCTATGGAGTTTCCACTATGACGTTGTTCCGCTGCCGCCTAGTTGATATGATCGAGGCCCCATTATGTTCACTAAATAATGTACATATTGTTCGGTCGCACTGTGTGTGCTGCTCAGCCTCGACATCTGTTGTAATATAAACTCTGACCCACTAGCATCAATAAAGCAGTTGTTTTCTGTACCAAGATGTTCTGTGTTGCAAGGAGACATGGTCTCTGGGCTGGCAATCCAGGGTAAACCGGTCGCTCTAAGCCGGGGTGCCACAACACTTGGTATCAGAGCTGCGCTGACTGTAGGCCATGCTAGACTACGATGTGTTAACTGGACGTTAGATACGAGTTTAGGTTGAGTGTCGGTAGCTAATGTAGCTGATTGTTGCATTGCATGCACTTGATTTATATTTTTATGCTAACCTGCTAATGGTTGTGAGTGTAGATGGCTCCGGTGCCGTATCCGTACCAGTTGCAGCTGATGCCGTACACGTCACCGCACCTTCTTTGCAAAGTGTGGTGTCAGTTGTACCCCCTCGGAGACAATCCAGTCTATCATGTGTACCGAGAGCATCTAGCTGATTCAGTGTATGAGTATCACGCAGTGGTTACTCCGCGCACTAGTTCCAATTCCGGCTCTTACACTCATACTTCTCGGAGCAGTTATGCCTCTACTGCTTCTCAAGTTGTCCAGTTTGCTGCATTCAAGGTCCTTGTCGAGCTTCGCTACAACGAGGTCCAGATGCAAAACCATCCAGGTTTCTTTTACTACCCTTCTCTGCACGACAATGGTAGTGTCCGCTTGCAGATCATTGATCCGGAGTCTGATAGTGTTGCTAGCCATCTTGCTCGTTATGTCACTGCTAGCTATCTTATGATCCACGAGCTGGCTCGAGAGATGACTCGTGCCTGTACTGCTTGGGCCGCTGCTTTGGTCACTACTACATCTGCCACTACTCCATCTTCTATGGGATTTACTCCCTATATTCCAGCCAGTTCTAGTTCCCCTGTTTCACCGGTTACTCCCCCGAGTAGCTCAGGAACCTTGACGGTGAACCCTCTCAGTACTCCTGTCGAGTGGGCTTCACTTCTCACCACTCATGTAGCCCCGATGCTTCATCCTACCCCTGCCCCTGAGGGAGAGCCCTTGAGTCACCGTCGTCGTGTTACCTTTAACCCGGAGGTTTCTGTTAACCACGTCAGTTCAGGATCCGAGTCCGCTTCAGGGGAGGACACCGCAGCACCAGCAGAGCAGTAGTACCTTGGAGTATTCGCAGTCGTCCGGATGATGTACAGATGTAGTCGTATGAGTCATGATGTTTCGTTGCATGTATGAGAGTAGTTGAACCTGTCATGTTGTTTATCTTTCATGTATGAGTCTATGTATAATTATGTTGGGACTTTATTTGTCGTATTTTCTTCGCTCTTCTATTTTCTTCTGGGATTTTTCGCTGGCTTTTCCCCAAATTTATTCTTGGATGTTTCTCATCTCAATTGTGTTGTCTTGGGAAAAATCCACAATAGGACGACGCGGGGAGGCAGCAGTAGCAACGTTCGTGAGGGAACTCCTGTTCGTCGTTCCACACGACAGGTGGGACATTCTCCCGAGCCGTACGTTCAGCCACCGCCTCCACCGCCAAATCCGCCCTCCACTGAGCAAATTCCGCGTATGTTTGTGGAAAGAAGGAACAATGATCTGCTTGAAATATTAAAAAGTGTGCAAGCTATGGTTGGACAGAATGGAAATCAGAACGGTCATTACTCAAAGCTATCAGATTTTCAAAGGACCAAGCCACCAAATTTCAGTCAGGTTGTTGACCCATTGGGTCCAGATGATTGGTTGCGTACCATGGAGAAAAAGGTTGACATTTCTCGTACTAAAGAAAATGATAAAGTTCCATTTGCAACTCACTATCTTTAAGGTGCTGCTGCCATATGGTGGGAAAATACAAAAGCCATGTGGCCTGCTGATGAACAAATCACCTGGGAAAAATTTAAGGATCACTTCCGGAAATATCATATCCCTACTGGAGTTATGAAGGTTAAGCAGCGTGAATTTCTCGCACTCTTCTAAGGAAATCAGTCTGTGGGTGAATATTTGCAAAAATTCAATCACCTGGCACGTTACTCCCTTTATGATGCGGCCACCGTAGAAAGGAAGATTGATAGATTTCTTGGAGGCTTAAATCCGCAACTCCGATGTACTCTCAGTATGTTTGACTTCCCAGATTTCCAAACTCTGGTAAACAAGGCTTTCATTGCTGAACAGGAGCACAAGCTTATATCGGATAATAGGCCTGCCAACAATGACAACAAGCATAAGTTTGAGCCAAAGAAGGATGGGCAACCAGTGCAAAAGGCTCAAACCTGGCAGCAGACTCAAGTGGAATACAAGCCCAATTGGCAACAAAATGTTAACAAGACCACCACTCAAGTCAAGAATGTCATGACCAACCCAATACGTGAGGAGCGTCAGCGCAACAATTCGTGCTTCATTTGTGGGCAGAACGGACATTATGCCAAATAGTGCCCCAAGAACAACAAGGCGGATGCCCCATTCAGGCCACAAGTCAACTTTATAGAGTCATGCCCGACCCAGCGAAACATTACTGGGCACGTGCATCTCAGTCGATGAAGCACAAGAGAACCCCGAAGTCGTCATTGGTATGTTTTCTATTAATGACATACCTACCGTAATTTTATTTGACTCTGGGTCTTCCCATTCTTTTATTTCTCGGAGTTTTGCTGCCCAAAACAAATTTCCTTGTACACTTTTGGGTAAAAATATGTTGGTACAAACCCTGGGATCTCTAATCAAGAGCAACATGGTCTGCCGTGATCTGGAAATCAAGATCAACGGAGTCTACTTTCCAACCTCTCTGATAATTATTGAGTCTGAAAAGTTGGATATTATATTGGGTATGAATTGGTTGACCCAATATCAAGTTTGTATAAACTGCACAACACGAGAAGTCACTTTCACCAGTCTAAATGGGCAGACTACCAAATTATATGCTTGCAAGAATATACCCAATCAAGAATTGGTTTTCACCGCTGTGGCTGAGTTGGAATTAATTCCTGTGGTCAGCGAGTACCCTGATGTATTTCCATAAGAACTGCCAGGCATGCCACCAGACCGAGAACTGGAATTTGCAATAGATCTTGTGCCCGGAACTGCACCGTTATACAAGAAGTATTACCGGATGCCTTCATCAGAATTAGTGGAGCTAAAGAAACAGCTTGATGAACTGCTCCAGAAAGGATATATTCGTCCCAGCTCTTCACCATGGGGATCACCCGCTATTTTCGTGGACAAAAAGGATGGCATCCTCCGCATGTGCATAGATTACCGCCAGCTAAATGAGGTCACCATCAAAAATAAATATCTGATGCCAAGGATTGATGATTTGTTTGATCAGCTCAGTGGGGCTAAGGTATTCTCTAAGATCGATTTACGGACCGGATAACATCAGCTCAAAATTAAAAAGGAAGATATTCCTAAGACCGCATTCACTACTCGGTATGGTCTTTATGAATATACAGTGAGGTCCTTTGGTCTCGCCAATGCCCCTGCTTTCTTCATGCATATGATGAACAAAGTATTCATGGACTTCCTTGACAAATTTGTGGTAGTCTTCATCGATGACATCCTCATTTACTCCCAGGGTGAAGACGAGCACAAGGATCACCTCCGAGCAGTGCTACAACGACTCCGCGACCATCAGCTTTACGCCAAATTCAGTAAATGTGAGTTTTGGCTCAAGCAAGTTGGGTTTCTCAGACATGTACTATCCGCTGAGGGTATAGCCGTGGACCCGAGCAAAGTAAAAGATATGCTCGATTGGTTGCCGCCCATGACAGTGACACAGATCCGGAGTTTTCTTGGATAAGCTGGATATTACCTCGTTTCATTGAAGGATTTTCCAAGATTGCTAAACCCATGATGGAGCTGCTCAAAAAGGATAAGAAGGTTGAATGGAAGGACTATTGTGAGAAAAGTTTTCATGAGCTAAAGATACGGCTGACAATCGCACCTGTATTGACTCTCCCAGACATTTATCGCAACTTTGATGTGTATTGTGACGCCTCCAAGCAAGGCCTCAGTTGCGTACTTATGCACGACAACAAGGTAGTAGCATATGCATCGCGACAGCTACGACCACATGAGGGAAATTATCCTACTCATGATTTGGAATTGGCTGCGGCGGTTCATGCGCTAAAAATTTGGAGACACTACCTCATTGGAAAAAGGTGCCAAATTTTTACCGATCATAAAAGCCTTAAATACATATTTACTCAGCCGGATTTAAATCTCCATCAATGAAGATGGCTAGAGTTGGTCAAGGATTATGATCTTGGAATAAATTACCACCCGGGAAAGGCCAACGTGGTTGTCGATGCCCTCAGTCGAAAGCCTATCAGCTTAAATGTCATATTGAAATCCTTGCCTCTCAAACTCCAAGAGGAGATCGCTCAGCTCAACCTCGTCATAGTGGATGCTGGCCTCGCTAATATTTTGGAAATTACCCCCACACTTGAGGAAGAGATCCGCAAGGCCCATCCAACTGACATCAAACTGCAAAAGCGTGCCAAGAGCCCGATGGCAGGGCAGACCCCAAATTTCTCCAAGGACAAATTCGGTACTCTTTGATTCCATGGACGGATTTGTGTACCCAATCAGCCGGACTTAAAGAAGAAAATCCTATCGGAAGCACATGAATCCTCATATTCCATGCACCCGGGAGGTACAAAAATGTATGAGGACCTTAGACAAATAATTTGGTGGGATGGAATGAAGAAAGACATTGCCTATTTTGTGGCCTGTTGCGACATGTGCAACAAGGTGAAGGCAGAGCATCAGAAGCCAACTGGACTCCTCCAACCGCTGCCGGTTTCACAATGGAAATGGGATGACGTTTGTATGGATTTCATTACGGGATTGCCGAAGACTCAGAGAGGAAATGATGCAATCTGGGTCATAGTGGACACCTTAACCAAGGTTGCTCACTTCATTCCGATCAGCACCAGATATCGAGCAGATCAACTTGCACAACTGTATGTATCCAGAATCGTCAGTCTGCATGGAGTACCTCGAACCATCACTTCCGACTGAGGTTCCATGTTTACCTCCGCTTTTTGGTCCCGTCTCCATCAAGCCTTGGGGACAACGCTGAAATATAGTACTGCTTATCATCCTCAGACCGATGGACAGACAGAGCGGGTAAATCAAATACTTGAAGATATGTTGCAAACCTGTGCTTTAGCCCAAGGAACTAAATGGGAAGATTGCTTGCCATATGCTGAGTTTTCTTACAACAACAGCTTCCAGACCAGTCTAAAGATGTCACCGTATGAAGCTCTATGGCCGTAAGTGCTGCACTCCATTAAATTGGCCTCAAACTGGAGATAGCCGTATCTTCGGAACAGATCTCATGATGGAAGCTGAGAAGCAAGTTAAGGAAATCAGAGACAGATTGCAATTGGCCAAATCTCGACAAAAAAGTTATTATGATGCAAAGCACAGACAGATCAATTTTGAACCCACAGAACACGTATACCTCCGAGTCACCCCTATGAAAGGAGATAAGAGATTTCATACCCGTGGAAAGTGGGCACCCAGGTTTATTGGTCCATTCCCGGTTATGTCCCGAGTGGGTACTGTTGCATATCAGTTGGAACTACCCGCTGAATCAGCAGACGTGCATAACGTGTTTCATGTTTCACAACTAAGACGTTGCATATCCCCGCCTGAGAAAAGGACTGCTATGGCTGATGTAGAGTTGGCAAATGGTGTGACCTATGAAGAAAGACCGTATAGAATTTTGGATCAAATGGAAAGGGTCACTCGCAGTAAAGTGAGAAAATTTTACAAGGTTCAGTGGGAACATCACACAGAGTCAGAATCAACTTAGGAGCGGGAAGAATTCCTAAGGGCTCATTATCCAAAGTGGTTCTCCCAAGCAACTGAATCTTGAGGACGAGATTCATTCTAAGTTGGGGAGGTTTGTGACATCCTGATTTTTGCGCTCTCTTATTTTCCTGATTTTCATTTGGATTTATTTTGACAGTTGGGTTTTTTTTGAATCTTTTCATATGGACTTAAACACTTGGGTACCCTTGTCTTTCACCCAAGTGCATCATTCCCCTCTCTAATCATCATTCCCCTTCTGATCCATCTCAAAATAATCTTGGGAATATTTTTCTTAAATGAAAAATATTCATTTTCTTCTCTAAAACCCTAGCTAGTTCAATGAGCTCCAAAGCAACCCTCATTTTTCTGGCCCACAAAAATCTGAGAAAATTCCCAAATATTCTTTGAACCCTAGGGCACCTTCCCGAGCAAAAATATTTCATCACTTTTTGGAATATTTTTGCTATAGAAAACATTTTCTGTTCTGGACAGAAATGGTGGTTTCTACAGCAACTACCAGTTTACTTGCTCCCATGTGCCTGAATTTTCTTGTGCATCATCACCTTAGTAGGTGATGGCTAGCCTCCAAAGCACAGCCCCCAACTCCCAGCCGTTTAACCTCAGTAACACCTCAAAGTTATTGATCAGAAGCTTACCTGGCGTGTGAAATCTTCTCTACTGCACCTTGAGCCAAACTAGGGCGTGGTAACATTCAAAACTACCATGAACAACGTGCCAGACATGGAGTTTGGGCTTAGGTCGGCATCAGGTCATAGTTCATGCGGTGACCACGTTCGTCCAGGCATGCTGGCATAAAGCCGACGCGCTCTACGACATGCCCGAGCCTTTGTTGCTCACGTGCTCGCTTCCCCCCTGCCTAAGCGTGCCAAACCTCGCCACCATCGTCGTCTCAACGCCATTTACTCCTCCCTAGTGCTCGCCGATGCCGGAGCTCGCCGCAGCGAGCACAGGCATGGTCCGGCCAACCCAACAGTGCGGTGCGCACTGTTCTCTTCGCCATCTCCTCGTTCATGTGCTCGTCCCCGCTCGCCCACAGTTCCCACGTGAGCTGTGTCGCCTTCTCCCCCTCTCACTGACGCCGCTCATCGCTAGGCACCCTGGACAGGTGTCCACCGGCAGAGCCCGAGACCCCATCTCCGCTCGCCTATAAATGGAGCCACCCCCAGCCTCCTCGAGCACCATCCACCACTCCCACACACTCCACAAATGCGTAGGAAGCCGTAGCCTGGACGGGCAGGCCGCGGGCCGCCGCCCTCGAGCTCGAGCTCGCTGGCGATCCCCTCTGGTCGTCGCAGTAGCTCCTGCCCCTCCCAGGCCAGGGCGATCCTTCCAGGGCCTCTGCCTCTCTCCGGTGAAGCCATCCCTTCCCCCTGGAGTCCCTGGAGCTGCCTCTGCTCGCCGTCTTCTTCATCTCCGGCGACCCCCGCCCTCTGCCCCCGCTTGCGAGGAAGATTTCGATGCCGTCCGACCACCCCTAGCTGTGCTACGGGTACGGGCAGGTGCGCCTCAACCCCTCTCTCGATCCCTCCCTCTGGTTTGGCCAAGGAGCCCTCGTCACCGGCGAGAGCTCCGGCGAAGCCGCGACCTTCCTCTGTTTCCTTCTCCCCTCCTTCTCACCTGACTAGCGGGACCCACTAGTCAACCACTCTATACGCGCGCGGAGCGGTACGAGTGGTGGCACCCTGAGGCTTTACGCCTTCAACGTCACTCCACTAGTCTGTTTATCCAAATTCAAATTTCATTCAATTCCAGAGAGCTTCAAACAGGCATAACTTCTCAACCATAAGTCCAAATGAATTGATTCTTTTTGCATTATGTTCTTTGCAAGGAAATCTAGCGGCTCACCAAAAATGAGATTTTTCTGAGCTGTCTAGAATTTCGGGTGATTTTCAGAAGAGTTGTTGATATATTCTTCGCGTGTTTAAAATTATTTTCAGAGGGTGAGGCTTGTCTTGAGGATCACCAGAAGGCTTGTGAACCTCATCTGCACTAAGACATGCCACAGCAACATTTTCATGGTGCCATTTCAATATTCATGAATTTCTTACTTGAATTGAATGATTAATCCATGCATTTCAAATAACTATTATGCTATTTATATGTTGTTAAAGTGTGTGTTGGTATTATGCTTGATTTACAAAACCTTGAAACTAGTTTAGTAGGTAAAGAAGCTAAGATCTAATTATGGTAATGATAAAATGATTTGTTATGTGTATGAATAATTGCTTAAAGTTATTTTCTTGCATAAATAAATAGTTGAATTTGCTAGAATATATCCTGTTAAGTGCTAGTTTAGCCATTTTACTTAATTTACAGAATGTTTGAACCTAACTTGATTGGTAAAGAAATTACGATTTTGCTTGAGGTGATGATAGTAAATTCTTTGCTATGCATATGAGGAATTAATCAAAGTGAGACCAGGAAAGTAAGATAAGTTCTTGATGCTTATGCTTAGTGTGAATATGGCTGACAGCAGTCATTTTTGTATTATATGATGCATGTGTAGTATTGCATTTCATGGCATGCTATGACACCGGTCATTTTCATTTTAAGTTGAACCAGAATATAACTCAACTTGAATATATCGTTGACTGGGTCATGGTGCCGCTGAATCGAGATTTTCCTAGTGCAACCACATTTTCCTTTGTGGGAAGGCCTTGATTTGGTACATTGACATGCCTCTGGTCGGTGCCTCCAACTAGGGAAGGTTATGGGCTTGCTTACCCTGGCCTGGTAAGCAGGCATAACCTTGTGTGCCCGTTGTTGAGATTATGGTACCGGGTCCCCTAGTGGGATTGTTTTGGCCACGACGGTTATCGGTGTGTCTTTGGTAGACACGGGGCCACCCAGGACTATCCCGTTGGGGATTGGGTCGGAGTGGCCGGGAGAGTGTCATGGCAATGGAAGGGTTTTGTCGGAATGCCGTTGGTCCACCCGAATGGGAGTGCAAGGCCATGGGTTCTGTGGTGTGGGTACAGTGTGCTACCTCTGTAGAGTGTATAATCTATCGATAGCCGAGTCCACGGTCACGAACAACTCGTAGTAGGTCCCACCATGATTCAACGTTTAATAAACATGCACACTAAGTTATGATCATTGCACTGATGATGATGGTGGAAAGGCCATCGAGCTGTTCGAGACCCAATATGGGTCGTGGTGGTGATCACCGGAAGGATCACGAGTTACTCTGGTTAAGACCACGATGGTGGTGTGGTGGTGATCGCCAGAAGGATCACGAGTTATTCTGGTCAAGACCACGATGGTGGCTTGGTTGTGATCGCCATAAGGATCACAAGTTACTCTGGTTAAGACCATGATGGTGGTTTGTTTTGTGATCCGAGAACGATGACGGTTGGTAAGTTGGTCCCGGGGGACGTTTATCTCAAAAGCATGAGCACAACATGTTGGAACATTATTGCATTATTAATTGGTTAAATATCATGATATTGTTTATCATTATGATTATGCTTGTTGTGATCTTGCAAGTACATTCAATGTACTGACCTGGCGTGTCGTGCCTGATTTCAGGAAAGTCGAGTTGGAAAGGAGCGCTGCTCAAGTGTAGATCGTGTCCACATCGGTGTCCCTGTGCTATGGAGTTTCCACTATGACGTTGTTCCGCTGCCGCGTAGTTGATATGATCGAGGCCCCATTATGTTCACTACATAATGTACATATTGTTCGGACGCACTGTGTGTGCTGCTCAGCCTCGACATCTGTTGTAATATAAACTCTGACCCGCTAGCATCAATAAAGCGGTTGTTTTCTGTACCAAGATGTTGTGTGTTGCCAGAAGACATGGTCTCTGGGCTGGCAATGCAGGGTAAACCGGTCGCTCTGAGCCGGGGTGCCACACGAACCACGACAGAGGAGTGCGAACCACAGTAGCCCAGTGAATCAGTAGTAGAAAACAGTGTGCTGATATGGCCATAAAAACAATGTCCTACAGTCCAGACTGTAGCATGTACACTACTACTCCTCTTTGTTGGGATCCCTGAGTTAGAGCTAGTTTGGATTGAAATAGCCTCAAATTATCCAAACAGGAGGGGTTAGTTTGAGCTTGTTTGCTCTAACCCAACTAAAAAAACTAGGGTCTAGGGACTTTTTAGTTGGGACTAGAAAAAGTCCTAGGACTTATGAACCAAACAGGGCCTCAAGCACCTATGGAGGCGACTGCCGCTCGCGTCTATCGCGTGTCAGGAGACGTCCCCGTCGACGATGAGGTGCCTATGGTGCCTATTGTGCACCGCGACCAAGGTGGAGAGGAAAACGAGAGAACTACGTATTTATTTATGGTGTAGATTCACTCATTTTGCTCCATATGTACTCAGTCTCGGTGTAGTCTAGTCACTTGTTGAAATCTCTAGAAAGGTAAATACTCCTTTCTGGTTTATAGGGCTATACTAGCAAGTAATAGTGGGCTCACATAGCAATTTTGTCTCATGCAAGAGCCTGGCTATATGCGTGCTCCAAGTTCGAAACTGCCACGTTCGGGTTGCGCTTGGCTCTTCGCCTCTTTGAGAAGACGAACAATAATGTTACTACTGCTGCTTCTACAGTATCGAGTCCACTGTTGCATGTCCGTCCACCGCGAGCGGGAGGGATAGCTTGTTGTAGTAGTACTATAAGCAAAAGCATGTCCTCGTCTGTGAGCCACTGTGCACATGGGTGAGGGAGAAGGCAAGTAGTAAAATCAAGCTTCTCCTCGTTGTACGAGTTGACATACCCACAATGTTCAATACTCCATTTGTCGCAGCCTCTAACATACCCCCCCCCACAAATGAAAAAATATATTCCTGTCTTGACCAGATGAGCGTGTAAACTACAATCACCAGGATGAGAGGTATGGCCAGAAGATTATTTTAATAAAAAAAGCATGGAGCCGACCCTAACGATTTTAATGCTTACATGAACGGTACATGCTATCCTAGACTACTCAACACATGAAACTTCCACACGAGCATCCGGGCTGTGCTTGGCTCTTCGCCTCTTCGGGAAGTCAAACAATGATGGAGTACTACTGCAGTGGAGGAGTACTACAGTATGCTTCTGGCCATCTGACACCGATTGAATTGCTGCATGTCCACCGCGTGCGGGAGGGAGAGCATGTAGCGAACGAAAGCTTCTCCTAGTCATGCCAGCCACCACGCTCATGGGCGAGGGAGGGACGTAGCTTCACTGACTTACTGCTCATGCTTTTGCGTGTATGACAGGTGGGCCCAACACGAGGGTGGCCCACCTATCATGCAGCCAAAGGCAGGTGCAGTTAAGGCGAGAGGGCATTGTAGTAATCAAACTTCTCGGTCCTGTACGAGTTGACATGACACATCAAAGCACTGCACTCGATATATTTCAATAATTTGCGTTTACGGATGCATTAATTACAACGCATGCATGCCGTGAATCTCCTTTTGATATTTGCATGTGTTGATTTAATGCACCTTGAAGTAGTATGAATATGTGACGGTAAAGTTTTGTAATGCCCCGGCCCTAATAAAGCGAGAGATGGTTGTGCATGAGGAGGGCGGAATTCCGAGGAGGGCGAGATCATGCGGACGGAACAGGACCCAACGATGGATCTCTCTATGGTCTCAATGGACCTCACCTTGCTCCACTGCCCCTTGTGCCTCCGCCCCTTGAAGCCTCCAGTGTATGAGGTTTGAATACACCTCCTCTGTTCGGCTGATCGAGCAAGGTGCAGTTTTCTTGATAGATGTGTTGTTCGATTGATTTGTGTAGTGCAAGGGAGGGCACCTGGCCTGCACGAACTGCCGCGTCGAGCGCCCCGGGAACCAGCGGGAGTGCCAGAAGTGTGAGCGCGGTGGTGGCTTCGATGTGCAGAACACGGCGGTGGATGCCGTCCTCTCCTCGGTGAGGGTGGAGTGCTCACACGAAGGCTATAGGCTCTACATCACTTACCACAAGCTCGCCGATCACCAGTGCGTGTGTCCGCTCGCGCCCTGCAAATGCCCCGTGCCCGTCTGCGGCTACGAAGGCATGCCACCGGCGCTCTCCCACCACATCAGCACCATGCATCACATGCACGTGCACAGGATCCAGTACGGCAAGGTGCTCCAGCTGCAAGTGCCACTGTCGGAGCCACGGCTCTTTCTGTTCGCGGAGGAGGACGGCTGCGTGTTTTTCTTGGTCTGCGACGTGCTCAACATCGGCGCGCCTATCGCCGTGTCGGTTCTCTGCGTCAGAGCGGGATCGTCCCCACTTTTGCACTACATAGCCAAGCTATGGGAGAACAGCCCGCCGGGGGAGCCCAATGGCAGGACCGACACCGTCAAGGTGGAAATGGAGGGGACAAGCAGGAAGGATCCCGGCGAGGTCGCCGTGCACGAGCTGACCTTCTTCACAGTTCTGCCCAAGCTGCTGGCCGGGGCTAAGGTGGTGTCCCTCCACATTCAGATTGACAAGCTCACGTCCTAAATGATTCTACAGTGCCTTCTGTTTATCTTAGTAATATGCTAATATAGGGGGTAGATCGGTCTACTTTAGCTTAAGAGATGGTGGGCTTTGGTGGCGATGCAACAATTACTTCGACATGTGATCAACAATTGAAGTAATTTCCAACAGCAAACGGATATTTTGTGTCTGTTGGATATAAAGATCCTTTGGGTAAGAAGTATAACTGCTTATAAGAAGTAAGTATAACAACTTATATGCTTGTTTGTTCAGGAAGTGTTGCATACTTGTGCGAGTTGACGCGACACATCAATGTAGTACTACTAGTAGTACTCCCTCTGATCCTAATTTCTCTATGCATGAGGCTGGTCGTAGTGGGAGTAACATAGGTAGTAACATAGATGCCACATAAGAAAAAATGATGAGGTGGCATGTAATTAATGAGGAGAGAGGCAAATAGAGAATGGGGAGTAACTTAGACTAGTGTTATGCATATGACATTAGTATAAGTTTTTACCTTCAAAATGCAAAGTAACATAATAGTAGTATCATAGATGGCTTCATTTATCTTGTCTTGGAAAGCGCTATGTTACTGTAACATATTATGTTACCACCTCTTATTAATTACTTGCCACATAAGAAGAATTTTCTCGAAGTGTGCTATGTTACTACTCCCTCCGTCTAGGTGTATAATTCATCTTAAGTTCTGCACCGCGACCAAGGCGGAGGGAAAAACAAGAACTTAATGTCTTTTTGCTAATTAATAGCATTGCATGCAATGAACTAACCACTGCATGTCATGTTTCTTAGTCTCAAGTCATTAAAAGCATGCACGGCCCACATCTCTTATTGGTTGATACGTCATGAAACAAGAAACAAGAAGGGAGTTAATTACCGTGCCTAAGTGTTTTAGGTTTATTTCATTTTTGTAAGGTGACTTACACACCTAGACGGAGGGAGTAGTTAAGTTACTCCCACTATGACTAGCCTAATATGTTACCATCACATAGTGCTTTCCAATGCAAAATGAGTCTACAAAGTAATAAATGAAGACATATAGTACTATGTTATCACATACTATATGACACTACCCACTATGAAGGTACTAGTAACATAGACTAGTAACTAGTCTATGTTACTCTCCACTATGACGAGCCAAAGTTGAGGCGTGGGTACCAACGAGGGCCTGGTTGTGTCTATACTTGGACAACTCACCCGACTGCATGCGCACCAGGTAGACGAAGCTCGTGTCGTGTTGGTGCCGTGTGCGGCCCGCACATTAACCAAAACCTCGCGCCTCCATCTTAGCCTCCGTGTTTTAAACTTCTCAATCTCAAGGCCATGGAGCAATGTGAAACCTATGATAGAGCCAATTGGATGGTTGAGAACACTACAATTTGTAGCTACAGATGCGTGTGTGTGTGTGTGTGAGAGGACGAGTGTGTGCATGCACCTGTTCTCTTCCTGTATAACATACTAAACTCAGAGTACAAGTGTATGTGGGTGGCCTTCGACCTAGGGAGCAGTGATGGTGCGTGCGAGAAGTCCTGGGAGATAGGTGTAATGCGTCTGAAAAAAGACTAGTCTATAGCTCGCCATGAGGATATTCCTATTGAATGCCAAGCGTAAGATATGTATCCGACGGTGCCAGTTTTTGCACGTACACAACAACAGAAAAAGAACTAGTGCCATGGCATATGCTACACCATGGCCGAGAACACGTCCCCACGTTATGCCATCCGAGAATAGTGCCGCACTTACCATCAATAAATTTTGAGAGCGTCTCGTCACATTCCAAATTACTACTACTACCACGCAATATTTAATTGCAAACCTGTTCACACCAATCACAACCTAAACGGTTTCCCACTTGGGAGTGTATTAATAGTTCTTGGTTATAAATACTACTATGCCAAGATGACTGCACATTCCTCCTCAACTCCTCATCCACAAAAAACAATAAAGTCAATCAAGCCATGGCCAGCGTGAGTTCTGGGTCGAGAGATTTCCCCAGGGAGAGGAAAGCATGGAAGAGGAAGCATGAGAATTGTCCCGCCTCGCCGCGAAAGTAGCCGACATGTCCAGCCGCGTAGTAGTAGCAACAGAGAGGTCCCGCCGCGCCGCCAAAGCAGCACGGAGGTCCCGCCACGCCGTCGAAGTAGCAGACTGGTTTGGCCACGCTGTGGAAGCAACAGAGATGTCCCGCCGCGCCGCCGAAGCAGCACAGAGGTCCCGCCGCGCCGCGGTGGCCTGGGAAAATTTCTCACGGGCAGGCAAGGACTCTTACAGGCGCATGCGTGTGATGGTCCATAGCCAGATGGATCAGATCTCCGGCTGGGCGAGGTTGCAGGACGAGGCTACCAGCGTCATTCGGCAACTAGGGGAGGCTCCCAACTATACCACAGAGCTTCACCACAATGGAATGTGGCTCGTCTAAAAATAGAGATGGCTCCCCCCACCACCCCCACCCCTCCGGCGCTAGGCTCTCCGGCGATCTCCCATCTCAACCACTAAACCCCCATCCAATCCGGCCATCCTCTCCGGCGTCTTCTCCCCTTCAAGGAGATTCCCATCTTAGATGGATTCTCCATCTGGATCCACCCTTGGCTTGGAGTTCTCCAAGGGTTTGGCTTTTGCAGATGCGATCTACTACTCTCTTGGTGTTACGGTGCACCCCGTGGAGGATTCTCGTCATTTCATCATGGTTGTCTCATTCAGTAGGCATGATTTTCGCCTCTCTAATGATTCGGTGGCCGCGGCCTTGGAAGCTGCCCTTGGGGGATCAACTATTGAGTTCTTGGTTTCACATATTCAAGGCAAGGTATTCTCCTTCCACGTCTCATGCAAAAAAGTTGGTCTTCAAATTTTAGCACTTCGATCTTTTGCGTGTATGCATTTCAAGTGTTACTTCCATCTTTGGGGACATGGTGGCCCTAATTGGAGAAATGAAGTTTTAATCTGGAGAAAAGAATGTGATGCCGAATGGATTTTTTTAGTCCCACAAAACGTAGATCTATGTTGGGCATGCTGGCCATGCATAAACCTCCAGCCAAATCTGCTCTCAAATCTTCTACTCAGTCTAGAAAGAGGATCTCATTTGCTACGTTCCAAACTTATCCTGTGTGCAAGGGATATAGATATTCGGCTACACAGAATTGCATTCTGATGTCTCTTGATGGAGCTTACTCGGTTTCTTCTCATGAACGTGTCATCATACATACTCCGCCGGTGCCGGAATTACAATGGACGGCGGCGGTCCCTCCGATCACCTTCGGTTTAGTGGATCCACTTTTTTCGCCTACCAAGTCTATCCATGTGGTAGCTTCGACACCTTCTTTGGGTGGGTTTGGCGAGATTTCAAATGTTTCTCCATCTGGCCCGTCATCTAGCTCTAGGCCTCCTCTTGGGTCCATAGGCCTTGGGTCTGTTCTAGAGCCCATTTGGGATACCCCAATTCCCCCCTATGTTTTATTCCCCGAGCAAGATATTGGAACGAACAACTTGCAAGATCTTAATGTGACTCCAACTCCCGAGCCTGGATTTCCTGAGACTGATTTGGAGGATTTTCATTCTATGGTTGAAGATATGGCGTTCCGTTATTGGAAATGTCAAAATTGTTTTTCTATGTCTCATCCTACGATTGCGTGCACTAATCAAACGAGATGTAGATCATGCTTTAAACAGGGCCACAGGGCCAAATCTTACACCGGATCTGCGCCAGCTGAGGGTTTTAGATGGGTCCCACACGTCAGTGAGGCTATGGCTGCTAACCCACCACCGTTTTCCTCACCCGGCGCCTCGATTTCCCTCCAAGACTCTGCTCTATGCTCATTGAGTAGTCCCATCGAGTGTGCCCCGCCTGCAACTACTTCCTCCCAATCGATACCCCGCCTCTGCAATCTCCACCAACGCTACCACCATTGCATATGCCACCGCCGCCTCCACCACCTGAGCCGAGACCAGAAACCCCACCGCCACCACCTGAGCCGAGGCCAGAAATCCCACCGCTGCCACCTGCATCAATGGCCAACTTTCCGCTCAATCCCTGGGAGTATGTTCCACCGGGCTTCGACATCATCGACGGAGGCCCTCTTCGTTTGCCGCTCACATTCTATGATCCTGCCACTGCTCCAGATCGGAGGCATGAAGAGTATGCTATCACCATCGTCGAGCCAGAGCCACTGCCTGAAGAAATCCAGCTGTACCGCAACATGGTGAGTGATTTCGTTGTCAATCAGCTAGGCAGAGATGTGCTAGATGCACAGCCTTGGATTCAGGGGGTGGGGTTGTTCCGTTTTCGTAGTGCTGCATCCCTCTATGTCATGGTGAATCATCCCCTCTTTAATCTAGGCAATGATCGTTTTGTTCAATTTATTTCGCATGATGAGGGCACCAACTACAGAGCTACTCAGGGTTTTCGTAGAGGTTGGGTCATGCTTCTGGGTATTCCTTTGGATTATCGTCGCACACAGTATATTGCGGATGTTTCGGTACCTTTGGACATTTTCATGTTTGGCATCAGGATGATTAGATGATGGTTCGTACTCTGGCATATGTTTCTTTTCCTGCGCCATCTCTTGTCCCTCGTGGAGTGGTTTATCGTGAGTATGGAGATTTCAGAGCTGTTAGAGTGTCATGGTCTGCCCCGGTTTACGTTCTGTCACTAAATTTTGCGGATGTTCTTCCTGGTGATGAGGATCCGATGCCTTTCAATGGTAATCCGCACCCTCTACCTGGTCATATGCAGTTAAATAACAACAATTGGGTTATGCCTAAGTATCCGGAGATTGGTTGGAACGATGTTCCTCCGCCTCCTGAGAACTTTCATGAGCCTGCTGAAAACTTTCATGCGCATGTGGATGCTGATATTCCTGACGAGCCCACCGAAGAGGATGAGCAGTCGTAGGAGTCAATGATCTTGCAAGGTTCTGATGGCTCGTTCAACAATGCTGAATATTTTGACCTTAATGAGGTGCCCGCTAACCTACCTGAAGATGTTGTAGTGTTGTTTCAACCTCCTCTTGTTGCTCATCAAGTTCAACAAGCACCAGTTCAGCAAGTTCTTCACATTGGTCAAGGACTCACTGTCTTTGGGCCAGCTCTGCCACCTGAGATGTAATGGACACATACTTTTTCCAGTATGATGCAGTGTTTTGACACCATTACAATCCCTAAACCCATGATGCAGCCTCTTCTGAAGTTTTTCATGCTCTCCAACCAGTCCTGGGATTTCACTGTGCCTGATGACCTGCTTGGCTGTCGCCTCTTGTCTGCTCCTTCTGGTGGTCAGGCTGCAATATGTTTTTCCCCTGTCAAGAGGCCGGTGGCTCGTGCTCTTTGTTTCGATACAGTCTCTAACCCTATCACTGAATCTTTTCAGTTCACTTCCACCGCTAAGATCTCCAAGAAAAGAACCCGCAAGTCTGCAGCTAATCAAGTGTTGGTCGAATCTGAAGTTCATCGCAGTGCGAGGCTTAATGCCCTCCGAGATGGGTTTCGTCAGATCCAACATAAGCCAGTTGCTCTGCCCCAGAGTTCTCGATTCAAGAAACTGAAGAGAGCTCTTCCTACTTAATCTACTGCACCTCTAGCTGCGTCACATAATCTTGAAGCAGAAGTGCCACCTCCGACATCTATCTCTGATCTTCAGCATATTGGAGCACACCTGCAGATTGCACCTGAGAAGATCTCTGCGGAGAAGCTTGTAGCTGATCCGTCCAAGTCTCACACCAGCAGCAACTCCGATGATAAGTGACAACCTCGGCTGCTTGGGTCCATGGCGTACCTTAATAATCGTCATTTTTATGTTCTTTGTTTCATTTGTGTTGAATTATCGTGTGGACTTGGCTTTTGGGTCGGGTAGATCACTGCGTGGTCTCCTTCATGTTGATCTTATTTTGGGTTGTAATGAATTGCAACGCATTTAGAGACTAGAAGGTCCTGTGTTGGACTGTACGGGGCCTTAACTCTGAAGCCCGTCAGTTAGCAGTCAAGCAAAAAATCGATGAATCTGGTTGTTTGATTATTTGCCTTCAGGAAACCAAATGCACGCATATTGATCAGCGTTTCCTTAGGAAATTTTGCCCACGGCGCTTTGATAACTTTGTGTATGTACCATCCTTTGGTGCATCTGCTGGAATTGTGGTTATTTGGAATTCCTCTTTTTTGCTGGAAAGTTAGTTCAAGCTAAACCCTATGGTATCATCATGGAGTTTCGTTCCATGCACACGTCTGAAGTTTGGACCTTGGTCTCTGTTTATGGTCCTTGTCACAACCCAACTCGCGATGAATTTGTGCAATGGTTATACAATTTGGACATCCGTTTCGATGACAACTGGTTGTTGGTTGGCGATTTTAACTTTATGCGCTCGTTGGATAATCGCAATTTACCTAGGGGTAATGTGCATGATATTTTCCTATTTAATGAAATTATTGGCCATCTGGGCCTTGTTGAGCTGCCAATTAAAGGTCGTCGGTATACTTGGTCCAACATGCAGACTATTCCTTTGTTAGAGTAGATCGATTGGTTCTTTACATCTGTCTCTTGGACTAATAATCACCCCAACACTTTGGTTTTACCGTTGGCACGTACTGCTTCAGACCATGTTCCGTGTGTAGTTAATGTTGCAACCTGCATTCCAAAGGCCAAGCTGTTTTGTTTTGAGAATTATTGGGTCAATCTTCCAGGGTTTATGGAATGTGTCCAGGATGTTTGGAATAAGCCTTCCAGGATTAAAAAATGTGCTGCTGGTTCTATCTCTACCAAGTTTAAAGCTCTCAGAGTTGCTCTTAAAAAATGGCATGTGAATCTTTCCAAGATTAAAGCACTCATTGCAGGTTGTAACACGGTCATTTTATATTTTGATGGCCTTGAGGAACTGCGTACTTTAACATGGCCAGAGTCGAATTTTCATCGAATTGTGAAGTTGCATTTAGAGGAAATTCTTCATTTACAATTTATTTACTAGAAGCAGCATTGCACCATTCGTTTCATCAAGATTGGTGAAGAGAACTCAAAGTTTTTTCAGGCCATGGCCACTGAAAGGTACCGCAAGAATACCATCTCCTCTATTAAAAATGTTGTTGGACATGTGGTGAGTGATCATCGACAACTTGCTGGAATGTTTTTGTCTGAATTCAAAAACCGCATGGGTCACGCTCAAGTTATTCAGATGGGCTTTGACTTGGAGAATCTCCTAGCTAGAGTTGATGGGTTGGAGGATTGATCTAAACCCTTCTCCGAGGATGAAGTCGATGAGGTTATCAAGCATCTACCTCTGGATCATGCTCCTGGTCCGGATGGCTTTACGGGACTCTTCTTAAAGAAGTGCTGGCATATCCTCAAAGCTAATTTTTTGGATTTGGTCAAAGAGTTTTATGAGGGCAAATGTAACTTGGAGTGTTTAAATACATCCTTCATAACTCTTATACCCAAGAAGCTGAGCCCAGAGTTTGTTGGTGATTTTCGGCCCATCTCTCTCACAAACACTTGTTTAAAATTTCTCACCAAGCTTCTGGCCAATCGTTTGCAGAAGGTTATCCTTAGCTGCATCCACCAAAACCAGTATGGTTTCCTCAAATGCCGTTCCATCCAAGATTGTCTTGCCTAGTGTTTTGAATATATCCACCAATGTAAAGCTTCCAAGAGACCTATAGTTCTGTTAAAACTTGACTTTACAAAGGCCTTTGATACCCTTGAGCATGTAGCCATCCTTATAATTTTGAAATGCAAGGGATTTGATGATCGTTGGAGAGGGTGGGTTAACACTTTGCTATCTTCTGGGTCATCTTCAGTTTTGTTGAATGGGGTTCCTGGCCAGCATTTCAAGTGTCGATCTGGAGTTCATCAGGGTGATCCTTTGTCGCCACTTTTATTTGTCATTGCAGTGGACTTGCTACAGTCAGTAGTTAATGATATGTGTCGATGCAACGTACTCACTTTGCTAATACCCACCAAGTCCAACGACTTTCCAATTGTGCAGTACGCCGACGACACCCTTATTGTTCTGCCTGCTGTTGACTCTCAACTAATTGCACTTAAGGAGATGCTTGAAGTTTTCGCTGTCTCAACTAGTTTGAAAGTCAACTTCAGTAAGTCTTCGATGATCCCAATAAATATGTCTGATGAAGAGGGCTCCAGACTTGCTAGCTTGCTTGGTTGCACTATTGGTACTCTTCCCTTTACCTACCTTGGTTTGCCTATGTGAACAATGAGACCTACAATATCTGCTCTGATGCCTTTGGTCGATCGTATTGAGAGAAGGTTGTCAGCTTCTTCTTGCCTCCTCAATCAGGGCAGTAGACTCCAGTTGCTCCAATCGGTCCTCACTTCAATGCCAATATACTTCCTTTGCATTTTGTCGATCCCGCAAGGTATTCTTAAGCAGATTGAGAGAATTGAACGCCAATGTCTTTGGAGAGGTAATTCGGACACGCCTCGACAGTCTTTAGCAGCTTGGGAGCTGGTTAGCAGACCAAAGAAATATGGTGGTTTGGGAGTTCTTGACCTAAGTGTGCAGAATGATGCTCTTTTGATTAAACATCTTTTCAAGTTCTTTAACAAGATGGATATTCCATGGGTGAATTTAATCTGGGACTCCTATTATCAATCCTCGGCTCCACAAGCTACCCAGATGTGTGGTTCCTTCTGGTGGCATGATGTGCTTAAGCTTTATGAAAAAATTTGTAAACTGGCAATGCCGCAGGTTCATGCTGGCGACTCTGTGGTGTTCTGGCTGGATAAATGGGAAATTAGTGGCAATCTTGTTATTCTTAAGGATCGGTTTCCAAGGCTCCATTCCTTTGTGATTGATGACTTGGCCACTGTTAAGGATGTCCTCGAACTGCCTAATTTGACTGAGAGCTTCCATCTACCTATGTCTCTAGAGGCTTTCCAAGAGTTTGATCAACTTCAGTCCATGCTCCTTCCTATTGAGCTTGATCCTAACAGTAAGGACATTTGGAGATGGCCATCTAAGTCTGGTCAATTCCAGACCAAGATATATTATGACTATGCTTTCTCTAGCATTGTGGTAGATCCTATTTTCAAATGGATATGGAAATGCTCTTGCACTCTCAAGATCAGAGTCTTTGGATGGCTTCTTCTTATGGATCGCCTTAACACAAGGGATATGATGCAGCGCAGGAACTGGATTATCCAGGATGATTCCTGTGTGCTTTGCCAATCTCAAACTCATGAAGACAGAATTCATGTCTTCTTCACATGCAATTTCAGCTAGAGAGTTTGGAATTATCTTGGGATTTCCTGGCAGGTTCAACCTCATCAGTCAACCTACTCCATGGCTTCTTTGGCTAGAGATGAGTTTGGTTTGCCCTTCTTCACAGAAGTGGTTTTTACTGCCACCTGGAACATTTGGACTTAAAGGAATGGAAAAATCTTCAGGAATGAGACACCAAGCTTCAGAGCCTGGAGAAGGAATTTTGTACATGATTTAACTCTGTTAACCCATAGGATCAAATGTAAATATAGAGATAAACTACTAGACTGGTTAGCCTCTTTACCCTAGATAGTTAGTTCTTGTTTCCTCTTGTATTGTACCTTGGACTTTTTATGCTGAGTTTTAATAAAGCACTGTGAGGCTGTTGCCTTGCAGTATATAGTCAAAAAACTAGGGGAGGGCAATGCGAAGCTCCAGGGTGAGCGTGACCTACTAAGGGTGAAGATCGCCGGAAGAGCGAAGGAGGAGGTGACCGCTGGCATGTTGCAGAGGACGGGAGTCATCATCAAGAAACTTATGGACAAGAATGCCATGCTCCGCATCGAGCGCAACAGGCTGGTGGAGGAATCCATGGATGCTGCCAAGCAGCGTATTAAGGACATGAAACTGATGAAAGAGATCATTGCCCATCGCGAGAACTAGTCTCCGCGACCTACAACGCATAAAGAGAGTAGATATCAGCGAGCCAGATCGTTGTATGCGTCTTCCTTCTTATTTTGCCCTTGTGTATTTCGGGCGTAGCCGCATGTGGCTTTTTAAATTATCTTCCTAATTATGTAAGATAATTATTATCCACTCTCATCGTCCTTATATGTATATATTCATCAGTCTTGCTATAAGTCACAGTAGATGCTACATCAGTCCGTCCGATCTTACATCAAGATCCATGGAAAATTTCTTTTCAGATTTTCTTTTTTCTGTCGTAAATCTCAGTCAAGTGAGACATTGCCATGCCTTTAAGCAGAGGCTCGGGCACCATTAATGGAGACCTTGGGAGAGAGGTGGATGATAGATGGAGGTCAAAGGGCTCTCCTCCCGATAAGCATGCGCAGGGGTCTGATCATGGCATGAACATATATAGATCTGATGATACTAGCATGCAACATGATGACACTATATGCACCATTTATTCTGCTCGGGTTACCTCGTAAACATCACATGCATCACTTATGAACTTCGGACATTACACGATCATCCCGGGATCAAATCAAGCTTGGTATAAACAATACCGTAGTAATCATCAAATGACCACAAGGAGCTTGATCTTTACCCAAGATTCTCGCACAACATCACGAATATCCAACAACCCGATATCCTCGATACCACGGTGATCATTCCGGCGATCACAACCATGACCAACACTTGGTCTCAAACCATGATCCTTCCGGTGATCACAACCAACTTATCTGAAACAGTGATCCTTCTGGCGATCACAACCAACTTATCTCGTCATTATTAATATTATTATTATTATTATTATTATTATTGTTGTTGTTGTTGTTGTTGTTATTGTTGTTGTTGTTGTTGTTGTGTTGTTGTTGTTGTTGTTGACTCATAGTGTGACCAACTACGAACTGGGCCCTTATCCGCGGGCGTGGCTATCGATAAATTTAATATACACTCTGCAGAGGTTAGTACACTGTACCCACACTACGGAACCCATGGCCTCGCACTCCCATTCGGGTGGACCAATGACGTTCCGAAAAAACCGATCTACTACCATGACACTCTCCCGGCCACTCCGACCCACTCCCAACTGGGCTAGTCCTGGGTGGCCCTGTGTCTACCAAAGACAACAACGACCACCGTCATGGCCAAAACGTCCCTCACGGGGACCGGATCCATAATAAGAACAACAGGCACACAAGGCTTATGTCCGCCTACCTGATCAGGGTAGCGCGCGCCCATAACCTTGCCTCGTTGGAGGTACTGGCGAGAGGCACGACAATAGACCCAGTTAGGACCTTCCCATAAATGTAAGCGTGGTTGCACTGGTCAGTTTGATATGGTGGCACCATGACTCAGCCAACAGTTGTTCAAGTTCAATTTAATCCGGTTAAACTTGAATGCAAATATGTTGAGCCATGATAAAATAACATGATGCAAGGACAATGCATGAGCATGATATCAACATAAGCATGAGGATACCACATAACTATCCACCATATAAACAATGAACCATATCCAACTAAGCATGGCATAATGATGAGCATGAATATTACAAGTACAACACTACTCATAGCATAACATGACCATTATCATCAACCATAAATAACATGCAAGAACTCATCATAACATTACCGAGTAAACACTTAACCAACTAGCAGTAAAGGAATAGTGCATATTAACAGTACTCGGTATCCGACGTTAGTCATGCACTGAAGAACATGAACAACCCAACATGTACTACTATCCAGCATAGCAATATGAAAGTAATAGTAACAAGTAGTTCCTGATAACAAGGTGCAAGAAACATAGCATACCGATCCACAAGCATGACCGAAACTATGACAGCAGTAGCAAAACAAAAATATAGTTATTAAAGATTCAAGTTGAAAACCAATACTACTGCATGACTATCATGCAAATGGTGGTTGTGGCTTGCCTGGGGATGAAGAATACACCCGGAAGAAGTGCGGTGGAGCCGCGGAAAGAATCACCGAAAACAGTTTCTCTCAGAGGGGCTGTTTACGAGCAAGGGAAAAGTGGTCATTTCCAGTATGTCAAACCATAGATCAAATGAAAACAACAGAACGGGCTCAACGAAACAAAGACGTGGGCTTTGGATTCAACTTAATCGGAGTCTCGAGCAAAAAGATATGATAGTTTTTCTGCGAGGGAGCCATCTATAAAGAAATGTTTTCAGCCTGGGCCTAAACAGAAAAACTGAAATCGTAAAACAAAGAATATGCTTTCCTAGAACAGAAAGCGCACTCCGCCACTTGACGTTTCCACTTACCCAGTCAGCAAAGGCGGGACTGGGCACGTGGTCGCTGGCGGGCGGGTCCCGTGGGGTGGGACCCGTCACTTATCCACATCGGCACCTGGGGTCAATGCCCGTGCAGCTGCCAGATGGGGTCTCGTGGGAGGTGGGGCCCGCCTGGCTAGGGTCTTTCTTCCTCCTCGCCGTCTCCCCAATCAGAAGTAGAGGAGCAGAGGCAAGGGCAAGAGGCCGGCGATAGCCCAGCTAGCTCCGGCCATCATCGGCCGAGCTGAGGCCACCGAGGAACGCGGGGCGGAGTGCTGCTCCCTCCTGGAGCAGCAGCAGTGCCCGAGGAGGAGCGGGATCGTGGCGACGAGAGGAGGAAGGGGCGGAGTAGAGGCGCTGTCGATGATGGGCGTTGGTGATTTTGGCCACCTCCGGCCAAGTGGAACACGCCGTAGAGGTCTGGGAAGGGCGGCGCGTCCGTTTAGAGGGGAAACGGGCGCCATGGAGGAGCAGGATGGCCGCGACGCACGGAGACGGAGAGCATGCGGCGGCGGCCGTTGGCAGGGGCAAGGCAGCACGGCCACTCCGGCGGCAAGGGGAGTGGACGGGGAGGTGCGCCGGGGTCCGATGGGGCTTCTGGTGGTGGAATGAGGAGGGGAGGGGCTCGGCATGCCGCGAATTTAGTCGGGCTTTGGCGAGAGGCACTGCAGCCATGGGGTCGAGGAGGGGCTTCGGAGCTCAGGCTAGAGGTGGGGAGGGCCTAGAGGAGTGCGGGGTGGCCTATATATAGGCGAGGCGTGGTACCCGAGCCGATCACCGCCGCACGAGCTCGGCCAAGGCTCTGGCGATGCTCAGCGATCACGGGGAGGCACGGGATCGCGACGAAGGGGGAGTGAACGAGCTACAGAAGGTGCACAGGGTGAGAGGGGCCGAGGGCGCAGAGGAGAAGTGGCCGAACGCCATTAAAGCCTCGGTCGGCCAAAGTGCGCCTGTGGGCGCACGGTAACGAGCGCTGACGGAGGGGGAGAGGGCTCCAAGAGGATGGCGACGACGTGGTAAAACAGTGAGACATACTTACGAGCATGAAGACGACGAGAGGGAGAGGGGCCCGAGCAAGAAACCATTCAGCTCACGTCCATGGCATGCCAAGGCTCGTGATCACCGCGTCCACTGGTGCCCATAGTGCCACAAGTTAAGCCAAACGATGTCTGTGGTGGAGTCCTTCCTAGGGAGGTTACAACTGCGGTGGTAGTTTAGTGAAAAGAGCTCCGGTTGAAAGGTAATTAACCTCTAAAGTTTATTGCAGTAAACTTGGATGAACACTGCTGATCAATAGGAAGGACATTTGGAAGCAATGGAGTTGTCTGGTAGGTTTAGGGTAAGAAGGACTTTCATCCTAGTAACTTGGAGAGGACTAGGATCAAGATTTAATGTAGTTGCTTAACAACCACATAAACTGGTCCAGAAACTAGATTAGGATGATGCACTCTGATGAAGCATCCACTTGAGCTGAAATTTGGCAAGGCCTAATGATTTGGTCAAAGTGGATAAGCCAAAGTGGTACTTGCTTCACAAACATCTGCACTGACCAGAATCTTGCAAAAAATCAAGAGGAGTATTGGCTAGGTGAATGTTGCCAAATTAGGTGGAGAGAAGTCATTTGGGTAGGAGAACAATCTAGTAATTTATCAGGTTTTTTGGAGCAATACAAATTATACTTGCTTCACAACCTGAAAATATTGCCAGAAGCAAAGACTTGATCATGTGCTCACATAGATGATAGGATGGGGCTGAAATTTGGAGGAGTGTCAAAATATGAGCACATGAAGGAGTGTGAAAAATTTAAACTCATTTGGAGAACCCTAGCTAGCACTTCCTTCACAAAGGCTTCCCTTAAACATGAACTTTGAAAAAATCACCGAGGAAGTTTGGCTAGGTAAATAAAGTTGAATTTTGGCACAGGTCAATTATTTGGTCAAGAAACGATGTCCAAAAAGTTTGGGGTCAAATGGGCAAAGATAAATAGCACTTGCTTCACAATGTGCCATTTAGGACAGAATAGGAATAGAATTTATTGAGCATGATGAGGAATATGGCCAATGAAATATTTTGCCATATTTGAGGAAGATATGACCCAAACAATTTATGATAATTATTTGGGGATTTTTGGATGGGCAGGAATATAGGTTGCTTCACAACCTAGGGTAGGTAGGGTTATTCCTTTAATAGAAAAAGGAATTTTCCCTAGAAAAAGAAATTAGGGTTTGGTCATGGAGTGAAGTGACATGATCTTGGCAAGGTTTTGAGAATGATGAGCCACTTGGGAGAGGAATTAATATGATTTCCCAGGTGACAAGGCCACAGATCCACTCCAAAAAGAAAAACAGAGCAAAAAACTATTAAATTAAAAGAAAAAGGAAAGGGCCAAAATCCAGGCTGTTACAACTCTTACCCCCTTAAAGAAATCTCGTCCTCGATATTTAGTTGCTCAGGGAACAAGTATCACTTGAGGACACCGTTTCCAACTCGGGTATCCTTTTTCCTTTATTTATTGTTCCCCCAAGAATTTCATATGATTTTCTTCCCTTGCTCTGGGGTGGTTTGCTTCACCTTTCCCCAAATCCTGAGAGGTCTTTGCTCATATACCAATGTCTTTTTACTGACAATGATTCTCCATTCCTTTGGTGATATCCAATGGATCTGAGCATAAATTTTATTTTGGTCATGAAAGCATTTTTACTTCTGTCATGGGGTTGCTTTTAAATAAGTGCATGCCTTCTGGTTTCAATAAATGCTGAGAATTAATCATGGCCATCTCTGACGGAATCTGACCGCTCATGAGTGGTACTGATTTATTTTGATTTACCCCTTTGTCTTGAGCATGGGATATGTACCAAAGATTCAACTGCCTTTTGTCAGGAGCAATATAACGGTGTATGGAGTCATAGCTGTGTCATGCCTCAAATATTTTCATCTTGAGACTGGCCTGACAGGGGCTGATGGACAATTGCTTTTCCTGACAGACTGATCGTGTACTTGATTCTGCTGGTGAGTATACCGGGTCTGAGCTGATTGTTTGGATTTTGATTTTCTCATTTTTTCGGTATACCCATTTGGATTTTTCCACACTAACCATTCCAAGCGGGTCAGCGGGATATGAAATCCTTGTAAAACAGAGTAGGCTGCTGAGGGTATGCCTTTTTGGATCCATATGGAATTACGGTCTCCGACTAATTTGGGTATCTGGACCCTGATGGTCGCAAAAATCATTATACCTTTGCTGCCAGTTTGACATTTTGACGGTCATGATTTTCTTTATGAGGATAGCATACTGGAATACCTTGGCCCACCTGTCCTTGATTCTTCATATGACCAGGGATGTGATTAGCGCAATATTTTTGACATTATTCCCTTGTGCCTGTTTTCTGACCTGGGTCCGCACATATACGACATCTATTCGGGACTTGTAGCGGTACAGAGCCTGTTGTTGAGGTCAATCATAAAAGAAGGTCACAAGGATTTAGGACATCTCCGTTTCAATGGCGGGAATAATGACCTTGATGACCTTTGTCAATACTGCTGATTCTATGATGTCATCCCCAGAATCTTGTCAATTCTGGTACTTCATGAGATGTATCTCTACTTATTTTCCCTTACATGACTCATGAGGTTGTGGACTCCTCACTTTCCTTAGGTATATCTGCTGGATCCTTGCCGCATCTTGTATGAGTGACTAATATGACTGGGGATACATGCTCACCATAAATAAGATTCACATGCAACCAAACATTGGCTTTCTGAAGAAGACTCATGCCCTGACGGATTTGTGCTTCCGACAAAATGTTGCGAGTCTGATTCTTGAGTGGTACTGCTTATCATATAACTTCTGAGGACGGTGTATTAGTATGATACTGACGTAGACTGAATGGCTTACAAGACAAGCCATCTGAATAGCTTGTTGAGGAAGACTTGTTATCTTCTGCTCCAATCTTTTGTCTAGGTATCGTGCAGAAGAAGGATCTATAGCTTACCCATGAAGCTTGGTCTGATTATTGTGCTAGAGAAGCCTGAGTTCCGTACTTGAGAAGCTTCTCCTCGGGTTTACTTGTTGAGAAAAATTCATTTCCGTCTATCAGAAGCTTTTACCGAAGTATCTTGCTGAGAAAGACCGGGTATCTTAGACCAGAAATTGTTCACATATCATGCTGAGGAAATTTGAGGAGCCTTTCACCATAAATTTATTCTGATAATGTGTGGAAGAAGACTGAGTTTCTAACATCCCAAGCTTCATACTAATATTCAAACTGAAATCTACACACACACCCATAATATTCTGGGGCTGATTATTTGCATGAGAAAATTTGTTTGACTGTCTGCCTTGAGCATATCACATTCTGACTTTATTTCGGAGGATAACATATTTCAAGCATCATGCGTGGCTGAGCCAAAGTGTTGTATAGGATCCATACATTTGACTGAAAATGTACCGTTGATCTTGTACCTGACATGTCTTGCGGCTGACTTGATTCATTACTGCTATGAGGGTTTTGTACTGATGTAGACTTGAGTTATCCGTACTATTGTGAGGAGTGCACACTAATGTGGAATTGATTATCAGCCTTAAGATCAGATATTTCCCCTTTTTACCGCAGTCGGCTGAGAATTCCATTCTATTTAGCTGAGTTTCCAAATATTTGAACTCCTTGCTGATTCTTCGGGTCCGGTGGCGGTCGATGAGCAAATCTTTATAGGGGAGAAATAATGTAACACCAGGGCCCAAAAGGAAAAAAACGCACACATCACACACAGTCAATGTCACATATTACACCTAGTCACACAATATGCATGCCTACATAAGCACACAAATCTCGCGGAATCTCCGGTACTACGATCTAGCATGCTGTGACGGTGTGCACGAGGACGAATAAATGTGTGGAAGAATTGGTGTAAACAATGCTACACCAAGAGCTAGCTTAGCCAGGTAGCAACCTGGACAAGCTCGGAGGCGAGGATGCACTCGATAAACCTGTAATCGGACAGGAAGGTTGTAACCACATTATTATCAAGCGGACGGAAAAGATCTGTACTCGTCCAAGAAATAGGATAGCGGGGAAAAACTGAGGCTCCTGACATTGCCCTTTCTAGATAACTAAGATCACTAAGGGTTGCCAAAATAAAAGTGATTCAGGATAGAAGCATGTCCATCTCCGAAACGATAGGCAGGGCTGAAAGGAGGATATCGGCGAGATACATGAGCACCATTTCTGCAAACAGTGTCGGGATCACTTGGCATCACTCTGCTAGGATAGAAATGACACCAAACACCGAAGAACGAGCAAGAAAATAAAACTGGAGGAATACAATGGCTGAGCTGTAGTGGATCCGAACCGGTACCAGCTAACTCACCAGATAAACCATTAGCAATAAGATATGCATGCCATCCAACAACCAAAAGCAATAAACAAGCCAGACTTTAAACTACCGATTTCTATCGGTTTCTACCGCTCGCGCTAACTAGGGAGTCCTACAGCCAGACCTGCTCTAATACCAAGCGTGGTGGCACCCCGGCTCAGAGAAAACTGGAACGCCCGTATTCCAGCCCAGAGATCGAGGAGAAGTCTTCTAGAATACGCCACTTCTTTGCATAGAACAAACCAGCTTTCTATCATTACAGGAATATGAATACAAGGTCTCCGATATTACAATGTATAACATCGGCACGGCGACACTATGCCATCCTTAGTTTCTCTATGTAAGCAGTAGAACAACTCGAAGCAGCAGAAAAACTTCTAACAGCGGAAGAATGACGATAGTGCTGAACTCCACTCCGCAGGGACTCTGGCTGGAACGTTTATCCTAGCTCGCGAACACAGGAACAATACCAAACAAGCAAGCAATCCAGGAACGACCTACAAACTGGCATGACACGCCAGGTCAGTACATTGAATGTACTTGCAAGCTCACAATAACCAGAAGCATTCAAGACAAACAACATGGCAATTACAGGTTAATCAGGAATTATCATGAGATCACTAGGATAACAAGGCATGAACAACAGGAACATAATATCGCTAGAACCAACCATATATTATCATGGCATGAACATATATAGATCTGATGATACTAGCATGCAACATGATGACACTATATGCACCATTTATTCTGCTCGGGTTACCTCGTAACCATCACATGCATCACTTACCAACTTCGGACATTACACGATCATCTCGGGATCAATTCAAGCTTGGTATAAACAATACCGTACTAATCATCAAATGACCACAAAGAGCTTGATCTTTACCCACGATTCTCGCACAACATCACGAATATCCAACAACTCGGTATCCTCGATACCACGGTGATCATTCCAGCGATCACAACCATGACCAACACTTGGTCTCAAACAGTGATCCTTCCGGCGATCACAACCAACTTATCTCAAACAGTGATCCTTCCGGCGATCACAACCAACTTATCTCCTCCTCATTATTATTATTATTATTATTATTATTATTATTATTATTATTACTACTATTATTATTATTATTACTACTACTACTACTACTACTACTACTACTACTATTGACTCATAGTGTGACCAACTACGAACTGGGCCCTTATCCGCGGGTGCGGCTATCGATAGATTTAATATACACTCTGTAGAGGTTAGTACACTGTACCCACACTACGGGACCCATGGCCTCGCACTCCCATTCGGGTGGACCAACGGCGTTCCGACAAAACCGATCTACTGCCATGACACTCTCCCGGCCACTCCGACCCACTCCCAGCTGGGCTAGTCCTGGGTGGCCCCGTGTCTACCAAAGACACAACAACCACCGTCGTGGCCAAAATGTTCCTCACGGGGACCGCCCCTGACGGGGACCGGATCCATAATAACAACAACGGGCACACAAGGCTTATGTCCGCCTACCTGATCAGGGTAGCGCGCGCCCATAACCTTCCCTCGTTGGAGGCACCGGCTAGAGGCACGATAATAGACCCAGTTAGGACTTTCCCATAAAGGTAAGCATGGTTGCACTGGTCAGTTCGATATGGTGGCACCATGACTCGGCCAATAGTTGTTCAAGTTCAATTTAATCCTGTTAAACTTGAATGCAAATATGCTGAGCCATGATAAAATAACATGATGCAAGGACAATGCATGAGCATGATATCAACATAAGCATGAGGATACCACATAACTATCCACCATATCAACAATGAACCATATCGAACTGAGCATGGCATAATGATGAGCATGAATATTACAAGTACAACACTACTCATAGCATAACATGACCATTATCATCAACCATAAATAACATGCAAGAACTCATCAATAACATTACCGAGTAAACCTTTAACCAACTAGCAGTAAAGGAACAATGCATATTAACAGTACTCAGTATCCGATGTTAGTCATGCACCGAAGAGCATGACCAACCCAGCATGTAATACTATCCAGCATAGCAATATGAAAGTAATACTAACAAGTAGTTCATGATAACAAGGTGCAGGAAACATAGCATGATGATAATCACCGACCCACAAGCATGACCGAAACTACGACATCAGTAGCAAAACAAACATATGGTTATTAAAGCTTCAAGTTGAAAACCAATACACTACATGACTATCATGCAAATGGTGGTTGTGGCTTGCCTGGGGATAAAGAATACACCGGGAAGAAGTGCGGTGAAGCCGCGGATAGAATCACCGGAAACAATTCTCTCTCGGAGGGGCTGTTTATGGGCAAGGGAAAAGTGGTCATTTCTAGTATGTCAAACCACAGTGAAAATGAAACCAACAGAACGGGCTCAATAAAACGAAGACGTGGGGTTTGGATTCACCTTAATCGGAGTCTCGAGCAAAAAGATATGACAGTTTTTCTGCCAGGGACCCATTTGTAAAGAATTTTTTTCAGCCTGGGCCTAAACAGAAAAACTAAAAGCGTAAAACAAAGAATACGCTTTCCTAGAACAGAAAACAGACTCCGCCACTTGACGTTTCCACTTACCCAATCAGCAAAGGCGGGACCGGGCACACGGTCACTGACGGGCGGGTCCCGCTGGGTGGGACCCATCAGTTATCCACATCGGCACCTGGGGTCAACGCCTGTGCGGCTGCCAGGTGGGGTCTCGTGGGAGGTGGGCCTACCTGGCCAGGGTCTTTCTTCCACCTCGCTGTCTCCCCGATCAGAAGCAGAGGAGTAGAGGCAAGGGGAAGAGGCCGGCGATGGCCCGGCCGGCTCCAGCCATCATTGACCGAGCCGACGCCACTAGGGAACACTACGGAAAAAAGACACATCCGTGACATTTTGGGCCGAACGAATTTTTTTTCTATCATACATATGACACTTCTATGATGATAATTGTGACAAAACCCAGTATCATCATAGATGTGGTGGGCTCCTACTTCAATGACAAAAAATCATGACAGAACATGGGATTTTCGTCCTGGGCGGGACGGAGACGCAGCTGCATGACAATCTTTGGGCCGTCCATGACGGAGAAAACCGTGGTAGAAGCGAGGGCGAGGAAAAATTCGGGGAGTTCCCGGTTACGGTGGGAGGTCGGGGGCCAAGCGATGCATGTTTCTCTCCGACGGTGTCTTGGACTAGGGGGTACTCACCTCGTCATCTCCCGATCTGTTAGATTGGGCCGATATAAATTGCACCAATCAAAAATATTGACAAAAATCGGCCCACATTCGAGGTGGTGCACCACCTCGGAAGCAGTCCGATATAAAGCTCGGGCACTAGTGGCTGGCTCCATAGAGGGCATTTCCAGCATTAAGCTCGGCTAAACTCCTTCAAACTTCTTTGAACCAAGGTGATTTATGACACCCCAGATACAGTCCGGCGTTGGAGCTCGGATACATAGTCCGGCGTAGGAGCTCGGATACATTCCGGCATTGGAGCTCGGATACATAGTACGACGTTGGAGCTCGTATACATTCTGGTGTTAGAGCTGGGAAGTGGTTCGGCGTTGGTGCTCGGCAGCAAAAGATACCTCAAATGCAGTCCGGGGTTGGAGCTCGGACGCAAGAGGACGCTGCCAGCCAGGAACAACTTTAAACCCTGGGTGTGGCATAAAAATAACAAGGCATTGATAAAGGCCGGAAACTTAAAGGGGCTCCTCGGATACCCGACGTGTAAACTCGTCGAATGCATTTTGGCGATCCTCAAGATCGAAGATGAGAAGATTTGTTGAACCAGTTTTCAAGACCGACGACCGAAGATGAAGAACGGTTCGGAAGAATCGAGGAGCATCCCTAACTTGAAGACCGGTTCAGGGGCTACTAACAGTGTCCTGGACTAGGGGGTACTCACCACGTCATCTCACGATCTGTTAGATTGGGCCGAGGACCCCCATGGCCGTATACTCATGGGCCAGTTCGGACAGCTGCCGCATACAAGGAAGATTCCACAAGACTTGGCGATCAAGACAAGGACTGCTCCCCACCGGCGTATTCTTCTTAGTCGTTGCAAAGTTTTTTTTTATTATCTATCACTCCTTTTTTCGACACGAGCGTGTGGTCACTAGCCGGGGAGCCTAATTTCTCTCTCAAAGCCGCTAGAGTTTAGTTTGCTAAACTGGCCTAATGAGAAGTACTCCGCCCTCGGGGTAGGAGGCTGAAGCCGTAGGCTGACCCGCTTGAAGTCTTGAGATAGGATGTATCATGTTAAAGCACGACAGAAGCACTTCTTTGCTAAGGCCAATTTTCGGATTGGCACCGAACACTTGATCTTGTTCGGACGTCAAGTTTTTACTGACGTTTTTTGGTTTTCCAAGATTATGGCACTTTTAAACTATTTGTGTGTTTTCAGCACAAGTCTCGCAGTGCAACGCCGGACACCATTAGAGATTCGGAAAAAACATTCTCGGATATTGCTATATATGCATCGGTTTCGAATTGTGTCTTCGGTCAATAGTTGGGTTGCCCAGCTGCTGCGCTTGCCTCCTACGTTCCGCTTTGTTCGTCTAGGTGTGCAAAGGGAGAACCACTGCGATTGTACTTCCAGCTCACATGGTTAAGCACCTCAGTGGAGAAAGCCGAAAACTGACTGTCACGATAAGCATAAATTGGTCAGCGATCCGATGACGGTGCTAAATGACAGGCCATTCATAACAATGGCCGAAGTGTTTACGGATTGACCTCGACTGTCGCCAAACACTACCGGGGGCTATTAACTAGCCTCCCAAATTAAATCCTCGATATTTTGCTCTTACATTGGAGCTGAGGTGTCATGATCATGCTTAGCATGACAACCCAAAGAAAGGAACCGATAGCGGGACTATTTTCTTTGGAAGACATTTCTTGTGTTAAACAGTAATATAACATATCTCTCTGCGTACCTTTGTTTATAAAACCGTATGGCCAGATTGCCTTGTTTGTTGTAAATCTTTGCCCTCATAAAGGCTTTATAAAGTAGGACAAACACTCCTCGGCTATTGGCCGAGGAGGTGGAAGCCGATGGTCGGTCAACAAAGTTTTGTACTATGCGGATCCGAGCATTAATGACCTAAAGTACTTGGATACATAGAGTCATTACACATAATTTGTGATTTTACTATGGATATCAATCCTTAATTCGGCCACCCGTGCCCGCATTAAGGCTCGGGGGCTACTGGGCTTCGGGCTTATTATTTACAAATATTAAAGGGGCACATCGATCCCCTGATTTGGTGTTGCCCCCCGACTAGTGTCTTGGGGGCTACTGCATTGCCTGTTCAATGCAAAAAAAAATTAAGTGTAATACAGTTTCCGAGGAGATTTTGATCTTCAGGTTGGTCGGCCGCACCCAACCTGAGTCTCGAGGACTAAGCACGCCGCTTTTTGTGTCCCGAAGTATTCTGCCGAGCTAGGACTTGATCCTCAGACCGATTTTGCAAATCAACCTGAGTCTCAGCGGCTACTGGGATCAGCGGTCTTATGTCATCCTTCATGTGCAGCTCAGGTTTTAGACCGACACCCACCTTGAGGGCTACTGGCTATATATCTCGGCAGAGAATAAATTTCACCAATCAAAAAGATTGACAAAAATCGGCCCACATTCGGGGTGGTGCACCACCTCGGAAGCAGTCTAGCATAAAGCTCGGGTGCTAGTGGCTGGCTCCATAGAGGGCATTTCCGGCATTAAGCTCAGCTAAACTCCTTCAAAATTCTTTGAACCAAGGTGATTCATGACACCCCAGATACAATCCGGCATTGGAGCTCGGATACAGTCCGGCGTTGGAGCTCGGATACATAGTACAGCGTTGGAGCTCGGATACAGTCCGGCGTTGGAGCTCGGATACATAGTCCGGCATTGGAGCTCGGATACATTCCGGTGTTAGAGCTGGGAAGCGGTCCGGTGTTGGTGCTCGGCTGCAAAAGATACCTCAAATGTAGTCCGGCATTGGAGCTCGGACGCAAGAGGACGCTGCCGGTCAGGAACAACTTCAAACCCGAGGTGTGGCATAAAAATAACAAGGCATTGATGAAGGCCGGAAACTTAAAGGGGCTCCTCGGATACCCGACGTGTAAACTCGTCGAATGCATTTCGGCGATCCTCAAGATCGAAGATGAGAAGATTTGTTGAACCAGTTTTCAAGACCGACGACCGAAGATGAAGAATGGTTCGGAAGAATCGAGGAGCGTCCCTAACTTGAAGACCGGTTCAGGGGGCTACTGACGGTGTCCTGGACTAGGGGGTACTCACCACGTCATCTCACGATCTGTTAGATTGGGCCGAGGACCCCCATGGCCGTATACTCATGGCCAGTTCGGACAGCTGCCGCATACAAGGAAGATTCACCAAGACTTGGCGATCAAGACAAGGACTCCTCCCCACCGGCGTATTCGGCTAGGACTCTTGTTATCCTAGGCCTCTGGTGCATTATATAAACCGAGGCCAGGCTAGTCGATAGATCATATACAACAACAACCATACCATAGGCTAGCTTCTAGGGTTTAGCCTCTATGATCTCGTGGTAGATCTACTCTTGTAATACCCATATCGTCAATATTAATCAAGGAGGACATAGGGTTTTACGTCCATCAAGAGGGCCCGAACCTGGGTAAAACATCGTGTCCCCTGCCTCCTGTTACCATCCGCCTTAGACGCATAGTTCGGGACCCCCTACCCGAGATCCGCCGGTTTTGACACCGACACTCTCATACACGTACGTGTGTGTGTGTGAGGCGTTGGCTCTAACTGAACCCGGGCGAGGCGTTGGGGTCTAACTGAACCCGAGCGATTGCACTGCAGGCTATGTGTTACTGAACCCGAGCGATCGATCGATGGCTGTTAACTGAACCCGATCGAGCGATTCCTTCGCTAGTGCTGCTAACTAAAGCCGATCGATGCTGCCTCTGGGATGAACAGTGAGCGTTGCGGGGGGGGGGGGGGGGGGGGTTGGATGAACAATGAGCGGTGGCATGGCCTCTAGATGAACATGACCCGGTGGTGTGGTGGAGGGCTAGATGAACGGTAGACGGTGGAGGGGTGCCCGTGGAGGGGTGGTTGAACAGGACCCCGTGGTGTGGAGGGCTGGATGAACAGTAGACGGTGGAGGGGTGCCCGTGGAGGGGTGGTTCAACAGTAGCCGGTGGAGTAGCGCGCGGTGGAGGCTGGATGAACAGGAGCCCGTGGAGGCTGGAGGAGGTCGACGGTAGCCCGTGGAGGCTGGAGGAGGTCGACGTTGGAGATGAACAGTATCCCGTGGAGTCTCGTTTTGCGGTACGCCACACCCCTCCCGATGAACAGGGCCCCCGTTTTGACCGTAGGAGGTCCGTTTCATCCGGTTTGCTATACGCCACACCCCTCCTGATCAACAGGACCCCTGTTTCGAATGTAGGAGGTCCGTTTCGTCTATTTTGCGGTACGCCACACCCCTCCCGATCAACAGGACCCCCATTTCGACTATAGGAGGTCCGTTTCCTCCGTTTTGCGGTACGCCACACCCCTCCCGATCAACAGGACCCCGTTCCAAACGTAGGAGGTCCGTTTCCTCCGTTGTGCGGTACGCCAGGCCTCGTTTCCATCGCCTGTTCCATCCAAGCCCTCCCGATGAACACGACCATGCATTCCGTTCTGATCCAGCCGGTTGGCTCCCACGCATTTCGTTGCCTCCCGATGAACACGACGCATTCCGTTGCCTCCCCGTGAACACGACGCATTCCGTTGCCTCCCCGTGAACATGATGCATTCCGTTGCATCCCCATGAACACGACGCATTCCGTTGCCTCCCCATGAACACGACGACGATGTTGTTTCTCTGTTCCGACCCAGCCATGTACATGAGCCCTGGTCGTATGTATGCGCGAGTAGGCGTTCGAGACCCCGCCCGTATGTACACATACGTGGCCGTATTTTCTTTCTTGCACCCTGGCCGCTGTAAGTACATGTACATGCTACGTGCGCGCCTCTACTATGACATGTATGCGCCTCTACTATGACACGTGGGCGCCTCTACATCCACCAGTATATATGTACGTACACGTTCGCGACCAGAATGACAACGCTACGTACGCTTCGACCATGTAACGCCCCGAGACCAATGTGCCAGGTGCCCTCCAGTTATTTTTTGTTGTTGCCTTGTCATTGCTTGCGTGCCATGCATTGCATATCATGTCATCATGTGCATTTCATTTGCATAAATGTTTATCTCATGCATCCGAGCATTTTCCCCGTTGTCCGTTTTGCATTCCGGTGCTCCTATGTCACCCGGTGCTCCTTTCTACCTCCTTTCGTGTGTGGGGGTTAAACATTTCCGGATTGGACCAAGACTTGCTATGCGGCCTTGGTTTACTACCGGTAGACCGCCTGTCAAGTTTCGTACCATTTGGACTTCGTTTGATACTCCAACGATTAACCGAGGGACCGAAAAGGCCTCGTGTGTGTCGCAGTCCAACACCTCTCCAAACTGGCCCAAAACCCATCAAAAACCCCTCCATCTCCTAGAGCATTCGATCACGATCGCGTGGCCAAAAACCGCTCCTCATTTGGAGCCTCCTAGCTCCTCCTATCTATAAAAAGGGATCCTCCCCAAAATTTTCGGATCTTTCCTACCCTAAACCTAGCCCCCTTCTCCCATCACACGCCAGACGTGCTTGTAAGTGCATCTAGTGCCCCTTAGTGATTTTTGTGTATTGAAGACTTATAGGTTAAGGGACTAATGCGTTTGTGAGTGTACATAGGTCTATAAGTCTATGAGGAGTTTGATATTTACAGGAAAAGTCGACCCCTAAAAATGAATATCTTCGACTGAAGATTTTGGTATTTCTGAAGACTTTCATGAAGACTTTGAAAGTGAAGAAAATGGTGTGACCGTGAAGACTTGGTATTCATTCGAGGAATATGAAGCGTGAAGACTTTTGATTTCGTAGTTTCATTTTCTCTTTCTTGAGTCATAGGAAACACCGTACTGTTAAAGGGGGTCGAGGAAATACTAAGGAAAAATTTCCATGTGATGCTCAACTCAAAATCCTACACCTACCAATCCCTTCGAGTGAAGCCATTGGAAATCTCATACAGTTCAGTCAATTTCTTCAGTGACAGAGACGAAGTTCTTCTGGTCTCTGACGAATTTGTCCTGACTGAGGAGTTAGGAATTCGTCAGTGCGGATTGCCCTACACAGTGAGGAACATGATAGCCCTGAGGATTTTGCTACTCAAAATTCCGACTGTTGCTATGCTATGCGCCAGCTATCCCAAAATATCTATCCACCTAACGGTCATATCATTGAAGGGCATTTATGTCTTATCATGTCGGGATGCTCCCTCGGCTATAAATAGCCGCCCCCTACAACCACTAGCTGGTTGGCTGCTCCGAGAGAAACTGACACTTGTCATTTGAGAGCAACCCATCCTCTGAGGACTTTCAGCGAAAATCATCAAGTGAGGAAAAATCAAAAACCCAAAACCCAAACACCTACAAACCCCAAGTGATTGAGCATCACTGAAGAGATTGATACTGAGTGGATCCAACGCTTGTTACCTTTGAAGACTGTGCTTCTTCCAGATGGTTAGGCGTCATGGTCTAGAGCATCCAAGAGGAATTGTGGATCGCCGAGTGACCAAGTTTGTGAAGGTTTGGAAGTCGCCTGAAGACTTACCACGAGTGATTGGACGAGGTCTGTGTGACCTTAGTTCAAGGAGAATACGGTGAGGACTGGGTGTCATGAGCTGCGTGTTCAGGACTGGGTGTCCGGGACTGTGTGTCCTCGAGTTTACATACTCAGCCGCTCCAACCAGACGTACAACTGAGACAGCAGTTGGAACTGGTCTACCAAATCTTTGTCTTCACCAAGCTTACTGGTTCTATTCCCTCAACTCTTCCATTTCCTCATAACTGTGTTGTGTGTTTGTTCATATCTGTGTTTGAAGACTTTGACTGAAGACTTTCTCAATTTCCTCAGTTCAATTTCTTCAGTCTTTTTGTCTTCATCCTGTGATATCCTGTGATTACGCTTCCTGTACTCTGTGCCTGTCTTCATTTCATCATGATGACTATGCTTGTATTCTGTTATGTTTACTTTTGAGTACTTATTCCGCTGCTAGTAGTTCTTCGCTAAGGAATTTCCTCACCGGCAAATTCCTCAGTGAAGAATTTCATAAAAATCGCCTATACACCCCCCCCCCTCTAGTCGATATAACGCACTTTCAATTGGTATCAGAGCAAGGTACTCCCTTGTTCTATGTGATTTTGGTTCAATCGCCTGGAGTTTTAGTTATGTCGACCGCAGGTATGATCAAGGTCTCTGCTGGGTGTCCTACCTTCGATGCGACGGACTACCCCTACTGGAAGAATAAGATGCGAATGCATCTTGAAGCAATTGATAATGATCTCTGGTATGTTATGAAAAATGGTGTTCCCTCAGTCACACCTTCTCTGTATGCTGCTGATGTGAAGAGATTCAAGCAACTCGACTCTCAAGCAAAGAATATCATATGTGGCCATCTAAGCAAAGGACGGTATGGCAGAGTGAGTGCTTTGGAGACAACAAAGCTTATCTAGGACAGGTTGTCCAAAGTGAATGAAGGAGTCTCAACTCAGCGTGACTCTCGAGTTGATGTTCTTCGAAATCTCTTCAACCGCTTCAAAAGACTCGACAATGAAAATGTTCAACAAACCTTCGATCGCCTCACTAACATCTCAAATGAGCTTCAAGCACTTGGTGCCACTGACATCACCGACCATGAGGTGGTGAAGAAATTGCTGAGATCGCTTGATTCCTCATTTGACACTCTAGCATTGATGATACAAGAACGTGCTTATTACAAGTCACTTGATCCCGCTGATATTCCCGAGAGGCTGAATACTCATGAGTTCCAACTTGCTGATAAGAGAGATCTCTATGGTTCAAGCTATGGCAGAACACGTGCACTGAAGGCCAAGGCAGTATCTGAGTCCGAAGATGAAGACTCTGGTAGCAGCCTTGGTGATCCTGAAGAACTGAGTTCTCAAGACGTGGTCGCCTTGGAAGATCCTCAAGGAGCAATGGTTCCTCACCCAGTGACTACAAGAAGAGGCTCTGTCACAAGTGCAAGAAACCTGGACATTTCATTGAAGATTTTCCTCAGTGGGAAAAGGAATCAAAGAAGAAGAAATACAAGGATTACAGTTCTGATGATGCGAAGAAAAAGAAGAAATTCACAAAATCTTCATCATCAAAATCCTCAAAGTCTTCATATCACAAGAAGAGCAGCTCCAAGAAGGCTAGGGCATTCATTGGCAAGGAAATGAACTTTGAGGCTGAATCTGAAGAAAATGAGGAAGAGGAGACATCTGAGGAGTCCGAATCCGGAGTGGCGAGCCTAGCTCTCGCTACTGCATTCTTCAGCAAGTCTATCTTCAACACTAAAGAAAATGACCTCACCAACAAGGCTGCTGAAAGCGATGATGACTACGCTCCCACCTATTGCTTCATGGCAAAGGGTGCCAAGGTACTCAAATATACCTCCTGTGAATCAAGTGAGAATGAATCTGATGAAAACCTTAAGCCCAGCTATTCTAAACTTGCTAAGATTGCTATAAAACAACAAAGGGCTTTAGAAAAGGTTCAAAACATGCTAAATAAAAGTGATGATATGTTGGGTGAAGAAATGGATCGCACTGAAACTTTGACTGGAAATCTTCAGAGACTTCAGTCCAAGCTTGACAAACTTCAAAGTCATCATAACACTCTCTTATCATATCATGAGAAGCTTTCTTATGAATTTCTTCAAAGAAAGCAAGATCTTGAAAAGCTAAGAGTGAGTTATGAAGATCTTCAGAAGGAGCGCGATTCATTACTTGCTCAACAAATCAGCGATTCTCAGGAAGAATTTATTCCTCCATGCTTGAAGTGCATTGAACGTGAATCTGCTAATTCTTCACCTGAATGTTCAAATGCTGCTAATGTTTCAAATTCTTCACATGCCTCTGCTATCACTAATTCCTCATCTAAGGACATTGCTAGTATCACTGACGATGCAGAGCTGAAGGAATTGTACACGACAGGCATGTACAAAAGCCTCAAAGGGCATCAGGCTCTTTGTGATGTGCTTAAAAAGCAGATCCTCAACAGGAACCCTAGGAAAGAGGGTATCACCTTTGAGAGGAAACTCAATGCTGATGGTACATATTGGAAGCCTGAGCAGTACCCGAAAACTACATGGGTTGCTGCAAAGGGACCTCCAGTTGATCCATCTAACTTATCTGGATTTGCATGTGAATCTCCTCATTCTAATGATGAGTCAATTCACTCCAACTATAAACTGTTCAAAAATCAGAATGGTGAACTATTTGCTAGATATTTTGGCACTAACTGCAGGAATGGCTCCCCTATGAAGAAAATCTGGGTTCCCAAAAGATGCCTCGAAAATCTTCAGGTGAATGTCATCATGATGCCACCTGTGAAGAATAGGAACCCCAGATCAAATTCCTCATATGGATCAAAGTCCTCATATGAACATCATCATGCTAACCCGTCTGTGTCGCAGGGAAGATCTAAGGATTATGGATATGTGCATTATTCTTCAAATCATTATGTCCATAAGTCCTCGAAGAATTTCTCTGCTTACTCTTATGCTTACTCTAACCCCTCTTATGTGAAACGAAATGGACTGGCTTCTATGCCATCCTTCTCATATGGAGCTCGCAGAATGATGAACTCTTTGCCACCCCTTCAGATGTGGGTGGTGAAGAAAAAGAACTAATCTCTTCTGCAGGGTCAGGTCTCCAAACGCGCGTAATCGTCTGAAGAATTTCCTGGAGACCTGAGCAATGCCTGAAAAGATGCAGGCTAACCATGAAGAAATGAACTTTCATTTCCCACGTCTTCATATTGCGTTATTAGTTCTTTTACTTGATGAAATTGATCCGATGAATTGATGTCATATTCTTCACTGATGAAGTATATGAGTTTGTAAGCTGCACTAATTCATCTGCAGGATGATCAACCCAAAGCCACTGAGTGGGTCCTCGATAGTGGATGTACAAACCACATGACTGGTGACAAGAATCTATTGATGGATGCTCCATTATCTCCGTCGCATCTGAAGCATATCATCTTTGCTGACAAAGGCTAAAGTCAGGTATTGGGTCTAGGTAAGGTTGCGATTGCAAAGGATCGACACATGGACAAAGTCATGCTTGTTGAGTCCTTAGGATACAACCTTATGTCTGCCTCAATGCTTTGTGATCTTGATATGGTTGTTGTCTTTGGCAAGTACCGTTGTGTTGTGGTTATGGAAGCTGACAATTCCAAAGTCTTCGAAGGCTTTAGGAGAGGAGACCTGTATATTGTTGATTTCTCTACAGGGCCACAACCAGCCGTGTGCTTACTTGCAAAAGCTTTAGAAGGCTGGCTCTGGCATCGACGACTTGGTCATGCAGGCATGAGGAATTTGCACACACTTGCGAAGAAGAAGCATGTCATTGGCATCGAGAATGTCAAATTCCTCAAGGATCACCTGTGCCGAGCCTGTAAAGCTGGGAAGATGACGAAGGCCAAGCATCCAGCGAAGACTATCATGACCACCACTCGCCCATTTGAATTGCTTCACATGGATCTCTTTGGTCCTAATCATTATTCTGCTATTTCAAATGAAGCATCTCAATATGGCTTTGTTATTGTTGATGATTATTCTCGCTACACATGGGTACACCTTGTTACTTACAAACATGAAGTGCAGGAAGTCTTCAAATGATTTTCCTCGAGGGCTTCAACCAACTTTGGTGTGAAGATCAAGCACATCAGAAGTGACAATGGCACTGAGTTCAAGAATTCTAGTCTCGATGACTATCTTGATGTACTTGGTATTACTCATGAGTTATCTGCTCCTTACACTCCTCAGCAGAATGGTGTCGTGGAGCGCAAGAATAGGACTCTTGCTGAGATGGCTCGCACTATGCTTGATGAATACAAAATGCCTCGTCGCTTCTGGACTGAGGCAATTGATACTGCGTGCCACATCATCAACAGAGTGTATCTTCACAAATTCTTCAAAAAGACTGCCTATGAACTCCTCACTGATAAGAAACCCAATGTAAGTTATTTGAAAGTCTTTGGTGCTAAATGTTGGATTAGAGATCCTCATCACAACTCAAAATTTGCACCGAAAGCACATGAAGGTTTTATGCTTGGTTACGGAAAGGACTCGCACACCTACAGAGTCTTCAACAACGTTCTTCACAAAGTTGTTGAAACTGTAGATGTGCGGTTCTATGAAACTAATGGCTGGCAAAGAGAGCACCTACCTACTGTGATCGATGAACCAGCACCTGAGGAAACTATCAAGTTCAAGGCTACTGAGGATGTCATTCCTACTGAAGAATCTGCTGAAGAATTCATTCCAGAACATGAAGAATGTTGAGCTAATGCACCTGAAGAAAATGCTGAAGAAAATGGTGCTGAAGAAAACGCTGATCAAACTCTTCAACGACAACCAGCTCATCCTCGCATTGCAAAAGAAGTGCAAGTTGAAAAGATCATCAATGACATCAAAGTGCTAGGTCCTCTCACACGCTCAAAAGCTTCACATTTGTCTAACTTTTGTGGGCAGTATGCTTTTGTCTCTATTACAGAGCCCACTAAGGTAGATGAAGCATTTCTGGAGCCTGAGTGGATTCAGGCCATGCAAGAGGAATTACATCAATTCGAGCTCAACAATGTCTGGGAACTGGTTACACGTCCAGATCATCGCAAGCACAATATCATCGGCACAAAGTGGATCTACCGCAACAAGCAAGATGAAAATGGCCTTGTGGTGAGGAATAAGGCACGCCTTATAGCTCAAGGCTACACACAGGTTGAAGGAATTGATTTCGATGAAACTTTTGCACCTGTTGCTAGACTTGAGGCTATTCGTATATTACTTGCTTATGCTAACCATCATGATATCACTTTATATCAAATGGATGTAAAAAGTGCATTCCTCAATGGTAAGCTTGAAGAAGTATATGTTGCTCAAACCCTAGGTTTTGAAGATCCAAAGAATCCTGACAAAGTCTTCAGACTCAACAAGGCCCTCTATGGCCTCAAGCAGGCCCCACGGGCTTGGTATGTTACCTTGAAGGAACTCTTCATGAAGAAAGGCTTCAAACCCGGTTCACTCGACCCAACTCTTTTCACTAAATCTTATGATGGTGAATTGTTTGTGTGCCAAGTATATGTTGATGATATTATCGTTCGCTGTACTGACCAACGTTATAGTGATGAATTTGCCTATATGATGAGTGAAGAATATCAAATGTCTAGGATGGGAGGGTTGAAATTCTTCTTTGGTCTTCAAATTCGTCAAGAACACAATGGCATATTCATCTCTCAAGAGAAATACCTCAAGGATGTACTGAGGAAATTTGGCATGCAAGATTGCAAAGGCGTCAAAATTCCTATGCCCACAAATGGCCATCTGTGCACTGATGAAAATGGTATTGACTTTGATCATAAGGTATACCGCTCCATGGTAGGCTCCTTATTGTACTTATGTGCATCTAGGCCAGATATAATACTTAATGTTTGCATGTGTGCCCGATTTCAAGGTACACCGAAGGAATCACACCATAAGGTTGTGAAGCATATTCTTCGATATCTAGCTCAGGCACCAACACTTGGATTATGGTACCCCAAGGGCTCGGCTTTTGATCTTGTTGGATATTCTGACTCTGACTATGCTGGTGATCGTGTGGATCACAAGTCAACATCTGGTACATGTCATTTCCTCGGACGATCTTTGGTCTGTTGGTCCTCGAAGAAACAGAACTGTGTATCACTATCTACTGCTAAAGCTGAGTACATTGCCGCTGGTTATTGTTGTGCCCAATTGTTATGGATGAAGCAAACTCTCAAGGACTACGGCGTCAACATGAAGAATGTGCCTCTCTTCTTTGACAATGAGAGTGCCATCAAGATTGCTCACAACCCAGTTCAGCACTCGAAGACAAAGCACATTTAGATTCATCATCATTTTCTTTGTGATCATGTGTTGAAGGGCGACATTTGTATTGAGCATGTGAACACTAAAGAACAGCTAGCCGATATCTTCACAAAGCCCTTGGATGAGAAGAGATTTAGCAAGTTGCAGTGTGAGCTAAATATCCTAGAATCTTCGAATGTTCTTTGAAAAGGACACTCATCCTAACACTTATGAAAAATTGATGACTTAAATGTGCAACACATGACGAAACATTTTTCTTCAATCAATGAAGAATAACACTCTTAGTGTGAAGAAATTAATGAAGAATTTGATTCTCAGAACCCTACGATAATTGTACGCGGTGTCTGAAATCATCATTCCTATACGGTGGGTCATGCCACCACCAAAAGTTGAAATTCCTCAATTATTCATATTCTTCAACTTTGCATTGTCTTCACTTGTCCCGTCGTTTTTCTTCATTGGCTATATATGTATATATATATATGAGTTTATGTCCTCTACAGCATTCACTTATTTCTATTTCTTCAAGTTGGTTTTCTGCTAAGTGAATGTGATCGGACCCTTCCCCTCTATGCTATACTCAACCCAATCTGTTCACAAATTCTTCATGTGCGTTCGATTTGAAACTCGTTCAAAATCTTCACTGTGTCCTTGTCAGCTGAAGAAATTGCGAATGGAACTTTAAAACCTATCTTATAGAAATTTTCGGCTTTGCCGCTCAAACCGTTCCGCATCCCACGATACACTTATCCACTCACCCACGATCTGACACGATCTCCACCTCTCACTGCGTGGGTGACACATGTCATGCGAATGAGAAGGGTCAGGGACACGTTCATCCAATTTCTTCGGGCGAGCAGTTTTTCACCGTGGCTATAAATACCCCTCCTTCCCTTCCTCACTTCATTTACTCCGCTCGACCTCTCTCTCTAGCTCGAGCTTCTCAAACCCTAGCGCCGCCGCTACTTCATCGCCGCCGGTGAGGAAGAGCTTCACTGCCTCGACCTCGTCGCCGACGTACTCACGCCGACCGCAGACATCTTCACTCCGCCGCCGCCGTAGCCGTCTTCCTCCTCCAAGTTAGGGCGTGGAAGATCTGCACAGACGAACTTCACATCTCCTCACTCCAGTTCGTCATGTTCTTCGTCCAGGGTAATTAAAAGTCACTTTTACTACCCTTGTTGATTCGAATGATTATCTCCAAAATCTTCAAAGGCGTTTTTCTTCATAGAGTCACACACTAAAACACCTCACATATTATCCGTTCTTGATTCATTTCTCTAAGCCATGATTTTCTTCAGGATACCTCAAATGTGTGGATTTTTAATCTACACATCTCTGGAACCTAAGACAAAGAAAGCTTAGCGAAATTCTTCAAGACTCATCTGGTCAAATTCCTCAAACTTGTTCTTTTTGAAAAACCTTCTGAGAACGCATATGACCTCTTCAAATTCCTCACAACTATACTCTGTTCACAGGTACACATGTCAGCTGCTGAATCACTAGGTTCTCATCAACTTAACTCATTTGCAGCGTTCTCGAAGAAAAGTTGCATACTTCTTCAGAGAATTCAATTGTTCAAATTCCTCAACTGAAGAAAATGACTGATGGTAAGAAGCCACAGAAGGGAGGAAAGAGGCCTGAGGTAAATACAGCGTTTGAGATCCCTGATGACATATATGCTGGGTACTGCACACCTACTGAGGAAACCAAGAATGAGCGCAAAGTGCGCAAACAGAGGATAGAGAGGAGATGGGCAAGAGAATCGAGAGCGTACAGATATGTCACTCCTAAGTACATGAAGAAATTCGCACTCAATCCTCCATGCCCAAGAGCTCCATTGGCACCTGGCCAAATAGCAGATCCAACCAGCCTCAAGCGCGGTGAGGACTATCCTGATGAATGGGCCAAGCGCCAAGCCAAGTTGGCTAAGCAAGCTAGAGAAGCAGTGAGGAAATTCAATGAAGACTCTCCTGCTGCTGCCTCTGTTGAGGCCTCTGCTGTCAAGCCAAAGAAGGCTATGTCTAAGAAGCCTGCACGCAGGCCAAGTTACTCAGCAATGCCCTCATGGCCAGAATCATCAATGCACTCACGGCCAGAATCATCAAAGCCCTCACGGCCAATTCCTCATGCTGCTCCTGTTCCTCCAAAGTCCTCAGCTCCTCCGCCAAAGCCCTCAGCTGTTCTGACTAAATCCTTAGCACCTGTGCATCTCGCCTCATGCCAAAGGACTGCCAGCATCTCCATTGCCTCAGGTGTCTCAGCTAGTTCCTCAGCTACACCAAGTTCCTCAGATGGCCCCTCACTGCTGAAGAGAAAGGCCACTGCTGGACGAGGTCCTCGCCGAAGTCCTCAAAATAAGAAAGTCGCTTTCCAAGTGCCGTCTGATGAAGACAAAGCTGATGATGATGAACTTGCAGAAATCATCAGAGACAGGCAAGTCACGGCCGCTATAGCCAAAGGATCAGAGGTGCCACTGCTTTTGGATCCCAAGCTGATCCTCGACTACATTGATGATTGGCACAAGGACCCTAACACTCCCTTGCCTGACTTCAAGCTGACTCCTGCCCAGAGTCACATCCTGCCCACTTCATTCAAGAAGAAAAGTGGAAATTTGAGAAGGCCAGGCAGATCAAGAAAGCGCAGTACAAGAAAGAGCGCTATCTGAAGAAAAACGTTGTCTCTATGACAACTGAAGAACTTGTCACTATTCAGACTGAGATTAAGAAACTCAGTGATGACTTTGACGCATATCACGCTGATTGACTTGGAGCCAAGGTTCTTTTTGTGAAACTTGCGGATAACTTCACTTCCAATGTTGCAGCCCCAGCACAACAGGAAATTCCTCAGGCTGAAGCATCTGCTCGGCCTACTAAAGAAAATGCCAGCACCGTTGATGACAATCAGGCTGCTGAAGAAAATGTGAGTTCCAGGGCTGATGACTGCATTCCAGCCGCTAAAGAATGTGCCAGGGCACCCACTAGTGGTGTGCCTGAAGAAACTGAAGAACTCAGGGCAACTGCATCAGTTGTGCCTGAAGAAAATCAACCAGATTCCTCAGCTGCTCCTGCACCAACTTCAACTCCAATCCTTCCATCTACATCAGATGTGAAGAAGACCAAGGCTCTAGAGTGTGCTGCAGTGAAGAAAAGGAAAGCATCAGCCGCTTCAAATTCTTCAGCTCCGAAGAAAATGAAGCGTGTGACAAGCTCATTTGCAAATACGATTGATGATGTTCCCATCTCAACCAGGCCATCAAAGGACCTTGTTCCTTTTGATGAAGAATATGTGATCCCCAGTGGATCTGATGAAGAAACTCCTTCTGCTGCTTTGTCTGAACCATTGGATGAAGAAATTGAAGTGGATGCGATCCCTTCAACACCTATCATCTCCTTGCCTATGCCTCAGTTCATAGCTAAAGAGGCTGGCATTGAAGAAATGGAAGATGAAGATGTGGACATTGGCTGCTCCACACCCGTAATCCGTGATGAATTCTGGGGAAGTCAGCATCCAAACTCACCAATGTTCACCCCTCTACAGCAAATTCCTCAGTCCCCCACACAAACTGTACACATGGGCTCTGAAGAAACTCATCCCAATGCATCTATCCATGAGGAAATTCCAGCCACTAGCGCTGAAGAAACTGCTGCTGCTGAACACCCAACGACGCAGACTGCCACTGAGGAGGAACCAGAAAATCCTCAGCCTGAAGAACCTGCGATTGAGATTCCTGAGGTCGTGATGCAACTCACTGACACTCCTCTGCCGAAGCCAAAGGATCCATTCTCACGCAAGCAAAAGTTCAAGGCTAATGATTTCTTCGGTGAGCACGTATTCTTCGAAGATTACAACCCATATGACTCTGCTCGCATTAGGAAGATGCGTTTCTGGACTGCTAGTCAAGCCAATTTCCATTCCTCAGTGCTGTTCAATAAGGAGAAGATCTTCTACCATGAGCATATTCCTCACGTGGATATGGAATCTCTGCCGTGCTTCACACCAGTCCTTAGTGTTCTTCACGACGTTGTACTGCTCAACTTTTGCTCTGACATCTGCGATTGGAATGAAGAACTGATTCTTCAATTCTATGCAACGCTGCACATCACCGGAGATGCTGAAGATGTGAATTCATGGGTGCTGGACTGGATGTCTGAAAACACTCACTACACTACACCAGCCTCTGAATTGCTTCGTGCTCTACCACTCAGTCCTCCTCTTGAAGAAGCTCGCTGCATCTACAGTGAACCTGAGCTCACACATCATTACATGCAGGTGCTGATGAAACCTTTGAAACCAGGTCAGGCACTAAGAACCAAATTCCTCGTGAAGGAATTGCTGTACGTGCCCAGAACTGTCTATATATTCTTACGAGGACAATCAGTCCTATCAAAGGCCACGACTCATCTGATGAGGAAATTGTTGGCATCATGAAGAATCTGGTATTCAACATCGTTCATGGCATTCCTGTCAATTATCACGATTTCTACATAAGGACTATGGCCAATGTTGCACTGTCTCCGTTTGAGCTGAAGCCTTATGCACCTTGGATCATGAGATTCCTCAAGACAAGGTCTTCACTCAACTACAAAGCTAATTTCCAGAATCACCTCAGCTACTTGCCCCCCATTGAAGTCCTCAAGCAGACATATTCCTCAGTTGATGGAAAGGGCAAGGCACCAGCTGTAATAGATGAAGGCATTCGTCCATTGGATGGTCAGTTTCGCAAAGATGCATCTTATTCCACCAATGATGACTCTGCCACACATGACTCTGCCAATGCACCCAAGTCCACTCCTCAAGCCACTGCTCCACGCGTGATGACTGACCGTGAACTTCTGCTTAGTCTTCACCAGAAGGTGGATCGAAATCACAAATGGGTTAAGCATCAGTTTGGTTCACTTCTTCACAACTTGACTGCCACACACAATGCAGTGAAGAAAAACCACTACTACCTCCATCAAGTCTTCGGTCGCACCTGGGCAATCCTGTCACATCTGTATGGTGAAGAAGATCTGAAGAACATGGGTCTCAAAGAAGATTTTGACTGGTCTGCACCTCCACCGAAGAAATTCAAGAAGGTCCAGGTTCCTTCTCTAGTGGTCAGCTCATATTCTTCATCGCGTGACACTGATGAACATGAAGATTTGAACGACACTGCGGCAGGCCCTACATCAAGAAACGACCCCAACAACATTGGCGCTCCTCCTTCGACATGATTATCTTCTGGGGCGTTAGTCCTCATTTTCGATCCTTTTGGTCATTCGATGACAAAGGGGGAGAAATATGAGTTAGTCTTCAAGCGGGTCTACTATATGGGCGTTTTTTTGCTAAGTTACAACTCTCGTTCTTCTAAAACTTTATTGGATCGAGTTGTAATCTTAAACCCGATGGTGCTCTGATACTTTTGATCCATTGTGCTCTGATACTTTTGATGCACTATTCTGCATGCTTATTCCTCGTTAATATTATTGCACGCATGCTGAATTTCATCAGGCACCATATTTCATCATGCATTTCAAATTCTTCATATTATATGTTAAATGCGTGTATGAATTACAAGATATAGGGGGAGATCTCCATGATTCAACTCTTCAAGTGTGCATTGCATCAAAAGCAAATTCCTCACTATGCACATCTTCAGGGGGAGTTCTTCTATATCTCACAATCAAATTCCTCAATATCAATAGTTACACTTCATATGTTTATCCCCGTTGAAAACTTAACCTATATTGTCATCAATCACCAAAAGGGGGGAGATTGTAAGTGCATCTAGTGCCCCTTAGTGATTTTGGTGTATTGAAGACTTATCGGTTAAGGGACTAATGCGTTTGTGAGTGTACACAGGTCTATAAGTCTATGAGGAGTTTGATATTTATAGGAAAAGTTGACCCCTAAAAATGAATATCTTCGACTGAAGATTTTGGTATTTCTGAAGACTTTAATGAAGACTTTGAAAGTGAAGAAAATGGTGTGACCGTGAAGACTTGGTATTCATTCGAGGAATATGAAGCGTGAAGACTTTTGTTTTCGTAGTTTCATTTTCTCTTTCTTGAGTCATAGGAAACACCGTACTGTTAAAGGGGGTCGAGGAAATACTAAGGAAAAATTTCCATGTGATGCTCAACTCAAAATCCTAAACCTACCAATCCCTTCGAGTGAAGCCATTGGAAATCTCATACAGTTCAGTTAATTTCTTCAGTGACAGAGACGAAGTTTTTTGGTCTCTGAGGAATTTGTCATGACTGAGGAGTTAGGAATTTGCTAGTGCGGATTGCCTAAACAGTGAGGAACATGATAGCCCTAAGGATTTTGCTACTCAAAATTCCGACTGTTGTTGTGCTATGCGCCAGCTGTCCCAAAATATCTATCCACCTAATGGTCATATAATTGAAGGGCATTTATGTCTTATCATGTCGGGCTGCTCCCTAGGCTATAAATAGCCGCCCCCTACAACTACTAGCTGGTTCGCTGCTCCGAGAGAAACTGACACTTGTCATTTGAGAGCAACCCATCCTTTGAGGACTTTCAGCGAAAATCATCAAGTGAGGAAAAACCAAAAACCCAAAACCCAAACACCTACAAACCCCAAGTGATTGAGCATCACTGAAGAGATTGATCCTGAGTGGATCTGATGCTTGTTACCTTTGAAGACTGTGCTTCATCCAGACGGTTAGGCGTCATGGTCTAGAGCATCCAAGAGGAATTGTGGATCGCCGAGTGACCAAGTTTGTGAAGGTTTGGAAGTCGCCTGAAGACTTATCACGAGTGATTGGACGAGGTCTGTGTGACCTTAGTTCAAGGAGAATATGGTGAGGAATGGGTGTCCTGAGCTGCGTGTTCAGGACTGGGAGTCTGGGACTGTATGTCCTCGAGTTTAAATACTCAACCGCTCCAACCAGACATACAACTGAGACAGCAATTGGAACTGGTCTACAAAATCTTTGTCTTCACCAAGCTTACTGGTTCTATTCCCTCAACTCTTCCATTTCCTCATAACTGTGTTGTGCATTTGTTCATATCTGTGTTTGAAGACTTTGACTGAAGACTTTCTCAATTTCCTCAGTTCAATTTCTTCAATCTGTTTGTCTTCATCCTGTGTTATCCTGTGATTACGCTTCCTATACTCTGTGCCTGTCTTCATTTGATCATGATGACTATGCTTGTATTCTATTATGTTTACTTTTGAGTACTTATTCCGCTGCTAGTAGTTCTTCGCTAAGGAATTTCCTCACCAGCAAATTCCTCAGTTAAAAATTTCATAAAAATCGCCTATTCACCCCCTCTAGTCGATATAACACACTTTTAGTGTCCGACCTGACCGCGCCGCCGTTCCGCACTAGTGGCGTGCCGCCACGTGTCCTGCCGGTTCTTCCCCCGCCGCGTGGCCCGCTGAACCGGTCCGGGCCCTCCCGGCCCATCCGCCATGCCCGCGCCTCCTTCGCCTGGCCGGAGCGCGCCACCACCTCAACCCGTCTCCGCCGCGCCGCCGCAGTGCCATCACCGGCGACCGCCACCGCCCCTCGTCGCCCGGCGACCTCCGGCGCTCCTTGTCGTCCACGCTGCTCCGGTCCGCCGCTGCCAACCTCGCCTCCCCTTCGCCTCGTCGCCAGTGGCCGCCGCACCGCGCCGGCTGGACCTCACTCTGGCGACGCCCCCACCTCACCGGGCCTCTCCGTCGCCCTCCTCCTGGTCAACCCTGGCGCCGACGATCTTCGTTTTCCGTGCCCTACTACAGTGCACCGATCTGGATCTCAGATCTTGAAAACCCTAATCTCGGAGTTGACTTTTCCCTCTCCTCTCAGTAATTTTTAGGCTTTTTCATCATGCCCTAACTCTGCATCCGTAGCTCCGATTCGTGCGTATAGCATATCAAAATGTTCGTCTCGACGAGTACATCATTTCATCTCATTGCATCGTTTTCATTTGAGCTCATCTTGATGCCCGAAATGCTGTTGGAAGAGGGCTATGTGATGAATTTGTGAGATCTGTTTCAGCAAATGGCTTTTTGTCATTTTTGCCATGATTAATGTGTGCATGCTATGATCCTGAGCTCTACATGTGATGAATTTCACTAAGTCTGAAGCCTGTTATCATTTGCACTTTTGCCATGCTTGTTTGAACCTGTTAATGGATGAATTAGTCGTAGCTCAGTGTTCATCTTTTATCAAGCTTCATGAGTGGATCCCAGCCATGTATTTTGTTGGCATGTTTGAGTGTTGTAGCATATTTATCTTGATGCATTTAGTTGGTCACTTGCTGATTATCGCAAACCGGTGCCATATTTCTTTTGCTTGCCATTTCCAAACCGTGCATCCGATTCCGGTGATCTTTATATCCATTTCAACCGAAATCATCTCCCCTTTCTAGTGGCTCTCTTGGATTTCCAAGTTGAGCCCAGGTTCAATAATTCCTTTCCAAATCATGCATATGCACCGCATACCGCAGCCCGCATATCATACCATGTTTATGTGCCAGTTGTTTACTATGTTGTGTGCTTCTTTCGAGTGTTGCTTCTTCGGGTTGGTTCCGATAACGTCGCATTTGTGAGGACCCGTTCGACTACGTCCATTTGTCTTCTTCATGGACTCGTTCTTCTTCCTTGCGGGATTTCAGGCAAGATGACCATACCCTCGAAATCACTTCTATCTTTGCTTGCTAGTTTCTCGCTCTTTTGCTATGCCTATGCTACGATACCTACCACTTGCTTATCATGCCTCCTATATTGTTGAGCCAAGCCTCTAACCCACCTTGTCCCAGCAAACCGTTGTTTGGCTGTGTTACCACTTTGCTCAGCCCCTCTTATAGCGTTGTTAGTTGCAGGTGAAGATTGGAGTTTGTTCCATGTTGGAACATGGATATTTGTTGGGATATCACAATATCTCTTATTTAATTAATGCATCTATATACTTGGTAAAGGGTGGTAGGCTCGGCCTTATGCCTAGTGTTTTGTTCCACTCTTCCCGCCCTAGTTTCCGTCATATCGATGTTATGTTCCCGGATTTTGCGTTCCTCACGCGGTTGGGTTATAATGGGAACCCCTTGACATTTCGCCTTGAATAAAACTCCTCCAGCAAGGCCCAACATTGGTTTTACCATTTGCCACCTAGCCTTTTTCTTTCCCTTGAGTCGGCCTGCTCAAGGGTCATCTTTATTTAACCCCCGGGCCAGTGCTTCTCTAAGTGTTGGTCCAAACTGAGCGATGTCCGAGGCTACCAGGGGCAACTCTGGGCTGGCTTACCCGATGTCTTGCTCATCTGGTGTGCCCTGAGAACGAGATATGTGCAGCTCCTATCGGGATTTATCGGCACATCTAGGTGGCTTTGCTGGACTTGTTTTACCATTGTCAAGGATGTCTTGTAACCGGGATGCCGAGTATGATCGGATTGTCTTGAGAGAAGGAATATCCTTCGTTGACCGTAAGAGCTTGTGATGGGCTAAGTTGGGACACCCCTGCAGGGTTTTGAACTTTCGAAAGCTGTGCCCGCGGTTATGGGCAGATGGGAATTTGTTAATGTCCGGTTGTAGAAAACCTGAAGTTGATCTTAATTAAAACACATCAACCGCGTGTGTAACCGTGATGGTCTCTTCTCGGCGGTGTCTGGGAAGTGAACACGGTGTTGGAGTGATGCTTGACGTAGGTTGTTCTAGGATCACTTCTTGATCATAGTTCTCGACCGTGCCTTTGCCTTCTCTTCTCGCTCTCATTTGCATATGTTAGCCACCATATATGCTAGCCGCTTGCTGCAGCTCCACCTCATACCTTTTACCCTTCCTATAAGCTTAAATAATCTTGATCGCGAGGGTATGAGATTGCTGAGTCCCCGTGACTCACAGATACTTTCAAAACCATCTTGCAGGTGCCGATGATACCGTGCAGGTGACGCAACCAAGCTCAAGGAGGAGCTCGATGAAGATCGTGTTCTTTATGTTGTTCCGTTTTCCAGTTGATCAGTAGTGGAGCCCAGTTGGGACGATCGGGGATCTATGTAGCATTTGGGGTAGTCTTCTTTTATTTTGGTTCCGTAGTCGGACATTGATTGTATCTGGATGATGTAATGCTTTATTCATGTATTGTGTGAAGTGGCGATTGTAAGCCAACTATGTATCTCTTTCCCTTATGTATTACATGGGTTGTGTGAAGATTACCTCACTTGCGACATTGCTTTCAATGTGGTTATGCCTCTAAGTCGTGCTTCGACACGTGGGAGATATAGCCACTAGCTATGCTTCGACCAGGTGGGTCCCGACTGTCAGGCACTTCCTTGCCGGGGAAGATGTAGCTGGTGGGTCCCAGCACTCAGGGGGTGAATCGTTTTTTTTTTGCCCGGATGCACTTCCTTGCGTGCGAAGATGTAGCTGGTGGGTCCCAGCAGTCAGGGGCAAACATTTTTTCCGTGAAATACGGTGGCCCGTCCGGTGGGTCCCCGCTGTCAGGTGGAGAAATAATTATTTTGCACGTAATAAGGAGGCACTTCCTTGCTGCGGCCGTGGACCCAACTGTCAGCCTCTCCACGTACAGTCCACGTCTGATGGAAGCCGTTCCTTGACCATGTTGACCACGTCGCGCCGAGAGCACCAGGGCGGTGGACGAGGATGAGGCCTAGGAAGGGGACGACGCAAAGCCGGGGAAGACGTGGCAGTGGATGCCCACGCGTAGAGGAGTATGAGGGTTCAATGGTTCATTGCGGTGTGAGGCTATCGTCGCCGCAGAATAACAGGGGGTGTGGTTGAGTAGAGGGATGGCCTGGCCAACGGTGGGAGTAGTAGGGGGCGGTGAGGCCTCCGCCGCATCCCAGCCGGCCATGGGAGGCAGGAGCACGAGGCATGACCGGTGCTACTTTGGGCGGCTGGAGCAAGAAGACCAGAGGTTGAAGAAGCACTACGGCCGTTGGATGGACATCGTATGGTCACTGGAACTAGAATCGTGCATATTGACTAAGTTGATAAAGCCCTCCATCCCCGTCAACTTAGTTGGCCCACAAGTCAGCCTGCCACTATACTGGGTCCCAGCTAACAGGGGGTGTATTCATTTTTTTGTGCGTAATAAGGAGGCACTTCCTTGCGTGCGAAGATATAGCTGGTGGGTCCGAGCTGTTAGCAGAGGTAACGTTTTTTCGCGAAATATAGAGGCCCTTTCGGTGGGTCCCTGATGTCAGGTGGAGGAATCATTATTTTGCGCATAATAAGGAGGCATTTCCTTGCGTGCGGCCGTGGACCCAGCTATCGGCCTCTCCACATACAGTCCACTTCAGATGCATGTCGGTCATTGACCACGTTGACCAGGCCGCGCCGAGAGCACCAGGGCGGTGGACGACGACGAGGCCTAGGAAGGGAACGACACAGAAGCGGGCAAGACTCGGCAGTTGTTTCCCACGTGGAGGAGAGTACGACTGTACGAGGGTTTACTGGTTCGTCTGCCGTCGCCGGAGAATAACAACAGGTGTGGGTGAGTAGAGGGATGGCTAGGCCAGCGATGGGAGTACGGTGGGGCGGTGAGGCCTGCGCGGCAGCAAAGCCGGCCGCGGGGAGGAAGGAGTAGGCAGTCCCGTCGGCGGTTGTTTGAGCGGCTAGAGCAGGAAGAGCGGAGATTGAAGAAGCACGACAGCCGTTGGATGGCCATCCAACAGTCACTGCTTGTGCATTAACCTTTTTTTAGGAAAGCCTCAAATCTGTGGAAAACAGCATACAGCCCATCTGCCATTATTTGTAATAATTTACAGCCCATTTGCTAATTATTAAGGTTTTTTGGAGCCCATATTCTTTTTGTTAGCATTACAGCCCATATTGTGGCTATGGTTAAAAAAATTACGAAATTTTGCATATTTCGGTGCGGTCCGAACTATTTTTAATCCCAAAATTTCGACTCACATTCAAACTGATTTTAAAAATAAATGTATATCAATATAAAATCCAACAAATTCTCCACGCATAAAATTAATGTAATTTAAATTCTCGAAATGAAAAAAAAGATATTTGAAACTAATTGCCGGTTTGATGTGTTTTAAAAATGTATAGCCCATTTGTCATTACTGATGGACCATTTTCTCGGCCAGCCGAATGAAAGCTCTCCTCGTCTTGAAAGATTTGCAGCCCAACAGGCCTGACAAAGCGACTTACTTGGCAAATCACAAAAAAACTGGGCTATGGCCATGGACCCAGCTGTCAGCCTCTCCATGTACAGTACTCTTCTGATGGAAGTCGTTCCTTGACCACGTTGACCACGCTGCACGGAGAGCACCACGGCGGTGGACGACGGCGAGGCCTAGGAAGGGGACGAGGCGGAGCCGGGGAAGACGCGGCAGCGGAAGCCCGCGCGGAGAGGAGTACGAGGGTTCACTGGTTCGGCTGCGGTGTGAGGCTACTGTCGCCGCAGGGCCTGGCCAGCGGTGGGAATAGTAGGGGCGGTGAGGCCTCCGCGGTAGCGCAGCCGGCCACGGGAGGCAGGAGCATGCGGCACGATCGGCGCTGCTTTGGGTGGCTGGAGCAAGAAGACCAGAGGTTGAAGAAGCACTACGGCCATTGGATGGGCATCGTACGGTCACTGGAGCTAGAATCGTTCATATTGACTAAGTTGACAAAGCCCTTCCTCCCCGTCAACTTAGTAGGCCCACAAGTCAGCCTCCCACCAAGGTGGGTCCCAGCTAGTCGGGGGAGTATTCATTTTTTGTGCGTAATAAGGAGGCACTTCCGGTGGGTCCGAGCTGACAGCGGGGGGGGATGTTTTTTTTGCAAAATACGGTGGCCCGTCAGGTGGGTCCCAGCAGTCGGGGGGCAAATGTTTTTTTCGCAAAATACGGTGGCCCGTCTAGTGGTTCCCTGCTGTCAGTTGGAGGAATCATTATTTTCCGCGTAATAAGGAGGCACTTACTTGCTGCGGCCGTGGACCTAGCCGAGACTCTCCACGTATAGTATACTTCCGATGGAAGTCCTTCCTTGACCACGTTGACCTCGCCATGTTCCATTGCATGCATGAGTCCATGGGCATGGTGCTTCCCCACTGTCAGCCTCTCACGTACAGTCATCTTCCGATGACTCTCGGTTGTTGACCATGTTGACCACACCGTGCCGAGCGCACCCGAACTGGAACGACCTGGAGATGGGGAAGACAAGGCAGTGGAGTCACGGATGGAGAGGAGTGGGAAACTTCACTGGTTCGGGTGCGCGGCAGCACAGCCGCGGTGCCGCCCACGGGAGACAGGAGCAAGAACAGAGGTTGAGGAAGGAGCACGGCTGTTGGATTAACATCCAACGGTCCAGCTGTTAGAATCATTTGTTGATTAAGTTGACAAAGCCGTGCGTACACGTCTGCTTAGTAGGCCCACAAGTCAGTCACCAAATCTGACGGGTCCCAGCTGTCAATGGGATGAATAATTTTTTTCACAAAACAAGGAGGCACTTCCTTCTGTGCGAAGATACAACCAGTGGGTCCCAGCTGTCAGGTGGAGGAAACATTTTTTTAGCTTAATAAGGAGGAACTTTCCTTGCATGCGACCATGGACCTCGTGGGTCCCAGCCGTCAGGCTCTCCATGTATAGTCCTCTTCCGATGACTCCCGTTTGTTGACCACGCTGCACCAAACACAGCGAGGTGGTGGACGACGGCGAGGCCCCGGACGGGAATGACTCGGAGATGGGAAAACGGTAGTGGAGTTGCAGATTGAGAGGAGGAGAAGGGTTATAACTGGTTCTGGTGCGGCGTGGGGCTGTAGTCTGTGGAGAATAACAGGAGGTGTCGAGGGGTGGAGGGATATCCTGGCCGGCGGTGGGGTAGCGCTTCACAGAGATGCGTGCTAAGCAGAGTCGCTAGCCGCAGGAGGCCGGACCAGGCGGTCCCGGCGACGCTGTAGGAAGAATACGAGAGATTGAAGGTGCATGTCGGTCGTTGGATATAAATCCAATGGCTGTGGATGACACAATCATTTGGTGACCAAGTTGACAACGCCCTGCGTAGGCTTCGACCTATTGGCCCACATGTTAGCCTGCAAAAATGTGGCATATATTTAACCCATGTTTTCTAGAATGTACAGTCCATTTGCTGGGCTGGGTGAACAAATAATTTCGCGTCAATCAGGCCCATTTATATTTCCTAAGAAATCCCAGCCCATTTGCACTTCCTTTAAATACGCGTATTAGGTGGGCTCGTTATATATATAATGTTATGTTAGAAGGATCAATTAATATCAAAGAATAAACCGGAGAGGCACATTATATATATATAATTAAGAAATTAGTGAGTTATTGCTCAAAATAAAAATGAGCGTGTTATTATTAAATTGGTCCTTAAAATCTTCGCAAGCTTTATATGCAATCACCAGGATTTTCCTTGCCTGTGAGTCAAAAACAACCAGGATTTTCCTTGCCAACTTCCGTTAAACATTTACTTTTATAAGTTAATAACATGTGGGATGTTTTGATAATGTATATATAAGTCTCTATAAAATATACGATAATAGTAATAATATAAATATATATAATGTCGTTAGAAGGGAATAAATTGAACACAACATTACTTTTATAAGAGACCTGCGTTTTATACCCCACAGTAGGCATACTAACAAGTTCACACACAAATACAACAGAAAAGGTAAACATTCATACCAAACTCAGGTTCACAGGACACATTCATATTCATAGCCAACATTCACTATCAACAACTCAAAAGTTTCATATATACACAAGCTCAGCATATCTATGCATCCAAATGATTGATAGATCACACGACAAGATTCATACATAGTTCACAAAAAGATTCAGATATACACATGTTCAGTATATTTATTCATCCAAATGATTGAGATCATAGCCAATATGATCCATGGACGAACTTTAATTACCTAGGGTACAGACTGGTAAATGGTGTTCAATCGGAGGTACTTCTTGCTAAAATTAGTTCTTGTACAAGTAAAATTTCGAGTACATAAGAGGCAACATAGACAATCTGAACTTTGCTTGTAGGTTTATCCTCAAATAGTGGCCTCGTGCCAAGGGAGGTTTGAGCAACTTGGCCACTACTTTCATCCAACTAGTTTGCTGGCTCATCTTGGTCTTGTATCTCGCCAAAATTCTACATTGTAGACGAGAAAGGAGGCGGTTGAGAAAATGAACCACCCAAATTTTTTGTGCAGTTCAACTAAAATGGAGCATCCTTGGTGTGCATACTAATTAAGTGCCAGATGAATATACGCGTCAACCAACTTGTCTAGAATCTTTAGACTCCATGCCATATAGTTCACTACCATATGTGTCGATAACCAAAAGGCACAAGTTGGGACCAAAGACTGGATTGCGTTTTTTTGTGCTATGCACCAAGCAATATTTTTGGCGTTCACTCTCCTAATACTTGGAGTTTGACAATTGGTTGATGCCGGTTGATACTCAAATGAATATAGGCACTTCTTGTCAACATCGATGCTTGTCTAAGTGAACTTTGGAGTACATAGCAGCAGCATAAGTACCTGTCCATCTGATCATTTTGTGCAGTTCTATTGAAATCACCCGATGTAATGATTTGCCTGCGAGTTCAGGCTCCAAATTACTCCTTTATGAAATCGGCAAACAGTAGCACAATACCAAATTACCAATACATATGACATGCACAATAATCAGGATAAGGACCAGTACCAACCTGTGTGAGGTAGCATATCAATTACTATTTCCTTTGACTGGAAGCCGAGATAAGCCAAGCGACTGACAGCAAAGGAAGAAAGCAAGCGGAGATTAGCGACTGATAGGAAAGGACGGAAGCTGTCGAGGCAATGAAGCACCCAAAGTTTTTGTGCAGTTCCACCAAAATCGAGCATTCCTGTTGGCACATATATTGAGAGAGTGAGATTACTGTAATAGTGGGACTAGTTGACGAAACATACACTAACAAATAGAAGCACCCTCATTGTCTTAATGGGTAAAGTTAGAAACATAGTAGTCTTGCTTAAAGAGAGGTGAGGGAGTCCTGGATTAGGGGGTGTTCGGGCAGCCAGACTATACCTTCAGCCGGACTCCTGGGCTATGAAGATACAAGATTGAAGACTTCGTCCCGTGTCCGGATGGGACTTTCCTTTGCGTGGAAGGCAAGCTTGGCGATGCGGATATTCAAGATCTCCTACCATTGTAACCGACTCTGTGTAACCCTAACCCTATACGGTGTCTATATAAACCGGAGGGTTGTAGTCCGTAGGACATCAACTCCATATACAACAATCATACCATAGGCTAGCTTCTAGGGTTTAGCCTCCTCGATCTCATGGTAGATCTACTCTTGTACTACCCATATCATCAATATTAATCAAGCAGGACGTAGGGTTTTACCTCCATCAAGAGGGCCCGAACCTGGGTAAAAGCATCGTGTTCCCTTCCTCCTGTTACCATTCGGCCTAGACACACAGTTCGGGACCCCCTACCCGAGATCCGCCGGTTTTGACACCAACATTGGTGCTTTCATTGAGAGTTCCTCTGTGTCGTCGCCTTTAGGCCTGATGGCTCCTTTGATCATCAACAATGATGCGGTCCAGGGTGAGACTTTTCTCCCCGGACAGATCTTCGTCTTCGGCGGCTTCGCTCTACGGGCCAATTCGCTTGGCCACCTAGACCAGATCGAAAGCTACGCCCCTGACCATCAAGTCAGGTTTGGAAGCTTAAACTACACGGCTGACATCCGCGGAGACTTGATCTTCGACAGGTTCGAGCCACGGCCAAGCGCGCCGCACTATCTCGAGGGGCATGATCTAGCTCTGCCTCCGGACAGTGTCCTAGAGGCCGCACACGCATCGATTCCGACCCCTAACTCGGAGCCTATTGCGCCAATCGAGGACGAGCGGCTGGACGTCACCTCGGGGGCTGCGATCTCAAAGGATCCGTGACTCCGAGGATCCGGACCCCTCCCTGGACTCCGAACCCCCCGTGCCCCTGCCAATCGAATCCGATTGGGCGCCAATAATGGAGTTCACCGCCGCAGACATCTTTCAGCACTCGCCTTTTGGCGACATCCTGAATTCTCTTAAGTCTCTCTCTTTATCAGGAGAGCCCTGGCCGGATTACGGTCAGCGAGGGTGGGATACGGACGATGAAGAAATTCAAAACCCACCCACCACCCACTTTGTAGCCACTGTCGACGATTTAACCGACATGCTTGACTTCGGCTCCGAAGACATCGACGGTATGGACGACGATGTAGGAGACGAACAGGAACCAGCACCTGTAGGGCGCTGGAAGGCCACCTCGTCATATGACATATATATGGTGGATACTCCAAAAGATGGAGATGGCGATGGAACAGTGGGGGATGACACCCCCAAGAAACAGCCAAAGCACCGGCGTCGGCGGCGCCGCTCTAAATCCCGCCAAAGCAAAAACGGTGATTCCGGCACGGGAGATAATACTACCCCGGATAACGCCAAAGAACACCCACCTCAGCAAGATTCGGCACAGGAAGATGGAGAAGCCAGCCCTCATGAGAGAGCGGCAGACCGAGAGGTCGAGGATGATAACTATACGCCTCCCTCCAAAGACGAGGCAAGCCTCGATGACGACGAATTCGTCATACCATCAGACCCCGCCGAACAAGAGCGTTTCAAATGCAGGCTTTTAGCCACGGCAAGCAGCCTCAAGAAAAAGCAGCAACAGCTTAGAGCTGCCCAAGATTTGCTAGCTGACAGATGGACTGAAGTCCTTGCAGCCGAAGAGTATGAACTCGAACGCCCCTCCAAGAGTTACCCAAAGCGCAGGACGCTACCCCGATCAGAGAAGGAAGCACCTACATCACCAGTGCATGACATGGCAGACCGGCCACCTCGCGGCCGCGATAAATAGGCCTCTTGGTCCTCCACCCAAGCCATGCCCCGACGCCGCTCAACTAAGGCACGGGAAAATGCGCCAGACCTGCGAGACGTACTGGAGGATAAGGCAAGACAAGCAAGATCGATCTACGGATCATGCAGGCGCCCTACGGCACGTGATGATGATCTTCACTCCGGATACAACAAATCCGGCCGGGCCGAACACAACAGACATAGCTCTTTCGAGCTGTGTCGTGATATACCCCAGTACAGAGGCGCCGCACACCCGCTATGCTTCACGAATGAAGTAATGGATCATAAAATCCCAGAGGGTTTCAAACCCGTAAACATCGAATCATACGATGGCACAACAGATCCGGCGGTATGGATCGAGGATTATCTCCTTCACATCCACATGGCACGCGGGGATGATCTACACGCCATCAAATACCTCCCGCTCAAACTTAAAGGACCGGCCCGGCATTGGCTTAACAGCTTGCCAGCAGACTCAATCAATTCTTGGGAGGACCTGGAAGCCGCATTCCTCGACAACTTCCAGGGCACTTACGTGCGACCAACGGATGCTGACGACTTAAGCCACATAATTCAGCAGCCAGAGGAATCGGCCAGACAATTCTGGACACGGTTCCTAACAAAGAAAAACCAGATAGTCGACTGTCCGGACGCAGAGGCCCTAGCAGTCTTCAAGCATAACATCCGCGACGAATGGCTTGCCCGGCACCTGGGACAGGAAAAGCCGAAATCTATGGCAGCCCTCACGACACTCATGACCCGCTTTTGCGCGGGAGAAGACAGCTGGCTAGCTCGCAGTAACAACTTATCAAAGAACCCTGGTAATTCGGATACCAAGGACAAAAGTGGCAGGACACGTCGAAATAAGCAAAAATACCACGTTAGCAGCAACAGCAATGAAGACACGGCAGTCAATGCCGGATTCAAAGGCTATATATCCGGTCAGCGGAAAAAGCCATTCAAAAAGAATACTCAGGGCCCGTCCAGTTTGGACCGAATACTCGATCGCTTGTGTCAGATACATGGCTCCCCCGAAAGGCCAGCCAATCACACTAACAGGGATTGTTGGGTGTTCAAGCAGGCAGGCAAGTTAAGAGCCGAAAACAAAGACAAGGGGCTGCACAGCGACGACGAGGAGGAGCCCAAGCCGCCGAACAACAATGGACAGAAGGGCTTTCCCCCACAAGTGTGGACGGTGAACATGATATACGCAACCCACATTCCCAAGAGGGAGCAGAAGCGTGCGCTATGGGACGTATACGTGATGGAGCCAGTCGCCCCAAAGTTCAACCCATGGTCCTCCTGCCCGATCACTTTTGATCGAAGGGACCATCCCACTAGCATCCGTCATGGCGGCTTCTCCGCATTGGTTCTCGACCCAATCATCGACGGATTTCATCTCACAAGAGTCCTCATGGACGGCGGCAGTAACCTGAACCTGCTTTATCAGGATACAGTGCGGAAAATGGGCATAGATCCCTCAAGGATTAAGCCCACAAAAACGACCTTTAAAGGCGTTATACCAGGTGTAGAAGCCAGCTGTACAGGCTCAGTAACACATGACGCGGTCTTCGGATCCCCGGACAATTTCTGAAGCGAAGAGTTAATCTTCGATATAGTCCCGTTTCGCAGTGGCTATCATGCCCTGCTCAGACGAACCGCATTCGCAAAGTTCAATGCGGTGCCGCACTACGCATATCTCAACCTCAAGATGCCAAGCCCTCGAGGAGTAATCACGGTCAACGGAAACACCGAACGCTCCCTCCGTACAGAGGAGCACACGGCGGCTCTCGCAGCGGAAGTACAAAGTAGCCTTCTTAGGCAATTGTCCAGTCCGGCCATTAAAAAGCTAGGCACTGCCAAGCGCGCCCAGAGTAACCCACAGCACGACCGCCTGGCACACTCTGAGCAAGCGTAGCAATGCGGCCCCAACCCCAGCTCTCGCGACATAGCAAAACTAGTACCTCGCGTACATAACTACGCCCTTGAAATACCATGGGCACAGGGGAAGGGGCACAATAACGGCACGCCCAAAATACGGCTTAAAACGTACTAGGGGCTGCCGGATTCTTTCTTTAATTTTTTCTTACTTTCAGGACTCCATACTTCGGACAACCTGTTCGGCAATTCGACTGCCGCACAAACGATGCAAGATCCAGGGAGGCAGACAAGCCATGCCGCATTATGGAACTCCCAAGGTGGTCTCTGTTACGAGCGGTATACCTGTTTTGAATACAATTCCGCGGCCTGCCCCTGGTCAGGACATACTAAATAGTCCAATATGTTTTTCTTACCGCACTATTTGTATCGTTCGACTTTGATAAATAGCCTCTCTATAAACAATGCATAGCTTTCTGTCTATTTTTTGCATTATCTTCTTTTCACATATATGTTTATTAAATGACATGATTGCACTCGTACACCATGGTACGGCAAACACGCCAGGGGCTTCAGTACCCCTCATAATGGTGTGAGAAGTCCGTACACTTTCACAAGTGCGGCACCCCGAACTTATAGCACTATATGCATCGGCTCCAAATCATGATTTGGGTCAATAGTTGGGTTTGCCCGGCTCCTATGTTTTGGTGCCTTACGTTCTGCTATATCGGCTAAGGTAGCACTAGGAGAACCACTGCGATTGTGCCCCGGTTCAGCTGGGTTAAGCACCTCAATGGAGAAAGCTAAAACTGATTGTCATGATGTGGCGAGAGACCGGTCGCTGTTCGAGAGGTTTTTCGAGTCCCTAAAGGCTTATGCCGCTTCGAGAGAGGAGTTGGCTTTGTCCGGCCAAGGCGTGGATAGCGCCCCGAACTCGGTCTTCTGAACTAGGGGCTTCGCCGAAATTTAAAATTATAGAGTTCTATGGCTAAGTGAGAGTGTTCAAGCATTATAGTCCGATTGCCTGGTTCGTTGTGCTGAGCGCCTCCCTCGAAGGACCCAACTATGGGAAAAAGAGCACTCAGGTTTATCCCGAACACCCAGCACTAGCGGCATGGGAGCAGAAGCCGACGACTGGCCATCTCTCAATTTTTGATAAACGGCCGCATAGAAAGTAATATTTTAAATTCAATAAGCATTGCTTAGCGCATATGAACAAGTTTTCAGCGCACAGGATAAACACGATCGAGTTCATTCAAAAATCACATCCTTGGTACATTCATCCGCCACAAGGCGGGCACCTGCAAGAACATCCTTGTAGTAGTTCTCGGGCTTGCGATGCTCCTTCCCCGGCGGCGGCCCATCCTTCACAAGCTTCTCACCGTCCAGCTTACCCCAGTGCACCTTTGCACGGGCAAGGGCCCGACGGGCACCTTCGATGCAGACGGAGCGCTTGATGACCTCGAGCCTCGGACAGGCCTCCACCAGCCGCCGCACCAGCCCGAAATAGCTCCCAGGCAGGGCCTCTCCGAGCCAAAGCCAAACTATGAAGCCCTTCATGGCTTGTTCGGCTGCCTTGTGGAGCTCGACCAGCTGTTTCAGCTGGTCGCTCAACGGCACAGGGTGTCCGGCCTCAGAATACTGAGACCAGAACACCTTCTTCGTCGAGTTACCCTCTTCAGCTCGGTAGAATGCGGCGGCGGCGGATACGCTGCGGGGAAGATCTGGGAATGCCCCTGGAGAGCTCCGGATTCGGGTAAGTAACAAGTAGTTCACTTTTACATTTCTACTTTGCATAAAGAATGCCTTACCCGCTGCTATCTTCCTCATCTCCTCCAACTCTTGGAGGGCCTTTTGGGCTTCGGCCTTGGCAGACTTGGCAGCCTCTAGGGCCGTTGCACGCTCAGATGCTTGCACCTTCGACTCAAGCTCCAAACTCTCATGTTTTTTCATGAGAGCCTGAAGCTCTTGCTGCACCTCGTCGACCTGAGCCCCAAGTCTGTCTCGCTCGGTGCGCTCCACGGTCGTTTTCTTTTCGGCCTCAGACAGCGCCTGCTTAAGGGTCGCCCCCTCAGTCGTGGCCCCTACAATAAGCAGTACAATCCTGTTATTCTTTTTGCAATCACGCTTTTTATAGGCACTTTTTCTGTAAGGTATTTCTTACCTTCTTTCTCCTCGAGCCGCCGCTTGGCAAGGCCGAGCTCTTGCTCGGTCCGCTCGAGGTCCTGCTTCAGGACACGCACCTCCGCAGTCAGTGTGGCGGTGGATAGCAGCGAAGCCTGCATACGCATATTAACTCTTTTTTTAGACTCCTGCGAAATTTAATAGATCCTCTATTCGGCTTTTCTTTCCGAACGACAAACAGAGCATCAGGGGCTACTATCTATGCGGTAATATTTTTACATATTTTTACTTACCTCGAAGCCTGTTAGAAGGCTAGCGCAAGCTTCAGTCAGTCCGCTCTTGGCGGACTGAACCTTCTGGATCACCGTACTCATAATAGTACGGTGCCCCTCGTCGATGTAGGCGTCGTCAAGCACCTCCAGCAGATTGTCCGGCACCTCCGGTTGGACGGAGGCTGCCGGCTCAGAAGGCTTGCTCCTCTTGGAAGGAGTTCGCCTACCGCGGTCCGGAACTGTGGAAGATTCCGGCGCGGTGTCTGGCACAAAGCTGGACATGGAGCCCTGGGGAGCCTTATCCCCTTCACTCCTGGAGTCCAGGAGGTTGCCTTGCGGCTCCTCCGGGACCACCTCCTCCTGCCCCGGAGCTTGTTGCGACGCCACTTCGGCGTCGTCTATAGTGCGGGGGGAGACAGCGGGCAGAACTGAGTTCACGTCCGATGAGTCCAGGGAGCCGCCCGACGATTCGTCGAATTCGGCCCGGGGCGGACTACATAATTGCATTCGACATTAGGGAAAGCTGTGCAACAAAGGAACATCATGAGTTACTCTGATATCCGAACTTACGATTTCGCCGGACGCTTGGCCATGTTTGGCCACTCCTGTTTGCCCTCTTCGGCGTCTGGGGCGTAGTCTGGCGGAGGGGTCTTCCTTTTCCTAGACCCCTCGGCCTTCCTCTTCTCTCCTCCCTCCGCTGGGGGGGGGGAGTTTTCTTCTTCCTCCTCCTTGTTTTCACGGGAGGAGGGCGTCTCGGACTCGCCAGATGATGAGTCCGACACCACCATGTTGCGGGCACTCTTTCGAGTCCCCGTGGTCTTCTTTTTCGTGGCCTTCTTCTCCGGCACCACATAAGGCGCCGGAACCAGCAGCTTCACTAGTAGAGTTGGGGCTGGGTCTTCGGGCAGCGGAGCCGGACAGTTAATCGGTCTGGATATCACCCGCCAAGCCTGTCAAAGGTAAGGGAGTTTAGATCCCGCATAGAGTCAAACTATGAAAAAAAGCTTAACATCCTATAAAAGGTGTAGATGGCTTACCTCGCTAGCGTGACGCTGCGAGCTGTATCCGCGGTCCTCGGAAGCGGATGCGGGAGCCTCGGCGCCCTTGAATAGCATCTTCCAGGCGTCTTCGTACGTCGTGTCGAAGAGCCTGCTGAGGGTTTGATGCTGCGCCAGGTCGAACTCCCACAGATTAAAATCCCGTTGTTGGCACTGGAGGATCCGGCGGACGAGCTAACCTGGATTACATTAACAAGCCGGATTGGCTTGTTCACCAGGGACTGGATGCATGTTTGCAGTCCGGTCACCTCTTTTTCGTCACCCCACGACATGCCTGTCTCTTTCTAGGACATAAGCCGCGTGGGGGTTCCGGATCGGAACTCGGGGGCTGCGATCCATTTCGGATCGCGCGTCTCGGTGATGTAAAACCACCCGGATTGCCATCCCTTTAGGGTCTCCACAAAAGAGCCCTTGAACCATAGGACGTTGGCCATCTTGCCCGCCATGGCGCCTCCGCACTCTGCCTGGCTGCCGCGCACCACCTTGGGCTTGACGTTGAAGGTCTTGAGCCAGAGGCCGAAATGAGGGCGGACGCGGAGAAAAGCCCCGCACACGATGATAAACACCGAGATGTTGAGGATGAAGTTCGGGGCCAGATCGTGGAAATCCAGGCCGTAGTAGAACATGAGCCCCCGGACAAATGGGTGGAGTGGAAAACCCAGTCCGCGGAGGAAGTGGGGAAGAAATACTACCCTTTCATGGGGCCTTGGGGTGGGGAGAAGCTGCCCCTTTTCAGGAAGCCGGTGTGCGATGTCCTTGGACAGATATCCGGCCTTCCTTAGCTTCTTGACTTGGCCCTCTGTGGCGGAGGAGACCATCCACTTGCCTCCCGCTCCGGACATTGCTGGAGAAGGTTGAGGTGGGAAGTGCGGGCTTGGGCGCTGGAGCTCGAGTGCACAGGAGATGGATAGGCAAAGGAGGAAGAAGGCGTAGGTAAAAAGGTGGATCCTTATCCCCTTATATGGGCGGATGCGGTTGTGCGTCCCCACCTGCCTAGTAAAACTCGCTTGCCTCCCAAGCGCCGTGATAAGTGGCGCGGTTGGGTTACCCACGTCCGTATTGATGAGAATCCCGCAAAAGGGGGGTACACGATCTCTGCTTTGACAAGACGTGCCAAGGAAACCGCCTCGCAAAACGTGCTGAGGTGGAAAAGTAAAAATGATTCGAGTAAAGGACTTGGCCGTAGTGTGATGACACACTGCGGAATACGTCAGCAGATTTGATTTGTGTTAATATTATTCTCTCTATGGCAATATGTGGAAGCTTATTTTGCAGAGCCGGACACTACTCTTGGTGTTTACAATCTTCTATGAAGGACTTGGAGGAGGAACCCGCCTTGCAATGCCGAAGACAATTTGCGCGCCGGACTCGTCGTCATTGAAGCTTGGTTCAGGGGCTACTGAGGGAGTCTTGGATTAGGGGGTGTTCGGGCAGCCGGACTCCTGGGCTATGAAGATACAAGATTGAAGACTTCGTCCCGTGTCCGGATGGGACTTTCCTTGGCGTGGAAGGCAAGCTTGGCGATGCGGATATCCAAGATCTCCTACCATTGTAACCGACTCTGTGTAACCCTAATCCTATCCGGTGTCTATATAAACCGGAGGGTTGTAGTCCGTAGGACATCAACTCCATATACAACAATCCTACCATAGGCTAGCTTCTAGGGTTTAGCCTCCTCGATCTCGTGGTAGATCTACTCTTGTACTACCCATATCATAAATATTAATCAAGCAGGACGTAGGGTTTTACCTCCATCAAGAGGGCCCGAACCTGGGTAAAAATATCGTGTTCCCTGCCTCCTGTTACCATCCGGCCTAGACACACAGTTCGGGACCCCCTACCCGAGATCCTCCAGTTTTGACACCGACAAGAGGTATTAGTTTATTTAATCAGTGCCAATTAGCTCAACTCAACACTCAAAGCATTGCCATTTATCATAGGTTGCAAAACTTTAACGTGCAAAGATAAAGGAGTTTCTCATGACAGTAGCACGATACAAATAGAGATGACAGCAAAATAATATGGATGAAGGCCTTAGGCCCGTACCAACCTGAGAAAAAAAGCTTATTCATGTAGTCCCATAAGAGATGATAAAGCACTCACTGGAATCACACAATAGTATATATTTTTGTGCACTTCAAATGTATGGTTGAAATCACTCTTGTTTACCAGTGCTGAGATTATATCGAAAGATTATCAAGAACTTCCAGCAGAGTTAAAGCACTGGCTGGGATACAGTTCATTGTATTGTCTTGTGTAGTTCCACTAAAATGTATGATTGGCACTACATGATCCCCGTTTGCACAAGTAGGAACAAGGTGAAACATTCATTAGCTTAGTTAGACAGGATAGGAAGACATTAGCATATTACTCAAACCGTAGCATCAAATTCATGATGGACAATACGCAAAACATTGCCTCATTGAACCAAAGGCAATAAACTGACATGCAAAACAATAGCACTATTATGTCATGACACTAATAATATTCCCTCCCTGCTCCACCACATGATTCACCTCCATAGACAAACATACACACGTACATGATTCAGCATAGGGTCCTACTAAAGATTTGTTTAACTCCAACAGGAAAATTAGGCAGTAATAAGTTAGTGGTACTTAAGTACTCCTAATTAATTAAGTGAGACAGCAGAAGTGGAAGGGCTCCCTGGAGGATCGTCTCACATGTAAGGTAGTCGTTGCCGGAGCCCTTGAATGGCCTCGACTGAGGCCTCTGGCTTCAGCAAGATCGCCTTGGCACTGTTTATTCTTCTTCTTATTCCTCTTCATGCTCTGTTTCTCTTTCTCCTCACCAGTTGGTGAAACCAAGTACACGATTGGCCTTCTAATTCAGAATTGGTTTTGTCAGTGAGGGTGTACAAGTGTACTAGTAAAAACATCATTATTTTCTCATGGCAGTCGGAAAATAGAGATGAACACATGCATTAAATATCATTCTTACCTAAAGGAAGGTTATGGCGCCAATATGGATGATGAGGATTGGAACACATATCTCCCTTTGTGCAGTTCCACCAAAATGAACCAACTGTTCCATTCTGACATTCTAGTTAAATAACACAAAAGTCACTTCTTTTAAGAAGAGTTTTGTGCAGTGCACCAAAAGGTCACAACAGCAGCCAGGTGAATTGGATATCCCTGTTTGCACAAAAAGGCACATAGGAAACAGTCAGAGTCTCAAACAATTACATGCAAAAACATTTGGCTGAACTTGTCATGGCTTATAACAGTGGCATGGCTTCATTTTTATGAGGGAAATTAGATTAAGAACAGCTAAGGCTGCGTTTGATTCACACGTTTGGTGCAGGATTTTCATAGGAACACAATTCCTACGGTATTCTTTCCCTTCCAACCGTTCAGAACACGGGAAAGGTGAATAGTGTTTCATAGGAAAGCTGGTCTGGTAGTACTGATTCCATAGGATTAGAAACATGCACACGCTGCTCATTTTTTGGGCGCAAGCGCGAGGCAGGCACTCGCTACCATGCGTTAGAAAGGTTGCTGTGCTGTGTTGCCAGAATAAAAAATCAACCTATGTGTGGTACGTGAGGTGAGGACAAGAGTAGTCATTGTGCAGCTGAATAAACAAATAGCATCTCATACTGCCAAGCATGCTACTCTAAAAAAACAAATCTGTACATTTCGTAGTCCATCCGAACACATTCTCTTGGGAGTTTCCTCCGGTTCGCTGTTCCATAGTTTTATACCTACATTCCTTTCCTATTCCTCTATTTTTCATCAAGACCTATGTTTTCTGCCCCTTTATTCCGAACGGAGCCTAAATATTTGGTATAAGGGCATGGGACAGTGGGTGCACCAGCAGTCCAGCACCATGTACGTAAACAGGGGCATAAAGTGGTGATTGATAGTTTATTGCCCCGAGAAACAAACATCCAAGAAACATATCTGGGTTGGTCCCATTTTTATTCACTCTAGCCACCTACTCCTATGTGTGCATAGCAAATCTAGTCCTGGTCATACCACTGTGTACAACGTTACCCCTATATTTCCCTTTACGACCAAGAGACTGATTGGATGACCAGTGTGTACTACTTTCAACCCCTTTCCTTCCTGTTTGTACCAAGTCCAATGTACATACTAAATTCCCCCACCCCCACTTTATTTCTTGTTTGAACCAAGTACTCCCTCCGTCCGGAATTACTTGTCATCAAAATGGATGTGTCTAGAACTAAAATACATCTAGATACATCCATTTCAATGACAAGTATTTTCAGACGGAGGGAGTACAAGATTCGACTCCATGAAGTAGCTTTACCTCTAATAATAGAAAAAAATTGTGACGTTGGACCAACTGATCGAGAGGGGCTGAGAGGTAGAAAATGATGCACATGCAGTGACGTAGCGAGCTGGGGAAGTAGAGCTAACACGGTTTCAAACGAAGATATACCTGAAGGTCGTCGGGATGTGGATAGGTGGGCGCCGGGAGGCCGGATCCGCCCACAGGCAATGACGAAGGGATCAGAGGACCTCCCGCGCCGGCGCTCGGCCAGAGATAACGGTGCAGCCGGCAGTGGGTCTCCTCCCTCGCTGTCGACGACGGCCTAAACGTTGCCCCTCCTCCCCTTCACCGGCGGAGGGGGATACGTCCGGATTTGTAACCAGCGGTGAGGATAGAAAGCCAGTGTTTTTTAAGGTAGAAAGACAGTGTTACTACCCCTATCTTGTTTAGATCTGGAGAGGATGAGAGTGTGTGAATAGAGAAACCATAGCAAGCAGGCGCGGAGGCTCCGGCCTATACATACGTAGTGTGGCAGTTTTCCTTTTTCACCCCATAAAAACAATCGTTTAAAATTGTGTACTACTACATGCCAGGTCGCGGGTTTTTTAGTTGTTGATTGGTTTTTGAGATAGCTACCCGCTTATTCCAAGTTGTGTTACGGTGTGCCAGGTCGCACTTTGTATCGTTCAAGTCTGGTACTACAAGTCCCTCCATTAAATGAACAACCACCCCCTCGTAAAAATTGTGAACAAGCCCACGACTAAAATTAGCGGAAACGTGGGTTGCCCCAACATGCATTATTATTTATATTTTCTACTCCCTCCCTTCCTAAATATAAGTCTTTTTTATTAGCCACACCTAAGACAATAATTCTTTTATTAGCAGTGAACCCCACATGTCATAGACACAAAATTGTGGCAAGATTCCCTTTGGCAAGCCAAAGTGTGTCTAACAATTTGAGCAACTCAGGTTAGGCAAGTGTGGCAAGTGTGGGAAAAATAATGTGGCAACATAAGACAAACATAGTCACAATCCAAACAGCCCCGTAATTTTTTGTGACATGCATGAAAATTTGGTTAGTTAAATTTATAGTCAAAATTTGGCAAGGTGCATCAAATCAACACATGCAAGTATCAAAAGGAAAGTCATGGCATGCATGCATGCGTTGTACTCCATTCGTTTCCAAATATAAGTCGTTTTAGAGATTGCAACAAGTGACTACATACGAAGCAGAATGTGTCTACTCCTACATATGAAATAGCCCATTTGAAATGTGTAAAAAGACTTATATCGAGTGCAGTGCTTTGATGTGTCGCGTCAACTCATACAAGACCAAGAAATTTGATTACTACAACGCCCTCTCCCTCGCGGACTGAGCTCTGGTGCCTTCACTGCACCTGCCTTTGGCTGCATGACAGGAGGGCCAACCACCTATTGGGCCCACCTGTCATAGACGCAAAGGCAGGAGCAGTAAGTAGAAGCTTTCGCTACACGCTATACCTCCCGCACGAGGTGGACGGGCATGCAGCAGTGGATTTGATACTGTAGAAGTAGGAGTAACATCATTGTTCGTCTTCTCGAAGAGGCAAAGAGCCAAGCGCAACCCGAACGTGGCAGTTGCGAACGCTCGCGTGGTGCGGTTCCTTGGAGTACTAGCCAGGCTCTTGCATGAGACAAAATTGCTATTGTTTAACAATTAAACTCCATTATCCATTGGTTGATACTCATTCTGCATAGGTCCACACGCTTAGCACCATTTCCTCCCGGGGTCACCAATGTTTATTTTCTAATTAATAGCATTGCATGCAATGAACTAGCCATTGCAATTCATTAAAAGTATGCACACCTCTCATCTCTTATTGGTTGATATGTCAAGAAACAAGAAACAAGGTAGAAGTTAATGCACCGTGCCTAAGTGTTTTGGGACTATTTGGTTTCGGTGTGCAGTGGCACTAAGATCGGTCGCTCACGATAGTACATACTCCGTACCATACTACCATAGTACGCTCTCTAGCTTAGGTTGTTTTATAGATTGTCGTTGTGATGGACGATATACATGAGCAAGGCGGTCCGAGTATGACCGTTGGTGTTGAGCCAGGTGAATACATGCTCGGCGTTCGCGTAGCCCTCCATCAAACGTCTAAACAGTAATGTCAGGCACCGCCGGGGCACACAAGTGATGGGCTCGCCGTTTGCATTGCGCCATGAGCAGGACTTTGATTTAGAGGGCGACGTGCATGCATTAGCATGCTTTGATAGCGTGAGCGTGAGTGTCTAACGCGAAGTATTTCATTTTCATCTGGCTGACAAGGGTGCGTTGCAGTGACGAGTCTGTGGTTTGATTCCCCACATACACATAATTTTTGTTTTTACAGTATTTCTTTCTCCATTCACAGGTAGGCCTGCGTAGATAGATAAAGAACACGAGCTGATGAGGCGCATGCAGACTGTTTGACTGGTCAACCAGACAAATACGGAGCTATACGCTGAGCCAGTGACCATATAATCACCATATCTCGTATACAATGATCAAAGTGAGATATCAAGACAAGTTCGATGACCGCCAATGCATTTTAATCGGTAATAAATGACCAGGATTGAAGGGGAATCCAAATTTGCTTCGTCTTCTGTCCTTGAGCTCTTGACAAACCAATGCACTATATGGTTGTCCGGCCACTCCACCCTAGAGATCTCACCAAGCATCGTTCATGCCACCGCGCCGCACACTAACCGGGAAGGCATCGATGGCATCCCGCCGTGCTGAGTTCCTCGCCACCCACAACCGCACACAAAATGGTAAGGAAGTGATGGCATCCCGTCGTGCCGAGTTCATCACCGCTCGCGACCTCACAACTATGTGGGAGGAATTTGAAGATGCCAAGTCCGAATAGGCGGTAGAGCAAGAGGCGGCCAAAGCCGCACAGAGGGAGTGGAAAAGTCAGAAAACACTCAAGAAAAGAGAGGCCCGCCGCGGCAAGAAAGAAAAGGACACACGCGCTGCTGCGGAGAGGTCGGCAGAGATCCAAGCACGGTGGGGTGTCGCCGACAAAGCTGGGAAGGAGAATGACGGCGTCTGGCCAGCATGTGAGAAGTAGTAGTACTAGTAGTTAGTGTGTGTGTCTGAGTCTAAGTACGAGCATGTACCAATACTACTAGTTACTACTGTAGTTTTTAGAGCAAATTACCAGTACATTAGCCTAGACTAAATGGAAAAATTCTTATCCTAAGCATCAAATGGCATCTCTTTCTCTATAGGAATTGAGATGCATGTCATTTCACTTCCTATGATTTTCGTATTCCTATCCTATGAACGAAAGGAGGCCTCTGTTGGAGTAACTACTGTAGCTAGCAGTACTGCTGGTACAGTAGTTTACTTCAATAATCGGAATTCAATGAAGTCATGATGGTTCCTTCGTCCGAGCAACTTCAAAGTGGGAAGTGGGCCTGTGGTTTGACGGCTCATTAGTCATTGTTACTGCAGCGCGACGACCTGGGTGACTCTCCCTTGGAGTTCTACGTGCATGGCAAGTGGACCAGGATGGTCGACGTCCCACATGTTGGCGAACGGAAGTATTCTTTCCGATATTGAGGAGACAGAAAACCGCATGGTATAGTATCACTGTTGATTGGTTCGCAAAAAATAGTATCACTGCCAATTTATAATTATTTTTTATTTCTGATGAATGCTAGCGTTTCAACTCTTATGACGAAGGGTGCCAAACACGGCACGTGCTGGATGTCCCACACATCAGCGAAAGGAGTGGGACATGAATAGCGTGGTAGAACCCAGCGTAAAAAACAGCATGGTAGAGCGTCACCACTTCTTCCACTTCTTGGTTGGAGGCCACACGTAGTAGTACTTAGTGGTATGAACGATACAAAGTGCAACTTGGAGAGAAAGACATGTCTAGTTGGAAGGTCTCGGAGCATACACGTAAACAAATATAAAAGTTAATATGTGCCTCCAACTAATATAGTAGTAGTAGAGTACTTAGGCACGTACTCCATGCCATCACCGTGCATTGCACGTACAACATTTAGTGGTAGTACGTAGTAAGAGACAAATGCCGCCCAAGAGTTCCCTTCTCGACCTACTTTTGGGTGTTTGGTAGAGTGTATGGAGGGTGCATGAGTCCACACTAGTTTAGCACTAATACACTAGAAGCATGCATGAAGAAAGCATGCATGAAGAGGGGTGTTGAGTTGAGCATGCATGAAGAGGGAACAACTATGCTGAGACGAGAATGCAACCAAACACACCCTATATGCCACGCATGTTCATACCATTTGTGCCTTTCTACTTCACTTACTGCGCTACATTACTCAGGTTCGTACGTCCACTCCTAGGTACATGTCCGTCTCGTAGTTCCAGTCCCACATGTTCTTCATATAGATGGAACAATCCTTGCACAACACATGCACCTTGATGCTAGATGTCTCGCGTGTTGGCAAAAGGATGAACAAATCTCACGTAAAAAAATAGAGTGGAAGAACATAGATTCTGGACGACCGAGAAGGAGCAAGGAACCTCGTGGTGGAATGTCTGCACTCATAATATTTAATATTATTCAGCAATATAAAATTAACCAATCTTCTCCACAGTGGACTGGAAGAGTACAAAACAAGGCAGCCCAGTGTAGTTACATCATACTAGTACATGGCTAACCCACGCTATCACCATATTTCTTGGCTTCCGTGCGACACCTATCTCTAGTAATCCAGCAGCCTGTATCGCTTCTCCCTCCTCGTCTCTATCAAAGTGCGGCAGGCTGGCATTTCTGCCGTCTATTGAGGTCGATTAACTATCACATGTTAGCGACATGCCAAGAGCATTCTAAAAAAATTCCTTTCACGTTCTGTTTTCAAAAATAAAAAAATCCTTTCACATACGAATTTGCCTGTATGCTTTGAGCAACTTGCATGTCCTATAGTGCTCCTGTTTGATACTCTAACTTAGCTAGAGGTTAGACTAACTCATGACTATCCCTGAACTAACTATAGCCAAAGAGGTGTTTGAGTGAGAGCGTTAGATTGACAATAAATGCACTTCATGGAGAGAGAAGAGTGATTTTTCAGTGGTCCCAATGAGAACTATCTGCAGTTAGCACCTCTTGGGTGGGATAGTTTTTTTGGTGGGTTCGGTGCAACTTGCTCCAATTTAAACCCTCATGCTTGGATACTTTAGGGCTATTTGAGCCCGAACTAGCTCAAACTAACTCTAACCCATGGATCCAAACAGGGCCTATGGCCAGTCTCGATGCGGAGCAGTCGCATGCATCGGGAAGCGGCGCTCTCTCGGTCGTCGCGCCACTTCAAAGCCGACGCCAGTGAGAGGTTGCCTCTGCTCTGGCCGGGCATTAATGCCGCACTGACGCTCCAGGGCGCCACTGACCGTTTCACACGGGAAGCGCGTGCTCGCAAGGGAGTGTAGGTTTTGAACCATTTCAGGTGTAGTACTAGTACTTTGCAAAACTACCCAATTATTGCACTCAGTTTCCTAAGAAATTGTGGTAAAAAACTTTACTCCACAGCCCGCTTCCCTTATCCTTCCTCTTCCACCGCCCGCGCACGTCCGCGGGAAGTGACCGGTCAACCCTTATATAGGAGTGCTAGCACAAAAAGATGCATGCATGACCACTAAAATTTCCATATTAAAGCGCCGCTCCGGTGGGAGTATGGCGTATGTTGTTACCTTCGGCCGACCCATGGCTACCGGACGACGGCGACCAGAGAAGAGGCGGCGGGAGGGGAATGAATGCAGCTACTGTTGGGGTTCGCCTTCCGGCTTAAATAAATGTGCAACATCACGTGTACTCGCGGGTGCACAAATTGTAACATATGTGTCTGCTTAAGTGGGCGTCACGTAACTAGTGTGTGTGTGAGAGGAGAGACAGAGTTCGTGTGTGTGACTCTACTCTTCGGACATGTACTCAACCTTTTGCATCGGGATATAAGTATAATGGTATTTACTTTAGCTAGTGATTTACGTGGCCATGTTAACATGGTTGTGTCAAAAAAATGTCACTTCCTGCTCGTGATTTGCATTATATAATTACAAGCAAGATTCTCGTGCATTGCACGGAACATCAATATGCATTTTTTTTACAAAACACCTGTTGTGATTGACCCATGCAGGAGTAATCCCATGTGTAAAAACTAATGACATCTCGAGAATTTTATCGGAAAACTGGTATCTCGAGAATGTCATCGAAAAAATGAAAGGTGAGAGATAAGGCGAGGAGGAGTGGAGCATGGTGGTGACTGGTGGTCGGAATGGGCGGAGGCATGGGGATGGACGGCGCCGGTAGGCGGCAGCGGCCACCATGCATGCTAGATTGTTCCAGAGACTTATTCCTTTTTTAATTGGTGAGCAATGAGGTTGCGGGAGATAATGATGTGGAGAGAGGTGCGGGTATCTTTTGTAAAATTATCATAGTTTGCTTTCTATCCTCAGATATAGATCATACGGTCTGTACTACAAGATGGCAGGCACACCATCACCGCCAACTCGTTTTTTATAAGGGTACAGATGACAAGTTTGCTAACTACTAAAGTAAAGTGGAATTTTTCCATGTTATGCAAGTAAATAAAGGTGATTGTTTATCATACGAGTAAGGTTGGATGAAGGGTGGTAGGAACAAATGCTCCGCCTAGAGCATGTGTGTGTGAGATGGAGTCTTAGTGTGTGTGTGGGGTGTGTGTGTGTGTGAGAGAGAGAGAGAGAGATGGAGTCTTAGTTTGTGTGTGTGTGAGAGAGAGATGGAGTCTTAGTGTGCGTGTGTGTGGGGGGGTGCGTGTGTGCGTGTGTGTGTGTATTTGTGTGTGTGAGAGAGAGAGAGAGAGAGAGATGGAGTCTTAGTGTGTGGGGGGGGTGCGTGTGTGTGTGTGTGTGTGTCGCGGGGTCCTCTGTGGCGGATGTAATTTAAGTGTGCATGGCTTCATCATAGAGAGGTGATGTGTATGGCAGAGGCCACCAACGATGGGGTGCGAGAGAGAAAATGCCCGTAGAGAGGGAAGAGAAGGTGTGTGCGTGTGAGAGGAGTCGACATCGAGAGAACGTGTTTGTTCGAGAGACACCGAGGAAGACTACTATATATCGATGGTGCATGTAGGCGGGAATTAAACAAAGGGATGGTCTTATTGGTTTTGGGTATATAGGGGAATAGTGAGAGGCGGGGGGGCTAGAAGGAGATTGTTAAGTGTGAGTGTGTGTTTTACCCATCCAGGCGGAAGTTATGTGCACAAAAGAGGAGAACGATTCGATGTGGCGTTAGGATTGAGGGTCATTAACTACGTATGGAGACATAGAGACCTTGAACGTGCATATCTGAGAGGTATACACATATACGTGGGATGTGTGTGTGTGCGCGCGCGCATGATCGAGATAAAAGAAAGAAGACATAAGTCATAAGATCAACGACATGGGAGAGACGGATCGGTATGACAATATGCACGCATGTGAGAATGCAGGGAAGAAGGCCCGACAATTGAGCATGTGTTTTTGTCTTTAAGAGATAGTGGCGTGGGCTGGAGCATGCATCTATGGTGAGCTGAGGGAGTGAGGCGCAACAATTGTGCAAAATAGACCAACCTATAAATGCATATGTATGGAGAGACATATATAGTGTGGGTGATAGGAAGCAAGACTCCGTGCGAGAAAGAAATGTTGACGGAGAAACTACAGATAGATACAGAGATGGCGATGCTAGCTAGAGGGACATCCGCTAGTTTGGGTGTTGGAGATGACCGTCGGGTGGTTCAAAGGGTGAAGTTATATATGTGTGTGAAAGGGCACTTGACTGCATGTAGAGAGAAACATATGTAGTGTGTGTGATAGGAATCAAGAGTGAGGGCGAGAAAGAAGGTTGATGGAGAAACATATAAATAGAAAGATAAAGATGCTAGCTAGTGTGCGTTAGAGATAAGAGTCGAGTGGATCAGAAGGCTGGGTTATGTGTGTGGGTGTGAGAGAGATAGAGAGAGGGTGCATGTGAGTCGCATACAAACAGATATCAAAGAGAAATGAGATCTAGAGAGACGGAGTTTTGTGTCTGCGAGAGAGAAATATATTTCACAACGAGAGTGATAGCTAGAGAGACATACGAGAGAACGCAAGATATCTCTAGGGAGAGAGGGTGTGTGTGAGTGACATACAAGAGAACAATGGAGAAATATGAGACCCTGGGTGACAAAGTTTGTGTTTGTCTGTGAGAAAGAGATATTGAAGAGGAAGGGTCGTAGGTTCTCATACCTAAGGAGCGAAAGACATCTCTGTATGAGGGGTGTGCGAGTGGCACACATGGGAATAGTAGAGAGAAATGAGACCCCTGGAGACAGAGTTTTGTGTTTGTGTGAGAGAAAGAGATTCCACATGGAGAATCATAGTTAGAGACACATAGTAGGGAGCAATATATACCTAGAGAGAGATAGAGTGATGAAGGTCGAGGGAGAGAGTACCGTCAGTGTGTTACGAAGATAAAAGATCATTGTCGACATACAGGTAGCACGAGAGATACCCGAGAGATGATGAACGCGTATACGTCCAGAGAGATAGTCCTATATAAGCATGAGTGATAGCTATATGAGATGAATATCTGGATTAAAGGGATTCAAATATTTAAACTGGAGATCACGACATCAATAATATCATAACGCAAATTGGTGTATCAAACATGCATATTCATTTGAATTTGGGCACACGTGTAATGTTATATAGTTTATCAATATTGGTGATCCATAGATTCTTCAATTACAAACAATGCATGGTTTATATGCAATTAATGTCTAAACGGGATTACACTATATGTTGCGTGTGTGAAACACATTATACATGTTTGATAGGTAAAAACACCCGCATGAAACACACATTAATTGGAGACAGTTAGCGAGGAATGCATACATTGGATTTCAACATAAAGTGGTTTCAAATATTTGAAAATCCAAATTGATGGATACAACATTATGAATCTCAGATCATGCCATCTGTAAACCATATTTATGTATAAATGGTGTTGTGCTTTTGAAAGTATATATAAAAATTGATGTATATAGAATGTAATTCCAATTGAAAATGGATCCCGCCCGAAAAAATAGAATACAAACGGGATTCGAATTCAGTTGGCACGGTAAATGTGCACTCTGCAAAATTTGAACGAAGCAGGGAAAGTCGCAGTAACCGCCCGAAACCAAAATCTGCGAGATGGAAATCACTACTGCCTATCCCTGCCACGCAAAACCTATCTGCTGGATTTCTATAGGTTTCGATAGGGGTAGGTTTGTAATTTCACCCAAACGTGACGTAACCGCCTCTCACCCGGTTTCATACACGGTGGGCGCCAAAACACAGTGTGTCCTCGACCGAAATCGACTCCCTCCCCGATTCATATTCATACATGGTGGGCGCCAAAAACAAACTCTCGTCGGCAAATATTCGGTGTATGCGAGATTACTGTCCTATCCCCAACCGACTAATGTTGTTGTGATGTAGTAGAAATTTGAAACGGGGACTAGGTTTGTAAATTTCCTCGCATTTGAGACAAGCGCGCCCTGAATACATGGTTCCCCCTTCCTCTCTACCTCCATTTTCCCCATTCGTACTCCGTGGGCGCCAAAACACCCTCTCCACCCCACCCTCCTCCGTCCGCCGCCGTCCGCCACCCCATCCACTGTCGTCCTCCTCCACCATGCCGGAGCTGATACCCCAATGTCGCCGTCCATTACAAGAGATCGACCTCTCTCATCCACGGCTTCGGACCGGGATCCTTGCATCCTATCCTCTCGCTTCATCCCTGTCATCGTCCACCTTGCCGACACCGCTCCTACGACCGTCTCGTCCACCGCGCCCCGCCACCACCGTCTACCCTCCTAGATCTGCTTCCATGCCGCCGACAGCCATCGCTACCGCAGCACCGTCAAATTCTCAGCAGATGCGTACACGGCGCCGCACCAGAGGCGATACTCTTTCGTATCTGCTCAACTTATTTATCGCAGCAAGAAAATAGATCGCCACTGCTTTACTCTGATTTCTTGTCTTGGTTGCGAAGTTGCCTTTGTCTGGTTTGAACCTTCAGATCCGCCATGGCACACTCAACACTATACTCCCAATGCTTATGGTTTTCCCCTTTTATATTCCACACTAGTTGAATCACAGTAGACTAAATTTCGAAATTGGGTCAGTCAATTTTTCAAAGCTCACCGGAGTTCGCCGGTGCGAACGAAGGGGCTCGAGTGGTTGTGGGGCCTCGTCGAATGAAGAAAACTCGATGCGGGTGGGGTTGGGGCGGGGGTGGGGGTGGCAGAGGAACACAGGCGGTGGGGGCCGGTGGTCCGGCCGGTGGCCCGTGCGGTGTTCTGTATGGGAAGAATCAGAGACGAGGAAGAAGAAGGGTTAGGAGACGTAGGATCTTCATCCAACCACCCGAAATGGTTGAGAGACAGCTGGGAGTTGCATTCTTAATGCGCTCTGGTTCATTATGTGTGGGCACTGCGCAACCAACATTTTATTATCCAAAATCGGCTTGCTCTTCTTTACCATGTTCCTCTTCCGTTCTTCTTTAATATGTACTCTTTTCGTTCCTAAATACAAGTCTTTGTATAGATTCCACCATGGACTACATATGGAGCAAAATGAGTGAATCTACACTCTGAAATGTATCTGGATACATCTGTATGTGATCCATAGTGGAAATCTCTACCAAGACTTATATTTTGGAACAGAGGGAGTATGATAGTAGTATAGTATGTTCCTTGTACTGAAGATGAGCAGGGAAATTTGTAGTGTAGAGGTCTATACGGTCGGTTGTGATGGACATTTTGAGCCTCTTTGATTCGTAGGATCTTGTAAACATAGGAATAGGATTTGTAGTGGCCTGCCCACATGAATCCTATAAGAATAGCAAGGAAATGCAGGGAGCTGTGTCACCTTTGAGAGTTACACTGATATTAACAGTACCGCACCTTCACTTCAAGAGAGCTGGTATCCGAAGCCTTTCTAGCCGTACCGGCAATACTAGCACATATATTCCAGCAAGTTCCACTTTGCTGATTTTACTCTGATACTTAAGGTTTTCCCGTTATATCTACACTATGATCTGTGTAGCTGCTTTGTGTCACACTAGCAGCAGTCCACTCTCGAAGCTAAACTCTGCAATGACTTACAAAATTGGCACCAAGGCATTGAGTGCCATTCTGGATGCAATGAAACTCATACGCTCCCCACCTGTTGATTCTTGTTCAGAATATGATCCTAATGACTATTCTAGCCTCGAGGAGTCAAAGGCAGATGGCCTATCCTGTTCACCCATCAAGGTGCCTGTTCTAATTTGGCAATGTTTTATTGATTGCGCTTATCTTGCATATGTTGTCTTGCATTTCTTCTACTTGTTGCACCGCCATCTGCTTAGTTTACTCATCATATATGTCGAGATGCCATGCCCATCCATTATCAATACATATTCCATCTGTCATCATACCATGTTTTTCCACTCAAATGTTGTTCTTGTGCATCAGACATCAAAAAGGAAGAGGATGATTGCCGAACCTGAAGGAGCACCAGTAAAGTCCTTGAAAAACGTGGTGGTGCCGAAGAAATCAGACAGCACCCCACTTATATTGGTTGTACAACCAGAGACACAAAACGTAGGACCGACTCCAGCAGACTGTACCCATACTTCACTGGCCACACCACTTGCCCCACCACACAGGACCAGCAGTCCAGCAAAAGGTATACCGATTTCATTTGCCATAGCACCAGTTGTACCATAGAAAAATCCCACTCCAGCAAAAAGTACATCAAGTCCACCGGCCGAAGACCTATCCCAACTGCACAGACGGCCAATTCCTGCAGATTGAAACCCCATTCCATTTATTCCCAGTTTAAAAGACAATGCTTTCAATGCTGTTAGGGACTACGTGCATATATTCCCATCATGGGAAGATTATTGTGAAGACAAACACCATTTTCACATCTTCCTATCCAACTTACGTGTAAGTGCTATTATTCATGGTTATTATTTTCCTGTTTTATGCTGATTGAACACATCAATGATTTACATTACATTGTTGTAATTAGGCGAGGGTCAATCTGGATAGTCATGACGAGCAAAGCTTGCTTGTGCTTTTCAAGGAAGCATTGCAGCAGTATCGGTGTTACCTGAGGAAATCACACTTTGATGGCAAGTCTATAAACCAATTTCCGGTGAAGTCTCTTGTGCTAAATTTAGAAGACATTGAATGGAAAAACCTTGTTATGCACTGGTCTCGTTCCCAGGATGAGGTACTGTCTATGAAATCACATGACAATTTGAACTTCTACTTTTCCGCATGTGCCTTACGGATCTTTTTTGCAGGAAATCTGCTCGAAGAAGAATTCCGGTTTGACAAGAACGACAGGATATCGCAAATATGTTGTCCGCTGCTTTGCTCTTGTTAGTACCTGTTTTCCTGTATCACTAACTTGCATACATACCTGGTTCATTATGTGACAACAGTATGCATGATAGCTTGCTTATCAATTGTTCGCTCCAAATTATCTGATCTGTATGAATGGTTACATTAGTGTAGAATATATCCAATGCCAATGTTTTTTAGCTCTGCATTGTTCTTGTAAGTACATGCTGTCTTTTATCAGTGTACTTAGAGTGAATTGCACATACAGTCCCTATACTCGCTGGTTTGGTCCAGAACGGTCCTGGAACTTGCGTGTTGCCTCGTTACGATCCTACTACTTGCGAAACTGGTCCATCGACGGTCGTGCGGCAGGCCCACATATGTACACGACTACATGTCCTGCCACATCAGCACAGACCAACGTGGGCTGATTCAGTTTTTGCAAAGGGGCCCTTGCTTTCAGTCGAGTCCTACACCCGTCGAGCTAGGCAGAGGCAACGACGAACAGCGGCGGCGGTTGATTGAGATCGGTGGCGATCGGCAACGCGATAGCGAGCATTGACGGAGAGAGAAGCAGGCGATCGGCGATGGTGGTGATGACATAGCCACCGTGAGTCGTCATCGGCGGCGATGGCTCCCGTCCGGCGGCACGACAAGGGTCCTGTACCCAAATATGGTGAGTTCATTTCCGGCTCATACCTCTCCTCTGGCTGTTGTTAGTAGGGAAATATTTTTTATTGATTTGGAGCCTTTCTACTGTACTGACCATCAATGTAGTTCAAGTTGGTATTGATTTGGTCAGGGTTTGGATGCAGCCATAGGGTTTTTGAACGGATGAACTGAAAAAATTGTTTTTTCCTTTGTTTGACAGCACACGAGACTGATCACTTCACTGCAGAGTTCGTTCATGGTGGATTTTTCATGGGGATAGGAGGCAGTAGGTCCTATGTTAATGGAAGGAAGGTTTATTATGATCATTGCGAGGCTGACGTGACATGTAAGGCCATGTTTGATGAGTTAATTGGGACATTGGGTTATGAAAGGAAAGGAAGTATTAACACTTACTTGTTGCTGCCTGGTATGCAAATCAATGAAGATGGTCTTCGGTTGTTATCAAAGGATAGCGACACAACGTGCATCAGGGCAATGGTTAGAGAGGGACATAGATTTCTCATGTTTTATCTTGAGCATGGGGATAACATAACCACAGAAACATGGGATACTGTTATTGCAAACCCCACCCCTCAATTGTGTGATGTTATCAGGCCTATGAAGTGCAACAGAGAGCAGGAGCATGCGAGTGTTTTGGAGCAGAGCAATGTGCCATACAGTCATGTTGATGAGGGTACAAAAGAAGGGACAAGTACATGCAGAGTGAGAGGGAAAACAGAGAAAGAAGATGATGCGGGCAGTGATGATGAATCATCTGACTCCGATTATGCTCCATCATTAGTAGATAGTGACTATGATCTTAAGGATTGTGATGATGATTTGTTCATTCACAGGAAGCAGAATGGTGCGGAGAAGGAATGGAAATGGAAAGGAAAAGAAGTTGTAGAAGATGACATTTCTGAAGATGATAGACTGGACCTTCCAGATTCAGATGAAGAAGACATGAAATTCAATTTAAAATACTTTACAAAGGCAGATATGAATGAGCCAAAGTTCCATTTGGGTCAAGTGTTTTCATCTATTGATCAGTTGAGGAAAGCAATTAGAGAGTACAGCTGCAAAGAGAGGTTGAACATAACATTTCCGAAGAATGACAAAACTAGACTTGGAGCTAAATGCAATGATGGATGTCCCTGGTATTTGTATGCATCATATGACAACAGGACACAATCAATTATGATCAGGACATTCATAGATGAATACACTTGTTGCAAGAAGTGGCAAGTAAAAGCTTTTACTGCTAGATATATAGCTTATAAGTATGTGGAGAAGATCAGAGCAAATGAGAAAATGACACTAAAGGGTTTAGGGTCACTACTGCAACAAGAATGGAACATGAAAGTCAAGAGGGGAAAATTTGGTAGAGCTAGGAAAATTGCACACAACATAATATATGGAGATGAAATTGCATAATACAATAGGTTGTGGGACTATGGGCATGAGTTGAGGAGATCTAATCCAGGCAGCACTTTCTTTTTTGAGCTTGCCGATGATGGTCAATTTAGGAAATGTTACTTCTCATTTGATGCATGCAAGAGGGGTTTTTTATCATCTTGTAGGCCAGTTCTCTTTATTGATGGAACCCATTTGAAGACCCAATTTGGAGGCATTCTCTTGACAGCTATTGGAATGGACCCCAATGATTGCATCTTTCCAATAGCTTTTGGTGTTGTGGAAGTTGAGAATACCAAAAGTTGGAGGTGGTTTTTGACTGCTTTGAAAGAAGACTTATTCATTGTGAACACCTCTCGATGGAGCATTATGTCAGACAAGCAAAAAGTAAGATCATATGTCTCATGTATTTTATTAATGTTCACATGCATTTTATTGTTCTAATCAATTCTACATGCTTACATAGTTTTATTGTCAAAATAAATTTGGCATGCTTACATTGCTTTATCTCAACCAGGGATTAATTAGGGCTGTTAAGGAACTATTTAGTGACTCGGAGCATAGATTTTGTGTTAGGCATTTATGGCAGAATTTCACAAAAAACTTCAAAGGTGAAATCTTGAAGAACCAACTGTGGATATGTGCAAGAAGTACTACAAAAGGTCAATTTAGGGCCAACATGGACCATATGCTTATTTTAAATAAAGAAGCTCATGACTGGTTGGATGAGTTAGTTCCGAAAACATGGGTTAGAGCTTCTCAAAATGAATTCCCTAAGTGTGATGTGCTATTGAACAATAATTGCGAGGTGTTCAACAAGTACATCTTAGAAGCAAGAGAAATGCCCTTCCTAAGCATGGTGCAGACAATAAAGAGGCAGATAATGGCAAGAATTTATTCGAAGAAGGAAGAAGCAGGGAAGTGGCATGGCAAGATATGTCCAAAAATTAGGAAAAGACTTGAGAGGCATGTTGAAGCTGCTAACACATGCATTGCTGACCAGCAGGACTTGGGATATTCCAAGTTAATGATAGAGGTGCAGATTTTGAAGTGGACATCAAGTCGAGGACTTGCAGCTGCAGGAGATGGGATTTGACTGGAATTCCATGTTGTCATGGAGTGGCTGCTTATAGGCATGAAAAAATACCTCCAGAAGAAATGGTGCACTCATGCTACTCCATTGAGACATATTTGAAATCATATGAGCATATTATCATGCCATGCAGAGATGTGGCTGAGTGGCAGAGGATGTATGGCAGATAAATACTTCCTCCACCAATTTTGAAAAAGAAGGGAAGGAGAAAGAAAAACAGGAGGCAACAACCAGAAGAGAAAGAAGGCAGGGCAGGGAGAAAAATGGGTAGAGGAGGGGCTGTTATCCATTGCAGCTATTGTGGTGCTGCAGGCCACAATATTGGAGGATGCACTGATTTCAAGCTTGGTTTGAGACCAAAGAAAAAGGGCAAGATAGTTAGAGCGGAGCCACGAGTTTCCTCTGATTCAGAAAATGAGGATCATGTCCTAACACAGGTAATATCTCTAATAGCATGTGTCATTTCCCATATATTTAATTATAATTGCGTGTGTCATTTCCCAATGTATTTAATTAATAGCAAGTGCCATTATTAATATAGGAGCAGAATATGCACAGCATGGGTTTGAGTCAACCAGAACATACTCCATATGAAGCAGAGGTCATTTCTACATTGATTGTTGAGGTTTGTTTGTATGTGGTTTCTTAGTGACATTTCTGAAATATTTATCTATGCCACATCCATTACTCAAATCCAATATTTAACATTGCAGACGCAGTCATGCCAGAGACAAAATGTGCAGCCAACTGCTTTACCAGAAAATGCTTTCATTCAAGGAAATGTCCAAATGCAGCTCCCTGTGCAGGAGACAACTGCCACAATCCATGGAAATGTTCATAGGAAGATAGAGGTTTTAGCTTTGGCCAAATTGAAGGCAGCAGCCGAGAGAAGGGAGGTTGCGAATAAAGCCAAATTTGATGCAGGAATGGCAAAGCTTAGAGAAGAAGAGAACAAATTAATGCTAGCAGCCCAGCAGAGAAAGCAAGAGATGGAAGAAAAGAGGCAAGGTGCTGAAGAGAGGAAAAAAGCAATACTAGAGGAGAAAAAGTTAGCAGTTGAGGCAAGAAAAAGAGTTGCTGAAGAAAAGAAAATGAAAGCTCAAGAGGAGAGATTTGCACTTGTCGAGGCAAAAAGTTTAGCTATGCAAGCCAAAAAGAGAGAAGCACTAGAAGCAAAGCAAAAGAGGTCAGGAGGAAAAAAAGAATTCAAGAAGATAAGAAGAGAGAGGCAGAGGAAGCATATGAAAGGGAGGAAATGAATTTCATGTTCATGCACCAAGAGGAGCAGGAAAGGCAGCAGAGATGGAAAGAATATATGCAGCAAGCAGAGGAGAAAGCAAAGCAAAAGGCCTGGGAGGAGTAGATGCAAGCAAAAGAAAAAACATGTGAGAGAGAGGTTAATAGCGTTCAAACTACTCCGGCAATGGAAGAGGAGGTTAATAGGCCTCAATCTTCAACAACAAGGAAAGCCTTTGAGGAGAAAAAAATCTAGATGATATGGCTGCAATGAGGTTAAGAGCTAATGAGGAGCGGTATAGGGCATGTCTGCAAAAAGAGAAGGAAATGGAGCTAGCAAATGGTATACAAGGCACTTCCAAAAAAAGAAGTCTTCCAAGTCAGCAAAACACTCAATTTAAGATGCCAAGAAAAGTTAGAATGTTTGATCATTTCAAGTAGTAGTCTAGTTCATGTGATGTGCCAAATTTAGTTTCTTCTAGACTATTATGTAGTTGAAACCATGTTTATTTTTCTAGATATGTTCATGACCATGAACTGATCATGTACTATTCATGATCATCTTATGTTCATGATCATGGTGCCCAGGATGTAATGATCACCTTATTTTGGAGGATATTTGCAAAACTGTGACATGTCGTTTCCTGAGATATTCAGATTTCCTATGATATTTTGTGTCCTGAGATTTGCATATTCCCTGTGATATGTTCAAACATTGCCCAATTTATATTAACATTGCATCTTCATATATCTAAATCATGTAGAAAATGCAGTGCAACACCAAATGGTACATCACATAACCATATAATGCCTGCACTGTTCATATACATGTACTATTCATGCTCATACATTGCCCAGGTTCTATGAACATTGCAACTTCATGTCTAAATTATGTAGAAAATACAGAGAATGGCCATATTTAACAGCACATGACCATATAATGCTTGTACTGTTCATACATACATATATATAATCCATGTACATATCTTGCACTTGACATGATGAAATGGCACATCATAGTACCAATTCCAGGAGAAAATGCACGTCATACATGACCAAATGGCAAAGCTCTAATATAGCCCAGCTCACAAGACAATATATCACATCAGAATTTTTGTTCAAATTACAAAGCTCATGTCAGAACAAGCACAGATCACAACTATGAAATTACCAAAAGATTACACACACCCCAGATCATCTAACTTAACTAACAACATTTCAAACAGGATTGTAACAAACATCCCAATGCCATTACACAAGCCAAAGTACTAAACTTCAGTACTGTCTAGACTTGACACGCCTCCAACAACTTCCGCCTTCTCATCGGCGACGCCGGAGCAGGCGACGACCGCCCTCCTTGCCAGCATTCCAACCTTTGGCAGAGGCACCACCACCTTGAGCACCTTCTGGTCGATGCACACGCAACAATGCATTGACCTGCAATTCCCACCTGTCGAATTGCAGCTCAATCTCAATCAGCTCACCATGAAGCTCCTTCAGCACGCCAATGTCGAAGTCCAGCTCACACACACCGTTAGGGAAACCTTCATTGCGCGCGTGGCTCAGCTCCGGCCGAAGACATGGTGGCTCTCCGCGGGCACCACACCTCCTGCGGGAAACCCCCCATGCACACCAACGGTGGACGGTCAAATTGCGGGTGCGGGCCACAGTTGGGATAGCTTTGCCTCCGCCTGCACAGGGAGCGGCGCTCGTGCTCTAGCTGGGGTGCGTCACGGCTGGGACAGCTTCGCCTCCGCCTGCATAAGAAGGAAGCGACGCCCCTGATCCAGCTGGTGTCGGCTGGGACAACACCGCCTCGGCCCGACGGACTCCTACTCTTTGCGGGGCCGGAAATAGAGCTACCGGAGGTCTCGCCTTGCCACCGCCGCCGGTGGTTCTAGGGTTAGCAATTTGGGATTGAATGGGGGGATTTCCTCTTTTCTCGCTCGGGTTAGGAGAAACTGAATTGGCTCACGTCGGCCTGTGCTGATGTGGCAGGACATGTAGTCGTCTATGTACGTGGGCCTGCCGCGGGACCGTCGATGGACCAGTTTCGCAAGTAGCAAGATCGTAACGAGGCAACACACAAGTTCCAGGACCGTTCTGGACCAAACCAGCGAGTACAGGGACTGTACGTGTAATTCACTCGTGTACTTATAATGACAGGTAGTTGTTCATGTACCATCACTCTACAGCTTATTTTCCTTTGCCCTCCATTTTCTACACATCAGATCTATATTTACTCTTACCATAAGGTTGGTACTGAAGAAGTTTAGTTGTGCATTGCTCTTGGCTGTACCTTTTGCCTGTACCGTTGCACTTACATTTATAGCTACTTGGTTATGTAGCATCACTCTTCATCTTATCTTAAATATTCTCCATTTTTTCGTATATTATCACATCTATATTTACTCTTAACAAAATGTAGAATAAAGGCAATGCTTTTGAAGAAGATTCTGTGGTAAACTTCTTGAATTGCCCCCCCCCCCATCAGCATGGACAAGGCCTTTATAGAGCCTGTCTTCACCAATAATGTAAGTTTGTCCATCTCAAGCCTTCAAACTTTGTTGTATATATTTGGTTAGGCATGACTGCAACAGCTATTTATTTTTGGTGTTTGCATCAAATTGCTTGTTTAAAGTTTATTATGTAGTTCATAAACAAAAGTTTGTCCTTTCTCAATTTAAGTTTTCAGTTGTACAACCAAGTTCCTTCTTCATACCAAGTAAATTAAACTATACAGAGCAAGTGATCTTCTTTTGCACTGCATGTATGCTTCTGTTCTTCATCCGTAATCCAGTGGTGTGGTGAACCTACCCACTACAGCACAATGTCATATTCTGCAATGTCTTAACTATGAACAATGTCATATCATTCTACTATTATTTAAACCGTCTTTTTATTTACCAATCTGAAATGGTATAAATTGACAGCACACTAACCATTGATACTTATGAGTTCTTGATCTGTAATCCAGTGGTGTCATGAAGCTGCCAACTCCTTCACAATGTCATTTCCTGCCATGTCTTGACCTGAACAATACCATATTGTGTTAATGCAATTTTAAACTGTGTCACTTTATTCGTTAGTAAGAAATGTGATGAATTGTGAGCATTGGTACGTTTATGTGCAAAACCTATCATCTGTCTACGTGTTTATCTTTCAGAGTGAGGAAGATATAAGTGTTGAACAAGCGCAGTCTCATCATCTTGCTCAGCTGCTTGCGCTGCAGCTCCCCAGCAGGGCTAACCTTTCTTGAACTCTATTGAAGTGCTGTCGGTTTTGTATATTATTTTGTCGGCGTGTTTATTTGCACTGGTGGCGATCTTTGATGCCCAGTGTATGTAATCTACTGTCTGCTTGTCCTTTATCATCATAGTGGCGAACTTTGACACCTAGTGGATGTAATATGCCGTAATTTCTTTATTGTATAGTCTAGGTTTTTTTTGATTCACGATGTTGCAATTATTTTACTGTATATATATATATATATATATATATATCATGTCTTCACAGTAAACCGGCCAAACCGTAAAATTATGGTACATAATCGGGCCGTCATGCAATCACGATGTAGGTTGGGCCTGAAACGTGTCGAACAGCTCATGGGCCGGCAGCAGCCCGAAATGAACCCCGGCCCATGATTGTGCGAATCAATTCACGGGCTTTTAACAGGCCAAAATTGTCTTGGTCCTTGTTTGGCCCAATCAGATATCGGCTGCGAGCAGGCCGGATGCAAACCGGGCCGTAGTTAGGCCCAACTATATGACGGGCTTTTAAGAGGCCGAAATTAATATAGGGCTGAAATGTTAAACGGGGCTTTAACAGGCCAAAACTAATATCAGGCCGAATTACTAAGTGGGCCTTTAGCAAGTGGGCCCAAAAGCATAGTGTCCAGTTGACGGGCCGAATCTGATATGGGCCATAATTCAGCCCAAAGCCTCTTAAAGGGTCGGATCTGATCTGGGCCGTAATTTGGCCTAGAACAAATATGGACCAAATCAAATATGGGCCGGCATTTGGCCCAAAACATGGCAGCAAGTTAATGGGCCAGCCTACTAGGATCCTCAAAATCTTGTGGGCCTACAGCTGGGCCAGCCCATTGATGTTGGCGAAATCTCGTGGGCCTTTAGTTGGGCCGGCCCATTATGATCCGCAAGAATCTTGTGCGCCTTTACCTGGGCTGGCCCATTATGGCACACAAAAATCTTGTGGGCCTTTACTTGGGTCGGCCCATTATGGCCCGCAAAATCTTGTGGGCCTTTAGTTGGGCCATCCCATTATGGTCCGCGAAATCTCATGGGCCTTTAGCTGGGCCGGCCCATTATGGTCCGCAAAATCTTGTGGGCCTTCAGTTGGGTCGGCCCATTTAAACTTGATGGGCTAGTCCACGTGTCAACATATCATAGGCGTGTCTCCCCCATTGGATGAGTGACACCTGTGCCAATGCGGACCTGACACGTGTCTCCTCCAGCCAATGATGATTTTACACGTGGAAAATCCCCATTGGTCGGTGCTGTTAACCGGTTATCGGATCCAAAACCCGACCCGATAGCTTAACGGTGTTTCGTTATGGTGGATGCCACGTGTGGGTCACCCTTGACAAAAGCACTTCTATGACGCGTGATTTATCGTCATGGAAGTGGACACTTCCATGATGATAATTTTGGTAATGTCATGGAACACTTCTACGACAGCACAGGTATGACTATCTTGATTCTGTCATAAATTTGTCATGGATGTACATGCATGACAAAAAACACGGCCTATTGTGACAAACATTTATCATCACGGAAGTGTATTTTTTGTAGTGGAACATGGGGCGGAGTGCTGATCCCTCCTGAAGCAGCAGCAGCGCCTGAGGAGGAGCGGGATCGTGGTGACGAGAGGAGGCAGCGGTGGAGCAGAGGCGCTGCCGGCGACAGGCACTGGCGATTCCGGCCACCTCCGGCCAAGTGGAACACGCCGTAGAGGTTGGGGAAGGGCGCGCGTCCGTTTAGAGGGGAAACGGGCGCCATGGAGGAGCAGGATGGCCGCGACGCACGGAGACAGAGAGCATGCGATGGCGGCCATTGGCGGGGCAAGGTAGCACGGCCACTCCGGTGGCAAGGGGAGTGGACGGGGAGGTGCGCCAGGCTCCGGTGGGGCTTCTGGTGGTGGAATGAGGAGGGGAGGGGCTCGGCATGCCGCGAATTTAGCCGAGCTCTGGCGAGAGGCACTTCGGCCATGGGGTCGAGGAGGGGCTCTGGAGCTCGGACTAGAGGTGGGAGGGCCTAGAGAAGTGCAGTGGAGGCGATGGTGTGCTTGGAAGGCTGTGCGGTGGTCTATATATAGGCGGGGCGAGGTGCCCAAGCCGATCACCGCCACACGAGCTCGGCCAAGGCTCTAGCGATGCTTAGCGATCACGAGGAGGCGCGGGATCATGACGAAGGGGGAGCGGACGAGCTACAGAAGGTGCACAGGGTGAGGGGGGCCGAGGGCGCAGAGGAGAAGTTGTCGAACGCCATTAAAGCCTCGGTCGGCCACAGTGCGCCTGTGGGCGCGCGGTGACGAGCGCTGACGGAGGGGCTGACGGAGGGGGAGAGGGCTCTAAGAGGACGGCGACGACGCGGTAAAACGGTGAGACATACTTACGAGCGCGAAGACGACGAGAGGGAGAGGGGCCCGAGCAAGAAACCATTCAGCTCGCGTCCATGGCATGCCAGGGCTCATGATCACCGCGTCCACTGGTGCCCACAGTGCCACAAGTTAAGCCAAACGATGTCTCGGGTGGAGTCCTTCCTGGGGAGGTTACAACTATGGTGGTAGTTCAGTGAAAAGAGCTCCGGTTGAAATGTAATTAACCTCTAAAATTTACTGCAGTAAACTTGGATGAACACTGCTAATCAACGGGAAGGAGTTTGGAAGCAATGGAGTTGTCTGGTAGGTTTAGGGTAAGAAGGACTTTCATCCTGGTAACTTGGAGAGGATTAGGATCATGATTTAATGTAGTTGCTTAACAACCACATAAACTGGTCCAGAAACTAGATTAGGATGATGCACTCTGATAAAGCATCCACTTGAGCTGAAATTTGGCAAGGCGTAATGATTTGATCATAGTACGATGCTGTAAAAATTTCATACCAAATGTATAAGCCAAAGCGGTACTTGCTTCACAAACATCTTCACTAACCAGAATCTTGCAAAACTTCTAGAGGAGTATTGGCTAGGTGAAATGGTGCCAAATTAGGTGGAGAGAAGTCATTTGGGTAGGAGAACAATCCGGTAATTTATCAGCATTTTTGAAGCAATACAAATTATACTTGCTTCACAACCTGAAAATATTGCCAGAAGCAACGATTTGATCATGTGCTCACATAGATGATTGGATGGGGCTGACATTTGGAGGAGTGTCAGAATATGAGCACATGAAGAATTGTGCAAAATTTCAACTCATTTGGATAACCCAAGCTAGCACTTCCTTCAAAAAGGCTTCCCTCAAACAGGAACTTTGAAAAAAATCACTGAGGAAGTTTGGCTAGGCAAATAAAGTTGAATTTTGGCACAGGTCAATTATTTGGTCAGGAAAAGATGTCCAAAAAGTTTGGGTTCAAATGGGCAAAGATAAATAGCACTTGTTTCACAATGTGCCATTTAGGATAGAATATGAAATGGATTTATTGAGCATGATGAGAAATATATCCAATGAAATATTTTGCCATATTTGAGGAAGATATGACCCAAACAATTTATGAGAATTATTTGGGGATTTTTGGATGGGCAGGAATATAGGTTGCTTCACAACCTAGGGCAGATAGGGTTATTCCTTTAATAGAAAAAGGAATTTTACCTAGAGAAATAAATTAGGGTTTGGTGATGGAGTGAAGTGACATGATCTTGGCAAGGTTTTGAGAATGATGAGCCACTTGGGAGAGGAAATGAAGATGATTTTCCAGGTGACAAGGCCACAGAACCACTCCAAAAAGAAAAACAGAGCAAAAACCAATTAAATTAAAAGAAAAAGAAAAGGGCCAAAATCCAGGCTGTTACAGGTGACACGTTCCCTCTCAGAGCCACGAGCATTCTTGAGAGAAGCTCCGGTTTGCAATAAACTTATACCAAAACTTGTTCCTACTCTGCCAATTTTTTACCACCGCATGGTAGTACCATGACATGACACCATGCCAAGTTTCATGATTTTCAGGCGTGTTTTGGATTTACATGAATTTTAAAACCAAGCTTCTCAATTTTCTCGGCCGAGCCATGATGCCCTGATGTTTGAATTTCATTCCCATTTCTTGCATGGGACCTAGAAATTCACCCGAGGACACACTTGTGATTTTTCAACCAACTTTGGTTCACGGGAGCATGTGCTTGTAGTTAAAATTTGAATTATGCACATTTAAATGACCAGAAACTCAATTAATGTATAAAAAAGTCCAAACGAACCTGAAATAATTCCAAAATTTAGCAGGGCACTCATGTACTTCTATGTTGCCTCTGTAAAGAAACTCAAGGGGGGCAGCGTATATTGTTTCGCACTCAAAGGCGACACGTTCCCTCTCAGAACCACGAGCCTTCCTGAGAGAAGCTCCGGTTTGCAAGAAGCTTAGACCAAAATTTGTTCCTATTCGGCTAATTTTTTTTACCATGGCATGGTAGTACCTTGACATGACACCATGCCAAGTTTCATGATTTTCAGGCGTGTTTTGGATTTACAAGAATTTTAAAACCAAGTTTCTCAATGTTCTCGGCCGAGCCACGATGCCCAAATGTTTGAATTTCATTCCCATTTCTTGCATGGGACCTAGAAATTCACCCGAGGACACACATGTGATTTTTCAACCAACTTTGGTGCATGGGAGCATGTGTTTGTAGTTCAAATTTGAATTATGCACATTAAATGACCAAAAACTCAATTAATGTATTAAAAAGGCCAAACAAACCTGGAATAATTCCAAAATTTAACAGGGCACTCATGTAGTTCTATGTTGCCTCTGTAAAGAAACTCAAGGGAGCAGCGTGTATCGTTTCACACTCAAAGGTGACACGTTCCCTCTCAGAACCATGAGCCTTCTTGAGAGAAGCTCCGGTTTGCAAGAAGCTTATACCAAATCTTGTTCCAAATCGGCCCAATTTTCTACCACAACATGTTAGTGCCATGACATGACACCATGCCAAGTTTCATGATTTCCAGGCGAGTTTTGGATTTACATGGTTTTAAAAACCAAGTTTCTCGATGTTCTCGGCCGAGCCACGACGCCCAGATGTTTGAATTTCATTCCCATTTCTTGCATGGGACCTAGAAATTCACCCAAGGACACACATGCGATTTTTCAACCAACTTTGGTGCACCGGAACATGTGCTTGCAGTTCAAATTTGGATTATGCACATTAAATGTCCATAAACTCAATTAATGTATAAAAAGGCCAAAAGAACACGGAATAATTCTAAAATTTTAACAGGGCACTCATATAGGTCTATGTTGCCTCTGTAAAGAAAATCTGGGGGGGGGCAACGTATATTGTTTCGCACACAAAGGTGACACGTTCCCTCTCGGAACCATGAGGCTTGTTGAGAGAATCTCCGGTTTTGCAAGAAGCTTATTGTAACACCCTCGATGCGGCTATATCTCCCACGTGTCGAAGCACGACTTAGAGGCATAACCGCATTGAAAGCAATGTCGCAAGTGAGGTAATCTTCACAACAACCCATGTAAATAAATAAAGGGGAAAGGTACATAGTTGGCTTACATTCGCCACGTTACACAAATACATAAATAAGTCATTACATTCATCCAATACACTCAAGGTCTGACTACGAAACCAAAATAAAGATCAACCCCCAAATGCGACAAAGTCCCTGATCGCCCCAACTTGGCACCACTACTAATCATCTGGGAAAGACACGTAGTATCGTCCTGAGTCCTCATCGAACTCCCAGTTGAGCTCTGTCGAATCACCTAGAGCGGTATCATCGGTCCCTGCATCTGGTTTTGGAAGGAATCTGTGAGTCATGGGGACTCAGGAATCTGACACCCTCGCGATCAAGACTATTTAAGCTTATAGGTAGGGTAAAGATATGATGTGGAGCTGCAGCAAGCGACTAGCATATATGGTGGCTAACAAACGCAAATGAGAGCGAGAAGAGAAGGCAAAGGCGCGGTCGATGAACTATGATCAAGAAGTGATCCTAGAACAACCTACGTCAAGCATTACTCCAACACCGTGTTCACTTCCCGGACTCCGCCGAGAAGAGACCATCACGGTTACACACGCGGTTGATGCATTTTAATTAAGTTAATTCACTACAAGAAATTTGCTAAATTATGACCTTCTCTAGTGACCGTGGAAGATATGGTCATAAATCTATGACCATTTTGAACCAATTGGTCGTAGCCTGTTTAGGAGGGTCCAAAAACTAAACAATAACGACCATTTTAGTCAAAAAAGTCATAATTATCTTACATGAAAAGGTCATGAAGCAAACAACAGTGATCAACAGCCTTATTTCTAGCTGATTACGACAAATCTAAAAGGTCATAATGTTGTAACATGAATAAAATTATATGACTAGACGTCCACATCATCAATTTTGCCTACGTGTCGTGTCATTTTAACTTATGTGTCAATGGCATGGTTGGTTTGACCGCTCAAGTATTGACTAAACTGACTTGTGGGGTCTACCATTTACATGCGGGACCAACTAACATGGTACCAATGACATGTGGGACTTGTACCACAAATCTTCCTTGTACGCTTTGCTAACAAGCGGGCCACGCCCTCAAATGGGCGAATAAATCAGCAAAAAGGGGGGGCATCGTGAGAATCGAACTCGCGACCCTTCACTCTCCTATACGGAGCCAAACCACCATGCCCAAACTAAGCTACTGATACAACTGCGGCCGACAAGTATTTAAGGGCAGTGCCGAGTGGGCTTGGGCCTCGGTGGGACGAGGGTACCCTTTTTTCTTTTAACATTTTACGTGCGCCGAGTGGGCCAACTCCAGGGCTGCGGCTCGGTTTTATCTGATTTTCGTTGGTTCATTATTTTTTTACTTCTGTTTATACTTCCAAATATATTCTAAAAATATATATTACTAAGAACTTCACATAAAACATTTGAAAAAAAATGTAACCAAGCATTTGAAAATGCTACATGTGTATAAAAAAAATGTATATCATGTATAAAAAATATACAATGTGTGTGGAAAAAGTTGATAATGTATTTAAAATGTTAATCAAGCATTTGAAAAAAAAGGTAAACAAGTATTTAAAAATGTGAATAAAGCATATGAAAATGTTAATATGTGTAAATAAAAAATTCTTAACCATGTATCAGAAATATTAATTTTGTATTTAAACAATGTTTAAAATTTGTATATAAAAATGTTGATTATGTGTTAAAAAAGTGTTAGCGAAGCACTTGAGAATGCTAATTGTATATAAATAAAATGTTTCTCATGTATAGGAAAAATGTATACGAAAAATATACAATGTCTGTTAATAAAGTCAATCATGTATTTAGAAAATGTTAAAGCAAGCATTTGAAAAATGTATACAGAAAATATACAATGTCTGTGAATAAAGTCAATCATATATTTAAAAATGTTAAAGCAAGCATTTGAAAATGTTTCTCATGTATGCGGAAAAAAAATGTATACAAAAAATATACAATGTCTATGAATAAAGTAAATCATGTATTTCGAAAACGTTAAAGCAGGCATTTGAAAATATTTTTGAAAAATGGAGTGGTGCTATTTTGCAACAAACATTTGGTAGTTTCTTAAAGAAACAAATTTTCTTTATGCCCATATTCTATATGCCCATATCATAGCTCTCCATAACAATCCATGAGAGCTCGCCATCCAATCTTTTCTCCTAGTAATATTTTCAGTTTGTGAAGCAACTATATTTTATATTGTTTTATAATTGCTGAAAATTACCAGGACATGACCCTACCCATAGAACCTTCCTCCACAAAATTTTAGCTCATTTAATATAACCATTTTCCCTCAATATTTTTTCCCAAATTTCTGTTCAGTGGAGAGCATTGTGAAGGAAGTACTATTTGTATGTATCCAACTTGCATGAAATTTATAAAACCATTTCCCTCCACAAAATTTTAGCTCATTTAATATAACCATTTTCCCTCATCAGTTTTGCCTATATGTCATGTCCATGTGTCAATTTTTGCCCTAGGTTGTGAAGCAACCTATATTTCTGTTATTCCCAAAATTCCCCAAAAAATCTCATAAATTCTTTGGGTCATATATTCATCAAATATGTAAAAAACCTTTCTTGCCTAGTTCAAAAATAATTCAACAATATTCATTTTCCTATTTTGTTCAGAACAACACTTTGTGAAGGAAGTGATATTTATATATTCTTGATTGCCCTCAAAAAATTTGGGCACTCTTTCCTAACCAAATCGTTTCCTCATGACAAAATTCAGCTCCATATGCCCAATAAATCTTCCTCGGAAAATTTCCAAAGTTTCTATCTAGAGAGAAGCTTTGTGAAGTAAGTACTAGCTAGGCTTACCCAAATGATCTGAAAATTTAGCAGGGCATGACCATACCTATGTAACTTAGCTACACCAAATTTGAGCTCATTTCATTTATCCAATTTCTCTCACTAATTTTCTCAAGTTTCTGTCCAGAGAAGAGCATTGTGAAGGAAGTACCACTTTAGCATGTTCAATTGGTATCAATTTTCTACAGTGCTTTCCTATGCTCAAATAACCATCCTCCACCAAATTTTGGCTCAATCCATTTATTATTTTGAGCCCAGCTTCAACATTCATATTTCTGTTCAGTGTGGTACTTTGCAAAGCAAGTACCACCTAGGCTCCTCCATTTGAGCTGAAAATTTGCCAAGCCAGTCTCCCTAGTAGACGATCATCCTCAGCCAAAACTCAAGCCCATCGGCCATGTGCATTTTCCGTACCGCTAATCAAACACTTGGCTGCTAATTCATGTTTGAGCATAGTTCGGTCTCCTCGTGAGATTCATCTGTTGTCATTTTCTTTATAGCAACTACCTAGGGAGTGCCAAACCCACTAGACATGCCTAGGCCGCCCAGAACACATGGCAACGCCACGGTCACGCAGTGACCATGCGGCGGGCATGCGAGTTTACGTGCTTTGGAGTTGGTCACATGTAACCACACAGTGACCACACATGATTTGGAAAGGAATGATTGAACCTGGCCTCAACTTGGAAATCCAAGAGTGCCACTGGAAATAGGAGATGATTTCGGTCGAAATCGATATCAAGATCACCGGAATCGGATGCACAGTTTGGAAATGGCAAGCAAAACTAATATGGCACCGGTCTGCGATAATCAGCAAGTGACCATCTAAATGCATCAAGATAAATAAGCTACTACACTCAAACATAGTAAGAAAATACATGGCAGAGATCCACTCATGATGCTTGACAAAAGATGAACACTGAGCTACGGCTAATTCACTCAATAACAGGTTCAAACAAGCATGGCAAATGTGCAAACGATAACAGGTTTCAGACTTAGTGAAATTAACAGCATATTAGGAATTTCACAACAGGAAGCAATGTTTAGAGCACGATAACTACATGCTACAGGATCATATCATGGCAAAGAAAGGCATGTCATGAAGCTACTAAAAGCATATAACCAAAGTCCCTTAGTGACCATAAGCCAAAAGGGATCAGAAAATACAATTGCAAGCATGTGAACATAGCAAAAACATAAACAGATTCAGACTTAGTGAAAAACTGGAGCATGGCAAAACAGTTAACAAGTAGGCATGTTCACGAGCTCGATGCACTCGCTACGAGGCATTGCATGACAAACTAAGCATACACCCATCAAGTAGACATGGCATAGAAGCTAGACATGGAAAGAACAACATCATAGTATGCACGGATCAACAACAACAAGCTTGGCAAAATTTCAAAACATGTTAACAATCTGCCATAAACATTTTATAGCAAACGTAGTGCTCGATTGACTCAAGCTAGGGTGCTTCATAAATGCAAACAAAGACATGGATGGATATAGCACCACAATATCTATAAAACATCCTTACTGATCATGCTCAAAAGAGGCACAGATCACTAGGAAACAACATGAACATATGGCATAAAAATAATGACAGGGCAAGGACTTAGTGAAATTCCAAGTCCATAAAATCAGCATTATTGAGTAAGCTACTTTGCATGCTTGTGCTAGTCACCAAAAAGATCACAAAAATACATGGCATGCACCCCTGTAAAGATGGCATGGCATTCTTCAAAATACATGTAGAGCTCAAGATCATAACATGCACACATTAATCATGGCAAAAATGACAAAAGTGCATTTGCTGAAACAGATCTAAAACTATCATCACATAGCCCTCTTCCAACAACATGTCGGGCATCAAGATGAGCTCAAATGAAAATGATGCAATGAGATGAAATGATGTACTCATCGAGGCGAACATTTTGATATGCTACACGCACGAATCGGAGCTACGATGATGAAGTTATGATGTTGTGAAGATTGCAAAAAATATCAGGGAGAAAGGGAAAAGTCAACCCCCGATCTAGGGTTTACTGTAGCTATCGGCGCGCGCGATCCGATGCGGCGGCGGATCTCGCCGGAGAAGCTGCGCGGGGCCGCCGGAGTTGTCGGGGTGGCCGGATCCGAGGCCGGGCGGCGCCGGCGCTGCGAAGGGCGGTGAGGCACGGCCGGGCGGCGGTCGGACAGGCGGAGGGCGCCAGCCGGACTTGTGAAGCTCGCCGGAGTGAGGTCGGCGGCAGGGCGGCGGGGCAGCGTCGGACGTCGGGGAGAAGGCGGCGGCACGGCGAGGAGGGAGGTGCGGGGCACGCGGTCGATAGCGGCGGGCGACGTGGGCCGCGGGGGCCGGTCGCGGGCTCCCAGGCCGGCGAAATGGGGCGGCGGCTGGGCGAACCATGTAGCGACACGTGGCAGCGGCGGGACGAAACAGATACGTCCGTCGGCGAGAAATTTGTCCGGCGCGAGAGGAGGGGATTTTTGTTAGGGTTTGCCCGAAAATTTTAGGGGAGGTCTAGTTTTATAGGTAGGAGAAGCTAGGAGGCTCCAAATTGAGCATGGTTTGCGGCCACGCGATTGTGATCGAACGACCAAGGTGATGGAGGGGGTTTAGGGCCACTTTGGGGGGTGTTGGGCTGCAACACACACGAGGCCTTTTCGGTCCCTCGGTTAACCGTTGGAGTATCAAACGAAGTCCAAATGGTACGAAACTTGACAGGCGGTCTACTGATAGTAAACCAAGGGCCCCTGACAAGTCTCGGTCCAATCCAAAAATGTTTAACACACACACACACGAAAAGAGGTAGAAAGGGACATCGGAGGACATAGGAGCGATGGAATGCAAAACGGACAACGGGGAAAAAGCTCGGATGCATGAGACGAACACGTATGCAAATGCAATGCACATGATGACATGATATGAGATGCATGACAAAGACAAAACACATGGAGACAAGAACCCAACAACGAGGAAATAAAATAACTTAGTGCCGGAAACGGCAAGAGTTGGGATACATATAAGGTAAATTACATCTGGGGTGTTACAACACTCCACCACTACGAAAGGATCTCGTCCCGAGATCTAGGACTGGAAAAACTCCGGGTACTCAGAACAGAGGTGATCCTCGCGTTCCCAGGTGGCTTCATGGTCGGAATGATGTGACCACTTGACTTTGAGGAATTTGATCGACTTGTTGCGAGTCTTGCGCTCAGTTTCTTCAAGAATAGCAACGGGGTGCTCACGATAAGACATGTCTTCTTGGAGATCAATGTCTTTGAAGTTGACGGTGCGGTCAGGAGTCTTGAAGCACTTGCGGAGTTGAGACACGTGAAACACGTCGTGCACGTTTGCAAAGTTGGAGGGAAGTTCAAGTTGATAGGCGAGATCGCCTCTTTTGCTTAAGATCTTGAAAGGACCCACGTATCTAGGGGCAAGCTTCCCTTTGATACCGAAGCGACGAGTACCTTTCATTGGAGAGACGTGGAGGTAGACATGGTCTCCGATCTCGAAAGCCAAGTCACGATGCTTGCTGTCATAGTAACTCTTCTGGCGCGATTGCGCGGCTTTGAGATTATCACGAATGACTTTGCACATCTCTTCTGCCTCTGTGATCAAGTCATTTCCAAGAAGTTGACGTTCACCAGTTTCTGACCAGTTAAGAGGAGTACGGCACTTCCTGCCATAGAGAATTTCAAATGCGGCCTTGCCCGAACTCGCTTGGAAGCTGTTGTTGTAGGAGAACTCGGCATATGGAAGACAATCTTCCCACTTCATACCGAAAGATATGACGCAAGCCCTAAGCATATCTTCAAGAATCTGATTTACTTGCTCGACTTGGCCACTGGTTTGAGGATGAAAAGTTGTGCTGAAGCGAATGTTGGTGCCCATGGCCTTCTGAAAAGAATCCCAAAACTTGGAGGTGAAGATGCTGCCACGATCTGAAGATATCAACTGTGGAATGCCGTGCAGGGAGACAATTCGGGAGGTATATAGCTCTGCCAACTGAGCTGCAGTGATAGATTCTTTGATAGGAAGAAAATGAGCCACTTTAGTGAGCTTGTCGATGACAACAAAGATAGCATCATTGCCACGCCTGGACTTTGGAAATCTAGTCACGAAGTCCATCTCAATATGGTCAAACTTCCATTATGGAATGGCAAGAGGTTGGAGGAGACCAGCTGGTCGTTGGTGTTCTGCTTTCACTCTTCTGCAGACATCACATTCATTCACGAACTAAGCAATCTCGCGCTTCATTCTAGTCCACCAATACGACTGCTTGAGGTCATGGTACATCTTTGTACTTCCAGGGTGGATAGAGAGGAGTGAATTGTGAACCTCGTTCATAATGACTTTACGAAGGTCACCTTTAGGCACAACAATGCGACCCTCAAAGAATAGAGTATCCTTATCATCAAGGCGATAACACTTGTACTTGGATTGACTCTTGGCAATCCCAATCTTCACCTTCTTCACCATAGCATCAAGAAGTTGAGCCTCGCGAATCTGATCTTCCAAAGTAGGAGAGACTTGGAAGTTGGCGAGGAAACCTTGAGGAACAACTTGAAGATTGAGCTTGCGGAAAGCTTCACAAAGCTCTGGCTGGTAAGGCTTGATAATCAAACTGTTGCAGTAAGCCTTCCTGCTCAATGCGTCAGCAATTACATTGGCCTTGCCTGGAGTATATTCGATACTCGAATTATACTCTTGAATCATTTCGACCCAACGAGTCTGCCTGAGGTTGAGATTAGGCTGAGTGAAGATGTACTTGAGACTCTTATGATCAGTGAAGATGTCCACTTTTCTTCCCAATAAGAGATGTCTCCTAGTTAAAAGAGCATGGACAACTGCCGCCAACTCGAGGTCATGAGTGGGGTAGTTCTTTTTGTTGGGCTTCCACTGGCGAGAGGTATATGCCACAACTTTCTTCTCTTGCATCAACACTGCACCAAGACCTTGAAGGGAAGCATCACAGAAGACCTCGAACGGTTTGGATTCATCAGGAGGAGTCAGAACTGGAGCAGTGACTAACTTCTCTTTCAGGGTGTTCAAAGTGATGTCACATTCAGGCGACTAGACGTACTTCACATGCTTCTGCAAGAGGTTGGAAAGAGGCTTCGCGATCTTTGAGAAGTTCTCAACGAACCTTCGACAATAGCTTGCGAGCCCAAGGAAGCTGCGGAGTTGCTTCACATTCTGAGGTGGTTCCCAATTCACAATTGCAGACACCTTCTCGGGAATAACCGCTATGCCCTTGGCAGAAATGATATGCCCAAGGTAGAGAACCTCATCGAGCCAAAACTCGCACTTTGAAAACTTCGCATATAACTAATGTTCTCTGAGCTTATCCAACACCAAACGTAAGTGCTTGGCATGATCCTCCTTGTTCTTGGAAAAGACCAAAATGTCATCGAGGTAGACCAAGACAAACTCATTTGTGTAGGGGTTGAAGATGAAGTTCATCATGCGAGAGAATGTTGGCGGAGCGTTGACAAGGCCGAAAGACATGACAGTGTATTCATATGAACCATAGCTTGTTCTGAATGCTGTCTTAGGAATATCTTCTTCACGAATGCGAATCTGATGATAGCCCATACGGAGATCAAGCTTGGAGAATACTTGAGCACCTTTGAGTTGTTCAAACAGCTCATTGATGCTGGGAAGTGGGTACTTGTTCTTTATGGTCTTCTTGTTCAATGGATGGTAGTCGACACAGAGTCTGTCCGTTCCATCCTTCTTCTTCACAAAAAGAACTCCACAACCCCACGGAGAAGAACTTGGTCGGATGAGACCCATACGCCTTCAACTCTTCAGGTCCAAGCTTGTAAGGACATTTGCAAATAGGTTCCGTGCTAGGTTCAAGATTGATGACGAATTCAACTGGCCGGTGCGGAGGCATTCCTGGAATATCTTCTGGAAAGACGTCTTGATATTCACAAACGACTGGAATTTGAGAGATGGCATCTAGCTCGCCATTCTCATTGAGAGAAAATAGTCCGATGGTATCATCACGTGCGGCAAAGACAATTACATCCTCAGATGAATGAGTCAATTGAATCTGCCTGGCAGCACAATCAAGCTGAGCCTTGTGCTTAGAAAGCCAGTCCATTCCAAGAATAAGATCAATATCCGAGTTACCAAGAACCATTGGAGAAGAAAGAAACTTAGTCTCCCAATGTGATAGAAACATCCGGAACCACGTAGCTTGCGTGCAAGCACTTGCCTGGAGAGACTACTGCTAACAGTTTATGCAAATCTTGGAAAGGCAACTCATGCTTAGATGCAAATGGTCTTGAGATGAAACAATGCGATGCACCAGTGTCAAAAAGAACTTTTGCAGGAACATCGTTAACAGGAAGGTTACCCATAATCACATCTGACGAGTCCTCTGCCTGAGCTACATTCATCATGTTGACCTTGGCGAACTTGGGGTTATGCTTGAGCACTGCGGTACTAGTAGATCTCACAGGAGGAGGAGGAAGACGGCTTTGATTGAAGCATTTGTTGGCATAGTGACCCTTCTGTTGGCACTTGTTGCACGTGATCTCTGAAAGCGGACGGTGATACGGAGCACTAGATCTTGGAGCTTGAGACGAAGTCTTGTTCTGAAATCCTGGGTTGGGTGGGTGGGAAGATCCACTACCACCTTTGCTCTTCTGCTGATAAGGCTGGCGGAACAGAGGAGGAGGCAGCCAATACTTTTGCTGCTTAGTTGCCACTTGAGTTGAGGAAGAAGGAGTCGTATCTCTAACTCGCTTCTTGGAAGCATCGCACTTCAGTTGAGCAGTCTCTTGTTTCAGTGCCATGTTGTAAAACTCATCGTACTTCTTGGGCTCAAAGACAACGAGAGCTAGTTGGATATCTTCTCCGAGGCCACCCCTGAACTAGTATATCATGCTCTTCTCGTCAGGGACGTCTTGCTTAGCGAAACAGGCGAGCTTCTGAAACATGAAGTTGTACTGGTAAACAGACAAGGTGCCTTGCTTCAGGTTGCGGAATTCCTCACGCTTGCTCTCAACAACACTCTGAGGAATGTGGTGAGCTTTGAAGTCTTGACGGAATTCATCCCAGGTAATCACACGGCCTCCTCTAGAATCTTTTGTATTGCTGAAACCATTCTGCAGCTTGGTCTTTGAGTTGGAAGGAGGCAAACTTGACAAAGTCCTCAGGCCTGACGTTGCTGCACACGAAATGCTTGGAGATATCCACGAGCCAATCATCAGCGTCTGTTGCCTCAACACAGTTGCTGAACGTCTTTGGCTAGTTAGCGAGGAACTGGTTGAGTGTAGCAAACTGATTCTGATTGTTGCCATGGCCATGATTCCCTTGGTTGCGCTCTTGCAAGATTTGCAAAACCATCTGCGTGTTTACATTGGTAGCGGCCATCACAGCTTGCCATGCCTCCGGAGGTGGAGGTGGTGGTGGCGGATCAGGATTCGGAGTCATGCGCGTTGGAGGAGCCATCCTGAAGAGGGTGACATCCATTAGCATCTTGACAGACATATAATCAAGCTGAATCAAATGGATCAAAAATTGCAACATAAAGTCTTCACATTCGAACAAAATGAACGAATGCATTCCAATTGAAATGGTCACATTCCATAAATTGAGAAGCCACTTAGACATAGGAAGAAGAATAAAACAACAAGGTACGGGCGAGAGCAAATACTTGGTAAGGATTACACAGTCACAAACCAAATATCCGCGGAAGAAGTACTAGAGCTACAAGAATTCCCACCTATGAAACTCCCAAACCTTTCCGGTTATGCAATCAGGTGTTGGGGATACAGGGGAAGCATAATATCTCACCCAAAGTTAGCAAATCCTACATCCAGCTGTATCCATCCTTCAACACATAACCAAGAAAACTTTGGAAATCATTTACCTCAACCTTTGAAAAGCATCTGTTATACAAGTTATGGCAATACTCCCGAACTCCCGCCCCAGTACTGGGTGGCGTCGAGGTTATCTCACCAACAACTGCATAAAAGAGATTTTCGATGTCGGCGAAACTCAGGTATTCCAGAATCTCAATGATAAAATTGTGACGACAACACCTCGGAGCTCAACTCCCCGGGACACTGCCACAACCCTAAATGCCAGGGGGCACCAAGAACAATGTTCTCGTCACAAAACCATCGGAACGATTCCAAGATACCCGCGTGATCCTAATTTTTTTAGTGAAATTTGAGAAGAGAAGAGTCAAAACTCTATGTCAGGATGCCTCACCAAAGCGACGAAGGGACTGAGGAGTAAAAAGAAATCCTAACTCTCCGATATATATAATTCCTAAATGACTCAAAACATTTTTCTAGAGTCAACAACGCCAACAATTCGATCAAGCAGGGGGCTCCTAAGGTCGGGGAAGGCTCTGATTACCAACTTGTAACGCCGTCGATGCGGCTATATCTCCCACGTGTCGTGGCACGACTTAGAGGCATAACCACATTGAAAGCAATGTCGCAAGTGAGGTAATCTTCACAACAACTGTCGTGGAAACGTCACGGCAGATGTCCTAGTGTGAGGACTTACTCGTGAGGCCAACGCATCTATGCGGTAGCTTGAAGGGGTTGATCGGAATCGAGACACGCAACACGCAAGACAAAGATTTAGACAGCTTCGGGCCCCGGGAAACATCATCCGATAACAACCCTACATGCTATTTGTGGCTAGGTCTCATTATCATTACGAGGGAGTCGCCGTAACTCCGGCTCTCCTAGTCGTGTCTAGACTTAATCATTATTCAACCTGTCCCTCTTGGGGTGCCCTGCCCCTCCTTATATATGTTGAAGGGGCGGGTTACATCTAAAGTCCAACTCGGACTTAAGACTTAACTATTCTGTTTTCTCTCCATGGGCTTTCTTTAACGTTTTGGGCTTCTTAACTATTAACCTACAATCTGGCTTACCATCTGGCTTAACTGTCCGGCTTAACTGTCTGGTTTAACTGTCCGGCTTAACTGTCTGATTTGACTGTCTGCTTAACCTTCTGACTCATATGACTGTGTCTGCCGGGTTACATGACTGTGTCTGCCGGCTTACATGACTGCGTCCGCCGGCTTACATGACTGTGTCCACCGGCATAACCTACTTAACTGTTCCGGCTGGCTTAACCTCTGGTTTAAACAATCTGCCGGCTTACCAATGAAATACCAAGTCCCAGTCGGGTCATATCTCAGGCCAGGTCATACCGCGGGGTATATCCCCGACATTAGCCCCCAGTTGAATTTGGATTCATCCATGTTAAACTAATCCTGTAAAGAAAACACAAGAACAATTTTGACAGCCTATGCTCCGGGTTAAATATCTTTGTAAACCATCACCTGAACATCTTAAGTCCTTGTCATTTCCTTCTTCCAGAAAATCCGGGTCAATAGCCAAATTCATAATCAATTTGCTGACGTTGGTTTCTCACAAAGAAAAACTGTGAAGAATAATTCATTTTGACTCAGCTCCCAATGCTTAAAAATATTGGTCTTTGAAATACTCATGTGACCTTCAACCGGCTTAAATATGAAAGACTTGCCGGGTTATCAATAGATAATGCCAAGTTATAATTGTTGCCGACGTCGGGTCAAAAAACTGAGAATTTTGAAGATTTCTCTCCCTCATATCCATATTACCTGTAGCCCCCCAAGTCTTAAGAGGAGAAACATAGTGATAGCTTAAGACTTGTTTCAATATAAATGTTCCAACCTTGAAGAACTCTAGATTGTCCATCTCAGTCACTAATCAAAACTGAATATTCCACATATGTAGCCCCCAAGTGCCGGGTTGTCATGCTTGCAGCAACCCGGGAGTTGTAATTGCCTTATGCTCATAAACACTTCAACCAGTATAGCCCCCAAGGGCCAGGTCGTTATGCAATAATGAGCAGGGACTTTATAAATATGATCATGTAGATTTGAATAGCAATATGTAGCCCCCAAGGGCCGGCTCAGTAAGATAATACTGAGCTGGGACTTTGTATATGATTCATTGATAATACCATCAAATGATGTAATCTCCGCCATGGAGCTTGAACCCACGTCCACAAGGCTAAGAGCTTTGTACTCTACCAACTGAATAATGGATCTTTCAATATAATGGATTAAGGCTTGTGTACCTTGAATTTCTGACAGGAGCAATTGGTAACCCCCAAGGGCCGGCTCATTTAAAATGTGACGAGTCGGGTCTTCAATAAGTTGAGCAAAAAATGACTTTGCATTAGCCCCCAAGTGTCATGGTGCATGTTGGCAGTGACATGGGACTTGCATATTTGATGTAATCTTAACTTGAATAATGTAATCCCCAAGTGCCGGGTCATAAGCCTGCAGCAACTCGGGACTATTCCTTCCATTGTAGAATAAATCATATCCATTGATAAGATAACAGCCATTGCACGAAAGTGACTTTGAAAACCTCAATCATAATACTGATCATTGATAACCATAATAAAAATCCAGCCATGTTGGATATTAAAAATTTGAATAATATAATCCGGTTTGGAAAGCCGGTTCCTGTGATATTGAATTTGTACTGCCGGTTTACATAACCTGTGTAGTAAGGATGATAACCCAATCCTTAGAAGCCAATGCTTCCACATAGATGATGATTGTCATAAGCTAGCGACTTATAGTCAAAAGTCAAGCCGGGTTAAGCATAAAACACTTATATACATTTGAGATATAATCCAAAAAAGGTCTCAAGTAAAAACCCAAAATTGTTCGCAAAAAAAGACTTAAAAAATTTAAGGCTTCTGATTCATATACGATCAGAAAACCGTTCCAAAGGGGTTGAGCTAAGATTCGAATACGATCATATAGCCCCCAGTGGCTTTGGCATTGCGCCGATCAAGAGGGTACCGACAGCTATATTCTCTTTGGTTCGAATACGACCTATGTTTGAACAGGAAGCCCCCAAATGACCTTGAGAGGTTTTTAATGACCCTGATTCGAATACGATCCAAGTCGGACCCAAAAGGGGTTAAGTTATGATTCAGATACGATCAAGAAGCCCCCTAGTGAGTTTGGCTTTGCGACGATCAAAAGGGTTACGACAGTTATGTTCTCTTTGGTTCGAATATGACCTATGTTTGAACAGGAAGCCCCCAAGTGACCATATATTAGTATTGCACCGATCAAGAGGGTACCGACAGCTATGCTCGATGAGCAGGAAGCCCCCAAGTGACCATAATAAGATAAGCCGTAAGGCAGGATACCTATGTTTGAACCGTGCATCATGGCAGCAAGTTCTTTTTGGTAACCTTTAATTTTTCTCAGAACTCGAACTTGCGAGAGATTATTCTTTTTGAACCGGAACTTTAAACCGGATTTGAGAGCTTCAAAGCTTTGTAAGAGACAAATTTACCTTGAGCCGGATGTTGAACCGGATTTGAGGGCTTCAAAGCTTTGCGGGAGAAAGATGTCTCTTGAGCCGGATTTATAACCGGAATCTTTAATTTGAACGAGCAATTTTCTGACGGCCTTTAAATTTTCATCAATATGGCGGTGGCCTCCGGAACCGGGTTATCCTTCCCTCCAATGATCCGGAGTTCCCAAGTCATGTCATTGTAGCCCCCAAGTCTTAAGACTACTCAAGGAGTTGGCTTGATACTCTTCATGCTTGATCATGATATGATCAGTGGATTGCTAGAATATGTTGAACCTCGTGGGCTATAATTGACCCTGTCCATCGACCCGTCCGGTGTAGGCAAGGGCCATAGCTTGATGGCCTCTGATTTGTCCGTGACATTATAAATCGGCGCGAACGAAGAGAGTTGGCGCCGGCGTTGTAAGCCGGCACGGGCGAAAAAGTCGGCCGTAGCATTGGAAATGGCAACGGCGCGGGCGATTCGGCCACGGGTGCAGACGATGAGTCCATTGCGTGTGTTGATGTAGCAGGGTCGGTGACTTGCGCATGTATCCATCCAAAACATTGCGCGAACATGCTAGCGCAAAAATAATATTAGCGCACGCTCCTTGGTGACACTTTTGTAATAAATAACGGTCCTCCAAAAAAAATACCACAGATCAGTGTAATTGTTCTTTTGATGAACACAATAGGAGTTAATAAAATAAATTTAGATAGATTTCACCTGATGTTTGTGACCATTGGATGATCTGTACGTGGAATTTCTGCACGTACTAATAGTAATGCCCCATGCTCCTTTTTGGACTGATGCAATATTTGTAGTAGTAGTTTAAATAGGAGTACTAATTCATCTGTCTCTTTGGACGACACTCCCTCTATTCCTTTCGTTGGTTGCAGGCCTGCGGCGCGTGCACACGCAGCTCATCGCAGACTATCAGCATCACTCAGGTTTGAAGTATTCCTCCGGATATTATATGCGTATATGGTATTCTCCACAGTGGCCTTTTGGAAAGACAGAACATGTTCTGAACGAGCATGTATGAGACGCCATTGTGAACATCCATTATACTGTAAGCAAGCCAGCAGGCGGATGGCGAGCCGGACGGCTGTGCACACTCACGCGCGCAGAGCAAACGTGAGCCTAGTGACTCAGCAGTAGTGGACGGCTTGCAGCAGAGGCTGGGGCTGTAAGGAGCGCAGGGCGAAAACCGGCTCAGGGTGCGGTGGCTCAGAGCTGGCGATTCGGGACCGCAGCGGCAGGGGCTGGCGGCCTGGCGCAGCCGGCTTGAGGTGCGGAGACGGCCGGGACAGAGGAAGAGTAAGTCCGGGGCAAGGCCACTCGGCCGAGGCGGCTCGGCGGCGGTGCCTTTCAAGGCCCGGCGGCCGGCTCAACACACAGTAGCGGATCAACGACTGCAGTAGAATCGGCACAGCAGCGGCTCACGGCACGGCCGGCTCTCGGGGTCGATGGAGACAAAACAGGCGCGGCCGTGGCGGCTCACTGACGCGGAGGCAAGGCGGCGGAGATAATCCGGCCACAAGGGGTGGTGCCAGAGGAGAGCCGGCATGGCGGCTGGCCGCGGAAGTGGGCAAAGCGACTCAAGAGCCCAGGAGCTGCTTGGGAGTGGTGGCGGCTTGGAACTGGGTCAGCTAAGGGCCGGCACGAAGGGTTAGAGCAGCGGTGGCTGGGCGGCTCGGCGAACGAGGCGGTTGTGGCGGGTCGGTGCTCACGACAATGGCGATTTGGCTTGGTGAGCCAGTGAGCTCAGGGCAGCGGCTCAACACACGGCGACACGCAGTAGAGTAGGCGGTAGTTGATGCCAGAGCCGGCTCAACGGCGGCGACTCAATGCTGGTCATGGCAGCGGTTTCGGAAGTGTGACGCAGTTCGGAGGCGATCCGGAGACAGGGCCGGCGTGGCGACTCAACGGGACTCGCAGGCAGATGGGCCGTGGCTGAGGCGAACTGACGAGGTCGCAAGGGCGACTCGGAGTCGAGGGCACTTGGAGTAGAGAGACGCCGGTGAATCGGCCCAGGAGGAGCGTGGGCAGGGTTAGAACCGACAGTGGTTGTCTTGAAGGTAGGCGGGCCGTCGTAGGTGAGGTAGGCCGCCCTGGCGCAGGCGGCGACTCGGTGGCCATGATTGAAGGTAAGGCCAGCGACTTGTCTAGGCCGGCCCAGAACACCGGCTTGTGGAAGCGACGGCGGGTCACAGAAGCAAGGGCAGACCAGAGCGAGGTCGGGTCGGAGCGGGTCCGGGTGGAGGCCACTCAGCCACTCAGAGTTGAGTCCGGGCATGATTCGGCCGCAGCGACTCAAGGGAGGCGCGACCCGTGGTTTGCAGAGAGCGGAGCCGGCGCCTTGGCGGCTCGAACCTGTAGCAGCAAGCCAGCAAGGCAGCACGGCGGCTCGTGGCGATGTAGTATGGGAGCGAGCCGGCGTGTGGTCGCAGATGCCCGGCCGTGGTCGTGGTAGTGAAGGCGGCTTAGCGTTGGGCTAATGGAGATGCTCCGGGGCCGGGCCACAGTAAAGGTGATGTTTCAACGCCGCCGTTTATGGCGGAGTCCTTTGCAGAGAGGCAGAGGTGCGAGGCTAGCCGCGGACAGAGACGGCGGCGCGGCCGTGGCGGCTCACCGCGCGGAACGGCTCAGGCAGAGGTGGCCATGAGGCTGAAGCGGAAGCAGAGTCCATGGGTGACTCGGAGGTGCCTTGTTCAATCATGGCATATTTGGAGTCTTCCCTTGATACGTAAAGAACAAGAACTGATTTTGACTCTGACTTCCGTGATTGTAGCAGCAGCAATTACTCAATGAAAATCGTTTATTTTCAGTCAGATGATAACAACGACACATAAGTCGCCTCGTCCTAGCGACGCGTGCCCCCACGTGGACCGGCAACGCGCATGGCTTATCCCCTCCGCGTGTCCCTGTTTTCCTCGTATTCCACCACTCACTGCTGAAATCTTATCCGCTTGTTCAAATCCCCATCTTCTTCCGACACAGCAACAGCAAGACACCATCACCACCGGTCCGTCGTCACCGGCGGCAGCCACCGCTGCAAGAGCCAACCAATCGCCACCAGCTGCTGCAATCGCTCCACTTGCTTCTTCTCTTTTCTTTCTAGACGCAAGCACAGCAGCGCTGCGAGCCTGCGACCCACAATTTCGCCGTCGACGAGGTACGCTGCAACGTGAATCTCACCATGGCGGCGGATCTACAGTGCAGCAAGCTGCACACAACTCGTGGAGCCGGAGCCCATCGGCGCTGCATTGGAGCTCCGCCGGAGTTGCGATGGAGCTTCGCCGGAGGCCTCGGTGTTACGTTGGAGCTCCGTCAGGGATGCAATGGAGCTTCGCCGGAGCCGTTGGTGCTGCGTTGGAGCTCCGCCGGAGTTGCAATGGAGCTTCGCCGGAGCCGTCGGTGCTGCGTTGGAGCTCCGCCGAAGTTGCAATGGAGCTTCGCCGGAGCCGTTGGCGTTGCGTTGGAGCTTCATCCGGGCTGCAATGGAAGTTGGCCGGAGTTGCAACGGAGCTTCGCCGGAGCATCGGTGCTTCGGTGGAGCTGCAATGGAGCTCGCCAAGCGCCCTCGACGCTCCGTTGGAACTCCGCCGGGGCTGCGATGGCACCGTGTTGACCGTGTCGAAGCTGTCGCGCTCGTTGCTGCTGTGGCGCTGCTATGATCCAACGGTCACCAGCACGCTAATCCAATGGCTGAATAGGCGGATGATTTTTCTAAGAAATCCTCTCGAGAGTTGTTCCTGTAACTATTTTTTATTTGGCAAGTAGCCCAGCAAAGAACCCGACCAGAACACCTGTGACTCTCTGAAACAGACGTTGGATCGGTTTGCCCGGCGACTGCTGCAGCAAATTTTGACCGGCCTTTGGATTCGGCGAGTCCCCGTGCCACGCGTGGGGCGGCGCACACAAAACCCTGAAATCTCTTTGTTTCTGATCAATCTCGTATCCGTCAGCTCCAAAGTTAACCGTAATTTTAACAAATTTGCTGGCTCTGCTTGTGGTTGTCCAGCGGCTCACGCATCCGTTTTGTGCTGGCTCTTTCTCATCCGTTCAATCGCGAGTTTCTCGATCCCTGAAGAGATCCCTTCAAGAATTTATCATCACTGTGCGCAGCCCCACGATGGGCGCCAACTATTGTGGAAACGTCACGGCAGATGTCCAAGTGTAAGGACTTAGTCGTGAGGCCAACGCATCTATGCGGTAGCTTGAAGGGGTTGATCGGAATCGAGAGACGCAACACACAAGACGAAGATTTAGACAGCTTCGGGCCCCGGGAAACATCATCCGGTAACAACCCTACATGCTGTTTGTGGCTATGTCTCATTATCATCATGATGGGGTCGCTATAACTCCGGATCTCCTAGTCGTGTCTAGACTTAATCATTATTCAACATGTCCCTCTTGGGGTGCCCTGCCCCTCCTTATATATGTTGAAGGGCGAGTTACATGTAAAGTCCAACTCGGACTTAAGACTTAACTATTCTGTTTTCTCTCTATGGGCTTCTCTCCATGGGCTTTCTTTAACGTTTTGGGCTTCTTAACTGTTAACCTACAATCTGGCTTGCCGTCTGGCTTAACTGTCTGGTTTAACTTTCCGGCTTAATTGTCTGATTTGACTGTCTGCTTAACCTTCTGACTCATATGACTGTGTCTGCCGGGTTACATGACTGTGTCTGCCGGGTTACATGACTGTGTCTGCCGGCTTACATGACTGTGTCCGCCGGCTTACATGACTGTGTCCACCGGCTTAACCTGCTTAACTGTTCCCGCTGGCTTAACATCTGGTTTAAACAATCTGTCGGCTTACCAATGAAATACCAAGTCCCAATCGGGTCATTATCTCAGGCCGGGTCATACCGCGGGGTATATCCCCGACAACAACCCATGTAAATAAATAAAGGGGAAAGGTACATAGTTGGCTTACACTCGCCACGTCACACAAATACATAAAATAAGTCATTACATTCATCCAATACACTCAAGGTCCGACTACGGAACCAAAATAAAGATCATCCCCCAAATGCGACAAAGTCCCCAATCGCCCCAACTGGGCACCACTACTGATCATCTGGGAAAGACACGTAGTATCGTCCTGAGTCCCCATCGAACTCCCACTTGAGCTCTGTCGAATCACCTGGAGCGGTATTATCGGTCCCTGCATCTGGTTTTGGAAGGAATATGTGAGTCACGGGGACTCAGCAATCTCACACCCTCGCGATCAAGACTATTTAAGCTTATAGGTAGGGTAAAGATATGATGTGGAGCTACAGCAAGTGACTAGCATATATGGTGGCTAACATACGCAAATGACAGTGAGAAGAGAAGGCAAAGGCACGGTCGATGAACTATGATCAAGAAGTGATCCTAGAACAACCTACATCAAGCATTACTCCTACACCGTGTTCACTTCCCGGACTCCGCCGAGAAGAGACCATCACGGTTACACATGCGGTTGATGCATTTTAATTAAGTTAAGTTTTAGGTTATCTACAACCGGACATTAACAAATTCCCATCTGCCCATAATCACGGGCACGGCTTTCGAAAGATCATATCCCTGCAGGGGAGTCCCAACTTAGCCCATCACAAGCTCTCACGGTCAACGAAGGATATTCCTTCTCCCAAGACAATCCGATCAGACTCGGCATCCCGGTTACAAGACATCTCGACAATGGTAAAACTGAACCAGCAAAGCCACCCGAATGTGCCGACAAATCCCGATATGAGCTGCACAAATCTCGTTATCAGGGCACACCGGATTGTCCAAACTTCTGGTAGGCCAGCCCAGAGTTGCCCCTGGTAGCCACCGGCGGCTGACAAGGTGGACCAACACTCAGAGGAGCATTGGCCCGAGGGTTTAAATAAAGATGACCCTTGAGTAAGGGCTTGTTTGAATTTGAGGATTCTAACAATGCAAGGATAGGAAATAGACAGGAATAGGATAGGAATGCACGTGCAAAACAGAGAATTTAAAAAGACAGGATTTCTGCCAATCTGGGTGTTTGATTCACAACAATTGGAAGATCATAGGATGCAAAAAAGCATGGTGAGATTAAGTCAAACCACAAGAAAATGTACGGTTATAATGCTATTATGCTACTATCTCTTAGTCTTGTGCTTGATGAATAGGAATATGAAAAGGAGGAGAAGTGGAAATTAGAATTCCTACGGTTTTTCTTTCAATGAGACACTAAAAGAACAAATCCTACCGTTTTCCTTTGCTCCATTCCTTTGCACCAAATTCTTGAAAAGTAGTACCATAGGAAACTTTCCAATTCCGATGTTTTTCATTCATTTTTCCTTTCAAGCACTATCGATTCTAGTAGGCAGGCTTGAGCAAGGAAAATCCTACACTAAAAAATGTTTTTGTGCTACTTCTATTACTTTGGATCCAGGCCACTGCCATACTAGCTCAACTCCCAGGCCCATCGACAAATGGACAGCTCAAACGTGCAGAGATAAATAATGATGGCGTTCAAGAGAGTCCATCACGGATAGCTAAGTTGCCTGGTACCTCACTTCTTGTCATATAGTAGGATAAAATAATCATATTTCCCATTACTACGAGTGCTCAGTGGACAATATATATAACATGTAGAGTAAAAAAGCGATGCAACAAGTGTACAACCTCTTTGGCGAAGCCATGTCGATCTTAGCGTGATTGGGTTGGCCGGTGAGGATGCTCCGGCTGACTTGGCTGTCGAAGGAGGGGAAGAAGATCTTAGGCGTCTGGAGATGGAGCCCAAGGTACTACTCCGCTGTGATGGAGGGTTTCGTTGTTGGAGCAGCTCCGGTGAGTTGTACGACGCCGAGGCTGAAGCAGGACAAGAGAGACAATGAATAACGTTAACCTGAGTGGAATTCTAATAGCATCTCCAATACATGATGTAAAATACATAAACAAAAAGTGCTAGATGTAAAATACATCAGCCGCTCATCTCTGAACTTAACTGTCGAAACTGAATTTAACTGTCGAAACTGAACTTAACTGTCGAAACTGAACTTAACTGTCGAAACTGAATTTTGCTGTCGAAACTGAACGCACTAGCAAGGTGAGGCTACACGTCTGTCTACTGACTTTTTCATCTCTGGTCAGTCGATTTTGCAGCCGTTGGATACGAAATCAAGGGCCTGCGGTTCATCTTCAACCCCCACCCCCTTGAGCCGGCCAAACAGCAGCCTTCTGCCGCCCGCGGCCGGCGGTGCGCCGCCCCGCCCGCCTCGAAAACACTCCCCACCGCCGGTCCGCCGCCGCCCCGACCATCCCTCTAGGCCCCCCATGCTGAGCTTTTTCTCCGGCGATCCCCACGGCACTGCCCCGCCAACGCCCCGCCACCGCCGGCGACCACCGCCCCCATCCTGAACCCTAAGATAGATAGTGGGGTACCTCTCTGGCGAGCCCCCCTCCCCGCTGTGGCTGGTTCTTCCTTCACCCCGGCGGCATCGGAGTGAAGTGTAGCTAAATCGGAGCAGCATCGCAAGCAAGAGCAAGAGCGAGAGCAGCAGCGCGAGCAAGAGCAATAGCAAGAGCAGACCAGGCAGGGGACCGAGAGCAAGAGCAGAGCAGCAGCGCAAGCGAGAGCTAAAGCAGCAGCAGGTCCTACTGATGTGAACGCCGCCGCCGAGGGAGTGACTCCGTGGAGGAAGTGGCCAGCGACGCCGCCGTGGGTGGAGCCGCGCCATGTCGGCCCGGGACCGAGCGCCGGCAGCACTGTGAGATCGAATCAAGAAGAAAATGCGGCGATTAGTGTACAACCTCTTTGGTGGCACCGATTAGGCCGCAGCTTCATCCGAGGAAACGGTGATGATGATGCTCTTCCGTGGTGCAGGTGAAGACGGCGGTGTGGGAAAGGAGGTGGCGCGAAAGACGAGGGGAACATCGGGGCAGCTCCTTGGAGGTGGAGGATGGTGTGGCTGAACTGGCAGGACGATGAGATAGACGACGGATCCTCATCCGGTACGGTGGATGAGGGACGTCGAGGTGTTGCTGTGGACGATGTCGTCGGGGAAGAGGCTCCGGCTGGGTGGCGGACGGAGCAGGGTGTGGGGTTTCGTCGCGGGTTTTCGCAGCCTCGGTGTACGAATGGGTGGGCGGATGGGATGGCAGTGGGGAACCATGGCTTAGAGACGCGCTTGTCCGAAATGTGGGGTAAGTTACGAAAGTACCCCCACCGATTTGAGGCGGTTCTTTCGGTTCAGGGGTACCACAGGCATTTCGCGTGTCGGGATTTCACAGGAGGTGGGAGTTTTCGCGCACATTGTAATTTCGGAATAGCAAGGCACGGGTTGAGATGGAGGGAGTTGTCGGAGCACAACGAGACAAAGATATATCTTAAATATTTCGGGCTAACAAGACGCGGGTTGAAGAGGCAGGAGTTTCCCAGCACGATAGATAGAGACGCTAGCTTGAATTTTCGGCATAACAAGGTGCGACTTGAAATTTCGGAAGAACAAGCTTAACATGTACCCAAAAAAAGACAATTTGCACCTCAACACGCACAACACACACACAAACACCATTTAGACTAGAGTAAGGTACACGTGCATTGCACGCATGAGATTTGGCAACCAAATTATGAATAAATACCACATTATAGCATGCAAGATTTGAGTCATATATGCATGATGTAGATGTTCATTTAATTCTTATAGTTCATTTCATTCAAAATCATCTAGTTTTTATAAGAAAGTTAATATATTTTAAGATTCATGGAATTGTGCGTCGTAAGACATAAAGTAAAAACAAATAATGGCAAATCATGTAGAAAAACATTTGGGCAATTCTGATACGGAAGATTATAGAACAAATAAGAAGTGCTTGTGTTTTGATATTTGTGCATTATGCTTAAGTTCAACCATGGAGTCTTCTAGATTATACATGTGGCAAAATCTGGTGGAATCTAGATGATATCCAACGGCCAGTAGTGCTCAAATTTGCCATCTTTGGACCATCAGATTCGCCTCATCCAACGACCATTTTTCAAAGTTAAAGTTACCCGCACTCAATATAAAAATATATAAAATATAATATATATAGGGGTATAGATATAGATATGTGATGCAAAAGCCGCCCATCATCTCCAATTAGAATAGTGTGTCCATGCACGGATGCGACGTGGCCAAATGATGTCTGCCATCGGTATCTCAAATTCAAATCAGTCTGACCTTGTTCAATGTGTATACATTACAACATGCTCGTTTCCAAACCACACCGCGCAGATCTCCGTCATATTCATGCATGCATGGGTTTCAAACATCAGGATCTCTTATTCAAATATTTGAATTCAACTTTACATTGATTGTGACCTCATCTATTCATCTATTCTTTTACACCCACACAGTAGTATTCGCTTTATAATTGTACCACTAACCTTCTCTCATGCATGCATGCGCACACACTACCAGTCGGCATTATCCATCGCACGCATGCAATCTTTTTCTTCAGGTCGGTCTTCCATGAAGGCACACACCAACACACATCCCCCTCTCCATCATATCGGGCATTCTTTATCTCTCACGCGTGCATGCGCAACGATCAATGTTCCTCTATGTATGTGTGTATATAGCTAGGTCTTTCATAGTTTTCCACACAAACCGATCAATCAATATATCCAGTGAGGTCTCACCCTCTTTCCCACGTCCACATAGATCAATCTATACCTCTCTATATAGGATTAACATATATAGCTAATACACCTACATTAATTATGTATCCAACGTCCCCCTCTCATCATCCATGCCTTCCGCTTCATCTCTCAGACGCGTGCACAATGGCAAAGACAAGGGGCAGTAAGGGCCCTGCCCCCTCCCCCTTAACATCACTATATATCAAGGCTAATATGAATGTGATCATTAGACAATTGCTGCTAAAAATGGTTTAAGTTCATGAATTGACCCTCGTCGTAAAGGATTAGCAATGCTTGGCCCCCTAGCTCATTTATTTTTCATGGCTCCGCCACTGCGCGCATCAGTGCACGTGTTCGCCCTCTCTCTCTAAATATCGATCTCGCACTTGTGCATTCCTTCATAGTCTCCCTCCACTCGGCCCCTCGCACCATCTTCTATTCCCCCACGGATTGTGCCAAATGTACAATCTAGCAGACTCCATGGTTGAACTTAAGCATAATGCACAAACCTCAAAACAACAGTGGTTCTCTTTTGTTCTAGAATCTTCTGTATCATAACTCCCAAACTTTTTTCTAGTTGAATTGCCATTATTTGTTTTTACTTTATGCTTTACAATGCACAATTCCATGAATCATAAAATAGATTAAGAGCTTCTTTGATTCAAAGGATTCTCAAAGGAATTTTGGAGGATTCTAATCATTAGGAATTTTTCCTATCTTGGTTGTTTGATTCGTAGGATTGTAAACCATAGGAATTTTTCCATATGATTCATTTGCACTAGATTTCATAGGAAACATCCCATCCACTTAGACCTCTTTGAAAGAATTATGCATTTTTTCTATGCACAATCAAACACTCGTACAATCCTATAGGATTCAAGACGACATTCCACTATAATCCCATGTTTTTCCTATTCCCGCGTTCTTAGCTTTTTTTATAAAAACTAATTGATTTTGAATGAGATGAACTATAAGAATTAAACGAAGGGCTACATCAGGCATATATGACTCAGAGCTTACATGCTATAGTGTGGTATTTATTCATAATTTGGTTTTAAAATCTGATGCGTGCAATGCACGTGTACCTTACTTGTACTTCAAGTATGTGCAAAACACGTAAATTAGAATACCAATGGCACGCTACACAGTGTCTCTCTTATAGTTCATGAAGCCACGTGGCACATGTGTAGGCGTTGTCGCGACCTCCTTGCATGGATTGATCACACTGACGTGCTGCTGGTTCCAGAAGAATGTACTCGTCCTCCCTGAGCCATACTAGCGGTACATGCACGAAGCGAAGATGTGCACGCACGCATTCCTCGCACGCACACGCGGGTACACGGGCGGATGCAATTTTGTACCAAGATCCACCCCATGTGATAATTTGACGGGTGTAAAGTCGTTCACTTCATTGATGGTCAATTAATACAGTGCATGCAAATTGAGTGGACATGAGGGTGGAAGAAAGACATTATTACTCCACTGCGCGCATGCGAGTAGTTAAATCGTGGGTTGCTAGTAGTACTTCCATTGGTCTCCTTCGTATTTTGTGCCAATTTTTGATAGTAACATAATATTTACGCATTCGAGAAGTGTAGTAGTACTTGAAATTTATGTTCCGCTAAACTCATCGGGAGCCGTTTCGGGCCTCGAAACCAAAGCCATCAATTAATCTTTACCTTGTCCCCATCACATTCGAAACCCTGCTCACACCTACTAGTAGTACGTACCAAACCTGAATGTGTTCCCACTATGAAGGTATTAGTACTAGTGCTAGTACTTAGGTTATAAAAAGGGGAACTACCTAACCGAAAATCACTCTACCTTTCCTCCTCATAAGTGCTTCTTCTTCGTCCGTTGTTGCCATGGCCGGTGAGCAGAGCTCTAAGTCAAAAACTACTCGTAATAAGGGAGCGGCAACCAAGGCTATGGAAAAAAAGAGAGGGCTCGCCGCCACGCAGAGACCTCGAAAGATCTCTCACAGGCAGGCGATGGCTCCCAGGAGCGCCCTAGCCGTGGAGGCGAACATGCCGAGCCGGCGGAGCTGGAGTCATTATCCCTCGACGGCATGTCCGATCAGCTCAATAAGCAGAAGGAGTTCATCCAAGGCTTGATGGAGTTGCTGAAGGAGAGCCTCGACGACATGCCCGCTGAGCTCAATCAGAAGGGGGAGTTGACCGCCGGCTTGGTGATGCTGCTGAACAAGATCATTGCCTCGAAGAAGAAGGCGACCAGCGAAATCCTGCGACTTCGGGAGGACAATGCGAAGCTCTGCCACGAGATCAACCTGTTGAAGGAGAAGAACGCCGGCTGGAAGAATCTACATGAGAATAGTAGTTCCTCGATGAAGATGCTGCAGGCCCTCGCCATGGAACAGAAGGAAGAGTTGGCGAAGCTCCGCATCGAGCACCCGGCTGCTGTCAAGGTACGTAATATGGTCGTGGAATAGATGATGAAAGCTCGTGTCGAGAAATGCCGCATCATGGACACAATGATGAAGATGGCGGAGGAGACGCGCAAGGAGATGGAGGTCATGGAGGCGATGAAGAAGCAGTTACGACTCCGCGGCGAATTAGATCATTTGGGGTGATAATCTTCCTTCTTCTTTTGCTCCTGTGTTTCATCTTTTGCTTCAGGTGTTTCGCCGCACGTGTCACATTTTCTGCGAGGCATGAATAGAACGATGTTTTTTTGAGGGAATGAATAGAACAATGCTGACAATGAGATGACTAGCAAATTGGATCATTTTTATCGCCATATGGCACTGGGCTGCCTTGTTTCGTGCTCCTCCGTCGCAGTACTACTCCAGTGGAAAACTTGAGTATACCACACGGTTCTTTGCTCCTCCTCGATCAGGTCGTCCGCGCATTTATACGAGCAGTCAAATCACAAGGCCCCGCCTTCCAGCAGTAATGAGCCGTCAAATCACAAAGGCCGTCGCCTCTCGTGAAACCGACCAAGCTAGACTGCCCCGCCCTCTAGCCTTTTAAAAAATGTATGCTTTTGTACAGCAGTACTATCGATGGATTGCGCCATGGAGCAAAACTTGAAAATAAAAAAGGTGGTACATATAGAGAGCGCTCGTCGCCAAATTATGCATATAGTACTATTAAAAAGGCTAGTCACAATAATGGTGTCCAGCACAACCCACCCCTCAAAACTAAGCACCCTGAAATTCTTTAACAAAACTAAACTACTGGCTATATGATGTTGGCCATGTATATTGTACGTATATAATGTGAAGAAACGAGTGGTAGTACTATACCAACTAAAAGATGAAATGTAAGAAATACTAGTATGTACGTACTGAAGAGTTAAAGTAACGAGAAGAAACATAACATAGTTCTGCTGGGGGCTCAGCACAACACACCCCTCAAATTAAATTAAGCAAACCTGAAATTAAACTTTGCAACTATTCTGGTAGATACTGCATTAGAACCACCATGAGCAACGACACTGCCACCTTACTCGGAGTCCTTGTCCATATCCTCGACTTCGTCCTTGTCCCTCTTCCTCTTGGCCGATACTTCTTTGCTTGAACCGCACACTTGGCTGTTGCTCTTCATCCAACCCTTGTAGATATTGAAGCAAAGGTAGCCATCCATTGCAGCGTAGTGGATGTGGTCTATATCTAGTACATTCCGCTACCATGCATGACGATGAAACGTGTATGGAGGTTTCTCCAGTTTACTGTACGAAGGATGAACCATGGCTCCTACCAGGGTCAGCATTGAAGGCTGACAAGCGGACACCAGCCGATTCTTCTGGAGGTCAAAGGTGTTGCCTACAACGAGGCCTATACGATGCAGGACTTCTTTGTCGTTACCAAAGTCTACAGTGATGAATTTGACTAAGTTGCTCTCGAGGAAGTCCTTCAAATCCTGGCACTCAACGTTGGCATGGCATATGTGGTAGACCAAGCATAACTCATGCACTCAAACCTGGATCATGGCGGGCTTCTTCCTCTATTTGTCCTTTAGATCCTTCTCTCGTCCCAGGACTGTGGTGTACTCAACATCTAGCCCAGCGACCCACTCATCATCTGAGTCTTCGAACATGCGTCCGAAGCGAGAAAGGCATCCTTTCACCGTCGCGGAAGAACAGGTGTAGATGACGTCGAACTCAACTCCGGTGATGGTTCTAACCTTGTACCCACCGCCGATCGTGGAGATTTGGGACGCCATGGATTTGGGAGGAGGGTTAGGATTAGTGGAACTGCCGTAATGTGAATGGACGGGATGACTAGGAGCGAACCGCTGTAGTATGGAAGGACATGCGGGGACGAGTAGGAGCGAACTGCCAGCGTGCGAATGGTAGGGTAGTGGCTTTCCATTCTCCCATGATACGGGCTTCCGAGAGCCCTTGGATCTGAGATCGAATGGTTGCATGGCGTGATTCTAGACCTATGGGTGAATATCCTATCCTGGAGGGTTATTCTACAAATTTTCAGCAACTTAGCATGCGACCGTTTGATCTCAGATCTAAGGGCTGCCAGCAGCCCGTATCATGGTCGCGCCTACCACGACCGTCGCGTCGCTCACGCGGTCGCACCCTTGGAGATTTAACACGGTGCGTTAGGCTATCTGATGTTGGCATGTCATACATAGTCATCACATAGTCACTCATACTACAACAAGGTTGGCTATAAGTGTATTTTTTTACTCCTCTCTATCTCTTTCTTCGTACTCAAGGAAGAAACGGTGCTAAGCGCGTGTATTTATTGCATTTGCCAATGAGTGACCTCTTCCAATGAAATGGTGTTGCTAAGAGGGTGCTTGGATCCAAGGGACTTATTTTAGTCTGACTAAAAATAGTCTCTTTAAGAGGCTAAAGTTCCACGCACCCCTGACTAAAGAGGGGCTAAAACTAGTCTTGAGACTAAATTTTTTTAGTCAGGGGTACCCCTACTAAAATGTGGATTAGTCCTCTCTCTACTCATTTAACTCCTCTCCTTTAACACAAGCGAGTTCTAGATTGGAGGGTTTGGAGGATAATAAATGCTCATTAACTTGATTTTAGCCTTTTTAGTATTTGGATCCAAGCATGGGTGAGGCTAGCATGTTTAAGTCCCACTACTTTTAGTCATGGGACTAAAACGTATCCAAGCACCCTCTAAGTTTGCTTCATTTAATTAGCTATAGACTCAAAATTGTCTTTTCACCTAGGTACACGCGCTTAGCACCGTTTCTTCCTTGGGTCACCAAACTAGTCTCTTTCTTCTTGATTAACTTGCCACATCAGACTTTATGCTTATGTGGCAAGCTTAAGCACCTGTAGGAGCAAGTAAAAGTAAGTACAATAGTGCGCTTTACATGGCATTTTTGCATATGTGGAGGAAAGAGAGGCAAGGAAAAAGTGGAGAAGTGGGCTCTCATGCAAGAGCCAGCCTCTACTACATGGTGGAGCATTGGGAGAGGCACCTGTATGGAGGTGGTCAGGAATCTGGGAGACTCATGCCAGTCGTAGCACCGCAGTTAAAATGATAATTGCAAGTCAAATCATGGGGCCCCACCTGTCCAGCAGTAACTCGCTGTCAAATCACACAGCCCTACGTTTGCAGCAGCCTACTCCCTCGTCTTCTCGCGTCTCTGTCGAACCGACTAGGCGGAACTGCCCCTCCGCCTACCGTGCAGGGAAAGCCCCGCCCTCGACTTTTAAATAGTATATAGTATACTAATTTTGTATCCATGGATTGCGCCCGCGCCATGGAGCAAAGAGTCTAGAAAACGGAGGAGAGATGGTGGTCTTGCAATAGAGAAGAGGGAGACGCGAGACGGTGCTTTTGGAATGGAGATGATGGAGAGGAGAGGAGGTGGTTTTGCAATGGAGAAGAGGGAGAGGAGCGTGCGACAGTGATTTAGGATTGGACAAGAGGGCCGGCGCGCTCTTACTGGATCAAAATCAAAATCAATTTGGTGACATGCATTCACATTTTGCTTGTCAAATACAGTACGTGGTCAAACTTTGACCCAAAATATGCGAAACAACAAAAAAATACTTCCAAGACCAGCGCCGCTCTTCCGCTCTTCTCCTCTTAAACCACCGCCGCTCCTCTCCTGTTCCAATCTAAATGCAGCGCCGCTCCTCTCCTCTTCCATTTCAAAACCACCGCCCCTCCTCTCCTGTTGCAGTCCAAAACCAGCATCGCTCCTCTCCCGTTCTAATCCAAAACCAGCGCTGCTCCTCTCCTCTTCCATTCAAAAACCACCGCCGGCGAGTGAAGGTGCTGTGGAGAAGTAGATCCATGGAGGAGTACAACCGATACGTGAGGATCACAGACGGCGAACCTGTGAAGCTAGCTAGGATGTTGGAGATACAGTCTTGGTTTGACAACAAGGACCAACTAGCGGTGACGGCGACATCCATGGCCAAATATCTGCAACAGAGCGAAAAGGCGGCGATACTCCCGGAGGGAGTCGCGCCGGAGTACATAGAGCCGCTCCTCTGGGCCATGGAGCAAACAGATTCACCGAATCTGATCGTGAGGGAGCGGTTGTGGGAGTATCGATCCCAGATGGAGCATCCTCCAGAGATTGAAGGATCAAGCATCTACAGGGTGCCGTTTGTGAGGGTGTCCTGCCAGAGCGACCCGGTGGAGTTTTCGTCGACCGAACCCAACTGAAGAGGAGAAAAGCAGTTGGCCCGATGATGCTTCCCCGCCATCGTCTCCCTCGCCGTTCACATCGTCTCACGGGGCAGCAGTCTGCCGCCGAGGAATAGGAGGGGGCTGCCCCCCAGCCCAAAAGTCGGGCAGGTTGTGAATTGTCAGGAGGAGCTTAGGGTTGTCAGTATTTGCAGGTTGTGAATTGTGTTGTGTATTTTGAGAGTATTTCAGATATGAATGTATTTTGAATTTCAGATTTGCAGTATTGAGCATATGAAGTATTTTATGTATTCTAGATATCTATTTTTAGCACTTAAAAATGTAGTTTCATAGGAGTATAAAAGTGCAGACAATGTGATTCTCAGAGAAGAAATTGCAAGTTTCAGTTTCAGATAAGAAACTGCAAGTTCAGTTTCAGATAAGAAACCGCAACTTTCAGAGGCAGAGCATTTATATTAACACGGCCTTTTCAAATAGGGTTAACATCATGTTGGAAGTTTTATTCATGGTCGAAAATGGAACTACGAGCCAGTTAACATCATGCTGATCAACATTCATGCATAGCACATCCTCATATGATGCACAGTCAAAATGCCCACACAATGTCGAGTGTGCGAAACACAGAGAAAACGAGGGATGAAGTTTTGGCAAGTGTTGGACGTGGTTTTGGGCTGCCCCGTCTAGGCTTTCATTTTTAACATGCGCAGCCCACGTCCTCGGATGGGAGGTCCATAGGCCTGTTTGTATTTTCTTAGGGCCGTCATGTATCGACCGGCCTATGGACCTCCCATCCGAGGTTTTATTTTTGGCAGCCCAATTTATGTATTTTTTTGAAGAAAACGCAAAGGTCTGTTCTATTTTTATATAAGAATAGGAACGCCAGGTCCAACTTATGTTTCCCTTCTAACTATATTGTATATATTTAAATTATTTTATATGTTCACTGTTTAGTTCACATAATTGGCAAATAGATGACCTCTCTCGCGATCCCCTTCGCCCCCGCCACCACCTCCACCCTCGCCGCCGCCCCCGCCACTACCTCCACCCTCGCCGCCGCCATAGATCTCGCCGCCACCCCCCGCCTCCTGACTCCGGGCGCGCCTGCCCCCCCTCAGCAAGTCCGCTCGCGTGCCCCATGGAGTCGCCGACCATATCCACGGGGGAATGGCTGGAAGACAGGTAGATGTACAAGATGCATCTCCCACATGTCTACGAAGCCTTCCCGCGGATGCTCCAGCCGCTCGACTCCGTCGCGCCGGCGGTGCTGCGGGAGACTTGAGGGAGGAGATGAATGGAGCGGGCGATGCGGATTCGCGATGATGCTCTCTCCTGGAGCCAGTGCACGCGCGAATGGAGGGAAGCAGAGGAGGAAGCTGCGAGGGAGGAAGCCAAGGAGGGACCGAATCCGTTCTCTCACTCGCGCAGGTATGCTCGGATGTGCAAGGATCATGTGGATTGGGAGCTGCTGAATCTAGCCCTGCGGATCTACTTCGAAGGATATTTCTCGGAGAAGCACAGGATGCCCCACCCTAGTGAGCCGCCGATTCCGTTCGTTCGATGAGCGAAAGGAGAAGTGAATTCAGGAGATCCACGCCGTGCTGCGAGATGGGAATGCTTGACTGGAATCCTGCCCGCCAGCACGCCACTGGAGCCGGAGCAGGTGGATCCCCTACCTTACCTGTCCCCCAAACCTGGAGAAGATTGAAATTAGGCTTGCAATCTGCTTCAATTGAGTTGTCTAGTGGTTATTTCTGCTTCCCGAGAGACAACATCTGGCTGGAGGATGAGAAGGAACCAGGAACTCCAATGAATTTCCCCTATCACAATGGGGGGAGCGCCAGTTGGGCACATGTATGGCCCACCTCCGCCCCAAATGGGGGCACAATCTGGGCAGGCTCCTGTAATTACCCAAGATCAATCTGCTGGTGGTTCTAACTCTCAGATCAGTGGGAAATCTCAAGGTAAGAATAAGCAAAAGAAGAGACAGGACATCCAGAAAACTGCTCCTGCCCCTGCTTCGGGCCTTATGGCATACTCTGAGGTGATCAGCTACAATTGTGGGGAACCAGTGCATCATTTGGATAAATGTGTCAAGCCCAAGAGTTGTTTTATCTGCAAAATGGTTACCCATAAAGTTGAGAATTGTCCTGTCAGAAGGAAAACCCAAAGTTCTGCTAGATATGTTGGAAGTGCTGCTCCAGGATTATGTCCACCATTGACATAATTTTCTGTGACACAGAATTAGATAGTTTTTCCCCTTTCTAGTTGTAGAGCTCTGCCCGATGTGGTAGTGACCACACTCCTTTGCTCTGGGACTCTGGTCTTAACCAAACTCCAAAAAGCAATAGTTCTAAAATTTAAAAGTAGTGGTTGCTTAGAGAAGATTTTACTGAGCTAGTCAGGAAAATCTGGAATGAGCCTACTGGGAGCATCTGCCCCCTAGAAAATTGGTAGATCAAAATCAGGAGATTTAGAAGAACTACCAAAGGGTGGAACTCCAATGAGGAAACTAATCTTAGAAGATACAAAAGGCTTCTCCTCCTTGAGTTTTATTCTCTAGAAATTAAGGCAGAAACCACTGACCTCTCTGAGGCTGAGACTAATAGATTAAACTTTGTCCATGGAGAGCTCAAGAAAATTTGGCTTCAAGAAGAAATCAAAGCCAAACAAAGGTCTAGAGATAGGAACATTAAGGAGGGTGATAGAAATACTGCTTACTTCCATGCAGTAGCTAACCAGAGGAGGAGGAAAACCCTCATTCACTCCCTTGATGGCCCTAATGACCCTATTACTGAGGTAGATGAGATGCTGAAAGTGGCTAGTGACTTCTACAAAGACCTATTTAAGAAAGAAAACCCTTCTGGGTTCTCTCTACAAAACAATTTTTTTCTCTGCTTCTGAAAAAGTCTCTCCTACTGAAAATGAGCTGCTAGAAGCCCCTTTTTCAGAGACGGAGGTGAAGGAAGCCATTTTTAGCTCTTATCCCGATGGGGCTCCTGGTCCTGATGGGATTCCCTTCTTGTTTTACCAGCATTTTTGGGACTTGGTGAAAAATGATCTCTTAGATCTTTTCCAAGCCTTTCATAGAGGAGAGTTGGATCCAGCAACTTACTCATGGGGGGTCTGTTGGGGTCAAGTTAAATAACTGTGAAAGTGATTTTTTCCTTGCTGGTAAAGGCCTTAGGCAAGGTGACCCCATCTCCCCGCTTTTGTTTAATTTAGTAGTGGACGTTCTTACTAAAATGCTGAGCAAAGCTGCTGATCATAGTCTGATTGCAGGGCTCTGTCCTGAGGTCTGCCCTGGTGGCATCATCTGCCTTCAATATGCAGATGATACCATCCTTTTCTTAGACAATGACTCCACACATGCTAGCAATCTGAAAACTGTTCTAACCTGGTTTGAAGAAGTCTCAGGCATGAGAATCATCTACTCTAAAAGTGAACTCATCCCTATCAACATGGATGATCAGGAGTTAGCTGACTTCCTCTCTATTCTAGTCTGTAATAAAGGTAACTTCCCCATTAAGTACCTAGGTATCCCTCTCCACTATGATAAACTGAGGAGAGAGGATATCCAACCCCTTCTGGATAAAATCATTAAAAGGATTGCTGGGTGGAGGGGTAAACTTCTCTCTTATAGAGGTAGATTGATCCTCATACAAGCTTGTTTGGCTAGCATTCCAGTGTATCTCCTCTCCTTCTTCAAGTTCCCTAAATGGGCAGTGAACCTCATCAATTGTCAGATGTCTCATTGCTTGTGGAATGATTTTGAGGGAAACAGGAAGCTACACCTTGCTAATTGGGCCCTAGTATCTCTGAAAAAAGATTTTGGAGGCCTAGGCATACCTAACATCCAAGAAATTAACATCTGTCTTCTAGGGTCTTGGATTAAAAGATTCTATGAGGAAGACCTGAAACCCTGGAAGCTTCTTATTGCCCATAAATACCTAGGAAATAAACCTAATATTTTTGTCCCTTCCTCCAACCCTAAGACCTCTAGATTCTGGAATGGATTAAAATCTATTACGCATGCTATGAAATTTGGCTACAGATGGAACATAGGGGATGGGAGCAAAACTAGGTTCTGGGAAGATACTTGGTTTGGCACATCCCCCCCTAGCAGTCCAATTTTGGCCTATTTACTCTGTCCACAATGAGCTTAATAAAAGTGTCAATGAAGTTTGGGACGGTCAATGCCTAAAACTCTCTTTTAGAAGGAACTTTAGTGATAGTCTCATGGAACAATGGTTCCAGTTGGAGGAAATTGCCAAAAGCATTACCTTTACTGCCAAGCCGAATGCCCTGATTTGGCAGCTGGACAATAAGGGGAAGTATTCCTATAGCTCCTTCTATCATGTTATCAACTTTAGAGGGGTTCAACCCGTGTTTATCCCTGCTGTATGGAAATTGAGAGTTCCCCCTAAAATTCATGTATTTCTCTGGCTTCTCTCGAAAAACAAATTGATGACTAGGGATAACCTTAGGAAGAGAAACATCATCAAACCCCTTGATTGTGTTTACTTCTTGGAACAAGAGTCTTGTTCTCACCTATTTTTTGAATGTATAGTTGCTAAACATCTCTAGGCCCACATTGAGGAATATTTCTCTAGTCAGATTGGCTCATCCTTCGAATCTGTCGCCAGATTCTGGATTGCTACCCAAAAGTGCTCAGTTTTAAACACTGTTAGCTCAGCTGTCATTTGGTGCCTCTAGAAATATAGAAATGCTATGATTTCAGTAACACTTCCTGGATTTCCATTCCGCAGGTCTTGAGGTTGATCAGGAACATGGTGAGGAACTGGGCGATTCTCTCCTCCGGATTGGACAAGGACAAGTTGATGAGCTTCGTGGAAACCCTAACAAGATCCCTCCATAAACCGTTGGCGATCACTTGTGGCTGAATAAGGCTTGACCTGCTCTGGGGTTAGACCCGTGGGCTCGTCTCAAGATCTCTGATGAAGATGATGGGCACCTGGCGCCGAAAAAGCGGGACATCCACCATGCTATGCCTTCCAGCCCGGTGTCTCCGCTTGCTTACTAGTCGCCGTAGGCTGACACGGTCCCTCGGCTGAAGACCATGAAGGCTTTGCTGGACCCTTCTTGTGTCATTTGAGTGCTCTATCTGCTCTGCCTTTGGCACCACTCGGGTGATTTGTGTTATTCAGAGAACTTGTTCATCCACCCCCTAGTTTGTAGCTTTTCTACCTTTGCTTTCGAACTGCTCTTTGAGCTACTGTATCAGAATATGTTGTGGTTTCGTTCTCAGCAATGGAACCGGGGAGATGCTCCCTGTTTTTCTAAAAAAAATTATTTTATATGTTATTATATAAAGCTTGGTAAGACTGTAAATTTAAGGACGAATGTAATAATATCACTTATTATTTAAATATATTTATAACAAAATGCTCAGCCCCTTTTTATTTTTTGATAACATTGCTGGCCCAACCCAACATTATAATTAGAATCAGCCTAGTAAAATCGTGTATTTCAAGAAAGTGCAAATGGGATGTAATTTTTTAGGAAATAAAATAAACGGGCTGCATGGACGCTACATTATTTGTTCACCCAGCCGAACTAATGGCTGCAATTCAAAAAAAGATCAAATTGACTGTAAATTCTACTGCGCAAAAAAGACTATAAATTCTGAAAAAATGGGTTGAATACGTGCCACATTTTTGGAGGCTGAAATGTGGGCCAATAGGTCGAAGCCAATGCAAGTCGTTGTCAATTTAGTCAACAAATGATTCTGACATGTTAGTCATTGGATTTACATCCGACGACCGGCATCCATCTTCAATCTCTCGTCTTCTTCCTCCAGCGCCGCCGAGACCACCTCCTGCCTCCTGCTGCTAGCAGCTCTGCTTAGCATGCTTCGCTATGAAGCGCTACTCCACCGTTGGCCAGGCCATCCCTCCACCCCTCCACCCCTCCTGTTCTTCTCCACCGAGTGCCAAACCACACCGCACTAGAACCAGTTAACCCTCATACACCCCTCTGTCTCCGACTCTACTCTCGTGTCTTCCCATCTCCGGCTCGTTGCTGTCCGGGGCCTCGCCGTCGTCCACCACCTTGGATGCGCTCGGCGCGGTGTGGTCAATGTGGTCAACGAACGACACCATCGGAAGTAGACTGTGCATGGAGAGGCTGATAGCTGGGTCCACGGCCGCACAAAAGGAAATGCCTCCTTATTACGTGCAAAATAATGATTCCTCCACCTGACATGTGGGACCCACCGGAAGGGCCTCTGTATTTCGCGAAGTAAAGTGCCCCCCGCTAACATGTCGGACCCACCAGCTATCTTCGCATGCAAGGAAGTGCCTCCTTATTATGCACAAAAAAATAAATATTCCCCCTGCCAGCTGGAACCCAGCATAGTGGGAGGCTGACTTGTGGGCCTACCAAGTTGACGGGGACGGAGGGCTTTGTCAACTTAGTCAATATGAACGATTCTAGCTCCTGTTACCATATGATATTCATCCAACGGCCGTAGTGCTTCTTCAACCTCTAGTCTTCTTGCTCCAGCCGCCCAAACCAGCGTCGGTCGTGCCGCGTGCTCCTGCCTCCCGTGGCCGGCTGTGATGCCGCGGAGGCCTCACCGCCCCCTACTACTCCCACCGCTGGCCTGGCCATCCCTCTACTCACCCACACCCCCTGTTATTCTGCGACGACAGCAGCCTCACACAGCAGCCGAACCAGTGAACCCTCATACTCCTCTTCGCGTGGGCATTCACTGATGCGTCTTCCCCGGCTCCGAGTCGTCCCCTTCCTAGTCCTCGCCGTCGTCCACCGCCCTGGTGCTCTCGGCGCGGCGTGGTCAACATGGTCCACGACCGACTTCCATCGGAAGAGTATTGTACGTGGAGAGGCTGACAGCTGGGTCCACGGCAGCCGCAAGGAAGTGCCTCCTTATTACGTGGAAAATAATTATTCCTCCACCTGTCAGCAGGGGCCCACCGGACGGGCCACCAGTATTTTGCGAAAAAATCGTTTCCTATGACTGCTGGGACCCATCGGACGGGCCACTGTATTTCGCGAAAAAAACGTTCCCCCGCTGTCAGCTCGGACCCACCGAAAGTGCCTCCTTATTACGCACAAAAATGAATACTCCCCCGGCTAGCTGGGACCCACCTTGCTGGGAGACTGACTTGTGGGCCTACTAAGTTGACGAGGACGAAGGGCTTTGTCAACTTAGTCAATATGAATGATTCTAGCTCCAGTGACCGTATGATGGCCATCCAACGGCCGTAGTGCTTCTTCAACCTCTGGTCTTCTTGCTCCAGCCGCCCAAAGCAGCATCGGTTGTGCCGCATGCTCCTGCCTCCCGTGGCCGGCTGTGCTGCCGCAGAGGCCTCACCGCCCCTACTAGTCCCACCGCTGGCCAGGCCCTGCGACAACGGCAGCCTCACACCACAGCCGAACCAGTGAAACCTCGTCGTCCTCTCCGCGCGGGCTTCCGCTGCCGTGTCGTCCACCACCATGGTGCTCTCCGCGCGGCGTGGTCAACGTGGTCAAGGAACGACTTCCATCGGAAGAGTACTGTACATGGAGAGGCTGACAGCTGGGTCCATGGCCACAGCCCAGTTTTTTTGTGATTTGCCAAGTAAGTCGCTTTGTCAGGCCTGTTGGGCTGCAAATCTTCCAAGACGAGGAGAGCTTTCATTCGGCTGGCCGAGAAAATGGCCCATCAGTAATGAGCAATGCGTTGTACATTTTTAAAACACATCAAACTGGAAATTAGTTTCAAATATCTTTTTTTTTTTCATTTCAAGATTTTAAATTACATTAATTTTTATGCATGGAGAATTTGTTGGATTTTATATTGATATACATTTATTTTTAAAATCAGTTTGAATGTGAGTCGAAATTTCGGGATAAAAAATAGTTCGAACTGCACCGAAATATGCAAAATTTCGTATAATTTTTTAACCGTTGCCACAATATGGGCTGTAATGCTAACAAAAAGAATATGGGCTCCAAAAAAACCTTAAAAATTAGCAAATGGGCTGTAAATTATTAGAAATAATGGCAGATGTGTTGTGTGCTATTTTCCACAGATTTGAGGCTTTCCTAAAAAAAGGTTGACGCACAAGCACTAACTGTTGGATGTCCATCCAACGGTCGTCATGCTTCTTTAATCTCTGCTCTTCATGCTCCAGCCACTCAAACAAGCGCCAGTGGGACTGCCTGCTCCCTCCTCTTCGCGGCCGGCTGTGCTGCCGCGCAGGCCTCACCGCCCGACCGTACTCCCATCGCTGGCCTAGCCATCCCTCTACTCACCCACACCTGATGTTATTCTCCGGCGACCGTAGACGAACCAGTAAACCCTCGTATAGTCGTACTCCCCTCCGTGTGGGAAACAGCTGCCGAGTCTTCCCTGCCTCCGTATCGTCCCCTTCCTAGGCCTCGCCGTAGTCCACCACCCTGGTGCTCTCGGCGCGGCATGGTCAACGTGGTCAAGGAACGACTTCCATCAGACGTGGACTGTACGTAGAGAGGCTAACAGTTGGGTCCACGGCCGCAGCAAGGAAGTGCCTCCTTATTACGTGGAATATAATGATTCCTCCAGCTGACAGCTGGGACCCACCGGACAGGCCACTATATTTCGCAAAAAAAAACGTTTCCCCTTGACTGTTGGGACCCACCAGCTACATCTTTGCACGCAAGGAAGTGCGTCCTGGCAAAAAAAATGATTCGCCCCCTGACTGTTGGGACCCACCAGCTACATCTTCGCACGCAAGGAAGTGCCTGACAGTCGGGACCCACCTAGTCGAAGCGTACGTAGCATTGTCATTCTGGTCGCGAACGTGTACGTACATACTGGTCGATGTAGAGGCGCGCACATGTCGTAGTAGAGGCACACACGTGTCGTAGTAGAGGCGTGCACGTAGCATGTACACGTACGTACAACGGCCAGGGTGCAAGAAAGAAAATACGGCCACGTATGTGTACATACGGGCGGGGTCTCGAACGCCTACTCGTGCATACGTACGGCCATGGCTTGTGTACATGGCTGGGTCGGAACGGAGAAACAACGTCGTCGTCGTGTTCATGGGGAGGCAACGGAACGCGTCGTGTTCATGGGGAGGCAACAGAATGCGTCGTGTTCATCGGGAGGGCTTGGACGGAACATGCGATGGAAATGAGGCCTGGCGTACCATAGAACGGAGGAAACGGCCTTGTGTTCGACCGGCCACGTTCGAAATGGGATCCTGTTCATCGGGAGGGGTCTGGCGTATCGCAAAATGGAGGAAACGGACCTCCTACGGTCAAAATGTGGGTCCTGTTGATCAGGACGGGTGTGGCGTACCACAAAACGGATGAAACGGACTTGTGTTGGAGCGCTACGGTCGAAACGGGGGTCCTGTTCATCGGGAGGGGTGTGGCGTACCACAAAACGGGACTCCACGGGATACTGTTCATCTCCATCATTGACCCCCTCCAACCTCCACGAGCTACTGTTCATCCACCGTCGACGTCCTCCAGCCTCCACCTGCGACTGTTCATCCACGGGCTCCTGTTCATCTAGCCTCCACCGCGCGCTACTGCACCGGCTACTGTCCAACCAGCCCTCTCCACGGGCTCCTGTTCAACCACCCCTCCACGGGCTACTGTTCATCCTTCCCTCCACCGTCTACTGTTCATCCAGCCCTCCATGGGGTTGCCCTGTTCATCCAGCCCTCCATGGGGTCCTGTTCATCCAGCCCCAACCGGCTCGATCGATCGGGGTCCTGTTCATCCAGAGGCAACACCACGGGGTCCTGTTCACCCACCCCCATCGAGAACTGTTCATCCAACCCCCCCCCCCCCCGCAATGCTCACTGTTCATCTAGAGGCAGCTTCGATCGGCTTCAGTTAGCAGCAGTAGCGAAGGAATCGCTCGATCGGGTTCAGTTAACAGCCATCGATCGATCGCTCGGGTTCAGTAACGCGTAGCCTGCAGTGCAATCGCTCGGGTTCAGTTAGAGCCCAACGCCTCGCTCGGGTTCAGTTAGAGCCAATGCCTTGCACACACGTGCGTATGTGTATGAGAGAAACGCGCATCGCTCGGCCCCCAACCTCCCACCTTAACTGGGAACTCCCCGAAATTTTCCTCCCCCTCGCTTCTACCACGGTTTTTTCTGTCATGGACGGCCCAAAGAATGTCATGCAGCTGCGTCTCCGGCCCGTCCAGGACGAAAAGCCCATTTTTTTCATGATTTTTTGTCATAGAAGTAGGAGCCCACCACATCTATGATGATACCGTGTTTTGTCACAATTATCGTCATAGAAGGGTCATATGTATGACAGAAAAAAATTTCGTTCGACCCAAAATGTCACGGATGTGTCTTTTTTTGTAGTGCTCCAAGCTGTCAGATTTTCTAAGGACCAAGCCTCCCAGTTTCTGTCAGGTTATTGACCCCTTGGATGCAGATGATTGGTTGCGAACCATTGAGAGGAAACTTGAGATTGCTCATACTGAAGAAGATGATAAAGTTCCATTTGGAACTCATTATCTTGAAGGCGCTGCTGCCATATGGTGGGAAAATATAAAATCCATGCGGCCTGCTGATGAAGAAATCACCTGGTCAAAATTCAAGGATCAGTTCCAGAAATATCATATCCCTACTGGAATTATGAAGACTAAGCAGCGTGAATTTCTCGTGCTCCTCCAAGGAAATCAGTCTATGGGTGAATATTTGCAAAAATTCAATCATCTGTCACGTTACTCCCTTCATGACGTGGCCATTGAAGAAAGAAAGATTGACATATTTCTTGGTGGATCAAACCCGCAACTCCAGTGTACTCTCAGTATGTTTGATTTCCCAGATTTCCAAACTCTGGTGAACAAGGCTTTCATTGCTGAAAGGGAGCACAAGCTTGTATCGGATAATAGGCCTGCTAACAACAACCACAAGCGCAAGTTTGAGCCAGAGAAGGATGGGCAACCCGTGCAAAATGCTCGTACCTGGCAGCAGACTCAGGTGGAATACAAGCCCAATTGGCAACAGAATGTTAACAAGACTACCACTCAAGTCAAGAATGTCGTGACCAACGGAGTGCACGAGGAGCGCCATCGCAACAATTCTTGCTTCAGTTGTGGGCAAACCGGACATTATGCCAGATAGTGTCCCAAGAACAGCAAGGCGAATGCTCTATTCAGGCCACAAGTCAACTTTATGGAATCATGCCTGACCCAGCAAAACATCACTAGGCACGTTCATCATCGTTCCGCCGATGAAGCCCAAGATAACCCCGAAGTCGTCATTGGTATGTTTTCTATTAATAACATACCTGCAGTAATTTTATTTGACTCTGGGGCTTCCCACTCTTTTAATTCTCGAAGTTTTGTTGCCCAAAACAAATTCCCTTGTTTGCTTTTGGGCAAGAATGTGCTGGTACAAACCCCGGGATCCTTAATCAAGAGCAATTTGGTCTACCGTAATCTGGAAATCAATATCAACAGAGTCTGCTTTTCAATGTCTTTGGTAATTATTGAGTCTGCTAAGCTGGATGTTATCTTGGGTATGAATTGGCTGACTCAATATCAAGTATGCATAAATTGTGCAACCCGAGAAGTCACTTTGACCAGTCAAAAGGGGTAGACTACCAAATTCTATGCTCGCAGAAGCATACCCAAGAAAGAAATGGCCTTCACCATTATGGTTGAATTGGAATTAATTCATGTGGTCAGTGAGTTCCCTGATGTATTTCTAGAAGAGCTGCCAGGCATGCCACCAGATCGAGAGCTTGACTTTGCAATAGATCTTGTGCTCGGAACCACACCGTTATACAAGAAGTATTACCGGATGCCCTCGTTAGAATTAGTGGAGCTAAAGAAACAGCTTGATGAAATGCTCCAGAAAGGATATATCCGTCCCAGCTCTTCACCATGGGGATCACCTGCTATCTTCGTGGACAAAAAGGATGGCAACCTCCGCATGTGTGTGGATTAGCGTCAGCTGAATGATGTCACAATCAAAAACAAATATCCGCTGCCAAGGATTGATGACTTGTTTGATCAGCTCAGTGGGGCCAAGGTATTCTCCAAGATTGATTTATGGACAGGATATCATCAGCTCAAGATTAAAAAGGAAGATATTCCTAAGACTGCATTCACCACTCGATACGGTCTTTATGAATATACTGTTATGTCCTTTGGTCTCACCAACGCCCCTGCCTTCTTCATGCATATGATGAACAAAGTATTCATGGACTTCCTCGATAAGTTTGTGGTAGTTGATAATCCCCAAGTGCAAGGAATCATCGTAGCAATTTCCAAAGGTGGAAGTGATAAGTATGGAGTGTCGAACCCACAAGGAGCTAAAGGTAAGATCAATATTCTCTCAATCCCTATCTGCCACTGATACAACTCTACATACACCGAACGTTTGCTTCCAACTAGCAACGAGAAATAAAACTATGTTGTGGGTATGAAGAGGATAACTTTGTATGATATCAGAGAGCTAAAATATAAAAGTAGGTGCTGTTATCATAAGGTTAGAATATATCACTAAATATTATAAGTAGCGAGTGTGAAATAATGATGGATCGGTGTGCGGAATTGTCCTAGGCAATCGTTAACAAGACCGGTAATCACTATTGCAGTTTCATATGAGGGAGAGGCATAAGCTAACATACTTTCTCTACTTGGATCATATGAATTTATGATTGGAACTCTAGCAAGCATCCACAACTACTAAAGATCATTAAGGTAAAACCCAACCATAGCATTAAAGCATCAAGTCCTCTTTATCCCATACGCAACAACCCCCTTACTCGGGTTTGTGTTTCAGTCACTCGCGCAACCCACTATAAGCGAATCATAAACGTATTGCAACACCCTACAGCGGGAATCCCTCACGCTTGCGCGACACGGAGGACACCATAGGATAGCACCAAAGTAAAACATACAACTCATACCAATCTAGATCATCAATCAACACAAAGACAAAAGATATCTACTCAAAACATCATAGGATGGCAACACATCATTGGATCATAATATGTGGCATAAAGCACCATGTTCAAGTAGGGATTACAAGGGGTGTGGGAGAGTGGACCGCGTAAAAGAGATGAGGGTGATGATGATGGTGGTGATGTTGATGAAGACGAGCACCGCGGCGATGATTCCCCTCCCGATGGCACTCCGGTGCCACCGAGAGAGAGGAGGAGAGGTTCTCCCCCTTGTGCTTCCTCCTCCATGGCCTCCCCCCTAGATGGGGAGAGGTTCTCCCTCTGGTCCTTGGCCTTCATGGTGATGATGGCCCCTCCGAGATCTTCCTCCATGCCCTCCGGTGATGATGGCCCCCTCCGGTAGGGTGCCAGAGAGGGCCTAGATTGGTTTTCGGTGGCTACGGAGGCTTCTGGCAGCGGAACTCCCAATCTAGGTTTCTTTATGAAAGTTTGGGTATATATAGAAGAGTTTTGCGTTGATTTCACGTCAGGGGGGTCTCCGGGCTGTCCACGAGGTAGGGGGTGCACCCTAAGGGGGTGGGCGCACCCCCACCCTCGTGGGCAGCCCGGGACTCTTCTGGCGTACTTCTGGTACTCCGTGGGCTTCTTCTGGTCCAAAAATGATCTCCGTCAAGTTTCGCGTCAATTCGACTCCATTTAGTTTTCCTTTTCTTTGATACTCTAAAACAAGGAGAAAACCGAAACTGGCACTGGGCTCTAGGTTAATAGATTAGTCCCAAAAATCATATAAATGCATATAAAACATCCTAGAAGGATAGTATAATAGCATGAATACTTCATAAATTATAGATATGTTGGAGATGTATCAGCATCCCCAAGCTTAATTCCTTCTCGTCCTCGAGTAGGTAAATGATAAAAGAAATAATTTATGAATTGTGAATGCTAGAAATTGCATAAGTTTCATCAATGATAGTTCCAATCACTTTTTCTAGCATCATTATGTATCATAACAGTAGCTCATTTTCATAAAACTTTTCATGATCAAGTAACAAGTTATTCACATGTTAAAGTATAGATCATAAACTTTCTTGAAACTAACAAACTATATTCTTAGTCATCAAACAATTGCAATTCATCTTATTTTCAGGAAGGGTCTATGTCAGAGCTTTGGTTTAGCAAACTCCACATTCTCAACTATCATTTAGTCTTTCACAATTGCTAACACTCACATGATATTTATGGGTTCAAAGTTTTAATCGGACACAGAGAAAGATAGGGGCTTATAGCTTCGCCTCCCAACCTTTTACCTCAAGGGTAATGTCAACAATAATAGTTCATGAAAACTCACATCCAATTAGCCATATATACTGGGATCTTTCCAACATATTGTGCTTGCCAAAGGATAAAATGTAAAAAGGAAGGATGAGATCACGATGACTCTTGCATAATAGTAGAAGATAAAAGTAAAAGATAGGCCCTTCGCAGAGGGAAGCAGAGGTTGTCATGCGCTTTTATGGTTGGATGCACAAAATCTTAATGCAAAAGAACGTCACTTTATATTGCCACTTGTGATATGGACCTTTATTATGCAGTCGGTCGCTTTTATTTCTTCCACATCACATGATCGTATAAAGCTTAATTTCTCCACATCAATAGATCATACATATTTAGAAGGCAATTTTTATTGCATGCACCGATGACGACCTACTTGAAGGATCTTACTCAATCCATAGGTTGGTATGGTGGACTCTCATGGCAAAACTGGTTTAAGGAATGTTTGGAAGCACAAGTAGTATCTATACTTGGTGCAAAGAATTTGGCTAGCATGAGGGGGGGAAAGAAGGCTCAACATGTTGGATGATCCAAGATAATATACTTTATTTCGGATATAAGAAAACATAACCCATTATGTTGTATTCCTTGTCCGACATTAACCTTTTAGCATGTCATATTTTAATGAGTGCTCACAATTGCAAAAGATGTCCAAGATAGTATATTTATATGTGAAATCTCTCTTCCTTCGATATTCTTTCATGAATTGCTCAAGTGACCAATTCTACGTTTGCTAACTTTCAATAAGTTTACTAATTATACTTATTCTATGTGAAGTCATTACTCCCCATGGTATAAGGATATGAAACATATATAAATTGAGATTTATGATATTCAATTCATTCAACCATTTACTCACAGGATATATGTGAAGCACGTGAATAATTACAAATTACCCCAAAAAGATATGAGTGAAGGACACTAAGTAGTCAAATAATTAACTAGACATGGGAGGATTCTTTTTCATTTAAGATTTCAGATCCAATGATTTTATTCAAACAGCAAGTAAAATTGAAAATACGCTCCAAGCAAAACACATATCATGTGACGAATAAAAATATAACTCCGAGTAAGGTATACCAATAGTTTTGAAGACGAAAGAGGGGATGCCTTCTGGGGCATCCCCAATCTTAGGCACTTGAGTCTTCCTTGAATATTACCTTGGGGTGCCTCGGGCATCCCCAAGCTTAGGGTATTTCCACTCCTTATTCTCCTCATATCGATATCTCACACAAAGCTTGAAAACTTCAATCACACAAAACTTAACGAAACTTCGTGAGATAGGTTAGTATGATAAAGAGTAAACCATTCACTTTGGTACTGTCAAAGACAAGGTTCATAATTGTTCTCACACAATTCCTAATGTACCATATCATTTCTACAATTTACATTGAGAAATATAAGTCATAGAAACTAGAAAACAAGCAAACTATACAATGAAAACAGAATCTGTCAGAAGTAGAACAATCTGTAATGATCTGAACACTAACCATACTTCTGCTACTCAAAAAATTATGAAATAAATTGGTGGACGTGAGGAATTTGCCATTAATATTCTGCAAAAAGAATCAGCACCAAAGCACTCTTCTGTAAACAATGGCAGCTAATCTTGTGAGCGCAAAGTTTCTGTTTTTTACAGCAAGATCACATTAACTTTCACCCAAGTCTTCCCAAAGGTCTTACTTGGCACTTTATTGAAACAAAAGCTATAAAACATGATTAATACAGTAGATTAATCATGTAAACACACAAAAACAGTAAGGGTAAATATTGGGTTGTCTCCGAACAAGCGCTTTTTCTTTAATGCCTTTTAGCTAGGCATGATGATTTCAATGATGCTCACATAAAAGATAGGAACCAGAGCACAAAGAGAGCATCTTGAAGAATATGACTAGCACATTTAAATATAACACACTTCCTATGCATAGGGATTTTGTGAGCACACAATTTATAAGAACAACAATCAACAAGCATAGGAAGGCAAAACAAGTATAACTTCAAAACTTTAAGTACTTAGAGAGGAAACTTGGTATTATTGCACTCCTACAAGCATGTATTCCTTCCTCATAATAATTTTCAGTAGCAACATGAATGATTTCAATAATATAACCATCACATAAAGCATTCTTTTCACGATCTATAAGCGTAGAAATTTTCTACTCTCCACATAAGAAAAATTCTTCTCATTCGGAATAGTGGGATCACTAGTTCCTAAAGTTGACACTCTTCCAACCCAGCTCTAGATGATAGTAGTATTTATACTCCAAAATATATAAGTGAAGTTCATGTAGCATTCTACAATTAATATATACTAACCAATATCCAAGCTCAAAATGTATAAGTGAAGCACACGAAGCATTCTATAAATCCATACTCAAAAGATTTAAGTGAAGCACAAAGAGAAATTCTACAAGATCATACATAAAAGATATAAGTGAAGCACATGAAGTATTATATAAATTTATGAAGGTAAATATCATACTAGGATGGTTCTTAAAGAAAATAAAAACATAAAGCACACAAATCATGTGAACAAAACAAAAACCAAGGTGTACCGATATTTGTTGAAGAAGAAAGATGGGATGCCAACCGGGGCATCCCCAAGCTTAGATGCTTAAGTATCCTTAGAATATTTACTTGGGGTGCCCTCGGCATCCCCAAGATTGAGCTCTTGCCTCTATTTATTCTTCTCATATTGATAGCTCCTCGATCTTCGAACACTTAATCCACACACAAAACTTTAACAAAAACTTTGTGAGATCCGTTAGTATAATAAAGCAAATCACTACCCTTAGGTACTGTTGTGAACTCATTCTAAATTCATATTGATGTAATATCTACTGTATTCCAACTCATACATGGTTCACACCCTCCGATACTACTCATAGATTCATCAAAGTAAGCAAACACCACATAGAAAACAGAATCTGTCTAGAACAGGACAGTCTGTAGTAATCTGGAAGTTTGGTAAACTTATGTAACTCCTAAAATTATAAAATAAATTTGAAAATTTGAAAAATTTGTACAGAAGTAATGTGCAAAAAGTTTCAGATCCATTTGACTTTCCAGTAAGAAATGTAAAATCACGCGCTACAGCCAAAGTTTCTGTTTTTGTTCTGCACATAGTAAACAAGCAATCTAATCATCCTAAAACCAAAGCTTGGCACATTATTTTTATAATACAATGGATATATACAAGGGGAAAATTATTTACAGAGAAACTTCCATGAAAAATTCTACATTGTTTCCGTGAGCATGAACACAAGTGCTCAAGGTCGACCCTCACTTCTTCAATGCATAACTTTCCAATCACTTCTCTTTTTGAACAACTTTTTAGGCATGAGAGGCAAGTAATAATTTTTTTGTATTTCATTATTTTTTTAAAAAAATTGTATGTTTCACCCAAAACTAAGCAGAAACAAAAAGGAAAAACAAAATCTACTTAGTGAATAAAGCAAACAAGCACACACGAGAATATCAACCCCACGCTATTGCTCCCCGGCAACGGCGCCAGAAAAGAGCTTGATAATCCACAAGTGCAAGGAATCATCGTAGCAATTTCCAAAGGTGGAAGTGATAAGTATGGAGTGTCGAACCCACAAGGAGCTAAATGTAAGATCAATATTCTCTCAAGCCCTATCTGCCACTGACACGACTCTACGTACACCGAACGTTTGCTTCCAACTAGCAACGAGAAATAAAACTATGTTGTGGGTATGAAGAGGATAACTTTGTATGATATCGGAGAGCTAAAATATAAAAGTAGGTGCTGTTATCATAAGGTTAGAATATATTACTAAATATTATAAGTAGCGAGTGTGAAATAATGATGGATCGGTGTGCGGAATTGTCCTAGGCAATCGTTAACAAGACCGCTAATCACTATTGCAGTTTCATATGAGGGAGAGGCATAAGCTAACATACTTTCTCTACTTGGATCATATGCACTTATGATTGGAACTCTAGAAAGCATCCGCAACTACTAAAGGTCATTAAGGTAAAACCCAACCATAGCATTAAAGCATCAAGTTCTCTTTATCCCATACGCAACAACCCCCTTACTCGGGTTTGTGTTTCAGTCACTCACGCAACCCACTATAAGCGAATCATAAACGTATTTCAACACCCTACAGCGGGAATCCCTCATGCTTGCGCAATACGGAGGACACCATAGGACAACACCAAATTGAAACATACAACTCATACCAATCTAGATCATCAATCAACCCAAAGACAAAAGATATCTACTCAAAACATCATAGGATGGCAACACATCATTGGATCATAATATGTGGCATAAAGCACCATGTTCAAGTAGGGATTACAGCGGGGTGCGGGAGAGTGGACCGCGTAAAAGAGATGAGGGTGACGATGAGGATGGTGATGTTGATGAAGAAAATCACCGCGGCGATGATTCCCCTCCCAATGGAACTCCGGTGCCATCGAGAGAGAGAGAGAGAGGAGGAGAGGTTCTCCCCCTTGTGCTTCCTCCTCCATGGACTCCCCCCCTAGATGGGGAGAGGTTCTGCCTCTGGTCCTTGGCCTTCATGGTGATGATGGCCTCTCCGAGATCTTCCTCCATGCCCTTCGGTGATGATGGCCCCCTCCGGCAGGGTGCCAGAGAGGGCCTAGATTGGTTTTCGGTGGCTACGGAGGCTCCTGGCAGCAGAACTCCCAATCAAGGTTTCTTTCTGGAAGTTTGGGTATATATAGAAGAGTTTTGCGATGATTTCATGTCAGGGGGGTCTCCGGGCTGTCCACGAGGTAGGGGGGTGCGCCCCCACCCTCGTGGGCAGCCCGGGACTCTTCTGGCCTGCTTCTGGTACTCCGTGGGCTTCTTCTGGTCTGAAAATGATCTCCGTCAAGTTTCACGTCAATTCGACTCCATTTAGTTTTCCTTTTCTGCGATACTCTAAAACAAGGAGAAAACAGAAACTGGCACTGGGCTCTAGGTTAACAGATTAGTCCAAAAAATCATATAAAATATCATATAAATGCATATAAAACATCCTAGAAGCATAGTATAATAGCATGAATACTTCATAAATTATAGATACGTTGGAGACGTATCAGTAGTCTTCATCGATGACATACTTATTTACTCAAGAAGTGAAGAAGATCACAAAGAACACCTCCGAGCAGTGTTACAATGACTCCGCGACCATCAGCTATACGCCAAATTCAGTAAATGTGAATTTTGGCTCAAGCAAGTTGGATTTCTTGGACATGTGGTATCCGCCGAAGGTATAGACGTGGACCCAAGCAAAGTAAAGGATGTGGTCGATTGGTTGCCACCCACAACCGTATCACAGATCCAGAGTTTTCTTGGATTAGCCGATTACTACCGTCATTTCATTGAAGAGTTTTCCAAGATTGCTAAACCCATGAAGGACCTGCTCAAAAAGGATAAGAAGTTTGGATGGACTGAGGATTGTGAGAAAAGTTTCAATGAGATAAAGATACGGCTGACGACTGTGTGTTGACTCTTCCTGATATCTACCACAGTTTTGATGTGTACCATGACGCCTCCAGACAAGTACTTGGATGCGTACTTATGCAAGACAGCAAGGTAGTAGCCTATGCATCACAACAGCTACGACCCCACGAGGGAAATTATCCTACTCATGATCTGGAATTGGCCGTGGTGGTTGATGCTCTAAAATTTGGAGACACTATCTCATCATGAAGAGTGGTGCCAAATTTTTACCGATCACAAAAGTCTCAAGTATATATTTACTCAGCCAGATTTAAATCTCCGTCAACGAAGATGGCTTGAGTTAGTCAAGGATTCTGACATTGGAATTAATTACCACCCAGGTAAGGCCAACGTGGTTGCTGATGCACTCAGTCGAAAGCCTGTCAGCCTAAATGTCATATTGAAATCCTTGCCTCCTAAACTTCAAGAGGAGATTTCTCAGCTCAACCTTGTCATAGTTGATGCCGGCCTTGGTAATATTTTGGAAGTCGCCCCCACACTTGAGGAAGAGATGCGCAAGGCCCAGCCAGCTAACACCGTCCTGCAGAAACGTGCCAAGAATATGGTAGCAGGACAGACTTCAGATTTCTCGAAGGATCAATTTGGTACCCTCCGCTTCCGTGGAAGGATTTGTGTACCCAGTCAAACAGAGTTAAAGCAGAAAATCCTATCAGAAGCACACAAATCTTCGTATTCCATTCACCCCGGAGCTACGAAAATGTATGAAGACCTTTGACAAATATTCTGGTGGGATGGAATGAAGAAAGACATTGCCTATTTTGTGGCATGTTGCGACATATGCAACAAGGTGAAGGCGGAGCATCAGAAGCCAGCCGAACTTCTCCAACCGTTGCCAGTTTCACAATGGAAATGGGATGATGTCTGCATGGATTTCATCACAGGACTACCCAAGACTCAGCGAGGCAATGATGCAATCTGGGTCATAGTGGACACCTTAACCAAGGTTGCTCACTTTATCTCGATCAGAACCACATGTCGAGCAGATCAACTTGCTCAGCTGTATGTATCCAGAATAGTCAGTTTGCATGGAGTACCCCGAACCATCACTTCTGACCGAGGTTCACTCTTTACCTCCGCTTTTTGGTCACGTCTCCATCAAGCCTTGGGGAGAGCACTGAAATACAGTACCGCTTATCATCCTCAGACTGATGGACAGACAGAGCAGGTAAACCAAATACTCGAAGATATGCTGCGAGCCTGCGCTTTGGCCCAAGGACCTAAATGGGAAGACTGCATGCCATATGCCGAGTTCTCTTACAACAATAGCTTCCTGACCAGTCTAAAGATGTCACCATATGAGGCTTTGTATGACCGTAAGTGCCGCACCCCATTAAATTGGTCTCAAACTGGAGATAGCCGTATCTTCGGAACAGACCTCATGATGGAAGCTGAGAAACAAGTTGAGGAAATCAGAGACAGATTGCAATTGGCCAAATCTCGACAGAAGAGTTATTATGATGTGAAGCACCGACAGGTCAGTTTTGAACCTGGAGAACATGTATACCTCTGAGTCACTCATATGAAAGGAATCAAGAGATTCCAGACTCGTGGAAAGTTGGCACCCAGATTTATTGGTCCATTTCCAGTTATGTCACGAGTAGGTACTGTTGCATATTAGTTGGAACTACCCCCTGAATTGTCAGACGTGCACAACGTGTTTCATGTTTCACAGTTGAGGTGGTGCATATCACCGCCTGAGAAAAAGATTGCTATGACTGAAATAGAGTTGGCAAAGGACTTAACATATGAAGATAGACCGGTTAAAATTTTGGATCAGATGGAAAGGGTCACTCGTAGTAAAGTAAGGAAGTTCTACAAGGTTCAGTGGAAGCATCACACAGAGTCAGAATCACCGTGGGAACGGGAAGAATTTCTTAAGGCACATTATCCAGAATGGTTTTCCCAAGCAACCGAATCTCGAGGACAAGATTCATTCTAAGTGGGGGAGGTTTGGGATAGCTTGGTTTTTGCCCTCTTTTCTTTGCTTGATTTTTAGTTGGTTTGAATTTGGAATTTGGCATTTTGAATATTTTCATATGGACTTAAACACTTGGGTACCCCTTGGCTTTCACCCAAGTGTCCCATTTCCCTCTCTAACTATCATTCCTTCACTAGTTCACCTCAAAATAATAATTGGAATATTTTTTCTTAAATGAAAAATATTCATTTCCCTCTCTTAAACCCTAGCTAGCTCAATGTGGTCCAAAGCAACCCCAATTTTTCTGGCCCACAAAAATCTGAGAAAATTCACAAATATTCTTTGAACACCAGGGCACCTTCCTGAGAAAAAATATTGCATAACTTTTTGCAGTATTTTTGCTACAGAAAATATTTTCTGTCATCGACAGAAATGGTGGTTTGTACAGCAACTACCATTTTACTTGCTCCAATGTGGCTGATTTTTCTTGTGCGTCATCACCTTAGTAGATGATTGCTAACTTCCAAAGCCCAGCTCCCATCTCCCAGCTGTTTGACCACAGTAAGCTCTCAAAGTTACTGATCAGAAACTTACTAGGCGGTTGAAATCTATCCTACTGCGTCTGGGTCCAAACCAAAGCGTGGTAATCTTCAAAACTACCATGAACAAGAAGCCAGACAGGAAATTTGGACTTAGGTCGGCCTGAGGGCAGAGTTCATGTGGTGACCACGTGTGTACACGATGCCAACCTGCATGCCGACACGCTCTGAGTCGCGCCCGAGCCTCTGTTGCTCGCGTGCTCGCTTCCCCGAGTGCCTAGCCTTGCCAAACTTCGCACAATCTTCGTCCAAGCTCTCTTAACTCCCTCCTGGCGCTCGCTGACGCCGGAGCTCGCCGTATCGAGCATGAGCACGGTCCGGCCAACGTAACAGTGCGGTGCGCACTGTGCTCGTCGTCACCCCAGTGCCCATGTGCTCGTCCTCGTTCGCCCACAGTCCCCGCGTGAGCTACGTCGCCTTCGCCCCCTCTCACTGACGCTGTTCGTCGCTGGGAGCCGTGTCCAGGTGTCCATAGGTGCAGCCCGAACCCCCCTTGACGCTCGGCTATAAATGGACCCCTCCCAGCCTCCTCGAGTACCATCCACGACTCCCACACACTGCACAACCTCATAGGTAGCCGTAGCCCGGCCGGGCAGGCCGCGGGCCGCCCCCCCCCCCCCCCGAGCTCGAGCTTGCCGGCGATCCCCTCGGGTCGCCTCCGTAGCTCCGGCCCCTCCCAGGCCCGGGCAACCCTTCTAGGGCCTCCGGCGCTCTCCGGTGGTGCTGTTCCACCTGGTTGGAGCCCCTGGAGTCACCTCTGTTTGCCGTCATCTTCATCTCCGGCGACCTCCACCCTCTACCTCCGCTTGAGAGGTTGATTTCGACGTCGTGCGACCACCCTAGCTACTCTACAGGTACGGGCAGGTGCGCCTCCGTCTCCTCTCTTGATCCCTCCCTCTCGTTTTGGCCAAGAAGCCCTCGTCGCCGGCGTGAGCTTCGGCGAAGCCGCGCCGTCCTCTGTTTCTTTCCCCCTCTCCCCCTCACCTGACTAGCGGGGCCCGCTAGTCAGCCACTCAATACACACGCGAAGCGGTACGAGTGGTGGCGCCCCAAGGCTTTACGCCTTCGATGTCACCCCCAGTCTATTTTTAATTAAATTCAAATTTCATATTTTTCAAAGAGCTTCAAACAGCCAAAACTCTTTAACCATAAGTCCAAATGAATTGATTCTTTTTGCATTGTGTTCTTTGTAAAGAAATCTAGCAGCTCACCAAAATGGGATTTTTCCCTGCTGTCTAGATTTTCTGGTGAATTTCAGAAGGGTTCTTGATGTTTTCTTTTTGTGTTTATAATTATTTTCAGAGGGTGAGGCTTGTCTTGAGGATCACCAGGAGGCTTGTGAACCTCATCTGCACTAAGGCAAGCCACATCAACATTTTCATGGTGCCATTACAATATTTGTGATTTTCCTACTTGAATGAATGATTTAATCCATGCATTTAAATCACTATTATGTTATTTATATTATGTTAGTTGCTTGTTTAGGTTAATATGCTTGATTTACAAAAAGTTTAAAGCTAACTGTCGGTGTCAAAATCGGCGGATCTCGGGTAGGGGGTCCCGAACTGTGCGTCTAGGCTGGATGGTAATAGGAGGCAGGGGACACGATGTTTTACCCAGGTTCGGGCCCTCTTGATGGAGGTAAAACCCTACGTCTTGCTTGATTAATATTGATGATATGGGTAGTACAAGAGTAGATCTACCACGAGATCAGAGAGGCTAAACCCTAGAAGCTAGCCTATGGTATGATTGTTGTTCGTCCTACGGACTAAAACCCTCCAGTTTATATAGACACCGGAGAGGGCTAGGGTTACACAGAGTTGGTTACAATGGTAGGAGATCTACATATCCGTATCGCCAAGCGTGCCTTCCACGCCAAGGAAAGTCTCTTCCGGACACGGGACGAAGTCTTCAATCTTGTATCTTCATAGTCCAGGAGCCCGGCCGAAGGTATAGTCGGGCCATCCGGCCACCCCCTAATCCAGGACTCCCTCAGTAGCCCCTGAACCAGGCTTCAATGACGACGAGTCCGGCGCGCAGATTGTCTTCGGCATTGCAAGGCGGATTCCTCCTCCAAGTATTTGAACACGAAGGTAGTGTCTGGCTCTGCAAAATAAGTTTCCACATATTGCCATAGAGAGAATAATATTTACACAAATCTAATCAGCTGACGTATTCCGTAGCGTGTCATCACACCACGGCCAAGTCTTTATTCGAATCGTTTTATCATCCCACCTCAGTGCGTTTAGCGAGGCGGTTTCCTTGGCACGTCTTGTTAAAGCAGAGACCGTGTCCCCTTATTCTAGGATTCTCATCAATACAGGTGTGGGTAACCCAACCGTACCCGTTGGTATATTTTCTCGATCAAAGGCGAGTCCCAAACGGTCACGGGGAAGGCCCTTGGTATTCAACCTCTTATAAAGAGACCAAGGCCTTACTCCTTTCTTTAAATCTCAAACGACTTCGCCCTTCGCCTCAAGTTCCAACACCCAAGGCTCCAGATTTCTGGCGCTTCGGACCTTTGACAATGTCCGGTTCCAACTTTCGAGACCGATGGATGCCCTCCTCCATCACGGAGGAGGACGTGCTGAAGTTGAGAGAGGCCAGGTTCTTGACCGGCGAAATCTCGCATAGGCTGCCTGCTCAAGGGCAGGTCATTCCCACTCCCAAGACCGGTGAGAGTGTGGTGTTCATGTCTCACTTCCTTCGAGGGCTAGGCTTCCCGACGGATCCCTTCGTGAGGGGGCTCATGTATTATTATAGGCTGGAATTTCACGACTTAGCCCCGAAGTCCATCCTCCATATTTCCTCATTCATCATCATGTGTGAAGCCTTCCTCCGTATCACTCCTCACTTCAGACTATGGCTCAAGACCTTCAAAGTAGAGCCGAAGATGATCGAGGGACAGCATGCGGAGTGCGGAGGTGCTTTTATAAGCAAGAATGCTGGTACTCCATGGCCTGAGGGCTCTTTTCAAGAGGAGTCCAGCTTATGGCAGCAAGAGTGGTTTTATATTACCGCTCCCAGGGCCCCTAAGTGGGTGGCGCCACCTACCTTTCGCTCGGGTCCCCCGCCACGACTCGCGTCATGGGTTAATACGGGGCTGGACTGGGGGCCGGCAAAGGACGTGCCCCTGTTGCAGGGCCACATCCGAGATCTCCTAGAAAGAGACATCAGTCTGGTCATGGTGACGCAGGTTATTTTAATTCGCCGAGTTCTGCCCTGCAAATGTCGCCCCCTCCGCCTGTGGGAGTTCAACCCGGAGGGACCACGAGTTCTCCAACATTTTCTTGGCATGACGCCCGTGGAGATGTACAAATTGTTCTTCGGACCACAAGTAGTGTGTCCGGATTCTACGGAGGACGCAGGTCTGAGCTGCAATCGTCCGGATACTCAAGTAAGTAGCCTTGTGCCCGGACTCGCTATCCGTATATTTATCATAAAATTGCCCCTAAAAGAGCTGTCCTTTAAACAGGAGTGGATTGCGAAAGCAAAGCTAATCAGGTGTCCGGCCCCCTCCCCGAGACCACGCCGGGTCCCGTGCTAGTCAGGATGTTCGAGGTTGTGCCTTCAAAGGGAAGCGAGGGAGGGGACAAGGGAGCTAGAGCCTCCTCAAAGGAGGTTGTCCGGAAGGGAGGAATCGAAAATTCCTCTCCTCAGGGGAAGAAGAGGACCGCCTCTGAAGACCCGGAGACCATGGCCTTAAAGAGGGGGAAGAAATCTTTGCCAGAGGGTCCTGTGCTGGGGGATACTTTGGCCGAATTATGCCCTCAAGGGGATCGGCCCTCCACCGAGCCGTAAGTAGAGACGAGTTTTCTTTTTAAGAAACGAGAGAAATCCCGGCTTTATATCTGAGAAAAGTAATCGATAATTTACCTTGTAGCTCGGACCTTAGCCCTTCTCAGCAGAGCTCGTCTTCGGGGGATCTTCTTCCAACGCCTCCCCCTGCCGTACCGCCTTGCGAGGCGGGCGACCCTGAGGTATCATCGCGGAGGGTTTCTCCGAATCCGGCGGGGCCGGAAGGTAGTCATATGCCCCCCCAAAGCCCTCCGCATCCGACCTTCGAAAAGGGCCATCGGACGAGTCCGGCGCCGTCTAGTGCACGGTCGGAGGAGTTGAAGGATCTGCTAGGGCGAGCATCTATCTCAGAGGAGCACCGTGCATTGATGGGTACGGTGATTGAGAGGATTTCATCCGCGGAGAGCGGATTGCACAAGGCCGTCAGGAGTTTACTGACAGGTTTTGAGGTACGCGAAATAATGTACCCTTTTTGGACAGTTGCGCATAAATAAGACGTGCCCTGTGTAGATAGTAGCCCCTAAGACTCTGTGTGTTGTCAAAAGTGATGGCGCACAGATGATCATAATCCCGGATCTAATATGCCGCCTTTATGCGTAGGTGGTGGAGTGTCCGGTGGCCTGCCGGACTGATGGATTTGCCAAGCTAAAGCGGCAACTTGACGTGGCAGATGCTGACATCGCGCTTGTCAACAAGCGGCTTGACGAGGCACAAGGTATGTAATTCCTTCGGCGGCACCTGGTAAGAGGAGCTTTATGCCAGTATCTTATGATGTGTGCGCTTCATGCAGATGGTGCTGCTGCCATGGAGAATCTTCGGGCGGAACTTGCCCGAGCCAAGGATCAAGCCAGGAAAAGTGATGCGGCTGCCGGAAAGGCAATTGAAGAGCTGAAAGCCGAATAGGCTGCTCACTGCCGAAGCAAGAAGGAAATGGCCGAGATGGCCGTGAAGCTGAAGAACGCTGCTGACCGTTGCAAGCTTCTTGAAAAAGAAGATCGGGCGGAACAGACGAACCTGAAGAAGGCCGTTGCCGATGCCAAGGATGCTCGCTCTGCGATGAGAGCTGTGAAGGAGGAGCTGCGTCAGGCCATAGAAATCACGGCTGGAAAGCCCTTTATGCTGCATAGGAAGTTCTGTGATCCTAAACATGCTCCATTAGACCAGATGTGGAGTACGGCGGACACCTATCTGGATTTAGCAGCGAGTGCCGCAGATGCGGCCGAGTACTTCCGAGATCAAGAAGATCGCGAAGTGGAAAAGCTCTTCTGGTCGCAGTTCCACAATCCTGAGCGTCCACTGTCATTAGCCGATCATTTGGCCGAATGGGCCGAGCTAAATAGGTTGTCCGGACTCGCCATGAAGTATGTCGTGAGTCATCTGTGGCCAGAGAGACCAGAGCCGAAAAGTTATTTCAACTTGGTGCAGCAGTTCCTTGGTGCGGCGCCACATATCAATGCGATGAAGAGGTCAGCGTGCATAGAGGGTGCGCGGATGGCTCTTGCCCATGTCAAGACATACTGGGCGGAAATGGAAGCCACCGCTGTTGCATCCCCAGACTCGGATGGAAGCCGAGTACCTGCCGAGCGCTATTTTTAGGAAGTTCTGCAAGGCGCTCGTTTAATAGAGACGCAGTGCTCGAAAGATACTATATTCGAATAGCATGTATTATTGTAAAACAATATTTTGGTAAATTGTAGAAGCTTTTTATACTTGTGCCTGCAAGTATTATGATACCTCCTGTGCGGCCGTTTAACATATATGTATATATAATCTGAAAGATGGCAGTCGTCGGCTTCAGCCCCCACGCACATAATGCGGGGTGTTTGCAAAAGGTGCATTTTCACACTTGATCCAATGTCTTGGTCCTACAAAGGAGGTGATAGCGCAGCAAACTAGGCAATTGGACTATGATGCTTTATCACTTTCACTTAGCCATAGGAGTTTGACATTGAGGCTACTTATATAGCCCCTGGTGGCGCCTGCGCTCGCCCGAACTCGGGGCACGTATGTGCCTGGCTGGGAAACGGCCCATCGTTAATGCGGAGGAATCCTAAAGACTTCGGTATGTCATCGAGTGGTTGACCAGTCTCATGCTATATCATGATAGTCAGTTTTCGGCTTTCTCTACTGAGGTGCTCGCCTGGTCGAACCGGGGCACAATCGCAGTAGTTCTCCTGGTGCCGCCTTAGCCGATAGAGCGGAACGTAAGGCAGCAAAACACAGGAGCCGGACAAACCCAACATTTGACCAAAGACATGATTCAGAGCTGATGCATATAAGGCCAAACTCGCGACGCCGAACACTCACTAAGGTATTCGGTCTTTATGAGGGCGGGCAGGATAACGCCCTTAGTAATAAGCCCCTAGTGCCCAGGTACGCGCAAAACTCTGACGTGGCCACATGCCAAAACGCCAGCCACCTCCTTGGTTATACCAAGAAACCAGGGGATGTGTATCAACAAGAGACAGTAAAAAAGGTTTACGCAGGGTCTTAATCTGAAAAATATCCTTGGAACGGGTCCCTGTTGCACGTCTGCGCCTGTGTCTCCATTGTGCCGTATCCTGGAAGGGCGTAGCACGGTGTTCATCTGTAAAAGAGAGGAACTTAGTTAAAGAAAGATCGTGCCGAACATGAGTTATACTAAATAAACAAAGTATGAATCGAAATGGGTAAAATTGAGCTTTATTGTCTCTTGTTTTATATGCGCGGAGCCCCTAGTACAGGGGTATACGGCTATTAAGCCTTTATCAAGTGTATGTTTATGCAGGACTCGTCTAGCCGTGTCCGTGGTCTTGATGACCTGTTTAGATGCTTTGGCTGGTGAAGCCACTTTATTGTGGGGCGGTCAAGGCAGCCGCACTATTTTCCGCGCGGGAGGAACACTCAATGTTTTCCCTTTAATGAGATGACGCCTCATGGACCAGGCATCTTAAGCGTAAGAGATGCATAACACGGTATTGCGTTAAAGCGGGCGAAAGCTTCACGTCCCAGCAGTGCTTGATAGCTACTTGAGAATGGGGCGATGTGGAAAGTTAGCTGTTCGCAACGGAAGTTATCAGGGGAGCCGAACATAACTTCTAGCCGGAGAGAACCCATGCAATGGGCATTCGGGCCTGGCGTTACCCCTTGAAAGGAGGTTTTTCTATGGCGAATTTTTGTTGGGTCTATCCCCATGTTGCGGATTGTGTCCTGGTATAACAGGTTTAGACCACTGCCGCCGTCCATTAGGACATTTGTAAAATGGAGTCCGCCGATTATTGGATCTAATACCAAGGCAGTCCAGCCTGCGTTCCGGATACTTCTAGAGTAATCCTGATGGTGAAAGGTGATTGGTTTTAACAACCATTGGCGAGACTCCTCTGGGATAGGCCGTATGGCGTGTATCTCTTGTGGCGCCGTTCTGTTCGTCACGTGAAGTAAGTTTACTGTTTTGACTTCTTATGGGAAAAACTTTTGTTTCCTGGTGCTCTGCTTGTGGGGTTCGTCGTCATCCTCACTTGGTGTGTCGAGCCCCTTGTGTTCGGCATTGAGCTTGCCGGCTTGCTTGAAAACCCAACAATCTCTGTGGGTATGGTTCGCAGGCTTCCCGGGAGTACTTTGTATTTGACATATCTTGTCCAAGATTTTGTTTAAGTTGGATAGCTCGTCCCTGTTATCCTTGAGGGGCGGCTTTCTCTGATTCTGTCGCGAGCTTTTGAATCCGGCGTTGACCGCCGTGCTCTTCGGGCTGTTTCCCTTATTCTGGCGCTGGTCCTTGCTGCGTCGGGGTTTTCCGTTTCCATCCCTGACTTCGGATGTACTTGGGTCTCTAGTGCTGCATCTTGCCAACCAGCGGTCCTCTCCTACGCAAAAGCGGGTCATGAGGCTTGTTAATGCGGCCATTGTTCTTGGCTTTTCTTGGCCGAGGTGTCTGGCGAGCCATTCGTCTCGAACGTTGTGCTTAAAAGCTGCTAGGGCTTCGGTGTCCGGACAGTCGACTATCTGATTCCTTTTAGTAAGAAATCTGTTCTAGAATTTCCGGGCTGACTCTCCGGGCTGTTGAGTTATGTGACTGAGATTGTCTGCATCTGGAGGGCGGACATAGGTCCCTTGAAAATTTGCCCGGAAAGGATCCTCAAGCTCTTCCCAACTTCCAATGGTGTTTTTGGGAAGGCTTTTGAGCCAATGCCGAGCTGGCCCTTTAAGCTTGAGGGGTAAGTATTTTATGGCATGGAGGTCATCTCCTCTGGCCATGTGTATGTGGAGGATATAATCCTCGATCCAGACCCCAGGGTTTGTTGTTCCATCGTACGCCTCTATGTTTACGGGCTTGAATCCCGTAGGAAATTCATGGTCCAGCACCTCATCAGTGAAACATAGGGGGTGTGCGGCGCCCCTGTATTTGGGTGTGCCGTGATGTTCGGATATTTTTTGTGTTGCATTGCTTACAAGAGCTTGCTTTCTTGGCCCATATAAAGATCTGGCTGGGCCATCTTTCTGATGCGGATCCTTTGGTGGATCGCGTGCCAGCTTGTGTGCGGCGCCGCTTGCCGCTCCATGCTGGCGCCGCTTGCCGCTCCATGCTGGCCATGCGGTCGTCCATCCGATTGGATGGCTTTTCTATTTTTTGACTGCGGGGGTTCTAAGGCCTCCTCGTCAAATTTAGGCAGTAGCTTTCGATTTGGATAGTTTTTGTGCGGCGACTGCCGGCATATTTGTCTGCGGTGTTGCGTACTTTACTCCATCTGATTCTGAGTGCATCTTCCGCAGTTTTGAGCTGCTTCCGCTTCTGCTTTTTTAGGCTATGCGCAGTGGCGACGAGCCTTTTGTGGAGGTTCTTCTACTCCATGAGTTTATCCGGCGTAAGGTTGTCCGGACTGTTCTTTTCGCCGGGGACGGGGTGTTCGGTTTGTTGATCCAAGTTTCCTTGTTCGGACGCTTGCTCGAAGGCATGTTCGTCGTCCGCCGGCTTGTCCTGCTCTATGGCTGGGTCTGTATGACTGCTGTCTCTGTTGAGGTGGGGATTGGAGCGGCGCTTACGTCGCCGCTTTGATTGCTTTCCGAGTGAACGATCCCTCTTGCATCCCTGTGTTCCTCGTCATTGCTTCCTTTGGGTGTGTCCACCATGTATACATCATGAGATGAGGTGGCTGTCCGGTGCCTTATAAGCGTTGGTTCGTGTTCATCTCCTACATCGTCGTCCATACCATCGATGTCTTCGGAGTCAAAGTCGAGCACATCGTTTAAATTATCGACAGTGGCTACGAAGTGGGTGGTGGGTGGGCTTTGAATTTCTTCATCATCCGCATCCCAACCTTGTTGACCATAGTCCGGCCAGGGCTCTCCTGATAAAGAGAGAGACTTTAGTGAATTTAGAATATCACCGAAGGGCGAGTGCTGAAAGATGTCCGCGGCGGTGAACTCCATGATCGGCGCCCAATCGGGTTCGATCGGTCGGGGCGCGGAGGGCTCGGAGTCTGGAGAGGAGTCCGACTCCTTGGAGTCACGGGCTTTGTAGAGAATAGGGCTGGTGTTCGGCTCGATCGCCGTAGAGATTGTAGCCCCCGAGGCGGTGTCTAACCACCTATCCTCGATCGGCGTGATCAGCTCCGAGCTAGGGGTCGGAGCGGACACAGGTGCGGCCTCTAGGGCACTGTTCGGTGGCAGAGCTAAATCATGCCCATCGTGACAGTGCGGCGCGCTCGGCTGTGGCTCGAATCCGTCGAAGATTGAGTCTCCGCGGATGTCGGTCGTGTAGTTCAAACTTCCAAATCTGACCTGATGCCCAGGGGCGTAGCTTTCGATCTGCTCCAGATGGCCAAGCGAATTGGCCCGTAGTGCAAAGCCGCCGAATACGAAGATCTGTCCAAGGAGAAAAGTCTCACCCTAGATTGCATCGCTGTTGATGATTGGGGAAGCCATCGGGCCTAAAAGTGACGACACATAGGAACTCTCAATGAAAGCACCAATGTCGGTGTCAAAACCGGCGGATCTCAGGTAGGGGGTCCCGAACTGTGCGTCTAGGCTGGATGGTAACAGGAGGCAGGGGACACGATGTTTTACCCAGGTTCGGGCCCTCTTGATGGAGGTAAAACCCTACGTCCTGCTTGATTAATATTGATGATATGGGTAGTACAAGAGTAGATCTACCACGAGATCGGAGAGGCTAAACCCTAGAAGCTAGCCTATGGTATGATTTTTGTTCGTCCTACGGACTAAAACTCTCCGGTTTATATAGACATCGGAGAGGGTTAGGGTTACACAGAGTCGGTTACAATGGTAGGAGATCTACATATCCGTATCGCCAAGCTTGCCTTCCACGCCAAGGAAAGTCCCTTCCGGACACGGGACGAAGTCTTCAATCTTGTATCTTCATAGTCCAGGAGCCCGGCCGAAGGTATAGTCCGGCCATCCAGACACCCCTAGTCCAGGACTCCCTCACTAACTAAGTGGGTAAAGAAACTAGAATTAAATTTGGTTATGAAAGAGTAATATAGTTATGGATATATGTAATTATATGGAGTTATTTTCTTGCACGAGAAAAATGATAAATTTGCTAGAAAATATTCTCTTTAAAGTAAGGTTTAATCCTAACCAGAGAAGTGTCATGAGTTGTTGATGTTTATTTTTAGTGTGGAGATAGTTGACTCAGTCATTTCCATTGATATGTGATGCATATGTTAGTGTTGCATTTCATGGCATATTATGACACCAGTTATTTTCTCTTTAAGTTGAACCTGATAATAACTCAACTTGTATATATCATTGACCGGGTCATGGTGCCACTGAATCGAGTTTTTCCTAGTGCAACCACATTTGCCTTTATGGGAAGGCCTTTATTCGGTCTGTTGTCATGCCTCTGGCCGGTGGCTCCAACGAGGGAATGTTATGGGCGTGCGGTACCCTGGCTCGGTAAGCAGACATAACCATGTGTGCCCGTTGTTGAGATTTTTGGTACCGTGTCCCCCGTGTGGGACAATTTATGTTTTGGCCATGACGGTGATCGTTGTGTCTTTGGTAGACACGGGCCACCCAGGACTAGCCCAGTGGGGAGTGAGTCGGAGTGGCCGGGGGAGTGTCATGGCAATGGAGGGGTTTCGTCGGAATGCCGTTGGTCCACCCGAATGGGACTGCCAGGCCATGGGTTCCGTGGTGTGGGTACAACGCGCTACCTCTGCAGAGTGTATTAATCTATCAATAGCCGAGTCCATGGTTACAGACACGCTTGAAAGTAGGTCACACCATGGGTCAACATTTAATAAAGCTTGCACACTAAGTTATGAACTCTGTACTGTTGATGATGGCGGGAAGGTCATCGAGTTGGTTAAGACCAAGTGTTGGTCTTGGTTGTGATCACCGGAAGGATCATCGTTTTGGACCAAATATTGGTCGTGGTTGAGGTCGCAGGAAAGATCATGAGATATTCATAGCTAAGAATTTGAGGTTGGTACGTTTGTGATCCAAGAGCGATCACCATTGGTAAGCCAGTCCGAGGGATTTTTCTCACAAGAGCATGATCACAACATGTTGGTTATATTGTTGCATTATTAATAATTGGTTGATATTGTTTGTCATTATGTTTATGTCTGTTGTGAGCTTGCAAGTATATTCAATGTATTGACCTGGCGTGTCATGCCAGATTTCAGGAAAGTCTTGTTGGGAAGGAGCGTTGTCCGAGTCTAGATCGTGTCCACATCGGTGTCCCTGTGCTATGGAGTTCTGCTACGACGTTCTTCCGCTGCCGCGTAGTTGTTATGATAGAGGCCCTTATGTTCACTAAATAATGTACATATTGTTTAGCCGCACTGTGTATGCCGCTTGGCCTCGCTACCTGTTGTAATACAAACTTTGATCCGCTAGCATCAATAAATCATTTGTTTTCTGCACCAAGATGTTGTGTGTTGCCAGAAGACATGGTCTCTGGGCTGGCAATGCTTGGTAATCCGGTTGCTCTGAGCCAGGGTGCCACATATATTCACGGCCCAGCAGTCCAGCCCACGTCACATGTCTCGGAAGCCCGGGGACCCCTTAATCCAAAACTCCCTCAGCAGGCGTATCTGAGAAAGGTTGCACACTTGCGCTCACCCAATCTCTCTGTTTCTAGACCAGCCAAACCTCAGGACCCACCTATAGTGACCTAGAGCCAGTCTATCAGCAGGAACCAATCAAAACTCCATTACACACGAACCAATCACAACTCCACCACAAAAACACTATTTCTAGCTGACGTGGATCATGCGAGGAGGCGCCATAGTCGCGACGGTTAATGAGTTTGATTTGTTGGTTCTTCTTATGAGCACATTGAATAGTCTATTTGGGTTCCTAAGACCCTTGTCGCTAACATTAAAGGACCCATTCAAAAATGGGTACCTAAATCCAAGCATTAATCTCTTGTAGGAGTTTGCTTCCGGCGGGGTGTCATGGTTGCTTGATAGTGGAGCAAGGACTTAGTGGTGGACGTGCAAGAAATTTCATCTATGCGCACTCAAGTCCAATTCAGTTATCCTTCAACATCTAAGGTATTGGGTCTTGGGAAGGTGGTAATATCTCAATATTTATCTATTTATAAGGTCATGCTTGTTGAGCCCCTTGCATACAATTTACTTTCCGATCATCAACTTGCACTCATGGACTTTGCAACATTCTTTGGTCTTGATACTGTGGCCCTTTTGTGGAGCAAAACTCTTGAAGTAGCCTTTGTTGCGCATGTAGAGAATGGTCTCTATGTGGTTAACTTCTCGGAGCGGCCCACTAAGACCGCGACGTGCCTAATGGCTAAAGTTGATTTGGGATGGCTTTGGCATCACTCTCTAGCCCATGTCAATATGAGATCTTTGCAAAGTTTTCTCAAAGGGGACCATGTTCGTGGACTAACAAATGTGAGTTTTGCCAAAGACCGTGCTTGTAGTGCTTGTATCAAAGGGAAGCTTCAGGAGATGACTTACCGTCCCACGACTATCATCTACTCGAAGAGGCCCTTGGAGCTCCTCCACATGGATCTCTTTGGTCCTCCATCCTTCGATAGTGTTGGGGGAAGAAAGTATTGCTTGGTGATTGTAGATGACTACTCAAGATACACATAGGTATACTTATTCAAGAGGAAGAGTGAGACTCAACAAACCGTCATCGACTTTCTAAATGAAGCTCAACTTCAATATGAAGCAAAGATTTTGATGATCCGAAGTGATAACAACATCGAATTCAAGAACTACACCTTGGATGAGTTTCTTAGCGATGAGGGGATCAAGCATCTATACTCCACACCATATACCCCTCAACAAAATGGTGTAGCAGAAAGGAAGAACCGGATGTTGATGGATGTGGCAAGGACCATGATGGCGGAATTCAAATCTCCGTACAAACTTTTGGGCCGAAGCCATCAACACCGCATGTCAAGCATCCAATCGGCTCTACCCCCGCAAAGGCCTGAACATGACTCCATATGAGATACTTACCGGTAACAAGCCCAACCTCAAGTAATTTCAGGTGTTCGGTTGTAAGTGTTTCATTCTCAATAAAGGTGTTCGTTTGTCTAAACCTAGAGCTCTAGAGGGCATATTTGTTGGTTATGCTACAAACTCTCATGTTTACCGTGTTCTTGATTGCTTGTATCTGCGTTGGTATTTCCTCGAAGAAGAGAGGATGATGCAGCACAACAACAATAAGTATTTCCCTCGGTTATGAAACCAAGGTTATCAATCAAGTAGGAGAACCAAGAAACACTATGTAAATGTTATCTGCACACAAAGAACAAATACTTGCAACCCAACGCGCAAGAGGGGTCTTCAATCCCTCCTCTGTATTGAGATAAATAAAATTGTGGTAGATTGGATAAATAGATCTTGCAAAAACACAAAATAAAATAAATAAAGAAAAAGTGCAGCAAAGTATTTTTGGGTTTTTGGAATAATAGATCTGAAAACAATATGATAAAAGATAGATTCGGGGCCGTAGATTTCACTAGTGGCTTCTCTCGAGAAAATAGCATATGATGGGTAAAAAAATTATTGTTGGGCAATTGATAGAAGAGCAAATAATTATGAATATATCCAAGGCAACGATCATGTATATAGGCATCACATCCATGATTAGTAGACCGACTCCTGCCTGCATCTACTACTATTACTCCACACATCGACCGTTATCCAGCATGCATCTACTATATTAAGTTCATGGAGAAACGAAGTAACGCAATAAAAATGATGCATGATCTAGACAAGATCTATTCATGTAGGAATAGACCCCATCTTTTTATCCTTAATAGCAACAATACATGCGTGCCTCGCTACCCCTTCTGTCACTGGGTGAGGACACCGCAATATCGAACCCATCACAAAGCACCTCTTCCTATTGCAAGAAAAATCAATCTAGTTGCCCAAACCAAACCAAAGTTTCAGAGAATAAATACGAGGCTATAACAATCATGCATATAAGAGATCAAAGAAGACTCAAATAATATTCATAGATAGAACTGATCATAAAATCACAATTCATCGGAGCCCAACAATCACACCGCAAAAAGTCATTACATCAAATAGATCTCCAAGAACATTGTATTGAGAATCAAAAAGAGAGAAGAAGCCACCTAGCTACTGCCTACGGACCCATAAGTCTATGGTGAACTACTCATGCATCATTGGAGGAGCACCAATGAGGATGATGAACCCCTCCGTGATTGTGTTCCCCTCCGGCAGGGTGCCGGAATAGGGCTGTAGATTGGATCTCATGGTTGTGGAAGTTGCGGCGGCTAGAATTGTGTTTTGTCTACTCCCCTATAGGGTTTCTGGAATATTTGGGAATTTATAGAGCTGAGAGGTAGTGAAGAGGATGTTTGGGAATGTTGCATGGAAAACAAAAAAATCTATGCACATGCATGATCTATCCATGGAGATGTATAGCTACGAGAGGGGGAGAGCATCATACCCTTGTAGACCACTAAGCGGAAGCGTTTATCAACGTAGTTGATGTAGTCGTACACCTTCACGGTCAGTCCCGATAAAGTATCGAACGTACGGCACCTCCGCGTTCATCCCACGCTCAGCTCGATGACGTCCTCGCCTTCTTGATCCTACAAGACGGGCGAAGTAGTAGATGAGTTGCGGCAGCACGACGACATGGTGACGGGGGTGGTGAAGAACAATCTCCACAAGGCATCGCCAAGCACAACGGAAACTAGATGGAGGATAAACTAGAGTGGGCAGGGTTGCTGGCACACGGATTGGTGAATCTTGATGTCTTCTGGGTGCTAGCCATGCCCCTCTATTTATCTGTTAAGCCCTGGGGTCTGATACGTCTCCAACGTATCTACTTTTCCTAATGCTTTTCCTCTTGTTTTGGACTCTAATTTGCATGATTCGAATGAAACTAACTCCAGACTCACGATGTTTTCAGCAGAGCTACCATCTTGTTGTTTTTGTGCAGAAATAAAAGTTCTCGAAATGGAACGAAACTTTGCGAAGAATTTTTATATAATATATAAGAATTTCTGGTGCCAATACCTACCGAAGGGGGACACCTGGGTGGGCACAACCCACCAGGGCGCGCGCCCAGGTGGGTTGTCCCCACCTAGTGGCCCCGCAGACCCTGAAACTGACTCTATAAAATCCTATTTTTCCAGAAAAAAATCAGGGACAAAGAATTATCACGATCCACGAGACAGAGCCGTCGTCACCTCCTCTTCTTCATCGGGAGGCCAAATCTGGAGTCCGTTTGGGGCTCCAGAGAGGGGGATCTTCATCCTTCGTCATCACCAACCCTTCTCCATCACCATTTCCATGTTGCTCCCCACCGGGAGTGAGTAATTCCTTTGTAGGCTCGCTGGTCGGTGAGGAGTTGGATGAGATTCATCATGTAATCGAGTTAGTTTTGTTAGGGCTTGATCCCTAGCATCCACTATGTTCTTAGATTGATGTTGCTATGACTTTGCCATGCTTAATGCTTGTCACTTTAGGCCCGGGTGCCATGATTTCAGATCTGAACCATTTATGTTATCACCATTATATCCATGTTCTAGATCCGATCTTGCAAGTTATAGTCACCTACTATGTGTTATGATCCGGCAACCCTAGAGTGACAATAACCGGGACCACTCCCAGTGATGACCGTAGTTTGAGGAGTTCATGTATTCACTATGTGTTAATGCTTTGTTCCGGTTGTCTATTAAAAGGCGGCCTTAATATCCCTTAGTTTCCAATATGGACCTCGCTGCCATGGGAGGGTAGGACAAAAGATGCCATGCAAGTTCTTTCCATAAGCACGTATGACTATTTACGAAATACATGCCTACATTATATCGATGAACTGGAGCTAGTGCCGTATCGCCCTAGGTTATAACTGTCTCATGATGAATATCATCTAACAAGTCAACGATCCAATGCCTACGAATTTATCTTATATTGTTCTTGCTAAGTTACTACTTACTACTACTATCATCACTGTTACACTTGCTACAAAACTATTGCTACCACTGTTACCGTTACCATTATCGTTGCTACTATTATCAAAACTATCATACTACTTTGCTACAGATAATTAATCTCTAGGTGTGGTTTAATTGACAACTCAGCTGCTAATACCTTCAAATATTCTTTGGCTCCCCTTGTGTCGAATCTATAAAGTTGGGTTGAATATTCTACCCTCGAAAACTATTGTGATCCCCTATTCTTGTGGGTTATCAAGACCTTTTTCTGGGGTCGTTGCTGGGGAGCATAGCTATATTTGTTGACTCACTTGGGATTATTATCAATTTATCACTATGAATAATCTGAAGGATGCTATGACTAAGATATTTCCCTCAAAGATGAGGGGAGGCAAGGAACTGCCATCCAGTTCTACTTTAGATTCACCTTCTGTTTTAAGTAAACTTGCAACACCACTGCATGCTATTAATTCCGATATGTCGCAAGTTATGACTACAAAAATAATACACTTCTGTGATGATACATGTTTGTCATAGTAGGTCGCTTTTTTATCATGCATGTACATCCATGATAAATTTATGACAGAATCAAGATAGTCATACCTGTGCTATCATAGAAGTGTTCCATGACATTACCAAAATTATCATCACGGAAGTGTCCACTTCCCTGACGATAAATCGCGCGTCACAGAAGTGCTTTCATCAAGGGTGACCGACACGTGGCATCCACTGTAACGGAATGCCGTTAAGCTATCGGGTCAGGTTTTGGATCCGATAACCCGTTAACCTTGACCATTGGGGATTTTCCATGTGTAAAATCATCATTGGCTGGAGGAAACACGTGTCAGCTCATCGTTGGGACAAATGTCAACCACTCATTGGACGGAAGGCACCTACGATACGTTGACATGTGGCACGACCCAACAAACGCCCATTCCTGTGAAAAGGCCGACCCGTTTGACTTGGTAAAAAGGTGGCAGGCCGGCCCATGGAAAGCCTATTAACGGCATGTTCGCATATTGCCCATTTACAGCCTGCTAACCCAAGGACCGTTAGGCCCTATCCGAATTAGGCCCAGTAGCGTCATCTGGGCCATCCAATATGATTCCAGCCCGTTTTCACTTCTGGCCCATGTATGGCCCGTGACGTCCTTCGGCCCATATGAGGCCCTATGTAACTCTTGGCCTATTAATGGCCCGTGGTGAAACTAGCCCGTAATGAACAGTGTATCACTTTACACCCATTAACGGCCCGTGGTGAAACTGGCCCGTAATGAACAGTGTATCACTTTATACCCATTAACGGCCCATTATTCTGTTGGGCCGTTTCCAGCCCATGTTATCTTTCGGCCTTCTCAGAGCCCATTTATTCTTGGGCTCATTTCCAGCATTCGTTTACTTACGGCCCGTTACTGTCATTTTCTGCTTGTGGGCCAAATTCAGCCCGTGGTTACAGTCGGCCCGTTTGTGGTCCGTTAATACATTGGGCCATTTTCATAGCGTCATCAAATATGACCTATTAACAATGGCCCGTTACGGTCGGCCCATGAACGGACGATTCCAACTCTAGCCCGTTTACGGCCATAATGCGGCCTATTATTGGCCCATGTTTGGCCAATCGATCATACGACCCGTATAAGGACCATTGATGATACGACCCGTAGAAGGCCCATTGTTTCCACGGCCCGTAGAAGGCCTACTGTTTCTACGGCCCGTAGAAGGCCCACTGTTTCTACGGCCCGTAGGAGGCCAGTGTCACTATAGTAAATATTAGCCCATGGTTATTGTGGCCTAGTTTTAAAAAATAGGTTACTGCAGCCACTAGTTAACCGCGGAAAAAGAACTACAATGACTACAAGTAAACAAATAAACAAGACAACAAGGAAATAAATAAGCAAGTAATTAACGCTAGGCTATCACGGCTATTACACATATTACATCCACTGGGCATCAAAGTTCGCCACCAGTGCAAATATAGGGAACAAAGCAGCATATCATATACACTGGCTGTCAAAATTGGCCACCAGTGCAAATAAACGAGGCAGCAAAACAAGAGCCTAACTGAAACACCTTCAGAAGAGCTCAAGAAACGTTATCCTGGGTATCCACCATGCTGGCAATAAGCTTAGCAAGCTGATTAGCTTTGTCCTGTTTGGCGCTAAAATCCTCCAATGCTTGCTGTTGCACCAGAAAGTATGCATCTCAATGCTCCAGGGACTTCCGCAGTCCTTCCGCTTCTTGTCACAGCACAGCTGATCGATGTCTTTCAGCTTGTAGTTGAGACTCAACAAACCGAACTGATTCAGACAGTGAGTTTGAATAGCTTGTGCAAGCGGTAGTGGCCAGTAACTCCAACACTAAACCAAGACATGATGTGTCACTATCCTGAACCTTATCTGCATTACTTCCTTTACCGTTGCTTAATAAGACACTCTTCCCCAATATTCTGTCAGCATTCTAAAAGAAGAAACAAGCAGACACATAACAAGTTTAGCATGTACTAGTATATGAAACTCATTTCGGTGAACCAGTTCATTAGTAAGGTGGACAGGATTAAACTACCAAGTCTTCTATTGCCAAGTACTAGTACATAATAAAAGCATCAAACAAATATAGATATGTCCTATGGTAGCAATGGAATCTTAAATTAGAACAGTTGTTCGTCAGGTTTAGGCACTTGTTCTACATGAACAGAGTACAGTAAGACGCAAGAATATAATACTTAAAAATAGAAAATGAGCTCATAGACCTTACCACATTCTTGGTTCGGGACCAGTAGAGAACAAGGCGTTCCCAATCATCGTCCAGCAAATGTGTCTCATGAGAACGTAAGGGAATTTGATGAGTTTCTTTGCCGGTGAAGTACATTTTCTTCAGGTAATTCCGATACTGCCACCAAGCATTCTTGAAGATAGCAGAGGTATTAGGGCATGTACAATGGAGGCATCACCTAGTGGTGGTCTGAAGTGCCACATTTGCTCAGGCTACAACACACGAAATATTCGCCCAACGCAGCTGATGTCAGGTGGTAGCCTCCGTGATCCACCTGCTGAGATAAGAAAGCTTCAAACGGGAGAAATTGGGCACCTACACTCTCTTTCTCTCTCGTCCTTTTCCTGCGAGGACTACTCTTTTCCTGTGGAGAGACCGCTTCTTCTACAGGATCCCACTTGCCTCTGCAAGCTACTATCTTTTCCCCAGACTTGCACATGATGGCTCTTCTCCGACGTGGAGGTCGTGAGGCGCCTGTCCAAGCTGGAGCATTGGCCATGCCCTTAGCACAGGTTACCTCATCCTGAGTTTCCAAATTGGTCCTTCTCTATAGAGAAAAATGGGAAATTTTGCTATATTATAACCATCATGGAGGTAGGATGTATGGGACGAAGCAAAGTAATTGCCATGAATAACATTACTTACACATAACTCCTGGACAAACACCTGCAACTGGCATTTTCTTTCATCTTCAATATAATATTTCCAAGATGGGAAGATACGCACATACGATTTAACAACATCAAATGTGATAGATTGTAAACTATGACTAGCTGGTTGTGCTTCCTCCACAGGAATAGGCGTACTAACTGGTGGAGTTGGGGTTCGCCTTGATAGTACTGGCCCTATGGGCACTGGAGCTGCCTTACTAACTTCTCTTGTTTGGGAGCTCTGTGGTGGAGATGGTGCTGTGTCAACAGGAACTGGGTTACTATCGGCTGGGGTTGGGGTTAGATTGGGTGAAGCTGGTTCTCTGTCCATCATAGAAGGGGTACAATCTACAAGAGTTTGGGTTATGTGTGGTAGGGCTGGTTCTTGTGCATGTACAACCGGGGTGCTATCTCCACCAAGAGGTAGCACTATTTTATTTGAAGACCATGTTTTTAGCCTGCTAGATACTGGCATCACCCGCTCCAATTCAAATGGCTGATAAACATCAAACATAGTTGAATGTACAGACATTGTATGAGAGACAGATGCAATAGATGGTGTGGAAAAAAGAGGGCATGAAATAGTTGACATGTATATTGTTTAACTAAAACGGATAGCATGACATAATTTCACATATATGATGTCTAACCTAACTGGATAGCATAGCATAATATAATTCAAAGATATGATGAATAACTAAACAGGATCGCATGACATAATTCACCTACATGTTATCTAAGTAATCAGGATTGCATCATTTAATTCACATATGTGATTTATATGCTAAACAGAGGGCATTCGATATGATATCTGAACTAAGAACATGGTGTTGAATATTGTGTATATGATGTCTAAACTATGCAATACAAGACACCGTATGCATGATATGAGCAGTATAACCATGCCAAGTTAGAGCGTACACCTCAGTGGGGGGATATGACTGGTCATCTGTCTCTGAATCCATCTCTGAGGAGCTATCGGGACCGAACAAGAGATCTGCTTTGACAGGTAGCACTGTCTGCTCTGAAGGCCCTGTTTTCACTCCAGATTTTTCCATCTCCCACCCAAATGGCTGATTCACAGGAAGAGTAGTTTAATGTACAAACATTGTCGACAAATGGAAATGCAATGAAGAAAAGGATGGGCAAGATATCATTCAAATATATGATGTCTGGTTAAACAGGATGGCATTGCACATTTCACATATATTATGGCTGGCTAAAAGACATGAGACTGCATAATTCCCATATATGATATAGAAACTAAACAGGTGGCTATATAGAACATGTCTAAACTAAGCAGATGACATATATGATGTTAAAAGTAGGCACTACAAGGCAACATATGCATGATATGACTAACATCATCATGCCAAGGTAGAGCAAACACCTTGGGGAGTAAATAGGAGTGGTCAGCGGCGTCCGAATCCGCCTCAGAACAGATATCTTCCTCTGGATTACAATCTGGAGAGGGGTGGGACGGTTTACCATTGAACCCACCATGGAGCGATGTCTGCATGACATTGTATTGCCACACAAAACTCTTCTCCTTTTCTCTACATATTCAGCATGACTGTGTACAATATCTGACATGCATACGAAAAAATATGGTGAGATTATGTAAGGAGAGCATGCAGAAATTTAGAGTGATGGTAACAACCAGTCGATCGATGTTTTTCCGTTGAACCAAAATAGCCCTAATGGATCGACGTGAATGTATAGTAATAAGTGATGCAACAAGTGTACAACCTCTTTGCCGTAGCTGTGTCGACCTCAGCATCATTGGGTTGGTCGCTGAAGCAGTTGAGGCAGAGGTGGCTGTCGGAGGTGTGGAGGAAGATCTGAGGAATCTCTAGATGACGTCCAGGGCACTGCTCTGTTGTGACGGATCGTTCTGTTGTTGGAGCAGCTCCGGGGAGCCGTAAGACGTCAAGGCTGAAGCAGCACAAGAAAGACATCGTCAATATCAAGTGGGATTCTAATAGCATCTCCAATAGATGATGTAAAATGGATGTAAAATTAACATCACCAAAAACCACCTGACTACAACAGATGAGGTTAAAACTATTGACTCTGAACTTAACTGTCGAAACTAAAATTTACTATGGAATCTGAATGCTACTGTCGAAACTGAACGCAATGGTAGCAGAGAGGCACTTGACTTGTAGTTTAGGGAGGGCCTGCATTTCATCTTCAACCTGCACCCCCCTGAGCCACCAGCCACCACCGGCCGAACCGCTGGGCCCAGCGCCGCCTCGCCGCCCCGAAACAACTCGCCACCGCCGCCCCGGCCAGCCCTCTAGGCCCCCCGACCCCACCCTAAACCCTAAGATAGATAGTGGGGTACCTCTCCGGCGAGCCCCCGTCCCCGCTGCGGGTGGTTCTTCCTTAAATCCGGCGAGCCCCCCCAACCGCTGAAAATCGACTGACCCAAAAGTCGATTCAGTCGACTGAAGTGTGGCTTAATCGGAGCAGAGCAGTAGCACGAGCAAGGGGGAGAGCAGCAGCAGTAGCTGGGTGAGCGAGCGATCGAGCAAGAGCTGGAGCAGCAGCAGCAGCAGATCCGGCTGGTATGGACGCTGCCGCCGAAGGGGCCTCACACTAGGGGAGAGCCGCCGTGGAGATGTCGCCCGCGGCACCATCTTCAAGGTAGCCGCTCCATGGGGGTGCGGGATGGAGCACCGTCGGCGCCGAGTACAACCTCTTTGGTGGCGCCGAGTAGGCCTCGGCTTCGTCCGAGGAGTCAGTGAGGATGCTGCGGTTCCGGGGGAGCAGGTTAAGGCGACGCTTGGGGATGGAGCAGCCGCGATAGACGAGGCGATCGTCGGAGCAGCTCCTTGGAGGTGGAGGACGGGGCGGCTGAACCGGCGGGACGGCGAGATGGACGATGGATCCTCATCTGGGGAGGTGGACGAGGGACATCGAGTTGTTGCGCTGGACAATGTCGTCGGGGAAGAGGCTCCAGCGGGGCAGCGGTAACGTGGCGGACGGAGGAGGGTGGGGTTTCGCGGCTGGAGCGGAGAGGTTATGGCGGCCTAGGATTTCGAATGGCGAAAAGGGGGCGAAGGGAGGGGTGAAGCATGACTTAGGAACGCGCTTGTCCAAAATGTAGGGTGTGTTACAAAAGTACCCCCCACTGATTTGAACTAGCGGCCCTTTCGGCTCAAGCTTAGAAGGGGGATTTCACGTGTCGGGATTTGGCAGCTGGAGGGAGTTTTCGCGCGCATTGTAATTTCGGGATAGCAAGGCGCGGGTTGTGAAGGCGCCAGTTTTGGGAGCACGATATCTGAATTTTCGGGATATAACAAGACGCGGGTTGAATTTTAGGGACAAGCCTAACATGTAGTAATATTGTACTTGTACGTACCAAATCAATTCGCACTTCCCTCAACCAAAAAGAAAACGAAAAAAATAAAACTATTCACACCACACAGAGAGAGTCTTGCCCCGTTTTACTATACAAATGCTATTCAAAGCTACTCCCTCCTTCCATCTATATAGGGCCTAATGCGTTTTTCGATGCTAACTTTGACCAAATATTAGAGCAATGATATATGACATGCAACTCACACAAAGCACACCGTTAAATTCGTCTGTGAAAGGTTCTTTCAATGATATAATTTTCACAGTGTGCATGTCATGTACTATTAATCTTGTCAATAGTCAAAGGCGGTCTTAAAAATCTCATTACGCCCTATATAGATGGAAGGAGGGAGTATGAATCCATGTTATGTTCGATCAAAAAAAATTTCGCTTGCTGTATAATGCATGTAACCTACTCATACCAACATTTTAGTGCATTCCAAATGTCTATACTACCGCTGCAATTCGAACTAAATTTGAATTCGTTTCTCTATTTCAATAAGAATCTACAATCATGATTGTTGCCAACTTCAACCATCATAGTTTCCTTGCTATCCGCCAGATATAAATCAGACAGCCTATAATGCAGGATGGCAGGCACACCATCATCAACAACTCCATTTTTTTATCAGAGTAGAGATAAAACATATTAAATGTAGTATACCATGTTCATAACCACACCATGTGTATCACCGTTATATATATTCACACATCCGTCGGTTTGAAACACTATGATAAATTCTTCAAATATCCGAATTCGCTTTTTATAATGAAGTATATATGATCTCTATTCATCTTTTACACCCACACAACCCTCTTATCTTTGTAGCTAGCGCTAACTTTCTCTTGTGCATGCACACGCCCGCATCCCTCTCACCCTCCCTCAGCATTCTCTAGCTCCATCGCGCAAATTCGTCTTTTCACTTTAGGTCGTTCACCCATGGTGTGTGTAGGCCCCCCAGCTCCTTCTTTATGGCACACATCGATCGATATGCCTGTCTAGCCAGGTGTGCTAGCACAAACACAAGCTTCCGCTCTTCTCTTGTCACCGTCCATGCCTCACTCCCACCACTCTTTTCATCGTTCTCGTACTCGCACACTCCTCCCCCTCGATATAGTATGCCTCTCGTACCACCTCCTACATGCATCCCTCTCTCTATCCTTCTCCTCGTGCCTCATTTGCTTCTAACACACACATGCATGTATACCGATCGATCTCCCAACATATACCTAGATCGACTTTAACTACCCCCCCCCCATCGATCGACATACCTCACAAGTTATGTCTCTCCTTTATCTTACAAAGGGCGATTGCTCTTCCTATGTAGTTACGTCTGCTTACCACAGCCACATCGTCCCCCCTTATCATTCATGCATGCCTACTGACCTGTCTCTCACACACACGTGCACAGACAACAAGCAGCCATCTACTCTCTTATTGATATTGCGGGCATGCCCTCCATTTGTCTAGCAAGCCTATCCCACCATTTGTTAGAAGCAACTCCACTACCACCCCCTCCAACACTCTAGCTCTGTCTCTCTCCCAACCTTATTCATCTCCTGCACATATGCATGGATGCCGATCGATCTCCCTTAATACATGAGGCAGATCGATCTCCTTAATACATGAGGTAGGCCTCTCTCCTCCTCCACACATATACCAGCCATTGTACCTCTATAGTTAACTGGGCCTCCCTCTTCCCCCAGCACACACTGATAGTCGAGCGTTGTAGGTAGGTATCCATGCCACAAAGACAAACTGCACAAGTCCCATCTCACGTTCCAGTAGGCCAGCCACTCTACATCTTTGACATGGGCACACACAAATTCGATGGCACTCTTTATCGATCGCGCGCGCGCACACACACACATCATCCCTCTCTTTGATTCTATGGACACCTCAAGCCGATGATACCTCCACTCTCTTCTCGTGGATCGCCCCCTCTTTATAAATGTTATATCCAGGACTCTATTTCACACACATTGCATATGTTAAATTTTTTGATTGACCCCCCCCACAAAAAAACACTCAAGAACCCACACACTATATCTCTCTAGGTTTGTATCTCTCTCACACAACCCCACGTAGGTGGTGTACGTATACAAGAAGAGAATAGGTGCACCATGCACGTACTCACGCTTCGTGCCCAGCCACACCCGCGCGGGTACACGGTGGAGCTCATTTCTCCGCAGAAGCTGAATTTGTTTTTGAAACATCAAGTGGCCAGAGACTCAAAAACTTATTTGCCCATTAGTGACTTGTCAGGGCGGTGGATTTTAGTTTGTACGATAATGCTGCATCCACCTAAAGTAACGGAAGTTCTTACGTAAACTTCCTAGTAATTCCCTCTTCGTAGGTGAAGCATTACTCCTAACATTTGTAATATCAGTTTGAAACTTGTAATATTGCCGTGTCCTATTCCTCACTCTGTGCATTCAAAAACCGAACCAAAAAACCATACCAAAAATAAACCGAACGGAACCAATTTTATGGTTTTTATGGTTTCTGGTTTCGGTATGGTATGAACTTTTCAAACCGATTTGAACTTGGTTTTTATGGTATATACCGGAAAACCGAACGGTTAACCGAATAAACCAAAGTAAAAAATAAATTTATATTTCTTGAGATGAACAACCATACAAGTTGTCATTTTTCTTGTACATGAGTCAAACGCACTACTAAGCACGTAATTTTTTCTTGTAACATAGTCATTATTATATTTTTAAAATACTAAGCATGTCCATAACCATCATCAGATGAATCAATGCATGCATATATACTTATATATATAGTCATGTACTATTTGTGTAGAATAGTATGTGTTTTGAGTCATAAATTTGCTAATTATTATGTCATTTCCAAATTCGCATCAACTTTGGTGTCTATGGTATATACCGAAACCATACCGAAATAATTTGGTATATACTGAAACCGAACCGTATTTTAATTTCATACCATATTTACTGAAGTATTAATACCGTACAAACTGAAAACCGTATAAATCGAACCATGTAAACCGAATAAATCGAACGCACAGGGTGACCTATTCCTGCGTTTTCAAAATCCTGTGAATCAAACAGGTCCTGAGTTGGTGATGATGTTGTGCCTCCCATCTTTCACCAATAGCCATCGGATCTAGATCTAACGCATACAAACCAAGCTTCTCCATTTTTGCAAAAAGATGCCCGCACTTGTTCGCTATTTACAAACAACTCCTTGTCTCTCACAATCAGCCTCATCTCCTCCCCACCACATCTAGGAGTAGAAGGCCGTGGAAAAATCTGGCGCGATGGCCGCTGCCGGAGCCGTACACCCGCAATCTTGGTGTTCCGTGCAATGCACGGGCATCTACGCAAGGGAAATTATGTCGAACAGGGCTAGTTGTAAGCAGGCTAGCTCTATAGCCATGATGATAGTGACTGCAGACGGTGAGGCTGACTATGGTATGCCGAACAAGGCACCTATACTTAGGTGTCATCTCTGGTGCAGGGTCTTGTCACTTCACTGTGAGGAGCAGCACGTAATAATTTGACCAACGGATAGTACAGTGCTAGTACTCCTACTACTACATTGGTAGTACTACTACTAGTACTAGTAGCACCACCGTCTGATTTAGGAGGACTACCAAGTCCATCTAGATTTTAGTATTTGACTAGCAATATCTAGTAATGCATGTCACCAAAAATGTACTACCCCCTCTGTAAATAAATACATGGTGTTTGATTCCTATCGGCGAGAGAACTTAATGTTTTTTGCTACTCCTAACTAGAGTACTAATAGGATTAAATGCAATGAACTAAACACTGCATGTCATGTTTGGTAGTCTCAAGTCATTGAAAGCATGCACGGCCCACATCTCTCATTGGTTGATATGTCACGAAATAAGAAACAAGGAGGGAGTTAATACACAGTGCCTAAGTATTTTGGGATTATTGGGTTTTCGTAAGGTGACCTACACAACATTTTTGTTTACATGCATTAACATTTAATAGTTAAATCAAAGGTCAAAACTTGGCGCAAAATGCAAAGGGGACGAATAAACCAGTAAACATCAAACTTCTCTCGTTTGGCCCCAACTAGAGGTCCAGTGAGATGACTATACTGCACCAGCACGGAGGGGGACGCAGCTTCATTGACTTACGACAACTGCCTTTGGGTGAATGACACGTGGCCACAGGGGGTCGCTGGCCCACCTATCATACAGCCAAAGGCAGGTGCAGTTGAGGGCCGAGGAGTAGTACGAAATCCTACGCACCTACGCACGCTAACCAAGGGCTGAGTGATCACTCGAATCGCAAGATCAGTTGACTAGAAGTTACGCTAGACCCATGGAGGCGATGAGCGCGAGCATCAGCCGGCTGTGCCAGATGGTCCACGACGCAGGCCTGCGGCCCGGCACCGAGGAACGTCTCCAGTTAGTATTGCTTGAGGCAGCCAGGGCGAGGGCCCCTTGGACGACAACTTCGTCTCCTTGTTTGACAAGGTCCTCGTCCGTTTCCTTGACAAGTTCACCGTCGTCAAGAAGCTTGCGGACGACTTTGACGTAAGCCTCTAGCCGATGCGCCAGGCTCTGTGATGCCCGCCACCCTCAATGGCCACTGAGGGAGTCCTGGATTAGGGGGTCTCTGGACAGCCGGACTATATCCTTTGGCTGGACTGTTAGACTATGAAGATACAAGATTGAATACTTCGTCTCATGTCCAGATGGGACTCTACTTAGCGTGGAAGGCAAGCTAGGCAATACGGATATGGATATCTCCTCCTTTGTAACCGACCTTGTGTAACCCTAACCCTCTCCGGTGTCTATATAAACCGAAGGGTTTTAGTCCGTAGGACAACAATCACAACATACAATCAGACCATAGGCTAGCTTCTAGGGTTTAGCCTCTCTGATCTCGTGCTAGATCTACTCTTGTACTACCCATATCATCAATATTAATCAAGCAGGACATAGGGTTTTACCTCCATCAAGAGGGCCCGAACCTGGGTAAAACATTGTGTCCCCTGCCTCCTGTTACCATCCGGCCTAGACGCACAGTTCTGGACCCCCTACCCGAGATCCGCCGGTTTTGACACCGACATTGGTGCTTTCATTGAGAGTTCCTATGTGTCTTCGCAGTTAGGCTTGATGGCTCCTACTATCATCGATAGCGATGCGGTCCAGGGTGAGACTTTTCTCCCCGGACAGATCTTCGTATTCGGTGGCTTTGCACCGCGGGCTAATTCGCTTGGCCATCTGGAGTAGATTGAAAGCTACGCCCCTGGCCATCAGGATGACAATTACATGCCCCCTCCGAAGACGAGGCAAGCCTCGGCGACGGTGAATTCGCCGTACCAGAGGATCCTGTCGAACAAGAGCGCTTCAAGCGCCGGTTTATGGCCACGGCAAATAGCATGAAGAAAAAGCAGCAGCAGCTTCAAGATGATCAAGATCTGCTAGCTGACAGATGGACTGAAGTCCTCGCGGCCGAGGAATATAAACTCGAGCGCCCCTCCAAGAATTACCCCAAGTGCAGGTTACTACCCCGATTGGAGGAAGAAGCATATGATACGGCTGATCTGCCACCTCGTGGCCACGATAGAGAGGCATTACAGCCAAAAGCTCAGCCTCCACCCCGACGCCATTCAAATAAAAAGGCATGGGGAGATACGCCAGACCTGCGAGACATATTGGAGGACAAAGCAAAGCATGCAAGATCGATCTACGGATCACGACGGCGCACCGCTCTGCGAGACGATGACCGTCACGCCGGATACAGTAAAAGCAAATCCGGCCGGGCCGAACACAGAGGGCAAGACCCATTCGAGCTGCGTCGCGATATAGCCCAATACAGAGGCGCCGCACATCCCTTATGCTACACAGACGAAGTAATGGAACATCAATTCCCAGAAGGTTTCAAACCTGTAAATATTGAATCATACAACAGCACAACAGATCCTGCAGTATGGATTGAGGATTTCCTCCTCCACATCCACATGGACCGCGGTGATGACTTACACGCCATCAAATACCTCACACTAAAGCTCAAAGGACTAGCGCGGCATTGGCTTAACAGCTTGCCAGCGGACTCCATTAGCTGTTGGGAGGATCTAGAAGCCGCATTCATCGACAACTTTCAGGGCACTTATGTGCGACCACCAGACGCCGATGACTTGAGCCACATAATTCAGCAGCCAGAAGAGTCGGCCAGGCAATTCTGGACTCGGTTCCTTACAAATCAAATCATCGACTGTCCGGATGCGGAGGTCTTAGCGGCTTTCAAACACAACATCCGAGACGAGTGGCAGCCCGACACCTTGGTCAGGAAAAGCCGAAATCTATGGCAGCTCTCACGACGCTCTTGACCCGCTTTTGTGCGGGAGAAGACAGCTGGCTGGCTCGCAGTAATAACATATCAAAGAACCATGGCACCTCAGATACCAGGGACGGCAATGGCAGGTCACGTCGCAACAAACATAGGCGCCACATTAACAGTGAAAATACTGAGGATACGGCAGTCAATGCCGGATTCAAAGGCTCTAAACCCGGTCAGCGAAAAAAACCATTCAAACAAAGTACGCAAGGACCGTCCAGCTTGGACCGTATACTCGATTGCTTGTGTCAAATACACGGCACCCCAGAAAAGCTAGCCAATCACACCAACAGGGATTGTTGGGTGTTCAAGCAGGCCGGCAAGTTAATTGCCGAAAACAAGGACAAGGGGCCGTATAGCGATGACGAGGAGGAGCCCCGGCAGCAGCACACTGGAGGACAGAAGAGGTTTCCCCCGCAAGTGCGGACGGTGAACATGATATACGCAACCCACATCCCCAAGAGGGAGCGGAATCGTGCGCTCAAGGACGTATATGCGTTGGAGCTAGTCGCCCCAAAGTTCAACCCTTGGTCCTCCTACCCGATCACTTTCGATCGCAGGGACCACCCCACTAGTATCTGTCATGGCGGATTCTCCGCACTAGTCCTAGACCCAATCATTGACGGATTTCACCTCACTCGAGTCCTTATGGATGGCGGCAGCACCCTGAACCTGCTTTATCAGGACACAGTGCGCAAAATGGGTATAGACCCCTAAATGATCAAACCAACAAAAACGACCTTCAAGGGCGTCATTCCAGGCGTAGAGGCCCATTGCACAGGCTCAATTACACTAGAAGTGATCTTCGGATCCCCAGATAACTTCGGAAGCGAAGAGTTAATCTTCGATATAGTCCCGTTCCGCAGTGGTTATCATGCACTGCTCGGGCGAACCGCATTTGCGAGATTCAATGTGGTACCGCATTATGCATACCTCAAGCTCAAGATGCCAGGACCTCGCGGGGTTATTACAGTCAATGGAAACACAGAGCGCTCTCTCCGAACAGAGGAGCACACTGCGGCCCTCGCAGCAGAAGCGCAAAATAGCCTCTCAAGGCAATCTACCAGTTCGGCGTTTCAAAACCCGGACACCTTCAAGCGCGCTTGGAGCAATCAGCAAATAGACCGCCTGGCGCGATCTGAGCTCGCGTAGCAATGCGGCCCCCAACCCAGTCCCAGCCAAACGGCGAAGCTCGTGCCACGCGTACATAATTATGCATTAAAAGTACCATGGGCACAGGTGGGGAGGGGGGCACACTGCGGCACGCCCCAAGACGCGGCTTAAACCACACTAGGGGCTTCCCGTTTGGTTATTTTATCTCTTTTTTTAGGACCTTAATCTCTGGAAACCCTGTCCGGCAGCACTATTGCCGAACACATGATGCAGCAACTAAGGAGGCAGAAAGCTACGTCACACCATTTAATTCCTAGGTGGATTACAATAACGAGCGATATATTTGATTTAATACTATTCCTCAGCTTGCCCTTGGAAGGGACATAGTCCCACTCTTTGCTTATCGCACTATCTGTATCATTCTGCTTTAACGCACCTTTCTGAATAAACAATGCATAACATCACGACTATTATTGCATTCTTGTTATATATATGTGTGTTCATTAACGAGGCCTTGCAACAGTACACTTTGGTACGGCCAATACACCAGGGGTTTACGTACCCCACAATATGGTGTGAAAAGTCCGAACACTTTCACAAGTGCGGCACCTGAACTTATAGCATTATATGCATCAGCTCCGAATCATGTCTTTGGTCAAATGTTGGGTTTTCCCGGCTCCTATGTTTTGGTACCTTACGTTCCGCTCTATCGGCTAAGGTAGCGCTAGGAGAACTACTGCGATTGTGCCCCGGTTCTGTCGGGCTTAGCACCTCAGTAGAGAAAGCTATAACTGATTGTCATGATAAGGCGAGAGACCGGTCGCTGTTCGGCGAGGTTTTTCGAGTCCCTAAAGACTTATGCCGCTGAGGGCGAGGGGCCGGCCCTGTCCGGCTTACAGGCGTGTATCGTGCCCCGAATTCGGCCTTCCGAATACCAGGGGCTTCACCGAAATTTAAAATTATAGAATTCTATGGCTAAGTGAGAGTGATAAAGCATTATTAGTCCGGTTGCCTTGTTCGTTATGCTGAGCACCTCCCTCGAAGGACCCAAATATGGGAAAAAGAGTGCTCAGGTTTATCCCGAACACCCCAGCCCTCGTGGCATGGGGGCAAAAGCCGAGGACTAGCCATCTCTCAGATTGGATAAACGGCCAAACAGAAGGTAATATTTTAAATTCACACAAGCGTTGCATAGCGCATATGAAACAAGTTTTCATCATACAGGATCACACGAGCAAGTTTACTCAAATATTACATCCTTTGAACATTCACCCGCCACAAGACAAGCACCCTTCAGGACACCCTCATAATAAATTTCGGGGGTGCGATGCTCCTTGCCCTACGGTGGCCCTTCCTTGATCAGCTTCACGGTGTCTAGCTTGGCCCACTGCACCTTCACACGGGTGAAAGCCCAGCGTGCACCTTCTATGCAGACGGACCGCTTGACGACCTCCAACCGTGGGCAGGCATCCACAAGCCGCCTCACCAGGCCAAAGTAGCTGTTCGGAAGGGCCTCGCCAGGCCACAGCTGGACTATAAGGCCCTTCATGGCCTGTTCGGCCGCCCTGTGCAGCTCAACCAGCTGCTTTTGCTGGTCGCTCAGAGGCATCGGGTGTTCGGTCCTAGTATACTGAGACCAGAACAGCTTCTCCATTGAGCTTCCCTCCTCGGCCTGGTAAAACTGCGCGGCATCCGACACGCTACGGGGAAAATGTGCGAATGCTCCTGGAGAGCTCCGAATTCGGGTAAGTAATCGGTAATTTACTTTTGCATGCTTGCTCTGCATATGGAATGCCTTACCCGCCGCTATCTTCTTCATTGCGTCGATCTCCTGGAGGGCCTTTTCGGCTTCTCCCTTGGCACTTTTTGCGCCCTGGAGGGCCGCGGCAAGCTCAGACTCTCGCGTCTTCGAGTCAAGCTCCAACGCCTCATGCTTCGTCACGAGGGCCTGGAGCTCTTGCTGCACCTCGCCCACCCGAGCCTCTTGTTTTTCCCGCTCGGTGCGCTCCTTGGACGCTTTATCTTCGGCCTTGGTTAGCGCTTGCTTCAGGGTCGCCACCTCGGTCATGGCCCCTGGCAAATATACGATGATCCTATCATTTTGCAATCGCGTCCTCTTTTATATATACATATATATAGACAGGGTATTACTTACCCTTGTTCTCCTCGAACTGCCTCTTGGAAAGGCCGAGCTCTTTCCTGGACCCCTCGAGGTCCTGCTTCAATACGGCGACCTCCACAGTCAGTGCGGCGGACGCTAGCAGCGAAGCCTGCATATGCATATTGACACACTTATATTAGACTCCTGCGATATTATTTGATCCTCTGTTCGGCTTTTCTTTGTGAACACCGAACAAAGCATCAGGGGCTATTGTCTATGCGGTAATATTTCTACTACATTTTAAAACACTTACCTCGAAGCCTGTTAGAAGGCTGGCACAGGCTTCAGTCAATCCGCTCTTGGCAGACTGAACCTTCTGGATCACCGCACTCATGATAGTGCGGTGCTCCTCGTCGATGGAAGCGCTGCGAAGTGCTTCCAGCAGATTGTCCGACGCCTTTGGATGGACAGAGGTCATTGGCACAGGCGTCTTGCCCCTCTTAGAAGGAGGCTGCCTGCCCGAGCCTGGAACCGCTGGAGGTTCCGGCGCGGTGTTCGGCCAAGGGCCGAACTCGGAGCTCTCAGGGGCCCCGTCCCCTCGGCTCCCGGAGTCCGGAAGGTCGCCTTGAGGTGCCTTCGGGACTGTCTCCCCTCGATCCGGTGCCTCTTGAGACAACACCTCGGCATCATCGGCGGGATGAGGGGAGGTGGCGGTCGGGACTGGATCGCTATCCAAGTCCGACAAGCCCAAGGAGCCGTCCGATGATACATTGATACTAGCTCGTGGCGGCCTGCATAATTGTGTTCGGCGTTAGGGAAAGCAGTGTGATAAAGGAATCCTATGGGTTACTCTGGTATCTGAATACTTACGATCTCCCCGGGGGCTTGGCCTTGGGCAACCACTCGTCTTCGCCTTCGTCGGCGGCGGTGGAGCTGTCCGGAAGGAGAGTCCTTCCCTTCTTGGACCCTTCGCCCCCCCAGTTGGGGCGGCCTTCCTTTTCCGATCTCCCCCAGTCAGTGGGGGAGCATCTTCTTCTTCTTCCTCGTCTTCGGGGCAAGAGTGCGCCGTAGAGTCATCGGACGGTGAGTCCGACGACGCCTGGCGTCGGGAACTCTTTCGGGTTCCCTCGGCCTTCTTGGTCTTCTCCGGCACCGTATAAGGGGCCGGAGTCAACATCTTCGCCAGAAGAGCGTCTGCGGGGCCTTCAGGCAAAGGAGCCGGACAGTCGATTTGTCTAGCCATCTTCTGCCAGTCCTGTTAAAGGTACGGGAGTTTAGATCCCGCATAGAGTCAATCTATAAAAAAATAAGTATCCTGTGAAAGGTAAAGCAGCTTACCGCACTGGCTTGGCGCTTCGCGCTGAATCCGCGATCCTCAGTAATAGGAGGGGGGACCTCGGCACTTTTGAACAGCACCCTCCAGGCATCTTCATGAGTCGTGTCGAAGATCCTGTTCCGAGTTCGGTGCTGCGCTGGGTCGAACTCCCACAAGTTGAACTCCCGTTGTTGGCACGGGAGGATCCAGCGGATGAGCATAACTTGGACTATGTTGACAAGCTTGAGCTTCTTGTTCACCATGTTTTGAATACATGTTTGGAGTCCGGTCAACTCTTCCGAACTACCCCAGGACAGGCCCTTCTCTTTCCAGGAGGTGAGCCGCGTGGGGATGCCAGATCGGAACTCGGGGGCCGCTGCCCATACAGGGTCGCGTGGCTTGGTGATGTAGAACCACCCCGATTGCCACCCCTTTATGGTTTCCACAAAGGAGCCCTCGAGCCATGTTATGTTGGGCATCTTGCCTGCCATGGCGCCTCCGCACTCCACCTGGCGGCCGCCCACCACCTTCGGCTTGACGTTGAAGGTCTTCAGCCATAAGCCAAAATGGGGCTTGATGCGGAGGAAGGCCTCGCACACGACGATAAACACCGAGATGTTGAGGATGAAGTTCGGGGCCAGATCATGGAAATCCAGGCCGTAATAAAACATGAGCCCCCGGACGAATGGATGGAGAGGAAATCCCAGTCCGCGGAGGAAATGGGTGAGGAATGATACCCTCTCATGGGGCCTAGGGGTGGGGATGAGCTGCCCCTCATTTTGGGAGCCGGTGTGCGATGTTGTCGGGCAGGTATCCGGCTCTCCTCAGTTTCTTGATGTCTCCCTCCATGACGGAGGAGACCATCCACCCGCCTCCCACTCTGGACATGGTTGGAGAAGGTTGAGGTGGGAAGTGTGGACTTTGGCGCTAGAGCTCGAGTGTGCGAAAATGGATGAGGAAAGGAGGAAGAGGGTGTGGATAGAAAGGTGAATCCTTATCGCTTTATATGGGCGGACGGAGCTAAGCATCCCCACTTGCCTGGTAAAACTCGCTTATCCCCCAAGCGCCGCAGTTGATGGCGCGGTTGGGTTACCCACGCCCGTATTGATGAGAATCCCGTAATAAGGGGACACGATCTCTGCTTTGACAAGACATGTGGAAAAACTGCCTCACGTTATGTGCGGGGCTGGTTAAAGGGAACGGTTCGAATAATCACCGGGCCATGACATAACGTCATGCTGCCAAAACAAGCCTGCAAATTAGATCTACAAAAATATTATTCTCTCTACGGTGGTACGTGGAACTTATTTTGCAGGGTCGGACACTATCCTCGTTTTCAAGTTCTTCTGTGATGTATTCGGAGAAGGAACCTTCCTTGCAATGCCTAAGACAATACTGGGCGCCGGACTCATCGTCATTGAAGCCTGGTTCAGGGGATATTGAGGGAGTCCTAGATTAGGGGGCCTCCGGACAGCCGGACTATATCCTTTGGCCAGACTGTTATACTATGAAGATACAAGATTGAAGACTTCGTCTCGTGTACGGATGGGACTCTACTTAGCATGGAAGGCAAGCTAGGCAATACAGATATGGATATCTCCTCCTTTGTAACCGACCTTGTGTAACCCTAACCCTCTCCGGTGTCTATATAAGCCGAAGGGTTTTAGTCCGTAGGACAACAATCACAACATACAATCATACCATAGGCTAGCTTCTAGGGTTTAGCCTCTCTGATCTCGTGGTAGATCTAGTCTTGTACTACCCATATCATCAATATTAATCAAGCAGGGCATAGGGTTTTACCTCCATCAAGAGGGCCCGAACCTGGGTAAAACATTGTGTCCCTTGCCTCCTGTTGCTCCACCGATGTACTTCTTCCTCCTATATATACCTACGTACCCCCAAACGACCAAATACGGAGCCAAAACCCTATTTCCACAGCCGTAACTTTCTGTATCCACGAGATCCCATCTTGGGGCCTGTTCCGGAGCTCCGCCGGAGGGGGCATCGATCACGGAGGGTTTCTACATCAACACCATAGCCTCTCCGATGAAGTGTGAGTAGTTTACTTCAGACCTTCAGGTCCATAGTTATTAGCTAGATGGCTTCTTCTCTCTTTTTGGATCTCAATACAAAGTTCTCCCCCTCTCTTGTGGAGATATATTCGATGTAATCTTCTTTTGCGGTGTGTTTGTTGAGACCGATGAATTGTGGGTTTATGATCAAGTTTATCTATGAACAATATTTGAATCTTCTATGAATTCTTTTATGTATGATTGGTTATCTTTGCAAGTCTCTTCGAATTATCAGTTTGGTTTGGCCTACTAGATTGATCTTTCTTGCCATGGGAGAAGTGCTTAGCTTTGGGTTCAATCTTGCGGTGTCCTTTCCAAGTGGCAGCAGGGGAAGCAAGGCACGTATTGTATTATTGCCATCGGGGATAACAAGATGGGGTTTTCATCATATTGCATGAGTTTATCCCTCTACATCATGTCATCTTGCTTAAAGCGTTACTCTGTTCTCTTGAACTTAATACTCTAGGTGCATGTTGGATAGCGGTCGATGTGTGGAGTAATAGTAGTAGATGCAGGCAGGAGTCGGTCTACTTGTCTCGGATGTGATGCCTATATACATGATCATACCTAGATATTCTCATAACTATTCTCAATTCTACCAATTTCTCAACAGTAATTTGTTCACCCACCATAAAATACTTATGCTCTTGAGAGAAGCCACTAGTGAAACCTATGGCCCCTTGGCCTATCTTCATCATATTAATCTTCTAACACTTGTTATTTTCATTGCCTTTTATTTTACTTTGCATCTTTATCATAAAAATACCCAAAATATTATCTTATCATATCTATCAGATCTCACTCTCGTAAATGACCGTGTAGGGATTGACAACCCCTTATCGCGTTGGTTGCGAGGATTTATTTGTTTTGTGCAGGTGCAAGGGACTCGCGCGTAGCCTCCTACTTGATTGATACCTTGGTTCTCAAAAACTGAGGGAAATACTGACGCTACTTTGCTGCATCACCCTTTCCTCTTCAAGGGAAAACCAACGCAGTGCTCAAGAGGTAGCAGTCATGAGGTTTCGTTTCATGTATGAGAGTAGTTGAACCTGGCATGTTATTTATCTTTTATGTATGAGTCTATGTATAATTATGTTGGAACTCTATTTTATTCGCCGTATTTTCTTCGTCATTTCGGCTTTTCTCGGGCTTTTGTTGCTGGCTTTTCCCCAATTTATTTTGAATGTTTCTCATCTCGGTTGCGTTGTCTTAGGACAAATCACAATAGGATGCCACGGGGTGGCAGTAGTAGCAACATTCACGAGGGTACCCCTTTTCATCGTTCCGCATGACAGGCAAGACACTCCCCCAAGCCGTACGTTCCACCATCGCCTCCACCGCCAAATCCGCCCTCCACCGAGCAAATTCTGCATATGTTTGAGGAAAGACGGAATAATGATCTGATTGAAATTTTAAAAAGTGTGCAAGCTATGGTTGGGCAGAATAGAAATTAGAATGGTCATCACTCCACTACAAAAAAATACACTTCCGTGATGATACGTGTTTATCACAGTAGGTCGCTTTTTTGTCATGCATGTACATCCATGACAAATTTATGACGGAATCAAGATAGTCATACCTGTGCTGTCGTAGAAGTGTTCCATGACATTACCGAAATTATCATCATGGAAGTGTCCACTTCCTTGACAATAAATCGCGCGTCACAGAAGTTCTTTCGTCAAGGGTGACCGACACGTGGCATCCCCGTAACGGAACGCTGTTAAGCTATCGGGTCGGGTTTTGGATCCAATAACCCGTTAACAGCCCCGACCAATGGGGATTTTCCACGTGTAAAATCATCATTGGCTAGAGGAAACATGTGTCGGCTCATCGTTGGGACAGATGTCATCCACTCACTGGACAGAAGGCGCCTATGATACGTCGACACGTGGCACGGCCCAACAGTGGCCCATTCCTGTGAAAAGGCCGACCCATTTGACTTGGTCAAAAGCTGGCGGGCTGGCCCATGGACAGCCTATTAACGGCGTGTTCGCATATAGCCCATTTATAGCCCGCTAACCCAAGGCCCGTTACGCCCTATCCGAATTAGGCCCAGTAGCGTCATCTGGGCCGTCCAATAGATTCCAGCCCGTTTTCACTTTTGGCCCATGTATAGCCCATGACGTCTTTCGGCCCATATGAGGCCCTTTGTAACTCTTGGCCCATTAGCGGCCCGTGCTGAAACTGGCCCGTAAGGAACGGTGTATCACTTTACACCCATTAACGGCCCGTGGTGAAACTGGCCCGTAATGAACAGTGTATCACTTTATACCCATTAACGGCCCGTTATTCCGTTGGGCCGTCTCCAGCCCATGTTATCTTTCGGCCTTCTCAGAGCCCATTTATTCTTGGGCTCATTTCCAGCATTCGTTTACTTACGGTCCATTACTGTCATTTTCTGCTTGTGAGCCAAATTCAGCCCGTGGTTACAATCGGCCCGTTTGTGGTCCGTTAATACGTTGGGCCATTTTCATAGCATCATCAAATACGACCTATTAACGATGGCCCGTTATGGTCAGCCCATAAACGGACGATTCCAACTCTAGCCCGTTTACGGCCAGAATGCGGTCTGTTTGGACCATGTTTGGCCAATCGATCATACGGCCCGTATAAGGCCCATTGATGATACGACCCGTAGAAGGCCCATTGATGATACGGCCCATAGAAGGCCCATTGTTTCTACGTCCCGTAGAAGGCCCACTGTTTCGACGGCCCGTAGAAGGCCCACTGTTTCTACGGCCCATAGAAGGCCCACTGTTTCTACGACCTGTAGGAGGCCCAGTGTCACTACAGTAAATATTAGCCCATGGTTATTGTGGCCTAGTTTTAAAAAATAGGTTATTGCAGCCACTAGCAAATCGTAGAAAAAGAACTGCACTAACTACAAGCAAACAAATAAACAAGACAACAAGGAAATAAATAAGCAAGCAACTTACACTAGGATATCACGGCTATTACACATATTACATCCACTACGCATCAAAGTTCGCCACCAGTGCAAATATAGGGAACACAGCAGCATATAAACGCCGCAGCAAAACAAGTCCAGAACTGAAACCACTTCCGAAGAGCTCAAGAAACAATATCCTGGATACCCATAATGCTGGCAAGATGCTTAGCAAGCTTATTAAGTGTCTCTTGTTTGGCGCTTAAGTCCTCCAGCGCTTGCTGTTGCACCAGAAAGTATGCATCTGAATTCTAGAGGGACTTCCTCAGTCCTTCGGCTTCCTGTCACATAACATTTGATCGATGTCTTTCAACTTGAAGTTGAGACTCAAGAAGCCGAACTGATTCAGGCAATGAGTTCGAAGAGCCGGTGCCAGCAGTGGTAGCCAGTAACTCGAACACTACATCAAGACATGACTTTGGGGTTGTCTCAGTGTCTTCAATATAGTTTTTGTCAGCTTTCTTGGAGACCAATAGGGATGTCTCACTATCTTGAACCTTATCTGCATTACTTCCTTTACCATTGCATAACAGGGTACTCTTCTCCAATATTTTATCCGTGTTCTAAAAGAGAAACAAACAAACACATCTCATGTTTACAATGTAGTATATGAAACTCATTTTGGTAAACCAGTTCAGTAGTAAGGTGGATAGGATAACAACATGAAACAAACATATATCTATGTAGTATGGTCACTGTATGGTCTATATCATTCTAGTTTATGTTGCCAAATCAAGATAGATACAGTTCGAATCATATCTATTTAAGACAAAGCAGCATAGACATAATATAAGTGTGGGAAACTACACAGCAATAACAACACTTGTAATGTGCATGGCATGAGAACATAACTGTTTATTCAATTGAAACTGAAATCAACATAGAGCAAGTTACAATAGCAAATATCCAAACACGTTGAAGAAACAGGTTTAAAACATACCTGTTGCGCCATTGGAGTTTCAATTGCATCCTTCAAATTTGAAATTAGTTGGTATCAGTAAATATAGTGATGCAAGAGCAAAGTAGTATGAGCCATAGCTACGGAACCTGACCTTAGAACAATTCTTCTTCTGCTTTAAGCGTTGACTTCAGGTTTGGAGTGGTGGTCCTCATGATTTGGGCACTACAGTTGCCTTACTAACTGCTCGTGTTTGGGTGCTCTGTGGTGGAGACGGTGTTGTGTCAACGGGAACTGGGTGTCTATCTGCTAGGGTTGGGGTTAGAAGGGGAGTAGCTGGTTCTCTGTCCAACTGGGTAGGGGTACAATCTGCATGAGTGTGGGTTATGTGTGGTGGGGATGGTTCTTGGGCAAGTACAACCGTGGTTCTATCTGCATCAACAGGTAGCACGATCTTTTCTGAAGACCGTGTTTTTACTCCCACAGATACTGCCATCACTCCCTCCAATTGAAATGGCTGATAAACAAGAAAAATAATTGAATGTACAGACATTGTAAGATAGACAGCTGCAATGGATAGTAGGGAAGAAAACAGGGCATGAAATAATTCACATTTATGTTGTCTAAGCAAACAGAATAGCAGGACATAATTTCACATATATGATGGCTAATTAAACAGGATAGCATGACACAATTTCACATGTATGATGGCTAACTAAACAGGATAGAATGATATACTTCAAAATATGATGACTATGTAAACAGGATGACATGATATAACTATACGATGTGTCTATTAAAGTGGTTGGCATGCCATAAATCACAAACATGCCATCGATGGAAACATGATGGCATGATATAATTCATGGATAGAATGACGTAATTTAAATATGATGACTATGTAAACAGGATGAGATGATATAACTATATTATATCTTTAGAAAATGGGTTGGCATGCCATAATTCAGATACATGCTGTCTATGTAAACATCATGGCATGACATGATTCAAATATATGATTTATATACTAAGAAAGTGAGCAGAGGGCAACCGCATATATGATGTGTCAACTAAGGAGATGGCATTCAATATTGTGTATATGATGTAAAAACTAAGCATTGCAATACAACATATGCATTATATGAGTAATATAACCCTGCCAAGTTTGAGCATACACCTCAGGGGGATAATAGGACTGGTCATCTGCCTCTGAATCCTCCTCTGAAGAGCTATCTGTAACCTGCAAGATATATGCTTCAGCAGGTAGCATTGTCTGCTCTGAAGACCTTGTTTTCACTCTAGATTTCTCCATCACCAATTCAAATGGCTGATGCACAGGAAGAGCAGTTGAATATACAAACATTGTCGACAAAAGCAATGAGAAATACAAAAAAAGGACGGCATGATATAATTCACATATATGACGCTTGCCTAAACAGCATGGCATTGCATAATTCACATACATAATGCCTTGCAACAAGATAACATTGCATAATTCACATATATAATGTCTTGCAACAAGATGGCATTGCATGATTCACATATACGATAAAGAAACTAAACAGATGGCATTGACACAAAGCATGCCTAAACTAAGCAGATGACATCTTTAATGTATACAGTAAGCAATGCAAGGTACCATATGCATGATATTACCAACATGAGCATGCCCAGTTAGAGAGAAGACCTCATGGGGTAAATAGGAGTGGTCTTCTCCTTCTGAATCCCCCTCATAACAGTTATCTTCCTCTTGATTACGATCCGAAATGGGTGGAGGGGGGCTGCCTTTGCACCCAACATGGAACGACGTCTGCATGAAATTTTATTGCCACGCAAGGCTCGTCTCTTTTGCTCTACATGATCAGTTCCATTGTGTACAAGAACTGGCATGCATAGGAAAGAAACATAGTGAGATTATGTAAGGAGTGCATGCACAAATCCAGAGTGATGGTAGCAAACTGTGGATAGACCCAAAACCAATGATAGCAGGCAGATAATATCTTTAGTTAAAAAATACAGATAATGGCTCCTTTAATGTTTGTTTGCACCCAACATGAAAATCATAGTAGACACCGGAGATTAACCATATAGTAGACAAATAGTACTGATTGCTCCCCCAATATGTACCCCACAACCATTTAAAAACTCAAGTTTCAGCATTAGTTTGGACATGACTCGGAGTCTAATAGGTGAACACGATGATAATGTAGCATGTCATCATATTAAGCGACGCATAACGTAAGCAGACACGGAAGAGTGCGACCTCTCTTGCGGACCCGTGTTTTCCTCAAGGTCATCTTCTCAGTTGATGATGGTAATGTAGTTGCCGTGGCTGCCGGCGGTGGGGAAGAAGATCTGAGGCGGTGAAAGACAGTCTGGAGAGCGGATCCCTGCTGGGGTGAACCCTTCCATCGTTGGAGCCACTGAGCTGGGGTGGAACACAGCGCCGCAGGAGCAGGACAAACCACACAAGGTTTTCTTTGACACATATCTGTAACAAAAGTAATTGAGTAAGGGCTTGTTTGAATTTGAGGATTCTAACAATGCAGGGATAGGAAATAGACAGGAATAGGATAGGAATGCACGTGCAAAACAGAGAATTTAAAAAGACAGGATTTCTGCCAATCTGGGTGTTTGATTCACAACAATTGGAAGATCATAGGATGCAAAAAAGCATGGTGAGATTAAGTCAAACCACAAGAAAATGTACGGTTATAATGCTATTAGGCTACTATCTCTTAGTCTTGTGCTTGATGAATAGGAATATGAAAAGGAAGAGAAGTGGAAATCAGAATTCCTACGGTTTTTCTTTCAATGAGACACTAAAGGAACAAATCCTACAGTTTTCCTTTGCTCCATTCCTTTGCACCAAATTCATGAAAAGTAGTACCATAGGAAACTTTCCAATTCCGATGTTTTTCATTCACTTTTCCTTTCAAGCACTGTCGATTCTAGTAGGCAGGCTTGAGCAAGGAAAATCCTACACTAAAAAATGTTTTTGTGCTACTTCTATTACTTTGGACCCAGGCCACTGCCATACTAGATCAACTCCCAGGCCCATCGACAAATGGACAGCTCAAACGCACAGAGATAAATAATGATGGCGTTCAAGAGAGTCCATCACGGATAGCTAAGTTTCCTGGTACCTCACTGCTTGTCATATAGTAGGATAAAATAATCGTATTTCCCGTTACTACAAGTGCTCAGTGGACAATATATATAACATGTAGAGTAAAAAAGAGATGCAACAAGTGTACAACCTCTTTGGCGTAGCCATGTCGATCTCAGCGTGATTGGGTTGGCCGGTGAGGATGCTCTGGCTGACTTGGCTGTCGGAGGAGGGGAAGAAGATCTTACGCATCTGGAGATCGAGCCCAAGGTACTACTCCGCTGTGATGGAGGGTTTCGTCGTTGGAGCAGCTCCGGTGAGTTGTACGACGCCGAGGCTGAAGCAGGACAAGAGAGACAATGAACAACATTAACCTGAGTGGAATTCTAATAGCATCTCCAATACATGATGTAAAATACATAAACACAAAGTGCTAGATGTAAAATATATCAGCCGCTCATCTCTGAACTTAACTGTCGAAACTGAATTTAACTGTCGAAACTGAACTTAACTGTCGAAACTGAACTTAACTGTCGAAACTGAATTTTGCTGTCGAAACTGAACTTAACTGTCGAAACTGAATTTTGCTGTCGAAACTGAACGCACTAGCAAGGTGAGGCTACACGTCGGTCTACTGACTTTTTCATCTCTGGTCAGTCGATTTTGCAGCCGTTGGATATGAAATCAAGGGCCTGCGGTTCATCTTCAACCTCCACCCCCTGAGCCGGCCAAACAGCAGCCTTCCGCCGCCCGCGGCCGGCGGTGCGCCGCCCCGCCGGCCCCGAAAACACTCCCCACCTCCGGTCCGCCGCCGCCCCAGCCATCCCTCTAGCCCCCCCCCTGGCCGAGCTTTTTCTCCAGCGATCCCCACGCCACCACCCCGCCAACGCCCCGCCACCGCCGGCGACCACCGCCCCCATCCTGAACCCTAAGATAGATAGTGGGGTACCTCTCCGGCGAGCCCCCTCCCCGTGTGGCTGGTTCTTCCTTCACCCCGGCAGCATCGGAGTGAAGTGTAGCTAAATCGGAGCAGCATCGCAAACAAGAGCAAGAGCGAGAGCAGCAGCGCGAGCAAGAGCAATAGCAAGAGCAGACCAGGCAGGGGAGAAAGAGCAAGAGGAGAGCAGCAGCGCGAGCGAGAGCTAAAGCAACAGCAGGTCCTACTGATGTGAACGTCGCCGCCGAGGGAGCGACTCCGTGGAGGAAGTGGCCGGCGATGCCGCCGTGGGTGGAGCCGTGCCATGTTGGCTCGGGAGCAAGCGCCAGCAGCACCGTGAGATCGAATCAAGAAGAAAATGTGGCGATTAGTGTACAACCTCTTGGTGACGCCAATTAGGCCGCAGCTTCATCCAAGGAAACGGTGATGATGATGCTCTTCCGGTGGTGCAGGTGAAGACGGCGGTGTGGGAAAGGAGGTGGCACGAAAGATGCGGGGAACATCGGGGCAGCTCCTTGGAGGTGGAGGACGGTGTAGCTGAACCGGTAGGACGATGAGATCGATGACGGATCCTCATCTGGTACGGTGGATGAGGGACGTCGAGGTGTTGCTGTGGACGACATCGTCGGGGAAGAGGCTCCGGCTGGGTGGCGGACGAAGCTGGGTGTGGGGTTTCGTCGCAGGTTTTTGCGGCCTCGGTGTACGAATGGGTGGGCGGATGGGATGGCAGTGGGGAACCATGGCTTAGAGACGCGCTTGTCCGAAATATGGGGTAAGTTACGAAAGTACCCCCACCAATTTGAGGCGGTTCTTTCGGTTCAGGGGTACCGCGGGCATTTCGTGTGTCGGGATTTCACAGGAGGTGGGAGTTTTCACGCACGTTGTAATTTCAGAATAGCAAGGCACAGGTTGAGATGGAAGGAGTTGTCAGAGCACAACGAGACAAAGATATATCTTAAATATTTCGGGCTAACAAGGAGCGGGTTGAAGAGGCGGGAGTTTCCCAGCACGATAGACAGAGACGCTAGCTTGAATTTTCGGCATAACAAGGTGCGACTTGAAATTTCGTAAGAACAAGCTTAACATGTACCCAAAAAAGACAATTTTCACCTCAACACGCACAACACACACACAAACACCATTTAGACTAGAGTAAGGTACACGTGCATTGCACACATGAGATTTGGCAACCAAATTATGAATAAATACCACATTATAGCATGCAAGATTTGAGTTCATATATGCATGATGTAGATGTTCGTTTAATTCTTATAGTTCATTTCATTCAAAATCATCTAGTTTTTATAAGAAAGCTAATATACTTTAAGATTCATGGAATTGTGCATGGTAAGACATAAAGTAAAAACAAATAATGGCAAATCATGTAGAAAAACATTTGGGCAATTCTGATACGGAAGATTCTAGAACAAATAAGAAGTGCTTGTGTTTTGATGTTCGTGCATTATGCTTAAGTTCAACCATGGAGTCTTCTAGATTATACATGTGGCGAAATCTGGTGGAATCTAGATGATATCCAACGGCCAGTAGTGCTCAAATTCGCCATCTTTCGACCATCAGATTCGCCTCATCCAACGACCATCTTTCAAAGTTAAAGTTACCCACACACAATATAAAAAATATATAAAATAATATATATATATAGGGGTATAGATATAGATATGTGATGCAAAAGCCGCCCATCATCTCCAATTAGAATAGTGTGTCCATGCACGAATGCGACGTGGCCAAATGATGTCTGCCATCGGTATCTCAAATTCAAATCAGTCTGACCTTGTTCAATGTGTATACATTACAACATGCTCGTTTCCAAACCACACCGTGCAGATCTCCGTTATATTCATGCGTGCATGGGTTTCAAACATCAGGATCTCTTATTCAAATATTTGAACTCAACTTTACATTGATTGTGACCTCACCTATTCAGCTATTCTTTTACACCCACATAGTAGTCTTCTCTTTATAATTGTACCACTAACCTTCTCTCGTGCATGCATGCACACACACTACCAGTCGGCATTATCCATCGCACACATGCAATATTTTTCTTCAGGTCGGTCTCCCATGAAGGCACACACCAACACACATCCCCCTCTCCATCATATCGGGCATTCTTTATCTCTCACGCGTGCATGCGCAACGATCGATGTTCCTCTATGTATGTGTGTATATAGCTAGGTCTTTCATAGTTTTCCACACAAACCGATCAATCGATATATCCAGTGAGGTCTCACCCTCTTTCCCACGTCCACATAGATCAATCTATACCTCTCTATATAGGATTAACATATATAGCTAATACACCCACATTAATTATGTATCCAACGTCCCCCTCTCATCATCCATGCCTTCCGCTTCATCTCTTAGACGCGTGCACAATGGCAAAGATAGGGGGCAATAAGGGCCCTGCCCCCTCCCCCCTAACATCACTATATATCCAGGCTAATATGAATGTGATCATATTACAATTGCTGCTAAAATGGTTCAAGTTCATGAATTGACCCTCCTCGTAAAGGATTAGCAATGCTTGGCCCCTAGCTCATTTATTTTTCATGGCTCTGCCACTGTGCGCATCAACACACGTGTTCGCCCTCTCTCTCAAAATATCGATCTCGCACTTGTGCATTCCTTCATAGTCTCCCTCCACTGGGCCCCTCGCACCATCTTCTATTCCCCCATCGGATTTTGCCACATGTACAATCTAGCAGACTCCATGGTTAAACTTAAGCATAATGCACAAACCTCAAAACAACACTGGTTCTCTTTTGTTCTACAATCTTCTATATCATAACTGCCCAAACTTTTTTCTAGTTGAATTGCCATTATTTATTTTTACTTTATGCTTTACAATGCACAATTCCATGAATCATAAAATAGATTAAGAGCTTCTTTGATTCAAAGGATTCTCAAAGGAATTTTGGAGGATTCTAATCATTAGGAATTTTTCCTATCTTGGTTGTTTGATTCGTAGGACTATAAACCATAGGAATTTTTCCATATGATTCATTTGCACTAGATTTCATAGGAAACATCCCATCCACTCAAACCTCTTTGAAAGAATTATGTGTTTTTTCTATGCACAATCAAACACTCATACAATCCTATAGGATTCAAGACGACATTCCACTATAATCCCATGTTTTTCCTATTCCCGTGTTCTTAGCTTTTTTATAAAAATTAATTGATTTTGAATGAGATGAACTATAAGAATTAAACGAAGGGCTACATCAGGCATATATGACTCAGAGCTTACATGCTATAGTGTGGTATTTATTCATAATTTGGTTGCAAAATCTGATGCGTGCAATGCACGTGTACCTTACTAGTACTTCGAGTATGTGCAAAACACGTAAATTAGAATACCAATGGCACGCTAGACAGTGTCTCTCTTACAGTTCATGAAGCCACGTGGCACATGTGTAGGCGTTGTCGCGACCTCCTTGCATGGATTGATCACAGTGACGTGCTGCTGGTTCCAAAAGAATGTACTCGTCATCCCTGAGCCATACTGGCGGTACATGCATGAAGCGAAGATGTGCACACACTCCATGCACGCACTCATCCCTCGCACGCACACGCGGGTACACGGGCAGACGCAATTTTGTACCAGATCCACCCCATGTGATAATTTGATGCGTGTAAAGTCGTTCACTTCATTGATGGTCAATTAATACAGCGCATGCAAATTGAGTGGACGTGAGGGTGGAAGAAAGACATTATTACTCCACTGCGCGCATGCGAGTAGTTAAATCGTGTGTTGCTAGTAGTACTTCCATTGGTCTCCTTCGTATTTTGTGCCAATTTTTGATAGTAACATATATTTACGCATTCGAGCAGTGTAGTAGTACTTGAAATTTATGTTTCGCTAAACTCATCGGGAGCCGTTTCGGGCCTCGAAACCAAAGCCATCAATTAATCTTTACCTTGTTCCCATCACATTCGAAAGCCTGCTCACACCTACTAGTAGTACGTACCAAACCTGAACATGTTCCCACTATGCAGGTATTAGTACTAGTGCTAGTACTTAGGTTATAAAAAGGGGAACTACCTAACCGAAAATCACTCTACCTTTCCTCCTCATAAGTGCTTCTTCTTCGTCCGTTGTTGCCATGGCCGGTGAGCAGAGCTCTAAGTCGAGAACTACTCGTAATAAGGGAGCGGCAACCAAGTCTGTGGAAAAAAAGAGAGGGCTCGCCGCCACGCAGAGACCTCAAAAGATCTGTCATGGGCAGGCGATGGCTCCCAGGAGCTCCCTAGCCGTGGAGGCGAACATGCCGAGCCGGCAGAGCTGGAGTCATTATCCCTCGACGACATGCCCGATCAGCTCAATAAGCAGAAGGAGTTCATCCAAGGCTTGATGGAGTTGCTGAAGGAGAGCCTCGACGACATGCCCGCTGAGCTCAATCTGAAGGGGGAGTTGACCGCCAGCTTGGTGATGCTGCTGAAGAAGATCATTGCCTTGGAGAAGAAGGCGACCGGCCAAATCCTGCAACTTCGAGAGGACAATGCGAAGCTCTGCCACGAGATCGACCTGTTGAAGGAGAAGAACGCCGGCTGGAAGAAGCCGCATGAGAATAGTAGTTCCTCGATGAAGATGTTGTAGGCCCTCGCCATGGAACAGAAGGAAGAGTTGGCGTAGCTCCGCATCGAGCACCCGACTGCTGTCAAGGTATGTAATATGGCCGTGGAATAGATGATGAAGGCTTGCGTCGAGAAATGCCGCATCATGGACACAATGATGAAGATTTGCGGAGGAGACGCGCAAGAAGTTGGAGGCTGTGGAGGCAATGAAGAAGCAGTTACGACTCCACGGCGAATTAGATCATTTGGGGTGATAATCTTCCTTCTTCTTTTGCTCCTGTGTTTCATCTTTTGCTTCAGGTGTTTCGCCGCACGTGTCACGTTTTCTGCGAGGCATGAATAGAACAATGTTTTTTTGGGGGAATGAATATAACAATGCTAACAATGAGATGACTAGCAAATTAGATCATTTTTATCGCCATATGGCACTAGGCTGCCATGTTTCATGCTCCTCCGTCGCAGTACTACTCCAGTGGAAAACTTGAGTATACCGCACGGTTCTTTGCTCCTCCTCGATCAGGTCATCCACGCATTTATACGAGCAGTCAAATGACAAGGCCCCGCCTTCCAGCAGTAATGAGCCGTCAAATCACAAAGGCCGTCGCCTCTCATGGAACCGACCAAGCTAGACTGCCCCGCCCTCTAGCCTTTTAAAAAATGTATGCTTTTGTACAACAGTACTATCGATGGATTGCGCCATGGAGCAAAACTTGAAAATAAAAAAGGTGGTACATATAGAGAGTGCTCGTCACCAAATTATGCATATAGTACTATTAAAAAGGCTAGTCACAATAATGGTGTCCAGCACAACCCACCCCTCAAAACTAAGCACCCTGAAGTTCTTTGACAAAACTAAACTGCTGGCTATATGATGTTGGCCATGTATATTGTACGTATATAATGTGAAGAAACGAGTGGTAGTACTATACCAACTAAAAGATGAAATGTAAGAAATACTAGTATGTACGTACTGAAGAGTTAAAGTAACGAGAAGAAACATAACATAGTTCTGCTGGGGGCTCAGCACAACACACCCCTCAAATTAAATTAAGCACACCTGAAATTAAACTTTGCAACTATTCCGGTAGACACTGCATTAGAACCACCATGAGCAACGGCACTGCCACCTTACTCGGAGTCCTTGTCCACGTCCTCGACTTCGTCCTTGTCCCTCTTCCTCTTGGCCGATAGTTCTTTGCTTGAACCGCACACTTGGCTGTTGCTCTTCATCCAACCCTTGTAGATATTGAAGCAAAGGTAGCCATCCATTGCAGTGTAGTGGATGTGGTCTATATCTAGTACATTCCGCTACCATGCATGAGGATGAAACATGTATGGAGGTTTCTCCAGTTTACCGTACGAAGGATGAACCATGGCTCCTGCCAGGGTCAGCATTGAAGGCTGACGAGCGGACACCAGCCGATTCTTCTGGAGGTCGAAGGTGTTTCCTACAACGAGGCCTATCCGATGCAGGACTTCTTTGTCATTACCAAAGTCTACAGTATTGAATTTGACTAGGTTGCTCTCGAGGAAGTCCTTAAAATCCTGGCACTCAACGTCGGCATGGCATATGTGGTAGACCAAGCATAAGTCATGCACGCAAACCTGCATCACGGCGGGCTTCTTCCTCTCTTCGTCCTTTAGATCCTTCTCTCGTCCCAGGACTGTGGTGTACTCAACATCTAGCCCAGCGACCCACTCATCATCTGAGTCTTCGAGCATGCGTCCGAAGCGAGAAAGGCATCCTTTCACCGTCACGGAAGAACGGGTGTAGATGACGTCGGACTCATCGCCGGTGATGGTTCTAACCTTGTACTCACCGTCGATCGTGGAGATTTGGGATGCCATGGATTTGGGAGGAGGGTTAGGATTAGTGGAACTGCCATAATGTGAATGGACGGGATGACTAGGAGCGAACCGCCGTAGTATTGAAGGACGTGCGGGGACGAGTAGGAGCGAACTGCCAGCGTGCGAACGGCAGGGTAGTGGCTTTCCATTCTCCCATGATACGGGCTTCCGAGAGCCCTTGGATCTGAGATCGAACGGTTGCATGGCGTGATTCTAGACCTATGGGTGAATATCCTACCCTGGAGGGTTATTCTACAAATTTTCAGCAACTTAGCATGCGATCGTTTGATCTCAGATCTAAGGGCTGCCAGCAGCCCGTATCATGGTCGCGCCTACCACGACCGTCGCGTCGCTCACACGGTCGCGCCCTTGGAGATTTAACACAGTGCGTTAGGCTATCTGATGTTGGCATGTCATACATAGTCATCACATAGTCACTCATACTACAACAAGGTTGGCTATAAGTGTATTTTGTTTACTCCTCTCTATCTCTTTCTTTGTACTCAAGGAAGAAACGGTGCTAAGCGCGTGTATTTATTGCATTTGCCAAGGAGTGACCTCTTCCAATGAAATGGTGTTGCTAAGAGGGTGCTTGGATCCAAGGGACTTATTTTAGTCTGACTAAAAATAGTCTCTTTACGAGGCTAAAGTTTCAAGCACCCCTGACTAAAGAGGGGCTAAAACTAGTCTTGAGACTAAAATTTTTTAGTCAGGGGTACCCCTACTAAAATGTGGATTAGTCCTCTCTCTACTCATTTAACTCCTCTCCTTGGGTGAGGCTAGCATGTTTTAGTCCCACTACTTTTAGTCATGGGATTAAAACGTATCCAAGCACCCTCTAAGTTTGCTTCATTTATTAGCTATAGACTCAAAATTGTCTTTTCACCTAGCTACACGCGCTTAGCACCGTTTCTTCCTTGGGTCACCAAACTAGTCTCTTTCTTCTTGATTAACTTGCCACATCAGACTTTATGCTTATGTGTCAAGCTTAAGCACCTGTAGGAGCAAGTAAAAGTAAGTACAATAGTGCGCTTTACATGGCATTTTTGCATATGTGGAGGAAAGAGAGGCAAGGAAAAAGTGTAGAAGTGGGCTCTCATGCAAGAGCCAGCCTCTACTACATGGTGGAGCATTGGGAGAGGCACCTGTATGGAGGTGGTCAGGAATCTGGGAGACTCATGCCGGTCGTAGCACCGCAGTTAAAATGATAATGGCAAGTCAAATCATGGGGCCCCACCTGTCCAGCAGTAACTCGCTGTCAAATCACACATCCCTACGTTTGCAGCAGCCTATTCCCTCGTCTTCTCGCGTCTCTGTCGAACCGACTAGGCGAACTGCCCCGCCGCCTACCGCGCAGGGAAAGCCCCGCCCTTGATTTTTAAATAGTATACAGTATACTAATTTTGTATCCATGGATTGCGCTCGCGCCATGGAGCAAAGAGTCTAGAAAACAGAGGAGAGACGGTGGTCTTGTAATAGAGAAGAGGGAGACGCGAGAGGGTGCTTTTGGAATGGAGATGATGGAGAGGAGAGGAGGTGGTTTTGCAATGGAGAAGAGGGAGAGGAGCGTGCGGCAGTGATTTAGGATTGGACGAGAGGCCCGGCGCGCTCTTACTGGATCAAAATCAAAATCAATTTGGTGACATGCATTCACATTTTGCTTGTTAAATACAGTACGTGGTCAAACTTTGACCCAAAATACACGAAACAACAAAAAAAATACTTCCAAGACCAGCGCCGCTCTTCCGCTCTTCTCCTCTTAAACCACCGCCGCTCCTCTCCTGTTCCAATCTAAATGCAGCGCCGCTCCTCTCCTCTTCCATTTCAAAACCACTGCCCCTCCTCTCTTGTTCCAGTCCAAAACCAGCATCGCTCCTCTCCCGTACTAATCCAAAACCAGCGCTGCTCCTCTCCTCTTCCATTCAAAAACCACCGCCAGCGAGTGAAGGTGCTGTGGAGAAGTAGATCAATAGAAGAGTACAACCGATACGTGAGGATCGCAGACGGCGACCCTGTGAAGCTAGCTAGGATGTTGGCGATACAGTCTTGGTTTGACAACAAGGACCAACTAGCGGCGACGGCGACATCCATGGCCAAATATCTGCAACAGAGCGAAAAGGCGGCGATACTCCCGGAGGGAGTCGCGCCGGAGTACATAGAGCCGCTCTGGGCCATGGAGCAAATAGATTCACCGAATCTGATCGTGAGGGAGCGGTGGTGGGAGTATCGATCCCAGATGGAGCATCCATTTGAGATTTAAGGATCGAGCATCTATAGGGTGCCGTTTGTGAGGGTGTCCTGCCAGAGCGAGCCGGTGGAGTCTTCGTCGACCGAACCCAACTACAAGAGGAGAAAAACAGTTGGCCCGATGACGCTTCCCCGCCATCGTCTCCCTCGCCGTTCACATCATCTCACGGGGCAGCAGTCTGTCGCCGAGGAATAGGAGGGGGCTGCCCCCCAGCCCAAAAGTCGGGCAGGTTGTGAATTGTCAGGAGGAGCTTAGGGTTGTCAGTATTTGCAGGTTGTGAATTGTGTTGTGTATTTTGAGAGTATTTCAGATATGAATGCCTTTTGAATTTCAAATTTGCAGTATTCAGCATATGAAGTATTTTATGTATTCTAGATATCTATTTTTAGCACTTAAAAATGTAGTTTCATAGGAGTATAAAAGTGCAGACAATGTGATTCTCAGAGAAGAAATTGCAAGTTTCAGTTTCAGATAACAAACTACAAGTTCAGTTTCAGATAAGAAACTGCAACTTTCAGAGGCAGAGCATTTATATTAACACGGCCTTTTCAAACAGGGTTAACATCATGTTGGAAGTTTTATTCATGGTCGAAAATGGAACTACCAGCCAGTTAACATCATGCTGATCAACATTCATGCATAGCACATCCTCATATGATGCATAGTCAAAATGCCCACACAATGTCGAGTGTGCGAAACACAGAGAAAACGAGGGACGAAGTTTTGGCAAGCGTTGGACATGGTTTTGGGCTGCCCCGTCTGGGCTTTCATTTTTAACATGCGCAACCCACGTCCTTGGATGGGAGGTCCATAGGCCTGTTTGTATTTTCTTAGGGCCATCATGTACCGACCGGCCTATGGACCTCCCATCCGAGGTTTTATTTTTGGCAGCCCAATTTATGTATTTTTTGAAGAAAACGCAAAGGTCTGTTCTATTTTTATATAAGAATAGGAACGCCGGGTCCAACTTATGTTTCCCTTCTAACTATATTGTATATATTTAAATTATTTTATATGTTGACTGTTTAGTTCACATAATTGGCAAATAGATGACCGCTCTCGCGATCCCCTTCGCCCCCGCCACCACCTCCACCCTCGCCGCCGCCATAGATCTCGCCGCCACCCCCCGCCTCCTGACTCCGGGCGCGCCTGCCCCCCTCAGCAAGTCCGCTCGCGCGCCCATTGGAGTCGCCGACCATATCCACGGGGGAATGGCTGGAAGACAGGCAGATGTACAAGATGCATCTCCCACATGTCTACAAAGCCTTCCCGCGGATGCTCCAGCCGCTCGACTCCGTCGCGCCGGCGATGCTGCGGGGGACTTGAGGGAGGAGATGGAGGGAGCGGGCGATGCGGATCCACGACGACGCTCGCTCCTGGACCCAGTGCACGCGCGAATGGAGGGAAGCAGAGGAGGAAGCTGCGAGGGAGGAAGCCAAGGAGGGACCAAATCCGTTCTCTCACTCGCGCAGGTATGCTCGCATGTGCAAGGATCATGTGGATTGGGAGCTGCTGAATCTAGCTCTTCGGATCTACTTCGAAGGAGATTTCTCGAAGATGCATAGGATGCCCCACCCAAGGGAGCCGCTGATTGCATTCATTCGATAAGCGAAAGGAGAAGTGAATTCAGGAGATCCACGCCGTTCTGCGAGATGGGAATGCTTGACTAGACTCATGCCCGCCAGCACGCCACCGGAGCCAGAGCAGGTGGATCCCCTACCTTACCTCTCCCCCAAACCTGGAGAAGATTGAAATTAGGCTTGCAATCTGCTTCAATTGAGCTGTCTGGTGGTTATTTCTGCTTCCCGGGAGACGACATCTGGCTGGAGGATGAGAAGGAACCAGGAACTCCGATGAATTTCCCCTATCACAATGGGGGGAGCGCTAGTTGGGCACAGGTGCGGCCCACCTCCGCTCCAAATGGGGCACAATCTGGGCAGGCTCCTGTAGTTGCCCAAGATCAATCTACTGGTGGTTCTGACTCTCAGATCAGTGGGAAATCTCAAGGCAAGAATCAGCAAAAGAAGAGACAGGACATCCAGAAAACTGCTCCTGCCCCTGCTTCGGGCCTTATGGCATACTCTGAGGTGATCTGCTACAACTGTGCGGAACCACGGCATCATTTGGATAAATGTGTCAAGCCCAAGAGTTGTTTTATCTGCAAAATGGTTACCCATAAAGTTGAGAATTGCCCTGTCAGAAGGAAAACCCACAGTTCTGCTAGATATGTTGGAAGTGCTGCTCCAGGATTATGTCCACCATTGACATAATGTTCTGTGACACAGAATTAGATAGTTTTTCCCCTTTCTAGTTGTAGAGCTCTGCCCAGATGTGGTAGTGACCACACTCCTTTGCTCTGGGACTCTGGTCTTAACCAAACTCCAAAAAGCAACAGTTCTAAAATTTAAAAGTGGTGGTTGCTTAGAGAAGATTTTACTGAGCTAGTCAGGAAAATCTGGAATGAGCCTATTGGGAGCAGCTGCCCCCTAGAAAATTGGCAAATCAAAATCAGGAGATTTAGAAGAACTACCAAAGGGTAGAACTCCAATGAGGAAACTAATCTTAGAACATACAAAAGGCTTCTCCTCCTTAAGTTTCATTCTCTAGATATTAAGGCAGAAACCACTGACCTCTCTGAGGCTGAGACTTATAGATTAAACTTTGTCCATGGAGAGCTCAAGAAAATTTGGCTTCAAGAAGAAATCAAAGCCAAACAAATGTCTAGAGATAGGAACATTAAGGAGGGTGATAGAAATACTGCTTACTTCCATGCAGTAGCTAACCAGAGGAGGAGGAAAACCCTCATTCACTCCCTTGATGGCCCTAATGACCCTATTACTGAGGTGGATGAGATGCTGAAAGTGGCTAGTGACTTCTACAAAGACCTGTTTAAGAAAGAAAACCCTTCTGGGTTCTCTCTACAAAACAATTTTTTCTCTGCTTTTGAAAAATTCTCTCCTACTGAAAATGAGCTCCTAGAAGCCCCTTTTTTAGAGAAGGAGGTGAAGGAAGCCATTTTTAGCTCTTATCCTGATGGGGCTCCTAGTCCTGATGGGATTCCCTTCTTGTTTTACGAGCATTTTTGGGACTTGGTGAAAAATGATCTCTTAGATCTTTTCCAAGCCTTTCATAGAGGAGAGTTGGATCCAGCAACTTACTCATGGAGGGTCTGTTGGGGTCAAGTTAAATAACTGTGAAAGTGATTTTTTCCTTGCTGGTAAAGGCCTTAGGCAAGGTGACCCCATATCCCCGCTTTTGTTTAATTTAGTAGTCGACGTTCTTACTAAAATGCTAAGCAAAACTGCTGATCATAGTCTGATTGCAGGGCTCTGTCCTGAGGTCTGCCCTGGTGGCATCATGTGCCTTCAATATGCAGATGATACCATCCTTTTCTTAGACAATGACTCCACACATGCTAGCAATCGGAAAATTGTTCTAACCTGGTTTGAACAAGTCTCAGGTATGAGAATCAACTACTCTAAAAGTGAACTCATCCCTATCAACATGGATGATTAGGAGTTAGCTGACTTCCTCTCTATTCTAGTCTGTAATAAAGGTAACTTCCCCATTAAGTACCTAGGTATCCCTCTCCACTATGATAAACTAAGGAGAGAGGATATCCAACCCCTTCTGGATAAAATCATTAAAAGGATTGCTGGGTGGAGGGGCAAACTTCTCTCTTACAGAGGTAGATTGATCCTCATACAAGCTTGTTTGGCTAGCATTCCAGTGTATCTCCTCTCCTTCTTCAAGTTCCCTAAATGGGCAGTGAACCTCATCAATTGTCAGATGTCTCATTGCTTGTGGAATGATTTTGAGGGAAATAGGAAGCTACACCTTGCTAATTGGGCCCTAGTCTCTATGAAAAAAGATTTTGAAGGCCTAGGCATACCTAACCTCCAAGAAATTAACATCTATCTTCTAGGGTCTTGGATTAAAAGATTCTATGAGGAAGACCTGAAACCATGGAAGCTTCTTATTGCCCATAAATACCTAGGAAATAAACCTAATATTTTTGTCCCTTCCTCCCACCCTAAGACCTCTAGATTCTGGAAAGGATTAAAATCTATTACGCATGCTATGAAATTTGGCTTCAGATGGAACATAGGGGATGGGAGCAAAACCAGGTTCTGGGAAGATACTTGGTTTGGCACATCCCCCCTAGCAGTCCAATTTTGGCCTATTTACTCTGTCCGCAATGAACTTAACAAAAGTGTCAATGAAGTTTGGGACGATCAATGCCTAAAACTCTCTTTTAGAAGGAACTTTAGTGATAGTCTCATGGAACAATGATTCTAGTTGGAGGAAATTGCCAAAAGCATTACCTTTACTGCCGAGCCGAATGCCCTGATTTGGCAGCTGGACAATAAGGGGAAGTATTCCTCCAGCTCCCTCTATCATGTTATCAACTTTAGAGGTGTTCAACCCGTGTTTATCCCTACTGTCTGGAAATTGAGAGTTCCCCCTAAAATTCATGTATTTCTTTGGCTTCTCTCCAAAAACAAATTGATGACTAGGGATAACCTTAGGAAGAGACACATCATCAAACCCCTTGATTGTGTTTACTGCTTGGAACAAGATTCTTGTTCTCACCTATTTTTTGAATGCATAGTTGCTAAACATCTCTAGGCCCACATTGAGGAATATTGCTCTAGTCAGATTGGCTCATCCTTCGAATCTGTCGCCAGATTCTGGATTGCTACCCAAAAGTGCTCAGTTTTAAACACTGTTAGCTCAGCTGTCCTTTGGTGCCTCTGGAAATACAGAAATGCTATGATTTTCAGTAACACTTCCTAGATTTCCATTCCGCAGGTCTTAAGGTTGATCAGGAACATGGTGAGGAACTGGGCGATTCTCTCCTCCGGATCGGACAAGGACAAGTTGATGAGCTTCGTGGAAACCCTAACAAGATCCCTCCAGAAACCGTTGGCGATCACTTGTGGCTGAACAAGGCTCGACCTGCTATGGGGCTAGACCCGTGGGCTCGTCTCAAGATCTCTGATGAAGATGATGGGCACCTAGCGCCGAAAAAGAGGGACATCCACCATGCTACACCTTCTAACCCGGTGTCTCCGCTTGCTTACTGGTCGCCGCAGGCTGACACGGCCCCTCGGCTGAAGACCATGAAGGCTTTGCTGGACCCTCCTTGTGTCATTTGAGTGCTCTATCCGCTCTGCCTTTGGCACCGCTCGGGTGATTTGTGTTATTCAGAGAACTTGTTCATCCACCCCCTAGTTTGTAGCTTTTCTACCTTTGCTTTCGAACTGCTCTTTGAGCTGCTATATCAGAATATGTTGTGGTTTCGTTCTCAGCAATGGAACCGGGGAGATGCTCCCTGTTTTTCTAAAAAAATATTTTATATGTTATCATAAAAAGCTTGGTAAGACTGTAAATTTAAGGACGAATGTAATAATATGACTTATTATTTAAATATATTTATAACAAAATGCTCAGCCCCTTTTTATTTTTTGATAACATTGCTGGCCCAACCCAACATTATAATTAGAATCAGCCTAGCAAAATCGTGTATTTCAAGAAAGTGCAAATGGGATGTAATTATTTAGGAAATAAAATAAACGGGCTGCATGGACGCTACATTATTTGTTCACCCAGCCCAGCTAATGGCTGCAATTCAAAAAAAGATCAAATTGACTGTAAATTCTACCACGCAAAAAAGACTGTAAATTCTGAAAAAATGGGTTGAATACGTGCCACATTTTTGGAGGCTGAAATGTGGGCCAATAGGTCGAAGCCAATGCAAGTCGTTGTTAATTTAGTCAACAAATGATTCTAACATGTTAGTCATTGGATTTACATCCAACGACCGGCATCCATCTTCAATCTCTCGTCTTCTTCCTCCAGCGTTGCCGGGACCACCTCCTGCCTCCTGCTGCTAGCAGCTCTGATTAGCATGCTTCGCTATGAAGCGCTACTCCACCGTTGTCCAGGCCATCCCTCCACCCCTCCACACCTCCTGTTCTTCTCCACCGACTACCGAACCACACCGCACTAGAACCAGTTAACCCTCGTACACCTCTCTGTCTGCGACTCTACTCCCGTGTCTTCCCATCTCCGGCTCGTTGCTTTCCGGGGCCTCGCCGTCGTCCACCACCTTGGATGCGCTCGGCGTGGCGTGGTCAATGTGGTCAACGAACGACACCATCGGAAGTAGACTGTGCGTGGAGAGGCTGACAGCTGGGTCCACGGCCGCACAAAAGGAAATGCCTCCTTATTACGCGCAAAATAATGATTCCTCCACCTGACATGTGGGACCCACCGGAAGGGCCTCTGTATTTCGCGAAATAAAGTGCCCCCCGCTAACATGTCGGACCCACCAGCTATCTTCGCATGAAAGGAAGTGCCTCCTTATTACGCACAAAAAAAATATTGCCCCTGCCAGCTGGAACCCAGCATAGTGGGAGGGTGACTTGTGGGCCTACCAAGTTGACGGGGACGGAGGGCTTTGTCAACTTAGTTAATATGAACTATTCTAGCTCCTGTTACCGTATGATATTCATCCAACGGCCGTAGTGCTTCTTCAACCTCTGGTCTTCTTGCTCCAGCCGCCCAAACCAGTGTCGGTCGTGCCGCGTGCTCCTGCTTCCCGTGGCCGGCTGTGATGCCGCGGAGGCCTCACCGCCCCCTACTACTCCCATGCTGGCCTGGCCATCCCTCTACTCACCCACACCCCCTATTATTCTGCGGTGACAGCAGTCTCACACCGCAACCGAACAAGTGAACCCTCATACTCCTCTTCGCGTGGGCATCCACTACTGCGTCTTCCCCGGCTCCGAGTCATCCCCTTCCTAGTCCTCGCCGTCGTCCACCGCCCTGGTGCTCTCGGCGCGGCGTGGTCAACGTGGTCAACTACTGACTTCCATCAGAAGAGTATTGTACGTGGAGAGGCTGACAGCTGGGTCCACGGCACCCGCAAGGAAGTGCCTCCTTATTACGCGGAAAATAATTATTCCTCCACTTGACAACAGGGGCCCACCGGACGGGCCACCAGTATTTTGTGAAAAAATCGTTTCCCCTGACTACTGGGACTCACCGGACGGGCCACCGTATTTCGCGAAAAAACGTTCCCCCGCTGTCAGCTCGGACCCACCGAAAGTGCCTCCTTATTACGCACAAAAAATGAATACTCCCCTGGCTAGCTGGGACCCACCTTGCTGGGAGACTGACTTATGGGCCTACTAAGTTGATGGGGACGAAGGGCTTTGTCAACTTAGTCAATATGAACGATTCTAGCTCCAGTGACCGTACAATGGCCATCCAACGGCCGTAGTGCTTATTCAACCTCTGGTCTTCTTGCTCCAGCCGCCCAAAGCAGCGTCGGTTGTGCCGCATGCTCCTGCCTCCCGTGGCCGGCTGTGCTGCCGCAGAGGCCTCACCGCCCCTACTAGTCCCACCGCTGGCCAGGCCCTGCGCCGACGGCAGCCTCACACCGCAGCCGAACTAGTGAAACCTCGTAGTCCTCTCCGTGGGGGCTTCCGCTGCCGCATCGTCCCCTTCCTAGGCCTCGCCGTCGTCCACCGCCATGGTGCTCTCCGCACGACGTGGTCAACATGGTCAAGGAACGACTTCCATCGGAAGAGTATTGTACGTGGAGAGGCTGACAGCTGGGTCCATGGCCACAACCCAGTTTTTTTGTGATTTGCCAAGTAAGTCGCTTTGTCAGGCCTGTTGGGCTGCAAATCTTCCAAGACGAGGAGAGCTTTCATTCGGCTGGCCGAGAAAATGGCCCATCAGTAATGAGAAATGCGTTGTACATTTTTAAAACACATCAAACTGGCAATTAGTTTCAAATATCTTTTTTTTCATTTCAAGATTTTAAATTACATTAATTTTTATGCGTGGAGAATTTGTTGGATTTTATATTGATATACATTTATTTTTAAAATCAGTTTGAATGTGAGTCGAAATTTCGGGATAAAAAACAGTTCGGACCGCACCGAAATATGCAAAATTTCATATAATTTTTTAACCATTGCCACAATATGGGCTGTAATGCTAACAAAAAGAATATGGGCTCCAAAAAAACCTTAAGAATTAGCAAATGGGCTGTAAATTATTATAAATAATGGCAGATGTGTTGTATATTGTTTTCCACAGATTTGAGGATTTCCTAAAAAAAAGGTTCACGCACAAGCACTGACTGTTGGATGTCCATCCAATGGCCGTCATGCTTCGTCAATCTCTGCTCTTCCTGCTCCAGCTGCTCAAACAAGCGCCAGCGGGACTGCCTGCTCCCTCCTCCTCGCGGCCGGCTGTGCTGCCGCGCAGGCCTCACCGCCCGACCGTACTCCCATCGCTGGCCTAGCCATCCCTCTACTCACCCACACCTGATGTCATTCTCCGGCAACGGCAGACGAACCAATAAACCCTCGTACAGTCGTACTCCCCTCCACGTGGGAGACAACTGCCGAGTCTTCCCTGCCTCCGTGTCATCCCCTTCCTAGGCCTCGCCGTCGTCCACCGCCCTGGTGCTCTCGGCGCGGCGTGGTCAACATGGTCAAGGAACGACTTCCATCGGACGTGGACTGTACGTGGAGAGGCTGACAGCTGGGTCCACGGCCGCAGCAAGGAAGTGCCTCCTTATTACGCGGAATTTAATGATTCCTCCACCTGACAGCTGGGACCCACCAGACGGGCCACTATATTTCGCAAAAAAAAAACGTTTCCCCTTGACTGTTGGACCCACCAGCTACATCTTCGCACGCAAGGAAGTGCGTCCGGGCAAAAAAAATGATTCGCCCCCTGACTGCTGGGACCCACCAACTACATCTTCGCATGCAAGGAAGTGCCTGACAGTCGGGACCCACCTGGTCGAAGCGTACATAGCGTTGTCATTCTGGTCGCGAATGTGTACATACATACTAGTCGATGTAGAGGCATGCACGTGTCGTAGTAGAGGCACACACATGTCGTAGTAGAGGCGCGCATGTAGCATGTACACGTACGTATAGCGGCCAGGGTGCAAGAAAGAAAATACAGCCACGTATGTGTACATACGGGCGGGGTCTCGAACGCCTACTCGCGCATACGTACGGCTAGGGCTCGTGTACATGGCTGGGTCGGAACCGAGAAACAACGTCGTCGTCGTGTTCATGGGGAGGCAACGGAACGCGTCGTGTTCATGGGGAGGCAACAGAATGCGTCGTGTTCATCGGGAGGGCTTGGACGGAACATGCGATGGAAACGAGGCCTGGCATATCGTAGAACGGAGTAAACGGCCTTGTGTTCGACCGGCCACATTCGAAACGGGATCCTGTTCATCGGGAGGGGTCTGGCGTACTGCAAAACAGAGGAAACGGACCTCCTATGGTCGAAACGGGGGTCCTATTGATTGGGAGGGGTGTGGCGTACCGCAAAACGGACGAAACAGACTTGTGTTGGAGCGCTACGGTCGAAACGGGGGTCCTGTTCATCGGGAGGGGTGTGGCGTACCACAAAACGGGACTCCACGGGATACTGTTCATCTCCATCGTCGACCCCCTCCAACCTCCACGAGCTACTGTTCATCCACCGTCGACGTCCTCCAGCCTCCACCTGCGACTGTTCATCCATGGGCTCCTGTTCATCCAGCCTCCACCGCGCGCTACTCCACCGGCTACTGTTCAACCAGCCCTCTCCACGGGCTCCTGTTCAACCACCCCTCCACGGGCTACTGTTCATCCTGACCTCCACCATCTACTGTTCATCCAGCCCTCCACAGGGTTGCCCTGTTCATCCAGCCCTCCACGAGGTCCTGTTCATCCAGCCCCAACCGGCTCGATCGATCGGGGTCCTGTTCATCCAGAGGCAACACCACGGGGTCCTGTTCATCCACCCCCATCGGGAACTGTTCATCCCCCCCTCGCAACGCTCACTGTTCATCCAGAGGCAGCATCGATCGGCTTCAGTTAGCAGCAGTAGTGAAGGAATCGCTCGATCGGGTTCAGTTAACAGCCATCGATCGATCGCTCGGGTTCAGTAACGCGTAGCCTGCAGTGCAATCGCGCGGGTTCAGTTAGAGCCCAACGCCTCGCTCGGGTTCAGTTAGAGCCAATACCTCGCACACACGCGCGTACGTGTACGAGAGAAACGCGCATCGCTCGGCCCCTGACCTCCCACCATAACCGGGAACTCCCCGAAATTTTCCTCCCCCTTGCTTCTACCACGGTTTTTTTCGTCATGGACGGCCCAAAGAATGTCATGCAGCTACGTCTCCGGCCCGTCCAGGACGAAAAGCCCATTTTCTGTCATGATTTTTTGTCATAGAAGCAGGAGCCCACCACATCTATGAGGATACCGGGTTTTGTCACAATTATCGTCATAGAAGTGTCATATGTCTGACAAAAAAAATTTCGTTTGGCCCAAAATGTCACGGATGTGTCTTTTTTTGTAGTGCTCCAAGTTGTCAGATTTTCTAAGGACCAAGCCTCCCAGTTTCAGTCAGGTTATTGACCCCTTGGATGCAGACGATTGGTTGCGAACCATTGAGAGGAAACTTGAGATTGCTCGTACTGAAGAAGATGATAAAGTTCCATTTGCAACTCATTATCTTGAAGGCGCTGCTGCCATATGGTGGGAAAATATAAAATCCATGTGGCCTGCTGATGAAGAAATCACCTGGTCAAAATTCAAGGATCACTTCCAGAAATATCATATCCCTACTGGAATTATGAAGACTAAGCAGCGTGAATTTCTCATGCTCCTCCAAGGAAATCAGTCTGTGGGTGAATACTTGCAAAAATTCAATCATCTGTCACGTTACTCCCTTCATGACGTGGCCACTGAAGAAAGAAAGATTGACAGATTTCTTGGTGGATCAAACCCGCAACTCCAGTGTACTCTCAATATGTTTGATTTCCCACATTTCCAAACTCTGGTGAACAAGGCTTTCATTGCTGAAAGGGAGCACAAGCTTGTATCGGATAATAGGCCTGCTAACAACGACCACAAGTGCAAGTTTGAGCCAGAGAAGGATGGGCAACCCGTGCAAAATGCTCGTACCTGGCAGCAGACTCAGGTGGAATACAAGCCCAATTGGCAACAGAATGTTAACAAGACCACCACTCAAGTCAAGAATGTCGTGACCAACCCAGTGCACGAGGAGCGCCATCGCAACAATTCTTGCTTCAGTTGTGGGCAAACCGGACATTATGCCAGATAGTGTCCCAAGAACAACAAGGCGAATGCTCTATTCAGGCCACAAGTCAACTTTATGGAATCATGCCTGACCCAGCAAAACATCACTGGGCACGTTCATCACCATTCCGCCCATGAAGCCCAAGATAACCCCAAAGTCGTCATTGGTATGTTTTCTATTAATAACATACCCGCAGTAATTTTATTTGACTCTGGGGCTTCCCACTCTTTTATTTCTCGAAGTTTTGTTGCCCAAAACAAATTCCCATGTTTTCTTTTGGGCAAGAATGTGCTGGTACAAACCCCGGGATCCTTAATCAAGAGCAATTTGGTCTGCCGTAATCTGGAAATCAATATCAACGGAGTCTGCTTTTCAATGTCTTTGGTAATTATTGAGTCTACTAAGCTGGATGTTATCTTGGGTATGAATTGGCTGACTCAATATCAAGTATGCATAAATTGTGCGACCCGAGAAGTCACTTTGACCAGTCAAAAGGGGTAGACTACCAAATTCTATGCTCGCAGAAGCATACCCAAGAAAGAAATGGCCTTCACCGTTGTGGTTGAATTGGAATTAATTCGTGTGGTCACTGAGTTCCCTGATGTATTTCTAGAAGAGCTGCCAGGCATGCCACCAGATCGAGAGCTTGACTTTGCAATAGATCTTGTGCTCGGAACCACACTGTTATACAAGAAGTATTTCCGGATGCCCTCGTCAGAATTAGTGGAGCTAAAGAAACAGCTTGAGGAAATGCTCCAGAAAGGATATATCCGTCCCAGCTCTTCACCATGGGGATCACCTGCTATCTTCGTGGACAAAAAGGATGGCAACCTCCACATGTGTGTGGATTACCGTCAGCTGAATGATGTCACAATCAAAAACAAATATCCGCTGCCAAGGATTGATGACTTGTTTGATCAGCTCAGTGGGGCCAAGGTATTCTCCAAGATTGATTTACGGACAGGATATCATCAGCTCAAGATTAAAAAGGAAGATATTCCTAAGACTGCATTCACCACTCGATACAGTCTTTATGAATATACAGTTATGTCCTTTGGTCTCACCAACGCCCCTGCCTTCTTCATGCATATGATGAACAAAGTATTCATGGACTTCCTCAATAAGTTCGTGGTAGTTGATAATCCCCAAGTGCAAGGAATCATCGTAGCAATTTCCAAAGGTGGAAGTGATAAGTATGGAGTGTCGAACCCACAAGGAGCTAAAGGTAAGATCAATATTCTCTCAAGCCCTATCTGCCACTGATACGACTCTACGTACACTGAATGTTTGCTTCCAACTAGCAACGAGAAATAAAACTATGTTGTGGGTATGAAGAGGATAACTTTGTATGATATCGGAGAGCTAAAATATAAAAGTTGTTGTTATCATAAGGTTAGAATATATCACTAAATATTATAAGTAGCGAGTGTGAAATAATGATGGATCGGTGTGCGGAATTGTCCTAGGCAATCGTTAACAAGACCGGTAATCACTATTGCAGTTTCATATGAGGGAGAGGCATAAGCTAACATACTTTCTCTACTTGGATCATATGCACTTATGATTGGAACTCTAGCAAGCATCCGCAACTACTAAAGATCATTAATGTAAAACCCAACCATAGCATTAAAGCATCAAGTCCTCTTTATCCCATACGCAACAACCCCCTTACTCGGGTTTGTGTTTCAGTCACTCGCGCAACCCACCATAAGCGAATCATAAACGTATTGCAACACCCTATAGCGGGAATCCCTCACGCTTGCGCGACACGGAGGACACCATAGGACAGCACCAAAGTAAAACATACAACTCATACCAATCTAGATCATCAATCAACACAAAGACAAAAGATATCTACTCAAAACATCATAGGATGGCAACACATCATTGGATCATAATATGTGGCATAAAGCACCATGTTCAAGTAGGGATTACAACGGGGTGTGGGAGAGTGGACCGCGTAAAAGAGATGAGGGTGATGATGATGGTGGTGATGTTGATGAAGACGAGCACCGCGATGATGATTCCCCTCCCGATGGCACTCCGGTGCCACCGAGAGAGAGGAGGAGAGGTTCTCCCCCTTGTGCTTCCTCCTCCATGGCCTCCCACCTAGATGGGGAGAGGTTCTCCCTCTGGTCCTTGGCCTTCATGGTGATGATGGCCCCTCCGGGATCTTTCTCCATGCCCTTCGGTGCTGATGGTCCCCTCCGGCAGGGTGCCAGAGAGGGCCTAGATTGGTTTTCGGTGGCTACGGAGGCTCCTGGCTGCGGAACTCCCAATCAAGTTTCTTTCTGGAAGTTTGGGTATATATAGAAGAGTTTTGTGATGATTTCACGTCAGGGGGTCTCCGGGCTGTCCACGAGGTAGGGGGCGCGCCCCCCACCCTCGTGGGCAGCCCGAGACTCTTCTGGCCTGCTTCTGGTAATCCGTGGGCTTCTTCTGGTCCAAAAATGATCTCCGTCATGTTTCACGTCAATTCGACTCCGTTTAGTTTTCCTTTTCTGCGATACTCTAAAACAAGGAGAAAACAGAAACTGGCACTGGGCTCTAGGTTAATGGATTAGTCCCAAAAATCATATAAAATATCATATAAATGCATATAAAACATCCTAGAAGGATAGTATAATAGCATGAATACTTCATAAATTATAGATACGTTGGAGACGTATCAGTAGTCTTCATTGATGACATACTTATTTACTCAAGAAGTGAAGAAGATCACAAAGAACACCTCTGAGCACTGTTACAATGACTCCGCGACCATCAGCTATACGCCAAATTTAGTAAATGCGAATTTTGGCTCAAGCAAGTTGGATTTCTTGGACATGTGGTATCCGCCGAAGGTATAGACGTGGACCCAAGCAAAGTAAAGGATGTGCTCGATTGGTTGCCACCCACAACCGTATCACAGATCCGGAGTTTTCTTGGATTAGCCGATTACTACCGTCGTTTCATTGAAGGGTTTTCCAAGATTGCTAAACCCATGAAGGAGCTGCTCAAAAGGGATAAGAAGTTTGGATGGACTGAGGATTGTGAGAAAAGTTTCAATGAGATAAAGATACGACTGACGACTGCACCTGGGTTGACTCTTCCTGATATCTACCGCAGTTTTGATGTGTACCATGACGCCTCCAGACAAGTACTTGGAGGTGTACTTATGCAAGACAGCAAGGTAGTAGCCTATGCATCACGACAGCTACGACCCCACGAGGGAAATTATCCTACTCATGATCTGGAATTGGCCGTGGTGGTTCATGCTCTAAAATATGGAGACACTATCTCATCGGGAAGAGGTGCCAAATTTTTACCGATCACAAAAGTCTCAAGTATATATTTACTCAGCCAGATTTAAATCTCCGTCAACGAAGATGGCTTGAGTTAGTCAAGGATTCTGACCTTGGAATTAATTACCACTCGGGTAAGGCCAACGTGGTTGCCGATGCACTCAGTCGAAAGCCTGTCAGCCTAAATGTCATATTGAAATCCTTGCCTCCTGAACTTCAAGAGGAGATTGCTCAGCTCAACCTTGCCATAGTTGATGTCGGCCTTGGTAATATTTTGGAAGTTGCCCCCACACTTGAGGAAGAGATGCGCAAGGCCCAGCCAGCTGACACCGTCCTGCAGAAACGTGCCAAGAATATGGTAGCAGGACAGACTTCAGATTTCTCGAAGGATCAATTTGGTACCCTCCGCTTCTGTGGAAGGATTTGTGTACCCAATCAAACAGAGTTAAAGCAGAAAATCCTGTCAGAAGCACACGAATCTCCGTATTCCATTCACCCCGGAGGTACGAAAATGTATGAAGACCTTTGACAAATATTTTGGTGGGATGGAATGAAGAAAGACATTGCCTATTTTGTGGCATGTTGTGACATATGCAACAAGGTGAAGGCGGAGCATCAGAAGCCAGCCGAACTTCTCCAACCGTTGCCAGTTTCACAATGGAAATGGGATGATGTCTGCATGGATTTCATCACAGGACTACCCAAGACTCAGCGAGGCAATGGTGCAATCTGGGTCATAGTGGACACCTTAACCAAGGTTGCTCACTTTATCTCGATCAGAACCACATATCGAGCGGATCAACTTGCTCAGCTGTATGTATCCAGAATAGTCAGTTTGCATGGAGTACCCCGAACCATCACTTCTGACCGAGGTTCACTCTTTACCTCCGCCTTTTGGTGACGTCTCCATCAAGCCTTGGGGACAGCACTGAAATATAGTACCGCTTATCATCCTCAGACTGATGGACAGACAGAGCAGGTAAACCAAATACTCGAAGATATGCTGCGAGCCTGCGTTTTGGCCCAAGGACCTAAATGGGAAGACTGCCTGCCATATGCCGAGTTCTTTTACAACAATAGCTTCCAGACCGGTCTAAAGATGTCACCATATGAGGCTTTGTATGGCCGTAAGTGCCGCACCCCATTAAGTTGGTCTCAAACTGGAGATAGCCGTATCTTCGGAACAGACCTCATGATGGAAGCTGAGAAACAAGTTGAGGAAATCAGAGACAGATTGCAATTGGCCAAATCTCGACAGAAGAGTTATTATGATGCGAAGCACCAACAGGTCAGTTTTGAATCTGGAGAACATGTATACCTCTGAGTCACTCATATGAAAGGAATCAAGAGATTCCAGACTCGTGGAAAGTTGGCACCCAGATTTATTGGTCCATTTCCAGTTATGTCACGAGTAGGTACTATTGCATATTAGTTGGAACTACCCCCTGAATTGTCAGACGTGCACAACGTGTTTCATGTTTCACAGTTGAGGTGGTGCATATCACCGCCTGAGAAAAAGATTTCTATGACTGAAATAGAGTTGACATATGAAGATAGACCGGTTAAAATTTTGGATTAGATGGAAAGGGTCACTCGTAGCAAAGTAAGGAAGTTGTACAAGGTTCAGTGGAAGCATCACACAGAGTCAGAATCACCGTGGGAACGGGAAGAATTTCTTAAGGCACATTATCCAGAATGGTTTTCCCAAGCAACCAAATCTCAAGGACAAGATTCATTCTAAGTGGGGGAGGTTTGTGACAGCTTGGTTTTTGCCCTCTTTTCTTTGCTTGATTTTTAGTTGGTTTGAATTTGAAATTTGGAGTTTTGAATCTTTTCATATGGACTTAAACACTTGGGTACCCCTTCGCTTTCACCCAAGTGTCCCATTTCCCTCTCTAACTATCATTCCTTCACTGGTTCACCTCAAAATAATAATTGGAATATTTTTTCTTAAATGAAAAATATTCATTTCCCTCTCTTAAACCCTAGCTAGCTCAATGTGGTCCAAAGCAACCCCAATTTTTCTGGCCCACAAAAATCTGAGAAAATTCACAAATATTCTTTGAACGCTAGGGCACCTTCCTGAGCAAAAATATTGCATAACTTTTTGCAGTATTTTTGCTACAAAAAATATTTTCTGTCCTGGACAAAAATGGTGGTTTCTACAGCAACTAGCATTTTACTTGCTCCAATGTGGCTGATTTTTCTTGTGCGTCATCACCTTAGTAGATGATTGCTAACTTCCAAAGCCTAGCTCCCATCTCCCAGTCGTTTGACCACAGTAAGCTCTCAAAGTTACTGATCAGAAACTTACTAGGTGGTTGAAATCTATCCTACTGCGTCTGGGTCCAAACCAAAGCGTGGTAATCTTCAAAACTACCACGAACAAGAAGCCAGATAGGAAATTTGGGCTTAGGTCGGCCTGAGGGCAGAGTTCACGTGGTGACCACGCGTGTACATGATGCCAACCTGCATGCCGACGCGCTCTGAGTCGCGCCCGAGCCTCTGTTGCTCGCGTGCTCGCTTCCCCGAGTGCCTAGCCTTGCCAAACTTCGCACAATCTTCGTCCAAGCTCTCTTAACTCCCTCCTTGCGCTCGCCGACGCCGGAGCTCGCCACATCGAGCACGAGCGCGGTCCGGCCAACGTAACAGTGCGGTGCACACTGTGCTCGTCGTCACCCCAGTGCCCATGTGCTCGTCCCCGTTCGCCCATAGTCCCCGCGTGAGCTACGTCGCCTTCGCCCCCTCTCACTGACGTCGTTCGTCGCTGGGAGCCGTGTCTAGGTGTCCATCGGCGGAGCCCGAACCCCCCTTGACGCTCGGCTATAAATGGAGCCCCCCCAGCCTCCTCGAGTACCATCAACGACTCCCACACACTCCACAACCTCATAGGTAGCCGTAGCCCGGCCGGGCAGGCCGCGGGCCGCCGTCCCCGAGCTCGAGCTTGTCGGCGATCCCCTCGGGTCGCCTCCGTAGCTTCGACCCCTCCCAGGCCTGGGCAACCCTTCTAGGGCCTCCGGCGCTCTCCGGTGGTGTTGTTCCACCTGGTTGGAGTCCCTGGAGTCACCTCTGTTCGCCGTCGTCTTCATCTCCGGCGACCTCCGCCCTCTACCTCCGCTTGAGAGGTTGATTTCGACATCGTGCGACCACCCCTAGCTACTCTACAGGTACGGGCAGGTGCGCCTCCATCTCCTCTCTCGATCCCTCCCTCTCGTTTTGGCCAAGAAGCCCTCGTCGCCGGCGTGAGCTTCGCCGAAGCCGCGTCGTCCTCTATTTCTTTCCCCCTCTCCCCCTCACCTGACTAGCGGGGCCCGCTAGTCAGCCACTCAGTACACACGCGAAGCGGTACAAGTGGTGGCGCCCCGAGGCTTTACGCCTTCGACGTCACCCCCAGACTATTTTTAATTAAATTCAAAGTTCATATTTTTTAGAGAGCTTCAAACAGCCAAAACTCTTTAACCCTAAGTCCAAATGAATTGGTTCCTTTTGCATTGTGTTCTTTGTAAAGAAATCTAGGAGCTCACCAAAATGGGATTTTTCCCTGCTGTCTAGATTTTCTGGTGAATTTTAGAAGGGTTCTTGATGTTTTCTTTTTGTGTTTATAATTATTTTCAGAGGTTGAGGCTTGTCTTGAGGACCACCAGGAGGCTTGTGAACCTCATCTGCACTAAGGCAAGCCACATCAACATTTTCATGGTGCCATTACAATATTTGTGATTTTCCTACTTGAATGAATGATTTAATCCATGCATTTAAATCACTATTATGTTATTTATATTATGTTAGTTGCTTGTTTAGGTTAATATGCTTGACTTACAGAAAGTTTAAAGCTAACTGTCGGTGTCAAAACCGGCGGATCTCGGGTAGGGGGTCCCGAACTGTGCGTCTAGGCTGGATGGTAACAGGGGGCAGGGGACACGTTGTTTTACCCAGGTTTGGGCCCTCTTCATGGAGGTAAAACCCTACGTCCTGCTTGACTAATATTGATGATATGGGTAGTACAAGAGTAGATCTACCATGAGATCAGAGAGGCTAAACCCTAGAAGCTAGCCTATGGTATGATTGTTGTTCGTCCTACGGACTAAAACTCTCCGGTTTATATAGACACAGGAGAGGGCTAGGGTTACACAGAGTTGGTTACAATGGTAGGAGATCTACATATCCGTATCGCCAAGCTTGCCTTCCACGCCAAGGAAAGTCCCTTCCGGACACGGGACAAAGTCTTCAATCTTGTATCTTCATAGTCCAGGAGCCCGACCGAAGGTATAGTCTGGCCATCCGGACACCCCCTAATCAAGGACTCCCTCTCTAGCCCCTGAACCAGGCTTCAATGACGACGAGTCCGGCGCGCAGATTGTCTTCGGCATTGCAAGACGGGTTCCTCCTCCAAGTATTTGAACACGAAGGTAGTGTCCGGCTCTGCAAAATAAGTTTCCACATATTGCCATAGAGAGAATAATATTTACACAAATCTAATCTGCTGATGTATTCCGTAGCGTGTCATCACACCACGACCAAGTCTTTATTCGAATCGTTTTATCGTCCCACCTCAGCACATTTAGCGAGGCGGCTTCCTTGGCATGTCTTGTTAAAGTAGAGATCGTGTCCCCTTATTCTGGGATTGTCATCAATACGGGTGTGGGTAACCCAACCGTACCCGTTGGTATATTTTCTCGATCAAAGGCGAGTCCCAAACGGTCACGGGGAAGGCCCTTGGTATTCAACCTCCTATAAAGAGACCAAGGCCTTACTCCTTTCTTTCAATCTCAAACGATTTCGCCCTTCGCCTCGAGTTCCAACACCCAAGGCTCCAGATTTCAGGCGCTTCGGACCTTCGACAATGTCCGGTTCCAACCTTCGAGGCCGATGGATGCCCTCCTCCATCACGGAGGAGGACGTGCTGAAGTTGAGAGAGGCCAGGTTCTTGACCGGCGAAATCTCGCATAGGCTGCCTGCTCAAGGGCAGGTCATTCCCACTCCCAAGCCCGGTGAGAGTGTGGTGTTCATGTCTCACTTCCTTCGGGGACTAGGCTTCCCGACGGATCCCTTCGTGAGGGGGCTCATGTATTATTATGGGCTGGAATTTCACGACTTAGCCCCAAAGTCCATCCTCCATATTTCCTCATTCATCGTCATGTGTGAAGCCTTCCTCCGTATCACTCCTCACTTCGGACTATGGCTCAAGACCTTCAAAGTAGAGCCGAAGATGATCGAGGGATGGCATGCGGAGTGCGGAGGTGCTTTTACAAGCAAGAATGGTGGTACTCCATGGCCTGAGGGCTCTTTTCAAGAGGAGTCCAGCTTATGGCAGCGAGAGTGGTTTTATATTACCGCTCCCAGGGCCCCTAAGTGGGTGGCGCCACCTGCCTTTCGCTCGGGTCCCCCGCCACGACTGGCGTCATGGGTTAATACGGGGCTGGAGTGGGGGCCGACAAAGGAGGTGCCTCTGTTGCAGGGCCACATCCGAGATCTCCTAGAAAGAGACATCAGTCGGGTCATGGTGATGCAGGTTATGTTAATTCGCCGAGTTCTGCCCTGCAAACGTCGCCCCCTTCGCCTGTAGGAGTTCAACCCGGAGGGACCACGAGTTCTCCAACATTTTCTTGGCATGACGCCCGTGGAGATGTACAAATTGTTCTTCGGACCACAAGTAGTGTGTCCGGATTCTACGGAGGACGCAGGTCTGAGCTGCAATCGTCCGGATACCCAAGTAAGTAGCCTTGCGCCCGGACTCGCTATCCGTATATTTATCATAAAATTGCCCCTAAAAGAGCTATCCTTTAAATAGGAGTGGATAGCGAAAGCAAAGCTAATCAGGTGTCCGGCCCCCTCACCGAGACCACGCCAGGTCCCATGCTAGTCAGGATGTTGGAGGTTGTGCCTTCAAAGGGAAGCGAGGGAGGGGACAAGGGAGATATAGCCTCCTCAAAGGAGGTTGTCTGGAAGGGAGGAATCGAAAATTCCTCTCCTCAGGGGAAGAAGAGGACCGCCTCTGAAGACCCGGAGACCATGGCCTTAAAGCGGGGGAAGAAATCTTCGTCAGAGGGTCCTGTGCTGGGGGATACTTCGGCCGAATTATGCCCTCAAGGGGATCAGCCCTCCACCGAGCCGTAAGTAGAGAGGAGTTTTCTTTTTAAGAAACGAGAGAAATCCCTGCTTTATATCTGAGAAAAGTAATCAATAATTTACCTTGTAGCTCGGACCTTAGCCCTTCTGAGCAGAGCTCCTCTTTGGGGGATCTTCTTCCGGAGATGATGGAGAGCGGAATGCCTCCCCCTGCCGTACCGCCTTGCGAGGCGGGCGACCCTGAGGTATCGTCGCGGAGGGTTTCTTCGAATCCGGCAGGGCCGGAAGGTAGTCATATGGCCCCCCAAAGCCCTCCGCGTCCGGCCTTCGAAAAGGGCCATCGGACGAGTCCGGCGCCGTCTGGTGCGCGGTCGGAGGAGCTGAAGGATCTGCTAGGGGGAGCATCTATCTTAGAGGAGCACCGTGCATTGATGAGTACAGTGATTGAGAGGATTTCATCCGCGGAGAGCGGATTGCACGAGGCCGTCAGGAGTTTACTGACAGGTTTTGAGGTATGCGAAATAATGTACCCTTTTTGGACAGTTGCGCATAAATAAGATGCGCCCTGTGTAGATAGTATCCCCTGAGACTCTGTGTTTTGTCAAAAGTGACGGCGCACAGAGGATCATAATCCCGGGTCTAATATGCCGCCTTTATACGTAGGTGGCGAAGCGTCCGGTGGCCAGCTGGATTGATGGATTTGCCAAGCTAAAGCGGCAACTTGATGTGGCAGATGTTGACATCGCGCTTGTCAACAAGCGACTTGATGAGGCACAAGGTATGTAATTCCTTCGGCGGCGCCTGGTAAGATCAGGAGCTTTATGCCAGTATCTTACGATGTGTGCGCTTGATGCAGATGGTGCTGCTTCCATGGAGAATCTTCGGGCGGAACTTGCCCGAGCCAAGGAGCAAGCCAGGAAAAGTGATGCGGCTGCCGGAAAGGCAATTGAACAGCTGAAAGCCGAACAGGCTGCTCACTGCCGAAGCAAGAAGGAAATGTCCGAGATGGCCGTGAAGCTGAAGAACACTGCTAACCGTTGCAAGCTTCTTGAAAAAGAAGATCGGGCGGAACAGACGTACCTGAAGAAGGCCGTTGCCGATGCCAAGGATGCTCGCTCTGCGATGAGAGCTGTGAAGGAGGAGCTGCGTCAGGCTGGAGAAATCGTGGCTGGAAAGCCCTTTATGCTGCGGAGGAAGTTCTGTGATCCTAAACATGCTCCGTTAGACCAGATGTGGAGTACAGCGGACACCTATCTGGATTTAGTAGCGAGTGACGCAGATGCGGCCGAGCACTTCCGAGATCAAGAAGATCGCGAAGTGGAAAAGCTCTTCTGGTCGCAGTTCCACAATGCAGAGCATCCACTGTCATTAGCCGATCGTTTGGCCGAATGGGCCGAGCTAAATAGGTTGTCCGGACTCACCATGAAGTATGTCGTGACTCATCTGTGGCCAGAGAGACCAGAGCCGAAAAGTTATTTCAACTTGGTGCAGCAGTTCCTTGGTGCGGCGCCACATATCATTGCGATGAAGAGGTCAGCGTGCATAGAGGGTGCGCGGATGGCTCTTGCCGGTGTCAAGACATACTGGGCGGAAATGGAAGCCACCGCTGTTGCATCCCCAGATTCGGATGGAAGACGAGTACCTGCCGAGCGCTATTTTCAGGAAGTTCTGCAAGGCGCTCGTTTAATAGAGACGCAGTGCTCGAAAGATACTATATTCGAATAGCATGTATTATTGTAAAACAATATTTTGATAAATTGTAGAAGCTTTTTATACTTGTGCCTGAAAGTATTATGATACTTCCCGTGCGGCCGTTTAACATATATGTATATATAATCTGAAAGATGGCAGTCGTCGGCTTCAGCCCCCACGCACATAATGCGGGGGTGTTCGCAGAAGGCACATTTTCACACTTGATCTAACGTCTTGGTCCTACAAAGGAGGTGATAGCGCAGCGAACTAGGCAATCGGACTATGATGCTTTATCACTTTCACTTAGCCATAGGAGTTTGACATTGAGGCTACTTATATAGCCCCTGGTGGCACCTGCGCTCGCCCGAACTCGGGGCGCGTATGTGCCTGGCCGGGAAACGGCCCTTCGTTAATGCGGAGGAATCCTAAAGATTCCGGCATGTCATCGAGTGGTTGACCAGTCTCATGCTATATCATGACAGTCAGTTTTCGGCTTTCTCTACTGAGGTGCTCGCCTAGCCGAACCGGGGCACAATCGCAGTAGTTCTCCTGGTGCCGCCTTAGCCGATAGAGCGGAATGTAAGGCAGCAAAACATAGGAGCCGGGCAAACCCAACATTTGACCAAAGACATGATTTGGAGCTTATGCATATAAGGCCAAACTCGCGATGCCGAACACTCCCTAAGGTATTCGGCCTTTATGAGGGCGGGCGGGATAACGCCCTTAGTAATAAGCCCCTAGTGTCCAGGTACGCGCAAAACTCTGATGTGGCCACATGCCAAAACGCCAGCCTCCTCCTTGGTTATACCAAGAAACCAGGGGATGTGTATCAACAAGAGATAGTAAAAAAGGTTTACGCAGGGTCTTAATCTGAAAAGAATCCTTGGAACGGGTCCCTTCTGCACGTCTGCCCCTGTGTCTCCGTTGTGCCGTATCCTGGAAGGGCGTAGCACGGTGTTCATCTGTAAAAGAGAGGAACTTAGTTAAAGAAAGATCATGCCGAACATGAGTTATACTAAATAAACAAAGTATGAATCAAAATGGGTAAAATTGAGCTTTATTGTCTCTTGTTTTATATGCGCGGAGCCCCTAGTACAGGGGTATAGGGCTATTAAGCCTTTATCAAGTGTATGTTTATGCAGGACTCGTCTAGCCGAGTCCATGGTCTTGGTGACCTGTTTAGATGCTTTGGCTGGTGAAGCCGTTTCATTGTGGGGCTGTCAAGGTAGCCGCACTGTTTTCCACGTGGGAAGAACACTCAATGTTTTCCCTTTAATGAGATGATGCCTCGTGGACCGGGCATCTTAAGCGTAAGAGATGCATAATGCGGTATTGCGTTAAAGCGGGCGAAAGCTTTGCGTCCCAGCAGTGCTTGATTGCTACTTGAGAATGGGGCGATGTGGAAAGTTAGCTGTTCGCAACGGAAGTTCTCGGGGGAGCCAAACATAACTTCTAGCCGTAGAGAACCCATGCAACGGGCATCCGGGCCTGGCGTTACCCCTTGAAAGGAGGTTTTGCTATGGCGAATTTTTGTTGGGTCTATCCCCATGTTGCGGATTGTGTCCTAGTATAACAGGTTTAGACCACTGCCGCCGTCCATCAGGACATTTGTAAAATGGAGTCCGCCGATTATTGGATCTAATACCAAGGCAGTCCATCATGCGTTCCGGATACTTCTAGAGTAATCCTGATGGTCAAAGGTGATTGGTTTTAACAACCATTGGCGAGACTCCTCTAGGATAGGCCGTATGGCGCGTATCTCTTGTGGCACCATTCTGTTCGTCACGTGAAGTAAGTTTACTATTTTGACTTCTTGTGGGAAATCCTTTTGTTTCCTTGTGCTCTGTTTGTGGGGTTCGTCATCATCCTCACTTGGTGTGTCGAGCCCCTTGTGTTCGGCGTTGAGCTTGCCGGCTTGCTTGAAAACCTAACAATCTCTGTGGGTATGGTTCGCAGGCTTCCCGGGAGTACTGTGTATTTGACATATCTTGTCCAAAATTTTGTTTAAGTTGGATAGCTCGTCCCTGTTATCCTTGAGGGGCGGCTTTCTCTGATTCTGTCGCGAGCTTTTGAATCCAGCGTTGACCGCCGTGCTCTTCGGGCTGTTTCCCTTATTCTGGCGCTGGTCCTTGCTGCGCCGGGGTTTTCCGTTTCCATCCCTAACTTCGGATGTACTTGGGTCTCTGGTGCTGCATCTTGCCAACCAGCGGTCCTCTCCTACGCAAAAGTGGGTCATGAGGCTTGTTAATGCGGCCATTGTTCTTGGCTTTTCTTGGCCGAGGTGTCTGGCGAGCCATTTGTCTCGAACGTTGTGCTTAAAAGCTGCTAGGGCTTCGGCCTCCGGACAGTCGACTATCTGATTCTTTTTAGTAAGAAATCTGTTCTAGAATTTCCGGGCTGACTCTCCGGGCTGTTGAGTTATGTGACTGAGATCGTCTGCATCCAGAGGGCGGACATAGGTCCCTTGAAAATTTGCCCGGAAAGCATCCTCAAGCTCTTCCCAACTTCCAATGGTGTTTTCGGGAAGGCTTTTGAGCCAATGCCGGGATGGCCCTTTAAGCTTGAGGGGTAAGTATTTTATGGCGTGGAGGTCATCTCCTCTGGCCATGTGTATGTGGAGGATATAATCCTCGATCCAGACCCCAGGGTTTGTTGTTCCGTCATACGCCTCTATGTTTACGGGCTTGAATCCCGCTGGAAATTCATGGTCCAGCACCTCATCAGTGAAACATAGGGGGTGTGCAGCGCCCCTGTATTTGGGTGTGCCGTGATGTTCGGATATTTGTTGTGTTGCATTGCTTACGAGAGCTTGCTTTCTTGGCCCATATATAGATCTAGCTAGGCCGTCTTTCTGTGGCAGATCCTTTGGTGGATCGCATGCCGGCTTGTGTGCGGCGCCGCTTGCCGCTCCATGCTGGCCATGCGGTCGTCCATCCGACCGGATGGCTTTTCTATTTTTTGACTGCGGGGGTTCTAAGGCCTCCTCGTCAAATTCAGGTAGTAAGTAGCTTTCGCTTTGGATAGCTTTTTGTCTGGCGACTGCCAGCATATTTGTCTGCGGTGTTGCGTACTTTGCTCCATCTGATTCTGAGTGCATCTTCCGCAGTTTTGAGCTTCCGCTTCTACTTTTTTAGGCTATGTGCAGTGGCAATGAGCCTTTTATGGAGGTTCTTCTGCTCCATGAGTTTCTCCAGCGTAAGTTTGTCTGGACTGTTGTTTTCGCCGGGGACGGGGTGTTCAGTTTGTTGATCCAAGTTTCCCTGTTCGAACGCTTGCTCGAAGGCATGTTCGTCGTCCGCCGGCTCATCCTACTCTATGGCTGGGTCTGTATGACTGTTGTCTTTGTTGAGACGGGGCTTGGAGCGGCGCTTACGTCGCCGCTTTGATTACTTTTCAAGTGAACGATCCCTCTTGCATCCCTGTGTTCCTCGTCGTCGCTTCCTTTGGGTGTGTCCACCATGTATACATCATGGGATGAGGTGGCTATCCGGTGCCTTATAGGCATTGGTTCATGTTCATCTCCTACATCGTCGTCCATACCGTCGATGTCTTCGGAGTCGAAGTCGAGCACGTCGTTTAAATTATCGACAGTGGCTACGAAGTGGGTGGTGGGTGGGCTTTGAATTTCTTCATCATCCGCATCCCAACCTTGTTGACCATAGTCCGGCCAGGGCTCTCCTGATAAAGAGAGAGACTTTAGTGAATTTAGAATATCGCCGAAGGGAGAGTGCTGAAAGATGTCCGCGGCAGTGAACTCCATGATCGGCGCCCAATCGGGTTCGATCGGTCGGGGCGCGGAGGGCTCGGAGTCTGGAGAGGAGCCCGGCTCCTTGGAGTCATGGGCTTTGTAGAGAATAGGGCTGGTGTTCGGCTCGATCGCCGTAGAGATTGCAGCCCCTGAGGCGGTGTCTAACCACCTATCCTCGATTGGCATGATCGGCTCCGAACTAGTGGTCGGAGCGGCCATAGGTGCGGCCTCCAGGGCACTGTTCGGCGGCAGAGCTAAATCATGCCCATCGTGACAGTGCGGCGCGCTCGGCTGTGGCTCGAATCCGTCGAAGATCGAGTCTCCGCGGATGTGGGTCGTGTAGTTCAAACTTCCAAATCTGACCTGATGGCCAGGGGCGTAGCTTTTGATCTTCTCCAGATGGCCAAGCGAATTGGCCCGCAGTGCCAAGCCGCCGAATACGAAGATCTGTCCAGGGAGAAAAGTCTCACCCTAGATCGCATCGCTATTGATGATTGGGGAAGCCATCGGGCCTAAAAGTGACGACATAGAGTGTCGGCAGTGCTGATCCCACGGACACCTATGGGACCACGGCGGACCGAGGCCCCTTTCGGTTCGGCAGGGGGGCGGAGAGTGCATGAAGAGCAGATCGAGGCGAAACGCACGAGCGACGCGATCATTTTACCCAGGTTCGGGCCGCACGGATGCGTAAAACCTACTCCTGCTTTGTGGTTGTATTGGATTCTTGCTCGAGAGCGCTGATTGCTACAGTACACACCAGCAGCTAGCCAGACCGAGCCAGAGAATGATCGTCCCCCCTCTACGTTGCGCATGGGCCTCCTTTTATATGCTAAAGGGGTTATCGACAGGTGGCGATGTAGAGAAGGGCAAAAATGGAAAAGGCACCGCCGCCTACAACAGTGTTATCATACCTAACCTAAGCGGCAGGGGACAAAGGCATTAAATGCCTGTCTGCGCCGCCTAGACGGTGCAGAAAGGGACTGCTAGGGACGCCATTGCTTGCCACGATGGCTATCTTGTCAGCGCCGCTCGCCACCGTGTACCTCTGGCTGCACAGCCTTCCGCCACGTACGCCCGGAAGGGTCCCAGAGTGACACGTTGGTGGATGTGCTGGAGCGCAGGTACCGGATGGAAGCTTGCCGCGGCGAGCGCCTTGCCGCGGTTATTATCTTGTCGTGTCCAGGAGCTTGTCGCTCACTGGGTCTTGCCGGGACACATGGTGCGCTACGGCAAGTTCCTTGAGATGCCTTGGTTGGCCTCCCCGGCAAGCTCCTCTTGCCGGGGTCTTGTCTCCTTCCCGGCAAGCTCCTCTTGCCGGGGCCTTGTTCCCTTGGTTCGGATACTTTGTTCTTGAATGGTTCCAAAGGAACCACGGAGGATCTTGGCGGTCGCCTGGCAAGCCTTGCCGCGGAACGCTGCAACTGGCCGTGCACAAGTTCGGAATACTAAGGTACCCCTACTTTAGTACACCGACAGGAGCCCCCAGGCGTGGGCCATACACGGTGCCGAGCGCTGTTGGGCCAGGCCCAAAACAGGGCACGGGCATGCGCGGCCTAGGTTACGCCGTAGCTCACTCCGCATCCACCGAGCCCTCCTCGCATGGCACGCGTCGAACGAGGCATCGTGGGAGAGATCGTGGGTGGTTGCTTTATTTGGAAAGGCGGAACGTCCGCCCACTCTCCCTTATAAGCAAGGAGAACCAGGGGTAGTGCTCCCATTCGCCCCCTTTCCGCTCCAATCTTGAAAATCTCCGCCCTGCCTCCGTCTTCTCAAAGCAAACAGAGCGCAGCGCCCTGCCCCCCGCATTGCCACCAGCACCACCAACACCGTCGATCTCCTCCACCGCTTCCGCCATGGCTCCGAAAGGCGACAAGGGGAAAGCCGTGAAGTCATCCGAGGCACAGCGGCTTGCGGCGCTGCGGAAGGAGCGAGCCATCTTCCCCCCCAAGCTCGCCGCGAAGGAGGTGAGGGAATACTATTACCTGTTCTGGTCGACGGAGACGCGAGCTCACCCGGGCACCAAGGTACTCCTAGCTGCTGCTCACAAAACTGCTCCGCAAGGATACCCCTTTTTCGCTGTCTTCTTCTACTGCGGGCTCTGCCCGCCCTTTTCCGAGTTCTTCTGTGACATCATGAATACCTACAATCTCTGCCTCCTTGACTTCACTCCCAACGCTGTTCTCACCCTGGCAGTTTTCGCACACCTTTGGGAGAACTTTGTCGGAGTCCACCCTAATGTAGCCCTTTTCCGCCATTTCTCCATTCCCCGGGTAGAGAGAGGAGAGCCTTTGTCCGGCGGAATTGCCTGGGTCTCTAGGACCGGCAAGAAGGATTCCTATTTGGAGGGCGAATTCCGCGGCAAGTGGGAGGAGTGGAGGGCAGATTGGTGTTGGATTGTCGAGGAGAGCCCGTAGCCATTCACCGCCCGGCGCCAAGTAGCAGCAGTACGCAGCAGCGACTGGAGTGACGTGGCCCCGGAGGACAGCAGGCTAAGGATTGCCGTCACTAGGATCCAGCGCCTCAGGCTTGCCAGACTCACCGTAGGCGCCGTTGGCGCAGACTTCCTTCGCCGCCGCATCGCCCCCCTGCAAGAACGGAGAAGGCCTGCTTGGGAGTTCAAGAACACGACAGACATCATGAGGCTGCGCCCAGGGCTCAACTACAATTTCACCGTCTTGGAGCTCAACGCAATGCTGCAGGAGCTCATCAAATATGATCCTGACCATCCAGAAGTCTTCAGGTTGCTGCAGGGCGTCGTCCCGCTATGCAACAATTCGGCGCTCGACCGCATCAGGGCGATGATGCCACTGTGCGATTCGCACGGAATCGTGCCAACCTGGCAAGAGCCAGAAGACGAGGTCGTGCAGCAGTTCTTCGACGACTTGGTGGAAGTGCCAATCCGCGCTGACGAGAAGGACGGACTCACCCGCGACACCACCGAGGCGGAGCTGAAGCGCATCGCCACCAGGTTGGAAGAGGCAGCGGCAGCTGCTGCAGCGGGCGAGTTCGGCTTTACCTTGGAGGAGGCAGCGGCAGCAGAGGCGGCAAACCGTGCCGAGCGGGAAGATCTTGCCGGCAAGAAGGAGCTTGCCGGCAATAAGGAGGTTGCCGGGTGCGATGCCGAACTGAGCAAGGCTGCCGGGCATGACGCCGAACCGAGCGGGCCTGCCGAGGATGCGAGCGGCTCGTTGGAGATCGGCTCTTCCTCCACTTCGTCTTCAGACAGCACGCCGCCAGCAGCGCCTCCGTCTCCACCAAGAAGGTGTCGCCGCAAGGTCGGGGATGCAGCGAGGCGGCAGGCACGCCGATAGTCGCCGCGCCGCGCGACACGCTCCACCGCGGCAAGCACCGTTGCCGTGGGAGCGCCCCATGCTACCGCAACAACTGGAGCGGGGTCTTCTCGGACTGCTGCCTCCGCTCCCGCCAAGCGGCCAAGGGAGCCTACTCCTCCACCTTCCCGCGCCGGAGGCGGGCCAGACTTCGACTTCTCCGCGTTCAGCTCCGACGAGGAAGAAGAAGAAGAGTAAGTTTCTGTTATTGTACTAGCAATTCTTTGGTTTTTGCTATTTTTGTCTTGTCTTGTTTCTCACTTGCCTTTCCCTGTATCTGTTCCTTTTTAGGACTCTGGCGCAAAGAGCAGCAAAGAGAGCCAAGGCGCCGGTGATCATCATCGAGGACGAACCCACTACGTCAACAGGGGACGCGCCTGAGACAAACTTGTCGGACCCGGCGGCTGATCTTCAGAGCAGCCCCCAGCGTAAGTGTCTTGTTCGTTTTCCGCTGTCGGGCGCGTACGAAGATCCTTGCTGTGCTGATGTTTGTTTATTGACTTGTGCAGGAGCAGAGTAGCCTCACCAGGAGAGCCTGGAGGCCGTCCCTGAAGCGCCAAGGGAGAGTCCTCCGGCGAGGGAGAGGTCTCCGGCAAGGGAGAGCTCTCCAGCGAGGGAGGAGACTCCGGCAAGGGAGGAACCCCCGGCAAGGGAGGGATCTCCAGCAAGGGACTGCGTCAGCGATCCCCCGGCAACGGAGACCACAGCTGCAGACCCTGGCACAGGTAACTTCCTTGTTTCAAAACTCCCCTTGGCTTCTTCTTCTTCTTGATCTTCTTTTTGGATTTTGCTCGGATTTTGCTTGAATCTTCTCCCCTCTTCCGGCTGTCAGATCCATCTGCTGCAGAGCCGATGGAGACTGAAGTCTCCACCAACGACGCTGTTGTCACCGAGGAAGCAGCCAGCACCGGCGAGGAGGCCGCCAGGGCTGCCACCGCAGAGGCGGGCGGGGAGTCTGGTGGTCGTACTGACGACCCGGAGGCTGCAGGAGCGCCAGGCGCTGCTCCGACCACCGACTCCTCCGCCGCTGCCGCCGCGCCAGGCTCCGAAGAGCCCCAACCTGGCGTCTACCTGAAGGCCGGCGACGACATCTTCATCAACCTCCCCTGAGCGTCGAGCTCCAGGGCGCCGGTCGAGGGAGAAATGCTTGACGGAGAGGTGCTTGCTTCCGCCGGGCTGAAGTTGGTCAACGTGCCAAGCAGTAGCAGCAGTGAACCTGAAGAGGAGCGCCTGCTGCGGAAGCTAGTGGCGCTCTACCGCGCCCGGCAGGCCAAGCTGGAGTCCCGCGAAGCGCTCGTTGTGAAGGCCAGTGCTGATATTGAGAAGCGCGCAAAAGAGCTCCGGGGCGCCAATCAGGAAGCTCTCCGCTCCCTGGCAAAGGAGCGGGAGCAACTTGCCAAAGCACAGCAGGCCTTCCTCCTCGAGAAGGCCGACGTCGAAGAGCGCCAACAGCTTGCCGCGAAGAAGTTGTCTTCGCAGGAGGGTGACTTGGCGCAGCGGAAGGTCAACCTCGACAGCCACGAGGAGGAACTTGCCGCGCGCGAGCGGGCAGTTGGTGGGGCCCTCAAACAAGCCGAAGACGCCGCCGCAGCTGCCGAGGCCGCCAAGAACAAGCTGGAGCTGAAGGTGGTGCAGCTGGAGGCGAGTCTCAAGGCGAACGGCGACGAGCTTGCCGCGCTCAAGCTCGAGCGGGAGAGGGATGCCAATAGCTATTCGGAGCTGCAGGCCCTTCTCGCCGAGAAGGGCAAGGAACTTGACGCCGCCAAGAACTCCAACGCTGATCTCGAAGTGAAGCTGGCGGCTCTGACGAAATCTCTGGATGGCGCCAAGGAGCAGGAGGCAGCCTTGTAGGAGGAAGTCGAGGCCGGCAAGGTGCTGTTGGCGAGCGCTGCTACCGCCCAGAAGACCTTGTCGGAGAACATGGAGCACTGGATGGAGGGTCTGGTGAACGTCGCCGCGGACGTCGACAAGGAGCTGGCGCAATTGGGTATGGTGGATCTCAGGTACTCCTCCGACGAGAATCTCCAACCCAGCGCCAAGCTGACTCTATTCTTCAAAGGCGTGGCGACGGCGCTTCAGCGACTCCGGGAGCAGATCCCAAAGCAGCTTGCCGACGAGTCGCGCAAGATTTGCGCGGGAGCTCTCCAGAAGGTGCTGATGAAGGTGGCCTTCCGTAACCCAGGCCTCCGCCTCACCAATGTCCTCCAAAGCTTGCCACCAGATGCTGATCTGGAGGAGCTCAAGGCCCTTGTCGCACCTATTGTGGACAGGGTGAGCGGAATTAGGAGGTTCGAAGGTGACCATGTAGACTAGGCCATCGATCTTCTTCTTTCCTTGTCGCTATCAATCATGTTATGGAAAATAGTCTGTTAGAGCTGCGACAAGTTATTTTGTAATATGCTCTATCTTGGTTAGTAATGACTATGTTATTTCCTTTACTTGATTCCTTCCCTTGTATGTTTTTACCCTACGCTTTTTAGGAAACTTGCCGGCGTGGGCACCTTTGCCGCGAGCGCTGAGTGCAGAACATCAGCAGCCTGCAGGCGGTGCCGCGGCCGACAAGAAACCTTGTCGCAGAGCTAGTCGCAGCTCACTTAAGTTGTTGAGCGGACTCGAAACAACAGTAAGGGCGCAACTAACTACGAGTTGGTTCCTCCGCGCACAGGTTTTCCATACAAGGGACGGTCGTTCAAGGAAGATAACTCTATAAATTTAAGAATCTGATTGCTCAAACTTTGGCAAACTTATCTTTTCTGTTGTTTTACGCCCGGCAAGGCGAAACCTTCTTGAACGACGCCTGGTCCATACTGTATCTCCTCCCTTCCCCCCCGGCAAACTTGTGCACGAGGGAACCTTCTTTTCCTTGCGAAAAAGAAAAAAGACGAAATAATAGTATGGAGCCTTATGGCTCGTTGTTGCTTACCGGAGGTAAATGCTGCACAAAATGTCAGATCGCACATGCAAATAATAAAGGGCATGAAACTGACAAGGTGTGCTGAGAACATGATATTTATGCACGTGATCTGCGCCCGGCTTTGTACAAAGGATTACATGCAACAGCGGCAAGACTTGTACAAAAGGTGGTTGCCAGAACGGGTTCCGGCAACCGCGCCCTACAGGTAAAATTTGCGAAGATGCTCAATATTCCAGGAGTTGCTCACTGGGATGCCATCTTCGGTCTCCAGGCGGACAGCGCCAGGCCTAGTGACTCGTTTCACCCGGTAAGGGCCTTCCCACTTCGGCGTCAACTTGTTTGAATTCTTGGCGGACTGAACGCGCCGAAGAACAAGGTCGCCTTCCTCGAGACTTATGGCATTAACTTTGCGGCTATGGTAGCGGCGCAAAGCTTGCTGGTAGCGAGCAGCTCGCACAGCAGCCTGAAGACGGTCTTCCTCGAGGAGCAGTGCGTCATCTTGCCGCAGCTGCTCTTGCTCGAGCTCATCATAAGCGAGCACTCGAGGCGACCCGTATACGAGTTCCGTGGGGAGAACTGCCTCCGCTCCATAGACTAGAGCGAAGGGTGTCTGGCCAGTGGCTCGATTTGGCATCGTCCTGATCGACCAAAGAACCACCGGCAGCTCCTCGATCCAGTTTCTTCCGCACTTGTGCAGCCTGTCGAAAGTTCTGGTCTTGAGCCCGCGCAACACTTCAGCATTTGCCCTCTCCGCTTGACTGTTGCTTCTCGGGTGAGCAACAGAAGCGAAGCAGACCTTGGCGCCAAGATCTTGGACGTACTGCATGAAGGTGCGGCTCATAAATTGTGTACCGTTGTCGGTGATTATCCTGTTAGGGATCCCAAAACGGCAAACAATCGAGCTGAAGAACTTGACTGCTGACTGTGCTGTCACCTTTCTCACTGGTTCCACTTTCGGCCACTTTGTGAACTTGTCGATCGCAACGTACAAATACTCAAAGCCCCCGACAGCTCGAGGAAAGGGGCCGAGGATATCGAGCCCCCAGACCGAAAATGGCCAGGATAAAGGGATCGTCTGGAGAGCTTGGGCTGGCTGGTGTATCTGCTTGGAATGGAACTGGCACGCTTCACACTTAGTTACTTATGCAGTTGCATCCTGGAGGGCTGTCGGCCAGAAGAAGCCTTGCCGGAATGCTTTGCCGACAAGTGCTCTTGCGCCAATGTGGTGACCACATATGCCTCCATGTATCTCTGCCAACAGCTTTTGTCCATCTTCCCGGGAAATGCACTTCAATTTCACACCGTTGAGTCTTCTTCTGCATAGTATGTTATCGACAAACTGGTACATACTAGACTGCCGGGGTACTCTTTCTGCTTCTTCTTGTTCTTCGGGAAGTTCTCCTGTCTGAAGGAAATTAACAATTTGCTGTGCCCACGCTGGAGCTTGTGGCTCGACAACAAGGACTAAAGGCATATCTGTTGCTGCGGGAATATCCGCTTCTACGGCAAGAACCTGCGGCTCTACCGGAGCTTGACGTTCCCCGGCAAGCTTGCCGGAGCAAAACTTGTTGGGAGCGTCTGCTTCAACGGAACAAACCCTGGGGCTTGCCGGAGCAGACTGCTCCTCAGCACTGTTGGTGTTGATCTTGGGGACCTTTTTGGCGGTGGCTTCGGGAAGCTCTGCCGGGAAATAGTCGCCAGAAACCAACTTCCTCTTCTTGCTTTGTCCAGTTGGTGGCGCTATGGACGGTTGAGTCAACTTGAGCACAAAGATTCCCGGTTCCACACGTAACTTAAGTGCGGCGCACTTTGACAGGCTATCGGCAATGTCATTCTGAGCTCTTGGAATATGCTCCATCTGCAAGCCGTCAAAGTGCTCTTCTAGCTTTCTCACTTCGTCAACATAGGCTTCCATCAAAGGACTCTGGTAATTCTTGTTCACTTGGTGGACGACAAGCTGCGAGTCACCCCTGACAATGAGCTTCTTAATCCCAAGTTCCGCCGCGATCCTGAGACCGGAAAGCAAGCCTTCATATTCTGCAGTATTGTTTGTCGCTTGCTCCTTGGGAAAGCGCATCTGGGCTATGTACTTGAGGTGCTCTCCGGTGGGTGCGACAAGCAGCACACCAGCACCGGCGCCTTGCAGCGAAAAGGCACCATCAAAATACATGAGCCACTCTTTGTTCGTTTCCTTGGCGGGGATGCTCGTCTCCGTAATTTCTTCGTCTGGTGTTGGCGTCCACTCTGCTATGAATTCTGCCAATGCTTTGCTTTGGATAGTTGAAGTGCTCTCAAACTTGAGGCCAAAGCTTGACAGTTCCAATGCCCACTCGACAATCCTGCCTGTCGCTTCTGGATTCTGCAGTATCCTCTTCAGTGGAAAGCGAGTGACAACTGTGATCTCATGTGCTTGGAAGTAATGGCGAAGCTTTCTCGAGGCCATAAGAAGGCCGAAAAGCAACTTTTGCACACCAGAGTACCTTGACCTAGCCCCCTGCAGAAGGGAACTGACAAAGTAGACTGGGCGCTGCACCATTCTCTTTTGCACCTCTTTGCATGCCTGTGCAGATCCATCCTTGTCGGGACCAGAGCTTGTCGGGGAAGCCCCCTGCTTGTCGCTGGATGCGCTTGCCGCGGTTGCTGGCTCATCATCTGCCTCCCTCTCTGCCACTAACGCAGCACTAACCACTTGATTGGTTGCCGCTATATACAGCAGCAACTTCTCTTGCGGTTTAGGTGCGACAAGTGTTGGAGTGGAGGACAGGTATCTCTTCAAGTCCTGCAGCGCAGCCTCCGCTTCCGGAGTCCATTTCATTGGACCTGCCTTTTTCAAAATTTTGAAAAACGGTAGGGTGCGCTCAGCAGACCGAGAGATAAACCTGCTGAGAGCAGCCACGCAGCCGGCAAGTCTTCGTACATCCTTGACGCGCTTTGGTGCTTCGATCTGCTCGATGGCCTTGATCTTGTCGGGATTGACTTCAATCCCCCGCTGAGACACAAAGAACCCGAGAAGCTTGCCGGAAGGGACTCCAAACACACTTCTCGGGGTTGAGCTTGAGGTTGATCTTGCGCAGATTTGCAAAGGTCTCATCTAAATCTTGAATTAGAATTGCCCTATCCTTGCTCTTAACCACTATGTCATCCATGTAGGCTTCTACATTTCTGTGTATCTGTGGCTTCAAAGTGACATGGACTACTCTTGCAAATGTTGAACTAGCATTCTTTAATCCGAAAGGCATCCGTATGAAACAGTACGTGCCACACGGAGTAATGAATGATGTTTTCGCCTCATCCTCTTCTGCCATGAAGATCTGATGGTATCCTGAATATGCGTCAAGAAATGAAAGCAAATCACATCCGGCTGTGGAGTCAACAATCTGGTCAATGCGCGTCAAGGGAAATGGGTCTTTGGGACAAGCTTTATTAACATCAGTAAAGTCAATACAAAGCCTCCATTTTCCATTTGCCTTGCGCACTACAACAGGATTGGCCAACCACGTGGGATGGAGCACTCCTCTGACAAGGCCTGCTGCTTCCAATTTCTTGATTTCTTCTGCTATGAATTCTTGGCGCTCCACTGCTTGTTTCCTGACCTTCTGCTTGACGGGCCGCGCATGAGGACAAACGGCAAGATGGTGCTCAAATACTTTCTTGGGAACACCGGGGATGACAGACGGTTGCCATGCAAGCACGTCGACATTCGCCCGCAGGAAAGCAACGAGCGCGCTTTCCTATTTAGGGTCAAGCGTGGCACTGATGGTGAAGGTACCACTAGTGCCGTCCTCCTTGGCAGACACCTTCTTGGTATGTGGTGGAGCTGCCATTGCCTTCTTACACTTGCCGGTGGAGCTCGATGGTGCGTCCTCGATGGCAGCGCAGCACTCCGAGGAGGTGCGCTTGCCGGAGTGGGCATCAGAGCTCTTGCCGGACTTGGTCTTCTTCTTCCCCCCCCCCCGGTAGCGTCAGCGGCAAGTGTCTTGCGATCTGTTGCAGCTGCTGCTTCCCGGTAGATCTTGTCGGCGCAGATAAGGGCATCCTTCTTGTCACCAGGGACAGAGATGACACTTATCGGGCTTGGCATCTTGAGCATGTTGTATGCATAGTGAGAGGCCGCCATGAACTTGGCGAGTGCTGGACGGCCGAGTATTCCATTGTAAGGCAATGGGAAATCGGCAACGTCAAAAGTGACCCTCTCAGTTCTGAAGTTCAGCTCGCTGCCAAATGTCACCGGCAACGTGACCTTTCCTTTCGGCTTGCTCCTTCCCGGGTTAATTCCTTGGAATGTACCGGTCTCTTCGAGATCGCTGTCCGGGATCTGGAGTTTCTGGAGCACAGCGGAGGAGATCAGATTTAAGCCGGCCCCGCCGTCAACTAGCATCTTAGTGACTTTGAGGTTGCGGATTGTTGGCGAAACCAACAACGGCAAGCACCCGACCGTAGTTGTGCGATCAGGGTGGTCCTCAATGTCAAAGATGATAGGCGTGCTCGACCATTTCAGAAGCTTGCGTGATTCGACAGGTGGCTCTGCTGCATTAACTTCCCGCAGCCACTGTTTGAGTTGGCGGTGGGAAGTATGCAGAGAAGCACCGCCGTCAACACACAAGACTTCTGTAGCTTTCTGAAACTCCTGCTCACTGTTCTCGACATCATCCATGTCTTCGTCGTCGTCATCGTCTTCATCCTTGTCGCGGCCGCGGGGAGGTCTGTCTCCTTGCCGCTGTTTGGCCTTGCCGCAGCGTCCTCCCCGGCCAGCGCGCTTCTTGTCGGCTTCTCCACCGTCTCCTTGGGCCCTCTCCTTGTCGCGCCGCTCATACTCAGCTTTTTGCTGCTGGACAAGCTGCTCGACCTTCTTGCAGCTCTGGAGTTCATGGCCTTTGGTGCGGTGGATCTTGCAATACTACTTGTCGGTGCCGTCCTGCTTGTCGGCGGCCGCCACAGCCTGGCAGTTGGTGCACGCGGCAACCTCCTTGCTGGAGCTACCAACTTTGGCTTGCTTGGCGCCGCCGTCGTTGCCGGACTGCTCAACGACTAGCACCTCTTTGCCCTTCTTCTTCCTATTGCGCCGCCGGTTTTTCTTTGCCGGGGCGACATCCTCACTGTCAGATCCTCCTGCTCCTGCAGTCTCTCCGGGGAGTTTCCTCCCTTCCTCAGCGCGTGCGCACTTGTCGGCCAGGGCATATAGCTCACTGATGTCTCTGATCCTGCTCATCGCCATCTCCTCCCGCATCCTGCGATTACGCACGTTCTGGTGGAACGCGCTAATAACCGCGGCAGGGTGGATATCTGGGATGTTGCGCTGTACACGGCTGAATCTCTGGATATACTTGCGCAGGGGCTCTCCTTCCTTCTGGGCGAGCAGGTGAAGATCACTTTCCTGGCCATGAGGTTTGTGGCCGCCTGTAAAGGCACCGACAAACTAATGGCACAAGTCCGCCCAAGAGGATATGGAGTTGTCCGGCAAGTGCATGAGCCAGGACCTGACTTCGGGCTTGAGCACTAGCGGGAAGTAGTTGGCAAGGACCTTGTCGTCTCGCCCCCCGGCAGCTTGCACCGCAATGGTGTAGATGCTGAGGAACTCTGACGGGTGCGACTTGCCGTCGTACTTCTCCGGTACGTCTGGCTTGAAATGCTGGCTGGGCCACTGGACTTGCCACAGCTCACGGGTAAATGCAGGGCAACCTACCGCATACGGCAAGTCGCCTGGTTCTCCGGGCGCATGCATGTCAACAGAAGGCCCAGCGCGCAGGTCTGATTGACGCCGCGCTTATCTTCGGCGCTCGATGCGTGTTCGAGCGTCTTCTTGCTATCTCTCATGAAGAACTTGGCGCTGATCGCGACGAGCTCGCGGATCCGATGACGCGGTGGAGTCGCTGTCGAGGTGGATCCGACGAGTCGGCGATCTTGGCCTTCGAGGCGGAGAGTGCATAGTGGTTGCACCCTCCCCGGTCTTGTCGCCACCGCCTCGCGCCTGACTGACTTGCCGCGGCAACGATGCGCTCGGCTGTCGTGGGTTGTTGCCGTTGGCGAAGCCGATGAGGCTCTGGATAGTGGCCCTCCAGTCATCGATCTTCTCTGGCCCTGGAGGGTAATCTAGGAGCAGTTGAGCTTGTGCCAAAGCTTCTGCCGAAGTGGCGGGCGGCGGCGGCGAACGGCGCGACGAACGGGATATGCTCGGACTTCTAACTGCGTTAGAAGGAGCAATTTCTCGTCCAGGCGATCGTGCCCCGCTCGCGCCAGCACGCTGGCGTGCATGCTGGTCTTGAGCGCTCCGGGATCCACCAGCTTGATCTTGGCCCAGCAAACGTATGGTACCATGAGTACCATGAAGCTGCTGGTCCCGCGCCTCCTGAGATGGGCGCGGTGCGTGTACGGACGCCGAGGTCTTGGAGTGCGCTCGGTCATTGTGGGAGCCGACTGCGCCACCAATGTGCAGCGCAGTCTTGTCCTTGGACCTGGCAGCACCATGAGCCTCCTCGTCGGCGCCCGCTCTCCCACCGGCGTCTACTCCACCAGCCGTTCGCTCTTGCGGTGGTGGACTCGGCGCGGACGGAGCAGCTGCCTCCGAAACCTTCTTCTTCGGCGGCATGTTGATGAAGATGATGAATATTCGGCTCGTGCGAATGCCGGATCAGATTCACACAGCCTCGACGCACCCCCTACCTGGCACGCCAAAGATGTCGGGAGTGTTGATCCCACGGACACCTATGGGACCACGGCGGACCGAGGCCCCTTTCGGTTCGGCAGGGGGGCGGAGAGTGCACGAAGAGTAGATCGAGGCGAAACGCACGAGCGACGCAATCAGTTTACCCAGGTTCGGGCCGCACGGATGCGTAAAACCCTACTCCTTCTTTGTGGTTGTATTGGATTCTTGTTCGAGAGTGCTGATTGCTACAGTACACACCAGCAGCTAGCCAGACCGAGCCAGAGAATGATCATCCCCCCTCTACGTTGCGCATGGACCTCCTTTTATATGCTAAAGGGGTTACCGACAGGTGGCGACGTAGAGAAGGGCAAAAATGGAAAAGGCACCGCTGCCTACAACAGTGTTATCATACCTAACCTAAGTGGCAGGGGACAAAGGCATTAAATGCCTGTCTGCGTCGCCTAGACGATGTAGAAAGGGACCGCTAGGGACGCCACTACTTGCCATGATGGCTATCTTGTCAGTGCCGCTCGCCACTGTGTACCTCTGGCTGCACAGCCTTCCGCCACGTACGCCCGGAAGGGTCCCAGAGCGACACGTTGGTGGATGTGCTGGAGCGCAGGTACCGGATGGAAGCTTGCCGCGGCGAGCGCCTTGCCGCGGTTATTATCTTGTCGTGTCCAGGAGCTTGTCGCTCACTGGGTCTTGCCGGGACACATGGTGCGCTGCGGCAAGTTCCTTGAGATGCCTTGGTTGGCCTCCCCGGAAAGCTCCTCTTGCCGCGGTCTTGTCTCCTTCCCGGCAAGCTCCTCTTGCCGGGGCCTTGTTCCCTTGGTTCGGATACTTTGTTCTTGAATGGTTCCAAAGGAACCACGGAGGATCTTGGCGGTCGCCTGGCAAGCCTTGCCACGGAACGCTGCAACTGCCTGGGCACAAGTTTGGAATACTAAGGTACCCCTACTTTAGTACACCGACACAGAGGAACTCTGAATGAAAGCACCAATGTCGGTGTCAAAACCGGCGAATCTCGGGTAGGGGGAACCGAACTGTGCGTCTAGGCTGGATGGTAACAGGAGGCAGGGGACATGATGTTTTACCCAGGTTCGGGCCATCTTGTTGGAGGTAAAACCCTACGACCTGCTTGGTTAATATTGACTATATGGGTAGTACAAGAGTAGATCTACCACGAGATCAGAGAGGCTAAACCCTAGAAGCTTGCCTATGGTATGATTGTTGTTTGTCCTACGGACTAAAACTCTCCGGTTTATTTAGACATCGGAGAGGGCTAGGGTTACACAGAGTCGGTTACAATGGTACGAGATCTACATATCCGTATCGCCAAGCTTGCCTTGCACGCCAAGGAAAGTCCCTTTCGGACACGGGACGAAGTCTTCAATCTTGTATCTTCATAGTCCAGGAGCCCGGCCGAAGGTATAGTCCGGCCATCCGGACACCCCCTAATCCAGGACTCCCTCACTAACTAAGTGGGTAAAGAAACTAGAATTAAATTTGGTTATGAAAGAGTAATATAGTTATGGATATAAGTAATTATATGGAGTTATTTTCTTGCATGAGAAAAATGATAAATTTGCTAGAAAATATTCTCTTTGAAGTAAGGTTTAATCCTAACCAGAGAAGTGTCATGAGTTGTTGATGTTTATTTTTAGTGTGGAGATAGTTGACTCAGTCATTTCCATTGATATGTGATGCATATGTTAGTGTTGCATTTCATGGCATATTATGACACCGGTTATTTTCTCTTTAAGTTGAACCTGATAATAACTCAACTTGTATATATCATTGACCGGGTCATGGTGCCACTGAATCGAGTTTTTCCTATTGCAACCACATTTGCCTTTATGGGAAGGCCTTTATTCGGTTTGTTGTCATGCCTCTGGCCGGTGCCTCCAACGAGGGAAGGTTATGGGCGTGCGGTACCCTGGCTCGGTAAGCAGACATAACCATGTGTGCCCGTTGTTGAGATTTTTGGTACCGTGTCCCCCATGTGGGACAATTTATGTTTTGGCCACGATGGTGGTCGTTGTGTCTTTGGTAGACACGGGCCACCCAGGACTAGCCCAATGAGGAGTGAGTCGGAGTGGCCGGGGGAGTGTCATGGCAATGGAGGGTTTTCGTCGGAATGCCGTTGGTCCACCCGAATGGGACTGCTAGGCCATGGGTTTCGTGGTGTGGGTACAATGCGCAACCTCTGCAGAGTGTATTAATCTATCGATAGCCGAGTCCATGGTTACAGACACGCTTGAAAGTAGGTCACACCATGGTTCAACATTTAATAAACCTTGCACACTAAGTTATGAACTCTGTACTGTTGATGATGGCGGGAAGGTCATTGGGTTGGTTAAGACCAATTGTTGGTCTTGGTTGTGATCACCGGAAGGATCATCGTTTTGGACCAAATATTGGTCGTGGTTGTGGTCACAGGAAAGATCATGAGATATTCATAGCTAAGACTTTGAGGTTGGTATGTTTGTGATCCAAGAGCGATCACCATTGGTAAGCCAGTCTGAGTGATTTTTCTCACAAGAGCATGATCACAGCATGTTGGTTATATTGTTGCATTATTAATAATTGGTTGATATTGTTTGTCATTATGTTTATTTCTGTTGTGAGCTTGCAAGTATATTCAATGTACTGACCTGGCGTGTCATGCCAGATTTTAGGAAAGTCTTGTTGGGAAGGAACGTTGTCCGAGTCTAGATCGTGTCCACATCGGTGTCCCTGTGCTATGGAGTTCCGCTACGACGTTCTTCCGCTGCCACGTAGTTGTTATGATAGAGGCCCTTATGTTCACTAAATAATGTACATATTGTTCAGCCGCACTGTGTATGCCGCTTGGCCTTGCTACCTGTTGTAATACAAACTTTGATCCGCTAGCATCAATAAAGCATTTTTTTCTGTACCAAGATGTTGTGTGTTGCCAGAAGACATGGTCTCTGGGCTGGCAATGCTTGGTAATCCGGTTGCTCTGAGCCAGGGTGCCACATATATTCACGGCCGAGCAGTCCGGCCCACGTCACATGTCTCGGAAGTCCAGGGACCCCTTAATCCAAGACTCCCTCAGCAGGCATATCTGAGAAAGGTTGCACACTTGCGCTCACCCAATCTCTCTGTGTCTGGACCAGCCAAACCTCAGGACCCACCTACAGCGACCTAGAGACAGTCTATCAGCAGGAACCAATCAAAACTCCATTACACACGAACCAATCACAACTCCACCACAAAAACACTATTTCTAGCTGACGTGGATCATGCGAGGAGGCGCCATAGTCGCGATGGTTAATGGGTTTGATTTGTTGGTTCTTCTTATGAGCACATTGAATAGTCTATTTGGGTTCCTAAGACCCTTGTCACTAACATTCAAGGACCCATTCGAAAATGGGTGCCTAAATCCAAGCATTAATCTCTTGTAGGACTTTGCTTCCGGTGGGGTTTCATGGTCGCTTGATAGTGGAGCAAGGACTTAGTGGTGGACGTGCAAGAAATTTCATCTATGCCCACTCAAGTCCAATTCAGTTATGCTTCAACATCTAAGGTATTGGGTCTTGGGAAGGTGGTAATATCTCAAGATTTATCTATTGATAAGGTCATGCTTGTTGAGTCCCTTGCATATAATTTACTTTCCGATCATCAACTTGCACTCATGGACTTTGCAACATTCTTTGGTCTTGATACTGTGGCCCTTTTGTGGAGCAAAACTCTTGAAGTAGCCTTTGTTGCGCATGTAGAGAATGGTCTCTATGTGGTTAACTTCTTGGAGCGGCCCACTAAGACCGCGATGTGCCTAATGGCTAAAGTTGATGTGGGATGGCTTTGGCATCGCTGTCTAGCCCATGTCAATATGAGATCTTTGCAAAGTTTTCTCAAAGGGGACCATGTTCGTGGACTAACAAATGTGATTTTTGCCAAAGACCGTGCTTGTATCAAAGGGAAGCTTCAGGAGACGACTTAACGTACCACGACTATCATCTACTCGAAGAGGCCCTTAGAGGTCCTCCACATGGATCTCTTTGGTCCTCCATCCTTCGATAGTCTTGGGGGAAGAAAGTATTGCTTGGTGATTGTAGATGACTACTCAAGATACACATAGGTATAGTTATTCAAGAGGAAGAGTGAGAGTCAACAAGTGTCATCGACTTTCGAAATGAAGCTCAACTTCAATATGAAGCAAAGATTTTGATGATCTGATGTGATAACAACATCGAATTCAAGAACTACACCTTGGATGAGTTTCTTAGAGATGAGGGGATCAAGCATCTATACTCCGCACCATATACCCCTCAACAAAATGGTGTAGCAGAAAGGAAGAACCGGATGTTGATGGATGTGGCAAGGACCATGATGGCGGAATTCAAATCTCCGTACAAACTTTTGGGCCGAAGCCATCAACACCACATGTCAAGCATCCAATCGGCTCTACCCCCGCAAAGGCCTGAACATGACTCCATATGAGATACTTACCGGTAACAGGCCCAACCTCAAGTAATTTCGGGTGTTCGGTTGTAAGTGTTTCATTCTCAATAAAGGTGTTCGTTTGTCTAAACCTAGAGCTCTAGAGGGCATATTTGTTGGTTATGCTACAAACTCTCATGTTTACCGTGTTCTTGATTGCTTGTATCTGCGTTGGTATTTCCTCGAAGAGGAGAGGATGATGCAGCACAACAACAATAAGTATTTCCCTCGGTTATGAAACCAAGGTTATCAATCAAGTAGGAGAACCAAGAAACACTATGTAAATGTTATCTGCACACAAAGAACAAATGCTTGCAACCCAACGCGCAAGAGGGGTCGTCAATCCCTCCTCTGTATTGAGATAAATAAAATTGTGGTAGATTGGATAAATAGAACTTGCAAAAACACAAAATAAAATAAATAAAGAAAAAGTGCAGCAAAATATTTTTGGGTTTTTGGAATAATAGATCTGAAAACAATATGATAAAAGATAGATCCGGGGGCCGTAGATTTCACTAGTGGCTTCTCTCGAGAAAATAGCATATGATGGGTAAACAAATTATTGTTGGGCAATTGATAGAAGAGAAAATAATTATGACGATATCCAAGGCAACGATCATGTATATAGGCATCACATCCTTGATTAGTAGACCGACTCCTGCCTGCATCTACTACTATTACTCCACACATCGACCGTTATCCAGCATGCATCTACTGTATTAAGTTCATGGAGAAACGAAGTAATGCAATAAAAATGATGCATGATCTAGACAAGATCTATTCATGTAGGAATAGACCCCATCTTTTTGTCGTTAATAGCAACAATACATGCGTGCCTCGCTACCCCTTATGTCACTGGGTGAGGACACCGCAATATTGAACCCATCACAAAGCACCTCTTCCTATTGCAAAAAAATCAATCTAGTTGCCCAAACCAAACCAAAGTTTCAGAGAATAAATACGAGGCTATAACAATCATGCATATAAGAGATCAAAGAAGACTCAAATAATATTCATAGATAGAACTCATCATAAAATCACAATTCATCGGAGCCCAACCATCACACCGCAAAAAGTCATTACATCAAATAGATCTCCAAGAACATTGTATTGAGAATCAAAAAGAGAGAAGAAGCCACCTAGCTACTGCCTACGGACCCATAAGTCTATGGTGAACTACTCACGCATCATTGGGGGAGCACCAATGAGGATGATGAACCCCTCTATGATTGTGTTCCCCTCCGACAGGGTGCCGGAATAGGGCTGTAAATTGGATCTCATGGTTGTGGAAGTTGCGGCGGCTAGAATTGTGTTTTGTCAACTCCCCTATAGGGTTTCTAGAATATTTGGGAATTTATAGAGCTAAGAGGCGGTTAAGAGGATGTTTGGGAATGTTGCATGGAAAACAAAAAAATCTATGCACATGCAAGATCTATCCATGGAGATGTATAGCTACGAGAGGGGGGGGGAGCATCATACCCTTGTAGACCACTAAGCGGAAGCGTTTATCAACGCAGTTGATGTAGTCGTACACCTTCACGGTCCGTCCCGATAAAGTATCGAACGTACGGCACCTCCGCGTTCATCCCACGCTCAGCTCGATGACGTCCTCGCCTTGTTGATCCTGTAAGACGGGCGAAGTAGTAGATGAGTTGCGGTAGCACGACGACATGGTGACGGTGGTGGTGAAGAACAATCTCCACAAGGCATCGCCAAGCACAACGGAAACTAGATGGAGGATAAACTAGAGTGGGCGGGGTTGCTGGCACACGGATTGGTGAATCTTAATGTCTTCTGGGTGCTAGCCATGCCCCTCTATTTATCTGTTTAGCCCTGGGGTCTGATACATCTCCGACGTATCTACTTTTCCTAACGCTTTTCTTCTTGTTTTGGACTCTAATTTGCATGGTTCGAATGAAACTAACTCTCGACTCACGATGTTTTCAGCAGAGCTACCATGTTGTTGTTTTTGTGCAGAAATAAAAGTTCTCGGAATGGAATGAAACTTTGCGAAGAATTTTTATATAATATATAAGAATTTCTGGAGCCAATACCTACCGAAGGGGGACACCTGGGTGGGCACAACCCACCAGGGCGCGCCCCCCTCACCAGGCGCGCCCAGGTGGGTTGTCCCCACCTAGTGGCCCCGCAGACCCTGAAACTGACTCTATAAAATCCTATTTTTCCAGAAAAAATCAGGGACAAAGAATTATCGTGATCCATGAGACAGAGCCATCGTCACCTCCTCTTCTTCATCGGGAGGCCAAATCTGGAGTCCGTTTGGGGCTCCAAAGAGGGGGATCTTCATCCTTTGTCATCACCAACCCTTCTCCATCACCAATTCCATGTTGCTCCCCACCGGGAGTGAGTAATTCCTTTGTAGGCTCGCTGGTCGGTGAGGAGTTGGATGAGATTCATCATGTAATCGAGTTAGTTTTGTTAGGGCTTGATCCCTAGCATCCACTATGTTCTTAGATTGATGTTGCTATGACTTTGCCATGCTTAATGCTTGTCACTTTAGGCCCGGGTGCCATGATTTCAGATCTGAACCGTTTATGTTATCACCATTATATCCATGTTCTAGATCCGATCTTGCAAGTTATAGTCACCTACTATGTGTTATGATCCGGCAACCCTAGAGTGACAATAACCGGGACCACTCCCAGTGATGACCGTAGTTTGAGGAGTTCATGTATTCACTATGAGTTAATGCTTTGTTCTGGTTGTCTATTAAAAGGCGGCCTTAATATCCCTTAGTTTCCAATATGGACCTCGCTGCCATGGGAGGGTAGGACAAAAGATGCCATGCAAGTTCTTTCCATAAGCACGTATGACTATTTACAAAATACATGCCTACATTATATCGACGAACTGGAGCTAGTGCCGTATCGCCCTAGGTTATAACTGTCTCATGATGAATATCATCCAACAAGTCACCAATCCAATGCCTATGAATTTATCTTATATTGTTCTTGCTAAGTTACTACTTACTACTGCTATCATCACTGTTACAGTTGCTACAAAACTATTGCTACCACTGTTACCGTTACCATTATCGTTGCTACTATTATCAAAACTATCATACTACTTTGCTACTGATAATTAATCTCTAGGTGTGGTTGAATTGACAACCCAGCTGCTAATACCTTCAAATATTCTTTGGCTCCCCTTGTGTCGAATCTATAAATTTGGGTTGAATATTCTACCCTCAAAAACTATTGCGATCCCCTATACTTGTGGGTTATCAAAACCTTTTTCTGGGGTCGTTGCTGGGGAGCATAGCTATATTTGTTGACTCACTTGGGATTATTATCAATTTATCACAATGAATAATCTTAAGGATGCTAAGACTAAGATATTTCCCTCAAAGATGAGGGGCGGTAAGGAACTGCCATCCAGTTCTACTTTAGATTCACCTTCTGTTTTAAGTAAACTTGCAACACCACCACATGCTATTAATTCCGATATGTTGCAAGTTATCACTACAAAAATAATACACTTCCGTGATGATACATGTTTGTCACAGTAGGTCGCTTTTTTTGTCATGCATGTACATCCATGACAAATTTATGACAAAATCAAGATAGTCATACCTGTGCTGTCGTAGAAGTGTTCCATGACATTACCAAAATTATCATCATGGAAGTAACCACTTCCATGACGATAAATTGCGCGTCACAGAAGTGCTTTCATCAAGGGTGACCGACACATGGCATCCACCATAACGGAATGCCGTTAAGCTATCGGGTCGGGTTTTGGATCCGATAACCCGTTAACAACCCCGACCAATGGGCATTTTCATGTGTAAAATCATCATTGGCTGGAGGAAACACGTGTCAGCTCATCGTTGGGACAAATGTCAACCACTCATTGGATGGAAGGCACCTATGATACATCGACATGTGGCACGACCCAACAAAGGCCCGTTCCTGTGAAAAGGCCGGCCCGTTTGACTTGGTCAAAAGGTGGCGGGCCGGCCCATGGAAAGCCTATTAACGGAATGTTCGCATATAGCCCATTTACAGCCCGCTAACCCAAGGACCGTTACGCCCTATCTGAATTAGGCCCAGTAGCGTCATCTGGGCCATCCAATATGATTCCAGCCCATTTTCACTTCTGGCCCATGTATGGCCCATGACGTCTTTCGGCCCATATGAGGCCCTATGTAACTGTTGGCCTATTAACGGCCCGTGGTGAAACTAGCCCGTAATGAACAATGTATCACTTTACACCCATTAACGGCCCGTGGTGAAACTGGCCCGTAATGAACAGTGTATCACTTTATACCCATTAACGGCCCATTATTCTATTGGGCCGTTTCCAGCCCATGTTATCTTTCGGCCTTCTTAGAGCCCATTTATTCTTGGGCTCATTTCCAACATTCGTTTACTTATGGCCCGTTACTATCATTTTCTGCTTGTGGGCCAAATTCAGCCCGTGGTTATAGTTGGCCCGTTTGTGGTCCGTTAGTACATTGGGCCATTTTCATAGCGTCATCAAATACGACCTATTAACGATGGCCCATTACGGTCGGCCCATGAACGGACGATTCCAACTCTGGCCCGTTTACGACCATAATGCGGCCTGTTATTGGCCCATGTTTGGCCAATCGATCATACGACCCGTATAAGGCCCATTGATGATACGACCCGTAGAAGGCCCATTGTTTCTACGGCCCATAGAAGGCCTACTGGTTCTACGGCCCGTAGAAGGCCCACTGTTTCTACGGCCCGTAGGAGGCCCAGTGTCACTATAGTAAATATTAGCCCATGGTTATTGTGGCCTAGTTTTAAAAAATAGGTTATTACAGCCACTAGTTAACCGCGGAAAAAGAACTACAATGACTACAAGCAAACAAATAAACAAGACAACAAGGAAATAAATAAGCAAGCAATTAACGCTAGGCTATCACGGCTATTACACATATTACATCCACTGGGCATCAAAGTTCGCCACCAGTGCAAATATAGGGAACAAAGCAGCATATCATATACACTGGCCGTCAAAATTGGCCACCAGTGCAAATAAACGAGGCAGCAAAACAAGAGCCTAACTGAAACACCTTCAGAAGAGCTCAAGAAACGTTATCCTGGGTATCCACCATGCTGGCAATAAGCTTAGCAAACTGATTAGCTTTGTCCTGTTTGGCGCTAAAATCCTCCAATGCTTGTTGTTGCACCAGAAAGTATGCATCTCAATGCTCCAGGGACTTCCGCAGTCCTTCCGCTTCTTGTCGTAGCACAGCTGATCGATGTCTTTCAGCTTATAGTTGAGACTCAACAAACCGAACTGATTTAGACAGTGAGTTTGAATAGCTTGTGCAAGCGGTAGTGGCCAGTAACTCCAACACTAAACCAAGACAGGATGTGTCACTATCTTGAACCTTATCTGCATTACTTCCTTTACTGTTGCTTAATAAGGCACTCTTCCCCAATATTCTGTCAGCATTCTAAAAGAAGAAACAAGCAGACACATAACAAGTTTAGCATGTACTAGTATATGAAACTCATTTCGGTGAACCAGTTCATTAGTAAGGTGGAAAGGATTAAACTACCAAGTCTTCTATTGCCAAGTACTAGTACATAATAAAAGCATCAAACAAACATATAGCTATGTCCTATGGTAGCAATGGAATCTTAAATTAGAACAGTTGTTCTTTAGGTTTAGGCACTTGTTCTACATGAACAGAGTACAGTAAGACGCAAGAATATAATACTTAAAAATAGAAAATGAGCTCATAGACCTTACCACATTCTTGGTTCGGGACCAGTAGAGAACAAGGCGTTCCCAATCATCGTCCAGCAAATGTGTCTCATGAGAACGTAAGGGAATTTGATGAGTTACTTCGCCGGTGAAGTATGTTTTCTTCAGGTAATTCCGATACTGCCACCAAGCATTCTTAAAGATAGCAGAGGTATTAGGGCATGTACAATGGAGGCATCACCTAGTGGTGGTTTGAAGTGCCACATTTGCTCAGGCTACAGCACACGAAATATTCGCCCAACGCAGCTGATGTCAGGTGGTAGCCTCCGTGATCCACCTGCTGAGATAAGAAAGCTTCAAACGGGAGAAATTAGGCACCTACACTCTCTTTCTCTCTCGTCCTTTTCCTGCGAGGACCACTCTTTTCCTGTGGAGAGACCGCTTCTTCTACAGGATCCCACTTGCCTCTGCAAGCTGCTATCTTTTCCCTCAGACTTGCACACGATGGCTCTTCTCCGACGTGGAGGTCGTGAGGCGCCTGTCCAGGCTGGAGCATTGTCCATGCCCTTAGCACAGGTTACCTCATCCTGAGTTTCCAAATTGGTCCTTATCTATAGAGAAAAATGGGAAATTTTGTTGTATTATAACCATCATGGAGGTAGGATGTATGGGATGAAGCAAAGTAATTGCCATGAATAACATTACTTACACATAACTCCTGGACAAACACCTGCAACTGGCATTTTCCTTCATCTTCAATATAATATTTCCAAGATGGGTAGATACGCATATACGATTTAACAACATCAAATGCGATAGATGCTAAACTATGACTAGCTAGTTGTGCTTCCTCCACAGGAATAGGCGTACTAACTAGTGGAGTTGGGGTTCGCCTTGATAGTACTGGCCCTATGGGCACTGGAGCTGCCTTACTAACTGCTCTTGTTTGGGAGCTCTGTGGTGGAGATGGTGTTGTGTCAAAAGGAACTAGGTTACTATCGGCTGGGGTTGGGGTTAGATTTGGTGAAGCTGGTTCTCTGTCCATCATTGTAGGGGTACAATCTGCGAGAGTTTGGGCTATGTGTGGTAGGGCTGGTTCTTGTGCATGTACAACCGGGGTGCTATCTCCACCAAGAGGTAGCACTGTTTTACTTGAAGACCGTGTTTTTAGTCTGCTAGATACTGGCATCACCCGCTCCAATTCAAATGGCTGATAACCAGGAAACATAGTTGAATGTATAGACATTGTATGAGAGACAGATGCAATAGATAGTGTGGAAAAAAGAGGGCATGAAATAGTTGACATGTATATTGTTTAACTAAAACGGATAGCATGACATAATTTCACATATATGATGTCTATCTAAACTGGATAGCATAGCATAATATAATTCAAAGATATGATCAGTAACTAAACAGGATCGCATGACATAATTCGCCTACATGTTATCTAAGTAATCAGGATCGCATCATTTAATTCACATATGTGATTTATATGCTAAACAGAGGGCATTTGATATGATATCTGAACTAAGGACATGGTGTTGAATATTGTGTATATGATGTCTAAACTATGCAATGCAAGACACCGTATGCATGATATGAGCAGTATAACCGTGCCAAGTTAGAACGTACACCTCAGTGGGGGAATAGGACTGGTCATCTGTCTCTGAATCCATCTCTGAGGAGCTATCAGGACCCAACAAGAGATCTGCTTCGAAAGGTAGCACTGTCTGCTCTGAAGGCCCTGTTTTCACTCCAGATTTTTCCATCTCCCACCCAAATGGCTGATTCAGAGGAAGAGTAGTTTAATGTACAAACATTGTCGACAAATGGAAATGTAATGAAGAAAAGGATGGTAAGATATCATTCAAATATATGATGTCTGGTTAAACAGGATGACAGTGCACATTTCACATATATTATGGCTGGCTAAAAGATATGAGACTGCATAATTCCCATATATGATATAGAAACTAAACAGGTTGCATTATAGAACATGTCTAAACTAAGCAGATGACATATATGATGTTAAAAGTAGGCACTGCAAGGCAACATATGCATGATATGACTAACATCATCATGCCAAGGTAGAGCAAACACCTTGGGGGGGTAAATAGGAGTGGTCAGCGGCGTCCGAATCCGCCTCAGAACAGATATCTTCCTCTGGATTACAATCTGGAGAGGGGTGGGAGGGTTTGCCATTGAACCCACCATGGAGCGATGTCTGCCTGACATTGTATTGCCACACAAAACTCTTCTCCTTTTCTCTACATGTTCAGCATGACTGTGTACAATATTTGACATGCATACGAAAAAAATATGGTGAGATGATGTAAGGAGAGCATGCAGAAATTTAGAGTGATGGTAACAACCAGTAGATCGATGTTTTTCTGTTGAACCAAAATAGCCCTAATGGATCGACGTGAATGTATAGTAATAAGTGATGCAACAAGTGTACAACCTCTTTGCCGTACCTGTGTCGACCTCAGCATCATTGGGTTGGTCGCTGAAGCAGTTGAGGCAGAGGTGGCTGTTGGAGGTGTGGAGGAAGATCTGAGGAATCTGTAGATGACGTCCAGGGCACTGCTCTGTTGTGACGGATCGTTCTATCGTTGGAGCAGCTCCAGGGAGCCGTAAGACGTCAAGGCTGAAGCAGCACAAGAAAGACATCGTCAATCTCAAGTGGGATTCTAATAGCATCTCCAATAGATGATGTAAAATGGATGTAAAATTAACATCACCAAAAACCACCTGACTACAACATATGAGGTTAAAACTGTTGACTCTGAACTTAACTGTCGAAACTGAAATTTACTGTGGAATCTGAATGCTACTGTCGAAACTGAACGCAATGGTAGAAGAGAGGCACTTGACATGTAGTTTAGGGAGGGCCTGCAGTTCATCTTCAACCTGCACCCCCCTGAGCCGCCAACCACCACCGGCCGAACCACTGGGCCCAGCGCCGCCTTGCCGCCCCAAAACAACTCGCCACCACCGCAACCGGCCAGCCCTCTAGGCCCCCTGCCCCCACCCTGAACCCTAAGATAGATAGTGGGGTACCTCTCCGGCGAGCCACCGTCCCCGCTACGGGTGGTTCTTCCTTAAGTCCGGCAAGCCCCCCCAACTCCGGAAAATCGACTGACCCAAAAGTCGATTCAGTCGACTGAAGTGTGGCTTAATCGGAGCAGAGCAGTAGCACGAGCGAGGGGTAGAGCAGCAGCAGATCCGGCTGGTATGGACGCCGCCGCCGAAGGGGCCTCGCACTAGGGGAGAGCCGCAGTCGAGATGTCGCCCGCGGCACCATCTTCAAGGTAGCCGCTCCATGGGGGTGCGGGATGGAGCACCGTCGGCGCCGAGTACAACCTCTTTGGTGGCGCCGAGTAGGCCTCGGCTTCGCCCGAGGAGTCGGTGAGGATGTTGCGGTTCCGGTGGAGTAGGTTAAGGCGGCGCTGTGGGGATGGAGCAGCCACAATAGACGAGGCGATCGTCGGAGCAGCTCCTTGGAGGTGGAGGACGGGGCAGCTGAACCGTCGGGACGGCGAGATGGACGACGGATCCTCATCTGGGGAGGTGGACGAGGGACGTCGAACTATTGTGCTGGACAATGTCGTCGGGGAAGAGGCTCCGGCGGGGCAGCGGTGACGTGGCAGACGGAGGAGGGTGGGGTTTCGCGGCTGAAGCATGACTTAGGAACGCGCTTGTCCAAAATGTAGTGTGTGTTACAGAAGTACCCCCAACCGATTTGAACTAGCGGCCCTTTCAGCTCGGGGTTAGAAGGGGGATTTCACGTGTCGGGATTTGGCAGCTGGAGGGAGTTTTCGCGCGCGTTGTAATTTCGGGATAGCAAGGCGCGGGTTGTGAAGGCGCCAGTTTTGGGAGCACGATATCTGAATTTTCGGGATATAACAAGACGCGGGTTGAATTTTAGGGACAAGCCTAACATGTAGTAATGTTGTACTTGTACGTACCAAATCAATTCGCACTTCCCTCAACCAAAAAGAAAACGAAAAAAATAAAACTATTCACACCACCCAGAGAGAGTCTTGCCCCGTCTTACTATACAATGCTATTCAAAGCTACTCACTCCTTCCATCTATATAGGGCCTAATGCGTTTTTCGATGATAAATTTGACCAAATATTAGAGAAATGATATATGACATGCAAGTTACACAAAGCACACCGTTAAATTCGTCTGTGAAAGGTTCTTTCAATGATATAATGTTCACAATGTGCATGTCATGTACTATTAATCTTGTCAATAGTCAAAGGCGGTCTTAAAAATTTCATTACGCCCTATATAGATGGAAGGAGGGAGTATGAATCCATGTTATGTCCAATTAAAAAAATTTCGCTTGATGTATAATGCATGTAACCTACTCATACCAACATTTTAGTGCATTCCAAATGTCTATACTACCTCCGCAATTCGAACTAAATTTGAATTCGTTTCTCTATTTCAATAAGAACCTACAATCATGATTGTTGCCAACTTCAACCATCATAGTTTCCTTGCTATCCGTCAGATATAAATCAGACGGCCTATAATGCAGGATGGCAGGCACACCATCATCAACAACTCCGTTTTTTTATAAGAGTAGAGATAAAACATATTAAATGTAGTATACCATGTTCATAACCACACCATGTGTATCATTGTTATATATATTCACACATCCGTCGGTCTGAAACACTATGATAAATTCTTCAAATATCCGAATTCGCTTTTTATAATGAAGTATATATGATCTCTATTCATCTTTTACACCCACACAACCCTCTTATCTTTATAGCTAGCGCTAACTTTCTCTTGTGCATGCACACGGCCGCATCCCTCTCACCCTCCCTCAGCATTCTCTAGCTCCATCTTGCAAATTCGTCTTTTCACTTTAGGTCGTTCACCCATGGTGTGTGTAGGCCCCCCAGCTCCTTCTTTTGGCACACATCGATCGATATGCCTCTCTAGCCAGGTGTGCTAGCACAAACACAAGCTTCCCCTCTTCTCTTGTCACCGTCCATGCCTCACTCCCACCACTCTTTTCCTCATTCTCGTACTCGCACACTCCTCCCCCTCGATATAGTATGCCTCTCGTACCACCTCCTACATGCATCCCTCTCTCTCTATCCTTCTCGTGCCTCATTTGCTTCTAACACACACATGCATGTATACCGATCAATCTCCCAACATATACCTAGATCGACTTTAACTACCCCCCATCGATCGACGTACCTCACAAGTTATGTCTCTCCTTTATCTTACAAAGGGCGATTGATCTTCCTATGTAGTTACGTCTACTTACCACAGCCACATCGTCCCCCCTTATCATTCGTGCATGCCTACTGACCTGTCTCTCACACGCACGTGCACAGACAACAAGCAGCCATCTCCTCTCTCATTGATATTGCGGGCGTGCCCTCCATTTGTCTAGCAAGCCTATCCCACCATTTGTTAGAAGCAACTCCACTACCACCCCCTCCAACACTCTAGCTCTGTCTCTCTCCCAACCTTATTCATCTCCTGCACATATGCATGGATGCCGATCGATCTCCCTTAATACATGAGGCAGATCGATCTCCTTAATACATGAGGTAGGCCTCTCTCCTCCTCCACACATATACCAACCATTGTACCTCTATAGTTAATTGGGCCTCCCTCTTCCCCCACAACACACAGATAGTCGAGCGCTGCAGGTAGGTATCCATGCCACAAAGACAAACTGCACATGTCCCATCTCGCGTTCCAGTAGGCCAGCCACTCTATATCTTTGACGTGGGCACACACAAATTCAATGGCACTCTTTATCGATCGCGTGCGCGCACACACACACACATTATCCCTCTCTTTGATTCTATGGACACCTCAAGCCAGTGATACCTCCACTCTCTTCTCGTGGATCGCCCCCTCTTTATATATGTTATATCCAGGACTCTATTTCACACACATTGCATATGTTAAATTATTTGATTGACCCCCCCCCCCCCACAAAAAAAACTCTCAAGAACCCACACACTATATCTCTCTAGGTTTGTATCTCTCTCACACAACCCCACGTAGGTGGTGTACGTATACAAGAAGAGAATAGGTGCACCGTGCACGTACTCACGCTTCATGCCCAGCCACACCCGCGCGGGTACACGGTGGAGCTCATTTCTCTGCAGAAGCTGCATTTGTTTTTGAAACATCAAGTGGCCAGACACCCGAAAACTTATTTGCCCATTAGTGACTTGTCAGGGCGGTGGATTTTAGTTTGTACGATAATGCTGCATCCACCTAAAGTAACGGAAGTTCTTATGTAAACTTCCTAGTAATTCCCTCTTCGTTGGTGTAGCATTACTCCTAACATTTGTAATATTAGTTTGAAACTTGTAATATTGCCGTGTCCTATTCCTCACTCTATGCATTTAAAAACCGAACCGAAAAACCATACCGAAAATAAACCGAACCGAACCAATTTTATGGTTTTTATGGTTTCTGGTTTCGGTATGGTATGAACTTTTCAAACCGATTTGAATTTGGTTTTTATGGTATATACCGAAAAACCGAACGGTTAACCGAATAAACCAAAGTAAAAATAAATTTATATTTCTTGAGATGAACAACCATACAAGTTGTCATTTTTCTTGTACATGAGTCAAATGCACTAATAAGCACGTAATTTTTTCTTGTAACATAGTCATTTTTCTATTTTTAAAATACTAAGCACGTCCAGAACCATCAACAGATGAATCAATGCATGCATATATACTTATATATATAGTCATGTACTATTTGTGTAGAATAGTATGTGTTTTGAGTCATAAATTTGCTAATTATTATTACGTCATTTCCAAATTCGCGTCAACTTTGGTTTTTATGGTATATACCGAAACCATACCGAAATATTTTGGTATATACCGAAACCGAACCGTATTTTAATTTCATACCATATTTATTGAAGTATTAATACCGTACAAACTGAAAACCGTATAAATCGAACCATGTAACCCGAATAAACCGAACGCACAGGGTGACCTATTCCTGCGTTTTCAAAATCCTGCGAATCAAACAGGTCCTGAGTAGGTGATGATGTTGTGCCTCCCATCTTTCACCAATAGCCGTTGGATCTAGATCTGACGCATACAAACCAAGCTTCTCCATTTTTGCAAAAAGATGCCCGCACTTGTTCCCTATTTACAAACAACTCCTTGTCTCTCACAATCATCCTCATCTCCTCCCCACCACATCTAGGAGTAGAAGGCCGTGGAAAAATCTGGCGCGATGGCCGTTGCCGGAGCCGTCCACCCCCAATCTTGGTGTTCCGTGCAATGCGCGGGCATCTACGCACGGGAAATTATGTCGAACAGGGCTAGTTGTAAGCAGACTAGCTCTACAGCCATGATGATAGTGACTGCAGACGGTGAGGCTGACTATGGTATGCCGAACACGGCGCCTATACTCAGGTGTCATCTCCGGCGCAGGGTCTTGTCACTTCACTATGAGGAGCAGCACGTAATAATTTGACCAACGGATAGTACAGTGCTAGTACTCCTACTACTACATTGGTAGTACTACTACTAGTACTAGTAGCACCACCGTCTGATTTAGGAGTACTACCACGTCCATCTAGATTTTAGTATTTGACTAGCAATATCTAGTAATGGATGTCACCAAAAATGTACTACTCCCTCTATAAATAAATACATGGTGTTTTATTCCTATCGGCGAGAGAACTTAATGTTTTTGCTACTCCTAACTAGAGTACTAATAGGATTACATGCAATGAACTAAACACTGCATGTCATGTTTGGTAGTCTCAAGTCATTGAAAGCATGCACGGCCCACATCTCTCATTGGTTGATATGTCACGAAATAAGAAACAAGGAAGGAGTTAATGCACCGTGCCTAAGTATTTTGGGATTATTTGGTTTTTGTAAGGTGACTTACACAACATTTTTGTTTACATGCATTTACATTTAATAGTTAAATCAAAGGTCAAAACTTGGCGCAAAATGCAAAGGGGACCAATAAACCAGTAAACATCAAACTTCTCTCGTTTGGCCCCAACTAGAGGTCTAGTGAGATGACTATACTACACCAGCACGGAGGGGGACGCAGCTTCATTGACTTACGACAACTGCCTTTGGGTGAATGACACGTGGCCCCGGGGGGTGGCTGGCCCACCTATCATACAGCCAAAGGCAGGTGCAGTTGAGGGCCGAGGAGTAGTACGAAATCCTACGCACCTACGCACGCTAACCAAGGGCTGAGTGATCACTCAAATCGCAAGATCAGTTGACTAGAAGCTACGCTAGACCCATGGAGGCGATGACCGCGAGCATCAGCCGGCTGTGCTAGATGATCCACGACGCAGGCCTACGGCCCGGCACCGAGGAACGTCTCCAGGTAGTATTGCTTGAGGCAGCCAGGGCGAGGCCCGCTTGGATGACAGCTTCGTCTCCTTGTTCGATGAGGTCCTCATCCGTTTCCTCGACAAGTTCACCATCGTCAAGAAGCTTGCAGATGACTTTGACGTAAGCCTCCAGCCGACTCGCCTAGGCTCTGCGATGCCCGCCACCCTCAACGGCCACTGAGGGAGTCCTGGATTAGGGGGTCTCCGGACAGCCGGACTATATCCTTTGGTCGGACTGTTAGACTATGAAGATACAAGATTGAATACTTCGTCTCATGTCCGGATGGTACTCTACTTAGCGTGGAAGGCAAGCTAGGCAATATGGATATGGATATCTCCTCCTTTGTAACTGACCTTTTGTAACCCTAACCCTCTCCGGTGTCTATATAAACCGAAGGGTTTTAGTCCATAGGAGAACAATCACAACATACAATCATACCATAGGCTAGCTTCTAGGGTTTAGCCTCTCTGATCTCGTGGTAGATCTACTCTTGTACTACCCATATCATCAATATTAATCAAGCAGGACGTAGGGTTTTACCTCCATCAAGAGGGCCCGAACCTGGGTAAAACATTGTGTCCCCTGCCTCTTGTTACCATCCGGCCTAGACGCACAGTTCTGGACCCCCTACCCGAGATCCGCCGGTTTTGACACCGACATTGGTGCTTTCATTGAGAGTTCCTATGTGTCGTCGCAGTTAGGCTTGATGGCTCCTACTATCATCGATAGCGATGCGGTCCAGTGTGAGACTTTTCTCCCCGAACAGATCTTCGTATTCGGTGGCTTTGCACTGCGGGCTAATTCGCTTGGCCATCTGGAGCAGATTGAAAGCTACGCCCCTGGCCATCAGGTCAGGTTTGGAAGTTTGAACTACATGGCCGACATCCGCGGAGACTTGATCTTCGACGGATTCGAGCCACAGCCAGGCGCGCCGCACTGTCACGTTGGGTATGATCTAGCTCTACCGCCGAACATTACCCCATAGGCCGCGCCCGCATCAGCTCCGGCCCTTAGCCCGGAGCCCACTGCGCCAATTGAGGACGGGTGGTTAGATACCGCCTCAAGGGCTGTAGTCTCAACGGCGATCGAGCCAAACACTAGCCTAACCCTCTGCCAGCCCATGACTCCAAGTTGCCGGACACTTTTTCTGACTCCGAACCGCCCGCGCCCCTGCCAATCGAATCCGATTGGGCACCGATCATGGAATTCACCACCGCGGATATCTTTCAGCACTCGCCCTTCGGCGACATTCTGAATTCACTAAGGTTTCTCTCTTTGTCAGGAGAGCCCTGGCCGGATTATGGCCAACGGGATTGGGGTGCGGACGACGAAGAAATTCGATGCCCACCCACCACCCACTTCGTAGCCACTGTCGATGATTTAACTGACATGCTCGACTTCGACTCCGAAGACATCGACGGTATGGACGACGATGTAGGAGACGAACATGAACTAGCGCCTATAGGGCACTGGAAAGCCACCTCGTCATATGACATACACATGGTGGATACACCCAAAGAAGGCAATGGCGACGAGATAGCGGAGGATGACCTCTCCAAGAAACAACCCAAGCGCCGACGTCAGCGGCGCCGCTCTAAGTCCCGCCAAAGCAAAAGTGGTGATACCAGCACAGGAGATAATAACACTCCGGATAGTGCCGAAGACAACAACAATCCCCTCCAGCATGATTTAGAGCAGGAGGATGGAGGAGCCAGCTCTCCTGAGAGAGCGGCAGATGGAGAGGAGGAGGATGAAAATTCATGCCCCCTCTGAAGACGAGGCAAGCCTCAGCGATGGTGAATTCGCCGTACCAGAGGATCCCATCGAACAGGAGCGCTTCAAGCGCCGGCTTATGGCCACGGCAAATAGCATGAAGAAAAAGCAGCAGCTTCAAGCTGAACAAGATCTGCAAGCTGACAGATGGACTAAAGTCCTCGCGGCCGAGGAATATAAACTCGAGTGCCCCTCCAAGAATTACCCAAAGTGCAGGTTACTACCCCGAGTGGAGGAAGAAGCGTATGATACGGCTGATCTGCCACCTCGTGGCCGCGATAGAGAGGCATTCCAGCCAAAAGCTCGGCCTCCACCCCGACGCCATTCAAATAAAAGGGCATGGGGAGATACGCCAGACCTGCGAGACATATTGGAGGACAAAGCAAAGCATGCAAGATCAATCTACGGATCACGACGGCGCACCGCTCTGCGAGATGATAAACGTCACGCCGGATACAGTAAAAGCAAATCCGGCCGGGCCGAACACAGCGGGCAAGACCCATTCGAGCTGCGTCGCGATATAGCCCAATACAGAGGCGCCGCACACCCCTTATGCTACACAGACAAAGTAATGGAACATCAATTCCCAGAAGGTTTCAAACCTGTAAATATTGAATCATACGACAGCACAACAGATCCCGCAGTATGGATTGAGGATTTCCTCCTCCACATCCACATGGCCCGCGGTGATGACTTACACGCCATCAAATACCTCCCACTAAAGCTCAAAGGACCAGCGCGGCATTGGCTTAACAGCTTGCCAGCGGACTCCATTAGCTGTTGGGAAGATCTGGAAGCCGCATTCATCGACAACTTTCAGGGCACTTATGTGCGACCACCAGACGCCGATGACTTGAGCCACATAATTCAGCAGCCAGAAGAGTCAGCCAGGCAATTCTGGACTCGGTTCCTTACAAAGAAAAATCAAATCGTCGACTGTCCGGATGCGGAGGCCTTAGCGGCTTTCAAACACAACATCCGAGAAAAGTGGCAGCTCGACACCTTGGTCAGGAAAAGCCAAAATCTATGGTAGCTCTCACAACGCTCATGACCCGCTTTTGTGCGGGAGAAGACAGCTGGCTGGCTCGCAGTAATAACATATCAAAGAACCATGGCACCTCAGATACCAAGGACGGCAATGGCAGGTCACGTCACAACAAACATAGGCGCCGCATTAACAGTGAAAATACTGAGGATACGGTAGTCAATGCCGGAGCAAAGGCTCTAAACCCGGTCAGCGAAAAAAGGCATTCAAACAAAGTACGCTAGGACCGTCCAGCTTGGACCGTATACTCGATTGCTTGTGTCAAATACACGGCACCCCAGAAAAGCCAGCCAATCATACCAACAGGGATTGTTGGGTGTTCAAGCAGGCCGGCAAGTTAATTGCTGAAAACAAGGACAAGGGGCCGCATAGCGATGACGAGGAGGAGCCCCGGCAGCCGCACACTAGAGGACAGAAGAGGTTTCCCCTGCAAGTGCGGACGGTGAACATGATATATGCAACCCACATCCCCAAGAGGGAGCCGAAGCGTGCGCTCAAGGACGTATATGCGTTGGAGCCAGTCGCCCCAAAGTTCAACCCTTGGTCCTCATGCCCGATCACTTTCGATCGTAGGGACCACCCCACTAGTATCCGTCATGGCGGATTGGCCGCACTGGTCCTAGACCCAATCATTGACGGATTTCACCTCACTCGAGTCCTTATGGATGGCGGCAGCACCCTGAACCTGCTTTATCAGGACACAGTGTGCAAAATGGGTATAGACCCCTCAAGGATCAAACCAACAAAAACGACCTTCAAGGGCGTCATTCCAGGCGTAGAGGCCCATTGCACAGGCTCAATTACACTGGAAGTGGTCTTCGGATCCCCGGATAACTTCTGAAACGAAGAGTTAATCTTCGATATAGTCCCGTTCCGCAGTGGTTATCATGCACTGCTCGGGCGAACCACATTTGCGAGATTCAATGTGGTACCGCATTATGCATACCTCAAGCTCAAGATGCCAGGACCTCGTGGGGTTATTACAGTCAATGGAAACACAGAGCGCTCTCTCCGAATAGAGGAGCACATTGCGGACCTCGCAGCAGAAGCGCAAAACAACCTCTCAAGGCAATCCACCAGTTCGGCGTTTCAAAACCCGGACACCTTCAAGCGCGCTTGGAGCAATCGGCAAATAGACCGCCTGGCGCAATCTGAGCTCGCGTAGCAATGCGGCCCCCACCCCAGTCCCAGCCAAACAACGAAGCTCGTGCCACGCGTACATAATTATGCATTAAAAGTACAATGGGCACAAGTGGGGAGGGGGGCACACTGCGGCACGCCCCAAGACGCGGCTTAAACCACACTAGGGGCTTCCCGTTTGGTTATTTTTCTCTTTTTTAGGACCTTAATCTCTGGACACCCTGTCCGGCAGCACTATTGCCGAACACATGATGCAGCAACCAAGGAGGCAGAAAGCTACGTCACACCATGGAATTCCCAGTTGGATTATAATAACGAGCGATATATTTGATTTAATACTATTCCTCAGCTTAATACACCAGGGGTTTACGTACCCCACAATATGGTGTGAAAAGTCCGAACACTTTCACAAGTGCAGCACCCCGAACTTATAGCATTATATGCATCAGCTCTGAATCATGTCTTTGGTCAAATGTTGGGTTTTCCCGGCTCCTATGTTTTGGTACCTTACGTTCCGCTCTATCAGCTAAGGTAGCGCTAGGAGAACTACTGCGATTGTGCCCCGGTTCTGTCGGGCTTAGCACCTCAGTAGAGAAAGCTAAAACTGACTGTCATGATAAGGCGAGAGACCGGTTGCTGTTCGGCGAGGTTTTTCGAGTCCCTAAAGACTTATGCCGCTTAGGGCGAGGGGCCGGCCTGTCCTGCTTACAGGCATGTATCGTGCCCCGAATTGGGCCTTCCGAATACCAGGGGCTTCACCGAAATTTAAAATTATAGAATTCTATGGCTAAGTGAGAGTGATAAAGCATTATTAGTCCGGTTGCCTTGTTCGTTGTGCTGAGCACCTCCCTCAAAGGACCCAAATATGGGAACAAGAGTGCTCAGGTTTATCCTGAACACCCCAGCACTCGTGGCATGGGGGCAGAAGCCGAGGACTAGCCATCTCTCAGATTCGATAAACGGCCAAACAGAAGGTAATATTTTAAATTCACACAAGCGTTGCATAGCGCATATGAAACAAGTTTTCATCATACAGGATCACACGAGCATGTTTACTCAAATATCACATCCTTTGAACATTCGTCCGCCACAAGACAGGCACCCTTCAGGACACCCTCATAAGAAATTTCGGGGGTGCGATGCTCCTTGCCCTGCGGCGGCCCTTCCTTGATCAGCTTCACGGCATCTAGCTTGGCCCACTGCACCTTCACACGGGCGAAATCCCGGCGTGCACCTTCTATGCAGATGGACCACTTGACGACCTCAAGCTGTGGGCAGGCATCCACAAGCCGCCTCACCAGGACGAAGTAGCTGTTCGAAAGGGCGTCGCCAGGCCACAGCTGGACTATAAGGCCCTTCATGCCCTGTTCGGCCGCCTTGTGCAGCTCAACCAGCTGCTTTAGCTGGTCACTCAGAGGCATCGGGTGTTCGGTCCTAGTATACTGAGACCAGAACAGCTTCTCTGTTGAGCTTCCCTCCTCGGCCTGGTAAAACTGCACGGCATCCGACACGCTGCGGGGAAAATCTGCGAATGCTCCTGGAGAGTAATCGGCAATTTACTTTTGCATGCTTGCTCTGCATATAGAATGCCTTACCCGCTGCTATCTTCTTCATTGCGTTGATCTCCTGGAGGGCCTTTTGGGCTTCGGCCTTGGCACTTTTTGCGCCCTCGAGGGCCGCAGCAAGCTCAGACTCTTGCGTCTTCGAGTCAAGCTCCAACGCCTCATGCTTCGTCACGAGGGCCTGGAGCTCTTGCTTCACCTTGCCCACCCGAGCCTCTTGTTTTTCCCGCTCGGTGCGCTCCTTGGCCGCTTTATCTTCGGCCTTGGTTAGTGCTTGCTTCAGGGTCGCCACCTCGATCATGGCCCCTGGCAAATATACGATGATCCTGTCATTTTGCAATCGCGTCCTCTTTTATATATACATATATATAGATAGGGTATTACTTACCCTTGTTCTCCTCGAGCTGCCTCTTGGCAAGGCCGAGCTCTTTCCTGGACCCCTCAAGGTCCTGCTTCAATACGGCGACCTCCAGAGTCAGTGCGGCGGACGCTAGCAGCGAAGCCTGCATATGCATATTGACACACGTATATTAGACTCCTGCGATATTATTTGATCCTCTGTTCGGCTTTTCTTTGTGAACACCAAACAAAGCATCAGGGGCTACTGTCTATGCAGTAATATTTCTACTACATTTTAAAACACTTACCTCGAAGCCTGTTAGAAGGCTGGCACAGGCTTCAGTCAATCCGCTCTTGGCGGACTGAACCTTCTGGATCACCGCACTCATGATAGTGCGGTGCTCCTCGTCGATGGAAGCGCTGCGAAGCGCTTCCAGTAGATTGTCTGGCGCCTCTGGAAGGACAGAGGTCACCGGAACAGGCGTCTTGCCCCTCTTAGAAGGAGGTCGCCTGCCCGAGCCTGGAACCGCTGGAGGTTCCGGCGCGGTGTTCGGCCGAGGGCCGAACTCGGAGCTCTCAGGGGCCCCGTCCGCTTGGCTCCCGGAGTTCGGAAGGTCGCCTTGAGGTGCCTCTGGGACTGTCTCCCCTCGATCCGGTGCCTCTTGAGACAACACCTCGGCATCGTCGGCAGGATGAGGGGAGGTGGCGGTCGGGACTGGATCGCTATCCAAGTCCGACAAGCCCAACGAGCCGTCCGACGATACATTGATACTAGCTCATGGTGGCCTGCATAATTGTGTTCGGCGTTACGGAAAGCAGTGTGATAAAGGAATCCTATGGGTTACTCTGGTATCTGAATACTTACGATCTCCCCGTGGGCTTGGCCTTGGGCAACCACTCGTCTTCGCCTTCGTCGGTGGTGGTGGAGCTGTCCGGAAGGAGAGTCCTTCCCTTCTTGGACCCTTCGCCCCCCCCCCCCCCAGTTGGGGCGGCCTTCCTTTTCCGGTCTCGCCCAATCAGTGGGGGAGCATCTTCTTCTTCTTCCTCGTCTTCGGGGGAAGAGTGCGCCGTAGAGTCATCGGACGGTGAGTCCGACGACGCCTGGCGTCGGGAACTCTTTCGGGTTCCCTTGGCCTTCTTGGTCTTCTCCGGCACCGTATAAGGGGCCGGAGTCAACATCTTCGCCAGAAGAGCGTCTGCGGGGCCTTCGGGCAAAGGAGCCGGACAATCGATTTGTCCGGCCATCATCTGCCAGTCCTGTTAAAGGTACGGGAGTTTAGATCCCGCATAGAGTCAATCTATAAAAAATAAGTATGCTGTGAAAGGTAAAGCAGCTTACCGCACTGGCTTGGCGCTTCGCGCTGAATCCGCGATCCTCAGTAATAGGAGGGGGGACCTCGTCACTTTTGAACAGCACCCTCCAGGCATCTTCATGAGTCGTGTCGAAGAGCCTGTTCCGAGTTCGGTGCTGCGCCGGGTCGAACTTCCACAAGTTGAACTCCCGTTGTTGGCACGGGAGGATCCAGCGGATGAGCATAACTTGGACTATGTTGACAAGCTTGAGCTTCTTGTTCACCATGTTTTGAATACATGTTTGGAGTCCGGTCAACTCTTCCGAACTACCCCAGGACAGGCCCTTCTCTTTCCAGGAGGTGAGCCGCGTGGGGATGCCAGATCGGAACTTAGGGCCCGCTCCCATACAGGGTCACACGGCTCGGTGATGTAGAACCACCCCGATTGCCACCCCTTTATGGTTTCCACAAAGGAGCCCTCGAGCCATGTTACGTTGGGCATCTTGCCCACCACGGCGCCTCCGCACTCCGACTGGCAGCCGCCCACCACCTTCAGCTTGACATTGAAGGTCTTCAGCCATAAGCCGAAGTGGGGCTTGATGCGGAGGAAGGCCTCGCACACGACGATAAACGCCGAGATGTTGAGGATGAAGTTCGGGGCCAGATCATGGAAATCCAGGCCGTAATAAAACATGAGCCCCCGGACGAATGGATGGAGAGGGAATCCCAGTCCGCGGAGGAAATGGGTGAGGAATACTACCCTCTCATGGGGCCTGGGGTGGGGATGAGCTGCCCCTCATCTGGGAGCCGGTCCGCGATGTCGTCGGGCAGGTATCCGGCTCTCCTCAGTTTCTTGATGTCTCCCTCCGTGACGGAGGAGACCATCCACCTGCCTCCCACTCCGGACATGGTTGGAGAAGGTTGAGGTGGGAAGTGTGGACTTGGGCGCTAGAGCTCGAGTGTGCGAAAATGGATGAGCAAAGGAGGAAGAGGGCGTGGATAGAAAGGTGAATCCTTATCCCTTTATATGGGCGGATGGAGCTAAGCGTCCCCACTTGCCTGGTAAAACTCGCTTATCCCCCAAGCGCCACAGTTGATGGCGCGGTTGGGTTACCCATGCCCGTATTGATGAGAATCCCGTAATAAGGGGACACGATCTCTGCTTTGACAAGGCGTGTCGAAAAACTGCCTCGCGTTATGTGCAGGGCTCGTTAAAGAGAACGGTTCGAATAATCACCGGGCCATGACATAATGTCATGCTGCCAAAACAAGCCTGCAAATTAGATCTTCGAAAATATTATTCTCTCTATGGTGGTACGTGGAACTTATTTTGCAGGGTCAGACACTATCCTCGTTTTCAATTTCTTCTGTGATGTATTCGGAGAAGGAACCCTCCTTGCAATGCCAAAGACAATACTGCACGCCGGACTCATCGTCATTGAAGCCTGGTTCAGGGGCTATTGAGGGAGTCCTAGATTAGGGGGCCTCCGGACAGCCGGACTATATCCTTTGGACGGACTGTTAGACAATGAAGATACAAGATTGAAGACTTCATCTCGTGTCCGGATGGGGCTCTACTTAGCGTGGAAGGCAAGCTAGGCAATTCAGATATGGATATCTCCTCCTTTGTAACCGACCTTGTGTAACTCTAACCCTCTTCGGTGTCTATATAAACCGAAGGGTTTTAGTCCGTAGGACAACAATCACAACATACAATCATACCATAGGCTAGCTTCTAGGGTTTAGCCTCTCTGATCTCGTGGTAGATCTACTCTTGTACTACCCATATCATCAATATTAATCAAGCAGGGCGTAGGGTTTTACCTCCATCAAGAGGGCCCGAACCTGGGTAAAACATTGTGGCCCCTGCCTCCTGTTACCATCCAGCCTAGACGCACAGTTCGGGACCCCCTACCCGAGATCCACCGGTTTTGACACCGACAGCCACTATGGTAACAACCTCTTCGACGCACTGGCGGCCCTGCGACTGCCCGCCGTCGCGCCGGAGAATGTCCACCTCGACGTCTCGCTCGCCGCGCAGCGCGTGGCGCAGCAAGACACCATTGACATAATCACCCACGTCTAGGCGTAAATCATCCACAAGGACTACTACATGCAAGAGGAGGACAATAGGACGCTGGCCTTCTTGGAGCGCAGGGCAACCTTGGACGGCACTATTCAGAAGCACGTTGAGCTCACCGCCAACGCCGCTGCTCCTCACAAGTCAGTTGGTGACCTGGCGCACTAGGGCGTGAGGATGTCGTTGAACGTTGATGGATCCGTATGTATTTTATCTTTCCGTCAAATCCTTGTAGTAGTATATGACACTGCAGTAATTATCTTACCTTTCGCATCAACTTCATAATTTCGTACGTACTCCATGCATGAACGGCGCCAGAACCAAACTTCTCATTACTCTAGGCAAAATCATTATTTTCTATCTATCGGTCACGCCATGGAGCATAACCAAATTTTACAAGTTACGAGTTCAAAAGGAAAAGCATGCTGTGTTCGCGTCGCACCCCCACACGGTTGGTCCGGCATGCCGCTCAAGCGGGAATGCGTGCGGTGTTGTATTTTCATTTACAAGTGGGACCGCAGTTGAGCAAACCGACTATCAGCAAACCCCCACCCCGCCCACCACGCGATGGCTGAGAAAACAGGAGGGAGAAGAGATGGATGTAGCACGGACTCCAAGAAAATTGGGGTTGGATGGGACTCGTGTGGGTGGCATGTGCCGTACTGCTAGACGTGAATGCTACTGAGTTATGGCCCATGCCACCCCACTATATCGAGGTACATAGAACAAATTTCTTGCAGTCTGTGCTCAGCCCTCTTCTATCTCTCTTCTCAGCCAGCCAGCGGACGTGCGGAGCCCATCGTCTGTTTGCTCACATGCGGCCCCACATGTCAGTGAAAATGCAAGAGGACCCACTGAACCAACACATCTTTCACCTTGATGTGCTGGTGATGAAAAACGAATCCAATAAAGATCTTCGGTGGCCGCTTTTGGAGTTACTCAAGAGTAGTAAGATTCTATTTACAGTTTAACCCAAGATGCACATCTCGTGGCTTCAACTACCACTCTATTTTCTATCATGACACGACTTGGATGCTGGATGTCCCACGTGTCGGCAAAAGGAGGAAGAACCCGATCAAATCTTCTGTTCTGCTATCGGATGAGATTAGTGCACTTGTTGATACTGCTACTAGATTAGAGGCTAGACATGAGACTAGATGCAAGGAAGCAACACCTACTTCTTTACACTCGAAGAAGAAAGAAGCACGCAAGATCGAGCCTCCGCAGATCAACAATGAATGCATCGAGAAGGCACTGATCCAACTTACAGGAGTAGTGAAATGTATTCTTGTAGTTCTTGTTTTCTTTGGTCTTGCTTTTCTAGTCAAAATTATCATTGGAGTCCGTGCAAAATGGAGGTGCGTTTGGGGTCGTGCGTTGGAGTTGGCCTTACAAGTGGGATCGCAGTTAAGGAAACCGACTATCGGCAAACCCCCACCTCGCCCGCTGCGCGATGGCTGAAGTTAGAGAAATGACGAGGTTGAAGAGATTGCTCTAGCACGGACTCCAACAAATAATATGGTGTCAGATGGATGTCGTGGTGGTGGCGTGTGCCGTACTCCTGGACTTGAATGCTTGTTCTGGCCCATGCCACCCTACTACTCCCTACTACTTACTCCTACTATATAGTACTAGGATTGAGGATTCGAGGTGCTGGTTACGTACAGCGAACACATTAACATATGGCTACAGTAAAAACACCCGCCCGACGCGCGAAGCATCTGAAGCTAGTACAAATAGTGTACTACTATTGTTGATTGGCCTCATCCGATAACCTGCTGCAATGCACGTACAATTATGTATTCGGAAAATATTTTTTTGCCTCGTCGCACCACTCACTCAGAGAAGCTACTCGAAAGCCATTCATAAATTTAGTAAGTTTATCACAGGCATATCATTTTATTACATGCAACAGGTCATCAACCCACATCGACAACGAGGATACATTATAAATACTAAAGTTTTCACCACACAACAAATAACAAGCAATGAAATGAACTTCAACTCAACCATTCCTCGGCGTTGGAAACGCTTGCTTTGAGCCACAACTGATTCTCTGGGACAGGCCATCTGTTGTCGATCTGGAGACCAACGCAGGACTGATCATCCAGGCTAAAGCGGCCTACTATATCCCTACCAGGGTAGGGAACCACCCAAATGTCCGAGGTATAGACACAGTTGCTTCTCATAAATGTGTCAACAGCAGTTGGATCACCTTTCACCATCATCGGATAGTTTTGTCCAAGGAAGAGCGAGTTTTCTCCTAGACTATCAATTCTGTGCTAGGCAGAAGGAGATGGCGCTAGCACACTAGTATCCATCCTGAATACCATGCAACAGGTGTTGGAATAGGTCCGGAGAGTGCGACCATGGGAGACACATGCTTCCTTACCAGTAACATCATTAGTGCGTTGTATACACACAAGAAGAGGTGATCCATCGGAATTAGTTGCCAGGCGCCACAGAGTATATCAGCGCTGCTCGTCCTCATGCTCGTGATCATCACCATCGTCATCTCCCCCTTGGTTACAAAAATTTTCAAGTATAGGTGGTGGGATGTTCACAGGACCTTGGAAACACAAGAAGAAGGTTAATTAGTAAAGGGAAACTTGCTAACCCGCATGCATGTGGATGAAACAAATAATTACGGTGGAAGACAAACATACTGAAACTACTAGGATGCCATGCAAAAACAGTGCCATGAGTGGTGGCAGCAAACACAAGTTCCTCATATTGAATTGCATCACAGTACTCATCTGTGTAGAGAAACTGATTTTTGAGCAATATCCATCGAGTCGAACCACGAAGGACGGCGACAAGCTTGTCGAAGATAGCAACAACTTGATAGATGTTGTAATTCCAAGAGCGGTTGGGAACTCGACAAATTGCTATCTTCCATAGAAGACAGTCACCATTATCGTATTTGAATGTGCGTACATTACCGGTGTGCTCAACCTCTGGGCAGTGTGCTGAGATTTTTGGAAGTGGAACCCGGTGACGAGTGTACACATTCACAAGTTCCCACTCGCAGTTGGACCCAATGTAAACAACCCAATCTCCATTTGCGCCCGCCCAAGCCTTGCCCTCGAGCGATGGCATCTTAACATCATACGTATCATTATCAAGTGGCATCAACTAGCACAGGGCGAGGCCTCCGTCGTGCCGGCGCCAGTCATTAGGGTCACGGAGAAGAAGATAGGGGAGATCAACCCGCTCCTTGACTTTTGGGTTCTTTGTAATGATGTTATTAGTTGAGTCGAGAATGGGCTTGAACAAACCTGCCATGCTAGCCGAGGTTATGACGTCGCACCGATCAATGAGTTCCTCCACCGCGTCATCTTTCAGATCGGGGCAAGAATAATGGGGTCGTTTCCGGCCTGTTCCCTCCATAGAGAAGACGATCGAACAATGGCAGAACAAAGGGTGAAGGGCTGAAGGAAAATGGAGGAGGGAGAGGAAGAGCGTGCGACAGCAGTTCCAAATCAAGAGGGAAAGGCGAAGAGTCGATGGACAGTTGCGAGTTTGCCACAGTTCACGAAGAGGCGCCCCGGCCTACACGTCCGTTCGGAAATACTCCTACTACTCGTCGTCGTCTCACTGATATGTTGGAACGGGACCACATGTCAACGAAACATGGTGTGTAATTTCTCGTGCAAATTTCAATCTAGTCGTGTTTGCCCGAGGTGCCGCATTAGTTATCGACCTTTATTTTTTAATGGCTTGCCGATCAATTTTGAAGCAAGACTAACTGGTACTATATGTGGAGAGGATGACAGCGGGGACCCGCCAAGGTCATGGCAGTACACAAGCAAGTGCCTCCTTATTTGAAGCCAATAAACGAGAGATAAACGAGAGAATTGCACAACAAGCGGATGACACCAAGGACCCAGCAGCTCTCCTAGTTATTTTTGTTTTGGGTTAAATTGATAAATGCCACTCCAAATCTAGTGTATCCAAGAAATGCCACTGCAATTTCCAAACTTTGAAAAATGCCATTTCATGCCATTTCTAGTGGCATTTTTCGAAGTCTGGAATGGCGTTTTTCAAAGTTTGCAAACTGCAGTGGCGTTTTTCAAAGTTTGCAAAAATTGCAGTGGCATTTTTCAAAGTTTGGAAATTGTAGTAGCATTTTTATGAATCGCCATAATTAGAGTGGCATTTATCTAATTTGTTTTTGAGACGGGAGCAGGGTGTCAACTGGGCTATGCGGGACACTCTGGCCTGTCTAGACAGCCTTTTCTTTTATGTTTACCACAGACCAGCCCAGTAGTTTTTTTTCTTTCTGAAAATGGCTAGCCCAGTTCTTTTGTGATTTGTCAAGTATGTCGCTTTATCAGGCCTGCTGGGCTGCAAATCTTTCAAGACGAGGAGAGCTTCATTCGCCTGGCCGAGAAAATGGCATATCAGTAATGAGAAATGGGTTGTACATATTTAAAACACATCAAACCGGCAATTATTTTCAAATATCTTTTTTTCATTTCGAGATTTTAAATTGCATTGATTTTTATGCGTGGACAATTTATTGGATTTTATATTGATATTCATTTATTTTTAAAATCAGTATGAATGTGACTCGAAATTTTGGGATTAAAAACAGTTCAGACCGCACCGACATATGCAAAATTTCCTATATTTTTTAACCGTGGCCACAATATGGGTTGTAATGCTAACATAAAGAATATGGGCTCCAAAAAAACCTGTAAGAATTAGCAAATGGGCTGTAAATTATTTGAAATAATGGCAGATGGGATGTATGTTGTTTCCCACAAATTTGAGGCTTTCCACAGATGGCCTGTATACTGTAGGATGTCCATCCAACGGCCGTCGTGCTTCTTCAATCTCTGCTCTTCCTGCTCCAGCCGCTCAAACCAGCGCTGGTGGGACTGCCTGCTCCCTCCTCCCCGCGGCCGGTTGTGCTGCCGCGCAGGCCTCACCGACCCATCGTACTCCCATCGCTGGCCTAGCCATCCCTCTACTCACCCACACATGTTGTTATTCTCCGGCGACGGCAGATGAACCAGTAAACCCTTGTACAGTCGTACTCCCCTCCGTGTGGGAAACAAAAACAACGGCCGAGTCTTCCCTGCCTCTGTGTCGTTCCCTTCCTAGGCCTCGCCGTCGTCCACCGGCCTGGTGCTCTCGGTGTGGCGTGGTCAGCGTGGTCAACGACCGACATGCATCTGAAGTGGACTGTACGTGGAGAGGCTGACAGCTGGGTCCACGGCCGCACGCAAGGAAATGCCTCCTTATTATGCGCAAAATAATGATTTCCTCCACCTGACATCTGGGACCCACCGAAACGGCCTCTGTATTTCGCGGAAAAAACGTTACCGCCACTGACAGCTCGGACCCACCAGCTATATCTTCGCACGCAAGGAAGTGCCTCCTTATTACGCACAAAAAATGAATACTCCCCCTGCTAGGTGGGACCCAGTATAGTGGGCCTACTAAGTTGACGGGGACGAAGGGCTTTGTCAACTTAGTCAATATGCACGATTCTAGCTCGACTGACCGTACGATGTCCATCCAACGGCGGTAGTGCTTCTTCAACCTCTGGTCTTCTTGCTCCAGCCGCCCAATGCAGCGCCGGTCGTGCTGCCTACTCCTGCCTCCCATGGCCGGCTGTGCTGCCGCGGAGGCCTCACCGCCCCCATACTACTCCCACCGCTGGCCAGGCCATCCCTCCACTCCACTCACCCATGCCCCCTGTTCTTCTGCGGCGACGGCAGCGCAGCTGAACCAGTGAACCCTCTTACTCCTCTCCGCATGGGCATCCACTGCCGCGTCTTCCCCGCCTCCGCGTCTTCCCCGGCTCCGTGTCGTCCCCTTCCTAGGCCTCGCTGTCGTCCACAGTCGTGGTGCTGTCGGCGTGGCATGGTCAATGTGGTCAACGACCGAATTCCATCGGAAGAATACTGTATGTGGAGAGGCTGATAGCTGGGTCCACGGCACCCGCAAGGAACTGCCTCCATATTACGTGGAAAATAATTATTCCTCCACCTCACAGCAGGGACCCACTGGACGCCCACCAGTATATCGCGAAAAAAACGTTTGCCCCTGACTGCTGGGACCCACCCGACCGGCCACCATATTTTGCAAAAAAAAACGTTCCCCCTGTTGTCAGCTCGGACCCACTGGAAGTGCCTCCTTATTACGCACAAAAAAAGAATACCCCCCTGCTAGCTAGGACCCACCTTGGTGGCAGGCTGACTTGTGGGCCTACTAAGTTGACGGGGACGGAGGGCTTTGTCAACTTAGTCAATATGCACGATTCTAGCTCCAGTGACCGTACGATGTCCATCCAACGACCGTAGTGCTTCTTCAATCTCTGGTCTTCTTGCTCCAGCCGCCCAAACCAGCGCCGATCGTGCCTCGTGCTCCTGCCTCCCGTGGCCGGCTGCGATGCGGCGGAGGCTTCACCGCCCCCTACTACTCCCACCGCTGGCCAGGCCATCCCTCTACTCACCCACACCCCCTGTTATTCTGCGGCGACGGTAGCCTCACACTGCAGCGAACCAGTGAACCCCCGTACTCCTCTATGCGTGGGCATCCACTGCCGCATCTTCCCCGGCTCTGCGTCGTCCCCTTCCTGGCCTCGCCGTCATCCAATGCCCTGGTGCTCTCGGCGCGGCGTGGTCAACATGGTCAAGGAACAGCTTCCATCGGACGTGGACTGTACGTGGAGAGGCTGACAGCTGGTTCCACGGCCGCAGCAAGGAAGTGCCTCCTTATTACGTGCAAAATAATTATTCCTCCACCTGACAGCAGGGACCCACCGGACGGGCCACCAGTATTTTGCGAAAAAAATCTTTCCCCTCTGACTGTTGGGACCCACCGGAGGGGCCACCGTATTTTGTGAAAAAAACGTCCCCCTGCTGTCAGCTCGGACCCACTGGAAGTGCCTCCTTATTACGCACAAAAAAATGAATACTCCCCCGGCAAGCTGGGACCCACCTTGCGGGGAGGCTGACTTGTGGGCCTACTAAGTTGACGTGGACGAAGGGCTTTGTTAACTTAGTAAATATGAATGATTCTAGCTCCAGTGACCGTACGATGTCCATCCAACGGCCGTAGTGCTTCTTCAACCTCTGGTCTTCTTGCTCCAGCCGCCCAAAGCAGCGCCGGTCGTGCCGCATGCTCCTGCCTCCCGTGGCCGGTTGTGTTGCCGCAGAGGCCTCACTGCCCCCTACCGCAGCTGAACCAGTGAACCCTTGTAGTCCTCTCTGCGCGGGCTTCCACTGCCGCGTCGTCCCCTTCCTTGGCCTCGCCGTCGTCCACCGCCGTGGTGCTCTCCGCGTGGCGTGGTCAACATGGTCAAGGAACGACTTCCATCGGAAGAGTACTGTACGTGGAGAGGCTGACAGCTGGGTCCACGGCCACAGCCCAGTTTTTTGTGATTTGCCAAGTAAGTCGCTTTGTCAGGCCTGTTGTGCTGCAAATCTTTCAAGACGAGGAGAGCTTTCATTCGGCTGGCCGAGAAAATGGCCCATAAGTAATGAGAAATGGGTTGTACATTTTTAAAACACATCAAGCCGGCAATTAGTTTCAAATATCTTTTTTTCATTCCAAGATTTTAAATTACATTAATTTTTATGCTTGGAGAATTTGTTGGATTTTATATCGATATACATTTATTTTTAAAATCAGTTTGAATGTGAGTCGAAATTTCGGGATTAAGAACAATTCGGACCGCACCGAAATATGCAAAATTTCGTATAATTTTTTAACCATTGCCACAATATGGGCTGTAATGCTAACAAAAAGAATATGGGCTCCAAAAAAACCTTAAGAATTAGCAAATGGGCTGTAAATTATTAGAAATAATGGCAGATGGGCTGTATGCTGTTTTCCACAGGTTTGAGGCTTTCCTAAAACAAAGGTTGACGCACAAGCACTGACTGTTGGATGTCCATCCAACGGCCGTCGTGCTTCTTCAATCTCTGCTCTTCCTGCTCCAGCCGCTCAAACATGCGCCGGCGGGACTGCCTGCTCCCTCCTCCTCGCGGTCGGCTGTGCTGCCGCGCAGGCCTCACCGCCCGACCGTACTCCCATCGCTGGCCTAGCCATCCCTCTACTCACCCACACCTGCAGTTATTCTCCGGCCACGGCAGACGAACCAGTAAACCCTCGTACAGTCGTACTCCCCTCCGCGTGGGAAACAGCTGCCGAGTCTTCCCTGCCTCCGTGTCGTCCCCTTCCTAGGCCTCGCCATTGTCCACCGCCCTGGTGCTCTCGGCGCGGCGTGGTCAACGTGGTCAAGGAATGACTTTCATCGAACGTGGATCGTACATGGAGAGGCTGACAGCTGGGTCCACGGCCGCAGGAAGGAAGTGCCTCCTTATTACTTGGAAAATAATGATTCCTCCACCTGACAGCTGGGATCCACCGGACGGGCCACTATATTTCACGAAAAAAGTTTCCCCCTGACTGCTAGGACCCACCAGCTACATCTTCGCACGCAAGGAAGTGCGTCCGGGCAAAAAAATGATTCGCCCCCTGACTGCTGGGACCCACCAGCTACATCTTTGCAGACATGGAAGTGCGAGACAGTCGGGACCCACCTGGTCGAAGCATATGTAGCGTTGTCATTCTGGTCGTGAACATGTACGTACATATATACTGGTCGATCTAGAGGTGCGCACGTGTCGTAGTAGAGGCGCGCACGTAGCATGTACACGTACGTAAAGCGGCCAGGGTGCAAGAAAGAAAATACGGCCACATATGTGTACATACGGGCGGGGTCTCAAACGCCTACTCGCGCATACGTACGGCCAGGGCTCGTGTACATGGCTGGGTCGGAACTGAGGAACAGCGTCGTCGTTGTGTTCATGGGGAGGGAACAGAATGCGCGTGTTCATGGGGAGGCAACGGAATGCGTCGTGTTCATCGGGAGGGCTTCGACGGAACAGGAGATGGAAACGAGGCCTGGTGTACCGCAGAACGGAGGAAACGGCCTTGTGTTCGACCGGCCACGTTCGAAACGGGTTCCTGTTGATCGGGAGGGGTCTGGCGTACCGCAAAACGGAGGAAACGGACCTCCTACAATCGAAACGGGGGTCCTATTGATCGGGAGGGGTGTGGCGTACCGCAAAACGGACAAAACGGACTTGTGTTGGAGCGCTACAGTCGAAACGGGGGTCCTGTTCATCGGGAGGGGTGTGGCGTACCGCAAAATGGGACTCCACGGGATACTGTTCATCTCCACCATCGACCCCCTCTAGCCTCCATGAGCTACTATTCATCCCCCGTCGACCTCCTCCAGCCTCCAGCTGTGACTGTTCATCCACGGGCTCCTGTTCATCCAGCCTCCACCGCGCGCTACTCCACCGGCTACTGTTCAACCAGCCCTCTCCACGGGCTCCTATTCAACCACCCCTCCATGGGCTACTATTCATCCTGCCCTCCACAGGGTGGTCCTGTTCGTCCAGCCCTCCATGGGGTCCTGTTCATCTAGGCCCAACCGGCTCGATCGATCGGGCTCCTGTTCATCCAGAGGCAACACCACGGGGTCCTGCTCATCCACCCCCACCGGGAACTGTTCATCCACCCCCCCCCCCCCCCCCGCGCAACGCTCACTGTTCATCCAGAGGCAGCATCAATCGGCTTTAGTTAGCAGTAGTAGCGAAGGAATCGCTCGGTCGGGTTCAGTTAACAGCCATCGATCGATCGCTCGAGTTCAGTAAGGCGTAGCCTGCAGTGCAATCGCTCGGGTTCAATTAGAGCCCAACGCCTTGCTCGGGTTCAGTTAGAGCCAACGCCTCGCACACACGCTCGTACGTGTACGAGAGAAACACGCATCGCTTGCCCCCCGACCTCCCACCGTAACCAGGAACTCCCCGAAATTTTCCTCCCCCTCGCTTCTAATATGGTTTTTTCTGTCATGGACGGCCCAAAGAATGTCATGCAGCTTCGTCTCCGGCCCGCCCAGGACGAAAAGCCCATTTTCTGTCATGATTTTTTGTCATAGAAGTAGGAGCCCACGACATCTATGATGATACCGGGTTTTGTCACAATTATCGTCATAGAAGTGTCATATGTATGACAGAAAAAAATTCGTTCGGCCCAAAATGTCACGGATGTGCCTTTTTTTGTAGTGTATTGATGATGCTACTTCTGCTATGGATAATGCTTATGATGATTCTAGTACCTTGCTTAATGATGATGTGCCACTTGGTGACTTTCTTGATAAACAAATTGCTAGAGTTATACAACATGATGTTCTTGAATCTAATGATGAGCTTGAAACTAAAACTCCGGAAACACCTACTAGAACTAGCCCTCCTAGATATGAATTGCCTAAGGTACCGGAAGGTTATGTTATGAGTGAAGAAACAACTAGAGATATTCTTGCTTGCAGAGATAGAGATGATCTAGAGAAATTATTATGCAAGTATAAAGAAAAATCTCTGAATGCTAGAATGAAATGTGATCCTAAGTTTGCTACTTCACCTATCTTTATTGATGATAAGGATTATGAATTCTCTATCGACCCAGAGTTAATTACTTTGGTTGAATCTGATCCTTTCCATGGTTATGAAACTGAAACTATCATGGCACATCTTGCTAAGTTGAATGACATGGCCACCCTTTTTACTCTTGGTGAGAAAACTCGCTATTACTATATTCTCAAATTATTTCCTTTCTCATTAAAGGGTGATGCTAAAGCTTGGTACAATACGCTTGCTCCTGGTTGTGTGCGTAGTCCCTAGGATATGATTTATTACTTCTCTGAAAAATATTTCACTGCTCATAAGAAACAAGCTGCATTGCAGGAAATATTTAACTTTGTTCAAATTAAAGAAGAGAGTCTCCTGCAAGCTTGGGGAAGGCTTTGCCAATTACTTAATGCCTTGCCTGATCATCCTCTTAAGAAAAATGAAATACTTGATATCTTCTATAATGGACTAACCGATGCTTCTAGGGACTTCCTAGATAGTTGTGCTGGTTGTGTTTTCAAGGAATGAACTGTTTGACAAACTGAAGAATTATCGAATAGCATATTGAAAAATTATGATGATTGGACTCTTCCTGAACCACCGCCTAAACCCACTCCGAAGAAGAGGGGTATATTATATCTCAGACCTGAAGATATGCAAGAGGCAAAGAAATCTATGAACGAAAAAGGTATTAAAGCCGAGGATGTTAAAAATGTTCCTCCTATTGAAGAAATACATGGGCTTAATACACCACCACTGCCTAAGGTGGTAGAGGTAAATTCTCTTATGAAATTTAATGATAATGATAATCCTCACAATATGCATCCTAGCCAATGCCTTTATGAGTTTGAAGACTACATTAGAAAACAAGATCACTTAAATGCAAATGTTATGAAACAATAGAAGTACAATTCTGATATGATTGCTCACTTGAGTGACTTGTTATTTAGAATATCAAATGATGTTAGAGGTGTTGGAAAGCATGCTTCTATGGTTCAAACCCAGTTGGACCAAGTTGCTAAATCTCAAAGAGAATTGCTTGATGAAATGAATAATAATATGCATGACTTTGCTATTAGAGTTGCAACTAGAGGAGGTAAAATGACTCAGGAACCACTTTATCCTGAGGGGCACCCTAAAAGAATTGTACAAGATTCAAAAAGAGCCAACACTAGTGCACCTAGTTCTTGTAAAAAGAAAAAGAAAAAGAAAAATGATAGGACTTTGCATACTTCTAGTGAACCTGAAATAGAGAAACCTCCTGACATAGATAATGAAGTTTCTATCTCTGATGTCGAAACTCAGTCTGGTAATGAACTCTCACCTAGTGAAAATGAAAAATACAATGCTGATTTTCATGAAGACACTCAACCAAGTAATAAAGAACCAGACAATGATGTTGAGATAGAACCACCTATTGATCTTGATAACCCACAACCTAAGAACAAAAGGTATGATAAAAGAGACTTTGTTGCTAGAAAACACGGTAAAGAAAGAGAACCGTGGGTTCAAAAACCTATGCCTTTTCCACCTAAGTCAACTAAAAAGAATGATGATGAAGAATTTGAACGCTTTGCTGAAATGATAAGGCCAGTCTTTTAGCGTACTCGCTTGCCTGATATCTTGAAAATGCCTCCTTATGCAAAGTATATGAAAGACATCATCACTAATAAGAGAATACCAAAAGCTGAAATCTCCACTATGCTTGCTAATTATACTTTTAAAGATGGAGTACCTAAAAACTTGGAGATCCGGGAATACCAACTATACCTTGCTCCATCAAAAAGAATTACGTGAAAACTGCTTTGTGTGATTTAGGAGTTGGTGTTAGTGTTATGCCTTTCTCTTTATATAAAAGACTTGATTTGAATAAACTCACACCTACTGAAATATCTTTGCAAATGGCTGATAAATCAACTGCCATACCTATTGGTATCTGTGAGGATGTGCCCGTTGTTGTTGCTAATGTTTCTATTTTGACTGACTTTGTTATACTTGAGATGTCCGAGGATAACAACATGTCGATTATGCTTGGTAGACCCTTCTTGAATACTGCAGGGGTTGTTATTGATTGCAATAAAAGCAAGGTCACTTTTCATATCAATGGTAATGAGAATACGGTGCACTTTCGGAAGAAACAATTCCAAGTGAACGGTATTAATGTCATTGAAAAATCTCCGACAATCACTACTGGAAGTTTTCAAATACCTCTACCTACTGTCAAAAAGAAATATGAAATGCTTATTATTATGGAAATGCATATCCCCATTGAGGTAACTTAGTGATTTATGAAAGTTCTTCGGTTTCATGCTAATCGAAAGTGGTTGTTAATAAGACTTGATCAACCTGATTAATGGATCATTTTTGAGCGGTATGAAGTTGATTAATTTAGTAAGCACTACCTTCTGTCCCTACTTTTTATACTCTGTTTTTATTAGTTAAATAAAATAAAATGTCATATTCTATCGGATTTCTAAATTTCCCGTGCAATAAAGAATGACCCAAAAATAAAAGTTCTCAGAATGTCCTGAAAATTTAAGACGATTTTTTTCTTCTGAATATTTAAGAATTTTTGGTACAAATAACATGAGAGGGAGGTGCACCAGGTGGGCACAACCCACCTGGGCGCGCCAGGACCCCCAGGAGCGCCATGGTGCGTGGGCCCCCTCACTTATCTCTTCATACCACATCATCACCTACCTCCAGAAAATAAATGTCCCTTGCTCTCTCTCTCCCGTGTTCTTGCTCTCAAGACCACGGATTTCGATCTCTTTACTCGAAGCTCTGTTTCTGAAACTGTTTCGGGGGATAGTTGCTTTGGTATGTGACTCCACCATTTGTCCAATTAGTTTTTATTTTAGTGGTTTATATTTTGAATAATTAGCTACTCTTGGTCCTGCTCTAGATGACCTTGCATGTTGAATTCTTAGTGTTCTAAGTAGTTCGAATGCTTGCTTTGGCCTCTATGAATCCCTATGGGTAGTTGGTATCATTTTTGTGAAGTTTTTTTTGAAAAAATTATGGGCTAATAAATTTCTGAATTTTGTTCATAGGAAAACCATGAATATCTTTAGGAAGTTTGGCTCTAAGAAGAACTCCAAGGGTGTTATTGAGGAGTCGTCTGATAGTGATCTTCATCCTCGGAGGTTGGCCGAAGTACGACCATGTGAATGGCTGCACACACCGTTCCTAGAAGAGGCTGGAATCCTTCAGGAGTTCACACAATATGCTGCTAATGCCGGCCTCACCTACTCCATCGCATATGAGTGTGAATAGCACCAAATCCTCACAAACGTCTTTGTTCAAAGTTTTACTTTCCTGCCTAGGAATAATCCTCCTGAAGTGAGCTTTGATTTATATGCTGAAAACCATCAGATACCACTTACTGAATTTTGTGACATATGCATGATCCCTTATGATGGGAGCTTAGCCGAGCCTAGGCCAGTGGAGTTTGAGACTTTTTATCGCACTTTGATAGTGGGAGATGAGAGAGGGGTGTCAGCTATCACTGCAGCTGGCTTGCATTTTCCTGCTATAAATTACTTTGCTCTTTTCATTGCAAAATGCTTGCTTGCTAGGGAGAAGGTGGGTGCGCTCAGCTCACCAGACCTTGCTGTTTTGTGTCATGCATTAGAGGGTGACAACACTTATAGCTTGGGAGCTATTGTGGCTCGTCGCCTCAACCTTAATAAATCCAAGGGTAAAATTCATGGTGGGATTTATGCTACTCGTTTGGCGGCTCACTTCTAGGTTGAGATACGCCCTCATGATTACCCTCTGACCAAGGTTTACCTAGACCGTGCTGCCATGGATCACCACCATTTTACTGATGATAAATCTCCTGACATTCCTATTCCTTATAACCTGGTTTTTAGAATTCAAACTCGTGATATTATTCTGTTGCCTGCTCCTGCTTTGTTTGATTCTGTTGCCAGGGCAGATATAGGATCATGCCTGCGGACATCATCGCCTATCGGAATGCTCAGGCTACTACAGAGGCAGAGGAGGAGCCTCCGCAGTGGGATTAGTGGATGCCCACTCCTCGGTACCCCTACTACCATCTAGATTACTGATTGACTAACAAGTTAGGCCAAAAGCCTAATCTTGGGGGAGTATGTGTTTCCCACCGACATTACATTCATGTCCACTTATTTTCATCTTGTTGGTGTTCACACTTTTTCATTGTATCATCCATGTTTAAATTGCATTTTTTCTTGCTTTCTTCTTGTGTGTTTGAAAAACTTTAGAAAAACCAAAAAAAATATTAATTGTAGCTAGTTTACTTTCCATGCATGCTTAGTTGTAATATTAATATCAAAAAGAAAACCCAAAAAGATTTCCCTGTTCTTCTTTTGCTTGTTCGGAGCTTTCATGTGTAAATAGTTTTCCTCGTTTTTGCTTTTCCCTTTTATTTGCTTGTTCAAGAAGACCAAAAACTCCAAAAATATTTCAGTGTGTTTCTCTTAATTTCTTTTCTTTTTATTCTAGTTGTACCAAGGAGAAGACCACGATGAAAATGTTGAGTGGCTCTCATTTGAATAATTGTTGAACTAATAGAGACCCCATTTTACCTTGTCTTCTCATGTTGAATAAAATGTTTTGAAGATTCCAGCTTAGTCCATGGCACTCTTGCACTATTATCATTTTCACATCGTTCGGTCGTGCAAGTGAAAGGCAATAATGACGATATTTGATGAACTGGCTGTGACAGAGAGAAACTGGTATGAACTCGACTTGTTCTGTTTATGTAAATATGTTTAACCTAGTATCCATGATTCAGCCCATTATGATTAAACATGTTTGCAATGACAATTAGAGATTATAGTTTCTCATGCCATGCATAAGTAGCTGGGAGTGGATAATGATTTATCTTGGATATCAACTCGTTAAAATGATTGTGATGTAGTATGATGATATGGTATCCTCCTCTGAATGTTCGAGTGGCTTGACTTGGCACATGTTCATGCATTTAGTTGAATCAAAACCAACATAGCCTCTATTATATTTATGTTCATGGTGTTCATATCCTACTCATGCTAGTGTCCAATGTTACTTATGCATAATGCATGATCAGGATCGTTGTTGCTCTCTAGCTTGTCGCTTCTCAATCTAATTGCTAGCCTTCGCCTATACTAAGTGGGGATTCTACTTGTACATCAAAAACCATGAACCCAAAGTTATCCAGATGAGTCCACCATAATTACCTACATGCGGTATTACCCTGCCGTCCTAAGTAAATTTGCATGTGCCACCTCTAAAAACTTCTACAAATATATATATATACATATATATATATACATATATATATATATATCTGTTTTGTGTGCCTGGATCGTTCATGGAACAACAGGAGGTAGTCGGTATGTTCCATGCTAAGCAGGTTATTCTCAGGTCGACTATTTATTCACTCGCCATCCCACGAGAAAAGGGAGGTAATAGGGATGCCTAGTCCCAAACTGCAAAAAACAAAAAGGGTTAATCGCTCGAACAATCAAACAAAAACTCCCAATGGAGTCAAAACCTTTACTTTTTATCGCTTGGGAACCGCCACTAGCTTGTTTAGCATGGGAGATATTGATAACTAATGTAATGAAGTAAATGAGAAGGGTGCATGTCTCAAAATATCATTTATCTCTATTTTAAAACTTGAGCTCTGGCACCTCTGCAAATCACTGCTTCCCTCTGCGAAGGGACTATCTATTTACTTTTATGTTGTGTCATCACCTTCTAAAACAAGCGCTAGAACCTGAGAGCACAGCTGTCATGACTTATGCATTGTGTGTAGCTAATGTTGGGTGCATCATGACTAGATCTTTTCTACCATGAATTACAATGTTTAGTCGCTGCTTGGACTTTGGAGGTGCTCTGCATTTATGTTTTGCGGTCTCAGAAAGGGCTAGCGAGATACCACTATTGTCATACTATATCATGGTTGTTTTGACAATGTGTTGCAGTTTGAGATGTCTTATTATTGCTCGCTAGTTGATTATGTCATTGATATGAGTTGATATAATCTTTAAGAGTTATTGTCTGCATGGTTAGTTATAATGTTGGCTGAAAACCTGGGTGATGTTTAAGCTTATTTATGCAAACAAGAGCAAAAGAGTTCGTAAAAAAATTCTTTTTCACTTTCAGTTTATCAACTGAATTGCTTGAGGACAAGCAAAGGTTTAAGCTTGGGGGAGTTGATACGTATCCAATGTATCTACTTTTCCTAACGCTTTTCCTCTTGTTTTGAACTCTAATTTGCATGATTTGAATGAAACTAACCCCTGACTGACGCTGTTTTCAGCAGAACAACCATGGTGTTGTCTTTATGCAGAAATAAAAGTTTTCGGAATGGAACGAAACTTTGCGAGGAATTTTTATATAATATATAAGAATTTCTGGAGGCAAGACCTACCGAAGGGGGCACCTGGGTGGGCACAACCCACGAGGGCGCGCCCCCCTCACCAGGCGCGCCCAGGTGGGTTGTCCCCACCTGGTGGCCCCGCAGACCCTGAAACCGACGCTATAAAATTCTATTTTTCCAGAAAAAAAATCAGGGACAAAGAATTATCATGATCCACGAGACGGAGCCGCCATCACCTCCTATTCTTCATCGGGAGGCTAGATCTGGAGTTCGTTTGGGGCTCCGAAGAGGGGGGTCTTCGTTCTTCGTCATCACCAACCCATCTCCATTGCCAATTCCATGATGCTCCCCACCGGGAGTGAGTAATTTCATCGTAGGCTAGCTGGTCGGTAAGGAGTTGGATGAGATTCATCATGTAATCGAGTTAGTTTTGTTAGGGCTTGATCCCTAGTATCCACTATGTTCTTAGATAGATGTTGCTATGACTTTGCCATGCTTAATCCTTGTCACTTTGGGCTCGGGTGTCATGATTTCAGATCTAGACCGTTTATATTATCACCATTATATCCATGTTCTAGATCCGATCTTGCAAGTTATAGTCACCTACTACGCGTTATGATCCAGCAACCCCGGAGTGAAAATAACCAGGACCACTCCCGGTGATGACTGTAGTTTGAGGAGTTCATGTATTCACTATGTGTTAGTGCTTTGTTCTGGCTCTGTATTAAAAGGGGGCCTTAATATCCCTTAGTTTCAAATATGGACCCCGCTGCCATGGGAGGGTAGGAGAAAATATGTCATGAAAGTTCTTGCCATAAGCATGTATGACTATTTACGGAATACATGCGTACATTATATCGATGAACTAGAGCAAGTGCCGTATCACCCTAGGTTATAACTGTCTGATGATGAATATCATCCAACAAGTCATCGATCCAATGCCTACAAATTTATCTTATATTATTCTTGCTAAGTTACTACTGCTATCATCACTTTTACACTTGCTACAAAACTATTGCTATCACTGTTACCATTACCGTTACTATTGCCACTATTATCAAAACTATCATACTACTTTTCTACTAATCACTTTGCTACAGATAATTAATCTCTAGGTGTGGTTGAATTGACAACTCAGCTGCTAATACCTTCAAATATTTTTTGGCTCCCCTTGTGTTGAATCTATAAATTTGGGTTGAATACTCTACCCTCGATAATTGTTGTGAACCCCTGTATTTGTGGGTTATCAGGGTCGTTTCTTGGAGACAGAGCCTCCTCAAAGTCGGTTTAGCTCGCAAGGCAACATTCCTTCTCCAGACTTCAGGACCTGACGCCAGGGCCCCTAGCGTCTGGCACTAGACGCTAGGGTCCCTGGCGTCTGTCCCCCTGGCCTCCGTAAAACTCCTTTTGCACCTTCCTAAAGCCCCACGTGGGCTTTACCCCTTGGCCCAAATAAAGTGTTCTCATATCCGAACATTTCGAGGAACATCTGAAACCCCTTCTGGTGAATTCCAGAGCCCTTCCGGAGACCAAACACTATTGTCCCATATATCAGTCTTATCTCCGGACTATTCTGGAGCTCCTCGTCATGTCTGTGATCTCATCCCGAACTCCAAACAACATTCAGTCACCAACATACATAACTCATATAATATTATATCGTCAATGAATGTTAAGCGTGCAAACCCTACGCTTTCGAGAATGATGTAGACATGTCTGAGATGCTTCTCCGGTCAATAACCAATAGTGGGACCTAGATGTCCATATTGGTTCCTACATATTCCATGAAGATCTTTATCGGTCGAACCTTTATGACAACATACATAGTTCCCTTTGTCTGTTGGTATGTTATTTGCCCGAGATTCGATTGTCGATGTCTCCATACCTAGTTCAATCTCGTTATAGGCAAGTCTCTTTACTCGTTCCGTAATACATCATCCCATAACTAACTCCTTAGTCACCCAATTACGTTGTGACATTTGATGGCACACAAGGCATTCCTCCGGAGTCCGAGAGTTGCATGATCTCATGGTCGAAGAAACATGTATTTGACATTAAGAAAGCAGTAGCAATAAACCAAACGATCATATGCTAAGCTAACGGATGGGTCTTGTCCATCACATCATTCTCCTAATGATGTGACCCCTTTATCAAATGACAACTCATGTCTATGGTCAGGGAACCTTAACCATCTTTTGATCAATGAGCTAGTCTAGTAGAGGCATAACAGGGACTTGGTATTTCCTTATGTATTCACACATGTATTTAAGTTTCCAATCAATACAATTCTAGCATGAATAATAAACCTTTATCATGATATAATAATACACTTTATTATTGCCTCTAGGGCATATTTTCAACAGAGGACTCCCATGGGCCCACCACCCACCTGGGCGCGCCAAGGGCCTCTAGTGCGCCTTGGTGGTTTGTGAGCCCCACAGGCCTCCCCTCAGGTACTTCCTTGGCTCCCAAGCATGCTTCTGGGCAGAAAAAATCTCCAAAAAGTTTCGTGGCATTTGGACTTTGTTTGCTACTGATATTTAGCAAAGTAAAAACAAGCAAAAAAAGCAACTGACATTGGGCACTATGTCAATAGATTAGTCCCAAAAAATGATATAAAGTTACTATAAAATGAATGTAAAACATCCAGGAATGATAATATAATAATATGGAACAATCAAAAATTATAATACGTTGGAGAAGTATCAGTTCTCAATAAGTTCAATGGACTCATTGAGGAGACATGTAACGTGGAATTTGATGAAAATAATGGCTCCCAAGTGGATGAAATTGGTCTTTGTGTTGTAGGTGATGAAATTCCTCCTCAAGCCATAAGAAGAATGGGGATTGGTCAAATACTCCCCATTGAGGAACCCCTTGTGGCCGAAGGAGAAGGACAATGCTCTACCTCAAGTGGAGCCATAACCAATGCTAGACTCACATGCTTCCGAAGAACAAAGTGAAGGCCCTCAACCAAGTGAACAAGATCAAGGGCAAGATCTACCTCATGATGGCGGTCGCTCACCAAATTTTTCCCAAGATCATGTTCATGACACCGAGCAACCTCAAGATCAAGGGGATGCTCAAGATCAAGAGCAATCTCAAGACGGTGCTCAAAATGATCAAGATGATGATCCTCAAATTCCTATTGAGGAACTTTTGGAGTGTTGTACCGCCAAGGTGGCTTCCAAGGTCAAGCATCAACAACATGTCTTGGAGAATGTGCTTGGAAGCTTGAAAAAAGGAGTAACTACTCATAGACAATTGTCAAACTTTTGTGAGCATCATGCGTTTGTTTTGTGTGTTGAACCCCAAAAGGTACATGAGGTGCTTGATGATGTGGATTGGCTTGAAGCCATGCATGATGAACTCAACAACTTCGAGCGCAAACCAAGTTTGGAAATTAGTGCCAAGGCTAATGGAGGACCACAATGTCATTGGGACCAAATGGATCTTCAAGAAAAAACAAGATGCGAATGGTGTGGTTGTCTAAAACAAGGCAAGATTGGTGGCACAAAAGGCTACTCCCAAGTCGATGGTATCGACTACAGTGAAACCTTTGCCCCCCGTTGCTCCTCTTGAATCTATCCGCATGTGAAGAGTGCATTTCTTAATGGTCCTTTGAATGAGTTGGTATATGTCAAACGACCCTTGGGATTCAAGGATCCCAAGCTCCCCAATCATGCATATAAACTCAACAAGGCACTCTATGGCCTTTAACAAGCCCCATGTGCGTGGTATGAGCACCTTACCGAGTTGTTGCAAGATCATGGGTTGAAATTGGGAAAATCGATCCTACTCTTTTTACTAAGAGGGTCAAAGGGGATTTTTTTTCATATGCCAACTATATTTTGATTATATCATATTTGGTTCTCCTAATAAATCTTTCAATGATGAGTTTGCCGCACTAATGACCGAGAAGTTCGAGATGTCTATGATGGGAAGAGTTGAAGTTCTTTCTTGGGTTCGAAGTCAAGAAAAGAAGAGAAGGAACCTTCATCAACCAAGCTAAATATACACAAGACATGCTCAAGAGATTCAAGCTAGATGATGTCAAGACGGTCAAGTTTCCTATGCCTACCAAATGCAAGCTTGACATTGATCCCAATGGTAAAACGGTGGATCAAAAGGTATATCACTCCATGATTGGATCCTTGCTTTACCTTTGTGCATTCTGATAGCCTGGCTTATTAGTGATGATAGACTACTCATATCAACAAGGAATTCCTTCTTTTCTAGGAGCCCATTCGTAAAGAACTCCAAAGTTAAGCGTGCTCAGCTTGGAGTAGTTTCAGGATGGGTGACCGACCAGGAAGTTGCTCCCGGGTGCGCACGAGTAAGGACAAAGTGCGTAGAAAAGACTAGTATTGATCTGTGGGGCCAATCTAGATCCCGCCAGGAGTAACGACCATCGGCGGGTGTGTCCGAGGCGTTACAAGTTGGTATCAGAGCCGACCCTCATGGTTACATAGATGTTTGTGGACAGGTGCATGGTCATGTTGTTCATGACATTTGTGACCCATTGTGGCACATGGCATGGCACATGTACCATGTTCCTATGGCCCGACGAGGACGTCGGTTCCTCTAAATGGGGGTGTATGTGATAGCCTAGCTTATTAGGGATGATAGACTACTCATATCAATAAGGAATTCCTTCTTTTTTGGGAGCCCATTCAGAAAAAACTCCAAAGTTAAGCGTGCTCAGCTTGGAGTAGTTTCAAGATGGGTGACCGTCTGGGAAGTTTCTCCCGGGTGCGCACGAGTGAGGACAAAGTGCGTAGAAAAGACTAGTATTGACATGTGGGTCCAGTCTAGATCCTGCCAGGAGTAACGACCACCAGTAGGTGTGTCTGGGGCATTACATGCATGTAGACCGGATATTATGTTGAGTGTGGGAATGTGTGCAAGGTTCCAAGACGCACCTAAGGAAAGTCACTATGTGGCGGTCAAGCAAATCTTTAGATATTTGGCTCATACCCCAAACTTTGGCCTATGGTACCCCAAAGGAGCATGATTTGATCTCATGGGTATTCAGACTCGGATTGGGCGGTAGATGTTGTGGATAGGAAGTCAACTTCCAGAGGGAGTCAAGTCCTTGGTCGCTCTTTGGTAAGTTGGTTTTCAAAGAAGCAAAATTGTGTGTCTCTGTCTTCCACCAAGGCCGAGTATGTAGCCACCGCAAGTTGTTGTGCACAATTGCTATGGATGAGGCAAACTCTAAAGGATTATGGTCTCACTTGTGACAAAGTGCCTCTTCTATGTGACAATGGAAGTGCTATCAAGATCTCCTACAATCCGATGTAGCATATTAAGATGAAGCATATTGGTATTCGTCATCATTTCATCCAGGATCATATCAAGCATGGGGAGATTGAGATTATCTACATCAACACTCAAGAGCAACCAGCGAACATTTTCACGAAGCCCTCGGATGAAGCAAGATTTTGCGGGTTAAGGAATGAGCTAAATATCATTGATTCGATCAATGTGGCTTGAATCTAGGCACACCCCACCGCATTCATCATATTAACTTGTTCTAGATGTAGGCATGGACATAGGAGGTGTTGTTCTCTCAATGATCTCTCCCTCCCCCCATTATGCTTAAATTGATCAAGTCTTTCACACTAGCCATTTTTATGGTACTTGTGCTTCAAAGATGAGTTTTGGTAATGGGCCCAAGGTTAATATCTTCGTGGTGTCATAGCAACTTACTCAAATATAGGTGGCTCCAGCCATCGCCCCTTTGGTAGAGGATGGTTTTTATTTCTAGGATCATTTTTTCCTTGCTAAATCTCTTTTTGGGTCCTAGGTTTGTGTAGTCTCCAAGTAGTGGCATTTCTCATTTGCTTCTTGCATTCTTGGAGATTACCTCATCATATTCCAGTGTCGTGATTCCAACCTAAGCCTTCCTCTTCCCACAAAGCAACTCTTCCAATTGCACACAAGTTGGTCATTGTGTGGGTGAAGGTGACTGGGTGGTACAACTGGTGGCCAGGACGGTTCAAGCGTTCGGGCACTCGGCTTTATTGTCCCAGCAGTACCACCAGGGTGGCCTCCGCGGTTCTACCGCTGGCCTCTCAGGCTATGCTGCTGGCCGGTACTACTACGCGGTTCTAGGGGGTACTACCGCTGCCTTCTAGTCATTGGAATACCGCCAGCAACCACATGTCTATACCAGGGGGTGGTACAACTCCTCCACAGTTTGACGGGTATTTAAAGGGGTTGGGACGAAAGGGTATCTCTTTCTCCCCTTCGTGCCCGTTCCCCTCGCCCGCCCTAGCCGCTGGTTGATTGCTTGTATCTGCGTTGGTAATTCCCCGAAGAGGAGAGGATGATGCAGCACATCAACGGTAAATATTTCCCTCAGTTATCAAACTAAGGTATCAATCCAGTAGGATAACCAAGCAACACTATGTAAAAAAACACATGCACACACACACAATAAAAACTTGCAACCCAATGTGTAAGAGAGGATGTAAATCCCTCCTCAGTATTGAGATAGATTAAATTGTATGAGAATTGATAAATAGATCTAACTAAAATACAAAATAAAACAAGTAAATAAAAAGTGCAGCAAGTTATTTTTTGGTTTTTGGTCAAATAGATCTGAAAATAATATGATAGGAAATAGACCCCACGGCCATAGATTTCACTAGAGGCTTCTCTCGAGAAAATAGCATATGGTGGGTAAACAAATTAATGTTGGGCAATTGACAGAAAAGCAAATAATTATGACGATATCCAAGGCAATGATCATGTATATAGGCATCACGTCCAAGATTAGTAGAACGACTCCTACCTGCATCTACTACTATTACTCCACACATCGATAGCTATCCAACATGCAACTAGTGTATTAAGTTCATGGAGAAACGGAGTAATGCAATAAGAACTATGACATGATATAGACAAGATCTATTCATGTAGGAATAGACCCCATCTTGTTATCCCTAATAGCAATGATACATGCGTGTCATGTCTCTTTCTGTCACTGAGATTGAGCATTGCAAGATCGAACCCATCACAAAGCACCTCTTCCAATTGCAAGAAAAATCAATCTAGTTGGCCAAATCAAACCAAAGTTCTGGAGAAGAAATATGAGGCTATATAAAGATCATGCATAAAAGAGTTTCACAAAGACCCAAATAATATTCATGGATAGATCTGATCATAAACTCACAATTCATCAGATCCCAACAAACACACCGCAAAAAGTCATTACATAAAATAAATCTCCCAGAACATCGATGAGAACATTGTATTGAGGATCAAAAGGAGAGAAGAAGTCATCTAGCTACTACCTAGGGACCCATAGGTCTGTGGTAAACTACTCACGCATCATCGGAGGGGCAAGGGTGATGATGAAGGACCCCTCCGTGATCGTTGCCCCCTCTGACAGAGTGCCGGAAAAGGCCTCTAGATTGGATATCATGTTTCTGGAACTTGCGGCGGCTCAAATTGTGTTTCATCGACTCCCCTGGAGTTTTTGGGATTTTAGAGCATTTATGGAGGTGGATGTGTCTCCAGAAGCTTCCTGTGGTGCCCACTACCCACCAGAGCATGTCTGGGCCTTCTGGCATGCCCTGGTGCCTAGTGGGCCCCACGGGCCTCCCCCTGTGCACTTCTTTGGCTCCCTGGGTGTCTTCTGTCCAGAAAAAAATCACCAAAAAGTTTCATGGAATTTGGACTTCATTTGGTATTAATATTATGCAAAGTAAATAAACAAGCAGAAAACATCAACTCGCACTGGCCACTATGTCAATAGGTTATTCCCAAAGAATGATATAAAGTTGCTAGTAAATGAGTATAAAACGTCCAAGAATGATTCTTTAATAGCATGGAACAATATAAAATTATGGATACATTGGAGACTAACCTATAGATACATTGGAGTGCCACTATGTCTATCTTGGATGTTTTATATGCATTTATACGATATTTTATATGATTTTTGGGACTAACCTATTGACCTAGAGCCCAGTGCCAGTTTATGTTTTTCCTTGTTTTTGAGTTTCACAGAAAAGGAATATAACACGGAGTTCAATTGAGCTGATAATTTACAGAGAATATTTTTGTAAAATATAAAAAATACTGGAACAAAAAGATATCGGAGAGGAGTCCCGAAGCCACCACAAGGGTGGAGGGCATGCCCATGTCGTCGCCTTGTGGGACCCCCTTGACTTGTTCCTGAGCCAACAGCTCGTATAAATCCCAAAATCTCCAAAACAAAACCTAGATTGGGAGTTTCGCCGCCGCAAGCCTCTGTAGCCACCAAAAACTAATCAGGACCCTATTCCGGCACCCTGCCAGAGGGGGAAATCATCACCAGTGGCCATCTTCGTCATTCTGGCTCTCTCCATGACGAGGAGGGAGTAGTTCACCCTCGGGGCTGAGGGTATGTACCAGTAGCTATGTGTTTGATCTCTCTCTCTCTCTCGTGTTCTTTATATGGCACGATCTTGATGTACCGTGAGCTTTGCTATTATAGTTGGATCTTATGATGTTTCTCCCCCTCTACCTTCTAGTAATGGATTGAGTTTTCCCTTTGAAGTTATCTCATCAGATTGAGTCTTTAAGGATTTGAGAACACTTGATGTATGTCTTGCATGTGCTTATCTGTGGTTACAATGGGATATTCACGTGATCTGCTTGATGTATGTTTTCGTGATCAACTTGCGGGTTCTCTGACCTTCACTGCTGCAGGATGCTGCTAACGCGACACTACGATCAGAGACCCTTCGACGAAACTGTGTGCGATGCAATAATCGCAAACGGTGGTGTAAAAAATCGTCAAAAAAGGTGCAAGACGTTTGCAATGACGAATGCATGAAAAATGGTTCAGATTTTAGTTGCGTGTGCGATGCAGGGCATACAATTCAGTTCAATTAACTGTTTGCGATGAGGAGGAACAAAAGAAACGGGCAGCCAGATGAAGGTGTGTGCAATATACAACATACGGTTAACTCGGATGAACTATTTGCTATTAGGCAACACAAAAGAAACCGTCAGCCAGATCAAGGTGTGTGTGTGATATGTGGTATGCGGTTCACTCGGATGAACTGTTTGCGTTGAGATAAGAGAACATAAATGGTTCAATATAATACGATGTGCGTGATACACGGCAAACAGGTCTATAATCAGAAATGTGTGTGAAGACCGATAATAACACAGACGATTGCTGCTAATAAGATGTGTGTGTGTGTTGTGCGATGGGATTGCATATAGAACAACAACATATATACACACACACTTATAAGGACATGGTTGCATAATCAAATTAAACATCCACTTACGTAGGTGGCTACTACAACCATGGAATTTGCACACACCAAAGTAAACTATTGCATGCATAATTACATACGTGGCTACTAAACACATGACATTTCCACACACCAAAGTAAACTATATATTACGTGCATGATTAACTAGGATAAATGGTCATCTGACCATCATCTACTTCTTGTGACGCTTGACGTGGTTGTGGCTCGATCCGGCCTCGTCGATCTCCATAACAAGGCACTTCCTCATGTCAACAATCCTCCTGTGCATCTCGTAGCATGTGTACACGCTCTTGGCCACAAACCTGAGGTGAGGTTCATCCAGTTGCCGCATCCAAGCCCCCTGCCAGGATACGGGATGTGTTCTGTTGGTATCCTGCTTCATCTTGCCCATGAGGCATGGTTCGCAAGTACCAAGTGATTCCATAAGTCCATCAGTATGGAGTTTCTTCATGCGCTTTAAACCACCGAGGCCAGGTCGATGGTGTAGTATGGGTCGATGATGGCCAAGGCGAGTTCAACCAGGGAGTCCTTCATGCTTCCCTAGACCCTGTAGTGCTCATGGATATTGACAAGGTTCTGGCAGGCCAAGCCCGTAACCCTGAGTGATTTTACATCGTCGGTGGTTTCCACCATGGCGAACTTGTAGTCGGTGTTGTTAACAAACCTGGTGAAACAGCCGCAAGGCTCTGTGGCCATGCAGTAGTGGTAGATGAGGACGTGATGGCGCACACACAAATGGGCTACGACAACCTTTTGGTCTAAGTTGGGACGACCGGCGGTGTACTGGAGGTCAATGTCGACCACCCTTGTACTAGTCTCGAGCAAGCAACTGCTCAACAGTGTTGATGTAGTTGTCCACTACGGCCAGGTCGATGGTGTAGACCACCGAGAGATCAGTCTCCCTCACATGGGTCTCCACTTTATGCTCGCCGAACTCCACTGGAGCGTCGCTGGACATCCCCTCTCTATGTGTCGTCGTGGGTGTGCTTGTTGTGTTGTGGGGCGCGATCAAAAGGTTGAAGAGACTAAGGTTATAATGGCTGTGGGAATTAAAGGGGAAGTCGGACGGCCTGGAATATCAGCAGGCCCTGATGGCAGTTCTAATTTGTAGCGTGTAACTCCATCGTGTTGCACGTAATTGCACCGTGTGGCAACACACGCGGCCTAACCGCATGCATATGGGGCCCCCGACGTGATCTGTGAACACCCAACCACTGGCAGAGCGCGCGCAGAGGGACACGAGAAGATCGCTCTACGGTTGCCTCAACGGCGAGCAACCATATATATGCATATAGCAGTTGAACACGCAAGGAAAAGCTGTCCACAAGCCGAGCGCACCGACGGACGCAAGCAGAGCACGCCATGGCTCCTTACGGCGAGCACGGCGCGCTGCGGCACCTAATGGTGAGCAGAGCTTGCCGAGTGACACGAGCAGAGGCCGGCACAGTGATACATGGCAAATAAGACGAATTGTGTGAGCGATGTCAGAGACATCAAGCACGAATCATGTTAGAGTTGCGTCTGTGATACGTGGCATACAGTTGATCCATCCGAGCTGTTTGAAACGGAATAAGCCGTGTGTGTTGCGGTCAAATTCTTGATGGTATATAACCTTAAATTTAACCAACAAAATTTTTAAGCATGTTACAAAAAGTGTATAAAAGGAAACTATGTTCAAATACAAATCCAACGATATAATCTTTGGCGACAAGCATTCGTATTTTTTATATCTGGATCTTGTTTGATGCGAGACGGTTATTCATTTAAATCAGAGAATAATGGTTGTTCTATTTATATGAGTAATATATTTTATGGTCATGCACCCTTGATGAGTGGTCTATTTTTGTTGAATCTCGACCGTGGTGATACACATATTCATAATATTGATGCCAAAAGATGCAAAGTTAGTAATGATAGTGCAACATATTTGTGGCACTGCCGTTTAGGTTATATTGGTGTAAAGCGCATGAAGAAACTCCATGTGTATGGGCTTTTGGAATCACTTGATGCTTGCGAACCATGCCTCATGGGCAAGATGACTAAAACTCCATTCTCCGGAACAATGGAGCGAGCCACTGACTTATTGGAAATAATACATACTGATGTATGCGGTCCGATGACTGTCGAGGCTCGCGGTAGATATCGTTATTTTCTGACCTTCACAGATGATTTGAGCAGATATGGGTATATCTACTTAATGAAACACAAGTCTGAAACATTTGAAAAGTTCAAAGAATTTCAGAGTGAAGTGGAAAATCATCGTAACAAGAAAATAAAGTTTCTACGATCTGATCGCAGAGGCGAATATTTGAGTTACGAGTTTGGTCTTCATTTAAAACAATGTGGAATAGTTTCACAACTCATGCCACCTGGAACACCACTTCGTAATGGTGTGTCAGAACGTCGTAACGTACTTTATTAGATATTGTGCGATCTATGATGTCTCTTACCGATTTACCACTATCGTTTGGGGTTATGCATTAGAGACAACTGCATTCACGTTAAATAGGGCACCATCTAAATCCGTTGATACGACACGTATGAACTGTGGTTTGGCAAGAAACCTAAGCTGTCATTTCTTAAAGTTTGTTGTTGCGATGCTTATGTGAAAAAGCTTCAACTTGATAAGCTTGAACCCAAATCGGAGAAGTGCATCTTCATAGGATGCCCAAAAGAAACTATTGGGTACACCTTCTATCACAGATCTGAAGGCAAGATATTTGTTGCTAAGAATGGATCCTTTCTAGAGAAGGAGTTTCTCATGAAAGAAGTGAGTGGGAGGAAAGTAGAACTTGATGAGGTAATTGTACCTTCTCTTGAATTGGAAAGTAGTTCAACACAGAAAATTGTTCCAGTGATGCCTACACCAATTAGTATGGAAGCTAATGATGATGATCATGAAACTTTAGATCAAGTTACTACCAAAACTCGTAGGTCAACCAGAGTACGTTCTGCACCAGAGTGATCACGGTAATCCTATTCTGGAAGTCATGTTACTAGACCATGACGAACCTACGAACAATGAGGAAGCGATGATGAGCCTAGATTCCATGAAATGGCTTGAGGCCATGAAATCTGAGATGGGATCCATGTACGAGAACAAAGTATGGACTTTGGTTGACTTGTACGAGAACTAGTAATGGCGCACTGTCAACTAGTGCGCCATTACTAAGTTTTTTAAAAAGAATCAGAATTTTTTTTATTTTACTAGTTAAACTAGTAATGGCGCACCACTGCCACGGTGCGCCATTACTAACTTGGCCCAAAACTTCCACCGAATGCACCCCCCTGGTGGACCGCCTTTTGAGTTTAAAAAAATAAAAGAAAATTATGGAAATGTCAAAAAAATAAAAGAAAATAAGTTTCCCATGTGATATGTGGTCTAGTTGTTGGGAAAATTTACAAATATGAATTTCGACTTTATTTGCAAAATCTCTCTGAAATTTGTAAAATGGGCATAACTTTTGCATACGAACTTGGATTAAAAAGTTTTCTATATGAAAAATCATCTACTCGAAAAGTTACATCGGAATTTAACTGGGGGAACCCTGTTAAACATTTTCAAAATCCCCGAAAACCTAATAGAAAAAAAAGTTACGGGGCTTTTAAGATCCGGAGGCAAAAAAATTCAAAAAATTTCAAACTTACTAGTGGCGCACCGTATGCTAGGTGCGCCACTAGTAACAGAAAAAATTGGTTTCGAAAAAAAAATTTGAATTATTTTTCAAAATATGATACGTAATATGACCGGGAAGTTTGAAATATTTTTTCAAAATTTCATCATACTCATGAACATGAACAAAGTCCTAGACATCAGCAAGGTTTAATAGGATTGATATGATAGATATATCAGCAAGTGCTTGTGAAGTGAGGTGGTGCTGAGGTTGGATAGGACTATGAAGTTAAGCGTGCTTGGGCTCGAGTAGTGTGAGGATGGGTGACCTTCTGGGAAGTTTGACCATAGAGTGTGATTTGACCTAATATTAAGCATATTAACTCGAGATTAAGCCATAGTGACCCGAGATTAAGAAAAAAAATTACAAAAAATTTTGAAAAACTTTAAAAAAAATGAAAAAAATTATTACTAATGGCGCACTACTGGTGCGCCATTAGTATAGTGCGCCATTAGTATACCAGATACTAATGGCGCACCACGCAAAACTAGTGCGCCATTAGTAGGCCTTTTCCTAGTAGTGTTTATTGGACTTTCACAAAGCACATACCTTGATAAAGTTTTGAAAAAGTTCAAAATGGATCAGTCAAGGAAAGGGTTCTTGCTTGTGTTACAAGGTGTGAAGTTGAGTTAGACTCAATGTCCGACCACTGCAAAAGATAGAGAGAAAATGAAAGTCATTCCCTATGCCTCAGCCATAGGATCTATCATGTATGCAATGTTGTGTACCTGACCGGTGTGTGCCTTGCTATAAGTTTAGAAGGGACGTACCAAAGTAATCTAGGAGTGGATCACTGGACAACGCTCAAGAACATCCTGAAGTACCTAAAGAAGACTAAGGATATGTTTTTCGTTTATGGGGGTGACAAAGAGCTCGTCGTTAATGGATACGTCGATGCTAGCTTTGATGCTGATTTGGATGACTCTAAGTCATAAACTGGATATGTATTTATATTTGAAAAAATTACAAAAAATTTTGAAAAACTTTAAAAAAAATTGAAAAAAATTTATTACTAATGGCGCACTTCTATGTGGTGCGCCATTACTAAGTCAAATAGTAATGGCGCACCTCTAGGCATACTAATGGCGCACTACTGGTGCGCCATTAGTATCTGGTATACTAATGGCGCACCAGTGGTGCGCCATTAGTAAAAAAATACTAGTGGCATGATACTAATGGCGCACCGGTAGTGCGCCATTAGTACGCAAAACTAGTGCGCCATTAGTAGGCCTTTTCCTAGTAGTGTTTATTGGACTTTCACAAAGCACATACCTTGATAAAGTTTTGAAGAAGTTCAAAATGGATCAGTCAAGGAAAGGGTTCTTTCTTGTGTTACAAGGTGTGAAGTTGAGTTAGACTCAATGTCCGACCACTGCAAAAGATAGAGAGAAAATGAAAGTCATTCCCTATGCCTCAGCCATAGGATCTATCATGTATGCAATGTTGTGTACCTGACCGGTGTGTGCCTTGCTATAAGTTTAGCAGGGACGTACCAAAGTAATTTAGGAGTGGATCACTGGACAACGCTCAAGAACATCCTGAAGTACCTAAAGAAGACTAAGGATATGTTTTTCGTTTATGGGGGTGACAAAGAGCTCGTCGTTAATGGATACGTCGATGCTAGCTTTGATGCTGATTTGGATGACTCTAAGTCATAAACTGGATATGTATTTATATTTGAAAAAATTACAAAAAATTTTGAAAAACTTTAAAAAAAATTGAAAAAAATTTATTACTAATGGCGCACTTCTATGTGGTGCGCCATTACTAAGTCAAATAGTAATGGCGCACCTCTAGGCATACTAATGGCGCACTACTGGTGCGCCATTAGTATCTGGTATACTAATGGCGCACCAGTGGTGCGCCATTAGTAAAAAAATACTAGTGGCATGATACTAATGGCGCACCGGTAGTGCGCCATTAGTACGCAAAACTAGTGCGCCATTAGTAGGCCTTTTCCTAGTAGTGTTTATTGGACTTTCACAAAGCACATACCTTGATAAAGTTTTGAAGAAGTTCAAAATGGATCAGTCAAGGAAAGGGTTCTTTCTTGTGTTACAAGGTGTGAAGTTGAGTTAGACTCAATGTCCGACCACTGCAAAAGATAGAGAGAAAATGAAAGTCATTCCCTATGCCTCAGCCATAGGATCTATCATGTATGCAATGTTGTGTACCTGACCGGTGTGTGCCTTGCTATAAGTTTAGCAGGGACGTACCAAAGTAATTTAGGAGTGGATCACTGGACAGCGGTCAAGAACATCCTGAAGTACCTAAAGAAGACTAAGGATATGTTTTTCGTTTATGGGGGTGACAAAGAGCTCGTCGTTAATGGATACATCGATGCTAGCTTTGATGCTGATCTGGATGACTCTAAGTCACAAACTGGATATGTATTTATATTTGAAAAACATTTACAAATTTTTTTGAAAAACTTTTAAAAAAATTTGAAAAAAAATTATTACTAATGGCGCACTTCTATGTGGTGCGCCATTACTAAGTCAAATAGTAATGGCGCACCTCTAGGCATACTAATGGCGCACTACTGGTGCGCCATTAGTATCTGGTATACTAATGGTGCACCAGTGGTGCGCCATTAGTAAAAAAATACTAGTGGCGTGATACTAATGGCACACCAGTAGTGCGCCATTAGTATGCAAAACTAGTGCGCCATTAGTAGGCCTTTTCCTAGTAGTGTTTATTGGACTTTCACAAAGCACATACCTTGATAAAGTTTTGAAGAAGTTCAAAATGGATCAGTCAAGGAAAGGGTTCTTGCTTGTGTTACAAGGTGTGAAGTTGAGTTAGACTCAATGTCCGACCATTGCAAAAGATAGAGAGAAAATGAAAGTCATTCCCTATGCCTCAGCCATAGGATCTATCATGTATGCAATGTTGTGTACCTGACCGATGTGTGCCTTTCTATAAGTTTAGCAGGGACGTACCAAAGTAATCTAGGAGTGGATCACTGGACAGCGGTCAAGAACATCCTGAAGTACCTAAAGAAGACTAAGGATATGTTTTTCGTTTATGGGGGTGACAAAGAGCTCGTCGTTAATGGATACGTCGATGCTAGCTTTGATGCTGATCTGGATGACTCTAAGTCACAAACTGGATATGTATTTATATTTGAAAAAAAATTACAAATTTTATTGAAAAACTTTTAAAAAAAATTGAAAAAAATTTATTACTAATGGCGCACTTCTATGTGGTGCGCCATTACAAAGTCAAATAGTAATGGCGCACCTCTAGGCATACTAATGGCGCACTACTGGTGCGCCATTAGTATCTGGTATACTAATGGCGCACCAGTGGTGCGCCATTAGTAAAAAATACTAGTGACGTGAAACTAATGGCGCACGAGTAGTGCGCCATTAGTACGCAAAACTAGTGCGCCATTAGTAGGCCTTTTCCTAGTAGTGTTTATTGGACTTTCACAAAGCACATACCTTGATAAAGTTTTGAAGAAGTTCAAAATGGATCAGTCAAGGAAAGGGTTCTTGCTTGTGTTACAAGGTGTGAAGTTGGGTTAGACTCAATGTCCGACCATTGCAAAAGATAGAGAGAAAATGAAAGTCATTCCCTATGCCTCAGCCATAGGATCTATCATGTATGAATGTTGTGTACCTGACCGGTGTGTGCCTTGCTATAAGTTTAGCAGGGACGTACCAAAGTTATCTAGGAGTGGATCACTGGACAGCGGTCAAGAACATCCTGAAGTACCTAAAGAAGACTAAGGATATGTTTTTCGTTTATGGGGGTGACAAAGAGCTCGTCGTTAATGGATACGTCAATGCTAGCTTTGATGCTGATCTGGATGACTCTAAGTCACAAACTGGATATTTATTTATATTTGAAAAAAATTTACAAATTTTTTGAATAACTTTTAAAAAAAATTGAAAAAAAATTATTACTAATGGCGCACTTCTATGTGGTGCGCCATTACTAAGTCAAATAGTAATGGCGCACCTCTAGGCATACTAATGGCGCACTACTGGTGCGCCATTAGTATCTGGTATACTAATGGCGCACCAGTGGTGCGCCATTAGTAAAAAATACTAGTGACGTGAAACTAATGGCGCACCAGTAGTGCGCCATTAGTACGCAAAACTAGTGCGCCATTAGTAGGCCTTTTCCTATTAGTGTTTATTGGACTTTCACAAAGCACATACCTTGATAAAGTTTTGAAGAAGTTCAAAATGGATCAGTCAAGGAAAGGGTTCTTGCTTGTGTTACAAGGTGTGAAGTTGAGTTAGACTCAATGTCTGACCACTGCAAAAGATAGAGAGAAAATGAAAGTCATTCCCTATGCCTCAGCCATAGGATCTATCATGTATGCAATGTTGTGTACCTGACCGGTGTGTGCCTTGCTATAAGTTTAGCAGGGACGTACCAAAGTAATCTAGGAGTGGATCACTGGACAGCGGTCAAGAACATCCTGAAGTACCTAAAGAAGACTAAGGATATGTTTTTCGTTTATGGGGGTGACAAAGAGCTCGTCGTTAATGGATACGTCGATGCTAGCTTTGATGCTGATCTGGATGACTCTAAGTCACAAACTGGATATGTATTTATATTGAATGGTGGAGCTGTCAGTTGGTGTAGTTCCAAGCAAATCGTCGTGGCGGGATGTACCTATGAAGCGGGGTACATAGCTGCTTCGGAAGCAGCAAATGAAGGAATCTGGATGAAGGAGTTCATATCCGATCTAGGTGTAATACCCATCGGGTACAGTGAAAATATTTTGTGACAATACAGGAGCAATTGCCTTAGCGAAGGAATCCGGATTTCATAAGAGAACCAAACACATCAATAGACACTTCAACTCCATCCGCGATCAATTCAAAGAGGGAGACAAAGAGCTTTGCAAAATACATACGGATCTGAATGTTGCAGACCTGTTGACTAAGCCTCTTCCACGAGCAAAACATGATCAGCACCAAGACTCCATGGGTGTTAGAATCATTATAATGTAATCTAGATTATTGACTCTAGTGCAAGTGGGAGACTGAAGGAAATATGCCCTAGAGACAATAATAAAGTTGTTATTTATATTTCCTTATATCATGATAAATGTTTATTATTCTTGCTAGAATTGTATTAACCGGAAACTTGATACATGCGTGAATACATAGACAAAATAGAGTGTCCCTAGTTTGCCTCTACTTGACGAGCTTGTTAATCAAAGATGGTTAAGTTTCCTGACCATAGACATGTGTTGTCATTTGATGAACGGGATCACATGATTAGGAGAATGATGTGATGGACAAGACCCACCTGTTAGCTTAGCATAATGATCATTAAGTTTTATTGTTATCGCTTTCTTCATGACTTATACATATTCCTTTGACTATGAGATTATGCAACTCCCGAATACCAAAGGAACACCTTGTGTGCTGTCAAACGTCACAACGTAACTGGGTGATTATAAAGATGCTCTATAGGTGTCTCCGAAGGTGTTTGTTGGGTTGGCATAGATCGGGATTAGGATTTGTCACTCCGACTATTAGAGAGGTATCTCTGGGCCCTCTCGGTAATGCACATCACGATAAGCCTTGCAAGCAATGTGACTAATGAGTTAGTTGTGGGATGATGCATTTCGGAACAAGTAAATAGACTTGCCAATAATGAGATAGAACTAGGTATGAAGATACCGATGATCAAATCTCGGGCAAGTAACATACCGATGACAAAGGGAAATGACCTATGTTGTTATTGCGGTTTGACCGATAAAGACCTTCGTAGAATATGTAGGAACCAATATGAGCATCCCAGTTCCGTTGTTGGTTATTAATCGGAGATGTGTCTCGGTCATGTCTACATAGTTCTCGAACCCGTAGAGTCTGCACGCTTAACATTCGATGACGATTTGTATTATGAGTTATGTGTTTTGGTGAATGAAGATTGTTCGGAGTCCCATATGAGATAACGGACATGAGTCTTGAAATGGTTAAGAGATAAAGATTGATATATTGGACTATAGTGTTCAGACACCGGAATGGTTCTGGAGCGTTTCAGGGTTTTATCGGAGCATCGGGGGGTTACCAGAACCCCGGGCAGAAAGATATGGGCCATATGGGCCATAGAGGGGAGGGAAGGCAGCCCACAAGGGGTGCCCCCCATGGGGAGTCCGAATTGGACAAGGGGAGGGGCGCGGCCCCCTTTCCTTCTGCTCCTCCTACTCCTTCCCCCTTTCCCCTTCTGGTAAAAGGAAAGGGGGGGGCGAATTGGACTAGGGGTCCAAGTGGGACTCCTCCCACTTGGCGCGCCCTAGGCCGGCCTCCTCCCCTCTCCCTCCTTTATATACGGGGGCGGGGGGCTCTTCTAAGCACATCAATTGTTTCTTAGCTGTGTGTGGTGCCCCCTCCACAGTTTACTCCTTCGGTCATATTGTCGTATTGCTTAGGCGAAGCCCTGCACGGATCACGTCACCATCACCGTCACCACGCCGTTGTGCTAACGAAACTCCTCCTCGACACTTTGCTGGATCAAGAGCTCGAGGGACGTCATCGAGCTAAACGTGTGCTGAACTCGGAGGTGCCGTATGTTTGGTACTTGAACTCGGAGGTGCCGGGGACAGGCGAGCCACTCCAAGCTCGTCCGACGGACCCCAACGTGAAGGATGGGTTTGGCCATGCGCTGGAGTTCATGCATGAGCGTGGCACCATCCACCACGAGCTTTTCCGGGAGGCAATTGTTGCGTTGAGCCGGCTTGGAGAAGAGCTTGCTGATGTCGATGCCCGCCTTGAGACGGAGGACCTTCACTGGGCGCACGAATGGCACCAGTTGAAGGTCGCCATCAACCTTGGGCATCCTCAACATGAGCACGCTAGCGCAAGTGTCGCGGTGTCCCTTGCGACCTCTTGCGAGGCTTGTGCCCGGGCCCTGGAGGAGGCCAGAGCAACCGACCGTCATCGTGAGATTGCCGAGGAGCGCGAGCGGGAACTCCAAGCCTTGAATGCTGCCCTTGAGCAGCGGATCAAAGCGTGCAGGGCCGTGTTGGCCGCATCACTGAGCGGGGCACCTCCCGAAGAGAAGGAGATCCAGAAATGCGAGGAGATGCTGGCACTAGAGATCCTGGAGCTCAGCCTAGAGCTTGATCGGCTGGAGGTAAGGGAGTGCCAGGTAGCCATGGCTGAGGATGTCGTTGTCGCATGGGAAGCCAAGAACCATAGGGTGGCAAAGGCTCGCGCGGCTCTCGCTGACGAGCACCGCCTGAAGCTGGAGCTCCTGGAAGCCGAGGCTAAGGGCAGGACTGCCGCCCTCAGAACAAAGCTGGATGAGGCAGAGCGGCGTGAGAGGGCCACCAAGGCAGCTCAGGCTTCTGCCTAGGCTGACTTGGCCTCCTCACGGGCCGATCTTCTCTCACTCCAGCAACAGATCGAGGGTGTCGCGTCCCTTGGGAAGAAGAATGCGGACAAAGCGTGCCACTGCCAGACGCTGCAGCGTGAGCATGCTTTGATGCTCTAGGCCCTTAGGGTGAGGTACAACCAAGACTTGAGCACCATCTGTGAGGAGAGCGCCCCTCACCCGCTCCAGGGTGACTACACCAGCCACCTCCGCTTCTTCACCAAAGTCGTGACCCGCCTGGAGGACCGGGCCGTGAGAGCTCGCGATCTTGTTGAGGAAAGGAGCCGGAGCCTTCTCGGGCGTGCGTTCTCACGCGTCTTCAACCACCTCTAGAACCTTGACCCCCACTTCGACTTTGACGCCACCATAGCCCCTGTGCCCGGGGTTATCCGGGAAAACCTGGCATACTGGGTGGATGATCATGTGGACGCCCTAGTCACATAGTTCGCCCCCGAGGATGACGCAATTTTGATCATGGCGGATGAAGACAGCGCGAATGGTGCTGATGAAGACAACGCTAGCAACAGCTCAGGTGGCATGGATGAAGACGGTGGGGCCGGCATGGAAGGCAGCGCCTCCGGCTAGACCTGCATTTCCTTTCGCCTTAACCTGTATGAAAGAAAAACCTTTGGTCGGGGCCCTGCAGGACGTGAAAGCATTTTTTGAAGGGGGGCTTACAATGTATGAAATGAAACGTATGAAATGGTGATATGCATTTTAAGGACATAGTTTGGGATGCGCTATCGCGGGCCCGCGGGCTCCCGAGTGGGGTAGTTGTTGCAACTTATCTTGGTTCCATAGGTCTTGAGTGAGACCTGGCGTCTTGGTAAAACCTTCCTCCCGAGGTGAGCCCTTTGGGGCCCGCGAGGTTCTAAGTCTCCCGAGAATCCTCCTGGCCCCTCCAAGAGAGCCTTGCGAGGAACGAATGTCGGACTACGTCAAGGTATGTGCGCGGTGATCCTGCGGCGATTGCATCCTTGACCCCGGGGGCCTTGTCATCGCCCGGGCTGACCCGAACGTGATTGGCGCGCACATACCACGCCTAGCCCCCGCTCGCGGGGCGCTCGCAGGGTGGGGGTAGCAAGCTTGAGCCCCACAGTAAAACACGCAACCAGAAAGTAAGAAACCGGCGCAAATCAAGAGAAAATTTCCCCCATTTTTGATAAACACAAGGAACATCAAATCTTAGTCCAAAAAGGTGGCGAATTGAGTTATAGAAAAAAGGAGTGAAAGAAAACGGCCGCATTCGGCACCTTGCTAGTCTTCTTGTCTTCTCACCAATGCGGAGCTAAGTGCTTTCACTGGGCGTGAGCATAGTCATTGGGGGACAGTGTCGACGGCCATCGCGGAGCATGGTTCTTCCACTTGGGCATGGGCAGGAGCACCTGTGAGGCCCGAGGGAAGCACTCAGGAGACTCCGGGGCGTGTACAGCCCCACTCAGTATTACGTGAGAGTGTCATGAGCGGAGACCTTCACAGGCGTGGGCCTTGCTTCATGTCGCCTGATGAGGGCCCCGCCCTGCGCCTCTCCCGACCACCGTTGGGGCGTCCGGAAACAAGGACGAGACCAAGGGGCAAGGGGGATGCTGGCGGCGCCCTCGACGACCATGGGCCTTCCACCAGGAGGAAGGGCTAGCTGACGCCTTCCTCGGCAAAGGACCTACCTCCGCGCAGCGCCTTACTCCATGCAGCGTGGGGGAGGCCCTGGCTCTAGGCTCCTCCCGTGCAGCCCCTAGTGCGCTTCTCCCGCCTGGAGCGGAGCCATCGCCCTGGGGTCTTGATACGTCTCCAACATATCTATAATTTTTGATTGTTCCATGCTATTATATTATTTGTTTTGGATGTTTTATATGCATTAATATGCTATTTTATATGTTTTTTGGGACTAACCTATTAACCTAGAGCCCAGTGCAAGTTTTTGTTTTTTCCTTGTTTTCGAGTTTTACAGAAAAGGGATATCAAACGAAGTCCAAATGACCTGAAAATTTACGATGATTTTCTATGGACCATAAGAAGCCCCCGAAGCAAAAGAGTTGGGCCAGAAGAGCCACGAGGCCTCCACCCCCTAGGGCGCGCCCTCCGACCTTGTGATTGACTCCTGGACCCCCCCCTGACTTGTTCTCGACGCCAAAAATTCCTATAAATATAGAAACCCTCGGAAATAAACCTAGATCGGGAGTTCCGCCGCCGCAAGCCTCTGTAGCCACCAAAAACCAATCGGGACCCTATTCTGGGGAAACCATCACCAGTGGCCATCTTCATTATTCGAGCGCTCTCCATAACGAGGAGGGAGTAGTTCACCCTCGGGGCTGAGGGTATGTACCAGTAGCTATGTGTTTGATCTCTCTCTCGTGTTCTTGATTTTGCACAATCTTGACATACCGCGAGCTTTGCTATTATAGTTGGATCTTATGATGTTTCTCCCCCTCTACCTTCTTATAATGGATTGAGTTGTCCCTTTGAAGTTATCTTATCGGATTGAGTCTTTAAGGATTTGAGAACACTTGATGTATGTCTTGCATGTGCTTATCTGTGGTGACAATGGGATATTCACGTGATCTACTTGATGTATGTTTTGCTGATCAACTTGTGAGTTCTGTGACCTTGTGAGCTTATGCATAGGGGTTGGCACACATTTTCGTCTTACTCTCCGGTAGAAACTTTGGGGAACTCTTTGAAGTTCTTTGCATTGGTTTGAATAGATGAATCTGAGATTGTGTGATGCATATCGTATAATCAAACCCACAGATACTTGTGGAGACATTGGAGTATCTAGGTGACATTATGGTTTTGGTTGATGTGTGTCTTAAGGTGTTATTTTAGTACAAACTATAGGGCTGTTTGTGACACTTATAGGAATAGCCCAATAGATCGATCAGAAAGAATAACTTTGAGGTGGTTTCATACCCTACAATAATCTCTTCGTTTGTTCTCCGCTATTAGTGACCTTGGAGTGACTCTTTCTTGCACGTTGAGGGATTTCTGTATGATCTAATTATGTTATCATTGTTGAGAGAACTTGCACTAGTTAAAGTATGAACCCTAGGCCTTGTTTCGAAGCATTGCAATACCGTTTGGGCTCACTTTTGCTACTAGTTACCTTGCTGTTCTTATATTTTCATATTACAAAAACCTATATCTACTATCCATATTGCACTTGTATCACCATCTCTTCACCGAACTAGTGCACCTATAGAATTTACCACTGTATTGGGTGTGTTGGGGACAAGAGAATCTTTCGGATGACATCCGTATGCGGTTTTCGACCCTGGTGAGGTTATACTTGTCGCACCAAGCTTGACGGTCGTCTTCTCGTGTTAGGGCATGCCCCCTTGATCCATATATTGATCTTGTTTGGCCTGCTCTATCGCTCCGGTCTTGTCGTAAGTCATAGGTGTATCCTGGAGTCGCTGTCTCTCTTCCCTTACGACGAGGTGGTGCGGGTTGGTGTTCGACGTAGGTAGCCGCTTTATCTCGCCCACCTGGCTGGTTTGGTTCATCAACGCGGTCATGTTTCGATAGGATTGGCTCAAAGGCCTCGTCATCGAATTGTGGCAGTAGCCAACGCTTTGGATAACTCTTTGTTGGGTGTTGTAGGCCATATTCTTTGGCAGCTAGGACCAGGGTGCATCGGTCGTTGAGTGTATCCTGTTTAGCTTGGAGTTGTTGCTGATGCTTTTTAAGGCTTCCTGTAGTGGCGATTAGTTGGCGCCTAAAGCGCTCCTGCTCGAGGGGTTCCTCCGGCATGATGAAATCTTTATTGCCGAGGCTGACATCATCCTCGGAGAGCGGTACATAGTTACTATCTTCCGAATCCTCATTCCCGACTGGATCGTCGGGGTTAACTTGCCCCTCCTCCACATCATCCTGTTCGGATGTGGGCTCGGCGGGGGATTCGGGGTCTTCGGTGTTCTATGTAGTATTACTGTCTCCAGTGTCGGTATTACTGTCTTTATTATGACGCAATTTTGAGCGGCGTCACTGGCGTCGACGCTTCGGTGGTGCCTCAGCAGGTTTGTCTTCAGCCGGATCCTTCCTGCCTTTGTCGTCATCTTCTTTAGGTGTGTCCACCATATACACGTCGTATGTGGAGGTGGCCGTCCAATGTCCGGTAAACGGCGGGTCTTGGCCTTGTGTGTCTCCGACATCGTCGTCCATGTCGTCGATGTCTTTGGAGGTGTAATCCAGCATGTCTGATAAGTCCTCGACGGTGGCTATGAAGTGGGTGGTGGGTGGGACGTAAAATTCCCTACTCTCAGCCCTAGTCTGGGCTGGGCATAGTTCGGAGGTGATTCCTCTATAATGGTGAGGGACCGCATCAAGTCTAGAGTCTCATTTAAGAGCGAGGGTTGGACGGGGAAACGAGAGTCTGCGGGGCTGGCTAGGGCAAAAGCCTCCTGGCCACGCTTGCTGGGTGCGGGCTTCGAGAGTTCGGAGCTAGAGTCCGAGGGTGATTCCGGCTTGAAAGGATCGATATAGTTGACTAGAGGGGGGTGAATAGGCAACTAACAATTTTTAGCTTTTCTTTAACAATTTAAACTTTGCATCAAAGTAGGTTGTCTAGATATGCAACTAGGTGAGCAACCTATATGATGCAACAACAACAAGCACTCAAGCAAGAAAGTGATGCAACACAAAGTAAGATTGCATAAGTAAAGGTACGAGATAACCAAGAGTGGAGCCAGTGGAGACGAGGATATGTTACCGAAGTTCCTTCCCTTTGAGAGGAAATACGCCTCCATTGGAGCGGTGTGGAGGCACAATGCTCCCCAAGAAGCCACTAGGGCCACCGTATTCTCCTCATGCCCTCATACAATGCGAGATGTCATGATTCCACTATTGGTGCCCTTGGAGGCGGCGACCGAACCTTTACAAACAAGGTTGGGGCAATCTCCACAACTTAATTGGGGGCTCCCAACGACACCACGAAGCTTCACCACAAAGGACTATGGCTCCGCGGTGACCTCAACCGTCTAGGGTGCTCAAACACCCAAGAGTAACAAGATCCGCAAGGGATTAGTGGGGGGGTCAAATTTCTCTTGGTGGAACTGTAGATCGGAGCCTTCTCAACCAATCCCTAGAAAATCAACAAGTTTGATTGGCTAGGGAGAGAGATCGGGGGAAAATGGAGCTTGGAGCAACAATGGAGCTTAGGGATAGAAGAGGTAGTCAACTCAAAGAAGAAGACTCCCCTTTTATAGTGATAGGAAAAATACAACCGTTATCCACTTACTCAGCCCGCGATGCGTGGTACTACCGCACCAGGAAAGCGGTACTACTGCAATGGCATGTGGTACAACCGCAGGACCGCGGTACTACTGCATGCATGGCAGGAGCTAGGCCAGCCCTGATGCATTGAATGAGAGAGCGGTAGAACCGCCGGAGTGGTACTACCACTCCCCCTTGCGGTACCACCGCAAGGCATAGTTTGTCTAGGCTGGGAAGGCATGGACATATAAAAATACATCCGTGGCTCCATCTGCTGAGTTCCGATCTATGCAAAACTCCGACGCAGTACTACTGCGAACCTGGAGCGGTACTACCGCGTAGGGCGCGGATGTAAAAAATTGCATCCGCCCCTACTTACGCTCATGTTGTTGTGCCTGGACAGAGGCCACGGTACTACAGCACCCTGATAACCCACAAGTATAGGGGATCGCAACAGTTTTCAAGGGTAGAGTATTCAACCCAAATTTATTGATTCGACACAAGGGGGGCCAAAGAATATTCTCAAGTATTAATAGTTGAGTTGTCAATTCAACCGCACCTGAAAGACTTAATATCGGCAGCAAAGTATTTAGTAGAAAAGTAATATGGAAGTAGCGGTAACGGTGGCAAAAGTAACAATAGTAGTTTTTGTAGTGATTGTAACAGTGGCAACGGAAAAGTAACTAAGCAAAGATCAATATGTGAAAAGGTCATATGCAATGGATCAGTGATGGATAATTATGTTGGATGTGATTCCTCATGCAACAGTTATAACATAGGGTGACATGGAACAAGCTCCAGTTCATCAATGTAATGTAGGCATGTATCCCAAATATAGACATACGTGCTTATGGAAAAGAACTTGCATGACATCTTTTGTCCTATCCTCCCATGGCAGCGGGGTCCTATTGGAAACTAAGGGATATTAAGGCCTCCTTTTAATAGAGTACTGGACGAAAGCATTAACACTTCGTGAATACATGAATTCCTCAAACTATAGTAATCACCGGGGGTGGTCCTGATTATTGTCACTTCAGGGTTACCGGATCATAACACATAGTAGGTGACTATTAACTTGCAAAATAGGACCAAGAACTCACATATATTCATGAAAACATAATAGGTTCAGATCTGAAATCATGGCACTGAGGCCCTAGTGACAAGCATTAAGCATAGCAAAGTCATAGCAACATCAATCTTAGAACATAATGGATACTAGGGATCAAACCCGAACAAAACTAACTCGATTACATGATAAATCTCATCCAACCCATCACTGTCCAGCAAGCCTACGATGGGATTACTCATGCACGGTGGTGAGCATCATGAAATTGGTGATGGAGGAAGGTTCATGATCACGATGGCGACGGATTCCCCTCTCCGGAGCCCCGAATGGACTCTAGACCATCCCTCCCGAGAGAGATTAGGGCTTGGCGGTGGCTTCGTATCGTAAAACATGATGAATCCTTCTCTCTGATTTTTCTCTCCCCGAACATGAATATATAAAGTTGGAGTTGACGTCGGTGGAGCCTGAAGGGGCCCACGAGGCAGGGGGCACGCCCCAGGGGGCGCCCTGCACCCTTGTGGATAGGGTGTGGGCCCCCCGGTGTTGATTATTTCGCCAGTAATTTTTATTTATTCCAAAACGTGTCTCCATTAATTTTCAGGCCATTCTGAAACTTTTATTTGTGCACAAAAATAACACCATGGCAATTCTGCTGAAAACAGCGTCTTTCCAAGTTAGTTTCATTCAAATCATGCAAGTTAGAGTCCAAAACAAGGTCAAAAGTGTTTGGAAAATTAGATACGTTGGAGACATATCAACTACCCCAAGCTTAAACAGTTGCTTGTCCTCAAGCAATTCAGTTGACAAAGTGAAAGTGATAAAGAAAAACTTTTACAAACTCTGTTTGATCTTGCTGTTACAAATATGTAAAGCCAGCATTCAAGTTTTTGGCAAAGATTATGAACTAACCACATTCACAATAACATTTAGGTCTCAAGTTTACTCATATCAATGGCATAATCAACTAGAGAGCAATAATAATAAATCTTGGATGACAACACTTTCTCAAAACAATCATAATATGATATAACAAGATGGTATCTCGCTAGCCCTTTCTGAGACCGCAAAACATAAATGAGAGCACCTCTGAAGCTCAAGGACTGACTAAACATTGTAATTCATGGTAAAAGAGGTCCAGTCACAGTCATACTCAATGTAAATTAATAGTAATGCATGCACAAGATAGCGGTGCTCTCCAACTGGTGCTTTTTAATAAGAGGATGATGATTCAAGATAAAAGTAAATAGATAGGCCCTTCTCAGAGGGAAGCATGGATTTGTAGAGGTGCCAGAGCTCAAGTTTTGAAATAGAGATAAATAATATTTTGAGTGGCATACTTTCATTGTCAACATAACAACCAAGAGCTCTCGATATCTTCCATGCTACACACATTATAAGCGTTTCCCAAACAGAATGATAAAGTTTATACTCCCCCACCACCAACAAACATCAATCCATGGCTTGTCCGAAACAACAGGTGCCTCTAACTAACAACAATCTTGGGGGAGTTTTGTGTGCAAATATTTTAATTTAAGCATGGGACTGGGCATCCCGGTTACCAGCCATTTTCTCATGAATGATGAGCGGAGTCCACTCATCTTGAGAATAACCCACGTAGCATGGAAGATATAGACAACCCTAGTTGATACATGAGCTATTCGAGCATAGAAAACATAATTTCATTTGAAGGTTTAGAGTTTGGAACATGCAAATTTACTTGGAACAGCAGGTAGATACCGCTTATAGGAAGGTATGGTGAACTCATATGGAATAAGTTTGGGGTTTATGGAAGTGGATACACAAGCAGTATTCCCGCTTAGTATAAATGAAGGGCGGAAAAAGACTGGGAAGCGACCAACTAGAGAGCGACAACAATCATGAACATGCTTTAAAATTAATCGACACTGAGTGCAAGCATGAGTAGGATATAATTCACCATGAACATAAATATCATGGAGGCTATCTTGATTTTGTTTCAACTACAAGCGTCAACATGTGCCAAGTCAAGCCACTCGAATGGTTCAAAGGAGGATACCATCCTATCATACCACATCACAACCATTTTAATAGCATGTTGGCACGCAAGGTAAACCGTTATAAACTCCTTGCTGATTAAGCATGGCATGAGAAACTATAATCTCTAATTTTCATTGCAAACATGTTTCATTCATAATAGGCCGAATCAGGAATGATGAACTAATCATATTTACAAAAATAAGATAGGTCGAGTTCATACTAGCTTTTCTCATCTCAATCAGTCCATCATATATCGTCATTATTGCCTTTCACTTGCACGACTGAACGGTGTGGATAATAATAATAGTGCACGTGCATTTGACTAAGCTAGAATTTGCAAGCATTTAATACACGGGAGAAGACAAGGTAATATGGGCTCTTGGTTAGATCAACAATAATGCATATGAGAGCCACTCAACATTTTTATCATGGTCTTCTCCTCTCGACCCCCAAAGAAAAGAAAGAAAACTATTTACACGGGAAAGCTCCCAACAGGCAAAAGAAGAACGAGAAATATTTTTTGGGTTTTCTTTTAATAACTACTACTACAAGCATGGAAAGTAAACTAGCTAAAAGCAACAACTAATTTTTTTATTAAGGTTTTTCAAACACACAAGAAGAATGCTGGAAAAGAAATAAAATAGCATGGATAGTACAATGAAAAAGCATGAACACCGACAATGGGCGTGTCATAATGAATGTAATGTCGGTGAGAAATACGTACTCCCCCAAGCTTAGGCTTTTGGCCTAAGTTGGTCTATGGCCATTGCTGGCTTGGTGGATATCCAAAGTTGTAGCTGGGGTCGTACTGAGATGCAACAGCTACTGCCTGACGAGCTGAAGCTTGGAGGCGAGCTGCCTCTGTCCTCCTCTCATATTCGTTTGCTTCCTCCGTGGTTATAACATATCTCCCTTTTGCCTGAAAGTCAAAGAAAGTAGGAGCAGGGAGGGCAACATAGACAGTGCGCCGTTTGTCAAAGATTAGTTGGTACTGGAGGAACTGTTCATTCCTCCAGTACAAACTGATGGCGAACCATAGCAATATAATCTAGATAAGCAGGAGGCAATTCCATATCATTTACTTGTATGGGTATATTAAGATAATTAGCTACATGAGTTGCATAAATTCCATCAAAAATCTCCACTTATACTGTTGTGATGCAACCTTCGTGCAACAATGGCCCCCAAGTTAGGTAGCGATCACCTAATACTGCACTCTTGAGGACACTAAGATCTGGAACGCACATGTGACAAGCCTCATCTTTACCGTTAATGCATCTACCAATGAAGAGAGCCAAATAATGTATGGAAGGGAAATGAATGCTCCCTATGTTAGCTTGTGTGATTTCCCGAGATTCCCCCATGGTAATACTAGCAAGAAAGTCTTTATATTTAGATTTGCGAGGTTCACTAGTATTGCCCCACTGCAGGAGTTTACAAGCAATATTAAAATCTTCTAAGTCCATGGTATATGATTTATCATAAAGATCAAATAAAACAGTGTAACAATTGCGCGAGGATGTAAATTTAAACCTTCTCACAAAGGAATCGGTTAGGTAGCGGTACTGCCGGCACATATCTGGCACGAAGTCCTCAAGATAAGCATTACGCATATATGATACGTCTCCAACGTATCTATAATTTTTGATTGTTCCATGCTATTATATTATCTGTTTTGGATGTTTATGGGCTTTATTATACACTTTTATATTATTTTGGGATTAACCTATTAACCCAGAACCCAGTGCCAGTTTCTGTTTTATCCTTGTTGTAGAGTATCGTAGAAAAGGAAAATCAAACGGAGTCCAATTGACCTGAAACTTCACTGAACTTATTTTTGGACCAGAAGAAGCCCACGGAGTATCGGAGATGGACCAGGAGAGTCCCGGGCTGCCCACGAGGGTGGGGGCACGCCCACCCCCATGGGCGCCCCCTGCCTCGTGGACAGCCCGGAGATCCCCCGACGTACTTCTTCCTCCTATATATACCCATATACCCTAAAAACTTCGGGGAGCACAATAGATCGGGAGTTCCGCCACCAGAAGCCTCCGTAGCCACCGAAAACCAATCTAGACCCGTTCCGGCACCCAAGTTAGGTAGCGATCACCTAATGCATCTACCAATGGACCCCAAGTTAGGTAGCGATCACCTAATACTGCACTCTTGAGGACACTAAGATCTGGAACGCACATCTGACAAGCCTCAACTTTACCGTTAATGCATCTACCAATGAAGAGAGCCAAATAATGTATGGAAGGGAAATGAATGCTCCCTATGTTAGCTTGTGTGATTTCCCTAGATTCCCCCACAGTAATACTAGCAAGAAAGTCTTTATATTCAGATTTGTGAGGTTCACTAGCATTGCCCCACTGCAGGAGTTTACAAGCAATATTAAAATCTTTTAAGTCCATGGTATATGATTTATCATAAAGATCAAATAAAACAGTGTGAGAATTGTGCGAGGATGTAAATTTAAACCTCCTCACAAAGGAATCAGTTAGGTAGCGGTACTGTTGGCACTTATCTGGCACGAAGTTCTCAAGATCAGCATTACACATATATGATACGTCTCCAACGTATCTATATTTTTTGATTGTTCCATGCTATTATATTATCTGTTTTGGATGTTTATGGGCTTTATTATACACTTTTATATTATTTTGGGACTAATCTATTAACCCAGAGCCTAGTGCCAGTTTCTGTTTTATCCTTGTTGTAGAGTATCGCAGAAAAGGAAAATCAAACGGAGTCCAATTGACCTGAAACTTCACTGAACTTATTTTTGGACCAGAAGAAGCCCACGGAGTATCGGAGATGGACCAGGAGAGTCCCGGGCTGCCCACGAGGGTGGGGGCGCGCCCACCCCCATGGGCGCCCCCTGCCTCGTGGACAGCCCGGAGATCCACCGACGTACTTCTTCCTCCTATATATACCCATATACCCTAAAAACTTCGGGGAGCACAATAGATCGGGAGTTCCGCCACCAGAAGCCTCCGTAGCCACCGAAAACCAATCTAGACCCGTTCCGGCACCCAAGTTAGGTAGCGATCACCTAATGCATCTACCAATGGACCCCAAGTTAGGTAGCGATCACCTAATACTGCACTCTTGACGACACTAAGATCTGGAACGCACATGTGACAAGCCTCATCTTTACCGTTAATGCATCTACCAATGAAGAGAGCCAAATAATGTATGGAAGGGAAATGAATGCTCCCTATGTTAGCTTGTGTGATTTCCCTAGATTCCCCCATAGTAATACTAGCAAGAAAGTCTTTATATTCAGATTTGTGAGGTTCACTAGCATTGCCCCACTGCAGGAGTTTACAAGCAATATTAAAATCTTTTAAGTCCATGGTATATGATTTATCATAAAGATCAAATAAAACAGTGTGAGAATTGTGCGAGGATGTAAATTTAAACCTCCTCACAAAGGAATCAGTTAGGTAGCGGTACTGTTGGCACTTATCTGGCACGAAGTTCTCAAGATCAGCATTACACATATATGATATGTCTCCAACGTATCTATAATTTTTGATTGTTCCATGCTATTATATTATCTGTTTTGGATGTTTATGGGCTTTATTATTGTAAGTGCATCTAGTGCCACCCCTAGTTGGTTTTGGAGTATTGACGACAAACCTAGTTGAGGGACTAATGTGTTTGTGAGAATTGCAGGATAACACAGGTAGAAGTCCCTCATTGATTCGGTTTTACTACCAGAGATGACCCCTAAAAATGTACGAAGACATTGAAGTCAATGGTGGTATATGAAGATAATCACATTGAAGACTATGACAAGAGAAGACACCACATGAAGCCTATGGAACTCGAAGACTTAGATCTTTCGTAGTTCTCTTTCATTTGTGTTGAGTCATAGGAACCACCGTACTGTTAAGTGGGGTCCAAGAGAACCAGTCAGAACGACTGAAGTGATGCCTAAACAAAAAACCTATGTCTTTGAGTGAAGACTATGAGAGCAAATCTTGTCCAGAGTCGGACAAGTCAGCTTTGCTTGTAGCCCAAGTAAAGTTGTCGTGTGAGTTTGAAATCTGACCGTTGGAACACGTGTCAGTTCCTTAGTGACCCAGGGTCATTTCGGACAAATCGGGTTGTGTTGCCTAGTGGCTATAAATAGCCCACCCCCTACAACCATAAATAGTTGGCTGCTCAGATTTCAGTGCACGGATAAAGCCACCTTGAAGCCTTTGAGAGAGAGAATTCCTAGCGAGGATAAAGCCCTAACCACCCAGAGCCAGAGAGAATTGGGCATCACTTAAGTCTTCTTGTCTGAGTGATCTGAAGACTTATTACTCTTGAGGACTATGCATCCTCCAGCTGGTTAGGCGTCGCGTTCTGAGCATCCAAGAGTCATTGTGGATTGCCGGTGAACGAAGTCTGTGAAGGTTTGGGAGTCTACTTGAAGACTTACCAGAGTGATTGGGCGAGGTCTGTGTGACCTTAGCTCAAGGAGAATACGGTGAGGACTGGGTGTCCTGAGCTGCGGTTCAGGACTGGGTGTCCGGGACTGTGTGTCCTAAGGTTTAAATACGTAGCCGCTCCAACCAGACATACAGTTGTCACAGCAACTGGAATTGGTCCAACAAATCATTGTCTTCAACGAGTCATTGGTTTCATCTTCACTTCCCTTTACATACTGTTACTCATTGTGAATTCATTGCATGTTTGTTGTATCCTTTGTCTTCACTGAGTGACTGTGTGTTCTGTTTGGCTTCATAATATCTTCCCACCTGATCCGTATTACACTGCAGCTATTCGTCACTGTGCTTTCATTCTGTTGATACTTGACCATGGCTTGCCTAGTGTAGTCTAACGTCCGCTGCATAGTAATAGGCATATCTCTACTGTTTGTCTTCATAACTTCCACGTTTTGAAGACTTTCATAAAAATCTACTATTCACCCCCCCCTCTAGTCGATATAACGCACTTTCAATTGGTATCAAAGCAAGGTGCTCCCTTGTTCTGTGTGATTCGGTTTAACCACCTGGAGTTTTAGCTATGTCGACTGCAGGGATAATCAAAGTCTCCGCTGCGTGCCCCGTCTTCGATGGAACTGAATATCCCTACTGGAAGAATAAGATGCACATGCATCTTGAAGCCATTGACGTCGACCTATGGTATGTCGTCGAGAACAGCATTCCCAAGGCTGGAGAAGGTGTCACTGCTGCTGATGTCAAGAAGTTCACTCAACTGGACTCTACTGCCAAGAATATCATCTGTGGTCATCTGACCAAAGGACAGTATGGCCGTGTGAGTGCCTTGAAGACATCCAAGCTGGTCTGGGACTGGCTCTCCAAGGTCAATGAAGGCATCTCAACCCAGAGAGATCAGAGAATCAGTGTTCTTCGCAACCACTTCAACCGCTTCAATCGAAATGACAATGAGAATGTCTAGCACACATTTGACCGACTTACTGATATCACAAATGAGCTTCAAGCCCTCGGCGCCACTGAGATCACCAAACATGAAATCGTCAAGACACTGCTGAGATCACTTGATAGTTCGTTTGACATCCTAGCCCTGATGATTCAAGAACGTCCTGATTTCAAGACACTTGATCCGTCTGACATACTCGAGAGGCTCAACACACATGAGTTTCAGCTTTCTGAGAAAAGAGATATCTACAGTCCAAACTATGGGCGAACTCGTGCCCTGAAGGCAAAAGCTGTTTCCTCATCTGAAGAAGAATCTGACAGCAGTTCTGATGATCCTGAAGACATTGGAAGGGAACTTGCAATGCTAGTGAAGAAGTTCCAAAAATTCACCAAGAAGAAAGGATTCAGAAAGTCTTCACGATCAAGCTCAAGGAATGATGAAGCTTCTGCTCATGACTACAAGAAGAAAGCATGCCACAAGTGCAAGAAAACTGGACGCTTCATCTCTGAGTGCCCACAGTGGGACAATGAGAACAGAAAGAAGAAGAAGAAGAGCAAGGAATATGACTCTGACGACAAGAAGAAGAAGAAATACTCAAAGTCTTCTTCCAAGTCTTCCTCAAAGTCTTCATCACACAAGAAGAGCTCATCTGGCAAGGCACGTGCGTTTGTTGGCAAGGAAATGGATTCAGAGGAGGAGTCCGCTTCTGAGGAGGCAGAGGTGGAATCTGAGGAGGAGTCTGATTCTGGCATTGCAAGTCTGGCTACAGCATACGTCACCAAGTCCATCTTCAACACTGAAGGCAATGACTTCATCACCGACACTGATGCAAATGACAAGGACTACTCCACTCCTACCTACTGCTTCATGGCACGCGGTGCCAAGGTAAACACACGCACTACTCACTATCAAACATCTAGTGATGATGACTCTGATTGTGATTCAAAACCCAGCTACAAAACACTTGCTAAAATTGCAACTGAACAACAGAAAGCCATGGAACATATTCAAAAACTATTAGACAGAAGCGATGATCTGTTGGGTGCTGAAATGACTCGATCTGAATCCTTAATTGAAGACATAAAAAATCTTCACGTTAAGTATCAGGAACTTGAAGATCGTCATGATACTCTCTCAACAACTCATGAAAAGCTTTCCTATGATTATCTTCAAAGGAAGCAAGATCTTGAGAAATTGAGAGCAGCTCATGAAGATCTTCAAAAGGAAAACGAGTCACTTCGCGCCGAACAGATCAGTTCCGCTCAGGAAGGATTTGAACCACCATGTCTTAAATGCATTGAGCGTGATAATGCTGCTTCTGTTGCTGAATGTTCTATTGCTACTGCTGTTGCAATATCTTCAACTATTGATGTGGTAACTAACCCCTCTGTTGAGGATACCACTGCTATTGCTGATGAGAATGCTAGGTTGAAGACATTGCTTGAAACAGGGATGTACAAAAGTCTTAAAGGGCATCAGACATTATGTGATGTCCTCAAGAAGCAGATTCTGAACCGAAACCATAGGAAAGAGGGTGTTGGGTTCGTAAGGGAAATGAATGCAGATGGCTCTGACTGGAAACCTGAGCAGTACCCCAAAACCAAGTGGGTTGCTGCAAAGGAACCTATAGCAGATCCAACCAATTTATCTGGATTCACTTGTGCTAACCCCATTATCATTGATGAATCCTTTGATGCGAACTATGTACTGTTTAAGAATCGGAATGGTGAAGTGTTTGCCAGGTACATTGGTACTAACTGCAGGAATGGACCGCCTATGAAGAAGATCTGGGTTCCGAAAAAGTGTCTGGAAAATCTTCCTGTGAATGTCTTCATGACTCCTCACATGAAGAAGACAAACCTCAGACCAAAGGCTTCATACAGTCCAAAGGCTTCATACAGACAGAGGACTCACCTGAGTCGCACTAACGCAAATGTTTTGCAGGGATACCACACTCAGGCATATGAATATGAGAGCGGTTCATCAAACCGCCATGTTCATATGACCAAGAACAATTCTGCCTATTCATATGAGTACTATTGTCCGCCTGCTAGACTATTTGCTAGGGCTCCAAAGCCAAAATTCTCAGATGCTGCACTTAGACTTATTGCTTCTAAGCCACCCTTGAAGATGTGGGTGGCTAAGAAAGCTTAACTCTCTTTTGCAGGGAAAGGTCTCCAGCAGAAAACCAAAATCTTCTGACGCTATTGCTGGGGACCTTAAACATCTTGTAGGGTGCAAGATCAAATGCCCGAATGGCATCACTATGTACTTCGTTCCTGAATCGCATGCTACTCTCCCTATTAGTCCTAATCTGGATCTAAGTTTTCATAACCCACTGGTTCGTCAAATGTTTTTGCTTCACAATTCTCTTCGTGAAGCCTATCCCCCTAACTGCACTGTAGGGTACGACACCAGCGTCTTCAGAATGGATTATTGACAGTGGGTGTACAAATCACATGACCGGAAAAAGAAGCCTTCTTATGGACTCAACCTTATGTCCATCCGACAAGAGTCACATCACATTCGCTGACACTGGTAAAAGTAAGGTATTGGGTCTAGGTAGAGTTGCAATCTCAAAGGATCAACACATGGATAAAGTCATGCTTGTTGAATCCCTTGGCTTCAACTTAATGTCTGTCTCAATGCTTTGCGATTTGAACATGATCGTAATATTTGGAAAATATCGTTGCCTGGTACTAATGGAATCTAACAAGTCTCTAGTGTTTGAAGGGTATCAGAAAGATGATTTGTATGTGGTAGATTTCTCAGCAGGGCCACAGCTTGCAGTATGTCTTCTGGCAAAAGCTTCAGAATGCTGGCTTTGGCATCGGAGGCTTGGGCATGCTGGCATGAGGAACCTCCACACCCTTGCAAAGAAGAAGCATGTCATAGGCATCGAGGGCGTCAAGTTCAAGAAAGATCACTTATGCGGTGCCTGTGAAGCAGGTAAGATGACGAGGGCAAAACATCCCTCGAAGACAATCATGACCATTACTCGACCCTTCGAACTGCTTCACTTGGATCTTTTTGGTCCCACTCACTACTCAACTTTTACCACTACTGCTTGCCTCTATGGCTTTTTCATTGTTGATGATTACTCTAGATATACTTGGGTGCACATAATCCTTTACAAGACTAAAGTGCGGGATGTCTTCAGACGCTTCGCCAATCGAGCAATGAACAACTATGGCGCCAAGATAAAGCACATCAGAAGTGACAATGGCACTGAATTCAAGAATACTGACCTTGATACATATCTTGATACCTTGGGCATCACACATGAATTCTCAGCTCCGTACACGCCATAGCAGAATGGCGTCGTCGAACGCAAGAACAGAACACTCATTGAGATGGCCAGAACGATGCTAGATGAATACAAGACTCCAAGAAAATTCTGGCCTGAAGCCATTGACACTGCATGTCATACAATCAATCGTGTTTATCTTCACAAGCTTCTAAACAAGACATCTTATGAACTCCTAACTGGCAAGAAGCCAAATGTCAGTTACTTCAGAGTATTTGGCGCAAGGTGCTGGATCAAGGACCCACACCATACCTAAAAGTTTGCACCAAAAGCACATGAGGGTTTTATGCTTGGATATGGAAAGGATTCGCACTCCTACAGAGTCTTCAATCTCTTTCATTACAAAGTGGTTGAAATAGTGGATGTGCGGTTCGATGAGACCAATGGTTCACAAAGAGAGCAAGTGTCAGATGTACTAGATGAAGTTCCAGCTAGTGAATCAATCAAGCTAATGGGAACTGGGGAGATTATACCTTCTGAAGCTCATCCTGAAGAAGAACTTATCATCTCAGCACCTGATCCACATGAAGACAATGCTCAGCCTGAAGACATTCCTCCCAACAACAACTCAGATCAGCAAGAGCAACGTCTTCGCCCTATACATCCTCGTGTTGCCAATGAAGTGCAGATTGACAGAATAATTGACAGCATCAATGCACCTGGTCCACTCACTCGTTCAAGGGCAACTCAGCTGGCAAATTTCTGTGGGCACTTCACATTCGTCTCAATTACAGAACCCAAGAAAGTTGAAGAAGCCTTCATGGAACCTGAATGGATTCAAGCTATGCAAGAAGAGCTTCAACAGTTTGAGCTGAACAATGTATGGGAACTGGTTAAGCGTCCTGATCCACGGAAGCACAATATAATTGGCACCAAATGGATATACCGCAACAAGCAAGATGAGCATGGTCAAATTGTCAGAAACAAAGCTCGTCTCGTTGCTCAAGGATATACTCAAGTGGAAGGCATTGATTTCGATGAAACATTTGCTCCTGTGGCTAGACTTGAAGCCATACGTATACTGCTGGCCTATGCAAATCATCATAACATACTTCTATATCAAATGGATGTGAAGAGTGCCTTTCTCAATGGCAAGATTGAAGAATAAGTGTATGTTGCACAACCGCCTGGGTTTGAAGATCCAAAACATCCTGACATGGTATACAAGCTCAACAAGGCACTGTATGGCCTCAAACAAGCCCCTCGGGCTTGGTATGACACACTCAAATATTTCCTGAAGAGCAAAGGCTTCATACCTGGTTCCCTAGATCCCACTCTCTTCACGAAGACATATGATGGTGAACTGTTTGTGTGCCAAATATATGTGGATGACATTATCTTCGGCTGCACCAATCAGAAGTACAGTGAAGAGTTTGGCTATATGATGCAAGAGCAATATCAGATGTCTATGATGGGGGAGCTGAAGTTCTTCCTCGGTCTTCAAATATGACAACAACGCAACGGCATCTTCATATCTCAAGAGAAGTATCTCAAAGAGTGCCTGAAGAAGTTTGGTATGCAAGACTGCAAAGGCTTCACAACACCAATGCCAGCCAAACATCATCTGGGTCCCGACGACAATGGTAAAGAGTTCGATCAAAAGGTATACCGCTCCATGATTGGTTCTTTGCTTTATTTATGTGCATCTTGGCCAGATATTATGCTTAGTGTTTGCATGTGTGCTCGATTTCAAGCAGCACCAAAGGAGTCGCATCACTTAGCTGTGAAGCGAATTCTTCGATATTTGGCTCACACCCCAACTCTCAGATTATGGTATCCAAAGGGCTCAGAGTTTGATCTGGTTGGATTCTCGGATGCTGATTATGCTGGTGACAAGGTTGATCGGAAGTCTACATCAGGCACATGCCACTTTCTGGGACGATCACTTGTATGTTGGTCTTCAAAGAAGCAGAACTGTGTATCCCTCTCCACCGCTGAATCTGAATACATTGCTGCTGGATCTTGCTGCGCTCAGCTTCTGTGGATGAAGCAAACTCTCAAGGACTATGGCATTCATCTGAAGCAAGTGCCACTTTACTGCAACAACGAAAGCGCCATCAAGATTGCTAACAACCCAGTTCAGCACTCGAAGACAAAGCACATAGAAATTCGTCATCATTTTCTCAGAGATCATGTAGTGAAGGAAGATATTGATATCATACACGTCAACACTGAAGAGCAATTGGCAGATATCTTCACCAAACCCTTGGATGAGAAGAGATTTTGCAAGTTACGGTGTGAGCTAAATATCCTGGAATCCTCAAATGTCCTGTGATCAGGCACACATCCTAACACTTATGCATATTGATGACTTAGATGTGCAACACACGAAGTGACGTATATCTTCAATCAATGAAGACTTACGTTCTAAGTGTGAATACATTAATGTGGAATTTGACTTCGGAGCGCCACGATAATTGTGCGCCGTGTCTGAGTCTAATACTTCCTATATGGTGGGTAACGCCACCACCAAACGTTCTATTTTGAAGTGTTTCACTCATGGCGTTACCTTGCAATGTCTTCACAATTTGTTTGGCTTCAATGTCAACATGTTTTCATGATTATCTTCACTATGTTATAGATATATATAGACTAGTGTTCTGTCCTCCACAGCATTCACTTATAGCTATGTCTTCTTGTTTGAATCCTTTGAACTAAGTGAATGTGATCGGACCCTAACCTCTCTATGCTTTCTATCTCAAATTCTATCTCTCCAAGTCATATGCATTCTATTGAAACTGTCGAATGTCTTCTCTGCGTCCTTGTTAGCAGAAGACACAGGGAAAACCTTTAAATCCGTTTTCAATGCTCATTCATCCACATCAAATCTGGAGAAGTAGGAACGACCACCCGACAATCCAGGCGTGCGTGGGACGTGGAACTGCCCCCAAAATTCCGCATGATGGCCACGTGTTACTCAGAGGCGAATCGCCAGGGGCACCTGTGTAATAGCGCAGTGCCGCCCCTGTAACTGTAAATACACACTCACTGCGGTCATTATCCCTTCTTCCACCCTCGCACGAACCCTCGCGCCACCGCTAGACCTCGACGACGCCGGCGACGAAGCGCTTCGCTGCCACAACCTCTCCGACGCCGTCTTCACGCCGATCGCGGACATCGTCTTCTCCGTCGTCGCCGTACGTGTCTTCCATCGCCAAGTTAGGGCACGGAAGATTGAACTGCTCGGCCTCATCTCCCACTCCATCTAGCAGTTCCCAGTGTGGTAAATAAAACTTCTTTTTACGGCCCCTTTTGATCCTATGGCTTTGTCACTTTCTACCATAAGAAGTTTCTATTCACACAAGTTAGATCTCTCTCCAACTGCATCTCATAACATGCCTAGTATATTCACTTGTGCTTCACAAAGTAGTTAGATTCCTCACTTGTACTGATCTATGGGTTCGTACAAATCTGGAACCAACTTCTTATCTATGAGTGAATGTCTTCGCATGATGAGGTCAATGTCTTCTAAACTGATTTATCTTCAAAATCTTCTGAGAATGCATATGAGCTCTTCCCCTTCCCTCGCACCTTAATGCTGTCACAGGTACATGTCCGTGGGAGAATCCTTTGGTTCTCATAGTCTGCATTCATTTGCAGAGTTCTTACAGCATCACATAAATTCTCCTGAAGCCAGTTCCTGTTGGTCCAGCAAGAGAAAGCCTTTGAAGCCTTTGAACGTCTTGAAGCCCTTCAAGTTAAAGTTTATGGCTTCAGAGATAGCAGCAAGGAAGGGGGCAGACAGCGTCGTGCCGGAACATCCAAAGATCTGCCTGATTAACTCGCAGAAATGTATAAAACAGATCCTGAAGAGAATTACAGTCAGCGCAAGACCCGAATCCAATGGATTCGACGCTATTGGGCAGAACAATGGTTCCAATACCGCTTCGTAACCCAGGAGTATGCTGAGAAAAACGCCATCAAGAGACCGTGGGGAGACATCCTATACAAGAATCTTCTTCCCAGGTCCAGAGATGAAGCTATTGCCCAAAGCTTCTATCCATGCATGGTCTGTGGACCACAGCCTGCTAATGCACATCCATCATCACTGCTATGGTGTTGTGACGACAATCTGTTCAAGCGCAACTTCCAGTTTGCCCAAAACTAAGCAAAGCAGAACAAGAAGAAGTTTGTGTTAGACTTCAACCCTGGTCCCTCCGCACCAAGGGCAGATGGCACACATGAGGTAGAACCCAATGTCATCCGTCCTTATGCAAACCTTGAAGGCCTCATCACCCGCATCTTAGTTCAAGGGACTGTAGTAAATGAGCCTCCAGCTGACTCTGAATCAGAAGAAGCGCCTGCAGTGCCGAAGCCAAAGCAGATGAAGAAGCCAAAAGCTTCAAAGCCGGCAGCCCCTTCACCAAAAATCTCAAGGGCGAAGCCATTGGAAACTGCACCTCCTGAAGTCAGTGTGCAGTCTGAAGACTTATCACGCGTCTCCAAGCCCCAGAAGGCCAAGATGCCTCTGTCACACACTGGCGAAGAGTTAACAGCTGCTGCCATTCTGCGCAACGACGCCATTGATCTATCAAGTGATGAAGACCTTGCAGATGACGCTCTTGAGCAACTCATCAAGAGCAAAGAAGAAGCAGAAATCTTCAATAATCTGCCTCTCTTTGATGTCGCCATCATCCACGACTTCATTGATGAGTGGTTTGACACACCAAACATCAGCTTTGAAGATCTGCAGCTACCCTTTGGCCTCAGTGTTGCCTTCCAAGGAGCCATTGCTTCAGAACTAGCCATCGCCCAGCGCGTTGTTGAGCTAAAGTAGAAGATTGACTATGAAAAGGCTCAGTTCAAGAAGCATATGGCCAAGCTCAGCATGCAAGAAGTGAAAAACTTCAAGATCATGATGCACGAGCTCAAGGTAAACTTTCTGAAGAAACGCGCCGAAGCTCAAGGTTCGCGTGAGCGCATGAAGACTTTGGCTGACAGATGTGTGCAAGCCTATAATGAGGCTGAGAAGCGCAAGGCACTTGGGCGTCCTGGCATCGACCCTAGGATGGTCGTGAAGAAGAAGAAGCCTACTACGGCTGAACCCGATGCACCAAGGCAGGATGCAGCTCCGATTGTCTTCCCAACTGCAACGACTGGCTCGAAGCCAAAGAGCCGGTCAACCGCTTCAGAGCTCAAGAAGACCAGGACTGCTGAGGCTGAAGCAAGGAAAAGGAAATATCCTGAAGCCTCTCCTACTGCCCCCTCTAAGAAGAAGAGGAAGACCAAGAGAGATCGGGCTGCTCCCACAGAGCCCTTGATGGTTGAACCCCTTTCTGTGGTCTATCCTGACGCAGAACGTCAACTGACAGTTCATGAGCCTGCTTCCACAGAGGCTCCTGTAGCTGAAGACATTCCAGCAGCCGACCCCATCGCTGCTGAAGACATTGGTCATCATGACAATGTAGAAGATAATGCAGTCCTTCCTCAGTTTGAAAACAGCGAACTCATCAGCATTGGCCGTCCACTGACGCCAATTGCACAGGATGCTTCATGGGCAGATCGCCCACAAGAGGAAGAAGAATCTGAGGCCCATCTCACTCCAACTCCACAGGCGTCGTCTGCGTTACGCAGGCTTCGCAAACGTCCAAGGCCTCAAGTCTCTGAAGACATTCCGGCTGCATCAGCCACAGAAGAAGAAGTACCACAATATCCCACTCCCCTGTTCCACCAAGAAGCAGTTCTCCAAGAGAACGTGCCTGTATCTGACCCTCCAGCTCGTCAAGTGGAGGATGCAAATCGTGAGGCTGCCACTACCAACCATGAAGCTAATGTGGAGCCCTCCCCACCAAAAGCATCAGAAGATAGTGAAGCCACTGATCCTGATACTTCTGTTCCTGAGTCTGCTGCCGGTCCCCAATTTGATTACCATGTTGAGCACAGGCCTCAGGTACAGAAGCCGATCCCAAGACTGGCAAGGTTCCCAGGTCCTGCATCAGCACCTGGCTCCTTCAACGTCAATGGCTTCAAGGCAGACAATACCTTCTTCAATAGCTCCAAGAACCCCTACTCAAGGGAAAGGATTTCATCAGATCGGTTCTGGAGCTATCCTCAGCGAAGCTACTACTCATGCATCCTGTACAACCAAGGTCGCATCTTCCCGCACAAGCGCCTTGATGTTGAAGCTATTGCTGGTCTGCCCTGTCTAGAAGAAGCGTTGGATTGCTTCAAGCAAGTGGGTCTGCTGCAGTTTGTTACTGATGAAGAGCATTGGAATGAAGAGCCCCTGCTACAATTCTATGCCACCCTTCACATCAAAGGGTACAACAGAGATCCGAAGACTTGGGTCCTGGAGTGGATGACTGGCAATGTTCATCACGAAGCCAATGCATTTGATATCATTGAGCTCACTGGCTTGCCCACTCCTGCGATCTCTTCGAGCAAGGCTGTCAACTGCATGCTGAAGCTATTGAGAGCATCTTTCAGCGACCAGAACCTGATATGAGTCAAATGCTCTCCATGATGAAGCCATTGCCCCAAGATGCTCCTTATCCCACAGAGTTCTTCGTTGAAGACCTTGAGTACCTGCCCAGAACCATCTATCACAACATCAAGCGAACTCTCTGGCCTATCAAAGGGCACTCTCCAAATGCCAAGATTGAGGGTGCAATGAAGACTCTGATATTCTGTATTCTTCATGGAAAATGCTTCAATGCACAGGACTTCTTCATACGTCAACTTGCTGCATCAGGCTCATATCTGTTTGGTTTGAAATTCTATGCCCCTTGGGTAATGAGGCTGATCAAACTTCACTCTGCTATCTTGTATCAACCCTCAGCCCGCAACCATGGGATTTTCTTGCCTGATATAGATACCTCTGCTGAAGCCATCTATCCTGAACCTGCCAAGCAACCTCTGAGTCTTCAGAATGCAGATCACCAGAGCTTCACTCAAAACATTGAAGGAATTGAAGCAATCTCTCGGGTGTATCCGTTGGCTGGCACTACACGTGCACCATGCCCTGCTTCCACTGAAGCCACTGACAGCACCACTGCTCCAAGACCCAAGAAGCGCGCTCGTGTTCTCAATGACTGAGAGCTTCTTGTGGCCCTTCATCAAAAACAGGATAGGCATCATGACTGGCTGAAGCGTCAGATGAAAAGCCTCTTGGTGGATGTAAATCGCATTCGAAATCTTGCCACCAAGAATGCATTCGTTGCACATGAAACCTGCCGCCACACATGGAAAGGACTCACCATGATGTGTTCTGAAGCTGATCTTCAAGAGGATGGCTTCACAGAGCGATTCAAGTTTGACTCCACACCTCCTCGAAGGGTTGTGCTGCGAGGAACTCCATCCCTTGAAGACTCCGAGTTCTCTTCATCTGCTGCCAACGTGACTGCCAGAATTATAGAGGATGAAGACGATGCTACATCACCGCCACCTCCTTCAGCACGTGTCGACACTGCACCAAGCTCTTCAGCACCGCCAAACACCACCAATGACCCTGCCGCTCATGGGAACGAGTAGAAACTCTATGTCTTCGAACCTTTTTGGTCCTCACTGACAAAAGGGGGAGAAGCATATGAGATTGATAGTCTTCAAGTGGGTCATTATGGGCGGGTGCTTTATATTTTGCTTCGTGCTTACAACTCTCATTTTGCTACATTTGGTTCTTTGAGTTGTAACACTTAAACTCGATGGTCGTCTGCTACTTATTTGCCAACTTGTTTTGCGATCATAAATTCCGCATATGCGACGATAAATTTCGCACTTAGATCATTCTGCAGACGTCCATTTTTCATTATGCATGTCATTGTCGTCATATACTTTCACATGCACAGTGGAATGTCATCATAAGGTGAAGTGGATCTCCACAAGTACAACCTGCCATGTGCATTTGCATTCCAAAAGCAAATTACTTATATGCACATCTTCAGGGGGGGTCTTGCAACTTATGAAGACAATTCCTTATCCTTTAAAATTTCACAGACTATATTCCCTGTTGAAAACTTCAACTAGTTTGTCATCAATCACCAAAAAGGGGGAGATTGTAAGTGCATCTAGTGCCACCCCTAGTTGGTTTTGGAGTATTGATGACAAACCTAGTTGAGGGACTAATGTGTTTGTGAGAATTGCAGGATAACACAGGCAGAAGTCCCTCATTGATTCGGTTTTACTACCAGAGATGACCCCTAAAAATGTACGAAGACATTGAAGTCAATGGTGGTATATGAAGATATTCACATTGAAGACTATGACAAGAGAAGACACCACGTGAAGCCTATGGAACTCGAAGACTTAGATCTTTCATAGTTCTCTTTCATTTGTGTTGAGTCATAGGAACCACCGTACTGTTAAGTGGGGTCCAAGAGAACCAGTCAGAACGACTGAAGTGATGCCTAACCAAAAAACCTATGTCTTCGAGTGAAGACTATGAGAGCAAATCTTGTCCAGAGTCGGACAAGTCAGCTTTGCTTGTAGCCCAAGTAAAGTTGCCGTGTGAGTTTGAAATCTGACCGTTGGAACATGTGTCAGTTCCTTAGTGACCCAGGGTCATTTCGGACAAATCAGGTTGGGTTGCCTAGTGGCTATAAATAGCCCACCCCCTACAACCATAAACGATTGGCTGCTTAGATTTCAGTGCACGGCTTTTGTCGTTTGAGAGCAACCCACCTCGAAGCCTTTGAGAGAGAGAATTCCTAGCGAGGATAAAGCCCTATCCACCCAGAGCCAGAGAGAATTGGGCATCACTTAAGTCTTCTTGTCTGAGTGATCTAAAGACTTATTACTCTTGAGGATTGTGCATCCTCCAGCCGGTTAGGCGTCGCGTTCTGAGCATCCAAGAGTCATTGTGGATTACCGGTGAACGAAGTCTGTGAAGGTTTGGGAGTCTACCTTGAAGACTTACCAGAGTGATTGGGCGAGGTATGTGTGACCTTAGCTCAAGGAGAATACGGTGAGGACCGGGTGTCTTGAGCTGCGGTTCAGGACTGGGTGTCCGGGACTGTGTGTCCTAAGGTTTAAATACCTAGCCGCTCCAACCAGACGTATAGTTGTCACAGCAACTGGAACTGGTCCATCAAATCATTGTCTTCAACGAGTCACTGGTTTCATCTTCACTTCCCTTTACATACTGTTACTCGTTGTGAAGTCATTGCATGTTTTCTATATCCTTTGTCTTCACTGAGTGACTGTGTGTTCTGTTTGGCTTCATAATATCTTCCTACCTGATCCGTATTACACTGCAGCTATTCGTCACTGTGCTTTTCATTCTGTTGATACTTGACCATGGCTTGCCTAGTGTAGTCTAACGTCCGCTGCATAGTAATAGGCATATCTCTACTGTCTGTCTTCATAACTTCCATGTTTTGAAGACTTTCATAAAAATCGCCTATTCACCCCCCCTCTAGTTGATATAACGCACTTTCAATTATACACTTTTATATTATTTTTGGGACTAACGTATTAACCCAGAGCCCAGTGTCAGTTTTTTTCCTTGTTTTAGAGTATCGCAGAAAAGGAAAATCAAACGGAGTCCAATTGACCTAAAATTTCATGGAACTTATTTTTGGACCAGAAGAAGCCCACGGAGTATTGGAGATGGACCAAGAGAGTCTCGGGCTGCCCACGAGGGTGTGGGGGCGCCCCCTGCCTCGTGGACAGCCCGGAGATCCACCGACGTACTTCTTCCTCCTATATATACCCATATACCCTAAAAACTTCGGGGAGCATAATAGATCGGGAGTTCCACCACCAGAAGCCTCCGTAGCCACCGAAAACCAATATAGACCCATTCCGGCACCCTGTCGGGGGGGATCCCTCTCCAGTGGCCATCTTCATCATCCCGGTGCTCTCCATGACGAGGAGGGAGTAGTTCTCCCTCGGGGCTGAGGGTATGTACCAGTAGCTATGTGTTTGATCTCTCTCTCTCTCTCTCGTGTTCTTGAGGTGGTACGATCTTGATGTATCACGAGCTTTGCTATTATATTTGGATCCTATGATGTTTCTCCCCCTCTACTCTCTTGTAATGGATTGAGTTTTCCCTTTGAAGTTATCTTATTGGATTGAGTCTTTAAGGATTTGAGAACACTTGATGTATGTCTTGCGTGGGATACCCGTGGTGATAATGGGGTATTATATTGATCCACTTGATGTATGTTTTGGTGATCAACTTGTGGGTTCCGCCCATGAACCTATGCATAGGGGTTGGCACACGTTTTCGTCTTGACTCTCCGGTAGAATCTTTGGGGCACTCTTTGAAGTTCTTTGTGTTGGTTTGAATAGATGAATCTAAGATTGTGTGATGCATATCGTATAATCATACCCACGGATACTTGAGGTGACATTGCAGTATCTAGGTGACATTAGGGTTTTGGTTGATTTGTGTCTTAAGGTGTTATTCTAGTACGAACTCTATGATAGATTGAATGGAAAGAATAGCTTCATGTTATTGTACTACGGACTCTTGAATAGATTGATCAGAAAGAATAACTTTGAGGTGGTTTCGTACCCTACCATAATCTCTTCGTTTGTTCTCCGCTATTAGTGACTTTGGAGTGACTCTTTGTTGCATGTTGAGGGATAGTTATATGATGCAATTATGTTATTATTGTTGAGAGAACTTGCACTAGTGAAAGTATGAACCCTAGGCCTTGTTTGAACCCATTGCAATACCGTTTGTGCTCACTTTTATCATTAGTTACCTTGCTGTTTTTATATTTTCAGATTACAAATACTCATATCTATCATCCATATTGCACTTGTATCACCATCTCTTTGCCGAACTAGTGCACCTATACAATTTACCATTGTATTAGGTGTGTTGGGAACACAAGAGACTCTTTGTTATTTGGTTGCAGGGTTGTTTGAGAGAGGCCATCTTCATCCTACGCCTCCCACGGATTGATAAACCTTAGGTCATCCACTTGAGGGAAATTTGCTACTGTCCTACAAACCTCTGCACTTGGAGGCCCAACAACGTCTGCAAGAAGAAGGTTGTGTAGTAGACATCAATATACACGTCAAATTCATCCTTGATGCCTTCTTGGACCATAAACTCCTCGGACGGCCATTCACAAGGCCGCACTTGGGCTTCCCTCGGTGGTTCATCGTTCGGCTCACGTATCGCGAGCCTCGTTCCTTGCTTCCTTGAGGAATCACCTTGGTACATTTTCCTAAACATTTTTCTTCCTCTGAAATTTTTAGTGACTCAAAATAAAAGTGAACCAGACTCAACAAGATTGATGGCAACTACTCCTACAAGTGCCTAGAGGCCATATCATGCATTAGAACTACTTGGGACCATATAAATTTGGCATGCAAGCTCAAGAACAAGGTCACCTTAGCAGCAAAAATTTGCAATAAATAAAGCACTAGAACAAAAACTAATTGGACCATTGGAGGAGTCACATATCGAAGAACAATCCCCCAAAGCAGTTTTGTGAATGGAGCTTTGAGCTAGGAGATCGAAAATGACAGCAAGATGAGCTAGAACTCGGGTTTGAGCTATGGGGTGATTTTTTTCTAGAGGAAGACGAAGTGTGTGGGAGCTGGAATAAGTGGAGGGGGCCCACGTGGGGTGCACGAGGCAGGGGGTGCGTCCCAGGGGGTGGGCGCGCCCTGGACCCTCGTGGCCAGGTGGTGTGGCCCCCTGGTGTGTTCTCAGTGCCAATAATTCTTAAATATTCAACAAAAAACATATTTCATTTTTAGGATATTGGGGGAACTTTTATTTTCATGGTATTTTTTATTGCAAGGATAATTCAGAAAACAGACATAAATTATTATTTTTGATTTATTTAATCTAAATAACAGAAAGTAAAAGAAGGGTACAGAGAATTGTGCTTTCTAACTTCATCCATCTCATGCTCATCAAAAGGGATCCACTAACAAGGATGATCAAGTCTTGTTAACAAACTCTTTTCCAATAACATGAAACCGAAGAATTTTCGAATAACACTAAGTTACCTCAATGGGGATATGCATGTCCCCAACAATAAGAATATCATATTTCTTCTTGACAGTAGGGAGAGGAAATTCAAAACCTCCGATAGTTATCGTTGAAATTTTTCCAATAGAATTGATACTATTGACTTGAGGTTGTTTCCTCGGAAAGTGTACTGTATGCTCATTACCATTAACATTAAAAGTGGCATTGCCTTTGTTGCAATCAATAACAGCCCCTGCAGTATTCAAAAAGGGTCTACCAAGGATAATCGACATACTATCGTCCTCAGGAATATCAAGAATAACAAAGTCTGTTAAAATAGTAACGTTTGCAACCACGACAGGCACATCCTCACAAATACCAACAGGTATAGCAGTTGATTTATCGGCCATTTGCAAAGATATTTCAGTAGGTGTCAACTTATTCAAATCAAGTCAACGATATAAAGAGAGAGGCATAACACTAACACCGGCTCCAAGATCACCTAAAGTAGTTTTAACATAGTTTCTTTTAATGGAGCATGGTATAGTTGGTACTCCCAGATCTCCTAATTTCTTTGGTATTCCACCTTTAAAGGTATAATTGGCAAGTATGGTGGAAATTTCAGCTTCCGCTATCTTCCTTTTATTTGTAACAATATCTTTGATATACTTAGCATAAGGATTCATTTTAAGCATATCAGTCAAACGCATACGCAAAAAGATAGGTCTAATCATTTCAGCAAAGTGCTCAAAATCCTCATCATCCTTTTTCTTGGATGGTTTAGGAGGAAAAGGCATGGGTTTCTGAACCCATGGTTCTCTTTCTTTACCGTGCTTCCTAGCAATGAAGTCTCTCTTATCATAACGTTGATTCTTTGATTGTGGGTTATCAAGATCAACATCAGTTCCAATCTCTACATCATTGTTATTGCTAGGTTGAGCATCAACATGAACATCATCATTAAAATTATCACTAGGTTCATGTTCATTACCTGATTGTGTTTCAGCATCAGAAATAGAAATATCATTGGGATTCTCAGGTGTGTCAACAACAGGTTCACTAGAAGCATGCAAAGTCCTATAATTTTTCTTTTTCTTCTTTTTAGAAGGATTAGGTGTATCAATAATAGTTCTTTGAGAATCTTGCTCAACTCTCTTAGGGTGGCCCTCAGGATACAAAGGTTCCTGAGTCATTTTACCCCCTCTAGTCACAACTCTAATAACATTATCATTTTTTTATTTAATTCATTGAGCAAATCATCTTGTTCTTTAAGCACTTGTTCTACTTGAGTGGTAACCATAGAAGCATCTTTACTAATAAGTTTAAGTTCACCTTTAACTCTAGACATATAATCACTCAAGTGTTCAATCATATAAGCATTATGTTTCAATTGTCTACCAACATAAGCATTGAAGTCTTCTTGTTTAACAATAAAATTATCAAACTCATCCAAGCATTGGCTAGCAAACTTAGTAGAAGGGATTTCAACCTTATTAAATCTATAGAGAGAATTTACCTTTACTACTTGTGTCGGGTTATCAAGACCATGTATTTCTTCAATAGGTGGTAAATTCTAAACATCTTCAACTTTAATACCCTTTTCTTTCATAGATTTATTTGCCTCTTGCATATCTTCAGGACTGAGAAATAGAATACCCCTTTTCTTTGAAGTTGGCTTACGAGTTGGTTCAGGAAGTATCTAATCATTATCATTACTCAACATATTATTCAATAGTAATTCATATTGATCAACAGTCCTTTCCCTAAAAACACAACCAGCACAACTATCCAGATGGTCTCTGGAAGCATCGGTTAGTCCATTATAAAAGATATCAAGTATTCCATTTTTCTTGAGAGGATGATCAGGCAAAGCATTAAGTAATCGGAGAAGCCTCCCCCAAGCTTGTGGGAGACTCTCCTCTTCAATTTGCACAAAATTATATATTTCCATTAAGGCAGCTTGTTTCTTATGAGCGGGGAAATATTTAGCAGAGAAGTAATAAATCATATCCTGGGGACTACGCACACAACCAGGATCAAGAGAATTAAACCATATTTTAGCATCACCCTTTAATGAGAACGGAAATAACTTAAGGATATAGTAGTAACAAATTTTTTCCTCATTAGTGAATAGGGTGGCTATATCATTTAATTTAGTAAGACGTGCCACAATAGTTTCAGATTCGTAGCCATAAAATGGATCAGATTCAACCAAAGTAATCATCTCAGGATTGACAGAGAAATCATAATCCTTATCAGAAATACAGATAGGTGAAGTAGCAAAATCAGGGTCTTATTTCATTCTAGCATTCAAAGATTTTTCTTTCAGCTTAGCTAACAATTTCCTAAGATCATATCTATCTTTGGAAGCAAAAAGATCTCTAGTAGTTTCTTCATCCATAACATAACCCTCAGGCACATCAGGCAATTCATATCTAGGGGGAGAATCTTCATCATCACTTTCGTCAATATTATCAATTTCAATAATTTCATTCTCTCTAACCCTAGCAAGTTGTTCATCAAGAAATTCACCTAATGGCAAAGTATTATCAAGCATAGAAGTAGTTTCATCATAAGCATCATGCATAGCAGAAGTGGCATCATCAATAACATGAGACATATTAGAATCAATAGCAGGTGTAGGTGTCGCAAGTTTACTCAAGACAGAAGGTGAATCAAGTGTAGAGCTAGATGGCAGTTCCTTACCCCCCCCCCTCCCTCGTAGTTGAGGGAAAAATCTAGGTTCTTTCATCTTTAAAGTTCCTCATAGTGATCAACAGATATAAATCCCAAGTGACTCAAAGAATAGAGTTGTGCTCCCTGGCAACGGCGCCAGAAAATAATCTTGATAACCCACAAGTATAGGGGATCGCAACAGTTTTCGAGGGTAGAGTATTCAACCCAAATTTATTGATTCGACACAAGGGGAGCCAAAGAATATTCTCAAGTATTAAAAGTTGAGTTGTCAATTCAACCGCACCTGAAAGACTTAATACCTACAACAAAGTATTTAGTAGCAAAGTAATATGGAAGTAGCGGTAACGGTGGCAAAAGTAATAGTAGTAGTTTTTGTAATGATCATAACAGTGGCAACGGAAAAGTAAGTAAGCAAAGATCAATATGTGAAAAAGCTCGTAGGCAATGGATCACTGATGGATAATTATGTCAGATGTGATTCCTCATGCAACAGTTATAACATAGGGTGACACAGAACTAGCTCCAATTCATCAATGTAATGTAGGCATGTATTCCGAATATAGTCATACGTGCTTATGGAAAAGAACTTGCATGACATCTTTTGTCCTACCCTCCCGTGGCAGCGGGGTCCTATTGGAAACTAAGGTATATTAAGGCCTCCTTTCAATAGAGTACCGGACCAAAGCATAAACACTTAGTGAATACATGAACTTCTCAAACTATAGTCATCACCGGGAGTGGTCCCGATTATTGTCACTTCGGGGTTACCGGATCATAACACATAGTAGGTGACTACTGACTAGCAAAATAGGATCAAGAACTCACATCATGAAAACATAATAGGTTCAGATCTGAAATCATGGCACTCTGGCCCTAGTGACAAGCATTAATAAGAGCAAAGTCATAGCAACATCAATCTTAGAACATAATGGATACTAGGGATCAAACCCTAACAAAACTAACTCGATTACATGATAAATCTCATCCAACCCATCATCGTCCAGCAAGCCTATGATGGGATTATTCACGAATGGCGGTGAGCATCATGAAATGGGTGATGGAGGAAGGTTGATGATGATGATGGCGATGAAGTCCCCTCTCCGGAGCCCCGAACGGACTCCTGATCAGCCCTCCCGAGAGAGATTAGGGCTTGGCGGCGGCTCCGTATCGTAAAACGCAATGAATCCTTCTCTATGATTTTTTTCTCCCCGAACGTGAATATATAGAGTTGGAGTTGATGTCGGTGGAGCCTCAGGGGGCCCGCGAGGCAGGGGCGCACCCTAGTGGGGGCACCCTGCACCCTCGTGGACAGGGTGTGGGCCCCCTGGTGTTGATTCTTTCACCAGTATTTTTTAGTTATTCCAAAACGTGTCTCCGTTGATTTTCAGGTCATTCCGAGAACTTTTATTTCTGCACAAAAATAACACCATGGCAATTCTGCTGAAAACAGCGTCAGTCCGGGTAAGTTCCACTCAAATCATGCAAGTTAGAGTCCAAAACAAGGTCAAAAGTGTTTGGAAAAGTAGATACCCGTTGGAGACGTATCATGCCCTAGGAGCGGTACTACCGCGACCGTGGCCGGTACTACCGTGAGCCTCTGCGGTACTATCGCTCCCATGAGCAGTACTACTGCATGCCCCAGCACAACCAACACTAGGAGTCCTTCATTTTGCAGAGATACGGATAAAGGGAGGATGCTCCAAAGAGCCAAAGGAAAGGTGGTGTAAAAAGAACAGGCGTGTACTTGATGATTCCACCCAAACCTTTCCAGGTCGGACCCCCTCTTAATAGTACGGCTTTCCTACGACTCAAATCCACCGAAAAGAAACGTAGGGAGAACTCCGTCTTCACTAGACTCCAAGGGGTAATAAATCGTCTTGTGCCTAAACATGAGATATCTGAAATACTCAATGCACACGATTAGTCTGTAAAAGCATTGTCATCAATCACCAAAACCACTTAGGGATAAATATGCCCTTACAATCTCCCCCTTTTTGGTGGATTGATGATAATATGGGATTTGCACATAGGAAAATAAAACGAAACATAGGCAAACCCAACATCTATAAAATATCGACGGGCTCCCCCTAGATGTGTGCTCTCTAAAGAAATGCTTTGGACTGCATGGCACACATACTAGGATCAACACTCCCCCTATATTTTATAGACGAGGCATATCTTGCAACAAAATAACTAACACTAAGCATGGGGACAAGATAATAAAAATGATCATAAAGTAATGATAGCACAAGACAAACTAAGCTCACAAACTACTAAGCAAACTAGATAACATGATAAGACAATAAGATACGCTAAGGACATATGTCTTACACCATATGATAGTCTCCTGGATCTAGACGAAACCAAACACAAACCAACAAGCAAAAGCAAACGAGGTTCAACTGGGCGAAAGCAAAGAGCAAGACACAACGACACACAACTCGCAAATCCTACACTCTCTCCCCCTTTGGCATCGAGACACCAAAAAGGCATAGAGGGCACCTACGACACAGGTGGTAGCTCAAGCTGAAGCGATCACTCGTCATGCTCCTCATTGGTCTCGGCACGGGGGATGGTCTCCTCCTCAGATTCAGTCCACTGGTAGCCCTGCTTCGCCATCCATTCAGCCTCTAGGGAGATGTGCTTCTCAGACCCGCTTGATACCTGCTCACCGAACTTCCTCAAGATCCTCTCGTCACGACGGCGACTCTCCTTCTGAGCAACATGAGACCAGTACTGGCCCTTGGCCTGCATGTAGAAAAGAGCCTTCATCTTATTCTTCAGACTCTCAGCCCAAGAGGGCTCAGACGCTGGAGGCGAGTATTGATGACCTACAAGTATAGGGGATCTATCGTAATCCTTTCGGTAAGTAAGAGTGTCAAACCCAATGAGGAGCAGAAGGAAATGATAAGCAATTTTCAGTAAGGTATTCTCTGGAAGCACTGAAATTATCGGTAATAGATAGTATTGTGATAAGGTAATTTGTAATGGGTAACAAGTAATAAAAGTAAATAAGGTGCAGTAAGATGGCCCAATCCTTTTTGTAGCAAAGGACAAGCCTGGATAAACCCTTATATAAATGAAAGCGCTCCCGAGGACACATGTGAATTATCATCAAGCTAGTTTTCATCACGTTCATATGATTCGCGTTCGGTACTTTGATAATTTCATATGTGGGTGGACCGGTGCTTGGGTACTGCCCTTCCTTGGACAAGCATCCCACTTATGATTAACCCCTCTTGCAAGCATCCACAACTACAAAAGAAGTATTAAAGTAAACCTAACCATAGCATGAAACATATGGATCCAAATCAGCCCCCTACGAAGCAACTCATAAACTAGGGTTTAAGCTTCTTCCACTCTAGCAACCCATCATGTACTTATTACTTCCCAATGCCTTCCCCTAGGCCCAAACAATGGTGAAGTGTCACATAGTCGATGTTCACATGACACTACTAGAGGAGAGACAACATACATCTCATCAAAATATCGAACGAATACCAAATTCACATGACTACTTATAGCAAGACTTCTCCCATCTCCTCACGAACAAACGTAACTACTCACAAATCATATTCATGTCCATAATCAGAGGGGTATTAATATGCATATAGGCTCTGAACATATGATCTTCCACCTAATAAAACAACTAGCATCAACTACAAGGAGTAATCAACACTACTAGTAACCCACAGGTACCAATCTGAGGTTTTGAGACAAAGATTGGATACAAGAGATGATCTAGGGTTTGAGATGAGATGGTGTTGGTGAAGATGTTGATGGATATTGACCCCCTCCCGATGAGAGGATCGACGGTGATGATGATGGTGATGATTTCCTCCTCCCGGAGGGATGTTTCTTCGGCGGAACAGCTCCGCCGGAGCCCTAGATTGGTTCCACCAAGGTTCCACCTCATGGCGGCGGAGTTTTGTCCCGCGAGCTTGCTTATGACTTTTTCTCAGACGAAAGACTTCATATAGCACAAGGTGGGCAACGAAGGCCTTCCAGGGGGCCCACAAGACAGGGGGGGTGCACCCAGGGGGGTAGGGCGCGCCCCCCACCCTCGTGGCCAGGGTGTGGGACCCCTCTGGTTAATTATTTCGTCGGTATTTTTTTATATTCCAAAACGTGCTCCCATGAAGTGTGGGGACCCTGACTCATAAGTCGTGATCACCAAGTGCACGTGTACAGCGATCCCAGAGATCAATGCTCACTGAACACACAGAAGCTGAATAGCAAGAGTCTTACATCCATACATACCGTTTTACACAAGTGGGACCATTATGGTCAAGTCTTGAGTGTATCGTCGCAGCGGAAATCTTCAATAACAACTTGGACCCATGCCATCTGCCTTAACCCTATAGGCATTCTGACTGGGAAGCATCCTAGCTCGCATGTTCGTCACCAAGGTACTCTTCATTATATCCTGTTCTTTCATGCCTGGCCAATAAAATAACCAGTGGCAAGCCAATGAGTACTTTGAATGTACTCGCAAGCAACCCATGTTTTGGTTCAAGGTACAATAATGCATGATATAGGTAAATTTTTGTGGAAAGCTAGTTTTGAGTTCAATGACATGTTCAACAACTTGTAAGACATGCATCAGGAGAATTCAAGTAACCATGAGGACATGTTACAGATATCAACAAAAAAAGAGTGGGCACCAATCCAACTCAATCATGTCAAGTCCTTTGACTTGACCCAAGTAGTGGTATCAACATAAAAAGAGTGGGCACCAACCCAACTCAATCATGTCAAGTCTTTTGACTTGACCCAAGTAGTTCTTCCCACTTATCCAATCACACACTGGTTTGTAAACATGTGGACGTTGTTTAAGCAGCACCGCCCAACTGTCCTTGACCGTGGACATGGCTATTCGAATAGTTTTACACTCTGCAGAGGTTGCACACTTTACCCACAAGATCCGGGGAACTTTCGTGTCATCCACGACCTGCGGTACCTCAAGTACCCGGGGTAAGCACCCGATCACTATCTTTCCCTAGATGATACTAACAACGAGTCCACTCGTTGTTCCGTATCCTCACGATATACATCATACGAGACTCATTCAAGATCATAACATCCGAGAGGGGACACAACGGTGTATCCAGTGCCCTGTGAAAATAGTCATGGTCGCCCTACCTGGCACAACCCCGTCCCGAGAGAGCGCACCAACAACTCTGCCGTCACTAGTAATGTGGGCTCCAAGCTAGTATCGGCCTAGGTAATCAATAATGCACTTTCCCATATAAGGGTAGAGTAGTTGCGCATGTGATGTTGGGATAGTTGACAAATCTTAAATCTAATCCGTTTTCGAAAACAACACACACACTTGCCTCGGTACACCACTTCGTCATCAAGTGGTTACCCATCTCATTGTCTCCCTCGGGCATAAGTGGCACCCGACGGGTTTCTCGAAGAGTCTTTTGAAAGTACTTGTCTCCATCACCATGCATATTCCCGTCCCTTTTTGCGTAGCACTACTTTAGCATCCTACCTATTCCCACCGGCATAACCCTCATAAGGAGGTAGGGTCATGCACAATGCAAGTATTAACAAGGAGGAAATGAAGGCAACCCACCAAAGTGGCTACCCTCTCATCATGATTCCGATGCAACAATAATAAAGTGCTATATGAAATGCATAAAAAGGGTTCCATAGACATGGTCAAAGGGCTGCTTGCCTGTTTTAACAAAGTCTTCGAGGTCTTCAAATATCTCTAGTCCAATTCCAAGCATTTCGTCTACTTCGTCAACTATCGTCGAAAGCAACCATAATAAGCAACACAACAAGGCAGGAAATGAAAGTGCTCTAAAAATATTGATTTGACTTTTCTAGGACATCTCTGGTTATATGAAAAATAACCAGAGTGGTTTCATTGGAGTTGGGTCAGTGGATGTTTCTAAACATTTTGATATGATGGAATCAAGGGGTTTATGGATTTGCTAGAAGGGGAAAGAAATATATTTTTGAAAAATGAGCAAAGTCACCCATTTAACAAATCATGAGTTTAGAAGCATCTGGGAGTTGGTTTCACTGGATTTGGAGATCAAATGAATTTCCTATGAATTTGCAAAGTTGACAAATATGAAGAAATGGCTCATTATTTTGTATGGCACATAAAGTATTAGGAAAAAATGTTGAAAAAGTAAGTTATGAACTTAGAAGTATCAAGGATTTTGAATCATGGCATTTGGATCAATTTGGAGCTCTCTGTGATTTTCTAAAGTTTGTCACATAATTAAGAAAATTGGAATTTACTAAGTAAGTCTGAAGGAAAGTTCTCTGGAAAAATGTGCAAGCTCCTCTAAGAGGTAGAGCATGATTTATAGAGTCACTAGAAATTTGAATCATCAAATTTGGAGGTAATATGAATATTTGGGATATTTTACAAGTTTCTGGAAAAAGAAAAAGACAAAGGAAGTGGGGGTTATACCTATACCACGTACCGGGCGCAGCATAGAACCGCAGCGCACTGGGCCGGCCCGACTGCATGGCCACACGGCTAAGGAGGGCCACGTCGACGGTGTATTAGGGGAGTACGCTTCCCTGCCGGGAAGGCGGTTCCCGCGGATCCCGCCTCCACTTAACCCGAGTGGGTCCGGTTGGACACGTCGGCAGAGGCTGACCGGTGGGGTCGCCGGTCCACCGGCCGGCCTTCTTCTTCCTCGCGCGGCCTCCCGTGCCACAGGAACAGAGGGGGCGAGGCCGAGCTCGTCCCCGGCGACCAGGGGCGCTGCTGCGGGTGCCCGGCGCACCGGCGAGCTCGGGGGACTGTGCCGCGCATGCTCCCCCCTGTCAGCATGTCCAACCGAGGACGAAGGCAAGTGGGGCCACGGCCACGGCGGACAGTGCTCGGGCAAGACTCGGGCAGGGCAGGGTAAGCACGGGGAGGAGGGCCTGGTGCGCGGGGGAGGATCCTTGGTGCCCTGGGTGTCCTCTCGAGCGTTCAGTGGGAGTAGGGAAGCAATGGGGGCCTGGGTTGGTCCAGGGCACATTGGCAGCGACCCGGCCTTGGAGGGGGCAGGAGAGCACGTAGGGGAGAGAGAGGGTGTCCGAGAGGTGCACAAGAGGGAGGAGGTTCGAACCCAGGCGAGAGAGAGGGGCGGGGTGGCTTAAAATGGGCGAGGCCGAGGTGCACCATGAGCGGAGCTCACGGCCGCGGCCCGGGGCATCGCCAGAGGCCAAACGGGCGCTCTAGTGCGTGCCTGGGGTGCTCGTGGGCGTGGTCCATGGCTCTCTTAGGGGAGAGGAGAAGGAGAGCGAGCTCGAGGAGGTCCCGCACGAGTGCGCGACTAGCGGACGCGAGCGGCGCTCGGGCACGCGTGTCAGAGGTCACCGGAGAGAGAAGGAGGAGGGGGCCAGGGGTGTGGCGTGTTGCGGACGTCGAGGCACCTCGACTGGTGTAAGGGGGAGGCTCGAGGTTGTCGAGTGGCTTGGGCAGAGAGAAGCTACAGTGCGTGGGAGCACTGTAGCGCGCTCTGGAGCACGCCTTTGGCATGCCATGGCATAAAAAAGGGGAAGTGGGCGTGGCCACTTGTGTCCAGTAGTGCAAGGGAGTAGTAAAAAAGGGGAGGAAGCATTGGATGCCATGGAGGGCCATTGGAATGAGGAGGGAGATGAGAAAAGAGAAGAACGCTGCTGTCCAGAAGGGTAAATGGGGGTGTTTCACCCCTCAATAATTGAGCTGAGGCTTGGGAAGAGTTACTTGAGGTAGAGGGGAACTAGGAGGGGCTGTGGTAAAAAGTTGAGCTCAAGGAGAATAGTTTTAGTGGTCAAAATGGTGATTTTTGAAAAGTGGCAGAAGGTGTTTGATAAGGGTTTTGGAAAGCAAATGATTTCCAATTGCCATGATACTCCACAGGGTGAAATGAGACATATAATTAGGGCCTTCCACCAATTTGGAGCTTATTTGGGCAAAGTTGCCAATACAACTTTTGTAAACCCTAGAAATTAGCAGAAATGGACTTTCCAAGATTTAGTCATGCAAATCTATTCTCCTTGATGCACCACTTGGTGTAGTGTCATCATTTGAGGATTTGAACATGTCCACAAAAATTCAGATCAAAAGGACACACTTGGCAATGTAGAGTTGTTCAAATTTGGTTCTGAACAAAAAGGGTTTTGGGGTACTTTGATCAAGATAACATTCTCTCCAACTTGTGCCCTTTGGTCTATATGAATAATTAGACCATTTGAGCATGTTCACAAGGTTTGAGAACATTTGCACATGTTTGGCAATGTAGAGTTGCTCAAACTTCAAAATGGACAGAAATGGTTTTGAGGAGATTTCATGGGGTTATACTATTCTCCATAACATGATACTTGGCAAGATCATCAAACATGTCATATGTGACATGCTAGAATCTTATTGAAATTGTTGGGGAATATTTCCTGTAGAAATATTTCAAATCCTTGAAATGAGCAGAAATGGTTTTGGGAGGTTTTGTCCAATATTTTGAACATGACCATGTGTTGAAATTCATATATATGGACAATATATGTCCATTGAGTCTCCCTAATTTTTCTCAAATATTTTTAAAGCTTTAAAATAATTTTAACCTATTAAAGACCATTTCTGGCCTTAAGAAAAAGCTTTTAAATAAAATAGGAAAATAACTTTTAAAATTATATTTTTGTGGTTTTTGGGTATCATGTATCTAATAGGAGTCAAACATATTTTTGGAAAGATTTTTACTGCCCTGAATTAAGTACTTGCAGTACAAATCTTAATTTAGGGGTTTTTGGAAAACTAATTTTTGAAAATAATTTTTGGCCAAATTATTTTGTAAGAAAATACTATATTGCTCTATACACATGGCATGATCATTGGTTCCAGAGTTTGGAGCAAGGAGATGAAGTATAGTAGTTGGAGGATTTATTTGATTTTTAGAGCACTTGCAATCAACAGACAAAATCCAAACAAGGCAAGGTCCAAAACACTCAAAAGTTTTTGTCAAACCACATTTTATCATGATTTATTAGCTTAAGTGTTGTGGCATGAAAATCTGGGTGTGACAGACCTACCCCCTTACAAGAATCTCATCCCCGATATTCCCAGGCTAGGCGCGGAATGGAATACGGAAACTTGGATTTGGGGTAGTCTTCACGTCCTCATACTGCTTCTGCTTCCGTTTGATGCTCCACTGAACCCTGAAGTACTCGATGGCGTGGCTTCATGTTTGTCGTCCTGCTTGATCCAGATTGCAATTGGGGTCTCTCGTGTAGGTCATATTGCGCTGGAGGTCGATGGCTCGGTGATCGATGTCCTAGTAGAGGTCGGGCTAGTTAGGAAGTTGGAAACGTTTCCGGAGTGGTGTCGTGTGGAAAAACATTGTGCACAGTGGGTGACTCAGGTGATAACTCTAGCTGGTAGCCGTCTATTCTTCGTCTTGCGGTGATCTTGGAGAGGCCGATAAATCTTGGTGTGAGCTTCCCTTTGTCATGGAAATGCTGGATTCCTTGGAGAGAAGTGGCTTGCAGATACACCTGGTCTTTGATGAGAAATTTCACTCCTTGACGATGGTGGTTGGTATAGTTCTTTCTCCTTGGCATGGCAGTCTTCAAATGTTTCTTCACCAGCTCAGTGATTCTTCTTCCGTCTTCAGGTAGACAAGTATGTTACCAAAATAAAGATGACAACTATCTTGTCTAAGCACTCCATGAAAACTTTGTTCACGGGGTACATAAAGTAGGCTGGGGGTATTGGTGGTGGTCACGGTTGAGTATGGTCTGAGGTGTTCTCGATTTGGAGTCAAGACCTATGGTAATGACCCAACCATGTTGTGGCTTAGTAGGGCTTAAGGGTTTCAAGGATTCTAGTGTGCGAGTGAACATTTTATTATCTTATCCTTAAGCACGGTTCCTGAGATGCCAATAGTCTATCTAGTCCTTCCAACAAATAACCTTATACCATCGAAAGCATCATCTCGTATAGGCCAAATCCAATCATCACTCATGATTTACCAAAGTCTCAGATAATTCCTCAGGGTCACTGATACAAACTCATGAAGTCATTTGTCCTCTATTCCTATATCCTCAAATTGGTCTTCCTTATGGAATCGCCAGTTCTTGTGCTATATTAGGGTGACAATGTGCTCATTCACTATGTCCACTAGTTCCATAATGAACCCAGTGATGTGCAAGGTTTACAGAGGCTTAACTGGTTCTCTTGCAATTCTGTGGGTCAAGCACATGGTTAAGGATTCGAGCTGGGGTGTCTTGTGAAATCTCGAAGGGTCAAGGGATGGGTTCACAGTCTTGAGGGGTAAACATAATTCTACGGGGTTACACTTGGTCGAGGAGGCTGTAGTAAAAGTCTTCAGTGCTAGCTGGTTGCCAAAGTAGAATCCTTGGTGTATCTTGTCTTGCCGGTCTTTAGTTGAGGAGAGAGATGAGAGGGGGAAAGTAGCATAGAGGAGGGGAATGCCTAAAGGGGGTTCTATAGTGCAGGTGCAACCAAACAAGTGCCAAAAAGGGGCAAACAAAGGAAAACAAGGAAAGTGATATAGTCGCGTACTTGTTCCCTAGGGCAAAAGTGCGACTTATATCAAAACACAAACAAATGAAAACAAGCAACACACAATCATGGTTCTATTCGAACCATCATACGGACTCGACTGCGCATAGGGGGTACACGACTCGTCCTACCCTAGGGGTTCTCGGATCCAGTAATCGTGCCTTGAGCCTTGTGCAGTCTTCTGAGTTTTCGTCAGGTGTTGCTACGTCTCTCGTGGTTGTTCGATGAAACGATCCGGGTTGAGCCTGAAGATTCTTCAACAACTTCTTGCCTGTTGAAGTGATGGGGTGAAGGTGGCTCCTCGTAGCTGGCATTGACTTGGTCTTCTATTGTCTTCTTAATCATGATGATCCCTTTTGCCTTTTTAAGGTGTCGGCGGTTTCAGGTGGCCATCCTTTATGCAATGACATTAACAAGGCATAGTAAAGGTCCAACATGTCGGTTACGTTTATGTCAACATCGACACCAAGAGCGGGGGATGAAGGGAACCGTTTTCCTGCTCACTATAGTGAGACGGACCAAATGGCGAGGTTCTCATTCACCGGTGGCTGGCGATACAACATCGGTATGCACATGGTTGCTCTATTAGCGATGCATATCATGATCTTGCACTATGCCCTGATCATCATAGGCTAAGGTCGCATCATCTTGGAGCATTGTCAAGGGTGTCACCATCTTCTGGGCCTTCATGTCCTCATTCCTTGAGGATGTATCTTCTGTTGGTATCGTCTTGTTGTGGTGTCGCCATTCTTGTGTTCAGAAGATGTGGGTGAGTGTTTGGCAAGGTGTACTCCTTCTAGGCTATCACGAGGATTACAAGGAATCCCGTGGTCAGGGGCTTGAGGGTGCTAGCGACCGTTTGCAATAGTTTTGAAGGGAAGTGATCGATAGGGAAAGTATACCTTAGTTTTTGAAAAACTGAGAAGGGAAGAGAAGTATAGATAGTTTTGAAAACTAGTAATAGTTTTAGAAATAATTTTACCCTAACTAACGACCATGCTAACTAAGGCTTGCTACACTCAGGATGGCTCTGATACCAGCTCTGTGGGGACCCCGACTCATAAGTCGTGATCACCGAGTGCACGTGTACAGTGATCCCAGAGATCAATGCTCACTGAACACACAGAAGCTGAATAACAAGAGTCTTACATCCATACATACCGTTTTACACAAGTAGGACCATTATGGTCAAGTCTTGAGTGTATCATCGCAGCAGAAATCTTCAATAACAACTTGGACCCATGTCATCTGCCTTAACCCTATAGGCATTCTGACTGGGAAGCGTCCTAGCTCGCATGTTCATCACCAAGGTACTCTTCATTATATCCTATTCTTTCATGCCTGGCCAATAAAATAACCAGTGGCAAGCCAATGAGTACTTTGAATGTACTCGCAAGCAACCCATGTTTTGGTTCAAGGTACAATAATGCATGATATAGGTAAATTTTTGCGGAAAGCTAGTTTTGAGTGCAATGACATGTTCAACAACTTGTAAGACATGCATCAGGAGAATTCAAGTAACCATGAGGACAGGTTACAGATATCAACATAAAAAGACTGGGCACCAACCCAACTCAATCATGTCAAGTCCTTTGACTTGACCCAAGTAGTGGTATCAACATAAAAAGAGTGGGCACCAACCCAACTCAATCATGTCAAGTCTTTTGACTTGACCCAAGTAGTTCTTCCCACTTATCCAATCACACACTGGTTTGTAAACATGTGGACGTAGTTTAAGCAGCACCGCCCAAGTGTCCTTGATCGTGGACACGGCTATTCAAATAGTTTTACACTCTGCAGAGGTTGCACACTTTGCCCACAAGATCCGGGGAACTTTCGTGTCATCCACGACCCGCGGTACCTCAAGTACCTGGGGTAAGCACCCGATCACTATCTTTCCCTAGATGACACTAACAAGGAGTCCACTCGTTGTTCCGTATCCTCACGATATACATCATACGAGACTCACTCGAGATCGTAACATCCGAGAAGGGACACAACGGTGTATCTGGTGCCCTGTGAAAATAGTCATGGCCGCCCTACCTGGCACGACCCCGTCCCGAGAGAGCGCACCAACAACTCTCCTGTCACTAGTAATGTGGGCTCCAAGCTATTATCGGCCTAGGTAATCAATAATGCCCTTTCCCATATAAGGGTAGAGTGGTTGCACATGTGAGGTTGGGACAGTCGACAAATCTTAAATCTAATCCATTTTCGAAAACAACAGACACACGCTTGCCTCGGTACACCACTTCGTCATCAAGTGGTTACCCATCTCATTGTCTCCCTCGGGCATAAGTGGCACCTGACGGGTTTTTCGAAGAGTCTTTTGAAAGTACTTGTCTCCATCAACATGCATATTCCCGTCCCTTTTTGCGTAGCACTACTTTAGCATCCTACCTATTCCCACCGGCATAACCCTCATAAGGAGGTAGGGTCATGCACAATGCAAGTATCAACAAGGAGGAAATGAAGGCAACCCACCAAAGTGGCTACCCTCTCATCATGATTCCGATGCAACAATAATAAAGTGCTATATGAAATGCATAAAAAGGGTTTCATAGACATGGTCAAAGGGCTGCTTGCCTGTTTTAACAAAGTCATCGAGGTCTTCAAATATCTCTGGTCCAACTCCAAGCATTTCGTCTATTTCGTCAACTATCGTCGAAAGCAACCATAATAAGCAACACAACAAGGCAGGAAATGAAAGTGCTCCAAAAATATTGATTTGACTTTTCTAGGACACCACTGGTTATATGAAAAATAACCAAAGTGGTTTCATTGGAGTTGGGTCAGTGGATGTTTCTAAACATTTTGATATGATGGAATGAAGGGGTTTATGGATTTGCAAGAAGTGTAAAGAAATATATTTTTGAAAAATGAGCAAAGGCACCCATTTAACAAATCATGATTTTAGAAGCATCTGGGAGTTGGTTTCACTGGATTTGGAGTTCAAATGAATTTCCTATGAATTTGCAAAGTTGACAAATATGAAGAAATGGCTCATTATTTTGTATGGCACATAAAGTATTAGGAAAAAATATTGAAAAACTAAGTTGTAAACTTAGAAGTATCAAGGATTTTGAATCATGGCACTTGGATCAATTTGTAGCTCTCTGTGATTTTCTTAAGTTTGTCACATAATTAAGAAAATTGGAATTTACTAAATATGTCTGAAGGAAAGTTCTCTGGAAAAATGTGCAAGCTCCTCTAAGAGGTAGAGCATGATTTATAGAGTCACTAGAAATTTGAATCATCAAATTTGGAGGTAATATGAATATTCGGGATATTTTATAAGTTTCTGGAAAAAGAAAAAGACAAAGGAAGTGCGGGTTATACCTATACCATGTACCGGGCGTAGCATAGAACCGGAGCGCACTGGGCCGGCCCAGCTGCACGGCCACGCGGCTAAGGAGGGCCACGCCGACGGTGTATTAGGGGAGTACGCTTCCCTGCCGGGAAGGCGGTTCCCGCGGATCCCGCCTCCACTTAACCCGAGTGGGTCCGGCTGGACACGTCGGCAGAGGCTGGCCGGTGGGGTCGCCGGTCCACCGGCCGGCCTTCTTCTTCCTCGCGCGGCCTCCTGTGCCACAAGAATAGAGGGGGCGAGGCCGATCTCGTACTAGGCGACAAGGGGCGCTGCTGTGGGTGCCCGGCGCACCGGCGACCTCAGGGGACTGTGCCACGCATGCTCCCCCTGTCAGCACGTCCAAAAGAGGACGAAGGCGAGTGGGGCCATGGCCACGGCGAACGGTGCTCGGGCAAGACTCGGGCAGGGTAAGCACGGGGAGGAGGGCCTGGTGCGTGGGGGAGGATCCTTGGTGCCCTGGGTGTCCTCTCGAGCGTTCAGTGGGAGCAGGGAAGCAATGGGGGCCTGGGTTGGTCCGGGGCACATCGGCGGTGACCCGGCCTTGGAGGGGGCAGGAGAGCACGTAGGGGAGAGAGAGCGTGTCCGAGAGGTGCACAAGAGGGAGGAGGTTCGAACCCAGGCGAGAGAGAAGTTCGGGGTGGCTTAAAATGGGCGAGGCCGAGGTGCACCATGAGCGGAGCTCACGGCCGCGGCCCGGGGCATCGCTAGAGGCCAAACAGGCGCTCTGGTGCGTGCCTGGGGTGCTCGTGGGCGTGGTCCATGGCTCCCTTAGGGGAGAGGAGAAGGAGAGCGACCTCGAGGAGGTCCCGCACGAGTGCGGTGACTGGCGGACGCGAGCGGCGCTCGGGCACACGTGTCAGAGGTCACCGACGAGAGAAGGAGGAGGGGGCCAGGGGCGTGGCGTGTTGCGGACGTCGAGGCACCTCGACTGGCCCAAGGGGAGGCTCTAGGTGGTCGGGTGGCTTGGGTAGAGAGCAGCTACAGTGCGTGGGAGCACTGTAGCGCGCTCTAGAGCACACCTTTGGCATGCCATGGCATAAAAAAGGGGAAGTGGGCGTGGCCACTTGTGTCCAGTAGTGCTAGGGAGTAGTAAAGAAAGGGGAGGAAGCATTGTATGCCATGGAGGGCCACTGGAATGAGGAGGTAGATGAGAAAAGAGAAGAATGTTGCTGTCCAGAAGGGTAAATGGGGGTGTTTCACCCCTCAATCATTGAGCTGAGGCCAGGGAAGAGTTACTAGAGGTAGAGGGGATCTAGGAGGGGCTGTGGTAAAAAGTTGAGATCAAGGAGAATAGTTTTAGTGGTCAAAATGGTGATTTTTGAAAAGTGGCAGAATGTGTTTGATAAGGGTTTTGGCAAGCAAATGATTTCCAATTGCCATGATACTCCACAGGGTGAAATGACACATATAATTAGGGCCTTCCACCAATTTGGAGCTTATTTGGGCAAAGTTGCCAATGCAACTTTTGTAAACCCTAGAAATTAGCAGAAATGGACTTTCCAAGATTTAGTCATGCAAATATATTCTCCTTGATGCACCACTTGTTGTACTGTCATCATTTGAGGATTTGAACATGTCCACAAAAATTCAGATCAAAAGGACACACTTGGCAATGTAGAGTTGTTCAAATTTGGTTCTGAACAGAAAGGGTTTTGGGGTACTTTGATCAAGATAACATTCTCTCCAACTTGTGCCATTTGGTCTAGATGAATAATTAGACCATTTGAGCATGTTCACAAGGTTTGAGAACATTTGGACATGTTTGGCAATGTAGAGTTGCTCAAACTTCAAAATAGACAGAAATGGTTTTGAGGAGATTTCATGGGGTTATACTATTCTCCATGACATGATACTTGGCAAGATCATCAAACATGTCATATGTGACATGCTAGAATTTTATTGGAATTGTTGGGGAATATTTCCTGTAGAAATATTTCAAATCCTTGAAATGAGCAGAAATGGTTTTGGGAGGTTTTGTCGAATATTTTGAACATGACTATGTGTTGAAACTCATATATATGGACAATATATGTCCATTGAGTCTCCCTAATGTTTCTCAAATATTTTTAAAGCTTTAACATAATTTTAACCTATTAAAGACCATTTCTGGCCTTAAGAAAAAGCTTTTGAATAAAATAGGAAAATAACTTATAAAATTATACTTTTGTCGTTTTTGGGTATCCTATATCTAATAGGAGTCAAACATATTTTTGGAAAGATTTTTACTGCCTGAATTAAGTACTTGTAGTACAAATCTTAATTCAGGGGTTTTTGGAAAACTAATTTTTGAAAATACTTTTTGGCCAAATTATTTTGTAATAAAATACTATATTGCTCTATACACATGGCATGATCATTGGTTCAAGAGTTTGGAGCAAGGAGATGAAGTATATGAATTGGAGGATTTATTTGATTTTTAGAGCACTTGCAATCAACAGACAAAATCCAAACAAGGCAAGGTCCAAAACACTCAAAAGTTTTTGTCAAACCACATTTTATCATGATTTATTAGCTTAAGTGTTGTGGCATGAAAATCAGGGTGTGACAGACCTACCCCCTTACAAGAATCTCGTCCCCGAGATTCCTAGACTAGGCGCGGAAAGGAATACAGAAACTTGGATTTGGGGTAGTCTTCACGTCCTCATACTTGGATTTCGGGAAGCAGAGGTTGTCATGTGATTTTATGGTTGGATGCACGAAATCTTAATGCAAAAGAACATCACTTTATATTGCCACTTGTGATATGGATTTTTATTATGCAGTCCGTCGCTTTTATTTCTTTCACATCACAAGATCGTATAAAGCTTATTTTCTCTACACTAATAAATCATACATATTTAGAGAGCAATTTTTATAGCTTGCAATAATGACAACTTACTTGAAGGATCTTACTCGATCCATAGGTAGATATGGTGGACTCTCATGGAAAAATTGGGTTTAAGGATATTTGGAAGCACAAGTTGACGTAGGTTAGAGCCCTAATCGTCCGATCTTTCACGAAAGAAGTGGATCCCGTGATGAACACGAAGAACACGAGGAGGGAAACGAGGGAAAACACGGGGAAAACACAAGAGAGAGACACTCAAACCAACAAGAATGATCACACAAGTGCTAGATCTTCAAAACATGATAGTTGATACAAGATCCAAAGTCAACATTGGACGGTACACTGTACCCGGTTCTTCTCCAAAGGAGGTCTTGAGTTCTTCCCTAAAAGGGGTCTTGAATCCGCTTGGGGGATCTTCTCCGGTGGAGGCTCGAATCTCTGAGGAGAAGGTAACCAAGTGGATGAGCAAAGCTCTGATGACCCACAAGTATAGGGGATCTATCGTAGTCCTTTCGATAAGTAAGAGTGTCGAACCTAACGAGGAGCAGAAGGAAATGATAAGCGGTTTCCAGCAAGGTATTCTCTGCAAGTACTGAAATTAGTGGTAACAAATAGTTTTGTGATAAGATAATTTGTAACGAGCAACAAGTAACAAAAGTAAATAAGGTGCAGCAAGGTGGCCCAATCCTTTTTTGTAGCAAAGGACAAGCCTGGACAAACTCTTATATGATGTAAAGCACTCCCGAGGACACATGGGAATATCGTCATCTAGTTTTCATCACGTTCATATGATTCGTGTTCGGTACTTTGATAATTTGGTATGTGGGTGGACCGGTGCTTGGGTACTGTCCTTACTTCGACAAGCATCCCACTTATGATTAACCTTTATTGCAAGCATCCGCAACTACAACAAAAGTATTAAGGTAAACCTAACCATAGCATGAAAGATATGGATCCAAATCAGCCCCTTACGAAGCAACGCATAAACTAGGATTTAAGCTTCTGTCACTCTAGCAATCCATCATCTAATTATTACTTCCCAATGCCTTCCTCCAGGCCCAAATAATGGTGAAGTGTCATGTAGTCGATGTTCACATAACACCACTAGAGGAGAGACAACATACATCTCATCAAAATATCGAACGAATACCAAATTCACATGACTACTAATAGCAAGACTTCTCCCATGTCCTCAGGAACAAAAGTAACTACTCACAAAGCATAAACATGTTCATAATCAGAGGGGTATTGATATGCATATAGGATCTGAACATATGATCTTCCACCAATTAAACCAACTAGCATCAACTACAGGAGTAATTAACACTACTAGGAACCTACTAGCACCAATTCCGGACTTGGAGACAAAAATTGGATACAAGAGATGAACTAGGGTTTTGAGATGAGATTGTGCTGATGAAGATGTTGTTGGAGATTGCCCTATCCCGATGAGAGGAGCGTTGGTGTTGACGATGGCGATGATTTCCCCCTCCGGGAGGGAAGTTTCCCCGACTGAACAGCTCCACCAGAGCCCTATATTGGTTCCGCCAAGGTTCCGCCTCGTGGCGGCGGAGTTTCATCCGAGAAGATGGCTTATGATTATTTTTCCATCGAAAGACTTCATATAGTAGAAGATGGCCAACGGAGGGCCACCAGGGGGCCCACGAGGTAGGGGCGCGCCCAGGGGGTAGGGCGCAACCCCCACCCTCGTGGGCAGGGTGTGGCCCCCCTGGTGAAGTTCTTGCTCTCAGTATTTTATATATATTTGGAAAACATCTTCCATGAAGTTTCAGGACTTTTGGAGCTGTGCAGAATAGGTCTCTAATATTTGCTCCTTTTCCAGCCCAGAATCCCAAGTGCTGGCATTCTCCCTCTTTATGGAAACCTTGTAAAATAAGAGAGAATAGGCATAAGTATTGTGACATAATGTGTAATAACAGCCCATAATGCAATAAATATTGATATAAATGCATGATGCAACATGGACGTATCAACTCCCCCAAGCTTAGACCTCGCTTGTCCTCGAGCGAAAAGACGAAATCAAAACATATGTCCACATGTTTAGAGATAGAGGTGTCGATAAAAATAAAATACGGACATGAGGGCATCATGATCATTCTTAGAACAGCAACTCAAATAATTCTTTGTCATATAATCTCTAATGCTAGAGTAATAATTCAATCACAATATCAAGTATGAATCCTAAACTTCATTGAAAACTAACAAACTATAATCTCAGTCATTGAAGCAATTGCAATTTATCATAACATAGGAAAGAGTCAATGTATAAGAGCTTTTCAGCAAGTCCACATACTCAACTATCATATAATCTTTCACAATTGCTGACACTCATGCAATACTTATGGGTATGGAGTTTTAATCGGACACAGACAAAGATAGGGGCTTATAGTTTTGCCTCCCAACGTTTTACCTCAAGGGTAATGTCAATAGTAATAGTTCATGAAAACTCACATCCAATTAGCCATATATACCAGGATCTTTCCAACATACTGTGCTTGCCAAAGGATAAAATGTAAAAAGGAAAGGTGAAGATCACCATGACTCTTATGCAATGTAGGAGATAAAAGTAAAAGATAGGCCCTTCACAGAGGGAAGCAGAGGTTGTCATGCGCTTTTATGGTTGGATGCACAAAATCTTAATGTGAAAGAACGTCACTTTATATTGCCACTTGTGATATGGACCTTTATTATGTAGTCTGTCACTTTTATTACTTCCATATCACACGATCGTATAAAGCTTATTTCCTCCACACCAATCAATCATACATATTTAGAGAGCAATTTGTATTGCCTGCACCGATGACAACTTACTTGAGGGATCTTACTCAATCCATGGGTAGATATGGTGGACTCTTATGGCAAAACTGGTTTAAGGGTATTTGGAAGCACAAGTAGTATCTCTACTTGGTGCAATGAATTTGGCTAGCATGAGGGGGGAAGGCAAGCTCATCATGTTGGAAGATCCAAGACAATATAATTTATCTCAGATGTAAGAAAACATAACCCATTACGTTGTCTTCCTTGTATAACATCAACTCTTTAGCATGTCATACTTTAATGAGTGCTCACAATCATCAAAGATGTCCAAGATAGTATATTTATATGTGCAGTCCTCTCCTTCTTTATTACTTCCTATTAATTGCAACGATGACCAAAACTATGTTTGTCAACCCTCAACAACTTTTATTCATCATACTTTTTCTATGTGAGCTCATTACTCTCCATAAGATCCATATGATCTCTTTGTTTCTTTTTATTCTTTCTCTTTTCTTTTATTCACTTAGGATCATGGCAAAATAATCAAGCCCTTGACTCAACACTAATCTTTATTATATAGCTCATGGACTCGATTACATAGAAGAATAATAAAGTAAAACTCACAACTAAATCACACTAAGAACTTTTATTCTACTAGATCAAGAATTACCAAAAGGATCGAACTAAGGAAAACGGTAAAGATAAAAGTGATGGTGATACGATACCGGGGCACTCCCCCAAGCTTGGCAGTTCCCAAGTGGAGTGCCCATACCAGATAATCAATTCTTCTTTGTTGGTGGAGACGGTGGTGATTTTGTTGATGGTGTAGGCTTGTCGTCCTTCTTCCAAGGCATAGGCTCACCATCATAGAAGGATGGCCGAGTCTCTGGGATCCTCAAATCTGCAGCCAAACTCATCCATTTGAATCTATATGCATACTCACAGTTTTAGTTTTGCAGGTCATAGATTTGAGCTTGAAGGTGCTCGATTTTCTCGTGAAGCTTGAAGATGGTCTCCTCGATGTTGTCGGCATCCAGCTTGTGTTTGTTGGTGAACTCTGCGATCATCATGTGGTTGGAGTTGAGTCCACGCTCCACCATCCCCTGACACTTGTAAACTTGTTGCTCCATTGCTTCGAGCCTCGCCTCCACGCTTCCGGTCCCCTTCGGTCCCTCAGCATCACGGATGTGCAGCAACCCATCACGCATCTCAATGGTTCGAGGGTGTCGCTGCACCTCCGCGAGGAAAGGGTTGATGACCTTCTCGAAGAACTTGTCCTTGGGGGCACTTGGAGACATCATGATAATCTAGATCTGTCAGAAAAATAGCTCGAAACAAAGACAGGAGATTTTTGCATGATACGGGAGTCAAAGCCCCCGGGAGATTATATAATGAATTTTTACTGACCAAAATACGTGTCGTGTATGAAAACGGAGTCCGGAGAGCACACGAGGTGCCCACGAGGTAGGGGGCGCGCCCTCCACCCTCGTGGAGCCCTCGTGTCCTTCCCAGACTGCTGCTTATTTTTCTATTTTTCTAAATATTCCAAAACGGAGAAATATTGCCTTAAAAACTGTTTTGGAGTCGGTTTACTTACCGTACCACATACCTATTCCTTTTCGGAGTCTGAAACATCCTAGAAAGTTTCCCTTATGTATTCCTCCAGGGTTACGGTTTCAATAACATTGGTTTCAACATTTATGGGATTACCTGAGATATAGTGTTTGATTCTTTGACCATTCACCACCTTCGGATTGGTGCCTTCAAAGTTGTTGATTTTTATGGCACCGGAACGGTAGACCTCCTCGATAACGTAAGGACCTTCCCATTTAGAGAGAAGTTTTCCTGCAAAAAATCTTAAACGAGAGTTGTATAGCAATACATAATCACCTACATTAAACTCACGCTTTTGTATCCTTTTGTCATGCCATATTTTAACCTTTTCTTTAAACAACTTGGCATTTTCGTAGGCTTGGGTTCTCCATTCACCAAGTGAGCTAATATCAAATAACCTCTTCTCACTGGCAAGATTAAAATCATAATTAAGTTCTTTAATAGCCCAATAAGCCTTGTCTTCTAGTTCGAGAGGTAAGTGACATGCTTTTCCACAGACCATTTTATACAGAGACATACCCATAGGATTTTTATATGCACTTCTATAGGCCCATAATGCATCATCAAGTTTCTTAGACCAATTCTTTCTAGACCTATAAACAGTCTTTTGCAAAATTAATTTGAGTTCTCTATTACTCAATTTTACTTGACCACTAGACTAAGGGTGATAAGGAGATGCAATTCTATGATTAACATCATATTTAGCAAGCATTTTACGGAAAGCACCATGAATAAAATGTGAACCACCATCAGTCATTAAATATCTAGGGACTCCAAACCTTGGAAAAATAACTTCTTTAAGCATTTTAATAGAAGTGTTATGATCAGCACTACTAGTTAGAATAGCTTCTACCCACTTAGTAACGTAATCAACTGCAACTAAAATATGTGTATAACCATTAGAGGAAGGAAAAGGTCCCACATAGTCAAAGCCCCAAACATCAAATGGTTCAATAACAAGTGAATAATTCATAGGCATTTCTTGATGTCTACTAATATTACCAATTCTTTGATATTCATCACAAGATAAGACAAACTTACGGGCATCCTTGAAGAGAGTAGGCTAATAAAAACCAGATTGCAGTACCTTATGTGCAGTTCTATCTCCAGCATGGTGTCCTCCATAAGCTTCGGAGTGACACTTGCATAGGATCTGTTCCTGTTCATGCTCAGGTACACAATGTCTAATAACACCATCTACTCCTTCTTTATATAGATGTGGGTCATCCCAGAAGTAATGCCTCAAATCATAGAAGAACTTTTTCTTTTGCTGGTATGTGAAACTAGGTGGTATAAACTTTGCAACAATGTAATTAGCATAATCAGCATACCATGGAGCAGTATGAGAACCATTTATGACATTTAATTGCTCATCGGGAAAGCTATCATCAATAGGTAGTGGGTCATCAAGCACATTTTCCAACCTAGACAAGTTGTCTGCAACGGGGTCCTCAGCTCCTTTTCAATCAACAATATGCAAATCAAATTCTTGTAGCAAGAGAACCCATCTAATAAGTCTAGGTTTAGCAACTTTATTTTCCATAAGATATTTAATAGCAGCATGATCAGTGTAAATAGTTACTTTAGAATCAACAATATAAGGTCTAAACTTATCACAAGCAAATATAATTGCTAAGAATTCTTTTTCAGTAGTAGCATAATTTCTTTGGGCATTGTCTAGAGTTTTACTAGCATATTGAATAACATTTAGTTTCTTATCAACTCTTTGTCCTAGAAAAGCACCTACAGCATAATCACTAGCGTCACACATAATTTCAAAGGGTAAATTCCAATCAGGTGGCTGAACAATAGGTGCAGAAATCAATGCTTTCATAAGTATTTAAAATGCTTCTACACAATCATCATCAAAGACAAATGGTATATCTTTTTGTAATAAATTAGTCAGAGGCCGAAATTTTTTTGAGAAGTCCTTAATGAACCTCCTATAAAAACCGTCATGACCAAGGAAACTTCTTATACCTTTGATGTCCTTGGGACATGGCATCTTTTCAATAGCATCAACCTTGGCTTTATCAACTTCAATACCTCTTTCAGAAACTTTATGCCCCAAGACAATACCTTCATTAACCATAAAGTGGCACTTTTCCCAATTCAAGACAAGATTAGTTTCTTCACATCTCTGCAAAACTCGATCAAGGTTGCTCAAGCAATCATCAAAAGAGGATCCATAGACGGAAAAGTCATCCATGAAAACCTCACAAATCTTTTCACAAAAGTCAGAGAATATAGCCATCATGCATCTTTGAAAGGCGGCAGGTGCATTACATAAACCAAAAGGCATACGTCTATAAGCAAAAGTACCAAAAGGGCATGTAAAAGTAGTCTTTGATTGATCTTTGGCTGACACACGTATTTGAGAGAAACCAGAATAACCATCTAGAAAGCAAAAATGTGTATGTTTAGATAATCTTTCAAGCATTTGATCGACAAAAGGTAAGGGGTAATGATCTTTTTTAGTAGCCTTATTTAATTTGCGGAAATCAATTACCATCCTATAACCTGTAATAATTCTTTGAGGAATCAATTCATCTTTATCATTAGGAACAACAGTAATACATCCCTTCTTAGGGACACAATGGACAGGGCTTACCCACTGACTATCAGCAGCGGGATAAATTATACTTGCCTCAAGGAGCTTTAGTGTCTCCTTTCTTACCACTTCTTTCATTTTAGGATTCAGCCGGTGTTGATGATCACGAACTGGTTTAGCATCTTCTTCCAAATTAATTTTATGTTGACATAGAGTGGGACTAATGCCCTTAAGATCATCAAGACTATACCCAATAGCAGCACGGTGCTTCTTTAGAGTTTTCAATAGTATCTCTTCCTCATGCTCTGAAAGGTTAGCACTAATAATAACAGGATATATCTTTTTCTCGTCAAGATAAGCATATTTAAGAGTATCAGGTAACGGTTTAAGCTGAAACACGGGATCACCCTTGGGTGGACGAGGATCCCCTAGGATTTCAACAGGTAATTTGTTTTTCAGAATAGGTTCATGTTTAAAGAATACTTCGTCTAATTCCCTTCTTTCATTCATAAACATGTAATTTTCATGGTCTAGCAAATATTGTTCTAAAGGATCACTAGGAGGTATGACAATAGAAGCAAGACCAATAATTTCATCCTTACTAGGTAATTCTTCTTCATGGTGTTGTCTACTAAATTTAGAAAAATTAAATTCATGAGTCATATCATCTAAACCGATAGTAACAACATCTCTGTTGCAATCTATGGTAGCATTAACAATATTTAAGAAGGGTCTACCAAATATAATGGGACAAAAGTTATCTTATGGAGAACCAAGAACAAGAAAATCAGCAGGATATTTAGTTTTCCCACACAAGACTTCAACATCTCTAACAATTCCCATTGGTGAAATAGTATCTCTATTGGCAAGTTTAATTGTGACATCAATATCTTCCATCTCAGCGGGTGCAATATCATGCATAACTTCTTTGTATAAGGAATAAGGTATTGCACTAGCACTCGCACCCATATCACATAAGTCATGATAACAATGATATCCTATTTTAACAGAAATAACAGGCATGCCTACCATAGGTCTAGGTTTATCTTTATCAGGGGGTTCAGCAATTCTAGCAATTTCACTACAAAAATAAATAACATGCCCATCTATATTATCAGACAAGAGATCTTTAACAATAGCAATATTAGGTTCAACTTTAACTTGCTCAGGAGGTGTATATGTTTTAATATTGCTTTTACGAACCATAGTTGAAGCTTTAGCATGATCCTTTATCCTAACAGGGAAAGGTGGTTTCTCAACATAAGAAGTAGGAACAATAGGATCATTATAAGTGATAGTCTTTTCTTTAACTTTAATAGGTGCAGCTACTTTTACTTCTATGGGAGGATGATATTTAAACCACTTCTCCTTGGGGAGATCAACATAGGCAGCAAAAGATTCACAGAAAGAAGCTACTATCTCAGAGTCAAGTCCATATTTAGTGCTAAATTTATGAAAAATATCGGTATCCATAAAAGATTTAACATAATCAAAACTAGGTGTCATACCTGACTCCTTACCATTGTCGGGGTCCCAATCTTCAGAGTTGCATTTAATTCTTTCCAATAAATCCCATTTGAATTCAATAGTCTTCATCGTAAAAGAGCCAGCACAAGAAGTATCAAGCATGGTGCAATTGTTACCAGAAAGCCGAGCATAAATTTTTTGAATAATCATTTCTATTGAGAGCTCATGATTGGGGCATGAATATAACATTGATTTAAGCCTCCCCCAAGCTTGAGCGATGTTTTCTCCTTCGCGAGGCCAAAAATTATATATATAATTGCGATCACGATGTACAATATGCATAGGATAAAACTTCTAATGAAATTCCAATTTGAATCGTTTGTAATTCCAAGACCTCATATCATCACATAGCCTATACCATGTTGATGCATCTCCCCTCAAACATAAGGGGAATACCTTCTTCTTAACAACATCTTCGGGTACACCTGCAAGCTTAAATAATCTACAAACTTCATCCACATATATCAGATGTTCATCAGGATGTTTTGTTCCATCTCCTAAAAAGGATTAGCTAGCAGTTTTTCTATCATACCCGAAGGAACTTCAAAGCAAACATTTTCATTTTCATTTTCAGTAGGTTTAGTAGGTTGAGGAGCAACTCTTTGCTCTACTGGTCGGGGTGAAGATACCCCGAACAAGCCCCTCAGAGGATTACTTTCCATGGTAACAAGTGACAGTAAATTTCAGCACACTATATAAATTTTCCCTTACCAAATTCCACCTACCAAAGGCGCTTCACTCCCCGGCAACAGCGCCAGAAAAGAGTCTTGATGACCCACAAGTATAGGGGATCTATCATAGTCCTTTCGATAAGTAAGAGTGTCGAACCCAACGAGGAGCAGAAGGAAATGATAAGCGGTTTCCAGCAAGGTATTCTCTGCAAGTACTGAAATAAGTGGTAACGGATAGTTTTGTGATAAGATAATTTGTAACGAGCAACAAGTAACAAAAGTAAATAAGGTGCAGCAAGGTGGCCCAATCCTTTTTGTAGCAAAGGACAAGCCTGGACAAACTCTTACATGATGTAAAGCGCTCCCGATGACACATGGGAATATCGTCAACCAAGTTTTCATCACGTTCATATGATTCGTGTTCGGTACTTTAATAATTTGGTATGTGGGTGGGCCGGTGCTTGGGTACTGTCCTTACTTGGACAAGCATCCCACTTATGATTCACCTCTATTGCAAGCATCCACAACTACAACAAAATTATTAAGGTAAACCTAACCATAGCATGAAACATATCAATCCAAATCAGCCCCTTACGAAGCAACGCATAAACTAGGGTTTAAGCTTCTGTCACTCTAGCAACCCATCATCCAATTATTACTTCCCAATGCCTTCCTCTAGGCCCAAATAATGGTGAAGTGTCATGTAGTCGACGTTCACATAACACCACTAGAGGAGAGACAACATACATCTCATCAAAATATCGAATGAATACCAAATTCACATGACTACTAATAGCAAGACTTCTCCCATGTCCTCAGGAACAAAAGTAACTACTCACAAAGCATAAACATGTTCATAATCAGAGGGGTATTGATATGCATATAGGATCTAAATATATGATCTTCCACCAATTAAACCAACTACCATCAACTACAGGAGTAATTAACACTACTAGCAACCTACTAGCACCAATCCCGGACTTGGAGACAAGAATTGGATACAAGAGATGAACTAGGGTTTTGAGATGAGATGGTGCTGTTGAAGATGTTGATGGAGATTGCCCTCTCCCGATGAGAGGAGCATTGGTCATGACGATGGCGATGATTTCCTCCTCCGGGAGGGAAGTTTCCCCGGCAGAACAGCTCCACCAGAGCCCTAGATTGGTTCCGCCAAGGTTCCGCCTCGTGGCGGCGGAGTTTTGTCCGAGAAGATGGCTTACGATTATTTTCCCATCGAAAGACTTCATATAGCAGAAGATGGCCACCGGAGGGCCACCAGGGGGCTCACGAGGTAGGGGGGCGCGCCTAGGGGGTAGGGCGCGCCCCCCACCCTCATGGGCAGGGTGTGGCCCCCCTGGTGAAGTTCTTGCTCTCAGTATTTTATATATATTTGGAAACATCTTCCGTGAAGTTTCAGGACTTTTGGAGTTGTGCAGAATAGGTCTCTAATATTTGCTCCTTTTCCAGCCCAAAATCCCAAGTGCTGGCATTCTCCCTCTTTATGGAAACCTTGTAAAATAAGAGAGAATAGGCATAAGTATTGTGACATAATGTGTAATAACAGCCCATAATGCAATAAATATTGATATAAAAGCATGATGCAAAATGGACGTATCAAGCTCTCACACAAAATATGAGCTAATTCTTTGCTAACCCTTGCTATAAGGAATAGGAGGTCTATATATAGTCTTAGTGAAAAAGAGGGGGCGAAGGGGTACATGGGCTGTGGCCCAACACGAAACAACACACAGGCATCGCGAGGGTCCAGACGTCCGGAGGCTCGCGAGGGTCCAGACGTCCGGTGCCTGTCGGACGTCCGTAGATTCGGCTCGGGTGGTCTTCGGTCGGACGTCCGGTCGGGGTCGGACGTCCGGGCATCGGTCGTCCGTTGGACTCCGGAAATCTGTAGATTTGGCTCGGGTGCGGTGGCGTCAGTCGTCCGGAGAGGGCCGGACGTCCGGAGCCTGGAGATCGTTGGACGTCCGGTCCTGGCCGGTCGTCCGGAGCCTGTAGCTTCTTCTTCATCACTTCTTCTTCTCCGTCTTCACGTCCATCTTCCTCTTCTTCTTCTCCTTGCTCCTTAGCTTCTCCATGATACCTAAGTATGCACAAAGTGTCTGTATGAGGTGGTGGCCATGTCTCATGTGCATCAAAGTGGAAATGTGAGTGGAGAGATGTCACCTCGGTTTCAAGAGCTCTTGCACATGCTCGTATCATGGGTCCGCTAGGAACTTGGTGGGACGATGATAGGTCCATGGGGATGACCTTGGGATGCTCCGCATCATCTCCCCTCCCTTGGGGAAGATCCGTCCTCGGATCAAATTCTTCATTACCATGGTAGGGAGAGAGATCTTTGACGTTGAAGATGTCTCTCACGGAGTACTTGTCGCGTGGAATGTCGATCTTGTAGGCGTTGTCATTGTAGCGTGCAAGCACCTTGAAGGGTCCATCTGCTCATGGTTGAAGCTTGGACTTGCGTTCTTGTGGAAAGCGGCCCTTGCGAAGGTGTAGCCACACGAGATCACCAATGTTGAAGACCATGGGGTGCTTGTTGATGTTGAGCTTGGTCGCAAGTCGTTTTACTTAGCGCTCAATAGTATGGCTTGTATCTTCATGCACCTTCTTGGGATGAGTCACACGTGCACTTGCGTCCAAATTGATGCACTCTTGGAGTGGTAGAGGGAGAATGTCCAATGGGGACAAAGGGTTGAATCCGTAGACGACCTCGAAGGGGGATTTGTCAGTTGTTGAGTGTCTTGCTCGGTTGTAGGTGAACTCAACGATAGGTAGGCACTCCTCCCACTCCTTGATGTTCTTCTTGATGAGTACTCGAAGTAGAGCGGAGAGTGTGCGGTTGGTAACTTCCGTTTGGCCATCCGTTTGTGGATGATACGCCGTGGAGAAGAGTAGCTTGATTCCGAGCTTGGTGCATAGGGTCTTCCAAAAGTAGCTAAGGAACTTGACGTCGTGGTCCGATATGATCGTCTTTGGCACTCCGTGTAGACGCAATATTTCCCTACAAAAGAGAGTAGCAACATATGAAGCATCGTCTATCTTATTGCAAGGAATGAAATGTGCCATTTTTGAGAAACGGTCCACAGCTACAAATACTGAACCCTTCCCATTTCTAGTCCTAGGAAAACCAAGTACAAAGTCCATGCTAATGTCTTCCCATGGTTGATATGGAATTGGTAGAGGCATATAAAGGCCATGGGATTGAGCTTTGGACTTAGCTTTGCGACATGTAGAGCATCGGTTGGTGAAGTGGTTGATGTCACGAAACATCTTGGGCCAATAGTAGTTCTTTGAGAGCGTAGCAAACGTCTTGTCGCGTCCAAAATGTCCCATTAAGCCTCCTCCATGAGATTCCTGCAAAAGCAACAAATGAAGAGAAGACTCGGGGATGCAAAGTTTGTTAGCTCTCATAAGATATCCATCTTTGATGTAATAGCGTTCCCAAGAGGTGTGCATCAAACACTTGGCATAAGGAATAGCGAAAGTAGGATCATGCTCATACAAGTATTTTATGTGCTCAAAGCCAATGACATCCAATTCAAGTTGAGTAACAAGCATGCATATCCGGGAAAGGGCATCCGCCACAATGTTTTCCTTACCCTTAATGTACTTGATGACATAAGGAAAAGACTCAATAAATTCACTCCATTTAGCATGACGCTTGTTGTCCCTTAAGATACTTGAGCATTTCATGATCAGTATGAATGATAAATTCATGAGGGTGAAGATAGTGTTCCCATTCATGCAAAACGCGGACTAAAGCATAGAGCTCTTTGTCATAGATGGGGTAATTGAGTTGCGCGTCGGAGAGTTTCTCACTAAAGTAAGTTATGGGGCACTTATCTTGCATTAACACACCTCATATGCCATTACTGCTAGCATCGCAATGAATCTCAAAGGGTTTGTCAAAGCTGGGTAATGCAAGCACGGGAGCATGAGTAAGCAAATTCTTAAGCTCATTGAAAGCGGTATCTTGGGATGGTCCCCTAACCAAATGTGCATTCTTCTTGCTCCAAGCATGCAAAGGTGAAGCAATGGTGCTAAAATCCTTCACAAAGCGATGATAGAAACCCGCAAGGCCAAGAAAGCTACACACTTGTTGCAAATTGGTTGGTTGTGGCCAAGTCTTAATAGCATTGATCTTGGAATCATCAACATGAACACCCTTAGAAGATACAACAAAACCCAAGAAAACGAGCTTGTCAACGCCAAAAAGGCATTTCTCCATATTAGCATAGAGATGCTCTTTTCAAAGATTTTGTAAAATGGTTCGGACATGGGTGACATGCTCTTTGAGAGACTTACTAAAAACAAGGATATCATCAAAGTAGACCACAACAAACACACCAATGTAAGGGCGAAATACATGATTCATAAGGTGCATAAAAGTACACGGTGCTTCCGATAAACCCATAGGCATGACTAACCACGCATATAACCCAGACTTGGTTTTGAAAGCGGTTTTCCATTCATCACCCTCTTGTATGCGGATTTGATAGTAACCACTTTTAAGATCAATTTTTGAAAAGATAGTGGCACCACTAAGTTCATCAAGCATATCATCAAGGCGTGGGATGGGATACCTATAATGAACGGTGATAGCATTGATAGGTCTACAATCGGAGCACATGCGAAAGCTACCGTCTTGTTTTGGCACAAGAATGACTGGGACGGCACAAGGGCTCAAACTTTCACGCACATGTCCATGGTCTATGAGATGCTTTACTTGCCTTTGTATTTCTTTGGTTTCTTCGGGGTTGATGCGGTAGGAAGCTTTGTTCAGAAGCGGTGCTCCGGGGATGAGGTCGATGCGGTGCTCAATGCCTCGTAGTGGAGGTAGTCCCGGAGGTAGCTCGTCGGGGAAAACATGGTGAAATTCCTGCAAAAGAGAAGACAACACTAGAGGAAGAGTGTGAGAGGTGTTAGCTTGTGGTGCATTGTCCTTGCACAAAAGGACGTAGTGTAGGACACTAGATGGGTTCTCACACACTCCTCTTATGTCACTTTTGGTGGCAAATAGGATTAAGTTCTTTTTGTCGCACATCGTGGAGGTGCTCAATTTGGGCTTGTGGCGCTGACTCTCTTTTTGGTGGCTCGCTCTCTCACTATTATCTCCATGATGGGTGGCTTGCTTGTCGGCAATCACTTGGCTTGGAGACATGGGATGAAGTATGTACTCCTTGCCCTTCATCATGAAGATGTAGTGGTTCATTCGACCGTTGTGGATGACTCCTCTATCAAATTGCCATGGGCGTCCAAGGAGGAGGTGTCAAACGGTCATTGGAACGACGTCGCACTCCAAAGTGTCTTCGTAGGCGCCAATTTTGAAGGAGACTTGTACTCGATGCTTGACTTGGATAGTGCCGGAGTCGCTAAGCCATTGCACTTTGTATGGATATGGGTGCTTCGTCTTGGGCAATTGGAGCTTGGATCAAAGTTCTTCACTTGCGAGGTTATGACAACTCCCTCCATCGATGATGACCTTGACGGATCGTCCATTGATGCCGGCTTTGGTGTCGAATATGTGGCATATTTGGTCTTCGTCTTGGTGATGTTGGAGATTCAAGGCCTTGGAGACAACAAGAGCGGGACTTGAATCTTCATCGCAAAAGACTTGTTCCTCTTCGTCGTTCACTTGCCAGTGCATGGCGACTTGCTCAAGAGCGTCCATTTCTCCTTCACTCATCGAGTCGTAGATGTCGTCGTCGTTGAGTATCATGGTACGGTTGTTGGTGCATTCATAGGACTTGTGGCCTCGGCCTCCGCATGTGAAGCATTTGAAGGAACTCGTCTTGACGGTCTCATCAGTTGGAGTGGATGATGATGAAGCTCTCGGCTTGAAGTTGCTTGTAGTAGTAGGATGACTTGGAGTTGACGAAGCTTTCTTGGAACTCGACTTGTCGACGTTGCTTGTAGAAGGCTTGGTAGACGGAGTTGGAGTCGTTGAAGCTTGGGTGTTGGAGAAACCGTATGACTTGGATGAGAACTTGGATACTTGTAATCGTCTTGCACTTGACGTTCCTCTTTGGTCGCTTGATGCACTAGCTCGATGAGGTTCGAGTATGGTTGGAAGTCGACGATCTTCTTGATAGGATGGTTGAGTCCATTCAAGAAAAGTGCCATTGTTTGCTCATCATCTTCCATGTCATGGAAATCTCCATCTCCTTGTAGTACTCTTCAACGCTCTTGGTTCCTTGCTTGAGTAGTTGGAGTTTCTTGAAGAGGTCGCGGTTGTAGTAGGTAGGCACAAAGCGTGCTCTCATGACATCCTTCATTTGCGCCCAAGTAGTGATGGGTGGTTCACCTCTTGCCTCTCGGCGCTCGATAACTTGTTCCCACCAAATGAGGACATAGTCTTGGAACTCAAGGGATGCCATCGCGATCTTCTTCTCTTCGTCGTAGTTGTGCAAGCGGAAGCTTTTGTCGACCTTCAATGCCCATGAAAGGTATTCTTCAGGATCGTTGCTTCTGTTGAACTTAGGCCTGGTGAACTTGAGCTTTTCGTAGTGTTGCTCTTCATTGTGTTGGGGTCGGGGATGATGACACCCATGTTGTTGATGATTGTCAAGCTCGTGTTGCTCTTGGTGAGGAGGGTTGTCAACCTCATGTTGGTCTTGTCGTGGAGGATTTCCATTGTCGTCATGCTCCTGATGAACTTGATGTTCTTGGCGAGCTTGTGGAGGAGCTTGTCGAGCTCGAGGAGGAACTTGAGGAACTTGATGATGCACGCGAGCTTGAAATCTTCGTTCTTGAATTTCTTCGCGAAGTGCTTCTTCATGTTCACGAGCTTGTTGGCCTCGGTTGGCTACAGCTCGACTTGAATCTTGGAGGGCTTGTTGCGCCACAAGTGCTTGAGCGTCACGGAGTTGTTGTTCTTGGCGTTGTGCCTCGGCATCTTGTGCATTTTGGTGTAGACGCGCTCGCTCTTCCTCTTCTTGTTGGCATTGTCTTTGCCATTCTCGTGCTAGCGCAAAAGCCTCTTGGGTTTGACATTGTCGGCGCTCTTGAGAGTCGGTGCCGCGTAGAGGATTGAGGCTTGCTTGACGATCGTTGCGCGTGGCACGGCGTAGAGTGTTCAACGTTGGTGTACTTGAGCCGGAGAGGGTGAAATCGGAGTGTCAACTTGAGCGAGTCCTTCTTGACAAAGACAAAGTGGAAGAAGAGTGGTTGAGCAACAAAGCACGAATTTCGTCCATCCTTGCGTCATTCTCTTGCTTGTGATCATCGAGCTTGTGGTCAAAGTAGTCCCTTGTACGTTGCTCGGACAATCGCAAGTCGGCGGCGAGGTTGTCGATGCGTTCACTCATTGCTTGTTGCTCTTGATGCAAAGCATGTTGTGCACCAAAGAGGTGACTCTTGGTGACGTAGGAGTTCATGTCGTCGTCGTGCTCAATGAAGAGTGGGTTGGTAGAAGTACTTGGCCTATCCATAATTCCAAGATACACAATGTGAGTGGTAGAAAGAGAAGAACGGATACCAGATGTACCTTGACCAAAGTTGAAAGTGGATCAATGATCACTCCAATGTGGACAAGGAAATAGCACAATTGGTACCAATTCTTGTCGGGTTCTCACACCTACACAAGTAAAAGCTTATGGTGGAGCTTGGTTAGGATGGTGGCACAAAATTTGATGCAATTGTAAGTGATCTTCAATAATGTTGGAAAATATTCGCAAGATGCAATGTAATAAGTAGACCAAGCAATACAATGTACACGGAAACACACACGCAAAGAGATAAGTGGGGTTGGGAAACCAAGGATGAGCCAAAATGTGGAAACCACAAAAATGCTCTTGTTGCACAACACTAGAGAGACGCTAGCACGATTGCACAATAGGCGGATACAAGACTTGTGCACAACCTACTAAGCAAAAATGCAACGACTTCTATCCCAGGTATGCTCTATGCAAGGTGTTTCTATGATATGATCCAATATCACTACTAGGGAAAAGCCTACCAGCAGCGAGGGTTTTGGGCCTCTCAGTAGCCCGGGCACCGGTGCTACTAATAAAGCGCTACAGCTAACGTATAGCAGTAGCGCCATTTGTCCCACGCTACTGCTATACATGAATAGCTGTAGCGCTCTTTGGGAAAGGGCGCTACTGATATTATCTGCAGCGTTGTTTGCTGGGACGCGCTACTGACAATGCGGCGCTACTGCTAAATTTCCCCCCTCGCTACTACTAGTTTATTTATTAGTTTTTTTCCTGCATATTTGTTTTGTATTTGAATAGGCTTTATACAATAATCTTTGGCATATCATACACATACAAATGTAATCATAGCATATACATACAATTAGTCTCATCAAATCATGTCATCATCATAATCATCATCCAACACAAAGTGGTATCTCGTCATCATCTCGAAAATAGCGATACAAGTCTCGAATGATATGCAAATACATCGTCATCCATCTAAACAATGATATACGCGAGAAGATCTATCACTTTGAGAACATGAGTTCGTATCCCTCTTTCGCATTAGCGTGAACCTCTAGACTAACTACTGCCTGTCGCTGGGAAACCGGAAGGGCCTGACACTCCGGCCACTTGTCGTATATATACTCCTGGCATAGCACTTCTTCCCCATCTATGATCTATGCACCTGCATCATCACATGAGTCGATGATATACAGCATATATAGTTGAGCAACAGAAAGAGACAGACTTGGCAAAAATAAAAACAACATATCATAAGCATAAATAACAAAGTTCATCGTACCCCAAAATGCCCTAACTAGAGTGATTTTCGCTAGTCGAGGAGGAGGACGGTTTAATTACATCACAAATAAAGTTTCACCGTGCATAACGCAAAGTTTTGTCATACATAAAGTATGGACTAAACGGACACATTTTCATATATCGACAATCACTCCAACATGTCGTTCCATCCATCCAAGTCAGGGAGATAGTCCCCGAGCCTAGTGAAAGGCTTAAGGTCGAGACGCTGAGAGGCTATCCATGTTCGGACGTCTTCCCGCGACATTTGTCCTTCTCCGTAGAACATCCCTGTTTTTCCGACGACCTCCTTCATGATGATTTGGGCAAGTTTGCGCTGGATGTTATAGAACTCAGCTCAAAGTCGATGATCCTCGATATCTCCTATGTCCTTTGCCCATTGCATAATATGGGCATCGCCGGAAGAAGGTGCCATGCGAAGGTTCTAGTGATCCCGTCTGTACTCCAGCATGTGGTGTAGGACATAGAATCCATCATTAAGAGAATCGTCTAGTTGCTGGATGCAGCAGAAGTTGGTCTTATGGCCGAAGGCGACCCTGCCGCCCCTCATCTTCTTGTCCCTGACCTCTCCACCCAGTGATTGGTAGTGATACATAGCACTGTCGAGAACATCCTTGATGTGGGTGTAATCCTTTTTGTGAATGTTCTTCGACGTGTCCAAGTAAAGAGCGTGGGAGAATCGGGGGTAGAGGATGATGAGGACGGCGCGCCCGCCGCTGCGCAAAATAAGTCCTCTAATTAATTAGCCTCCACCGTGCAAATGAATGATTGAAATCGAAAGAAGGATAGCAGCGCGGATGACTTACACAGGATGATAATGCATGAGAATCGCCCCCTTGTCCTTATTGGTGAGCATGAAACTGACGATGTAATCCCTCGTGTATTCATGGTGATTTGCGCAGACTCCCAAGAAGCCCTCGTGCATGTAGTACGGGTCAGCGACACAGATATGAGATATCTGCTCAACCCCAATGATGTAGTTCATGTGCAAGGCATAAAGGCGGACAAACGTAAAATCCAGCTTCTTCACGTGAAACATGTCGAATATGTAATCGAATCAGAGGAAGAACTTATCCGCGGGGAAGCTGTCGACGTACGACATTTTTCGCGGAACGTTAACCATGTAGAGTGGGTATCCAGGATCTTTCGAGGCGATGAGATCTTTCTCTACCCGCAGCACATCGTCATGATGTCTCTTTAGATCGCCGAATCTGGCCCGTAGTGCTATTGCAGGTAGGATTGGTTGACCGGGGATATGCCATTTATCCGCACCGGGGATATCTATACGGTCCTAAAGCCGAGGCTGCTGAGGCGGCTGGATCATAGAAACAGCTTTTTTGCCTTTCCTCGCTCTCTTCCTAAACTTCTTTACTACCGGAAGGTCGTCCATAATATGTTGAGACGGCAATTCAGGCACCGACTCATGACGCTCAAATCCTGAGGAGGTGCCAGTATAGACATACTGTTCAGCAGCGCCATCGTCGTCCTCATCCTCATCCATGGCGACGTCATCAGCGACTAATGGAGCCTCCTCCTTACCCCGTCCGCTATCACCCAACCCGACACCCGACGATAATTGGGTAGGTGGGGTGTTGATGTTCATACCTTGCTGAGGCTGCGTGCTCATGGGTGTGCTCCCGGCCGCCTCCAGACGAAGCAGACTCTTTGGCCACAATAGGACCCACCCAGCATTGCAACAATCACCAAGCCGCCGCGGTGTCTCGTCGTCATCCCCCAGTAGTACTGGAGGAGGCAAATTCTCATGGCCGGGTTTGACACTGGCCACGGAAACCTTGAAGACGTTCGAGGGGATCGGCCGGCTGTGGAACAATGGTTCCTTCGGCTCCATTATCGTCGCCTTCCCCACGTCCACCTTCTGGTTGCTGATGGTGTACAATATGGTGCACGGGGTTTCGTCGGTCTGCAAGGAAAAGTCTGCGATGTGAGACATCCGAAAGGCAATGAAAACGGGAGATTATACATTTATATTGAAGGGGGCCGGTGTGACAGATACCGTGAGGGCGTCGAGCTCAGCCAAAGACGAAGCACCGCCTAGCACGTCCGGTGCAGGAGCCGGTGCTAGAGCAGGTGCACCTGCAAGTGCTGGTGCAACACTAGTCGAGCTGCTCCCCGCCAAGAAGTCAGCAAGGGGAAAGTCCGCTGCATCTTTTTTTGGATTTTGCCTGGTCCAATTGAAAACGGCCGGAACCAAGGTAGTAGAAATATCTAAAGCCACCTGTTTTGCGGCAGCTACCGCTATTGCGACTGTCTCAGTTGATTTCTTCTCAACCGCAATCTCAACCCTCTTGTCGATGTTTTCTTCATTTAACCTCTGTCTTTCCTTTCTCTCCTCCGTGGTCTCACGGTAGTACTTCTTCCACGTGGCGCCATCTCCGACACCGTGCACGTGTCCATACGACGGTCGAGTATCCACCGGTTGTTGTTTCAATATGTTCAACGCCCGGTTGAATGGAGTGTCCCACTTGGGCCTCGCCAATGCCTCACACGGCGAGTCGCTTTCGGCCGCAATCCTGTGCTGCTCTCTCTACAAAAGGCACAACGATCGTTTACAAATATGACTAACGTGTGCAATCGAATTGATCAGAAACTAAAATTACCAGCAGTCTCATGAACTCCGTAATGACCGGTGTTGTCTCGTAAACCTTTTTCACTGGGTCCCAACGGTGCCGGGCCCTGAGGATGTCACGCTCCTGCGGGACGGTGAACTCCGCCAAGGGGTCTGGGATGCCCAGACTCGCGGCTTCCGCGTCCTCCTTGGCCCATTTGGACCTCTTTCCGCCATAACCACGGCTTCCGAGGTGGTGGCTCCCAATGTTCCTCTCTTGAAGCCCCTTCATGTACTTAGACTTTTTTTGGCATCTTCAGCCTCGCAAGCCTCCTTGAATATTTGAAACTGCTCTTCCGTGATTGTCGGATTATCCTTTACAATCTCGGAGTAGGGTTCCTTCTTGTCGATGATCCTTGCTTTCACTCGATTTTTCCAAGCGACCAACGTGTCGCTAAACTTGGTCATGGCGTCTTTGTTTATCTTCTTCATTGCCGAGTCCTCATCTGGATCTTTATAATCCTTCTCATTCCGGCCCGGGAACAAGAATATCTGGTGAAACTTCTTTAGGAGGGAGCTCCTCATATTTTCTATCTTCTGTAGTTTCTCATCATTGATGGTGGTGGTTGTCTGTACGATGCAGCCTATTTGATTGCCGTAGCATCGACGCGCTTCCTCGGGCGCCGTTGGCTCAAAATTGCCGTCGTCCACCTCCGTGATCACCACTCTAGTAGTCCTGAGTTTGTTAGGAACCCGTTGCCTCTTTGCTTTCGGTTCTACACCGGCTCCGCTCCCCGAGGCAGCGCCGGTCTCAGTCTCAGCGCCGGTCTCGATGCCGGTCTGAGTCTGAGCGCCGGTCTCAGTCTCAGCACCGGTCTGCATATCGGTCTCAGTCCCCGATGCCATCGGTGGGCCCAGCAATAACATCGGTTGATCATCAGTCCCTGATAGGCGTCGTCGCAATCACCAGAACCCTGTCCTTCATCGTTGCTAGCCATGTTTCCTATGATTAAATCTAGTCAATTAATTCAAGACCTAATAAAATGAATGATGACATAAAAAAGGCATATTGTTTTGCAGGAATGTTGACTCCTTCCTGGTGCGGCAAATCACGGGAACTCGATATGTCCTAGTTTGTAGCACAAGTCATGCCGAAATTCTCGGAAAATTTTGGCATGAGCTTTGCTAAAAAACTGGACAAATCGAGAACCTGAAATTTGCCGGAAAAGAAATGAATCAACATTCCGGCAAAACATAGGCCACTAAGCATCATTCCCTGCAAACAGTGTCCAAATATACACGAGCAACCACATGTGCAAACAGTGTAGAAGAAAATTCATTTAACTACTAATAGAACAAAATTCAGTTAACTTTAGTGCTCTATAATGATGAAAGGAAAAAAATCAGTTAACTACTAATTTCATTCATTTAGGTTATTCATTTAACATCACCTAATTAACCTACTATACCAATACTACTAGCAGCACTACTAACCTAATTAACCTAGCAAAACTCTAGTGCCCTAACTGAAAAACATCTAATTAACATCTATTTTTTCCCTAAAATACAGAGAGAGATGAGTGAGGGGGGGGTGGGGGGCTTACAGAGAGGGGAGAGACGGTGGCGGGGAGGTGCTCGGTGACGGAGGCAGGGGCGGAGAGGGCGGGCTCGGGAACGGGCAAGGGCGGTCCTGGGCGGGCTCAGGCGGCGGTGAGGTGGAGGGCGCCGACGGTGACGTGGAGGGCAGCCTTGGGCGACGGCTGTGAGGCTGAGGGTGGCCTCGGGCGGCGGTGGTGAGGCTGAGGGCGGCCTCGGGCGGCGGCGGTAAGGCTGAGGGCGGCCTCGGGCGGCGGCGGTGAGGAGATGGCGGCGAGGGCGAGGGACGATTTGGGGAAGAATTGGTGCCCGGGGGCGGGGTGGGGGGAAACCGCTGTTTAAGTGAAACGTAACGGTAGCACATTTCCGGAAACGCGCTATAGCTAAGTTAGCTATAGCGCGTTTACTGAAACCCGCTACTGCTATTCCTTTCTCCTTTTTTCCCTTTTTTTCTTTTATTTTTCTTTACATTTTATTTGTTCCCTTTCTCCTTTTTCTATTTCTTTCATTTTCATTTACTTTTCTACTTGTTTTTCACTTTATTTTATTTCCGTTAGCAGCAGCGCTTTAAACGTAAGCGCGCTGCAGCTAAGGAGATTAGCAGTAGCGCTGGGCCATTATACGCGCTACTGCTAGGTTGGGCTAGCCATGTGCGCCTAGTTCAAACGTAGCAGCAGCGCTTTTCGCTAGTACGCACTACTGCTAGCAGTAGCGCGGTTTATTTACGCGCGCTGCTACTACTTGATTTTGTACAGTGCTACTGGTAAAATTCTGTGTATAGGCTTTTGCCTAGTAGTGGATGATAGAGTATGACAATCTTAATGTTGTATGATGCTATGGTGCTTGCTTAAAAGCTTTTTGCTTGTCTTTCTTTTTTGCTTAAAAGCTTGTTTGGCTCTTTGATGTTTGAGCTCTTTTCTCATGCAATGCTTGACGAACCAAGATAGCAATTGTGTATGTGATGACAACTTTGTGACACAAGAGATGATACCAATATATGCAACAATGATGTATGTATGCTATGGGAAGTATGATCACTAATGTGCACAAGTCTCGTTGCCGGCAATACTCAATGGCTAGTCTCGAAGGGTAAGCAACGCAAAGGAGTAAGGCTATGATGGCTATCAATGTAATGGCAAGAGTGATATGTCCAATACTAAGGCGAGGTTACCGTTCTTGCTTACGGTATGGTGTCAAAATGGTGGATCGAATACCAAGATGTAGTCGGTGGTCATTGTTGATGACGCGTCCATGGCGAAGATGAGAGGCAGTGATGTTGATGTCAAACCGTACCAAGATAGCCGAAACACAAAAGGATACGGAACCGCAACTCAAATTCTCAAAGCTCGAAGTGGCAACACGTGTCGGAGTATGAAACGGATAAGCAAAGGTGGTGGTATGCGGAAGTGGTGATGGTGTATAGGTGGTAAGAGTGCGTATGCGGGAATGTGGGGCGGTGGTGGTGCAAAACTGGAAAAAATCAGTTTCGTCAGGGTTCGTCGGACGTCCGGGCTGGGCCGGTCGTCCGGTCGTCGAACGTCCGGTAGGGGTCGGACGTCCGGTGCCTAGGCGAACTTTGGGCACAGGATGAACAGCTAGGGTTCGTGGTGGAGATGTGGAAATTTGTCTTATCCAGAGGATTTTGTGGATGGAAAGGGTGGAGACAAGGGGGAAAAGCTAGATCCACTCAAAACAAAACAAATCCACAGATCAAATCCAACAAAATTTCAACACAACAACAAATCATAAAAAAAAATTGGGGCTATTTTTGTGGGGGATTTTCAAATTTGGGACAAAAACAACAAAAACTAGGCTAGCAACACAACGGGGAGGCTCCGAAATCGTGATCAACGAGGCTCTTGATACCAAGATGATGTAGGCTAGAACCCTAATCAGCCGATCTTTCAGGAAAGGAGCGCATCCCGTGATGAACACGAAGAACACGAGGAGGGAAATGAGGGTAAACACGGGGAAAACACAAGAGAGACACACTCAAACCAATAAGAATGATCACACAAGTGCTAGATCCTCAAAACACGATAGGAGATACAAGATCCAAAGTCAACAATGGACGATACACGGTAGCCGGTTCTTCTCCAAAGGAGGTCTTGAGTTCTTCCCTAAAAGGGGTCTTGAATCCGCTTGGGGGATCTTCTCCGGTGGAGGCTCGAATCTCTGAGGAGAAGGTAACCAAGTGGATGAGAAAAGCTCTCACACAACATATGAGCTAATCCTTTGCTAACCCTAGCTAGAAGGAATAGGAGGTATATATATAGTCTTAGTGTAAAAGAGGGAGGGAAGGGGTACATGGGTTGCGGCCCAACACGAAACAGCATACAGGCGTCGGACGTCCGGGAGTCACCGGTCGTCCAGAGGCTCGCCAGGGTCCGGATGTCCGGTGCCTGTCGGACGTCCGTATATTTGGCTCGGGTGGTCTTCGGTCGGACGTCCGGGCATCGGTGCTCGGGTGCGGTGGCGTCGGTCGTCCAGAGAGTGCCGGACGTCCGGAGCCTGGAGATCGTTGGACGTCTGGTCCTGGCCGGTCGTCTGGAGCCTGTAGCTTCTTATTCATCACTTCTTCTTCTTCATATTCATGTCTATCTTCCTCTTCTTCTTCTCCTTACTCCTTAGCTTCTCCATGATACCTGAGTATGCACAAAGTGTCCATATGAGGTAGTAGCCATGTCTCATGTGCATCAAACTGGAAATGTGAGAGATGAGATGTCACCTCGGTTTCAAGAGATCTTGCACGTGCTCGTGTCATGGGTCTGCTAGGCACTTGGTGAGACGATGGTAGATCCATGGGGATGACCTTGGGATGCTCCGCATCACAAGTACTATCTCTACTTGGTGCAAGAAGTTGGCTAGCATGATGGGGAAAGGCAAGCTCAACATGTTGGATGATCCATGATAATATAGTTTATTTCAGATGTAAGAAAACATAATCCATTACGTTGTCTTCCTTGTCCAACATCAACCTTTTAGCATGTCATATTTTAATGAGTGCTCACAATCATAAAAGATGTCCAAGATAGTATATTTATATGTGAAAACATCTCTTTCTTTATTACTTCCTATTAATTGCAATGATAACCAAAACTATGTTTTTCAACTATCAACAACTTTTATTCATCATACTCTTTATATGTGAAGTCATTACTCTCCATATTATCCATATGATCTCTTTATTTCCTTTTATTCTTTCTCTTCTCTTTTATTTTTATTCCCTCCAGATCATGGCAAGATAATCAGGCCCTTGATTCATAACTAATCTTTATTATATATAACTCACGGGCTCGATTACATAGAAGGATCATAAAGCAAAACTCAAAACTAGATCATACTAAAACTTTATTTTACTAGATCAAGATATAACCAAAAGCATCGAACTATGAAGAATGGTAAAGATAAAAGTGTGATGGTGATACGATACCGGGGCACTCCCCCAAGCTTGGCAGTTGCCAAGGGGAGTGCCCATACCAGATACTCAGTTCTTCTTTGCTGGTGAATAAGATGGTGGTGATGATGGATAGTCGCACATCGAGCATAGGAGATCCTCCAATTTGCGGATAATGCCCTTGAGTGCGATGATATGCTCCTTCAACAAAAAAAATCACGTGTGAGATACTTGTTTTGAATGCGAGCTAACTCAATCATCTTGAAAGCTTCAATCTCCGTTGGGGTAAGAAGATTGTGATGAGGTTGAAGGATGTCTTCGTCTTCTACTACCGGAACTTGATCCTCCATGACCTTCTTGATCCCATCATCCTTGTTGATCTCTCCGGGTTCTTCTCTCTTCAGCTCTATCTTCATTAGCCAAGCATCGTTGCCCTCATTGTTGAAGGAGGAGGACGACATGATGCCTGGCCTTGACAAATCTGGCAGAGAACAACTCGAAACAAAAACAGAGGATAATTGTGTGGTACGGTGGTCAAAGCCTTCAGGAGATTATATAATGAATTTTTACCGACCAAAAGAAGTATCATGCAAGAAAACGGAGTCCTGAGAGCACACGAGGTACCCACGAGGCAGGGGGCGCGCCCTCCACCCTCATGGAAGCCTCGTGTCCTTCCTGGACTGCTTCTTACTTTCCTATTTTCTTAAATATTCCAAAACGGAGAAAAATTGCTATTAGAACTATTTTGGAGTCAGTTTACTTACCGTACCACATACCTCTTCCTTATCGGAGTCTGAAACATTCTGGAAAGTGTCCCTTATGTATTCCTTTGGGGTTACGGTTTCAATAACATTAGTTTCAACTTTTATGGGATTACCTGAGATATAATGTTTGATTCTTTGACCGTTCACCACCCTCGGATTTGTGCCTTCGAAGTTGTTGATTTTTATGGCACCGGAACGATAGACCTCCTCGATGACGTAAGGACCTTCCCGTTTAGAGAGGAGTTTTCCAGCAAAAAATCTTAAACGAGAGTTGTATAACAATACATAATCACCTACATTAAACTCACGTTTTTGTATCCTTTTGTCATGCCATGTTTTAACTTTTTCTTTAAACAGTTTGGCATTCTCATGGGTCTGGGTTCTCCATCCATCAAGTGAGCTAATGTCAAATAGTCTCTTCTCACCGGTAAGTTTGAAGTCATAGTTGAGCTCTTTAATGGCCCAATATGCCTTATGTTCTAGTTAGAGAGGTAAGTGACAAGCTTTTCCATAAACCATTTTATATGGAGACATACACATAGGATTTTTATACGCAATTCTATATGCCCATAATGCATCATCAAGTTTCTTTGACCAATTCTTTCTAGATCTATTAACAGTCTTTTGCAAAATTAATTTAAGCTCTCTATTACTCAATTCTACTTGACCACGAGACTGCGGGTGATACGGAGATGCAATTCTATGATTAACATCATATTTAGCAAGCATCTTACGAAAAGCACCATGAATACAATGTGAACCACCATCAGTCATTAGGTATCTAGGGACTCCAAACCTCGAAAAAATAACTTCTTTAAGCATCTTAATAGAGGTGTTATAATCAGCACTGCTAGTTGGAATAACTTCTACCCACTTAGTAACGTAATCAACAGCAACTAAAATATGTGTATACCCATTAGAGGAAGGAAACGGTCCCATATAATCAAAGCCCCAAACATCAAATGGTTCAATAATAAGTGAACAATTCATAGGCATTTCTTCACGTCTACTAATATTACCAATTCTTTGGCATTCATCACAAGACAAGACAAACTTACGGGCATCCTTGCAGACAGTAGGCCAATAAAAACCAGATTGTAATACCTTATGTGCAGTTCTATCTCCAGCATGGTGTCCTCCATAAGCCTCGGAGTGACACTTGCATAGGATCTGTTCCTGTTTATGCTCAGATACACAACGTCTAATAACACCATCTACTCCTTCTTTATAAAGGTGTGGGTCATCCCAGAATTAATGTCTTAAATCATAGAAAAACCTTTTCTTTTGCTAGTATGTGAAACTAGGTGGTATAAATTTAGCAACAATGTAATTAGCATAATCAGCATACCATGGAGCAGTACGAGAAGCATTTATGACAGCTAGTTGTTCATCAGGGAGGCTATCATCAATAGGTAGTGGGTCATCAAGAACATTCTCTAACCTAGACAAGTTGTCTGCAACGTGGTTCTCAGCTCCCTTTCTATCAATAATATGCAAATCAAATTCTTGTAGCAGGAGAACCCATCTAATAAGTCTAGGTTTAGCATCTTTCTTTTCCATAAGATATTTAATAGCAGCATGACCAGTGTGAACAGTTACTTTAGAATCAACAATATAAGATCTGAACTTATCACAAGCAAATTCAACTGCTAAAAATTCTTTTTCAGTAGTAGCATAATTTATTTGGGCACTGTCTAGAGTTTTACTAGCACATTGGATAACATTTAATTTCTTATCAACTCTTTGTCCTAGAATAGCCCCTACAGCATAATCCTAGCATCACACATAATTTCAAAGGGCAAATTCCAATCGGGAGGCTGAACACTGGGTGCAGAAATCAAGGCTTTCTTAAGTATTTCAAATGCTTCTACACAATCATCATCAAAGACAAAAGGAACATCTTTTTGTAAGAGATTAGTCAGAGGCCTGGAAATTTTTTAGAAGTCTTTAATGAACCTCCTATAAAACTGACATGACCAAGGAAACTTCTTATACCTTTAATGTCCTTAGGACACGACATCTTTTCAATAGCATCAACTTTAGCTTTGTCAACTTCAATACCTCTTTCAGAAATTTTATGCCCCAAGACAATACCTTCATTAACCATAAAGTGGCACTTCTCCCAATTCAAGACAAGATTAGTTTCTTCACATCTCTGCAAAAGTCGATCAAGGTTGCTTAAGCAATCATCAAAAGAAGTTCCATATACGGAGAAATCATCCATGAAAACCTCAACAATCTTTTCACAAAAGTCAGAGAATATAGAAGTCATACATCTTTGAAAGGTAGCAGGTGCATTGCATAAACCAAAAGGCATACATCTATAAGCAAAGGTACCGAAAGGGCAAGTAAAAGTTGTCTTTTCTTGATCCTCTTTTGACATAGGAAATTGAGAAAAACCGGAATAACCATCTAGAAAGCAAAAATGTGTATGTTTTGGATAATCTTTCTAACATTTGATCAATAAAAGGTAAAGGGTAATGATCCTTTTTAGTAGCTTTATTTAATTTGTGGAAATCAATTACCATTCTATAACCTGTAACAATTAATTTGTGGGATCAATTCATCTTTATCATTAGGAACAACAGTAATACCTCCCTTCTTAGGGACACAATGGACAAGACTTACCCACTGACTATTAGCAACGGGATAAATTATACCTGCCTCCTGAAGCTTTAGTATTTCTTTTCTTACCACTTCTTTCATCTTAGGATTTAACCATCGTTGGTGATCAACAACCGGTTTCTCGTCTTTCTCCAATTTTATTTTTTGCTGGCATAGAGTGAGACTAATGCCCTTAAGATCATCAAGAGTATATCCAATAGCAGCACAGTGCTTCTTTAGAGTTTTCAATAATTTCTTTTCTTCATGATCTGAAAGGTTAGCACTAATAATAACAAGATATATCTTCTTTTCATCAAGATAAGCATATTTGAGAGTATAAGGTAATGGTTTAAGCTCAAACACGGGATCACCCTTGGGTGGAGGAGGATCCCCTAGGATTTCAAAAGGCAAGTTGTGTTTCAAAATAGGTCCCTATTTAAAGAATACATCATCCATTTCCCTTCTTTCATTCATAAACATATCATTTTCATGGTCGAGCAAATATTGTTCTAAAGGATCATTAGGAGGCACGGCAATAGAAGCAAGACCAATAATTTCATCTTTACTAGGCAATTTATCATGGGGTTGTCTATGAAATTTAGCAAAATTAAACTCATGGGACATATCCCCCAAGCCAATAGTAACAACATCCTTTTTGCAATCTATCCTAGCATTAACAGTATTCAAGAAGGGTCTACCAAATATAACGGGACAAAAGTTATCTTGGGGAACAAAGAACAAGAAAATCAGCAGGATATTTAACTTTCCCACACAAGACTTCAACATCTCTAACAATCCCAACTGGTGAAATAGTGTCTCTATTGGCAAGCTTAATTGTAACATCAATTTCCTCTATCTCAGCGGGTGCAATATCATGCATAATTTATTTGTATAAGGAATGAGGTATTACACTTGCACTAGCACCCATATCACATAAGCCATGATAGAAATGATCTGCTATTTTAACAGAAATAACAGACATGCCTACAACAGGTCTATGTTTATTTTTAGTGTCAGGTCTAGCAATTCTAGTAGCTTCATCATAGAAGTAAATAACATGCACATCGATATTATCGGCCAAGAGATCTTTAACCATAGCTATACTAGGTTCAATTTTAATTTGCTCGGGGGGTGTAGGTGTTCTAGTATTACTCTTACGAACCATAGTTGAAGCTTTAGCATGATCCTTTATTCTAACAGGGAAAGGTGGTTTCTCAATATAAGCAGTAGGAACAACAGGAACAACATTATAAGTGATAGTCTTTTCTTCAACTTTAATAGGTGCAACTACTTTTACTTCAATGGGAGGATTATATATAAAACACTTCTCCTTAGGGAGATCAACATTAGTAGCAAAGGATTCACAGAAAGAAGCTACTATCTCAGAGTCAAGTCCATATTTAGTATTAAATTCACGGAGAACATCGGTGTCCATAAAAGATTTAACACAATCAAACTTAGGTGTTATACCTGACTCCTTACCTTCGTCGAGATCCCAATCTTCAGAGTTGAATTTAATTCTTTCCAATAAATCCCATTTGAATTCAATAGTCTTCATCATAAAAGATCCAGTACACGAAGTATCGAGCATGGAGCGATTGTTGAGACAAAGCCGAGCATAAAACTTTTGAATAATAGTTTATCTTGAGAGCTCATGATTGGGGCATGAATATAAAATTGACTTAAGCCACCCCCAAGCTTGAGCGATACTTTCTCCTTCGCGAGGCCAACAATTATATATATAATTACGATCACGATGAACCAGATGCATAGGATAAGACTTCTCATGAAATTCCAATTTCAATCGGCTGTAGTTCCATGATCCCATATCATCACATAGCCTAAACCATGTCAATGCCTTTCCCTTCAAAGATAAAGGGAAGACCTTCTTCTTGATAACATCCTCAGGCATACCTGCAAGCTTAAATAATCCACAAACTTCATCCACATAGATTAGGTGCAAATCGGGATGTAATGTTCCACCACCTGTGAAAGGATTAGCTAGCAGTTTCTCTATCATACCTGAAGGGATTTCAAAGTAAACATTTTCATTAGGTTCAGTAGGTTGAGGAGCAACACTTTGCTCTACTGGTCGGTGTGAAGATACCCTGAACAAGCCCCTCAAAGGATTATGTTCCATAGTAACAAGAGACAGTAAATTTCAGCACACTATATAAATTTTTCCTTACCAAGTTCCACCTACCAAAGGCACTTCACTCCCCGGCAACGGCGCCAGAAAAGAGTCTTGATGGTCCACATTTTAGGGGATCTATCGTAGTCCTTTCGATAAGTAAGAGTGTCGAACCCAACGAGGAGTAGAAGGAAATGATAAGCAGTTTTCAGTAAGGTATTCTCTACAAGCACTAAATTATCGGTAACAGATAGTTTTGTGATAAGGTAATTTGTAACGGGTAACAATTAATAAAAGTAAATAAGGTGCAGCAAGATGGCCCAATCCTTTTTGTAGCAAAGGACAAGCCTGGACAAACTCTTATATAAAGGAAAGTGTTCCTGAGGACACATGGGAATTATCGTCAAGCTAGTTTTCATCACGTTCATATGATTCTCTTTCGGTACTTTGATAATTTGATATGTTGGTGGACTGGTGCTTGGGTACTGCCCTTCCTTGGACAAGCATCCCACTTATGATTGACCCCTCTTGCAAGGATCCGCAACTACAAAAGAAGTATTAAGGTAAACCTAACCATGGCATGACACCTATGGATCCAAATCAACCCCTTACCAAGCAACTCATAAACTAGGGTTTAAGCTTCTGTCACTCTAGCAACCCATCATCTATTTATTACTTCCCAATGCCTTCCCCTAGGCCCAAACAATGGTGAAGTGTCATGTAGTCGACGTTCACATGACACCACTAGAGGAGAGACAACATACATCTCATCAAAATATCGAACGAATACCAATTCACATGACTACTTATAGCAAGACTTCTCCCATGTCCTCAGGAACAAACATAACTACCCACAAATCATATTCATGTTCATAATCAGAGGGGTATTAATATGCATAAAGGATCTAAACATATGATCTTCCACCTAATAAACCAACTAGCATCAACAACAAGGAGGAATCAACACTACTAGTAACAACATGTACCAATCTGAGGTTTTGAGACAAAGATTGGATACAAGAGATGAACTAGGGTTTGAGATGAGATGGTGCTGGTGAAGATGTTGATGGAGATTGACCCCCTCCCAATGAGAGGATCGATGGTGATGACGATGGTGATGATTTCCCCCTCCTAGAGGGATGTTTCTCCGACAGAACAGCTCTGCCGGAGCCCTAGATTGGTTCCGCCAAGGTTCCGCCTCGTGGTGGCGGAGTTTTCTCCCGTGATCTTGCTTATGATTTTTTCTCGGACGAAATACTTCATATAGTAGAAGATGGGCACCGGAGGCCTTCCAGGGGGCTCACGAGACAGGGGGCGCCCAGGGGGTATGGCGCGCCCCCCACCCTCATGGCCAGGGTGTGGCCCCCCTCTGGTTAATTCTTTCGCCAATATTTTTTATATATTCCAAAACGTGCTCCCGTGAAGTTTCAGGACTTTTGGAGCTGTGCAGAATAGGTCTCTAATATTTTCTCCTTTTCCAGCCCAGAATTCCAGCTGCTGGCATTCTCCCTCTTAATGTAAACCTTGTAAAATAAGAGAGAATAGGCATAAGTATTGTGCCATTATGTGTAATAACAGCCAATAATGCAATAAATATTGATATAAAAGCATGATGCAAAATGGACGTATCAAGTATCCATCAGAGTTGTCCTCATCTGCTTCTTCCTCTTCAATCTCATCATCATCCACGTCCATCTTGGCAACCTCTACCTCAGCACGGGTAGTGGTGTTAGCCCACTTGTTCTTGATGCGCAGCTTGATAGGCTCATGGCGAATCCAGTTGGGGGCTTCAAACTCTTTATTGGGAAATAATTGCTCCCAAGTCTTGGAGATCAGGAGATGCAGGTAAGGTCCATAGATGGGCACTTTACGGTTGAGCACGGCAAACTGCAGCTCACACCACATGATATGTGAGACATCAAGTGGTTCTGTCTGATGGAGACGTGCCTTCTCACAGATGAGCATCATGTCCACAAGATAAGCATACACCTTGTCCTTGTCACCAATGCGTGAAAAGAGGGAGTTGCAGAAGATCCAGTGCATGATGTCAAGGAATGGATTCAGCACCCAGGTCTTCTTGTGAGTTCCAAGCTTCTTCTCAACAAGATACAGTTGAAGCTTGTCCTTGCTAGCCGTCTCAGAGTTGGCATGAGGACAAACACCAACGGGCGAATTGAGCCCCTCATCATGAACATGCAGCAGTGCCATGAAGTCCTTCCACTTAGTAGTCATCTGTTGCCCATTGGTCATCGACGTCATGGTCTATTCCTCATCAGGATGGAAGTGGACCGATGCAAAGAACTGAGCCACAATCTCTGGGTCATAGTCCATGTGGAACGTGAGCAAGTCCTCAATGCCAAATTGCTCCACCAAGTCCAAAGCCTCACCAAAATATTCCCAGTGATTGTCCATCCTCATATAAACCATGTCAATCCAGTGCACGTCCACGTAGATGTTCTGCTTGGCCTTGATCACATCCAGGGAGATAAGGTTCTGTTGCTTGGTCCAAAAAAATCATTCCCTATTGAATTCTCACGAGGCTTCACATAGGGGTTGATCCTCCTGCGAGTGATAAACTCGCCAGGAGGAATCTCATCCATGCCCATTGTTGGATCCTTGATCTTGGTCGCGGTTGACTTGGTCCTGCGTTGGGGGCACTGGAACCCTCTGGAACCTCATCTTGGTTGCGCAAGCACTTCGAACCCGTGTCACGGGGGGGATTCAAACGACGGACATTGGAGCCACCACCTATGCCACACAACACAAACATGAGAGAAGCCGAGAAGTATTATTGCAAAGACGAGGGCCAAAACCAAATGAAACAAGCAAACACAAGATTTGGAAGGAGAAAACAACAAAATTTGCAAAACTACGGTAGTACCCACAGGTTCACGGAAGTAAAATATTACAGCCACTCCAGCCGCGGTAGTACTGTGCCGGAGTGGCACGGTAGTACCGCGCCTGGAGCGGAAGTAATTTTTTACTTCTGCGCCCCGGGCGGTAGTACCGCGTCTGGAAGCGCTAATACCGCGCCGAGGTCTATTCATGGGAGAGAGTGCGGTAGTACCGCTCCAGGAGGAGCGGTAGTACCGCACAGACTTGACAGCGACATGAACAATGGATCAGGACATGGATCCAGATCTAGAAACAACCGCAACACTAGATCGGTACTACCGTTGATCAAACTAAACTGTTGTATCATTCCAAATAGCATGTCTACTGCACTAGCAATCTCCTACACTCCTCTCTTGCAAGGATTTAGCCAAAAATCACATGAACAACACATGCATCTCCCCAAGACCTAGAAGTACAAGAATGTACCAAAAAGCGAAGGACTTGAGGAAATACTGGGGTCCATGGCAAGAGGGCGAGGTGGGGAATGATCCCACCGGTCGGAATGAGAGGAGAGCGGCCGGAGAAGGGGTGGGGAAAGGATATGAATGGGTATGGGGGAGTTGGAACTCCCCCTGCCCCGCTCTTAACCCCCACCCGCTCGCAGTGGCGTGGTAGTACCGCGGGTCCTCGCGGTACTACCGCCTGGGCAGAAGTACCGCTCGCTGGGTGGTAGTACCGCTCTTCCAGCGGCAGTAAAAAATACTGCCGCGGTGGAAGTGGTAGTACCGTGCCAAGGATGCATCTATGTACGCACAGAGCAGCCTGTCGGATTTCGGGTTCCGGCAGACCCTTGAGGTTCGAACACTGGGGTGCGCACGGAGATTTCACCTCCTACCTACCTGCACCCCTCCGCCATGCTAGGATCAGAACTATGGGAAGAACAACACAAGAGACACAGGGTTTATACTGGTTCGGGCCACCGTTGTGGTGTAATACCCTACTCCAGTGTGTGGTGTGTGGATTGCCTCTTGGGCTGATGATGATGAAAAATACAAGGAAGAATAGCCTCGCGAGGGTCTATTCTTGGCTGGGCGATGACTGCTGGGAGGAGTTCAGTCGCCTTTCTCTCTCTCTCTCTGCTTCCAACCAGCCGACCCCCTTCTATGTGGGTGGTTGGTCCTATTTATAGAGGCCCTGGTCCTCTTCCCAAATATTGAGCGGGAAGGGAGCCAACAATGGCGGGCTAATTTGAAATGGGACAGCAAGTATCAGCTATCCTGACAAAAGCAGTCTTCGCCTGTGCAAAGCTCTGGTGATGACGCCGTCTTGGGCTCCACGGTGACATCCGTCTCGTAGTCCTCCTGGTCTTGGTCTCGTTGCACCGAAATGGCAACCTTTTCCTGATGCCCCAGTACTCCGCGGTTGCGCTTGCCCCCTTTGCACCAAATAGGAAAGGAGGACGCTGCACGGGCTGGCACCCGCCTGGCGCCCTGACTCGTCCTGGCTTGCGTCACGGGCACCTCGTGAGGTACCCCGCCTTGATCTCTCCGCCTCCTTGCGAGCCAGCCTGACGAGGCCGTGCCTAAGGAGGCTCTGCATCGTCCTCCCCGCGAGGCTTGGCCCCTCGCGAGGGTCTTGAGTTTGTGTTGGTGAAGATGGGCCGTGTTGGGCCCCCCTTTTGAGCCACGCCACAGGCCGCAGGCTGGCAAGTCTGGGGACCCCCGTTCCCAGAACGCCGACAGTAGCCCCCGGGCCCAAGGCGCGCCTGGACTTGGCCGTGCAGGGAGGCGGAAGGGCAAGAGCAAAGCGCCTCGGGCCCTAACAGCCTACAACCTTGGGCGTCGCGTGGCGGTTGATTGGACGTGGGCGTCTCCACTTCCCCATGACGCCTCGGCAACTGCACGGATTGGACAAGTCCCTGCATGCAAAGCGGGTCATAATTACCTGCGATCGTGGGGGCCGTTGGTTGGCCATCGCCAGCCATAAGTATGGACCGACGCGCGCACTTCCAGTTCATCCCCCCTTGCTTCTCCTCTTTCTTCATGGCCCCGTCGAGGAGGCTCTCAGCCGCCAAGAAGGGAAAGGCTTGCCGGGTTGAGCCCGCCTCTACCCCACCCAAGCGCGGCCGAGGCCGCCCTCGCAAGCATCCTGTGGCCACCATGGTGGCTCCCCACGGCCGTGGAGGCGATCTCCAGCATAGCGGCGGGCGGATTGCTGCAGCCGGAGGCGCGCTCCGGCTGCACGTCCCCCCAGGCCGCGCGTTCGTGCTGCTGAAGTGCTGCCGGAGTTCGTCATGTGGTCGGCAAAGCCGGCTAGCACCCGGCTTCCACCTCCTCGCTTCCTCCTCGGTGAGCTCCCGGTCGGCGCCCCGGGCGGCCTCTGGCTCCAGGTCGACGGCTGCTACAGCCGGGCCTCATGGGTCTCTCTAGAGGTCTCTGTGGCCGGGAGCCTGTCCCTAGCCCGCGGTTGGCAGACGTTTGCCCGCGCGCGTGGCCTGAGCCGTCGGTGCACCCTACACTTCAAGTTCGACGGCGACGCCACCCTCTACGTGAGGGTGTTTGGGGAAGATAGTTGCCGCGCAGGGTGTTGCCCTGAGGGTGACGACCGTGGCTGGGAACCCAGCTCCGGCGATGATGGAGAGAGCAACGCTCGCCCGGCTGGCGGCGTTCGGGGTTCCTCAAGCTTCTCTGGTTCTTCTTCAGGCGGCGACTCCTCTAGCGATGGTCGCGGTCAGCCTCCACGCTGTCGTATCTGCTTGGGGGGTGGCAACGTGTCCGCCCGCCGTCGCGCCCTGGTGAGGCGCGAGAGGGAGTCCGCCTGAGCTCCGGAGGCAGCTCGGGCCTTCCCTGCGGGCCGGTGTGAGGCGAGCCATGCCGGATTTGTTCTTCCTTTTCCCTTTTTCCTGCGTAACAAAGACAATAGTGCGGAGCCCCGCGGGGGCATGTTTGGGTTATTGCTATTAATCATCGTTTTGCTTCGTTACCATACCTTCCGGCTATGTGCCCGAGCGTGGATAGCTCCCGGCCCCGGCCGTGGGGGGGCGACCGACCCAGGCCCTGTGTTTGTGTCGCGGTGCCCGAGGGGCACGGACTGGAGGGGTGCTCCTGCAAGGGGCCCAGGTCGTGGACCCTTTGAATGACTAGGATAGGAACACTCGCGAGGGCACTCGGCTCCCCCTCGCGAGGCCTTGCGCAAGAGAAATTGAGGCAGGAGAGCGAAAAGCCGAAGAACCGCAAGCCAAAGACGGCAAAAACTTCAAAAAAACTTCAAATGAGAAGGAACAAGCCAACTGCGGAAAGCAAATGAAAAGCCGCGTCTGGCACCTAATCTAGTCTTCGACGTCTTCTCATCAGCGCGGAGCTAAGTGCTGCCACTAGGCGTGGGAGGGAGCCCCAGGGCCTGAGGCCGGCGCTCCTGAGAATCCGGGGCGTGTACAGCCCCAACTCATTATTACGTGAGAGTGTCACAGGCAGTGAGCTTCACAGGCGTTGGCCTTCTTCACAGGCTCCGGGCCTTTTCCAAAACGCGATAGCTTCACAGGCTCCGGGCCTTTTCCAAAACGCGATAGCTTCACAGGCACTCGCCTTGCTTCACAGGCTCTGGGCCTTTTCCAAAACGCGATAGCTTCATAGGCTCTGGGCCTTTTCCAAAACGCGATAGCTTCACAGGCACTCGCCTTGCTTCACAGGCTCTGGGCCTTTTCCAAAACGCGATAGCTTCACAGGCACTCGCCTTGCTTCACAGGCTCTGGGCCTTTTCCAAAACGCGATAGCTTCACAGGCACTCGCCTTGCTTCACACGCTCTGGGCCTTTTCAGGGGTAGAACCTCCGGAGGTGATGGATGTTCCATGCATTCTGGACCGGCACTCCCTCCTGAGTCTCCAAGCGCACGGAGCTGGGCCTGGAAACATGAACAACCTTGAACGGGCCCTCCCACATGGGAGAGAGCTTGTGCAGTCCCTCCCTGGAGAGAACCCGCCTGAGCATGAGGTCTCCTACCTCAAGAGTCCAGGGACGGATGTTGCGGCAGTGATATCGCCGCAGCGCTTGTTGGTACCTCGCCGCTCGCAGCGCGGCTTCTCGGCGACGTTCCTCCCCCAGCACGAGGTCCATCCCCCGCATGGCGTCCTACAGTGCCTCGTCGAATGCCAGGACCCGCGCGGAGCGACATGTGACCTCGTGAGGGAGGACCGCTTCCGCTCCATAGACCAGGAAGAACGGGGTCTCTCCAGTCGGCTTGGTCGCGGTGGTGCGGATGGACCACAGCACGGACTGAAGCTCATCGTACCAACCTCTGCCGCAGGCCTCTAGCTTCTTCTTGAACGTCCTAGTCTTGAGGCCCCTCAGGACCTCCGCGTTGGCTCGCTCGGCCTGGCCGTTGCTTCGGGGGTGCGCCACTGAGGCGTAGCATATCTGCGTTCCAAGGTTAGCACAGTATGTTTTGAAGAGGTTACTGGTGAACTGCGAACCGTTGTCCGTGATGATGCGATTCGGCACCCCGAACCGGCTCACGATGCCCTTGATGAACTTGACTGCGGAACCCGCAGGAATGGTGCGGACAGCCTCCACTTCAGCCCACTTGGTGAACTTTTCCACGGCAACGTAAAGGTAGCGGTAGCCCCCTGGCGCCCAAGGAAACGGACCCAAGATGTCGAGCCCCCAGACTACGAATGGCCACGAAAGGGGATAGTCTGGAAGCCCCCTGCCGGCTGATGGATCTGCTTGGCGTGGAACTAGCAGGCCTCACAAGCTTTCACTAGTTCCACGACGTCATTAAGCATGGTGGGCCAATAAAACCCACTGCGGAATGCCTTGCCGACTAGGGTCCACGAGGATGAATGATGTCCGCAGTCTCCACCGTGTATATCTTCCAGTAGTTCCTTCCCTTGCTCCCTGGAGATGCAGCGCAGTGATACATCGTTTGCTCGTTTCCGGTAGAGCTCTCCGTCTTTGATGCAGTATGTCGTGGCCTGGCGTGCCACTCGCTCCGCTTCCTCCTCCTTCTCCGGCAGGGTCCCTTGCGTTAAGTAGCTCCGGAGCTCCGCGATCCAACATCCCTCATGAGGTTCCATCGTCAGGAGCAGGCATGCTCCTGAGGCCGGGCCACAGGTCGGAGCTCCTGAGGCAGGTGGCTGGGGGAGCTCCTCCCGGGGCTGAGCCGTGTTTGATAATGACGGCAGGGCTAAGGGCTTGAAGAGCCGCTCCTTGAAAATGCCGGGCTCCTAAGGTAACCGCCTGGACGCACGTTTGGCGATGTCGTCGGCCTCCTGATTGGTGCCACGGGGCACATGCTGCAACTCCAACCCCCAGAACTGTTTCTCCATCCTGTGGACCTCTGCAAGGTAGGCCTCCATGTGCTCATCCTTCGGCTCGTACACCTTGTTGGAGAAATTGACAAGGAGCTGCGAATCGCCCTTGATGGTGAGGCGTTTCACCCCCAGGGCAGCCGCGGCCTTCAAGCCCACTATTAAACCTTCATACTCTGCTATGTTGTTGGAGACCTTTTCACCTTGCTGGAAACAGAGCTGCACGGCATAATAGAGCTTGTCCTGTGTGGGCGATATAAGCACCGCCCCAGCTCCAGCGCCATGCCTGGAGAACGCCCCATCGAAGTACATGACCCAGCCTTCTGGCGCCTCGCTTCCCGGGGATAGGGACCGATCCTCATCGGCCTTGAGGCCCGGTGCCTCCGTCCATTCTGCCACAAAATCCGCCAACGCTGCTCCCTTGATGACCCTGGTCGTGCTGAATTCGAGCTGAAACGCTTGTAGTTCGATGTTCCACTCAGCGACCCTTCCAGCTGAATTAGGGCTACTAAGCACTCTCTCCAGGGGGTATGACAAGACGACCTTGATGGGGTGACCCTGAAAATAGTGCCGCAACTTGCGCGATGCCACCAGTAGCGCGAGGAGGAGTTTCTGAGGCATGGGGTACCGTGCTCTTGCATCCCGCAGCACTGTGCTGACGAAGTACACTGGGTGCTCAACGAGGTGGAGTGCGTCAGTGCTGGTGGCCCCTTTCGGAGACCGTGGCGCCTCTTGAGGCAATGAGGCCTCCTGAGAATGGCCATCTGGAAAAGGGGCCTCTTCCGCCTCTGGTGCGCCCCTCTGCGGCGGCTGATCTCCTCAGCCACGGTGGCGGTTCCTGTAGGCCTTCCTTGTCCCTGTTCTTCCATGTCCTGAGCCGCTACCATGGTTTTGATTCGACGCTCCTCCCTGACTGCCACCAGGGCTACGTTGGCGGAGTAGGGAGTGGCGGCGAGTTAAAGCACCAGGGGCTCTTCAGGGCGCGGAGCCACCATGACCGGTGGACTGGTCAGGTATTTCTTGAGATCCTGGAACGCCTTGTCGGCCTCTTCAGTCCACTCGAAGGGCCCCTTTTTCTTCATTAGCTGGAAAAAGGGTAGCGCTTGCTCCCCCAACTTGGAGATGAAGCGCCCTAGCGCGGTCACGTGCCCTGTGAGCTTCTGCATTTCTCTGAGGGTCTTTGGCGGGCTCATGTCTTCCACCGCCTTGACCTTCTCCGAGTTAGCCTCGATGCCTCGGTGAGACACGAGGAAACCCAAGAGCTTGCCCGAGGGGACCCCGAACACACACTTCTCTGGGTTGAGCCGTAGGTTCACTGCGTTGAGGCTCGCGAAGGTTTCCTCCAGGTCTTGTATCAAGTCCTGGCCTCCCGAGATTTTACCACGATGTCATCGACGTAAGCTTCAACATTCTTCCCGAGCTGCGGGCCCAAGGTGATATGCATCAGCCGCTAAAAGGTCGCCCCTGCGTTACGCAGCCCGAATGGCATGCAGGTGTAGCAGTACACCCCACACGGGGTTAGGAAGGCTGTCTTCTCGACGTCTTCTACCGCCATCTTGATCTGGTGATACCCAGAGAAGGCATCCAGGAAGCATAGCAGGTCGCATTCCGCAGTGGAATCAACGATCTGGTCGATGCGGGGGAGCGGGAACAGATCCTATGGGCACGCTTTGTTGAGGTTGGTGAAGTCGACACACATGCGTTCCTTCCCTCCCTTCTTCGGCACAACGACAGGGTTGGCCAACCAATCTGGGTATCGGACCTCGCGAATGACCCTAGCGGCCTCTAATTTGCGGGTATCTTGGACGATGAAGGCCTGCTTTTCTGTGGACTGCCGCCTGGCCTTCTGCTTCACAGGGCGCACGTTGGGGCACACGTTGAGGTGATGCTCGATTACACTCCTGGGGATCCCTACCAACTGGTCTAGCTCCCAAGCGAATACCTTCTTGTTTGCGCGCAGGAACCCGACCAGGGCCTCCTCCTCCTCGGGTCTGAGGTGGGCGCCTATGGTGAAAGTGGCGTTGGTGGACCCGTCGTCATCGACGGGTATCTGCTTGGTTTCTGCCTTGTCTTGGGTGAACAACTGCTTCTTCATGGCGGCTGCAGCCCCCTTGGGCTCGGGGACCTCCAAGTCGGCAGGCTGTGCCGATGCTGCTGCCTTGTAGACGAGCTTAACCGCCTGCAGAGCGTCACCGGTATCCCCATGCACGGTGAGGACACCGCTGCTCCCGGGCATCTTCATGAGGTTGTACGCCGGGTGCGTCGCGGCCATGAACTGGGCCAGCGCTGGGTAGCCGAGGATGGCGTTGTAAGGGAGGCCGATGGGGGCGATGTCGAAGTCGACCAGCTCCGTGCGGAAGTTGTCGTAGGTGCCGAAGGTCACTAGGAGTTGGATCTGTCCCAAGGAGCTGGACGACCTGCCCCCAACGCCTGAGAAGGGCCGGCTGGGCTGCAGCCGTCCCAGGGGTATGCAGAGGAGGTTGAAGGCCTCGACTGAGAGCACGCTGAGGCCCTCCCCGCCATCGATGAGTGTTCTGGTGACGGCCACCTGGCAGATGGTGGGGGTGCATAGCATGGGGAGCGCACCCGAGCAGGCCGAGTTGGAGGGGTGGTCCTCCGGGCTGAAGCTCAGGCCGGTCTCTGACGCCGCCCGATCTAGGGGAGCCCCCTGCCACGTGGAAGCGGCGCTGACCCGGCGGATGAACGGCTTGACGTGGTGACTTGTAAGCGGCGCCTGCGAGCTGCCCAAGAGGGCCGCGACGATTGGGGGTGTCGGTGCAGCATGATAGGCGGGGGAGAGGTTGCGGGGCTCCATGGGCATGCGGAGTGCACGGGACGAAGAACCAGCTGGGGTGAGCGAGGGAGTTGCGGTGCGGCCGTCTTGCCGCACGGACAGATGCTGGGACGATGCTTGCTGCTCGTCCCCCACCGGGCCGGTGGCGGCGTTGATGGCAGGTGACGGGGAACGGCGGGGACGCCCGCCGATAGGGGCCGTCTGGGCGACGCGGGAAGCGAAGGCGGCCCGGCGCTCTGCGCGGGCCCGATGAGCGTCAGACATGGGCGCGATGGTCGGAGGAGAACGGAGCGGTGGAAGACGATTTCCGGCGCACCCCTACCTGGCACGCCAAATGTCAGATTTCGGGTTCCGGCAGACCCTTGAGGTTCGAACACTGGGGTGCGCACGGAGATTTCACCTCCTACCTACCTGCACCCCTCCGCCATGCTAGGATCAGAACTACGGGAAGAACAACACAAGAGACACAGGGTTTATACTGGTTCGGGCCACCGTTGTGGTGTAATACCCTACTCCAGTGTGTGGTGTGTGGATTGCCTCTTGGGCTGATGATGATGAACAATACAAGGAAGAACAGCCTCGCGAGGGTCTGTTCTTGGCTGGGGCGATGAACTGCTGGGAGGAGTTCAGTCGCCTTTCTCTCTCTCTCTCTCTGCTTCCAACCAGCCGACCCCCTTCTATGTGGGTGGCTGGTCCTATTTATAGAGGCCCTGGTCCTCTTCCCAAATATTGAGCGGGAAGGGAGCCAACAATGGCGGGCTAATTTGAAAGGGGACAACAAGTATCAGCTATCCTGACAAAAGCAGTCTTCGCCTACGCAAAGCTCTGGTGATGACGCCGTCTTGGGCTCCACAGTGACCTCCATCTCGTAGTCCTCCTGGTCTTGATCTCGTTGCATCGAAATGGCAACCTTTGCCTGATGCCTCGGTACTCCGCGGCTGCGCTTGCCCCCTTTGCACCAAAGAGGAAAGGAGGACGCTGCGCGGGCTGGCACCCGCCTGGCGCCCTGAGTCGTCATGGCTTGCGTCACGGGCACCTCGTGAGGTACCCCGCCTTGATCTCTCCGCCTCCTCGCGAGCCAGCCTAACGAGGCCGTGCCTAAGGAGGCTCCGCGTTGTCCGCCCCGCGAGGCTTGGCGCCTCGTGAGGGTCTTGAGTTTGTGTTGGTGAAGATGGGCCGTGCTGGGCCCCCCAGAACGCCGACACAGCCTTCCTCCTGTGGTAGTACCGTGGCATGCCACGGTAGTAACATACCCCCAAGAAAGTGCAAGTTCCGCAAACAAGAGAAGAAAACGACCTTTGCAATGCAACCTTCAAGCAACCGAACACACAAAAGAAGCTAGCACAAGAGGCAACTCAAACGCAAACTCAGCTTGAAGAAAGGAAAGGCAAGGGGCAACAAGGACCAAACACGAGACACAGCCTCTCCAACGAGAGGGCGGTGGCCGGAGCCACCTATGTTTGAGTCAATTGGTATGGCACCATGAAGAATTATCCTTGGGTCCATGACCAAAACTCATATTTGAAGCACAATTACCACCAAAAGTGGCTAATGTGAAAGAGTTGATCAATTTATGCATAATGGGGGGAGGGAGAGTTCATTGAGAGAACAACACTCCCCCTATGTCCATGCCTACACCTAAACAAGATATCAAGATGAGTATGGTTGCAAGAGTTCAAGCCACATTGCTCGAATCAATGATATTTAGCTCATGCCTTAACTCGCAAAATCTTGCTTCATCCAAGGGCTTCGTGAAGATATCTGCAAGGTTATCATGAGTGTTGACATAGTTGAGCTCGATCTCCCCTCGCCTAATATGATCCTGGATGAAGTGATACTGGATCTCAATATGCTTCGTCTTGAAGTGTTGCACCGGGTTGAGGGAAATCTTGATGGCACTTTCATTGTCACACCAAAGAGGCAATTTGTCACAAATGACACCGTAATCCTTTAAAGTTTGCCTCATCCATAGAAGTTGTGCACAACAACTACCGGAAGCCACATACTCCACTTCGGTGCTAGAGAGAGACACACAACTTTGCTTCTTAGAAGACCAACTCACCAAAGAGCAACCAAGGAATTGGAACCCTCCAGAAGTTGACTTCCTACCCACTTTGTCTCCCGCCCAATTAGAGTCTGAATAGCCTACAAGGTTAAAGTTTGCTCCTCTTGAGTACCATAAGCCAAATTTTGGGGTATGAGCCAAATATCGAAAGATTCGCTTGACCGCCACAAAGTGGCTTTCCTTAGGTGCGGCTTTAAATCGTGCACAAATTCCCACACTCAACATGATATTCGGTCTAGATGCACAAAGGTAAAGCAATGAGCCAATCATGGAGCGATATACCTTTCGATCCACCACTTTACCATTGGGATCTATGTCAAGTTGGCATTTTACGGGCATTGGAGTGGAAGCCGGCTTGACATCACTTAGCTTGAATCTCTTGAGCATGACTTGAGTGTATTTGGCTTGGTTGATGAAGGTTCTTTCTCTTCTTTGCTTGATTTCGAACTCGAGAAAGAACTTCAACTCTCCCATCATGGACATCTTGAACTTTGAGGTCATGAGAGCGGCAAACTCCTCATTGAAAGCTTTGTTAGGGGAACCAAAGATAATATCATCAACATATAATTGGCATACAAACAACTCCCCTTTGACCTTCTTGGTAAAAAGAGTGGGGTCGATTTTCCCAATTTCAAAACCACGATCTTGCAACAACTCGGTAAGGTGCTCATACCATGCACGTGGGGCTTGTTCAAGGCCATAGAGTGCCTTATCGAGTTGGTACATGTGATCGGGGAAATAGGGATCCTCGAACCCGGGGGGTTGTTTGACATACACCAACTCATTAATAGGACCATAAAGAAAAGCACTCTTCACATCCATTTGTTGCAACTTAAAGTTATATTGAGAAGCATAAGCAATCAACAAATGAATGGATTCAAGGCGAGCAATAGGAGCAAAGGTTTCACCGTACTCGATACCCTCGACTTGGGAGTAGCCTTGTGCTACCAACCGAACCTTGTTGCGAACGATAATCCCATGAGCATCTTGCTTGTTCTTGAATATCCACTTGGTTCCAATGACATTATGATTCCCGGTTGGCCTTTGCACCAATCTTCACACCGTGTTATACTCGAAGTTGTTGAGTTCTTCATGCATGGCATTAAGCCAATTTGGATCCTCGAGTGCCTCATCGACCTTTTGGGGTTCAACACAAGAAACAAACACGTGATGTTCATAAGAGTTTGCCAATTGTCTACGAGTGCTTACCCCCTTTCTTATGCTTCCAAGCACATTCGTCATGAGATGACCCTTGGTAGTGAGCTTGGAAGAAATCTTGGCGGCACAACGCTCCAATTCCTCCTCAGAAGTGAGTTGAGGAGCGGTAACTTGATCATCTTGAGTGTCGTCTTGAGCTTGTTCTTGATCTTGAGCTTGCTCGTGATCTTGAACTCCCTTGAAAGAGAGAACTTGACCTTGGGCATCACTTGGTGATTCAACAACATCTTGAGGTTGATCTTGCCTTTGATCTTGTTCATTGGGTTGAGAGCCTTCACTTTGTTCTTCGGAAGTGTGTGGGTCTTGGGTTGGTGATGGTTCCACTTGAGTGGAACATTGTCCTTCTCCTTCGGCCACAAGGGGTTCCTCAATGGGTAGGATAAAACCAACACCCATTCTTCTTATGGCTTGGGGAGGAATTTCATCACCTACATCACAAGTACCACTTTGCTCCACATGGTAGCCGTTATTCTTATCAAAATCCACGTTACATGTCTCCTCAATTAATAAGTCCCATGGATTTATTGAGGACACGGTAAGCATGAGAGTTTGCAGCATAACCAACAAATATGCCTCATAAGCTCTAGCCTCAAACTTAGACAAACGAACACCTTTCTTGAGAATGAAACACTTACACCCGAATACCCGAAAGTACTTGAGGTTGGGCTTGTTACCGGTGAGTATCTCATATGGAGTTTTGTTCAAGCCCTTGCGGAGATAGAGCCGATTGGATGCACACTGGTGCGTGTCGGTCCTAAACAAACGGTTTTTAACCCCTTTCCGTGGCGGCATTCGGAACCGTCGCCAAGTGAGTGTGGGCGATAGGGGAGTCCTTCCCACATGACCCAGAAACCGTTGGGGATATGCCCTCCTGGCACACACGCTCGGCAAAATGAGGTCATGTGCGACCGGCGAGCACTCAAATACAGAAATACATACAGTAGTGCTAAAAAAATACAATTATACAGGCGAAATCATTTCCAGTCGTAAGTACATCCCACACACCACTAAACGTTTTTGTTCGTATATACATCCCACACAGTCACTACAAGGAAAACGTTTGCGCAAGATGGCGTAATGCAAACAGTTTTGAAGAGAATGTTGTGTGTGATTGTTCATTGATCCAACATGGTTTATTCCTAGAAACTGTGTGCGTTGCCTGAGGTCATTGCCCATGGTGTTTTCTCAGTAACCGTTTGCAATAGGAAAACCCAATTAGCAGCCTAATTACCCTATTATTAATAATCCATTTACTAATCTAATTAACATTCATATTAAGCACATAATATATTCCATTTCCATATTAAGGAAGCAGGATTTCATAATTGAAATACATCAGAGTACAACATGATAAAGCTTCAGCACTCAGCTACCCCATTACACAACTGCACCAGCAACAAGTTTCACATGCAACATCTAGAACCTTTCGAAATTAGCATCATAGACGGTACATAGAGAGATGAATTTCATCTGGAAAACTGCTGAAGCGGAAGGCGAATATTGAGCCTTCATTCATGTTGAAGGTCTTTTCAACTTTAGGCCAGTGCCTGTGGATGATTGACCGTCCATCCTTCGACCTCTTCAGGAACACTTCAATATTGAACCATGGGTGTTGTATGAAAACTTTCCTCACCTCCTGACTACAGAGGTGGTTTCAGAGGTAATCATCAGAGAAGCCTGAAAACAAGGATGTGCATAAATATCTTCTCTATATTGGAAATGGGGCAAAGGAGTACAAAAAGGCAAGGTATAATAGTTAGTTCCTTCTTGTAAACCTCAGTGTTTCCCATTATTTCCCTGTAACACATATAAGGTAGTTAGCCATCAGGTTAAGTAAGGGTTCGCATGCTATCAGTAAAATATGTTGATGATAAATAAGCACATTGCATATTCATCAGATTAATTCAAGCCACATGGAAACCCCATTTATCCAAACCAAGCACGATTAAGAACTAGGAAATATAGCACTTGTATGTGTTTCTCATGTATTAAGTGCAGCCAAATTCGATTTATTCCTCACATGGTATACAATAACAGAATGCAGCCACAGCAATTGAACATCGCATTGCAGAATTGAACCAAGCAGTTAACTAAACACCACAACAAATGAACCAAACATTAACTGAGAATATAACATACTCCTAATAGAAGATCAGACAGTTAACCAAACCAAGCATGCTTAACAACTTGGAAATATAGCAATTGTATTTGTTTCTCATGTATTTAGTACAACCAAATTCGATTTATTCCTCACATGGTATACAATAACAGAATGCATCCACAGCAATTGAACATCGCATTGCAGAATTGAACCAAGCAGTTAACTAAACACCACAACAAGTGAACCAAGCCACAACAAATAAACCAAGCAGTTAACTAAACACCAATTGAACAATATAACATACTCCTAATAGAAGATCAGACAGTTAACCAAACCAAGCATGATTACCAACTTGGAAATATTGCACCCTGAAGAATTGAACATCACATTTGCAGAATAGAACCAAGCAGTTAATTGAACACCACATTGCGCGACATATAGAACATATACACTATAGCAGAAGATTGCATGGTAAAATTAGATAGCATAATTCACTAGAATTTGTTAAGGAAAGGCAGTAGCTAGCAAACTGAACATGGGTCCTTATAGTGAGCTAATAAGACAAGCTACTCCTCATTGTCGGAGATATCGATGACGATTGGATCCTTGGAATGGAAGAGGGCGAGGCCTTGATGTCTACTACTCAACCTTCTTCTTGTAGACGTTGTTGGGCCTCCAAGTGCAGAGGTTTGTAGGATAGTAGCAAATTTTCCTCAAGTGGATGACCTAAGGTTTATCAATCTGTGGGAGGCGTAGGATGAAGATGGTCTCTCTCAAACAACCCTGCAACCAAATAACAAAGAGTCTCTTGTGTCCCCAACACACCCAATACAATGGTAAATTGTATGGGTGCACTAGTTCGGCGAAGAGATGGTGATACAAGTGCAATATGGATAGTAGATACATGTTTTTTTAATCTGAAAATATAAAAACAGCAAGGTAGCAAGTGGTAAAAGTGAGCACAAACGGTATTGCAATGCGTTGAAACAAGTCCTAGGGTTCATACTTTCACTAGTGCAAGTTGATACGACCATTTTGCATCATGCTTTTATATCGATATTTATTGCATTATGGGCTGTTATTTCACATTATGCCACAATACTTATGGCTATTCTCTCTTATTTTACAAGGTTTACATAAGGAGGGAGAATGCCGGCAGCTGGAATTCTAGGCTGGAAAAGGAGCAAATATTAGAGACCTATTCTGCACAACTCCAAAAGTCCTGAAACTCCACGGAACACCTTATAATAAATAATGAAAAATCCTCGCCAATGATGAAGACCAGGGGGGCCACACCCTGCTCACGAGGGTGGGGGGCGCCCCCCCCCCCCCCAGGGCGCGCCCCCTACCTCGTGGGCCCTCTGGTGGCTCTCCGATGACCATCTTCTGCTATATGAAATCTTTCGTCGAGAAAAAAATAAGAAGCAACCTGTCGGGACGAAACTCTGCCGCCACGAGGCGGAACCTTGGCGGATCCAATCTAGAGCTCCGATAGAGCTGTTCCGTCGGGGAAACTTCCCTCCCGGAGGGGGAAATCATCGCCATCGTCATCACTAATGCTCCTATCATCGGGAGAGGGCAATATCCATCAACATCTTCACTAGCACCATCTCATCTCAAAACCCTAGTTCATCTCTTGTATCCAATTCTTGTCTCCAAGTCCGGGATTGGTGCTAGTAGGCTGCTAATAGTGTTAATTACTCTTTGTAGTTGATGCTAGTTGGTTTAATTGGTGTCAGATCATATGTTCAGATCCTATATGCATATTAATACCCCTCTGATTATGAACATGTTTATGTTTGGTGAGTAGTTACATTTGTTCCTGAGGACAAGGGAGAAGTCTTGCTATTAGTAGTCATGTGAATTTGGTATTCGTCGATGTATGTTATCTAGCCTCTAGTGGTGTTATGTGAACGTCAACTACATAACACTTCACCATTATTTGGGCCTAGAGGAAGGCATTGGGAAGTAATAAGTAGATAATGGGTTGCTAGAGTGACAAAAGCTTAAACCCTAGTTTATGCGTTGCTTCGTAAGGGGCTGATTTGGATCCATATGTTTCATGCTACGGTTAGGTTTACCTTAATACTTTTGTTGTAGTTGCGGATGCTTGAAATAGAGGTTAATCGTAAGTGGGATGCTTGTTCAAGTAAGAACAGCACCCAAGCACTGGTCCACCCACATATCAAATTATCAAAGTACCGAACGCGAATCATATGAACGTGATGAAAACTTGCTTGACGATATTCCCATGTGTCCCCGGGAGTGCTTTTCCTTATATAAGAGTTTGTCCAGGCTTGTCCTTTGCTACAAAAAGGATTGGGCCACCTTGCTGCACTTTGTTTACTTTTGTTACTTGTTGCTCGTTACAAATTATCTTATCACAAAACTATCTGTTACCACTTATTTCAGTACTTGCAGAGAATACCTTGCTGAAAACCGCTTATCATTTCCGTCTGCTCCTCGTTGGGTTCGACACTCTTACTTATCGAAAGGACTACGATAGATCCCCTATACTTGTGGGTCATCAAGACTCTTTTCTGGTGTCATTGCCGGGGAGTGAAGCGCCATTGGGAGGTGGAATTTGGTAAGGAAAATTTTATATAGTGTGCTGAAATTTACTGTCACTTGTTACTATGGAAAGTAATCCTCTGAGGGGCTTGTTCGGGGTATCTTCACCCCGACCAGTAGAGCAAAGAGTTGCTCCTCAACCTACTGAACCTACTTAAAATGAAAATGAAAATGAAAATGCTTGCTTTGAAGTTCCTTCGGGTATAATGGAAAAACTGCTAGCTAATCCTTTTTTAGGATATCAAACAAAACATCCTGATGAACATCTAATATATGGAGATGAAGTTTGTGGATTATTTAAGCTTGCAGGTGTACCTGGAGATGTTGTTAAGAATAATGTCTTCCCTTTATCTTTGAAGGGAGATGCATCGACATGGTATAGGCTATGTGATGATATGAGGTCTTGGAATTACAAACGATTGAAATTGGAATTTCATCAGAAGTTTTATCCTATGCATCTTGTTCATCGTGATCGCAATTATATATATATATATATAATTTTTGGCCTCGCGAAGGAGAAAGCATCGCTCAAGCTTGGGGGAGGCTTAAGTCAATGTTATATTCATGCCCCAATCATGAGCTCTCGAGAGAAATGATTATTCAAAAATTTTATGCTCGACTTTCTGGTAACAATCGCACCATGCTTGATACTTCTTGTGCTGGCTCTTTTATGATGAAGACTATTGAATTCAAATGGGATTTATTGGAAAGAATTAAACGCAACTCTGAAGATTGGGACCTCGACAATGGTAAGGAGTCAGGTATGACACCTAGTTTTGATTGTGTTAAATCTTTTATGGATACCGATATTTTCCGTAAATTTAGCACTAAATATGGACTTGATTATGAGATAGTAGCCTCTTTCTGTGAATCTTTTGCTACTTATGTTGATCTCCCCAAGGAGAAGTTGTTTAAATATCATCCTCCCATAGAAGTAAAAGTAGCTGCACCTATTAAAGTTGAAGAAAAGACTATCACTTATAATGATCCTATTGTTCCTACTTCTTATGTTGAGAAACCACCTTTCCCTGTTAGAATAAAGGATCATGCAAAAGCTTCAACTATGGTTCATAAAAGCAATATTAAAACATATACACCTCCTGAGCAAGTTAAAGTTGAACCTAATATTGCTATTGTTAAAGATCTCTTGTCTGATAATATAGATGGGCATGTTATTTACTTCTGTAATGAAACTGCTAGAATTGCTAAACCCCGTGATACAGATAAACCTAGACCTGTGGTAGGCATGCTTGTTATTTCTGTTAAAATACGAGATCATTGTTATCATGGCTTATGTGATATGGGTGCTAGTGCTAGTGCAATACCTATTGACTTATACAAAGAAATTATGCATGACATTGCACCTGTTGATTTAGAAGAAATTGATGTCACTATTAAACTTGCTAATAGAGATACTATATCACCAATGGGAATTGTTAGAGATATTGAAGTCTTGTGTGGGAAAACTAAATATCCTGCTGATTTTCTTGTTCTTGGTTCCCCACAAGATAGCTTTTGACCCATTATATTTGGTAGACCCTTCTTGAATACTGTTAATGCTACCATAGATTGCACAAGGGATGTTGTTACTGTCGGCTTAGATGATATGACTCATGAATTTAATTTCTCTAAATTTAGTAAACAACACCATGAAGAAGAATTGCCTAGTAAGGATGAAATTATTGGTCTTGCTTCTATTGCCGTACCTCCTAGTGATCCTTTAGAACAATATTTGCCAGACCATGAGAATGATATGTTTATGAATGAAAGAAGGGAAATAGATGAAGTATTTTTAAACAGGAACCTATTCTGAAACACAATTTTCCTGTTGAAATCCTAGAGGATCCCCCTCCACCTAAGGGTGATCCCGTGTTTGAGCTTAAACCGTTGCCTGGTAATCTTAAATATGCTTATCTTGATGAAAAAAGATATATCATGTTATTATTAGTGCTAACCTTTGAGAGCAAGAAGAAGAAAGATTATGGAAAACTCTGAAGAAGCACCGTGCTCCTATTGGATATACTCTTGATGATCTTAAGGGCATTAGTCCCACTCTATGTCAACATAAAATAAATTTGGAAGCAGATGCCAAACCAGTTCGTGATCCTCAATGACGTCTGAATCCTAAAATGGAAGAAGTGGCAAGAAAAGAAATACTAAAGCTTTTGGAGGCAGGTATAATTTATCCCGTTGCTGATAGTCAGTGGGTAAGTCTTGTTCATTGTGTCCCTAAGAAGGGAGGTATTACTGTTGTTCCTAATGATAAAGATGAATTGATTCGACAAAGAATTATTACAGGTTATAGGATGGTAATTGATTTCCGCAAATTAAAAAAGGCTACTAAGAAAGATCATTACCCCTTACCTTTTATCGATCAAATGCTAGAAAGATTATGCAAACATACACATTACTGCTTTCTAGATGGTAATTCTGGTTTCTCTCAAATACCTGTGTCGGCTAAAGATCAATTAAAGACTACTTTTGCATGCCCTTTTGGTACTTTTTCTTATAGACGTATGCCTTTTGGTTTATGTAATGCACCTGCCACCTTTCAAAGATGCATGATGGCTATATTCTCTGACTTTTGTGAAAAGATTTGTGAGGTTTTCATGGACGACTTTTTCTTTTATGGATCTTCTTTTGATGATTGCTTGAGCAATCTTGAAAGAGTTTTGCAGAGATGTGAAGAAACTAATCTTGTCTTGAATTGGGAAAAGTGCCACTTTATGGTTAATGAAGGTATTGTCTTGGGGCATAAAGTTTCTGAAAGATGTATTGAAGTTGATAAAGCCAAGGTTGATGCTATTGAAAAGATGCCATGTCCCAAGGACATCAAAGGTATAAGAAGTTTCCTTGGTCACGCCGGATTTTATAGGAGGTTCATTAAGGACTTCTCAAAAATTTCTCGGCCTCTGACTAATTTATTACAAAAAGATATACCATTTGTCTTTGATGATGATTGTGTAGAAGCATTTGAAATACTTAAGAAAGCATTAGTCTCTGCACCTGTTGTTCAGCCGCCTGATTGGAATTTACCCTTTGAAATTATGTCTGATGCTAGCGATTATGCTGTAGGTGTTGTTCTAGGGCAAAGAGTTGATAAAAAATTAAATGTTATCCATTATGCTAGTAAGACTCTAGACAATGCTCAAAGAAATTATGCTACTACTGAAAAAGAACTTTTAGCAGTTGTATTTGCTTGTGATAAGTTCAGATCTTATATTGTTGATTCTAAAGTAACTATCCACACTGATCATGTTTCTATTAAATATCTTATGGGAAAAAAGATGCTAAACCTAGACTTGTTAGATGGGTTCTCTTGCTACAAGAATTTGATTTGCATATTGTTGATAGAAAAGGAGCTGAGAACCCCGTTGTAGACAACTTATCTAGGTTAGAGAATGTTCTTGATGACCCACTACCTATTGATCATAGCTTTCCTGATGAATAATTAAATGTCATAAGTACTTCCCGTAGTACTCCTTGGTATGTTGATTATGCTAATTACATTGTTGCTAAATTCATACCACCTAGATTCACATACCAACAAAAGAAAAAGTTCTTCTACGATTTGAGACATTACTTTTGGGATGACCCACATCTTTATAAAGAAGGAGTAGATGGTGTTATTAGACGTTGTGTACCTGAGCATGAACAGGAACAGATCCTACGCAAGTGCCACTCCGAAACTTATGGAGGACACCACGCGGGAGATAGAACTGCACATAAGGTATTGCAATCCGGTTTTTATTGGCCTACTCTCTTCAAGGATGCCCGTAAGTTTGTCCTATCTTCTGATGAATGTCAAAGAATTGGTAATATTAGTAGACGTCAAGAAATGCCTATGAATTATTCACTTGTTATTGAACCATTTGATGTTTGGGGCTTTGATTATATGGGACCTTTTCCTGCCTCTAATGGATATACACATATTTTAGTTGCTGTTGATTACGTTACTAAGTGGGTAGAAGCTATTCCAACTAGTAGTGCTGATCATGTATTAAAATGCTTAAAGAAGTTATATTTCCAAGGTTTGGAGTTCCTAGATATTTAATGACTGATGGTGGTTCACATTTTATTCATGGTGCTTTCCGTAAAATGCTTGCTAAATATGACGTCAATCATAGAATTGCATCTCCGTATCACCCACAGTCTAGTAGTCAAGTATAATTGAGTAATAGAGAACTCAAATTAGTTTTGCAAAAGACTGTTAATAGGTCTAGAAAGAATTGGTCCAAGAAACTTGATGATGCATTATGGGCCTATAGAACTGCATATAAAAATCCTATGGGTATGTCTCCGTATAAAATGGTCTATGGAAAATCATGTCACTTACCTCTCGAACTAGAACACAAGGCTTATTGGGCTATTAAAGAACTTAATTATGATTTTAAACTTGCCGATGAGAAGAGGTTATTTGATATTAGCTCACTTGTTGAATGGAGAACCCAAGCTTATGAAAATGCTAAGTTGTTTATAGAACGGTTAAAAGATGGCATGACAAAAGGATACAAAAGCGTGAGTTTAATGTAGGTGATTATGTATTGCTATACAACTCTCGTTTAAGATTTTTTGCAGGAAAACTTCTCTCTAAATGGGAAGGCCCCTATGTTATCGAGGAGGTCTATCGTTTCGGTGCCATAAAAATCAACAACTTCGAAGGCACAAATCTGAAGGTGGTAAACGGTCAAAGAATCAAACATTATATCTCAGGTAATCCCATAAATGTTGAAACCAATATTATTGAAACCGTAACCCCGGAGGAATACATAAGGGACACTTTCTAGAACGTTTCAGACTCCGAAAAGGAATAGGTATGTGGTACGGTAAGTAAACCGACTCCAAAACAGCTTTTAAGGCAATATTTCTCCGTTTTGGAATATTTAGAAAAATAGAAAAATAAGTAGCAGTCCGGGAAGGACACGAGGGCCCCACGAGGGTGGAGGGCGCGCCCTACCCCCCTGGGCGCGCCCCCCCTACCTCGTGAGCACCTCATGTGCCTTCCGAACTCTGTTTTCTTGCACGATACGTATTTTGGTCGGTAAAAATTCAATATATATTCTCCCAAAGGTTTTGACTCCCGTATCACGCAAATATTTTCTGTTCTTGTTTCGAGCTATTTTTCTGACAGATCTAGATTATCATGACGTCCCCAAGTGCTTCCAAAGACAAGTTCTTCGAGAAGGTCATCAACCCTTACCTCACGGAGGTACTGCGACACCCTCAAACCATTGAGATGCGTGATGGGTTGTAACGCCCCGAGACCGATGTGCCAGGTGTCGTTCAGTTATTCGCTGGTGTTGCCTTGTCATTGCTTGCGTGTCATGCATTGCATATCATGTCATCATGTGCATTTCATTTGCATACGTGTTTGTCTCATGCATCCGAGCATTTTCCCCGTTGTCCGTTTTGCATTCCGGTGCTTCGTTCTCCTCCGGTGGTCATTTCTACCTTTCTTTCATGTGTGGGGATTAAACATTTCCGGATTGGACCGAGACTTGTCATGCGGCCTTGGTTTACTACCGGTAGACCGCCTGTCAAGTTTCGTATCATTTGGATTTCGTTTGATACTCCAACGGTTAACCGAGGGACCGAGAAGGCATCGTGTGTGTTGCAGCCCAACACCCCTCCAAAGTGGCCCAAAACCCACCTAAACCTCCTCCATCATCTCGGTCGTTCGATCACGATCGCGTGGCCGAAAACCGCACCTCATTTGGACTCTCCTAGCTCCCTCTACCTATAAATATGTCCTCCCCATCCATTTTCGCGGACGAAACCCTAGATCCCACCTTCTCGCGCCGACGGACACATCCGCTCCCGCGCCAGACAATGTCCGCCGTGCCGGCCACGTCCTCCCGCCCAATGGCGCTGTGCCACGTCACCCACCGCCGCCTCCCGCACCAATCGGCGAGCGCCACCTCAACCGGCCGCCTCCCTCTCCAACGCGCGGCCCGCGGGGCCCAGATCTGGCCCGCGCGGGCCCGGTCACCGTCGCCGCCGCCCGCAGGCGTGTGCCCGCACCTGCTGCCTCGCCTCTTGCCGGCGCGCACCTCCGCCGCCACGCCATTGCAGATCCGCCCCGCCGCCGCTCTTCGCCACCGGCGCTGCCGCCCGGTCGCCGCCATCTCTGCCGCCTCCCGCCGCCCGCCGTGTGCGCCGCCTCCTTCGCCCGGCCTCCCGCGCCGCCTCCCCTTCGTCGCCGGCGTTCGAACTCGCCGGAGCTCATCCCGGCCGGATCGGCCCCGGTGGATGAGATCCACCGGGAGACGAACCAAATGGCGTCCTCCGTCCAGGATCCGCGCCGTCCCGCACCACATCATCCCACGTTGACTTTTCCCGCGGGGTAAAATTTCACTAAGTCCCCGAAATTCCCTGATTCATGTGCCCATATTCATCATGCTATATCTCCGCATCCGTAGCTCCGATTTGGGCATATAGCATATCAAATTGTTCGTCTCAGAGAGTACATCATTTCACTCCATTGCATCATTTTCATTTCAGATCATCATGATGCCCAAAATGCTGTTAGAAGAAGGCTACTTGAGATAATTGTCATGTCTGTTACTCCATCTTAGACATTTGTCATTTTTGCCATGATTATTGTGTGCATGATATGACCATGAGCTCTACATATGTTTTGTTAAGGGTTTTGTTATCTTTCCAGAGGTGCAACCCATGTATTTTTGTGATGTGTGTGGTGGCTAGTGCAAGCTTGCAAAGTGAGGCACTTGGTAATTCTGTTTTCAGGGACTTAGCATTTCCACTAAGTCCTTGAGCTGTTTAGTTCATGATGCCATATGTTCATGTTGTTTCCTAGTGATCCGTGCCTCTTTTGAGGATGATCAGTAAAGGAGTTTTGTTAATATTGCATTGCTCTGTCCATCCATGTCTTTGTTTGCATATATGGAGCACCCTAGCTTGAGTCAATCGAGCTCTACTTTTGCTTCGTTGTGAATCTGGGCAAATCGTCAACTTGTTTGCGATTTTGCCGATGTTGTTGTAGTGGATCCGTGCATGCTATGCCTTTGTTCTTGCCATGTCTAGCTTGCATTTTATGCCTTCTTGATAGGTGTATGCTTGTCTTGCCATGACTGCACCGTGGTGAGTGCATCGAGCTCGTAAACATGCCTACTTGAGTTATGATTTCAGCATGTCCCAGTTTTCACTAAGTCTGAAAACTGATTATGTTTTTGCTATGTTCATGTGCTTGTTAGTATATTTTGTGATCCCTTTTGGCTCAAGGTCACCAAGGGACTTTTGTTAAGCTCTTTGAGTAGCTCCATGCCATGCTTTACTTTGTCTTGTTCAGGTCCTGTAGCATGTTGTTTTGTTGCTCCGAAGAGGGCTATATGATCTGAAATTCCTGACAAGTGTTAATTTCACTAAGTCTGAGATCTGTTTACCATTTGCGTTTTTGCCATGCTTGTTTGAACCCGTTAATGGATGAATTGGCTGTAGCTCAGTGCTAGTCTTTTGTTAAGCATCTTGAGTGCTTCCCTGCCATGTATTTTGTTGCCATGTTTGAGTGCTGTAGCATGTTCATCTCATTGCATTTAGATGGCTACTTGCGGTAAATCACAGACCGGTGTCATATTTGAATCGCTTGCCATTTCCAAACCGTAACTCCGATTCCGGTGATCTTTATATCGTTTTCAAGCGATTTCATCTCATCTTTCCAGTGGCACACTTGGATTTCCATGTTGACGCCAGGTTCATGCATTCCTTGTCCAATCATGCATATGCACCGCATACCGCATACCGCATATCATACCATGTTTATGTGTTGGTTGTTTACTATGTTGTGTGCTTCTTTCCAGTGTTTGCTTCTTCGGGTTGGTTCTGGTAACGTCGCGTTGGTGAGGACCCGTTCGTCTACGTCCGTTTGTCTTCTTCAGGGACTCGTTCTTCTTCCTTGCGGGATCTCAGGCAAGATGATCATACCCTCGAAATCACTACTATCTTTGCTTTGCTAGATGCTCGCTCTTTTGCTATGCCTATGCTGCGATACCTACCACTTGCTTATCATGCCTCCCATATTGTTGAACCAAGCCGCTAACCCACCTGGTCCTAGCAAACCGTTGATTGGCTATGTTACCGCTTTGCTCAGCCCCTCTTATAGCGTTGTTAGTTGCAGGTGAAGATTGAAGTTTGTTCCTTGTTGGAACATGGAGATGCTGTTCCTTGTTGGAACATGTTTACTTGTTGGGATATCACAATATCTCTTATTTTAATTAATGCATCTATATACTTGGTAAAGGGTGGAAGGCTCGGCCTTATGCCTGGTGTTTTGTTCCACTCTTGCCGCCCTAGTTTCCGTCATACCGGTGTTATGTTCCTGGATTTTGCGTTCCTTGCGCGGTTGGGTTATAATGGGAACCCCTTGACAGTTCGCTTTGAATAAAACTCCTCCGGCAAGGCCCAACCTTGGTTTTACCATTCGCCACCTAGCCTTTTTTCCCTTGGGAGTCGCGCATCCCGAGGGTCATCTTATTTTAACCCCCCGGGCCAGTGCTTGTCTAAGTGTTGGTCCAACCCAGAGCACCGTGCGGGGCCGTCCCTCGGCAACTTGGGTTACGTTGGCTCCCGTATGCTTAGCTTATCTGGTGTGCCCTGAGAACGAGATATGTGCAGCTCCTATCGGGATGTCGGTGCATCGGGTGGTCTTGCTGGACTTGTTTTACCATTGTCGAGGATGTCTTGGAGTACCGGGATACCGGGTCTGATCGGAATGTCTCGGGAGGAGGTCTATTCCTTCGTTGACCGTGAGAGCTTGTGATGGGCTAAGTTGGGACACCCCTGCAGGGATTTGAACTTTCGAAAGCCGTGCCCGCGGTTATGGGCAGATGGGAATTTGTTAATGTCCAGTTGTAGAAAACCTGAAGTTGACCTTAATTAAAATGCATCAACCGCGTGTGTAACCGTGATGGTCTCTTTTCGGCAGAGTCCGGAAGTGAACACGGTGTTGGAGTTATGTTTGACGTAGGTTGCTATAGGATCACTTCTTGATCATACTTTTATCGACCGTGCTTTGCTTTCTCTTCTCGCTCTCATTTGCGTATGTTAGCCACCATATATGCTAGTCGCTTGCTGCAGCTCCACCTCATACCTTTACCTTACCCATAAGCTTAAATAGTCTTGATCGCGAGGGTGCGAGATTGTTGAGTCCCCGTGGCTACAGATTACTTCCAAAACCAGCTTGCAGGTGTCGATGAGTCCGTGCAGATGACACAACCCAGCTCAGGAGGAGCTCGTTGAAGATCTTGTCCCTTTGTGTTGTTTCATTCTAGTTGATCAGTAGTGGAGCCCAGTTGGGGTCGATCGGGGACCGTGTCGCATTTGGGGTTCTTCTTTTATTTTGGTTCCGTAGTCGGACCTTGATTGTATTTGGATGTTGTAATGCTTTATTCATGTAATTGTGTGAAGTGGCAATTGTAAGCCAACAATGTATCTTTTTCCCCTATTGTATTACATGGGTTGTGTGAAGATTACCTCACTTGCGACATTGCTTTCAATGCGGTTATGCCTCTAAGTCGTGCTTCAACACGTGGGAGATATAGCCGCATCGAGGGTGATTACAAGTTGGTATCAGAGCCTTCCCCGACCTTAGGAGCCCCCACTGCTTGATCGTTTTTAGCAACCGAGTTGTGTCTAGAAAAATGTTTTGAGTCATTTAGGAATTATATATCGGAGAGTTTAGGAATTCTTTTTACTTCCCAGTCTCCTCATCGCTCTGGTAAGGCATCTTGACATAGAGTTTTGACTCTTCTCTTCTCAAATTTCACTAAAAAAAATTTAGGATCACGCGGGTATCTTGGAATCGTTCCGATGGTTTTATGATGAGAACATTGTCTTGGTGCCTCCTGTCAGGGGTTTAGTGGAAGTGTCCCAGGGAGTTGAGCTCTGAGGTGTTGTCGTGATAATTTTATCGTTGCAGTTCTGGAATACCTGAGTTTAGTACGCCGACATCAAAAATCTCTTTTATGCAGTTCATTGGTGAGATAACCTCGACGCCACCCAGTACTAGGGCGGGAGTTCGGGAGTATTGCCATAACTTGTATAACGGATGCTTTTCGAAGGTTGAGGTAGACGATTTCCGAAGGTTTCTTGGTTATGTGTTGAAGGATGGATACAGCTGGATGTAGGATTTGCTAGATTTGGGTGAGATATTATGCTTCCCATGTATCCCCAACACCTGATTGCATAACTGGGAAAATTTCGGGAGTTTATAAGTGGGAATTCAAGTAGCTCTTAGGATATCTTTCCGACAGATGTATGATATGAAATTGGGGTTCGACGTCTAGTGGTCCGCCTATTCACGGTCGGTTTTACAGTGGTCTCGTTGTGTCTTAAAGAGTCCTTGGCTATGCCGACTCAGGGACGCTTCGTATGTCATGTGCACTGCCTTGTACATGATGGTGTTGTACGATCGAGCCCGTGTAGGCCCCACCACGAAAACTTCAGACGAAATCTCTATCATATGTTTGTTCTGGCTTATTCTGCAAGCCAAACCTTTGTTTTTTTTGAGTTGTGGTATTCGAGTTGCTTCAATGTCAAGTGTTGATTCCATACCTTTCCCAAATGGTGTTCTCATACTCCGATGTGGATACCAATCCTTCTTGATCATCAAGATTGTCTTGTCAATCCTTTTCACCGGTGTGTCTCTCTTCAAGTGGATCCGATCATTTCAACATCAGCAAGATCAATTATCATTTCTTCTCAACGGTGTTCATTTCGTTCTCAACGGTGTTTTCCCACCCTCCCGCCCTTGTTTTCTTGAAGGATTCAGAATTATTGATCAAGTATCCATCTTATTGATGTGAAGTCTCTCCATTCTTTTCTGTCAATATTCTTACCCGGTGTTTTCCATGAAGATGTTCTTCTAGTTCGTCACTCTTCACTCGTTTTCTTCTCCGGTGGAACCAATTCAAGCTTTGTTGGTCATATCCTTTTCCTCATTTCAATGCCTTCTCATACCGGTGCACTTCATAATAATTCACTTCTCGCTATTCATTTGTTCCGGCGTGCTCAAGTTTTCTCAAAAGGCGCGTCTTGTCATTCAAGATCCTTTCAAGCTCTTTCGAGATTGTTATCTCATTCATGTCATTTAATTCAACCGGTGCATTCCCTCTTTTAAATCGTTCTACGGTGTTTCTTTTGAGTGGGCCCTAACCCACAGGTCTTTTCCCAGGATCTTACCTGACTCTTCTTATTCTCCCGGAGTTATTCTCAAATTCATCTTTTCATCGTTGGTTCAATCTTTAAAATCGTCATTCTGGTGTGCCTCAATAATTCTTGGTGGTGTTTCTCGTCGTCATTTGAAGACCGAAGAAGAGTTTTACCTCCATATCTTATCCGTTCTCTCAGAGAATCGTGGTTCTAATTCGAGGTCATCCTCTCATAATTGTTTGATTGTGAGAATTCTTTTTATCCATCCGGAGCAATTCAGGAGCCTTTTTCAGTTTGTTCATCCGGAGTCCATCAAGTCAGGTTTATTCATTCTCAGCTTTCAGTTATCATTCTCCAATCTTACCGGTGCAGCGTTCAAGTGATCTCTAATCGGTCCATGATCTATTATATTCACTTGTATCTAAATTCTCTCAAGCATCTTTGTTCATTTTATAATTCTTCCCGGTGTTTCTTTATCTTCTCTTCGTTCATTTTCATTTCTTACGGTGGTTCGTTCAAGATTTCTCTTCCTTCGTTATCATATCAATTTATTCGTTGTTTCAACCCTACCGGTGGTTCGTCGAAGACTTTCTCAAGTTCGCGCTATATCTATCTTAATCTTTTATACGAGAATTAGTAATATGCCAAATCCGTGATTGTCATCAATTTAAATTGGTGAAGGATAAGCATAATGTAATTCTTATTCTTGTTTCATCCATATGTTAATCTTTTCTTCCGGAGTTTGTTCTCGATGATTAAATTCTTGGGTTCAAGTGTTCATTTTTCTTTCCCAGAGTTCCAAGATCTAATTATCACGGAGGTCCATCAAAAATACTTACAAGGATTCGCCTTGTGTTTTCAACTTCTTTTTCCTTCCGTTTGTTCATCCTTTTGTTTACCGGAGTTCTTTATGGAGGTTCTACATGATGGTTCATCAAGGATTTAATTCCTTCTCAAAGTTTTCATCGAGATTCTTTTAAGAAGCTCAAGCTTTCTTCATATTGTAATCTGGAGTGCATTCTTTCTTCCGTATCATTGGAGGTGGTATTATGTCATTCTTGATAATTGAAATTCATGTTTCATGATTCACATGTTGTCAAGAATGAGATATTTTAAATCCATCAATCTCGCCATTGGAATTATCTTGGGTTATATTTCACCTAAAGTTTTCCCTAAGGAGTAATGCTATTAATGGTGACAATATAGGACCCAAGTTCTTCATTTATCCTCCCGAGGAAATAATTTTCTCGTCTCCTTGTTCTTATCAGTCCAATTCTTTTTCCCGTGAGTGGCAGGTTGTCACCTCATAATTCGAGATTTATTCCATACGAACTTATCAAGCTTATTCTTTTCGTTGTTGGTGTTCCAACAACTCCATTCGACCCTTATCCTAAGGATGTCTTTTCAAGATCACTTGTGGCAGAAGTTGCCATTTTCTTCTCCGTTCTTTCGTTCCGACGATCTACCTTTTATTCTTTCATCAGGAGGCATTGTGATGTTGCTCTCTTCAACCCATCTTCTTGTGTTTTCAGGAGCGTGTTCTTTTATGGGTTTACACATTCAACCGGAGTGTTGTGCCCTCTACTCAAGTTCCTTCATCTTATCAAGTCTTTCATCTCTTTTTAAGTGGAGTACTACCCGAATCGGTTCTTTCTTATTCCTCTTTCTTAACGGAGTGCTTTCAACTTTGTTTATCCCCGTTGCATTCTTTCTTTCAATTTGCTCAACCTCGCAAGGTTCTTCGGTTTCACTCGTTTGCCAAAGAAGCAACTTAGTTTTACCTCTTCTCTTCCTCTTCCGTTTGTCCCTCCGGTGCCATTCTGGATCTCGGGACGAGATCCTCTCGTAGTGGTGGAGTGTTGTAACGCCCCGAGACCAATGTGCCAGGTGTCGTTCAGTTATTCGCTGGTGTTGCCTTGTCATTGCTTGCGTGTCATGCATTGCATATCATGTCATCATGTGCATTTCATTTGCATACGTGTTCGTCTCATGCATCCGAGCATTTTCCCCATTGTCCGTTTTGCATTCCGGTGCTTCGTTCTCCTCCGGTGGTCATTTCTACCTTTCTTTCATGTGTGGGGATTAAACATTTCCGGATTGGACCGAGACTTGTCATGCGGCCTTGGTTTACTACCGGTAGACCGCCTGTCAAGTTTCGTATCATTTGGACTTCGTTTGATACTCCAACAGTTAACCGAGGGACCGAGAAGGCCTCGTGTGTGTTGCAGCCCAACACCCCTCCAAAGTGGCCCAAAACCCACCTAAACCTCCTCCATCATCTCGGTCGTTCGATCATGATCGCGTGGCCGAAAACCGCACCTCATTTGGACTCTCCTAGCTCTTTCTACCTATAAATATGTCCTCCCCGTCCATTTTCGTGGACGAAACCCTAGATCCCACCTTCTCGCGCCGACGGACACGTCCGCTCCCGCGCCGGACAATGTCCGCCACACCGGCCATGTCCTCCCGCCCAATGGCGATGTGCCACGTCACCCACCGCCGCCTCCTGCACCAATCAGCGAGCGCCACCTCAACCGGCCGCCTCCCTCTCCACCGCGCGGCCCGCGGGGCCCAGATCTGGCTCCCGCCGGCCCGGTCGCCGTTGCCGCCGCCCGCAGGCGTGTGCCCGCACCCGCCGCCTCGCCTCTCGCCGGCGTGCACCTCCGCCGCTGCGCGATTGCAGATCCGCCCCGCCGCCGCTCTTCGCCACCGGCGCTGCCGCCCGGTCGCCGCCATCTCTGCCGCCTCCCGCCGTGTGCGCCGCCGCCTTCGCCCGGCCTCCCGCACCGCCTCCCCTTCGTTGCCGGCGTTTGAGCTCGCCGGAGCTCGTCCCGGCCGAATCGGCCCCGGTGGATGAGATCCACCGGGAGACGAACCAAACGGCGTCCTCCGTCCCGGATCCGCGACGTCCCGCACCACATCATCCCACGTTGACTTTTCCCGCGGGGTAAAATTTCACTAAGTCCCGGAAATTCCCTGATTCATGTGCCCATATTCATCATGCTATATCTCCGCATCCGTAGCTCCGATTTGGGCATATAGCATATCAAATTGTTCGTCTCAGAGAGTACATCATTTCATTCCATTGCATCATTTTCATTTGAGTTCATCATGATGCCTGAAATGCTGTTAGAAGGAGGCTACTTGAGATAATTGTCAGATCTGTTACTCCATCTTAGACATTTTTCATTTTTGCCATGATTATTGTGTGCATGATATGACCATGAGCTCTACATATGTTTTGTTAAGGGTTTTGTTATGTTTCCAGAGGTGCAACCCATGTATTTTTGTGATGTGTGTGGTGGCTAGTGCAAGCTTGCAAAGTGAGGCACTTGGTAATTCTGTTTTCAGGGACTTAGCATTTCCACTAAGTCCTTGAGCTGTTTAGTTCATGATGCCATATGTTCATGTTGTTTCCTAGTGATCCGTGCCTCTTTTGAGGATGATCAGTAAAGGAGTTTTGTTAATATTGTATTGATCTGTCCATCCATATCTTTGTTTGCATATATGGAGCACCCTAGCTTGAGTCAATCGAGCTCTACTTTTGCTTCGTTGTGAATCTGGGCAAATCATCAACTTGATTGCGATTTTGCCGATGTTGTTGTAGTGGATCCATGCATGCTATGCCTTTGTTCTTGCCATGTCTAGCTTGCATTTTATGCCTTCTTGATAGATGTATGCTTGTCTTGCCATGACTGCACCGTGGTGAGTGCATCGAGCTCGTAAACATGCCTACTTGAGTTATGATTTCAGCATGTCCCAGTAAGGATTCAAAATTATCGATCAAGTATCCATCTTATTGATGTGAAGTCTCTCCATTATTTTCTGTCAATATTCTTACCCGGTGTTTTCCATGAAGATGTTCTTCTAGTTCGTCACTCTTCACTCGTTTTCTTCTCCGGTGGAACCAATTCAAGCTTTGTTGGTCATATCCTTTTCCTCATTTCAATGCCTTCTCATACCGGTGCACTTCATAATAATTCACTTCTCGCTATTCATTTGTTCCGGCGTGCTCAAGTTTTCTCAAAAGGCTCATCTTGTCATTCAAGATCCTTTCAAGCTCTTTCGAGATTGTTATCTCATTCATGTCATTTAATTCAACCGGTGCATTCCCTCTTTTAAATCGTTCTACGGTGAGATCTGTTTACCATTTGCGTTTTTGCCATGCTTGTTTGAACCCGTTAATGGATGAATTGGCCGTAGCTCAGTGCTAGTCTTTTGTTAAGCATCTCGAATGCTTACATGCCATGTATTTTGTTGCCATCTTTGAGTGCTGTAGCATGTTCATCTCATTGCATTTAGATGGCTACTTGCGGTAAATCGCAGACCGGTGTCATATTTGAATCGCTTGCCATTTCCAAACCGTAACTCCGATTCCGGTGATCTTTATATCGTTTTCAAGCGATTTCATCTCATCTTTCCAGTGGCACACTTGGATTTCCAAGTTGAGGCCAGGTTCATTTATTCCTTCTCCAATCATGCATATGTATCGCATACGGCATCCCGCATATCATACCATGTTCATGTGTTGGTTGTTTACTATGTTGTGTGCTTCTTTCCGGTGTTTGCTTCTTCGGGTTGGTTCCAGTAACTTCGCGTTGGTGAGGACCAGTTCGTCTACGTCCGTTTGTCTTCTTCATGGACTCGTTCTTCTTCCTTGCGGGATCTCAGGCAAGATGATCATACCCTCGAAATCACTACTATCTTTGCTTTGCTAGATGCTCGCTCTTTTGCTATGCCTATGCTGCGATACCTACCACTTGCTTATCAGGCCTCCCATATTGTTGAACCAAGCCACTAACCCACCTGGTCCTAGCAAACCTTTGATTGGCTATGTTACCGCTTTGCTCAGCCCCTCTTATAGCGTTGTTAGTTGCAGGTGAAGATTGAAGTTTGTTCCTTGTTAGAACATGGAGATGTTGTTCCTTGTTGGAACATGTTTACTTGTTGGGATATCACAATATCTCTTATTTTAATTAATGCATCTATATACTTGGTAAAGGGTGGAAGGCTCGGCCTTATGCCTGGTGTTTTGTTCCACTCTTGCCGCCCTAGTTTCCGTCATACCGGTGTTATGTTCCTGGATTTTGCGTTCCTTACGCGGTTGGGTTATAATGGGAACCCCTTGACAGTTTGCTTTGAATAAAACTCCTCCGGCAAGGCCCAACCTTGGTTTTACCATTCGCCACCTAGCCTTTTTTCCCTTGGTAGTCGCACATCCCGAGGGTCATCTTATTTTAACCCCCCGGGCCAGTGCTTGTCTAAGTGTTGGTCCAACCCAGAGCACCGTGCGGGGCCGTCCCTCGGCAACTTGGGTTACGTTGGCTCCCATACGCTTAGCTTATCCGGTGTGCCCTGAGAACGAGATATGTGCAGCTCCTATCGGGATGTCAGCGCATCGGGTGGTCTTGCTGGACTTGTTTTACCATTGTCGAGGATGTCTTGGAGTACCGGGATACCGAGTCTGATCGGAATGTCTCGGGAGGAGGTCTATTCCTTCGTTGACCGTGAGAGCTTGTGATGGGCTAAGTTCGGACACCCCTGCAGGGATTTGAACTTTCGAAAGCCGTGCCCGTGGTTATGGGCAGATGGGAATTTGTTAATGTCCGGTTGTAGAAAACCTGAAGTTGACCTTAATTAAAATGCATCAACCGCGTGTGTAACCGTGATGGTCTCTTTCAAGCGGAGTCCGGGAAGTGAACACGGTGTTGGAGTTATGTTTGACGTAGGTTGCTATAGGATCACTTCTTGATCATACTTTTATTGACCGTGCTTTGCCTTCTCTTCTCGCTCTCATTTGCGTATGTTAGCCACCATATATGCTAGTCGCTTGCTGCAGCTCCACCTCATACCATTACCTTACCCATAAGCTTAAATAGTCTTGATCACGAGGGTGCGAGATTGTTGAGTCCCCGTGGCTACAGATTACTTCCAAAACCAGCTTGCAGGTGCCGATGAGTCCGTGTAGATGACACAACCCAGCTCAGGAGGAGCTCGTTGAAGATCTTGTCCCTTTGTGTTGTTTCGTTCTAGTTGATCAGTAGTGGAGCCCAGTTGGGGTCGATTGGGGACCGTGTCGCATTTGGGGTTCTTCTTTTATTTTGGTTCCGTAGTCGGACCTTGATTGTATTTGGATGTTGTAATGCTTTATTCATGTAATTGTGTGAAGTGGCGATTGTAAGCCAACTATGTATCTTTTTCCCCTATTGTATTACATGGGTTGTGTGAAGATTACCTCACTTGCGACATTGCTTTCAATGTGGTTATGCCTATAAGTCATGCTTCAACGTGTGGGAGATCTAGCCGCATTGAGGGTGATTACATGGGTTGCTGCACATCCGCGATGCTGAGGGACCAAAGGGAACCGGAAGCGTGGAGATGAGGCTCGAAGCAATGGAGCAACAAGTTTTCAAGTGCCAGGGGATGGTGGAGCGTGGAATCAACGCTAGCCACATGATGCTTGCGGAGTTCACCAACATCTACAAGCCAGATGCCAAGAACACCGAGGAGGCCATCTTCAAGCTACATGAGAAGATCAAGCACCTCCAAGCCCAAAACTATGACCTACAAAACCAAAACTGTGAGTATGAATATAGATTCAAAAGGATGAGTTTGGCTGCAGATTCGAGGATTCCGGAGACTCGATCATCCTTCTATGATGGTCAACCTTTGCCTTGGAAGATGGATGACAAGCCCACATCATCAACAACACCTCCACCTTATTCACCAACCAAGGAGATATAATCACATGGGTATGGGCACTCCCCTTGGCAGCCACCAAGCTTGGGGGAGGTGCCCCGGTATCGTATCACAATCACAACACCTATCTTTACCGTTTTCCTTAGTTCAATCCTATTAGTAGTATTTTGATCTAGTAGAATAAAGTTTATGGCATGATCTAGTTTTGAGTTTTGCCTTTTGATCTCTCTATGTAATCGAGTCCGTGAGCTATATAATAAAGATTAGTGTTTATTCAAGGGCTTGATTTTCTTGCTATGATCTTGGGTAAATAAAAGAAAAGAGAAAAAGAATAAAAAGAAACAAAAGTTCATATTGATCCTATTGAGAGTAATGACTTCACATAGGAAGAGTATGATGATTTAAAAGTTGTTGGGAGTTGACAAACATAGTTTTGGTCATCGTTGCAATTAATAGGAAGTAATAAAGAAAGAGAGGTCTTCACATATAAATATATTATCATTGACATCTTTTATGATTGTGAGCACTCATTAAAATATGACATGCTAAAGAGTTTATATTGGACAAGGAAGACAACGTGATGAGTTATGTTTTCTTATATCTAAGATAAAGTATGTTGTCATGGATCCTCCAACATGTTGAGCTTGCCTTTCCCCCTCTTGCTAGCCAAATTCTCAGCACCAAGTAGAAATACTACTTGTGCTTCCAAATACCCTTAAACCAGTTTTGCAATGAGAGTCCACCATATCTACCTATGGATTGAGTAAGATCCTTCAAGTAAGTTGTCATCGGTGCAAAGCAATAAAAATTGCTCTAAATATGTATGATTAGTGTGGGAGAAATAAGCTTTATACGATCTTGTGATGTGGAGATAATAAAAGCGACAGACTGCATAATAAAGGTTCATATCAAAAGGGGCAATATAAAGTGATGTTCTTTCGCATTAAGATTTTGTGCATCCAACCATAAAAGTGCATGGCAACCTCTGCTTCCCTCTGCGAATGGCCTATCTTTTATTATTATCTTCTACCTTATGCAAGAGTCATGGTGATCTTCACCTTTCCTTTTTTACATTTTATCCTTTGGCAAGCACAGTGTGTTGGAAAGATCCTGATAGATATATCTAATTGGATGTAGGGAGGCATGAGTTATTATTATTGACATTACCCTCAAGGTAAAAGGTTGTGGGGCGAAACTATAAGCCCCTATATTTCTCTGTGTCCGATTAAAACTCCGTATCCACAAGTATTGCGTGAGTGTTAGCAATTATGAAGGACTAGATGATAGTTGAGTATGTGGACTTGCTTTTTAGCTCTGACATAGACTCTTTCTGATGTTATGACCAATTGCAATTGCTTCAATGACTGAGGTTATAGTTTGTTGGTTCTCAATAAGGTTTCTGATTCATACTTTTGCATTGTGAATAGATCATCACTTGAACATAAGTAATCATATGACAATATCTATATATTTTGCTGTTATGAGAATAATCATGATGCCTTCATGTCCGTATTTTATTTTTATCGACGTCTCTACCTCTAAACATGGGGACATATTTATCGTTATCGGCTTTCGATTGAGGACAAGCGAGGTCTAAGCTTGGGGGAGTTCATACGTCCATTTTGCATCATGCTTTTATATCGATATTTATTGCATTATGGGCTGTTATTTCACATTATGCCACAATACTTATGGCTATTCCCTCTTATTTCACAAGGTTTACATAAGGAGGGAGAATGCCGGCAGCTAGAATTCTAGGCTCGAAAAGGAGCAAATATTAGATACCTATTCTACACAACTCCAAAAGTCCTGAAACTCCACGGAACACCTTATAATAAATAATGAAAAATCCTCGCCAAAGATGAAGACCAGGGGGCCCACACCCTGCTCACGAGGGTGGGGGCGCCCACCCCCTAGGGCGCGCCCCCCTACCTCGTGGGTCCCCTGGTGGCTCTCTGATGACCATCTTCTGCTATATGAAGTCTTTCATCAAGAAAAAAATAAGAAGCAACCTTTCAGGACGAAACTCCGCTGCCACGAGGCGGAACCTTGGCGGATCCAATCTAGAGCTCCGGCAGAGCTGTTCTACCGGGGAAACTTCCCTCCTAGCGGGGGAAATCATCGCCATCGTCATCACCAACGCTCTTCTCATCGGGAGAGGGCAATCTCCATCAACATCTTCACCAGCACCATCTCATCTCAAAACCCTAGTTCATATCTTGTATCCAATTCTTGTCTCCAAGTCCGGGATTGGTGCTAGTAGGTTGCTAGTAGTGTTAATTACTCCTGTAGTTGATGCTAGTTGGTTTAATTGGTGGAAGATCATATATTCAGATCCTATATGCATATTAATACCCCTTTGATTATGAACATGTTTATGCTTTGTGAGTAGTTACGTTTGTTCCTGAGGACAAGGGAGAGGTCTTGCTATTAGTAGTCATGTGAATTTGGTATTTATTCGATATTTTGATGAGATGTATGTTGTCTAGCCTCTAGTGGTGTTATGTGAACGTCGACTACATAACACTTCACCATTATTTGGGCCTAGAGGAAGGCATTGGGAAGTAATAAGTAGATGATGGGTTGCTAGAGTGACAGAAGCTTAAACCCTAGTTTATGCGTTGCTTCGTAAGGGGCTGATTTGGATCCATATGTTTCATGCTATGATTAGGTTTACCTTAATACTTTTGTTGTAGTTGCGGATGCGGCAATAGAGGTTAATCATAAGTGGGATGCTTGTTCAAGTAAGAACAGCACCCAAGCACCAGTCCACCCACATATCAAATTATCAAAGTACCGAACGCGAATCATATAAACGTGATGAAAACTATCTTGACGATATTCCCATGTGTCCTCGGGAGCACTTTTCCTTATATAAGAGTTTGTCTAGGCTTGTCCTTTCCTACAAAAAGGATTGGGCCACCTTGCTGAACTTTATTTACTTTTGTTACTTGTTGCTCGTTACAAATTATCCTATCACAAAACTATCTGTTACCACTAATTTCAGTACTTGCAGAGAATACCTTGCTGAAAACCGCTTATCATTTCCTTCTGCTCCTCGTTGGGTTCGACACTCTTACTTATCGAAAGGACTACGATAGATCCCCTATACTTGTGGGTCATCACAAGTCCTCTCAACAATAAAAACATAATTGGATCATATAACTATCCCTCAACATGCAACAAAGAGCCACTCCAAAGTCACTAATAGCGGACAACAAACGAAGAGATTATGGTAGGGTACGAAACCACCTCAAAGTTATCCTTTCTGATCGATCTATTAAAGAGTCCGTAGTAAAATAACACAAAGCTATTCTTTCCGTTCAATCTATCATAGAGTTTGTACTAGAATAACACCTTAAGACACAAATCAACCAAAACCCTAATGTCACCAAGATACTCCAATGTCACCTCAAGTATCCGTGGGTATGATTATATGATATGCATCACACAATCTCAGATTCATCTATTCAACTGACACAAAGAACCTCAAAGAGTGCCCCAAAGTTTCTACCGGAGAGTCAAGACGAAAACGTGTGCCAACCCCCATGCATAACTTCACGGAACTCGCAAGTTGTCCCATTGTCACCACAGATAAGCACATGCAAGACATACATCAAGTGTTCTCAAATCCTTAAAGACTCAATCCGATAAGATAACTTCAAAGGGAAAACTCAATTCATCATCAGAGAGTAGAGGGGGAAGAACATCATAAGATCCAAATATAGTAGCAAAGCTCGTGATACATCAAGATCGTGCTGACTCAAGAACACGAGAGAGAGAGAGAGAGAGAGAGATCAAACACATAGCTATTGGTACATACCCTCAGCCCCGAGGGATAACTACTCCCTCCTCGTCATGGAGAGCGCCGGGATGATGAAGATGGCCACCGGAGAGGGATTCCCCCCTACGGCAGGGTGCCGGAACGGGTCTAGATTGGTTTTCGGTGGCTACAGAGGATTCTGGCGGCGGAACTCCCGATCTATTCTGCTTCCGGATGTTTTTAGGGTATATGGACATATATAGGCAAAAGAAGTCGGTCAGGGGAGCCACGAGGGGCCCACAAGGGTGGGGGCACGCCCAGTGTGCAGGCACGCCTCCCTGCCTCGTGGCCACCTCGAAGCTTCCCTGACGTAAACTCCAAGTCTCCTGGATTGCTTCCATTCCAAAAATATCTTTCCCGAAGGTTTCATTCTGTTTGGACTCTGTTTCATATTCCTTTTCTTCGAAACACTAAAATAGGCAAGAAAACAGCAATTTGGGCTGGGCCTCCGGTTAATAGGTTAGTCCTAAAAATAATATAAAAGTGTATAATAAAGACCATAAACATCCAAAACAGATAATATAATTGCATGGAACAATCAAAAATTATAGATACGTTGGAGACGTATCAGCATCCCCAAGCTTAATTCCTGCTCGTCCTCGAGTAGGTAAATGATAAAAACAGAATTTTTGATGTGGAATGCTACCTAACATATTTATCAATGTAATCTTCTTTACTGTGGCAAGAATATTCAGATTCATAAGATTCAAGACAAAAGTTTAATATTGACATAAAAATAATAATACTTCAAGCATACTAATAAAGCAATCGTGTCTCCTCAAAATAACATGGCCAAAGCAAGCTATCCCTACAAAATCATATAGTCTGGCTATGCTCCATCTTCACCACACAAAGTATTTAAATCATGCATAAACCCGATGACAAGCCAAGCAATTGTTTCATACTTTTGATGTTCTCAAACTTTTTCAATCTTCACGCAATACATGAGCGTGAGCCATGGATATAGCACTATATGTGGAATAGAATGGTGGCTGTGGAGAAGACAAAAAGGAGAAGATAGTATCACATCAACTAGGCGTATCAACGGGCTATGGATATGCCCATCAATAGATATTAATGTGAGTGAGTAGGGATTGCCATGAACGAATGCACTAGAGCTATAAGTGTATGAAAGCTCAACAAAAGAAACTAGTGGGTGTGCATCCAACTTGCTTGCTCACGAAGAACTGGGGAATTTTGAGGAAGCCCATCATTGGAATATACAAGCCAAGTTCTACAATGAAAGATTCCCACTAGTATATGAAAGTGACAACATAGGAGACTCTCTATCATGAAGATCATGGTGCTACTTCGAAGCACAAGTGTGGTAAAAGGATAGTAGCATTGTCCCTTCTCTCTTTTTCTCTCATTTTTTTGGGCCTTCTCCTTTTTTATGGCCTTTCTCTTTTTTATTTTTTTATTTTTTTCGTCTGGAGTCTCATCCCGACTAGTGGGGGAATCATAGTATCCATCATCCTTTCCTCACTTGGGACAATGCTCTAATAATGATGATCATCACACTTTATTTACTTAAAACTCAAGAATTACAACTCGATACTTAGAACAAAATATGACTCTATGTGGATGCCTCCGGCAGTGTACCAGGATGTGCAATGATGCATGAGTGACATGTATGAAGAATTATGAATGGTGGCTTTGCTACAAATACGTTGTCAACTACATGATCATGCAAGCAATATGACAATGATGAATCGTGTCATAATAACGGAACAGTGGAAAGTTGCATGGCAATATATCTCGGAATGGATATGGAAATGCCATGGTAGGTAGGTATGGTGGTTGTTTTGAGGAAGGTATATGGTGGGTGTATGATACAGGCGAAAAGTGCGCGGTATTAGAGAGGCTAGCAATGGTGGAAGGATGAGAGTGCGTATAATCCATGGACTCAACATTAGTCATAAAGAATTCACATACTTATTGCAAAAATCTATTAGTTATCGAAACAAAGTATTATGTGCATGCTCCTAGGGGGATAGATTGGTAGGAAAAGACCATCGCTCGTCCCCGACTGCCACTCATAAGGAAGACAATCAATAAATAAATCATGCTCTGACTTCGTCACATAACGGTTCACCATACGTGCATGCTACGGGAATCACAAAATTCAACACAAGTATTTCTCAAATTCACAACTACTCAACTAGCATGACTAATATCACCATCTCCATATCTCAAAACAATCATCAAGTATCAAACTTCTCTTAGTATTCAATGCACTTATATGAAAGTTTTTATAATTCCATGTTGTTCTAAAGGACTCTCAAAATAATATAAGTGAACCATGAGAGATCAATTATTTCTTCAAAATAAAACCACTGCTGTGCTCTAAAAAGATATAAGTGAAGCACTAGAGCAAATGACAAACTACTCCGAAAGATATAAGTGAAGATCAATGAGTAGTCGAATAATTATGAAACTATGTGAAGACTCTCTAAAATTTAAGAATTTCAGATCTTGGTATTTTATTCAAACAGCAAGCAAAACAAAATAAAATAAAATGATGCTCCAGGCAAAACACATATCATGTGGTGAATAAAAAATAGCTCCAAGTAAAGTTACCAATAGACGAAGACGAAAGAGGGGATGCCTTCAGAGGGCATCCCCAAGCTTAGGCTCTTCGTTGTCCTTGAATATTACCTTGGGGTGCCTTGGGTATCCCCAAGCTTAGGCTCTTGCCACTCCTTATTCCATAGTCCATCGAATCTTTACCCAAAACTTGAAAACTTCACAACACAAAACTTAACAGAAAACTCGTAAGCTCCATTTGTATAAGAAGATAAATCACCACTTAAGTACTGTTGTGAACTCATTCTAAATTCATATTGGTGTAATATCTACTATATTACAACTTTTGTATGGTTCATACCCTCCGATACTACTCATAGATTCATCAAAATAAGCAAACAACATATGGAAAACAGAATCTGTCAAAAACAGAATAGTATGTAGTAATCTTTATCAAACATATACTTCTGGAACTCATAAAATTCTCAAATAAGTTGGTGGACCTGAGGTATTTGTCTATTAATCATCTGCAAAAATAATTAACTAAATATCACTCTCCAATAAAAAAAATGGCAGCAAATCTCGTGAGCTCTAAAGTTTCTGTTTTTTACAGCATGATCGCAAAGACTTTCCCCAAGTCGTCCCAAAGGTTCTACTTGGCACAAACACTAATTAAAAGCATAAAACCACATATAAACAGAGGCTAAATGAATTATTTATTACTAAACAGGAACAAAAAGCAAGGAACAGAAATAAAGATTGGGTTGCCTCCCAACAAGCGCTATCGTTTAATGCCCCTAGCTAGGCATGATGATTTCAATGATGCTCACATAAAAGATAAGAATTGTAACATAAAGAGAGCATCATGAATAATATGACTAGAACATTTAAGTCTAACCCACTTCCTATGCATAGGGATTTTGTGAGCAAACAATTTATGGGAACAATAATCAACTAGCATAGGAAGGCAAAACAAGCATGACTTTAAAACTTTAAGCACATAGAGAGGAAACTTGATGTTATTGCAATTCCTACAAGCATATATTCCTCCCTCATAATAATTTTCAGTAGCTTCATGAATGAATTCAACAATATAGCTATCATATAAATCATTCTTTTCATGATCTACAAGCATAGAATTTTTATTACTCTCCACATAAGCAAATTTCTTCTCATGAATAGTAGTGGGAGCAAACTCAACAAAATAACTATCATGTGAGGCATAATCTAATTGAAAGTTAAAATCATGATGACAAGTTTCATGGATATCATTATTGTTTATAGCATACGTGTCATCACAATAATCGTCATAGATAGAAGGGATGATTTCATCATAATAAATTTGCTCATCAAAACTTGGGGGACAAAAAAATATCATGTTCATCAAACATAGCTTCCCCAAGCTTGTGGCTTTGCATATCATTAGTGAGGGAGTCCTGGATTAGGGGGTCTCCAGACAGTCGGGCTATATCCTTTGGTCGGACTGTTGGACTATGAAGATACAAGATTGAAGACTTCGTCCCGTGTCCGGATGGGACTCTACTTGGCGTGGAAGGCAAGCTAGGCAGTATGGATATGTATATCCCCTCCTTTGTAACCGACCTTGTGTAACCCTAGCCCCCTCCGGTGTCTATATAAACCGGAGGGTTTAGTCCGTAGGACAACATACAATCATACCATAGGCTAGCTTCTAGGGTTTAGCCTCTCCGATCTCATGCTAGATCAACTCTTGTACTACTCATATTATCAAGAATAATCAAGCAGGACGTAGGGTTTTACCTCCATCAAGAGGGCCCGAACCTGGGTAAAACATCATGTCCCCTGCCTCCTGTTACCATCCGCCTTAGACGCACAGTTCGGGACCCACTACCTAAGATCCGCCGGTTTTGACACCGACATTGGTGCTTTCATTGAGAGTTCCTCTATGACATCGCCGTAAGGAAGGATGCCTGATCTCATTGTTAAAAACAACATTACCGCCGGAGGAGCCCTGCCTGTCGGCAAAACTCTTTGGCTAGGCAGTTTCGTCATGACCGCCTGTTCGGCTGCTGCACCGACAATGACTTCTCGGGTCATCGAAAACAGCCTCCACGTCGGCTCGGAATTCGTCGAGCAGATGGATCCAATGGAGCTCTCTTCCCTAAACGAGCTCTTGGATCGCATCGCCGCCTTGGGAGTCGCTATGAACTATGATCGGATTGGGCTTAAACCCGATCAAAGGGAGATTAACTCTCCACCGGTCACCCATCATGTTGCGGTGGTGGAGGAACAATGCGGCAATTCTTCCTCTATCTTGAGGACTAACTATGTCCGGATTCCTGAGCTCTTCGAGCCGGATACCCGTTTGCGGGAGGACATCACCCAAACCCTGAACCTAGAGTCAGGCAGCGGGCCAGACCCATCAGGCAACATCCCGGAATCCGAACTTCCAAGATCGGAAACTCCTCGGCCCCTGGATCCCAGATTGGGTAGGGGTTCGGACTCAAAACCACCCACCCACCCAGACATAAACGATCTTTCCCACATCAGGCCAGATTCCTTCTTGTGATGAACAAGGTTAAGGAATGCCGCGAGGAAGACACAGTCTCACTTTTCTGCAATAACTGCATGGACAAGGGGATCCTTAACGCCATAAGTCGTCGTGACATATCACGCTTCGCCGACTTGGCGTCCATAGTACAAAAGTACTGTGCGATGGAAAGTGCCTGGAAAACCGAAACGAAATTTTGGGATAATCCGGCTCTAAATATACACCCAGTCCAAGGAAAAAGGGTGCACTATCATAAGACACCCGAGTTAATTACAAAGAAGCAAAAACCCTCTACATGGCGTGGAACCGTATTGGAGGGATGGCTCAACGGACCCTGCAAAATTCATAGTACATCGGATACCATACCAACACACAGCCTTAGAGCATGTTGGATACTCCGCCAGGTGGCCAAAAGCGGCGAGGATCTTCTCATCCCAGATGCCACAGAGCACCATCCCAGTGATAACAATACGGTATTAACAGTCTTTGATACCTTCACATCAAATAATAGGCGCAAGCGAACACTCCGCAGCATTTCCGAAATCTGCCACGTAGCAGCAATAAATCCATGGAGCGACACGACTATTACCTTCAATGCCAGTGACGAACCTAAATTCACAGCCCGAGCACCAGCGGCACTGGTCCTCAGTCCAATTGTGGACGGCTTTTGACTCACCAAAGTACTCATGGATGGCGGTAGTGGATTAAACCTCATCTACGAGGAAACTCTTCAAAAAATGGAAATAGACTGGAACCGCATTGAGCAAAGCAGCACAACCTTTAGAGGAATCATCCCCAGTCGGGAAGCACGTTGTGCTAGGAAAATCACACTAGATGTGGTATTCGGCACGCCGGAGAACTATAGGTTCGAAGAAATTACATTCCAACTGGCCCCGTTTAGTAGTGGATACCACGCCCTCTTGGAACGGGAGGCGTTCACGATCTTTCAAGCCATACCGCATTATGGGTACATGAAGCTCAAGATGCCCGGGCCCAATGGAATCATCACTCTCGTTAGTGATCTGGACACAGCACTCCGCGCTGAAAACAAAACATCCGCATTGGCCCTCGAGGCATTATCCGAAGCCCTTTCGGCCGAGGAATTAACTGCGCTACGCTCCACAGTGGACAGGGACGACGTGATACTTGACAAGAGATCCAAGTCCACCTCTTTTAAACCAGCGGATGAAATAGTCAAATTCCAAGTCCACCCAACGGGCCCTACAAAAACAGCCTCCATCCGGGCACATTTAAACCCCACCGTGGACGCCGCACTACGAGAGTTCCTGTGCGAGAATTGGGACATATTCGCCTGGCACCTCTCAGACATGCCAGGAATCCCACGCAAGCTGGCCGAGCACAGCCTCAATATCCTAAAGGGATTCAAGTCGGTCAAGCAGGATCTTCGGTGTTTCTCTGAACCTAAGAGACAGGCTATGGGAGAGGAACTAGCCAAGTTATTAGAGGCCGGATTCATTAGAGAAATAAAACACCCGGACTGGCTAGCAAATCTGGTGATGGTACCAAAGAAGGACAAATCCTAGCGCCTATGTGTCTATTTCAAGGACCTCAATAAGGCTTGCCCAAAGGATCCCTTCCCCCTCCCCCACATTGATCAGATTATCGATGCTACCGCAGGACACGAGTCATTGTGTTTCCTCGATGCATACTCCAGCTACCACCAAATTAAGATGGCGGAGTCTGACTAAGCCGCAACGGCATTTATCACACCATACGGCCCCTTCTGTTTTAACACAATGCCTTTTGGGCTCAAAAACGCCGGTGCAACATATCAGCGCATGATCCAGACATGTCTGGAGAAACAGATCGGCAAAACAGTAGAGGCATACGTAGATGATGTGGTCGTTAAAACCAAACACGTCGACTATCTAATAGACGACTTGAGGCTCACATTCGACAACCTCCGAACATACGACATCAAGCTCAATCCGGAAAAATGCATTTTCGGCGTACCAGTCGGAAAGCTCCTGGGCTTCATTGTCTCCAGTAGAGGAATTAAAGCTAATCCGGCCAAAATACGAGCTCTGTCATAGTTGACTATCCCAACGGACCTCAAACAAATCCATAAACTAACTGGATGTGTGGCGGCTCTAAGCCGCTTTATCTCCCGCTTAGGAGAAAAGGCATTACCCCTTTATCACCTCCTTTGGCGCACCGAACACTTCGAGTGGACGGACGCTGCCACAGCCGGATTGGAAGAAATAAAAGCCATACTAGCAACCAACCCAATCCTGGCCGCGCCAAACATCGGCGAACCAATGTTGTTGTACATTGCAGCAACTCATCAAGTTGTAAGCGTAGTGCTCGTCGTCGAACGAGAAGCTGACGGACATAAATTCCCTCTTCAAAAGCCGGTATACTATGTATCCACTGTCCTCACTCCATGCAAATCATGGTACCCACATTATCAAAAGATAGCCTATGCAGTATTCATGGCATCCCGGAAGCAGCGACACTACTTTCAAGAGTGTTCAATTACAGTAGCCTTGGAAGTGCCACTTAATGATATTATAAACAACCGCGACGCTACGGGCCGGATTGCCAAATGGGCCATTGAGCTCCTCCCATTCGACATAACATACAAACCTAGGCGAGCCATTAAATCGCAAGTATTAGCCGACTTTGTCGCCGAATGGATGGAAGCCGAACTCCCTAAAGAGTACGGCGCATACTCCAATTGGATCATGCACTTCGACGGCTCAAAAATGCTGGCCGGTCTGGGGGCTGGCGTCGTCCTGACGTCCCCAACCGGAGATACCGTTCAGTACGTACTTCAGATACTGTATACAGACTCCAACAACGCAGCCGAATACGAAGCCCTGTTGCATGGTCTTCGGATGGCAGTCTCCATGGGCATTCAACGCCTGGAGGTGCGCGGAGATTCGAACCTCGCAATATCCCAAATAAATGGAGACTTCGACACCAAGGATCCGAAGATGGAGGCCTATCGAAACGCCATCCTAAAGATGTCAGCTTAGTTCGAGGGGCTCGAATTTCACCATGTGGCTCGGGAAAACAATCAGGCACCGGATATCCTCGCCCGCATCGGCGCAAAACGCGATGCGGTCCCCCCCAACATCTTTTTGGAGAGGCTGTTTAAGACATCAGTGGTATGGGAAGGGGACACCGGCAACAATAGTCCGGGCCCGGCCAAAATGCCCGATACCGAACATTCTGACATAATCGGAGGCTCTGCCACCGAAATAACACCTTCAGCCCACGTAATAATGGCCGTCATCGCCCCATGGACAGAACCATTCCCGGCCTACCTAACTAGGCAGGAACTTCCCAAGGACCAAAATGAGGCACGTTGCATAGTGCGGCAATCTAAATCCTACAGGGTCCATGAGGGAGAGTTGTATAAGAAAAGCACTACCGGAGTCCTTCAAAGGTGCATCTCCGAAGAGCAAGGCAAGAAGCTTTTGGCAGAAATTCACGCCGGACTCGGCGGCCACCACGCCGCAACCCGGGCCCTTGTAAGCAAGGCCTTCCGTACAGGTTTTTATTGGCCGACGGCCCGGGCAGACGCACAAGACTTGGTCCAACGTTGCGCCGGTTGCCAGCTTTTTGCAAACCAAAGCCATATGCCACCCACCGCCCTCCAAACAATCCCCATTACCTGGCCTTTCACGGTCTGGGGGCTTGACATGGTTGGACCCCTTAAAGGGGGAACCCATAAGAAAAATACTTACTGGTCATGGTGGATAAATTCACCAAATGGATAGAAGCCAAACCAGTTAAAACAACCGAATCCGGACCAGTGATAGACTTCATATCCGGGGTTGTACACCGTTATGGCGTCCCCCACAGCATCATCACTGACAACGGCACGAACTTCACGGCCGACGAGGTAAAACTCTGGTGCAGCAACATGGGCATCAAGCTCGATTACGCTTCCGTCTATCACCCACAAACCAACGGCCAAGTTGAGCGAGCAAATGGTCTTATCATGAGCGGCATTAAACCCAGATTAGTGCGGTCCTTAACAGAGTCTAACATGCACTGGGTAGAGGAGCTCGACTCCGTACTCTGGGGGCTGCGGACCACGCCGAATCGTAGTACCGGATATACACCCTTCTTTATGGTGTATGGCACAGAGGCAGTTCTGCCCTGCGACATAATTCATGACTCACCTTGAGTGCGCATGTACGAAGAAAGAGAAGCCGAGCTCGATCGGCAGGACAGTCTGGACACCTTGGAGGAGGAGCGCGATGTGGCAAAAGCCCGTTCCGCATTCTATCAGCAACAGGCTCGCAGATACCAAAGCAGAGAAGTACGGGCCAAAACTTATAACATTGGTGAGTTAGTTCTACGCCTGCCGGAGAATAAAAAGACCAAGCTCGAGCCCAAATGGGAAGTTCCCTTCATTATCGACCAAGTTCTGACCGGTGGAGTGTACCGTCTGCGGGATTCATCGAATAATCGACTTGAGCCGAACCCATGGAACGCAGCCAGGCTCCGAAGATTCTACGCCTAGCGCCGGACTCTATGTTCATCTCCTTCCTCTGTCCATTTTTTGAATATATATTATATTTTTTCTCTCTTTCTTTCTTTTATTCTTTCCCAAGGCCTTCAAGGGCCACCTTGTGCCTCGCTTGCACACTATAGATGCGCTAACCGCGCTCATTTTACCTGGGGGCTTCTCACACAAAAGCTTAATTATCTATCTGGGCTTTACACCCAGCACATGTGTTATTCTTCCGCATGTACCTTTTCTTCGCCATTATATGCATCGATATGACTTAAGTTTTGGCCAAGCTGGGTTGCCTGGCTCTTGTATCTATGCCCTACGTTCCCGTTAATTCGGCTAGGGCATAAGGGGAGCACCTCTGCGATTGTTACTGTCGGGTCAGCCGGATGTGTACCTCAGACTAGGTGAAGCCGAAAACTAGCGTTCTTAAGAGAATATTCGGTCGGTGAACAAAAGATGATTTTTATTTATTTTCCATATGTGCCCCCAGATGTTTTTTCCTGTGTCTCCTCTCGTAGTCCGGACATGCACTTTAGGGCATGCGTACCCAGGGAAAGGAACCCTTAACGGAACTATTCTCCCTGGAAGATGTTTCTTACTACCCATGTAATATAGCATAACTAGTTGGGCACTTGTCTGTTCAAGTACTAATGACCCCTATGCCTGGTCTCCACGCATACCCCGGTTCTTATATAACTGAGCGGGTATTCAGATACACTCCGGGCTATCGGGTCCCGAGGTTGAAGCGAAAAGGTCCGCCATGACAAATGATCTACAATCCGGCTAGAAGGCATTATACATGTCACTTTAATTACATAGTCATGTAGACTGACTAAATTCTTCTTCTATACCATCCAACAGGCGGTCTAGCCTACAATCCTGTTGGGAAAACTTTGCGGCTAATTCTACTTGCCCATAGACTAAGCTAACGGGGATCTCTTTCCCGTCAGGCCCCACAGGTCCGACCTCGGCCATGTGATTTGGGTCAGCCTTGGTATACCGCGTCTTCACCATGGCCCAGGCTTCCCTGGCACCTTGACGGCAGGCAGATATCTTCCATAATCGGAAGCGCCGTCGTGCTCCCTTGAGTTTCTCGGCAAGATCTCCAATGCCCGTTGGTAGGGAGATGGATGGCCACAAGGCCTGGGCAATACTTTGCATCACCTGCCGAACTTGTTCGTGCAGTTGTGAGAGCTCGGGTAGAAGATCACCCGCAGACCCAGGCATCTCCTCCGCGGGACGACCCGTCAGCATACCTGCAAACATAACTCTGTCAGACGACTTCTTTGCCGTACTCTTTCAAAGGGTTCGTTCAAGCACTTACTGAAAATGCCGCGTCGAAGCCGCTTATTCTCCTTCACGGAGTCCGCAAGCTGGGCTCGAACATCTTTTAGTTCCACGCTCAGCTTGGTATTAGCATCTTCGAGCATGTTTTTCTCCAGCATGACCTTGGTCAGCACGCGTTCGCCGGCCTTTAGCTGTCGTATGACATGCTGGTCCTCCGGATTCTCTCCGGACTCATCTGCAATATCTATTGTTAGATCTGTAGCCAAGCCGCACACTATATGGTACCCATCATTCTTTAAAAACAAATGTTACCACCTGGGGACTTTTCAGGTTCCTTCAATGCAGCAACGGCGGCCCGAAGTTGGGCCTTGCATTCCTTCAGCTCCTGTGATAGTTGAGTATTCTTCTCTGTAAGAACCTGCACATTAAATGATCCTTAAATCAGTTGTGCCAACTGTTTCAAGTCTCAGGGGCTACTGATATATATACTCATCAAATTTTCTTACCCGTACAACCTTTACATAGTGGTCCGTGGCTCTGGCTAGACCATTTTGAGCAGTACGGATGTATGCACCTCCTGAGTTGAATGCATCAAATGCCTCTCGAGAGAAACACGCGTCACGGAGTACGGTCCGGCGACGCCTATGATTCATGGCACTTTCCACTTCGGAATTCGTAGCGGATATCTTATCCGCATCCTCTGTAGAAGGAGCATCCGGCGTGTGCCTCGTGTTAGCTTCCGCCTCTGTGTCCGGCCCTGGAGCCCGACTGGTAGAGGCGTGATCAGCGCCCTCTCCGGATATTGTCAGGCGAGCGTTCTTCCTTCTAGGAAACACAGGTGTTATTATGTTTTTACAAGACGACAACCACGGAGTGAGGTGTTGCATCATACCTCTGCGCCGGCGTCTCCGACCGGACTGCCTTCCTTTTTAGCATGTCCGACTTTGGAACCCCTTGTTGGCGAGTCGCCGCGGGCTCGGCATGGCGTCCCAAGGGCCTTCCCTATAAAACACCATTTGTATACGGTAGGTGAAGTGCATAAAAGGAAATCCTTTTCAAAAGGTTGGGACTCCGGTCTCATTTACCTGCGAGGCTGGGAGTAGCCCAGGGTAGTCGGCTATAATGGCCACCATGGCATCATCACAACTTAATTGATAGAATTGCCGGTCTATCAGCTCCACGAATATGTCCGGATCTTCTTCAAGTCTGGGACTGAGGGACCGGTCGGGGTCCTTTGGTTGTGGAGATGGGCTGTTGATCTCCCTTATGGCTTTTCGCAGCTCCTGAAAATGGCAAGGTGAGTGTCTACGACAAAGAATATGGGAAGAATGGGAATAAGGAGATATAACTCACCCAGCTTGGAGGGTTGTACATGGAGAATCCATCCCATGGCTTGATGCGGATGAAGTCCTCTTCCTCTCCCTTGAACAACTCGGACATAATTTTTGCTAAAGCAGCAGCATTGTTCGGACCCTTACGCCCATAGCGGGTGGCGTCATCTTCCCTGTTAAAACACCACAGGGGGTGCCCTCGATATTGAAGTGGCTGCACTCCCTGCATCATGCATATTGACATAACCTCGATTACTGTCAATCCTGATTGGGCCAGCGCTTTGATCCGGTTCATCAGGTAAAGGACTTCTCCGTTATCTTCCTCCTGGGGGCTCCGTGGGCGCCAGCTTCTGCGTTTCTTCAGAGGAGCATTGTTGAACTCAGGAAGACCCAGCCGAACAGGGTCCGGAAGGGGGACGTCCTCCATATAAAACCATTCCGAAGGCCAGTCCTCGGACGTCTTCTTCAGAGTACCAGGTATCCAGTTTCGGCGATGCGCCATATTTCGGCTCCGCCCACTTGATAAAGTGACCCCTCCTGTGTGCGCGGGACGAGGCAAAATAACCTTTTCCACACCTCGAAGTGAGCCTCGCAGCCCAGGAATAACTCGCAGAGGGCAACATAGCAGGCGATGTGCAATATGGAAGCAGGAGTGAAATTATGCAGTTGGAGGCCGTAAAACTCCAGGAGCCCGTGGAGGAACGGATGAATTGGAAATTCGAGTCCCCTTAATAAGTAAGGAACAAGGCATACCCGTTCCCCCGTAGAGGGGCTGGGGAAGCTCTCCGCTTGCTCCCCGCCATTGTAGGTGGCGAGCCCGGCTCGGACGGGAACCATATACGCTGGAGGGAGAAATCCCTTAGTCTGCAGTTCGACTAATCGACTGTGTGGGACGGAACATCTCTCCCAATCACCGGGCTTAGGGCTACGGGGGCGGGAAGAGGAGTTGCGGTTGTCGGCCATGGTGGAATGGATTTTTCTGAAACGCGCTCCGATGGATTCTCGCTGGGGGAGGATGATATGGATTGGATCTAAGAATCCCCATCCCTTTAATAGACAATTTATTTATCTGGCTAGGGGGGCGAATGTAAAAGCGCCCTGGCTCCTCGTATTCATTCGACGCATGGAAGAGAGCCCTTATTGGGCACAGAAGCCAAGAGGTCCAGCATTTATGGGGCCGGACACTACTAAATAGACATTCAAGATTTGGAGAAGAACCCTCCTTGCAATGCCGAAGACAATACTGCGCGTCGGACTCATCGTCATTGAAGCCTGGTTCAGGGGCTACTGAGGGAGTCCTGGATTAGGGGGTCTCCAGACAGCCGGACTATATCCTTTGGCCGGACTGTTGAACTATGAAGATACCAGATTGAAGACTTCGTCTCGTGTCTAGATGGGACTGTACTTGGCGTGGAAGGCAAGCTAGGTAGTACGGATATGTATACCTCCTCCTTTGTAACCGACCTTGTGTAACCCTAGCCCCCTCCAGTGTCCATATAAACTAGAGGGTTCAGTCCGTAGGACAACATACAATCATACCATAGGCTAGCTTCTAGGGTTTAGCCTCTCCGATCTCGTGGTAGATCAACTCTTGTACTACTCATATTATCAAGAATAATCAAGCAGGACATAGGGTTTTACCTCCATCAAGAGGGCCCGAACCTGGGTAAAACATCGTGTCCCCTGCCTCCTGTTACCATCCGCCTTAGACGCACAGTTCGGGACCCCCTAACCGAGATCCGCCGGTTTTGACACCGACAATTAGCATCATGGATATTCAAGGAATTCATACGAACAACATTGCAATCATGCTCATCATACAAATATTTAGTGTCAAACATTTTAATACATTCTTCTTCCAACACTTTGGCACAATTATCGGAATCCTTATTTTCGTGGAAGACATTAAAAAGATGAGGCATATGAGGTATCCTCAATTCCATTTTTTGTAGTTTTCTTTTATAGACTAAACAAGTGACAAAACAAGAAACAAAAAGATTCGATTGCAAGATCTAAAGATATACCTTCAAGCACTCACCTCCCCGGCAACGGCGCCAGAAAAGAGCTTGATGTCTACTACACAACCTTCTTCTTGTAGATGTTGTTGGGCCTCCAAGTGCAGAGATTTGTAGGACAATGGCAAATTTCCCTCAAGTGGATGACCTAAGGTTTATTAATCCGTGGGAGGCGTTGGATGAAGATGGTCTCTCTCAAACAACCCTGCAACCAAATAACAAAGAGTCTCTTGTGTCCCCAACACACCCAATACAATGGTAAATTGTATAGGTGCACTAGTTCGGCGAAGAGATGGTGATGAAAGTGCAATATGGATAGTAGATATAGGTTTTTGTAATATGAAAATATAAAAACAGCAAGGTAGCAAGTGGTAAAAGTGAGCACAAACGGTATTGCAATGCGTTGAAACAAGGCCTAGGGTTCATACTTTCACTAGTGCAAGTCCTCTCAACAATAATAACATAATTGGATCATATAACTATCCCTCAACATGCAACAAAGAGTCGCTCCAAAGTCACTAATAGCGGAGAACAAACGAAGAGATTATGGTAGGGTACGAAACCACCTCAAAGTTATCCTTTCTGATTGATCTATTCAGGAGTCCATAGTAAAATAACACGAAACTATTTTTTTTGTTCAATCTATCATAGAGTTCGTACTAGAATAACACCTTAAGACACAAATCAACCAAAACCCTAATGTCACCTAGATACTCCAATGTCACCTCAAGTATCCGTGGGTATGATTATATGATATGCATCACACAATCTCAGATTCATCTATTCAACCGACACAAAGAACCTCAAAGAGTGCCCCAAAGTTTCTACCAGAGAGTCAAGACAAAAACGTGTGCCAACCCCTATGCATAAGTTCACGGAACTCGCAAGTTGATCACCCAAACATACATCAAGTGGATCACGTGATATCCCATTGTCACCACAGATAAGCACATGCAAGACATACATCAAGTATTCTCAAATCCTTAAAGACGCAATCCGATAAGATAACTTCAAAGGGAAAACTCAATTCATCACAAGAGAGTGGAGGGGGAAGAACATCATAAGATCCAAATATAGTAGAAAAGCTCGTGATACATCAAGATCGTGCCGACTCAAGAACACGAGAGAGAGAGAGAGAGAGAGAGAGAGAGAGATCAAACACATAGCTACTGGTACATACCCTCAGCCCCGAGGGAGAACTACTCCCTCCTCGTCATGGAGAGCGCCGGGATGATGACGATGGCCACCGGAGAGGGATTCCCCCCTCCGGCATGGTGCCGGAACGGGTCTAGATTGGTTTTCAGTGGCTACGGAGACTTCTGGCGGCGGAACTCCCAATCTATTCTGCTCCTCAATGTTTTTAGGGTATATGGACATATATAGGCGAAAGAAGTCAGTCAGGGGAGCCACGAGGGGCCCACGAGGGTGGGGGCGCGCCTAGGGGGTAGGCGCGCCTCCCTGCCTCGTGGCCACCTCGAAGCTTCCCTAACGTAAACTCCAAGTCTCCTAGATTGCTTCCGTTCCAAAAATAACTTTCCCGAAGGTTTCATTCCATTTGGACTCCGTTCGATATTCCTTTTCTTCGAAACACGGAAATAGGCAAGAAAACAACAATTTGGGCTGGGCCTCCAGTTAATATGTTAGTCCCAATAATAATATAAAAGTGTATAATAAAGCCCATAAACATCCAAAACAGATAATATAATAGCATGGAACAATCAAAAATTATAGATACGTTGGAGACGTATCAGGCGTCCGCATTGTGGGTGCCCTCGTTGTAGTGGTGAGTTTCCTGAGCCACTCCGGGCACCAACCTGCTGGCTCTCGAGATGAGGTAAGCACGTGCACGCTGAGAAAACACCTCGTAGTCTTCGTCAAAGGCACCGATGGTGGCCTCGAGAAAACGCCACAAACTGTTGTTTAAAGCAGCCAACCGCATCGTGGCATCGAAGCGTGAGGCGTCAATGGTGACCTTGACGGTGAGGTGCTCCTCCAAGATCTGGGGGTCAGCACAAATTGCAGCCATTGCAACCTCATCTGCACGTGCGGCCGCGATTTGCTTCTCCGCTGCCAAATGCTCCTTGAGGTCCTGGCTGTACTACGTGCACCATGGCTTAGGCCGGCGCTTATTTGGTGGAGGGGTCGGTGATTTGGGTGGAAGGTGTTGCGCTTGCGCCGGTGGTCGGGGCATGTGGGATGTGGAAGGAGGAGGAGGATGTGTAGCGACCCGACCTCAGATGGTCAAGTCTCTGTGCTTCAGTGTCATCCCTGGATCGGTAATGCTGACACACACAGTACTCGAAGGATTTATAACAGAGTGGCAATCACACACCTATTACATCAAATATCTCAAGAGAGAACTTATTACAATAATATGGCTTAAGGCCATCTAATACGATAACAACGGAAGGCTTGGAAGATAAAGTGAGTCCATCAACTCCAACGGCATAGCTGAGCTGCACGGCAACGACCTAATGAACCTTACTCCTCGTCTGAAAAGTCTGCAACATCATACGTTGCAGCCTAAAAACGGGTCAGCACATGGAATATGCTGGCAATGTAACACAGTAGAGCAAGAACAGAATAATGCTATCACTACATGCATATTTGGCTGGTGGAAAGCTCTATGGTTATAGTTTTTGCAAAAAGCCATTTTTTCCCTACAACAAAGGAATAGATTTTAATTTTAACTATCATGGTAGTTGAAACATCATTGAGAAGGTTCCTCCAACTCAATCCCAATTAAAGTGATTAACATCCCAACTGTATTAATTAAGAATGGTGAGATGCATGTGATAATCCAAATACTAGATACTCAAGAATTGTCCATAACCGCGGACACGGCTAACCATGATTAGATTATACACTCTACAGAGGTTTGCGCACTTTTCCCCACAAGGCTCGATCGCCTCCGTTGGATTTCTCGCACTACACGGTGTTTGAGAAACGGATGACCGAGACACAGTCTTTCATAAACATTAACTCTCTACTACGGACAGACCATACCAAACCTACATCCCACTACGTGCTGATCTGCCTCTTCAAGAGCTTCACGTAACTTACTCAACTATGCTAGAGTCCATAATAGCTTGTGGCTGCACACGGAAGTTTCTAGCATGAATCACCTCAGTTCCCTTTGAGCCTGGGCGGCGGTCCATAGGAAGATCACACGGGTACTCCGGGATTTCCAAAAAATACAGGCAACAATGGGTTCCCCAGGTGCCTCAATCCACCCAGATGTTAAATTAAGTTGCCACCTTAAGTTGAACCCTTAATTAACAATCTCACAGCTGTCATGGATTTCACTGAAACCCAAACCACGTCTACGAGCATAGCATAGCATAGTAATATAAGCAGTGTAGAACTAACTCTCGGGGTTTAAATGTAACAGGGTAATAGGTTCTACCTCAACAACTACTTCCCAACCCATATGTTAATGACATCCCAATCATGCAATCTGTGAGGATTGGAACTAATGCATAAAAACTAGGTGATAAAAGGGATATGATCAAAGTGTTACTTGCCTTGCTGACGGTCTGTGAAACCTAGGGACTCGTAGTAGCACGCTTCGCACTCCGGGTGTTCTATCGCAAACAAACAATAACGTACATAAGCAACAAGCAAGATATGCACAAGCAAAACTTAAATAAAAGAGATTGACCAGAAGGTTCAACTTAAGAACTCCGGTTCGCAAAAAGAATCAAATCAAACGGAGCAACGAAACTCAAACGGCGAAAAAGAGAAGCTTCGTTTACTAATCTGAACCTAAGTCAAATTTTACAGTAGCAAAAACTTATTTGAGTTGGTTAAACAATAAGAGGGTCTCGAGACGAAGATCTAGGCGCTTGAATCGCCTGATTCTGACTAACGAGCGAAAAGATAAACAGAAACTAAGATCAGATCAGAAATCACGGTCGAGAAAAACTCGCGGAATAAATCCGATAAAAGAAATCTGATGAACAGACTAACGAACGAGCGTTCGTTAGCTATAACTAACGGGCGAAAACCGTTCGTTAAAACGAATGTACGGACGAACGTCCGCTGACTAGAAGAACCGAGAAAAACCAATGATCCAAAAAATTAATCTAGGGTATTCTAAAAGAATGAACGGTTTTAGAAAGAAAAACCGGCGGTGGATCCGACGGCTACCTCCGGCGGGGCTCCGGCGAGGCGAGGGCGGCGGCGGCTCGTGGCGGCGGGACGGCGGCTCGCGGTGGCGGCGGCAGGCGGCGGCGGCGGCAGACGGCGCGGGCGGCTGCGGCGGCGGCGGCAGGCGGCGGAGGAGGCTCGCGGCGGCGGCAGACGGCGTGGGCGGCTACGGGCGGCGGTGGTGGCTGCGGGGCGACTGCGCTGGTGGTGGTGGGGGGGGCTTGACGGCGGGCTTTAAAGGGGGGCGGCGGCTTGCTTGGGCGAGGGGGCGTCCTGGGAGGAGTCCGAGCCGGACTCTCCTCGGCGTCCGTGCCGGGCACGGCAGCGCGGGCAAGGGAGGCGGTGGCGCGGGCGGGCCGGCCTGGCTCGGCTGGGCCTTAGGCCCAGTAGGGCGAGGGAACTTTTTTAAAAAAAAAATTCGCCGACCAAACTAAAATCCTAGAAAAATAAATAAAAAATTAAATGCCAAAACAAAATTTCACCATCTAAATAAAATATTTAGAACGGGATGAACATTTTCTTGGCCCTAAAATGCAATTTTGAAAACGTGCAATTTTTCTAATGCAAATAAAATCCGAATAAAATCAAATAAATGATTTTAATATTTTTCCTCGAATATTTCAATTATTTTGGAGAAGTCATATTATCTCCTCTCATTTATTTTAATGTGAAATATTTTCCGGAGAGAAAAATAATTAAAATCAAAAATCCTCGTTTCAATATTTGATAAAAATCAAATATGAAAACAGGGAAATCCCCAATTCTCTCCGAGGGTCCTTGAGTTGCTTAGGATTTTCGAGGATCGCGAGACGAAAATCAAATGAAATATGATATGCATGGATGACTATGTATAACATTCCAAATTGAAAATTTGGGATGTTACAAACCTACCCCCCTTAAGATGAATCTCGCCCTCGAGATTCGGGTTGGCTAGAAAATAGGTGTGGGTGGTCTTTGCGAAGATCATCCTCTCGTTCCCATGTGGCTTCATCCTCGGTGTGGTGGCTCCACTGAACCTTGCAAAACTTGATAACCTTACTGCGGGTGACTCTGCTGGAAAACTCAAGAATCTTTACTGGCTTTTCCTCGTAGGTCAAATCACTGTCCAACTGAATTGCCTCCAAGGGTACTGTATCTCTTAGCGGTATATCGGCCATCTCAGCATGACACTTCTTCAGCTATGAAACGTGAAACACATCATGAACTCCTGACAATCCTTCGGGTAATTCCAACTTGTAGGCAACTTCTCCCATCCGTTCCAAAACACGATACAGTCCTACAAATCTCGGAGCTAATTTTCCCTTAACTCCAAAACGTTTCACTCCTCGCAAGGGAGATACTCGCAGATATACTCTGTCTCCAATTTCATAGGTTACCTCTTTACGCTTGGAGTCCGCATAACTCTTCTGCCTAGACTGAGCAATCTTCAATCTATCACGAATCAATTTGACCTTCTCCTCAGACTCCTTGATCAAGTCTGGTCCAAACAATTGTCGGTCTCCTACCTCGTCCCACATCAAAGGTGTTCTGCACCTGCGTCCATACAGGGCTTCAAACGGTGCCATCTTCAAACTGGCTTGGTAGCTATTGTTGTATGAGAACTCTGCGTAAGGCAAATTGTCATCCCAACTAGATCCATAGTCTAGCGCACAGGCTCTCAACATGTCCTCAAAAATTTGGTTCACTCTCTCGGTCTGTCCATCTGTCTATGGGTGAAAAGCTGTACTGAACTCTAACCTTGTTCCCAAACTATGATGTAACTGATTCCAGAACTTTGAAGTAAACTGTGTTCCTCTATCTGATAAGATGGTCCTTGGAACTCCATGCAGACATACGATCCTGGACATATAAATCTTGGCCAACTTTGCACTGGTATAAGTGGTCATCACTGGGATGAAGTGAGCCACTTTGGTCAAGCGATCAACTACTACCCATATGGAATCATATCCTGCTTTAGTCCTGGGCAATCCGGTGATAAAGTCCATGCCAAGTTTATCCCACTTCCATTCGGGTATCGGCATAGGTTGTAATAGTCCTGCTGGTTTCTGATGTTCTTCCTTCACTCTCTGACATACATCACATACGGCTACATACTCAGCAATATCCTTCTTCATACCGGTCCACTAGAAACGTTCCTTCAAATCTAGATACATCTTGGTGTTTCCGGGGTGTATCGAGTATGGTGAGTCATGAGCCTCTTGAAGTATTAACTTCCTGATTTCCTGGTTATTGGGCACATAGACTCGGTCCTCAAACCATAGGGTATCGTGCACATCTTCACGAAAACCTTTGGCCTTTCCTTTGCTCATCTTCTCCTTTATCTCGGCAATCTCCTTGGCCTCCTTCTGAGCTTCCCGAATCTTGTCCAGCAATGTCGACTAGACCTCCATTGTTGCAACGGATCCTCTAGGAACAATCTCCAATCGAAGTTCCATGATATTCTCTGCTAACTCCTTCGGCAATCCCTTACTTTCAAGGATATTAGCATAACTCTTCCTGCTCAAGGCATCTGCTACAACATTGGCCTTTCCTAGATGATAGTGTAGCTTCATGTCATAATCCTTTATAAGCTCCAACCATCTCCTCTGTCTAAGGTTCAGTTCCTTCTGGGTGAAAATGTACTTCAAACTCTTATGGTCCGTGTATACATCACATCGGTTTCCAATAAGGTAATGTCTCCAGGTCTTCAATGCATGCACTACAGCTGCTAATTCCAAATCATGTGTGGCATAGTTCAACTCATGAGGTTTTAGTTGTCGTGAGGCATACGAAACAACTCTTCCATCATGCATAACTACACATCCAAGTCCTAAGCGAGAGGCGTTGCAATACACATGGAATTCCTTATGTATATCCGGCAGTATTAGCACTGATGCTGTAGTCAACCGTTCCTTCAACTCCTGGAAACTTGCCTCGCAATCTTCTGTCCATTTGAACTTAGTATCCTTCTTTAACAGTTCAGTCATTGGCTTCGAAATCTTGGAAAAGTTCTCAATGAATCTCCGATAGTAACCCGCGAGTCCAAGGAAACTGCGGATCTCACTAACTGAGGTGGGTGCCAACCATTCAGTGACTGACTGAATTCTTCTGGGGGTCTACTGCTATACCTTCTCCCGATATAACATGTCCAAGGAATCCGACTTCCTTCAACCAAAACTCGCATTTGCTAAACTTAGCATACAGCTGGTGTTCCCTGAGTTTCTCGAGAACTAAGCACAAATTCTCCTTGTGCTCCTCCTCGTTCTTTGAGTATACCATAATATCATCAATAAACACCACCACAAACTTGTCCAAATATTCCATGAACACCTTGTTCATCATGCTTCATGAAATAAGCAGGGGCATTAGTCAGTCCAAATGAAATGACCGTGTACTCGTACAATCCATACTACATCGTGAATGCTGTCTTTGGTATATCCTTCTCCCGTATCTTCAACTGATGGTATCCTGATCATAGATCGATCTTCGAAAACACCTTAGCTCCTTGCAACTGATCAAACAGATCATTGATCATCGGTAGTGGGTACTTGTTCTTGATCGTCACTTCATTCAAGGCTCGATAATCAACAACCATCCTTAGGGATTTATCCTTCTTCTCAACCAAAAGCACTGGGGCTCCCCAAGGTGATGAACTTCTTCGAATGTATCCTTTCTCCAATAAATACTTGATCTGTTTCTTACTTTCCTCCAGATCATTTGCGGGCATCCGATAGGGTCTCTTGGATATTGGTCCTGTTCCTGGCAACAGCTCTGTCAAAAACTCAATGTCTCTATCCGGTGGCATGCCTGGTAACTCCTCTGGAAAGACATCCGAATAATGCTTTACTACAGGCACTTCCTCCTGAACAACTCCTGTGAGGGTATTCACTTGGCTCCTCCTAGGCACATGCCTAGACACATACTTAATCATTTTTCCCTCCGGGGTGGTAAGATAAATCGACTTACTAGCACAGTCAATATTCCCTCCAAACTTTGACATCCAGTCCATACCTAATATCACATCCAATCCTTGTGACTCCAAGATAATTAGGTCGGACGGAAAAACATGTGTGCCAATGGTTAAGGGTACCTGGTCGCACCATCGGCTAGCCATGTATTCTGCTCCAGGCGATCTCACTAAGAGAGGGGTCCTAAGGGTTTGGGTTGGTAGTTTAAACTTATCCACAAATCCCCTTGATATGTATGAATGCGATGCACCAGTATCGAAAAGAACAAGAGCGGTAAATGACTTAACCAAAAACTTACCTATTACCACATCTGGCTGCTCTTCAACCTCCTCCACGTTAACGTGGTTCACTTGTCCTTTGTTGAATGGATTAGGCTTCTTCCCAGCGCTCCCATTTCCATTTCCATTCTTTCCTTCAGGGCACTCCATGGCGTAGTGTCCAGTCTTCCCACACTTGAAGCAAGTAACGTGACTTAGATCCCTTTTGGTGGGTGTGGCTGGATTGGGGCGGTTCTGATTATTGTTGGCTCCGTTCCCATTCCCATTCTTAGCGCCATTGTGATTATGAGATCCTCCTCCAGTGTGGTTGTGACCTCCATGGTTATGGACAAGTCCTCTCGAATTCGGGGTTAGGCGAGGCCTCTGCTGAGCTCCTGAGTTATACTTCCCTTGTCCATACTTTCTCTTGCGGCTCTCAATCTGCTGCTGCTTCCCTTTGATCATAAGAGCCTTATCTACCAACTCTTGGTAGTTGTTGAAGGTTGCTACCATCAACTGTATGCTCATCTCATCATTCAGCCCTTCCATAAACTTCTCCTGCTTCGCGGCATCTGTGGCCACATCATCAGGGGCATAGCGAGATAACTTGCTAAACTCATCCACGTATTGTGCCATAGTACGGTTCCCTTGACGTAGGTTGCGAAACTCCCGCTTCTTCATACTCATAGCTCCAGTTGAGACATGGGCCGTACGAAAAGCTTGCTGAAACTGGTCCCATGTGACCGTGGCTATGGGGAAAGTGGTTGTGTAATTCTCCCACCATGAGGCTGCAGGTCCATCCAATTGATGTGTGGCAAAGCGCACCCTCTCAGCATCCGTGCAACCTGCGGTGGTCAACTCCCTTCCAATACGGCATAGCCAATCATCTGCAACTATAGGCTCGGTGCTACTGGAAAACATCAGCGGCTGTAACCTTAGAAAACGTGCTAGGTTGTCCACTGGCGGCGGGTTGTTGTTGTTGTTGTTGTTGTTGTTGCCCTGGTTCTGAACTAGCAATTGCATCAAAGTATTCTGCTGCTGGATCAACTGGGTGAGCTCCGGTGGGAAAACAAAACCAGGGTCACGTCTCGGAGGCATCTGATGGGTTTAGATGGAAGAGATCAGAATAGAAAAGGGGTCTAATGAGAAAACACTACCCATATGCACATGAGACAAACACAAACATTTCACTCAATCAAGCAAGCAAGGGCATACAAACGGTCTAGGACTATCGCAAAGTGCTCATCTAACACTAATTACATGGGGGAATGCTACTTATATTTGGTGGTCATCTAAAAATTTTGATCGGTGGAAGACTCCATGATGTCTGCTCCAGCTTCGTCTTCAAAGTCATCATCACTAGGATCGGAATCGGTGTCGTCAATGATGATGTAGTCCTCGGGGCGTATCTCCTTGGGTTCTTCTTCTTCGTCTTCTTCCACTGGTGCTGGTCCTCCCATGAATACTCTGATCTTCTTGATTAAGTCGTCATTCTTCTCCAGTAGTGTCTTGATTTCCTCCTCATATCCATCGCGTGTAAACTTGAGTTCTTCCTCCAGTTCGATGATTCTAGTCTTCGCCTTCTTCGAGTCCATCATGTTCGTGCACATCTGGTTCTCCTGACGTCGAATGTGCTGGTTTAACTCCTGGATGAAAGCGACAATGGATCTATCCTTCTTGGTGCTGATTACTTCCCATTGCTCATCTCGACGCCCACATATTTGGTAGATAGTGTCCTTGAGTTCCCTATTGTAGACTTCTCCAATGCGTCCCATGGTAATGTGGGCTGCCATGCTCTTGCCTAGACTCCAGGTGGGTGCTTCAAAAGAAAACTCTATGGGTTTAGAAGTTGGCATGAACGTCCTTCCGGGAACTTGTACTTGAACCATCCAGCGCTCCTCTTCAGGTAAAGTGGCATTGTACGTTCCGGTGAAGCTTGGTACTCCAATGTTCAAATACCTAGTGACTTCCTTCAAGTGGCGTCCAAAAGGTGTGTCTTCATCCAGTTGCGCAAACTTGTTCTTCATCTCCGCCATCCTAAAGAGTAGAAAATGGAGAGAAGTCAGAAATGAGAAGAGAATGTGACCTAGGGTTTATCTTAGTGGTCGTGTCCTATACTCAGCGTGTGCTCTGATACCATCTTATAGCGATCCGACCTCAGATGGTCAAGTATCTGTGCTTTAGTGTCATTCCTGGATCGGTAATGCTGACACACACAGTACTCGAAGGATTTATAACAGAGTGGCAATAACACACCTATTACATCGAATGTCTCAAGAGAGAACTTATTACAATAATATGGCTTAAGGCCATCTAATACGATAACAGCGAAAGGCTTGGAAGATAAAGTGAGTCCATCAACTCCAACGGCATAGCTGAGCTGCACGGCAACGACCTAATGAACCTTACTCCTCGTATGAAAAGTCTGCAACATCATACGTTGCAGCCCGAAAACAGGCCAGCACATGGAATATGCTGGCAATGTAACACAGTAGAGCAAGAACAGAATAATGCTATCACTACATGCATATTTGGCTGGTGGAAAGCTCTATGGTTATAGTTTTTGCGAAAAGCAAATTTTTTCCTACAACAAAGGAATAGATTTTAATTTTAACTATCATGGTAGTTGAAACATCATTGAGAAGGTTCCTCCAACTCAATCCCAATTAAAGTGATTAACATCCCAACAGTATTAATTAAGAATGGTGAGATGCATGTGATAATCCAAATACTAGATATTCAAGAATTGTCCATAACCGCGGACACGGCTAACCATGATTAGATTATACACTCTACAGAGGTTTGCGCACTTTTCCCCACAAGACTCGATCGCCTCCGTTGGATTTCTCGCACTACACGGTGTTTGATAAACGGATGACCGAGACATAGTCTTTCAGAAACATTAACTCTCTACTCCGGACAGACCATACCAAACCTACATCCCACTACCTGCTGATCTGCCTCTTCAAGAGCTTCACGTAACTTACTCAACTATGCTAGAGCCCATAATAGCTTGTGGCTGCACACGGAAGTTTCTAGCATGACTCACCTTAGTTTCCTTTGAGCCTGGGTGGCGGTCCATAGGAAGATCACATGGGTACTCCGGGATTTCCAAAAATACAGGCAACACTCGGTTCCCCAGGTGCCTCAATCCACCCAGATGTTAAATTAAGTTGCCACCTTAAGTTGAACCCTTAATTAACAATCTCACAGCTGTCATGGATTTCACTCAAACCCAAAACACGTCTACGAGCATAGCATAGCATAGTAATATAAGCAGCGTAGAAGTAACTCCCAGGGTTTGAATGTAACAGGGTAATAGGTTCTACCTCAACAACTACTTCCCAACCCACATGTTAATGACATCCTAATCATGCAATGTGTGAGGATTGGAACTAATGCATAAAAACTGGGTTATAAAAGGGATATGATCAAAGTGTTACTTGCCTTGCTGACGGTCTGCGAAACCTAGGGACTCGTAGTAGCACGCTTCGCACTCCGGGTGTTCTATCTCAAACAAACAATAACATACATAAGCAACAAGCAAGAGATGCACAAGCAAAACTTAAATAAAAGAGATTGACCAGAAGGTTCAGCTTAAGAACTCCGGTTCGCAAAAAGAATCAAATCAAACGGAGCAACGAAACTCAAACGGCGAAAAAGAGAAGCTTCATTTACTAATCTGAACCTAGGTCAAATTTTACAGTAGCAAAAACTTATTTGAGTTGGTTAAACGGAAAGAGGGTCTTGAGACAAAGATCTAGGTGCTTGAATCGCCTGATTCCGACTAACGAGCGAAAAGATAAACATAAACTAAGATCGGATCAGAAATCGCGGTCGAGAAAAACTTGCAGAATAAATTCGATAAAAGAAATCTGACGAACAGACTAACGAACGAGCATTCGTTAGTTCTAACTAACGGGCGAAAACTGTTCGTTAAAACGAACGTACGGACGAACGTCTGCTGACTAGAAGAACCAAGAAAAACCGGCGATCCGAAAAAACGAATCTAGGGTTTTCTAAAAAAAATCGAACGGTTTTAGAAAGAAAAACTGGCGGCGGATCCGGCGGCTACCTCCGGCGGGGCTCCGGCGAGGCAAGGGCGGCGGCGGGGCGGAGGCTCATGGCGGCGGCGGCGGACGGCACGGGCGGCTGCGGGCGGCGCGGGCGGCGGCGGCGGCAGACGGCGCGGGCGGCGGTGGTGGCTGCGGGGCGGCTGCGGTGGTGGTGGTGGGGGGGGCTCAGCGGTGAGCTTTAAAGGGGGGGCGGCAGCTTGCTTGGGCGAGGGGGCGCCCGGGGAGGAGTCCGAGCCAGACTCTCCTCGGCGTCCGTGCCGGGCACGGCGGCGCGGGCGAGGGAGGCGGTGGCGCGGGCGGGCCGGCCTGGCTCGGCTGGGCCTTAGGCCTAGTCGGGAGCGGGAACTTTTTATATAAAAAATTCGCCGACCGAAATAAAATCCTAGAAAAAAATTAAAAAAAACTAAAAATGCCAAAACAAATTTTCACCGTCTAAATAAAATATTTAGAACGGGATGAACATTTTCTTGGCCCCAAAATGCAATTTTGAAAACGTGCAATTTTTCAATGCAAATAAAATCCGAATAAAATCAAATAAATGATTTTAATGTTTTTCCTCAAATATTTCAATTATTTTGGAGAAGTCATATTATCTCCTCTCATTTATTTTAATGTGAAATATTTTCCGGAGAGAAAAATAATTAAAATCAAAAATCCTCGTTTGAATATTTGATAAAAATCAAATATGAAAATAGGGAAATCCCCAACTCTCTCCGAGGGTCCTTGAGTTGCTTAGGATTTTCGAGGATCGCGAGACAAAAAGCAAATGAAATATGATATGCATGGATGACTATGTATAACATTCCAAATTGAAAATTTGGGATGTTACAGGATGGGGTCGGGTGTGGATTACCTGCCTGGATAGGCGAGGCCGAGCGGCGTGAAGAAGGGTCGCCGACGAGGAGGCAACGGCGCTGCAAGCAAGGAGCGAAGGTTTCAACTTGGAAAGGAAGGCGGAAAGAGGGGAAATGTGGCTTTTGGTATGGGGGATGGGCGGGGAGGTAGATATTTCCGTGGAAGCCGAAAATTTGGAATCGCTTCAGACAAAAAACTGGCGCGCAAAGTGTCATCAGACACGGTCCCTTATTCAGACACGGTCCGAAGATATTTTGTATTGCGTCTCACACGGTTGGTTATAATAAACAGTATGTGATCTACTTGATTTTTGGTCTTGATTCAAATTACATAATGGGGTCACAACGGTCATGGACGGTGTTTGAATTGCTAGACCTTTTATCTGAAGTGATCGTAAAAGAATTGGAATTATTCAGGGTTCGTTTGGACATTTTTATGTATTAAGTGAGTTTTCAATGCATTTATGTGCATAATTCAAATTTGAACTACATGCACATGCTCCAGTGCATATAAATTCATTGAAAAATCAAATCTTTGTCCTTGGGTGCATGCTTAGGTCCCATGCAAGAAATGGGAATTAATTTCAAACACCATGGTACCGTTGATTGCCGGCAAAACATTGAGATGCCCGGTTTTTAAATTCTAGTAAATCCAAAACTCGTACGAAATTCATGAAACTTGGCATGCTATCATGGAGTGGCATCAACATGTTGTGGTACAAATTTTGTCCCATTTGGGGCCGGTTTGGGTATATGCTTCTCACAAACCGGAGCTTCTCACAACAAGCATGATGGTTTCGGAAGGGAACGTCCCACCTTTGGGAACGAAACGATATCCATTGCTTCTTATTGCTTTCAAGTTTTTTTCTCGTGTCAACGTAGAACAGCAGGAGTGTTGTCTGAATTTTTGTGATTTTTCAGGGTTCATTTGGACATTTTTATGCATTAATTGAGTTTTCAATGCATTTATGTGCATAATTCAAATTTGAACTACATGCGCATGCTCCAGTGCATATAAATTGGTTAAATAATCAAATCTTTGTCCTTGGGCACATGCTTAGGTCCCATGCAAGAAATGGGAATGAATTTCAAACACCATGGCATCGTTGATTGCTGGCAAAACATTGAGATGCCAGGTTTTTAAATTCTAGTAAATCCAAAACTTGTCTGAAATTCATGAAACTTGGCATGCTATCATGGAGCGGCATCAACATGTTGTGGTACAAAATTTGTCCCATTTGGGGCAGGTTTGGGTATATGCTTCTCACAAACCGGAGCTTCTCACAACAAGCATGATGGTTTTCGGTAGGGAACGTCCCACCTTTGGGGACGAAACGATATCCATTGCCTCTTATTGCTTTCAAGTTTTTTTCTCGTGTCAACATAAAACAACCGGAGTGTTGTGTGAATTTTTGTGATTTTTCGGGGTTCGTTTGGAAAATTTTATGCATTAACTGATTTTTCAATGCATTTATGTGCATAATTCAAATTTGAACTACATGTGCATGCTCGAGTCCATATAAATTGGTTGAAAATCAAATCTGTGTCCTTGGGTGCATGCTTAGGTCCCATGCAAGAAATGGGAATGAATTTCAAACACCAGGGCACCGTTGATTGCCGGCAAAACATTGCGATGCCTGGTTTTTAAATTCTAGTAAATCCAAAACTCATCTGAAATTCATGAAACTTGGCGTGCTATCATGGAGCGGCATCAACATGTCGTTGTACAAATTTTGTCCAATTTGGGGCAGGTTTGGGTATATGCTTCTCACAAATCAAAGCTTCTCACAACAAGCAAGATGGTTTTCGGTAGGGAACGTCCCACCTTTGGGGATGAAAAGATATCCATTGCCTCTTGTTGCTTTCAAGTTTTTTTCTCGTGTCAACATAGAACAACAGGAGTGTTGTGTGATTTTTTGTGATTTTTCAGGGTTCGTTTGGATATTTTTATGCATCAACTAAGTTTTCAATGCATTTATGTGCATAATTCAAATTTGAAATACATGTGCATGCTCCAGTGCATATAAATTGGTTGAAAAATCAAATCTTTGTCCTTGGGTGCATGCTTAGGTCCCATGCAAGAAATGGGAATGAATTTCAAACACCGGGGCACCGTTGATTGAAGGCAAAACATTGAGATGCCTGGTTTTTAAATTCTAGTAAATCCAAAACTCGTCTGAAATTCATGAAACTTGGCGTGCTATCATGGAGCGACATCAACATGTCGTGGTACAAATTTTGTCTCATTTGGGGCAGGTTTGGTTATATGATTCTCACAAACCGAAGCTTCTCACAACAAGCAAGATGGTTTTCGGTAGGGAACGTCCCACCTTTGGGGATGAAAAGATATCCATTGCCTCTTATTGCTTTCAAGTTTTTTTCTCGTGTCAACATAGAACAACAGGAGTGTTGTGTGATTTTTTGTGATTTTTCGGGGTTCGTTTGGATATTTTTATGCATTAACTGAGTTTTCAATGCATTTATGTGCATAATTCAAATTTGAACTACATGTGCATGCTCTAGTGCATATAAATTGGTTGAAAAATCAAATCTTTGTCCTTGGGTGCATGCTTAGGTCCCATGCAAGAAATTGGAATGAATTTCAAACACCAGGGCATCGTTGATTGGCGGAAAAACATTGAGATGCCTGGTTTTGAAATTCTAGTAAAACCAAAACTCGTCTGAAATTCATGAAACTTGGCATGCTATCATGGAGCGGCATCAACATGTCGTGGTACAAATTTTGTCCCATTTGGGGCAGGTTTGGGTATATGCTTCTCGCAAACCGGAGCTTCTCACAACAAGCATGATGGTTTTCGGTAGGGAGCGTCCCACCTTTGGGGACGAAACAATATCCATTGCCTCTTATTGCTCTCAAGTTTTTTTCTCGTGTCAACGTAGAACAACAAGAGTGTTGTGTGAATTTTGTGATTTTTCGTGGTTCGTTTGCACATTTTTATGCATTAACTGAGTTTTCAATGCATTTATGTGCATAATTCAAATTTGAACTACATGTGCATGCTCCAGTGCATATAAATTGGTTGAAAAATCAAACTTGTGTACTTGGGTGCATGTTTAGGTCCCATGCAAGAAATGGGAATGAATTTTAAACACCAGGGCACCGTTGATTGCCGGCAAAACATTGAGATGCCTGGTTTTGAAATTCTAGTAAATCCAAAACTCGTCTGAAATTCATGAAACTTCGCATGCTATCATGGAAGGGCACCCGACATGCTCTGGTATATTTTGGGTCCATTTTGAGAGAAGGCACACTCGAATAATGACAACCTGTTGGAAATATGCCCTAGAGGCAATAATAAAAGCATTATTATTATATTTCCTTGTTCATGATAATTGTCTTTATTCATGCTATAATTGTGTTATCCGGAAATCGTAATACATGTGTGAATAACAGACACCAACATGTCCCTAGTAAGCCTCTAGTTGACTAGCTCGTTGATCAACAGATAGTCATGGTTTCCTGACTATGGACATTGGATGTCAATGATAACGAGATCACATCATTAGGATAACGATGTGATGGACAAGACCCAATCTTGAACATAGCATAAGATCGTATAGTTCGTTTGCTAGAGTTTTTCCAATGTCAAGTATCCTTTCCTTAGACCATGAGATCGTGTAACTCCCGGATACCGTACGAGTGCTTTGGGTATACCAAACGTCACAACGTAACTGGGTGACTATAAAGGTACACTACGGGTATCTCGAAAGTGTCTGTTGGGTTGACACGGATCAAGACTGGGATTTGTCACTCCGTATGACGGAGAGGTATCACTGGGCCCTCTCGGTAATGCATCATCATAATGAGCTCAAAGTGACTAAGTGTCTGGTCACGGGATCATGCATTACGGTACGAGTAAAGTGACTTGCCGGTAACGAGATTGAACTAGGTATTGGGATACCGACGATCGAATCTCGGGCAAGTAACATACCGATTGACAAAGGGAATTGTATACGGGGTTGCTTGAATCCTCGACATCGTGGTTCATCCGATGAGATCATTGTGGAGCATGTGGGAGCCAACATGGGTATCCAGATCCCGCTGTTGGTTATTGATCGGAGAGTCGTCTCGGTCATGTCTGCTTGTCTCCCGAACCCGTAGGGTCTACACACTTAAGGTTCGGTGACGCTAGGGTTGTGAAGATATGTATATGCAGTAACCCGAATGTTGTTCGGAGTCCCAAATGAGATCCCGGACGTCACGAGGAGTTTCGGAATAGTCCGGAGGTAAAGAATTATATATAGGAAGTGCTGTTTCGGCCATCGGGACGAGTTTCGGGGTCACCGGTATTGTACCGGGACCACCGGAAGGGTCCCGGGGGTCCACCGGGTGGGGCCACCCATCCCGGAGGGCCCCATGGGCCAAAGTGGGAAGGGGAACCAGCCCATAGTGGGCTGGTGCGCCCCCCTAGGCCCACCCCATGCGCCTAGGGTTGAAACCCTAGGGGTGGGGGGCGCCCCACCTTGGCTTGGGGGCCACTCCAGCCCTAGCCGCCGCCCCCCCTAGGAGATCCCATCTCCTAGGGCCGGCGCCCCCCCCCCCTAGGGGGCCTATATAAAGGGAGGGGGAGGGGGGCAGCCGCACCCTGCATCCTTGGCGCCTCCCTCTCCCCTGCTACACCTCTCTCTCGTAATACACGGCGAAGCCCTGCTGCCGTGACGCCCTGCACCCACCACCACATCGTCGTGCTGCTGGATCTTCATCAACTTCTCCTTCCCCCTTGCTGGATCAAGAAGGAGGAGACGTCATCCGCTCCATACGTGTGTTGAACGCGGAGGTGCCGTCCGTTCGGCGCTTGGTCATCGGTGATTTGAATCACGACGAGTACGACTCCGTCATCCACGTTCTAGTGAACGCTTCCGCTCGCGATCTACAAAGGTATGTAGATGCAATCCAATCACTCGTTGCTAGATGAACTCATAGATGGATCTTGGTGAAACCGTAGGAAAATTTTTGTTTTTTGCAACGTTCCCCAACAGTGGCATCATGAGCTAGGTCTATGCGTAGTTCTTCTTGCGCGAGTAGAACACAATTTGTTGTGGGCGTAGATGTTGTCAACTTTCTTGCCGCTACTAGTCTTATCTTGCTTCAGCGGTATTGTGGGATGAAGCGGCCCGGACCAACCTTACACATACGCTTACGTGAGACTGGTTCCACCGACTAACATGCACTAGTTGCATAAGGTGGCTGGCGGGTGTCTGTCTCTCCCACTTTAGTTGGAGCGGATTCGATGAAAAGGGTCCTTATGAAGGGTAAATAGAAGTTGACAAATCTCGTTGTGGCTTTCACGTAGGTAAGAAAACGTTCTTGCTAGAACCCTAATTCAGCCACGTAAAACTTGCAACAACAATTAGAGGACGTCTAACTTGTTTTTGCAGCAAGTGCTTTGTGATATGATATGGCCAAAGTTGTGATGAATGATGAATGATCTATATGTGATGTATGAGATGTTCATGCTATTGTAATAGGAATCATGACTTGCATGTCGATGAGTATGACAACCGGCAGGAGCCATAGGAGTTGTCTTTATTTTTTGTATGACCTGCGTGTCATTGAGAAACGCCATGTAAATTACTTTACTTTATTGCTAAACGCGTTAGCCATAGTAGTAGAAGTAATAGTTGGCGAGCAACTTCATGGAGACACATTGATGGAGATCATGATGATGGAGATCATGGTGTCAAGCCGGTGACAAGATGATCATGGAGCCCCAAGATGGAGATCAAAGGAGCTATGTGATATTGGCCATATCATGTCACGTTTATTATTTGATTGCATGTGATGTTTATCATGTTTTTGCATCTTGTTTACTTAGAACGACGGTAGTAAATAAGATGATCCCTCATAATAATTTCAAGAAGTGTTCCCCCTAACTGTGCACCGTTGCGACAGTTCGTTGTTTCGAAGCACCACGTGATGATCGGGTGTGATAGATTCTAACGTTCACATACAACGGGTGTAAGACAGATTTACACATGCAAACACTTAGGTTGACTTGACGAGCCTAGCATGTACAGACATGGCCTCGGAACACAGAAGACCGAAAGGTCGAGCATGAGTCGTATAGAAGATACGATCAACATGAAGATGTTCACCGACGTTGACTAGTCCGTCTCACGTGATGATCGAACACGGCCTAGTTAACTCGGATCATGTTATACTTAGATGACTAGAAGAGGGATGTCTATCTAAGTGGGAGTTCATTAAATAATTTGATTAGATGAACTTAATTATCATGAACTTAGTCTAAAATATTTACAATATGTCTTGTAGATCAAATGGCCAACGTAGTCCTCAACTTCAACGCGTTCCTAGAGAAAACCAAGCTGAAAGACGATGGCAGCAACTACACGGACTGGGTCCGGAACCTGAGGATCATCCTCATAGCTGCCAAGAAAGATTATGTCCTACAAGCACTGCTGGGTGACACACCTGTTCTCCCTGCTGAACAAGACGTTATGAACGCTTGGCAGGCACGTACCGATGACTACTCCCTCGTTCAGTGCGGCATGCTTTACAGCTTAGAGCCGGGGCTCCAAAAACGTTTTGAGAGACACGGAGAATATGAGATGTTCGAAGAGCTGAAAATGGTTTTCCAAGCTCATGCCCGGGTCGAGAGATATCATGTCTCCGACAAATTCTTCAGCTGTAAGATGGAGGAAAACAGTTCTGTCAGTGAGCACATACTCACTATGTCTGGGTTGCATAACCGCTTGACTCAGCTGGGAGTTAATCTCCCGGATGACGCGATCATTGACAGAATCCTTCAGTCGCTTCCACCGAGCTACAAGAGCTTTGTGATGAACTTCAATATGCAGGGGATGGAAAAGACCATTCCTGAAGTATTTGCTATGCTGAAATCAGCAGAGGTAGAAGTCAAGAAGGAACATCAAGTGTTGATGGTGAATAAAACCACTAAGTTCAAAAAGGGTAAGGGTAAAAAGAACTTCAAGAAGGACGGCAAGGAAGTTGCCGCGCCCGGCAAGCAAGCTGCTGGGAAGAAGCCAAAGAATGGACCCAAGCCCGAGACTGGGTGTTTTTATTGCAAGGGAAGTGGTCACTGGAAGCGGAATTGCCCCAAATACTTAGCGGACAAGAAGGCCGGCAAAACAAAAGGTATATGTGATATACATGTAATTGATGTGTACCTTACCAGTACTCGTAGTAGCTCTTGGGTATTTGATACCGGTGCAGTTTCTCACATTTGTAACTCAAAGCAGGAGCTGCGGAATAAGCGGAGACTGGCGAAGGACGAGGTGACGATGCGCGTCGGGAATGGTTCCAAGGTCGATGTGATCGCCGTCGGCACGCTACCTCTTCATTTACCTACGAGATTAGTTTTGAACCTCAATAATTGTTATTTAGTGCCAGCTTTGAGCATGAACATTGTATCGGGATCTCGTTTAATTCGAGATGGCTACTCATTTAAATCTGAGAATAATGGTTGTTCTATTTATATGAGAGATATGTTTTATGGTCATGCTCCTATGGTGAATGGTTTATTCTTAATGAATCTCAAGCGTAATGCTACACATGTTCATAGTGTGAGTACCAAAAGATGTAAGTTTGATAATGATAGTCCCACATACTTGTGGCACTGCCGCCTTGGTCACATAGGTGTCAAACGCATGAATAAGCTCCATGCAGATGGACTTTTAGAGTCTCTTGATTATGAATCATTTGACACGTGCGAACCATGCCTCATGGGTAAAATGACCAAGACTCCATTCTCAGGAACAATGGAGCGAGCAACCAACTTATTGGAAATCATACATACTGATGTGTGCGGTCCAATGAGTGTTGAGGCTCGCGATGGCTATCGTTATGTTCTCACCCTCACTGATGACTTGAGTCGATATGGGTATATCTACTTAATGAAACACAAGTCTGAAACCTTTGAAAAGTTCAAGGAATTTCAGAGCGAGGTTGAGAATCAACGTGACAGGAAAATCAAGTTTCTACGATCAGATCATGGAGGAGAATACTTGAGTCACGAATTTGGCACACACTTAAGAAAATGTGGAATAGTTTCACAACTCACGCCGCCTGGAACACCTCAGCGTAATGGCGTGTCCGAATGTCGTAATCGCACTCTATTAGATATGGTGCGATCTATGATGTCTCTTACCGATTTACCGCTATCCTTTTGGAGCTATGCTTTAGAGACTGCCGCATTCACTTTAAATAGGGCTCCGTCGAAATCCGTTGAGACGACACCGTATGAATTATGGTTTGGGAAGAAACCTAAGCTGTCGTTTCTAAAAGTTTGGGGATGCGATGCTTATGTCAAGAAACTTCAACCTGAAAAGCTCGAACCCAAGTCAGAAAAATGCGTTTTCATAGGATACCCTAAAGAAACTATTGGGTATACCTTCTACCTCAGATCCGAAGGCAAGATCTTTGTTGCCAAGAATGGATCCTTTCTAGAGAAAGAGTTTCTCTCGAAAGAAGTAAGTGGGAGGAAAGTAGAACTTGATGAAGTATTACCTCTTGAACCGGAAAAGGGCGCAACTCAAGAAAATGTTCCTGAGGTACCTGCACCGACTAGAGAGGAAGTCAATGATGATGATCAAGATACTTCTGATCAAGCTCCTACTGAAATTCGTAGGTCCACAAGGACACGTTCCGCACCAGAGTGGTAAGGCAACCCTGTCTTGGAAATCATGTTGTTAGACAATGGTGAACCTTCGAACTATGACGAAGCGATGGCGGGCCCGGATTCCGACAAATGGCTAGAAGCCATGAAATCCGAGATAGGATCCATGTATGAAAACGAAGTATGGACTTTGACTGACTTGCCCTTTGAACGGCGAGCCATAGAGAATAAATGGATCTTTAAGAAGAAGACAGACACGGATGGTAATGTGACCATCTATAAAGCTCGGCTTGTCGCTAAGGGTTATCGACAAGTTCAAGGGGTTGACTATGATGAGACTTTCTCACCGGTAGCGAAGCTAAAGTCCGTCCGAATCATGTTAGCAATTGCCGCATTTTACGATTATGAGATATGGCAAATGGACATCAAAACGGCATTCCTTAATGGTTTCCTTAAGGAAGAATTGTATATGATGCAGCCGGAAGGTTTTGTCGATCCTAAGAATGCTGACAAGGTGTGCAAGCTCCAACGCTCAATTTATGGGCTGGTGCAAGCATCTCGGAGTTGGAACATTCGCTTTGATGAGATGATCAAAACGTTTGGGTTTACACAGACTTATGGAGAAGCCTGCGTTTACAAGAAAGTGAGTGGGATCTCTGTAGCATTTCTCATATTATATGTAGATGACATACTTTTGATGGGAAATGATATAGAACTCTTGGACAGCATTAAGTCCTACTTGAATAAGAGTTTTTCAATGAAGGACCTTGGAGAAGCTGCTTATATATTAGGCATCAAGATCTATAGAGATAGATCAAGACGCCTCATAGGTCTTTCACAAAGCACATACCTTGATAAGATATTGAAGAAGTTCAATATGGATCAGTCTAAGAAGGGGTTCTTGCCTGTGCTGCAAGGTGTGAAATTGAGCTTAGCTCAATGTCCGACCACGGCAGAAGATATGGAAGAGATGAGTGTCATCCCCTATGCCTCAGCCATAGGTTCTATTATGTATGCCATGCTGTGTACCAGACCTGATGTAAACCTTGCCGTAAGTTTGGTAGGAAGATACCAAAGTAATCCCGGCAAGGAACACTGGACAGCGGTCAAGAATATCCTGAAGTACCTGAAAAGGACTAAGGAAATGTTTCTCGTTTATGGAGGTGACGAAGAGCTCGTCGTAAAGGGTTACGTCGACGCTAGCTTCGACACAGATCTGGATGACTCTAAGTCACAAACCGGATACGTGTATATTTTGAATGGTGGGGCAGTAAGCTGGTGCAGTTGCAAGCAGAGCGTCGTGGCGGGATCTACATGTGAAGCGGAGTACATGGCAGCCTCGGAGGCAGCACATGAAGCAATTTGGGTGAAGGAGTTCATCACCGACCTCGGAGTTATACCCAATGCGTCGGGGCCGATCAAGCTCTTCTGTGACAACACTGGAGCTATTGCACTTGCCAAGGAGCCCAGGTTTCACAGAAGACAAGGCACATCAAGCGTCGCTTCAACTCCATTCGTGAAAATGTTCAAGATGGAGACATAGAGATTTGTAAAGTACATACGGACCTGAATGTAGCAGATCCGTTGACTAAACCTCTCCCGAGGGCAAAACATGATCAACACCAGAATTCCATGGGTGTTCGATTCATCACAATGTAACGAGATTATTGACTCTAGTGCAAGTGGGAGACTGTTGGAAATATGCCCTAGAGGCAATAATAAAAGCATTATTATTATATTTCCTTGTTCATGATAATTGTCTTTATTCATGCTATAATTGTGTTATCCGGAAATCGTAATACATGTGTGAATAACAGACACCAACATGTCCCTAGTAAGCCTCTAGTTGACTAGCTCGTTGATCAACAGATAGTCATGGTTTCCTGACTATGGACATTGGATGTCATTGTTAACGAGATCACATCATTAGGATAACGACGTGATGGACAAGACCCAATCCTGAACATAGCATAAGATCGTATAGTTCGTTTGCTAGAGTTTTTCCAATGTCAAGTATCCTTTCCTTAGACCATGAGATCGTGTAACTCCCGGATACCGTAGGAGTGCTTTGGGTATACCAAACGTCACAAAGTAACTGGGTGACTATAAAGGTAGACTACGGGTATCTCCGAAAGTGTCTGTTGGGTTGACACGGATCAAGACTGGGATTTGTCACTCCGTATGACGGAGAGGTATCACTAGGCCCACTCGGTAATGCATCATCATAATGAGCTCAAAGTGACTAAGTGTCTGGTCACGGGATCATGCATTATGGTACGAGTAAAGTGACTTGCCGGTAACGAGATTGAACGAGGTATTGGGATACCGACGATTGAATCTCGGGCAAGTAACATACCGATTGACAAAGGGAATTGTATACGGGGTTGCTTGAATCCTCGACATCGTGGTTCATCCGATGAGATCATCATGGAGCATGTGGGAGCCAACATGGGTATCCAGATCCCGCTGTTGGTTATTGATCGGAGAGTCGTCTCGGTCAGGTCTGCTTGTCTCCCGAACCCGTAGGGTCTACACACTTAAGGTTCGGTGATGCTAGGGTTGTGAAGATATGTATATGCAGTAACCTGAATGTTGTTCGGAGTCCCGGGTGAGATCCCGGACGTCACGAGGAGTTTCGGAATAGTCCAGAGGTAAAGAATTATATATAGGAAGTGCTGTTTCGGCCATCGGGACGAGTTTCGGGGTCACCGGTATTGTACCGGGACCACCGGAAGGGTCCCGGGGGTCCACCGGGTGGGGCCACCCATCCCGGAGGGCCCCATGGGCCAAAGTGGGGAGGGGAACCAGCCCATAGTGGGCTGGTGCGCCCCCCTAGGCCCACCCCATGCGCCTAGGGTTGAAACCCTAGGGGTGGGGGCGCCCCACCTTGGCTTGGGGGCCACTCCAGCCCTAGCCGCCGCCCCCCTAGGAGATCCCATCTCCTAGGGCCGGCGCCCCCCCTAGGGGGCCTATATAAAGGGAGGGGGAGGGGGGCAGCCGCACCCTGCATCCTTGGCGCCTCCCTCTCCCCTGCTACACCTCTCTCTCGTAGTACACGGCGAAGCCCTGCTGCCATGACACCCTGCACCCACCACCACGCCGTCGTGCTGCTGGATCTTCATCAACTTCTCCTTCCCCCTTGCTGGATCAAGAAGGAGGAGACGTCATCTGCTCCGTACGTGTGTTGAACACGGAGGTGCCGTCCGTTCGGCGCTTGGTCATCGGTGATTTGAATCACGACGAGTACGACTCCGTCATCCACGTTCTAGTGAACACTTCTGCTCGCGATCTACAAAGGTATGTAGATGCAATCCAATCACTCGTTGCTAGATGAACTCATAGATGGATCTGGGTGAAACCGTAGGAAAATTTTTGTTTTCTGCAACGTTCCCCAACACAACCTACAAAGGCATTTTGAAAAAATAGCTGCCACTTTAATATCTCTAACGTTTGTATAATTCAAACCGTGTGCGTTTGGTTGTCAGGACCCTGATTCCAAGTCACGTCGATCTAGCCGGTAACACCTCATATCACTTTGCGGCCTCACGCACGGTATCCCACGGGTGTCGCCTTACCATGGCCCGGGACCGTTTGCGCCTTTTGGCTCACGTATATGATAGTGTCGCTAGCATCCATATGACAGAGAACCCGGGCCGACATGGCTAGTCGTGAACCCAAAGCGGCACAGACCTATGGAGATAGGCATGCATGAATCACATCGAACATGTCGGTCATCAACGAGTGATTCCGGGCTGTAGCACTGGGCTAATAGGACTCCGGGGTTCCCGGGCTGTAGCAGGCTAGGCAGGACTCCGGAAGTCACCACGTGACATTTCCCCGAAGGGACAGACATAGGGACGAAGTGAAACACATGCCGGCCAGTCAAGTGTCCTGAATAGTAGTGCTGGGCTAGCAGGACTCCGGTGAACCGGGCTGTAGCGGACTACCATGGCTCGAGGAACACTAGACTACATTTCCCCATAAGAAAGGCTGCCAAGGGTAAACAACTAGATTGTCGGATCCCACTCATACCAAGCATTTCAATCATACACACAATATGATTGATATGAGTACATACAACATGGCATCACAACAAAACTCTACAACTCAAGTACTTTATTTAAAGGCTCCAGAGAGCCATACATAACATGTCATATAGATAGGGGTCACATGACCCGACACTCAAGTCATACAATCATACAAGCACATGCGGAAGCAACTAGTCTGAGTACAGACTCTAAAAAGAAAGAAGGCTTTTTCGAAGCCTGTCTATCTACATAGGGACCTCCATGGCCAGGATCACAACCTGAGTGGCTAGTCACTCGTCGACGTCCAGGTCTACATAAAACCCATCGAAGGGGGCAGTGTTGTCGTCTGAAAACAATAAATATGCAAACATGAGTACAAAGGTACTCAGCAAGTCTTACATCAGAACCTACTATACATGCTCATTCTCAAGAAGGTGGTGGGGTTGATGCAGCAAGCCAGCTTTGACTCTTGGCTAAACTATCCTACGGAACTTCACTAGTAAAATAGTTTTCGCACACGAGTCCACTACTCACCAACACAATACTCCACCGGGGATCCTCCCTCGTCATCCTACGAGAGGGCCATCCTCGGTACTCACACTTATCTTGAGTGCTTTAGTAGTATCCATTAACTTGTCTATGAACTGTATATGCAACCAAGTAGTCCTTTACCGCGGACGCGGCTATTCGAATAGTTTTATACCCTGCAGGGGTGTACTTCGTCACACATGTTTCCACCACTTAGCGTCTGCACACGACATGTGCTCGGCAGACTTCAAGCGAAAACCACCGTTGATGTAGACCACGACCTGACTAACCTCACAAGTCTCTAGTCCAGGTTTATCGCCTATTCAGGTTCCATCTGCAAGGAAATCCGGCCGGGGTGTCCTCAACGGCCCCAAACGATGTGAACAGGGTTCCCGAGACACCAAACGGGTGACTCGGTACACCGTGCCACGGTGTATATACCGCAACATAGCCCACCCCTAGGGTCAGTGCTACGCACGGGCGCCAACACATGTCCTACAAACACCAGAAACTAGTTGCAACTCCTGGACAGAGGCGAGAGGGGTCAGTAAGTCGAGCGGGGTCATATCTCAGGGCCCAATGTGTGGTAGTAGCTGAATCTTAAATCACGCATACAGATCTCAGTTCTTAGGGACGGCCTCAATGAAACAACCCACCATGTACTCCTACATGGCCTCTCATCAATACCTTTACCAAAACATGTTCAACACATGCCTCATATTACCGACATAAGCATTTCACTCTAGCCCATCACCCAGATGAACCAGACCTGACACAACTCTAAGCATAGCAGGCATAGCAAGGTAGGAATCACATACATGGCTCAATCAACTCCTACACATGCTAGTGGGTTTCATCTAGTTAATGTGGCAATGACAGGTCATGCAGAGGATAAGGGTTCAACTACCGTAGCACACAGCAGTTTGAATCGCGATGTCTTAATGTAGTAAACAAGAGCAGAAGCGGGAACATGGGTTTGTATCGGGATGATCAATCGGTTGCTTGCCTGATGGAGTGGTAGCGGGATACTGCCCTTCAGTTGGATACTCGTGAATATCCTCGGAGGCGGAACCTACCACGAAGAACACATCGGAACACAATCAACACATGACGATATGCACCAATATGATGCATGCTATGACATGGCAATATGATTGTGTCTTGGCCTAATGCAAGCTAAAATAGAAAGGGATGAACTCATTTGAATCAAAGATTCAAATATTGGCTCATTAAACATGGCCTTAACAGTGCATTTCCTTATTCTGCTTAAACAGCAGGGTAAACTTGTTTTGTCATGCATGAAACCATTACAGATGGATAGATTGAATTTTTCTGATAATTTTTCATATATAAATTATTTCATTTGGAGCTATGGTTGATTTTCTATGATTTTTTGAAGTTTGAACTATTTTTTGGAATTTCCTGTATAAAAATAATTCCAGTAAATCAATTACTGCGTCAGCAATGCGTCTGGGTGACGTCAGGTTCAACGGAGACGTCCAGGTCAAACCTGACTGGTGGGTCCCGCGTGTTAGTAGTTAATTAAACTAACTAATTTTAGTTAGCAACTAATCTGGATAATTAGCAGGGGGGCCCACTTGTCATTGGCTCAAGGGAGTCAACTGGGCCCACCCAGTCCACGTCAGCAGTCAAATCTGCCGGCCAACAGGGCTAATCCCGCCGGCGTTGAGTCGCCGGTGAGGCCGAGACGGTGGAGGGCTTCGGAAAACGCCCTCAAGCGACCAAAACGACGGCGGAGAAGCGCTACGGATAGCTGGGAACGAGCCGCAGCGTTTGGTGGTGGTGGTTGGGCTCGGGGTGGCCGGAAACGACGCCGGCGACGAGCTTGGTGGTTGCCGGAGTTCGGGCGAGGTTGGTTTCGAGGCTACAGTGCACGGGAGGAAGAGCTGGTGGTGGCTACGGGTTCCTGGTGCTGCGCTGAGCACGGCGGTGTGCCCGGCTTCAAGCCACGGTGGCTCCGGCCACGACGGCGACGAGGCACGGCACCGGCGAGCTTCGGTCGTGGTGGAAATCGGAGCTAGGGGACGGAAACGGAGGGGGCGAGCACGGGGAAAGAAGCAGGAGCTCACAGGGAGTGCAGCGGTGGTCTCAGCGGGCTCGGGGACGGGCTGGAGAAGAGGTGCGGTCGCCGGCGATCTCGGACGCCCGAGGTTGAAGACGAGGGTGAAGGCGGTGCTACAGGGCTTCCGGCGAAGCGTGGCTTGGTGGGGAGGACGAGGGAGTCGAGGCGGAGCTAATGGGCTCGTCGGAGGGGCGAGGGGAAGTCTCTGGCGGCGACTACGGTGATCGGTGGCGAGGGGCGCACTCGGCCATCGCGGGAGAGGATGAGGGAGACGAGGGGGAGAGTGAGAGAGGATGAGAGGGGGACAAGGGGGTATCATGGCGTCTCTGGGCGCCTCCCAGTGTCGGCAGAAGCAGGAGGTGGCCGGCGCGTGGCCGGCGCGCGGCGAGCACGCGCCCCTGCCTCCTGGCGCGAGGTAGGGGGTGACTGGCGCTGGCCAGTCGGCTGGGCCGAGCCAGGCAAGGCCCAAGTGGGCTTCTTTCTCCTTTTTTTGATTTTGTTTCTGTTTTCTATTTTCTAACATTTGTTTTGATTTAGTTAAAATACTAAATCATTTTATAAAATCCTGAAAATAATTATGTGACTAGAACTAAAATTTCCCAAACCACATAAAAAGTTCCAGAATTATTGGACATATATTAATTATATAAAGAATATATATCCAATGCAAATAGTTATTGAATTAATTCAAAGGCCCAAAATAAATATCTCTGAGATTCCAAAAAGATTGTTTTAAGTTTTACCTCTTGCCAATATTTTCAGAGACTAAGAGGAACATTTTCTTGGACTTCTTTGAAAAGATTTTTAATGTTGATTATTTTTGAAGTGATTTATGAGGGTTTCAACTAACCTCAATTCAACTTTCAGAATTTAGACATGATGCATGATGCTCACTCAGGGAAATAGCTACAAGCAAATTCTAGGGCTGTGACAACTCACCCCCACTAAACAAGAATCTCGTCCCGAGATTTAGGATCCTTTGGGAAGAAGGTGGGGTACTCGAGTCGAAGACGATCCTCCCTTTCCCAAGTGGCTTCTTCCTCGGAATGGTGTGACCATTGAACCTTGAGAAACTTGATATTATGACGTCGAGTGGTACGCTCGGCTTGATCAAGGATACGAACGGGATATTCCCGATAGGAGAGGTTATCTTGTAGATCAAGCGTTTCGTGGTCCACTCCACGGATAGGATCCGCGAAGCAACGCCTGAGTTGTGAAACATGGAAGACATCGTGAACTCTGGAAAGATGCGGAGGTAGTTCCAATTGGTAGGCAACTTCTCCTCGTTTGGCAAGAATGCGAAAGGGTCCAATGTAACGAGGAGCCAATTTGCCTTTCATACCGAAACGATGGGTTCCCTTTAACGGAGTAACCCGAAGGTAAGCCTTCTCATTGACTCCATAAGTCATAGGCTTATGTTTACGATCATATTGACTCTTTTGACGAGATTGGGCTGTTTTCAATTTCTCACGAATAACGCGAACCTGCTCTTCTGCTTCCTGAATCATATCCGGGCCAAAGAGTTGTCTTTCCCCGGTTTCTGACCAGTTAAGAGGCGTTCAACATTTTCGTCCATAAAGAACTTTCGAAAGGAGCCTTGCCCAAGCTAGCTTGATAACTATTGTTATAAGCAAACTCTGCGAATGGAAGGCATTTATCCCAACTCATTCCGAACGAGATAACAGAAGCTCGGAGCATATCTTCCAGAATTTGATTGACTCGCTCTACTTGACCACTTGATTGAGGATGGAAGGCGGTGCTAAAGGAAAGATGAGTTCCCATAGCATTTTGGAAACTTTCCCAAAATCGAGAGGTGAAGAGACTCCCACGGTCTGAGTTAATTTCCAATGGGACACCATGAAGAGACACTATTCGGGAGATGTATAAATCGGCTAGCTGGCTAGCGGTGATACTCTCACGAACAGGTAGAAAGTGGGCTACCTTGGAAAGGCGGTCGATCACGACAAAGATGGCATTACTCCCTCTCTTGGTCCTGGGAAACCCAGTAATGAAATCCATACTGATTTTATCCCATTTCCACTCAGGAATGGCCAAAGGTTGAAGGGTGCCGACAGGCCGTTGATGCTCTGCTTTAACACGACGACAAACGTCGCAATTAGCAATGTATTGAGCGATTTCTCTCTTCATCCTAGTCCACCAAAACCTCTGGCATAGGTCTTGATACATTTTGGTACTACCGGGATGAATGGTGAGAGGGGATTCATGAGCTTCCTTAAGGATCAACTGGCGTAGATGTTGTTTCTTGGGAACCACCAGACGGTTCTCGAAGAAGACAGCACCTTGCTCATCCATGGAGAAACATTTAGCAACTCCGCTAACGATGTTTTCCTTAATCCGGGATATGCCCTTATCACGCTTCTAGGCAGCTATGATTTGATCCATAAGGGTCGGTTTCGCCACCAGGGTGGATAGGAATCCTCAAGGAACAATGTGAAGATTAAGCTTACGAAATTCCTCATGGAGAAGTGGTTGACTTTGTTGTAACATCAGGTTGTTACAATAGTACTTACGACTTAGTGCATCAGCCATGACGTTGGCTTTGCCCGGGGTGTAAGTTATTCCTAAGTCGTAATCCAAGATCAACTCGACCCAACGTCTTTGCCTGAGATTCAAATCTGGTTGGGTGAAGATATATTTCAAACTTTGGTGATCGGTGAAGATCTCACAACGATTACCGAGAAGGTAATGTCGCCAGGTTTTAAGTGCATGGACTACAGCTGCAAGCTCTAGATCATGTGTGGGATAATTTTCCTCATGTGGGTGTAATTGCCGTGAAGCATAGGCAATTACCTGACGATCTTGCATGAGTATGCAACCTAGTCCTTGTCGCGAGGCGTCGCAATAGATAATAAAGTCCTTGGAGAAATCTGGTGGTACCAGTACGGGGGCAGATGTCAGGCATCTTTTTAGTTCCTGAAAGCTGAACTCGCACTGCGGAGTCCACTCGAACCTTTTATCTTTCTTGAGGAGTTCAGTTAGAGGTTTAGCAACCTTGGAGAAATTCTCGACGAAGCGGCGGCAATAGCTCGCTAAGCCAAGGAAGCTCCGAACTTGCTTGACCGTCTCAGGTGGAGTCCAATCAAGGACGGCTTGAACTTGCTCGGGATTGACAGCAATACCCTTACCAGAGATTACATGGCCTAGATAGGTCACTTCTGGCAACCAAAATTCACACTTGGAGAATTTGGCATAAAGGCGATGCTCTCGAAGTTTCATCAATACCAGCCTCAGATGTTCGGCATGTTCCTCTTCATTCTTGGAGTAGATGAGTATGTCATCGAGGTATACTACGACGAATTTATCCAAGTACTCCATGAAGACCGAATTCATTAACCGAGAGAAGGTAGCCGGGGCGTTGGTTAAACCGAAGGACATGACGGTGTACTCGTATTGGCCATAACGAGTAACAAAGGCCGTTTTGGGTATGTCCCCGTTTTTGATTTTGATTTGATGGTAGCCCAACCTCAAATACATCTTGGAGAAGACTGAGGATCCAGCGAGCTGATCATACAGATCGTTGATCCTGGGAAGCGGTATTTTTTCTTGATGGTGACCAAGTTGACAGGTCGGTAATCCACAACCATCCGATCCGTTCCATCCTTCTTCTTGACGAAGAGGACAGGGCAAGCCCAAGGAGAGGAACTAGGACGGATGAAACCCTTGTTCAAGGACTCATCGAGTTGGTTCTTAAGCTCGGCTAGTTCTAGGGGTGCCATCTTATAGGGTCTTCTAGAAATTGGAACGGTTCCTGGAACAAGGTCTATCACAAACTCAACATCCCTGTCAGGTGGAACACCTGGCAGTTCTTCTGGAAAGACATCCGGAAAGTCTCGGACTACCGGGACATCCTCAAGGTCTGGAAGGGGATTGGCATTTAGGGAGTAAAGTTGGCGCTTGGCCACTCGAGTTAAGACATTAACTGTCTTGCCCGAGGGGTGAGTAAGTTGAACGGTTCTAGTGGCACAATCAATCTTAGCATAATGAGCTGACATCCAGTCCATACCCAAGATGATGTTTATATCCGAGGACTTGAGAGCTATTAAGGATGCAAGGAAGACAAGTCTATCGACAAGAATTTCGTTCCCATGGCTTACTCTAGAAGTTTGCCATTTGGAACCCGGAGTTTGAATTACCATGGAAGTGGGCATGTCACAGAATGTCGTGTTATGCAATCGAGCATAGTTCTTGGATATGAATGAATGAGATGCTCCAGTATCGAAAAGAACAGATGTCGGATGGCAGTTAACAAGGAGCGTACCAAGGACGACGTTAGGATCCTCATGAGCCTCCTCGGCTGAAACATAATTGACATGGCCACGTGCAGTGGTGGCCGGCTTGGCATAGAAAGTCTTTCCCGCTAGCTTACCACGGCCAACGGACTTTCCAGTTTGATTGGGGTTGTTGTTCTAGGGACACTCTCGGCTATAATGACCCGGCTCTCCACACTTGAAGCATGTTAACACATTGGGGCATGGAGCAGCATTAGCAGCGGGGCCACCATAGGGCTTGGGCGGTGCAAATTGCTGGTTGGGACGAAGCGCCTCAAAGGATGGCCTCGGGGTGAACCTGGGTGGCAGTGCCGTGCTTGGAATCCACACCCGGCGCTTCTGAGCTCCAGAGCCGGATGAAGAGCCAAAATCACGGGAGTGCTTGCGTGAAGCGTCATAATCAGTCTAGCCTGTCTCAGCACTGATGGCTTTGTTGACCAACTTCTGAAAGGATGTGCACTCGTGCAGACGAAGATCGCGGCGAATCTCAGGGCTAAGTCCCTTGCGGAACCTTGCCTGCTTCTTAGCGTTAGTAGATACCTCTTCAGGGGCATAACGTGCCAGGTTCCCAAATTCACGACTGTAAGCATCCACGGTCAGTCTCCCTTGGGTGAAGTTGCAGAACTCCTCCCTCTTGCGATCCATGAGACCTTCCGAAATGTGATGCTCACGGAAAGCCTCACTGAGTTCAGCCCAAGTAGTGATTTGACCGACCGGGCGCATAGCTTCGAAGTTTTCCCACCAATGGCTAGCAGGGCCTTTGAGCTGATAGGCGGCATAGGTAACCTTGTCGGCTTCGGCTACGTTGGCAGAACGTAGCTTGTGGGTGATGCTACGAAGCCAGTCATCCGCGTCGAGGGGCTCGACGGAATGATTAAACTTTGGTGGGCACAGCTTGATAAAGTCATTGATTGACACCAAGTCATTTTGCGGGTGGCGTGCAGTGTTCTGCTCAATCCGCTCCAACAGGCGGTTGGTCTCACGCTTGTTTCTTTCTGCCTCCAGCATTATTTCGGCCAGAGAAGGCGGGTGAGGCAGATTTTCACCTCTAGCAGCACTGGCTTCCCCCTGCTCCGGGGCAGCAGGGTTGCTGCGGGTGTTGACCATCCTAGGAGAAAACAAGACAACGGTTTAGACAAGGATGGCTCAAACTTAGCAAGGAAGTGCAGAATGTAATGGATAACACGAAATGCAGAGATGTTCATCCGTATGTCATGGTAATATAAAACTGCCATATATATACCAACAGTCATACACATCATACATAGTTTAGTACAAGCCCAGGCTACAATACAACTATGATGAAAGACGTTACACCTCATCGGAGGCATTCCAAGCTCCTATACATTATTTGTCTACACCTCCGGAATCGATTACACGCAAAGTCATATTCCACAAGTCACGCAGGACAATGGAGATACAACTACTACAATACTAGTGGTACTACTACTAACTCAGACACCTCCGTAGTAGTCCTCATAGAAGTCACCTCCATAGCCTGGAAGTTCAACGTGACCATCCGGGAATAGGCGGTCCTAAGGAGCCTGTGGACCATAGGGGCTAGGATGGGGTCTTGGACCAACAAACGGTGGCCTGCGGGGACCACGGGGCGGGGTGATGCCTCCCACATCACGCCAATCCACCATGTCTGGCAAAGCAAACCTCACAGGATATAGATCCCTTGTATCCATACATCCAGCTTGCACCGCAGGTGCAAACCGAGTCAATGTGGCCCAATGATCAGCACGAGTATTAAAAAGCTCCAGCCTCAAGGCCCGATTCTCTCGGTCCTTATCTTCGAGCATCTCAACAGTGGTACGAGTTAATGAATCCTCCTGAGTGGAGTCAGCATAGATAGCCTGAAGATACCCTTGCGCTCCCGGAAGTGAAGCTGGCATGTAACGGAAATCAGTGTTCCGAAGCAGGCCAGTCCGGACTCGCATGATGGTCATCATGGAATAGGCAGCATCCTGCACAGCCATCTCAACGGTAACCCCGAGTCCATAGGAACAATGAAGGGGCTCGGTAGATCCAGGATAAGAAGGAAATATCCTGATGGTGCAGAAATACTGGCTTTGATTAAAGTCACGGAACTGCTCTTCGACGGTGTATTCGGGATACCAACGGTAACCCGTCTCGATCATGACCCGGACTAACATAGCAGTATGACCGGGCACGTCGAGGCACCTGGTCAGGCGAACCACTTGGTTATGAACACGGTTGGCCATCTGAAAGCACAACCACAATGCAAAGACATTAGAATTTCTAGGGAAAATTGGACAGCATAACAGCTGTAAATGCTCAGAAAAAGATTTGAGACATCCACAACAGTTCACAATACCACTCAACAACATCATATCAAGGTTCTGATTCAATCAGCAACATACTAAGAATAGTAGAAACTGAACTGGGACTTGTAACAACAATCGTATAAGCTACTACAGATTAGTAACACGTGAACCTGATAGAAGAAGAGAGCCTAGTCCTTAACCCACGTTGAATGAGGAGAGAATGACTCAGATCAGAGGCATAGGTAAAGGAGTAAAAGAACCTTAAGTTCCCTCCCACAATCAATTCCCCTACATATAACTAAAGCATTTCTAGACTCGACATCGACCAGTTTGGCTCAACGAACCTATAGGCAGTCCGGCTCTAATACCAACACTGTCAGGACCCCGATTCCAAGTCACGTCGATCTAGCCGGTAACACCTCATATCACTTTGCGGCCTCACGCACGGTATCCCACGGGTGTCGCCTTACCATGGCCCGGGACCGTTTGCGCCTTTTGGCTCACGTATATGATAGTGTCGCTAGCATCCATATGACAGAGAACCCGGGCCGACATGGCTAGTCGTGAACCCAAAGCGGCACAGACCTATGGAGACAGGCATACATGAACCACATCGAACATGTCGGTCATCAACGAGTGATTTTGGGCTGTAGCACTGGGCTAACAGGACTACGGGGATCCCGGGCTGTAGCAGGCTAGGCAGGACTCTGGAAGTCACCGCGTGACATTTCCCCGAAGGGACAGACATAGGGACGAAGTGAAACACATGCCGGCCAGTCAAGTGTCCTGAACAATAGTGCTGGGCTAGCAGGACTCCGGTGAACCAGGCTGTAGCGGACTACCATGGCTCGAGGAACACTAGACTACATTTCCCCATAAGAAAGGCTGCCAAGGGTAAACAACTAGATTGTCGGATCCCACTCATACCAAGCATTTCAATCATACACACAATATGATTGATATGAGTACATACAACATGGCATCACAACAAAACTCTACAACTCAAGTACTTTTTAAAGGCTCCAGAGAGCCATACATAACATGTCATACAGATAGGGGTCACATGACCCGACACTCAAGTCATACAATCATACAAGCACATGCGGAAGCAACTAGTCTGAGTACAGACTCTAAAAAGAAAGAAGGCTTTTCGAAGCCTGTCTATCTACATAGGGCCCTCCATGGCCAGGATCACCACCTGGGTGGCTAGTCACTCGTCGACGTCAAGGTCTACATAAAACCCATCGGAGGGGGCAGTGTTGTCGTCTGAAAACAATAAATATGCAAACATGAGTACAAAGGTACTCAGCAAGTCTTACATCAGAACCTACTATACATGCTCATTCTCAAGAAGGTGGTGGGGTTAGTGCAGCAAGCCAGCTTTGACTCTTGGCTAAACTATCCTACGGAACTTCACTAGTAAAATAGTTTTCGCACACGAGTCCACTACTCACCAACACAATACTCCACCGGGGATCCTCCCTCGTCATCCTACGAGAGGGCCATCCTCGGTACTCACACTTATCTTGAGTCTTCTAGTAGTATCCATTAACTTGTCTATGAACTGTATATGCAACCAAGTAGTCCTTTACCGCGGACGCGGCTATTCGAATAGTTTTATACCCTGCAGGGGTGTACTTCGTCACACATGTTTCCACCACTTAGCGTCTGCACACGACATGTGCTCGGCAGACTTCAAGCGAAATACACCCCTGCACACGACATGTGCTCGGCAGACCACGACCTGACTAACCTCACAAGTCTCTAGTCCAGGTTTATCGCCTATTCAGGTTCCATCCGCAAGGAAATCCGGCCGGGGTGTCATCAACGGCCCCAAACGATGTGAACAGGGTTCCCGAGACACCAAACGGGTGACTCGGTACACCATGCCACGGTGTATCTACCGCAACATAGCCCACCCCTAGGGTCAGCGCTACGCACAGCCGCCAACACATGTCCTACAAACACCAGAAACTAGTTGCAACTCCTGGACAGAGGCGAGAGGGGTCAGTAAGTCGAGCGGGGTCATATCTTAGGGCCCAATGTGTGGTAGTAGCTGAATCTTAAATCACACATACAGATCTCAGTTCTTAGGGACGGCCTCAATGAAACAACCCACCATGTACTCCTACATGGCCTCTCATCGATACCTTTACCAAAACATGTTCAACACATCCCTCATATTACCGACATAAGCATTTCACTCTAGCCCATCACCCAAATGAACCAGACCTGACACAACTCTAAGCATAGCAGGCATAGCAAGGTAGGAATCACATACATGGCTCAATCAACTCCTACACATGCTAGTGGGTTTCATCTAGTTACTGTGGCAATGACAGGTCATGCAGAGGATAAGGGTTCAACTACCGTAGCACACAGCAGTTTGAATCACGATGTCTTAATGTAGTAAACAAGAGCAGAAGCGGGAACATGGGTTTGTATCGGGATGATCAATGGGTTGCTTGCCTGATGGAGTGGTAGCGGGATACTGCCCTTCAGTTGGATACTCGTGAATATCCTCGGAGGCAGAACCTACCACGAAGAACACATCGGAACACAATCAACACATGACGATATGCAACAATATGATGCATGCTATGACATGGCAATATGATTGTGTCTTGGGCTAATGCAAGCTAAAATAGAAAGGGATGAACTCATTTGAATCAAAGATTCAAATATTAGCTCATTAAACATGGCCTTAATAGTGCATTTCCTTATTCTGCTTAAACATCAGGGTAAACTTGTTTTGTCATGCATGAAACCATTACAGATGGATAGATTGAATTTTTCTGATAATTTTTCATATATAAATTATTTCATTTGGAGCTATGGTTGATTTTCTATGATTTTTTAAAGTTTGAACTATTTTTTGGAATTTCCTGTATAAAAATAATTCCAGTAAATCAATTACTGCGTCAGCAATGCATCAGGGTGACGTCAGGGTCAACGGAGACGTCCAGGTCAAACCTGACTGGTGGGTCCCGCGTGTCAGTAGTTAATTAAACTAACTAATTTTAGTTAGCAACTAATCTGGATAATTAGCAGGGGCCCACTTGTCATTGGCTCAGGGGAGTCAACTGGGCCCACCCAGTCCACGTCGGCGGTCAAATCCGTCGGTCAACAGGGCTAATCCCGCCGGCGAGGCTGAGACGGCGGAGGGCTTCGGAAAACGCCCTCAGGCGACCAAAACGACGGCGGAGAAGTGCTACGGATAGCTGGGAACGAGCGCAGCGTTTGGTGGTGGTGGTTGGGCTCGGGGTGGCCGGAAACGACGCTGGCGACGAGCTTGGCGGTCGCCGGAGTTCGGGCGAGGTGGGTTTCGAGGCTACGGTGCACGGGAGGAAGAGCTGGTGGTGGCTACGGGTTCCTGGTGCTGTGCTGAGCACGGTGGTGTGCCCGGCTTCAAGCCACGGTGCCTCTGGCCACGACGGCGACGAGGCACGGCACCGGCGAGCTTCGGCCGTGGTGGAAATCGGAGCTAGGGGACAGAAACGGTGGGGGCGAGCACGGGGAAAGAAGCAGGAGCTCACAGGGAGTGCAGCGGTGGTCTCAGCGGGCTCGGAGACGGGCTGGAGAAGAGGTGCGGTCGCCGGCGATCTCAGATGCCCGAGGTTGAAGACGAGGGTGAAGGCGGTGCTGCAGGGCTTCCGATGAAGCGTGGCTCGGTGGGGAGGACGAGGGAGTCGAAGCGGAGCTGATGGGCTTGTCGGAGGGGCGAGCGGAGGTCTCTGGCGGCGACTACGGCGATCGGCGGCGGGGGGCGCGCTCGGCCATCGCGGGAGAGGATGAGGGAGACGAGGGGGAGAGTGAGAGAGGACGAGAGGGGGACGAGGGGGTCTCGTGGCGTCTCTGGGCGCCTCCCAGCGTCGGCACAAGCAGGAGGTGGCCGGCGTGTGGCCGGCGCGCGGCAAGCACGCGCCCCTGCCTCCTGGCGCGACGTAGGGGGTGACTGGCGCTGGCCAGTCGGCTGGGCCAAGCCAGGCAAGGCCCAAGTGGGCTTCTTTCTCCTTTTTTTGATTTTGTTTCTGTTTTCTATTTTCTGACATTTGTTTTGATTTAGTTAAAATACTAAATCATTTTATAAAATCCTGAAAATAATTATGTGACTAGAACTAAAATTTCCCAAACCACATAAAAAGTTCCAGAATTATTGGACATATATTAATTATATAAAGAATATATATCCAATGCAAATAGTTATTGAATTAATTCAAAGGCCCAAAATAAATATCTCTGAGATTCCAAAAATATTGTTTTAAGTTTTACCTCTTGCCAATATTTTTAGAGACTAAGAGGAACATTTTCTTGGACTTCTTTGAAAAGATTTTTAAGGTTGATTATTTTTGAAGTGATTTATGAGGGTTTCAACTAACCTCAATTCAACTTTCAGAATTTAGACATGATGCATGATGCTCACTCAGGGAAATAGCTACAAGCAAATTCTAGGGCTGTGACATCGGTTAACCATTCATGTGACGCCACGTGTCTTGATTTTTAATGGCTATAGGAGATGCCGTGTGGACAGCTGCTTGACTGAAGGGGAAGCATGCGAGCGCATTCCGGTGCACAGGCTCACCGAGGAGCGTATAAGTTGTTCAATGCAGGATATGTGCATCTCTTCAATGCAAATGGTTCAGATTACGGTATGCAAATTAAAGCTAGACTTCGGCGCTAAGCTAAGAGACACTGCGATTTGTCAAAATATGAAGCTAAAAATCAATATCACTATCTATTTTTTGCAACTAAAATTAAGCATAGATTTCATTCATACTAGAGATTAAGCAGTCGTTCTCACCGGGATGCGAGACAGTCTTGGACCGCCGCCCGTCTCGCTCCCACTGGTCTATATTAATGGCGCCGCCGATCGGCCACACCCCCATCATCGCCACACACACAATTCCTCTCTCTCTCTCTCTCTCTCTGTCTGCATCCTCGACACCGCTCTGAGTCCTCAAAGTCGTCAGTGTACGAGGATGCCGCCGAAGCGCCCCATCAGAGGGAGCGGCAATGCCGGGGCTGCTGAAGCACCGGAGCACGGCGTGAATATGGAGATAGAGGTTCCCGTCCCTGCCGACGAGGTGGAGAATGAGGCTGCCAACAAGCGGAGGCGGGTCGAGAAAGAACCGCAAGCGACTCGCCTAGACTTCATCAACAACCTCCCCGATGATATGTCGATAGTCATCATATCCCTCCTCACAATTAGAAATCGGGTGAAGACAGCCGCTGTTTCCCGGCAGTGGCGCACCCTATGGCTCCGCACCCCTGTCGACCTCCTCCACGCCCACAAGCTCTGCCATGGCTATCGCTAAAGCTTGGATGCATTCTCCCAGATCCTTGGCAGTCACCAGGGCCCAATCAAAGGCCTTATCGCGGGCAAGTTCCGTTCCAATGGCAAGGAGCGAGCCAAGCTTGACGAGTGGTTTAGGTCCCGCGCCATAGATCAGCTCAAGAAGCTAAGTTATAATGATGGGCATATGAGCTTGCTGCAAACGGCCGCGCTCCACTTCGCGCCCACGCTGCGCCTCGTCAAGTTCATGAACTGCCATCCCCCCTCCTTAATGATGCGCACGCTCTTTTTCTACCACGACTGAAGCACCTCGAGCTTGTCGCCGTCCGCATACCAAAGGATGACATGGAGCGCCTGCTCTGCGGCTGTACTGCACTCGAGATCCTTCGCCTTCAGGTGATGAATTGGTCAAGTACCTTGCACATCACCTCCAGGACTCTCCGCACTATTTATGTGTGTTGCTGGTGCTGCAACGAGAGTTCACAAAAGGTGGACCACAATATGGTCATCCAGGACACACCTTCACTTGAGAGATTACTTGTAGTTGATCAACAAGGTCCAACAAGAATCAATGTCATTTTGCGCCTAAATTTAAAGTGGTGGGCTACTCGTCTGTCAAATACTACAACTTTCAGGTACAACAGTCGCCTTATATACCTCTCCTTCTTGATATCAACGTTATTTCTAGTTTTGAAGATGTATGTTCATTTGTCGTCCAGCGAAGCTTCACCCAGACTCTGGGCACAGTGAAGGTCTTGGCACTAGAATCTGTCGTCCCCAACCTGGACCAAGTTTTCAGTTGCCTGAGATGCTTTCCGTGCCTGAAGAAGCTGTATATCGAGGTGATGTTCCTTTCCTGTTAAATGTTAACCATAAGGGAGTTCAATTTTTTGCACCTTTTCCCAAGTTTACAATGACTATGTACTACGATTTCTGAAGGAATTTTGGAGGATTTTAGGACATACACCCCACCCCATATTGGTTGCTTCATTCATATGGTTACAATCGTCCATAAGCATTTGGATTCATCTGTACTAGTTTTCTTAGGGAATTTTTCATCCAATCCAACCTCTTGTGAATAAGGCTACATGTTTCTATATTGTAATCAAATTAATGCCCATGTTAATCATGACAGATCGAAGATGGCACGTTGGTGCATTTTACAAATCCTGTAAACCAAATGGGCGTGTAGCAGTGTTCAAAACTGCATGTAGGCACTAACACGTTCTCTTCTTTTGCAATGCATGTTAGGCCTGGTGGAAGATGTTGATAACGACAATCACATCGAATGCCTGGATCTGCATCTCTCAAATATTAGTTTGAACTCCTACCGAGGGACCCCACCGGAGATTACACTCGCCATGTTCTTTCTTGCCAGAGCAAAGGTGCCAAGGGTACTAAGGTTTAACACGCATTTAATTAGGAAAGATCAATGGTATGATTATCAGAGGCGGCTGGTACTGTGGAATGGAAGTGCCTCGAAAAATGCCAAACTTCGTATTGGAAGAGCATATGGCAAAGCAATTGGAAGTTATTGTGTCAAACCCATACACGACTTGTCAGTGGCTGATCCCTTTTCAAAAATTGCACGGTTTGCAATGTTTGCATTTGGGTGTTGTAATCTTCGAATTTTAACCTTGCAATATTTATGGTATTTGTTATACTGAAGCATTTTTGTTCTCTTGTCTCAACGCAAACAGTTCATCCAGGTGAACCGCATGTCGTACATCGCACACACCTTGATCTGGCTGACCGTTTCTTTTGTGTTGCCTAATCACAAACAATTCGTCCGAGTGAACTGTATGATGTACATCGCATGCACCTTGATCTGGCTGACCATTTCTTTTGTGTTGCCTAATCACAAATAGTTCATTCGAGTGAATCGTATGATGTACATCACACACGCTTTCATCAGGCTGCCTGTTTCTTTTGTCCCGCCTCATCGCAAACGGTTCATTGGACTGTCGTATGCCCTGGATCGCACACGCAACTAAAACCTGAACCGTGTTTGATGCATCCACCATTGCAAACATTTTTTAACTTTTTTGACGGTTTTTACATCCTCGTTTGTCATTAATGCATCGCACACAGTTTTGTGAAAGGGTCTCTGATCGTAGTGTCGTGTTAGCAGCACCCTGCAGTAGTGGCATGACATGCGGTGTTGATGGCTTCGGCCCAAAAGTTGTATGGAGATTTGAATTCCGGCATCATGTTCCTTGCTGCATCCATCAACGTCCGGTTCTTCCTCTCTGCTACACCATTTTGTTGAAGGGTGTAAGGTGTGGAATATTGATGCTTGATCCCCTCATCACTAAGAAACTCATCCAAGGTGTAGTTCTTGAACTCGGTGCCCTTGTCACTTCTTATCGTCAAGATCTTTGCATTGTGTTGGCGTTGAGCTTCATTTGCAAAGTCAATGACGGTTTGTTGGGTCTCACTCTTCCTCTTGAAGAAGTATACCCAAGTGTATCTTGAATAATCATCCACAATCACCAAGCAATACTTTCTACCCCCAAGACTATCAAAGGATGGAGGCCCAAAGAGATCCAAGTGAAGGAGCTCCAAAGGCCTCTTCGAGTAAATGATAGTCATGGGAGGGTGAGCCTTCTCATGTAGCTTTCCTTCGATACAAGCACTACAAGCACGATCTTTGGCAAAACTAACATTTGTTAGTCCACGGACATGGTCCCCCTTGAGAAGACTTTGCAAAGATCTCATATTGACATGGGCTAAGCGGCGATGCCAAAGCCATCCCACATCAACTTTAGCCATTAGGCATGTCGCGGTCTTAGTGGGTCGCTCCGAAAAGTTAATCACATAGAGACCGTTCTCGACATGCCCAACAAAGTCTACTTTAAGAGTCTTGCTCCACAAGAGGGCCATGATATCAATATCAAATAAAGTGGCAAAGCCCATGAGTACAAGTTGATGAACGGAAAGTAAATTGTATGCAAGAGACTCAACGAGCATGACTTTCTCAATCGTGAGATCATGAGAAATGACAACCTTGCCAAGCCCTAATACCTTAGAAGATGAGGCATCACCCCACTTGACATTGGTGGGCATAGACGGAATCTTGTGCATGTCCACCACCAAGTCCTTGCTTCCGGTCATATGATTAGTGGCTCCACTATTGAGCAACCATGATCCCCCACCGGAAGCAAACACCTACAAGAGATCAATGCTTGGTTTTAGGTACCCATTTTGTAATGGGTCCTTTGATGTTAGCAACAAGGGTCTTAGGAACCCAAATAGACCATTCAATGTACTCATAAGGAGAACCAACAAATTTAGCATAAACATGCACATCACTAGCACGGCACAACACATAAGAAGGGTTAAAGTCGCCAGCTTTGTTGGAAGGCATGCCATTTCCCTTCTTGACACCACCACCCTTCTCATTGTTATTCTTCTCCTTATAAGCACCCTCTCCCTCCTTCACAAAAGTTTGCTTGAGAGGAGGAGGTCGTTTGGCCTTGTCATTCTTCTTCTTGTTCTTGGGCTTGTAAGCAAACCCAATTCCCTCCTTGCCCACAACTTCCCTTTGATTGCTCAAAAGGTCGTTGAGGTTCTTCTCACCTTGTATGCAAGACACAAGGCCTTTCTCAAGTTGCTCCTTCAACTTAGCATTCTCCTCCACAAGATGCACATGCTCACAACATGGTTTAGTAGCATTTGCATTATAATTTAAGACCATATGAGGAAAAGTGGCATTTTCCTTAGTTAGCTTCACTTGGAGTTGATCATGAGACTCTTTAAGGCTAGCATGAGCATCCTTCAAGGCTTTGTGAGCCTTGTCGAGTAAATCAAACTCCTCCTTGAGTCTAGCAAGATCAACCCCAAGTTTGGCCTTCTCAGAATTGAGCACACGAGATACAACAAGTGCATGATCAAGATCTTTCTTTAATTTAGCATGATCATCATTGTGTGACTCCTCAAGAGCCAAACGATGACCACGCTCTTCCTCAAGAGCAATAGAGAGATCTGATATCTCATCGGCATTTACCCTTGAGCTTACTCATAAAAGACTCAAATCATTTTCTTCCTCATTAGACCCCTCACTTTCATCAATGCAATCCGTTAAAGAGGGACTAGTAGTGATCATAGTTTTGATGTTGGGGGTTACCTTGTTGGTGGCTTTGTCCATGAGGCACTTGACGGTGATGTTCTCGTTGGGTGAGTCGAAGAGGGACACCCGCCGAGTTGTTGCAATGGCAACGGAGGCCATGGCCACCGTCTCACCGTCTTCATCATCATCATCATCCTCATTGTACTCTTCTTGTGCCACCAACCCCTTGGGAGGAGTCTTCTTGGTGAAGTTGCTCTTGTTGGGGAAGGACTTGGCCTTGTCTTTCCGGATGAGCTTGCCACCATTGTCTTCCCTCTTCTCATATGGGAACTCTGCAACAAAATGGCTTACATTGCCACAATTATAGCAAGTCCTCACATGTTGCTTACCCTTCGTGCCACTTGAATTGTTCTTGTTGAAGTTGGGCTTTGCGTTCTTCTTGCTCCAAAATTTCCTTGAAGCAAGAGCCATGTGCTCATGATAAGCATATTTTGTATCTTCAGGGTTGCTCTCCTCTTCTTCCTCTTCATCCTCTTCTTCCACACTAGCCTTGGCCTTCAAGGCAAGGTTGGGATTCTTTGCTCTTTGAGAACGCAACATCGCATTGTCGGCGGTCTTGTCCAAGATACTCATTGCCACAAACTCATCCAACACTTCACTTGAGGACAAGGTGTGGAAGTCCGGCCTTTGACGGATGACGGAGGACATGGCCTTATGGTAAGGCATCATGGCTTTGAGAAACTTGCGATTGATCCAATTGTCATTTGTGTCCTTGCTCCCATGATCTCGGAGTGAGACGGCGAGAGTGGTTAATCTCCGGTAAAGCTCACGAGGTTCTTCACCTTCATTCATTGCAAATCCATCGGCTTCATCTTGCACCACTTCATAGTTGGAGTGTTGAGTGCTTGCGCTTCCCTTGTAAAGGGAAACAACATGGTGCCATGCTTCCTTTGCCACGGTGAAGGGTCGAAGATGCGCAATATCTTCGGATGGAATTGCATCTTGGATGATGAAGAGAGCATTCTCGTTGAATTGATGATCCGCGGCTTCTCGAGGGGTCAAGTTGCTTGGGTCATGCGGATAGAAACATTGCTCAATGATTCTCCAAAGATTAGTATTTACATGATTTAAATGACGTTTAAAGCGATAGACCCAAGAGTCAAAATCCTCATTTTTCACAATCTTAGGAGGGGAACCCGCATGATTTAAATGAGTGGAGGGAACCGGTCCTCCATAAGTGAGAGGAGGTTCAACATGGGCAAAGATGTCGTTTCCACTTTTACCACTAGACAAAGGAACTTTATCACTAGTAGCTTCCCCCTTGTCGGAGTTAGCATCCATCACCTTGTTAGTGGGATCGACCACTTCCAACGGTGCGGTGGATAATTTAAGACCATCAAGAAAGTTCTTAAGCATGCCTTTGACCTCGGCCGTCATGGAGGTTTTCAATGTGTCCAAGTCCACATTGAACTCCTCACGTGAGACCGAGATTCCCCCATCGGTCGTAGACGAGGACGGAATCACACCAGGGTGCTCCTCCTCATCGTCTACGGTGTCAACCATACTCTTCGGATGATAAAGTCCTTAATAAAGAGACGAGACTCTGATACCAATTAAAAGGATCGATATAGTTGAATAGAGGGGGGTGAATAGGCAACTAACAATTTTTAGATTTTCTTTAACAATTTAAACTTTGCATCAAAGTAGGTTATCTAGATATGCAACTAGGTGAGCAACCTATATGATGCAACAACAACAAGCACTCAAGCAAGCAAGTGATGCAACACAATGTAAGCTTGCATAAGTAAAGGTACGAGATAACCAAGAGTGGAGCCGGTGGAGATGAGGATGTGTTACCGAAGTTCCTCCCTTTGAGAGGAAGTATGTCTCCGTTGGAGTAGTGTGGAGGCACAATGCTCCCCAGGAAGCCACTAGGGCCACCGTATTCTCCTCACACCCTCACACAATGCAAGATGCCGTGATTCCACTATTGGTGCCCTTGGAGGCGGCGACCGAACCTTTACAAACAAGGTTGGGGCAATATCCACAACTTAATTGGAGGCTCCCAACGACACCACGAAGCTTCACCACGATGGACTATGGCTCCGCGGTGACTTCAACCGTCTAGGGTGATCAAACACCCAAGAGTAACAAGATCTGCAAGGGATTAGTGGGGGAATCAAATTTCTCTTGGTGGAAGTGTAGATCGGAGCCTTCTCAACCAATCCCTAGAAAATCAACAAGTTTGATTGGCTAGGGAGAGAGATCGGGCGAAAATGGAGCTTGGAGCAATAATGGAGCTTAGGGATGGAAAAGGTAGTCAACTCGGAGACGAAGACTCCCCTTTTATAGTGATAGGAGAAATCCAAATGTTATCCACTTACTCAGTCCGCGACGCGCTGTACTACCGCACCAGGCAAGCGGTGCTACCGCAATGGCCTGCGGTACTACCGCATGCGCGACAGGAGCTAGGCCAGCCCTGATGCGTTGAAGCAGAGAGCGGTAGAACCGCCGGAGCGGTACTACTGCAAGGCATGGTTTGTCTAGGCTGGGAAGGCACAGACATATAAAAATACATCCGTGGCTACATCCGGTGAGTTCCGATCTATGCAAAAATCCGATGCGGTACTACTGCGAACCTGGAGCGGTACTACTGCGTAGGGCGCGGGTGTAAAAAATTACATCCGCCCCTACTTCCGCTCATGCTGTTGTGCCTGGACAGAGGCCACGGTACTAATGCTTCCTGGGAGCGGTACTACCGCAAGGGACTGCGGTACTACCGCGACCGCGGCCGGTACTACCGTGAGCCTCTGCGGTACTATCGCTCCCATGAGCAGTACTACCGCATGCCCCAGCACAACCAACACTAGGAGTCCTTCATTTTGCAGAGATACGGATAAACAGAGGATGCTCCAAATAGCCAAAGAAAAGGTGGTGCAAAAAGAACATACGTGTACGTGATGATTCCACCCAAACCTTTCCAGAGCGGACCCCCTCTTAATAGTATGGCTTTCCTATGACTCAAATCCACCGAAAAGAAACGTAGGGAAAACTCCGTCTTCACTAGACTCTGAGGGGCAACGGATCGTCTTGTGCCTAAACATGGATATCTGAAATACTCAATGCACACGATTAGTCCGCAAAAGCATTGTCATCAATCACCAAAACCACTTAGGGATAAATATGCCCTTACACGACCTTTCCATGATAGGGGGAACCCAGCCTGACTCCGGGCTGGCCGAAGACAAAATCGCCTTCGGATCCCCGATTGTGAGTTTCGTAGCTAAGAGTCCAGCGGGCTTCAAACTCCCATCTTCATGGCCCATCAATCCGTCCCATATCAAATAGCCCGGACACCCGAGGACCCCTTAGTCTAGGACTCCCTCACCCTCTTTGGATATTAGTGGGGTATATCATGTTGATATCTTTGACGTCATGCGGGAATTGTTTTTGTCGGCTACTGCTTAGCCCAAAGTGGCCATATTCTCGTTGCGAGTTCGGCTTTTGCTCTGGTTTTTCGCCACCATCTTACCGGCTTGCTTGATCATCGAGCAATTCCGGTTGGAATGAGTAGCTAGCTTGTTGGGAGCACCGTGGATGGCACACGACTTGTCCAGGATTTGGTCCATTGTTGAAGGGCTATCCCTGCGCCCTTGATCACTACAAAAAAGACACTTCCGTGACACTATGTCTCGATTTTTTTTCTGTCATGGATGTGGCATTTCCAATGATGTTGTTCGTTGGCTGCTCCGCTTATGATTTCTAAGATGGTTGATTGAGCATCCCCTCTCGAGAGATTTGAGTTTAAGATCCACCAAGAGAAAAGCAAGAGCCGAAACTTAGATAGTTGTTGAGTAGCACGACAGACCTGAGTTAGAGTTCTTATACCTATTACTCTTGAGAGCTATGCACTCTCTAGACAGATAGGTGTCGGCTTGAGTGTCGAAGAATAATTGTCTTCACCAAGCAAAGTGTTCAACAACCAAGAGTAGTTGTGGTTCGTGAAGAAGTCTGTCGAAAGTTTGGAGTTCGCCGACAAGTATCTACCATGAGTGAAATCAACTGGAGTCTGATGAGCTCTAAGTAGAATACGAGGGAGAGAGGTTTGCTCCTGTGTTCAATCACAAGTCCATCCAACCAGACGTAGTCCGTTGGCAGAAGGGCGGACTGGCCTATCAAATTCATTTGTCGCCATCAAGCACCTCTGGTTCTTCCTTTCCTACTACATTTCCTTCAGTAGCTATTTCGGTGTGCTTCGTGATGGATTATCTTGATGATTGTGTGCTCAATACAATAGCCATATTATTTGCCTAGTTTTCTTCGCTCTGCATAGCACTATCTGCCTGACTTATCTTTTCGTGTTTATCATTCCACTCATCGAGTCCATCTTTGTCTGTACATCATTTCACTCTCGCTACTTGTTATTTTCTATCACTCGCATTTCCATTGTTAACAATATCAGTCTGTTACATTTGCCTGCCTACTGTATTGTCATTGTGATCGTGAAAACATTAAGATACTACACTCTTATGATTATAGCATCTTTCTTTGAACGATTTGCTTAGTTTTATTTCGATGTATCCCTTTTATCTAAGCCCTGTCATTGCTTTGTACAAGGATCCATTCATTGGTATCCGATGCGATGAATTGATTTCGTTCAAAGTTTCACAAGAAATTTTGAATCGCCCATTCACTACCCGATCGATATACTCTTGGTCCTAACAGATGTGACCTGGGATCCGGCATTGGTGGGGCAGTCCTAGAGCTGGACGTTCACGCTGCCCTGCACACCGAAGCTGGTTTCTGCACCAGCCTCTTGGGTGTGTGCCGAACCTTTGTCACCATCCTGTGACCAACTACACGCCTTGCTTGCACCACCCAGGCGCCACTGCGCACCCGTGGCAGCCCTCGCCGTTCATCAACCTTATCAAGGATGACGACGAGGAGTAGGGTAACTGTGGACAGCTTGAAGATGACAACGGCGGCGGCTACAACCGATCTATGTTTTTTTTAGTTTTACTTAATGTTTTTTTATGACCACAAAGTTTTACTTAATGTTTAATGGACTGCCAGGAGTACTTTTGGACTGAATTTGGGTTATGTAACTATAAGTCTAAGTTTCTTTTTATGTGTTTCCTCTGTTCAAACTTAAGTTCGAAAAACGAACATGGTTTGAAATGCGTCTGTCGTGCAACCCCCAATTCCCAAATCCGGACAGGATCATCCTCTCGACCCAAACAGACATAATCCGGATCTTGCGTTGGAGTTGGTCTTATTCTTTCACTATCAGTTCTAGTTCATCTGAAATGCTTTTTATAAGTCTGAAATCCGGTTGGACGATCTGTAGACGGTATGGGAGCGAACACCGACAGTCTGACTGCAGAAAAGAACGGCTGAAAGCGCAGCGCAGATTTGAGTCAGGGCAGCAGGTCCTTTCCGATTCGGCGCGCGAACGGTTCCGAACAGTTTCACGCAAATGCATCTGATTCGTGTCAGCCCGGCACGGCGCACCCCCTCCGACCATCCATTTTTCTCGCCCAACATACTAGAGTGGCCCGCGCAAACAGAGAATCCTTCAGGGTCACCCAGCAATGATTTTGTAGTTTACAGCGCAAGTATTATTTTTGAACAGATAAAACGTCTTTGGTCGTTTCTTATCCAAATACGAGTACACATATTAAGCGTAACCTGTCGCGCATTTGCGCCCGCGCGTACATTCAAAGCAGAATAGCACGCACGTACAAAGCGTCAGTGGATTCGCATCCGTTGCAAAGCTGCGGCACACGAAAATGCACATCCGCACCAGTCCAGTTGACATCAAGCATTCACGCAGAAAAAATAAAGTTGACATGAGGCGCAAAGGGGATCCGCACCGCGTGTGCTCGGCAAATTCCTCATCTGGTTGCCGGTCGGGCCCCAACCCGCAAAGTCCCCGACAGCGCCTTCACTAGTAGAGCCGCGTCCCGCCCCGCCCCGCGTCCGTTGCTCCGCGCGCGACCCTCACCGGCCCCGTAGTGGCGAAGCCAACACGACCAGCTGGCTCGGCATCGCCCGTCACACTCGGGCCCTCCTGTCCTGTCCTGTCCTCACCGCGAGTGCCCGCACCACGCGGCGACGCATTCCACTTCCACCCCCTTCAAATCTCTCTCTTTCTCCCTTCGCCTCCGAGAAGCTCGGTCTCACCTCACGCACCACCAGCGCGCCGGCGTTCGCCCCTCCACCGTGCCGACCGACCCCGAGCGGCGCCGCGGCTGACCCAGCGTGATGTGGCGCCATGCGGCGGCCAGGCGGTCGGCGCAGATCCGGCGGCTCCTGTCCACGTCCGCCCCCTCGTCGGGCGCCGGCTCCGCCGTGCGCGGCCCCTGCATCGTGCACAAGCGCGGCACCGACATCCTCCACGACCCCTGGTACAACAAGGTACCCGCCCCGCCCCGCCTAGCCGCCCCTCCCTCGATCCCGCGATCCGCGGTTTCACTTCGATTCCGTTTCGCGCAGGACACGGCGTTCCCCCTCACGGAGCGGGACCGCCTCGGCCTCCGGGGCCTGCTCCCGCCGCGGGTCATGTCGTTCGAGCAGCAGTACGAGCGCTTCAGTGAGTCGCCTCGCCCCCACCCCCACTCGCATTGCCGCGTCATTGTTCACGTTAGCCCCACGGGGCCGTATGTATCTCTCCTGAGATCACGCCCTCTCTGGTCGCTAATGTCGCGAGCTCTCTACGCGCGCTGCAGTAAACTCGTACCATTCGCTGGAGCACAACACGCAGGGGGAGCCCGATTCCGTGGTCTCGCTGGCCAAGTGGAGGATCCTCAACAGGCTGCACGACCGGAACGAGACGTTGTACTACAGGGTGAGCTCCCACTGTTACAGTTCTGATTGGTTGGCATGCTTGTCTTTTTTAATTACCGCAAGAAGGTGTTTGATGTGTATGTGTGGTGGTATGGTCTGTTTCTGCCCCAGGTGCTAATTGACAATATCAAGGATTTCGCGCCCATAATATACACCCCTACTGTCGGCTTGGTCTGCGAAAACTACAGCGGGCTGTTCAGGCGTCCCCGCGGGATGTACTTCAGTGCAAAGGATAAAGGGGAGATGATGTCGATGATTTACAACTGGCCAGCAGAGAAGGTACACTTGAATATTTCGAAAACTTGATGCAGTTTTTGTTACCAAGGTAGTTGGACACAGGAGCTTAGGTAGCGATTTTATGAGTGCAGTATGATATCAATATCAATGGAACACTAATTTGTTATCTAGTTGTTTATCTTTTTTTAAAACCAGTTCTGTAGCTGTATCCATGTGAATTGCTCCACAATAATATGAGTGGTTTCCCAGAGCTATGTGCCTGTACTGAACTTCATCATGTGCTTCGTTGCTTATTTCAGGTTGACATGATAGTTGTGACTGATGGGAGTCGGATTCTAGGTTTAGGTGATCTTGGAGTTCAGGGCATAGGTATACCTATTGGTAAACTTGATGTTTATGTTGCAGCTGCTGGTATCAACCCACAGAAGGTATGTGATTTGCTACTTTTTTGGAACGTAAAAGAGCATCAACTAACTAGAGGTTACTTGTGGCATTCCCCCTTTTTATATTTGTCGATTCTCCTTGCAGGTTCTTCCAATAATGCTTGACGTGGGAACAAATAATGTAGAACTCCTTGAAGACAAGCTATGTGCGTAAGATACATTAAACACAACTTCTGAAACATTATAAAATGTTTTTTATCCAGTTTTGTGACAAGCACAGTTGAGCATACTCAGATTAACGTGAAGTTCTACTCATTTTTCTTTAGAAGGAAAAAAAGTAGAAACGCTTACTGTTTGGAGTAAATGCCTGCATCATAGCATTGCTTATTAAGTGATTATCTTCTTAGATTTAGGATTGAGGCAACCTAGGTTGGAAGGAGAGGAATACTTAGCTGTTGTAGATGAGTTCATGGAAGCTGTTCATGCACGGTGGCCTAAAGCAATTGTACAGGTATGTATGTGCTGCAGTCATACTTTGGTTGCTAAGTCGATGATGCTCCATTGCTGAAGTGGTGAAATTTCAGTTTGAAGACTTCCAAATGAAATGGGCATTTGAAACTCTTCAGAGGTATCGGAGCCGATTTTGCATGTTCAATGATGATGTGCAGGTACTTTGATTCCCCAACTTTGTTTTCTGAAAGTTATTAGCACTCTTTTGTTTATTTCAGTTTTAATTTATCATTTCTTGGGACCTTTATATTCAATAGGGGACAGCAGGAGTTGCTCTAGCTGGTCTACTTGGAGCTGTTAGAGCACAAGGTCGACCCCTCGCAGATTTTACTAAGCAGAAGATAGTTGTGGTGGGAGCTGGAAGGTCCGTGATACGTTTGACATGCTTGTACAATTTACTCAGCCAATTGCATATAAACTTTTGGTCGTCAAAAGTCTGTTTTGTCCATTCTAACATCTCTTCAGAATCCAGTGCTGGGATAGGTGTGCTTAACATGGCTAAACATGCAATGTTAAGGATGCCAGGGACCCATAAAATTGGAGAACTGGGCGAAGGACACAATCAATTCTGGGTTCTGGACAAAGATGTAAGTTTAATTTATCCAGTCAAATACATTGTTTCATGCTTTTTTACCAGTTTCCGTGTGTCTTATATATATAGTTTCCACTTTAGTGCCAAGTCTTGATTTCTAAGTGCACAATTGGTTATTTATGTGGCACTGTTATGCTGTACCATGCAGGGCCTTATTACCAAAAGTAGAAAGGATCTGGATCCAGCTGTTGCTCGTTTTGCTAGAGGTTATGGTCCTGAAGAGGTCGAAGATCTCCATGAGGGGGCTAGTCTTGTTGAAGTGGTATTTAAACTTTGATGTTCTTTGTTCATTCTTAATCAATATTATTAGCAGAAAAGACTTCCAACTCCTTCTGTAGTTGCACTAATTCAGCTCATTGTCAGGTCAAGAAAGTGAAGCCTCATGTCCTTTTAGGACTATCTGGAGTTGGCGGGATATTTAATGAGGAGGTAAGCTCCATTGTTGTGTAATCTTATTACCTCATGACTGCTGGAAGCTGATGGTGTTTCTTCTATTTCTTTCCCCTATTTTACCAGCCCAGTCCCATCAACCCTCATACCAGGGTCTTGTCTGTAGTATCAAGTAGTCCATTTTTAAGTTTAGTGAAGGACTGTGACCACCCTATCCTGATTCCCATATCTAGAAATACTCGAAAGTACTGATAAATACACTCATAATGCTAGAGATTTATTGCGCCCGGCTATGTATTGATGTGAACCCCTTGAGGTAGAACATGTGCGCCAAGAAGTTCCAGTTAACATTATAAGTTCACCATTGTTACATTGAAGGATCATATCTCTGGCTATATGCTATTTAGCACTCTTCATCATGATTCAGAATGGTCCCATGGACACTGACAGCCTCAAATATATATACTTTCTGTTAGGTCCAAAAAGTCGTCTCCTTTCTTGATCTTATAGCATTAAATTGGCTAGAATCGTATTGACAATGCTTAATTTATAGGGTCATACTGTTGTGATATTCATAATTTCGTATGCCTTAATGTATCACTATCAGCAATTGAGCTTAACTTAGGAATATTGTATCACCTCAGGTTCTCAAGGCTATGAAAGAATCTGACTCCCCCTGCCCTGCAATTTTTGCAATGTCCAACCCAACAACTAAAGGTTTCTCCCTATATTTACTTTCGAATACTTAAAAATAGTCACTAACATTGGCCTTTTTTTTGTTGCAGCTGAATGTACGCCTGAAGATGTATTCAAGCATGTTGGAGAAAATGCAGTATTTGCCAGTGGAAGCCCTTTCAGTAATGTTACTTTAAGTGAGTCATGTTTAATCTCGTTTGTATTGTTTGCTTACTTTAAATCATTGTCGGTAACTGATAATGCTACAATTGGGTTGTCCCAGGCAATGGTAGAAAAGGCTATGCTAATCAAGCGAACAACATGTATCTGTTTCCTGGGTATGATGATCTTTCTGTCTTTCCTTGAGTCTCCGTTTTTTGTTTTCACCTGATCCAAATCTCTGAAATACAGGATTGGTTTAGGAGCCCTTCTGTCAGGTGCTCGGCATATCTCGGATGGCATGCTCCATGCTGCAGCTGAGTGGTAAGTCCCATTTGGTAGGATCGACTCATTGGTCTTACCCAATGACGTCTCCTTTGTTATTACCTCATTTAACTATTTAAGTACCATTTGCGTGGGATGTCAAGCAGATTTTAGCCTTTCACTCGATCCGTTCCAAATTAGTTGAAGTTCTACTTTTGTCCATATATCGACATCTACAACAACAAATTAGTTTCATTAGATTCTTTATAAAATATATTTGTGCATTATATATATTTGTTGCTTTAGATCCTAGCACACTTTTACATAAACTTGGTCAAACTTAAAGAAGTTTGACTTAGGACAAACCTAGAACAATTAATTTGGAATGGAGTGAGTAGGTATTAATGTAACTGGGCGACAAAGTGCATAACTTTTAGCTTGCAGTTTTCAGCCAAGGACTTATCACAAACTTATATTGTACAGTTTTTGTAGTTAATATATCTCGCATGGCTCTTGATTTTTCTCCTTCCCTGAACAAAATTCAGCTAAGCATTAGTCTAACAATTGCTGGTGCAGCCTTGCTTCATACATCACAGATGATGCGATTCGAAAAGGAATCCTCTTTCCTTCAATTTCAAGGTTTGCTCAATGACCCAACTCGTGCCATTGCACTCTGTAACCACGACACCTTGCTCCAAGCATTCTATTGTTGCTCATTACCACCCACCACACATCGCAGTATCAGGCACATCACCGCACGTGTCGGCGCTGCAGTCGCCCGTGCTGCTGTTGATGAAGATCTGGCCGAGGGATGCCCTGACTTGGATCCTCGGGACCTCAGGAGCATGTCAGAGGTACGCCATTCAAAATCTCACATCCTATAAGTTGCTCGTCAGAACATTGCCTGATTCTTCTTATGTGTTCACAGTCGGATACGGTGGACTACGTGGCTCGGAAGATGTGGTACCCTGTTTACAGCCCACTTGTCAACGACAAATAGTGTTCGACGAAGCACACCCGAAGAGACGCATCAGGCACATACATTTGTTCTGATTAGTGAATACTTCGCTATTTCGGTTTACCTGCTCTACTTGGGAGTATTTCAGCAGATACTGCTGCCACGTCTACTGGCTATATTGTTGCCTCATTTGTTTACGTTGACAGGTTCATCAAACATTGCTCAATTTTGAGACCCGTTGAGCTATAGTTATGTCCATGTGGTAGGACTTGAATAAATGTCAGATGTTGGCAGTCTGTCTCCTGCATCTTCATTGTTGGCGTATGTCTCTTGCATCGCCATCGTTAAACTAGTCAAACACCGCAAATACTCATGTGGTGCTGTACTCTCAGAAGCTCACTAGTTCATACCACTCGCCTGGCTTCTCTTTTTTATCTTTTGAAACGCCTCATTGGTTTTCATTATAAAAAACTTGCAACATGGTTTTACAAAGGCTAAACCGAAGAAGCATGGTGGTTTGGCCATTCTCAATCTGGATAAGTTTAAGTTTGCTACAGCTCTTCTCCGTTGGCTGTGGTTGGACTGGATGACACCAAGCCTTGATTTGGTTGGGCACGCCTTGCACGGATAACGACTGTGAACTTTTTGCAGCGGCCTCTTGCGTCACGTTGGCAATGAACTCGCTGCCAGATTCTGATATTGCTCTCCGATCATCTTTGGCTGCCCCTGAAAGAAAAACTGCTCGGTGCAAAAAGCATCGGATGGGAAATTCTGGATCTTAAATTGACATGAGCATGAGTTTCACTCTTGAGCACATTCAGCAATTGGCCGGCCTATGGGAAAAGCTATTCATCATTATTCTTATCGAAGATGTCAAGGACACAATTAAATGGAAACTCATCAAGGATGGGATGCACGTTGCTTCCTCGGCCTACAAGAGGGCCTCATTACCTCAGACATGGTGAGAGTCTTTGCTTGTCTGGTAATTCAAAACACGATTTGGACTTTTGGCGGTTTGCTTAGACAGGGATGGTAAATTTGTGGTCCTTGTGCCCACTCAGCAAGCAAAGCCAAGAGTCGGATGCCCGCCTTCTTTTCTAATGTCGTTTCACCATGCGCATTTGAAATGAAATCTTGCCTTTGCTTGGCATGCATGAATGCATGACGTTCTATGGCAAGTTGGGCAATGATGGCTTCGGCAAGGGATTGGTGGCATGTCTTCCTTCATCTTCATCATGGATCTTCCAAATCGCTTACCTCCTTGATGATGCTAATTCCATGGGAGATATGGCTGGAACGCAATGCGAGAGTCTTCCACAAATTGCACGAGACCTGACCTCACATCTGTAGTCAATCTACTTGCTAGACACAGTGCAACTCCCACCAAACACCATTGGTCAGGAGTCAAGAATATCTTTAGATAAGGCAGAAAGAATCTTTGTCTACTTTTTCCAGTTCCAGAGAAATCAGGACTAATATGATTGGATACCTAGATGCTGGCTATTTATCTGATCCCCGTAATATGAGATCGCAAACCGATTTTGTGTTCCTACATGGTGAAAATGCCATATCATGAAAGTCTTCAAAACAGACTCTTGTGGCAATATCTACCAATTATTCTGAAACAATTTCATTATATGAGGCAACACGCGAATGCATGTGGCTTCGTAGAATGATCAATCACATACATTAGTCGTGTGGAATTGGTTCTATCGAATCACCTACCATTATCTATGAAGATAATGTGGCTTGTGACGATACAGACCCCTTTTGACAGAAAGACTGTAAGGGAGGTGCTTACAGTATAATTGGTACAACAAATCCAAATTATTGAACCTGGGTGGATGGCAAGACATCGGCCATTTTCCACCACTAAACTATGCTCTGCGGGATTAGGAGTGTTTTTTAAAAAACTTATTAGGGGGGAGTGTTACAGCTTAATTAAACATGTTTAATTAATGGGAAATCTCCCCTTATTCCTGTCGTTGTGCCGTTGCGTCGTTGAAACTTCGCGAGCAACAGACACATCCTTCTGTAATGTCACGTCTATTCCGGATGTATACATTTTTTTTGAACAACAAAAGGCGCACTAGGCGCCAAACTTTCTTATTTCAGCTCAGAAACACCGTACAGCATGAATTACAAAGCCCTGAAATTGAAAAGTAGAGAGAAGAGAAACTACAGGGCAAGTCATATTCCGATGAGCTGAAGCGAAACAACATATATCAGGTTCTACCACTGTTGTTAGAACCTGGTGAGCTACATTGTGTGCAATACCATTGATCTCCCTAGAGATGTGAAACACCTGGGACTGAAGATCTGAGGAGTAGCAGAAGAAGTCAGCCAGAATTTTCCTTATAGTCCAAGGAGTAGTAGATTCCTTAATCTTTCTGCTAGCCGCCCATGACGCCAAAGACAGATTGTCAATGAGGAAAGTGGGCTGAGAAATGCATAGCTGTTTGGCCACTCTAGCCGCCAAAAGAAGCGCCAAAGCTTCAGCTTGTAAAGGTGTATCTGTGATAACAGTAGAAGCTTGGATCTGCACATTGACCTCCAATTGGTCTTGTGGTAAAGAGAGGTAAATTCCAATTCCAGTAGCAACAGATCCTTGAGTCAAGCCTGGAATTTTTTTGCATCTAAATGCTGCATCAGAGTATACTTTTGGTCCTGTAACTTGAAGATCAGACTTAATCGTTTTCCCCTGCATAGGAATCTGATTAGTAAGAGGTAAAACACCGACCATCTCATTGGATTTGAGCTGAGAAGAAATATGTATAGAATCATCGAGTTCATTACACAGGGCTATAGCAGCAGTGTTAATATGATAAGGAAGAGATTTTTTCCTACTAAATAAATAATCATTCCTAGCTTTCCAAAGACACCACATAAAGTTGAGAATGTTGGGTAGAGAAGCATGAGGATGATTCATATTAATCAGAGCAAGGAAAATACTGTGAATATTAGGATTACTTTGAACTAAAATATCCATTCTAATGCACCAAGGATTCAGAAACCAAGCAGCTCTAGCAAAATCACAAAGAAAAAATAAATGCATCTCATCCTCAGGCTTACCGCATCTGCTACAAAGTTGAGATATATGCACGGAGAAGCGGCCAGCTCTCAAACCTGTGGGAAGAGCTTTTCTAAGAAGCCTCCAAGCAAAATTTTTTACCTTGGGAATCATCATCTTTTGTTTCCAGACCTCATTTAGAAGATTCTTGACCTGCAAAGAAACCTGAGAAGGTGCAAATCTAGGATTGGCATGAATATCCCGCAAACACAGCTTATAAGTAGATTTAGAAGTACAAATACCATTAGGGGTAAGGTCCCAACACAGAATATCTGGACCGTCCTCTTGAATAATATCAGTCTGCATAATAGTAGAAGCAAGAGGTTGTTGGAAAAGAGAGTAAATAAGGGTAGAATTCCATTCTTTCCTATCAGGAACCCAAAGATATTTAACAAGAGAAGGGTAACTATATCCTGAAGGTTGAATAATAAGATGATCATAAATAGCATTCCAACGCGAGCACCAAGGGGTGCTCCATATAGAAATATTACCTTGAGTAATCTGATAAAAAGAATGAGCTTTGAGTTTGGGCAGTATTTTGAGAATGGAGGACCAAAAAGCTGATTTTGGATTAGAAGGGCTAGCAGTCCAGATGGAAGAATCATGGAAGTATTTGGACTTAAGAACAAGATGGAGATGGGAAGAAGAATCTTTCGCTATACGCCAAGCAGCTGCAAGCATCAGGCCTTCATTAATGGCTTGTAAGTTCCTAATACCAAGGCCACCCTCTTTTTTAGAATAACAAACATCCTTCCAAGCCCTAAGACACAAGCTTTTGCTCGAATTATGCTCTCTAATACTTGTCCACCAAAAGTTCCTAATAATAGCAGTGAGTTTGGCTATGAACTTCTTAGGAAATAAAATATTAGCCATATAGTAAACAGGAATACCAGAAAAAATTGATCTAATCAATTCAAGCCTAGCTGCATGAGAGAGCAAGTTGGCCTTATAAGCAGGAAGCTTATTCATGAATTTATCCAAAACAAAATTGTAGGCCGCAGATCTATTATTAGCAGGAAGAATAAGAGGATGACCAAGATGAGAAAAATTAGCATCCATGGTAGAAACATGAAAAATCTGCTTAATATCTTGAATAACAGCCTGACTAACATGAGCACTAAACATAATAGCAGATTTGGCCCAATTTGGAGTTTGACCTGACATGGAACAAAAATGATTGATAATGTTGGCCATAGCATTAGCTTCCTGAACAGTAGCTTGACCACATACCAACAAATCATCTGCAAACAAAAGAGAGTGAATCGGGGGGCAATTTGGTCCAAGCAAAATACCCTGAAGACTATGAGCAGCTAAAGCTTCGTGAAGAGCAAGAGATAATTCATTAATGGCAATAACAAACAAATAAGGGGACATAGGACAACCTTGACGAATACCCCTAGAACTTTTGAATTTATGAGAAGGCCTACCATTAATGACCACGGAAAAAGTAGGAGAAGAAATGCACTCATAAATCAAATTTATGAAATGAGCATGCAATCCTTTACGTGCAAGAGCTGAAACAATGAAGCTCCATTCTAAACGATCGAAAGCCTTAGCAAGATCAATTTTAAGCATGAAAGCAAGGTGATTCCAAGAACGAAGAGCAAAAGAGTGAGAAATCTCTTGAGCAATAATGATATTGTCACTAATTCTTCTACCTTCAATGAAAGCTTGTTGAGCAGGGTCAATATAATCTGGAAAGCATAAACGGTTGTTTGAAGAGTGATTTTCAAAGGAAGACCTGGATAAAACTGCTTACATATTGGGCATCAAGATCTATAGAGATAGATCAAGACGCCTGATGATACTTTCAAAGAACGCACACCTTGACATGTTTTTGAAGGAGTTCAAAATAGATCAGTCAAAGAAGGGGTTCTTACCTGAGTTGTAAGGTGTGAAGTTGAGTAAGACTCAAAGATTGACCACGGCAGAAGAAAGAGGAAGGACGAAGGTTGTCCCCTATGATTTTGTCATAGGCTCTATACGGTATGCCATGCTGAGTACCGCACCTGATGTGTGCCTTGCCACATGTCTGGCAAGAGGGTACAAAGGTAATCTAGGAGTAGATCACCAGATAGCGGTCAAAATTATCCTTAGAGGAATAAGGAAATGTTTCTCGGTTATGGAGGTGATAAAGAGTTCGACGTAAAGAGTTACGTCGATGCAAGCTTAACACCTATCCGGATAGCTCTGAGTAGAGATACCGGATACGTATAATGGGGCAACAATTTGGAATAGCTCCAAGTGGAACGTGGTAGCAGCATCTACGATATAAAGTTTTGCGAAATACATAGGGATCTGAATATGGCAAGACCCGTTGACTACAACCTCTCTCACAAGCATAACATGATCAAACCCAGAACTCTTTGAGTGTTAATCACATAGTGATGTGAACTAGATCATTGAGTCTAGTAGACTCTTGGATGTTGGTCACATGGCGATGTGACCTGTGAGTGTTAATCACATGGCGATGTGAACTAGATTATTGACTCCAGTGCAAGTGGGAGACTGTTGGAAATATGCCCTAGAGGCAATAATAAATTGGTTATTATTATATTTCCTTGTTCATGATAATCGTTTATTATCCATGCTAGAATTGTATTGATAGGAAACTCAGATACATGTGTGGATACATAGACAACACCATGTCCCTAGTAAGCCTCTAGTTGACTAGCTCGTTGATCAATAGATGGTTACGGTTTTCTGACCATGGACATTGGATGTCATTGATAACGGGATCACATCATTAGGAGAATGATGTGATGGACAAGACCCAATCCTAAGCCTAGCACAAAGATCGTGTAGTTCGTATGCTAAAGCTTTTCTAATGTCAAGTATCATTTCCTTAGACCATGAGATTGTGCAACTCCCGGATACCGTAGGAGTGCTTTGGGTGTGCCAAATGTCACAACGTAAGTGGGTGGCTATAAAGGTACACTACAGGTATCTCCAAAAGTATCTGTTGGGTTGGCACGAATCGAGACTGGGATTTGTCACTCCATGTAAACGGAGAGGTATCTTTGGGCCCACTCGGTAGGACATCATCATAATGTGCACAATGTGATCAAGGAGATGATCATGGGATGATGTGTTACGGAACGAGTAAAGAGACTTGCCGGTAACGAGATTGAACAAGGTATCGGGATACCGACGATCGAATCTCGGGCAAGTATCGTACCGCTAGACAAAGGGAATTGAATACAGGATTGATTGAATCCTCGACATCGTGGTTCATCCGATGAGATCATCGTGGAACATGTGGGAGCCAACATGGATATCCAGATCCCGCTGTTGGTTATTGGCCGGAGAGGTGTCTCGGTCATGTCTGCATGGTTCCCGAACCCGTAGGGTCTACACACTTAAGGTTCGATGACGCTAGGGTTATAGGGAAAGTATGTACGCGGTTACCGAATGTTGTTCGGAGTCCCGGATGAGATCCCGGACATCACGAGGAGTTCTGGAATGGTCCGAAGGTAAAGATTTATATATGGGAAGTCCTGTTTTGGTCACCGGAAAAGTTTCGGGTGCTATCGGTAACGTACCGGGACCACCGGGAGGGTCCCGGGGGTCCACCAGGTGGGGCTACCTGCCCCAGAGGGCTGCGTGGGCCAAGTGTGAGAGGGGACCAGCCCCAAGTGGGCTGGTGCGCCCCCCACCAGGGCCCAAGGTGAAGAGAGAAGGAAAAAAGGGGAAACCCTAGGCTCAGATGGGCCTAAGGCCCACCTAGTGGTGCGCCCCCTCTCTCCCCCCTTGGCCGCCCCCCTAGATGGGATCTAGGGCTGGCCGCCACCCCCAGGGGTGGAAACCTAGGTGGGGTCGCAGCCCCTCCCTTTCCCCTATATATAGTGGGGTTTTGGGCTGCCATACGCACGAGAACATCTCCTTCTTGGCGCAGCCCTACCCCTCTCCCTCCTCGTCTCTTGCGGTGCTTGGCGAATCCCTGCTGGAGTACCACGCTCCTCCACCACCACAACACCGTCGTGCTGCTGCTAGATGGAGTCTTCCCCAACCTCTCCTTCTCCCCTTGCTGGATCAAGGCGTAGGAGACGTCACCGGGCTGTACGTGTGTTGAACACGGAGGTGCCGTCCGTTCGGCACTAGGATCATCGGTGATTTGGATCACGACGAGTACGACTCCATCAACCCCGTTCACTTGAACACTTCCGCTTAGCGATCTACAAGGGTATGTAGATGCACTCTCCTTCCCCTCGTTGCTAGATTACTCCATAGATTGATCTTGGTGATGCGTAGAAAATTTTGAATTTCTGCTACGTTCCCCAACAGAAGCACCCCAGTCATGGCGCCGGCGTAGTAATGAGCAATGAGGCATCAAATCACAAAGCCGCACCTTTCCCGCAGTTAAGTTGGAGGGACGAAGCAACCATCATTTCACTCGTTGCTGAATCCGCTTCTCCATCATCTTCTTCAACTTAACCACATGTTGCTTCTGCCGTTGTTCTGCCTCTTGTGGGACGCGGATCGGCTTGGTAAAGCACTGACACGTGGGACCGCATGTTAGCAAACCGCCAGGACAACATCCTCCGAAAATAAGAAGCCTAATCCTAGACTTACAAAGGGCTACGTAGCTGCTACGTATACTTTCCATCTAATCTATATATGCCCCCCTGATTTTTAGGTGGGGTGGGCCTAATACTCTTCTTTAATTCAATCAAATAGTCCCACATCACATCAGTTCGTAACTTTACGTAAACCATTACATGGATGTAGCATTGCTCAAATAAGAAACCTCCCCCGCCGTCCGCGGGGCAAAATCACCTCCTTTTTACTAATCTCGATTCTATAATTTTTTACATCAATATAATTGAGATTTGTATAGATAGCACACAGGAGCAAAACCAAGTGGTACAGTTAAGGGCATCCACAATGTGTAGCCAAATGTGAAAATAGCTTTTGGCATCGTGGGAACCATTGTGGACGGTGTTGCCAAAGCCAAAAAGATGGAACCGAAGCTCCCTGATTGATTGATTGAAGGAATAGAAAAATGCAACGTCTCTCCTCTTTCTCCCATGCTTGGGCGCATGTAGTACTACAGTGTAGAGCACAGAGTCTACTCCCATGTCCCTTCTATCACAAATCACAAAGCAGTGAGGCGTCAAATCACAAAAGCACGGACGAAGCAACCATCATTTCACTCTTCGCTGACTCCGCTTCTCCATCGTCTTCTTCGAGAAGCCATCTCACCGCATTAGTTACTACTAGTAGTACTAGTAAAGGACTTCCTGGATGCAAATAAGGCGGTTGTCTCGGCTTGCAGGCGGCACTTGCGAACGACTTACCGTGGTCTCCCTCAATGGTGTTCTCCGTCGAATGCACTTCGCCAAACCACCAAAAAAATATCGTCGACGTCACCGCAATGGGGAAGGAAGTCAAATATAGTTACTACCTCCATTTTTTGTACACAAGGCCAATATATCAAAATTACAATTTGGAAAGGGCCACTAACACTAATCAAGGCAAAATTGATGGGGTTAGCAACCAAGGACATTAATATCCCCTGCATGCATGCAGAAGTGAGAAGGTTGGTTTGCATGGCGCTGCATTAATCAAGCGATGAGGAGTGAGATTGTTAGCTTGTTGGTCTTTGGAGAAGAAAATACGCATTAATTGACACGTGAAACGACGATTTGTATCGATTAAATCTCGCGAAGGAAAACCCAGCCTTTCTTTTTTAACACTAGTACTCCTAGTACATACGTACTTATCCTGTTTGGGTCTAGGTCTTGCATTGCCAAACTTCGCCACACATTTTTGCCAAGCTTGCCTAAAGTTTTCAAAATGAGAAGGAGGTACACTTGCGCACGGCTATCGCGGTCGCACCGCACCCTCACACGGTCGCTCCTGCACGCCGCGGTCGCACCGCACCCTCACATAGTCGCTCCTGCACACCGCAAACCCAACCGAGGGAACGCACCCTCACTGACACGTGCTGTCGCATGTGAACACACCAAACTCAGCCATCCTATCGCTGACACATAATTTTCGTTCATAGAGTATGTTTATCCAACCGCATGTTGGGGAGTATCCGTACGGCCCGTGCGGTGGTCTGTTGGGGAAGAAGAAGAGGTGAGGAAGAAGGAAAGAAGGGTTAGGAGACGTAGGATATTCATCCAACCGCCTGAAATGCTAGACTGACCCAAGTCAGGCGACTTGCATAACAAATATATGTTTTTACACAACAAAAGATCCATGAAAAAAATAACATAAAGAAATACTATCACTGCTCGCGGAAAGAGATGACCTCGTCGTCTTTGGCTGCCGGCGCGAACCAGCCATCGCTGCCGACGTGTGTCTCCGCACTGTGGTTGTCCTCGGCCTCCAGCTACTCGTTCAAGCGGAGCGTGCGGGCGCTCTGCACGGATGAGAGCACAACCCGATTCAAGTCGAGGACGTCCGGTTCCGCCTGCAGGAGGGCCTCGATGGCAGTGACATCCACGCGCTCCGCGTCGAGTCGAGCCTCCACCGCCCGGTTCAAGTCCAGGACGTCCAGTTCCGCCTACAGGAGGGCGTCGATGAGAGCGGCATCCGCGCGCTCTGCGTTGAGTTGAGCCTCTGCCGCCTAGTTGAAGTCCAATACGTCCGGTTCCGCCTGCAGGAGGGCCTTGATGGCAGCGGCATCCGCGCGCCCTGCCTCAAGTTGAGCCTCCGCCGCCCGGTTCACATCCACGACATCCGGTTCCGCCTGCAGGAGAGCCTCGATAGCAGCGGCATGTGCGCGTTCCGCGTCGAGTTGAGCCTCTGCCTCCCGGTCCTCCTTTAGTATCGCCATGTTGAACCGCTGGTCCGCCTGCACCATGCGGGACTCGGACGCCGGCACAAAGTCGACGTCCACCGTCTCATACCCATCGGGGGCCTTCCGCGCCGCGACCTCCGCCATGAACATTGGATCGGCTTCCTCCTCCTCGTAGCTTGGCTCCAGAGAACTCGGGGATTGGCCCACCGCAAAGCGAGCTTGGGAACGGAGGTCTGTGGCGCCGACCGCCGCCGTGATTTCTGCGCGGCGCTCTGGCGTCAGCATCTTGTAGTAAGTGATCTTGCAGCGTACCTTGGCTTTCCGGCGAACTAGGGGACGCTTGATGCGGGCTAGGGGATCGAAAGGTGGGGGAATGGGCTGGAGATTTGGTGTGGTTTTAGGGCAGTGGCTGGCGTAGGCCGAGCAGCGAAGGTTCTGGTGTGAATAGTGGTTCCGGTGATGACCGGTCAATCGGTTTTGACTGTACGTCGCTCTTGTCGCGTTCGCGTTGCAGCCTGGCACGCTGGACCCTCCACGTCGCTCACCGAATGGAACGCGCTTCGTCTTGCGTTTTTGCTCGCTTGTGGGACCGCCGTTGAGAGCAAACCGACGTCCCTCCCCCTCCCTGCCCGCGTCATTTATTATACCACCACTTCCTCTATTTATGCAGAGTAAATAAAAATAGAGGGAGTATTACTACGGATGAGGATCCCCTGACGTGGCCGAACCCATGGGCCTAGCAAGCATGGGGTCCGCCAGTAAGTGACCGAAAGGAAGGGTAAGGCAGGGATACCTACGTCAGAGGATCCACTTCCACTATACTACTTTGACCAAATGTTAAAGTAATAATATATGACATGCAACTTACACAAATGTTAGAGTAATAATATATGACATGCAACTTACACAAATGTTAGAGTAATAATATATGACATGCAACTTACACAAAGCATACAGGGTCTAATGCGTTTTTCGAGGCTAACTTTGACCAAATGTTAGAGTAATAATATATGACATGCAACTTACACAAAGCATACGATCAAATTCGTATGTGAAAGGAGTTTCCAATGATATAATTTTCACATTATACATCTCATGTACTATTAATCTTGTCAATAGTCAAATTGGAAACCATCTCGAGTACAAATCTAGGAGTACGTACGAATCTAACAATATTGATTGGGCGTTGTTGAATGTTGATACCTTTTTTTATCAAAGTAGATATACTTTGACTACACATAAAACTTATATGTAAACTACTCTTTAAAAATGAAACGAACATTGAATACCCTTTATATATGATTTGCGGATGCTATGATCATCGGTTCAAAATTTTGAATCCGCCTTAGGTATCACGTGCCCCCACTCGTTCCCTCTTGATTTCGTCTCGGGGTCCGGAGATCTATTGAAAGAGGACTAGGGTGGGTACATGCGAATGATACTCGGCGGAATGTTCAAATGAGGCATGCGGGAGGATGGACTCGACTGGAGGGCGACATGATCGATGGAGAAGAGGGTTGGAGAGGAATGAGAAATAAGCAAACGCCACATGATTATACTTGAACGGCTCAAATAAACAATAAGTTGTCTCGCTTGGCCTACATAGTGAAAGGCCTAATGGGCAACGTGGAGCACTGACACTCGAATATGGCCGAGAAAACAGGGAAACAAACATGTGGGGCACACCCGTCGGGACGATGTAGCGCAAACTAGTCCAATGGAGGAGCTGGCCCACGACCTCCTCGCCACCGACAACCGTTCATGTGGGTCGTTGGGGCCAACAATGGGGCGCAGCTCTAGCACCGCCTCTGGACACGACGACCGCGGTGAGCGACACGCTCATATCGTCGCTAGACACGGGCGGTTTCAGTTTGCCGAGGGTGGCGTTAGTGCTGTGGAACGACCAACAGTATGTTTGGTTTGTGCCCAAGGTTTCCCCATCAAAGCATTGGGTAGCCAAAATTTTGGTTGAGGTATTGGTTGCCCATGATTTGGCCAACATTGGCAAGAAAAATGAACTTGAGTTGGCTAGAGTTGATTGGCATGCCAAAGAAATGGCAACCATCCAAACAAAGACCAATCTTTGGGTCATGACCAAAATTTTGGTTGAGGTATTGGTTGCCCATGATTTGGCCGGCATTGGCAAGAAAAATGAACTAGAGTTGGCTAGAGTTCATTGGCATGCCAAAAAAATGGCAACCATCCAAACAAAGACCAATCTTTTGGTCATGACCAAAATTTTGGTTGAGGTATTGGTTGCCCATGATTTGGCCGACATTGGCAAGAAAAATGAACTAGAGTTGGCTAGAGTTCATTGGCATGCCAAAAAATGGCAACCATCCAAACAAAGACCAATCTTTTGGTCATGACCAAAATTTTGGCAAGGTGCACTTTGGCCACAATCCAAACACACCCCAACACCCGGCTCGTCGAGGATGCACGGGGCGCCGCGACACGTCCACTGAGTGGTGTAGCACGGCCAACTACATCCTCTGGACCTGAGACCATGCCGGGTCGTCTTGCTTTTTCAATGACATGCTGGGATCGCATGTGAGCAAAGGACATCTCCAACGTTGCCACGACCGCATCTGACTACCCTGGCACACCAAAACCCTCGTCCCTCGCGCCATCGCGCGGTGCGTTCCTAGCCGGCGCCAGCTGCCCGCATTCATGCCGTCCGTTCGTATGTCGTCATTAAGAGGCTCGGTGCCTGAGGAACAACTCCGGTGACTTAATGACGCACCCAGACGCTTGGCCTCACCGGAATGCGCTACTTAAAGCGGCAACTGTAAGTGCATCTAGTGCCCCTTAGTGATTTTGGTGTATTGAAGACTTATAGGTTAAGGGACTAATGAGTGTGTGAGTGTACACAGGTCTATAAGTCTATGAGGAGTTTGATATTTACAGGAAAAGTCAACCCCTAAAAATGAATATCTTCGACTGAAGATTTTGGTATTTCTAAAGACTTTCATGAAGACTTTGAAAGTGAATAAATTGGTGTGTCCGTGAAGACTTGATATTCATGCGAGAAATATGAGGCTTGAAGACTTTCGTGTTCATAGTTTTGTTTTTCTCTTTCTTGAGTCATAGGAAACACCGTACTATTAAAGGGGGTCGAGGAAATACTAAGGAAAAATTTCCATGTGATGCTCAACTCAAAATCCTACACCTACCAATCCCTTCGAGTGAAGCCATTGGAAATCTCATACAGTTCAGTCAATTTCTTCAGTGACAGAGACGAAGTTCTTCTGGTCTCTGAGGAATTTGTCCTGACCGAGGAGTTAGGAATTCGCCAGTGCGGATTGCCTACACAGTGAGGAACATGATAGCCCTGAGGATTTTACTACTTAAAATTCCGACCGTTGCTGTGCTATGTGCCAACTGTCCCAAAATATCTATCCACCTAACGGTCATATCATTGAAGGGCATTTATGTATTATCATGTCGGGCTGCTCCCTAGGCTATAAATAGCCGCCCCCTACAACCACTAGCTGGTTGGCTGCTCCGAGAGAAACTGACACTTGTCATTTGAGAGCAACCCATCCTCCGAGGACTTTGAGCGAAAATCATCAAGTGAGGAAAAACCAAAAACCCAAAACCCAAACACCTACAAACCCCAAGTGATTGAGCATCACTGAAGAGATTGATCCTGAGTGGATCCGACGCTTGTTACCTTTGAAGACTGTGCTTCTTCTAGACGGTTAGGCGTCATGGTCTAGAGCATCCAAGAGGAATTGTGGATCGCCGAGTGACCAAGTTTGTGAAGGTTTGGAAGTCGCCTGAAGACTTACCACGAGTGATTGGACGAGGTCTGTGTGACCTTAGTTCAAGGAGAATACGGTGAGGACTGGGTGTCTTGGACTAAGTGTCCTTGACTGGGTGTCCGGGACTGTGTGTCCTCGAGTTTAAATACTCAGCTGCTCCAACCAGACGTACAACTAAGACAGCAGTTGGAACTGGTCTACCAAATCATTGTCTTCACCGAGCTTACTGGTTCTATTTCCTCAACTCTTTCATTTCCTCATAACTATGCTGTATGTTTGTTCATATCTGTGTTTGAAGACTTTGACTGAAGACTTTCTCAATTTCCTCAATTCAATTTCTTCAGTCTGTTTGTCTTCATCCTGTGTTATCCTGTGATTACGCTTCCTGTACTCTGTGCCTGTCTTCATTTCATCATGATGACTATGCTTGTATTCTGTTGTGTTTACTTTTGAGTACTTATTCCACTGCTAGTAGTTCTGCGCTAAGGAATTTCCTCACCAGCAAATTCCTTAGTGAAGAATTTCATAAAAATCGCCTATTCACCCCCCCTCTAGTCGATATAACGCACTTTCAATTGGTATCAGAGCAAGGTACTCCCTTGTTTTGTGTGATTTTGGTTTAACCGCCTGGAGTTTTAGTTATGTCGACCGCAGGTATGATCAAGGTCTTTGTTGGGTGTCCTACCTTCGGTGGGACGGACTACCCCTACTGGAAGAATAAGATGTGAATGCATCTTGAAGCAATTGATAACGATCTCTGGTATGTTGTGGAAAATGGTGTTCCCTCAGTCACACCTTCTCTGAATGCTGCCGATGTGAAGAGATTCAAGCAACTCGACTCTCAAGCAAAGAATATCATATGTGGCCATCTGAGCAAAGGACAGTATGGCAGAGTGAGTGCTTTGGAAACAGCAAAGCTTATCTGGGACAGGTTGTCCAAAGTGAATGAAGGAGTCTCAACTCAGCATGACTCTTGAGTTGATGTTCTTCGCAATCTCTTCAACCGCTTCAAAAGACTCGACAATGAAAATGTTCAACAAACCTTCGATCGCCTCACTGACATCTCAAATGAGCTTCAAGCACTTGGTGCCACTTACATCACTGACCATGAGGTGGTTAAGAAATTGCTGAGATCGCTTGATTCCTCATTTGACACTCTGGCATTGATGATACAAGAACGTGCTGATTACAAGTCACTTGATCCCGCTGATATTCTTGAGAGACTAAATACTCATGAGTTCCAACTTGCTGAAAAGAGATATCTCTATGGTTCAAGCTATGGCAGAACACATGCACTGAAGGCCAAGGCAGTATCTGATTCTGAAGATGAAGACTCTAGTAGCAACCTTGGTGATCCTGAAGAACTGAGCCATGATCTGGCTCTGCTCGTGAAAAAGTTCCAAAAGTTCTCAAGACGTGGTCGCCTTGGAAGATCCTCAAGGAGCAATGATTCCTCACCCAGTGACTACTAGAAGAGGCTCTGTCACAAGTGCAAGAAACCTAGACATTTCATTCAAGATTGCCCTCAGTGGGAAAAGGAATCAAAGAAGAAGAAATACAAGGATTACAGTTTTGATGATGCAAAGAAAAAGAAGAAATCCACAAAATCCTCATCATCAAAATCCTCAAAGCCTTCATATCACAAGAAGAGCAGCTCCAAGAAGGCCAGGGCATTCATTGGCAAGGAAATGGACTCTGAGGCTGAATCCGAAGAAAATGAGGAAGAGGAGTCATCTGAGGAGTCCGAATCCGAAGTGGCGAGCCTAGCTCTCGCTACTGCATTCGTCAGCAAGTCTATCTTCAACACTGAAGAAAATGACCTCACCAACAAGGCTGATGAAGGCGATGATGACTACTCTCCCACCTATTGCTTCATGGCAAAGGGTGCCAAGGTACTCAAATATACCTCCTCTGAATCAAGTGAGAATGAATCTGATAAAAACCTTAAGCCCAGCTATTCTAAACTTGCTAAGATTGCTATAAAACAACAAAGGGCTTTAGAAAAGGTTCAAAACATGCTAAATAAAAGTGATGATATGTTGGGTGAAGAAATGGACCGCACTAAAACTTTGACTGAAAATCTTCAGAGACTTCAGTCCAAGCTTGACAAACTTCAAAGTCATCATAACACTCTCTTATCGGATCATGAGAAGTTTTCTTATGAATTTCTTCAAAGAAAGCAATACCTTGAGAAGCTAAGAGTGAGTTATGAAGATCTTCAGAAGGAGCACGATTCATTACTTGCTCAACAAATCAGCGCATCTCAGGAAGAATTTGTTCCTCCATGCTTGAAGTGCATTGAACGTGAATCTGCTAATTCTTCACCTGAATGTTCAGATGCTGCTAATGTTTCACATTCTTCACATGCCTCTTCTATCACTAATTCCTCATCTAAGGACATTGCTAGTGTCACTGACGATGCAGGGCTGAAGGAATTGTACACGACAGGCATGTACAAAAGCCTCAAAGGGCATCAGGCTCTTTGTGATGTGCTTAAAAAGCAGATCCTCAACAGGAACCCTAGGAAAGAGGGTATCGCCTTTGAGAGGAAACTCAATGCTGATGGTACATATTGGAAGCCTGAGTAGTACCCCAAAACTACATGGGTTGCTGCAAAGGGACCTCCAGTTGATCCATCTAACTTATCTGGATTTGCATGTGAATCTCCTCATTCTGATGATGAGTTAATTGACTCCAACTATAAGCTATTCAAAAATCAGAATGGTGAAGTATTTGCTAGATATATTGGCACTAACTGCAGGAACGGCTCCCCTATGAAGAAAATCTGGGTTCCCAAAAGATGTCTTGATAATCTTCAGGTGAATGTCATCATGACGCCACCTGTGAAGAATAGGAACCCCAGATCAAATTCTTCATATGGACCAAATTCCTCATATGGAGCAGAGTCCTCATATGAACATCATCATGCTAACCCGTCTGTTTCGCAGGGAAGATCTAAGGATTATGGATATGCGCATTATTCTTCAAATCATTATTTCCATAAGTCCTCGAAGAATTTCTCTGCGTACTCTTATGCTTACTCTAACCCCTCTTATGTGAGACGAAATGGACTGGCTTCCATGCCATCCTTTTCGTATGGAGCTCACAGAATGATGAACTCTTTGCCACCCCTTCAGATGTGGGTGGTGAAGAAAAAGAACTAATCTCTTCTGCAGGGTCAGGTCTCTAGACGCACGTAATCGTCTAAAGAATTTGCTGGAGACCTGAGCATGCCTGAAAGGATGTAGGCTAACCATGAAGAAATGAACTTTCATTTCTCACGTCCTCATATTGCTTTATCAGTTCTCTTGCTTGATGAAATTGATTTGATGAATTGATGTCATATTCTTTACTGATGAAGTATATGAGTTTGTAAGCTGCACTAATTCATCTGCAGGATGATCAACCCAAAGCCCCTGAGTCGGTCCTTGATAGTGGATGTACAAACCACATGACTGGTGACAAGAATCTATTGATGGATGCTCCATTATCTCCGTCGCATCTGAAGCATATCATCTTTGCTAACAAAGGCAAAAGTCAGGTATTGGGTCTAGGTAAGGTTGCGATTACAAAGGATCGACACATGGACAAAGTCATGCTTGTTGAGTCCTTAGGATACAACCTTATGTCTGTCTCAATGCTTTGTGATCTTGATATGGTTGTTGTCTTTGGCAAGTACCGTTGTGTTGTGGTTATGGAAGCTGACAATTACAAAGTCTTCGAAGGCTTTAGGAGAGGAGACCTGTATATTGTTGATTTCTCTACAGGACCACAACCAGCCGTGTGCTTACTTGCAAAAGCTTCAGAAGGCTGGCTCTGGCATCGACGACTTGGTCATGCAGGCATGAGGAATTTGCACACGCTTGCGAAGAAGAAGCATTTTATTGGCATCGAGAATGTCAAATTCCTCAAGGATCACCTATGCGGAGCCTGTGAAGCTGGGAAGATGACCAAGGCCAAGCATCCAGCGAAGACTATCATGACCACCACTCGTCCATTTGAATTGCTTCACATGGATCTCTTTGGTCCTAATCATTATTCTGCTATCTCAAATGAAGCATCTCAATATGGCTTCGTTATTGTTGATGATTATTCTTGTTACACATGGGTACACCTTGTTACTTACAAACATGAAGGGCAGGAAGTGTTCAAACGATTTTCCTCGAGGGCTTCAACCAACTTTGGTGTGAAGATCAAGCACATCAGAAAGTGACAATGGCACTGAGTTCAAGAATTCTGGTCTCGATGACTATCTTGATGAACTTGGTATCACTCATGAGTTATCTGCTCCTTACACTCCTCAGCAGAACGGCGTCGTGGAGCGCAAGAACATGACTCTTGCTGAGATGGCTCGCACTATGCTTGATGAATACAAAACGCCTCATCGTTTCTGGACTGAGGCAACTGATACTATGTGCCACATCATCAACAGAGTATATCTTCACAAATTCCTCAAAAAGACTTCCTATGAACTCACTGATAAGAAACCCAATGTAAGTTATTTCAAAGTCTTCGCTGCTAAATGTTGGATTAGAGATCCTCATCACAACTCAAAATTTGCACCGAAAGCACATGAAGGTTTTATGCTTGGTTACAGAAAGGACTCGCACACCTATAGAGTCTTCAACAACGTTCTTCACAAAGTTGTTGAAACTGTAGATGTGCGGTTCGATGAAACTAATGGCTCGCAAAGAGAGCACCTACCTACTGTGATAGATGAACCAACACCTAAGGAAACTATCAAGTTCAAGGCTACTGAGGATGTCATTCCTACTGAAGAATCTGCTGAAGAATTCATTCCAGAACATGAAGAACGTCGAGCTAATGCACCGGAAGAAAATGTTGAAGAAAATGGTGCTGAAGAAAACGCTGATCAAACTCTTCAACGGCAACCAGCTCATCCTCGCATTGCAAAAGAAGTGCAAGTTGAAAAGATCATCAATGACATCAAAGCGCCAGGTCCTCTCACACGCTCAAAAGCTTCACATTTGTCTAACTTTTGTGGGCAGTATGCTTTTGTCTCTATTACAGAGCCCACTAAGGTAGATGAAGCATTTCTGGAGCCTAAGTGGATTCAGGCCATGCAAGAAGAATTACATCAGTTCGAGCTCAACAATGTCTGGGAACTGGTCAAACGTCCAGATCCTCGCAAGCACAATATCATCGGCACAAAGTGGATCTACCACAACAGGCAAGATGAAAATGGCCTTATGGTGAGGAATAAGGCACGGCTTGTAGCTCAAGGCTACACACAGGTTGAAGGAATTGATTTCGATGAAACTTTTGCACCTGTTGCTAGACTTGAGGCTATTCGCATATTACTTGCTTATGCTAACCATCATGATATCACTCTATATCAAATGGATGTGAAAAGTGCATTCCTCAATGGTAAGCTTGAGGAAGAAGTATATGTTGCTCAACCCCCAGGTTTTGAAGATCCAAAGAATCCTGACAAAGTCTTCAAACTCAACAAGGCCCTCTATGGCCTCAAGCAGGCCCCATGGGCTTTGTATGATACTTTGAAGGAACTCTTCATGAAGAAAGGCTTCAAACCTGGTTCACTCGACCCTACTCTTTTCACTAAATCTTATGATGGTGAATTGTTTGTGTGCCAAGTATATGTTGATGATATTATCTTTGGCTGTACTAACCAACATTATAGTGATGAATTTGCTGTTGGGGATCGTAGCAGAAATTAAAAATTTTCTACTCATCACCAAGATCAATTTATGGAGTAATCTAGCAACGAGGGGAAGGAGAGTGCATCTACATACCCTTGTAGATCGCTAAGCGGAAGCATTGCAAGAACGCGGATGAAGGAGTCGTACTCGCAGCGATTCAGATCGCGGTTGATTCCGATCTAGCGCCGAACGGACGGCGCCTCCGCGTTCAACACACGTACAGCCCGGGGACGTCTCCTCCTTCTTGATCCAGCAAGGGGAGAGGAGAAGTTGAGGGAGAACTCCAGCAACACGATGGCCTGGTGGCAATGGAGCTCGTGGTTCTTCAGCAGGGCTTCGCCAAGCACTATGGAGGAGGAGGAGGTTGAGGAGGAGGGAGGGCTGCGCCAGGGAAGAGGTCACGGCTGCCCTCCCACCCCTCCACTATATATAGGGGCAAGGGGAGAGGGGGAGGCGCCCTAGGGGGCGGCGGCTAGGCAGATTGGATCTCCCTAGGGAAAATCCTAGGGAGACTTGCCCCCCAAGCCAAGCAGGTGGAGGCTTGCCTCCCAAGCCAGGTGGAGGCGCCCCAACCCCCCAAGTAACGTGGGAAAGGGTGTGGGGGGCGCACCACCCCTTAGTGGGCTGGTTTGCCCCTTTCCCTTTGGCCCATGAGGTCCTTCAACACTTGCCGAGGCTCCCGAAACACCTTTCGGTCATGCTGGCCATAGCCTGGTACCCCCGGAACACTTCCGGACTCCAATACCCTTCGTCCAATATATCGATCTTCACCGCCGGACCATTCCGGAACTCCTCGTGACATCCGGAATCTCATCCGGGACTCCGAACTACCTTCGGTAACCACATACTATTTCCCATAACAACTCTAGCGTCACCGAACCTTAAGTGTGTAGACCCTACGGGCTCGGGAACCATGCAGACATGACCGAGACAACTCTCCGGCCAATAACCAACAGCGGGATCTGGATACCCATGTTGGCTCCCACATGTTCCACGATGATCTCATCGGATGAACCATGATGTCGAGGATTCAATCAATCCCGTATACAATTCCCTTTGTCTATCGGTACGATACTTGCCCGAGATTCGATCGTCGGTATCCCGATACCTTGTTCAATCTCGTTACCGGCAAGTATCTTTACTCGTTCCGTAACACATCATCCCGTGATCAACTCCTTGGTCACACTGTGCACATTATGATGATGTCCTACTGAGTGGGCCCAGAGATACCTCTCCGTTTACACGGAGTGACAAATCCCAGTCTCGATTCGTGCCAACCCAACAGACACTTTCGGAGATACCTGTAGTGTACCTTTATAGCCACCCAGTTACGTTGTGACGTTTGGCACACCCAAAGCACTCCGACAGTATCCGGGAGTTGCACAATCTCATGGTCTAAGGAAATGATACTTGACATTAGAAAAGCTTTAGCAAACGAACTACACGATCTTGTGCTAGGATTAGGATTGGGTCTTGTCCATCACATCATTCTCCTAATGATGTGATCCCGTTATCAACGACATCCAATGTCCATGGTCAGGAAACCGTAACCATCTATTGATCAACGAGCTAGTCAACTAGAGGCTTACTAGGGACATGGTGTTGTCTATGTATCCACACATGTATCTGAGTTTCCTATCAATACAATTCTAGCATGGATAATAAACGATTATCATGAACAAGGAAATATAATAATAACCAATTTATTATTGCCTCTAGGGCATATTTCCAACAGTCTCCCACTTGCACTAGAGTCAATAGTCTAGTTCACATCGCCATGTGATTAACACTCACAGGTCACATCGCCATGTGACCAACATCCAAGAGTCTACTAGACTCAGTGATCTAGTTCACATCACTATGTGATAAACACTCAAAGAGTTCTGGGTTTGATCATGTTATGCTTGTGAGAGAGGTTGTAGTCAACGGGTCTTGCCATATTCAGATCCCTATGTATTTCGCAAAACTTTATATCATAGATGCTGCTACCACGTTCCACTTGGAGCTATTCCAAATTATTGCTCCATTATACGTATCCGGTATCTCTACTCAGAGTTATCCGGATAGGTGTTAAGCTTGCATCGACATAACTGTTTACGTCGAACTCTTTATCACCTCCATAACCGAGAAACATCTCCTTATTCCTCTAAGGATCATTTTTGACCGCTATCTGGTGATCTACTCCTAGATCACCTTTGTACCCTCTTGCCAGACATGTGGCAAGGCACACATCAGGTGCGGTACTTCAGCATGGCATACCGTATAGAGCCTATGACAAAAGCATAGGGGACGACCTTCTTCCTTCCTCTTTCTTCTGCCGTGGTCAAGCTTTGAGTCTTACTCAACTTCACACCTTACAACTCAGGTAAGAACCCCTTCTTTGACTGATCTATTTTGAACTCCTTCAAAAACATGTCAAGGTGTGCGTTCTTTGAAAGTACCATCAGGCGTCTTGATCTATCTCTATAGATCTTGATGCCCAATATGTAAGCAGCTTTATCCAGGTCTTCCTTTGAAAAACATTCTTCAAACAACCGTTTATGCTTTCTAGAAATTCTGCATTATTTCGGATCAACAATATGTCATCCACATATACTCTTCAGAAATGTTGTAGTGCTCCCACTCACTTTCTTGTAAATACAAGTTTCTAGCAAACATTGTATAAACCTAAAAGCTTTGATCACTCCATCAAAACATATATTCCGATTCTGAGATGCTTGCTCTAGTCCATAGAAGGATTGCTGGAGCCAGCATACCTTTTAGCATCCTTAGGATCGACAAAACCTTTTATTGTATCACATACAACCTTTCTTACGAAAACTGGTAAGAAAACTTGTTTTGACATCCATCTGTAAGATTTCATAATCGAAAAATACAGCTAATGCTAACATGATTCCGACGGACTTAAGCATCACTACGGGTGAGAAATTCTCATCGTAGTCAACTCCTTGAACTTGTGAAAAGACTCTTTCCCACAAATCGAGCTTCATAGACGGTAACATTACCGCCCACGTCCGTCTTCTTCTTAAAGATCCATTTATCTCAATGGCTTGCCGATCATTGGGCAAGTCCACCAAAGTCCATACTTTGTTCTGATACATGGATCCTATCTCAGATTTCATGGCTTCTAACCATTTGTCGAAATACGGGCCCACCATCGCTTCTCCATAGCTCGTAGGTTCATTGTTGTCTAACAACATGATATCTAAGACAGGATCACTGCACCACTCAGGAGTAGCACATATCCTTGTCGACCTACGAGGTTCGATAGCAACTTGATCCGAAGCTTCATGATCACTATCATTAACTTCCTATTCAACAGACGTAGGCGCCACAAAAAACATCTTTCTGTGTTGCATCACTTTCTGGTTGAAATAAAGGTTCAACAACCTCATCAAGTTCTATCTTCCTCCCACTCAATTCTTTCGAGAGATCTCCTTCTCGAGAAAGGATCCGTTCTTAGCGACAAACAATTTGTCCTCGGATCTGAGATAGAAGGTATACCCAAATGTAACCTTTGGGTATCCTATGAAGATGTGTTTGTCCGCTTTGGGTTCGAGCTTCTCCGACTGAAGCCTTAAGCATCGCTGCCCCAAACATTAAGAAACAACAACTTTGGTTTCTTGCCAAACCAATGTTCATATGACGTCGTCTCAACGGACTTATATGGTGTCCTATCTAAAGTGAATGCAGTTGTCTCTAATGCATAACCTCAAAATAATAGCGGTAGATTGGTAAGAGACATCATAGATCGCACCATATTTCATAAGGTTCGATTACGACGTCCGAACACACCATTACCCTGTGGTGTTCCAGGTGGCTTCAACTGTGAAACAATTCCACAACGTCTTAAGTGTTTGCCAAACTCATAACTCAGAAATTCTCATTGATCAGATCATAGGAATTTGATCTTCTTGTTATGATGATTCTTAACTTCACTCTGAAATCACTTGAACTTTTCAAACGTTTCAGACTTGTGCTTCATTAAGTAAATATACCTATATCTACTCAAATCGTCGGTGAAGATGAGAAAATAGCGATATCCACCGCACGCTTCGATTCTCATTGGATCACACGTATCAGCATGTATGATTTCCAACAAGTCACTTGCCCGTTTCATTGTACCTGAAAACGGGGTCTTAGTCATCCTGCTTATGAGGCATGGCTTGCATGTGTCAAGCGATTCAAAATAAAGTGACTCCAAACATCCATTGAAATGGAGTTTCTTCATGCATCTTACGCCAATATGACCTAAGCGGCAGTGCCACAAGAAAGTGGTACTATCTACATCTTTTGGCGTGAACATGTGTATTACTACGACCGAGATTCACTGAACCATTCACATAGGGTGCATGACCATGGAAGGTATTATTCATGTAAACAGAATAACCATTATTCTCTAACTTAAATGAATAACCGTATTGCAATGAACATGATCTAATCATATTCATGCTCAACGTAGACACCTGATAACATTTATCTAGGTTCAATACTAATCCCGAAGGCAGATGGAGCATGCGATGGTGATCTCATCAACTTTGGAAACACTTCCAACACACATCGTCACCTCGCCCTTAGCCAGTCTCCGTTTAGTCCGTAGCTTTTGCTTCAAGTCACCAATAATAGCAACTGAACCTGTATCCAATACCCAGGTGCTACCAGGAGTACTAGTGAGGTACACATTAATAACACGTATATACTTTGTTGAAGTTGCCAGCCTTCTTATCTACCATGCATTTGGGGTAATTCTGCTACCAGTGACCGTCCCCCTTACAATAGAAGCACTTAGTCTCGGGTTTGGGTTCAACCTTGGGTTCCTTGACTGGAGCGGCAACTGGTTTGCCATCCATGAAGTTTCCCTTCTAGACCTTGCCCTTCTTGAAACCAGTGGTCTTGTTAAACCATCAACACTTGATGCTCCTTCTTGATTTCTACCTTTTGCGGTCTTAAGCACCGCGAACAGCTCCGGGATCAACTCCATCCCTTGCATGTCATAGTTCATCACGAAGATCTAGTAGCTTAGTGATAGTGTCTAGAGAACTCTATCAATCACTATCTTATCTGGAAGTTTAACTCCCACTTGATTTAAGTGATTGTAGCACCCAGACATTCTGAGCACATGCTCACTAGCTGAGCTATTCTCCTCCATCTTGTTGGCAAAAGAACTTGTCAGAGGTCTCACACCTCTCAACACGGGCATGAGCCTGAAATCCCAATTTCAGCTCTTGGAACATCTCATATGTTTTATGGCATTCAAAACGTCATTGGAATCCCGATTCTAAGCCGTAAAGTATGGTGCACTAAACTATCAAGTAGTCATTAGGATGTGTCTGTCAGGTGTTCACAACATCCACAGACGACGTTGTAGGGGTTTGCACATCGAGCGGTGCATCAAAGACGTAAGCCTTCTATGTAGCAATGAGGACACTCCTCGGACTACGGACCTAGTCCTCATCATTGCTTACAATATCTTTCAACTTAATCTTTCTCTAGGAACGTATTGAAACAGGGAGCTACAACGTGAGCTATTTATCTACAACATATTTGCAAAGACAATTTAGACTATGTTCATGATAATTGAGTTCATTTAATGAACTCCCACTCAGATAGACATCCCTCTAGTCATCTAAGTGAAACATGATCCAAGTCAACTAGGCCGTGTCCGATCATCACGTGAGACGGACTAGTCAACATCGGCGAACATCTTCATGTTGATCGTATCTTCTATACGACTCATGCTCGACCTTTTGGTCTTCCGTGTTCAGAGGCCATGTCTGTACATGCTAGGCTCGTCAAGTCAACCTAAGTGTTTTTGCTGTGTAAATCTGGCTTACACCCGTTGTATTCGAACTGTTGGAAATATGCCCTAGAGGAAATAATAAAAGCATTATTATTATATTTCCTTGTTCATGATGATTGTCTTTATTCATGCTATAATTGTGTTATCCAGAAATCGTAATGCATGTGTGAATAACAGACACCAACATGTCCCTAGTAAGCCTCTAGTTGACTAGCTCGTTAATCAACAGATAGTCATGGTTTCCTAACTATGGACATTGGATGTCATTGATGACGAGATCACATCATTAGGAGAATGATGTGATGGACAAGACCCAATCCTAAACATAGCACAAGATCGTATAGTTCGTTTGCTAGAGTTTTTCCAATGTCAAGTATCCTTTCCTTAGACCATGAGATCGTGTACCTCCCGGATACCGTAGGAGTGCTTTGGGTATACCAAACGTCATAACGTAACTGGGTGACTATAAAGGTAGACTACAGGTATCTCCAAAAGTGTCTATTGGGTTGACACGGATCAAGACTGGGATTTGTCACTCCGTATGACGGAGAGGTATCACTTGGCCCACTCGGTAATGCATCATCATTATGAGCTCAAAGTGACCAAGTGTCTGGTCACGGGATCATGCATTACGGTACGAGTAAAATGACTTTCCGGTAACGAGATTGAACGAGGTATTGGGATACCGACGATCGAATCTCGGGCAAGTAACATACCGACTGACAAAGGGAATTGTATACGGGGTTGCTTGAATCCTCGACATCGTGGTTCATCCAATGAGATCATCATGGAGCATGTGGGAGCCAACATGGGTATCCAGATCCCGCTGTTGGTTATTGACCGGAGAGTCATCTCGGTCATGCCTGCTTGTCTCCCGAACCCGTAGGGTCTACACACTTAAGGTTCGGTGACGCTAGGGTTGTAGGGATATGTATATGCAGCAACCCGAATGTTGTTCAGAGTCCCGGATGAGATCCCGGACGTCACAAGGAGTTCCGGAATGGTCTGGAGGTAAAGAATTATATATAGGAAGTGCTATTTCGGCCATCGGGACAAGTTTCGGGGTCATCGGTATTGTACCGGGACCACCGGAAGGGTCCCGGGGGTCCACCGGGTGGGGCCACCCGCCCCCGGGGGCCACATGGGCTGTAGGGGGTGCGCCTTGGCCTACATGGGCCAAGGGCACCAGCCCCAAGAGGCCCATGCTCCTAGGGTTCACAAAAGGGAAGAGTCCCACAAGGGGAAGGCACCCCTAGGTGCCTTGGGGGGGAGGGACTCCTCCCTTGGCCGCCGCCCCCCTAGGAGATTGGATCTCCTAGTGTCGGCCCCCCCCTTGGGCTCCTATATATAGGTGGGGAAGGAGGGCTTTTTCATCCACGCCTTTGGTTGCCTCCTTCTCCTTCTCCCTCTCCAACACCTCCTCCTCCTCCATAGAGCTTAGCGAAGCCCTGCCGGAAAACTGCAGCTCCATCACCACCACGCCGTCGTGCTGCTGCTGGAGCCATCTTCCTCAACCTCTCCTTCCCCCTTGCTGGATCAAGAAGAAGGAGACGTTACGCTGACCGTACGTGTGTTGAACGCGGAGGTGCCGTCCGTTCGGTGCTAGGATCTCTGGTGATTTGGATCACGTCGTGTATGACTACCTCATCCCCGTTCTTTGAACGCTTCCGCACGCGATCTACAAAGGTATGTAGATGCATCCAATCACTCGTTGCTAGATGAACTCATAGATGGATCTTGGTGAAACCGTAGGAAAATTTTGGTTTTCTGCAACGTTCCCCAACAGTGGTATCAGAGCTAGGTCTATGCGTAGTTCTTATTGCGCGAGTAGAACACAATTTGTTATGGGCATAGATGTTGTCAACTTTCTTGCCGCTACTAGTCTTATCTTGCTTCAGCGGTATTGTGGGATGAAGCGGCCCGGACCAACCTTACACGTACGCTTATGTGAGACCGGTTCCACCGACTAACATGCACTAGTTGCATAAGGTGGCTGGCGGGTGTCTGTCTCTCCCACTTTAGTTGGAGCGGATTCGATGAAAAGGGTCCTTATGAAGGGTAAATAGAAGTTGACAAATCACGTTGTGGCTTTCACGTAGGTAAGAAAACATTCTTGCTAGAACCCTAATTCAGCCACGTAAAACTTGCAACAACAATTAGAGGTCGTCTAACTTGTTTTTGCAGCAAGTGCTTTGTGATATGATATGGCCAAAGTTGTGATGAATGATGAATGATATATATGTGATGTATGAGATGTTCATGCTATTGTAATAGGAATCACGACTTGCATGTCGATGAGTATGACAACCGGCAGGAGCCATAGGAGTTGTCTTTATTTTTTATATGACCTACGTGTCATTGAGAAATGCCATGTAAATTACTTTACTTTATTGCTAAACACGTTAGCCATAGTAGTAGAAGTAATAGTTGGCGAGCAACTTCATGGAGACACGATGATGGAGATCATGATGATGGAGATCATGGTGTCAAGCCGGTGACAAGATGATCATGGAGCCCCAAGATGGAGATCATAGGAGCTATGTGATATTGGCCATATCATGTCACTATTATTATTTGATTGCATGTGATGTTTATCATGTTTTTGCTTCTTGTTTACTTAGAACGACGGTAGTAAATAAGATGATCCCTCATAATAATTTCAAGAAGTGTTCCCCCTAACTATGCACCGTTGCGAAAGTTCGTTGTTTCAAAGCACCACGTGATGATCAGGTGTTTGATTCAAACGTTCACATACAACGGGTGTAAGACAGATTTACACATGCAAACACTTAGGTTGACTTGACGAGCCTAGCATGTACAGACATGGCCTCGGAACGCAGAAGACCGAAAGGTCAAGCATGAGTCGTATAGAAGATACGATCAACATGAAGATGTTCACCGATGTTGACTAGTCCGTCTCACGTGATGATCGGACACGGCCTAGTTGACTCGGATCATGTTATACTTAGATGACTAGAAGAGGGATGTCTATCTAAGTGGGAGTTCATTAAATAATTTGATTAGATGAACCTAATTTTCATGAACTTAGTCTAAAATATTTACAATATGTCTTGTAGATCAAATGGCCAACGTAGTCCTCAACTTCAACGCGTTCCTAGAGAAAACCAAGCTGAAAGACGATGGCAGCAACTACACGGACTGGGTTCGGAACCTGAGGATCATCCTCATAGATGCCAAGAAAGATTATGTCCTACAAGCACCGCTGGGTGACGCACCTATTCTCCCTGCAGAACAAGACGTTATGAACGCTTGGCAGGCACGTACCGATGACTACTCCCTCGTTCAGTGCGGCATGCTTTACAGCTTAGAGCCGGGGCTCCAAAAGCAGTTTGAGAGACATGGAGCATATGAGATGTTCGAAGAGCTGAAAATGGTTTTTCAAGCTCATGCCCGGGTCGAGAGATATGAAGTCTCCGAAAAATTCTTCAGCTGTAAGATGGAGGAAAATAGTTCTGTCAGTGAGCACATACTCACTATGTCTGGGTTACATAACCGCTTGACTCAGCTAGGAGTTAATCTCCCGGATGACGCGGTCATTGACAGAATCCTTCAGTCGCTTCCACCGAGCTACAAGAGCTTTGTGATGAACTTCAATATGCAGGGGATGGAAAAGACCATTCCTGAAGTATTTGCTATGCTGAAATCAGCAGAGGTAGAAGTCAAGAAGGAACATCAAGTGTTGATGGTCAATAAAACCACTAAGTTCAAGAAGGGCAAGGGTAAAAAGAACTTCAAGAAGGACGGCAAGGGAGTTGCCGCGCCCGGCAAGCAAGCTGCCGGGAAGAAGCCAAAGAATGGACCCAAGCCCGAGACTGAGTGCTTTTATTGCAAGGAAAGTGGTCACTGGAAGCGGAACTGCCCCAAATACTTAGCAGACAAGAAGGCCGGCAAAACGAAAGGTATATGTGATATACATGTAATTGATGTGTACCTTACCAGTACCCGTAGTAGCTCCTGGGTATTTGATACCGGTGTAGTTGCTCACATTTGTAACTCAAAGCAGGGGCTGCGGAATAAGCGGAGACTGGCAAAGGACAAGGTGACGATGCGCGTCAGGAATGGTTCCAAGGTCAATGTGATCGCCGTTGGCACGCTACCTCTACATCTACCTTCAGGATTAGTTTTAAACCTTAATAATTGTTTTTTAGTGCCAGCTTTGAGCATGAACATTGTATTGGGATCTCGTTTAATTCGAGATGGCTACTCATTTAAATTCGAGAATAATGGTTGTTCTATTTACATGAGAGATATGTTTTATGGTCATGCTCCGATGGTGAATGGTTTATTCTTAATGAATCTCGAGCGTAACACTACACATGTTCATAGTGTGGATACCAAAAGATGTAAGGTTGATAATGATAGTCCCACTTACTTGTGGCACTGCCGCCTTGGTCACATAGGTGTCAAACGCATGAAGAAGCTCCATGCAGATGGACTTTTAGAGTCTCTTGATTATGAATCATTTGACACGTGCGGACCATGCCTCATGGGTAAAATGACCAAGACTCCGTTCTCAGGAACAATGGAGCGAGCAACCAACTTATTGGAAATCATACATACTGATGTGTGCGGTCCAATGAGCGTTGAGGCTCGCGGTGGCTATCGTTATGTTCTCACCCTCACTGATGACTTGAGTAGATATGGGTATGTCTACTTAATGAAACACAAGTCTGAAACCTTTGAAAAGTTCAAGGAATTTCAGAGTGAGGTTGAGAATCAATGTGACAGGAAAATCAAGTTTCTACGATCAAATCGTGGAGGAGAATACTTGAGTCAGGAATTTGGCACACACTTAAGAAAATGTGGAATAGTTTCACAACTCACGCCGCCTGGAACACCTCAGCGTAATGGTGTGTCCGAACGTCGTAATCGCACTCTATTAGATATGGTGCGATCTATGATGTCTCTTACCGATTTACCGCTATCTTTTTGGGGCTATGCTTTAGAGACTTCCGCATTCACTTTAAATAGGGCTCCGTCGAAATCCGTTGAGACGACACCGTTTGAATTATGGTTTGGGAAGAAACCTAAGCTATCGTTTCTAAAAGTTTGGGGATGCGATGCTTATGTCAAGAAACTTCAACCCGAAAAGCTCGAACCCAAGTCGGAAAGATGCGTCTTCATAGGATACCCTAAAGAAACTATTGGGTATACCTTCTACCTCGGATCCGAAGGCAAGATCTTTGTTGCCAAGAATGGATCCTTTCTAGAGAAAGAGTTTCGCTCGAAAGAAGTAAGTGGGAGGAAAGTAGAACTTGATGAAGTATTACCTCTTGAACCAGAAAATGGCGCAAATCAAGAAAATGTTCCTGAGGTGCCTGCACCGACTAGAGAGGAAGTTAATGATAATGATCAAGATACTTCTGATCAAGCTCCTACTGAAATTCGAAGGTCCACAAGGACACGTTCCGCACCAGAGTGGTACGGCAACCCTGTCTTGGAAATCATGTTGTTAGACAACGGTGAACCTTCGAACTATGAAGAAGTGATGGCGGGCCCGGATTCCGACAAATGGCTAGAAGCCATGAAATCCGAGATAGGATCCATGTATGAAAACGAAGTATGGACTTTGACTGACTTGCCTGTTGAACGGCGAGCCATAGAAAATAAATGGATCTTTAAGAAGAAGACAGATGCGGATGGTAATGTGACCATCTATAAAGCTCGGCTTGTCGCTAAGGGTTATCGACAAGTTCAAGGGGTTGACTACGATGAGACTTTCTCACCGGTAGCGAAGCTAAAGTCCGTCCGAATCATGTTAGCAATTGCCGCATTCTACGATTATGAGATATGGCAAATGGACGTCAAAACGGCATTCCTTAATGGTTTCCTTAAGGAAGAATTGTATATGATGCAGCCGGAAGGTTTTGTCGATCCTAAGAATGCTGACAAGGTGTGCGAGCTCCAACACTCGATTTATGGGCTGGTGCAAGCATCTCGGAGTTCGAACATTCGCTTTGATGAGATGATCAAAGCGTTTGGGTTTACGCAGACTTATGGAGAAGTCTGCATTTACAAGAAAGTGAGTGGGAGCTCTGTAGCATTTCTCATACTATATGTAGATGACATACTTTTGATGGGAAATGATATAGAACTCTTGGACAACATTAAGGCCTACTTGAATAAGAGTTTTTCAATGAAGGACCTTGGAGAAGCTGATTATATATTAGGCATCAAAATCTATAGAGATAGATCGAGACGCCTCATAGGTCTTTCACAAAGCACATACCTTGATAAGATATTGAAGAAGTTCAATATGGATCAGTCTAAGAAGGGGTTCTTACCTGTGTTACAAGGTGTGAAATTGAGCTCTGCTCAATGTCCGACCACGGCAGAAGATATAGAAGAGATGAGTGTCATCCCCTATGCCTCAGCCATAGGTTCTATTATGTATGCCATGCTGTGTACCAGACCTGATGTAAACCTTGCCGTAAGTTTGGTAGGAAGGTACCAAAGTAATCCCGGCAAGGAACACTGGACAGCGGTCAAGAATATCCTGAAGTACCTGAAAAGGACTAAGGAGATGTTTCTCGTTTATGGAGGTGACGAAGAGCTCGTCGTAAAGGGTTACGTTGATGCTAGCTTCGACACAGATCTAGATGACTCTAAGTCACAAACCGGATACGTGTATATTTTGAATGGTGGGGCAGTAAGCTGGTGAAGTTGCAAGCAGAGCGTCGTGGAGGGATCTACACATGAAGCGGAGTACATGGTAGCCTCGGAGGCAGCACATGAAGCAATTTGGGTGAAGGAGTTCATCACCGACCTAGGAGTCATACCCAATGCGTCGGGGCCAATCAAACTCTTCTGTGACAACACTAGAGCTATTGCACTTGCCAAGGAGCCCAGGTTTCACAAGAAGACAAGGCACATCAAGCGTCGCTTCAACTCCATTCGTGAAAATGTTCAAGATGGATACATAGATATTTGTAAAATACATACGGACCTGAATGTAGCAGATCCGTTGACTAAACCTCTCCCTAGAGCAAAACATGATCAACACCAGAATTCCTTGGGTGCTCGATTCATCACAATGTAACTAGATTATTGACTCTAGTGCAAGTGGGAGACTGTTGGAAATATGCCCTAGAGGCAATAATAAAAGCATTATTATTATATTTCCTTGTTCATGATGATTGTCTTTATTCATGCTATAATTGTGTTATCCGGAAATCGTAATACATGTGTGAATAACAGACACCAACATGTCCCTAGTAAGCCTCTAGTTGACTAGCTCGTTAATCAATAGATAGTCATGGTTTCCTGACTATGGACATTGGATGTCATTGATGACGAGATCAGATCATTAGGAGAATGATGTGATGGACAAGACCCAATCCTAAACATAGCACAAGATCGTATAGTTCGTTTGCTAGAGTTTTTCCAATGTCAAGTATCCTTTCCTTAGACCATGAGATCGTGTAACTCCCGGATACCGTAGGAGTGCTTTGGGTATACCAAACGCCACAACATAACTGGGTGACTATAAAGGTAGACTACAGGTATCTCCGAAAGTGTCTGTTGGGTTGACACGGATCAAGACTGGGATTTGTCACTCCGTATGATGGAGAGGTATCACTGGGCCCACTCGGTAATGCATCATCATTATGAACTCAAAGTGACCAAGTGTCTGGTCACGGGATCATGCATTGCGGTACGAGTAAAATGACTTTCCGGTAACGAGATTGAACGAGGTATTGGGATACCGATGATCGAATCTCGGGCAAGTAACATACCGACTGACAAAGGGAATTGTATACGGGGTTGCTTGAATCCTCGACATCGTGGTTCATCCGATGAGATCATCATGGAGCATGTGGGAGCCAACATGGGTATCCAGATCCCGCTGTTGGTTATTGACCGGAGAGTCATCTCGGTCATGTCTGCTTGTCTCCCGAACCCGTAGGGTCTACACACTTAAGGTTCGGTGACGCTAGGGTTGTAGGGATATGTATATGCAGTAACCCGAATGTTGTTCGGAGTCCCGGATGAGATCCCGGATGTCACGAGGAGTTCCGGAATGGTCCGGAGGTAAAGAATTATATATAGGAAGTGCTATTTCGGCCATCGGGACAAGTTTCGGGGTCATCGGTATTGTACCGGGACCACCGGAAGGGTCCCGGGGGTCCACCGGGTGGGGCCACCTGCCCCCGGGGGCCACATGGGCTGTAGGGGGTGCGCCTTGGCCTACATGGGCCAAGGGCACCAGCCCCAAGAGGCCCATGCTCCTAGGGTTCACAAAAGGGAAGAGTCCCACAAGGGGAAGGCACCCCTAGGTGCCTTGGGGGGGAGGGACTCCTCCCTTGGCCGCCGCCCCCTAGGAGATTGGATCTCCTAGTGCCGGCGCCCCCCCTTGGGCTCCTATATATAGGTGGGGAAGGAGGGCTTTTTCATCCACGCCTTTGGTTGCCTCCTTCTCCTTCTCCCTCTCCAACACCTCCTCCTCCTCCATAGAGCTTAGCGAAGCCCTGCCGGAAAATTGCAGCTCCATCACCACCACGCCGTCGTGCTGCTGCTGGAGCCATCTTCCTCAACCTCTCCTTCCCCCTTGCTGGATCAAGAAGAAGGAGACGTTACGCTGACCGTACGTGTGTTGAACGCGGAGGTGCCGTCCGTTCGGTGCTAGGATCTCTGGTGATTTGGATCACGTCGTGTATGACTACCTCATCCCCGTTCTTTGAACGCTTCCGCACGCGATCTACAAAGGTATGTAGATGCATCCAATCACTCGTTGCTAGATGAACTCATAGATGGATCTTGGTGAAACCGTAGGAAAATTTTGGTTTTCTGCAACGTTCCCCAACACGAACGTTAGAATCTATCACACCCGATCATCACGTGGTGCTTCGAAACGACGAACCTTCACAACAGTGCACAGTTAGGGGGAACACCTTTCTTGAAATTTCAGTGGGGGGTCATCTTATTTAGGGTACCGTCGTTCTAAGCAAATAAGATGTAAAACATGATAAACATCACATGCAATCAAATAGTGACATGATATGGCCAATATCATTTTGCTCCTCTCGATCTCCATCTTCGGGGCTCCATGATCATCGTTGTCACCGGCATGACACCATGATCTCCATCATCATGATCTCCATCATCGTGTCTTCTTGAAGTTGTCTCGTCATCTATTACTTCTACTACTATGGCTAACACTTTAGCAATAAAGTAAAGTAATTACATGACGTTTATGTTGACACGCAGGTCATAAATAAATAAAGGCAACTCTTATGGCTCCTGCCGGTTGTCATACTCATTGACATGCAAGTCGTGATTCCTATTACAAGAACATGATCAATATCATACATCACATATATCATTCATCACATCCTTTTGGCCATAACACATCACAAGGCATAAGCTGCAAAAACAAGTTAGACGTCCTCTAATTGTTGTTGCAAGTTTTTACGTGGCTGCTATAGGTTTCTAGCAAGAACGTTTCTTACCTACGCGAAAACCACAACGTGATATGCCAATTTCTATTTACCCTTCATAAGGACCCTTTTCATCGAATCCGATCCGACTAAAGTGGGAGAGACAGACACCCGCTAGCCACCTTATGCAACTAGTGCATGTCAGTCGGTGGAACCAGTCTCACGTAAGAGTACGTGTAAGGTCGGTCCGGGCCGCTTCATCCCACGATGCCGCCAAATCAAGATAAAACTAGTAACAACAAGTAAATTGACAAAATCGACGCCCACAACTGCTTTGTGTTCTACTCGTGCATAGAAACTACGCATAGACCTAGCTCATGATGCCACTGTTGGGGATCGTAGCAGAAATTTAAAATTTTCTATGCATCACCAAGATCAATCTATGGAGTAATCTAGCAACGAGGGGAAGGAGAGTGCATCTACATACCCTTGTAGATCGCTAAGCGGAAGCGTTGCAAGAACGCGGATGAAGGAGTCGTACTCGCAGCGATTCAGATCGCGGTTGATTCCGAGCTAGCGCCGAACGGACGGCGCCTCCGCGTTCAACACACGTACAGCCCGGGGACGTCTCCTCCTTCTTGATCCAGCAAGGGGAGAGGAGAAGTTGAGGGAGAACTCCAGCAGCACGATGGCATGGTGGCAATGGAGCTCGTGGTTCTTCAGCAGGGCTTCGCCAAGCACTATGGAGGAGGATGAGGTGTAGGAGGAGGGAGGGCTGCGCCAGGGAAGAGGTCACGGCTGCCCTCCCACCCCTCCACTATATATAGGGGCAAGGGGAGAGGGGGAGGCGCCCTAGGGTTTCCCCTAGGGGGCGGCGGCTAGGCAGATTGGATCTCCCTAGGGAAAATCCTAGGGAGACTTGCCCCCCAAGCCAAGCAGGTGGAGGCTTGCCTCCCAAGCCAGGTGGAGGCGCTCCAACCCCCCAAGTAACGTGGGAAAGGGTGTGGGGCGCACCACCCCTTAGTGGGTTGGTTTGCCCCTTCCCCTTTGGCCCATGAGGCCCTTCAACACTTGCCGGGGCTCCCGAAACACCTTTCGGTCATGCTGGCCATAGCCTGGTACCCTCGGAACACTTCCGGACTCCAATACCCTTCGTCCAATATATCGATCTTCACCGCCGGACCATTCCGGAACTCCTCGTGACATCCGGAATCTCATCCGGGACTCCGAACTACCTTCGGTAACCACATACTATTTCCCATAACAACTCTAGCGTCACCGAACCTTAAGTGTGTAGACCCTACGGGCTCGGGAACCATGCAGACATGACCGAGACAACTCTCCGGCCAATAACCAACAGCGGGATCTGGATACCCATGTTGGCTCCCACATGTTCCACGATGATCTCATCGGATGAACCATGATGTCGAGGATTCAATCAATCCCGTATACAATTCCCTTTCTCTATCGGTACGATACTTGCCCGAGATTCGATCGTCGATATCCTGATACCTTGTTCAATCTCGTTACCGGCAAGTCCCTTTACTCGTTCCATAACACATCATCCCGTGATCAACTCCTTGGTCACACTGTGCACATTATGATGATGTCCTACCGAGTGGGCCCAGAGATACCTCTCCGTTTACACGGAGTGACAAATCCCAGTCTCGATTCGTGCCAACCCAACAGACACTTTCGGAGATACCTGTAGTGTACCTTTATAGCCACCCAGTTACGTTGTGACGTTTGGCACACCCAAAGCACACCTATGCTATCCGGGAGTTGCACAATCTCATGGTCTAAGGAAATGATACTTGACATTAGAAAAGCTTTAGCAAACGAACTACACGATCTTGTGCTAGGCTTAGGATTGGGTCTTGTCCATCACATCATTCTCCTAATGATGTGATCCCGTTATCAACGACATCCAATGTCCATGGTCAGGAAACCGTAACCATCTATTGATCAACGAGCTAGTCAACTAGAGGCTTACTAGGGACATGGTGTTGTCTATGTATCCACACATGTATCTGAGTTTCCTATCAATACAATTCTAGCATGGATAATAAACGATTATCATGAACAAGGAAATATAATAATAACCAATTTATTATTGCCTCTAGGGCATATTTCCAACATTTGCCTATATGATGAGTGAAGAATATCAAATGTCTAGGATGGGAGAGTTGAAATTCTTCTTAGGTCTTCAAATTCGTCAAGAACACAATGGCATATTCATATCTCAGGAGAAATACCTCAAGGATGTACTGAGGAAATTCGGCATGCAAGATTGCAAAGGCGTCAAAATTCCTATGCCCACAAATGGCCATCTGTGCACTGATGAAAATGGTATTGACTTCGATCATAAGGTATGCCGCTCCATGATAGGTTCCTTATTATACTTATGTGCATCTAGGCCAGATATAATGCTTAGTGTTTGCATGTGTGCCCGATTTCAAGCTGCACCGAAGGAATCACACCATAAGGCTATGAAGCATATTCTTCGATATCTAGCTCACACACCAACACTTGGATTATGGTACCCCAAGGGCTCGGCTTTTGATCTTGTTGGATATTCTGACTCTGACTATGCTGGTGATCGTGTGGATCGCAAGTCAACATCTGGTACATGTCATTTCCTCGGACGATCTTTGGTCTATTGGTCCTCGAAGAAACAGAACTGTGTGTCACTATCTACTGCTGAAGCTGAGTACATTGCCGCTGGTTCTTGCTGTGCCCAATTGCTATGGATGAAGCAAACTCTCAAGGACTATGGCGTCAACATGAAGAATGTGCCTCTCTTCTGTGACAATGAGAGTGCCATCAAGATTGCTCACTGTTGGGGAACGTAGTAATTTCAAAATTTTCCTACGCACATGCAAGATCATGGTGATGCATAGCAACGAGGGGGAGAGTCTGATCTACGTACCCTTGTAGATCACAACGGAAGCGTTGACACAACATAGAGGAAGTAGTCGTACGTCTTCTTCCCGATCCGACCGATCCAAGCACCGTTACTCCGGCACCTCCGAGTTCTTGGCACACGTTCAACTCGATGATGATCCTCGGGCTCCGATCCAGCAAAGCGTCGAGGAAGAGTTCCGTCAGCACGACGGCGTGGTGACGATCTTGATGCACTACCGACGCAGGGCTTCGCCTAAGCACTACAACGGTATGATCGAGGTGGAATTTGGTGGCAGGGGGCACCGCACACGGCTAAGGAACGATCTCAAGGATCAACTTGTGTGTCTAGAGGTGCCCCCTGCCCCCGTATATAAAGGATCCAAGGGGGAGGGGCTGGCCGGCCAAGGAGGAGGCGCAGGAGAGTCCTACTCCCACTGGGAGTAGGATTCCCCCTCCAATCCTAGTCCAACTAGGATTCCTCGGAGGGGAAAAGAGGAGGAGGTGGCCGGCCACCCTTTCCTAGTCCTAATAGGACTAGGGGAAGGGGGAGGCGCGCAGCCCATCTAGGGCAGCCTCTTTCACTTTTCCACTAAGGCCCAATAGGCCCATATGGCTCCCGGGGGGTTCCGGTAACCCTCCCGGTATTCCGGTAAAATCCCGATTTCACCCGGAACACTTCCGATGTCCAAACATAGGCTTCCAATATATCAATCTTTACGTCTCGACCATTTCGAGACTCCTTGTCATGTCCGTGATCACATCCGGGACTCCGAACAACCTTCGGTACATCAAAATGCATAAACTCATAATAACTGTCATCGTAACGTTAAGCGTGCGGACCCTACGGTTCGAGAACAATGTAGACATGATCGAGACACGTCTCCGGTCAGTAACCAATAGCGGGACCTGGATGCCCATATTGGCTCCTACATATTCTACGAAGATCTTTATCAGTCAGACCGCATAACAACATACGTTGTTCCCTTTGTCATCGGTATGTTACTTGCCCGAGATTCGATCGTCGGTATCCAATACCTAGTTCAATCTCGTTACCGGCAAGTCTCTTTACTCGTTCCGTAATACATCATCCCGCAACTAACTCATTAGTTGCAATGCTTGCAAGGCTTAAGTGATGTGCATTACCGAGAGGGCCTAGAGATACCTCTCCGACAATCGGAGTGACAAATCCTATTCTCGAAATACGCCAACCCAACATCTACCATTGGAAACACCTGTAGTACTCCTTTATAATCACCCTTTTACGTTGTGATGTTTGGTAGCACCCAAAGTGTTCCTCCGGCAAACGGGAGTTGCATAATCTCATAGTCATAGGAACATGTATAAGTCATGAAGAAAGCAATAGCAACATACTAAACGATCGGGTGCTAAGCTAATGGAATGGGTCATGTCAATCAGATCATTCAACTAATGATGTGACCTCGTTAATCAAATAACAACTCTTTTGTTCATGGTTAGGAAACATAACCATCTTTGATTAACGAGCTAGTCAAGTAGAGGCATACTAGTGACACTCTGTTTGTCTATGTATTCACACATGTATTATGTTTCCGGTTAATACAATTTTAGCATGAATAATAAACATTTATCATGATATAAGGAAATAAATAATAACTTTATTATTGCCTCTAGGGCATATTTCCTTCAGTCTCCCACTTGCACTAGAGTCAATAATCTAGATTACACAGTAATGATTCTAACACCCATGGAGCCTTGGTGCTGATCATGTTTTGCTCGTGGAAGAGGCTTAGTCAACGGGTCTGCAACATTCAGATCCGTATGTATCTTGCAAATCTCTATGTCTCCCACCTGGACTAGATCCCGGATGGAGTTGAAGCGTCTCTTGATGTGTTTGGTCCTTTTGTGAAATCTGGATTCCTTTGCCAAAGCAATTGCACCAGTATTGTCACAAAAGATTTTTATTGGACCCGATGCACTAGGTATGACACCTAGATCGGATATGAACTCCTTCATCCAGACTCCTTCGTTCACTGCTTCTGAAGCAGCTATGTACTCCGCTTCACATGTAGATCCCGCTACGACGCTTTGTTTAGAACTGCACCAACTGACAGCTCCACCATTTAAAGTAAACACGTATCCGGTTTGCGATTTAGAATCGTCCGGATCAGTGTCAAAGCTTGCATCAACGTAACCTCTTACGGTGAGCTCTTTGTCACCTCCATATACGAGAAACATATCCTTAGTCCTTTTCAGGTATTTCAGGATGTTCTTGACCGCCATCCAGTGATCCACTCCTGGATTACTTTGGTACCTCCCTGCTAAACTTATAGCAAGGCACACATCAGGTCTGGTACACAGCATTGCATACATGATAGAGCCTATGGCTGAAGCATAGGGAACATCTTTCATTTTCTCTCTATCTTCTGCAGTGGTCGGGCATTGAGTCTGACTCAACTTCACACCTTGTAGCACAGGCAAGAACCCTTTCTTTGCTTGATCCATCTTGAACTTCTTCAAAATCTTGTCAAGGTATGTGCTTTGTGAAAGTCCAATTAAGCGTCTTGATCTATCTCTATAGATCTTTATGCCTAATATGTAAGCAGCTTCCCTGAGGTCTTTCATCGAAAAACTTTTATTCAAGTATCCCTTTATGCTATCCAGAAATTCTATATCATTTCCAATCAGCAATATGTCATCCACATATAATATCAGAAATGCTACAGAGCTCCCACTCACTTTCTTGTAAATACAGGCTTCTCCAAAAGTCTGTATAAAGCCAAATGCTTTGATCACACTATCAAAGCGCTTATTCCAACTCCGAGAGGCTTTCACCAGTCCATAAATGGATCGCTGGAGCTTGCACACTTTGTTAGCTCCCTTTGGATTGACAAAACCTTCTGGTTGCATCATATACAACTCTTCTTCCAGAAATCCATTCAGGAATGCAGTTTTGACATCCATCTGCCAAATTTCATAATCATGAAATGCGGCAATTGCTAACATGATTCTGACAGACTTAAGCATCGCTACGGGTGAGAAGGTCTCATCGTAGTCAACCCCTTGAACTTGTCGAAAACCTTTTGCGACAAGTCGAGCTTTATAGACAGTAATATTACCGTCATCGTCAGTCTTTTTCTTGAAGATCCATTTATTCTCAATTGCTTGCCGATCATCAGGCAAGTCAACCAAAGTCCATACTTTGTTCTCATACATGGATCCCATCTCAGATTTCATGGCTTCAAGCCACTTTGCAGAATCTGGGCTCACCATCGCTTCTTCATAGTTTGTAGGTTCATCATGATCTAGTAGCATGACTTCCAGAATTGGATTACCGTACCACTCTGGTGCGGATCTCACTCTGGTTGATCTACGTGGTTCAGTAGTATCTTGTCCTGAAGTTTCATGATCATCATCATTAGCTTCCTCACTAATTGGTATAGGTGCAGAAACAATTTTCTGTGATGTACTATTTTCCAATAAGGGAGCAGGTACAGTTACCTCGTCAAGTTCTACTTTCCTCCCACTCACTTCTTTCGAGAGAAACTCCTTCTCTAGAAATGATCCATTCTTAGCAACAAATGTCTTGCCTTCGGATCTGTGATAGAAGGTGTACCCAACAGTCTCCTTTGGGTATCCTATGAAGACACATTTCTCTGCTTTGGGTTCGAGCTTATCAGGTTGAAGCTTTTTCACATAAGCCTCGCAGCCCCAAACTTTAAGAAACGGCAACTTTGGTTTCTTGCCAAACCATAGTTCATAAGGCGTCGTCTCAACGGATTTTGATGGTGCCCTATTTAACGTGAATGCGGCCGTCTCTAAAGCGTAACCCCAAAACGATGGCGGTAAATCAGTAAGAGACATCATAGATCGCACCATATCTAGTAAAGTACGATTACGACGTTCGGACACACCATTACGCTGTGGTGTTCCGGGTGGCGTGAGTTGCGAAACTATTCCACAATTTTTCAAATGTACACCAAACTTGTAACTCAAATATTCTCCTCCACGATCAGATCGTAGAAACTTTATTTTCTTGTTACGATGATTTTCAACTTCACTCTGAAATTCTTTGAACTTTTCAAATGTTTCAGACTTGTGTTTCATTAAGTAGATATACCCATATCTGCTTAAATCATCTGTGAAGGTGAGAAAATAACGATATCCACCACGAGCCTCAATATTCATCGGACCACATACATCGGTATGTATGATTTCCAATAAATCTGTTGCTCTCTCCATAGTACCGGAGAACGGTGTTTTAGTCATCTTGCCTATGAGGCACGGTTCGCAAGTACCAAGTGATTCATAATCAAGTGGTTCCAAAAGCCCATCAGTATGGAGTTTCTTCATGCGCTTTACACCGATATGACCTAAAAGGCAGTGCCACAAATAAGTTGCACTATTATTATCAACTCTGCATCTTTTGGTTTCAACATTATGAATATGTGTATCACTACTATCGAGATTCATCAAAAATAGACCACTCTTCAAAGGTGCATGACCATAAAACATATTACTCATATAAATAGAACAACCATTATTCTCTGATTTAAATGAATAACCGTCTCGCATTAAACAAGATCCAGATATAATGTTCATGCTCAACGCTGGCACCAAATAACAATTATTTAGGTCTAATATTAATCCCGAAGGTAGATGTAGAGGTAGCGTGCCGACCGCGATCGCATCGACTTTGGAACCGTTTCCCATGCGCATCGTCACCTCGTCCTTTGCTAGTGTCTGCTTATCCCGTAGTCCCTGTTTCGAGTTGCAAATATTAGCAACAGAACCAGTATCAAATACTCAGGTGCTACTGCGAGCTCTAGTAAGGTACACATCAATAACATGTATATCACATATACCTTTGTTCACCTTGCCATCCTTTTTATCCGCCAAATACTTGGGGCAGTTCCGCTTCCAGTGACCAGTCTGCTTGCAGTAGAAGCACTCAGTTTCAGGCTTAGGTCCAGACTTGGGTTTCTTCTCCTGAGCAGCAACTTGCTTGCTGTTCTTCTTGAAGTTCCCCTTCTTCTTCCCTTTGCCCTTTTTCTTGAAACTAGTGGTCTTGTTGACCATCAACACTTGATGCTCCTTCTTGATTTCTACCTCCGCAGCTTTCAGCATTGCGAAGAGCTCGGGAATAGTCTTGTTCATCCCTTGCATATTTTAGTTCATCACGAAGCTCTTGTAGCTTGGTGGCAGTGATTGGAGAATTCTGTCAATGACGCAATCATCTGGAAGATTAACTCCCATCTGAATCAAGTGATTATTATACCCAGACATTTTGAGTATATGCTCACTGACAGAACTGTTCTCCTCCATCTTGCAGCTGTAGAACTTATTGGAGACTTCATATCTCTCAATTCGGGCATTTGCTTGAAATATTAACTTCAACTCCTGGAACATCTCATATGCTCCATGACGTTCAAAATGTCATTGAAGTCCCGATTCTAAGCCGTAAAGCATGGCACACTGAACTATCGAGTAGTCATCAACTTTGCTCTGCCAGACGTTCATAACATCTGGTGTTGCTCCAGCAGCAGGCCTGGCACCCAGCGGTGCTTCCAGGACGTAATTCTTCTGTGCAGCAATGAGGATAATCCTCAAGTTACGGACCCAGTCCGTGTAATTGCTACCATCATCTTTCAACTTTGCTTTCTCAAGGAACGCATTAAAATTCAACGGAACAACAGCACGAGCCATCTATCTACAATCAACATAAACAAGCAAGATACTATCAGGTACTAAGTTCATGATAAGTTTAAGTTTAGTTAATCAAATTACTTAAGAACTCCCACTTAGATAGACATCCTTCTAATCCTCTAAGTGATCACGTGATCCAAATCAACTAAACCATAACCGATCATCACGTGAGATGGAGTAGTTTTCAATGGTGAACATCGTTATGTTGATCATATCTACTATATGATTCACGCTCGACCTTTCGGTCTCTGTGTTCCGAGGCCATATCTGCATATGCTAGGCTCGTCAAGTTTAACCTGAGTATTCTGCGTGTGCAAAACTGGCTTGCACCCGTTGTAGATGGATGTAGAGCTTATCACACCCGATCATCACGTGGTGTCTGGGCACGACGAACTTTGGCAACGGTGCATACTCAGGGAGAACACTTCTTGATAATTTAGTGAGAGATCATCTTATAATGCTACCGTCAATCAAAGCAAGATAAGATGCATAAAAGGATAAACATCACATACAATCAATATAAGTGATAAGATATGGCCATCATCATCTTGTGCTTGTGATCTCCATCTCCGAAGCACCGTCATGATCACCATCGTCACCGGCGCGACACCTTGATCTCCATCGTAGCATCGTTGTCGTCTCGCCAATCTTATGCTTCCACGACTATCACTACCGCTTAGCAATAAAGTAAAGCATTACATCGCGATTGCATTGCATACAATAAAGCGACAACCATATGGCTCCTGCCAGTTGCCGATAACTTGGTTACAAAACATGATCATCTCATACAATAAAATCAGCATCATGCCTTGACCATATCACATCACAACATGCCCCGCAAAAACAAGTTAGACGTCCTCTACTTTTTTGTTGCAAGTTTTACGTGGCTGCTACGGGCTTAAGCAAGAACTCATCTCACCTACGCATCAAAACCACAACGATAGTTTGTCAAATAGACTCCGTTTTAACCTTCACAAGGACCGGGCGTAGCCACACTCGGTTCAACTAAAGTTGGAGAGACAGTCGCCCGCAAGCCATCTATGTGCAAAGCACGTCGAGGGAACCGGTCTCGCGTAAGCGTACGCGTAAGGTTGGTCCGGGTCGTCTCGTCCAACAATACCGCCGAACCAAAGTATGACATGCTGGTAGGCAGTATGACTTGTATCACCCACAACTCACTTGTGTTCTACTCGTGCAAATAACATCAAACCATAAAACCTAGGCTCGGATGCCACTGTTGGGGAACGTAGTAATTTCAAAATTTTCCTACGCACACGCAAGATCATGGTGATGCATAGCAACGAGGGGGAGAGTCTGATCTACGTACCCTTGTAGATCACAATGGAAGCGTTGACACAACGTAGAGGAAGTAGTCGTACGTCTTCTTCCCGATCCGACCGATCCAAGCACCGTTACTCCGGCACCTCCGAGTTCTTGGCACACGTTCAGCTCGATGACGATCCTCGGGCTCCGATCCAGCAAAGCGTCGAGGAAGAGTTCTGTCAGCACGACGGCGTGGTGACGATCTTGATGCACTACCGACACAGGGCTTCGCCTAAGCACTACAACGGTATGATCGAGGTGGAATTTGGTGGCAGGGGGCACCGCACACGGCTAAGGAACGATCTCAAGGATCAACTTGTGTGTCTAGAGGTGCCCCCTGCCCCTGTATATAAAGGATCCAAGGGGGAGGGGCTGGCCGGCCAAGGAGGAGGCGCAGGAGAGTCCTACTCCCACTGGGAGTAGGATTCCCCTTCCAATCCTAGTCCAACTAGGATTCCTCGGAGGGGAAAAGAGGAGGAGGTGGCCGGACACCCTTTCCTAGTCCTAATAGGACTAGGGGAAGGGGGAGGCGCGCAGCCCATCTAGGGCAGCCTCTTTCACTTTTCCACTAAGGCCCAATAGGCCCATATGGCTCTCGGGGGGTTCCGGTAACCCTCCCGGTATTCCGGTAAAATCCCGATTTCACCCGAAACACTTCCGATGTCCAAACATAGGCTTCCAATATATCAATCTTTACGTCTCGACCATTTCGAGACTCCTCGTCATGTCCGTGATCACATCCGGGACTCCGAACAACCTTTGGTACATCAAAATGCATAAACTCATAATAACTGTCATCGTAACGTTAAGCGTGCGGACCCTACGGTTCGAGAACAATGTAGACATGACCAAGACACGTCTCCGGTCAATAACCAATAGCGGGACCTGGATGCCCATATTGGCTCCTACATATTCTACGAAGATCTTTATCGGTCAGACCGCATAACAACATACATTGTTCCCTTTGTCATCGGTATGTTACTTGCCCGAGATTCGATCGTCGGTATCCAAGACCTAGTTCAATCTCATTACCGGCAAGTCTCTTTACTTGTTCAGTAATACATCATCCCGCAACTAACTCATTAGTTGCAATGCTTGCAAGGCTTAAGTGATGTGCATTACCGAGAGGGCCCAGAGATACCTCTCCGACAATCGGAGTGACAAATCCTATTCTCGAAATACGCCAACCCAACATCTACCATTGGAAACACCTGTAGTACTCCTTTATAATCACCCTTTTACGTTGTGACATTTGGTAGCACCCAAAGTGTTCCTCCGGCAAACGGGAGTTGCATAATCTCATAGTCATAGGAACATGTATAAGTCATGAAGAAAGCAATAGCAACATACTAAACGATCGGGTGCTAAGCTAATGGAATGGGTCATGTCAATCAGATCATTCAACTAATGATGTGACCTCGTTAATCAAATAACAACTCTTTTGTTCATGGTTAGGAAACATAACCATCTTTGATTAACGAGCTAGTCAAGTAGAGGCATACTAGTGACACTCTGTTTGTCTATGTATTCACACATGTATTATGTTTCCGGTTAATACAATTCTAGCATGAATAATAAACATTTATCATGATATAAGGAAATAAATAATAACTTTATTATTGCCTCTAGGGCATATTTCTTTCACTCACAACCCAGTTCAGCACTCGAAGACAAAGCACATTCAGATTCATCATCATTTTCTTTGTGATCATGTGTTGAAGGGCGACATTTCTATTGAGCATGTGAAGACTGAAGAACAACTAGCCGATATCTTCACAAAGCCCTTGGATGAGAAGAGATTTAGCAAGTTGCGGTGTGAGCTAAATATCTTAGAATCTTCGAATGTTCTGTGAAAAGGACACTCATCCTAACACTTATGCAAAATTGATGACTTAGATGTGCAACATATGAAGAAACGTTTTACTTCAATCAATGAAGAATAACACTCTTAGTGTGAAGAAATTAACGAAGAATTTGATTCTCAGAACCCTACGATAATTGTACGCGGTATCTAAAATCATCATTCTTATACGGTGGGTCACGCCACCACCAAAAGTTGAAATTCCTCAAATTATTCATATTCTTCAACTTTGCATAGTCTTCACTGGTTCCGTCGTTTTTCTTCATTGGCTATATATATACATATATATATATATATATATGAGTTTATGTCCTCTACAGCATTCACTTATTGCTATTTCTTCAAGTTGGTTTTCTGCTAAGTGAATGTGATCGGACCCTTCCCCTCTATGCTATACTCAACCCAATTTGTTCACAAATTCTTCATGTGCGTTCTATTTGAAACTTGTTCAAAATCTTCACTGTGTCCTTGTCAGCTGAAGAAATTACGAACAGAACTTTAAAACCTATCTTATCGAAATTTTCGGTCTTGCTGCTCAAACTGTTCCGCATCCCTCGATACACTTATCTGCTCACCCACGATCTAACACGATCTCCACCTCTCACTACGTCGGTGACACATGTCATGCGAATGAGAAGGGTCAGGGGCACGTTCGTCCAATTTCTTCGGGCGAGCAGTTTTCACCGTGGCTATAAATACCCCTCCTTCCCTTCCTCATTTCTTTTACTCCGCTCGACCTCTCTCTCCAGCTCGAGCTTCTCAAACCCTAGCGCCGCCGCTACTTCATCGCCGTCGGTGAGGAAGAGCTTCACTGCCTCGACCTCGTCACCGACGTACTCGCGCCGACCGCGGACATCTTCACTCCGCCGCCGCCGTAGCTGTCTTCCTCCGCCAAGTTAGGGCGTGGAAGATCTGCACAAACGAACTTCACATCTCCTCACTCCAGTTCGTCGTGTTCTTCATCCAGGGTAATTAAAAGTTACTTTTACTGCCCTCGTTGATTCGGATGATTATCTACAAAATCTTCAAAAGTGTTTTTCTTCATATCTTCACACACTGAACACCCCACAAAGTCATCTGTTCTTGATTCGTTTCTCTAAGCATCATTTTTCTTCAAGATTCCTCAATTGTGTGGATCTTCGATCTATACAACTCTGGAACCTAAGACAAAGAACGCTTAGTGAAAATCTTCAAGACTCATCTGGTCAAATTCCTCAAACCTGTTCATTTTGAAAAACCTTCCGAGAATGCATATGACCTCTCCAAATTCCTCGCAACTATACTCTGTTCACAGGTACACATGTCAGCTGCTGAATCACTAGGTTCTCATGAACTTAACTCATTTGCAGCGTTCCTCGAAGAAAAGTTGCATACTTCTTCAGAGAATTCGATTGTTCAAATTCCTCAACTGAAGAAAATGGCTGATGGTAAAAGGCCACAGAAGGGAGGAAAGAGGCCTGAGGTAAATACAGCGTTTGAGATCCCTGATGACATATATGCTGGGTACTACACACCTACTGAGGAAACCAAGAATGAGCGCAAAGTACGCATTCAGAAGATAGAGAGGAGATGAGCAAGAGAATGGAGGGAGTACAGATATGTCACTCCTAAGTATATGAAGAAATTCGCACTCAATCCTCCATGCCCAAGAGCTCCATTGGCACCTGGCCAATCGCTGATCCCACCAGCCTCAAGCGCGGTGAGGACTATCCTAATGAATGGGCCAAGCGCCAAGCCAAGCTGGCTAAGCAAGCCAAAGAAGCAGTGAGGAAATTCAACGAAGACTCTGCTGCTGCTGCCTCTGCCGAGGCCCTTGCTATCAAGCCAAAGAAGGCTATGTTAAAGAAGCCTGCGCGCAAGCCAAGTGCTTCACCAACAATGCCCTCAAGGCCAAGTTCCTCAGCAATGCCCTCACGGCCAGAATCATCAAAGCCCTCACGGCCAATTCCTCATGCTGCTCATGTTCCTCCAAAGTCCTCAGCTCCTCCGCCAAAGCCTTCAGCTGTTCCGACCAAATCCTCAGCACCTGTGCATCTCGCTTCGTGCCAAAGGACTGCTGACATCTCCATTGCCTCAGGTGTCTCAGCTAGTTCCTCAGCTGCACCAAGTTCCTCAGCTGGCCCCTCATTACTGAAGACAAAGGCCACTGCTGGACGAGGTCCACGCCAAAGTACTCAAAAGAAGCAAGTCGCTTTCCAAGTGCCGTCTGATGAAGACGAAGCTGATGATGATGAACTTGCAGAAATCATCAGAGACAGGCAAGTCAGGGCCGCTAGAGCCAAAGGATCAGAGGTGCCACTGCTTTTGGATCCCCAACTCATCCTCGACTACATTGATGATTGGCACAAGGACCCCAACACTCCCTTGCCTGACTTCAAGCTGACTCCTGGCCAAAGTCACATGCTGACCCACTTCATTCAAGAAGAAAAGTGGAAATTTGAGAAGGCCAAGCAGATAAAGAAAGCGCAGTACAAGAAAGAGCGCTATCTGAAGAAAAACGTTGTCTCTATGACAACTGAAGAACTTGTCACTACTCAGACTGAGATTAAGAAACTCAGTGATGACTTTGAACCATATCGCGCTGATTGACTTGGAGCCAAGGTTCGTTTTGTGAAACTTGCGGATAACTTCACTTCCAATGTTGCAGCCACAAGGCAACATGAAATTCCTCAGGCTGAAGCATCTGCTCAGCCTACTGAAGAAAATGCCAGCACCGCTGATGACAATCAGGCTGCTGAAGATAATGTGAGTTCCAGGGCTGATGACTGCATTCCAGCTGCTGAAGAAATTGCCAGGTCACCCACTAGTGGTGTGCCTGAAGAAACTGAAGAACTCAGGGCAACTGCATCAGTTGTGCCTAAAGAAAATCAACCAGATTCCTCAGCTGCTCCTACACCAACTTCACCTCCAATCCTTCCATCGGCATCAAAGGTGAAGAAGACCAAGGCTGCAGAGCGTGCTGCAGTGAAGAAAAGGAAAGCATCAGCTGCTTCAGATTCTTCAGCTCCGAAGAAAATGAAGCCTATGACAAGTTCATTTGCACATCCAATTGATGCTATTCCCATCTCAACCAGGCCATCAAAGGACCTTGTTCCTTTTGATGAAGAATATGTGATCCCCGGCGGATCTGATGAAGAAACTCATTCTGCTGCTTCGTCCGAACCGTTGGATGAAGAAATTGAAGTGGATGCTATCCCTTCAACACCTATCATCTCCTCGCCTATGCCTCAGTTCACAGCTGAAGAGGCTGGCGTTGAAGAAATGGAAGATGATGATGTGGACATTGGCTCCTCCACACCCGTAATCAGTGATGAATTCTGGGAAAGTCAGCATCCAAACTCTCCAATGTTCACTCCTCTACAGCAAATTCCTTAGTCCCCCACACAAACTGTTCACATGGGCTCTGAAGAAACTCATCCCACTGCATCTGTCCATGAGGAAATTCCAGCCACTAGCGCTGAAGAAACTGCTGCTGCTGAACAACCAACGACGCATACTGCCACTGAGGAGGAACCAGAAAATCCTCAGCCTGAAGAACCTGCGATTGAGATTCCTGAGGTCGTGATGCAACTCACTGACACTCCTCTGTCGAAGCCAAAGGATCCATTCTCATGCAAGCAAAAGTTCAAGGATGATGATTTCTTTGGCGAGCACGTATTCTTCAAAGATTACAACCCATATGACTCTGCTCGCACTAGGAAGAGGCGTTTCTGGACTGCTAGTCAAGCCAATTTCTATTCCTCAGTGCTGTTCAACAAGGAGAAGATTTTCCACCATGAGCATATTCCTCACGTGGATATGGAATCTCTGCCGTGCTTCGCACCAGTCCTCAGTGTTCTTCACGACGCTGGGCTGCTCAACTTTTGCTCTGACATCTGCGATTGGAATGAAGAACTGATTCTTCAATTCTATGCCACGCTGCACATCACCGGAGATGCTGAAGATGTGAATTCATGGGTGCTGGACTGGATGTCTGAAAACACTCAATACACCGCACCAGCCCCTGAATTGCTTCGTGCTCTACCACTCAGTCCTCCCCTTGAAGAAGCCCGCTGCATCTACAGTGAACCTGAGCTCACACATCATTACATGCAGGTGCTGATGAAACCTTTGAAGCCAGGTCAAGCACCAAGAACCAAATTCCTCGTGAAGGAATTGCTGTACGTGCCCAGAACTGTCTATCGTATTCTTACGAGGACAATCAGTCCTATCAAAGGCCACGACTCATCTGATGACGAAATTGTTGGCATCATGAAGAATCTGGTATTCAACATCGTTCATGGCATTCCTGTCAATTATCATGATTTCTTCATGAGGACTATGGCCAATGTTGCACCGTCTCCGTTTGAGTTGAAGCCTTATGCACCTTGGATCATGAGATTCCTCAGGACAAGGTCTTCACTCAACTACAAAGCTGATTTCCAGAATCATCTCAGCTACTTGCCCCCAATTGAAGTCCTCAAGCAGACATATTCCTCAGTTGATGGAAAGGGAAAGGCACTAGCTGTAATAGATGAAGGCATTCGTCCATTGGATGGTCAGTTTTGCAAAGCTGCATCTTATTCCACCAATGATGACTCTGCCACACATGACTCTGCCAATGCACCTAAGTCCACTCCTCAAGCCACTGCTCCGCGCGTGATGATTGACCGTGAACTTCTGCTTAGTCTTCACTAGAAGGTGGATCGAAATCACAAATGGGTTAAGCGTCAGTTTGGTTCACTTCTTCACAACATGACTACCACACACAATGCAGTGAAGAAAAACCACTACTACCTCCATCAAGTCTTCGGTCGCACTTGGGCAATCCTGTCACATCTATATGGTGAAGAAGATCTGAAGAACATGGGTCTCAAAGAAGATTTTGACTGGTCTGCACCTCCACCGAAGAAATTCAAGAAGGTCAAGGTTCCTTCTCTGGTGGCCAGATCATATTCTTCATCGCGCGATAGTGATGAACATGAATATTTGGATGACACTTCGGCAGGCCCTACATCAACAAACGACCCCAACAACGCTGGCGCTCCTTCATCAACATGATTATCTTCAGGGGTGTTAGTCCTCATTTTTGATCCTTTTGGTCATTCGATGACAAAGGGGGAGAAATATGAGTTGGTCTTCAAGCGGGTCTACTATATGGGCGTTTTTTTATCTGCTAAGTTACAACCCTCGTTCTTCTGAAACTTTATTGGATCGAGTTGTAATCTTAAACCCGATGGTGCTCTGATACTCTTGATGCACTGTGCTCTGATACTCTTGATGCACTATTCTGCATGCTTATTCCTCGTTAAATATTATTGCATGCATGCTGAATTTCATCAGGCACCATATTTCATCATGCATTTCAAATTCTTCATATTATATGTTAAATGCATGTATGAATTACAAGATATAGGGGGAGATCTCCATGATTCAACTCTTCAAGTGTGCATTGCTTCAAAAGCATATTCCTCACTATGCACATCTTCAGGGGAAGTTCTTCTATATCTTGCAATCAAATTCCTCAATATCAGTATTTACACTTCATATGTTTATCCCCGTTGAAAACTTAACCTATATTGTCATCGATCACCAAAAAGGGGGAGATTGTAAGTGCATCTAGTGCCCCTTAGTGATTTTGGTGTATTGAAGACTTATAGGTTAAGGGACCAATGAGTGTGTGAGTGTACACAGGTCTATAAGTCTATGAGGAGTTTGATATTTACAGGAAAAGTCGACCCCTAAAAATGAATACCTTCGACTGAAGATTTTGGTATTTCTGAAGACTTTCATGAAGACTTTGAAAGTGAAGAAATTGGTGTGTCCGTGAAGACTTGATATTCATGCGAGAAATATGAAGCTTGAAGACTTTCGTGTTCATAGTTTTGTTTTTCTCTTTCTTGAGTCATAGGAAACACCGTACTGTTAAAGGGGGTCGAGGAAATACTAAGGAAAAATTTCCATGTGATGCTCAACTCAAAATCCTACACCTACCAATCCCTTCGAGTGAAGCCATTGGAAATCTCATACAGTTCAGTCAATTTCTTCAGTGACAGAGACGAAGTTCTTCTGGTCTCTGAGGAATTTGTCCTGACTGAGGAGTTAGGAATTCGCTAGTGCGGATTGCCTACACAGTGAGGAACATGATAGCCCTGAGGATTTTACTACTCAAAATTCCGACCGTTGCTGTGCTATGCGCCAGCTGTCCCAAAATATCTATCCACCTAACGGTCATATCATTGAAGGGCATTTATGTCTTATCATGTCGGGTTGCTCCCTAGGCTATAAATAGCCGCCCCCTACAACCACTAGCTGGTTGGCTGCTCCAAGAGAAACTGACACTTGTCATTTGAGAGCAACCCATCCTTCGAGGACTTTGAGCAAAAATCATCAAGTGAGGAAAAACCAAAAACCCAAAGCCCAAACACCTACAAACCCCAAGTTATTGAGCATCACTGAAGAGATTGATCCTGAGTGGATCCGACGCTTATTACCTTTGAAGACTGTGCTTCTTCCAGACGCTTAGGCGTCATGGTCTAGAGCATCCAAGAGGAATTGTGGATCGCCGAGTGACCAAGTTTGTGAAGGTTTGGAAGTCGCCTGAAGACTTACCATGAGTGATTGGAAGAGGTCTGTGTGACCTTAGTTCAAGGAGAATACGGTGAGGACTGGGTGTCTTGGACTAAGTGTCCTTGACTGGGTGTCCGGGACTGTGTGTCCTCGATTTTAAATACTTAGCCGCTCCAACCAGACGTATAACTGAGATAGCAGTTGGAACTGGTCTACCAAATCATTGTCTTCACCGAGCTTACTGGTTCTATTTCCTCAACTCTTTCATTTCCTCATAACTGTGATGTATGTTTGTTCATATCTGTGTTTGAAGACTTTGACTGAAGACTTTCTCAATTTCCTCAGTTCAATTTCTTCAGTCTGTTTGTCTTCATCCTGTGTTATCCTGTGATTACGCTTCCTGTACTCTGTGCCTGTCTTCATTTCATCATGATGACTATGCTTGTATTCTGTTGTGTTTACTTTTGAGTACTTATTCCGCTGCTAGTAGTTCTTCGCTAAGGAATTTCCTCACCAGCAAATTCCTCAGTGAAGAATTTCATAAAAATCGCCTATTCACCCCCCTCTAGTCGATATAACGCACTTTCAGCAACGCCCAGCTAACCTCCACACCATAGCGCATTATCCTCCTACCTGGAACCACATCCGCCATGACCGCAAGCACGAATGCTCTGCGGGAGAGCTTGTCTTCGGGGATGGAGCTCGAGGTCGCCGCCGTCGCTCAAGTCACCGCACAATCGATGGCCACGCTGGCGGCCGATGACGGGAGCACCGTCAGCCATGCGTCCTACTTGCCGCCATCCAACGTCCGGCACCGCCGAGGTCGGGGACTCCTCCGAGGATGAGTAGGGCATGGGAGGCGGCAGGGCATGGTGTGCCAACTGGCCGGTCCGTCTCCCGTGTTCTACTTTTCCTTGCCGGAGACCGCACCTTCACTTCACGGGTCTTGAACCCCGCCCCCGTACATGGAGATCACAGATGGAGGACGTCGGTCGCTGCCGTAGAATAGGTTTAGGGTCGGGTTTCTTTTTTTTTGTCCTATAAAAGTTCGAAATGTAATGAAAATCTGCCGTGTTTGCATTAATCTCGGCCGGTGTATATGAACTTTCACAATAATATACATATTGTAGGAGTACTAGCAAGATGCCCGTGCGTTGAACGGAAGATCAAGATCTAGTGGGAGAAACGGATGGACGAGGGAAAGCTTATCTGCAAATGTGGAGAGGAGTGCGGGTAAATTGTCATAGTTTCCTTCCTATCCGTTAGATATAGATCAGACGGCCTATATTGCAGGATCGGACACATCTTTCTACATCTGCGGGAACCTACGAAAGGGTTAACGTAAATTGCCTCTCTCTCTCTCTCCTCCCCTGATTTTCATGGTGGTGGGCCCCTCCCTCCCCCTATCTACAATCAACAGCTCACACGTTTCACATTACGTTAATTACATAACTGGGATTAAGTAGGTGTAGCATTACTCGTCCTAAAAAACCCAACTAAGCCAACCTCCCAGCATATCGCGCGGGAAAAGACCCGGCCGCGCCGTTTTAGTCGGGATTACCGGATTACTAGTAGTATCGATGGATCGCGCTTCGGCTTGCCTCTTCACTGACACATGGGACTGCACTTGGAGAAACCGACCATGCGCCAAACTCCCCCCACCCACCGCGTGAAAATCCTCCCCCCACACCCAAAAATTCCCCCCAAATCCGATTCAACTGCCCTTCGGCCAACTAGCCAATAATATTCACCAAACCCCCTCCTCCCTGTCCCCCTCCACTCCATTCGCTCCGCCAAAGCCGCCCTCCCCGCCGCGCCGTTACGTCGGCGCCGTGGTTCGGTGATCCTCTCGCTCCCACAGTACGCTCTCGTAGACTGCCGTCCTCTAGCCACGCCGCCACCTCTGGCTACGTTCTTGTGGAGGCGCACGGCGGTCAGCGCCGCCACCGCTGGCGACATTCGTGTGGAGACACATGGCGGTCAGCTTCTCCCACGGTACGCGCATTCTAGACTGAGGCCCCGTTCATGTCGGTGTAGCGCTGAATGTTAGCTGATAGACGCTGTTAATCTCACTGTTTGCCGAAGTAGTTTACTGTCAATATGCTCTGCTTAAGAAGCTTCCTTGCCCTGTTCTGCACTCAATCTACTTAGCTGAGATGGCATGCCAAGGCCGATTAGTTGCTAAAATATCCTGCCATATATTTATTGTGACGTAGATTGCCATGGTCTAGTAGCCAATCTATTAGGTGAAATAGCTCTACACCGTTTTATACTCGATCTTTGTTGCTGCGATGGCCTTCGATAGTTCGATGGCTGTGTGCTCGGCCTCATTGACTGCTGAAACAGCCTGCCATAATTTGGCACTCAAATCTGTTTGCTGAATTAGCTTTACATATATTTCGTTACTTAGATCTGCTTGTCCAAATATCTTGCCATAGCTTTAGACATCGACCTAGGTATTTTTTTCTGGACTTCATGAAAAAGCATATATGTTTTTCCTGTAATATCTAGTAGAGAACTAATTTGTATGTCTAACAGATGGACAGGACTTGGATAACTTCTGCTCGAAGATTCTCCGCTGCATATGTTGAGGGGGTTGAAAACTTCATGAACTTTATCAGAGCTGAGTACGGTGGTCCGAAATCAGATGTGCTCTGCCCGTGTAGCAATTGTATGAATTCAGTTACAAGACCCCAGTCAACTGTGCAAAATCATCTACACTTGTATGGGATGTCGGTCACATATACTAGGTGGGTTCATCATGGTGAAGCTGTGAACGTCAATGTTATTGACTACGTGGAAGCAGCAGATCACCATCTTGATCTGCCTGATGCTCAGGTGGAAGAGGAGGAGGAGGTGGTGGTGGCAGAGCCAGTGAGTTTGACCAACATTGAAACAATGCTACGAAATGCTCGTGCATTCCGTGAACTTTCACCTGCAGAAGAAAAACGGTGGGCCCGCATGTTGGAACAATGCAACCTTGCTGTCACCCCAGGAAATAAGCTGTCAGTATTCTCAGCTATGGTCACCTTTCTTCAGGTGAAGACATCTGAGCGGATGACCAACAAATCATTCAATGAGATGTTGGCTGCTTTCCGCGAATATTTCCTAGATGTGTCTGAGCTGCCACATGATGTCTACTACGCAACCTTCTCCTTGTAGACGTTGTTGGGCCTCCAAGTGCAGAGGTTTGTAGGACAGTAGCAAATTTCCCTCAAGTGGATGACCTAAGGTTTATCAATCCGTGGGAGGCGTAGGTTGAAGATGGTCTCTCTCAAGCAACCCTGCAACCAAATAACATAGAGTCTCTTGTGTCCCCAACACACCCAATACAATGGTAAATTGTATAGGTGCACTAGTTCGGCGAAGAGATGGTGATACAAGTGCAATATGGATGGTAGATATAGGTTTTTGTAAACTAAAAATATAAAAACAGCAAGGTAACAAGCGGTAAAAGTGAGCGTAAACGGTATTGCAATGATAGGAAACAAGGCCTAGGGTTCATACTTTCACCAGTGCAAATTCTCTCAACAATGATAACATACTTGGATCACATAACTATCCCTCAAAATGCAACAAAGAGTCACTCCAAAGTCACTAATAGCGGAGAACAAACGAAAAGATTATGGTAGGGTACGAAACCACCTCAAAGTTATTCTTTCCAATCAATCCGTTGGGCTATTCCTATAAGTGTCACAAACAGCCCTAGAGTTTGTACTAGAATAACACCCTAAGATACAAATCAACCAAAACCCTAATGTCACCTACATACTCCAATGTCACCTCAAGTATCCGTGGGCATGATTATACGATATGCATCACACAATCTCAATTCATCTATTCAAACCAACACATAGAACCTCAAAGAGTGCCCAAAGTTTCTACCGGAGAATCACGACGAAAACGTGTGCCAACCCCTATGCATAGGTTCATGGGCGGAACCCGCAAGTTGATCACCAAAACATACATCAAGTGGCACGTGATATCCCATTGTCACCACAGATACGTACGGCAAGACATACATCAAGTGTTCTCAAATCTTTAAAGACTCAATCCAATAAGATTACTTCAAAGGGAAAACTCAATCCATTACAAGAGAGAAGAGGGGGAGAAGAAACATAAGATCCAACTATAATAGCAAAGCTCGCGATACATCAAGATCGTGCCAAATCAAGAACACGAGAGAGAGAGATCAAACACATAGCTACTGGTACATACCCTCAGCCCCGAGGGTGAACTACTCCCACCTCGTCATGGAGAGCGCCGGGATGATGAAGATTGCCACCGGTGAGGGTTCCCCCCTCCGGCAGGGTGTCGGAACAGGGTCCCGATTGACTTTTGGTGGCTACAGAGGCTTGCGGCGGCGGAACTCCCGATCTAATCTCCGTTCTGGAAGTTTTATGATACGTAGGTATATATGGGTGAAAGGAGTATGTTAGTGGACCGAAGGAGGGGCCACGAGGCAGGGGGGCGCCCCAGGGGGGTGGGGGCGCCCCGTACCCTCGTGAGCACCTCCTTCATCTTCTGACGCAGGGTCCAAGTCTATCCGGTAGGTTTCCTTCCAAAAATAACTTCTCTAGTTGATTTCGTTCTGTTTCGACTCCGTTTCGACTCCGTTTGATATTCCTTTTCCTCAAAACACTGAAATAGGCATAAAACAACAAATCTGGGCTGGGCCTCCCGTTAATAGGTTAGTCCCAAAAATAATATAAAAGTGGATAATAAAGCCCAATATTGCCCTAAACAGTAGATAACATAGCATGGAGCAATCAAAATTTATAGATACGTTGGAGACGTATCACCACACACCTACAGTAAAATGAAGAAATTTCTTCGTGCAGTTGGAATTGGATATGATATGATCCATGTTTGTAAGAATAATTGTGTTATGTTCCGGAAGGATTATGCCAACTTAAGTGAATGCCCGAAATGCAAATCATCAAGATGGAAAGATGGCGATGCTGTGAAGAGGATTCCTCATAATGTTCTGAGACATTTTCTAATTACACCAAGATTGCAGAGGTTGTTTCATGATGCTGAAACAAGAGAGGATGTACTGTGGCATTCTAGGAACCAGGAGTACAGAGATCAGAATGTAATGAGCCATCCATCTCATGGTAGTGAGTGGAAAAGCTTCAATGATAAACACAAAGAGTTTGCTGCTGACCCGAGAAACATTAGACTTGGCTTAGCTTCAGATGGATTTAACCCATTTGGCCACCAGAGCGCCACATATAGCATGTGGCCAGTGCTTGTTATCCCTTACAACATGCCTCCAAATGTCTGCACCAAAGAATCAAACTACATGATGGCCTTGCTCATCCTAGGTCCAAAAAGTCCTGGAAAGGATTTTGATTTGTTCATGGAGCCTCTTGTGGAGGAACTTCAACAGCTATGGAAGGGTGTTCTCACTCAAGACCTATATAGCAGCCCACTAGCTGATTTCTTTCTGCGTGCTATTATAATTTGGTGCATCCATGATTATCCGGCTTTGGGCACTATGTCAGGGCGAATGACACATGGTTACAATGCATGTTTTCACTGTGACAGGAATCCGCTGTCATACGCAATACTTAGCAAGATCTGTTACATTGGACACCGCTGTTTCCTTGCCAAGGACAAGCCGCTTCCTAGAAAATACCAAAGACATGTGTTCAATGCAAAGCATGAAAACCGTGATGCGCCAAAGAGGCTCACCGCCGATGAGTTGCAAGTGGGATTAGAGAAGGTCAGGCATATTACACCAGGAAACCATCCTGATAATGGTAGAGGGAAAAGGAAGCATGGCAGGGCAGAAGAGAGATTATTGTTTAACCGCAGGTCCACTTTGTGGGACTTGGAGTATTGGAAAGATTTGGATCTGCGGCATAATCTTGATGTGATGCACATCGAGAAAAATATATGTGACAGCATTATTGGCACACTTCTTAATATTGAAGGCAAGATGAAAGATACCTTAAAATCTAGGATTGATTTGACACACCTGGGTATCAGACAGGATTTGCAGGTGCAAGATGAAGGTAAACCACGGGATATGGCACCAGCTATGTACGTCTTGGACAAGGTAAAAAGAAAAGAATTCTGCGAGGTCCTGTCATGTGTGAGATTCCCACATGGATTTGCTTCCAACCCTGAAAGGAGAGTCAGTGCAGATGGAAACAAGGTACAAGGGTTGAAAACTCATGACTGGCACGTCCTACTTCAAAGGGTTTTACCTGTTATCCTTAGAGGATTGGGCCGCCCTGACTTATACAGAGCATTTGCAGAGTTGGGACAATTCTTCAAGGAACTCTACAGTAGGAATATCAGGATAGATGCTTTGGAGCGTCTTAGAGACAAGATACCAACTATCCTATGCGACCTTGAGAAGATATATCCTCCAGCCTTCTTTGATGTGATGGTGCATTTGGCTGTTCATCTACCTGATGAGGCACTACTTAGAGGTCCAGTATAGTATGGCTGGATGTACCCTATTGAAAGGCGGCTAGGCACTTTCAAGGGCTATATTAGGAACAGAGCTCGACCCGAGGGTTCCATTGCAGAGGCCTACATTGCTACAGAAGCATTGACATTCTGCTCAAAATACATTGAAGCAGCTGCCCAGCTTAGCAAAGAGGTGGGTGAAGACAATCCCAGGCTCAATGTTTTTGATTATTCTGTTCGAGTTACAGGGAAGAGTCGACAAGAGGACAAACCTAAATATTTGGACAAAATGGTTTGGTATGTGTTGAATAACTGTCCTGAGATAGTACCTTATATCAAGTAAGTGCTGTACTGCAGCTTATACATCGTAATCTACTAAACTTGCAGCACATTCTTATATATTTAGATGTTTGACGCAATCACTATGTTGTGCAGCATCTACAAAGAGGAGTTACTGCCGCAAAATCCAAGAAACATTAACAAACTGGTTATGGCAGGATTTGCGAAATGGTTCAAGAACCATGTAAGCTTTTGAGGTGCACTGTAAGTTTTTTAATATACTGAGTACATAAGATGACCAGCTTGTCTATTTTCTAACCACAGGTTAAGAAGATGCGGGAGGATGGGCAGGCAGTTGATGATGCCCTTTACTCACTAGCAATGGGTCCTGATACTCGGGTAAGACATTATGAATCTTGCGTTGTTGGAGATGTGCGCTACAACACCCTTGCACGAGATGAAGGCAGGAAGACACAAAACAGTGCCATCATGAGCACGGATACGTATGACAAAGAGACAACTGAAATGTATGCTAACATAACAAACATTGTTTAGTTGCAGTATATCTCCAGTTTCGAGGATCATCAGTGTGTGGTTCTGTTGTGCTGTCGTTGGTATAACCTGTTTTCCAGGATCGCAAAACCCAGAGCTGATGATTATTTCAAATCCATCAATGTCAAGGCGGCGTACCAGACCAACGAGCCTTTTATTTTGGCAAATCAAGCAACACATATATTTTTCTTGGAAGACACATTTGCATGTAGCGATGACTGGAGAGTATTGCAAAGGTTTGAGCAGAGGAATTCGTTCAATGAAGTTGCACAACAAGATGATACTTACACTGCTCCTGATGTACAAGATAACACATATGTTCCTAATATCTTTAAGAACCATCATGTCAATGACACCGGCGAAAAGATTGCCTGTCGTGCTGTGGACATACAAGAGTTGATCAAGAAGAAGCCAACGCTCGAGGACGTTGAGGACGAAGAAGAAGATGACACCGTGGGGAATTACAATTCAGACTGATACACATGGTGAAGATATTGACGCTGCTGCTGTGGATGATGATTACATTGCTTTTGTCATATTTGCCTGTCAGATGACGTTTTTTTATCTACTATGTGAAATTGTGTTTGCTATGACAACTGAAACTTGATGAACATATTGTTTAGTTTTTTGCTGTGAGAACATCACTTGTTATGTATGCTGATTTGTGTTTGGTGATTGTATGACAACTAAAACATGATGACATTGTTGTTTAGTTGTACTCATATTTGGCCGTGAAACTTGAATTTGATGACATAGTTTGCTGTTGGACTGCAATTTGCTCGACGTCTTCGAATGAGAACAAAGCTGACCCGACAGGGCCTCTGCTATTTATTTATTTATTTATATGAGCAAAAGGGGATACCCCCTGATTTCCATTAATAGAAATCATTAGATGTTCAAAACAGTACGCCCAGCCTACTACACATGTTTCATTCATTACTAGTTTCAGCAAAGTGCTCATGTCGTAGCCACTGAATACATCACGAGTGCTACATACACTGCAAATAAAGAGACAGTCATCCTACAGAGCACATCGATTTTGCCCATTATCTTCACAAGCTCTTTCATCTCCTCATCGCTGTCAAGGCCGTTCAGCAGCTGTTGCTTGGCCATGATCAGAGGAACTGCATCTTTAACCTTCTGCTCTGCATCTTCCTCTTCTGCCGTTCCTTCAGTTACTTGTCCAACACCCCAACCTGCTGGTATTGGGATTCCTCGGCTAACCAAATAATCAGCGTAGTTGCATTCCCCCACATCAGCAACTTCCCAGAAATACAAATCACACGAATCTTCCCTTTTCTACACGAATCAAATTGGTAGATCATCAACCAAACTATTAAAAAAAAATCAGCAACTGAAAGCAGCAGAACGGCACTTAAACATATTATTACCCCATGATTCGGGCATTTGTAGAAGACTCGGCCAGGGTTGCGGATTGTGGTTGAGACGCGATGGATGACTCTGCATGATTTGCAGCAGTGGCACCACACCAACGGCAGCAGGTTGCGATGAGCAATCGGCTGCGGTGTGCGTGCCGTCGAGGGTGTGATGAGACCCACAGGCGATGGTAAGGGTTGCAACTTGGCGCATGTCTGGTTGTTGCCTGCTGAAGAGCAGGTGGACGAGCAGCCAGCGGACATGGTTGTTGCGGCCAGAGCTTCTGATGCTAGGCATAGTAAGTAGAGAAGAGGAGAAGCGAATGTTTGATATGTCAGTTTCATTACTTGCAGAGTAGCATAGCACCATATATAGTCATAGTCTAGGTTTGGATTCGAACCAACTATAGGCGCACGTCTTTCTTTTTTCTAAAACTGGGCAACGTCTCTTTACTGGTACACTAGCTTGTTCTATACGCCTTCTCAAGTCTTTGATTTTCTTTCCCCTTTTTTTTGCGAGGACCTGACAGCTGGACCCATCGGAAGGGCCTCTGTATTTCACGAAAAAAACGTTCCCCCCGCTGACATATTGGACCCACCAGCTATATCTTCGCACGCAAGGAAGTTCCTCCTTATTATGCACAAAAAAATGAATACCCCCTGCTAGTTGGGACCCACCATAGTGGGAGGATGACTTGTGGGCCAACAAAGTTGATGGGGACGGAGGGCTTTGTCAACTTAGTCAATATGAACGATTCTAGATCCAGTGACCGTACGATGTCCATCCAACGGCCGCAGTGCTTCTTCAACCTCTGGTCTTCTTGCTCCAGCCGCCCAAAGCAGCGCCGGTCGTGCTGCATGCTCCTGCCTCCCGTGGCCGGCTGTGCTGCCGCGGAGGCCTCACCGCCCCCTACTATTCCCACCACTGGCCAGGCCCTGCGGTGACGGCAGCCTCACACCGTAGCCGAACTAGTGAACCATCGTATTCCTCTTCGTGCGTGCTTCCACTACCGCATCTTCCCCGGCTCCACGTCATCCCCTTCCCAAGCCTCGTCGTCGTCCACCGCCGTGGTGCTCTCCGCGCGACATGGTCAACGTGGTCAAGGAACGACTTCCATCGGAAGAGTACTGTACGTGGAGAGGCTGACAGCTGGGTCCACGGCCATAGCCCAGTTTTTTTGTGATTTGCCAAGTAAGTCGCTTTGTCAGGCCTGTTGGGCTACAAATCTTTCAAGACGAGGAGAGCTTTCATTCGGCTGGCCGAGAAAATGGCCCATCAGTAATGAGAAATGGGCTGTACATTTTTCAAACACATCAAACCGGCAATTAGTTTCAAATATCTTTTTTTTCATTTCAAGATTTTCAATTACATTATTTTTTACGCGTGGAGAATTTGTTGAATTTTATATTGATATACATTTATTTTTAAAATCAGTTTGAATGTGAGTCAAAATTTCGGGATTAAAAATAGTTCAGACCGCATCGAAATATGCAAAATTTTGTATATTTTTTAACCATGGCCACAATTTGGGCTGTAATGCTAACAAAAAGAATATGGGCTCCAAAAAAACCCTTAAGACTAAGCAAATGGACTGAAAATTATTAGAAATAATGGCAGATGGGCAGCATGCTGTTTTCCACAGATTTGAGGCTTTTCTAAAAAAGGTTGACGCACAAGCAGTGACTATTGGATGTCCATCCAACGACCATCGTGCTTCTTCAATCTCTGCTCTTCCTGCTCCAGCCGCTCAAACAAGCACCGGCGGGACTGCCTGCTCCCTCCTCCCCGCGGCCGGCTGTGCTGCCGCGCAGGCCTCACTGCCCCACCGTACTCCCATCGCTGGCCTAGCCATCCCTCTACTCACCCACACCTTCTCTTATTCTCCGGCGACGGCGGACGAACCAGTAAACCCTCGTACAGTCGTACTCCCCTCCGTGTGGGAAACAAAAATAACGGCCGAGTCTTTCCTGCCTCCGTGTCGTTCCCTTCCTAGGCCTCGCTGTCATCCACCACCCTAGTGCTCTCGGCGTGGCGTGGTCAGCGTGGTCAATGATCGACATGCATCTGAAGTGGACTGTACGTGGAGAGGCTGACAGCTGGATCCACGGCCCCACGCAAGGAAATGCCTCCTTATTACAAGCAAAATAATGATTCCCTCCACCTGACATCTGGGACCCACCGAAACAGCCTTTGTATTTCGCAAAAAAATGTTACCGCCGCTGACAGCTCGGACCCACCAGCTATATCTTCGCACGCAAGGAATTGCCTCCTTATTACGCACAAAAAATGAATACTCCCCCTGTTAGCTGGGACCCAGTATAGTGGCAGGCTGACTTGTGGGCCTACTAAGTTGATGGGGACGGAGGGCTTTGTCAACTTAGTCAATATGCATGATTCTAGCTCCAGTCACCATACGATGTCCATCCAACGGCCGTAGTGCTTCTTCAACCTTTGGTCTTCTTGCTCCAGCCGCCCAAACCAGCGCCGGTCGTGCCTCGTGCTCCTGCCTCCCGTGGCCGGCTGCGATGCGGCGGAGGCCTCACCGCCCCTACTACTCCCACCGCTAGCCAGGCCATCCCTCTACTCACCCACACCCCCTGTTATTCTGTGGCGACGGCAGCCTCACACCGCAGCGAACCAATGAACCATCGTACTCCTCTACGCGTGGGCATCCACTGCCGCGTCTTCCCCGGCTCCGCGTCGTCCCCTTCCCAGGCCTCGCCGTCGTCCACTGCCCTGGTGCTCTCGGCGTGGGGTGGTCAACGTGGTCAAGGAACGGCTTCCATCGGACGTGGACTGCACATGGAGAGGCTGACAGCTGGGTCCACGGCCGCAGCAAGGAAGTGCCTCCTTATTACGTGCAAAATAATTATTCCTCCACCTGACAGCGGGGACCCACTGGACGGGCCACCGTATTCTGCCCCCTGACTGCTGGGACCCACCAACTACATCTTCGCACGCAAGGAAGTGCCTGACTGTCGGGACCCACCTGGTCGAAGCGTACGTAGCGTTGTCATTCTGGTCGCGAACGTGTATGTACATATACACTGGTCGATGTAGAGGCGCGCATGTGTCGTAGTAGAGGCGCGCACGTAGCATGTACACGTACGTACAACGGCCAGGGTGCAAGAAAGAAAATACGGCCACGTATGTGTACATACGGGCGGGGTGTCGAACACCTACTCGTGCATACATATAGCGAGGGCTGGTGTACATGGTTGGGTCGGAACGGAGAAACATCATCGTCGTCGTGTTCATGGGTCGGAACGGAATGCGTGGTCGTGTTCATTGGGAGGGCTTGGACGGAACAGGTGATGGAAACGAGGCCTGGCGTACCGCATAACAGAGGAAACAGACCTCCTACGGTCGAAACAGGGGTCCTGTTGATCGGGAGGGGTGTGGCGTATCGCAAAACGGAGGAAACGGACCTCCTACGGTCGATCAGGAGGGGTGTGGCGTAGCCTGCAGTGCAATTACTCGGGTTCAGTTAGAGCCCAACGCCTCGCTCGGGTTCAGTTAGAGCCAACGCCTCGCACACACACGCGTACGTGTACGAGAGAAACGCGCATCGATCGGCCCCCGACCTCCCACCGTAACCGGGAACTCCCCGAAATTTTCCTCCCGCTCGCTTCTATCACGGTTTTTTCCGTCATGGACGGCCCAAAGAATGTCATGCAGCTGCGTCTCCGGCCCGCCCAGGATGAAAAGCCCATTTTCTGTCATGATTTTTTGTCATAGAAGTAGGAGCCCACCACATCTATGATGATACTGGGTTTTGTCACAATTATCTTCATAGAAGTGTCATATGTATGACAGATTTTTTTTCGTTCGGCCCAAAATGTCACAGATGTGTCTTTTTTTGTAGTGAATATTGCTCTCTCTAACCATTGATGATATGCATATTCTACTTAAGTTCGTATATACCCATTTAGTCATGCGACCGATTTCTTGCCACTCACCCATTATATAATCTGCAACATGCTCATCATATACTACATTGATGATTTTAGGTGCCTCTTGCTAGCTCTCTTTCCCTTCCCTATTCTCTTTGCCGTTGACCTTGACTATATCGTTGATTCCGCCCGTCATTTCACAGGTGAATCAGGATCTGATTGCTCTTCGCCTCGCCATTCGTCCTTGCCGTTCTTTATCATTGTGCATTGGAAGAGGTTGTTTTTTGTTCACCTTTTTCTCAACATTGTTTCTGCTCTCCATCTTTAATGCTGCTGCTTATTAGGTTTGTTGTTTTGCACAGCGCAGGGGTGTGGCGTGCGGCAACACCGACCAACAAGGTAATAGCCGTCCCACTTGCTTACTCTTAATCCTTGTTTTACCATAAAGATCTTTTAGTCATAGACAACATTTAGATGAAGGATGCTCTAGGTCCATCTGCCGATTCTACTAGACACTATGAGGCTTCAGTTCCATCTGCTGCCGATTGCGACTTATGTAGAAACTATTTAGTTTTATCACCTTGGCTTGGATAACATGCTTTGACTTGCTTAGAGGATATATGCTTATGTAGTCAGACTGGTTGAGGTAGAAAGTTACAAATTGACTGTAGACACATATTGTATTTCTATACATTGATAACTATAGCATTAGTGTGCCCTCTTGATTTTTAAAGCGTGTTGATGACTAATATATAGTCTGTATGTGAGTTTTTATCTAATTTAAGACACTGCTGTTTGCTTCTGTTGTAACATGGTTAACTTAATTTTGTATACCATTGAAGCTAGCTAAACATAGCAAGATGTTTTGACTCTATGAACAAATTTTCAAACATAGTACTTTGAGTCAATTCCACTAGGCAGTTTAGATGGTTTCAGGAAGATATGGTCTAGGTTTCTATTTTTATCCAGATAGAGGTTATGCTAAGATGATAATCTACCTTGGTTAGCAATAGCACCATGCCATGGTTAGTGCATATTTATTTCTATAGGAGTTCTGGTTACAATTACATGCTTACATAGTTATCCTCCTTCTTCCCTTTGCCCAATCTTTTAAAAATAGATCGAGTCTATCAGGGTAAGGCCAAAGGTTCGGCACCGCCCAGTATCTAACAGCATCCCATTGTTAGAGTGTGGAACAAAATGGAGCATTCTCAGGGCATGTGACTTCTTTCATGGTTTATCCAACTATTTTGCATTTAATCATCAGTTGTTTGCATTGCAAATTTGATTGATTTTATATGACTTCCTGTTTCATGGTTTAGCAATCATTCTGACCAGCTAATGAGCCTTTTGTGTTTTTTCACTTGTGGCATGAGATTGACATGCTTGCCTTTTGTCGGTGTACTGCAGGTGTTGCTACTATTTTTGCGCAACAAGTCGAGGCGAGCCAGTCCTAATTGCCACAAAAGGTATTTTCTTTTGCCTTTGCGTCATGTGTATGCTCCAAATTCTCTAATATTGCTATGGCATCGGCTCATAATCTACAACTTTGTGTAGTTTTAGTTTGATTTCTCTCTGAATTTTTATCAAGTCATTAGTTAACTCTGTTTCTTTTTACTCCATTTTGTTCCTACATGTCATAAACCATCCCCTTCCTGCCATCAATACCCTGGGCATTGTTTGTACAGAAGTACCCAGTGCTACCTTATTCATATTTAATTGTAGCTCATCTTTTCCATGAATTTGTTAGTAGAATTTATGTTCTGTTGCGAAGTGGCATATATAATTTGATATTTCTCCAGGAAAGATATCATGAAGTATGTTTGTCATTCTGTATATTAACCGAGGGAGGATCCTGCTGCTAACTGGCCTAAGAAAATCCCTTGTGTTAAAAATATTAGTAATGGGAGTTTGTGGCGGGAGGGGTGTTATTTTAACATCGATAGTAGTTCCATTTTTGGTCTCCTATGTTTGAAACCATCTTTACTTGCAGCCCCCTGTTTGGTTTTTTAGATGGACTTTTCTTACCCAACAAGGCGGTAGGATAATTAGAAACGTTCATTCTCTAATTTAACACACATATAAAAAGTTTCTATATGGTTCAAGCTTGCCCGGATCTTTATTTTAGTACAAACCTTCCTGCATTTTGAGGTTATGATAACTGTGATGCCATTTAATTATGTGAATACTGCCCTGCCTTGCATAATTGCCTCATATACTATTCCTAATGAGTGAATGCTTTTTACAGCCGGTAAAATTACTAAGTTCTATTGGTTAATCTTGGTATCACCACTATACCTGTTTTTCATGTGCATCACTATCCTACCAGTTAGTGTATTGCTTCGATATTGATAATTCCTTGTGTTTTTATGCTCATAGCAATACTCTTGGTCTGAATTTAACTTTTACCAGGGTTCAGGTGGTTAGCACATTGACAAGATCGACGATCGACAACCCGATCTATCTCACTGATGTTGAAGGTACACATATATACATTGGGTAGTAAACTTCGCTGCCTCTGAGTTGTATAGGTATTTCATGCTTTCCATGACAATTGGTTTGGTTATTCAGGTAGAGGCCCAGAGGTTAAGATTATGTGCAGTGAACCATGCCTTTGTGAGGGGACCAAGACAAGAGGTTGCATATTTCATTGTGGCAACTTATAATTATCATCAGAGTTTGTTGGAAATATTCGTCATAAAACAATATATATGAATCATGTCTAAATTTCACATTATAATCAATGCACAAGACCGCATGTCGAGTATCCGCCCTAAAAGTGTGGAGTGCATCCGCCGTAAACATCTACATTGGTCTCCACCCGGTAAGATTGATGGTGTAGTTCCGTGCCTTCCTCTGCTTCTCTTAGTTTAAGGACCCACCTATTTAAGTATGAAAGGTGAATTTTATTTTGAGCGACATCAATAAGAAATAAGATGTGATCCTGAACTATTCTCCGTGCAATTTAGCATTATCTAAAACCTACAATGTCCATTTCCTGGAATTATTCAAGAGATCTTAGGTTAGTGTCTTAGGCTTTGGCTCAAGGTTCATGTTGGTATGTGGTAACAAATTAGGTACCAACCTGGGACATTAGGAAATTTGCATTCATAGACAAGATCTATGAGATTGGTGCCTTTATTACTAATTTTGTGCAGTGATCTGGTTTGGATTTCCTCTCTTAACTTGCTCTTCTTATGTAGTTCAATGCCGCATCACTCGGTTCGTTTGCTTGCTTCCTTTGCTCGGTTCAGGAGGCAGATAGGGAGAAGGCTAGGGCCAGTTACAAGAACCTCAGGGTCTTGAGTCATGGATGTATCCATGCATGTGTTGAAAGCATTGAGCTTAGTTTAGATATGTAGACACAATTCCTTTTTGTGTATAAGATAATTGGTTTATATATAGACTTTCCATGATGGAAGTTGAAGTTACTGTGATAATTGATTTATCTGCTATTTTTTATATTTGCAATGCTTGCCGGGTTGGATATGACTATACCCGGCAGCGGTGTGCTGCCGGGTGCGGCAAGCCGCACTTCCTACCTAGTATGCATTATTGTTGATTTAACCAAGAGCCCATATTACCTTGTCTTCTCGCTTGTATTACATGCTTGTAGATTCCAGCTTAGTCCAATGCACGTGCACTATTATTATTATCCACACCGTCCTGTCGTGCGAGTGAAAGGCAATAATGACGATATATTATGGACTGAATGAGATGAGAGAAGCTGGTATGAACTCGACCTATCTTGTTTTTGTAAATATGTTTAGTTCATCGTTCCTGATTCAGCCTATTATGAATGAAACATGTTTGTAATGACAATTAGAGATTATAGTTGCTCATGCCATGCTTAATTAGCTAGGAGTTTATAATGGTTTACCTTGCGTGCCAACATGCTATTAAAATTGTTGTGATGTGGTATGATAGGGTGGTATCCTCCTTTGAACGATTCGAGTGGCTTGACTTGGCACATGTTCACGCATGTAGTTGAAACAAAATCAACATAGCCTCCATGATATTTATGTTCACGGTGATTTATATCCTACTCATGCTTGCACTCATTGTTGATTAATCTTAATGCATGTTCATGACTGTTGTCACTCTCTAGTTGGTCGCTTCCCAGTTTCTTTCTAGCCTCACTTGTACTAAGTGGGAATACTGCTTGTGCATCCACTTCCATAAACCCCAAAGTTATTCCATATGAGTCCACCATATCTTCCTATATGCGGTATTTACCTGCCGTTCCAAGTAAATTTGTATGTGCCAAACTCTAAACCTTCAAATGAAATTCTATTTTGTATGCTCGAATAGCTCATGTATCAACTAGGTCTGTCTATCTTCCATGCTAGGTGGGTTATTCTCACGATGAACGGACTCCGCTCATCATTCACGAGAAAATGGCCGATAACTGGGATGCCCAGTTCCATGCTCAAATCAAATCAAAATAATTGCAAACAAAACTCCCCCAGGATTGTTGTTAGTTGGACGGCACCCGTTGTTTCGGACAAGCCATGAATTGATGTTTGTTGGTGGTGGGGGAGTATAAACTTTACCATTCTGTTTTGGGACCGCCTATAATGTGTGTAGCATGGAAGATATCAAGATCTCTTGGTTGTTGTGTTGACAATGAAAGTATACCACCCAAAATATTATTTATCTCTGCTTCAAAACTTGAGCTCTGGCACCTCTGCGAATCCCTATTTCCCTCTGCAAAGGGCCTATCTATTTACTTTTATGCTGAGTCATCATCTTCTTATTAAAAATCACCACCTGGAGAGCACCGCTGTCATTCGCATGCATTTGTATTAATTTACATTGAGTATGACTGTGACTGGATCTCTTTTAATATGAGTTACAATGTCTAGTCAGTCCTTGATCTTCAGGGGTGCTCTGCATTTCTGTTTTGCAGTCTCAGAAAGGGCTAGCGAGATACCACCTTATTATATCATGTTATGATTGTTTTGAGAAAGTGTTGTCATCCGAGATTTATTATTATTGCTCGCTAGTTGATTATGCCATTGATATGAGTAAACATGAGACCTTAATGTTATTGTGAATATGGTTAGTTCATAATCTTTGCTGAAAACTTGAATGCTGCATTACATATTTGCAACAACAAGATAAAATATAGTTTGTAAATTTTTTTCTTTATCACTTTCAGTTTGTCAACTGAATTGCTTGAGGACAAGCAAAGGTTTAAGATTGGGGGAGTTGATACGTCTCCAACGTATCTACTTTTCCAAACACTTTTGCCCTTGTTTTGGACTCTAACTTGCATGATTTGAATGGAACTAACCCGGACTGACGTTGTATGCAGCAGAATTGCCATGGTGTTATTTTTGTGCAGAAATAAAAGTTCTCGGAATGACCTGAAACTTCACGGAGACACATTTTGGAATTAACAAAAATACTGGTGAAAGAATCAACCGAAGGGGGCCCACACCCTGGCCACGAGGGTGGGGGCGCGCCCTACCCCCCTGGACGTGCCCCTGCCTCGTGGGCCCCTTGGGACTCCATCGACCTCATCTTCGACTCCATATATCATGTTTTACGATACAGATCTGCCACCAAGCCCTAATCTTCCTCGGGAGGGCTGATCTGGAGTCCGTTCGGGACTCCGGAGAGGGGAATCCATCGCTATCGTCATCATCAACCATCCTCCATCACCAATTTCATAATGCTCACCGCCATGCGTGAGTAATCCCATCGTAGGCTTGCTGGACGGTGATGGGTTGGATGAGATTTACCAAGTAATCGAGTTAGTTTTGTTAGGGTTTGATCCCTAGTATCCATTATGTTCTAAGATTGATGTTGCTATGATTTTGCTATGCTTAATGCTTGTCACTAGGGACCGAGTGCCATGATTTCAGATCTGAACCTATTATGTTTTCATGAATATATGTGAGTTCTTGATCCTATCTTGCAAGTCAATAGTCACCTACTATGTGTTATGATCTGACAACCCCAAAGTGACAATAATCGGGACCACTCCCGGTGATGACCGTAGTTTGAGGAGTTCATGTATTCACTAAGTGTTAATGATTTGGTCCGGTACTCTTTTAAAAGGAGGCCTTAATATCCCTTAGTTTCCAATAGGACCCCGCTGCCACGGGAGGGTAGGACAAAAGATGTCATGCAAGTTCTTTTACATAAGCATGTATGACTATATTAGGAATACATGCCTACATTACATTGATGAACTGGAGCTAGTTCTATGTCACCCTATGTAACTATTGCATGAGGAATCGCATCCGACATAATTATCCATCATTGATCCATTGCCTACGAGCTTTTCACATATTGATCTTTGCTTAGTTACTTTTCCATTGCCACTGTTACGATTGCTACAAAAACTGCTACTGTTACTTTTGCCACCGTTACCGTTACTTCCACACTACTTTGCTACTAAATACTTTGCTGCAGATATTAAGTCTTTCAGGTGTGGTTGAATTGACAACTCAACTACTAATACTTGAGAATATTCTTTGGCTCCCCTTGTGTCGAATCAATAAATTTGCGTTGAATACTCTACCCTCGAAAACTATTGCGATCCCCTGTACTTGTGGGTTATCATGACCTTGCTTTTATTGCAATCAATAATAGCCCTTGTAGTATTCAAAAAGGGTCTACCAAGGATAATCGACATGTTGTCGTCCTCAGGCATCTCAAGTATAAAAAAGTCTGTTAAGATGGTAACATTTGCAACAACAACGGCACATCCTCACAAATACCGATAAGTATGGTAGTTGGCTTGTCAGCCATTTGCAAAGATATTTTAGTAGGTGTGAGTTTATTCAAATTAACTCTTTTATATAAGGAGAAAGACATAACACTAACACCAGCTCCTAGATCACACAAAGCAGTTTAACATAATTTCTTTTGATGGAGCAAGGTATAGTTGGTATTCGTGGGTCTCCAAGTTTTTAGGTACTCCATCCTTACAAGAATAATTAGCAAGCATGGTGGAGATTTCTACTTCTGGTATCTTTCTCTTATTAGTGATGGTGTCTTTCATATATTTTGCCTAAGGGGCAATCTTTAAAATATCAGTTAAAAGAGTGCGCAAAAAGATTAGCCTAAGCATTTCAACAAAGTGTTCAAATTGTTCATCATCTTTTTTCTTAGTTGGTTTAGGTGGAAAGGGCATGGGTTTTTGAACCCATGGTTCTCTTGCTGTTGCATATTTCCTAGCAACAAAGTCTCTTTTATCATATCTTTTATTTTTAGGTTGTGGGTTATCAAGATTGACAACTGGTTCTATTTCAACATCATTATCTGGTTGTTTATCATTGTCTGGTTGAGTGTCTTCATGAACATCATCATTTTCATTTTCATTATCACCAGGTGAATGTTCATTACCATATTGAGTTTCCACATCAGAAATAGAAACATCATTGTTATTATCAGGAGGTTTTCTACTTCAGGTTCACCAGCGGTATGCAAAGTCCTATCATTTTTCTTTTTCTTCTTTTTAGAAGGACTAGGTGCATCGGTGTTAATTCTTTGAGAGTACCGTTCAATTCTTTTAGGGTGGCCCTCAAGATAAAGTGGTTCCTGAGTCATTCTACCTCCTCTAGTCACTACTCTTATAGCATGATCATTCATATTATTATTATTCATTTCATCTAGCAGTTCTCTTTGAGATTTAGCAACTTGTTCTAGTTGAGTTTGAACCATAGAGGCATGTTTTCCTACACCTCTTACATCATTAGTAATTCTAAATAACAAGTCACTCAAGCGAGTAATCATATTGGAATTGTATTTTAATTGTTTCATAACATTTTCATTGAAGTGATCTTGTTTTCTAATGTAGTTGTTAAACTCATAAAGTCATTGACTAGGATGTTTTCTAATGTCACTTTCATCAAACTTCATTAAAGAATTTACCTCTACCACCTTTGGTGGTGGTGTGTGAAGTCCATGTATTTTTTCTATAGGAGGTAAATTTTTAACATCCTCTACTTTAATACCTTTTTCCTTCATACTTTTCTTTGCCTCCTGCATATCTTTAGGACTTAGATATAAGATACCCCTCTTCTTCGGAGTGGGATTAGGCCGTGATTCAGGAAGAGTCCAATCATCATGATTTTCAATATATTATTCAATAATTCCTCAGCTTGTTCAAAAGTTCACTCCCTGAAAACACAACCAGCACAACTATCTACGAAGTCCCTAGAAGCATGAGTTAGTTCATTATAAAAGATATCAAGTATTTCGTTTTTCTTAAGAGGATGATTAGGCAAAGCATTAAGCAATTAGAGAAGCCTCCCCCAAGCTTGTGGGAGACTCTCTTCTTCAATTTGCACAAAATTAAATATTTCCTGTAAGGCAGCTTCTTTCTTATGAGCATGAAAATATTTTTCTGAGAAATAATAAATCATATCCTAGGGACTACGCACACAACCAGGAGCAAGAGTGTTGTACCATATCTTAGCATCACCCTTTAATGAGAACGGAAATAATTTGAGAATATCATAGTAGAGAATCTTCTCATCATGAGCAAACACTACAAAAAAAGACACATCCGTGACATTTTGGGCTGAACAAAATTTTTTCTGTCATACTTATGACACTTCTATGACGATAATTGTGACAAAACCCAGTATCATCATAGATGTGGTGGGGTCTTACTTCTATGAAAAAAATCATGACAGAAAATGGGCTTTTCGTCCTGGGCGGTCCGGAGACGCAGTTGTAGGACATTCTTTGGGCCGTCCATGACGGAAAAAACCATGGTAGAAGCGAGGGCGAGGAAAATATCGGGGTGTTCCCGGTTACGGTGGGTGGTCGGGGCCGAGCGATGCATGTTTCTCTCGTACACACACGCGTGTGGGTGCGAGGCGTTGGGCTCTAATTGAACCCGAGCGAGGCGTTGGGCTCTAACTGAACCCAAGCGATTGCACTACAGGCTACGCGTTACTAAACCTGAGCGATCGATCGATGGCTGTTAACTGAACCCGATCGAGCGATTCCTTCGCTACTGCTGCTAACTGAAGCCGATCGATGCTGCCTCTGGATGAACAGTGAGCGTTGCTGGGAGGGGGGGTTTGGATGAACAGTTCCCGGTGGGGGTGGATGAACAGGACCCCATGGTGTTGCCTCTGGATGAACAGGACCCTGATCGATCGAGCCGGTTGGGGCTGGATGAACAGGGCCCCGTGGAGGACTGGATGAATAGGACCACCCCATGGAGGGCTGGATGAACAGTAGACGGTGGAGGGCTGGATGAACAGTAGCCCGTGTAGGGGTGGTTGAACAGGAGCCCGTGGAGAGGGCTGGTTGAATAGTAGCCGGTGGAGTAGCGCGCGTTGGAGGCTGGATGAACATGAGCCTGTGGATGAACATTCGCAGGTGGAGGCTGGAGGAGGTCAACGGTGGATGGACAGTAGCCCGTGGAGGCTGGAGTGGGTTGACGATGGAGATGAGCAGTATCCCGTGGAGTCCCGTTTTGCGGTACGCCACACCCCTCCCGATGAATAGGACCCCCGTTTCGACCGTAGCGCTCCAACACAAGTCTGTTACCTCCGTTTTGCGGTATGCCACACCCCTCCCGATCAACAAGACCCCCGTTTCGACCATAGGAGGTCCCTTTCCTCTGTTTGGCAGTACGCCAGACCCCTCCGATGAACAGGATCCCGTTTCGAACGTGGCCGGTCGAACACAAGGCTGTTTCCTCTGTTCTGTGGTACGCCAGGCCTCGTTTCCATCGGCTGTTCCGTCCAAGCCGCTTGGCTCCCACACGTTCCGTTGCCTCCCGATGAACACGACGCATTCCATTGCCTCCCCATGAACACGATGATGATGCAGTTTCTCCATTCTGACCCAGCCATTTACACGAGCCCTGGTCGTACGTACGCGCGAGTAGGCGTTCGAGACCCCGCCCGTATGTATGTACGTGGCTGTATTTACTTTCTTGCACCCTGGCCGCTATACGTACGTGTACATGCTACGTGCGCACCTCTACTACGACACGTGCGCGCCTCTACATCGACCAGCATGTATGTACACGTTCGCAACCAGAATGACAATGCTACGTACGCTTCAACCAGGTGGGTCCCAACTGTCAGGCACTTCCTTGCATGCGAAGATGTAGCTGGTGGGTCCCAACAGTCAGGGTGGCGAATCGTTTTTTTGCCCGGACGCAGTTCCTTGCGTGCGAAGATGTAGCTGGTGGGTCCCAGCAGTCAGGGGAAACGTTTTTCACGAAATACGGTGGCCCATCCGGTGGGTCCCCGCTGTCAGGTGGAGGAATAATTATTTTGCGCGTAATAAGGAGGCACTTCCTTGCTGCGGCCGTGGACCCAGCTGTCAGCCTCTCCACGTACAGTACTCTTCCGATGGAAGTCATTCCTTGACCACGTTGACCACGCTGCGTCGAGAGCACCAGGGCGGTGGACGACGGCGAGGCCTAGGAAGGGACGACGCGAAGCCAAGGAAGAGGCGGCAGTGGAAGCCCGCGCGGAGAGGAGTATGAGGGTTCACTGGTTTGGCTGCGGTGTGAGGCTGCCGTCGCTACAGGGCCTGGACAGTGGTGGGAATAGTAGGGGCGGTGAGGCCTCCGCGGCAGCACAGCCGGCCACGGGAGGCAGGAGCATGCGGCACAACCGACGCTGCCTTGGGTGGCTAGAGCAAGAAGACCAGAGGTTGAAGAAGCACTACAGCCGTTGGATGGACATCGTACGACCACTGGAGCTAGAATCGTTCATATTGACTAAATTGACAAAGCACTCCGTCCCCGTCAACTTAGTAGGCCCACAAGTCAGCCACCCACCAAGGTGGGTCCCAACTAGCAGGGGGAGTATTCATTTTTTGTGCGTAATAAGGCAGCACTTCCGGTGGGTCCGAGCTGACAGTGGGGGGAACATTTTTTTTACGAAATACGGTGGCCCGTCCGGTGGGTCCCAACCATACCTAGCCAAACGGGCCGGCCCAGCACGGCACGGCCCGGCCTGTGCTAATCGTGCCTGGCCCGGCACGGCCCACCATGGCACGTTCAATAGCTGGGCCATGCAGTGCCGGCCCACGGGCGCTGCTCCTTGGCCCAGGCATGACCTGATTATTAAATGGGCTGGCCCGATGGCCTGTTTAGCACGCTCGGCTGCACATATTTAGCCCATTGGGCTGTTTTTAGGCCTATTGGGCTATATTTTAGGTATAAATATATTTAAAAATCTGAAAATTAAATAAAAATTTAAACGGGCCGTGCCGTATCGGCACGCGTGCCCAGGCTCCAGGCCCAGGCATGGCCCAAGGCGTGCCGCATACCGGGCACGACCCGTTTAGCCCATGCCGTGCCTGGCCCATAGCGGGCCGTGCCGGCGTGCTCGCGGACTGGCATGTTTTGCCTGGCCCGTTTGGCCATCTATAGTCCCAATAGTCAGGGGGGAAACGTTTTTTTCGCCAAATACGGTGGCCCGTCTGGTGGGTCCCTGCTGTCAGGTGGAGGAATAATTATTTTCCGTGTAATAAGGGGGCACTTCCTTGCGGCTGCCGTGGACCCACCTGTCAGCCTCTCCACATACAGTACTCTTCTGATGGAAGTTGTTCCTTGACCATGTTGACCACGCTGCCCCGAGAGCACCAGGGCGGTGGATGACGGCGAGGCCTAGGAAGGGGACGACGCGGAGCCGATGAAGACGCGGTAGTGGATGCCCACGTGTAGAGGAGTATGAGGGTTCGCTTGTTCGCTGCGGTGTGAGGCTGCCGTCGCCGCAGAATAACATGGTGTGTGGGTGAGTAGAGGGATGGCTTGGCCAACGGTGGGAGTAGTAGGGGGCGGTAAGGCCTCCGCCGCATCGCAGCCGGCCACGGGAGGCAGGAGCACGAGGCACGATCGGCGCTAGTTTGGGCGGCTGGAGCAAGAAGAGCAGAGGTTGAAGAAGCACTACCGCCGTTGGATGGACATCGTACGGTCACTTGAGCTAGAATCGTGCATATTGACTAAGTTGACAAAGCCCTCCGTCCCCGTCAACTTAGTAGGCCCACAAGTCAGCCTACCACTATACTGGGTCCCAGCTAGCAGGGGGAGTATTCATTTTTTTGTGCGTAATAAGGACGCACTTCCTTGCGTGCGAAGATATAGCTGGTGGGTCCGAGCTGTCAGCGGCAGTAACATTTTTTCGCGAAATACAGAGGCCCTTTCGGTGGGTCCCAGATGTCAGGTGGAGGAATCATTATTTTGCACGTAATAAGGAGGCATTTCCTTGCGTGCGGCCATGGACCCAGCTGTCAGCCTCTCCACGTATAGTGCACTTCAGATGCATGTCGGTCGTTGATCACGTTGACCAGGCCGCGCTGAGAGCACCAGGGCGGTGGACAACAGCGAGGCCTAGGAAGGGAACGACATGGAGGCAGGGAAGACTCGGCAGTTGTTTCCCATGTGGAGGGGAGTACGACTGTACGAGGGTTTACAGGTTCGTCTGCCATCGCCGAAGAATAATAGTAGGTGTGGGTGAGTAGAGGGATGGCTAGACCAGCGATGGGAGTACGGTGGGGCGGTGAGGCCTGCGCGGCAGCACAGCCGGCCGCGGGGAGGAGGGAGCAGGCAGTCCCGTCGGCGCTTGTTTGAGCGGCTGGAGCAGCAAGAGCAGAGATTGAAGAAGCACGACGACCGTTGGGTGGACATCCAACAGTCACTGCTTGTGCGTCAACCTTTTTTAGGAAAGCCTCAAATCTGTGGAAAACAGCATACAGCCCATCAGCCATTATTTCTAATAATTTACACCCCATTTGCTAATTCTTAAGGTTTTTTTGGAGCCCATATTATTTTTATTAGCATTACATCCCATATTATTTTTATGAGCATTACAGCCCATATTGTGGCCACATTAAAAAATTATACAAAATTTTGCATACTTCGGTGCGGTCCGAACTGTTTTTAATCCCGAAATTTCGAGTCAGATTCAAACTGATTTTAAAAATAAATATATATCAATATAAAATCCAACAAATTGTCCATGCATAAATATTAATGCAATTTAAAATCTCGAAATGAAAAAAAGAAATTTGAAACTAATTGCCGGTTTGATGTGTTTTAAAAATGTACAACCCATTTCTCATTATTGGTAGGCCATTTTCTCGTCCAGCCGAATGAAGCTCTCCTCGTCTTGAAAGATTTGCAGCCCAACAGGCCCGGCACAGCGACTTACTTGGCAAATCACAAAAAAATTAGGCTAGCCATTTTCAGAAAGAAAAAAAAACTACTGGGTTGGTCTGTGGTAAACATAAAAGAGAAGGCTGTCTAGACAGGCCAGAGTGCCCCGCACAGCCCAGTTGACACCCTGCTTCCGTCTCAAAAACAAATTAGATAAATGCCACTCCAATTATGACGATTCATAAAAATGCCACTACAATTTCCAAACTTTGAAAAATGCCACTGCAATTTTTGCAAACTTTGGAAAACGCCACTGCAATTTGCAAACTTTGGAAAATGCCACTCCAGACTTCGAAAAATGCCACTGGAAATGGCATGAAATGGCATTTTTCAAAGTTTGGAAATTGCAGTGGCATTTCTCAGAAACACCAGATTTGGAGTGGCATTTATCAAATTAACCCAAAACAAAAATAACTGGGCGAGCTGCTGGGTCCCTGGTGTCAGCCACTCGTTGTGCAATTCTCTCGTTTATTGACTACGTTGACAATGGCATGGGACCCAGATGTCCGAAATCCATTAGGAGGAGCCATTTTTTTATTGGCTTGAAATAAGGAGGCACTTGCTTGCGTACTGCCATGACCTTGGTGGCTCCCTACTGCCATCCTCTCCACGTACAATCATCTCCTGATTGTGTACGCATCAACTTGGTAGGCCCACAAGTCAGCCTCTAAACCCGTGGAGGACAAATACAACCCATTTAAAAAAAATAACAGCCCATTCCATACGTTCAAACGGAAAGTTCAACATTCAGAGCAAAGTAACATGTCTGATCCACATATAGAGTACTGAACTTCCACGTTGACAACCATCATAGCCAAGTTAACTATCTACTCCCACTAATACTCTAGTAGCGTACAAGTACTAACTTACTCTTAGCTAACTAAACGATGCCGGCCGCCATCTGCTATACACGCTAAACGCCGGCACCGGCGTCCTCCACCTCGCCTCGGACTTGCCAGAGGTGCGATAGGGCGCGTTGCTCCCGCGCGTTGGCCCTTTCCATGCCGGCGTGGTCCACCGAAGCTTCAGCTTCTAACTGGGAAACCCACTTGACGAGCTAGTAGTAGCAATCAGCATCGCGAACGCGTGCATGCCCGACAGCCTCCAGGGCTATTTGCCGGGTGCCGGCCTCCATGTAGTCGGCCCAGTTGCGGGCGCTCTGCTCGCGACTCAGAGCATCGGTGCGCTGCTGCTCCATGTCCTGCTGGCGGCGCAAATCGGCGATACACTGCTCCTCCGCCAACCGGTCGCGCTCCAACAACTCCTGCTCCTCCGCCACGTGGCCGCACTCCAACAAGTCCTCGATCTCCGCATTGCCATCTAAAGACCGATAGAATGCCTCCTCCTCCGTCTGCCTTCCAGTGAAAAACCGAACACTAGTTCCGGCGATAACCGCCTCCAGCCTCGCCTATTGCGGACGGGCGGGGGCATGGCAGACATGGCGAGAGCGAGGATAAGTGGCGAGCGACATCGGGCCGGTGGGGAGTTATGAGGATAGGGCGAGTTGGGTCACGGTGCCACCATAGAAGGCCGGGAAACAGTACTTATAGGCGGAAGGTAGCGCGACGGTCATCGGAATTCAATGCATAATTAAGCAGGCATGGCTTAGCACGCCAGCTTGCCGTGAAAAACTAGAGAAACTGAAATTATAACTATGTCGTCCCGTCCCGTCCGTGCTGGGTCACACGCCGGCATGACGGTCAAACGAGTGCACTCGAATCATCTCCCTCCTTGTCAATAATGATTCCACAGACTTAAAAGGCCCGCAACAATTAAAGCGCATCTTTTTTTTGCATCAGTTAGCTGCCTTAATTACAGCCGGCTGCATGGAGGCACTCAAAATTGCTCGTAGCCAGTACGCGGAACAGCATGCAATGAGTCGCAGCCGAGGGCATTAGTTGATGAACTTTAGCTGGGAGATAAGGCATTTGCGAATGTTTTCGCTGGCAGTTTCTTTAGATTCGCATGGCATTTTCTTTAGAGAAGCTTGTTAGTTTCTTCAGAGGTAGGCATTTTTATTCAAAAAACTCCCACTTCAGATCTTGCGTCGCCACTAAAACTGCCAAGAGCGCATTAGTAGGCTACCTAGTGATCGATCAGTAACTTGTAAACACTGAGCGAGCAGATATAAGGAACTGTTAATGCATCTCAATGATTCGCAGATCATATACAAATATGTAGCTCCAAAAGCAAAGATTAGCCACAACTAAAACCAACTAGTACGGTTCCCATACATAAGATCAACATGTTAATGCATCTCAATGATTCACAGATCATATACAAATATGTAGCTCCAAAAGCAAAGATCTAGAAAAAACATATGTTCTTCCTACTAACATGGATGCTTCTCTTGGCCAACATTCGGTACAGACTAAAATACAAATTTGTTTGTGAAGTCTACAATTCCTCTTGCAAATGTAAGTGGTTTCACCAACAGCTGGAACCATGAGAATGAACCACACATGATGGAGGAAAATCCACTACAATATGATTTGGTCTTCTCTCGATCACACAGTGAGACTATTTTCGGGATACAAACTTGAACTTAGGCAAAATGATGCCCATTGTATAATCAGACCAAAGCAATGAAGCACCTAGTGTTGGCCAATAAATAGTACAATACTAGTTTTCTGCAGTCCATGAAGTGACTATCCAATCTTTCCGTGTCTATTTTCAAATGGCACTGCATGCAGTGACTATACTATTCTCCTGTGCAGTTCAACCAAAATTGCGGTCACTTTGTGTGTTTGCCAAATAGCAACGGGTAGACATCTCTGTCTGCACAAATATCAAGCAGCTAGTAAACATATACCCCACCTTGTATTTTCGGTTTAAACATGTCTCTTTCGCTTAGCATCTATCATGTCTTGCACGGGACAATTTGATACAGTCATGTTTTGCCCTGGAAAATTTCATACTGAATTTATTTGCTTGTTTAGAGCAGAAATATAGCGCCTATTTTTCATCAGACCAAGGATATCCATGTTCGCAGTGATGGAAGAGGTGAAATCGATACAACCGAAATTGAGCATCCAATCATTGAATCCCGTCCTGCACCTCCAATGTAGGTCCACCCTGCCAATAAATTCACATGCAAACCACTAGTATTACTATCTAATGACAGTACAAAAAGAGTAGCAAGATAGTAGCAAACCATGTACCTTCTTAATGAACAACTCATAGTGCCACCAATTGGATATAAAGGTTTGGAAGAAAACATGCTCCTAATGTTGAACCAGTTGGACTTTTTGTGCAGTTCCACTAAAATCGAGCATCCCTGTTTGCATAGATATTGAAAGTGCGATTTCTATAAAAGTAGCACTAGTTGAAGCATAGACTCACAAATATAAGCATTCCAATTTCTTAATGGGAAAAGGTAGCAAGATTGTGTCTAACTACCTGTTTGAAGGAATAAATAAGGCAACAACGGCTGATGTCAGAAAGGCATATATAGTTCTTTCTAAAAGAATGATTGATTCCTAACCTTTCCTCCTCTTTTAAGCATATTTTGTGCAGTTCAACTGAAATAAAATGCCATCACTGCCTTGACAATTCAGTAACACTCTACAAAAGGAAATGACTTAACATTACATCATGATGTCAGGTATGTAGTCGACAGGCATTAGACACAAACTTACAGACCTCCTCCAATAACATAATGAACATTAATTTTAACAAAGGTGTGACTAGCTTTACCGGGATAATTTGAGTGAAGTCTACACCCTTTATTCCTTAATATAAGACGTTTTCATGGTTCAGTTTAAAGTAACCAAACTTCTAGTATTTAGAAAAACAAGTAGTAGTTTTCTTGAGCACATATCTGGGAAAGCTTGCCACACTTTATTTATGTCCATACGCTAATGCAACATCATTCGAAATTTCAAATACTACAAATATACACTAATCCAGTGGCTAGTGCAATAGTAGAGTAGTTATTTTATTACAGGGTACAGTACAAATGGGTTTACTGAACAGATTTAAATAAACTCTGGCACTGGAAGATTTCTATAAGAATTAACAATACAAAATGTAAAGGTAACACGTTTCAGCATTGATATACTAGCTGTGCATGAGCATTAAACCAAATACAAAAGTCTGAAGGTAGCTAGCATTATTAACTAATGACAATATAAAAAATTGCAAACCATGTACCTCCAAGGTAAATATCATTTCGAACTCGGGGGGACCTTAAAAATTGCTATCCCAATCTTGATAATCGATCAAACATAAAAACTTGATCGAACGAATCAAGAGAACAGCTGGAGGAGGAGGTGCCCACTCTTGAACTTTCCTCTTGTCTTTATAATTTTTTGTGCAGTTTAACCAAAATAAAATGACATCAATGTAACATCCCAAATTTTCAATTTGGAATGTTATACATTACATCATCATGCATATCATATTTTATTTGCTTTTTGGTTTTGATCCTAGAAAATTCTAAGCAACTCAAGGACCCACGGAGAGAGTTGGGGATTTCATTATTTTCATATTTCAGTTTTCTCAAATTTTGAGAATAGGAGCATTTGATTTTATTTATTTTATCATCAATTATTTCTATTACAAAAATATGAGAGAGGGAATAAAATGACTTTCCGAAAATATGGAAATATTGAGGATTTAATAAAAAAATCAAATAGTTTATTTTGGAGTTTTTTTGTTGTTTTTATTTGAATTTAGGAAAAATGCGCGTTTTTCAAAATTTCATTTAGGGCCCAAATAAATGTTCACTTTGTCGGGCTTGATTTTAGAAGCCCGGGAAAATTTATTTTGGGATTTTTGGAGTCCGTTTAGTATTTCTTTTTATTTTTCTTCCGAGCGTAATTACTAAAAAAAAGGAACCGACTTTGGGCCGTACTCGGCCAGGACTCCGCATGGCCGGGGCCTTTATAAGGCGCGCCCGAGGCCCGAGTAGCCGCCCCAAACCCTAGCCGCGCCCTAGCCCCGCCGCCGCCGCCGCGACCCGCCGCCCGAGGTTCGCCGTCGCCTCATTTTCCGTGCTGTTTTTAAAAAAGAAATTCCGTTCGTCGTTTTTCTTTTCGTCGGATTTTCTGCGATTATTTTCTGATCGCGATTTCTGACCCGATTTTCGTTTTAGTTTAACTTTTCGCTCGTTTATCGGAATCAGGCGATTCAAGCGCCTGGAGTTTCGTCTCTAAACCCTCTATCCAAATAATCAAGTTAAACAAGTTTTTGCTACTGTAAAATTTGACTTAGATTCAGATTACTAGAAGGAAGTTGTTTTCTTTCGCCGTTTGACTTTCTTTGCTTCGTTCAATTTGATTTTTTTGCCAACCGGAGTTCTTAAGTTGAACCTTCTGGTTAGATCTCTTATTTGAGTTTTACCTATGCATTAGATGAGTACTTATTGTATGCTTGTTTTTCTGTTTGCGATAGAGTACCTGGAGTGCGCCGCCTGTTACTTCGAATCGTTAGGTTTCGCGGATCATCAGCAAGGCAAGTAACACTTTGATCATACATTTCTACAACCCAGTTTTTTTTGCATTAGATCAATCTTCACACATTGCATGATTAGGATCTAATTAAACTGTGGGATGGGAAGTAGATGAGGTAGTACCTATTACCTTTTTATTGTCAAACCTTTGGCAGTTACTTCTACGTTTGCTCATTATGCCATGCTATGCTAGTAGACGTGGATTGGGTGAGTGATATCCATGACAGATCTGAGATTGATAATTAATGGTTTATCTAAGGTGGCAACTTAAACACATGTCTGGGTGGATTGAGGCACCTGGGTATTCCAGGACATGCCTGTTTTCTTTTGGACCGCCACCCAGGCTCAAAGGGATCATGAGATTGTTCATACTAGAAACTTCCGTGTGCAGCCACAAGCCATTATGGGCTCTGGCATAGTTGATTAAGTCGTGCAAACTCTTACAGGGTAGACTAGCAGATGTAGGGGAAAGTAGGTGTACCGGTCTATCCATCGTAAGGTGCTAGTGCTTCTGAAAGACTGTGTCTCGGTCATCCGTTTCTCAAACACCATGTAGTGCGAGAAATCCAACGGAGGCAATCGAGTCTTGTGGGGAAAAGTGCGCAAACCTCTGCAGAGTGTAATAAACTAATCATGGTTAGCCGTGTCCCCGGTTATGGACATCTTGAGTATCTAGTATCTGGATTATCATGTGAATCTCAACATGTTACTCTAAAATTAATTTTGTTGGGTTTGTTTAATGATGATACTTAATTGGGATTGAGAATGCTGTCAACCATTCTCAATGTTTAACAACCACCATGATAGTAATTAAATTTATTCCTTTGAAGTAGGGAAAAATTGGCTTTATGCAAAAACTGTAACCATAGAGCTTTCCACCAGCCAAATATGCATATAGTATAGCTGTTTCATTCCATTACTCTCTATGTGTTACTTTGCCAACATATTCCATGTGCTAACCCGTTTTCGGGCTGCAACGTTAATGTTGCAGACTTTTCAGACGATGATTAAGGAGTTTTTAGGTCGTGGTTCTATACTCAGTGATGCCGTTGGAGTTGATGGACTCACTTATCTTCTAAGCCTTCCGCTGTTATCGTTATTAGATGGCCTTAAGCCATATTTATTGTAATAAGTTCTCTTGTGAGACACTCGATGTAATAAGTGTGTGATTGCTACTCTGCTATAAATCCTCCGAGTACTGTGTGGTGTCAGCACTACTGATCCAGGGATGACACCCGGAGCACAGAGATCAGACTGTTTGAGGTCTGGTCGCTACAGAGATGGTAACAGAGCACACGCTGACTGTAGGACACGACCACTAAGCTAAAGACCTAGATCACTACTCACTCTCTTCTCTTCTGACCTCTCATCTTTTCTACTCTTTAGGATGGCGGATGCAAGGAACAAGTTCACACAACCGGACGAAGATACACCCTTTGGACGCCACTTGAAGGAAGTCACTAGATATCTGAACATAGGAGTACCAAGCTTCACGGGAACCTACAACGCCACTTTACCTGAAGAAGAGCGCTGGATAATTCAAGTTCAAGTTCCAGGAAGGACGTTCATGCCAGTCACTGAGCCCATAGAATTTTCTTTTGATGCACCAACTTGGAGTCTAGGAAAGAGTATGGCAGCTCACATCGCCATAGGACGCATTGGAGAAGTCTACCGCAAGGATCTCAAGGATACTATCTACCAGATTTGTGGGCGCCGAGATGAACACTGGGAGATGATTAGCACCTGGAAGGATAGATCAATTGCAGCTTTTATTCAGGAGTTAAATCAGCACATTCGATGACAAGAGAATCAGATGTGCGCCGACATGATAGATCTGAAGAAGGCTAAGACTAGAATCAAGGAACTGGAGGAAGAACTCAAGGCTACACGTGAAGATTATGAAGGAGAAATTAAAGTATTGGTGGAGAAGAATGACGACCTGATCAAGAAGATTGGAATATTTATGGTAGGCCCGACACCAGCAGATGAAGACGAAGAACCCAAGGAGATTAGCCCGGAAGACTACATCATCATCGACGGCACCGACTCGGAAGCAGACAATAGCGATGATGACTATGTTGATGAAGCAGGAGCAGATATCATGGAGTCTACAACCATAGAATATTTCTAGTAGACCACCTCATCAGTAGTAGTAGTAGTCCACCATGTAAATATAGTAGTCCGAGACCTTTTGCGATAGATAGAATGATTGTATGCCCTTGTTTGATTGATTGAAGTGAATTGTTTGCTTTTGCCTCATGTGCATATGGGTAGTGTTTTCTCTTTAGACCCCCTCTAATGTTATATCTCATCTTTTCTAAACCCTCAGATGCCTCCGAGACGTGACCCCGGATTTGCCTTTCCGCCGGAGCTCACCCAATTGATCCAGCAGCAGAACACCTTGATGCAGTTGCTAGTCCAGAATCAGAATCAGGGGAACAACAACAACAACCCACCACCACCACCACCACCTATTGACCACTTAGCCCGTTTTCTTAGGCTGAATCCACCGGTGTTTTCCAGTAGCACCGAGCCGATAGTAGCAGATGATTGGCTCCGCAAGATAGCTAGGGAGTTGACCACAGCAGGATGCACAGATGCGGAGAAGGTGAAGTTTGCCGCACATCAGTTAGAAGGACCCGCAAAATTATGGTGGGAGAATTTCACAGCCACCTTCCCAGTCGACACCGTCACATGGGACCAGTTTCAACAGGCTTTCTGTACTGCCCATGTTTCAGCAGGAGCAATGGCCATGAAGAAGCGTGAGTTTCGTAACTTGTGCCAAGGAGGACGGACAGTTGGCCAATATGTGGAGGAGTTTAGTAAGCTAGCACGTTATGCCCCAGATGACGTTGCTACGGATGCAGCTAAGCAGGAGAAGTTCCTGGAAGGACTGAATGATGAGTTGAGTATGCAGTTGATGGTAGCCACCTTCAACAACTACCAGGAGTTGGTAGACTGTGCTCTTATGATCGAAGGGAAGCAGTAGCAAATTGAGAACCGCAAGAGGAAGTATGGACAAGGAAAGTATAATTCAGGAGCTCAGCAGAAGCCACGTTTTACCCCTAGACCGGGAGGACATTTTCAGCATACCCATGGAGTAGGTAGCTCGCACAATCACAATGGCACCAAAAATGGTAATGGGAATGGAGGAAGCAATGGCCAGAACCGCAACACCCCTTCAACCCCAGCCAAGAGAGATCTGAGTCAAGTCACCTGTTTCAAGTGTTCCAAGACCGGACATTATGCCAATGAATGTCCTGAAGGCCAAAACGGCAATGGAAGCTCTGGAAAGAAGCCGAACCCTTTCAACAGGGGATAGGTGAACCACGTTAATGTGGAGGAGGTTGAAGCTCAACCCGATGCAGTAATAGGTAAGTTTTTGGTTAAGTCATTTACTGCACTCGTTCTTTTTGATACTGGTGCATCGCATTCATACATATCAAGGGGATTTGTGGAAAAGTATAGCCTATCCACTAGGGTTCTCAAAACACCTATGCTAGTAAGCTCACCAGGAGCAGAGTACATGGCCAGTCAAGGATGGTTTCAAGTGCCATTAAGTATAGGACGGCATGTTTTCCCAACAGATTTAATTATTCTGGAATCTCAATGTCTGGATGTGATTCTTGGTATGGATTGGCTGTCGATGTATGGAGGAAACATCGATTGTGCTAGTAAGTCAATTTTGCTTACCACCCCAGAAGGGAGAAGGATCAAGTATGTATCCCGGCATGCGCCAAACAAGACACAAGTAAATTCATTAACAGGAATTGTGCAGGAGGAAGTACCAGTGGTAAGGGAATTCCCTGATGTATTTCCAGAGGAGTTGCCAGGCATGCCACCGGATAGATATATTGAGTTCTTGATTGAGCTATTGCCAGGCACAGGGCCAATATCAAAGAGACCATATAGGATGCCAGCAAAGGATTTGGTGGAAATTAAGAAACATATTAAGGAGTTACTGGATAAAGGTTACATTCCCCAAGTTCTTCACCTTGGGGATCACCAGTACTACTAGTGCAGAAGAAGGATGGATCGTTAAGGATGGTTGTTGATTATCGAGGATTGAATGAAGTAGCAATCAAGAACAAGTACCCGCTACCAATGATCAATGATCTGTTTGATCGACTGCAAAGAGCTAAAGTGTTTTCCAAGATCGATTTGCGATCAGGGTACCACCAGTTGAAGATTCGAGAACAGGATATTCCGAAGACAGCTTTTACCACCAGGTATGGGCTATATGAGTATACCGTTATGTCATTTGGTTTGACTAACGCGCCCGCCTATTTTATGAACATGATGAACAAAGTGTTTATGGAGTTTTTGGATAAGTTCGTCGTAGTGTTCATTGATGATATCCTGGTTTATTCGAAGAATGAAGAGGAGCATAAGGAGCATTTGCGTTTGGTACTTGGAAAGCTCAGAGAACATCAATTATATGCCAAGTTCAGCAAATGTGAGTTTTGGTTGAAGGAAGTAGGATTCCTCGGACACGTTATATCCGGGGAAGGTATAGCAGTAGATCCCGCTAAAGTTGAAACCGTGACCAAGTGGGAAGCCCCAACAACAGTTGGAGAGATCCGGAGTTTTCTTGGACTCGCAGGATACTACCGGAGGTTTATTGAGAATTTTTCAAAGATTGCGAAGCCTATGACGGAGTTGTTGAAGAAAGATACCAAGTTCATATGGACTGAGCAGTGTGAGGCTAGTTTCCAGGAGTTGAAGAAACGCTTGGTTACCTCACTAGTGTTGATTTTGCCAGATCAGACCAAGGATTATGAGGTGTATTGCGACGCTTCACATCGAGGACTTGGAGTAGTGCTTATGCAGGAAGGGAGAGTCGTTTCACATGCCTCAAGACAACCGAAGCCTCATGAGTTGAATTATGCCACGCATGATTTGGATTTAGCAGCCGTAGTGCATGCCTTGAAGACATGGAGACATTTCCTCATTGGAAATCATTGTGAGGTGTACACGGATCATAAGAGTTTGAAGTACATTTTCACACAGAAGGAGTTGAACCTCAGACAAAGGAGATGGTTGGAGCTCATCAAGGATTATGATATGAGATTGCATTATCATCCCGGGAAGACTAATGTAGTAGCTGATGCATTAAGCCGCAAGAGCCATGTCAATACGTTAATGACGGGAGAAATACCCAAGGAGTTAGCAGAAAATCTTCGTGAACTATGTTTGGAAATAGTTCCGAGAGGCTATGTAGCAGCGTTGGAAATCCAGTCAACTTTGATGGACAGAATCAGGGAAGCTCAGAAGACTGACAAGGAGATTGCTTCCATAAAGGAGAAAATGAAAGAAGGAAAAGCTAAAGGATTTCGTGAGGATGAGCACGATACCCTATGGTTTGAAGACCGTGTCTATGTGCCCAATGACCCGGAGATCAGGAAGTTAATTCTGCAAGAGGCACATGATTCACCCTATTCGATTCACCCAGGGAATACCAAGAGGTATCTGGATTTGAAGGATATTTTCTGGTGGACCGGAATGAAGAAAGACATAGCGGAGTATGTAGCAGTTTGTGATGTATGCCAGAGAGTAAAGGCAGAGCATCAGAAGCCAGCAGGATTGTTACAATCATTGCCGATACCCGAATGGAAGTGGGATAAGTTAGGCATGGATTTTATCACGGGATTGCCCAGGACTCGTTCAGGCTATGACTCGATTTGGGTTGTAGTCGATTGATTGACGAAAGTAGCTCATTTCATCCCAGTAAAGACCACTTATACCAGTGCTAAGTTGGCAAAAATATACATGACCAGAATAGTATGTCTGCATGGAGTTCCGAGGAGTATCGTATCAGATAGAGGAACCCAGTTTACCTCAAAGTTCTGGAAGCAGTTGCATGAAACTTTGGGAACCAGGCTAGAATTCAGTACAGCTTTTCATCCGTAGACAGATGGACAGACCGAGAGAGTCAATCAGATTTTGGAAGATATGCTGAGAGCTTGTGCGCTAGATTATGGATCTAGTTGGGACGATAATTTTCCATATGCAGAGTTCTCTTACAACAACAGCTACCAAACCAGTTTGAAGATGGCCCCTTTCGAAGCTTTGTACGGAAGGAGGTGCAGGACACCGTTGTCGTGGGACGAAGTTGGAGACCATCAGTTGTTTGGACCTGACTTGATTAAGGAGTCTGAACAGAAAGTGAAGTTGATTCGCGATAGGCTCAAGGTAGCCCAGTCCAGACAAAAGAGTTATGCAGATTCTAAACGCAAGGAGACAGTTTACGAAGTTGGAGACAGAGCTTATCTTCGAGTATCTCCACTTCGGGGAACAAAGCGTTTTGGAGTTAAAGGGAAGTTAGCGCCACGATTTATAGGACCATATCGAATTTTGGAGCGTATGGGAGAAGTGGCCTACAAGTTGGAATTGCCCGAAGGATTGTCAGGAATTCATGATGTGTTCCAGGTTTCCCAGTTAAAGAAGTGTCACGCGGAGATAGCTGACATACCATTGAGAGACACAGTGCCTTTGGAAACCATTCAGTTGGATAACGATTTAACCTATGAGGAGAAACCAGTTAAGATCCTCGAGTTTGCCAGCCGAGTTACCCGCAGCAAAGTTATCAAGTTTTGCAAGGTTCATTGGAGTCACCACACGGAGGATGAAGCCACCTGGGAACGAGAGGAAGATTTGCTCAAAGACCACCCTCACCTATTTTCTAGCCAACCCGAATCTCGAGGGCGAGATTCATCTTAAGGGGGGTAGCTAGGTTTGTAACATCCCAAATTTTCAATTTGGAATGTTATACATTAGATCATCATGCATATCATATTTTATTTTCTTTTGGGTTTTGATCCTAGAAAATTCTAAGCAACTCAAGGACCCACGGAGAGAGTTGGGGATTTTGTTATTTTCATATTTGAGTTTTCTCAAATTTTGAGAATAGGATCATTTGATTTTATTTATTTTATCATCAGTATTTATATTACAAAAATATGAGAGAGGGAATAAAATGACTTTCCCAAAATATAGAAATATTGAGGATTTAATAAAAAATATCAAATAGTTTATTTCGGAGTTTTTTTGTTGTTTTTATTTGAATTTAGGAAAAATGCGCGTTTTTCAAAATTGCATTTAGGGCCCAAATAAATGTTCACTTTGTCGGACTTGATTTTAGAAGCCCGGGAAAATTTATTTCGGGATTTTTGGAGTCCGTTTAGTATTTCTTTTTATTTTTCTTCTGAGTGTAATTATTTAAAAAAAATTAAAAAAAGGAACCGACTTTGGGCCGTACTCGGCCAGGACTCCGCCTGGTCGGGGCCTTTATAAGGCGCGCCCGAGGCCCGAGTAGCCGCCCCAAACCCTAGCCGCGCCCCAGCCCCAGCCCCGCCGCCGCGCTGCGCCGCCGCCGCGACCCGCCGCCCGAGGTTCGCCGCCACCTCGTTTTCCGTGCTGTTTTTTTTTAAATTCCGTTCGTCGTTTTTCTTTTCGTCGGATTTTCCGCGGTTATTTTCTGATCGCGATTTCTGATCCGATTTTCGTTTTAGTTTAACTTTTCGCTCGTTTATCGGAATTAGGCGATTCAAGCGCCTGGAGTTTCGTCTCGAAACCCTCTATCTGAATAATTAACTTAAACAAGTTTTTGCTACTGTAAAATTTGACTTAGATTCAGATTACTAGAACGAAGTTGTTTTCTTTGGCCGTTTGACTTTCTTTGCTTCGTTCGATTTGTTTTTTTGCCAACCGGAGTTCTTAAGTTGAACCTTCTGGTTAGATCTCTTATTTGAGTTTTACCTGTGCATTAGATGAGTACTTATTGTATGCTTGTTTGTCTGTTTGCGATAGAGTACCTGGAGTGCGCCGCCTGTTACTTCGAATCGTTAGGTTTCGCGAATGATCAGCAAGGCAAGTAACACTTTGATCATACCTCTTCTACTACCCAGTTTTTTGCATTAGATCAATCTTCACACATTGCATGATTAGGATCTAATTAAACTGTGGGATGGGAAGTAGATGAGGTAGTACCTATTACCTGTTTATTGTCAAACCTTTGGGAATTACTTCTACGTTTGCTCATTATGCCATGCTATGCTAGTAGACGTGGATTGGGTGAGTGATATCCATGACAGATGTGAGATTGATAATTAATGGTTCATCTAAGGTGGCAACTTAAACACACATCTTGGTGGATTGAGGCACCTGGGTATTCCAGGACATGCCTGTTTTCTTTTGGACCGCCACCCAGGCTCAAAGGGATCATGAGATTGTTCATACTAGAAACTTCCGTGTGCAGCCACAAGCCATTATGGGCTCTGGCATAGTTTATTAAGTCATGCAAACTCTTACAGGGTAGACTACCAGATGTAGGGGAAAGTAGGTGTACCGGTCTATCCATCGTAAGGTGCTAGTGCTTCTGAAAGACTGTGTCTCGGTCATCCGTTTCTCAAACACCATGTAGTGCGAGAAATCCAACGGAGGCAATCGAGTCTTGTGGGGAAAAGTGCGCAAACCTCTGCAGAGTGTAATAAACTAATCATGGTTAGCCGTGTCCCCGGTTATGGACATCTGTAGTATCTAGTATCTGGATTATCATGTGAATCTCAACATGTTACTCTAAAATTAATTTTGTTGGGTTTGTTTAATGATGATACTTAATTGGGATTGAGAATGCTGTCAACCATTCTCAATGTATAACAACCACCATGATAGTAATTAAATTTATTCCTTTGAAGTAGGGAAAATTTGGCTTTATGCAAAAACTGTAACCATAGAGCTTTCCACCAGCCAAATATGCATATAGTATAGCTGTTTCATTCTATTACTCTCTATGTGTTACTTTGCCAGCATATTCCATGTGCTGACCCGTTTTCGGGCTGCAACGTTAATGTTGCAGACTTTTCAGACGACAATTAAGGAGTTTTTAGGTCGTGGTTCTATACTTAGTGATGCCGTTGGAGTTGATGGACTCACCTATCTTCTAAGCCTTCCGCTATTATCGTTATTAGATGGCCTTAAGCCATATTTATTGTAATAAGTTCTCTTGTGAGACACTCGATGTAATAAGTGTGTGATTGCTACTCTGCTATAAATCCTCCGAGTACTGTGTGGTGTCGGCATTACTGATCCACGGATGACACCGGAGCACAGGGATCAGACTGTTTGAGGTCTGGTCGCTACAATCAACGCCTTGGCATTTTGGTGACACTATACAAAAAAATTAACTTATCTCATGAAAGTGAGGTATGTAATCTATAAGCATTAACAGTGCAAAAATCTGAAGGTAGTAACAAGTTTCATCGTTGGTATACTGGCTGTGCAGCAACATTAGAATGCCTTAGCTGAAAAATCTTTAATACATCCACGATCAACAGCTAACCCTGAAATAATCTAGTGACATTAAATGAAATTGCTTAAATTTATCGGTGGCATTAGACTAAGTGCGGCATTAGTTAAATGTGGCATCACTTTAGCAGTAGCATTGCTTGACTTGATTGCTGGCGTTATACTAACAGCAAAAAAGTGACAACAAGAGCATGGGAGGCCCATTCAGAGAGTGGGCGCACTAGTACGATGTACCTCCACGTACGCATAGAGTGGTGAGGGAGGTATGGTTGCCCAGGGCAACAAATATCCATGTAGCATATGTGGATTACGTCCTATTTTTGTTATGTTTAGCCACTTTTTTCCTATGTGAGGACAACAAACCAATCGACCTGGTCATTCTCTATTGCGTTGTCATGCCTTTCTACCCTTCTTCAACCAAGAGACATGAGACTCGTTCCTTAGCTACTGATTTTCCCCTTTTCAACCTAGATGCGGGTTCGATGCCTACTATCTTGGACAGTACAGTCTCCCTTCCTTTCCTTATTCAACCCAGACATGGATTAGTCTACATGAAGTAGGGTTTCCTTTAATAGTGCAAATTAAGGTTTTCGTCTGCGTGACCAGCAGAGCAGAGGATAGCAAATTGGAAAGATGGTGGAGTGGAAAAAGATCCACATGCAGCGACATGGCAGATGGGGCAATAGAACAAGGGTATGGTTTGAAAAGAGGCAGCATACCTGAGGGTCGGCGGGAAGTGGCTTCGCTCATGGTTGTCGTTCTCCGCACGCACTACGGCAGCGAGCTTGGGGATGGAGGCCATCCTACGCGGGCTCTAGGTCTAACAGGACGGCCTTGTCATCAGTGCGTGACCTTGCTCGCCGATGACGAGTGTGTCAATGCTGCATGTCCTTTTCTTCCACGGCGGATCTGTGACCACCGGCGAGGAGGGAGAGAGAGGACGTCTTTTTAGATATGAAGAGAGGGTGATAGTGTGAGAAGCAAGTGGACAGCCCTTAGCAAGAAAGCTCTGAAGCTCCAGCCTATATATATTTTTTATACTACTAGTACTAGAGGTGGAGTAGTGGTAGAGTAGTTTATATTTTCTGTGCAAACAGTACCAGTTAGCATGCTTCAAAACTGAACGGCACACCATTAAAAAAATAAAGTCAAGAAATAATACGGCACTTCAGGCCAACGTGGCCAGATCGCATTTTGCACGAGAAATTACACACCATATTTCATTGACATGTGGTCCCGTTCCAACATGTCAGTGAGACGACGGCGAGTCCTTTTGTTCAATTTCTGAAAGGACGTGTAGGCCAGGGCGCCTCTTCGTGTACCGTGGCAAACTGGCAACCATCCACCGACTCTTCGCCTTTCCCTCTCGATTTGGAACTGCTATCGCACGTTCTTCCTTCCTCCTCCATCTGCCTTCACCCTTCCTTCTGCCATTGTCCGATCGTCTTCTCCATGGAGGGAACAAGCTAGAACGACCCCGTTATTCTTGCCCCGATCTGAAAGATGACGTGGTGGGGGAACTCATTAATCGGTGCGACGTCATCACCTCGGCTAGCATGGCAGGTTCGTTCAAGACCATTCTCAGCTCAACTAATAACATCATTACAAGGAACCCAAGGGTCCAGGAGCGGTTTGATCTCCCTTATATTCTTCGCTATAAGCTTGTTCGCATGGGCGCGGACGACGGAGGCCTCGCCTTGTGCAAGTTGATGCTGCTTGATAATGATACGTGTGATGTCAAGATGCCATCGCTTAAGGGTAAGGACTAGGCTGGTGCAAATGTAGATTGGGTTGTTTATATTTGGTACAATTGCGAGTGGGAACTTGTGAATGTGTACACTGGTCAGCGGATTCCACTTCCAAAAATCTCAGAGTGCCCTGAGGTTGAGCACACAGATGATCTACGTACATTCAAATACGATCATGGTGGCTGTCGTCTACGGAAGATAGCAATTTGTAGAGTTCCCAACCGCTCTTGGAATTACGAGAACTATGAAGTTGTTGCTATATTCAACAAGCTTGTTGCCGTCGTTACTGATTCCACGGATGATGAGTACTATGACGCAATTAAATACGAGGATCTTGTGTTTGCTTCCACCACTCATGGCATTGTTTTTGCATGGGATCCTCGTTGTTTCGGTACATTTGTCTTCCACCGTAATTATAATTGTTTCATCCACATGCATGCGGGTTAGCAAGTTCCCCTTTACTAATTAACCTTCTTCTTGTGTTTCCATGGTCCTGTGAACATTCCACCACCTGTACTTGAAAAAATTTATAACCAAGGGGGAGATGACGATGGTGATGATCACGATCATGAGGACGAGCAGGACTTATATACTCAGTGGTGGCTGGCAACTAATTCCGATGGGTCACCTCTTCTTGTCTGTATACAGTGCACTGAGATTGTTACTACTAAGGGAGCACATGTTGTCTCCCATGGTCGCCCTCTCCGAACCTATTCCAACACCCATTGCAGGGTATTCAGGATGGATACTGGTGTGCTAGCGCCAACACCTTCTCCCTGGTACAGTATTGATAGTCTTGGAGCAAACTCGCTCTTCCTTGGACCAAACTATCCAATGATGGTTAAAGGCGATCTAGCTGCTGTTGACACAACGTTACTACCATTTATGAGAAGCAACTGTATCTATACCTCGGAAATTGCGGTGGTTCCCTACCTTGCTCCTGATATATGCCGCTTTAGCCTGGATGATCAGTCCTGCGTTGCTCTTGATATTGACAATAGCTGGCCCTTCCCAGAGCACCTATGGTTCAAAGCAAGTGTTTCCAATGCCAAGGATTGGTTGAGTTGAAGTTCATTTCATTGCTTGTTATTTGTTGTGTGATGAAAACTTCAGTATTTACTAGAATGTTTTGTTGGAAATAATCTATAATCCAACATGTATCATCGTTGTCGTTGTGTGTTGATGACTTGTTGTATGTAATGAATGGTACATTTGCAAATGCTTGTCATAGAATCAATTTATGAATGGTTTTCGAGTCACTTCTTGGAGTGTGAGTACCGTAGTAGTATAGCCAGCATCTGGTTAGTATATGAAGTTGCCACATCACATAGAGCCAACCTAATATTGGAGTACCAGATCTGAGATGCCACATGTACCAGATGAATGACTCAAAGTTCGGCCACCGTGATGCTAGGTGCGAGCCGAGGAACAGTGTTGGAGAGACCCCCCTCATAATTTTCCTACATTGGTCGTTTGATTCATAGGATAGAATGCTATAGGATTTTTCCCTATGTAATCATGTTTTAATTGGCAATCTAGCATCCACTCCAACTTTTGTTTCACTTCCTTTGATCCTACAAAGAGTGTACTTGCTCTAAATGATGTGCCGCTGCAAGAGCCGCCTATATTAATTAACCATGCTCTAAAAAGGTGGACCTGCTTTGGCTATAGTAGTACTGTACTAGGTTAGTAGGTGACCTTGCGCTTGGCTCTTCTCCTCTTCCCGAAGTCGAACAATAATGATGGTACTGTACTACTTCTGGCAATCTGACACCAAATGAACTACTGCACGTCCACCGCTTGTAAGCAAAAGTTTCTCCTCGTGCTGCGAGTCACCACGCACGCGTTGGCGAGGGAGAAGGTGTAGTAAGCAAGCTTCTTGTCGTTCTGCGAGTTGATGGGACACATCAAAGTTACGTATTTATTAGTACTCTCTTCAAAAAGGGTCGACATGTCCATGGCTACCATCCTGTGCTCTGTCATTGAGTACGTGCACTATTCACGTGCCACTGAGGAGAAAAAATATTGCGTAGTACTAGGTGCCATCGAAGTGCACGACTCACTTACGCACTGCATATCTCCTTTTTCTTGCATGACACGCCACCTTGCTAGATGTACCGCGTGTCATGGAGGCATATAGTATGATTTTGTAAAATGGAGGCATATAGATGTCCCGCGTGCCGGCAACAGGATGAACAAAGCTCATGTCTTAAACGAAAGAGTGGAAGAACATAGATTCCCGATGACCAAGAAGGGGCTACAAACCTCAGGGTGGAGCGTCTGCACTCATAAATTTGATATTATTCAGCAATATAAAATCAACCAAATCTCTCCACATTCCTATACCATTATATAGTCTGAGAATAACTTTTGAACGTAAGCCATTGATTCACTCTATCCAATGGTCATAGTTGGAAAATCCAAACAAAACCAAGCATTGGATCAACTCTTTTTTCGAGATCAACTCTTTTAGAACTTAGATTGTTGCCGCCTGCCCACCTAGCCCACCTATATATCCGCTCACGTGTGATGACCACATGAGCTATCCACTCAGATTGTATGTTAAAAAAATAAAGGCTGATAACTAATGCGGCACCTCGGTCCAACGTGGCCAGATCGCATTTTGCACGAGAAATTACACACCATGTTTCGTTGACATGTGGTCCCGTTCCAACATGTCAGTGAGACGCCGGCGAGTCCTTTTTGTACAATTTCCAAAAGGACGTGTAGGCCGGGGCGCCTCTTCGTGTACCGTGGCAAACTGGCTACCGTCCACTGACTCTTCGCCTTTCCCTCTCAATTTGGAACTACTGTCGCACGCTCTTCCTCCCTCCTCCATTTACCTTCACCCTTCCTTCTGCCATTGTTCGATCGTATTCTCCATGGAGGGAACAAGCTGGAAACGACCCCGTTATTCTTGCCCCGATATGAAAGATGACGTGGTGAGGGAACTCATTGATCGGTGCGACATCATCACCTCGGCTAGCATGGCAGGTTCGTTCAAGAACATTCTCAACTTAACTAATAACATCATTACAAGGAACCCAAGGGTCCAGGAGCGGTTTGATATCCCCTATCTTCTTCGCCATGACCCTGCTGACTGGCCCGGGGACGAGGGAAGCCTCGCATTGTGCAAGTTGATGCCGCTTGATAATGATACGTATGATGTTAAGATGCCATTCTTGAGGGCAAGGCTTGGGTAGGCGCAAATGGAGATTGGGTTGTTTATATTGGGTACAACTGCGAGTGGGAACTTGTGAATGTGTACACTTGTCACCGGGTTCCACTTCCAAAAATCTCAGTCTGCCCAGAGGTTGAGCACACCGGTATTCCACGCACGTTCAAATATGATCATGGTGACTGTCTTCTACGGAAGATAGCAATTTGTCGAGTTCCCAACCGCTCTTGAAATTACAGGAAGTATGGAGTTGTTTCTATCTTCGACAAGCTTGTTGCCGTCCTTCATGGTTCGACTGGATGGATATTGCTCAAAAATCAGTTTCTGTACACGGATGTGTACTGTGATGCAATTGAATACGAGGGTCTTGTGTTTGCTGCCACCACTTGTGGCACTATTTTTGCATGGGATCCTCGTAGTTTCGGTACGTTTTTCTTCCACCGTAATTATACCACCGTAATTATAATTGTTTCATCCACATGCATGCGAGTTAGCAAGTTTCCCTTCTCTACTAATTAACCTTCTTCTTGTGTTTCCAAGGTCCTGTGAACATTCCACCACCTATACTTGAAAATTTTTATAACCAATGGGGAGATGACGATGGTGATGATCACGAGCATGAGGACGAGGAGGGCCCATATACTCAGTGGCGCCTGGCAACTTCCGATGTATCACCCCTTCTTGTTTGTATACAGCCCACTACTGATGTTACTACTAAGGAAGCATGTGTTGTCTCCCATGGTCGCACTCTCCGGACCTATTCCAACACCCGTTGCATGGTATTCGGGATGGATACTACTGTGCTAGCGCCAACACCTTCTCCCTGGTACAGTATTGATAGTCTTGGAGCAAACTCGCTCTTCCTTGGACAAAACTATCGAATGATGGTGAAAGGCGATCCAACTGCTGTTGACACAATGTTACTACCATTTATGGGAAGAAACTGTATCTATACGTCGGGCATTGCGGTGGTTCCCTACCCTGGTCATGATATTGTAGGTCGCTTCAGCCTGGATGATCAGTCCTGCGTTGATCTCGAGATTGACAGTAGCTGGCCATTCCCAAAGAATCACTTGTGGTTCAACGCAAGCGTTTCCAACACCGAGGATTGGTTCAGTTGAACTTCATTTCATTGCTTGTTATTTGTTGTGTGATGAAAACTTCAGTATTTATAATGTATCCTCGTTGTCGTTGTTGGTTGATGACCTATTGTATGTAATAAAATGATATGCCTGTGATAAACTTACTAAATTTATGAATGGCTTTCGAGTCGCTTCTCTGAGTGGGTGCTGCGATGAGGCAAAAAATATTTTCTGAATTCATAATTGTACGTGCATTGCAACAGGTTATCGGATGAGGCCAATCTACAATAGTACACTATTTGTACTAGCTTCACATGCTGCACTATCTCTATGTCTACGTACATAATACAATAAGTTTTAAACTTGATACCAGCCACCCATCCTCACAAAGAACACTTTTTAACCTAGCACAAACTCCAGGACATTTGGCCACAGTGTGAGGTGGGCCATATGTTAATCTGTTCGCTGTACGTAACGAGCACCTCGAATCCTCGATACTACTACTATAAGTAGTAGGAGTAGTAGGGTGGCATGGGTCAGAACAAGCATTCACGTCCAGGAGTACGACACACGCCACCGGCATGACTTCCATCTGACACCATATTTGTTGGAGTCCGTGTTACATCAATCTCTTCAACCTCGTCGTTTCTATAACTCAGCCATCGCGCGGCGGGCGAGGTGGGGGTTTGCCGATAGTCGGTTTCCTCAAATGCGGCCCCACTTGTAAGGCCAACTCCAACGCACGACCCCAAACGGACCTCCGTTTTGCCCGGATTCTGTCCGTTTGGGTAGGGCAATGGGGTCGTGTCCGGGCCATTTCTCGGATGCGGTGGCTGTGCGCCGAACGCGCGGACGCATCCCGGCCTCGTACATTTTTCTTTGCAAACACATATCTTTTTTTCATCATTGATTTTTTGGTACATGGAAATACATCACCAAAATTTTGACTAGAAAAACAAGAACTACTAGAATACATTTTGGAAGATATCCAACTTCCATAACTGCTCCTGTAAGTTGGATTAGTGCCTTCTTGATGCATTCATTGTTGATCTGCAGAGGCTCGATCCTTCGTGCTTCTTTCTTCTTCGAGTGTAAAGAAGTAGATGTGTCTAGCCTCTATTCTATCAACAAGTGCACTAGTCTCATCTCTAGCCTCTATGCTAGCTAAAAGTGCTAGAAATCTACTAAATTGCGCTCTTTCAATATATCGTTGTACTCTTCTTCCCAATACCAAAACTTGCACCCATTCTACACAATAAAATTTTAAGTTAGCACAACTAGTCTAATCCGAGAGCACAACCGAAGATTTGGTCGAGTTCTTCCTCCTTTTGCCGACACGTGGGACATCCAGCATCCAGGTCGTGTCATGCAAGAAAATAGAGTGGTAGTTGAAGCCACGTGATGTGCATCTTGGGTTAAACTGTAAATAGAATCTTACTACTCTTGAGTAACTCCAGAAGTGGCCACCGAAGATCTTTATTGGATTTTTTTCATCACCAGCACGTCGAGGTGAAAGATGTGCAGGTTCAGTGGGTCCTCTTGCATTTTCAATGACATGTGGGACCGCATATGAGAAAACAGACGATGGGCTCCGCGCGTCTGCTGGATGGCTGATAAGAGAGATAGAGGAGGGCTGAGCACGGACTCCAGGAAATTTGTTCTATGTAACCAGCACCTCGATATAGTGGGGTGGCATGGGCCATAACTAGCATTCATGTCTAGCAGTACGGCACACACCACCCACACGAGTCCCATCCGACACCAATTTTCTTGGAGTCCGTGCTACAGCCATCTCTTCTCCCTCCTGTTTCGTCAGCCATCACGCGGTGGGCGGGGTGGGGGTTTGCCGATAGTCGGTTTGCTCAACTGCGGTCCCACTTGTAAGTGAAAATGCAACACATCACGCATTCCCCCTAGAGCGGCGTGCCGGACCAACCGTGTGGGGGTGCGACGCGAACACGATAGGCTTTTCCTTTTGAACTTGTAACTTGTAAAATTTGGTTCTGCTCCATGGCGCGATCGATAGATAGAAATAACGATTTTCCCTAGAGTAATGAGAAGTTTGGTTCTGGCGTGGTTCATGCATGGAGTACATAGGAAAATTATGAAGTTGATGTGAAAGGTAAGATAATTACTAGTAGTACCATATACTACTACATCGATTTGACGGAAAGATAAATATACATATGGATCCATCAACGACATCCTCACGCCCTAGTGCACCGGGTCACCAACCGACGTGTGAGGAGCAGCGGCATTGGCGGCAAGCTGAACGTGCTTCTGAACAATGCCGTCGAAGGTTGCCCTGCGGTCTAAGAAGGCCAGCGTCCTATCGTCCTCCTCTTGCATGTAGTAGTCCTTATGGACAATTTGCGTGTAGAAGTGGGAGATTATGTCGATGGTGTCTTGCTGCACCAGGCGCTGCGTGGCGAGCGGGACCTCGAGGTGGACATTCTCCGGCGCGACGGCGGGCAGTCATAGGGCCACCAGTGCGTCGAAGAGGTTGTCACCATAGAGGCCGTTAAGGGTGGCAGGCATCGCAGAGCCTGGGCGCGTGGGCTGGAGGCGTACGTCAAGGTCGTCCGCGAGCTTCTTGACGACGGTGAACTTGTCAAGGAAGCCGATCAGGACCTCGTCAAACAAGGAGACAAAGCTGTTGTCCAAGCGGCCCCTCGCCTTGGTGGCCTCAAGCACTACCTGGAGACGTTCCTCGGTGCCGGGCCGTAGGACGGCGTCGTGGACCATCTGGCACAACTAGCTGATGCTCGCACTCATCGCCTCCATGGGTCTAGCATCTAGTCAACTGATCTTGCGATTGGAGTGATCACTCTTGCCCTTGGGTGCGTAGGATTTCATAGATTGGACTGGCAGGAGCCTTTATCTGAGAAGTGCAGACTGCGTTGAATTCACGTGCGTGTTGGCCATCTACTACTCGCGCCTCTACTGTACCTGCCTTTGGCTGTATGACAGGTTGGCCAGCCACTCGTTGGGCCCATGTGTCATACACCCAAAGGCAGGTGCAGTAAGTCAATGAAGCTGCGTCCCCCTCCGTGCCCGTGCATGCTTTCAATGACTTGAGACTACCAAACATCACATGTAGTGGTTAGTTCATTGCATGTAATCCTATTAAGTAGCAAAAAGACATTAAGTTATCTCGTTGATAGGAATAAAACAGTACACCATGTATTTATTTACAGAGGGAGTAGTACATTTTTTGTGACACGCATTACTAGATATTGCTAGTCAAATACTAAATCCAGATGGACGTGGTAGTAGTACTAAATCCAGACGGTGGTGCTAGTATTAGTAGTAGTAGTACTACCAATGTAGTAGCACTGTACTACCCATTGGTCAAATTATTACGTGCTGCTCCTCACAGTGAAGTGACAAGACCCTACGCCGGAGATGACACCTGAGTATAGGCGTCGTGTTCGGCATACCATAGTCAGCCCCACCGTCTGTAGTCACTATCATCATGGCTGTAGACCTAGCCTGCTTACAACTAGCCGTGTTCGACATAATTTCCCGTGCGTAGATGCCCGTGCATTGCACGGAACACCAAGATTAGGGGGTGGACGGCACCGGCAGCGGCCATCGCGCCAGATTTTTCCATGGCCTTCTAGATGTGGTGGGGAGGAGATAAGGCTGATTGTGAGAGACAAGGAGTTGTTTGTAAATAGGGAACAAGTGCGGGCACCTTTTTGCAAAACTGGAGAGGTTTGGTTTGTATGCGTCAGATCTAGATCCGACGACTATTGGTGAAAGATGGCAGGCACAACATCATCACCAACTCAGGACCTTTTTGATTCACAGGATTTTGAAAACGCAGGAATAGGACACGGCAATATTACAAGTTTCAAACTGATATTACAAATGTTAGGAGTAATGCTGCACCTACGAAGAGGGAATTACTAGGAAGTTTACGTAAGAACTTTTGTTACTTTAGGTGGATGCAGCATTATCGTACAAACTAAAATCCACCGCCCTGACAAGTCACTAATGGGAAACTAAGTTTTCGAGTCTCTGGCCACTTGATGTTTCAAAAACAAATTCAGCTTCTGCGGAGACTTTGTCATTTAGGCTTAGATGCTTGCGGTGATCAGCACGCCATTCATTGTTGCGCCAGAGAATGCCAAACCTCATTACCTTGAGCACACTTGCCTCTAGAACAAAGAACCTGGCCAATTTAATCTTAGATGTGCTACCTCGATAGTCGATCAAATCAATTTTTGTAAGATGGAGATCAAGGCATTCGATGAGATTGTTATAGTGCAGCACATTTTTCACTTTTAGGTCTTTTTTATCTGCAAAAGAAGAGAACATATTAGAGCAGCTGGCTGTATAAGATTGCCATGTCATCAAGAGGTACCAATATCATTCGCTCATATGATAGGGTTGGCTGGCTAGTGATATTTTTTCACTCTCTCTCTCTCTCTCTCTCTTTCCTCTCATTTACCTAGGAGTACGTGAAGAGCTTGGGCATTTGTTGCCTTCCACTATGTGGCAGATGCCATATTTCGCAAAAGTATGCCACATAATACGCATCGATGTCAACTCAAAAGATTTTAGCACCGCTCTCGCGATGTGAGAGAGTTGGCACCGCTGTGCACACAGACCCACATGTATAAACAAATCAATCAAACCAACTATACCAGCCTCTCACTCTCCCAAACAAGTGTTTTTTATTGCCTCAGTCCTCTCTCTCTCTCTCTCCCACACAAGTGTTTTTTCATTGCGTGAGTTAATTTGGCACCGGAGCAAAGTAGGTGATCCAGATTGGGTCACCAGGTGAGCAATGGAGGGGCATCGATGCCAAATGTTTTGGCCTACATAGTGGAGGGCCGTTATAGCTCACTTTTGTACTACCCCTTATTTAGTATAAATTTTTTACCATATATTTATGTAAGAAAATGCCAATGCATGTCACTAAAAATTACACCATTTGAAATTATGTTCAAATACGAATCCAACGATATAGTTCTTAGTGACATGCATTAACATTTTGTTAGTTAAATCTATGGTCAAATTTTGATACTACCACTACTGGAATCAGCTTTTTTGCTGTCCGCCACGGCGGGCGGCAAAGGCATGGTTCAGGGACAGCAAATCTCTTTGCCATACACCAGCAGATGGCAAAATGTCCGGATGAAAGGTTGCCAGCAAAGGCCTTCTTTGCCGTCCGCTTTTCAGAAATGGACGGCAAAGGATTGTGCCATCCGCCATCCGATGCCAGCAGACGGCAAAGAGAATGGACGGCAAGCGGTGGTGTAAGAGCCGTTAGGGGGTTAACGGTGCTCTTTGCCGTCCACCAGTGGACGACAAAGATTCAAATCACTTTGCCGTCCTCTGGCGGACGGCAAAGAGCTCAGCTAGGCAGTACTGCGAAGCTGCCACGTGGTTAGCTATGCTGTCTGCTAGCAGACGGCACCAAATAGGCAGCCAGTGTTCCCAGGTTTCACAGGAAGCTGCCATGTGTCCTCTTTGCCGTCTGCTAGCGGATGACAAATAGCTTTGCCGTCCTCTAGCTGGCGGCAAAGAGGTGATATATCCCCTGTTCTTGTTTGAATCCATTTAATTTCACAGGAATTCACACATAGATATACATATATATATATATATATATATATATATATATATATTGTTCACAGGCACACACAGATACACATATATGATGTATCCAACACATAGATATACATATACATATCTATCTCCATCACAACATACATATATACATAATAAACATAGTTCCAACCATATATACATATTACATATCACAATGTTCATCCAACACATTGTTCCATGCATCCATATAACAAGTTCCATGTTTTTCATCGATACAAACGAAAAAAAGATAAGGGAACTAAGCACTCCATCCATGCAAGCTTCCATATAGTGAATTAAATCTGCAAAATGGAAACAAGAAAGTTAGAAAAGAAGAAGACTAGCTAGAATCAGAAGAAGAAGAAGAAAATGAAGAAGAAGAAGAAGTAAGCATACTTAGGTAAAATGGAGCTAACCTAGATAATTGTGCCATTTTTGAATGAACTAAGCATATTATGCCATTTTTGATATAACTTAGAGCTAACTTCATTTTGGAGAAGAAGAATAAAACTAGAAGAAGACCTTCTTCTTCTTCTTCTTACTTCTTCTTCTTACTTCTTCTTCTTCTCATCTTTTTCTTCTTCTTCTTCTTCTTTTCTTCCTATTCCTTCTTTTCTTCCTCTTCCTGGATTTTCTTCATCTTATTATGCCATTTGTGGACTAAATAGGCTAAATTATGTCATAAATGGACTAAATAGGCTACATAAGAAGAAAAATGCCATTTTTGAGCTTACCTAGCTAATTATGCCATTTTTTACCTAACTAACATATTATGAGACATAACTTAGAGCTAACTTCATTTTGGAGAAGAAGAAGAAAACTAGAGGAAGAAGAAGAAGTCTTCTTCTTCTTCTTCTTCTTCTTCTTCTTCTTCTTCTTCTTCTTCTTCTTTCCTTCCTATTCCTTCTTTTCTTCCTCTTCCTTGATTTTCTTCATCTTATTATGTCATTTGTGGACTAAATATGCTAAATTATGTCATAAATGTACTAAATAGGCTAAATAAGATGTAAAATGCCATTTCTGAGCTTACCTAGCTAATTATGCCATTTTTGATATAACTTAGAGCTAACTTCATTTTGGAGAAAAGAAGAAGAAAACTAGAAGAAGAAGAAGAAGAAGAAGAAGAAGGAGAAGAAGAAGAAGACTAGAAGAAGAGTTCTTCTTCTTCTCCTTCTTCTACTTCTACTTCTTCTTCTTCTTCTTCTTCTTCTTCTTCTTTTCTTCCTATTCCTTCTTTCCTTCCTCTTCCTTGATTTTCTTCATCTTATTATGTCATTTGTGCACTAAATAGGCTAAATTATGTCATAAATGGACTAAACACGCTAAATAAGAAGGAAAATACCGTTATCACGGAGGTGTAGGAATGTTCGGGGCTGCGCCAGTGCCAGACGGAGGTGAAGGACCGGTCGGGGTTCCGGCATTGGCAGAAGGAGTGGTCGATGCTTGTCGGGAGCCATGCTGCACCAAAGATCATTTCCAATAATGTCTTGTTAGCAAGTTCGCAAACTGAAATGTGAATAGTAGTAAGAAACGACCATTCAAATCAAACTCACCGTGGTCACCGGACCAATCTGGGCCATCGGCGGAGGGGCCTGACCGTTTGTCTCGTACATGGTCTGCACATTTGGTTCTCACGAGTCAGTCATATTAGATAGTAAGGCGAACATTACGTGCATGCTTGGGCTTATTAATATGCACGAGAAACGTACCATGATGAGCTCGTATAGGGCCCAGTTAGTGTTGTCGTTCCAGTTCCTCTCCTCCTCCAACAACTTAACCGTCTTCTCCTCCACGTCCCTCTGCTTCTCCTCCGCCTCCCTTTGTGCCTCCCTTTGTGCCTCCTCCACAAGCACCTTCGTCTTCAATCTCTCTTTCTCAACAATAGTCGGCAACACACCACCCCTCGTTAGCATCATGTAATCATCGACGGACGCACACACAATGTAATGGAGGAAAGGTGAGAGAGTCCGTATAACTAACCGCCATGGCGATCTCCACGGGCCGTGCACGAGGCGTAATCTCAGGATCATAGCTACTCAGACACTTCTTGATCTGCGGGAGAGTGTTATGACAATATATCAGTCCATCACCAATGGCTTGAGAGCCATGGGACCTCCCACCACCAGATATCATCACCAACTCTGTATCAAAAGGAGCTTGGATCGGGTTAAAGAGAGAGAGAGGGAGGGGGCAGGGTGGGGAGCCGTTAGTTAGGTTATCTCTTTGTCGTCCGCTTTTTTGCTCTTCGCCGTCCAATGGGGGCCGTTAGGTTTTTTCTGAACAGCTCATTAGTGGGGCTCACCTCCCTCTTTGCCGTCCGCCCGCTGACGGCAAAGATTCTTTGCCGTCCACCAGCAGACGTCAAAGAACTGGCTGATGGCAAAGACATTCTTTGCCATCCGCCAATTCTTTGCCATCCGTTTTCTGCAAGCTGACGGCAAAGACCTTCTTTTCCGTCCACCAGCGGACGGCAAAGAATTGGCAGACGGCAAATAAGAAAATTCCAACAGTGTACAAAATAGCAAGACTAAACCGGGACGGAGGTAGTACTTTCTCTTAGGGTAACCATAGAGTTACTGGAGTAGTCTAAGTTACTTTCCACTATGACTAGCCTAGGGTACTATAGTAGTACAACAAAAAAACGATGCAGGTGATCACGTGAGAAAAAAATACTAAAAACATTTCTTTTGGTGCAATGCGTAGATGCAGTTTTGAACACTACACTTGTCATCGTAATTTGGGAAAATTACGAAAAATTTGAGCTACATTGTGATTACTGTTTACTAATAGGAAAGAAGTTTCACCTCAATGAGTAGCTTCTCCGTGCATGGAAAGCATGTAAGGAATCCAACAACTTGATCCGGATTGGGGCCGATAGATTTTATTGCCAAGATCTTCACTGTGCGCATAGACTGGGTCAAGCTTGTGGGAATCATTTTCTGGAAGACGATCGTAAATACATCAAGAAGAAATTTAAAAATGTGAATTTCAAGAAGACGAAGAAAAAGATGAGTGTTGTACCTGAACAATTACGGATCCAATAAAGAGTTCGGAGAATTTGGCAGACGAGTGCACCAACACTGTCAATTCGGCGTGTCAATGACCCTGATTTTTGTTGGACCTTCTAGATCCGATACAAGCAATCTCTCAAGGAATGGTGCATTCTCAATGACCATAGCGTGGAACAGCTGGAGTGATCTCTTCCCAATTGATGTCTTGTTGCAGGGCCAGCAAGACACATAAATCCATCGGAGATTCGTCGAGGCAATGTGGAGCCTAATGAACCCGTGGATCTGCTCAAGACAAAGGTACTCGAGCGCAGTACAGCTGTGGAGCAGGTGCTCCATAGCCTTCTTCGAGATGACAACATCGAAGAGGTCGGGCTGCTTGAGTTGAGGGAGAAGAAGGGCGGGCGCGGCATTAATCTAGGGAAGATAGCAGGAGCTGAAGCTGGCGCGGCGCAGCGTTGGCGCGAGGCGGAGCACAGACGACGGCAGAGAGTGACATCGTCCAGCTTCAAAGCTGAGCTCCTCGAGCTAATCTAGGGCGGAGGATAAGAACCACTCGTCGAACTTGGGTTGGACCTTGCAGTTGGTACTGAACATGCGGATGTCAAGGCGTCTGGCTGGCCCAGGGTGCGATGAAAGGATCTTGGAGACTGCGGCCATGCGTTTGCAATCCCCGTTGCAGAGGCAACTATCGACGGTGAGGTTGAGGGGGACACGGTGCCAGAGGGGGCGCCACCGCCGGGAGAGCAGGGCGGTCCGCACGGCAGATTTGGTGAGGAGGAGGCCGATGATGACGAGCAGCATGTCGTCGGGGAGGCTGCTGATGAAGTACAGGCTCGCCGGATGCGGTTTTGGCTCGAGCCGCCTCCGCTTGTTGGCTGCCTCGCCGTCCATCTCAATCGGCGGCGATGCCGGTGTACACGTGTGTTGGTGTGTGTTGTGTTGTGGGTGTGCGCGAGTGCGTCCTTCTGTGCATGCCGCCACATAGTGGTGAATTGTGCGTGAGTGCGTCCTCCACGTGGAAGAAGTGTGTCCTCAATGCACCCTCAATTTACTAGCGTGCGGGGTGCTACCCTGAGTGGTTTCAACTTTGTTTACTTCACCGCTTGTCAGATGGGCCTCTAGTTTACTTATTTTCACCCACTTCCACATGGGCCAGCACACGAAGATATAGAACACGAGCTGACAAGGCATCATGTGGACTGGTTGACCGGTCAACTAAACAATATACGGAGCTATACGCTGACACAGTGAGCGCATAATCCGTCGGTATATAGTGTTCGTGTGAGAGGGGAGGCCCATGAGAGATAGCAGAGAGAGAGAAACAGCTACTCCCTCCGTTTGATAATGTAGTTCCAACATTTTTTTAAAACTCAAACTTTTGAAACTTTGACCAAGTTTATAAAGAAATTACTTATATCTACAGTACCAAAGATAAATGATAGTATGAAGTAAGTACATGTTGTGATGAATCTAATGATCTTTCCAGATGTAAATGTTTTTCTCCACATATACCTGGTCAAACTTTTCTGAGGTTTGACTTTTCAAAACATCCATATGCTTATGGATGTGAGAGAGTCCCTAACTAGAGAGAGTGAGAGTGAGTGAAATAGAAAGAGTGAGTGAAAAAGTGTGTGTGCGTTTGTGAAAGAGACATGGACAACACTTGATAAAAGTCGAGAAAAAACATGTGTGTCTTATGCAAACATATCACACATGCATCTTTGACAATGGAAGCAAGGTGAGGAGATAGTGTGTGGTTGTTTGCAACCGAGAGAGCAAGACCCCTAGCACGTGGCCAAGAGGTGTCTGACAAACAAGGGAGAGAGGTCGAGAGAGACGTACGGAGAAAATGCAGACATGGGGGGGAGAGAGTGTATGTTTGTCATAGAGAGATCCCCTGGAGATCGTGATGGGACTACATGGGTGGGAGATCAAGTGACAAGGTGTGTGCGCGATAGAAGATACCCCGAGAGATATCGAGATAGACGTATGGATGGAAGGAGACAATACGTGTGTTCCCGATGGCTAGTGAGAGATAATCATACTTAGGGGGGGAGTGCTTGCACCTATGATGGAGTGAGGGATTATGGTACTTATTAGGGGGGGGGTGTGTCACATAGAGAGAGAACAAGGGCGGAGAGTGTTGGATGGGTCTATATGTATAGCATGAGCGAGCCATGTGTATGTGTGAACCAGGGAGATATAAAGTTTGAGAGAGATTGAGGAGCCCCGATAAGGCTGAGTGGTGCGTCGGATAGCTGAGAGGGGGAAAGAGATATTCCATCCGCTCGATAATGCAGTGCATGTAATTTTTTAGAAGTCAAACTTTGGAAACTTTGATCAGGTTTACACAAATGTTATTTATATCTTCAATACCAAAGATACATCATACGAAACTACATCTCATGGTGAATCTAATGGTATATGTTTGCCGTTCCAAATGTAATTGTTTTTCTCCACGTACATGGTCAAACTTTGTGATGTTTGACTTTTCAATAAATCAATATGCTATGGACCGAGGAGAGTGCCTAAGTCGAGAGGGATCAAGTGCGTGTGAAGGAGAATGAGTAACTGTGCAAAAAGAGTATGTGTGTGAAAGAGAAAGTGACAACAAACGATAAATTAGAGAGAGTGTGTGTTTTTTCGTTTCTTAGGCGAACATATCACGCATGCATCTCCGAGATAGAAAAGTGAGGCGAGGAGATACACGAAGATAGCTAGTGTGTGATTGTTTGCAACGGAGAGAGACACCCCTATAGCACATGTCCAATAGAGGTCTGGCCAACAAGGAACAAAGGCCGAGAGGGACACATGGAGAACATGGACGCATGGGGAGGGCGAGAGGGTGTGTTTGTGATAGAGAGACCCCCTCGAGATCGTGAGGGGACTATATGGGTGGGAGATTGAGGGAGGTGCATGCGCGATAGAAAGATGCCCCGAGAGAAATCGAGATAGACCATGCACATGTTTGTGATGAAGACTAAGATTAGCTAGTCATATACATATAGGGGGGACTGCGTGTGCCTACAATTGAGTGAGATACCATCATACTTGGCTAGCTAGGCATGAGATTGTGTGTGTGTGTGCGTGTGAGATGGAGAGAGAACGAGGGAGAGAGATAGTGTTTTAGATGGGCCTATCGAGTGCGAGTGAGATATGCATGTGTATGTGTGACCCAGGTAGATGGAGAGTTTGAGAGAGAGGGGGAAGAGCTGTGAGATGACAGAGTGGTGCGTGAGACAGTTACAGGCAACGAGCCAAGGAATTTGTGTGCGTACGATGAGTGCACCCAAGATATCTAGCTTGGACTAGAGAATCATACATAGTGTGCGAGAGAGACCTATAGATGGAGTATATATGCATGCGAACTAGAAAGACCCCCCCCACACACACACAAAGAGAGAGAGAGAGAGAGAGATGGAGAGAAAGAGAGAGGACCAACAAGGTTTGTGTGTTGGATGCGTGCGACAAAATTGAAGATTGTCGGCGAGAGAGAGAGAGAGAGAGAGAGAGAGAGAGAGAGAGCAGGAGTCCGAGAGAGGGGTAGGTCGCGTTTTATGCATCAAAGACTGATATAAACCATGTTTCGATATAAACTTGCATTCAAATATTTAAATTGGAGAACATGTTGTCTGCAATCCACACATGAATGGATATATGCGTATATCAAACAAGTTCATTAATTTGACTTTCAACATGTTCATGGAGTACTATAATACTGTATAATATGCTATTCGATTGAGGTGTTCAATTTTGGATTTAGTTCACTATTTTGACCTGGTGAACGAGCTATTTCATTGAATCGAGATATTTCATTTTGGGTATGATTCCCGTTTTTGAGTGGGTCAACTATTTGTCATATAGTAAATCGCTAGCAACGAGCATGTAAAAACACATTACTCCCGAGCATCATCTCTCCATCTAAAAAAGAAGTGGCAAGCTAATATTTCAAAATTTGATTCGAATCGACTTGGTAAGGTAGACGTGGATGCTCGTTCTCCCGAATTTTGAACGAATCGTTAAACATCCTCTGGTCGGTGGAATTCGCCCGAGCAAATAAATCGGAGACGCGAAATTACCGTCCTATGTGGAAGACGCATTAATTGGCCCATTGTGCATCGAGGGTAGGTTCGTAACTTCGTCCAAGCGTGCCTTCTCCTCGGCCGGAATGACATGTGCCGAATAATTCATATACCATGGTCGGCAAAACATGCTCTCCTCGCCCGAAATAGTTCGCGCCCACTATTTCAAAACACGCTCTCCTCACCCGAATCGCTCGCGCCCACTATATTTCAAAACACGCCCTCCTCGCCCGAAATCGCTCCCGCCCACTATTTGGGGAGAAGCAAAGTTACTCTACTATCCCCAACCCTCAGTACATAGACCCAAGCCCAGAAGCCTAAAGGCAGGGGTAGAACTGTAAATCCCCCTCACATTTCAGACAAGTGCATCCGTAAAACATGGTTCCACTCCCCTCCCAATTCCCCCCATTCATACCTCGTGGGCGCCAAATCACTTTCTCCCCGGAAGCTCCCTTCTCCCGAGCCGCGAAACCTCAGCCCCTCCTCCATGGCGCCCCCACCGCACCAATTTCATAGCCGCCCTCCTCCCTAATGCCGGAGACGCTGTCCATTTGCCGTCATGCACTGGGCCGTGTGCCTCTTACTCCGTGCTGCTGGAGCTGCCTCGACGACGGCCGCGTGAACCATACCGGAGCCGATTCACCCCCGCCGTTGTTCATGGCGCCGGAGCAGCTCCAACTTCAGATCCATCCAGAGTCCCGATGCTGCTTCCCCGTAGCTGTCGACCGTCGCGACATCCTTGTTTCCCTGCCGCCGGTGGCCACCGCAACCACGTCGTCCTCACCGACTCGGCAGCTGGACCTGCCTACTTCACCATGCCGCCAGATAGGTTGCACCCTTATCTCAAATCACTTTATTTAGGCGTCAGTTGTCTGAATTTTTATTCTGGGCCAATGGATTCACAATGGGAAGCAGCACCCCTCGAGGCGGCGGAGCTCCTAGGCTGTCGGTTGGCTGGTGTCTAACGTAACAGGGCGGGGCCGCAAGTTCACTGCGGAAGCAACGCTTAGATGGCTATCTTAGAGTTTTGTGGGTTCAAGGTACTGTCGCCGCCGGATGTGGATGACGGGGAGTCTTTGTGGATTGGCCTTGGGGCGGCGCAACCATGACAGTGTGGTGGGGCAAGGAGCGGGGTTTTGGTCGGGGCCACGAACGGCGGAGGCAAGCTGCTCTGCCGTTGGTCGCTGGCCCTTCGAGGAAGATTCCTAACAGTGTCAGTCGGGAGGCACAAGACGGCCATCAAGCCATCCGGCATAGATCGGACAGTACCAAAATAAAATAAAATCATGTGACCCCAATTTAGTCTCAGTCAACAGACGTGTGACCACTCTCGTACCTTGCTGTTGATCTCTTAGTGTATTTCTTCAGATCAAAGAGATGTGTTGTTCTTAACATTATGCATTATCTGCATCTTCAGCCACACCATCTTCTGACTCACCGCAACTGCTCCAATAAGGGAAGCATACACCAGAAGGGAGCTATAGTCCCCACTCAACAGTTCCCTGCATCGAATGTGCGTGCCCGACATGGACAACCACAACAACTGCAGGGCCATCGACAAGTCAGCACATGATGCTCACTCCTATGGATGGCGGCCAGATAGGTTGTACCCTCATCTTACTTGTGTGCACCAGTTATGGCTTTGTTATTCATCTAAGCATGGAAAATAGATTATCACATTTCACTGTATGTTCATGCTAATCTCTTACGGGTCTTGTTCAGGAGTTAACGTTGTTCCATAGTTCAGCTAAGATACTTGTTCTTTAGGTTACGTGGTTCCATAGTTATCATCCATCAGCCAATGCTATCCCACAGGCTAGTGATTATAGTATTATACCACTTCTAGTACTACCTATGTTGTTCTTTAATACTTTTGTGTGCCATCTAGTTAATCTCGAGTACAAATGATACATATTCTGTAGCTTTCATCTGTGTTCTCCCTTTAGTTTTTGAGACCTGTTGCTGCTAGTTAACCCCAGTCATACTATTTATGTCGTCTCCTATAGGCACTCATTACATAAATCTAACTACTAGTTGTCTTCCATGCATGTCAAATATAATTGCATACACTGATATATCCACAAGAACCTCACGGAGCAATGTAAAAGGCCAATAAACTTGATGTCAATGATACCCAATATGATGGAACATGTAAAGGTAGTTCTTCAGAAGACTTGCAAAAATATGTCGAATCCTCTTCACCCCACAAGGTCCTTGCTCTAACTTGGCCCGTGATATGGGTACAACATGCATATAATGTCCTGGAGTGTATCTACTCTGTTGCAATGCCATATGCTTAGCATGCTGATCATGCATGTAAACATGTCATGCCTTCCTGTTTTTCAGTACCTATTCCATTCATGATAACATGTTTTCAAATTCAAGTACTGTCATTCTACTCTATCGCAATGCCATCTGCTTAATTTGGACATCATGCTTATGAATATCTTATGCATTGTTATTCATCAATATGTACTTCATCTGTCTACCATACCATGTTTTTTTACATTGAAGTGCTCTTCTAGTGCTCTGTTGCAATGCCATCTTAGTTTCCCAATCATACACGTGTATGTTGCCTTAGTTTTTTCTATATGTATTCTGCTAGCAAACAGTTTTACATTCAACTAGTGTTTTTTCGCAGTACCCGACAATTGCGTATGGGGTCAAGCTGAGTACATGCGTGGTAGTAGAAGTTGGGCCTCAGATCCATTCTACTAATTGTGTCATTGTGTTCTCTTTGGTGGTTGGTCTACAAAGCAGCTATAAGTCTATAGTAAAAACAGAAATTCCATATCCACGGAAACGAAAAGTTCCGTTTCCATGCATGTTCCACTGGAAAAAACCATTCCGTTTTTGTATCCGTTTCCGCATAAAAAAATTCCATTTCCACTTCCGTTTTGCAAATTTCCGTTTCTGTTTTCATATTTCCTCTCCGTTTCCATTTTTCCTCCAGAAAAACGGAAAGTTTCCACTCCATTTTCATCCCTAGTCCTATCGTATCCCTAGCTCTTACACCATACTCCCTCCGTCCGGATTACATGTTGCCGAAATGGATAAAAAAGGATGTATCTAGAACTGAAATACGCCTAGACCCATCCATTTTTTCAGGATGGTGGGAATACATGTCAATATGTCATGCCTTTCTATTCTTCAGTACCTATTCCATCTCTCTGCTGTAGCATGTTTTATAATTGAAGCACCATTCTTCTATACAAGGCATGCAAGGGGAAGACGACCATGTTAGAATCTGAAGGGTTACAAACCAGGTCTTTGCAAAAGATCCAAACGCCAGGAGATAATAAACCACCTCCAACTTTTATAGATACTGCTCTAGCACAGAGAAACACAACTCCTACTGATAATAAGTAGATTCCAGTGGCCAAAGAACTAGTCCGCTCCAGTCTAGCAAAAATATGCAGCTCCATTCTAAGAAGCGTGTGCGTATCCTTGCATCATGAAATTTTACAGCATGCTGATCATATTTTCTACATGTTTCTTACCCATCTCTCTTTTAGAAAATAAGCTTAACAGATAGAAGAATTTCTGCACTGGTATCATCTGTGAGGAAAGATTCTTGCAGGAATCCTCTGTACTCCAATGCAGATGTAAGTACCTGTTGTATAGCACTATATTTTTACATTAGCATGTATTTTGTTAATCGGCATGAATCCAAACTTTATCTGATCTAAATTTAGTTGTAGCAAAATGTATGATTAAAGGCCACAATGTTGATTTTTGTAAGTAAAACTGCCTGGTAGTTTTGCATCCTGAGCTGCATGAGTGTACTATCTCATATCAGTGGGTTTGATTACTTTGGTTCTGCAGTGGGTTTTCAGTGTTTTTTTACTGTGTTGTCCTGTCGTATCCCTAGCTCTTACATCATACTCCCTTCGTCCGGATTACATGTCGCAGAAATGGATAAAACTGGATGTATCTAGAACCGAGATACGCCTAGACCCATCCATTTATTTCCGAATGGAGGGAATACATGTCAATATGTCATGCCTTTCTATTCTTCAGTACCTATTCCATCTTTGCTGTAGCATGTTTTATAATAGAAGCACCATTCTTCTATATAAGGCATGCAAGGGGAAGACGGCTATGTTAGAATCTGAAGGGTTACAAACCAGGTCTTTGCAAAAGATCCAAATGCCAGGAGATAATAAACCAACTCCATTTTTCATAGATACCGCTCTAGCATAGAGAAACCCAACTCCTGCTGATAATAAGTAGATTCCAGTGGCCAAATAACTAGTCCACTCCAGTCCAGAAAAAGAATGTCAACTCCATTCTAAGAAGCGTGTGTGTATGATAACCCCCAAGTATAGGGGATCGCAACAGTTTTCAAGGGTAGAGTATTCAACCCAAATTTATTGATTCGACACAAGGGGAGCCAAAGAATATTCTCAAGTATTAGCAGCTGAGTTGTCAATTCAACCACACCTGGATTACTTAGTATCTGCAGCAAAGTGTTTAGTAGCAAAGTAATATGATAGTAGTGGTAACGGTAACAAAAGTAACGGAAGCAAAAGTAATATTTTTGGTGTTTTGTAGTGATTGTAACCGTAGCAACGGTAAAGTAAATAAGTAGAGAACAATATGTGAAAAGCTCGTAGGCATTGGATCGATGATGGAGAATTATGCCGGATGGGGTTCATCATGTAACAATCATAACATAGGGTGACACAGAACTAGCTCCAATTCATCAATGTAATGTAGGCATGTATTCTGAATATAGTCATACATGCTTATGGAAAAGAACTTGCATGACATCTTCTGTCCTACCCTCCCATGGCAGTAGGGTCCTAACAGAAACTAAGGGATATTAAGGCCTCCTTTTAATAGAGTACCGGAACAAAGCATTAACACATAGTGAAGACATGAACTCCTCAAACTATGGTCATCACCGGGAGTGGTCCCGATTATTGTCACTTCGGGGTTGCCGGATCATAACACATAGTAGGTGACTATAGACTTGCAAGATAGGATCAAGGACACACATATATATTCATGAAAACATAATAGGTTCTGATCTGAAATCATGGCACTCGGGCCCTAGTGACAAGCATTAAGCATAGCAAAGTCATAGCAACATCAATCTCAGAACATAGTGGGTACTAGGGATCAAACCCTAACAAAACTAACTCGATTACATGATAGATCTCATCCAACCCATCACCGTCCAGCAAGCCTATGATAGAATTACTCACGCATGGCGGTGAGCATCATGAAATTGGTGTTGGAGGATGGTTGATGATGACGACGGTGACGAATCCCCCTCTCCGGAGCCCCGAACGGACTCCAGATCAGCCCTCCCGAGAGGTTTTAGGGCTTGGCGGCGGCTCCGTATAGTAAAACGCGATGAATTCTTCTCTATGATTTTTTCTCCCGAAAGCAAATATTAGAGTTGGAGTTGAAGTCGGAGGAGCTCCAGGGGCCCACGAGGTAGGGGGGTGCGCCCTAGGGGGAGGGCGCGCCCCCACCCTCATGGACAGGGTGTGGGCCCCCTGGTCTTCATCTTTTGCAAGGATTTTTTATTATTTCCAAATAGACGTTCCATGGAGTTTCAGGTCATTCCGAGAAGTTTTGTTTCTGCACATAAATAACACCATGGAAAGTCTACTGAAAACAGCGTCAGTCCGGGTTAGTTCCATTCAAATCATGCAAGTTAGAGTCCAAAACAAGGGCAAAAGTGTTTGGAAAAGTAGATACGACGGAGAGTATCAACTCCCCCAAGCTTAAACCTTTGCTTGTCCTCAAGCAATTCAGTTGATAAACTAAAAGTGATAAAGAAAAACTTTTACAAACTCTGTTTGCTCTTGTTGTTGTAAATATGTAAAGCCAGCATTCAAGTTTTCAGCAAAGATTATGACTAACCACATTTGCAATAACCCTTAGGTCTCATGTTTACTCATGTCAATAGCATAATAAACTAGCAAGTGATAATAATAAATCTTGGATGACAACACTTTCTCAAAACAATCATGATATGATATAACAAGATGGTATCTCGCTAGCCCTTTCCGAGACCGCAAAACATAAATGCAGAGCACCTTTAAATATCAAGGACTAACTAGACATTGTAATTCATGGTAAAAGAGATCCAGTCATAGTCATACCCAATATAAATTAATAGTAATGGATGCAAATGACAGTTGCGCTCTCCAGCTAGTGCTTTTTAATAAGAGGGTGATGACTCAACATAAAAGTAAATAGATAGGCCCTTCGCAGAGGGAAGCAGGGATTTGTAAAGGTGCCAGAGCTCGGTTTTGAAATAGAGATAAATAATATTTTGAGCGGCATACTTTCATTGTCAACATAACAACCAAGAGATGGCGATATCTTCCATGCTACACACATTATAGGAGGTTCCCAAACAGAATGGTAAAGTTTATACTCCCCCTCCACCAACAAGCATCAATCCATGACTTGCTCGAAACAACGAGTGTCTCCAACTAGCAACAGTCCTAGGGGGAGTTTTGTTTGCAATTATTTCGATTTAGTTTGCATAAAGCATGGGACTGGGCATCCCGGTGACCAGCCATTTTCTCGTAAGTGAGGAGCGGAGTCCACTCCTCTTGAGAATAACCCGTCTAACATGGAAGATAAGGGCAGCCCTAGTTGATACATGAGCTATTCGAGCATACAAAATAGAATGTTTATTTGAAGGTTTAGAGTTTGGCACATACAAATTTACTTGGAACTGCAGGTAGATACCGCATATAGGAAGGTATAGTGGACTCATATGGAATAACTTTGGGGTTTAAGGGATTGGATCCACAAGCAGTATTCCCACTTAGTACCAGTGAAGGCTAGCAAAAGACTGGGAAGCGACCAACTAGAGAGCGACAACAGTCATGAACATGCATTAAAATTAATAAACATTGGATGCAAGCATGAGTAGGATATAATCCACCATGAACATAAATATCGTGAAGGCTATGTTGATTTTGTTTCAACTACATGTATGAACATGTGCCAAGTCAAGTCACTTAAATCATTCAAAGGAGGATACCACCCCATCATACCACATCACAACCATTTTAATAGAATGTTGGCACGCAAGGTAAACCATTATAATTCATAGCTAATCAAGCATGGCACAAGAAAATATGATCTCTAATTGTCATTGCAAACATGTTTATTCATAATAGGCTGAATCAGGAACGATGAACTAATCATATTTAGAAAAGCAAGAGAGGTCGAGTTCATACCGGCTTTTCTCATCTCAATCAGTCCATCATATATCATCATATTTGCCTTTCACTTGCATGACCGAATGATGTGAATAATAATAATAAGAGTGCACGTGCATTGGACTAAGCTAGAATCTGCGAGCATTCAATAAACAGGAGAAGACAAGGCAATATGGGCTCTTGGTTAAATCAACAATAATGCATATAAGAGCCACTTCAACAATTTAATCATGGTCTTCTCCTATCGACCCCCAAAGAAAAGAAAAGAAATAAAACTATTTACACGGGAAAGCTCCCAACAAGCAAAAGAAGAACGGGAAATCTTTTTGGGTTTTCTTTTAATTATTACTACTACAACAAGAAAGGTAAACTAGCTAGAAGCTATACTAATTTTTTTTTGCTTTTCTTAAGGTTTATCAAACACACAAGAAGAAAGCAGGAAAAAGAAAATAAACTAGCATGGATATTACAGTGAAAAAGTATGAACAACGACATCTAGCAATGAGTGTGTGAACATAAATGTAATGTCGGTGGGAAATACGTACTCCCCCAATCTTAGGCTTTTGGCCTAAGTTGGTTCATTGCCACGGATGGCCTGGCGGATACCCATAGGTGTAGCTGGGGTCGTACTGTGATGCAGCGGTTATCGCCTCCTGAGCTGCAGCGTGGCGGCGAGCTGCCTCCGCCCTCCTCTCGTACTCATCTGCCTCCTCTTTAGTGATAAAATGTCTTCCTTTTTCCTGATAATCAAAGAAGGCAGGAGCAGGAAGAGTAATACAGAAAGCATGACGTCTGTCAAAGATTAAGCAATATAGAAGAGGTGATTCATTCCTCTCGACAAATTGGTGATAGACCATAGAATTGTAGTCTAAATAAGTAGGAGGCAACTCAATGTCATCCTCACGAACGTCCACACCAAGAAAATCAGCTAAGCGGGTTGCATAAATTCCACCAAAGAAATCTCCATTAAATCTATTATTATACAACCTACGTGCAACAATGGCTCCCAAATTATAAGATTTGTCTCCTAACATAGCACTCCTAAGAATACTGAGGTCAGGCACACACATATGACATGCTTCATCTTTACCATTTATGCACCTACCTATGAAGAGAGCAAAATAATGTATAGCAGGAAAATGAATGCCCCCTATGGTAGCTTGTGCTATATCTCTAGATTCCCCCACGGTTATACCAGCAAGAAAGTTTCTAAATTCAGATTTACGGGGTTCACTAACACTACCCCATTGTGGAAGTTTGCAAGCAGAAGTAAAACCCTCTAAGTCCATGGTATAAGATTTTTCATAAAGATCAAACAGGACAGTTGGAGAATTATGTCAAGATGAAAATTCAAACCTCCTCACAAATGAACTAGTGAGATGATGGTATTGGCTGCACTTCTCTGCCTCAAAGCTCACAAGATCAGCGTGACGCAAATATGCGTTAAATTCTTCCTTGATTCCTGCTCGATCCATAAAATTTTCTGAAGGCCATTCGCAGGGCCGCATAGGAGCGTCCCTTGGTGGCTCCACATCAGCATCACGCATTGCAAGCCTGGGTCCTTGCTTACTTGAAGAACCACGTTGGAACATTTTCCTAAGCATATTTCTTCCTCTGAAAAATTTCTGAAATTTTTAGTAACTTCAAACAAAAGTGAACCAACCTCATAAAATTGATAACAACTACTCCTACAAGTGCCTAGAGACTATATCATGCATTGGAAATACTTGGAACCATATAAATTTGACATGCAAGCTCAAGAACATGGTCACCTAGGCAGCACAAATTTGCTATGAATAAAGCATTAGAGCAAAAACTAATTGGACCAATGGAGGAGTCACATACCAAGGAACAATCTCCCCAAGCAGTTTTGTGAGAGGTGCTTTGAGCAAGGAGATCGAAAATCGCAGCAAAATGAGCTAGAACTCGTGCTTGAGCTGGATATTGGTGTTTGTGGGAGGAAGAAGGAGTGTATGGGTGCAGGAATAAGTGGAGGAGGGCCACCATGGGCCCACGAGGCAGGGGGGCGCCCTGGGGTTAGGGCGCACCCTCCACCCTCGTGGCCAGGTGCTTGCCCCTCCTGTTGTGATCTCAGTGCCAGAAATTCTCAAATATTCTAGAAAAAATCATATTCCATTTTCAGGGCATTTGGAGAACTTCTATTTTCGGGGTATTTTTATATTGCACGGATAAATAAGAAAACAGACCGAAAAATACTATTTTTACTTTATTTCAACTAAATAAAAGAAAGTAGAAAGAGGGTACAGAAGGTTGTGCATTCTAGTTTCATCCATCTCATGCTCATCAAAAGGAATCCACTAACAAGGTTGATCAAGTCTTGTTAACAAACTCATTCCGAATAATCATGGAACCAAAGAAATTTCAAATAACACTATGTTACCTCAACGGAGATATGCACATTCCCAATAATAAGAATATCATATTTCTTCTTGATAGTAGGAAGAGGAAATTCAAAACCTCCAAATATAATCGGTGGAATTTTTCCAATAGAGTTGATACTATGAACTTGAGGTTGTTTCCTCGAAATGTGTACCGTATGCTCATTACCATTAACATGAAAAGTGACATTGCCTTTGTTGCAATCAATAACAGCCCCTGCAGTATTCAAAAAAAGGTCTTCCAAGAATAATAGACATGCTATCGTCGTCGGGAATATCAAGAATAACAAAGTCCGTTAAAATAGTAACGTTTGCAACCACAACAGGAACATCCTCACAAATACCGAAAGGTATAGCAGTTGATTTATCAGCCATTTGCAAAGATATTTCAGTAGGTGTCAACTTATTCAAGTCAAGTCTACGATATAAATAGAGAGGCATAACACTAACACCGGCTCCAAGATCACATAAAGCAGTTTTAACATAATTTCTTTTAATGGAGCATGGTATAGTAGGTACTCCTGGATCTCCAAGTTTCTTTGGTATTCCACCCTTAAAAGTATAATTAGCAAGCATGGTGGAAATCTTAGCTTCTCGTATCTTTCTTTTATTTGTAACAATATCCTTCATATACTTAGCATAAGGATTCATTTTGAGCATATCAGTTAATCGCATACGTAGAAAGATAGGTCTAATCATTTCATCAAAGCGCTCAAAATCCTCATCATCCTTTTTCTTGGATGGTTTTGGAGGAAAAGGAATGGCTTTCTAAACCCAAGGTTCCCTTTCTTTACCATGTTTCCTAGCAACAAAGTCTCTCTTATCATAACGTTGATTCTTTGATTGTGGGTTATCAAGATCAACAACAGGTTCAATTTCCACATCATTATCATTACTAGGTTGAGCATCATCATTAACATTTTCATTAGGTTCATGTTCATTACCAGATTGTGTTTCAGCATCAGAAATAGAAATACCATTTGGATTCTCAGGTGGTTCAGCAATAGGTTCACTAGAAGCATGCAAAGTCCTATCATTTTTCTTTTTCTTCTTTTTAGAAGGACTAGGGGCATCAATATTATTTCTCTGAGAATATTGCTCAATTCTCTTAGGGTGGCCTTCAGGATACAAAGGTTCCTGAGTCATTCTACCAGTTCTAGAAGCCACTCTAACAGCATAATCATTTTACTTACTATTCATTTCATTGAGCAAATCATTTTGAGCTTTAAACACTTCTTCTACTTGAGTGGTAACCATAAAAGCATGTTTAGTAATGAGTTTAAGTTCACCTTTAACTCTAGACATATAATCACCCAAGTGTTCAAGCTATCAGAATTATATTTCAATTGTATACCAAAATAAGCATTGAAGTTTTCTTGTTTGACAATAAAAGTATCAAACTCTTTTAAGCATTGTCTAGCAGACTTATAGTGAGGAATATCACCTTCATCAAATCTATAGAGAGAATTTACCTTTACTACCTATGTCGGGTTATCAAGACCATGAGTTTCTTCAATAGGTGATGGATTAAGATCATATGTTTCTTCAACAGGAGGTAGATTAAGACCACGTATTTCTTCAATAGGAGGTAAATTCTTAACATCTTCAGCTTTATTACCTTTTTCTTTCATAGATTTCTTTGCCTCTTGCATATCTTCAGGACTGAGAAATAGAACACCTCTCTTCTTCGGAGTTGGTTTAGGAATAGGCTCAGGAACTGGCTCAGGAGCTGGCTCAGGAAGTGTCCAATTATTTTCATTTGTCAACATATTATTCTATAGGATTTCAGCTTCATCCAGTGTTCTTTCCCTAAAAACAGAACCAGCACAACTATCCAGGTAATCTCTGGAAGCATCGGTTAGTCCATTGTAAAAGATATCAAGTATTTCATTTTTCTTGAGGGGATGATCAGGCAAAGCATTAAGTAACTTGAGAAGCCTCCCCCAAGCTTGTGGGAGACTCTCTTCTTCAATTTGCACAAAGTTGTATATTTCCCTCAAAGTAGCTTGTTTCTTATGAGGAGGGAAATATTTAGCAGAGAAGTAATAAATCATATCCTGGGGACTACGCACACAACTAGGATCAAGGGAATTAAACCATATCTTAGCATCACCCTTTACTGAGAATGGAAATATTTTAAGGATATAAAAGTAGCGAGATCTCTCATCATTAGTGAACAGGGTGGCTATATCATTTAATTTAGTAAGATGTGCCACAACAGTTTCAGATTCATAGCCATGAAAAGGATCAGATTCAACCAAAGTAATTATATCAGGATCAACAGAGAATTCATAATCCTTATCGGTAACACAGATAGGTGAAGTTGCAAAAGTAGGGTGAGGTCTCATTCTATCATTAAGAGATTGATGATTCCATTTAGCTAATAATCTCTTGAGCTCATATCTATCTTTGCAAGCTAAAATAGCTAAAGAAGCTTCTTTATCAAAAACATAACCCTCAGGAATAACAGGCAAGTTTTTATCATCACTTTCATCAATATAATCAGTTTCAATAATTTCTTTCTCTCTAGCCCTAGCAATTTTTTCATCAAGAAATTCACCAAGGGGTACAGTAGTATCAAGCATAGAAGTAGTTTCATCATAAGTATCATGCATTGCAGATGTGGCATCATCAATAACATGCGACATATCAGAACGAATAGCAGAAGCAGGTTTAGGTGTCGCAAGCTTACTCAAAACAGAAGGTGAATCAAGTGCAGAGCTAGATGGCAGTTCCTTACCTCCCCTTGTAGTGGAGGGATAAATTATTGTCTTAGCATCTTTCAAGTTCTTCATTGCGACCAGCAGATATAAATCCCAAGTGACTCAAAGAATAGAGCTATGCTCCCTTGCAACGGCACCAGAAAATAGTCTTAATAACCCACAAGTATAGGGGATCGCAACAGTTTTCGAGGGTAGAGTATTCAACCCAAATTTATTTATTCGACACAAGGGGAGCCAAAGAATATTCTCAAGTATTAGCATCAGAGTTGTCAGTTCAACCACACCTGGATAACTTAGTATCTGAAGCAAAGTAATATGATAGTAGTGGTAATGGTAACAAAAGTAACGGAAGCAAAAGTAATATTTTTGGTGTTTTGTAGTGATTGTAACAGTAGCAACGGTAAAGTAAATAAGCGGAGAACAATATGTGAAAAGCTCGTAGGCATTGGATCGGTGATGGAGAATTATGCCGGATGCGGTTCATCATGTAACAATCATAACATAGGGTGACACAGAACTAGCTCCAATTCATCAATGTAATGTAGGCATGTATTCCGAATATAGTCATACGTGCTTATGGAAAAGAACTTGCATGGCATCTTTTGTCCTACCCTCCCGTGGCAGCGGGGTCCTAATGGAAACTAAGGGATATTAAGGCCTCCTTTTAATAGATTACCGGAACAAAGCATTAGCACATAGTGAATACATGAAATCCTCAAACTATGGTCATCACCGGGAGTGGTCCCGGTTATTGTCACTTCGGGGTTGCCAGATCATAATACATAGTAGGTGACAATAGACTTGCAAGATAGGATCAAGAACACACATATGTTCATGAAAACATAATAGGTTCAGATCTGAAATCATGGCACTCGTGCCCTAGTGACAAGCATTAAGCATAGCAAAGTCATAGCAACATCAATCTCAGAACATAGTGGGTACTAGGGATCAAACCCTAACAAAACTAACTCGATTACATGATAGATCTCATCCAACCCATCATCGTCCATCAAGCCTACGATGGAATAATCACGCACGGCGGTGAGCATCATGAAATTGGTGATGGAGGATGGTTGATGATGAAGACGGCGACGAATCCCCCTCTCCGAAGCCCCGAACGGACTGCAGATCAGCCCTCCCGAGATGTTTTAGGGCTTGTCGGCGGCACCGTATCGTAAAACGCGATGAATTCTTCTCTCTGATTTTTTTTCTCCCCGAAAGCAAATATATAGAGTTGGAGTTGAGGTCGGAGGAGCTCCAGGGGGCCCACGAGGTAGGGGGCATGCCCTAGGGGGGAGGGCGCGCCCCCACCCTCGTGGACAGGGTGTGGCCCCCCTGATCTCCATCTTTTGCAAGGATTTTTTATTATTTCCGAATAGATGTTCCGTGGAGTTTCAGGTCATTCCGAGAACTTTTGTTTCTGCACATAAATAACACCATGGAAAGTCTGCTAAAAACAACGTTAGTCTGGGTTAGTTCCATTCAAATCTTGCAAGTTAGAGTCCAAAACAAGGGCAAAAGTGTTTGGAAAAGTAGATACGATGGAGACGTATCTTTGTATCCTCGCATCATGAAATTTTATAGCATTCTGATCATATTTTCTACATGTTTCTTACCCATCTCTCTTTTAGAAAATAAGGTTAAATGATAGAAGACTTCCTTCATTGGGATTGTATTCGAGGAAAATATCTTGCGAGAATTCTCTGTGCTCCAATGCTGATGTAAGTACCTGTTGTATATCACTATATTTTTACATCAGCATGTATTTTGTTAATCGGCGTGAATCCAACCTTTGTCTGATCTAAAATTAGTTGTAGCAAAATGTTAAAGGCGCCAATGTTGATTTTTGTAAAGAAAACTTCCTGGTAGTTTTGCATACTGAGCTGCATGAGTGTACTATCTCATATCATGCACATTACTGAATTGTAGTGCTTCTCTGGTTGCCCATTCATTCATTGTGTCAATGTTGCTTTCGTATTACCTTACCTGGCTGATGATAGCTGTGCCATATTGTGTTAATTTGGTTTTGGCTAGTTGCCCAAATGTTTGTCGTGCCAATGTTGCTTTCCTATTATCTGACTTGGCCAATGATAGCAATGCTAGTGTCTTAATTTGGTGCAGGCTGCTGAAGATAAGAAGACAAACTCTGAAAATAGCAAGGCAACCCCATTGTTTCTTTCCAATAAATCTAGGCTAGGTAATATGCCAATAACTCATGATTAATCTGTTTGGTTCCCCTCCTAATTTATGTTATGATGCAGTGGTCGAGACACTCTCCACTATCAATAATACAAGCCTGCCAAAATCGCCATCTGAATCTGTTAAGTATCCTCTGTCTCGAATGCAATGGAAAAAATGTATGTTTGTGAACCAATTAATGGCTGAAGGAATGATGGAAATGGTGGAGGAATCACAGGTGCAGAGTCGTGTGACACAACAACTGATCAATGTTTTCAGAGACAGTGTAGCAAAGTAGCAAGAACTTGCCCACATGCTTATGGGCGTCATCCGTGCTGAGGTTGCAGATTGTGACGTTGTAGATCGTTAGGTTCTGTTCATTTATTTGCACTGGCATCAATCTTTGATTGCCCAGTGGATGTATTTTCCTATAATATATGCTGGATGTGCAACATTTTTCCATGTATGTCGTACCTTTGCTTGATCGGTTTTGGTCCTGTGCATAATTGCTCGTCGTAATGGGCTCAAATTATCTAATTTGGCCTAAAGACATGTACGAACTTTAGTGGGCCCATTAAGTTAATGGGCCGTTACCAGGACGAAAGTTAATGGTCGGCCCTCTTAACTCCCGGGTCGTTAACAAGCTGACATCGAAGCGGGCAACAAGTGGGCCTAATTGATTTCATGGGCCGTTAACACGACGTTACTAAGTTCAGGCTACGTATGGCCCAACTATACTATGGGCCTTTAGCAGGCCGAAAGAGACAGCGGGCTTATACTGGACCATGAAGAGCATGGGCCGCTAAGAGGCCGAAAGTCAGGTCGTATTGTAAATGGCCCAACTGTGTTGTGGGCCTTTAACAGGCCGAAAGAGAAACCGGACTGGTATTGGACCATGAAGGGCATGGGCCGTTAAAAGGCCAAAAGTTAGGTCCGACTACAAATGGCCCAACTCATTTATGGTCCATTAACAGGCTGAAAGGCACACAGGGCTGGCAATTGGCCCAACACTTAAATGGGTCGCTAAAAAGCCAAAACTCAGGTCCGACTACAAATGGCCCAACAGATATATGGGCCGTCACCAGGCTGAAAGACACACCGGGCCAGAAATTGGCCCAACACTTAAATGGGTCGCTAAAAGGCCAAAACTCAGGTCCGACTACAAATGGCCCAACTGATTTATGGGCCGTCAACAGGCTGAAAGACACACCGGGCCGGAAATTAGCCCAATATTTAAATGGGTCTGTAGGATCGAAAGTATGTTTAGAGGGGGGGTGATTAGACTACTTGACCAAATAAAAATCTAGCCTTTTCCCAATTTTAGCTGGCAAATTTTAGCAACTTTGGACTAGTCAAGCAATCTTAACACAATTCAAGCAAGCATGCAAAGAGTATATGAGCAGCGGAAAGTAAAGCATGCAACTTGCAAGAATGTAAAGGGAAGGGTTTGGAGGATTCAAATGCAAGTGGAGACACGGGTGTTTTTTTCGTGGTTCCGATAGGTGGTGCTATCGTACATCCACATTGATGGAGACTTCAACCCACGAAGGGTAATGGTTGCGCGAGTCCACGGAAGGCTCCACCCACGAAGGGTCCATGAAGAAGCAACCTTGTCTATCCCACCATGGCCGTCGCCCACAAAGGACTTGCCTCACTAGCGGTAGATCTTCACGAAGTAGGCTATCTCCTTGCCCTTACAAACTCCTTGGTTCAACTCCACAATCTTGTTGGAGGCTCCCAAGTGACACCTAGCCAATCTAGGAGACACCACTCTCCAAGAAGTAACAAATGGTGTGTTGATGATGAACTCCTTGCTCTTGTGCTTCAAATGATAGTCTCCCCAACACTCAACTCTCTCTCACATGATTTGGATTTGGTGGAAAGAAGATTTGAGTGGAAAGCAACTTGGGGAAGGCTAGAGATCAAGATTCATATGGTAGGAATGGAATATCTTGGCCTCAACACAAGTGTAGGTGGTTCTCTCTCAGAAAATGCAAGTTGGAAGTGTAGGTTCGTTCTGATGGCTCTCTCCACAAATGAAGAGGAGGTGGAGGGGTATATAGCCTCCACACAAAATCTAACTATTACACACAACTTGCCAATCTCGGTGGGACCGAATTGATAAACTCGGTCCGACCGATTCAGCAAATCTAGTGACCTTTAGGATTTTCGGTGGGACCGACATGCAAGTCGGTAGGACCGATATGGTTAGGGTTAGGGCATAACGTAATATCAGTGAGACCGATTACACAAACTCGGTGAGACCGATTTTGGTAATAAGCTAAACAGAGAGTTGGTCAGGTAAACTTGGTGGGACCGATTCACTCATTTTGGTGAGACCGAAATGTTACAAAAGGGAAACAGAGAGTTTACATTGCAATTTCGGTGGGACCGATTGCTCATCTCGGTGGGACCGAAACGTTACGAAGGGAAACAGAGAGATTACAATCCCATCTCGGTGAGACCAAGATCCCTATCGGTGAGACCGATTTGCCTAGGGTTTGTGGCAGTGGCTATGACATCTGAATTCGGTGGCGCCGGATAAACAGAATCGGTGGGGCCGAGTTTGAATTTTGGTTTAGGTCATATGTGGATGTGAGAAAGTAGTTGAGGTCTTTGGAGCATATCACTAAGCATTTTGAGCAAGAGCCTCATTAAGCAACACCTCATCCCTCCTTGATAGTATTGGCATTTCCTATAGACTCAATGTGATCTTGGATCACTAAAATAGAAAATGTAGAGTCTTGAGCTTTGAGCTTGAGCCAATCCTTCTGTCCTTAGCATTTTGAGGGGTCCACTTTTCTCACCCATGCCATGCCAATCATTGAGCTTTCCTGAAATATTAATCTTGAAATAGCATTAGCTCAATGAGCTATATGTTGTTAGGAATTACCAAAACCACCTAGGGATAGTTGCACTTTCATGGTCGCTAAAAGGACGAAAGATGTACATCGTGAAAATTGACCCATCCACTGAATGGGCCGTTAACAGGCCGAAATCTCATCGGGCCGATATTGAGCCCAAATATATAGCGGGCTACTAACAGGCTCAAACTGATGATGGGCTGCAATGGTGTCAAATCTTTAACGGGCCGTTGACGGGCCGAATTGGCACATCTCGTATGGGCCGTGGGCTTAAATGGACCTGACACAAGTAGGCCTTATATGGGCTGTCCTGCTATTTTTTACTAGGCCGGCCTTTTTCACTGGAATGGGCCACTATTGGGCCGTGCCATGTGTCGACCTATCACAGGCGCCTCCTGTCCAATGAGTGGATGACATCTGTCCCAACGGTGAGGCAACACGTGTTTCCTTTGGCCAATGATGATTTTACACATGGAAAATCCCCATTGGTCCTGGCTGTTAACGAGTTATCGGATCCAAAACCGGACCCGATAGCTTAACGGTGTTCCGTTACGGTGGATGCCACGTGTCGGTCACCCTTGACGAAAGCACTTCTGTGACGCACAATTTATCTTCATGGAAGTGGACACTTCTGTGATGATAATTTTGGTAATATCATGGAACACTTCTACGACAGCACAGGTATGACTATCTTGATTCTGTCATAAATTTGTCATGGATGTACATGCATGACAGAAAACGCGACCTACTATGACAAACACGCATCATCACAGAAGTGTATTTTTTGTAGTGAAATAGGGTGGCTATATCATTCAACTTAGTAAGATGTGCCACAACAGTTTCAGTTTCATAGCCATGGAAAGGATCAGGTTCAACCAAAGTAATTAACTCTGGGTTGACAGAGAATTCATAATCCTTGTCAGGAACAATGATAGGCGAAGTAGCAAACATAGGATCGCATTTGATTCTAGCATTCAAATATTTTTCTTTTAGTTTGCAAAGTAATTTCTTAAGATCCTCTCTATCATTGCAAGCAAGAAAATCTCTAGCTGTCTCCTCATCCATAACATAACCTTCAAGTATCTTAGGCATTTCATATTTAGGATATCTAGGCCTAATAGGTGTTTCAAGATTTTCAGTTTCAAGAACTTCATCAGTTTCAATAATTTCAGCAGTTTCAACATTCTCAATATCTTTAGCTCTAGCAAGTTGTTCATCAAGAAATTCACCTAGTGGCATATTATCATCAAGCAAGGTACTGGCATCATCATGAGTAGCATTCATAGCAGAAGTAGCATCATCAATAACTTGCGACATATCACGATTAGTAGCATGTGGTTGTGTTGCAAGTCTACTCAAAATAGAAGGCGAATCAAGTGAAGAGCTAGATGGCAGTTCCTTACCTCCCCTCGTCTTAGAGGAAAAAAAATCTTAGTCTTGGTATCCTTCAAATTCTTCATAATGATAAATAGATAATAATCCCAAGTGACTCAACAAATATAGCTACGCTCCCTGGCAATGGCGCCAGAAAAAGGTCTTGATAACCCACAAGTATAGGGGATCGCAACAATTTTTGAGGGTAGAGTATTTAACCCAAATTTATAGATTCGACACAAGGGGAGCCAAAGAATATTTGTAAGTATTAGCAGTTGAGTTGTCAATTCAACCACACCTGGAGATTAAATATATGTAGCAATATGATCAATAGCACAATACTATGATAGTTTTGATAGCAGTGGTAACAGTAGCAGTAACGGTAACGGTGATAGCAACGATTTTGTAGCAAGTGTAACAGTACCAACGACAGTAGTAACTTAGCAAGAACAATATGTGCAAAATTCGTAGGCATTGGATCGGTGAATTTGTTGGATGATATTCATGATATAATAGTCATAACCTAGGGTGATACTAAACAAGCTCTAGTTCATAAATATCATGTAGGCATGTATTCTATAAATAGTCATACGTGCTTATGGAAAGAACTTGCATGACATTTTTTGTCCTACCCTCCCGTGGCAGCGGGGTCTATAAGGAAACTAAGGGATATTAAGGCCTCCTTTTACTAGAGAACTGGAACAAAGCATTAACACATAGTGAATACATGAACTCCTCAAACTACGGTCATCACCGAAAAGTATCCCAATTACTGTCACCCTGGGGTTTACGGATCATAACACATAATAGGTGAATATGACTTGCAAGATCGGATCTGGAACATAGATATAATGGTGAAAACATAAATGGTTCAGATACGAAATCATGGCACTCGGGCCCTAGTGACAAGCATTAAGCATGGCAAAGTCATAACAACATTAATCTCAGAACATAGTGGACAACTAGGGATCAAGCCTAACAAAACTAACTAGATTACATGATGAATCTCATCCAACTCCCCAGTGACCAGTGAGCCTACAAAGGAATTACTCACTCCCGGTGGGGAGCAACATGGAATTGGCGATGAAGAGAGTTGGTGATGATGAATATCAAAGATTCCCCTCTCTGTAGCCCCGAACGGGCTCCAGATATGGCCTCCTGATGAAGAACAGGAGGCGGTGGCGGCTCCATATCATGAAAAGCGATGAAACTTTCTCCCGGATCTTTTTATCCAAAAATAGGTATTTAAGGAGTTGAAATTAGGGTCTGCAGGGCCACCAGTTGGGCACAACCCACCTAGGCGTGCCTGGAGGGGGTGGCGCGCCCTGGTGGGTTGTGCTCAACAAGGGGGGCTCCTCTGGTGGTTCTTAGCTCCAGTATTTTTTGTTGCAAAATAATTCTCCAAAAAGTTTCATTCCGTTCCATGAACTTTTATTTTTACACAAAAATAACACCACGGTAGTTCTGCTAGAAACAACATTAGTCTGGGTTATTTTCATTCAAATCATACAAATTAGAGTCCAAAACAAGAGGAAAAGCGTTAGGAAAAGTAGATAAGACTGAGACGTATCAGTGGTGCCCACGGGCCTGCCCTCTGGTCCTTCCTTGGCCCCCAAGTTGTCTTCTGGTCCAAAAAATCTCCAAAAAGTTTTGCTGCATTTGGACTCCGTTTGATAGGGATATTCTGTGAAGTAAAAAACAAGCAAAAAACAGCAATTGGCACTGGGCACTATGTCAATAGGTTAGTCCAAAAAATGATATAAAGTTGCTATAAAATGATTGTAAAACATCCAAGATTAATAATATAACAACATGGAACAAGAAAAAATTATAGATACGTTGGAGACGTATCACCCCTCCAAGAAGTCAGCGTAGACGCAGGAGAGGCAACAATGGGGAATCTAGAGGCAAACACAACCCCCGACAACGGCGACACAACAGTCGGTGATGCCGACAACCCCGAGGGAGGCCTCAAGCTTCCCCGGTGCGGAACGGCACACCTAAAGGATATCCCGAGGACTCAGATCCCGACGACCTCTTTGAAGGGGACGACGGTAACTACATGCCGGAATCTGAGGAGGACGAGAGCCTCGGTACCAAGGACTACATCATCCCCGAGGACCCTTTCAAACAAGAGCGCTTCCGGCAGCACCTCATTGCGATGGCTCGAAGCATGAAGCACAAGCACCAGCAACTGCAGGCCAACACCGACACACTGAATGAAAAGTGGGTCAAAGTGATCTCTGTCGAGCAAGACATGGAAGACTGGCACATGCCAATGCAGGCGCCTTCTGCCGAAGTTTGATGAAGAGCTCGCCGACGACCAAGACCGGGCGGGACAGGATAATGCGGGAAAACATCAACAATCGGCCACCTCCACGCCGTTATAGCAAGGACCCCATGGATTACCTAGATCCTCACGATGTTAGACGTCACATTAAGGTAAACAGGGCACCTTCTCGGTCCATCTACGGATCAAGAGGACGCGCGCCCGCCGGGATTGACGGCTATGATGCCTGGATGGATAGGAATGGCCGCGCCCAAGACCAGGCCTAATCACGGCCTTCTCCCGATCTGACGAGATGCTCCTCGGTTCCATGGTCCGGCTCACCGTATATGCTTCACAGACAGGGTGATGGAACATCAATTCCCTAAAGGATTTAAGCCCATCAATATAGAATCGTACAATGGCACAACCGACCCAGCAGTATGGATCGGGGACTTCCTACTCTATATACACATGGCCAATGGAGACGATCTCCACGCCATTAAATACTTGCCGCTCAAACTAAAGGGGTCGGTGATTGCTTGTAATCTGCATTGGTATTTCCCTGAAGAGGAGAGGATGATGTAGCACAACAAAGGTAAGTATTTCCCTCAGTTATGAAACCAAGGTTATCAAACCAGTAGGAGAACCAAGCAATACTATGTAAACAACACCTACACACAAACAACAAATACTTGCAACCCAACGCATAAGAAGGGTCATCAATCCCTCAACGATATTGAGATAGATTAATTTGTATAGGTTTTGATAAATAGATCTAACAAAAATATAAAATTAAATAAATAAAGAAAAATGGCAGCAAGGTATTTTGGATTTAATATATGATAGGAAATAGACCCGGCGGCCATAGTTTTCAATAGAGGCTTCTCTCAAGAGAATAACATATGATGGGTAAACAAATTACTGTGGGGAAATTGATAGAAAAGCAAATAATTATGACAATATCCAAGGCAATGATCATGTATATAGGCTTCACATCCAATATTAGTAGACCTACTCCTGCCTGCATCTACTACTATTACTCCACACATTGACTGCTATCCAGCATGCATCTAGTGTATTAAGTTCATGGAAAAAGGGGGTAATGCAATAAGAACGATGACATGATGTAGACAAGATAAACTCATGTATGAATAAACCCCATCTTGTTACTCTTATTAGGAACGATACATGTGTGTCATGTCTCTTTCTGTCACTGAGATTGAGCACCGCAAGATCGAACCCATCACAAAGCACCTCTTCCCATGGCAAGATAAATCAATCTAGTTGGCCAAACCAAACCAATAAATCGTAGAATAAATACGAGGCTATAACAATCATGCATAAAAGAGTTCACCAAAGACTCAAATAATATTCATGGATAGAACTGATCATAAACTCACAATTCATCGCATCCCAACAAACAAACCGCAAAAAAGAGTTACATCAAATAGATCTCGAAGAACATCGAGGAGAACATTGTATTGAAGATGAAAAAGAGAGAAGAAGCCATCTAGGTACTAACTATGGACCCATAGGTCTATGGTAAACTACTCACACATCATCGGAGGGGCAACAAGGATGATGAAGAACCCCTCCGAGATCGTTGCCCCCTCCGGCAGAGTGCCGAAAAAGGCCTCTAGATTGGATCTGGTGGTTCTGCAACTTGCGGCGGTGGAAGAAGTATTTCGTCCACTCCCCTAGGGTTTTTGGGATTTTAGAGTATTTGTATAGGCGGAGGTAGGTAAATGGGGTGCCTGTGGGCCCGACTACCCACCAGGGTGCGCCTGAGGCCCCTAGCGCGCCCTGGTGCCTAGTGGGCCCCCTGAGCGTCCCCTCGTGCCCTCTAGAAGCTTCCTGGTGTCTTCCCGATAGAAAAAATCTCCAAAAAGTTTCGTGGCATTTGGACTTCTTCGTTTAGTATTGATATTCTGCAAAGTAAGAAACAAGCAAGAAAATAACAATTGGCACTAGCACTATGTCTATGAGTTAGTCCTAAAAATTGATATAAAGTTGCTAGTAAATGTATAGAAAACATCCAAGATTGATAATATAACAATATGGAACAATAAAAAATTATAGATACATTGGAGACGTATCAGCATCCCCAAGCTTAATTTATGCTCGTCCTCGAGTAGGTAAATGATAAAAACAGAATTTTTGATGTGGAGTGCTGCCTAACATGTTCATCACATATTCTTTTCTTTTGTAGCATGGACATTTGGACTTTAGAGATTCAAAGCAATAGTCTATAATTGACATGAAGACATCAATACTCAAGCATATCAACAAGCAACAATGTCTTTCAAAATATCAACGCTAAAGAAAGCTATCCCTAGCCCATTATGCTCAAACATTGATCCATTCATGAAGCACACTCAAATATTAGCTATATCCAATGCACAAGTATGATAATAGTGTTCCCTAGTTGGTGCTTTATAAGAGAAGATGGAGACTCAATAAAAATAAAAATTGCATAAAAGTAAATAGAAAGGCCCTTCATAGAGGGAAGCAGAGATTTGTAGAGGTGCCAGAACTCATAGCTTAAATTGGGAGATAGAATTGTTTTGATAGGTATGCTTTTCCTGTCAATGAAAACGGCTGAGAATTCCCAATATCTTCCATGCTAGGTAAATCATAGGCGGTTCCCAAACATAAAATAAAGCTTATTTACTTTTCCATCATTCTTTCACAATCCATGGCTAGCCATATCCACAGGTGCCTTCCATACCAACACTTTCCAAGGAATTTATTATGAACAACATAAGTAAAAAATTTCATTTCAGGACTGGGCATCCCTATTACCTGCCACACTCTTGTGCAATGACAAGTGAATAAACACTCATCTTGAGAATAACCTACCTAAAATGGAAAATATTGGCCACCCCTGTCACTTCATGAGCGGTACGGGCACACAAAAAGGAAATTCATTTTGAAAATTAGAGTTGGCACATACAAATTTACTTGGAATGGCATGGAAATACCGCATATAGGTAGGTATGGTGGACTTATTTGTTACAACTTTGGGTTTAAGGAGTTGGATGCACAAGCAGTATTCCCTCTTAGTACAAATGGAGGCTAGCAAATAGACTGAGAAGCGAACAACCAAGAAACGAAAATGATCATAAACGAGCATTAAACATAACTAACACTGAATAATGCACCACAAGTAGGATGTAACTTCATTGCATAACTACTGACTTTCGTGCTTGCATAGGGAATCACAAACCTTAACACTAATATTCTTACTAAAGCATAATTACTCACCAACATGACTCACATATTACTATCTCCATATTCAAAACTATTGCAAGGAATCAAGTTTATAACATCCAATGATCTTCATGAAAGTATTTATTATATCCCCCTTGAATATCTATCACTTTGGGACTAAATTCATATATTACCATTGCTACTAACAAGCTCTCAAATAGATTTAAGTGAAGCACAAGAGCATAAATTTCTTAAAAATAATTTCCTTTTCAACTCTCAAAATATTCTAAGTGAAGCATGAGAGCATATTTCCTCATAATTTCCTAACTCTCAAAATAAACTAAGTGAAGCATGAGAGCATATTTCTTCAAATTTACCAACTATCAAAATAATCTAAGTGAAGCATGAGAGCATTTATTGAAAAATTAAACCACCACCATGCTAAAAAAGATACAAATGAAGTAGTAGAGCAATTCCATAGCTCAAAAAATTTAAGTGAAGCACATAGAGAAATTCTAACAAATCATAGCATCATTATGGTTCTCTCAAATAGGTGTGTCCAGCAAGGATGATTGTGAAAAACTAAAAAGAAAAACAAGCAAAGACTCATATAATACAAGACGCTCCAACCAAAACTCATGATATGTGACGAATAAAAATATAGCTCCAAGTAAAATTACTGATGGTCATCAGAATAAAGAGGGAATGCCTTCCTGGGCATCCCCAATCTTAGTTTCTTGGTACTCCTTGAATATTACCTTGGGGTGCCATGGGCATCCCCAAGATTAGGCTCTTTTCACTCCTTATTCCTTCATCCATCGTGATCTCACCCAAAACTTGAAAACTTAAATCACACAAAACTTAACAAAACCTTCGTGAGATCCGTTAGTATAAGAAAGCAAATTGCCACTTTAAGTACTGATGCAAACCCAGTCATATTTTATTGTTGCATTACCGAGAAAGGCTTTCGCCCCGCTTTATAAATAAAGAAAACCGCCACAGAGCACACATACAAATACCAGTTCAAACACACACTCCCAAGTCACACAAACAAGTACGGAGGTTTTGCCGAGGGCACAACTCAACAAGCCCAAAGCACAAAAAGGAAAGACCCGGAGAGCCAAGGAGCAACTAGTCGGGTTCCGGCGGTGGAGGCGGGGGCAGCAGAGACAGGCGGGCAGCCATCGAGCGGAGGTCGGCGATGAAGGCAGAAATGGCGTCGCGGTCCTGGGGGCGGCTAAGAGGCCGCCAGAGCTGGAAGAAACCACACAATTTGAAGATAGCGTCAGTAGCCCGTCGAAGAGGAGCACGCTGGATCACAAGCTTATTCCGGATCGTCCAGAGGGTCCAAGCGATGACTCCAATCTCAAGCCACCTAATGTGGCGAGAAGTCAAAGGGGAGGACTAGAGCTCGTCGTGCAGGTCGGGGAAGTTGGTGTGACACCAAGATCCACCCACCACCTCACAGAAGCAGCTCCAAACGAATTGAGCGGTCACGCAGGAGAAGAAGATGTGATTCGAGTCTTCGCGAAAGTCGCAGAGCGGGCAAATGCCGGAGCCCGGGCCATTGCACTTATGCACCTCAACGCTCGACGGGAGTCGCCCACGAATCCACTGCCACATGTAGATCTGAATTTTCAGGGGTAGGTGGACGGACCACACCGTTGACAGGGGGGAGTGGCGACGGAAGGTGCGATGGCCTGGTAAGGGATTTGGTGGAGAATTGGCCCGAAGGTTCGAGCCGCCAACTCACCAGGTCCGGGCAATCGTCCACCAACGGCTCGTGAAGTGCTACACAGTCCAGTAACTCAAGCCAAGCGGCGGATTCCGGAGGGCCAAAAGGCCTCCGGAAAGTAGGGTGCCCTAGATCAATAAGGGCCCTCTCAACCGAGATCAGGGGTTCAACTGCGATGGAGAAGAGATCGGGAAAGCGCGCGGCAAAGGGGGAGTCTCCAGCCCATCTGTCAAACCATAACAATGTCGTCGAGCCGGACCCCACCAAGATGGAAGTCCCGATGCGGAGGACCGGGAGAAGCTGGACGACCGACTGCCAGAACTGCGAGCCACCAGATCGTTGACAGAAGGCAAGTGGCTGGCCATGCAGATACTTGTTCCGGATGATGTCAAGCCAGAGGCCACCTTGGCCTTGCGAGATGCGCCAAAGCCAGCGGGATAGGAGGGCGATATTCATGCGCTTGGAGCACATGATCCCGAGGCCTCCATGTTCCCTAGGCTTGCAGATGTCAGGCTTGCTAACCATATGGTATTTCAGCTTATTATTGTCGCCTGCCCAATAAAAGCGAGACTAGATTTTGGCGATCTCATAGTGTAGAGTCTCGTGCAGGCTGTAGAAGCTCATGAGGAACAAGAGGAGACTGGAGAGGGATGAATTAATGAGAATGGTCCGAGCAGCCTTGGACAACCATCTAACCTGCCAAGGCTCGATACGCGTCTGAAGCTTGGTCACGGTCGGGCGCAAGTCCGTGACAGTGAGCCGAGAGTCGCTTATGGGCGTCCCCAAATAGGTTGTGGGGAAGGAACCGAGGTGGCAGTTAAGACGGTTGGCAATGGCAAGGGACCCGGCCAGAGAGTATCCCAACACCATCACATCACTCTTGTCGAAGTTAATCTTAAGGCCGGACATTTGTTGGAAGCAGAGGAGAAGGAACTTGAGATTGGAGATATCCGACTCCGAGCCTTCGACCATGATGATGGTGTCGTCGGCATACTAGAGAAGGGAGATCCCGGAGCTGCCAGCCAGGTGGGGAGTGATCCCATGGATATGGCCAGCAGCTTTATCCTTATCCAAGATGGCGGCAAGCGCGTCTATAACCATATTGAACAAGAATGGGGAGAAGGGATCGCCTTGCCTTACCCCACAGAAGGTGGGGAAGTTAGGGCCGATCTCCCCATTGATGTTCACGGCGGTGCGGCCGCAAGAGACCATCTGCATCACTCTGGAGATCCAACGGTTGTCAAAGCCCTTTCGGAGCAAAACTTCCCGAAGGAAGGGCCAACTAACCGTGTCGTAGGCCTTATGGAAATCAATCTTCAAGAAAACCCCCTTGAGGTGTTTAGACCGCACCTCATGGAGGACTTCATGGAGAACTAGCACCCCATCCAGGATATACCACCCTTTAATGAAGGCGGGCTAGTTGGGGTGGGTAATCTGGTCGGCGAGGAGGGTCACCCTATTGGTGTAACCTTTGGCTAGAATCCAAAAAATCACGTTGATGACCGTGATAGGACGGAACTGACGAATATCGGAGGCGCCCGGAACTTTCGTGATCAACGAGATGATCCCATAGTTGAGGCACCCGAGATTGATGGCTCCAACATAGAACTCGTTGAAAATGGCCATGATCTCCGGTTTGATCACGTTCCAGAAAGTCTGGAAGAATTTCACTGGGAGGCCATCAGGGCCAGGGGCCGAGGAAGGATTCATGCCGCGGATGGCATCCCAGACCTCGCCCTCGGAGAAGGGAGCCGTGAGGGCCACATTCTCCATGTCGGAGACACGCTGGCGGTCGGGCCAGCAGTCGAAGGCCAAAGATAAGCCTCCCCAAGGGGGGGGCAGAGAAAAGGGCTGATAAAAGCCGTCGACATGATCCCTAATGTTGCTGGGGGACTGCAGCAGAGAATCCCCATCCCAAAGGAGGGGGTGGTATTGGGACGATGCCGACCATTCGCTATGGTCTGGAAGTAGGCCGTGTTCGCATCTCCTTTTAGGACCCATTTCTGGCCCCGCGCAGGCGCCAGTAGGCCTCCTTGTCGGTGTAAATGACCGAGAGCTGGTCTTCCAAGTTGTACCTAGAGAGCCACTCCTCAGGTGAGAGGCCAACTGCGTCTATGCGCTGGTCCAGGGCCTAGATGGCGGACAACAAGGACTTCTTGCATTCGCGAAGATCACGCCCCAGGTTGGCGCCCCACCCCTTCATAAATTGCCAACCCCGCTTGGCACAGAATTGCCAGGAATCAATGGCCGAGGGGGGGCGAGGGCGAGGGTGAGTGCGCGCCTCAACCCAACGAGAGCCAACAACCGCCACGAATCCAGTTTGGGACAACTAGAAGGTCTCAAACTGGAATCGCGGAGGAATCGGAGGGCGCTCGTCGGCGGAGGAGAGTAGGAGGGGGACGTGGTCGGAGCCAATCCTAGTGATTGCATGGAGGGAGGCGAGGGAGCATCGGAGGTCCCATTCCGGGGAGACTAGGACCCGGTCCAGAACGGACTGGTCGGAGAGGCCTGGCGGTTGGTCCAGGTAAACCTGGCGCCGACCCTATCTATCTTGCGAAGACCAAGGTCGGAAATGCAGTCGTTGATCATTTGCATGCGGCCAAAGTTGACGAGCGAGTTGCTCTTGTCCTCCGCAAATTTGAGGAGGTTAAAATGCCCCCGACCACCACCGGAAGAGTAGCGGCCGAAACCTTCCGGTGGAGTTCCTCGAGGAAGGCGGCAGACCTACTATGGTCTGCAGGGCCGTAGACGATAATAACCTCCCACTTGAAGTTGAGGGCCCTCTCGAAGAGTTCCATACTAACAAAGAACTAGCCCTGGTACATACCCCCAATCTCGAAGGTGGCATGCTTGACACCTAATAGGATGCCACCGGAGTGGCCCGCGCTCCCACTAGAAGGGAGCTAGTGCCACGCAAAGAGGTGGGTGCTAAGCCGGTCGAGTTCAGAGAGGGAGAATTCAATGCGCATAGTTTCTTGGATGGCGACGATGTCAATGTGCTCCTCACACATGTACTCAATGAGTTGGCGGCGACGGCCATCATGGCCGAAGCCGCAGATGTTCCAGAAGAGGGCGCGCATCAGGTGTCCATCAGGGGTCTACTTGACCCCAAGACACGGGAAGCGCTTTGAGCGCGAAGAGCAGCGGTCCGGGAACGAGTACGTCCACGAAGGTCGGCATCAGCCAACGGGAGCAAGCCACTCGGCCGCCGGGGGGCGCCGGAGTAACCTCCACCATCGACGGCGCTGTGACAGTGGTGGAGAGAGTCGCATGAGCCTCTACTAGTCTACCATCAAGAATCTCACGAGCTCTAATGGCCTCGATCTGGACTAAGGGGGGATCCACCTCCCTCCTGAAGATGATCGCAGAATTGGTCGCGACCTTCACTAGGTGGCCAAGCGGGACCGACTCAAGAGCACAGAATAAGCAGGAAGTAACAGAAGGGGGAACTGCAGGAGTACCTGGCTCCAGGTTCCGGGCCGCAGCCCGGAGCTTAGCCCGCTCATGGATGAGCAGAGCCGGGGTGCCCTCGGGATGCGCCGCGTCAATCCGAGCACTCCAGCGGGAGGCAGTCATCGGGGAGGAGGCGGACCGGCCACGTCGAGAGGGGGGGGGGGTGGAACCCCTCCTAGAGTAGGCTTCGGTCCGGGGCGGAGGTGGGGGAGCGGCAGCCGGGGTGGTCACCACGGTCGATGCCCCACCGATGGTGAGGCAGAGGGAGCTCGGAGGTGGAGATGGCGAAGAGGCGGGCCTGATGATGACAGCGACCAAGTGAGTCGGGGTCGGGGTCGCGTCGGGGGTAGCCACCTCAGGGGCGGCTGGGGCCGGGTCAGCGCGAGGGCGAGCAAGGGGCAAGTCCCGGATGCACCCCTCCGCCCTGCCGAGAGCAGGGGACGACGGCAAGTGCAGGACTGGAGCCAGAAGGTCGGACGCCCCAGGAGGAGGGTCCGCGGCCAGCTGGTCCGACCGGTCCAGATCGACGCGGGGAGACGAGGGAGGGGGGACAGGTCAACCCCCCTCCAGGGGAGACAAAACAGCACAGGATGGCGAGCCGGGCGCAGAAGGGAGTGGCGTGGAGGTGCGGGCATCCGAGGAGCGAGGAGACAAGGTGGGGAAGACCTGGAGGCTCAAGTCCGACCTGTCACAATCGTCGGCCTGAAGCGAGAGGTCAGCCCCTGCGCCACCCCGAGCGGAGGAGGGAGGTGGCTCGTGCTGGGGACTGTCCTCGTACTCCTCGTCGTCGTCCTCGGAGCCGGAGTGGTGACCGTGGCGGGGGCCATGGTTGCTGCGATGCCCCCATGGCCCCCACCGTCAAGGCCGCCCAAGAGGCTGTCGTCGCGGATGCGGGGGCGGCCGATGTGGTTGGGCGGCTCAGGAAAGATCCGGAGGTCAAAGCCCTGGTCGTTGAAGAACACCCGGATCGTGGCACAGAGCTTGGATGAGTCCAGGGACTTAACGTTGACCCGCACCTCCTCCTCCTCCTTACGGAGAGAGAGCTCGTCCACCACGACCACCTTGCCAAGGATGCGGGACATGTTCCGAATGACCCTCTCAGAGCATGCGATGTCGGGGAGGCCGCCGATGAGGATCCATGCCGTGTCCAGGATGGCCACAGCAAGGGGGTCCCGGACCGGCACGGAGATGTCCACCACGAGCTTGTTGAGCGCGAGGGTGATGTCGCCACTGCGGGTGCCGTAGCCGTGACTGAGCGCATTGGGGAACACCACAGAGAACTGGTTCCTAGATAGCAAGGTGACCTACCAGTCCCAGGAGCAGTAGTAGAGATGATTGAGCTCAGCGTCAATCATCTCTGGAAAGGCCACCCCATCCTTCACAGAAACAATAGCCAGGAGCGAGGGGGTGGGTGGCGGGAGGTCCGGGACCTCGATGTGGAAGAAGCCGAGGCCCTCAATCCCATGCCCATACATCATCAGCTCCTCTGAGACCAGGCGGTCGAGACAGAGAGCCGCGGGGTGGTCCGGATCTAAGCACATGAAGCAGCACAGGGGACTCATGTAGGCCATCTGGGAGTGTCCCGGAAGGCCGCAATTGAAGCACTTGACGGGGTTGGCGGCGGGGTCATCCGGGCAGAGGGCAGTCGAGGTGGATGCGGCCGAGACGCGAGACGGAGCCGGGGCCACTACCTGGCCATTGTGTGATGCCCCGAGACCGATGTGTCAGGTTTCTTCCAGTTATTCGCTGTCGTTGCCATGTCATTTGCTTGCGTGTTGCATTTCATCATGTCATCATGTGCATTGCATCATCATGTTTTTAAAACTTGCATCCGTCCGGGTCCCCCCTTCTTTCCGTGGTCCGTTCTGAGCCCAGACACACTTGCACGCGCCCGCGACACGTCCGAAATATTATTTTATAAGTGGCCGAAAAATGTTCTTGGAATGGGATGATAGATGACTTGTGGTCTTATTATAGTGTAGATAGACCGCGTGTCATGTTTCATCGCATTCGGAGATCGTTTGATGCCCCAACGGATAACTATAGTGGCAGTATAGCCGGTCAAACGTCGGACGTTTTCGGTCTCCGAAAACAGTCGCCGGGCCTCTCTCTCTCTCTCTCTCAGCTCGAGCCCTTCTGCACAGCGCACAAGTTCCAACCAACCCCTCCTGATCCCCCCTTTTGCATCAGTGCATCGGCCCCTCGCGCGAGTCCGAAAGTTGTCCCGAGCCCGACCCGGACTGTCGTCACCGTTGGATCCGGATCATCCCCAAACGTCTACAAAATATCACCGTTTTACTATTTGGGCTCCCTAGCCTATTTTTTCCCGACCGTCCGATTACGATCGAAAAAACGGATTAGCCCCTAACCTAACCTACCCACTATTTATACTAGTCTAAACCGAGACAAATCCTTAATTTCTAGGGATCCTACCTAGCGCCGCCGCCACTCTCTCGCTTTTCCCTCGAGATCTCACCCTCGATCCAAATCCCCCAACTAGAAACTCCCCTCGATCTCCTCGCGCCCCCATCATTCCCTGCCCGAGCCATGCCTTGTCCCTGGCCCCCTCCTCGCCTCGTCGTCCCACGACGAACGCCGTCGCCCTTCCGGGAGCCGACGCCCATGGAGCTTGCCGCTGCTTCGTTCAAGCCGCGTCCTCAAGCCAGAGCTCGCCAACCGCACCGATCCGCCATGAGCAGCAGCACCAGCAGATGAGCTCCGCTCATGTTCTCTCCTTCCTCCACCTTCTCTCCATCGCGCCCCGCCTTCCCTGCTTCTTCTCAAGCCCGTCCATGGGGTCAGCCGTCCCCGCCGGCGATAATCAGATAAGCGCCGCCCCTCTCCTTCCCGGTGTTGTCTCTTCCCTTCCTCTCCTACTTTCTCTCTCTCTCTCTCTCTCTCTCTCTCTCTCTCTCCCTCTCTCAAATCCCTCTCTCGGCTCTGTCTCGTCTCGCTAGAAAGCCCTGAGGAGTTGCGCTCGTCCCCACCAGCAAGCTCGCAGCAGCCATGGATCCTCACCTCCGCGACCTCCCTGCTTCATCTTTTCACCGGAGCCCTGCCGTCGTCCAGCCGTGCGCGCCGTCACCCCTTCGTCCCCGACGGATCCACGAAGCCGCCCGTACGGGACCTCGTCAGTCTTCTACCCGTGCGCCGCCGCCCGTCCATGGTCGCCTCCATGTGCTTCCTCGCGCTGGACCTCGCTCCCCTACCGTCTGTCGCACCGCCGACGACCTGCAGCTCGCCGGAGCCAGCAGGACTCCTCCCCACCACCCAAGTCCCTCGCCGAAGGTCACCTGCGTCGCCCGCCGACTCCCCTGCTTCGCCCTTTCTTTGATCCTGCCGCTCTCTGTTTCTCTATCGAACGAGGTGGGCAGCGCCGTACCGCTCCCTGGCATGCGCTAGGTGGGCCTCGCCTGGGCCCAGCTTGCGGCCTGCCAGCTTGTCCACTGAACCGGGCCATGGGTGAGCTGCCCCTCCTGTTCGTTATTTTCTCTTCGGTTGGGCCAGCAGATTTCGGCCCGTTGATGTTTTTTCCTTTGTGCGATTTATCTATTTATCCAGAGCCGTCCAGTTTTACAGAAAGCCCCTTGCACTTCATGCATTTAATATCTCCACAACCGTGCATCGGTTTAAAACAACTTATATATGTAATATGCCTAGAATTTTGTCAATTTAATAATATTCAACTTTCATGCATGTTTAAAATGTTTAAAATGATTTTTGTTTAAATTTTCTTAAATAACTTGCTAAAATGATTTAATTCATAACTAAATAACCGTAGCTTGGTTTTAAATAATCTTTATATGTAAATGGGGTAGAAAAATGCATAGTTTAACATGGTAGCCCTACTTTGCATGTTTAACAACTATAAAGTATGGTTTAGGGCAGAACAGTACCAAACCTAATATATGCATATGGGGATTTACCGGAATTGTTGTTCGTTGTATCAGCAAGATCTAGTATCAATTCTTCTCAAAGGTGTTTGTTTCATCCGTCTCCTAGTTGCCTATGTTTTTTCCCGCCCTCCCTCCCTTTGTTTTTCTTCGAGGACTCATATATCTCATTCAAGTATCATTTTATTGATGTGAAGTCTCTTCTTTCTTTCCTTTCAATGTTCTTACCCGGTGTTTCTCATGAAGATTCTAACGGAGCTTCTAGTTCATCATTATTCGTTCTTTTTCTTCACCGGTGGAACCAAGTCAAGCTTTGTTGATCATATCATTTTTCCTCGTTGCAAATGTTTTTCTCATGCCGGTTCACCTCTTAATCATTCACCTCTCGCTATTCTTTTGTTTCGGAGTGCTGAAGATATCTCAGAAGATTCGTGCTTCTACTCTTAATCCGTTCAAGCTATTTCGAGGATGTTCCCTCATTCAAGTCATTTAACTCAACCAGTGCATTCTCTCTTTTAAATCGTTCTACGGTGTTTCTTTTGAGTGGGCCCTAACCCATAGGTCTTTTCCCAGGATCTTACCTGACTCTTCTAATTTTCCCGGAGCTATCCTAAATTCTTTTCGAAGTCTGACGTAAGAAGGAATTATCATCAGTCTTATGCTTTTCTCCAAGATCTTTCAAATTCTTTTCATCGTTGGCTCAACCTCTTCGCTTTTGATTCTTCTGGAGTGTCTAAGTAATTTGGTGGTGTTTCTCATCGTCATTCTCAGATATTTGAAGATCAAAGAAGAGTTTCTCTTTAATCTTGCTCCATTCTCTTCAAGATTCATGGTGCTAGCTTGTTGCCATCCTCTCATAATTATTTTCGATTGTGAGAATCCTTTTCACCCATCGGGAGATATTCAAGGGTATTTTCAGTTTGATTATCCGGATCCCATCATTTCAGAAGACTTGTTCATTCTCAGCTTTCAGCTCTCGTTCCCCAAATCTGACCGGTGCATCATTCAATATTCTTTAATCAGCGCCTGATCTCTTTGTTTCCGTTGTATCTAATTTTCTCTCAAGCATCTTCATTCATTTGAAAATTTTACCCGGTGTTTCTTTATCTTTTCTTCGTTCATTTGAAATTCTTACGGTGGTTCATTCAAGATTTCTCTTCCTTTGTTATCGTATCAATTTATTCGATATTCCAATCCTACCGGTGGTTCGTTGAAGACCTTCCCAAGTTTATGTTATATCTCTCTTAATCCTTGCTATGAGAATAAGTAGTATGCCAATTCCGTTGCTTGTCATCAATTTAATTGGTGAAGGATAAGCATAATGTAATTATTATTCTTGTTTCATCGAGTAAACTTAATTCGCTATTCCGGAGGCTCATCAAATTCCTGATCTCAATTATTCATCTTTTCTTTTCCCGGAGTTCCAAGCTCTCTCAATTATATCGTCATGAAGCTCCATTTAAATCATCGCAAGGCTTCACCTTGGGTTTTCAACTTCGTTTTCCTTTCGTTTATTCATCCTTTTATTACCGGAGTTCTTCATGGATGTTTTACATGATGGTTCATAAAGAATTTATTTCCTTCTCGAAGTGTTCATCAACATTCTTTTCAGAGGAGTTCAAGCATTCTTCATCTTGCGTTCTGAAGTGCAATTCTTTCTACCGTATCATTTGAGGTGGTGCTATGCCATTCTTGATAATTTGAGTTCATGTTTCATGATTCACGTGTTGTCAAGGATGAGATATTTTAAATCCATCAATCTCTTCTTTGGAGTTATCTTGGGTTATATTTCACCTAAAGCTTTACTTAAGGATTGTTACTTTTATGATGCTTATAAATGATCCAAGTCCTTCATTTATCCTCCCGGTGAAATAAGTTTCTCGTCCCCTTGTTCTTATCAATACAATTTTTTCCCGTGAGTGGCAGGTGGTCACCTCATAATTTGAGATGCATTCCATAACACCATATCAAGTTTATCCTTTTCGTTGTTGGTGTTCCAAAAACTCCGTTCGACCCGTCTCCTAAGGATGCCTTCTCAAGCTCTTTTGGGGCAGAAGTTGGCATTTTCTTCTCAATTCTCCTATTTCAATTATCTATATTCTATTCTTTCGTTCTGGAGGCATTGCGATGTTGTTCTTTTCAACCATCATCTCGTTTTGTCTAAGCCTTGTTCTTTTCATGTTTATCCATTTAACCGGAGTGTGTGCCCGCTGCTCAAGTTCTTTCATTTTATCAAGCCTTGCATATCTTTCCAACCGGAGTGCTGTTTGAAGTTGTTCTTCCTAGTTCCTCCTTACTAACGGAGTGTTTTCAACTTTGTTCTTCTCCATTGCTTTGTTTCTTTCATTTTGCTCAACCTTTTCAAGGTTCTTTGGCCTCACTCGTTTGTCAAAGAAGCAACTTAGTTTTACCTCTTCTCTTTCTCTTCCGTTTTCCCTCCGGTGGCATTCTAGATCTCGGGACGAGATCCTCTCGTAGTGGTGGAGTGTTGTGACGCCCCGAGACCGATGTGCCAGGTTTCTTCCAGTTATTCACTGCCATTGCCATGTCATTTGCTTGTGTGTTGCATTTCATTATGTCATCATGTGCATTGCATCATCATGTTTATAAAACTTGCATCCGTCCGGGTCCCCCCTTCTTTCCGTGGTCCGTCCTGAGCCCAGACACACTTGCACGCGCCCGCGGCATGTCCGAAATATTATTTTATAAGTGGCTGGAAAATGTTCTCGGAATGGGATGAGAGTTGACGTGTGGTCTTATTATAGTGTAGATAGACCGCCTATCAAGTTTCATCGCATTCGGAGATCGTTTGATGCCCCAACGGATAAGTATAGAGGCAGTATAGCCGGTCAAACATCAACGTTTTCGGTCTCCGAAAACAGTCATTGGGCCTCTCTCTCTCTCCCTCTCTCTCTCTCTCTCTCTCTCTCTCTCTCTCTCTTCTCTCTTCTCTCAGCTCGAGCCCTTCTGCACAGCACACAAGTTCCAACCAACCCCTCCTGATCCCCCCTTTTGCATCAGTGCATCGGCCCCTCGCGCGCGTCCGAAAGTTGTCCCGAGCCCGACCCGGACTATCGTCACCGTTGGATCCGGATCATCCCCAAACGTCTACAAAATATCACCGTTTTACTATTTGGGCTCCCTAGCCTATTTTTTCCCGACCGTCCGATTACGATCGGAGGGACGGATTAGCCCCTAGCCTAACCTACCCGCTATTTATACTAGTCTCAACCGAGACAAATCCATAATTTCTAGGGATCCTACCTAGCGCCGCCGCCACTCTCTCGCTTTTCCCTCGGGATCTCCCCCTTGATCCAAATCCCCCAACCAGAAACTTCCCTCGATCTCCTCGTGCCCCCATCATTCCCTGCCCGAGCCATGCCTCGTCCCTGGTCCCCTCCTCGCCTTGCCGTCTGACGACGAACGCCGTCGCCCTTCCGGGAGCCGATGCCCATGGAGCTTGCCGCTGCTTCGTCTAAGCCGTGTCCTCAAGCCAGACCTCGCCGGCCGCACCGATCCGCCGTTAGCAGCAGCACCAGCAGATGAGCTCTGCTCATGTTCTCTCCTTCCTCCACCTTCTCTCCATCGCGCCCCACCTTCCCTGCTTCTTCTCAAGCCCGTCCATGGGGTCAGCCATCCCCGCCGGCGATAATCAGATAAGCGCCGCCCCTCTCCTTCCCGGTGCCGTCTCTTCCCTTCCTCTCCTACTTTTCTCTCTCTCTCTCTCTCTCTCTCTCTCTCTCTCTCTCAAATCCCTCTCTCGGCTCTGTCTCGTCTCACAGGAAAGCCCCGAGGAGTTGCGATCGTCCCCGCCGGCAAGCTCGCAGCCACCATGGATCCTCACCTCCGCGACCTCCCTGCTTCATCTTTTCACCGGAGCCCTGCCGTCGTCCATCTGTGCGCGCCATCACCCGTTCGTCCCCGACGGTTCCGCGAAGCCGCCCGTACGGGACCTCGTCAGTCTTCTACCCATGCGCCGCCGCCCGTCCATGGTCGCCTCCGTGTGCTTCCTCGCGGTGGACCTCGCTCCCCTGCCGTCCGTCGCACCGCCGACGACCTGCAGCTCGCCGGAGCCAGCAGGACTCCTCCCCGCCATCCAAGTCCCTCGCCGGAGGTCGCCTGCGTCGCCCGCCGACTCCCCTGCTTCGCCCTTTCTCTGATCCTGCCGCTCTCTGTTTCTCTGTTGAACGAGGTGGGCAGCATCGTACCGCTCCTTAGCGTGCGCTATGTGGGCCTCGCCTCGGCCCAGCTCGCGGCCTGCCAGCTTGTCCCCTGAACTGGGCCATGGGTGAGCTGCCCCTCCAGCGCCCCTCCTGTTGGTTTTTTTCTCTCCGATTGGGCCAGCAGATTTCGTCCCGTTGATGTTTTTTTCCTTTGTGCGATTTATCTATTTATCCAGAGCTGTCCAGTTTTATAGAAAGCCCCTTGCACTTCATGCATTTAATATCTCCACAACCGTGCATTGGTTTAAAACAACTTATATATGTAATATGCCTAGAATTTTGCCTAGTTTAATAATATTCAACTTTCATGCATGTTTAAAATGTTGTTTGTTTAAATTTTCTTAAATAACTTGCTAAAATGATTTAATTCCTAACTAAATAACTGTAGCTCGGTTTTAAATAATCTTTATATGTAAAAAATGCATAGTTTAACATGGTAGCCCTACTTTGCATGTTTAACAACTATAAAATATGGTTTAGGGCAGAACAGTACCAAACCTAATATATGCATATGGGGATTTACCGGAATTGTTGTTCGTTGTTTCCGGCCTCATTTAAACTTGCCTAGATAGGTAGTTTTCATTTGCTTCACCCTCTTGCCATGTTTAACAACATTTAATATTGTTGGGTACATAAACAAGATCGAACTAAATAAGTCACGTGGTGTTTCGTCAATATCCAATGGAGTTGCATATTGTGCTCCACTTAATTTGTAGGGTTGCTTGTGCACTTTGCCATGCCATGCTTCATTAAACCGGACATGCATCATACTTGATTGTGCATCATGCCATGATTATGTGATGGTTGTTCACCATGTTGTGTGCTTCTTTCCGGTGTTGCTTCTTCGGGTTGGTTCCGATAACGTCGCGTTTGTGAGGACCCGTTCGTCTACGTCCGTTTGTCTTCCTCATGGACTCGTTCTTCTTCCTTGCGGGATTTCAGGCAAGATGACCATACCCTCGAAATCACTTCTATCTTTGCTTGCTAGTTGCTCGCTCTTTTTCTATGCCTATGCTGCGATACCTACCACTTGCTTTTCATGCCTCCCATGTTGTTAAACCAAGCCTCTAACCCACCTTGTCCTAGCAAACCGTTGTTTGGCTATGTTACCGCTTTGCTCAGCCCCTCTTATAGCGTTGTTAGTTGCAGGTGAAGATTGAAGTTTGTTCCTTGTTGGAACTTGGAGATGTTGTTCCTTGTTGGAACATGTTTAATTGTTGGGATATCACAACATCTCTTATCTAATTAATGCATCTATATACTTGGTAAAGGGTGGAAGGCTCGGCCTTATGCCTGGTGTTTTGTTCCACTCTTGCCGCCCTAGTTTCCATCATATCGGTGTTATGTTCCCGAATTTTGCGTTCCTTACGCGGTTGGGTTATAATGGGAACCCCTTGACAGTTCGCCTTGAATAAAACTCCTCCAGCAATGCCCAACATTGGTTTTACCATTCGCCACCTAGCCTTTTCTTTCCCTTGGGTAGGCCTGCCCAAGGGTCATCTTTATTTTAACCCCCCTGGGTCCAGTGCTCCTCTGAGTGTTGGTCCGACCGAGTAGACTGCGGGGCCACCTCGGGGCAACTTGAGGGTTGGTTTTACTCATAGGATGTCTCATCTGCGTGTGCCCTGAGAACGAGATATGTGCAGCTCCTATCGGGATTTGTCGGCACATTCGAGCGGTGTTGCTGGACATGTTTTACCATTGTCGAGGATGTCTTGTAAGCTGGATGCCGAGCCTGATCGGATTGTCTTGGGAGAAGGAATATCCTTTGTTGACCATGAGAGCTTGTAATGGGCTAAGTTGGGACACCCCTGCAGGGATTTGAACTTTTGAAAGCCATGCCCGCGGTTATGGGCAAATGGGAATTTTTTAATGTCCGGTTGTAGAAAACCTGAAGTTGATCTTAATTAAAATACATCAACCGCGTGTGTAACCGTGATGGTCTCTTCTCTGTGGAGTCCGGGAAGTGAACACGGTGTTGGAGTTATGTTTGACGTAGGTTGTTCTAGGATCACTTCTTGATCATAGTTTCTCGACCGTGCTTTGCCTTCTCTTCTCGCTCTCATTTGCGAATAGGTTAGCCACCATATATGCTAGTCACTTGCTGCAGCTCCACCTCATACCTTTACCTTACCCTTAAGCTTAAATAGTCTTGATCGCGAGGGTGTGAGATTGCTGAGTCCCCGTGACTCACAGATACTTCCAAAACCAGCTTGCAGGTGCCGTTGAACCGTGCAGATGACGCAACCAAGCTCAAGGAGGAGCTCGATGAAGATCTTGTCCTTTGTGTTGTTTCATTTCTAGTTGATCAGTAGTGGAGCCCAGTTGGGGTCGATCGGGGATCTGTGTAGCATTTGGGGTAGTCTTCTTTCATTTTGGTTCCGTAGTCGGACCTTGATTGTATCTGGTTGATGTAATGTTGTATTCATGTATTGTGTGAAGTGGCGATTGTAAGCCAACTATGTATCTTTTTCCCTTATGTATTACATGGGTTGTGTGAAGATTACCTCACTTGCGACATTGCTTTCAATGCAGTTATGCCTCTAAGTCGTGCTTCGACACGTGGGAGATATAGCCGCATCGAGGGTGTTACACATTGCCATGGTCGAGCCCCCGCTTCTTCTTCCGCTTAGGACCGGCCTTGCCGCGGCTGGCCCTGGCGGCGCCCGGGGGAAAGCTAGGGGCGGAGCGGGGAGGCTGGTACCGGCGGGCCTCGGAGGAGGCGGTAGGGGGACGGTCGAGGATCGGGGCGTGGGAGCGGGCAGGCGAGTGGCCACCGTCCCGACGCCGGGGAGGGGACGAGGAGCGGCGGCGCTGAGACCTCCACTCCGGCGTGGGCGCGGGCGAGCGGGACCAGGAGCGGTCCCGGCGATCAGCCTTGGCCGGAGAACGACGCGGCGGGGAGCGGTGGTCGGTGCGCTGGGGCGAGCGGCGGTCGGAGCGGGAAGGGGAACACCGAGAATCCCCAAAAGAAAGATGGCGGCGGAGCTCTTCCTCATGGCGTGAAGCATCGGGGGAGGGGTGGGGGAGCAGCACGGTGGTCTTCGGCCCGCCGCTTAGGCCGGGGGCGTCGTCCCCCCACGAGCGTGGCATGGGAGCCGGCGGGGAGGGAGTGGGGCGGGGGATGGGGAGAGAGGCGGCGGCGGGGAGCAGGGGCGGAGCGCGCTGTAGGGTTTCTATCGGGGGAGGGGAGAGCGAGGATGGGGGACGAGGCAGGCCAGCGGGGAGCCAAGTGGCCTGGCGACCCAGCTGGGCCGGCCCATCACAGGATCCCGGAGGGAGGCCCAAGATCGAGGTGGATGCCCGAACCGGGATCGGCCCAGGAAGCCTCCAGCCCAGGGCAGAACGGCCCAGCCCACGAGGCAGGGAGGTCGGGGCGAGGGTTTCCTCTGCCGCCTCCGTCCTTGTCGCGGCCGACGCCGGTGCCACCGGGGGAGCCGGCCAAGCCCAACTGGGAGCGCGAGAGGGGGACAAGTGCAGCGCGGAGGTCCCAAAGGAAGCAATGAATGGGCGGAATGGAGACGTGCCGCAGAGGACCGGATAAATAGCCGGCAGGAACATAGCCTGGCGGTGAGATGCCCGAGGCGCGGTGGCCAGGGGGGCGTTCGCCGCGATGCGCCAAGACATGCCAGCCAGCCCCTGGTCGGACTGCCCCGCGACACCCCATGCCGAGACGCGGCGGCGGCGAGCGGTCCGGTGAGCCAAGGCGGCGGCTTTTCGGGGCGTCAACGGCGAGGGGACAGAGGAGAGAGGCGCGCGGGCGGGGGCACCAGGGTGACCGGAATGTGGCAGGGGCGAGGGCACCAGCCGGGACCCGACAGCCCGGGGCGGGGGATCCCAGCGAACCACCGCGCGGCCGGCATCCACGTCGTCCAACTCCGCCAAATCGGCCCACCGGAGCGCCGGCGGTGACGAGGAGGGTGCAGGGGAGGAGGTGTCAGCGGAGGACAGGGAGGCCGGGGGGCGGATGGCTCGGGGGTCGCGGAAGAGGACGCCGGCGGCGGGGTGAGCAGCCGCGGGGCCGCGGGTGCTGCGTTGCCAGGGGCGTCGTAGGAGCTCATTTCAAATTTTTCATCATACACATTCCACTATACCTACTGTATTCTAACTTTACCATGCTTATACCGCCAATACAATCCATAGATTCATCAAAATAAGCACACAATGCAACGAAAACAGAATCTATCAAAAAATAGAACAATCCGTAGCAATCTGTACTTAAAGCATACTTATGTAACTCCAAAATTTCTGAAACACTGTTACAACATAGGCAATTTGTATATCAATATAGTGTAAAAAAATCAGAATTTTCGTAGCTTCATTGATTTTTAAAAATTCTGCTACTGGACGTAAAAGTTTCTGTTTTCCAACAGGATCAAATCAACTATCACCCAAACCATCCTGAAGGCATTACTTGGCACAAAAACTAATTAAAATATTCGAAACACAATCATAACAGAAGCATAATTGTGCAAACACATAAGAACAGAGATAAAAAGTGAAAAAATATTTTATTCATTGGGTTGCCTCCCAACAGGCGCTATTGTTTTATGCCCCTAGCTAGGCATAATGCATAGATTCAAGTATTGTCATCTTTAGTTTTTGCTCCATTGGTTTCCCTCTTGATTGACTCATATGATGGCTTAATTCTAGTTCTAGGGAAGTGTTCCATACCCTTTCTCAACGGAAACTAAAATTAATTGTTCCCCTCTTTCATATCAATCACGACACCTATAGTTCATAAAAATGGTCTACCAAGTATTGTTGGACAAGACGGATATCAATAGCAACCACAATAAAATCTATGGGCACATAATTCCTATTTGCAAGAATAAGAACATCATTAATTCTTTCCAAAGGTTTTTTAATTGTAGAATCCGCCAAGTGCAAATTAAGAGAACATTCTTCCAACTTGGTAAAACCTAGCACATCACATAGAGATTTCGGAATTGTGGAAACAGTAGCACCCAGATCACATAAAACATCGCACTCATAATTTTTGATCTTGACTTTAATGGCGGGTTCCCATTCATCATATAATTTTCTTGGAATTGAAATCTCTAATTCTAGCTTTTCCTCTAAAGCTTTCATCATTGCTTCTACAATATGTGTAGTAAAAGCTTTATTTTGTTCATAAGCATTGGGTGAATTTAGCATGGATTGCAACAAACAAATGCATTCAATCAAAGAACAACTATCATAATTAAAGTCTTTGTAATCCAAAAGAGTGGGTACGTCACTAGTAGAAGTTTTTACCTCTCCAAACCCACTTTTATCAATTTTTTCAACAAGATTTTCACCCTTCGAACTATGGGGACGCCTTCTAGCTAAAGTTGATTCTTCTTCAGACCCCTTATCATCAATTTTAATATTACTAAACAAGGAATCAATAGAAGAAACACTAATCGTCTTAACATCTTCATCATTACTATGAAAGCAATCGGGCAAAAGTGTTTTTTCTAAAAGTTCTCTTTTAGATATTAGCATAGCGCTTCTTTTCTTACTTTCATCCATGGAAACATATAAAGCTTTAATTGATTCATTAACATCAACCTTTGGTGGAAAATTTTAATCTTGAGATTTTCTACATCATGAGTAAGTCTATCAATGCTCCTAGACATATCATCAATCTTATTCAACTTTTCTTCTATCATAGTGTTGAAAACTTTTTTAGCATTGATAAATTCTTTAATATTACTCTCAAGATCATAGGGAATCCTATTATTATTATTATTATTATTATAAGAATTACCATAGGAATTGCCATAATTATTAGAGGAATTTCCAGGAAATGGCCTAGGATTAAAATTACCCATATAAGCACTGTTATTAAAATTGTTTCATGAGATAAAATTCACATCTACAGGATCATTATTTTTCTCACTCAAAGTAAACAAAGGCACATCATTAAGATCATTAGGAGCATTTTTACTAGCAACCAATTTCATAAGTGCATCAACCTTTTCACTCAAAGTACTAATTTCTTCAACATAATTAACCTTTTTACTAGTAGGTGCTCTTTCGGTATGCCATTGTGAATAATTAGCCATAATATAATCAAGAAATTTAGTTGCTTCACCCAAAGTAATTTCCATAAATGTACCACCCACGACGGAATCTAAAAGATTTCTAGAAACAAAATTCAGTCCCGCATATTTTTTTTGTATAATCATCCATAGATTTAAACCATGAGTAGGACAATTTCTTAGCATTAATTTAATTCTTTCCCACGATTGCGCAACATGTTCATGCTCAAGTTGCTTGAAATTCATAATTTAGTTCCCAGGGGAAATAATTTTCATGGGAGGAAAATACTTATTAATAAAAGCATCTTCACACTTATCCCAAGAATAAATACTATTTTCGGGCAAATATGAAAACCAAATTTTTGCACGATCACGCAAAGAGAAAGTAAATAATTTTAATTTCACAATATCATTGTCCACATCTTTTTTCTTTTGCATATCTGTAGGATCGAAAGTATGTCTAGAGGGGGGGGGGGTGATTAGACTACTTGACCAAATAAAAATCTATCATTTCCCAATTTTATGTCTTGGCAGAATTTAGCAACTTAGAACAAGTCAAGCAATCAACCTACACATACAAGTCTAAGAGTATAGCAGCATAATGTAAAACATTTGCATATGAAGGTAAATGGAGGAATTTGGAGGGAGCAAACGCATTGTAGACACGGAGATTCTTGGCATGGTTCTGATAGGTGGTGCTATCGTACATCCATGTTGATGGAGACTTCAACCCACGAAGGGTAATGGCTGCGCGAGTCCACGGAGGGCTCCACCCACGAACGGTCCACGAAGAAGCAACCTTGTCTATCCCTCCATGGCCATCACCCATGAAGGACTTGCCTCACTAGGGTAGATCTTCACGAAGTAGGCGATCTCCTTGCCCATACAAACTCCTTGGTTCAACTCCACAATCTTGTTGGAGGTTCCCAAGTGACACCTAACCAATCTAGGAGACACCACTCTCCAAAAGGTAATAGATGGTGTGTTGATGATGAACTCCTTGCTCTTGTGCTAGAAATGATAGTCTCCCCAACACTCAACTCTCTCACACAGATTTGGATTTGGTGGAAAGATGATTTGAGTGGAAAGCAACTTGGGGAAGGCTAGAGATCAAGATTCTTGTGGTTGGAATGGAATATCTTGGTCTCAACACATGAGTAGGTGGTTCTCTCTCAGAAAATGTATGCTAGAAGTGTAGGCACGTTCTGATGGCTCTCTCCACGATTGAAGAGTGGGTGGGGGGGGGGGGTATATAGCCTCCACACAAAATCTAACCGTTACACACAATTTACTAAACTCGGTGGGACCGAATCATGAAACTCGGTTGGACCGATTTAGTTCAAAATGTGAATGTTAGGATTTTCGATGTGACCGACATGTCAACTCGGTGGGACCGATTTCATTAGGGTTAGGGCATAAAGTCACCTAGGTGAGACCGATCACACAAACTCGGTAGGACCGATTTCTGTAATAGGCAAACAGAGAGTTGGTGAGGCAAACTCGGTGGGGCTGAATTGCTCATTTCGGTAAGTCCAAAATGTTACGAAAGGTAAACAGAGAGTTTGCATTGCGAACTTGGTGGGACCGATTGCTCATCTCGGTTAGACCGAAACGTTACGAAGGGCAACCGAGAGTTTGCAATCCCATCTTGGTGAGACCGAGATCCCTATCGGTGAGACCGAAGTGACTAGGGTTTCTGGCAGTGGCTATGTAAAATGAACTCGGTGGCGCCGGATAGATAGAATTGGTGGGGCCGAGTTTGACTTTTGGTTTGGGACATATGTGGATATGAGAAAGTGGTTGAGGGCTTTTGGAGCATATCACTAAGCATTTTGAGCAAGCAATCCATTAAGCAACACCTCATCCGCTTTTAGTAATATTGGCTTTTCCTATGGACTCAATGTGATCTTGAATCACTAAAATGAAAATGTAGAGTCTCAAGCTTGAGCCAATATGTGTCCTTAGAATTTTGAGGGGTCCACATTCCTAATCCATGCCATGCCTATCATTGAACTTTCTGAAATGATCATCTTGAAAGAACATTAGTTCAATGGGCCATATGTTGTTAGGAATTACCAAAACCATCCAGGGATAGTTGCACTTTCAATCTCCCCCTTTTTGGTAATTGATGACAACATATAGATCAAAGCTTCGACAAATGATAATCAGATCGAAATACATCGTCGCTTTGAGAAGTATGTGATAAGAAAGAGCTCCCCCTAAATTTGTGCATTATTTAAAATTTTCTTTTGAATGAAAATGCACAATCGATTAGGATCATGGGTTACTCTTCCATGTCATATACATCTTGGTGGAGCACTCAAAATGATAGAAACTAAAAACATGCACTCATCACCAAGCAAAGTGAATGATCATATAGGAGATATAAAAGATAACATCATCCAAGCAAGCATTAAAGTATGATATGATCAAACACATGATCATACAAGTATCTCACACACATAGGCATAGAGTATAAAGCAAGCACACAAAAGTACCAATCAAGTAACAAAAGAGACAAAAGAGGCAAAAACACTCTCTCTCAAAGCCTATGATCTATACATTTCTCCCCCTTTGGCAACAAGTTACCAAAAAGTTTGAAAATGGACAGTGCTATGCGTGTCTCTAGGCTTGATCTTCGGGAGGTGGTGTTGAGACGACTCCTAGGACGAAAGCATCTGTAGAAGTTGTTGGAGCTGGTGGAGTTGCAACTGGAGGTGGCACTAAAGCTGTGGTTGTTGGTACTGATGAAGTTGCTCTTGTGCCAGCCATGGGCACTGCAGCAGTCCTCTGACCTCTGGGCACTCTTTGAAAGGCATCTGTGGTAGCCTGCCCTTTCCTCTCCTCAGTATCTTCGTGGAGCTACTCAACAACTGTCTGCATCTCTGTCACTTTAAGATCAAGATCATAGAACTTAGTTTCAATGATCCTTTCCAAGCTCTCTTGGTTTTGGGTCAGGGTGGCCAAGCCCTTCTCAATCCTCAAGGTTGCTTGAATCAGATAAGAAAGTTGATCTTGTTTGCTCCTTAGAAATACTTGAGATGCCCTCTTCAACACTTGGCATCTTTGCAGCTTTTTCAGCCTTTGCCTTTTCTCTCTTTTCTTGTGCCTTCACAGAAGTGGGATCTTCTTCATTCATGACAACCGTGTTGTCCTCAAATTCTGGTCTCAATTGTAGATGCTCCTTATCCAACAGGTAGGTGCCTGTGCCCATCTTGGAGTTGATGAGCACCTGAATATGTGGGGCATACCCACAAGATCTCTTCCGATCTGGAGCTGTCCTCTTGATTGTTTCCACAATTAGGCTCATGACTTTAAACTTTTGGGGCACATCAAACAGTTGTAGCAAGTTAACTAAATGACCTCTGATCATCTTGTGATCTCCAGATTTTGGCAACAAAGTATGCCTCAGAATGGTGTTGATTGTGGCCAATCCAGACAACAAATAGTAAACTGGCCCAATCTTATGAGTTTCCAAAGCTTTGTCTAGAATTTCCTTGTACATATTGGCCATTGAGTTGTGGTCTTTCTTCTTCTTGGCATAGACATCCGAGTCATCTTCATGCTCTTCAGGGGCATTGATTAATTTGGCCCACTCATCAACAGTAGATTGGTACCTTGTACCCTCAGACATCCAAACTATTCTTCCATCTGGATAGAAATGTGATGTGGAGTAGAATTGCATAATGAGCTCAGCATTCCACTTAGTCAGCTTCTGACCCACAAACTTGTCCACTCCACATGCTCTGAAGCTCTCATGCACTCCTGGAAAATGATCTTCATTCTCATCAATGTATTTCCAATCTACCCACTTCATATGACAAACAATGGGCTTGTTATCAAGCAAGATGGTTTCATAGAAATCCTACTGCTCCTTGGTATGGAACATGTAGTCCACAGCAGTCCTTCTCCTCACAGCATATGGATCACTTTATCTCCAAAGTCTGAGACCTGCATCCTTCCTAATGTTCATATCTTCCGCCACTTGATGGTTGTCATCATGATTTGGAATATTTGGTTTGAGCTTCCTAAGCACTTGGGCTTCATCTTCTTCCTCATCAATCGCAGGCACTGGGGCCTTGTTCTTTTCAACAACTGGGATATTTCTTGTGCTCCTCTTTGGTGTAGTCTTTGGTGTTGGTGCTGTCTTGGGCTTTGAAGGGGCAGCCCCAAACTTGATGGCATCCCCCATCAGCTTTTGAGACTTTGATGCTGGTGCAGCATCTTCTTCCTCTTCTTCATCCTCGGCTGGATCTCTCATCATAGAGGATCTCCCAGTAACTCTTACCATGGTCTCCTTGACCCTCTCTTTCCTCTTCTTGCCTTCACCATCCTCCTTTGGTTCAAGAGTGAACTCAATTGTTTCTTCTATTGCAACTTTCCTTGGCTTGGATGTTGGCACTCTCTTGGTAGGTGCCTTCTTGTGCATGCGAGGCTTGGTTGAAGCAACAGTGCCATACTCTTTCTTAGCAACTTTCTTCTTTGAGGTGGCCTCATCCTCAACAGCCACATAGTCTTCATCCTTTGAGTCTGAGTTTCTCTTCTTCCTTGTCCTTGTAGCTGCTTTGGGAAAATTTCTTGGAGTGATCCTGCTACCATTATCATAGCGCTAGAGGGACTAGTACCCTCACTCAGGTTTATCTGCTCTTCTGACTTGTTCTGGCTATCACTCTAATCAGACATACTGGCAAAGCAAACTGGCAGCTGGCCCTATGAATAGATATAGATGAGGGAGAGTGGATGAGCATCACAAAGTGCAGAGTTTTTGCAAAACAAATAAATCAAAATCTTAGTTTTAGTTTTCCACAGAAAGCATTTCGGAGCTACCGATTTGTTAAACTCAGTGACACCGAAGCAATTTTTGGAGTCTAAACTAGTGAAATCGGTCAGACCGAGACATAGTTCGGTGACTCCGAGATTGCTAGGGTTTCACAAAGAGTTGAACTCGATCACACCGATTTGCAACTTTCGGTCAGACCGAAAGGTGCAAGTGCAATGGCCTAAGCCAAATCGGTGAGACCGATTTCCACTACTCGGTCGGTCCGAGATGAGTTCGGCGGAAACATGATCCTAAATTTTCGAATCAAATCTTATCTATGAGATGTTATGCTAGATAGGATGATCTCAAACATGGTAAGAAACATGGCATTGACCTTGTGCTCAGAATCGGAGGGAAAAATGCACAAGGGGTCGAACTCATACTCTAGTTCGGCGGTGAGTTCGCTACGGCGGCAACGACGGCATTGAAATCCATTGATGGCGATGGAAACCAGCGGTGGGAGGTCACTGGCAACAAGAAGACAATCCGGAGACCCGAGGCGGCAGAGTAGGACATGCGCGGGCTGAGAGGTTTTGGAGAAATTTCCAAAATTTGACCCATCGGTATATATATCCTAACCCTATCGGTGTGACCGAGTGGAACAACTCGGTGGCACCGAGATGTAGAATCGCGAGCGGTTACTGCAACTCGGTGTGATCGAAAAGTTCTAATCGGTTGCACCGAGATTGAAAATCCAGATCAACTCAATGAACTCAGTCAGACCGGAAGGATGAATCGGTCAGACCAAAATGCACAGAGAGGTTTTGGAAGTTTAAGTCTATGACGAATCGGGGACTCCGAGTTCTCCTCACACAGAGTGTTTGAATCTGACTTGATCAAACATTGTGATGTAGCATGAATAGAGTTTGAGACGAGAAAAGCATAGATAGCTAGAGGAGGTTCTTAGGCATTCTTGTCCATCCATTTGGCAAAAGAAAAAGAGCCAAACAATCAAGGCAACAAATGGATGTCCTCGAATGAGTAAAATATGCAACCAACATGCTCACACAATAAAATGGCAAATGAAATATGTGACAAAGCATGCACAAACACTCTAGCATCTATCAAGCAATTGGCGATGACTAGGTCATCTATATATGAGTATATTGACTTAGGAGTCAAATGGGAACATTTGATCATAGGTCATACTCATTGTTTAAGCACAAGTGGGGTTACCACTTTTACATAAAGCATTGTTGTGTTCACATGATTAGAGTTGCTTTAGCTCAATTCTTAGAGTAAAGCTCCCCCTAGATGTGATATCCCCCCTAAGAGGGATGAACTAACCTTGGGTTTTGTCGATGATGACTTCATGTAGATGTTAAAGATGTGGATGCTCAATGTTGATGTAGATCATTTGGAGCAATCCATTGGAGTGAGTTGCACTTTCAATACCTACCACGGGTTAGTCCCGCAAGGAACAAACAAGGATATCCATATACATAGAGTGATGTTCACATAAGATGATGTCCATGAAAGCATTAGGTTACATTGTCCCTTGTCTTACCAACAAGAGGGTTTGTGACTCCTTGAACTAGTGCAAGATGTGGAAGTTGTTTGCACTTGTCCTCGCCAAGATGATATGAGTGAAGTATGTTGGCGGACTCACCCTCAAGAACTCTCTAGTTCTTCTTCTTCGGGATCCACATCAACTTGATGGGAATCCTTGGAGTTGTAGTCATACTTGATGAAGTAGAACTTGATGTAGTCTTGGGAACCCCCTTGACCAAGGCCTTGGGAGCTTCTTCAAATGCATCAATCTCCTCTTAAAGCTTGTCCTTGCCTTTTTGCTTGTTGTCTTGTGGTGGAAGATCATCTTGAGCTTGTGTCCCTTGGGAAGAAGTAGGATCATAATTCTCTTGTTGAGGAACAAACTTTGTCTTGGGGTATTGATCTTCTTCCCAATCAACTCCATTGGCATTGAAATTTCGTTCAAAACCAACAATTTGATTCTTCTGATGCCTTCCTTGCTTGCATACTGTCGGATTTCGGGTTCCGGCAAAACCCTTGATCTTAGAACTCTGGGGTGAGCGCGAAGATTTCCCCCTACCAAATCACGCACACAGCCTCACCACGATCTCAAAGCCTAGCTCGACGAACTCGCAACACAAGAGACACGAGATTTATACTGGTTCGGGCAACCGTTGTGGTGTAATACCCTACTCTAGTGTGGTGTGGTGGATTGCCTCTCGGGCTGAGGATGAACAGTTACAAGGGAAGAACAGGCTCCTGAGGTGAGGTGTTCTTGTGCTTGGTGAGATGGTGAAGGTCTCTCTCCCCCATCAGTTCCTCCCTCCTACTATGGTGGCTAGTCCTATTTATAGAGGCCTGGGTCCTCTTCCCAAATATTGAGCAGTAAGGGATCCCACAACGGCCAAGTTTGAAGGGGGACAACTAGTACAGCTTATCCTGACAAAAGTAGTTTTCGCCTGCCAAAGGCTCTGGTGGTGATGTCCTCTTGGGCTCCACGGTGACCTCCGTCCTGCCGTCCTGCTGGTCTTGGTCTCGTTGCACCGATATGGAAACCTTTGCCTGATGCCTCAGGACTCCTCGCCTGCGCTTGGCCCTTTAGCACCAAAGAGGAAACAAGGACACTGCACGTGTGGGCGCTTGCCTAGCTGTGGCCGTCATGGCTTGCATCACAGAAACCTCGCGAGGTGTCCCTTGCCTTGATCTCTTCACCCTCGCGAGCCAGCTTGGTGAGGCTGCCCCTGAGGAGGTCTTGTGTCGTTCGCCTCGCGAGGGTCGGCCCCTCGCGAGGGTCTTGAGCGTTTGCTGGTGAAGATGGGTCGTACGGGCCCGCTGGTGGAGCCACACCATGGGCCGCGGGTAGGCAAGTCTGGGGACCCCCGTTCCCAGAACACCGAGAGTAGCCCCCAGGCCCAAGGCGCGCTCGGACTTGGCTTCAAGGCGAAGCCAAAGGGCAAGTGCGAAGCGCTGCGGGCCCCAATAGCCTGCGACCTTGGTCGACGTGTGGCGATTGATTAGACGTGGGTGTCTCCGCTGGCAACTGCCCGACTTGACGAGTCCCTGCTGCATGCAAAAAGGGTTATCATTACCTGTGATCGTGGAGGTCGACGGTTGGCCTTCTCCTGCTATAAATGAGGAGGGGGGCAGATCCCCCGTCGCCCATCTCTTCCTGCTCCACTCGCTTCTTCTCCCTTGCTCTGTTGCTAGCAGCGACACCATGGCGCCGATCCGAAGATTCTCGGCCGCGGAGAATGGGAAAACTCCCCGCGATGAGCCCGGGCCGCTCCTGCCGAAGAAGTGGCCGGTTCACCATCGTGACGTAGTCATGAGGCAGGAGGTGACGAGGCCTTGGTATGAGCGGCCACCCCCTGGGTATCCGCTGCCTTTATACGCCCAAGCCGAGGGCTCGGGAGGAAGAGGCGGCAAGCGGCGCCACCCACGCTGCGGCCGTGGTCACCGCGCCCCGGTGGCGCACGTCATCGCCCCCAGGGCCCATGTCATGGACTCCTCGCGTGAACTCGTTCTGTGGGCAGCGATGCCCCCGCGCACTTGGATCCGCTTCCCCTAGTTCTTCTCTGCCGAGATGCTGCCGAGGGGCCCTCTAGAGCTGTGGCTACAGCATGCTGACTGCGACGCCCCGGTGACTCGAGCGGAGGTAGAAGCCGTCTCCCCAAGCAAGATCTTCATGACCCGCCGCTGGGGCGAGGTTACCCTGGTTTTCCGCACGGAAGGCGCCCTCGCCATCCATTTCAGGTACGACGATGCCTCCACGATGTTCTTCAAGGTCATCGACGCAGAAGGTTGCCGCTTGGAGTGCTGCCCCGGAGGGGGTCGTCGGGATGGTGCAGCGGCCAGCGCCGGGCGTGCCGTTGGCTTCTCCAGCGGCTACTCCAGCAGCAGCGTGGCGCTCGGGAGCCCAGCGACTCTCCCGAGCTCTACGAGACCTCGGAGACGAGCGACAACAACTATGTGCCTCCGAGCTCTCGCCGGGCCCGGAGCAAGGCCGCGGTGTCCGGCCGTCGCTGATCTGGATGGGGTTGGCGCCGGCCTCTCGTGGCCCACTGTTGATGATGGTGTCGGCTGCGCTGGCGTGCGTAGATAGGGCTCCTTGAATTTCGTTCCTTTTGTTCCCTGCGAGAAATCGAAATGAACGCCGTGGGGGCGTGTAAAGAACCTATAGTGTCTTTTGTCGACATTATCCTTATTATGAAATTGTGCGAGCATGTGTCCTGTTTCGGCTTAGACTCCCCATTCTACCCTCGCGACGGCTTGGTGCTCTACGCTGACAGGTCCCGATCCCCAGGCAGGCTGCAGCCATCGCTGGTATGCCCGGTCGTGATGCCGTGGTCAAGGCCAGGAGGTGAGCGGCCCGAGGTCCAGTAAGAGCTCCTGAGACGCGATGCTCAAGAGGTCCCCTTTAGCACGCAAGCGGCCACCGAGAGGTAAGAAAGGGAGGCGACGTTGCCGCGGCAGGGATGCAACAAGTGAGGATCCCGTGTCATAGCAATTGGTTGATCCGAGCATGAAACTTATCTTGGCAGTCTGGAGTCGTTTCCTTGCGTCGCGCCAGACCCGTGTGTTGGTGGCCGTGTGATACGTCTCCATCATATCTACTTTTCCAAACACTTTTGCCCTTGGTTTGGAAAATAACTTGCATGATTTGAATGGAACTAACCCAGACTGACGCTGTTTTCAGCAGACTTTCCATGGTGTTATTTATGTGCAGAAACAAAAGTTCTCGGAATGACCTGAAACATCACAGAGCTTATTTTTGGAAAATATAAAAAATATTGGCGAAATAATCAAGACCAGGGGGGCCACACCCTGTCCATGAGGGTGGGGGCGCGCCTGCCCCCTGGGCGCGCCCCTGCCTCGTGGGCGCCTTGGAGCTCCACCGACCTCAACTCCAACTCCATATATTCGTGTTCGGGGAGAAAAAAATCAGAGAGAAGGATTCATCGCGTTTTACAATACGGAGCCACCGCCAAGCCCTAAATTCCCTCGGGAGGACTGATCTGGAGTCCGTTCGAGGCTCCGGAGAGGGGAATCCGTCGCTGTCGTCATCATCAACCATCCTCCATCACCAATTTCATGATGCTCACCGCCGTGCATGAGTAATTCCATCGTAGGCTTGCTGGACGGTGATGGGTTGGATGAGATTTATCATGTAATCGAGTTAGTTTTGTTAGGGTTTGATCCCTAGTATCCACTATGTTCTGAGATTGATGTTGCTATGACTTTGCTATGCTTAATGCTTGTCACTAGGGCCCGAGTGCAATGATTTCAGATCTGAACCTATTATATTTTCATGAATATATGTGAGTTCTTGATGCTATCTTTCAAGTCTATAGTCACCTACTATGTGGTATGATCCGGCAACCCCAAAGTGACAATAATCAGGACCACTGCCGGTGATGACCTTAGTTTGAGGAGTTCATGTATTCACTATGTGTTAATGCTTTGGTCTGGTACTCTATTAAAAGGAGGCATTAATATCCCTTAGTTTCCATTAGGACCCGGTGCCACGGGAGGGTAGGAGAAAAGATGTCATGCAAGTTCCTTTCCATAAGCACGTATGACTATATTCGCAATACATGCCTACATTACATTGATGAATTGGAGCTAGTTTTGTGTCACCCTATGTTATGATTGTTAAATGATGAACCGCATCCGGCATAATTCTCCATCACTGATCCAATGCCTACGAGCTTTTCACATATTTTTCTTCACTTATTTACTTTACCGTTGCCACTGTTACAATCACTACAAAACCCAAAAATATTACTTTTGCTATCGTTACTGTTACTTCCATATTACTTTGCTGCAGATACTAAGTTATCCAGGTGTGGTTGAATTGACAACTCAACAGCTAATACTTGGGAATATTCTTTGGCTCCCCTTATGTCGAATCAATAAATTTGGGTTGAATACTCTACCCTCGAAAACTATTGCGATCCCCTATACTTGTGGGTTATCAAGACTATTTTCTGGCGCCGTTGCCAGGGAGCATAGCTCTATTCTTTGAGTCACGTGGGATTTATATCTACTGGTCACTATGAGGAACTTGAAAGACGAGAAAACAAAAATGTATCCCTCAACTACGAGGGGAGGTAAGGAACTGCCATCTAGCTCTGCACTTGATTCACCTTCTGTTTTGAGTAAGCTTGCGACACCTAAACCTGCTTCTGCTATTCATTTTGATATGTCGCATGTTATTGATGATGCCACTTTTGCTATGCATGATACTTATGATGAAACTACTTCTATGCTTATTACTACTGTGCCACTTGGTGAATTTCTTGATGAACAACTTGCTAGGGCTAGAGAGAATGAAATTATTGAAACTGATAATTTTGATGATAGTGATGATGAAGGCTTTCCCAATAAATATGAGTTGCCTGTTGTGCCTGAGGGCTATGTTATGGATGAAGAGACTAAAAGAGACTTTCTTGCTTGCAATGATAGAAGTGATCTTAATAAATTATTAGCTAAGCTTAAACAAAAAACTCTGAATGCTAGAATGAAATATGATCCTGCTTATGCTACTTCACATATCTTTGTTACTAATAAGGATTATGAATTCTCTATTGATCTCGATATAATTACTTTGGTTGAATTTGATCCTTTTTATGGCTATGAATCTGAAACTGTTGTGGCACATCTTACTAAATTAAATGATATAGCCACCCTGTTCACTAATGATGAGAGAACTCACTACTTTTATATCCTTAAAATATTTCCGTTCTCATTAAAGGGTGATGCTAAGATATGGTTTAATTCTCTTGATCCTGGTTGTATGTGTAGTCCTCAGGATATGATTTATTACTTCTCCGCTAAATATTTCCCTGCTCATAAGAAACAAGCTGCTTTAAGGGATATATATAATTTTGTGAAAATTAAAGAAGAGAGTCTCCCACAAGCTTGGGGGAGGCTTCTCCAATTACTTAATGCTTTGCCTGATCATCCTCTTAAGAAAAATGAAATACTTGATATCTTTTATAATGGACTAACCGATGCTTCCAGAGATTACCTGGATAGTTTTGCTGATTCTGTTTTCAGGGAAATAACACCAGATGAAGCGGAAATTCTATTGAATAATGTGTTGACAAATGAAAATAATTGGACACTTCCTGAGCCAACTCCTGAGGCTATTCCTAAACCAACTCCGAAGAAGAGAGGTGTTCTATTTCTCAGTCCTAAAGATATGCAAGAGGCAAAGAAATCTATGAAAGAAAAGAGTATTAAAGCTGAAGATGTTAAGAATTTACCTCCTATTGAGGAAATACATGGTCTTAATTTACCTCCTGTTGAAGAAACATATGATCGTAATCCATCACCTATTGAAGAAACACATGGTCTTGATAACCTGACACAGGTAGTAAAGGTAAATTCTCTCTATAGGTTTGATGAATGGGATATTCCTCACTATAAGATGCTAGACAATGCTTAGATGAGTTTGACAATGTTATTGTTAAACAAGAAAACTTCAATGCTTATTTTGGTAGAGAATTAAAATGTAATTCTTATATGCTTGAACACTTGAGTAATTACATGGCTAATGCTAAAGGTGAACTTAAACTCATTAGTAAACATGCTTCTATAGTTACCACTCAAGTAGAACAAGTACTTAAAGCTCAGAATGATTTGCTCAATGAATTGAATAATAAGAATAATGATTTTGCCGTTAGATTGGCTATTAGAACTAGTAAAATGACTCAGGAACCTTTGTATCCTGAAGGCCATCCTAAGAGAATTGAACAAGATTCTCAGAGAAATAATATTGATGCACCTAGTCCTTCTAAAAAGAAGAAAAAGAAAAATGATAGGACCTTGCATGCTTCTAATGAACCTATTGCTGAACCACCCGAGAATCCAAATGATATTTCGATTTCTGATGCTGAAACACAATCTGGTAATGAACATCAACCTAATGATAATGTTCATAATGATGTTCATGATGATGCTCAACCTAGTAATGATAATGATGTAGAAATTGAACCTGCTGTTGATCTTGATAACCCACAATCAAAGAATCAATGTTGTGATAAGAGAGCCTTTGTTGCTAGGAAAGACGGTAAAGAAATGGAAGCATGGGTTCAGAAACCCATGCCTTTTCCTCCCAAACCATCCAAGAAAAAGGATGATGAGGATTTTGAGCGCTTTGCTGAAATGATTAGACCTATCTTTTTGCGTATGCGATTAACTGATATGCTCAAAATGAATCCTTATGCTAAGTATATGAAAGATATTGTTACTAACAAAAGAAAGATACCGGAATCTGAAATTTCCACCATGCTTGCTAATTATACTTTTAAGGGTGGCATACCAAAGAAACTTGGAGATCCAGGAGTACCCACTATAGCATGCTCCATTAAAAGAAATTATGTTAGAACTGCTTTATGTGATCTTGGAGCCGGTGTTAGTGTTATGCCTTTGTCGGCATTCTGGGAACGGGGGTCCCCATACTTACCTGCCTGCGGCCTGCGGCGTGGCTCGAGTGGGGGCCCAGCGCGGCCCAGCTTCATCAGCTCAAGCTCAAGACCCTCGCGAGGGGCCAAGCCTTGCGGGGCGGACGAGAGGAAGCTTCCTCAGGAGTGGCTTCATCAGGCCGGCTCGCAAGGAGGCGGAGAGATCAAGGCAGGGGCACCTTGCAAGGAGCCCGTGACGCAAGCCATGACGATCGAGATCAGGCGGGCGCCGGCCTGCGCAGTGTCCTTGTTTCCCCTTCGTTGCAAAGGGAGAAAGCACAGGCCAAGGCATCGGGCAAAGGTTACCATTCCAGTGCAACGAGACCAAGACCAGCAGAGCGGCAGGACGGAGGTCACCGTGGAGCCCAGGACGGCGTCATCGCCAGTGCTTTTGGCAGCCGAAGACCACCTTTGGTCAGGATAACTTGTACTGGATGTTCCCCTTCAAAATGGCCAATTGTTGGCGCCCTTCCCGCTCATTATTTGGGAAGAGGATCAGGGCCTCTATAAATAGGACTAGCCACGATAGGGATTGGGGAGAGTCCCGGACCAAGTAGAACACACCGCACCAGCTCAAGAACACCTCTCGCGAGGCCGTTGTTCCCCTGTATTGTTCATCATCAGCCCCTGAGGCAAGCCACTACACCACACACTGGAGTAGGATATTACACCACATCGATGGCCCGAACCAGTATAAACCTCGTGTCCCTTGTGTGTTCTTCTTTCCGGCCTAGTTTTCTTGCAAGCCATAGAAGCACGAGTCGGTAGGGGAAAGATCTTTGTGCGCACCCCAGAGTTCGAACCTTAAGGGTCTGCCGGAACCCGGAATCCGACATTTGGTGCGCCAGGTAGGGGTGCACCAGAGTTTTCCCTCCCGACGACCCGCTCTCCACCAACATCGCATTTCGCCCTCACGGCGGACGACGCACCGCCGGCTCCGGCAGCCGATGTCGGCACTGGGGCCGGGGGGCTCTAAGCCTTGGCCCCCACCTTGCGACAGGTGCAGTGACCGCGCAAGTTCAAGCCTGAGATGCCGCCGCGTTACAACGGCGCGACGGATCCGCTGGTTTTCCTGCTGGCGTATGAGGAGGCCGTCCTCAAAGCCGGGGGTGACGACTTGGTGATGGCCAACTGGTTTCCCATGGCCCTCGCCGGCGTCCCGCGCATGTGGCTGCTCCACCTACCGACGGCTTCTGTCACCTCCTGGGGGGAGCTGCGTGACCTCTTCCTCGCCCGTTATGCCGCACCCATGCCGCCCATCGTCGCAGCTCTCCTGGGTGGCTCACAGGCACCACCCTCGAGCCACCACGTCAAGCCATTCACCCGCCAGATCAGCACCGCCTCCAAGCGCCGAGAAGCTCCCCCGGGCTGGGTGGCGCCCGAGGCCGATCTAACCATCGACTCGGATGATCACCCCTTCAAGACCATCGGTTCGGGCGCGCTCCCGATGCTGTGCACTCCCACCATCTACCAAGTGGCCGTCACCAGGACCCTCATCGATGGCGGTGCCGGCCTCAACATGCTCTCGGTGGAGGCCTTTAGCCTCCCCCACGTGCCACTGGAGCGGCTTCAGCCCAGCAGGCCTTTCTCGGGCGTCGGAATCGGTTCCACCGCCTCCTTGGGATAGATCCGCCTCCCAGTGACCTTCGGCACCTACGACAACTTCCGCACAGAGCTGATTGACTTCGACATCGTCCCCATCGGCCTCCCCTACAATGCCATCCTCGGCTATTCGGCCTTGTCCCGGTTCATGGCAGCAACTCACCCGGTGTACAACCTCATGAAGATGCCCGGGAGCAGCGGCGTCCTTATCGTGTTAGGAGATACAAGGGATGCGCTGCATGCGCTCAAGCTTGTTTTCAGGGCGGCCGTGGTGGCGCAGCCCCCTAGCATCGACGCCCTTGAGCCAAGGGGGCTGCGCCAGCTAAAAAGAAGCAGCTATTCACCCAAGACAAGGCGGAAACTAAGAAGGTACTGGTCAACGAGGACGGGTCCACTGACGCCACCTTCACCATAGGAGCCAACCTCAAGCTTGAGCAGGAGAAGGCCTTGGTGAGGTTCCTGCGCGTGAACAAAAAGGTGTTCGCATGGGAACCTGATCAGTTAGCAGGGGTCCCAATGGGTGTGATTGAGCATCACCTCAACATGTGCCCCAACATGCGCCCCGTGAAGCAGAAGGCAAGGCGACACCTCCACTGAGAAACAAGCTTTCATCATTCAAGAGACCCGGAAGCTAGAAGCAGCAGGAGTTATCCGCGAGGTCCACTACCCTGATTGGCTGGCTAATCCGGTCGTCGTGCCAAAAAAGGGAGGAAAGGAATGCGTGTGTGTCGACTTCACCAACCTCAACAAAGCATGCCCACAGGATCCATTTCCGCTCCCCCACATTGACCAGATAGTCGACTCCACCGCAGAGTGTGACCTATTGTGCTTCCTCGACGCCTTCTCGGGCTATCACCAGATCAAGATGGCGGTAGAAGACGTGGAAAAAACAGCTCTCCTGACCCCATGTGGAGTGTACTGATATACGTGCATGCCATTTGGGTTGCGCAACGCAGGCGCAACCTTTTAGCGGCTGATGCACATCGCCTTAGGCCGGCAGCTCGGGAGGAACGCTGAAGCTTACGTCGACGACATTGTGGTGAAGTCTCGGGAGGAAAAAACCCTGATACAGGACCTGGAAGAAACCTTTGCGAGCCTCAATGAAGTGGACCTGTGGCTCAACCCAGAAAAGTGCGTGTTTGGAGTCCCCTCGGGCAAGCTCCTGGGTTTCCTAGTGTCCCACAGGGGCATCGAGGCCAACCCGGAGAAGGTCAAAGCAGTCAAAGACATGAGCCCGCCAAGGACCCTTAGAGAGATGCAGAAGCTCACCAGGCGTGTAACCACGCTAGGGCGCTTCATCTCCAAGCTGGGGTAACGAGCACTGCCCTTCTTCAAGCTGATGAAGAAGAAGGGCCCTTCGAATGGACTGAAGAGGCCGACAAGGCATTCCTAGATCTCAAGAGGTACCTTACCAGCCCACCAGTGATGGTAGCTCCGCGTCCTCGGGAGCCCCTGGTGCTCTACCTTGCGGCCACCCCCTACTATGCTAGCGCGGCCCTGGTGGCGGTCAGGGAGGAGCGCCGGACCAAGGCCGCAGCGACCGTCCGAGCTGAAGCAAAGCAAAGCCAAGAGGGCCTCGCGAAGACCACGACCGCGGCCGAAAAGGAACAGCCATAGCAGGAGAACACGCCTGGAGCAGGAGAGGCCACTCCGAGCGACCAAGCACTGGGGGCTCCGCCATCTCAGGAGACGCCTCGGCCTCTGGAGGGCACAAGCTGCGCCAGCACCCTCAACCTCGTCAAGCACCCCATGTACTTCGTCAGCACGGTGCTACGGGACGCAAGGGCGCGGTACCCCATGCCTCAAAAACTACTCCTCGCGCTATTAGTGGCCTCACGCAAGCTGCAACACTACTTCCAAGGCCATCCTATCAAAGTCGTCTCAGCATATCCCTTGGAAAGAGTATTTAGGAGACCCAACTCAGCTGGAAGAGTCGCTGAATGGAACATCGAACTACAAGCATTTCAGCTAGAATTCAGTACGACCAGAGTCATCAAGGGAGCCGCACTTGCAGATTTTGTGGCAGAATGGGCAGAAGCACCGGGTCTCGAGGCAGGCGAGGACCGATCACTTTCCTTGGGAAGCGAGGCCTCGGACGGTTGGGTCATGTACGTCGACAGGTCATTCTCCCGACATGGTGCGGGAGCTAGCGCAGTGCTCGTATCCCCTACCCAGGACAAACTCTACTATGCCGTACAACTCTGTTTCCAGCACGGAGAAAAGGTCTCGAACAACATAGCAGAGTACAAGGGCCTGATAGCCGGCTTGAAAGCTGTAGCCGCCTTAGGGGTAAGGCGCCTCATCATCAAGGGTGATTCGCAGCTCCTCGTCAACTTCTCGAACAAGATATACAAGCCAAAGGACGAGCACATGGAAGCCTACCTCGTTGTGGTTCGCAAGATGGAGAAACCGTTCTGGGGGCTGGAGTTGCAGCATGTGCTTGCGGCACCAATCAAGAGGTTGATGACATTGCCAAGAGGGCATCTAGGCGGCTGCCTCAGGAGCCTGGCATCTTCGAGGAGCGGCTCTTCAAACCCTCGGCGGCACCGTCACTATCGAGCATGGCGCAACCAAGGCAGGAGCTCCCTCAGCCGCCCGCCTCGGGAGCTCCGGTCTACGGCCCGGCTTCAGGGGCATGCCTGCTCCCGGCGTTGGAGCCTCAAGAAGGATGTTGGATCACAGAGCTAAAGAACTACTTGATGCAAGGGACCCTGCCGGAGAACGAGGAGGAGGCGGAGCGTGTAGCGCGGCAGGCCATAGCTTACTGCATCAGGGATGGAGAGCTCTACCGGAAGCGACCGAATGACGTGTCCCTATGTTGAATCTCTAGAGAGCAAGGGAAGGAGCTGCTGGCGGACATACATGGCAGAGACTGTGGGCACCACTCATCGTCACGAACTCTCGTCAGCAAGGCGTTCCGTAGTGGATTCTACTAGCCCACAGCACTCAGCGACGCCGTTGAGCTGGTGAAGGCTTATGAGGCCTGCCAGTTCCATGCTAGGCAGGTCCATCAGCCTACGGGGGGTCTACCGACTATACCCCTCTCATGGTCATTCATAGTTTGGGGGCTGGACATTCTGGGCCCATTTCCTCGGGCGCCAGGGGGCTATCGCTACTTGTACGTCGCTGTGGACAAGTTCACCAAGTGGGCTGAGGTGGAAGCTGTCCGCACAACCCCAGCAGGCTCCGTAGTCAAGTTCATCAAGGGTCTCGTGAGCTGATTTGGGGTGCCTAACCGCATCATCACCGACAACGGTTCGCAATTCACCAGTAATCTCTTCAAAATGCACTGTGCTAACCTTGGAACGCAGATATGCTACGCTTCGGTAGCACACCTCCGGAGCAACGGCCAGGCCGAGCGAGCCAATGCGGAGGTCCTGAGGGGCCTCAAAGCTAGGACCTTCAAGAAGAAGCTGGAGGCTTGTGGCAGGGGCCGGTACGACGAGCTCCAGTCCGTGCTGTGGTCAATCCGGACAACTGCGACCAAGCCGACTGGCGAGACCCCGTTCTTCCTCGTCTACGGAGCAGAGGCTGTTCTCCCTCACGAGGTCAGGTGTCTCTCCGCACGGGTCCTGGCGTTTGACGAGACGCAGCAGGACGCCATGCGGGGGACGAATCTCGTGCTGGGGGAGGAACGTCGTCGAGAAGCCGCGCTGCGAGCGGCAAGGTATCAACAGGCGATGCGACGATACCACTGCCGCAACATCCGCCCCAGCACTCTTGAGGTAGGGGATCGCGTGCTCAGACGGGCTCTCTCTAGGGAGGGGCTGCACAAGCTCTCTCCCATGTGGGAGGGCCCATTCAAGGTTGTTCATGTTTCCAGGCCTGGCTCCGCGCGCTTGGAGACCCCGGAGGGGGTACCCATCCAGAACATATGGAACATTCAACATCTCTGGAGGTTCTATCCCTGAGCGAGGCCTAGTGCCTATGAAAAGGCCCGGTGCCTGTGAAGAAGGCCAATGCCTGTGAAGCTGCCGCATTTTGGGAAAGGCCCGGTGCCTGTGAAGAAGGCCAATGCCTGTGAAGCTGCCGCATTTTGGGAAAGGCCCGGTGCCTGTGAAGAAGGACAATGCCTGTGAAGGTGCCGCATTTCGGGAAAGGCCCGGTGCCTCTGAAGAAGGCCAATGCCTGTGAAGCTCGCCGCCCATGACACTCTCACGTAATAATGAGTGGGGCTGTACACGCCCCGGAGTCTCCGGAGTGCCACCCTCGGGCCTCGGGGGCTCCCGCCCACGCCCAGTGGCAGCATGTAGCTCCGCGCTGGTGAGAAGACGTCGAAGACTAGAATAGGTGCCGAACGCGGCTTTTTCATTTGCTTTCTGCAGTTGGCTTGTTCGTTCCTGTTTGAAGTTTTACTAGAGTTGTTGCCGTCCGTGGCTTGTGACTCTTTATCTTTTTCACTCACTTGCCTCATTTTCTCTCGCACAAGTCTCACGAGGGAGGTTCGCAGGTGCCCTCGCGAGTGTTTTCTGCCCCGATCATTTGAGGCTTTCCTGTCCGAGTCCGCTGCAGGAGCACCCCTCCCAGTCCGTGCCGCACGGGCATCGCGACACGAGCGCATGACCTGGGCCGATCGCCCCCACAACCAAGACCGAAAACTACTCCTCCAGCTAATACTTGCAGGGCATGAAGCGCGCGGCGAGGCCTCAGCCTCAGGAGGCAAAGACCGCATCAAGCCCCATCGAGCTAAAATAATTCCTGCACATGGGCAAACGGTGTGGAAACATAGTATAGAAATGGCAGAAGCAGCGCGATGATTAATAGCAGCAGTTCTAACACGCCCCCGCGGGGCCCTATACTACCTTCTTTTTCTGCGCAGGAAAAGAAGAAAAACAAAATGGGCATGACTTGTTCGGCACCAACTTGCGGCGAAAGCTCGAGCTGCCTCTGGGGCTCAGGCGGATCCCTCCTCTCACTTCACCGGGGCGCGACAGCGGGCTGACCCGCTACCTTCACCCAGGCGGGCGCGACGGCACGGGGGTTCATCGCGGCCACAACTGGAGGAGCTACTGCCTGAGAAAGAGTCACCGAAGCTTGGCGAGCCCCGAGCGCCGCTGCCCACACGCCTACCGCCGTCTTCATCCTGGTCAGCGCCGGGGCTGGGCAGGCAGCTGTCAGGACCCCGATTCCAAGTCACATCGATCTAGCCGGTAACACCTCATATCACTTTGCAGCCTCACGCACGGTATTCCCACGGGTGTCGCCTTACCATGGCCCGGGACCGTTTGCGCCTTATGACTCACGTATATGATAGTGTCGCTAGCATTCATATGACAGAGAACCCGGGCCGACATGGCTAGTCGTGAACCCAAAGCGGCACTAACCTATGGGGACAGGCATACATGAATCACATCGAGCATGTCGGTCAGCAGCGTGTGAATCCGGGCTGTAGCACAGGGCTAACAGGACTCCGGGAACCCGGGCTGTAGCAGGCTAGGCACGACTCCGGATGTCACCGCGTGACATTTCCCCGAAGGGACAGACACAGGAATGAAGTGAAACACATGCCGGCCAGTCAAGTGTCCTGAGCAGTAGTACTGGGCTAGCAGGACTCCGGTGAACCGGGCTGTAGCGGACTACTATGGCTCATGGAAGCACTAGACTACATTTCCACATAAGAGAGGTTGCCAAGGATAACAACTAGGTTGCATTTCAATCATACACACAATATGCTCGCTATGTGTAATTACAACATGGCATCACAACATAACTCTACAACTCAAGTATTTATTCCTCAGGCTCCGAGGAGCGATATATTACAAACATGGGTCTCATGACCCAACAATCATAGCATACAAATTAAGCACATGCGGAAGCTTAACATGTCTAAGTACAGACATCTACAAACGGAAAAAAGGCTAAGAAGCCTGACTATCTACCAGATCCTGCCGAGGGCACAACATCGTAGCTGAGGTATCAAGCTAATGTTGAAGTCCACGCAGAACTACTAGCGAGACTGAAGTCTCTCTCTGCAAAACATAAATTAAGCAAACATGAGTACAAAGGTACTCAGCAAGACTTACATCAGAACTAGCTACATATGCATCGGTATCAACAAGGGGGTGATGGAGTTTAACTGCAGCAAGCCAGCTTTGACTCAGTGGCTAACCTGAACTATGACTGCAAGCAACTCTTTTGAGGTGGCGCACACGAGTCCACATATTCACCATTCAATACACCACTATGGAACTGCTCCCGTCTCCCTACGAGAAGGCCATCCATAGCACTCACACTTATCTTGCGAGATTTAGAGTATCCACTTTCACTTGTCTACGAACTATGCAAGGGGTCCAAGTTTCCATATCCAAGGAATCCGGCTATTCGAATAGATAATGATAACCCTGTAGGGGTGTACTTATTCACACACGCTCCCACCACTTACCACCATATACACGTCATGTATTTCGGCAACCTTCAAGCGGAAGCCTGGGAGGGTGTCGGCCACGGCCTACCTAAACACTTAAGTCTCTAGTCTAGGTTTATCGCCTATCCAGGTTCCATCCACAGGGAGTCCGGCCGAGGTTTCCACATACGCCCCGAACGATGTGAACAGGGTTCCCGAGACACCAAACGGGAGCCCGGTACACCGTGCCACGGTGTATCTACCGCAACATAGCCCACCCCTAGGGTCAGCGCTACGCACGGCCGCCAACACATAACCTACAAACACCAGAAACTAGTTGCAACTCCTGGACAGAGTACTAGGGTGATTAAGAAGCCGAGAGGGTCAATTAAGTATCCCAATGAGTGGTAGTAGCTGTTCATGGATCACAGACACAGAACTCAGTTCCCGAGGACGGCTGCAATGAGACAACCCACCATGTACTCCTACATGGCCTCTCACTGCTACCTTTACCAAAAACGTATTCACACACTTAGCTCACACACGGTAGGACATGATCACACACCTTCGATTCATTCCCGATGAATCAGACCTGACGCAACTCTATGTAATAGCAGGCATGACAAACAAGCATGAATGAGTAGGCACATCAGGGCTCAAACAACTCCTACTCATGCTAGTGGGTTTCATCTGTTTACTGTGGCAATGACAGGTCATGCCGAGGATAAGGGGTTCAACTACCGCAACAAGTAACAGATGAATCGTTGTTGTCCTAATGCAGTAAAAGAGAGCAGGAGCGAGAGAGTGGGGTTGTATCGGAATGAACAAGGGGGTTTTGCTTGCCTGGCACTTCTGAAGATATCATTGGGTCTTCATCAGTGTCAACGATCACAGCGTCGGTACAACGTCTATCGAGAGGGGACAACCACCGGCAACAGAGATGGAACACAATCAATGCAACGCACAACATGATGCATGACAACGACATGGCAATATGTTGTTGATTGATCTAATGCAACTAGCAACATAATTAAATGAAGTTGGTTTGAACCCAAAGTTCAAATTCAAACTCCACATGTGGTTATTTAAATACCATTCATTTGATTTGTCCTAAACAGTGGCCTTAAGTTGTTCTAACATGCATGAAAATGGTACAGATGGATTCCTTGAATTTTTCTGATAATTTTTCATATATAATTTATTTCATTCTGAGTTATAGATAATTTTCTATGAATTTTAGAAGTTTTGGCTATTTTCTAGAATTTTCTGAATTATTTAAAATCCAGAAAATCATTTACTGCGTCAGCATGACATAGGGGTGACGTCAGCAGGTCAACTGGGTCGGCCAGGTCAAACCTGACCTATGGGACCCATACGTCCGTGTCTCAGGCTGGTTTGGGTGGATGACAGGTGGGACCGGTCAAAGGCCACGTCAGCAAAGTCAACCTGACATGTGGGCCCGGTGGGTTAGTCTAAGTTAAACAGGGAATAAAATCCTGGGTTAATTAGCACATGGGGCCCAGTTGTCAATGACTCCAGGGGGTAATCAGTAGGGTGCTTAGGCCCTAATGATGGTGCCACGTCAGCCACCGGCGTTTAACCGTCGGCGACGACAGGCCGCGGCGGTGCCCGCTTCGGGTTTGCTCTACGGGCCACAATTCGACGCGCGGAAGGGCGCGTTTGAAAGAGGGGAGAGAGATGCATCCGTGGGTGGCCGTGGTTCGAGCGGGGATGGACGGAGTCAATGACGGCGACCAAAATGGCGGCGGCCGGAGCACGGTGGGTTGGGGGTTTGGGGTTGCGGTGCACGAGAGGGGGAGATGTTGGTGGCAACGGTCTCGTGGGGTCATTCTGAGAATGGTAGTGTACTCAGGTGGAAGCTCCAGTGGCTATAGCCACGACGGCCACATGGCGCTACGGCGGCGAGCTTCGGCTCCGTTGAGAACGAGGGGTACAAGGTGCAATCGAGGTGGAGAAGAGAGGGGTTCGAAGTGGTAGCTCAAAGCGGTTGTAGGGGGTGTCGAAGTGGGCTCAGGGAAGCACAAACGGCATCGTGGCATTGCCGGTGATCTCGGTGGCCCGAGGTAGAAGATGACGATGTCGAGGGCGTTGCGGTGCTTCCCAGCTCACGTGACTCGGTGGGGTATACAGGGACGGCGTGGCGGAGCTCCCGAGCATGTTGGATGGGCGAGGGAGGGCCAGTGGCCGTGGCAATAGAGAGCGGCGGCGACGGGCATGCTCGGCCATGGTGGGGGGGGGGGAATCAGAGAAGCGAGGGGGAGGGAGGTCCAGAGAGCGAGGGATAAGTGAGAGGGGGTCGGGGAGGTGGCGTGGCACTCGTGGGGGCGTCCAGGCCCTCAACGGAGAGCAGGAGCTGGCGAGGCGTGTGCTAGTGCGCCGCGGCCATGCGCTCATCCTCTTGGCAAAGGAGGAAGACGATAGGGGAGGGGGCCAGGTGGGCCGGGTCGGCCACTTGGGCCGCCAGGTAAGGTCCAGGTGGGCTTCTCTCTCTCTCTCTCTCTATTTTTCTTCCATTTTCTATTTTTCTGCTACTGTTTTGGCTTTAGTAAAAATACTAAAGCATTTTGAAAAATGCTGGAATAATTTGTGGACACTCTCTAGATTATTCTAGTGGCCCACATTTAATTTCAGCATTATCTGAGCATTTAATTTATTTATAGTATTTAAATTCCCAAAGTCAAATACAATATGAATTAATTCAAAAATCGAGGAATGACCTAGAAATATGTTCATCATTTTTGGCAGAGGTTTTCACCCTTATCAGAAATCGTGAACATTTTCAAAGGGCATTTTTGGGTTCATTGAAAATGACTTTAGTTGAGCCTATTTGAAATCCATGTGGTGCTAGGGTTTCAACATCCCCATTTCAGGTTTCTGAGAAAAAGTAAACATGATGCATGGAGGTTATGCAAGGATAGGCAAGACTAAGCTAGGGCTGTGACAGCTCTCCCCCACTAAACAAGAATCTCATCCCGAGATTCAGGTCGTGAGGTAAGAAGACAGAGGGGACACACGACCAAGACAATCTTCACGATCCAGGTTGCACTTCATAAGATTGTTGATTCGATCACCATCATTGTCTCGAAGTCTTGCTCCAGGAATTCCTACCGACATGACAATGAGAGGGAAAGAAACTCTAGAAGGATCGATCTTCTCGAAGATCGAGCAATTCAGGATCAACTCATGGAGTGAGACATAGGAACATCTCTCCAATTGAAACACAAAGTTCACATCAGGGTGATGGAAAGAAGCAGATGATAAAGATTCAAATTTGGTAGGCAACAATTCCACGCTTAAGTAGGATGGTGCATGGTTTCAAGGTTGCGAGGAGATAATTGTCATGAACCCATAACAAGGCACCTTGGAGAAGGTGACTTGTTGAACTGTTCCCTTAAGTGGCAAAAAGAATTACTTTTGATCCATAAATCATTGAAACTATTCATACCAGCTTAAGGCAATTTACAATTGATCATTTGAGATAGCTCGAAGAGACGGCATACTCGGACTAGGATGGATGATGTGGACTACCTTGTTGAAGTCAACGCAAGGGATGATTTGCTTGCGCGTGCTCTCAGGAACTTGAGCATTTCCATATTCATCAAGGTTCTACCAACATCTGTGGCAAGGATCCTGGCAACATGACATACTACCATGATGACTAGTGATGGATGATGCAGATACAAAGGAGATAACACCTTCTCAGATCTTCCCTTAGCGAGGCTAAGGTAACAGAATCTGGACGATCGACCGAGAGACATTTAGCACTCCGCTTCTAATGTTCTCCTTGATGTGCTAGCGTAATCCATTTATAGATATGGTTTGATATCTAGAACATCAAGTAAAAGGTCGAACTTTGGAAGCTCAAGAATCCATAAGGAATAACTACGGAGGCAGATCCTGCGAGATCCTTATGGGGAGGTGACCAACTTCTTCAACCAAGATACTACAATAATAGGCCTTCCGGTTAGGTGTGTTGGCCACGACATCCACGTTATTGGTTATAGAGAGACCAACATTATAGTTCTTGGAGTACGTTCCAACCATCATATCTGCCTGAGATTCAGATCTGGTTGGTGTTAGGATATTCCAGACCCATCCAGTCTAGAAAGAAAATGAGAGTTTGCAACACAATTTGACGAGATGACGTTGCGAGATTCTCGGGGAATGAACTACGATAGCAAGCTCCAAAACATGAGCTGGTTCTGCTACAACCTGTGAACACGCTATCCAAGACGAGCATGACCACGTAGTAGTCTTATAGTAAAACGCTATCGAGTTCAGGTGCGGAACCATCATCAAGGATTTTGAAGTCTTACGCAAGTCCATGGATTAGATCCCAAGCATAGACTTCTTTGCCTTGAACAATTAAATCAGTGGCTTGGTGTGCTAGGGAATACATATGGAGTGGAGGTAATTAATCTACCAAACCATAGAATACATTCACATATGCATAACTGACTTGGAATGGTACCATGGAAAACAAAACAATCTTTCTCGAACTCACGGTGGTAACTTGCACCAAATGCACATAAATTCGAGGAAGTCACTTCTTCCATCCAAGCATAAGCTTCATGAACAGAATACGAAGGCATTGCTTATAAAATTTTCAACACTAGGTTGATGTTCAACATGAATCATGGGGGAGACAAAATGTTGTTGATGGGCTCAACAACAACTCATCGGAATTTCCATATCACTGGACTTCCACCATCATGTGAACACGGTGATAGCATTGGTCAGACCAAAAGATGTAATGGTGTATGCTCGAGGGATCAACCACGCGTAAGACAACATTACGAACATTGTTGGTTCTGATTTGGCTTGACGATAGCCCATACTCAAGTCAAAGTTTTGGCAAGGCAATAGATCCAACAACTGATCATGAGGACCCATCGATGGAGATATCATTTTTCTTCAACACACACAAACACAAGGATATCCCTTAGTGATGAACTAAGTGGATTAAGATTTTATCTTCCAACTCTCCAAGTTGTTATTTGACTCAACCAACTAGCTTAGGGATATCTAGCACAGATTCTTGGTGAAGGGTGATTTATAAGAAAACCAACTTGATCACGAACTCAACATAGCGGTCAGGTGACAACCTGGTAATACTTCCGAGAAGATCTTCGGAAAATCATGAACCACCGATATGTTACTAAGCTCGAGAACAATCTCGCTTTTCAGAGCAAGATGATATGATCAAATAAGCAAGGGATTGAGTAATCCTCACTCATTAATCGAAGGGTGCACCAGAAATAAGGAGTAGGTAGCACAATCAATCTTAGAGATGATGATTTAATAACCAACACGCTAAGGATGAGAATATTGTCCATTAACTACCAAGCAACATGGTTGCTAGGAGTATTGATTTCACACATCCTGGTTCACTTGTCGGCATTCCGGTTGTGACAACACGGGACCGAGGGATGAAAAATGATAGCGAGAAGTATCACCGCGTCAAGAATTCATAAGAGGTGGTGCAATTCTCATGACACTCTTGACGTAAAGATGGTAACACTCCAAGGTAGAACAGAACAAAAGCTGGAATTGCAATTGATCTGCGGAGTACAATTGCTTTGACCCAATCCTAGATATGGATGAGGTTCTGGAGTTTGTTTCTCCTAGTCATTCTGGAATAGAATGGCTTGAAGGACCACAAGAATAATAGGCATCGATAACATGAATGCACAGCTATTTTTGACTATCAACTGATAGAAGATGGTCGGAATACAACTGAAGAGGAACAACTCGAGGAACATATAATTTTATGAGTTGTGGATGCATAGATTAGTATGTAGAGCAAAGCTCAACATTTCTTCCGGACAACCCATGCAGATAGGTAGGACTGGCAGATTCACAATGTAGAATGGAGAACTCATTAAAAGCACTCTGGTTGTGATCTTTTGATACAACAAACTTCTGCCATAAGTGGTTCATAGTATTTGGAAGAAGGAAATACCTCGGACCTCGAGGACTATCGCAAAGGTTACTAATATCCTAAAGGAACTAGCAACACTATCAACATGAGGTAAGTAGGGTGAATCTCGGGTTCAAGAACCCATGAATAGAATACCTACCACTACATGGCATCACGGGATGCTTTCGAGAATGGTGGCCAGAATCATCACACCGGGAACACAAAAGATGGCTAGATTACTAGGTGACTCCCTAAAACACCTAGGGTCATAATAATAGCTCCAACATATATGTCGAGGCAATAGAGTACCTCAACTGACCGATTAGTGTGATTAATCTGGCCCAAATGGACATCATGAACAGGAGGAAGGGGTTTGCAAATGCATCAGACTATTTAGAAACCTGGAATGACTCGGACAGCATAACGGCTGTAAATGCTCAAAAAGATTTGAGACATCCTGCAAAATAGTGGCGTAACCACTTAACATCATCATATCAAGGGTCTGATTTGACTAACAACATACTAAAAATAGTAGAAACTGAACTGAAACTCGAATCCAACAATCCTATAAGTCTACGGATTAGTAACACGTCATCCTGATAGATAGATGAGAAGGCCTAGTTCTTAATCCCCGTAGAAGAGAAGAGGATGACTCAGATCAGAAGGGCATAAGATATAAGGAGTAAAAAGAGCCTTACGTTCCCTTCCACAATCAATTCCCTTATATAACTAAAGCATTTCTAGACTCGACTTTGACCAGTTGGCTTGGTAAACCTACAGGCAGTCAGGCTCTGATACCAAAGCTATCAGGACCCCGATTCCAAGTCACATCGATCTAGCCGGTAACACATCATATCACTTTGCGGCCTCACGCACGGTATTCCCACGGGTGTCGCCTTACCATGGCCCGGGACCGTTTGCGCCTTTTGACTCACGTATATGATAGTGTCACTAGCATCCATATGACAGAGAACCCGGGCCGACATGGCTAGTCGTGAACCCAAAGCGGCACTAACCTATGGGGACAGGCATACATGAATCACATCGAGCATGTCGGTCAGTAGTGTTTGAATTCGGGCTGTAGCACTGGGCTAACAGGACTCCAGGAACCTGGGCTGTACCAGGCTAGGCAGGACTCCGGATGTCACCGCATGACATTTCCCCGAAGGGACAGACACAGGAACGAAGTGAAACACATGCCGGCCAGTCAAGTGTCCTGAGCAGTAGTGCTGGGCTAGCAGGACTCCGGTGAACCAGGCTATAGCGGACTACTATGGCTCATGGAAGCACTAGACTACATTTCCACATAAGAGTTGCTGCCAAGGATAACAACTAGGTTGTCGGATCCCACACATACCAAGCATTTGAATCATACACACAATATGCTCGTTATGTGTAATTACAACATGGCATCACAACATAACTCTACAACTCAAGTATTTATTCCTTAGGCTCTGAGGAGCGAGATATTACAAACATGGGTCTCATGACCCAACAATCACAGCATACAAATCAAGCACATGCGGAAGCTTAACATGTCTGAGTACAGACATCTACAAATGGAAAAAGGCTAAGAAGCCTGACTATCTACCATATCCTGCCCAGGGCACAAGATCGTAGCTGAGGTATCAAACTAACGTTGAAGTCCACGCGGAACTACTAGCAAGACTGAAGTCTCTCTCTGCAAAACATAAATTAAGCAAACGTGACTACAAAGGTACTCAACAAGACTTACATCAGAACTAGCTACATATGCATCGGTATCAACAAGGGGGGGTGGAGGAGTTTAACTGCAGCAAGCCAGCTTTGACTCAGTGGCTAACCTGAACTACGGCTGCAAGCAACTCTTTTGAGGTGGCGCACACGAGTCCACATATTCACCATTCAATACACCACTATGGAACTGCTCCCGTCTCCCTACGAGAAGGCCATCCATAGCACTCACACTTATCTTGCGAGTTTTAGAGTATCCACTTTCACTTGTCCATGAACTATCCAAGGGGTCCAAGTTTCCATATCCGAGGAATCCAGCTATTCGAATAGATAATGATAACCCTGCAAGGGTGTACTTCTTCACACACGCTCCCACCACTTACCACCATATACACTTCATGTATCTCGGCAACCTTCAAGCGGAAGCCTGGTGAGGGTGTCGGCCACGGCCTACCTAAACACTTAAGTCTCTAGACCAGGTTTATCGCCTATCAAGGTTCCATCCGCAGGGAGTCCGGCCGAGGTTTCCACATACGCCCCGAACGATGTGAACAGGGTTCCCGAGACACCAAACGGGCGCCCGGTACACCGTGCCACGGTGTATCTACCGCAACATAGCCCACCCCTAGGGTCAGCGCTAAGCACGGCCGCCAACACATAACCTACAAACACCAGAAACTAGTTGCAACTCCTAGATAGAGTACTAGGGTGATTATGAAGCCAAGAGGGTCAATTAAGGATCCCAATGAGTGGTAGTAGTTGTTCATGGATCACAGACACAGAACTCGGTTCCTGAGGACGGCTGCAATGAGACAACCCGCCATGTACTCCTACGTGGCCTCTCACCGCTACCTTTACCAAAAACGTATTCACACACTTAGCTCACACACGGTAGGACATGATCACACACCTCCGATTCATTCCCGATGAATCAGACCTGATGCAACTCTATGTAATAGCAGGCATGACAAACAAGCATGAATGAGTAGGCACATCAGGGCTCAAACAACTCCTACTCATGCTAGTGGGTTTCATCTATTTACTGTGGCAATGACAAGTCATGCAGAGGATAAGGGGTTCAACTACCGCAACAAGTAACAGATGAATCGTTGTTGTCCTAATGCAGTAAAAGAGAGCAGGAGCGAGAGAGTGGGGTTGTATCGGAATGAACAAGGGGGTTTTGCTTGCGTGGCACTTCTGAAGATATCATTGGGTCTTCATCAGTGTCAACGATCACAACGTCGGTACAACGTCTATCGAGAGGGGACAACCACCGGCAACAGAGAAGGAACACAATCAATGCAATGCACAACATGATGCATGACAACGACATGGCAATATATTGTTGATTGAGCTAATGCAACTAGCAACACAATTAAATGATGTTGGTTTGAACCCAAAGTTCAAATTCAGACTCCACATGTGGTTATTTAAATACCATTCATTTGATTTGTCCTAAACAGTGGCCTTAAGTTGTTCTAACATGCATGAAAATGGTACAGTTGGATTCCTTGAATTTTTCTGATAATTTTTCATATATAATTTATTTCATTCTGAGTTACAAATAATTTTCTATGAATTTTAGAAGTTTTGGCTATTTTCTGGAATTTTCTGAATTATTTAAAATCCAGAAAATCATTTACTGCATCAGCATGACATAGGGGTGACGTCAGCAGGTCAACTGGGTCGGCCAGGTCAAACCTGACCTATGGGACCCATACGTCCGTGTCTCAGGCTGGTTTGGGTGGATGACAGGTGGGACCGGTCAAAGGCCACGTCAGCAAAGTCAACCTGACATGTGGGCCCGGTGGGTTAGTGTAAGTTAAACAGGGAATAAAATCCGGGGTTAATTAGCACGTGGGGCGCAGTTGTCAATGACTCTAGGGGGTAATCAATAGGGTGCTTAGGCCCTAATGATGGTGCCACGTCAGCCACCGGCGTTTAACCGCCGGCGACGACAGGCCGTGGCGGTGCCCGCTTCGGGTTTGCTCCACGGGCCACCGTTCGACGCGCGGAAGGGCGCGTTTGAAAGAGGGGAGAGAGACGCATCCGTGGGTGGCCGTGGTTCGAGCGGGGATGGACGGAGTCAACGACGGTGACCAAAACGGCGGCGGCTGGAGCACGGTGGGTTGCGGGATTGGGGTTGCGGTGCATGAGAGGGGGAGATGTTGGTGGCTACGGTCTCGTGTGGTCATTCTGAGAACGGTAGTGTACTCAGGTGGAAGCTCCAGTGGCTATAGCCACGACGGCCACATGGCGTGGCGGCGGCGAGCTTCGGCTCCACTGAGAACGAGGGGTACAAGGTTCAATCAAGGCGGGGAAGAGAGGGGTTCGAAGCGGTAGCTCACAACGGTTGTAGGGGGCATCGAAGTGGGCTCGGGGAAGCACAGACGGCATCGTGGCATTGCCGGCGATCTCGGTGGTCCGATGTAGAAGACGACGATGTCGAGGGCATTGCGGTGCTTCCCAGCTCACGTGACTCGGTTGGGGTATACAGGGACGGCGTGGCGGAGCTCCCGAGCACGTTGGATGGGCGAGGGAGGGCCAGTGGCCATGGGAACAGCGAGCGGCGGTGTCGGGCATGCTCGGCCATGGGGGGGATCAGAGAAGCGAGGGGGAGGAAGGTCCAGAGAGCGAGGGATAAGTGAGAGGGGCTCGGGGAGGTGGCGTGGCACTCGTGGGGGCGTCCAGGCCCTCGACGGCGAGCAGGAGCTGGCGAGGCGCGTGCCAGCGCGCCGCGGCCACACACTCATCCTCCTGGCAAAGGAGGAAGACGACAGGGGAGGGGGCCAGGTGTGCCGGGTCGGCCACTTGGGCCGCCAGGTAAGGTCCAGGTGGGCTTCTCTCTCTCTCTCTCTCTCTCTCTCTCTCTCTCTCTTTATTTTTCTTCCATTTTCTATTTTTCTGCTACTGTTTTGGCTTTAGTAAAAATACTAAAGCATTTTGAAAAATGCTGGAATAATTTGTGGACACTCTCTAGATTATTCTAGTGGCCCACATTTAATTTCAGCATTATCTGAGCATTTAATTTATTTATAGTATTTAAATGCCCAAAGTCAAATACAATATGAATTAATTCAAAAATCGAGGAATGACCTAGAAATATGTTCATCATTTTTGGCAGAGGTTTTCACCCTTATCAGAAATCGTGAACATTTTCAAAGGGCATTTTTGGGTTCATTGAAAATGACTTTAGTTGCGCCTATTTGAAATCCATGTGGTGCTAGGGTTTGAACATCCCCATTTCAGGTTTCTGAGAAAAAGTAAACATGATGCATGGAGGTTATGTAAGGATAGGCAAGACTAAGCTAGGGCTGTGACAGCAGCCGCGGTCATCGTCTTCGGGGCAGCACCCAGCACGGCGACCGTCTTCACCGAACACCCTCACGTAGAGGGTGGCGTCGCCATCAAACTTGAAGTACAGGGTGCACCGCCGGCTCAGGCCGTGCGCGCGGGCAAACGTTTGCGAGCCGCGGGTCTGGGCCGCATTCCCAGAAGCGGAGACCTCCAGCGAAGCCCAGGAGGCCCTGCTGCAGCAACCATCTGCCTAAAGCCAGAGGCCGCCCCGAGCGTCGGACGGCAGTTCACCTACGAAGAAATGGGGGAGCTGGAGCCGGGTGCTGGTCGGGTCCGCCGACCACACGATGAACTCCGGCAGCACCTCCGCCGAGCGAAAGCGCGGCCTGGGGGGGCGGCCACGGCGTGCCCCCATCGGCAACCGGATGCCCATCACCGCGCAGGGAGCCACCTCCATGGCCACGGGGACCACTACGGGGACCGCGGGATACTTGCGAGGGCAGCCCTGACCGCGCTTGGTCAGGGGGAGTCAGGCCCTTCCTGACGAGCATTTTCTTTCTCCGCGGCCGAGAATCTCTTCGGCGGAGCCATGGGAATGGCGAGTAGCCAGGATGGAGGGAAAGGAGCAACAGGAAGGGATGGACTGAAAGGGCTCACGCAGTCCCGTACTTATAGCCGGAGAAGGCCAACCGCCGGCCACCACGATCGCAGGTAATCATGACCCATTTCCTTGCATGCAGGGACTTGTCAAGTCGTGCAGTCACCGAGGCGTCCTGGGGAAGCGCAGACGCCCACGTCCAATCAATCGCCACGCGGCGCCCAAGTCCGCATGCTATTGGGGCCCGCAGCGCTTCGCGCTTGCCCCTTCGCTTCTCTGCTAAGCCAAGCCCGGGCGCGCCTTGGGCCCGGGGGCTACTATCGGCGTTCTGGGAACGGGGGTCCCAAGACTTGCCTGCCTACGGCCTGCGGCGTGGCTCGAGTAGGGGCCCAGCGTGGCCCAGCTTCATCAGCTCAAGCTCAAGACCCTCGCGAGGGGCCAAGCCTTGCAGGGCGGACGACTGGAAGCTTCCTCAGGATCGGCCTCATCAGGCAGGCTCGCAAGGAGGCGGAGAGATCAAGGCAGGGGCACCTCACGAGGAGCTCGTGATGGAAGCCATGACTATCGAGATCAGGCGGGAGCCAGGCGGGCGTCGGCCTGCGCAGTGTCCTTGTTTCCCCTTTAGTGCAAAGGGAGCAAGCACAGGCCAAGGCATCGGGCAAAGGATACCATTCCGGTGCAATGAGACCAAGGCCAGCAGAGCGGCAGGACGGAGGTCACCATGGAGCCCAGGACGGCGTCGTCGCCAGTGCTTTTGGCAGCCTTAGACCACCTTTGGTCAGGATAACTTGTACTGGATGTTCCCCTTCAAAATGGCCAAATGTTGGCGCCCTTCTCTCTCATTATTTGGGAAGAGGACTAGGGACTCTATAAATAGGACTAGCCACCATAGGGATCGGGGAGAGACCCGGACCAAGTAGAACACACCGCACCAGCTCAATAACACCTCTTGCGAGGCCGTTCTTCCCCTGTATTGTTCATCATCAGCCCCTGAGGCAATCCATTACACCACACACTGGAGTAGGGTATTACACCACATCGGTGGCCCGAACCAGTATAAACCTCATGTCCCTTGTGTGTTCTTTTTTCCGGCCTAGTTTTCTTGCAAGCCATAGAAGTGCGAGTCGGTAGGGGAAAGATCTTCATGCGCACCCCAGAGTTCGAACCTTAAGGGTCTGCCGGAACCCGAAATCCGATAGCCTCTCTCTTTATATCGTAGACTTGATTTGAATAAGTTGACACCTACTAAAATATCTTTGCAAATGGCTGATAAATCAACTGCTATACCTGTCGGTATTTGTGAGGATGTGCCTGTTGTGGTTGCAAACGTTACTATTTTAACGGACTTTATTCTTGATATTCCCGAGGATGATAGTATGTCTATTATTCTTGGAAGACCCTTTTTGAATGCTGCAGGGGCTGTTATTGATTGCAACAAAGGCAATGTCACTTTTCATGTTAATGGTAATGAGCATACGGTACACTTTCCGATGAAACAACCTCAAGTCCACATTATCAATTCTATTGGGAAAATTCCCTTTATTATTTTTGGTGGTTTTGATTTTCCTCTTCCTACTGTCAAAAAGAGATATGATATTCTTATTATTGGGGATGTGCATATCCCCGTTGAGGTAACATAGTGTTATTCGAAATTTCTCTCGTTTCATGTTATTCGAAATGAGTTTGTTAACAAGACCTGATCAACCTTGTTAGTGTATTCCTTTTGATGAGCATGAGATGGATGAAACTAGAAGGCACAACCTTCTGTACCCTCCTTTTACTTTCTGTTATTTAGTTGAAATAAAGTAAAAATAGTATTTTCTGTCTGTTTTCTGAATTATCCATGCAATATAAAAATACCCCGAAAATAAAAGTTCTCCAAATTCCCTGCCAATTTAATATGATTTTTTCTAGAATATTTGAGAATATCTGGCACTGAGAACACAGCAAGGGGAGCAAGCACCTGACCACGAGCATCCAGGGCGCGCCCCCTGCCTCGTGGGCCCATGGTGGCTCCCCTCCACTTATTACTGCACCCACACACTTCTTCCTCCAAAAAAATCACCATCCAGCTCAAGCACGAGTTCTAGCTCATTTTGCTGCGATTTTCGATCTCCTTGCTCAAAGCACCTCTCACAAACTGCTTTGGGGGATTTTCCTTGGTATGTGACTCCTCCATTGGTCCAATTAGTTTTTGTTCTAGTGCTTCATTCATTGCAAATTTGTGCTGCCTAGGTGACCATGTTCTTGAGCTTGCATGTCAAATTTATATGGTTCTATGTAGTTCTAATGCATGATATAGGCTCTAGGCACTTGTAGGAGTAGTTGCTATCAATTTTGTTGAGCTTGGTTCACTTTTATTTGAAGTTACTAAAAATTTCAGAATTTTTCAGAAAATAATGAAGAGATTTTTGAGGGGCTCATCGAGCCGAAGCTCGAAGGAAAAGCAAGGTGAAGAAGGAGAGAGGCCTAAATATAATTTGCCTCACACAACGGAGGTTGGCCGTGCGAATGGCCTTCCAATGATTTCTTGAGAGCAGCCGGGATTTATGATGATTTTTATGAATTGGCTGAGAATGCAGGCCTCACCAACTTCCTTCGCGAGCAACGTGAACAATATGTCTTACTCACCAATACTTTTGTGCAAAACTTCTACTATTATCCTAAGGATTCACCTCCTTCAGTAGAGTTTCATTTATATGATGTGGTTAAGAAGATGTCATTAGACGAATTTTGCAGGGTTTGCAAAATACCTTTCAAGGGTAGCTTAGAGGAACCACATCGTAAAGATGTGGACGGGTTTATTGATACTATTACTGTGGGGGAAACTAGGAAGGTTTCCGATGCAAGAATCACTAGCATACATTTTCCTGTTCTACGCTACTTTGCAATATTTTCTAGTCATTGCTTAATTGGTCGCGGAAACTGTGGAAACCTTAGTGTTCCTGATATTATTATTTTGTTCCATGGTTTATTCCGTGATGCCTCTATTAGTATGGGTGGTATTATTGCCAAACGGTTAAGTCTGAACCGTACAAAGGGTCCCATCTTTGGAGGTGTCTATTCTTCACGCCTTGTTGCATACTATAACATTCCCATTAGGCATTATGAAAAAGAAGAAAAATTGTTGCCTACTGTTTATTTAGGTTATAAGAGTATTGTAGCACATGATGTTATTGTTAAGAACAGGGAAGGGGCGCTTAAATACAAACTGTTCTTTGATAAACATCACCTTGAGACTATTACCTTGCCTGCTCCTTCCTTGTTTGAGGCCAGTATCTCGTTTTGTTTGCGGGCATCCACGCCTACCGGAACCCTACATCAGCTACAAAGCTAGAGCCGGAACCACAATTTGATCCTCCACGACAGTCTAATTACCAGTGGGATCCGGAGATGATTGCCAACCAGTGGCAATCAGAGTCTTCCTCATCTCAGTACGACCCCAACTACAACTATGGATATCCGGCAGGTCATCCGTGGCACTAAACCAACTTAGGCCAAAAGCCTAAGCTTGGGGGAGTATGTATTTCTCAATGACATTACATTCATGTTTACACACTCATTGCTAGATGTCGGTGCTCATACTTTTTCACTGTAATATCCATGCTAGTTTATTTTTCTTGCTTTCTTCTCGTGTGCTTGAAAAATCTTAAGAAAAACAAAAAGAATTACTTGCAGCTTTTAGCTAGTTTATTTTCTTGTTGTAGTAGTAATAATTAAAAGAAAACCCAAAATAATTTCCTGTTCTTCTTTTGCTTGTTGGGAGCTTTCCCGTGTAAATAGTTTTATTTATTTTCTTTTCTTTGGGGGTCGATAGGAGAAGGCCGTAATGAAATTGTTTTAAGTGGCTCTTATATGCATTATTGTTGATTTACCCAAGAGCCCATATTGCCTTGTCTTCTCCTGTTTATTGAATGCTCATAGATTCCATCTTAGTCCAATGCACGTGCACTATTATTATTATTCACATCATTCGGTCATGCAAGTGAAAGGCAATTATGACAATATATGATGGACTGACTGAGATGAGGAAAGCTGGTATGAACTCGACCTCTCTTGTTTTTGTAAATATGATTAGTTCATCGTTCCTGATTCAGCCTATTATGAATAAACATGTCTACAATTACAATTAGAGATTATAGTTGCTTATGCCATGCTTAATTAGCTATGAGTTATAATGGTTTACCTTGCGTGCCAACATGCTATTAAAATGGTTGTGATGTGGTAGAGTGGGGGTGGTATCCTCCTTTGAATGATTTAAGTGACTTGACTTGGCACATGTTCACGAATGTAGTTGAAACAAATCAACATAGCCTTCACGATATTTATGTTCATGGTGGATTATATCCTACTCATGCTTGCACTCAATGTTTATTAATTTTAATGCATGTTCATGACTGTTGTCGCTCTCTAGTTGGTCGCTTCCCAGTCTTTTTCTAGTCTTCACTTGTACTAAGCGGGAATACTGCTTGTGCATCCAATCCTTTAAACCCCAAAGTTATTCCATATGAGTCCAATATACCATCCTATGTGCGGTATCTACCTGCCGTTCCAAGTAAATTTGTATGTGCCAAACTCTAAACCTTCAAATGAAATTCTTTTTTGTATGCTCGAATAGCTCATGTATCAACTAGGGTTGTCCTTATCTTCCATGCTAGGCGGGTTATTCTCAAGAGGAGTGGACTCCGCTCCTCACTCACAAGAAAATGTCTGGTCACCGGGATGCCCAGTCCCATGCTTTATGCAAATTAAATCAAAATAATTGCAAACGAAACTCCCCCGGGACTGTTGTTAGTTGGAGGCACTCGTTGTTTCGAGCAAGCCATGGATTGATGCTTGTTGGTTGAGGGGGAGTATAAACTTTACCATTCTGTTTGGGAACCGCCTATAATGTGTGTAGCATGGAAGATATCGCCATCTCTTGGTTGTTATGTTGACAATGAAAGTATGCCGCTCAAAATATTATTTATCTCTGTTTTAAAATCGAGCTCTGGCACCTCTACAAATCCCGGCTTCCCTCTACGAAGGGCCGATCTATTTACTTTTATGTTGAGTCATCACCCTCTTATTAAAAAGCACCAGCTGGAGAGCACCGCTATCATTTGCATCCATTACTGTTAATTTATATTGGGTATGACTATGACTGGATGTCTTTTACCTTGAATTACAATGTTTAGTCAGTCCTTGATCTTTAACGGTGCTCTGCATTTATGTTTGTGGTCTCAGAAAGGGCTAGCGAGATACCATCTTGTTATATCATATCATGATTGTTTTGAGTAAGTGTTGTCATCCGAGATTTATTATTATTGCTCGCTAGTTGATTATGCCATTGACATGAGTAAACATGAGACCTAAATGTTATTGTGAATATGGTTAGTCAAAATCTTTGCTGAAAACTTGAATGCTGGCTTTACATATTTACAACAACAAGAGCAAACAGAGTTTGTCAAAGTTTTTCTTTATCACTTTTAGTTTATCAACTGAATTGCTTGAGGACAAGCAAAGGTTTAAGCTTGGGGGAGTTGATACTCTCCATCGTATCTACTTTTCCAAACACTTTTGCCCTTGTTTTGGACTCTAACTTACATGATTTGAATGGAACTAACCCGGACTGACGCTGTTTTCAACAGACTTTCCATGGTGTTATTTATGTGCGGAAACAAAAGTTCTCGGAATGACCTGAAACTTCACGGAGCTTATTTTTGGAAAATATAAAAAATATTGGTGAAAGAATCAAGACCAGGGGGCCCACACCCTGTCCACGAGGGTGGGGGTGCTCCAGCCCCCTGGGCGCGCCCCCTGCCTCATGGGCCCCCTGGAGCTCCACCGACCTCAACTCCAACTCCATATATTCGTGTTGGGGTAGAAAAAAAATCAGAGAGAAGGATTCATCGTGTTTTATGATATGGAGCCGCTGCCAAGCCCTAAACTCTCTCGGGAGGGCTGATTTGGAGTCCCTTCGGGGCTCCGGAGAGGGGAATCCGTCGTTATCATGATGCTCACCAATTTCATGATGTCATTATCATGGTGTCATTATCATGGTGTTATCATGGTGTCATTATCAACCATCCTCCATCACCAATTTCATGATGCTCACCGCCGTGCGTGAGTAATTCCATCGTAGGATTGCTGGACGGTGATGGGTTGGATGAGATTTATCATTTAATCGAGTTAGTTTTGTTAGGGTTTGATCCCTAGTATCCACTATGTTCTAAGATTGATGTTGTTGTGACATTGCTATGCTTAATGCTTGTCACTAGGGCACGAGTGCCATGATTTCAGATCTGAACCTATTATGTTTTCATGAATATATGTGAGTTCTTGATCCTATCTTGCAAGTCTATAGTCACCTACTATGTGTTATGATCCGGCAACCCCAAAGTGACAATAATCGGGACCACCGCCGGTGATGACCTTAGTTTGAGGAGTTCATGTATTCACTATGTGTTAATGCTTTGGTCTGGTACTCTATTAAAAGGAGGCCTTAATATCCCTTGGTTTCCATTAGGACCCCGCTTCCACGGGAGGGTAGGACAAAAGATGTCATGCAAGTTCTTTTCCATAAGCACGTATGACTATATTCGGAATACATGCCTACATTACATTGATGAATTGGAGCTAGTTCTGTGTCACCCTATGTTATGATTGTTACATGAGGAACCGCATCCGGCATAATTCTCCATCACCGATCCAATGCCTGCGAGCTTTTCACATATTGTTCTTCGCTTATTTACTTTTCCGTTGCTACTGTTACAATCACTACAAAACCCAAAAATATTACTTTTGCTATCGTTACCGTTACTTCCATATTACTTTGCTACTAAATACTTTGCTACAGATACTAAGTTATCCAGGTGTGATTGAATTGACAACTTAACTGCTAATACTTGAGAATATTCTTTGGCTCCCCCTGTGTCGAATCAATGATTTTGGATTGAATGCTCTACCCTCGAAAACTGTTGCGATCCCCTATACTTGTGGGTTATCACCGTGGGTAGCTAGGTTAGGCCTGTGCGAGCTTCCCCTTCTTCCCCACGCTCTCCTTCATGCTCTATGTCCTCAGGTCCCGGCGCTCAAGCGAGCTCAGTCACTGCTGGTATGCCAGGTCGCTATGCCGTGGTCAAGGCCAGGGGGTGAGGGCTGGAGAGCCAGTAGGAGCTCCTGAGTCGCGATGCTCAGAAGCCCCCCTTTCAACGCACAAGCGAATCGCGTGGGAGAAGAGAGATCCCACGGTACCACCCGCCATTGTCCTCGGGAGGTTCCTGCAAGTCAGCGCGAGGAGGGGCACAGATTGCCATTATAATTGCCGGCCAGCCACTGGTCGCTCCGTAAGAGAATGAAGGCACTGAGGGCCTGGTAAGGTGACACGCGCAGGGCGTGCCGCCGGCCAGAGCTCGACCGCTCAGATTTATCAACGTTGCAGGGATGGACCCAAGCACAAGCACCGTGCCAGCGTGAGCATCTCCCGTGGTAGGTGACAATCAAGAAGGCGATAACCATAGATAGATTATGCATGGAAGGAGAGCTACCTTAGGTAAATGCAATAATGATACATGCCTAGCCCCGAGCGGCTTGGGGATGATGCAGCCCGAGGGTCGCCCCCAATAGAGTAACCTAAAGATGTAAAGGGATACATGCCACAGGGACGGACCCACGCGGCCTGGGAATGATGCAGCCCGAGGGGCGCTCCTAGCTAAATAAACTTGGAAAATGTCACCTAGTTCTGTTGTTGAAGGAATGTCGGGGCAGCCAAAGATGCATGACGAAGGGGTTGCTCCTCATGAGCCGCCGGGACCCTGAGCTTCGGGAGGCTCCGGGGGTCCGGGCGGTTCCTTGAGACCTCCTCCATCTCTGCTAGGACCACGTGGTGCCTGGCCTCCTGAGCCGCCAGGATGCTCCACAGGTTGTGCTAGAAGGCGGGCGCCACGCTCGGTAGGCCAAAAGGCATGCGAACATAGCTGTGAGGCCGGCCCTCACAGCGTCACACACGCGTAGGCCAGAAAAGCCCTTGAGATGCGGCCCTGTTGAGCCCTGGGACGTCGATGCAGACGCGCAGCCCGCCATCCTCGCCTGGATGGGGAGCCACGCCAGGTGAGCGGCGGTCGCCGCGCATAGCTCTTGCATCCTACAGTTCCTAAGTGGTCTTGGCGAATCCCTGAGCGTCGGGCGCCCCTCGTCCGGTGTCCTCCTGAGGGAAACATGCCGCGAAGCACGCCTCCGCGTGGTGCCCGAGCGCCTCCCTCATGATGTTAGCGAGGTCTGAGGCCCTACAAAAGAGAGCACCCGAGCCTTGCACGAGGAAGGCACCGGGCGCGCCATCCTATGCGCGAGAGGGAGGCGCCCCATCCGTGGGCGCTGGTCTTGAAGTGGTGCTGCTGGAGACGCCGCTCTCTTGAGGCCCTACATGGAGCAGCTGCTTCTTTTTCCTGGGGACGGCCTCAGGAGGGTACAGGATTCCTTTGTTGTCTGGGTCCTCGACCGCCGCGGCTTGGTACGCGCGCTCGAGTGAGCATACCGCACCCTTCTCTTCGTAGGGGACTTTGATGATCCCGCCGCTCCATGACATCTTGAGGACGTTGTATCCATGATGAGTTACTGCCATGAACTTGGCCAGGGCCGGATACCCAAGGATGGTGTTTTAGGGAAGACGAATGTGGGCGACTTCGAAGTCGATGAGCTCGGTGCGGTAGTTGTTGCGTTGGCTGAAGGTGACCGGAAGGCGGATCTGCCCGATTGGGGTGGTGGAGCCGTCAGTCACTCCTGAGAAAGTCTTGGTAGGCTGAAGCTGATCGCAGGGCACTTGAAGGCTGTCGAACGACTCGACGGACATGACGTTAAGCCCTGCGTCGCCGTATATGAGGGTCCTGGTGACTTGTACGTTGCTGATGACGGGTGAGCAAAGCATCGAGAGGGCGCCAGCAGTGGCCACGCACTTGAGCTGCTCTGCCGAACTAAAGGTGATGGCGCACTTGGACCACCTAAGCGGGTGTGTGGTCTCGAGTCTAGGGAGGACTACGTTCACCTCGCGAGCAAACTGCTTGAAGATTCGCTGAGAGGCTGGGGCTTGAGCTCCGCCCAAGATGCAAGCAATAGCCCACGGCTCCTGGAAGCCCCCAGCCCCCTCGTCCTAATGGTGGTCGTCGTTCCTTCTTGGTGGTGGCGGAAGTGGAGGAAGACCAGCGTTACCCTGGGGGCGGTCCTCGCGAGGTTGATCCCTCTAGGCACCCTCATGAGGCTGGTCTTGCCAGCGGTCCTCACGAGGCCGGTCACGCCACTCCTGGAGAGGGCCACGGTCGTCACAGCGTCCTCCGCCACGTCGTCCTCCTCGGCTGTAGCAGCGGTCGTTGCACTCGGGGCGTTGACCGAAGGGTCCATCTCGAATGGCCCTGAGCTCTTGACAGTCGCTGATGTTGTGGATGTTCACATTGTGGAAGGTGCAGAACGGACGGCTGCTCCTAGATGACTCTAGGTGGTCGTGGCCATGCTTCACCTCCGGCTCGGCCGCATGCATGGCCGCGCCCTTGCGCTTCACGTCCTTAACCTTGTCCTTCTTGTCTTCTGGTTCTGCTGCCGGGAGCTCGACGAGGGAGAGACGCCCTTCCTCGGCTCTTGCGCACTTGGTTGCCAGGTTGAACAACTCCAAGGACGTGCATAGCTCCTCATGGATAGCGAGCTCCTCCTTCATCTTGATGTCGCGGGCGCCATCGGAAAACGCAGAGATGATGGCCTCGTCCGTCACCTTGGGGATCTTGAGGTGAACGTTGTTGAAGCGCTGGATGTACTTCTGGATGGTCTCTCCTGGCTGCTACTTGACGCGGCGCAGGTCACCCGCGGCCGGAGGGCGATCGCGCATGCCCTGGAAGTTGGCGACGAAGTGGTCGCACATCTCGCTCTAGGAGGAGTTGGATCCTGGAGGCAGGTTCAGGAGCCATGAGCGGGCACCATTCTTGACAGCCATGGGGAACCAATTTGCCATGACTTCTTCGTCGCCATTGGCCGCCTCGATGCTCAGCTTGTAGAGCTGCATGAACTCCGCACGGTCGGGGGTGCCGTCATAACACGGTGGCAGGTCGGGCTTGAACTTGCCCGGCCATGTGACGCTACGCATCTCATGAGTGAAGGTGCGGCAGCCTGCGGTGGCCACCGGGACCCTTAGCTGATGTGGAGCCTTCCCTTGATCTCCGCGCACCGCCTCCGCAGGCGGCGCGCGGTCTTGTCATAGTGGTGCTGGGAGTGCGGGAGCATTTTCTTGCGGACGAGGAACTTCTTGACAACTTCCTTCTTCACGCACGGGCACCCAACGCGGTGGGTCGCGCCGGGGGGCCACACGCCTTGGCTCTAGGACGCCGTCTTGGTGCGGAGGTGGTGGTGGTGGCGCTCCATGAGCCACGTCGCCCGTAGCAGGCGGAGGGTGAGCCGGTGAGAGGGATGGCGCGGGGGAGCCCCCTGCGGTGCTGATGAGCTCGGCAATGCATTCCAGCCAGACCTCGTATAGGTCGTCGACGGGGCGGTAGCGCAGGAGTTCGCGTGCCATGAGCAGCGCGGCCTGCGCGTCCGTGGGAGCGCCATGAGCGTGAGACGGCGAGCCGGCCGGGGTCAGCAACGGAGTGGCGGTGCGGCCATCCCGCCACACCGAGGGGTGCAGCGAGGACGCTTGCTGCTCATTTCCCACCGGGCCGATGGTGGCGTTTGCGGCAGGCGACGGAGAATGACGGGGTGGCCTGCTGATAGGAGCCTTCTGAGCAACGCAGGCAGCAAGGGCGGCCCGGCACTCGGTGCGAGCTCGGCGAGTGTCCGCCATGGATGCGACGAAGCGACGGGATGCAGATCAACGGAAGGAAAGCTTCGGCACACCCCTACCTGGTGCGCCAAATGTGGGATTTCGGGTTCTGTCAAAACCCTTGAGTTTCGAACTCTGGGGTCGGCGCGAAGATTTCCCCCTACCAAATCATGCCCTCAGCCTCACCGCGATCTCAAATCCTAGCTCAACAAACTCGCAACACAAGAGACACGAGATTTATGCTGGTTCGGGCCACCGTTGTGGTGTAATACCCTACTCCAGTGTGGTGTGGTGGATTGCCTCTCGGGTTGAGGATGAACAGTTACAAGGGAAGAACAGCCTCCTGAGGTGAGGTGTTCTTGTGCTTGGTGAGCTGGTGAAGGTCTCTCTCCCCCATCATTTCCTCCATCCTACTATGGTGGCTAGTCCTATTTATAGAGGCCCGGGTCGTCTTCCCAAATATTGAGCGGGAAGGGATCCCACAACGACCAAGTTTGAAGGGGGACAGCTAGTACAGCTTATCCTGACAAAAGTAGTCTTCGCCTGCCAAAGGCTCTTGTGGTGACGCCGTCTTGGGCTCCACGGTGACCTCCATCCTGCCGTCTTGCTGGTCTTGGTCTCGTTGCACTGATATGGAAACCTTTGCCTGATGCCTCGGGACTCATCGCCTATGCTTACCCCTTTAGCACCAAAGAGGAAACAAGGACACTACGTGCTCAGGCGCCCGCCTGGTTGTGGTCGTCATGGCTTGCGTCATAGGAACCTCGCGAGGTGTCCCTTGCCTTGATCTCTCCGCCCCTCGCAAGCCAGCTTGGTGAGGCTGCCCCTTAGGAGGTCTTGTGTCGTCCGCCTCGCGAGGCTCGGCCCCTCGCGAGGGTCTTGAGCGTTTGCTGGTGAAGATGGGTCGTACAGGCCCGCTGGTGGAGCCACGCTGTGGGCCACAGGCAGGCAAGTCCGGCGACCCCCGTTCCCAGAACGCCAACACGTACAATTTCCTCAAATTGCTTACTTCCGGAAAGGCTCTTGTAAACACATTTCTCTATAATTCCATTCAATAAGCTATTTTCTTGCTCAAGTGTAACTTGACTAAGAGAATCATTAGTGGAATCAAGAGAACTACTAGAAGCAACAATATTGGATTTAACATGATCATTATTACTACTAGAAGAAGAATCTTTCTCACTCTTGTTGCTAGATTTTACTTTTGGCATGTAAGTAGACAAGAGTAAATGCTTGGCAATGTAAAATGAACCTTTCTTGTGAGGATCATCATTGATTTCTTTTAAGGACCCATGCTCTTGATCAAGGTTGAGCTTTTCAAAGTGTAGCTTCTCATGAGTCTTTAAAAGTTCTCGATGATCTTCCAAGGTAGTTTCATGAGCTAACTTAAGAGTGTTTAGTTCTTTATTGAGACGCTCAATCTCCTTCTTATCATCACCATTCTTTTTATCTTGATTAGCATGATTTATAGCTATTTCATCATAGTTTTCATCACTAGAGTTGTCAACAAGTAAATCATCATCACCTAGCAAATTATCTTCATCACTATTGAAATCAACATACTCAGGGTGTGATACCTTTGGGCCTTTAGCCATGAAGCATTTTCCAATTCCTTCATTTGGTGAGTCAAATATGTCATAGGAGTTGGTTGACACAAGTGCTAGACCGGCAACACCTTCATCTTGAGTATATTCGGAGTCAGAGTGATTGTCGGAGTCGGAGCCTGATACCCATTCACCAACATGAGCGTGATGTCTTAGTTTTGTGGAGCTCTTTGATGATTTGTCCTTCCTTTCCATATCCTTGCTTCTCCGAGAGGTTCTTCTCTCATAAAGATCATCTCTACTCCTTCTCTCTCTTGGAGGTGATTCTTCTCTTCTAGTTCTCCTTTTGGGTGAATCTTCTCTTCTTTTGTAGGGAGCCGTACACTCATTGGAGTAGTGTCCGGGTCTTCCACAATTGTAGCAATTACGCTCACGACTAGAAGATCTTTTGTCATTGTAGGACCTTGACTTGGAACTTCTTTCCTTGCTTCTACTCTTGTAGAACTTGTTGAAGTTCTTCACCATTAGGCTCAATTCCTCATTGAAGGATTGTTTCTCACTTGATGATGTAGGAGCATCACATGAGGCTTTGTAAGCACCACTTGTCTTGTTGTGAAGCTCTTCTTTATCCTTGAGCAACATCTCATGAGCAACAATTCTTCCAATCACTTCCGTTGGCTTGAGATCTTTGTAATTGGGCATCATTTGTTTTGGATCAATGTGCACACTGTATCATATTTTCCATCCAAGGCTCTTAGGATCTTCTTGACAATGAATCTATCGGTCATCTCTTCACTTCCTAAGCCGGCAATCTCATTTGTGATGAGAGCAAGCCTAGAGTACATTTCAGCGACACCTTCACCATCCTTCATTTTGAACTTGTCAAGTTGACTTTGAAGCACATCCAATTTGGATTCCTTGACGGAGTCAGTACGCTCGTGCATATCAATCAAAGTATCCCAAATTTCCTTTACATTCTCAAGACGACTGATTTTGTTGAATTCTTCGGGGCACAATCTGTTGAAGAGGATATCACAAGCTTGAGCATTATATTGCAACATCTTCAATTCTTCCGCGATAGCTTCACGGTTCAGTTCTCTCCCATCAAAGAATTCACCTTGCAAGCCAATACAGAAAATAGCCCAAACGGCGGGGTTATGTCCAAGAATATGCATTTTTATCTTATGCTTCCAACTAGCAAAATTAGTACCATCAAAGTAAGGACCTCTACGGTGGTAATTTCCCTCGCTATAAGCCATACTCTCCTAGGTTGTGAAACCAAGGCTATGATCACCAAAAGCTATGGAAATCAAGGCAAATGGATACCAAAGCTTTGATACCACTTGTAGGATCAAAAGATTGTCTATATGGGGGTGATTAGACTACTTGACCAAATAAAAATCTATCCTTTTGTCGGCGTTCTGGGAACGGGGGTCCCTAGACTTTCCTGCCTACGGCCCACGGCGTGGCGTAGCAGCAGGCCGTACCTCGCGAGGGGCCAAGCCTCGCGAGGCGGACGCCACAAGACCTCCTCTGGAGTGGCCTAGCTAGGCAGGCTCACGAGGAGTGGAGATATCAAGGCAGGGCAAACCTCACGAGGCTCTCGTGACGTGAGCCATGACGAATGGTGCCAAGCGGGCGCCGGTGTGCACAGCGTCCTCATTTCCTCTTTGGTGCTAAGGAGGCAAGCGCAGACAAAGAGTACCGAGGCATCATGTAAAGGTTGTCATATTGGTGCAATGAGACTAAGACCAGGAGGACGGCAAGGCGCAGGTCACCGTGGAGCCCAAGATGGCGTCACCACAGAGCTTTTCGCAGGCGAAGACCGCTTTTGTCAGGATAGCTTGTACTAGCTGTCCCCCTTCAAATTCGCCCGCCATTGTTGGCTACCTTCCCACTCGATATTTTGGAAGAGGACCGGGGCCTATATAAGTAGAGCTAGCCACCAAGGGCATCTGATCTTAGCGTGATCCGATCCGATCGAGAGCCTAGCCACAAGAACACCTCAACCTCAGGAGGCTGTTCATCCCTTGTACTGTTCATCATCAGCCTAAGAGGCAATCCACCACCACCACACTGGTGTAGGGTATTACACCACAACGGTGGCCCGAACCAGTATAAACCCTGTGTCTCTTTCTGTGTTGTGAGTTCGTCGAGTTCGTCCGCAAAATCCTAGCGAGCTAGAGCGTAGATCGGTAGGAGTGAAAGACTTCGCGCGCACCCCAGTGTTCGAACCTTAAGGGTTTCCCGAAACCCCACATCCGACATTTGGCGCGCCAGGTAGGGGTGCGTCGTAGTTTCCCTTCCGTCGGTTCGTTGCTCCATCACTCCGTCGCTTCCATGGCGGACACTCGCCGTGCTCGACCTGAGCATCAGGCTGCCCTCTCCGCCCGCGTCGCTCAGACGGCTCCCGTAGGCGGGCCACCTCGTCGCTCTCCGTCTCCCACTGCCAACACTACCGTCGGCCCAGCGGGGAACGAGCAACAGGCATCCTCGTTGCATCCTTCAGTGCGGCAGGACGGCCGCAATGCTACTCCGTCGCTCACCCCTGCTGGTTCCTCGTCCCGCGCGAACCGCGCTCCCATGGAGGCACGGGTCGTGCTCCTCGTGGCGAACGAGCTCCTGCGTTACCGCCCCGTCGACGACCTCTACGAAGAATGGCTCGGCTGCGTCGTCGAGCTTGTCCGCACCGCAGGGGGCTCTTCAGCGCCGTCCCACTCTCTGCCTCCCCCTCAACCAGCCGCAGGCGACGGGGCTCACGGCATGCCTCCACCGCCTCAACCCCAAGATGGTGCCTTGGAAACAAGGCGCGCACCCCCGCGGCGTGATCCACCACGCCCGGTGCCCGCGCGTGAAGAAAGAAGCTGCCAAGAAATCTCACGGCCGCGAGAAGCTACATCGGCGCTCCCCGCACCACCTCGTCAAGACCGCGCGCCGCCCGTAGCGGCGCAACGTGAACCCCGTCAAGACCAAGCTCCACCCCCGAAGCGGGCCCCGGCAACCACAGCCGGCTGCCGCGCCTTCACCCCGAGCTGTGTACCGTCGCCTGGCTAGGCAAGTTCAAGCCAGATCTGCCTCCTCGCTACGACAGCACCGCCGACGCCGCGGAGTTCCTGCAGCTCTACAACCTGAGCATCGAAGGAGCCAACGGCGACGAAAAAGTCATGGCGAACTGGTTTCCCATGGCTCTCAAGGATGGGGCCCGCTCTTGGCTCCTGAACCTGCAGCACGGCTCGATCTCCTCCTGGGATGAGATGCGTGACCGCTTCATCGCCAACTTCCAGGGCACTCGCGACTGCCCACCGACCGCGGGCGATCTACGCCACATCAACCAACAGCCAGGAGAAACCCTCCAGAAGTACATCTAGAGCTTCAACAACATCCGCCTCAAGATCCCCAAGGTCACGGATGGGGCCATCATCTCCGTGTTCTCTGACGGTGTCCGTGACATCAAGATGAAGGAAGAGCTGGCTATCCACAAGGAGCTCTGCACCTCTCAGGAGCTGTTCAACCTGGAGACCAAGTGCGCTAGAGCTGAGGAGGGGCGCCTCTCTCTCCTCGAGCTGCCAGCTGCAGGAGCGTAAGAAAAGAAGACCAATGCCAAGGATGTGAAGTGCAAAAAGGCAGTGGTGCTCACAGCAGAGCCCGACACCAAGCGAGGAAGAGATCAGCCTGAGTCGTCCAAGAACGGCCGACCGTTCTGCGCCTTCCACAACCTGAACACCCACAACACCAGCGACTGCCAAGAGCTCAGAGCCATACAAGAAGGACGCTACGGTCAACACCCCGAGCGCAACGACGGGGGCTACGACCACGAAGGAGGACATGGAGGCGGACGCTGGGACGACCCTGGCCCGTGCCAGGAGTGGCGCGCCCGGCCTCGTGAGGACCGCTGACAGGACCAACCTCGCGAGGACGCCTGGAGAGACCCGCCTTGTGATGATCGCCCCAGGGCAACACCGGTCTTCCCCCGCTGCCGCCACCAAGAACGAACGATGACCACCACCAGGATGAGGGGGCTGGGGGCTTCCAGGAGCCGCGTGCGATCGCTTGCATCTTGGGCGGTGCTCAGGCCCCAGCCTCTCAGCGCATCTTTTCAAATAGTTCGCTCGCGAGGTGAACGTAGCACTCCCCAAGCTCAAGTACACGCGCCTGCTTAGGTGGTCCCAATGCGCCATTACCTTCAACTCGGCAGACCAGCTCAAGTGCGCGGCCACCGTAGGCGCACTCTATATGCTGTGCTCCCCAGTCATCAGCAATGTGCAAGTCACCAAGACTCTCATCGACGGCGGCGCAGGGCTCAACGTCCTATCCGTCGACACGTTCGACAACCTTCAAGTGCCCTATGAGCAACTCCAGCCGACCAAGCCTTTCTCAGGAGTGACTGATGGTTCCACCACACCGATAGGGCAAGTCTGCTTGCCCGTCACCTTCGGCAAGCGTGACAACTACCGCACCGAGCTCATCAACTTCGACGTCGTGCACATCCACCTGCCGTACAACGCCATCCTTGGGTATCCAGCCCTAGCCAAGTTCATGGAAGTTATTCATCACGGCTACAATGTTCTCAAGATGCCAGGAAGCGGAGGAATCATCATGGTTCCGTGTGAAGAGAGGGAGGGATGCGGTGTGCTCTCTTGAGCACGCCTTTCAAGCCGCAGCAATCGACGACCCCGACAGCAGAAGTGAAGGCCCTCCGGAGACCATCCCCAAGAAGAAGTTGTCGCGTCGCGCAGGACCCCAAGGAGATGGCGCCGCGTCAGGAGCCTCGTCGGGATCAGTGCCCATTCCAGGGGCGCCTCCCTCCATCGCATAGGAAGGCGCGCCCAGCGCCCTCCTGAGGCAGGGCTTGGGGGCTCTCTCCTGGAGGGCCACAGACCTTGCCAACCTCACGAGGGAGGCACTTGGGCACCACATGGAGGCGTGCTTCGCGGCACGTTTCCCTCAGGAGAACACGGGGCAAGGAGTTCCCACCACCCAGGTGTTCATCACCAAGACCACCCAGGAACTGCAAGAAGCAAGAGCCATGCACGGCCACAGCCGCTCACAAGGCGCAGCTCCCCATCTAGGCGAGGATGCCGGGCTGCGTCTCTGCGTCGATGTCCCAGGGCTCAACAGGGCCGCATCTCGGGAACGCTTCTGTCCATCACGTGCGGGCCGCTGCGAGGGCCCACTACACAGCTACGTTCGCATGCCCTTTGGCTTGCCGAGTGTGGCGTCGGCCCATCAGCGCAACTTGCGGCAGGTCCTGGCGTCTCAGTAGGCCAGGATCCACGCTGTTCAGGAGGAGATGGAGATGGTCCTCAGGGAACCTCCTGAGCCCCCAGAGCCTCTCGAGGCTTAGGGTCCCGGTGGCTCATGAGGAGTCATTCCTTCAATGCGTGGCTTCAGCTACACCAACTCTACTTCATCTACAGAACCAGGTGACATCTCCCAAGTTCGTTTAAGCTGGGAGCGCCCCTCGGGCTGCATTATTCCCAGGCCGCACGGGTCCGTCCCAGTGGCATGTATCCCTTTTGCTTAAGTCTTTAGCTTACCTTGCTGGGGGTGCCCCTCGCGTTGCATCATCCCCAAGCCGCTCGGGCCAGACCCAGTGGCATGTATCTTCCTGCATTTATCCAAGTCGATCTTCTCTTTATGTTTAACCTGCAAATGGCTATTGCCTGCTCGATTGCCGCCCGCCGCAGGCCTGTTCACCCTATGCAATTTGCTTGCACGTGAAAAGGGGGGCTCCTGAGCATCGCGACTCAGGAGCTCTTACTAGCTCTCCAGCCCTCACCCCCTGGCCTTGATCATGGCATCACGACCTGGCATACTAGCGGCGGCTGAGCTCGCTCGAGGGCCGGGACCTAAGGACGTCGATTGCTTGCATCTAACCGCCTTGTAGGAACATACAGTCACCAAGACTCAAGACCAGGCGCAACCCGCCTTGAGGTAGGGCCTCGTGAGTCCTGCGCTGGCTCACGGGTGCCCAGATACACCTCGCAGCCCTGCCGTGCAAGCCACGTGTCAGGGCGGGGTTGTACACGCCCCAAGGGCTCCTCCCGGAGGCCCCCCCATCCCATGCCCAAGTGGAAGCACCATGCTCCGCACTGGGTGACGACACCACCGAGGTGCGGCTATGCCCGTGCACAAGCGGAAGCACTATCCTCCGCGCTGGTGATAAACAACTAAGGGCGACCCCACGGTCGTGCCAACCTCGGGGTGCCCAGAGCTCAGCGCCTAGCCTGACCACAACACCACCCCTCGGGAAAGCCGCGCATGGGGGCTGGGCACGGGGGCTACGCACGGGTCACGCCCAAGCGCACGCCACCCAACCAGGTCCCCCGGACTTGGGTATCGCGCACCCCTCCCGAGGCCTCGACGAGGATAGTATGGGAATTGTTTGCACGTCAAGGGGGACTCTTGAGCATCGCGACTCAGGAGCCTAACTGGTCACGTAGCCCCTCACTCCTTGGTCCATCCTGGTATATGGTCGGCCCAATGGCGATTGAGGTATGTGCGGGGCCGGGCTCTGCCGACGTAGAACAATAATCTATCCCCGCGAACTCTCCCTATATGCTGTTTGCGCGTCAAGGGGGACTCCTGAGCTTCACGACTCAGGAGCCTAACTGGTCACGTGGCTCCTCACTCCTTGGTCCGTCCTGGTCTCCGGTCGGCCCAATGGCGGTTGAGGTATGCGCGGGGCCGGGCTCTGCCGACACAGAACGCAAAGCAAATAGGAAGGAAATCGCAAAATCTCAAAGCAAATATTACAAGCATGTTGTACTCACAATACCAAGTAAAAGTCTAAACACCTCCACGGGGCCTGTTACATGTCGCATGAATGGAACGGGAAGAATGGCCACAGGTTACCTCCAAACGATGCCAACGCATGTGAAAGGCGCTCACTCGTGATTGGCTTTGTCTTCACCACCAGCCGCAAGATCGACGACGCCGGACAGAGGAGCGGAGACAAAGCCACGGAACCTCCTCAGCAAGGCACCCACCTGATCCCACACAGCCATGGTAGCTGCCTCGTATTGATCTTTAGCCACGGGCTCTAGCAGCTCATCGAGGTGAGCGTTGGGGTCGCGGAGGTGCAGATGACTGAAGACCCGAGTTAGTGCAGCTAAAGACAGGACACGAGCTTCCGCCTCTACCATGGGAGCGAAGCCGTCGACGACCTCCTCAAGCGCCTTCACCACGACAGGAAGCAGCTAGGCGGGGCCATCCTCGTCGGTGTCCAGAGGCTTCTTCAGGCCATGCTCGTAGAGCGTCTTCAGCGCCGTTCAAGATCTCTTCTCGAGATCGGCGAAGGCCGCGCGTTCTTCGGCCAGGACTCGTGCCTTGGCATCAAGATCGGCCTCCCTCACCCCCATCTTTTGCTCCAACTCTTTCAACCGGTTGCACTCGGCAGCCTGCTTCTTCCCCAGCTACGCCATCTCAGCATCACGATTCTTGACGGCTTCCTCCCGGGCCTTCATCTCCTCCTCCTTCGCCTGGCGGCAGCGCACCTCTTCAGCGTGCTTGTCGCGCAGGCTCTGCAACCCGCCCTCTAGCTCTTGGCAGCGGTCACGGGCAGCCTTGGTGTCTTTCAGCGCTGCCTCACGATCGGCTGCAGCGCTGGTGGCGCCTTGCTTCTCCTTCTCGGAAGCCGCAACAGCTTGGCCCAGCGCCGCGCAAACTGCTAGGTCAGAGTGAAGCCAGCCAGAGGCTAGTTCCAGACGCCTGGCCACCAGGCGCGGGTCCGTGCTCAGGAGATCATCCTGCAGCTGGGTCATCTCTGAAATGGCACGCTCCAAGACAGCAGCAGGAGCAGAAGGACCAAGAGGTGGAGATGCAGTAGTAGGAGGAAGCGACATCATCACCAGGGCTTGGGAGACTGCGGGTTCCGAAGCAGCTGGGACCTCGTCAGCCGCGCCAAGTACCGGCGCCTCCGGGGCCAGTGGGGCCATGGGGGCTGACTCCTTGCAGTAGCGCTCTTCTTGGCCTTGCGAGGACGATCGGGCCAGGGAGATGCGGGCGTTGTTGCCTCCTTTCTCCGCGGGAGGTACGGCCGATGCGTTTTCTTTCCTCTTCTTCGCCGAGGGTGCCGGCCTGATCAACCAAGGGCAAGCATCAGGAAGCGACAAGTACAAGCAAGGACAAAGCGAAGCTTAAGACAGTTACCGATCCACTGCGACATATTCCACTGACCGCTTGAGAAGCTTAAGGCGTGACAACTTCGGGATCTGAGGGGCAGGCGTTCTGACACCAGCGGCGCCGGGCGGAGCAGAGGTAGAACCGGACCCAGCCCCAGGAGGAATCGGGTCGGAGGCGGCACCTCGGGTCACCAGCGACGACCTACCCCTCGTTGGGACGGGAGGTTGCTCCCTCTCCCCTTGGTGGGCGACGGCATCTGCATCATCAGGAAGGGCGCGGAGAATCTCGGCCTTGCTCAGGGGGGGAGTTTCCCCCACCTCTTCCAGGGTCTTCTCCGAGTCCTCCTCCCCTTCTCCCTCTCCGTGGGACTCACCAGAAGACACCTCCACCGGGTTCTGCGCCATGGGGGCTTCCGGAAGCGCCGGTGGTACCAGCCCACGCGCATCAAAACTCGGCCTGGAGGCGACGAATTCCTCACCTGGGAAGGACGGCCAACAGGGGAAGGAAGGCACTAGCCGGGTACTCCTGGTTGTCCCCGACTATGAGGCGCAAGACGGCGTCCAATTCGTCACCAGGGAAGTCCCTCGTCCTCAGGTGGGACTTGGTTTACTTTTCGTCAAGCTCCCAGAGGGGGCGCACGCGCGCCTGGAGCGGGGCAACCCGCAACATCAAGAACTCCCTCAGGAGCATCGCCCCCGTCACCTTGGCCGTCCTCGCGTTGCCTGGCCTCAGGTCGGTCATCATCTGCCCCAACACCAGTGATGCCCCGCTCGTCAACAAGCTCCGCCTTGGGACACCCCCCGTTGGGAGGAGGCGCCGCTGCGGGCAATTCCAGACACGGGTCGGCGCACTAAGCATCCATCATGACCCATTTGGATCGGATGTTGTCGGCCCTCTTCCCGGTGCTCGAGATCGAGTTGGCCTTGCCGCAGGTGACAAAATTAGCGCATTCGGTGATATGCTCGCCAGTGACACGGAGGAAGAAGAAATGGCGCAAGAGCGCCACGGACGGCATGACGCCCAGGTATGCCTCGCAGTAGTAGGCAAAGATGGATAGGAGGAGGACAGAGTTGGGATGGAGATGCAACGCTTGCATCTCGTAGTGGTCGAGGACTTCATAAAAGAAATCAGAGATGGGAGGAACCAACCCGATGACGACGCTGCTCGAGAAGAAGGGGAAGAAGGTGCTTCCCTCAGGCTCCGGCTCATCGGAGGCAAGCCGGAGCTCCGTCTTCCCCCACTCGCTGCCTTCGCCCGCTATCAGCAGGCGCACAGAGGCAAGGCTCTTCTCCGTGAGAGTGGGCGCCTCGAGGGCTGGCTCATACCAAGCCGGTGTCGAGTAGGCCCTGACCTTGCGCGGCGCCATGGGCGGCAGAAGCAGAGCAAGGGTGGGGCAGATCTGGAGATAGCAGTGGCGAAGGGCGAGAAAGGGGATCTGGAGCGAGGCAAGGAAGCAGCAATGGAGGTGAGAACTACCCGCGCCAGCCTTTTGTCAGGTCAAGAAGTTGTCGAGGCAGCATGGGGAAGCGGAGACGCCCACGTCCAATCAACCGCCATGCGTCGACCGAGGCACAGGCTTTTGAGGCCCATGGCGCTCCGAACTTGACCCTTGGCTTCGCCGCGAAGCCAAGCCCGAGCGCACCTTGGGCCCGGTGGCTACTATTGGCGTTCTGGGAAGGGGGGTCCCCAGACTTGCCTGCCTGCGGCCCACGGCGTGGCTTAGCAGCAGGCCGTACGACCCATCTTCATCATCAAGGCATCCAAGACCCTCGCGAGGGGCCAAGCCTCGCGAGGCGGACGACACAAGACCTCCTCTTGAGTGTCCTAGCTAGGCAGGCTCACGAGGAGCGGAGATATCAAGGCAGGGCAAACCTCACGAGGCTCTTGTGACATGAGCCATGACGAATGGTGCCAGGCGGGTGCCAGGCGGGCGCCGGTGTGTGCAGCGTCCTCATTTCCTCTTTGGTGCTAAGGAGGCAAGGGCAGACGAAGAGTACCGAGGCATCAGGCAAAGGTTGCCATATTGGTGCAACGAGACCAAGACCAGGAGGACGACAAGGCGGAGGTCACCGTGGAGCCCAAGACGGCGTCACCACAGAGCTTTTCGCAGGCGAAGACCGCTTTTTGTCAGGATAGCTTGTACTAGCCGTCCCCCTTCAAATTCGCCCGCTGTTGTTGGCTCCCTTCCCGCTCGATATTTGGGAAGAGGACCAGCGCCTATATAAGTAGAGCTAGCCAGCACAATAGGGTCATCTGATCTTAGCGTGATCCAATCCGATCGAGAGCCTAGCCACAAGAACACCTCAACCTCAGGAGGCTGTTCATCCCTTGTACTGTTCATCATCAGCCCAAGAGGCAATCCACCACCACCACACTAGAGTAGGGTATTACACCACAACGGTGGCCCGAACCAGTATAAACCCTATATTTATTTTTGTGTTGTGAGTTCATAGAGTTCGTCCGCAAGATCCTAGTGAGCTAGAGCGTAGATCGGTAGGAGGGAAAGACTTCACGCGCACCCTAGTGTTCGAACCTTAAGGGTTTGCCGGAACCCCACATCCAACACCTTTTCCCAATTTTAAGTCTTGACAGATTTTAGCAACTTAGAACAAGTCAAGCAATCAACCTACACATGCAAGTCTAAGAGTATAGCAGCGGAATGTAAAACATTTGCATATGAAGGTAAAGGGGGAATTTGGAGGGAGCAAACGCAATGTAGACACGGAGATTTTTGGCGTGGTTCCGATAGGTGGTGCTATCATACATCCATGTTTATGGAGACTTCAACCCACGAAGGGTAACGGCTGCGCGAGTCCACGAAGGGCTCCATGAAGGGTCCACGAAGAAGAAACCTTGTCTATCCCACCATGGCCATCACCCACGAAGGACTTGCCTCACTAGGGTAGATCTTCATGAAGTAGGCGATCTCCTTGCCCGTACAAACTCCTTGGTTCAACGCCATAATCTTGTCGGAGGCTCCCAAGTGACACCTAACCAATCTAGGAGACACCACTCTCCAAAAGGTAATAGATGGTGTGTTGATGATGAACTCCTTGCTCTTGTGCTTCAAATGATAGTCTCGCCAACATTCAACTCTCACTCACGGATTTGGATTTGGTGGAAAGATGATTTGAGTGGAAAGCAACTTGGGGAAGACTAGAGATCAAGATTCTTGTGGTTGGAATGGAATATCTTGGTCTGAACACATGAGTAGGTGGTTCTCTCTTAGAAAATGTATGCTGGAAGTGTAGGCACGTTCTGATGGCTCTCTCCATGAATGAAGAGTGGGTGGAGGGGTATATATAGCCTCCACACAAAATCTAACCGTTACACACAATTTACCAAACTCGGTGGGACCGAATCATGAAACTCGGTCGGACCGATTTAGTTCAAAATGTGAACGTTAGAATTTTCGATGGGACCGACATGTCAACTCGGTGGGACCAATTTCATTAGGGTTAGGGCATAACGTAATCTCGGTGAGACCGATCACACAAACTCGATAGGATCGATTTCTGTATTAGGCAAACAAAGAGTTGGTCAGGCAAACTCGGTGGGACCTAATCGCTCATTTCGGTAAGACCGTAACATTACAAAAGGGAAACAGGGAGTTTGCATTGCAAACTCGGTGGGACCGGTCGCTCATCTTGGTTAGACTGAAACGTTACGAAGGGAAACAGAGAGTTTGCAATCCCATCTCAGTGAGACCGAGATCCATATCGGTGAGACCGAAGTGACTAGGGTTTCTGGTAGTGGCTATGTCAAATGAACTCGGTGGCGCCGGATAGATAGAATCGGTGGGGCCGAGTTTGACTTTTGGTTTGGGACATATGTGGATATGAGAAAGTGGTTGAGGGCTTTTGGAGCATATCACTAAGCATTTTGAGCAAGCAAGCCATTAAACAACACCTCATCCCCTTTTAATAGTATTGGCTTTTCCTATGGACTCAATGTGATCTTGGATCACTAAAATGAAGATGTAGAGTCTTGAGCTTGAGCCAATATGTATCCTTAGCATTTTGAGGGGTCCACATCCCTAATCCATGCCATGCCAATCATTGAACTTTCTGAAATGATCATCTTGAAAGAACATTAGTTCAATGAGCTATATGTTGTTAGGAATTACCAAAATCACCCAGGGATAGTTGCACTTTCAATATCACACAATTCTATGAAAATGTTTAGATGGGACGCGGCATCCTCATTAGGATTACCGGAAAATTGCTCTTTCATAACAAGATTCAACAAAGCAACATTAATATCAAAAGAGTCCGCACTAGCGGCGGGAGGAGCAATAGGAGTAGTAATAAAATCATTATTACTAGTATTGGAAAAATCACACAATTTGGTATTTTCTAGAGACATTGTGACGCAAACAAGATCACAAGCAAACAAAAGATCAAACAAGAAAAAGGCAAACGAAAAATATTTTTGTATTCTTGTAAAACTTTTTAGAAGTGGGGGAGATGAAAACGAGAGGAAATGGCAAATAAAGTAATTGCAAGGAGATGAGAGTTTATGTGTAGGTACTTGATAGATGTTGATCATGTCTCCCCGGCAACGACACCAGAAATTCTTCCCGGTTTCTTGTAATCTGCATTGGTATTTCCCTGAAGAGGAGCGGATGATGCAGCACAACAAAGTTAAGTATTGCCCTAAGTTATGAAACCAAGGTTGTCAATCTATTAGGAGAACCAAGCAACACTATGTAAACATCACATGCACACAAACAACAAATACTTCCAACCCAACGCGTAAGAGGGGTCATCAATCCCTCAACGGTATTGAGATAGATCAAATTGTATAGGTTTTGATAAATAGATCTAACAAAAATACAAAATAAAATAAATAAAGAAAAATTGCAGCAAGGTATTTTGTATTTAATATATGATAGGAAATAGACCCCGGGGCCATAGTTTTCACTAGAGGCTTCTCTCAAGAAAATAGCATACGGTGGGTAAACAAATTACTGTTGGGAAATTAATAGAAAAGCAAATAATTATGATGATATCCAAGGCAATGAGGATGTATACAGGCATCACTTCCAAGATTAGTAGAACGACTCTTGCCTGCATCTACTACTATTACTCCACACATCGACCGCTATCCAGCATGCATGTAGTGTATTAAGTTCATGGAAAAACGGAGTAATGTAATAAGAACGATGACATGATGTAGACAAGATAAACTCGCGTATGAATAAACCCCATCTTGTTACCCTAAATAGCAACGATGCACGCGTGTCATGTCTATTTCTGTCACTGAGATTGAGCACCGCATCGAACCCATCACAAAGCACCTCTTCCCATGGCAAGATAAATCAATCTATTTGGCCAAACGAAACTAGTGAATTGGAGAAGAAATACGAGGCTATAACACTCATGCATGAAAGAGTTCACCAAAGACTCAAATAATATTCATGGATTGAACTGATCATAAAGTCACAATTCATCGTATCCCAACAAACACACCGCAAAAAAGAGTTACATCAAACAGATCTCCAAGAACATCGAGGAGAACATTGTATTAAATATCAAAAAGAGGGAAGAAGCCATCTAGCTACTAACTACGGACCCATAGGTCTATGGTAAACTACTTACACATCATCGGAGGGGCAACAAGGATGATGAAGAACCCCTCCGTGATCGTTGCCCCCTCCAGCAGAATGCCGGAAAAGGCCTCTAGATTGGATCTGGTGGTTTTGGAACTTGCGGCGGCGGAATAAGTATTTCGTCGACTACACTAGGGTTTTTGGGATTTTAGAGTATTTATAGAGGCGGAGGTAGGTCAAGGGGGTGCCCGTGAGCCCCGCTACCCACCATGGCACGCCTGAGGCCCCTGGCGTGCCTTGGTTCCTAGTGGGCCCCACGAGCGACCCCTCATGCCCTCCACAAGCTTCCTGGGTGTCTTACTGCGAGAAAAAAATCTCCAAAAAGTTTCATGGCATTTGGACTTTGTTTGGTATTTATATTCTGCAAAGTAAAAACAAGCAAAAAACAACAACTGGCATTGGGCACTATGCCAATAGGTTAGTCCCTAAAAATGATATAAAGTTGCTAGTAAATGTATATAAAACATTAAAGATTGGTAATATAATAGCATGGAACAATAAAAAATTATAGATACTTTGTAGACATATCAGCCGGCCAGGCATTGGCTTAATAGCCTCCCTCCTCATTCTATTGGCAGCTGGGTGGCCCTAGAGGATGCTTTTCGAGCAAACTTCCAGGGCACGTACGTCCGACCTCCGGATGCTGATGACCTAAACCATGTCACCCAGCAAGCAGGCAAATCAGCCAGGAAATTCATGAACAGGTTCCTCACGAAGAAGAACCAGATTATAGATTGCTTTGAATATGACGCCATCGCCGCATTTAAGAACATATGAGATGAATGTGGCCCACCAGATCGGCCAGGATAAGCCGAGGACTATGGCGGCCCTCACTTTCCTGATGACTCACTTTTGTGCGGAGAGGACAGTTGGCTCGCCCGTAGTACTCACAATGGCGAGGCAGGGACCTCAGAAACACACAGCACCAATGGAAAGCCCAAGTGCAATAAAAATAAGCGTAGGTATAAAAATGGCGGAAGTGATACGGAAGATGTTGTGGTCAATGCAGGGATCACCGGACCTAAATCCGGATAGAAAAGGAATCCCTTTAAAGGGAAGAAAGATGGACCTAGCCAGCTCGATAGGATCTTGGATTGGCCGTGCCAACCCACACCAACAGGAATTGCTGGGTCTTTAAGCAAGCTGGCAAGGTCACGATAGAGGGTCAAAGGAAAACCTAAAATCGCATGAAGATGAGTATGAACCTCGGCGACCCAACAATGGAGGCCAAAAGAAGTTTCCTGATAAGGTAACCGAGGTCAATATGATCTATGTTACCCACATCCCTAAAAGTGAGAGGAAGCATGTACTCTGGGATGTCTACACGATGGAGCCAGTCGCCCCGAAGTTTAACCCCTAGTTGTCTTACCCGATCACATTTGACAAACATGATCATCCGACGAGCATCAGGCATGGCAGATCGGCAACGCTCTTCCTGGACCCAATTGTCGTTGGTTACCATCTGACACGCATCCTCATGGACGGCAAGATCAGCATCAACCTCATACTGTTAGGAAGATGGGCATCGACTCATCCCAGATCAAGCCGAGTACCACCACCTTTAAAGGTGTCATCACAGGTGGCAAAGCCCACTACACTAGGACGGTCACTCTAGAGGTAGACTTTGGCTCGCCCGAGAACTTCAGAAGCAAAGAACTAATCTTCGACATCGTACCCTTCCGACGTGGATACCACACGCTCTTAGGACGCACAACCTTCCACACTTCAATGCAATCCTGCATTATGCTTATATAGAGCTCAAAATGCCAGGCCCCAATGGTGTTATCACGGTTAATGGTAACACCGAGCGCTTAGTCCGGACGGAGGAGCAGACCGCGGCTTTCGTAGCTGAGGTACAGGCGTCTGAGGAGGCGGCCTGCAAGGATAAATGCACCGCTAGCTCTTCGAAGCGCATGCGGGCTGCGCAAACCAACCTCGGCCATGTACACTCGCACCCTAAATAGGGATACAGGCTCCTTGCGTGCCCTCTCTGGATGGGGCACTATGTCCCAGGGTGCATAACTTTGCACTCAAGATTCCTTAGGCCGCCGAGCAGCCAAAATTCATCTACACGCCGAAACGGCTCGATCAAGGACTGACGTGGCTTCGAGACTTTATCTCAGCAGGTCTCTATCAAAGAGCCGACAAGAACTACTTCATCAATGTGGCTTAAACCACACAAGCAGACTCCTACAAGACCTCCTTCAAGGGGCTCGGCCAATAAACACCTGAAGCGTATAAAGGGTCGAGATTGCACCGGTCTTACTCAAATCACTAATACGTCTCTGTCGTATCTACTTTTCCTAACGCTTTTGCTTCTTGTTTTGGACTCTAATTTGCATGATTTGAATGAATCTAACCCAGACTGACGTTGTTTTCAGCAGAACTACCATGGTGTTGTTTTTGTGCAGAAATAAAAGTTCTTTGATTTGGACGAAACTTTTCGGAGAATTATTTCAGAATAAATAAAAAATACTGGAACCAAGAACCACCGGAGGGGCTGCCCTGGTTGGCCATGATACACCAAGGCGCGCCACCCCTCCAAGTGCGCCTTGGTGGGTTGTCGGGCCCACATGCCCCTGACCCTAATTTCAACTCCATAAATACCTATTTTCAGAGAAAAGACTAGGAGATGAAGTTTCATCGCGTTTCACGATACGGAGCCGCCGCCGCCTCCTGTTCTTCATCGGGAGGCCATATCTGGAGCCGCTCTGAGGCTCCGGAGAGCGGAATCTTCGATCTTCGTCATCACCAAGCCTCCTTCATCACCAATTCCACGATGTTCTCCATCGGGAGTGAGTAATTCATTTGTAGGCTCGTTGGTCGGTGAGGAGATGGATGAGGTTCATCATGTAATCGAGTTACTTTTGTTAGGGCTTGATCCCTAGTATCCACTATGTTCTGAGATTGATGTTGCTATGACTTTGCTATGCTTAATGCTTGTCACTAGGGCCCGAGTGCCATGATTTAAGATCTGAACCGTTTATGTTTTCACCATTATATCTTTGTTCTAGATCATATCTTGTAAGTCATATTCACCTATTACGTGTTATGATCCGTAAACCCCGGTGTGACAGTAATTGGGATACTTTCTGGTGATGACCGTAGTTTGACACTGCAAGAAATATGTCAACTTATGACCACCACTATTGGTCACTGAATGGTCACAAATTTCCATTTATGACCTTTTTGTGACCAAAAACATAAGGTCAAAAGCTGGGCGTCGTAAACTGACTATAGCGACCTTTCTTCTGGAATGGTCGCAAACATTTATGACCAAAAAAAGGTCGTAGATTTAATGACCAACTATTTTGGTCACTAGCAATCCGACCACACCACGTCAGATCCACCGTGGCAAGCTGACATGGCAGACTTACGACCAAATGAAAAGGTCGTAAAATAGAATCAGCCCAGTCCATTTCAGCCGTCTTGATGGGCCAAGCCCAATAATTCAGCCCATTTAATTTTTTTCTCTCTTTATTTTGCTTATCTGCATGGGCCTGGCCCAATAATTTGGCCTTTTATTTTCTAGGAATGGAGCCTTTTTCTGATGATTTTTTATATTCCACTATTGTTTTGGGCCACAGCCTTTTTAGTCTAGTTCGAATTTGGGCCTTGGCCTTTTTATTTTCTGTTATGCAGCCTTTTATATTTTTTCTTACAGTCATTTCTTTTTTTAGGCCCAAGCCTTTTTGGTCTAATTCTTGTTTGGGCCTTGGCCTGTTTAGAGCCCAGGTTCTCATTTTGCATAACTATAAACAGAAAGGCCCAGGTGCACAAGTGATCCACAAGTGATCCACAAGCCCAGGTGCACAAGTGATCCACATAACTTCATAGAAAATAAACAAAATGATCCACAAGTGATCTAGGTTCACAAGATCACATAACTTCACAGAAAGGCCCAGGTTCACAAGTGATCACATAACTTCACAAGATCCATGTGCTCTAGTTTAAACAGCGAAATGCAACAAAATGCAACAGCTCTCAGCTCAGCTCCCAGGTTCACAGGTTCAAAATGCAACAACTACCTTAGCTCAAAGACAAAGAGGTTCATAGCACAGCCATCAAACTACCTTAGCTCCAAAGAGAGCCATCAAGTGGGCTAACTTCTCTTCCTGTTCTTGAGACTTCTTGTGCAGCAGCTCAAGTTCCTTGTCGCGTGCAGCTTCAGATTCTTCCGCCTTCATCTTGATTGCCGCCAATTCTTCTTGCACCAGTTCAGCTTGAAGCTCGGACCTCTCCAGCTTCTGCTCAAGGTCACGAACATGAGCAGCAACTTTGCCGGAGTTGTTCCTAGATGACTGGAGCTCAACATTCCTGAGGAATGTGCTTTCCTTAGCTTCGGTCTTGAGGACTTGTTCGACAATTTCAACAGCAGACTTTGGCTCTTCACCTTCTGGTACGGGCGCTTCCTTCATTTTTTCCATCTCAAGCTAGCATATGGAGGAAAATGATAGGCATTAGTGGGAGATCTATTTCACATTTTGCAAACCAAACCAAGCAAGAGAAACCAAACCAGCACACAAATGGATTATTTGAAGTAATCAAACCAGCACACAAAATCTATACAAGAAGATGATGACTAGTGACCTGGAGACATGCAATTGGAACAATATGATCACTTCATTAAGCCTAGAATGGTGGTTCTATATAAGATGGCTTCCCGAGTGAGCCGGTCATCAAACTAACATTCAGATCAAATTTCATCATATCATAAAAAATGCATCAAATAGCTACAGCAAGTTCTGATATCTTTGTTGAACTATCAAACAACATCAAAGCATGGAACATAGCATGTGTTCTTGACTGGCTCCGAGTCAAACAACATCAAATCATCAAAGCATCAAAGCTGGCTGTGAATCAAACAGGGCAAAGCATGGAGTGACTTACTATAGCAGTCTTGAGTGGCTCCGAAAACCCGTGCTTCTTGCTGTTGTGGGTGGCCTTAAACAAGTCAATCGCAGACAGCTCCTCACCCTTACGCTCTTCTTTCTGAAATGTTTTTCAACAAAAATCAAAATGTTATTCAGCAAGAATCAGAAATGCTATTCAATGAGGAACCAAAGGTAAGGTCTCTAGAGAAGAGTTTTCACAGTGGCAAAAATGTGTGTTGTGTAGTGCCTGGAACCAGTTCTTTGATTGTACATGACTTTTTGTCGATTCATCTTGTTCGACAAACAGGTTTCCTACAAAAAAGCATACTGTTAGCATGATCTAGCACTAGCATATCATGTGCAGAACATAAAGCATCAAACAAAGCAGAGACAAACCTTGTGTCTTGGGGTAGACCACATCTCCACCAGAGCTTGCCATTCACCATCCGTTAGATCAGGCACCGGAGACTTAATGCTGACTTTATTTGCGGCTACGGTATCAAAATACTTCTTCTTGATCTGATGGCGTCTGTTCTTTGAATATTTCTGCAGAATATCTTTGCACGAGGTCTTGATGGTCTCCGAGTCCGTGTTCATCTCAAAATTTGCCTACCAAGATAGCAAACAAGGTAGGAACAATATTAGTGATCATGCATAGGTGTAACAGAAAATAGATAGCACATTAACTATGAAACAAGTAGCTTACAACAACTTTCCCAATGTAGTTGTCCAATAGACTAGCATTTTTTTGTATAGCTTGAAGTGAGGAAGAACCGAAAGATGGCTTTTTGCAATGAGTCCACACTCAGAAGCAAGCTTTGCTGCCCGCAGAGGCTTCTCTGGACGAATCATCCCTTCGGCAATTTGGATAGGCACCTTGCTAACAAGCGACTTGGTGATCCTCTCTAGCCCTCTATCCTTTCTAAGTCTAGTCTTGGGAGTCATTGCATCTGAAAATGAAACTGAACTCATAAATTAGAATAGAAATCGACAAATGCAGGAATCAACAAAAGCATACATGATCATTCCATTTGGAAAATGCACTAGTAAAAGATAGCATTGCAAAGGTCAACTTGCCTGATTGAAGCACAAGCTGCTGTTCTTCTTCATTGATGACAGCGTTCCTGTCAATAGAAGGTGCAACAGGGCTGAGGTCTGTGTGGATAGTGCCTGCTTCATCAATGCATATGGTTCCTGCTTCATCTAGGCAGATAGTGCCATTTCCATCCATGCTGAGAGTGGTTCCTTCATCCATGGGCGGCAACTCATCACCCGTTTGCACCGAGGTATGAGAGTCCATGAGCAGCATACTTTCCTGATGGTCCGTCGCAGTCGCCATCCTTGCTTTCTGCCTTGTGACTCTATCAAGGGCAGGTTCATCAGGTTCCAGGATCCTCTTTTTTTGTCCTGGAGCTGGGGCCATCACCCTTCCTGGAGGCATTGTAGGAGATGTTTCTGAGCTCTTGTGCTTCTTGCTGACTGTCTTCTTCACACCAGGCCTCTTCGTCCTAGATTCCTTCAGTGCCTTGTATAAACAGCACGGAAAAAAGCATTAGATCACAAGAGAAATATGTGAGCACAAGGAATAACATAGAATAACAGAACTCCAACCCTCCAAGCAAGACAGAGTTTGCACCTTAACAATCTTGTTGACTACAACATCATCCACTTCCTGTCCATCAATAACTTCATCCTCCTTAGGATTGTACTCTGGGTCATCATTGATAACTCCACTACCCTCTTGAACCTCATCACTTCTACCTTCTTGTACACCATTTGTTTTCCTAATCATCGACGCTATTGCACCGATGCCAAGGGACTGGAACATCCGATTGTTCCTCATGATATTTCTAGCCCTAACCTTCTCGTACTCGGTGAGAGGCTCTTCTTTGCATGATACAGGAAACATAACTATTAGGTGAATGTTTGGAATGCATGGACAGGCAGCCAAACATATCTTATGAAATTTTATTATCATTTAATCCTAGTTATTCAGGTAAGGAAGACTAACAGCACACAGGCACAATTAAGCCAGCTTATTCAGATTGCAGCAATACATTTCACTTAGCATATTAAGACACAGATTTTATGAAACTGGCCACAAGGAGCAAGTTGCATACCAACGGTTGGCCTCATGCTTGACCTTGTCCTCCTTGCCATGGATGATCTTGAGGTGGTGCTTGCAAAATAGAATAAACAACAATCAGATACAACAGGGATAAAGTAAAATGATGCACTTGTATCAATAAAGGAAAGCATTTGGACCATCATGCACATACATGTAATACATGTCAAACAAACTTGATGGATAAACAATACAGTGATCTAGTGTTATTAATTAAGAAAACATGTAAGTGCACCAAACAAGCATGCATTGACACTAGGAGCAAGTAAGAAAAGTGCATAAGTGCTACTAATACAAGCAAGCAAGCAAAGTGGTACTGATAGAAACAAGCAAGCAAAGTGCTACTGATAGAAACAGGCAAGCAATGAAGGAAAATGAAGAGAAGGAAGCAAGTACTATTGATACAAACCCTAATTAATAAGCAAGCAAGTAGATTCTTCTCCAAGTGCTAGTGATACAAGCAAGTAATGCTGATGGAAACCCTAATTAAGCATGTATGCCAGCAAGCAACATGTATGCTAGCAAGCAAGCAACATGAACTAGTGAATTGGTGTCATGTACACATGCTTAGACAGTCTGACAGGAAGCTAGACGAGTATATCATGAGGACCTTCAAAACAACTAAATGTTGCCACTGGTAAAGCATGAAACAACTATACTTGCAGCAGTACAAAAGCAGATGAAAAAACTATACTCAACTATTGATTATGCTGTCTCTACACACCAAAAATGGCTACAGACTAGATGACACAAGTTAAGACATTTTGACAATCAGAATCAACCTTGTATATTACAGCAATCAAAATTATCTAGCACCATTCTAGTATATATTAAAACTAGTCATACTACCTTAACACAACAGGAATTCCAATACCACAATAAGTACTAAGCATTCCCGTGTTCACTGGAAAGAAGAACACAAGCTTCATGCTCATATCATGAAAGAAGAACACTGCTACAAACCCCAGTAGTGCTACTGATAGCAAAGTGCTACAAGCAATCAAGTACATGTTCATACTAACCCAAGTTGCAAGCAAGCAAAGTGCATAATACAAGCAAGCAAGCATGGAAAGTGCTACTGATAGAAACAAGCATAGTGCTACTGACAGTAAGAAGCAAACAAGGAAGGAAATTGAAGGGCAACAAACAAGAAAGTACTGTTGATACAAACAAGGAAGCAAGTAGCTTCTTTTTGAAGTGTTGTTGGAAACCTAATTCACCATCTATGCTAGCTGAGTAATTGAACCATACACAAGCAAGTACTGATACAAGCACCATCAACCAGACATCATCCACTTCCCCATCCATCCCCATATGCAACCTCGCCGTGAGGGAGGGAGATCCGACCGAAACCCCGACAGAATCACACCTTGCTTGTCTCCCCCTGCAGCCTCGTTGGCTCCGCCCAGCTCTTCTTCTCCGACCCAGCCCAACCCTCTTCTCCACTCCAAGGCTGCTGTTGATCCCCTAAAATCATCCACTTCCCCATCCATCCCCATCCCTAAAATCATGAACCCTAAACCATGAAGCGGACCAAACGAACCACCAGGAGGTCCTAACCCTAACCCCATGAACCCTAACCCTGACCCCATGAACCCTAACCCTAACCCCATGAACTAGAGGGAGATCATCCCCACGCAACAATAAACATGAACCCTAACCCCAAGAACCACCAGAGGACCTACCGAACTAGAGGACCTACCGAACCACCAGGAGATCCTAACCCATGAGGGGGATCTACTAGAGGGGATATGGATCCACCAGAGGGGAGGTGGATCCACAAGAGGAGGGGAGATGGATCAAGGGGAGAAGTACCTAGGGGGAGATGATGTTGACGATGCAGCGGTGGTCGTCGTCGATTGCGCCGTCGTCGATGTAGCTGTCGTCGTCGTTGATGTAGTCGATGTGGCCGCCGTCGTCGTCGATGTAGTCCGCGGCACGAAGGAGGGGAGGGAGTGGGAGCAGGGCGGCGCGGAGCAGGGAGGTGCGGGGCGGAGCAGAGGAGGGGCGGCTCTAGGGTGGGGAGGTGGGGAATGGAGGGAGTGGGAGCGGGGCGGCGCGGAGAAGCTAGGGTTCGTCGGGGAGAGGGGAGGGGAATGGGGAAATTTTGGGAGGGGAGGGGAGGGGATCCCGCGTGTTAGTGCGAGAGGGAGTGGTGGGTCCTGCCTGGTAGTGGGAGAGGGAGTGGAGGGAAATTTTGGGAGAGGGAAATTTTGGTGGAGGGAAAATTTTGGTGTGGGAGGGAAATCCTTTTGGGTTTGGGTTTAGAAAAAATAGGGTTTTTTTGTAAACTTTGTAGAAATCATGGTTAAAATCATACCGAGTAGCTCAAGAAAACGCCGGTATTGCAAGTTTAGTATTTTTGCTAGTTGGTAGGCCACATTTGATGATGTGACGCCGAGGTCTCCCATTTTTTTTGTTTTTTTTTGAATTTTTTATGGTGTTTTCAAAAACCGGCCGATTTGGTCGCGGCGACCGTCCGTGGCCAGGGTTTGAGTTGTGCAAATCTGTTGTTGATTCTATGATGGAATGCCTACCTGTGAAGCTAAAAAGCATTTTTAGTGAAAATAACGGGCAAGCTATGGAGGACCCATAGTTCAAATTCCAGTCGGTTCCAGCTGAATCGGCCGAAGGTGGTCCGAATTGCCGGGAGTAGCTACGAGGGTCGGAAATGCATGTTTTTTTGGCGACCGTCCATAAAATAGGGTCTACTTTGAGATAGACATGAAATGGCGCCGTTTGGGGTGCCCCTCCTTGTAGCCGCTTCACGAAAAACGCATGTCTTTTGCATTCAAAAAATGAAAAACGGTTTTTTTTGTTAAACAAGTTGGAACCTCGCTTTGGCAACATTGTTTGCCATCATAAGACGGAGGCATGCGCCCAATTTGGGCATATTATCAGAAACTATTCAACGGATGCGGCCATATCATTGCTATTTTGGCTTGAAAGCCATGAATCTTCATTCGTGGTAGGTCGTTTTTTAGAACACTTTTTCAAGAAAACAACGGTATTGCAAGTTTAGTATTTTTGCTAGTTGGTAGGCCACATTTGATGATGTGACGCGGAGGTCTCCCATTTTTTTGAATTTTTTACGGTGTTTTCAAAAACCGGCCGATTTCGTCGCGGCGACCGTCCGTGGCTAGGGTTTGAGCCGTGCAAATTTGTTGTCGATTCTGTGATGGAATGCCTACCTGTGAAGCTAAAAATCATTTTTAGTGAAAATAACGGGCAAGCTATGGAGGACCCGCAGTTCAAATTCCAGCTGAATCGACCGAAGGTGGTCCGAATTGCCGGGAGTAGCTAGGAGGGTCGGAAATGCATGCTTTTTGGCGACCGTCCGTAAAATAGGGTCTACTTTGAGATAGACATGAAATGGCGCCGTTTGGGGTGCCCCTCCTTGTAGCCGCTTCATGAAAAACGCATGTCTTTTGCATTCAAAAAATGAAAAATGGTTTTTTTGTTAAACAAGTTGGAACCTCACTTTGGCAACATTGTTTGCCATCACAAGACGGAGGCATGCGCCCAATTTGGGCATATTATTAGAAACTATTCAACGGATGCGGCCATATCATTGCTAGTTTGGCTTGAAAGACATGAATCTTCGTTCGTGGTAGGTCGTTTTTGAGAACACTTTTTCAAGAAAACGCCGTTATTGCAAGTTTAGTATTTTTGCTAGTTGGTAGGCCACATTTGATGATGTGACGCGGAGGTCTCCATTTTTTTTGATTTTTTTGAATTTTTTACGGTGTTTTCAAAAACCGGCCGATTTCGTCGCGGCGACCGTCCGTGGCTAGGGTTTGAGCCGTGCAAATCTGTTGTCGATTCTGTGATGGAATGCCTACCTGTGAAGCTAAAAAGCATTTTTAGTGAAAATAACGGGCAAGCTATGGAGGACCCGCAGTTCAAATTCCAGCCGGTTCCAGCTGAATCGGCCGAAGGTGGTCCGAATTGCCGGGAGTAGCTACGAGGGGCGGAAATGCATGCTTTTTGGCGACCGTCCGTAAAATAGGGTCTACTTTGAGATAGACATGAAATGACGCCGTTTGGGGTGCCCCTCCTTGTAGCCGCTTCATGAAAAACGCATGTCTTTTGCATTCAAAAAATGAAAAACGGTTTTTTTGTTAAACAAGTTGGAACCTCGCTTTGGCAACATTGTTTGCCATCACAAGACGGAGGCATGCACCCAATTTGGGCATATTATCATAAACTATTCAACGGATGCGGCCATATCATTGCTAGTTTGGCTTGAAAGCCATGAATCTTCGTTCATGGTAGGTCGTTTTTGAGAACACTTTTTCAAGAAAACGCCGGTATTGCAAGTTTAGTATTCTTGCTAGTTGGTAGGCCACATTTGATGATGTGACGCGGAGGTCTCCCATTTTTTTGGTTTTTTTTGAATTTTTTACGGTTTTTTCAAAAACCGGCCGATTTTGTCGCGGCGACCGTCCGTGGCTAGGGTTTGAGCCGTGCAAATCTGTTGTCGATTCTGTGATGGAATGCCTACATGTGAAGCTAAAAAGCATTTTTAGTGAAAATAACGGGCAAGCTATGGAGGACCCGCAGTTCAAATTCCAGCCGGTTCCAACTGAATCGGCTGAAGGTGGTCCGAATTGCCGGGAGTAGCTACGAGGGTCGGAAATGCATGCTTTTTGGCGACCGTCTGTAAAATAGGGTCTACTTTGAGATAGACATGAAATGGCGCCGTTTGGGGTGCCCCTCCTTGTTGCCGCTTCACGAAAAACGCATGTCTTTTGCATTCAAAAAATGAAAAACAGTTTTTGAATTTCAGTTTTGCTAAAGCACATCTAGATGTGCCATAAGTATTGCACATCTATGTCCTATGGCATTGATCTTACGTCGAGATTCGTGTGGATATTTTTCTTTTTTCTTTTCTCTTTATGCTTGATTCACTCACTTAAATGTGCAATATGCACAAGAAGGAAAACTACAGAGAGTTAAAAGGATCACCAAGGAGACCAAATTTACCTTCATGTCCATTCGCTACTCATCGTCGTCGATACAAAAACAAGGAACTCTATGCCCACTCCTGTTTTCCTCATCATCACTACAATATTGCAGCATAGTATGATCAATCCGGTTTTCCTCATCCTCGCTTTCATGTCCATCCTCTACCACCTTTCTTCTTTTCTTGATGCCTTCAACTGTTGCAGCACCAATGATCACACGTTCCCGGTCCCTTCGCACTCTGCTTGGCACCAGAACTTCCATAGAGTCATCATCAGCTTGCAACGGAACTTCCGTAGAGTCATCATCTTGGTATGTTAGTCCACCATCACTGGGGCCCTTTTCCACTTCAGTTTCAGTCACACTCCACAAGTGTCTGTGCTGAAAGTTTTGCACAACTCGCCATTTTCTGTGCAAAAGAGTGTCTGGCAGATAAAACACCATTGTTGCTTGTGTTGTTAGAATAAAGGGATCACTCTTATACCAGCACCTTGCAGTGTTGATGCTTTTGAAGTGGCCATCATATTTGACAAAAGAGTCTCTCCTCTTCTTGCTACCAAGCTCAAACCAGTCATAGCGAAATAAGACAACCGAGCGATGGATGCCTCCACTAGAGTTGTACTGCAACTCTACGATGCTTCTCAACTGACCATAGAAGTCAATGATCTCACCATCATGTGACCCCTCAGTGATGATTCCACTATTCTGTGTCTTCCTTTTTTCCTCGCGGTCAACGGTGTGGTACCGGACACCGTCAGCAATGCATGCTGAATACACTCTCACTCGCTTATCCGGTAAGCATGCCAAAGCAAATAGATCATCACTGACCTTCTTCTCCTCATGCAACTTTCCAATCTGCACAAATAAACCATTTAGCAAACAATGGTATTTAACAATGGGTGAATAACACAGAAAACATAAAACATGTGGCTAAAGATCTCACATGATTCTTAAACCACTTAGCAAACACCTTGGCAACCCTTTTATCAACATTGATATTGCTTTCTTCCTGATTTAACTCTTCATTGCATTTCCTACAATGCCAACAAAACATGTGAATTAAAACATTAGGCTGGTGCCAACCCAAGCAATATATATATATATATATATATATATATATAATGAGTGCACAAGATATAACGTACTCGATATATGGTAGAACCTCAGCGCAATTGCTGAGCACAAACAAAACCATCTTGTCATACTCATCACCAGCCTCCAAGTATTGTGAGGCTCCAAGAAAGTTCACACCATGGTTGAAAACAGAGACATCACCACTTTGCAAATCAGACCGCTCTCTATTTCTGCCCGGCCGGTTCTATCTTGTTTCCACATCACCAAAGTATCTAGAGCAAAAAGTCAAGCACTCGTCAACGACATATGCTTCAGCAATAGAACCTTCAGGTCTTGCTGTGTTTCGCACATAACGCTTACAAGTAAGCAGCCTTCTTTCGATTGGGTACATCCAACCGTATTGCATAGGGCCTCTAAGCATTGCCTCTTTGGGTAAGTGCACCGCCAAATGGACCATCACGGTGAAGAAAGCTGGAGGGAAAATCTTCTCGAGCTTGCAAAGAATAATTGGGATTTCTTTTTCAAGTCTTTCCAAGACAGTTAACTTGAGGGTTTTGCAGCACAGTTCTCTAAAGAAATTTCCCAGCTCAGCTACTGCTTCATATATATCCTTGTGCATGATTCCTCGGAGGCCCGCCGGTAAAATCCTTTGGAGGAGGATGTGACAATCATGGGTTTTCAGTACTGAAAGCTTGAATCCATCAGAAGTAACACACTTTGCTAGGTTAGCAGCATAACCATCTGGAAATTTCACCGCTCTTAGGAATTCACAGAATGCAAGCTTTTGTTCTTTATTCATTGTATACCATGCTCGTGGAATTTCAAATGAATCTTCATCTTCATTGTGCTATAGATGCAAATCTTCTCTTATGCCCATGTCCTCCAAATCAAGCCTAGAACTAACCGTGTCCTTTGTCTTCCCTTCAATGTTCAGAAACGTCCCTAGCAGATTCTCACATATGTTTTTCTCAATGTGCATTACATCGAGATTATGCCTTAATTTCAGATCAGCCCAGTATGGCAGGTCCCACAAACAAGACCTCCGGTCCCAACATTGACCTTCCTCACACTTTCTTTTCTTCGCCAGCTTTCCTGGTCTCACATCTTTCACCTTTTCAAGTTGCTGCTCCAGCTCTTCTTTAGTGAATTCAGCTGGCTTGTCACGGGTTTCATTCTCACCATTAAAATCTTTGCTTCTTCGCCAGCGATGGTTTCGGGGAAGAAAGAGGCGGTGCCCAATATAGCATATCTTGCTCCTTATTCTCTTTGAGCAAGGGTCTTTGTCACAATGGACACAAGCATGATAACCCGCTGTGATCCTCCCAGACAGAGTGTGCAGAGCCCGGAAATCATGGATGGACCATATGATCGCAGCACGTAGATTGAACTTTTCTTCCGGACTCAAGGCATCGTATGTAGGTACACCAGTCCAAAGCTGGAGCAGTTCTTCTACGAGGGGCTCCATAAAGACATCAAAATCCTTTCCTGGAGAATCTGGACCCGGGATAAGCAATGACATCATGAAGTTGGACTGATCCATGGATGCCCATGGTGGCAGGTTGTACGGCACCACAAAAACTGGCCACATGCTATAAGACGTGCTCATGTTCCCAAACGGATTAAACCCATCTGTGGCAATGCCAAGTTTTATGTTCCTTGGATCTGCAGCAAAATCAAAATGTATACGGTCAAACTCTTTCCATGCCTCTCCATCCGCTGGATGGCTCAGCTCATTGTCCACAGGTTGCCGCTTCAGCTTGTGCCACTGTACCTCACGCAATGATTTCTTCGAGATGAACATCTGCTGCAGCCTTGGTATCAAGGGAAAGTGCCTCAGTACCTTCTCCGGTATTGACTTCTTCCCATTAGCATCTTTCCACCTAGATGCATTGCATTTTGGACAGTTGTCATGCTTTGCTAAATCCTTCCGAAACAAGACATAGTTATTTGGGCACACATGTATTGACACATAACCTAACCCTAGCCTGCGGATTATGCTCAATGCTTCATCATAAGATCTGGGAACACAACTATTAGGGAATTGCAAGCTCAAAAGACGGAGTATTGCGTTGAATGCGGCATTGCTAATCCGGTAGAAAGACTTGATGTGGAGTAACTTCACGGTGAAGGTAAATCTTGAAAATTTACCCCCTTCATGAGCTGTGCGCTTCGCCTCCTCTAACACCTCAGCAAACAACGATTTCTGTCCATCAGCATGATCTTCAGCATCGTACAAATCCTTCAATAGGTCAGGAATCCTATCATCTTCATGCCCATCCTCTTCCTCCAAAACAGCATTATCTCGCAAAACCTTTTCCATGAAATCAATGCCAGCATCACCACCACCCATCATATGAGGGGCCTCTGTATCAGCTTCAAAATGTTGAGGTTGTCTGTCTAAAGGTTCTCCATGATATATCCGTCTATCATATGTGCTGGACATCCCATTAAGAAGCAGATGATCTTCCACTCTTCCTTGAGCCATTCTTGGACGGTTGAGGCATTCACAACATGGGCAAAGAATGTGAGCATCGTTGGCAAAATTTGCCCGAAAAAATGCCATGAAATCATCAACTCCTTTCATATGTTCTTTCGAAAACTTTCTAACTCCTTCTCTAATCCAGCTTCTGTCCATCTGCCAAAGACAACAAATTGTTGCAACTTAGCAAATCAATCTAAGTGCATCAACATGGAAGTAATGGAAGCTAAAATTCCAGAAAATTTTATATGCTAATTGCCTAACCACAAGGCCTAAAGAATTCTTAACAAACAAGCTGAACAATTCCTAACAGCACATCAAGAAAATTCATCTATGCATTATCTACCAAACAAGCAAGCTATCTCCTAACTACTAACAGTGCATCAACAAAATTCATCTATGCTGAAGAACATCTGACTGAAATCCATCTCCCACTCCTCGGGTGACGAGAGAGGAGAGGGGGGAAGAGGTGAGGGGTGCATACCGGGAGGTGTGCTTGCGGCGGCGGCGAGTCCCCCATGCTCGGCGAGCCCCCACCACCGTCGGTCACCAACGCCCCTGCTGCCCCCGCCTCCATGCCCTGCCTCGCCTCCGCCCCCTGCTGGCCCCGCCCCCGCCTCCGCTGCCGGCCCCGCCCCCGCCTCCGCCCCCTGCTGGTTGCTTCCGCCACGAGGCCGTGGGCGAGGTCACCTGCGGTGAGGCCGTGGGCGAGGTCACCTGGTTGCTTCCGCCGCCGCCCGCCGCCACCTGGTCGGAAGACCTAGAAAAATGCTAAGTGTTGCTCTGTTCGATGCCACCCGCCGCCACCTGGTCGGAAGGTCCCACTTGTCACTGGTACGTGAGAGCCGTGGTTTTATATACTATATGGAAAATTACCCACACATTAGCAACAATCTCTCTCTAGCCCAGCGGTAATGAACGAGCGAACCCAGTGCGAGGTCGTGGGTTCGAGTCCCCGCTAGCGCATATTTTTTAGGGAATTAAACGCTCGCTCAACCACCTGTCAAATGGGTCCCGCCTGTCAGTGTTGCAAATCGTTGCCCTGTTCGATGCCACCTGGTCGGAAGGTCCCACTTGTCAATGATACGAGAGAGCCATAGTTCTATATAATGTATAGATAAACTCCCAGATGTGAGCAACTGTCCCTCTCTAGCCCAGCGGTAGCATGCGAGCCAACCAAGCACGAGGTCGTGGGTTCGAGTCCCGCCTCGTGCATCTTTTTTGGGCGAATTAAGCGCTCGGCCCCATGTGTCAAATGGGTCCCGCCTGTCAGTGTGTCCCCCGTCTATCTGTTGAATATTAAAACTCAAGCAAAAATGACACCTAGACAGTGACACATAAGCGAGGTTGCTGAGGTGGGTGCCTAATCATCCTAATTCATTCAAACTCAAGTGTAGTGACCATTTTATATTGGTCGTTATCAGCTATGCATGAGGCAGTGGACAGTGCTACTAGCTTTACGACCATTTCCTCTAATGAAATTATGACCTTTCTGACCAAAATGGTCGTTATGGTTTAGGGTTTAGAGCCCCCCAGACAGCTTTTGACCAATTGGTCTAAAATGGTCATAAATTTATGACCAATTCTTCAAGGGTCACTGACAGAAGGTCATTAGTTGACATATTTCTTGTAGTGTGAGGAGTTCATGTACTTACTATGCATTAATGCTTTGTTCTAGTTCGCTATTAAAAGGAGGCCTTAATATCCCTTAGTTTCCTTATGGAGCCCGCTACCACGGGAGGGTAGGACAAAAGATGCCATGCAAGTTCTTTTCCATAAGCATGTATGACTATTTACGGAATACATGCCTAAGTGGAGCTAGTTCTGTGTCGCCCTAGGTTATGAATGTTATATGATGAATATCGTCCAATGAATGCATCGATCCAATGCCTAGGAGTTTTCCATATATTGCTCGTGCTAAGTTACTATTGATATTGCTACTGTTACAACTGCTACAATACTAATACCACTGTTACCGTTACTATTGCTACTATTACCACTGCTATCAAAACTATCATATTACTGTGCTACTGATCACTTTGCTGCAGATATTTAATTGCCGGGTGTGGTTGAATTGACCACTCAACTTCTAATACCTACAAATATTATTTGGCTCCCCTTGTGGCGAATCTATAAATTTGGGTTGAATACTCTACCCTCGAAAACTATTGCGATCCCCTATACTTGTGGGTTATCAAGACCTTCTTCTGGCGCCATTGCCGGGGAGCATAGCTATATTTGCTGAGTCACTTGGGATTATTATCTATTTATCACTATGAAGAATCTAAAAGATACAAAAACCAAGATCGTTCCCTCTAGAACGAGGGGAGGTAAGGAACTGCCATCACACTCTGCACTTGATTCACCTTCTATTTTGAGTAGATTTGCAACACCGCCACATGCTATTAATCCTGATATGTCGCAAGTTATTCATGATGCTACTTCTGCTATGAACGATGCTAGTACCTTGCATGATAATAATGTGCCACTAGGTGAATTTCTTGATGAACAACTTGCTAGAGCTAAAGATGTTGAGAATGCTGAAACTGATGAAATTACTGAAACTAATGAAAATCTTGAAACATCTATTAGAACTAGCTCTCCTAGACTTGAAATTCCTAAGATACCTGAAGGTTATGTTATGGATGAGGAGATAGCTATAGACTTTCTTGCTTGCAATGATAGAGATGATCTTAAGAAATTATTATGCAAACTGAAAGAAAAATCTTTGAATGCTAGAATGAAATGAGATCGTAAGTTTGCTACTTCACATATATTTGTTATAGATAAGGATTATGAATTCTCTGTCAACCCAGAGTAAATTACTTTGGTCGAATCTGATCCTTTCCACGGCCACGAAACTGAAACTGTTGTGCACATCTTACTAAATTAAATGATATAGCCACCCTTTTTGCTCATGATGATAAAATTCGCTACTACTATATTCTCAAATTATTTCCGTTCACATTAAAGGGTGATGCGAAGATATGGCACAAAACTCTTGCCCCTGGTTGTGTGCGTAGTCCCCCGGATATGATCTACTACTTCTCTGAAAAATATTTCCCTCCTCATAAGAAACAAGTTGCATTACAAGAAATATTTAACTTTGTGCAAATTAAAGAAGAGAGTCTCCCACAAGCTTGGGGGAGGCTTCTTAAACTGCATAATGCTTTGCCTGATCATCCTCTTAAGAAAAATGAAATACTTGATATCTTTTATAATGGACTAACCGATGCTTCTAGGGACTTCCTAGATAGTTGTGCTGGTTGTGTTTTTAGGGAACGAACCGTTGAACAAGCTGAAGAATTATTGAATAATATATTGAAGAATTATGATGATTGGACTCTTCCTGAACCACCGCCTAAACCCACTCCGAAGAAGAGGGGTATCTTATTTCTCAGACCTGAAGATATGCAAGAGGCAAAGAAATGTATTGCTACCTCTGGAGCACTGTGTTGGTTTTCCCTTGAAGAGGAAAGGGTGATGCAGCAAAGTAGCGTAAGTATTTCCCTCGGTTTTTGAGAACCGAGGTATCAATCCAGTAGGAGGCTACGCGCGAGTCCCTCGCACCTGCACAATACAAATAAATCCTTGCAACCAACGCGATAAGGGGTTGTCAATCCCTTCATGGTCACTTACGAGAGTGAGATCTGATAGATATGATAGGATAATATTTTTGGTATTTTTGTGATAAAGATGCAAAGTAAAAAAGCAAAGGCAATAACAAAGTGTTGGAAGATTAATATGATGAAGATAGACCCGGGGGCCATAGGTTTCACTAGTGGCTTCTCTCAAGAGCCTAAGTATTTTACGGTGGGTGAACGAATTACTGTTGAGAAATTGACAGAATTGAGCATAGTTATGAGAATATCTAGGTATGATCATGTATATAGGCATCACGTCCGAGACATGTAGACCGACTCCTGCCTACATCTACTACTATTACTCCACTCATCAACTGCTATCCAGCATGCATCTAGAGTATTAAGTTCATGAAAATAGAGTAATGCCTTAAGCAAGATGACATGATGTAGAGGGATAAATTCATGCAATATGATAAAACCCCATCTTGTTATCCTCGATGGCAGCAATACAATACAATGCATGCCTTGCTGCCCCTAATGTCACTGGGAAAGGACATCGCAAGATTGAACCCAAAGCTAAGCACTTCTCCCATTGCAAGAAAGATCAATCTAGTAGGCCAAACCAAACTGATAATTCGAAGAGACTTGCAAAGATAACCAATCATACACAAAAGAATTCAGGAAGATTCAAATATTGTTCATAGATAATCTTGATCATAAACCCACAATTCATCGGTCTCAACAAACACACCACAAAAATAAGATTACATCGAATAGATCTCCACGAGAGAGGGGGAGAACATTGTATTGAGATCCAAAAAGAGATAAGAATCCATCTAGCTACTAACTATGGACCCAAAGGTCTGAGGTAAACTACTCACACTTCATCGAAGAGGCTATGGTGTTGATGTAGAAGCCCTCCATGATGGATGCCCCCTCCGGCGGAGCTCCGGAACAGGCCCCAAGATGGGATCTCGTGGGTACAGAAGGTTGCGGCGGTGGACTTAGATTTTTGGCTCCATATCTGATCGTTTGGGGGTACGTAGGTATATATAGGAGGAAGAAGTACGTCGGTGGAGCAACATGGGGCCCACGAGGGTGGAGGGCGCGCCCCCTACCTCGTGGCCTCCTGGAAGCTTCTCTTATGTAGGGTCCAAGTCTCCTGGATCATGTTCGTTCCAAAAATCACGCTCCCGAAGGTTTCATTCCGTTTGGACTCCGTTTGATATTCTTTTTCTGTGGAACTCTGAAATTGGCAAAAACATCAATTTTGGGCTGGGCCTCCGGTTAATAGGTTAGTCCCAAAAATAATATAGAAGTGGATAATAAAGCCCAATATTGTTTAAAACAGTAGATAATATATCATGGAGCAATCAAAAATTATAGATACGTTGGAGACGTATCAAGCATCCCCAAGCTTTATTCCTGCTCGTCCTCGAGTAGGTAAATGATAAAAATAGAATTTTTGATGCGGAGTGCTACTTGGCATAATTTCAATGTAATTCTTCTTAATTGTGGTATGAATATTTAGATACGAAAGACTCAAGATAAAAGTTCATATTGACATAAAAAAAATACTTCAAGCATGCTAACTAAGCAATTATGTCTTCTCAAAATAGCATGGCCCAAGAAAGTTCATCCCTACAAAATCATATAGTTTAGTCATGCTCCATTTTCGTCACACAAGAATGCTCTCATCATGCACAACCCCGATGACAAGCCAAGTAATTGTTTCATACTTTAGTAATATCAAACTTTATAAACCTTCCCACAATACATGAGCGTGAGCCATGGATATAGCACTATGGGTGGAATAGAATATGATGATGGGGGTTATGTGGAGAAGACAAAAAAGGAGAAAGTCTCACATCAACAAGGCTAATCAATGAGCTATGGAGATGTCCATCGATTGATGTTAATGCAAGGAGTAGGGATTTCCACGCAACGGATGAACTAGAGCTATAAATGTATGAAAGCTCAACAAAAGAAACTAAGTGGGTGTGCATCCAACTTGCTTGCTCATGGAGACCTAGGGCACTTGAGGAGGCCCATTTTTGGAATATACAAGCCAAGTTCTATAATGAAAAATTCCCACTAGTATATGAAAGTGACAAAACAAGAGACTCTCTATCATGAAGATTATGGTGCTACTTTGAAGCACAAGTGTGGAAAAAAGGATAGTAGCATTTCCCCTTTTTTGGGCCTTCTTTTTTTGGCCTTTCTCTATTTTTTGGGACAATGCTCTATTAAATGATGATCATCACACTTCTATTTATTTACAACTCAATGATTACAACTTGATACTAGAACAAAGTATGACTCTATATGAATGCCTCCAGCGGTGTACCGAGATATGCAATGAATCAAGAGTGACATGAATGAAAGAATTATGAACGGTGGCTTTGCCACAAATACTATGTCAACTATATGATCATGCTAAGCAATATGACAATGATGAATGTGTCATGATAAACGGAATGGTGGAAAGTTGCATGGCAATATATCTCGGAATGGATATGGAAATGCCATAATAGGTAGGTATGGTGGTTGTTTTGAGGAAGATATAAGGAGGTGTATGTGTGAAAGAGCATATCATATCACGGGGTTTGGATGCACCGGCGAAGTTTGCACCAACTCACAATGTGATAAAGGGCAATGCACGGTACCAAAGAGGCTAGCAATGATGGAAGGGCGAGAGTGTGTATAATCCATGGACTCAACATTAGTCATAAAGAACTCACATACTTATTGCAAAAATCTACAAGGCATCAAAAACCAAGCACTATGCGCATGCTCCGAGGGGGATAGATTGGTAGGAAAAGACCATCGCTCGTCCCCGACTGCCACTCATAAGGAGGACAATCAAAGAACACCTCAGGTTTCAAATTTGTTACGTAACGTTTACCATATGTGCATGCTATGGGACTTGCAAACTTCAACACAAGCATTTCTCAAATTCACAACTACTCAACTAGCACGACTTTGATATTATCACCTCCATATCTCAAAACAAACATCAAGCATCAAACTTCTCTTAGTATTCAACACACTCATAAGAAAGTTTTTACAAATCTCGAATACCTAGCATATTAGGATTATTTAAGCAAATTACCATGCTATTTAAGAATCTCAAAATAATCTAAGTGAAGCATGAGAGATCAATAGTTTCTATAAAAAAAATCCACCACCGTGCTCTAAAAGTGTCGGGACCCTGATCCTAAGTCACACCGATCTAGCATGTAACACTTCATATCACTTTGCGGCCTCACGCACGGTATTCCCACGGGTGCCACCTTACCTGGCCCGGGACCGTTTGCGCCTTTTGGCTCACGTATATGATAGTGTCGCTAGCATCCATATGACAGAGAACCCGGGCCGACATGACTAGTCGTGAACCCAAAGTGGCACTAACTTACAGGGACAGGCATACATGAATCAACCTCGAGCATGTTGGTCAACAGCGTATGAATCCGGGTTGTAGCATTGGGCTAACAGGACTCCGGGAACCCGGGCTGTAGCAGGCTAGGCATGACTTCGGATGTCACCGCGTGACATTTCCCCAAAGGGACATACACAAGAACGAAGTGAATCACATGCCGGCCAGTCAAGTGTTCCGGAGCAGTAGTGCTGGGCTAGCAGGACTCCGGTGAACCGGGCTGTAGCGGACTACTATGGCTCATGGAAGCACAAGACTACATTTCCCCATAAGAGAGGCTACCAAGGATAAACAACTAGGTTGTCGGATCCCACGCATAGCAATACACGTTACACATACGCATAACATGCAAGTATGTGTTGTACAACATGGCAACACAACATAACTCAAACTCAAATAGATAAAGGCCCAGAAGAGCCACATAGCATTAAATACAAATAGGGGTCTCATGACCCATCATTCAGAGCATACAAGCAACGGAAGCATTACATGTCTGAGTACAGACAACTACAAAAGGAAAAGACTAAGAAGCCTGACTAAAAACGACCCTCCCAAGGGTACAAGATTGTAGCTGGCATACAAGCTACTCGTCGAAGTCACTAGTGTAACCAACTGCAAAACATAAATAAGAAAACGTGAATACAAAGGTACTCAGCAAGTCTTACATCAGAACTATATACATATGCAACATTATCAACAAGGGGGTGGTGGAGTTTTAACAGCAGCAAGCCAGCTTTGACTCAGCGGCTAACCTATACTACGAGTATCAGAAACTTCTTTGAGGAGAGAAGACGCACACGAGTCCACATATTCACCATATCAATACTCCACTATGGATCCGTTCCCGTCTCCCTACGAGAAGGCCATCCATAGCACTCCCGCTTATCTTGCAGATTTTAGAGTATCCACTTCAAGTTGTCTATGTACTACATAAGTCCTCCAAGTTTCCATATCCGAGGAAAACAGCTATTCGAATAGATAATGTTAACCCTGCAGGGGTGTACTTCTTCACACACGCTCTCGCCACTTATCGCCCTATACACGTCATGTACCTCGGCAACCTTCAAGCGGAAACCGGGCGAGGGTGTCGTCCACGACCTGACTAACCACACAAGTCTCTCGTCCAGGTTTATCGCCTATTCGAGTTCCATCCGCAAGGAGTTCCGGCCGAAGTCTCCAGTACGGCCCCAAATGATGTGTGCAGGGTTCCCAAACCCACCATCCGGGTGCCACTTGGTACAACATGCCACGGTGCCTAGTCCGTCCCAAGCCCGTCCCGTCGGACACCACCTGGTAGACAAGTAGCACTACCTATAAATGCCAGAAACTAGTTGCAACTCCTCGACAGAGATCAAGTGGATTAATAAGCCGAGAGGGGCCGGATAACCGGAACCCAATGTGTGGTAGTAACTGGACTTGGATAACATACACAGAACTCAGTGCTTAGGGATGGCTCCAATGAGACAACCCACCATGTACTCCTACATGGCCTCTCATCGCTACCTTTACCAAAACATGTTCACACACTTAGCCTTTATCGGTAGGACATGTTCACCACTCCGATTCATTCCCGATGAATCAGACCTGACACAACTCTAAGCATAGCTGTCATAAAGAAAACAAGCATGGATGAGTAGGCACATCAAGGCTCAAGCAACTCCTACTCATGCTAGTGGGTTTCAACTATTTACTGTGGCAATGACAGGTCATGCAAAGGAATGGGTTCAACTACCGCAGCAGAAAAGTAGCTGCTGAATCGTTGTTGTCCTAATGCAGTAAAAGGAGCAGGAGCGAGAGAGTGGGATTTATCGAAATGCTCAAAGGGGGGTTGCTTGCCTAATAGAACGACGAAGGGGCACTGTTCCTCTAACAGGTACTCGGGAACACCTTTCGGAGTGGAACCTGAAGGAAATATGCCCTAGAGGCAATAATAAAGTTATTATTTATTTCCTTATATCATGATAAATGTTTATTATTCATGCTAGAATTGTATTAACCGGAAACATAATACATGTGTGAATACATAGACCAACAGAGTGTCACTAGTATGCCTCTACTTGACTAGCTCGTTAATCAAAGATGGTTATGTTTCCTAACCATGAACAAAGAGTTGTTATTTGATTAACGAGGTCACATCATTAGTTGAATGATCTGATTGACATGACCCATTCCATTAGCTTAGCACACGATCGTTTAGTATGTTGCTATTGCTTTCTTCATGACTTATACATGTTCCTATAACTATGAGATTATGCAACTCCCGTTTACCGGAGGAACACTTTGGGTACTACCAAACGTCACAACGTAACTGGGTGATTATAAAGGAGTACTACAGGTGTCTCCAATGGTAGATGTTGGGTTGGCGTATTTCGAGATTAGGGTTTGTCACTCCAATTGTCGGAGAGGTATCTCTGGGCCCTCTCGGTAATGCACATCACATAAGCCTTGCAAGCACTGCAACTAATATGTTAGTTGTGAGATGATGTATTATGGAACGAGTAAAGAGACTTGCCGGTAACGAGATTGAACTAGGTATTGGATACCGACGATCGAATCTCGGGCAAGTAACATACCGATGACAAAGGGAACAACGTATGTTGTTATGCGGTCTGACCGATAAAGATCTTCGTAGAATATGTAGGAGCCAATATGGGCATCCAGGTCCCGCTATTGGTTATTGACCGGAGACGTGTCTCGGTCATGTCTACATTGTTCTCGAACCGTAGGGTCCGCACGCTTAACGTTACGATGACAGTTATTATGAGTTTATGCATTTTGATGTACCGAAGGTTGTTCGGAGTCCTTGATGAGATCACGGACATGACGAGGAGTCTCGAAATGGTCGAGACGTAAAGATTGATATATTGGAAGCCTATGTTTGGACATCGGAAGTGTTCCGGGTGAAATCGGGATTTTACCGGATTACCGGGAGGGTTACCGGAACCCCCCGGGAGCCAAATGGGCCAACATGGGCCTTAGTGGAAAGGTGAGAGGGCAGCCCACATAGGGCTGCGCCTCCCCCCCTCTCCCTAGTCCTATTAGGACTAGGAGAGGGGCCGGCCACCTCTCTCTCTCTCTCCTTTAAAGGATTCCTAGTTGGACTAGGATTGGAAGGGGGAGTCCTACTCCCGGTAGGAGTAGGACTCCTCCTGCGCCTACACCTCTTTGGCCGGCCAGCCCCCCTCCCTCCAACCTTTATATACGGAGGCAGGGGGCACCCCAAGACACACAACTTGATCCTTGAGATCGTTCCTTAGCCGTGTGCGGTGCCCCCTGCCACCAAATTCCACCTCGATCGTACCGTTGTAGTGCTTAGGCGAAGCCCTGCGTCGGTAGTACATCAAGATCGTCATCACGCCGTCGTGCTGACGGAACTCTTCCTCGAAGCTTTGCTGGATCGGAGCCCGGGGATCGTCATCGAGCTGAACGTGTGCTAAGAACTCGGAGGTGCCGGAGTAACGGTGCTTGGATCGGTCGGATCGGGAAGAAGATGTACGACTACTTCCTCTACGTTGTGTGATCGCTTCCGCAGTCGGTCTGCGTTGGTACGTAGACAACACTCTCCCCTCTCGTTGCTGTGCATCACCATGATCTTGCGTGTGCGTAGGAAATTTTTTGAAATTACTGCGTTCCCCAACAGTGGCATCCGAGCCTAGGTTTTATGGTTTGATGTTATATGCACGAGTAGAACACAAGTGAGTTGTGGGCGATACAAGTCATACTGCATACCAGCATGTCATACTTTGGTTCGGCGGTATTGTTGGTTGAGACGATCCGGACCAACCTTACGCGTACTCTTACGCGAGACCGGTTCCCTCGACGTGCTTTGCACATAGATGGCTTGCGGAAGACTGTCTCTCCAACTTTAGTTGAACCAAGTGTGACTACGCCCGGTCCTTGAGAAGGTTAAAACGGAGTCTATTTGACGAACTATCGTTGTGGTTTTGATGCGTAGGTGAGATGAGTTCTTACTTAAAGCCCGTAGCAGCCACGTAAAACTTGCAACAACAAACTAGAGGACGTCTAACTTGTTTTTGCAGGGTATGTTGTGATGTGATATGGTCAAGGCATGATGCTGATTTTATTGTATGAGATGATCATGTTTTGTAACTAAGTTATCGGCAACTGGCAGGAGCCATATGGTTGTCGCTTTATTGTATGCAATGCAATCGCGATGTAATGCTTTACTAGATTACTAAACGGTAGTAATAGTCGTGGAAGCATAAGATTGGCGAGACGACAACGTTGCTACGATGGAGATCAAGGTGGCGCGCCGGTGACGATGGTGATCATGACGGTGCTTCGGAGATGGAGATCACAAGCACAAGATGATGATGGCCATATCATATCACTTATATTGATTGCATGTGATGTTTATCCTTTTATGCATCTTATCTTGCTTTGATTGACGGTAGCATTATAAGATGATCTCTCACTAAATTATCAAGAAGTGTTCTCCCTGAGTATGCACCGTTGCCAAAGTTCGTCGTGCCCAGACACCACGTGATGATCGGGTGTGATAAGCTCTACGTCCATCTACAACGGGTGCAAGCCAGTTTTGCACACGCGGAATACTCATGTTATACTTGACGAGCCTAGCATATGCAGATATGGCCTCGGAACACAGAGACCGAAAGGTCGAGCATGAATCATATAGTAGATATGATCAACATGACGATGTTCACCATTGAAAACTACTCCATCTCACGTGATGATCGATTATGGTTTAGTTGATTTGGATCACGTGATCACTTAGAGGATTAGAGGGATGTCTATCTAAGTGGGAGTTCTTAAGTAATATGATTAAATTGAACTTAAATTTATCATGAACTTAGTCCTGGTAGTATTTTGCAAATCATGTTGTAGATCAATAGCTCGCGTTGTTGCTTCCCTGTGTTTATTTTGATATGTTCCTAGAGAAAATTGTGTTGAAAGATATTAGTAGCAATGATGCGGATTGGATCCGTGATCTGAGGTTTATCCTCATTGCTGCACAGAAGAATTATGTCCTTGATGCACCGCTAGGTGACAGACCTATTGCAGGAGCATATGCAGACGTTATGAACGTTTGGCTAGCTCAATATGATGACTACTTGATAGTTTAGTGCACCATGCTTAACGGCTTAGAATCGGGACTTCAAAGACGTTTTGAACGTCATGGACCATATGAGATGTTCCAGGAGTTGAAGTTAATATTTCAAGCAAATACCCGAGTTGAGAGACATGAAGTCTCCAGCAAGTTCTATAGCTAAAAGATGGAGGAGAATCGCTCAACTAGTGAGCATGTGCTCAGATTGTTTGGGTACTACAATCGCTTGAATCAAGTGGGAGTTAATCTTCCAGATAAGATAGTGATTGACAGAATTCTCTAGCCACCATCACCAAGTTAGTAGAACTTCGTGATGAACTATAATATGCAAGGGATAACAGAAACAACTCCCAAGCTCTTCGTGATGCTGAAATCAACGAAGGTAGAAATCAAGAAAAACATCAAGTGTTGATGGTTGACAAGACCACTAGTTTCAAGAAAAGGGCAAAGGGAAGAAGGGGAACTTCAAGAAGAACGGCAAGCAAGTTGCTGCTCAAGTGAAGAAGCCCAAGTCTGATCCTAAGCCTGAGACTAAGTGCTTCTACTGCAAAGGGACTGGTCACTGGAAGCGGAACTACCCCAAGTGATTGGCGGATAAGAAGGATGGCAAAGTGAACATAAGTATATTTGATATACATATTATTGATGTGTACTTTACTAGTGTTTATAGCAAACCCTCAGTATTTGATACTAGTTCAGTTGCTAAGATTAGTAACTCGAAACGGGAGTTGCAGAATAAACAGAGACTAGTTAAGGGTGAAGTGATGATGTGTGCTGGAAGTGGTTCCAAGATTGATATGATCATCATCGCACACTCCCTATAATTTCGGGATTAGTGTTGAACCTAAATAAGTGTTATTTGGTGTTTGCGTTGAACATGAATATGATTTGATCATGTTTATTGTAATACGGTTATTCATTTAAGTAAGAGAATAAATTGTTGTTCTGTTTACATGAATAAAACCTAATATGGTTAAACACCCAATGAAAACAGTTCATTGGATCTCGATCTTAATAATACACATATTCATATTATTGAAACCAAAAGATGCAAAGTTAATAATGATAGTGCAACTTATTTGTGGCACTACCGTTTAGGTCATATTGGTGTAAAGCGCATGAAGAAACTCCATGCTGATGGGCTTTCGGAATCACTTGATTATGAACCACTTGATGCTTGTAAACCATGCCTTTTGGGCAAGATGACTAAAACGCCGTTCTCCGGAACAATGGAGCAAGCAAAAAGATTTGTTGGAAATCATACATACTGATGTATGTGGTCCGATGAATATTGAGGCTCGCGACAGGTATCATTATTTTCTGATCTTCACAGATGATTTGAGCAGATATGAGTATATCTACTTGATGAAACATAAGTCTGAAACATTTGAAAAGTTCAAAGAAATTTAGAGTGAAGTGAAAAATCATCGTAACAAGAAATAAAGTTTCTATGATCTGATCATAGAGAAGAGTATTTGAGTTACGAGTTTGGTCTTCAGTTAAAAACAATGTGGAATAGTTTCACTACTCACGCCACCTGGAACACCACAGCATAATGGTGTGTCCGAACGTCATAACCGTACTTTATTGGATATAGTGCAATATATGATGTTTCTTACCGATTTACCACTATCGTTTTTGGGGTCATGCATTAGAGACAGCTGCATTCACGTTAAATAGGGCACCATATAAATCCGTTGAGACGACACCGTGTGAACTATGGTTTGGCAAGAAACCTAAGCTGTCGTTTCTTAAAGTTTGGGGTTGTGATGCTTATATGAAAAGGTTTCATCCTAATAAGCTTAAACTCAAATCGGAGAAGTGCGTCTTCATAGGATATCCAAAGGAAACTATTGGATACACCTTCTATCACAGATCCGAAGGCAAGACTTTTGTTGCTAAAATTCGGAAATTTTCTGGAGAAGGAGTTTCTCTCGAAAGAAGTGAGTGGGAGGAAAGTAGAACTTGACGAGGTAACTGTACCTGCTCCCTTGTTGGAAAGAAGCACATCACAGAAAACTGTTTCTGTGACACCTACACCAGTTAGTGAGGAAGCTAATGATGATGATCATGAAACTTCAGAACAAGATACTACTGAACCTCGTAGATCAACCAGAGTAAGATCCGCGCCAGAGTGGTACGGTAATCCTTTTCTGGAAGTCATGCTACTAGATCATGATGAACCTACGAACTATGAAGAAGCGATGGTGAGCCCAGATTTCGCAAAGTGGCTTGAAGCCATGAAATCTAAGATATGATCCATGTATGAGAACAAAGTATGGACTTTGGTTGACTTGCCTGATGATCGGCAAGCAATAGAAAATAAATGGATCTTCAAGAGGAAGACGGATGCTGATAGTGGTGTTACTATCTACAAAGCTAGAATTGTCGCAAAAGGTTTTCGACAAGTTCAAGGTGTTGACTACGATGAGATTTTCTCACTCGTATCTATGCTTAAAGTCTGTCCGAATCATGTTAGCAATTGCCGCATTTTATGAAATCTGGCAAATGGATAAACAAAACTGCATTCCTTAATGGATTTATTAAAGAAGAGTTGTATATGATGCAACAGAAGGTTTTGTCAATCCGAAAGATGCTAACAAAAAATGTGCAAGCACCAGCGATCCATCTGTGGACTGGTGCAAGCATCTCGGAGTTGGAATATACGCTTTGATAAGTTGATCAAAGCATATAGTTTTATACAGACTTGCGGTGAAGCCTGTATTTACAAGAAAGTGAGTGGGAGCACTACAGCATTTCTGATAAGTATATGTGAATGACATATTGTTGATCGGAAATAATGTAGAATTATTCTGTAAAGCATAAAGGAGTGTTTGAAAGGAGTTTTTCAAAGAAAGACTTCGATGAAGCTGCTTACATATTGAGCTTCAAGATCTATAGAGATAGATCAAAGACGCTTGATAAGTTCTTTCAATGAGTACATGCCTTGACAAAGATTTTGAAGTAGTTCAAAATGGAGCAGTCAAAGAAAGAGTTCTTGCCTGTACTATAAGGTGTGAAGTTGAGTAAGACTCAAAGCCCGACCACGGCAGAAGATAGAAAGAGAATGAAAGTCATTCCCTATGCCTTGGCCATAGGTTCTATAAAGTATGTCATGCTATGTACCAGATCTATTGTATACCCTGCACTGATTTAGCAAGGGAGTACAGTAGTGATCTAGGAGTAGATCACTGGACAGCGGTCAGAATTATCCTTTGTGAAATAAGGATATGTTTCTCGATTATGGACGTGACAAAAAGGTTCGTCGTAAAGGGTTACGTCGATGCAAGTTTTTGACACTGATCTAGATAATTCTAAGTCTCAATCTGGATACATATTGAAAGTGGGAGCAATTAGCTAGAATAGCTCCGTGTAGAGCATTGTAGACATAGAACTTGCAAAATACTTACGGATCTGAATGTGACAGACCCGTCGACTAAAATTATCCCACAAGCAAAACATGATCACACCTTAGTACTCTTTGGGTGTTAATCACATAGAGATGTGAACTAGATTATTGACTCTAGTAAACCCTTTGAGTGTTGGTCACATGACGATGTGAACCATGGGTGTTAATCACATGGTGATGTGAACTATTGCTGTTAAATCACATGGCGATGTGAACTAGATTATTGACTCTAGTGCAAGTGGGAGACTGAAGGAAATATGCCCTAGAGGCAATAATAAAGTTATTATTTATTTCCTTATATCATGATAAATGTTTATTATTCATGCTAGAATTGTATTAACCGGAAACATAATACATGTGTGAATACATAGACCAACAGAGTGTCACTAGTATGCCTCTACTTGACTAGCTCGTTAATCAAAGATGGTTATGTTTCCTAACCATGAACAAAGAGTTGTTATTTGATTAACGAGGTCACATCATTAGTTGAATGATCTGATTGACATGACCCATTCCATTAGCTTAGCACACGATCGTTTAGTATGTTGCTATTGCTTTCTTCATGACTTATACATGTTCCTATAACTATGAGATTATGCAACTCCCGTTTACCGGAGGAACACTTTGGGTACTACCAAACGTCACAACGTAACTGGGTGATTATAAAGGAGTACTACAGGTGTCTCCAATGGTAGATGTTGGGTTGGCGTATTTCGAGATTAGGGTTTGTCACTCCAATTGTCGGAGAGGTATCTCTGGGCCCTCTCGGTAATGCACATCACATAAGCCTTGCAAGCACTGCAACTAATATGTTAGTTGTGAGATGATGTATTATGGAACGAGTAAAGAGACTTGCCGGTAACGAGATTGAACTAGGTATTGGATACCGACGATCGAATCTCGGGCAAGTAACATACCGATGACAAAGGGAACAACGTATGTTGTTATGCGGTCTGACCGATAAAGATCTTCGTAGAATATGTAGGAGCCAATATGGGCATCCAGGTCCCGCTATTGGTTATTGACCGGAGACGTGTCTCGGTCATGTCTACATTGTTCTCGAACCGTAGGGTCCGCACGCTTAACGTTACGATGACAGTTATTATGAGTTTATGCATTTTGATGTACCGAAGGTTGTTCGGAGTCCTTGATGAGATCACGGACATGACGAGGAGTCTCGAAATGGTCGAGACGTAAAGATTGATATATTGGAAGCCTATGTTTGGACATCGGAAGTGTTCCGGGTGAAATCGGGATTTTACCGGATTACCGGGAGGGTTACCGGAACCCCCCGGGAGCCAAATGGGCCAACATGGGCCTTAGTGGAAAGGTGAGAGGGCAGCCCACATAGGGCTGCGCCTCCCCCCCTCTCCCTAGTCCTATTAGGACTAGGAGAGGGGCCGGCCACCTCTCTCTCTCTCTCCTTTAAAGGATTCCTAGTTGGACTAGGATTGGAAGGGGGAGTCCTACTCCCGGTAGGAGTAGGACTCCTCCTGCGCCTACACCTCTTTGGCCGGCCAGCCCCCCTCCCTCCAACCTTTATATACGGAGGCAGGGGGCACCCCAAGACACACAACTTGATCCTTGAGATCGTTCCTTAGCCGTGTGCGGTGCCCCCTGCCACCAAATTCCACCTCGATCGTACCGTTGTAGTGCTTAGGCGAAGCCCTGCGTCGGTAGTACATCAAGATCGTCATCACGCCGTCGTGCTGACGGAACTCTTCCTCGAAGCTTTGCTGGATCGGAGCCCGGGGATCGTCATCGAGCTGAACGTGTGCTAAGAACTCGGAGGTGCCGGAGTAACGGTGCTTGGATCGGTCGGATCGGGAAGAAGATGTACGACTACTTCCTCTATGTTGTGTGATCGCTTCCACAGTCGGTCTGCGTTGGTACGTAGACAACACTCTCCCCTCTCGTTGCTGTGCATCACCATGATCTTGCGTGTGCGTAGGAAATTTTTTGAAATTACTGCGTTCCCCAACAGAACCTATCAAGAAGAAACGGTGCCGGCAATCAATACACAAACAAATGCAACAAAATGATGCATGAACATGACATGCGCAAATGCTAGTGTTTGGGCTAATGCAAGATGCTACCAAGTTGGTTGAAGCCCATTTGAATCAAAGATTCAAATGCAATTCAAAATGAAGCATTTAAAATGCCCATATTATGTTTTCACTTATACAGCATGTATAAGTTGGTTTTTCATGCATGTAACTGGCATAAATGGATTCCTTACATTTTTCTGATAATTTTTCATATATAATTTATTTCATTCTGAGCTACGGTTGAATTATTATGATTTTTTGAAGTTTAAGCAATATTCTGGAATTTCCTGAGTTAAAATAATTCCAGAAATCAATTATTGCGTCAGCTTGAGGTCATCATTGCGTCAGCAGGTCAACGGCTCGGTCCAGGTCAAACCTGGACAGTGGGGCCCGCGTGTCAGTGTCACAGGGCTAAACCTATTTTAGTTAAACCTAAACTAGGTAATTAGCTGGGGCTGGCCCCACATGTCAATGACCCAGGGGAGGTCAAACCCTTGGTCAACATGCCCAGCACGCCGGCGGCTCATCGCTGGCGACAGCACGCATGGAGGAGGCTCGGGTTTCGCCCTCAGGCGACCAAAAGGACGGCGAAGGGGCTCTGCGTGGAGCTGGGCGTGTGTTGCATCCAGGGAGCACACGAGAGGGGCCGGGGTGGCCAGAGTCGACGGCACCGACGAGCGGAGCGGCGCTGGAGTTCGGATGTCGATGGAAACGGGGCTACGGAGCACCAGGGGAGGAGCTGGTGAGTGCATCATGCTCCTAGGGGTGCGCTGAGCGCGCTGATGAGCTCGGACGCGGGTGGCAGCAGCTGTGGCTGCGGCGGCGCCATGGACAGCGGCATCGAGCTTCGGCCAAGGTGGAAAACATGGCTAGAGGACGAACGCGTCGACGGGGAGAGAGGCGAGGGGCGTAGGAGCTCACAGCGGTTCTGCAGGGTTGGTCAGTGGGCTCGGGGAGGGCCTGGTGGTGACGAATCGACAGTGGTGAACGGCGGAGCCCGAGGTGGAAGACAATGGCGATGGCGGCGTTCCAGGGCGTCCGACGCCGTGCGTCACGTCGAGGAGGCATAGCCCACAGCAGCGGAGCACGTGGACACGACAGAGGGATGAGGGGGAGGCAGTGGCCTCGGCAGCGGCGAGCGATGGCATCGACTGCGCTCGGGTGCGTGCGAGAGAGAGAACTAAGGAGGGGGAGGAGCTCGAGGGAGTGAGCGGGAGGGACCAGGGAGTGTGTGGCGACGTCCTGGGCGTCGAGGCAGCGGCGGAAAGCAGGAGGTGGCGGGGCGTGCGCCGGCGTGCGTCGGCCACGCGCCTCTGATCCTCCTGGCGGGAGGTTGACGGTGACTGGCAGGGCCAGCTGGGCCGCACAGTGCCAGGCCTCAGGTAAGGCCCAGGTAAGAGTTTTCCCTTTTTTGTTTTCTTTTCTATTTCTGACATTTGTTTTTGACTTAAAACTAAATACCAGCACAAATATAAAAATGTTGAGATTCCTTGTGACCACTAGTTATAATATACCAGAGGCCCTCACCAAATTCCAACATTTTTGGAGCCTCTAAAATATTTATATTATTTTAAACTGCTCCAATTCAAATACATATGGGTTCATTCAAAAATCCAAAATGTTTAGCAAAAATTTGCATCATCTCTTGTTGTTGCTTGCAACATTTTCCAAAGACCATGAATATTTTTGAAGAGCATTTTGGGTTTATTGAAATTCCATTTTTAAATTGAACCTATTTGAATTTGCTTTGGTGTTAGGGTTTGAAACATCCCCATTTCAATTTCATTTGAAACTTAACATGATGCACAAAGCAAACCTATAACATACCAGAACTAGGGATGTGACAACTCGCCCCCACTCGGAAGAATCTCGTCCCGAGATTCAGGAGTTGGCGGAAAGAAAGCGGGGTACTCAAGTCGAAGACGATCTTCTCGCTCCCAAGTAGCTTCTCTCTCGGCATGATGAGACCACTGAACCTTGAGAAACTTGATGTCATGACGTCGAGTGACACGCTCTGCTTGATCCAGAATGCGAATGGGGTACTCTCGATAAGTGAGGTTATCTTGGAGATCAAGCGTTTCGTGGTCCACTCCGCGGATGGGATCCGAGAAGCAACGCCTGAGTTGAGAGACGTGGAAGACATCATGAACTCGAGAAAGATGTGGGGGTAGTTCCAATTGGTAGGCAACCTCTCCTCGTTTAGCAAGAATGCGAAAAGGACCAATGTAATGAGGAGCCAACTTGCCCTACATACCGAAACGATGGGTACCCTTCAAAGGAGTAACCCGAAGGTAAGCCTTGTCGCCAAATTCATAAGCCACTTCTTTATGACGACAGTCATACTGGCTCTTTTGACGAGATTGGGCTGTTTTCAAATTCTCACGAATGTTGTGAACTTGCTCTTTTGCCTCCTGGATCATATACGGTCCAAAGAATTGTCTTTCACCGGTTTCTGACCAGTTCAAAGGTGTTCGACATCTTCGTCCATACAGAATCTTGAAGGGTGCTTTCTTAAGACTGGATTGGTAGCTATCGTTATAAGCAAACTCGGCAAAGGGAAGACATTTCTCTCAATCCATACCGAATGAGATAACACAAGCTCTAAGCATGTCTTTGAGAATTTGGTTGACCCTTTCCACCTGACCACTTGACTGAGGGTGGAAAGCGGTACTGAAAGAAAGATGGGTTCCCATGGCATTCTGGAAACTTTCCCAGAAATGGGAGGTGAAAAGACTGCCACAGTCTGAATTGATCTCTAGTGGAACACCATGGAGTGACACTATTTGGGAGATATATAAGTCAGCGAGCTGACTAGCAGTGATACTCTCTCGAACAGGTAGGAAGTGAGCCACTTTGGAAAGACGATCAATGACTACGAAGATAGCATTATTTCCTTTCTTGGTCCTGGGAAAGCCGGTAATGAAGTCCATACCAACTTTGTCCCATTTCCACTCGGGAATAGCTAAAGGTTGAAGGGTGCCAGCAGGTCCTTGATGCTCTGCCTTAACGCGACGGCAAACGTCACAGTTGGCAATATACTGAGCGATTTCTCTCTTCATCCTAGTCCACCAGAACCTCTGGCGTATGTCCGTATACATCTTGGTACTACCAGGATGAATCGTGAGAGGAGATTCATGGGCCTCCTTAAGGATCAGTTGCTGCATCTGTTGACATTTGGGAACCACTAAACGGTTCCCAAAGTAAACAACACCTCGTTCATCCATAGAGAAACAGCCGGCAACTCCCTTGGAAATATTTTTCTTGATCCGGGAAATTCCCGTATCATGCTTCTGAGCCTCTATGATCTGATCTGTAAGGGTAGGTTTCGCCACCAAGGTAGAAAGGGAACCATGAGGAGCTATGTGAAGGTTAAGCTTAGAAAATTCATCATGGAGGGGTGGTTGACATTGTTGCAACGTGAGGTTGTTGCAATAGGATTTACGACTTAGGGCATCAGCCATGACATTGGCTTTGCCTAGGGTGTAGGTGATTCCTAAGTCGTAATCTGAGATCAACTCCAACCAACGTCTTTGTCTGAGATTCAGATCCGGTTGGGTGAAGATATACTTGAGACTCTGATGGTCAATGTAGATTTCGCAACGGTTACCAAGAAGGTAATGTCGCCAAGTCTTAAGTGCATAGACTATAGTTGCAAGCTCTAGATCATGTGTAGGATAATTTTCCTCATGTGGATGCAACTGTCGAGATGCATAGGCAATCACATGACGATCCTGCATAAGAATGCAACCTAGTCCTTGACGCGAAGCGTCGCAATAGATAACAAAGTCTTTAGTGAAATCCGGTGGCACGAGTATGGGCCGCAGAAGTCAGGCGTCTTTTCAGTTCCTGAAAACTGTGCTCACACTGTGGGGTCCACTCAAACCTTTTATCTTTCTTGAGAAGCTCCGTGAGGGATTTGGCCACTTTGGAGGAGTTTTCAATGAAGCGGCGACAATAACTGGCTAGACCAAGGAAACTCCTAACTTGTTTGACCGTTTCGGGTGGAGGCCAATAGAGAACGGCTTTAACTCTCTCGGGATTGACAGCAATGCCCTTACCAGAGATCACGTGGCCCAGATAGGTCACTTCTGGCAACCAAAATTCACACTTGGAGAACTTGGCATAAAGGCGATGCTCTCTAAGTTTTTCTAACACAAGTCTAAGATGTTCGGCATGCTCTTCCTCATTCTTAGAGTAAATAAGAATATCATCGAGGTAAACCACGACGAACTTATCCAAGTACTGCATGAAGATCGAGTTCATCAAGTCGGAGAAAGTAGCTGGAGCATTGGTTAGGACGAAAGACATCACGGTGTACTCGTATTGACCATAACGAGTGACAAAGGCCGTTTTGGGGATGTCCCCATTTCTGATCTTGATTTGGTGGTAGCCTACTTCAAATCCATCTTGGAAAAGACTGAGGATCCAGCGAGCTGATCATACAGGTCGTTGATCCTCGGGAGCGGATACTTGTTCTTTATCGTGACCACATTAACGGGACGATAATCTACAACCATCCGATCCGTACCATCCTTCTTCTTGACGAAGAGGACATGACAAGCCCAAGGAGAAGAACTGGGACGGATGAAACCCTTTTGCAAGGACTCATCAAGCTGTTTCTTAAGCTCGGCTAACTCCAAAGGTGCCATCTTGTATGGTCTCCTAGAGATTGGACCAGTTCCTAGGATAAGTTCTATGACAAACTCTACATCTCTGTCAAGTGGGACACCTGGCAGTTCTTCTGGAAAGACATCCGGGAAGTCATGGACTACCGGAATATCTTCAAGGTCTGGAAGAGGGCTGGCATTAAGACAATAGAGTTGACGCCTTGCAACTCTAGTGGAGACAGTGACTATTTTGCCAGATGGATGTGTAAGTTGAACAGATCTGGTGTAACAATCGATCTTGGCATGATGAGATGTCATCCAGTCCATGCCCAAGATGATGTTAATATCTGAAGACTTGAGAGATATCAAAGAAGCAAGGAATACCAGTCTGTCAACAAGGATTTCATTACCATGGCTTACCTTGGAGGTTTGCCATTTGGAACTAGGAGTCTAGATTATTAGTGGAGTTGGCATATCAAAAAATGACATGTCGTGCAACCAAGCATAACCTTCGTATATGAAGGAGTGAGACGCTCCAGTCTCGAATAGAACTGAAGCTGGGTGAAAATTGACAAGAAGCGTTCCCAGTACGGTGTCGGGATCATCTTGAGCTTCTGTAGCTGAGACCTGGTGCACACATGCTCATTCAGTGGTGGCTGGCTTTGTACTGATCATCTTGCCTGATGGCTTTTCACGACCAACAGACCTCTCAGACTGGGGTGGAGTATAACTGGACTGAGGGCAGTCACGTGCGTAGTGTCCTAGTTCTCCGCAGGTGAAGCAAGTTCCTGAGGTAGGACGTGGTCCTACATTGGCAAGTGGTCCACTAATAGGGCTGGGTGGAGCATGTTGCTGAGCTGAGTGAGGCGCCACATCGGATGGCCTCGGTGCATATCCAGGTGGAAGAGCTGAGTTCGGAATCCAAATCCGTCACTTCTGAGAGCCAGAGCAGGATGAAGAACCCAAGTCACGGTTGTGCTTACGAGACTCCTCATAAGTGAGTTGAGCTATCTCTGCATTAATGCCCTTGTTCACAAGAGCCTGGAAAGTATCACAATGATGTAGGTGGGGATCACGACGCAACTTAGGGTTGAGACCCTTCTTCTGTAGCATAGCGGGCGAGGTTTCCAAACTCCCTACTATAAGCATCAACAGGCAGCTTACCCTGGGTAAAACTACAGAACTCTTCCCTCTTGCGGTCAATGAGAGCCTAAGGAATGTGGTGCTCACGAAAAGCCTCGGTGAAATCCTTCCAGGTAGGAGTCTGGCCAGTTGGAAGCATAGCCTCATAGCTTTGCCACCAAATACTAGCAGGACCTTCCAGGTGATAGGTAGCATAGGTGAACTTGTCACCTTCAGCCACGCTCGCAGAATGCAACTGGTGAGTGATGCTCCGGAGCCAGTCATCTGCATCGAGTGGCTCAATGGAATGATGGAAGGTGGGGGGTTTCAGACCAATGAAGTCGGTGATAGAAACCAACTTCTTACGCTGATGTGCGGTGTTTTGCTCAATCTGTGCCAGCAAGCGGTTAGTCTCACGCTTGTTCCTCTCGGATGCTAACAAGAACTCTACCATCAAAGGCTGGTCAGGAGGGTCCTCATCCCTACCATCTCCGTGGTTCTTGCTATGAGCAACTGAACCTCGGTTAGCAGACGACATCCTGGCACAGAAACCAAGGAAACAAGGATGGAATTAGCATCGACAAGAGGATGCGGAATGTAATGCAAAAGCATTGGAAACTCTTGAAATCCTAGGACAATTTCGGCAGCATAACGGCTGTAAATGCTCAAAAGGATTTTGAGACATTCATCAAAGGAATAGCATAATCAATCAGCATCATAATATCAAGGTTTTGGGTCAAACTGATGACACACGGAAGTAATAGAACTGTACGGAGACAAACCCAACAATCCTAAGACTTCACGGTTTAGTAACACGTCATCCTAAGAGATAGAGGAGAAGCCTAGGCCTTATCCCTCGTAGAAAAGAAGAGGCTAACTCAGAAAGAATGACATGAGGTAAAGGAGTAAAAAGAGCCTTACGTTCCCTTCCACAATCAATTCCCTTATATAACTAAAGCATTTCTAGACTCAACTTCATATCACTTTGCGGCCTCACGCACTGTATTCCCACGGGTGCCACCTTACGCAAGAACGAAGTGAATCACATGCCGGCCAGTCAAGTGTTCCGGAGCAGTAGTGCTGGGCTAGCAGGACTCCGGTGAACCGGGCTGTAGCGGACTACTATGGCTCATGGAAGCACAAGACTACATTTCCCCATAAGAGAGGCTACCAAGGATAAACAACTAGGTTGTCGGATCACACACATAGCAATACACGTTACACGTACGCATAACATGCAAGTATGTGTTGTACAACATGGCATCACAACATAACTCAAACTCATATAGATAAAGGCCCAGAAGAGCCACATAGCATTAAATACAAACAGGGGTCTCATGACCCATCATTCAGAGCATACAAGCAACGGAAGCATTACATGTCTGAGTACAGACAACTACAAAAGGAAAAGACTAAGAAGCCTGACTAAACACGACCCTCCCAAGGGTACAAGATCGTAGCTGGCATACAAGCTACTCGTCGAAGTCACTAGTGTAACCAACTGCAAAACATAAATAAGCAAACGTGAGTACAAAGGTACTCACCAAGTCTTACATCAGAACTATCTACATATGCAACATTATCAACAAGGGGGTGGTGGAGTTTTAACAGCAGCAAGCCAGCTTTGACTCAGCGGCTAACCTATACTACGAGTATCAGAAACTTCTTTGAGGAGAGAAGACGCACACGAGTCCACATATTCACCATATCAATACTCCACTATGGATCCGTTCCCATATCCCTACGAGAAGGCCATCCATAGCACACACGCTTATCTTGCGGATTTTAGAGTATCCACTTCAAGTTGTCTATGTACTACATAAGTCCTCCAAGTTTCCATTTCCGAGGAAAATGGCTATTCGAATAGATAATGTTAACCCTGCAGGGGTGTACTTGTTCACACACGCTCTCGCCACTTATCGCCATATACACGTCATGTACCTCGGCAACCTTCAAGTGGAAACCGGGCGAGGGTGTCGGCCATGACCTGACTAACCACACAAGTCTCTCGTCCAGCTTTATCGCCTATTCGAGTTCCATCCGCAAGGAGTTCCGGCCGAAGTCTCTAGTACGGCCCCAAACGATGTGTGCAGGGTTCCCAAGCCCACCATCCGGGTGCCACTTGGTACACCGTGCCACGGTGCCTAGTGTGTCCCAAGCCCATCCCGTCGGACACCACCTGGTAGACAAGTAGCACTACCTACAAACGCCAGAAACTAGCTGCAACTCCTGGACAGAGATCAAGTGGATTAATAAGCCAAGAGGGTTCGGATAACCGGAACCCAATGTGTGGTAGTAACTGGACTTGGATAACGTACACAGAACACAGTGCTTAGGGACAGTTCCAATGAGACAACCCACCATGTACTCCTACATGGCCTCTCATCGCTACCTTTACCAAAACGTGTTCACACACTTAGCCTTATCGGTAGGACATGTTCACCACTCCGATTCATTCCCGATGAATCAGACCTGACACAACTCTAAGCATAGTTGGCATAAAGAAAACAAGCATGGATGAGTAGGCACATCAAGGCTGAAGCAACTCCTACCATGTACTCCTAAGCACAGAACACAGTGCTTAGGGACAGTTCCAATGAGACAACCCACCATGTACTCCTACATGGCCTCTCATCGCTACCTTTACCAAAACGTGTTCACACACTTAGCCTTATCGGTAGGACATGTTCACCACTCCGATTCATTCCCGATGAATCAGACCTGACACAACTCTAAGCATAGTTGGCATAAAGAAAACAAGCATGGATGAGTAGGCACATCAAGGCTGAAGCAACTCCTACTCATGCTAGTGGGTTTCAACTATTTACTGTGGCAATGACAGGTCATGCAGAGGAATGGGTTCAACTACCGCACCAGAAAAGTAGCAGTTGAATCGTTGTTGTCCTAATGCAGTAAAAGGAGCAGGAGTGAGAGAGTGGGATTTATCAAAATGCTCAAAGGGGGGGTTGCTTGCCTGATAGAACGACAAAGGGGCACTGCTCCTTTGACAGGTACTCGGGAACACCTTCCGGAGTGGAACCTATTGAGAAGAAACGGTGCCGGCAATCAATACACAAACAAATGCAACAAAATGATGCATGAACATGACATGTGCAAATGCTAGTGTTTTGGCTAATGCAAGATGCTACCAAGTTGGTTGAAGCCCATTTGAATCAAAGATTCAAATGCAATTCAAAATGAAGCATTTAAAATGCCCATATTATGTTTTCACTTATACAGCATGTATAAGTTGGTTTCTCATGCATGTAACTGGCATAAATGGATTCCTTGCATTTTTTGATAATTTTTCATATATAATTTATTTCATTCTGAACTACGGTTGAATTATTATGATTTTTTGAAGTTTAAGAAATATTCTGGAATTTCTTGAGTTAAAATAATTCTAGAAATCAATTATAGCGTCAGCTTGAGGTCAGCATTGCGTCAGCAGGTCAACGGCTCGGTCCAGGTCAAACCTGGATGGTGGGGCCCATATGTCAGTGTCACAGGGCTAAACCTATTTAAGTTAAACGTAAACTAGGTAATTAGTTGGGGCTGGCCCCGCATGTCAATGACCCAGGGGAGGTCAAACACTTGGTCAACAGGCCCAACACGCCGGCGACATCACGCACGGCGGAGGCTCGGGTTTCGCCCTCAGGCGACCAAAAGGACGGCGGAGGGGCTCTGCGTGGAGCTGGGCGTGCACCGCATCCAGGAAAGCACACGAGAGGGGCCGGGGTGGCCGGAGTCGACGGCACCGACGAGGGGAGCGGCGCCGGAGTTCGGACGTCGATGGAAACAGGGCTATGGAGCACCAGTGGAGGAGCTGGTGAGTGCATCATGCTCCTAGGGGTGCACTGAGCGCGCTGATGAGCTCGGACGCGGGTGGCAGCAGCTGTGGCCACGGCGGCGCCATGGACGGCGGCATCGAGCTTCGGCCGAGGTGGAAAACATGTCTAGAGGACGAACGCATCAACGGGGAGAGGGGCGAGGGGCGTAGGAGCTCACAGCGATTCCGCAGGGTTGGTCAGTGAGCGAGGGGAGGGCCTGGTGGCGACGAATCGACGGTGGTGGACGACGGAGCCCGAGGTGGAAGACGATGGCGATGGTCGCGTTCCAGGGCGTCCGGTGCTATGCGTCTCGTCGAGGAGGCGTAGCCCACAGCGGCGGAGTGCGTGGACACGATGGAGGGACGAGGGGGAGGCAGTGGCTGCGACAACGGCAAGCGGTGGCGTCGGCTGCGCTCGGGTGCGTGCGAGAGAGAGAACTGAGGAGGGGGAGGAGCTCGAGGGAGTGAGCGAGAGGGACCAGGGAGTGTGTGTGTCGACGTCCTGGGCATCGAGGTAGCGGCAGAAAGCAGGAGGTGGCGGGGCGTGCGCTGGCATGCGTCGGCCACGCGCCTCTCATCCTCCTGGCGGGAGGTTGACGGTGACTGGCAGGGCCAGCTGGCTGGGCCGGCCAGTTGGGCCGCACAGTGCCAGGCCTTAGGTAAGGCCCAGGTAAGAGTTTTCCCTTTTTGTTTTCTTTTCTATTTCTGACATTTGTTTTTGACTTAAAAATAAGTACCAGCACAAATATAAAAATGTTGAGATTCCTTGTGACCACTAGTTATAATATACCAAAGGCCCTCACCAAATTCCAACATTTTTGGAGCCTCTAAAATATTTATATTATTTTAAACAGCTCCAATTCAAATACATATGGGTTCATTCAAAAATCCAAAATGTTTAGCAAAAATTTGCATCACCTCTGGTTGTTGCTTGCAACATTTTCCAAAGACCATGAACATTTTTGAAGAGCATTTTGGGTTTATTGAAATTCCATTTTTAAATTGAACCTATTTGAATTTGCTTTGGTGCTAGGGTTTGAAACATCCCCATTTCAATTTCATTTGAAACTTAACATGATGCACAAAGCAAACCTATAACATACTAGAACTAGGGATGTGACAAAAAGATGTAAGTGAAGCACTAGAGCAAAACTATATAACTCAAAAGATATAAGTGAAGCACATAGAGTATTCTAACAAATTCTAAAACATATATGGCTTTCTCAAAAGGTGTGTACAGCAAGGATGATTGTGGTAAACTAAAAAGCAAAGACTCAAATCATACAAGACGCTCCAAGCAAAACACATATCATGTGGTGAATAAAAATATAGCTCCAAGTAAAGTTACCGATGGAAGTAGACAAAAGAGGGGATGCCTTCTGGGGCATCCCCAAGCTTTGGCTTTTTGGTGTCCTTAGATTATCTTGGGGGTGCCATGGTCATACCCAAGCTTAGGCTCTTCCCACTCCTTGTTCCATAATCCATCAAAATCTTTCACCCAAAACTTGAAAACTTCACAACACAAAACTCAACAGAAATCTCGTGAGCTCCGTTAGCGAAAGAAAACAAAAGACCACTTCAAGGTACTGTAATGAACTCATTCTTTATTTATAATGGTGTTAAACCTACTGTATTCCATCTTCTCTATGGTTTATAAATTATTTTACTAGCCATAGATTCATCAAAATAAGCAAACAACACACGAAAAACAGAATCTGTCAAAAACAGAACAGTCTGTAGTAATGTGTAACTAACGCATACTTCTGGAACTCCAAACAATCATCCAAAATAGGAGGACCTAGGCAATTTGTTTATTTATCAGCAGCAATTTGAATCAGTATTTTATCACGTTCTAATGATTTTTAAAAATTATTTTCGTGAACAGAAAGTTTCTGGAAATTTCTGCAAGATCAAATAACTATCATCCAAGAAGATCCTATAGGTTTAACTTGGCGTAAACACTTATTAAAACATAAAAACACATCTAACCAGAGGCTAGATCAAATATTTATTCCTAGACATAAGCACCAGCAAAAAAACTAAAAATAAAATTGGGTTGCCTCCCAACAAGCGCTATCGTTTAACGCCCCTAGCTAGGCATAAAAGCAAGGATATATCTAGGTATTGGCATCTTGATTCTTAATTCTTTTAGCGGAGTTATGCTCGAATCCGGGAGGTTCTTTACGTTTCCCTTCATATTCAGAAATCTTGAGATCTAAAGAGTCCAACCTCTTATTGCAAAGGGTAATCAACATATTCATGCGGTGGAGATTCGCACTAACACTCTTAAGAGGTTCAAGAGACTTCTGTAAAATCTTAGTTACTTCGCAAATTTTCTCAAAAACTTGCGCTTCTGCTTGGGTATGATGAGGCCCCTTTTGTTGAGGTAGAGTTCCTACTATACCTTCTATAATTTCATGGGCAATACTAGGATCAATTTCAACAAAATTCCCTTTAGCAACGCAATCCAAAAGTTGTCTATGAGACATATTTAGTCCAACATAAAAGTTGCGAAGCAAAATTCTAAAATTCACCTCTAAGGTACAATTATGATAAGATTCCATCATTCTAAACCAAGTGTATTTTAAGTTTTCTCCTTGCCTTTGTTTCAAGTGAAGAACCTCAAACTCGGGGGAGAAATGAGCAGATAACACTACAAAAAAAAGACACATCCGTGACATTTTGGGCCGAACGAATTTTTTCTGTCATACATATGACACTTCTATGACGATAATTACGACAAAACCCTGTATCATCATAGATGTGGTGGGCTCCTACTTCTATGACAAAAAATCATGACAGAAAATGGGCTTTTCGTCCTGGGCGAGCCAGAGACGCGGCTGCATGACATTCTTTGGGCCGTCCATGACGGAAAAAACCGTGGTAGAAGCGAGGGGGAGGAAAATTTCGGGTAGTTCTCGGTTACGGTGGGAGGTCGGGGGCCGAGCGATGCGCGTTTCTCTCATACATGTACGCGTGTGTGTGCAAGGCGTTGGCTCTAACTAAGCCCGAGCGAGGCGTTGGGCTCTAACTGAACCCGAGCGATTGCACTGCAGGCTACGCATTACTGAACCCGAGCGATCGATCGATGGCTGTTAACTAAACTCGATCGAGCGATTCCTTCGCTACTGCTGCTAACTGAAGCCGATCGATGGGATGAACAGTGAGCGTTGCGGGGGGGGGGGGGGGTCTGGATGAACAGTGAGCGGTGGCGTTGCCTCTGGATGAACAGGACCCCGTGGTGTGGTGGAGGGCTGGATGAATAGTAGACGGTGGAGGGGTCCCCATGGAGGGGTGGATGAACAGGACCCCATGGTGTGGAGGGCTGGATGAACAGTAGACGGTGGAGGAGTGCCCGTGGAGGGGTGGTTGAACAGGACCCCGTGGTGTGGAGGGCTGGATGAACAGTAGACGGTGGAGGGGTGGTTGAATAGTAGCCGGTGGAGTAGCGCGTGGTGGAGGCTGGATGAACAGGAGCCCGTGGAGGCTGGATGAACAGGAGCCCGTGGAGGCTGGAGGAGGTCGACGGTGGAGATGAACAGTATCTCGTGGAGTCCTGTTTTGCAGTATGCCACACACCTCCCGATGAACATGACCCCCGTTTCGACCGTAGCGCTCCAACACAAGTTCGTTTCCTCCATTTTGCGGTACGCCACACCCCTCTCGATCAACAGGACCCCCGTTTCGACGGTAGGAGGTCCGTTTCCTCCGTTTTGCGGTACGCCACACCCCTCCCGATGAACAGGACCCCCGTTTCGACTGTAGGAGGTCCGTTTCCTCCGTTTTGCGGTACGCCACACCCCTCCCGATGAACAGGATACTGTTTCGAACATGGTCGGTCGAACACAAGGCTGTTTCCTCCGTTCTGCGGTACGCCAGGCCTCGTTTCCATTGCATGTTCCGTCCAAGCCCTCCCGATGAACACGACCACGCATTCTGTTGCCTCCCCATGAACACGACGACGACGTTGTTTCTCCGTTCCGACCCAGCCATGTACATGAGCCCTCGCCGTACGTATGCGCGAGTAGGCGTTCGAGACCCCACCCATATGTACACATACGTGGCCGTAATTTTTTTTGCACCCTGGCTGCTTTACGTACGTGTACATGCTACGTGCGCGCCTCTACATCGACCAGTATATATGTAAGTACACGTTCGCGACCAGAATGACAACGCTACGTACGCTTCGACCAGGTGGGTCCCGACTGTCAGGCACTTCCTTGCGTGCGAAGATGTAGCTGGTGGGTCCCTGCAGTCAAGGGGGCGAATCGTTTTGTTTTTTTTGCTCGGACGCACTTCCTTGCGTCCGAAGGTGTAGCTGGTGGGTCCCAGCAGTCAGGGAGAAACGTTTTTTTCACAAAATACGGTGGCCCGTCCGGTGGATCCCCGCTGTCAGGTGGAGGAATAATTATTTTGCACGTAATAAGGAGGCACTTCCTTGCTGCGGCCGTGGACCCAGATGTCAGCCTCTCCACGTACAGTCCATGTCTGATGGAAGCCGTTCCTTGACCACGTTGACCACGCCACTCCGAGCGCACCAGGGCGGTGGACGACGGCGAGGCCTAGGAAGGGGACGACGCGGAGCCGGGGAAGATGCGGCAGTGGATGCCCATGCGTAGAGGAGTACGGGGGTTCACTGGTTCGCTGCGGTGTGAGGTTGCCGTCGCCGCAGAATAACAGGGGGTGTGGGTGAGTAGAGGGATGGCCTGGCCAGCGGTGGGAGTAGTAGGGGCGGTGAGGCTACCGCCGCATCGCAACCGGCCACGGGAGGCAGGAGCATGAGACACGACCGGTGCTGGTTTGGGCGGCTGGAGCTAGAAGACTAGAGGTTGAAGAAGCACAACGTCCATTGGATGGACATCGTATGGTCACTGGAGCTAGAATCATGCATATTGACTAAGTTGAGAAAGCCCTCCGTCCCGTCGAACTTAGTAGGCCCACAAGTCAGCCTCCCACCAAGGTGGGTCCCAGCTAGCAGGGGGTATTCATTTTTTTGTGCGTAATAAGGAGGCACTTCCGGTGGGTCTGAGATGACAGCAGGGGGAACGTTTTTTTTGTGAAATACGGTGGCCCGTCGGGTGGGTCCCAGCTGTCAGGGGCAAACATTTTTTTCATGATATACTGGTTGGCGTCCGATGGGTCCCTGCTGTCAGGTGGAGGAATAATTATTTTCCGCGTAATAAGGAGGCACTCCCTTGCAGCTGTCGTGGACCCAGCTATCAGCCTCTCCACGTACAGTATTCTTTCGATAGAATTCGGTTGTTGACCACATTGACCACGGTGCACCGACAGCACCACGGCGGTGGACGACGACGAGGCCTAGGAAGGGGACGACGCAGAGCCGGGGAAGACGCGACAGTGGATGCCCACGCGGAGAGGAGTACGAGGGTTCACTAGTTTGGCTGCGCTGCCGTCGCCGCAGAATAACAGGGGGTGTGGGTGAGTGAAGTGGAGGGATGGCCTGGCCAGCGGTGGGAGTAGTATGGGGGTGGTGGTGTTGGGGAACGTAGTAATTTCAAAAAAATTCCTACGCACATGCAAGATCATGGTGATGCATAGCAACGAGGGGGAGAGTCTGATCTACGTACCCTTGTAGATCGCAACGGAAGCGTTGACACAACATAGTGGAAGTAGTCGTACGTCTTCTTCCCGATCCGACCGATCCAAGCACCGTTACTCCGGCACCTCCGAGTTCTTAGCACACGTACAGCTCGATGACGATCCCCGGGCTCCGATCCAGCAAAGCTTCGAGGAGGAGTTCCATCAGCACGACGGCGTGGTGACGATCTTGATGTACTACCGACGTAGGGCTTCGCCTAAGCACTACAACGATATGATCGAGGTGGAATTTGGTGGCAGGGGGCACCGCACACGGCTAAGGAACGATCTCAAGGATCAACTTGTATGTCTAGAGGTGCCCCCTGCCCCCGTATATAAAGGATCCAAGGGGAGGGGCTGGCCGGCCAAGGAGGGAGGCGCAGGAGGAGTCCTACTCCTACCGGGAGTAGGACTCCCCCCTCCAATCCTATTCCAACTAGGACTCCAAGGGGGAAAGAGAGAGAGAGAGGTGGCCGGCCACCTCTCCTAGTCCTAATAGTACTAGGGGAGGGGGGAGGCGCGCAGCCCTCCATGGCAGCCCCTTTCACCTTTCCACTAAGGCCCATGTAGGCCCATTTGGCTCCCGGGGGGTTCCGGTAACCCTCCCGGTATTCCGGTAAAATCCCGATTTTACCCGGAACACTTCCGGTGTCCAAACATAGGCTTCCAATATATCAATCTTTATGTCTCGACCATTTCGAGACTCCTCGTCATGTCCGTGATCACATCCGGGACTCCGAACAACCTCCGGTACATCAAAATGCATAAACTCATAATAACTGTCATCGTAACGTTAAGCGTGCGGACCCTACGGTTCGAGAACAATGTAGACATGACCGAGACACGTCTCCGGTCAATAACCAATAGCGGGACCTGGATGCCCATATTGGCTCCTACATATTCTACGAAGATCTTTATCGGTCAGACCGCATAACAACATACGCTGTTCCCTTTGTCATCGGTACGTTACTTGCCCGAGATTCGATCGTCAGTATCCAATACCTAGTTCAATCTTGTTACTGGCAAGTCTCTTTACTCGTTCTGTAATACATCATCTGACAGCTAACATCTTAGTTATAATGCTTGCAAGGCTTATGTGATGTGTATTACCGAGAGGGCCCAGAGATACCTCTCCGACAATCGGAGTGACAAATCCTATTCTCGAAATACGCCAACCCAACATCTACCATTGGAAACACCTGTAGTACTCCTTTATAATCACCCTTTTACATTGTGACATTTGGTAGTACCCAAAGTGTTCCTCTGGCAAACGGGAGTTGCATAATCTCATAGTCATAGGAACATGTATAAGTCATGAAGAAAAGCAATAGCAACATACTAAACGATCGGGTGCTAAGCTAATGAAATGGGTCATGTCAATCAGATCATTCAACTAATGATGTGATCTCGTTAATCAAATAACAACTCTTTGTTCATGGTTAGGAAACATAACCATCTTTGATTAACGAGCTAGTTAAGTAGAGGCATACTAGTGACACTCTGTTTGTCTATGTATTCACACATGTATTATGTTTCCGGTTAATACAATTCTAGCATGAATAATAAACATTTATCATGATATAAGGAAATAAATAATAACTTTATTATTGCCTCTAGGGCATATTCCCTTCAGTCTCCCACTTGCACTAGAGTCAATAATCTAGATTACACAGTGATGATTCTAACACCCATGGAGCTTTGGTGCTGATCATGTTTTGCTCGTGGAAGAGGCTTAGTCAACGGGTCTGCAACATTCAGATCCATATGTATCTTGCAAATCTCTATGTCTCCCACCTGGACTAGATCCCGGGTGGAATTGAAGCGTCTCTTGATGTGTTTGGTCCTTTTGTGAAATCTGGATTCCTTTGCCAAAGCAATTGCACCAGTATTGTCGCAAAAGATTTTCATTGGACCCGATGCACTAGGTATGACACCTAGATCGGATATGAACTCCTTCATCCAGACTCCTTCGTTCGCTGCTTCCGAAGCAGCTATGTACTCCGCTTCACATGTAGATCCCGCTACGACGCTTTGTTTAGAACTGCACCAACTGACAGCTCCACCGTTTAAAGTAAACACGTATCCGGTTTGCGATTTAGAATCGTCCAGATCAGTGTCAAAGCTTGCATGAACGTAACCTCTTACGGTGAGCTCTTTGTCACCTCCATATACGAGAAACATATCCTTAGTCCTTTTCAGGTATTTCAGGATGTTCTTGACCGCTGTCCAGTGATCCACTCCTGGATTACTTTGGTACCTCCCTGCTAAACTTATAGCAAGGCACACATCAGGTCTGGTACACAGCATTGCATACATGATAGAGCCTATGGCTGAAGCATAGGGAACATCTTTCATTTTCTCTCTATCTTTTGCAGTGGTCGGGCATTGAGTCTGACTAAACTTCACACCTTGTAACACAGGCAAGAACCCTTTCTTTGATTGATCCGTTTTGAACTTCTTCAAAATCTTGTCAAGGTATGTGCTTTGTGAAAGTCCAATTAAGCGTCTTGATCTATCTCTATAGATCTTAATGCCCAATATGTAAGCAGCTTCACCGAGGTTTTTCATTGAAAAACTCTTATTCAAGTATCCCTTTATGCTATCCAGAAATTCTATATCATTTCCAATCAGCAATATGTCATCCACATATAATATCAGAAATGCTACAGAGCTCCCACTCACTTTCTTGTAAATACAGGCTTCTCCAAAAGTCTGTATAAAGCCAAATGCTTTGATCACACTATCAAAGCGTTTATTCCAACTCCGAGATGCTTGCACCAGTCCATAAATGGATCGCTGGAGTTTGCACACTTTGTTTGCTCCCTTTGGATCGACAAAACCTTCCGGTTGCATCATATACAACTCTTCTTCCAGAAATCCATTCAGGAATGCAGTTTTGACATCCATCTGCCAAATTTCATAATCATAAAATGCGGCAATTGCTAACATGATTCTGACAGACTTAAGCATCGCTACGGGTGAGAAGGTCTCATCGTAGTTAACCCCTTGAACTTGTCGAAAACCTTTTGCAACAAGTCGAGCTTTATAGACAGTAACATTACCGTCAGCGTCAGTCTTTTTCTTGAAGATCCATTTATTCTCAATTGCTTGCCGATCATCGGGCAAGTCAACCAAAGTCCATACTTTGTTCTCATACATGGATCCCATCTCAGATTTCATGGCCTCAAGCCACTTTGCGGAATCTGGGCTCACCATCGCTTCTTCATAGTTCGTAGGTTCATCATGATCTAGTAGCATGACTTCCAGAACTGGATTACCGTACCACTCTGGCGCGGATCTTGCTCTGGTTGATCTACGAGGTTCAGTAGTATCTTGTTCTGAAGTTTCATGATCATTATCATTAACTTCCTCACTTATTGGTGTAGGTGTCGCAGAAACAGTTTTTTGTGATGTACTACTTTCTAATAAGGGAGCGGGTACAGTTACCTCGTCAAGTTCTACTTTCCTCCCACTCACTTCTTTCGAGAGAAACTCCTTCTCAAGAAAGTTTCCGAATTTAGCAACAAAAGTCTTGCCTTCGGATCTGTGATAGAAGGTGTATCCAATAGTTTCCTTTGGATATCCTATGAAGACACATTTCTCCGATTTGGGATCGAGCTTATCAGGTTGAAGCTTTTTCACATAAGCATCGCAACCCCAAACTTTAAGAAACGACAACTTTGGTTTCTTGCCAAACCACAGTTCATAAGGCGTCATCTCAACGGATTTTGATGGTGCCCTATTTAACATGAATGCGGCCATCTCTAGAGCGTATCCCCAAAATGATAGAGGTAAATCAGTAAGAGACATCATAGATCGCACCATATCTAGTAAAGTACGATTACGACATTCGGACACACCATTACGCTGTGGTGTTCCGGGTGGCGTGAGTTGCGAAACTATACCACAATTTTTCAAATGTACACCAAACTCGTAACTCAAATATTCTCCTCCACGATCAGATCGTAGAAACTTTATTTTCTTGTTACGATGATTTTCAAATTCACTCCGAAATTCCTTGAACTTTTCAAATGTTTCAGACTTGTGTTTCATTAAGTAGATATACCCATATCTGCTTAAATCATCTGTGAAGGTGAGAAAATAACGATATCCGCCACGAGCCTCAACATTCATCGGACCACATACATCGGTATGTATGATTTCCAATAAATCTGTTGCTCTCTCCATAGTACCGGAGAACGGTGTTTTAGTCATCTTGCCCATGAGGCACGGTTCACAAGTACCAAGTGATTCATAATCAAGTGGTTCCAAAAGTCCATCAGTATGGAGTTTCTTCATGCGCTTTACACCGATATGACCTAAACGGCAGTGCCACAAATAAGTTGCACTATCATTATCAACTCTGCATCTTTTGGCTTCTACATTATGAATATGTGTATCACTACTATCGAGATTTAACAAGAATAGACCACTCTTCAAGGGTGCATGACCATAAAAGATATTACTCATATAAATAGAACAACCATTATTCTCCGATTTAAATGAATAACCGTCTCGCATTAAACAAGATCCAGATATAATGTTCATGCTTAACGCTGGCACCAAATAACAATTATTTAGGTCTAATATTAATCCCGAAGGTAGATGTAGAGGTAGCGTGCCGACTGCGATCACATCGACTTTGGAACCGTTTCCCACGTGCATCGTCACCTCGTCCTTAGCTAATCTTCGCTTAATCCGTAGTCCCTGTTTCGAGTTGCAAATATTAGCAACAAAACCAGTATCAAATACCCAGGTGCTACTGCGAGCATTAGTAAGGTACACATGAATAACATGTATATCACATATACCTTTGTTCACCTTGCCATCCTTCTTATCCGCCAAATACTTGGGGCAGTTCCGCTTCCAGTGACCAGTCTGCTTGCAGTAGAAGCACTCAGTTTCAGGCTTAGGTCCAGACTTGGGTTTCTTCTCCTGAGCAGCAACTTGCTTGCCGTTCTTCTTGAAGTTCCCCTTCTTCTTCCCTTTGCCCTTTTTCTTGAAACTAGTGGTCTTGTTAACCATCAACACTTGATGCTCCTTCTTGATTTCTACCTCCGCAGCTTTCAGCATTGCGAAGAGCTCGGGAATAGTCTTGTTCATCCCTTGCATATTATAGTTCATCACGAAGCTTTTGTAGCTTGGTGGCAGTGATTGGAGAATTTTGTCAATGAGGCAATCATCTGGAAGATTAACTCCCATCTGAATCAAGTGATTGTTATACCCAGACATTTTGAGTATATGCTCACTGACAGAACTGTTCTCCTCCATCTTGCAGCTATAGAACTTATTGGAGACTTCATATCTCTCAATCCGGGCATTTGCTTGAAATATTAACTTCAACTCCTGGAACATCTCATATGCTCCATGATGTTCAAAACGTCGTTGAAGTCCCGATTCTAAGCCGTAAAGCATGGCACACTGAACTATCGAGTAGTCATCGGCTTTGCTCTGCTAGACGTTCATAACATCTGGTGTTGCTCCAGCAGCAGGCCTGGCACCTAGCGGTGCTTCCAGGACGTAATTCTTCTGTGCAGCAATGAGGATAATCCTCAAGTTACGGACCCAGTCCGTGTAATTGCTACCATCATCTTTCAACTTTGCTTTCTCAAGGAACGCATTAAAATTCAACGGAACAACAGCACGAGCCATCTATCTACAATCAACATAAACAAGCAAGATACTATCAGGTACTAAGTTCATGATAATTTTAAGTTCAATTAATCATATTACTTAAGAACTCCCACTTAGATAGACATCCCTCTAATCCTCTAAGTGATCACGTGATCCAAATCAACTAAACCATGTCCGATCATCACGTGAGATGGAGTAGTTTCATCGGTGAACATCATTATGTTGATCATATCTACTATATGATTCACGCTCGACCTTTCGGTCTCCGTGTTCCGAGGCCATATCTGTATATGCTTGGCTCGTCAAGTATAACCTGAGTATTCCGCGTGTGCAACTGTTTTGCACCCGTTGTATTTGAACGTAGAGCCTATCACACCCGATCATCACGTGGTGTCTCAGCACGAAGAACTTTCGCAACGGTGCATACTCAGGGAGAACACTTCTTGATAATTTAGTGAGAGATCATCTTATAATGCTACCGTCAATCAAAGCAAGATAAGATGCATAAAAGATAAACATCACATGCAATCAATATAAGTGATATGATATGGCCATCATCATCTTGTGCTTGTGATCCCCATCTCTGAAGCACCGTCATGATCATCATCGTCACCGGCGTGACACCTTGATCTCCATCGTAGCATCGTTGTCGTCTCGCCAATCTTATGCTTCCACGACTATCACTACCGCTTAGCAATAAAGTAAAGCATTACATCGCGATTGCATTGCATACAATAAAGCGACAACCATATGGCTCCTGCCAGTTGCCGATAACTTGGTTACAAAACATGATCATCTCATACAATAAAATCATGCCTTGACCATATCACATCACAACATGCCCTGCAAAAACAAGTTAGACGTCCTCTACTTTGTTGTTGCAAGTTTTACGTGGCTGCTACGGGCTTAAGCAAGAACTCATCTCACCTACGCATCAAAACCACAACGATAGTTTGTCAAATAGACTCCGTTTTAACCTTCTCAAGGACCGGGCGTAGCCATACTCGGTTCAACTAAAGTTGGAGAGACAGTCGCCCGCAAGCCATCTATGTGCAAAGCACGTCGAGGGAACCGGTCTCGCGTAAGCGTACGCGTAAGGTTGGTCCGGGTCGTCTCGTCCAACAATACCGCCGAACCAAAGTATGACATGCTGGTAGGCAGTATGACTTGTATCGCCCACAACTCACTTGTGTTCTACTCATGCAAATAACATCAAACCATAAAACCTAGGCTCGGATGCCACTGTTGGGGAACGTAGTAATTTCAAAAAATTTCCTACGCACACGCAAGATCATGGTGATGCATAGCAACGAGGGGGAGAGTCTGATCTACGTACCCTTATAGATCGCAACGGAAGCGTTGACACAACATAGTGGAAGTAGTCGTACGTCTTCTTCCCGATCCGACCGATCCAAGCACCGTTACTCCGGCACCTCCGAGTTCTTAGCACACGTACAGCTCGATGACGATCCCCGGGCTCCAATCCAGCAAAGCTTCGAGGAGGAGTTCCGTCAGCATGACGGCGTGGTGATGATCTTGATGTACTACCGACGTAGGGCTTCGCCTAAGCACTACAACGATATGATCGAGGTGGAATTTGGTGGCAGGGGGCACCGCACACGGCTAAGGAACGATCTCAAGGATCAACTTGTATGTCTAGAGGTGCCCCCTGCCCCCGTATATAAAGGATCCAAGGGGAGGGGCTGGCCGGCCAAGGAGGGAGGCGCAGGAGGAGTCCTACTCCTACCGGGAGTAGGACTCCCCCCTCCAATCCTATTCCAACTAGGACTCCAAGGGGGAAAGAGAGAGAGAGGTGGCCGGCCACCTCTCCTAGTCCTAATAGGACTAGGGGAGGGGGGAGGCGCGCAGCCCTCCATGGCAGCCCCTTTCACCTTTCCACTAAGGCCCATGTAGGCCCATTTGGCTCCCGGGGGGTTCCGGTAACCCTCCCGGTATTCCGGTAAAATCCCGATTTTACCCGGAACACTTCCGGTGTCCAAACATAGGCTTCCAATATATCAATCTTTATGTCTCGACCATTTCGAGACTCCTCGTCATGTCCGTGATCACATCCGGGACTCCGAACAACCTTCGGTACATCAAAATGCATAAACTCATAATAACTGTCATCGTAACGTTAAGTGTGCGGACCCTACGGTTCGAGAACAATGTAGACATGACCGAGACACGTCTCCGGTCAATAACCAATAGCGGGACCTGGATGCCCATATTGGCTCCTACATATTCTACGAAGATCTTTATCGGTCAGACCGCATAACAACATACGTTGTTCCCTTTGTCATCGGTACGTTACTTGCCCGAGATTCGATCGTCGGTATCCAATACCTAGTTCAATCTTGTTACTGGCAAGTCTCTTTACTCGTTCTGTAATACATCATCTGACAACTAACATCTTAGTTATAATGCTTGCAAGGCTTATGTGATGTGTATTACCGAGAGGGCCCAGAGATACCTCTCCGACAATCGGAGTGACAAATCCTATTCTCGAAATACGCCAACCCAACATCTACCATTGGAAACACCTGTAGTACTCCTTTATAATCACCCTTTTACGTTGTGACGTTTGGTAGTACCCAAAGTGTTCCTCTGGCAAACGGGAGTTGCATAATCTCATAGTCATAGGAACATGTATAAGTCATGAAGAAAAGCAATAGCAACATACTAAACGATCGGGTGCTAAGCTAATGAAATGGGTCATGTCAATCAGATCATTCAACTAATGATGTGATCTCGTTAATCAAATAACAACTCTTTGTTCATGGTTAGGAAACATAACCATCTTTGATTAACAAGCTAGTTAAGTAGAGGCATACTAGTGACACTCTGTTTGTCTATGTATTCACACATGTATTATGTTTCCGGTTAATACAATTCTAGCATGAATAATAAACATTTATCATGATATAAGGAAATAAATAATAACTTTATTATTGCCTCTAGGGCATATTTCCTTCAGGTGGGGCCTCTGCGGCAGCAAAGCCGGCCACGGGAGGTAGGAGCAGGCGGCACGACCGGCACTGGTTTGGGCAGCTGGAGCAAGAAGACCAGAGGTTGAAGAAGCACTACGGCCGTTGGATGGACATTATACGGTCAGTCGAGCTAGAATTGTGCATATTGACTAAGTTTACAAAGCCCTTCGTCCCCGTCAACTTAGTAGGCCCACTATACTGGGTCCCAGCTAGCAGGGGGAGTATTCATTTTTTGTGCGTAATAAGGAGGCACTTCCTTGCGTGCGAAGATATAGCTGGTGGGTCCGAGCTGTCAGCGGCGGTAACATTTTTTTCGCGAAATATAGAGGCCATTTCGGTGGGTCCCAGATGTCAGGTGGAGGAAATCATTATTTTGCGCGTAATAAGGAGGCATTTCCTTGCGTGTGGCCATGGGCCCAGCTGTCAGCCTCTCCACGTATAGTCCACTTCAGATGCATGTCAGTCGTTGACCATGCTGACCACACCACGCCGAGAGCACCAGGGCAGTGGACGACGGCGAGGCCTAGGAAGGGAACGACATGGAGGCAGGGAAGACTCGGCCGTTGTTTTTGTTTCCCATGCGGAGGGGAGTACGACTGTACGAGGGTTTACTGGTTCATCTGCCGTCGCTGGAGAATAACAGCAGGTGTGGGTGAGTAGAGGGATGGCTAGGCCAGCAATGGGAGTACGGTGGGGCGGTGAGGCCTGCGCGGCAGCACAGCCGGCCGCGGGGAGGAGGGAGCAGGCAGTACCGTCGACGCTTGTTTGAGCGGCTGGAGCAGGAAGAGCAGAGATTGAAGAAGCACGACGGCCATTGGATGGATATCCAACAGTATACAGGCCATCTATGGAAAGCCTCAAATCTGTGGAAAACAGCATACATCCCATCTGCCATTATTTCAAATAATTTATAGCCCATTTGCTAATTCTTACGGGTTTTTTTAGAGCGCATATTCTTTATGTTAGCATTACAGCCCATATTGTGGCCACGGTTAAAAAATTATACGAAATTTTGCATATGTCGGTGCGGTCTGAACTGTTTTTAATCCCGAAATTTCGAGTCATATTCAGACTGATTTTAAAAATAAATGTATATCAATATAAAATCCAATAAATTGTCCACGCATAAAAATTAATGCAATTTAAAATCTTGAAATGAAAAAAGATATTTGAAAATAATTGCCGGTTTGATGTGTTCTAAAAATGTACAACCCATTTCTCATTACTGATAGGCCATTTTCTCGGCCAGCCGAATGAAGCTCTCCTCGCCTTGAAAGATTTGCAGCCCAACAAGCCTGATGAAGCGACTTACTTAACAAATCACAAAAAAACTGGGCTAGCCATTTTCAGAAACAAAAAAAACTACTAGGCTGGTCTGTGGTAAACATAAAAGAAAAGGTTGTCTAGACAGGCCAGAGTGTCCCGCACAGCCCAGTTGACACCCTGCTTCCGTCTCAAAAACAAATTAGATAAATGCCACTCCAATTATGGCGATTCATAAAAATTCCACTGCAATTTCCAAACTTTGAAAAATGCCACTGCAATTTTTGCAAACTTTGAAAAACGCCACTGCAGTTTGCAAACTTTGAAAAACGCCACTCCAGACTTCGAAAAATGCCACTAGAAATGGCATGAAATGGCATTTTTCAAAGTTTGGAAATTGCAGTGTCATTTCTCAGATACACTAGATTTGGAGTGGCATTTATCAAATTAACCCAAAACAAAAATAACTGGGCGAACTGCTGGGTCCCTGGTGTCAGCCGCTCGTTGTGCAATTCTCTTGTTTATTGACTACGTTGACAATGGCATGGGACCCAGATGTCAGAAATCCACTAGGAGGAGCCATTTTTTTATTGGATTGAAATAAGGAGGCACTTGCTTGCGTACTGCCATGACCTTGGCGGGTCCCTGCTGTCATCCTCTCCACGTACAATCATCTCCTGATTGTGTACGCATAAACTTGCTAGGCCCACAAGTGAGCCTCTAAACCATGGAGGACAAACACAACCCATTTAAAAAATAATAGCCCATTCCATACATTCAAACGGAAAGTTCAACATTCAGAGCAAAGTAACAGGTCTGATCCACATATAGAGTACTAAACTTCCACGTTGACAACCATCATAGCCAAGTGAACTATCTACTCCCACTAACACTCTAGTAGCGTACAAGTACTAACTTACTCTTAGCTAACTAGACGATGCCGGGCACCATCTGCTGTCCATGCTAAACGCCAGCACCGGCGTCCTCCGCCTCGCCTCGGACTTGCCAGAGGTGCGATAGGGCGCGTTGCTCGTGCGTGTTAGCCATTTCCATGCCGGCAGTGTCCACCGAAGCTTCGGCTTCCAAGAGGGAAACCCACTTGACGAGCTGGTAGTAAAAATCAGCGTCGCGAACATTTGCGTGCCCGACAGCCTCCAGGGCTATTTGCTGGGTGCCGACCTCCACGTAGTCGGCCCAGTTGCGGGCGCTCTGCTCGCGACTCAGAGCGTCGGTGCATTGCTGCTCCATGTCCCACTGGCGGCGCAAATCGGCGATACGCTGCTCATCCGCCAGGCGGTCGCACTCCAACAACTCCTGCTCCTCCGCCATGCGGTCGTGCTCCAACAACTCGTCGATCTCCGCATTGCCATCTAAAGACAGATATAATGCCTCCTCCCTCCGTCTGCCTTCCGGTGAAAACCCGAACACTAGTTCCGGCGTTGACCGCCTCCGGCGTCGCCTACCGTGGACGGGCGGGGGCATGGCGGACGGGCCGAGTGACGTCGGGCCGGTGGGGGCTTATGAGGATATGGCGAGTTGGGTCACGATGGCACCTAAGAAGGTCGGGAAACATTACTTATAGGCGGAAGGTAGCGCGACGGTCATCGGAATTCAATGCATAATGGCTTAGCGCGCCAGCTTGCCGTGGAAAACTAGAGAAACTGAAATTATGACTGTGCCGTCCCATCCCGTCTGGGTCGCACGCCGGCATGGCAGTCAAACGAGTGCACTCAAATCATCTCCCTCCTTGTCAATAATGATTCCACGGATTTAAAGCGTATCTTTTTCGCATCAGTTAGTTGTCTTAATTACGGCCGGCTGCATGCAGGCACTCAGAATCGTTCGCAGGCAGTACGTGAAGCAGCATGCAACGAGTCGCAGCCGACGGCACGCATGCAGCCACTTAAATCGTTGGAATTTATTAGGCTTAAACTTCTGCATGCCGTTAATTATTGCCATGCCTTGGTCTTCCTGCTTTACTCACAGGACTAATAAACCCAGACGGAGGGAGTACCTTGGTTGGTGAGAGGTTTGAATTAAGCCCTGCAAACCGGAAAGGAGGTACTAGTACATGCGTGATCTGCTATTTATTCATGTAGGATCGAGTAGGTCGTTTCTTGAATTGAGCCCTGCAAACCGGAAAGGAGGTAGTACGTGCGTGATCCGCTATTTATCCGTGTAGGATCGATAGTGTAGCTTGTCAGTTTCTTCAGAGGTAGGCATTTTTATCCGTGTAGGATCGATAGTGTAGCTTGTTAGTTTCTTCAGAGGTAGGCATTTTTATTCAAAAAACTGCCACTTCGCATCTTGTGTCGCAAATAAAACTGCCAGGAGCGCATTTGTAGGCTAGCTAGTGATCGATCAGTAACTTGTAAACACTGAGCGAACAGAAATAAGTAACTGTTAATGCATCTCAATGATTCACAGATCATATACAAATATGTACCTCCAAAAGCAAAGATCAGCCACTTCGGATCTTGCGTCGCAACTAAAACTAACTAGTATGATTCCCATACATAAGATCAACATGTTAATGCATCTCAATGACTCATACATCATATACAAATATGTAGGTCCAAAAGCAAAGATCTAGAAAAAACATCTGTTCTTCCTACTAACATGGATGCTTCTCTTGGCCAACATTCAATACAGACTGAAAGACAAATTTGTTTGTGAAGTCTACAATTCCTCTTGCAAACGTAAGTGGTTTCACCAACAGCTGGAACCATGAGAATGAACCACACATGATGGAGGAACATCCACTGCAATATGATTTCGTCTTCACTCGATCACATGTCGAGACTATTTTCGGAATACAAACTTTAACTTAGGCAAAATGATGCCCATTGTATAGTCAGACCAAAGCAATGAAGCACCTACTGTTGGCCAATAAATAGTACAGTACTACTTTTCTGCAGTCCATGAAGTGACTTTACAATCTTTCTGTGTCTATTTTCAACTGGCACTGCATGTAGTGACTATACTATTCTCTTGTGCAGTTCAACCAAAATTGTGGGCACTTTGTTTGTTTGCCAAATAGCAACGGGCAGACATCTCTGTCTGCACAAATATCAAGCAGCTAGTAAACATATACCACACCTTGTATTTTTGGTTTAAATATGTCTCTTCCGCTTAGCATCTGTCATGTTCTGCACTGGACAATCTGATACAGTTATGTTTTGCCCTGGACAGTTTCATACTGAATTGATTTGCTGGTTCAGAGCAGAAATATAGCGCCTATTCTTCATCAGACCAAGGATATCCATGTTCGCAGTGATGGAAGAGGTGAAATCGATACAGCCGAAATTGAGCATCCAATCATTGAATCATGTCCTGCACCTCCAATGTAGGTCCACCCTGCCAATAAATTCACATGCAAACCACTAGTACCACTATCTAATGACAGTACAAAAAGAGTAGCAAGATAGTAGCAAACCATGTACCTTCGTAATGAATAGCTCATAGTGCCACCAATTGGATATAAAGGTTTGGAAAAAAACATGCTCCTAATGTTGAACCAGTTGGACTTTTTGTGCAGTTCCAGTAAAATCGAGCATACCTGTTTGCATAGATATTGAAAGTGTGATTACTCTAAAAGTGGAACTAGTTGAAGCATAGACTCACAAATATAAACATTCCAATTTCTTCATGGGAAAAGGTAGCAAGACTGTTTCTAACCACCTGTTTGAAGGAATAAATAAAGCAACAACAGCTGATGTGAGGAAGGCATACATAGTTTTTTCTGGAAAAGTGAGCCATTCCTGACCTTTCCTCTTCTTTTAAGCAAATTTTGTGCAGTTCTACTAAAATAAAATGCCATCACCGCATTGACAATTCAGTGACATTGTACAAAAGGAAATGACTTAACATTACATCATGATGTCAGGTATGTAGTCGACATGCATTACAGACAAACATACAGACCTCCTCAAGAGAATAGCCGGAGGAGGAGGTGCCCACTCTTGACCTTTCCTCTTGTCTTCATAATTGTCTGTGCAGTTTAACCAAAATAAAATGACATCAGCGCCTTGGCATTTTGGTGACACTGTACAAAAAAATTAACTTATCTCATGAAAGTGAGGTATGTAATCTATAAGCATTAACAGTGCAAAAATCTGAAGGTAGTAACACGTTTCATCGTTGGTATACTGGCTGTGCAACGGCATTAGAATGCCTTAGCTGAAAAATCTTTAATACATCCACAATCAATAGCTAACCCTGAAATAATCCAGTGACATTAAATGGCATTGCTTAAATTTATGGGTGGCATTAGACTGAGAGTGGCATTAGTTAAATGTGGCATTGCTTGACTTGACTGCTGGCGTTATACTAACAGCAAAAAACTGGCAATAAGAGCATGGGAGGCCCATTCGGACAGTGGGCGCACCAGTACAATGTACCTCCATGGACGCAGAGTGGTGAGGGAGGTATGGTTGCCCAAAGCAACAAATATCTAGGCAGCATATGTGAATTACGGTCCCATTTTTGTTCTCTTTAGCCACCTTTTTCCTATCCGAGGACAACAAACCGATCGACCTGGTCATTCTCTATTGCATTGTCATGCCTTTCTACCCTTCTTCAACCAAGAGACACGAGACTCGTTCCTTAGCTACTGATTTTCCCCTTTTCAACCTAGATGCGGGTTCGATGCCTACTCTCTTGGACAGTACAGTCTCCCTTCCTTTCCTTATTCAACCTAGACATGGATTAGTCTGCATGAAGTAGGGTTTCCTTTAATAGTGGAAATTATGATTTTCATCTGCGTGGCCAGCAGAGTAGAGGATAGCAAATTGGGAAGATGGTGGAGTGGAAAAAGATCCACATGCAACGACGTAGCAGATGGGGCAATAGAACAAGGTTATGGCTCGAAAAGAGGTAGCATACCCGAGGGTCGGCGGGAAGTGGCTTCGCTCGTGGTCGCCGTCCTCTGCACACACTACGGTAGCGAGCTTGGAGACGGAGGCCATCCCGCGCGGGCGCTAGGTCTGAGAGGACAGCCTTGTCGTCAGTGCGTGACCTCGCTCGTCGATGACGAGTGCGTCAACGCTGCACGTCCTTTTCTTCCCCAGCGGATCTGTGACCACAGGAGAGGAGGGAGAGATGGGTCGTCTTTTTAGATCTGGAGAGAGGGTGGTAGTGTGAGAAGCAAGTGGGCAGCCCTTAGCAAGAAAGCGTTGAAGCTCCAGCCTATATATCTTTTTTATACTACTAGTACTGGAGGTGGTGTAGTGGTAGAGTAGTTTATATTTTCTCTACATATAGTACCAGTTAGTCGTGCTTCAAAACTGATCGGCACACCATTAAAAAAATAAAGGTCGATAACTAATGCGGCACCTTGGGCCAATGCGGCCAAATTGCATTTTACACGATAAATTACACACCATGTTTCGTTGACATGTGGTCCCATTCCAACATATCAGTGAGACGACGGCGAGTAGTGGTAGTATTTTCGAACAGACGTGTAGGCCGGGGCACCTCTTCCTGAACTGTGGCAAACTCGCAAACATCCACCAACTCTTCGCCTTTCCCTCTCGATTTGGAACTGTTCTCGCACGCTCTTCCTCTCCCTCCTCCATTTTCCTTCAGCCCTTCACCCTTTCTTCTGCCATTGTTCGATTGTCTTCTCCATGGAGGGAACAGGCCGGAAACGACCCCGTTATTCTTGCCCCGATCTGAAAGATGACGTGGTGGAGGAACTCATTGATCGGTGCGACGTCATCACCTCGGCTAGCATGGCAAGTTTGTTCAAGCCCATTCTCGAGTCAACTAATAACATCATTTCAAGGAACCCAAGGGTCCAGGAGCGGTTTGATCTCCCCTATCTTCTTCGCCATGACCCTGCTCGCTGGCGAGCGGACGACGGAGACCTCACCTTGTGCAAGTTGATGCCGCTTGATAATGATACGTGTGATGTCAAGATGCCATCGCTTAAGGGTAAGTCCTGGGCTGGCGCAAATGGAGATTGGATTGTTTATATTGGGTACAATTGCGAGTGGGAACTTGTGAATGTGTACACTCGTCAGCAGATTCCACTTCCAAAAATCTCCGAGTGCCCCGAGGTTGAGCACACAGATGATCTACGTACGTTCAAATACGATCATGGTGACTGTCGTGTACTGAAGATAGCAATTTGTCGAGTTCCCAACCGCTCTTGGAATTACAAGAACTATCAAGTTGTTGCTATCTTCGACAAGCTAGTTACCGTCCTTCGTGGTTCGACTGGATGGATATTACTCAAAAATCAGTTTCTATACACGGATGTGTACTATGATGCAATTGAATACGAGGATATTGTGTTTGCTGCCACCTCTCGTGGCACTATTTTTGCATGGGATCCTCGTTTTTTTCGGTATGTTTGTCTTCCACCGTAATTATAATCGTTTCATCCACATGCATGCGGGTTAGCAAGTTTCCCTTTACTAATTAACCTTCTTCTTGTGTTTCCAAGGTCCTGTGAACATCCCACCACCTATGCTTGAAGATTTTTATAACCAAGGGGGAGATGACGATGGTGATGATCTCGAGCATGAGGACGAGCAGCGCCGATATATTCTGTGGAGCCTGGCAACTAATTCCGATGGATCACCACTTCTTGTGTGTATACAGCCCACTGATGATGTTACTGCTAAGGAAGCAGGTGTAGTCTCCCATGGTCGCACTCTCCGGACCTATTCCAACACCTGTTGCATGGTATTCGGGATGGATACTAGTGTTCTAGTGCCAACTCCTTCTCCCTGGCACAGAATTGATAGTCTTCGAGAAAACTCGCTTTTCCTTGGACGAAACTATCCGATGACGGCGAAAGGCGATCCAACCGCTGTTGACACATTTATGAGAAGCAACTGTGTCTATACCTCGGACATTTGGGTGGTTCCCTACCCTGGTACTGATATAGTAGGCCGCTTCAGCCTGGATGATCAGTCCTGCATTGGTCTCCAGATCGACAATGCATGGCCCGTCACAAAGAATCACTTGTGGTTCAAAGCAAGCGTTTCCAACACCGAGGAATGGTTGAGTTGAAGTTCATTTCATTGCTTGTTATTTGTTGTGTGGTGAAAACTTTAGTATTCATAATGTATCCTCGTTGTCAATGTGGGTTGATGACCTGTTCTATGTAATGAAATGATATGCCTGTGATAAACTTACTAAATTTATGAATGGCTTTCGACTCGCTTTTCTGAGTGAGTGGTGCGACGAGGCAAAAAATATTTTCTAAATACATAATTGTATGTGCATTGCAACAGGTTATTGGATGAGGCCAATCAACAATAGTAGTACACTATTTGTAAGGCACCTTACGAAAATTAGATTTTCCCAAAATGTTTAGGCGCCGTTCATTAACTTTCCATCTCGATGCCCGCCCTGCCTTGTTCGCCAGCGAGTGCTTCCACCTCTGCCTCGTTGTCTCCCGTGGAAACCCCTTTCCTCCCTTTTTTTGCTCGGGCAAGGACCAATGCATGCAGCACGTCCATGCGGTTATTAGGCAAGAAATAAAAGCACTTTGCATGCTATGAATTACGATGGCCTGCATGGGTAGCTAATAAGGCATCCTCTTAACTGTTGTGATTAAATGTTGTGTTTAGAAGAGAGAAATATTCTTCTTTTCCACCAATCTTCTTGCACCTAGGTCGTGATGCACCTTCTAATACGACTTATTCACCTAGACGGAGTACTAGCTTCACATGCTTCGCGCGTCGGGCGGGTGTTTTTACTTTAGCCATATGTTAATGTGTTCGCTGTACGTAACCGGCACCTCCAATCCTCGATACTAGTACTACTATATAGTAGGAGTAAGTAGTAGGAGTAATAGGGTGGCATGGGCCAGAACAAGCATTCACGTCCAGGAGTACGGCACACGCCACCACCACAACATCCATCTGACACCATATTATTTCTTGGAGTCCATGCTAGAGCAATCTCTTCAACCTCGTCATTTGTCTAACTTCAGCCATCGCGCGGCGGGCGAGGTGAGGGTTTGCCGATAGTCGGTTTCCTTAACTGCGGTCCCACTTGTAAGGCCAACTCCAACGCACGACCCCAAATGCACCTCCATTTTTCACGAACTCCAACGATAATTTTGACTAGAAAAGCAAGACCAAAGAAAACAAGAACCACAAGAATACATTTTACTACTCCTGTAAGTTGGATTAGTGCCTTCTCGGTGCATTCATTGTTGATCTGCGGAGGCTCGATCTTGCGTGCTTCTTTCTTCTTTGAGTGTAAAGAAGTAGACATTGCTTCCTCGCATCTAGTCTCATGTCTAGCCTCTATTCTATACTAGCTAAAAGTGATAGAACATATACTAAATTGTGCTCTATCAATATATGGATGTACTCTTCTTCCCAATACAAAAACTTGCATCCATTCTACTTCCTCCGTTGCACAATACATGCCTTCTATTTGTCAAAATATATATGTATCTAGACATGTCTTAGTATATAGGTACATCCATTTTTGGACCAATGGAAGTCAAGTATTTTGGAACGGAGGGAGTACACAATAAATTTTTTAAGTTAGCACAACTAGTCTAATCCGAGAGCAGAACCGAAGATTTGGTTGGGTTCTTCCTCCTTTTGCCGACAGGTGGGACATCTAGCATCCAGGTCGTGTCATGAAAGAAAATAGAGTGGTAGTTGAAGCCACGAGATGTGCATCTTGGGTTAAACTGTAAATAGAATCTTACTACTCTTGAGTAACTCCAAAAGCGGCCACCGAAGATCTTTATTGGATTTGTTTTTCATCACCAGCACGTCGAGGTGAAAGATGTGCAGGTTCAGTGGGTCCTCTTGCGTTTTCACTGACATGAGAGTCCGCATGTGAGCAAACAGATGATGGGCTCCGCGCGTCTCTGGCTGGCTGAGAAGAGAGATAGAGGAGGGATGAGCACGGACTGCAGGAAATTTGTTCTACGTACCTCGATATAGGCTCGATATAGTGGGGTGGCATGGGCCATAACTAGCATTCACGTCTAGCAGTACGGCACACGCCACCCACATGAGTCCCATCCGACACCAATTTTCTTGGAGTCCGTGCTACAGCCATCTCTTCTTCCTCCTGTTTTCTCAGCCATCGCGCGGTGGGCGGGGTGGGGGTTTGCCGATAGTCGGTTTGCTCAACTGCGGTCCCACTTCTAAGTGAAAATGCAACACCGCACGCATTCCCGCTTGAGTGGCGTGCCGGACCAACCATGTGGGGGTGCGACACGAACACGGCAGGCTTTTCCTTTTGAACTCGTAACTAGTAAAATTTGGTTCTACTCCATGGCGCGACCGATAGATAGAAAATAACGATTTTGCCTAGAGTAATGAGAAGTTTGGTTCTGGCGCCGTTCATGCGTGGAGTACGTACGAAAATTATGAAGTTGATGCGAAAGGTAAGATAATTACTGTAGTATCATATACTACTACATGGGTTTGACGGAAAGATAAAAATACATACGGATCCATCAACGTTCAACGACATCCTCACGCCCTAGTGCGCCGGGTCACCAACCGACGTGTGAGGAGCAGTGGCGTTGGCGGCGAGCTCAACGTGCTTCTGAACAGTGCCGTCCAAGGTTGCCCTGCGCTCCAAGAAGGCCAGCGTCCTATCGTCCTCCTCTTGCATGTAGTAGTCCTTGTGGACGATTTGCGCGTAGACGTGGGTGATTATGTCGATGTTGTCTTGCTGCGCCAGGCGCTGCGCGGCAAGCGCGACCTCGAGGTGGACATTCTCTGGCGTGACGGCGGGTAGTCACAGGGCCACCAGTGCGTCGAAGAGGTTGTTACCATAGTGGCCGTTGAGGGTGGCGGGCATCACAGAGCCTGGGCGCGTCCGCTGGAGGCTTACGTCAAAGTCGTCCGCAAGCTTCTTGACGACGGTGAACTTGTCGAGGAAACCAACAAGGACCTCGTCGAACAAGGACACGAAGCTGTCGTCCAAGCGGCCCCTTGCCCTGGCGGCCTCAAGCAATACTACCTGCAGGGCCGCAGGCCGGCGTCGTGATCATTTGGCACAGCCGGCTGATGCTCGCGGTCATCGCCTCCATGGGTCAAGCATAGCTTATAGTCAACTGATCTTGCAATTCGAGTGATTACTCAGCCCTTGCTTAGCGTGCATAGGTGCGTAGGATTTCGTACTACTCCTCCACTAGTGCAGAACCGGGCAATAGCACCGGTTCGTAAGGCCCTTTAGTGTCGGTTCCATAACTGGCACTAAAGTGTGGTCACTAAAGCCCCCCCCCCCCTTAGTACCGGTTCAGCACGAACCGGTGCTAAAGGGCAACCACGTGGCACGAGCCAGCTCCGGGGGCCGGGAGCCCTTTAGTACCGGTTGGTAACACCAACAGGTACTAAAATGTTTGGGGGATTTTTGGTTTTATGATTTCTTTTTCATTTAATTTTGTGTTTTCCATTTTAATTCTTTTTCGTTTGCTGGTATTTTACGGTACTACACATTGTACACGTTATGCATATATATATATATATAATTTCTAGTAGAACCAATCATATATATATATCATCAATGTCTCACAAACCACCATATTAATTCACACATACACACATGTATAGCTATATACAATTTCTCCTACATATGCATGTTGCCTTCGGAGCCAGTGGCATTAGCCTAATTGGTGCCTTCGGAGCACGATGACAATTGGAAGTGGTTCATGACCTGGTCGATGGGGGCGGTAGCGGGTAATAGTATTCTCCCTTCGGATTTATGACCTGGTCGAGCAAAAATCCCGCTATTTCCTCTTGAACTGCTTCTACGCGCTCTGTTTCTAGGAGCTTGTCCCACACCTCTTTGAACTGTTAAGAAGGAGATCAATATGCATGTGTATTAGTTGTGTGACTAGATATCGATAATGGTGTAAAAATTGTGAATAGTTTTTTGACAAGCGTACCCATTCCTGTCTTTGAGATCTGCTCCTTTCGGACGCCATCATGCGAATGTTCTCGCAAACGCAGAATGCACACAGATCAGTCCCCTGCGCCTGCTTCAGGGCCTTTATTATGAGAATGGAATTTAATTTGATCAGATAATAATTAATCAAGCATGATAATTAAAGAGATGGCAGCTAGCTAGCTAGTACTACTTAATTACTTACCTTGGGTCGAAACCATTTCAGCTGTCATTTCCATTCGCCTTCCGTGACGCTGATGAACCTTGCCCAAGCCCTGCCCGCCGACAAAGAAAATGAATAAAGGGGTTATTAAATAGTTCATATCATGAAATGACAAACTAAATAGGCCAAGATATATAGTTAATAATGATTGAAATTACCTGTTGACTATCCCAAACAAGATGTTATAGTCACTATTTGCTTTGAGTAGCGAGTCCAGTATTTGAACTGTTCCGGCGTCAACTTTAATGATACACAAGATCCAGTGAAATCTGCATGCACACACGTTTGCATGTCTTAATTAAGCGGGCATATGTAAGCAAAAACATGTAGCTAGCTAGTAGGCAAAAACAGAGAATTTGTAGTACAAGAAAGTGTGACTCACTGGAAGTTGTAAGGAAGTAGTATATCTTCATTGTATTTGAGGCGCTTCAAGAACTCTAGCATGCTGTCCTCTACCTGCTTTTCATAATGCTTGTTTATTTTCCATGTGTATTCATTAACGGTGTTTGGGTCAATGAACCCAATGCCATAGCGTCCACCTTTTCTCATTTCATACATCTTCATCCTACATAATACCACAGAAAAGAATATAGTGAGGATAATTACAGGTAATGATTGATCAAAAGGATCACTACAGCTAGCTTGAGACTTAAATTACAGAAAGAAATCACTTACAGACAATAGCAACTGATGATAGATTTGTCGAGTGCGTCTTGATTGTATAACTGAAACAGTTTAGGATACTCAACGGTCACATGTTTCTCATGGTAGTAATGATCCTTCTTAACTTGTACCATGAGGGACTCTCGATCGGATCTCTTGGTAATGTCCATGTACCATTCATGTAATTCATACATTCTCGTTGGGAGCTTCTTGACCTCTTCTGGCTCGACCAAAGGTTGGCCCCGGGCATATTTCCATTTTATTTCCTCCTCTTTAAGAATAGGCATGTCCTCGATCTCGAGGAGTTGTCCAACAGTGATTTTGAGAGTTTCAGCCTGCATTATATGCTCCTGGGTTATTACCACATCGCCCACCTCGGGAACATAAACTGTTTGGCCACAATAATATTGGGCGTGCGTACTGTCACGTGTTGTTGGCGGCACAACAAGCGGGGGGATCGATTGCGCCGCCTGTTCTCCCAGCTGGGCAACAGTTTTCCCGCATTTTTTGACAGCTGCTTGTTGTTTGCTTGAGCTCGAGCTCGCCTCCTTCTGTAGACGTTGTCGATGTAACTTCCTGATGTGGTGCTCATAGTCTGTGTCAACAGGCTTAGGAGCTGGTGGTTGAGCCATACGAATGAAGTGGTCAACTACTTCCACAGGCACTTTCTCCCTTGGCGGCGTTGGCGGTTTCGGTCCAAAATGGGCGTCGACTTCTGCCCGCACTATGGCATTGGTTTGCTCCTCGGTCCTGTCGTAAGCCCTCACAGGAAGAGGAGTAGTGAGGTTTGGACCATATTTATATCGCTTGCCTCCGCCTGTACTTCCTGTACTATGACCTCGACTCGTACCGCTACGCACCATAGCTGCGGGGTGTCTCTTGTATGATTGCTAAGGCGGTGGAGACGGCTGACGGGGCTGAGTTGGACTAGGAGGAGTGGCCTGAAGCTGTGCTGGACTTGCAGTGGCCTGAGGTTGTGCCGGACTTGGAGGAGGAGTGGACGTCTGACACTGTGTCGGACTTGGAGGAGAAGTGGCCAGACACTTTGCCAGACTTGGAGGAGGAGTGGCCTCACGCGTTGGTGGACTTGGAGGAGTGGGAGTCTGCTGACTCGGTGGCGGACTTCGACGAGGAGTCGGGTGACGCGGTGTACGTGGCCTTCGAAAGATGATGCAATCCTTTCTCCATAGGATGATATGATGTTCGGCATCTCCGAGTGTGTGCTCCTCGTCACCTCCAGGAATGTCAAGCTCTAGCCCCGAATATTGGTCCACCACCTCATCAACCACGACACGAGCATAGCCTGCTGGAATCGGGTTGAAATGGAAGGTTGCATCGGGGGAATTTGTATAAGCAACACCATCCGCCACCTTCAAGGATATGTTCTTAATTTTGAAGTGTAGCTCGCAGTTAGTGTTCTCCGTGATATCATCCACGAGGTATCTATCCAGCATTGCGTCAAACGGGGCGGAACCCACGCTGCTTCTCGGCATGGATGGGGCGGTGGTATCCAATGCTGGATCATCCGCTAGCTGCTGAGACCCCCTTTGCTGGCTAAGTGAGTCGATCTGCTCCTGCTGCCGCTGGAATTTGATTGCCAAGTCCGCGTGTGCTGATTCTAGGCCTTGAAGGCATTCATAGTCGAGCTTCCTCTGCTCCTCCTCCATCTTCCTCTTCTTCTCCTCCGCAATCTTCTTTCTCGCACGGGTTCTGTATTTGGCGTTCCAGTCAGAAAACCCCTCATACCACGGAATAGCACCCATGCCTCGTGTTCTTCCCGGGTGTTCAGGATTTCCCAGGGCACGCGTAAGCTCGTCGTTCTCTCTGTTGGGCTCGAACAACCCGGACAGAGCCTCTTCTATTGCAACAAGTAGCTTATCTCTGGCTCCGTCCAGACATGCCTTCTTGGAAACTTTGCCTGTCTTCGGGTCCAACTCCCCCCCATGCGCATAGAACCAAGTCCTGCACCTGGGGGGCAGCTCAATGTTTCTGGAGTGACACTTGCATCCAGCATCTCTTTCTCAGACTTATCCCACTTAGGCATTCCCATCGCATAGCCACCTCGCCCCAGCTTATGGAACTTATCCTTTTTTGCGGCATTGGCCTTGTTTATTCTTGACCGTTCCTTAGATAATTCTGAATCCTTGAATTTCACGAAATCGTCCCAATGAGCACTTTGATTCTCTAGTGTTCCCTTGAATACTGGAGTCTTCCTTCCTCCCTTGACGTACTTGTCCCATTCATGATTCTTGTGGTTCTTGAATGCAACCGCCATCTTCCTAAGAGCAGCGTCCTTGACTTTCTGCACATCTACTTCTGTGAAATGATCTGGTAGGGTGAAATGTTCCATGAGAGTATCCCAAAGCAGACTTTTTTGTCTGTCATCGACAAAAGTAAGATCTGGACGTGGCTTTGCTGGCTTTCTCCATTCTTGAAGGGAGATCGGGAGTTGGTCCTTCACAAGAACTGCGCACTGACGAACGAACTTGTCCGCAATCTTCTTAGGCGCTAATGGTTCGCCATTACGTTTGATTGCCTCGATATTATACTTTACGCCCTCCTTCAACTTTTTGTTTGGGCCTCGTTTCGTCCTTTTGCCTGAAGATTTGCTCGATCCGGATGGTTGAAAGAAGAAAGATCGATTCGTTAATATATCTTCAACTCATTTAAAACATGTGATGATCACCAGATGCCTGCTTATATAAATATATATACCTCTCCGGTGTTGTCATAATCGTAGTTCATGACTTCATCAATTTGGTCGTCGCGATCGAATATCATATCACCCTCTCCGGTGTTGTTTAGAAATTTGGAGCCGTCATAATCTTCTTCATTCTAATCATCATCTGGCCCGCGTATTATATCGAACATGGTCTGTTCTCCCTCTCTGTTGGTATTGTCCACCATAGCTTTTATTTAACTATGCCAAAAGAAATATAAAAAAATTAGTATTCAAATTACATCGTCTCGAATAATAGATATAATCTTGAATACATCGTCTCGAATAATAGATATAATCTTGCATACATCGTCTCGAATAATAGATATAATCTCGAATACATCGTCTCTAATAATAGATATAATCTCGAATACATCGTCTCGAATAATATATAATCTCGAATACATCGTCTTGAATATTATATATCGCGTACATCACTGGCTAGGTAGCTAATAAAGATCGAATACTACAGAAGAATCTAGGACACTCGTGGTTCCTGCGGCGCGGGCGATGGACACCCAAAGAGAAGGAACCCTCACAGGATCATAGCTGAAGTGAGATCCCTGAAGAAACTGCCAGGTATTGGAGAACCTGCCGCCCTCTAACGCAACCATGTAGCGATGGACGTGCTCGTCCTCCTCCCTAACACAGCGACGTACCTCCTCCGGCGGGGCCGGCTCCCTCCGCACCAAAACTGGCCCACGCGAACGCCACCAAATAAGATCAGGGTCGACGACGGGACCCGGGGCCGGGTTCCTCATCAAGCGGCGTGCCCCTCCAGGCAGCACCTCCCAGTGCCAGCCCGGCGGAGCCCAGTCCCGGACATGGGTCAGCCGGAGGTCGTCGCGGACGGGTCGACGGCGAGGATGCGGACCAGGCATCGTTGAGAACAAATACTAGCTATATGCCCGCAAAAAGTAACATGTTTTTAATGATTGGATTTGGATAATTAAAATTTCTAACATTTATATATAACTAACATTCCTATAACATATCTAACAATGCTATATAACTAACATTTCTATAACATTTCTAATATTTCTATAACTAAAAACAGAAAAAACTAGCATTTCTATATAACTAACATTTCTATAACATTAATACAGAAAAAACTAACATTTCTATATAACTAACATTTCTATATATAACTAAGATTTCTGTAACATTAATATAGAAAAAACAGAAGAAAAAAACTAAAAACTAAAAACTAAAAACAGAAAAACTAAAAACTAAAAACATTGTGTGTGTGTGTGTTTGTGTGTATGTGTGTACGGGTGTGTGTTTGTGTATGCATGCGTGTGTGCAGAGGGAACGGCGACGGCGAGCCAAGGCAATGGCGTCGACGGCGCGGCGGCTTCGATTGGAGGGAGGAGAGGGGGGACAGGGGCTCACAGCGCGGGCGAGAGGTCGAGGCGACGGCGACGGCGACGCGGGCAGGTGCGGGGACGTGGACGCGGGCTGGTGCGGGGACGGGGACGGGCCGGCAACGCGGACGGTGTGACGCGGGCGGCATGACGAGGACAGGGGCGGCGCGACGGGGACGGCGCGACGGGGGTGGCGACGGTGCGACGGGGACGGCGCGACGAGGGTGGCGACGGTGCGGGACTAGGCGGTGGCGATGAAGCAGAGGAAACTGACGAAATTTTTCAAAGTGTTTTCTTATATAGAAAACACCTTTAGTACCGGTTGGAGCCACCAACCGGTACTAAAGGCCTGTTTTGGCCAGGCCAAGCGGCGGGAACCGCACCCCTTTAGTGCCGGGTGGTGGCTCCAACTGGTACTAAAGACCTCCCCCCCTTTAGTACCGGTTGGTGCTACCACCCGGCGCTAAAGGGGGTGCGCTGGCACAGGTGCGGTGCGGCAAGTTTAGTCCCACCTCGCTAGCCGAGGGGCGTCCGCACTGTTTTATAAACCCCAGTGCGGTAGCTCTCTCGAGCTCCTCTCCAAAGCAGGCCTACTGGGCCTACATGTTCTGTACTGCCATGTGGGCCTACTGGGCCTTTGCGGGCCTGCGTCCTGGCCCAACAACAGGTTGGGTTTCTAGTCGTATGCAGGCCGCTCTGGCCCAGTAGGCGGGCTTTTATTTTTTTATTTTTTTGCTTTATTTATTTTTCAGTTGTTTTTTGTGTATTTAGAGTTTCTTTGTGAATATTTTTGCTTTAGGTACAAAAAATTGCAAACTTTCTGTTAGTGCCCGTAGTTTTCAAATTTGAATAATTTAAATTTTGAATTATTTGAAATTAGTGTGAATCACTAGTTTGTGAATAACTTAACTTTAAAAATCAGTAATGGCATGAAAGAATTTGTTTGCACATAAAATTTCTTCGCGTTTCAAATGCCATAACACATAATTAACTACCCTAACTATTACAGAGATTCCCTTCTGGGTGTGAAACACAGAAGAAAGTGATGATAGTGAAGCCGATCACATCCCAGATCTTTGGGTGTGAAACTTTTTCTTCACGTGTGTCCCTTTGCGCCGTAACCATGGAAAATCTTCATCATTTAACGGGATGCTCGGGTCAATATTCACTGTGAATGGAGCAATTTCATCAAACTTTTCATAATCTTCTGACTTGTCTATCTTGTCATCCACTCCCACGATGTTTCTCTTCCCAGAAAGAACTATGTGCCGCTTTGGCTCATCGTACGATGCATTCGCTTCCTTATCTTTTCTTTTTCTTGGCTTGGTAGACATGTCCTTCACATAGAAAACCTGTGCCACATCATTGGCTAGGACGAATGGTACGTCTTCATACGCAAGATTGTTGAGATCCACTGTTGTCATTCCGTACTGTGGGTCTTCCGTTACCCCGCCTCGTGTCATATTGACCCATTTGCACCGAAACAAAGGGACCTTCAAACCACGTCGATAGTCAAGTTCCCATATGTCCTGTATATAACCATAATATGTTTCCTTTCCCGTCTTGGTTTCTGCATCAAAGCGGACACCACTGTTTTGGTTGGTGCTCTTCTTATCTTGGGCAATCGTGTAAAATGTATTACCATTTATCTCGTACCCTTTGAAAGTCATTATATTCTAAGATGGTAACTGGGACAGCAAGTACATGTCATCTTCAATAGAGGTGTCATGCATGGTACGTGTCTGCAACCAGCTGGCGAAACTCCTGGTTTGTTCACGTGTAATCCAGTCATCAAAACGCTCCGGGTGTTTGGAGCATAGCAAATTCTTGTGTTCATCCATATACGGAGCCACCAAGGCGGAATTCTGTAGAACTGTGTAGTGTGCTTCAGTGAGAGAATGTTTGTCCATACATATTATTTGTTCCCCTCCTAGCGTGCCTTTTCCATCCAGTCTGCCCTTATGCCGCGATTCAAGAACACCAATCGGCTTAAGGTCAGGAATAAAGTCAATACAAAACTCAATGACCTCCTCATTTTGACGGCCCTTGGAGATGCTTCCTTCTGGCCTAGCACGGTTATGAACATATTTCTTTAAGACTCCCATGAACCTCTGAAATGGGAACATATTGTGTAGAAATACAGGACCCAAAACGTTAATCTCTTCGCATAGGTGAACTAGGACGTGCGTCATGATGTTGAAGAAGGATGGTGGGAACACCAACTCGAAACAGACAAGACATTGCACCAAATCATTCTCTAACCTTGGTATGATTTCTGGATCGATTACCTTCTGAGAGATTGCACTGAGAAATGCACATAGCTTCACAATGGCTAATCGAACGTTTTCCGGTAGAAGCCCCCTCAATGCAACCGGAAGCAGTTGCATCATAATCACGTGGCAGTCATGAGACTTTAGGTTCTGGAATTTTTTCTCTGCCATGTTTATTATTCCCTTTATATTCGACGAGAAGCCAGACGGTACCTTAATACTGAGCAGGCATTCAAAGAAGATTTCCTTCTCTTCTTTGGTAAGAGCGTAGCTTGCATGACCCTGATGTATGTCGTCTTTTCCGTGCATACGTTGCTGGTCCTCTCGTGCCTCAGGTGTATCTTTTGTCTTCCAATACACGCCCAAGAAGCCAAGCAGGGTCACACAAAGATTCTTCATCACGTGCATCACGTCGATTGTAGAGCGGACCTCTAGGTCTTTCCAATAGGGCAGGTCCCAAAATATAGATTTCTTCTTCCACATGGGTGCGCGTCCGTCAGCGTCATTCGGAATAGGTTGTCCGCCAGGACCCTTTCCAAAGACCACCTTCAAATCCTTGACAATATCATGTACATCAGCACTAGTACGGTGGCGAGGCTTCGTCCGGTGATCCGCCTCACCTTTGAAATGCTTGCCTTTCTTTCTTACGGGATGCCTGCTCGGAAGAAATCGACGATGTCCCAGGTACACATTCTTCTTACAATTAGCCAAATATATACTGTCGGTATCGTCCAAACAGTGCGTGCATGCGCGGTATCCCTTGTTTGTCTGTCCTGAAAGGTTAGTGAGAGCAGGCCAATCATTGATGGTCACGAACAGCAACGACGTTAGGTCAAATTCTTCCCCCATGTGCTCATCCCACGCACATACACCAGTTCCATTCCACAGTTGTAAGAGTTCTTCAACTAATGGCCTTAGGTACACATCAATGTCGTTGCCGGGTTGCTTAGGGCCTTGGATGAGCACTGGCATCATAATGGACTTCCGCTTCATGCACAACCAAGGAGGAAGGTTATACAAACATAGAGTCACAGGCCAGGTGCTATGGTTGCTGCTCTGCTCCCCAAAAGGATTAATGCCATCTGCGCTTAGACCAAACCATACGCCACTTGCGTCATCTACAAACTCCTTCCTGTACTTTCTTTCGATTTTTCTCCACTGCGACCCGTCAGCGGGTACTCTCAACTTTCCATCTTTCTTACGGACTTCTTTGTGCCATCGCATCACCTTGGCATGCTCTTTGTTTTGGAACAAACATTTCAACCATGGTATTATAGGAGCATACCACATCACCTTGGCAGGAATCTTCTTCCCGGGGCGCTCGCCCTCGACATCACCAGGGTCATCACGACTGAGCTTATAGCGCAATGCACCACATACCGGGCAAGCGTTCAAATCCTCGTACTCACCACGGTAGAGGATGCAATCATTAGGGCATGCATGTATCTTCTGCACCTATAACCCTAGAGGGCAGACAGCCTTCTTTGCTTCGTACGTACTCTCGGGCAATTCGTTGTCCTTTGGAAGCATATCCTTTATCATTACCAGCAACTTTCCAAATCCCTTGTCAGATACACCATTCTCTGCTTTCCATTGCGGCAATTCCAGTGTGGTGCCCAGCTTTTTCTTGTCACCTACGCAATTCGGGTACAACAATTTTTTGTGATCCTCTAACATGCGCTGCAACTTCTTCTTCTCCAAATCACTTGCACAGTTTCTCTTTGCATCGGCAATGGCCCGACCTAGATCATCAACGGGCTCATCTGATGCCTCTTCTTCAGCTTCTTCCCGCATTGCCGGCTCAGCTTCTTCCCGCATTACCGGCTCAGCTTCTTCCCCCATTGTTGTATCATCGTATTCAGGGAACCCATGGCCAGGATAGCTGTCGTCGTCCTCTTCTTCTTCATTGTCTTCCATCATAACCCCTCTTTCTCCGTGGTTGGTCCAAACATTATAGTGGGGCATGAAACCGGACTTAAACAGGTGGACGTGAATGGTTCTTGACATAGAGTAATTGTGACCATTCTTACAGCGAGCACATGGACAAGGCATAAAACCATCCGCCCGCTTGTTTGCCTCAGCTGCAAGCAGAAAAGTATGCACGCCCTCAACGAACTAGGGAGAGCATCGATCATCATACATCCATTGCCGGCTCATCTTCATTACACAACACCGAATAGACCAAATTAATACAAGTTCATACATAAAGTTCATACAACACTTAAATGCAACAAACAAATAACTCTCTAGCTAAAGCATTTAAATGCAACAACAAATACGATCAAGGTCGCAACTAAGGTAATAATGGATCCAACAGCATAATGATACCAAGCCTCACTATCGATGGCATATTTTCTAATCTTTCTAATCTTCAAGCGCATTTTCTCCATCTTGATCTTGTGATCATCGACGACATCGGCAACATGCAACTCCAATTCCATCTTCTCCCCCTCAATTCTTTTCAATTTTTCCTTCAAATCCTCATTTTCTCTTTCAACTAAATTTAACCTCTCGACAATAGGGTCGGTTGGAATTTCCGGTTCAACTACCTCCTACATACAAATATCTATGTCAACTTGATGGGCATAATTTGTCATAAACACGAAATGCAACTAGTTTTAAAAGAGAATATATATACCACATCCAAATCATAACAAGGACGAGGGCCGACGGGGACGGATATCAAAACGATGGCACTATATGTATAACAAACAACGTACGGGTAAGATAATTATACGAGTAACTATATATCCAAATCACACAAACATCAATTTTTATATAAAATTTCATGAACAAGAGGCTCACCACAAGGTGGTGCCGGCGACGGGACGGTGTGGGCGATCGACGGTGGTTACGACGGAGATTTAGAAGGCACTAAGTAAACCACACCTACATATGCAAACTAAGTGTTATTTTGACCTCAAATTGCATATAAATCAAATACTAGCACATATATATATATATATCCTCCCAAATTACTAAACTCACAAATTAATCACTATATAAAGCATTCCAAGAGCTAATCTAGCAATGAGAGATGAAATGACAAAGTTGCTAACCTTTGTGATCATTTGAATGGATGGGGGCCTTCAAATCTTGACAAATTTTGGGCAAAATGTGTGATGAGCTCGAGAGGAAGAGGGGAAGAACAGAGAGGAGAGGGGAAAGGGGAAGAATAGAGCGAGCTCGGGTGGACGAAGGGTTTATGTAGGACGACCTTTAGTACCGGTTTGTGCCAAGAACCGGTACTAAAGGGGCTGGAGGGGCCCCAGTCTGACAACATCCTACCACCAGTCTCATTAGTACCGGTTCGTGGCACGAACCAGTGCTAAAGGTTCGCCACGAACCGGTACTAATGAAAGCGGCCCGGCTAGCCGTTGGAACCGGCACTAATGTATACATTAGTGCCGGCTCAAATACAAACCGGCACTAATGTGCTTCACGTTTGACCCTTTTTCTACTAGTGCTCGGCCCTCTACTGCACCTGCCTTTGGTTGTATGATAGGTGGGCCAGCCACCCCCTGGGGCCACGTGTCATTCACCCAAAGGCAGTTGCCATAAGTCAATGAAGCTGCGTCCCCCTCCGTGCCAGTGCAGTATAGTCATCTCACCGGACCTCTAGTTGGGGCCAAACGAGATAAGTTTGATGTTTACTGGTTTATTGGTCCCCTTTGCATTTTGCGCCAAGTTTTGACCTTTGATTTACCTAATAAAATGTTAATGCATGTAAACAAAAATGTTGTGTAAGTCAGCTTACGAAAACCAAATAATCCCAAAATACTTAGGCTGGTCACAATGGGCAAGAACATAAGCTAGTAACTTACACACTTCCCTAGACTATGTTACTACCTCCGTAGTGGGTAGGAACATCTATGTAGTGTCATGCAACGATGTATTTATTAGGTTATAGACTCATTGTTTCTTGGAGTGTGTGATGTTCCGGTAACTTAGCTAGTTACCACAAGCACCTCTCTCTTCATTAAATATGTGCCACATAAGCAAAGTTGTATTGGAGTGTGTGATGTTACTCCTAAGTTCCTCCCCATTGTGACCAGCCTTAGGCACGGTGCATTAACTCCCACCTTGTTTCTTATTTCGTGACATATCAACCAATGAGAGATGTGGGCCGTGCATGCTTTCAATGACTTGAGACTACCAAACATGACATGCAGTGTTTAGTTCATTGCATGTAATCCTATTACAGTACTCTAGTTAGCAAAAGAACATTAAGTTCTCTTGCCGATAGGAATAAAACACCATGTATTTATTTATAGAGGGAGTAGTACATTTTTGGTGACATGCATTACTAGATATTGCTAGTCAAATACTAAAATCCAGATGGACGTGGTAGTACTCCTAAATCCAGACGGTGGTGCTACTAGTACTAGTAGTAGTACTACCAATGTAGTAGTAGGAGTACTAGCACTACCCGTTGGTCAAATTATTACGTGTTGCTCCTCACAATGAAGTGACAAGACCCTGCGCCGGAGATGACACCTGAGTATAGGCGTCGTGTTCGGCATACCATAGTCAACCTCACCGTCTGCAGTCACTATCATCATGCCTGTAGAGCTAGCCTGCTTACAACTAGCCCTGTTCGGCATAATTTCCCGTGTGTAGATGCCCGTCCATTGCACGGAACACCAAGATTGGGGGTGGACGGCTCCAGCGGCGGCCATCGCGCCAGATTTTTCCACGGCCTTCTACTCCTAGATGTGGTGGGGAGGAGATGAGGCTGATTGTGAGAGACAAGGAGTTGTTTGTAAATAGGGAACAAGTGCGGGCATCTTTTTGCAAAAATGGAGAAGCTTGGTTTGTATGCGTCAGATCAAGATCTGACGGCTATTGGTGAAAGATGGGAGGCACAACATCATCACCAACTCAGGTCCTGTTTGATTCGTAGGATTTTGAAAACGCAGGAATAGGACACGGCAATATTACAAGTTTCAAACTGATATTACAAATGTTAGGAGTAATGCTGCACCTACGACTAGGGAATTACTAGGAAGTTTACATAAGAACTTTCGTTACTTTAGGTGGATGCAGCATTATCGTACAAACTAAAATCCACCGCCCTGACAAGTCACTAATGGGAAAATAAGTTTTTGAGTCTCTGGCCACTTTATGTTTCAAAAACAAATTCATCTTCTGTGGAGACTTTGTCATTTAGGCTTAGACGCTTGCGGTGATCAGCATGCCATTCATTGTTGCGCGAGAGAACGCCAAACCTCATTACCTTGAGCACACTTGCCTCCAGAAGAAAGAACCTGGCCAATTTAATCTCAGATGTGCTGCCTCGGTAGTCGATCAAATCAATTTCTGTAAGATGGAGATCAAGCCATTCGATGAGATTGTTATAGTGCAGCATATTTTTCACTTTCGGGTCTTTTTTATCTGCAAAAGAAGAGAATATTAGAGAAGCTGGCTGCATAAGATTGCCGTGTCATCAAGAGGTACTAATATCATTCGCTCATACGATAGGGTTGGCTAGCTAGTGATATTTTTTCACTCTCTCTCTCTCTCTCTCTCTCTCTCTCTCTCTCTTTCTGTTTCCTCCCATTTAACTAGGAGCACGTGAAGAGCTTGGGCATTTGTTGCCTTCCACTATGTGGCCGATGCCATATTTCGCAAAAGTATGCCACATAACACGCATCGATGTCAAATCAAAAAGATTTTGGCACTGCTCTCGTGATGTGAGAGAGTTGGCACCGCTGTGCACACAGACCCACATGTATAAACAAATCAATCAAACCAACTACACCAGCCTCTCACTCTCCCAAACAAGTGTTTTTTATTGCCTCGGTCCTCTCTCTCTCCCACGCAGTGTTTTTTCATTGCGTGAGTTAATTTGGCACCGGAGCAAAGTAGGTGATCCAGATTGGGACACCAGGTGAGCAATGGAGGGGCATGGATGCCAAATGCATCACAAGTGAATTTGGCACATGTTTTGGCCTACATAGCCCACTTTTGTAATACTACCTCGTATTTAGTATAAAATTTTGACCATAGATTTACCTAAGAAAATTCCAATGCATGTCACTAAAAATTACACCATTTGAAATTATGTTCAAATACGAATCCAACGATATAGTTCTTAGTGACATGCATTAACATTTTGTCAGTTAAATCTATGGTCAAATTTTGATACTACAAAATTGGAAGAGTAAACCAGGACGGAGGTAGTACTTGCTCTTAGGGTAACCATAGAGTTACTGGAGTAGTCTAAGTTACTTTCCACTATGACTAGCCTAGGCTACTATAGTAGTACAGCATAAAAACGATGCAGGTGATCACGTGAGAAAAAATACTAAACACATTTCTTTCGGTGAAGTGCGTAGATGCAGTTTTGAACACTACACTTGTCATTGTAATTTGGGAAAATTACGAAAAAATTGAGCTACATTGTGATTACCGTTTACTTATAGGAAAGAAGTTTCACCTTGATGAGTAGCTTCTCCGTGCATGGAAAGCATGTAAGGAATCCAACAACTTGATCCAGATTGGGGCCGATAGATTTTAGTGCTAAGATCTTCACTATGCGCATGGACTGGGTCAAGCTTGTGGGAATCATTTTCTGGAAGACGGTCGTAAATACATCAAGAAGAAATTTAAAAATGTGAATTTCAAGAAGACGGAGAAGAAGATGAGTGTTGTACCTGAACGATTACTGATCCAATAAAGAGTTCGGAGAATTTGGCAGACGAGTACACCAACGCTGTCAATTTTAGCGCATCAATGACCCCGATTTTTGTTGGACCTTCTAGATCCAATACAAGCAATCTCTCAAGGAAAGGCGCATTCTCAATGACCATAACGTGGAACAGCTGGAGTGATCTCTTCCCAATTGATGTCTTGTTGCGGGGCTAGCAAGACACTTAAATCCATCGGAGATTCGTCGAGGCGATGTGGAGGCTAATGAACCCGTGGATCTGCTCAAGACGAAGGTACTCGAGCGCAGTACAGCTGCGGAGGAGGTGCTCCATAGCCTTCTTCGAGATCACAACGTCGAAGAGGTCGAGCTGCTTGAGTTGAGGGAGAAGAAGAGCGGGCGCGGCATTAATCTGGGGAAGATAGCAGGAGCTGAAGCTGGCGCGGCGCAGCGTTGGCGTGAGGCAGAGCGCAGACAGCGGCAGAGAGCGACATCGTCCAGCTTCAAAGCTGAGCTCCTCGAGCTGATCTAGGGAGGGGGATAAGAACCACTCATCGAACTTGGGTTGGACCTTGCAGTTGGTACTGAACATGCGGATGTCAAGGCGTTTGGGTGGCCCAGGGTGCGATGAAAGGATCTTGGAGACTGCGGCCATGCGTTTGCAATCCCCGTCGCAGAGGCAGCTATTGACGGTGAGGTTGAGGGGGACGCAGCGCCAGAGGGGGCGCCACCATCGGGAGAGCAGGGCGGTCCGCATGGCAAATTTGGTGGGGAGGAGGCCGATGATGACGAGCAGCGTGTCATCGGAGAGGCTGCTGATGAAGTCCAGGCTCGTCGGATGCAGTTTTAGCTCGAGCCGCCTCCGCTTGTTGGCTGCCTCACCGTCCATCTCAACCGGCGGTGACGCCGGTGTACACGTGTGCTGGTGTGTGTTGTGTGCTGGGTGTGCGCGAGTGCGTCCTTCTGTGCATGCTGCCACACAGTGGTGAATTGTGCGCGAGTGCGTCCTTCACGCGCAAGAAGTTTGTCCGCAATGCATCTTCAATTTACTAGCATGCGGGGTGCTACCCCGAGTGGTTTCAACTTTGTTTACTTCACCGTGTGTCAAATGGGCCTCTAGTTTACTTATTTTCACCCACTGCCACATGGGCCAGCACATGAAGATACAGAACACGAGCTGACAAGGCAGTATGTGGATTGGTTGACTGGTCAACTAAACAATATATGGAGCTATACGCTGACACAGTGAACGTATAATCCGTCGGTATAGAGAGTTCGAGTGAGAGGGGAGGCCCGTGAGAGATAGCAGAGAGAGATAAAGAGCTACTCCCTCCGTTTGATAATGTAGTTCCAACATTTTTTTAAAACTCAAACTTTTGAAACTTTGACCAAGTTTATAAAGAAATTACTTATATCTACAGTACCAAAGTAAATGATAGTATGAAGTAAGTACATGTTGTGATGAATCTAATGATCGTTCTAGATGTAAATGTTTTTCTCCACATATACCTGGTCAAACTTTTCTGAGGTTTGACTTTTCAAAACATCCATATGCTTATGGACGTGACAGAGTCCCTAACAAGAGAGAGAGAGAGTGAGTGAAAAAAGTGTGTGTGTGTGTGTGTGTGTGTGTGTGTGAAAGAGACATGGACAACACATGATAAAAGTAGAGAAAAAGCGTGCGTGTCTTATGCAAACATATCACACATGCATCTTCGACAATGGAGGCAAGGTGAGGAGATAGTGTGTGGTTGTTTGGAACCGAGAGAGCAAGACCCCTAGCACGTGGCCAAGAGGGGTCTGACAAACAAGGGAGAGAGGTCGAGAGAGACGTACGGAGAAAATGCAGACATGGGGACGAGAGAGTGTATGTTTGTCATAGAGAGATCCCCTGGAGATCGTGATGGGACTACATGGGTGGGAGATCGAGTGACAAGGTGTGTGCGCGATAGAAGATGCCCCTAGAGATATCGAGATAGACGTATGGATGGAAGGAGACAATGCGTGTGTTCCTGATAGCTAGTAAGAGATAATCATACTTAGGAGGGGGAGTGCTTGCGCCTATGATGGATTGAGGGATTATGGTACTTAGGGGGGGTGCGTGTCACATGGAGAGAGAACAAGGGCGGAGAGTGTTGGATGGGTCTATATGTATAGCGCGAGCAAGACATGTGTATGTGTGAACCAGCGAGATATAAGGCTAGTTTAGCTTGCGTCCTGAGCATCTTTTGCCTGGCCTGGGGTTGTGGCTTGATTTCATGCACGCTTGTTTGGTTGCTACCCTGTGAAAAAGAAAGCCCACCTGGCCTGGTTTCCCTTGCACTTTAATTAGCTTGGCTGAACTCCAGACACTGCAAGTAGCCTGGCCCAGGCGACCGATTTCGAACGCCTGGCCGTGCCTGGTCGTGTGGCCACGAGGCTAACAGCAACATGGATGGATATTAGCATTAAATAATTGATGCATGGATTGATTGATGGGACGTTGATGCGTTGCCTGGCCCAGGCATGAACCAAACGCTTCAGCACCACACAAGCCTGGCCAGGCAGAAATATTTTACATGTCACGTCCATGCCAGGCAGTACCGGCCATCAAGGCATGAGGGTCAGGTCACGAACCAAACTGACCAATAAAGTTTGAGAGAGATTGAGGAGCCCCGATAAGGCTGAGTGGTGCATCAGATAGCTAAGAGGGGGAAAGAGATACTCCATCAGCTCGATAATGCAGTGCATGTAAATTTGTTAGAAGTCAAACTTTGGAAACTTTGATCAGGTTTACGCAAATGTTATTTATATCTACAATACCAAAGATACATCATACAAAACTACATCTCATGGTGAATCTAATGGTATATGTTTGCCGTACTAGATGTAATTCTTTTTCTCCATGTACATGGTCAAACTTTGTGATGTTTGACTTTTCAATAAATCTATATGCTATGGACCGAGGAGAGTGCCTCAGTCGAGACAGATCAAGTGCATGTGAAGGAGAATGAGTAAGTGTGCAAAAAGAGTATGCGTGTGAAATAGAAAGTGACAACAAACGATAAATTAGAGAGAGTGTGTGTTTTTTCGTTTCTTATGCGAACATATCACGCATGCATCTCTGAGATGGAAAAGCGAGGCGAGGAGATGCATGAAGATAGCTAGTGTGCGATTGTTTGCAACGGAGAGAGACACCCCTGTAGCACATGCCCAATAGAGGTGTGGCCAACAAGGAACAAAGGTCGAGAGGGACACATGGATGGCATGGACGCATGGGGAGGGAGAGAGGGTGTGTTTGTGATAGAGAGATCCCGTCGAGATCGTGAGGGGACTATATGGGTAGGAGATCGAGGGAGTGCGTGCGCGATAGAAAGATGCCCCGAGAGAAATCGAGATAGACCATGCACATGTTTGTGATGGAGACTAAGATTAGCTAGTCATATACATATAGGGGGGACTGCGTGTGCCTACAATTGAGTGAGAGACCATCATACTTGGCTAGCTGGGCATGAGATTATGTGTGTGCGCGTGTGAGATGGAGAGAGAATGAAGGGGAGAGATAGAGTTTTAGATGGGCCTATCGAGTGCGAGTGAGATATGCATGTGTATGTGTGACCCAGGTGGATGGAGAGTTTGAGAGAGGGGGGGAAGAGCTCCAAGATGACATAGTGGTGCGTGAGAGAGTTACACGCAAAGAGCCAAGGAATCTGTGTGTGTACGATGAGTGCACCCAAGATATCTAGCTTGGACTAGCTAGAGTATCATACATAGTGTGCGAGAGAGACCTATAGATGGTGTATATATGCATGCGAACTAGAAAGACCCCCCCACACACACACACAAAGAGAGAGAGAGAGAGAGAGAGAGAGAGAGATGGAGAGAAAGGGAGAGGGACCAACAAGGTTTTTGTGTCGGATGCGTGCGATAGAATTGAAGATTGTCGGCGCGCGCGCGCGCGCGTGAGAGAGAGAGAGAGAGAGAGAGAGAGAGAGAGAGAGAGAGAGAGAGAGAGAGAGAGGGAGGGAGGGAGGGAGGGAGGGAGAGAGAGAGAACAGGAGTCCGAAAGAGGGGGAGGTCGCGTTTTATGCATCAAAGACTGATATAAACCATGTTTCGATATAAACTTGCATTCAAATATTTAAATTGGAGAACATGTTGTCTGCAATCCACACATGAACGGATATATGCGTATATCAAACAAGTTCATTAATTTGACTTTCAACATGTTCATGGAGTACTATAATACTGTACAACATGCTACTTGATTGAGGTGTTCAATTTTGGATTTAGTTCACTATTTTGACCTACTGAACGAGCTATTTCATTGAATCAAGATATTTCATTTTGGGTTTGATTCGCGTTTTTGAGTGGGTCAACTATTTGTCATATAGTAAATCGCTAGCAACGAGCATGTAAAAACACACACTAGTGCAGAACCGGGCAATAGCACCGGTTTGTAAGGCCCTTTAGTGCCGGTTTCGTAACCGATGCTAAAGTGTAGGCACTAAAGCCCCCCCTTTAGTACCGGTTCAGCACGAACCGGTGCTAAAGGGCAACCATGTGGCACGAGCCAGCTTCGGGGGCAGGGAGCCCTTTAGTACCGGTTGGTGTCCCCAACCGGTATTAAAAGGTTGGGGGGTTGGGTTTCTGATTTCTTTTTCATTTAATTTTGTGTTTTCCATTTAATTCTTTTTCGTTTGCTGGTATTTTACGATATTACATATTGTACACGTTATGCATATATATAACTAGAATTTCTAGTAGAACCGAACATAATATAGATATATATATATTATCGAATGTCTCACAACCACCATTAATTAATTCACACATATATACACACATGTATATATATATATAATTTCTCCTAATTGGTGCCTTCGGAGCCAGTGGCATTAGCCTAATTGGTGCCTTCAGAGCACGAGATAACAATTGGACGTGGTTCATGGGGGCGGTAGCGGGTAATAGTATTCTCCTTTGGGATCTATGACCTGGTCAAGCAAAAATCCCGCTATTTCTTCTTGACTTGCTTGTATGCGCTCCTCTGTTAGGAGCTTCTCCCGCACCTCTTTGAACTGTTAAGAAGGAGATCAATATGCATGTGTATTAGTTGTGTGACTAGATATCGATAATGGTGTAAAAATTGTGAATAGTGTTCTGACAAACTTACCCACTCCTGTCTTTGAGATTTGCTCCTTTTGGATGCCATCATGCGAATGTTCTCGCAAACGTAGTATGCACACAGATTATTCCCCGACGCCTGCTTCATGGCCTTTACGAGAATGGAATTTGATCAGATAATAATTAATCAAGCATGATAATTAAAGAGATGGCAGCTAGCTAGTACTACTTAATTACTTACCTAGGGTCGATACCATTTTAGATCTTGTTTCCATGGGCCTGGAGTGGCCCTGATGAACTTTGCCCAAGCCCTGCCTGCCGACAAAGAAAATGAATAAATGGGTTATTTAATAGTTGTTATCAGGAAATGACGAACTAATTAAATAGGCCGAGATATAGTTAATAATGATTGAAATTACCTGTTGACTATCCCCTTCACGATGGTGTAGTCACTTGCTTTCTTAAGTAGTGAGTCTAGTACTTCAACTGTTCCTTCATCAACTTTAATGATTAACAAGATCCAGTGAAATCTGCATGCACACACGTTTGCGTGTCTTAATTAAGCGGGCATATGTAAGCAAAAATAGGTAGCTAGCTAGTAGGCAAAAACAAAATTTGTAGTACAAGACAGTGTGACTCACTCGAAGTTGTAAGGAAGTAGTATATCTTCATTGTATTTGAGGCGCTTGAAGAACTATAGCATGCTTTCGTCTACACTTTTTTTGTGATATGGATCTAATTTCCATGTGTATTCATTAATGGTATTTGGGTCACCGAACCCAATGCCATAGCGTCCACATTTTTTCATTTCATAAATCTTCATCCTGCATAATACCACAGAAAAGAATATAGTGAGGATAATTACAGGTAATGATTGATCAAAATGATCACTACAGCTAGCTTGAGACTTAAATTACAGAAAGAAATCACTTACAGACAATAGCAACTGACGATAGATTTGTTGAGTGCGTCTTGATTGTATAGCTGAAACAATTCTGAATACTCAGCGGCCAGAGCTTTCTCATGGTAGTAATGCTCCTCCTTCACCATGAGGGACTCTCGATTGGAAATCTTGGTAATGTCCATGTACCATCGATGCAATTCATACATTCTCATTGGGAGGTTCTTGACCTCATCTGGCTCGACCAAAGGTTGGCCCCGGACATATTTCCGTTTTATTTCCTCCTCTCTAGTCGGAGACATGGGCTCGATATCGAGGAGTTGTCCAACAGTGATCCCGATCGCTTCAGCCTGCGCAATATGCTCCTTGGTTATTACCACATCGCCCACCCCGGGAACGTTAACGGTTTGCCCACAATAATATTGGGCGCGCCTACTCTCATGTGTTGTTGGCACAACAAGCGGGGGGATTGATTGCGCCACCTGTTCTCCCAGCTGGTGAACGGTTTTACCGCTCCTTTTGCCAGCTGATTTGCTCGAGCTCGAGCTTGCCTCTTTCTGTAGACGTGCTCGATTTAACTTCTTGATGTGGCACTCATAGTCTGTGTCAACAGGCTTGCGAGCTGGTGCTCTAGCGATACGAATGAAGTGGTCAATCTTTTCCACAGGCACTTTCTCCCTTGGCGGCGATGGCGGTTTCAGTGCAAAATGGGCTTCCACCTCGGCCTTTGATATGGCTACGTTTTCCTCCTCGGACTTGTCGTAAGGCCTCTGCGGAAGAGGCGTGAGGCTTGGACCATATTGAAATTGCTTGCCTCCGCCTGTACCTCCAGTACTACCTCGACTTGTACCTCTACGCACCATAGCTGAGGCGGCTCTCTTCCGTGATTACTGAGGCGGCGAAGGCGGCTGATGTGGCTGAGTTGGAGGAGGAGGAGTGGCCTAAAGCTGTGCCGGACTTGGAGGAGGAGTGGCCTGACGCTTTGCCGGACTTGGAGGAGGAGGAGTGGCCTGAAGCTGTGCCGGACTTGGAGGAGGAGTGGCCTGACGCTTTGGTGGACTTGGAGGAGCGGGAATCTGCTGACTCGGTGGCGGACTTTGACGAGGAGTCGGATGACGCGGTGTCGGTGGCCTTCTGTAGGATCGAAAGTATGTCCAGAGGGGGGTGATTAGACTACTTGACCAAATAAAAACTTAACCTTTTCCCTATTTTTGTTCTTGGCAGATTTTAGCTATTTTAGGACAAGTCAAGCAATCATCACACAATTCAAGCAAGCATGCAAAGAGTATATTGGCAGCGGAAAGTAAAGCATGCAACTTGCAAGAATGTAAAGGGAAGGGTTTGGAGAATTCAAACGCAATTGGAGACACGAATGTTTTTCCCGTGGTTCGGATAGGTGGTGCTATCCTACATCCACGTTGATGGAGACTTCAACCCACGAAGGGTAACGGTTGCGCGAGTCCACGGAGGGCTCCACCCACGAAGGGTCCACGAAGAAGCAACCTTGTCTATCCCACCATGGCCATCGCCCACGAAGGACTTGCCTCACTAGCGGTAGATCTTCACGAAGTAGGCGATCTCCTTGCCCTTACAAACTCCTTGGTTCAACTCCACAATCTTGTCGGAGGCTCCCAAGTGACACCTAGCCAATCTAGGAGACACCACTCTCCAAGAAGTAACAAATGGTCTGTTGATGATGAACTCCTTGCTCTTGTGCTTCAAATGATAGTCTCCCCAACACTCAACTCTCTCTCTCACAGGATTTGGATATGGTGGAAAGAAGATTTGAGTGGAAAGCAACTTGGGAAAGGCTAGAGATCAAGATTCATATGGTATGAATGGAATATCTTGGTCTCAACACATGAGTAGGTGGTTCTCTCTCAGAACATATGAGTTGGAAGTGTAGATGTGTTCTGATGGCTCTCTCTTCGAATGAAGAGGAGGTGGAGGGGTATATATAGCCTCCACACAAAATCCAACCGTTACACACAATTTACCAATCTCGGTGGGACCGAATCAACAAACTCGGTCAGACCGAAATAGTAAACCTAGTGACAGTTAGAGATTTTCGGTGGGACTGACATGCAACTCGGTAGGAGCGATTTGGTTAGGGTTAGGGCATAACGTAATCTCGGTGAGACCGATTACACAAACTCGGTGAGACCGATTTTGGTAATTAGCTAACCAGAGAGTTGGTCAGGCAAACTCGGTGGGACCGATTTGCTCTTTCGGTGAGACCGAAAAGTTACAAAAAGGAAACACTGAATTTACATTGCAATCTCGGCGGGACCGATCCGCTCTTTCGGTGAGACCAAAAAGTTACGAAAGGGAAACAGAGAGTTTGCAATCCCATCTCGGTGAGACCGAGATCCCTATCGGTAGAACCGATTTGCTAGGGTTTGGTAATGATTATGACAAGTGAAACTTGGTGACGCCGGGTTGAAAGAATCGGTAGGGCCGAGTTTGGCTTAGGGTTTAGGTCAAATATGGATATGGGAAAGTAGTTGAGGGTTTTGGAGCATATCACTAAGCACATGAAGCAAGAGGCTCATTAAGCAACACCTCATCCCTCCTTGATAGTATTGGCTTTTCCTAAAGACTCAATGTGATCTTGGATCACTAAAATATAAAATGAAGAGTCTTGAGCTTTTGAGCTTGAGCCAATCCTTTGTCCTTAGCATTTTGAGGGTTCCACTTTCACCATCCATGCCATGCCAATCATTGAGCTTTCTTGAAATAATCATCTTGGAATAGCATTAGCTCAGTGAGCTATATGTTGTTATGAATTACCAAAACCACCTAGGGATAGTTGCACTTTCAATCTCCCCCTTTTTGGTAATTGATGACAACATATAGATCAAAGCTTCAACAAATGATAATAAGCATGAAATATATCGTTGCTTTGAGAAGTATGTGATAAGTAAGAGCTCCCCCTAAATTTGTGCATATTTAAGATTTGCTTTGGACTGCAAATGCACAAAGAGTTAGAGTCATGGGTTACTCTTCCATGTCACATACATCTTGGTGGAGCGCTTAAAATGATAAGAATGAAATACATGCACTCATCACCAAGAAAAGTGAATGATCACATAAGATAGATAAGATAATATCATTCACCAAGCATTAAGTGTAGCTTATGATCAAACACATGATCATCAATGTCTCATAGATAACGGCATAGTATCTCAAGCACTCAAAAGCAAACAAAGTTCGAAAAACCACCAAATAAAGCAAGAGAGAAAAAACAACACTCTCTCTCTCTCGAAGCCTATGATCTATACATTTTTCTCCCCCTTTGGCAACAAGTTACCAAAAAGTTCCTAGAAAATGCATAGTGCTAGATCGACTCTCAGGCTTGATCTTTTGGTGGTGGTGGAGTCCGGAGCACTCCAAGGACGAAGCCTTCTATAGACGTGGTTGGAGTTGAGGCTGAAGTAGATGCTGGAGCTGGTGGAACTGAAGCTGTAGCTGGTGCAGAAGTGGTGGCTCTGGTGTCAGCAACTGGCACTGCATGTGATCTCTGAGCTCTTGGCACTCTGGCAAATGCATCAGTTGTAGTCTTGCCTCTCCTCTCCTGCAGACTGAATCTCTGTTACTTTGACATCCAAGTCATAGAACTTTTGTTCCATGATCCTCTCTAAGCTCTACTGATTCTGAGTGAGGGTGGCCAGTCCTTGCTCAATCCTTAGTGTGCATGCAATCAAGTAACCAAGCTGCTCTTGTTTGGTTTTCAAGAAATACTCAGATGCCTCCTCTTGAGTTGGCATCTTGGCAGCTTTCTCCTTCCTTGCCCGCTCCTTCTTGGCTTGTACTTGAACTGATGATGGTTCATTCTCATTCATCACAACTTGGTTGTCCTCAAAGACTGGATGAATAGGCAAGTGTTCCTTGTCCAACAAGTATATGCCTGTGCCCATCTTGGAGTTAATTAGCTCCTGGATCTGAGGGGCATAACCACAGCTCCTCTTCTAATCTGATGTAGTCCTCTTGATAGTCTCTATTATGAGGCTCATGACCTTGAATTTCTGAGGCACATCAAATACATGAAGCAAATTGATTGCATGGCCTCTGATCATCTTGTGATCACCTGACTTGGGCAACAGAGTGTGCCTAAGGATCCAGTTAATGGTTGGCAGCCCTGACAGAAGATAATGCACAGACCCAAACTTGAAAGTATCAAGTGCCTCGTTTGGAATTTCCTTGTACATATTGGACATAGAGTTGTGGTCCATCTTCTTCTTGGCATAGATATCCAAGTCATCCTCATGCTCCTTTGGGGCATTGATGAGCTGTGCCCACTCAGCAACAGTAGATTGGTACCTCGTACCTTCAGACATCCATGTGATCTTTCCATCTGGGTAGAAATGTGCTGTGGAGTAGAATTGCATAATGAGTTCCTCGTTCCACTTTGTGAGCTTCTGCCCAACAAAGTCTGCTACTCCACAAGCATTGAAGCTGTCATACACTCCAGGGTAGTGTTCTTCATTGTCCTTGATGTACTCCCAATTGACCCATCTCATGTCACAAACTATGGGCTTCTTGTCAAGCAGCACTGTCTCATAGAAATCTTGTTGTTCCTTGGTGTGAAACCTGTAATCAACAGCAGTTCTTCTCCTTGAAGCATACGGGTCTGCTTCTCTCCACTTCCTCAGCCCTGAGTCTCTTCTGAGCTTCATGTCCTCAGCCACGGGATGAGCATCATTGTGGTCTAGGATCTTGGGCTTGAGCTTTCTCAGAACATGCTCTTCATCATCTTCTTCAGCAGCTTCAGGCACTGGGGCCTTGTTCTTCTCAGTTGCAGGTATGCTCCTCGTATTTCTCTTTGGGGCAGACTTGGGCTTGGAGGCAGCTTTGGGTGCTTCTTTGGGCTTGGATGCAGCAGCCCCTGTCCTGATAGCATCACCCATAAGCTTAGGTGCCTTAGGTGCTGGTGCAGCAACCTCTTCTTCTTCCTCTTCTTCCATGATGGAAGCCTTTCCAAGCACTCTGGCTACGATCTTCTTGACCCTTTCCTTCCTTTTCATTCCTTCAGCGGCAACTGGCTCTATGGTTGCAGGCTTTTCAGGAATCTGAGTTGAAGCTCTGGCCTTTGGCATAGGCTGCCTACCTGCTGGCCTTTTGATTTTTAAGCCTGGCTTTGTGCCTTGAGCTGAGCCAGATTCCTTCTTGAGCACAACTCTCTTTGATGTGGCTTCCTCTTCCTCTGCCACATAATCTTCATCCTCAGAATCTGAAGTTCTCTTCTTCCTCTGTCTGGTGGCAGCTTTTGGCAAATTGCTTGGGGTACTCCTGCTGCCATCATCTGAAGAGCTGGAGGGACTAGTGCCCTCACTCATGAGCACCTGCTCTTCTGACCTGTTCTGGCTGTCACTCTGATCAGACATGATGTAAAAGCTGACTGCTGACCCTGTGAAGAGTTTATAGATGAGGTAGAGTGGATGAGCATCACAAAATGCAGAGATTTTTGCAAAAGAATGATTCAAAAACTTAGTTTTAGTTTCCCACTGAAATCATCTCAGATCTACCGATTTTTAAACTCGGTGATACCGAAGCAGTTTTGGAACCTAAACTAGTGAACTCGGTCAGACTGAGTCACACTTCGGTGGCACCGACACTGCTAGGGTTTCACAAAGTTCCAAAATCGGTCACACCGATTAGTAATTCTCGGTCAGACCGAGTTTCACTTGTGCAATGGCATAAGCCAAATTGGTGGGACCGAGTTGTTCAACTCGGTGGGTCCGAGATGGTTTCGGCGGAAACCTAACCCTAAAATTTTCGAATCAAAACTAATCTACGAACGCATTGACTGGATAGGAGTGTTTCAATCGTGGCAAGAATCATTAAGAACACAATGTGCTAGGAATCAGACGGGGAATAGCACCGTGATCGAGTCCATACCCTAGTTCGGCGGAGACTCGCTACGGCGGCAACGGTGGGGTTTAATTCCATTGACGGCGATGGAGACCAGCGACTGGAGGCGGCTGGCGGCGAGGAGACGATCCGGAGACCACGATGGCAGAGCAAGCTATCGCACGCGCGAAGGGGTTCAGAGAAACTTCCAAATTTTTGCCCATGACTATATATAGCCCAACCCTGTCAGTGTGACCGAGTGGAACAACTCGGTGGCACCGAGATGCAAAACTGTATACAGTTGTTGCAACTCGGTGTGACCGAATGGTTCAAATCGGTTGCACCGAGATCGAAAATTCAGATCAACTTAATGATCTCGGTAGGACTGAAAGTAGGATATCGGTCAGACCGAGAATCATAAAGAGGTTTTGGAAGTTTAAGTCTATGACGAATCGGGGACTCTGAGTGCTCCTCACACAGAGTGGTTCGAATCTGACTTGATCAAATTTTGTGATGTAGCATGAATAGAGTTTGAGACGAGAAAAGCATAGATAGCTAGAGGAGGTTCTTAGGCATTCTTGTCCATCCACTTGGCAAAAGTAAATAAAACCAAACAATCAAAACAACAAGTGGATGTCCTCGAATGAGTAAAATATGCAACCAACATGCTCACACAATAAAATGGCAATTGAAATATGTGACAAAGCATGCACAACCAATTCTAGCATCTATCAGGCAATTGGCGATGACTAGGTCATCTATATATGAGTATATTAACTTAGGAGTCAAGTGAGAACACTTGATCATAGGTCATACTCATCGTTTAAGCTCAAGTGGGGTTACCACTTTTACATAAAGCATTGTTGTGTTCACATCTTTAGAGTTGCTTTAGCTCAAGTCTTAGAGTAAAGCTCCCCCTAGATGTGATATCCCCCCTAAGAGGGATGAACTAACCTTGGGTTTTGTCGATGATGACTTCATGTAGATGTTGAAGATGTGGATGCTTAAAGTTGATGTAGATCACTTGGAGCTATCCATTTGAGTGAATTGCACTTTCAATACCTACATGGGTTAGTCCCACGAGGAACAAACAAGGATATCCATAGACATAGAGTGATGCACACACAAGATGATGTCCATGAAAACTTTAGGTTACCTTGTCCCTTGTCTTACTAACAAGAGGGTTTGTGACTCCTTGAACTAGTGCAAGATGTGGAAGTTGATTGCACTTGTTCTTGCCAAAATGATAAGAGTGAGGTATGTTGGCGGAGTCACCCTCAAGAACTCTCTAGTTCTTCTTCTTTTGGATCCACATCATCTTGATGGGAATCCTTGGAGTTGTAGTCGTACTTGATGAAGTGGAACTTGAAGTGGTCTTGGGAATCCACTTGACCAAGGTCTTAGGAGCTTCTTCAAATGCATCAATTTCCTCTTGAAGCTTGTCCTTGCCTTTTTGCTTGTAGTCTTGTGGTGGAAGATCATCTTGAGCTTGTGTCCCCTTGAAGGAAGTATCATACTTCTCTTGTTGAGGAACAAACTTTATCTTGGGGTATTGATCTTCTTCCCACTCAACTCCATTGGCATTGAACTTTCGTTCAAAACCAACACCTTGATTCTTCCGGTGCATTCCTTGCTTGCGCACAATTTCCTCGAATTGCTTACTCCCGGCAAGGCTTTTGTACACTCCTTTCTCTATAATTCCCTTCAATAAGCTATTTTCTTGCTCAAGTGTAACTTGGCTAAGAGAATCATTAGTGGAATCAAGAGAACTACTAGAAGCAACAATATTGGACTTAGCATGATCATTGCTACTACTAGAGGAAGAATCTTTCTTGTTCTTGTTACTAGACTTGACTTGAGGCATGTAAGTGGATAAGAGTAAATGCTTGGCAATGTAAGAAGAACTTTTCTTGCAGAGATCATCATTGATTGCCTTTAAAAACTCATGCTCTTGCTCAAGATTGAGCTTTTCAAAGCGTAACTTCTCATGAGATCTTAAAAGTTCTCGATGATCTTCAAAGATAGTTTCATGAGCTAACTTAAGAGTGTTTAGTTCTTTAGTTAGAGCCTCAATCTTCTCCTTATCATTGTCATTCGCTTTATCTTGATTAGCATGATTAATTGACGTTTCATCATAGTATTCATCAGTAGAGTTGTCAACAAGTAAATCATCATCACCTAACAAGTCATCTTCATCACTATTAAAATCAACATACTCGGGGTGTGTTACCTTAGGACCTTTGGTCATGAAGCATCTTCCAATTCCTTCATTCGGTGAGTCAAATATATCGTAGGAGTTGGTTGACACAAGTGCTAGACCGGCAACACCTTCATCTTGAGTATATTCAGAATCGGAGTGATAACTTCTCTCGGAGTGGTCGTCGGAGTCGGAGCCGGATACCCATTCACCAACATGAGCTTGATGTCTTCGTTTTGTGTAGCTCCTCGATGATTTTTCCTTCCTTTCCGAATCCTTGCTTCTCCGTGAGTATCTTCGTTCATAACGATCATCTCTACTCCTTCTCTCTCTTGGTGGTGATTCTTCTCTTTTGCTTCTTCTTTTTGGAGAGTCTTCTCTTCTCTTGTAGGGAGCCGTACACTAATTGGAATAGTGTCCGGGTCTTCCACAATTGTAGCAGTTTCGCTCTCGACTAGAAGATCTTTTGTCATTGTAGGACCTTGACTTGGAGCTTCTATCTTTGCTTCTACTCTTGTAGAACTTGTTGAAGTTCTTCACCATTAAGCTCAATTCTTCATTGAAGTTTTGTTTCTCACTTGATGATGTAGGGGCTTCACATGAGGCTTTGTAGGCACCACTTGATTTGTTGTGAAGTTCCTCTTTATCCTTAAGTGACATCTCATGAGCAACAATTCTTCCAATTACCTCCATTGGCTTGAGATCTTTGTAATTGGGCATCATTTGGATCAATGTGCACACGGTATCATATTTTCCATCCAAGGCTCTTAGAATCTTCTTGATGATGAATCTATCGGTCATCTCTTCACTTCCTAAGCCGGCAATCTCATTTGTGATGAGAGCAAGCCTAGAGTACATTTCAGCTACACCTTCACCATCCTTCATTTTGAACTTGTCAAGTTGACTTTGAAGCACATCCAATTTGGATTCCTTGACGGAGTCGGTACCTTCGTGCATATCAATCAAAGTGTCCCAAATTTCCTTTGCATTCTCAAGACGGATGATTTTGTTGAATTCTTCGGGGCACAATCCGTTGAAGACAATATCACAAGCTTGAGCATTATATTGCAACATCTTCAACTCATCCGTGGTAGCTTCACGGTTTGGTTCTCTCCCATCAAAGAAGTCACCTTGCAAACCAACACACACAATAGCCCAAACGGCGGGGTTATGTCCAAGAATATGCATTTTCATTTTATGCTTCCAACTAGCAAAATTAGTACCATCAAAGTAAGGACCTCTACGGTGATAATTTCTCTCGCTAGACGCCATACTCTCCTAGGTTGTGAAACCAAGGCTATGACCACCAAAAGCTATGGAAATCAAAGCAAATGGAGACCAAAGCTCTGATACCACTTGTAGGATCGAAAGTATGTCTAGAGGGGGGGTGATTAGACTACTTGACCAAATAAAAACTTAACCTTTTCCCAATTTTAGTTCTTGGCAGATTTTAGCTATTTTAGGACAAGTCAAGCAATCATCACACAATTCAAGCAAGCATGCAAAGAGTATATTGGCAGCGGAAAGTAAAGCATGCAACTTGCAAGAATGTAAAGGGAAGGGTTTGGAGAATTCAAACGCAATTGGAGACACGGATGTTTTTCCCGTGGTTCGGATAGGTGGTGCTATCCTACATCCACGTTGATGGAGACTTCAACCCACGAAGGGTAACGGTTGCGCGAGTCCACGGAGGGCTCCACCCACGAAGGGTCCACGAAGAAGCAACCTTGTCTATCCCACCATGGCCATCGCCCACGAAGGACTTGCCTCACTAGCGGTAGATCTTCACGAAGTAGGCGATCTCCTTGCCCTTACAAACTCATTGGTTCAACTCCACAATCTTGTTGGAGGCTCCCAAGTGAAACCTAGCCAATCTAGGAGACACCACTCTCCAAGAAGTAACAAATGGTGTGTTGATGATGAACTCCTTGCTCTTGTGCTTCAAATGATAGTCTCCCCAACATTCAACTCTCTCTCACAGGATTTGGATATGGTGGAAAGAAGATTTGAGTGGAAAGCAACTTGGGAAAGGCTAGAGATCAAGATTCATATGGTAGGAATGGAATATCTTGGTCTCAACACATCAGTAGGTGGTTCTCTCTCAGAACATATGAGTTGGAAGTGTAGATGTGTTCTGATGGCTCTCTCTTCGAATGAAGAGGAGGTGGAGGGGTATATATAGCCTCCACACAAAATCCAACCGTTACACACAATTTACCAATCTCGGTGGGACCGAATCAACAAACTCGGTCAGACCGAAATAGTAAACCTAGTGACCGTTAGATATTTTCGGTGGGACTAACATGCAACTCGGTAGGACCGATTTTGTTAGGGTTAGGGCATAACATAATCTTGGTGAGACCGATTACACAAACTCGGTGAGACCGATTTTGGTAATTAGCTAACCAGAGAGTTGGTCAAGCAAACTCGGTGGGACCAATTTGCTCTTTCGGTGAGACCGAAAAGTTACAAAAAGGAAACACTGAATTTACATTGCAATCTCGGTGGGACCGATCCGCTCTTTCGGTGAGACCGAAAAGTTACGAAAGGGAAACAGAGAGTTTGCAATCCCATCTCGGTGAGACCGAGATCCCTATCGGTAGAACCGATTTGCTAGGGTTTGGCAATGGCTATGACAAGTGAAACTCGGTGACGCCGGGTTGAAAGAATTGGTAGGGCCGAGTTTGGCTTAGGGTTTAGGTCAAATATGGATATGGGAAAGTAGTTGAGGGTTTTGGAGCATATCACTAAGAACATGAAGCAAGAGGCTCATTAAGCAACACCTCATCCCTCCTTGATAGTATTGGCTTTTCCTAAAGACTCAATGTGATCTTGGATCACTATAATATAAAATGAAGAGTCTTGAGCTTTTGAGCTTGAGCCAATCCTTTGTCCTTAGCATTTTGAGGGTTCCATTTTCACCATCCATGCCATGCCAATCATTGAGCTTTCCTGAAATAATCGTCTTGGAATAGCATTAGCTCAATGAGCTATATGTTGTTATGAATTACCAAAACCACCTAGGGATAGTTGCACTTTCACCTTCGAAAGATGATGCAATCCTTTCTCCATAGGATGATACGATGGTTGGCCTCTCCCAGTGTGTGCTCATCGTCACCTCCAGGAATGTCAAGCTCTAGCCCCGAATACTAGTCCACCACCTCATCAACCAAGACACGAGCATAGCCCGCTGGAATCAGGTTGCAATGGAAGGTTGCCTCGGGGGGATTTGTAAAAGCAAGGGCGTCCGCCACCTTCATGGATATGTTCTTCATTTTGAAGTGTAGCTCGCAGTTAGTGTTCTCCATGATGTCATCCACTGGGTAGCTATCCAGCAATGCGTCGCCCGGGGCGGAACCCACGCTGCTTCTCGGCATGGATGGGACGGTGCTATCCAATGGTGGATCATCCGCTAGCTGCTGAGACCCCCTTTGCTGGCGAAGTGAGTCGATCTGCTCCTGCTGCCACTGGAATTTGACTGCCAAGTCCGCGTGCACTGATTCTAGGCCTTGAAGGCGTTCATAGTCTTCTTCCTCTGCTCCTCCTCCATCTTCCTCTTCTTCTCCTCCGCAATCTTCTTTCTCGCACGGGTTCTGTAGTCGGCGTTCCAGTCCGGAAACCCCTCATACCATGACATAGCGCCCATGCTTCGTGTTCTTCCCGGGTGTTCAGGATTTCCCAGGGCACGCGTAAGCTTGTCGTTCTCTCTGTTGGGCTCGAACACCCCCGATCGAGCCTCTTCTATTGCAACAAGTAGCTTATCTTCGGCTCCGTCCAGACATGCCTTCTTCGAAACTTTGCCTGTCTTCGGGTCCAACTCCCCCCCATGCGCATAGAACCAAGTCCTCCACCTGGGGGGGCAGCTCAATGTTTCTGGAGTGACACCTGCATCCAGCATCTCTTTCTCAGACTTATCCTACTTAGGCATTCCCACCGCATAGCCACCTGGCCCCAGCTTATGGAACTTATCCTTTTTTGCGGCATTGGCCTTGTTTATTCTCGGCCGTTCCTTAGATAATTCCGAATCCTTGAATTTCACGAAATCATCCCAATTAATGAGCACTTTGCTTCTCTAGTGTTCCCTCGAATACTGGAGTCTTCCTTCCTCCCTTGACATACTTGTCCCATTCACGAATCTTGTGGTTCTTGAATGCAACCGCCATCTTCCTAAGAGCAGCGTCCTTGACTTTCTCCACATATGCATCTGTGAAATGATCTGGTAGGGTGAAATGTTCCATGAGCGTTTCCCAAAGCAGAAGTTTTTGTCTGTCATCGACAAAAGTAACTCCTGGACGTGGCTTTGCTGGCTCTCTCCATTCTTGAAGGGAGATCGAGAGTTGGTCCTTCACAAGAACTCCGCACTGACGAATGAACTTGTCCGCAATCTTCTTAGGCGCTAATGGTTCGCCATTAGGTTTGATGGCCTCGATATTGTACTTTACGCCCTCCTTCAACTTTTTGTTCGGGCCTCATTCCTGTTGCCTGAAGATTTGCTCGATCCGGATGGCTGAAAGAAGAAAGATCGATTCGTTAATATATCTTCAAGTCATTTAAAACATGTGATGATCACCAGATCCCTGCTATAAATATATATATACCTCGCAGGTCTTTGTTGTTTCAAGATCAACATTTTCTTCGTCATGTTCATAGTTCATGACATCATCAATTCGGTCATCGCGATCGAATATCATATCACCCTCCCCAGTGTTGTTTAGATATTCGGAGCCGTCATAATCTTCTTCCTTCTGATCATCATCTGGCCCACGAGGATTGCGTATGATATTGAACAGGGCCTCTTCTCCCTCTCTGCCGGTATTGTCCGCCATAGGTTTTGTTTAACTAATCCAAAAGAAATATATTCAAATTACAATGCATGGATGCAATCAATTAATAAGGAAAAACTGAATCAATCATAGTACATAATAAGCATCATCAAATATAATCTCGAATACGTCGTCTCGAATAATAGATATAATCTCGAATACATCGTCTCGAATAATAGATATAATATCGAATACATCACTAGCTAGCAAGCTAATAAAGATCGAATACTACAGAGTAATCTAGGCCACTCGCGGTTCCTCAGGTGCGGGCGGTGGACACCCAAAGAGAAGGAACCATCACTGGATCATAGCTCGGGTGATCTCCCAAAAGAACCTGCCAGGTATTGGAGAACCTGACGTCCATAGCAGCCATGTAGCGATGGACGTGCTCGTCCTCCTCCCTGACACGGTGACGTACCACCTTCGGCGGGGCCGGCTCCCTCTGCACCGAAGGTGGCCCACGCGAATGCCGCCAAAGGAGATGAGGGTCGACGACAGGACCCGGGGCCGGGTTCCTCACCAAGCGTCGCGCCCCTGTAGGTAGCACCTCCCAGTGCCAGCCCGGCGGAGCCGAGTCCTGGACATGGGTCCTCTGAAGCAGGACGTCGTCGCGAACGGGTCGACGGCGAGGATGCGGGCCGGGCATCATCGACAACAAATACTATATGCCGCAAAAGTAAAGTAACATTTTTTAAATGATGGATTGTGATTTCATATATGCAAATTCTAAATTTTATAACTAAAAATATAAGAAACTGAAAAAACATCGATCATCGTCTAACAATTTGAAATTAATCTAATTCATCTAGCTAAAACTAACATTTCCAAAGTTTCTAACATTTGTATAAAAAACAGAAAAAAAAAATCTTTGACATTATATATATTATAACTAACATTTCTATATACTATTTGACATTAATCTAATCTAATTAATTAATTCATCTAAAACTTTGTATGAAAAACAGAAAAAACTAAAAACAGAAAAATTGTGTGTGTGCGCGTTAGTGTGTGTGTGTGTGTGCATGTAGTGTGTGTGTGCGCGCGCGTGTGTGTGGGCTACGGCCGGTGTCGACGTGCGGTGGCTTTGATCGATTGGAGGGAGGAGAGGGGCCGGGGGAGGGGCTCACAGCGTCCATGGGCGAGGTCGAGGCGACGGCGAGGCGACGGTGACGGCGAGGCAACGGCGAGGCGATGGCGACGGCGAGGCGACGGCGACGGCGAGGTGAGGTCGCGATCCAAGGTGACGGCGGCGAGGCGAGGGGACGACGACGGGGGCGCCGCGGAGTCGACGGGGACGATGCGACGAGGACGCGGGTGTCGCGGAGTCGACGGGGCGGCGGCAGAGAGAAGTGAGATGAGAAACTGAAATTTGTCGAAGTGTTTCTTATATAGAACCCACCTTTAGTACCGGTTGGAGCCACCAACCGGTACTAAAGGTCTGGTTTGGCCAGGCGAAGCGGCGGGAACCGCACCCCCTTTAGTACCGGGTCGTGGCACCAGCCGGTACTAAAGCCCCCCCCCCCCCTTAGTACCGGTTGGAGCCACGACCTGGTACTAAAGTGTGTGCGCTGCCAGGCGAGGGGCGCAGAAGTTTAGTCCCACCTCGCTAGCCGAGGGGCACTCGCACCTGCTTATAAGCCCCGCCGTCGCTGCTGTCTCGAGCTCCTCTCTTAAGCAGGCCTTCTGGGCCTACCTCTTCTGCGATGCCCTGTTGGGCCTACTGGGCTAGCAGGTCTACATCCTGGCCCAACTAGAATTTGGGTTTCTAGTCGTATGCAGGCCGCTGTGGCCCAGTAGGTGGGCTTTTTTCTAATTTTTTTGCTTTATTTATTTTTGTTGTATTTATTTTAGAGTTTTTTTTGCTGTATTTAGAGTTTGTTTGTGAATATTTTTGCTTTAGGTACAAAAAATTACAAACTTTCTGTTAGTACCGGTAGTTTACAAATTTGAATAGTTTAAATTTTGAATTATCTGAAATTTGTGTGAATCACTAGTTTGTGAATAACTTAACTTTGAAAATAGATTTTTCAGTGATTCTTTTTTCTTATGTTTAATATTAGTGTGTTTTATCATCATATTCAATGTGGTAATGCTTAGGTTATTTAAAAATGAAATGCCTTTGTAACGGATGAGTTTTCGTCCGAGACCCTAATACTTCGAAAGAGATTTTCCACTTTGTACACGAAGTGCATCCAGTTTTTGTGGTAACCCTCTCTACTTTTTTGCACATGGTATGTGGGTGAAATTATGATACCATGCCAACTTTCAACCTTTTCTGAGTTCATTCGAAATGCTTTTCAATTTCACGGTCATTTAGCTGAAAAAATCAATAAATGCATGAAAGAATTTGCTTCCACATAAAATTTCTTCGCGTTTCAAATGCCAAAACACATAACTAGCTACCCTAACTATTACAAAGATTCCCTCCTGGGTGTGAAACACAGAAGAAAGTGATGATAGTGAGGCCGATCACATCCTAGATCTTTGGGTGTGAAACTTTTTCTTCGCGTGTGTCCCTTTGCGCCGTAGCCATGGAAAATCTTCATCATTTAACTGGATGCTCGGGTCAATATTCACTGTGAATGGAGCAATTTCATCAAACTTTTCATAATCTCCTGACATGTCTGTCTTGTCATCCACTCCCACGATGTTTCTCTTCCCAGAAAGAACTATGTGCCGCTTTGGCTCATCGTACGATGCATTCGCTTCCTTATCTTTTCTTTTTCTCGGCTTGGTAGACATGTCCTTCACATAGAAAACATGTGCCACATCATTGGCTAGGACGAATGGTTCGTCTGCATATGCAAGATTGTTGAGATCCACTGTTATCATTCCGTACTACGGGTCTTTCGTTACCCGCCTCGTGTCATATTGACCCATTTGCACCGAAACAAAGGGACCTTCAAACCACGTCGATAGTCAAGTTCCCATATGTCCTGTATATAACCATAATATGTTTCCTTTCCCGTCTTGGTTTCTGCATCAAAGCGGACACCACTATTTTGGTTGGTGCTCTTCTTATCTTGGGTGATCATGTAAAATGTATTACCATTTATCTCGTACCCTTTGAAAGTCATTATATTCGAAGATGGTAACTAGGACAGCAAGTACAGGTCATCTTCAATAGAGGCGTCATGCATGGTACGTGTCTGCAACCAGCTGGCGAAACTCCTGGTTTGTTCATGTGTAATCCAGTCATCAGACCGCTCCGGGTGTTTGGAGCGTAGCAAATTCTTGTGTTAATCCATATACGGAGCCACCAAGGCGGAATTCTACATAACTGTGTAGTGTGCTTCAGTGAGAGAATGTTCGTCCATACATATTATTTGTTCCCCTCCTAGCATGCCTTTTCCATCCAATCTGCCCTTATGCCGTGATTCAGGAACACCAATCGGCTTAAGGTCAAGAATAAAGTCAATACAAAACTCAATGACCTCCTCATTTTCATGGCCCTTGGAGATGCTTCCTTCTGGCCTAGCACGGTTATGAACATATTTCTTTAAGACTCCCATGAACCTCTCAAAGGGGAACATATTGTGTAGAAATACAGGACCCAAAATGTTAATCTCTTCACATAGGTGAACTAGGACGTGCGTCATGATGTTGAAGAAGGATGGTGGGAACACCAACTCGAAACAGACAAGACATTGCACCAAATCATTCTCTAACCTTGGTATGATTTCTGGATCGATTACCTTCTGAGAGATTATATTGAGGAATGCACATAGCTTCACAATGGCTAATCGAACGTTTTCCGGTAGAAGCCCCCTCAATGCAATCGGAAGCAGTTGCGTCATAATCATGTGGCAGTCATGAGACTTTAGGTTCTGGAACTTTTTCTCTGCCATGTTTATTATTCCCTTTGTATTCGATGAGAAGCCAGACGATACCTTAATACAGAGCAGGCATTCAAAGAAGATTTCCTTCTCTTCTTTGGTAAGAGCGTAGCTTGCATGACCCTCATGTATGCCGTCTTTTCCGTGCATATGTTGCTGGTCCTCCCGTGCCTCAGGTGTATCTTTTGTCTTCCCATACATGCCCAAGAAGCCAAGCAGGGTCACACAAAGATTCTTCGTCACGTGCATCACGTTGATTGCAGAGCGGACCTCTAGGTCTTTCCAATAGGGCAGGTCCCAAAATATAGATTTCTTCTTCCACATGGGTGCGCGTCCGTCAGCATCATTCGGAACAGGTTGTCCACCAGGACCCTTTCCAAAGACCACCTTCAAATCCTTGACCATATCATGTACATCAGCACTAGTACGGTGGTGAGGCTTCGTCCGGTGATCCGCCTCACCTTTGAAATGCTTGCCTTTCTTTCTTACGGGATGCCTGCTCGGAAGAAATCGACGATGTCCCAGGTACACATTCTTCTTACAATTAGCCAAATATATACTGTCGGTATCGTCCAAACAGTGCGTGCATGCGCGGTATCCCTTGTTTGTCTATCCTAAAAGGTTACTGAGAGCAGGCCAATTATTGATGGGCACGAACAGCAACGCCTTTAGGTCAAATTCTTCCCCCATGTGCTCATCCCACGCACGTACACCTGTTCCATTCCACAGTTGTAAGAGTTCTTCAACTAGTGGCCTTAGGTACACATCAATGTCGTTGTCGGGTAGCTTAGGGCCTTGGATGAGCACTGGCATCATAATGAACTTCCGCTTCATGCACAACCAAGGAGGAAGGTTATACAAACATAGAGTCACAGGCCAGGTGCTATGGTTGCTGCTCTGCTCCCAAAAAGGATTAATGCCATCTTTGCTTAGACCGAACCATACATTCCTTGCGTCATCTGCAAACTCCTTCCCGTACTTTCTTTCAATTTTTCTCCACTGTGACCCGTCAGCAGGTACTCTCAACTTTCCATCTTTCTTACGGTCTTCTCTGTGCCATCGCATCGCCTTGGCATGCTCTTTGTTTTGGAACAAACGTTTCAACTGTGGTATTATAGGAGCATACCACATCACCTTGGCAGGAATCTTCTTCCTAGGGCGCTCGCCCTCGACATCACCAGGGTCATCGCGGCTCATCTTATAGCGCAATGCACCGCATACTGGGCAAGCGTTCAAATCCTCGTACTCACCGCGGTAGAGGATGCAATCATTAGGGCATGCATGTATCTTCTGCACCTCTAACCCTAGAGGCCAGACAACCTTCTTTGCTTCGTACGTACTCTCGGGCAATTCGTTGACCTTTGGAAGCATGTTCTTTATCATTACCAGCAACTTTCCAAATCCGTTGTCAGATACACCATTCTCTGCCTTCCATTGTAGCAATTCCAGTGTGGTGCCCAGCTTTTTCTTGTCACCTACGCAATTCGGGTATAACAATTTTTTGTGATCCTCTAACATGCGCTGCAACTTCTTCTTCTCCAAATCACTTGCGCAGTTTCTCTTTGCATCGGCAATGGCCCGACCTAGATCATCAACGGGCTCATCCGATGCCTCTTCTTCAGCTTCGTCCCGCATTGCCGGCTCAGCTTCTTCCCGCATTACCGGCTCAGCTTCTTCCCTCATTGTTGTATCATCGTATTTAGGGAACCCATGGCCAGTATAGTTGTCGTCGTCCTCTTCTTCTTCATTGTCTTCCATCATAACCCCTCTTTCTCCATGCTTGGTCCAAACATTATAGTGGGGCATGAAACCGGACTCAAACAGGTGGACGTGAATGGTTCTTGACATAGAGTAATTGTGACCATTCTTACAGCCAGCACATGGACAAGGCATAAAACCATCCGCCCACTTGTTTGCCTTAGCCGCAAGCAGAAAAGTACGCATGCCATTAATGAACTCGGGAGAGCATCGGTCATTGTACATCTGTTGCCGGCTCATCTTCAATACACAGCAACGAAAACAGCAAATTAATACAATACATAAAGATCATACAACACTTAAATGCAACAAACAAATAACTCTCTAGCTAAAGAATTTTAATGCAACAACAAATGCGATCAAGATCGCAACTAAGGTAACAATTGATCCAACAGCATAATGATACCAAGCCTCACTATGAATGGCATATTTCTAAACTTTCTAATCATCAAGTGCATTTTCTCCATCTTAATCTTGTGATCATCGATGACATCGGCAACATGCAACTCCAATTCCATCTTCTCCCCCTCAATTCTTTTCAATTTTTCCTTCAAATCCTCGTTTTCTCTTTCAACTAAATTTAACCTCTCGACAATAGGGTCGGTTGGAATTTCCGGTTCAACTACCTCCTACATGCAAATATCTATGTCAACTTGATGGGCATAATTTGTCATAAACACGAAATGCAATGAATAGTTTTAAAAGAGAATATACCACATCTGAATCATAACTCGGACGAGGGCCGACGGGGACGGATATCAAAACCATGGCACTATGTATAACAAACAACGTATGGGTAAGATAATTATACGAGTAACTATATATCCAAATCACACAAACATCAATTTTTATATAAAACTTCATGAACAAGAGGCTCACCACAAGGTGGTGCCGGTGACGGGACGTTGCGAGCAATCGACGGTGGTTATGACGGAGATTTAGAAGGTACTAAGTAAACCACACCTACATACGCAAACTAAGTGTTATTTTTTACCTCAAATTGCATATAAATCAAATACTAGCACATATATATAATTCCTCCCAAATTACTAAACTCAAAAATCAATCAATATATAAAGCATTGCATGAGCTAATCTAGCAATGAGAGATTAAAGGACAAAGTTGCTAACCTTTGTGATCATTTGAATGGATGGGGGCCTTCAAATCTTGACAAATTTTGGGCAAAATGTGTGATGAGCTTGAGAGGAAGAGGGAAAAACAGAGAGGAGAGGGGAAAGGGGAAGAACAGAGCGAGCTCAGGTGGATGAAGGGTCTATGTAGGACGACCTTTAGTACCGGTTTGTGATACGACCCGGTACTAAAGGTGCTGGAGGGGCCCCGGAGTGACAACATCCTGCCACCACTCACTTTAGTACCGGTTCGTGGCACGAACCGGTGCTAAAGGTTCGCCACGAACTGGTACTAATGAGAGCGGCCGGCTAGCCGTTGGAACCGGCACTAATGCACACATTAATGCCGGCTCAAATTCAAACCAGCACTAATGTGCTTCATGTTTGACCCTTTTTCTACTAGTGACATTACTCCCGAGCATCATCTCTCCATCTAAAAAAGAAGTGGCAAGCTAATATTTCAAAATGATCCGAATCGACTTGGTAAGGTAGACGTGGATGCTCATTCTCCCAAAATTTGAACGAATCGTTAAACATCCTCTCTGCTCGGTGGAATTCGCCTGAGCAGATAAATGGGAGACGCAAAATTACCATCCTATGTGGGACACGCATCAATTGGCCCGTTGTACATCGAGGGTAGGTTCGTAACTTCATCCAAGCGCGCCTTCTCCTCGGCCGAAATGACATGTGCCGAATAATTCATAAACCATGCATGGTCGGCAAAACACGCTCTCCTCGCCCGAAATAGCTCGCGCCCACTATTTCAAAACACGCTCTCCTCGTCCGAAATCACTCGCGCCCACTATAGTTCAAAACACACCCTCCTCGCCCGAAATCGCTCCCGCCCACTATTTGGGGAGAAGCAAAGTTACTCTACTATCCCCGACCCTCAGTACACAGACACAAGCCGAGAAGCCTATAGGCAAGAGTAGAACTGTAACTCCCCCTCACATTTTAGAAAAATGCGTCCGTAAGACATGGTTCCACTCCCCTCCCAATTCCCCCCCGCCCGCCCCCATTCATACCTCGTGGGCGCCAAATCACCTTCTCCCTGGGAAGCTCCCTTCTCCCGAGCCGTGAAACCTCAGCCCCACCTCCATGGCGCCCCCCACCGCACCAATTTCACAGCCGCCCTCCTCCCTAATGCCGGAGATGTTGTCCATTTGCCGTCGTGCACTGGGTCATGTGCCTCTCACTCCGTGCTGCTAGTGCTGCCTCGACGACGGCCGCGTGAACCGTACCAAAGCCGATTCACCCCCGCCGTTGTTCACGGTGCCGGAGAGGCTCCAACTTCGGATCCGTCCAGAGCCCTGGCGCTGCTTCGGCGTAGCCGTCGACCATCGCGACATCGCTCTTTCCCTGCCACTTGTCGCCACCGCAACCATGCCGGCCTCACCGACTCGGCAGCAGGACCTGCCTACTTCACCATGCCGCTAGATTAGTCGCACCCTCAACTCAAATCACTTTATTTAGGCGCCAGTTGTCTGAATTTTTATTCTGGGCCAATCGATTTGCAATGGGAAGCAGCACCCCTCGAGACGGCGGAGCTCCTAGGCTGCCGGTTGGCTGGTGTCTAACATAAGGGTGCGGGGCCGCAAGTTCGCCGTGGAAGCAGCGCTTAGATGGCTATCTTTTAGAGTTGCATGGGTTGAAGGTACTGCCGCCTCCGGATCTGGATGACGGGGAGTCTTTGTGGATTAGCCCGGGAGTGGCGCAACCACGGCAGTGCGGTGGGGCGGGGAGCGGGGTTTTGGCCGGGGCCACGAACGGCAGAGGCAGGCTGCTCTGCCGTTGGTCGCTGGCTCTTCGGGGAAGATTCCGAACAGTGTCAGCCGGGACGCACAAGACGGCTAGCCATCCGGCGTAGATCGGACAGTACCAAAATAAAATAAAATCGTGTGACCCCAATTTAGTCTTCAGTCAACAGACGTGTGACCACTCTCGTACCTTGCTGTTGATCTCTTAGTGTATTTCTTCAGATCAAAGAGATATGTCGTTCTTAACATTATGCGTTATCTGCATCTTCAGACACACCGTCTTCCGACTCACCGCAGCTGCTCCAACAAGGGGAGTATACACCAGAAGGGAGCTATAGTCCCCACTCAACAGTTCCCTGCATCGAATGCACGTGCCCGACATGCACAGCCACAACAACTGCAGGGCCATCGACAAGTCAGCACATGATGCTCACTCCTATGGATGGCAGCCAGATAGGTTGTACCCTCATCTTGTGTGGAACATTTATGGCTTTGTTATTCATCTAAGCATGGAAAATAGATCATCACATTTCACTGTATATTCATGCTGATCTCTTACGGTCTTGTTTAGGAGTTAACGTTGTTCCATAGTTCAGCTAAGATACTTGTTCTTTAGGTAACACTGTTCCATAGTTATCATCCATCAGCCAATGCTATCCCACGGGCTGGTGATTATAGTATTATACCACTTCTATTATTTCCTATGTTCTTTAATACTTTTGTGTGCCATCTAGTTAATCTCGAGTACAAACGATACATATTCTGTAGCTTTCATCTGTGTTCTCCCTTTAGTTTATGAGACCTGTTGCTGCTAGTTAACCCCAGTCCTACTATTTATGTCGTCTCCTACAGGCACTCATTACATAAATCTAACTACTAGTTGTCTTCCATGCATGTTAGATATAATTGCACACACTGATATATCCACAAAAACCTCATGGAGCAATGTAAAGGCCAATAAACTTGATGTCAATGATACCCATTATGATGGAACATGTAAAGGCAGTTCTTCACAAGACTTGCAGAAAGATGATGAATCCGCTTCACCCCACAAGGTCCTTGCTCTAACTTGGCCTGTGATATGGGTACAACATGCATATAATGTCGTGGAGTGTATCTACTCTATTGCAATGCCATGTGCTTAGCATGCTGATCATGCATTCCTGTTTTTCAGTACCTATTCCATTCATGATAACATGTTTTCAAATTCAAGTACCGTCATTCTACTCTATTGCAATGTCATCTGCTTAATTTGGACATCATGCTTCTGAATATCTTATGCATTGTTATTCATCAGTATGTACTTCATCTGTCTACCATACCATGTTTTTTTACATTAAAGTGTTGTTCTAGTGCTCTGTTGCAATGCCATCTTATTTTCCCAATCATACATGTGTATGTTGCCTTAGTTATTTCTGTATGTATTCCGCTAGCATACAGTTTTACATTCAACTAGTGTTTTTTTTGCTGTGTTGTCCTGTCGTATCCCAAGCTCTTACACCATACTCCCTCCGTCCGGATTACATGTTGCCGAAATGGATAAAAAAGGATGTATCTAGAACTGAAATACACCTAGACCCATCCATTTTTTTCCGGATGGAGGGAATACATGTCAATATGTCATGCCTTTCTATTCTTCAGTACCTATTCCATCTCTGTGCTACCGCATGTTTTATAATTAAAGCACCATTCTTCTATACAAGGCATGCAAGGGGAAGACGATTATGTTAGAATCTGAAGGGTTACAAACAAGGCCTTTGCAAAAGATCCAAACGCCAAGAGATAATAAACCAACTCAAGTTTTTATAGATACTGCTCCAGCACAGAGAAACCCAACTCCTACTGATAATAAGCAGATTCCAGTGGCCAAAGAACTAGCCCGCTCCAGTCCAGCAAAAATATGTTAACTCAATTCTAAGAAGCGTGTGCGTATCCTTGCATCATGAAATTTTATAGCATGTTGATCATATTTTCTACATGTTTCTTACCCATCTCTCTTTTAGAAAATAAGCTTAACAGATAGAAGAATTTCTGCAATGGTATCATTTGTGAGGAAAGATTCTTGCAGGAATTCTCTGTGCTCCAATGTAGATGTAAGTACCTGTTATATATCACTATATTTTTACATCAGCATGTATTTTGTTAATCGGCGTGAATCCAATTGAGGGAGTCCTGGATTAGGGGGTGTCCGGACAGCCGGACTATAACCTTTGGCCGGACTGTTGGACTATGAAGATACAAGATTGAAGACTTCATCCTGTGTCCGGATGGGACTTTCCTTGGCGTGGAGGGCAAGCTTGGAAATACAGATATGTAGATCTCCTCCCATTGTAACTGACTCTGTGTAACCTTAGCCCCTCCAGTGTCTATATAAACCGGAGGGTTTAGTTCGTAGGACACAATAACAACAATCATACCATAGGCTAGCTCCTAAGGTTTAGCCTCTCTGATCTCGTGGTAGATCTACTCTTGTACTACCCATATCATCAATATTAATCATGCAGGAGTAGGGTTTTACCTCCATCGAGAGGGCCCGAACCTGGGTAAAAACATCGTGTCCCTTGTCTCCTGTTACCATCCGCCTAGACGCACAGTTCGGGACCCCCTACCCGAGATCCGCCGGTTTTGACACCGACATTGGTGCTTTCATTGAGAGTTCCACTATGCCGTCGCCAGAAGGAAGGATGTCTCATCTCGTCTTTAAAGATGGTACTACTGTTGGGGGAGCTTTGGCTGTCGGCCAAACTCTCCGGCTAGGCGGTTTCGTCATGACCGCCTGTTCGGCCGCCGCGCCGACGATGACTTCTCGGGTCATCATAAACAACCTCCACGTCAAATCGGCACTCACCGAACAGATGGATCCAATGGAGCTCGCTTCCCTAAACGAGCTCTTGGATCGCATCGCCGCCCTGGGAGTCGCTACGGACTATGATCGGATTGGGCTTAAACCCGATCAAAGGGAGATTAACTCTCCGCCGGTCACCCATCATATTGCAGTGGTGGAGGAACAATGCGGAGACCTCTCCTCCATCTTGAGGACCAACTATGTCCGGATTCCTGAGCTCTCCAAGCCGGATACCCGTTCACGGGAGGACAACATCCAATCCCTGAACTTAGAGTCAGGCAGCGGGCCAGGATTATCGAGCAACACCCCGGAACCAGAATTTCCAAAATTGGAAACTCCTCGTCCCCTGGATCCCAGATCGGGTAAGGGTTCAGATTCAATTCCACCCACCCACCCAAACATAAGCGATCTTTCCCACATCAGGCAAGAGCCCCAGGAAACAGCACATCACTATTGGGCCAGATTCCTCCTTGCGATGAACAAGGTTAAGGACTGCCGTGAGGAAGACGCAATCTTATTTTTCTGCAATAATTGCACAGACAAGGGAATCCTTAACGCCATAAATCGCCGTGAGATATCATGCTTCGCTGACTTGGCATCCATAGTACGAAAGTACTGTGCGATGGAAAGTGCCTGGAAAACCAAAACAAACTTTTGGGATAATCCGGCCCTAAATAAGAACCCAGTCCGAAATAAAAGGGTGCACTATCAAAAGACACCCAGGTCAACTACCAAAAAGCGAAAACCCTCAATAGGGCATGGAACCGTACTAGAGGGCTGGCTCAATGGACCCTGTAAAATTCACAATACAGAGGGCGCCATACCAACACATAGCCTTAGAGCATGTTGGATACTCCGGCAGGTAGCCAAAAGTGGCGAGGATCTCCTAATTCCACAAACCACATAGCACCATCCCAGAAATACCAGTACGGTATTAACAGTCTTCGAGACCTTCGCATCAAATAATAGGCGAAAGCGAACACTCCGCAGCCTTGCCGAAATCTACCACGTGGCAACAATAAACCCATGGAGTGACACGGCTATTACTTTCAATGCCAGTGACGAACCGAAATTCCGAACAGCCCGAGCACCAGCCGCATTGGTCCTCAGTCCAATTGTGGACGGCTTTCGACTCACCAAGGTACTCATGGAGGGCGGCAGTGGATTAAACCTCATCTATGAGGAAACCCTTCAAAAAATGGAAATAGACTGGAACCGCATCGAGCAAAGCAGCACAACCTTTATAGGAATAATCCCCAGTCGGGAAGCGCGTTGTACAGGCAAAATCACACTAGATGTGGTGTTCGGCACGCCGGAGAATTATAGGTCCTAAGAGATTACATTCGAAGTGGCCCCATTCAGTAGCAGTTACCACGCCCTGTTAGGGCGGGAAGCGTTCACAATCTTCCAAGCCATACCCCATCACGGGTACATGAAGCTCAAAATACCCGGGCCCAACGGAATTATCACGCTTGCTAGTGATCCGGACAAAGCACTCCGTGCCGAAAACAAGACAGCCGCACTGGCCCTCGAGGCATTATCCGAAGCCCTAGCGGCTGAGGAACTGACTGCGCTACGCTCCACGGTGAACAGGGACGATGTGATACTCGATAAGAGATCCAAGTCCACCTCCTTTAAACCGGCGGATGAAATAGTCAAATTCCAAGTCCATCCAATGGACCCTACAAAAACAGCTTCCATTGGGGCACAATTAAACCCTGACGTAGATGCCGCACTACGAGAGTTCCTACGTGAGAATTGGGACATTTTTGCCTGGCACCCTTCAGACATGTCAGGAATCCCACGTAAGTTGGCCGAGCACAGCCTCAATATTCTAAAGGGATTCAAGCCAGTCAAGCAGCCTCTTCAGTGTTTCTCTGAACCTAAGAGACAAGCCATGGGAGAGGAACTAGCCAAGTTATTGGAGGCCAGATTCATTAGAGAAATATAACATCCGGACTGGCTAGCAAACCTGGTGATGGTACTAAAGAAGGACAAATCCTGGCGCCTGTGCGTCGATTTTAAGGACCTCAACAAGGCTTGCCCAAAGGCTCCCTTCCCCCTCCCCCGCATCGATCAAATTATCGACGCTATCGCAGGACACGATTCATTGTGTTTCCTCGACGCATACTCTGGCTACCACCAAATTAAGATGGCAGAACCCGACCAAGCCGCAACGGCATTCATCACACCATACGGCCCCTTCTGCTTCAACACAATGCCCTTTGGGCTCAAAAACGCCGGTGCAACATATCAGTGCATGATTCAGACATGTCTGGCAAACCAGATCGGCAAAACAGTGGAGGCATACATAGATGACGTGGTCGTCAAAACCAAACATGTCGAATCTCTAGTAGACAACTTGAGGCTCACATTCGATACCTCCGAGCATATGACATCAAGCTCAACCCGGAAAAATGCGTTTTCGGTGTGCCAGCCGGAAAGCTCTTAGGCTTCATTGTATCCGGCAGAGGAATTGAAGCAAATCCGGCCAAGATCCGAGCTCTGTCACAATTGGATATCCCAACAGACCTCAAACAAATCCAGAAATTAACTGGATGCGTGGCGGCTCTAAGCCGCTTTATCTCCTGCCTGGGAGAAAAGGCATTACCCCTTTATCGCCTCCTTCGGCGCACCGAACACTTTGAGTGGACAGATGCCGCCACAGCCGGATTGGAAGAAATAAAAGCCATATTGGCAACCAACCCAGTCCTGGCCGCGCCAAACATTGGCGAACCAATGTTGTTATACATTGCGGCAACTCATCAAGTTGTGAGCGCAGTGCTCGTCGTCGAACGAGAAACGGACGGACATAAATTCCCCCTTCAAAAGCCGGTCTACTATGTATCCACTGTCCTTACTCCATGCAAGTCATGGTACCCGCATTATCAAAAGATAGCATACACGGTATTCATGGCATCCCGGAAGCTGCGACACAACTTTCAAGAGTGTTCGATAACAGTAGCCTTGGAAGTGCCACTTAATGATATTATAAACAACCGCGACGCCACAGGCCGAATTGCCAAATGGGACATTGAAGTCCTTCGTTCGACATAACTTACAAGCCGCGGCGAGCCATTAAGTCGCAAGTATTGGCCGACTTTGTCACCGAATGGACGGAAGCCGAACTCCCTAAAGATTATGGCGCATATTCCAACTGGATCATGCACTTCGACGGCTCCAAAATGTTGGCTGGTCTGGGGGCTGGCGTCGTTTTGACGTCCCCAACCGGAGATACAGTTCAATACGTACTCCAGATAATGTATACGGACTCCAACAACGCAGCCGAATATGAGGCCCTTCTACATGGTCTCCGGATGGCAGTATCCATGGGCATTCAACACCTAGAGGTGCGGGGGGATTCGAACCTCGCAATATCCCAAATAAATGGAGACTTTGATGCCAAGGATCTGAAAATGGCGGCTTACCGCAACACCGTCCTAAAAATGTCAGCTCGGCTCAAGGGGCTAGAATTTCACTATATAGCCCGCGAAAACAATCATGCGGCAGACGTCCTCGCACGCATCGGCGCAAAACGTGATGCGGTCCCGCCTAACATCTTTTTGGAAAGGATTTTCAAGCCATCCGTGGTATGGGAAGGGGACACTGGTAACAACAAACTGGACCCAACCGCAATGACCGATACCGAACACTCTGACATAATCGGAGGCTGTGCCACCGAAATAACATCCTCAGCCCACGTTATAATGGTCGTCATCGCCCCGCGGACAGAACCATTCCTGGCCTACTTAACTAGGCAGGAACTCCCTGAGGACCAAAACGAGGCACGCTGCATAGTGCGGCGATCTAAAGCCTACAGGGTCTGAGGGAGTCCTTGATTAGGGGGTGTCCGGATGGCCGGACTATACCTTCAGCCGGACTCCTGGACTATGAAGATACAAGATTGAAGACTTCGTCCCGTGTCCGGAAGGGACTTTCCTTGGCGTGGAAGGCAAGCTTGGCGATACGGATATGCAGATCTCCTACCATTGTAACCGACTTTGTATAACCCTAACCCTCTCCAGTGTCTATATAAACCGGAGGGTTTTAGTCCGTAGGACAACATACAGAAAAACAATCATACCATAGGCTAGCTTCTAGGGTTTAGCCTCTCCGATCTTGTGGTAGATCTACTCTTGTACTACCCATATCATCAATATTAATCAAGCAGGACGTAGGGTTTTACCTCCATCGAGAGGGCCCGAACCTGGGTAAAACTTCGTGTCCCTTGCCTCCTGTTACCATCCGGCCTAGACGCACAGTTCGGGACCCCCTACCCGAGATCCGCCGGTTTTGACACCGACATTGGTGCTTTCATTGAGAGTTCCTCTGTGTCGTCGCCGTCAAGCTTGATGGCCCCTATGATCATCAATAGCAATGCAGTCCAGGGTGAGACCTTCCTCCCCGGACAAATCTTCGTCTTCGGCGGCTTTGCACTGCGGGCCAATTCACTTGGCCATCTGGAGCAGATCGAAAGCTATGCCCCTGGCCGTCAGGTCAGATTTGGAAGCTTAAACTACACGGCTGACATCCGCGGGGACTTGATCTTCGACAGATTCGAGCCACTGCCGAGCGCGCCGCACTGTCACGACGAGCATGATCTAGCTCTGCCGCCGAACAGTGCCCTGGAGGCCGCACCCGCATCGGCTTCGACCCTTAATTCGGAGCCGACCGCGCCGATCGAGGATGGGTGGTGGGACGCCGCCTCGGGGGCTGCGATCCCAACGGCGATCGAGCCGAACACCCACCCCGCACTCTGCGAGACTCGTGACTCCAAGGAGCCGGACTCCTCTCCGGACTCCGAACCCTCCGCGCCCCTGCCGATCGAATCCGATTGTGCGCCGATCATGGAGCTTACTGCCGCAGACATCCTTTAGCACTCGCCTTTCGGCGATATTCTGAAGACACTAAAGTCTCTCTCTTTATCAGGAGAGCCCTGGCCAAACTACGGTCAGCAAGGTTGGGATACGGACGATGAAGAAATTCAAAACCGAAGATTTAACCACTGTCGACGATTTAACCGACATGCTCGACTTTGACTCCGAAGACATCGACGGTATGGACGCCGATGAAGGAGACGATAAAGAACCAGCGCCTATCGGGCCCTGGAATGCCACCTCGTCATATGACGTATACATGGTGGATGCACCAAAAGATGACGACGAGGAGCAGAAGGACGCACCAAAGGCTTGTTCCCTCGAAAGGCAGTCAAAGCAGCGACACAAGCGCCGCCCCAAATCCCGCCTCGACAGAAATAGCGATCACACAGACCCAGCGCTGGAGCAGGGCGAACCACTGCCGGACAACGGCAATCCGGATAATCAAACCGAACAAACAAATTCTATCAAGGATAATGGTCCGGACGACATAACGCCGGACAGGCACCCGGAGCAGCAGAATGCCCATAAAAGGCTTGTTGCCACCGCGAGGAGTCTTAAAAAGCAGAAGCAAAGGCTCAAGGCTACGCAAGACACACTCCAAATCAGATGGAGTAAAATACTCAACACTGCAGCAAGGTACGGCGACAATCGCCCCTCCAAGAGCTACCCAAAGCCGAAGCTGCTACCCGAATTCGATGAGGAGGCCTCAGACCCCCCACAACCAAATATCAAAGCAGCCACCTGGTCAGATAGACGACCCCTCTACCAACACAGAGCGGCATACAACGCCGCTCACAATACAATACGCGACCCATGCAAGGGCTCGCACCCAAAGGACGGCGCAACAAGATCCATCTATGGACCACGCAAGCGTGCCCCAGCATACAATGCAACACAACAAACATCCGAACAACGCGGTACACCCATCTACAGGGGTGCCGCACACCCCCTATGTTTCACCGATGAGGTGCTGGACCATGAATTTCCAGAGGGATTCAAGCCCGTAAACATAGAGGCATACGACGGAACAACAGACACTGGGGTCTGGATTGAGGACTACATCCTTCACATCCATATGGCTCGAGGAGATGATCTCCACGCCATCAAGTACTTACCCCTCAAGCACAAAGGGCCAGCTCGTCACTGGCTCAAAGGCCTTCCCGAAAGCTCCATTGGAAGTTGGGAAGAGCTCGAAGACGCCTTTCGGGCAAATTTTCAAGGGACTTATGTCCGACCTCCGGATGCGGACGATTTGAGTCATATAACGCAACAGCCCGGAGAGTCAGCCCGAAAGCTTTGGAACAGGTTTCTTACTAAAAAGAACCAAATTGTCGACTGTCCAGACACCGAATCCTTGGCAGCTTTCAAGCATAGCGTCTGTGACGAATGGCTCGCCAGACACCTCGGCCAAAATAAGCCGAGAACGATGGCCGCATTAACAAACCTCATGACCCGCTTTTGTGCGGGTGAGGACAGCTGGCTAGCCAGATGCAACACCAGCGACCCCAATACATCTGAAGTTAGAGATGGAAACGGGAAATCACGGTGCAACAGCAATAACAAACGTCGGAATAAAGAAGACAGCACGAAGGGCACGGCAGTAAATGCCGGATTCAAAAGCTCTCGGCCAGGTCAAAAGCCGCCCCCTAAAGGCACCAGGGATGAACTGTCTAGCCTCAACAAAATTCTGGACCAAGTATGTCAGATCCATAGTACCCCTGGTAAACCTGCTAATCATACCCACAGAGAATGTTGGGTCCTCAAGCAGTCCGGCAAGCTCAACGCCGTACACAAGGGGGAGGATACACCAAGTGAAGACGAGGACGAGCCCCCCAAGCAAGACACGGGGGAACAAAAGAAATTTCCACCAGAAGTCAAAACAGTAAACGTGTTACACGTGATCAAGGGAAAAAACAATGCGGCACCCCCAGGAAAATATACCCAAGTGCATGTCACCGCGAAGTCCTGCCACTGGTCGTCTTGTGACGCCCCAAGACCGATGTGCCAGGTGTCTCCCAGTTTTTCTCTATTGTTGCCATGTCATTTGCTTGCGTGTTGCATCTTGTCATGTCATCATGTGCATTGCATCATCATGTTTTCAAAACTTGCATCCGTCCCGGTCTCCTCGTTCCGTCCGTTGTCCGTTCTGAGCCCAGACACACTTGCACATGCCCGCAGCATGTCTGAAATAGTATTTTATAAGTGGCCGGAAAATGTTCTCAGAATGGTATGAGAGTTGACGTGTGGTCTTATTATAGTGTAGATAGACCGCCTGTCAAGTTTCATCGCATTCGGAGATCGTTTGATGCCCCAACGGGTAACTATAGCGGCAGTATAGCCGGTGTAACGTCGGACGTTTTTGGTCTCCGGAAACCGTGCCGGGCTACATCTCTCCCCTCTTCCCTCAGACCAACCCGCTCTTCACAATCCGCCAGACCCAACCTAACCTCTCTTGTCAGCCCATGGCTCTCCTCGCACGCGCGTCCGAAAAGCTGTCCCGGACCCGACCCGGACTGTCGCCACCGTTGTGTCTGGATCATCCACAAACGTCTACAAAACATCTCCATTTTGTTTATTGGACTTCCTAACATATTTGTTCTCAGCTGTCTAATTTAGATCGAAGGGCTTCCATTAGTCTGCGTATAGACCCACTATATAAACCTGCAACCCTAAATTCTAGGGGCCTTGTCCCTTCCATCCTTTCCCTAGCGCCGCCGCCACTCTCTCGGGATCCCTCCTGATCCAAACCCACCAATCACCAGACCCTCTCGATCCCCTCCATCCCGAGAACCTCTGCCTGAGCTCCTCCCGCAGCTCCCCATCGCCCTCGACCCTGCCTCGTCATCTGACCGACACCAGCGACCGAAACCTCGCCGGAGATGAGTGCCCCGACAGCCCCGCTCCCTTTTCCCTCCTGCTTCTCAACCTCTTTTTCTCACGATCTTCCCTTCCCTTTCTCTATTCTTCCTCTCACAGGGAACCATGGAGCCGCCATTTGGAGCTCCATTACCACCTCTCCCACCATCAAGTCCCCGGACCGTCGACTCCCGGCCTCTGCCAACCTTCCTGCGGCCGCGCCGGTGTTCCCGGCCTTCTCCCCGCGGAGTTTGCCGACACTGCTTTGCTTCCTGATGAGCAGGGGATGAGGTGCACGCTCACCACCCGCTCCCATTGGCCGCGACGCCCGGGACCGCGTCGACCTCCTCGGCTCGCCTTCTGCTTCGTGCGTCGACACCATGCCAAGCCGCCGCCGTCCCCGTGATGTCCCTGCAGCCAAGTCGACGCTGTTGTCCTCTGCATCGACATGGACGCGCAGCTGGAGCCCCACCTTCTTCCGCCTCGCCTGTGGCCTCCTCTGTACAGGGTCCGGCCCCAACGCACCACCCCATGACCACCTAGAGCACCCACGCCCGCCGTCGACGAAGGTCATGGCCAGGTCATCCTCGCTGCACCTGCTCCCTTCCCTTGTCTCTGTTCCGCTGAAGCTTCCGCTTGTCTGTAATCTCTCTCTCTCTCTCTCTCTCTCTCTCTCTGCATCTTGGACAGCGCCATGGATTTGGAGCCCCGCACCCGAGCTCCGTCCGCCACCGTTGCCCGGAACCGACGCCGAACGTCTCGATCCGCCCGTTCCCGCCCGTTCCCGCCGGTTCCCGCCGTCCCCGTTGCCGGGACCCTCCTGCCGTCGTCTCCTGCATCACCATGGATGTGCTGCTGTTTCTGTTCTTCAGAAGCGAACAGCAGCAGCTCGCTCGCTCCTCTCGCTCGCGCGTTGACCGAGCGTAGGGTTAACAGGCCTAGTTGCACGCCCCCTGCAGGCCTTCCCTCTCCACCCCTCCCCTGTGTTGTTGGGCCAGCCTCGGATTCGGCCCAATGTATTTTTTTCCTTGTCTGTGATTTTTGCCTTATTCCCGAGGCAACAGTTTTGCAGAAAACCCCTTCATGATCATGCATATAATAACTCTCCAACCATGCATCATATGTAAAAACTTTATATATGAAACTTGCTTAGATTTTCATCTAGTTTAATAATATGCAACTTTCATCTATGTTTAAAATGTTTAAAACGATGTTTGTTTAAATTTTCTTAAATAACTTGCTAAAATGATTTAATTCATAACTAAATAACCGTAACTCGGAATTTAATGAACTTTATATGTAAATGGGGTGGAAAAATGCCTAGTTTAACATGGTGACCTTACTTTGCATGTTTAATAAATCTAAAATTATGTTTAGGGCAGAACAGTACCATAACCAAAATATGCACATGAGGAGTTTCCAGACTTGTTGTTTTGTTGTTCCGGCCTCATTTAACCTTGACTAGATAGGTAGTTTTACTTTGCTTCACCCTCTTGCCATGTTTAACAACATTTAATATTGTTGGGTAAATAAACGAGATCGAACTAAATAACTTGTCGTGGTGTTTTGTCAATATGCAACTCTTTGCATATTGAGCTCCACTTAATTTGTAGGATTGCTTCTGCATTTTGCCATGCCATGCCTCTTTAAACCGGACATGCATCATACTTGATTGTGCATCATGCCATGATTATGTGGTGGTTGTTTACTATTTTGTTTGCTTCTTTCCGGTGTTGCTTCTTCGGGTTGGTTCCGGTAACGTCGCGTTTGTGAGGAACCGTTCGACTACGTCTGTTTGTCTTCTTCATGGACTCGTTCTTCTTCCTTGCGGGATTTCAGGCAAGATGACCATACCCTCGAAATCACTTCTATCTTTGCTTGCTAGATGCTCACTCTTTTGCTATGCCTATGCTGCGATACCTACCACTTGCTTATCATGCCTCCAATATTGTTAAGCCAAGCCTCTAACCCACCTTATCCTAGAAAACCGTTGTTTGGCTATGTTACCGCTTTGCCCAGCCCCTCTTATAGCGTTGTTAGTTGCAGGTGAAGATTGAAGTTTGTTCCTTGTTGGAACATAGGGATTTTGTTCCTTGTTGGAACATGGTTACTTGTTGGGATATCACAATATCTCTTATTTAATTAATGCATCTATATATTTGGTAAAGGGTGGAAGGCTCGGCCTTATGCCTGGTGTTTTGTTCCACTCTTGCTGCCCTAGTTTTCGTCATATCGGTGTTATGTTCCCGGATTTTGCGTTCCTTACGCGGTTGGGTTATAATGGGAACCCCTTGACAGTTCGCCTTGAATAAAACTCCTCCAGCAAGGCCCAACATTGGTTTTACCATTTGCCACCTAGCCTTTTCTTTCCCTTGGGTAGGCCTGCCCAAGGGTCATCTTTATTTAAACCCCCGGGCCAGTGCTCCTCTGAGTGTTGGTCCAACTTGTCAGCCACCGGTGGCCACCAGGGGCAACTCTGGGTTGGCCTACCGGAAGTTTGTACAATCCGGTGTGCCCTGAGAACAAGATATGTGCAGCTCCTATCAGGATTTATCGGCACATTCGGGTGGCTTTGCTGGTCTTGTTTTACCATTGTCGAAATGTCTTGTAACCGGGATTCCGAGTCTGATCGAGTCTTCCCACTAGAAGGAATATCCTTCGTTGACCGTGAGAGCTTGTGATGGGCTAAGTTGGGACACCCCTATAGGGATTTGAACTTTCGAAAGCCGTGCCCGTGGTTATGGGTAGATGGGAATTTGTTAATGTCCGATTGTAGAAAACCTGAAGTTTACCTTAATTAAAATGCACCAACCGCGTGTGTAACCGTGATGGTCTCTTCTCGGCGGAGTCCGGGAAGTGAACACGGTGTTGGAGTAATGCTTGACGTAGGTTGTTCTAGGATCACTTATTGATCATAGTTTCTCGATCGTGCTTTGCCTTCTCTTCTCTCTGCCTTTTGCATATGTTTAGCCACCAAATATGCTAGTCGCTTGCTGCAGCTCCACCTCATACCTTTACCTTACCCATAAGCTTAAATAGTCATGATCGCGAGGGTGTGAGATTGCTGAGTCTCCGTGACTCACAGATACTTCCAAAACCAGTTTGCAGGTGCTGATATTACCGAGTAGGTGACGCAACCAAGCTCAAGGAGGAGCTTGATGAAGATCTTGTCCTTTGTGTTGTTTATTTCTAGTTGATCAGTAGTGGAGCCCAGTTGGGGTCGATCGGGGATCTGTGTAGCTTTTGGGGTAGTCTTCTTTTATTTTGGTTCCGTAGTCGGACCTTGATTGTATCTGGTTGATGTAATGCTTTATTCATGTATTTGTGTGAAGTGGCGATTGTAAGCCAACCATGTATCTTTTTCCCTTATGTATTACATGGGTTGTGTGAAGATTACCTCACTTGCGACGTTGCTTTCAATGCGGTCATGCCTCTAAGTCGTTCTTCAACACGTGGGAGATATAGCCGCATCGAGGGCGTTACAAGTTGGTAATCAGAGCCTTCCCCGACTTTAGGAGCCCCCTGCTTGATCGAATCGCTGGCATTATTGAGTCTAGAAATGTTTTGAGTCATTTAGGATTATATATATCAGAGAGTTAGGACTTCTGTTTACTCCTCAGTCCCTTCATCGCTCTGGTGAGGCATCTTGACGTAGAGTTTTGACTCTTCTCTTCTCAAATTTCACGAATTTTTTTAGGATCACGCAGGTATCTTGGAATCGTTCTGATGGTTTTGTGACGAGAACATTGTTCTTGGTGCCTCCTAACATTTAGGGGTTGTGGCAGTGTCCCGGGGAGTTGAGCTCCGAGGTGTTGTTGTCACAATTTTATCGTTGCAGTTCTTGAATACCTGAGTTTAGGTTCGCCGATGTCGAAAATCTCTTTTATGCAGTTGTTGGTGAGATAACCTCGACGCCACCCAGTACTGGGGCGGGAGTTCGGGAGTATTGCCATAACTCGTATAACGGATGCTTTTCGAAGGTTGAGGTAAACCATTTCCGAAGGTTTCTTGGTTATGTGTTGAAGGATGGATACAACTAGATGTAGGATTTGCTAGTTTTGGGTGAGATATTATGCTTCCCCTGTATCCCCAACACCTGATTGCATAACCGGAAAATTTCGGGAGTTTATAAGTGGGAATTCAAGTAGCTCTTAGGATATCTTTCCGACATATGTATGATATGAAATTGGGGTTCGACGTCTAGTGGTCCGCCTATCCACGGTTGGTTTTACAGTGGTCTCGTTGTGTCTTAAAGAGTCCTAGGCTATGCCGACTCGGGGACGCTTCGTATGTCATGTGCACTGCCTTGTACATGATGGTGTTGTACGATCGAGCCCGTGTAGGCCCCACCACGAAAACTTCGAACGGAATCTCTATCATATGTTTGTTCCGGCTTATTCTGCAAGCCAATCCTTTGTTTTGTTTTGAGTTGTGGTATTTGAGTTGCTTCAATGTCAAATGTTGATTCCATACCTTCCCCCCAAATGGTGTTCTCATACTTCGATGTGAATACTAATACTTCTCGATCATCGAGTTTGTCATTTCAATTTCTTGTCAACCGGTGTGCTTCTCTTCAAGTGGATCCGATCATTTCAACATCCGCAAGATCCAATCTCGGTTTTTCATCAACGTTGTTTGTTTCATCCGTCTCCAAGTTGCCTTTGTTTTTCCCACCCACCCACCCTTTTTCTTCAAGGTATCCGATATCTTAATCAAGCATCCTTTTATTCTTGTGAAGTCTCTCCATCCTTTTTCGTCAATGTTCTTATCCGGTGATTCTCATGAAGATACTAACGGAGCCTCAAGTTCATCATTATTTGCTCTTTTTCTTCTCCGGTGGAACCAATTCAAGCTTTTGGTGTTGATCATATCCCTTTTCCCTCGTTTCTAATGCTTTCTCATGCCGGTGCACCTCATAATCATCCACTTCTCTCTATTCAATTGTTCCGGAGTGCTCAAGATATCTCGAAGATTCGTGTTTCCACTCTGCATTCGTTCAAGATCTTTTGAGGATGTTACCTCATTCAAGCCATTTATTTCAACCGGCGCAATCTATCTTCTAAATCATTCAACGGTGTTTCTTTTGAGTGGGCCCTAACGCACAGGTCTTTTCCCAGGATCTTACCTGACTCTTCTTCTTTTCCGGAGCTATCCTCAAATTCTTTTCTAAAGTTTGACATAAGAATGAATTGTCATCAGTCATATGTATTTCTTCAAGATCTTTCAAATTCTTTTCATCATTGGCTCAACCTTTTCTATTCTTCTTTCCGGAGTGTCTAAACAATTCTTGGTGGTGTTTCCCATTGTCATTCTCAGTTTTTGAAGAACGAAGAAGAGTTTCTTTTAAATATTGCCTCATTCTCTGCCATCCTCTCATAATTGTTTTTGGTTGTGGGATTTTTTCACCCATCCGGAGCAATTCAAGATTCTATTCAATTTGATTCATTCGGAGCCCATCATTTCAGAAGACTTATTCATTCTCAGCTTTCAGCTCTCGTTCTCCAAATCTTACCGGTGCATCATTCAAACATTCTCTTATCAGCTCGTGATTTTTTTTCGTTCACTTGCATTTAAACTCTCTCAAGCATCTTTGTTTAATTGCTAATTCTTCCCGGTGTTTCTTCATGTTTTAATCATTCTTTTTCAATTCTTACAGTGGTTTGTTCAAGAGTTTTCTTCCTTCATGTATCATATCTATGCATTCGTGCTTTTCAAATCCTTCCGGTGGAGCATTGAAGACCTTCTCAAATTTGTGATATATCTATCTTAATTCTTTCTACGAGAATAAGTAGTATGCCAAAGCCATTGATTGTCATTAATTTAATTGGTGAAGGATGAGCATAACATAATTCTTATTCTTGATTCACCCAAGTGATTAATTCCCTATTCTGGAGGCTCATCAAATTCTTGATTTAATTTGTTTCATCTTGTCTTTTCTCGGAGTTCCAACCTTTTTTAAAAAATTACATCTCCACGGAGATTCATTCAAATCATTGCAAGGCTTCAACCTTATTCTTTTCATCCTCCATTTCGTTTAATCATTCTTTTTACCGGAGTTTTCACGAAGGCTCAACATGGTGGTTCTTCAAGGATTTAATTCCTTCTCGAAGTGTTCATCAACATTTTTTTCTAAGGAGCTCAAGTTTTTCTTCATCTTCTAATCCGGAGTCCAATTCTTTCTACCGTACCATTGGAGGTGGTATTATGTCATTCTTGATGATTTCCCTTCGTGCTTCGTGAGTCACAAGTTATCAAGAATGAGATATTTTAAATCCATTAATGTTTTAGTTGGAGTTATCTTGGGTTATATTTCACCTAAAGCTTTCCCTAAGGATTGTGGCTATTTATGGTGCTTATAAATGATCCAAGTTCTTCATTTATCCTCCCGATGAAATAAGTTTCTCGTCCCCTTATTCTTATCAATCCAATTCTTTTTTCCGTGAGTGGCAGGTTGTCACCTCATAATTTGAGTTGTATTCTATAAGACCATATCAATCTTATTCTTTTCGTTGTTGGTTTTCCAACAACTCCGTTCTAGCATTTGTTGTAAGCGTGCTCTCGTTTTTTTCCCTTCGTTCATTCCATTCTTACTTTTGTTCCAGAGGCATTGTGATGTTTCTCTCTTCAACCGTCTTCTGTTTTTGTCAGGATCGTGTTCTCTCATGTGCTTATTCAACTAACTGGAGTGTTGTGTCTTCTCTTCTAGTTCTTTTGATCTTATAAAGTCTTGCATCCCTTCTCAACCAGAGTGTTGTTCGAATTTATTCTTCCTTGTTCCTCTTTCTTAATAGAGTGCTTTCAACTTTGTTCTTCTCCGTTGCTTTCTTTCTTTAATTTTGCTCAACCTTTTGAAGGTTCTTCGGTCTCACTCATTTGTCAAAGAAGCAACTTAGTTTTACCTCTTCTCTTTCTCTTCCGTTTTCCCTCCGGTGCCATTCTAGATCTCGGGACGAGATCCTTTCGTAGTGGTGGAGTGTTGTGACGCCCCGAGATCGATGTGCCATGTGTCTCCCAGTTTTTCGCTATCGTTGCCATGTCATTTGCTTGCATGTTGCATCTTGTCATGTCATCATGTGCATTGCATCATCATGTTTTCAAAACTTGCATCCGTCCCGGTCTCCTCGTTCCGTCCGTTGTCCGTTCTGAGCCCAGACACACTTGCACGCGCCCGTGGCATGTCTGAAATAGTATTTTAAAAGTGGCCGAAAAATGTTCTCACAATGGGATGAGAGTTGACGTGTGGTCTTATTATAGCGTAGATAGACCGCCTGTCAAGTTTCATCGCATTCGGAGATCGTTTGATGCCCCCAACGGGTAACTATAGCGGTGGTATAGTCGGTCTAACGTCGGACGTTTTCGGCCTCCAGAAACCGTGCCGGGCTGCATCTCTCCCCTCTTCCCTCAGACCAACCCGCTCTTCACAATCCGCCAGACCCAACCTAACCTCTCTCGTCAGCCTGTGGCTCTCCTCGCGCGCGCGTCCGAAAAGTTGTCCCGGACCCGACCCGGACTGTCGCCACCGTTGTGTCTGGATCATCCACAAACGTCTACAAAACATCTCCATTTTGTTTATTGGACTTCCTAACATATTTGTTTTCTCAGCCGTTTGATTTAGATCGAAGGGCTTCCATTAGTCTGCATATAGACCCACTATATAAACCTACTACCCTAAATTCTAGGGGCCTTGTCCCATCCATCCTTTCCCTAGCGGCACCGCCACTCTCTCGGGATCCCTCCCGATCCAAACCGACCAATCACCAGCCCCTCTCGATCCCCTCCATCCCGAGAACCTCTGCCCGAGCTCCTCCACGACGACACTTCAGGGTCCCGCGCTTCCGGAGTGGAGGAGTCCGAAGGAGGCGTTTCGCTCTCCATCATCTCTGGAAGAAGATCCCCCGAAGACGAGCTCATTTGAGAGGGGATAAGGCCCGAACTGCAAAAATATATGCGTTGGTTATTTTCTTAGAAGAAAAAGATGGCAATAGCGCCCCCAAGGTAGAATTGATCCCCCCGCGGACTTTGTGCGGCAACAGCGCCCCCCAAGGTAGGACCCTCTATGGGAGACTTCTTCTCCCGTTTGGAAGCTTTCGCTTCCGAATCCCCGGGCGCAGTCCTTTTCCTCTTCTGGTCGTCTTCCTTCATGGAGAGACTCGCTCCCTCGGCTAGAATGGGCAGCGTTGGGGGCCCGCGTCCGCCCGCATTATCCTCCACAGTATCTTCCTTCAAGGGCTCCGGGCAAGGTGCGGTCTGGAGCATCTTTTCCAATACTGGATTTTCCAAACCCTCAGGGAGGGGGCCGAACACCGAATCAACTTCGCCTTTGTTAGCCAGTCCTGGTCAAAAAGCAAACTCTCAGAAATAACTTCGTAACAAAGGAGAGATAGTATGTTCAGCCGGAAGATGCCTTACCCGTTCGACGGCGCGGTTACTACTCAGGCCCACGTCCTCCGTGATTTCCGGACACTCCACCTGAGGTCCGAAGAATGACTTGTACATCTCCTCGTGCTTCAGGCCAAGAAAATTTTGAATGACACGCGGTCCCTCGGGATTGAACTCCCACAAGCGAAGAGGCCGGCGTTTGCAAGGCTGGACTTGATGAAACAACATAACTTGTATTACCGCGATCAAACTGAAATCTCCATTGAAGAGATCTCGAATGCGGCTTTGCAGTATAAGCACGTCCTTGGCTGGACTCCAGCTCAGACCTCTGCTGATCCATGACATCAGCTGTGGTGGAGGGCACGAGCAGAAAACGGGGGGGGGGGGGGGGGGGTCGCCCACTTGGCACTTCTAGGAGCCGTGATGTAGAACCACTCCTGTTGCCACAATTCAGACACCTTTGGGATGGAACCTTTGGGCCACGGAGCTCCCGTCATCTTGCGTATTGAGGCACCTCCACACACTGCATGTTGCCCCTCGATCATCTTCGGCTTCACTTCAAAGGTCTTGAGCCATAGGCCAAAGTGAGGGGTAACCCGGAGGAAGGCCTCGCACACGACAATAAATGTCAAGATATGAAGAAAGGAGTCCGGAGCTAGATCATGGAAGTCTAGCCCGTAGTAAGACATCAAACCCCTGAAGAAAGGATCCAGAGCAAGGCCTAGACCTCAGAGGAAGTGGCAGACGAACACGACGTTCTCGTTGGGTTTGGGGGTGGGGACGGCCTGCCCTCGGGGAGGCAATCGATGCAAAATCTCGGCAGTCAGATATTTGGCTTCCCTCAACTTTTTGATGTCTTCTTCCATGACGGAGGAATGCACCCATCGGCCTCAAAGGCTAGATCCGGACATGACTGAAGGTTCAGAGCACCTGACCTGAACTTTGGGCGCTTGAGCTTGAGATGGGGGAAGGATTCGATTGAGCACGGGAGGGAAAAATAAAAGCCTTGTCCCTTTATAAAGAGGGTGAATACCAAGCGTCCTCTTTGTGTCCGTTTGGACTTGCCTATAATCTAGGAGTCCTAGAAGCCGTTGGGTTACCCACGCCCGTATTGATGAGAATCCTGGAATAAGGGGACACGATCTCTGCTTTAATAAGACGTGCCAAGGAAACCGCCTCACATGACGCGCTGAGGTGGGATAATGAAACGACTCGGATAAAGGCTTGGACGTGGTGTGTCACACTACGGAATATGTCAGCAGATTAGATTTGTGTAAATGTTATTCAATCTACGACAATATTTGGAAACTTATTTTGCAGAGCCGGACACTATCTTTGTGTTCAAAATCTTCTATGAAGTACTCGGAGGAGGAACCCGCCTTGCAATGCCGAAGACAATCTGCGCGCCGGACTCGCCGTCATTGAAGCCTGGTTCAGGGGCTACTGAGGGAGCCCTGGATTAGGAGGTGTCAAGATGGCCGGACTATACCTTCAGCCGGACTCCTAGACTATGAAGATACAAGATTGAAGACTTTGTCCCGTGTCCAGAAGAGACTTTCCTTGGCGTGGAAGGCAAGCTTGGCGATACGGATATGCAGATCTCCTACCATTGTAACCGACTTTGTGTAACCCTAACCCTCTCCGGTGTCTATATAAACCGGAGGGTTTTAGTCCGTAGGACAACATACAGAACAACAATCATACCATAGGCTAGCTTCTAGGGTTTAGCCTCTCCGATCTCGTGGTAGATCTACTCTTGTACTACCCATATCATCAATATTAATCAAGCAGGACATAGGGTTTTACCTCCATCGAGAGGGCCCGAACCTAGGTAAAACTTCGTGTCCCTTGCCTCCTGTTACCATCCGGCCTAGACACACAGTTCGGGACCCCCTACCAAAGATCCGCCGGTTTTGACACCGACAGGGTCCATGAGGGAGAGCTTTATAAGAAAAGCACCACCGGAGTCCTTCAAAGGTGCATCTCCAAAGAGGAAGGGCAGAAGCTCCTGGCAGAAATTCATGCCGGACTCGGCGGCCACCACGCCGCAGCCCGGGCCCTTGTAAGCAAGGCCTTTCGTACAGGTTTTTACTGGCTATGGCCCGGGCAGACGCACTAGACCTGGTCCAACGCTGCGTGGGTTGCCAGCTTTTTGCAAATCAAAGCCATATGCCACCCACCGCCCTCCACACAATCCCCATTACCTGGCCCTTCGCGGTCTGGGGGCTTGACATGGTTGGACCCCTTAAAGGAGGAACCCACCAGAAAAAATACTTGCTGGTCATGGTGGATAAATTCACCAAATGGATAGAAGCCAAGCCTGTTAAGACGGCCGAATCCGGACCAGTGATAGACTTCATATCCAGGGTCGTACACCATTATGGCGTCCCCCACAGCACCATCACTGATATCGGCACGAACTTCACGGCCGACGAGGTAAAAATCTGGTGCAAAAACATGGGCATCAAGCTTGATTATGCTTCCATCTATCGCCCACAAACTAACGGTCAAGTCGAATGAGAAAATGGTCTTATCATGAGTGGCATCAAACCCAGATTAGTGCGGTCCCTAAAGGAATCTAACACGCACTGGGTAGAGGAGCTCGACTCCACACTCTGGGGGTTGCGGACCACGCCGAATCGCACTACCAGATACACACCATTCTTTATGGTATATCGCGCAGAGGCAGTTCTGCCCTGCGACATAATTCATGACTCACCTCGAGTGTGCATGTACGAAGAAAGAGAAGCCGAGCTCGATCAACAGGACAGTCTGGACTCCCTGGAGGAGGAGCATGACGTAGCAAAAGCCCGTTCCACATTCTATCAACAGCAGGCTCGAAGATACCAAAGCAGAGAAGTACGGGCCAAAACCTATAATGTTGGCAAATTAGTTCTACGCCTACCGGAGAAGAAAAAGGACAAACTCAAGACCAAATGGGAGGGTCCCTTCATTATTGACCAAGTTCTGACTGGCGGGGCGTACCGTCTGCGGGATGCATCGGATAACTGACTCGAGCCGAACCCATGGAACTCAGCCAGACTCCGAAGATTCTACACCTAGCGCCGAACTCTGTGTTCGTCTCCTTCCTCTGTCCATTTTTATACACTATCTGTCTTTTATTTCTCTCCTCCTCCCCTTATTTTCTCTCACAGCCTTTAAGGGCCAATTCGTGCCTTGTTTGCACATAACTGACGTGCTATCCGCGCTCATTATACCTGGGGGCTTCTTTCACAGAAGCTTATTTATTTATATGGGCTTCATGCCCGGCACATGTGTTATCCTTCCGCATGTACCTTTTATTCACCATTATATGCATGATATGACTTAAGTTTTGGCCAAGCTGGGTTGCCAGGCTCTTGTATTTATTCCCTACGTTCCCGTTAATTCAGCTAGGGCATAAGGGGAGCACCTCTGCGATTGTTACTGCCGGGTCAGCAGGATGTGTACCTCAGACTGGGTGAAGCTGAAAGCTAGCGTTCTTAAGGGAATATTCAGTCGGTGAACAAAAGACGATTTTTTTACCTATTTTCTATATATGCCCCCAGATGTTTTTTCCTGTGATTCTTTTCGCAGTCCGGACATGCACTTTAGGGCATGCATACCCGGGGAAAGGAACCCCTAACGGAACTATTCTCCCTGGAAGATGTTTCTTACTAACCATGTAATATAACATAACTAGTTGGGCACTTGTCTATTCAAGCACTAAAGCATGCCCCGGTTCTTATATAACCGAGAGGGTATTCGGATACACTCCGGACTATCGGGTCATGAGGTTGAAGTGAAAAGGTCCGCCATGACAAATGATCTACAAATCGACTAGAAGGCATTATACGTGTCATTTTAATTACATAGTCAACTGGACTGGCTAAATTCCTCTTCTATACCATCCAACAGGCTGTCTAGTCTACAATCCTGTTGGGAATACTTTGCGGCCAATTCTACTTGCCCGTACACCAGGCTAACAGGGATCTCTTTCCCATCGAGCCCCATAGGTCCGACCTTGGCCATGTGGTTTGGGTCAGCCTTGGTATACCGCGTCTTCACCATGGCCCAGGCTTCCCTGACACCTTGACGGCAAGTTGATATCTTCCACAATTGGAAGCGCCGCTGTGCTCCCTTCAACTTCTCTGCAAGCTCTCCAAGGCCTTCGGGCACGGAGACAGATGGCCACAAGGCCTGGGCAATGCCTTGCATCGCCTGCCGAACTCGCTGGTGCAGCTGTAAAAGCTCGGGTAGAAGCTCACCCGCAGACCTGGGCATTTCTTCCACGGGACGGTCTATTAGCATACCTACACACATAGCTCTGTTAGTCAACTTCTTCGCCGAACTCTTCTTAAAAGTTTGTTCAAGCACTTACTGAAAATGCCACGTCGAAGCCGCCGATTCTCCTTCACGGAGTCTGACAGTTGGGCACGAACATCCTTTAGTTCCACGCCCAGCTGGGTGTTGGCATCCTGGAGATTATTCTTCTCCTGCCTAACCCTCGTAAGCACACTCTCGCCAGCCTTTAGCCGGTGTAGGAGATGTTGCTCATCCGGATTTCCTCAGGCGTCATCTACAATTTCATTGTCAGATTTGCACATATGCCGCACTTTATATGGTATCTATCATTTTAAATATGTGTTACCAGAGGGGGTATTCTTGGACTTCTCTTCTGTGGCCAGTGCGGCCTGAAGACTTTGCACTCTTCAAGCTCATGAGACAGTTGGGTATTCTTTTCTGTAACAACATGCATAACAAAGGATCCTTAAATTAGTTATTCTAACTGTTTCAAGTCTCAGGGGCTACTGATATATATAATCATCAAATTTTATCACCCGTATGTCCTTTACATACTGATCCGTGGCTCTGGCTAGACCATTCTGAGCAGCACGAAGGTACGCATCTCCCGAGTTGAAGGCATCAAATGCCTCTTGGGAGAAACAAGCGTCACAGAGAATGGCTCGGCGACGCCTATGGTTCATGGCGCTCTCCACCTTGGAATTTGTGGCGGACAGTCTGTCCGCATCCTCTATCGAAGGAGCATCCGGCGTGCGCCATCCCCCCGCGGACTTTGTGCGGCAACAGCGCCCCCCAAGGTAGGACCCTCTATGGGAGACTTCTTCTCTCGTTTGGAAGCTTTCGCTTCCGAATCCCCGGGCGCAGTCCTTTTCCTCTTCTGGTCGTCTTCCTTCATGGAGACGCTCGCTCCCTCGGCTAGAATGGGCAGCGTTAGGGGGCCCGCGTCCGCCCGCATTATCCTCCACAGTATCTTCCTTCAAGGGCTCCGGGCAAGGTGCGGTCTGGAGCATCTTTTCCAATACCGGATTTTCCAAACCCTCAGGGAAGGGGCCGAACACCGAATCAACTTCGCCTTTGTTAGCCAGTCCTGGTCAAAAAGTGAACTCTCAGAAATAACTTCGTAACAAAGGAGAGATAGTATGTTCAGCCGGAAGATGCCGTACCTGTTCGACGGCGCGGTTACTACGCAGGCCCACGTCCTCGGTGATTTCCGGACACTCCACTTGAGGTCCGAAGAATGACTTGTACATCTCCTCGTGCTTCAGGCCAAGAAAATTTTGAATGACACGCGGTCCCTCGGGATTGAACTCCCACAAGCGAAGAGGCCGGCGTTTTCAAGGCTGGACTTGACGAAACAACATAACTTGTATTACCGCGACCAAACTGAAATCTCCATTGAAGAGATCTCGAATGCGGCTTTGCAGTATAAGCACGTCCTTGGCTGGACCCCAGCTCAGACCTCTGCTGATCCATGACATCAGTTGTGGTGGAGGGCACGAGCGGAAAACAGGGGGGGTCGCCCACTTGGCACTTCTAGGAGCCGTGATGTAGAACCACTCCTGTTGCCACAATTCAGACACCTCTAGGATGGAACCTTTGGGCCACGGAGCTCCTGTCATCTTGCGTATTGAGGCACCTCCACACACTGCATGTTGCCCCTCGATCATCTTCGGCTTCACTTCAAAGGTCTTGAGCCATAGGCCAAAGTGAGGGCTAACCCGGAGGAAGGCCTCGCACACGACAATAAATGTCATGATATGAAGAAAGGAGTGCGGAGCTAGATCATGGAAGTCTAGCCCGTAGTAAAACATCAAACCCCTGAAGAAAGGATCCAGAGCAAGGCCTAGACCTCGGAGGAAGTGGGAGAAAACACGACGTTCTCGTTGGGTTTGGGGGTGGGGACGGCCTGGCCTCGGGGAGGCAATCAATGCAAAATCTCGGCGGTCAGATATCTGGCCTCCCTCAACTTTTTGATGTCTTCTTTCGTGACGGAGGAATGCACCCATCGGCCTCGAAGGCTAGATCCGGACATGACTGAAGGTTCAGAGCACCTGACCTGAACTTTGGGCGCTTGAGCTTGAGGTGGGGGAAGGATTCGATTGAGCACGGGAGGGAAAAATAAAAGCCTTGTCCCTTTATAAGGAGGGTGAATATCAAGCGTCCTCTCTGTGTCCGTTTGGACTTGCCTATAATCTAGGAGTCCTAGAAGCCGTTGGGTTACCCATGCCCGTATTGATGAGAATCCCGGAATAAGGGGACACGATCTCTGCTTTAACAAGACGTGCCAAGGAAACCGCCTCGCATGACGCGCTGAGGTGGGATAATGAAACGACTTGGATAAAGGCTTGGACGTGGTGTGTCACACTACGGAATACGTCAGCAGATTAGATTTGTGTAAATGTTATTCACTCTATGGCAATATGTGGAAACTTATTTTGCAGAGCCGGACACTATCTTTGTGTTCAAAATCTTCTATGAAGTACTTGGAGGAGGAACCTGCCTTGCAATGCCGAAGACAATCTGCGCGCCGGACTCGTCGTCATTGAAGCCTGGTTCAAGGGCTACTGAGGGAGTCCTGGATTAGGGGGTGTCCGGATGGCCGGACTATACCTTTAGCCGGACTCCTGGACTATGAAGATACAAGATTGAAGACTTCGTCCCGTGTCCGGAAGAGACTTTCCTTGGCGTGGAAGGCAAGCTTGGCGATACGGATATGCAGATCTCCTACCATTGTAACCAACTTTGTGTAACCCTAACCCTCTCCGATGTCTATATAAACCGGAGGGTTTTAGTCCGTAGGACAACATACAGAACAACAATCATACCATAGGCTAGCTTCTAGGGTTTAGCCTCTCCGATCTCGTGGTAGATCTAATCTTGTACTACCCATATCATCAATATTAATCAAGCAGGACGTAGGGTTTTACCTGCATCGAGAGGGCCCGAACCTGGGTAAAACTTCGTGTCCCTTGCCTCCTGTTACCATCCGGCCTAGACACACAGTTCGGGACCCCCTACCCGAGATCCGCCGGTTTTGACACCGACAGGGTCCATGAGGGAGAGCTTTATAAGAAAAGCACCACCGGAGTCCTTCAAAGGTGCATCTCCGAAGAGGAAGGGCGGAAGCTCCTGGCAGAAATTCATGCCGGACTCGGCGGCCACCACGCCACAGCCCGGGCCCTTGTAAGCAAGGCCTTTCGTACAGGTTTTTACTGGCCTACGGCCCGGGCAGACGCACTAGACCTGGTCCAACACTGCGTGGGTTGCCAGCTTTTTGCAAATCAAAGCCATATGCCACCCACCGCCCTCCACACAATCCCCATTACCTAGCCCTTCGCGGTCTGGGGGCTTGACATGGTTGGACCCCTTAAAGGAGGAACCCACCAGAAAAAATACTTGCTGGTCATGGAGGATAAATTCGCCAAATGGATAGAAGCCAAGCCTGTTAAGACGGCCGAATCCGGACCAGTGATAGACTTCATATCCGGGGTCGTACACCATTATGGCGTCCCCCATAGCATCATCACTGATATCGGCACGAACTTCACGGCCGACGAGGTAAAAATCTGGTGCAAAAACATGGGCATCAAGCTCGATTATGCTTCCATCTATCGCCCACAAACTAACGGTCAAATCGAATGAGCAAATGGTCTTATCATGAGCGGCATCAAACCCAGATTAGTGCGGTCCCTAAAGGAATCTAACACGCACTGGGTAGAGGAGCTCGACTCCACACTCTGGGGGCTGCGGACCACGCCAAATCGCACTACCAGATACACACCATTCTTTATGGTATATCGCGCAGAGGCGGTTCTGCCCTGTGACATAATTCATGACTCACCTCGAGTGCGCATGTACGAAGAAAGAGAAGCCGAGCTCGATCAACAGGACAGTCTGGACTCCCTGGAGGAGGAGCGTGACGTAGCAAAATCCCGTTCCGCATTCTATCAACAGTAGGCTCGAAGATACCAAAGCAGAGAAGCACGGGCCAAAACCTATAATGTTGACGAATTAGTTCTACGCCTACCGGAGAAGAAAAAGGACAAACTCAAGACCAAATGGGAGGGTCCCTTCATTATTGACCAAGTTCTGACTGGCGGGGCGTACCGTCTGCGGGATGCATCGGATAACTGACTCGAGCCGAACCCATGGAACTCAGCCAGACTCCGAAGATTCTACACCTAGCGCCGGACTCTGTGTTCGTCTCCTTCCTCTGTCCATTTTTATACACTATCTGTCTTTTATTTGTCTCCTCCTCCCCTTATTTTCTCTCACAGCCTTTAAGGGCCAATTTGTGCCTTGTTTGCATATAACTGATGTGCTATCCGCGCTCATTATACCTGGGGGCTTCTTTCACAGAAGCTTATTTATTTATATGGGCTTCATGCCCGGCACATGTGTCATCCTTCCGCATGTACCTTTTATTCACCATTATATGCATCGATATGACTTAAGTTTTGGCCAAGCTGGGTTGCCTGGCTCTTGTATTTATGCCCTACGTTCCCGTTAATTCAGCTAGGGCATAAGGGGAGCACCTCTGCGATTGTTACTGTCGGGTCAGCCGGATGTGTACCTCAGACTGGGTGAAGCCGAAAGCTAGCGTTCTTAAGGGAATATTCGGTCGGTGAACAAAAGACGATTTTTTTACCTATTTTCTATATATGCCCCCAGATGTTTTTTCCTGTGATTCTTTTCGCAGTCCGGACATGCACTTTAGGGCATGCATACCCAGGGAAAGGAACCCCTAACAGAACTATTCTCCCTGGAAGATGTTTCTTACTAACCATGTAATATAACATAACTAGTTGGGCACTTGTCTATTCAAGCACTAAAGCATGCCCCGGTTCTTATATAACTGAGAGGGTATTCGGATACACTCCGGACTATCGGGTCATGAGGTTGAAGTGAAACGGTCCGCCATGACAAATGATCTACAAATCGACTAGAAGGCATTATACGTGTCATTTTAATTACATAGTCAACTGGGCTGGCTAAATTCCTCTTCTATACCATCGACAGGTTGTCTAGTCTACAATCCTATTGGGAATACTTTGCGGCCAATTCTACTTGCACGTACACCAGGCTAACAGGGATCTCTTTCCCATCGGGCCCCATAGGTCCGACCTCGGCCATGTGGTTTGGGTCAGCCTTGGTATACCGCGTCTTCACCATGGCCCAGGCTTCCCTGACACCTTGACGGCAAGCTGATATCTTCCACAATCGGAAGCGCCGCTGTGCTCCCTTCAACTTCTCTGCAAGCTCTCCAAGGCCTTCGGGCACGGAGACAGATGGCCACAAGGCCTGGGCAATGCCTTGCATCGCCTGCTGAACTCGCTGGTGCAGCTGTAAAAGCTCGGGCAGAAGATCACCCGCAGACCCGGGCATTTCTTCCGCGGGACGGTCTATTAGCATACCTACGCACATAGCTCTGTTAGTCAACTTCTTCGTCGAACTCTTCTTAAAAGTTTGTTCAAGCACTTACTGAAAATGCCACGTCGAAGCCGCTAATTCTCCTTCACGGAGTCTGACAGTTGGGCACGAACATCCTTTAGTTCCACCCCAGCTGGGTGTTGGCATCCTAGATATTATTCTTCTCCTGCCTAACCCTCGTAAGCACGCTCTCGCCATCCTTTAGTCGGCGTAGGAGATGTTGCTCATCCGGATTTCCTCAGGCGTCATCTACAATTTCATTGTCAGATTTGCACATATGCCGCACTTTATATGGTATCTATCATTTTAAATATGTGTTACCAGAGGGGGTATTCTTGGACTTCTCTTCTGCGGCCAGTGCGGCCTGAAGACTTTGCACTCTTCAAGCTCATGAGACAGTTGGGTATTCTTTTCTGTAACAACATGCATAACAAAGGATCCTTAAATCAGTTATTCTAACTGTTTCAAGTCTCAGGGGCTACTGATATATATAATCATCAAATTTTCTCACCTGTATGTCCTTTACATACTGATCCGTGGCTCTGGCTAGACCATTCTGAGCAGCACGAAGGTACGCGTCTCCCGAGTTGAAGGCATCAAATGCCTCTTGGGAGAAACAAGTGTCACAGAGAATGGCTCGGCAACGCCTATGGTTCATGGCGCTCTCCACCTCGGAATTTGTGGCGGACAGTCTGTCCGCATCCTCTATCGGAGGAGCATCTGGCGTGCGCCTCGTATTCGCTTCCGCTTCCGGGTCCGGCCTTGGAGCCTGACTAGTGGAGGCGTGATTGGCGACCTCTCCAGATATAGTCCGGCGAGCGTTCTTCTTCCTAAGAAAGTGCGGGCGTTAATATGCCTTTAAAGAATGATATCATGGAGTAAGGCGGCGCGCCATACCGCTGCACCGGTGTCTCAGTGCGTACTGCATTTCTTTTCAGCCTGCCAGGCCTCGCGGCCCCTTGTTGGCTAGTCACCGCGGGCTCGGCATGACGTCCCAAGGGCCTCCCCTGCAAAACACCGTTGGTATACGGTAAGCAAAGTACACAAGGACGGGTCCTTTTCAAAATGTCGGGACTTCGGTCTCAGTTACCTGTGAAGCTAGGAGCAGCCCAGGGTAATCGGCTGTAATGGCTACCAAGGCATTATCGCTGCTTAATTGGTAAAATACCCTATCAATTAGCTCCACAGATATGTCCGGATCCTCATGGGAGGCCGGGTCGAGGGACCACTCCGGATCCTCTGGTTGTGGGGGCGGGCTGTTGATCTCCCTTACAGCCTTACGCAACTCCTGCATTGAAATCGCAAGGTAAAATACTTAACTGTGGGAATATGGAACGATGGGCATGAAAAGTGCCGACTTACCCAGCTCGGAGGATTGTACATAGAAAATCCGCCCTGTGGATTAACACGGAGGAATTCCTCCTCTTCTCCCTTGTACAAATCGGACAATATTTTTGCTAGAGCAGCGGTCGAGTCCGGCCCCTTGCGGCCGCAGCGGGTGGCGTCATCCTCCCCGTTGAAATCCCACATGGGGTGGCCTTGATATTGAAGCGGTTGCACCCCCCCCCTCCCCGCATAACACATATCGCCATACTTCGATCATGGTCAGTCCTGACTGAGCCAATAACTTTATCCGGCTCATCAGGTAAAGAACGTCGTTGTCATCTTCCTCCTGGGGGCTCCGTGGATGCCAGCTGAGGCGCTTCTTCAAAGGAGCATTATCAAACTTAGGAAGGTCGATCCGAATAGGATCCGGAAGGGGGACGTCTTCTATATAAAACCACTCTGAAGGCCAGTCTTTGGACGCCTTCTTCGGGGTTCTGGATAGGTATCCGGTCCCGGCGATGCGCCATACTTCGGCTCCGCCCACTTGATATATTGACCCCCTCTGAGAACGGGGCACAAGGCAGAACAACTTCTTCCACAGTGCGAAATGAGCCTCGCAGCCCAAAAACAGCTCGCAAAGGGCTACGAAGCCCGCGATATGCAGTATGGAGGCAGGCGTAAGGCTGTGCAACTGGAGGCCGTAGAACTCCAGGAGTCCCCGGAGAAACGGATGAATTGGAAATCCGAGTCCTCTTATCAAATAAGGGACAAGGCACACCCGCTCTCCCTTAGAGGGATTGGGAAGGCTCTCCGCTTGCTCTCCGCCATTGTAGGTGGCGAGCCCGGCTCGAACCGGGACCATATACGCTGGGGGGAGAAATCCCTCGGTCTGAAGCTTCACTAGTTGGTTGTGCGGGACGGAGCACCTCTCCCAATCTCCGGGATTGGGGCTGGGGGAGCAAGAGGAGGAGCTGCATCGACCGGCCATGATGGAATGGATCTCTTTCGGGTGCGCTCCGATGAATGCTCGCTAAGGGAGGATGGTGTGCTTTGGATCTGAATCCTCGTCTCCTTAATAGACAGCTCATTTACATAGCTAGGGGGTAAATGTAAAAACACCCTGGCTCTTCACATTCGCTTGACACGTGGAAGGTGGCCATTATTGGGCGTGGAAGCCAAGGAGCGCAGCATTCACAAGAAGCCGGACACTATTTAACAGGTATTCGGAATTTGGAGAAGAACCCACCTTGCAATGCCGAAGACAATCTGCGCGCCTGACTCATCGTCATTGAAGCCTAGTTCGGGGGCTACTGAGGGAGTCCTGGATTAGGGGGTGTCCGGATAGCCGGACTATAACCTTTGGCCGGACTGTTGGACTATGAAGATACAAGATTGAAGACTTCGTCCTGTGTCCGGATGGGACTTTCCTTGCCGTGGAAGGCAAGCTTAGCAATACGGATATGTAGATCTCCTCCCATTGTAACCGACTCTATGTAACCCTAGCCCCCTCCGGTGTCTATATAAACCGGAGGGTTTAGTCCGTAGAATAACAACAATCATACCATAGGCTAGGTTCTAAGGTTTAGCCTCTCTGATCTTGTGGTAGATCTACTCTTGTACTACCCATATCATCAATATTAATCAAGCAGGAGTAGGGTTTTACCTCCATCGAGAGGGCCTGAACCTGGGTAACAACATCATGCCCCTTGTCTCCTGATACCATCCACCTAGACGCACAGTTCGGGACCCCCTATCCGAGATCCGCCGGTTTTGACACCGACACTAACCTTTATCTGATCTAAACTTAGTTGTATCAAAATGTATGATTAAAGGCCACAATGTTGATTTTTGCAAGGAAAACTGCCTGGTAGTTTTGCATCCTGAGTTGCATGAGTATACTATCTCATATCAGTGGGTTTGAATATTTTGGTTCTGCAGTGGGTTTTTCAGTGTTTTTTTACTGTGTTATCCTGTTGTATCCCTAGCTCTTACATCATACTCCCTCCGTCCGGATTAAATGTCGCAGAAATGGATAAAACTGGATGTATCTAGAACTGAAATACGGCTAGACCCATCCATTTATTTCCGGATGGAGTGAATACATGTCAATATGTCATGCCTTTCTATTCTTCAGTACCTATTCCATCTCTGTTGTAGCATGTTTTATAACTGAATCACAATTCTTCTATATAAGGCATGCAAGGGGAAGACGGCTATGTTAGAATCTAAAGGGTTACAAACCAGGTCTTTGCAAAAGATCCAAACGCCAGGAGATAATAAACCAACTCCATTTTTCATAGATACTTCTCCAGCACAGAGAAACCCAACTCCCACTGATAATAAGCAGATTCCAATGGCCAAAGAACTAGTCCGCTCCAGTCCAGCAAAAGAATGTCAACTCCATTCTAAGAAGTGTGTGCGTATCCTCGCATCATGAAATTTTATAGCATTCTGATCATATTTTCTACATGTTTCTTACCCGTCTCTCTTTTAGAAAATAAGGTTAAACTATACAAGACTTCCTCCATTGGGATCGTATTCGAGGAAAATATCTTGCGGGAATTCTCTGTGCTCCAGTGCTGATGTAAGTACCTGTTGTATATCACTATATTTTACATCAGCATGTATTTTGTTAATCGGCGTGAATCTAACCTTTATCTGATCTAAAATTAGTTGTAGCAAAATGTTAAAGGCGCCAATGTTGATTTTTGTAAGGAAAACTGCCTGGTAGTTTTGCGTACTGAGCTGCATGAATGTGCTATCTCATATCACGCGCATTACTGAATTGTAGTGCTTCTCTTGTTGCCCATTCATTCATTGTGTCAATGTTGCTTTCGTATTACCTTACCTGGCTGATGATAGCTGTGCCATATTGTGTTAATTTGGTGTAGGCTAGTTGCCCAAACGTTCGTTGTGTCAATGTTTCTTTCCTATTATCTGACTTGGCCAATGATAACAATGCTAATGTGTTAATTTTGTGTAGGCTGCTGAAGATAAGAAGACAAACTCTAAAAACAGCAAGGCAACCCCATTGTTTCTTTCCAGTAAATCTAGGCCAGGTAATATGGCAATAACTCATGATTAATCTGTTTGGTTCCCGTCCTAATTTATGTTATGATGAAGTGGTCAAGACACTCTCCACTATCAATAATACAAGCCTGCCAAAATCACCATCTGAATCTGTTCAGTATCCTCTGTCTCAAATGCAACGGAATAAATGTATGTTTGTGAACCAATTAATGGCTGAAGCAATGATGAAAATGGTGGATGAATCAGAGGTGCAGAGTCGTGCGACACAACAACTGATCAATGTTTTCAGAGACAGTGTGGCAAAGCAGCAAGAACTTGCCCACATGCTTATGGGCGTCATCTGTGTTGAGGTTGCAGATTGTGACGTTGTAGATGGTTAGGTTCTGCTCATTTATTTGCACTGGCATCAATCTTTGATTGCCCAGTGGATGTAATTTCCTGTAATATATTCTGGATGTGCAACGTTATTCCCTGTATGTCGTACCTTTGCTTGTCGTAATGGGCTCAAATTATCTAATTTGGCCTAAAGACATGAACGAACTTTAGTGGGCCCATTGAGTTAATGGGCCGTTACTAGGCCGAAAGTTAATGGTCGGCCCTCTTACCTCCCGGGTCGTTAATAGGCCAACATCGAAGCGGGCAACAGGTGGCCCCAATTTATTTCATGGGCCGTTAACAGGCCGTTACTAAGTTTGGGCTACATATGGCCCAACTATACTATAGACCTTTAGCACGCCGAAAGAGACAGCGGGCTTGTATTGGACCATGAAGAGCATGGGCCGCTAAGAGGCCGAAAGGCAGGTCGTATTGTAAACGGCCCAACTGTGTTGTGGGCCTTTAGCAGGCCGAAAGAGAAACCGGGCTGGTATTGGACCATGAAGGGCATGGGCCATTAAGAGGCCAAAACTAAGGTCCGACTACAAATGGCCCAACTCATTTATGGTCCGTTAACAGGACGAAAGGCACATAGGGCCGGGAATTGGCCCAATACTTAAATGGGTCGCTAAAAGGCCAAAGCTCAGGTCCGACTACAATTGGCCCAACTAATTTATGGGCTGTCAACAGGCTGAAAGTGACACCGGGCTAGAAATTGGCCCAACACTTAAATGGGCCACTAAAAGGCCGAAACTCAGGTCCGACTACAAATGGCCCATCAGATTTATGGGCCGTCAACAGGCTGAAAGACACACTGGGCCGGAAATTAGCCCAACATTTAAATGGGTCGCTAAAAGGCTGAAAGATGTACATCCTGAAAATTGGCCCATCCATTAAATGGGTCGTTAACAGGTCGAAATCTCATCGAGACGATATTGAGCCCAAGTATATAGCGGGCTGTTAACGGGCTTGAATTGACGATGGGTTGCAATGGTGTCAAATCTTTAATGGGCCGAATTGGGGCTTAAATGGACCTGACACAAGTAGGCCTTATATGGGTCGAACTGCTAATTTTTACTGGGCCGGCCTTTTTCACCGGAATGGGCCACTGTTGGGTCGTGCCACGTGTCGACCTATCATAGGCGCCTCCTGTCCAATGAGTGGATGACATCTATCCCATCGATGAGCCGACACGTGTTTCCTCTAGCCAATGATGATTTTACACGTGGAAAATCCCCATTGGTCGGGGCTGTTAACGGGTTACCGGATCCAAAACCCGACTCGATAGCTTAACGGCGTTCCGTTACGGTGGATGCTACGTGTTGGTCACCCTTGACGAAAGCACTTCTGTGATGCGCGATTTATTGTCATGGAAGTGGACACTTCTGTGATGATAATTTTGGTAATGTCATGGAACACTTCTACGACAGCACAGGTATGACTATCTTGATTCTATCATAAATTTTTCATGGATGTACATGCATGACAAAAAAGCGACCTACTGTGACAAACATGTATCATCACGGAAGTGTATTTTTTGTAGTGTAAGGGACTAGCCATAACGACAAGAAAGTGAAAAAGAGGCGAACGAAAGAGAGAGGGCGAATAAAACGGCAAGGGTGAAGTGGGGGAGAGGAAAACGAGAGGAAAATGGCAAATAATGTAATGCGGGAGATAAGGGATTGTGATAGGTACTTGGTATGTTGACTTTTGCGTAGACTCCCCGGCAACGGCGCCAGAAATCCTTCTTGCTACCTCTTGAGCACTGCGTTGGTTTTCCCTTGAACATGAAAGGGTGATGCAGCAAAGTAGCGTAAGTATTTCCCTCAGTTTTTGAGAACCAAGGTATCAATCCAGTAGGATGCTACGCGCGAGTCCCTCGCACCTGCACAATACAAATAAATCCTCGCAACCAACGCGATAAGGGGTTGTCAATCCCTTCACGGTCACTTACGAGAGTGAGATCTGATAGATATGATAGGATAATATTTTTGGTATTTTTGTGATAAAGATGCAAAGTAAAATAAAAGCAAAGTAAAAAAGCAAAGGCAATAACAAAGTTTTGGAAGATTGATATGATGAAGATAGACCCGGGGGCCATTGGTTTCACTAGTGGCTTCTCTCAAGAGCATAAGTATTTTACGGTGGGTGAACGAATTACTGTTGAGCAATTGACAAAATTGAGCATAGTTATGAGAATATCTAGGGATGATCATGTATATAGGCATCACGTCCGAGACAAGTAGACCGACTCCTGCCTACATCTACTACTATTACTCCACTCATCGACCGCTATCCAGCATGCATCTAGAGTATTAAGTTCATGAAAACAGAGTAACGCCTTAAGCAAGATGACATGATGTAGAGGGATAAATTCATGCAATATGATTAAAAAAACCATCTTGTTATCCTCGATGGCAACAATACAATACGTGCCTTGCTGCCCCTTCTATCACTGGGAAAGGACACCGCAAGATTGAACCCAAAGCTAAGCACTTCTCCCATTGCAAGAAAGATCAATCTAGTAGGCCAAACCAAACTGATAATTCGAAGAGACTTGCAAAGATAACCAATCATACATAAAAGAATTCAGAGAAGATTCAAATATTGTTCATAGATAATCTTGATCATAAACCCACAATTCATCGGTCTCAACAAACACACCGCAAAAAGAAGATTACATCGAATAGATCTCCACGAGAGAGGGGGAGAACATTGTATTGAGATCCAAAAAGAGAGAAGAAGCCATCTAGCTACTAACTATGGACCCAAAGGTCTAAGGTAAACTACTCACACTTCATCGGAGAGGCTATGGTGTTGATGTAGAAACCCTCCATGATGGATGCCCCCTCCGGCGGAGCTCCGGAATAGGCCCCAAGATGGGATCTCATGGGTACAGAAGGTTGCGGCAGTGGAATTTGGTTTTTGGCTTCGTATCTGATCGTTTGGCGGTACGTAGGTATATATAGGATGAAGAAGTACGTCGGTGGAGCAACGTGGGGCCTACGAGGGTGGAGGGCGCGCACTGGGGGGTGGGCGCGCCCCCTACCTCGTGGCCTCCTGGAAGCTTCTCTTACGTAGGGTCCAAGTCTCCTGGATCATGTTAGTTCCAAAAATCACGCTCCTGAAGGTTTCATTCCGTTTGGACTCCGTTTGATATTCTTTTTCTGCGAAACTCTGAAATAGGCAAAAACAGCAATTCTGGGTTGGGCCTCCTGTTAATAGGTTAGTCCCAAAAATAATATAAAAGTGGATAATAAAGCCCAATATTGTCCAAAACAATAGATAATATAGCATGGAGCAAACAAAAATTATAGATATGTTGGAGACGTATCATGTATGAAGGAAAAAAGTACTAAAGTTGAAGATGTTAAGAATTTACCACCTTTTGAAGAAATACATGGACTTGATATGCCCCCACCATAAGTGGTAGAGGTAAATTCTTTATTAAGTTTGATGAAGGTGACATCCCTTACAATAAACATCCTAGTCAATGCTTATATGAATTTGATAATTACATTATAAAACAAGATCACTTCAATGCAAATGTTATGAAACAATTGAAATACAAGTCTGATATGATTGCTTGCTTGAGTGACTTGTTATTTAGAATCACTAATGATGTTAGAGGTGCAGGAAACCATGCCTCTATGGTTGAAACCCAGTTAGAACAAGTTGCTAAATCTCAAAGAGAATTGCTTAGTGAAATGAATAATAATATAAATGATTTCGCTCTTAGAGTAGCAACTAGAGGAGGTAAAATGACTCAGGAACCACTTTATCCTGAGGAACACCCTAAAGGAATTGAACAAGACTCTCAAATAATTAACACTGATGCACCTAGTCCTCCTAAAATTAAAAACAAAAATGATAGGACTTTGCATACCTCCAGTGGACCTGAAACAGAAAAACCTCCTGAAGATAATAATGATGTCTCTATTTGAGATGCTGATACTCAACCTGGCAATGAACATTCATCTAGTGATAATGAAAACGATAATGATGATGTTCATGAAAACACCCAACTAAACAATGATAAAGAACCAGATAATGATGTTGAGATAGAACATGTTGTTCATCATGATAACCCACCACCTAAGAATAAACGATATGACAAAAGAGACTTTGTTGCTAGAAAACATGGAAAAGAAAGAGAACCATGAGTTCAGAAACCCATGCCCTTTCCACCTAAACCAACTAAGAAAAAAGATGCTGAAGAATTTGAATGCTTTGCTGAAATTCTTAGGCCAGTCTTTTTGCGTACCCGCTTGACTGATATTTTAAAGATTGCCCCTTATGCAAAATACATGAAAGACATCATCACTAATAAAAGAAAAATACCTGAAGCTGAAATCTCCACCATGCTTTCTAATTATTCTTTTAAGGATGGAGTACCTAAAAAACTTGGAGATCTAGGAATACCAACTATACCTTGCTCCATCAAAAAAATTATGTCAAAACTGCTTTGTGTGATCTAGGAGCTGGTGTTAGTGTTATGCTTTTATCTTTATATAAAAGACTTGATCTGAATAAACTTGTTGGATTTCGGGTTCTGCAGACCCTAGAGAGGTTCAAACTCTGGGGTGCGCATGAATAACACTCTCTCCCTAACGCGCTCGCTCAATGATCCACGACCTAGCTCGACAAACTCAAAGAACAATGGACACGGGGGTTTATACTGGTTCGGGCCACCATGTGGTGTAATACCCTACTCCAGTGTGTGGTCGTGGATTGCCTCTTGAGGGCTGAGGATGAACTAGTACAGTGGATGAACAGCCTCAGGAGGAGAGGTGTTCTTGGGCTCGATGAGCTAATGAGGGTTCGGATGGAATGGATCCAGTCCAAGATGAGCTCTCTCTCTCCCAAGATGAGTTCTAGATCCCTCCCCCTCTATGGTGGTGGCTAGTCCTATTTATAGAGACCCTGGTCCTCTTCCCAAATGTAGGAAGGAAGGGATCCCACAACGGCCAGATTTGAAAGGGGACAACTAGTACAAGCTATCCTGACAAAAGTAGTCTTCGCCTGCCAAAGGCTCTGGTGGCGACGTCGCCCTGGGCTCCACGATGACCTCCGTCCTGCCGTCCTGGCGGTCCTTGGTCTTGTTGCACTGATATGGAAACCTTTGTCTGACTCCTCGGGACTCCACGCCTGCGCTTGCCCCCTTGGCACCAAAGGGGAAATGGGTACTCTGCGGCTGCTGGCGCCCGCCTGGCTTTGGTCATAATGGCTCACATCACGAGAACCTCACGAGGTGCACCCTGCATAGATATCTCCCCTCCTCGGGAGCCAGCCTAGTGAGACTGCCCATAGGGAGGTCTTGTTGTCGTCCGCCTCGCGAGGCTTGGCCCCTCACGAGGGTCTTGAGCTGTTGTTGTCAATGTTGGGTCGTACCAGGCCGTCGATGGACCACATCATGGGCCGTAGGCAGGCAAGTCTGGTACCCCCGTTCGCAGGACGCCGACAGTAGCCCCCGGGCCCAAGGCGCGCTCGAACTTGGCTTCGAGGCGAAGCCAAGGGGCAAGTGTGGAGCGCCGCGGGCCCCAACCACCTGCGGCCTTGGTCGACGCGTGGCGATTGGTTGGATGTGGGCGTCTCCGCTTCCCCATTCTGTCTCGGCAACTGTCCTAGACTGACAAAAGGTCGGTGCATGCTGCAGAGCTTCCATTGCCTTCCTTCGCCTTGCTCTAGATCCCCTTTCTCCTTCTTGCCCCAAGAGACCCCCGATCAATTGGAAATCCTCCCTGAGCTCGCATCTGATGGCGCCTGACAAGGCCAAGTTCTCGTGCTCAACTACCTAGTACGAGCCGGCCTTGAGCGCGCCCACGGTCTCGGAAGAGAAGCTGGCCGCTGAGGGAGTCCTGGATTAGGGGGTCCTCGAACAGCCGGACTATATACTTTGGCCGGACTGTTGGACTATGAAGATACAAGATTGAAGACTTCGTCCCGTGTCCGGGTGGTACTTTCCTTTGCGTGGAAGGCAAGCTTGGCAATTCGGATATGTAGATATCCTCCCTTGTAACCGACTCTGTGTAACCCTAGCCCCCTCCAGTGTCTATATAAACCAGAGGGTTTAGTCCGTAGGACAACAACAATCATAATCATAGGCTAGCTTCTAGGGTTTAGCCTCAATGATCTCGTGGTAGATCAACTCTTGTAATACTAATATCATCAAGATCAATCAAGCAGGAAGTAGGGTATTACCTCCATCGAGAGGGCCCGAACCTAGGTAAACATTGTGATACGGCTCAAATAGCTTTGAGTCGATTTTATGAGGTGTCCCTGATCTTTCACTCGCGCAAACAGCTAGAAGAAATAATTTTTGAAAGAAGAAGTGTATGTGCAGAAGAACTAGTAGCTAGACTAGATGGATGGATGGATTGTAGGGATCGGAAAGTAGTAGAAGATGTGTACGTGGTAGTTGTAGTACTTGGATAGATGGAGGATTAAGCTAATGACGATTAGTGGCGGCGACGGCGACGGAGTAATCAACAGAGGAGATTAGAAGTAGATGGAGAAGCAAAAGAGAGATTCGATCGATCCTGGAAGACCAAGAACCGAACAAAACTAATGCCCTGGCAATCTAGGTCGCCGGAACACATGCAATCATCGAACCAAAATTATGGAACGCAGGAACACAGATGCGGCGCATCCATCAGATGCTTTTCGTACTAAAACCTCCACCTAGACAACGCTGCCCCTTGCTTATATAGGTGGTGCCTAACAATTGGGCCTAGACCGACCTGGACTAGGAAAACGATGAGGACTCCTCACGTTACAACTTGTACGTAGAAACTAAAAAAACCTACAAAAACCAATTAAACTAGAAAACAAATAAAAAGGACACGCCTCCTCTGTCATGGCATTTTGGTACGCTTGATTCATCCAGGTCCCATGTATGTATATTGGCCTTCGTACAAATATTGGCAAGGTGTTCTGAACATAGGCTTCACTTTCTCCTGAGGCACGATCCGAGGAGCAACTTCAGTAGCATATGGAACAGGCATCATACCTAATATTCCTCTCTGTTTTGTAGCACACATTATCTTCTTATGACGCAGAGCGGGAACCACATATTTTTGCATCTTATTTTCATAGCCAGACTCTTGCTTGGAAAATACTTTACTTGGCGATAATGGTGAAACGAAAAGAGTACCTGGGGTGACCGCATCATCCTCTCCCCCTTCAAACGAAATCGTCCTCGATTTTGGAGCACCCTTCAAAACATCCTTGTGTACAAACATATGATCAACCTTGATAGCGTTATTACCCATGGGCTGCAGTACACGTTTGATGCCAACATCTCGGAACACGTAAGTGTTCGACCTCCCCTCATGTATAGTGTTGCGATCGTATTGCCACGGACGACCCAATAGTAATTGGCACACATCCATTGGCACGACATCACAAATGACCTCATCATAATATGTGCCAATATTGAACTTTACGCGTACCTTGTGAGTCACCTTCAAACGTCCGGAGTTGTACAACCACTCAATGCAATGTGGCTGCGGATGTGGCCATGCCTTCAGTCCTAAAGCATCCACCACACGCTTGCTTATGATGTTGGTGTAGCTCCCTCCATCAATAATCAACTTGCAACACTTGTTTTTGATCTTACATTGTGACTGAAAAATTTTCCACCGCTGTCCCGAACTTGGAATTTGATCCTCTTTAGCTCGCTGCACCATGATGCATGGCAGATCATCATAATCTAAAGGATAGCACATGATAGGATTAGATTCATTTTCCCCTTCCTTGGGCGCATCAGACTCTGAGTCAGTTTTGTCTTCGGAAACATATCCATCATTAACAAGGAGTACTCTCTTCTTGTTCGGACAATCGATGCGTTTGTGTCCCCTACCTCCACATGTGTAACAAACAATCTCACTAGTACGCGTAGCAGACTGCGCACTTGAATCAGCCCTTGAAGCCACTTTGCTCGCAGCTATAGATTCTTTGCTCATCTCCTTGTGATCGGTAGCAGCTGACCTATAGGATGAAGCTGGCTTGACATTATCATCGTCATGTGAATAGGAACGTCGCCCCATGCTGAAATTGGTGCGGCCTTTGGAAACTTGCTTGGCTTTGACCCACTGTTCGGCACGCTCCGCTTGATGAAGAAGCTCTTGCATATCATTATACTGCATCAAATCAACACGGTCACGTATATCCTCATTCAGCCCCTCAAAGAAGCGTGTCATTGTTGCATCATCAGACTCATGCACATTAGTTCTGATCATCAGAACTTGCATCCGTTGGTAATACTCATCCACCGTCATGGCTCCTTGAACAAGACGTCGAAGCTTTGTGTGTTGCTCCTTCTGAAAATAAGTTGGCACAAAGCGAGCACGCATTGTACGCTTCATCTCATGCCACGATTCTGGTTGTGCGTCATTGCGGTTGAGCTGATCCCACCAAATTAATGCATAACCTGAAAATTCAAGAGAAGCAAAACGAATCTTCCGCTCCTCGGAGTAATGGTGATTATCAAAAATCTGCTCCACATGCATATCCCACTCAAGATACTCCTCGGGACCGGCCTTGCCTGTGAACGAAGGTATAGTAATTTTTATTCTACCAATACCTCCGTCCTCATCCTCATCGCGGCGCCGCCTTGGTCCATCATCACGGGGACGAGCATCCTGTCGTGCTCGGCGAGGCAAGTCGCCGCGAGCATCAGAACCATCCTCGAACTCAGCATCATTGTCGTCGTTGGCAACGTCCGTGTCACGAACATGTCAAGGTGCTCGCTGCTGCAGGGCATGTTGTTCCCTCGCTGGAGCAGCCGCGCCGGTTGCCCTTGCCTCTAGGTGACGGAGGGCTGCTTGCATGGCCTGGAACCCGTCGGTCACCGTCTCGTCGAGGGCCTTCATGCGGTTGTCGAAGTGCTGGTATGTAGCCTTGAACATAGCACGGACACCTGGGTCCAGATCGGGACCATATTGCGGCGGCCCGTCATCCTCCCGCACCTCATCCCCGTCACGCTTGCTTGCGGTTGACATCGCGCACAGTGATAAACCTGGCGCTCTCTGATACCAGTTGATACTGCTCAAATAGCTTTGAGTCGATTTTATGAGGTGTCCCTGATCTTTCACTCGCGCAAACAGCTAGAAGAAATAATTTTTGAAAGAAGAAGTGTACGTGCAGAAGAACTAGTAGCTAGACTAGATGGATGGATGGATTTGAAGGAAATATGCCCTAGAGGCAATAATAAAGTTATTATTTATTTCCTTATATCATGATAAATGTTTATTATTCATGCTAGAATTGTATTAACCGGAAACATAATACATGTGTGAATACATAGACAAACAGAGTGTCACTAGTATGCCTCTACTTGACTAGCTCGTTAATCAAAGATGGTTATGTTTCCTAACCATGGACAAAGAGTTGTTATTTGATTAACGGGGTCACATCATTAGTTGAATGATCTGATTGACATGACCCATTCCATTAGCTTAGCACCCGATCGTTTAGTATGTTGCTATTGCTTTCTTCATGACTTATACATGTTCCTATAACTATGAGATTATGCAACTCCCGTTTGCCAGAGGAACACTTTGGGTACTACCAAACGTCACAACGTAACTGGGTGATTATAAAGGAGTACTACAGGTGTCTCCAATGGTAGATGTTGGGTTGGCGTATTTCGAGATTAGGGTTTGTCACTCCGATTGTCGGAGAGGTATCTCTGGGCCCTCTCAGTAATACACATCACATAAGCCATGCAAGCATTATAACTAAGATGTTAGTTGTGAGATGATGTATTACGGAACGAGTAAAGAGACTTGCCGGAAACGAGATTGAACTAGGTATTGGATACCGACGATCGAATCTCAGGCAAGTAACATACCGATGACAAAGGGAACAACATATGTTGTTATGCGGTCTGACCGATAAAGATCTTCGTAGAATATGTAGGAGCCAATATGGGCATCCAGGTCCCGCTATTGGTTATTGACCGGAGACGTGTCTCGGTCATGTCTACATTGTTCTCGAACCATAGGGTCCGCACGCTTAAGGTTTCGATGACAGTTATTATGAGTTTATGCATTTTGATGTACCGAAGGTTGTTCGGAGTCCCGGATGAGATCACGGACATGACGAGGAGTCTCGAAATGGTCGAGACGTAAAGATTGATATATTGGAAGCCTATGTTTGGACATCGGAAGTGTTCCGGGTGAAATCGGGATTTTACCGGATTACCGGGAGGGTTACCGGAACCCCCCGGGAGCCAAATGGGCCAACATGGGCCTTAGTGGAAAGGTGAGAGGGCAGCCCACATAGGGCTGCGCCTCCCCCCCTCTCCCTAGTCCTATTAGGACTAGGAGAGGGGCCGGCCACCTCTCTCTCTCTCCCCTTTAAAGGATTCCTAGTTGGACTAGGATTGGAGGGGTGAGTCCTACTCCCGGTAGGAGTAGGACTCCTCCTGCGCCTCCCCCTCTTTGGCCGGCCAGCCCCCCTCCCTCCAACCTTTATATACGGGGGCAGGGGACACCCCAAGACACACAAGTTGATCCTTGAGATCGTTCCTTAGCCGTGTGCGGTGCCCCCTGCCACCAAATTCCACCTCGATCATACCGTTACAGTGCTTAGGCGAAGCCCTGCGTCGGTAGTACATCAAGATCGTCACCATGCCGTCGTGCTGACGGAACTCTTCCTCGACGCTTTGCTGGATCGGAGCCCGAGGAACGTCATCGAGCTGAACGTGTGCTAAGAACTCGGAGGTGCCGGAGTAACGGTGCTTGGATCGGTCGGATCGGAAAGAAGACGTACGACTACTTCCTCTACGTTGTGTGATCGCTTCCGCAGTCGGTCTGCGTTGGTACGTAGACAACACTCTCCCCTCTCGTTGCTGTGCATCACCATGATCTTGCGTGTGCGTAGGAAAATTTTCGAAATTACTGCGTTTCCCAACAGTGGTATCAGAGCCTAGGTTTTATGGTTTGATGTTATTTGCACGAGTAGAACACAAGTGAGTTGTGGGCGATACAAGTCATACTGCCTACCAGCATGTCATACTTTGGTTCGGCGGTATTGTTGGGTGAGACGATCCGGACCAACCTTACGCGTACTCTTACGCGAGACCGGTTCCCTCAACGTGCTTTGCACATAGATGGCTTGCGGAAGACTGTCTCTCCAACTTTAGTTGAACCAAGTGTGGCTATGCCCGGTCCTTGAGAAGGTTAAAACGGAGTCTATTTGACGAACTATCGTTGTGGTTTTGATGCGTAGGTGAGATGAGTTCTTACTTAAGCCCGTAGCAGCCACGTAAAACTTGCAACAACAAAGTAGAGGACGTCTAACTTGTTTTTGCAGGGTATGTTGTGATGTGATATGGTCAAGGCATGATGCTGATTTTATTGTATGAGATGATCATGTTTTGTAACCGAGTTATCGGCAACTGGCAGGAGCCATATGGTTGTCGCTTTATTGTATACAATGCAATCGCGATGTAATGCTTTACTTTATTACTAAGCGGTAGTGATAGTCGTGGAAGCATAAGATTGGCGAGACGACAACGATGCTACGATGGAGATCAAGGTGTCGCGCCGGTGACGATGGTGATCATGACGGTGCTTCGGAGATGGAGATCACAAGCACAAGATGATGATGGCCATATCATATCACTTATATTGATTGCATGTGATGTTTATCCTTTTATGCATCTTATCTTGCTTTGATTGACGGTAGCATTATAAGATGATCTCTCACTAAATTATCAAGAAGTGTTCTCCCTGAGTATGCACCGTTGCCAAAGTTCGTTGTGCCCAGACACCACGTGATGATCGGGTGTGATAAGCTCTACGTCCAAATACAACGGGTGCAAAACAGTTGCACACGCAGAATACTCAGGTTATACTTGACGAGCCAAGCATATACAGATATGGCCTCGGAACACGGAGACCGAAAGGTCGAGCGTGAATCATATAGTAGATATGATCAACATAACGATGTTCACCATTGAAAACTACTCCATCTCACGTGATGATCGGTTATGGTTTAGTTGATTTGGATCACGTGATCACTTAGAGGATTAGAGGGATATCTATCTAAGTGGGAGTTCTTAAGTAATATGATTAATTGAACTTAAATTTATCATGAACTTAGTCCTGGTAGTATTTTGCAAATTATGTTATAGATCAATAGCTCGCGTTGTTGCTTCCCTGTGTTTATTTTGATATGTTCCTAGAGAAAATTATGTTGAAAGATGTTAGTAGCAATGATGCGGATTGGATCCGTGATCTGAGGTTTATCCTCATTGCTGCACAGAAGAATTATGTCCTTGATGCACCGCTAGGTGACGGACCTATTGCAGGAGCAGATGCAGACGTTATGAACATTTGGCTAGCTCAATATGATGACTACTTGATAGTTTAGTGCACCATGCTTAACGGCTTAGAATCGGGACTTCAAAGACATTTTGAACGTCATGGACCATATGAGATGTTCCAGGAGTTGAAGTTAATATTTCAAGCAAATACCCGAGTTGAGAGATATGGAGTCTCCAACAAGTTCTATAGCTAAAAGATGGAGGAGAATCGCTCAACTAGTGAGCAAGTGCTCAGATTGTCTGGGTACTACAATCGCTTGAATCAAGTGGGAGTTAATCTTCCAGATAAGATAGTGATTGACAGAATTCTCTAGTCACCATCACCAAGTTAGCAGAACTTCGTGATGAACTATAATATGCAAGGGATAACGGAAACAACTCCCAAGCTCTTCGTGATGCTGAAATCAACAAAGGTAGAAATCAAGAAAAACATCAAGTGTTGATGGTTGACAAGACCACTAGTTTCAAGAAAAGGGCAGAGGGCAGAAGGGGAACTTCAAGAAGAACGGCAAGCAAGTTGCTGCTCAAGTGAAGAAGCCCAAGTCTGATCCTAAGCCTGAGACTAAGTGCTTCTACTGCAAAGGGACTGGTCACTGGAAGCGGAACTACCCCAAGTGATTGGCGGATAAGAAGGATGGCAAAGTGACCATAAGTATATTTGATATACATGTTATTGATGTGTACTTTACTAGTGTTTATAGCAAACCCTCAGTATTTGATACTAGTTTAGTTGCTAAGAGTAGTAACTCGAAACGGGAGTTGCAGAATAAACAGAGACTAGTTAAGGGTAAAGTGACGATGTGTGTTGGAAGTAGTTCCAAGATTGATATGATCATCATCACATACTCCCTATAATTTCGGGATTAGTGTTGAACCTAAATAAGTGTTATTTGGTGTTTGCGTTGAGCATGAATATGATTTGATCATGTTTATTGCAATATGGTTATTCATTAAAGTCAGAGAATAATTGTTGTTCTGTTTACATGAATAAAACCTTCGATGGTTATACACCCAATGAAACAAGTTCGTTGAATCTCGATCGTAGTGATACACATATTGAAACCAAAAGATGCAAAGTTAATAATGATAGTGCAACTTATTTGTGGCACTGCTGTTTAGGTCATATTGGTATAAAGCGCATGAAGAAACTCCATGCTGATGGGCTTTCGGAATCACTTGATTATGAATCACTTGATGCTTGCGAACCATGCCTTTTGGGCAAGATGACTAAAACGCCGTTCTCCGGAACAATGGAGCGAGAAAAAGATTTATTGGAAATCATACATACTGATGTATGTGGTCCGATGAATATTGAGGCTCGCGACAGGTATCATTATTTTCTGATCTTCACAGATGATTTGAGCAGATATGAGTATATCTACTTGATGAAACATAAGTCTGAAACATTTGAAAAGTTCAAAAAAAAATTCAGAGTGAAGTGGAAAATCATCGTGACAAGAAAATAAAAGTTTCTACGATATGATCGCAGAGGTAAAATATTTGAGTTACGAGTTTGGTCTTCAGTTAAAACAATGTGAAATAGTTTCACTACTCACGCCACCTGGAACACCACAGCATAATGGTGTGTCCGAACGTCATAACCGTACTTTATTGGATATAGTGCAATCTATGATGTTTCTTACCGATTTACCACTATCGTTTTTGGGGTCATGCATTAGAGACAGCTGCATTCACATTAAAAAGGGGCACCATCTATATCCGTCGAGACGACGCCTTATGAACTATGGTTTGGCAAGAAACCAAAGTTGTCGTTTCTTAAAGTTTGGGGTTGCGATGCTTATATGAAAAAGTTTCATCCTGATAAGCTCAAAACTCAAATCGGAGAAGTGCATCTTCATAGGATATCCAAAGGAAACTGTTGGATACACCTTCTATCACAGATCTGAAGGCAAGACTTTTGTTGCTAAATTCGGAAACTTTCTAGAGAAGGAGTTTCTCTCGAAAGAAGTGAGTGGGAGGAAAGTAGAACTTGACGAGGTAACTGTACCTACTCCGTTATTGGGAAATAGTACATCACAGAAAACTGTTGCTGTGAGACCTACACCAATAAGAGAGGAAGTTAATGATGATGATCATGAAACTTTAGATCAAGATACTACTGTACCTCGTAGATCAACCAGAGTAAGATCCGCACCAGAGTGGTACGGTAATCCTGTTCTGGAAGTCATGCTACTAGATCATGATGAACCTACGAACTATGAAGAAGCGATGGTGAGCCCAGATTCCGCAAAGTGGCTTGAAGCCATGAAATCTGAGATGGGATCCATGTATGAGAACAAAGTATGGACTTTGGTTGACTTGCCCGATGATCGACAAGCAATTGAGAATAAATGGATCTTTAAGAAAAAGACTGACGTTGATGGTAATGTTACTGTCTACAAAGCTCGACTTGTCGCAAAAGGTTTTCGACAAGTTCAAGGAGTTGACTACAATGAGACTTTCTCACCCGTAGCGATGCTTAAGTCTGTCAGAATCATGTTAGCAATTGCCGCATTTTATGATTATGAAATTTGGCAAATGGATGTAAAAACTGCATTCCTGAATGGATTTCTGGAAGAAGAGTTGTATATGATACAACCGGAAGGTTTTGTCGATCCAAAGGGAGCTAACAAAGTGTGCAAACTCCAGCGATCCATTTATGGACTGGTGCAAGCATCTCGGAGTTGGAATAAACGCTTTGATAGTGTGATCAAAGTATTTGGTTTTATACAGACTTTTGGAGAAGCCTGTATTTACAAGAAAGTGAGTGGGAGCTCTGTAGCATTTCTAATATTATATGTGGATGACATATTACTGACTAGAAATGATATAGAATTTCTGGATAGCAAAAAGGGATACTTGAATAAAAGTTTTTCAAAGAAAGACTTCGGTAAAGCTGCTTACATATTGAGCTTCAAGATCTATAGAGGTAGATCAAGACGCTTGATAAGTTTTTCAATAAGTACATACCTTGACAAGATTTTGAAGTAGTTCAAAACGGAACAGTCAAAGAAAAATTTTTCTTGCCTGTGTTACAAGGTGTGAAGTTGAGTAAAAACTCAAAGCCCGACCACGGCAGAAGATAGAAAGAGAATGAAAGTCATTCCCTATGCCTCATTCATAGGTTCTATAAAGTATGCCATGCTGTGTACCAGATCTATTGTATACCCTGGACTGATTTGGCAAGGGAGTACAATAGTGATCTAGGAGTAGATCACTAGACAGCGGTCAGAATTATCCTTAGTGAAATAAGGATGTGTTTCTCGATTATGGACGTGACAAAAAGGTTCGTCGTAAAGGGTTACGTCGATGCAAGTTTTTGACACTGATCCAGATGAATCTAAAGTCACAATCTGGATACATATTGAAAGTGGGAGCAATTAGCTAGAGTAGCTCCGTGCAGAGCATTATAGACAAAGAATTTTGCAAAATACTTACGGATCTGAATGTGACAGACCCGTTGACTAAAATTATCTCACAAGCAAAACATGATCACACCTTAGTACTCTTTTGGTGTTAATCACATAGATATGTGAACTAGATTACTGACTCTAGTAAACCCTTTGAGTGTTGGTCACATGACGATGTGAACTATGGGTGTTAATCACATGGTGATGTGAACTATTGCTGTTAAATCACATGGCGATGTGAACTAGATTATTGACTCTAGTGCAAGTGGGAGACTGAAGGAAATATGCCCTAGAGGCAATAATAAAGTTATTATTTATTTCCTTATATCATGATAAATGTTTATTATTCATGCTAGAATTGTATTAACCGGAAACATAATACATGTGTGAATACATAGACAAACAGAGTGTCACTAGTATGCCTCTACTTGACTAGCTCGTTAATCAAAGATGGTTATGTTTCCTAACCATGGACAAAGAGTTGTTATTTGATTAACGGGGTCACATCATTAGTTGAATGGTCTGATTGACATGACCCATTCCATTAGCTTAGCACCCGATCGTTTAGTATGTTGCTATTGCTTTCTTCATGACTTATACATGTTCCTATAACTATGAGATTATGCAACTCCCGTTTGCCGGAGGAACACTTTGGGTACTACCAAACGTCACAACGTAACTGGGTGATTATAAAGGAGTACTACAGGTGTCTCCAATGGTAGATGTTGGGTTGGCGTATTTCGAGATTAGGGTTTGTCACTCCGATTGTCGGAGAGGTATCTCTGGGCCCTCTCGGTAATACACATCACATAAGCCTTGCAAGCATTATAACTAAGATGTTAGTTGTGAGATGATGTATTACGGAACGAGTAAAGAGACTTGCCGGAAACGAGATTGAACTAGGTATTGGATACCGACGATCGAATCTCAGGCAAGTAACATACCGATGACAAAGGGAACAACGTATGTTGTTATGCGGTCTGACCGATAAAGATCTTCGTAGAATATGTAGGAGCCAATATGGGCATCCAGGTCCCGCTATTGGTTATTGACCGGAGACGTGTCTCGGTCATGTCTACATTGTTCTCGAACCGTAGGGTCCGCACGCTTAAGGTTTCGATGACAGTTATTATGAGTTTATGCATTTTGATGTACCGAAGGTTGTTCGGAGTCCCGGATGAGATCACGGACATGACGAGGAGTCTCGAAATGGTCGAGACGTAAATATTGATATATTGGAAGCCTATGTTTGGACATCGGAAGTGTTCCGGGTGAAATCGGGATTTTACCGGATTACCGGGAGGGTTACCGGAACCCCCCGGGAGCCAAATGGGCCAACATGGGCCTTAGTGGAAAGGTGAGAGGGCAGCCCACATAGGGCTGCGCCTCCCCCCCTCTCCCTAGTCCTATTAGGACTAGGAGAGGGGCCGGCCACCTCTCTCTCTCTCCCCTTTAAAGGATTCCTAGTTGGACTAGGATTGGAGGGGGGAGTCCTACTCCCGGTAGGAGTAGGACTCCTCCTGCGCCTCCCCCTCTTTGGCCGGCCAGCCCCCCTCCCTCCAACCTTTATATACGGGGGCAGGGGACACCCCAAGACACACAAGTTGATCCTTGAGATCGTTCCTTAGCCGTGTGCGGTGCCCCCTGCCACCAAATTCCACCTCGATCATACCGTTACAGTGCTTAGGCGAAGCCCTGCGTCGGTAGTACATCAAGATCGTCACCACGCCGTCGTGCTGACGGAACTCTTCCTCGACGCTTTGCTGGATCGGAGCCCGAGGAACGTCATCGAGCTGAACGTGTGCTAAGAACTCGGAGGTGCCGGAGTAACGGTGCTTGGATCAGTCGGATCGGAAAGAAGACGTACGACTACTTCCTCTACGTTGTGTGATCGCTTCCGCAGTCGGTCTGCGTTGGTACATAGACAACACTCTCCCCTCTTGTTGCTGTGCATCACCATGATCTTGCGTGTGCGTAGGAAAATTTTCGAAATTACTGCGTTCCCCAACAGGATTGTAGGGATCGGAAAGTAGTAGAAGATGTGTATGTGGTAGTTGTAGTACTTGGATAGATGGAGGATTAAGCTAATGACGATTAGTGGCGGAGACGGCGACGGAGTAATCAGCAGAGGAGATTAGAAGTAGATGGAGAAGCAAAAGAGAGATTCGATCGATCCTGGAAGACCAAGAACCAAACAAAACTAATGCCCTGGCAATCTAGGTCGCCGGAACACATGCAATCATCGAACCAAAATTATGGAACGCAGGAACACAGATGCGGCGCATCCATCAGATGCTTTTCGTACTAAAACCTCCACCTAGACAACGCTGCCCCTTGCTTATATAAGTGGTGCCTAACAATTGGGCCTAGACCGACCTGGACTAGGAAAACGATGAGGACTCCTCACGTTACAACTTGTACGTAGAAACTAAAAAAAACCTACAAAAACCAATTAAACTAGAAAACAAATAAAAAGGACACGCCTCCTCTGTCATGGCATTTTGGTACGCTTGATTCATCCAGGTCCCATGTATGTATATTGGCCTTCGTACAAATATTGGTAAGGTGTTCTGAACATAGGCTTCACTTTCTCCTGAGGCACGATCGGAGGAGCAACTTCAGTAGCATATGGAACAGGCATCATACCTAAGATTCCTCTCTGTTTTGTAGCACACATTATCTTCTTATGACACAGAGCGGGAACCACATATTTTTGCATCTTATTTTCATAGCCAGACTCTTGCTTGGAAAATACTTTACTTGGCGATAATGGTGAAACGACAAGAGTACCTGCGGTGACCGCATCACATTGTGTCCCCTGCCTCCTATTACCATCCGCCTTAGACGCACAGTTCAGGACCCCCTACATGAGATCCACCGGTTTTGACACCTACATTGGTGCTTTCATTGAGAGTTCCACTGTGCCGTCACGATAAAGGTTTGATGGCTCCTTCGATCATCGGCAACGATGCGATCCAGGGTGAGATTTTTCTCCCGGGACAGATCTTCGTATTCGCCGACTTCGTACTGCGAGCCAACTCGCTTGGCCTTCTGGAGCAGATCGAGAGATATGCCCTTGGCCGTCAGGTCAGGTTTGGAAGCTTAAACTATAATGCCAACATCCGCGAAGACTTGATATTCGACGGATTTGAGCCCAAGTCAGGTGCGCCGCACAGTCCCGACGAGCATGACTTAGCTCTGCCGTCGGGCGGTGTTCGGGAGATCACACCTGTGGCTACTCCGGCCCTCAATCTGGAGTAGATCGCGCCGTCCGAGGATGGGCGGATGGACCCTACCACGGAGACCGCGCACTCAATGGCGATAGAGCCGAATACTGACTTCACCTCCTATGAGACCTGTGTTGCCGGGCCCTTGGATTCGTCCCCGGCCACGGGCTCCGAACCGCCTGCGCCCGTGCCTATCGAATCTAATTGGGCACCGATCATGGAGTTTTCCTCCGCGGATATCTTTCAGCACTCACCCTTCGGCGACGTGCTAAACTCATTGAGGTCTCTCTCCTTGTCAGGAGACCCTTGGCTGAACTATGTCCGGCTTGAGTGGGAAGCAGACGATGGAGAAATTCATTCCCCACCCACCACCCACTTAATAGCCACTGTCGACGACTTAACCGACATGCGCGATTTCGACTCTGAAGACATCGATTCTATAAACGACGATGCAGGAGAGAAACAGGAACCACCGCCCACAGGGCGCTGGACAGCCACTTCATCATATGATATATACATGGTGGATACACCCAAAGAAAACAATGATGAGGAATGGAAGAATGCAGCGAAGGATAATCCCCTCGAGAAGCAACCAAAGCGACGACGTAGGCGCCGCTCCAAATCCCGCCTCAGCAAAAATAGCGATAACAGCGCAAGAAAGAATAATACCCCGGTCGACTCCAAAGGAAACAACGACCACATGGACCCAGCAATGGAGCAGGATGAGCCAGCGGACGGCGAACATAGTACAGAGACGCTGTCCGATCACGGCGACGCCGAGGGTAAAACTCATCAACCTGTCTCCGGAGAGGAGAATAGTCCGGACAACGATGCACACATCATCCCGGAAAGACACTTGGAACAAGAGAGCCTCCATAGAAGGCTTATTGCCACCGCAAGGAGCCTGAAGAAGGAGAAACAAAGGCTTAAGGCCGCACAGAATACGCTCAACAGCAGATGGAATAAAGTGCTTGACACTGAAGAAAAGTACGGCGGCAGTCGCCACACAAAGAGCTATCCAAAGTGCAAGCTGCTGCCTGAATTCAATGACGAGGCTTTAGAGCCCATTTAGCCGAAAAATAAAATGGCCGATCAGCCGGACCGACCACCCCGTGGCCGGGCAGGGCGGCTAATGATGTCGCACACAAGTCGGCACACGATTTACGTGAGGACCTGCACCAAAAAGCCGGTATGACCAGGTCCATCTATGGATCTAGGAAGCGCGCTCCGGCACAGAATCATGGTCGTCCAAACGACTATACTGACCGAATAACAGCTCGGAATCAAAAACGAACACTACAACCGTCAGAAGAATGCCATGACACATCCAAACACAGGGGTGCCGCGCACCCCCTATGCTTCACCGATGAGGTGCTGGATCATGAATTTCCAGAGGGATTCAAACCCGTGAACATAGAGGCATACGACGGAACGACAGACCCTCGGGTCTGGATTGAGGACTTTATCCTTCACATCCACATGGCTCGCGAAGATGATCTCCACGCCATCAAATACCTACCCCTCAAGTTGAAAGGACCAGCTCGACACTGGCTGAAAAGCCTCCCCGAAAACTCAATTGGAAGCTGGGAAGAGCTTGAGGACACTTTTAGGGCCAATTTTCAAGGGACCTATGTCCGACCTCCGGACGCAGGCGATTTAAGTCACATAATTCAATAGCCCGGAGAGTCAGCCCGAAAGCTTTGGAATAGATTTCTCGCGAAGAAGAATCAAATCGTCGACTGCCCGGATGCCGAAGCCTTAGCGGCTTTCAAACACAGTGTCCGGGATGAATGGCTCGCCAAACACCTCGGCCAAGCAAACCCGAGGACAATGATAGCCCTAACAAGCCTTATGACCCGCTTTTGCGCGGGCGAAGACAGCTGGCTGGCCCATAGCGGCACCAGCAACCCAGGCACATCCGAAGTCAGGGATGGCAACGGGAAGCTGCGATGCAATAAAAGCAAGCGTCGAAACAACAAAGACAGCCCAGACAACACGGCGGTAAATGCTGGATTCAGGGGCTCTCAACCCGGTCAACGGAAAAAGCCATTTAAAGGCAGCAGAGATGGACCGTCCAGCCTAAACAAGATTCTAGACAGATTATGTCAGATTCATGGCACCTCCGACAAACCCGCAAATCACACCAACAGAGAATGCTGGGTCTTCAAGCAGGCCGACAAGCTAAACGCAGAACAAAAGGGGAGGGAGACACCAAGTGAAGACGAGGATGAGCCTCGCCAGCCAAACACTGGGGGACAGAAAAAATTCCCACGAGAGGTCAAAACAGTGAGCATGATTTACGCAACTCACATACCGAAGAGGAGGCGCCAACACGCACCCCGAGGCGTATACGCCGTGGAGCACGTCACCCCCAAGTTCAACCCTTGGTCGGCCCGCCCGATCACCTTTGAACACAGGGATCACCCGACTAGTATCTGGCACGGAGGATCGGCTGCCTTGGTGCTAGACCCAATAATTGACGGATACCACCTCACCCGAGTCCTTATGGACAGCGGCAGTAGTCTTAATCTGATATATCAGGACACCGTCCGCAAAATGGGGATAGACCCGACAAGAATAAACCAAAGCAATACTACCTTTAAATGAGTAATACTAGGCCCAGAGGCCCGCTGCACGGGCTCTCTAGTTTTAGAGGTTGTATTCGGTTCTCTTGACAACTTCCGAAGCGAAGAATTATCCTTCGACATCGCTTCATTCCGAAGAGGCTATCACGCACTACTCGGAAGAGCGGCCTTCGCTCGTTTCAACGCAGTACCGCACTACGCTTATCTTAAGCTCAAGATGCCCGGTCCACGTGGCATCATCATAGTTCGCGGAAACACAGAGCGTTCCTCACGTACGGAGAAATATGTGGCGGCTCTAGCAGCCAATCACTGAATGGCCTCTCCAACCAGAATAAATGATCGGTCGTCAAGACCATGGACACGGTTCGACGAGTCCGGCGCACCACTAGCTGTAACAGCTTAGATAAACCTGAGATTGGGTCGATAGATATACCCCCATAGGTGGTGCTAGGGGCTTCCCACATGTACAAAGGGCTACAGTTCGGCCTGACCCTATTTAAAATTGCATTTTTATGGTTCATTAAGAATAGCCAATTTTTCGCACGAAGACTTTCACCTGGGTTTTTCTCTTTTACAGATGATCACCGTGCTACACCCTTCCAGGATACGGCATAACGGAGACACAGGCGCAGACGTGCAGCAGGGCCCCGCTCAAAGGTTTCTTTTTAGATTAAGACCCTGTGTAAACCTTTTTTTACTATCTCTTGTTGCTTCACTCCCTCCGGATACTCAACACAACCGAAAGGGATGCTGGCGTTATGGGCATTTCGCCATGTCAGACTAATGCCAGTACCTGGAAATTCAGGGCTCATTATCGAGGGAGTTACTCAGCCCAGTATATGTTGTAAAGTCCGAATACCTTAGGGAGTGTTCGGCGTCGTGAGTTTGGCCTTATATGCATCAGCTCCGAATCATGTCTTTGGTCAATAGTTGGGTTTGCCTGGCTCCCGTGTTTTGCTACCTTACATAACACTCTATCGGCTAAGGTGGCACCGGGAGAACTACTGTGATTGTGCCCTGGTTCATCTGGATGAGCACCTCAGTAGAGAAAGCCGAAAACTAACTGTCATGATAAAGCGCGAGACTGGTCAACCACTCGACGACTCAGTGGAATCTTCGAGATTCCTCCGCATTAACGAAGGGCCGGTTTCCCGGTCATGTATGTACATGCACCGTATTCGGATGAGCGCGGAAGTACCAGGGGATATATCATAGCCCCACCGTCAAACTCCTATGGCTAAGTGAAAGTGTTAAAGCTATATAGTCTGATTGCCTTGTTCACCGCGCTGTCACCTCCTTACTGGACCAAGACATTGGGTCAAGTGTGAATACGCGCTTTTCCGAACACCCCCGCATTATGTGCATGGGGGCTGAAGCCGACGACTGCAAACTTTCAGGTTATATACATACATAAACGGCCGCACAGGAAGCATCATAATACTTTCAGGCAAAAGTATAAACACATCCTTTATAACCCAAATAGCATTGTTTTTACAATTGGGACACATGGCACTCGAACATGATAATCTTCGAGCACTGAGCCTCTATTAAACGAGCGCCTTCTAGGACTTCTTCAAAATAGTGCTCAGCCGGGACCTAGCCTATGGCTGGATTCCGAGTTGCAATAGCGGTGGCCTCCATCTTTGCCCAGTACATCTTAACACGGGCAAGGGCCATCTGCACACCCTGTATGCACGCCGACCTCTTTATAGCGTCGATATGCGGCACAATACCAAGGAATCGTTGCACTAAACAAAAATAACTATTCGGCCTTGGTCCCTTTGGCCAAAGATGGTCCACGCAGACCTCATGGCAAGTCCGGACAACCTATGGAGCTCGGCCCACTAGGCCATTTGTTCATTTAACAACAACGGATGCGTTGGAGCACTGAACTGCGACCAGAACAATCTCTCCACTTCATGGTCTTTCTGATCTTTGAAAAACTCAGTCGCATCAGCAGCACTCATTGCCAAGTCCAAGTACGCGTCTCAGCACTCCATAATTGATCCAGAGGGGTATACTTTGGATCTCCGAACTTCGTCCACAACAAAAGGGCTTCCCAGCTGTCATATCTCCGGCTTGACAGAGCTCCTCCTTCGTCGCTCTGATTTTAGAGCGGGTTTCCTTGGCTGCTTCCATGGCTTTCTTCAGGTCCGCAGCTTTCGCTTGGCTTTCCTTTTCCAGAAGCTCATACCGGTCGGCGGCATCTTTCAGCTCAACAGCCGTCTTGGCTATTTTATCTTTGCTCTGGCGATGAGCAGCCTGTTCGGCTCTTAAGTCTTCGGCCGCCTTTAGGGTGGCCGCATCACTTCTCCTGGCTTGTTCCTTGGCTCGGGCAAGTTCCGCCCGAAGTGTCTCCATGGCGGCAGCTCCATCTGCAGCCACAACATATTATAGATACTAGCATCATGCTCCTCTTAATATTTGTTGACCAACCGAAAATACATACCCTGTGCCTCGTCAAGCCACTTGTTCACAAGCGCAATATTGGCATCAACCACGTCAAGTTGCCGCCTCAGTCCGGCAAACTCAGCAGTCCGACCAGCCACCGGACACTCAGCCGCCTGCACACGAAAGCAACGCGATCATTACCTGGGACTATGATCCTCTGTCCGCCGCCTCTGGACAGCAACCAGAGTCTCAGGGCTACTATCTATATAGAGCACACCTAGCGTGTGCGGTACCATCAAAATTTTTATATTACTTTGCGTACCTCAAAACATCTTAGCAGGCTCATAAAAGCCTCATGCAACCCACTTTTGGCGGATGAAATCCTCTCAACCACCGTACCCATTAAAGTACAATGCTCCTCTGAGATAGCCGCTTGCTCCAAAAGGCCCATCAGTACGTCCGGTCGTGCACCGGACAATCCCAGACTCTTTATGTTGCTCTCCTTGGGAGCCGAATACTCCAAACTTTGGGTGGCCGAAGGGTTACCTTCTGGCCTTGGCGGATCAGGAGAAATCCTCCGTGATGACACCTCAGGGTCGTCCGCGCCGGGAGGCGGGGAGACAGGGGGAGGCGTTTCGCTCTCCATCATCTCCGGAAGAAGATCCCCCGAAGACGAGCTCTGTCGAGAAGGGCTACGATCCGGACTGCAAGACATACGTCTTGGTTATTGTCCTTGGAGATAAAGCAGGATATATTTACCAAAAGTACCCTTGTTCACTTACAGCTCGGTGGAGGGTTGACCCCCTTGCGGGCACTGTGCGGTAGGGATGCCCTCTGGGGCAGGGCCCCCGGGCAAAGGTTTCTTCCCTCATTTGGAAACCCCCGTTTCCAAGTCTTCAGAGGCGATCCTTTTCCTTCCATGGGGAGAGGGAATTCTAGATTCTTCTCCCCGATTATCCTCCTTCGTGGAGACACTAATTCCCTCAGTTTGGATGAGTAATGCGTGAGGCCCGCTTTCGGCTTCTTTATTCCTCCCTTTAGCTTCCCCTGATGGCACTTGATAAGGTGCGTGCTCAAGCATCCTGGCTAGTACAGGATCTGGTGAGCCTTCGGGAAGGGGGGCCGAACACCTGATCATCTTCGCCTTTCTTATCCAGTCCTGGCCAAGAGCGATTTTTTCATAATGACGTTGTGACAATAAAAAGACAGCATGTTCGGCCACAGAATTACTTATGTGGGTATCTAGACGGTTTCAGTTGAGACCCGCATCCTCGGTGGTGTCCAGACACTTTATTCGTGATCCGAAGAACAATCCATACATCTCTTTGAGCGTCACGCCGAAGAATTGCTGAATAGTTGGTGGTCCTTCCGGGTTGAACTCCCACATACGGAGAGATCAACGTTGGCATGGTAGGACCTGACGAACTAGCATAACTTGCATTACCTTGACAAGACTGACATCTCTCTTGAGGTGATCTCAGATGTGACTTTGCAATGTCGGCACGTCATTAACTGGCCCCCAGTCCAGCCCCTTGCTGACCCATGACGCAAGTTATGGCGGGGGGCCCGAGCGGAAGGCGGGGGCAGCTACCCACTTCGTACTTCGGGGAGCTGTGATGTAAAACCACTCCCGCTGCCATAAGTTGGACATCTCCGGGAAGGAACCCTTTGGCCATGGGGCATTGGAGCCTTTTCTTATTGTGGCACCTCCGCATTCTGCATGTCGCCCATCGATCATCTTCAGCTTCACATTGAAGGTCTTGAGCCATAAGCCGACGTGTGGGGTGATGCGGAGGAAGGCCTCACACACGACGATAAATGACGAGATGTGAAGGATGGAATCTGGAGCTAGATCATGGAAATCGAGCCCGTAATAGAACATAAGCCCTCTAACAAAGGGATCAAGACTAAAGCCTAGCCCTCGGAGGAAGTGGGAAACAAATACGACACTCTCGTTGGGTTCGGGAGTGGGGATGACCTGCCCTTGAGCAGGCATGTTGTGCGAGATTTCAGCGGTCAGATACCTGGCTTCTCTTAGCTTCTTGATGTCCTCCTCTGTGACAGAGGAGGCCATCCACCAGCCTTGAAGGTTGGATTCGGACATGATTGAAGGTCCGAAGCACTTAGCCTGAGCCTCGGGTGTTGGAACTCGAGGTGGGGAAAGGGAAGGATCGAGCGCGAGAAGAAAAGGACATGCCTTGGCCCCTTTATAAAGAGAGTGAATATCAAGCGTCCTCCGCGTGGCCATTTGGAACTTGCTTAAAATCGAGGAGTCATACTAACAAGCACGATTGGGTTACCCCCACCCGTATTGATGAGAATCCCGTGATAAGGGGAACACGATCTCTACTTCGACAAGATGTGCCAATAAAACTGCCTCGCAACACGTGCAGTGGCAGGCTGGAAAAAATGGTTTGTAATGACCAGACCACGGCAGGATGTCACGTTATGAAAAGTTGTCAGCAGATTAGATTTGTGGAATAACATACTCTCTACGGTGGTATGCGGAATTTGTTTTACAGAGCCGGACACGATCCTTGTGTTCAAAATCTTCTAGGGAGTATTCGGAGGAGGAACCCACCTTGCAATGCCGAAGACAATCTGTGCGCCGGACTCATCGTCATTGAAGCCTGGTTCAGGGGCTACTGAGGGAGTCCTGGATTAGGGGGTCCTCGGACAGCCAGACTATATACTTTGTCCAGACTGTTGGACTATGAAGATACAAGATTGAAGACTTCATCCCGTTTCCGGGTGGGACTCTCCTTTGCATGGAAGGCAAGCTTGGCTGTTCGGATATGTAGATCTCCTCCCTTGTAACCGACTCTGTGTAACCCTAGCCCCCTCTGGTGTCTATATAAACCGGAGGGTTTAGTCCGTAGGACAACAACAATCATAATCATAGGCTAGCTTCTAGGGTTTAGCCTCAACGATCTCGTGGTAGATCAACTCTTGTAATACTCATATCATCAAGATCAATCAAGCAGGAAGTAGGGTATTACCTCCATCGAGAGGGCCCGAACCTGGGTAAACAATGTGTCCCCTGCCTCCTGTAACCATCCGCCTTAGACGCACAGTTCGGGACCCCCTACCCGAGATCCGCTAGTTTTGACACCGACAGCCGTTGCACGCCGGATGGCAGCGGGCGACGACGACGAGGGAAGAGAGGCAGCGCTCCGGGCCGGCTCCGTCAAGCCTAAGGCCCCGGGCAGTACCTTTCATCCCTTCTTCTTGAATAGTGTCTTCACAGGGCTGGTCCCTCCTTTTTCCGATTTCTTCTATGTCGTGCTCAGCCACTACAATCTCCACGCCCTCCATCTTCATCCCAATTCCGTTCTCCTCCTGTCGATCTTCGCCTTTTACTATGAGGCATTCGTGGGGGTGATGTCGTCCGTGGCGCTGCTTCACCACTTCTTATATCTCCGGAACAAGGAGGGCAACTGCTCGGGATGTGCCAACTTCGTCGTGGCTAACGGGACCAACACGATCTCGAAGGTTATGAAGAAGGCCGAGGGCTTCAGGAACAAATGGGTCCTCATGGATGCCAAGTGCTCCTACCCTCAGTTGACGCTGCTGATGGGGATGCCTTCGCCCCACGATGGCTGGCTCAGTGCGAAGCTCTCCGACCCCCGGGCGAAGCATGTGCTGGAGAAGATGACCGCCGAGCTGAAGCCTGACCACCCGAGGGTGGAGAAGCTGACAGGGGCCATGATTGTCAAGGAGTTCCTGGCGCAGTGCCTGGCCCCGCTCCAGGCGCGCTCGCACCCCCTGTGGAAGCTTGAGGACGAGGGGGCAACCTCCGCTTGTGCTCGGACCCCTTGTCCGATGAGGAGCTGGGCGTGGCTCTCCGCCTCTTGGTTGGGGAGGATCAAGGGTACCCGCCCGACACCCATCTTCCGTTGTACCGCCGCCCTGACGGGGCAGAGATCGCCACTGCCATGCCTGTCTTCAACGAGCACGGGCTTGTGCCGCTGGTGCCTGCCGAGGCCCCGGTGGTGCTGTCTTCCGATGACTCTAGCGAGGAGGAGGAGCCGGACTAGGAAGCGACCCAGGAGGGGGCAGGGGAGACTTCCCCTCCGCGCATGACCGATCTCCTCCATGCCTTCCCCGACGACGACGATGCCGGTGACCATCTGGTGAGGGAGTCTCTGACCCCTGCTGGGGTCACCACGAGGTCCAAGGGCACTCCCCCGAAGAAGCCGCCGACTGGGGTCCTGACGAACAGTAGGTCAGTGCTGATCTACCGAGGCGGCGCCCCTGCTCTGACACCGACTGGTGCTGCCATAGGGGCAGCCTGTTGCGCCCTCATCTGCTCCTGGGACTCGCACGCCGGTGCCCTAGGCCGCGAAGCCTTTGGGCTCCGTGCTTCAAAGGAGGCCGAGGGACTACGCCGCCGTGGACCAGTAAGTGCGTTTCCCTGATTTCGTTCTTGCTTCTGCCATTGCTTCTTGACGCTATTCCCTTGCTACGTCAGGCCAACGCTGGCGGCGAAGAAGAAGAGAGAGGGAGCGGTTGCACCCTCTTGGACCCAACAGCCTGCCACAGACGCACCTCCTCCAGCGCAGAAGGGCGGCGATGGTCCTCATGCCTCTCCGGCCCGGTCATCCTCGCAAGGCCCGGAGGACCGACCCGAGGAGAAAGTGCCCCCCGTAGCCAAGTTGGCTCCAGAGGCGCCCGCTCCCGGCTCGCCTGCCAAGGTTCCAAAGGGTCCAGGAGCCCCCATTTTCTTCTTCTGCCGCTAGCAACTTGTAGGCCTTGGTGACGACGACGTCTCCTCCTCCTCCCATCATGCCGCTGGGCCGTGATCCTTCTGTTGCGCCTGACGCTCTGGAGGAGGCTCTTTCCACGCTGACCCAGCTTCGGGATGATCTTCAAGGCGACGCCCGTCGCCTGACGTCAGGGCGCCTGGAGTTGATCTCGGGGTGGCTGCGATCTGACGTGTCCATCAGTGCGACGTGGGGCCAGGCCATGGCAGCTTCCAAGGAGGGCCAGCGGGCTGCTGGCCTGGCCGCTGCCGCCTGTGACGCAACATTGAAGGAAGCGGAGGTCACCAAGGAGCGCTGCCGGGTGGCGAAGGCCGAGCTGGAGACCCTGCGCAAGGAACATGCTGCCGAGGCCCGCCAGCACGGGGTACGGGAGGAGGAGTTGAAGGCTCGGGAAGACGCAGTCGCCAGCCGCGACGCCGAGCTAGAGCAGTTGGCGCGGGGGCAGGCCACGGAGCGCGGCCGCCTGGAGGAGCTGGCGAAGAAGGTGGAAGTAGAGAAGGCCCAGCTAGAAGTCAAGGCGAAAGTTCTTGCTGAAGACCGCGTGGCCTTCAAATCCCTTGAGCTGAAGTCCCACAAGGTGCTATGAGAGCTCTATGGGAAGGGCTTGAAGAAGCCGCTGGCGACTAATGAAGAAGGCCCCACCAAACTACTCCCTCAGCTCGTCACTACGCTCGAGGGCATCATTAATGGGATTGGCCCCATGGTAGAGAGGGAAGCCCGCGCGCTCTGTTCTTCGGCCCTGACGCGCGTCTTCAGTCACCTCTACCTTCGCGACCCGAGCATCGACCTTGGAGCTTTGCTTGAGCCCATGAATGGGGAGCACTGCGATGCTGCTGCTGAAGGCGTGAAGGACCAGGTGGATGCCCTACTGGAGAAGTTCCTCACCATCGATCCCGCGCCTCCGGCTGATGGTGCCGCCGATCCCACGACCACGACTGTCAACACGGGCGACGACGATGCTGTCGATGGGGAGGCGCTCCCTGACGACAGCGCCCGATGCTGAAGAGGAGGCTTACTGGTGGACGGTGGTGCTCCTTCCCATTTTTACTTTCCTGCGAACCTTCCTGCGATATGCAACGTGCCTCGTGGAGGCGTCGGAACTTTTGTTTGGTGTTTGAGGAACAATATGTTTTGTAATAGTTTGTTAAGATTCTGCGATTTCCTTCTTATTTGCTTTAGTGTTCTACGTCGACAGAGCCCGGCCCCGCACATACCTCAGCCGCCGCTGACTCATCTAGATCGCTAGGACGAGGCTAGGGGTGAGGGGCTATGTGACCAGTTAGGCTCCTGAGTCACGATGCTCAGGAGTCCCCCATGACGTACGAACAGACCTCCATACATGTCCTCGCCGAGGTCCCGCTCGGGAGGGTTGCACGAAGACCGGGTTTGAGGGACCTGGCGAGGCGGCATACACCAGGCGTGACCTGAGCGTAGCCCCCGTGCCCAGCCCCCTCGCGCTACTCTCCCGAGGGGAAAGCAGTGCGGTGAGGCTAGGCACTGAGCCTGGTGGCTCCCTGAGGTTGATGCAGCCATGAGGCCACCCTCAGTTGTTTATCACTAGCGTGGAGCATGGCACTACCATTCTTGCACGGGCATAGTCGCTCCTCGACCGTGTCGACTGCGAGCACGGAGCATGGTGCTTCCACTGGTACGTGGGGGGGGGGGGGGCTCCCTCTGAGGAGAGCCCCCGGGGCATGTACAGCCCCGACCTGACACGTGGCTTGCACGGCAGGGCTAGACGAGGTGTGTCTGGGTACTCGTGAGCTAGCGCGGGACTCACGAGGCCCTACCTCAAGGCGGGTTGCACCTAGTCTTGATTGAGAGCGCTTGAAATGATCCTGCGAGATGGTTAGGCAACCTGTGCCGAGTGAATCCCTCGAGGTTACCACATGAGAAAGCCAGACATCAATGACTCCAGGAGGTGACGTGAACGGGGCCGGCCCGCCAGACAGAGCTTAGTTGTTGGGTTTATCGACGCTGCAGGGATGGACCCGAGCATAGACCACGTGCCTAGTCTTCTCATGCGGATATCCTAAAGAAAGACTGCCGGCGCGCGGCTCCCGTAGTGACGAGGCACCATGTCACGCGCCCTCACTTATCCGTCTGCGATTAGCTCATGCAAGGATTTGGCGACGCTGTAGTGACGGACACAAGCACATACGCCATGCCAGTCCTTAATCATAAGGTGGTCGCAGGCAGGTTTGTGAGGGCGTATGATGTTCATGGCAAGGAAGTACCAGATAGGCAGATGATAATCACAAAGCGACTGATGGAAAGGGCAATGCTAGTTCATGTAAATGCAAGGTCGATACATGCCACAGGGACAGACCCCTGCGGCGTGGGGATTGATGTCTACTACACAACCTTCTTCTTGTAGACGTTGTTGGGCCTCCAAGTGCAGAGGTTGTAGGATAGCAGCAAATTTCCCTCAAGTGGATGACCTAAAGTTTAACAATCCATGGGAGGCGTAGGATGAAGACGGTCTCTCTCAAGAAACCCTGCAACCAAATAACAAAGACTCTCTTGTGTCCCCAACACACCCAATACAATGGTAAATTGTATAGGTGCACTAGTTCGGCGAAGAGATGGTGATACAAGTGCAATATGGATAGTAGATATAGGTTTCTGTAATCTGAAAATATAAAAACAGCAAGGTAACTAAAGATAAAAGTGAGCGTAAACGGTATTGCAATGCTAGGAAACAAGGCCTAGGGTTCATACTTTCACTAGTGCAAGTTCTCTCAACAATAATAACATAATTGGACATATAACTATCCCTCAACATGCAACAAAGAGTCACTCCAAAGTCACTAATAGCGGAGAACAAACGAAGAGATTATGGTAGGGTACGAAACCACCTCAAAGTTATTCTTTCTGATCGATCTATTCAAGAGTCCGTAGTAAAATAACACGAAGCTATTCTTTCCGTTCGATCTATCATAGAGTTCGTACTAGAATAACACCTTAAGACACAAATCAACCAAAACCCTAATGTCACCTAGATACTCCAATGTCACCTCAAGTATCTGGGGGTATGATTATACGATATGCATCACACAATCTCAGATTCATCTATTCAAACCAACACAAAGTACTTCAAAGAGTGCCCCAAAGTTTGTACCGGAGAGTCAAGACGGAAATGTGTGCCAACCCCAATGCATAAGTTCATTGAACCCGCAAGTTGATCACCAAAACATACATCAAGTAGATCACGTGAATATCCCATTGTCACCACAGATAAGCATGGCAAGACATACATCAAGTGTTCTCAAATCCTTAAAGACTCAATCCGATAAGATAACTTCAAAGGGAAAATTCAATCCATTACAAGAGAGTAGAGGGGGAGAAACATCATAAGATCCAACTATAATAGCAAAGCTCGCGATACATCAAGATCGTATCACCTCAAGAACACGAGAGAGAGAGAGAGAGAGAGAGAGAGAGATCAAACACATAGCTCTGGTACATACCCTCAGCCCCGAGGGTGAACTACTCCCTCCTCGTCATGGAGAGCGCCGGGATGATGAAGATGGCTACCGGTGATGGATCCCCCCTCCGGCAGGGTGCCGAAACAGGGTCCCGATTGGTTTTTGGTGGCTACAAAGGCTTGCGGCGGCGGAACTCCCGATCTATTCTGTTCCCCGGTGTTTTTAGGGTATATGAATATATATATAGGCAAAAGAAGTCGATTAGGGGAGCCACAAGGGGCCCACGAGGGTGGGGACGCGCCCAGGGGCAGGCGCGCCTCCCTGCCTCATGGTCACCTCGTTGCTTCCCTGACGTACACTCCAAGTCTCCTGGATTGCTTCCGTTCCAAAAATCACTCTCCCGAAGGTTTCATTCCGTTTGGACTTCGTTTGATATTCCTTTTCTTCGAAACACTGAAATAGGCAAGAAAACAACAATTTGGGCTGGGCCTCCGGTTAGTAGGTTAGTCCCAAAAATAATATAAAAGTGTATAATAAAGCCCATTAAACATCCAAAACATAATATATAATAGCATGGAACAATCAAAAAATATAGATACGTTGGAGACGTATCAAGCATCCCCAAGCTTAATTCCTGCTCGTCCTCGAGTAGGTAAATGATAAAAATAGAATTTTTGATGTGGAATGCTACCTAGCATATTCCTTAATGTAATTCTCTTTATTGTGGCAAGAATATTCAGATCCAAAAGATTCAAGATAAAATTTTAATATTGACATGAAAACAATAATACTTCAAGCATACTAACAAAGCAATCATGTCTTCTCAAAATAACATGGCCAAAGCAAGCTATCCCTACAAAATCATATAGTCCGGCTATGCTCTATCTTCATCACACAAAATATTTAAATCAAGCACAACCCCAATGACAAGCCAAGCAATTGTTTCATACCTTTGATGTTCTCAAACTTTTTCAATCTTCACGCAATACATGAGCGTGAGCCATGGACATAGCACTATAGGTGGAATAGAATGGTGGTTGTGGAGAAGACAAAAAGGAGAAGATAGTCTCACATCAACTAGGCGTATCAACGGGCTATGGAGATGCCCATCAATGGATATCAATGTGAGTGAGTAGGGATTGCCATGCAACGGATGCACTAGAGCTATAAGTGTATGAAAGCTCAACAAAAGAAACTAAGTGGGTGTGCATCCAACTCGCTTGCTCACAAAGACCTAGGGCATTTTGAGGAAGCCCATCATTGGAATATACAAGCCAAGTTCTATAATGTAAAATTACCACTAGTATATGAAAGTGACAACATAGGAGACTCTCTATCACGAAGATCATGGTGCTACTTTGAAGCACGAGTGTGGTAAAAGGATAGTAGCATTGTCCCTTCTCTCATTTTCTCTCATTTTTTTATTTGGGCCTTTTATCTTTTTTATGGCCTCTTTTTTTATTTGTTTTTGTCTGGAGTCTCATCCCGACTTATGGGGGAATCATAGTCTCCATCATCCTTTCCTCACTTGGGACAATGCTCTAATAATGATGATCATCACACTTTTATTTACTTACAACTCAAGAATTACGACTCGATACTTAGAACAAAATATGACTCTATATTAATGCCTCTGGCGGTGTACCGAGATGTGCAATGACTCATGAGTGACATGTATGAAAGAATTATGAATGGTGGCTTTGCCACAAATACAATGTCAACTACATGATCATGCAAAGCAATATAAAAATGATGGAGCGTGTCATAATAAACGGAACGGTGGAAAGTTGCAAGGCAATATATCTCAGAATGGCTATTGAAATGCCATAATAGGTAGGTATGGTGGCTGTTTTGAGGAAGGTGTATGGTTGGTGTATGATACCGGCGAAAGGTGCGCGGTATAAGAGAGGCTAGCGATGGTGGAAGGGTGAGAGTGCGTATAGTCCATGGACTCAACATTAGTCATAAAGAACTCATATACTTATTGCAAAAATCTATTAGTTATCAAGACGAAGTACTACGCACATGCTCCTAGGGGGATAGATTGGTAGGAAAAGACCATCGCTCGTCCCCGACCGCCACTCATAAGGAAGACAATCAATCAATAAATCATGCTCCGACTTCATCACACAACGGTTCACCATACGTGCATGCTACGGGAATCACATACTTTAACACAAGTATCTCTCAAATTCACAACTACTCCACTAGCATGACTCTAATATCACCATCTTCATATCTCAAAACAATCATAAGGAATCAAACTTCTCATAGTATTCAATGCACTTTATATCAATGTTTTTATTATATCCCTCTTGGATGTCTATCATATTAGGACTAGTTTTGTAATCCAAGAAAATTACCATGCTATTCTAAAGACTCTCAAAATAATATAAATGAAGCATGAGACTTCATATATTTCTTCAAAATAAATCCACTGTCGTGCTCTAAAAGATATAAGTGAAGCACTAGAGCAAACATCAAACTACTCCGAAAGATATAAGTGAAGATCAATGAGTAGTCGAATAATTATGCAACTATGTGAAGACTCTCTAACATTTAAGAATTTAAGATCTTGGTACTTTAGTCAAACAGCAAGCAAAACAAAATAAAATAAAATGACGCTCCAAGCAAAACACATATCATGTTGTGAATAAAAATATAGCTCCAAGTAAAGTTACCGATGAACAAAGACGAAAGAGGGGATGCCTTACGGGGCATCCCCAAGCTTATTCGCTTGGTTATCCTTGAATATTACCTTGGGGTGCCTTGGGTATCCCCAAGCTTAGGCTCTTGCCACTCCTTATTCCATAGTCCATCGAATCTTTTCCCAAAACTTGAAAACTTCAAAACACAAAACTTAACAGAAAACTCATAAGCTCCGTTAGTATAAGAAAATAAATCACCACCTAGGTACTGTTGTGAACTCATGACGGTTGTCGGTGTCAAAACCGGCGGATCTCGGGTAGGGGGTCCCGAACTGTGCGTCTAGGCGGATGGTAACAGGAGACAAGGGACACGATGTTTTTACCCAGGTTCGGGCCCACTCAATGGAGGTAAAACCCTACTCCTGCTTGATTGATATTGATGATAAGGGTAGTACAAGAGTTGATCTACCACGAGATCAGAGATGCTAAACCCTAGAAGCTAGCCTATGGTATGATTATTGTTATTGTGTCCTACGGACTAAACCCTCCGGTTTATATAGACACCGGAGGGGGATAGGGTTACACAGAGTCGGTTACAAGGAAGGAGATCTACATATCCGTATTGCCAAGCTTGCCTTCCACGCCAAGGAGAGTCCCATCCGAACACGGGACGAAGTCTTCAATCTTGTATCTTCATAGTCCAACAGTCCGGCCAAAGGTTATAGTCCGGCTGTCCGGATACCCCCTAATCCAGGACTCCCTCAAATATGACTAGCACATTTAAGTCTAACGCACTTCCTATGCATAGGGATTTTGTGAGCAAACAACTTATGGGAGCAACTAGCATAGGAAGGCAAAACAAGCACAACTTCAAAACTTTAAGCACATAGAGAGGGAACTTGATATTATTGCAATTCCTACAAGCATATATTCCTCACTCATAATAATTTTAAGTAGCATCATGAATGAATTCAACAATATAACCAACACCTAAAGCATTCTTTTCATGATCTACAAGTATAGAATTTTTACTACTCTCTACATAAGCAAAATTTTTCTCATTCGGAATAGTGGGAGTATCATAAGAAACTCGAATACTATAAATTGTTTCCACATTAAAAGAGTAATATTCAGAAAAAGGGTAATCATAATCATGACAAGTTTTATAAATATAATCATCACTACTTTTTATAGCATAAGTTTCATCACAATAATCATCATAAGTAGCAACTTTGTTCTCATCATAATCAATTGAAACCTCTTCCAAGATTGTGGAATCATTACTAAATAAAGTCATGACCTCTCCAAATCCACTTCCATAATTATCATAATAAGATTCAACATCCTCCAAAATAGTGGGATCATTACTTCCTAGAGTTTACACTCTTCCAAACCCACTTTCATCAATATAATCATCATAAGTAGGAGGCATGCTATCATCATTATAAATTTGCATATCAAAACTTGGAAGACTAAAAATATCATCTTCATTAAACATAGCATCCCCAAGCTTGGGACAAACACTAATTGCAGCAAATATATTCTCAAAAACATCATCTTCATCAAACATAGCATCCCCAAGCTTGGGCCTTTTCATACCATAAGCATAATCACTCTCATCATTAATAGTATGGATGGCACCAATAGTATAGCAATTATCATCATCACGATGAGTAATAGGAGCAACATCATTTGGGAGAGATACCTTTCTACCTTTGCTTCTCCATCTTTTCTTTTTCTTCTTTACATCATGTGTGGGTTCAATCCTCTTTTTGGAGCTCCATCATTTCACACAGCTACTAGCACGCCCCATGGTGAGTGCGTAGCAAACACGCGCATTCCTCGGCCTCCTGATCTGCCTGCTAGCATGTGTTCGTCAACTCACGCATGCTCGTATGGCACACGGGACACGTGCACGTCACGTATTATATTGATTTTTTTCTTTTTGATGATTAATTCTACCGCTTTATTTCTTAACCGATGCGTGGCACTTACATTGTTGGTCTAACACACATGGTTCGAATAAAGAGTTCGTTTGCGATATTGGTTGATATTTATTTATAATTTCCTGTATGTAAGAAGATTATATCAAAACTTGTCTCAAAATTGAAAAAATATCACAGTCTATTGGTGTCCATATGACACCACGATAAGTTTCATGAATTTCAACTTAGTTTTGGATTTATTGAATTTTAAAATCAAGATTCTAGATGTTAGAAATTTCTTACATGGGGATTAAACATTTACCCAGGGACACGTACACATGTGATTTTGCAATCCATTTCATGCACTATCACGGGTATCATGTAGATCAAATTTGATTTTTTCACATTTGAATGAAATCAATCAATGCATAAAAATGGACATATGTTATCTTTTTTTCAATTTTAAACACTAAACTCCTGTAGTCGCATGTTCGCTGCAGAAAAAGTTTGACATGCATCTTTGGGCCACATGCACGCGGTGGTCCTAGGACACTCACTCGCGTGGGCCCGCGAATTCACCGTCCAGCACTATGACATGCGATGAGAGAGGTTAATTTGACCAACATGGATGGTCATTTTTTGGTTTTTGTTATACATACGATAGGAATATATAGTAAGCGTTGAAGAGGGTTGCCGGGGGCAATATTACGCGTCATATAGGACACTCACTCGCGTGCGATGCTTCCATCCATGGGCCCGCGAGGTTGTCCTCCATCACTTTGACCCAGCAAGGAGGTTTCTTTTTGGGTTGAGTTGCGGTAGGAGTATATAGTATGCATCGAAGAGGGGAGGAGGGGGCCGGGGAAGCACATATATGCTACACACATATACATCATGAATCGATCTCGCTCCTTGTGGGGACTTTTCGGTTTTCGAGGCAGGTGCCGCAAAGAAGTTGTGCATATTGGGTATTAAAAACATCACTAACACATTGGGCCATGTGTACTAAAAAAAATACACTTTCGTGATGATACGTGTTTGTCACAGTAGGTCGCGTTTTCTGTCATGCATGTACATCCATGACAAATTTATGACAGAATCAAGATAGTCATACCTGTGCTGTCGTAGAAGTGTTCCATGACATTGCCAAAATTATCATCACGGAAGTGTCCACTTCCATGACGATAAATCGCGCGTCACAGAAGTGCTTTCGTCAAGGGTGATCGACACGTGGCATCCACCGTAACGGAACACCGTTAAGCTATCAGGTCGGATTTTGGATTCGGTAACCCGTTAACAGCCACGACCAATGTTGATTTTCCACGTGTAAAATTCTCATTGGCTGACGGATCCATGCGTCAGCTCCGCGTTGGCACATGTGTCACTCATCCAACGGTCGAGATGGGCCTATGATATGTTGACACGTGGACCGGCCCAAAAGTGGCCCATAAAGATTAAATGGGCCGGCCCAACCGAAGACCCATAAGATTTAGCGGACCATAATGGGCCGGCCTAGCTAAAGGCCCACAAAATTTAGCGGACTATAATGGTTTGACCCAGCTAAAGGCCCACACAATTTTGCAGACCATAATGGGCCGGCCTAGCTAAAGGCCCACAAGATTTTGCGGATCACAATGGGCCGGTCCAGCTAAAGGCCCACAAGATTCTGCCGACCATAATGGGCCGGCCCAGCTAAAGGCCCAACATTCTCTGTCAAATCGGCCCGTCAACGGCCTATCCTAAACTTGTCATCAACGAGGCCCATGGTCACTTCTGGCCCATTAACAGTCCGCTAAGTAATTGGGCTGAATTATGACCCGGTGTATTTCCGGCTTGTTAAAGGTCCGGCTTTATTTGGGTCCATTTACAGGCCATCAAAACTTTCGGCCCATAAACGACCGTGAAGGATTTGGGTCATATTCGGCCATGTCTGACATTCGGCCTGTTAGAGGCCCACTATAGCTTTGGGCCACTTTGGGCCTGTTGTCATTTTCGGCCTGTTAACGCCGGGCATAAACCATGGGCCATATGTGGCCCAACGTCATATCGGGCCCATTAACGACCCATATAAAAATGACGATAATCTAGCCCGACCGAAGTTCCGGCCTGTTAAAGGCCCGTGTATTAGGTCGGCGCGTTTACGACCCGTCCGAATTTCGGCCTGTTAAAGTCTAGTGGGTTATTTGGCACAATCAGGGCCCAATCTCACGTTCGTTCTATTAAAGGCCCATGTATTTTATGGGCTCGAGATATTTACACCTGTAAACGGCCTATTTTTACTGAGTGCCCAAATTATGTTTAGGTCTGTTAAAAGCCCATTATGGGCACAGGCCTACCAAAAAAATATGAAGGCTTATGCTGATTTAGGCCTAGATATTTTTAGTGGGCTACATATGCCAATTTCGGCCCGTAATCATTTTTAGCCCAATTGCAATGGGCCCGACGAATGTTGGCATGTTGGGCTCCTACGAAGCTTTCGGCCAAATACATTATCTCTACTTCTAATCTTTACTTTTAATGGAGAAGTTAATAGTCTTCGCCGGTCAATTTTCGTCCCACTAGAAACGGTTTAGTTTCGTCCTCGATTCCACGCTAGTTTAGTCGGTTTTTTTCGTCGGCTTTTTATTCGCCCTCCTCCCGATCCACCGCTCCCGCTGCGACCACTCTCTCCTTACGCCACCTCTCGCTCTTCCTGTCGTTTCGACTCGTTTCGCTACTCGACCCGCCCCAGTCGATAGCCTCCACCGATTTTTCCTGTCGAAGCCCATGCCCACCCCGTACGACGAAAAAAAACTGGTGGAGAAAACCACCTAACGCACGCCCCCTCCTCGATCCCGCAATCCCTAGCCTCCTCACATCTCTTCGCCCCCGATCGATGGCGCCTCGGTGTGGCGGCGGCGGCGGCGGCACCCAGCGCTGGCAGGGTCGCTTCGATCTCCTCGAGCCAGGGCCCTTGGCGCACCAGCACCAGCCCCATCGCGCGCGAACTGTCCACTCCGACGCGTGGTGATCGAGCCGCCGCCGCCACCAGGCTCGCCGCCGCCTTGTACACAACGTCCTGATCCATTGGGCCAGGCGAGAGACGGCCGAGCTCGCCACCGAGAAAGAGATGACCGTCGTCGTCTGGTAAGTGTGGTTCCTCGAGCCGACGCGCAGTGCCGCCAGAGGCTGACTTTCGAGTGCGGTCGGATCTGGACATCCGGTGTTGCCCCCCCAGGCTGGGGGTGCCCACATCACTACAGCGCAATCTCCGTTAGTTCATCGTCAACCCCATCGTAATCATCCAGGAAGGATATGGTCGTGATGTTCTACAAACTGGCCACCGCCTGCTCTATATATTTTTGCACTGTGCACTGTACTGCATGGCATGAATTGATGAATGTTTCCCCTCAACACACGCTTGCTTCATTGCTGCCAGGTCAATGCACTGAAGGAGGCGGCAGTGGCACATCGGTGATCCACATTGGGCTAGCTGGGTGAATTATTGTGTGGATTATATCCAGAGTTGGCGGTGGGGACTTCCACCACCTCTACATGCTCTGATTCCCTTATGATCTGTTACCTCACGAAGTTAATCTCCTCCACCGATTTAAAAAATCATAAGCCGTCACGATCTTAGATTATGTTTTGAGTGACATACATACCCCATCATATATGGACGATCATCATGATCTTCTGGATAATTGGATCTTATTATTCATGGGATGAGCAGATCAACTAAGGAGTATGAAACTTGAGGTCCATCGTTGATAGCAATGATGCATTTTTTAGGTCACTGAGCAGGATATATTGTTTTTTTTCCTGTTGTCTTTTCCCAGTGAAGGAGGTTTTAAGCAGACCAAACTCATACCAGCAGGATAGGAATTTTCTAACGCTGCTAAGAAACTCGTGAAATTGGAAGCCTTCTTAATTGAAATATTTTATGCACTGGCCAATACCAGGGGTTAGCAACATATTTACGTAGGGAGTAGTACAGAATGACCGATGGTATTTATATTGCTTATATCAGTTTATGCATGTTTAATATTTATAGAGGTAGCACCTATATTTCTTAGATTGTCGCTTATGTTTACATATTTTCTGTTCCTATAATCACTGGTCACTGGAGTTGAAGATGTCATGTCACTTTACTCCTCTACATTTCACAGCTGGAGCAAACCTTGTTTGTGCCTGTGATCATGAAAGCCATACAAATTGCCAGACTGTATGTGCAATAAACATAATCAGACCTTGTTTGCCAATTCTTGTTTATTGCATCTCCCCTGATAAGTTTTATTTCCTGGTACTTGTGAAAATTTTCAGATTACTTAGCTTTGTTCTACTGCCATGTTAACCAAGTCTACTGTGTCTATCAACATATGTGCTTGTCTGTGACCTTGCTGGTTATGTTGCTATTCTTTCTTGAACATGTAGGTTGAAAACCAAGAAGGCATTGTAAGCTTTGATGGCATTTTGAGGGAAACCGATGCCTTTATGGTGCCAAGGTGATTTTGGAATGGAGATTCCAGTTGAAAAGATATTCCTTGCACAGGAATTGATGATTTACAAGTGCAACCTTGCTGACAAGCCTTTTGTCACAGCAAAACAGATGCTCGGGTCAATGATCAAGTCCCCCAAGCCAACCCACGCGGAGCGAACTAACAGGGCCGGCCCTGGGGTATGGCCAGAGGGGCGACGGCCCAGGGCCCAGGCCGGAGGGGGGGCCATGATGTACTACACATATAGTATAGCCCAGCAAAAAAATAGACAAGGGAAAAAATTATGAGAGGAAGAAAACAAGATGGGCTCGGCCCATCAGATCGCCTGGTAATGCGTAGGGAAGCATCGCACACGCAAGTCACGGCCGCACGAGGCATGTGTACATGTGAAACAAATCAATCAGAATATAGGACTTTCCCTATTCGTCGCTCGTCTCTTCGTCTTCGTCGTCTCATCAGCCCGTCGCTCCGTCGTTCCTTGCTCGGTGCCTCAGCCGCTCGTGGCCGCCGCGGCACGCAGCAGTCCGGCAACTCGGCCTTCCAACAGTACGGCAATACGTATGTATGCGAACGCAGGTACGTATCCAATATCCATGTTCGGATGTTCTTGATCCATATCCCATGAAGTATCAAATTTTTGATGTATAATTTTTTTTTAATTCAATCTTTCATAGTATGTATTCAACCATACTAATTTTCTATCATTCTGTGTACATGTCTAGGGTTCTGGTCGTCTGATCTATAAATTTCTAATTTGTTGTCTACTCTTTGCTTCATAATATTAGGACATTAGCATGCCATGTTGCCTAGGAAGCATTTGTTGGGTGCTAAAAAAAGGAAAAGAAAGAAAGAAATAGATCTAAAAATTCAACCACTGAAGGGTTCTTTGACAAAGTATTTTACATCTTCAAGTATTGTTGATGTCAGTGAAAAACATAGGCAAAGAACTAATCCAGAGCATGAAAATTCAGATGTTAAGGTCAATGAAGATGGTGCAAGTACAAAGGAGCAAATAAATTTGTTTCCTATTTGAGGTAACCATGTCATGTTAGTTTTATTTTGCATTGTCCAACAATTATTGTAGTCAAATTTTAAACTAAAGATGTGTGGTTGAAAGCTTACTTTAATATTATGCAAATGAAGTTATATATATTGTTTATGTATCACGCAAACACATACATACATACATACATATATATATATATACATACATACATATACATACATATATATATATATATATAGAACGTCTATTTGTAACCCAGGGTGAAGAATTACTAATTCTTCACCCCGGTCGAACGACCCACCCAGCCTGCATCCTGACTCCGTCGCTGCATGGCTCAAGTCGCACCGCTGTCCGGTCATACTATTGTTTTTTCACCGTTAACCCACTCTTGCCCCCCCCCACCCCCCCAAAAAAAAGAACGGATAACCCCCGCATCCGCATTCTTGGATCGAAGCGGCGAGCAGTTTTTCGGAGGCGAGCGGTGCTGCAAGATGCTTCACGGCGGGTGGTGGCCTCGTCGGCCGGCGACCGTGTGGCAACCCGCCTCCATCCCCCGCCCCCTTCCTTGCCCGTAGCGGTGGGTGATGGCCCGATCTCCTTCTCCATATCCCGCACCCGCGCTCCCTTATCTCCGTCGCCACGCCGGCAGCGGCCCCTTCCTCCACTCCCCGCTCCTCTTCGTCACGCACGACAACAGAAGGAGGGGTCCTGATGGGAGCAAGGCTTGCGACCCCGCCGTCACAACTGATCTGGAGCCCCGACAAAGCTAGCAGCAGCAACACAGGTTCCATGGCCTCTGTCGCACAGCTGCCGCCCAGCCGTCCCCAGGTTTCTCTCTCGATGCTTGTGTATATCTTACTAGTCACTTTGCTACTGCTATTTAGATTAACTAGCATATTAGATAGGAAGAGAAGTGTGCAGGAAGCCTCGCCAGTAAAGTGATAAAGAACAGGAGTTAATTTTACATCTTATCTGGCCATCTTAGATCTTTACTTACTTGCTACTCTTGTATAAGTTTGTTCATAATAACGAAGCAGCTACTGTATATTCAGGCCTATGATAATGTTTTTTCTCACTTAAGTTCAGGTTGGATTGTTGATTAAATAGACTGTGGATTATAACGATTGTGGTATTCCAATTGGTTAGAAGTTTTGTTCGATTTGCTCTTCAGTTAATTAGTCCCAAATTTGGTTGCATCAGCCGCTTCAGGAGATGGCCATGTGCGCCACAAAATTAGCTTGATCTTAAGATAGTAAGAATAAGCATACTGCATAGCTCCTAGTGTAGCAGGCTGTACTATGCAGCTATCTAATTGAATTCGGAGCTAGTGTCTTAGGTAGTTCCAACAAATCAGAGATTCAGTATAAAAGCTTATAGGTGTTCTTCTGTATTCGAGTTTGCTTTCCTTAGTACAGGGATAGTTTAGCCTCCAATATATAGTAATAGCTCTACAAACCAAAGAAAAAAAATTGTTCGCTCAAAGTTCCACCATTGTCCTGTCCAGACTGAAATATTTAGATGACATGAATCACGATCTAAGAGTTCAGTTCAGATTTAAGGTGTGGAGAAAAACAAAGTAGACTTATGACCATCACCGTGTTCACTTTGTTTTGGTTTCACCTAACCTGACCTCTCTGTAAATATTCAGTTTGCTTGAAACTTCCTTCACAACTTGAAAATTTATTAAAGGCTACCAGATCATCTATAAATTAGATTAAGGAAATGCTGAGTTAGCTCAAGCAGACTCCACATAGAAGTCATAGATCATTGGATAAATCAGAAATTGTATGAAGCAATAACTCCAAAAGGGAAATTCCAGTGCACTTTTATTGATCTTGCTATGACCATATTAATGCAGCCAGTAATCACCCCCTCTCCATCAATTTATATGAGTTTATGTCTTACTCCCATCCGTATCTGCTTATGTGTCTATTTACTGTTTTCATATAGCAACTTCTGTTCTTGGATAATCTTTCGCATCACTGGCGATCATTTTCAGGGTAGGTGGTGGCTCGTATTCTGCTTGCTGTGGGCTGCATCTCCTCCCACAACAACGGTCGGCAACTAGGTTCGCCATCGGAGTTCTTCAGCATCGCCCCCTTTCGGTCATTTTACACGAGTATGTCGTTTACTCTCCCATGCCACGTATCTGCTTGAATTAAGTTAGGTTCAGTAAGAAAATTGGTTAGCTTAATTTGGATGGATCACGTCCCCAATTGCAGAGCTGAAACATTATGTATTTTGTTTTGGTCTCATCCCCGCATATATTTGTTTTGAGCATAGCTATCCTAAAAGCTTAGTACGCGAACTGTCATACTTTCTTTTGCCTAGTTTGTATGTGCTTGGTCAGATGTCTTATCGGTTTTGTTCATAAATTGTGTCATTTAGAGTTTACCTTTAATCGACATGTAGATGCGAATTCATAGTTTTAGGACTATGGTGATATATTCATATTTTTTGGGCCCATATCCTGTTTAATAAGAAAAATAATATTTGTTTCCATTCTCCGTTGATTACCTGGCATGATTGAAGGAAAAGTATTTAGTATTGTCATGTACAATGCACATATTGCCTAATAAAGCTTGATTACTGTGCACCATATACTACCATTTAATGTTTCAATTTCTCAATAAATGAAATGTAGATTCCGCAGTTCAGACTGTTGTATAAATCTATGATTCTTGTATAACTCTAATCTAGCCAGAAGTTGCAGACTTACAATATGTATGGTATAGTGCAGGTGTGACTTGTTTCATCTCTTTTTTAACATCATTATACTTTTGTAGCTTCTTAAGTCATCCCGGCCTCCCCATTCTGTTTCAACATGACTTCTTTGTATTTATTGGAGCGAGGCAGTAACGCAGCCTCCTCGCGTTAGACAGGGTGCTCCCACACCTCTTATGCCAGAACGGTGGCATCCTTCATCACAGCCACCGCCTCCTCGCCGGGCCAGTCACTCCCATGGCAGCGCTCTCTTGCACTGAGTTGGCGGGCTGATTGACGGGGTCAGTTCTCGAGAGATGATGCAAGGCACTGGTTTCCTGTGACGTTTCGTTATGCAACACCATTTTGCCCCTGGCTTTCTCTTCCAACAGATTAAAAGTAGTCTAGAAAGCAATGAAGGCCTTGTGCTGATTGAGGAAATTCTGAAAAAATGTGGTCCTCTGGAGACATTTTTCTGCAATTTCCCTCGATATATTCTTAAACCTGGTAGGTATGATTGTATAACCACACTGATAAAGAGTCATCTTAGTTATCTGATACAGTGGATGTTCTATGTCAATGACTATAGTTTGGAGTGGTCAATTTACCAAACCAGTGTTAAGTATGTGTACCAAATACATGTTGCCTTCGTTGTATACTCTTCTCATCCTTTGCAGCAAGTGATGTTGTTTCATTTGTGGTTTTTTCTTTGTAAAGAGCTAGCTGTATATACGACAGTATATGTTAGTAGAGAAAAGGCCGAAACGGCATAATGTAGTGATTTTGTCAAGCAAGCATGCAGTTATTCTACTACTATCCACGCATGACCACTATTGAGCACTACATCAGCCCATGATTATGTGGTATGATTGCTCACATCCAGGCAAGATTTTGAGTTGTTTTATGCACCATGATTTCTTAAGTGGCATATAATAAGCGGGCATGTCAAAACAATGCCATTTTTTACATTACAAAGTGAACACGAACATCAGAACAAACTCATATTTATTACATGGTGTGATTATCAACAACTTCAAAAACATTGGCTGCTCAAAAAAACATTGGCATCATTCCATTGCAGCTTACTTTATTTTTACGAATGGCAGCTTCCTCTTTCTTTGTAAGCCCGCTGGCGCAGAGGTAATCTTATGGCTCATTTATTAGGTTAGCCGGTGCTGTGGGGAGGTAATCTTACGGCTCATTTATTACGTTGGCCGCTGCTGTGGGGAGGTAATCTTATGGCTCATTAATTTGTTTATTACTTTAGCCGGTGCTGTGGGGAGGTAATCTTACGGCTTGTGCAAAGTTTCTTACGTGCAGGTGGCGTGATTGGTTTGGGCGTGGCACCCATACCGGCTGGGGTGAGGAATAACAATTTTTCACCCTGGGTGATGAATAGTCAATCCCTATATATATATATATATATATATATATATATATATGTATGTATGTATATATGGTCTTAGGGTTTAGGGGCCCATATCATCGACTTCGCCTAGGGCCTCCCAAAACACAGGGCCGGCCCTGGCGACTAACATTGCAAATGATGTGCTTGGTGGAACTGACTGTGACATGCTCAGTGGCGAAAGCGCTGCTGGAGCATATCCGGAGGTGGCCACCCAAAAAATTGTGGCTTACTAATTTTGTGTGGCATAAGGTGTCGTCAAGGAAACATAATGTGTTTTTGCGAGAGTGTTTTCATTAACTAAATAGTAGAGCAAGTTTAGTTTGTGGCTGTAATCAGTTGGAAATGTAGGCATTGCTTGTCTCCGTCATACGCGATCCACATGGGCTGGTCGAGTAACCAACACGACGCTTCATTATTTTCTTGGACTTGACAACACGATGCACAATGCCCCAAATGCGGTAGTTTCATGCAATTTACTCAAGAACACAACGGTATCCATCAAATGGTAGTGTCCTCTTGGTGTTTTGTTTCCCAGTTATTATTGGATTTTGCCCACTCTAACCTTCAGTTTTTCAAATTGTAGTGGTAGAAAATCTTCCTGGTGAACCTTCTTACCAGAATATTATGAAGATCTTTTCAGCTGTTGGCAGGTATGTGTCATTACAACATGCAACTCCCATCCCCGCACCCCGAAAAAGAACAATACAAATACTAATATACATACAATTCAAAATTTTCATGTTTCAGTGTGAGAACAATTCGTACTTGCTATCCTCAAATGGTCCTGGTCCTGCTACTAATAGATCCGCCAAGCTAGATATGCTGTTTGCTAATAAGGTAATCATGATTTCTTCTTAATAATGTTGTGGGGAATCGAGTACTATTACCTTGCTTGTTCTTATGGATTCCTAATGCATAAGTTTTGGTTTTCATTTATGTTCTATAACTCCAGGTCCTGGTTTAATACCAGCTAATTAACACTCAAGTGTATATTAGGATGGAAATTTGACCATTGCATCTAGGACTGTTCTAACCTTTTTGTGTAAGCATGACACAATCTCTTTAATTCTTGTCTGAAGTACTAAGGCCGGTTTCAGCAGTCTTTTAACACAAGAATTATGAGTCGAAAAGTCGAGCCGAGGTTTGAGACTGTTTCATTAGTTATTTGTGACCAAGGAAACATGGTGGCCTTTTGGTGCTTCTCTTGGATCGTAAACCTGATCGGAGTGTGTATGGGACCATGATTCTCACCCTCAAGTTAACAAGTATGTAGTGCTCATACTTCTGGCATATATTCATGAATGTGTAGCAACCTATTTGGAATATAAGAACTATCTATTCCAAAAATAAATAAATTGTTGTGATGAATGTTTTATGCGTTCCTTTGTATTGCAGCCTCGCCGTCGACTGCTGCTGACCGGCATCGCCTGCTCTTCTCTGTCCCATGGTGTGTCAAAACTACAAGAGTATATTCTTTTAGAATATATAAACTTCATGATATCAAATCATATGTACTGTAATTTTCTCCTTTGAAGTACCTTGCCTAATTGTAGTGGCAATGTTTTGGTTAAATTGATTTCCTTTGCATAATGAATTGAATAGGTGACGCCAATGGTGGGAGGATTATCTTCTAAGGCTTTGTAATGATGGGAAGGGTGGGATGATGGTAAGGTTCTAGACGATCGTTTTGTTTCATGTAAAGTCACTATGTATTTAATCTAATCTATGTCCTTTTTATCTACACTATTAGTCCAAATACCCTTGAAGAACTGCAACTGCTTGAAGAATTTTATGGACTTCATGAAAATGATCGTCATGAATTATGTTTGTCATCTTACTTTACCCGTTGAGAATGTACCCTATGGATTTTGATTGAACATTTAACTAGCCAAGTGTGTTTCATGTAGGTGCTTCAAGCAATGCATCAAATGGGCATCCTTGTTCCTACTGGACATCACAACCGTCATATCTCCAACTCAATTATTTATCCCATTATATGTAGTCTATCCGTGGAGGATGCTCCTCTGTAGTTAGTTACATGTAATGTTTGCTAAATTGGATGAACAATTCCACTTAGCCTCAGTGTTCTGGTTATCTATTTTATAGCTTTGAAGAATGTTTAGTCACACAATTGAAAGATCATTACATGGTAACCATGGATCATGGATTTATACAACAATTATCTAAGTAGGGAGAGTTTTAAAAAATAAACAGTAGAGGCTTCCTGTTATTGATAATGGATCAGTGATCTACATCTTCAGTATCATGGAACAATGATAGTAGATGGAAACATGTCATGCATGTCATTCTATTGGGATTGCTTTCGTGCACCTAGAAAGTGTCAGTCCTACTATTGTGGTACAGTCGGAGTCGGACCCCTGTACTTCCCAAATAGATAAGAGTTATGCGCACCAACAGTATGATCTCTTATTTTCATATATGTTGTGCTTGGTCAAAGTTATACCCTTGCACCCATCAAAAATAAAAATATAACCTTGCAAACTTCACTTGCATATTAGCTTAACTCTAAATTTTTAGTCTTTAATAAATCTTTGTGCATCCAGGCTGTGAAGACCTTCTAGCATTGCCCTTAACACCCCTAGAATATTTATGCCTCCTTGCAACCACATATTTATAGGTTACCACTAGACCAATGGCCGATTAATTTAACATACTTAGACCAAGATGACTCGGAAGATACTTTCTGTTTGATTGAGACTGGCTCATACATCAATTAAAAAAGGGAAACGTTCCCAGACGGCGCACCGGCGGAAACGTTCCACCGGACGCGTTCGCGGGCCTGCGATCGTATCGATCGTGCGACTGGCGATGGTAGCAGCATCCCTTTGAAAAAAACAAGGAGAACGAGAGAACTGTTTCCAATCGTTCTTTTCCTCATCTTCTTCCCTGCAACGAGGATGCCGGGGCACCCGCATCACAGGCACCAACCCCCGCCCGCACCCACCAGCACACATGTCTTCGGCCGCGCCCGCGGCACCCTCCGCCATGCACGTGCCCCCGATGAGATCCACCGCCGCAAGCCTCCCCCCTCCCCTCTCCCTGTTCCTCCTCCACACCTCCATCTCCTCAGGAAGCACGCTACTCTGCTCAGTTTTTTTGCTGGAAGCGGCTGGATTGGGAGCTGGAAACAGCCTCCTTTTTGCTGCAACCGGCCATCGCTGGAGCTGGGAACCATCACTGTTTTGCTGGAACCGGGCGTAGCACAAGCTGGAACTGGCATTTATTTTTGTTGCAACCGGCTATAGAAAAGCTTCAACCATACACGACGGAAGCCATGGACGACGCCGAAAAGCTGCAACCGGCTCCGTTGTGTGCTACAACCGGCTTTATTTTTGATACAAACATAGTATGGTCATGGGGCACCGGCGATGACAAGTTTTGCTGTAACCGTAGTTGTTTTTTGGTACTACCGGCGAAGTTTTTTGCTACCTCCATCAAGGCAGAGCTATGACCTCGCGACGGCAGCGATGATGATTTGCTGCAACCATAGTTCGATTTTGCTACTACCGGTGAAGTTTTTGCTACATCCATTTTTTAAGCGCGAATGGGGAGCACGAAAACAAGATGCTCGTGTGGGGTTCCCGCGAATCCCGGTGACGAGAACTAGCAAGGAGTAGGAGGGGAGGAGCGGTGCTGCGACCTGGAGGGAGGCAGGTAGGAGGAGAGCGCAACCCCCGCCCCGCCGAGCTGCGCAAGATGCAGGAGGGTGCGTGCGCAAGATGCGGGGAGGAAGACAAGGGTGCTGCGAGAGGAAGAAGGGAGGTGGGACGAACCGTTTTCACCTAGATCTAATGGTCTAATGTAATTGGATCTGACGACCCGCGCGCGACCGGTCGAATCGTTGGGCCGGCACACCGGCGTAGATCAGTCCCCATTAAAAAATACCCTTGTTCCAAAATAGTAGTGTTGTTCCTACAAATGATTTTTGCGATGGCACTTATTTTCAATTTATGTCCATAGAAGTAAGGTAGTATACTTATACATGATTTTTTTCATGTCTTGAAATCTCGTTATTTGAACAACAGAACAGGTTGATGTGGAGGCAAGTAAATGCAAGACAGAGGAGGCGGAGCCACGGAGATGGATGGAAACGTAGCAAAGATGGTATGGTAGTGGATGGCGGACCTCCACGCACGTGGTGACTACACGGCCTCTGCATGGCATGGTCTCATTGGAGTCAGAGGAAGAAGGGGAGATGGTGGGAGAGACCATGGAGCATACAAGTGAGGCGCGAGAGGTCATGGTCTAAGACTGAGAGGTGGCGCGTAGGCAGAGAGGAGTCCTCTGGCATAAGCTAATTCTTTCTACATAGTTGTTAACCTTTGAGTATTATAAAAGGAGAAGAGAAATGTCAAATAACTGACTTACTAGGGGATGGCGAGCTAGCATTGAAGAGGTGGAGAAAGTGGGGGGATGGTGAGCTAGCATTAAAGAGGTGGAGAAAGTGGGTGTAGGGGAGATGGACAAGAGTGACGTACCCGAAAAAAAATGACAATTCCGCGGGATGTGCATTACAATTCTAACTCTATATGCTAGACATGATGTTATATTATAGACATGATTGATGTTAAATCATTAAAATATGTGTGCCTCTGTTTGATGACCATAATCTCTAGCGTGGTGATTGGCATCAAGGTTGCTATTTCAACTAAAACCAAGCATAGGGAAATTCAATGAGAGCAATTTGGGATTTTTTTATGTATAACAATGAAAATTTGAATATGGGAAATTGTTTAATTTGTCATAACTTTTAGGAGGGAGTGGACGACAAATGTTGGAAGACATTCAAAGTTAAGGATGATGGGAATGCCTATGGAATTTGGTGAACTTGGAGAAAACATATGCAAATTTGAGTTGGGTCGCAATGTAGAGTGAAGCCAAGTGATGAGACTCAACAATTTGATAGACTTGGAGGGAACACCAAGTGAATTTCGAGTGGGGTAATATGCAAGTGATCAAAGAGTTAAAGTTGAGGGGCTCATGATGTATCTATTTGTTGGCCCGTGCCAACGCACGGGCATTCTACTAGTTAAGATAAACCTACACTATAGAAAAATAGCGTCGTAATTACTGCAGCCTGAGGCAACATCATAAATGTTGTATCACAATAAAATAAATTCCAACCATACAACAAAAGGCCTATTGACATAAAGTTTACAGTCCTTCCAGATAAAAGCACCATCAGATGTATAGAAGCACAGATCATTTGACCTGAGTGCTAATGTTTCAGGCTGTAGAATCTGATGGAGCAGCACGGTCTCCACCTTTTTTCCGCCATTGCTCTTGAACAACGAAGCGAATGTCTGATAGTCTGGTTTCAAAACCATTCATATCTTGACGACATTTCTCAACCACTATTCTTGTTTCCGAAACAACGTCCATTAGGGATTGGACTTGTGTCTGGAGCACAGATATATCACTCTATCCAGCAGGAAGATTTTGTTCAGTAGGCGATTTGGACGAGGTTACCTTGACAACCAACCTAGAATTACGCAGGAAGGTGCTTTTGCACTGTTAGTGGAGAGATACTGACGCACTGCAGCAAGAGGTGACATTGTCTGTAGTAGCCTCGTCACCTTCAGGTGGTTGTGGCTGTTCAATCATTTGTTCCATAGCTTCCTGAAAGTTTGAACTTGTAGATTAGTGTACCAGATAAGTTACTAATGAGACAAAAACAAACAAAGTAGGTTAAATGTTTATACATAACTTATTTTGGTGAACTACTGTAATACATTAGCATGTATTGTAGTGCCAACTACATAATAAAATCACTTTCGGAACATATGTCCATGTAGCATGGCTACTGTATTGTCTATTTCCTCACATTCGTTGACATCTAAGGATAAATATACATGGTTTAAAGTAGGATGAACATAGTATGACATCATTCATATCATGGGCAAACAGATATAAAACAAACATGCTATTTTATCATTGTGTGCGCACGTGAACATAACAACTAGATTACAGATCAAGACCAAAGGAATATCCTTCATCTCTTTTAAACCATGTAAGGTGAAATGATACGTTAAGACAACTGTGAATAAAAGTGAACATAGTAACTGACATTGGCTGCAAACCAAGTAGTTAAATGAACACATCACAGTACCAATCAGTTCAAGGCAGGAGGAGTAAGGACTTACAACAGCGGCTTAAACTGGTGTGCTCATGCCCTTCATCTTGCTAGTGTGGCAATCCTTGAAGATTTGCACTGCATTCGGTTCTGGTTCTTTTTGGTCCGTACGGGATTTCCTCTGTATTTGGAACAAGTCAATATAGATACAATAATATGGCACACAAAAAGAAGGAAGTAGCAGCTATTTACAAGAGCCTTGCCATGTGCAATATAGCTACGAGATCCTGTGGTCTGTTGGAATTTCACTTTAGAACGGTTGGTTTTGTTCTTCAAACAGTTAGCCTAGAAGATGATACACTTGTAAGGCACATACATAAATACAAGTTCAATATGTGGTCTGATCAAATACATATAGCCTACCTGATACTTTGGATCAGACCAGTGTTTAATGAGGGTTGTCCAGTCTTCATCTGTAATATATTCCACTGGAGATGTTTGAGAGATTTCATTGTTAGCCTTGCCTTCAAAGTGAGATTTTCTAAGGTGGTACCGATACTGTCGCAGAGCAGACTGAAAAACATGAGTGCATGCTTGTCTAGTTGCATCATCTTTCGGATCCAACTTGAACCTCATCTGTTGGAAAAAGAATGTGAGTCTTATTAGGAGGAAGCTAGAAAGTATGGGACAGAGCAAGACAATATTACTAATTGCTATGAATAACATTACTTACGGATAAATGGTCAAGGAAGGTGTTAAACTGGGTATTGTCTTTCTCATTCCTGTACTGGATCCATGTTGGGAGGATACGTGCATGACACCTAACGGCAACGGCTGCCTCTGATACTAACTTGGCTGACTCTGTAGCATCACGTGGCCTTTTTAAACCTTCCTCAAAATGGATCTCCATTCTTCCTCCTTTAGATTTTGTTAATATGTCAAGCATTATCCCTGATGTCTATTTTCGCTTGCGCCGTGGTGCTAGTTCAACAACGAATATGGAACGTGTTAGTGTACATCAAACTGTGAGAGTACATATAAAGGAGCATGCAACTGCAACATGACTCAGTCAGGTACCATCTTGGTGTTGATGCTCATGAGGTTCATTTGATCTTGCCAAGTCCTGTTGTGTCAGCAGTGCTTCGGAAGTAGTGTTAGGTGTGAAGGCAGCTTGGGAACTGGCCAGTTCCGGAGCAAACGAACGAGTAACTGGTTGAGATGCTGGTACAGTTGAAGCAGATGCTGCAGCTGCTGAGCAGGTGATACTGTGTTTGTAGATTTAGCCGGTGGACTTGGACCTTCTACTGCACTATAAGTACCAACAGAATCTCGACGGCAGAACCTTTTCCGTTTCACCCGACGAGTAACAACACTCCCTACTATATTATTTTCCTTGCTCTTTTTTGACTTTGCCATGTCAAGCTGTACCCACAACACAAAAGAATAAAATCACTCTTTAGAACTCATTGATGCATGATACAGACAAGCAATACTTTGATGTAAGACAACCGTATGAGGATGGAATATGTAAGAAAAACAGGACGTCATGACATATTCACAGCTACGATGTGCAAACTAAGTAGAAGGATTTTCAAGAAAATAGAAGTAATACAAGCTAGACACCATATGAAAGATGCAACCAATATTACTCTGCCAAGTTAAAAGTGTCTTGTCATAAGTGGCAATTCGAAAAATTAGAAGCAGTAGAACGTAGAAATCAATGCAAGATGCAACCACTATCAAACTGCCATGTTAAAAGCGTCCAATCATGCTTGACTGATGCGGGATACACAACAACAGTACTTTGATGTAAGAACATGGTATGATAGATAGATGCAGTGTATTCTAGACACAGAAAGCCATGTCATATGCACATGTATAACATATAAAATCAGCAGGTGCAATTTAATCAAAATAGAAGAAATACAGGCTAGACAACATATGCAACATGAAACCAATTATCACACTGTCAACTTAGAGCAAGCACCTGCGATGGTGGAGTATGGGAGATGAACTCATCATGTAGACTTGGGACTTCAACTTCATTAGCAGTAGCAGTGGCAAATCTAGAGAGTCTCTGTTTGCGTCGGTGCGGAGGACCACCAACATCCCCTAACTTACTCTTTTCCTTCCTATTTTCTGATATTGCCTTATGAAGTCAAAACCACAAGAAGATGAATAAAATTAGCTCTCTATAACTAGTTGATGCATGATACAGACGAACACTATACTTTGATGTAAGGCAAGCGCAGGATAGGAGGATGGAATATATACAAAAAGGCAGCGTTTCATATTCACACGTATGATAGGAGGATGGAATATGTATGAAAAAATAGTAAGCGGAAGGCATTTCAACAAAATTAGAAGAAATGAAAGCTATGCACCATATGAACATGCAACCAATATCACTCTATCAGGTAAAAAGTGTCTCGTCGTAAGTGCCATTTCAAGAAATTAGAAGCAGTACAAGCTAGAAGACAATGTAAGATGCAGCCTACATCACAGTCCCAAGTTAAATGTGTCTTATGGGTAAGTGATTGTTGCAGGTATAAGTTGTAAGCTACGCAGATGCAATACAACATAATCAGAAGCAATACAAACTAGACATCATACGGAAAACGCAACCACGTATAACAGTTCCAAGTAAGAGCAAGCACCTGTGATGGTGGAGTAGGGGAGATGTGCTCATCATGTACACGTATGTTCTAGAAATAGGAACACGTGTCATATTCACAGGCATTATGTGTAAAGTAAGCAGATGCAATTCAAGTTAGAAGCAATACAAGCTAGACATCATACGCAACATGCAACCACATATAATAGTGTCAAGTTAGAGCAAGCACCTGTGATGGTGGAGTATGGGAGATGTGCTCATCTTCTACACAGCTACATTGACTGTCCAGCCTTGTGTTGTCTTGCGAATCTTGTTGGGAGGATGGCGCAGTAGAATCTGTAGAGACCCCCTGTTTGAGTTGCTCCGAAGGACCACCATCATCCACTGCCGGACTAATTTCCTTCAGCTGTAATGATTTGCATTATTAAGTCAAACTGATAAGAAAAAGGAATAAAATTCGCTCTTCAGAACTCATTCATGCATGATACTGACGAACACTACTCGGATGAAAGGCAAACACATGATGCGAGGATGGAATATGTATGAAAAACAGGATGGTGTGCCATATTCACACCTATCATGTGGTAACTAAGCAGAATGCATTTCAACAAATTAGAAGCACTGTAAGCTAGACACCATATGAAAGATGCAACCAATATCACTCTGCCAAGTTCAAACTATATGGCGTTTCAACAAATTAGAAGAAGTACATGCTAGAAATCATATGCAAGACACAACCAATATCACAACGGCGACTTAAAGGCGCCTTATCATAAGATATAGTATGTACAAAAAACAGGAAAGCGTGTCATATTCACATGTATCATGTGTAAGCTAAGCAGATGCAGTTTACACTAATTAGGAGAAATACGAGCTAGACACCATATGCAACATGCAACCAGATATCACACTGCCAAGTTAGAGCAAGCACCTTGGATGGTGGAGTAGGGGAGCGGAGACTTGGACCTTGTAATGCAGTATCAGTACAAGGAGAATCGGTACAGATGCTCCATTTACGTTGCTGCAGAGGACCACCATCATTGCCTTCCTTACTCTTTTCCTTCCTCTTTCTTGATTTTGCCTTGTCAAGTCAAACCCACAAGAAAAAGGAATAAAATTTGCTCTTCAGAACTCATTGATGCATGATACTGACGAACACTACTTTCATGTAAGACGAACACTACATATCACACTGCCAAGTAAGAGCAAGCACCTGCGATGGTGGTGTGAGGGAATTGCGGTGATCAACTAGAGAGCTACGTTGACTATCTTCATTTAGCCTTGCTGTTTCTTGAGAATCATGTGGGGAGGATGACACTTCACTCTTTAAACGAGTATGGCGTCTCACAGAAACCCACCCGGGTGACTGTCTCATCATAAGTGATTGACGAGGGATACAAAAGAGCATTAGTTTGATGTACGAACATGGTTAATAGACACATGTAGTATGTATCAAAAACAGGAAGGCATGTCATTATCAAAGGTATAATGTGTAAAGTAAGCAGATGCAATTTAACCAAATTGGAAGCAATACAAGCTAGACACCATATGCAACATGCAACCACATTTGACAGCGTGAAGTTAAAGCAAGCACCTGGGATGGTTGTGTGTGGCAATTGAGATCATCAACTGCAGAGCTATGTTTACTGTCTCCAATTGCTGACACTGCACCCGTTAGAGCACTGGAACGCTTAGTGCTTATCTTCGAATTACACTGGAGCGACTTCTGCCTTTTCTTTTCTGCATTCATCAACACCGCGTCAGAGTCTGAAATACCCATGCATAAAAAAAATAGTGTGAGTATGGGTGAAGTGTGTGCACAATTAGTACAGTGTAAAGGTAGCAGATAGCAGGTCGGTGAGAAATAAATGACGGGAGACATATGATAGCTCTACAACATGCATGGCACACTAAATTACTACAGGATTCTATGAAAATAACAGTCGACTGAAAGCAAATAGGTCAGTCCATTTTTTCTGCACCGTCCGATGTACAAAGAACGGGCAGATCGCCTTCATCTACCTCCAGCGAGTCAGTGTTGACGATCTTCCTCGAAACGCCAGCGACCACCGGCCCAGTATTCCTCCCCTACCTGCGCCCTCCCCTATACCTCACCGCACTGCCGTGCTTGGAACCGCCCAACGGCCATCCATTCAAGCCCCGCCGAACTCCAGATCGGGCGCAAGCAGCTCCTGCACCGCACACCTCTATGATAGACACCGATGCGCCGCTTCCCCGGGGAACATGCGGACTAGGTGCTCCGTGCACCTAAGCGGGTGCTGCTTCTTTTAATTGCGGTTTGACTGACCCTGAACTGAAATCTAGGCGGGCTACTGGCCTCTAGCAAAGGTGAAATAGTAAAAGGGAGGAAACCTTGTGCATTTAGTATCACGAAGAAGATGCAGTAAGAAGCGCTCAACTAGTTTCTTTCGTGGGATGAATACGGTGTGAGCGAAGACGTAAGATTTGCATGAATAAGGGAAGAGGAGTACCTCTTTCTGCTGGCAGTGTTGTGTCCTCCTTCTGTTTTTCTGACAATCTTCTTGTTGTTCGCTGGAAACTAGAAGTTGTGGAGGACGGTGCGGCCTTGGACGAACCCATGGCCAAGTTGTTGAGTGTGGTGCGGTGGCCGTCTGTCGGCGGCGGGGAAGCAAATCCGAGGCGGCGAATGACGGCGTAGCGAGAACAGCTCCGATGCGGTGGACGGTTGCGAAAGTGGAGCCGCAACAGTGAGGCGCAGGACGGCGTGGTCGGAGTGGTTCTGGTACGGCGCACGTCGGCGTCGGTGTGGTGGAGGCAGCTCTGCCTCGGCTTCAGCTGCTAAGTCCTTGAGGGTGTCGCGGTTGCGGTTGCGTTGGACGACTACGTCGGGGTACCGGCTCTGGCGTGATGGAGGAGGGCGGCGGTGGATTGGCCGCTATGGGGTGGAGGACGGAGGCGGCTGGGGTTTCGCCGCTGGTGGAGAGGGCGTTTTCGCGCCCATGGAGTATGAATGGGGAAACGGAGGGAGGCGAGGAACTAAGGGGGGACAATGTTTCGGTTTGAGATGCGCTTGTTTGAAATTTGGGGAAAGTTATAAACTTTCCCCCCATCTAAAATTTCGGATATATTGCGGGTTGGGGGTAGGACAGTCATGTCATGTGTCCCAAATGTGGGCAGGATAGATTTCGGCCGAGCGCATGGGTAGGCGCCCACGGTGTATGAATGCTTCTCTGGCGTCTTGGTGAAGTTACAAACCTACCCCGGTTTAGACCTTTGGACATCGGGCCGATAGGCTACACGGGCCAGAGTCAGGACAATAATTTCCTACCACCAAAACATTAGTCTCGCGCGGTTTCGGGTGACCAAAGGCCTATTTGGCGCTTCGTTCAATATTTGGGAGCAGAAGCATTAACATTTTCGGTTCTCTTGAATTGAACTTTCAGGATTTGTCAAACTTCACAAATCTTTACTCTTGAAAATCCTAAAGCTACGATTATTTTGGAATGGAGGGGGTACATTTGAATATACATTGTACACGAGTATATATTAAAAAATATGTAACTTACCTCAGTTCATGCATGGTTCCAGATATAAATCTCCTTGGTTGCAAAAAAAAGTTAGATATGCGTATGAATATATATAGCATGTTCAAACTCACAACGAAGATTGATGCCCCTTTTACATCTGATTTACAAATGCCATTATCTCGGGTTCAAATAGATGAATGCACTTCCTATGAATTCGAATCTTCGAAACCCCCTTTATGTTGAATTCGACATGTATTCTATTTCGTAGCTAGCAATTTGGAATGTATCCATGCAAGTGACAAATGTATAAAGTGCTTCACACTAACAACATGGAGTGCACTAATTAATGTCTATATATGAATTGCAAAAGCAACTCCGCCTATGTTGTCTCAACATAGCCGGTCCCAAGCCTGGGTAAAGGAGGAGGGTTGTGATAGGCTTGGCGAGCCAACGTAAAAACTCAGCCACTCTTATGGAGATGAAACCCAAATCTAATTGATGTCGACACCGATGACTTCCCGATTAAGATAGGACTGCATCAGGGGTCAGCTTTGAGCCCTTATCTTTTTGCATTGGTGATGGATGAGGTCACAAGGGATATACAAGGAGATATCCCATGGTGTATGCTCTTTGCGGATGATGTGGTGCTAGTTGACGATAGTCGGACGGGGGTAAATAGGAAGTTAGAGTTATGGAGACAAACCTTGGAATCGAAAGGGTTTAGGCTTAGTAGAACTAAAACCGAGTACATGATGTGCGGTTTCAGTACTACTAGGTGTGAGGAGGAGGAGGTTAGCCTTGATGGCCAGGTGGTACCTCGGAAGGACCCCTTTCGGTATTTGGGGTCAATGTTGCAGGAGGATGGGGGTATTGATGAAGATGTGAACCATCGAATCAAAGCCGGATGGATGAAGTGGCGCCAAGCTTCTAGCATTCTCTATGACAAGAGAGTGCCACAAAAGCTAAAAGGCAAGTTCTACAGGACGGCGGTTCGACCCGCAATGTTGTATGGCGCGGAGTGTTGGCCGACTAAAAGGCGACATGTTCAACAGTTAGGTGTGGCGGAGATGCGTATGTTGAGATGGATGTGTGGCCACACGAGGAAGGATCGAGTCTGGAATGATGATATACGAGATAGAGTTGGGGTAGCACCAATTGAGGAGAAGCTTGTCCAACATCGTCTGAGATGGTTTGGGCATATTCAGCGCAGGCCTCCAGAAGCTCCAGTGCATAGCGGACGGCTAAAGCGTGCAGAGAATGTCAAGAGAGGGCGGGGTAGACCGAATTTGACATGGGAGGAGTCTGTTAAGAGAGACCTGAAGGATTGGAGTATCACCAAAGAGCTAGCTATGGACAGGGGTGCGTGGAAGCTTGCCATCCATGTGCCAGTTCCATGAGTTGGTTGCAAGATCTTATGGGTTTCACCTCTAGCCTACCCCAACTTGTTTGGGACTAAAGGCTTTGTTGTTGTTGTTGTTGTTGTTGTTGTTGTTGTTGTTGTTGTTATATGAATTGCAAAAGCATCCATTGCCTGTATTTCAAACCGCTCTCACTCTATGGATCGATAATATGAAATAAACACATGCACATGCTAGAATTCAATTGCAGTTGAAGAAAGAGCCTACTCCTGGTACTGTATATTAGTGATAGGGGTGTGTACAAAGTACACGTGAATACCAGGCTTTGTGCGTGTGTGTATACTATCAACGAACTAGCCCCCAAGCTTGTATAACATACTAAGGGCCTAGGGTTACAAATCATATATAGTCGGCTTATCACTAGTGGGGATAGTGTCCTCCGCGACTCTGGTAGCTTCGTGTTGTACGTCAAGTCCTCCACATGGGTCTTCGTATAACACATCTTGGTCCAACCTATATGTGGCACGGGATGGAACCGACCCATGAGTCTTCATGTTGACCCACCACAACTAGAAATGATGTGCCCACCACACCACACATGCAATCGGCCACTAAGAAAATAAGCATATACAATAGTACAACGGTATCTAGCTCACAATACGTCTCCATATTTTGTTGATGACACTGACGGACTTTGCATTTGATGCGTGCTCCGTATTTTGTTGACGACACTTACGGTCATTGTATTTGAAGCGAAAGCACGATATGGTCACTGGACTTGAGAATAAGCTCATCACGGTCACCACATACATTTTGTCGTGCTAACCAACATGTGGTTGGATGGTTAGAGGATAGTGGTTTCTCGAGCCCACCAAGGTTAAAGTCCCGGTGCTCGCATTTATCTTGTGTTAATTTTAGTATTTTCCGGCGATGTACGTTCAGTGGGAGGAGACGTTCCACTAGACTACGAGGCACCTATGGTGACTTCGTAAAATCTCAAGATCATATATGCTGGCCCACTCTCTCGAAGGTGCTCATAGGGGTAGGGTTCGCGTGTGTGCGCTTATAGCGGTGAGTGCTTGCGCGTATATATGAGCCCTTGCGTCTGTACCGTGTTAAACAAATACATATCATGATTATACGGTCACTGGCTCACCCATACAACTCCGTATTTTGTCGATGACACAATCAATTAACCAGTCAAACGTTCCACGCGGCGCAACTAGTGTTGCACCATCGAGGCGCGTAACCGTGGGGCCCACCTGTCAGCCCGTATATGAAAGAAAGAGATGGTAGTTTGAGTCTGTACTGTGTTAATAAAATAGGAGTGCATTTTAGGGTGATCATACGGTCACTGGCTCACCATACAGCTCCATAATTTGTTGATAACACGATAAATTGACCAGTCAAACGGTCCACATTCAGTAGCGCACATTACCATAGGGCCCAGCCGTCAGCGCGTATATGAAGGACAGAAATGGTAATAAATTAGTGGTCGGTGGGTATTCGAAGTCGTGAGACCTTTGGTTGGCAGTCACCGGCGGTTGGGGGGCGTTCATTGGGCGGTGGGGTGGGGATCCCCGGAGAAAAAGCTCGGCGGGGGGGGGGGGGGGGGGGGGGCTAGAGGGATGGCCGGTGCAGCGGCGGACCGACGGTGGGGAGTGGTTTCAGGGAGGGCGGGCCGGCCGCGGGCGGCGGGGGCTGGCGGTTCGGCTGGTGGTGGCTGGCGGCTCAGGGGGTGGAGTTTGATGATAAACTGGAGGCCCTTGATTTCGTATCCAACGGCTGGAAAATCTAATGACCAGAGATGAAAAAGTCAGTCGACTGACGTGTAGCCTCACCCTGCACGTACACATGCACGCACGTAAGACAAGCACGCATGTAGGCATGCAACACTGACACGTACACATGCACGCATGCTGGCGTGCAACACTGACACGTACACATGCACGCATGCTGGCGTGCAACACTGACACGTACACATGCACTCACGAGCACACGCACGTACGCACCCATGCATGCAACACTGAAACGTACCCTTGCACGCACGCAACACTCGCACGCCTGCATGCACACAACACACGACGCAAGACACATGTTCAACCTATATGTGCATGCACCCTTTGTTAAGGACATGGATTGTTACAGGTATTAATCAATCTTATCTGTGATAAGCAGAACATTGATGTTTGCAGCGGTCTTTATGATTCACAACGTATTGAACGGGCTATCAACATAGTAGGCTTATCTACATGAAAAAGATGACGTCACACTCAATGAACAATCATCGGTTTATGAAATGCCCGCTTCTGACTGCCCTGGCCCACCAAAGATTCCTCTGCTGTGCGCTGCCTGCGTTGGGTCACTGACATGCATGCCATGCACCCAAAGAGCCCAGATGTCAGTGGAAGAACCACGCGGTGTCCTAGGTTAGAGTCGAGGGTGCCACTCGCGACACGCCTGGCTGAACACGCCTCCGTGCCGCATTCAAACGCCTCCATGAAACCTGCCCGTGTGGAAGCCGAGAAACCCACTCTGGACACACGTCTGTTCATGACCGGGCCGGCGTTAAACGCAACGCCGGCCGAGCTCCTCCCGTCTGCCATCTATTTAATCTCCTATTTAAACAAGGCCAAACGCCAGCCAAGAATCGCACACCTCCGCTGCTCCCCTATCTCCTCTACCATTTTGTCCATTCTTACAATGGCTTATGAAGAGTAGTTATTCCGCATCCAAGCCAGCTGGGTAGCCCGCCGGATACGAGCTATGCAGCTCGCTGATCCACCTCCCTCCCCTCGCCCGATGGAGCCAGTTGCCGCCCCAAGCCGGCGCGCGGTTCAGCAACTCGCCGCTCCAGGCCAGCTCGACGAGGAGCGGCGCACAGGCGTTGTTGCTGCCGTCCATGCCGCCGCCTCGTACCGCGTCTCCCGTTTCTGTGGCCGAGACTCCCATGCCGGCGGCCGTGCCATGCAAGCAGCCACAGAAGCCGAGTGTGCGGAGAGCGACGAGTCGGTGGCCAGTGCCTCCGTGTCCGCCGCCATCATCAAGGAGAAGTAGAACACGGGAGGCCGCCGCCGCTTGGGTCCAATGAAGGCCACCGCAGAGGCGACGCCGGCATACACAGCAGGTGTCTTGCCAGATCCTTTTTTGCGAAGACCTTCATCGACCCCGCATGGGCTCCACGGAAGAGGGGAATGTTAGGATGAACTCGAGCCGGTGCTGGCCATGGCGAAGTAGTGGCCGGTGATGAACTCAAACAGGTGCCGTACACCATCATCTTTGGCACCAATCAATGATATCAGTTGGGCAGTGGGGAAGCGAGCCATCCTTTGCGCTGAAGCATATACCTCCCGGGCTCCCGGCAGTCCGGTGATCGTGCTGCCGGACATGAGGAACACAAATCGATCGGCAAGCGACCATTTAGGCCAGGTATTATATACCTGTGCCGTCCAGAACTAGCACCGCGTAGTTCATTTGAATGTAATGAAATCTGTCATGTTTGTATGAAAATCCGGTATTTTATATGATTTACGTTGTTGTTTATATGAAATATTAGTTTATCTACGTGTTTTCTGAATTTCGTCCGGTTGGTTGAGTTGCTGCCATAATGTGTGCGGCTACGTTTGGATGGCGTAATTTGCAGGTCGCTGGTCGGTCTGCGGGCGGCTCGGGCTGCGTTGTGGGACAAAAAAACATAGCTCGTGCGAGCTCGTCTCCAACGTGCGCGCTGGAGGATGCATGACAACATGAGCACCCGAGCCATTCCTCGTTCATCGGTGGCAAAGGCACCGGTGGACAAAAGGGTCGCCAATATTTTGGCTACCCCGGGCAAGATCCAAACAACCCCTCCCAATAGATTCAAATCCCTCGTTCGCCGTGGAATTTTGCCATGTGTTGTTTTCATGGACTAGCAAGATGCCCGTGCATTGCACGGAACATCAAGATGCATTTTTTTACAAACTCCTGCATGCATGCAAGGGATAATTAATGTCCTCCTTTGCTAGTACCACGAGGCAAACACCATTAATATTGCATTGATTAGTGTTAGCGGCCTTGTATATCTGCAAATTGTAATTTTGATAGTGGCCCCTTGTATATAAAAATGGAGGGAGAAAGATGAGAGATAAGGTGAGGAGGAGTGGGGCGTGGTGGTGACTAGTGGTCGGACTGGGCGGAGGCATGGGGATGGACGGCGCATTATGTCTAGGTTTGTATCTCTCTCACACACACCCACGTAGGTGGGGGACGTGCACAAAGAGAAGAGGTGCACGCACGGCGCACGTACTCCCGTCTCTTTCCCAACCACACCGTGGAGTTCATTTCTGTACATGGTGGAGCTCATTTCTGCATGCACGGTGCGAGTACACGGTGGAGCTCATTTCTGTACGAAAAAGGCAGCCCACGTGGTAATTTGGCACATGTACTGGTTGTCCACTTGGTGGAGGGAGGATCGTCTACCATGGGTGAACAAACAAATTGCGACTTGACGCGTTATGTTAAATTAAAAAAAGAGGCAAACCATGTGGGGCCTACCTTAGAGGCAAGGCTCTATACACTGGAGTACTTTTGATGTGTCCCGTCAATTCGCAGAACGAGGAGAAGCTTGCTTAGTACGCCGTCTTCCCCGCCCACGGGCGCGGTGGCTCGCAGGATGAGGTGAAGCTTGCTTACTGCGCCTTACGCCTGCTCCCTCGCCCACGCGCGTGGTGGCTCGCAGCACGAGGAGAAAATTTTACTACTCCCTCCGTTTACTCCTCGTCCCTACTACGTACTTTGGTTAGTACTCCCTCCATTTACTTATACAAGGCCACTATAAAAAATACATTTTGCATCTATACAAGGCCACAAATAGTAATCGAGACAAAAGTTACTACTCCCTCCTTTCCAGTTTATGGCTCAATTTCAAAATCTCTCCAACCAAGGTAGATGGTGAGTGGTCGAATTAATTTCGTAGTTTGCACAAGTAATTAGTACGCTCATTTTTCTCAAGAAGTTATGTTTACTGAGGCATTAATTAGAACGAATGCATGAATGATTACTAAATTTCCATGAACTTGTACATGCATTGGTTAGTTTCCTCTTGACAGTGCTTGCATTGGGTGATCTAACGCACCTCGAAATCCAACATGTAATGGTACTACTACTAGTATAGTAGAACTGAGACTTATCAAACGGAAAAATGAATGTTTTTTAGATGAGCCCTATAAACCCTAGTGGGTACGTACTCCGTAAAAACAGAATTTTCCAAAACTAAGTCACTCCCTTTCATGAATTCTGTAGTATACTCCTCCGTCGACGCTCCCTTTCATGAATTCTGTACTTCCTGTCGCCGACATGTGGGACATATAGCAACCGGGTCAACGTGTCAAGCACCAAATAACAGTGCAGAACAGCAGGGGGGACGCACCCCACTCGTACCAGCCCAGTAGTAGTAATGAGCAATGAGACGTCAAATCACAATGCTGCACTTACCCAGACGGATGAAGCAACCATTATTTCACACTTCGGTTCGCCATCATCTCAAACCACGTACTAGTATTGCTTCTGCCTCAAGAGGGACACGCGCATCGCCTTGGTACATCATGACACGTGGGACCGCATGACAGGCCATGCTCCCCCGCCGATCGCTCGGTAAAATCACCTCATTTTTACTATACTTCCTCCGTATCGGTTTACTACATGGCATGCACGTCATTCTAGTTGAGAATTTAACTGGCTATATATGTGATGAACAGTACTCTAGCCTTTTAAAAAAATGTATACTTTTGTACAGTAGTACTATCGATGGATTGCGCCATGGAGCAAAAATTGAAATAAAAAGGTAGTACATATAGAGAGCGCTCGTCGCCAAATTATTCATATAGTACTATTAAAAAAGCTAGTACGTGCTTAATTGGGGTGCTAAATTCTATTAAAGAAATACTAGTAGTATGTACATACTGAAGAGTTAAAGTAACGAGAAGAAACATAACATAGTTCTGTTGGGGGCTCAGCACAACACACCCCTCAAATTAAACTAAGCACACCTGAAATTAAACTATGCAACTAATCCGGCAGACACTGCATTAGAAGTTTAGAACCACCATGAGCAACGACACTGCCACCTTACTCGGAGTCCTCGTCCACGTCCTCGACTTTGTCCTTGTCCCTATTCCTCTTGGCCGATACTTCTTTGCTTGAACCGCACACTTGGCTGTTGCTCTTCATCTAACCCTTGTAGATATTGAAACAAAGGTAGCCATCCATTGCAGCGTAGTGGATGTGGTCTATATCTAGTACATTCCGCTACCATGCATGATGATGAAACGTGTATGGAGGTTTCTCCAGTTTACTATATGAAGGATGAACCATGGCTCCTGCCAGGGTCAACATTAAAGGCTGACGAGAGGGCACCGGCCGATTCTTCTGGAGGTCAAAGGGGTTGCCTACAACGAGGCCTATCCGACCCAGGACTTCTTCATCGTTCATAAAGTCTACAGTAACGAATTTCACTGTTTTGTCCTTGAGGAAGTTCTTAAAATCCTGGCACTCAACGTCGGCATGGCATATGTGGTAGACCAAGCAAACGTTATGTACGCAAACCTGGATCACGGCGGGCTTCTTCCTCTCTTCGTCCTTTAGATCCTTCTCTCGTCCCAGGACTGCGGTGTACTCAACATCTAGCCCAGCGACCCACTCATCATCTGAGTTTTTGAACATGCGTCTGAAGCGAGAAAGGCATCCTTTCACCGTCGTGGAAGAACGGGTGTAGATGACGTCGAACTCATCACCGGTGATGGTTCTAACCTTGTACTCACCGCCGATCATGGAGATTTGGGACACCATGGATTTGGGAGGAGGGTTAGGATTAGTGGAACTGCCGTAATGTGAATGGACAGGACGACTAGGAGCGAACCGCAGTAGTATTGAAGGACGTGCGGGGACGAGTAGGATCGAATTGCCAGTGTGCGAATGGCAGGGTAGTGGCTTTCCATTGTCCCATGATATGGGCTTCCGAGAGCCCTTGGATCTGAGATCAAACGGTTGCATGGCGTGATTCTAGACCTATGGGTGAATATCCCATCCTGGAGGGTTATTCTGCAAATTTTTAGCAACTTAGCATGCGACCGTTTGATCTCAGATCCAAGGGCTGCCAACAGCCCGTATCATGGTCGCGCCTACCACGACCGTCGCGTCGCTCGCGCGGTCGAGCCCTTGGAGATTTAACACGGTGCGTTAGGCTATCTGATATTGGCATGTCATACATAGTCATCACTTATTCACTCATACTACAACAAGGTTGGCTATAAGTGTATATTTTTACTCTTCTCTATCTCTTTCTTCGTACTCAAGGAAGAAACGGTGCTAAGCGCTTGTATTTATTGTATTTGCCAAGGAGTGACCTCTTCCAATGTAATGGTGTTGCTAAGTTTGCTTCATTTAATTAGCTATAGACTCAAAATTGTCTTTTCACCTAGGTACATGCGCTTAGCACCGTTTCTTTCTTGGGTCACCAAACTAGTCTCTCTCTTCTTGATTAACTTGCCACATCAGACTTTATGCCTATGTGGCAAGCTTAAGCACCTGTAGGACACTACTAGGAAAAGGCCTACTAATGGCGCACCTAATTTGTCCATTAATGGCGCATTAGTGGTGCGCCATTAGTATATTTTACTAATGGCACATCACTGGTGCGCCATTAGTATCTGGTATACTAATGGCGCACCTCAGATGCGCCATTAGTATATACAACAGTGCGCCATTAGTATGCCTCCCAGGGGGCCATGTATACCCAGGTGCTTTGGCATACTAATGGCGCACAACAACAAGATGCGCCATTAGTAACTTCGGCATACTAATGGCGCACTGTTTAATGATGCGCCATTAGTATCCTTTGGCATACTAATGGCGCACTGTGATGTGATGCGCCATTAGTATGAATATTAGTTTTTTTATTTTTTTTATTTTCTGTTTTTTTGCACAGGTTACAAAATGTATAATTGGACAAAATATAGACAACACACATCAACAAAAGATTCATCAAATACAATAGAAGATTAGTCTCTGAATACAATTCATCATATTAGTCTCCGAATACAATTCATCATATTAGTCTCCGAATTGAAAAGACCGAACAAAGATAGAACATTATATTACAAGTCTCGAGACCGCGAGTAGCGAGTTTGTCTTCACATTACAAGTCGATATCGATCATCTAAACTACCATCACATAGAAGAGAGCTGCGGTCATCACGACGAGCATCATCACGATGAAACTCGTCTTCATCCGGTTCCTCCAGTGCTCCCTCCCCTCTCCCGCTAGATAGCGGGCGTATCTAGATTCGGCCTCGGCCCTAGTGGTGTACCCTTTGTAACTGTTACCGCTGAATCGGTGAACCTGTCTCCGACACTCCTCCCAGTCGTCGTAGACTCCGGGAACCTTACCCTTGTACACGACATACGACGGCATCGCTATGCAGTAGCCAAACGTAACGTTAGTACCAATTCACAAACAATACATAAGCAATATATAAGTATGCAATAGAACGATCGGAAGAGAAAAGCAAGACATTAATAGCATCGATTACATCTAAGTTGAACGACTCTCGAAACCAAAGAGACATACTACAAGTTCATTAAAGTTTAATTACAACATGAGCCAATCGATGTTTCAGAACTAGACACAGCATCACTGCTTTCGACTCGACTCAAGGGACCGGAGCATGGATGAAGCCGCCGTCTATCATGGGAGTCATGAAATAACGGTCGTTGTCAGCCTGCATTTGTAGCATTGTGTCGATGTCACTGTTGGGCGGTTGATTTCTGAGGTAGAACTGCCCCGAGGTACGAAGGACATCTTGATGGATGATTTCCGCAAACTCCGACTGGATGCGAAAGAATTCTTGTCTGATGTCCGCGTCCTGGATTGCCGACACGCTCGCGGCCCAATCTTTGAGTTTACTCGGTAGCAGAAGTTGATGATGGTCCCGTACGATCGCCAGCATGTGATGGATGGCGTAGTAGGCACCCTTCTGACCGCCAGGCGGCTGCTTGACACAGCAGAACGTCGTATTATGGGAGAACACGTGCTTGCCGTACTTACGAATAGGCCTGGTGAAGGTGCCTCCAGATTTGACGTAGCCGGGGAGAACATCATCAAGAACCTTCTTGACATTTGTGTAGTCTACATTCGACTGATGGTCCGGGTCGAAATACGTGGCCATGGAATATTTGGGGCTTAGGAGGATGAGCGTGCAATGTGTGTCACTGCAGAAAACACGGAATGTTAAAAGAAAAACGATCGAAATCTAAGAATTCATATGTTACGGGGCGGTTGAGGGGAGGACTTACTCGGGAAAGTAAGGCACGAGGAAGTTATCCTTATCTTGGTTTGCCAGAATGACGCCTTCGAGGTAAGAAGTCGCGACTTGCCGGTCCCCAGCGCTGCCCAAGATCTTGGCACACATGTAGAAGGGGTCGACTATCACGATGTCCGGGGTCTTGTCGCGAATGATCTGCATCTCCATACTCAGCGAAAATAGCCAAACGAAGGTGTAGTGCAGCGGATGAAGGTTCAACATAGCGTGGATGTCATCAAACCGCAGGACGATCGTACCCCCGATGGAGTTATCCACAAAGCCCTTGCCCTCTGGCACCTTGGCCGCGAAAACCGGGTATGCCACATCCTTCTCTCCAAGACGCCGCTTCTCCAAAGAAAGAACACTGTCATGCAGACTCCGCATAGCACCGGTTGCAGCATCGAGCATATTTCTCGGTAGCATCGGCCTACCCGCCACATGCACCCTCCTTGAGATATCCTCAGGTGAAGGTGGCCCGTCCTGAGCATGGACCGTACTCGGTGCCGGCTGGCCCGCACCCTTGTTAGTCTTTCTTTTGCGTGCCTTCTTCTTCTCCTGTAATGGGACCGAGTTCTGCTCATAGACCGCCTTCTTGAGTGTGTTGGGGCTGATAATATTTCGCACCTCGCCTATCTGAGGCTCAGTGAAGTCGGCAGCTGGAGGCGTCTCCTGAGAGCTGAACGGCAGACGACGCCTGTTGCAACTTGGCTTCTCTGCGGTACCAGCTAGATCACGCACGTCTTTTGTTGGGTTGGGTTCTTGAGAAGGAGGCCCCATGAAGTCGCCACCGTACCCATGATCGGCAAAGTACTGATCGACGTTGGCAAATGTATCGTCGTCGTCGTTCTGATCCTGTGCCATATGCATGTTTGGATCCAGTGGCATAGGGATGTCCGGTACCGTTGCGGCGGTCTTGCCATGGGGCCGACTTGGCGCCGGCACGACTGGCGGTGTTGTCTTTGGGGTGGTGTCCCCCGCCCCCAAACGAATCTGGCTCTTCGGCCAAAGCAGGGGCCAGCTCAGGCAGGCACTGAGGGTCATCACTTCATCATCATCGGCCCCGATGGGTCGAATCGGAGGTAACAACTCATCGCAGCCTGGCAGCACCCGAACCAGTTGAACCCTAAACAAGTTGGGTGGCATCTGGGTACCGTGGAACAAGGGGTTGCCCGGTTGAACGATTTTTCCCTTGGCGACATCGACCAACTCGTTGTTCACGAAGTGCAGGAGAGTGCACGGAACGTCGGCGGTGCCCTGCGAAAACATGTAGGGCGTCAGGGATGCCCAGTCAAAGGCAAGGAGATGAAGTCCTCGGCCGAGAGAGGCTTAATTAGTTACCGTGATGATGGCGCCGAGCTCGGCTAATGTCAAGGCACCGCCAGCGGCGGGCGTGCAGTTGACAGAGGGGCCGCTTGCTGCAGAGGTGCCGGCCGGCGTACACCCGGGTGCATTAAGCTCCCGTGCCGGTGTTGGAGACACCAATGCCGCCTCCGCCGGAGACACCAATGGCCCCGCCATCGCGTTCTGCGAGTTGCTGGCCGTGAAGCTAGGAATCGGGGGCGGCCCCTGTTGGCCGCCCACAATCCACGCACTCAACCCCTCGATCATGGTAGGCACAATGGCGGTGATCATCGCTCCGAGTTGTTGTTGCACTTGCTCTTGGACAATCTCCGGAATCCGCACCACCTGTGCCTTGAGTTCTTGAACCTCGCGCGCCTGGCTTTCCGAGCTAGTCTTTTTCTCCTTTCGCCCACCAGTGTTATAGTATGACGACCATTTTGTCGACAAGCCTTTGCCGGCCACACGACCAGCTGACGTCGGCTTACTGAGCTTATCCTTGTTCTTCATTACATTCAACGCCCTATTTAGAGTGGTGTCCCAAGGGTTGCTCTTAGTCGACCCCGCGCTACTGCTTTCAGTCGCCTGCAGAAGGAATGTGAACCATTTAGAAATTTGGCTTCATTAATTAGAATGCAACCATATGGAGCTAATTACGCGGGGGTGTATTCCTTAGCAGAACAAGATCAAGCTCCCTGGTCTTCGGATCCGTGGTAAGCTCCTTTGTTTTCGGGTCCTTCTTGTACCGGGCCCTGACAAAGTTCCTGGTCTGCTTGTCACCGTATTTATCAAAGAGGGGCGGTAGGCCTTGCTCGGCACGGTCCGCCTCCTCCTTGTCCCATATAGGCTCCGCCACTCTGTAACCACCGGGACCGAGTGTGTGTTCCCCTAAGTTCAGCTCCCGCATTTCTTTCCCCCACTTACTTGATTCGGAGTTTGCGGTGCTCGAGCAATTGATCTTGAAGTCGTTGTAGTCATCTTCGGTGATCGAAGGATTTTTCTCCTTGATCTTCTCATAACTCTCACCTTTCTCGATCATTCTCTTCACATTGCTTTTCCAAGTAGACAGGGCCTTGCTCATCTTCGTGAGGGCAGCATTGTTCACTTTATTCCCTTTGAAGCTTGTGTTTTCAAATTCCGCGGGGAACTTGTATCGTTCGTGCAGCTTCGTGAAGAGGAGGTTGCCCAAATTCCCTCGGTCAGGATGCCTCAGGTTCTCGGTGTTGATCAAGACGGTGCTCCGGAGAATGCACCCGAGCTGAAGCGAGTACCCCTTGACTATTCGTTCGGGCGCCGTTGGATTCCCGTCGGAGTCCACTTCAGTAACTTCCTCCTTGAGGGTGCGGAGCACGGTCGGGCGCCGGTCCTTCCGTTGCCTCTTCGGTTGGCTGCCATCTGTGCGTGCACCGCCATCATCAGTGGTGGCATCCTCGGCGGCACCATTAGTGGTGGCATCAATGGGGTCATCCTCGGCGGTACCATCAGTGGTCTCAGGATTGGTGGGGAAGGCGGCGTCCTCATACAAGTGAGGTTGTTCCTCCATCTCCTGGGACAGCTCCCAGAATGCCTTGCCGCCCGAACCCCCGGCCTCATTGTTGTTGGCCATGTTTCTCTCTAAATAGGAACAAAGTTTGGTCAAAAAGTTGGTTATTGTCAAGGAACAAGATCATGGTCTCATCATTTAGGGTTTGTCGACACCGAGGCATCCTAAAAGCTAAGCTTTTATCATTGAGGGTTTTTCGACGCCGAGGCACCCTAAAAGCCTAAGCTTTCATCATTTCGGTTTTTATCGACACCGAGGTACCCTAAAAGCCATGCATTAGTCACAAGTACGCCGGGGCACTTGATCCTACTTAATTAACTACTAAGGTACCCCGGCCCATGCATTAGTCACAAGTACCCCATATGTCCTATTTTAGCAAAGTCATGCTAAAATTCACGGAAAATTTCAGCATGACCTTTGCTGAAAATAGGACATATGGAGTACCCGAATTTGCCGGAACGGAAGTTAATCGACATTCTAGCAAACTCAAGGGCCTCTCGGGTGGACAAGGCAAAAAAGGCCTCCATCACAACATGGAAAATACATTGGCATGTGAAGAGGTGAAACAATATATGCATCTCCAAGCAGTATCATTCAACATTTTGGACAAACCACTACAAGCAATACTGGATCAGATACAAGAAGAATGTGAGAAAATGCAGACAAATACTAACAGATTGAGGTGTTTAACTTGTGGTGCTCTCTGTGCTATTAACATTTCAAGTCAAAACCTTTTCTGGTATGACAGATAGAAAACTGAGAATGGATAAAAAAACTAAGCATGGCAGCAAGACGCTGATGCATCTTCTGTGTCGCCAACTTTCAAAACAGAACCGGAATTCTGTTGATAAATGGAAGCATTTTTATAGTCCCTCGAAACAAAATAATCACAATACAGAAGCACCTAGGTAAGAAGCTGGAAAATAATCACATATCACAGTGCCTATCAGTAGTCAGTCCTACTGACAGCATTTGCAATCCTATCTGTATATCCAAATATCAATCCCCAATTCCAAGAAAACTAAAACCCCATATCACAGCAGCCACCCAACTGAAGCTCCAATAGTACAAAAGCATGATGAACAAATAAAATCAGTTCAGAGGCAGGTTTGCAAAGATCCCCAAATCACCCACTACGCCATTAGAACAACTATTGTGTCGATAGGCATAACTTAGGAAACAACCTACACCATTTCCTAAGGATATGACTAAAATGGAAATATTCTGTTTCACACCATTTCCTAAGGATATGAGTTCAATTCCCATGTATGGCATTGTGTGCCTGTCCAGTATGCTCATGTTACTAATTTTACCTTGCATGTGTGGTGCTATTTTCCACTCTAGTTCTCTTTCCAGATATGAACATGTGCCACTAGCCATGTGGTAGATAGGCGCCTTTAGGATACGTTGATTACTACTGTTCATATCATGATATAAACTAATGTAGATTCTAGAAGCTGTGCGCAACCAATTCTGCTATACAACTACAGTACCATTCAAAATAGGCATGCACCTCATGGCAATGAAACTCTAAACCGTTATTACTTGAGAAACTAACAGGTCAAACTGTACATTCTTAATTTCTATTTATAGGTTGTTTACTTCTTTAGTAGCATTCAGTAGAAGCATGACTGACATGTGACAACTCTCAATAGCTTGTGAAAAGGTGCATCGTCAACTCATCTATATAATATATCTGAAGAACTCACACGTATAATTAACCCTACTAGACATAGTAAATCTATCTGAATCTTCAGCCCAATTTAAGCAAAGCAGAACACATTGACATGATCCAAATCATCACTATGAGAAATAACAGCGAATTGACAACTAGGCAGTAGCCTAGTGCCAAGGTTCACAGTGGTGCACCCTGCGTCCAGAGTCCGAATCCCATCCGGAACGAATTTCTGACGCCTCACTCGGGTGGGCTTCTTCTATAAAAATATGTCGAGGGTGCTAGTGCCCATGGATCTCTTTTTTTGGAAATAACAGCCATTAAGAAACTCATTACTGTATGGTAATGCTATCCCTAGATAATTCACATTTGCTGTATGAACAAGACCACAAAAGATCCATTCAGTCCTGCCTTGCATGCATGCGCAGCACAGCACAACACATCCATACAATACATTCATGTACTCCCAACAAAAGACGCTAACAGCCAAGTAACTGAAATACTCCCAACAAACCAGATCAACACGAGCGCAGGTATAATAAATTGTAGCCTTGATCAAGTAAGATGAGTAAAAGCATGCAAACAACACCCAGAGCACAAATGCACCACAATTACCGCCGTCCTCGCAATAATGACAGTTACTGAAGACTATTTGCACAGTTCAGGGGATGACTCCCGCAAAAGCTACACCCAACTGGACCTCAAAGGTCTCAAACCTCTCTAGAAATTTGTAAATGTCCCACCTCATTTAGTCCCAACTCTCATAATTCCACCCTGTGTCCCCAATCCGGGACATGACCGGGAATGTGCTAAACGACGTAAGCGCATGCGCGCGAGGGGGAGAGGGGGAGAGGAGGAGGGGGAGCTCACGGGGGCCGTAGGGATAGGGCAGTGGGGCGCGGGGAGGATGTTGGGGACGACGACGACGCAGGGGAGGAGGCGATGAGGTCCGGGTGGTGGTGGTGCTCCGGCGACGGTGGTGTGGACGGGGCGGCGTCTGGGCCGCCGGCGACGAGGGCAGCGGGGCGATGGCATCCAATGAGGTGGGGCGACGGGGAGAGCGGCGCCGACGTCGGGGCCTCAGGCGGCGGTGGTTGGAGACGTCGCGGCGGGGTCGAGGCGGCGTCGGGGCGGCGTCGAGGCAGCGGGGCAGCGTCGAGGCGGCGGGGCAGCGGCGTCGGGAGAGGAGAGGGGAAGGGGATCAAGGGCGAGGGCGAGGGAGAGAGAGGGGATAGGTTTGGGCCGGGATGGAAATATGGATGGGGGCGACACAATACTAATGGCGCACCACCCCTCGGTGCACCATAAGTACATCCATACTAATGGCGCACCTCACCCTGGTGCGCCATTAGTACATCCATACTAATGGCGCACCTCACCCTGGTGCGCCATAAGTACATCCATACTAATGGCGCACCTCACCATGGTGCGCCATTAGTATTTTGATTTCTGCTCGAGCCAACAGGTTATCTTCCACCTGACTTGATCCACACCAAGTTCCCTCTACTAGCTCGACTGGTCAGCTGCCAGTTCTCACACCAAGAGGTCCTGGGTTCAATTCCCAGGCTCCACAATTTTTTATGCATTTAAAATGTTGTTTGATACTTATTTGTGTTTAAATATGTTCAAACTTGTTTAAATCATAACAGTAATATTTTTTTATAAGACAGTAATAATTTTTTAAAAAATATCATCAAACAGTAATGCCGGTGGAGCGGGGGAGGGTGCGCGAGGTGCGGGGGGTCGGCGCGGCGGTTGAGTAGGGGAATCAAGGGTGCGGGGGGTCGGCGGCGGCGGCCAGTGGACCGGGGGGTGCTCGGCGGCGAGGGGGACCGGATCTGGCGAGGTGGGATAGCGATCGAGATGGAGGGGGATCAAGATCGAGTGTCCATGAAATTTAAAAATATTCATGATAGTTCAAAAAGTGCCCATGAAATACAATCGACAAATGAAGGCTACGATTTAAATACAATCGATCTTAGCTAGCTATCTATTCACAATCTTCTTGCCCTTCTTTTTCGCAAATGGAGTTCTTTTGTGGAACGGACGTCCTTTAGGTAGGGTGGTCCTGCTTCTTCTTGTGGTGTATGCTGCTACTTCATCATCGTCGTCATGTTCGATCCTCGGGTCGCCGTACTTGTCGAAGTCTTGCTCATTGGCTACTCCATCCATTCCGATGATCTTCCTTTTGCCTCTCCTCACGACAACACGACTGGGCTTTGACGGGTCGGTAATGAAGAAGCATTGGTCCACTTGGGAAGCCAGTACCCATGGCTCATTTTTCGCTGTGACGTTTGCGCCCGCGGTCTTGGATTTGGCTTCGGGTATAACCATGGTGGTGAAATACTAGTCTTCTTTTAGGACGCTCTTCGCCCATCTGACACGGAACATCAGGACCTTCTCTCCAGCGTAGCTCAGCTCCCAGATCTCCTCGATCCTTCCGTAGTATCTCTCCTTGTCGTTACCGGTGTAGGATTCCATCGTTACCCCGGAGTTCTGATAACCATCGCTCTTCATGTCCTTGGCCTCGGTGTAGAATGTGTAGCCGTTGATATCGTACGCCTCATAGGTCATCAGGTTGTTCTCGGCGCCCTGTGACAAGGCGAATATGAGTTGTTCTTCCGCGGAAGAATCCTCATGTAAAGGGTACGAGAGAAGCTTCTGCTTGAACCAACGCGTGAAACATGAGTTGTGCTATTTGAGTATATCTCCGTCTGTCCTCTATTGGCCTCGGTCATTGTATGTCTTCTTAATAAAGGTTTTGTGCTCTACCACCCAAGGATCGACCACGTCTATGTGTTGTAGCGCGACTAGGTTTGCTCTTTCAAAGTCGGCGAGTCGACCCTCGAAGTCGACATGCATTTCGCGGCGACCCTCACGGTGACCCCATCCAGCGAGCCTGCCGAGGTGCCTGTTGACGGGCAGACCAACGGGGTTCTCGATGCCTAGATAATTCGTGCAGTAGGAGATGCACTCTTCGGTCAGAAAGCCCCTGGCTATGCTTCCCTCTGGACGTGACATGTTGCGAACGTATCCTTTGATGACACCATTCATCCTTTCGAACGACATCATGCTGTGCAGGAACGTCGGCCCGAGTTGGATGATATCATCCACGATATGGACCAGCAGATGCACCATAACGTTGAAGAATGCGGGCGGGAAGTACATCTCAAGCTCGCATAGTATCACCACGATCTCTTCCTGTAGCCTTCTGAGTTGCCTCACGCCAACAGACTTCAGAGAGATGACGTCGAAAAAGTTGCATAGGCCAAATAGCATTTCACGGACGTGCGCGTCCATGATCCCACGGATTGCAACTGGAAGTATCTGCGTCATCAGCACATGACAGTCGTGAGACTTCATCCCGCTGAACTTCTGCTTCGCTGGGTCTAGGTATCTGCTTATCTTCCCCACGTAACCGTAAGGAAGTTTTACTCCTAGGAGGCAGGTGAAAAACTGCTCGATCTCCTCCTGACTTAGAGTGAAGCACGCGGGAGGGTAGTCATTTCCGGTCTTCTTGGCCTTTTTGCCTTTGCGACGACTTTCCGTGTCCTGCTTTGCCTCATCATCATCATCATCATCATCATCATCATCATCATCATCATCATCATCATCATCATATATAGCGTGAAGCTCCTACCTGATGCCCATTGATTTCAAGTCTGCCCTTGCTTTCGGCCCATCTTTGGTCCTCTCTGGCATGTTGAGCAGGGTACCAAGCAGACTCTCGCACACGTTCTTCGTGATATGCATTACATCAAGGCTGTGAGGCACACGGTGGATCTTCCAGTACGACAAGTCCCAGAAAACAGACCTTGTTTTCCATACCTTCAGCAGCGGCTCTGGCGCCTTTTTCTTCTTTCCCGGCAGTGGGCAATCTTTCCAATTTTTCAACAGCTCGTCTATTTCCTCGCCGCTCCTCGTACGCGGGTGTCCTCGGGGTTCGGTTTCACCATCGAACAGATCCTTGCGTTTTCTCCACGGGTCATCGCCGCGAAGCCACCTTCGATGTCCCATGAACACGGTTTTCGAAGACTCGGGATCTCTATCTAGCTGGCGATACGTTGTGTCATCCATGCACCTGACACATTTAGAAAATCCGTGGACCACCTGCCCCGCGACATATCCGAAACCGACATAGTCATGCACCATCGTGAGCAGCGCGGCTCTCATAGGGAAATATTCTTTCTCTGTGGCGTCCCACGTATTGGCTGGCATTTTCCACAGCGTGTCAAGCTCCTCTTTCAGCAGCCCCAGATACAGATTGATGTCGTTCCCTGGTTGTTTCGGTCCTTCAATTAGCATACTCATGTGAATGTACTTCCTCTTCATGCACAACCAGGGGGAAGGTTGTACATCCACACAAACACAGGCCAGGTGCTATGTGTGCTTCTCTGGCTGCCAAACGGATTGACTCCATCGGTGCTCGCGCCCAGCACGATGTTCCTTGGATCGTTCCCAAATTCTAGGTCTTCGAAGTTCAACACTTGCCACTGGCTCGCATCCTTAGGGTGACTCGGCATCTTGTCTTTTTTATCTGTCTCTGGATCATTTGCGTCATCTTCTCGCTTCTTCTCCTCCCTATCCACGTGCCAACGCAGGAGCTTTGCTACCTTAGAGTCCGCAAAATACCGCTGCAGACGAGGAGTGATCGGAAAGTACCACACCACTTTTCGAGGAGCTTTCTTCCTCTTCTTGTATTGAGTGACGCCGCACACCGGACATATGGTAGACTCCGCGTGCTCGTCCCGATAAATGATGCAATTGTTCATGCACACATGGTATTTCACGTGCGGTAAATCCAGAGGACACACGATTTTCTTCGCCTCCTCCAAACTGGTCGGGCACTTGTTCCCCTTGGGAAGACGTTCGTGCCAGAATGACATGTTCTCGTCGAAGCATGCGTCGGTCATTTTGTGTTTTACCTTCATCTCCAGAGCCATGAGCGTTACTTTCAGGCGGGTATCGTCAGGCCTGCATCCTTCATACAATGGAGTAACCGCGTCTAACTCAAGTTGATCCATCTTGGCTTTCTCTCGGGCGGCAGCTCTTGCGTTATCCGTCTGCTTGAGAAGCAACTCTTGAATATGAGGGTCCTGCACCCAGCCCATCGATGGTCCAGCGTCGTCTGCTCCGCCGGCATCATCATCTTCATGATCATGCCCGTCGTCTGCTCCGGCATCTTCCTCATCATCATGTATTACATCTTCTACATGATGACTGTGTACAGCATCACCGTCGTGATCATCTCCTGGGGATTCTTCGTCTTCTCGCCCGCCCAAGCCGTGGTGGTTGTCTTGCTGCCCTTCCTCATTTCTTGCCCGGCCCCCATGGACGACTTCGTAGTCATCTTCATCACCTTGCCACCGATAGCCATCCATGAAACCACGCAAGAGCAGGTGGTCCCGCACCTGCCCGGATTCCGGGTCTGCAATAAGGCTCTTCAGCTTGCATCTTCGACATGGACATCTTATCTCCGTCTCGTTCTTTTGAAGCATCTCGGCCTTCGCGGACCTCAAAAACCTATTCACGATTCCTTCAGTCATCATGCGGACCATGGTCGCCTGGGGGTAGAGCAAAACGATATTTTAGAACCAAGAAAAAATTTGGCATGACTTTCCCTAAAAATAGGACCAAAAAGAATGCTTAATGCCAAAATTCTCGCCGAAACAGAAATGAATCAACATTCCGGCAAAATATTGGCAACTATCGCATTTCAAATACCGGTACACCTCCAAACACAAACACATATGCAACACCACGAACATACATAGATCTAGCTAGGCCATAAAAAGTGCATGTGCACATTGTTGTAGGGAGAACAACATAAATATAGCTTCCCCCCTTACTTACCTATCAAAATAAGGTAATTTAACCACTTAAATTGAATGAATCTATGGTGGAAATGAGGTGAAAAAGAGGAGGCACCCGAGACAAGGAGGAGGTGGAGAGAATGAAGTGGGGAGAAAGTGAGTGTGGGTAGGAGAGGCTGTCCAAAATATCTTGTTGCTGCCCACTTACTAATGGCGCACCAACTCTAAATGCGCCATTAGTAGTCCAGGTTACTAATGGCGCACCTTTTGGTGGTGCGCCATTAGTAGTTTTGCAAAAAAAACATACTAATGGCCCACTGTCCCACAGTGCGCCATTACTAGTTTAAACTAGTAATGGCGCACGGTGGGACAGTGCGCCATTAGTAGTTTTTGCAAAAAAAGGAATAAAAAATATAATAAAAAAACAACATTAGTGGCGCACTTTCCGACAGGTGCGCTATTACTAGTTACAACTAGTAATGGCGCACTGTGTCTGGATGCGCCATTAGTATGTTTGGACAGGCGCACTAGTTCAATTTTTTTTGATAGTAATGGCGCACCCTGGGCCAGGTGCGCCATTAGTAGTTTCAACTATAATGGCGTATCAGAAGGGGGTGCGCCATTAGTATATACTAATGGCGCACCGCTTGTCTGGTGCGCCATTAGTGTCAATCCCATCTATAGCCCTTTTTCTAGTAGTGTGAGATCAGGGTCGACGACGGGACCCAGGGCCGGGTTTCTCATCAAGCGGCGCGCCCCTCCAGGCAGCACCTCCCAGTGCCAGCCCGGCGGAGCCCAGTCCCGGACATGGGTCAGTCGGACGTCGTCGTGGACGGGTCGACGGCGAGGATGCGGGCCGGGCATCGTCGAGAACAAATACTAGCTATATGCCCGCAAAAAGTAACATTTTTTTAATGATTGGATTTTGATAACTAAAATTTCTAACATTTCTATATAACTAACATTTTTATAACATTTCTAATATTTCTAGAACTAAAAAAAAGAAAAATTTCTAACTTTTTTATAACTATTTTTATAACTAAAAAACAAAAATATTTCTAACAATTCTAACTTTTTTATAACTATTTCTATAACTAAAAACAGAAAAATTTCTAACAATTCTAACATTTCTAACTATTCTAACAATTCTAACATTTCTAACTATTTCTAAAAAACAGAAAAATTTCTAACAATTCTAACTTTTTTATAACTATTTCTATAACTAAAAAACAGAAAAATTTCTAACAATTCTAAAAATTCTAACATTTTTAATTATTCTAACAATTCTAACATTTCTAACTATTTCTAAAAAACAGAAAAATTACTAACAATTTCTAAAAAACAGAAAAATTTCTAACTATTTGTATACCTAAAAAACAAAAAATGTATGTGTGTGTGTGCGCGCGCGCTCACCGGCAAGGCGAGAGGCGACGGGGAGCGGCGACGAGGACGGAGACGGGCGCGGAGACGACGGGGATGACGACGACGGGGACAGGGACGGGCCGGCGTTGATGGGGACGGGGACATACTGGCCGGGGCGGCGACGACGACGGGGACGTACGGAGCGGCGATGACGGGGCGGGGACGACGCGGGACGGGACGAGACGGGGCGGCGGTGACGATGGGGACGACGGGGACGGGGACGACGGGGCGGCGACGACGGGGACGGGGCGGCAACGGGGGCGGCGACGAGGGATGGAGACGTACGGGGGGCGCGGCGGGCGACGGTGTAGAGGAGAAGAAGCAGATGAGAAACTGAAATTTTCGTAAGTGTTGTTTATACAGGAGGGGCCTTTAGTACCGGTTGGAGCCACCAACCGGTACTAAAGGCCTGTTTTGGCCAGGCCAAGCGGCGGGAAGCGACCCCCTTTAGTACCGAGTGGTGGCTCCAACCGGTACTAAAGGCCCCCCCTTTAGTATCGGTTGGTGCCACGACCCGGTACTAAAGGGGGTGCGCTGGCGCAGGTGTGGTGCGGCAAGTTTAGTCCCACCTCGCTAGCCGAGGGGCGACCGCACTGGTTTATAAACCCCCGTGCGGTAGCTCTCTCGAGCTCCTCTCCAAAGCAGGCCTACTGGGCCTACATGTTATGTGCTGCCCTGTAGGCCTACTGGGCCTTTGCGGGCCTGCATCCTGGCCCAACAACAGGTTGGATTTCTTGTCGTATGCCGGCCGTTTTGGCCTAGTAGGCGGGCTTTTTTTTGCTTTATTTATTTTTGAGTTGTTTTTTTGTGTATTTAGAGTTTCTTTGTGAATATTTTTGCTTTAGGTACAAAGAATTACAAACTTTCTGTTAGTGCCCGTAGTTTTCAAATTTGAATAGTTTAAATTTTGAATTATTTGAAATTATTGTGAATCACTAGTTTGTGAATAACTTAACTTTAAAAATCAGTAAAGGCATGAAAGAATTTGTTTGCACATAAAATTTCTTCGCGTTTCAAATGCCAAAACACATAATTAACTACCCTAACTATTACAGAGATTCCCTTCTGGGTGTGAAACACAGAAGAAAGTGATGATAGTGAAGCCGATCACATCCCAGATGTTTGGGTGTGAAACTTTTTCTTCGCGTGTGTCCCTTTGCGCCGTAACCATGGAAAATCTTCCTCATTTAACGGGATGCTCGGGTCAATATTCACTGTGAATGGAGCAATTTCATCAAACTTTTCATAACCTTCTGACTTGTCTATCTTGTCATCCACTCCCACGATGTTTCTCTTCCCAGAAAGAACTATGTGCCGCTTTGGCTCATCGTACAATGCATTCGCTTCCTTATCTTTTGTTTTTCTTGGCTTGGTAGACATGTCCTTCACATAGAAAACCTGTGCCACATCATTGGCTAGGACGAATGGTTCGTCCGCATACGCAAGATTGTTGAGATCTACTGTTGTCATTCCGTACTACCGGTCTTCCGTTACCCCGCCTCGTGTCATATTGACCCATTTGCACCGAAACAAAGGGACCTTCAAACCATGTCGATAGTCAAGTTCCCATATGTCCTGTATGTAACCATAATATGTTTCCTTCCCCGTCTTGGTTTCTGCATCAAAGCGGACACCACTGTTTTGGTTGGTGCTCTTCTTATCTTGGGCAATCGTGTAAAATGTATTACCATTTATCTCATACCCTTTGAAAGTCATTATATTCGAAGATGGTAACTGGGACAGCAAGTACATGTCATCTTCAATAGAGGTGTCATGCATGGTACGTGTCTGCAACCAGCTGGCGAAACTCCTGGTTTGTTCACGTGTAATCCAGTCATCAGACCGCTCCGGGTGTTTGGAGCGTAGCAAATTCTTGTGTTCATCCATATACGGAGCCACCAAGGCGGAATTCTGTAGAACTGTGTAGTGTGCTTTAGTGAGAGAATGTCCGTCCATACATATTATTTGTTCCCCTCCTAGCGTGCCTTTTCCATCCAGCCTGCCCTTATGCCACGATTCAGGAACACCAATCGGCTTAAGGTCAGGAATAAAGTCAATACAAAACTCAATGACCTCCTCATTTTGATGGCCCTTGGAGATGCTTCCTTCTGGCCTAGCACGGTTATGAACATATTTCTTTAAGACTCCCATGAACCTCTCAAAGGGGAACATAATGTGTAGAAATACAGGACCCAAAATGTTAATCTCTTCGCATAGGTGAACTAGGACGTGCGTCATGATGTTGAAGAAGGATGGTGGGAACACCAACTCGAAACTGACAAGACATTGCACCAAATCATTCTCTAACCTTGGTATGATTACTGGATCGATTACCTTCTGAGAGATTGCATTGAGAAATGCACATAGCTTCACAATGGCTAATCGAACGTTTTCCGGTAGAAGCCCCCTCAATGCAACCGGAAGCAGTTGCGTCATAATCACGTGGCAGTCATGAGACTTTAGGTTCTGGAATTTTTTCTCTGCCATGTTTATTATTCCCTTTATATTCAACGAGAAGCCAGACGGTACCTTAAAACTGAGCAGGCATTCAAAGAAGATTTCCTTCTCTTCTTTGGTAAGAGTGTAGCTTGCATGACCCTGATGTATGCCGTCTTTTCCATGTATACGTTGCTGGTCCTCTCGTGCCTCAGGTGTATATTTTGTCTTCCCATACACGCCCAAGAAGCCAAGCAGGGTCACATAAAGATTCTTCGTCACGTGCATCATGTCGATTGCGGAGCGGACCTCTAGGTCTTTCCAATAGGACAGGTCCCAAAATATAGATTTCTTCTTCCACATGGGTGCGCGTCCGTCAGCGTCATTCGGAACAGGTTGTCCACCAGGACCCTTTCCAAAGACCACCTTCAAATCCTTGACCATATCATGTACATCAGCACTAGTACGGTGGCGAGGCTTCATCCGGTGATCCGCCTCACCTTTGAAATGCTTGCCTTTCTTTCTTACGGGATGCCTGCTCGGAAGAAATCGACGATGTCCCAGGTACACATTCTTCTTACAATTAGCCAAATATATACTGTCGAGATCGTCCAAACAGTGCGTGCATGCGCGGTATCCCTTGTTTGTCTGTCCTGAAAGGTTACTGAGAGCAGGCCAATCATTGATGGTCACGAACAGCAACGCCTTTAGGTCAAATTCTTCCCCCATGTGCTCATCCCATGCACGTACACCTGTTCCATTCCACAGTTATAAGAGTTCTTCAACTAATGGTCTTAGGTACACATCAATGTTGTTGCCGGGTTGCTTAGGGCCTTGGATGAGCACTGGCATCATAATGAACTTCCGCTTCATGCACAACCAAGGAGGAAGGTTATACAAACATAGAGTCACAGGCCAGGTGCTATGGTTGCTGCTCTGCTCCCCAAAAGGATTAATGCCATCTGCGCTTAGACCAAACCATACGCTCCTTGCGTCATCTGCAAACTCCTTCCCGTACTTTCTTTCGATTTTTCTCCACTGCGACCCATCAGTGGGTACTCTCAACTTTCCGTCTTTCTTACGGTCTTCTCTGTGCCATCGCATCGCCTTGGCATGCTCTTTGTTTTGGAACAAACGTTTCAACCGTGGTATTATAGGAGCATACCACATCACCTTGGCAGGAATCTTCTTCCTGGGGCGCTCGCCCTCGACATCACCAGGGTCATCGCGGCTGATCTTATAGTGCAATGCACCACATACCGGGCAAGCGCTCAAATCCTCGTACTCACCGCGGTAGAGGATGCAATCATTAGGGCATGCATGTATCTTCTGCACCTCTAACCCTAGAGGGCAGACAGCCTACTTTGCTTCGTACGTACTCTCGGGCAATTCGTTGTCCTTTGGAAGCATATCCTTTATCATTACCAGCAACTTTCCAAATCCCTTGTCAGATACACCATTCTCTGCCTTCCATTGCAGCAATTCCAGTGTGGTGCCCAGCTTTTTCTTGTCACCTACGCAATTCGGGTACAACAATTTTTTGTGATCCTCTAACATGCGCTGCAACTTCTTCTTCTCCAAATCACTTGCGCAGTTTCTCTTTGCATCGGCAATGGCCCGACCTAGATCATCAACGGGCTCATCTGATGCCTCTTCTTCAGCTTCTTCCCGCATTGCCGGCTCAGCTTCTTCCCGCATTACCGGCTCAGCTTCTTCCCCCATTGTTGTATCATCGTATTCAGGGAACCCATGGCCAGGATAGCTGTCGTCGTCCTCTTCTTCTTCATTGTCTTCCATCATAACCCCTCTTTCTCCGTGCTTGCTCCAAACATTGTAGTGGGGCATGAAACTGGACTTAAACAGGTGGACGTGAATGGTTCTTGACGTAGAGTAATTGTGACCATTCTTACAGCGAGCACATGGACAAGGCATAAAACCATCCGCCCGCTTGTTTGCCTCAGCCGCAAGCAGAAAAGTATGCACGCCCTCAACAAACTGGGGAGAGCATCGGTCATCGTACATCCATTGCCGGCTCATCTTCATTACACAACACCGAATAGACCAAATTAATACAAATTCATACATAAAGTTCATACAACACTTAAATGCAACAAACAAATAAATCTCTAGCTAAAGCATTTAAATGCAACAACAAATACGATCAAGATCGCAACTAAGGTAACAATGGATCCAACAGCATAATGATACCAAGCCTCACTATCGATGGCATAGTTTCTAATCTTTCTTATCTTCAAGCGCATTTTCTCCATCTTGATCTTGTGATCATCGACGACATCGGCAACATGCAACTCCAATTCCATCTTCTCCCCTCAATTCTTTTCAATTTTTCTTTCAAGTACTCGTTTTCTCTTTCAACTAAATTTAACCTCTCGGCAATAGGGTCGGTTGGAATTTCCAGTTCACATACCTCCTAGAAAAAATTTCTATGTCAACTTGATGGGCATAATTTTTCATAAACACGAAATGCAACTAGTTTTAAAAGAGAATATATATACCACATCCGAATCATAACAAGGACGAGGGCCGACGGGGACGGATATCAAAACCATGGCACTATATGTATAACAAACAACATACGGGTAAGATAATTATACGAGTAACTATATATCCAAATCACACAAACATCAATTTTTATATAAAATTTCATGAACAAGAGGCTCACCACAAGGTGGTGCCGACGATGGGACGGTGCGGGCGATCGACGATGGTTACGACGGAGATTTAGAAGGCACTAAGTAAACCACACCTACATATGCAAACTAAGTGTTATTTTTGACCTCAAATTGCATATAAATCAAATACTAGCACACACACACACACACACACACACACACACACACACACACACATATATATATATATATATATATATCCTCCCAAATTACTAAACTCACAAATTAATCACTATATAAAGCATTGCAAGAGCTAATCTAGCAATGAGAGATGAAAGGACAAAGTTGCTAACCTTTGTGATCATTTGAATGGATCGGGGCCTTCAAATCTTGACAAATTTTGGGCAAAATGTGTGATGAGCTCGAGAGGAAGAGGGGAAGAACAGAGAGGAGAGGGGAAAGGGGAAGAACAGAGCGAGCTCGGGTGGACGAAGGGTTTATGTAGGATGACCTTTAGTACCGGTTTGTGCCAAGAACCGGTACTAAAGGGGCTGGAGGGGCCCAGTCTAACAACATCCCACCACCACTCTCATTAGTACCGGTTCGTGGCACGAACCGGTGCTAAAGGTTCGCCACGAACCGGTACGAATGAAAGCGGCCCGGCTAGCCGTTGGAACCGGCACTAATGTATACATTAGTGCCGGCTCAAATACAAACCGACACTAATGTGCTTCACGTTTGACCCTTTTTCTACTAGTGGAAGTGGACACGCGCGTCGTCATGGTGACCTCCTGGCTCTGATCCAGCGGCTTAGTCAATGCAGGGGAGCACCACAGAGCTTCTTGACGTGTTACATGGGCGCGGGGTCGATGGGGAGCGCGGCAGGAAGGCAGCCCATGGCAACGACGGCGGTGGGTATGCGCTGTGGGGAGGAGAGGGGCGAGAGGAGGGGATGAGGAACGTTCTAGGGTTCCAGGGGGCTCGGGGGTGCTCTTAACTACCGCGGGGAGGCGCTGGATGGCCGGCGTGTGGCCTCCCACGGCCACGGACGACGCAGGGCCGTCCAACGGGGCGCGTGAACAGGAGGTAGGAGATAAGGGGGTTAGTGGGCTGGATGTGTACTGTAGCAATGGGCTACAGTGCACAGTGCAGCTTTAGACTTTATCCTAACTTTTTATTTTTATTTTTCTTTTTTTCTCTCCTATTTTCTTTTATTTCTTTAATGGTTACAGTTTTATAAAATACACTAACGGTTCCTAGATTAGTATTACTATATTTACTACTGCCACATTAATTTGGGTAACTATATAAAATAGTTTAACATTTTATAAATAATAAGAGGCATTCATTAAATCGGTTAAGCTGTTGTTTCATTCACATTTGAGTATTTAAACATCTTATAAAAGTGTGGTTTATTCGCCTAAATTACCTATGCATTATTTGGTACAATTCGAACATTTTAGTTTTAATTTTTGAAAATTTTGTTGTTTGCCTTTAATTAAATTTCAATTTGAATCATTTTGAACTAACGCGAGATTAGCAACAGTAATCGAGGTGACGTGGCATCATTAGCAAAGGTTCAATGTAGCTTAAATATTCGGGCGTCTCAATTCTCCTCCACTACAAGAAATCTCGTCCCGAGATTTAAGAGGGGGGGTAAGGGGGAAAGATCTGGTTATGAAATTTTAACGAATCCTCTCGGTCTTGGTTGCTCTTCTCGAAGAGGTCGATCCATTACGTTGATGTCTCCATTTCTCTACTTCATATCATCATGATGAAGTCGACATCCTTTCTTCAAGAACTCCATCATACTTACGAAGGAAAAAAAAGGTATTCTGGGAGAACAGACCTCTGCAAGGTCGACTATCTGGTCGATAACATCAGGGAAGGTGGCGGAAGTAACTCTCGAATAGAAACTTAAGAAAATATCGAGAGCAAAGTAAGGAGCTACCATGGGAAGTTACGAGCGGGCGGGCAATCGTTCGATGCCTGAAACAGGGCGTGAAAGGAGGTTCAAAGCAATGGGAATAAGTATTATGTCTGATACAAGAATTGATGATCTCTCAGAAGGTGGCTCGTGATTTGCATACGAGGCCATGCGCGAGGAACGACCTTGGGAACATGGGGTGTGCAGGAGAGTCAGGTTTCGATCCTGTGGAACTGTGGGTTATGGGCCCACCGTGTGGGTTAAAAGTAGGAAGGGCGGTGACGTCTTGCACGATCATGTAAGCAAGGTATATCAAAGGATAGCATGTCAGTTATGTTGGCAATAACCTTGGTACCAAGGGCGAGGGATGAAGAGAACCATTTTCCTTCCCGTTAAACGAGGCGGACCTATAAGGCAAAGTTCTCGTCCATCGGTGGTTACCGGAATGTCATCAACAAAAGTAATAGGGTCTTACTGACAGGGTGGTTCAATGAGGTGTTTGCATAAGCAAAAGAATATTACTGCTTAGATCATATAGATCATAAGAAATGTTAATCAAAACTATGGAAAGGAAAATGTGATCATCAGATTAAACAGAACAATGGAAAGGAAAACACATTTCAGGGGTATATCCTTCCCAAGGACAAGAAAAACATGATATCCATGACAGGATAGAAAGGAGAAAACCCTTTAGGTAAGGGAAGGGAATTTTCATGACATTACCCATGCAACGGTGTTTGGATAATTGAGCAAGAAACATTTAGCATTGGGCTTCAAATGTTCTTGTTGAAAATTGGAGTACCACAGACATGCTTAGAGATAGCATTGGCATGGTCTTCAAGCAAAGATCAGACTTTGGATACATAAAGGATACATCAGGAACAACTTATAGAATAAGTCTTACAATTTCCTCATGGAATAACGGATAGCCTTGCTAAAAAGGAAATTATAACAATAGGTCCTCCAGTCAGGTGTGCTAGGCATGACATCACCTTACCGAGTCATATAAAGACCAATGTTATAACTCTTGGAAATATGTTCCAACCATCATATCTGACCGAGGTTCAGATCCGATTGGTGTCAGGATACCTCCGACTTAGGATACTAGAGAATAAAAGGTGCAACACAAATTGACGAGATGACAATGTAAGATTCTCAGGAAATGAACTATGGGAGCGAGTTCCAAAACAAAAGTTCATCATTAAACCAAGGAGCGGATGAGGAGGTGGCTGATGGACTCAGCGACAATTCATCAAGATTTCCAAAAAGATGGATCCGCACAATTAAGTGAACCAGGTGATAGCATTGGACACACCAAAGTATATAATGAGGTATGTTTGATGAGAACATCCATGATTAAATATTGAACGAAAATGCACCTGGAAATATGGACCAAGTAGGATGATCAAAGTTAGAATGGTGATTCGATAACGAAACTATCGGCCATTCACTTCGAAACAATAGGGTTGCTAGAGATATTAAATTCTCACAACAGAGTTCACTCAACATGGGGACCAAGAAAGAATGGTGATGGCGAGAAGCATCACTGCATCAAGAATTTTCAAGAGGTGGAGCAATCAGTGCAACATCCTTGTCATAAAGGACAGTAATACTTCAAGGTAGAACCTAATACAAACTGGATAGCAAGTTGCATCCATAACATGAACAAGTTTGTGATGAAAGGAAGGTAAAGATGTTGTCGATGGTAACTCAAATTACCAAGGGACGAGGACGGTACTTATCATCATGAATTTGATTGCTATCCTGGAAGGAGTCAAAATGTTGATGATGATCACGTCAAATTTTGTCGAGAGGCTCCACGAAGATGTAATAGATCGGTGATGACATCAAATCAAAGGAATGATGAAGCGGAAGGTTAATGGAACCAAGGATACAACACAAACTCCAAACAAAGCTTGTTGTCCAAGCGAAATGATATGATGAGGAAGATCGACGTAAGCTTAGCATCATCATCAAAAATTGTGTTCTGGGAAGAAGGACCATGTAGCACAGTTAAAATTTAGCACGATAATGATATAGCCAAACAGGCTAGGAATGACGTGATGGAGTATTAAACTTGTCAACAACAAAGTACTGGGAGTACTGAATCTCAGTGTTGATTTGATTCACAAATCGGTGTTCTCGATTGACGACAACCCAGAACCCGTGGAGTGATTATTATAGGGAAATGTACTACTTCATCAGAAATTCATAAGATGAAGTGCAATGGGTTGATATCCTCAAGATACCAGGGGTAATACTTGAAGGTAGAACGAAATAGAGGTTGGGCAGGCGTACTGATCTGCAGAAGACAAGTACTTTAACTTGTCCGAGAAATAGAATCGAAGGAGAACAATCATGGTCAGATCCACGGTTCCAAAGGATCAATTCACAAATACCAGATGATACTTATCAAGGAAATAGTTATTATTACAAGAAGCTTCCATGATAGGATCTACATCGTGTCCATGGGCATGAACACAAAGTTCAAGGTCGACTCCCACTTCTCTAATGCATAACCTTTCATTCACTTCTCGCCTTCAACAAAGTTGTGTTGAAATTTTATCTGACATAACAACAGTAGAGTATGACCCCTAGTAGTTTCCGGGTTCACACATATTAGAAAAAGGCATAGGTTCAACCCATCAGGGCCTATTAGGAACATATAACACAAACTTCAGGAGTAAATAACACAAGTTCGAAAGCAGAGCATGGTTGGTCAATCAGACGATAGGATTTACCAATGGAGAGATAACCTCCAAAGGGATTGAATATGAAGGATGCTATTGGATAAAATCCAACAAAGGATCCGATGGTCCTCAAGGGATCTGATGTGAGCATCGGTACTCAATTAGAGGAAGAAACAATGCAAGGAGGCCAGACTATAGAAACAACCGACTAATTCAAAGCTCAAATGCAAAAGAATTATGATTTATGGTCAAGGGATCAGTAGCAAACACTCTGATTAAGGATGGATAAGTTGCGTAGGCTTAGGGGTACAATTGATGGCAATCCGATTGGTCGAGAACCAGCTCATCTTTAAAATGATGTCTGAGCCGGGAGGATAAATCCTAAGGATTGCAAGCATCTGCAGCATATTGAATCAATGGACTCAAAATGATAGTGACAAAGGATTCTAATAAGATTACTAGACTTATGGGATTAACCATAATGTAAGAAAGCAAGAATTTCAAGAGCAATAGGCTGCTGAGGATTTTCGAAAGATCGCATGGTATTTTGAAGATTAGTGACATACATGAATCAACTGGGGATGAGTGGATAATTGATAGGTGCAAGAAATTATCCGTGGGGGTATTCAGGTGGCTTAGAACTGCAAGGCAGTAGGCATAGAGTTCTCTCAAAGCAATAGAGAGAATTTTGGGGTATCTTGTAATAGCCAGATCAATTGGGAATAAAAGTAGGAACGACAAGTGCATGTATTCATCCATAGGGGTATTTCGATGGTAGGGAATTGAAAAAGCAATGGGCACAAAGTCTCGAGAGAACATCGGAGAGTATCTTCGAAATCCTTCGGTGCACCAAGTAATCATCTGGAGTAAGGGGCTCTTCAGATGGAATTGGTTACGAGAACCTAGAGTCGGCATTAGTAAAATAATTTAACCTGAATAGAAGAGAGATTAGAGTCCCAGAGTATAGGTCGAGTAATAAAAGATCCTAATACCACCCAATAGCGACATGGGCCCGAAGACACATAGCCATGTTAGTAAAAGTTTTTGCAATGTCTAGAATCGACTTCGGCCAAGGAGTGTGGAAGGGGGATTCCTACAGGCAGTCGGCTCTGATACCAACTTGTGACGCCCCCGATTCAATCATACACTAATCATGCATGCAAACATGTACGATCAAGATTAGGGACTCACGGGAAGATATCACAACACAACTCTAAAAACATAAATAAGTCATACAAGCATCATATTACAAGCCAGGGGCCTCGAGGGCTCAGATACAAGTGCTCGATCATAGACAAGTCAGCGGAAGCAACAATATCTGAGTAGAGACATAAGTTAAACAAGGTGCCATAATATGGCCAGCACAAACTGGGATGCAGATCAAAAGAGGAGCATGCCTCCTGCCTGGGATCCTCCTAAACTACTCCTGGTCGTCGTCAGCGGCCTGCACGTAGTAGTAGGCACCTCCAGGGTAGTAGGAGTCGTCGTCGATGGTGGCGTCTGGCTTCTGGGCTCCAGCATCTGGTTGCGACAACCGAGAAGAAAGGAAAGGGGGAAAGGAGGGAGAAAAGCAACCGTGAGTACTCATCCAAAGTACTCGCAAGCAAGGATCTACACTACATATGCATGGGTATCTGTGTAAAGGGGCAATATTGATGGACTGAACTGCAGAATGCCAGAATAAGAGGGGGATAGCTAGTCCTATCGAAGACTACGCTTCTGGCAGCCTCCATCTTGCAGCATGTAGAAGAGAGTAGATGGTAAGTTCACCAAGTAGCATCGCATGGCATAATCCTACCCGGTGATCCTCTCCTCGTCGCCCTGTTAGAGAGCGATCACCGGGTTGTATCTGGCACTTGGAAGGGTGTGTTTTATTAAGGGCCCGTTCGGAAGCAGTCCACGAGCTGGCTTCCGAAAATCGCTCCGAGAAGCTGCACCGAACGAGTCCACTTCGAGAATCTGGCTCCACGGAGACGAGGATTCGGCAGTGCAAAAATCACGGAGACGAGAAGCTGCCCAGGCCTAGCTTCGCAAATATCAGAAGTGGGAGTTGCTCAAAATTACGGTAGAAATGCCACCCCAAAGTAAACTACTCGAATCGTTTTCCTCGACGTCTCCTCTGCTCTCGCACCTCAGCTCGTACTCTGCTCGTACAGAAACGAACGGGGCGACCTCCTATGCTGTCGCAACCCTAGCCGCCGCCCCGTCGCCGGTCGGTCGCCGCGCCGCCATCCATCGCCGCTCCTTGGATCTACAGCCCGCCCCGCAAGTCTCCGTCAATCGACGCTCACAGCAGCCGCCCAAAGTCCCCATGGTGTTGTCTCCCCATCTGCCGCCACTCCCTCCATTGGTCGCCGCCGGCAGCCGCATGAAGTAGAGGTCCCGACGGGCGTGGCCGCAAGATCCACGGTACAGAAGCCATTCCCCCAGGTCAAGGTGAGCAGCCACCTCCCCCCTCTTGTAGTACTCTGATTCATCCTAGTCCATGCGCTGTGTGTGGACAGCCCTAATTTCCTGTGATATGAACATGATGTGTGGACTTTTTGCATATATATGTGTAGTGCAGTCTGTAGTGATATGAATTGATTTCAGATAAAATCAATAATTTCCTTATGTTGGTAGTACATGTTCATGCTGGTACAGTTTATTTTCCATATATTTGGGGACATGATTATATACCGATGGATGATGATTGTTTGCTACATATTCGTGCTGCTACAGATTGTTTGTGAGATGGTAGTGATTATTTCCCAGAAAATTGGACACATGATTTATACTAATGGACGCTGATTGTTGCTACATGTTCATGATGCTACTGATTTTGGTATCTATTTGTGAGATGGCACTGATTGTTTGGCATATATTTTCGAGGAAATGTGTACCCGTAAAGTAACATCATTTTTGTATAGAAATGTCGTCAACTAGGTCTGCCGAATGGACCGATGAGAATACTCGGATTATCGTGGAGTTGTTTGTGAAACAAGTGAAGGCTGGAAACATGCCAAGCACTCATTTGACACCCAGTGCATATGATGAGGTGGGAAAGGAGTTCTTGATGAGAACTGGGCTTGAGTACACACCAAAGCAAGTGAGGAACAAATGGACCAAGTTAAAACGTGAGTACAACACATTCAAGAAGCTCAAGTTGCGCGAGACTGGAGGGGGTTGGGACTTTGATAAAAACACTGTTAAACAAGATAATGAGTGGTGGAAAAAGGCGAAAGTTGTAAGTTCTCATGCTTATGTTTCTCAGAAAATAAAATCTGAACTTGTCATGCTTTATGTACTAATGTCTCTCTTTCATACAATAGGACCTTCCAGGTTGTGGCAAGTTCAAGAAGCATGGACTCCGTAATGAAGAAGGCTTGCGCATCTTGTTTGAGGGTATCAGTGTTGATGGCACTGACCATTGGAACCCCGCATCTGGTCTGCCTCCCCCCTCTAGTTCGGCATTGAAAACAGCCTTGAGTGTTGACGAAATCACCGATCTTGATTTGGAGGATGATAGTGAAGAGCAACCTTCTCCGACAGTAGCTAGTTCATCTAAAGTGAGGCTTGGGATCACGATTCCAGAGAAGAACAAGAAATCGAAGACTGCACAAGTGATGCAAGAGGAGATTAGAAAGATTAGTTCTATTGCCCAAGCTTCACACACATCGTTTCAGTCTTTTCTACAGAAAGATGAGACCATTTCTGTTTCCTCTACCATGGATTTAGTCCGTGCTTGTGGTGCAACAGACGGCACTGATGAGCATTTCATTGCTACTGAGCTCTTTCTGAAGAGAGAGCAAAGAGAGATGTTCTTGCACATGACATCCGACTCTCGAAAGGGTTGGTTGCGTAGGAGGTTTGACCTCAAGTATGGGAACTAGTTTGTTCTATCTTATCTTAGCTATGGGAACAATATTTATGCGTATGTTGGTGAACCTATTATTATCTTGTGCTATCGGTACAATATTTATGCCTATGTTGGCGAACCTATTATTATCTTGTGCTATCGGTACAATATTTATGCCTATGTTGGCGAACCTATTATTATCTTGTGCTCGGAACAATATTTATGCTTACGTTGGTGAACCTATTATTATCTTGTCGGTGAACATATTTATTCTTATGTTGGTGAACATATTGTTTTGCTTGATGCTAACTATTGTTTGATATGGCAGACGTCATCGGATAGTGATAGTGAGGATGACAATAGTTATCAAACAATGAGGAATTTGGTTATGCATCAACAACATAATATGAACATGCTTTGTTCAGGTGCAGCAGTCATATTTGGCAAGTATTGTGAAAGTTGGGTGATGAAGGCTGAACCTCAGAAATCTATTTTGAGTGGATTTGGATGGCTTCAAGAGACTATTGCCACACCGGGAGAGACCTACACAATGTTGAGAATGACGGCAAGTGTGTTCTTTGATCTTCATGACTTGTTGGTACGTAACTATGGTCTAAAAGAAACAAGCTTTGTTAGCACTTATGAGTCTCTTTCTATGTTCTTGTGGACATTGGGAGGTTGTGAATCAAATAGAAGAACTCAAAATTGCTTCAAACATTCAGCGGATACTATCCATCGTAAATTCCATGAGGTTCTACAATGTGTAGTGAACATGGCATCTCACTACCTTAAGCCACAAGACCCAAACTTCCACATTGTGCATGATCTAATTAAAAAGGATAGGAGGGCTTATCCTCATCTCAAAGATTGCATTGGTGCAATTGATGGGACTCATATAAGAGCTTCTATTCCCGATGGGCCACCAAAAGTTAGGTACATTGGGAGGACGGGCATGAAAACTCAGAATGTGATGGCAGTATGTGACGTCGATATGCACTTCACTTATGCTTCGATTGGGCAACCTGGTTCTATGCATGATACAAATGTATTATACCATGCAATTGAGAAGGACAGGCCCTCCTTCCCCCATCCTCCAAAGGGTGAGCATTCTTTTCATTACAAGTTTACACATGATGTACTCTATCCTCCAACTAACATGTATGTGTGTTGTCAATTTAGGCAAGTATTACCTTGTAGATGTCGGGTATCCTAATAGAGATGGATATCTAGCACCTTACAAAGGAGAATGGTATCATGTCCCTGACTTCCAAAGAGGTGCACCTCCAAATACTCCTAAGGAGAAGTTCAACAAGATTCACTCTTCCAAACGCAATTGCATAGAGAGAACCTTTGGAGTGTGGAAAATGAAATGGCAAATTCTCCTCAAGATGCCAAACTACTCGTTCCAAACACAGATGAAGATTGTTGCAGCTACTATGACATTGCACAACTATGTTCGCCTCCATGACAAAGACGATCTCCACTTTATTCGATGTCAAAGAGATCCGGATTATGTGCCAACAATTCCGGATAGATATAAGAAGTATGTTATTCCTCCGAGTGCATCGGATGCTTCAACTTCAGAGGCAAGTGCTCCTGACATGGATATGTTTAGGAATGAACTAGCCACGACCATTGCTCTTGGTTGGTGAAGTCATGCTTCTGGTCCATACTATTTGTTCCCTGTTTGATTTGCAAACATATGCAAATTTGATGTAGCTTTTGTGGTACTGCATATGTCAAACCTTGTGGTTCTTCATCTTAACTTGAGGAAATTCAAAACTCTACATGTTCAGTACATTTTTTACATTTGTGCTAGCTAAAACTGCTCTCTGTACAACCAAAACTGCTCTCTGTACAGCCAAAACTGCTCTCTGTACATCAAAATATCTCTCTGTACAACCAAAATTGAAGGAATCTATACAGACAAAAAAAAGAACCTACTTCTAATCTGGCCTGTAGCGCACATGTGAGCCCAGCCGGCTTTCACTACTGAAATGGGCTTTACACCTGTCCACCTGAATGGGCTTGATCCTACCTTACTAGGCTGCCAGCCCATGCATACCCAGCTGCTCCCCGCCGCTGCACCGAACGCTCGCTGGCTCCACGAGAATCCAGCTAGCGCCAGCTTCACGAGAAGTTGGCTCGTTTCGGAAGCCAGTGAGCTTCCGAACGGGGCCTAAGTATCAAGTTCTAGTTGTCATAAGGTCAAGGTACAACTCCAAGTCATCCTGTTACCGAAGATCACGGCTATTCGAATAGATAAACTTCCCTGCAGGGGTGCACCACATTACCCAACACGCTCGATCCCCTTTGGCCGGACACACTTTTCTGGGTCATGCCCGACCTCGGAAGATCAACACGTCGCAGCCCTACCTAGGCACAACAGAGAGGTCAGCACGCCTGTCTAAATCCTATGGCGCAGGGGTCTGGGCCCGTCGCCCATTGCACACCTGCATGTTGTGTGGGCGGCCGGAAGCAGACCTGGCCTCCCTAATACAAGAGCAGGCGTTCTAGTCCAATCCGGCGCGCGCCGCTCAGTCGCTGACATCACGAAGGCTTCGGCTGATACCATGACGCCGGTTGCCCATATCTTGTCCCACGTGGCGGTTAGTGCGTATAGCCCAAGAGCCAGACGCCACCATCGACGACGACTCTTACTACACCAGAGGTGCCTACTTCTACGTGTAGGCTGCTGACGACGACCAGGAGTAGTTTAGGAGGATCCCAGGCAGGAGGCCTGCGCCTCTTTCGATCTGTATCCCAGTTTGTGCTAGCCATCTTAGGGAAAATTGTTTAACTTATGTCTGTACTTGGATATTGTTGCTTCTGCTGACTCGTCTATGATCGAGCACTTGTATTCGAGCCCTCGAGGCCCCTGTCTTGTATTATGATGCTTGTATGACTTATTTTATTTTTAGAGTTGTGTTGTGATATCTTCCCGTGAGTCCCTAATCTTGATCGTACATGTTTGCGTGTATGATTAGTGTACGATTGAATTGGGGGCGTCACACACCGTGTACCCACATGTGCGTGCGAAGGAATGAGTGCGTGCGTGCACATCTTCGCTTCGTGCATGTACTTACAGTGTGCCTGAGAGAGGCCGAATACATTCTTCTGGAACCAGCAGCACGTCACTGTGATCAATCCACACAAGGAGGTCGCGGCAATGCCTCCACATGTGCCACATGGCTTCATGAACTGAAAGAGAGACACTGTGTATCATGCCATGGGAATTCTAATTTACTTGTTTTGCACATACTAGAAGTACTAGTAAGGTACACGTGCATTGCACGCATCGGATTTGGCAACCAAATTATGAATAAATACCACACTATAGCATGTAAGCTTTGAGTCATATATGCATGATGTAGACATTCGTTTAATTCTTATAGTTAATCTCATTCAAAATCAATTAGTTTTTATAAAAAAAAGTTAGGGCCTCTTTGATTCGTAGGATTTCCAAAACGCGGGAGTAGGAAAAACATGGGATTAGAGTGGAATGTCGTCTTGAATCCTACAGGATTGTATGAGTGTTTGATTATGCATAGAAAAAACATAGGATTCTTTCAAAGAGGTTTGAGTGGATGGAAAGTTTCCTATGAAATCTAGTGCAAATGAATCCTATGGAAAAATTCCTATGGTTTACAATCCTACGAATCAAACAACCAAGATAGGAAAAATTCCTAAGGATTAGAATCCTCCAAAATTCCTTTGAGAATCCTTTGAATCAAAGAAGCCCTATAATCTATTTTATGATTCATGGAATTGTGCATTGTAAAGCATAAATTAAAAACAAATAATGGCAATTCAACTAGAAAAAAGTTTGGGCAGTTATGATACAGAAGATTCTAGAACAAAGGAGAAGCACTTGTGTTTTGAGCTTTGTGCATTGTGGTTAAGTTCAACCATGGAGGCTTCTAGATTGTACATGTGGCAAAATCCGGTGGGGGCTAGAATATGGTGCGAGGGGCCAAGTGGAGGGAGACTATGAATGAGTGCACAAGTGCGAGATCGATATTTAAAGAGAGGGGGCGAGAACGTGCGTTGTTGCACGCAGTGGCGGAGCCATGAAAAATAAATGAGCTAGGGGGGAAAGCATGGCCAATCCTTTATGAGGAGGGCCAATTCATCAACTTAAACCATTTTACCAGCAATTGATCTACTAATCACATTCATATTAGCCTCAATATATAGTGATGTTAGCGGGGCAGGGCCCTTGCTGCCCCTGTCTTCGCCACTGTGCGCGCGCTTGAGAGATGAAGCGGAAGGCATGGATGATGAGAGGGGGGCGTTGGATATATAATTAATGTGGATGTATTAGCTATGTAATCCTAAATAGAGAGGTATAGATTGATCGATGTGTACGTGGGAAGAGGGTGAGACCTCACTAGGTATATAGATTGATCGGTTTTTGTGGAAAACTGGGAAAGACCTAGCTATATATACACACACATAGAGGAACATCGATCGTTGCACATGCACGTGAGAGATAAGGAATGCCTGATAAGGGGAGGTGTGTGTGCGTGCATGCATGGGAGACCGACCTGAAGAAAAAGATTGCATGTGTGCGATGGATAATGCCGAGTGGTAGTGTGTGTGCATGCATGCACGAGAGAAAGTTAGTGGTACAATTATAAAGAGAAGACGAATGTGTTGGTTAAAAGACTAGGTGAGGTAATGATCAATGTAAAGTTGAATTCAAATATTTGAATCAGAGATCATGATGTTTGAAACCCACACATGCATGAATATAACTGAGATATGCGCGTTGTGGTTTGGAAACGAGCATGCTATCAAGTATACACATTGAACAAGGTCGGACTGATTTGAATTTGAGATACCGATGGCAGACATCGTTTGGCCACATTGCATCTGTGCATGGACACACTATTCTAATTGGAGATGATGGGTGGCTTTCGCATCACATATCTATATCTATACCCCTATATATTATATTTTATATTTTTATATAGTGTGCGAATAACTTTAACTTTGAAAGATGGTCTTTGGATGAAGCCAATCCGATGGTGCAGAGATGGAAAATTTGAGCACTACTGGCCGATGGATATCATCTACGTTCCACTAGATTTTGCCACATGTACAATCTAGAAGACTCAATGGTTGAACTTAAGCATAATGCACAAACCTCAACACACAAACACTTCTTCTTTGTTCTAGAATCTTTCGTATCATAATTGCCCAAATGTTTTTCTACATGATTTGCCATTATTTGTTTTTTACTTTATGCTTTATGATACGTCTCCGTCGTATCTACTTTTCCAAACACGGTTGCCCTTGTTTTGGACTCTAACTTGCATGATTTGAATGGAACTAACCCGGACTGACGCTGTTTTCAGCAGAATTGCCATGATGTTGTTTTATGTGCAGAAAACAAAAGTTCTCGGAATGACCTGAAACTCCACGGAATATCTTATAAAAAATAATAATAAATCCTCGCCAAAGATGAAGACCAGGGGGCCCACACCATGTCCACGAGGGTGGGGGGCGCCCCCCCCCTAGGGCGCGCCCCTACCTCGTGGGTCCCCTGGAGACCTTCCGACGCCAACTCCAACTCTATATATTTGCTTTCGGGGAGAAAAAAATAGAGGAGAAGAAATCATCGTGTTTTACGATACGGAGCCGCCACCAAGCCCTAAAACCTCTCGGGAGGGCTGATCTGGAGTCCGTTCGGGGCTCCCGAGAGGGGGATTCGTCGCCGTCGTCATCATCAACCATCCTCCATCACCAAGTTCATGATGCTCACCGCCGTGCGTGAGTAATTCCATCGTAGGCTTGCTGGACAATGATGGGTTGGATGAGATCTATCATGTAATCGAGTTAGCTTTGTTAGGGTTTGATCCCTAGTATCCATTATGTTCTGAGATTGATGTTGCTATGACTTTGCTATGCTTAATGCTTGTCATTAGGGCCCGAGTGCCATGATTTCAGATCTGAACCTATTATGTTTTCATTAGGCCTCCTTTTAATAGAGATAAATTGTATTAAGAACTCACATATATTCATGAAAACATAATACGTTCAGATCTGAAATCATGGCACTCGGGCCCTAGTGACAAGCATTAAGCATAGCAAAGTCATAGCAACATCAATCTCGGAACATAGTGGATACTAGGGATCAAACCCTAACAAAACTAACTCGATTACATGATAAATCTCATCCAACCCATCACCGTCCAGCAAGCCTACGATGGAATTACTCACGCACGGCGGTGAGCATCATGAAATTGGTCATGGAGGATGGTTGATGATGACGACGGTGACGAATCCCCCTCTCCGGAGCCCCGAACGGACTCCAGATCAGCCCTCCCGAGAGGTTTTAGGGCTTGGTGATGGCTCTGTATCGTAAAATGCGATGATTTCTTCTCTCTAATTTTTCTCTCTCCGAAAGCAGATATATAGAGTTGGAGTTGGCGTCAGAGGGCATCCAGGGGGGCCACGAGGTAGGGGCGCGCCCTAGAGGGGGGGGGGGGGCGCCCCCCACCCTCGTGGACAGGGTGTGTGCCCCCTAGTCTTCATCTTTGGCGAGGATTTTTTATTATTTTTTCTAAGATGTTCCATGGAGTTTCAGGTCATTCCGAGAATATTTGTTTTCTGCACATAAAACAACACCATGGCAATTCTGCTGAAAACAGCGTCAGTCCGGATTAGTTCCATTCAAATCATACAAGTTAGAGTCCAAAACAAGGGCAAAAGTGTTTGGAAAAGTAGATACGACGGAGACGTATCAACTCCCCCAAGCTTAAACCCTTGCTTGTCCTCAAGCAATTCAGTTGACAAACTGGAAGAAAGAAAGAAAGAAAAACTTTTACAAACTCTGTTTGCTCTTGTTGTTGTAACTATGTCAAGCCAGCATTCAAGTTTTCAGCATATATCATAACTAACCACATTTGCAATAATTCTCAGGTCTCATAATTACTCATATCAATAGCATAATAAACTAGCAAGCCATAATAATAAATCTCGGATGACAACTCTTTCTCAAAACAATCATAATATGATATAACAAGATGGTATCTCGCTAGCCCTTTCTGAGACCGCAAAACATAAATGCAAAGCACCTTTAAAGATCAAGGACTGACTAGACATCGTAATTCATGGTAAAAGAGATCCAATCGTAGTCACACCCAACATAGATTAATAGTGATGAATGCAAATGACAGATGTGCTCTCCAGCTAGTGCTTTTTAATAAGAGGGTGATGACTCAACATAAAAGTAAATAGATAGGCCCTTCGCAGAGGGAAGCAGGGATTTGTAGCGGTGCCAGAGCTCGGTTTTGAAATAGAGATAAATTGTATTTTGAGCGGTATACTTTCATTGTCAACCTAGCAACTAAGAGATGGCGATATCTTCCATGCTAAACACATTATAGGAGGTTCCCAAACAGAATGGTAAAGTTTATACTCCCCCTCCACCAACAAGCATCAATCCATGACTTGCTCGAAACAACGAGTGTCTCCAACATACATCAGGTCCCAGGGGGAGTTTTATTTGCAATTAATTTTGATTTAGTTTGCATAAAGCATGGGACTGGGCATCCCGGTGACCAGCCATTTTCTCGTGAGTGAGGAGCGGAGTCCACTCCTCTCGAGAATAACCCGCCTAACACGGAAGATAAGGACAACCTTGGTTGATACATGAGCTATTCGAGCATACAAAACAGAATATTTATTTGAAGGTTTAGAGTTTGGCACATACAAATTTACTTGGAACAGCAGGTAGATACCGCATATAGGTAGGTATAGTGGACTCATCTGGAACAACTTTGGGGTTTAAGGGATTGGATGCACAAGCAGTATTCCCGCTTAGTACAAGTGAAGGCTAGCAAAAGACTGGGAAGCGACCAACTAGAGAGCGACAACAGCCATGTACATGCATTAAAATTAATAAACATTTGGATGCAAGCATGAGTAGGATATAATCCACCATGAACATAAATATCATGATGGCTATGTTGATTTGTTTCAACTACATGCGTGAACATGTGCCAAGTCAAGTCACTTAAATCATTCAAAAGAGGATACCACCCTATCATACCACATCATAATCATCTCAATAGCATGTTGACACGCAAGGTAAACCACTATAACTCATAGCTAATCAAGCATGGCACAAGCAACTATGATCTCTAATTGTCATTGCAAACATGTTTATTCATAATAAGCTGAATCAAGAACGGCGGGCTCATCATATTTACAAAAACAAAAGAGGTCGAGTTCATACCGGCTTTTCTCATCTCAGTCAGTCCATCATATATCATCATAATTGCTTTCACTTGCACGGCCGAATGGTGTGAATAATAATAAGAGTGCACGTGCATTGGACTAAGCTGGAATCTGCGAGCATTCAAGAAACAGGAGAAGACAAGGCAATATGGGCTCTGGGTTAAATCAACATTAAAGCATATAAGAGCCACTACAACAATTTAATTATGGTCTTCTCCTACTGACCCCCAAAGAAAAGAAAATAAAAACTATTTACACGGGAAAGCTCCCAACAAGCAAAAGAAGAACGGGAAATATTTTTGGGTTTGCTTTTTAGTTACTACTACAGCAGGAAAGTAAATTACTACTATTTTTTTTGGTTTTCTTAAGGTTTATCAAACACACAAGAAGAAAGCAGGAAAAAGAAAATAACCTAGCATGGATATTACAATGAAAGAGTATGAGCACCGACATCTAGCAATGAGTGTGTGTGAGCATAAATGTAATGTCGGTGAGAAATACGTACTCCCCCAAGCTTAGGCTTTTGGCCTAAGTTTGTCTATTGCCAGGGATAGCCTGGAGGATACCCGTAGGTGTAGCTGGGGTCATACTGCGACAAAGAGTAGTTGGGATCATACTATGATGACGAAGAGGACTCTGACTGCCATTGGCTGACAGTCATCTCTGGATCCCAAGAATAAACAGATTGTCGTGGACGCTCATCTTGTGGTTCTGGTTCCATGGCTGGGGCAGGATTTTTGTAATCTTGGACAACAGCCCACGTAACGAGATAGGGTCCTACAAAATTAAACAAAGAAGGAGCAGGAAACGTAATAGTTTCAGGATAATGTTTATCAAAGTATAACTTGTATTTGAGCTCTCCATTCCTGTCCTTAACAAGAAAATCATGGGCTATCATGCTCTTAAAATCCAAATGAGCATCAGGCAGCAATTTTTCTTCTTTCTCATAATGCCTAATAGCTATGTTAAAATGTACAGCAAGACGGGAAGCATAAATGCCTCCAAAGATGGGGCCTTTAGTACGGTTCAGACTCAACCGCCTAGCAATAATTTCGCCCATACTGACAGTGTTGTCGCGGTATAAACCATGGAACAGAATAATAATATAAGGAACACTAAAGTTCCCACAGTTCCCACGACCAATCAAGCATCGACTAGCAAATAAGGCAAAATAGTGTAACACAGGAAAATGTATGCTAGTGATCCTCGCATCACAAACCTTCCTGGTTTCTCCCACAGAGATAAGTTTAATAAATGGTTCCAACTCCTTACGGGGTGGTTCCTCTAAGATACCCTCAGAGGGTATGTTGCAGACTGCACAAAATTCAGACAATGGCATTTTCTTCACAACGTCATATAAATGAAACTCTACTGAAGGATGTGATTCCTTAGGGTAAAAGTAGAAGTTTTACACAAAAGTATTTGCGAGTAAGAGATACTGTGGACGTTGGTCGCGGACGAAGTCGGTGAGGCCAGCATTTTCAATCAATGAATAGAAATCCTCATAAATCCCGACATCTCTCAAGAAATTATTAGAAGGCTATTCACACGGCCAGATTTCCGCGGTACGAGGCAAATTATATTTGGGCCTCTGAGCTTCTTCATTTTGTTTATCCTTTGAGCTTCGGCTCGATGAACCCCTCAAAAGTCTCCTCATTATTTCTGAAATTTTTAGTAACTTCAAACAAAAGTGAACCAACTTCAATAAAACTGATAGCAACTACTCCTACAAGTGCCTAGAGCCTATATCAAGCATTAGAACTACTTGGAACCATATAAATTTGACATGCAAGCTCAAGAACATGGTCACCTATGCAGCACAAATTTGCAAAGAATAAAGCACTAGAACAAAAACTAATTGGACCAATGGAGGAGTCACATACCAAGGAACAATCTCCCCAAGCAGTTTTGCGAGAAGTGCTTTGAGAAAGGAGATCGAAAATCACAGCAAAAGTGGCTGGAACTCGTGCTTGAGTTGGTTTTTCGGGTTTGTGTGAGACAAAAGAAGAAGATGGGTGCTGGGATAAGTGGAGGAGGGCCACCGTGGGCCCATGAGGCAGGGGGCGCGCCCTAGAGGGGGGGGGGGCGCCCACCACCCTCGTGGCCAGGTGGCAGCAACTCCCGTGGTAATTTTTGCACAGTAAATCCTCAAATATTCCCGAAAAAATCATATTAAATTGGCATGGCATTCTGAGGACTTTTATTTTCGGGATATTTTTATATTGCACGGATAAGCCAAGAAACAGACACAAAAATACTATTTTTACTTTATTTCTACTAATTAACTGAAAATATAGAGAGGGTACAGAAAGTTGTGCTTCTAGTTTCATCCATCTCATGCTCATCAAAAAGAATCCACTAACAAGGTTGATCAAGTCTTGTTAACAAACTCATTCCGATAATCATGAAACCAGAGAAATTTCGAATAACACTAAGTTGCCTCAACGGGGATATGCACATCCCCTATAATAAGTATATCATATTTCTTTTTGACCGTAGGAAGAGGAAATTCAAAACCTCCAATTATAATCGATGGAATTTTTCCAATGGAGTTGATACTATGAACTTGAGGTTGTTTCCTCGGAAAGTGTACCGTATGCTCATTACCATTAACATGAAAAGTGACATTGCCTTTGTTGCAATCAATAACAGCCCCTACAGTATTAAGAAATGGTCTTCCAAGAATAATAGACATACTATCATCCTCGGGAATATCAAGTATAACAAAGTCCGTTAAAATAGTGACGTTTGCAACCACAACAGGCACATCCTCACAAATACCAACATGTATAGTAGTTGATTTATCAGCCATTTGCAAAGATATTTTAGTAGGTGTCAACTTATTCAAATCAAGTCTACGGTATAAAGAGAGAGGCATAACACTAACACCGGCTCCAAGATCACATAAAGCAGTTTTAATATAATTTCTTTTAATGGAGCAAGGTATAGTAGGTACTCCGGGATCTCCAAGTTTCTTTGGTATTCCACCCATAAAGGTATAATTAGCAAGCATGGTGGAAATTTCAGCTTTCGGTATCTTTCTTTTATTAGTAATGATATCCTTCATATATTTAGCATAAGGATTTGTTTTGAGCACATCAGTTAATCGCATATGTAAAAAGATAGGCCTAATCATTTCAGCAAAGCGCTCAAAATCCTCATCATCCTTTTTCTTGGATGGTTTGGGAGGAAAGGGCATGGGTTTCTGAACCCATGGTTCTCTTTCTTTACCATGTTTCCTAGCAACCAAGTCTCTTTTCTCATAAGTTGATTCTTTGATTGTGGGTTATCAAGATCAACAGCAGGTTCAATTTCTACATCATTATCATTACTAGGTTGAGCATCATCATGAACATCATCATTAGTATTTTCATTAGGTTCATGTTCATTACCAGATTGTGTTTCAGCATCATACATAGATATATCGTTTGGATTATCATGTGGTTTAGCAATAGGTTCACTAGAAGTTTGCACAGTTCTATCATTTTTCTTTTTCTTCTTTTCAGAAGAACTAGGAACATCACTATTATTTCTCTGAGAATCTTGCTCGATTCTCTTAGGGTGGCCTTCAGGCTACAAAGGTTCCTGAGTCATTCTACCAGTTCTAGTAGCCACTCTAACAGCATAATCATTTTTCTTACTATTCATTTCATCAAGCACTTCTTTTTGAGCTTTAAGTACTTGTTCTACTTGAGTGGTAACCATAGAAGCATGTTTGCTAACAAGTTTAAGTTCACCTTTAATATTAGCCATATAATCACCCAAGTATTTAATCATATCGGAATTTTGTTTTAATTGTCTACCAAAATAAGCATTGAAATTTTCTTGTTTGACAATAAAATTATCAAACTCATCAAAGCATTGCCTGGCAGACTTGTAGTGAGGGATATCACCTTCATCAAATCTATAGAGAGAATTTACCTTTACTACCTGTGTCAGGATATCGGGATCTGGAGGTTCTTCAGTAAATAAAGAATTGAGATCATATGTTTCTTCAGTAGGCGGTAGATTAAGACCATGTATTTCTTCAATAGGAGGTAAATTCTTAACATCTTCAGCTTTAATACCTTTTTATTTCATAGATTTCTTTGCCTCTTGCATATCTTCGGGACTAAGAAATAGAACACCTCTCTTCTTCGGAGTTGGTTTAGGAACATGCTCAGTAATTGGAGCGGGAGCTGGCTCAGGAGGTGCCCAATTATTTTCATTTGTCAACATATTATTCAATAGAATTTCAGCTTCATCCGGTGTTCTTTCCCTGAAAAGAGAACCAGCACAACTATCCGGGTAATCTCTGGAAGCATCAGTTAGTCCATTATAAAAGATATCAAGTATATCAGGTTTCTTAAGAGGATGATCAGGAAAAGCATTAAGTAACTTGAGAAGCCTCCCCCAAGCTTGTGGGAGACTCTCTTCTTTAATTTGCACAAAGTTGTATATTTCCCTCAAAGCAACTTGTTTCTTATGAGCATGGAAATATTTAGCAGAGAAGTAATAAATCATATCCTGGGGACTACGCACACAACCAGGATCAAGAGAATTAAACCATATCTTAGCATCACCCTTTAATGAGAACAGAAATATTTTGAGTATATAGAAGTAACATGATCTCTCATCATTAGTGAACAGGGCAGCTATATCATTTAACTTAGTAAGATGTGCCACAATAGTTTTAGATTCATAGCCATAGAAAGGATCAGATTCAACCAAAGTAATTATATTTGGATCAACAGAGAATTCATAATCCTTATCAGGAACATAGATAGGTGAAGTTGCAAAAGCAGGATCAGGTTTCATTTTATCTCTAAGTGATTCTTTGTTCCATTTAATCAATAACCTCTTAAGCTCATATCTATCTTTGCAGGCTAAAATAGCTAAAGAAGAATCTTTATCAAAAAGATAACCCTGAAGAATAACATGCATATTTTCATCATCACCTTCATCATTGTATTCAGATTCATCTATTTCTCTTTCTCTAGCCCTAGCAATTTGTTCTTCACGAAATTCACTAAGGGGCACAGTAGTATCAGGCATAGAAGCAGTTTCATCATAAGTATCATGCATAACAGAAGTGGCATCATCAATAACATGTGACATATCGGAACAAATAGCAGAAGCAGGTTTAGGTGTCGCAAGCTTACTCATAACAGAAGGTGAATCAAGTGCAGAGCTAGATGCCAGCTCCTTACCTCCCCTCGTAGTTGAGGGATAAATTGTTGTCTTAGCGTCTTTCAAGTTCTTCATAGTGTCCAGCAGATATAAATAACAAGTGACTCAAAGAATAGAGCTATGCTCCCCGGCAACGGCACCAGAAAAAGGTCTTGATAACCCACAAGTATAGGGGATCGCAACAATTTTCGAGGGTAGAGTATTTAACCCAAATTTATTGATTCGACACAAGGGGAGCCAAAGAATATTCTCAAGTATTAGCAGCTGAGTTGTCAATTAAACCACACCTGGAAACTTAGTATCTGCAGCAAAGTGTTTAGTAGCAAAGTAATATGATAATGGTGGTAGCGGCAACAAAAGTAAAGACAACAAAAGTAATGTTTTTGGTATTTTGTAGTGATTGTAATAGTAGCAGCGGGTAAGTAAATAAGCGAGAACCAGTATATGGAAAACTCGTAGGCACCGGATCAGTGATGGATAATTATACCGGATGCGGTTCATCATGTAACAGCCATAACATAGGGTGACACAGAACTAGCTCCAATTCGTCAATGTAATGTAGGCATGTATTCCGTATATAGTCATACGTGCTTATGGAAAAGAACTTGCATGACATCTTTTGTCCTACCCTCCCGAGGTAGCGGGGTCCTATTGGAAACTAAGGGATATTAAGGCCTCCTTTTAATAGAGAACCGGAACAAAGCATTAGCACATAGTGAATACATGAACTCCTCAAACTATGGTCATCACCGGGAGTGGTCCCGATTATTGTCACTTCGGGGTTGCCGGATCATAACTCATAGTAGGTGACTATAGACTTGCAAGATAGGATCAAGAACTCACATATATTCATGAAAACATAATAGGTTCAGATCTGAAATCATGGTACTCGGGCCCTAGTGGCAAGCATTAAGCATAGCAAAGTCATAGCAACATCAATCTCAGAACATAGTGGATACTAGGGATCAAACCCTAACAAAACTAACTCAATTACATGATAGATCTCATCCAACCCATCACCGCCCAGCAAGCCTACGATGGAATTACTCACGCACGGCGGTGAGCATCATGAAATTGGTGATGGAGGATGGTTGATGATGACGACGGCGACGAATCCCCCTCTCCGGAGCCCCGAACGGACTCCAGATCAGCCCTCCTGAGAGGTTTTAGGGCTTGGCGGTGGCTCCGTATCGTAAAACACGATGATTTCTTCTCTCTGATTTTTTTCTCTCCGAAAGAAGATATATAGAGTTGGAGTTGGCGTCGGAGGGCATCCAGGGGGCCCATGAGGTAGGGGGCGCGCCCTAGAGGGGGGCCCACCCTCGTGGACAGGGTGTGGGCCCCCTGGTCTTCATCTTTGGCGAGGATTTTTTATTATTTTTTCTAAGATGTTCCGTGGAGTTTTAGGTCATTTCGAGAATATTTGTTTTCTGCACATAAAACAACACCATGGCAATTCTGCTGAAAACAACATCAGTCCGGGTTAGTTCCATTCAAATCATACAAGTTAGAGTCCAAAACAAGGGCAAAAGTGTTTGGAAAAGTAGATACGACGGAGACGTATCAACCCCACTGCCACGGGAGGGTAGGACAAAAGATGTCATGCAAGTTCTTTTCCATAAGCACGCATGACTATATTCGGAATACATGCCTACATTACATTGATGAATTGGAGCTAGTTCTGTGTCACCCTATGTTATGACTGTTACATGATGAACCGCATCCAGCATAATTATCCATCACCGATCCGATGCCTACGAGCTTTCCATATACTGGTTTACTCTTATTTTACTTTCTGTTGCTACTGTTACAATCACTACAAAATACCAAAAATATTACTTTTGCTTCCGTTACCACCACTATCATATTACTTTGCTACTAAACACTTTGCTGCAGATACTAAGTTTCTAGGTGTGGTTGAATTAACAACTCAACTGCTAATACTTGAGAATATTCTTTGGCTCCCCTTGTGTCGAATCAATAAATTTGGGTTGAATACTCTACCCTCGAAAACTGTTTGGATCCCCTATACTTGTGGGTTATCAAGACCTTTTTCTGGCACCGTTGTCGGGGAGCATAGCTCTATTCTTTCAGTCAGTTGGGATTTATATCCGCTGGACACTATGAAGAACTTGAAAGACGAGAAAACAAAAATTTATCCCTCAACTACGAGGGGAGGTAAGGAACTGTCATCTAGCTCTGCACTTGATTCACATTCTATTATGAGTAAGCTAGCGACACCTAAACCTGCTTCTGCTATTCGTTCTAATATGTCACATGTTATTGATGATGCCACATCTGCTATGCATGATACTTATGATGAAACTACTTATATGCTTGATACTACTGTGCCCCTTAGTGAATTTCTTGATGAACAAATTGCTAGGGCTAGAGAGAAAGAAATTATTGAATTTGATAATATTGATGAAAATGATGATGAGGATAGGCCTGTTATTCCTGAAGGTTATATTTTTGATAAAGAGCTTCTGCTGCTATTTTAGCTTGCAACGATAACGATGAGCTTAGAAGGTTAATAGCTAAATGGAACAAAGAATCACTTAGAGATAAAATGAGGCCTGGTCCTGCTTTTCCTACTTCACATATTTGTGTTCCCGATAAGGATTATGAATTCTCTGTTGATCCTGATATAATTACTTTGGTTGAATCTGATCCTTTCCATGGTTATGAATCTGAAACTGTTGTGGCACATCTTACTAAATTGAATGATATAGCCACCCTGTTCACTAATGATGAGAGATCTTGCTACTTTTATATACTTACAATATTCCAGTTCTCATTAAAGGGTGATGCTAAGATATGGTTTAATTCTCTTGATCCTGGTTGTGTGCGTAGTCCCCAGGATATGATTTATTACTTCTCTGCTAAATATTTCCCTGCTCATAAGAAACAAGCTGCTTTAAAGGAAATATACAACTTTGTGCAAATTAAAGAAGAGAGTCTCCCACAAGCTTGGGGGAGGGTTCTCAAGTTACTTAATGCTTTGCCTGATCATACTCTTAAGAAAAATGAAATACTTGATATCTTTTAGAATGGACTAACCGATGCTTCCAGAGATTACCTGGATAGTTGTGCTAGTTCTATTTTTAGGGAAAGAACACCGGATGAAGCTGAAATTCTATTGAATAATATGTTGACAAATGAAAATAATTGGGCACCTCCTGAGCCAGCTCCTGCTCCAATTACTGAGCCTATTCCTAAACCAACTCCGAAGAAGAGAGGTGTTCTATTTCTCGGTCCCGAAGATATGCAAGAGGCAAAGAAATCTATGAAAGAAAAAGGTATTAAAGCTGAAGATGTTAAGAATTTACCTCCTATTGAAGAAATACATGGTCTTAATTTACCGCATGTTGAAGAAACATATGATCTTGATCCATTACCTATTGAAGAACCTCCTGATCCCGATAACCCGACACAGGTAGTAAAGGTAAATTCTCTCTACAGATATGACAAAGCTGAAATCCCTCCTACTAAAATTGCTAGTCAGTGCTTGGATGAGTTTGATAACTTTATGTTTAAGCAAGAATACTTCAATGCTTATTTTGGTAGACAATTAAAACAAAATGCTTATATGATTAAACACTTGGGTGATTATATGGCTAATATTAAAGGCGAACTTAAACTTGTTAGCAAACATGCTTCTATGGTTACCACTCAAGTAGAACAAGTACTTAAAGCTCAAAAAGAATTGCTCGATGAAATGAATAGTAAGAAAAATGATTATGCTATTAGAGTGGCTACTAGAACTAGTAGAATGACTCGGGAACCTTTGTATCCTGAAGGCCACCCTAAGAGAATTGAGCAAGATTCTCAGAGAAATAATACTGATGCACCTAGTTCTTCTAAAAGGAAGAAAAAGAAAAATGATAGGACTTTGCAAACTTCTAGTGAACCTATTGCTGAAACACCTGATAATCCAAATGATATATCTATGTCTGATGCTGAAACACAATCTGGTAATGAACATGAACCTAGTGAAAATGTTAATGATAATGTTCAGGATGATGCTCAACCTAGTAATGATAATGATGTAGAAGTTGAACCTGCTGTTGATCTTGATAACCCACAATCAAAGAATCAACGTTATGATAAGAGAGACTTTGTTGCTAGGAAACATGGTAAAGAAAGAGAACCATGGGTTCAGAAACCCATGCCTTTTCCTCCCAAACCATCCAAGAAAAAGGATGATGAGGATTTTGAGCGCTTTGCTGAAATGATTAGACCTATCTTTTTGCGTATGCGATTGACTGATATGCTCAAAACTAATCCTTGTGCTAAGTATATGAAGGATATCATTACTAATAAAAGAAAGATACTTGAAGCTGAAATTTCCACCATGCTTGCTAATTATACTTTTAAAGGTGGAATACCAAAGAAACTTGGAGATCCAGGAGTACCAACTATACCATGCTCCATTAAAAGAAATTATGTTAAAACTGCTTTATGTGATCTTGGAGCCGGTGTTAGTGTTATGCCCCTCTCTTTATATCGTAGACTTGATTTGAATAAGTTGACACCTACTAAAATATATTTGCAAATGGCTGATGAATCAACTGCTATACATGTCGGTATTTGTGAGGATGTGCCTGTTGTAGTTGCAAACATTACTATTCTAACGGACTTTGTTATTCTTGATATTCCTGAGGACGATAGTATGTCTATTATTCTTGGAAGACCTTTTCTGAATACTACAGGGGCTGTTATTGATTGCAACAAAGGCAATGTCACTTTTCATGTTAATGGTAATGAGCATACGGTACACTTTCGGAGAAAACAACCTCAAATTCATAGTATCAACTCTATTGGAAAAATTCCATCGATTATATTTGGAGGTTTTGAATTTCCTATTCCTACTGTCAAGAAGAAATGTGATATTCTTATTATTGGGGATGTGCATATCCCCGTTGAGGTAACATAGTTTTATTTGAAATTTCTCCGGTTCCATGTTAATTCGAATGAGTTTGTTAACAAGACCTGATCAACCTTGTTAGTGGATTCCTTTTGATGAGCATGAGATGGATGAAACTAGAAGCACAACCTTCTGTACCCTCTTTATACTTTCTGTTATTTAGTTGAAATAAAGTAAAAATAGTATATTTCTGTCTGTTTCCTGATTTATCTGTGCAATATAAAAATACCCTGAAAATAAAAGTCCTCAAAATTCCATGCCAATTTAATATGATTTTTTCGGGAATATTTGAGGATTTATGGCGCAAAAATCACCGTAGGGGGAGCTGCCACCTGGCCATGAGGGTGGAGGGTGCGCCCTACCCCCTGGCGCGCCCCCTGCCTCGTGGGCCCATGGTGGCCCTCCTCCACTTATTCCTGCACCCATCCTCTTCTTCTTCCTCCCACAAACCCGAATAACCAGCTCAAGCACGAGTTCTAGCTCTCTTTGCTGCAATTTTCGATCTCCTTGCTCAAAGCACCTCTCGCAAAACTGCTTGGGGAGATTGTTCCTTGGTATGTGACTCCTCCATCGGTCCAATTAGTTTTTGTTCTAGTGCTTTATTCTTTGCAAATTTGTGCTGCATAGGTGACCATGTTCTTGAGCTTGCATGTCAAATTTATATGGTTCCAAGTAGTTCTAATGCTTGATATAGGCTCTAGGCACTTGTAGGAGTAGTTGCTATCAATTTTATTGAAGTTGGTTCACTTTTGTTTGAAGTTACTAAAAATTTCAGAATATTTCAGAAAATAATGAAGAGACTTTTGAGGGGCTCATCGAGCCGAAGCTCGAAGGAGAAACAAAATGAAGAAGCACAGAGGCCCAAATATAATTTGCCTCGTACCGTAGAGATCAGGTCGTGTGAATGGCCTTCCGATAATTTCTTGAGACATGCCCGGATTTATGAGGATTTCTATTCATTAATTGAGAATGCTGGCCTCACCAACTTCGTCCGCGACCAACGTCCTCAATATCTCTTACTCACAAATACTTTTCTGCAAAACTTCTACTTTTCCCCTAAGGAATCACCTCCTTCAGTGGAGTTTCATTTATATGACGTTGTTAAAAAGATGCCATTAGCTAAATTTTGCAAAGTTTGCAACATACCCCCTGAGGGTACCTTAGAGGAACCACACCGTAAAGATGTGGAAGCGTTTATTAACACCATCACTGTGGGAGAAACCAGGAAGGTTTCTGATGCAAGAATCACTAGCATACATTTTTCCTATTTTACGCTACTTTGCCATATTTGCTAGTTGTTGCTTGATTGGTCGTGGAAACTGTGGAAACCTTAGTGTTCCTGATATTATTATTTTGTTCCATGGTTTATACCGCGATAACACTGTTAGCATGGGCAGAATTATTGCTAGACGGTTAAGTATGAACCGTACTAAGGGTCCCATCTTTGGAGGCATTTATGCTTCACGCCTCGCCGCACGTTTTAACATAGCTATTAGGCTTCATGAGAAATAAGAAAAATTGCTGCCTAGTGCTTATCTAGACTATAAGAGTATGCTAGCGCATGATTTTATTATTAAAGGCAGGGCAGGAGAGCTCAAATATAAATTATTCCTTCATAAACATCATCCTGAAACTATTACCTTGCCTGCTCCTTCTTTATTTCATTTTGAAGGACCTTATCTCGTTACGTGGGCTGCCGTTCAAGCCTACCGGAATCCTGCACCAGACCCGGAACCGGAACCACAAGATGAGCCTCCACGACAATCTGTTTATTCTTGGGATCCAAAGATGGCAGTCGGCCAGTGGCATTTAGAGTCTTCTTCATCACAGTACAACCCCAACTATTCTTCATCACAGTACGACCCTAGCTACACCTACGGGTATCCGCCAGGCTATCCCAGGCAATAAACCAACTTAGGCCAAAAGCCTAAGCTTGGGGGAGTACGAATTTCTCACCGACATTACATTTATGTTCACACACACTCATTGCTAGATGTCAGTGCTCATACTCTTTCACTGTAATAGCCATGCTAGTTTATTTTCTTTTTCCTGCTTTCTTCTTGTGTGCTTGTTAAACCTTAAGAAAAAAACAAAAAAATAGTAGTAGTTTACTTTCTTGCTGTAGTAGTAATAATTAAAAAGAAAAACCCAAAAATATTTCCCGTTCTTCTTTTGCTTGTTGGGATCTTTCCCGTGTAAATAGTTTTTATTTCTTTTCTTATCTTTGGGGGTTGATAGGAGAAGACCATGATTAAATTGTTGAAGTGGCTCTTATATGCATTATTGTTGATATAACCCAGCCTTGTCTTCTCCTGTTTATTGAATGCTCGCAGATTCCAGCTTAGTCCAATGCACGTGCACTCTTATTATTATTCACATCGTTCGGTCATGCAAGTGAAAGGCAATTATGATGATATATGCTGGACTGACTGAGATGAGAAAAGCTGGTATGAACTCGACCTCTTTTGTTTTTGTAAATATGATGAGTTCATCATTCTTGATTCAGCTTGTTATGAATAAACATGTTTGCAATGACAATTAGAGATCATAGTTGCTTGTGCCATGCTTGATTAGCTACGAGTTATAATGGTTTACCTTGCGTACCAACATGCTATTGAGATGGTTATGATGTGGTATGATGGGGTGGTATCCTCCTTTGAATGATTTAAGTGACTTGACTTGGCACATGTTCACGCATGTAGTTGAAACAAATCAACATAGCCTTCACGATATTTATGTTCATGGTGGATTATATCCTACTCATGCTTGCATCCAATGCTTATTAATTTTAATGCATGTACATGGCTGTTGTCGCTCTCTACTTGGTCGCTTCCCAGTCTTTTGCTAGCCTTCACATGTACTAAGCGGGAATACTGCTTGTGCATCCAATCCCTTAAACCCCAAAGTTATTCCAGATGAGTCCACTATACCTTCCTATATACGGTATCTACCTGCCGTTCCAAGTAAATTTTGTACGTGCCAAACTCTAAACCTTCAAATAAACATTCTGTTTTGTATGCTCGAATAGCTCATGTATCAACCAAGGTTGTCCTTATCTTCCATGTTACGCGGGTTATTCTCAAGAGGAGTGGACTCCGCTCCTCACTCACGAGAAAATGGCTGGTCACCGGGATGCCCAGTCCCATGCTTTATGCAAACTAAATCAAAATTAATTGCAAACAAAACTCCCCCTGGGACCTGTTGCTAGTTGGAGACACTTGTTGTTTCGAGCAAGTCATGGATTGATGCTTGTTGGTGGAGGAGGAGTATAAACTTTACCATTCTGTTTGGGAACCGCCTATAATGTGTGTAGCATGGAAGATATCGCCATCTCTTAGTTGCTATGTTGACAATGAAAGTATACCGCTCAAAATATTATTTATCTCTATTTAAAAACCGAGCTCTGGGACCTCTACAAATCCCTGGTTCCCTCTGCAAAGGGCCTATCTATTTACTTTTATGTTGAGTCATCACCCTCTTATTAAAAAGCACTAGCTGGAGAGCAGAACTGTCATTTGCATTCATTACTGTTAATCTATATTGGGTATGACTATGACTGGATCTCTTTTACCATGAATTACAATGTCTAGCCAGTCCTTGATCTTTAAAGGTGCTCTGCATTTATGTTTTGCGGTCTTAGAAAGGGCTAGCGAGATACCATCCTGTTATATCATATCATGATTGTTTTGAGAAAGTGTTGTCATCCGAGATTTATTATTATGGCTCGCTAGTTGATTGTGCTATTGATATGAGTGATCATGAGACCTGAGAATTACTGCAAATGTAGTCATGATCTTTGCTGAAAACTTGAATGCTGTCTTGACATATTTACAACAACAAGAGCAAACAGAGTTTGTAAAAGTTTTTCTTTATCTCTTTCAGTTCGTCAACTGAATTGCTTGAGGACAAGAAAGGGTTTAAGCTTGGGGGAGTTGATACGTCTCCGTCGTATCTACTTTTCCAAACACTTTTGCCCTTGTTTTGGACTCTAACTTGCATGATTTGAACGGAACTAACCTGGACTGACGCTGTTTTCAGCAGAATTGCCATGATGTTGTTTTATGTGCAGAAAACAAAAGTTCTCGGAATGACCTGAAACTCCACGGAATATCTTATAAAAAATAATAATAAATCCTTGCCAAAGATGAAGACCAGGGGGCCCACACCCTGTCCATGAGGGTGGGGGGCGCCCCCCCCCTAGGGCGTGCCCCCTACCTCATGGGCCCCTGTAGCGACCCGACCCGAATGGATCGAGTCTACTGTGCTCCGGTGTCATCCCTGGATCAGTAATGCTGACACCACATATTACTTCGAAGGATTTATAGCAGAGTGGCAATCACACACTTATTACATCGATGTATCAAAAGAGAACTTATTACAATAAATATGGCTTAAGGCCATCTAATAACGATAACAGCGGAAGACTTGGAAGATAAATGGGTCCATCAACTCCAACGGCATCACTGAGTATAGAACCACGACCTAAAAGCACCTTAATCGTCGTTTGAAAAGTCTGCAACATTTAAAGTTGCAGCCCAAAAATGGGTCAGCACATGGAATATGCTGGCAAAGTAACACATAGAGAGTAATGGAATGAAACAACTATACTATATGCATATTTGGCTGGTGGAAAGCTCTATGGTTACTGTTTTGCGTAAAGCCAGTTTTTCCCTACTGCAAAGGAATAAATTTATTTAACTAACATGGTGGTTGTTAAACATTGAGAATGGTTGACAGCATTGTCAATCCCAATTAAAAGTAGTCAATTAAAACCCAACAATATTAATTAGAAGTAACATGATGAGATTCACATGATATTCAAGTACTAGATAGTCAAGATTGTCCATAACCGGGGACACGGCTAATCATGATTAGTTTATTACACTCTGCAGAGGTTTGCACACTTTTCCCCACAAGACTCGATCGCCTCCGTTGGTTTTCTCGCACTACTGGTGTTTGAGAAACGGATGACCGAGACACAGTCTTTCAGAAGTGCTAGCACCTTACGATGGATAGACCGGTACACCTACTTTCCCCTACATCTACTAGTCTACCCTGTAGGAGTTCGCACGACTTAGTCAACTATGCCAGAGCCCATAATGGCTTGTGGCTGCACACGTAAGTATTTAGCATGAAAGATCTTATGATCCCTTTGAGCCTGGGTGGCGGTCCAAAATAAAACAGGCAAGTCCTGATAGACATCAGGTGCCTCAATCCACCCAGATGTGTGTTTAAGTTGCCACCTTAGATAAACCATTAAAATTATCAATCTCACATCTGTCATGGATATCATGTTGGGGAACGTAGTAATTTCAAAAATTTCCTACACACACGCAAGATCATGGTGATGCATAGCAACGAGGGGGAGAGTCTGATCTACGTACCCTTGTAGATCGCAACGGAAGCGTTAACACAACGTAGAGGAAGTAGTCGTACGTCTTCTTCCTGATCCGACCGATCCAAGCACCGTTACTCCGGCACCTCCGAGTTCTTAGCACACGTACAGCTCGATGACGATCCCCGGGCTCCGATCCAGCAAAGCTTCGGGGAGAAGTTCCGTCAGCACGACGGCGTGGTGACGATCTTGATGTTCTACCAACGCAGGGCTTCGCCTAAGCACTACAATGATATGATCGAGGTGGAATATGGTGACAAGGGGCACCGCACACGGCTAAGGAACGATCTCAATGATCAACTTGTGTGTCATGGGGTGCCCCCTGCCTCCGTATATAAAGGAGCAAGGGGAGAGGGAGGCCGGCCTAGGAGGAGGCGCGCCAAGGGGAGTCCTACTCCCACCGGGAGTAGGACTCCCTCCTTCCTTGTTGGAGTAGGAGAAGGGGAAAGAGGGGAAGAGGAATAAGGAAAAGGGGGCTGCGCCCCTTGTCCAATTCGGACCAGAGGGGGGGGGGGGGGGGGCGCAGGCCTCCTTCCTTTTGGCCTCTCTCCTCTATTCCCGTATGGCCCAATAAGGCCCATATACTCTCCGGCGAATTCCCGTAACTCTCCGGTACTCCGAAAAATACCCGAATCACTCGGAACCTTTCCGAAGTCTGAATATAGTCGTACAATATATCGATCTTTACGTCTCGACCATTTCGAGACTCCTCGTCATGTCCCCGATCTCATCCGGGACTCCGAACTCCTTCGGTACATCAAAACTCATAAACTCATAATATAACTGTCATCGAAACCTTAAGCGTGCGGACCCTACGGTTCGAGAACAATGTAGACATGACCGAGACACGTCTCCGGTCAATAACAAATAGTGGGACCTGGATGCCCATATTGGCTCCTACATATTCTACGAAGATCTTTATCGGTCAGACCGCATAACAACATACGTTGTTCCCTTTGTCATCGGTATGTTACTTGCCCGAGATTCGATCGTCGGTATCCAATACCTAGTTCAATCTCGTTACTGGCAAGTCTCTTTACTCGTTCTGTAATACATCATCCCGCAACTAACTCATTAGTTGCAATGCTTGCAAGGCTTATGTGATGTGCATTACCGAGAGGGCCCAGAGATACCTCTCCGACAATCGGAGTGACAAATCCTAATCTTGAAATACGCCAACCCAACATCTACCTTTGGAGACACCTGTAATGCTCCTTTATAATCACCCAGTTACGTTGTGATGTTTGGTAGCACCCAAAGTGTTCCTCCGGCAAACGGGAGTTGCATAATCTCATAGTCATAGGAACATGTATAAGTCATGAAGAAAGCAATAGCAACATACTAAACGATCGGGTGCTAAGCTAATGGAATGGGTCATGTCAATCAGATCATTCTACTAATGATGTGACCTCGTTAATCAAATAACAACACTTTGTTCATGGTTAGGAAACATAACCATCTTTGATTAACGAGCTAGTCAAGTAGAGGCATACTAGTGACACTAAGTTTGTCTATGTATTCACACATGTATTATGTTTCCGGTTAATACAATTCTAGCATGAATAATAAACATTTATCATGATATAAGGAAATAAATAATAACTTTATTATTGCCTCTAGGGCATATTTCCTTCAGTCTCCCACTTGCACTAGAGTCAATAATCTAGTTCACATCGTCATGTGATTTAACAGCAATAGTTCACATCACCATGTGACCAACACCCAAAGGGTTTACTGGATTTAGCAATCTAGTTCACATCGCTATGTGATTAACCCCCAAAGAGTACTAAGGTGTGATCATGTTTTGCTTGTGAGAGAATCTTAGTCAACGGGTCTGCCACATTCAGATCCGCATGTATTTTGCAAATTTCTATGTCAATAATGCTCTGCATGGAGCTACTCTAGCTAATTGCTCCCACTTTCAATATGTATCTAGACCGAGACTTAGAGTCATCTAGATTAGTGTCAAAACTTGCATCGGCGTAACCCTTTACGACGAACCTTTTGTCACATTCATAATCGAGAAACATATCCTTGTTTCACTAAGGATAATTCTGACCGCTGTCCAGTGATCTACTCGTAGATCACTATTGTACTCCCTTGCCAAATCAGTGCATGGTATACAATAGATCTGGTGCATAGCATGGCATACTTTATAGAACCTATGACTGAGGCATAGGGAATGACTTTCATTCTCTTTCTATCTTCTGCCGTGGTTGGGCTTTGAGTCTTACTCAACTTCACACCTTGTACCACAGGTAAGAAACTCTTTCTTTGACTGTTCCATTTTGAACTATTTCAAAATCTTGTCAAGGTATGTATTTATTGAAAAACTTATCAAGCGTCTTGATCTATCTCTATAGATCTTGATGCTCAATATGTAAGCAGCTTCACCGAAGTCTTTCTTTGAAAAATTCCTTTCAAACACTCCTTTGTGCTTTATAGAATAATTCTACATTATTCCGATCAACAATATGTCATTCACATATACTTATCAGAAATGATGTAGTGCTCCCACTCACTTTCTTGTAAATACAGGCTTCACCGCAAGTCTGTATAAAACTATATGCTTTGATCAACTTATCAAAGCGTGTATTCCAACTCCGAGATGCTTGCACCAGTCCATAGATGAATCGCTGGAGCTTGCATATTTTGTTAGCACCTTTAGGATTGACAAAACCTACTGGTTGCATCATATACAACTCTTCTTTAAGAAATCCATTAAGGAATGTAGTTTTTGTTTATCCATTTGCCAGATTTCATAAAATGCGGCAATTGCTAACATGATTTGGACAGACTTAAGCATAGATACGAGTGAGAAACTCTCATCGTAGTCAACACTTTGAACTTGTTGAAAACCTTTTGCGACAATTTTAGCTTTGTAGATAGTAACACTACTATCAACGTCCGTCTTCCTCTTGAAGATCCATTTATTTTCTATGGCTTGCCGATCATCGGGCAAGTCAACCAAAGTCCATACTTTGTTCTCATATATGAATCCCTTCTCAGATTTCATGGCTTCTAGCCACTTTGCGGAATCTGGGCTCACCATCGCTTCTTCATAGTTCGTAGGTTCATCATGATCTAGTAGCATGACTTCCAGAACTGGATTACCGTACCACTCTGGTGCGGATCTCACTCTGGTTGATCTACGAGGTTCAGTAGTATCTTGTCCTGAAGTTTCATGATCATCATCATTAGCTTCCTCACTAATTGGTATAGGTGTCGCAGAAACAGTTTTTTGTGATGTACTATTTTCCAATAAGGGAGCAGGTACAGTTACCTCGTCAAGTTCTACTTTCCTCCCACTCACTTCTTTCGAGAGAAACTCCTTCTCTAGAAAGGATCCATTATAAGCAACGAATGTCTTGCCTTAGGATCTGTGATAGAAGGTGTACCCAACAGTCTCCTTTTGGGTATCCTATGAAGACATATTTCTCCGATTTGGTTTTGAGCTTATCAGGATGAAACTTTTTCACATAAGCATCACAACCCCAAACTTTAAGAAATGACAACTTTGGTTTCTTGCTAAACCATAGTTCGGATTGTGTCGTCTCAACGGACTTAGATGGTGCCCCTTTTTAACATGAATGCAACTGTCTCTAATGCATAACCCCAAAACGATAGTGGTATATCGGTAAGAGACATCATAGACCGCACCATATCTAATAAAGTACGGTTATGACGTTCGGACACACCATTACATTGTGGTGTTCCAGGTGGCGTGAGTAGTGAAACTATTTCACATTGTTTTTAACTGAAGACCCAACTCGTAACTCAAATACTCTTCTCTATGATCAGATCGTAGAAACTTTATTTTCTTGTTACGATGATTTTTCACTTCACTCTGAAATTCTTTGAACTTTTCAAATGTTTCAGACTTATGTTTCATCAAGTAGATATACTCATATCTGCTCAAATCATCTGTGAAGATCAGAAAATAATGATACCTGTCGTGAGCCTCAATATTTATCGGACCACATACATCAGTATGTATGATTTCCAACAAATATGTTGCTCGCTCCATTGTTCCAAAGAACGGAGTTTTAGTCATCTTGCCCATGAGGCATGGTTCGCAAGCATCAACTGATTCATAATCAAGTGATTCCAAAAGCCCATCAGTATGGAGTTTCTTCATGCGCTTTACACCAATATGACCTAAACTGCAGTGCCACAAATAAGTTGCACTATCTTTATTAACTTTGCATCTTTTGGTTTCAATATTATGATTATGTGTATCACTACGATCGAGATCCAACGAACTATTTTCATTGGGTGTGTAACCCTATAAGGTTTTATTCATGTAAACAGAACAACAATTTATTCTCTTACTTAAATGAATAACCGTATTACAATAAACATGATCAAATCATATTCATGCTCAACGCAAACACCAAATAACACTTATTTAGCTTCAACACTAATCCCGAAATTATAGGGAGTGTGCGATGATGATCATATCAATCTTGGAACCACTTCCAACACACATCGTCACTTCACCCTTAACTGGTCTCTGTTTATTCTGCAACTCCCGTTTCGAGTTACTAATCTTAGCAACTGAACTAGTATCAAATACTGAGGGGTTGCTATAAGCACTAGTAAAGTACACATCAATAACATGTATATCAAATATACTTATGTTCACTTTGCCATCCTTCTTATCTGCCAATCACTTGGGGTAGTTCCGCTTCCAGTGACCAGTCCCTTTGCAGTAGAAGCACTTAGTCTCAGGCATAGGATCAGACTTGGGTTTCTTCACTTGAGCAGCAACTTGCTTGCCGTTCTTCTTGAAGTTCCCCTTCTTCCCTTTGCCCTTTTCTTGAAACTAGTGGTCTTGTCAACCATCAACACTTGATGTCTTTCTTGATTTCTATCTTCATCGATTTCATCATCATGAAGAGCTCGGGAGTTGTTTCCGTTATCCCTTGCATATTATAGTTCATCACGAAGTTCTACTAACTTGGTGATGGTGACTAGAGAATTCTGTCAATCACTATTTTATCTGGAAGATTAACTCCCACTTGATTCAAGTGATTGTAGTACCCAGACAATCTGAGCACATGCTCACTAGTTGAGCGATTCTCCTCCATCTTTTAGCTATAGAACTTGTTGGAGATTTCATATCTCTCAACTCGGGTATTTGCTTGAAATATTAACTTCAATATCTGGAACATCTCATATGGTCCATGACGTTCAAAACGTCTTTGAAGTCCCGATTCTAAGCCGTTAAGCATGGTGCACTAAACTATCAAGTAGTCATCATATTGAGCTAGCAAACATTTCATAACGTCTGCATCTGCTCCTGCAATAGGTCTGTCACCTAGCGGTGCATCAAGGACATAATTTTTCTGTGCAGCAATGAGGATAAACCTCAGATCACGGATCCAATCCGCATCATTGCTACTAACATCTTTCAACACAATTTTCTCTAGGAAAATATCAAAATAAACACAGGGAAGCAACAACGTGAGCTATTGATCTACAACATAATTTGCAAAATACTACCAGGACTAAGTTCATGATAAATTTAAGTTCAATTTAATCATATTACTTAAGAACTCCCACTTAGATAGACATCCCTCTAATCCTCTAAGTGATCACGTGATCCAAATCAACTAAACAATGTCCGATCATCACGTGAGATGGAGTAGTTTCATTGGTGAACATCACTATGTTGATCATATCTACTATATGATTCACGCTCGACCTTTCGGTCTCCGTGTTCCGAGGCCATATCTGTATATGCTTGGCTCGTCAAGTATAACCTGAGTATTCCGCGTGTGCAACTGTTTTGCACCCGTTGTATTTGAACGTAGAGCCTATCACACCCGATCATCACGTGGTGTCTCAGCACGAAGAACTTTCGCAACGGTGCATACTTAGGGAGAACACTTCTTGATAATTAGTGAGAGATCATCTTAAAATGCTACCGTCAAACTAAGCAAAATAAGATGTATAAAAGATAAACATCATATGCAATCAAAACATGTGACATGATATGGCCATCATCATCTTGCTTCTTTGATCTCCATCTCCAAAGTACTGTCATGATCTATATCGTCACCGGCATGACACCATGATCTCCATCATCTTGATCTATATCAATATGTCGTCACGTGGTCGTCTCGCCAACACTTGCTCTTGCAACTATTGCTATCGCATAGCGATAAAGTAAAGCAATTATTGGGCGCTTGCATCTTATGCAATAGACAGACAACCATAAGGCTTTTGCCAGTTGCCAATAACCTCAACAAAACATGATCATCTTATACAACAACTTATAACTCATCACGTTTTGACCATATCACATCACAACATGCCCTGCAAAAACAAGTTAGACGTCCTCTACTTTGTTGTTGCAAATTTTACATGGCTGCTACGGGCTTAAGCAAGAACCAATCTCACCTACGCATCAAAACCACAACGATAGTTTGTCAAATAGACTCCGTTTTAACCTTCGCAAGGACCGGGCGTAGCCACACTTGGTTCAACTAAAGTTGGAGAAACAGTCACCCGCAAGCCACCTTTGTGCAAAGCACGTCGGGAGAACCGGTCTCGCGTAAGCGTATGCGTAATGTCGGTCCGGGCCGCTTCATCCAACAATACCGCCGAACCAAAGTATGACATGCTGGTAGGCAGTATGACTTGTATCGCCCACAACTCACTTGTGTTCTACTCGTGCAAATAACATCAAACCATAAAACCTAGGCTCGGATGCCACTATTGGGGAACGTAGTAATTTCAAAAATTTCCTACACACACGCAAGATCATGGTGATGCATAGCAACGAGGAGGAGAGTCTGATCTACGTACCCTTGTAGATCGCAACGGAAGTGTTAACACAACGTAGAGGAAGTAGTCGTACGTCTTCTTCCTGATCCGACCGATCCAAGCACCGTTACTCCGGCACCTCCGAGTTCTTAGCACACGTACAGCTCGATGACGATCCCCGGGCTCCGATCCAGCAAAGCTTCGGGGAGGAGTTCCGTCAGCACGACGGCGTGGTGACGATCTTGATGTTCTACCGACGCAGGGCTTCGCCTAAGCACTACAACGACATGATCGAGGTGGAATATGGTGGCAGGGGGCACCGCACACGGCTAAGGAACAATCTCAATGATCAACTTGTGTGTCATGGGGTGCCCCCTGCCTCCGTATATAAAGGAGCAAGGGGGAGGGGTCGGCCGGCCTAGGAGGAGGCGCGCCAAGGGGAGTCCTACTCCCACCGGGAGTAGGACTCCCTCCTTCCTTGTTGGAGTAGGCGAAGGGGAAAGAGGGGGAGAGGAATAAGGAAAAGGGGGCTGCGCCCCTTGTCCAATTCGGACCAGAGGGGGGCGCAGGCCTCCTTCCTTTTGGCCTCTCTCCTCTATTCCCGTATGGCCCAATAAGGCTCATATACTCCCCGGCGAATTCCCGTAACTCTCCGGTACTTCGAAAAATACCCGAATCACTCGGAACCTTTCCGAAGTCTGAATATAGTCGTCCAATATATCGATATTTACGCCTCGACCATTTCGAGACTCCTTGTCATGTCCCCGATCTCATCCGGGACTCCGAACTCCTTCGGTACATCAAAACTCATAAACTCATAATATAACTGTCATCGAAACCTTAAGCGTGCGGACCCTACGGTTCGAGAACAATGTAGACATGACCGAGACACGTCTCCGGTCAATATCCAATAGTGGGACCTGGATGCCCATATTGGCTCCTACATATTCTACGAAGATCTTTATCGGTCAGACCGCATAACAACATACGTTGTTCCCTTTGTCATCAGTATGTTACTTGCCCGAGATTCGATCGTCCGTATCCAATACCTAGTTCAATCTCGTTACTGGCAAGTCTCTTTACTCGTTATGTAATACATCATCCCGCAACTAACTCATTAGTTGAAATGCTTGCAAGGCTTATGTGATGTGCATTACCGAGAGGGCCCAGAGATACCTCTCCGACAATCGGAGTGACAAATCCTAATCTTGAAATACGCCAACCCAACATCTACCTTTGGAGACACCTGTAATGCTCCTTTATAATCACCCAGTTACGTTGTGATGTTTGGTAGCACCCAAAGTGTTCCTCCGGCAAACGGGAGTTGCATAATCTCATAGTCATAGGAACATGTATAAGTCATGAAGAAAGCAATAGCAACATACTAAACGATCGGGTGCTAAGCTAATGGAATGGGTCATGTCAATCAGATCATTCTACTAATGATGTGACCTCGTTAATCAAATAACAACACTTTGTTCATGGTTAGGAAACATAACCATCTTTGATTAACGAGCTAGTCAAGTAGAGGCATACTAGTGACACTAAGTTTGTCTATGTATTCACACATGTATTATGTTTCCGGTTAATACAATTCTAGCATGAATAATAAACATTTATCATGATATAAGGAAATAAATAATAACTTTATTATTGCCTCTAGGGCATATTTCCTTCATATCACTCACCCAATCCACGTCTACTATCATAGCATGGCATAATAAGGAAACGTAGAAGTAACTCCCAAAGATTCCATAATAAACAGGTAATAGGTACTACCTCATCTACTTCCCATCCCACAATTTAATTAGATCCTAATCATGCAATGTGTGAGGATGGATCTAATGCAATAAAACTGGGTTGTAGAAAAGGTATGATCAAAGTGTTACTTGCCTTGCTGATGATCCGCGAGTCCTAGAGATTCGAAGTAACAGGCGGCGCAATCCGGGTAATCTATCGCAGACAAACAACAAGCGTACAATAAGTACTCATCTAATGCACAGGTAAAACTCGAACAAGAGATCGAACCAGAAAGTTCAACTTAAGAACTCTGGTTGCAAAGAAAGAAAGAACCGAACAAAGAAACCGAAATCAAACGGCGGAAGAAAACAACTCGGTTCTAGTAAGTTGAAACTAGGTCAAATTTTACCATAGCAAAACTTAGTTAAAGTTGATTAGTCGGAACAGCGGTTTCGAAACGAAACTCCAGGCGTTTGAATCACCTGATTCCGATAAACGAGCGAGAAGATAAACTAGAACGAAGATCGGATCTGAGATCGCGATCGCGGAATAAATCCGACGAGAAGAAAAAGAATAACGGTTAAACGAACGGACGTTCATTAACCTAGAAGAATCTGGTGATCATGTTCGTTAGGACGAACGGTCCGGCGAACGATCTCGGGCAACTAAATCGGAAAAGAAGACGGATCCGATCTAGGGTTTCGAGAAAAGAAAACCGAACGAAAAACCGATCTAGAAAACCGGAACGGTTTAGAGACGAAAAGAAGCGGAACGATTAGAAGAAAACGATCCGATGAAAAGAAGAGATGTGGCGCGGGGCTACCTCCGGTGAGGTCTCCGGCGAGGGGCTCCGGCGGCATGGGCGTAGGGCGGCGGCGGCGAGGTGCGACGGCGGCGGTGGTGATGATGGGCGGCGGCGGCGCTAGGGCACAAGGGCGGCGGCGCGGCGCGGGGTGTGGGGCGCGGTGGTGCTTGGGGCTTTGGGGTTTGATGATTTAGAGGGGGGGTGCTTGGGTATTTATATTGGGGAGGGGGGATTTACTTGGGGTAGGGGACAAGGAATAAGAATAGGAGTAGGAAAGAAAAGAGGGAAGGAAAGATCTAGAAACAAAAAACGGAATAAACGGAAGTAGGACAAAAGTCCTACTAGGACTTCCAAAAGAGGCAACGGCGGCGGCGGCCTCTGGCGCCTGGCGCCTGGCGCGGCCCGCGGCGGTGGCCTTGGCCTCCTGGCCGGCCGGCGGCTTGGCCCAAGTCGCGCGAAACATTTTTTTTTAAACGGTTCCGCGCTCAGAAAACACAGAAAAACAAATCTACCGGACTCCAAAACTAATAAAGTAAATTTTCCCCGACTCCTAAAAATGAGTCGAACAAAATGAACTTTTCTCCGGGCCTGAAATGCAAATTTTGAAAACGCGCATTTTTACCTATCCAAATAGAAAGGCAAATGAAACTCCAACAAATCCAATGATCCTCTTTTCGAAATTTGAGAAAGCTCAAATATGAAAATGACGAAATCTCCAACTCTCTTCGAGGGTCCTTGAGTTGCGTGAAATTTCTAGGATCGACAAAATGCAAGAAAATATGATATGCATGATGATCTAGTTTATAACATTCCAAATTGAAAATTTGGGATGTTACAAACCTACCCCCCTTAAGATGAATCTCGCCCTCGAGATTCGGGTTGGCTAGAAAATAGGTGAGGGTGGTCCTTGAGCAAATGTTCTTCTCTCTCCCAGGTGGCTTCATCCTCTGAGTGGTGGTTCCACTGAACTTTGCAAAACTTGATAACCTTGCTGCGGGTAACTCTGCTGGCATAAACGAGAATTTTGACTGGTTTCTCTTCATACGTTAAGTCGTCCTGCAACTGAATTGCTTCAAGCGGCACTATATCTCTTAACGGTACCTCCGCCATCTCGGCGTGACATTTCTTCAGCTAAGAAACATGGAATACATCATGAACTCCTGACAGTCCCTCTGGTAATTCCAACTTATAAGCGACTTCTCCCATACGTTGCAAGATCTTATATGGTCCAACGAAATGCGGTGCCAACTTTTCCTTAACTCCAAAGCGCTTAACTCCTCGAAGTGGGGATACTCGGAGATAAACTCTGTCTCCGGTTTTGTAAACTGTCTCCTTGCGTTTAGAATCTGCGTAGCTCTTCTGCCTGGACTGGGCTACCTTGAGCCTATCGCGAATCAACTTAACTTTCCGTTCAGACTCCTTAATCAAATCTGGTCCAAAGAACTGACGGTCTCCAACTTCGTCCCATGACAACGGTGTCCTGCACCTCCTTCTGTATAAAGCTTCAAAAGGTGCCATCTTCAAACTGGTTTGGTAGCTGTTGTTGTACGAAAACTCCGCATACGGCAAGTTATCGTCCCAACTAGATCCATAATCTAGTGCGCAAGCTCTCAACATATCTTCCAAAATCTGATTGACTCTCTCGGTCTGTCCATCTGTCTGCGGATGAAAAGCGGTGCTGAACTCTAGCCTGGTTCCCAAAGTTTCATGCAACTGATTCCAAAACTTTGAGGTAAATTGGGTTCCTCTGTCTGATACAATACTCCTTGGAACTCCATGCAAACAAATGATCCTAGTCATGTATATCTTTGCCAACTTAGCACTGGTGTAAGTGGTCTTAACTGGAATGAAATGTGCTACCTTTGTCAAACGATCAACTACTACCCATATCGAGTCATATCCTGCTTTCGTCCTGGGTAGTCCTGTGATAAAATCCATGCCTATCTTATCCCACTTCCATTCGGGTATCGGCAATGGTTGTAACAATCCTGCTGGCTTCTGATGTTCTGCCTTCACTCTATGACATACATCACAAACTGCTACATATGCTGCAATATCCTTCTTCATTCCGGTCCACTAGAATGTTTCCTTTAAATCCAAATACATCTTGGTATTTCCTGGGTGAATCGAATATGGTGAATCATGTGCCTCTTGTAGAATCAATTTCCTGATCTCTGGGTCATTTGGCACATAAACACGGTCCTCAAACCATAGGGTATCGTGCTCATCCTCACGAAATCCCTTTGCTTTTCCTTTGCTTAGTTTCTCCTTTATAGCAGCAATCTCCTTGTCAGATTTCTGAGCTTCTCTGATTCTATCCATCAATGTTGACTGAATCTCCAATGCTGCTACATAGCCTTTCGGAACTATCTCCAAACATAGCTCACGAAGGTTTTCTGCTAACTCCTTGGGTATTTCTCCCGTCATCAACGTATTTACATGGCTCTTACGGCTCAATGCGTCTGCTACTACATTAGCTTTACCGGGATGGTAATGCAATCTCATATCATAATCCTTGATGAGCTCCAACCATCTCCTTTGTCTAAGATTCAACTCCTTCTGCGTGAAAATGTACTTCAAACTCTTGTGATCCGTGTACACCTCACAATGATTTCCAATGAGGAAATGTCTCCACGTCTTCAATGCATGCACTACGGCTGCTAACTCCAAATCATGCGTAGCATAATTCAACTCATGAGGCTTCAGTTGTCGTGAAGCATACGAAACAACTCTTCCTTCCTGCATAAGCACTGCTCCTAGTCCTCGACGTGAAGCGTCGCAATACACCTCATAATCCTTGGTCTGATCTAGCAAAATCAACACTGGTGAGGTAACCAATCGTTTCTTCAACTCCTGGAAACTAGCCTCACACTCCTCAGTCCAATTGAACTTGGTATCCTTCTTCAACAACTCCGTCATAGGCTTTGCAATCTTTGAAAAGTTCTCAATGAATCTCCGGTAGTATCCTGCGAGTCCAAGAAAACTCCGGATCTCTCCAACTGTCGTTGGTGCTTCCCATTCGGCTACGGTCTCAACCTTTGCGGGGTCAACTGTTATCCCCTCTCCGGATATAACGTGTCCAAGGAATCCTACTTCCTTCAACCAAAACTCACATTTGCTAAATTTGGCATATAACTGATGTTCCCTTAGTTTCTCCAAAACCAAACGCAAATGTTCCTTATGCTCTTCTTCATTCTTTGAATAAACCAGGATATCATCAATGAACACTACGACGAACTTATCCAAAAACTCCATAAACACTTTGTTCATCAGGTTCAGGAAATAGGCAGGCGTGTTAGTCAATCCAAATGACATAACGGTATACTCATACAGTCCATATCTTGTGGTGAATGCTGTCTTAGGAATATCCTGTTCTCGAATCTTCAACTGATGGTACCCTGATCGCAAATCGATCTTGGAAAACACTTTAGCTCCTTGCAAACGATCAAACAGATCATTAATCATTGGCAGTGGGTACTTGTTCTTGGTGGTTACTTCATTCAATCCACGATAATCAACAACCATCCTTAATGATCCATCCTTCTTCTCCACTAGAAGTACGGGTGATCCCCAAGGCGAAGAACTTGGGCGTATGTAACCTTTCTCCAATAACTCCTTAATCCGATTCTTAATTTCTACCAAATCCTTTGCTGGCATCCGGTATGGTCTCTTTGATATTGGTCCAGTCCCTGGCAATAACTCAATCAAAAACTCAATGTCCCTATCCGGTGGCATGCCTGGCAACTCTTCCGGAAATACATCAGGAAAATCCTTTACCACTGGTACTTCCTCCTGCACGACTCCTGTCAGGCAATTTACTTGTGTCCAATTTGGCACATGCCGGGATACATACTTGATCCTTCTTCCTTCTGGCGTTGTAAGCAAAATTGACTTACTAGCACACTCAATATTCCCTTCATACTTTGATAACCAATCCATGCCTAATATCCAATCCTTGAGAGTCCAATACTATTAGGTCTGAGGGAAAAACATAGTTACCAATCCTTAATGGTAAATCTGGGGTCACGTCTCGGAGGCATTTGAGGGTTTAGAAAAGAAGAGATATAAGAATAGAATGAGGTCTAAAGAGAAAACACTACCCCAATGCACATGAGCAAATTCACACAAAATCACTTCATTCAATCAAATAGGGGCTTACAATCGATCTAACTATCGCAAAAGTGCTCGAACTATAGTGTTTACATGGGGTAAATACTACTAATATTTGGTGGTCATCTAGAAATTTGAACCGACAGAAGACTCCATGATGTCCGCTCCAGCTTCGTCGTCAAAGTCGGGTTCACTTGGATCCGAATCGGTGTCGTCGATGATGATGTAGTTATCCGGGCATGCGACGTACTCGTCTTCCTCCTTGGATGCTAACTTCCTCTTGAGTTCTTCAATCTCTTGCTTAAGATCGCAGTTGTGCCTTGCTAGAGCTACGATCTCGTCCATGTAGTCCTTGCGTGTAGCCTTCAGTTCTCCTTCTAGCTCGATGATCCTTGTCTTCGCATTCTTCAACTCCATCATATCGTTGCACATCTGGTTCTCGTGGCGTCGAATGTGCTGGTTTAACTCCTGGATGAATGCTTCAATGGATCTATCCTTCTTGGTGGTGACCAACTCCCATTGTTCATCTCGGCGTCCGCAAATCTGGTAGATAGTGTCCTTGAGGTCTTCTTGATAAACTTCTCCAATGCGTCCTATGGTGATATGGGCTGCCATGCTCTTTCCTAGACTCCAAGTTGGTGCATTGAAAACACTATCTATGGGCTTTGTGATTGGCGTGAATGTCCTCCCCAGAACGTGATCTTGAATCTTCCAGCGCTCCTCTTCAGGTAGAGTGGCGTTGAAGGTTCCCGTGAAACTTGGTAATCCAATGTTTAGGTACTTGGTGACTTCCTTCAAGTGAAATCCAAAAGGTGTGCCTTCATCAGATTGAGCGTACTTGATCTTCGCGTCCTTCATCCTAAAGAGTAGAAAAGATGAGGATTTAGAAAATGAGGAGAGAATAGTGATCTATGGCTTTAACTTAGTGGTCGTGTCCTACAGTCAGCGTGTGCTCTGATACCATCTCTGTAGCGACCCGACCCGAATGGATCAAGTCTACTGTGCTCCGGTGTCATCCCTGGATCAGTAATGCTGACACCACACAGTACTTCGAAGGATTTATAGCAGAGTGGCAATCACACACTTATTACATCGATGTCTCAAAAGAGAACTTATTACAATAAATATGCTTAAGTCCATCTAATAACGATAACAGTGGAAGACTTAGAAGATAAATGGGTCCATCAACTCCAACGGCATCACTGAGTATAGAACCATGACCTAAAAGCACCTTAATCATCGTCTGAAAAGTCTGCAACCTTTAAAGTTGCAGCCCAAAAACGGGCCAGCACATGGAATATGCTGGCAAAGTAACACATAGAGAGTAATAGAATGAAACAACTATACTATATGCATATTTGGCTGGTGGAAAGCTCTATGGTTACTGTTTTGCGTAAAGCCAGTTTTTCCCTACTGCAAAGGAATAAATTTATTTAACTAACATGGTGGTTGTTAAACATTGAGAATGGTTGACAGCATTCTCAATCCCAATTAAAAGTAGTCAATTAAAACCCAACAATATTAATTAGAAGTAACATGATGAGATTCACATGATATTCAAGTACTAGATACTCAAGATTGTCCATAACCAAGGACACGGCTAATCATGATTAGTTTATTACACTCTGCAGAGGTTTGCACACTTTTCCCCACAAGACTCGATCGCCTCCGTTGGTTTTCTCGCACTACTGGTGTTTGAGAAACGGATGACCGAGACACAGTCTTTCAGAAGCGCTAGCACCTTACGATGGATAGACCGGTACACCTACTTTCCCCTACATCTGCTAGTCTACCCTGTAAGAGTTCGCACGACTTAGTCAACTATGCCAGAGCCCATAATGGCTTGTGGCTGCACACGTAAGTATTTAGCATGAAAGATCTTATGATCCCTTTGAGCCTGGGTGGCGGTCCAAAATAAAACAGGCAAGTCCTGATAGACATCAGGTGCCTCAATCCACCCAGATGTGTGTTTAAGTTGCCACCTTAGATAAACCATTAAAATTATCAATCTCACATCTGTCATGGATATCACTCACCCAATCCACGTCTACTAGCATAGCATGGCATAATAAGCAAACGTAGAAGTAACTCCCAAAGGTTTCATAATAAACATGTAATAGGTACTACCTCATCTACTTCACATCCCACAATTTAATTAGATCCTAATCATGCAATGTGTGAGGATGGATCTAATGCAATAAAACTGGGTTGTAGAAAAGGTATGATCAAAGTGTTACTTGCCTTGCTGATGATCCGCGGGTCCTAGAGATTCGAAGTAACAGGCGGCGCAATCCGGGTAATCTATCGCAGACAAACAACAAGCATACAATAAGTACTCATCTAATGCACAGGTAAAACTCGAACAAGAGATCGAACCAGAAAGTTCAACTTAAGAATTCCGGTTGCAAAGAAAGAAAGAACCGAACAAAGAAACCGAAATCAAACGGCGGAAGAAAACAACTCGGTTCTAGCAAGTTGAAACTAGGTCAAATTTACCATAGCAAAACTTAGTTAAAGTTGATTAGTTGGAACGGCGGTTTCGAAACGAAACTCCGGGCATTTGAATCACCTGATTCCGATAAACGAGTGAGAAGATAAACTAGAACGAAGATCGGATCTGAGATCGCGATCGCGGAATAAATCCGATGAAAAGAAAAAGAATAACGGTTAAACAAACGGATGTTCGTTAACCTAGAGGAATCCGGTGATCACGTTCGTTAGGACGAACGATCCGGCGAACGATCTTGGGCAACTAAATCGGAAAAGAAGACGGATCCGATCTAGGGTTTCGAGAAAAGAAAACCGAACGAAAAACCGATCTAGCAAACCGGAATGGTTTAGAGACGAAAAGAAGCGGAACGATTAGAAGAAAACGATCCGATGAAAAGAAGAGATGCGGCGCGGGGCTACCTCCGGTGAGGTCTCCGGCGAGGGGCTCCGGCGGCATGGGCGTAGGGCGGCGGCGGCGAGGTGCGGCGGCGGTGGTGATGATGGGCGGCGGCGGTGCTAGGGCACAAGGGCGGCGGCGCGGTGTGGGGCGCGGTGGTGCTTGGGGCTTTGGGGTTTGATGATTTAGAGGGGGGGTGCTTGGGTATTTATATTGGGGAGGGGGGATTTACTTGGGGTAGGGGACAAGGAATAAGAATAGGAGTAGGAAAGAAAAGAGGGAAGGAAAGATCTAGAAACAAAAAACGGAATAAATGGAAGTAGGACAAAAGTCCTACTAGGACTTCCAAAAGAGGCAACGGCGGCGGCGGCCTCTGGCGCCTGGCGCCTGGAGTGGCTCGCGGCGATGGCCTTGGCCTCCTGGTCGGCCAGCGGCTTGGCCCAAGTCGCGCGAAACATTTTTTTAAACGGTTCCGCGCTCGGAAAACACAGAAAAACAAATCTACCGGACTCCAAAACTAATAAAGTAAATTTTCCCCGACTCCTAAAAATGAGTCGAACAAAATGAACTTTTCTCCGGGCCTGAAATGCAAATTTTGAAAACGCGCATTTTTACCTATCCAAATAGAAAGGCAAATGAAACTCCGACAAATCCAATGATCCTCTTTTTGAAATTTGAGAAAGCTCAAATATGAAAATGACGAAATCTCCAACTCTCTTCGAGGGTCCTTGAGTTGCGTGAAATTTCTAGGATCGACAAAATGCAAGAAAATATGATATGCATGATGATCTAGTGTATAACATTCCAAATTGAAAATTTGGGATGTTACAGCCCCCTGGAGACCTTTCGACGCCAACTCCAACTCTATATATTTGCTTTCGGGGAGAAAAAAATAGAGGAGAAGAAATCATCGCGCTTTATGATATAGAGCCACCGCCAAGCCCTAAAACCTCTCGGGAGGGCTGATCTGGAGTCCGTTCGGGGCTCCGGAGAGGGGGATTCGTCGCCGTCGTCATCATCAACCATCCTCCATCACCAATTTCATGATGCTCACCGCCGTGCGTGAGTAATTCCATCGTAGGCTTGCTGGACGGTGATGGGTTGGATGAGATCTATCATGTAATCGAGTTAGTTTTGTTAGGGTTTGATCCCTAGTATCCATTATGTTCTGAGATTGATGTTGCTATGACTTTGCTATGCTTAATGCTTGTCACTAGGGCCCGAGTGCCATGATTTCAGATCTGAACCTATTATGTTTTCATGAATATATGTGAGTTCTTGATCCTATCTTGCAAGTCTATAGTCACCTACTATGTGTTATGATCCAGCAACCCCGAAGTGACAATAATCGGGACCACTCCCGGTGATGACCATAGTTTGAGGAGTTCATGTATTCACTATGTGCTAATGCTTTGTTCCGGTTCTCTATTAAAAGGAGTCCTTAATATCCCTTAGTTTCCATTAGGACCCCGCTGCCACGGGAGGGTAGGACAAAAGATGTCATGCAAGTTCTTTTCCATAAGCATGTATGACTATATTCGGAATACATGCCTACATTACATTGATGAATTGGAGCTAGTTCTGTGTCACCCTATGTTATGACTGTTACATGATGAACCGCATCCGGCATAATTATCCATCACTGATCCGATGCCTACGAGCTTTCCATATACTGGTTTACTCTTATTTTACTTTCCGTTGCTACTGTTACAATCACTACAAAATACCAAAAATATTACTTTTGCTTCCGTTACTTTTGTTACCATTACCACCACTATCATATTACTTTGCTACTAAACACTTTGCTGTAGATACTAAGTTTCCAGGTGTGGTTGAATTGACTCAACTGCTAATACTTGAAAATATTATTTGGCTCCCCTTGTGTCGAATCAATAAATTTGGGTTGAATACTCTACCCTCAAAAATTGTTGTTATCCCCTATACTTGTGGGTTATCACTTTACAACGCACAATTCCATGAATCTTAAAATAGATTAGCTTTCTTATAAAAAGTAGATTATTTTGAATGAGATGAACTATAAGAATTAAACGAACATCTACATCATGCATATATGACTCAAAGCTTACATGCTATAATGTGGCATTTATTCATAATTTGGTTGCCAAATCTCATGTGTGCAATGCACGTGTACCTTACTAGTCTAAATGGTGTTTGTGTGTGTGTTAAACACACTGTACATAGTATCATACATGGTTTAGATTCCTAACATCTAGCTAGAGCATACATGTACTATGATTTGAATTCAACATAAATGGATACATATATTTGAATTCGTATGTACATGTAGTTCGTATTTATATAGGAATTTACTACTCCTATATTCATGCCATGTGTTGTGAAGATAATGTTTAGATGGTTGTATAACTAACCCGAGTATAATCCCATTCAAACAGGGAAAATGTACTCAAATTTAGTCCATATGCTAGACAACATGAATTGTTTTTTTATGGTTGAGGGAAGTGCAAATTGATTTGGTACTGTACACGTCATGTTTGTTGTCCCGATTTTTTTTATTTTGTTGTTGTTGTATTTGAATGCATTTCTAGTAATATAGTAAAACGGGACATGGCTCTCTCTAGTGATGAGGTGTGAGTTGTGTTTTTTGTACATGTTAAGCTTGTTCTCCTGAAATTTCAAGTCACGCCTTGTATGCCAAAATTTCAAGCTAGCATCTCAGTCTATCGTGCTGCGAAACTCCCGCCTCTTCAACCTGCGCCTTGTTACCCCGAAATATTTAAGATATATCTTTGTCTTGTTGTGCTCCAAAAACTCCCTCCATATCAACTCGCACCTTGCTATCCCAAAATTACAACGCGCGCGAAAACTCCCACCTCCTGCAATATCCCGACACGCGAAATGCCCGTGATACCCCTGAACTGAAAGAGCTGCATAGCTCAAATCGGTGGGGGTATTTTCATAACTTACCCCACATTTCGGACAAGCGCGTCCCTAAGCTATGGTTCCCCCCTCCCATCCCATCCGCCCACCCATTCATACACCGATGCCGCGAAAACCTGCGAAGCCCCACACCCTCCTCTGTCCGCCACCCAGTCGGAGCCTCTTCCCCGACGAAGTCGTCCACAACAACATCTCGACGTCCCTCATCCACCGCACCGGATGAGGATCCGTCGTCGGTCTCGTCGTCCCGCCGGTTCAGCCACCCCGTCCTCCACCTCCAAGGAGCTGCCCCAACGTTCCCCTCATCTTTCACGCCACCTCCATTCCCACATCGTCGTCTTCACTTGCACCACCGGAAGAGCAGCAGCATCACCGTTTCCTTGGATGAAGTTGATGCCTAATCGGTGCCACCAAAGAGGTTATACACTAATCGCCGCATTTTCTTCTTGATTCGATCTCACGGTGCTGCCGGTGCTCGGTCTCGAGCCGACATGGCGCGGCTCCATCCCCGACGGTGTCGCCGGCCACTTCCTCCACGGCATCGCTCCCTCGGTGGCGACGTCTACATCAGTAGGACATGCTGCTGCTTTGGCTCTCGCTCGCGCTGCTGCTCTGCTCTTGCTCTCGGTCCCCTGCCTAGTCCACTCTTGCTCTTGCTCTTGCTCATGATGCTGCTCTCGCTCTTGCTCTTGCTTGTGCTGCTACTCTGATTTAGCTACACTTCAGTCAACTGAATCAACTTTTGGGTCAGTCAATTTTCAGGGGGTGGGGGGCTCGCCGGAGTTAAGGAAGAATCAGCCGCCGCAGGGAGGGGGGCTCGTCGAAGAGGTACCCCACTATCTATCTTAGGGTTCAGGGTGGGGCGGTGGTCACTGGCGGTGGTGGGGCGGTGGCTTGGGGATCACCGGAGAAAAAGCTCAGCACGGGGGGGGGGCTAGAGGGATGGCCGGGAGGCGGCGGACCGGCGGTGGGGAGTGGTTTGGGGCGGGCAGGGCAGCAAGGCGGCGCGGAAGCGTCGCCGGCCGCGGGCGGCGGGGGCCGGCGGTTTAGTCGGTGGTGGCTGGCAGCTCAGGGGGATGGAGGTTGAAGATGAACTGCATGCCCTTGATTTCGTATCCAACAGCTGGAAAATCGACTGACCAGAGATGAAAAAGTCAGTCGACTCACGTGTAGCCTCACCCTGCCTGTTGCTCTACTCTTGCGCGCCCTGCTGCTGCATGAGCAGCAGATACTACTCTCACTCGAGCCTAGGGGTGGAAACAAATCGAATGCGGATCGAATAGTGCTCTTACCACTTCCATTTTCATATTTTCAAAATGAATACAAATCCAAATACGGATGTTATTGGATACGGATGCGGCTCGGATGTTATTCGAATACGGATACGTATCAGATGTTTTGTTGATTTAGAATGGATACGAATAATATCGACATATTGCTTAAGTAAATTAGTCAATAGCTATGTCACATGAAATAATCAACTTGTGACATACAATAAGTCAATGATAAATAGGTTTATGAATAAAATATTATTGTCATGCATAATAATTTCTAAGTTTAATCATACAAAGAGTAAATTTTGACCACTTATTTGGCTTTTATGTTGGATAATTGGAATATTGGGGCTAGAATTTTGAAAATTACCTCCCATAATCTTATTCGGATACGGATATATCCACTTCCATATCCATATTTGTGTCAAAATGTCCTACCATATTTTATATTTTATTTTTTTAATAAATTTGGATACGGATAATTTCCATCTCTATTTTAGTTCGGATGCGGATGTTTCGGATACGAATAGGCATTTTCTTGGATACGAATATCAGATATTTCGGATTATCCACTGCCACTTTCCACCCCTACTCGAGCCCCTGCAGCTGCTACCCGAGATGCTGCTACACGACCAGGTGCTCCGGCTCTCGCACGCGCTGCTGCTCCGGGCGCTGCTGCTGCTACTGCTTTTTCTGCTACTAGTGCGTTCAGTTTCGACAGTAAAAATTAGTGTCGACAACAAAATTCAGTTTCGACAGTTAAGTTCAAAGATGAGCTGCTGATGTATTTTACATCTAGCACTTTGTGGTTATGTATTTTATGTCATCTATTGCAGATGCTATTAGAATTCCACTCAGGTTAACGTTGTCTCTCTTGTCCTGCTTCAGCCTCGCCGTCGTACAACTCACCGGAGCTGCTCCAATGACGAAACCCTCCATCATAGTGGAGCAGTACCCCGGGCTCCATCTCCAGACGCCTAAGATCTTCTTCCCCTCCTCCGAAAGCCAAATCAGCCGGAGCATCCTCACCGACCAACCCAATCACGCTGAGATCGACATGGCTTCGCCAAAGAGGTTGTACACTTGTTGCATCTCTTTTTTACTCTACATGTTATATATATTGTCCACTAAGCACACGTAGTAATGTGAAATACGATTAGTTTCTCCTACTATATGACAAGCAGTGAGGTACTAGGCAACTTAGATATCCGTGATGGACTCTCTTGAACGCCATCATTATTTATCTCTGTGCGTTTGAGTTGTGCATTTGTAGATGGGCCTGGGAGTTGAGCTAGTAGGGCAGTGGCCTGGGTCCAAAGTAGTAGAAGTAGCACAAAAACATTTTTTGAGTGTAGGCTTTTCCCTGCTCAAGCCTGCCTACTGGAATCACCAGTGCTTGAAAGGAAAAGTGAAGGAAAAACATAGGAATTGGAAAGTTTCCTATGGTACTACTATTCATGCATTTGGTTCAAAGGAATGGAGCAAAGGAAAACTATAGGATTTGTTCCTTTAGTGTCTCCTTGAAAGCAAAACCTTAGGAATTTTAATATCCACTTGTCCTCCTTTTCAAATTCCTATTCATGAAGCACAAGACTTTCTGTTCGAGGGCACGCAAATTGCATACCTTAGCTTTATAGAAGGAGAGAAATAAGACATACAACAACGTCTACCACTCGCTGCGAACAACGAAGGCGACCAACTCCACACCCGGTTCGTACAAGGACAACCAAACACAACAACACAGCTACGACACAAAAAGCCTACCCAACACTGAGCCCCTCACTGCGTCTCGTCCGACACTGAAGACCTCCGAAGAACAGCAACTCCAGCTTCCTTGGATTAGTCAGCGACGACCGTACATGGCGCCGGAGTAGAAAGATCCGGGCAGCGGTGAACACCGGAGGAGCACATCATGGGACCTCGAGTCTCCCAGCACAATGCTTCCAACAGAGTAACAACCTCTAAGACATTGCCATCGTGTCGATCCTACGAATCAAGGCTTTCGCCCCGGAGACAGCTGCCGATACAAGGTCGCGAGGAAGATGGCAATGCACTCAGCGAAGCCTCCAGGAAGGTGAATGAGACCCGCAAGTGCCATCAACACCGGTCCGCCAACAACCGAACATGATTTTCATCCGTAGCGCTGCACATCTCCACGTCTCCAAGATCCCGACCAGTCCCGATCAGATGCCTCGCACCGCCGTCACCACAACAACTTGCCATCAAAGCCCCCCTCACTGCCGAGGGAACATGCCTAAAGCCATCACCTTCAACATCGACTAGGAGCCGCAACAACAACCGAGCAGTGCAAAGCCAGTTCCGCCATGGTGGTCTTCACCCGCGCCAGGGGACTACCACCGGAATGGATCCGACCCGCACCTCCGACCACACTCCAGCACCCGCACCACCGAGGCATCGCCGCACGCCTCACACGGCAGCAACCGAACGCCCGCTGCCCGCAAGACCCTTCATGGTAAGGCCTCGCAGCGCCGCTGCCATGGCTACGCTCGCACCGCCGCCATCGCCAGTGCCGGTGCGCCACCTACACCCTCCATCCTGCTACGCTCCATGCAAGGATCCAGAGACAACCGCCGCACTCCCTGTTGTGAGCACCACAAGGACGCCGGTCAGCGCCGAAGACACACCAAATCAGGGCTGAGATCCCCGGATCCACGCTCCGGGCGCCGCCAGCTAGCACCACCGACCTGCCCCTAGCCATCCACCGCCGGGAGTGAGTTGTCGGGGTGCCACGAGCCACCTGCACCACCATTGTGCCTAGCGGCCATGGAGGTCTGGCGTCACCACGCCTAAAGGTAGCAGCGACCGAATCCCGACCGGCCAGATTCAGAACCGAGAGGAGCTGAATAGGACGGAGCCCAGACCCCCGGCCGCCGCTGCCACAGGCAGCACCACCGGACGGGGCCGCGCCACCACCACAGCCACCGCGCAGAGACCCCACCGGAACTTCGCTGCTCCACGCCGCCAAGCTTCATCCGATGAAGAGTGCCACTCCATGGCCAGGAGGAGGGGGCCGCACCGAGGAGAGACCCTGCCGCCACCGCCGCTGCCAGGGCTTTGCCCGGCAGCGGCCCTCGGCGGCGGCGAGGAGGAAGGAAGGGATGGGGGCGGCCTACGACGGAGTTCTAGGGTTCCCCCCGTGTCGCCTCAAGGAGGGACGCGGGGGTCGGGGATAAGCACAAGACTAAGAGATAGTAGCATAATAGCATTATAACCATACATTTTCTTGTGGTTTGACATAATCTCACCATGCTTCTTTGCATCATGTGGTCTTCCAATTCTTGTGAACCAAACACCCAGATTGGCAGAAATCCTGTGTTTTTAAATTCTTTGTTTTGCATGTGCATTCCTATCCTATTCCTGTGTATTTCCTATCCCTGCATTGTTAGAATCCTCAAATTCAAACAAGCCCTTAAAGAATTACTTCTGTTATAGATATGTGTCAAAGAATACCTTGTGTGGTTTGTCCCGCTCCTGCTACGCGGTGTTCCACCCCAACTCAGCTGCTCCAGACTGTCTTTCGTTGCCTCAGATCTTCTTCCCCGCCGCCGGCAGCCACGACAACTACATTACCATCATCAACTGAGCGGATGACCTTGAGGACTACACGGGTCCGCAAGAGAGGTCGCACACTTCCGTGTCTGCTTACGCTATGCATCGCGTAATATTACATGCTACTTTATCGTCCTGTTCACCTATTAGACTCTGAGTCAGGTCCAAACTAATGCTGAAACTTGAGTTTTTAAATGGTCGTGGGGTACATATTGGGGCAGCAATCAGTACTATCTGTCTACTATCTGGTTAATCTTGGGTGTCTACTATGAGTTTCATGTTGGGTGCAAACAAACATTAAAGTAGCCATTATCTGTATTTTTAACTAAAGCTATTATCTGCCTGCTATCATTGGTTTAGGGTCTATCCACAGTTTGCTACCATCACTCTGGATTTGTGCATGCACTCCTTACATAATCTCACTATGTTTTATTCCTATGTATGTCAGTTATTGTACACAATGGAACTGAACATGTAGAGCAAAAGAGACGAGCCTTGCATGGCAATAAAATTTCATGCAGACGTCGCTCCATGGTGGGCACAAAGGCAGCCCCCCTCCACCCATTTCAGATTGTAATCAAGAGGAAGATAATTGTTCCGAGGGGGATTCAAAAGGAGAAGACCACTCCTATTTACCCCCTGAGGTCTTCGCTCTAACTTGGCATGCTGATGTTGGTAACATCATGCACATGGTGCCTTGCATTTCTTACTTTATACATCAAATATGTCATCTGCTTAGTTTAGACATGCTTTGTGTGAATGACATCTGTTTAGTTTCTTTATCATATATGTGAATCATGCAATGCCATCTTGTTTAGCCAGGCATCATATATGTGAATTTTGCAATGCCACCCTGGTTAGCCAGTCATCTTATATGTGAATTATATCATGCCATCATTTTTTATTACATATTAAATTTGTCAACATTTTTTATACATTCAATTACTCTTCCTGTGCATCAGCCATTCGACACGATCATGGAAAAATCTGGAGTGGAAACAAGGTCTTCAGAGCCGACAATGCTATCTGACGAAGGGCATGTCTTGCTGGTTACGGATAGCTCCTTAGTGGAGGATTCAGAGACAGATGACCAGTCCTATCCCCCCCCCCCCCCCGAGGTGCATGCTCTAACTTGGCAGGGTTATGTTGCTCATATCGTGCGTATGGTGTCTTGCATTGCTATGTCATTTGCTTAGTTTAGACATGCTTTGTGTGAATGCCGCCTGTTTAGTGTGTAATTACCATATATGTGAATTATGCAATGCCATCTTGTTGCAAGACATTATATATGTGAATTATGCTATGCTATCTTGTTGCAAGGAAATATGTATGTGGATTATGCAATGCCATGTTGTTTAGCCAAGCGTCATATATGTGAATTATATCATGTCGTCCTTCTTTTGTATTTCTCATTGCATGTGTCGACAATGTTTGTATATTCAACTGCTCTTCCTGTGCATCAGCCATTTGAATTGGTGATGGAGAAATCTAGAGTGAAAACAAGGTCTTCAGAGCAGACAATGCTACCTGCCGAAGCAGATATCTTGCTGGTTACATATAGCTCCTCAGAGGAGGATTTAGAGGCAGATGACCAGTCCTATTATCCCCCTGAGGTGTATGCTCAAACTTGGCAGGGTTATATTACTCATATCATGCATATGTTGTATTGCAATGCTTAGTTTTTACATCATATACACAATATTGAATGCCATCTCCTTAGTTGACACATCATATATGCGATTGCCCTTTGCTCACTTGCTTAGTATATAAATCATATATTTGAATTATATCATGCCATGATGTTTACATAGACAACATGTATCTGAATTATGGCATGCCAACCCAATTTCTAAAGACATAATATAGTTATATCATCTCATCCTGTTTACATAGTCATCATATTTTGAATCATGTCATTCTATCCGTGAATTATATTATGCCATCATGTTTCCATCGACGACATGTTTGTGAATTATGGCATGTCAACCACTTTAATAGACACATCATATAGTTATATCATGTCATCCTGTTTACATAGTCATCATATTTTGATGTATGTCATTCTATCATGTTTAGTTAGCCGTCATACATGTGAAATTGTGTCATGCTATCCTGTTTAATTAGCCATCATATATGTGAAATTATGTCATGCGATTCTATTTGGTTAGACAACATCAATGTGAATTATTTCATGCCCTATTTTCTTCCCTCTTATCCATTGCACATGTTTATCTTAGAATGTATGTACATTCAATTACTTCTCTTGTTTATCAGCCATTTGAATTGGAGGGGGTGATGGCAGTATCTGTGGGAGTAAAAACACGGTCTTCAGAAAAGATCATGCTACCTGTCAATGCAGATAGAACCACGGTTGTACTTGCCCAAGAACCAGCCCCACCACATATAACCCAGACTCACGCAGATTGTACCCCTACCCAGTTGGACAGAGAACCAGCTACACCCCTTCTAACCCCAACCCCAGCCGATAGTAACCCAGTTCCAGTTGACACAGCAGCGTCTCCACCACAAAGCACCCAAACACGAGTAGTTAGTAAGGCAACTGCAGTGCCCAAAGCACGAGGACCACCACTCCGAACCCCAAGTCAACGCTTAAAGCAGAAGAAGAATTGTTCTCAGGTCAGGTTTCGTAGCTATGGTTCATACTACTTTGCTCTTGCATCACTGTATTTAATCATACCAACTAATTTCAAATTTGAAGGATGCAATTGGAACTCCAATGATGCAACAGGTATGTTTTAAACATGTTTCTTTAATGTGTTTGTTGTTGTAACTTGCTCTATGTTGATTTCAGTTTCAATTGAATAAACAGTTATGTTCTCATGCCATGCATATTACAAGTGTTGTTATTGCTGTGTAGTTTCCCACACTTATATTCTGTCTATGCTGCTTTATCTTAAGTAGATACGATTTGAACTGTCTCTATCTTTATTTGGCAACATAAACTAGAATGATATAGACCATACAGTGACCATACTACATAGATATATGTTTGTTTCATGTTGTTATAGATATATGTTTGTTTCATGCTGTTATCCTCTCCACCTTACTACTGAACTGGTTTACCAAAATGAGTTTCATATACAACATGGTAAACCTGTGATGTGTCTGTTTGTTTCTCTTTTAGAATGCAGATAAAATATTGGAGAAGAGTACCCCATTATACAATGGTAAAGGAAGTAATGCAGATTAGGTTCAAGATACTGAGACATCCCTGTTGGTCTCCAAGAAAGCTGATAAAAACTATATTGAAGACACTGAGACAACCCCAAATTCATGTCTTGATGTAGTGTTCGAGTTACTGGCTACTACTGCTGGCACCAACTCTTCGAACTCGCTACCTGAATCAGTTCGGCTTCTTGAGTCTCAACTTCAAGTTGAAAGACATCGATCAGATGTTCTGCGACAGGAAGACGAAGGACTGAGAAAGTCCCTACAGAATTCAGATGCATACTTTCTGGTGCAATAGCAAGCGCTGGAGGATTTAAGCGCCAAACAATAGAAAGTTAATAAGCTTGCTAAGTATCTTGCCAGCATTATGGGTACCCAGGATATCGTTTCTTGAGCTCTTCTCAAGTGGTTTCAGTTCTGGATTTGTTTTGCTGTGGTGTTTATTTGCACCGGTCGCCAACTTTGACAACCAATGTATGTGATATGCTACTTTGTTCCCTATATTTGCACTGGTGGCGAACTTTGATGCCCAGTGGATGTAATATGTGTAATAGTTGTGATAGCCTAGCGTAAGTTGCTTGCTTATTTATTTCCTTGTTGTCTTGTTTATTTGTTTGCTTGTAGTCAGTGCAGTTCTTTTTTCCGCGGTTTGCTAGTGGCCGCAATAACCTATTTTTTAAAACTAGGCCACAATAACCATGGGCTACATATTTACTGTAGTGACCCTAGGCCTCCTACGGGTCGTAGAAATAATGGGCCTTCTACGGGCCGTAGAACAATGGACCTTCTACGGACCGTAGAAACAATGGGCCTTCTATGGGCCGTAGAAATAATGGGCCTTCTACGGGTCGTATCAGCAATGGGCCTTCTACAGGTCATATGATCGATTGGCCAAACATGGGCCAATAACAGACCGTATTATGGGTCGTAAATGGGCTAGAGTTGGAATCATTCGTTCATGGGCTGACCATAACGGGCCGTCGTTAATCGGCCATATTTGATGACGCTATGAAAATGGCCCAACGAATTAACGGGCCACAAACGGGCTGACTGTAACCACAGGCTAAATTTGGCCCACAAGCAGAAAAGGACAGTAACGGGCCGTAAGTAACCGAATGTTGGAAATGAGCCCAAAAATAAATGGGCCCTGAGAAGGCTGAAAGATAACATGGGCTGGAAATGGCCCAATGGAATAACGGGTCGTTAATTGGTATAAAGTGATACAATGTTTGTTACGGGCCAGTTTCACCACGGGCCATTAATGGGCCAAGAGTTACAAAGGGCCTCATATGGGCCGAAAGACGTCATGGGCCATACATGGGCCAGAAGTTAAAACGGGCTGGAATCATATTAGACTGCTCATATGACGCAACTGGGCCTAATTCAGATAGGCTGTAATAGGCCTTGGGTTAGTGGGCTGTAAATGGGCTATATGCGAACAGGCCGTTAACAGGCTTTTCATGGGCCGGGCCGCTACCTTTTGACCAAGTCAAATGGTCCGGCCTTTTCACAGGAATGGGCCTCTGTTGGGTTGTGCCACGTGTCGACGTATCATAGGTGCCTTCAGTCCAATGAGTGGATGACATCTGTCCCAACGGTGAGCCGACACGTGTTTCCTCTAGCCAATGATGATTTTACACATGGAAAATCCCCATTGGTCCGGGCTGTTAACGGATTATCGGATCCAAACCAGACCCAATAGCTTAACGACGACCTGTTATTGTGGATTCCACATGTCGGTTACCCTTAACGAAAGCACTTCCATGACGCGCCATTTATCGTCATGGAAGTGGATAGTTCCGTGATAATAATTTTGGTATTGTCATGGAACACTTCTACGACAGCACATGTATGACTATCTTGATTCTGTCATGAAATCATCATGGATGTACATGCATGACAAAAAATGTGACCTACTGTGACAAACACGTACCATCACGGAAGTGTATTTTTTGTACTGGATAATTGATAACTCTTGGTCGTAACGTTGACAGGAAGGGTGTACCTCCCAAAATTATATTTATCTCCGATTTAAGCTTTGAGCTCTGGCAAATTGGCACCTCTGCAAATCCCTGCTTCCCTCTGCGTAGGGACTATCTATTTAATTTTTATGTTGAGTCATCACCTTCTCAAACAAGCGCTAGACCTCATAGCACTATTGCCATGCTCATGCATTGTGTTTAGTTAATGTTGGATGCATCATGACTGGATCTTTTCTACCATGAATTACAATGTTTAGTCGCTGCTTGAACTTTGGAGGTGCTCTGCATTTATGTTTTGTGGTCTCAAAAAGGGTTGCGAGATACCACTGTTGTCATATTATATCATGATTATTTTGACAAAATGTTGGCATTTGATATATCTTATTATTGCTCTCTAGTTGATTATGCCGTTGACATGAGTCAATATAATTTCTAAGAGTTATTGTTGACATGGTCAGTCATGATCTTTGCTAAAAACCTGGGTGCTACTTAAGCTTGTTTATGTAAACAAGAACAAAAGAGTTCGTAAAAGTTTTTTTTATCACTTTCAGCTTGTCAACTGAATTTCTTGAGGACAATCAAAGGTTTAAGCTTGGGGGAGTTGATACATCTCCATCGTACCTACTTTTCCTAATGCTTTTGCTCTTGTTTTGATTCGAGTGAAACTAACCCGGATTGACGTTGTTTACAGCAGAACTACCATGGTGTTATTTTTGTTTAGAAATAAAGTTCTCGGATTTGGACGAAACTTTTCAGAGAATTATTTCAGAATAAATGAAAAATACTGGAACCAAGAACCACCGGAGGGGGTGCCCTGGCTGGCCACGATACACCAGGGCGCGTCACCCCCTCCAGGCGTGCCTTGGTGGGTTGTGGGGCCCTCGTGGCCCCCTGACCCTAATTCCAACTCCATAAATACCTATTTTCAGAGAGAAAAATAGAAGAGGAAGTTTCATCACGTTTCACGATATAGAGCCGCTGCCACCTCATGTTCTTCATCGGGAGGCCAGATCAGGAGCCCGTTCAGGGCTTCGAAGAGGGGAACCTTCAGTCTTCATCATCACCAACTCTTCTTCGTCACCAATTCCTTGATGCTCCCCACTGGGAGTAAGTAATTCATTCGTAGGCTCGTTGGTCGGTGAGGAGGTGGATGAGATTCATCATGTAATCGAGTTAGTTTTGTTAGGGCTTGATCCCTAGTATCCACTATGTTCCGAGATTGTTGTTGCTATGACTTTGCTATGCTTAATGCTTGTCACTAGGGCCCGAGTGCCATGATTTCAGATCTGAACTGTTTATGTTTTCACCATTATATCTATGTTCTATGTCCGATCTTGCAAGTCAAATTCACCTATTACGTGTTATGATCTGTAAACCCCAATGTGACGGTTATTGGGATCCTTTCCGGTGATGACCGTAGTTTGAGGAGTTCATGTATTTACTATGTGTTAATGCTTTCTTCCGGTTCTCTATTAAAAGGAGGCCTTAATATCCCTTATTTTCCTTATGGACCCCGCTACCACAAGAGGGTAGGACAAAAGACGTCAAGTTCTTTCCATAAGCACGTATGACTATTTATGGAATACATGGCTACATTATATTTATGAACTGGAGCTAGTTTAGTATCACCCTAGGTTATGACTGCTATATGATGAATTAACCAATCCAATGCCTATGAATTTTCCACATATTGTTCTTGCTAAGTTACTACTTCCGTTGCTACTGTTACACTTACTACAAAATCATTGTTATCACTGTGACAGTTACAGCTACTGTTACAACTGCTATCAAAACTATCATATTATTGTGCTACTTATCACTTTGCTATAGATATTAAATCGCCAGGTGTGGTTGAATTGACAACTCGACTGCTAATACCTACAAATATGCTTTGGCTCCCCTTGTGTTGAATCTATAAATTTGGGTTGAATACTCTACCCACAAAAACTGTTGCGATCCCCTATACTTGTGGGTTATCAATCACCACCGTCAGTGACTGCAAGCTAGTCAATAGCTCGGAAGCGCAGACATGCGATAGGATGCGGCTCGGGCTTCTAAAGCCCGATGTCAATATCCGCCGTGTTTTTTTCTTCCTCATGCACTCTCTTACATTATATTCTTTTTTAGTTTCTCTCGTAGGAGCTCGGCACATAATAGCTTGAAGGTTATAAAAATAAAATGATGCCCTCTAAAGGTATTCCCTAAATTCTTGTTCAAGCATTGCCTTTGCACTACAAGAATATCTTTTAAGATACAATTGTTAAGGGGCCTCGTTCCCCTGCCTTACAAGTCCGAAGTATTCGGCATCTCGGATTTGGCTTTATATGCATCAGTTTCGAACCTAGATTTTGGTCAAAAGTTGGGTTGCCCGGCTGCTATGTGTACCCCTTATGTTCCCAATGAATTCAAATAAGGGTGTAAGAGGAGAACCACTGCTATTGTGCTGCCAGGTTAATTGGCAGTGCACCTCATTGGAAAAAGCCAAAAACTGACTATCTAGGCAAGCGCAAATTGGTCGGCCATCTGCAAAACGCGTTAAGTGTCGTGACGATAGAGATCACCCATGTTAAATGAAGGGCTTTACTTTTCCTAGCCGAAGTGTCATGGTTTAGACCTCGGCTTACTACATCGACCACTTCCCACACCGGGGGCTTGTTAGCAGCCCCCACAGTCAAACTCCCTAGACTAAGTGAAAGTTATCAAGCCATTATAGTCTGATTGCCTGGTTCCTATGAGCGGGGACCGCCCCGGGGACCAAGACATCGACCAAGGGTCAAAACGACATCTCGGAACACCCTTTGTATATTCCACATCGGGGCAGATGTCGACGACTTTCCACTTGTTTAAAATGGTCACACAGGAGGTAAAATAATTAAAAGAGTCCTTATGGAGGCATTTCAAACCATACTCATTCCATCAAACCATTAAGTTCAATATATTTCATAACTTCGGCATTCCGAAGTGCTACCTAGTAATACAAGGTGTCCTTTGGACACATGATACGTCTCCAACGTATCTATAATTTTTGATTATTCCATGCTATTATATTATCTATTTTGGATGTTTTATATGCATTAGTATGCTATTTTATATTATTTTTTGGGACTAACCTATTAACCTGGAGCCCAGTGTTAGTTCCTATTTTTTTCCATGTTTTAGAGTTTCGCAGAAAAGGAATACCAAACGGAGTCCAAATGGAATAAAACCTTCGCGGTGATTTTTGTTGGACCAGAAGACAACCAGGAGACTTGGAGATGAAGTCGGAGAAGCCACGAGGCGGCCACAAGGACGGAGGGTGCGCCCAGGGGGTAGGGCGCTCCCCCCACCCTTTTGGGCCCCTCGTGCACCCCTTGACCTAATTTCTTCGCCTATATATTCCCATATATCCCCAAACCACCAGGGGAGCCACAAAAACACTTTTCCGCCGTTGCAACCTTTTGTAGCCGTGAGATCCCATCTATGGGCCTTTTCTGGCATCCTACCGGAGAGGGATTCGATCACGGAGGGCTTCTACATCAACACCATTGCCCTTCAGATGAAGCATGAGTAGTTTACCATAGACCTACGGGCCCATAGCTAGTAGCTAGATGGATTCGTCTCTCTCTTTGATTCTCAATACCATGTTCTGCTCGATGTTCTTGGACATCTATTCGATGTAATACTTTTTGCGGTGTGTTTGCGGAGATTAGATAAATTGTGGATATATGATCAGCTTATCTATGAATATTATTTGAATCTCCTCTGAATTCTTTTATGCAGGATTTGATATCTTTGTAATTCTCTTCGAACTATCGGTTTGGTTTGCCAACTAAATTGGTTTTTCTTGCAATGGGAGAAGTGCTTAGCTTTGGGTTCAATCTTGCAGTGTCCTTTCCCAGTGATAGTAGGGGTAGCAAGGCACGTATTGTATTGTTGCCATCAAGGATAAAAAGATGGGGTTTTCATCATATTGCTTGAGTTAATTCCTCTACATCATGTCATCTTGCTTAATGCGTTACTCCGTTCTTTATGAAGTTAATACTCTAGATGCATGCTGGATAGCGATCGATGTGTGGACTAATAGTAGTAGATGCAGAATCATTCCGGTCTACTTGACACGGACGTGATGCCTATATTCATGACCATTGCCTTAGATATCGTCATAACTTTGCGCTTTTCTGTCAATTGCTCAGCAGTAATTTGTTCATCCACCGTAATATTTTATATCTTGAGAGAAGCCTCTAGTGAAACCTGTGTCCCCCGAGTCTATTTTCCATCATATAAGTTTCCGATCTACAATATTAGTTTCCAATCTACTTTTTTTGCACTCTTTTACTTTCCGATCTATAAACCAAAAAAACCAAAAATATTTACTGTATCGTTTATCTATCTCTATCAGATCTCACTTCTGCAAGTAACTGTGAAGGGATTGACAACCCCTTTATCGCGTTGGGTGCAAGTTTGTTTGATTGTTTGTGCAGGTATTCGGTGACTTTTGTGTTGTCTCCTACTGGATTGATACCTTGGTTCTCAAACTAAGGGAAATACTTACTCTACTTTGCTGCATCACCCTTTCCTCTTCAAGGGAAAATCGAACGCAAGCTCAAGAGGTAGCAGGAAGAATTTCTAGCGCCGTTGCCGGGGAGATCTACGCCAAGTCAAGCCATACCAAGTACCCATCATAAACTATCATCTCTTGCATTACATTATTCGCCATTTGCCTCTCGTTTTCCTCTCCCCCACTTCTAAAACGATTTTCGAAAAGATTTGCCTTTTCTTCGCCCCTCTTCCGTTCGTCTTCTTCGTTTGCTTTTTGTGTGCTCGTGTGTTGGATTGCTTGCTTTGTCACGATGGCTCAAGAGAATACTAAATTGTGTGACTTTTCCAACACCAATAATAATGATTTTATTGGTACCCCGATTGCTTCCACTACTAATGCGGAATCTTGTGAAGTTAATGTTGGGTTCTACGGTAGGGTGCGTCGACTGCAATTAAAATTTTCCTATGCGCAGAACAACGAAGAACATGCTACAGGAGACGGATCATAGTTCGTTACCACTAGACGCGCAGTGTCGTGCAGCGGAAGAAGAGTTGGGGCAGCGCGTCCGCGTGGATCATCTCCTCCTCGTACGATCTCCCTCGAATAGCCGCTCGTCGGTTCCCACATACAGGTTCGCCGGAGCGGCGCAAGTGCACCGCCTCTAATGGTATCCGCGCGTGCAAGAGGAACGTCATGCGGTGGACTGCTAGGTCCGATCACACAACCAGCGGCGAGTGGAGGTGTCTATTCGCAACACATGCAAACCCTAGTGACAGTGCCAAAGCGATCAACCTCATGAGTGTGTGGCACCTCCACTTTATATAGGCGTCCGTCGCAGGCTCAACACTTGGGCCTCGCACGGACCCTAAAGCCCATAAGTATACTCGGCCACAACCCGGATACAACTCGGATCACATCCGACCAGTGTCCCCGGATCGGACCTTGTAGGTTCCTTCCCTTAAGCGCGCGACCCCTTAGGTTCAAGGCGGCTTGGTCGCGGTTTGGATCACCTCCAAACCGCACAGTTGGTAGCGGCCTCTAGCAAGGCATGCCCAACACCAAGCAGACTATGAAGTAAGTTAGGCGAACCTGTACATCACACATCCATTCCTTTTACCACACGATATATGTTGTCGAGCTCAAGGCGAGTATGTCATCCTTGTGTTAGCCCGGCCTCTTTCTCGTTCCAGTGATGCCGACCACTATCTGGATTATCTCATAATCCTTGTTGAAGGAAATATGCCCTAGAGGCAATAATAAAGTTATTATTTATTTCCTTATATCATGATAAATGTTTATTATTCATGCTAGAATTGTATTAACCGGAAACATAATACATGTGTGAATACATAGACAAACAGAGTGTCACTAGTATGCCTCTACTTGACTAGCTCGTTAATCAAAGATGGTTATGTTTCCTAACCATAGACAAAGAGTTGTTATTTGATTAACGGGATCACATCATTAGGAGAATGATGTGATTGACTTGACCCATTCCGTTAGCTTAGCACTCGATCGTTTAGTATGTTGCTATTGCTTTCTTCATGACTTATACATGTTCCTATGACTATGAGATTATGCAACTCCCGTTTGCCGGAGGAACACTTTGTGTGCTACCAAACGTCACAACGTAACTGGGTGATTATAAAGGTGCTCTATAGGTGTCTCCAAAGGTACATGTTGGGTTGGCGTATTTCGAGATTAGGATTTGTCACTCCGATTGTCTGAGAGGTATCTCTAGGCCCTCTCGGTAATGCACATCACATAAGCCTTGCAAGCATTGCAACTAATGAGTTAGTTGTGAGATGATGTATTACGGAACGAGTAAAGAGACTTGCCGGTGACGAGATTGAACTAGGTATTGAGATACCGACGATCAAATCTTGGGCAAGTAACATACCGATGACAAAGAGAACAACGTATGTTGTTATGCGGTCTGACCGATAAAGTCTTCGTAGAATATGTAGGAACCAATATGAGCATCCAGGTTCCGCTATTGATTATTGACCAGAGACGTGTCTCGGTCATGTCTACATTGTTCTCAAACCGTAGGGTCCGCACGCTTAACGTTACGATGACAGTTTCATTATGAGTTTATATATTTTGATGTACCGAAGGTTGTTCGGAGTCCCGGATGTGATCACGGACATGACGAGGAGTCTCGAAATGGTCGAGACATAAAGATCAATATATTGGACGACTATATTCGGACACCGGAAGTGTTCCGGGTGATTTCAGAGAAAACCGGAGTGTCGGAAGGGTTACCGAAACCCCCCGGGGAAGTATTGGGCCTTAGTGGGCCTGAGGGGAGAGAGAGGGCAGCAGCCCAGGAGGTGGCGCGCCCCCCATGGGGAGTCCGAATTGGACTAGGGAGGGGGGGCACGGCCCCTGTTTCCCTCTCCCTCTCCCTCTCTTTCCTTCCCCCTCTTTCTTCCTAGTTGGACTAGGAAAGGGGAGTCCTACTCCCACTAGGAGGAGGACTCCCCCCTCCCTTTGGCGCGCCCCATAGGGCCGGCCGGCCTCCCCCCTTGCTCCTTTATATATGGGGGCAGGGGGCACCCTAGAACACACAAGTTGATCTTCGTGATCGTTCCTTAGCCGTGTGGGGTGCCCCCCTCCATGATATTACACCTCAGTCATATTGTAGCGGTGCTTAGGCGAAGCCCTGCGACGGTTGAACATCAAGATCGTCACCACACCGTCGTGCTGACGGAACTCCTCCCCGAAGCTTTGCTGGATCGGAGCCCAGGGAGCGTCATCGAGCTGAACGTATGCCAAGAACTCGGAGGTGCCGGAGTAACGGTGCTTGGATTGGTTGGACCGGGAAGACATACGACTACTTCCTCTACGTTGCGTCAACGCTTCCGCTTCGGTCTATGAGGGTACGTAGACAACACTCTCCCATCTCGTTGCTATGCATCACCATGATCTTGCGTGTGCGTAGGAATATTTTTGAAATTACTACGTTCCCCAACAGTGGCATCAGAGCCTAGGCTTTATGGTTTGATGTTATATGCACGAGTAGAACACAAGTGAGTTGTGGGCGATATAAGTCATACTGCTTACCAACATGTCATACTTTGGTTCGGCGGTATTGTTGGATGAAGCGGCCCGGACCGACATTACGCGTACGCTCACGCGAGACTGGTTCTACCGCCGTGCTTTGCACACAGGTGGCTGGCGGGTGTCAGTTTCTCCAACTTTAGTTGAACCGAGTGTGGCTATGCCCGGTCCTTGCGAAGGTTAAAACAACACCAACTTGACAAACTATCGTTGTGGTTTTGATGCGTAGGTAAGATTGGTTCTTGCTTAAGCCCGTAGCAGCCACGTAAAACTTGCAACAACAAAGTAGAGGACGTCTAACTTGTTTTTGCAGGGCATGTTGTGATGTGATATGGTCAAGACATGATGCTAAATTTTATTGTATGAGATGATCATGTTTTGTAACCGAGTTACCGGCAACTGGCAGGAGCCATATGGTTGTCGCTTTATTGTATGCAATGCAATCGCGCTGTAATGCTTTACTTTATCACTAAGCGGTAGCGATAGTCGTGGAAGCATAAGATTGGCGAGACGACAACGATGCTACGATGGAGATCAAGGTGTCGCACCGGTGACGATGGTGATCACGACGGTGCTTCGGAGATGGAGATCACAAGCACAAGATGATGATGGCCATATCATATCACTTATATTGATTGCATGTGATGTTTATCTTTTATGCATCTTATCTTGCTTTGATTGACGGTAGCATTTTAAGATGATCTCTCACTAATTATCAAGAAGTGTTCTCCCTGAGTATGCACCATTTCGAAAGTTCTTCGTGCTGAGACACCACGTGATGATCGGGTGTGATAGGCTCTACGTTCAAATACAACGGGTGCAAAACAGTTGCACACGCGGAATACTCAGGTTATACTTGACGAGCCAAGCATATACAGATATGGCCTCGGAACACGGAGACCGAAAGGTCTAGCGTGAATCATATAGTAGATATGATCAACATAGTGATCTTCACCATTGAAACTACTCCATCTCACGTGATGATCGGACATGGTTTAGTTGATTTGGATCACGTGATCACTTAGAGGATTAGAGGGATGTCTATCTAAGTGGGAGCTCTTTAGTAATATGATTAATTGAACTTAAATTTATCATGAACTTAGTCCTGGTAGTATTTTGTAAATCATGTTGTAGATCAATAGCTCGCGTTGTTGCTTCCCTGTGTTTATTTTGATATGTTCCTAGAGAAAATTATGTTGAAAGATGTTAGTAGCAATGATGTGGATTGGATCCGTGATCTGAGGTTTATCCTCATTGCTGCACAGAAGAATTATGTCCTTGATGCACCACTAGGTGACAGACCTATTGCAGGAGCAGATGCAGACGTTATGAATGTTTGGCTAGCTAAATATGATTACTACTTGATAGTTTAGTGCACCATGCTTAAACGGCTTAGAATCAGGACTTCAAAGACGTTTTGAACGTCATGGACCATATGAGATGTTCCAGGAGTTGAAGTTAATATTTCAAGCAAATACCCGAGTTGAGAGATATGAATTCTCCAACAAGTTATATAGCTAAAAGATGGAGGAGAATCGCTCAACTAGTGAGCATGTGCTCAGATTGTCTGGGTACTACAATCGCTTAAATCAAGTGGGAGTTAATCTTCCAGATAAGATAGTGATTGACAAAATTCTCTAGTCACCATCACCAAGTTAGTAGAACTTCATGATGAACTATAGTATGCAAGGGATGACGAAAACGACTCCCGAGCTTTTCATGATGATGAAATCGATGAAGGTAGAAATCAAGAAAGAGCATCAAGTGTTGATGGTTAACAAGATCACTAGTTTCAAGAAAAAGGGCAAAAGGAAAAAGGGGAACTTCAAGAAAAACAGCAAGCAAGTTGCTGCTCAAGTGAAGAAGCCCAAGTCCGGTCCTAAGTCTGAGACTAAGTGCTTCTACTGCAAAGGGACTGGTCACTGGAAGCGGAACTACCCCAAGTGATTGGCGGATAAGAAGGATGGCAAAGTGAACATAAGTATATTTGATATACATATTATTGATGTGTACTTTACTAGTGTTTATAGAAACCCCTCGGTATTTGATACTGGTTCAGTTGCTAAAATTAGTAACTCGAAACGGGAGTTGCAGAATAAACAGAGACTAGTTAAGGGTGAAGTGACGATGTGTGTTGGAAGTGGTTCCAAGATTGATATGATCATCATCGCACACTCCCTATACTTTCGGGATTAGTGTTGAAACTAAATAAGTATTATTTGGTGTTTGCATTGAGCATGAATATGATTTGATCATGCTTATTGCAATATGGTTATTCATTAAAGTCAGAGAATAATTGTTGTTCCGTTTAGATGAATAAAACCTTCGATGGTCATACACCCAATGAAAATAGTTCGTTGGATCTCGATCATGGTGTTACACATATTCATAATATTGAAACCAAAAGATGCAAAGTTAATAATCATAGTGCAACTTATTTGTGGCACTGCCGTTTAGGTCATATTGGTGTAAAGCGCATGAAGAAACTCCATGCTGATGGGATTTTGGAATCATTTGATTATGAATCACTTGGTGCTTGCGAACCATGCCTTATGGGCAAGATGACTAAAGACTCCGTTCTCCGGAACAATGGAGCGAGCAACAGATTTGTTGGAAATCATACATACTGATGTATGTGGTCCGATGAATATTAAAGCTCGCGACAAGTATCATTATGTTCTGACCTTCATAGATGATTTGAGCAGATATGAGTATATCTACTTGATGAAACATAAGTCTGAAACATTTGAAAAGTTCAACAATTTCAGAGTGAAGTGAAAAATCATCGTAACAAGAAAATAAAGTTTCTACGATCTGATCGTAGAGAAGAGTATTTGAGTTACGAGTTTGGCCTTCAGTTAAAAACAATGTGAAATAGTTTCACTACTCACGCCACCTGGAACACCACAATGTAATGGTGTGTCCGAACGTCATAACCGTACTTTATTAGATATGGTGCGATCTATGATGTCTCTTACCGATCTACCACTATCGTTTTGGGGTTATGCATTAGAGACAGCTACATTCACGTTAAATAGGGCACCATCTAAATCCGTTGAGACGACACCGTATGAACTATGGTTTGGCAAAGAAACCTAAGCTGTCGTTTCTTAAAAGTTTGAGGTTGCAATGCTTATGTGAAAAAGTTTCAACCTGATAAGCTCAAACCCAAATCGGAGAAGTGCGTCTTCATAGGATACCCAAAAGAAAATGTTGGGTACACCTTCTATCACAGATCCGAAGGCAAGATATTCGTTGCTTCGAATGGATCCTTTCTAGAGAAGGAATTTCTCTCGAAAGAAGTGAGTGGGAGGAAAGTAGAACTTGATGAGGTAACTGTACCTGCTCCCTTATTGGAAAGTAGTTCATCACAGAAATCTGTTCCTGTGACTACTAGACCGATTAGTGAGGAAGCTAATGATGATGATCATGTAACTTCAGATCAAGTTACTACAGAATCTCATAGGTAAACCAGAGTAAGATCCTCACCAGAGTGGTACGGTAATCCTATTCTGGAGGTCATGTTACTTGACCATGACGAACCTACGAACTATGAGGAAGCGATGATGAGCCCAGATTCTGATAGATGGCTTGAGGCCATGAAATCTGAGATAGGATCCATGTATGAGAACAAAGTGTGGACTTTGGTGGACTTGCCCGAGGATCGGCAAGCCATTGATAATAAATGGATCTTCAAGAGGAAGACGCACACGGATAGTAGCGTTACTATCTACAAAGCTAGAATTGTCGCAAAAGGTTTTCGACAAGCTCAAGGTGTTGACTATGATGAGAGTTTCTCACTCGTATCTATGCTTAAGTCTGTCTGAATCATGTTAGCAATTGCCGCATTTTATGAAATCTGGCAAATGGATAAACAAAACTGCATTCCTTAATGGATTTATTAAAGAAGAGTTGTATGTGATGCAACAAGATGGTTTTGTCAATCCTAAAGGTGCTAACAAAATATGCAAGCTCCAGCGATCCATTTATGGACTGGTGCAAGCACCTCGGAGTTGGAATATACACTTTGATAAGTTGATCAAAGCATATAGTTTTATACAGACTTGCGGTGAAGCCTGTATTTACAAGAAAGTGAGTGGGAGCACTACAACATTTCTGATAAGTATATGTGAATGACATATTGTTGATCGGAAATAATGTAGAATTATTCTGCAAAGCATAAAGGAGTGTTTGAAAGGAGTTTTTCAAAGAAAGACCTCGGTGAAGCTGCTTACATATTGAGTATCAAGATCTATAGAGATAGATCAAGACGCTTGATAAGTTTTTTCAATGAGTACATACCTTGACAAGATTTTGAAGTAGTTCAAAATGGAACAGTCAAAGAAAAAGTTTCTTGCCTGTGTTACAAGGTGTGAAGTTGAGTAAGACTCAAAGCCTGACCATGACAGAAGATAGAAAGAAAATGAAAGTCATTCCCTATGCCTCAGTCATAGGTTCTATAAAGTATGCCATGCTGTGTACCAGATCTATTGTATACCATACACTGTGTTAAGATAGGGAGTACAATAGTGATCTAGGAGTAGATCAATGGACAGCGGTCAAAATTATCCTTACTGGAATAAGGATATGTTTCTCGATTACGGAGGTGACAAAAGGTTTGTCGTAAAGGGTTACGTCGATGCAAGTTTTGACACTGATCCAGATGACTGTAAGTCTCAATCTGGATACATATTGAAAGTGGGAGCAATTAGCTAGAGTAGCTCCATGCAGAGCATTGTTGACATAGAAATTTGCAAAATACATGCAGATCTGAATGTGGCAGACCCGTTGACTAAACTTCTCTCACAAGCAAAACATGATCACTTTTTGGGTCTTAATCACATAGCGATGTGAACTAGATTATTGAATCTAGTAAACCCTTTGGGTGTTAGTCACATGGAGATGTGAACCAATCACATAAAGATGTGAACTATTGATGTTAAATCACATGGCGATGTGATCTAGATTATTGACTCTAGTGCAAGTGGGAGACTGAAGGAAATATGCCCTAGAGGCAATAATAAAGTTATTATTTATTTCCTTATATCATGATAAATGTTTATTATTCATGCTAGAATTGTATTAACCGGAAACATAATACATGTGTGAATACATAGACAAACAGAGTGTCACTAGTATGCCTCTACTTGACTAGCTCGTTAATCAAAGATGGTTATGTTTCCTAACCATAGACAAAGAGTTGTTATTTGATTAACGGGATCACATCATTAGGAGAATGATGTGATTGACTTGACCCATTCCGTTAGCTTAGCACTCGATCGTTTAGTATGTTGCTATTGCTTTCTTCATGACTTATACATGTTCCTATGACTATGAGATTATGCAACTCCCGTTTGCCGGAGGAACACTTTGTGCGCTAGCAAACATCACAACGTAACTGGGTGATTATAAAGGTGCTCTACAGGTGTCTCCAAAGGTACATGTTGGGTTGGCGTATTTCGAGATTAGGATTTGTCACTCCGATTGTCGAAGAGGTATCTCTGGGCCCTCTCGGTAATGCACATCACATAAGCCTTGCAAGCATTGCAACTAATGAGTTAGTTGTGAGATGATGTATTACGGAACGAGTAAAGAGACTTGCCGGTGACGAGATTGAACTAGGTATTGAGATACCGACGATCGAATCTCGGGCAAGTAACATACCGATGACAAAGGGAACAACGTATGTTGTTATGCGGTCTGACCAATAAAGATCTTCGTAGAATATGTAGGAACCAATATGAGCATCCAGGTTCCTCTATTGGTTATTAACCAAAGACGTGTCTCGGTCATGTCTACATTGTTCTCGAACCGTAGGGTCCGCACGCTTAACGTTACGATGATAATTTCATTATGAGTTTATATATTTTGATGTACCGAAGGTTGTTCGGAGTCCCGGATGTGATCACGGACATGACGAGGAGTCTCGGAATGGTCGAGACATAAAGATCGATATATTGGACGACTATATTCGGACACCGGAAGTGTTTCGGGTGATTTCGGAGAAAACCGGAGTGCCGGAAGGGTTACCGGAACCCCCCCGGGGAAGTATTGGGCCTTAGTGGGCCTGAGGGGAGAGAGAGGGCAGCAGCCCAGGAGGTGGCGCCCCCCCCATGGGGAGTCCGAATTGGACTAGGGAGGGGGGGCACGGCCCCTCTTTCCCTCTCCCTCTCCCTCTCTTTCCTTCCCCCTCTTTCTTCCTAGTTGGACTAGGAAAGGGGAGTCCTACTCCCACTAGGAGGAGGACTCCCCCCTCCCTTTGGCGCGCCCCATAGGGCCGGCCGGCCTCCCCCTTGCTCCTTTATATACGGGGCAGGGGGCACCCTAGAACACACAAGTTGATCTTCGTGATCGTTCCTTAGCCGTGTGCAGTGCCCCCCTCCACGATATTACACCTCAGTCATATTGTAGCGGTGCTTAGGCGAAGCCCTGCGACGGTTGAACATCAAGATCGTCACCATGCCGTCGTGCTGACGGAACTCCTCCCCGAAGCTTTGCTGGATCAGAGCCCGGGGAGCGTCATCGAGCTGAACGTGTGCCAAGAACTCGGAGGTGCCGGAGTAACGGTGCTTGGATCGGTTGGACCGGGAAGACGTACGACTACTTCCTCTATGTTGCGTCAACGCTTCCGCTTCGGTCTACGAGGGTACGTAGACAACTCTCCCATCTCGTTGCTATGCATCACCATGATCTTGCGTGTGCGTAGGAATTTTTTTGAAATTACTACGTTCCCCAACACTTGTCGCATGGCCATGCTTATCCTGGTCGGATCTCACGAGGGGCCCAGAGTATATCTCTCCTGGTCGGAGGGGCAAATCCCATCTTGCTCGACCATGTCTCGCAGCATGGGTCTGGACAAGCCTGAAACCTACCTTTGTAACTACCCAGTCACGGAGTAGCGTTTGGTCAGCCCAAAGCAAGTCTGTCACCATCCCGAGTACATGTGCCAGCTCAGGTCTTAGGACATAGAACGTATGTTGTACTAGAGACTCACAGATGACATATCGTTGCGTCTCATAGTTGGGTCTGTCCGACTCGGACCTTATCTCAACTCGGATCCGACTATGTCGAATCCGACCAAACCTTTTCCAAGCCCATATTATCCGGTTAGCATCCAATGCTTCATGGCTAGTGAGACCAAGCCATCAACCATGTCATATGCTAGTCTAGTTGGATGCGCGTCCACACAACCCTTTCGACTAGGGACCTTTTAGGACAGTTATCATACAATGCATAGTCCCACAAACAAGTCACGTACTTGCTGATACACATCATTGATAATGTCCAAGGACTATCTTTATTCATAAACACATAGGAAATATCATCATACATGATTTCCTCTAGGGCATATCTCCAACAGTCTCCCACTTGCACTAGAGTCAATCAAATAGACATCGAATGCCCATAGCTCTAACGTGCCCCTCATGCTTGGGTTGTGGAAGCGGCTTAGTTAACGGATCTGCAACATTTGCATCCGTGTGAATCTTGCATAACTCTACATCACCATTCTGTACTATCTTTTGTATCAGGTGATATTTCCGATCTATGTGTCTGACCTTGTGGTGATTCCTCGGCTCCTTGGCTTGTGCGAAGGCACCAGAATTATCACAATAAAGGTCCAATGGTTTTACCGAGGCTGGGAAAATACCAAGATCATCCAGAAAGTTCCGGATCCAAACACCTTCCTTCACAGCTTCACAAGCCGCAATGTATTCGGCTTCTGTGGTAGAATCGGCCACCGTATCTTGCTTGGAACTCATCCAGCTCACTGCTCCTCCGTTCATGATGTACACGAATCCGAACTGTGATCGACAATCATCTCTATCGGTTTGGAAACTAGCATCGGCGTAACCCCTTACGACGAGCTCTTCCTCACCTCCATAAACTAGGAACATCTCTTTAGTCCTTTTCAGGTACTTCAATATGGTCTTTACCGCTGCCCGGTGACTCTCACCTGGGTTGGCTTGGTATCTGCTTGTTAGGCTTATTGCAAAAGCAACATCTGGCCTTGTACATATCTTGGCATACATGATGGATCCGATTGCCGAGGCATACGGAATCCTACTCATCCTACTACGCTCATCAGATGTCGAAGGACTCCGAGTCTCGCTTAGCCTTATACCATGTGAGAGTGGCAAGAACCCTTCCTTCGCCTCACTCATGTTGAACCGCTTCAACACTTTATCTATGTACGTGCTCTGGCTTAAGCCGAGCAGCCTCCTCGATCTATCTCTATAGATCTTAATGCCTAAAATGTACATTGCCTCACCAAGGTCCTTCATCAAAAACTTGCCATTCAATGACACCTTGACCGAGTTCAGCATCGAAACATCATTTCCGATCAGTAGTATGTCATCCACATACAAGATCAAAAACACTATCGAGCTCCCACTTAACTTCTTGTATAAACAAGAGTCCTCTTCGCTTTTGATGAAGCCGAAACCAGTGAAGACCTCATCAAAACGAATGTTCCAGCTCCGAGATGCTTGCCTCAACCCATAAATGGATCTCTTGAGCTTGCACACCTTACTAGTGCTAGTCGGATCGACAAAACCCTCGGGTTGTATCATATACACGTCCTCGGTTAAATTTCCGTGAAGGAAAGCCGTTTTGACATCCATCTACCATATCTCGTAATCGAAATATGCAGCTACAGCTAGTACGATCCTCATCGACTTCAGCATCGCTACTGGCGAGTAGGTATCGTCGTAGTCAATTCCTTGAACTTGTCCATAACCCTTAGCGACAAGCCGAGCTTTGTGGATCTGAACATTTCCATCCACATCGGTTTTCTTCTTAAAGACCCATTTGCAACCAATGGCTGTTACGCCAGGTGGCGGATCAACCAAGTCCCAGACTTGATTCTCATCCATGGACTTTAACTCGGATCTCATGGCCTCCAGCCATGCCTCAGAATCTGGGCTCACCATCGCTTCTGCATATGTGGCCGGCTCATCGCTTTCGAGCAACAATACATCATGCACTCTGCGCAATCTCTCCGACCTTCGTGGTTCCGGTGCCGCTTCCACTACGGGTTCCCTGACTAACTCCAGTATGATCTCATCACCAGCCGAGCCGTCCCCGAGTGGTCCTCGAATTTCTTCGAGTCGGACCGTCCTCCCATTGGCCTCCCGACTGAGAAACTCTTTCTCAAGGAAAACCCCGTTCCGAGCAACAAACACTTTGTTCTCTTCCCGGTTGTAGAAGTTATATCCCAATGTTTCCCTTGGATATCCCACGAATATGCATTTATCCGACTTAGGTGTAAGCTTGTCTGACATAAGTCGCTTGACAAATGCTTCACATCCCCAAATCTTTAGAAAAGACAAACTGGGACTCTTCCCGGTCCAGATCTCATGTGGTGTCTTGTCTACGGATTTTGATGGTACCCTGTTAAGTGTAAAAGCTGCAGTTTCTAGAGCGTATCCCCAAAGTGACAAGGGTAAATCCGATTTGCTCATCATAGACCGGACCATGTCCAACAAGGTACGATTCCTCCGTTCCGACATGCCGTTTCTCTGTGGCGTACCCGGAGGTGTGAGCTGAGGTACTATACCTCGGCTTTTCAGATGATCATCAAACTCCTGGCTCATGTACTCACCTCCATGATCAGATCGTAGAAGCTTTATAGTCTTGTCGAGTTGATTCTCAACTTCGTTCTGAAACTCTTTGAACTTTTCAAAAGTTTCTGACTTGTGCCTCATCAAATAGATATATCCAAATCTACTCAAGTCGTCGGTAAAAGTCACGAAGTACTGATAGCCGCCTCTGGCAGTTGTGCTCATTGGACCACACACATCACTGTGTATAAGCTCCAACAGCTCGGACGCCCTCTCGCAACTCTTTGTGAAAGGAGACTTAGTCATCTTGTCGAGCAAGCATGATTCACATGTCTCGAACGACCTGAAGTCAGACGAAGTTAGGAGCCCATCATCATGAAGCTTCTTCATGCGTTTCAGACTAATGTGTCCAAGCCGGCAATGCCAAAAGTATGTTGGATTTATCTCATTAGGCTTATGCCTCTTGACATTCACATTATAGACCGGTTCCTGTTCCAGATTCAGTACAAATAGCCCATCAAAAATGGGTGCATAGCCGTGGAACATACCATTCAAATAAAACGAACAACCATTGTCCTTTAAATTGAATTCATAACCCTGACTCATCAAACATGAGGCAGAAATAATGTTCCAACTAAGTGCAGGAATGTAATAACAATTATTCAATTCCAAAATAAATCCAGAAGGAAGCTGGAGCTGCATCGTGCCGACCTCCAACGCAGCAACTCTTGCTTTGTTGTCGACCCTGATGTCAATCTCCCCTTGTGCCACACGCCTAGTTCTTACCAGCCCCTGCATCGAGTTGCAAATATGAACAACCGATCCGGTATCAAATACCCAAGAGCTACTAGGTATGTCAGCAAGGTAAATGTCTATAACATATGCAACAAGTGTACCTTTGCCTGAAGTAGCATTCCCGGCCTTCTTGCCATGCTCTGCAAGCCACTTGCTACAGTTCCTCTTCCAGTGACCAGTTTCCTTGCAATGATAGCAAATAGTCTTCGAGTCCAGTCCAGACTTCGGCGCAGCGGCGGAGGTTACCATATCCGTGCCCTTTGCCTTAGCCTTCTTCTTAGACCAACTCTTCTTGAACTTAGCCGATTTCTGCACTATCAACACTTGATGCGTACCTTTCTTAATATCCTGCTCTGCCACCTTAAGAATCCCATGCAATTCAGTGAGCTTTTTATCCATGCCATGCATATGGTAGTTCGAGATGAACGTCCCATAGCTGGGCGGAAGAGAACCCAGAACTGCATCAGTAGCCAGCTCATCCAAGAGCGGGAAGCCCAACCGATCCAAAGCTTGCACATATCCGATCATCTTGATCACATGTGGGCTCAGTGGATCACCTTCCTTTAGCTTGCAATCCATCAAGGATCGCCAGACGTTGAACCTTTTGGTCCTAGCCTGTGTCTGAAACATGCTCTTGAGACTCTCGATCATATCATAAGCCTCAACATTTTCGAAATGCTGTTGCAAATCGGGCTCCATACAAGCCAGCATCAGACAGCTGATCTCTGTTGATTCATCAACGAGTTTCTGGTAGGCATTCTTAGCTATGGCACTAGCATTATCAGCAGGTTCCTCTGGAAGTGGATCCTCTAGAACATGTTCCTTTTTATCATGCTTGAGAACAATTCTCAGATTTCTATACCAGGTGGTAAATTTTGTTCCATTCAATTTATCCTTTTCCAGAATTGATTTCAATGCAAAGTTGGGTTGAGCAGGTGGTGCCATTGATCTACAACAGAAAAAATGCAATCACTAAGAAATGTGTTTGTGTAGAGTAATTCTAGCCTTAAACGAAAATACTCCCACTAAAGTTGGCATCCCTCCGCAAACTTATAGTGATTTAGGATCCGACTAGCACATGCGACTAGTGAGCTTTAGCATCACTGCTAGACAACATGCCTATCCGGTAAGCAACTCCTTGCTAATCGTATCTCTATACGACTCATGTCGGTCGGGAAGGTATCTCATACCCCGGCCCCCAACCTTCTTTGCCACAAGGCCCAAAACCGTTTTGATAGCCTTGTCAAGTTAACCTGATGCAGTGCATGTCCATGTCTGACACGAACCCTTCAGTTCAAGGACATCCAGCAGCACCTCAATTTTATGAGCCCACTACTAGACGTACTTGACGTGCGAAGGTGCAACATCGGGGATGGCAATTTGCTTGATATTCATGAGGGATCTTTCTACCATTCTAACATGCATAGAAAACAAGAAGCATAACAATCACAAATAAACATATATTGTGAAATAGTATGGCTCCTTCATGGACGTTCTTCCAGGTCGGCTCCGACTCCGATGACCATCTAGGAACTCCATCTTGTTTGTCACGCCCAGACGCCAAGCCACCAACCTGATCTCTATTATCCAACTACTACAACTACTAATGAATTTTACATAGAGTCACAAGTCGACACGCAGGTCGTTATACAATATAATGACAGCACTTTGGCTCCTGCCGGCTGACAAACATGACGCGCATGCCATGTACAAATTACACACATGCATCACATACACATAAGCCATACTATTCACATCAGACCTGCAAAACAAAGTTATGCATAGAATCACATTCTACCGGTTTGTGTGTCGGGTACAAAATACAAGGCGCTACGCATACGGCGGTCCCCATGTGCAGTTGATCCCATCAATCGTGCACATATCCAATCTCATAAACGACGACAGATCTCATCTGCCGCCTCCACATATCTAATATGCATACGATCTGAATCCAAATCCTATAACAGAGGCTCTGATACCACTGTTGGGTTCTACGATAGGGTGCGTCGACTGCAATTAAAATTTTCCTACGCGCAGAACAACCAAGAACATGCTACGGGAGATGGATCACAGTTCGTTACCACTAGACGCGCAGTGCCGTGCAGCGGAAGAAGAGTTGGGGCAGCGCATCCGCGTGGATCGTCTCCTCCATAAGTATACTCGGCCACAACCCGGATACAACTCGGATCACATCCGACCAGTGTCCCCGGATCGGACCTCGTAGGTTCCTTCCCTTAAGCGCGCGACCCCTTAGGTTCAAGCCGGCTTGGTCGCAGTTCGGATCACCTCCAAACCGCACAGTTGGTAGCGGCCTCTAGCAAGGCATGCCCAACACCAAGCAGACTATGAAGCTGGTTAGGCGAACCTGTACATCACACATCCATTCCTTTTACCACACAATATATGTTGTCGAGCTCAAGGCGAGTCTATCATCCTTGTGTTAGCCCGACCTCTTTCTCGTTCTAGTGATGCCGACCACTATCTGGATTATCTCATAATCCTTGTCGCATGGCCATGCTTATCCTGGTCGGATCACACGAGGGGCCCAGAGTATATCTCTCCTGGTCGGAGGGGCAAATCCCATCTTGCTCGACCATGTCTCGCAGCATGGGTCTGGACAAGCCTGAAACCTACCTTTGTAACTACCCAGTCACGGAGTAGCGTTTGGTCAGCCCAAAGCAAGTCTTTCACCATCCCGAGTACATGTGCTAGCTCAGGTCTCAGGACATAGAACGTATGTTGTACTAGAGACTCACAGATGACATATCGCTGCGTCTCATAGTTGGGTCTGTCCGACTCGGACCTTATCTCAACTCGGATCTGACTATGTCGAATCCGACCAGACCTTTTCCAAGCCCATATTATCCGGTTAGCATCCAATGCTTCATGGCTAGTGAGACCAAGCCATCAACCGTGTCATATGCTAGTCTAGTTGGATGCGCGTCCACACAACCCTTTCGACTAGGGACCTTTTAGGACAGTCATCATACAATGCATAGTCCCACAAACAAGTCATGTACTTGCTGATACACATCATTGATAATGTCCAAGGACTATCTTTATTCATAAACACATAGGAAATATCATCATACATGATTGCCTCTAGGGCATATCTCCAACAGTTAATGCTGCTTTGCCGAATCTTGTTATGAAAGATCAATTTTCCGGCCTTCCTAGTAAAGATGTCGCGTCCCATCTAAACAACTTCGTGGATTTGTGTGATATGCAAAATAAAAAAGATGTGGATAATGAGATTGTTAAATTGAAACTATTTCCGTTCTCACTTCGAGATCGTGCTAAAACTTGGTTTTCATCTTTGCCTAAGTATAGTATTGATTCATGGAATAAGTGTAAATATGCTTTTATTTCCAAGTATTTTTTGTCCCGCTAAGATCATCTCCCTTAGGAACTATATTATGAATTTTAAGCAACTTGATCATGAACATGTTGCACAATCTTGGGAGAGGATGAAATTGATGATACGAAATTGCCCTCCTCATGGTTTGAATTTGTGGATGATTATACAAAAAATTTATGCCAAATTGAATTTTGCTTCTAGAAATCTTTTAGATTCGGCTGCGAGAGGAACTTTTATGGAAATTACTTTAGGAGAAGCTACTAAACTCCTAAATAAAATTATGGTTAATTATTCTCAACGGCATACCGAAAGATCCTCCACTAGTAAAAAGGTGCATGCGATTGAAGAGATTAATGTTTTGAGTGGAAAGATGGATGAGCTTATGAAATTATTTGCTAGCAAGAGTGCCCCTATTGATCCTAATTATATGCCTTTGTCTACTTTGATTTAGAATAATAATGATTCTATGGATGTGAATTTTGTTGGTAGGAACAATTTTGGTAATAACGCATATAGAGGTAATTTTAACCCTAGGCCGTTTCCTAGTAATTCTTCTAATAATTATGGTAATTCCTACAACAATTCTTATGGAAATTATAATAATATGCCCTCAAATTTTGAGAATAGTGTTAAAGAATTTATGAGTTCGCAAAAGAATTTCAATGCTTCGATTGAAGAAAAATTGCTTAAGGTTGATGATTTGGCTAGGAACGTGGATAGAATTTCTCTTGATGTTGATTCTTTGAAACTTAGATCTATTCCACCCAAGCATAATATCAATGAGTCTCTCAAAGCCATGAGAATTTTTCCATTTATGAGTGCAAAGAAAGAACTACTAAGATGCGTGCAAAAAAAGATTGATTTGTAAAAACGTGTTCTTATAGTTTCCATGAAAATAATGATTAAGATCTTAAAGTGATTGATGTGACTCCTATTGAATCTTTGTTTTCCAATATAAATCTTGATAAAGATGGGACTGGAGATGAGTTAACTTTAGTTAAAAGGCGTCCCAATGTTTCAGAGTTTTTAGATCTTGATGCACAAATTGATAAAAGTGGGATTGAAGAGGTCAAAACTTTAAGTAGCAATGAACCCACTCTTTTGGATTTCAAGGAATTTAATTATGATAATTGTTCTTAAATAGATTGTATTTCCTTGTTGCAATCCATGTTGAATTCTCCTCATGCTTATAATCAAAACAAAGCTTTTACTAAACATATCCTTGATGTTGTGCTGTAATCTTTCGAAGAAAAACTTGAATTGGAAGTTTCTATCCCTAGAAAACTTTATGATGAGTGGGAACCTACCATTAAGATTAAGGTTAAAGATTGTGAGTGCCATGCTATGTGTGATTTGGGTGCTAGCGTTTCCACAATTCCAAAAACTTTGTGTGATGTGTTAGGTTTCCGTGAATTTGATGATTGTTCTTTAAATTTGCATCTTGCAGATTCCACTATTAAGAAATCTATGGGAAGGATTAATGATGTTCTTATTTTTGCAAATATAATTATGTGCCCGTAGATTTCATTGTTCTTGATATAGATAATCTCACATGTCCTATTATTCCTGGTAGACCTTTCCTTAGAATGATTGGTGCAATTATTGATATGAAAGAAGGAAACATTAGATTTCAATTTCCGTTAAGGGCATGGAACACTTTCCAAGAAAGAAATTAAATTGCCTTATGAATCTATTATGAGAGATACTTATGGATTGCATACCAACGATGATAATACCTAGATCTATTCGTGTTTTATGCCTAGCTAAGGGCGTTAAACAATAGCGCTTGTTGTGAGGCAACCCAATTTTATTTTTGTTTTTGATTTTTAGGTTCTGTTTTGTAATAAACAATTCATCTAGCCTCTGGTTAGATGTGGTTTTGTGTTTTAATTAGTGTTTGTGCCAAGTAAGACCTTTGGGATAGCTTACGGTGATAGTTGTTTTGATCTTGCTGAGAAACAGAAACTTTTGCACCTAGGAAAATAATTTTAATAAATCACAGAAGCGTGCTTTTGACCTGATTCTTTTTTATCTAATTGGTACACAGATTTTCCAGGTTTTCCTAATTTTTTAGAATTTTTGGTGTTACATAAGTATTCGAGAGTTACAGATTACTACAGACTGTTCTCATTTTGACAGATTCTGTTTCCTTTGTGTTGTTTGCTTATTTTGATGAATATATGGCTAGTATCGGGGGTATGAACCATGGAAAAGTTGGAATACAGTAGATATTACAATAATATAAATAAAGAATGAGTTCACAACAGTATCATAAAGTGGTGATTTATTTTCTTATACTAACGAAGCTTATGAGATTTTCTGTTGAGTTTTTTGTTGTGAAGTTTTCAAGTTTTGGGTAAGGATTTGATGGACAATGGAATAAGGAGTGGCAAGAGCCTAAGCTTGGGGATTCCCAAGGCACCCCAAGGTAATATTGAAGGATAGCCAAGGGCCTAATCTTGGGGATGCCCCGGAAGGCATCCCCTCTTTCGTCTTCGTCTATCGGTAACTTTAGTTGAGACTATATTTTTATTCACCACATGATATGTCTTTTGCTTGGAGCGTCTTGTACGATTTGAGTCTTTACTATTTAGTTTGCCACAATCATCCTTGATGTACACACCTTTTGAGAGGGACAGGCATGAATCATGATTTATTAGAATACTCTATGTGCTTTACTTATATCTTTTGAGCTAGGCAATTTTGCTCTAGTGATTCACTTATATCTTTTTAGAGCACGGCGGTGGTTTTATTTTGTAGAAATTGATGAACCCTCATGCTTCACTTATATTATTTTAAAAATATTTAAACAGCATGATAATTTTCTTTGGTTATAAATTTGCTGTTTTTTTAAATAATAAATTTTTTAAATAAAATTTGAAAAATAATATACGATTCTAAGAAATTACAAAGATAATACAACGTCGGCTTGCTGTAAGCCGACTGGAGCCAGTCAGCCACGGGGTAGCCGATTAGGTTCTAGTTGGCTTACGGGAGGCCGACTAGGTTCTAATTGACGTACAGTAGTCGATTGGGGCTAATCGGCTTACGGGAAGCCCATAGGTGCATGGCCCATGCAACGTACGTAGTTTGAGTTGTGCTAATCCTGTTTGATAAGCTAGCTAGCTAGCCTCTGTCCAATCGATCCACCAATCTGCTAGGGTGCTTGTGCTAGTCTCGTCAAGATTGTTTCGGCCAGAAGTACTAGTAAGATTCACCAACCTGCTAGGGTGCTTGTTCACGTCCAGGGAAAGATCGATTGCAAGCTCGAGGGCTAGCTTTTACACTTGCGGGTGGTCGATAACGAGTCAGCTTCGCTTTGTTCGTTGCGGTCGTTGTCGTCGTTCGTCGCCGTGCCCGACCTTGACCCCGCAGCCGTCGATCGAGCACTTTCCGATGATTACGTACGTACAAGCTACAGCCGAGTACTTTCCGGCCGGTCGAGCGTATACGGCGAAACGTATTTCTAGTGTAAAAGCTAGCCCTTTCATCGATTAATATACATCAGCTGCATGCACAGAAAGCTAGCTAGCAAATCAGCTCATGCACTTATCGGCTTCGCGGAGGCCGACTGCATGCACACCTAGGCCGACTGGCCGTGAGTCGGATGGCCGAGCCACTAATCGGCTTACCGGTGGCCGAGTGGGCCTACTCGGCTTACCGGTGGCCGACAGAAACCAAATCGGCTTACGGGAGGCCGACACCATATTATTTTTAAAATAAACCTGAACGACATAATATTTCTCAAATTTACTAAAAAATGGTGTATTATTTAATTTTTTTAGCTATAAATTTAGTCCTAATATGATAGGCATCCAAGAGAGATATAATAAAAACTTTCATATAAAGTGTATTGAATACTATGAGAAGTTTGATTCCTTTTGATGAAGATGGTGATATTAAAGTCATGCTAGTAAGTAATTGTGAATTTGAAAAATACTTGTGTTAAGGTTTGTTAGTCCCGTAGGATGCATGTATGGTGAACTGTTATGTAACGAAGTTGGAGCATAAGATATTTTTTGATTGTCATCCTTTGTGTGGAGGTCGGGATCGCGCGATGGTTAACTCCTACCAACCCTTTCCCTAGGAGCATGCGCGCAGTACTTTGTTTCGATGACTAGTAGATTTTTGCAATAAGTATGTGAGTTCTTTATGACTAATGTTGAGTCCATGGATTATACGCACTCTCACCCTTCCGCCATTGCTAGCCTCTCTAGTGTCGCGCAACTCTTGCCGGTACCATACATCCACCATATAAATTCCTCAAAACAGCCACCATACCTACCTATTATGGCATTTCCATAGTCAATCCAAGATATATGGCCATGCAACTTTCCACCGTTCTGTTTATTTATGACACGTTTCGCCATTGTCATATTGCTTTGCATGATCAGGTAGTTGACATCGTATTTGTGGCAAGCCATCGTTCGTAATTCTTTCATATATGTCACTCTTGATTTATTACACATCCCGGCACACCGCCAGAGGCATTCATATAGAGTCATATTTTGTTCTAGATTCGAGTTGTAATTTTTGAGTTGTAAGTAAATAAAAGTATGATGATCTTTATTATTAGAGCATTGTCCCAAGTGAGGAAAAAAGGAAAGAGAAAATGCCAAATAAAAAAAGGAGAAGGCCCAAACAAAGAAAAAATGATGAGAAAAAAAGAGAGAAGGGCAATGTTACTATGCTTTTTCCACACTTGTGCTTCATGATCTTCATGATAGAGAGTCTCCTATGTCGTCACTTTCATATACTAGTGGGAATTTTTTGTTATATAACTTGGCTTGTATATTTCAACGATGGGCTTCCTCAAATTGCCCTAGGTCTTCATGAGCAAGCAAGTTGGATGCACACACATTTAGTTTTCTTTTTGAGCTTTCATAAACTTATAGCTCTAGTGCATCCATTGCATGGCAATCCCTACTCACTCACATTGATATCTATTGATGGGCATCTCCATAGCCTGTTGATACGCCTAATTGATGTGAGACTATCTCCCTCTTTTTTTCTTCTCCACAACCACCATTCTATTCCACCTATAGTGCTATGTCCATGGCTCACGCTCATGTACTGCGTGAAAGTTGAAAAAGTTTGAGAATACTAAAGTGTGAAACAATTGCTTGGATAAAACCGGGTTTGTGCATGATTTGAATATTTTGTGTGATGAAGATGGAGTATAGCCAGACTATATGATTTTGTAGGGATAAGCTTTCTTTGCCCATGTTATTTTGAGAAGACATAATTGCCTTGTTAGTACGCTTGAAGTATTATTGTTTTTATGTCAATATTAAACTTTTGTTTTGAATCTTACGGATCTAAACATTCATGTCGCAATAAAGAAATTACATGGATAAATATGTTAGGTAGCATTCCACATCCAAAAATCTGTTTTTGTCATTTACCTACTAGAGGACGAGCAGGAATTAAGCTTGGAGATGTTTGATACGTCTCCAACGTATCTATAATTTTTGATTGTTTCATGCTATTATATTATCTGTTTTGGATGTTTTATATGCATTATTATGCTATTTTATATTATTTTTGGGGACTAACCTATTAACCTAGAGCCCAGTGCCAGTTCCTGTTTTTTCCTTGATTTAGAGTTTCGCAGAAAAGGAATAACAAACGGAGTCCAAACGGAATAAAACCTTCGCGACGATTTTTCTTGGACCAGAAGACAACCGGAAGACTTGGAGATGAAGTTAGAGAAGCCACGAGGCAGTCGCAAGGACAGAGGGCACGCCCAGGGGGGTAGGGCACGCCCCCACCCTTGTGGGCCCCTCGCGCACCCCCTGACCTAATTTCTTCACCTATATATTCCAATATGTCCCCAAACCACCAGGGGGAGCCACGAAAACACTTTTCTACCACCACAACCTTCTGTAACCGTGAGATCCCATCTAGGGGCCTTTTTCGGCGTCCTGCAGGAGGGGGATTCGATCATGGAGGGCTTCTACATCAACACCATTGCCCTTATGATGAAGCGTGAGTAGTTTACCACAGACTTACGGGTCCATAGCTAGTAGCTAGATGGCTTCTTCTCTCTCTTTGATTCTCAATACCATGTTCTCCTCGATGTTCTTGGAGATCTATTCGATGTAATACTTTTTTTCGGTGTGTTTGCCGAGATCCGATGAATTGTGGATTTATGATCAGCTTATCTATGAATATTATTTGAATCTCCTCTGAATTCTTTTATGCATGATTTGATATCTTTGTAATTCTCTTCGAACTATCGGTTTGGTTTGGCCAACTAGATTAGTTTTTCTTGCAATGGGAGAAGTGCTTAGCTTTCGGTTCTTGCGGTGTCCTTTCCCATCGACAGTAGGGGCAGCAAGGCACGTATTGTATTGTTGCCATCGAGGATAAAAAGATGGGGTTTTCATCATATTGCTTGAGTTAATTCCTCTACATCATGTCATCTTGCTTAATGCGTTACTCCATTCTTTATGAAGTTAATACTCTAGATGCATGCTGGATAGCGGTCGATGTGCGGAGTAATAGTAGTAGATGCATAATCGTTTCGGTCTACTTGACACAGACGCGATGCCTATATTCATGATCATTGCCTTAGATATCGTCATAACTTTGCGCTTTTCTATCAATTGCTCGACAGTAATTTGTTCATCCACTGTAATATTCTCTATCTTGAGAGAAGCCTCTAGTGAAACATATGGCCCCCGGGTCTATTTTCCATCATATAAGTTTCCGATCTACAATATTAGTTTTTGATCTACTTTTTTTGCAACCATTTACTTTCCGATCTATAAACCAAAAATACCAAAAATACCAAAAATATTTACTTTATCGTTTATCTATCTCTATCAGATCTCACTTTTGCAAGTAACTGTGAAGGGATTGACAACCCCTTTATCACGTTGGGTGCAAGTTTGTTTGATTGTTTGTGCAGGTATCCGGTGACTTGTGCGTTGTCTCCTACTAGATTGATACCTTGGTTCTCAAACTGAGGGAAATACTTACTCTACTTTGCTGCATCACCCTTTCCTCTTCAAGGGAAAAACCAACGCAAGCTCCAGAGGTAGCAACACACGGCCTCGCTAATCCGAGATCCTTCCTCCACCTCGGGGTAAAACTACTTCGTGGTGCGAGGCTTGTCCGCAGGAGGACCCGTGGCCACCATCAAGGCATCGACCTTGCGGAAGTGCGTCTTCACACAGGTATATGCCCTCCGTGCTCCTTCAAAGCACGTGGACCTCCTCCAGCTATCGGCACACGAGATAGCCCCCCATAGGCACAACACGAGGCCGAAGGGGCTAGTTGGAAGGGCTTCGGTAGGCCACAACGTGACGCAGAGGTCTTGAAGCGCTGGCCTCACCATGTGGAGTAGCTCCGCCAACTGCTTCATTCGATTATTCAGCAACTGTGATGATGGAGACCCCGGGAACTGCCCCAGAAGGCCTTCTCCACCTCGTGACCCGCCAACTGGTCAAAATGCACAGCGGCATCTGCCATGCTCTGCGGGAGATCCGCGAAGACTTCTGTGGAATGCCACAGTTGGGTGAGCTTGACGCACCCTTTGCTGCCAAACACACACTACAATAAGTATAGCTCACAAGAGGTGACTTGCTCCAACTGTTGGAGCACCTCGCGATCAACCCACATCATGGTCTTGAGCTCGGAGTGGGAAAGCTGGAGCTTTTCGAAGCTTGTTGCATGCCTCGAAACGCCCTTCAGGGTCTCCTCGACCTCTAGGACCCGCACCCGGTACTTCTCGCCGACCACCTTCTCGGCAGCTCGGGTCTTCTCCGCCTTCATGGCTGCAGCCTCATGCTGCTTCACCTCTTGCCGAGCTTTTTGGAGCTCGGCCTTGAGCGTCTCAAGCTCAGCTAACACTGCCGTCATTAAAACAGTTCGGCCTTAGTTTTCTACCTAGTAGATCTATCACATCTTTTTCGTGCAAAATATCACGCACAAATTGCTTACCTTACGACTACTCGAATCTCTGGTTTACCAGGTTGAGGTCCTCCTGGGACCTCTCGCGCTTCCGGTTCATCTCCTCAATCTCCTCGGAGATGGAGTTCGGAACCAAGGTCAAAACCTGCCAGCAAAAATCCTTATTACAAAGCACGCAGTCAAAATATTGAAGCTCCAAGACGACTGCGTTAAGCAGCGCCCTGGGGGCTATATAACAAGCTCCTCATGAAATATATGACCCCAAGGCCGGTTTCTTGAAACCAGCTTTGGGCTCAGGGGATACTCACTCACTACGCCGTTTAGAAAGCTGTGATATCATGTCCTCGGACAAATACATAAATCGCCAAGCTCAAAAAATAAGCCAATTCGGCACAAAGAGGCATACATCGAAGCTCGTGACGAGGTTCTTGAAAACCTCATGCAGGCCATCCCTTGCGGACCAGAATCCCTACAGCGCCGCGCCTATTAAGGCACGATGCTCTTCCTTAAGGGAGGAGCCCTTTAGGTGTGGGGAAATGTAGTAGAACACAAAAAAAATCACCCTATGATCACCCAGGAACAATATGAAGATGCATAACGAGTCGTGATCAACGATCGTTACCGACTCCGGGAGTGCACTAAAAGTAGAGGAGTCGGTGTAGATCGTACTTGGAGTCCCTCGAACGTTGATGACGATCCCGCGAACCGCTCATGAACGATCCCTCAAACTGAAGACCGGAAGCACGACCTCTCTACTTGGATGCAAGCGTACGGTCTTCACGATCCGGCAACGCTTCACCGTCCAGAGCTAATCGTCGCCGGAGAATTAGAGGGAGGAGTTTAGAACCATATGGGGCTTCTAATTATGAGGATTAGAGGTGGCTAGGGCTCGCTCAAATTAGTCAATTAGGACCAACTAGAACATGCACTAGATCAACTAGAGGAGGCTCCAAAACTTGTGTCCCATAGGGTGGAAATCCTCTAGTATATATAGGTTAGAGGGGTCGGAGAGGGCTGCCACCAAAAGGGGAAAGCACCCCTTGGGCGTCGGCCAAAGGGGGAGGAGTACTCCTCCCCTAGTCCAATTCGGCCCACCTTAAAAGGAAAGCGGGGCGCCTTCCTACTTGGGCCCTTCTGGCCCAAGTTACCTTCCACCTCTTGGCCTTTTAAGGCCCATTGATATTTAAATTAAATATATAACTAGTATAGTGGCCCGCCCGATGTACGGGCTAGATTTTGCAAAGTGTTACTAGAATATTTTTTGTTTTGTCTAAAGAAAAATCAAACAAAATTTAATTTACAAATATGAGCCCTTCACAATCGTATTTTTAGGTAGGTTTGGTTTTCTCACTGATATATAAAAAGACGTATTATGCAGTAATCATGTATCTGCTTGTTATGCATGTTGTCCCATTTTTTTTGCCATTTTCTATAAGTATATTTGCTAATGCAATGTAAGATTGACACAATTTGTTAGTTGTAGATGTGTGTTCTCCCTCCGTACCCGTGCATAAGTCACATTACGAAAACAACATAATTCCAAAATTCTTAGGCGCGGTGCATTAACTTCCACCTCGTTTCCTGTTTTTCCCACAAAAATTGAAATTTGCCAATAGGAGATGTGGGGCTTGTATGCATTCAATTATTTTAGACTACTAAGCACAACATGCAGTGGTCAGTTCTTTACATGCAATGACATTAATTAGTAAATAAACATCAAGTTCTCTCATTTTTCTCCCATTTTGGTCGCGGTGGACAATCTAAAATGACTAATACACATGTACGGAGGGAGTACCTATAATATTCATCAATTATGTTTAACCTGGTAATTTTAATTGACTGTGAACATATTTTTTATTTTTTGAAATTGGTATATGAAGTAAATTGGCATTTACTATTTATCCATTAAATTTGTTATTTTAGCTCTTTCTTTATTTCATGGACGTTGATTGAGTTAATGAATTTATAAAACACATAGTACACTAGATGACCAGAAGCAGGACCGGTGTCGGCTAATCTTCTCACCTAGGCCGAGACCTCCCCCCACCTGGAAAAAAGGCCCCCGCTTCGCTCCGCCTGGGGCGACGTGGGCGGCGACGCAACCCTAGCCACCAAACCACCTTCCCCCGTCCCCCGCCTCGCCGCCGCCAGAGGGGTCGTCGGCGAAGTCCGTGCGGCTGCCAAGGAAGGTGGCGGCGAGGCCGTGCTGCTCTGTCTATGCGCGGAGGGCCCCTGTAGCCGGGGCAGCGGCCTCGGGTGGTGCGGCGGTGCCTGCTTCGCGGCGAGTGGCGTTCGCTGGTGCTCCTCTTCCCCACTTGGCCATGTGGGCGGCGAGTGGTGGAGGCATTGGGCGATGGTCGAGGCGGGTGGCCTTGTGCCCCTGGCTACGCGTCAGATCTGGAGGTCTTCTTCCTCCCCCTTCCCTCGCCTTTTCCCTGCTGGATCTGGGTCGTGGCGGGCGTCGGTCACTGGATCTGTTGAAGGTGGTGTTGCCAGAGTTGCGAGCTCGGACTGGGAGAAACTTTTGGCCGGTTTTTTCCGGTCATGGCGGCCGCGACGCCGGCTAGCGTCGTTCCCCTTCTTGGAGGCGCCGTCGAGGTTCGATTCCCTCTCCCTCCCCTCTCATTCCCGGGTGAAAAACTTTGCCAATTGTGGTCTAGGCGGCAGCGGCGCGGCTTGCGTCGTCACCTTCCTGAAGGTGTCGTCTTGGGCGAGTTGGGGGTGTGCATTGGTTTTTGGATGTGGTTCTCAGGCGTGCAGCGACATCACAGTTGGAGATAACACTGGGGTTTTTCGCAAGATTAGCTCCCTGTGGTTGTTCGTAGGCCGGTCGTTTGTGTGTCGCTAAGGTGGGGGAGGGGATAGGGTTCCTCTCCCCTGTGTGCAGCAGCATGGCGTAGGCAATTCGGACATGGATCCTAATCTGAGCTATTCTTGTGTTAGCTTCAGGTGTTTATCAACTCTGCGACTGTTTCTTCGTTGTCCTCGTCATTCAACAACTTCATTTCTTCGTGTATGGACCATTGAGTTGTGGTTTGGCTCTTCTCCTGGTGATCTTGCACAGTGGGTTGGTCATGCTGAGTATCTCCCAAGGCGCTACATCATCTACCGCTCCTTGCTCTAGGGTGAGCTGCTTCAATTTGCGACGGCCCGGCGCCCTTCGATCCAGGGTGAGGGGCAGGGGTCCCCTTCGAAATTGAAGAAGGAAGGTTCGATGATGCTGGTCTCCTTTTGGGTTAGATGAGGGCATGTTCATCTTCACTGTGCTCGATTCCCCCTTGAAGTTCGCTTGCTGCCATTGCTTTGGTGCTTCATTCGCGTCGAAGAGCTCCATCAACATTTAGTTAGTCTTCTTGTAGAATATCCTTGTACTTTCTGTTGTGGTGCATGTAAGCTGTTTTTGGAGCATCTTGTATTTGCCGTTTCCATTTTCTATGTTTTTTCTTCCCCGTTGTATGGATCGTTGTAATTCCTGGCCGGTTGATGGCTTTGTTAATTCAAAGCCGGGCTCTTCTTGAGCCTTCGTTCAAAAAAAAAAATCTTCTCGCCTGCTACTCCACACTATCAACACGTATTGTAGCTTCAGGGGTCCCACCAATATGAGTATTCATTTTCTTCTTTCTCTAGTCTTTTTTTGTGAACATTTTCTCTAGTCTTCTTGTCTTCTAGGAGCACTCAGCTATAGCTGGCCAAATGGGCCAGGCCAAACAGGGCAGCCCGCAAGCACACCGGCACGGCTCACCATGGGCTAGGCACGGCACGGGCTAAACGGGGCGTGCCCGGTACGCGGCACGCCTTGGGCCGTGCCTGGGCCTGGAGCCTGGGCATGTGGGCCGACACGACACGACCCGTTTAATTTTTTATATATATTTCAGATTTTTTTTATAAATGTATACATAAAATATAGCCCAATAAGCCTAAAAACCAGCCCATCATGATGAAAATATGCAGCCCAGCATGCTAAACGGGCCATCGGGCCGGCCCGTTTACTAATCAGGCTGTGCCTGGGCCAAGGAGCAGCGCCCGTGGGCCGGCACGACATGACCCGGCTATTAAACGTGCCGGGCCAGGCACGATTAGCACAGGCCGGGCCGGCCCGTCTGGCCAGGTATGCTCTCAGCCATGGAAAAGGCTGAGCCAGCTTGGATCCACCGCATCTGAGGTTCAGCCCGAGGCTCCCCTCGGTTTGCTACTTTTTGGCCCTTGCCTGCACGCGCACCTCATGGCTGGGACGGTGCTTGGTTTGGCTCCGCGCCTGCCTCGTCGATCTCCCGGCCGGTGAACATGTAGCAGGGCCCTAATAGCGGCTGCATGATGGAGGATGCGAGGTCATCGAACTCGACGGTGCCTTTCCCGTCAGCGTCCATGGAGGCAATGAAGGAGTGGATCTCGTTCCCTTAGCTCCTGCGCAATTTTTGGGTCCTAGGAGTTACCAACCGCCGAGCTGCAGGCGTCGTTGCTGCCGCCAAGCGAGGCACCCGACGCATCTTCTTCATCCTCGAAGGACCTGCAATATAATTTAAGGTACTGCTTGCTAGTGACAAATGTTACCATTTCTGTTTTTTGTACTATCCTGCATACTTGGTCTTGTTAATTTCCATCCAGATTGATTTCTTGTGGATCTACCAAATGAATATAGTACGTTCTGGGCCTAACGCAGCTTAAGGCAAAATGTTAATTAGTTTCTGTCCCCTCCACTTTTTCCGGGGTTTGGGACCGGAATCTGTAGTGTTCGCCCCCCTACAGGCTACGGCCATTAATTTTCAGCAAATTAAGGAAATAATTAGTGTCTTTGCGTTTTAATAATTGAACAGTAAAATTTGGTCTGATTGCATTTTACACATAATATATAACGATGCTCGGATGCTCTCACCATTGAATTGTACTTCCTCCGTTCTAAAATAGATGACCCAACTTTGTACTAACTTTGTACTAAAGTTAGTATAAAGTTGAGTCATCTATTTTGGAACGGAGGGAGTACTATATAATAAGCTTGAAATATGAGATGATATAGATTGTTCGTGTTTGGCATTATTGAACTATTTCCATCAAATGTTGATGCATGTTTCCAGTACCTATGCAGAGTAGTAAACCATATCCGTCCTGTCATATCTTAGTTCTATTTTTGTAGATAGTTTGTAGTATACTATTTTTTGCAGGTATTTATGGTTATATAAAATCCCGGTAGCATCCTTCTAGTTCACAACGACAGAGATGGCCTCTGCCCCGGTGAACATTCAAGCCAATACCCATGTATTTCATATGTATGCAAGTAGCGCTGCATGCTCTTTTTAATAAATCTTTGTTTCTGTGTGACCAAATCCTTTGGTTTGTATTGATCAGTGTATACACGTACTTGCCCTGAGTGCATGGACCACTCTTATATCGTAAATTCCCAAAGTGACAATGGATGATGGCACCTTAAATTTAAAAAGTTGATAATGTATAATTACTTAAGTGAATTCAATTCTGGCTCTCCATGTTTCATGCAGTGAAGCACAATATGTGTAAAGCCCTATCATGTTTTACTATCTGGGCCATTTAGTCCTGCGATACAATGGAGATTCTAGCAATCCTAGTCCGTGGATGCTGCTATTCAGTAGGTTAATAGCGTACCCCCCCTACCTTTAAAATATCATTTATTTATTAGTAACTTTATTCCTTTCTGTAATATATTTTGAGCACTTCTTTAGATAGCTAATTCTTTGATCTCATTTATTTGTTGTTTCTACCAGTGTTTGTCCTCATATTTATAATCATTCATTGAATATGAAGGGCAAAAGGTGGAGATCCGAATTGAAGAGGCGCTGGTCTATCATAAAGACCTGGTGATTTTCAGGAATGGGTATGCGGATCAGACATATTATGGGTCTACATAACCTACTGAGTATGCCTTCTTTTTGATTCTATTGTCGTCATAAACAAAAGCCTCCTTTACAATTCTTTGTGAGACTAAAAAAGTATAAGTACATATGACAAAGGACGATGTAATATCAATAGAATTTGCATAATAAAATGTTAAGATGAACACGACTACACATTCAATGTCTCCAAAGTGAGTCTGCATGCACAAAAAATAAGTTAAATCCATGTTCTCATGGGCTCTTGAAGTAAACACAATTGTATGCCAATGCAGATTACTACCAAGTATATAGAATATATTTGTATAAGTACAGCCAAGGGGATTAAGTTTCTAGTTTAGCACTTGCTACTGTGTTGTCCTAGCATGTGTTCCTTCCAGGTGCATTCCTAATCATCTTGTCTTCTGTTGATTCGTTTCTCTTATTTTCGCATTCCGTCCTTTTCTTTTTTCTTTTTTTCCTTTAGATTGGAATCCCATTACAACAACAACAACAAAGCCTTTAGTCCCAAACAAGTTGGGGTAGGCTAGAGGTGAAACCCATAAGATCTCGCAACCAACTCATGGCTCTGGCACATGGATAGCAAGCTTCCACGCACCCCTGTCCATAGCTAGCTCTTTGGTGATACTCCAATCCTTCAGGTCTCTCTTAACGGACTCCTCCCATGTCAAATTCGGTCTACCCCGCCCTCTCTTGACATTCTCCGCACGCTTTAGCCGTCCACTATGCACCGGAGCTTCTGGAGGCCTGCGCTGAATATGCCCAAACCATCTCAAACGATGTTGGACAAGCTTCTCTTCAATTGGTGCTACCCCAACTCTATCTCGTATATCATCATTCCGGACTCGATCCTTCCTCGTGTGGCCACACATCCATCTCAACATACGCATCTCCGCCACACCTAACTGTTGAACATGTCGCCTTTTAGTCGGCCAACACTCAGCGCCATACAACATTGCGGGTCGAACCGCCATCCTGTAGAACTTGCCTTTTAGCTTTTGTGGCACTCTCTTGTCACAGAGAATGCCAGAAGCTTGGCGCCACTTCATCCATCCGGCTTTGATTCGATGGTTCACATCTTCATCAATACCCCCATCCTCCTGCAGCATTGACCCCAAATACCGAAAGGTGTCCTTCTGAGGTACCACCTGGCCATCAAGGCTAACCTCCTCCTCACACCTAGTAGTACTGAAACCGCACATCATGTACTCGGTTTTAGTTCTACTAAGCCTAAACCCTTTCGATTCCAAGGTTTGTCTCCATAACTCTAACTTCCTATTTACCCCCGTCCGACTAACGTCAACTAGCACCACATCATCCGCAAAGAGCATACACCATGGGATATCTCCTTGTATATCCCTTGTGACCTCATCCATCACCAATGCAAAAAGATAAGGGCTCAAAGCTGACCCCTGATGCAGTCCTATCTTAATCGGGAAGTCATCAGTGTTGACATCACTTGTTCGAACACTTGTCACAACATTATCGTACATGTCCTTGATGAGGGTAATGTACTTTGCTGGGACTTTGTGTTTCTCCAAGGCCCACCACATGACATTCCGCGGTATCTTATCATAGGCCTTCTCCAAGTCAATGAACACCATATGCAAGTCCTTCTTTTGCTCCCTATATCTCTCCATAAGTTGTCGTACCAAGAAAATGGCTTCCATGGTCGACCTCCCAGGCATGAAACCAAACTGATTTTTGGTCACGCTTGTCATTCTTCTTAAGCGGTGCTCAATGACTCTCTCCCATAGCTTCATTGTATGGCTTATCAGCTTAATTCCACGGTAATTAGTACAACTCTGAACACCCCCCTTGTTCTTGAAGATTGGTACTAATATACTCCGTCTCCATTCTTCTGGCATCTTGTTTGCCCGAAAAATGAGGTTGAAAAGCTTGGTTAGCCATACTATCGCTATGTCCCCGAGACCTTTCCACACCTCAATGGGGATACAATCAGGGCCCATTGCCTTGCCTCCTTTCATCCTTTTTAAAGCCTCCTTGACCTCGGACTCCTGGATTCGCCGCACAAAACGCATGCTGGTCTCATCCAAGGAGTCGTCCAGTTCAATGGTAGAACTCTCATTCTCCCCATTGAACAGCTTGTCGAAGTACTCCCGCCATCTATGCTTAATCTCCTCGTCCTTCACCAAGAGTTGGCCTGCTCCGTCCTTGATGCATTTGACTTGGCCAATATCCCTCGTCTTCCTCTCTCGGATCTTGGCCATCTTATAGATGTCCCTTTCACCTTCCTTCGTGCCTAACCGTTGGTAGAGGTCCTCATATGCCCGACCCCTTGCTTCACCAACAGCTCGCTTTGCGGCCTTCTTCGCCATCTTGTACTTCTCTATGTTGTCTGCACTCCTATCCAGGTATAGGCGTTTGAAGCAATCTTTCTTCTCTTTAATCACCTTCTGGACATCATCATTCCACCACCAGGTATCCTTATCTTCGCTTCTCCTTCCCCTGGACACTCCAAGCTCCTCCGAGGCCACCTTACGAATGCAAGTCGCCATCTTCGTCCACACATTGTTCGCATCTCCTCCTTCCTCCCAAGGGCCCTCCTTAATGACCCTCTCCTTGAACGCTAGAGCTACCTCCCCCTTGAGCTTCCACCACTTCGTTCTAGCGACTTTGGCACGCTTATCCCGCTGGACACGAATCCGAAAGCGGAAGTCAGCAACCACCAGCTTATGCTGGGGTATAACACTCTCTCCAGGTATCACCTTACAGTCTAGGCACGCACGCCTATCTTCTCTTCTCGAGAGGATGAAATCAATCTGGCTAGAGTGTTGGCCACTACTAAAAGTCACCAGATGTGATTCTCTCTTTCTAAAGAGGGTGTTAGCTACAATCATGTTGTAGGCTAGAGCAAAGCTTAAGACATCTTCTCCTCCTTGATTCCTGATGCCATAGCCAAAGCCCCCGTGCGCCCCTTCAAAACCTGTGTTAGATGTATCCACGTGGCCATTGAGGTCTCCTCCTATGAAGAGCTTCTCACCAATCGGTACACTCCTAACCATGTCTTCCAGGCCTTCCCAGAACTCCCTCTTGGTGTTCTCATTGTGGCCTACTTGCGGGGCATACGCGCTGATAACATTGAGAACCAAGTCCTCAACTACCAGCTTGACCAGGATAATCCGGTCCCCACGTCTCTTGACGTCTACCACTCCATACTTGAGGCTCTTGTTGATCAAGATGCCTACGCCATTTCTGTTTGCAGCTGTCCCTGTGTACCACAGCTTGAAGCCGGTATCCTCCACCTCCTTCGCCTTCTGTCCTCTCCATTTGGTTTCTTGGACGCAAAGGATATCAACACCTCTCCTCACCGCTGCATCAACTAGCTCCCGAAGCTTCCCTGTCAGAGACCCTACGTTCCAGCTACCTAAGCGAATCCTCCTAGGCTCGGCTAGCTTCCTTACCCTTCGCACTCGTCGAGTCAAATGCGAAGACCCTTGCCCATTTTCCACTACATCCGGGCGCCGATGTAGCGCGCCACTAAGGATGCGACGACCCGATCCTCGCTCACTTGCCACCGTATCCGGATCAAGATACAGCGCGCCACCTTGGGGGTGACGGCCCGGCCCTTGCCCATTTTCCACCACACCCGGGTTCCGATGTAGCGCGTCGCTGAGAGGGTTACGCCCCAATGAAAATCTTTTGGGTTTCATCTCCATAAGAGTGGCTGAGTTTTTACGTTGGCTCGCCAAGCCTATCACAACCCTCCTCCTTTACCCGGGCTTGGGACCGGCTATGTTGAGACAACATAGGCGGAGTTTAGATTGGAATCCCATTCATTCACTAAAATTTGAATGTTAATAATTTACTTTCCCTGGTAGGCTAGCTTTAATAGAAAACTAATTGTGTTCATAGATGCATATGGGGCATTGTAGAACCAAGCTGCTGGTGCATGTCCGTTCAAACATACAAGAAATGAACTTTCTTTCTTAGCTGAGAGTATGGTCAAGATTTCTGTCCCGTCCTGCAGGAAAAGTAAATTGTTCTTGCAGGCATTCTTTTAAATTTCTTGTCGGTAAGAATTTTGACATGTGTAAAGTTTCTGTGTAGTCTTTTCTTTCTTAAAATCATCTTCTATTGCAATTACATATGGACATACTTTATTTTCGAATCTATTTGCCTACAGTTTTCAGAAATGTCATAAAATGACAACGATTATTAAACACATGTATAAGATTAAAGGTGGAATACCTCTTCATTGAGAAGTTTGTTCTCTACAACATTTTTTTACTTCATTATGTGACTTCCATGTAAGAAAATTTTAAGAAAATTTTGTTCCTTGGATTTCCAGTATTGTAAAGAACATACTTGCGTTATACTTTTAGTGAACTATTTGAAAAGAATGAAATGTACATGAGCATACCTCTTCAGTTCTTCCGTTTACATATTCCATCTCAAGCTTATCGGTAGGTTTAAAAATGTAGCTCACTTTAAAATTCTGCACGTACTTTTTCAAATTATGTGAAGTTAATTCAGTAGGTAAAGTCTTGAATAATTGTTTGTGGTGCTTGTGAATCCATAGTTCTAGCAAGGTAGATGCACATATGTTGCCTAAAAGTCTTTGTGCTACCTCATTAAACAACATAAATGTTGTTGTTGCCATCTGATCGCTTACCTTGAGTTTAAGTATATACCTAATATGATGGAGGGTATGATCACCGGAGATCCACATTTTAATCCACTTCATTAGAATGAATTGCAAATACAGTTACCATATTCCTTTCTTGTCGCAGAAAAGCAAACTTTGCATACCATGTACCACCAACCTTATCAGATATAATCTCATGAAATCTTGTTTTTCTTGTGCCTACCAATTCCTAATTTAAGAGCGAACTGGTCAAATCGGATAATGTAACAATATTAGAAGAAGGTACGTTATAGCAGAGACAAACCTTTTTTTAGCATCATCATACCGCAATTCTACAATTCCCCATAGTGTTTTTCTGTTACGGTACATTTGTTTGTTAAATTGTTTCTTTGGTGCTTTCATCAACTTCCATCATCGTTTGGAAAACATCTTTTTGACAGTAACTGTACATGCATTTATTGTGTGCAAGTGCAATAATGACCCTGGTTAGGGATAAACGGTTAAGAACATTAGATTTGGGGGTATTGTGAGAAGAGTTTAAAGTTCTCACCTCTGATTACTTTGATAAAATTGAAATTGACAGTCACGATTGTTTTTTGTGTGCAAAACTTCCATCTGCCATATTTGCTAAAATATTTCCCTATAGAGTGATCCCTACCTTCTCACCACTGAAAGAATTTGACCATGTAAAAGTCATAAATAATTTTAAAATTGCTTACATAATTGAAATAACTAACTCTAGCAAAAGGTCTTTCATCTCGCGGATGTTTGAAGTTTGCTCTCTGTTTGTCCGTTTGTTTTTCTGTATTTCCTCAATTGGTTTCATCATGGTAAGCAACCCAATCTATTGATCCATTCATCCATGATCAATAACAAATTCATCAATGCCATATACAGGAACCGTACAAATTATCTAAATTGGTGCAGTTGAAATAACTTACTCTAGCAAAAGGACTTGCATCTCGCGGATGTTTGAAGTTTGCTCTCTGCTTGCCCATTTGTTTTTCTATACTTCCTCAATTGGTTTCATCATGGTAAGCAACCCAATCCATTGATCCATGATCAGTAACAAATTCATCAATGCCATATACAGGAACCGTGCAAATTATCTAAATTGGTGCAGGTGATACATACTGAAGATAATTTGATCTCTAATTATGTGCACATGATACTTACTGGAGGTTGTGTGATTGCTCAATGGAGCCGTTAACAGTCGAGGAGAGTCAACAGAGGAGACTGGGACGCTTGCAACTATTGGAGGAAGGCGATGTCCAAGTGCTGATCACTGGAGGAAGATAATGAAGAAGGTGAGCTCTGAAGGTGGGATCTGACTTGTGGGGCGTGCTGGAACTGACTTGATGCTAGCTTGTATGGGTGGTTTCATCGCCCTGGCACCATTTATAACCTGATTGCCGGAATTCATAAATCACAACATTACCTTCTCGTGGTATCGCTTTGCCTCGATTGCTCGAGGTAGCAGCCACCAGCCTGGTCGAACAAATCAATCTAAAGTTAAATTTTGTTCCCTTGGTGTTTTGGCAGCAAAATATCAGATTATCTGTTTGTTTCATCCATTCATCCAATGATGTATAATTAAAATAGTTACTTTGCACATAGTTCTTTTCGTTGATGACAGCTATGTAAAGAGATTTTCTCGAAAGAAAGAAAAAAATACCATTTGTAAAGAACTGGATATAATGCTCTGAAAATATTTAGAATTGGAATTAATCTGGTGGCTGTAGTTTTCTGCTCTAGCAAATTAATGGTCAGATATTCCTAAATATTGTGGGATTTTCTAATATTTCTCTTTTTTCTGGTGAGCCCATTAAGTACTTTTTATATATAATAGATGTTCTAAATATTTTCAGAGCATTATATATATAATATAATATCTCTAGTAACATTTTCCACCTATATATAATTAATCGGTAATACCCGGTATTACCCGATATTCATTAAAATCCTTCCGATGACCTCAAAACGCTTCCGAAACATCTCAAAACTATTCCAGATATTAATGAAACAATTTCAAAAATATATTCTCATCACTCCCGTCTCAATGACACTCAATAGATTGTGATTACCTTAAGCTTGTGACCCTGCAGGGTCGATAAACCAGACATGAACGAAGCCCCTTCGTTCAACGACCGATAGCGGAACCATGGACATCTATCTTTGCTTCGTGATACTTGACAAAACCCGGTGTGCATCGGTATCCTCCTGAGTCATCATCGTTGCTCCCGTTATCGGTGTTCCGGCATCCCCGTGATTCATCCTGGCAGTTGGGTCGGGTTTGGTCAGGTCGACCTCTATCAAACCCATGCCCTATAAGTAAATGGGTCTACCCCATCGGGCGCAAGATACTATTTTCAATATAATTTACTTATATTCTGCCAAAACTCTTGGTAAACGATTCCTGTTGTTGCGAACAAGATTTGGCGCTGTCTAATCCCAACCACACAAGCAAGCAGCGTGCAGCAGCTGTGTTTTATAGGCTCGCTGGTGGTTGACTATACCAGTGCATGAACCAGCAACGAATGGGCCACTGGCTAAATCTTGTTGGGCCTGGATTCTTGAAACGTGAAAGAAGCAAACGTGAAGCTGGCTGTTTGCTTTTTTTTTTTTGCAACGAAAGCTGGCTGTTTGCTGCCTAGGCGAAATCACTAGTTAAGGAGTACTCGTTACAAAGAATACCCCGCTTTTCTAGGTTGTGACAAGTGACGCACATGCAGTGCGTCACTTATTGCAACCTGGGAGTTTTCCTTTTTTTCGTAGATCCATTTATTTAAAATGTTTTATCTCTTAAACCGTTCGTCCAAATCTCGAACCGTTTTCATCATTGAATTCCCCGCGTCGAGATCTTCAAAACTAAATCCCATGTTGATAGGTTTTGATGAACTTTTTAAAAAAAAAACGGATAAAAAAACCGGGCGAAAAAACCGAACCGGGAGCACGATTTTTTTCTTTTTTCGAAAAAGGCACGCCCGTGCCTCTCGCGAAATCACAACCGTACCTCTCGTGGAAGCAAGACCGTGACTCTCGTGGAAGAAAAAATAAAACAGAAAACGCGTTTTTTTCCGGTTCCGAAAGGCACGGCCATGACTCTCGCGAAAGCACAACCGTGCCTCTCGCGAAAGCAAAACCGTGACTCTCGCAAAAGAAAAAAAAAACAGAAAACGCGTATTTTTTCCCTTTTCGAGAGGCACGACCGTGACTTTCGCGTAAGCACAACCATGCCTCTCGCGGAAGCAAAACCGTGACTCTCGCAAAAAAAACAAAAAACGCGTTTTGTTTTTCCTTTTCCGAGAGGCACGGCCGTGACTCTCGCGAAAGCACAACCGTGCCTCTCACGGAAGCAAAACCGTGACTCTCGCGAAAGAAAAAACGCAAAACATGTTTTTTTTCGTCTGAAAGGCACGACCATGACTCTCGATAAAGCACAACTGTGCCTCCCGCGGAAGAAAAACCGTGAGTTTTGCGAAAGGAAAAAAAAGAAAACGTGTTTTTTCGCGCAAATTTTTTTTATCAAAAAGGTAATAAAGACCGAGGAAAACCAAAACGTCGAAAAAACCAAAAAAAACTGTTTAAAAAGCCAAAAACGCGTGCGGAAAAATAGAAAAAAATCCAAAAAAAGCGTCTAGAGCACGACACGTGGCGAATGCCTGAGAGCATGCCAAGTGACGCTGATCATTGCGAGACTCCCGAAAGAGCGCTCATTAAGTAGTTACCCCCGTGCCTAGGTTGGGGCCGGCTGCTTCTCTTCTGCCAACGTGAAACCCATAGCCTTGGTTCCATTTGTTGGTATTGACCGGCCCATAGCCTTTTGCAAACTCTGAGTGATGCCTGGGTTGGGGCTGACGGTACATGGACGCTTCACACAAAATAATTAGTGCACAAAAATTAGACCACTATATGTACGTGTATATATCTATATGGCCCACATGTCATGCTAATCGGGTTGCCCATCGGGTAACCCATGGGCGTAGACCTGCACCCATGCCCTACCCACCACTAATCGGGTTGCCCATGGGTCGTGCCCATGGACAAACATGACGATCCATACCCTACCCATTCGGGTTGGGTGCCTATGGGCGCACGTGCCCATGGGTCGGATTGATGTAGTCATTTATGTCTGGCCAGACGATGATAGATACCGTCACACCGAGAGGGCCCTAAAAATATCTCTCCATCGTTGGAAGAGAAATCCTACTCTCGAGCTATCCGGTCGCTTGTCAAACTTTCCGGTGAGCCTGAAAGTTGTCGTTATTATCACCTTGTTACATATGATGTTTGAGCAACCCCAAAGTCCGCCATCCGGTAGGAAGTGACCGATTCTCATGGTCTGAGGACCTAAAACACATGCTAACACTTTGTGTTATAACAGATGATTTCAGACGATATAATTACAAAGTATAACATGCAAGTATTGGATCGATTTAATATGATCGTTCTTCTAACGTCATACCCTCAATGTTGTTTTAGGACTATCGTTGCACTTAACGATATCCTAAGATCCGGAAAACATGATCACAAACAACACTTGAGCTAGTTTTAGAGGCGAGACCGGGAACCTATTGTTTACCATTTATCACTTCACACGTGCTTGTGAGTTTTCCACTGAATCACATATTTCAGGATCATAGCAGTTGTAGCATGAAATAAAATCTTAACTATCAATAGGGAAATATAATAGTACAAATATTATTGCCTCTAGGGAATATTTCCAATAGTCTCCCACTTGCAGTAGAGTCAATAATCTAGTTAGCACTTTTAACTTTTACAACAATGGCAATCTGGTGTAAATCCATGATTTTTTTGTGGTATAGACTTCGTCCTATCGAATCTGACAACTTCAGATCTATGTGTGTCATTTGCATTTCTATGCATCCGTCATGCTTTCACATGAATTCATAATTTATGTGAAACAAGCTTAATATATATTGAATCACTGGCAAGACCTTTGGTTCCTTAGATTGAGGCATAGAACCACTATATGACAACATTGTTCTATTTGCACAATCATCTAGAAACCATACTAAGTTCATAAATGAACCTTTCATTATTCACCCTCTATTGTTGCTTCTAAAGCAACAATACACTCATCCTTCTATTATAGAATTCACCACAGTAACTTTCTTGGACCAATTCCAACTTACTGTGCCACCATAAATCATTTAATTGAAATCGAAATTCGCTTGGAGCACCAATTGATGATTTTTGTCGATGTACTACTTACATCAAGTGTGTGTTGATGTAACTCTTTACAACAATCTCTCCGTTCTCTCCATATGTGAGAAACATGTCATTAATACTTAATGATATTTTGATTGTTGTCTTATGATCAATAATATGACCATATTGGTAGCTTTACTCACAACTTACTTGGAGTACTTGAACATATCTGGTTATTACATACCATGGAATTAACACAAGTGTGATTGAAATCATGTATTTCACTCATCAGTATTTCAAGATACCGATTCTTGCTAAGAACTCTTTCCACGTGACTTTGACAAGAAAACTCTTCTTGGCATTTTTCACACTAAACTGCTTTAGTACTTTTGTCAATATGTTTTTTGGCTAAGCCTGATTAGACACTACCATCTCCATAGATTATTATGTCTAATACAAGGACTATATTGCCTAAGTACTTTACTGAAAACACTATTTTCAATAAAGTCTTAATCTGTGTCAAGAAATTTATATAATTTCCAATCAACAACGTGTCATGCATACATAGTGTTTAGAAATATTATCATGCTCCCACTTACTATCTTGTAAATACAAGCATCTTTGTTTGTATTGATGAAATCATATTATTTGGTCAATTCATCAAAACAAAGATTCCAACTCCACTATGCTTACTTCAGATCATAACATGATCTTTTGAAGTTTGGAGACTTACTAACATCCTCTAGATCGAGAAAATTACCTTGGACTATGTCAAATATACATCCTTGTATTTCCATCTCATGGGAATCATTTTGACATACATCTGTTATATCTCATAACTGAAATATTTAGTAATTGCTAGTTTAATCCGAACTAAATTTTAGTATTATTATGAAGATACAATCTCGTCATAATCAACTCCTTTATCTTCTCATAAACTATTTGCAAAAAGTCAACCATTATGAAACATTTTTATCTTTGTTAAGATCCATCACTACACTTTAGACTTTAAGTCTTTTAGAGGGTTGATGTGGCTTGAGACTGCGTCGGTATTTCCCCAAAGAGGAAGGGATGATGCAATGCAACTACGGTAGGTATTTCCCTCAGTTATGAAACCAAGGTATCAATCCAGTAGGAGAACCAAGCAACACTATGTAAACGGTACCTGCATACAAATAACAAATCCTCGCAACCCGACGCGTAAGAGGGGTTGCCAATCCCTCCTTGGTAAAAAGATAGATTGGTTTGTATATGTTTGGATAAATAGATCTGAATGAAACGCGAAATGAAAGATGCAAATAAAAAGTGCAACAAAGTATTTTTGGGTTTTTGAAATAATAGATCTGAAAGCAAATACGGTGGAAAATAGATCTGAAAGCAATATAATAAAAGATAGACCTGGGGGCCATAGATTTTACTAGTGGCTTCTCTCAAGAAAATAGCATACGGTGGGTAAACAAATTACTATTGGGCAATTGATGAAGATCGAATAATTATGACGATATCCAATGCAATGATCAATATATAGGCATCATGTCCAAGATTAGTAGACCGACTCCTGCCTGCATCTACTACTATTACTCCACATATCGACCGCTATCCAGCATGCATCTAGTGTATTAAGTTCATGGAGAAATGGAGTAATGCAATAAGAACGATGACATGATGTAGACAAGATCTATTCATGTAAGAATAGACCCCATCTTGTTATCCTTAATAGTAATGATACATACGTGCCTCGCTACCCCTTCTATCACTGGGTGAGGACACTGTAAGATCGAACCCATCACAAAGCACCTCTTCCCATGGAAAGAAATATCGATCTAGTTGGCCTAACTAAACCAAAGATTCGAAGAAGAAATACGAGTCTATAAATAATCATGCATATAAGAGATCAAAGAAACTCAAATAATATTCATGGATATAGATCTGATCATAAACTCAAAGTTCATCAGATCCCAACAAACACACCACGAAAAAGAGTTACATCAAATAGATCTCCAAGAGACCATTGTATTGAGAAGCAAACAGAGAGAAGAAGCCATCTAGCTACTGCCTATGGACCCTTAGGTCTATGGTGGACTACTCACGCATCATTGGAGAGGCACCAATGAGGATGATGAACCCCTCCGTGATGGTGTTAGATTGGATCTCGTGGTTCTGGAACTTGCGGTGGCTTGAATTGTGTTTCGTCTACTCCCCTAGGGTTTCTTGAATATTTGGGAATTTATAGGGCGAAGAGGCGGTGCAGGAGACCCCCATGGGCCCCACAACCCACTAGGGCGCACCTGGGCTCCTGTGCACACCCAGGTGTCTTGTGGTCCCCACGGGCCTCCCCCAGGTGCTTTCTTGGCCTCCAAGGTGTCTTCTGGTCCAAAAAAAATTTCTAAAAAGTTTTGCTGCATTTGGACTCCGTTTGATAGGGATATTCTGCAAAGTAAAAAACAAGCCAAAAACATAAACTGGCACTGGGCACTATGTCAATAGGTTAGTCCCAAAAAATGATATAAAGTTGCTATTAAATGATTGTAAAACATCCAAGAATGATAATATAACAACATGGAACAATAAAAAATTAGAGATATGTTGGAGACGTATCAACATCCCAAGGTTAATTCTTGCTCGTCCTTGAGTAGGTAAATGATAAAAATAGAATTTTGAATGTGGAATGTTGCCTAACATGTTCATCACATATTCTTTTCTTTTGTAGCATGGACATTTGGACTTTTAGAAGGTTCAAACAATAGTCTATATTTGACATGATAACTTCAATACTCAAGCATATCAACAAGCAACCATGTCTTTCAAAATATCAACACTAAATAAAGTTATCCCTAGCCCATCATGCTCAATCATTGGTCAATTCATGAAACACATTCGAATATTAGCTGCATCCAATGCCCAAGTACGATCGTAGTGCTCCCTAGTTGGTGCTTTAGAAGAGAAGATGGAGACTCAAATAAAAATAAAAAATGCATAAAGTAAATAGATAGGCCCTTCGCAGAGGGAAGTACAGATTTGTAGAGGTGCCAGAGCTCAAAGCATAAACTAAGAGATACAAATATTTTGAGATGCATACTTTTCCCGTCAATGAAAACGACCGAGTAGTTCCCAACACTTTCCATGCTAGATATATCATAGACGATCCTAAGCATAAAATAAAGTTTATTCCTTTTTCACCATACTTTCACACTCGACGGCTAGTCGTATCCATGGGTACCATCGAAACCAACACTTTCCAAGGAATTTATTATTTGACAACATAAAGTAAATTTCTTTTTCATTTTGGGACTGGGCATCCCTATTACCGACATACTCTCGTGCAATGACAAGTGAATAAACACTCATCTTGAGAATAACTAATCCAGCATGGAAAATATTGGCCACCCCCTGCCGCTTCATGAGAGGTACGAGCACACAAAAAGGAAATTCATTTTGAAAATTAGAGTTGGCACATATAAATTTACTTAGGACGACACGGAAATACAACATATAGGTAGGTATGGTGGACTCATATGGCAAAACTAGGTTTAAGGATTTTTTATGCAAAAGTAGTATTTCTACTTAGTACAAGTGTAGGCTAGCAAAAAGATTGAGAAGCAACCAACCAAACGAGAATTCTCATAAACGAGCATTAAGCATAACTAACACCAATAATGCACCATAAGTAGGATGTAATTTCATTGCATAACTATTGAATTTTGTTCTTGCATAGGGAATCACAAACCTTAACACCAATATTCTTACTAAAGCATAATTATTCACCAACATGACTCACATATTATCATCATCATATCTCAAAACTATTAAAAGAATCAAGTTTATTTTGTCCAATGATCTTCATGAAAGTTTTTATTATACCCTCTTGAATATCTATCATTTTGGGACTAGTTTCATATGTTGTAATTGCTTTTGACAAGCTCAAACAAATTTAAGTGAAGAACATGAGCATAAAGATTTTCTTCTCTCAAAATAATATAAGTGAAGATTGAGAGAATTTCTTAAAAAAAATTACTAACTCGCAAATAAATCTAAGTGAAGCATGAGAGTATTTCTTCAAAAATATTAAAGGACACTGTGCTAAAAAATATATAACTGAATCACTAGAGGAATTCCATAGCTCGAAAAATTTAAGTGAAGCATAAAGAGCAATTCTAACAAATCATAGCATAATTTTGGCTCTCTCAAATATAAGTGTCCAGCAAGGATAGATGTGACAAACTAAAAAGAAAAAAAAGCACTCATATAATACAAGACACTCCAAGCAAAACTCATGATATGTGATGAATAAAAAGATAGCTCCAAGTAAAATACCGATGGTCATTAGAAGAAAGAGGCGATGCCCAGGCATCCCCAAGCTTAGTTGCTTGGTTCTCCTTGAATATTAACTTGGGGTGCCCTGGGGCATCCCCAAGCTTAGGCTCTTTTCACTCCTTATTCCTTCATCCATCGTGATCTCACCCAAAACTTGAAAACTTCAATCACACAAAACTTAACAAAACCTTTGTGAGATCCATTAGTATAATAAAGCAAATCACCACTCTAAGTACTATTGCAAACCCATTCATATTCTATTATTGCATTATACCGACTGTATTCTAACTTTTCCATGGCTTATACCCTTCAATACAATCCATAGATTCATCGAAATAAGCACACAATGCAACGAAAACAGAATCCGTCAAAAACAGAACAATATGTAGTAATCTGGACTCTAACCATACATTGTAACTCCCAAAATTCTGAAAACTTACGAAAACGTAGGCAATTGTTTATCAATCTTGTGTAAAAAAATCAGAATTTTCATCGCTTCTGTGATTTTTACAAAATTCTACTACTAGACGCAAAAGTTTCCGCTTTCAACAAGATCAAATCAACTATCACCCAACACGATCCCAAAGGCTTTACTTGGCACAAACACTAACTAAAACATAAAAAGCACAATCATAATAGTAGCATAATTTTGTAAACACTCAAGAACAAAAAGAAAAAGGTAAAAATAATTTTTTATTGGGTTGCCTCCCAACAAGCTCTTTCTTTATAGCCATCAAGATAGACTTGAGATTTTATTGATGCTCACATAAAGGATAAGATTTGAAGCGCAAAGAGAGCATCATAAAACACGTGTCAAACACATTTAAGTCTAACATACTTCCTATGCATAAGAATTTTATAAGCAAACAAATTATCAAGACAAGAAATATCTAGCATATAAGGAAAGGAATAAAACATTGACAATCTCAACATAACGAGAGGTAATTTAGTAAAATGAAAATTTCTACAACCATATTTTCCTCTCTCATAATAATTACATGTAGGATCGTAATCAAATTCGACAATATAGCTATCATATAAAATTTTCTCTCCTTGATGTACATCATAAAAGTTTTATAATCTTCCAAGATAGTGGGATTAACATCAACTAAAGTCATGACATCTCCAAACCCACTTTCATCAAAAAATTCATAAGATTGGACACTCTCCAAATATGTGGGATTATTTTTACCTAAAGTTGACGCTCTTCCAAACCCACTTTCAATATTATTGCAAACATTATTATCAATATCATATTCATCATGAGGCTTAAGTAAATTTTCAAGATCATAAGAAGCATCATCACCCCAATCATGATCATTGCAATAAGTAGCGAACAAAGCAAAATTATCATCCCCAAGCCTGTAGCCTTGCATATTATTAGCACAATTGACATTAATAAAATTTATAGTAAAATCATTGCAATTATGCTTTTCACTCAAGGAGCTATCATGAATAATTTTATAAATTTCTCCATCACAATTTTTAGATTCATGAATCTCAAGCAAAACTTCATAAAGATAATCTAGTGCACTCAACTCACTACCAATTGGTTCATCATGATTGGATCTTTTAAAAACATTAGCAAGTGGATGAGGATCCATATAAATAGAGTTTTAGCAAGCAAATAGAAGGCACATGGCAACACAAGCAAAGATAGCAAACAAGCAAACAAAAGATCTCATGAGAAAAAGGCGAACAAAATGAAGGCAAATAAAAAGGAAAAATTTTGTGAAGTGGGGGAGATGAAAATGAGAAGCAAACGCAAATAATGTAAATTGCAAGGAGATGAGATTTGTGATTAGGAACTTGATAGATGTTGATGATGTCTCCCCGACAACGGCGCCAGAAATTCCTCTTAATGTGGCTTGAGACTGTGTCGGTATTTCCCCAAAGAGGAAGGGATGATGCAGTACATCTACGTAGGTATTTCCCTTAGTTATGAAACCAAGGTATCAATCTAGTAGGAGAACCAAGCAACACTATGTAAACGGTACCTGCACACAAAGAACAAATCCTCACAACCCAACCCGTAAGAGGGGTTGTCAATCCCTCCTCGATAAAAAGATAGATTGGTTTGTATATGTTTGGATAAGTAGATCTGAATAAAACGCGAAATAAAAGATGCAAATAAAAAGTGCAGCAAAGTATTTTGGGTTTTTTGGAATAATAGATCTGAAAGCAATATAATAAAATATAGACCCGGGGGCCGTAGATTTCACTAGTGGCTTCTCTCGAGAAAATAGCATATGGTGGGTAAACAAATTATTGTTGGGTAATTGATGAAGATCGTATGATCATGACGATATCCAAGGCAATGATCAATATACAGGCATCACGCCCAAGATTAGTAGACTGACTCTTGCCTGCATGTACTACTATTACTCCACACATCGACCGCTATCCAGCATGCATCTAGTGTATTAAGTTCATGGAGAAGTAGAGTAATGCAATAAGAATGATGACATGATGTAAAAAAGATCTATTCATGTAGGTATAGACCTCATCTTGTTATCCTTAGTAGTAACGATACATACATGCCTCGCTACCCCTTCTGCCACTGGGTGAGGACACCGTAAGATCGAACCCATCACAAAGCACCTCTTCCCATGGCAAGAAATATCGATCTAGTTGGCCTAACTAAACCAAAGATTCGAAGAAGAAATACGAGGATATAAATAATCATGCATATAAGAGATCAAAGAAACTCAAATAATATTCATGGATATAGATCAGATCATAAACTCAAAGTTCATTGGATCCCAACAAACACACCACAAAAAAGAGTTACATCAAATAGATCTCCAAGAGACCATTGTATTGAGAAGCAAAAAGAGAGAAGAAGCCACCTAGCTACTGCCTATGGACCCTTAGGTTTATGGTGGACTACTCACGCATCATCGGAGAGGAATCAATGAGGATGATGAACCCCTCCGTGATGGTGTTAGATTGGATCTCGTGGTTCTGGAACTTGTGGCGGCTCGAATTGTGTTTCGTCTGCTCCCCTAGGGTTTTTGGAATATTTGGGAATTTATAGGGCGAAGAGGCAGTGCAGGAGACCCCTGTGGGCCCCACAACCCACCAGGGCGTGCCCTGGTGTCTTGTGGTCCCCAATGGCCTCCTCCCAGGTACTTTCTTGGCCTCCAAGGTGTCTTCTGGTCCAAAAAAATCTCCAAAACTTTCGCTGCATTTGGACTCCGTTTGATAGGGATATTCTGCGAAGTAGAAACTAGCAAAAAACAACAACTGGCACCGGGCACTATGTCAATAGGTTAGTCCCAAAAAATGACATAAAGTTTCTATAAAATGATTGTAAAACATCCAAGAATGATATTATAACATCATGGAACAATAAAAAATTATAGATACGTTGGAGACGTATCAAGGGTCTATCAAGTTCTAAACTTGAATTATGTTTATGTATATTATCTTGGATTATTTTTGCATATAGCCAATTCTGGCGTGAGGCCCGTAAATGATTCTATGTGTATTATAGGTTCATCTTTTGTTTCAACAATATTTCATCTGCATACCCTGAAGGTCTGTATGAATTTTCCAACCTATATAGTTGAGCTGCATGTTCAACCAAAGTCTCTATATCCTATGTAAAGACTTCTATATCAGCCGCGGTAAGAAATTTTGAACCACTTCTAGTGTTTTTTTTACTTGATCACGAAGATTCTATAATCTCGTCGAATTGCACTGTCCTCCCACTCACTCTTTTGCAGAAAACATTTTCTTCAAAATTTCCGCACTCTCTAGCAAAACACTTTGCCTTAGCATAGTGATAGAGGAATACCCAACTATTTTGGATAACCTACAAAGTAGCACTTATTTCAACAAATTTGATGGCACTCTTTTCTGTGTAAAAAGCCATATTATCTAAAGCATCACACTAAAAGTATATTGGCGGAACAATCAATGTCATCTCTGATCTCACCGTGTCATACATAGCTTGATTACATCTACTCAAAACACTCTACTCTTAGTGGTGTTTCTAGCAGGTGCAAGCTATGAAAATTCTTTTATAGCTCATCAGACATTCGCTAAATTTGTAACTCAAATATTCTTTTGTGCAATCTAGTTGTGGAAATGTAATTTTCTTGTTATAATAATTTCTACTTCATTCTGAAAATCCTTTCAAAACATTTCAAATGATCTAGATTTATGTCTCAATTAGTAAAATATAAATATCTACTTGAATCATCATTGAAGATAGATAAATCCACTGCTTGCAACAACACTTATTGGACTACATACATCAATATATGCATATTTCCAATTATTTTTGTTGCTCGTTCTTTATGGCTATATTTTAGTTCACTTCACTATTTGGATGAAAGTTGCAAGTGTCAGATGATTCATAATCATATGACTCCAAAATCCATCACTATGGAATTTCTCCATGCGGGTTTCTCCAATGTGACTAAATGCAGTGCCACACACATATGTGGTAATTTTAGTCTTGCGACATTTAGCGTCACTGTTATGGATGTTCAATACTATCATTGATGACCCACAAGTATAGAGGATCAATCATAGTCCTTTCAATAAGTAAGAGTGTTGAACCCGATGAGGAGCTGAAGGAAATGACAAGTAGTTTTCAGCAAGGTATATTTTCTGTAGGCACTGGAATTGTGGGTAACAGATAGTTTGATAGCAAGGTAATTTGTAACGAGCAAGTAATAGTAATGGTAACTAAAGTGAAGCAAGGCAGCCCAATCCTTTTTGTAGCAAAGGACAGGTCGGAAGGGTCCCTTATAGTAAGCAAAGCGTACTTGAGAACACATGGGAATTTCATCTAGCACTTTCATCATGTTTATTTGATTTGCGTTCGCTACTTTGATAATTTGATATGTGGGTGGACCGGTGCTTGGGTGTTGTTCTTGCTTGAACAAGCCTCCCACTTATGATTAAGCCCTCTCGCAAGCATCCGCAACTATGAAAGAAGAATTAAGATAAAATCTAACCATACCATTAAACATATGGATCCAAATCAGCCCCTTACGGAATAGCGCATAAACTAGGGTTTAAGCTTCTATCACTCTAACAACCCATCATCTAATAACTACTCCACAATGCATTCCCTTAGGCCCAAAGATGGTGAAATATCATGTAGTCGATGTTCACACAACACCACTAAGGGAATCAACAGCATACATATCATCAAAATAACGAACGAATACCAAATTCACATGATTACTTATGAGAAGACTTCTCCCATGTCCTCAAGAACTAAAGTAACTACTCACAAAACATATTCGTGCTCAAGATCAGAGAGGTGTTGAATAGCATAATAGATCTGAACATATGATCTTCCACCAAATAAACCAACTAGCATCAAGTACAAGATGTAATCAACACTACTAGCAACCTAGAGGTACCAATCTAAGGTTTTGATACAAAGATTGAATACAAGAGATGAACTAGGGTTTGAGATGATGGTGTTGTTGAAGATGTTGATGAAGATTTGCCCTCCCATGATGAGAGGGTTGTTGGTGATGACGAGGGCTTTGATTCCCCCCTCCCGAAGGGAAGTATCCCTCGCGGAATCTCTCCGCTGGAGAGCAAAAGTGCTCCTACCAGGTTCCGCCTTGAGACGGCGGCGCTCCATCCCGAAAGTCCTCTCCTTATTTTTTTCTAAGGAAAATGGGCTTATATACCAGAAGATGGGAATCAGAGGCTAGCCAGGGGCTCACAACCCACCAGGGCACGCCAGGGGGGTGGGCGCGCCCTCGTGCCTAGTGGGCACCTAGGTGGCCCCCTCTGGTATTTCTTTTCTCCAATAATTTTTATATATTCCAAATATAAATCTAAATTTCAGCTCCTTTGGAGATGTGGAGAATAAATATCTCTGACATAGCTTTTTCAGGTCCAGAATTCCACCTGTCGGTAATCTCCCTCTTTGTGTAAACCCTGCATATTATGAGAGAAAAACATTAAAATTACTCCACAAAGGGTTATATTGATTAAAAACACTATAAATAACAGTAAGAAAACATGATGCAAAATGGATGTATCAACTCCCCTGATCTTAGACCTCGCTTGCCCTCAAGCGAAAGCCGGCATCGATAATCATGTCCACATGTTTAGAGAGAGAGGTGTCGATAAAAATAGAATACGAGCATAGTAGCATCATGATCATTATTATAAAATCAATATTGATTATCATATTTTCTCTCTCCTTACTTCCATCTTCAGCAGCCAACCATCATCTTCCCCATTGTTGGAGGAGGGAGAAGACATGATGCCTAGCTCGACAGAGCTGTGATATGTCTCCAACGTATCTATAATTTATGAAGCATTCATGCTGTTATTTTGTCATTGTTGGGTGTTTTACAATCATTTTATAGCAACTTTATATCATTTTTGGGACTAACCTATTGACCCAGTGCCCAGTGCTAGCTGTTTTTTTGCTTGTTTTTTACATCCCAGGAAATCAATACCAAACGGAGTCCAAATGCAACGAAACTTCATGGAGATTTTTTATGGACCAGAAGACTAATAGTGGGCCAAAGAAGCACCTGGTGGGTGCCCCGAGGGGGGGGGGAACAACCCACCAGGGTGCGCCTGGGATTGCTTTCAATGCGGTTATGCCTCTAAGTCGTGCTTCGACACGTGGGAGATATAGCCGCATCGAGGGCGTTACAGAACAACCCACCTGGGCGCGCCTGGGGATGCGGGCGTTACAGAACAACCCACCTGGGCGCGCCTGGGGCCCCAGGCGCGCCCAGGTGGGTTGTTCTGTAACGCCCTCGATGCGGCTATATCTCCCACGTGTCGAAGCACGACTTAGAGGCATAACCGCATTGAAAGCAATGTCGCAAGTGAGGTAATCTTCACACAACCCATGTAATACATAAGGGAAAGAGATACATAGTTGGCTTACAATCGCCACTTCCCACAATTACATGAATAAAGCATTACAGTATTCAAATACAATCAAGGTCCGCCTACGGAACCAAAATAAAAGAAGAACCCCAAATGCGACAAGGTCCCCGATCGACCCCAACTGGGCTCCACTACTGATCAACTAGAACGAATCAACACAAAGGACAAGATCTTCATCGAGCTCCTCTTGAGCTTGGTTGCGTCGTCTACACGGACTCATCGACACCTGCAAGCTGGTTTTGGAAGTATCTGTGAGCCACGGGGACTCAGCAATCTCGCACCCTCGCGATCATGACTATTTAAGCTTATGGGTAAGGTAAAGGTATGAGGTGGAGCTGCAGCAAGCGACTAGCATATATGGTGGCTAACATACGCAAAAGAGAGCGAGAAGAGAAAGCAAAGCACGGTCGAAGAACTATGATCAAGAAGTGATCCTATAGCAACCTACGTCAAGCATAACTCCAACACTGTGTTCACTTCCCGGACTCCGCCGAAAAGAGACCATCACGGTTACACACGCAGTTGATGTATTTTAATTAAGGTCAACTTCAGGTTTTCTACAACCGGACGTTAACAAATTCCCATCTGCCCATAACCGCGGGCACGGCTTTCGAAAGTTCAAATCCCTGCAGGAGTGTCCCAACTTAGCCCATCACAAGCTCTCACGGTCAACGAAGGATATTCCTTCTAGTGGGAAGGCCCGATCAGACTCGGAATCCCGGTTACAAGACATCCTCGACAATGGTAAAACAAGTCCAGCAAGACCACCCGATGCACCGACATCCTGATAGGAGCTGCACATATCTCGTTCTCAGGGCAACACCGGATAAGCAATCCATACAACTAAAACCAGCCCTCGAGTTTCCCCGAGGTGGCGCTGCAAGGGGCTCTAGTTTGGACCAACACTCAGAGGAGCACTGGCCTGGGGGGGTTAAAATAAAGATGACCCTCGGGATGCGCGACTCCCAAGGGAAAAATGCTAGGTGGCGAATGGTAAAACCAAGGTTGGGCCTTGCTGGAGGAGTTTTATTCAAAGCGAACTATCAAGGGGTTCCCATTATAACCCAACCGCGTAAGGAACACAAAATCCGGGAACATAACACCGACATGACGGAAACTAGGGCGGCAAGAGTGGAACAAAACACCAGGCATAATGCCGAGCCTTCCACCCTTTACCAAGTATATAGATGCATTAATTAAATAAGAGATATTGTGATATCCCAACAAAATATCCGTGTTCCAACATGGAACAAGCTCCAATCTTCACCTACAACTAACAACGCTATAAGAGGGGCTGAGCAAAGCGGTAACATAGCCAAACAACGGTTTGCTAGGACAAGGTGGTTAGAGGCTTGGCTTCACAGTATGGGAGGCATGATAAGCAAGTGGTAGGTATCGCAGCATAGGCATAGCAAAAGAGCGAGCAACTAGCAAGCAAAGATAGAAGTGATTTCGAGGGTATGGTCATCTTGCCTGAGATCCCGCAAGGAAGAAGAACGAGTCCATGAAGAAGACAAACGGACGAAGTTGAACGAATCCTCACAAACGCGACGTTATCGGAACTAACCCGAAGAAGCAACACCGGAAAGAAAGCAAACAACATGGTAAACAACCACCACATAAGCATGGCATGATGCACAACCAAGTATGATGCATGTCCGGTTTAAATATGCATGGCATGGCAAAGTGCACAAACAAAACTACAAATTAAGTGAGCTCAATATGCAACGAGTTGCATATTGACGGACACCACAATAATTATTTAGTTCGCTCTTGTTTATGTACCCAACAATATTAAATGTTGGTTAGCATGGCATGGGTGAAGCATAAAAGAAACTATCTAACTAAGCAATTTAAATGGGGCCAGATATAACAAACAACAAATCCGGTAAATCCCCATATGCATTAGTAATTTAAAAGCAAACAACAATTTAAACATTTTAATTTTTGTTATTATGATGCGAATGACATGGACAAGTTTATGCAATTTTTATTAAAATTTGACAAGAGCATTATGAAGCATTTGTCACCCTGGTGGAAAGGAAAGGGGTGCCACGGCAACGATAACGAAAACGGTGCCACGGCAGCATTCCGGTTCCGGTAACTCGTGAGATACCGATGCAAAGGAGAAATGTGCGGATGCATGCAAAAGATGGTGGGGCGCTCCGAGATTCCGGGTGTGCCATGAGACGACGTTAACAAGGCAAAAGAGGGGCAACCTGCATCGACAATTCGAACACGGTTCAAACATGAGCATCTCAAACATCGCAAGCATTCGATCACGGATGTCGTCTCGATGGTTATACCTTCGAAGCGTGTGTTCTCGGAGCGGTTCGGGTCAAGCGGTGTAGTCGTTCACGATCGCCGTGGGAAGTAGTCGTACTCCGCGATGGTAGAGGAAGTAGTGGTACTCCGCGATGGTAGAGGAAGTAGTTGTTCACATGACGGTAGTCGAACTTGACGGTTCCGTTACACGGGTCTTCGGCAACGGTAGTGGTACCCATTTTGTAGTCGTGCACATTCCGTAGATGTTCGAGGTCACGGCGAGGATCTTGACGTCCACGGTTCTTCGAGGGTCGACGGTACATGTTCTGTAGACGTTCGGGCGGCGGTAGTGGTACACGTTTAACGTCGACGGTAGTTGTTCACGGTTCATAGACGAACTTGGCGTATCTGTGCAGTGGTCGAACTTGAGGTGGTCCCGGACCGGCTGGACTTGGCGCATCCGACAGCAAAAGTATACAAACGGGTTCGGTGGTGACTATGAGGAATCCAACTATGTGGCACTCGACATCGAGGTCCCGCAGCGCAACAGTGACAGGAGGTAGGCCCTAACAGGGATGAAACAAGGCGGACATAGGCGGAGGGGAACGCGACGAGGCGGGCGGTCACGATAGCGGCTCGCTCACCGGCAACTGCTGGAGACAGAGGTCGGGCGGATGGAGCTTCTACTCTGGCGATGCAACGGCGCAGGGAATGGAGGGAGGTGCTGCTCTGGGCGCTCGACGGCGTCTCCGATGAGAACTGAGTCGAGGCAGGGGTTCGGCGGCCATGAGTTGGTCTCATGTTATAGAGAACAAGAGAGATGAGAGGTGGAGGAGGGAAAGAGAAGGAGGGAGAGGCGCGAGGGAAGGTGCCTTGGAGGTCGAGATCGGCGGGAACGGCGCACAGGCTGATCCGGGCGGAGGCACGTGGGATCCCGCCGGCGGCGTGGCCTGAGACGACGGCGCCATGGGGATTGGTCCCCTGGACGTGTCGTGCGATGCTGGAAGAAGCAACAGAGGGGTTTGCCAAGAGGTGGCGTGGAGGAGGAGCTGGCGGCGCTAGGAGAACCAAAGGGAGAGGGTCGAGGGAATTGGCTGGAGCACGGAGATCGAGCGGATGGGGCGCTGCGAGGGAGATGGGGCTTCTGGCGGCGCTAGAGGAGGAGACGAGGGAGAGGTATCGATCGTGATGGGGTTGCACTAGGGTTAGGTGGCTGGGCTGCGGGATGCCCTGGCCAAATGGGCCAGCGCGGTGGAGACTGGTTGGCCGGCCTGGGCCTACGGATGGGCCCTAGAGGCCAGCCTGCTGGACTCCTCTCTCTCATTTCTAAAACAGAAAAAACAAAGAAGAGAGGAAAAAAGAAGGAGGTGATAGGGGAAGAAGTTGGACAAGCGGATAATTTCCTTGGACTCACAAAAATGTGAGGAATTTAAATAAAATGGCAAGAGGGTTTTTGGAGAACAATAGATTCGCACATCTTAAATTTAATTCAACATGTTTGAATTTTGAAACCCATTCGAAAGGACTCTAAAAGGGCTGAGATTTTTAGAGGAGCCTCGATAAAAGAGATGAGAAATATAGGCAAGGTTTGAAGGTCAAACTCGAAGAGGAATAGACATGGAAAATATTTTGCACGTGTGTTATGGCTGATAACAAATTATTGGAATATAATTTATATAGCTCCCTAAAATATTGGGAGAATATGTTTTAAAGAGTAATCACCATAGTGAATATCCCTCGATTTAAATGGACCGAAGATCCATGCAATTTATTTAGTTGAGTTAAGAAAAGAAATGACATGATGCAATGCACATGATGCAAATATGAATGCAATGAACCAAACAAAACACACAACGAAACCCGGAAACCCTGGAAGGCATCTGAAGCTCCGATCTTGGGGCGTTACAACACTCCATCACTACGAGAGGATCTCGTCCCGAGATCTAGAATGGCACCGGACGGACAACGGAAGAGAAAGAGAAGAGGTAAAACTAAGTTGCTTCTTTGACAAATGAGTGAAACCCAGAACCTTGAGAGGTTAAGCCATTTCGAGAAAAGAATGCAACAGAGATAACTAAAGCTAAAAGCACTCCGTTAAGAAAGGGGAAAAGGAAAGAACTGATTCGGGTAGCACTCCGATTTAGAAGGGATGCAAGACTTGATAAGGCAAAAGGAACTTGAGCAAAAAGGGCAAAACACTCTGGTTAAATGGATAAGCAAAAGAAAGAAGTCTGATCTTGACAAAACAAAATGATAGGTTGAAAAGAGCAGCATCTCAATGCCTCCGGAAAAATAGAAGATAGATCATTGAAATAAAAGAATGGAGAAGAGAAAAGGCAACTCCTGCCACAATTGAGCTTGAAAAGGCATCCTTAGGAGAAGGGTCGAACGGCACAAGGTGAATCCTTGCAATGATTAGATGGATCTTCGCGACGAGATAAAGAGAAAACTTGGAACTCCGGAAAAGAAAGATGAATAAAAGAAATCAAGAATTTATTCGTCATGAGCAAACTCTGAAGGAAGGAATTGATCACTTGGATGAAACAAGAATAAGAATTACATTACGCGTATCCTTCACCAATTAAATTGATGACAATCAACGGATTTGAGATATTACTTATTCTCATAGAAAAGATTTAGATAGATAATGCACAAACTTGAAGAGGCCTTCGACGATCCACCGGTAGGATTTGAAAGAACGGAAACATGATAACGTAAGAAGAGGAATCTTGAACAAACCACCGTATGAATTTAAAATGAACGAAGAAAATATAAAGAAACACCGGAAAGAATTAGGAAATGAACGAAGAAGCTTGATGGGATTTAGATACATCAGAACGAAGAGATCAAGAACTGATTAGAGGATATTTGATTGATGCACCGGTAAGATTGGATAATGAGAGCTGCCAGCTGAAATGAATAATATTTGAAAAGATGGCCTTCGGAGGAAAGAAATGGAAAACAACTCAAGAAATGCTTCGGATGGGTGAAAAGAATTCTCACGATCAAAACAATTATGAGAGGATGGTCTCAAATTAGAACCACGAATCTCTGAGAGAACGGATAAGATATAGAGGTAAAACTCTTCTTCGGTCTTCAAATGTTGAGAATGACGATGAGAAACACCGCTATGAATTGTTGAGGCACTCCGGAATGAAGAATGGAAAGGTTTAGCCAACAATGAAAAGAATTTGAAAGATCTTGGAGAAACCCTCTGACTGATGAAAATTCAATCTTACGTCACACTTCGAAAAGAAATTTGGATAGCTCCGGGAAAATAAGAAGAGTCAGGTAAGATCCTGGAAAAGGACCTGTGGGTTATGGGCCCACTCAAAAGATACACCGCATAACGATTTGACGGAGAGATTGCATCGGTTGAATTAAATGGCTTGAATAAGATAGCAGCCTCGTGATAGGTTGAACGGATCTTGAATGTCAAGATGAGCCTTCTGAGGTATCTTCAGGGCACCAGAACAATTGAATAACGAGAAGTGGATGATTATGAGGTACACCGGCATAAGAAAAACATTGGACCAAAGAGAAGACAATGCTCAATACCGAAGTTTGAATTGAATTCACCGGAGAAGAAAATGAGTGAAGAGTGATGAACTTGAAGCTCCGTTAGAATCTTCATGAGAATCACCGGGTAAGAACATGAAGGAAAAGAATGGAGAGACTTCACATGAATCAAAGGATACCTGATTAAGAAATCTGAGTCCTTGAAGAAACAAGGGTGGGAGGGTGGGAAAACAAAGACAACTTGGAACGGATGAAGCAAACACCGTTGAGAAGAACTGATACTTGATCTTGCGGATGTTGAAATGATCGGATCCACTTGAAGAGAAACACACCGGTGAAAAGGATTTACATGACAATCTTGATTATCAAGAAGGATTGGTATTCACATCGGAGTATGAGAACACCATTTGGGGAAGGTATGGAATCAACACTTGACTTCGAAGCAACTCGAATACCACAACTCAAAACAAAACAAAGGATTGGCTTGCAGAATAAGCCGGAACAAAAGTATGACTGAGATTTCGTCCGATGTTTTCATGGTGGGGCCTACACGGGCTCAATCGTACAACACCATCATGTACAAGGCAGTGCACATGACATACGAAGCGTCCCTGAGTTGGCATAGCCAAGGACTCTTTAAGACACAACGAGACCACTGTAAAACCAACCGTGGATAGGCGGACCACTAGACGTCGAACCCCGATTTCATATCATACATCTGTCAGAAAGATATCCTAAGAGCTACTTGAATTCCCACTTATAAACTCCCGAAACTTTCAGGTTATGCAATCAGGTGTTGGGGATACAGGGGAAGCATAATATCTCACCCAAAACTAGCAAATCCTACATCTAGCTGTATCCATCCTTCAACACATAACCAAGAAACTTTCGAAAATCGTCTACCTCAACCTTCGAAAAGCATCTGTTATACGAGTTATGGCAATACTCCCGAACTCCCGCCCCAGTACTGGGTGGCGTCGAGGTTATCTCACCAACAACTGCATAAAAGAGATTTTCGATGTCGGCGAAACTAAACTCATGTATTCCAGAACTGCAACGATAAAATTGTGACGACAACACCTCGGAGCTCAACTCCCTGGGACACTGCCACAACCCCTAAATGACAGGAGGCACCAAGAACAATGTTCTCGTCACAAAACCATCGGAACGATTCCAAAATACCTGCGTGATCCTAATTTTTTTTAATGAAATTTGAGAAGATAAGAGTCAAAACTCTACGTCAGGATGCCTTACCAGAGCGATGAAGGGACTGGGGAGTAAAAAGAATTCCTAAACTCTCTGATAAATAATTCCTAAAAGACTCAAAACTTTTTTCTAGACTCAACTCGTCCGCTAATTCGATCAAGCAGTGGGTGCTCCTAAAGTCGGGGAAGGCTCTGATTACCAACTTGTAACACCCTCGATGCGGCTATATCTCCCACGTGTCGAAGCATGACTTAGAGGCATAACCGCATTGAAAGCAATGTCGCAAGTGAGGTAATCTTCACACAACCCATGTAATACATAAGGGAAAGAGATACATAGTTGGCTTACAATCGCCACTTCACATAATTACATGAATAAAGCATTACAGCATTCAAATACAATCAAGGTCCGCCTACGGAACCAAAATAAAAGAAGAACCCCAAATGCGACAAGGTCCCCGATCGACCCCAACTGGGCTCCACTACTGATCAACTAGAACGAATCAACACAAAGGACAAGATCTTCATCGAGCTCCTCTTGAGCTTGGTTGCGTCGTCTGCACGGACTCATCGGCACCTGCAAGCTGGTTTTGGAAGTATCTGTGAGCCACGGGGACTCAGCAATCTCGCACCCTCGCGATCAAGACTATTTAAGCTTATGGGTAAGGTAAAGGTATGAGGTGGAGCTGCAGCAAGCGACTAGCATATATGGTGGCTAACATACGCAAAAGAGAGCGAGAAGAGAAAGCAAAGCACGGTCGAAGAACTATGATCAAGAAGTGATCCTAAAGCAACCTACGTCAAGCATAACTCCAACACCGTGTTCACTTCCCGGACTCCGCCGGAAAGAGACCATCATGGTTACACACGCAGTTGATGTATTTTAATTAAGGTCAACTTCAGGTTTTCTACAACCGGACGTTAACAAATTCCCATCTGCCCATAACCGCGGGCACGGCTTTCGAAAGTTCAAATCCCTGCAGGGGTGTCCCAACTTAGCCCATCACAAGCTCTCACGGTCAACGAAGGATAGTCCTTCTAGCGGGAAGACCCGATCAGACTCGGAATCCCGGTTACAAGACATCCTCGACAATGGTAAAACAAGTCCAGCAAGACCACCCGATGCGCCGACATCCCGATAGGAGCTGCACATATCTTGTTCTCAGGGCAACACCGGATAAGCAATCCGTACAACTAAAACCAGCGCTCGAGTTTCCCCGAGGTGGCGCTGCAAGGGGCTCTAGTTTGGACCAACACTCAGAGGAGCACTGGCCCCGGGGGGGGGTTAAAATAAAGATGACCCTCGGGATGCACGACTCCCAAGGGAAAAGGCTAGGTGGCGAATGGTAAAACCAAGGTTGGGCCTTGCTGGAGGAGTTTTATTCAAAGCGAACTGTCAAGGGTTTCCCATTATAACCCAACCGCGTAAGGAACGCAAAATCCGGGAACATAACACCGATATGACGGAAACTAGGGCGGCAAGAGTGGAACAAAACACCAGGCATAAGGCCGAGCCTTCCACCCTTTACCAAGTATATAGATGCATTAATTAAATAAGAGATATTGTGATATCCCAACAAAATATCCGTGTTCCAACATGGAACAAGCTCCAATCTTCACCTGCAACTAACAACGCTATAAGAGGGGATGAGCAAAGCGGTAACATAGCCAAACAACGGTTTGCTAGGACAAGGTGGTTAGAGGCTTGGCTTCACAATATGGGAGGCATGATAAGCAAGTGGTAGGTATCGCAGCATAGGCATAGCAAAAGAGCGAGCAACTAGCAAGCAAAGATAGAAGTGATTTCGAGGGTATGGTCATCTTGCCTGAGATCACGCAAGGAAGAAGAACGAGTCCATGAAGAAGACAAACGGACGAAGTCGAACGAATCCTTACAAATGCGACATTATCGGAACTAACCCGAAGAAGCAACACCGGAAAGAAAGCAAACAACATGGTAAACAACCACCACATAAGCATGGCATGATGCACAACCAAGTATGATGCATGTCCGGTTTAAATATGCATGGCATGGCAAAGTGCACAAACAAAACTACAAATTAAGTGGAGCTCAATATGCAACGAGTTGCATATTGACGGACACCACAATAATTATTTAGTTCGCTCTTGTTTATGTACCCAACAATATTAAATGTTGGTTAGCATGGCATGGGTGAAGCATAAAAGAAACTATCTAACTAAGCAATTTAAATGGGGCCAGATATAACAAACAACAAATTCGGTAAATCCCCATATGCATTAGTAATTTAGAAGCAAACAACAATTTAAACATTTTAATTGTTGTTATTATGATGCGAATGACATGGACAAGTTTATGCAATTTTTATTAAAATTTCACAAGAGCATTAAGAAGCATTTGACACCGTGGTGGAAAGGAAAGGGGTGCCACGGCAACGATAACGAAAACGGTGCCACGACAGCGTTCCGGTTCCGGTAACTCGAGTGAGATACCGATGCAAAGGAGAAATGTGCGGATGCGTGCAAAAGATGGTGGGGCGCTCCCGGATTCCGGGTGTCCCATGAGACGACGGTAACAAGGCAAAAGAGGGGCAACCTGCATCGACAATTCGAACACGGTTCGAACATGAGCATCTCAAACATCGCAAGCATTCGATCACGGATGTCGTCTCGATGGTTATACCTTCGAAGCGTGTGTTCTCGGAGCGGTTCGGGTCAAGCGGTGTAGTCGTTCACGATCGCCGTGGGAAGTAGTGGTACTCGGTGATGGTAGAGGAAGTAGTTGTTCACATGACAGTAGTCGAACTTGACGGTTCCGTTACATGGGTCTTCGGCAACGGTAGTGGTACCCATTTTGTAGTCGTGCACATTCCGTAGATGTTCGAGGTCACGGCGAGGATCTTGATGTCCACGGTTCTACGAGGGTCGACGGTACATGTTCTGTAGACGTTCGGGCGGCGGTAGTGGTACACGTTTAACGTCGATGGTAGTTGTTCACAGTTCGTAGACGAACTTGGCGTATCCGTGCAGTGGTCGAACTTGAGGTGGTCCCAGACCGGCTGGACTTGCGCATCCGACAGCAAAAGTATACAAACGGGTTCGATGGTGACTGTGAGGAATCCAACTATGTTGCACTTGGCATCAAGGTCCCACAGCGCAACAGTGACAGGAGGCAGGCCCTAACAGGGATGAAACAAGGCGGACATAGGCGGAGGGGAACGCGACGAGGCGGGCGGTCGCGACAGCGGCTCGCTCGCCGGCAACTGCTGGAGACGGAGGTCGGGGCGGATGGAGCTTCTGCTCCGGCGATGCAGCGGTGCAGGGAATGGAGGGAGGTGCTGCTCCGGGCGCTCGACGGCATCTCTGGTGAGAACTGAGTCGAGGCAATGGTTTGGCGGCCATGAGTTGGTCTCCTGTTACAGAGAACAAGAGAGATGAGAGGTGGAGGAGGGAAAGAGAAGGAGGGAGAGGCGCGAGGGAAGGTGCCTTGGAGGTCGAGGTCGGCGGGAACGGCGCGCTGGCTGATCCGGGAGGAGGCACGCGGGATCCCGCCGGCGGCGTGGCCTGAGACGACGGCGCCATGGGGATTGGTCCCCTGGACGTGTCGTGCGATGCTGGAAGAAGCAACAACGGGGTTTGCGGAGAGGCGACGTGGAGGAGGAGCTGGCGACGCTAGGAGAACCAGAGGGAGAGGGTTGAGGGAATCGGTTGGAGCACGGGGATCAAGCGAATGGGGCGCTACGAGGGAGATGGGGCTTCTGGCGGCGCTAGAGGAGGAGACGAGGAAGAGGTATCGATCGTGATGGGGTTGCGCTAGGGTTAGGTGGCTGGGCTGCGGGATGCCCTGGCCAAATGGGCCAGCACGGTGGAGACTGGTTGGCCGGCCTGGGCCTAGGGATGGGCCCTAGAGGCCAGCCTGCTGGACTCCTCTCTCTCATTTCTAAAACAGAAAAAACAAAGAAGAGAAGAAAAAGGAAGGAGGTGTTAGGGGAAGAAGTTGGACATGCGGATAATTTCCTTGGACTCACAAAAATGTGAGGAATTTAAATGAAATGGCAAGAGGGTTTTTGGAGAACAATAGTTTCGCACATGTTGAATTTAATTCAACATGTTTGAATTTTGAAACCCATTCGAAAGGACTCTAAAAGGGCTGAGATTTTTAGAGGAGCCTCGATAAAAGAGATGAGAAATATAGGCAAGGTTTGAAGGTCAAACTCGAAGAGGAATAGACATGGAAAATATTTTGCACGTGTGTTATGGGTGATACCAAATTATTGGAATATAATTTATATAGCTCCCTAAAATATTGGGAGAATATGTTTTAAAGAGTAATCACCATAGTGAATATCCCTCGATTTAAATGGACCGAAGATCCATGCAATTTATTTAGTTGATTTAAGAAAAGAAATGACATGATGCAATGCACATGATGCAAATATGAATGCAATGAACCAAACAAAACACACAACGAAACCCGGAAACCCTGGAAGGCATCTGAAGCTCCAGTCTTGGGGCGTTACATGTTCCCACCTCAGTGGCCTCCTGCACCCCTTCTTTGCACTATAAATTTCCCAAATATTCCGAAACCCGTCGGGGTTAACCTAGATCAGAAGTTCCGCTGCCGCAAGGCTCTATAGCCACCGAAAACCAATCTAGACCCCTTTTCGGCACCCTGCCAGAGGGGGGGAATCATCGCCGGTGGCCATCTTCATCTTCCCGGTGGCCACCACGATGAGGAGGGAGTAGTCCACCCTCAGGGTTGAGGATTTGTACCAGTAGCTATGTGTTTAATCTCTCTCTCTCGTGTTCTTGAGATGTCACGATCTTGATGTATCACAGGCTTTGTTAATATAGTCAGATCATATGGTGTTTTCCCCTCTCTATCTTGTTGTGATGAACTGAGTTTTTCCCTTTGAGATTTCGTTGTTATCGGATTGAATACTTTTATGGATTTGAGAACACTTGATATATGTCTTGCAATTGAATACTCATGGTGACAATGGGGTAGCGTATTTATTCACTTGATATTTGTTTTGGCACTCAACTCGCGGATTCCTGAGGTGACATTAGGGTAATCTATGCATAGGGGTTGATGCACGTTCTTGTCTTTGTTTCTCTAGTAGAATTCTTGGGGCACTCTTTGAAGTTCTTTGTGTTGGATTGAGTATTATGAATATGAATTTGCTTTGGTGTTATTTTAGTATGAACTCTAGGATAGATCGAATGGAAAGAATAGCTTTGTGTTATTTTAGTATGAACTCTTCAATAGATCGAACGGAAAGAATAGCTTTGAGGTGGTTTTGTACCCTGCAAACAATTTATTCTTATGTATTCCGCTAGATAAGAACTTTGGAATGATTCTTCATCACACTTTGAGGGGTGGTTATATGATACAATTATATTAGCATTGTTGAGAGATTGCACTAGCGAAAGTACGGACCCTAGGCCTCATTTTAAGCATTGCAATACCGTTTTTGTGCCCGTTTACTATTTGCTACCCTGCTGTTTTTATTTATTCAGATTAAAAAAATATTTCTACCATCCATATTACACTTTTAACACTATCTCTTCGCCGAACTAGTGCACCTATATAATTTGCCATTGTATTGGGTGTGTTGGGGACACAAGAGATTTCTTTTATTTGGTTGCAGGGTCGTTTGAGAGAGACCATCTTCATCCTACACCTCTCACGGATTGATAAACCTTAGGTCATCCACTTGAGGGAAAATTGCTACTGTCCTACAAAACTCCGCGCTTGGAGGCCCAACACGTGTCTACAAGAATAAAGTTGCATAGTAGAGATCAAGCTCTTTTCTGGCACCGTTTTTGGGGAGGTGAGTGCTTTAAGGTATATCTTTAGATCTTGCAATCGAATCTTTTAGTTTCTTGTTTATCACTAGTTTGGTTTATAAAAGAGAACTACATAAAAAATGGAATTGAGGTTGCATCATATTATTGATCATCTTTATAATATCTTTCTTTAAAATGATGGATCGGAAAATTGTGCTCAATTGTTGGAAGAAGAAGTCACTAAAATACTTGGCACAAAATATTTGAATGATGAGCATGATTGCAATGTTGTTAGTATGAATTCTTTGAATATGCATGATGCTAATGTTATTCAAAGCCATAAGCTTGGGGATGATATATTTGATGAATATGATATTCTTAGTCCCCCAAGTTTTGATGAGAAAATTTATTATGATGATTGCATTCCTCCTATTTATGATGATTATATTGATGAAAGTGGATTTGGAGAGGCCGTGACTTTATTTAATGATGAATCCACTATTTTGGAGGAGGTTGCAATTGATTATGACAACAAAGTTCCAATATATGTTGATTATGGTGATGACATATTGAATAATTATAAACATGAAACTTGTCATCATGGTTTTAATTTCCAATCACACGAGAGTTATTTTGTTGAGTTTGCTCCCACAATTATTGATGAGAATAAGTTTTCTTATGTGGAGAGTAATAAAGTTTCTATGCTTGTGAATCATGAAAAGAATGCTTTATGTGATATCTATATTGTTGAATTCATTCATGATGCTACTGAAAATTATTATGAGAGAGGAACATATGCTTGTAGGTATTGCAATAATATCAAGTTTCCTCTCTATGTGTTGAAAATCTTAAGGTTTTGCTTGTTTTTCCTTCCAATGCTAGTTGATTCTTTCTCCCATAAATTGTTTGATCACAAGATCCCTATGCATAGGAAGTGGGTTAGGCTTAAATGTGCTTTTCATGTGATTCATGATGCTCTCTTTAGGTTTCAATTCTTATCTTTTATGCGAGCATCATGCCTAGCTAAAAGGCATTAAAGAAAAGCGCTTGTTGGGAGAAAACCCAACACTTTTACCTACCGTTTTTGTGTGTTAACATGATTAGGCTACTGTATTAATCATGTTTTATAGCTTTTGTTCCAATAAAGTGACAAGTAAAGCCTTTAGGATCTTCTTGGGTGATAGTTGTTTGAACTTGCGGAAAAACAGAAACTTTTGCACTCACGAAAATAATTTTAATAAATCACAGAAACGTGCTTTTTCTCTGTTTATTTTTGCACAATATTCATATATAAATTTCTCAGGTTTTCCTAATTTTTCAGAATTTTTGGAGTAGCAGAAGTATGGTTGGAGTACAGATTACTACAAACTGTTCTGTTTTTGACAGATTCTATTTTTAATATATAGTTTGCTTGTTTTCTAGTTTCTATGGCTTATATTGCTCAATATAAATTGTGGAAATGATATGCTACAGTAGGCATTGTGTGAGAACAATTATGTATCTTGTCTTTGATAGTACCAAAAGTGAATGGTTTGCTCTTTATCATACTAACCTATCTCACAAAGTTCCGTTAAGTTTTGTGTGAATGAAGTTTTCTAGTTTTGGGTGAGACATAGATATGAGGAGAATAAAGAGTGACAAGACCCTAAGCTTGGAGATGCCGAAGGCACCCCAAGTTAATATCCAAGGAATATCCAAGCAACTAAGCTTGGGGATGCCCCGGAAGGCATCCCCTCTTTCGTCTCCAACATTATCGGTAACCTCACTCGAAGCTATGTTTTCATTCGTCACATGATATGTGTTTTGCTTGGAGCATCATTTTATTTTGTTATGATTTGCTTGCTATTATTTAGAATAATTTTTTGCATATTTTATTTCAATAAAAATATCAATGATAGCCTTTACTATGCTTATTTTACAAGTCTACATGTTGCTGTTTGAAAACAGAAAGTTTATCGTTGTTGTAAAAATTTCCTAGAAAATTCAGTATGTGATAAAATGTTGAATTTTTTTTCCTAATAAGATCTGATAAATTTTCTATAGGTGGTAAATTTTCAGAATTTTTGGAGTTAGGGAAGTATTGATACTCTTGCATTCTTTACAGACTGTACTGTTTTGGCAGATTACTGTTATGGTTGCATTGTTTGCATATGTTTGCTTGTTTAATGATTCTATTTGCGGATAGGAGTATTAAATATGCAGAGGCATTTAATACGCAATGTTGAATAATAATTTTATTGATTTGCTACAGTAGAGAATGATAAGGTTTTTGCATTGGTTTATACTAACTTATCTCACGAGTTCTTGTTGAGTTTTGTGTGGATGAAGTTTTTGAGATTTAGGAAAACCGTGATATGAGAGGAATTAAGTTGATAGAAAAGCTCAAAATTTGGGATGCCCAAGGCATCCCAAGCTAATATTCCAAGAAGTCTCAAGCATCTAAGCTTGGGGATGCCCCGGTAGGCATCCCACCTTTCTTCATCAACAATTATCGGTTAGTATCGGTTGAGCCTAAGTTTTTTGCTTCTTCACATGAGTTGTGCTATTCTTAGAATTGCATTTTGTTTTGTTTTGCTTGCTGTTTTAATAAAATACTTAGATATAAAAGTTTTTAAATAAAACAGAGTCCTCAAATAGTTGCTAAGGAGGCTAAGTAAGCGACATCCACATCCCGTCAACGAAGCTCTTTTCTTTGGAATTGCTATTGTGCTTCACTTATATCCTATGAGTAAATTTTTGAATAAATTGCATGTCATGAAGTTGAAATCATACCATGCCTAGTGGTAGCTTCACATCGGTTTTAGAAAGTGAAATCTTTTGAGGCTTGACAATCACAATTTTGGCCATACAAGCAATTCACGAATAATTAGTATAAGGAAGAGAACTTTCACGTGCAAATACACTATCTTGGAAATCTTTTGTGATTGTGAGCCCCATCAAAATATTATATGCCAAAATTGTTGACGTTGGACAAGGAAGACAACGTAATGATTTATGTTTGTTCATATTCACATAGAAGTTATATTGTCATAGATCCTTCAACATGTGGTGCTTGCCCCCATCTTTGCTAGCCAAAAATTCCGCACCAAGTAGAGATACTACTTGTGCATCCAAAAACCCTTACACCCAAATCTTATTTTCAAGAGTCCACCATACCTACGTAAGGATTGAGCAAGATCCTTCAAGTAAGTTGTCATCGGTGCAATAAGGCAATAAAAATTACTTCTAAAAGTGTTAGATAATTTAGTGTAAGAGAAAATTGAGCGTTGTACGAACTTGTCATGGCAAAGCAATAAAAGCGACGGACTACATAATAAAGGTTGCATCATAAGGGGCAATATAACGTGATGTTCTTTTGCACTAAGGGGTTGAGCATACAAACAAATAAGCGCATGGCAACCTCTGCTTCCCTCTGCGATGGGCCTATCTTTTAATTTTCAGTATTTATTTTTATGCAAAGAGTCAAAGTTATTCTCTCTATTCCTTTTTATTTTTCTCTTTTGGCAAGCATCATGTGGTGAGGAAAGATCTAGGCACATATGTGCAGTTGAATATGGGTAGCATGAGTTATTATTGTTGACATCGCCCTAGAGGTGAATATGTTGGGAGGAAAAACAATAAGCCCCTATCTTTCTATGTGTCCGATTGAAACGTTTTGCTCATGTGTATGTGGTGAGTGTTAGCAATCATAGAAGACTATATGATGGTTGAGTATGTGGAGCTCGTACTTAAACTCTGTTGAATAAGTTGAAATGCAATTGCTTGGTGACTAAGAACATATGTTATTGAGTTTCAAGAGAGTTCATTGTTTGAACCTTAACATGTGAATTGGTTGCTACTATAACATGATAAGTTTTATAAGAAAGTATTGATGTTATGATGCTAGGAAAAGTGATTGAAATCATCATTGATCAAACTTATACACTTTGCTAGCATTCACACTTCATAAATTATTTCTTTTATCATTTACCTACTCGAGGACGAGTAGGAATTAAGCTTGGGGATGCTGACACGTCTCCAACGTATCTATAATTTATGAAGTATTCATGTTGTTCTTTATCATTCTTGGGTGTTTTACAATAATTTTATAGCAACATTATATCATTTTTGGGACTAACCTATTGACCCAGTGCCCAGTGCCAGTTGCTGTTTTTTGCTTATTTTTTTACATCGCAGGAAATCAATACCAAACGGAGTCCAAATGCAACGAAACTTCACGGAGATTTTTTACGGAGCAAAAGACCAACAGTGGGCCAAAGAAGCACCTGGGGGGTGCCCCGAGGGGGAAAAACCCACCAGGGCGCGCCTGGGCCCCCAGGCGCGCCCAGGTGGGTTGTGCCCACCTCAGTGGCCTCCCTGGACCCCTTCTTTGCACTATAAATTCCCAAATATTCTGAAACCCTTCGGGGTTAACCTAGATCAGAAGTTCCACCGCCGCAAGGCTCTGTAGCCACCGAAAACCAATTTAGACCCTGTTTCGGCACCCTGCCGGAGGGGGGGGGGATCATCGCTGGTGGCCATCTTTATCATCCCGACGGCCACCATGATGAGGAGGGAGTAGTCCACCCTCGGGGCTAAGGGTTTGTACCAGTAGCTATGTGTTTAATATCTCTCTCTCTCTCCCTCTCTCTCGTGTTCTTGAGATGTCACAATCTTGATGTATCGCGGGCTTTGTTAATATAGTCGGATGATATGGTGTTTTCCCCTCTCTATCTTGTTTTGATGAATTGAGTTTTTCCCTTTGAGATTTCATTGTTATAGGATTGAATAATTTTATGGATTTGAGAACACTTGACATATGTCTTGCAATTGTATACTTGTGTTGACAATGGGGCATCGTATTGATTCACTTGATATATGTTTTGGCACTCAACTAGCGGATTCCCGAGGTGAAATTGGGGTAATCTATGCATAGGGGTTGATGCACGTTCTTGTCTTTGTTTCTTCGGTAGAAATCTTGGGGCACTCTTCGAAATTATTTGTGTTGGATTGAGTATTATGAATATGAATTTGCTTTGGTGTTATTTTAGTACGAACTCTAGGATTGTGTTATTTTAGTATGAACTCTTGAATAGATCGAACAGAAAGAATAGCTTTGAGGTGGTTTCGTACCCTACAAACAATTTATTCTTATGTTCTCTGCTAGATAGGAACTTTGGAGTGATTCTTCATCACACTTTGAGGGGTGGTTATATGATCCAATTATATTAGCATTGTTGAGAGATTGCACTAGCCAAAGTACGGACCCTAGGCCTCATTTTCAAGCATCGCAATACCGTTTTTGTGCCCATTTACTATTTTCTACCTTGCTGTTTTTATTTATTCAGATTGTAAAAATATATTTATACCATCCATATTACACTTTTATCACCATCTCTTCACTGAACTAGTGCACCTATACAATTTGCCATTGTATTGGGTGTGTTGGGGACACAATAGATTTCTTGTATTTGGTTGCAGGGTCGTTTGAGATAGATCATCTTCATCCTACACCTCTCACGGATTGATAAACCTTAGGTCATCCACTTGAGGGAAAATTGCTACTGTCCTACAAAACTCTATGCTAGGAGGTCCAACACATGTCTACAAGAATAAAGTTGCGTAGTAGACATCAAGTTGACAGAACATAGTACAAAACAAGAACAAAGGATATTTCTATGATGTGGTGGTCAAAAAGTTCGGGCGTATATATAAAGAATTTTTGTCTTGCAAAACAAGTAATCTAGAGGAAAACGAAGTCGGGAAGGCTCATGAGGGGCCCACTACCCACCAGGGCGCACCACAGGGGGGGAGGCACCTGGGTTGCCTTCTCGGGTGTTTTTTACTATTTTTATTTTTTCTAATATTCCAAAACTGACATAAATAATTTTTATGGAATTTTTGGAGTTGGTTTACTTACTGTATCACGTACCTCTTCCTTTTCAGGGTTCTGGAGTGTTGTGGAAGGTCTCTTTTATGTATTCCTCTGGTGTCATGGTTTGAATAATGTTTGTTTCAACATTAATAGTTGTACCTGAGATATAGTGCTTAATTCTTTGTTCATTGACCACCCTCACATTTGTGCCTTCGGCATTATTGATCTTAATGGCTCAAGAGCGATATACTTCTTCAATGATATATGGTCCTTCCAATTTAGAGAGAAGTTTTCCTGCAAAAAATCTAAAATGACAGTTGTACAATAGAACATACTCACCCACCTTGAATTCCCGCTTTTGGATTCTTTTTCCATGCCATCTTTTAACCTTTTCTTTAAATAATTTGGCATTTTGAAATCATAATTGAGTTCTTTCATTGCCCAATATGCTTTAAGTTCTATTCAAGAGGCAAATGACAAGCTTCTCCATAAAACATTTTCTATGGAAAAATACCCATAGGATTTTTATAAGCAGTTCTATAAGCCCATAGTGCATCATCAAGTTTCTTAGACCAATGGTTTCGAGATCTATTGATAGTCTTTTATAAAATTAACTTTAGTTCTCTATTGCTTAGCTCAACCTGACCACTAGATTGAGGGTGATAGGGGGATGCAATTCTATGGTTGACATCATATTTAGCAAGCAATTTACAGAAAGCACCATGAATAAAATGTGCACCACCACTGGTCATTAAATATCTAGGGACTCCAAACCTTGTGAAAGTAATTTCTTTAAGCATTTTAATGGAAGTGTTATGATCAACACTACTACTTGGAATATCATCTACCCACTTAGTGACATAATCAACAACAACCAAAATATGTGTATAACCATTAGAGGAAGGAAAAGGTCCTATATAATCCAATTCCCAAACATCAAATGGTTCAATAACAAGTGAATAGTTCATAGGAATTTCCTGACGTATACCAATATTACCAGCTCTTTGACATTTATCACAAGATAAGACAAACTTACGAGCATCCTTGAAAAGTGTAGGCCAATAAAAACCAGATTGTAAAACCTTGTGTCCAGTTCTGTCTCCCGCATGGTGTCCTCCTTAAGCCTCAGAGTGACACTTCCGCAAGATTTGTTCATGTTCAAGCTCAGGTATACAACATCTAATATTACCATCTGTCGGTGTCAAAACTAGCAGATCTCGGGTAGGGGGTCCCGAACTGTGCGTCTGAGGATCAAAGGTAACAGGAGACAAAGGGGACACAATGTTTACCCAGGTTCGGGCCATCTTGATGGAGGTAATACCCTACTTCCTGCTTGATTGACTTTGATGAGTATGGGGGTTACAAGAGTTGATCTACCTCGAGATCGTAATGGCTAAACCCTAGATGTCTAGCTTGTATGATTTATCTTGGCCTCTACGGACTAAACCCCCCGGTTTATATAGACATCGGAGGGGCCTAGGGTTGTACAGAGTCAGTTTACAGAGAAAGGAAACTACACATCCAGACGCCAAGCTTGCCATCCACACAAAGGAGGGTCCTATCCGGACACGGGGGTAGGCCTTCTATCTTGTATCTTCACGACCCATCAGTCCGGCCCATGTCACATAGCCCGGACGCCCGGGGACCCCATAATCCAAGACTCCCTCAGTTGCCCCTGAACCAAGCTTCAATGACGATGTGTCCAGCGCACAGATTGTCTTTGGCATTGCAAGGCAGGTTCCTCCTCCGAATACACCAAAGCAGTTTTATGATCAAGTGAACTGTATCCGGCTCAGTATAATAGTCACAACCCTCAACTGTTGGGTAACGTAGTAATTTCAAAAAATTTCCTACGCACACGTAAGATCATGGTGATGTATAGCAACGAGAGGGGAGAGTGTTGTCCACGTACCCTCGTAAACCGAAAGCAGAAGCGTTAGCACAACGCGGTTGATGTAGTCGTACGTCTTCACGATCTGACCGATCAATTACCGAACTCACGACACCTCCGAGTTCAGCACACGTTCAGCCTGATGACATCCCTCGAACTCCGATCCAGCCGAGTGTTGCGGGAGAGTTTCGTCAGCATGATGGCGTGGTGACGATGATGATGTTCTACTGATGCAGGGCTTCGCCTAAGCACCGCTATAGTATTATCGAGGTGGACTATGGTGGAGGGGGCACCACACACGGCTAAAAGATCAAACGATCAATTGTTGTGTCTCTAGGGTGCCCCCTGCCCCTGTATATAAAGGAGCAAGGGGGGAGGTGCGGCCGGCCAGGAGGGGCACGCCAGGGGGAGTCCTACTCCCACCGGGAGTAGGACTCCCTCACTTTTCCTTGTTGGATTAGGAGTGGAGGGGGAAAGAGGAGGGAGAGAGGAAGGAAAGGGGGGGGGGGGCGCCGCCCCCCTCTCCTTGTCCTATTCGGACTAGGGGGGAGGGGCACGCGGCCTTGCCCTGGCCGCCTCTCCTCTTCTCCACAAAGGCCCACTATGGCCCATTAAGCCCCCAGGGGGTTCCGGTAACCCCTCGGTACTCCGGTAAAATCCCGATTTCACCCGGAACACTTCCGATATCCAAATATAGGCTTCCAATATATCAATCTTCATGTCTCGACCATTTCGAGACTCCTCGTCATGTCCGAGATCACATCCGGAACTCCGAACAACCTTCGGTACATCAAAACTCATAAACTCATAATATAACCATCATCGATAACTTTAAGCATGCGGACCCTACGGGTTCGAGAACTTTGTAGACATGACCGAGACACGTCTCCTGTCAATAACCAATAGCGGAACCTGGATGCTCATATTGGCTCCCACATATTCTACGAAGATCTTTAACGGTCATTGGTATGTTACTTGCCCGAGATTCGATCGTCGGTATCTCAATACCTACTTCAATCTCGTTACCGACAAGCCTCTTTACTCGTTCTGTAATACATCATCCCGCAACTAACTCATTAGTTGCAATGCTTGCAAGGCTTAAGTGACGTGCATTACCGAGAGGGCCTAGGGATACCTCTCCGACAATCAGAGTGACAAATCCTAATCTCAAAATACGCCAACCCAACAAGTACCTTCGGAGACACCTGTAGAGCACCTTTATAATCACCCAGTTATGTTGTGACGTTTGGTAGCACACAAAGTGTTCCTCCAGTAAACGGGAGTTGCATAATCTCATAGTCATAGGAACATGTATAAGTCATGAAGAAAGCAATAGCAACATACTAAACGATCCAGTGCTAAGCTAACGGAATGGGTCAAGTCAATCACATCATTCTCCTAATGATGTGATCCCATTAATCAAATGACAACTCATGTCAATGGCTAGGAAACATAACCATCTTTGATCAACGAGCTAGTCAAGTAGAGGCATACTAGTGACACTCTGTTTGTCTATGTATTCACACAAGTATTATGTTTCCGGTTAATACAATTCTAGCATGAATAATAAACATTTATCATGATATAAGGAAATAAATAAAAACTTTATTATTGCCTCTAGGGCATATTTCCTTCAGTCTCCCACTTGCACTAGAGTCAATAATCTTGATTACATAGTAATGATTCTAACACCCATGGAGCCTTGGTGCTGATCATGTTTTGCTCGTGGAAGAGGCTTAGTCAACGGGTCTGCAACATTCAGATCCGCATGTATCTTGCAAATTTCTATGTCTCCGACCTAGACTAGATCATGGATGGAATTGAAGCATCTCTTGATGTGCTTGGTTCTCTTGTGAAATCTGGATTCCTTCGCCAAGGCAATTGCACCAGTATTGTCACAAAAGATTTTCATTGGACCCGATGTACTAGGTATGACACCTAGATCGGATACGAACTCCTTCATCCAGACTCCTTCATTTGCTGCTTCCGAAGCAGCTATGTACTCCGCTTCACACATAGATCCCACCACGACACTTTGTTTAGAACTGCACCAACTGACAGCTCCACCGTTCAATGTAAACACGTATCCGGTTTGCGATTTAGAATCGTCCGAATCAGTGTCAAAGCTTGCATCGACGTAACCATTTACGACTAGCTCTTTGTCACCTCCATAAATGATAAACATATCTTAGTCCTTTTCAGGTATTTCAGGATGTTCTTGACCGTTGTCCAGTGATCCGCTCCTGGATTATTTTGGTACCTCCCTGCTAGGCTTATAGAAAGGCACACATCAGGTCTGGTACACAACATTGCATACATGATAGAGCCTATGGCTGAAGCACAGGGAACATCTTTCATCTTCTCTCTATCTTCTGCAGTGGTCGGGCATTGAGTCTTACTCAACTTCACACCTTGTAACACAGGCAAGAACCCTTTCTTGGCTTGATCCATTTTGAACTTCTTCAAAACTTTGTCAAGGTATGTGCTTTGTGAAAGTCCAATTAAGCGTCTTGATCTATCTCTATAAATCTTGATGCCCAATATATAAGCAACTTCACCAAGGTCTTTCATTGAAAAACTCTTATTCAAGTATCCCTTTATGCTATCCAGAAATTCTATATCATTTCCAATCAACAATATGTCATCCACATATAATATTAAAAATGCTACAGAGCTCCCACTCACTTTCTTGTAAATACAGGCTTCTCCAAAAGTCTGTACAAAACCAAATGCTTTGATCACACTATCAAAGCGTTTATTCCAACTCCGAGAGGCTTGCACAAGTCCATAAATGGATCGCTGGAGCTTACACACTTTGTTAGTTCCCTTTGGATCGACAAAACCTTCTGGTTGCATCATATACAACTCTTCTTCTAGAAATCCATTCAGGAATGCAGTTTTGACATCCATTTGCCAAATTTCATAATCATAAAATGCGCCAATTGCTAACATGATTCGGACAGACTTAAGCATCGCTACGGGTGAGAAAGTCTCATCGTAGTCAATCCCTTGAACTTGTTGAAAACCTTTCGCAAGAAGTCGAGATTTATAGGCAGTAACATTACCATTAGCGTCAGTCTTCTTCTTGAAGACCCATTTATTCTCAATGGCTTGCCGATCATCGGGCAAGTCAACCAAAGTCCACACTTTGTTCTCATACATGGATCCCATCTCAGATTTCATGTCCTCAAGCCATTTTGCGGATTCGTAGGTTTGTCATGGTCTAGTAACATAACCTCTAGAACAGGATTAACGTACCACTCTGGTGCGGATCTTACTCTGGTTGACCTATAAGGTTCAGTAACAACTTGATCTGAAGTTCTATGATCATCATCATTAACTTCCTGACTAATTGATGTAGGCGTCACATGAACCAGTTTCTGTGATGAACTACTTTCCAATAAGGAAGCATGTACAGTTACCTCATCAAGTTCTACTTTCATCCCACTCACTTCTTTCGAGAGAAACTCCTTCTCTAGAAAGGATCCATTCTTAGCAACGGATTTCTTGCCTTCGAATCTGTGATAGAAGGTGTACCCAACAGTCTCCTTTGGGTATCCTATGAAGACACATTTCTCCGATTTGGGTTCGAGCTTATTAGGTTGAAGCTTTTTCACATAAGCATTGCAGGCCCAAACTTTAAGAAACGACAACTTTGGTTTCTTGCCAAACCATAGTTCATAAGGCGTCGTCTCAACGGATTTTGATGGTGCCCTATTTAACGTGAATGCACCTGTCTCTAAAGCATAACCCCAAAACGATAGCGCTAAATCAGTAAGAGACATCATAGATCGCACCATTTCTAGTAAAGTACAATTACGACGTTCAGACACACCATTACACTATGGTGTTCTGGGTGGCGTGAGTTGCGAAACTATTCCGCATTGTTTCAAATGTAGACCAAACTCGTAACTCAAATATTCTCCTCCATGATCTGATCGTAGAAACTTTATTTTCTTGTTACGATGATTTTCAACTTCAGTCTGAAATTCTTTGAACTTTTCAAATGTTTCAGACTTATGTTTCATTAAGTAGATATACCCATATCTGCTCAAATCATCTGTGAAGGTGAGAAAATAACGATATCTGCCATGAGCCTCAATATTCATCGGACCACATACATCTGTATGTATGATTTCCAACAAATCTGTTGCTCTCTCCATAGTTCCGGAGAACGACGTTTTAGTCATCTTTCCCATGAGGCACGGTTCGCAAGTACCAAGTGATTCATAATCAAGTGGTTCCAAAAGTCCATCAGTATGGAGTTTCTTCATGCGCTTTACACCGATATGACCTAAATGGCAGTGCCACAAATAAGTTGCACTATCATTATCAACTCTGCATCTTTTGGCTTCAACATTATGAATATGTGTATCACTACTATCAAGATTCATCAAAAACAGACCACTCTTCAAGGGTGCATGACCATAAAAGATATTACTCATATAAATAGAACAACCATTATTCTCTGATTTAAATGAATAACCGTCTCGCATCAAACAAGATCCAGATATAATGTTCATGCTCAACGCTTGCACCAAATAACAATTATTTAGGTCTAATACTAATCCCGAAGGTAGATGTAGAGGTAGCGTGCTGACGGTGATCACATCGACTTTGGAACCGTTTCCCACACGCATCGTCACCTCGTCCTTGGTAGTGTTCGCTTAATTCGCAGTCCCTATTTCGAGTTGCAAATATTAGCAACAGAACCAGTATCAAATACCCAGGTGCTACTGCGAGCTCTAGTAAGGTACACATCAATAACATGTATATCACATATACCTTTGTTCACCTTGCCATCCTTCTTATCCGCCAAATACTTGGGGCAGTTCCGCTTCCAGTGACCAGTCTGCTTGCAGTAGAAGCACTCACTCTCAGGCTTAGGTCTAGACTTGGGTTTCTTCTCTTGAGCAGCAACTTGCTTGCTGTTCTCCTTGAAGTTCCCCTTCTTCTTCCCTTTGCCCTTTTTCTTGAAACTGGTGGTCTTATTGACCATCAACACTTGATGCTCCTTCTTGATTTCTACCTCCGCAACCTTTAGCATTGTGAAGAGCTCGGGAATCGTCTTATCCATCCCTTGCATGTTATAGTTCATCATGAAGCTCTTGTAGCTTAGTGGCAGTGATTGAAGAATTCTGTCAATGACGCTATCATCCGGAAGATTGATTCCCAGTTGAATCAAGTGATTGTTATACCCAGACATTTTGAGTATATGCTCACTGACAGAACTATTCTCCTCCATCTTGCAGCTGTAGAACTTATTGGAGACTTCATATCTCCCAATCCAGGCATTTCTTGAAATATTAACTTCAACTCCTGGAACATCTCATATGCTCCATGACGTTCAAAACATCGTTGAAGTCCCGGTTCTAAGCCGTAAAGCATGGCACAATGAACTATCGGGTAGTCATCAGCTTTACTTTGCCAGACGTTCTTAACGTCATTAGGTGCATCTGCAGCAGGCCTGGCACCCAGCGGTGCTTCCAGGACGTAATTCTTCTGTGCAGCAATGAGGATAATCCTCAAGTTACGGACCCAGTCCGTGTAATTGCTACCATCATCTTTCAACTTTGCTTTCTCAAGGAACGCATTAAAATTTAACGGAACAACAGCACGAGCCATCTATCTACAATCAACATAGACAAGCAAGATACTATCAGGTACTAAGTTCATGATAAATTTAAGTTCAATAAATCATATTACTTAAGAACTCCCACTTAGATAGACATCCCTCTAATCCTCTAAGTGATCACGTGATCCAAATCAACTAAACCATAATCGATCATCACGTGAAATGGAGTAGCTTCCATTGGTGAACATCACTATGTTGATCATATCTACTATATGATTCACGCTCGACCTTTCGGTCTCAGTGTTCCGAGGCCATATCTGCATATGCTAGGCTCGTCAAGTTTAACCAGAGTATTCTGGGTGTGCAAAACTGGCTTGCACCCATTGTATATGGACGTAGAGCTTATCACACCCGATCATCACGTGGTGTCTGGGCACGACGAACTTTGGCAACGGTGCATACTCAGGGAGAACACTTTTATCTTGAAATTTAGTGAGAGATCATCTTATAATGCTACCGTCAATCAAAGCAAGATAAGATGCATAAAAGATAAACATCAAATGCAATCAATATAAGTGATATGATATGGCCATCATCATCTTGTGCTTGTGATCTCCATCTCCGAAGCACCATTGAGGGAGTCCTGGATTAGGGGGTATCCGGACAGCCGGACTATAACCTTTGGCCGGACTGTTGGACTATGAAGATACAAGATTGAAGACTTCGTCCCGTGTCCGGATGGGACTCTCCTTGGCGTGGAAGGCAAGCTTGGCAATACGGATATGTGGATCTCCTTCCTTGTAACCGACTCTATGTAACCCTAGCCCCCTCCGGTGTCTATATAAACCGGAGGGTTTAGCCCATAGGACAGAACAACAACAATCATACCATAGGCTAGCTTCTAGGGTTTAGCCTCTCTGATCTCGTGGTAGATCAACTCTTGTACTACCCATATCATCAATATCAATCAAGCAGGGGTAGGGTTTACCTCCATCGAGAGGGCCCGAACCTGGTAAAAACATCGTGTCCCTTGTCTCCTGTTACCATCCGCCTAGACGCACAGTTCGGGACCCCCTACCCGAGATCCGCCAGTTTTGACACCGACATTGGTGCTTTCATTGAGAGTTCCTCTGTGTCATCATCGTTAGGCTTGATGGCTCCTTCGATCATCGATAGCGATGCAATCCAGGGTGAGACTTTTCTCCCTGGACAGATCTTTTTATTCGGTGGCTTCATACTACGGGCCAACTCACTTGGCCATCTGGAGCAGATCGAGAGTTACGCCCCTGGCCATCAGGTCAGGTTTGGAAGCTTAAACTACACGGCCAACATCGCGGAGACTTGATCTTCGACGGATTCGAGCCCCTGCCAAGTGCGTCGCATTGTCCCGATGGGCATGATTTAGCTCTGCCGCCGAATAGTGTTCAGGAGACCGCACCTGCAACTGCTCCGACCTTCAATTCGGAGCCAATTGCGCCATCCATGGGCGGGTGGCTAGACCCCGCACCGGAGGCCACAGTCTCAGCGGCGATCAAGCCGAATACCGACCTTACCCTTCATAAGGGCCGTGAATCCAAGCTGCCGGATTCTTCTCCGGCCACGGACTCTGAACTGCCTGCGCCCGTGCCAATCGAATCTGACGGGGCGCCGATCATGTTGTTCACCTCCGCCAATATCTTTCAGTACTCGCCCTTCGGCAACATACTAAACTCACTAAGGTCCCTCTCCTTGTCAGGAGAAACCTGGCCAAACTATGTCCGGCAGGATTGGGATGCGGATGACGAAGAAATTCGCCGCCCACCCACCACCCACTTAGTAGCCACTGTCGATGATTTAACCGACATGCTCGACTTCGACTCCGAAGACATCGACGCCATGGACGACGATGCAGGAGAAGAACAGGAACCACTGCCCACAGGGCACTGGACAACCACCTCATCATATGATATATACATGGTGGACACACCCGAAGAAGGCAATGGCGACGGAACAACAGGGGATGACCCTTCCAAGAAGCAACCTAAGCGCCGATGTCAGCGGCGCCGCTCTAAGTCCCGCCAAAGCAAAAGCAATTATACCGACACAGGATATAATAACACTCCGGACAGTGCCGAAGACAACGACAACCCCCTCTAGCAAGATTCAGTGCATGAGGATGGAGAAGCCAGCCCTCGTGAGAGAGCGGCAGATAGAGAGGTAGAGGATGATAATTACATGCCTCCCTCCGAAGACGAGGCAAGCCTCGATGACGACGAATTTGTCGTGCCTGAGGATCCCGTCGAGCAAGAGCGCTTCCAGTGCCGGCTTATGGCAACGACAAATAGCCTTAGGAAAAAGCAACAGTAGCTTAGAGCTGATCAAGACTTGTTAGCCGACAGATGGACTGAAGTCCTTGCGGCCGAGGAATATGAACTCGAACACCCCTCCAAGAGCTACCCAAAGCGCAGGCTGCTACCTCGATTAGAGGAAGAAGCATTAAAACCTACATCTCCAGCGTATGACGTGGCTGATCGGCCACCTCGTGGCCACGACAGAGAGGCTTCTCGGCCCAAAGCTCAGGCCGCACCCCGGCGTCACTCAAATAATACAAAGGCACGGGGAAATGCGCTAGACCTGCGAGACGTATTGGAGGACAAGGCAAAGCAAGCAAGATCGATCTACGGATCGCGAGGGCGCCCCACTACATGAGACGACAACCGTCATGCCTTATACAGTAAAAGTAAATCCGGCTGGGCCGAACACAGCAGACAAGACTCATTCGAGCTGCATCGTGATATAGCCCAGTACAGAGGCGCCACACACCCACTATGCTTCACAGATGAAATAATGGATCATCAAATCCCAGAGGGTTTCAAACCCGTAAATATCGAATCATATGATGGTACGACAGATCCTACTGTATGGATTGAGGACTATCTCCTACATATCCACATGGCCCGTGGCGACGATCTACACGCCATCAAATACCTCCCACTCAAGCTTAAAGGACCAGCTCGGCATTGGCTCAACAGCCTGCCAGCAGAATCCATTGGCTGCTGGGAAGATCTGGAAGCCGCATTCCTCGACAACTTCCAGGGCACTTATGTGCGACCACTAGATGCCGATGACTTGAGCCACATAGTTCAGCAGCCAGAGGAATCAGCCAGGCAATTCTGGACACATTTCCTGACCAAGAAAAATCAAATCGTCGACTGTCCGGATGCAGAGGCCCTAGCAGCTTTTAAGCATAACATCCGCGACGAGTGGCTCGCCCGGCACCTTGGCCAGGAAAAGCCGAAATCTATGGCAGACCTTACCACATTCATGACCCGCTTTTGCGCGGGAGAAGACAGCTGGCTGGCTCGCAGCAATAACATATCAAAGAACCCTGGTACTTCGGATACCAAGGACAGCAATGGCGGGTCACGTCGCAACAAACACAAGCGCCGCATTAACAGCGACCATACAGAGGATATGACAGTCAATGCCGGATTCAGAGGCTCTAAGCCCGGTGAGCGGAAAAACCCATTCAAAAGAAGCACTCTGGGCCCGTCCAATTTGGACCGTATACTCGATCGCTCGTGCCAAATACACGGCACCCCCGACAAGCTAGCCAACCACACCAATAGGGATTGTTGGGTGTTCAAGCAGGCCAGCAAGTTAAATGCCGAAAACAAGGACAAGGGGCTACATAGCAATGACGAGGAGGAGCCCAGACTACCAAACACCGAAGGATAGAAGAGGTTCCCCCCACAAGTGCGGACGGTGAACATCATATATGCAACCCACATCCCCAAGAGGGAGCGGAAGCATGCACTAAGGGACGTATATGCGTTGGAGCCAGTCGCCCCAAAGTTCAACCCATGGTCCTTGAGGGAGTCCTGGATTAGGGGGTGTCTGGATGGCCGGACTATACCTTCAGCCGAACTCCTGGACTATGAAGATACAAGATTGAAGACTTCTTCTCGTGTCCGGAAGGGACTTTCCTTGGCGTGGAAGGCAAGCTTGGCGATACGGATATGCAGATCTCCTACCATTGTAACTGACTTTGTGTAACCCTAACCCTCTCCGATGTCTATATAAACCGGAGGGTTTTAGTCCATAGGACAAGATACCCAACAACAATCATACCATAGGCTAGCTTCTAGGGTTTAGCCTCTCCGATCTCGTGGTAGATCTACTCTTGTACTACCCATATCATCAATATTATTCAAGTAGGACATAGGGTTTTACCTCCATCAAGAGGGCCCGAACCTGGGTAAAACTTCGTGTCCCTTGCCTCCTGTTACCATCCGGCCTAGACGCACAGTTCGGGACCCCCTACCCGAGATCCGCCGGTTTTGACACCGACATTGGTGCTACCATTGAGAGTTCCTCTGTGTCGTCGCCGTCAGGCTCGATGGCTCCTACTATCATCAATAGCGATGCAGTCTAGGGTGAGACCTTCCTCCCCAGACAGATCTCCGTCTTCGGCGGCTTCGCACTGCGGGCCAATTCACTTGGCCATCTAGAGCAGATCGAAAGCTAGGCCCCTGGCCGTTAGGTCAGATTTGGAAGCTTAAACTACACGGCTGACATCCGCGGGGATTTGATCTTCGATGGATTCGAGCCACTGCCGAGCGCGCCGCACTGTCACGACGAGCATGATCTAGCTCTGCCGCCGAACAGTGCCCTGGAGGCCGCACCCGCATCGGCTTCGACCCTTAATTCGGAGCCAACTGCGCCGATCGAGGATGGGTGGTTGGACGCCGCCTCGGGGGCTGTGATCCCAACGGCGATCGAGCCGAACACCAGCCCCGCACTCTGCGAGACTCATGACTCCAAGGAGCCGGACTCCTCTCCGGACTCCGAACCCTCTATGCCCCTGCCGATCGAATCCGATTGGGCGCCGATCATGGAGTTTACTGCCGTGGACATCTTTCAGCACTCGCCTTTTGGTGATATTCTGAAGACGCTGAAGTACCTCTCTTTATCAGGAGAGCCCTGGCCGGACTACGGTCAGCAAGGTTGGGGTACGGATGATGAAGAAATTCAAAACCCACCCACCACCCACTTTGTAGCCACTGTCGACGATTTAATCGACATGATCGACTTCGAGTCCGAAGACATCGACGGTATGGACGCCGATGAAGGAGACCATGAAGAACCAGTGCCTATTAGGCCCTGGAAAGCCACCTCGTCATATGACATATACATGGTGGACACCCCAAAAGAAGGAGATGGCAATGGAACAGCGGAGGATGACCCCTCCAAGAAACAGCCTAAGCGCCGGCGTCAGCGGCGCCGCTCAAAATCCCGCCAAAACAAATACGGTGATTCCAGCACGGGAGATAATAATACTCCGGAAAGTGCCGAAGAAAACCCCCTCCAGCAAGATTTAGCATAGGAGGATGGAGAAACCAGCCCTCATGAGAGAGCGGCAGACAAAGAGGTCGAGGACGATAATCATATGCCTCCCTCCGAAGACGAGGCAAGCCTCGACGACGACGAATTCGTCGTGCCAGAGGATCCCGTCGAGCAAGAGCGTTTTCAACGCAGGCTTATGGCCACGGCAAGAAGCCTCAAGAAAAAACAGCAACAGCTTAGAGCTGATCAAGATTTGCTAGTCGACAGATGGACTGAAGTCCTGGCGGCCGAAGAGCATAAACTCGAACGCCCCTCCAAGAGCTACCCAAGGCGCATGTTGCTACCCCGATTAGAGGAGGAAGCACTTGATACGGCCGACCGGCCACCTCGTGGCCGTGACAGAGAGGCCTCTTGGCCCTCCACTCAAGCCGCACCCCGTACCAAGGCACCGGAAAATGCGCCAGACCTGCGAGATATGTTGGAGGACAAGGCAAGGCAAACAAGATCGATCTATGGATCGCGTGGGCGCCCCACGACTCGAAACAATAACCGTCATGCCGGACATAAATCCGGTAGGGCCGAACACAGTAGACGAAGCTCATTGGAGCTATGTCATGATATAGCCCAGTATAGAGGCGCCGCACACCCACTATGCTTCACAGACGAAGTAATGGATCATCAAATCCCCGAGGGTTTCAAACCCGTAAATATCGGATCTTATGATGGAACAATAGATCCCGCGGTATGGATCGAGGATTATCTCCTTCATATCCACATGGCCCGCGGCGATGATCTCCATGCCGTCAAATACCTCCCACTCAAGCTCAAAGGACCAGCTCGGCATTGGCTTAACAGCTTGCCACCAGGATCAATCAGTTGTTGGGAGGACCTGGAAGCCGCATTCCTTGACAATTTCCAGGGCACTTACATGCGACCACCAGACGCCGATGACTGAAGCCACGTAATTCAGCAGCCAGAGGAATCGGCCAGGCAATTTTGGACACGGTTTCTAACAAAGAAAAATCAAATAGTCGACTGTCCGGACGCAGAGGCCCTAGCAGCTTTCAAGCACAATATCCATGACGAGTGGCTTGCCCGGCACCTAGGACAGGAAAAGCCAAAAACTATGGCAGCACTCACGACACTCATGACCCGCTTTTGCACGGGAGAAGACAGCTGGCTTGCTCGTAGCAACAATATGACCAAGAACCCTGGTAATTCGGATACCAGGGACAGTAGTGGCAGGTCGCGTCGCAACAAGCAGAAGCGCCGCATTAACGGCAACAATGCTGAGGATACGGCAGTTAATGCCGGATTCAGAGGCTCTAAATCCGGTCAACGGAAAAAGCCATTCAAAAGGAATCCTAGGGGCCCGTCCAGTTTGGACCGAATACTCGACCGCTTGTGCCAAATACATGGCACCCATGAAAAGCCGGCCAATCACACCAACAGGGATTGTTGGGTGTTCAAGCAGGCAGGCAAGTTAAACGCCAAAAATGAAGACAAGGGGATGCATAGCGATGACGACGAGGAGCCCCGGCCGCCGAACAACAGTGGACAGAAGGGTTTTCCCCCACAAGTGCGGACGGTGAACATGATATACGCAACCCACGTCCCCAAAAGGGAGCAGAAGCGCGCTTTAAGGGACGCATACGCGGTAGAGCCAGTCGCCCCAAAGTTCAACCCATGGTCCTCCTGCCCGATCACCTTTGATCGAAGGGACCATCCCACTAGCATCCGTCATGGTGGATTCGCCGCATTGGTTCTAGACCCAATTATTTACGAATTTCATCTCACTAGAGTCCTTATGGACGGCGGTAGCAGCCTGAACCTACTTTACCAGGATACAGTGCGGAAAATGGGCATAGATCCTTCGAGGATTAAGCCCACCAAAATGACCTTTAAAGGCGTAATACCAGGTGTAGAGGTCAACTGTACAGGCTCAGTCACACTTGAAGTGGTCTTCGGATCTCCGGATAATTTCCAAAGCGAGGAGTTAATCTTCGACATAGTCCCATTCCATAGTGGCTATCACGCACTGCTCGGGCGAACCGCATTCGCCAAGTTCAATGCGGTACCGCACTACGCATACCTTAAGCTCAAGATGCCAGGCCCTCGAGGAGTAATTATGGTCAATGGAAACACCGAACGCTCCCTCCGAACGGAGGAGCACACGGCGGCCCTTGCAGCGGAAGTACAAAGCAGCCTCTCTAGGTAGTTCTCCACTCCGGCCATTAAACGACCGGACACCATCAAGCGCGCCTAGAGTAACCTACAACAAGACCGCATGGCACGATCCGAGCAGGCGTAGCAATGCGGCCCCAACCCCAGCCCTCACAAAAAGGCGACGCCAGTGCTTCGCATACATAACTACGCTCTAGAAATACCATGGGTATAGGGGGAGGGGCACCATCACGGCACGCCCGAAACACGGCTTAAACCGCACCAGGGGCTGCCGATTTTTTTAATTTTCTCTTACTTTCAGGACTCCATTCTTTGGAAGGCCTGTTCGGTAGTTCAATTGCCGCACAAACAATGCAAGAACTAGGGAAGAAGACAAGCCACGCCGCATTACGGAACTCCCAGGTGGTCTCTATCACGAGAAGTATACCTATTTCGCATACCATTCCGCAGCCTGCCCCTGGAACGGACATGTTAAATAGTCCAACCTTTTGCTTATCGCATTATTTGTATCGTTCTGCTTTGATCACAACCCTTTTTAATAAACAATGCATAGCTTTTGTCTATTTTCGCATTACTCTTTTTTTATATATGTTCCTTAACGACATGTTGCACCCGTACACTTTGGTACGGCCAAAATACGCCAGGGGCTTCAGTACCCCTCAATATGGTGTGAGAAGTCCGAACACTTTAACAAGTGCGGCACCCTAAACTTATAGCATTATATGCATCGGCTCCGAATCATGTCTTGGGTCAATAGTTGGGTTTGCCCGGCTCCTATATTTTGGTGCCTTACGTTCCGCTATGTCGGCTAAGGTAGCACTAGGAGAACCACTGCGATTGTGCCCCAGTTGAGCTGGGTCGAGCACCTCAGTGGAGAAAGCTAAAACTGACTGTCATGATGAAGCTAGAGCTGGTCGCTGTTCGAGAGGTTTTTTGAGTCCCTAAAGACTTATGCCGCTTAGAGCGAGGAGTAGGCTCTGTCCGGCCAAGGCGTGGATAGCGCCCCCAACTTGGTCTTCCGAATACCAGGGGCTTCGCCGAAATTTAAAATTATAGAATTCTATGACTAAGTGAGAGTGTTCATGCATTATAGTCCGATTGCCTTGTTCGTTGGGCTGAGCGCCTCCCTCGAAGGACCCAAACATGGGAAAAAGAGCGCTCAGGTTTATCCCCGAACACCCCAGCACTAGCGGCATGGGGGCAGAAGCCGACGACTCGCCATCTCTCACAATTGATAAAGCAAGTTTCACTCAAAAATTACATCCCTAGAAGATTCATCTGCCACAAGGCAGGCACCCTTCAGAACATCCTTATAATAATTCTCGGGCTTGCGATGCTCTTTCCCCGGCGGTGGCCCGTCCTTCACAAGCTTCTCAGCATCCAGCTTGCCCCAGTGCACCTTAGCATGGGAAAGGGCCCTACGGGCACCCTCAATGCAGACGAAGTGCTTGATGACTTGGAGCCTTGGACATGCGTCCACCAGCCGCCGCACCAGCCCGAAATAGCTCCCAGGCAGAGCCTCTCCAGGCCACAGCCGAACTATGAGGCCCTTCATGGCCTGTTCGGCCGCCTTGTGGAGCTCAACCAGTTGCTTCAGCTGGTCGCTCAGGGGCACAGGGTGTCCGGCCTCAACATACTGAGACCAGAACACCTTCTCTGCCGAGCTGCCCTCCTCGACTCAATAGAATGCAGCGGCATCGGACACACTTCGGGGAAGATATGCAAACGCTCCTGGAGAGCTCCGGATTCGGGTAAGTAACAAATAACTCACGTTTATGTGTTTGCTTTGCATAAAGAATGCCTTACCCGCCGCTATCTTCTTCACCTCATCCAACTCCTGGAGGGTCTTCCGGGATTCGGCCTTGGTAGACTTGGCATTTTCAATAGCCACCATGAGCTCGGACGCTCGCGTCTTTGAGTCAAGCTCCAAACTCTCATGTTTTTTCATGAGAACCTGGAGCTCTTGCCACACCTTGCCAACTTGGGCCTCATACTTCTCCCGCTCGGTGCGCTCCGTGGCTGCCCTCTTCTCGGCCTCGAGCAGCGCTTGCTTAAGGGTCACCACCTCAGACGTGGCCCCTACAATAGCCACGATAATCCTGTCATTTTTTGCAATTGCACCTTTATATATATATATATATATATATATATTTAAACAAGGTATTTCTTACCTTCATTGTCCTTGAGCTGCTTCTTGGCACGCCCGAGCTCTTTCTCGAACCGCTCGAGGTTCTGCTTTAGCGTGTCCACTTCCGCAGTCAGTGCGGCGGACACAAGCAGAGAAGCCTGCATATGCATATTGACTCCTTTTTGTTAGACTCCTGCGAATTTTATTTGATCCTCTATTCGGCTTTTCTTCCCGAACGCCAAACAGAGCATCAGGGGCTACTGTCTATGCGGTAATATTATTTACACATTCTTTACTTACTTCAAAGCCTGTTAAAAGGCTAGTACAAGCTTCAGTCAGTCCGCTCTTGGCGGACTGAACCTTCTGGACCACCGCACTCATAATGGTGCGGTGCTCCTCGTCGATGGAGGCGCCTTCGAGCGCCTCCAACAGATTGTCCCGTGCCTTCGGTTGGACGGGGGTCACCGGCACGGTGGGCTTGCTCCTCTTGGAAGGAGGTCCCCCGCCGGACTCTGGAACCTTTGAAGGTTCCGGAGCGGTGTCCGGCCTAGAGCCGGACTTGGAGCCCTGGGGGGTTTCATCCCCTTTACTCCTGGAGTCCGGGAGGTCGCCTTGCGGCGCCTCCAGGACCACCTCCTCCCGGCTTGGAACCTGTTGGGACAACACTTTGGTGTCATCCGCAGGGCGGGGAGAGGAAGCCGTCGGAAGCGAGTTCACATCCGACGAGTCCAGTGAGCCACTCGACGACGCGTCGAGCCGGTCTTTGGGTGGGATGCATAAACATATTCGACATAAGGGAAAGCTGCGCAATAAACGAATACTATGAATTACTCTGGTATCCGGATACTTACGATTTTGCCAGGGGCTTGGCCCTGAGCGGCCACTCCTCTCCGCCATCGTCGGTGTCGGTGGAGTAGTCCGGAGGAAGGGTTTTCCCCTTCTTGGACCCTTCGGCCTCCTCAGTTGGGGCGGCCTTCCTTTTCTTCCCTTTCCCTGCTGGAGGGGGAGGGGTCTCTTCTTCCTCCTCCTCCTCTTCATGGGAGGAGTGTGTCTTGGAGTTGTCGAATGAGGGATCCGACATCTCCAGGCACCGGGCACTCTTTCGAGTCCCCATGGCCTTCTTCTTGGCCTTCTTATCCGGCACCACATGGGGTGCCGGAACCAGCAGCTTCGTCAAACGAGCGTTCGCTGGGCCTTCGGGCAAACGAGATGGATAGTTGATCTGTCCGGACATCTCCTACCAATCCTATCAAAGGTAAGGGAGCTTAGATCCCGCATGGAGTCAAACTATGAAAAACTGATACCCTGTAAAAGGAAAAAACAGCTTACCGCATGAGCGTGACGCTGCGTACTGAATCCGCGATCCTCGGTAGCGGATGCGGGGGCCTCGGCGCCCTTGAAAAGCACCTTCCAGGCATCTTCGTACGCCGTGTCGAAGAGCCTACTCAGAGTTCGGTGCCGCGCCGGGTCGAACTCCCACAGGTTGAAAGCCCGTTGTTGACACGGGAGGATCAGGCGGATGAGCATAACCTGGACTACGTTGACAAGTTTGAGCTTCTTGTCCACCAGGGTTTGGACGCATGTTTGGAGTCCGGTCAGCTCTCCTTTTTTACCCCACGACAGGCCCGTCTCCTTCCAAGAGGTGAGCCGCATAGGGGGTCCGGACCGAAACTTGGGGGCTGCGACCCATTCGGGGTCGCGCGGCTCGGTGATGTAAAACCACCCCGATTGCCACCCCTTCAGGGTCTCCACAAAGGAGCCCTCGAGCCATAAGACGTTGGGCATCTTGCCCACCATGGCGCCTCTGCACTCCGCCTGGTTGCCGCGGACCACCTTCGGCTTGACATTGAAAGTCTTGAGCCATAGGACGAAATGGGGGCAGATGCGGAGGAAAGCCTCGCACACGACGAGATGTTGAGGACAAAGTTCGGGGCCAGATCGTGGAAATCCAGGCCATAGTAGAACATGAGCCCCCGGACAAATGGGTGAAGAGGGAAGCCCAGTCCGCGGAGGAAATGGGGGAGGAACACCACCCTCTCATGGGGCCTAGGGGTGGGGATGAGCTGCCCCTTTTCGGGAAGCCGGTACGCGATGTCGTTAGACAAGTATCCGGCCTTCCTCAGTTTTTTGATGTGTCCCTCCGTGACGGAGGAGACCATCCACTTGCCTCCCGCTCCGGACATGGCTGGAGAAGGTTGAGGTGGGGAGTGCGAACTTGGGCGCTGGAGCTCGAGTTTGCGAGAATGGATAAGCAAGGGAGGAAGAAGGCGTAGGTGAAAAGGTGGATCCTTATCCCCTTATATGGGTGGACGCAACTACATGTCCCCACCATCCTGGTAAAACTCGCTTATCTCCAAGTGCCGTAATCAATGGCGCGGTTGGGTTACCCACGCCCGTATTGATGAGAATCCCGGAATAAGGGGACACGATCTCTGCTTTAAAAAGACGTGCCAAGGAAACCGCCTCGCATGACGCGCTGAGGTGGGATAATAAAATGACTCGGATAAAGGCTTGGCCGTGGTGTGTCACACTACGGAATACGTCAGCAGATTAGATTTGTGTAAATGTTATTCTCTCTATGGCAATATGTGGAAACTTATTTTGCAGAGCCGGACACTATCTTTGTGTTCAAAATCTTCTATGAAGTACTTGGAGGAGGAACCCGCCTTGCAATGCCGGAGACAATCTGCGCGCCGGACTCCTCGTCATTAAAGCCTGGTTCAGGGGCTACTGAGGGAGTCCTGGATTAGGGGGTGTCCGGATGGCCGGACTATACCTTCAACCGGACTCCTGGACTATGAAGATACAAGATTGAAGACTTCGTCCCGTGTCCGGAAGGGACTTTCCTTGGCGTGGAAGGCAAGCTTGGCGATACGGATATGCAGATCTCCTACAATTCTAACCGACTTTGTGTAACCCTAACCCTCTCCGGTGTCTATATAAACCGGAGGGTTTTAGTCCGTAGGACAAGATACCCAACAACAATCATACCATAGGCTAGCTTCTAGGGTTTAACCTCTCCGATCTTGTGGTAGATCTACTCTCGTACTACCCATATCATCAATATTAATCAAGCAGGACGTAGGGTTTTACCTCCATCGAGAGGGCCCGAACCTGGGTAAAACTTCGTGTCCCTTGCCTCCTGTTACCATCCGGCCTAGACACACAGTTCGGGACCCCCTACCCGAGATCCGCTGGTTTTGACACCGACAGTCCTCCTGTCCGATCACTTTCGATCGCAGGGACCATCCCACTAGCATCCATCATGGCGGATTTTCCGCATTGGTCTTAGACCCAATCATCAATGGATTTCACCTCACTCGAGTCCTTATGGATGGCGGCAGCAGCCTGAACCTGCTTTATTAGGACACAGTGCGCAAAATGGGTATGGATCCCTCAAGGATTAAACCCACAAAAACGACCTTTAAAGGCGTCATACCAGGTGTAGAGGCCCATTGCATAGGCTCAGTCACACTAGAAGTGGTCTTCAGATCCTCGGATAATTTCCGAAGCGAGGAGTTAATCTTCGATATAGTCTTGTTCTGCAGTGGCTATCATGCACTACTCGGGAGAACCGCATTCGCAAAATTCAATGCGGTGCCGCACTACACATACCTCAAGCTCAAGATGCCAGGACCTCGGGGGGTCATCACAGTCAATGGAAACACAGAACGCTCCCTCCGAATGGAGGAGCACATGGCGGCCCTCACAGCAGAAGCTCAAAGCAGCCTCTCAAGGCAATTCTCCAGTCCGGCGATCAAACATCCGGACACCGTCAAGCACACTCAGAGTAATCTGCAACAAGACCGCCTGGCACATTCCGAGCAAGCATAGCAATGCGGCCCCAACCCCAGCCCCAGCCAAACGGCGAAATCCGTGCCACGCATACATAATTACGCTCTGAAAATACCATGGGCATAGGGGGAGGGGCACGACCACGGCACGCCCCAAAATGCGGCTCAACCGCACTAGGGGCTTCCCACTTTCTTATTTTTTTTCTCTTTCAGGGCATTACTCTCCAGAAGCCCTGTTCGGTAGTATAATCGCCGAACACACGATGCAACAACCAGGGAGGCAGAAAAGCTACGTCACACCATGGAACTCCCAGGTGGTCTCTATAACGAGCAAAATACCTACTTTCAATACCATTCCATAGCTTGCCCCCGGAGGGGACATGTCAAATAGTCCCATTTTTTGCTTATCACACTACTTGTATCGTTCTGCTTTAATGCACCTTTTCAAATAAACAATGCATAGCTTCAGTCAATTACTGCATTCTCTATTCCTTCCTTTATATATATATATATGTTCATCCATGACATCGAGCAACCATACACTCTGGTACGGCCAATATGCCAGGGGCTTAAGCACCCCATAACACGGCGTGAGAAGTCCGAACACTTTCACAAGTGCGGCACCCCGCTTATAGCATTATATGCATCAACTCCGAATCATGTCTTGGGTCAATAGTTGGGTTTGCTCGGCTCCCATGTTTTGGTACCTTACGTTCCGCTATATCGGCTAAGGTAGCACTAGGAGAACTACTGCGATTGTGCCCCGGTTCAGCTGGGCTAAGCACCTCAGTAGAGAAAGCTAAAACTGACTGTCATGATAAGGCGAGAGCTGGTCGCTGTTCGAGAGGTTTCGAGTCCCTAAAGACTTATGCCGCTTAGGGCGAGGAGTCGGCTTTGTCCGGCTTAGGCGTGTATAGCGCCCCGAACTCGGTCTTCCGAATACTAGGGGCTTCGCCGAAATTTAAAATTATAGAATTCTCTGGCTAAGTGAGAGTGATAAAGCATCATAGTCCGATTGCCTTGTTCGTTGCGCTGAGCACCTCCCTCGAAGGACCCAAGAATGGGGAAAAGAGTGCTCAGATTTACCCTGAACACCCCAGCACTCGTGGCATGGGGGCAGAAGCCGACGACTGGCCATCTCTCAGATTTGATAAACAACCGCACAGAAGGTAATATTTTAAATTCAAACAAGCGTTGCATAGCGCATATGAAACAAGTTTTCATGAATATAGGATCACACGAGCAAGTTCACTCAAAAATTACATCCTGGGAACACTCATCCGCCATAAGGCGGGCACCCTTCAGGACGCCCTCATAGTACATCTCGGGGTGGCGATGCTCCTTGCCCTGCAGTGGTCCGTCCTTCACCAGCTTCTCCGCGTCCATCTTGCCCCAGTGTACTTTCACACGGGCAAGCGCCCTGCGGGCGCCCTCGATGCAGATGGAGCACTTGATGACTTCAAGCCATGGACAGGCATCCACCAGCCGCCTCACCAGCCCGAAATAGCTCCTGGGCATGGCCTCTCCAGGCCATAGCCGGACTATAAGACCCTTCATGGCCTGTTCAGCCACCTTATGGAGCTCGACCAATTGCTTCAGCTGGTCGCCTAAGGGCACCGGGTGTTCGGCCTCAGTATACTGAGACCAGAACACCTTCTCCGTCGAGCTCCCTTCCTCGGCTCGGTAGTACTTTGCGGCATCTGACACGCTGCGGGGCAAATCTGCGAATGCTCCTGGAGAGCTCCGGACTTGGGTAAGTAACAAGTAATTTACTTTCACGTGCTTGCTTTGCATAATGAATGCCTTACCCGCCGCTATCTTTTTCATCGCCTCAATTTCCTGGAGGGCCTTTTGGGCTTCGGCCTTTGCAGACTTGGTGCTCTCAAGGGCCGTAGCGAGCTCGGACTCTCTAGTCTTCGAGGCAAGCTCCAAAGTCTCATGCTTCTTCATGAGAGCATGGAGCTCTTGCTGCACCTCACCAACCCGTGCCTCCTGTTTCTCCCGCTCGGTGCGCTCCGTGGCCGCCTTGTTTTCGGCCTCGGAAAGCGCTTGCTTCAGGGCCGCCACTTCGGTCATGGTCCCTGGCACATTCATGATGATCCTATCATATTTTCTGCAACCATACCTTTTTATATATATAGACAATGTATTACTTACCTTTGCTCTCCTCGAGCTGCTTCTTGGCAAGTCCGAGCTCTTTCTCGAACCGCTCGAGGCTTTGCTTCAGTGCGGCGACCTCCTCAGTCAGTGCGGCTGAGGTCAGCAGCGAAGCCTGCGTACGCATATGGACATAATTGTGTTAGACTCCTGCAGATATTATTAGATCCTCTATCCGGCTTTTCTTTGTGAACACCAAACAAAGCATCAGGGGCTACTGTCTATGCGGTAATATTTTCATATATTTTAAATACATACCTTAAAGCCTGTTAGCAGGCTGGCACAGGCTTCAGTCTGTCCGCTCTTGGCGGACTGCACCTTCTTGATCACCGCACTCATAATAGTGCGGTGCTCCTCGTCGATGGAAGCACCTCCAAGCACTTCCAGCAAATTGCCCGGTGCCTCCGGATGGACGGAGGTCACCGGCGCGGGCGACTTGCCCCTCTTGGAAGGGGGTCGCCTGACGGAGTCCGGAACCACTGTAGGTTCCGGCGCGATGTTCGGCTAAGGGCCGGACTTGGATCCCTTGGGAGCCTTGCTCCCTTTGCGCCTGGAGTCCGGGATGTTGCCTTGAGGCCCCCCCAGGACTACCTCCCCTCGGTTTGGAACCCCTCGAGACAATACCTTAGCATTGTTCGTAGGGCGAGGGGAGGAGGCGGTCGGAAGTGAAAAGCTATTCACATCCGATGAATCCAAGGAATCGCTTGACGATACATCGACGCGGGCTCGGGGTGGACTGCATGATTATATTTGGCGTTAGGAGAAGTTGTGCAATAAAGGAACGCTATGAGTCACTCTGGTGTCTGAATACTTACGACTTCGCCAGGGGCTTGGCCCTGGGTGGCCACTCATCTTCGCTGTCGGTGGCATTGGTGGAATAGTCCGGAGGAAGGGTTCTTCCCTTCTTGGACCCCCCGGCCTCCCCGGTTGAGGCGACCTTCCTTTTCTTCTCCCTCCCAGCTGGAGGGGAAGAAGCTTCTTTTTCCTCCTCCTCATCTTCATGGGAGGAGTGCGCCTCGGAGTCATCGGACGATGAGTCCAACACCACCAGGCGCCGGGAACTATTTCAGGTTCCCGTGGACTTCTTCTTGGCCTTCTTCTCCGGCACCACGTAAGGTGCTGGAACCAGCATCTCCGCTAAGCGGGCATCTGCTGGGTCTTCGGGCAGGGGGGGCTGGACAGTCGATCTGTTCGGCCATCTCCCGCCATTCCTGTCAAAGGTATGGGAGCTTAGATCCCGCATATGATTATATTGGGGAAAATAAATACCCTATTAGTAATAAAAAAAAGCTTACCGCGCCGGCTTGATGCTTCGTGCTGAGCCCGCAATCCTCGGTAAGGGGTGGGGGAACCTCGGCACTCTTAAACAGCACCTTCCAGACGTCCTTGTGCATCGTGTTGAAGAGCTCGCTCAGAGTCTGGTGCTGGGCCGGGTAAAACTCCCACAGATTGAATGCCCGTTGTTGACACGGGAGGATCCGGCGTATGAGCATAACCTGAACTATGTTGACAAGCTTGAGCTTTCTGTTTATCATATTCTGTATGCAGGTCTGGAGTCCGGTCAACTCTACCGGATTGCCCTAGAGCAGGCCCTTCTCTTTCCAGGAGGTGAGCTACATGGGGATTCCGGATCGGAATTCAGGTGCCGCAACCCACTGGGTGTCGCGTGGCTCGGTGATGTAGAACCACCCCGATTGCCACCCCTTTATGGTCTCCATATAGGAGCCCTCAAGCCATGTGACGTTGGGCATCTTGCCCACCATGGCGCCTCCGCACTCCGCCTGCTGGCCACTCACCACCTTCGGTTTTACATTGAAGGTTTTCAGCCATAGGCCGAAATGCGGCCTGATGTGGAGGAAGGCCTCACACACGCCGATAAACGCCGAGATGTTGAGGATAAAATTTGGGGCCAGATCATGAAAGTCCAGCCCATAATAGAACATAAGGCCGCGAACGAATGGATGGAGGGGAAACCCCAGTCCGTGGACGAAGCGGGTGAGGAATACCACCCTTTCATAAGGTTCCGGGGTAGGGACGATCTGCCCCACGGCTGGCAGCCGGTGTGCGATATCTTTGGACAGATATCCGGCTCCCCTCAGCTTCTTGATGTGTCCCTCCGTGATGGAGGAGACCATCCACTTGCCTCCCACTCTGGACATGGTTGGAGAAGGTTGAGGAAGAGAATGTGGACTTGGGTGCTGGAGCTCGAGTGTGCGAGAATGGATGAGCAAAGGAGGAAGAAGGCGTGGGTGGAAAAAGGTGGATCCTTATCCCTTTATATGGGCGGACAAAACTATGCGCCCCCACCAGCCTGGTAAAACTCGCTTATCCCCCAAGCGCCGTAATTGATGGCGCGGCTGGGTTACCCACGTCCATATTGATGAGAATGCCGCGATAAGGGGGCACGATCTCTGCTTCGAAAAGACGTGCCGAGGAAACCACCTCGCGAAACGGGCCGAGGTTGGTAAAAAACGATTCGAATAAAGGCTCGGCTATGGTGTGATGTCACATTATAGGATACGTCAGCAGATTAGATTTGTAGAAATATTATTCTCTCTACGGTGGTGTGTGGAACTTGTTTTGCAGAGCCGGACACGATCCTCGTGTTCAAAACCTTTTATGAAGTATTCGGAGGAGGAACCCGCCTTGCAATGCCGAAGACAATCTGCGCACCGGACTCATCGTCATTGAAGCCTGGTTCAGGGGCTACCGAGGGAGTCCTGGATTAGGGGGTATCCGGACAGATGGACTATAACCTTTGAACGGATTGTTGGACTATGAAGATACAAGATTGAAGACTTCGTCCCGTGTCCGGATGGGACTCTCCTTGGCGTGGAAGGCAAGCTTGGCAATACGGATATGTGGATCTCCTTCCTTGTAACCGACTCTGTGTAACCCTAGCCCCCTCCGGTGTCTATATAAACCGGAGGGTTTAGTCCATAGGACAGAACAACAGCAATCATACCATAGGCTAGCTTCTAGGGTTTAGCCTCTCTGAACTCGTGGTAGATCAACTCTTGTACTACCCATATCATCAATATCAATCAAGCAGGAGTAGGGTTTTACCTCCATCGAGAGGGCCCGAACCTGGGTAAAAACATCGTGTCCCTTGTCTCCTGTTACCATCCGCCTAGACGCACAATTCGGGACCCCCTACCCAAGATCCGCCGGTTTTGACACCGACAACCGTCATGATCACCATCGTCACCGACACGACACCTTGATCTCCATGGTAGCATCGTTGTCGTCTCGCCAATCTTATGCTTCTATGAGTATCGCTACCGCTTAGTGATAAAGTAAAGCATTACAGGGCGATTGCATTGCATACAATAAAGCGACAACCATATGGCTTTTGCCAGTTGCCGATAACTCGGTTACAAAACATGATCATCTCGTACAATAAAATTAAGCATCATGTCTTGACCATATCACATCACAACATGCCATGCAAAAACAAGTTAGACGTCCTCTACTTTGTTGTTGTAAGTTTTACGTGGCTGCTACTAGGCTTAGCAAGAACCGTTCTTACCTACGCATCAAAACCACACCGATAGTTTGTCAAGTTGGTGCTGTTTTAACCTTCGCAAGGACCGGGCGTAGCCACACTCGGTTCAACTAAAGTTGGAGAAACTGACACCCGCCAGCCACCTGTGTGCAAAGCACGTCGGTAGAACCAGTCTCGCGTAAGCGTACGCGTAATGTTGGTCCGGGCTGCTTCATCCAACAATACCGCCGAACCAAAGTATGACATGCTGGTAAGCAGTATGACTTATATCTTCCACAACTCACTTGTGTTCTACTCGTGCATATGACATCTACGCATAAAACCAGGCTCGAATGCCACTGTTGGGTAACATAGTAATTTCAAAAAATTCATACGCACACGTAAGATCATGATGATGTATAGCAACGAGAGGGGATAGTGTTCTCCACGTACCCTCGTAGACCGAAAGCGGAAGCGTTAGCACAACGCGGTTGATGTAGTCGTACGTCTTCATGATCCGACCGATTAAGTACCGAACGCATGGCACCTCCGAGTTCAGCACATGTTCAGCCCGATGACGTCCCTCGAACTCCGATCCAGCTGAGTGTTGAGGGAGAGTTTCGTCAGCACGACGGTGTGGTGACGATGATGATGTTCTACCGATGCAGGGCTTTGCCTAAGCACCGCTACAGTATTATCGAGGTGGACTATGGTGGAGGGGCGCACCGCACATGGCTAAAAGATCAAACGATCAATTGTTGTGTCTCTAGGATGCCCCCTGCCCCCGTATATAAAGGAGCAAGGGGGGAGGTGCGGCCGGCCAGGAGGGGCGCGCCAGGAGGAGTCCTACTCCACCGAGAGTAGGACTCCCTCCCTTTTCCTTGTTGGACTAGAAGTGGAGGGGGAAAGAGGAGGGAGAGAGGAAGGAAGGGGGGGGGGGGCTCTCCTTGTCCTATTCGGACTAGGGGGGGAGGGGCGCGCGGCCCTGCCCTGGCCGCCTCTCCTCTTCTCCACAAAGGCCCACTATGGCCCATTAAGCCCCCGAGGGGTTCCGGTAATCCCTCGGTACTCCGGTAAAATCCCGATTTCACCCGGAACACTTTCGATATCCAAATATAGGCTTCCAATATATCAATCTTCATGTCTCGACCATTTCGAGACTCCTCGTCATGTCCACGATCACATCTGGAACTCCGAACAACCTTCGGTACAACAAAACTCATAAACTCATAATATAACCGTCATCGTAAACTTTAAGCGTGTGGACCCTATGGGTTCGAGAACTATGTAGACATGACCGAGACACGTCTCCGGTCAATAACCAATAGCGGAGCCTGGATGCTCATATTGGCTCCCACATATTCTACGAAGATCTTTATCGGTCAGACCGCATAACAACATACGTTGTTCCCTTTGTCATCGGTATATTACTTGCCCAAGATTCGATCATCGGTATCTCAATACCTAGTTCAATCTCGTTACCGACAAGTCTCTTTACTCATTCTGTAATACATCATCCCGCAACTAACTCATTAGTTGCAATGCTTGTAAGGCTTAAGTGATGTGCATTACCGAGAGGGCCCAGAGATACCTCTCCGACAATCGGAGTGACAAATCCTAATATCTAAATACGCCAACCCAACAAGTACCTTCGGAGACACTTGTAGAGCACCTTTATAATCACCCAGTTACGTTGTGACGTTTGGTAGCACACAAAGTGTTCCTCCGGTAAACGGGAGTTGCATAATCTCATAGTCATAGGAACATGTATATGTCATGAAGAAAGCAATAGCAACATACTAAACGATCGAGTGCTAAGCTAACGGAATGGGTCAAGTCAATCACATCATTCTCCTAATGATGTGATCCCGTTAATCAAATGACAACTCATGTCAATGGCTAGGAAACATAACCATCTTTGATGAACAAGCTAGTCAAGTAGAGGCATACTAGTGACACTCTATTTGTCTATGTATTCACACAAGTATTATGTTTCCGGTTAATAAAATTCTAGCATGAATAATAAACATTTATCATGATATAAGGAAATAAATAATAACTTTATTATGGCCTCTAGGGCATATTTCCTTCATCAACCACAAGGGTACATTATTTAATAAGGCATATCTGCTGACAACTTTTTCGGCGAAACGTCACGTCTGACCTTTTTATTATTTCGAACCATTTTTTGGCTTCTTGCTTTGTGTTTCGGGACGCAGACACTATTGACACGTCTTGTCAAAACAGAGATCGTGCCCCCTTATTGCGGGATTTTCATCAATACGGGTTTGGGTAATCCAACCGTGCCGTTCGCACGACCTCTTAGGAATAAGCGAGATTTAAGGCTTGTGAGGGGGCGCTTGATATTCACTTCCTTTATAAGAGGATAAGGACCCATCTTTTTTACCCCACACCTTCTTACTCAGCCCTTCCATCCTCGAGCTCCAGCGCCCAAGTTTTGTTCTTTTCCGTCGCCACCAAACACTCCAGCCATGTCCGGATCCGGCTCGTAGGGCAAGTGGATGGCTTCCTCCGTCACGAAGAGGAACATCAAGGAACTCCGGGAAGCGGGGTATATGGCCGCGAACATCGCGCATCGGCTTCCTGCCAAGAAGCAAATCATCCCTACTCCGGAGCCCCATGAGGCCTTGTTTGGCACACCGGACTTGAAGGGTTTTTTTTGTGGATTTTCCTCGTCGGGCTTAAAAGCCCTCAAAATCCCAAGTGAACTGTTTGGTATAATGGGCTTCAACCGGGACAGCCCCCAAAATCACGTCACATCCTCCCCGACCCATGGGGTTTTCCAGCATCGAGGGTTACCTCTCGGCTCGCATGACTCAAGCGAGAGGGAGACGAGACGCAGCCGCAAGAACCACGCGCCGTCGCCGCCGCCGGGCGCCTACTTCCACTTCTTCCTAGGGCAAATTGGCCTTCTCCCCCCGAGGTACACCGCCCCTCCCCTCCCCTCCCCTCCCCTCCATCTGTCTAGGGTTTCACAATATGGCCGCCGCCGGTTGGTTCGCCGTTCGCTTCGTCATCCCCGGCGAGCTCGCGAAGCACACCGTCCCTGAGAACCACCACCGGCTCCTCTCCCCTTTCCAGCACCACTGGCGTGAGAGGCCCCTCGTTCCTCAGCCTGCATCTTGGACTAGCTGTATGCTTGATGCTAACACACCTGGTTTGAGTTCTCTTAGTTCTTGCTTCTATATCAGGCTATTTTGAGTTCTCCGAACTTGAGCATATCTAGTGCATTTTGGGCTGAGGGCAATTATAATGAAATCTGAAACGTGTGTATATGAACTCCGAACCTTCATTCAATCTCCCGTGCATCCTTCGGTTTATGATGAATGAAAAATTGTTGTAAGAGAAGACAAGAATGAGCATGGTAAAATTGTCTTTTTTTATTCGCATTTTGTATACAGCTTTAGTTGTAGCACTACCATGAAAATTAATGATGTTCCTTCAAATTCAGCTTTAGTTGTAGCACTACCGTTTTTTTATGGTTTGCCTTTTTTATGGCTGGACTCTTTTATATAGCCATGTGTACAACCCTCTTTCCTTCAAATTCCTATGCTTATTTTTTTGTACTTCAAGCAATTTTAATAATTACTAATAGTGATCTGAATAGAGGTGAGCTTGGGTTCTTGAAGAACAGCCGCCGCCAAGAACCTGTTTCTGCATGATCTGAATAGAAAAGGCCAGGCTATCAGATCCAGTTGGCCACTATGTTCCCGGCAATGCGCTCTATGTATGTGTGATGTCAGATTCAGGACTAGGATATTTTCCTAAATGCTACACTTTTTTTGACGGATTATAAGTACTATACATAAATGCTATATCATGTTTCTTGCTGATACATTTATTTTCTCTTGTTGCAGCCTTCAGTTTCTTGCTTTTCCTGACCAATTTGATAGACTGTCATTTTCCGAAGCCTTTAGGTCAATGTTGGGATATCGCTTATCGGGAACTTATCGACCAACCCATGATAAGGGGTAAATCGGTTAATTTATCGACATATTGGTGGATTTATCGCCATATCGGCTGATTTATCGACCGATTTATCTTATCGGTCAGACAATGGTAAGCGATAAATCGGCCGATTTATTGGAATATCGAAAGATATCCTGAATAGTGCTTTAGGTACAAGTCCTTTACCGTGCCTCGCTAGCAACCGCCTAGTGATTAGTAGATGAAGTTCCTGTCTTTGCTGTGACGCCTTGTATGCAAGAACTTTTAGCACATGTTCATTATTGCTTTGTTAGTGCCGTACTTGTTAGCCCTTTCATTCTTATTGTTTCTTAATTGCTTAGAGTCAAAATGAATTCACAGATCCTTGAGAGAATTAGGAAGAGGATGAAGATGACATGATCTTCTTTATTTGGCCAACATTGTACCAGATCCTTAGTAGAATTGACAAAAGTCAGCGACATAGCTCCGTTTTGTATGGCAAGAGGCGTGTTAATGAAATCCTTCAAGGTCATGTCAAGAATTGCCTGGTATCTTTTAGGATGGAGCCGCATATCTTTGAACTGCTGGCATCATATCTTAGAAGGGAAAATTTGATCAAGGACAAGACAATCAAGGTGGAGGAGAAATTAGGCTTTTTCCTTTACATGTTGTCTCACAATGCGTCTTTTGAAGATCTGCAACTAGAATACCAACATAGTGGGTGGACCTTCCATGAATACATCAAGTCTTTCTTCGACATCATCCCCATTCTATCTTGTCGATTTCTGAGGCATCAAAGCATCGATGAACCTCATCCAAAGATTGTTGGAGATCCAAGATTCTTCCCATACTTTGAGGTTTTCACCTTGACACTTTCACTTCATCTCTTATCTATATCTTCAGATTTTGGATATTGACTTGCAATCAATCTATTCGCAGAATTGCATAGGCGCCATCGATGGAACTCATGTTCCTATGACTGTAACACCTGACAAAGCCGCTCCTTTCTGGAATAGGAAGGGAACTCTTAGCCAAAATGTCATGGTCGCATGTGACTTTGACCTAAACTTCACATTCATCTCATGTGGTTGGGAAGGGTTAGCTACAAATGCTAGAGTGCTCCAATCAGCCTTGAATCGTGGCTTCAAAGTCCCCGAAGGAAAGTTCTATTTGGTTGATGCTGGTTATGCAAATACCACATCTTTCCTTGCACCGTATCGGGGTGTCTGGTATCACCTCAAGGAGTTGGGCATGGGCGCCATCGACCACAAAACTACAAGGAGTTGTTCGATCTTCGGCATGCCGTGTTGCGCAACCATGTGGAAAGGGCCATAGGAATTCTTAAGAAGCGTTTCCCAATTCTTCATGTTGGTACATACCATCAAATAGAAAACCAAGTCAAGACCCCTGCAGCTGCGGCAGTCTTTCATAATATCATCAGGATGCATAAGGGCGATGAAAAATGGCTTGATAATCAACCCAATAACATACCTCCCACCGAATTTGTTAAACTTCCGGATGATGATGATCACCAACATGGTAACCACCAAGAGAATAATATCCCAGGCGACAACTTCAGGGACGAGATTGCTACAAGGATGTGGGATGATTTCCAACTTGACTAGCTAGTAACTTGTAGTAATGAACTCTTTTGTTATGTTCTTCATGTTGTAATGAACTCTTTTGTTATGTTTGTCATGTAATAGTGAACTCTTTGTTATATGTTCATTGACAATAGGTTGCGTTTCTGCATGTAATAATGAGCTCTTTGTTATGTTTGACATTTATGATGCTCTTTGTTGTCATGTAATAATGAGCTTGGCTATCTTACATGTTCATCATGTAAGATATGTATCCTAAAGGTTCTCCTAAGTTCAACTTGATGCAAAGGAAAGGTTTGCAGAAAAAACCTTCACCAATGGCAATGAAAAGGGCTGCTTCACCAAGAGGTATTTTCCATGTTACATGCATCTCAACTTGTACCTTCTGAAACATATATTTTTCATCTGCACCTCTCTAATACTTGTGCTTGTGTAGTTGACAAGCCAAGGGCCCAATGGAACCCAGGACTTGAGAAGTCTTTGGTGGATTTGCTTCATGAGCATGATGATCCCTGTTCTAGAGGTGACAATGGCTGGGGAAGTGAAACGTGGAACCAGATGGTCAAGCTATTCAATGCTAGGAATGGTGTGAACTTTACAAAGAGTCAGATTCAAGAGAAGGAGAAAGAAATGAAAAGGGACTATAGGGCACTAAAGGAGGCTCGAAGACAAAGCGGTGTTAGTTGGGATGATGTTAGATGCACGTTAATTGCTGATGTAACCCTTTGGAAAAACATGATCGTGGTAAGTTATTTTACCAACATTGCAACTGCAGCTCCACGCTTGAAGTTAGTATTATTCTGGTATTAATTATTTCACTCTTCTTGTTTATAGACATGGAAAAGAATCAGAAAATTCAGGAGAGGATCTTTCCCCCTATATGATAGACTAGGAGAATTATATGATGGTAAGCTTAATTTGACAAGAAAGAGATCTTTCTGAATTTAATGTTTCTTAGATACCTAAATCATGTGCTTTGTGTAGGCCATACAGCTGAAGGTAATTACAATTTCATATCTTCGGAACCATCACAACAAGCTGGGCCATCACAACCAGATATTACACAAGTGGAAGATGATGTTGAAGAAGAGGAGGCAGAAGAGGTAGATGCTGATGAATTGCAGATCCTGGAGGAAGGGGATGTTGTTGGTGCTAGAGTTGGTGAAAAGAGGGTTGCCGTTGCTGATCCTGGAGGAATGGATGAACAAGTCGGTGATAAGAGGGTTCCAGCTGCTGGTCCTGCTACAAAAACGTAGCCTCGGAAGGAGGTAAAGAGGCCAAAGAAGACTGGAGATGCAATGGTGGAAGTGATGCAGCAGTATGTGAACATAAAGAAGAAACAAGCGGAGGACGAAGTCGCCTTACTGACAAAAGAGAGCGCTGGATCAACAAATGGGCAAGAATTCTCCATCAGCAAGTGCATTTCTCTAGTGCACAAGATGGACAACATCGCACGCCAGGAGAGAGCCAGAGCGTACAAGGTGCTCAAAAATGCTGAGAACCGTGAAACCTTCATCACTTCTGCTGCCGAGGATGAAGAGAGTGCGGTCATGTGGCTTCGGAGTGAAATGGATGAGTTGCCTACCTAGAAGAGGTATTTTGATCTGGTTCATAATGTTCTTGCTTGCTTGGTCTTGTTCTTAAGCCCTGTAAGCTCATATTCCTGATTAGCTTGGAACAAACATGTTTTTCTTTTGAATGAATGCTTTGTCGGCATACTAATTTGAATAAAGGGCAAATAACAGGAAGAAACTGAACCATACTGTTTGGCAATCAGCAAGAAAGTAATTGTAGTGTTTTGTTAGAGAAATAGATATGCTTTGGTAGTGAACAATCATACTAAATCTACATTTTTTGTTGTGTATATGATCGGTAGATATGAATTTTTAGTTCTGATCTGACGTACACTACAAAAAAAAGACACATTCGTGACATTTTGGGCCGAACGAATTTTTTTCCTGTCATACATATGCCACTTCTATGACGATAATTGTGACAAAACCCGATATCATCATAGATATGGTGGGCTCCTACTTCCATGGCAAAAAATCATGACAGAAAATGGGCTTTTCGTCTTGGGCGGGTCGGAGACGCAGCTGCATGACATTCTTTGGGCCGTCCATGACGGGAAAAACCGTGGTAGAAGCGAGGGGGAGGAAAATTTCGGGAAGTTCCCGGTTACGGTGGGAGGTCGAGGGCCGAGCGATGCACATTTCTCTCGTACACGTACGCGCGTGTGTGCGAGGCGTTGGCTCTAACTGAACCCGACCGAGGCGTTGGGCTCTAACTGAACCCGAGCGATTGCACTGCAGGCTACGCGTTACTGAACCCGAGCGATCGATCGATGGCTGTTAACTGAACCCGATCGAGCGATTCCTTCGCTACTGCTGCTAACTGAAGCCGATCGATGCTGCCTCTGGATGAACAGTGAGCGTTGCGCGCGAGGGGGGGGGGGGTGTTGGATGAACAGTTCCCGGTGGGGGTGGATGAACAGGACCCCGTGGTGTTGCCTCTGGATGAACAGGACCCCGATCGATCGAGCCGGTTGGGGCTGGATGAACAGGACCCCGTGGAGGGCTGGATGAACAGGACCACCCCGTAGAGGGCAGGATGAACAGAGACGGTGGAGGGTGCCCGTGGAGGGGTGGTTGAATAGGACCCCGTTGTGTGGAGGGCTGGATGAATAGTAGACGGTGGAGGGGTGGTTAAACAGTAGCCGGTGGAGTAGCGCGCGGTGGAGGCTGGATGAACGGGAGCCCATGGAGGCTGGAGGAGGTCGGCGGTGGATGAACAGTAGCTCGTGGAGGCTGGAGGGGGTCGACGGTGGAGATGAACAGTATCTCGTGGAGTCCCGTTTTGCGGTACGCCACACCCCTCTCGATGAACAGGACCCCCGTTTCGACCGTAGCGCTCCAACACAAGTCTGTTTCCTCCGTTTTGCGGTACGCCACACCCCCCCGATCAACAGGACCCCCGTTTCGACCGTAGGAGGTCCATTTCCTCCGTTTTGCGGTACACCACACCCCTCCCGATCAACAGGACCCCCGTTTTGACCGTAGCGCTCCAACACAAGTCTGTTTCCTTCGTTTTGCGGTATGCCACACCCCTCCCGATCAACAGGACCCTCGTTTCGACCGTAGGAGGTCCGTTTCCTCCGTTTTGCGGTACGCCACAACCCTCCCGATCAACAGGACCCCTGTTTCGATCGTAGGAGGTCCGTTTCCTCCGTTGTGCGGTACGCCAAGCCTCGTTTCCATCGCCTCTTCCGTCCAAGCCCTCCCGATGAACACGACCACGCATTCCGTACCGACCCAGTCGCGTTGCCTCCCGATGAACACGACGCATTCCGTTGCCTCCCCATGAACACAACGACGATGCTGTTTCTCCGTTCTGACCCAGCCATGTCAATGAGCCCTCGCCGTATGTGTGCGCGAGTAGGCGTTCGAGACCCTGCCCGTATGTACACATACGTGGCCGTATTTTCTTTCTTGCACCCTGGCCGCTGTACGTATGTGTACATGCTACGGGCACGCCTCTACTACGACACATGCACGCCTCTACGTCGACCAGTATGCACGTACACATTCGCGACCAGAATGACAACGCTACGTATGCTTCGACCAAGTGGGTCCCGACTGTCAGGCACTTCCTTGCGTCCGAAGATGTAGCTGGTGGGTCCCAGCAGTCAGGGGGGCTAATCGTTTTTTTTGCCCGAACGCACTTCCTTGCGTGCGAAGGTGTAGCTGGTGGGTCCTAGTAGTCAGGGGGAAACATTTTTTTCACAAAATACGGTGGCACGTCCGGTGGGTCCCTGCTGTCAGGTGGAGGAATCATTATTTTCCGCGTAATAAGGAGGCACTTCCTTGCTGTCGCCGTGGACCCAGCTGTCAGCCTCTCCACGTACAGTCCACGTCCAATGGAAGTCGTTCCTTAACCACGTTGACCACGCCGCGTCAAGAGCACCAGGGCGGTGGACGACGGCGAGGCCTAGGAAGGGGACGATAGGGAGCCGGGGAAGACGCGGCAGTGGAAGCCCCCGCGCGCGCGGAGAGGAGTACGAGGGTTCACTGGTTTGGCTGCAGTGTGAGGCTGCCGTAGCCGCAAGGCCTGGCTAGCGGTGGGAATAGTAGGGGGCGGTGAGGCCTCCGCAGCAGCACAGCCGGCCACGGGAGGCAGGAGCATGCGGCACGACGGCGCTGCTTTGGGAGGCTGGAGCAAGAAGACCAGAGGTTGAAGAAGCACTACGGCCGTTGGATGCACATCGTACGGTCACTGGAGCTAGAATCATTCATGTTGACTAAAGTTGACAAAGGCCCCCGTCCCAGTCAACTTAGTAGGCCCACAAGTCAGCCTCCCACCATGGTGGGTCCCAGCTAGCAGGGGGAGTATTCATTTTTTTTGTGCATAATAAGGAGGCACTTCCGGTGGGTCCGAGCTGACAGCGGGGGGAACGTTTTTTTCGCGAAATACGTTGGCCCGTCTGGTGGGTCCGAGCAGTCAGGGGGGCAACATTTTTTTCATGAAATAAGGTGGCCCGTCCGGTGGGTCCCTGCTGTAAGGTGGAGGAATAATTATTTTGCGCGTAATAAGGAGGCACTTCCTTGCGGCCCCCTGGACCCAGCTGTCAGCCTCTCCACGTACAGTATTCTTCCGATGGAAGTCGGTCGTTGACCATGTTGACCACGCCGCGCCGAGAGCACCAGGGCGGTGGTCTGGACACGGCGAGGCCTAGGAAGGGGATGACGCGGAGTCGGGGAAGACACAACAGTGGAAGCCCGCACGGAGAGGAGTACGAGGGTTCACTGGTTCGGCTGCTGTGTGAGGCTGCCGTCACCGCAGAATAACAGGGGGTGTGGGTGAGTGGAGGGATGGTCTGGCCAGCGGTGGGAGTAGTATGGGGGCGGTGAGGCCTCCGCGGCAGCACAGCCGACCACTGGAGGCAGGAGCAGGCGGCACGACCGGCGCTGCTTTGGGCGGCTGGACCAAGAAGACCAGAGGTTGAAGAAGCACTACGGCCGTTGGATGGACATCGTACGGTCACTGAAGCTAGAAACATTTATTATTGACTAAGTTGACAAAGCCCTTGGTTCGCTCCAACTTAGTAGGCCCACAGGTCAGCCTCCGAAACGGTGTGCCCCAGATGTCAGGGGGAGGAATCATTTTTTGGGCGGCCGAAGCTAAGAATATCCGAAATTAAAGAAGAAGCACGACATCCGTTGGATAGACATCCAACGGCCACTGCTACTAGAACCGTGTGTTGACTATAATAAGTTGGCAAAGCCTTGCGTACGCGTCAACTTATTTTTTTAGGGGACGCGTCACTTAGTAGGCCCACAAGTGTGTGGCAGAGAACTTATAGGCCATTTACGTTTTATAAGAATGTACAACCCATTTTGGAATTCTAATGGAATTTACAACAATCCATTTACAGTTTGTTAAAAGTACAACCCATTTTCTAGCTAGGACAATGATTAATAATTTCAACCAACCGTTGAAGAAAGAATTCAATAAAATTTCCCACATTTTGATGGGCTCCGAAATATTTTTATCTCGAAATTTCTAGTCAGATTAAATATAAATTTGTATTACGTAAAAATCTAATGAAACATTGCGCGCGCAACAATGAAAATTTAAGATTTTCAAAATCCATAAATAATATTTTATAAACTAATTTCGTCTTTGGTGCATTTTTTATAGTTACCGCCCAGTTTTTATAATTATATCCCATTTATTATTTTTTAAAGCCCATTTTCCTGTTAAGCCTAATGCATCCCTCCTAGGAAAGATTTGCAGCCCAGCGGGTATTCCTCAAAAAGACGTATAGCTGGGCTAGCCATTTTCATCTTGAAAAAATTAGTATCTGGGCTGGATATCTGGCCCGGGCTAGACAGGCCACAGCCCGCCCAGTTAGTACCCTGCTCTTCTCTGAACAACAACGAAATCATCGCCAAGAAAAACTCTAAAGTGCTCACGCCTCAAAAACACAAATACTGCTCGAGCTGCTTGGTCCCAGCTGTCGGCCGCACCTTGTGCAATTCTCTCGTTTATATTGACTACATAGGTTGACAATGGTGTGGGACCGTGATGTCAGGAAACCAGGAGAAAGCAAAAAAAATATAGTACATAATAAGGAGGCACTTGCGTACGTACGGCTATGGCCCTAGCGGGTCTCTAGTGTCATCCAGTCAAAATAAAGTCATCTCCTGAATCCTCATGTTTGTTGACGATGTTAACAATGCTCGGCGCCACGACGAGCGCAACAACTCGAAGGACAACGGAGAGGGCCTCGCGGGCCCTATGGATGGTCTGATACAGCGCCCGCTACTCATTCAGGAAGCCAGGATCATCGGACACCTATGAGCACCTTCGAGAAACTGAGACGGCATGAAACGGTAAGGTCGCGCTTGGGAGCTCTGGTTTATTTCAAACCTGTATTAACATACAAGTGTAATTTACTCGTCATCGAAAACAACACATAAAATACAGGCGTAATGAAATCGAGGGCCCGAGGTCTGTAAGTAAAACTGGCGGGTTACGCGTGTAATTTGAGAGACCAGTGTATATTTTACGAGCACTGCTATATGGACGACATTACCAGACGATACATGCACGACGTGCGTATCATGCCATCCATGGGCAAGGCTGAAACAGTAGCTAACGACTGGATTAGCAATCGTCCGAGTGTCGTTCAACGTTTTTATCGTGTGTCAAGTACTTCCGATATTTTACTAGTCGAAGTCAACCAACCAAGCGCCTTCGCCCGAGACCATCTGCTTTAATTTACAAGCGTCAGTTTTACAAGCGGTTTTGGTTGGAAAACAACGATCCAATCACGGCCTAATATCATGAGTTGGTCAGAAGATCATATGGTTTCACGTCTAACCTACCCGACTTGTCGTATAGGCTATGAATGAAACATCAGACGATGAAGTTCTTAAGCACGGAAACAACAGAAGAGGATGATCTTCTTAACAAGCAAATCACTGGCATTAGATCGACATGCAAAACAATACGAAGCATTATTCTCAGGAGGCATGGTGAACAGCTCGTGATGCCGCATGCCACAACATTCCAAGCTCAACTTTGCAATCAAACACAAGGCCTTGCATTACATAGACAATATTCAGAACAAACTCTTAACACAAGAATATCTCAGCAGAGTAACTATTTACTTCTAAACTGAACACAGGAATAGGAAAAAACACTCGACGCTTCTGGCTAACATCAATGAGCAAATTTTAACAAGGTTTTCCAATTCCAATATATTAAACTAACGTCTTCTTGCTAACATCAATGATTAAACTTTGACAAGCTTTTCCCATTCAAAATATGTAATGCCTATGATCGTGGAGTCCTGTCGCTTCTTGCTAACATCAATGATTAAACTTTGACAAGCTTTTCCCATTCAAAATATGTGATGCCTATGATCGTGGAGGCACTCCACGTGTTGTTAAATTGCCAATGGTCTCTGCAGACTAGTCATGTCACCGGTGTCTAATAATACTCTGTAAAGCTTCTCGGTCATTCCTTCTGTAATGTAGTGCAAACAGTGACTGCTTCTTTCTGCAAAGTGGAATGACCAACTGGACCCAGTAATGCAGCAGTTTGCCTTGGACACATTGGCTCTTTTGTGCAGTTGAACTAAAATCGAAGTCGGAATAAAACCGAGCTTTAATTTTCATATCCCTATAAGCAACAAAAGGTATAAGGGAAACAATTACTGAGAAATAACGGTTGATGACTTGTACTCCTAGAAGAAAAACATCTACTGATCTACCTTATCTTAATGGGAAACAAAGCAGGAGAGTAGCAATTCTCAATCAGTGTGATTCATTCATATTAACTAAGACATTATCTTAACAATGCCTTGTTTCAAGATGTATAAAGAATGAAAAAGCAGAAAAGTATCATTCCTAAAACAATGCGACTCATTCATTTTAACAGAGACATAATCTTAACAATACCTTGGTTAAACATGTAGAAAGAACTACAAAGCAGGATAGTACCATTTGTAAAACACTTTAACTCTGTAACTGATATATAATAACAAAGACATTATCTGAACAATACATTTCTTAAACATGCACTCCGGCCGATCCCTAACAGAAATGGTACTCCTGCCGATCCCTAACAAGTGTTTGCAATTTTGAACTAAGATTCAGTAGTTAATTCGGAGGAAGGTCGGTACTGACCATTCAAGACCAATATTTGAAACAACTCGTGAGGAAGATCTCACAGAGATCTCAACACATATATGGAAATCAGGTGTCATTTTGTGCAGTTCCACCAAAATTAAGCGAAGCAAAATGTCGCAATAGCAACAAGTTAAAAAGATATCCCTGTTTTAACAGAGGCAAAAGGAATCAATTACTGGCCAATAAAGGACGATGAAACATGCGGCCACAAAAATGGTAATCCCGCCAATCCCTAACAAGTGTTGCAGTTTTCAAATAAGATTCAGTAGTTGTAAAGGGGGTGATGCTGAATTTGTTGTAACAAAGCAACAAGCATCATGTCTGGGTTGGTCCCATTTTTGTCACTACTTAATGGGAAAAGACAGCAATACAATAGCTTCAATTCATCATTTATTTAAAACAGTACCAATACAAGTAGCACAACATCTCAAAGCACACTGCACAATCATGTGGATGAAGGCCCGTGCTGACCTTTCATGAGACGACCAAGATAAAATACGAATCTACCAACACGAATAGGAAATCCAATCAAGTTTTGTGCAGTTGCACTGAAATCAAGCAAAGTTGCCGGTGTGACATTTAAGTTTTCTATAGCAACAAGTTGAATAGATATCCCTGTTTTAAGAGGCAAAATAGAAAACAATTACTGGCCAATAAAGGAGGATGAAACATGCGGCCACAAAAAGAAGCATCTACCTTATCTTGATGGAAAACAAAGTATAGGACAGTAGCATTTCTAGAACGGTTGCATTGATTCATATTAATAGAGAAATTCTTTTAGAATAGATCGGTAGTTAATTCTGAGATTAACAACAACAAAATAGCTGCATGGGACATGCCAGCACCATGTGCGTCCACACGTATAAATGGGTGATGCAGAGTATGTAGCCAAGCAACATATATGCACTGGTCCCATATTTGTTCTCTTTGAACCTTCTTCCTATGTGAGGGCAGCAGATCTAGTCATGCACAAACTACCCGACCCCCTAGTTTCTTTCCCTTTTCAACAAAGAGATCGGTTCCTTACAGATGTGTGTACTGGGTTACCCCCTTTTTCCCTTTTCGACCTACAAAGCGGCTGGATAGCCAGTCTATACTACTTTCCGCCGCTCCTTTCCTCATTGAACCACGTCCTAGATTCTTGCTCCAGTCCACTGCACCCTTCTTTCCTCTCTGAACCAAGACCTAGATTTGACTACAGATCAAAAAAGATCCACATGCAGCTAGAGCAACGACGGTTTCAAAGAAACTTATACCTTAGGGTCGTCGGGATGTGGCAAGAGGCCGGATCGGCCCACACTATGTACGACAGCGAGGAAGAAGGGGTCAGTGGCCCTCCCGCATAGGCGCTGGGTGAAAGGGAACAGCGCAGCCAACAGTGGATTGCCTCCCTCGCCGAAGGCGATAGAGTGAACGCTGCACCTCCTCCCCTTCCCGGTGTGACGGGATACGGACGCCTCCTTCACCAGCTGTGAGGGGAGAGAGAGAGACAAGAGGCCAATGCAATCTTGTTTAGATCTGGTGAAGAGAGGGTGAGAGACTATGAATATAGCAAACCCTAGCAAATGAACGCTAAGCCTCCAGCGTGTAACATATATGTAGTGCGGCCAGCGTGTGGAGAGTGCAAACCCTAGCAAACAAGCACTGAGGCTCCCGCTTATATATATACTACTGTAGTACGGACTAAGCTCCGGTGCCTTCACTGCACCTGCTTTTGGCTGTATGACAGGTGAGCCAGCCACATTTTGGGCCCACCTGTCGTAAATACAAAGGCAGGTGCACTAAGTCAATGAAGCTGCGTCCATATAGTACTCTCGTGTATACGACTAAAATATAGTGGAGTGGTTTTCTTATTCTCTCCATGACAATAGTTTTAAATTGTGTAAGTACGAAATGAAACTCTTTATTTAATGTACAGTGAAGAAAACTAGTACTACTTCCGATGAACTAACAATCCAGGCCCACGCGTCCTGGTCGCACTTCCTGTCCTTCATGTGTGGTACACTACCCTCCCTTAAGTGAACAACCACACATGCGCCAAATTATCAGAAACGTGTGAGAGTGTGTACAAATAAAGAAATTTAATTTCAATTATCGGAAAGGTTTGAGAGTATTACAAAGTTTGACTAGCTACTGATGGAAGACAACTTGTTTTTCGTCGAAAATCGATCAGCTTCACCAGCCGACGCAACCATGAGGCGCAACCATGAGCACCGATAGGTCATCGTGGTGATGCATCATCCATTTGGCATCAAGTTAGGGTGAGGCACCTAAGAAGTTCAACAAATCCTCACTGTGGTCTGTTTCTTCTTAGTAATCAAGCTTGAGGAAGAAAGAACCACGTGGCAGAGGACAGTGAGGCGGAACAACAGTGGCCTTCCAATTTTGTGCAGTTCCACTAAAATTGAGGAAGACATGCCCGGGTATGGAGACACGCATCACTGTTTCCAAAAATATAAAAAAGGGTTAGCAACGACATCTCAATTGTCAATAAGAATTAATGAAAAGCACACCAACAAACAGAAGCATCATAATTATCTTGATGGGAACTAAACCAGGATACCCGAGAAAAAAAGCATTTCTTCATTTAACCAGTGATAGTACTACCACCATATGGACAATGACCGCACAACCACCATGTACTTTTTGTCGAAACAACATGTATACCTCCACCGAGGCATAAATCAGGACAAGTTTTTGAGTGGCATTTCCTCTATAATAGTAGTAGGTGATGTTGGACCAGTCGACGAACCCTAGCTACTATGCATGGGGAGCTGGGGAATAGTCGCATAGAAGAAAACCCGCACGCAGCGACCTGGGGAGCTGGAGCAGTACAATAAGTTATACCTCAGGTGGGCGAGATGTCGTTTAGGCGGGCGGGCGGGATCTGCCCACACGACGGCAGCGAACAAGGGCGCGGAGGATCTTCGTCCGCGCCAGCGCCGGCTCTGAGAGGACAGTGCGCATCGGCTTCCTCTGTCGCCGACGGCGACAACGTCAATGCTGCACCTCCTCACCTCCCGCAGCGGACGGGATTCGGCCGGATCTGTGACCACCGGTGAGGAGAGAGATATAGTGGACACTGTCATCTTGTTTTGATATGGAGAGGGTGAGAGAGCGAGTTGCGAGAAACTCTATCAAACAAGAGGTTATAATGGAGTAAAAAATCTCTCCATAGGAGTGGTTTTAAATAGAATACACGCGTTCCCAGAAAAAAGAAACAAAAACTGGCGGACAATTTTTTTGGGTCTGTCTAGGACACATCTAGATGTGACATAGTTATGTCACATATAAGTTGATGTCCACTCTTTTTGTGGTCTTTTCCTAGTTTTTTTGTTTCTTGTTGCTACATTATAAACTTGTGGGAGCTTAGATGTGATATCCTTAAATAACATCTAGATGTGAATTAGACAAACTGATTTTCTAATGTACCAAGAAAGAAAACTCGATCAAAAAAAAGCCCCCGCTTCTAGGTCGCGAGAGTCGTCGCACACACACACACATAGACATAGACATGCATATCCGTGTTTACGTAAAATTCCATTTCCATCTCCATCTCCAATCATATTTGTCCAACTGGCACATTATTTACGTTGTTAATTATATACACAACAATATTAACATACATCATCTCTTGTTTGCACATGTCCGGACCGCTGCCACGGCCGATCCTGACCAACCCGAACCCTCTTCATCACCCGCGCGTGCTTCCCGCCCGAAACGGTCAGTGCCACATTCATGCCCGGCCAGAGCGGACGTGACCTCTCACTGGCGCCAGCATTGAAGCGGCGCGCCGGCCGAGAGAGCGTCGCTCGTGCCGCTTCCGGGTGCACGCGACTGTTCCACGTTCAAAGGTCGCAATAGCCGGCTACAACATGCATGTAAAAAGTTCTTGGGAGTCCGTGCTACAGCTAGCTGTCCTCCCCCAAATCGTCAATCTCTTCCAGTAGTGCTAGTACTCCATGGCGCGATCCATCGACAAGCAGGCGGGAAAGTTATGGTATACTACTCGGTTTGCGGTGAGTGGCATGCCGAGCGACCGTGTGGGGTCGAGCCGTGGAGGAGGGTGAGACACGAACACGACAGACGTGATTTAAACGTTGGTTTTGCTCGATGGCGCGATCCAACAAAACGAAACGTTGGTTTCTCTTCATTTCCATTTTTTCTCCGGAAAAACAGAAACTTTTCCACTCCATTTTCATTCCTATTCCAAGGTTGCCCCGTTACAACATTCCATCAAATACAAAGGAAAACTAACACGCATGCTGATGCATCTCAATGATTCACAGATCATAGCCAATATTTACTTCACAACTAAATAAAAAAGTTGTGAGAGCATGTACGAAAGACAAACTACTGATGGGGTTACTACGACTTAAACCCTAAACCCTAAACATGATTTAATTTCCTGGCCAGGTAGAACCTGTCGAAGGAAAGACGGATGGCACCCTCGGATCATACGATGCTTTTGTGCAGTTCCACTAAAATCGACCTGAGCATCCCTGATGGAAAAGATATTGAAGAAGTGTGATTAGAATAATAGTACTGGCACTAGTTCATGAGACATAAACTCATCACAAGTAGAAGCCGGTAGAAGTAGAGAAAGATCGACATGGAGATGGAGCTACGGTAGTGGAGCAAGCCGGCTGCAAAAGGAAGATGGACTACCTGGGACGTCGGGCTGTAGCTAGAAGGGCGGTTGGGACGCGGCACCGGCCCATACCTCGGTGACCCCCGATTGGGACGCACCGACTGTGGTTTTTCTCCCTCGCCGATGTCGACCGCGTCTACGCAGAACATTGTTCCCTTCCCCCAGCTGCGGGATCAGGCCCGTCGTTCTATGCTTGTGAAGAGAGCAACCTAAGCAAGCAGGCTTGTAGCTTAGGCTCCTGCTAGTGTATATATAGTGGTTTTCTTTTTCTCTCCATATCAACCATTTTATATTGTGTACGTGTCATTCAAGAGTGAAATGATGGTTGCTTCTTCCGACTAACTTACTATGTGATTTGACTGCTCCTTAGTGACCCCTACACGTACTCCCCCTACGTGTATGAAATAGTCACACATACACATGGATGCAAAAACGCGCGCGACGCCCTAATGCATGCATGTCCGAGCACACGATGGAACACACACGGTCACGCTCAAGTGCTCAACCTACACGTGCATGCACACACATACTCAGTCAGGGTGAGCTAGTGACCGTATGAACACTGGAAAATATATATATTGAGTGCAATGAGCGTATTATGAAGTCCACTGACCGTATTTTTACAAATATACAGTGACAGACAGTGTATTTATCTCGTTTGAAATTAAGCCATATTAACCGGAGAGGAGGCAGCATGGACTAGCATTACTTTGCTGTATCCCGTCAACTTGCCGAACAAGGAGAAGGTTGCAGGACGGGAGAAGCTTGCGCGCGGTGGCTCGCAGGACAAGGTGAAACTTTTGACTAATGCAAGCTCTCCCTCTCTCAGGCGGTGGACGTGCAACAGTTAATTTGGTGTCAGATTGCCAGAAGCATACTACACTATACTACTAGTGCTATTATTGCTCGACTTCCCGAACAGCCAATTGCAAAGTTTACTACTACTATAGTCCATAAAGGTACGTACTATACTAGTACTACTAGGAACTGGATGGAGGAGCGTCTGCACTCTTATTATAATTTTAAAATGTGATAAAGCAATCTTCAACACATTTGGTTCTCTTCGAGGGTTCTCGCATGTGATAATGGAAGTTGATTGCATGGAACACTCGCCACAATTCTCGCTTAATTCTGGCTCATATCCTGTTACAAATAGTAGCGCTCAGTAATATTTCCTCTTTTTTTGTTATTCAGCATGTAAACAGGTCAGCAAACCTTGCGGCCCATCTTTGTGCGAACCGTGCTTGCTGCACTTTGAATGTGGCCGAGAGCTGGCTTGATGAAACACCTCGCTTCCTACTTCTTTTTTTGGCTTCCTAGTGACCAGTGTCTTGGCTGATCGTCCTAAGAATGCTTATATATGAATAAAGCTCTCTCATTTACCCGCGAAAAAGATTAAGCCATATTAACCGGACAGGAGGGAATATGGACTAGCACTACTTTTTGGTGTGTCCCGTCAACTCGCAGAACGAGGAGAAGCTTGCAGGACAAGGTGAAGCTCGCTTACGCCTTTTGACTAATGCAACCTACCCTCGGTGGACATGCATTAGTCCATTCGGTGTAAGATTGTCAGAGGCATACACTGTAGTACACAGCATGCGGAGTACCATCATTGTTCGACTTCACGAAGGGGCGAAGAGCCAAGCGCAGTACTAGTACACGTACTTGGTTTTGCACCTTCATACTCCCTCCGTCTAGGTGAGTAAGTCACTTTAGGAGTAGCAGCGCGACCTAGGTGGCTTTAGATTGGGCGATGAGGAGCACCGGGATGAGCTAAACTTCCAATCACAGCACCGGGACAAAGGAAAGAAAAATCAGCATTTAATCCCATGCCTTTTCAGCTCTCCATGTAGGCCCACGTACTCCCTAATCAACGCATGCATGCAAAACCGTCTTCAATCTTTTTCCCTAATCAACGCACAGCCGCAATGCATGCAGTGGTTTCTACGGGGAGGAGAACGAGGAAGCGGAGGGAAACGAGGAGGAAAGAGAGCGCTCGTGAATGAGCCCAGGAGGGGATCGAGGAGAATTCAATGTTACACGCCTTATGGTTTTGGGAAAATCTGGATTTCGTAAGGTGAGTTACTCACCTAGACGGAGGGAGTACTACTCCACCCTCCGTCATAGTTTACAGGGCGCGCTTCATTATGATGCATTTCTCTCAATGCATTTCCACCACCAGAGAGACTTGATATGCGTTTGGTTTAATGCTCAATTAATTAGGGTGTGGTAACCATAATTAAGTCCACAATTTTCTCTCCATGTACTGTACTACTACAGAGTGCATGCATGTGTGTACCCAGGGTGGAAGCACTGCATGCATGTGTGTACGCATTATTCCCTCTAGTAATAGACACCGTGCTATAACTACCAATGCTATTTTTCAGGCCGATCGCTAGTCGCCTTGGTCCCACAGATTTTTTTCTTTTTTCTGAAGCGCGCGGTATAAACAGTGACGGATGGAGTAGTATGAGCGGATTCAAAGAAGAGCGTATTGATGGTTGCTTCTTCAGAGCAACTTACAGTTGGAAAGGTGGGGCTTATGATTTGACTGCTCATTACTCACTATTAATGCGGCGCAACGACCGGGCTGAGTCTCCCATGCGGTTGTGCACTACCCCCTCGGTTCTTAAATATACTCCGGAGTATTTGTCTTTCTAGAGATTTCAACGAGTGACTACTCAAATATTTGTCTTTTTAGAGATTTCAAATGGACTGGCACATACGGATGTATATAGACATATTTTAGAGTGTAGATTCACTCATTTTGCTCCGTATGTAGTCACTTGTTGAAATCTCTGTTAAGACGAATAGAATATTTAGGAACAGAGGGAGTACACATACGAAGCAAAATGAGTGAATCTACACTCTAAAATATGTCCGTTTGAAATTTGTAAAAAGACAAATATTTAGGAACGAAGGAGTATAATTTCGTGCATGGCACATGGACCCGGATGATGAAGAGGCTTCTGGCAATGCTATGAAGCTTCCATCATTTGTTTACATAATTGACGTACTATACAAATAAATTTTCCAGCGACACGAAATTGTACAATGGTGTGAGCTTTCAGCTTTTGTTTCGCGTGTCTTGCCATCGATGCTCTTTCAGAAACAATAAAAAACTAACTTCCTTGCTAATGCATGTCAATTATTAGCAGATCAGAGCTAATAATTACATCACAACTGAAGACAAAGTTGTGAGAAGGTGTTAATTTAAAATTGATCCATGCTTTCATTGGCAGCAACGTCCCCCCAGCTCTGTCTAAATCAACAAGGCATGTTGAGAAAAAAAGTAGCTGTCTGGAGCATGCAACATTCCGATCATTTTGTGCAGTTCCACTAAAATAGAGCTGAGCGTCCCTATTCCAAAGATATCAAGTGTGATTACGATAATAGAGGACTGCTGATGAAACAATAAACACACAAATAGAAGCCGGTCACCTTTGCAGTCTCTCTTAAGACTAACTAGTTGGAGAAGATTAGGCTCGGAGTTGGATGAGGAGGATAGAGCAAAACCAATCTCCCTTTGTGTAGTCGCACTGAAATGTAGAGACGTTGCCCGTGTGACATTTTAGTACAACTGCACAAAACACTCTTAAGAAAAAAGTGATTTGTGCAGTTCACCAAAAGGTCGCAATAGCAACGAGGTGAAATGGATAGCTCTTTTGCAAAAAAGAGGTAGATAGGAAACAATTACTAGCCCATAACAGTTGATGACACATGCAACGACAAAAAAGAAGCATATTCCTTGTCCTAAGGGAAGATAACAACACGACTGTGTTTGTCTAAAACGGTGTGAGGACGAGAATGCAATATGGAAAGTACGCCGGACGAGCTACGTTTTGGGCAAAGAACTATGGAAGATCCACATGCAGCGACGTGGGAAAACAGGCAGTGGAGCAAGGCCGGAGGGGATACCTGGAGGTCGTCGGGATGTAACTAGGTGAGCGGCGACGGGCGGAATCTGTGAGCAGGTGGCGTAGGCCCTGCCGTGCCGGAGCTTGGTCAGAGAGAACGGCGTGTATCGCAGATCGGGACGTGCTGCCTCGGCACCGTCGAACGGAGAAACGATGCACTTCCTCCCTTTCCCCCGGCGGATGGGATGCGGTCGGATCAGTGACCAACGGTGAGAGAGAGAGAGGCCACCGCACTCCCTTTCCCCCGGCGGACGGGATGCGGCCGGATTAGTGACCAACGGTGAGAGAGAGCGAGAGGCCACCGCACTCCCTTTACCCAGGCGGACGGGATGCGGCCAGATCAGTGACCAACGGTGAGAGAGAGAGAGAGAGGCCACCGGAGCCTTGTGTGAGATACTTTGAAGAGTGGACTACCTTTTCCTCCATAAAAATCATTTTATATTCTGTGTACGTGCCACTGAGCGCCATAACTTTATTTAAAAATAACGCGACAGCGCATCAAGTCGAACTTTGTTTCGTGCATGCGTGGTACACGACCTCCCTAGGTAAACAACTGCTACAGGCGTTCAAATTAGCACGTGGGCTGCCATTTTGTAAAGAAATGAGCTCCACCATGTACCCGCGCGGGTGTGGCTGGGCACGAAGCGTGAGTACGTGCACGGTGCACCTATTCTCTTCTTGTATACGTACACCACCTACGTGGGGTTGTGTGAGAGATACAAACCTAGAGAGATATAATGTGTGGGTTCTTGAGAGTTTTTTTGGGGGGGGGGGGTCAATCAAAAAATTTAACATATGCAATGTGTGTGAAATAGAGTCCTGGATATAACATATATATAGAGGGGCGATCCACGAGAAGAGAGTGGAGGTATCATCGGCTTGAGGTGTCCATAGAATCGAAGAGAGGGATGATGTGTGTGTGTGTGCGCGCGCGATCGATGAAGAATGCCATCGAATTTGTGTGTGCCCACGTCAAAGATATAGAGTGGATGACCTACTGGAACGTGAGATGGGACATGTGTTGGGGAACGTAGCAGAAATTCAAAATTTTCCTACGTGTCACCAAGATCTATCTATGGAGAGACCAGCAACGAGGGGAAGGAGAGTGCATCTACATACCCTTGTAGATCGCTAAGCTGAAGCGTTCAAGAGAACGGGGTTGATGGAGTCGTACTCGTCGTGATCCAAATCACCGATGATCCTAGTGCCGAATGGACGGCACCTCCGCGTTCAACACACGTACAGCCCGGTGACGTCTCCCATGCCTTGATCCAGCAAGGAGAGAGGGAGAGGTTGAGGAAGACTCCATCCAGCAGCAGCACAACGGCGTGGTGGTGGTGGAGGAGCGTGGCAATCCTGCAGGGCTTCGCCAAGCACTACGGGATATGAGGAGAAAGAGAGGGAGGGCTGCACCAACGAGAGAGATCAAATCGCGTTTCATGGGAAGCCCATAGGCCTCACTATATATAGGGGAGAGGGAGGAGGGTGCGCCCCCTCTAGGGTTCCCACCCCTAGGGGGGGCGGCAGCCCTAGATGGGAAAGGGGAGGCGGCCAAGAGGGGGAGAGAGGGGGGCGCCCCCTAGGGTGGGCCTTAGGCCCATCTAAGCCTAGGGTTTCCCCTCTCTCCTCCTTTGCTGCGCCTTGGGCCTTGTGGGAGGCGCACCAGCCCACTTAGGGGCTGGTCCCTCACCACCCTTGGCCCATGCAAGCCTCCGGGGCAGGTGGCCCCACTTGGTGGATCCCCGGGACCCTCCCGGTGGTCCCGGTACGTTACCGATAAACCCCGAAACTCTTCCGGTGACCAAAACAGGACTTCCCATATATAAATCTTTACCTCTGGACTATTCCGAAACTCCTCGTGACGTCCGGGATCTCATCCGAGACTCCAAACAACATTCGGTAACCACATACAAACTTCCTTTATAACCCTAGCGTCATCGAACCTTAAGTGTGTAGACCCTACGGGTTCGGGAACCATGCAGACATGACCGAGACGTTCTCCGGTCAATAACCAACAGCGGGATCTGGATACCCATGTTGGCTCCCACATGTTCCACGATGATCTCATCGGATGAACCACGATGTCAAGGACTTAATCAATCCCGTATACAATTCCCTTTGTCTATCGGTACGATACTTGCCCGAGATTCGATCGTCGGTATCCCGATACCTTGTTCAATCTCGTTACCGGCAAGTCTCTTTACTCGTTCCATAACACATCATCCCGTGATCAACTCCTTGATCACATTGTGCACATTATGATGATGTCCTACCGAGTGGGCCCAGAGATACCTCTCCGTCACACGGAGTGACAAATCCCAGTCTCGATTCGTGCCAACCCAACAGACACTTTCGGAGATACCCGTAGTGTACCTTTATAGCCACCCAGTTACGTTGTGACGTTTGGCACACCCAAAGTATTCCTACGGTATCCGGTAGTTGCACAATCTCATGGTCTAAGGAAATGATACTTGACATTAGAAAAGCTTTAGCATACGAACTACACGATCTAGTGCTATGCTTAGGATTGGGTCTTGTCCATCACATCATTCTCCTAATGATGTGATCCCGTTATCAACGACATCCAATGTCCATGGTCAGGAAACCGTAACCATCTATTGATCAACGAACTAGTCAACTAGAGGCTTACTAGGGACATGGTGTTGTCTATGTATCCACACATGTATCTGAGTTTCCTATCAATACAATTCTAGCATGGATAATAAACGATTATCATGAACAAGGAAATATAATAATAATCAATTTATTATTGCCTCTAGGGCATATTTCCAACAGTCTCCCACTTGCACTAGAGTCAATAATCTAGTTCACATCGCCATGTGATTAACACTCACAGGTCACGTCACCATGTGACTAACACCCAAGAGTTTACTAGAGTCAGTAGTCTAGTTCACATCACTATGTGGTTAACACTCAATGAGTTCTAGGTTTGATCATGTTGCTTGTGAGAGAGGTTTTAGTCAACGGGTCTGCAACATTCAGATCCGTATGTACTTCGCAAATTTCTATGTCATCTTGTAGATGCAACTACTACGCTACATTTGGAGCTATTTCAAATAACTGTTCTACTTGGAGCTATTCCAAATTGTTACTCCATTATACGTATCCAGTATCTCTACTCAGAGCTATCCGGATAGGTGTTAAGCTTGCATCGACGTAACTCTTTACGTCGAACTCTTTATCACCTCCATAATCGAGAAAATTCCTTAGTCCACTAGTTACAAAGGATAACTTTGACTGCTGTCCTGTGATCCATTCTTGGATCACTCTTGTACCCCTTGACTGACTCATCGCAAGACACACTTCAGGTGTGGTACACAGCATAGCATACTGTAGAGCCTATGTCTTAAGCATAGGGGACGACCTTCGTCCTTTCTCTCTATTCTGCCGCGGTCAGGTTTCGAGTCTTACTCAATGTTCACACCTTATAACATAGCCAAGAACTCCTTCTTTGCCGACCCATTTTGAACTCCTTCAAAATCTTGTCAAGGTATGTGCTCATTTGAAAGTTCCATTAAGCGTTTTGATCTATCCTTATAGATCTTGATGCTCAATGCTCAAGTAGCTTAATCTAGGCTTTCCATTGAAAAACACTTTCCAAATAACCCTATATGCTTTCCAGAAATTCTACGTCATTTCTGATCAACAATATGTCAACAACATATACTCATCAGAGATTCTATAGTGCTCCCACTCACTTCTTTGGAAATACAAGTTTCTCATAAACTTTGTATAAACCCAAAATCTTTGATCATAGATGCTTACTCCAGTCCTCAGAAGGATTGCTGGAGCTTTGCATACTTATTAGCATCTTTCAGGATTGACAAAACCTTCCGTTTGTATCACATACAACCTTTCCTCAAGAAAATCGTCGAGGAAACAATGTTTTGACATCCTATCTGCAAGATTTCATAAATAATGCAGTAATCGCTAATATAATTCCAACAGACTCTTAGCATCGCTACGAGTGAGAAAGTCTCACCGTAGTCAACTCCTTGAACTTGTCGGAAAACATCTTAACGACAAGTCGAGCTTTCTTAATGGTGACATTTACCATCATTGTCCATCTTCCTTTTAAAATCCATATGTACCCAACAGCCTTACGACCATCAAGTAGTTCTTCCAAAGTCTACACTTTGTTTTCATATATGGATCCTCTCTCGGATTATATGGCCTTGAGCCATTTTGGAATCCAGGCCCACCATCGCTTCTCCATAGATCGTAGGTTCATTGTTGTCTAGCAACTTGACTTCCAAGATAGGATTACGTACCACTCTAAAGTAGTACGCATTCTTGTCATCCCACGAGGTTTGGTAGTGACTTGATCTGAAGTTTCATGATCACTATCATAAGCTTCCACTTCAATTGGTGTAGGTGCCACAGGAACATCTCCCTATGCCCTGTCACACACTAGTTGAAGAGACGGTTCAATAACCTCATTAAGTCTCCACCATCCTCCCACTCAATTCTTTCGAGAGAAACTTTTCCTCGAGAAAGGACCCGATTCCAGAAACAATCCCTTATTGCTTTCGGATCTGAGACAGGAGGTATACCCAACTGTCTTGGGTATCCTATGAAGATGCATTTATCCGCTTTGGGTTCGAGCTTATCAGCCTGAAACTTTTCCACATAAGCGTCGCAGCCCCAAACTTTTAAGAAATGACAGCTTAGGTTTCTCTAAACCACAGATCATACGGTGTCATCTCATCGGAATTACGTGGTGGCCTATTTAAAGTGAATGCGGTTGTCTCTAATGCCTAACCCATAAACTACCGTGGTAATTCGATAAGAGACATCATGGTATGCATCATATCCAATAGGGTGCAGTTATGATGTTCGGACATACCATCACACTATGGTGTTCCAGGCTGTATTAGTTGTGAAACAATTTCCACAATGTCTTAATTCTGTGCCAAACTCGTAATTCAGATATTCATCTCTATGATCATATCATAGATCTTTTATCCTCTTGTCACGACGATCTTTCAACTTCACCCTGAAATTACTTGAACCTTTCAATAATTCAGACTCGTGATTCATCAAGTAAATATACTCAACATCTACTCAAATCATCTGTGAAGTAAGAACATAACGATATCCACTACACGCCTCAGCACTCATTGGACCGCACACATCAAAATGTATTACTTCCAACAAGTTGCTTTCTAGTTCCATTTTACTGAAACCGAGGCTTTCAGTCATCTTGCCCATGTGGTATGACTTGCATGTCTCAAGTGATTCAAAATCAAGTGAGTCCAAACGATCCATCTGTATAGAGTTTCTTCATGCATATCTACCAACAAACATGGTTCGCATGTCTCAATCCTTTCAAAAATGAGTGAGTTCAAAGATCCATCGACATGGAGCTTCTTCATGCGTTTTATACCGATATGACTTAAGTGGCAGTGCCACAAGTAGGTGGTACTATCATTACTATCCTATATCTTTTGGCATGAACATGTGTATCACTACGATCGAGATTCAATAAACCATTCATTTTGGGTGCAAGACCATTGAAGGTATTATTCAAATAAATAGAGTAACCATTATTCTCCTTAAATGAATAACCACATTGCGATAGACATAATCCAATCATGTCTATGCTCAACGCAAACACCAATCTCGATGGTAGAGGGAGCGTGCGATGCTTAATCATATCAACATTGGAAACACTTCCAACACATATCGTCAGCTCACCTTTAGCTAGTCTCCGTTTATCCCGTAGCTTTTATTTCGAGTTACTAACACTTAGCAACCGAACCGGTATCTAATACCCTGGTGCTACTAGGAGTACTAGTAAAGTACACATCAACACAATGTATATCCAATATACTTCTATCGACCTTGCCAGCCTTCTAATCTACCAAGTATCTAGGGTAATTCTGCTCCAGTGGCTGTTCCCCTTATTACAGAAGCACTTAGTCTCGGGTTTGGGTTCAACCTTGGGTCTCTTCACTAGAGCAGCAACTGAATTGCCATTTCATGAAGTATCCCTTCTTGCCCTTGCCCTTCTTGAAACTAGTGGTTTCACCAACCATCAACAATTGATGCTCCTTCTTGATTTCTACTTTGGTGTCAAACATCGCGAATATCTCAAGGATCACATATATGTCCCTGATATATTATAGTTCATCATGAAGCTCTAGCAGCTTGGTGGTAATGACTTCGGAGAAACATCACTATCTTATCTGGAAGATCAACTCCCACTTGATTCAAATGATTGTTGTACTCAGACAATCTGAGCACAGGCTCAACAATTGAGCTTTTCTCCTTAGTTTATAGGTTAAGAAAATCGTCAGAGGTCTCATACCTCTTGACGTGGGCACGAGCCTGAAATCCCAATTTCAGCCCTCGAAACATCTCATATGTTTTGCGACGTTTCAAAATCGTCTATGGTGCCTCAACTCTAAACCGTTTAACTGAACTATCATGTAGTTATCAAAACGTGTATGTCAGATGTTCGCAACATCCACAGACAACGTTCGAGGTTCAGCACACTGAGCGGTGCATTAAGGACATAAGCCTTCTAAGAAGCAATGAGGACAATCCTCAGTTTACGGACCTAGTCCGCATAATTGCTACTATCAACTTTCAACTAATTTTTCTCTAGGAACATATCTAAACAGTAGAACTATAGCGTAAGCTATGACATAATTTGCAAAGTCCTTTTGACTATGTTCAGGATAATTAAGTTCATCTTATGAACTCCCACTCAGATAGACATCCCTCTAGTCATCTAAGTGATTACATGATCCGAGTCAACTAGGCCGTGTCCGATCATCACGTGAGACGGACTAGTCAACATCGGTGAACATCTTCATGTTGATCGTATCTACCATACGACTCATGCTCGACCTTTCGGTCTCTTGTGTTCCGAGGCCATGTCTGTACATGCTAGGCTCGTCAAGTCAACCTAAGTGTTTTGCACGTGTTCCGAGGCCATGTCTGTACATGCTAGGCTCGTCAACACCCGTTGTATTCGAACGTAAGAATCTATCACACCCGATCATCACGTGGTGCTTCGAAACGACGAACTTTCGCAACGGTGCACAGTTAGGGAGAACACTCTCTTGAAATTTTAAAGAGGGATCATCTTATTTACTACCGTCGTTCTAAGCAAATAAGATGTATAAACATGATAAACATCACATGCAATCAAATAATAGTGACATGATATGGCCAATATCATATAGCTCCTTTGATCTCCATCTTGGGGCTCCATGATCATCTTGTCACCGGCATGACACCATGATCTCCATCATCGTGTCTTCTTGAAGTTGTCTTGTCAACTATTACTTCTACTACTACAGCTAACGGTTAGCAATAAAGTAAAGTAATTACATGACGTTTATGTTGACACGCAGGTCATACAATAAATAAAGACAACTCCTATGGCTCCTGCCGGTTGTCATACTCATCGACATGCAAGTCGTGATTCCTATTACAAGAACATGATCAATCTCATACATCACATATATCATTCATCACATCCTTTTGGCCATATCACATCATAAAGCATACCCTGCAAAAACAAGTTAGACGTCCTCTAATTGTTGTTTGCATGTTTTACGTGGCTGCTATGGGTTTCTAGCAAGAACGTTTCTTACCTACGCAAAACCACAACGTGATATGCCAATTGATATTTACCCTTCATAAGGACCCTTTTCATCGAATCCGATCCGACTAAAGTGGGAGAGACAGACACCCGCCAGCCACCTTATGCAACTAGTGCATATCAGTCGGTGGAACCAGTCTCACGTAAGAGTACGTGTAAGGTCGGTCCGGGCCGCTTCATCCCACGATGCCGCCGAATCAAGATAAGACTTGTAACGGCAAGCAAATTGACAATATCGATGCCCACAACTACTTTATGTTCTACTCGTGCATAGAATCTATGCAATAAACCTGGCTCTGATACCACTGTTGGGGAACGTAGCAGAAATTCAAAATTTTCCTACGTGTCACCAAGATCTATCTATGGAGAGACCAGCAACGAGGGGAAGGAGAGTGCATCTACATACCCTTGTAGATTGCTAAGCGGAAGCGTTCAAGAGAACGGGGTTGATGGAGTCGTACTCGTCGTGATCCAAATCACCGATGATCCTAGTGCCGAACGGACGGCACCTCCGCGTTCAACACACGTACAGCCCGGTGACGTCTCCCATGCCTTGATCCAGCAAGGAGAGAGGGAGAGGTTGAGGAAGACTCCATCCAGTAGCAGCACAATGGCGTGGTGGTGGTGGAGGAGCGTGGCAATCCTGCAGGGCTTCGCCAAGCACTACGGGATATGAGGAGAAAGAGAGGGAGGGCTGCACCAACGAGAGAGATCAAATCACGTTTCATGGGTAGCCCCTAGGCCTCACTATATATAGGGGAGAGGGAGGAGGGTGCGCCCCCTCTAGGGTTCCCACCCCTAGGGGGGGCGACAGCCCTAGATGGGAAAGGGGAGGCGGCCAAGAGGGGGAGAGAGGGGGGCGCCCCCTAGGGTGGGCCTTAGGCCCATCTAAGCCTAGGGTTTCCCCTCTCTCCTCCTTTGCTGCACCTTGGGCCTTGTGGGAGGCGCACCAGCCCACTTAGGGGCTGGTCCCTCACCACCCTTGGCCCATGCAAGCCTCCGGGGCAGGTGGCCCCACTTGGTGGACCCCCGGGACCCTCCCGGTGGTCCCGGTACGTTACCGATAAACCCCAAAACTCTTCCGGTGACCAAAACAGGACTTCCCATATATAAATCTTTACCTCCGGACTATTCTGGAACTCCTCGTGATGTCCGGGATCTCATCCGGGACTCCGAACAACATTCGGTAACCACATACAAACTTCCTTTATAACCCTAACGTCATCGAACCTTAAGTGTGTAGACCCTACGGGTTCGGGAACCATGCAGACATGACCGAGACGTTCTCCGGTCAATAACCAACAGCGGGATCTGGATACCCATGTTGGCTCCCACATGTTCCACGATGATCTCATCGGATGAACCACAATGTCAAGGACTTAATCAATCCCATATACAATTCCCTTTGTCTATCGGTACGATACTTGCCCGAGATTCGATCGTCGGTATCCCGATACCTTGTTCAATCTCGTTACCGGCAAGTCTCTTTACTCGTTCCATAACACATCATCCCGTGATCAACTCCTTGATCACATTGTGCACATTATGATGATGTCCTACCGAGTGGGCCCAGAGATACCTCTCCGTCACACGGAGTGACAAATCCCAGTCTCGATTCATGCCAACCCAACAGACACTTTTGGAGATACCCGTAGTGTACCTTTATAGCCACCCAGTTACGTTGTGACGTTTGGCACACCCAAAGTATTCCTACGGTATCCGGTAGTTGCACAATCTCATGGTCTAAGGAAATGATACTTGACATTAGAAAAGCTTTAGCATACGAACTACACGATCTAGTGCTATGCTTAGGATTGGGTCTTGTCCATCACATCATTCTCCTAATGATGTGATCCCGTTATCAACGACATCCAATGTCCATGGTCAGGAAACCGTAACCATCTATTGATCAACGAACTAGTCAACTAGAGGCTTACTAGGGACATGGTGTTGTCTATGTATCCACACATGTATCTGAGTTTCCTATCAATACAATTCTAGCATGGATAATAAACGATTATCATGAACAAGGAAATATAATAATAATCAATTTATTATTGCCTCTAGGGCATATTTCCAACAACATGTGCAGTTTGTCTCTGTGGCATGGATACCTACCTGCAGCGCTCGACTATCGGTGTGTGGTGGGGGAAGAGGGAAGCCCAATTAACTATAGAGGTACAATGGCTGGTATATGTGTGGAGGAGGAGAGAGGCCTACCTCATGTATTAAGGAGATCGGTCTGCCTCATGTATTAAGGGAGATCGATCGGCATCCATGCATATGTGCAGGAGATGAATAAGGTTGGGAGAGAGACAGAGCTAGAGTGTTGGAGGGGGTGGTAGTGGAGTTGCTTCTAACAAATGGTGGGATAGGCTTGCTAGACAAATGGAGGGCACACCCGCAATATCAATAAGAGAGGATACGGCTGCTTGTTGTCTGTGCACGTGCGTGTGAGAGACGGGTCAGGAGGCATGCACGAATGATGAGGGGGGACGATGTGGCTATGGTAAGTAGATGTAACTACATAGGAAGATCAATCGCCCTTTGTAAGAGAAAGGAGAGACATAACTTGTGAGGTACGTCGATCGATGGGGTGGGGGGGGGGTAGTTAAAGTCGATCTAGGTATATGTTGGGAGATCGATCGGTATACATGCATGTGTGTATTAGAAGGAAATGAGGCACAAGGAGAAGGATAGAGAGAGGGATGCATCTAGGAGGTGGTACGAGAGGCATACTATATCGAGGGGGAGGAGTGTGCGAGTACGAGAAAGATGAAAAGAGTGGTGGGAGTGAGGCATGGACGGTGACAAGAGAAGAGGGGAAGCTTGTGTTTGTGCTAGGCACACCTGGCTAGAGAGGCATATCGATCGATGTGTGTCGTAAAGAAGGAGCTGGGGGGCCTACACACACCGTGGGTGAACGACCTAAAGTGAAAAGACGAATTTGCGCGATGGAGCTAGATAATGCTGAGGGAGGGTGAGAGGGATGCGGGCGTGTGCATGCGCAAGAGAAAGTTAGCGCTAGCTACAAAGATAAGAGGGTTGTGTGGGTGTAAAAGACGAATAGAGATCATATATACTTCACTATAAAAAGCGAATTCGGATATTTTAAGAATTTATCATAGTGTTTAAAACCGACGGATGTGTTAATATATATAATGGTGATAAAGATGGTGTGGTTATGAACATGGTATACTACATTTAATATATTTTATCTCTACTCTTATAAAAAACGGAGTTGTTGATGATGGTGTGCCTGCCATCCTGCATTATGGGCCGTCTGATTTATATCTGGCGGATAGCAAGGAAACTTTGATGGTTGAAGTTGGCAACAATCATGATTGTAGATTCTTATTGAAATAGAGAAACGAATTCAAATCTAGTTCTAATTGCAGCGGTAGTATAGACATTTGGAATGCACTAAAATGTTGGTATGAGTAGGTTACATGCATTATACAGCAAGCGAAAAAATTTAATCGGACATAACATGGATTCATACTCCCTCCTTCCATCTATATAGGGCGTAATGAGATTTTTAAGACCGCCTTTGACTATTGACAAGATTAATAGTACATGACATGCACAATCTAAAAATTATATCATTGAAAGAACTTTTCACAGACGAATTTAACGGTGTTCTTTGTGTAAGTTGCATGTCATATATCATTGCTCTAATATTTGACCAAAAGTTAGCATCAAAAAATGCATTAGGCCCTATATAGATGGAAGGAGGGGGTAGCTTTGAATAGCATTTGTATAGTAAAACGGTGCAAGACTCTCTCTTTGTGTGGTGTGAATAGTTTTATTTTTTTGTTTTCTTTTTGGTTGAGGGAAGTGCGAATTGATTTGGTACGTATAAGTACAATATTATGACACGTTAGGCTTGTCCCTAAAATTCAACCCGTGTCTTGTTATATCCCAAAAATTCAGATATCGTGCTCCCAAAACTGGCGCTTTCACAACCCGCGCCTTGCTATCCCGAAATTACAACGCACGTGAAAACTCCCTCCAGCTGCCAAATCCCGACACGCGAAATCCCCCTTCTAACCCTGAGCCGAAAGCGCCACTAGTTCAAATCGGTGGGGGGTACTTTTGTAACACACCCTACATTTTGGATAAGTGCGTTCCTAAGTCATGCTTCACCCCCTCCCATCACCCCCTTTTCGCCATTCGAAATCCCAGGTCGCCATAACCTCTCCGCTCCAGCCACGAAACCGCACCCTCCTCCGTCTGCCACGTCACCGCTGCACAGCCGGAGCCTCTTCCCCGACGACGTCGTCCACCGCAACAACTCGACGTCCCTCATCCACCTCCCCGGATGAGGATCCATCGTCCATCTCGCCGTCCCGCCGGTTCAGCCGCCCCGTCCTCCACCTCCAAGGAGCTACTCCGACGATCGCCTCGTCTATCGCGGCTGCTCCATCCCCACGGCGCCGCCTTAACTTGCTCCACCAGAACCGCATCATCCTCACCGACTCCTCGGACGAAGCCGAGGCCTACTCGGTGCCACTAAAGAGGTTGTACACTCATCGCATCGCACCTTCTCCTTAACTCGACCTCTCGGCGCCGACGGTGCTCCATCCCGCACCCTCATGGAGCAGCTACCTTGAAGCCGGCGCCGCGGGCGACATCTCCACGGCAGCTCTCCCCTAGTGCGAGGCCCCTTCAGCGGCGGCGTCCATACCAGCCGGATCTGTTGTTGCTGCTCCGGCTCTCGCTCGATCGCTCGCTCGCCCAGCTGCTGCTGCTGCTGCTCTGCTCCGATTAAGCCACACTTCAGTCGACTGAATCGACTTTTGGGTCAGTCGATTTTCAGGGGTGGGGGGGGGGGGGGCTCGCCGGAGTTAAGGAAGAACCACCCGCAGCGAGGACGGGGGCTCGCCGGAGAGGTACCCCACTATCTATCTTAGGGTTCATGGTGGGGGGGGGGTCCTAGAGGGCTGGCCGGGGCGGCGGTGGTGAGTTGTTTCGGGGCGGCGAGGCGGCGCTGGGGCCGGTGGTGGCTGGCGGCTCAGGGGGTGCAGGTTGAAGATGAACTGCATGCCCTACCTAAACTACATGTCAAGTGCCTCTCTGCTACCATTGCATTCAGTTTTGACAGTAGCATTCAGATTCCACAGTAAATTTCAGTTTCGACAGGTAAGTTCAGAGTCAATAGTTTTTACCTCATATGTTGTAGTCAGGTGGTTTTTGGTGATGTTAATTTTACATCCATTTTACATCATCTATTGGAGATGCTATTAGAATCCCACTTGAGATTGACGATGTCTGTCTTTTGCTGCTTCAGCCTTGACGTCTTACGGCTCACCGGAGCTGCTCCAACGACAGAACGATCCATCACAATAGAGAAGTGCCCTGGACGCCGTCTACAGATTCCTCAAATCTTCATCCACACCTCCGACAGCCACCTCTACCTCAACTGCTTCAGCGACCAACCCAATGATGCTGAGGTCGACACAACTACGACAAATAGGTTGTACACTTGTTGCATCACTTATTACTATACATTCACGTCGATCCATTAGGGCTATTTTGGTTCAACGGAAAAACATCGATCCACTGGTTGTTACCATCACTCTAAATTTCTGCATGCTCTCCTTACATAATCTCACCATATTTTTTCGTATGCATGTCAGATATTGTACACAGTCATGCTGAACATGTAGAGAAAAAGAGAAGAGTTTTGCGCAGCAATACAATGTCATGCAGACATTGCTCCATGGTGGGTTTAATGGCAAACCCTCGCCACCCCTCTCCAGATTGTAATCTAGAGGAAGATATCTGTTCTGAGGCGGATTCAGACGCCGCTGACCACTCCTATTTACCCCCCAAGGTGTTTGCTCTACCTTGGCATGATGATGTTAGTCATATCATGCATATGTTGCCTTGTAGTGCCTACTTTTGACATCATATATGTCATCTGCTTAGTTTAGACATGTTATGTAATGCCACCTGTTTAGTTTCTATATCATATATGGGAATTATGCAGTCTCATGTCTTTTAGCCAGCCATAATATATGTGAAATGTGCAATGCCATCCTGTTTAACCAGGCATCATATATTTGAATGATATCTTGCCCTTCCTTTTCTTCATTACATTTCCATTTGTCGACAATGTTTGTACATTAAACTACTCTTCCTGTGAATCAGCCATTTGGGTGGGAGATGGAAAAATCTGGAGTGAAAACAAGGCCTTCAGAGCAGACAGTGCTACGTGTCGAAGCATATCTCTTGTTGGGTCCCGATAGCTCCTCAGAGATGGACTCAGAGACAGATGACCAGTCCTATTCCCCCACTGAGGTGTATGCTCTAACTTGGCACGGTTATACTGTTCATATCATGCATACAGTGTCTTGTATTGCATAGTTTAGACATCATATACACAATATTCAACACCATGTTCTTAGTTCAGACATCATATCGAATGCCCTCTGTTTAGCATATAAATCACATATGTGAATTAAATGATGTGATCCTGATTACTTAGATAACATGTAGGTGAATTATGTCATGCGATCTTGTTTAGTTATTCATCATATCTTTGAATTATGTTATGCTATGCTATCCAGTTTAGATAGACATCATATATGTGAAATTATGTCATGCTAACTGTTTTAGTTAAACAATATAGATGTCAACTATTTCATGCCCTCTTTTTTCCACACTATCTATTGCATCTGTCTCTCATACAATGTGTGTACATTCAACTATGTTTCCTGTTTATCAGCCATTTGAATTGGAGCGAGTGATGCCAGTATCTAGCGGACTAAAAACACGGTCTTCAAATAAAATAGTGCTACCTCTTGTTGGAGATAGCACCCCGGTTGTACATGCACAAGAACCAGCCCTACCACACATTACCCAAACTCTCGCAGATTGTACCCCTACTAAGATGGACAGAGAACCAGCTTCACCCAATCTAACTCCAACCCCAGCCGATAGTAACTCAGTTCCTGTTGACACATCACCATCTCCACCATAGAGCTCCCAAACAAGAGCAGTTAGTAAGGCAGCTCCAGTGCCCAAAGGGCCAGTACTATCACGGCGAACCCCAACTCCACCAGTTAGTATGCCTATTCCTATGGAGGAAGCACAACCAGCTAGTCGTAGTTTAGCATCTATCACATTTGATGTTGTTAAATCGTATGTGCTTATCTTCCCATCTTGGAAATATTATACTGAAGATGAAGGAAAATGCCAGTTGCAGGTGTTTGTCTAGGAGTTATGTGTAAGTAATGTTATTCATGGCAATTACTTTGCTTCGTCCCATACATCCTACCTCCATGATGGTTATAATACATCAATTTTTCCCATTTTTCTCTATAGAGAAGGACCGATTTGGAAACTTAGGATGAGGTAACCTGTGCTAATACCTCTGCTATCTTCAAGAATGCTTGGTGGCAGTATCGGAATTACCTGAAGAAAATGTACTTCACCGGGAAAGAAACTCATCAAATTCCCTTACGTTCTCCTGAGACACATTTACTGGACGATGACTAGGAACGCCTTGTTCTGTACTGGTCCCGAACCAAGAATGTGGTAAGGTCTATGAGCTCATTTTCTATTTTTAAGTATTATATTCTTGCGTCTTATTGTACTCTGTTCATGTAGAACAAGTGCCTAAACCTGAAGAACAACTGTTCTAATTTAAGATTCCATTGCTACCATAGGACATAGATATATGTTTGTTTGATGCTTTTATTATGTACTAGTACTTGGCAATAGAAGACTTGGTAGTTTAATCCTGTCCACCTTACTAATGAACTAGTTCACCGAAATGAGTTTCATATAGTAGTACATGCTAAACTTGTTATGTGTCTGCTTGTTTCTTCTTTTAGAATGCTGACAGAATATTGGGGAAGAGTGCCTTATTAAGCAACGATAAAGGAAGTAATGTAGATAAGGTTCAGGATAGTGACACATCCTGTCTTGGTTTATTGTTGGAGTTATTGGCCACTACCGCTTGCACAAGCTATTCAAACTCATTGTCTGAATCAGTTTGGTTTCTTGAGTCTCAACTACAAGCTGAAAGACATCGATCAGCTGTACTGCGACAAGAAGCGGAAGGACTGCAGAAGTCCCTGGAGCATTCAGATGCATACTTTCTGGTGCAACAGCAAGCGTTGGAGGATTTTAGCGCCAAACAGGACAAAGCTAATCAGCTTGCTAAGCTTATTGCCAGCATGGTGGATACCCAGGATAACATTTGTTGAGCTCTTCTGAAGTTGTTTCAGTTATGCTCTTGTTTTGCTGCCGCGTTTATTTGCACTGGTGGCCAATTTTGATGGCCAGTGTATATGATATGCTGCTTTGTTCCCTATATTTGCACTGGCGGCGAACTTTGATGCCCAGTGGATGTAATATGTGTAATAGCCGTGATAGCCTAGCGTTAGTTGCTTGCTTATTTATTTATTTGTTGTCTTGTTTATTTGTTTGCTTGTAGTCATTGCAGTTCTTTTTCCGTGGTTAACTAGTGGCTGCAATAACCTATTTTTTAAAACTAGGCCACAATAACCATGGGCTAATATTTACTGTAGTGACACTGGGCGTCCTACGGGCCGTAGAAATAGTGGGCCTTTTACGGGCCGTACAAACAGTAGGCCTTCTACGGGCCGTAGAAACAATGGGCCTTCTACGGGCTGTATCATCAATGGGCCTTATACGGGTCGTATGATCGATTAGCCAAACATGGGCCAATAACAGGCCGCATTATGGCCGTAAACGGTCTAGAGTTGGAATCGTCCGTTCATGGGCCGACCGTAATGGGCCATCGTTAATATGCCCTATTTGATGACGCTATGAAAATGGCCCAATGTATTAACGGACCACAAACGGGCCGACTGTAACCACGGGCTGAATTTGGCCCACAAGCAGAAAATGACAGTAACGGGCCGTAAGTAAACGAATGCTAGAAATGAGCCCAAGAATAAATGGTCTCTGAGAAGACCGAAAGATAAAATGGGCTGGAAACGGCCCAACGGAATAACGGGTCGTTAATGGGTATAAAGTGATACACTGTTCATAACGGGCCAGTTTCACCATGGGCCGTTAATGGGTGTAAAGTGATACACTGTTCATTACGGGCCAGTTTCACCACGGGCCGTTAATAGGCCAAGAGTTACATAGGGCCTCATATGGGCCGAAAGACGTCATGGGCCATACATGGGCCAGAAGTGAAAACGGGATGGAATCATATTGGATGGCCCAGATGACGCTACTGGGCCTAATTCGGATAGGGCATAACGAGCCTTGGGTTAGCGGGCTGTAAATGGGCTATATGCGAACATGCCGTTAACATGCTTTCCATGGGCCGGCCCGCCAGCTTTTGACCAAGTTAAACGGGCCGGCTTTTCACAGGAATGGGCCTTTGTTGGGCCGTGCCACGTGTCGACATATCATAGGCGCCTATCTGACCCACTGACGAGCTGACACGTGTTTCGTCCGGCCAATAAGAATTTTACACATGGAAATTTCCCATTGGTCGGGGCTGTTAACGGGTTATCGGATCCAAAAACCCAACCCGATAGCTTAACGATGTTCCGTTACTGTGGATGCCACGTGTCGGTCACCCTTGACGAAAGCACTTCTGTGACGCGCGATTTATCGTCATGGAAGTGGACACTTCCATGATGATAATTTTGGTAATGTCATGGAACACTTCTACGACTGCACATGTATGACTATCTTGATTCTGTCATAAATTTGTCATGGATGTACATGCATGACAAAAAAGCGACCTACTATGACAAACACGTATCATCACGGAAGTGTATTTTTTTGTAGTGATATATATGATATACAGTGCATATGCAAAGAGTTTCTATCAACCTTTCTCTGCAGTGTATATATGGTCTGTACGAATAAATTTTTAGTTGTGAGTTTCCAATGCTAGTACTTGAGATATCTATGTGACCTGATGCTAGAGCTTGATTTCTCTATTTGGCCACATAAATTTAGTTGTGAGCAATGCAATTGAGACCATATTTTGGAATTGGTCGACCCATGTGCGTATTAATGTGTAAGTATAACATATATGTTATGGAATAAGTATTTTCGGTCTGTAGAGAACAAGTATTCGGTCTATATAGAAATTTCTTCTTTCTCTCTACAGTTTTGTACATGCCACATTGCATTGTACTATGTTTGCTTCACTGGAGGTAGCTAGGTGGACTTTTACATGAGGTAGCTATGGGCTGTTTTTTATCCAGTAATAAGCTAGCTGGGGCTTTATATATTTTTGTTCAGCTAAAATTTGTTGTGTTATTACTTATTACATACACCGTAAGCTCATGATTTTATACTTTTCGGTCCAACAAAAAATGATGATCAAATCTTATTTTCAGCCAAGGAGGAAGATCGCTCCCAAGAGTGCAAAGTAAAGGCGAGCGAAATGATCAAAATTTATGAACTTCTGCCATGAACTGATATGAGGAACTGTTATGAAATGTTGGCACGATTCTCTTTCTTTAGCCCAGATGATATATTATTGTTTTATTTGATCCGAAGTCATCGAAAATGATTGTGTTGTTGTTAAGAAAATGGGTGATGGTGTTGCATCCTGATGCTTGCTAGCCTTTGATGTTCTTTGTTCATATGACAATGAGGCTTTGGATGGAGTCTGTCCTTTGAGAATTAAAAGATGTTTTTTGCTTCCAGTACTAGTTGATGCACTATATGGTTGTTCATGTTGTAGTAAAGATTGAGAATTATAGTAGTTTATTCCACACGTGTGCTGTGATGGAGTAAAATTGTAGGATATGAGAGTCACAAGTCATTTATATATGATGGAAGAAAACTGAAGCGAAATCCCCAACCTCTATATATGTGCCAAACACTCAATAGTACAGATGGGGAAGGGGATTAGGACGGGGGAGATGTTTGGTGGGGATTTGGTGAAGGGGAGGGATTCACCAAATCCCCCAAAATCCCCAGCCCCTTTGGGCTTGAAAACCCTCTTGACCAAACAAGGCCTGAGAGGGTGGTGTTTGTCTCCCACTTTCTCTGTGGACTAGGGTTTCCCCTCCACCCTTTCGTCCACCCCTCATGTTCTATTATGGGCTAGATTTCCACGATCTAGCCCCAAATTCCTTTCTCCACATTTCGGCGTTCATCATCGTGTGCGAGGCGCTCCTCCGCATCCCCCACTTCGGCCTATGGCTTAAGGTCCTCAACGTGAAGCCGAGAGTGGTCGACGGGCAACATGCGGACTGCGGTGGCGCCATGGTGAGCAAGCTCCCCAACATCACCTGGCCCAAGGGGGCTTTTGTGGAGACCGTGAAGGGATGGCAACAGGAGTGGTTCTATATCACGGAACCTCACAACACCACATGGGCCGCCACTCCTGACTTTAAATCTGGACCTCCAATGCGGCTTACATCGTGGATTAACAAGGGCCTAGATTGGGCGTTGTCCAACGAGATGATGATGCTGCAGAAGCGCATCAAGAATATGATGGAGAAGAATACCAGTCTTGCTGAAGTGATCCAGGTGATGCTTTTTCGCCGGATTCTCCCCTGCCAGCGCCGGCCTCTCCACATGTGGGAGTTCAATCCAGCGAGCCCTCGGACCCTGCAGTGATTCTTCAGCATGATGCACGAAGAGATCTGTAAGCTGCTTTTCAAAGCCCAAAAGTCGTGGCCGGAGACAACTAAAAACATCGGCCTTGACTGCGATCATCCGGCCACTCCAGTTAGTTTTCTGATTTCCGAACATAACTTCAACTTGTAAATTCAAGGGGTATGCTGAGCTTTCTGTTCCTCCCTCAGGGCTTGACAAAGAAGCCAGAGCGGAGCCGATGTCCGGCTCCGCTACCCGAAGACCCAGCCATTCCTTTGCTAATGAGAATGCTGGTCCCGGCGCTGTACCATGCACCGAAGAAGAAGGCCAAGAAGAAGGGCAAGGAGGCCAAAGGTGGCCTCCACCGTAAAGGTACCTCGTATCCTGTGTGCGGATATACCGAAGCTCTCTCCTCCCACGAGGTTGATGAAGACGAAGAGGAGGATGAGGAAGAGAGCAATTCTCCCCCAAAGGGGAAGAAGAAGAAAAGGGCGGCCTCCGTAGACCTAGAGGCGGAGGCGTCCAAAACGGGGATGATATCCCTCTCGGATGGCTCGGACTCAGATGCCGAAGTCATCCCCACAGTGGTGCCCCAGGGCAAAGCCCCTGGCCGAATCGTAAGCATTCAAAGATACTGTATATGTATCCGGTCTTTTGCAATTTGTAGGCTAACATATCAATATGTGTTCTAGTCTGGCCGGTGATCTCCCCCAACAATCATTGTCTTCGGGGAACTCTCTGGCGCTGGAGATGGTGGAGAGTGAGACGCCTCCACGAGCCTCTCTACCACATGCCGTGCATGACACCGAGGTGCTATCCTAAAGGACCTCTTCGGGCCAGGGAGAAGTGCGGAAGGCCGCCAAGATGGCGCCAGAGGGTAATGCCTCGGCTGCCAAGAACATGGGAGGAACGAACCCCACGGAGATTGACCACAGGGGGCCGAACCAGTCCGGTCCCCAACCGAATACCACTTCGGAGACCCACACGGCTCCGGAACCGAGTGAGTAACCCCCTTTGAAGGAGGGGGGAGTGCCAACTCTACTGGCGACCTCCAAGAATCCGGAGGCGACGAACATTTTTAAGGAAGCACTTCGGCATGCTTCCATTGTGGAGAAGCACCGCACCCTTATGGGTGTGGTGGTTGAAAAGGTTCAGTATGCCAAAAGCGGCCTAAACGACCATTTCCAGCCTTTTGACAGGCTTTGAGGTATGCAATGTAATATTCTTAGCCACTTTACCTATGAAAAAATGTGCCTATGTATAGATAGTAGCCCCTGAGACTCTGTTCGGCTTTTAAAAAAAAGCCCGGACAGAGGATCAAATATTCGCCGGAGATAACATACTTGTCTATTTTGATAAACAGGCTTCACTATTAGTGGCGACCGTCCTGGCCGTTGAAGTGTACGAACTTATGCGGAAGTTGGAGCGGGCTGATGAAGAACTCGTCCGCACCAACAAGCGGTTTGAGGAAACACAAGGTATGGTTGGAAAAAAATTATTGACACACTTAAAGGAATATGTTAATACAGAGTCTAATCTCCTGTGCTGCTGATCATATTTGCAGATAGGGAAACCAAAGTCGAGGGCCTGAAGAGCGCCCCTGCCCAAGCCAAGGAGCAGGCGTGGGTGAGCCAAGCGGCTACTGACAAAGCGGTTGTGGATTTAGAGGCCGAGCAGGTCTCCCGCCGTAAGTATGAGGATCGGGTGACCGAAGTGGAGCAGGCGCTCCAGGATGTCGCCAACAAGTGCGAGGCCTTGGAGGAGAGTAATAAGGCCCAGGCGGCCGAACTCACCAAGGCTCTTCAAGAGGCAAAGGAGGTGCGGACCGAGTCTCGAGCGGCCTGCGAGGAGATCAAGCAAGCCGGACTTATAGCGGCTGGTAAGCCTTTTTCTTTTACAAAGTATATTTGGAGGTCGAAAATATGCTTTGCTAAATCGACTATGGAGTGCTCTAGACGCCTTTGCAGATCTCCCAATGAGTGCTGCCCACGCCGCACAGTATTTCCGGGCCCAAGAAAGGAACATGACGAAGAAGCTCTTCTGGTTGCAGTACCTGGCGCTGGAACGGCCAGCGCTGCTAAACAACCAGATGATGCAGCTGGGGAGCTCCATAGGATGTCTGGTTTGGCCATGAAGGACATCATAGTCCGTCTATGGCCGGCCGGACCCATTCCTAACAGCTACTTCGGCCTGGTCAAGCGGCTCGGTGATACCTTGCCCCAAGTTAAAGCTATGAAGCGCTCGGCGTGCATAGAGGGTGCGCGGATGGCCTTTGCCCGTGTCAAGATGCACTGGGCGAAGATGAAGGCTGCCGTCATGGTAGTCGAGGGTCCGCCAGAAGGCAAGGACTACCGCAAGCCGGAGCGATACTTTGAGGACGTCCTGGAGGGTGCCCATTTGATAGAGGGTCAATGCTCGAAGGATATTACGTTCTTTGTAATGTACTTGTGCTTTTATCTGAAATATTTTCCTCCTGTGCGGCCGTATTTTATTTCTGAGAGTTTGCCAGTCATCGGCTTCAGCCCCCACATAGGTACTATGGGGGTGTTCGGGATAGCACATGAGCACACTTGACCCAACGTCTTGGTCCGTAAAGGAGGTGACCGTTCAGTGAACTAGGCAATCAGACTATGCGGCTTTATCACTCTCACTTAGCCATAGGAGTTTTACAAGGGGACTATGATCTAGCCCCTGGTGCGCGTGCAGCTTTTCGGACTTGGATGCTTTAGGCGCGTGACCGGGTGGAGGCCAGTCCTTCGTGTAATAGGGAAAAGTCGCAAAAGATTTAGTAAGTCACCAAACCACTGACCAGCTCTCACTATATCATGACAGTCAGTTTTCGGCTTTCTCTACTAAGGTGTTTGACTAGACGAGCCAGAAACACAATCGCAGTAGTTCCCCCTTTACTACCTTAGCCGAACAAGCATAACATAAGGTGGTAACCACAGGAGTCGGGCAACCCAACTATTGACCAAAGACGTGATTCGGAGCCGATGCATATAATGCGGTGTTCGGGACGCCGAAGTATACTATAAAAGTGTTCGGACTTTTTGTTTTTGAGGAAAAGGCATGTATGTGGCCGAATAAAGCCCCTGGCAATTTGTGCCGGGGTGTATATGTCAATCTATCAAGAAGACAGAGTACAGATTATGAAATAAGCCGATACCGAATAAGGTTGGGCAATACTGATTCCGCTATAGTCTGATTGATAAGTCAAACGGGCTCTTACAGAGAATGCCGCAATGATCAAGGCTATTTTACATACCGAGGATTTGAGAACAATGGAAAGCTATATATAGGTCCTAAAAAAGGTGGTCTTGAAGATCCTTTGGACACTCTGTCGCACGTCTGCGCCGCTTTTCACCTTGGTGTATGATCCTTTGAGAAGATCAACGATCGAGTATACATAAGGGGCTTGGAAAGGGCCCTCAGTTCCATCGAAGAGTGATGTGGGTTGTAAAGAACTTGAATAAAAATAAGAAGGAAAAGGGAAGAATACGAGGGTCCGGATAGGGTCGAGCCGAATCGTGGACTTTGTTTTTAGTGTGCCTCCGTCCTTTCCCATGGTATCTTTAGTGCGTACTTATGTACGCGCGGTACGAATGCCGCAATCAAGGTGGGGTTTTGACAGAGGCCGAATTGCTAATCTAGCTCTGGACGAGCCGGGCTGTCATTCTGCAGGGTAGACCAGACTCGTTTGACAGAGTTTCAAGGGGCTTGACTGCCGATGTAGTATTCAGCTTGATAAGGCCACCCTATACTTCAGCCGCGAGGGCCACGGTATGCTCCTCACTACGGAGGGAGCGCTCCATGTTTCCATTGACTGTTATAACGCCGCGTGGTCCGGGCATCTTGAGCTTTAGATATGTGTAGTGTGGGACTGCATTGAAACGAGCAAAGGCGGTTCGTCCGAGCAGTGTGTGATAACCACTGTGGAAGGGGACGATGTCGAAGATCAAGTCTTCACTGTTATTGAGCCCGTGCAGCGGGTATCTACGCCGGGTATCACTCCTTTAAAGGTGGTGCTAGTAGGCTTGATTCTTGATGGGTCAATACCCATTTTGCAGACGGTGTCTTGATAAATCAAGTTAAGACTACTGCCGCTGTCAATAAGGACTCGGGTCAGATGGAATCCGTCGATGATTGGATCAAGGACCAAAGCTGCCGAACCTCCGTGAAGGATACTGGTCGGGTGGACCTTACGATCGAAGGTGATCGGACAAGCCGACCAGGGGTTTAATTTTGGGGCGACCGGCTCTACAGCGTAGACGTCCCTTAGTGCGCGCTTGCGCTCTCGCTTGGACATATGAGTGACGTAGATCATGTTCACTGTTTTCACCTCAGGGGGAAATTTCTTGTGTCCTCTTGTATTCGGTGGGCGAGGCTCTTCATCGTCCTCACTTGGCGGCCCTTTCCCCTTATGTTCGGTATTTAACTTACCGGCCTGTTTAAAGACCCAACAATTTCTGTTGGAATGATTGGCAGGCTTGTCAGTGGTGCCATGATTCTGGCAAGGCCGATCGAGTATTTTTTCCAAACTGGATGTACCATCTTTGTTTCCTTTGAATGGTTCTTCCGCTGACCGGATTTAGAGCCACTGAATCCGACGTTGACCGTCGTGTCTTCGGTATCTTCGTTGTTGCTTCGATGCTTGTGTTTGCTGTGTCGTGGCCTTCTGTTTCCATCTCTGGCTTCGGAGGTGCCGGGGTCGCTGGTGCTGTTGCTTCTATGAGCTAGCCAACTATCTTCTCCCACGCAAAAGTGGGTCATAAGTGCGGTGAGAGCTGCCATGGACTTCGGTTTTTCTTGGCCGAGCTGTCGAGCAAGCCACTCGTCACAGACGTTGTGTTCAAAGACCGCAAGGGCTTCGGCATCCGGACAATCAACAATTTGGTTCTTTTTAATTAAGAACCTGGTCCAGAGTTTTCAGGCTGGCTCGCCGGGTTGCTGGACTATGTGACTGAGGTCATCGACATCCGGAGGCCGGACATAGGTACCTTGGAAGTTGTCTCTAAAGGCGTCTTCCAGGTCTTCCTAGCTACCAATAGAGTTCTCTGGGAGGCTGTTTAGCCAGTGTCGTGCTGGTCCTTTTAGATTTAAGGGGAGGTATTTGATGGCGTGAAGGTCGTCGCCGCGAGCCATGTGGATATGGAGAAGAAAATCCTCGATCCATACTGCGGAATCTGTCATTCCATCGTATGATTCAATGTTTATGGGTTTAAACCCTTTTGGGAACTGGTGCTCCATTACCTCATCGGTGAAGCATAAGGGGTGTGCGGCGCCTCTGTATCGGGCGAGATCACGATGGAGTTCGGACGACATCTGTGTTCAATTTTCAGCCCAGGTGAGATTATGCTTGTCGCGCCGGGCCTATGGTTGTCCTCTCGCGTTGGAGCACGCCCCCTTGATCGATAGATTGATCTGGTCTGACCGGCTCTATTGTCTAGGTCCTTGTGTAGGTCGTAGGTGTAGCTCGGAGCCGCTACCTCCTGGCCTCTACGACGGGGTGGCGCGGGCTGGTGTTCGGCGTAAGTAGCCGCTCTGTCTCGTCCATGTGGTGGTCGGTCAGGTTCATCAGCAGGTGTATACTTTGGCGGTATTGGCTCAAGGGCCTCGTCGTCAAATTTTGGTAGTAGCTTGGACTTGGGGTAGCTCTTTGTTGGGCGGTCGAGGCTGTATTCTTCGGCTACCAGGACTTTAGTCCATTTGTCATTGAGCGTATCCTGTTCGGCTTGAAGCTGCTGCTGCTTCTTTTTAGGCTTCTCGCTATTGCGATTAGCTGGCGCATAAAGCACTCTTGTTTGAGGGGTTCCTCTGGCACGATGAAGTCTTCATCGCCGAGGCTCACATCATCCTCGGAGATTGGTAGATAGTTATTATCCACCGAGTCCTCGTTCCCGACCGGATCGTCGGGGTTAACTTGCCCCTCCTCCGAATCATCCTGTTCGGATATTGGCTCGATGGGGGCTTCGGGGTCTTCAGTGTTCTTTGGAGTGTTATTGTCTCTGGTGCCGGTATTGCTATCTTTTTTGCGGCCCGGTTTTGAGCGGCGCCGCTGGCGTCGAAGCTTCGGTGGTGCGTCAGCAGGATTATCCTCAACCGGATCGTTCCTGCCTTTGCCGTCATCCTCCTTGGGTGTATCTACCATATACACGTCGTATGTGGAGGTGGCCGTCCAACGTCCGGTAAACAGCGGGTCTTGGCCTTGTTCGTCTCCGGCATCGTCGTCTATGCCGTTGATATCTTCAGAGGCGTAATCCAGCATGTCGGTTAAGTCTTCGACAGTGGCTATGAAGTGGGTGGTGGGTGGGACGTAAATTTCCCCGCTTTCAGCCCCTAATCTAGGCTGGGCGTAATTCGGAGGTGATTCCTCTATGATGGCAAGGGATCGCATTAAGTCCAGCGCCTCGTTTAAGAGCAAGGTTTGGATGGGGGGCGAGAGTCCATGGAGCTAGGCCGGGCAAAAGCCTCCTGGCCGTGCTCACTTGACGTGGACCTCGAGAGTTCGGAGCTAGTGTCCGGGGGCGAGTCCGGCTTTCCAATGGCAGGGAGAGTCCGGTTTGACTCCGGGCTTGCCGATGACACCGTCCCCTCCGGATCATTGGTAGCGAGCTTTATGATTGTAGAGAGTCCGGCGGGCTCCAAGTTCTCATCTTCGGACCCGGTAGTTTGCTCCGGATCTAAGGCCAGCGTCGAGGTCGAGGCTACGAACCCTTTGAAGATCAAGTCTCCCCGGATATCAGTGACATAATTCAGATTTCCAAAACTAATCCGATGACCAGGGGTGTAGCTGTCGATCCGTTCAAGGTGGCCAATCGAGTTGGCACGCAGCGAAGCTGCCGAACACAAAAATTTGATCGGGGAGAGAAGTCTCCCCGAAACAACATCGTTGTAGATGACTGAACTAGCCGTCAAACCTTTTGTCGATGACATAGTGGAACTCTCAATGAAAGCACCAATGTCGGTGCCAAAACCGGCCGATCTCGGGTAGGGGGTCCCGAACTGTGCATCTGAGGATCGAAGGTAACAGGAGACAAAGGGGACACAATGTTTACCCAAGTTCGGGCCCTCTTGATGGAGGTAATACCTACTTCCTACTTGATTGACTTTGATGAGTATGGGGGTTACAAGAGTAAATCTACCTCGAGATTGTAATGGCTAAACCCTAGATGTCTAGCCTGTATGATTTATCTTGGCCTCTATGGACTAAACCCCCTAGTTTATATAGACATCGGAGGGGCCTAGGGTTGTACAAAGTTGGTTTACAGAGAAAGGAAACTACACATCCGGACGCCAAGCTTGCCATCCACGCAAAGGAGAGTCCTATCCGAACACGGGGGCATGCCTTCTATCTTGTATCTTCACGGCCCATCAGTCCGACCCATGTCACATAGCCCGGACGCCCGGGGACCCCATAATCTAGGACTCCCTCACCATCTACTCCTTCTTTATAAAGATGTGGGTCATCCCAAAATTAATGTATTAAATCAAAGAAGATTTTTTTGTTCGTATGTAAAACTAGGTGGTATAAATTTAGCAACAATATAATTAGCATAGTATGCATACCAAGGAGTATTACGAGAAGCATTTATGATAGCTAGTTGTTCATCAGGAAAGCTATCATCAATTGGTAGTGGGTCATAAAAGATATTTTCTAACCTAGACAAGTTATCAGCTACGGGATTCTCAGCTCCCTTCCTATCAGTAATATGCAAGTCAAATTTTTGTAGCAAAATAACCCACCTAATGAGTCTTGGTTTAGCATCTTTCTTTTCCATAAGGTATTTAATAGCAGCATGATCGGTGTGAACAATTACTTTAGAATCAACTATGTAAGATCTGAATCTATCACAAGCAAACACAACTGCTAGAAATTCTTTCTTAGTAGTAGCATAATTTCTTTATGCATTGTCTAAAGTTTTGCTAGCATAATGGATAACATTTAATTTCTTATCAACTCTTTGTCCTAGAACAGTACCGACAGCATAATCACTTGCATCACACATAATTTCAAAGGGCAAGTTCCAATTAGGTGGTTGAACAATAGGTGCAAAAGTTAAGGCTTTCTTAAGTGTTTGAAAGGCTTCTAGACAATCATCATAGAAAACAAATGGAACAACTTTTTGCAAGAGATTAGTAAGAGGCCTAGAAATTTTAGAGAAGTCTTTAATAAACCTCCTATAGAAACCAACATGACCAAGGAAACTTCGGATACCTTTATTATCTTTAGGACATGGCATTTTCTCAATTGCATCAACTTTGGCCTTATCCGCTTCAATGCCACGCTCAGAAATTTTATGCCCCAAGACAATACCTTCATTAACCATAAAGAGTCTTGATGACCCACAAGTATAGGGGATCTATCATATTCCTTTCGATAACTAAGAGTGTCAAACCCAACGAGGAGCAGAAGGAAATGACAAGCAGTTTTCAGCAAGGTATTCTTTGCAAGCACTGAAATTATCGGTAACAGATAGTTGTGTGGTAAGATAATTCGTAATGGGTAACAAGTAACAAAAGTAACTAAGGTGCAGCAAGGTGTCCCAATCCTTTTTGTAGTAAAGGAAAAGCCTGGACAAACTCTTATATAAACCAAAGCACTCCCGAGGACACACGGGAATTACTGCCAAGCTAGTTTTCATCATGCTCATATGATTCGCGTTCGTTACTTTGATAATTTGATATGTGGGTGGACCGGTGCTTGGGTGTTGTCCTTCCTTGGACAAGCCCCCCACTTATGATTAATCCCTCTCACAAGCATCCACAACTACGAAAGAAGAATTAAGATAAATCAAACCATAGCATGAAACATATGGATCCAAATTATCCCCTTACGAAGCAACGCATAAACTAGGGTTTAAGCTTTTGTCACTCTAGCAACCCATCATCTACTTATTACTTCCCAATGCCTTCTGCTAGGCCCAAATCATGGTGAAGTGTCAAGTAGTCTACGTTCACATAACACCACTAGAGGAGAGACGACATAAATCTCATCAAAATATCAAACGAATACCAAATTCACATGATTACTTATAACAAGACTTCTCCCATGTCCTCAAGAACAAACATAACTACTCACAAAGCATATTCATGTTCATAATCAGAGGAGTATTAATTCCCATTAAGGATCTGAAGATATGATCTTCCACTGGATAAACCAACTAGCATCAACTACAAGGAGTAATCACTACTGCAGGATGGTCCAAACGCGACACTACGATCAGAGACCCTTCGACAAAACTGTGTGCAATGCCATAATCGCAAATGGTGGTGTAAACAACTATCAAAAAGGGCGCAAAACATTTGTCATGACCGATGCATCAAACACGGTTCAGATTTTAGTTGCGTGTGCGATGCAGGGCATACGGTTCAGCTCAATTAACTATTTGGGATGAGTAGGAACAAAAGAAACGGTCAGCCAGATGAAGGCGTGTGCGATATATAGCATACGATTCACTGGGATGAACTGTGTGTGGTTACGCAACACAATGGAAACGGTTCAACTGAACAAGATGTGTGTGAGACGTGGCAAACAGGTCCATAATCTGAAATGTGTGCGAAGACCAATAATAACACAGACGATTGATGCTAATAAGCCGTGTGAATTGCTCTGTCTATAGTAGAATAACATGTATATATATAACTGAAATAAACATCCAATTACATAAGTGACTATACAGATCATTCGCACACACCTCAATAAACAATTGCATGCATTCTAAAGTAGAAGAAACGATCGTCTAGTCATCTACTTCTTGTGACGCTCCCGCCACTACTATGTGGCTCGATCCCTCGTCTTTGTCAGGAAGAAGACACTTCCTCATGTCAATGATCCGCCTGTACATATCGTAGCTTGTGTATGCGTCCATGGCCACGTACTTGACATGTTGTTCATCCAGTCTCTTATGCCACACACTCCAGGCGTTCTTGTCCTTATTGCTCTCATTCTTCATCTTCGCGTAGTAGGGGCCGATGATGGCCGATGCGAGTTCAACCAAGGAGTTCAGTTTGTTTTTGTCGCTTCCCCAGACCTTGTAGTGGTGCTGGATGTTGACAAGATTCGGGCATTTCAAGTCCGAAACCTTGAGCGCTTTTAGATCGTTGGATGTGTCTACTGTAGCAAAACTATAGTCGGAGCTGTTGATAAACCTGGAGAAACGCTCGCAAGGCCTTGTGGCAAGCTGGAAGTGGTAGATGAGGACGTGATGTCGCATGCACAACTGGGCGATGGCAACCTTCTGATTGTGCCCGGCACGACCGATGGTGTACTCGAGGTCGAAGCCAACCACTCGGTACTTGTCCTCGGCAAGGAACTGCTCCACAGTTTGGATGGAGCTCTCCACCGAGACCGGATCATTTGTGTACACCACTGAGAGGGCCTTCCCCCTCACGTGGGTGTCCACTACATGATGCGTGGTGAACTGCCCGCCGTTTTCGTCGTCGGCCGCTGGGAGAGCCATTGGAGCCACGGGGAGCACCATTGGAACCGCTGGATGTCCTCTCTGTATGTGTCCTCATGGGTGTGCTTATTGTGTCATGTGAGATGAGAGATGAAGGTAAATGGCCACAGGAATAAAAGGGGCCGGGCGGTGTGGATTCTCGGCACGTCCGCATGGAAGTTTTTGCTGCGGGTAACTGCATCATCGCGCCGCGCCCGGCGCAACCGCTCGCACACGAACATGCATGATCGTGCGCCGGCCCCAAACACTGGCAGTGCGCGTGGAGGTATGAGGGCAGAGCACCCGAAGGGACGCCAGCAGAGCGCGCCGCGGCTGCCTGAACCGCAAGCAACCACACGCATAGAGCAGTTGAACACGCAGGAAATGGTTGCCTACAAGCCGGTCGATGGTTGCGTCGCTGCGTAGAGAGCGGCCGTGTGGTACCACCTCCGTCTAATCTATAGTCTCCTTTATATTCCGTGCCATACTTTGCCCTCAAATTTAACCAACAAAATGTTGATGCATGTTTTAGAAATTATATAATTGGAAACTATGTTCAAATACAAATCCAACTATATAATCTTTGGCGACATGCATTCATATTTTATTAGTTAAATCATACTTATAAACCAGGACGGTGGTATAGTAGGTAATTAAATCGCAAACTTTTTTTTATTAACTGTATGTGTACGTGGCCTTTCGTCCTCCTCTCGCACGTCTTGTCACCCCATTGCCGCAGACGGCTTACAGCGCAAGCTTGCGCAGCGTGCGGGGGCGTTCTTTTTGCCAAACGGTGGTGCCAATGAATCATCGGTGAGCCCATTCCCATGCAACCTCGCAGGTTCCTGCGCAAGCTTCCCGCCTGACACGGTGAAATCCCCCAAAATCCCAATGCTTACCGGTCTGCTATAAAAACCCTCATGACAGGCGAGTCATGCGTCACATTTTCCCCTCCATCCCTGTGGCTTATCTCGTCTGCTTCTTCCACAATCACCAATGGCACTGGTCCGTCGTCGTCGCTCAGCCACTCCACCGTCATCAGAGGACAGCTCCAGCTGGGAGGCTACACCACGGCGGCGGCGCAGTCCCCGGCATAGTGTAGTGCGCGTCCCTGTTGGGTGTGCGCGGAACACCCACCACACGCTCCGCCGCCGGTGCCCGTCAACAGCTATTGCCGGCCATGGTTGCGGGCACACCACCATCAAAAGCCAGGGCCATCGCTCGCTCCGTCGCCGCGGCCCGAAGGCGGGAGGTGGCCGTCGTGGCCGCCACCCCACTGTCGGCCACTGTGGCCATCACTCGCTCCGCCACCGCGGCCCGAAGGCGGGAGGTGGTGGTCGTGGCCGCCATCCCGTCATCGGCCGCTGTGGCCGCCAGCCCACCGTTGGGCGCTGGGGTCATCACCCGCTCCACCACTGCAGCCCGAAGGTGGGAGGCGGACGCGGATGCCCGCACGTGCATCAGCGACCTTGCATGCTACACGGAGTTCCTATGGGAGGAGGAGGAGCGCCTCGTCAAGCACGCAAAGAGCCTTACCGCCGCCGTGGCCGCGGCACACGCCGCCTCAGAGGCGAGGAATTAGGATATCTATGAGGAGAACCACCACTTCGAGAGGGGTCGTCTGGAGTGGCAGAGGGCGTTCGAGGTGAGCGTCCCTGAAGCTGCATTAGCGGCAGGCACCCCATTGCGGTTGCCCAGCTCGTCGGTAGGCTCCTTCCCCTCCGCCTCTTACTGAGCGTGCTCGGCAGAGGAGAGGCAGCCATAAGTAGTACAAAGCCCCTCCGCAGTAGAAGCAGTAGTAGTATTTAGGGGCTATTTTGTTTAGTTCATCTGACTATAGATGTGGTGGAACTATAAAATGTACTTAAAATTAGCTAGTATATATAGTTGAACTAGCTATTTTAGTATGTGGTTGGCAACAATTGGGGAAAAGTTTGGTCGGTTCAGCTGTCGAGTTGAACTGTTTGTATAAATTAAGAATGACTGCTTAATCTATGAATGAAATCTATGCTTAATTACTGAATTTTAGTTGCAAAAATTAGATACTTCTAGTGATTTTTAGCTTCATATTTTGAAAAATCGCAGTGTTACAAGGATTGACAAATCTTACCAAATTGTTTGTACGTGGTTGCACATGGGTCATCCGAAACAACCGTTTGCGTTGAACAGATGCACAAATCCTGCGCTGCTCTCACTTTGCATACAGGTGTTCTATTTAAAACGTTTGCGATCAAGAGCTGCAGAAATCCTAGTCGACACATTTTATCTTGGCTTCGCGGGGAAACTGTTGGTTTGCATACGGGTGTTCTAACTAAAACGTTTGCGATGAGAGTTTTATATTTAAAAAGCGAATTAAACTGCAGCTTGGGCGCCATTAATGGAGAGGATGTGAGCAAGGTGGGCGGCCATGGAAGTCAAAGGGCCCACTTTCCAGTGAGCCTGTGCAGTGTACAACTCACATGCTTCCCGGTGAGCCTGCACACTCGAGGACAGCTCGCACGCCTCTCGGTCAGCCTGCGCACCGGACGGCCCTCGCACGCCTCCCATTCACTCCAGGTCAAGTAGCTGTCCGCGCGGCACCTCCTACAACCATTAAAACCAAGACACGTGGCGTCATGTGAATGGTTAGCAGAAATTTGGATTTACTATAATTTAAAAACCAGGCATCTCAATGTTTTGCCGGCAATCAATGGTGCCCTGGTGTTTGAAATTCATTCCCATTTCTTGCGTGGGACATAAGCATGCACCCAAAGACACATATTTGATTTTTCAACCAATTTATATGCACTGGAGCATGTGGATGTACTTCAAATTTGAATTATGCACATAAATGCATTGAAAACTCAGTTAATGCATAAAAATGTCCAAACGAACCCCGAAAAATCACAAAAATTCACACAACACTCCTGTTGTTCTATGTTGACACGAGGAAAAAATTTGAAAGCAATAAGAGGCAATGGATATCGTTTCGTCCCCAAAGGTGGGACGTTCCCTACCGAAAACCATCATGCTTGTTGTGAGAAGCTCCGATTTGTGAGAAGCATATACCCAAACCTGCCCCAAATAGGACAAAATTTGTACCACGACATGTTGATGCCGCTCCATGATAGCATGCCAAGCTTCATGAATTTCAGACGAGTTTTGGATTTACTATAATTTAAAAACCAGGCAGCTCAATGTTTTGTCGGCAATCAACGGTGCCCTGGTGTTTGAAATTCATTCCCATTTCTTGCATGGGACCTAAGCATGTACCCAAGGACACATATTTGATGTTTTGACCAATTTATATGCACGGGAGCATGTGCATGTAGTTCAAATTCGAATTATGCACATAAATGCATTGAAAACTCAGTTATGCACAAAAATGTCCAAACGAACCTCGGAAAATCACAAAAATTCACACAACACTCCTGTAGTTCTATGTTGATGCGGTAAAAAAATTTGAAAGCAATAAGAGGCAATGGATATCGTTTCCTCCCCAAAGGTAGGACGTTCCCTACCGGAAACCATCATGCTTGTTGTGAGAAGCTCCGGTTTGTGAGAAGCATATACCCAAACCTGCCCCAAATGGGACAAAATTTGTACCACGACATGTTGATGCCGCTCCATGATAGGATGCCCGGTTTCATGAATTTTAGATGATTTTTGGATTTATTATAATTTAAAACCAGGCATCTGAATGTTTTGCCGGCAATTAACAGTGCCCTGGTGTTTGAAATTCATGCCCATTTCTTGCATGGGAGCTAAGCATGCACCCAAGGACACAGATTTGATTTTTCGACCAATTTATTTGCACTAGAGCATGTGCATGTAGTTCAAATTTGAATTATGCACATAAATGCATTGAAAACTTAGTTAATGCATAAAAATGTCCAAACAAACCTCGGAAAATCACAAAAATTTACACAACAGTCCTGTTGTATTATGTTGACAAGAGAAAAAAATTTGAAAGCAATAAGAGGCAATGGATATCATTTCATCCCCAAAGGTGGGATGTTCCCTACCGAAAACCATCATGCTTGCTGTGAGAAGCTCCGGTTTGTGGGAACCCAAACCTGCCCCAAATGGGACAAAATTTGTACCATGACATGTTGATGCCGCTCCATGATAGCATGCCAAGTTTCATGAGTTTCAGACAAGTTTTGGATTTACTAGAATTTAAAAACCAGGCATCTCAATGTTTTGCCGGCAATCAACGATTCCCTGGTGCTTGAATTTCATTCCCGTTTCTTACATGGGGCCTAAGCATGCATCAAAGGACACAAATTTGATTTTTCGACCAATTTATATGCACCGGAGCATGTGCGTGTAGTTCAAATTTGAATTGTGCACATAAATGCATTGAAAACTTAGTTAATGCATAAAAATGTCCAAACGAACCCCGAAAAATCAAAAAAATTCACGCAACACTCCTGTTGTTCTATGTTGACACTAGAAAAAAATTGGAAGCAATAAGAGGCAATGGATATCGTTTCGTCCACAAAGGTGGGACGTTCCCTACCGAAAACCATCATGCTTGTTGTAAGAGGCTCCGGTTTGTAAGAAGCATATACCCAAACCTACCCCAAATGGGACAAAATTTGTACCATGATATGTTGATGCCACTCCATGATAGTTGGCGAAGTTTCATGAATTTCAGACGAGTTTTGGATTTACTAGAATTTAAAAACCAGGCATCTCAATGTTTTACCGGCAATCAATGGTGCCCTGGTGTTTGAAATTCATTCCTGTTTCTTGCATGGGACATAAGCTTGCACCGAAGGACACAAATTTGATTTTTCGACCAATTTATATGCACTGGAGCATGTGCATATAGTTCAAATTTGAGTTGTGCACATAAATGCATTGAAAACTCAGTTAGTGCATAAAAATGTCCAAATGAACCCCGAAAAATCACAAAATTCACACAACACTCCTGTTGTTCTATGTTGACATGAGAAAAAAAAATTAAAGCAATAAGAGGCAATGGATATTGTTTTGTCCCCAAAGGTGGGACGTTCCCTACGGAAAACCATCATGCTTGTTGTGAGAAGCTCCGGTTTGTAAGAAGCATATACCCAAACCTCCCCCAAATGGGACAAAATTTTACCACGGCATGTTGATGCCACTCCATGATAGCATGCCAAGTTTCATGAATTTTAGACGAGTTTTGGATTTACTAGAATTTAAAAACCAGGCATCTGAATGTTTTGCCGGCAATCAACAGTGCCCTGGTGTTTGAAATTCATTCCCATTTCTTGCATGGGACCTAAGCATGCACCCAAGGACACAGATTTGATTTTTCGACCAATTTGTATGCACTGGAGCATGTGCATGTAGTTCAAATTTGAATTATGCACATAAATGCATTGAAAACTTAGTTAATGCACAAAAATGTCCAAACGAACCCCGAAAAATCACAAAAATTCACACAACAATCCTGTTGTTCTATGTTGACACGAGAAACTTTTTTGAAAGCAATAAGAGGCAATGGATATCGTTTCGTCCCCAAAGGTGGGACGTTCCCTACCGAAAACCATCATGTGCTTGTTGTGAGAAGCTCCGGTTTGTGAGAAGCGTATACCCAAACCTGCCCCAAATGGGACAAAATTTGTACCACGGCATGTTGATGCCTCTCCATGATAGCATGCCAAGTTTCAGGAATTTCAGATGAGTTTTTGATTTACTTGAATTTAAAAACCAGGCATCTCAATGTTTTACCGGCAATCAACGGTGCCCTGGTGTTTGAAATTCATTCCCATTTCTTGCATGGGACCTATAAGCATGCACCCAAGGACACATATTTGATTTTTCAACCAATTTATATGCACTACAGCACGTGCATGTAGTTCAAATTTGAATTGTTCACCCGAAATGGCTAGAAAACCAATTTAATGTATAAAATGTTCAAACGAACCATGAATAATTCCAATTCTTTTACGAGACACATATAGTTGCATGTTCACTCCAGATAAAAGGTCTAGCAATTCAAACACCGTCCATTGCCGCTGTGACCCCATTATGTAATTCAAATCAAGATGAAAAATCAAGTAGATCGCACATAGTTTATTATCAACAACCATGTGAGATGCAACACAAAATATCCTGGAGCACCGTCGGTGTATAGTACGCCTATGGCTTACGCGAGAAGGTGTGTCGGCTACAGTCCACAGCCGACGTCTCAAGCACACTAGGTCACTCCCCAAATATCATTTCACTATTCAATCGTCGCCGGTGAAAGATGGGCACGTGGACCCGCCTTGTGAGGGCAACTTCGGTGGCCCACTCCGGCGAGAGCGTGGCCGCAACCGCCATGCGCGTGCTAACAAGGTGCATGAGCGCGGCCGCAATCTGTGACCGGGCGGCAAAGGCAGCCCAAACGAACGCTGTTGCTTCTCAGGTGGTGGCAGCAACATCTGCCTCGGGGATAACAACTAGCGAGAGCGGCACAACAGCTGTCCGTTCCGCAGCGGCGGCCATAACCCTGATGGAGGCCTCCCACGACCATGTCGAGGCCGCCCACGCCCAGCTCCTGGTGGTCACCGCACAAATCGAACGAAGCTTCTCCGACAACGGTCGGCAACCCACGGCCGAAGAGCTGGCAATCGCCGAGAGCGTTCGGGCAGCCGTCCGTTCCTCCGCTCCATACCTTGCGACGATGGAGCTCGTCCAAGCCCAGATCGCATCCGCCCACGTCCAGCTCATGGAGGCCTTTTCCAAAGAGATGGCAAATGCGGATGGCGAGATGCTTGTCGAGTATGGTGCGATGGATGCCATGGAGCCCCTTCCTCAGGAGACCGTTGGGCGCCAGCTGGACATGGAGGCGGCGGCGGAGATCGATGAGAACCAGCCGTAGTAGTACTCTTTGTTTTGTTTAATTAAGAGTGCCAATCTTTAATTTGTTAGAGTAATGTTTAGGTTAGCTAGCTCTGTTTAATTGCTGAACTTTCTCGATTAAGAAGTGTGGGTGTGCTGTAGTCTCCTTTGTGTACCCAAATTATGCAATGACGTGCATGACCACTGTAACCATGGAAATTTGAACCAAAACTTTTGACGTTCAAACTCATCACACATGGGTTCAGATATCTGAATCGTTTGTGATGTCCACATATCGTACACAGTTCTGAATAAGGGACCGTGTCTGATGGCACTTTGCGCGCCAGTTTTTTGGCTGAGGCGATTCCAAATTTTCGGCTTCCACAGAAATATCTACCTCCCCGCCCCTCCGCCTTACCAAAAACGACATCTCCCCCTCTTTCCACCTTCCTTTCCAAGTTGAAACCTTCACTCCTTGCTTGCAGCGCCGCCTCCTCATCGGCGACCCTCCTTCACGCTGCTCGGCCTCCTCTATCCAGGCAGGTAATCCACACCCAACCCCCATCCTCCTCCTCCTTCCGCATCCCACATGCTCCGACCGCCGGCGCGAGTGCGACACCTTCCACCCATATCACCGACCCCTCCACCAAATAAGCGCCGGCCTAAGACATGGTACACGCAGTATAGCCAGGACCTCAAGGAGCATTTGGCACCGGAGAAGCAAATTGCGGCCGCACGTGCGGATGTGGTCGCGATGGCTGCCATTCGTGCTGACCCCCAGATCTTGAAGGAGCACCTTGCCATTTGCTAGCTACACCGGTTAAGCATGCTCGGTTTACCCGTTGCATGTGCCGCTCCTGCCTTTCCTTCACAAATTCTAGTGAATTGTGCTATCTAATTTTACCATGCAATCTGTTGCTCTAGTGTATATGTTCTATATGTCATGCAGTGTGGTGCTCACTTATTAATTGTTTTGTTAATTAGTTGTCGTCTTCAGTTAACTGTTTGGTTCAATTCTGCAAATGTGATGTTCAGTTCTTCAGGCTACAATTTTGTATTGTCTTCCATGTGAGAAACAAATCGAATTTATCTTTAGAAAATTGTGGGTGCATTTTGTTATTGTATACCATGTGAGGAATAAATTGAATTTGGCTGTAGTAAATACATGAGAAACAAATACAATTGCTACAATTGGCTGTAGTTAACTGTTTGGTTAATTGTCTCATCTTCTATTAGGAGTATGTTATATTGTGCAATGTGGTGCTCAGTTAATGTTTAGTTCATTTGTTGTGGTGTTTAGTTAACTGCTTGGTTCAATTCTGCAATGCAATGTCCAATTGTCGTGGTTAGAATTTTGTATTGTTGTGCATGTGAGGAATAAATCGAATTTGGCTGCACTTAATACATGAGAAACATATACAAGTGCTATATTTCCTAGTTCTTAATCATGCTTGGTTTGGGTAAATGGGTTTTCCGTGTGGCTTGAATTAATCTGATGAATCTGCAATGTGCTTATTTTGCATCAACATATTTTACTGATAGCATGTGAACCCTTACTTAACCTGATAACTAACTTCCTTATATGTGTTGCAGGGAAACAATGGGAAGCACTAAGGTTTACAATCGAGGTTAGCACGTGCATGGTCCATTGTCTAACAGCACATTATTGTGCAATTGTTGGAACCATTCTAATATTTAGGTTTTTAACAATTTGGTCTTGCACATGTAGGTCCTGCTGTCAGAGGTTTTGACCCACAGTTCGACCCTTTTGCATATGGGGAAATGAGTTGTCCATGAATATCAATCAAATCAAGAAACTTAGAAAGATTGTTAGGATAAAGAAATTAGGGACAAAAAACAACAAGATCTTTGTCCGCACAATGAAGAAGACATCAGTTCACTATAAGATGGTACTAACTATTATACTTTGCCTTTTTTATTCCTTTGCCCCATTTCCAATATAGAGAAGATATTTATGCACATCCTTATTTTCAGGCCTTTCCAGAGTAGTTCACTGATGATTGCCTCTCAAACCACCTCTATGGTCATGAAGCGAGGAAGGTTTTCATACAACACCCACGGTTCAATATTTAAGTGTTCCTGAAGAGGACGAAGGATGGACGGTCAATCATCCACAGGCACTGGCCTAAAGTTGCAAAGACCTTCAACATGAATGAAGGCTCAATATTCGCCTTCTGCTTCAGCAGTTTTCCAGATGAGATGTATCTGTCTATATACCGTCTATGATGCTAATTTCTAAAGGTTCTACATGTTGCATGTGGAACCTGCTGCTGGTGCAGTTGTGTAATGGGGTAGCTGAGTGCTGAAGCTATATCATGTTGTACTCTGATGTATTTCAATTATAAAATTTTGCTTCCTTAATATGGAAATAAAATATATTGTGTTCTTAATATGAAATGTCAATTAGATTAATAAATGGATTATGAATAGTCGGATAATTAGCTTGCTAATGGACAACTTGCCTGCTAATTGGGTTTTGCTATTGCAAACGGTTGTTGAAAAAATACCGTGGGCGATGACCTCAGGCAACGCACACAATTTCTAGGAATAAACCGTGTTGGATCAATGAACAATCACACACAACTTTCTCTTGAAAACTGTTTGTGTTGGGGATATAACTATTAGGTATGACCCGCCCAGGAGGGGCCGGGTTATACTTATGACGATTCATGAAGCCCAAGATAGCCCTGGAGATGGCGGTTCAGTTGAGGTCCCAAGAACCAAAGGCGACTTAAGGCCCATAGAGATAAACCTCCATATGTACATAACTTGTATTGTAAGGCAGGGATAGTTAGAGACCAAGCCGGACACTGTTTATGAGCCGGCCGGGACTCTTTGAGCCGCTGGGCATCAACCTCTGTATATAAAGGGACGACTCGGCGGCGGTTCAGGGCAAGGAAGATCAGATCGAAAGCTAGGTCAAGCGGATTCGCACCCTAGTAATCGAAACATAAGCAATACCACCTCAAACTGTATTAGGCCCTTACCTTCACCGCAAGGGGCCGAACTAGTATAAACCATTGTGTCCTTTTTCCCGTTTTAACCCCTTTAAGCTTCTTAGTTGCGATGGCTCCATGACTAAGTCCTTTCACTAGGACATCTGCCGTGACAATTCCATGACAGTTGGCGCCCATTGAAGGGCCAGCGCACAGTGGATTTGAGTTCTTAAAGGGAAACTTCAAAGGGATACGCTGTGGGCCGGATGACCAAGAGTCGTCGCGGCAAGCTCTACATCAACGACGCAGGCTGGGGCCCCGATGCCGGCTCAATTGAGTATGGGTACCGGGTCCCCTTCGGCGGAATTCATGTCTTCATCGGCCGGATCGGCGAGCTGGGCCCTAAGCCGGACATCTGCACCGACATCATCGAGACGTCTCAGCGTGCAAGACCCGCCGGGACTCAGCCTGCCATGAAGCGAGCCTTCGTGGGATGCTTCCATGGAGGGGAATTTTATGAAGGATCTACGTCTAACGGTGAGACGACCATCTACTCTGATGGTGAGTCGTCCACGGGTGAGACGGATTCACTGTATCAATTGCAGGACGGCGGGCTTGGGGGCTGTTCCAATGGCAGCACTATTTCGGACCCCTTTGAGCCGCCGAGCAGAGTGGGGATCTTCACGGCTGGCACACAACCCGTTCAAAACTCTACGGCTGCGGCAGCGATAACCTCCGGGTCAGCGGCAGCCGGGGCAGGAGGCCTTGCGTGCCCGCCGGCTCAGGTTCTGATGGAACTCATAGATAAGTTGACAACCCTGTTAACTACCAAGGTTAATCCGGCGGATCAGGCTGAACATGATGCAGAAGTGGCGCAGTTACATGAGGAGGTAGCACAAGCCAAAGAAAACCTAACAGCAGAGGACGTTAGGCTAGCCACAGAGCGGGCGACTTTGGATGCACGAGCACAGCAGATTCAATCAGAGGCTTTCCAGCTTATGATGGATTTGAATGCTTCTAATGAAGTCATGAGGAGAAGGCACCAAAAGGATCAATCTCGTTTTCCTCTGACTTATGATCCTAGAAACCTCTTCCGCACACCCGGTGCAGGCCCCAGTAACCCGCCGGAGATAAACCGGGTTGCAACCCCCGGGGCTGGGACGCCGGTTCAACCACGGGTGATGGAACCTCCTCGCATGAATACTACTCCGCCTCATTATGTACCAACACCACCGGGTCATTATTCTAACCCGTTGGAGAACATGATCGCTACGGAGCCACGATTGGCGGCTCTCCCGATGGAGGGCGACTCTCCAGCAGTGATTGAAACACGGAGGGTTAGAGAACTTCTTCAGACGGCTCTGGCGCAGCAGGAGGTATACTCTTACAGTCGAGACAGGATCCACTCAACCCCTCGCCCAAGCCGGAGCCCAAGTTATAGCAGGCATATGGATTCAGCAGCCATTTCAAGCAACGCTTGGTGCCGTGACCAACCTCGCAGGCATGACCCGACACGTGATGGAGCTCTAAACTTGGTTGATCAGGACAGGATACGCCAAGAGGTGGAGCGGGCGGCTCAGCAGGCGGCTGAGCGGGTGGCTCAGCGGGCAGCTTACCAGTCTTCTCCCGTTTATCTGATGACCTCTATTGAGGCAAGCATGGCCACGAGGACTGGAGGGGTCCCTTTCTTGGTGTCGGCTCTGCGTAATTAGCGTTTGCCCAAGGATTTCAAGGGCCCTCGAAAGGTGCCTAATTACACGGCGGATTTACAGCCCGGGGCATGGATTGAAAGCTATGAGATGGCCATGGAACTACTGGAGGTCAGTGATGCTGCAATGGCCAAGTACTTCACCATGATGTTGGATGGAACGGCCCGCACTTGGTTGAAGGGGATGCCGCCTAATTCCATTGGTTCATGGGCAGAGTTGAAGGCCCGGTTTATTCAGAATTTCAAAGACACGTGCAAGCAGCCCATGTCAGTTGTGGATTTGACTAATTGCAAGAAAGAGGAAGGTGAGTCCACGACCCATTGGGTGCGCCGGGTCAAGGCCATAATACATTCATCTGATAAGATGGATGCGGGCTCTACAGTCTTAATGTTGGAGAAGAATTGCCGTCTTACGCCTTTGAAACAGAAGCTGGGGCGGCTCAAGCGCGATTGTAACAACATGGGCCAGCTAATGGTGGCTTTGGTCAAGTACGCCGACTCTGATAGTACCAAGGATCCCGAGTCTGATGATGATAAGACAAGGAAGGGAAAGAAGAACGGCAATACCAAGGGTCATCAGCATAACCCGGCGAATCAGGGAGGCAGTAAACGTAAGGCTGACGGTAGCCCGGAGTTTGTGGCTAACACCAGTGCACAGGGTAACAACCAACGACGTAAGGGGAGACCACTGCCTCGGTCCGGCGAGTCAGGTCCTACTCTTGAAAAGTTGCTAAATGAACCCTGTCCAAGACACAGTACTCGTGAAAAGCCGGCCACTCACCTATGGAAGGACTGTATGATCATGAAGGCTTTCAAGAACTCCAACATGTTTGACGACAACCGTGGGCCGGGCGGCGGCTCAGGTGGTAGCGATTTTCATGGCCCAACGGCGGTTCAAATTCCGGCTTTCAAGGCTCTCAAGGAAACCAAGGTGGCTATCATCAGCAATCCGCCTAGGAAGGCCAGCAACAGCAGTAGTCTGGATATCAGAGCAATCAAAAGCAGTTGAATAGTGGACAGTATCATGTGTTTACCACCAGTTTGTGCAAACGAGACCAGAAGCTTCACAAGAGGGCTATAAACGCTGTTGAGCCGGCGGTTCCTCGTTATTTAAGATGGTCTAAGCAGCCTATTCTATGGAGTAGGGAAGATCACCCTCCCCGGGTTGACAATCCGGGTCACTTGGTCTTGGTCGTGTCACCTCAGGTTGGTGGATATAAATTCACTAAAGTACTCATGGACGGAGGCAGTAGCATCAACATCCTCTATTATGAGACTTTCCGGCGTATGGGGTTGACTGATAAGAATCTTAAGACATCCAACACCGTTTTCCATGGAGTGGTGCCTGGTAAATCGGCATACCCAGTGGGTAAGATTGAATTAGAAGTAGCCTTTGGAGATGAGCATGATTCTAGGGCTGAGAAGTTAACTTTTGAAGTGGTCAAAATCAAGAGCCCATATCACGCTCTGTTTGGACGGCCGGCTTATGCAAAGTTCATGGCGCGGCCATGCTATGTTTATTTGCAACTCAATATGCCGGGTTATAAGGGCATCATCACAGTGCATGGGAGTCGGAAAATAGCCTTGGAATGTGAGGAAGGTGATGCTGCTTACGCTGAATCTGTATGTGCAACAGAGGAGTTCAATTTCTATAAAGACAATGTTGACCCGGCAGACATGACGTCTTTGAAGAAGCCAACCATAGTACATGACCCGGCGCTAAAGTTTAAATCAGTTGATAAGACCAAGCTTGTTGATTTTGTCCCAGGCGACCCATCTAAGCAGTTTAGTATCAGCGCTAATCTGGATTCCAAATAGGAAAGCACGCTCATCGAGTTCATCCGTGAGAACCAGGACATCTTTGCATGGAAACCTTCTGACATGCCGGGTGTACTGAGAGAACTCACTGAGCATACTCTCAGTACTGATCCAAAGTTTAAGCCGGTCAAGCAATTTCTTCAGCAATTTAATGAGGAGAGGCGTAAGGCCATTGGTGAGGAAGTGGCCCGGCTCTTGGAGGCCGGGTTCATTATTGAAGTTTTCCATCCAGAGTGGTTGGCTAACCCGGTGCTCGTGCTTAAAAAGAACGGCACTTGGCATATGTGTGTGGATTACACGGACTTAAACAAAGCTTGTCCGGCTAATCCTTTCGCTATCCCTCGTATTGATCAAACCATTGATGCTACGGCAGGTTGTGAGCGTTTGAGCTTTTTGGATGCTTATTCTGGTTATCATCAGATCAAGATGGCAGTTAAGGACCAGGAGAAAACGGCTTTTATTACTCCGTTTGGATCCTTCTGCTATGTGTCTATGCCTTTTGGGCTTAAGAGTGCCCAGGCGACTTATCAGCGATGTGTGCAGAACTGTCTACACAGTCAGATTGGGCGCAATGTTCATGCTTATGTGGACGACATTGTGGTGAAGTCCAAAGAGAAGGAGCCCTTGATATATGATCTGAAGGAAACCTTTGATAACCTCCGGGTCTACAAGATGATGCATAACCCAGCCAAGTGTGTTTTTGGAGTGCCAGCGGGCAAGCTTCTGGGTTTTCTGGTTTCTAACAGAGGCATTGAGGCTAACTCAGAGAAGATCAAGGAAATCACTTCTTTGGCTAAGCCGGCATGTATCACTAATGTTTAGCGTTTGGCGGGTCGTATTGCTGCTTTAAGCCGGTTAGGTGAGAAGGCCATACCGCTGTATCAGATGATGAAAAAGACAGATGACTTTGTCTGGAGTGATGCTGCTAACGCTGCCTTTGAAGATTTGAAGAGACAGCTCGCTGAGCCGCCGGTCCTTGCTGCTCCTATTGATAAGGAGCCATTATTTTTATATGTGGCTGCTAACACGCGTGCCATCAGTGTGGCCATTTTCGTAGAGCGCAAGCAGGCGGGCAAGGAATATCCGGTTCAATGACCGGTTTACTACGTCAGTGAGGTGCTTATTGAGTCCAAGCAAAGATATCCACATTGGCAGAAGCACGTCTACGGGGTATTCATGGCAAGCCGGAAGCTTAAGCAATACTTCCAGGGTCATCCCATCACTGTGGTTAGTTCTGCTTCTTTAGGAGATATCATTCAAAATAGAGAAGCCACAGGACAAGTCGCCAAGTGGGCCATTGAACTTGGGCCTCATGGTTTGAAGTATGTGCCACCCACTGCTATCAAGTCTCAAGCATTGGTGGACTTCATCAACGATTGGATAGAGCTGCAGATGCCTGAAGAGAAGCCGGATAACACATATTGGACTATTCATTTTGATGGTTCAAGGCAATTGGAGGGCTCGGGGGCTGGAGTTCTTTTAGCTTCCCCTCAAGGTGACAAATTTTGTTATGTGCTACGGTTGATGTTTCCCTGTACTAACAATGCAGCTAAGTGTGAGGCCTTGCTCCATGGTCTTCGGATGGCTAAGGAGATGAACTTAAGCCGGGTAAGGTGCTTTGGCGACTCAGATTTGGTGGCTCAACAAGTATCAGGCAAGTGGGATTCCAAGGATCCTCTCATGGCGGCTTATCATCGTGAAGTTGATGCCATTGCTGTACATTTCAAGGGCTACCAAGTGGAGCACATTGATCGCGGAAAGAATGAGGCGGCTGATGCTTTAAGCCGACTGGGGTATCAACATAAGTCGGTGCCACCTAACACTTTCTTAGATATTCTTCATAACCCTTCTGTCAAGTTACCCACAGAGGAAGACTTGGCTGTTCCTGACCCAGAGGCTCAATTGGTGGCGGCTCTTCACGTCATCCCGGATTGGACAGTGCCATATTTGGCTTATATGACCCGGGGCGAGTTGCCTGAGGATGAAACCTTGGCTAGACAGATAACCCGACGGTCTTAGTCAATGGCAATTGTCAACGGTGAGTTGCATCATTGCAATATCACTGGGGCATTTCAATGTTGTGTCTCTCCCGCGGAAGGTCAAGAAATTCTTCGTGAGATTCATGAAGGAGATTGCGGCCATCACGCCGGTTCAAAGTCTCTTGTGGCCAAAGCTTTCCGTCATGGTTTTTATTGGCTAACGGCTCACGCTGATGCGGATGATCTAGTTAATAAATGTGATGGTTGCGAGAAGTTCTGACGACGGGCTCACGTGCCGGCTCAAGAATTGAGGATGATTCCAATTACTTGGCCGTTTGCAGTCTGGGGGCTTGACATGGTTGGGCCTTTCAAAAGGTCCAAAGATAAAAAGACACACTTCTAGTGGCGGTTGATAAATTCACAAAGTGGGTTGAGGCAGAGCCGGTTAGTAAGTGTGATGCAGCCACGGCGGTTCAATTCATGAAAAAGTTGATCTTTCGTTATGGCTTTCCACACAGCATCATAACTGACAATGGTACTAATCTGTCCAAAGGCGCTATGGAAGAGTTCTGTCAACATGAGCATATCTGGCTTGATGTTTCATTAGTGGCCCATCCCCAATCCAATGGTCAAGCGGAAATAGCTAATCAGGAAATCCTGAAAGGCATCAAGCCCCGGATTCTGGTTCCTTTACAACGGACGCCGGGTTGTTGGGTGGAGGAGTTACCCTCTGTGATATGGAGCATCAATACTACTCCTAACACGTCTACGGGTTATACGCCTTTCTTCATGGTTTATGGAGCAGAGGCGGTTCTACCAAGTGACATCTGTCATGACTCGCCCCGCGTGGAGGCTTACATTGAAGCTAATAACGAACAAGCCCGTTAGGATGCACTTGACCTGTTAAATGAAAAGCGTGACTTGGCAGCATCCCGCTCGGTGATTTACCAACAGGACTTGCGCCATTATCATAGCCGCCGGGTTAAGTACAGAACATTTGAAGAAGGTGACTTGGTGCTCCGGCTCATCCAGGATCAAACTGATGCACACAAATTATCCCCACCTTGGGAAGGGCCTTTTGTGGTTATCAAGAACTTGAACAACGGGTCATACTACCTCATTGATGTTCGAGAGCGCAAAGACTCACGTAAATCGGAGGAGGAGACCCGTCGGCCGTGGAATATCGCTCATCTTTGGCCTTACTATACTTGATCCACCAGCTCTCATGATGTACATATTTTGATGATGTATATATTATGATAAGTAATAAAGCAGGACCTCCGTCCTTTTCATCCTCAAAGTTCATATGTCTTTAATATAAAAATTTAGAACAACAAAAAGGGGGCTGATCATGTTCGAATCCGGCTTTCCCTTTGGTCCGGCTCACGATCATATTCGAATCTAGCCGTTAAATATCATGATCACTAGGGGGCTTCCTGTTCAAACATAGGTCGTATTCGAACCAAAGAGAACATAGCTGTCGGTACCCTCTTGATCGGCACAAATGCCAAACTCACTAGGGGGCTTCTTGATCGTATTTGAATCATAGCTTAACCCCTTTTGGGTCCGACTTGGATCGTATTCGAATCAGGGTCGTTAAAAACCTCTCAAGGTCATTTGGGGGCTTCCTATTCAAACATAGGTCATATTCGAACCAAAGAGAACACAGCTGTCGGTACCTCTTAATCGGCACAAACGCCAAAGCCACTGGGGGCTACATGATAGTATTCAAATCCTAGCTTAACCCTTTTGGTCCGGTTTACTGATCGTATTCGAATCAGAAGCCTCAAATATGTCTTTCTATTTTGCTTAAGTTTTCTTAGATGTTTTTTCGCTTGAGACTTTTTGTCCAGATCTAAGTATAAGTATGGTTTAAATTCGACCCAGCTTGGTTTTGGAAGATAAGTTGCCAGCGTATGACAATCATCATATGTGTGGAAGTACTAGCTTCTAAAGGATTGGGTTATCACCCTTACTGTTCAGGTCACATGAACCGACAGTACAAATTCAAAATAGTAGGTATGACATTATAGTTGTATTTCAAAGCTATAATTCATAACAGGCTTATCTGTATCTCTTCTTTCATTATTAATGGTTATACATAAGATATTATGACCCGCCCTGCGGTAAGCCGCCAAGGGTTCTTGTGATCTATTCTCTGTGTGCAGGATAGTTTGAATACTTTCTTGTGCATAACGAAAGCAGATGATAAGTTTAAATAGGGAGAATATAAGGCAGCGGCTTAACAGTGTTGAGCATCAAAACATGCACCAGGTACAACAAAGCAAAGTTCTTCCTACTCTATTACATAACTCGCCGAGTCCAAATGATTAAATTGTTTTCCAGCAAGGTACAGGTATGAGCCGCCCGGCGGGTCAATTTTCTGGTTGGCCTGAAGCTTCCGGGTCAACCCTTTCCGCTCCTCCGTCCTGTTCCATATCGTGGAAGGTTGATGATGACCAGTCAATGCCATTCAAAGCATCAAATTCAGCTTTATCATCAATTAGTCTGGCCGGGTCAACTTCAGGAGTGAAGGTATGCTTACGGATTGGAGGGACTAGGCTGGTCATTTGATAATGCGGCGTTGGAATCCTCCGATTTTCCGCATCGTAACCCGGCTGGTACTTGGTGAGATCCATGTCATCAGCAATCAGGGTGGCCACAGGGCGTATTTCCTTTACACAAGCAGTGAAGTCCTCCTGTTCAAACGATGTGCCATCCTCCTTAAGGCTTGGATATCCAATGGCGATGTCGGCCGGGTCTAACTCCGGTAGCCACGCCTTGGCCCGGCTTAAAGCAGCGATGGCTTCGACTCTTGCAGATGATTGCCTTAATTCATTGAACCACTGGGGCAGCACAGAAAGCCGCTTTAGCACGTCCACCAAGAGTGTGGGGACTTCGTTTAACAGGGCCACTGCGGCCAAGGCGCGCAGAGATCCAGTGTAAAGTTGTTCCACGAGCGTATAAACCGCCTTCAGCTTCACCAGCATGTCTTGCTTAAGGTTGGAGCTCCTGGGGCCTACATAGCAATATCAGGTGAGTTAATCGCAATTCAGATGATCATTTGAAAGATTCAATATTTGACACGTACAGGGCGACTTACCAAAGATTGCTGAGACCATCTGAGATCCATGGCGGTTTAAGCTGGATAATTCAGTGGTCACCTCTTCAAGAGCCTTTTCTGCTATTTCAGCACGTTGAGTTAAGGCAATTTTTTCTTCAACCCAGGCCTTCTTCTCAACTTCAAACTCAGATTTCAATTTCTCCTGTTCAGTCACGCTAAATTCAAATTTGGAATTGGCTTTTTGAGTATCAATCTCTTGAGCCTCCAGACGGTTCTTCAAATCATGCATTTCTGATGAAAGTTGAGTAGTGGTGGCCTGTACAGATACTGGGTCAAAAATCATGAATATTAGCATACAAGATTAACCCCCAAGCCTTTTGCAAGCAATAGCACTTGGCACTTGGGGGCTAATGTCTAACGAAGGTGTTATCTACGCGGCGGTTCATGAGAATAAGTCCAAAGCACTTTGCAAGCAAGAGTACATGGCACTTGGGGGCTAATGCCTAACGAAGGTGTTATCTACGCGGCGGTTCATGAGAATAAGTCCCAAGCACTTTGCAAGCAAGAGTACTTGGCACATGGGGGCTAATGCATATTGCTGTTAAATCTACACAAGGTCTATATATTGCACAAGCACGTGAAGAACCGGCTCATTCATGTTGATTAAGCCGGCCCTTGGGGACTACATGTTTGATCAAAGGATATTACTAAACCTTATACGTATGTTCTAAGTCTACAACCTATTCATCATAAGCAATAGACTTGGGGGCTGGCATAGTAAGGGTAATTTAGAGAAGGGAAATAATTTATACCTCAAATTTCTGATGCATTTATTTCACCATATCAACTTCGAGGTCACGGTTGCTGTGCACTTGGCTAAGAAATCCAGAAAAAACTTCCCCAATGCTCATGTGAGTGTAATTAACAACGTCAAATCTGGCCTTACGATGTTACAGGTGCTCTTCTTTCACAGAACACTTTTCTAGCAAAGTAGGTCTCCCCGGCTCAGTGTAGCCAGTCTTGGTGATTACAACATCAGCATCTTGTGGGTCATCTGTCTTGGCCAGGTTAGAGACTTCAAGATTTTCAGAGCCATCAACGGCTTGATTGGCAGGCGGGTCAGTAATTGATGTTGTCGTGTCATGCACTGGTTCAAGTGCCGGCTTAGGAATAGAGGCCTCAGGCACGGTCGTCTGGAATTCCGGCTCCCTGAAGAATGGTTCTTCGGCCGGCTTGCTCTTTTCACTTTCTTGCTGGGATTTGCTTGTCCGCTGTGTAAGATCACAATATCAGTACAAGTATAAAGAATTGAAATGAATATAGGATAAGTAAATTATCATTACCTTGGAGCGGTCTTAAAAGCTGACATGTTGGACTGGAGCGAGTCGTCGGAGGAAGGCAAAGTGTCCTGATAATTTGAGTCAGAAGAGTTGAGTGGTTGATGAGTGAGACCCGCCAAAGGATAAAAGGAGTTAAGTTGGAGGTGACCTTGTTCCGACACTTCCTTGGTGTATTTGGTAAGCCGGAGGAGAGTTCTGCGTCCTTGATGGTCCGGGTCTTCCTCCGGCTCTCATGAATCTGCCGCTTCAAAAGAAATTGAGGATCTTAATAAGCTAAAGGATGTGAAAATCTTACTTTCCGGGTTACTCTTCGGATTTTCTGTCTTGGCGAAGGCTCGGAGTCGGAGGAAATAATAGTTACCTCTTCATCCACTCCGTGACTCGTTCCTTTGTCCTCCTGATGATAATCAGTGTCAATAAGGTGGTTAAAAAGGAGCCTAGAGAGTCAAGGGCTACCTCTGACTCAGAGGTATCTTCTAGTCGAAGCAAGTCTGAAGCGCTGCTCTTGTTTCCTTTCTTCTTGACGGTGGCTTTCCTAGCGGCTCTCTTGGCCTTCCTGGCTCTCTTTGCAGCGTCATGATCATATTTTGCTTTCCAAAATTTGTCATTAGCCTGTGAAAATCGGCAAAAGTCGGAGTAAAGACAAAACATCGCTGATGACGGTAAAAATGCTCAATTTAGTGGCGTACCGCTGGAGCCGGGTTAGCTTTGCAGAAAGGGCTTCAGCCCACCTTGCCATAGTCTGCTAAGCTTTCATTCAAAAGTGACTTTGTCATATTATCAATGACGTCGTCAAGTAAATCGTTAGGGCTATGCCACAAAGGATCATTCTTCTCGCCTGTGTAGGTGCACATCAAACCAGGACGGCGGCTCAATGGGATGATCCCCAGTCAAGCAAAACCCGGACCAAGTCGATACCACTTAAACCATTCCCCAAAAGAGCCCTCACTTTAACCATGGTAGGGGCGAGCTTCTAGCATTCAGCAGCGGATAACTTGTCTGGTAGAGGATGAGTAGACTCGAGGCGCAGGGCGAGAAAGCCGGGCAGAGGGTTCTCATTAGCCGGAGAAGTGTCTTGACAGTAGAACCATGTCTGGTTCCAGTCTTTGGGGTGACTTGGTGGATTTGCATAAGGGAAAATAGCGTCTCTCCTTCATTGGATTGAGACCCCACCAAGCTCCAAGCTAGGGCCGTTGGCACCTTCATTCTGGCGGTTCAAATAAAATAACTCTTTGAAGAGCAGCAAGCTGGGTTCTTCTCCAAGATACACCTCACAAAATACTTGAAAGTTGCAAGTATTAGACATGGAGTTGGGTCCGATGTCTTGAGGACTGAGGTCAAAGAAGTGTAAGACGTCTCTAAAAAACTTTGAGCCAGGTGGAGAAAAGCCCCAGTTCATGTGGTCAATGAAGACAATAACTTCCCCCTCTTTGAGTTGAGGCTTTTCCTCGGTTGGATCAGGGACACGGTAGGACATGATTTCCTTCTTTGGCAGATAGCCAGTCTTTACAAAATCATCAAATGTGCTGTCGGTGACAATGGACTTGACCCAATTGCTTGTAGCGGGTGTTTTGGGCGGCATTGTGAAAACGGAGGCCTAAGAAAAGAGCGAAATTGCCGGTTCGAATTTAAAGCCAGAGAAGAAAAAAATTACAGTGCATATTCAAGATGGAGGCTTACAAAGGGGCCTAATGGTATATGGCTAAATTATGTTAGGTAAACCGCCAGGAGCAGTGCAAGTTATTTAAGCCGCCATGATAAGTTGGATGATGTCTGTTGAGCATTTCAAATTAAGTCGACAATTTGAGCCTCCATGGCAAGATGGATTTAACAAATGCAGGTTTTTGCCTAAGTGTTACATAAAAAGATTTCATAGGCTGCAACTATTATTTTGGATCAACGACTGGTCAGGGAAAGAAAAATAAATCTAGACCTAAAAACCAATACAAATGAGTTCATGAGCTTTCACAAGACTTTCCTTTCAGGAAAGGGGATCTACTGATATCAAAAGTGGAAATACAACAACTACCGCAGTGGTGTAGCACCATTATCAGATCAAACAAGCTTGCGGAACAGCCGAGAAGAAGATGAACTATGATGAACTACGAAGAACACGGAGAAACTCGCAAACCCTAAATGCGAATATGAGTTTTGGGAAAGCAGAAACTTAAAGCTGCAGATCTGCTACGGAGGGTCGCCGACGTTCTCTAGATCGACTCAGGTTGATGCAGCTGCCGAGGTTGAGGAAGACGAGATGCTCTGCAGCGGCGGGGGAGCTCGAGCGACAGAAGAGTTGCGAGAGGAAGAAGACGCTGGAAAGGGGGAAAATGAGGAAAGACCGGTCGTGCCTATTTATAAGGAAAGACTCTTAAGTGGGCGCGAAAAACGAGGAGGCCAAAAATATGGTTATCCAGCTACCAGGACGCCTTGATTCTCGGGATGATCATTAAGATAAGGATCCATTGAGATATGTTGAACAAAGTGTGAAATAATGGCAGATGACATCATGACAGGTTGTCACAAATCCAGAAGATAACGTCATGGCGGGTTATCACAAATCTGGAAGATGACGTCATGGAGGGTTACAAATTCTCGCACAATGAAGAGAAGAGGATTTTTTATAAGTGTTGAAGATTGACATGAACTAGTTCAAACCAATCTGGGGCCTAGTGTTGGGGATATAACTGTTAGGTATGACCCACCCAAGAGGGGCCGGGTTATACCTATGATGATTCATGAAGCCCAAGACAACCCTAGAGATGGCGGTTCAGTTGAGGGCCCAAGACACAAAGGCGACTTAAGGCCCGTAGAGATAAACCACCATATGTACATAACTTGTATTGTAAGGCAGGTATAGTTAGAGACCGAGCCGGCCACTGTTTATGAGCCGGCCGGGACTCTTTGAGCCGCTGGGCGTCAACTTCTGTATATAAAGGACGACCCGGCGGCGGTTTAGGGCAAGGAAGATCAGATCGAAAGCTAGGTCAAGCGGATTTGCTCCCTAGTAATTGAAACATAAGCAATACCACCTCAAACTGGATTAGGCCTTTACCTTCACCGCAAGGGGCCGAACCAGTATAAACCCTCATGTCCTTTGTCCCGTTTAACCCCTCTAAGCTTCTTAGTTGCGATGGCTCCATGACTAAGTCATTTCACTAGGACATCTGCCGTGACAATTCCACGACAGTTTGTGTTAGGCCACCTTACGCAAACGTTTACCACATAAAGACTGTGTGTGATGGACAGCCTTTGCCACACAGTTTGTTCTACCGACCATGTGTGATACATTCAATAACGCAAACGATTTAACGGGAAAAATTGTGTATGATGTACCTGTGAACGGAAACATTTTCCTTGGAGCGACTGTTTGGGATGTGCATACGAACGAAAAAGTTTAGCAGGGACTGACTGTGTGGGATGTACTTGCGACCGGAAACAATTTCGCCGCATAATTTTATTTTTTAGCTATACTGTACGTATTTCTGTATTTGAGCGCTCGCCGGTCGCACACGACCTCATTTTGCCAAACGTGTGTGCCAGGAGGGCATATCCCCGACGGTTTCTGGGTCGTGTGGGAAGGACCCCCTATTGCCCACACTCACTTGGCGACGGACCCTGTTCAAGAATTTGTCCGATTAACCAGTTAACTTGTCGATTAATCCCTACTCACAGGGTCACCGAGTAGCCGATAAACCAATAAATCGTCCGATTAATAGAATAAATGGCCGATTAACTTGCCGATTAGCCTATTAATCCCCTACTCGCCAGCCAACCGAGCAGCTACCAGTTAACGATTTCCTCAACAATGGCGACGGTGCCACATGCCAACGCGGAAAGGTGTTAAAAACTGTTTGTTTAGGACCGACGCGCACCAGTGAATCAACACTACTAGCAACCCACAGGTACCAATCTGAGGTTTTGAGACAAAGATTGGACACAAGAGATGTACTAGGGTTTGAGAGGAGATGGTGCTGGTGAAGATGTTGATGGAGATTTACCCCCTCTCGATGAGAGGATCGTTGGTGATGTCGATGATTTCCCTCTCTGGGAGGGAAGTTTCCCCGGCAGAACAGCTCCACCGGGGCCCTAGATTGGTTCTGCCCAGGTTCCGCCTCGAGACAACAGCGCATCGTCCCAAAAGCTTACTTCTGATTTTTTCCAGGTCAAAACACACCATATAGCATAAGATGGGCACCGGAGGCCTGACAGGGGGCCCATAAGTTAGGGGCGCGCCTAGGGGGTAGGGCGCGCCCCCACCATTGTGGATGGCTGGTGGCCCCCCTCTGGTGCTTTATTCACCCAATAATTTTTATATATTCCAAAATAATTCTCCGTGAAGTTTTAGGACTTTTGGAGTTGTGCAGAATAGGTCTCTAATATTTGCTCCTTTTCTGGTCCAGAATTCCAGCTGTCGGCATTCTCCCTCTTCATGTAAACCTTGTAAAATAAGAGAGAAAATGCATAGGTATTGTGCCATAATGTGTAATAACAGCCCATAATGCACTAAATATCGATATAAAATCATGATGCAAAATGGACATATCATGGCACTTCTCCCAATTCAAGACAAGATTAGTTTGTTCACATCTCCGCATAACTTGATCAAGGTTGCTCAAGCAATCATCAAAATAAGTTTCGTAAATAGAAAAATCATGCATGAAGGCCTCTAAAATCTTTTCACAAAAGTCAAAGAATATATCAGTCATACATCTTTGAAATGTAGCAGGTGTGTTGCATAAACCAAAAGGCATACATCTATAAGCATAAGTTCCAAAAGGACAAGTAAATGTGGATTTCTCTTGATCGGGTTCTGATACAGTTATTTGAGAGAAACCGGAATATCCATCAACGAAACAAAAGTGCGTGTGCTTAGGCAACCTTTCTAGCATTTGATCAATAAAAGGTAAGGGGTAATGATCTTCTCTAGTAGCTTTATTTAGTTTTATAAAATCAATTACCATCCTATAACCAGTTACAATTCTTTCCGGAATATGCTCATTTTTATCATTAGGAACAACAATAATGCCTCCTTTCTTAGGAACACAATGAACGGGACTTACCCATCTACTATCAGCTATAGGATAAATTATACATGCTTCAGAAGCTTTAATATTCTAGTCCTTACCACTTCCTTCATCTTGTGATTTAATCATCGTTGATGATCAACAACTGGTTAAGCATCAGGTTCCATATTAATCTTGTGCTGACATAGAGTGGGACTAATTCCCTTAAGGTCATCCAGAGTATATCCAATAGCAACATGGTGCTTCCTCAGAGTTTTAAGTAGTCTCTTTTCTTGATGCTCTGAAAGTTTAGCACTAATAACAACATGATATATCTTCTTTTCATCAACATAAGCATATTTCAGTGCATCAGGCAATAGTTTTAATTCAAACACAGGATCACCTTTAGGTGGAGGAGGACCTCCAAGAGTTTGGACAGGCAAATTGTGTTTAAGAATAGGTTTTGATCAAAGAACATCTTATCTATTTCATTTCTTTCATGCAAGTGCATATCATTTTCATGGTCTAGCAAATATTGTTCTAACGGATCGACGGGAGGTACGGCAATAAAGCAAGACCAATAATTTCATATTTACTAGGAAATTATTTATCATGAGGTTGTTTATGAAACTTAGAGAAATTAAACTCATGATATATATCACTAAAGTTAATACTGACAATCTCTTTAGGCGCAATCAATCTTAGCATTAACAATGTTCAAGAAAGGTCTACCAAATATAACAGGACAGAAATCATCTTGTGGAGAACCAAGAACTAGGAAATCAGTATGGTATTTTATTTCCCCACACAAGACTTCAACATCTCTAATAATCCCAAGTGGTGTGATAGTGTATCTATTAGCAAGCTTAATAGTAACATCAATGTCTTCTATTTCAGTAGGGGCAATATCATCCATAATTTCTTGGTATAAGGTAAACGGGATAGCACTAACACTAGCACCCAAATCACATAAGCCATGATAACAATGATCTCCTATTTTAACAGAGACAACACACACGCAACCACATGATTATTATTATCTTCATCGGGTTTAGCAATTCTAGTGGCTTCATCGCAGAAATAAATAACATGCCCATCGATATTATGGACCCAGAGATCTTTAACCATAGCAACATTAGGTTCAACTTTAATTTGTTCAAAGGGTATAGGTGCTCTAATATTACTTTTGTTTACCCTAGTTGAAACCTTAGCATGTTCCTTTATCCTAACAGGGAAAGTTGGTTTTTCAATGTAAGCACTAGGCACAACTTGGTCAACATTATAAATGATAGTTTCATCTTTTACCATAGCCGGCTCCTCAATCTTTTCTTTAATAGGGGGATGATATTTAAACCATTTCTCCTTAGGGAGATCAACATGAGTGGCAAATGATTCACAAAACAAGGCTACTATCTCATAGTCAAGTCTGTATTTAGTGCTAAACTTGTGAAAAGCATCGGTATCCATAAAATATTTAACACAATCAAACTGAAGTGTTATACCTGACTCATTACCTTTGTCGAGTTCCCAATATTCAGAGTTGAGTTTAATTCTTTCCAGAAGATCCCATCAGAATTCAGTAGTTTTCTTCATAAAAGAGCCAGTAGAAGAAGAATCAAGAAAGTTTGATTATCATGAGAAAGCCAAACATAAAAATTGTGTAAGATAATTTCTTTTGAGAGCTCATGATTAGGGCATGTATACATCATATACTTAAGCCTCCTCGAAGCTTGAGCAATGCTTTCTACTTCACGAGGCCAAAAATTATCTATATAATTCTGATCACGATGAACTAGATGCATAAGATAAATATTTCGTTGAAATTCCAATTTCAACCGATTCCAATCCCAAACTCCAATATCATCACATAGCCTATACCATGTCAATGCCTTTCCCTTCAAAGATAAAGGGAAGACATTCTTATTCACTTCATCTCCGGGTAAACCTGCTTAAATAATCCACAAAGGAATTTTCCATCTCCTGCATATCAAGATGTAATGTTCCATCTCCTGCATAAGGATTAGCTAGCAGTTTCTCTATCATACCCAAAGGAATTTCATAATAAATATTTTCAGTGGGTGCAGTAGATGGAGGAGAAACTCTTTGTGCTTCCGGTCGAGGTGAAGATACCCCAAATGATCCCCTCAAAGGATGATTTTCCATAGTAACAAGTACCAGAAAATTTCAGCACATAATATAAATTTTTCCTTGCGAAATTCCTCTCACCAAAAGCGCTTCACTCCCCGGTAGCGGCGCCAGAAAAAACCCTTGATGACCCACAAATATAGGGGATCAATCGTAGTCCTTTTGATAAGTAAGAGCGTCGAACCCAACGAGAAGCAGCAGGAAATGACAAGCAGTTTTCAGCAAGGTATTTTCTGCAAGCACTGAAATTGTCGGTAACAGATAGTTTAATAGCAAGGTAATTTGTAACGGTAACAAAAGTGCAGCAAGGTAGCCCAATCCTTTTTGTAGCAAAGGACGGGCCGAAACGGTCTCTTATAATAAGCAAAGCATTCTTGAGGACACACGGGAATTTCATCTAGTCACTTTCATCATGTTTGTTTGATTTGTGTTCGCTACTTTGATAATTTGATATGTGGGTGGACCGGTGCTTGGGTTCTGTTCTTATTTGAACAAGACTCCCACTTATGATTAACCCCTCTCGCCAGCATCCCAACCACGAAAGAAGAATTAAGATAAAATCTAACCATACCATTATTCCATGAAACATATGGATCCAAATCAGCCCCATACGGAATAGCGCATAAACTAGGGTTTAAGCTTCTGTCACTCTAGCAACCCATCGTCTAATAAGATGTTGAAGTGTCATGTAGTTGACATTCACATAACACCACTAAGGGAATCAACAATATACATATCATCAAAATAATGAATGAATACCAAATTCACATGATTACTTATGAGAAGACTTCTCCCAAGTCCTCAAGAACAAAAGTAACTACTCATGAAACATATCAATGCTCAAGATCATAGGGGTGTCGAATAGCATAATAGATCTCAACATATGATCTTCCACCAAATAAACCAACTAGCTAGCATCAACTACAAGATGTAATCAACACTACTTGCAACCTGCAGGTACCAATATGAGGTTTTGATACAAATATTGAATACAAGAGATGAACTAGGGTTTGAGATGAGATGGTGTTGTTGAAGATGTTGATGAAGATTGGCCCTCCCACGATGAGAGGGTTGTTGGCGATGACGATGGCTTTGATTTCCCCCTCCCGGATGGAAGTATTCCTGGCAGAATCTCTCCGCCGTAGAGCAAAAGTACTCATGCCCAAGTTCCACCTCGAGAGGGCGGCGCTCTGTCCCGAAAGTCCCCCCTTATATTTTCTAGGGCAAATGGGCTATTATACTAGAAGATGGGCACCGGAGACTGGCCAGGGGCCCCACTACCCACCAGGGCGCGCTGGGGGGAGGGGGGGTAGGCGCGCCCTGATGCCTAGTGGGTACCTAGGTGCCCCCCCTGTGGTATTTCTTTTCTCCATTATTTTTTATATATTCCAAAATAAATCTCCATAAAATTTCAACTCATTTGGAGAGGAGCAGAATAGGTACCTCTGACATAGCTTTTTCAGGTCAGAATTCCATCTGCCGGTAATCTCCCTCTTTGTCTAAACCTTGCATATTATGAGAGAAAATGCATTAGAATTACTCCACAAAGTGTTATACTGATTAAAAACACTATAAATAACAGTAATAAACATGATACAAAATGGACGTATATATCAATCATCAATATTCATAACTTACATCCTATTCTCAACAAGAGTATGGCCTTTTGTTCATAACATCGAACAACTATTGTTATCGCATGTACAACCTCCTTGCAACTTCTATGCAATGCGCTAGAGTGTACAAAAAACTCTAAAATGAATTTATGATAATAAATATAGAGGAAATACACTGATGGAAATGTTGTAACCTTTTACAATCCATCAAATATTTTAACCTCATTATTGGTTGGCCATTTAGGCCGTTCAAAGTTTCTTGCCACAATTCACAATAATATGCAATCAAGTCTATATCCTTGTGATTAGCCTTTTTAATCACAATACCGAAGAATCCGTGATCAAAAAATTGATCATATTTTCCAAGAACTACACTTTTTCTTGACCAAACATCTCTACATCTCATAACTCGTATGAGATTCATACTTGAGCTGGACATTCCAGCCTTCTTTTCTTTCTGCCTTTTACTTTTATGGTTTTACTTTAATATTTCTCTCACTCTCAGAAGAAACATCAACTTTAAGAGTGGCGTGAGCCCTGAATTTCCCTAGGAATGTAAGTCTCATTACATCCTTCGGTTTTCACTGGTACGCCTTGGTCCTAAACAAACGGTTTTAACCCCTTTCCACGATGGCATTTGGAACTGTCGCCCAGTGCGTGTGGGTGATAGGGGGTCCTTCCCACACGACCTAGAAACCGCCGGGGATGGGGCCCCTACAGTACTCCTACTCATTTCTGCTCGCATTGCCATCACAATCGGTATTCTGTGGTGCTACGTTTATGATGCACGGCCCATCACAAATGGTTCACTATTATAGAACGTGTATGATGCGCAACCGATCACAAATGGTTCACTACTAAGAAGATTAGCTAATCGTCATACGAGTGTCGAACAACACTATGAAACATCGGACCATCGTAACATCATCGTACACGACAACTATCGCACATGCTATTCTGTGGTGCAATGTTTACGATGCAAACTGCATCAGAAATAGTTCATGACTGCGAATCGTGTACGATAAGGCAACTAACACAAACGTTTAGTTTGCCCGCACCATTTGTGATATTGTCTGACATCACACACGCTTTGCAAACAGGAACTGTGTGCATGCTTGCACACGTTTCCTCTCTATGAACTGTCTCCAATTATGGTGCATATCGCAAACGTTTGTGTTTTACCAACCGTGTGTGCCATAACAACCTGGAGAGCATAATTTCACCGTAATTTAATGTAACATCCCAAAATTCTAAATTTTGGAATGTTATAATAAATAGATAGATGTGATTGATTGTGTGAAATTGAGTGAAATTCGAAACTTTTTGAAAGTTAAATGAGAGGGAATAAAAGGACTTTCCCAAACTTTCATTTTGCTTTTGTGATCTCCATGAATTCAAATGCTTTTGAACAGAAAACCCTGGAGAGAAGATGACATGACTTCTTCCATTTATTTAAATGACAAGGGGTGTTGAAAATATTTGAATTTCATTTGGAACTATTTTCGAATTCTGAAACTTTATGCAACTCAATGATTTTCATGAGAGAAGATAAAATGACTTCTTCAAATTATATGAAATATGAGTTGGAAGTTTCAAAGAATTAAATTCAAAGTTCTTTTGAATTTATTTTCAATTTGGAGTTATTTGAGTTTTATTCAAATTATTTTTCTCCAAAAATAAAATATATGGAAAATAGGGTAACATGATTCCCTACATCAGAAAATTGGAGAGAAATAAATTTGAATTAATTTTGGTATTTTTAAAATGATTTTTACTGGATTTTACTAGAGCAGAAGCACTCTTTGCTTTATCTGAATTTGTGTGAATTTTATTTATTGCTTGGAAAATGTTCACATTGTAGATAATCTTTTTCTGAAAATTTTGATATATTATATGCCTATATAATATTTTTTGTTTATTTTGTTTTTATTTGTCTGAATAAAAATGCTTTATAAAAAAACAAAAGAACTCTTCCCTCTGCCGAACTGGGCCGGCCCAGCTCCTGCCAGGCCGCGGCCAAGCCCAGCTCGCTCGTCGCCCCATCCCCGATCTCCCGCAGGAGACCGACTCCCGCACGGGAGCGCCGCCGCCGGAGTCCGGCCGGACTCCGCGTCCTCCTCGCTTGACCCCTCCTCCACGCCACCTCCTGCCCTCCCCTTCAATTGCAGGGCCCCGGGCCCCGCCTTTCTCTTCTCGCCGCCAAGCCGTCGCCCGCGCCGCAAACCACAGTCCCGCCGCCGCCGAGATCTGTGTCGCCGCCGCCCGCGCCTCCGTCCGCCGCCTGCTTGCGTCGCCGCCGACGCTCGCCTGCGCCGCCAGGCACCACCGATGCCGCCGTTCGCCCCGAGCAGCCATCGTCGACACCCGCGTTAGTGTTTGCCACAGCCGCCGCCGGTTTTCGACGGAAAACCACGAACCGGTATAAACCGATTTAACCACCCCGATTTTTCTTCGGTTTGTTTTTCGGTTTATTAAATTAGGTTTTGTTATTTTGCGAACGTTCATTAGTTAGGTTCGATAGCGAATGATTTTCGTTCGTTAGGTTCTGTTAGCGAGCGTTCGCTCGATAGATTTTTCTTTTTATTTTATTTTTGGCCAGGGACCCATCCGTGAATGTTATATTCATAGTTTAGTCCCTGATCTTCAAACGACCACATCTTTTTACCCGTTCATCCAAATCCAACGAAACCAACGCTCACGTCTTCGTTATGATCTCCTCTATCCAGTAATCCCACTCAAACATGTTTTTGAAAGTTTAAAATTTGAATTAGACCAGATTTGAATTCAAACTTCGTTTGATCATAACTTGAGTTTCGTAGCTCCGTTTGAGTTGATTCTTTTTGCAAATCGAGGCTCTTGACCTAAACTTTCTGATAAGGACAAATTCATATAATTTTGGTACTGTTAGAAATTGTTTTATGTTGCAAGAGTTTTTTTGCTTGGTTTGATGTTTTCCGAATCATTTCTTTGTTCTCTTCGATCTTTTGAGTGATTGCTTATGTGTGGTAACTATTGCTTGCTTACGATAGATTGACCGGAGTGTGACGAGTAGATCTATAAAGAGTGTTGAGTGCGAATCATCTTCATCAACATTGTAGGCAAGTTCACACTTTGATCATATTCCTTCCATACCCACTTTTATGCATTAGTTTCAATCCTCAAACATTGCATGATTAGGATGAGATAAACATGTGGGATGAGAAGTAGTTGATGAGGTAGAACCCATTTTCCCTGTTATATACAAACCCTTGGGAGTTACTTCTATGTATTGCTTATATTGCTATGCTATGCTCGTAGACGTGGTTTGGGTGAGTGAAATCCATGACAGATGTGAGATTGTTAATTAATGGTTCAACTTAAGGTGGCAACTTTAATACACATCTGGGTGGATTGAGGCACCTAGAGAAGCCAGTGTTGCCTGTATTTTTGGAAATCCTGGGGTTCCGTGTGATTTTCCTATGGACCGCCACCCAGGCTCAAAGGGATCATAAGATTATTCATGCTAGAAACTTCCGTGTGCAGCCACAAGCTATTATGGGCTCTAGCATAGTTGAGTAGGTTACATGAAGCTCTTAAAGAGGTGGATCAGCAGGTAGAGGGATGTAGGTTTGGTATGGTCTACCCGGAGTAAAGAGTTAATGTTTCTGAAAGACTGTGTCTCGGTCATCCATTTCTCAAACATCATGAAGTGCGAGAAATCCAACGGAGGCGATCGAGTCTTGTGGGGAAAAGTGCACAAACCTCTGCAGAGTGTACAAACTAATCATGATTAGCCATGTCCCCGGTTATGGACAATCTTGACTCTTTGGTATTTGGATTATCGTATTAATCTCATCACGTTACTTAAATAATTTGTTGGGTTATTGATGTTAATTTGGGATTGAGTTGGAGGAACCTTCTCAATATTTATCAACCAACTTTGTAGTTAAATAAAATCTATTCCTTTGCAATAGGGAAAAATTGGCTTTTCGCAAAACTGTAACCATAGAGCTTATCCACCAGCCAAATATGCATGTAGTGATAGCTATTATTCATCATTATCCTATGGTGTGAATTTGCCAGTACATTCAATGTACTGACCATTTGTGGCTGCAACGTCTCATGTTGCAGGATTTTTCTTACGACGAGTAAGTGATACGTTAGGGTTACGATTTCTACACTCAACTTTGCCGTTGGTGTTGATGGGAATCCACAACCTTGTTGTTACTTCCGCCATTTGGATTGAGGTAATAGTATTTATCTTATTTATACATGTGATTTACCTCTGTTATAAATCCTCGAGTTCTGTGTGTGTCAGCATACCGATCCAGGGATGACACTTAAGCACAGAGACTTGACCATTTGAGAGGTAATCTTGAGTAAACTACTTTGGCAACCACTGCAAAGGAAAAATATTCAGACATTTTCATCTAACACAAATCATTATGGGCAGTAAAAAGAAGGCTGCAGAGTTCTTACTTACCATCCTGCTGTTCGTTGTTGTCTTGGATAAAGTGTAAACAAATAGTTTAATTGCCATATTTGGACCCATTTTACTAACAATCTTTATCAGCTTCCTCAGTTGATGCTGGTTCATCGATATCTCATTGCCCCATATGCAGAAAGGGTCGAAACGCGGATCTTTACCAATGACATATGTACTTAAAAGCACCAAGTTAATATTAGAAGCTAGGCAGCAATTGCACAATGATGTAGTACAACACTCTTATAAACGGAGGGAGTATGTTATAACATTCAATATACTCACATATTAGATGAACTAACATCTTATATTATGGGCCGCAAGGAGTTTAGTTCATTCTTACAAATTATCGGCTGATCAACTGCTGCTGTATCCATGGGTTACAGTTAGTTTGAGCTAGTTCGGGCTCAAATAGCCCTAAAGTATATCTAAATATGAGGGCTAGTTTGATCTAGTTGCATCTATAACCCACCCAAAAGAACTATCCAACCCAAGAGGTGCTAATTGGAGCTAGTTCTCCTAGTGCATTTATTGTCAATCTAACCCTGCCATCCAAACAACTCTTTGGATGGAGTTAGTTCAAGGTTAGTAATGAGCTAGAAACTAACTCTAACCTCTAGCTAAGTTGAGTATCCAAACAGGGTTGTGTTGTTGTTGTTGCTGCTGCTGCTCTTCTACGTATATCTAGACATCATTAGAACATTAATGTAACACTCTTCCTTGTTGCTATGTAGCCTATGATTGCATATTTAGACATTAAGTACAGTGCATGTTTCTATGTAGCCTCAGATATATTACATATGGCCCTAGTTAACCTAACGAAAAATGGGTTGCAGATATATTCAGTTAAAAGTCTGATTCACCGATTAGTCCCTTATCAGCCGCCGGCCTATATGGTACCAGCTACCGATATCCTGACAGTGAGCAGATATAGGCCATGGGATGAAACTAACCTTGATGGAAAACAGCAGTCGTTCCCAAAATTGTCCTTTGTAGGTACATTGAGAAGCATGTTAAGCACAACAGGCTAAACATCAACCAAAATTGTACATGGCAGACAAAATAATCTCCAAAAGATAGCTTCATTGTGCAGGTTTAAGCACGCTAGTAAAGCAAAACAAGTGGAAAGGTGTGCTAACTGCAACAAACCTAACATTTAAAAACAAGCAAACATAGTCATTCAAACTTGTATTGTGCCAGTCTAAGTACACTGGTTATGGTTAAATAAAAATGGAAAGGCGTGTTAACTACAAGATGCAACAACCAAATGTAGTCATTCATAGTGGTATTGTTGAAACTGGTACTGATGAAATTGAACTGCAAAGTTCATACTTGCACATATAGAACATCACGTTGTGAATAACTGGTATAAACAAGTCATACTACGAACAACCAAATATAGCATTTGAAAATGAACATATGCTAACTACAAACAACCGAACAATCAAAAAACTTTAAAAGAGGCATATGCTAGCTATAACAAGCTTAATAGCAAGCAAATATATCCATTCCTATCGGTATGTTAAAACTAGATTGATGAAATGTACTACACAGTAAATAGTTGCACATATAGAGCATCACATTGTGAACAACTGAAATAAACAAGGCATACTGCAAACAACCAGATATAGCAATTAAAACTGGACATATTCTAACTAAACTACAAAGGAGATTCGACAAAACAAATCATGGGTTTCCCCCTGTGAAGAGGCACGGCAAAACAAATCATGGGTTTCCTCACTTGTCACAGATGGGCTGCTTCCCCTTGGAAGGACGCGACTGTAGGGTGCCCTCCCTGATGTCACAGACGGGCGCTTTCCCCTTTGGAGAGCAGATGGGCTCTTTCCCCTTGGAAGAGCCGAAGAGGGTGCCCTCCTCGTGGTCGCCACCGATGAGGTCTGACTTGGAGTTGTGGATCCCAAGCTAGCATCACAGAACGTGCCCTTCAGAAATGACAAAAGGGGCTCGATGGCAATGTAGAATGGCAAATTGTTGACGGCGAGCCAGAGGAGATCAGCGGCGGGGCCATGGATGAGATCGACGACGGTTGAACCCGAGGGGTTGGGGGTGGGCCACTTAACCTATGACATAGCCCGCCTCAGGCCGTCGCTATCGTTGACCTCGATGTCGTAGCCGGCGGCCGAGACATGCCCGCATATTCTAGCCCACTGCTTGAGTGCCTGCCGCTAGTAATGGTCGTCAGCTTCCTCGGCGACGTGGGGCGAAGAGACTGCTATACACCTCTTTTGGGCCAGTCGCTCCTCGAGCTCCACGGGAAGCGTAGCCGGGCTTAGGCTGCGACGCTCTGGAGTGGGGGATGGGGATCTGTGGGAAAGGGGGCATTTGGCAGGCATCATCTAAGAGACTCAGGGCGGCCTGGGTATGGAGATCGGTGGGTAAGCTGCACGGGCAAACCGGCATATGTTGACAATGGAGGCCTTGCGGCGGCGGCGGCAGCGGCGGCGGGGACCTTGCTAGGGTTTCGAACGAGGGAGGTGTAGGTGGAAACGACAGCTATGGAATCACAAGAATCCCTACTACGGTTAGCAGGGCGCGGGGTTGAGATAAGAGCGGATCAAACATATAGCACGCGGTTCGTTTATCCAGGTTTGGGCCGCGAGGATGCGTAAAACCCTACTCCTGCTTTGGTGGATGTATATTTGTGTTCTCGAACTAGCTATGGGGCTTGAGGAGCTCCAAAAAGCCGAACCCCTCTCCTGGTCGCCTCGGGCCTCCTTTTATAGGGAAAAGGGGTTGCCACAGTGGCACACAGGAGGTGGAAAGGGCACAGTGTTGCGAGGTTATCCCTCGCATTACATGACAAGGCGCATTTAATGCATCTGCTTAGGTGTCCTCTTGCTTTATAGGGGACGGGGGCGAAGTCCATCCCGTCCGTTGCCGCTCCTCTTCCTATTGACACGCACCTTGGCCAGTGGTGCGTGCGATACCATGTAGGAAGGCAGGCAGCTGTGGTGGCACGGTGGTGGGGTCTTCACGAAGATCTGCATGCCACCACGCAGGTGCCTGCCCAGTTGGTTGGGTCAGCAGCTGCATGTGAACGGCGGTGGAGACTTGGTCGGTGTAGGCCTGGCGGTGGCCCTGTAGATGTCCTCGGCAAGGGCCTTGTCGTGGCGCCCGCTGTCGTCCACGGCAAGGCGCTTGCCGGGGGTCTCGAGGTTTTCCTTGGTTGGGATCTCGCCAAGGGTCGTCGTCTTCTAGTGCTCATCTGATCTTGAATGTTTCTTCACAAAGATCTGCATGCCACCACGGAGGTGTCTCCTGAGCCCTTGCCCCAACATAGTAGACCATGGTAGGGGATGTGGACTCAAGGGTGACTCACTTCGTAGGCGTGGGGCGAGCTGCCGCGGCAAGGTTCTTGCCGGGGCTGCTAAGGCTGACCCCGGCAAGGATCTTGCCGGGGGGGGAGCCCGCTTCGTCCCTTTGCTCTTTGTGGTCTTGGCCTTGGCGTTGTTCCAGCTACCTTGGGCTTCGGTCTTACCCTGGCTCACCTCCCTTGCCCTGCTTTGTGTGGTCGCGGGCGTGGCTCTGACTGCCCGTGGACAGTCATAGGGGTACAAAAAGTGTACCCCTCTTTTTGTACACCGACAGGAGCCCCCGGGCCTGGGCCACACATAAGCGCAACACGTTGTTGGGCTAGGCCCAGAACGGTGCGCGGGGAGGCGGGGCGGTTTTCACCGTGGTAAGATTTTTTGCGCGCTGCGCTTCCCACGACCCGTGCGGCGGCGTGGCGTGGAGGGGTGTGCACGACGTGGGCAGCATGCGTGAGGTTGCTTTCTGCACGCATGCGTCATATCGCAGTAAAGAGGCGACCCGCGCCTTCCCCGTAAACGGAGGGAGGCGTGGAGGCGCGGCCCATTTACTGAATGGGGTTGAGGCGCGGTCCTCAAGGCGTCCACTCCCCACGATCACGGTGTGGGGAGAGGTCGCCTCACTGGCCCCCCTGGTTCTGCACACTGGCCACGCGTCTCCCATGCGCTTGGGGTGGCAAACGATGGAGGCGGGAAACCGGGCCGTCGCTGGTTGGGGCAGCGGGTCGGTCCTGGTTCCTTGCGCCTCCCGTGTCTTGATTGGCCGAGTGGGGCGGCCGAGCCCCAACCCCGTTCCTTTATAAAGAGCGGGAAGGGGGGATGGCATCCCGCATTCTTCCATCTTCTTCTTCCTTCTGCTTCTTCTCATTTCTTCCATTCGTCATGGAGAAAGGAAATCCTGGTCCTTCGATAGTGGCGGCGAGGGTTGCCGCTCGACAATGCGTCCCTCCTCCTCCTGCGCCCGCGATGGCAGATCCAGCCGCGAGGGGAAGGGGGAGGGGGGAGGCCGTGGGCGAGGCCGGGGCAGAGGCCGCAGCGCTCGGGGAAGAGGAGGACGGGGTGGCGAGCTAGCCTCGCCCCCGCCAGCAGCCCCTCCTCCGATGGAGGGCCACATTGGGGACGACCCTTGTGAGTTCTTCGTCAGGCTGCGCCAGCCGCCGCGCCGTCGCCTTTGCCTCCCGACTCCATTCGCGCGGGAGATGGAGCTGGATCCGCCGCAGTCATTGCGGCTGCACATGAGGGGCTGCGGGATCAGTGGCACGCGGGTCCGCGTCGACTTCCCTGCTCCTCACGTGATGTATCTCCGTCGGGGATGGAAAACATTTGCTCGTATCCACATCTTGACCGATGGGCTCACTCTCCACTTTAAGCTGATGGAGGGTGGCCTCCTCTCCATCAAGGTCTTCGGGCACTTCGGGACTCGCGCAAGGTGCTGCGTGGAGAGCTCTTCTGATGATGAAGATTCCTCCTCGAGCGAGAGTGACAAGGAGGACAGCGACAACAACGATGAGGGTGGCAGGCGGCAGGATGATGGGTCTGACTAGGCGTCGGGCGCCGCTCCGAGCGGCACCGGCGACCCCATCATCCGTGTTGCCGGCTCCTTCAACTTCTCGGGGTCGTCTCCTTGGGCGGCTGGCGTTGGGAGGCTGCGGAAGTGGAAGAGGGCGGGCGGCAAGGCCATCAAGTCGGAGTACGCTGGCACCGACGCCTTCGACGCGTACTGACGTCCTACCGCCTCATCTTTGAGCTCTTCCTCTGGCGCCGCCATCACCATCCAGTCCTTGGACGGCCACAAAGATGTTCTCTCAGTGTCTTCTACCACTCGTAGCTCGCCTAGGCGCCCCTTTTGCCCTTTTCTCCTCCTTGACCTGCCTCCTGAGGAGAGGGACAAGAAAGGGATTACGGGCACCTTACCTCTTTTTAGTTTGTAAGCCTTCGGGCCTTTGTTGAATTTAAAACTTGTAATCCCCTTGTTCATGTTTTTCATTCCCTACAGACTGTACTTAAGTGGGATGTTTTTTAATGAAAAAGGGATGTTTGCCGGGTTATTTGTTTGTGGGTGGAACCCACGACAAGGAATAAATCCTTGATATCTCTAAGATAAACATTTTCTCGCCGGGCAACAGGCCTTGCCGTCCCCCCACTTCGCTCGACCTTTCTCATGCCTTTGGCGGAGGCAGGGATGAAGCGGGTTTAGGCTCCTTGTTTCACCCTTTTGCTGCCACGACTACGACCAAACTCGGTCCCAGGAACGAGCCCTAGGGCCTAGAGTTAGGGGAGGACGGTAGCCTAAGGATAAAACAAGGTTTCACATACCTCAGTCCATAATGGAATGCATGATAAGGGATGGAAAACTTATCTGAATCTGCAGCCCCCGGCAACCTCGGTTTGCCGTGGGTGAATCTTTGCTCTTGCAGTCCCCGGTAATACGGGCTTGCCGGGGACCGGATGCCGGTCTGCCCCTTTTTCTTCCCAAGCGGTTCGGCAAGGATATTCGTGTGTACTGCGAACCAAAGAAGACAAAGAAGGACAAAGAGATGCACAGTCGACCTCTGAGCTAGGGGTTAGCCGCTGCTAAGCACTATCAACCCTAACCAAGGACGAGACTCGACCTAGCATGCATGCTATAACTTAGGGCGCCAGCACTTCATTTATTTATGCTCAGGGTCTGCGCCTGGCTTTGTACAAAGGGTTACATGCCTTACTGGCAAGGCTTGTACAAAAGGTGGCTTGCTGGGGGGCTCGGCAAACCGCGCCTTATGGGTAAAACTTGCGAAGATGCTCAATGTTCCGGGAATTGCTCACTGGAATGGCATCTTCGGTCTCTAGGCGGACTGCGCCAGGCCTGATGACTCGTATTACCCGATAAGGGCCTTCCCACTTTGGCGTCAACTTGTTGGTATTCTTGGCCGATTGAACGCGCCGAAGAAGAAGGTCGCCTTCCTCAAAGCTTCGGGCATGGACCTTGCAGCTATGGTAGCAGCGCAAGGCTTGCTGGTAGCGTGCTGCTCTCACATCTGCCCGAAGACGATCTTCCTCAAGGAGCGTTGCATCATCTTGCCGCAGTCGCTCTTGCTCAAGCTCATCGTAAGTGAGCACTCGAGGTGACCCGTATATGAGTTCTATGGGGAGAACTGCTTCTGCCCCGTATACCAGGGCAAAGGGTGTCTAGCAGGTGGCTCGATTTGGTGTCGTTCTGATTGACCAAAGAACTGTCGGCAAGTCATCAATCCAGCGCCTTCCACTCTTGTGCAGCTTGTCAAAGGTCTTTGTCCTCAGGCCCCGCAGCACTTCAGCGTTTACCCTCTCAGCTTGACCATTGCTTCGTGGGTGAGCAACGGAAGCGAAACAGACTTTGCTGCCAAGGTCTTGGATGTATTGCATGAAGGTGCGGCTTGTGAACTGCGTTCTGTTGTCGGTGATGACCCTGTTGGGTACGCCAAAATGGGATACTAGCCCTTTGAGGAACTTGACGGCTGACTGGGCTGTAACTTTCCTCACTGCTTCCATCTTTGGCCACTTTGTGAACTTGTTGATTGCGACGTACAAGTATTCAAAGCCCCCGACAGCGCAGGGGAAGGGGCCTAGTATGTCGAGCCCCCAGACCGAGAAGGGCTAGGACAGAGGAATGGTTTGAAGGGCTTGAGCTGGCTGATGAAGCTTCTTTGAATGGAACTGACATGCTTCACACTTGGTGACTAGCGTGGTCACATCCTGGAGGGCAGTGGGCCAGAAGAAACCCTGCCAAAATGCTTTGCTGGCAAGGGCTCTCGACCCTATGCGGGATCCACATATGCCTCCATGTATCTCCGCCAACAGCCCCAGTCCTTCCTCTCGAGGGATACACTTCAATTTCACACCGTTCGGCCTTTTCCTGTACAGGATGTCATTGATGAACTGATACATAGTAGACTGGCAGGCTATTTTTTGCGCTTCTTCCTGCTCCTCAGGAAGTTCCCCTGTTTGGAGGAATCGGACGGTAGGCTGCGCCCATGCCGGAGCCTGAGGCTCGACAGTGAGGACGAAAGGCATTTCTACCATCATAAGGGCGGCCGTCTCTATGGCAAGAGCTTAACGCTCCGCCGGAGCTGATCGCCCTATGACGGGCTCAGCGTCTCCGGCAACATCTTCGCTGGCGGCTCCGGGGAGCTCGGCGGGAAAGTACTTGCCGGGCCCTGATTTCCTTCTCTTGCTCTGTTCTGCTGATGGATCAACGGATGGCTGAGTTAGCGAAGCACAAAGGTACCTGGTTCCACAGGCAGCTTGAGGGTAGCGCGCTTTGACAGGTAATCAGCGACGTCATTCTCCGCTCGGGGAACATGCTCTGCCTGTATGCCGCCAAAGCGCTCTTCCAGCTTTCTCACTTCATCTACGTAGGCCTTCATCAACGGGCTCTGGTAGTCTTGGTTGACTTGCTTGACGACAAGTTGTGAGTCACCCCTAACGATGAGTTTCTTGATCCCAAGGTCTGCCGCGATCCTGAGACCAGCAAGCAGCCTTTCGTACTCGGTAGTATTGTTTGTCGACGCCTCCCTGGGGAAGTGCATTTGGACCACGTACTTGAGGTGCTCTCCAGTGGGCACGACAAGCAGTATGCCAGCCCCTGCTCCTTGCAAGGAGAAAGCTCCATCAAAGTACCTGACCCAATTGCAACTTGCCTCCTTGCCGGGGAGGATAGTCTCCTAAGATTCTTCATCAGGCGTCGCGGTCCACTCTGCAACGAACTCTGCCGGGACTCGACGTTGGATCGTCGAGGTACTCTCAAATTTGAGGCCAAAGCTGGACATTTCCAGTGCCCACTCTATGATCCTTCCAGTCGCGTCTGGATTGTGCAATATCCATTGTAGAGGGAGATGAGTGACGACAGTGATTTCGTGCACCTGGAAGTAGTGACGCAGCTTCCTCGTGGCCAAAAGAAGGTCGAAGAGCAGTTTCTGCACACCGGAGTACCTTGATCTAGCCCCCTGCAGGAGGGAGCTAACAAAGTAGACCAGGCGCTGCATCATTTTCCTCCTCGACAGCACTCCAACTGGCTGTGTCGTCTCTACACCAATGGCATCAGGCTCTGTTGTTGCTATCACCTCATCGTTGACTTCTCTCTGCGCCACTAGTGTGGTGCTGACCACCTGGTTCGTTGCCGCCAAGTACAGCAGCAACGGTTCCTGTGGTTTAGGCGCAACTAGTACTGGCGTAGAGGAGAGATACCTCTTTAAATCTTGTAATGCCGCTTTGGCTTCTAGTGTCCACTCCATTGGGCCCGCCTTTTTCAAAATCTTGAAAAAGGGAAGGGCGCGCTTGGCGGACTTGGAGATGAACCTGCTCATGGTGGCAACGCAACCAGCAAGCCGATGCACATCTTTGACCCGCTTGGGTGTCCCAATCTGCTCTATAGCCTTGGTCTTGTCCGGATTGGCCTCTATCCCACGCTATGACACAAAGAACCCGAGAAGCTTGCCGGACGGGACGCCAAAGACGCATTTCTCAGGGTTCAACTTGAGGTTGATCTTGCGTAGGTTTGCAAATGTCTCTTGTAAATCCAGTATGAGGGTCACCCTATTCTTGGTTTTGACCAATATATCATCCATATAAGCTTCCATATTTCTATGGAGCTGGGGTTCAAAACCAATCTGGCCCGCCCTTGCAAATGTTGAGCCAGCACTCTTCAACCCGAAAGGCATCCGTATGAAACAATAGGTACCACATGGGGTGATGAACGTTGTCTTCTCTTCGTCTTCTCTCATCATGAAGATCAGGTGGTAGCCAGATTAGGCATCGAGGAATGACAACAAGTCACACCAAGCCATGGAGTCAACAATCTGGTCGATGCGCGGCAATGGGAAAGGGTCCTTGGGACAAGCCTTATTGATATCTGTGTAATCAATACACAACCTCCACTTCCCATTCGCCTTGTGCACTACCACTGGATTGGCCAACCACATTGGATGGAGCAGTCCTCTTACCAAACCCGCTGCTTCTAGTTTTCGGATCTCCTCTTTTATGAAATCTTGCCGTTCCAAAGCTTGCTTTCTGACCTTCTGCTTGACGGGCCGCACATGAGGACAGACAGCAAGGTGGTGCTCAATCACCTCCCTGGGAACGCCGGGGATGTCGGATGCTTGCCATGCAAATACATCGGCATTCACCCCAGGAAGGTGACGAGCGCGTCTTCCAATTTGTCGTCAAGGGCGGAGCTTATGGTGAAAGCTCCTCCCATGCCGTCCTCCTTGGCGGATACCTTCTTGGTTTCCGGCGGTGTGGCCCTGGATTTCTTGTTCCTGCCGGTGGAGCTCTCTGGCACGTCCTCGATGGGAGCACTACACTCCGAAGAGGTGCGCTTGCCGGAGTGGGTGTCCGAGGTCTCACCAGTCTTCTTCTTCTTCCCTCCCGGGGCTCGAGTGGCAGGAGCAACTGCCTTAGCGGCAGCGGCTGCTGCAACTACTTCTTGGTAGAGTTGGTCAGCGCAAATCAGCGCATCTTTCTCGTCGGAGGGGACGGTGATGACCGTTACAGGCCCTGGCATCTTCAGGGTGTTGTAGGCGTAGTGTGACGCTGCCATGAACTTGGCCAGCGCTGGGCGGCCAAGGATCCCGTTGTAGGGCAATGGGATCTTGGCAACATCGAACACGATCCTTTCCGTCCTCTAGTTCAGATCACTCCCGAAGGTCACAGTCAACGTGCCCTTCCACTTTGGTTGGCCCCTTCCCAGGTTGATCCCCTGGAACATACCCATTTCTTCGAGGTCTCCGTCGGGAATTTGCAGCTTCTTGATCATGGCAGGCGAGATTAAGTTTAGACCGGCCCCGCCATCGACTAGCATCTTCGTCACCTTGAGGTTGCGTATTGTCGGTGAAACCAACAACGGCAAGCACCCGACCGCAGTAGTGCGATCAGGGTGATCCTCAGTGTCAAAAATGATAGGTGTGCCGGACCACTTCAGCGGCTTTTGGGCATCAAACGACGACTCTGCTGCTGTAATCTCACGCGCCCACTGTTTAAGCTGGCGGTGAGAGGTATGCAGCGAGGCGCCGCCATCGACGCACATGGCCTCTGTAGCTTTCTGAAACTCTGGGTCACCGGACTCGTCGTGCTCTTCGTGATCATCGTCTTCTGGCTTCTTGTCGCGGCCCCGGGTGGGCCTCTCCTGCTATTTATCCTTACCGCGACGGCCTACCTGGCCTTCACGCTTCTTGCCGGACCCCTCAACACTGTCCTGGCTCTTCTCCTTGTCCCGCCTCTCATATTCAGCTTTTTGCTTCTCAGCAAGCAGCTCAACCTGTCGGCAGTTCTAGAGGTCATGGCCTTCGGTGCGATGGATCTTGCAGTACTGCTTGTCGGAGTTCCCTGGCTTCTCGGCAGGCGCCAAGGCCCGGCAGGCGACACTACCGGCAATTTCCTGGCCGGGGTCATCTGCCTTGGTTTTCTTGGCGGAGCCGGCATCATCAGATTCCTCGACGGCAAGCACAGCTTTACCCTTGCGCTTCCTGTTGCGGCGCCGGCCTTTCTTCGCGAGGGCGACAATATTCTCGTCTGAAGAGTCGGCTTCCACGCCGGCATCTTCGCCGAGGTACTTCCTTCCCTCTTCAGCCCGGGCACATCTGTCGGCAAGAACATAGAGTTCCGCCACATCCTTCACCTTGTTCATTGCCAGCTCTTCGTGCATCTTGCGGTTGCGCATGTTCTGATGGAACGCGTTGATGATTGCGGCAGGATGAACATCAGGGATATTGTACTGTACCCAGCTGAATCTCTGTATGTACTTGCGCAGACTCTCGCCTCCCTTCTGGGGGATGACATGCAGGTCACTTGCTTGGCCATGGGCTTGGTGGCCTCCAGTGAAGGCGCCAACAAATTCATGGCACAAATCCGACCAAGAGGAAACAGAGTCTACTGGCAAGTGCATCAACCATGACATGGCACTGGGTTTAAGAGCCAATGCAAAGTAATTCGCAAGCACCTAATCATCGCGGGCTCCGGCAGCTTGCATCGCGATGGTGTAGATGCTGAGGAACTCTGACGGGTGGGTCATGCCGTTGTACTTCTCGCCAACGTCAGGTTTGAAAGTGTGGTGAATGGGCCACTAGAACTGCCGCAGCTCATGGGTAAAAGTCGGACAGCCTACCTCGTAAGGTAGACCTCCAGGGCTCTCCGGTGTTGGGTGGTTCACAGCAGGCTCTGCTCGCCTGTCTGACTGGTGGCACGCTCCGCGCCAGCGCTCGATGGTGGTTCGAGCATCTTCATGGGCTCGCTCTCGAAGAACTTGACGCTGGTCACAGTGGGTCCGCAGGTCGGACGATGCTATGGAGATGTCGTCGCCCGTAACGTCGCGACGGGTCGACATCTGCGGTACTGGGTGAGGAGGGGGCGAATGCACCATGGCCGCGGCGCCGCCGGTCCTCCCGCCGCTGGTGCGTGGAACTCCATCGGAGCGTCGACCCGAGGGCCTCGCTGGACTTGGTTCGTCCTTGTTGGCGACGACAACAAGGCTTCGGATGGTAGCTCTCCATTCGCTGAGTTTCCCTGTAGCAGGAGGAAAGTTGAGGAGCAACTGCGCGCGCCAAGGCCTCTGCTGGCATCAGCGGCGGTGAAACCTGCACGGACCGCGATGCGCTTCGACTTCTAACCATGTTAGAAGGAGCTCTATCACCGTCCCGCAGTCGCACGCCGTTTTGGCCAGTGCTTCGGCGAGCGGGTAGGTCTTCTGCGTCTTGGGATTGGTGCTCGGGGCTCTTTCCACGGCGGCGTCCGGGATCTTCGGCGTGACGACGCCGTTCATCGCGCGCAGCTTGAGAGGAGTGCGCCGTGGGCGCCAGCGTCGGAGTCTTTGAGGCCACCGCGCCGCCTTCGGGCGGTGCAACGGCGCCTCTGGGGGGGCCCCGCGCCGCCTGCGGACGGCCTGGCTCCATTTTTAGATTTTGCGACATGCGGCTCATCGCCAAGCACGCGAACGTCGCCGTCTCCCAAGCTCCGGCTGCCAGGGTGGTGTTGGTGCTTGCGAGCTGCGCCCCGGGTCCTCTCTGCGACCGGTCCGTTGCTCGCCCACGTCGGGACGGGCCGTCCGGCTCCCGACGGGCTGACCGTCGCCGTTGTCTTCTTCTTGGGCGCCATGGCGATGAAGAAGCGCTGAACTAACTGCTAAAGCCGATTCTCACAACTGCAACCCCCTAGCTGGCGCGCCAAAGATGTCGGTGGAAACGACACTTATGGGATCACAAGAATCCCTACTATGGTTAGCGGGGCGCAGGGTTGAGAGAAGAGCGGATCAAACAGATAGCACGCGGTTCATTTATCCAGGTTCGGGCCACGAGGATGCGTAAAACCCTACTCCTGCTTTGGTGGATGTATATTTTTGTTCTCGGACTAGCTATGGGGCGTGAGGAGCTCCAAAAAGCCGAATCCCTCTCCTGGTCGCCTTGGGCCTCCTTTTATAGGGAAAAGGGGTTGCCACAGTGGCACACAGGAGGTGGAAAGGGCACAGTGTTGCGAGGTTATCCTTCGCATTACATGACAAGGCACATTTAATGCATCTGCTTAGGTGTCCTCTTGCTTTATCGGGGACGGGGCGAAGTCCGTCCCGTTCGTTGCTGCTCCTCCTCATGTTGACATGCGCCCTGGCCAGCGGTGCGTGCGATGCCATGTAGGCAGGTAGGCAGCTGTGGTGGCACGGTGGTGGGGTCTTCACGAAGATATTCATGCCGCCACACAGGTGCCTGCGCAGTTGGTTGGGTCAACAGCTGCATGTGAACGGCGGTGGAGACGAGGTCGGTGCGGGCCTGACGGTGGCCCTGTAGATGTCCTCGGCAAGGGACTTGCCAGGGCCCCGGCATGGGTCTTGTCATGGCGCCTGCTGTCGTCCCCCGCAAGGCGCTTGCCGGGGGTCTTGTGGTTTTACTTTGCTGGGATCTCACCAAGGGTCGTCGTCTTCTAGTGCTCATCTGATCTTGAATGTTTCTTCACAAAGATCTGCATGCCACCACGGAGGTGTCTCCCGAGCCCTTGCCCCAACATAGTAGACCATGGTGGGGGCTGTGGACTCAAGGGTGACTCACTCCGTAGGCGTGGGGCGAGCTGCCGCGGCAAGGGTCTTGCCGGGCTGCTAAGGCAGACCCCGGCAAGGATCTTGCCGAGGGGGGGGGGGAGCCCGCTTCATCCCTTTGCTCTTCGTGGTCTTGCCCTTGGCGTTGTTCCAGCTACCTTGGGCTTCGGTCTTACCCTTGCTCACCTCCCTTGCCCTGCATGGTGTGGTCGCGGGCGTGGCTCTGATTGCCCGTGCACAGTCATAGGGGTACAAAAAGTGTACCCCTCTTTTTGTACACCGACAAGAGGGTGTGTGTGTGTGGTGCACGTGCGCACGCCCGAGGAGGTTTTGGTGTGTGTGTGTGTGTGTGTGGAAGGGGGCACGGGGTGTTTGGGAAAATGACGCGGGTACTGAAAATTTTACTACGCGGGAGTGAAATGTCGGGCTATTGAAAATTTTGATGATAGTGTATCGCACATAGTCCGGAGATAACAACTGTGTTATGAAACAGAAAACCCTCGAGGCGGGCATATATTTTCAAGGGATGCACGCGGGATTGGGAACAAGAAACATCGCACACGGTCCGGAGATAACAACCGTGTGTTATGAAACAGGAAAACCCTCGAGGCAGGTGGGTAGATATTTTCTAGGGATGTAGGCAGGATTGGGAACAAGAAACATCGCACACACGGTACATAGATATCAACCTTGTGTTATGAAACAGAAAAACCCTTGAGGCAGGCATATATTTTTGAGAGAGGGAGCCTCGTGGAGCCCAATGTATTGTGCGTATGTGTGCGTGACAGGTGCACCGGTGTGGCACATGGTTAGTTTGAGTGAACCGTGTCTGTTGCATCATCCGACTTATCTAATATTCATAAATTTGTCGAAAATGACGCAGGAGAGGGTTAGAACATGAACACACTTACATGTGGACCAAATTTATGTATCAAAAGGGTGGTTTGATTTTCAAATACCAAATGCAACTTTGATGTGGCACCTCTCTCGCAAAGCGCACGGTATTGCTTGCCCCCACCGCCCCCCCCTCGTGTCGGCACGAAGGGAATCCTAAGCTATGAATTCATGCCCCCTCCCCCCCAACCGAGGTTCACCTAGCAAAATGCAAAGTAGCTAGCAGCCCCCTCCTCCCTCATGTCGGCATGAAGGGAATCCTAGCTATGAATGCATGCCTCCCCCAACCGAAGTTCATTCACCTAGCAAAGGGCGAAGTAGCTAGCAGCCCCCCTCCCTCGTGTTGGCACGAAGGGAATCCTAAGCTATGAATGCATCCCCCCCAACCGAGGTTCGCCCTAGCAAAGTGCAAAGTAGCTAGCAGCCCCCCTCCCTCGTGTCAGCACGAAGGGAATCCTAAGCTATGAATGCATGCCCCTCCCAACCGAGGTTCACCCTAGCAAAGTGCGAAGTAGCTAGAAGCCCTCCTCCCTCATGTCGGCACGAAGGGAATCCTAAGCTATGAATGCATGCCCCCCAACTGAGGTTCACCTAGCAAAGAGCGAAGAAGCTGGCAGCCTCCGCCCCCTCCCTCGTGTTGGCACGAAGGGATTCCTAAGCAATGAATGCATGCCCCCCAACCGAGGTTCACCTAGCAAAGTGCGAAGTAGCTAGCAGCCCCCCTCTCCCTCGTGTCGGCACGAAGGGAATCCTAAGCTATGAATGCATGCCCCCCCAACCGAGGTTCACCCTAGTAAAGTGCGAAGTAACTAGCAGCCACCCCTCCCTCGTGTCGGCACGAAGGGAATCCTAAGCTATGAATGCATGACGCCCCCCAACCGAGGTTCACCTAGCAAAGTGCAAAGTAGCTAGCAGCCCCCCTTGTATCGATATGAAGGGAATCCTAAGCTATGAATGCATGCCCCCCTCCCCCCAACCGAGGTTCACCTAGCAAAGTGCGAAGTAGCTAGCAGCCCCCCACCCCCCTCGTGTCGCCACGAAGGGAATCCTAATTAAGCTATGAATGCATGCCCCCCCCCCTAACCGAGGTTCACCTAGCAAAGTATGAAGTAGCACCCCCCACACACACACTTTCAATCGGCGGGCCAGAGAGGCATATATCTCACCAAGATGGATCGTAAAACGGACCAAGAATAATCCACCTTGGTCGTACAATCTCTCTCTTGTTGTTGGTCAAACTGATGGCCATCCATGCGACCCCGGAGATGGGCTAGCTTGCTAATAATCACACAAGTAGCTAGTCCCCGAAGACAACCACTGCATGCGTGTGGCCCAAACATATGTATGGAGAGGTGTGTTTTTAGTAACAATGGAACAACTTTGATGTGGAACCATGATTCCGAACTAGAAATCCCCACACTGAGTGAGGGTTAGGTTGACGACGCATATGTATGTTACACCACACTTCAGGCCAACGACGGGGATTCATGCATGCATGCATGCATAGTATATGCGCTCAAACTTAATTAGATCTGAATCTCACCATGACCTATACTACGATAATATGAACCAAATGAAGAATCCGCCATGGTAACCTATCTTGTTGTTGGTCAAGGTGATCATGGATGTGCACGCGGGCACACAAATATATAGGCTTGTCACCGATAACCACGCAAGGGAGTGTATCATTTGAAGACAACCACTACACGCATATCTATGGAGGTGATGCGTCGTTGTACTAGCCACTTCGACTCGATGGGAGGGATTCATGCGTACACATCCATGTGTGTGTGTGCTCAAACTGTATCATGCATGTCATCCTAGAAAAAAATAATAATCCCCTCCTAAGTTAAATTAACCTCTCTTGTTGTCAGGCAAAACGTAGTGATGGACCAAGCGGGCCCATAGATGGAAAGCATCAATATCGCTGATAACCGCTTAAGTGGGTGCGAGAGGACAACCACCACCACTTTGCATGTGGGCCAAACATATATATGTTGAATACCCAAAATGCACAACTTTGATGTTCCACATGCCTCAAAAACCGTAAACCATGCACCCACACAGAGCGAGGTTCATATCAAGCGTACTACATATGATGGTCCCCTTCCCCCCTCTTCAGCTCATACTATATGCTCCTGCCGTAATATATGTACAACCCAAAAGAATCCTCATCGATGGTGAAATTAACTAACCTCTCCTGATGTAGGTCAAAGTGATGCATGCATGCATCGACGATGGCCTCGTGGGCCCACAGATGGAAACATCACATGTGAGTGTCCTAGCTAGGATATGCATGTGGCCCAAAAAGGTGTTGTGTGATGTTTGAATAACCAATTTCACAATTTTGATGTGGCACGTGCCTCGGTAACAAAAAAGTCCCGACACTGAGTGAGGTGTACTTGTTCACGGACACGCATGTATAGTATATATGCTAGTCCCCTCCCACCTCTTCGACACGTACTATATACCACCATAACACAAACAACAAAGATTCTACCTTGCTGGTCAAATTAACCTCATTGCCGGCTATTCATCAAAGTGATGGACGACGACCTCGCGGGCCCACAGAAAGCGTCACACGCGAGTATCGAGTGTCGTGTAGGACAACCATCGACTGCATGTGGCCAAAACATTTATGTATGAAAGGGTTGTGTAATGTTTTAAATAACAATTTCACGACTCTGATGTGGCACCGGCCTGCCTAACAAAAAGACCAACCCACACGGTGGCTCACAACTCATAGTGTACTGCGAGCCACCCGCCACCCCCAGACGCACACACACCACGAATCCACCGCAACTACGATGCATGTTAAATTAATTATCCTGCGGTGAACATACATGTTACCAAAGGAGGGACGTTTTCATTTTAAAAAAATCACAGAGATCATTAAGACATTCTAGTACGTTGATTGATTGATTTTCTACGGGTATAATGTGCAAAAATCAAATTTGAGCTACATGCACACGTGACAGTGCACCTAAATGGATTGCAAAAACACATGTGTCTCACTGGGTGCATGTTTACTCCCCGTGCAAAAAATTTCAAACATCGAGAATCTTGAATTTTAAATTCTAGTACATCCAAAACTTATTTGAAGTTCATGAAACTTATCATGTTGTCATATGGACACCAATACAAAGTGGCATTGTACTTTTTTTTGTCAAATTCGAGACCAATTTTGATGTATTCTTTATCTAATTACAGACGTTAGATTATTAATAATTGGGAACCAATATCCCAAAGGGATTATTTATTCGAACCGTGAGCGTTAGACAAACAATGGATACGTGCCATGCTTCGGTTAAGCAATAAGGCGGCGACATTAATCATCCAAATAGAAAAACAATATACATGCCGCCACGTGACCCGTGTGGCGTGCGAGCAGGCGTGAGTTAACGGGACGCATGCAAGTAGTCCGCTGCGTAGGCAGACGGGGAGGCGTGCGTGCAGGTGTGTGAATTGATGGAGGCGTGCTCGCTACACAGTGTCATCAGAAGGCATGCGAGTAGCTTTGTGAAACTTTGGTAGGCATGCCAGCAGTCCGGTGCGTAGGCTCACCGGGAGGCGAGCCATCGGTTTGACTGCCGCCCGCCTCTCTCCCACAACTCCCACTACTCCATATCAATGGTGCGCCTGAGCGGCCGCATCCCCCATCCTCGCTACGCACACACAATCCTCTCTCTCTCCGCTTGCATCCTCGACGCCGCTCTCAGTCCTCAAAGCCGTCAGTGTATGAGGATGACGCCGAAGCGCCCCATCGGAGGGAGTGGCGAAGCCGGGGCTGCTAAAGCACCAGAGCATGGCGTGGAGATGGAGATAGAGGTTGCCGTCACCGCCGGCGAGTTATTGCTGCACCCTGACTTCGTCGACGACGTCGAGCTTCCACGGCCAGAGGCGGAGTTCCACACCGACTCCGACGACCACTCTGGCGACGACTCCGACGACCACTCCGGCGATGACTCCGACGACGACGGACAGTTGGTTAGTCATCTGTACCCATTTAAGTGTGAAATAGATCATAGGGTTTCTCTGGTTACTCCTGCCTCCCCCTTTTTAGAATAGAAATCATGTGGTTATGTTCTCCCAATCCATGAAATCTGAGTAAGTTTCGTTAGATCCGTGTAGTGTATTGAATGTTTGAATGGTACAGGTGATAAGTGATTAGTTGTTTCATCTGTGCAAATGATTTCTACTATTAATCCGACTAGGGTTAGTGTTTGTGCTAATAATTCCTAGCCAGGACTTGACAATTGATTTTGAATGACCTACATATGTTTGTGCCATTATTTTCTTCAAGATTGGTCTGTACATAGATGACTGTGCTTATAAATCGAACCATAATCTCTGGATATGTATAAATAAATAGCCATAAATTCCTAATCCTACTTCACGACATGTAATCAGTGATTTGATGCCAAATTTGTTTTACTATATGTATAGGTGCTGTCTGACGATGTGGATAGCGAGGATGAAGATGCCCAGAGGAGGTACAAGAGGCGAATCCCGAGGGAGCTTTATGCAGGAATGCATAATAGGCGTATTAGGACCTGGAACGACGGCTATGGATTCCCATTTTGCAACCACAGCTTCGTGACGCATATCTAAGTGTTCTAGCGCTTGCAAGAGGACGGGCCGTTGGCTCCTTCAAGCAGAAGTATTCTCGCAGGGTGGCGTACAACGCATACCTGAGTACCTGGAGAAGCTTCAGGATCATGCTGGCCGCATGTGAGATGAGATGTGGGATGGATCGAACTATGTACGCTTGAGTGTGCTTAATGACGGTTGAACTCTGTACTTATGGTTGAACTATGCTTATGTACGTGTACGCTTATTATCTATGTCTGAGGATGTTAAATATTTCGCCAAATTTTGGTAAAAAATACAACGGGGGACCAATAAACTAGGACGGTGGTAGTACGTCAATCACCCACGGTTCCCAAAATTGGAACTGTGTGCAATGACTTTCATTTTGCCTGCTGCGTCAATCGCACACGGTTCTCTCTAGCAAACCGTCGCCCCCAAAATTCTTTGTGGGACAAAAAACCCTCACCACTGATGTCTACTACACAACCTTCTTCTTGTAGACGTTGTTGGGCCTCCAAGTGCAGAGGTTTGTAGGATAGTAGCAAATTTCCCTCAAGTGGATGACCTAAGGTTTATCAATCCGTGCGAGGCGTAGGATGAAGATGGTCTCTCTCAAGCAACCCTGCAACCAAATAACAAAGAGTCTCTTGTGTCCCCAACACACCGAATACAATGGTAAATTGTATAGGTGCACTAGTTCGGCGAAGAGATGGTGATACAAGTGCAATATGGATGGTAGATATAGGTTTTTTGTAATCTGAAAATATAAAAACAGCAAGGTAACAAGTGGTAATAGTGAGCGTAAATGGTATTGCAATGCTAGGAAACAAGGCCTAGGGTTCATACTTTCACTAGTGCAAGTTCTCTCAACAATAATAACATAATTGGATCATATAACTATCCCTCAACATGCAACAAAGAGTCACTCCAAAGTCACTAATAGCGGAGAACAAACGAAGAGATTATGGTAGGGTACGAAACCACCTCAAAGTTATTCTTTCCGATCAATCCGCTGGGCTATTCCTATAAGTGTCACAAACAACCCTAGAGTTCGTACTAGAATAACACCTTAAGACACAAATCAACCAAAACCCTAATGTCACCTAGATACTCCATTGTCACCTCAAGTATCCGTGGGTATGATTATACGATATGCATCACACAATCTCAGATTCATCTATTCACCAACACATAGAACCTCAAAGAGTGCCCCAAAGTTTCTACCGGAGAATCAAGACGAAAACATGTGCCAACCCCTATGCATAGGTTCATGGGCGGAACTCTCAAGTCGATCACCAAAACCTACATCAAGTGAATCACATGATATCCCATTGTCACCACAGATCCGCACGGCAAGACATACATCAAGTGTTCTCAAATCATTAAAGACTCAATCTGATAAGATAACTTCAAAGGGAAAACTCAATCCATTACAAGATAGTAGAGGGGGAGAAGAAACATAAGATCCAACTATAATAGCAAAGCTCGCGATACATCAAGATCATGCCAAATCAAGAACACGAGAGAGAGATCAAACACATAGCTACTGGTACATACCCTCAGCCCCGAGGGTGAACTACTCCCTCCTTGTCATGGAGAGCGCTGGGATGATGAAGATGGCCACTGGTGAGGGTTCCCCCCTCCGGCAGGGTGCCGGAACAGGGTCCCGATTGGTTTTTGGTGGCTATAGAGGCTTGCGGCGGCGGAACTCCTGATCTATTCTCCGTTCGGGAAGTTTCGGGGTACGTAGGTATATATGGGTGAAAGAAGTACGTCGGTGGACCAAAGGGAGGGACACGAGGCAAGTGGCGCGCCCTAGGGGGTGCGCGCCCCCACCCTCGTGGGCACCTCCCTTCTTTCCTGATGTGCACTCCAAGCTTTTCCGGTAGCTTTCCTTCCAAAAATAACTTCTCCAGTTGATTTCGTTCCGTTTCGACTCCGTTTGATATTGCTTTTCTTCCAAACACTGAAATAGGCAAAAAACAACAATTCTAGGTTGGGCCTCCGGTTAATAGGTTAGTCCCAAAAATAATATAAAAGTGGAAAATAAAGCCCAATATTGCACGAAACAGTAGATAATATAGCATGGAGCAATCAAAAATTATAGATACGTTGGAGACGTATCAAGCACCCAATTCAAAAATGAAAAAAGAAAACCCTCACTATCCCCACGTCACAAAAACCCTCACCCCGCCCGCCACCCCCTCGGCCCCTCCGGTACGTTCCCTATTCACACCTGCACAAGCTCCTCCGCGTCTATGCCATGGCACCGCTTATCGCGGCGATAAACACTTAGCCCGACCGCTGCCACCGCCACCAGGCTGCCGGTAAAGCCCACCGCATTTTGCCACTTCCGCTTGCCGCCACCTATCGCCATCGACTTTCTCGACGTTGCTCGCGGTCGACACAGCTCTGCTCGGTTGGGGAATCTGCCGTACTAAGGATTCTTTCTCATGGACGACAAGGTAACTAATTTAATGAGATATTATCTCATCTCTTAACCCAGTTCATCTACCTCCTTTAATCACCCGGCGGAAATCGCCATGAATTCATTTTTATTCGAGCTAATTTGAGGGTTTTCTTTCATTCATAGAATGTATAGTGCGCCAACACTTCAGGACTTCACGACCGCCGCCAAAGATTCCATCCCATCGTACCAGATAACTTGAGGACGCGCGCGGTATGTTCAATCTCACCCTAAATCGGTTGGCATGGCCTACTTTCCTAAACATATTCCAAATATTGCTACATTTGGATAAAAGGTGCCACATGCACCATATACATCAAAGGGGAATTTTTCCCCTCTTCTTTCTATATTAGGCAAATTAATGATGTATTGTTCTTTCGATTACTCTCATTTTTCCATGACATCATGTTTACCCTATCTGTTTAATTATAGATTTTTGTCCTTCGATTTCAACTGTTGTACAGTTCTTTCAATTTGGGGCCATATTTGCATGTTACCATATTTTCTTTAACAATCCTACCATTTTCTGCAGGACATCCCTCGCTATGCAACAGATTATGTAGTGCACAATTTTTCCCTTTACATAGATCCAGGTTCCACGGATGTCATACTGCACAAAAACCATGGATCTACAATCGTTGCTACTGGAAGACTTGATGACGTGGTGACTCCTATTTTGGCACTGGCTTTTGGAATGAAATTGCAAAGTTTTATGTACTGAAAGCTGGCACTAAAATTGCACTGCACATAAAAGAGCTTGGTCTTGAGATATATGCTAACATCCCCAACAAAATCATCCGTCCAGACTTTGTTCGAAGTAAGTTTTCTTTTCAACTATCTGCATATGTTGACTTACCCAGCAATGTCAAATGAATTGTGTAGTATTTAAGCAACCAATTGTTATTCCCTTTTCTTACTATATTCCTACCTAATAACTTCTAGTTACCAATACACTTTTCTATTCCCCCGTAATCCAATTTCTATCAGAAAGCGCCGCTGACAAGGAGACTTCAGAGATGGAGAACGGGGCTACCAACAAGCGGAGGTGGGGCGATCTAGAACCGCAAGTGACTCCAGCAGACCTAGACTTAATTAGCAGCCTCCCCGATGATATGTTGAGAGTCATCATCTCCCTCCTCCCAATCAAATATCGGGCGTGGACAACCCTCCTATCCCGGCGGTGGCGCCCCCTATGGAACTCCAGCCCTCTCACCTCATCGACACCCACGAACTCTGCCATGCCTATCGCAAAAGCTTGGATGTGTTCTCCAAGATCCTCGACAGTCACCTTGGCCCAACTAAAGGCCTTAGAATGGGCAAGTTCCATTCCAATGACAAGGACCAAGCCAAACTTGACGACTGGTTCCGATCCCCCACCCTAGATCAGCTCGAGGAGCTCACTTTTTATGATAGGCATATGCGATCGCTACCAACGTCTGCACTCCGCCTTGCGCCAACGCCGCGCGTCACCAAATTCAGGAATTGCCATTTCCCGCCCCTTAATGGCGCGCCCGCTCTTATTCTACCACGACTGAAGCACCTCGAGCTCGTCGCCGTCTGCCACTCAAAGGGTGACATGGAGCGACTGCTCTGTGGCTGTACTACACTCGAGTACCTTCGTCTTCAGGCGACCAATGGGTTGAGTACCTTCCACATCACCTCCATGACTCTCCGGACTACTTATGTGTGTTGCTGGTGCGGCAGGAAGACATCACAAGAGGTGTACCATAGTATGGTCATCCAGGACACACCTGCACTTGAGAGATTACTTGTAGTTGATCAAGAAGCTCCAACAAGAATCAATGTCATTTCTGTGCCGAAATTGATAGTGGTGGGCTACTCGTCTGACAAATACTCCAAACTTGTTATTGGATCCACACCCGTTCAGGTACAACAGCCGCCTTCTACCTCTCCTTCTACTAATTAACATTATTTCTAATTTTGAAGATGTTTTTTCTAATTTTGAAGATGTTTGTTCGTCTATCATTCAGAAAATGATTCCGACAACCTTGATCCCGAAACTGCGCACAGTGAAGGTCTTGGCACTAGAATCTATCGGGCCTGACCTAGAGCAAGTTGTCAGTTTCCTGAGATGCTTTCCGTACCTGGAGAAGCTATATATCGAGGTGATGTTCCTTTCATGCTAAATGTTAACCATAAGGGAGTTCAATTTGTGACACCTTTTTCCAAGTTTACAATTACAATGTACTACGATTTTTGAAGGTTCTTTTGGAGGATTTCAGTACATACATGTCCCCCCCATATTGGTTGCTTGATCCATATGGCTACAATCAATAAGCATTTTTCCTTTGGATTCATCTGTACTAGTTTTCTTAGGGAACTTTTCATCCACTCCAACCTCTTGTGAAGAAGGCTACATTTTTCTAGAATGTAATCAAATGCCCATGTTAATCATGTCAGATCGAAGATGGCATGTTAGTGAATTTTACAAATGCTGCAAACCAAATAGCTAGGCCTGTAGTAATGTTCAAAACTGCATGTAGGCACGAACATGTTTTCTTCTTTTGTAGATAAGATTAGGCCCAGTGGTGGATAATGTGATACAATATAACAAACACGTCGAATGCCTAGATCTGCATCTCTCAGAAATTACTTTGAACTCCAACCGAAGGACCTTACCGGAGATTATATTCGCCAGGTTCTTTGTTTTCAGAGCAAGGGTGCCGAAGGAAATGAGGTTTGCCCTATATTTATTTCGCAAAAATGAATGGTTTGTTGATCAGCGCCGGCGCCTGCAGCAGAATGGAGTAGGCTCCAAAAATGCTGAATTTCATTTTGGAACTTCAGATGACAGAGTTATCGGAAGTCATCGTGTCAACCCCATACATGACTTCTCACTGGCTGACCCCTTTGCAAAAATTGTGAGGTTTCGAAGCCAAACTTAGAAGCAGTGGTATTAGTTTGAACCTCTCGGATATCCATGTTCAGCTGATCAGCGTGAGCGTTTGCAGCTGATAAGCTGAATTTCATTTCTAATATCAGTTTGAACATAGTAATCTTCGAATTTGAGCCATATAACTCTAGAATTTTAACCTTGTAACATTTCGAGCTTTTATGGTACAATCGTTGAAATGGCATCATATGAGACTCGTATATTGCTAGAACTATTTTGACCTTAATATGCAATGGTCTTAGATTTTATTAACCATTCTCGAATTAGTTTACCTTGTCGATCTCACAGCACACAATCTGTATAGCTAACTTGACTGCGATCTTCGACATCATTGCACACAGTTGGTTTCTTCCACCGTGTGCACTGTAGAGCGCATAATTAATTATCGCACTCGAGTGTCCATCATCACCCTTCTGTGTAACTTTGACCTCATCACCCAAGGGTAAACTTATTACCGAAGTCATTCCACACACTTTGTTTTTACAAAGCTTTTTGCCAATAAACGCCCATGATTTGTCCCTCTTCTAGCCGACGCATGGCCAAACTAGCCGGGTGGGAAGCTTGCGCGGTAAACAGCGCGGTAGCGCGGGAACAGGCTCACCAACGATACATTTATCGCCTCTTCGAGCCCACGCATGCAGTGCGGTGTTGTTAAGCGTGCACTGGAATCCTTCGCTATGAACGTCGTGACAAGACATGACATTTACAGGCCGGCCGGCCCCCATTTATTACAGCGGCCATTTATCCTACCCTTTTGTCTCTTCAACCTTTTGATCGCGCCCCACCATTGCAAGAAGCACACCCACCACGAGAAATTATTAGAGGGTATCCTGCGCGGCTCCAATGGCACTTCGAGCGGCTGCTGATGACGAGCAGCAGTTCACCAGGCGTGTCGTGGTGGACACCCATAGAAGGTTCATGGACCTCTCGGTGGTGTACACCAACGACCCGGTCTGGGTGGAGCGCTCCATCCACATCATGGAGCCCACTGGTGCGTGTCGGTCCTAAACAAACGGTTTAAAACCCCTTTCCACGACGGCATATGGATCCGTCGCCAAGTGAGTGTGGGCGATAGGGGGGGTCCTTCCCACACGACCTAGAAACCATCAGGGATATGCCCTCTGGTACACACGTTCGGCAAAATGAGGTCGTGTGCAACCGGCGAGTGCTCAAATACGGAAATACGTACAGTACAGCTAAAAATACAATTATAGGGCGAAATTGTTTCCGGTCGCAAGTACATCCCACACAGTCAGTCCCCGCTAAATGTTTCCGTTCGTATGTACATCCCACATAGTCTCTCCAAGGAAAACATTTCCGTTCACAAGTACATCACACACAATTTTTCCTGTTAAATCGTTTGTGATAGCGTTGCCATTGCACACGATATTAATAATTTTATCGTTTGCGTTATTGAATGCATCACACACGGTGCGTAGAAAGAAACTGTGTGGCAAAGGTTGTCCATCACACACACTTTTTATGTGATAAACGTTTGCGCAAGGTGGCCTAATGCAAATAGTTTTCAAGAGAAAGGCGTGTGTGCACTGGAGATTGATCGCACACATAGTGGATCCTAGAAACGTTTCTGATCTCCACGTATATCGCAGACATTTCACTTTCGCAAACCGTGTGCAGTGCAATCCCTATTTAATCCATAATTAATCCCTAATTTAAAAATCACATGTTATGAATTTGAAAGTAGGCAATCACTTATTTCATATCCAACCATGTTTATTACAAATGTATGTTCAACCACGAATCCATAATTCAATGCACATGTACATATACTGAAGAACTACAGAAGCACCAAGTAAAGAATGATGAACCATAGTTGTACTAAAGATTGTAAACAAAGAGGCAAAAGACATTCTGGTTGCTGGAGAAGGTGAAGTGGAATGCCCATATTGTGCCCTCCTCCATGCGTAAGGCGCGCATGACTCTAGGCCAGCCCCTTGTGATGGATGCCCGTCCATCCTTCACTGTATTCATTAGGACTTCTCGATGCTCATTGTAGTCTGGATGAAATACTTTAACCTCCATCACGTGTCCGTCAATCATGTACTTTGCAAGGTAATCTTGAGTGAACTGCTTCAGGAACCATTGGGAAAGAAAAGATTCAGACATTGTTGTCTAACAACTCATTATGGGTAGTAAAAAGAGAAGGCTGCAGAGTTTGTAGTTACCATCCTACAGCTCACTGTTGTGTTGGATAGAGCATAAACAAATAATTTGCTTGCTACCATTCATATCTTTTTGCTAATAATCCTTATCAGTTTCCTCACTTGATGCTTGTTCATCAATATCTCATTGTCCCATAGGCAAAAAGGGTCGATGCGTGGATCCTTGCCAAGGGCATATGTACCTACAAGCAACAAGTCTATATTAGAAGCTAACTAGTGTCCAGGCCTGGATCTATATGCACTACATTATGGAACAACGGGGGGGGGGGGGGGGGTACAAGCCGAGGGATAAAGCTAACCTCGGCGGAAAATGGTGGCCACTCCCGTTGTTCTCCTGCATAAGTAGTGGAAAGGCATGATAAGTACAGCAATCTTAACATCAAACAAATATAGCAAAGGTAAACAACATCATCTCCAAATGATAGCTTGAATGTGTTGGTTTCAGCATGCTGTTAAAACAGATATAAAATGGAAGGCAATGTTACCGACAGCAGGCTTAACATCCATCAAATATTGCAATTCAAACTGGTATTGTTGAAAATGAATAGAACGTAGGTAATGCTTAAACATCACACTCGATAAATGTGTAAAACTGAAATAAAGGGCATGTGTTAACTACACCAGGAATAACTGGAACCAAATATAGCCGTTCAAACTGGTATTGATGTAGTCGAGCGGCACAGTTCCGACTTGCACATAATGAACCACACATTGTGAATGCCTGAAATAAACAAGGCATAAATGACCTATATAACAACCAAATATAGACATTGAAAACTGGACAGAGTCTCACTACCACCAACCAAACAAGCAAATACAGATAAACAGGGCATATTCTTGAAAACTGGACAAATGCTCACTACAACCAACCTAACAAGAAGATAAAGATAAACAAGGCATCTACTTGACAACGGGAGAAATGATAAAAAAGGCAACCTAACAACCAAATACAGATAAACAAGGCATCTGCTTGATAACTGGACAAATGCTAAAAAAGCAACCTAACAACCAAATACAGATAAACAAGGCATCTGCTTGATAACTGGACAAATACTCACTGCAACCAAACTAAGAACCAAATATAGATAAACAAGGCATCTGCTCGATAACTAAAAAATGCTCACTCCAACCAACCTAACAACCAAATACAGATAAACAAGGCATCTACTCACTATAAACAATCAAATATAGCCATTCGTGAAACTAAAGTGGACAATTCATACTTAAACATCACATAGACCTATTGAACAATACATTTTTGCATAACTGAAATAATTAAACACGACACAGTTAAAGCACCGCATGAAAAATGCTACTACAACAAAGGGTACGGGTTGGCAAGCTAGAAAAGGTAATATTTGCTGATAGAATGTTGCCTCACATTTCATGGATGGGATCCTTCCAGTTGGAAGGGCACAGACCCATGGTGCACTCTCTGATGTCACAGATGGGCTATTTCACCTTGGAAGAACCTTCGTGGGTGCCCTCCTCGTGGTCGTGGTCGTGGTCAATGAGATCTGACTTGGCAATTGAGGATCCCAAGCCGCCGTCGTAGAACGTTCCTTCATAAGTGACAAAATGGGCTCGATGGCTTACAAAGCTCACAAATCCTTGACCGCTTGGCGGCGGAGATCAGCGGCAGGGTTGTCGAAGAGATTGACGGCGGTTGAACCAGAGGGGTCGGGGATGGACCACTTAACCTGTGACATGGCCCGCGTGAAGCCATCGGTGTGGACGAGCTTGATGTCATAGCTAGCTTTCCCGGGATACAGTAATACACTAGCCCCCTGACATGAAGCCTTCGGCATGGCAACGTGGTCAACGTCTTTGCCGGCTTCCGTTGCGACGTGTTGCTCCAGGATCGACTGGTCGGGGCGAATGGCGGCCACCTCGCCAACGTCCGCCGGAGAGGCCATGATAAACCTCTTCTTGGCCAAATGCTCATCGGGCTCCCCGGAATACGTGGTCGAGCTTAGGCTGCGACATTCTGGAGCAGGGGATGTGGATCTGGCGGGGAGGGACACCGCAGGCCTCATCTAAAAACTCAAGGGAGTGGGGCGATGGTATGGGAATCGCTGGATAACCTGAACTTTATTATCTAAACTAGGAGGAACAAGTAGACCGGTAGGGTTGGTGGCAGCGCCGGCGGCGGCCGCGAGCTAGGGTTCGAAGGGGGGAGGGGGCGGGTGGGGGACTGTGGAGGGGGGTGGTGTTTGAGGATACGCCGTGGCTACTGAAAATGTTTGTAATGGTGGGTGGAGATGGTGGTGGACGAGGGAGGGCGATGGTTCAAATGCCTCGGATGCTAAAATTTTACTATAAGGTCGGTGCTGGAGAAGTGTGGGTGATGATTGAAGTACGACGGCTACTAAAATTTGGGTAAAGGAATTGATGCGGGGCGGGAGTGCCCAAGATTGCGCACGGTCCAATAACAATATGCGTGTATGATAATAAGGAAAAGTGGCACGGATCCGCCGATTTTTGCAACGCTCAAGGCTGGTAGTTTGTTTTTTATATTTCTAGCTAGCTGGTGTATCCCACACGGTTCGTCCTAATTTCAAAATAAACTTACCCGCCTTTAGCTTCCACAGGTGGTGGTTTTACACTGTACTTGCATCACACACGGTTAAGCCAGTACCTCCACCCTTTGCTCGCGCTTGCACGGTCGTGGTGATTACAGCACACTTGCATCACACACAATTGAGCCAGTACCTCCACCCTTTGCTCGCGCTTGCACGGTCATGGTGATTTCGGCGCACTTGCATAGCACACGGTTGAGCCAGTACATCCACCTTAATTTGCTCGCGCTTGCGTGGTCGTGGTGATTCACATCGCACTTGTATCGCACACGATTTATATATTATACCCCGTGTCTGTTGAGGACCATCAAAGTCTTTGCAGCAAAAAATAACATTAGGGAGGGTCAAAAGACAGCCACACCAGCATGTGGCCGAAATATATATGAGTGAACAGGGTGGTATGTGATGTTCAAAATTCCGATGCATAACTTTAACCCCGCGGACCCACGGTTGGGCGCGTCATTGAAGATCGATGAGAGGGGCCAGAAGTCAAGAACAACCTGGAAGTGGCCAAATATATGTATGGATATTGGGGATGTTTGAAACTTTAAATACACAATGCATAACTTTGGTGGCACTTGCCTCGCAAACCCGAAAGCACCCTAACAACCACCTAGCTAGGATATATATAATGACATAATGTCGTACCTAGCTAGGATGCTTGGCCCACCACCTGCCACTTTGTTTCAGCGGGGCGGATGCATGATCGATACTTCGGTCATACATGCATGTCTCCATGACCTACCATAAGACGGACCAATGAATCTATCGTTTGGTCAAATGACAGTTGTTGTTGTCGATAAACCTGTAACATCCCAAATTTCCAATTTGGAATGTTATACATTAGATCATCATGCATATCATATTTTATTTGCATTTGGGTTTTGATCCTAGAAAATTCTAAGCAACTCAAGGACCCACGGAGAGAGTTGGGGATTTCGTTATTTTCATATTTGAGTTTTCTCAAATTTTGAGAATCGGATCATTTGATTTTATTTATTTTATCATCAATTATTTCTATTACAAAAAAATATGAGAGAGGGAATAAAATGACTTTCCCAAAATATAGAAATATTGAGGATTTAATAATAAAATCAAATAAGATTTATTTCGGAGTTTTTTCGATAGGAAAATGCGCGTTTTTCAAAATTGCATTTAGAGCCCAAATAAATGTTCACTTTGTTGGGCTTGATTTTAGAAGCCCGGGAAAATTTATTTCGGGATTTTTGGAGTCCGTTTAGTATTTCTTTTTTTTTCCGAGCGTAATAAAAAAAAGGGAACCGACCTACGGGTCGTGTCCAACTAGGACTCCCGACCCGTAGGGGCTTTATAAGCCAGCCCACCCGGGGGGGGCGGGGGGAGGGAACCCTAGCCTGCGCCCCGCCCCAGCCCCGCACCCACGCCCGCCACCACCGCCAGCCGCCGCCGCCAGTCGCCGATCCGCCGGAGCTGCGCGTCGCCCGAGGTTCGCCGTACCTCGAAATCCACGCTGAAAAAAAATTCCGTTCATCGTTTTTCTTTTTCGTCGGATTTTCCGCGGTTATTTTCTGATCGCGATTTCTGATCCGATTTTTGTTTTAGTTTATCTTTTCGTTCGTTTATCGGAATCAGGCGATTCAAGCGCCTAGAGTTTCATCTTGTAGCCCTCTATACGAATAATCAACTTAAACAAGTTTTTGCTACTGTAAAATTTGACTTAGATTCAGATTACTAGAACGAAGTTGTTTCCTTTCGCCGTTTGACTTTCTTTGCTTCGTTCGATTTAAATTCTTCTGCCAACCGGAGTTCTTAAGTTGAACCTTCTGGTTAGATCTCTTATTTGAGTTTTACATGTGCATTAGATGAGTACTTATTGTATGCTTGTTTGTCTGTTTGTGATAGAGTACCCGGAGTGCGCCGCCTGTTACTTCGAATCGTTAGGTTTCGCGGATCATCAGCAAGGCAAGTAACACTTTGATCATACCTTTTCTACAACCCAGTTTTTTTGCATTAGATCAATCTTCACACATTGCATGATTAGGATCTAATTAAACTGTGGGATGGGAAGTAGATGAGGCAGTACCTATTACCTGTTTATTGTCAAACCTTTGGGAGTTACTTCTACGTTTGCTTATTATGCCATGCTATGCTAGTAGATGTGCATTGGGTGAGTGATATCCATGACATATGTGAGATTGATAATTAATGGTTTATCTAAGGTGGCAACTTAAACACACATCTGGGTGGGTTGAGGCACCTGGGTATTCCATGACATGCCTGTTTTCTTTTGGACCGCCACCCAGGCTCAAAGGGATCATGAGATTATTCATACTAGAAACTTCCGTGTGCAGCCACAAGCCATTATGGGCTCTGGAATAGTTGATTAAATCGTGTGAACTCTTATAGGGTAGACTAGCAGATGTAGGGGAAAGTAGGTGTATCGGTCTATCCATCGTAAGGTGCTAGTGCTTCTGAAAGACTGTGTCTCGGTCATCCGTTTCTCAGACACCATGTAGTGCGAGAAATCCAACGGAGGCGATCGAGTCTTGTGGGGAAAAGTGCGCAAACCTCTGCAGAGTGTAATAAACTAATCATGGTTAGCCATGTCCCCGGTTATGGACATCTTGAGTATCTAGTATCTGGATTATCATGTGAATCTCAACATGTTACTCTAAAATTTATTTTGTTGGGTTGTTAAATGATGATGCTTAATTGGGATTGAGAATGCTGCCAACCATTCTCAATGTTAACAACCACCATGATAGTAATAAAATTTATTCCTTTGAAGTAGGGAAAAATTGGCTTTATGCAAAAACTATAACCATAGAGCTTTCCACCAGCCAAATATGCATATAGTATAGCTGTTTCATTGCATTACTCTCTATGTGTTACCTTGCCAGCATATTCCAAGTGCTGACCCATTTTCGGGCTGCAATGTTAATGTTGCAGACTTTTCAGATGACGATTAAGGAGTTTTAGGTCGTGGTTCTATACTCAGTGATGCCATTGGAGTTGATGGACTCACTTTATCTTCTAAGCCTTCCGCTGTTATCGTTATTAGATGGCCTTAAGCCATATTTATTGTAATAAGTTCTCTTTTGAGACACTCGATGTAATAAGTGTGTGATTGCTATTGTGCTATAAATCCTCTGAGTACTGTGTGGTGTCAGCATTACTGATCCAGGGATGACACCGGAGCACAGAGATCAGACTATTTGAGGTCTGGTCGCTACAGAGATGGTATCAGAGCACACGCTGACTGTAGGACACGACCACTAAGCTAAAGACCTAGATCACTACTCCCTCTCTTCTCTTCTGACCTCTCATCTTTTCTACTCTTTAGGATGGCGGATGCAAGGAACAAGTTCACACAACCAGATGAAGATACACCCTTTGGACGACACTTGAAGGAAGTCACTAAATACCTGAACATAGGAGTACCAAGCTTCACGGGAACCTACAACGCCACTTTACCTGAAGAAGAGAGCTGGATGATTCAAGTTCAAGTTCCAGGAAGGACGTTCATGCTAGTCACTGAGCCCATAGAGTTTTCTTTTGATGCACCAACTTGGAGTCTAGGAAAGAGTATGGTAGCTCACATCGCCATGGGACGCATTGGAGAAGTCTACCACAAGGATCTCAAGGATACTATATACCAGATTTGTGGGTGCCGAGATGAACACTGGGAGATGATTAGCACCAGGAAGGATAGATCAATTGCAGCTTTTATCCAGTAGTTAAACTAGCACATTCGACGACAGAAGAATCAGATGTGCGCCGACATGATAGATCTGAAGAAGTCTAAGACTAGAATCAAGGAACTGGAGGAAGAACTCAAGGCTACACGTGAAGATTATGAAGAAGAAATTGGAGTATTGATGGAGAAGAATGACGACCTGATCAAGAAGATTGGAATATTTATGGGAGGCCCGACACCAGTAGATGAAGACGAAGAACCCAAGGAGATTAGCCCGGAAGACTACATCATCATCGATGGCACCGACTCGGAAGCAGATAGTAGCGATGATGACTATGTTGATGAAGCTAGAGCAGATATCATGGAGTCTACAACCGTAGAATATTTCTAGTAGACCACCTCATCAGTAGTAGTAGTCCACCATGTAAATATAGTAGTCTGAGCACTTTGCGATAGTTAGATCGATTGTATGCCTTTGTTTGTTTGAATAAAGTGAATTGTTTGCTATTGCCTCATGTGCATATGGGTAGTGTTTTCTCTTTAGACCCCCTCTAATCTTATATCTCATCTTTTCTAAACCCTCAGATGCCTCCGAGACATGACCCCGGATTTGCCTTTCCACCGGAGCTCACCCAGTTGATCCAGCAGTAGAACACCTTGATGCAGTTGCTAGTCCAGAATCAGAATCAGGGAACAACAACAACAACCCACCACCACCACCACCACTTGTTGACCACTTAGCCCGTTTTCTTAGGCTGAATCCGCCGGTGTTTTCCAGTAGCACTGAGCCGATAGTAGCAGATGATTGGCTCCGCAAGACAGCTAGGGAGTTGACCACAGCAGGATGCACAGATGCGGAGAAGGTGAAGTTTGCCGCACATCAGTTAGAAGGACCCGCAGCATCATGGTGGGAGAATTTCACAGCCACCTTCCCAGTCGACACTGTCACATGGGACCACTTTCAGTAGGCTTTCCGTACTGCCCATGTTTCAGCAGGAGCAATGGCCCTGAAGAAGGGTGAGTTTCCTAACTTGCGCCAAGGAGGACGGACAGTTGGCCAGTATGTGGAGGAGTTTAGTAAGCTAGCACGTTATGCCCCAGATGACGTTGCTACGGATGCAGCTAAGCAGGAGAAGGTCCTGGAAGGACTGAATGATGAGTTGAGTATGTAGTTGATGGTAGCCACCTTCAACAACTACCAGGAGTTGGTAGACCGTGCTCTTATGATTGAAGGGAAGCAGCAGCAAATTGAGAACCGCAAGAGGAAGTATGGACAAGGAAAGTATAATTCAGGAGCTCAACAGAAGCCACGTTTTACCCCTAGACCGGGAGGACATTTCCAGCATACCCATGGAGTAGGTAGCTCGCACAATCACAATGGCACCAAGAATGGTAATGGGAATGGAGGAAGCAATGGCCAGAACCGCAACACCCCATCAACCCCAGCCAAGAGAGATCTGAGTCAAGTCACCTGTTTCAAGTGTTCCAAGACCGGACATTATGCCAATGAATGTCCTGAAGGCCAAAACGGCAATGGAAGCTCTGGAAAGAAGCCGAACCCTTTCAACAGGGGACAGGTGAACCACGTTAATGTGGAGGAGGTTGAAGCTCAGCCCGATGCAGTAATAGGTAAGTTTTTGGTTAAGTCATTTACTGCACTCATTCTTTTTGATACTGGTGCATCACATTCATACATATCAAGGGGATTTGTGGAAAAGTATAGCCTAACCACTAGGGTTCTCAAAACACCTATGCTAGTAAGCTCACCAGGAGCAGAGTACATGGCCAGTCAATGATGCTTTCAAGTGCCATTAAGTATAGGGCGGCATGTTTTCCCAATAGATTTAATTATTCTGGAATCTCAAGGTCTGGATGTGATTCTTGGTATGGATTGGCTGTCGATGTATGGAGGAAACATCGATTGTGCTAGTAAGTCAATTTTGCTTACCACCCTAGAAGGGAGAAGGATCAAGTATGTATCCCGGCATGCGCCAAACAAGACACAAGTAAATTCATTAACAGGAATTGTGCAGGAGGAAGTACCAGTGGTAAGGGAATTCCCTGATGTATTTCCAGAGGAGTTGCCAGGCATGCCACCGGATAGAGATATTGAGTTCTTGATTGAGCTATTGCCAGGCACAGGGCCAATATCAAAGAGACCATATAGGATGCCAGCAAAGGATTTGGTGGAAATTAAGAAACAGATTAAATAATTACTGGATAAGGGATATATTCACCCAAGTTCTTCACCTTGGGGATCACCAGTACTACTAGTGGAGAAGAAGGATGGATCGTTAAGGATGGTTGTTGATTATCGAGGATTGAATGAAGTAACAATCAAGAACAAGTACCCACTACCAATGATCAACGATCTGTTTGATCGACTGCAAGGAGCTAAAGTGTTTTCCAAGATCGATTTGCGATCAGGATACCACCAGTTGAAGATTCGAGAACAGGATATTTCGAAGACAGCTTTTACCACCAGGTATGGGCTGTATGAGTATACCGTTATGTCATTTGGTATGACTAACGCGCCTGCCTATTTTATGAACATGATGAACAAAGTGTTTATGGAGTTTTTGGATAAGTTCGTCATAGTGTTCATTGATGATATCCTGGTTTATTCGAAGAATGAAGAGGAGCATAAGGAGCATTTGCGTTTGGTACTTGGAAAGCTCAGAGAACATCAATTATATGCCAAGTTCAGCAAATGTGAGTTTTGGTTGAAGGAAGTAGGATTCCTCGGACATGTTATATCTGGAGAAGGTATAGCAGTAGATCCCGCTAAAGTTGAAACCGTGACCAAGTGGGAAGCCCCAACAATAGTTGGAGACATCCGGAGTTTTCTTGGACTCACAGGATACTACCGGAGGTTTATTGAGAATTTTTCAAAGATTACGAAGCCTATGACGGAGTTGTTGAAGAAAGATACCAAGTTCATATGGACTGAGCAGTGTGAGGCTAGTTTCCAGGAGTTGAAGAAACGCTTGGTTACCTCACCAATGTTGATTTTGCCAGATCAGACCAAGGATTATGAGGTGTATTGCGATGCTTCACGTCGAGGACTTGGAGCAGTGCTTATGCAGGAAGGGAGAGTCGTTTCATATGCCTCAAGACAACTAAAGCCCCATGAGTTGAATTACGCTACGCATGACTTGGAGTTAGCAGCCGTAGTGCATGCTTTGAAGACATGGAGACATTTCCTCATTGGAAATCATTGTGAGGTGTACACGGATCATAAGAGTTTGAAGTACATTTTCACACAGAAGGAGTTGAACCTCAGACAAAGGAGATGGTTGGAGCTCATCAAGGATTATGATATGAGATTGCATTATCATCCCGGGAAGGCTAATGTAGTACCTGATGCATTAAGCCGCAAGAGCCATGTCAATACGTTAATGACGGGAGAAATACCCAAGGAGTTAGCAGAAAATCTTCGTGAACTATGTTTGGAAATAGTTCCGAGAGGCTATGTAGCCGCATTGGAAATTCAGTCAACTTTGATGGACAGAATCAGGGAAGCTCAAAAGACTGAGAAGGAGATTGCTTCCATAAAGGAGAAAATGAAAGAAGGAAAAGCTAAAGGATTTCGTGAGGATGAGCACGATACTCTATGGTTTGAAGACCGTGTCTATGTGCCCAATGACCCGGAGATCAGGAAGTTAATTCTGCAAGAGGCACATGAGTCACCCTATTCGATTCACCCAGGGAATACCAAGATGTATCTGGATTTGAAGAATATTTTCTGGTGGACCGGAATGAAGAAAGACATAGCGGAGTATGTAGCAGTTTGTGATGTATGCCAGAGAATAAAGGCAGAGCATCAGAAGCCAGCAGGATTGTTACAACCATTGCCGATACCCGAATGGAAATGGGATAAGTTAGGCATGGATTTTATCACGGGATTGCCCAGGACTCGTTCAGGCTATGACTCGATTTGGGTTGTAGTCGATCGATTGACCAAAGTAGCTCATTTCATCCCAGTAAAGACCACTTATACCAGTGCTAAGTTGGCAAAAATATACATGACCAGAATAGTATGTCTGCATGGAGTTCCGAGGAGTATCGTATCAGATAGAGGAACCCAGTTTACCTCAAAGTTCTGGAAACAGTTGCACGAAACTTTGGGAACCAGGCTAGAATTCAGTACAGCTTTTCATCCACAGACACATGGACAGACCGAGAGAGTCAATCAGATTTTGGAAGATATGCTGAGAGCTTGTGCGCTAGATTATGGATCTAGTTGGGACGATAATTTTCCATATGCAGAGTTCTCTTACAACAATAGCTACCAAACTAGTTTGAAGATGGCCCCTTTCGAAGCTTTGTACGGAAGGAGGTGCAGGACACCGTTGTCGTGGGACGAAGTTGGAGACCGTCAGTTGTTTGGACCTGACTTGATTAAGGAGTCTGAACAGAAAGTGAAGTTGATTCGCGATAGGCTCAAGGCAGCCCAGTCCAGACAAAAGAGTTATGCAGATTCTAAATGCAAGGAGACAGTTTACGAAGTTGGAGACATAGCTTATCTTCGAGTATCTCCACTCCGGTGAACAAAGCATTTTGGAGTAAAAGGGAAGTTAGCGCCACGATTTATAGGACCATATCGAATTCTGGAGCATATGGGAGAAGTGGCCTACAAGTTGGAATTGCCCGAAGGATTGTCAGGAGTTCATGATGTGTTCCACGTTTCCCAGTTAAAGAAGTGTCACGCGGAGATACCTGACATACCATTGAGAGACACAGTGCCTTTGGAAACCATTCAGTTGGATAACGATTTGACCTACGAGGAGAAACCAGTTAAGATCCTCAAGTTTGCCAACTGAGTTACTCGTAGCAAGGTTATCAAGTTTTGCAAAGTTCAGTGGAGTCACCACACGGAGGATGAAGCCACCTGGGAACGAGAGGAAGATTTTCTCAAAGACCACCCTCACCTATTTTCTAGCCAACCCGAATCTCGAGGGCGAGATTCCTCTTAAGGGGGTAGGTTTGTAACATCCCAAATTTCCAATTTGGAATGTTATACATTAGATCATCATGCATATCATATTTTATTTGCTTTTGGGTTTTGATCCTAGAAAATTCTAAGCAACTCAAGGACCCACGAAGAGAGTTGGGGATTTCATTATTTTCATATTTGAGTTTTCTCAAATTTTGAGAATAGGATCATTTGATTTTATTTATTTTATCATCAATTATCTCTATTACAAAAAATATGAGAGAGGGAATAAATTGACTTTCCCAAAATATAGAAATATTGAGGATTTAATAATAAAATCAAATAAGATTTATTTCTGAGTTTTTTCGATATTTTTATTTGAATTTAGGAAAAATGCGCGTTTTTCAAAATTGCATTTAGAGCCCAAATTAATGTTCACTTTGTCGGGCTTGATTTTAGAAGCCCGGGAAAATTTATTTCGGGATTTTTGGAGTCCGTTTAGTAGTTCTTTTTATTTTTTTCCGAGCGTAATAAAAAAAAGGGAACCGACCTACGGGCCGTGTCCGACTAGGACTCTCGGCCCGTAGGGGCTTTATAAGCCAGCCCACCCAGGGGGGGGGACCCTAGCCTGCGCCCCGCCCCAGCCCCGCACCCATGCCCGCCGCCACCGCCAGCCGCCGCCGCCCCGTCGCCGATCCGCCGGAGCTGCGCGTCGCCCGAGGTTTGCCGTACCTCGAAATCCATGCTGAAAAACAAAATTTGCGTTCGTCGTTTTTCTTTTTCGTCGGATTTTCCGCGGTTATTTTCTAATCGCGATTTCTGATCCGATTTTCGTTTTAGTTTATCTTTTCGCTCATTTATCGGAATCAGGCGATTCAAGCGCCCGGAGTTTCATCTCGAAACCCTCTATCCGAATAATCAACTTAAACAAGTTTTTGCTACTGTAAAATTTGACTTAGATTCAGATTACTAGAACAAAGTTGTTTCCTTTCGCCGTTTGACTTTCTTTGCTTCGTTTGATTTGAATTCTTTTGCCAACCGGAGTTCTTAAGTTGAACCTTCTGGTTAGATCTCTTATTTGAGTTTTACCTGTGCATTAGATGAGTACTTATTGTATGCTTGTTTGTCTGTTTGCGATAGAGTACCCGAAGTGCGCCGCCTATTACTTCAAATCGTTAGGTTTCGCGGATCATCAGCAAGGCAAGTAACACTTTGATCATACCTTTTCTACAACCCAATTTTTTTGCATTAGATCAATCTTCACACATTGCATGATTAGGATCTAATTAAACTGTGGGATGGGAAGTAGATGAGGTAGTACCTATTACCTGTTTATTGTCAAACCTTTGGGAGTTACTTCTACGTTTGCTTATTATGCCATGCTATGCTAGTAGATGTGGATTGGGTGAGTGATATCCATGACAGATGTGAGATTGATAATTAGTGGTTTATCTAAGGTGGCAACTTAAACACACATCTGGGTGGATTGAGGTACCTGGGTATTCTAGGACATGCCTGTTTTCTTTTAGACCGCCACCCAGGCTCAAAGGGATCATGAGATTATTCATACTAGAAACTTCCGTGTGCAGCCACAAGCCATTATGGGCTCTGGCATAGTTGATTAAGTCGTGCGAACTCTTACATGGTAGACTAGCAGATGTAGGGGAAAGTAGGTGTACCGGTCTATCCATCGTAAGGTGCTAGTGCTTCTGAAAGACTGTGTATCGGTCATCCGTTTCTCAAACACCATGTAGTGCGAGAAATCCAATGGAGGCGATCGAGTCTTGTGGGGAAAAGTGCACAAACCTCTGCAGAGTGTAATAAACTAATCATGGTTAGCCGTGTCCCCGGTTATGGACATCTTGAGTATCTAGTATCTGGATTATCATGTGAATCTCAACATGTTACTCTAAAATTAATTTTGTTGGGTTGTTAAATGATGATGCTTAATTGGGATTGAGAATGCTGTCAACCATTCTCAATGTTAACAACCACCATGATAGTAATAAAATTTATTCCTTTGAAGTAGGGAAAAATTGGCTTTATGCAAAAACTGTAACCATAGAGCTTTCCACCAGCCAAATATGCATATAGTATAGCTGTTTCATTCCATTACTCTCTATGTGTCACCTTGCCAGCATATTCCAAGTGCTGACCCGTTTTCGGGCTGCAACGTTAATGTTGCAGACTTTTCAGATGACGATTAAGGAGTTTTAGGCCGTGGTTCTATACTCAGTGATGCCGTTGGAGTTGATGGACTCACTTATCTTCTAAGCCTTCCGTTGTTATTGTTATTAGATGGCCTTAAGCCATATTTATTGTAATAAGTTCTCTTTTGAGACACTCGATGTAATAAGTGTGTGATTGCTACTCTGCTATAAATCCTCCGAGTACTGTGTGATGTCAGCATTACTGATCCAGGGATGACACCGGAGCACAGAGATCAGACTGTTTGAGGTCTGGTCACTACAAAACCGCGTGGGCCAATAGATTGAACCATCATAAACACCGCACGAGAGGGACCACAAAACCGGCACCTCTTGCATGCGGCCCAAAATTATGTACGTTGGGAAGGGGTGATGTGTGTTTTAAATATAGAATAATGTATAATTTAGATGTCGTGCCTACCTCTCGATACAGACAATAACTATGAAGGCAAGGTAGTTATGGACAAGATACGTACGCAGGGTTTCATGTAGGTCAAAGCCAGCAATCCGAGCATCTGGGAGGGAATCCTGACAACGCATGAGCTCGAGCTTTGGTTGACCGACATTTGACGGTGACCGGACCTAACATGAACTAGGAGGAATCCATTCATGGCCAACACATAGTCCTCATTATTGGTCAAAGGGATTATATATACACTCGAGGAGCCCACATATATGTGTGTCATCACAAAAAACCGCACAAGGGAGACGTGGTCGATCAGAAGACCCCGTATACACTGCATGCGGCCCGAAAATACGTATGGGTACAATGGTGTATGATGTGTTTAAATCCCAAATGCACAACTTCGATGGGCCATGCCAAGTACATTACAAACCGAACACCGTACCCGACTCCAAGCCTGGTTCAAAACCTATGATGTCAGTTTCCCAACTTCGAGGCGGCAGCGGGGGGGGGGGGGATCGTCCCACGCATGCATTCAAACTTTATTTTGTCTAGCATGGGACACACACACACACAGATATATATATATATATATATATACATCTATACATCTGTACACATATATAGTGTGCGAATAACTATGAAAGTTGCTTGTTGGATGAAGCCAATCCAACGGTACAGAGATGGCAAATCCGAGAACTACTGGCCGTTGGATATCATCTACATTCCACCAGATTCTGCCATATGTACAATCTAGAAGACTCCATGGTTGAACTTAAGCATAATGCACAAACCTCTAAACACAAGCACTTCTCCTTTGTTCTCTAGAATCTTCCATATCTTAATTGCCCAAACCTTTTTTTTCTAAATGAATTGTCACTTTATGTTTTTACCTTTACTATTTACAATTCCATGACTCTTAAAATAGTTTTTTTACAAAACTAATTGATTTTGGATGAGATGAATTATAAGAATTAAACGAACATCTACATCATGCATATCTGGGAGAAGAGGCGGGAAACCGATGAGAGGAGTGGCAAGAAACAGTAGCCTGTTTTGAATGAAAACCTAGTACAGAAGGAAGCGTGAGCTACACGACGCATGCACAAAGTGCTTACCCATGTACTGCATGTGCTGTCGAAAGGGCTCAGAGTTTCCGTTCGATCTGGGAGCATCCAACGGCGCACACGTATGATCTGTGGGGTTTGGGTTCTGGCAAGTTAGAACGCAGGACTCAGATCACCCGCACAGTGGGGGGGGGGAATCATACGGAAACCAACATTCAGTGGAGACCAGTGAAAACCATGAGAGAAAAATGTTTTGAAGTTTCAAAAAAATGTCGGATGTTAAGAGGGTGATGTTTTATTGCCACACAAGATTTCAAGTTGAAACACATTAAGAGATGTGAGCTATGAAAAAGATAAAATCAGTGTTGAATAGTGCCGAATAGTAATGTCACAATTCAGGGTGGAATTTGTCTTTTCATAGCTCACATCTCGTAATGTTTTTCAACTTGAAATTTTGTGTCGCAATAAAACATCACCTTCTTAACATCCCACATTTTTTCAGATTTTTATGAAAATTAGAATATGGTTTCCACGAAGTTTTCATTGAATATCGGCTTTCGTGAATGAACCGTTTGCTATTTGAAAACATTTCGTGAGAAGAATCTCCGTTTTTAAATCCCCGTAAATCCAAAACTAAGCTGAAAATCATGAAACCTGCCATGGTGTCACGACATCGCACTTATATGTCGAGGAATTTTTTTGTCCATTGTGGCGCAAGTTTTATTACAAGACTCTTACAAACCGGAGCTTCTCTCAAAGAAGCCTCGTGGTTCCGATAGGGAAACATGTCCCCCTTGTGGGCAAAACGTAATCATTGCCTATTTTCACCTTATATTTTCTTCTATGGGCAACATGGAACGACAGGATATCCGTGCTGAAATATAAACTTATTCCGGGTTTGTTTGGCCTTTTTATACACTAATTGAGTTTCCTAGGCATTTAATGTCCATAATTCAAATCTGAACTACAAATACATGTTCCAGTTCACCAAAATGGCTATAAAAATTATACATGTGTCATTGGGTGCATGTTTAGGTCCCATGCCATGAATGGGAACGAATTACAACCGTACCGGTGTCATGGCTCGTACTCAAACATTTCGAATCTCGGTTTTTAAGTCCCTATAAATCCTAAACTCACTAGAAAGTCATCAAAGGTGGCATGGTGTCACGTCATGGCACATATATGTCGTGGTAAAAACATTGTCCAATTTGGGCCAAGCTTTATTACAAACCTCTTACAAAAACTAGAGCTTCTCTCAAAGAAGCCTCGTGGTTCTGATAGGGAAACGTGTTCCCCTTGTGGGCGAAACGTAATCACTGCCTCTTTTCGCCTTGTATTTTCTTCCACGTGCAACATGGAACCACATGATATCCATGCTAAAATTTAAACTTATTCAGGGTTCGTTTGGCCTTTTTATACACTAATTGAGTTTCCTAGGCATTTAATGTCCATAATTCAAATATGAACTACAAATACATGCTCAAGTTCACCAAAATGGCTACAAAAATTATACATGTGTCCTTGGGTGCATGTTTAGGTCTCATGCCAGGAATGGGAACGAATTACAACCGTACCAGTGTCCTGGCTCTTCCTCAAACATTTCAAATCTCGGTTTTTAAGTCCCCATAAATCCTAAACTCAACATAAAGTCATCAAAGGTGGCAAGGTGTCATGTCATGGCACATACATGTCATGGTAAAAACATTGCCAATTTGGGCCAAGCTTTATTACAAACCTCTTACAAACTGGAGCCTGTCGCAAGAACCCTCGTGGTTTCGATAGGGAAACGTGTCCCCTTGTGGGCCAAACGATAATCACTCCCTCTTCTAGCCTCATATTTTCTTCTACATGCGACACGGAACAACTAGAGATTCACGCTGAACTTTGAAATTATTCAGGGTTCGTTTGACCTTTTTTATTCATTAATTGAGTTTTCTAGGCATTTAATGTCCATCATCCAAATCTGAACTACAAATACATACTCCAGTGCACCAAAATGGCTAGAAAAAACGTACATGTTTCCTTGGGGTGCATGTTTAGGTCCCATGGAACGAATGGGAACGAATTCAACCGTCTCGCCGTCCTGGCCTGGCCACAAACATTGCGAATCTTGGTTTTAAAGTGTCTGTAAATCCAAAACTCACCAGGAAATCATGAAACTTGGCATGGTGTCACTACATGGTATATATAATCGTCCAATTTGGGCGAAGCTATATTACAAGCCTTTTACAAACCAGAGCATGTCGCAACCCTCGTGGTTCCGGTAGGGAAACATGCCCCTCTTGTGGGCGAAACGATAATCGATGCCTCTTCTCGCCTTGAACTTTGTTTTCTATAGGCAACATAGAATAACAGGAGTGTCGGGCTGAAATTTGAAACTGTTCAGGGTTCGTTTGGCCATTGTATATATATTACTAATTACTAAGTTTTGTATGCATTTAATGTAGTCCATAATTCAAATTTGAACTACAACCACATGCTCCAGTGAAGCAAAATGGGTGGGAAATCGTACATGTGTCATTGGCTGCATGTTTAGGTCTCATTTAAGGAATGAGAATGAATTACAAACTTGTCGTCGTCCTGAAACAATGAGAATATCGGTTTTTAAATCCTAGTAAATAAAAAAGTTACCCAAAAAACATGAAAATTGGCTTGTTTTCATGACATGGCACATATATGCCATGGTAAAAAAATCGGCTAGTTTGAGAAGAGACGCAAACATTAGTAGCCAACGAAGTCCTTTTTGAAAAAAAAGCTGACATGTTAATATTGCAAATGGTTGTATTATATTTACTGTGTCAAAATTTAACCATATTTGGCGGCCTGCGTGCATCTGTTTGATTAGACGGGACAAGCGCCAGAAGTCCGCCGTGCAGGTTCGACGGGACGCGTGCAAGCAGTTCACCGCGCAGGCCCGACGGGACGCGTGCATCCTGTCCACCTCGCAGGCTCGGCGGGACACGTGCGAGCATCAAGGCCACCCATGCTCACCGGGAAGCGAGCTCTTTGACCTCCATGCACCAGCCGCCGCCCGCCTCGCTCACAACTTCTCCATTAATGGGTTAATTAAAGCACCTAGACGGAGGGTGTTTGCTTGTGATCCCATGGAAGCATTTGCTTTGTTCGTTTTTTCAACTACTATTCCACCCTAATTTAAATTGCCACATAGGGCAACGGATAATACGACCACAAATAAAATGGCAACATATAATACGACGACAAATTTACAATGGCGCACATAATAATTGTCTTACATATTTTGGGATAATTTAAAATGCCACATGCGGCAAAGCCCGGAAGACACGGGGGCAAGAGAAGAAGGAAATTGCAGACAACGATCTGGGTCGCTACTGTCTCTACTCGTGGAAGGATCGCCGGGCGGCGAAATCCTCCAGCTCCTTCTTCAATTCCTCATGACTTTGCTCGAAAGCAGCCATGGATTCCTCCACCTCCTGCTCGCGCTCGATCCGGAGCTTCCTCAAGCCACCCATCAGTTCCTCGACGACCGCTTTTGACGCCATCTCCAAGGCACCGCTCTGCGCATGCAGCATCTTCCAGCCGGCGGCCTCCTCCTCCTTCTCAGCGACCAACTTGAGGAGCTTCGCAGTCATCCATGAGTTGCTCGACGAGGCCGGTTGCCTTGTCAACCGAGGCATCGCTGATCTTGAGCAGCTTCATCAAGCCGCCGACCAGCTCCTGCTGCGTAGTGACGCCAGCGAGAATGTCGTCGTCGCCGGCGAACGACTTCAGGAACGCCGGCTCATCGCGATGGCCGACGCCGCGAATGCCCTTGTGAGAGCCCTCGCGTGCCCATGAGAGCTCGTTCGAGGGCTCCGCGGCACGCTCGGACATCTCTGCTGCGGCTGCGGCTTCGCAGCGGGACCTCTCTAGTTCTTCTGCGGCCTTGGTCTTTGCTGCCTGGTTATATGTCATTCCTAAACTCCTCCTACCGGTCATGGCGGAATGACTTGACAGAGAAAACCAATTTTGTGGGTGATGAGGAGAGGAACTGTGAAGTAATTTTCGAGTGGGTAGTTTTTATAGCCCGATGCTAAGTGTGAACACATATTAGTTTGATAGGTGTGAACAGATTTGTAATTACTTATTGCGTTGTAATTAGCAATGTGACGAGAAACAAGGTTAAAATTTATTGATGGTAGAAGGTTGACCACGTGGTTGCTTGCCATTGAGGCGGCCGCGGCGCGCTCCGCTCTGCGTCCCTGCACGTGCTCTGCTCGCCGTTGAGGCATAGTTACAATGGCAACTGTTAATAATTCTTAATAATTTTCTTACATATTCAGGATAATTTAAAATGCCAAATGCGGCAAGGCCCAGAACACTCACGACCTACATATGCATACAATTATAATAAAATATAAGCTAAAAGGCTGAGTTGGCGGACTTCCGATGATGGTCTTCTTGGACATGATCAGCATAGCACCCTTGCATTCGTTCACCCCGAGTGTCCCGACCCGCATCCTCTTACGGAGCTGCTGATGCTGGGAGGCTCTTGGGGTTGCTGGGCCTCTTCCAGAAGAGCTTGACAGCGTGCAATCGCGCGCATGACAACTTCGTGGGACCGCTCCATTTCCATGTCTCTGGCCTGGTAGCAAATTCCGTCGATCACCTGGATCCTCAACATATCACGTTGGCGATGTTCTACTTCATCAGGGACGTCATCTCCGCCAAGGATGCGCTCGAGCCTGGCCACCACATCATCGGGATCAAGGTTGACACGGCCGCCACGGGCAATGATGAAGCTGTAGGCTGCCTTTATCTTGACTGAATTGCAGAGGTCCTCTGCCCATTCCTTGCGGGGCATCAGGCTCTCGATGAGCACTGGTGACGGCGGCTCTTCGGGTGGGTCGTCGATCATGCCGTCGAGCAACTCTGGATCTTTTGCACGGTGGATGGCAAACTGCTCATCACACCTCCTCTGCAATATGTCGATTGTGCTCCCAAGGACTGTGACACCGATATCGCTGTTGATGGGCCATGGTGCATGCACCGGCCGATGAATCTCTTGCTCCCCGACCTGCTCCGGCTTGTTCTCCTCGCCGAAGATGTAACGCAGGTAGGCGTCGACGTTGAAGCTTTGGTCATTGCCTGGCATGCTTGGAATAACTATTGGTAGATGGGTGAGGACTAGATTTTCGAGAGTGTCGCGGCGGTGCGTTGCCGCCTGGGTTATATGCAGCAATCCGTTAGCTGGTGGCGGGAAACTGGTGAGGGAATGGGCGTGCATTTTACAATTCATCCATGTGGAGCGCGGGAAGCATTCGCTGGAGCGTGGGAAGACTAAGTGGAGCACACACATGATAATCCCCAAGTGCAGGGAATCATCGTAGCAATTCCCAAAGGTGTAAGTGATAAGTATGGAGTGTCGAACCCACAAGGAGCTAAAGGTAAGATCAATATTCTCTCAAGTCCTATATGCCACTAATACGACTCTACGTACACCGAATGTTTGCCTCCAACTAGAAACAAGAAATAAAACTACGTTGTGGGTATGAAGAGGATAACTTTGCATGGTATCGGAGAGCTAAAATATAAAAGTAGGTGCCGTTATCATGAAGTTATAATATATTACTAAATATTATCAATAGCGAGTGTGGAATAATGATGGGCCGGTGTGCGGAATTATCCTAGGAAATTGTTAAAAAGACCGGTAATCACTATTGCAATTTCATATGAGGGAGAGGCATAAGCTAACATACTTTCCCTTCTTGGATCATATGCACTTATGATTGGAACTCTAGCAACCATCCGCAACTACTAAATATCATTAAGGTAAAACCCAACCATAGCATTAAAGCATCAAGTCCCCTTTATCCCATATGCAACAACCCCCTTACTCGGGTTTATGCTTTTGTCACTCAAGCAACCCACTATAAGCGAATCATGAACGTATTGCAACACCCTATAGTGGGAATCTGTGATGCCCTCGATTCAATCGTACACTAACCATACACGCAAATGTGTACGATCAAGATCAAGGACTCACGGGAAGATATCACAACACAGCTCTAGACACAAATTAAAATAACACAAGCTTTATATTACAAGCCAGGGGCCTCGAGAGCTCGAATACATAAGCTTGAATACACAAGAGTTAGCAGAAGCAACAATATCTGAGTACAAACATGAGTTAAACAAGTTTGCCTTAAGAAGGCCAACACAAAAGCATCTACGATCAAAAAGGCAAGGCCTCCTGCCTGGGAGCCTCCTAACTACTCCTGGTCGTCGGCGTTCTCCACGTAGTAGTAGACATCGATGGTGGCATCTGGCTCCTGGGCTCCGACATCTGGTTGCACCAACCGGAAAGAAGAAGAAAGGGGGAAAAGGGGGAGCAAAGAAACCATGATTACTCATCCAAAGTACTCACAAGCAAGGATCTACACTACATATGCAACATTATCAAAGGAAGGCTGTATATGTGGACTGGGCTGCAGAAATGCCAGAATAGAGGGGAGAGCCTAGTCCTATCGAAGACTAGCATCTTCTGGAAACCACCATCTTGCAGCAACAGGAGGGAGTAGAGTAGCATAAAGTAAAGTAGTAGTAGTGTTATCAACCTCGGCCAGAGATCCTTTCTCGACTCCCTGCGAGAAAGCAATCCCAGAGCCATACTATCCATTTCTCATATCCATGTCTCATCTCAAGTATCCAGTTCTAGTTGTATCAATCGGGATACAACTCCGAGTGTCTGTTACCGTAGGACAGGCTATCGATAGATGTTTTCTTCCCTGCAGGGGTGCACCAACTTACCCACCACGCTCGATTAACTCTGGCCGGACACACTTTCCTGGGTCATGCCCGGCCTTGGCCAAACAATATGCCGCAACCCGACCTAGGCTTAATAGAGAGGTCAAGCACGCCGGACTAAACCTATGCCCACAGGGGTCATGGGCCATCGCCCCGGGAACTCCTACACGTTGCAAACACGGCCAGTGAGCAGACCTAGCTACCTCCTTCAAAAAGGCAGGTGCTTACCAGTCCAACCCGGCGCGCGCCGCTCAGTTGCTGATGTCTATTAAGCTTCGGCTGATGCATATGACGCAGAACATCCATACTATGCCCACGTGATGGTTAGTGCTATCAGGACAGAGGCCCCTCGGATCAAATATCCAAATCGTAGTGGATTAGGAACGTGCGGTAACAAGCAGAGACTCACAAAAGATGTGACCCCGTCGCCCCATCTCGAGGACTTGCGGCAAGGGCTAAGAATGTCTGGCCATGCCTCGTAATTATCTCGCGGGCACCCTCCAGGTCAACCCGACTCCTCATCACTCGCAAATATGCTCGCGCGGGTACCCCTCAGGGCCGACCCGTCTTTATTAACAGGGTTCAGTGTAAAGTCATAGTAACCATAGTAACCGTGTGTCTAACACCAAGGGGAAAACCTGAGGAATCACCCTTGACGGATTCCACTCGATGTAATCATCAAGGTGAACGTAAGAGGATCCACCCTCGAGGTTCACACTTGAGGGGTTGCGCGACAGAGCCATATCGGAAGTGGTTAGGATGGAATCGCCCTCGATGACCACGACTGAATAGCTACACTCACTACAAAAAAAAGACACATCCATGACATTTTGGGCCGAACGAAAAAAATTTATGTCATACATATGACACTTCTATGATGATAATTGTGACAAAACCTGGTATCATCATAGATGTGGTGGGCTCCTACTTCTATGACAAAAAATCATGACAGAAAATGGGCTTTTCGTCTTGGGAGGGCCGGAGACGCAGCTGCATGACATTCTTTGGGCCGTCCATGACAGGAAAAACCGTGGTAGAAGCGAGGGGGAGGAAAATTTCGGGGAGTTCCCGGTTACGGTGGGAGGTCGGGGCCGAGCAATGCGTTGGCTCTAACTGAACCCGAGCAAGGCGTTGGGCTCTAACTGAACCCGAGCGATTGCACTGCAGGCTACGCGTTACTGAACCCGAGCGATCGATCGATGGCTATTAACTGAACCCGATCGAGCGATTCCTTCGCTACTACTGCTAACTGAAGCCGATCGATGCTGCATCTGGGATGAACAGTGAGCATTGTGGGAGGAGGGGGTTGGATGAATAGTGAGCGGTGGCGTTGCCTCTGGATGAACAGGACCCCGTGGTGTGGTGGAGGGCTGGATGAACAGTAGACGGTGGAGGGGTGCCCGTGGAGGGGTGGATGAACAGGACCCCGTGGTGTGGAGGGCTGGATAAATAGTAGACGGTGGAGGGGTTCCCGTGGAGGGGTGGTTGAACAGGACTCCCGTGGTGTGGAGGGCTGGATGAACAGTAGACGGTGGAGGGGTGGTTGAACAGTAGCCGGTGGAGTAGCGCGCGGTGGAGGCTGGATGAACAGGAGCCCGTGGATGAACAGTCGCAGGTGGAGGCTGGAGGAGGTCGACGATGGATGAACAGTAGCTCGTGGAGGCTGGAGGGGGTCGACGGTGGAGATGAACAGTATCACGTGGAGTCCTATTTTGCGGTACGCCACACCCCTCCTGATGAACAGGACCCCCGTTTCGACCGTAGGAGGTCCGTTTCGTCCGTTTTGCGGTATGCCCCACCCCTCCCGATCAACAGGACCCCCGTTTTGACCGTAGGAGGTCCGTTTCGTCCGTTTTGCGGTACGCCACACCCCTCTCGATCAACAGGACCCCCGTTTCGACCATAGGAGGTCAGTTTCCTCCGTTATGCGGTCCGCCAGGCCTCATTTCCATTGACTGTTCTGTCCAAGCCCTCCCGATGAACACGACCACGCATTCTGCTTCGACCCAGCCGGTTGGCTCCCACGCGTTCCGTTGCCTCCCGATGAACACAATGCATTTCGTTGGCTCCCCATGAACACGACGCATTTCGTTGCCTCCCCATGAACACGACGACGATGTTGTTTCTCCGTTCCAACCCAGCCATGTCAATGAGCCCTCGCCGTACGTATGCGCGAGTAGGCGTTCGAGACCCCGCCCGCATGTACACATACGTGGCCGTATTTTCTTTCTTGCACCCTGGCCGCCTCTACTACGACACATGCGCGCCTCTACATCGACCAGTATATATGTACATACACGTTCGCGTCCAGAATGACAATGCTACGTACGCTTCGACCAGGTGGGTCCCATTGTCAGGCACTTCCTTGCATGCGAAGATGTAGCTGGTCGGTCCCAGCAGTCAGGGGGGCAAATCATTTTGTTTTTTTTTGCCCGGATGCACTTCCTTGCGTGCGAAGGTGTAGCTGGTGGGTCCCAGTAGTCAGGGGGGAAACGTTTTTTCGCGAAATACGGTGGCCCGTCCGGTGGGTCCCCGCTGTCAGGTGGAGGAATAATTATTTTGCACGTAATAAGGAGGCACTTCCTTGCTGCGGGTGTGGACCTAGCTGTCAGCCCCTCCATGTACAGTCCATGTCCGAGGGAAATTGTTCCTTGACCATGTTGACCACGCCGTGCCGAGAGCACCATGGCGGTTGACGACGGCGAGGCCTAGGAAGGGGACGACGGGGAGCCGGGGAAGATGCGGCAGTGGAAGCCCGCGCGGAGAGGAGTACGAGGGTTCACTGGTTCGGCTGCAGTGTGAGGCTGCTATCACCGCAGGGCCTGGCCAGCGGTGGGAATAGTAGGGGACGGTGAGGCCTCCGCGGCAACACAGCTGGCCACGGGAGGCAGGAGCATGTGGCACGACCGGCGCTGCTTTGGGTGACTGGAGCAAGAAAACCAGAGGTTGAAGAAGCACTACGGCCGTTGGATGGACGTCGTACGGTCACTGGAGCTAGAATCTTTCATATTAACTAAAGTTGACAAAGGCCCCCATCCCAGTCAACTTAGTAGGCCCACAAGTCAGCCTCCCACCATGGTGGGTCCCAACTAGCAGGGGGAGTATTCATTTTTTTGTGCGTAATAAGGAGGCACTTCCGGTGGGTCCAAGCAGACAGCGGGGGGAACGTTTTTTTTTGTGAAATACGCTGGCCCGTTCGGTGGGTCCCAGCAGTATGAGGGTTCACTGGTTCAGCTGCGGTGTGAGGCTGCCGTTGCCGCAGAATAACAGGGGGTGTGGGTGAGTAGAGGGATGGCCTGGCCAGCGGTGGGAGTAGTACGGGGCGGTGAGGCCTCCGCGGCTCATAGCCGGCCACAGGAGGCAGGAGCACGCGACACGACCAGTGCTGCTTTGGGCGGCTGGAGCAAGAAGACCAGAGGTTGAAGAAGCACTACGGTCGTTGCATGGACATCGTAGATCACTGCAGCTAGAATCTTTTATATTGACTAAGTTGACAAAGCCCTTGGTACGCGTCAACTTAGTAGGCCCATAGCTCGGATTTGGTAGAGAACATATAGCCCATTTGTGATTTGTAAGAATGCACAACCCACATTTAATTTCTAATGGAATTTACTACGGCCCATTTACAGTTTGTTAAAAGTACAGCCCAACTTGTACCTAGAACAACGATTAATAATTTCAAACAACCGCTCAAAACAGAATTAAAAAAATTCCCACATTTTGATGGGATCCGAAATATTTTTATCTTAAATTTCTAGTCAGGTTAAATATAATTTCAAAATAAAGTTGTATTACGTTAAAATCCAACGAAATATTGCACAGGCAACAAGTAATGAAATTAAAATTTTCAAATGAATATATTTTTCAAACTAATTACATGTTTGGTGCATAGTAACTGTCCAGTTATTATAATTACACCCCTTTTATTATTTCTTAAAGTCCATTTTCTTGTTAAGCCTAATGCATACCTCCTAGGAAAGTTTGCAGCCCAGCGGGGCGGAGAATAACAAGTTGACCCGGATATTGTGTACAACTGTCGGCCAAGTTGCATTGCTGATGTTGAAAAAAAGGCATGTGCAGTACAGTACAACCTAACATAGTTACTCAGCCCACATTCAGCAATGCCAGAAAGGCCCAAACAAGGCTTGTGTAGAACTTTTTGAAGTCACTAAGCTCAATTAATAACTTAAGAAAAAAGTTAGATTACAATGGAACCTAATTAAAAGCTATCACGAGCAAATAAATAATTCAACGGGTCCCACTTGTGCGTGTGCGTGTGTGTGTGTGTGTGAGAGAGAGAGAGAGAGAGAGAGAGAGAGACCCATCGGTCGATGCTCGTAAATACATCTTTCAGCCATATGCATTGCTGATGCTCAGTGAAAACTTATATAGTTGACACAATCATATAGAACGTCATAGCACACTGAACTTGCATACAAAAATTTCACGCTGGCGGCACAATCATGATGGAAGCAGTGGATCGCTATGGGAAGGGCTATGTTGAAACCAACGAAGTCGTACATAACGGTTCATCGTCTTTATCAATGACGGGGAAATATCTTGAATGTTGTGCAAAGAAAACAGACAGACAACACAATAAATTCTGCTAGCACATTAAGTTGACGTACAACCCTTTCTAAAAAAAGTTCAGGTACAAAATTAGAACAGGTCACAATCAAATGCACTGGCATATCAGTGCTTCACACCCATAGCTCGGATTTCACTAGTATCTGACAAGATTCAGTTGTTACCTCAAATTAGAGCACATCCAGGCAGCCAGCCCTGCCTCTTCTCCCAAAGAAGCAGTGGCCTCCGCCGCGCGATGGAGTAGGCCCTATGCCATCCATCGTTCCGAGCGACACGGGGAAAGTCTGACGTTGACTCCTGTAATGGATGTCGTCGACAGACCCTGGCACCAGCGGCGGCGGCAGGACTTCGATTGATGGATTGACCACTTCTTCGACATGCACAAACACTCGATACAGGTACATCCCTAACGTGGTCCACGGCGGCCTTGGTGGCGACGAATAGTACAACCCCGGTTCCTACACCGGTATCTCAACACCAATCACCTTCGGTATGGTGGATGTCTTCTTCATCCATGCCATAACTGTCAAAGCCCAGCAGTCTGGAGGAACAAACATACTTACGAGCTCACCTCCAAGGTCGTTGATAAGCTTGTTCATGGACTCGCTGTTCCAAGCACGTCGAGGCATGCTGTGGAAGGTAAGCTTTGTTAAAAACTCAAGCTCGGAGGGCACCGAGCCCCATCCTGGGTGCCACCGATCAAAGCTCACCAGCACGCCATTGTAGAACAAACACTGGGAAGATTAGAACAAATGACTGCAGTCGAAAGTTGTCCGGAACCTGATGAAGAAATCAGCCGGTGGCGGACAGACTTCGACGAGCAAGTCACTTATTTGGATGCTGTGCGCAATGCCAAGAGCTTTGACAAGGTCATCCGGCGAGACGGGAGGCCGGTCGCTGTTGATGGTTACCATCAGCACTTTGCCAGCAAACTGGTTGTCAAGCGCCGCCATGCCACTGTTGAGCGACAGCACGCAGCGACCGAAGGCAGGACGGACCTCAGGATCTCCGGCTCGGAGATCCTTGTTGACCGGCGACATGACAGTGCGCTTGAGTACAAGGAGTACAGGAGGGGGATTTGGGGGAACTGGAGTAGGAATCGAGATTCCAAAGGTGGTGAGGGGTGGGAGACTGGGGATGAAAAGGTAGCATGAATTTCGAGCACGCGCCAATATGCTCTCGGTGCGCAAGCGCATGAAAACACCGGTGGCGCCCACATGTCGGCCTAAGAGTCCTTATTCTTTATTTTTTGGAGAGCCCGGCCTTTTTTCAGGATCTTTTGAGAGCCCGGCCTGAGAGTCATAATTGACATGTTTTGCATTGCGTTACTACTCGGCACATATTCAACGACACCTCACTGGCCCAAACAAGTGTACATCATCGAAAAGACACTGAGCTCAAATTATATAACTAGAAAAAAGGAGATATACTCTGAACACTGGAGTATTTTGATGCCCTCATTTAGCCCACCAGTAGTTCGAGACAATAAACAGTTCGAGACAACGATATATACAACATTCAAACACTGACTAGTGACTACTACTGACATAAACAACAAGACATGATAGTTCATAAGATGTCTTGCTACACCACCAAAACGCACCCATCTGCAGAGCTCAGACTCTCGTGATCCAGACGAGAATGGCATTCTAAACAGAAGCAAGTAGTACATAGTAAGAGCGACATATACGAGGATGACCAAATGACAAGGAATATGCATAACAAAAGAAAGAACTACCCATCCAGAACCAGCAGCAAAGACAACAAAGTCATTTGAAGAGATGATCCAACACCATCATAATTTGCAGCCCCGCTTCAGCGACCAGTGATCCGGAGACACCAGTACTCCACCCTTTCGATGCAACAGCCCAATTACGCATCAACCTGAAGGCTTGAACCACATCACTGCCTGTCATAATTGAGACATCCAAGGATCAAAGTTAATCCATATGCCTTTGTCATTCTCACCTTCTTATGGCTACAGGCTGTATCATTGACAATCAGGGGAGTTTGCTCCCGAAATCCTAGGGCTCGCCGTGTAGACACAGTTTTCCATAGCAAAGAGAGCCTCTCTGCCATCAAGGTCCTTGCCAACGGTGATCTCCTGGTTAATCGGATAATTGAGTCCGAGAAATAGAGAGTGTGAACCAAGGCTGTTTACCCGCCTCCAACTAAAAAATCCTAAAGGCCCCAACAAGCTGGTATCCTGCTCATAGACGTAACAACCACCGTCTGAATACTCACGCATTACACGGTGCTTGTATACAGTGGGGTTTTTGCAATATAACTTTCCGGCTCATGTGTCCGAATGATCATCAGTCTTTTGTCATCGTCTGATCGAGCGAGGAACCAATTGTGCTTCCTTGTTTTTGGCAAAGGTGGTGTGATTACAAAGGGCAGTAACTGTAGGGACACTGCATCATATCAAAAAGGACAGGCATTGTTAATGTAAGATCAGCAGTGTTCAGAGTATGAGTTGGATAATGCAAGAAATAGCATTGATATGTCCCTATTGGAACTGGGAGGAAAATACAGGGAAATGTATACTGGGTTCCAAAATATAGAAGTGCCATGCATGGTTATACTCATGTTATCTCGCAATCGATTCTTCACAGGAAACTACCATGTCATGCGTGTTATGTAATCATGTTCTGTCCTCACAAACAAATTCTTCAAGGTAACTAACAAACCATGCATTGTTATATACTCGTGTTCTGTGGGCAAAAATTTTGTGAGGATACTATTCTAGCCATTGATTGCTGAAGGACGAATATAGGTATGTACACATGGTAAGCATTGCAGGATTTCACTACTTCCAAATATAGAGTTCTCCATATGCACATTTACTTCCCTAATGTATGGTTAGATGAAACCAACAGTGTGGTGCATGTTTCTACATCATGAAAATGAGGAAACTAACATGGCCATTGATACACACTCATATTTAGTAGTAGTACATATATTACTGTAAAATAAGGATAATATCCATATATTCCTAACCGTTTGATTATTCAGGGTAGAAATTGGTTATAATGACATGGTCACAATCGCATGAATTAACTCATTGCAAATATAGCTGATTTACGGCGTCTCTAATACATTGCCATAGTTCTACTCAAATTCTGCTCAAACAGGGATATGCCAATCATCACAAAAAGTTCAAACAGTGTCATGGCGTCATCATTAAGATGAGACGGAAACAACTTACACGCGCCATCCCAGCAATACGCGGTGCCATCTGCTTTGTCGATCGCGCAGATGATGCCATTGTGTTCCATAGCATCACAGAAGTGTGTATCAGCTTTGACGATGATCCACTGCAAGCCGAGTTGTCTCCCACTAAAGAAGGCACCAGCGTAAAGATAGGCGAGTCCGCGGTTGAACAAGGCAATTAGCTTGAAGTCTGTGTAATTCGCATGTCGTGTGGGCACTTGGCAGATTACAATCTTCTGCAAAACAAGGTTCGTCCAACTGACGTAGTAATCTAGATGACTTGGACCACGATGGTAATACTCTATATAATCCAATGGAGGAAGGATAATCTCATGGGAGGTCTGGAAGTTCACGAGCACCAACTTTTTACCATCTTCTCTGAAGGCAGCCATCGAGTGGGAGTTCATGCCGACCCAGTACATACCTGCCAAGAAGTTTCGGGTGATGGTGATCGGATCAATGTCGAGGGAAATGATGTATGGCGACCCACTACATACCTGCAAAGAAGTTTCGGCTAATGGAGATTGGATTGAAGTCGAGCGGCATCATGCACGCCTCCGTATCATGGTGAGCCAATCTCGCAAGACCAGATAGCAGCAAGCAGGGTGTCTTGAAAAGCTTAGGCCTCGCTTCGACGATGGCCGTGTGCATGTCCCTCGAGCATGCAGCCAGCCACAGGGCGCTCAACAAATCCATACACGAACAACAGAGGTCGAGGATGTCACTGGGGAGATTGCTCCAATCGCGGCTCATATGGATGCTGCGCGGTTCACATTCGGCCATGGTGGAGTTTGGAAGGGGGCTTGATTTATGGGGGAGAAGGATGTTGGTGCTGGAGCTGCTAGCGAGGGAATAGTGGTACTGGGGGAGGCGAGTGAGGCAACGGTACACGGGGGCACAGTGAGATGGAGACGGAGACGGAGAAGGAGATGGAGATGGAGTGGTGCTATGGGAGCGGAGGGGAGACGAGGTGAGGTGCCAATGTGCTGTACAACGGCGGTGACAGACTGCACAGTGCACAGAGTGAGGCTGACTTTGGTAACCCGAACACGCCGCCTGGACTAGTGTCAGGCGCAGGGTGTTGTCACTTCACTGTGAGGACCGGATGAATAGTATTTTGACCATCAAGTGTACCACAGTTGTACTACTACTACTACTACTACTACTACTACTACTACTAGTAGGTACATGAGTACTCCAGTATTGTATAGCGGAAATAGGTCTCCCGTGCTAGCATGCCTGTTCACTTCATCGTTCAGGTATCATCCATATTGCGAGCAGAACCAAATTCTCATGCAGGCCCAATCAATGCTCTGCCGCGATGCATGCAGTGGTCGTTCTGGTGCATCAAGGACAACATGAAGATCGTTCCACACTTGAGAAGAGGAAAAATCGAAAGGTAGAACGCGACAGCAGAGGAAGAGAACGCTGGCTAACGAGGCTGGGAGGGGATCGAGCAGGAAGTTAATGCTCCACGCATAAAGGTTTTGGGAAAACCTGATTTTCATAAGGTGACTTATACTCACCTAAATGGAGGGAGTATTCCTTAACCAGAGAATGTTGTGTCTCCCACTCACACGCTCAAAAAAACTACGACACATATTTTTCTCTGTTTGCATAGGTTGCACCTATCAGGAAGGATGGGCACGTACACGAACATGTACGACTCATCAGTCTACCCGCATAGCCTTTTCATTTGGTCTACCTAGCCGTCTAAGCAACTGCCTGAACGCCACTTCTCCCATTTACTTCTCCATCGGGAACCGATTCTCCTCGGCTTCTTCACCTGCCCTTCGTCTTCATTTGCATCCAAACCCCACTGCGTTCACATTGTTTTAACCTCTTTAAATAATCATCTACTACTTTAGTTAGACTAGCCATCTAATCCTAATTCTCCAAACCATAGCCCTCTGTTCCAGCGGTTCCAAATGACGATAGAGATCGAGATGCAGGTTTTTAGCATCCAACATGTCCTCGTGGAAGGCTCGATGTGCATAGTTGCCACCGTCACCGTCCACCAAAGGGTTGTTCGGCAGTGGATCAACAATGTATCCAACTCCCTTGAAAAGGTAGAGACGAGGGTCATCGATTTCGATGCGGAGTACACGGAGCGTTCCCCTGGGAAGATCCAGCGCGCCGCCGTCCTTCAGCTGTGCCTCGAAGATGATGTTTTGGTGTACCATATCATACACTCGCCCTCCATACCAGGTGAGCTTCACGATTTCTTGTCTTGGGAGGACGTATACTTCTGTGGGGCAGCCATCGGGGACAAACAGAAGCTGGAGCCGTACAACCTTGATTTGAAAAGCATCATTGACCTACAAACCAGAATCAAAATTCCTGTAGAAGTTTGTGATAAACAGACACCATCCCTATTCGACGTAGCAAATTTTGTGCTCGGTACAAATCCTCAGAAAGGTGAAGAGACGGTGGCATTAAGGTCGTCTGGATGGGAGAATTATCCCTTGACGTACGAGCAGATAAAATATGCTGCCCTCGATGCCCATGTGAGTTTCGAGATAGCTGCAAGGTCCAAAGAGCTTGTTGCGAAGCCGTCTCCCACAGAGAATGAGAAGAAGAAGAAGAAGAAGAAGAAGAAGAAGAAGAAGAAGAAAAGGCTACACCAGCAGGAGGGCATTATGGATGGATGAACTATTTCCTCTCTTGTAAAAAAATTATTCCCTCTCGGTGTATATTGATATAGATGGACTATTTCGATGGTGTGCATGTCTTTGGAACAGAGTAGTAGCATGGGTCCGCTTGACTATAAGGAACTATTTATCCGCATATATAGCTTTCTCTACTACTCCTTCTAGTGATCGGTATGCAGTGCATGTGTCCGTAGACATGACAACTTGTCCATGGAAGTTCAACTACGGCGACCATCACGTTTCATCTCGCCATTCCCACGACGCCTCTCCAACCCACGGCACCTCGCCCCCCGACGTGTGCCACACCCCTCTCGGCCGCACCGCCCCTCTTCCTTTGTGTGCATGACATGTGGGCCACCTAAAATGCGGCGAGCATCAAGTTTCTACCAGAGCCACCCGCGATTCCCACGATGCCGCTCGAACCCATGAAACCACACGTCCCCCGACCTGCAGCTCACCCCTCTTGGCCCCACTGCCTCTCCGCCTACGGGAGCATTACATGTGGACCAGTCACCTATCGGTCCACATGTTATTGACTCAAAGGTAGGTGTAGTAAGGCGCTGAAGCTCCCGATGGCCCTGAGAGGGAAATGTAACTCCTGCGCCAGGGCTTGTGGTGCTCCCGCAACACGAACTCATGCCAAACTCGAGATTTGTTTCTTTACTATACATGCACACAACGATTTAATGGACATTGTAATCCCAACATGTGATGGGGAGCTCTAAATTTGAATTTGAAACTTATAAAACGAAAAGATTCAAAATAAATAAACTGGGAGAGAGGGAGTATATCGTAGGATGTGTCCCATACAAAATAAGTCCCCTGGTTTGTCACTGCGAAGATGCGGTTAGAAAGGAGCACAACGTCTTCCTACTCGTACGGCAACAAATCGGCCGCAGACAGCATGGTCCGCCTTTGACCGCCATGTGCAAGGTTCGTGCTATCTTATTCAATCTCACCGTGGTTCCATCGTACCAATTCATGCGGTGGCCGTAGCATGGTTGATACCAATGTTAGACAAAGGTTCTACGGGAACGGTGTCACCGTTGTAAATGTTGTGCAAATTGATGTTGGTACCCTCCCGTACATATGCAAGCCAATCTCCACTCGCACCGAGCCTAACCTGTGAAACAGTGGGCAGGGGGAGAATTAGGAAATGGACACGGAAGTAGTCTATATAATGCATTTATTACGTCATCAAACTCATCTTACCTGCTCACCGGAGGAAATCCGAGTGCCCCTCAATGTCGGCATCTCAAGGGGCGTCAACTTGCAACTACGGCCACGCCGCACTGGAGAGACCCCCAAGGAAACATCCTTGTGCGTTCCACGGAACATCAAGATGCATTTGTATGAGTAGTTTATCTTATGAGAGAAAAGGATGAACGAGGGAAGGCCTATAGAGATAGAGATGGACACTACTACTACCAATGTGTTGGCCGGTGCATTGCAATGGATCCAAAGTAGTAGAATAATACTTGTTCACGTGCTTGAAATATAAACACTCTAGTTTTGATATACATGTGTCAGCAGACATGATAGCTTGTCCATGGAAGTTGAACCACGGCGACCATCACATTTCTTGTTTCTACCACTGTCACACCCACACGTGATTCTCACGACGCCGCTCCAACCCACGACACGACGTCCCCCGACATGGACATGGATCCTCTGACGTGGCTATCACTGCCTTTCCCTGCCTTTCCTTCGCTGACAGGTGGGACCCACGCTTATGGGTCCCACATGTCAGTGACAGAATGGTAGGATTGTTCGCGTCAGGGGATCCTCATCCCCCCGACGTGCCCATCATCCCTCTCGGCCCCACCGCTCCTCTGCCTTTGTGTGCATGACATGCGGGCCAGCTGAACTATGGCGACCATCAACTTTCTACCACAGACACACCCGATTGGACGCGGTTTGCCTGCTCCGCTGCTGTGCTCCGATCCGTACTCCCGCACCATCGAATTTTCATCCAGCGGCTCTGACACATTTCATCCCGGGCATCAATCCTCAGCTGGAGTACTTATGTACTACAGGTAGTACCCGCCGGTGTCGCCATCTACGCCTCGTAACGCCCCGACGCCCAGCTGTCACACCCTCGCCACAACCACGCCACCACCGGCCGGTTCATCTCAAACGAGTGAGTCATGAACCACACCACCACCATGAGAATGACACATGGGCTAGCCGCATTTAAGGTCCGCATGTCATTGACTCATTGGCCGGGCACTAAGCCACTGAAGTTCGGTCCCGTCGGCCCCGAGAGGGAAATGTAACTCCTGCGGCAGGCCTTGTGGTGCTCCCGCAGTACGAGCTCGTGCCAAAACTGGAATTTTGTTTCTTACTACTACTACCAACTAGTACTAGTAAGGTACACGTGCATTGCACGCATGAGATTCTGGTGGTTTGTGCATTATGCTTCTACATGTGGAGCTTTATAGATTCTAACATGTGGTAAAATCTGGTGGAATGTAAGGTTAGGAAAGTTTGATTAACTTAGGTGAGTTTTTGGTTCAAGCCACACCTTAGGCAAGCCACACTAAGGCCCCACATGACATACACACACAAAATGTGGCAAGATTCCCTTAGGCTTGCCAACTTGTGGCTCTCATTTTGAAGAACTAATAACTTTGCCTAAGTTTAGTTGTGGCAAAGTTAGTCATGAATTAAGTTCAACCATGGAGTCTTCTAGATTATACATGTGGCAAAATCTGGTGGATGATATCCAACGGCCAGTAGTGCTCGGATTTGCCATCTTTGTACCATCAGATTGGCTTCATCCAACGACCAACTTTCATAGTTTTTCACACACTATATAGGGGGTATAGATATAGATGTGCCGGTACGTTGCAATGGATCCAAAGTATATCTATAGCCCTATATAGTGTGCGAATAATTTTGAAAGATGGTCGTTGGATGAAGCCAATCCGACGGTGCAGAGATGGCAAATCCGGGCACAACTGGCTGTTGGATATCATCTACAGTCCACCAGATTTTGCCACATGTACAATCTAGAAGACTCCATGGTTGAACTTAAGCATAATGCACAAACCTCAAAACACAATCACTTCTCCTTTGTTCTAGAATCTTTCGTATCATAATTGCCCAAAAAAATTCTACATGATTTGCCGTTAGTTGTTTTTACTTTATGCTTTACAACGCACAATTCCATGAATCTTAAAATATATTAGTTTTTTTATGAAAACTAAATGATTTTGAATGAGATGAACTATAAGTATTAAACGAACATCTACATCATGCATATATGACTCAAACTTACATGCTATAATGTTGTATTTATTCATAATTTGGTTGCCAAATCTCATGCGTGCAATGCACGTGTACCTTACTAGTATCTATTTAGTGGAGTGCACTCTAAACACATTATCTATTTATTTTTCTCTAACCTTCCGTAGCCATGCAACCAAGCCACATAAGCTTCATGGGTGCCCCCACATCATATTGTTCATACTACGTTGATTGAAAAAAAGATAAATCACCCAAAACAAGATCTTCCAGTTTTTTGTTCCTATGATGTTGTGCCGTGCACGTATTCCTACCTACTAGTTGTATAGTGGTAGTACTATTAATATAGTATTAGGTGTACAAACTTGGTACTAGTAGGAGTAGTATTAGTACAGAATGCTCCTACTCTATCAACGAGCCCCGTCTGAGACCAAATTTCTTGGCTTCTGTGCTACAGCTAGATCTTCCCCTCGTTTATGTTTTCCAACCCGGCGGCGGGTGGGGTGTCGGTTTGCTCAACGGCGGTCCCACATGAAAGTGAAAATGCTAGCAACACGCCTTCCCTAAGCTATGTGTCGTGCCAGACGGGCCGTGTTGTACTCCCGATTCCCGGGCGTGTGGGGGTGCGACGCGAACGCGTCAGGCCTTTTCCTTTTACCAGCAATGTGCCCGTGCGTTGTGACGGATCCAAAGTAGTAGAATAGTAGTATTTGTTCACAAACTTGAAAGAAATCACTATTGTTTTGATATACTTCTAATATATTACTCCCTCCGTACCTAAATATTTGTCTTTTTTGAGATTTCAAATGCAGTATCACATACGGATTATATAGACATATTCTAGTGTTTCTAGCAAGATGCCTGCGCGTTGCACGAAGTTGATGGAAAAGGTAAGCACAACTTATAAATTGACGGATGGAGTACTAGTTACAGTGATGCATATAATTAAGCAAAGGGATCGCACATGTCGGTATTGACTAGAACGAGAATGCAACAGCACAATAAGAATTAAGGCCACGATGACGTGATCGCAGTGGTGGTTACAGAAGGCAAGAAGAAAGATCGATCCACGAACGTACGACCTCCTCCTCCTCAACTTAGTGCGCCGGGCCACTGACTGGAGGCTAAGGAGCGGCGTCTTTTGTGGCGAGGTGCTTCTCAGCAAAGGCATCCAAGGCTTCCAGCCGGTTGAGGAAGGCCAAGCTCGTAGAGTCCTCACTGGCATTGTAGATACCTATGTACACGATTTGCTCATACACGTGGATGTGTAGGTCGATGAATTTTTGCAGGGCGAGGCGCCTCGCGGCGAGCGCGACCTCCAGGTGGACATTCTTTGTGGCGTCGGCGGGCAGTCGCAGGGCCACCAATGCTTGAAAGAGGTTCCGGCCATGGAGGCCGATTAGGGTGGCAGGCAATGAGGAGCCTGGGCGTGCGGGCTGGAGGAGTACGGCGATGTCGTCCGCGAGCTTCTTGATGATGGTGAACTTGTTGATGGTGTCAACGATCATCTGGTCCAACTGAAAGTTGTAGTTGGCGTCGACGGCGACCATCCACCAGTCAGTCTCCAACACCGTCTAGAGACGATCCTCGGGGCCATGCCGCAGGCCAGCGTCATGGACCATCTGGCGCAGCCGCTGGTCGGTCACGCGCATCGCCGCCATGGGTCTGGAGTGAGCTCTTTTGCGCTTAGTGTAGGTGCTTAGGCAAATGCTTAGGTGCGTACGATGTGGTAGATGCATTGGAATGGAGGGGCGCCTTTATATGAGGGCAATGAGGGCAAACTGCATTGCATTCACATCATGCAGCCTCTTTTCCCGGACCTCCTCCCATTACTTCCCTCATGCATTAATTGAAGGAGGATGCATTGGCCGTTCAACATATCGGGAACCGCTACTCTCTCCCTCGTCTGCATTAAAGCCGTATCGGGAACTGCGCCGCCCGCTATCAAATTGAGTACTCCCTCCGTCTAGGTGAGTATTAAGTTATCTTACGAAAACCAAATAGTAAACACATAGGCATGGTGCATTAACTCTCACGTTGTTTCACTACAAGAAATATGTCAACTTATGACCACCACTATTGGTCACTGAATGGTCACAAATTTGCATTTATGACCTTTTTGTGACCAAAAACATAAGGTCAAAAGCTGGCCGTCGTAAACTGACTATAGCGACCTTTCTTCTGGAATGGTCGCAAATGTTTATGACCAAAATAAGTCCACTGTGGCGTTTTGGTCACTAGCAACCTCCCTAGGCCACGTAGGCATCCAGTGTGGCAAGCTGATGTGGCACAAGATTCAGCCCGGTCCAATTCGGTGTTTTACATGGGCCGAGCCCATTAATTCAGCCTTTTTGTTCCCTAAACTTCGTTCAGTGATTTTGGGCCTCAGCCTTTCTGTGATTTTGGGCCTCAACCTTTCTGCGGTCCATTTCTTTTTGGGTCTCATCTATTTTTCTTTTTGACCTCGGCCTTTTTTTGTCAATTTCCTTAATTTTCAGGCTTTCATGTGAATATTATTTGGTAAATGCCAAATACTACTAGGTTTCACTTCTCAGGTTCTAATTAACAATGGCCCAAGTTTCAACTTCCACAATTTGAAACAATTATGTCAATGAGAAGAGTAAACTGATGAAAATTATCAAAGCACATGCCAATTAGCCAAAATACTACAAATATACTTCTCAGGTTGTCCTAGGTTAGAGCTCTTGTAATAGCATAATCTTTACATCGTTCATTTCACCAAGATACTATCATACTACAAATATACTTCTGACTTCTTCACTTCCAGCCTAGAGCTCTTGTAAATGTTTGTAGAGGCTGAACGAAGCAGCATGACCTTGATGAGCAACAGATCATCATCATCATCCCAGGTTGGATCAGCTCAGCAGAGCATCCCCGATCATCGCCATGACTTGAGAAGCAACATCTCAGGTTGATAACCAGATCTTGCAGCGAGCAGCAGCAGCTGATCCAGCATTCCTGCAATAGCAAAAGCAGATCCGATCAGCAACAGTACAACATATAGTATCGGCAACATTAACTACTCCAAATCAACAGCAACTACATCATATCAGATCAACTACTACAGCAGATCAGACAGCAACTACAGAATATCCAGGAGTTAAAGATTTAGCATGTAGTGAACATGGAATCTTTCACATACACAACAACTCTAAAAATAGATCAACTACTACAGCAGATCAGATAGCAACTACAGAATATCAGATCAACTACTACAGCAGATCAGACAACAACTACAGAATATCCAGGAGTTAAAGATTTAGCATGTAGTGAACATGGAATCTTTCACATACATAACAACTCTAAAAATAGAAAATGCATGCAATTCCGAGGACCAATGGCACATAAACAACGACCTCCCCCATGAGCATCTCAGTATCACTTACATCATAGACTCCAAACAGAAAGCAACATGTACAACGGTGAGCATGTAAATCAGGACACACACATGTACTGCTGTACAACATCTAGCCACTGTGGCAGAGGCCATGCTACATGTGTGCCTTCCTTGTGAGTGGGACTGCATCTATACAATTGTACAATGGAAAAGGAATTAGAACTAAACAACAATTATTAGTATAACAGAAGGCAGAGACTGTACTGTGCTCTGTGCAATTTTATCAGCAAAAGCTGAAGTTATAGAACAAAATTTAACAGTATAAACAGGTAGAGACCATGCAAGTTCATCAGTACAAGCTAGATATATAAACAACATTTAACTGTATAAACAAAAGGCAAAGACTGTACTGCACTAGCGTATCACTATAAACTAAATTTAATAGTACAAATGAAATGTAGGGAACCACATCACATGTCAGTCAAGGGAAATATTAGAACAGATGAGTAGTACAAGCTATCAATGATTTTCCACTTTAGAACAGGGCACATGCATCAATTTTTATAGTCAGGAACAAAGAAGAGAATGATTTTCCACTTTATATAGTTATGGTTATCTCAAAGAATTTGTGCCTCATAAACATGCATGGAATTTCTATCTCAAAGAAGTATACATATTTATCTTGTTTAATTAGGCCAGCAGCACAAAAAAACCATGCAGAAATGTCAGGGCAACACAGCAGCAAGGTATCATGCATACCAACATAGTTACACTGCAGATATGTTAGACCAAAAGATGTGAGCGACGGTAGACTACACCAACACTAACTAGGTAACAAAATTACTAAAGACTGTAGCTCAGGAATTCGTTATCCACGCTAATATAAAATTCACTCAAATGGAGCCTTGGAAACACCCTTTCCCAAGTAGTGAGATCCATATATCGGCCCTCAGTTCCAAAGCTTCATAAAGACCTACAGAAGAGGGATGATTCAGACAAGATTAGTTCAACAAAAATAATACAATAACATTCAGTAAATAATGATATAAACAAGAGTTTGTGCGTTCACTAGTCAGGAACTCAGGAACCAAACCAAATTTTAAGGTTGAAAAGGAGAGAGTGACGATAATAACAAAATGCATGACAAGCAGGCAGCGTCCGACAGTTCCTCGAAGCTACAGATTTAGCAGACTAGAAAACACAAGAAATATATGGTTGGTTTGCCTAATCAAACTAGTAGGATCCACTGTTGACACATGAAGCACGGAGCGGAGGCGTACGAGGCTAAACATAATGATAGAGCTACGGAACTTGCTATTACAACAAGATAATACACAGGTGCCTGGATGTATCCAAAGAATCGTGCAGGTCTTTAAAGTCTGCACATTCTAGTAAGATAAGTGACAAAATTGATGGGAAAAGTGTATACTTTCAGGCCAAACTGATTGTTTCTATTTCGCTCACTGAATCGTAACTTCGCCTGAAATCATAACTTGCATATTCCCAGATACCAAGCATTCGAGCCTACCCCAGATTTGCATGCTCAACTGCCTAGAATATAGATGATGGAAAAAATGTGGCAAGCAATCAATCCTATTTCTGCATTGAGATCCCAGACTGAATGCTGGGGTCACTGATTCATAGGCAAGAGAACAAATCATATGCAGAAGAAAACTTGAGCGACTAAAACCATACGCTGTTGGCATTTGCCGTTCTTCGATACAGCATGCTCCCATGGAATTCCCAGACTGGCCGAGGGGCAACTGTAATCCTGTAATACGGTAATACATGGCCAATTTCTGCATCATGCAAGCACCACCATCAATTAACCTCAATCACAAGCTTGAAATCGAAGAGGAAGGCATATACACATAAAAAAGAACATGAAAATTCCAGAACAAGGCGTCCTGTAGTTGCCGGGTAGCAACTTGAGAATGAATGATTGATATCCTGGAAGTTGTAAACTGGAAGACAGAGAAGCTACTAGTCATGTTAGTTTCAAGTTCTGAAACTGAATGCATGGGGTCCAGTTTTAGTATACTGTGTAAATTAGTCATATGTTGTACCTGTATTTACACAATGATTTTGCTCACGTCAGATAGCATGTACTTCTATACGAGAGAGAGGATTGCTATTAGTCGGTTTGTGCTAGTGGGCTGCAAATCTACTACATTTTATTGTGCAATGTCAGTCAGTTTGTGTATAGCTAAACTGCTAACAATCAACCGAGCAAGTGCATATATACTGCTTGTGAGAACGACCGATTTTTTAATCAGACTAAATTAAGACCACAAGACCATTTTCTCACACTGGAAGGTTACACTATACTTCTTCAGAATAATCCAATCATTTTATGACAAAACCAAATATGTTGCAGAATAAAAAATCTACAAGGTGAATAGTAGGAGCTGAGTTTTCAAAGAATGATACATCGAAAGCATAAAGTAGATATTCTACGGGTTCTGCAGCAAGCTAAGCAAGTCACCAACTGGACCAAAACCCCTATAAGTTATGTTCAACAGATTGATGATGATAACGTGACTTCAACTGATACCTTGGGTCAATTTCTGCATTCGAGTAATATGACATTCAAACTTTTAATACGAAAACCATGCATTGTCCTGTGATACAAAGTGGTGCTATAAAACACACGGTGTTATGTTCCAGTGCAAGCAGACTGAAAATCTGGCATCATTCATCATCACACCGTATGGTGCTGCAAGTAAACTATGTGTTTGGTTTATTAAACAGAGTGTTATGTTCAGGTGTAAACAGACTAAAAATCTACGCGGGCAAATCACGTTAAGAAAGGTACTTTATGGTTGGGTCGCGGCAAGGAGAGAGGTCGAGTAGGCTTCCTGAAACTCCTCCATGGATGGCACAGGGACCTTAAACAATGAAAAGACGACAGTAAGCGTGTTGTTTAAGGTACATTCCAGCAAACACGTAGTAGATGCAAGGATGACCAAGAGCCAGCGCATTACGCAAGCCAAGCCCTTAAGCTGTAGGTTACCAAATTTGTCATCCAATGTGAGGCAGTTCCAGTATGCAGTCCACCTCCTGTATGGGCCGCGGAGTCGTTCTTGCCGCAGCACCAGTTTGGTAGCCCCTCCGTGTGTCCAGGATCTCCACCTTGTCGTCCAGCCCATCATGCATCCTTCCGCTTGCCATGGTCGTGGTCTGGCCTGTGCAGAACAAGAAGAGATGAGATATGCATCTGCCCATGGAAGGAAGAAAGCAAAGCAAGCAGTGGCACATGAGATGGGAGGAGATACAGCGGGTTATGGAGGAGATTCAGAACGGGGAAAGGAGGAGGGCGTACCTGGCCGCCTCCTACCTCGCCGTCGTCAAGGGCCACCGCGGTAGCAGCGGCGAGATCCCCCATGTACTACGAGGGAAGGGATCTGGCGCAGTCTTCGCTGGAACACGCATGGAGGAAGGATCCCTGGCCATCTTTGTCGCCCCGTCCGCGAGAGGCTAGGGTTTGGAGCGCCCACGGGGAAGGGTCGCCGGAGGGGCTTGGGGAGACGGGGTCGCCGGCCGGCGGCAGTGGGGCTGGGGGAGAGGAGTTTGGCGGGCGGCGCGGTGGCGGCTGGAATTGGGGAGGAATCGGGATGGGAGAAGGAGTACTGGAGTGTTGCGGTCTGATCTGGTTTGGTTGGGTGAATCGGGGTGGGAGAAGGAGCAGGCGAGACGGGGTGGGGAAGGGAACGCGGAGGGAGGAGAACCGGTCGAGGAAGGAGGTGGTGGCGGGACGCGTCGCTGCAGGACGGGGAGGAGGTGGCGGCGACGAGGGGATGAGGGAGGGGTGGATCTGGCCGCCGCCATGGCCATGGCCGTGCCATGCGGCTAGGTCTATGTCATGAGCGAGCATTCGACCGCGGCCGTGGGAGAGAAGGGGAGGGGAGGGATCGCCGGTGGCTGGGGTTGGGGGAGAGTTCGGAGGACGGCGGCGGCGGCTGGGTGGTTGGGGATCGAGAGATTGAGACGGAGGGGGGCGAGAGGGTTGGGGGTGGCGGCTGTGGGAGAGAGGGGGAAAGTGGATCGGGGGAGAGGAGGGGATATGAGTTAGGGTTTGGGTGAGAGAGGACGGGGAGAGGGCTGCCATTCGATTCAGAAGCATCCGACGGCGGTGCATGCATGATCCGCGTGATATGCCTATGAACCAATCAGAACGCATCAAACAATTTGAAGACCTTTTGACCTTTTAAATTGGTCATGATTGATTACACACAAAATTTTCATTCCATTTTTCAATGCTCAAAATGAGTTTTTTCGTGAAAGACCTAGCAAATATTTGTTCAAATGCTGTCATATTTTGCACAAGTTTATATCTTTGATTGGCAAACAACATTGACACATGGACTTTTTATTTCATTTGCACGAAAAAACATTTTTTATTTTTAAATGCCTAAAATGAGTTTTTTAAGGATCTACCATATATTTGTCGTAAAATTGGACCAAATCAATTTTATAAAATACTAGGCCATATATAATGCACAATTGACAAAATGGTTGGGTGTCAAAAGTTTTGATCCACTTCTCGTGAAAAAGACAAATTCCTGCCGATTCAGCTGGAAGCGGGTCAAATTTTAACTATAGCTACCTCATAGTTTGCTCTTTATTTTTTATAGCAAACTAGTAATACGGTAATTATTATAAAAAAGTGTTCTCAGAAACGAGCTATCATGTGTGGAGATCAATGGCTTTCTAGCCAAATGATCAATCTTATGGCCACATCCATGGCATAGTTTGTTCAAATGATCTCATATTGTGCACAAGGGTGCATATTGGAATGGCAAACAATGTTGCCTAAGGAAGTTGTCACTTTCTTTGGACGAAAAAAACCATTTTCCACTTTTTGAGTGCCCAAAAGGAGGTTTTTTTGTGAAGGACCTACCAAATAATTGTTGCAAAATTGGACCAAATCATTTTTCTAAAATACTAGCCCATATTTAATGCACAATTGACCAAATGGTTGTGTGTAAAAAGTTTTGATCCACCTCTCATGAAAAAGACAAATTTCCGCCGATTCAGCTGGAAGTGGGTCAAATTTGAACTGTAGCTACGTTGTAGTTTGCTCTTTATTTTTTTCAAAAATCATTTCTAGGTACATAAATATCTTTTTAATCATAGAAACACCAAAAAAGTTCCAAGATTCACCACTAGCTAGGAACGGTCATTCCCGCCGTTTTGACCGCATTTTGAAACAGGCATAAAAAATTCAAAAAAATCAAAAAATTGGGAAACCTTCGCATTGTGTCATTATATGTGGCCAAGTTCCTAGGAAAAATAACAAACTTTTAATACGGCAATTATTTTAAAAAAGTATTCTCAGAAATGAGCTATCACGTGTGGAGATCAATGGCTTTCAAGCCAAATGATCAATCTTATGGCCACATCCATGGCATAGTTTGTTCAAATGATCTCATATTGTGCACAAGGGTGCATATTGGAATGGCAAACAATGTTTCCTAAGTAAGTTTTCATTTTCTTTGGACGAAAAAACCATTTTCCATTTTTGAGTGCACAAAAGGAGATTTTTTTGTGAAGGACCTACCAAATAATTGTTGCAAAATTTGACCAAATCATTTTTCTAAAATACTAGGACATATTTAATGTACAATTGATAAGATGATTGGGTGTAAAATGTTTTTATCCACCTCTCGTGAAAAAGACAAATTTCCGCCGATTCAGCTGGAAGCGGGTCAAATTTGAACTGCAACTGCCTCATAGTTTGCTATTTATTTTTTCCAAAAATCATTTCTAGTTACATAAGTACCTATTTAATCATAAATACATGGTTTGGTGGTGATACGTTGAGGTTTGGGTGGTGGCCGAGGGCCCCAACTCTAGAGCGCGTAAACTCGCATGCCCGCCGCGTGGTCACCGCGTGACCGTGGTGTTGCCATGTGTTCTAGGCGGCCTAGGCATGTCTAGTGGGTTGGGCACTCACCAGGTAGGTGCTAGGAAGAAAATTACAACATAAGATTCTCACGAGGAGACCGATCGATGCTCAAACATGAATTAGCAGCCAAGTGTTTGATTAGCGGTACGAGAAATGTACATGGATAATGGGCGTGAGTTTTGGCTGAGGATGATCAGTTACTAAGGAGACCATCTTCACAAATTTTCAGCTCAAAAGGAGGATCCTAGGTGGTACTTGCTTTGCTAACTACCACACTGGACATGACTACGAATGTTGAAGCTCGTCTCAAAATAATAAATGGATTGAGCTGGCATTTGGTGGAGGATGGTTATTTGGGCATAGGAAAGCACTGTAGAAAATGGATACTATTTGGACATGCCAAAGTGGTACTTCCTTCACAATGCTTTTCTATGGACAAAAACTTGGGAAAACTAGTGACAGAGATTGGATGAATGAAATGAGCTCAAAATTGGTGTAGGTAAGTTACTTAGGTATGGTCATGCGCTGGTAAATTTTTAGATCATTTGGGTAAGCCTAGCTAGTACTTACTTCACAAAGCTTCTCTCGAGGTAGAAACTTTGGAAATTTCCCGAGAAAGATTTACTAGGAAAATTGAGCTGAATATTATTATGTGGAAATGATTTGGGTATGGAAGAGTGCCCGAAAAGTTTGAGGGTAATAGGAGGGGTCTATATAACACTTGCTTTGCAACGTGCCAATTTGGCCATAAAATATAAATTGAACCTGGGCTCACATAAATGATTTTACTGAGCTGCAATTTGGAGGAGGGTGATAATTTGGGCATATGAAGGAACTGTATAAATTTCATGTCATTTAGAGATATAAAAAAGGTACTTCCTTCACAATGCTTCTAGGTGGACAAAAATTTTGGAAATTTGCCGAGGAAGATTTGCTATGCAAATGGAGCTGAATTTTGTCATGCGGTAATGATTTGGATAGGCAAGAGTGCCCAAAAATTCCGAGGGCAACCAAGAATATATAAATAGCACTTCCTTCATAAAGTGTTGTTGTGAACAGAATAGGAAAATGAATATTGTTGAATTAGTTTTGAACTAGGCAAGGAAGGATTTTTACATATTTGATGAAGATATGCCCCAAAGAATTTATGAGATTTTTTTGGGAATTTTGGGAATGATAGAAATATAGGTTGCTTCACAACCTAGGGCAAAAACTGCCACATGGACATGACACATAGGCAAAACTGATGAGATGGCGCCTAGTCATCACAACCCACCACAATCTACAAGGCTATGACCATCTATATTGGTCATTAACAACTAGAAATAAGGCAGTGGACTAGCACTGTTTGCTTTGTGACCATTTCGTGTAAGGAAATTACGACCTTTCTGACCAAAATGGTCGCAATGGTTTAGGGTTTGGAGCCCCCTGAACAGCTTTTGACCAATTGGTCTAAAATGGTCATAAATTTATGACCAATTCTTCAAGGGTCACTGAAAGAAGGTCATAAGTTGACATATTTCTTGTAGTGTTTCTTATTTTTTGACATAAATAGAGGAATCAACCAAGAAGAGATGTGGGCTCGTATGCTTTTAATGACTTGAGACTATGAAACATGACATGCAGTGGTCAGTTCGTTGCACAAGCACAAATACAACCTAGGTCAGCACACAGGCATCTTATATAGCATCACATCCAATGGCTATAAAAGATGAATGAGACCAAATTATATCTCATCTAGATGAGTTCTAGCAAAACTGTATTCATAATACTTAGATCCTGCGCCATGTATCATATATGGGTATCATGTAGTACTTTATTTATTGCCATGTATGACACATAGTAGTACTAAACTCTCTCTTTCTTCATTTAATTCTATGGCACCTCATCAAAATTGCTAGGGCTAGTACCATTACAACCAGCCTTAGCAAATACTACTAAACATTAAGTTCTCTCGTTTTCCTCTCCACCTTGGTCACCTAGACGGAGGGAGTATACTGTGCAGGCTTTCCCTGTGCGGTAGGCGGGGCAGTTCCGCCTAGTCGCTTCGACAGAGACACGAGAAGACGAGGGAGTAGGCTGCTGCAAACGTAGGGCTATGTGATTTGACAGCGAGTTACGGCTGGACAGGTGTGGCCCCATGATTTGACTTGCCATTATCATTTTAACTGCAGCGCTACGACCGGCGTGAGTCTCCCGATTCCTGACCACCTCCATACAGGTGCCTCTCCCAATGCTCCACCATGTAGTAGAGGCTGGCTCTTGCATGAGAGCCCACTTCTCCACTTTTTCCTTGCCTCTCTTCCTCCACATATGCAAAAATGCCATGTAAAGCACACTATTGTACTTACTTTTATTTGATCCTACAGGTGCTTAAGCTTGCCAGATAGGCATAAAGTCTGATGTGGCAAGTTATTCAAGAAGAGAGAGACTAGTTTGGTGACCCAAGGAAAAAACAGTGCTAAGCGCGTGTACCTAGGTGAAAAGACAATTTTGAGTCTATAATTAATTAAATGAAGCAAACTTAGCAACACCATTTCATTGGAAGAGGTCACTCGTTGGAAAATGCAATAAATACTAGTACTTCCTGTATCCCATAATATAAGAACGTTTTTGGCACTACACTAGTGTTAAAAACGTTCTTATATTATGGGATGGAGGGAGTACGAAGAAAGAGATAGAGAGGAGTAAAAAAATACACTTATAGCCAACCTTGTTGTAGTATGAGTGACTAAGTGATGACTATGTATGACATGCCAACATCAGATAGCCTAACGCACCATCTTAAATCTCCAAGGGCGCGACCGCACGAGCGACACGATGGTCGTGGTAGGCGCGACCACGATACGGGCTGCTGGCAGCCCTTGGATCTAAGATCAAACGATCGCATGCTAAGTTGCTTAAAATTTGCAGAATAACCCTCCAGGATAGGATATTCATCCATAGGTCTAGAATCACACCATGCAACCGTTCGATCTCAGATCCAAGGGCTCTCGGAAGCCCGTATCATGGGAGAATGGAAAGCCACTACCCTGCCGTTCGCATGCTGGCAGTTCACTCCTACTTCTCCCCGCACGTCCTTCAATACTATGGCGGTTCGCTCCTAGTCGTCCCGTCCATTCACATTACGACAGTTCCACTAATCCCAACCCTCCTCCCAAATCCATGGCGTCCCAAATCTCCACGATCGGCGGTGAGTACAAGGTTAGAACCATCACCGGCGATGAGTCTGACGTCATCTACACCCGTTCTTCCGCGACGGTGAAAGGATGCCTTTCTCGCTTCAGACGCATGTTCGAAAACTCAGATGATGAGTGGGTCACTAGGCTAGATATTGAGTACACCACAGTCCTGGGATGAGAGAAGGATCTAAAGGACGAAGAGAGGAAGAAGCCTGCCGTGATCCAGGTTTACGTGCATGACGTATGCTTGGTCTACCACATATGCCATGCCGACGTTGAGTGCCAGGATTTTAAGGACTTCCTCGGGAGAAACCTAGTCAAATTCGTTACTATAGGCTTTGGTAATGACAAAGAAGTCCTGCGTCAGATAGGCCTCGTTGTAGGCAACACCTTCGACCTCCAGAAGAATCGGCTGGTGTCCTCTCTTCAGCCTTCAATGCTGACCCTGGCAGGAGCCATGGTTCATCCTTCGTACGGTAAACTGGAGAAACCTCCATACACGTTTCATCGTCATGCATGGCAGCGGAATGTACTAGATATAGACCACATCCACTACGCTTCAATGGATGGCTACCTTTGCTTCAATATCTACAAGGGTTGGATCAAGAGCAACAGCCAAGTGTGTGGTTCAAGCAAAGAAGTATCGTCCAAGAGGAAGAGGGACAAGGACAAAGTCGAGGACGTGGACGAGGACTCCGAGTAAGGTGGCAGTGTCATTGCTCATGGTGGTTCTAATGCAGTGTCTACCAGAATAGTTGCAAAGTTTAATTTCAGGTGTGCTTAATTTAATTTGAGGGGTGTGTTGTGCTGAGCCCCTAGCAGAACTATGTTATGTTTCTTCTTGTTACTTTAACTCTTCAGTACGTACATACTAGTATTTCTTACATTTCATCTTTTAGTTGGTATAGTTCTACCACTCATTTCTTCACATTATATACATAGAATATATATGGCCAACATCATATAGCCAGCAGTTTAGTTGTCAAAGAATTTCAGGGTGCTTAGTTTTGTCAAAGAATTTCCAGGGTGCTTAGTTTTATTTCAGGGGTGGGTTGTGCACTTGTGCTGGACACCATTATTGTGACAAGCCTTTTTAATAGTACTATATGCATAATTTGGCGACGAGCGCTCTCTATATGTACCACCTTTTTTTAATTTCAAGTTTTGCTCCATGGGGCAATCCATCGATACTACTACTGTACAAAAGTGGAGTATATACATTTTTTAAAAGGCTAGAGGGCGGGGCAGTCTAGCTCGGTCAGTATCACGAGAGGCGAGGGCCTTTATGATTTGACGGCTCATTACTGCTGTCAAATCGAATAGTACTGCGCCGCCCACTGCATGCCCGGGGCCTCCATTAAACCATTCCGTTAAACCCGCATGCAAACCAAGAATCCTACTCTGGCCACACATCCGTTCATGAGCGGTCCGGAATTAAACGCAACACCGGCCGAGCTCCTCCCGTCCGCCCTCTGTTTAAACGAGGCCAGACGCCGGCCAAGCCCCTACCGTCCGCCCTCTATTTACACGAGGCCAGACGGACAGCAGGCAAGAATCGCACCCCTCCGCCGCTCCCCCATCTCCTCTTCACCATTTTCTCCACTCCTCCGATGGCTTCCGATGAGCCGTTCTCCGGCATATTACCCGGCTGGGTGGCCCGCCGAGCCCTCCGGATACGGGCGAGGCCGCTCGGTGCTTCACCAACCTCGCTTGGCCCGACGGAGCCAGTTGCCGCCTGTCGGTGTCAAAACCGGCGGATCTCGGGTAGGGGGTCCCGAACTGTGCGTCTAGGCCAGATGGTAACATGAGGCAGGTTACACGTTGTTTTACCCAGGTTCGGGCCCTCTTGATGGAGGTAAAACCCTAGGTACTGCTTGATTGATATTGATGATATGGGTAGTACAAGAGTAGATCTACCACGAGATCATAGAGGCTAAACCCTAGAAGCTAGCCTATGGTATGATTGTATGTTGTGGTTGTTGTCCTACGGACTAAAACCCTTCGGTTTATATACACACCGGAGAGGGTTAGGCTTACACAAGGTCGGTTACAAAGGAGGAGATATCCATATCCGTATTGCCTAGCTTGCCTTCCACGCCAAGTAGAGTCCCATCCGGAGACGAGACGAAGTCTTCAATCTTGTATCTTCATAGTCTAACAGTCCGGCCAATGCAGATAGTCCGGCTGTCCGGAGACCCCCTAATCCAGGACTCCCTCAGTAGCCCCTAAACCAGGCTTCAATGACGATGAGTCCGGCGCACAGTATTGTCTTCGGCATTGCAAGGCGGGTTCCTTCTCCGAATACATCACAGAAGAATTTGAATACGAGGATAGTGTCCGACCCTGCAAAATAAGTTCCACATTCCACCGTAGAGAGAATAATATTTTCGCTGATCTAATTTGCTGGCTTGTCTTGGCAGCATGACGTTGCGTCATGACCCGGTGATTATTCGAACCGTTTCTTTTAACCAGCCTCGCACATAACGTGAGGTAGTTTTTCGACACGTCTTGTCAAAGCAGAGATCGTGTCCCCTTATTACGGGATTCTCATCAATACGGGCATGGGTAACCCAACCGCGCCATTAATTGCGGCGCTTGGCGGATAAGCGAGTTTTACCAGGCGAGTGGGGACGCTTAGTTTCATCCGCCCATATAAAGGGATAAGGATTCACCTGTCTATCCATGCCTTCTTCCTCCCTTACTCATCCGTTTTCGCACACTCGAGCTCTAGCGCCCAAGTCCGCACTTCCCACCTCAACCTTCTCCAATCATGTCCGGAGCGGGAGGCAGGTGGATGGTCTCCTCCGTCACGGAGGGAGACATCAAGAAACTGAGGAGAGCCGGATACCTGCCCGACGACATCGCGCACTGGCTCCCAGATGAGGGGCAGCTCATCCCCACCCCGAGGCCCCATGAGAGGGTAGTATTCCTCACCCATTTCCTTTGTGGACTGGGATTCCCTCTCCATCCCTTCGTCCGGGGGCTCATGTTTTATTACGGCCTGGATTTCCACGATCTGGCCCTGAAGTTCATCCTCAACATCTCGGCGTTTATCGTCGTGTGCGAGGCCTTCCTCCGCATCAAGCCCCACTTTGGCTTATGGCTGAAGACCTTCAATGTCAAGCCGAAGGTGGTGGGCGGCCGCCAGGCGGAGTGCGGAGGCGCCATGGTGGGCAAGACGACCAATGTAACATGGCTCGAGGGCTCCTTTGTGGAAACCATAAAGGGGTGGCAATCGGGGTGGTTCTACATCACCGAGCCGCGTGACCCTGTATGGGCAGCGGCCCCCGAGTTCCGATCTGGCATCCCCACGCGGCTCACCTCCTGGAAAGAGAAGGGCCTGTCCTGGGGTAGTTCGAAAGAGCTGACCAGACTCCAAACATGTATTCAAAACATGGTGAACAAGAAGTCAAGCTTGTCAACATAGTCCAAGTTATGCTCATCCGCCGGATACTCCCGTGCCAACAACGGGCGTTCAACTTGTGGGAGTTCGATCCGGCGCAGCACCGAACTCTAAACAGGCTCTTCGACATGACTCATGAAGACGCCTGGAGGGTGCTGTTCAAAAGTGCCGAGGTCCCCCCCCCCTATTACTGAGGATCGCTGATTCAGCGCGAAGCGCCAAGCTAGTGCATTAAGCTGCTTTACCTTTCACAGGATACTTATTTTTTTATAGATTGACTCTATGCGGGATCTAAACTCCCGTACCTTTGACAGGACTGGCAGAAGATGGCCGGACAGATCGACTGTCCGGCTCCTTTGCCCGAAGGCCCCGCAGATGCTCTTCTGGCGAAGATGTTGACTCTGGCCCCTTGTACGGTGCCGAAGAAGACCAAGAAGGCCAAGGGAACCCGAATGAGTTCCCGACGCTAGGCATCGTCAGACTCACCGTCCGATGACTCTGCGGTGCACTCTTCCCCCGAAGACGAGGAAGAAGAAGAAGAAGAAGAAGAAGAAGATGCTCCCCCGCCGACTGGGGGAGACAAGAAAAGGAAGGCCGCCCCAACTGGGGAGGCCGGAGGGTCTAAGAAGGGAAGGACACTCCTTTAGGACAGTTCCACCGCTGCCGACGAAGGCGAAGATGAGTGGTTGCCTAGGGTCAAGCCCCCGGGGAGATCGTAAGTATTCTGATACCATAGTAACTCATAGGATTCCTTTGTCGCACTGCTTTCCCTAATGCCGAACGCAATTATCCAGGCCGCCACGAGCCAGTATCGATGTATCATCGGACGGCTCCTTGGACTTGTCGGACATGGATAGCGATCCAGTCCCGACCGCCACCTCCCCTCATCCTATCGACGACGCCGAGGTGTTGTTTCAAGAGGCACCAGATCAAGGGGAGACAGTCCCGGAGGCGCCTCAAGGTGACCTTCCGGACTCCGGGAGCCGAGGGGACAAGGCCCCTTAGAGCTCCGAGTTCGGCCCTCAACCAAACATCGCGTCAGAACCTCGAGCGGATCCAGGCTTGGGCAGGCGGCCTCCTTCTAAGAGGGGCAAGATGCCTGCGCCGGTGACCTCTGTCCATCCAGAGGCGCCAGACAATCTGCTGGAAGCGCTTCGCAGCGCTTCCATCAACGAGGAGCACCGCACTATCATGAGTGCGGTGATCCAGAAGGTTCAGTCCGCCAAGAGTGGATTGACTGAAGCCTGTGCCAGCCTTCTAACAGGCTTCGAGGTAAGTGTTTTAAAATGTAGTAGAAATATTACTGCATAGATAGTAGCCCCTGATGCTTTGTTCGGTGTTCACAAAGAGAAGCCGAACAGAGAATCAAATAATATCACAGGAGTCTAATATAAATGTGTCAATATGCATATGCAGGCTTCGCTGCTGGCGTCCGCCGCACTAACTACGGAGGTCGCCGTACTGAAGCAGGACGTCGAGGGGTCCAGGAAAGAGCTCGGCCTTGCCAAGAGGTAGCTCGAGGAGAACAAGGGTAGGTAATACCCTATCTTATGTATATATAAAAGAGGACGCGATTGCAAAATGACAGGATCATCGTATGTTTTCTAGGGGCCACGACCGAGGTGGCGACCCTGAAGCAAGCGCTAGCCAAGGCCGAAGATAAAGCGGCCAAGGAGCGCACCGAGTGAGAGAAGCACGAGGCTCGGGTGGGCGAGGTGCAGCAAGAGCTCCAGGCTCTTGTGGCGAAGCACGAGGCGTTGGAGCTTGACTCGAAGACGCGGGAGTCTGAGCTTTCCGCGGCCCTCGAGAGTGTAAAAAGTGCCAAGGCCGAAGCCCAAAAGGCCCTCCAAGAGATCGACGCGATGAAGAAGATAGCGGCGGGTAAGGCTTTCTATATGCAAAGCAAGCATGTAAATGTAAATTGCCGATTACTTACCCGAATCCGGAGCTCTTCAGGAGCATTCGCAGATTTGCCCCGCAGTGTGTCCGATGCCACACAATTTTACCAGGCCGAGGACGGAAGCTCGACGGAGAAGTTGTTCTGGTCTCAGTATGCTGAGGCCGAACATCCGATGCTAATGAGCGACCAGCTGAAGCAGATTGTCGAGCAACATAAGGCGGCTGATCAGGCCATGAAGAGCTTTATAGTCCGGCTGTGGCCTGGCGACGCCCTTCCGAACAGCTTCTTCGGCCTGGTGAGGCGGCTTGTGGATGCCTGCCCGCGGCTGGAGGTCGTCAAGCGATCTGTCTGTATTGAAGGAGCACGCCGGGCTTTCGCCCGTGTGAAATTGCAGTGGGTCAAGCTAGACACCGTGAAGCTGATCAAGGAGGGGCCGCCAGAGGGCAAGGAGCACCGCCACCCCGAGATGTACTACGAGGGTGTTCTGCCGGCTGCCCGTCTCATCGCGGATGAGTGTTCAAAAGATGTAATATTTGAATGAGACTTGCTCGTTTTATCCTGTATGTATGAAAACTTGTTTCATATGCGCTATGCAATGCTTGTTGGAATTTAAAAATATTACCTTATGTTTGGCTGTTTATCCAATCTGAGAGATGGCTAGTCCTCGGCTTCTGCCCCCATGCCACAAGTGCTGGGGTGTTTGGGATAAACCTGAGCACTCTTGTTCCCATGTTTGGGTCCTTCGAGGGAGGTGCTCAGCACAACGAACAAGGCAACCGGACTAATGATGCTTTATCACTCTCACTTAGCCATAGAATTCTGTAATTTTAGATTTCGGCAAAGCCCCTAGTATTCGGAAGGCCGAATTCGGGGCGCGATACATGCCTTTAAGCCGGACAGGGCCGGCCCCTCGCTCTAAGTGGCATAAGTCTTTAGGGACTTGAAAACCTCGCCGAACAGCGACCAGTCTCTCGCCTTATCATGACAGTCAGTTTTAGCTTTCTCTACTGAGGTGCTGAATCCAGCAGAACCGGGGCACAACCATAGTAATTCTCCTAGCGCTACCTTAGCCGATAGAGCAGAACGTAAGGTACCAAAACATAGGAGCCGGGCAAACCCAACATTTGACCAAAGACATGATTCGGAGCTGATGCATATAATGCTATAAGTTCGGGGTGCCGCACTTGTGAAAGTGTTCGGACTTTTCACACCGCATTGTGGGGTACATGAGCCCCTGGTGTATTGGCCGTACCATAGTGTACGGTTGCAAGGCGTCATTAATGAACACATAGATATATATATATAACAAGAATGCAATAATAGTCGTAATTTCATGCATTGTTTATTAAAAAATTGCGTTAAAGCAGAGTGATACAGATAGTGCGATAAGCAAAGAGTAGGACTATGTCCCTTCCAAGGGCAAGCTGAGGAATGATATTAAATTGAATATTTCACCCGTTACTGTAATCAACCTGGGAATTCCGTGGTATAACGTAGCTGTTTGCCTCCTTGGTTGCTGCATCATGTGTTCGGCAATAGTGCTGCCGGACAGTGTTTCCAAAGATTAAGGTCCTGAAAAAGAAAAATAACCGAATGAGAAGCCCCTAGTGTGGTTTAGGCCGCGTCTTGGGGCGTGCCACAGTTGTGCCCCCTCCCCACCTGTGCCCATGGTATTTTTAATGCGTAATTATGTACGCGCGGTACGAGTTTCGCCGCTGGGCTGGGATTGGGGTGGCCACCGTATTGCTATGCGAGCTCAGATCGCACCAGGTGGTCTATTTGTCGATTGCCCCGAGCGCGCTTGAAGGTGTCTGGGCTGTGAAGCGCCGAACTAGTTGATTGCCTTGAAAAGATGCTTTGCGTTTCTGCTACGAGGGTTGCGGTGTGCTCCTCTGTTCGGAGAGAGTGCTTTGTGTTTCCATTGACTGTAATAACTCCGCGAGGTCCTGGCATCTTGAGCTTGAGGTATGCATAATGCGGTACCGCATTGAATCTAGCAAATGCGGTTCGCCCGAGCAGCGCGTGATAACCACTGCGGAACGGGACTATATCGAAGATTAAATCTTTGTTTCGGAAGTTATCCGGGGATCCGAAGACCACTTCCAGTGTAATTGAGCCTGTGCAATGGGCCTCTACACCTGGAATGACGCCCTTAAAGGTCATTTTTGTGGGTTTGATCCTTGAGGGGTCTATACCCATTTTGCGCACTGTGTCCTGATAAAGTAGGTTCAGGCTGCCGCCGCCGTCCGTAAGGACTCGAGTGAGGTGAAATCCGTCGATGATTGGGTCTAGGACCAGTGCGGCGAATCCGCCATGACGGATACTAGTGGGGTGGTCCCTGTGATCGAAGGTGATCGGACAGGAGGACCAAGGGTTGAACTTTGGGGCGACTGGCTCCAACGCATATACGTCCCTGAGCGCACGCTTCCGCTCCCTCTTGGGGATGTGGGTTGCGTATATCATGTTCACCGTCCACACTTGCGGGGGAACCTCTTCTGTCCTCTAGTGTGCGGCTACCAGGGCTCCTCCTCGTCATCGCTATGCAGCCCCTTGTCCTTGTTTTCTGCAATTAACTTGCCGGCCTGCTTGAACACCCAACAGTCCCTGTTGGTGTGATTGGCTGGCTTGTCTGGGGTGTCGTGTATTTGACACGAGCGATCGACTATACGGTCCAAGCTGGACGGACCCGGCGTACTTTGTTTGAATGGCTTTTTCCGCTGACCGGGTTTAGAGCCTTTAAATCCGGCATTGACTACTGTATCCTCAGTATTTTCGCTGTTAATGCGGCGTTTATGCTTGTTGCGACGTGACCTGCTATTGCCGTCCTTGGTATCTGAGGTACCATGGTTCTTTGATATGTTATTACTGCGAGCCAGCCAGCTATCTTCTCCCGCACAAAAGCAGGTCATGAGCGTCGTGAGAGCTGCCATAGATTTCGGCTTTTCCTGACCAAGGTGCCGGGCTAGCCACTCGTCTCGAATGTTGTGCTTGAAAGCCGCTAAGTCCTCCGCATCCAGACAGTTGACGATTTGATTTTTCTTTGTAAGGAACCGAGTCCAGAATTACCTGGCCGACTCTTCTAGTTGCTGAATTATGTGGCTCAAATCATCGGCATCTGGTGGTCGCACATAAGTGCCCTCAAAGTTGTCGAGGAATGCGGCTTCCAGATCTTCCCAATAGCTAATGGAGTCCGCTGGCAAGCTGTTAAGCCAATGCCGCACTGGTCCTTTGAGCTTTAGTGGGAGGTATTTGATGGCGTGTAAGTCATCGCCGCGGGCCATGTGGATGTGGAGGAGGAAGTCATCAATCCATACTGCGGGATTTGTTGTGCCGTCGTATGATTCAATATTTACAGGTTTGAAACCTTCTGGGAATTGATGTTCCATTACTTCATCTGTGAAGCATAAGGGGTGTGCGGCGCCTCCGTATTGGGCTATATCGCGACGCAACTCGAATGGGTCTTGCCCGCTGTGTTCGGCCCGGCCGGATTTGCTTTTACTGTATCCAGCGTGACGTTTGTCGTCTCGCAGAGTGGTGCGCCCTCGTGATCCATAGATTGATCTTGTATGCTTTGCCTTGTCCTCCAATATGTCTTGCAAGTCTGGCGTATCTCCCTATGCCTTTTTATTTGAATGGCGTTGGGGTGGAGGCTGAGCTTTTGGCTGGAATGCCTCTCTATCGTAGCCACAAGGTGGCCGATCAGCCATATCATACGCTTATTCCTCCAATCGGGGTAGTAATATGCGCCTTGGGTAACTCTTGGAGGGGCACTCGAGTTTATATTCCTCGGTTGTGAGGACTTCAGTCCATTTGTCAGCTAGCAGACCTTGATCAGCTTGAAGCTGCTGCTCCTTTTTCTTCAGGCTATTTGCCGTGGCTATAAGCCGGCGCTTGAAGCGCTCTTGTTCGACGGGATCCTCTGGTACGGCGAATTCATCATCGTCGAGGTTTGCCTCGTCTTTGGAGGGGGGCATGTGATTGTCATCCTCCTCCTCTCCGTCTGCCGCTCTCTCAGGAGAGCTGGCTCCTCCATCCCCCTGCTCTAAATCTTGCTGGAGGGGTTTGTTGTTTTCTTCGGCACTATCTGGAGTGTTATTATCTCCTGTGGCGGTATCACCACTTTTGCTTTGGCGGGACTTAGAGCGGCGCCGCTGACGTCGGCGTTTGGGTTGCTTCTTGGAGGGGTCATCCTCCGCTATCCCGTCGCCATTGCCTTCTTTGGGTGTATCCACCATGTATATGTCATATGACGAGGTGGCTTTCCAGTGCCCTATAGGTGCTGGTTCATGTTCGTCTCCTACATCGTCATCCATACCGTCGATGTCTTCGGAGTTGATGTCGAGCATGTCGGTTAAATCATCGATAGTGGCTATGAAGTGGTTGGTGGGTGGGTGTCGAATTTCCTCGTCGTCCGCATCCCAATCCTGTTGGCCATAATCCGGCCAGGGCTCTCCTGACAAAGAGAGAGACCCTAGTGAATTATGATTGTCGCCGAAGGGTGAGTGTTGAAAGATATCCACGGCGGTGAATTCCATGATCGGCGCTCAATTGGATTCGATTGGCAGGGGCGCGGATGGTTCGGAGTCCGGAAAAGAGTCCAGCACCTTGGAGTCACGGGCTGTGCAGAGGGTTAGGCTGGTGTTTGGCTCGATCACCATTGAGACTGCAGCTCCTGAGGCGGTGTCCAACCACCCGTCCTCGACTGGCGCAGTTGGCTCTTAGCTAAGGATCGGAGCTGATGCGGGCACAGCCGCTGGGGTACTGTTCAGCGGCAGAGCTAGGTCATCCCCATCATGACAGTGCAACGCGCCCGGCTGTGGCTCGAATCCGTCAAAGATCAAGTCTCCGCGGATGTTGTCCGTGTAGTTCAAACTTCCAAATCTGACCTGATGGCCAAGCGAATTAGCCCGTAGTGCAAAGCCGCCGAATACGACGATCTGTACGGGGAGAAAGTCTCACCCTGGACTGCATCGCTATTGATGATAGTAGGATCCATCAAGCCTAACAGCGACAACACACATGAACTCGCAATGAAAGAACCAATGTCGGTGTCAAAACCGGCGGATCTTGGGTAGGGGGTCCCGAACTGTGCGTCTAGGCCGGATGGTAACAGGAGGCAGGGGACACGATGTTTTACCCAGGTTCGGGCCCTCTTGATGGAGGTAAAACCTACGTCCTGCTTGATTGATATTGATGATATGGGTAGTACAAGAGTAGATCTACCACGAGATCAGAGAGGCTAAACCCTAGAAGCTAGCCTATGGTATGATTGTATGTTGTGGTTGTTGTCCTACGGACTAAAACCCTTCGGTTTATATAGACATCGGAGAGGGTTAGGGTTACACAAGGTCGGTTACAAAGGAGGAGATATCCATATCCGTATTGCCTAGCTTGCCTTCCATGCCAAGAAGAGTCCCATCCGGACACGAGACGAAATCTTCAATCTTGTATCTTCATAGTCTAACAGTCCAGCTAATGGAGATAGTCCGGCTATCCGGAGACCCCCTAATCCAGGACTCCCTCACCGCCCCAAGCAGGCGCGTGGTTCAGCAACTCGCAGCTCCAGTTCGGCTCGATGAGGAGTGGCGAGCTGCTCCACGCCGGCACGGCGGCGAGCACGCTGGTACGGGCGCCGTCGCTACCGCATTGTACCGCGCCACCAGTGTCTGCGGTGGCCGCGCCTCCCGTGTGTGTGGGCACGCCTCCCGTGCCTGCGGCAGTGCCATGGAGGCAGAGACAGAAGCCGGGTACATGGAGAGCGACGGTTCGGTGGACAGCTTCTCCGTGTCCGCCACCATCATCGAGGAGAAGTAGAACACGGGAGGCCGCCGCCACTTGGGACCCATGAAGGCCACCGCTGAGGCGACGACCTCGGATTCATGTGGTTTCTTTGCTGCTTCGTCTCTTCTGAGGACCTTTGTGGACCCCGCAAGTGTCCGACGGACATGAGGAAGACAAAGGGATCCGCGGCCGGCCATTTAGAAATAAAATAAGTCTAGATACATCCATTTCCGGACGGAGGGAGTATTAATTATACAAGAGAGCCGGATTGGCACCTCTTAGTTCATGTAAATGTAATGAAATCCATGATGTTTATATGAAGATCCGGCTTTTTATACGAAATCCTTCATGCTTATATGAAATCAGTCCGTGTTTGCACGAATTTCATCTGGTTGGTTAGAGTTGCAAAAATGTATGCCTCTGGCGTTTGATGTCATCCTCCGCTTAAGGAACCAGGAGGAAATTTGCCGGCTGCCGTTGGAGATGCTCTTTATGCTGGAAATAATAGAGTGACATCCAATCCATTTGAGTTAATTGCCTGTATGATTGTCCCTCTATAAAAAGTTAATTGCATGCACAGTGTACACGTGACTTGCAGGGTGGCTACAGCTTCGTACAGAAAGTTAAAAAGAAACAAGTCCATCCTTAATCTTGTATTCTAAGTACTCTGTGGGTTCCACTGTCAGTACAGTGGCGAAAGAACTATATATCAAATAAGTAGAGTAATTTATAATATAAAAATATAAAGTTAAAAGACAGAATACGAACTCATGTCATCACGTTGCGAGCATCCGACGCTAACCAGCCTAGCACATTTTTGTTGTAGACCATGCTGGAGATATATCTCCATGTCTACTCTTATATATACTCCATTCGTTCCTAAATATTTGTCTTTTTCGGATTTCAAATGGACTACCACATACGGATGTGTATGTATACATATTTTAGAGTATAGATTCACTCATTTTGCTCCATATGTCTTTTCAGGAAGGGGTCAGATTTGTCCTTGATTTATTTATGAGGTATCCAGATGGCACTGCACCGCCAAGAAAAGAGGGTAACATCAAAATTATGGACTACTTTTTTGAGTATGTTGGTAAGGTCCGGTCATAGTCACTTGTTGAAATCTCTAAAAAGACAAATACTCCCTCCGTCCGGAAATACTTGTCATCAAAATGGATAAAAGGAAATGTATCTAGACGTATTTTAGTTTTAGATACATCTCTTTTTATCCATTTTGATGACAAGTATTTTCGGACGGAGGGAGTAGAAAACAGAGTTGGTGATGATGGTGTGCATGCCATCCTGCGATATAGGCCGTCGGATTTATATCTAACGGATAGGAAATAAACTATGGCAATTTTGCAAAAATATACCCACACGTCTCTCCACATTCGCAAATAAGGCCTTCCCTCATTCAACCTTTTCTCACAAGATAAACTACTCATACATATTCATCTTGATGTTCCGTGCAATGAACGAGCAGCTAGCTAATTTCTTTTAAAATAGTTGCTGCGATAATTGGGTTGAAGTGATATATTTTATGTCTGCCCCGAATGATTTAAGATTCACTAGTAGTAACAAAGAAAAGGTTGCCTTGTTAATTAACAGAAAACAGGGTGAAAACTATCACATGAGGCCGGTAAAAACAAGGCACACTTGGTTCAGCGTCATCATCACTACAGCTGTGCGCGCGCGAGAAGTCTACATATCGAGGGGGCTACCGAGTGAGGCACCGAGACACAATGTTTGAGGGAGAAATCAATTCACAGATTATGATCAGATCGAGCTGTCACCCTTCTGCTGTCATTGTTGGGGGGAGGGAGAGAAAGACGTATCGAGAGTGTGCGCGGTAGGCACAGAGGCACAACTAGCGAGTGTGTGTGTGTGTGTGTGTGTGGTTGAAAGAGGAGTAGATAGATTATTATCAAGATCGATGTGCCACCCTACTCCTTCGGTGTCAGGTAGTGTGTGTGTGTATGTTTGAGAGAGAAGCCAGTCGATAGATTAGTATCAAGATCAAGGTGTCACCCTACTCCTTTGGTGTTGGGAAGTGTGTGTGGGGGGGCAGTGACACTCACATATCTCTACTCTTATAAAAAAACAGAGTTGGTGATAATGGTGTTCCTGCCATCCTGCAATATAGGCCATCCGATATATATCCGATGGACAAGAAGGAAACTATGGTAATTTTGCGAAAAGATACCCACACCCCTCTCCGCATTTGCAAATAAGGCATTCCCTCGTTCATCCTTTTCTCCCACAAGATAAACTTCTCATACAAATGCATCTTGATGTTCCGTGCAACGCATGGTCATCTTGCTAGTAGGGAGAAGGAGTTTGTGTGACACATATCTAGCTATATTAAGGGATAGGTAGATAGCATATGTGTGAGAGATATTAGTGGCTGTGGGTGGGCGGAATTAAAGGGGTGGGCATGCTAGACATAGAGAGCGTGTGTGTTTCTGTGTGAGAGACTTGTAGGACAGGGTAGAAAGACGAATTTAACCCTGGCGGAGGGAGAGAAATACACGAAGTGAGCGTGTGTGATTCCGATGCCCACAGGAAATGAGATATGTATGCGTGTCAGAGAGATTGCACAATTCATTCATGTATCACTATCTAGCGATCCTGGACGTGCATCGCTTGAACATAAGTCAATATCTACTTCGTATCGTGGCCAAATGTACAATATCGATTCAACGCTATAAAGATTGGACACTCACATATCACATTTTTTCTATTTAAATAAGCCTTTTCAGTTGTGCATGCCAAAGTTACAGTGATGTTTCTTCAAACAACCAATGTAGCTACCATGTACATGCACAATTGTTACTCTTGCATTCAAATTCATTAGTCTTGGATGATTTAAGTTTCTATTTTGAAGTAAGATATGTAATATTCATATATGAATTCAACGGGTATGCAATTTATGAAATGGAGGCTATGTAATCAAATGAGGTAACACTTTTAAGTAGCTGACTACAATATCCATTTATTTTTGTGCGCCTCTACACTAACACGTCAATGCATTATGTTTAAAGTAAATAACCAATGGCACTAAATTATCTATTTACACAAGAAATACATAGGCTGAGCATTTGATCCCTTTTTTGTGAACACGCCACTACACCCGTATGATTGGCCGCGCCCGTGTGAACGTCCAAGTTATCGGCGCATCATCCCGAGTTATTGTCTTTTTTCTAGGGTGGACTTCACATCAGTTATTAACTGTTGACGCGTGCCCCATGTACACAGTCTACCATGACCTTCCCGCTAGCACGGTCCAAAATTAGTTGAAACTGGATACGAACGATCCCACGGGCGGCAAAATCTCCCGCCTCCTTCTAAAATTTCCGCCACCTCAGTCTTTAGCATGCGAAATCCCCCTTTTGTCCTTGGTGCATGGAGACCAACAGTTACAATACCGCCCTCACCTACATGATAGGTCGGGGCTGCTTTGGTAACTTCCGGTTCCCCCACTACACGGCACCCCCATTTCCTCTCCCCCTCCCGCAAAAACGACTAACTCCACAGCACCAGAGCATCTTACATCACGCCGTCCGTACTTCATCGTCATTTCTCCCCTCCCCTCTCAAAACCCTAGATTGCTCATCCACCGGCGTACCATAGCCCATTCACTGCCAGCGGCGTCCACCTCGCCGGATCTGCTTCTGCGGCCGCATCTACCCCTCCCACCTCCCCTAGAAACAAGTAGACTGCTCATCCACCACTTTACCATGGCCCATTTATTGCCGGCCTTGTCCACGGCGCCGGATCTGCTTCGCCGGTACTCTCATCAACCGCCGCGCATCTGCAGCGGCTCATTCGTACTCCCCACCGGAGACGCTTCGTCCACACCCCCCGAAGCCGCCCCACCAACGCCCCCGTCGACGGCCTCTAATCCTCTTCACCGACACCTTCCTCAACCCTACCGGAGCCGCTTCACCGACACCTTCCTCAACCCTACCGAAGTAGCTTCACCTATAGCATTCTCAACCCTACCGGGGCCGCTTTGCCAACTCACAAGTCCACGGCCTCAGATCCGCTTCCTGGCACCCTCATCCAACCTACCGGAGCAGCTTTTGACGCCCCATCCATAGCCGCAGATCCGCATCATCGACACCACCCTTAACCCAACCACCGGAGCAGCTTCTGACGCCTCGTCCACGGCCGCAGATCCGCATCGTCGACACCATCCTTAACCCAACCACCGGAGCAGCTTCTGACGCCCCGTCCATGGCTGCAGATCTGCGTCATCGACACCATCCTTAACCCAAACACCGGAGCAGCTTCACCTACGCCCTCGTCCACGACCACAGATCCGCTTCGCTCACACCGTAGTCCACCCTACCGGAGCCGCTCCACAAACACCCTACTCGACGGTTCTAGATCTCCTTACCAGACCCTGACAGCCAGCGCAACGTCATCACCCTCGATGTTTCAAACCTGATTCCCACCGTCTGGAGAGATGCCAAGCACCCACCACGACCTAGGTACTTGTCACCTTTAAACCCGTCCAGCATCACCTGCCCGATGCACTTCAAATATACTAACCGGTCACTGTTACCTGTTATGCAGCTGGCAAAAACTACAATGACGATGCTTCTTCTGGATCTAACAGCTTGGCCAACCAAGAACCTGGACTGAGGCATTGCTATGATCTTGTAAGAGCATCTCTCTCTCTCTTGTATTGTTCTGTGCCTGCCAGCGTGCTTCGCTAGGATTTTCGACCAATAGTCCCTTTGTGCAGACAATGATTTCTACTATTGGATGCTAAATTAGATATGTACATGTCATACATGATACTACCTTGTACCTCCATTCGTAAATATAAGTCTTTCTAGAGATTCCACTATAGGCTACATACGGAGCAAAATGAGTGAATCTACACTCGTAAATGCATCTATATACATCTGTATGTGGTCCATACTGGAATCTCTACAAAGGCATATATTTAGGAACAGGGGCAGTATATTACACAAAATCGTAGGTGGCATGTAGGAATTCCAGTGCACTATATTAGGCTCCCTTAGAGTGCCTGCTAGTCCAGCATACAGAGTCATGGCTAGTTTATGGTACGCACACAATTGTTAATTGGTGGTTTAAATATGTGCAAGGGATATGCAATGTAGTATCATGTAGAGATGTCTGGAACTAGCCGTGTCAACTTGCAGATAGGGTTACACAATGAAAAAGTACAAGATGTATGTGGCAATTTCATGGAACATCGCAAAAAAGGAGAGGCGGTGGTGAGCCTATACAGTGTGTTATGGTACGTCACTCCTCCATTGCAATCATCGTGACATGTTATTTGTATGCCAGTTCTATTAGCCAAGTTTCTTAGGGACAGTTATTTACGAGTTATCCTAAGAAAATAAGCACATGTGAATATAAGCTCCATGTAATAAGCCAACCAGTTCTTTTCATTGCGTTTTCAGCTTATCTTTGGTATGATCAGTGGAAAGTCTAGATTGCATTATATTTTTTTTAATTTTGCTGCCCATATGGAAATTAATTTGACTTGCAAACATCACAAATTGAACCCAGTGCAGTAATTAATATGATAGGAAAATAGACCATCACTATTTGCTCAAAATGCAAATACAAAGATACCATCTACTTGGCACAATCTACTCTGGTCAATGTTTTCCATAGAGATCCCATTGCCTAATTTAAACGAAGAACGCATGACCCACATTTAAATGAAGAACAATTATTTATTGAAATTCGATGGTCCAAGTGGCTGGTTGTTATCGTATAGCAGCACCACCTGAAAGCATCATATAGCAGCAGCAGCTCATAGCAACTCATCATACAGCAGCAACAGTCTGCAATTCATCATATACCAGCAGCAGCTCATAGCAATTCATCATATAGCAGCAGCAGGAGTAGCTCATAGCAATTTATCATATAGCAGCAGCAGGAGCATCTTGTAGCAACTCATCATATAGCAGCAGCAGGAGCGACTTGTAGCAACTCATCATATAGCAGCAGCAGCTCATAGCAATTCATCATATAGCAGCAGCAGCATCTCATAGCAACTCATCATACAGGAGCAGCAACAGCTCATAGCAATTCATCATATAGCAGCAGCAGAAGCAACTCATAGCAATTCATCGTATAGTGGATCAGAATGAAAATTTGGCAAAAAATCAGAGGAGATCTCACCTTGTTGGATGCGCTCATCCTTCAACAGCACCTCAAGGCCCATGGCCTGGGAGGAGGGGAGGGGGATAAGGTGCCTTCTACCACAGTGTGGCATCAGCCGTAGTTGTGCAGCGCCCGCCGGAGTAGTGCGTTGGACGAACCACAGTGGAGCAGCTACTGGAGACCATGAGAATGAGGGGCAGCGCCAGAGGGAGGAGAAGCCAGGGAGATGTGCCCCTACCCGCCGGCCATGTAGCCTAGCTGGACATAGCATTGTCGAGGACCGGTCCATATGGGACCAGTGGCGACGGCTCGCTGGAGGAACCCTAGTGTTGTAGGCAGGGGATCAAGGTAGAGGGAAAGGGGACAGGAGATGCAAGCGGGTAGGGCAATGAATGCTTGCATGTTTGTTTTTACTTAAGGGTCAGGTGTGACACGGGCATCAACAGTTGCATTCTGAGTGTAATATAGGCAGACAACAGAATCATTTCACTATTCCCCTTCCCTTCAATTTTTAGTGAGGTTCTATCTGAAACACCCCCCTCCAAAGCGAAATTAGTTAAGCCCAAGCCCATAACTCAAAAATGACTTCTTTACATCTTTTATAGCTTATTTTGACAATATGCCCTGAAAAGGCGGAATCAAACTGGCCCTTAACCTACAATTCAATTGTGCATGAAATGATGAATCACTCCTGCTTGCTATCTGTACATTTAGGCATCATCATACATGGCATAACCTAATACATGTGCATTCCATTGTAGAATCTGGAATACGCAATGTTTATGTTAGTTCATACGTTGCACATGATGTTTAAATGCCCCTTAAATCTGGTCAGTCAAGTGATGGTCTTTAAGCCTCCTTCTTTGCTTCTTTTCTTGATATGTAAGATTTGCTCACACATCTGTTCAATTGCTTGTTTGCATCAGCCAGCCATACTAGGACTGTTTGCTTTGATTACTTGTTGTTCTTGACCTAACACTCTAACAGAGCTTGTCAATGATTTAAACACTAAGGTCTGCTGTAGTGGGGCCTTGTCTAACTCATAGGTGACATAAAGGTTTGGCTGTACACTACAGTAGGCTCTCCAAGAGTACCTGGAGTTCCAGTTCGAAGGTATGCCTAGTTTTTACATAGTGCAGACATAGTAAATGCTCATTTTATTGTGTGCAAGTGAAAGATATGCGGCATGTTTCATTATGTGGTGTTGTTTTGTTATAATCTCATCCTTTTGTGTTCACGGACTAGAAGGTATGCATATTTATCTTCCAAGGAGACGAGTAACTAGTTTGTGTCACCTTGTAGAGGGGGTGCAATGAAGATAAGATTGAGGATTTCCAAGTACAAGATGTTAGGAAGGAGCCTTGCAAGAGAAGTAGGAGCTGCGTTGAGCCTCTTCAACTTGCTAAGGTTAGTCACTATATGCAACTCAACAGTTCAATTCCTTGTTTGTTTCAGGCATAGTTAATTTTCTCTTTTCAATTGCTTTATTTGTCCTCAGTTAATGAGATGCCCAAATAATCATGTCTGCTGTTCGGTAGTTGTATCACTATTAGTTGACATAATTAAAGGCCTTACCATTTAATTACTCTGCCGAAGTGTGCCTGAAGCTTTGAAGTCTATTAACCAACTATTATTGCATGAGGCTCACAATCTAGTTTATACTACGCTAATGATTGCATAGTTTTGCCTGTTGTAGTATGTTTGTATGAAACCCTCTGCTGTTCATTATGCTCCCTAAGACTTTAATTGAGGCACAAGATGGCCTACTGCTTGCTTACTTATACGCAATGTGTTGTCTAAATTTGTAACGTGTTTGTGTTTTCGATTGGGCCCCAACATCATGCTCCTCTGGTGAGCAAAGAGGGATTTCTGTATGTAGGCTGCACAGACTATCTTTTTTATAATTTTTAAAATATCACCTGCTTATGCTTCATGACGTGTAACATTTTTTTGAAAGTGATGTGTAACATTATTGTTAGTCCTGTTTTGCCATGTAGTACAAAATAGTGTCTTGTTCGCTTCACTGTTGTAACTATATTTTTTCCCTAGTCATGTGTACTTACAAAAACATTTCAGGATGAAGTGACATCAACACAAAGATCTGCGAGCAGTGCAGCATGGCCGTTACCGAATGATTATGGATTGGAATTGGAATGTGCTGATGTTCTCGAGCATCAACTAGAGGTGGCAAGACAACGTGTACATGATTGTCAACGTATAATCAACAAGTTGAGACTGGACATGCAGGTATTAGATGCAGGAGTCAAAAAATGAAACAAGACACTGAGGTAACCATGAAGGAATTGGAGATTTTGCAGACTGAAATTTGTGCTATCTGAATCCGGCCAATCCTATTTTCTGAAGAGATTATAGTTCAAATGGAGTTAAGTTGATGCGCGTCCATGATGTATGAGCTGTATTTGCCCAGTGTATGTAATTTGTTATTTGCGTATGCTTTATTATCACCTGTGCCGAACCATAATGCCCAGTGGGTATAATCGGCTGTAATTTCTTTATTGTATAGTGTAGGATTATTCTAGCTTTCTATGCCTTGATCTCTTTGTTGTAATAGTGTAGGCTTTTTAGAGGTGATAGTATTGAGTAGGATAATTCTTTGAATATGCTATATCGTTCAAACGGGGGCCAACTTACCCGACCATGACCCTTCACGGGCTGTCGGATCCATGGGCCTTCTACGTCTCGTAGGATCCATGGGCCTTCTACGTCTCGTAGGATCCATGGGCCTTCTATGTCTCGTAGGATCCATGGGCCTTGTAGTCTCATAGGATCCATGGGCCGCTGGCTCATTTATGGGTCTTGTACGGGCCTTTAATGGGCCATACACGGGCCTTTAATGGAAATCGTACGTTTTATGGGCTGACCATAACGGGCCATTAATAGGCCGTATTTGGTGATGCTATGAAAATGGCCCAACAGACTAACGGTCCACAAACGGGCCGACTGTAACGATGGGCTGAATTTGGCCCACAAGCAGAAAATGACAGTAACGGGACATAAGTAACCGAATGCTGCAAATGAGCCCAAGAATAAATGGGCCCTCAGAAGGTCGAAAGTTAAGTTGGGCTGGAAACGGCCCAACGGAATAACGGGCCGTTAATTGGTATAAAGTGATATACTATTCATTACGGGCCAGTTTCACCACGGGTTGTTAATGGGTGTAAAGTAATACACTGTTCATTACCGGCCAGTTTCAGCACGGGCTGCTAATGGGCCAAGAGTTACAAAGGGCCTCATATGGGCCAAAAGACATCATGGGCTATACATGGGCCAGAAGTGAAAACGAGCTGGAATCATATTGGACGGCCCAGATGACGCTACTGGGCCTAATTTGGATAGGGCATAACGGGCCTTGGGTTAGCGGGATGTAAATGGGCTATATGCGAACAGGCCGTTAACAGGCTTTCCATGGGCCGGCCTGCCAGCTTTTGACCAAGTCAAACGGGCCGACCTTTTTACAGGAATGGGCCACTGTTGGGTCGTGCCACGTGTCGACGTATCATAGGCGCCTTCTGTCCAGTGAGTGGATGACATCTGTCCCAACGATGAGCCGACACGTGTTTCCTCTAGCCAATGATGATTTTACACATGGAAAATCCCCATTGGTCGGGGCTGTTAACGGGTTACCAGATCCAAAAACCCAACCCGATAGCTTAACGGCATTTTGTTACGGTGGATGCCACGTGTCGGTCACCCTTAACGAAAGCACTTCTGTGACGCACGATTTATCGTCATGGAAGTGGACACTTCCATGATGATAATTTTGGTAATGTCATGGAACACTTCTACGACAGCACAGGTATGACTATCTTGATTCTGTCATAAATTTTTCATGGATGTACATGCATGAAAAAAAAGCGACCTACTGTAACAAACACATATCATCATGGAAGTGTATTTTTTTGTAGTGACTACAGGGTTAACATCAGAAGTGATGATGAGGTCTCACCCTCGGCACTATATAGTAACCCAGTAGTGTCGAGCAACTAAGGGGAAAGTGATGTGCGGTGCCGGGGCCTGGACTTCGATCCCGTTGATTGGGTCTTCGATGTTGAAGCAGGGGCAACAAGGACAAGGTGGGGGTCACTGATGGATCACTATCCAACCTATACTAAGCAGTTTAGGATAAGCGGGTAGGTAACAATAAGAAGATTACAAAAGTAGGCTATGCATCAGAATAGGAGCAAACAATTACAGTAGCAAAATCTAATGCAAGCATGAGAGAAAGGAAATGGGCGATATCGGGATGATCAAAGGGGGCGGGCTTCCCTGGAAGCTCTGCTGTAAAGGAAGAAGATTCGTCGGTGACGTAGTCGATCATAGGGGCAGCATCGGTCTCGGGGTCTACCGGAGAGAAGAGGGGGAAGAAACAATAAATATAAAGCAAACAAAGCATCATAAAGCATAACATGGCACTACGTTGTGCTGGGTGTGACCTAACGTGTGGCTACACGATAAAGGTGAAGGGGGGATTCAACCGGGAATGTTTTCCCGGTTCCAGACCTATGCCAGACAGATGACCGGAGGGGGAATGTTCCATGTTCAGCATGCTAAGGGCATGTGACAAATAAACAGACCATGTATTCATATTTTTCTCGTTTTTCTGAGCAACTTTCATATAGAAAACATTTTCAATCGAGTTACGGATTATTTTCTACGAATTTCTAAAGATCTAAACATTTTCTTAAAATTGAAAAATCGACTTAATTGTTGTTGAACCACTTAATTAATTCCCAAGGCATTTTGGGAATTCAGATAAGATTGGTTTCATCATGACAAATACTTAGGGATTTTATGGGACATTACCAACATTTTTATTTTACTGTTTGAAGAAATAAGATGATGATGATTAGCAAAAATAATTGTGATGGCATGACACCATTAACAGGAGTTTACTATAGCATGACACCCAGGGTGTTACAAAATCCCTCACGCTTGCACGACATGGAGGGCACAATAGGACAACACCAAAATAAAACATACACCTCATACCAATCTAGATCATCAATCAACCCAAAGACAAAGGATATCTACCCAAAACATCATAGGATGGCAACACATCATTGGATCATAATATGTGGAATAAAGCACCATGTTCAAGTAGGGATTACACCGGGGTGCGGGAGAGTGGACCGCGTAAAAGAGATGAGGATGGTGATGATGATGGTGATGTTGATGAAGACGATCACCGCGGCGATGATTCCCATCCCAATGGCACTCCGGCATCACCGAGAGAGAGGAGGAGAGGTTCTCCCCCTTGTGCATTCTCCTCCATGGCCTCCCCCTAGATGGGGAGATGTTCTCCCTCTGGTCCTTGGCCTACATGGCGATGATGGCCCCACCGGGATCCTCGTCCATGGCCTCCGATGATGATGGCCCCCTCCGGCAGGGTGCCAGAGAGGGCCTAGATTGATTTCTCATCGCTACAGAGGCTTGCGGCGGTGAAACTTCCGATCTAGGTTTCTTTTCGGGGGTTTTTGTATTTATAGGAATTTTTTGCATCGGTTTCACATCAGGGGGGTCTCCGAGTCGTCCACGAGATAGCGGGGCACGCCAGGGGGGTAGGGCGCGCCCTCCACCCTCGTGGACGGCTCGGGACTCTTTTGGCCCATCTCCGTTGCTCCGTGGGCTTCTTCTGGTCCATAAAAAATCGTCAAAAATTGGCATCTCAATTGGACTCCGTTTGGTATTCCTTTTCTGTAAAACTCAAAAACAAGGAAAAAATAGAAACTTGCACTGGGCTCTAGGTTAATAGGTTAGTCCCAAAATCATCTAAAATAACATATAAATGCATATAAAACATCTAAGATGGATAATATAATAGCATGAATACTTCATAAATTATAGATACATTGGATACGTATCAAGCATCCCCAAGCTTAATTCCCCTGCTATTCAGCGTCCGAAGGCAATGCGGCGAGTGACGTATCTGGCTGATCTCATGTTCCCCTGCTATTTTATCCTGTATGCAAAAACTTGGGTGTGGCCCTTAGAGATTGTGAGAGCATTTTGAGAGGGGGAGCCCTCATGTAAAAAACTCACAATTTGTCTCTGTTATGCCAGGCCAAGTGAGGGAGTCCCGGATTAGGGGGTCTCCGAACAGCCGGACTATCTCCATTGGCCGGACTGTTAGACTATGAAGATACAAGATTGAAGACTTCGTCTTGTGTCCGGATGGGACTCTACTTGGCGTGGAAGGTAAGCTAGGCAATACGGATATGGATATCTCCTCCTTTGTAACCGACCTTGTGTAACCCTAACCCTCTCAGGTGTCTATATAAACAGGAGGGTTTTAGTCCGTAGGACAACAATCACAACATACAATCATACCATAGGCTAGCTTCTAGGGTTTAGCCTCTCTGATCTCAGGGTAGATCTACTCTTGTACTACCCATATCATCAATATTAATCAAACAGGATGTAGGGCTTTACCTCCATCAAGAGGGCCCGAACCTGGGTAAAACATCGTGTCCCCTGCCTCCTGTTACCATCCGGCCTAGATGCACAGTTCGGGACCCCCTACTTGAGATCCGCCAGTTTTGACACCGACATTGGTGCCTTCATTGAGAGTTCCTCTGTGTCGTCGCCGTTAGGCTTGATGGCTCCTACCATCATCGATAGCGATGCGGTCCAGGGTGTGACTTTTCTCCCCGGACAGATCTTCGTATTTGGCGGCTTTGCACACTGCGGGCTAATTCGCTTGGCCATCTGGAGCAGATTGAAAGCTACGCCCCTGACCATCAGGTCAGATTTGGAAATTTGAATTACACGGCCGACATCCGCGGAGACTTGATCTTCGACGGATTCGAGCCACAGCCGGGCGCGCTGCACTGTCGCGATGGGTATGACCTAGCTCTGGCGCCGAACAGTATCCCAGAGGCCGCGCCCGCATCAGCTACGACCCTTTGCTCGGAGACAACTGCGCCAGTCGAGGACGGGTGGTTAGACACCGCCTCAAGGGCTGCAGTCTCAACAGCAATCGAGCCGAACACCAGCCTAACCCTCTGCGCAGCCCGTGACTCCAAGGTGCCGGACTCTTTTCCGGACTCCGAACAATCCGCGCCCCTGCCAATCGAATCCGATTGGGCGCCGGTCATGGAATTCACCGCCGCAAATATCTTTCAGCACTCGCCCTTCAGCGACATTCTGAATTCACTAAGGTCTCTCTCTTTGTCAGGAGAGCCCTGGCCAGATTATTGCCAACAGGATTGGGATGCGGACGACGAACAAATTCGACGCCCACCCACCACCCACTTAATAGCCACTATCGATGACTCAACCGACATGCTCGACTTTGACTCCGAAGAAATCGATGGCACGGACGATGATGCGGGAGGCAATGAGGAACCACCGCCCACAGGGCGCTGGACGTCCACCTCATCATATGACGTATACATGGTGGACACACCAAAAGAAGACGACGACGAGGAACGGAAAGACGCACCGAAGGCTTGTTCCCTCGAGAAGCAGTCAAAGCGGCGGCACAAGCGCCGCCCCAAATCCCACCTCGGAAGAAATAACAATCATACTGACCCAGCATTGGAGCAGGGCGAACCACTGCCAGACTACGGCAATAAGGAGAATCAAACCAAACAAACTAATTCTGTCAAAGATAATAGTTTGGACGATATAACGCCAGACAGGCACCCGGAGCAGCATAATGCCCGTCAAAGGCTTGTTGCCACCGCAAGGAGTCTGAAAAAGCAGAAGCAAAGGCTCAAGGCTGCGCAGGACACACTCCAAATCAGATGGAGTAAAGTACTCAACACAGCAGCAAAGTACGGCGGCAATCGCCCCACCAAGAGCTACCCAAAGCGGAAGTTGCTACCTGAATTCGATGAGGAGGCCTCAGACCCCCCACAACCAAAAATCAAAACAGCCACCTGGCCGGATAGACGACCTCACGGCCAACATCGAGCGGCAAACAACGGCACTCACAAGCCAATACGCGATACATGCGAGGGCTCGCACCAAAAGGACGGCACAACCAGATCCATCTATGGACCACGCAAGCGTGCCCCAGCATACAATGTAACACAACAAACATCCGAGCAACACAGTACACCTAGATACAGGGGTGCCGCACACCCCCTATGTTTCACCGACGAGGTGCTGGACCATGAATTTCCAGAGGGATTCAAACCCGTAAACATAGAGGCATACGACGGAACAACAGACCCTGGGGTCTGGATTGAGGACTATATCCTCCATATCCATATGGCTCGAGGAGATGATTTCCATGCCATCAAGTACTTACCCCTCAAGCTCAAAGGGCCAGCTCGCCACTGGCTTAAAAGCCTCCTTGAAAACTCCATTGGAAGGTGGGAAGAGCTCAAAGACGCTTTTTGGGCAAATTTTCAAGGGACTTATGTCCCACCTCCGAACGCGGACGATTTGAGTCATATAACTCAACAGCCCGGAGAGTCAGCCCGAAAACTTTGGAACAGGTTTCTTACTAAAAAGAACCAAATTGTCGACTGTCCGGACGCTGAAGCCTTGGCAGCTTTTAAGCATAGCGTCCGTGACGAATGGCTTGCCAGACACCTCGGCCAAGAAAAGCCGAGAACAATGGCAGCATTAACAAGCCTCATGACCCGCTTTTGTGCGGGTGAGGACAGCTGGCTAGCCAGATGCAGCACCAGCGACCCCAGTACATCTAAAGTTAGAGATGGAAACGGGAAATCACGGCGCAACAGCAATAACAAATGCCGGAATAAAGAAGACAGCACGAAGAGCACGGCAGTAAACGCCGGATTCAAAAGCTCTCAGCCAGGTCAGCAAAAGCCACCCTCTAAAGGCGCCAGAGACGAACTGTCCAGCCTAAACAAAATTCTGGACCAAATATGTCAGATCCATAGCACCCCTAGAAAACCCACTAATCATACCCACAGAGAATGTTGGGTCTTCAAGCAGTCCCGCAAGCTCAACGCCATACACAAGGGGGAGGATACACCAAGCGAAGACGAGGATGAGCGTCCCAAGCAAGACACTGGGGAACAAAAGAAATTTCCACCAAAAGTCAAAACAGTAAATGTGTTACATGTGATCAAGGGAAGAAACAAAAAATGGCACTCCCAGAAAAATATGCCCAAGGGCCTATCACCGCGGAGTCCTGCCACTGGTCGTCTCAACCGATCACTTTCGACCATCGTGATTACTCAGCAAGTATCCGGCGTGCAAGATGGGCTTCCCTGGTATTAGACCCAATAATTGACGGATACCACTTCACACGAGTCCTGATGGACGGTGGCAGCAGTCTAAACCTGATATATCAGGATACAATCCGCAAAATGGGGATAGACCCAACAAAAATTTGCCATAGCAATACTACCTTTAAAGGAGTAACGCCAGGCCCAGGGGCTCATTGCATGGGCTCCCTGCTACTAAAAGTTATATTCGGCTTCCCCGATAACTTCCGTAGAGAACATTTAACCTTCCACATCGCTCCGTTCCAAAGTGGCTATCAAGCACTACTCAGACGTGAAGCTTTCCCTCGCTTTAATGCAATACCGCACTACGCTTCCATCACACTCAAGATGCTGGCCCATGTGGCATCATTATAGTAAGCGGAAGTATTAAGCGATCTTTGCACGCTGAAGAGAGTGCGGCTGCCTTGGCAGCCGCACACTAAAAACGGCATCACCAACTAAAGCATTTAACAGGTCGTCAAGACCTCGGACATGGTTAGTCGAGTTCGGCGCAGCTATATGTAATTTATACTGGATCAATGGTCACACCCCTATTACAAATACAAGGGGCTCAACGCGCACAGACAAGTGGCAATTTTTACTCATCTTGAATTATATATGGTTTCTTTAAAAACTATCTTTTCGCACGACAACTTTTTTCACCTAAGTTCCTCTCTTTTACAGATGATCATCGTGCTAGACCCGTCCAGGATATGGCACAATGGAGACACAGGCGCAGACGTGCAGCAGGGACCCACTCCAAGGATTCTTTTCAGATTAAGACCCTGCGTAAACCTTTTTTACTGTCTCTTGTTGATACATATCCACCGAATTCTCAGCATAGTTGAGAAGGATGCTGACGTCTTGGCATGTGGACACGTCAGAATAATGCATGTACCTGGACACAAGGGGCTTCTTACGAAGGGCACTATTTAGGCCCGTTTTATACCATAAAGACCGAATACCTTAGGGAGTGTTCGGCGTCGCGAGTTTGGCCTTATATGCATCAGCTCCGAATCATTGTCTTCGGTCAAATGTTGGGTTTGCCCGGCTCCTGTGTTTTGGTGCCTTACGTTTCGCTTTATCGGCTAAGGTAGCACCAGGAGAACTACTGCGATTGTGCCCTGGTTCATCCGGACGAGCACCTCAGTAGAGAAAGCCAAAACTGACTGTCATGATATAGCGTGAGACAGGTCAACCACTCGATGACCTATCGAAATGTTAGAATTCATCCGCCTTAACGAAGGGCTGTTTTCCGGCCAGGCATGTACGCACCCCGTGATCGGGAGAGTGCGGAGCCACCAGGGGCTATCTAGTAGCCCCACTGTCAAACTCCTATGGCTAAGTGAAAGTGTTAAAGCATTATAGTCCAGTTGCCTCGTTCGCTATGCTACCACCTCCTTAATAGGACCAAGACGTTGGGTTAAGTGTGAACACGCATTTTTCGCGAGCACCTCCGCATTATATGCATGGGGGTTGAAGCCGATGGCTGCAATCTTTCAGGTTATCCACATGTATACATAAACGGCCGCACAGGAGGCATCATACTACTTTTAGGCAAAAGTATAAACATGGCCTTATAAAACTTCATAAAATCATTGTGTTTACAATGATAATACATATCACTCAAACATTATATTCTTCGAGCACTAGGCCTCTATCAAACGAGCACCCTCAAGAACTTCCTCGAAATAATGCTCGGCAGCCACTCGGCCTATGGCCGAACCCTGCGCCGCAACTGTGGTAGCGTCCATCTCCGCCCAGTATGCTTTAACACGGGCAAGGGCCATCCACGAGCCTTCTATGCACGCCGACCGCTTCATCGCATTAATGCATGGCACCGCACCAAGGAACTGCTGCACTAAGCTTAAATAGTTGTTCGGCTTTGGCTTTTCCGGCCATAGTTGATCCACAACAGACCTCATGGCGAGTCCGGACAACCTATTCAGTTCGGCCCATTTGGCTAGCTGGTCAGTCAATGAAAGCGGACGCTCTGGAACGTGGAATTGCGACCAGAACAGCTTGTCCACTTCACGATCTGTCTGACCTTGGAAGTACTTGGACGCATCGGCAGCGCTTGTTGCCAAATCCACATACGCATCTGCCGAACTCCACAACCGATCCAGAGGGGCATACCGTGGATCTCCGAACTTTCTCCGTAACATGAAGGGTTTCCTAGCGCAACATCCCCATCTTCCCGCAGCTCCTCCTTTTTCGCTCGCATAGCAGAACAGGTGTCTTTGTCCGCCGCCGTGGCCTTCTCAAGGTCTGTTGCCTTCGCTCGGTTTTCTTTTTCAAGGACCCGACAACGGTCGCAATGTCTTTTAATTCTACGGCCATCCCGTATTGATGAGAATCCCGTAATAAGGGGACACGATCTCTGATTTGACAAGACGTGTCGAAAAACTGCCTCGCGTTATGTGCGGGGCTAGTTAAAAGAAACGGTTCGAATAATCACCGGGCCATGACGTAACGTCATGCTGCCAAGACAAGCCAGCAAATTAGATAAGCGAAAATATTATTCTCTCTACGGTGGAATGTGGAACTTATTTTGCAGGGTTGGACACTATCCTCGTATTCAAATTCTTCTGTGATGTATTCGGAGAAGGAACCCGCCTTGCAATGCCGAAGACAATACTGTGCGCCGGACTCATCGTCATTGAAGCCTGGTTTAGGGGCTACTGAGGGAATCCCGGATTAGGGGGTCTCCGGACAGCCGGACTATCTCCATTGGCCGGACTGTTAGACTATGAAGATACAAGATTGAAGACTTCGTCTCGTATCCGGATGGGACTCTACTTGGCGTGGAAGGCTAGCTAGGCAATACGGATATGGATATCTCCTCCTTTGTAACCGACCTTGTGTAACCCTAACCCTCTCTGGTGTCTATATAAACTGGAGGGTTTTAGTCCATAGGACAACAATCACAACATACAATCATACCATAGGCTAGCTTCTAGGGTTTAGCCTCTCTGATCTCGTGGTAGATCTACTCTTGTACTACCCATATCATCAATATTAATCAAGCAGGACATAGGGTTTTACCTCCATCAAGAGGGCCCGAACCTGGGGTAAAACATCGTGTCCCCTGCCTCTTGTTACCATCCGGCCTAGACGCACAGTTCGGGACCCCCTACCCGAGATTCGCTGGTTTTGACACTGACACTAAGCGTGCGCCTTCATGGATCCACGAGCCTGGGGGAAAGTTTTGCGGTTGCGGCTTACCTTGGCTGGGGCGGGCCCCGAGTCAAATTGCAAGATTAAGAGTTGCCGCTGAGCTCCCGAAAGGCCTGCAGATCCGCCCGAGCGGGCCTTGCGAGGATCTAGCGCCAACCAGCGCGTTCGGTGAGTGTGCCGCACCCAGCCCCACTCGCGAGGGGCCCGCGAGGGGGAGGCAGCAAGCACGAGCTTTAGAACAGGGTGAAAACCAGATGGCAAGAAATCACTTGAACGAGAAAAGGCTCCCCCCACGCGCATCGATGAAAACTCAACTTCAACTTAAATCCAAATCCAGAAGGCAAGGTTACAGAAAAGAGATTCAAAGCAAATGGGCGCGTCCGGCACCTAGTCTAGTCTTCTTGTGTTCAAGTCTTCTCACCTGCGTGGAGCTAAGTGCTGCCACTAGGCGTGGGAGGTTGCCCTCGAGGCCCGAGGGCGGCTCTCCAGAGACTCCAGGGCGTGTACAGTCCCACTCATTATGATGCGAGAGTGTCACGGGTGGCGATCTTCACAGGCACTGGGCCTTCTTCACAGGTACCGGCCTTGCTTCATATCGCCAGGTGAGGGCCCCGCCTTGCGCCGCCCTCGACCACCTTTGAGCCGACCGGAAACCAGGACAACACAAAGGGGGGAAAGGGGACGCCGGCGGTGTCCTTGGCGACCATGGGTCCTCTGCCGGGGGTAGGCTTTTCAGCACCTCCCCAGCAAAGGGCCTACCTCTGGGGGGCCTTGCTCCGTGCAGAACGGTGAGGGATCTGGCTCCCGGCTTCTCTCCTGCTGCCCCTTGCACGATCCTCCTGGCGGGAGGGAGGTCACCGAGCTGGGGCCGCCAGCCACTGTGGTGACTTGATTCTCCTGCGACCCATGGTTAGCATAAGCTTGCTCCTGAGGGATTAGTGGTACCCTGTATCTGTTGTCGACGGCGCGATTGGCGGGGATCTCCGGCGGCTCCTGGAAGGCTTCAGCTCCTAACGCCTCCTCCTCCCAACCTAGCCCGAGAAACGAGCCAGGGTTGTCCTCCGGCGTGTACTCCCGGTCCATCATTCAGGGCACATAGGCTTCCGAGGCTGTCACCCCAAACACTTCGCCGTAGTGCCCCACACTCCACGTCGCCCGGCCCAGCGCGGCGTCCTGAGGATGATAGCACGACGCCTCGCTGGGGCCATGGGGGGCTACGCTCGTGCCCATGCTCATCGGAGGCGGCATGGGGGCAACGGGGCCCCCAGTGCCGTTGGCCGTCCTGGTGTCGATGAAGCCCCCGGGCGCACCCGAGGGCGCGTAGTTGCGGCGAGGCCCGTCGTGGGGTCCAGTAGCGGCCCGGGAGGGGAGCAGATAGCAGAAAGGCAGCGCTCCTAACGCCGCCGCATCCAGCATCTCAGCAACACGTTCCAGCAGCGCGTCTCGACCACTCTCCACCAGCCGGCACCGTAGCAACTCCTGCGCCACCATGAGTGCGGCCCGCATGTTCGCCAGCTCCCACCAGGTGTATGGCATCGTTGCTGCGGCATGGTTTGTGGCCCTTGCAGCGGCTCGCGCTTGTCGTGGAGTGAGGGTGGATGACGCCTAGCCACGCCGCCCGCGCCCCGCAGCATTAGGTGGTGCTCGTGCCGCCTGGAGCTCGGGGTTGAGGTCTTCATGGGCAAGTGGCGCCGCCAGGGCTGGCTAGGCTGCCCAGCGGTCGGAGTCGGCCCTTGGGTCGCCGGACATCGGGGCCGCGGAGCCGCGGAGCATCGGTGGGTCAATTGGCGGGGAAGAGGCTCCAGTGCACCCCTACCTGGCGCGCCAAATGTCGGATCACGAGTTCCGGCAAAACCCTTAAGGTTCGAACACTGGGGTGCACGCGAAGATTTCCTCCCTGCTGATCCACACCCCAGCTCTCTAAGATCTCATGGACGAACTCGACGAACTCACAAGGCAAAGACACAAGATTTATACTGGTTCGGGCCACTGTTGTGGTGTAATACCCTACTCCAGTGTGGTGGTGGTGGATTGCCTCTTGGGCTGATGATGAACAGTACAAGGGGAAGAACAACCTCCTAAGGTTGAGGTGTTCTTGTGCTCGGTGTGTGGCTAGGGGCTGGCCCTTGCTCGTCCTTGCCCCTACTATGCTGGCTAGTTCTACTTATATAGGCCCTGGTCTTCTCCCCAAATATTGAGCGGGAAGGGAGCCAACAACGGCCAATTTGAAAGGGGACAACTAGTACAGCTTATCCTGACAAAAGCGGTCTTCGCCTGCGAAAGGCTCTGGTGGTGACGCCGTCTTGGGCTCCATGGTGACCTCCGTCTTGCCGTCCCGCTGGTCTTGGTCTCATTGCACCGATATGGAAACCTTTGCTTGATGCCTCGGTACTCCGTGCATGCCCTTACCTCCTTAGCGCCAAAGAGGAAACAAGGACGCTGCGCCCGCTAGCGCCTGCCTGATCTTGATCGTCATGGCTCACGTCACGAGAGACTCGCGAGGTTTGCCCTGCCCTGATTTCTCCGCTCCTCGCGAGGCAGCCTGGTGAGGCCGCTACTGAGGAGGTCTTGCGTCATCCGCACCATGAGGCTTGGCCCCTCGCGAGGGTCTTGGATGCCTCATTGATGAAGATGGGTCGTACGGGCCTGCTAGCTCAGCTACGCCGTGGGCCGCATGCAAGTCTGGGGACCCCCGTTCCCAGAACACCGACATGGTGTTATGTGAACGTCGACTACATGACACTTCACCATTGTCTGGACCTAGAGGAAGGCATTTGGAAGTAATAAGTAGATGATGGGTTGCTAGAGTGACAGAAGCTTAAACCCTAGTTTATGAGTTGATTCATAAGGGGCTGATTTGGATCCATATGTTTCATGCTATGGTTAGGTTTACCTTAATACTTCTTTTGTAGTTATGAATGCTTGCAATAGGGGTTAATCATAAGTGGGATGCTTGTCCAAGAAAGGACAGCACCCAAGCACCGGTCCACCCACATACCAAATTATCAAAGTAACAAACGTAAATCATATGAGCGTGATGAAAACTAGCTTGACGATAATTCCCATGTGTCCTCGGGAGCGCTTTTCTCTATATAAGATTTGTCCAGGCTTGTCCTTTGCTACAAAAAGAATTGGGCCATATTGCTGCACCTTATTTACTTTATTTACTTGTTACCCGTTACAAATTACCTTGTCACAAAACTATTTGTTACCGATAATTTCAGTGCTTGCAGAGAATACCTTGCTGAAAACTGATTATCATTTCCTTCTGCTCCTCATTGGGTTCGACACTCTTGCTTATCGAAAGGACTACAATAGAACCCCTATACAAGGACATACTTGTGGGTCATCAAGACTCTTTTCTGGCACCGTTGCCGGGGAGTGAAGTGCCTTTGGTAGGTGGAATCTGAAGGAAATATGCCCTAGAGGCAATAATAAAGTTATTAATTATTTCCTTATATCATGATAAATGTTTATTATTCATGCTAGAATTGTATTAACCGGAAACATAATACATGTGTGAATACATAGACAAACTTAGTGTCACTAGTATGCCTCTACTTGACTAGCTCGTTAATCAAAGATGGTTATGTTTCCTAACCATGTACAAAGTGTTGTTATTTGATTAACGAGGTCACATCATTGGTTGAATGATCTGATTGACATGACCCATTCCCTTAGCTTAGCACCCGATCGTTTAGTATGTTGCTATTGCTTTCTTCATGACTTATACATGTTCCTATGACTATGAGATTATGCAACTCCCGTTTGCCGGAGGAACACTTTGGGTGCTACCAAACATCACAACGTAACTGGGTGATTATAAAGGAGTACTACAGGTGTCTCCAAAGGTACATGTTGGGTTGGCGTATTTTGAGATTAGGATTTGTCACTCCGATTGTCGGAGAGGTATCTCTGGGCCCTCTCGGTAATGCACATCACATAAGCCTTGCAAGCATTACAACTAATGTGTTAGTTGTGAGATGATGTATTACGGAACGAGTAAAGAGACTTGCCGGTAACGAGATTGAACTAGGTATTGGATACCGACGATCGAATCTCGGGCAAGTAACATACCGATGACAAAGGGAACAACGTATGTTGTTATGCGGTCTGACCGATAAAGATCTTCGTAGAATATGTAGGAGCCAATATGGGCATCCAGGTCCCGCTATTGGTTATTGACCGGAGACGTGTCTCGGTCATGTCTACATTGTTCTCGAACCATAGGGTCCGCATGCTTAAGGTTTCGATGACAGTTATATTATGAGTTTATGAGTTTTGATGTACCGAAGGAGTTCGGAGTCCCGGATGAGATCGGGGACATGACGAGGAGTCTCGAAATGGTCGAGACGTAAAGATCGATATATTGGACGACTATATTCGGACATCGGAAAGGTTCCGAGTGATTCGGGTATTTTCGGAGGTACCGAGGAGTTACGGGAATACGGGGAAGAGTATTGGGCCTTAATGGGCTTTAGTGGGAAGTAGCCAGGAGGTGGCGCGCGCCCCTCCCAAGTCCAGTCCGAATTGGACAAGGGATTTGGGGCGCGGCCCACCTCTCCCTTCCTTCTCCACTTCCCTCCTTTCCCCCCTTCTCCTAGTTGGACTAGGAAAGAAGGAGTCCTACTCCCAGTGGGAGTAGGACTCCCGTTGGCGCGCCAACTCCTAGGCCGGCCGCCCCTCCTCCCTTGCTCCTTTATATACGGGGGCAGGGGGCACCCCATAGACACAGAAGTTGATCATTGAGATCGTTCCTTAGCCGTGTGCGGTGCACCCTGCCACCATATTCCACCTCGATCATATCGTTGTAGTGCTTAGGCGAAGCCCTGCGTCGGTAGTACATCAAGATCGTCACCACGCCGTCGTGCTGACGGAACTCCTCCCCGAAGCTTTGCTGGATCGGAGCCCGGGGATCGTCATCGAGCTGTATGTGTGCTAAGAACTCGGAGGTGCCGGAGTAACGGTGCTTGGATCGGTCGGATCGGGAAGAAGACGTACAACTACTTCCTCTACGTTGTGTCAACGCTTCCGTTGCGATCTACAAGGGTACGTAGATCAGACTCTCCCCCTCGTTGTTATGCATCACCATGATCTTGTGTGTGCGTAGGAAAATTTTGAAATTACTACGTTCCCCAACAGTGGCATGAGAGCCTAGGTTTTATGGTTTGATGTTATTTGCACAAGTAGAACACAAGTGAGTTGTGGGCGATACAAGTCATACTGCCTACCAGCATGTCATACTTTGGTTCGGCGGTATTGTTGGACGAGACGACCCGGACCAACCTTACGCGTACGCTTACGCGAGACCGGTTCCCCCGACATGCTTTGCACACAGGTGGCTTGCGGGCGACTGTCTCTCCAACTTTTGTTGAACCGAGTGTGGCTACGCCCAGTCCTTGAGAAGGTTAAAACGGAGTCTATTTGACAAACTGTCGTTGTGGTTTTGATGCGTAGGTGAGATTGGTTCTTGCTTAAGCCCGTAGCAGCCACGTAAAACTTGCAACAACAAAGTAGAGGACGTCTAACTTGTTTTTGCAGGGCATGTTGTGATGTGATATGGTCAAGACGTGATGAGATATAAGTTGTTGTATGAGATGATCATGTTTTGTTGAGGTTATCGGCAACTGGCAAAAGCCTTATGGTTGTCTGTCTATTGCATAAGATGCAAGCGCCCAATAATTGCTTTACTTTATCGCTATGCGATAGCAATAGTTGCAAGAGCAAGTGTTGGCGAGACGACCACGTGACGACACATTGATATAGATCAAGATGATGGAGATCATGGTGTCATGCCGGTGACGATATAGATCATGACAGTACTTTGGAGATGGAGATCAAAGAAGCAAGATGATGATGGCCATATCATGTCACATATTTTGATTGCATATGATGTTTATCTTTTATACATCTTATCTTGCTTTGATTGACGGTAGCATTATAAGATGATCTCTCACTAAATTATCAAGAAGTGTTCTCCCTGAGTATGCACCGTTGCGAAAGTTCTTCGTGCTGAGACACCACGTGATGATCAGGTGTGATAGGCTCTACGTTCAAATACAACGGGTGCAAAACAGTTGCACACGCGGAATACTCAGGTTATACTTGATGAGCCAAGCATATATAGATATGGCCTTGGAACACGGAGACCGAAAGGTCGAGCGTGAATCATATAGTAGATATGATCAACATAGTGATGTTCACCAATGAAACTACTCCATCTCAAGTGATGATCGGATATGGTTTAGTTGATTTGGATCACATGATCACTTAGAGGATTAGAGGGATGTCTATCTAAGTGGGAGTTCTTAAGTAATATGATTAAATTGAACTTAAATTTATCATGAACTTAGTCCTAGTACTATTTTGCAAATTATGTTGTAGATCAATAGCTCGCGTTGTTACTTCCCTGTGTTTATTTTGATATGTTCCTAGAGAAAATTGTGCTGAAAGATGTTAGTAGCAATGATGCGGATTGGATCCGTGATCTGAGGTTTATCCTCATTGCTGCACAGAAGAATTATGTCCTTGATGCACCGCTAGGTGACAGACCTATTGCAAAAGCAGATACAGACGTTATGAATGTTTGGCTAGCTCAATATGATGACTACTTGATAGTTTAGTGCACCAAGCTTAATGGCTTAGAATCGGGACTTCAAAGACGTTTTGAACGTCATGGACCATATGAGATGTTCCAGGTATTGAAGTTAATATTTCAAGCAAATACCCATGTTGAGAGATATGCAGTCTCCAACAAGTTCTATAGCTAAAAGATGGAGGAGAATCGCTCAACTAGTGAGCATGTGCTCAGATTGTCTGGGTACTACAATCACTTGAATCAAGTGGGAGTTAATCTTCCAGATAAGATAGTGATTGACAGAATTCTCTAGTCACCATCACAAAGTTAGTAGAACTTCGCGATGAACTATAATATGAAAGGGATAACGGAAACAACTCCCAAGCTCTTCGTGATGCTGAAATTAACGAAGGTAGAAATCAAGAAAAACATCAAGTGTTGATGGTTGACAAGACCACTAGTTTCAAGAAAAGGTCAAAGGGAAGAAGGGGAACTTCAAGAAGAACGGCAAGCAAGTTGGCACTCAAGTGAAGAAGCCCAAGTCTGATCCTAAGCCTGAGACTAAGTGCTTCTACTGCAAAGGGACTGGTCACTGGAAGTGGAACTACCCCAAGTGATTGGCAGATAAGAAGGATGGCAAAGTGAACGTAAGTATATTTGATATACATGTTATTGATGTGTACTTTACTAGTGTTTATAGCAACCCCTCAGTATTTGATACTAGTTCAGTTGCTAAGATTAGTAACTCGAAACGGGAGTTGCAGAATAAACAGAGAGTAGTTAAGGGTGAAGTGACGATGTGTGTTGGAAGTAGTTCCAAGATTGATATGATCATCATCGCACACTCCCCTATACTTTCGGGATTAGTGTTGAACCTAAATAAGTGTTATTTGGTTTTTGCGTTGAGCATGAATATGATTTGATCATGTTTATTGCAATACAGTTATTCATTAAAGTCAGAGAATAATTGTTATTCTGTTTACATGAATAAAACCTTCGATGGTCATACACCCAATGAAACAAGTTCGTTGGATCTCGATCGTAGTAATACACATATTCATAATATTGAAACCAAAAGATGCAAAGTTAATAATGATAGTGCAACTTGTTTGTGGCACTGCAGTTTAAGTCATATTGGTGTAAAGCGCATGAAGAAACTCCATGCTGATGGGCTTTTGGAGTCACTTGATTATGAACCAGTTGATGCTTGCGAACCATGCCTCATGGGCAAGATGACTAAGACTCTGTTCTTCGGAACAATGGAGCGAGCAACAGATTTGTTGGAAATCATACATACTGATGTATGTGGTCCGATAAATATTGAGGCTCGCGATAGGTATCATTATTTTCTGATCTTCACAGATGATTTGAGCAGATATGAGTATATCTACTTGATGAAACATAAGTCTGGAACATTTGAAAAGTTCAAAGAATTTCAGAGTGAAGTGGAGAATCATCATAACAAGAAAATAAGGCTTCTACGATCTGATCGCGGAGACAAATATTTGAGTTACGAGTTTGGTCTTCAAGTAAAACAATGTGGAATAGTTTCACAAATTCGTGCCACCCGGAACACCACAACATAATGGTGTGTCCGAACGTCATAGCCGTACTTTATTAGATATAGTGCAAATCTATGATGTTTCTTACCGATTTACCACTATCATTTTTGAGGTTATGCATTAAAGACAACTGCATTCACGTTAAAGGGGCACCATCTAAGTCCGTTGAGATGACACAATCTGAACTGTGGTCTAGCAAGAAACCAAAGTTGTCATTTCTTAAAGTTTGGGGTTGTGATGCTTATGTGAAAAAGTTTCATCCTAATAAGCTCAAAACCAAATCGGAGAAATATGTCTTCATAGGATACCCAAAAGGAGACTGTTGGGTACACCTTCTATCACAGATCCTAAGGCAAGACATTCGTTGCTTATAATGGATCCTTTCTAGAGAAGGAGTTTCTCTCGAAAGAAGTGAGTGGGAAGAAATTAGAACTTGACGAGGTAACTGTACCTGCTCCCTTATTGGAAAATAGTACATCACAGAAAACTGTTTCTGCGACACCTATACCAATTAGTGAGGAAGCTAATGATGATGATCGTGAAACTTCAGGACAAGATACTACTGAACCTCGTAGATCAACCAGAGTGAGATCCGCACCAGAGTGGTACAGTAATCCAGGTCTGGAAGTCATGCTACTAGATCATGATGAACCTACGAACTATGAAGAAGCGATGGTGAGCCCAGATTCCGCAAAGTGGTTAGAAGCCATGAAATCTGAGATGGGATTCATATATGAGAACAAAGTATGGACTTTGGTTGACTTGCCCGATGATCGGCAAGCCATAGAAAAATAAATGGGTCTTCAAGAGGAAGACGGACGTTGATAGTAGTGTTACTATCTACAAAGCTAGAATTGTCGCAAAAGGTTTTCGACAAGTTCAAAGTGTTGACTACGATGAGAGTTTCTCACTCGTATCTATGCTTAAGTCTGTCCGAATCATGTTAGCAATTGCCGCATTTTATGAAATCTGGCAAATGGATAAACAAAACTACATTCCTTAATGGATTTCTTAAAGAAGAGTTGTATATGATGCAACCAGTAGGTTTTGTCAATCCTAAAAGGTGCTAACAAAATATGCAAGCTCCAGCGATTCATCTATGGACTGGTGCAAGCATCTCGAAGTTGGAATACACGCTTTGATAAGTTGATCAAAGCATATAGTTTTATACAGACTTGTGGTGAAGCCTGTATTTACAAGAAAGTGAGTGGGAGCACTACAGCATTTCTGATAAGTATATGTGATTGACATATTGTTGATCGGAAATAATGTAGAATTATTCTGTAAAGCATAAAGGAGTGTTTGAAAGGAGTTTTTCAAAGAAAGACTTCGGTGAAGCTGCTTACATATTGAGCTTTAAGATCTATAGAGATAGATCAAGACGCTTGATAAGTTTTTTCAATGAGTACATACCTTGACAAGATTTTGAAGTAGTTCAAAATGGAGGAGTCAAAGAAAGAATTCTTGCCTGTATTACAAGGTGTGAAGTTGAGTAAGACTCAAAGCCCGACCAGGGCAGAAGATAGAAAGAGAATGAAAGTCATTCCCTATGCCTTGGCCATAGGTTCTATAAAGTATGTCATGCTGTATACCAGATCTATTGTATACCCTGCACTGATTTGGCAAGGGAGTACAATAGTGATCTAGGAGTAGATCACTGGACAGCGGTCAGAATTATCCTTAGTGAAATAAGGATATGTTTCTCGATTATGGACGTGACAAAAGGTTCATCGTAAAGGGTTACGCCGATGCAAGTTTTGACACTAATCTAGATGACTCTAAGTCTCGGTCTAGATACATATTGAAAGTGGGAGCAATTAGCTAGAGTAGCTCCACGCAGAGCATTGTTGACATAGAAATTTGCAAAATACATGTGGATCTGAATGTGGCAGACCCGTTAACTAAGATTCTCTCACAAGCAAAACATGATCACACCTTAGTACTCTTTGGGTGTTAATCACATAGCGATGTGAACTAGATTACTGAATCTAGTAAACCCTTTGGGTATTGGTCACATGGCGATGTGAACTATGGGTGTTAATCACATGATGATGTCAACTATCGATGTTAATCACATGGTGATGTGATCTAGATTATTGACTCTAGTGCAAGTGGGAGACTAAAGGAAATATGCCCTAGAGGCAATAATAAAGTTATTATTTATTTCCTTATATCATGATAAATGTTTATTATTCATGCTAGAATTGTATTAACCGGAAACATAATACATGTGTGAATACATAGACAAACTTAGTGTCACTAGTATGCCTCTACTTGACTAGCTCGTTAATCAAAGATGGTTATGTTTCCTAACCATGAACAAAGTGTTGTTATTTGATTAACGAGGTCACATCATTGGTTGAATGATCTGATTGACATGACCCATTCCCTTAGCTTAGCACCCGATCGTTTAGTATGTTGCTATTGCTTTCTTCATGACTTATACATGTTCCTATGACTATGAGATTATGCAACTCCCGTTTGCCGGAGGAACACTTTGGGTGCTACCAAACGTCACAACGTAACTGGGTGATTATAAAGGAGTACTACAGGTGTCTCCAAAGGTACATGTTGGGTTGGCGTATTTCGAGATTAGGATTTGTCACTTCGATTGTCGGAGAGGTATCTCTGGGCCCTCTCGGTAATGCACATCACATAAGCCTTGCAAGCATTACAACTAATGCGTTAGTTGTGAGATGATGTATTACGGAACGAGTAAAGAGACTTGCCGGTAACGAGATTGAACTAGGTATTGGATACCGACGATCGAATCTCGGGCAAGTAACATACCGATGACAAAGGGAACAACGTATGTTGTTATGCGGTCTGACCGATAAAGATCTTCGTAGAATATGTAGGAGCCAATATGGGCATCCAGGTCCCGCTATTGGTTATTGACCGGAGACGTGTCCCGGTCATGTCTACATTGTTCTCGAACCGTAGGGTCCGCACGCTTAAGGTTTCGATGACAGTTATATTATGAGTTTATGAGTTTTGATGTACCGAAGGAGTTCGGAGTCCCGGATGAGATCGGGGACATGACGAGGAGTCTCGAAATGGTCGAGATGTAAAGATCGATATATTGGACGACTATATTCGGACATCGGAAAGGTTCCGAGTGATTCGGGTATTTTCGGACGTACCGGAGAGTTACGGGAATACGGGGAAGAGTATTGGGCCTTAATGGGCTTTAGTGGGAAGGAGCCAGGAGGTGGCGTGCGCCCCTCCCAAGTCCAGTCCGAATTGGACAAGGGATTTGGGGCGGGGCCCACCTCTCCCTTCCTTCTCCACTTCCCTCCTTTCCCCCCTTCTCCTAGTTGGACTAGGAAAGAAGGAGTCCTACTCCCGGTGGGAGTAGGACTCCCCTTGGCGCGCCAACTCCTAGGCCGGCCGCCCCTCCTCCCTTGCTCCTTTATATACGGGGGCAGGGGGCACCCCATAGACACAGAAGTTGATCATTGAGATCGTTCCTTAGCCGTGTGCGGTGCCCCCTACCACCATATTCCACCTCGATCATATCGTTGTAGTGCTTAGGCGAAGCCCTGCGTCGGTAGTACATCAAGATCGTCACCACGCCGTCATGCTGACGGAACTCCTCCCCGAAGCTTTGCTGGATCGGAGCCCGGGGATCGTCATCGAGCTGTATGTGTGCTAAGAACTCGGAGGTGCCGGAGTAACGGTGCTTGGATCGGTCGGATCGGGAAGAAGACGTACGACTACTTCCTCTACGTTGTGTCAACGCTTCCGTTGCGATCTACAAGGGTACATAGATCAGACTCTCCTCCTCGTTGCTATGCATCACCATGATCTTGCGTGTGCGTAGGAAAATTTTGAAATTACTACGTTCCCCAACAGAATCTGGTAAGGAAAATTTTATATAGTGTGCTAAAATTTACTGTCACTTGTTACTATGGAAAGTTATCCTTTGAGGGGTTTGTTTGGGGTATCTTCACCTCGTCCGGAACCACAATTAGCTAACCCTCAACCTACTGAACCTACTGAAAATGTTTACTTTGAAATTCCTTCGGGTATGATAGAGAAACTGCTAGCTAATCCTTTTGTAGGAGATGGAACATTGCATCCCGATTTACACTTAATCTATGCGGATGAAGTTTGTGGACTATTTAAGCTTGCAGGTATGCCCGATGATGTTATCAAGAAGAAGGTCTTCCCTTTATCTTTGAAGGGAGAGGCATTGACATGGTATAGGCTATGTGATGATATGGGATTATGGGACTACAAATGATTGAAATTGGAATTTCATCAGAAGTTTTATCCTATGCATCTTGTTCATCGTGATCGTAATTATATATATAATTTTTGGCCTCGCGAAGGAGAAAGCATCGCTCAAGCTTGGGGGAGGCTTAAGTCAATGTTATATTCATGCCCCAATCATGAGCTCTCTCAAGAGAAATGATTATTCAAAAAAATTATGCTCGGCTTTCTCTCAATAATCGCTCCATGCTCGATACTTCTTGCACTGGCTCTTTTATGATGAAGACTATTGAATTCAAATGGTATTTATTGGAAAGAATTAAACGCAACTCTGAAGATTGGGATCTCGACGAAGATAAGGAGTCAGGTATAACACCTAAGTTTGATTGTGTTAAATCTTTTATGGATACCGATGTTTTCCGTGAATTTAGCACTAAATACGGACTTGACTCTGAGATAGTAGCTTCTTTCTGTGAATTTTTTGCTACTCATGTTAATCTCCCTAAGGAGAAGTGGTTTAAATATAATCCTCCCATTGAAGTAAAAGTAGTCGAACCTATTAAAGTTGAGCAAAAGAGTAGAATCTGTCTGAAACAGGACAGTCTGTAGTAATCTGGAAGTTTAGCATACTTCTGTAACTCCTAAAATTATGAAATAAATATGACAATTTGAACAATTAGTACAGAAGTAATGTGCAAACAGTTTCAGACCCATTTGACTTTCCAGTAAAAAATGTAAATTCAGGCACTACAGCCAAAGTTTCTGTTTTTGTTCTGCACATAGTAAACAAGCAATCTAATCATCCTAAAACCAAAGCTTGGCACATTATTTTTATAATACAATGGATATACACAAGGGGATAATTATTTACAGAGAAACTTCCATGAAAAATTCTACATTGTTTCTGTGAGCATGAACACAAGTGCTCAAGGTTGACCCTCACTTCTTCAATGCATAACTTTCCAATCACTTCTCTTTTTGAAAAACTTTTTAGGCATGAGAAGCAAGTAATAATTTTTTTGTATTTTCTTTCTTTTAATTTTTTTTTGTATTTTTCACCCACAACTAAACAGAAACAAAAAGGAAAAACAAAACTACTTAGTGAAGAAAGCAAACAAGCACACACGAGAATATCAACCCCACGCTATTGCTCCCCGGCAACGGCGCCAGAAAAGAGCTTGATAATCCCCAAGTGCAAGGAATCGTCGTAGCAATTTCCAAAGGTGGAAGTGATAAGTATGGAGTGTCGAACCCACAAGGAGCTAAAGTTAAGATCAATATTCTCTCAGGCCCTATCTGCCACTGATACGACTCTACGTACACCGAACATTTGCTTCCAACTAGTAACGAGAAATAAAACTACATTGTGGGTATGAAGTGGATAACTTTGTATGATATCGGAGAGCTAAAATATGAAAGTAGGTGTTATTATCATAAAGTTAGAATATATTACTAAATAATATAAATAGCGAGTGTGGAATAATGGTGGATCGGTGTGCGGAATTGTCCTAGGCAATTGTTAACAAGACTGGTAATCACTATTGCAGTTTCATATGAGGGAGAGGCATAAGCTAACATACTTTCTCTACTTGGATCATATGCACTTATGATTGGAACTCTAGCAAGCATCCGCAAGTACTAAAGATCATTAAGGTAAAACCTAACCATAGCATTAAAGCATCAATTCCTCTTTATTCCCATATGCAACAATCACTCTTACTCGGGTTTGTGTTTCAGTCACTCACCAACCCACTATAAGCGAATCATGAACGTATTGCAACACCCTACAGCGGGTACCCCTCACGCTTGCATGACATGGAGGGCACCATAGGACAGCATCAAAGTAAAACATACAACTCATACCAATCTAGCTCATCAATCAACCCAAAGACAAAAGATATCTACTCAAAACATCATAGGATGGAAACACATCATTGGATCATAATATGTGGCATAAAGCACCATGTTCAAGTAGGGATTACAGCGGGGTGAGGGAGAGTGGACCGCGTAAAATAGATGAGGATGGTGATGATGATGGTGATGTCGATGAAGACGATTACCGTGGCGATGATTCCCCTCTCGATGGCACTTGGGCACCACCGGAAGAGAGGAGGAGAGTTTCTCCCCCTTGTGCTTCCTCCTCCATGGCCTCCACCCTCTGGTCCTTGGCCTTCATGGTGATGATGGCCCCTCTAGGATACTCCTCTATGGCCACCGGTGATGATGGCCCTCTCCGGCACCACTCCTCTATGGCCACCGGTGATGATGGCCCTCTCCGGCAGGGTGCCGGAGAGGGCCTAGATTGATTTCTCGTGGCTACAGAGGCTTGTGGCGGCGAAACTCCCGATCTAGGTTAATTTTCCAAGGTTTCTGTATTTATAGGAATTTTTGGCGTCGGTCTCATGTCAAGGAGGTGCCTGAGGTGTCCACGAGGCAGGCCCACGCGCCTAGGGGGGTGGGTGCACCCCCCACCCTCGTGGGCGCCTCGGGACTCTCCTGGCCCAACTCTTTTACTCCGGGGTCTTCTTTTGGTCCATAAAAAATCGTCAAAAATTGGCATGCCAATTGGACTCCGTTTGATATTCCTTTTCTGCAAAACTCAAAAAGAAGGAGAAAACATAAACTGACACTGGGCTCTAGGTTAATAGGTTAGTCCCAAAAATCATATAAAATAGCATATAAATGCATATAAAACATCTAAGATGGATAATATAATAGCATGAATACTTCATAAATTATAGATACGTTGGAGACGTATCATATACCTGAGCATGAACAGGAACAGATCCTACGCAAGTGTCACTCCGAAGCTTATGGAGGGCACCACGCTGGAGATAGAACTGCACATAAGGTATTGCAATCCGGTTTTTATTGGCCTGCTCTCTTCAAAGATGCTCGTAAGTTTGTCTTGTATTGTGATGAATGTCAAAGAATTGGTAATATTAGTAGACGTCAAGAAATGCCCATGAATTATTCACTTGTTATTGAACCATTTGATGTTTGGGGCTTTGATTACATGGGACCGTTTCTTTCCTCTAATGGGTATACACATATTTTAGTTGTTGTTGATTACGTTACTAAGTGGGTAGAAGCTATTCCAACTAGTAGTGCTGATCATAACACCTCTATTAAGATGCTTAAAGAAGTTATTTTTCCGAGGTTTGGAGTCCCTAGGTATTTAATGACTGATGGTGGTTCACATTTTATTCATGGTGTCTTTTGTAAAATGCTTGCTAAGTATGATGTTAATCATAGAATCGCATCTCCGTATCACCCGGAGTCTAGTGGTCAAGTAGAATTGAGTAATAGAGAGCTCAAATTAATTTTGCAAAAGACTATTAATAGATCTAGAAAGAATTGGTCCAAGAAACTTGATGATGCATTATGGGCATATAGAATTGCATATAAAATCCTATGGGCATGTCTCCGTATAAAATGGTTTATGGAAAAGCATGTCACCTACCTCTCGAACTAGAACATAAGGCATATTGGGCCATTAAAGAGCTCAGTTATGATTTCAAACTTGCCGGTGAGAAGAGGCTTTTTGACATTAGCTCACTTGATGAATGGAGAACTCAGGCCTACGAGAATGCCAAACTGTTTAAAGAAAAAGTTAAAAGATGGCATGACAAAAGGATACAAAAGCGTGAGTTTAATGTAGGTGATTATGTGTTGCTATCCAACTCTCGTTTAAGGTTTTTTGCAGGAAAACTTCTCTCTAAATGGGAAGGTCCTTACGTTATCGAGGAGGTCTATCGTTCCGGTGCCATAAAAATCAACAACTTCGAAGGCACAAATCCGAAGGTGGTGAACGGTCAAAGAATCAAACATTATATCTCAAGTAATCCCATAAATGTTGAAACTAATGTTATTGAAACCGTAACCCCGGAGGAATACATAAGAGACACTTTCCAGCACGCTTCAGACTCCGAAAAGGAATAGGTATGTGGTACGGTAAGTAAACCGACTACAAAACCGTTCTAATGGCAATTTTTCTCCGTTTTGGAATATTTAAGAAAATAGGAAAATAAGAAGTAATCCGGGAAGGACACGAGGCTTCCACGAGGGTGGAGGGCGCGCCCTACCCCCTGGGCGCGCCCCCTGTCTCGTGGGCACCTCGTGTGCCCTCCGGACTTCGTTTTCTTGCACGATACTTCTTTTGGTCGGTAAAAATTCATTATATAATCTCCCGAAGGTTTTTACCACCGTATCACGCAAATATCCTCTGTTTTTGTTTCGAGCTATTTTCTGTCAGAGTCGTGAAGGCCAGGCATCATGTTGTCCCCCTCCTCCGACAATCAGGGCAACGATGCTTGGCTAATGAAGATAGAGCTGAAGAGAGAAGAACCCGGGGAGATCAACAAGGATGATGGGATCAAGAAGGCCATGGAGGATCAGGCTCCAGCAGTAGAAGAAGAAGCAATCCTTCCACCTCTCTTTACCCCAACTGAGATTGAAGCTTTCAAGATGATTGAGTTAGCTTGTATACAAAACAAGTATCTCACACGTGAAATTTTTTTGTTGAAGGAGCATATCATCGCACTCAAGGGCATTATCCGTAAGCTAGAAGATCTGCTACGCTTGATGTGCGACTATCCATCATCACCACCATCTCCTTCACCAACAAAAGAGATATAATCACATGGGTATGGGCACTCCCCTTGGCAACTGCCAAGCTTGGGGGAGGTGCCCCGGTATCGTATCACCAGCACACTCCTATCTTTACCGTTTTTCTTAGTTCGATCCTTTTGGTAATATCTTGATCTAGTAGAATAAAGTTTTAATATGATCTAGTTTTGAGTTTTGCTTTATGATCCTTCTATGTAATCGAGTCCGTGAGCAATATATAATAAAGATTAGTGTTGAGTCAAGGGCTCGATTTTCTTGCTATGATCTTGAGGGAATTAAAGAAAAGAGGAACAATAAAAAGAAATAAAAGTGATCATATTGATCCTATTGAGAGTAATGACTTCACATAGAAAGAGTATGATGAATAAAAGTTGTTGAGAGTTGACAAACATAGTTTTGGTCATCGTTGCAATTAATAGGAAGTAATAAAGAAAGAGAGGTTTTCACATATAAATATACTATCTTGGACATCCTTTGTAATTGTGAACACTCATTAAAGTATGACATGCTAAAGAGTTGATGTTGGACAAGGAAGACAACGTAATGGGTCATGTTTTCTTATATCCGAAATAAAGTATATTGTCATGGATCATCCAACTTGTTGACCTTGCCTTTCCCCTCATGCTAGCCAAATTCTTTGCACCAAGTAGAGATACTACTTGTGCTTCCGAATATCCTTAAACTTGTTTTGCCATGAGAGTCCACCACACCTACCTATGGATTGAGTAAGATCCTTCAAGTAAGTTGTCATCGGTGCATGCAATAAAAATTGCCCTCTAAATATGTATGATTTATTAGTGTGGACAAAATAAGCTTTATATGATCTTTTGATGTGGAAGAAATAAAAGCGATGGACTACATAATAAAGGTCCATATCACAAGTGGCAATGTAAAGTGACGTTCTTTTGCATTAAGATTTTGTGCATCCAACCATGAAAGCACATGACAACCTCTGTTTCCCTCTGCGAAGGGCCTATCTTTTAGTTTTTTCTTATTCATTATGCAAGAGTCATGGTGATCTTCACCTTTCCTTTTTTACATTTCATCCTTGGCAAGCACCTTGTGTTGGAAAGATCCTGATATATATATAAATATATATATATATATCTAATTGGATGTAAGTGAGCATGAATTATTATTGTTGACATTACCCTTGAGGTAAAAGGTTGGGAGGTATAACGCCCTCGATGCGGCTATAGCTCCCACGTGTCGAGGCAAGACTTAGAGACATAACCGCATTGAAAGCAATGTCGCAAGTTAGGCAATCATCACAAACATCCCATATAATAAGTAATAAAGGGGGAGATACATAGTTGGCTTACACTCGCCATGTCACATCAAAGTACATAAATAACATCCATCATTCAAACACTCATGGCCCGACTACGGCGCCAAAATAGAAAAGAACCCAACATGCGACAAGGCCCTGAATCGAACCCCAACTAGGCACCACTACTGATCATCAGGAAAAGACACGTAGTAACGCTGAGAGTCCTCGTTGAACTCCCACTTGAGCTCGTACTCGTCACCTGGAGCGGAAACACCTGAACCTGCATCTGGAGTTATAGTATCTGTGAGCCACAAGGACTCAGCAATCTCGCACCCTCGCGATCAAGACTATTTAAGCTTATAGGAAGGATAGGCAAATATAAGTGGAGCTGTAGCAAGCGACTAGCATATATGGTGGCTCACTTATTCGCAAAAGAGAGCGAGAAGAGAAGGCAAAGCGCGAGCGAGAATCTAGAAGGACAACCTGCGCAAGCATAACTCCAACACCGTGTCCACTTCCCGGACTCCGCCAAGAAGGGGCCATCATGGTAACACACACGGTTGATTCATTTTAATTAAGTTTATGTTAAAGTTATCAACAACCGGACATTAACAAATTCCCATCTGCCCATAACCGCAGGCACGGCTTTCGAAAGTTCAATCCCTGCAGGGGAGTCCCAACTTAGCCCATGACAAGCTCTCACGGTCAATGAAGGAATAGACCTCCACCCAAGACACACCGATCAGACTCGGTATCCCGGTACAACAAGATGATTCGACAGGTTAAAACAAGTCCAGCAACACCGCCCGAATGTGCCGACAAATCCCGATAGGAGCTGCACATATCTCTTTCTCAGGGCTCACTCAGGTTGTCCAAACTTCCGGTAGGCCAGCCCAGAGTTGCCCCTGGTAGCCACCGGCGGCTGACATTTTGGACCAACACTCAGAGGAGCACTGGCCCGGGGGGGTTTAAATAAGATGACCCTCGGGCTCCGGAAACCCAAGGGGAAAAGAGGCTAGGTGGCAAATGGTAAAACCAAGGTTGGGCATTGCTGGAAAATCTTTAAACAAGGCGAACTATCAAGGGGTTCCCATTATAGCCCAACCGCGTGAGGGACGCAAAATCCAGGAACATAAGACCGATATGACGGAAACTAGGGCGGCAAGAGTGGAACAAAACACTAGGCGAGAGGCCGAGCCTTCCACCCTTTACCAAGTATATAGATGCATTAAGATAACATAGCAATATAATGATATCCCGACAAGTAAATAAATGTTCCAACAAGGAACGGCTCCAATCTTCACCTGCAACTAGCTATGCTATAAGAGGGGCTGAGCAAAGCGGTAACGTAGCCAATCAACGGTTTGCTAGGACAAGGGGGTTAGAGGTTCAACATGGCAATTGGGAGGCTGACAAGAAAAAGGTAGGCATCGTACCATTGGCATAGCAAAAGAGCGAGCAAACTAGCATAGCAAAGATAGTAGTGATTTCGAGGGTATGATCATCTTGCCTGCAAAGCTGTCAGAGTTGACTGGATCCTCAAAAGCAAACTCAACGGGCTCCTCGTTAGCGAACTTGTCTCCCGGCTCTACCCAAATAAGACAAAACAAGCAACAAGGATACAATCAACCACGTGCAAGCTCAAACAATAAGATGCAATGATGATATGCTATGCGGGATGCGATGCGGGATGCAAAATGCAAGATATGACAGGAAATGCATGAACCTGGCCGCAACTTGGTAAACCAAGTGTGCCACTGGATAGAGGGGATGAAATTGCTTGAAAACGATATAAAGATCATTGGAATCGGAGTTACGGTTTAGAAATGACAAGCGTTTTAATATATGACACCGGTCTGCGATTTACAGCAAGTAGGCATCTAAATGCAACGAAATGAATATGCTACAACCACCAAACATGACAAAAAAAGACATGGCAGGGATGTACACAAGATGCTTAACAAAATACTAGCACTGAGCCACGGCCAATTCACCCATTATGAGGTTCAAACAAGCATGGCAAAAACGCAAATGCAAAACAGATTTCAGACTTAGTGAAATTAACACTTGTCTGAAATTTCAGATCACGAAGCCCTCTTCGGAGCAGCAAAACAACATGATACATGATCTGATTATGACAAGTAAGAACATGGCATGGAGCTACTCAACAAGCTTAACAAAAGACCCAAAGTGATCTGGGACCAAAAGGGTTCACAAAATATACTAACAAGCACACGAACATAGCTCACACCCAATCAGTTTTCAGACTTAGTGAAAACTGAGACATGCTGAAATTTAACTCACGAAGGCATGTAAACGAGCTCGATGCACTCACTACGGTGCAAGTCATGGAAAGGCAAGCATACATCCATTAAGAAGGCACAAAATGCTAGCTAGACATGGCAAGAACAATGGCATAGCATGCACGGATCAACTACAATAGCATCGGCAAAATCGCAAACAAGTTAACGATCTGCCCAAATTCGCAACGAAGCAAAAGTAGAGCTCGATTGACTCAAGCTATGGTGCTCCATAATTGCAAGTAAAGACATGGATGGATAGAGCATAACATGATTAACAAAACTCCTTTACTGATCATCCTCAAAAGAGGCATGAATCATTAGGAAACAAGCTGAACATATGGCATCATGAACTAAAAAATCCCAGACTTAGTGAAAACAACTAAGTCCCTGAAAACAGATCTACCGGGTGCCTCACTTTGCAAGCTTGCACAAGTCACCACACACATCCTAAAAATGCATGGGTTGCAGCTCTGGAAAGAAGACAAAATGCTTAACAAAACATATGAAGGACTCACAGGCATATCATGCACACAATAATCATGGCAAAAATGACAAAAGTCTAAGATGAACTAGCAGATCTGACAATTAACTCATGAAGCCTCCTTCTAGCAGCATTTCGGGCATCAAGATGAACTCAAACGAAAATGATGCAATTGAATGAAATGATGTACTCGTCGACACGAACATTTTGATATACTATATGTCCAAAACAGAGCTACGGATGCGGAGATATGGCCGGTCAAAGTTAGCACAAAAATTAGGGTTGGAGGGCAAAAAGTCAACCATTTCAAAATATCTCAGATCTGAGATCCGGTGCACTGTAGCGGCGGGCACGGACTCCGAGGTCGCCGGCGAGGTGGTCGTGATGGTCGGAGAGGGACTTGGGGCACCGGATCCGGCCGGTGGCGGCGAGGGGCAGCGGCGGGCGGTTGACGGCGAGGCGGTGGCGATGCGGATCGGAGCGGGGCGGCCGGCGTTGGGGCGCGCGTCGCCGGAGTGGAGCAGGGCCGTGGAGTGGCGGCCGGACGCGGGGAAGACGGCGGCGATGCGGATCGGAGGGAGTGGCCCGCTCGGGCGGCGCGGGGGCTGGGCGCGGGCTCCCGCGGGCCGGCGGCGGCGGTGGTTGTTGGCGCCACATGGCAGCGTCCGGTTGGGCGCGGGGTGGCGGCGGACGTGTCCGGCTAGACTCCGGACATGTCCGTCGGTGCGGAGATGTTTTTTTTAGGGTTGGACGGGGAGAGATCCGAGATCCGGAAACGGGGGGGCTATTTATAGGCATAAGTGGAGCTAGGAGAGTCCAAATGAGGTGCGGTTTTCGGCCACGCGATCGTGATCGAACGCTCTAGATGATGGAGCTGAGTTTGGTGGGTTTTGGGCCAAATTTGAGGGGTGATGGGCTGCAACACACATGAGGCCTTTTCGGTCCCTCGGTTAACCGTTGGAGTATCAAACGAAGTCCAATTGATACGAAACTTGACAGGCGGTCTACCGGTAGTAAACCAAGGCCGCTTGGCAAGTCTCGGTCCAATCCAGAAATGCTTAATCCCCACACACGAAAGAAAGATAGAAAAGATCACCGGAGAGAACGAAGTGCTGGAATGCGAAACGGACAACGGGGAAAATGCTCGAATGCATGAGATAAACACGTATGCGAATGCAATGCACATGATGACATGATATGAGATGCATGAAAACGAAAACAACACACGGAGACAAAGACCCGAACCCGAGACATAAATATAACTTAACGCCGGAAACGGCAAGAGTTGGAGTACAAATTGGGAAAGTTATATCTGGGGCGTTATGGGAGGCAACACTATAAGCCCCTATCTTTCTCTGTGTCCGATTAAAACTCCGTAACCACAAGTATTGCGTGAGTGTTAGCAATTGTGAAAGACTAAATGATAGTTGAGTATGTGGACTTGCTGAAAAGCTCTTATATTGACTCTTTCTGATGTTATGATAAATTGAAATTGCTTCAGTGACTAAGACTATGGTTTGTTGGTTTTCAATGAAGTTTCTGATTCATACTTTACATGTGAATAGATTGTTACTTGAGCATAAGAAATCATATGACAATATCTATTTATGTTGTTGTTATACGAATGATCATGATGCCCTCATGTCTGTATTTTATTTTATCGACACCTCTATCTCTAAACATGTGGACATATTTATCGTTATCGGCTTCCGCTTGAGGACAAGCGAGGTCTAAGCTTGGGGGAGTTGATACGTCCATTTTGCATCATGCTTTTATATCGATATTTATTGAATTATGGGCTGTTATTACACGTTATGTCACAATACTTATTCCTATTTTCTCTTATTTACAAGGTTTACAAGAAGAGGGAGAATGCAGGCAGCTGGAATTCTGGGCTGGAAAAGGAGCAAATATTAGAGACCTATTCTGCACAACTCCAAAAGTCCTGAAAGTCCACGGAAGTCATTTTTGGAATTAATAAAAATATTGGCAAAAGAATCCACCAGAGGGGGCCCACACCCTGGCCACGAGGGTAGGGGCGCGCCCTACCCCCCCCCCCCTTGGCGCGCCCCCTGCCTTGTGGGCCCCCTGGCAGGCCTCCGGTGCCCATCTTATGCTATATGAAGTCATTTACCCTGGAAAAAAATCATAAGTAAGCTTTCGGGAAGAAACTCCGCCGCCACGAGGCGGAACCAATCTAGGGCTCCGGCAGAGCTGTTCTGCCGGGGAAACTTCCATCCGGGAGGGGGAAATCATCGCCATCGTCATCATCAACGATCCTCTCATCGGGAGGGGGTCAATCTCCATCAACATCTTCACCAGCACCATCTCCTCTCACACCCTAGTTCATCTCTTGTATCCAATCTGTGACGCCCGGATAATTAGGCTACAGTAAACCTCTGCTAATGATGCCACGTCACCCTGATTTACTGTTGCTAATCTCGCGTTAGGTCGAAAACAGTTCGAATTCAAATTCAAAATCAAGCACACGATAAAAGTTTTCAAATATTAAAACTAATATGTTCAGAGTGAGCCAAATAATGCATAGGTAATTATGGTGGAGAAACCACACTTTTATAAAATGTTTAAATACACTTAACTAAATAAAACAGTAGCAAAACAATTATGTGAATGCCTTTAAATTAATAAATAATTGTTAAACTAGTTTATGTAGTCACCAAACTTTTTAAGGCCGTGGGTTATTCAGAGACATTAATTTAGGAGCTATTGTCATATTTTACAAAACTAAAGAAATTAAAAGTAAAATAAAACAGAAAAGGAAAAATAAACAAAAGAAAAGAAACAGACAAAAAAAAAGAAAAGAGAGAAGCCCCCCCCCCCACTGGGCTTCGGCCCAGCAGGCCGGCCCGTTCGGCCACCGGCCCAACCGGCCACACCCCTCACTCCCATAACCCCTTAACCCCCGAAACCCATCCCGTCGCCCCACTTCCCCCCCCCCCCACTCCCCACGTCTCCTCTCGTTCCCCCCCTCTCTCGTGGATCTGGATCGGGGGCAACCGACGCCCCGATCCCGTCGCCCCCGACCCCGGCACGCCCGAACCCGCCACCTCGTCCCTGCGCCCCGTCTACGCCGTCGTCTCGCCTCCTCACGTCCTCCTCGTCCCGAGCCGAGGCCGCCATTCCGGCGCCGCGCCCTCGACCCCGTCGCCCCGCCGCACTCGTCGCCGGCGACCCGAACGCCGCCCCCTTCCTCGTCCTCCTCCTCTTGATCGAGACCACTGCCCCGTTCCCTGCACCTTCCGTGAGCACCCCCCCCCCCTCTCTCCCCGTCCCCGTTGCCCGTTCCGGCCACCGCGCCGCCAAGCCCCGCCCCTGTGCGCTGCCGGCGTCGACTGCGCACGCAAGGCCGCACCTGCCTGCTCGACCCGCTCCTCACGCTCGGCCGTGCCCTATGCACGTGCACACTCGCCGCTGCCCCGTGCTGAAGCTCCGCGCGCGCCGTGCTCGCCCACCGGTCGCCCGCGCCGTCCGCGGCTTGCGCGTGTCCGCCCCCTTGCTCGCAATGCTCCCCTCGCCCCGATCGCTGTTGCGTCCGTCGCCGCTCGCCGTCCCGCCATTTGCCCGCGCCGCGCCTTCGTTCCTTGCCCCGGCGCCACCCCGACGTGGCCTCGCCGCTGCCGCTGTCGTCCCAGGCGGCCGGGCTTGCCGTGCCCGTGGCCGGCGCCCCCTGCCCATCTGGGCATTTGCCAATCGGGCTGGGTGCCTGCGCCCGTAACCCGTGCGCCCGAATCGCTGTGGCCCTTTGGGCCACTGACATGTGGGGCCCGGCCCCAGAACGTTAAAAAAGGAAATAAAAAAATAAATAAATTAATAATTAATTAGTGAATTCATTAACTTAATTAATCTTATTTAGTTAACCTAATTAAGTATTGTGAGTTAACTAAACTGTGATTAGATTAGTTAGATCCTAATTAGAGTAAACAGTGTATGACATGCGGGACCCACATGTCAGATTGACCCAGTCAACTCCCTGTTGACTGCTGACGTCATGCTGACGTCATGATGACGTCAGCAGACACTATTCTGGATAATGTTGGTTAAATTAATTAAATAAATCCTAAAATTGTTTCAAATCTTTTGAAATTAATATAAAATAAACCGTAGCTCGGGTCGAAAAACTTTGTACATGAAAGTTGCTCAGAACAAGGAGACGAACTCGGATACGCAGCCCATTCGTCCGCCACGCATCCCTAGCATAGCGAACACGCAACTTTCCCCCTCCGGCTCCTCTGCCCGAAAACGCGAAACACCGGGGATACTTTCCCGGATGTTATCCCCCTTCACCGGTATCACCTGCTACCGCGTTAGGGCACCTCTGACGCCGTTACTTGTCATGTCATGCATCTCTATGCATATGCTTGCATTATATTTATTGTTTCTTCCCCCTCTTCTCTCGCTAGACACCGAGACCGACGCTGCTGCTACCCCGTACGACTACGGAGTTGACGACCCCTCTCTCTTGCCAGAGCAACCAGGCAAGCCCCCCCTTTGATCACCAGATATCGCCTACTCTTCTCTATACTGCTTGCATTAGAGTAGTGTAGCATGTTACTGTTTCCCGTTAATCCTATACTGATGCATAGCCTGTCCTTGCTACTGCTGTTGTTACCTTTACCTGCAAACCTAATGCTTAGTATAGGATGCTAGTTTATCATCAGTGGCCCTACATTCTTGTCCGTCTGCCATGCTATACTATCAGGCCGTGATCACTCGGGAGGTGATCACGGGTATATACTATATACTTTATACATGATACATGTGGTGACTAAAGACGGGACGGCTCGTAGGAGCACCCGCGAGTGGATCTTTGAGGCGGAGCGACAGGGCAGGTTCCGACCACCTAGGAGAGAGGTGGGCCTGGCCCTGTTCGGCGTTTGCGGACACTTAACACGCTTAACGAGATCTGGGTATTTGATCTGAGTCTGGCCATTTGGTCTATACGCACTAACCATCTACGTGGGAGCAGTTATGGGTATCCCGGCGTCGTGGTATCAGCCGAAGCCTTCGTGACGTCAGCGACTGAGTGGCGCGCGCCGGATTGGACTGGAAGGCCACTAGGCTAGGTCTGCTTTCGGCCGCGTTCGCAACGTGCAGGTGTGCAAAGGGCGATGGGCCCAGACCCCTGTGCCATAGGGTTTAGACCGGCGTGCTGACCTCTCTGTTGTGCCTAGGTAGGGCTGCGACGTGTTGATCTTCCGAGGCCGGGCATGACCCAGAAAAGTGTGTCCGGCCAAATGGGATCGAGCGTGTTGGGGTATGTGGTGCACCCCTGCAGGGAAGTTTATCTATTCGAATAGCCGTGTCCCTCGGTAAAAGGACGACCCGGAGTTGTACTTTGACCTTATGACAACTAGAACCGGATACTTAATAAAACACACCCTTCCAAGTGCCAGATACAACCGGTGATCGCTCTCTCACAGGGCGACGAGGAGAGGATCATCGGTTAGGATTATGCTATATGATGCTACTTGGAGGACTTCAGTCTACTCTCTTCTACATGCTGCAAGACGGAGGCTGCCAGAAGCGTAGTCTTCGACAGGATTAGTTATCCCCCTCTTATTCTGGCATTCTGCAGTCCAGTCCACATATGATACCCTTATTCCATTTGATGCCCTTGCATATGTAGTATAGCTCCTTGCTTGCGAGTACTTTGGATGAGTACTCACGGTTGCCTTCTCCTTCTTTTCCCTCTATTCCTTCTACCTGGTTGTCGCAACCAGATGTTGGAGCCCAGGAGCCAGACGCCACCGTCGATGACGACTCCTACTACACCGGAGGTGCCTACTACTACGTGCTGCCCGCTGACGACGACCAGGAGTAGTTTAGGAGGATCCCAGGCAGGAGGCCTGCGCCTCTTTCGATCTGTATCCCAGTTTGTGCTAGCCTTCTTAAGGCAGACTTGCTTAACTTATGTTTGTACTCAGATATTGTTGCTTCCGCTGACTCGTCTATGATCGAGCTCTTGTATTTGAGCCCTCGAGGCCCCTGGCTTGTAATATGATGCTTGTATGACTTATTTTATCTGTAGAGTTGTGTTGTGATATCGTCCCGTGAGTCCCTGATCTTGATCGTACACGTTTTCGTGTATGATTAGTGTACGATTAAATCGGGGGCGTCACAAGTTGGTATCAGAGCCGACTGTCTGTAGGAAACCCCCTTCCACACTCCTTGGCCGAAGTCGAGTCTAGACATTGCAAAAACTTTTTACTAACTTGGCTGTGTGCCTTACGGGCCCACGTCGCCATCGGGTGATACTAGGATCTTTTACTCCTCGATCCTTACTCTGGGACTCTGTTCTCTCTTCTATTCGGGTTAAATGGTTTTGCTAACTCTAACTCTAGGATCTCGTAAATACTTTCTCCCGGAGAGCCCCTTCATTCCAGATGATGGCCTGCTTCACCAGAAGATTCCGAAGATACTCTTTGCTATTCCTCTCGAGACTTTGTGCCCATCACTTTTGCTATTCCCGACCACCGATAAATCCTTATGGATAACTACTTACACTTGCCATTCTTACGATCATCCCCCATTGATCTTGTTATTACAAGATACCCCAAAGTCTTCTCTATTGTTCCGAGAATATTTTGTACCTACTGCCTAGCAGTTCCTTGCCACATGAATACCCCTTCAATTAAATCCTCGCACTTGTCGAGTATCCACTAATCCCCAGTTGTTCTTGTGTTTCACAATGGTCTTCGAAATACTATTCGATCCTCCAAAAATCCTTAGTAGCTTATTGCTCTGCGATACTTGCCTGCTTGCATTATGGATGCTTTCCATATGTCTGGCAATATCCGTTAGTATCCTTAGGCATCGTCTTTTTGATCCTAGTGATTCGACATGAGTGCGAATGCACGCAATCATCAGTTGATCCTTTTAAATTATCTTTCCGGCTTAGACGTTATTTTAAAACATGAGCTGGATCTCGACCAATCAAATTGCTGTCAATTGTACCCTTAAGGCTATTCAACTTATCCATCCCTGATCAGAGCATTGCTTCTGATCCCTTGTCTTGGAATTGATTATTCTTTGCATTTGAGCCTTGAATTAGTCAGTTGTTTCTAAAGTCTGATCTCCTCGCATTGTTTCTCCCTCTGGTTGAGTACCGATGCTCACACCAGATCCCTTGAGGACCACCAGATCGTTTGCTGGATTTTATCCGACAGCGTCCTTCATATTCAATAAGTCTGTGAGCCTTTCCTCGGATACATAATACCTTTGGTAAATTGTATCCTCTGCTTTCTCAAACATGCTCTACTATCGAGATGGTGTTATTTATTCTTGAAATTTGTGGTATATACTCCTAAGATGCCCTGATGGGGTGAACATATGCCTTCTCTAAACTGTGTGAACTCGAAAGTTTTCACGAGTCATACTCTTCTGGTATTTTGCTAGATAAAATTTCTATACTATAGCTTCATCAAAAGCGAGAAGTAAAATGAAAGGTTATGCATGGAAGAATTGGGAGTCGACCTTGAGCCTTTGCGTTCATGCCCATGGACCCGATGTGAAACTTATCATCGAAGCTTCTTGTAAATGATATTAGTTCCCTTGGTATAAGTTCATCTTATATCTGGGAACCGGCCTTTTACAATCATGGTTCCGACCATGTTCTCTTTTAAATACCATTTTCGATGCAAGTGTAAGCACTTGTCTCATGTGGATCAATACCTCGGTCCAACCTCTACTTTGATCCGTCTTCGAGTATTACCCCCTGGTATCTCGAGATTATCTTGAAACTGCATAATTTCTTATGAGTTCTTCATCAAGTACTACATTCTCACTGATTACAGTTTTCATGGGCTCTGAGTTATTAAACACTCAAAGACACCGATAACTGAACCAAGTCTGCCCTACGGTTCAGCAACTCTTGATAATCTTCTTTAAGTCCGAGTTTGTACTCGATCATGTCATTCCTAGCCTGATCGGCTATATCATTATCGTGCTAAATTTTAACTGTGCTACCTGGTCCTTAATCCCGGAGCACAACTTTCGATGATGAGCTAAGCTTACGTAGATCTTCCTCGTCATATCAATTCACCTTGAACAACATGCTTGATTTCAAGTTTGTGCCCTACCCATGGTTCCAATAACCTTCCGCTTCATCATTCCTTTGATTTGATGTTGTCACTGATTGATTACATCTTGAAATCTCTCGACCAATGTGCCGTGAAGATCATCAATCTTATGAGGTCTTCCTGGATATCAATTGAATTCATGATGAGAAATACCATCCTTGCCCCCGATGAATTGTATTATCATCGGCCACTTTATTGCCTTCCCTCCAACACAAACTTATTCGTGTTTTGAGTTATACCTTGAGATCCGTGCTATACATCATTTGTTCTTCTTTACCTTGGAATGTTACCACCTTTTATGTCAAGAATGTCGTGGTAATTTTACCACCTCTTGAGAATCCTTGATATAGTAATATCTCTCACCTTTTGCGTTCATTTCTTGGTCTCCGTGTTGTTTCTAACCGGGATACCATAAATGGACTGTGATGTGTAAATTCTAAACTTCTAGCAACCCTATTGCTTGAAGTTATTGGCCTACAGTTTCATTCCAAGTCTATTGATTATTGAATCATCATTCAAACATTGATCGTGCTACCTAGTCCAGATTCCTGGTTGCACCCTTCTATCATTGTTCAGTTGTGTATGTTTCCCTCGAGCATACATCATTATGACATTTGATCCGACAAATGATATTTCCTTGTTCACATAATTGTGGAAATCAATCCTTTGGAAATCGCGATGATTTGTTGCTGAGCCTATCAGCCACCTCCTCATCCTCTCCTTGGTTTACTGATGAACTCTTGTTTCGGAACTCGCTTCCATAGTTCATTTCCCGAGAATCTTACAATGTCATCTCGTCAAATTGTGCCGCACCTTTTCTTCTCAGGCATCCTAAGTCTGAGGTATCGTGACACCAATCAGATCTGAATCTCGGTCAGATATGATGGTTGGAACATATTTCCAAGAGTTATAACACTGGTCTTTTATGACCCGGTAAGGTGGTGGCATGTCCAGCACACCTGGCCGGATGACCTATTGTTATAGTTTCCTTTTAGCAAAGTTATCCATTTTTTTATGAGAAAATTGTAAGACTTATTCAATAAGTTGTTCCTGACGGATCCTTTGTGTATCCATAGCCTGATCTTTACCTGATGGCCATGTCAAGGCTATCTCGAAGCATGTCTGTGGTACTCTGATTTTCAATAAGAGCATTGAAAGCGCAATGCTAAGTTTTCTTTAACCATTATCCAAACACCGTTGTATGGGTACTGTCATGAAATTTCTCTCCCCTTACTTAAAGGGTTTTCTACATGATCTCCTGCCACGGATATCATGCTCTGTTTGTCCTTGGGAAGGATATAACCCTGAAATATGTGTTTAATCACATTTTCCTTTCCATTCTTCTGTTTAATCTAAGAATCACATTTTCCTTTCCATTGTTCTGTTTAACCTTTTTGAGGTTTATATGATCTAAGCAGAAATATTCTCCTGCTTATGTAAACACCTCGGTGTACATTTCTGTCAGCAAGACCCTGTTACTATTGTTGATGACATTCTGGTAACCCCCGATGGACGAGAACTTTGCCTATTGGTCCGCCTCGTTCAACGAGCAGGAAAATGGTTCTCTTCGTCCCTCGCCCTTGGTACCGATGTTGTTGCCGACGTAACTGATAGGCTGATCCTCTGACATGTCTTGCTATCATGACCATGCAAGATGTCAACGCCCATCCCTATTTTAACCCACCTGGTGGGCCCATAACCCACAGTTCCACAGGATCGAAACCTGACTCTCCAGTACACCCTGTTGCCAAAGTTATTCCTCACGCGTGGCTTCGTAAGTACTTCACGAGCCACCTTTCGAAAGACCATCAATTCTGGTATCAGACACAATACTTATTCCCATTGCTCTGAACCCCTTTCACACTATGTTTCAGGCAATGAACGATTGCCTATCCGCTCAAAACTTCTTATTGCACTGTCCTACTTTGCTCTCGATGTGTATCATTTGTTCAACTCGAGAGATACTCATTTGTTCGTTCTTGGGATACCCCAGATGATTTTCCCTTATAACATCCTATCGTGGTAGAGCTGCCCCTTACCTATTCGTAAGTACGATGGAGTTCCCCGATGGAAGGACGACAACTTCATCATGATGCATTGGAATAAAGAATTGAAGACATCAACGAAAGGGATTAACTTCTTCGAGAAGACACGTTAGAATTCCGTAACCTAATCCCTTCCCCGCACCTCCCCTGTTAAATCTCGGGACGAGATTTCTTGTAGTGGAGGAGAATTGTGACGCCCGGATAATTAGGCTACAGTAAACCTCTGCTAATGATGCCACGTCACCCCGATTTACTGTTGCTAATCTCGCGTTAGGTCGAAAACAGTTCGAATTCAAATTCAAAATCAAGCACACGATAAAAGTTTTCAAATATTAAAACAAATATGTTCAGAGTGAGCCAAATAATGCATCGGTAATTATGGTGGAGAAACCACACTTTTATAAAATGTTTAAATACACTTAACTAAATAAAACAGTAGCAAAACAATTATGTGAATGCCTTTAAATTAATAAATAATTGTTAAACTAGTTTATGTAGTCACCAAACTTTTTAAGGCCGTGGGTTATTCAGAGACATTAATTTAGGAGCTATTGTCATATTTTACAAAACTAAAGAAATTAAAAGTAAAATAAAACAGAAAAGGAAAAATAAACAAAAGAAAAGAAAACAGACAAAAAGAAAAGAAAAGAGAGAAGCCCCTCCCCCCCACTGGGCTTCGGCCCAGCAGGCCGGCCCGTTCGGCCACCGGCCCAACCGGCCACACCCCTCACTCCCATAACCCCTTAACCCCCGAAACCCATCCCGTCGGCCCACTTCCCCCCCCCCCCACTCCCCACGTCTCCTCTCGTTCCCCCCCTCTCTCGTGGATCTGGATCGGGGGCAACCGACGCCCCGATCCCGTCGCCCCCGACCCCGGCACACCCGAACCCGCCACCTCGTCCCTGCGCCCCGTCTACGCCGTCGTCTCGCCTCCTCACGTCCTCCTCGTCCCGAGCCGAGGCCGCCATTCCGGTGCTGCGCCCTCGACCCCGTCGCCCCGCCGCACTCGTCGCCGGCGACCCGAACGCCGCCCCCTTCCTCATCCTCCTCCTCGAGCTCGAGACCGCTGCCCCGTTCCCTGCACCTTCCGTGAGCACCCCCCCTCTCTCCCCGTCCCCGTTGCCCGTTCCGGCCACCGCGCCGCCAAGCCCCGCCCCTGTGCGCTGCCGGCGTTGACTGCGCACGCAAGGCCGCACCCGCCTGCTCGACCCGCTCCTCATGCTCGGCCGTCCCCTATGCACGTGCACACTCGCCGCTGCCCCGTGCTGAAGCTCCGCGCGCGCCGTGCTCGCCCACTGGTCGCCCGCGCCGTCCGCGGCTTGCGCGTGTCCGCCCCCTTCCTCGCGATGCTCCCCTCGCCCCGATCGCTGTTGCGTCCGTCGCTGCTCGCCGTCCCGCCATTTGCCCGCGCCGCGCCTTCGGTCCTTGCCCCGGCGCCACCCCGACGTGGCCTCGCCGCTGCCGCTGTCGTCCCAGGCGGCCGGGCTTGCCGTGCCCGTGGCCGGCGCCCCCTGCCCATCTGGGCATTTGCCAATCGGGCTGGGTGCCTGCGCCCGTAACCCGCGCGCCCGAATCGCTGTGGCCCTTTGGGCCACTGACATGTGGGGCCCGGCCCCAAAACGTTAAAAAAAGGAAATAAAAAAAATAAATAAATTAATAATTAATTAATTAATTAATTAGTGAATTAATTAACTTAATTAATCTTATTTAGTTAACCTAATTAAGTATTGTGAGTTAACTAAACTGTGATTAGATTAGTTAGATCCTAATTAGAGTAAACAGTGTCTGACATGCGGGACCCACACGTCAGATTGACCCAGTCAACTCCCTGTTGACTGCTGACGTCATGCTGACGTCATGATGACGTCAGCAGACACTATTCTGGATAATGTTGGTTAAATTAATTAAATAAATCCTAAAATTGATTTAAATCTTTTAAAATTAATATAAAATAAACCGTAGCTCGGATCGAAAAACTTTGTACATGAAAGTTGCTCAGAACAAGGAGACGACCTCGGATACGCAGCCCGTTCGTCCGCCACGCATCCCTAGCATAGCGAACACGCAACTTTCCCCCTCCGGCTCCTCTGCCCGAAAACGCGAAACACCGGGGATACTTTCCCGGATGTTATCCCCCTTCACCGGTATCACCTGCTACCGCGTTAGGGCAACTCTGACGCCGTTACTTGTCATGTCATGCATCTCTATGCATATGCTTGCATTATATTTATTGTTTCTTCCCCCTCTTCTCTCGCTAGACACCGAGACCGACGCTGCTGCTACCCCGTACGACTACGGAGTTGACGACCCCTCTCTCTTGCCAGAGCAACCAGGCAAGCCCCCCCTTTGATCACCAGATATCGCCTACTCTTCTCTATACTGCTTGCATTAGAGTAGTGTAGCATGTTACTGTTTCCCGTTAATCCTATACTGATGCATAGCCTATCCTTGCTACTGCTGTTGTTACCTTTACCTGCAAACCTAATGCTTAGTATAGGATGCTAGTTTATCATCAGTGGCCCTACATTCTTGTCCATCTGCCATGCTATACTATCGGGCCGTGATCACTCGGGAGGTGGTCACGGGTATATACTATATACTTTATACATGATACATGTGGTGACTAAAGACGGGACGGCTCGTAGGAGCACCCGCGAGTGGATCTTTGAGGCGGAGCGACAGGGCAGGTTCCGACCACCTAGGAGAGAGGTGGGCCTGGCCCTGTTCGGCGTTCGCGGACACTTACCACGCTTAACGAGATCTGGGTATTTGATCTAAGTCTGGCCATTTGGTCTATACGCACTAACCATCTACGTGGGAGCAGTTATGGGTATCCCGGCGTCGTGGTATCAGCCGAAGCCTTCGTGACGTCAGCGACTGAGTGGCGCGCGCCGGATTGGACTGGAAGGCCACTAGGCTAGGTCTGCTTTCGGCCGCGTTCGCAACGTGCAGGTGTGCAAAGGGCGATGGGCCCAGACCCCTGCGCCATAGGGTTTAGACCGGCGTGCTGACCTCTTTGTTGTGCCTAGGTAGGGCTGCGACGTGTTGATCTTCCGAGGCCGGGCATGACCCAGAAAAGTGTGTCCGGCCAAATGGGATCGAGCGTGTTGGGGTATGTGGTGCACCCCTGTAGGGAAGTTTATCTATTCGAATAGCCGTGTCCCTCGGTAAAAGGACGACCCGGAGTTGTACTTTGACCTTATGACAACTAGAACCGGATACTTAATAAAACACACCCTTCCAAGTGCCAGATACAACCGGTGATCGCTCTCTCATAGGGCAACGAGGAGAGGATCATCGGTTAGGATTATGCTATATGATGCTACTTGGAGGACTTCAGTCTACTCTCTTCTACATGCTGCAAGACGGAGGCTGCCAGAAGCGTAGTCTTCGACAGGATTAGTTATCCCCCTCTTATTCTGGCATTCTGCAGTCCAGTCCACATATGATACCCTTATTCCATTTGATGCCCTTGCATATGTAGTATAGCTCCTTGCTTGCGAGTACTTTGGATGAGTACTCACGGTTGCCTTCTCCTTCTTTTCCCTCTATTCCTTCTACCTGGTTGTCGCAACCAGATGTTGGAGCCCAGGAGCCAGACGCCACCGTCGATGACGACTCCTACTACACCGGAGGTGCCTACTACTACGTGCTGCCCGCTGACGACGACCAGGAGTAGTTTAGGAGGATCCCAGGCAGGAGGCATGTGCCTCTTTCGATCTGTATCCCAGTTTGTGCTAGCCTTCTTAAGGCAGACTTGCTTAACTTATGTCTGTACTCAGATATTGTTGCTTCCGCTGACTCGTCTATGATCGAGCTCTTGTATTCGAGCCCTCGAGGCCCCTGGCTTGTAATATGATGCTTGTATGACTTATTTTATCTGTAGAGTTGTGTTGTGATATCGTCCCGTGAGTCCCTGATCTTGATCGTACACGTTTGCGTGTATGATTAGTGTACGATTAAATCGGGGGCGTCACAAGTTGGTATCAGAGCCGACTGTCTGTAGGAAACCCCCTTCCACACTCCTTGGCCGAAGTCGAGTCTAGACATTGCAAAAACTTTTTACTAACTTGGCTGTGTGCCTTACGGGCCCACGTCGCCATCGGGTGATACTAGGATCTTTTACTCCTCGATCCTTACTCTGGGACTCTGTTCTCTCTTCTATTCGGGTTAAATGGTTTTGCTAACTCTAACTCTAGGATCTCGTAAATACTTTCTCCTGGAGAGCCCCTTCATTCCAGATGATGGTCTGCTTCACCAGAAGATTCCGAAGATACTCTTTGCTATTCCTCTCGAGACTTTGTGCCCATCACTTTTGCTATTTCCCGACCACCGATAAATCCTTATGGATAACTACTTACACTTGCCATTCTTACGATCATCCCCCATTGATCTTGTTATTACAAGATACCCCGAAGTCTTCTCTATTGTTCCGAGAATATTTTGTACCTACTGCCTAGCAGTTCCTTGCCACATGAATACCCCTTCAATTAAATCCTCGCACTTGTCGAGTATCCACTAATCCCCAGTTGTTCTTGTGTTTCACAATGGTCTTCGAAATACTATTCGATCCTCCAAAAATCCTTAGTAGCTTATTGCTCTGCGATACTTGCCTGCTTGCATTATGGATGCTTTCCATATGTCTGGCAATATTCATTAGTATCCTTAGGCATCGTCTTTTTGATCCTAGTGATTCGACATGAGTGCGAATGCACGCAATCATCAGTTGATCCTTTTAAATTATCTTTCCGGCTCAGACGTTATTTTAAAACATGAGCTGGATCTCGACCAATCAAATTGCTGTCAATTGTACCCTTAAGGCTATTCAACTTATCCATCCCTGATCGGAGCATTGCTTCTGATCCCTTGTCTTGGAATTGATTATTCTTTGCATTTGAGCCTTGAATTAGTCAGTTGTTTCTAAAGTCTGATCTCCTCGCATTGTTTCTCCCTCTGGTTGAGTACCGATGCTCACACCAGATCCCTTGAGGACCACCAGATCGTTTGCTGGATTTTATCCGACAGCGTCCTTCATATTCAATAAGTCTGTGAGCCTTTCCTCGGATACATAATACCTTTGGTAAATTGTATCCTCTGCTTTCTCAAACATGCTCTACTATCGAGATGGTGTTATTTATTCTTGAAATTTGTGGTATATACTCCTAAGATGCCCTGATGGGGTGAACATATGCCTTCTCTAAACTATGTGAACTCGAAAGTTTTCACGAGTCATACTCTTCTGGTATTTTGCTAGATAAAATTTCTATACTATAGCTTCATCAAAAGCGAGAAGTAAAATGAAAGGTTATGCATGGAAGAATTGGGAGTCGACCTTGAGCCTTTGCGTTCATGCCCATGGACCCGATGTGAAACTTATCATCGAAGCTTCTTGTAAATGATATTAGTTCCCTTGGTATAAGTTCATCTTATATCTGGGAACCGGCCTTTTACAATCGTGGTTCCGACCATGTTCTCTTTTAAATACCATTTTCGATGCAAGTGTAAGCACTTGTCTCATGTGGATCAATACCTCGGTCCAACCTCTACTTTGATCCGTCTTCGAGTATTACCCCCTGGTATCTCGAGATTATCTTGAAACTGCATAATTTCTTATGAGTTCTTCATCAAGTACTACATTCTCACTGATTACAGTTTTCATGGGCTCTGAGTTATTAAACACTCAAAGACACCGATAACTGAACCAAGTCTGCCCTACGGTTCAGCAACTCTTGATAATCTTCTTTAAGTCCGAGTTTGTACTCGATCATGTCATTCCTAGCCTGATCGGCTATATCATTATCGTGCTAAATTTTAACTGTGCTACCTGGTCCTTAATCCCGGAGCACAACTTTCGATGATGAGCTAAGCTTACGTCGATCTTCCTCGTCATATCAATTCACCTTGAACAACATGCTTGATTTCAAGTTTGTGCCCTACCCATGGTTCCAATAACCTTCCGCTTCATCATTCCTTTGATTTGATGTTGTCACTGATTGATTACATCTTGAAATCTCTCGACCAATGTGCCGTGAAGATCATCAATCTTATGAGGTCTTCCTGGATATCAATTGAATTCATGATGAGAAATACCATCCTTGCCCCCGATGAATTGTATTATCATCGGCCACTTTATTGCCTTCCCTCCAACACAAACTTATTCGTGTTTTGAGTTATACCTTGAGATCCGTGCTATACAGCATTTGTTCTTCTTTACCTTGGAATGTTACCACCTTTTATGTCAAGAATGTCGTGGTAATTTTACCACCTCTTGAGAATCCTTGATATAGTAATATCTCTCACCTTTTGCGTTCATTTCTTGGTCTCCGTGTTGTTTCTAACCGGGATACCATAAATGGACTGTGATGTGTAAATTCTAAACTTCTAGCAACCCTATTGCTTGAAGTTATTGGCCTACAGTTTCATTCCAAGTCTATTGATTATTGAATCATCATTCAAACATTGATCGTGCTACCTAGTCCAGATTCCTGGTTGCACCCTTCTATCATTGTTCAGTTGTGTATGTTTCCCTCGAGCATACATCATTATGACATTTGATCCGACAAATGATATTTCCTTGTTCACATAATTGTGGAAATCAATCCTTTGGAAATCGCGATGATTTGTTGCTGAGCCTATCAGCCACCTCCTCATCCTCTCCTTGGTTTACTGATGAACTCTTGTTTCGGAACTCGCTTCCATAGTTCATTTCCCGAGAATCTTACAATGTCATCTCGTCAAATTGTGCCGCACCTTTTCTTCTCAGGCATCCTAAGTCTGAGGTATCGTGACACCAATCAGATCTGAATCTCGGTCAGATATGATGGTTGGAACATATTTCCAAGAGTTATAACACTGGTCTTTTATGACCCGGTAAGGTGGTGGCATGTCCAGCACACCTGGCCGAATGACCTATTGTTATAGTTTCCTTTTAGCAAAGTTATCCATTTTTTTATGAGAAAATTGTAAGACTTATTCAATAAGTTGTTCCTGACGGATCCTTTGTGTATCCATAGCCTGATCTTTACCTGATGACCATGTCAAGGCTATCTCGAAGCATGTCTGTGGTACTCTGATTTTCAATAAGAGCATTGAAAGCGCAATGCTAAGTTTTCTTTAACCATTATCCAAACACCGTTGTATGGGTACTGTCATGAAATTTCTCTCCCCTTACTTAAAGGGGTTTCTACATGATATCCTGCCACGGATATCATGCTCTGTTTGTCCTTGGGAAGGATATAACCCTGAAATATGTGTTTAATCACATTTTCCTTTCCATTCTTCTGTTTAATCTAAGAATCACATTTTCCATTCCATTGTTCTGTTTAACCTTTTTGAGGTTTATATGATCTAAGCAGAAATATTCTCCTGCTTATGTAAACACCTCGGTGTACATTTCTGTCAGCAAGACCCTATTACTATTGTTGATGACATTCTGGTAACCCCCGATGGACGAGAACTTTGCCTATTGGTCCGCCTCGTTCAACGAGCAGGAAAATGGTTCTCTTCGTCCCTCGCCCTTGGTACTGATGTTGTTGCCGACGTAACTGATAGGCTGATCCTCTGACATGCCTTGCTATCATGACCATGCAAGATGTCAACGCCCATCCCTATTTTAACCCACCTGGTGGGCCCATAACCCACAGTTCCACAGGATCGAAACCTGACTCTCTAGTACACCCTGTTGCCAAAGTTATTCCTCACGCGTGGCTTCGTAAGTACTTCACGAGCCACCTTTCGAAAGACCATCAATTCTGGTATCAGACACAATACTTATTCCCATTGCTCTGAACCCCTTTCACACTATGTTTCAGGCAATGAACGATTGCCTATCCGCTCAAAACTTCTTATTGCACTGTCCTACTTTGCTCTCGATGTGTATCATTTGTTCAACTCGAGAGATACTCATTTGTTTGTTCTTGGGATACCCCAGATGATTTTCCCTTATAACATCCTATCGTGGTAGAGCTGCCCCTTACCTATTCGTAAGTACAATGGAGTTCCCCGATGGAAGGACGACAACTTCATCATGATGCATTGGAATAAAGAATTGAAGACATCAACGAAAGGGATTAACTTCTTCGAGAAGACACGTTAGAATTCCGTAACCTAATCCCTTCCCCGCACCTCCCCTGTTAAATCTCGGGACGAGATTTCTTGTAGTGGAGGAGAATTGTGACGCCCGGATAATTAGGCTACAGTAAACCTCTGCTAATGATGCCACGTCACCCCGATTTACTGTTGCTAATCTCGCGTTAGGTCGAAAACAGTTCGAATTCAAATTCAAAATCAAGCACACGATAAAAGTTTTCAAATATTAAAACTAATATGTTCAGAGTGAGCCAAATAATGCATAGGTAATTATGGTGGAGAAACCACACTTTTATAAAATGTTTAAATACACTTAACTAAATAAAACAGTAGCAAAACAATTATGTGAATGCCTTTAAATTAATAAATAATTGTTAAACTAGTTTATGTAGTCACCAAACTTTTTAAGGCCATGGGTTATTCAGAGACATTAATTTAGGAGCTATTGTCATATTTTACAAAACTAAAGAAATTAAAAGTAAAATAAAACAGAAAAGGAAAAATAAACAAAAGAAAAGAAAACAGACAAAAAAAAAGAAAAGAGAGAAGCCCCCCCCCACTGGGCTTCGGCCCAGCAGGCCGGCCCGTTCGGCCACCGGCCCAACCGGCCACACCCCTCACTACCATAACCCCTTAACCCCCGAAACCCATCCCGTCGCCCCACTTCCCCCCCCCCACTCCCCACGTCTTCTCTCATTCCCCCCCTCTCTCGTGGATCTGGATCGGGGGCAACCGACGCCCCGATCCCGTCGCCCCCGACCCCGGCACGCCCGATCCCGCCACCTCGTCCCTGCGCCCCGTCTACGCCGTCGTCTCGCCTCCTCACGTCCTCCTCGTCCCGAGCCGAGGCCGCCATTCCGGCGCCGCGCCCTCGACCCCGTCGCCCCGCCGCACTCGTCGCCGGCGACCCGAACACCGCCCCCTTCCTCATCCTCCTCCTCGAGCTCGAGACCGCTGCCCCGTTCCCTGCACCTTCTGTGAGCACCCCCCCTCTCTCCCCGTCCCCGTTGCCCGTTCCGGCCACCGCGCCGCGAAGCCCCGCCCCTGTGCGCTGCCGGCGTCGACTGCGCACGCAAGGCCGCACCCGCCTGCTCGACCCGCTCCTCACGCTCGGCCGTCCCCTATGCACGTGCACACTCGCCGCTGCCCCGTGCTGAAGCTCCGCGCGCGCCGTGCTCGCCCACCGGTCGCCCGCGCCGTCCGCGGCTTGCGTGTGTCCGCCCCCTTGCTCGCGATGCTCCCCTCGCCCCGATCGTTGTTGCGTCCTTTGCCGCTCGCCGTCCCGCCATTTACCCGCGCCGCGCCTTCGTTCCTTGCCCCGGCGCCACCCCGACGTGGCCTCGCCGCTGCCGCTGTCGTCCCAGGCGGCCGGGCTTGCCGTGCCCGTGGCCGGCGCCCCCTGCCCATCTGGGCATTTGCCAATCGGGCTGGGTGCCTGCGCCCGTAACCCGCGCGCCCGAATCGCTGTGGCCCTTTGGGCCACTGACATGTGGGGCCCGACCCCAGAACGTTAAAAAAAAGGAAATAAAAAAAATTAATTAATTAATAACTAATTAATTAATTAGTGAATTAATTAACTTAATTAATCTTATTTAGTTAACCTAATTAAGTATTGTGAGTTAACTAAACTGTGATTAGATTAGTTAGATCCTAATTAGAGTAAACAGTGTATGACATGCGGGACCCACACGTCAGATTGACCAGTCAACTCCCTGTTGACCGCTGACGTCATGCTGACGTCAGCAGACACTATTCTGGATAATGTTGGTTAAATTAATTAAATAAATCCTAAAATTGATTTAAATCTTTTAAAATTAATATAAAATAAACCGTAGCTCGGATCGAAAAACTTTGTACATGAAAGTTGCTCAGAACAAGGAGACGAACTCGGATACGCAGCCCGTTCGTCCGCCACGCATCCCTAGCATAGCGAACACGCAACTTTCCCCCTCTGACTCCTCTGCCCGAAAACGCGAAACACCGGGGATACTTTCCCGGATGTTATCCCCCTTCATCGGTATCACCTGCTACCACGTTAGGGCACCTCTAACGCCGTTACTTGTCATGTCATGCATCTCTATGCATATGCTTGCATTATATTTATTGTTTCTTCCCCCTCTTCTCTCGCTAGACACCGAGACCGACGCTGCTGCTACCCCGTACGACTACGGAGTTGACGAGCCCTCTCTCTTGCCAGAGCAACCAGGCAAGCCCCCCCTTTGATCACCAGATATCGCCTACTCTTCTCTATACTGCTTGCATTAGAGTAGTGTAGCATGTTACTGTTTCCCGTTAATCCTATACTGATGCATAGCCTATCCTTGCTACTGTTGTTGTTACCTTTCACTACAGGAATCAGCTACTTTGCCGTCTGCCATGGCGGACGGCAAAGGCACGAACGGCGGACGGCAAAGGCCTTTGCCGTCAGCGGCGGACGGCAAAAGGCTCCGGCAAAGTAGGCTTCGGTAAACAGGTTCTTTGCCGTCTGCTGCTGACGGCAAAGTCTTTTCCGTCTGCGGCGGACGGCAAAGAGAGAGCGGCAGACGGCAAAGACGGCGGACGGCAATACTTGCGCTGTCAGTCCGTTAAGTGGCTAACGGAAGGCCTTTGCCGTCCGCCGCTGACGGCAAAATTTCTAGGGTCTTTACCGTCCGCCGTATGATGTCATCTACACATCACTACGTGGCAGGTTCTTTGCCGTCTGCCACTGACGGCAAAGTCTTTGCCGTCTGCCACTGTAGGCAAACTGACCAAACGGGTCAGCTCCCAGGAAGCACAGGTGGACGCCACGTGGCTTCTTTGCCGTCCGCGGCAGACGGCAAAGAGCAGGTTGCCGTCGGTGGCAGACGGCAAAGAGCCTGCATATTGGCTCTTTTATCTGTTTTTTATTAAATCCAACAATTTTCATCACAAATATATATGACATATATAGATATATTTCAAAAGGCCATTACAGAGCAAACATATAAGATATCCAACACATAACTTCATCATCCAACCATATATATTACATGCATAGTTCCATCATACATAACAAGTTCAACATAGAGGCATCCAACCATATATATTACAATAGTTTCATCCAACGATACATGCATAGTTCAACGATACAAAAGAAACAGAGAAAGGGATAAGGAGCACTCCATCTATGCAAGCTTTCGTCAAGTGAATGAAATCTGCAAAATGAAAAATAAGAAAGTTAGAACAAGAAGAGTAGAACAAGAAGAAGACTAGAACAAGAAGAGTATGTCATTTATGAGCTAACTTACGTGAAATGGATCATATATGAGCTAACTAAGTTGAAATGGGTCGTTTATGAGCTAGCTAAGGTGAAATGGATCATTTATGAGCTAACTTAGTTGAAATGGGTCGTTTATGAGCTAGCTAAGGTGAAATGGATCATTTATGAGCTAACTTAGTTGAAATGGGTCGTTTATGAGCTAAGTAAGGTCAAATGGATCGTTTATGAGCTAACCTAGGTGCAATGGATCGCTTATGAGCAAAATTAGGTAAAATGCATCATTTTAGAGGTAACCTAGGTAAGATGGATCATTTTGGAGCTAACCTAGGTAAAATGGGTCATTTTAGAGTAACTTCGGTAGAATGGATCATTTATGAGCAAAGTATGGTTAAATGGATCATTTTAGAACTAACTTAGGTAAAATAGATCGTTTATGAGCTAACTTAGGTAAAATGGATCGTTTTTGAGCTAACTAAGGTGAAATGAATCGTTTTTGAGCTAACTAAGGTGAAGGGCATCATTTTTGAGCTAACTAAGGTGAAATGGATCGTTTTTGAGCTAACTAGGTGAAATGAATCGTTTTTGAGCTAACTAAGGTAAAATGGATCGTTTTTGAGCTAACTTAGGTGAAATGGATCGTTTTTTAGCAAACTTAGGTGAAATGGATCATTTAAGAGCTAATTTAGGTGAAATGGATTGTTTTTGAGCTAACTAAGGTGAAATGGATCGTTTTTGAGCTAACTAAGGTGAAATGGATCATTTTTGAGCAAACTTAGGTGAAATGGATCATTTAAGAGCTAATTTAGGTGAAATGGATCGTTTTTGAGCTAACTAAGGTGAAATGCTGCATTGGATTAAAGAAGCCCGGTGGAAAGATCTTCTCTAACTTGCAGATCAACTCCGGCGCCAACTCTTCCATTTCTTCTAGCATGCCAGGCGATAGTTCTTTCGCACAAAGAACACGGAAGAAATAGCTGAGTTCTGCCAGTACTAGCCATTCATCCTCAGGGATGAAGCCACGCAACATCACCGGCATTACCCGCTCAATCCATATGTGCCAATCATGACTCTTGAGACCAAATATCTTCAGTTTATCAAGATTCGCTCCCCTCTTTAGATTCGCTGCATACCCATCGGGAAACATCAACTGTTGTTGCACCCACAAGAGAATTTCCCTCATAGCTGGCCTTCCAAGATTGAACCATGCCTTTGGCTTCGTCCAGTTCTGCTTTCCTTTCGGTTCTTTCATGTTTTGTAACGGCCTATCACATAGCGCCTCCAGATCGACTCTGGCCTTAGTATTATCCTTTGACTTCCCATCTATGCCGAACAATGTACCAAAAAGTGCCTCGGCGATATTCTTCTCAGTGTGCATCACGTCGATGTTGTGTGGGCAAAGGAGGTCTTTGAAGTAAGGCAGATCCCATAAGCATGTTTTGTGAGTCCACGCGTGCTTAGTATTATACCCCTTGAAGTACCCTGGATGTTGTGGATCTGGCTCGAGAGCGTTTAACTGATCCAGGGTCTGTTGGCCTGTCAATGCAGGTGGTGCAGAGTTTTTGACAACTCTACCCCTGATGAAGTTCTTCTTGCCTTTCCTGAACTTATGGCGAGGATCCAGGAACTGTCTATGCATGTCGAAGCAAGAAAACTTGCGACCGGCCTGAAGCCAACGAAACTCAAGAGCTCCCTTGCATGTGGGGCACGGGAACCTTCCATGCACACACCAGCCAACGAATAGCGCATACGCCGGCAAGTCATGCGTCGAGTACATGTACCAGACATGCATTATGAAGTTCCGTTTGCTAAAGGCGTCGTATGTCTTGAACCCATTATCCCAGGCTTCTTGCAATTCGTCCTTAAGCGGCTGCATGTACACATTCATATTTTTGCCCGGATAGTTGGGTCCTGGAATTATCAACGTCAGGAAAATGTTCTTTCTTTGCATAATCTGTCCGGGGGGGAGATTGAGTGGAAAGACAAATACGGGCCAACAACTATATTGGGCTGCCGTCATACCAAACACACTGAACCCATCCGTGCTGATGCCGACTCGAGGATGCCTAGGATCTGCCGCTTTGTCAGCATGTAATTCATCAAACTTTTTCCACGCAACACCATCCGATGTGTGTACCATCATCAGATTCCCATCTGCATCTAGTTCGGTTCTTTTGCCTGTTTTGTGCCATGTCATCTGTCTGGCCGTCTCTTCGACCATGAAAAGACGTTGAAGTCTTGGTACGATTGGCATATACCGAAGAACACTAACGGGGATTTTGGTCTGTGTCTTCTCACCCATACCGTTGTCTACCACAATATACCTGGAAGACTTGCAAATGGGACAATAGTTCAAGTCCGCATAGTCAAGCCTAAATAAGGCACATCCTTTCTCACAGGCATGTATCTTCTCATAGGGCATCTTCAGTGCACGGAGGATTTTGTCCGACTGGTAGAGGTTTGCAGGCATTACATGGCCTTTGGGTAGAAAGCGTCCAAATACTATCATAATTGCGTCATAGCATTCTCTGCCCAAGTTGAACTGAGCCTTCAGAGCCATTACTTGTGAGATGGCATCCAACTGACAAAGCTCAGTGTGCTCGTGGAGCGGACGTTTCGAAGACTCCAACATTTCATTGAAGGCCTTTGCAGATTCCTCCATCTCCTCGTCCGAATCCCGAGCATCATCATAGTCTTGCACCATGTTTTCCATCCCGGTACCATGCTCGCCGGTGCGACGACGATCCACCTCAGCTCGGTCACGTTGGGCAGACTCACCATGAAATGTCCACACCGTATAATCGGGCGTAAAACCACTCTTCTGCAGGTGTTTGCCCATTTCAGCCTCTGTCTTCTTTTCCCAATTGCCGCACCGGAAACAGGGGTACCAGGTTTTCTTTTGGCCATTTGCAAATGTGGCTTGCACAAACCCCTTAGTTTTTGTGAACCATTCAGCGCTCCATTTGTTCTGACCAGTGTGACCGGTATACATCCAAGCACGGTCACTCATCTTGACTTTCAGAGCTACTGGACACACAACAATTATATATGTAATTCACCATGTATATATTCATCAGTTGATCTACTTTGTCAATTTTATTACGTCCATGCAACCTACACTCTAATAGGTAATGATAGGTCCTAATCCCACCCGTGTATGTGTAGATTGGGTTCATTTTCCCATGCTATGCTCCGGATCCGACGCAAAATTTCGGCAGCACCTCCCCGCTGTTCTCCTGATACACGTCTCTGCAATAAACAGAGAGGATGTGTACCCGGAGAACAACAGGGGAGGCACTGACGAAATACATGCGTCGGATCCGGAGCAAAGCATATGGGAAAACGAACCCAATCTACACATACTCGGGCTGTCCATGGATAGCGTTGGACAATTCGAAAGAATCAAGGTTATAAATATGCAAATGCATGCATATTTATAACTATGACGCTTTCGAACGGGAGACACATATTGGTTACGCATACTAATGATTCAAGACACATATATAGCTAGCTATCAAGTTTCATCGGAATAGATCAAATAATTAATGGGGGAGGAGGACTTGTCATTTGTGCTCACCCACGAACGAAGGGGCAGAGCTCGTCAAACGCACGGCGAGGTCGTCGAACACCAAACCTCGCAGCGATGAAACAACTGCACATTTAAAACTACACGATCAACACAATTATATATGATGTTTTTCATAACTAAATCGAAAAATATATGACCTAACTAATAATTCACAAATATATGACCCCGTCGGCCTCTGGAAGGCCAAAGAACACCTTAATTTTCGGGAGGTGTCGGTGGTCGGGGTGCCCTGTCGGTGTCGGGGTGCCGTGTCGGGGTCGGGGTCTCGGGGTCGGGGTGTCGGGTCGGGGTGCCGGGTCGGGGTCGGGGTGCCGTGTCGGTGTCGGGGTCGGGGTGTCGGGTCCGACTCGCGGTCGGGGTCAGGGTCTCGGGGTGTCGGGTCGGGGTGCCGGGTCGGGGTCGGGGTGCCGTGTCAGTGTCGGGGTCGGGGTGTCGGGTAAGGCCCGGGGTCTCGGGTCGGGGTCTCGGGGTCGGGGTGTCGGGTTAGGCTCGGGGTCGGGGTCTCGGGGTCGGGGTGTCTGGTCGGGGTGCCGGGTCGGGGTCGGGGTGTCGGGTTGGGGTCGGGGTGCCGTGTCCGTGTCGGGGTCAGGGTGTCGGTGTCGGGGTGTCGTGTCGGTGTCGGGGTCAGGGTCTCGGGGTCGGGGTGTCGGGTTGGGGTCGGGGTGCCGTGTCCGTGTCGGGGTCGGGGTGTCGGGTCAGGCTCGGGGTCGGGGTGTCGGGGTCGGGGTCGGGGTGTCGGGGTCGGGGTCTAGGGGTCGGGGTGCCGGGTCGGGGTCGGGGTGCGGTGTCGGGTCGGGGTGCCGTGTCGGGTCGGGGTGCCGTGTCGGGTCGGGGTTTTTTCCTCTTTTTTCCTTTTCTTGTTCTTCCTTTTCTTCCTTTTTTTCCTCCTTCTTCTTCTTCTTCTTCCTCCTTTCCTTTTTCCTCTTCTTCTTCTCCTCCTCTCCTCTTTTTTCTTCTTCTTTTTCCTCTTCTTCTTTTTTCTTCTCCTCCTCCTCTTCTTCTTCTCCTGATCTCCTCTTTTTTCTCTTTTTCTTCTTTCCTAAAACTAAACTAAACCTAAAACTAAAAAAACAGAAAAAGAAAAAAACTAAATCTAAACCTAAAACTAAACTAAGACTAAACCTATAAACCTAAAACTAATCCTAAAACTAAAACTAAATCTAAACTAAACATAAACCTAAAACTAAAAAAACAGAAAAAAAGCAAGAATATCACCTGCAGGGTGGAGGAGGGGGGCGGTGCGGCCTGGGGCGGGGCGGCCTGGGGCGGCGGCGCCGGGCCCGGCCGGGGCGGCGGGGCGCGGAGGTGCCGGGGCGCCGGGGCGTGGCGGCACCCAGACGGCAGGGCGGTGGGGGCGGCGGGGGCGATGGGGTGGGGGGCGCCGGGGCGGCGGCGGGGGGCGCTGGGGCGGCGGCGGGGGGCGCTGGGCCGGCGGCGGGGCGTGGTGCGATGGGGCGGTGGAGGTGGAAGAGAAAGAGAGAGAGAGAGAGAGAGAGGGGGGTGTGGGGCGCGGCCCCGTTAACGTTACGTGGGGCCTCCCTCTTTGCCGTCCGCCAGCCTTTGCCGTCCGCCTTCTTGCTCTTTGCCGTCCGCTAGCGGACGGCAAAGAGGGGGCCCGTTAGGTTTTTTTTGCAGCTCGTCAGTGGGGCCCCTCCCTCTTTGCCGTCCGCTAGCCGACGACAAAGAATCTTTGCCGTCCGCTAGCAGACGGCAAAGAACTGGCTGATGGCAAACTTGGTCTTTGCCATCAGCCAGTTCTTTGCCGTCTGCTTTTTGGAAGCTGATGGCAAAGAGGTTCTTTGCCGTCCGCTAGCGGACGGCAAAGAACTGGCAGATGGCAAACTAGCTGATTCCAGTAGTGTTTACCTGCAAACCTAATGCTTAGTATAGGATGCTAGTTTATCATCAGTGGCCCTACATTCTTGTCCGTCTGCCATGCTATACTATCGGGCCGTGATCACTCGGGAGGTGATCACGGGTATATACTATATACTTTATACATGATACATGTGGTGAGTAAAGACGGGACGGCTCGTAGGAGCACCCGCGAGTGGATCTTTGAGGCGGAGCGACAGGGCAGGTTCCGACCACCTAGGAGAGAGGTGGGCCTGGCCCTGTTCGGCGTTCGCGGACACTTAACACACTTAACGAGATATGGGTATTTGATCTGAGTCTGGCCATTTGGTCTATACGCACTAACCATCTACGTGGGAGCAGTTATGGGTATCCCGGCGTCGTGGTATCAGCCGAAGCCTTCGTGACGTCGGCGACTGAGTGGCGCGTGCCGGATTGGACTGGAAGGCCACTAGGCTAGGTCTGCTTTCGGTCGCGTTCGCAACGTGCAGGTGTGCAAAGGGCGATGGGCCCAGACCCCTGCGCCATAGGGTTTAGACCGGCGTGCTGACCTCTCTGTTGTGCCTAGGTAGGGCTGCGACGTGTTGATCTTCCGAGGCCGGGCATGACCCAGAAAAGTGTGTCCGGCCAAATGGGATCGAGCGTGTTGGGGTATGTGGTGCACCCCTGCAGGGAAGTTTATCTATTCGAATAGTCGTGTCCCTCGGTAAAAGGACGACCCGGAGTTGTACTTTGACCTTATGACAACTAGAACCGGATACTTAATAAAACACACCCTTCCAAGTGCCAGACACAACCGGTGATCGCTCTCTCACAGGGCGACGAGGAGAGGATCATCGGTTAGGATTATGCTATATGATGCTACTTGGAGGACTTCAGTCTACTCTCTTCTACATGCTGCAAGACGGAGGCTGCCAGAAGCGTAGTCTTCGACAGGATTAGTTATCCCCCTCTTATTCTGGCATTCTGCAGTCCAGTCCACATATGATACCCTTATTCCATTTGATGCCCTTGCATATGTAGTATAGCTCCTTGCTTGCGAGTACTTTGGATGAGTACTCATGGTTGCCTTCTCCTTCTTTTCCCTCTATTCCTTCTACCTGGTTGTCGCAACCAGATGTTGGAGCCCAGGAGCCAGACGCCACCGTCGATGACGACTCCTACTACACCGGAGGTGCCTACTACTACGTGCTGCCCGCTGACGACGACCAGGAGTAGTTTAGGAGGATCCCAGGCAGGAGGCCTGCGCCTTTTTCGATCTGTATCCCAGTTTGTGCTAGCCTTCTTAAGGCAGACTTGCTTAACTTATGTCTGTACTCAGATATTGTTGCTTCCGCTGACTCGTCTATGATCGAGCTCTTGTATTCGAGCCCTCGAGGCCCCTGGCTTGTAATATGATGCTTGTATGACTTATTTTATCTGTAGAGTTGTGTTGTGATATCGTCCCGTGAGTCCCTGATCTTGATCGTACACGTTTGCGTGTATGGTTAGTGTACGATTAAATCGGGGCGTCACACAATCTTTGTCCCAAAGCCTCAGATTGGTACCTGTGGGTTGCTAGTAGTGTTGATTACTCCTTATACTTGATGCTAGTTGGTTTATTTGGTGGAAGGTCATATGTTCAGATCCATTATGCATATTAATACCCCTCTGATTATGAACATGAATAAGATTTGTGAGTAGTTACGTTTGTTCCTGAGGACATGGGAGAAGTCTTGCTATTAGTAGTCATGTGAATTTGGTATTCGTTCGATATTTTGATGAGACGTATGTTGTCTTTCCTCTAGTGGTGTTATGTGAACGTCGACTATATGACACTTCACCATTGTTTGGGCCTAGAGGAAGGCATTGGGAAGTAATAAGTAGATGATGGGTTGCTAGAGTGACAGAAGCTTAAACCCTAGTTTATGAGGTGCTTCATAAGGGGCTGATTTGGATCCATATGCTTAATGCTATGGTTAGATTTACCTTAACATTTATTTTGTAAGTGCGGATGCTTGCAATAGGGGTTAATCATAAGTGGGATGCTTGTACAAGAAAGGACAGCACCCAAGCACCGGTCTACCTGCATACCAAATTATCAAAGTAACGAACGCGAATCATATGAGCATGATGAAAACTAGCTTGACGATAATTCCCATGTGTCCTCGAGAGCGCTTTTCTCTATATAAGAGTTTGTCCAGGCTTGTCCTTTGCTACAAAAAGGATTGGTCCATCTTGTTGCACCTTATTTACTTTCTTTACTTGTTACCCGTTACAAATTACCTTATCACAAAACTATCAGTTACCGATAATTTCAGTGCTTGCAGAGAATACCTTGCTGAAAACCGCTTATCATTTTCTTCTGCTCCTCGTTGGGTTCGACACTCTTACTTATCAAAAGGACTACGATAGTTTCCCTATACTTGTGGGTCATCAGTATGGTGGACTATCATGGCAAAACTGGGTTAAGGAATGTTTGGAAGCATGAGTAGTATCTCTACTTGGTGCAAAGAATTTGGCTAGCATGATAGGGAAAGGCAAGCTCAACATGTTGGATGATCCAAGACAATATAACGTTTTAGATATAGGAAAACATAACCCATTAAGTTGTCTTCCTTGTCCAAGATCAACTTTTTAGCATGTCATATTTTAATGAGTGCTCACAATTACAAAAGATGTCCAAAATAGTATATTTATATGTGAAATCTCTCTTCCTTCAATATTCTTTCTTGAATTGTTCAAGTGACCAATTCTGCGTTTGCTTACTTTCCATAAGTTTACTACCTATACTTATTATGTGTGAAGTCATTACTCCCCATGTTATAAGCATATGAAACGTATATAAATTTATATTTATGATATTCAATTCATTCAACCAATTACTCATAGGATATACGTGAGGCACGTGAGTAAATGACAAACTACTCCAAAAAGATATAAGTGAAGAACACTGAGTAGTCAAATAAGTAAGTAGCCATGGGAGGATTCTTTTTCATTAAAGATTTCAGATCCAATGATTTTATTCAAACAGCAAGTAAAATTGAAAATACTCTCCAAGCAAAACACATATCATGTGACGAATAAAAATATAGCTCCGAGTAAGGTATACCGATAGTTTTGAAGACGAAAGAGGGGATGCCTCCCGGGGCATCCCCAAGCTTAGGCGCTTGAGTCTTCCTTGAATATTACCTTGGGGTGCCTTGGGCATCCCCAAGCTTAGGGTCTTTCCACTCCTTATTCTCCTCATATCGATATCTCACCCAAAGCTTGAAAACTTCAACCACACAAAACTTAACGAAACTTCGTGAGATAGGTTAGTATGATAAAGAGTAAACCATTCACTTTGGTACTGTCAAAGACAAGGCTCATAATTGTTCTCACACAATTCCTACTACACCATATCATTTCTACAATTTATATTGAGAAATATAAGCCATAGAAACTAGAAAACAAGCAAACTATGCAATGAAAACAGAATCTGTCAGAAACAGAACAGTCTGTAATGAACTGAACAACAACCATAATTCTGCTACTCCAAAAATAATGAAATAAATTTGTGGACGTGAGGAAATTGTATATTAATCTTCTTCAAAAAGAATCAGCTCAAAAGCACTCTTCTGTAAAAAAAATGGCAGCTAATCCCGTGAGCGCAACGTTTCTGTTTTTTACAGCAAGATCACATTAACTTTCACCCAAGTCTTCCCAAAGGTCTTACTTGGCACTTTATTGAAACAAAAGCTATAAAACATGATTACTACAGTAGCTTGATCATGTAAACACAGAAAAACAGTAAGGGTAGATATTGAGTTGTCTCCCAACAAGCACTTTTCTTTAGTGCCTTTTAGCTAGGCATGATGATTTCAATGATGCTCACATAAAAGATAAGAACTGAAACATAAAGAGAGCATCATGACGAATATGACTAGCATATTTAAATCTAACCCACTTCCTATGCCTAGGGATTTTATGAGCACATAATTTATAGGAACAAGAATCAACTAGCATAGGAAGGGAAAACAAGTATAACTTCAAAACTTTAAGCACATAGAGAGGAAACTTGGTATTATTGCAACTCCTACAAGCATATATTCCTCGCTCATAATAATTTGCAGTAGCATCATGAATGAATTGAACATATTAACCATCACATAAAGCATTCTTTTCATGATCTACAAGCATGGAAATTTTTCTACTCTCCACATAAGCAAAATTCTTCTCATTCGGAATAGTGGGATCACTAATTACTAAAGTTGACACTTTTTCAAACCCGCTTTAGATGATAGTATTATTCATACTCCAAAAGATATAACTTAAGTTCATGGAGAATTCTACAATTAATATAGACTACCCAATATCCAAGCTCAAAATATGTAAGTGAAGCACATGAAGCATTCTATAAAACCATACTCAAAAGATTTAAGTGAAGCACAAAGAGCAATTCTATAAGATCATACTTAAAAGATATAAGTGAAGCACTTGAAGTATTCTATAAATCAATGAAGGGCTAGCTCATACTAGCATGGTTCTTAAAGTAAAAACAAAAACACAAAGGACACAAATCATGTGAACAAAACAAAAACCGAGGTATACCGATATTTGTTGAAGAAGAAAGATGGGATGCCTACCGGGGCATCCCCAAGCTTAGATGCTTGAGTATCCTTTGAAATATTTACTTGGGGTGCCTTGGACATACCCAAGCTTGAACTCTTGCCTCTCTTTATTCTTATCATATTGATAGCTCGTCGATCTTCGAACACTTCATCCACACAAAATTGTAACAAAAACTTTGTGAGATCCGTTAGTGTAATAAAGCAAAGTACCACTTTAAGGTACTGTAATGAACTCATTATTTATTTATATTGGTGTTAAACCTACTATATTCCAACTTCTCTATGGTTCATACCCCCCCCCCCCCCCCGATACTAGCTATAGATTCATCAAAATAAGCAAACAACATGCGAAAAGCAGAATCTGTCAAAAACAGGACAGTCTGTAGTAATCTAGAGGTTTAGCAAAATTCTGTAACTCCAAACATTATGAAATAAATTTGAAAATTTGAAAATTTTGTACAGAAGTAATGTGCAAAAAGTTTCAGACCCATTTGACCTTCCAGTAAAAAAGGTAAAATCACGCGCTACAGCCAAAGTTTCTGTTTTTGTTTTGCACATAGTAAACAAGCAATCTAATCATCCTAAAACCAAAGTTTGGCATATTATTTTTATAATACAATGGATATACACAAGGGGATAATTATTTACAGAGAAACTTCCATGAAAAATTCTACATTTTTTCCGTGAGCATGAACACAAGTGCTCAAGGTCGACCCTCACTTCTTCATTGCATAACTTTCCAATCACTTCTCTTTTTAAAAACTTTTTAGGCATGATAGGCAAGTAAATTTTTTTGTATTTTCATTCTTTAAGTTTTGTATTTTTCATGCAGGATGCTGCTAACGCGACAGTACGATCAGAGACCCTTTGACGAAACTGTGTGCGATGCATTAATCACAAACGGTGATGTAAAAACCCGTCAAAAATGATGGAAAACGTTTGTGATGGTGGAGACATCAAACATGATTCAGATTTTAGTTGCGTGTGCGATGCAGGACATACGGTTGATTGATATGTCTCCAATGTATCTATAATTTTTTATTGTTCCATGATGTTATATGATCATTCTTGGATGTTTTACAATCATTTTATAGCAACTTTATATCATTTTTTGGGACTAACCTATTGATATAGTGCCCAGTGCCAGATGCTTCTTTTTGCTTGTTTTTTACTTCACAGAAAATCAATACCAAACGGAGTCCAAATGCAGCAAAACTCTTTGGTGATTTTTTCTGGACCAGAAGACACAAGTTGGGCCAAGGAAGTACCAGAGGGGTGCCCCGAGGGGGGCACAACCCACCTGGCCGTTCCTAGGGGCCCAGGCGCGCCCTGGTGGGTTGTGCCCACCTCGGTGGCCTCCCGCGCCGCCTCTTTGCTCTATAAATACCCGAATAATCCAGAAACCCTAGGGGAGTCAACGAAAAACAATTCCAGCCGCCACAAGTTCCAGAAACCATAGATCCAATCTAGACACCATCACGGAGGGGTTCATCATCCTCGTTGGTGCCTCTCCGATGATGCGTGAGTAGTTCATTATAGACCCTCCGTAGTTAGTAGCTAGATGGCTTCTTAGTAGCTAGAAGGATTCCTCTCTCTCTCTCTCTCTCTCTCTCTCTCTTGATTCTCAATACAATGATCTCTTGGAGATCTATTTGATGTAACTCTTTCTGCGGTGCGTTTGTTGGGATCCGATGAACTTTGAGTTTATGATTAGATCTATGTTTTTATCCATGAAAGTTATTTGAGTCTTTTGATCATTTATATACATGATTACTTATAGCCTCATATTTCTTCTCCGATATTTGGGTTTTGTTTGGCAAACTTGATCTATTTATCTTGCAATGGTAAGAGGTGCTTTTTGATGGGCTCGATCTTATGGTGCCCAATCCCAGTGACAAAAGGGGAAATGACATGCATGTATCTATTAAGGATAACAAGATTGGGTCTATTCCTACATGAATAGATCTTGTCTACATCATCTCATCGTTCTTATTGCATTAGTCCATTTCTCCATGAACTCAATACACTAGATGCATGATGGATAGCGGTCGATGTGTGGAGTAATAGTAGTAGATGCACGTAGGAGTCGGTCTACTAATCTTGGATGTGATGCCTATATAATGATCACTGCCAAGATATCTTCATGATTATTTTAAGTTCTATCAATTGCCCAACAGTAATTTGTTTACCCATCGTATGCTATTTTTCTCAAGAGAAGCCACTAGTGAAATCTACGGCCCTCGGGTCTCTTCTTTATCATATTTGCCTTTGAGATCTATTTTTATTTGCTTTTATTTTCAGATCTATTAATCCAAAATCCCAAAAATATATTTTTGCAATTTATTGTTATTTATTTTATCTCACTTTCCCGTGAGATCTATTTATCCAATCTACTACAATTTTATCTATCTTTTTACCCGAGAGGGATTGACAACCCCTCTTTTACGTCGGGTTGCAAGCATTTGTTCTTTTTGTGCAGGTATCGTTTGCGTAGTGTTGTGTGGTTCTCCTACTGGTTTGATAACCTGGTCTCGTCACTGAGGGAAATATCTATTGTAGCTATGCTGCATCATTCAAGCCGCATCATTGATCCATACGAACTGTTTGCGATGAGACAAAACAACAGAAACGGGCAGCCATATCAAGGTGTTTGCGATGGAGGGCATACAGTTCACTCGGATGAACTATGTGCGATTATGCAATACAATAGAAACGGTCAGCCAGATCAAGGTGTGTGCGATGGATGGCATACAGTTCACTCGGATGAACTGTTTGCGATGAGCCAACACAATAGAAACAGTTCAACTAAACAAGATGTGTGCGATACGCGGCAAACAGGTCTGTAATCAGAAATGTGTATGAAGACCAATAATAATAGAGACGATTGCTGCTAATAAGCCATGTGATTTGCTCTGTCCATAGAAGAATAACATATATATATAACTAAAATAAACATCCAATTACATAAGTGACTATACAGATCATTCGCACACACCTCAATAAATGATTGCATGCATTCTAAACTAGGAGAAACGATTGTCTAGTCATCTACTTCTTGTGACGCTCCTGCCACTGCTCTGTGGCTCGATCCCTCGTCTGGGGTAGGAAGAAGACACTTCCTCATGTCAACGATCTGCCTATACATTTCGTAGATTGTGTACGCATCCTTGGCCACGTACTTGACGTGTTGTTCATCTAGTCTCTCATGCCCCCTGTTCAAGAATTCATTCGATTAACCAGTTAACTTGCCGATTAATCCCTACTCGTAGGGTCACCGAGTAGCCGATAAACTGATAAATCGTCCGGTTAATTGATTAAATGGCCGATTAACTTGCCGATTAGCCTATTAATCCCCTACTCGCCAGCCAACCGAGCAGTTACCAGTTAACGATTTCCTCAACAATGCTCATGCCAGACACTGTGCCAGGCGTTTTTGTCCTTCTTTCTCTCATCCTTCATCTTCATGTAGTAGGGGCCGATGATAGTCGAGGCAAGGTCAACTAGGGAGTTATGTTTGTTGTTGTCACTGCCCCAGACCTTGTAGTGGTCCTGGATGTTGACAAGATTCTGACATTTCAAGCCCAAAACCTTGAGCACTTTTAGATCGTTGGTGATGTCCACCGTAGCGAAACTATAGTCTGAAATGTTGATAAACCTGGAGAAACGCTCGCAAGGCCTTGTGGCCAGGTGGTAGTGATAGAAGAGGACGTCATGTCACATGCACAACTGGGCGACGGCAACCTTCTGATCGTGCCCGGCACGACCGATGGTGTATTCGAGGTCGAAGCCGACCACTTGGTACTTGTCCTCAGCAAGCAACTGCTTCGTAGTTTGGATGGATCTCTCCACCGAGACCGGCTCATTCGTGTATACCACCGAGAGGGCCTTCCCCCTCACGTGGGTGTCCACTACATGAAACGTGGTGAACTACCCCCCATTGCCATCGTCGGCCGTTGGGAGCGCCATTGGAGCCACAGGGAGCGCCATTGAAACCGTTGGATGTCCTATCTGTATGTGTCATCGTGGGTATGCTTATTGTGTCATGTGGCGCAAGAGATGAAGGTAAATGGCCGCAGGAATAAATGGGGCTGGGCGGCCTGGATTCTCGGCGCATCCGCATGGCAGTTTTTGCAGCGGGTAACTACATCGTGGCGCGCCACGTGGTGCAACCGCATGCACATGAATGTACGTGATCATGCGTCGGCCCCAAACACTGCCAACGCGCGTGGAGTGACGAGGGCAGAGCGCCCGGAGGGATGAGAGAGCAGAGCGCGCCCGGCGGGACGCGAGCAGAGTGCATCGCGGCTGCCTCAACCACAAGCAACCACATGTATAGAGCAGTTGAACATGCTGGGAATGGTCGTTTACAAGACGGCCGACAGTTGCGTCGCTGCGTAGAGAGCGGTCATGTGCTACTACCTCTGTCTTGGTCTATTAGTCCCCTTTATATTATGTGCCATATTTTGACCTTAAATTTAACCAACAAAATATTAATGCATGTTATAAAAATTATACAATCGGAAACTATGTTCAAATACGAATCGAGCGATATAATCTATGGCGACATGCATTCGTACTTTATTAGTTAAATCTCTAGTCAAAATTTTGCACAAAAATACATAGACGACTTATAAACCAGGACGGGGGGTAGTAGGTAATTTAATCACAAATGTTTTTCTTTGTTAACCATATGTGTACGTGTCCTTTTGTCCTCCTCTCGCACGTCTTGTCACCCGCTGCCGTAAACGTCTTAGAGCACAAGCTTGAGCAGCACACGGGGGCATTCTTTTGGCCAAACGGTGGTGAGACCGTTCCCGCGCAACCACGCAGATTCCCGCGCAAGCTTCCAGCCCGACTCGGTGAAATCCCCCAAAATCTCAATGCTTACCGGTCTGCTATATAAACCCTCACGGCCGGCGAGTCCTGCATGGCATTTTTCCTCCCTCCCTGTAACAATCGCCAATGGCACCAGTCCGTCGTCGTCGCGCAGCCACTCCGCCATCATCGGAGGACAACTCCAGCTAGGAGGCTACACCGCGGCGGCGGCGCCGCCCCGACGTAGTGTAGTGCGCGTGGCGTCCCTGTTGGGTGCGTGCAGAACAACGACCACACGCTCCGCCGTCGCTGCCCGTCGGCAGCTATTGCTGGTCGCCGTTGCCGCCACCCCACCGTCTGCCGTCGTGGCCGCCACACCACCGTCGAAAGCTAGGGCCACCGAAGGAGGGAGGTGGCCGTCCTGGCCGCCACCCCACTGCCGACCACCGTGGCCTTCACCCACTCCGCACCTCGGCCCAAACACGAGCGGTGGTGGTCGTGGCCGCTGAGGGAGTCCTGGACTAAGGGGTCCTCGGGCGTCCGGCCTATTATCCGTGGGCCGGACTGATGGGCTGTGAAGATACGAAGGCCGAAGATAATACCCATGTCCGGATTGGACTCTAGTTGGCGTGGAAGGCAAGCTAGGCGACCTATTATGAAGACTAGTCATTAACCCGTGCATCTGCACGGGCTAGTGATTTTGAAAACTAATTATTAAAAACATAAACTTGCTATGATAATGTAGTAGGAATTAGAAATGTATGTTGATTTGAAATACAATTTTGAACATATCCCAACTCATCATTGATGACATGAATTAGAATAAATGAAGATAGCCACCATTGGACCATAAAGCTGGAAAATGAAAAATAGAACATTTCAAGGAATATTTATTAGGAACCATGTGCCCAACTAATTGAGAAGAAAGAATGACACATATTCAAGGTTATGAGGGTTTGAACCTAGCTAGTTTTACTGTACATATATTCCCCAAAATATAGAATGGATTCATGCATAGTTAGTGTATATTGGATATCATAAAATGGTAAATTCGTTTCTATTCAACATGAAGGGAGTGGTCGTGAAATTATTGGCCCTAAATCAAAAACAGAGTTTTTGCAGAAAGAGGAGCTTTGGCTCCTACACCAGGGATGGACACTAAAATCTAGAAAATATTAAAACGTGCAAAAACATTAACATTTCGTCTTTTGCATCTTTGAGTCTTGAACATGCTTGTAGATCTTTTGTCCAAATAAATTTCTATGTCCCCAACAAAAGTAATTTGGGTGCTCTAAAAATAATTTTATATTGAAAGCTTTTTTTTGTTTATTTTCATATGGGTCAAAATTTGTACTTTTTCATGAAAATTTAATGTACTTACAACTCGAACATCTGAGTTGTGTGATATTTTAGTTCATGGTTAGTTAGTTGAACTCCAGATATGTCTGTGCAAAAACCACGTGTGAATCACTTGCCAACGTAGTCAAACTCCATATAGGCATGTAATAATCGGACTACCACTAATACAAAACACTGTCCACCAGATGAGTTGTTGGCTTTTCATGTGTTCTAGCTTTTTAGGCAAGTGAAAATTGACATTAATTGTATGTAGAAATCCACATGACTTAGAAATGGGAAAAAATAAGATTAGAAAAAAGTATTTCTAAAATATGTAACAACTTCATTGTTAGGCATCTAGGGTAAAATAATGTTATCCCTTGGATCAATTTGTGAGAAAGTTCTGTCATGCAAATTTAAATGCATAAGATATGTAACAACATGATTGAACTTTATTAAGGATGTATTTATCGGCGACATAGTTGTGTATATGAGAAATACAGTGCATATTTTGTATTGTCCTAACCTCGATGTTATAAATCCAAAGAAATACCATGTAGTTTAAACAATATTCATGCGTACAGGTGGCTGAGGTTGGAGAAAACAGTAATCACCTTTTCTTTGCTCTATTCTAGTATTTGTTTGTACCTTTTGCAGTGAAAATAGGATATAATCTTATCTTAAAACTCTGCGACATATTGATCACAACATCCCCACTTATAACACATTTTCTTAACTTTTTAGGACTAACTTTCGTTGTTTATTCCAAAAGATATGAATTGGAGATACCTATATGTTCTATCAGGATGAAAGGATGACCTATATTTTATCTTGGTGATATACAAAAAATCCATAAAACTATTCTAGTCTTCTAGAGATAATACAAAAAAGATGAGTTGTTTTCCTCTTCCGATGAGATCCACTTTTTTACACTAATGTAAGGTAGACAACTTGGATTTGTAGTTCACTCATAGATGAAGAGTTTGAAAATACTGCACTATAAGACATAGAAAATGCATATGTACGCATACATGAGATCTATGGTAAACATACTCATGTATATAATATAATTTTCCTGCATAATTCATAGACGTAGCTTATTTGTTTCCCCACTTAATCAGTCTAGAAAATAGTGGATTTAATAGATGTATTCCACTCCTACTATTTTTATAGGGTTTCATTCTGTTTCCTATAGGGTCAAGCTAAACATAAACCATATATTTATATATACAAATATTACACCGTGCGTGCCTTATATGCATGGTAAGCTTCAGTAAACCTCTCTTAGCTTACCACCCTCCAACTGTACAAAATAGAACTGTATAGAAGCCAATACCTGCTCCTGGAGACACGGGATGCAGCCAGGGCATGGATGAGAAGCTCATCCAGTCACTATACTACCTTGGCGGCGGCTCTCGACTTGATTATCCTCTATTCCTCTTCATTGCTTGGGCTTCCGTTAGGTAATACCTAGTGCCATGCGCAGTGAGAGTCCGTTTTGCTACAGACCTTTGCCTATTCTGGGAGAAGGAGAACTGCAACAAACAGAGACTTTCAGCTCTCCTTTCACCATCATGATGATATATATTGCATGAGTGAATAGTACTTGATAGGCACAACAACCCAAGATGCGGAGGCAGTACAATGCAAAGAACTTCAGGCTAGGTTAGAGATGACAGGAGCAATATGGATCAACCAAGTACTCACTGTGTTAGCAAGAAGAAACATTTATGCTGCATTGTTTATGAAATATATAGTATGCATGCAATGGAGAAAATGGTTCTGAGTTCACTAAAGGAAACCATTCGCTAATTATTTGTTTCCCATTCGAGAAATACAGTACATATGGTGGGGCTTCAGCCTAATATGATGTGGGAAGAAATATTTATTTAAAACATTTAGCAAAGATATCATGGTAAAGTTGGTAATATTGTATTCATGATCCATGAGCATTAAACCTATTTGCAAAGAAAGATCAATACACTATCTTGGCATTCTTGTAGAATTGTATCTGAGAGGAATATTATTCCAACCTTGGAAAAAGTAAGAGGCCGCTATGGCCGTTCGGGCCAAAACCATTTTGTGTACTAACAAATAATTCCAGATGGTTCTTGATGTGACACCGATTTTAACATGCGCACCTGCAGCAAAAGAATATCATTTTGTACTTAAGTATAAACATTTCAAGTAGCACCATGTATATAGACAGATGTCACATTTGTCTATTAATCAATTGACCTCATCTGAAATAAAAAAATCAGAGCTAACATGAATAAATTGGTGCACGAAATTAGGCAAGCATACCTCTATATAGAAGAAGACCAAAAATACAACTGACTCCATAACTAAACCTTTGATTATTTCATTGAATTGAATTAGCATTAAATGTGTCATCCAAAAGGACAATTGGGTTGAATGTAACATACGAAAACTTGATAGCATTCATAATGTATGTACAAAGGTTCTCTTCTTAATCATCCCATGCCTGTAAGAGAAAGAGTTTGATTATTGAGTCTGAAGCATACAACATGATATTTCATTTAATATATATCCCATTATATGAGAATGGAAGGACATGTATGCAACGTCATATTTTCTGCTCAAAGATACAAATGGAGACTGAACTTTATCCATTCACGATGCGTGTCTAGTAAAGACTGCACCTGTATGTATAACACATATATGACTATTATAACAACATACAGTTTAGTATCATGGATTCAGTCAGCACACACAAATTTCTAGGAAGTATATTGGTGTTACTGGATCAGATTCTAATTACATGAGATCTCTTACTAAGAAAATCCCAGCTCCAGATGCACGAACTGCAGAAAAATAACCTCACATATGTTTTCAATTATTTAGTAGATCAGTTTAACAGAGGAACGACATTAAAACTAACCAAGAAGAGCAAATATGAGGAAAAACTACCAATAGGTTAACTTGAGCATTATTTTTGATCTCCCCCATTGCTTCGAGTAACTATTGTTAATGTGCGACGTACTTGACCTCATGAATGCATATATAAGTATACACTCCAAGTCTGTAACAACACAATCAAATAAATTCACTCAGAACAGAGTATTATTTGTGCTTCTAAGAAGCACATATCATACTGAATCATTCGGTGAACATAAAAGTAAACAAACTGGTAGTTTTTGTTTGTACAAAACAGAGAGAAGTAGACTGAACAAACTGTGTAATGCTCTGAGATAACTTATCCACTTTCCACCAAAATCAAAAGAGGTGCTTCAGTTCGCTGCGTGGAAAAACGTCCACGTCTTTGCAAAATTGAATCCCCTGATTGGACTGTATAGTACCTAGGAATCTAAGCCATCCAAGTCATACATATCTATAATTGTTTGAAACTACGGAATCCACATCATTAAAAACCACCAAAGCAAAACTCTAGGCTGTACTTGCTCCTTAGATACCAAGTCTCAAACTGCAGGAGTACAAACACAAAATCGAAAACCTACTCCCTTCTTGCACCATGCACACCACATCTTTGGTGAATTGACTAACTGGATTATATAGAACCTAGAAACCTTAGCCATCCAAGTAATACGTATCTAGACAGGTTTGAAATTAAAGAAAGCACATGATCAAAATTCCCAAAACATAACTCTAGGCTGTAGTTGCTCATTAGATAGAAAGTCTCAAACTGCAGGAGCCCAACATAAAATCGAAAACTTACTCCCTTCTTGCTCCTTGCATACCTCCAATCAGTCTGGCATAGTTCCTTGACTCTACACTTCACCAACAATGCTGGCTGTCTGATCTAATAAAAACTACCTTCGTTGCTCTGTAGTCTCCACTTCATTAGATTGCAATTTGGTTTGTCATGGAAGTTATAATAGTAAGATCCTTCTCCTCAACCAAGATGGATTGCAGCATGGTTAGGGCAGTGCAGATTGGAAGATTGCAGAGGAAGGGGTCTGAGAGAGGCTGCTTGGATCGTATGCAGCGTGAGGAGTGGAGAAAGGACGGGAGGATGGGCACCCGTGGAGCAGGAACTGGCTACAGGTGCATCGGTGCCTCGGCGGGGCAGGATCGATCGAGGAAGAACTCTCCAAGGGAGATCTTATCACCTTTTTTCTCTTGATGACGTGAGATCCTCTTTCCTTGACAGGAGAAATATGTTTCCTTTTATTATTTTTACAGCAAGAAAGATGTTTTTTGCATCCCTGGATTGGTTTGTTCGCTAGAGAGAGGACGTGGGACATTAGGCGAGGACTTTTGGTGGTGGGATAATACGCGAGGACTCTTGCAAACCTCATCTAACGGCTGTGCACACTTAATACCGACATCAAACGGTTAAATTTATTAGTTTTCAAGGATTAACGTGGAGACTCGTATGGTGCTTTCAATTAGTAAATATAAGATTTCCTCCTGTGTAACCGACCTCATGTAACCCTAGATCTCTCCGGTGTATATATAAACCGGAGAGCATAGTCCGGATAGGACAGATTCATTACCATATACTCATAGGCTAGACTTCTAGGGTATAGCCATTACGATCTCGTGGTAGATCAACTCTTGTAACACTCATATTCATCAAGATCAATCAAGTAGGAAGTAGGGTATTACCTCCATAGAGAGGGCCTGAACCTGGGTAAACATCGTGTCCCCCGTCTCCTGTTACCATCGATCCTAGACGCACAATTCGGGACCCCCTACCCGAGATCCGCCGGTTTTAACACCGACATTGGTGCTTTCATTGAGAGTTCCACTGTGCCGTCGACAAAGGACTTGATGGCCCCTTCGATCGTCAGTAATGACGTGGTCCAGGGAGAAACCTTCCTCCATGGACAGATCTTCGTATTGGGTGGCTTCGTACTATGCGCCAACTCGCTTGGCCATCTGGAGCAGGACGATAGTCACGCCCCTGGCCATCAGGTCAGATCAGGAAGCTTGAACTGCACCACGGATACCCTGGAGATGTGATCTTCGATGGATTCAAGACTGCGGCAGTCGCTCCCCCTCTCTCCGATGAACACGACTTAAATCTGTCATCGGATCACACCCAGGAGATGGATCCTGTTGCTGCAACCGCCTCAGAACCGAAGCAGATCGTGCCCTCCGAGGCCACAAAGTCCACGGCGTTGGAGCCACACACACGGACTTGACATCCTACAATATTCGTGCCAATGGAACTCCGGACTCGTTTTCGGCTACACGTTCTAGATCAGACACGCCCGCGGGCACCGAGCTGGATCGGTTGTCGATTTTAGAATTCGGCGCCGCAGACTTCTTCCATCACTCACCTTTTGGTGACATACTAAATTCTTTAAAGAACTTCTCCTTGGAGGAGGACTCATAGCCGAACTATGTTCGGGTCGAGCTAGAGACGGATGACGAGGAATTTTGCTTCCCACCCGCCACCCACTTCATAGCCACTGTCGACGACTTAACCGACGTGCTTGAATATGGCTCCGAAGACATTGACGGTATGGACGACGATGCCGATATGGAGCAAGGCCAAGACCCGCCATTCACTGGACGTTGGACGGCCACCTCTTCGTACGACGTATACATGGTTGATACACCCAAAGGATCTGGTGACGACCAAGAAGAGCCAGATAAGACTAAACCTTCCGAGACGCAGTCCAAGCACTGGCACCCCAAAAGCCGCTCTAAGCCTCGCTGCTCAAAAGATAGCAACACTGGTACCGGACAAAATAGCACTCTGGGCAACGCCGAAAACAATGAAGACCCTGTCGGTGCTGCATCCGAACAGGAGGAACATGACGACAGGCAAGACAACCCTGGTGAACATGCCATAGAAGATGACTCGGGGGACGATAGGTACCGTCCACCCTCCGAAGAAGAGACAAGCCTCGACAACGAAGATTTCATCGTGCCTGAGGACCCTCTGGAGCATGAGCGATTTGAGATTCAACTCTTAGCCACTTCAAGGAGCCTAAAAAAGAAACAGTAGCACCTTCAAGCTGAATAAGATCAGCTCATCAACAGATGGACTGACGTCCTAACAGTGGAAGAATGCGGCCTCAAGCGCCCAGCCAAGAACTACCCGAAACGCAGACTACTACCTCAATTTGATGAGGAGGCACTGGAGCACACATCTCCCTTGCGTAATGCGGAACGACCACCACATGGTCGAGACAGGGCGGCCAACCGGCCACCACGCGGTCGGGATAAAGCGGCAACTCAGGCCGAACAACAGCCTGCCCAACCTCCCCACAAAAATAAAGACGGAAGACTTCGGGGTCACACGTATGACCTCCAGCAGACCCTGGACAGTAGAGCAGGACATACAAGATTGATCTACGGATCGCGAGGACGTGCCTCGAGGCACGAAGACGGCTACCTATTCGGACGTGACAAACCTAACCACGCCCGGTCCAAATGCCGCAGACGGACTCCTTCAGAGCTACGCCGCGACACGGCCCGGTACAGAGGTGCCGCACACCCTCTCTGCTTCACAAATGAGGTACTGGATCATGAATTCCCCGAGGGATTCAAGCCCGTCAATATCGAATCATACGACGGCACAACCGATCCTGTAGTATGGATCGAGGATTTCATTCTCCATATTCATATGGCTCGAGGAGATGACCTCCACACCATTAAATACCTCCCACTCAAGCTGAAAGGGCCAGCTCAACACTGGCTTAATAGCCTGCCTGAAAATTCTATCAGTAGCTGGGAGGACTTGGAGGAAGATTTCCTGGACAACTTCCATGGAACTTATGTCCGGCCACCAGACGCCGATGACTTAAGCCAGATAGTTCAACAACCTGGAGAATCAGCAAGAAAATTCTGGACTAGGTTCCTACCCAAAAAGAACTAGATCGTTGACTATCCGGACGCCAAGGCCTTAACAGCCTTCAAACACAGCGTCTGTGACGAATGGCTAGCATGCCACCTCGGCCAAGAAAAGCCGAAGTCCATGGCAACCCTCACGGCACTCATGACCCGCTTTTGCGCGGGAGAAGACAGTTGGCTGGCCCGTAGGAACAACACAGCCAGCAAGACAGACCCCTTTGAGGCCAAGAATAGCATTGGCAAGCTCCGGCGCAATAGGCACAAACACCGAAGCAATGATAACAACACCGATGACACCACAGTCAACGCCGGATTCAGTGGCCGGCCAACGGAAGAAGCCCTACAAAAGAAACAATGAAGGACCTTCTAGCCTGGACCGCATACTCGCCCGTCCGTGCCAAATACACGGCACCCCGGATTGTTGGGTTTTCAAGCAGACTGGCAAGTTAAATGCCGAAAACAAAGAAAAGGGATCACAAAGTGAGGACGAGGACGAAGAGCCCTGGCAGCCGAACACTGGAGGGCAGAAGAAATTTCCCCCTCAAGTCAAAACGGTGAACATGATATACGCTACACACATCCCCAAAAGGGAGCACAAGCAAGCACTCAGGGACGTCTACACGGTGGAGCCAGTCGCCCGAAAGTTCAATCCGTGGTCATCATTCCCGATCACCTTCAATCGACGATACCACCCAACTAGCATCCGCCACGGCGGTTCAGCCGCACTAGTCCTGGACCTAATTATTGACGGATTTCGCCTAGCACGAGTCCTGATGGACGGTGGTAGCAGCCTCAACCTGCTCTATCAAGACACGGTGCGGAAGATGGGCATTGACCCCTCACAAATCAAACCAACAAGGACTACCTTCAAAGGAGTCATACCAGGCATCGAGGCCCGCTGTACGGGCTCAATCACGCTAGAAGTGGTCTTCGGTTCTCCGGACAATTTCCGAAGCGAGGAGTTAATCTTCAACATCGTCCCATTCCGCAGCGGCTACCACGCACTGCTTGGACGAACAGCGTTTGCTAGATTCAATGCAGTGCCACACTGCGCTTATCTCAAGCTCAAGATGCCTGGCCCACGCGGCGTCATAATAGTCAATGGAAACACGGAATGCTCCCTCCGAACAGAGGAGCACACCGCCGCCATAGCAGCAGAGGTACAGAGCGGCCTTCACAAGCAGCACCATAGTGCGGTTGCTGGGCCCCTGGACACCATCAAGAAGTTTCAAACTACACTGCAGCAGGACAGCAAGGCTCGTTAAGAGATCAACTAGCAATTTGGCCTCTGTCCCAGTCTCGATGAAGTAGTGGCATTCGTACCACGCGTACATAATTATGCACTCAAAATTCCATGGATATCGACGGAGGCACGAGCTAACCCGGAATCTACAGTTCAGCTAGACTGACCCCGGACACACTTTTTCCTTTCTGTTTCAGGTTCCTTTTCCCGTGAACCTGATCACCAGCCCCTTCGAAGGATCGGCATACAAAGGGGGCATGCAGCATAGGTGTGGAGGGTAACCTCCATGTGTTCTTCTTGACAGTATTTTTACTTATTTCCCAGGACCCGCACGCTGCTCCCTCTTGATCCCGGCATGTTAAATAGTCCGGGTGCTTATCGCACTATTTGTATAAGATACGCCTTGACGTATCCATTCAGCTATAATAAAAATGATGTGCGGCCCAGTTTTTGTGGTTTTTGCCCCTTACTCCATTTCATTTCGATCTGCATATTAGCTACATCGGTACTCTTTTACGTTTCATATTCGCCAGGGGCTTCTTATCACCCTGCAATGCGGCAGCAAAGTCCGAACACTTCTTATATATAAGTTCGGCACCCCAAATTTAGCATTATATGCATTGGCTCTGAATCATGTCTTTGGTCAATAGTTGGATTTCCCGGCTCCTGTGCTTGCTATCCTACATTCCGCACTACCGGCTAGGGTAGTAAAGGGAGAACTACTGCGATTGTGCCCTGGCCTTTACCGGATGAGCACCTCAGTAGAGAAAGCCGAAAACTGACTGTCATGATACGGCGAGAGCCGGTCAGCTATTTGAGGGTTACAAAATCGTTGGAGATTTTTTCCGCATCACGCGAAGGATCGGCACTTCCCGATCAGATGCTGACAGCACCCTGGCTTGGACCAGGGGCTGCGCACTTGCTTAATTGTAAAACTCCTATGGCTAAGTGAGGGTGTTTAAGCCATATAGTCTGATTGCCTTGTTCGTTGCGCTAAACAACTCCTTCAAGGACCATATAATTGGATCAAGATTGTTTAGATCCCATCCCAAACACCTCCGTACTAATTACGTGAGGGCAGAAGCCGACGACCGGCGAACCCTCAGATTGCATATAACACAGCCGCACAGGAGGAAACAATTTAAAGCATAATGAAATTACATCACAAAACAAAGCTTTGTCTTTATAATACAATGCAAAGGACAACACGAATGTATTCATTCGAAAATAACGTCCTGCGAACATTGAGCTGCCACAAGTCGAGACCCTTCTATGACATCTGCAAAATATTTCTTGGGTGTGCGGTGCTCCTTGCCCTCCGGTGGCCCGCTGGCCACTTCAACATCGTTCATCTTCGCCCACCACATCTTGCGGTGAGCGAAGGCCATACGGGCACCTTCAATACATGCAGAGCGCTTGACGACATCCAGCCATGTACAGGCTTCCACCAGCCGCCTCACGAGTCTGAAGTAGCTGTCGGGTATAGCTTCGGCTGGCCATAGCCGGATTGTCAAATCCTTCATGGCTAGTTCGGCCACCCTGTGCAGCTCCACCAGCTGCTTCAGCTGATCGGTGAAGGACACAGGATGCTCTGGCATCGCATACTGCGACCAGAATAGCTTCTCCGTAGAACTTCCTCCTTCGGCTCGGTAGAACGCTGCAGTGTCTGATACACTGTGTGGTAGATCCGCAAAAGCTCCTGGGGAGCTCCGAACCCGGGTTAGTAAAAGGTATTGCCTCTCCACATACTTGCTTTGCATCTTAAAAGCCTTACCCACCGTGATCTTCCTGGCCTCCTGGATCTCCTAGAGGACGGCATGTGACGGAGTAATTGACCACGGGTACCCCGAAGATGGCAAGACAATATTTCAAGACATCGGGGCTAGCAAAGCCCCTCAGTCCGACTGCCCGGCTGCTCCTGCCGGCTCCCCAGTCGGCTGCCAACTGCGCCAACCAGCCGGCTGTTGACTGCAGCTCGACCGACACCGACAAGACCCCGACGAGACGGCCATACCGCGGACAAGACAACCGTACCGCGACACCATCATGTACAGTGTCACTTGTCCCCTGGCACTATTTATGAAGTGACCCAGGGGACAAGCATGACATTCACCATGCCTAGCCCATGCTATTACATAGCTTGGTTTGTAACCTACCAAGGTAGCTTACAACCAATGCTACCACCACCCATGCCTACCACTATATAAGCTAGCTCCATCCATCCATGAGGGGGAGACACACATGAACTCACTCACACACACACTCATGCATGCATGCTCAGGCACATGCAGCCACACACACCTATGCTCATACGCATATATACGAGGTCAGATGCACTAGGCATTGATCTCAGATATAGCTCCATGAGCACTTTGTAGCAGATATACCAGATATACTCACACATGCAGGACTAGGGGTATTATCTCTCTGGAGAGCCCCGAACCTGGGTAAACTAGCGCGTGCTACTCGCATACCCGCTCCCTGTCCAGCAGCAGTCTTACCCTCACACTAAGCCCTTGTGGCATCTGTCGACTCGCAAGCCCCCCATGAGAATACCACGATAGCATGGGCCTCATTCCACGTGATTTCCGTGCCCTGACGAGCCTTGGTGAGTTCGGCCTCTTGAGCCGACGCATCATTCTCCAAGGTCTCAAATTTTTTCACTGCATCTTGGAGCTCTTGCTGGATTTCCTTGACACGGGCCTTGACCTTCTTACGGGCGGCTTGCTGCTGGACAACCTTCTCCTCGGCTTCGCCCAGGTCCTCGACCTCGGTCGTGGCCGCTGCATACATTTTGACATTACAGTCAATACACATCGTCTCCGCTTTCCGAACACACAGCAAGATGTTACTTACCTTGCTTCTCCTGCACCTGCACTCTAACCTCGCCGAGCTCGATCTCGGTCCGCTCCAGCCTCTGCTTCAGTTCAGAGACTTCGGCAGCATGTGAGGTCGCGGCCAACAGCGACGCCTGCTCATGCACACATATCACGTTAGTCTCCTACACTAGAGGATTGATCCTCCGTCCGGTTCCTCTTACCGAGCACCGGACAGTGTCTTACGAGCTACTGACTATAGGTTTTTTTCTCTATCACTTACCTCGAAACCTGTCAACAGGTTGCTGCAGGCTTCGTTCAGTCCACTCTTGGTGGACTGAACCTTCTCGATCACCGCGCTCATAAGTACATGACGCTCGTCCATAATGGAGGCGCCTCGTAGAGCCTCCATCAGGTTATCCGGCGCCCCTGGATGGACAAGGACCACCGGTGGAAGTGGCGCACCCCCCTCCTTCGAAGAGGGCATCCCACCCAACTCCGGAGTCATATGGGTCTCTGGAATCGTATTCAGCTGAGGGCCAAGCTGGGTGCGGCCCTCTTCACCAGTCCCCATGGGGATCGTTTCCTCCATGTGTCCGGCAGTGGAGGCTTCGCCTCGTGGTGCCTCCCGGACAGCGTTCTGGGCTCCCCCCCCCCCGGTTCGGATCGGCCCTTCGGGACAGCACTTCGGTGTCGTCCCCGGCCCCAGGGGAATAAGCAGGCGGTGGTGACTGGCTCACTAGCTCCGACGGAGCCAACGAACTTCCAGACGAGGATCGCTGGATTGGGTCGCGGTCCGGACTACAATGGTACAGTTAACTACATCAAGATAATGGAGAGAAAGGGCTGGATGCGCGCATAAATAAGCCATATCACTTACGATGCGGCCTGGGGCTTAGTGCGGGGGCGTCGTTCCAGACTACTGTCGACGTCCCACGCGGTGTTGACTGCTGGAACGCCCTTCCCCTTTTTGGGCGTCTCCACCTCCAGATGCGCCGGAGCCGCCCTCTTCTTATTCCTCTCCCACTGGTAGAAAAAGGGCCTATAGTCCCGGTTCGTAAGGGCCTTTAGTCCCGGTTCCTGAACCGGGACTAAAGTGTCGGTACTAATGCCCCGACCCTTTAGTCCCGGTTCAATCCAGAACCGGGACTGATGGGCCTCCACGTGGGCAGTGCGCAGAGCCTAGTCAGGAGACCCTTTGGTCCCGGTTGGTGGCACCAACCGGGACTAATAGGCATCCACGCGTCAGCATTTCTGTGGCTGGGGTTTTTGTTTTTTTTTGAAAGGGGGGGGGGGGGTTGGGGGTTTTGGGGGGTGAATTTAGGTGTTTCATATATTGTGTTAGCTAGCTATAATTAATAGAGAGAAGTGTCCTCTCTTATGTCCGTGCTTGGTCGACGCTATGTACTATACATACGTATAGAGAGGACTAGACACGCTGGCTAGCTAGTAAGCAAATGAAGGAAACAGAAGATCGTGATGAACATATATGCATACAGAGAGAAGTGATATCGACCACCTCTCTTTCTCCGAGAGATTGGTCGAACAACAAGTTCTCGTATATCTATCTGACACTACCGGCTACATATATACAATAATTATCTCTTACAAATATAATCATACGGACTCAGGGTCCACATAGAATTCTCCGTCTTCAGGGATCACGTGGTCAAGAAAGAATGCCGCCAATTCCTCTTGAATTGCTCGCATGCGAGATGGTGCTAGGAGTTCATCCCGCTTCCAAAACATCTAATTTAAAGAAGGGGGTCAATACATATATATATGAATGAATGAAACTCAACACAAATGATGGTAATAAAATAAAATTGTGAATGTTGTTATTTACGTACTTCATATTGTTCGTCAGTGTAGCCCCGCTCACAGGTCGTGTGGCGGATGGACTCGCAAACATAGTATCCACAGAAATCATTCCCTTGTTCCTGCCACAACCACTTTACAAGAAATAGAGGTTAATCAAACTGATAAGCAAGAATGCCAAATGGTATTGATGAAACTAGCGCTTGAATGACTAGTAGATGCGCTTAAAATGCTACTATAGCTAGTACTTACTTTTGGGTGTCTATATTGCAGCTCCTTCAGCAGTCCCGGAGCTTTTCTATTGAATTTTCTCCAAACCCTGCCGGACAAAGAAAACAATTACTTGATATATCAGGAAATGAACAAAGTTGCTGATATGGTGGATAATTATCGATTTAACTTACTTCTCGAATATTTGAGTCATGTCTGCATAGTCCTTGGGATCTTTTCGTCTTGAGTCTAAGACAGTTACTAGTCCCTGCCCAAGCTTAATATGTAGGAGAATATATTGGAAACTGCACACGCATGCATAACTCATCAATTACATTACTATAACCTTGACTAATATATAAGGGAAACCGAATACGCACAAGACAGTAACACTCACTTGGAGTTGTAAGGAAAGAGTATTATATCTTTGTTTTGATTTATTATCAACGATTGTAGCATGCTGGCCTCGGTTTCTACAGCATGAAATTTAACCTGAGTTGCATCTATGAGATATGTGTTAATGAACCCAATATCACCGACTTGTCTTTTCTTCAATTCGACGATCTTCAATCTGCATAATATAGTGAGGATGATTATAAATACATGCAATGAAAGAGCTAAGCTATATAGAGAAACTTAATGATAGAAGTAGTACTACTTACAGACAGTAGCAGGCGACCGTTGTTTTATCGAGGGCCAATTGATTGAAAAACTGATAGAACTCCTCAAATGGAACAGGCAACAGATCAATTCCAACGAGGTCATGCTCCTTTTTAACTTTCAAATACAAAGTACTCCTCCCCCAGAGTCTCTGCAGATTTTCAAGTACCAATCATGCAATCTTCGCATCATCGTTGATAGAGATCTTTCATCTTTGACGAGAGGCTCCCCGTACTCGTATCTTTGTATCTGCATCTCCATGGGTTCATAATGTACTTCGTCGGGCAGGTAATCTGCAAGATTGCTATAACTGGGCACCATCCTCGGATCATTAGCGACGTTGTGGCTAGGCACCTTGAGCGGGGGGGCACGATTGCTTCGCTTGTTCACCGAGCTGGGCAATTTGTTTCCCAGCTCGTTGTTCTTTCAGCCTTTGATCACTGACAGTACTTCCCGACCGCTCTGCTTCGGCAAATTCCTTTCCAATAATGCGGTCATAGTTTCCTTTCGGTGGATCAGACTTCGGTGGTTTTGTCAGGGAAGCCAGAGTGCGCTTCACTTTCACCCGATCTACCTTCTCCTCCGGAGGTGGATGTTTCTTTGCTTTCACCCCTTCAAAGAATTTCCTCACTTCTTCTCGCGCGATCTCGGCGTTCTCCTCCTGGGTCCTCTCGTATGGTAACTTCTCTGGAGTCTTCAGAGAAGGACCGAATCTGTATATCCAACCGCCTCTGGTTGTACTACTAGACGCTGACCAAGCAGACGGAGCGGTTGTCTTCTTTACTTGCTTAAGAGGCGGAGGAGAAGGACTACGACGCGCCGGAGAAGCTGGAGCGGCGGCAGGTCTCTTCCGCCCTTGCTGACGAGGCGGAGAAGGAGGAAGCTGGCTGCTTGAGCGCGTCGGCGCAGGCGGAAAAGGAGGCGGAGTGCCGCCACGCGCCGGAGAAGGAGCCGACCGAGGGCCCTGATCGTCACTCGCCGGAGGAGGAGGCGGTGGAGGAGGCAGAGTGCCCTGACTCGCCGGAGGAGGAGGAGGAGGCGGAGGCGTCCAGTTCGGAAGGTTGATGAGCTCCTTCCGCTATAGGCATGGAGTCTTCAAAGCAGACCCCAGCCGAGTCTCCCCTTCACCGGTAGGGTGGTCAAGCTGGAGGTCCTCAAATCCCTCCGTTATCTCATCCACCATCACCCTAGCATATCCTTCTGGAATCGGCCGGCAGTGAAAAGTTGTGCCGGGTTCAGTAGGATAAACAGAGCCAACAGCTGCCTTAACCTTCAAATTCATCCATTGTGTCATAAGGTGGCAATTTTGAGACTCTGTGATAGCATCCACGGGATAGCTGGCAGGAGCCGTCAAGGCATGCTCCGGCTGAAGCAGCTCGGTGGAAGCCACGCTGCTTCTGCGCTGAGATGGCGGGGTAGCTTCGGGGGAGGCTTCGGCAGTACGTTTGCTGCGATTTGCTTCTCGTTCCTCTATCGCGTCTACCCTTGCTTGCAGCGCCTGCATTTGGGTCTGCTGCACTTTTTTCCTCCTCTCATGGGATTTGTAACCGCCTGCGTCCGAAAACCCAACCTTCCACGGAATGGAGCCTGGCGTGCCTCGTGTCCGTCCAGGGTGCTCAGGATTCCCAAGGGCCATTGTGAGCTCATCGTTCTCTCTGTCTGGAAAGAACGTCCCTTCCTACGCTGCTTCGATATACTGCTTAAGCTTACTGACTGGTATGTCCATTTGATTGTTCGTCCAAATGCACTTCCCTGTTTCAGGGTCCAAGGTTCCGCCAGCCCCGAAGAACCAAGTCCGGCAACGGTCTGGCCATTTATTTGTCTCTGGTTCGATCCCTTTATGAACTAGATCATTCTCAATCTTGGACCACTTAGGTCGGGCTACGAGATTGCCACCTGACCCCGTGCGATGGTGAAGCTTCTTCTTCGCAGCATTTTGCTTGTTTGTCACTGAGATCTTCTTACTCTTTTCCGATGTCTTGTGGGCCACAAATGCAGGCCAGTGATCTCTGATCTTCTCATATCTGCCCTTGAATTCTGGTGTCTCATTATTTTTGACAAACTTATTCAGCTCTTTCTTCCACCTCCTGAATAGTTCTGCCATCCTCTTCAGAGCAAAAGACTCGATTAATTTCTCTTTAATTGGGTTCTCTGGATTATCCTCTGGCGGTAGGGTGAAATTTGACTTCAGCTCAGTCCAAAGATCATTTTTCTGCATATCATTGACATAAGACACCTCAGGGTCTTCTGTAGCCGGCTTAAACCATTGCTGGATGCTTATCGGGATCTTGTCCCTAACCAGAACCCCGCACTGAGCAACAAATGCGCTCTTTGTCCAGAGGGGTTCAATAGGTTGGCCGTCGGGCGCGATTGCTGTGATCTCAAGCTTTTCATCCGAGCTCAACTTTTTCTTCGGGCCTCGTCTCTTTACCAAAGTTGTGCTCGATCCGGAGGGCTAGAAAAAAGAACAAAGACTTAATTAATATGTGTACATACCAAAACAATGAATGCATCAATCAGCTAGTCAGCATAGGCTTAACTAATATATATACCTGGCCGGACTCGGTTCGGTCATCGGAGCCGTCATCACGGTCTCCTTCTTGCACCAGCATTGGGTCACCGGAGCCGTCCTCATGTTCTTCTTCTTGCACCGGCATTAGGTCACCGTAGCCAGCTTTTTCACCCTCTCCTTCCAGACCATCGGTGTCGTTGAGAAAGTACGAGACGGCATCACTTCCTTCTGCGATTATCTCCCTCAACAACGCTTCTTTTGCTTCGTCTCGGGCGGTGTCCATAGTTTCTACAAATATTTACAACATGGCAATTATTATTCAAACATGACAGATGGATATATTAGTGCCAAACGTACAACTAGCTACCTAATCATAGCAAGCTACTGGGAGGGGGTATATATCGACAACGACGACACTACATCTATGTCCCTCGACGACCCTCGTTCCCGATAAAAAAAAAGAGGAAGAAGAAGAAAAAAAGAGGAGAAGAACTCCTATATTCTTTCTTCTCCTCTTTTTTTCTTCTTCCTCTACTTTTTTTATCCTCTTCTGCCTCTCATGTTTGAGAGGATAGCCGAGGGGTCGGGAGGTTGCGTAGTGTCAAAGGATTCAACAAAACCATGTCTTCATCATTAGGCGAAAGTAACATGTGCATGATGGTACGAAGCTCTTCAAAGTTGTTCTGGAACGGAGTCCTAGATAGGATAATTCGCTTTTTGGTACAAAGTTCAGCAAGAGCCTTCCGAATATCGCTATTTGGAAGGCCTTTGCTGAATTCGTACCAAAAGGCGGATTATTCTATCCGGGACTCCATTCCAGAACAACTTTGCAGAACTTCGTACCAACATGCCCTGGTTACTTCCGGCTAATAATGAAGGCATGGATTTCTTCAATACTTTGACGCTAGGAAACCTCTCTCGACCCTTCGGCGATCCTCGACCCCTCGAACCCTCGACGACCCTGGAACCCTCGACCCCTAGACGACCCTGCTGGAACCCTCAACCCTATAGGAAAAAAAGAAGAAATAAAAGAGGAGAAGAAGAAAGGAATAGAGGAGAAGAAGAGAAAATAGAATATATTCTATTTTCTCTTCTTCTCCTCTATTTCTTTCTTCTTCTCCTCTTCTTTTTCTTCTTTTTTCTTCTTCTTATTTATTTTTCCTCTTCTTTTCGATAGAGGAAACCCTAAATAGCTAGCAAGTATCGTGGGTGTGAGATACGTGTGGCCTTCGGTGTCGGACACTACATCCACGTCCCAGAAGTGACGTGGGCGTCAAAGCCCGCGCCACTTGTGGGATGTGGATGTAGTGTCCGACACCGACGGTACATGTATCTCACACCGACGATACTTTCTATTTAGGGTTTCTCCTCTACCGCTCGGCGACCCTCTCGACGACCCTCGTTCCCGATAAAATAAAGAGGAAGAAGAAGAAGAAAAAAGAGAAGAAAGAATAGAGGAGAAGACTTCCTCTTCTTCCTCTCCTCTTCTTCTCCCTCTTCTTCCCCTTGTTCCTCGCCTCTCTCATGAATGTCCGACATTCTAGACCCCCCCCCACGTGTCGAAGAAAAAAAAAAGAAGAAAAATAGAATATATATTCTATTTTTCTCTTCTTCTCCTCTATTCCTTTCTTCTTCTCCTCTTATTTTTCTTCTTTTTTCTTCTTCTTATTTATTTCTCCTCGTCTTCCTCTCCCCTCTCAGCGACCCTAGACCCCCTCTCGACCCTCGACCCCTAGGCGACCGTCGACCCCTCTCTTTTTTTTTCTTCCTCTTCTTTTTTACCCTCTTCTTCCTCTACCGCTCGGCGACCCTCGACGACCCTCGTTCCCGATAAAAAAAAGAGGAAGAAGAAGAAAAAAAGGGGAGAAGAAAGAATAGAGGAGATAGATCTCCTCTATTCTTTCTTCTCCTCTTTTTTCTTTTCTTATTCCTCTTATTTTTTTATCCTCTTCCTCCTCTCATGTTCGACGACCCTCGACCCCTCGGCGACCCTAGACCCCCTCTCGACCCCCTCTTCTTCTCCCTCTTCTTCCCCTTCTTCCCTGCCTCTCTCATGAATGTCCGACGTCCCCCCTCCCCCCCCCCCTCATCATCATCTATCATCCCCCCTCTCATGTTCGAACTTTTCTAAACATATATAGCCACACATACACATAGCCACATACACATACATAGCCACACATACATATAGATATTTTCTGAACATATATATACAACCACATTCATATAAACTTTTCTGAACATATATAGATGATTTTCTAAAAATGTAACTTTTGCATATATGAACAGGAGGCAATGGGTGGCATCGTCGGCGACGGGGATGGGAAAGGGGGGAGCTCACTGGGGGCGGGCGACGACGGGGAGAGGAGGCCAGCGACGGGAAGGAGGACGGCAGGCTCGGGGACGGCGTGCGCGAGGCTCGGGGACGACGGGCTCGGGGTGGCACACGGCGACGGGGACGGGCGCGGGCTCGGGGCGGCACACGGCGACGGGCTCGGGGTGGCACGCGGCGACGGGGACGGCCGCGGGCTCGGGGTGGCACACGGCAACGGGGACGATCGAGGAGGCGGGGCTCGGGGCAGGGCACGCGGACGGCAGCGAGCTCGGGGCAGGGCGGCCGGTGACGGGCAGGAGGGCGCGACGATGACGACAGCAACAGGGCGCGGCGACGGCGATGGGGCAGGGCGCAGCGACGGCGATGGGGCAGGGCGCGACGACGGCGACAAGGAGGACAAGCAGCCTGGCGGCGTTGGCGATGGGGAATGGAGCAGTTGGCGAAAATTTCCAAAGTGTGGGCTTATATAGCAGAGCCTTTAGTCCCGGTTTGTGGCAGCAACCGGGACCAAAGGTGGGCATTAGTCCCGGTTGGTGCCACCAACCGAGACCAAAGGCCTCTTTTCGGCAGCCCAAAGGGCGGGAAGCGAAGGCCATTAGTCCCGGTTGGTGGCACCAACCGGGACTAAAGGGGGGCAATGGTCAAGGTTGGTGCCATGAACCGTGACCAATGCCACCTTTAGTCCCGGTTGGTGCCACCAACCGGGACCAATGGCCTTGTGCTGCCCCGCGCCCAAAAGTTTAGTCCCACATCGCTAGCTGAAGGGCGCCGGCACTAGTTTATAAGAGCTGGTGTGCCTCCCCATTCGAGCTCCTCTTTAATGCAGGGTTTCAGGCCTAAACTTGCTACTGCCTGTGGGCCTATTGGGCCTTCTGCGGGCCTGAATCCTGGCCCATGTAGGGTTTCTAGTCGTATTCAGGCCGTGGAGGCCCAGTAGGAGGCATTTTTTTTGGTTTTTTCTTTTTTATTTCTACATTTTTTTGGTTTTTTATTTTTCTATTTCTACTTAAAACTAAATACTTATAGTTTTTTAGTGATTTCTTTTTGCTTTTAGGTCACAAAAATTATAAACTTTCTGTTAGTGCCATTAGTTTTAAATTTTAAATAGTTTAAATTTGAATTTTTGAAAATTTGTGTGAATCACTAGTTTATGAATAACTTTACTATAAAAATAGAATTTTTTTTCTATTTATTTTTTATTTCTACTTAAAACTAAATACTTACAGTTTTTTAGTGATTTCCTTTTGCTTTTAGGTCACAAAAATTATAATCTTTCTGTTAGTGCCATTAGTTTTAAATTTTGAATAGTTTAAATTTGAATTTTAAAAAATTTGTGTGAATCACTAGTTTATGAATAACTTTACTATAAAAATAGAATTTTTTTCTATTTATTTTTGATTTCTACTTACAACTAAATACTTACAGTTTTTTAGTGATTTCTTTTTGCTTTTAGGTCACAAAAATTATAAACTTTCTGTTAGTGCCATTAGTTTTAAATTTTGAATAGTTTAAATTTGAATTTTTAAAATTTGTGTGAATCACTAGTTTATGAATAACTTTACTATAAAAATAGATTTTTTCTTCTTTGCTATTTATTTTTTATTTATACTTACAATTAAATACTTATAGTTTGATTTTAGGTCACAAAAATTATATTCTTTTTGCTATTGAAGAATATTATAGTTTTATTTTAGTTGATCATAACATAATATTTTAATTGATTGTTTTTATTTTCATAAAAGTTTTGTAGTTTATTCTGTTTGCTATTAATTCATTCTTTGAGCTAAATGACTCTGAAATTGGAAAGCATTTCAAAATGAACTTTGAAAAGGTTGAAAGTTGGCATGGTATCATCATTTCACCCACATAGCATGTTCCAAAAAGTAGAGAGGGTTACGACAAAAACTTGATGCACTTCGTGTACAAAATGGACAATCACTTTCGAAGTATCAAAGTTTTGAACCATAAGACATGAAAGCATTTCAAATGAACTCTGAAAAAGTTGAAAGTTGGGATGGTATCATAATTTCACCCACATAGCATGTGCATGTACAAAACGGACAATGGTAGCATGTTCGTCTGTTACAAATTTGGCATGGTATCATCATAATAGTTGCGGGAGAAAGTCTTCACTTTTTCTTCGCTTGTGTCATTTGCTTATTGCGCCGTAACCATGGATAATCTTCATTGTTTATCAGGATGCTTGGGTCAGCCTTGACATTGAAGGGAGGAATTTCATGAAACTTTTCATAATCTTCAGACATGTCTGTCTTGCCGTCCACTCCCCGGATGTCCCTTTTTCCTGAAAGAACTATGTGGCGCTTTGGCTCATCGTATGATGTATTCGCTTCCTTATCTTTTCTTTTTCTCGGTTTGGTAGACATGTCCTTCACATAGATAACCTGTGCCACATCATTGGCTAGGACGAACGGTTCGTTAGTGTACCCAAGATTTTTCAGATCCACTGTTGTCATTCCGTACTGTGGGTCTACCTGTACCCCGCCGCCTAACAGATTGACCCATTTGCACTTAAACAAAGGGACCTTAAAATCAGGTCCGTAGTCAAGTTCCCATATGTCCACTATGTAACCATAATATGTATCCTTTCCGCTCTCGGTTGCTGCATCAAAGCGGACACCGTTGTTTTGGTTTGTGCTCTTTTGATCTTGGGCGATCGTGTAAAATGTATTCCCATTTATCTTGTATCCTTTGTAAGTCAATACAGTCAAAGATGGTCCCCTGGATAATAAGTACAACTCATCACAAACAGTGTTGTCACCTCTGAGACGTGTTTCCAACCAACTGCTGAAAGTCCTGATGTGTTCACATGTAATCCAGTCGTCGCACTGCTCCGGGTGTTTGGAGCGCAGACTGTTCTTGTGTTCATCGACATACGGGGTCACCAAGGTAGAGTTCTGTAGAATTGTGTAGTGTGCTTGAGACCAAGAATATCCGTCCCTGCATATTATTGAGTCTCTTCCAAGAGTGACTTTTCCAGTCAGTCTCCCCTCATACCGCGATTTAGGGAGACCTATCTTGTTAAGGCCAGGAATGAAGTCAACACAAAACCCGATAACATCCTCTGTTTGATGGCCCATGGAGATGCTTCCTTCTGGCCTAGCGCGGTTACAGACATATTTCTTTAGGACTCCCATGAACCTCTCAAAGGGGAACATATTGTGTAGAAATACGGGCCCCAGGATGACAATCTCGTCGACTAGATGAACTAGGACGTGCGTCATGATATTGAAGAAGGATGGTGGGAACACCAGCTCAAAACTGACAAGACATTGCGCCACATCACTGCTTAGCCTTGGTACAATTTCTGGATCGATCACCTTCTGAGAGATTGCATTGAGGAATGCACATAGCTTAACAATGGATAATCGGACGTTTTCCGGTAGAAGCCCCCTCAATGCAACCGGAAGCAGTTGCGTCATAATCACGTGGCAGTCATGAGACTTTAGGTTCTGAAACTTTTTCTCTGGCATATTTATTATTCCCTTTATATTCGACGAGAAGCCAGCCGTGACCTTCATACTGAGCAGACATTCAAAGAAGATTTCTTTCTCTTCTTTCGTAAGAGCGTAGCTGGCAGGACCTTTATACTGCTTCGGAGGCATGCCGTCTTTTCGTGCAAACGTTCCAGGTCCTCCCGTGCCTCAGGAGTATCTTTTGTCTTCCCATACACGCCCAAGAAGCCTAGCAGGTTCACGCAAAGGTTCTTCGTCACGTGCATCACGTCGATTGAGGAGCGGACCTCTAGGTCTTTCCAGTAGGGTAGGTCCCAAAATATAGATTTCTTCTTCCACATAGGTTCGTGTCCCTCAGCGTCATTCGGAATAGCTAGTCCACCAGGACCCTTTCCAAAGATTACGTAGTGTAAATCATTGACCATAGCAAGCACGTGATCAACGGTGCGCATGGCGGGCTTCTTTCGGTGATCTGCCTCCCCTTTGAAATGCTTGCCTTTCTTTCGACATTGATGGTTGGTCGGAAGAAATCGATGATGGCCCAGGTACACATTCTTCCTGCATTTGTCCAGGTATATACTTTCAGTGTCATCTAAACAGTGCGTGCATGCGTGGTATCCTTTGTTTGTCTGTCCTGAAAGGTTACTGAGAGCGGGCCAATCGTTGATGGTCACGAACAGCAACGCCTTAAGGTTAAATTCCTCCTGTCTGTGCTCATCCCACGCACGTACACTGTTTCTATTCCACAGCTATAAAAGTTCTTCAACTAATGGCCTTAGGTACACATCAATTTCGTTGCCGGGTTGCTTAGGGCCTTGGATGAGAACTGGCATCATAATGAACTTCCGCTTCATGCACATCCAAGGAGGAAGGTTATACATACATAGAGTCACGGGCCAGGTGCTGTGATTGCTGCTCTGCTCCCCGAAAGGATTAATGCCATCCGCGCTTAAAGCAAACCATACATTCCTTGGGTCCTTTGCAAACTCATCCCAGTACTTTCTCTCGATTTTTCTCCACTGCGACCCGTCAGCGGGTGCTCTCAACTTCCCATCTTTCTTTCGGTTCTCACTGTGCCATCGCATCAACTTGGCATGCTCTTCGTTTCTGAACAAACGTTTCAACCGTGGTATTATAGGAGCATACCACATCACCTTCACAGGAACCCTCTTCCTAAGGGGCTCGCCGTCAACATCACCAGGGTCATCTCGTCTGATCTTATACCGCAACGCACCGCATACCGCGCATGCGTTCAGATCCTTGTATGCACCGCGGTAGAGGATGCAGTCATTAGGGCATGCATGTATCTTCTCCACCTCCAATCCTAGAGGGCATACGACCTTATTTGCTGCGTATGTACTGTCGGGCAATTCTTTATCCTTTGGAAGCTTCTTCTTCAATATTTTCAGTAGCTTCTCAAATCCTTTGTCAGCCACAGCATTCTCTGCCTTCCACTGCAGCAATTCCAGTATGGTACCGAGCTTTGTGTTGCCATCTTCGCAATTGGGGTATAACCCTTTTTTGTGATCCTCTAACATGCGATCAAACTTCAGCTTCTCCTTTTGACTAATGCATTGCATCCTTGCATCGACAATGACCCGGCGGAGATCATCATCATCGGGCACATCGTCTGGTTCCTCTTGATCTTCAGCAGCTTCACCCGTGGCAGCATCATTGGGCACATCGTCTGGTTCCTCTTGATCTTCACCAGCTCCCCCTCGTTGCAGCATCACCGTATTCAGGGGGCACATAGTTGTCATCGTACTCTTCTTCTTCATCGTCTTCCATCATAACCCCTATTTCTCCGTGCCTCGTCCAAACATTATAGTGTGGCATGAAACCCTTGTAAAGCAGGTGGGAGTGAAGGATTTTCCGGTTAGAGTAAGACCTCGTATTCCCACATTCAGTGCATGGACAACACATAAAACCATTCTGCTTGTTTGCCTCAGCCGCATCGAGAAACTCATGCACGCCCTTAATGTACTCGCGGGTGTGTCTGACACCGTACATCCATTGCCGGTTCATCTGCGTGGATTAGATATAATTAAGTGTCCAAATTAATAGAAATTCATCATCACATTAAAACCAAAGTGCATACATAGTTCTCATCTAATAACATATAGCTCTCCAGAGCATCTAATTAATTAAACCATACATTGAAACTATGTAAAACATTTCAATGGGAAAACAAATGCGATCATAATCGCAACCAAGGTAACAATTGATCCAACATCATAATGATACCAAGCCTCGGTATGAATGGCATATTTTCTAATCTTTCTAATCTTTAAGCGCATTGCATCCATCTTGATCTTGTGATCATCGACGACATCCGCAACATGCAACTCCAATATCATCTTCTCCTCCTCAATTTTTTTTATTTTTTCCTTCAACAAATTGTTTTCTTCTTCAACTAAATTTAACCTCTCGACAATAGGGTCGGTTGGCATTTCCGATTCATATACACCCTAGATAAATAAAATCTATGTCATGTTGGTCGGCATAATTTTCATAAACAATAAATGAACCAATAGTTATAAAGATAATATACATACCAAATCCGAATCATAGACAGGACGAGGGCCGACGGGGGCGGATACCAAAACCATCGCACTATATAAGATGCAATAATAAATGTAAGAAAATGATACAAGTATCTATCTAAACATACAAGTAAGAATATTTTTCCTTTCAGAAAGAAGATAAGAACAAGAGGCTCACCACGGTAGTGTCGGTGATGAGATCGACGCGGGTGATCGACGGCGGTGAAGACGGGGACGGGGTGTGACGGACCGCTAAATCTAGACAAATCTCGAGGAAAATGGAGCTTGGAGGTCGAGCTTCGAGAGGAGAAAGCTTAAGTAGTGTGGCTCGGGCATTCCATCGAACACCTCATGTGCATAGGAGGTGAGCTAGAGCACCACAAAGCCCTCTCCCCCTCGGCCAGAAAAAACAGAGCACTGTGCTCTGCTCTTGCCAGAGGGGTATATATAGGCACCTCATTGGTCCCGGTTGGTGACATGAGCCGGGACTAAAGGGGAGCCTTTGGTCCCGGTTCAAGCCACCAACCGGGACCAATGGTGGTGGGCCAGGAGCGAGGCCCATTGGTCCTGGTTCGTCCCCCCAACCGGGACCAAAAGGTCCAGACGAACCGAGACCAATGGCCCATGTGGCCCAGCCAGCCCCCTGGGCTCACGAACCGGGACCAATGCCCACATTGGTCCCGGTTCTAGACTGAACCGGGACTAATGGGCTGAGCCGGACTGGACCATAGCCCTGTTTTCTACTAGTGTCCTCAGGGGGAGGATTGTTTTCTTCCTCCTCCTCTTCCCTGTCATTGTCCTCAGGGACAGAGGAATGAGTTTCGTCGTCTTCGGACGCCACGTCCGAAGTACCCTTGCGGCGGAGGCCACTCTTGGCTCCCTTTACCTTCTTCTTGGCTTTCTTCTCCGGTGCCTCATATGGCGCCGGCACTAACATCTTCGCCACACGCGGGATGACTGGTTTTTCAGGCAGCGGAGCCAGACACTGGATCCGCTTCGCCCTCTCCATCCAATCCTGAAAGAGCAATAACAAAAGCTCAGACATCATCCTCGAAACAATTAGGTTGAGGATACGGTCGAAATAACATACCTTGCTGGCAGGGTGTGTACAATCGTGACCACGGTCTGAATCCGTGGCCGATGGTTTCTCATTGCCCTTGAAGAGCAATTTCCATGTGCCTTCGTGCATAGTATCCAAGAGCCTCACCAGGGTCTGGTGCTTCTTCGGATTGAACTCCTGTAGCGGGGGCCTTAGGAGCTGGCATGGAAGGATCCGGCGAACTAACATCACCTGGATCACATCGACGAGCTTGACGCCTATTGGTTACCATGCTCTGAACACGTGTCTGCAGCGCTATCAGCTCGTCAGGGGAACACCAGTCTGGACTATTCTCGACCCAAGAGGTGAGTCGAACAGGTGCGCCGGAGCGGAATTCGGCAGCTGCGGCCTAGGTGGTGCCGCGTGGTTCTGTGATGTAGAACCACTACTTCTGCCACTCCTTTACCGTATCCATAAAGGTGCCTTTGGGCCAGGAGATGTTGGACAATTTACTCACCATTGCCCCTCTGCACTCCGCGTGCTGGCCATCCACCACCTTCGGCTTCACATTGAAGACATTGAGCCACAGCCCAAAGTGGGGTTGGATGCGGAGGAAGGCCTCGCACACGACGATAGACGCCGAGATGTTGAGGAAGGAATTTGGGGACAGATCATGGAAATCTACCCCATAGTAATACATTAGCCCGCGGACGAAAGGGTGGAGTGGAAACCCAAGCCCGCGGAAGAAATAAGGGAGGAATACTACCTTCTCGTTGGGCTCCGGCATGGGGACGATTTGTCCCTCGGTCGGCAAGCGGTGGGAAATTCCCTTTGCCAAATATCCGGCCGCCCGAAGCTCAATAATGTCCTCCTCCTTGACGGAGGAGACCATCCACTTGCCCTGACCACCGGATCCGGACATGGTTGCTCGAGTGGAAAGGAGATGAAAACTTGGGCGTTAGAGCTCGAGATCGGGAAGGCGGAGATGGAGAGAAAGTGTGAGAAGAGGAAGAGGGGATCCTTATCCTCTTATAAAGGCAGCAAACATTAAACGCCTCCTCGCTCACCTTAAGATTCGCCTATTCCCAAAGGCTGTGCAAACGGCACGGTTGGGTTACCCATGCCCGCATTGATGAGAATCCCGCAATATGGGGACAGGATTTCTGCTTCGACAAGACGTCCCAATAGCAACCGCGTCTTGAAACATGGGACAAACGGTTAGAAATTGTGACCGAACGGACATAATACAGAAAATTGTTAGCAGATGGGACTTGTGTAAAATATATATATTCTCTCTACGGTTGTGCATGGTGTGTAACAGGTCCGGATACAATCATCGCATCCGAAGACTATGTTGGTGTTCGGGAGAAGGGGAACCCACCTTACAATGCCGAAGACAATCTGCGCGCCGGACTCCTCGCCATTTAAGCCAGGTTCAGGGGCTACTGAGGGAGTCCTGGACTAAGGGGTCCTCGGGCATCCGGCCTGTTATCCGTGGGCCGGACTGATGGGCTGTGAAGATACGAAGGCCAAAGACAATACCCGTGTCCGGATTGGACTCTACTTGGCATGGAAGGCAAGCTAGGCGGCCTATTATGAAGATTTCCTCGTATGTAACCAACCTCATGTAACCCTAGATCTCTCCGGTGTCTATATAAACCAGAGAGCATAGTCTGGATAGGACAGATTCATTACCATCGAGAGTGCGCGAACCTGGGTAAACATCGTGTCCCTCGTCTCCTGTTACCATCGATCCTAGACGCACAGTTCGGGACCCCCTACCCGAGATCCGCCGGTTTTGACACTGACAGCCGCCACCCCATCATCGGCCGCCGTGGCCGCCAGCCCACCGTCGACCGCCGGGGTCATCACCCACTCCGGCACCGCCGCCCGAAGGTGGGACGCAGAGGTGGAGGCCCGCATGTGCGTCAGCAACCTTGTGCGCTATATCGAGTTCCCGCAGGAGGAGGAGCGCCTCGTCGAGCATGCAAAGAGCCTTACCACCGTCATGGCCGCAGCACACGTCGCCAGAGAAGGTGAGGAATCAGGAGATCTACGAGGAGAACCACCACTTCGAGAGGTGTCGTCTGGAGTGGCAGAGGGCGTCCGAGGCAAGCATCGCTGAAGGTGCGACAGCGGCAGGCACCGTACTGCCATTGTCCAGCTCGTCGGTAGGCTCCTCCTCCTCTGCCTCTTACTAAGAGCGCTCTGCAGAGGAGAGGTAGCCGGAAGTAGTACAAAGCACCTCTGCAGTAGTATTTATGGGCTATTTTGTTCAGTTCATCTGACTATAGATGTGGTGGAACTGTACAACATACTTAAAATTAGCTAGTATATATAGTTGAACTAGCTATTTCAGTATGTGATTGGCAACAATTGGGGAAAGGTTTGGTCGGTTCAGCTGTCGAGTTGAACTGTTTGTATAAAAGAATGACTTCTTAATCTACGAATGAAATCTATGCTTAATTACTAAATATTAGTTGCAAAATAGTGCTAATGATTTTTAGCTGCATATTTTGACAAATCGTGGTGTTACAAGGTTGACAAATGGCAATGTTACTACATCAACAAATGTCAATCTTTCCAGTTTGACATGGCAATATACCCAATATGACAGATGCAAATCTTACCAAATTGTCTGTACGTGGTTGCACATGGATCATCCAAAACAACCGTTTGCGTTGAAGGGAGATGTACAAATCCTGCTCGGCACATTTTCCCTTGGCTTACTGGTGAAGACCATAGCTCTCACTTTGCATACGAGTGTTCTATCTGAACTGTTTGCATTGAAGAGATGCACAAATCCTGCGCGGCGAGTTTTCCCTTGGCTTACTGGGGAAGACCATAGCTCTCACTTTGCATACAAGTGTTCTATCTAAAAAGTTTGCGATGAAGAGCTGCACAAATCCTGCTCGGCACATTTTCTCTTGGCTTCTTGGGGAAGCTGTCGGTTTGCATACAGGTGTTCTAACTAAAACGTTTGTGATGAGTGTTTTATATTTAAAAACCATTGACATTTTTTTAAAGAAAATCATTTGATAAGTCTGTACATTCAGAGAGAAAAACGCAAGTTTGTTCAAACCATATCATTCATTCAGTCACACTGCAAACTTATATTCATATAATCGAGATACAATATTAAACCCTAAAAAAACTAATTCATGCAGCGGCGGAGGCGCCGTGCCGCGCCGGTGTTGTCATTGTCGTCCTTTGGGACACCATTTTTGAAGTTTTAAAGGCAGCACAGAATGTTCTTCACTTGGAAATCAAACATCATGTCGTCGCGCGATCAACGGGTGGGGCACGGGAGGACGGCAACTCACGGCGCTGTGAGGTAGCTGTCGACGTCGGCGTCCCATGCCGTTGAGGGGCGCGCGCGCATGGGCCCGGGTGCGGCGGGTGCAGGCAAATGCACGGGGACCGACGCCGCTGTAGGTGCAGGGGCGCGCACGAGCATAGGCTCGGCGGGTGCATGCAAACGCACAGGGACCGGCACCGCGATAGGTGCAGGGCCGCGCACGAGCACGGGCACAAGCGCTAGTGATGGCATGTACATGAGCTCGCGCGGGTCCATGGATACCTCGCTGATCCCCGCGGCTTCTAGCTCTGCAATAGTGCTCAGCGACCAACCCGTCAATGCTACGAGGATGGTCGCTGGCGCGGGCGCGGGGATGGGAGCTGGGACGGGTGTGGGGGCAGCAACCGCCACAACCAGCTCGTTCAGAGCCATGTCCATGTGGCCCCATTCCTCCTTATTTTCTATCTCCTCTGGCTCAGAGTCGACTTCACCAAACGGGAAGACTAGTGGCAGATGATCCTTCTGCGCCATGGCGTTGGTGGAGGTCTGCGGGAGGGAGGGGAATGGGAGGCGAACAGTAAGGCCGCCCATATTAAACAACGGCTTGGGCGCAATTAATGGAGAGGATGCGAGCAAGACGGGGTGGCCATGGAAGTCAAAGGGCTCTCTTCCCAGTGAGCATGTGCAATGTACAGCTTGCACGCTTCCCGGTGAGCCTGCGCATTGGAGGACAGCTTGCATGCCTCTCGGTCAGCCTGCGCACCGTACTGCGCTCGCAAGCCTCCCTTTTAGTCAAGCAGGTGTCCACATGGCACCTCCTATAGCCATTAAAAGAGAGACACGTGGCGTCACGTGAATGGTTAACAGAACGCACACGATTTAAATTATACAACTGTTTGAGATGTTAAAGTGGTAGCTATTTGTTTCAAAATGCCTTTGTTGGATGTTATTCGAGTGCACCTTCTCTCAAAATGGATATGAAAAATACCACAGCATGTTGGGTGCCATTCCATGATAGCACCCTACCCCCCTGGCCACGAGGGTGGGGGCGCGCCCTACCCCCCTGGGCGCGCCCCCCTGCCTTGTGGGCCCCCTGGCAGGCCTCCGGTGCCCATCTTATGCTATATGAAGTCATTTACCCTGGAAAAAATCATAAGAAAGCTTTCGGGAAGAAACTCCGCCGCCATGAGGCGGAACCAATCTAGGGCTCCAGCAGATTGGTACCAATCTTTGTCCCAAAGCCTCAGATTGGTACCTGTGGGTTGCTAGTAGTGTTGATTACTCCTTGTACTTGATGCTAGTTGGTTTATTTGGTGGAAGATCATATGTTCAGATCCATTATGCATATTAATACCCCTCTAATTATGAACATGAATAAGATTTGTGAGTAGTTACGTTTGTTCCTGAGGACATGGGAGAAGTCTTGCTATTAGTAGTCATGTGAATTTGGTATTCTTTCGATATTTTGATGAGACGTATGTTGTCTTTCCTCTAGTGGTGTTATGTGAACGTCGACTACATGACACTTCACCATTGTTTGGGCCTAGAGGAAGGCATTGGGAAATAATAAGTAGATGATGGGTTGCTAGAGTGACAGAAGCTTAAAACCCTAGTTTATGAGTTGCTTCATAAGGGGCTGATTTGGATCCATATGCTTCATGCTATGGTTAGGTTTACCTTAACATTTATTTTGTAATTGCGGATGCTTGCAATAGGGGTTAATCATAAGTGGGATTCTTGTACAAGAAAGGACAGCAGCAAAGCATCGGTCCACCTGCATACAAAATTATCAAAGTAATGAACGCGAATCATATGAGCATGATGAAAACTAGCTTGACGATAATTCCCATGTGTCCTCGGGAGCGCTTTTCTCTATATAAGAGTTTGTCCGGGCTTGTCCTTTGCTACAAAAAGGATTGGTCCATCTTGTTGCACCTTATTTACTTTCTTACTTGTTACCTGTTACAAATTACCTTATCACAAAACTATCAGTTACCGATAATTTCAGTGCTTGCAGAGAATACCTTGCTGAAAACCGCTTATCATTTTCTTCTGCTCCTCGTTGGGTTCGACACTCTTACTTATCAAAAGGACTACGATAGTTCCCCTATACTTGTGGGTCATCAGTATGGTGGACTATCATGGCAAAACTGGGTTAAGGGATGTTTGGAAGCACGAGTAGTATCTCTACTTGGTGCAAAGAATTTGGCTAGCATGATAGGGAAAGGCAAGCTCAACATGTTGGATGATCCAAGACAATATAACATTTCAAATATAGGAAAACATAACCCATTAAGTTGTCTTCCTTGTCCAAGATCAACTTTTTAGCATGTCATATTTTAATGAGTGCTCACAATTACAAAAGATGTCCAAGATAGTATATTTATATGTGAAATCTCTCTTCCTTCAATATTCCTTCATGAATTGTTCAAGTGACCAATTCTGCGTTTGCTTACTTTCCATAAGTTTACTACCTATACTTATTATGTGTGAAGTCATTACTCCCCATGTTATAAGCATATGAAACGTATATAAATTTAGATTTATGATATTCAATTCATTCAACCATTTACTCATAGGATATATGTGAGGCACGTGAGTAAATGACAAACTACTCCAAAAAGGTATAAGTGAAGAACACTGAGTAGCCAAGATTTCAGATCCAATGATTTTATTCAAACACCAAGTAAAATTGAAAATACGCTCCAAGCAAAACACATATCATGTGACGAATAAAAATATAACTCCGAGTAAGGTATACCGATAGTTTTGAAGACGAAAGAGGGGATGCCTTCCGGCGCATCCCCAAGCTTAGGCGCTTGAGTCTTCCTTTAATATTACCTTGGGGGTGCCTTGGGCATCTCCAAGCTTAGGGTCTTTCCACTCCTTATTCTCCTCATATCGATATCTCACCCAAAGCTTGAAAACTTCAACCACACAAAACTTAACGGAACTTCGTGAGATAGGTTAGTATGATAAAGAGTAAACCATTCACTTTGGTACTGTCAAAGACAAGGCTCATAATTGTTCTCATGCAATGCCTACTACACCATATCATTTCTACAATTTATATTGAGAAATATAAGCCATAGAAACTAGAAAACAAGCAAACTATGCAATGAAAACAGAATCTGTCAGAAACAGAACAGTCTGTAATGAACTGAACAACAACCATAATTCTGCTACTCCAAAAATAATGAAATAAATTTGTGGACGTGAGGAAATTGTATATTAATCTTCTTCAGAAATAATCAGCTCAAAAGCACTCTTCTGTAAAAAAAAATGGCAGCTAATCCCGTGAGCGCAACGTTTCTGTTTTTTACAACAAGATCACATTAACTTTCACCCAAGTCTTCCCAAAGGTCTTACTTGGCACTTTATTGAAACAAAAGCTATAAAACATGATTACTACATTAGCTTAATCATGTAAACACACAAAAACAGTAAGGGTAGATATTGAGTTGTCTCCCAACAAGCACTTTTCTTTAGTGCCTTTTAGCTAGGCATGATGATTTTAATGATGCTCACATAAAAGATAAGAACTGAAACATAAAGAGAGCTTCATGATGAATATGACTAGCATATTTAAATCTAACCCACTTCCTATGCCTAGGGATTTTATGAGCACATAATTTATAGGAACAAGAATCAACTAGCATAGGAAGGCAAAACAAGTATAACTTCAAAACTTTAAGCACATAGAGAGGAAACATGGTATTATTGCAACTCCTACAAGCATATATTCCTCCCTCATAATAATTTGCAGTAGCATCATGAATGAATTCAACAATATCACCATCACATAAAGCATTCTTTTCATGATCTACAAGCATGGAAAATTTTCTACTCTCCACATAAGCAAAATTCTTCTCATTCGGAATAGTGGGATCACTAATTACTAAAGTTGAAACTTTTTCAAACCCGCTTTAGATGATAGTATTATTCATACTCCAAAAGATATAACTTAAGTTCATGGAGAATTCTACAATTAATATAGACTAACCAATATCCAAGCTCAAAATATGTAAGTGAAGCACATGAAGCATTCTATAAAACCATACTCAAAAGATTTAAGTGAAGCACAAAGAGCAATTCTATAAGATCATACTTAAAAGATATAAGTGAAGCACATGAAGTATTCTATAAATCAATGAAGGGCTAGCTCATACTAGCATGGTTATTAAAGGAAAAACAAAAACACAAAGGACACAAATCATGTGAACAAAACAAAAACCGAGGTATACCGATATTTGTTGAAGAAAGATGGGATGCCAACCGGGGCATCCCCAAGCTTAGATGCTTGAGTATCCTTTGAAATATTTACTTGGGGTGCCTTGGGCATACCCAAGCTTGAACTCTTGCCTCTCTTTATTCTTATCATATTGATAGCTCGTCGATCTTCGAACACTTCATCCACACAAAACTGTAACAAAAACTTTGTGAGATCCGTTAGTGTAATAAAGCAAACTACCACTTTAAGGTACTGTAATGAACTCATTCTTTATTTATATTGGTGTTAAACCTACTATATTCCAACTTCTCTATGGTTCATACCCCCCCCCCCATACTAGCTATAGATTCATCAAAATAAGCAAACAACATGCAAAAAACAGAATCTGTCAAAAATAGGACAGTCTGTAGTAATCTGGAGGTTTAGCAAAATTCTATAATTCCAAACATTATGAAATAAATTTGACAATTTGCAAATTTTGTACAGAAGTAATGTGCAAAAAGTTTCAGACCCATTTGACCTTCCAGTAAAAAAGGTAAAATCATGCGCTACAGCCAAAGTTTCTGTTTTTGTTTTGCACATAGTAAACAAGCAATCTAATCATCCTAAAACCAAAGCTTGGCATATTATTTTTATAATACAATGGATATACAAAAGGGGATAATTATTTACAGAGAAACTTCCATGAAAAATCCTACATTTTTTCGTGAGCATGAACACAAGTGCTCAAGGTCGACCCTCACTTCTTCAATGCATAACTTTCCAATCACTTCTATTTTCAAAAACTTTTTAGGCATGATAGTCAAGTAATTTTTTTGTATTTTCATTCTTTAATTTTTGTATTTTTCATGAAGGATGCTGCTAACGCGACAGTACGATCAGAGACCCTTTGACGAAACTGTGTGCGATGTATTAATCACAAACGGTGATGTAAAAAACTCGTCAAAAATGATGGAAAACGTTTGTGATGGTGGAGACATCAAACACGGTTCAGATATTAGTTGCGTGTGCGATGCAGGACATACGGTTGATTGATACGTCTCCAATGTATCTATAATTTTTTATTGTTCCATGATGTTATATGATCAATCTTGGATGTTTTACAATCATTTTATAGCAACTTTATATCATTTTTTGGGACTAACCTATTGATATAGTGCCCAGTGCCAGTTGCTTCTTTTTGCTTGTTTTTTACTTCACAGAAAATCAATACCAAATGGAGTCCAAACGCAGCAAAACTCTTTGGTGATTTTTTCTAGACCAGAAGACACAAGTTGGGCCAAGGAAGTACCAGAGGGGTGCCCCGAGGGGGGCACAACCCACCTGGTCGTTCCTGGGGGCCCAGGCGCGCCCTGGTGGGTTGTGCCCACCTTGGTGGCCTCCCGTGCCGCCTCTTTGCTCTATAAATACCCCAATAATCCAGAAACCCTAGTGGAGTCAACGAAAAACAATTCTAGCTGCCACAAGTTCCAGAAACCACATATCCAATCTAGACACCATCACGGAGGGGTTCGTCATCCTCGTTGGTGCCTCTCCGATGATGCGTGAGTAGTTCATTATAGACCCTCCGTAGTTAGTAGCTAGATGGCTTCTTAGTAGCTAGAAGGCTTCCTCTCTCTCTCTCTCTCTCTTGATTCTCAATACAATGATCTCTTGGAGATCTATTTGATGTAACTCTTTCTGCGGTGCGTTTGTTGGGATCCGATGAACTTTGAGTTTATGATCAGATCTATGTTTTTATCCATGAAAGTTATTTGAGTCTTTTGATCATTTATATGCATGGTTACTTATAGCCTCATATTTCTTCTCCGATATTTGGGTTTTGTTTGGCAAACTTGATCTATTTATCTTGCAATGGTAAGAGGTGCTTTTTGATGGGTTCGATCTTATGGTGCTCAATCCTAGTGACAAAAGGGGAAATGACATGTATGTATCTAATAAGGATAACAAGATTGGGTCTATTCCTACATGAATAGATCTTGTCTACATCATCTCATCGTTCTTATTGCATTACTCCATTTCTCCATGAACTTAATACACTAGATGCATGCTGGATAGCGGTCGATGTGTGGAGTAATAGTAGTAGATGCACGCAGGAGTCGGCCTAATAATCTTGGATGTGATGCCTATATAATGATCACTGCCTAGATATCTTCATGATTATTTGAAGTTCTATCAATTGCCCAAAAGTAATTTGTTTACCCATCGTATGCTATTTTTCTCAAGAGAAGCCACTAGTGAAATCTATGGCCCTCGGGTCTCTTCTTTATCATATTTGCCTTTGAGATCTATTTTATTTGCTTTTATTTTCAGATCTATTAATCCAAAAACCCAAAAATATCTTTTTGCAATTTATTGTTATTTATTTTATCTCGCTTTCCCGTGAGATCTATTTATCCAATCTACTACAATGTTATCTATCTTTTTACCCGGGAGGGATTGACAACCCCTCTTTTACGTCGGGTTGAAAGCATTTGTTCTTTTTGTGCAGGTACCGTTTGCGTAGTGTTGTGTGGTTCTCCTACTGGTTCGATAACCTGGTCTCGTCACTGAGGGAAATATCTACTGTAGCTATGCTACATCATTCAAGCCGCATCATTGATCCATATGAACTGTTTGCGATGAGACAGAACAACAGAAACGGGCAGCCATATCAAGGTGTTTGCGATGGAGGGCATACAGTTCACTCGGATGAACTATGTGCGATTATGCAATACAATAGAAACGGTCAGCCAGATCAAGGTGTGTGCGATGGATGGTATATAGTTCACTCGGATGAACTGTTTGCGATGAGCCAACACAATAGAAACAGTTCAACTGAACAAGATGTGTGCGATACGCGGCAAACAGGTCTGTAATCATAAATGTGTGCGAAGACCAATAATAACATAGACGATTGCTGCTAATAAGCCGTGTGATTTGCTCTGTCCAAAGAAGAATAACACATATATATATAACTAAAGTAAACATCCAATTACATAAGTGACTATACAGATCATTCGCACACACCTCAATAAATGATTGCATGCATTCTAAACTAGGAGAAATGATTGTCTAGTCATCTACTTCTTGTGACGCTCCTGCCACTACTCTGTGGCTCGATCCCTCGTCTGGGGTAGGAAGAAGACACTTCCTCGTGTCAATGATCCGCCTATACATTTCGTAGATTGTGTACGCGTCCTTGGCCGCGTACTTGACGTGTTGTTCATCCAGTCTCTCATGCCAGACACTGTGCCAGGCGTTTTTGTCCTTCTTTCGCTCATCCTTCATCTTCATGTAGTAGGGGCCGATGATGGCCGAGGAAAGGTCAACCAGGGAGTTATGTTTGTTGTTGTCACTGCCCCAGACCTTGTAGTGGTCCTGGATGTTGACAAGATTATGACATTTCAAGCCCGAAACCTTGAGCGCTTTTAGATCGTTGGTGGTGTCCACCATAGTGAAACTATAGTCTGAGCTGTTGATAAACCTGGAGAAACGCTCGCAAGGCCTTGTGGCCAGGTGGTAGTGATAGAAGAGGATGTCATGTCACATGCACAACTGGGCGACGACAACCTTCTGATCGTGCCTGGCACGACCGATGGTGTATTCGAGGTCGAAGCCAACCACTTGGTACTTGTCCTCAGCAAGCAACTGCTTCGTAGTTTGGATGGATCTCTCCATCAAGACCGGCTCGTTCGTGTATACCACCGAGAGGGCCTTCCCCCTCACGTGGGTGTCCACTACATGAAGCGTGGTGAACTGCCCCCCATTGCCATCGTTGGCCGTTGGGTGCGCCATTGGAGCCACAGGGAGTGCCATCGAAACCGTTGGATGTCCTCTCTATATGTGTCATCGTGGGTATGCTTATTGTGTCATGTGGCGCAAGAGATGAAGGTAAATGGCCGCAGGAATAAATGGGGCTGGGCGGCCTGGATTCTCGGCGCACCCGCATGGCAGTTTTTGCAGCGAGTAACTACATCGTGGCGCGCCGCGTGGTGCAACCGCATGCACATGAATGTACGTGATCATGCGTCGGTCCCAAACACTGGCAACGCGCGTGGAGTGACGAGGGCAGAGCGCCCGGTGGGATGAGAGAGCAGAGCGCGCCCGGCGGGACGCGAGCAGAGTGCATCGCGGCTGCCTCAACCGCAAGCAACCACATGTATAGAGCAGTTGAACATGCTGGGAATGGTCGTTTACGAGACGGCCGACAGTTGCATCGCTGCGTAGAGAGCGGTCATGTGCTACTACCTCTGTCTTGGTCTATTAGTCCCCTTTATATTATGTGCCATATTTTGACCTTAAATTTAACCAACAAACTATTAATGCATGTTATAAAAATTATACAATCGGAAACTATGTCCAAATACGAATCCAGCGATATAATCTATGGCGACATGCATTCGTATTTTATTAGTTAAATCTCTAGTCAAAATTTTGCACAAAAATACATAGACGACTTATAAACCAGGACGGGGGTAGTAGGTAATTTAATCGCAAATGTTTTTCTTTGTTAACCGTATGTGTACGTGTCCTTTTGTCCTCCTCTCGCACGTCTTGTCACCCGCTGCCGTAAACGTCTTAGAGCGCAAGCTTGAGCAGCACACGGGGGCATTCTTTTGGCCAAATGGTGGTGAGACCGTTCCCGCGCAACCATGCAGATTCCCGCGCAAGCTTCCAACCCGACTCGGTGAAATCCCCCAAAATCTCAATGCTTATCGGTCTGCTATATAAACCCTCACGGCCGGCGAGTCCTGCATGGCATTTTTCCTCCCTCCCTGTAACAATCGCCAATGGCACCAGTCCGTCATCGTCGCGCAGCCACTCCGCCGTCATCAGAGGACAACTCCAGCTAGGAGGCTACACCATGGCGGCGGCGCAGTCCCGACGTAGTGTAGTGCGCGTGGCGTCCCTATTGGGTGCGTGCAGAACACCCACCACACACTCCGCCGTCGCTGCCCGTCGGCAGCTATTGCCGGTCGCCATTGCTGCCACCCCACCGTCTGCCGTCGTGGCCGCCACACCACCGTCGAAAGCCAGGGCCACCGAAGGCGGGAGGTGGCCGTCCTGGCCGCCACCCCACTGCCGACCACCGTGGCCTTCACCCACTCCGCACCTCGGCCCAAACACGAGCGGTGGTGGTCGTGGCCGCTGAGGGATTCCTGGACTAAGGGGTCCTCGGGTGTCCGGCCTGTTATCCGTGGGCCGGACTGATGGGCTGTGAAGATACGAAGGCCGAAGATAATACCCGTGTCCGAATTGGACTCTACTTGGCGTGGAAGGCAAGCTAGGCGACCTATTATGAAGACTAGTCATTAACCCGTGCATCTGCACGGGCTAGTGATTTTGAAAACTAATTATTAAAAACATAAACTTTCTATGATAATGTAGTAGGAATTAGAAATGTATGTTGATTTGAAATACAATTTTCAACATATCCCAACTCATCATTGATGACATGAATTAGAATAAATGAAGATAGCCACCATTGGACCATAAAGCTGGAAAATGAAAAATAGAACATTTCAAGGAACATTTATTAGGAACCATGTGCCCAACTAATTGAGAAGAAAGAATGACACATATTCAAGGTTATGAGGGTTTGAACCTAGCTAGTTTTACTGTACATATATTCCCAAAAAAATAGAATGGATTCATGCATAGTTAGTGTATATTGGATATCATAAAATGGTAAATTCGTTTCTATTCAACATGAAGGGAGTGGTCGTGAAATTATTGGCTCTAAATCAAAAACACAGTTTTTGCACAAAGAGGAGCTTTGGCTCCTACACCAGGGATGGACACTGAAATTTAGAAAATATTAAAATGTGCAAAAACATTAACATTTCGTCTTTTGCATCTTTGAGTCTTGAACATGCTTGTAGATCTTTTGTCCAAATAAATTTCTATGTCCCCAACAAAAGTAATTTGGGTGCTCTAAAAATAATTTTATATTGAAAGCTTTTTTTGTTTATTTTCATATGGGTCAAAATTTGTACTTTTTCATGAAAATTTAATGTACTTACAACTCGAACATCTGAGTTGTGTGATATTTTAGTTCGTGGTTAGTTAGTTGAACTCCAGATATGTCTGTGCAAAAACCACATGTGAATCACTTGCCAACGTAGTCAAACTCCATATAGGCATGTAATAATCGGACTACCACTAATACAAAACACTGTCCACCAGATGAGCTGTTGGCTTTTCATGTGTTCTAGCTTTTTAGGCAAGTGAAAATTGACATTAATTGTATGTAGAAATCCACATGACTTAGAAATGGGAAAAAATAAGATTAGAAAAAAGTATTTCTAAAATATGTAACAATTTCATTGTTAGGCATCTAGGGTAAAATAATGTTATCCCTTGGATCAATTTGTGAGAAAGTTCTGTCATGCAAATTTAAATGCATAAGATATGTAACAACATGACTGAACTTTATTAAGGATGTATTTATCGGCGACATAGTTGTGTATATGAGAAATACAATGCATATTTTGTATTGTCCTAACCTCGATGTTATAAATCAAAAGAAATACCATGTAGTTTAAACAATATTCATGCATACAGGTGGCTGAGGTTGGAGAAAACAGTAATCACCTTTTCCTTGCTCTATTCTAGTATTTGTTTGTACCTTTTGCAGTGAAAATAGGATATAATCTTATCTTAAAACTCTGCCACATATTGATCATAACATCCCCACTTATAACACCTTTTCTTATCTTTTTAGGACTAACTTTTGTTGTTTATTCCAAAAGATATGAATTGGAGATACCTATATGTTCTATCAGGATGAAAGGATGACCTATATTTTATCTTGGTGATATACAAAAAATCCATAAAACTATTCTAGTCTTCTAGAGATAATACAAAAAAGATGAGTTGTTTTCCTCTTCTGATGAGATCCACTTTTTTACACTAATGTAAGGTAGACAACTTGGATTTGTAGTTCACTCATAGATGAAGAGATTGAAAATACTGCACTGTAAGACATAGAAAATGCATATGTACGCATACATGAGATCTATGGTAAACATACTCATGTATATAATATAATTTTCCTGCATCGAGTGTGGTTTTGTGTAGCTTGAGCTACGTGGTACCCCTTATCTTAGCCATCCATTTTTGCATCATGATCCGTGCGGGGACATGTCATTTTTGTTTCTCTCAAACGAAACAACGAATAAACTTCAAACTTTGCAAGACAACAAAACATTCTAATTACTATGTGCGAAAAAACTTTCAGATTTTTCATGCATTTTAAGTGCGAAAAATTATTATTTTTAATCAAAAAATCCTCGTTTTGTATATTTATGTCGGTCCAAAAAATCTGAAAGTTTTTTCACACATTGAAGTTCTAAATTTGGTTTGATCTGCAAAGTTTGAAGCCCATATGTTCTTTCATTTGAGAGAAACAAAAAAGAGAAATCTTCTTGCTGTAAGTTAGTTGACGAGTACGGATCTCAAAGCAATGTTGGAGGGCTGGAGATAAGAGGTTCCGTGTAGCTCGACCTACAGAGAAACTTTACCATAATTCATAGATGTAGCTTATTTGTTTCCCCACTTAATCAGTCTAGAAAATAATGGATTTAATAGATGTATTCCACTCCTACTATTTTTATAGGGTTTCATTTTGTTTCCTATAGGGTTAAGCTAAACATAAACCATATATTTATATATACAAATATCACACCGTGCGTGCCTTATATGCATGGTAAGCATCAGTAAACCTCTCTTAGCTTACCACCCTCCAACTAACCATATGATCCATGCTATCAAAAGTTATATGAGCTCAGCATCCATGCATCATGCGAAAAGGAGTAAATTAGGGATAATAATTTGTCCTAACATTCAAACATGAAGTCCAGTACGTACGTGTACAAAATAGAACTGTATAGAAGCCAATACCTGCTCCTGGAGACACAGGATGCAGCCAGGGCATGGATGAGAAGCTCATCCAGTCACTATACTACCTTGGCGGCGGCTCTCGACTTGATTATCCTCTATTCCTCTTCATTGCCTGGGCTTCCGTTAGGTAATACCTAGTGCCATGCGCAGTGAGAGTCCGTTTTGCTATAGACCTTTGCCTATTCTGGGAGAAGGAGAACTGCAACAAACAGAGACATTCAGCTCTCCTTTCACCATCATGATGATATATATTGCATGAGTGAATAGTACTTGATAGGCAGAACAACCCAAGATACGGAGGCAGTACAATGCAAAGAACTTCAGGCTAGGTTAGAGATGACAGGAGCAATATGGATCAACCAAGTACTCACTGTGTCAGCAAGAAGAAACATTTATGCTGCATTGTTTATGAAATATATAGTATGCATGCAATGGAGAAAATGGTTCTGAGTTCACTAAAGGAAACCATTCGCTAATTATTTGTTTCCCATTCGAGAAATGCAGTACATATGGTGGGGCTTCAGCCTAATATGATGTGGGAAGAAATATTTATTTAAAACATTTAGCAAAGATATCATGGTAAAGTTGGTAATATTGTAAGCATACTTTCATGATCCATGAGCATTAAACCTATTTGCAAAGAAAGATCAATACACTATCTTGGCATTCTTGTAGAATTGTATCTGAGAGGAATATTATTCCAACCTTGTAAAAAGTAAGAGGCCGCTATGGCCGTTTGGGCCAAAACCATTTTGTGTACTAACAAATAATTCCAGATGGTTCTTGATGTGACACCGATTTTAACATGCGCACCTGCAGCAAAAGAATATCATTTTGTACTTAAGTATAAACATTTCAAGTAGCACCATGTATATAGACAGATGTCACATTTGTCTATTAATCAATTGACCTCATCTGAAATAAAAAATCAGAGCTAACATGAAAAAATTGGTGCACAAAATTAGGCAAGCATACCTCTATATAGGAGAAGACCAAAAATACAACTGACTCCATAACTAAACCTTTGATTATTTCATCGAATTGAATTACTATTAAATGTGTCATCCAAAAGGACAACTGGGTTGAATGTAACATATGAAAACTTGATAGCATTCATAATGTATGTACAAAGGTTCTCTTCTTAATCATCCCATGCCTGTAAGAGAAAGAGTTTGATTATTGAGTCTGAAGCATACAACATGATATTTCATTTAATATATATCCCATTATATGAGAATGGAAGGACATGTATGCAACGTCATATTTTCTGCTCAAGGATACAAATGGAGACTGAACTTTATCCATTCACGATGTGTGTCTAGTAAAGACTGCACCTATACGTATAACACATATATGACTATTATAACAACATACAGTTTAGTATCATGGATTCAGTCAGCACACACAAATTTCTAGGAAGTATATTGGTGTTACTGGATCAGATTCTAATTACATGAGATCTCTTACTAAGCAAATCCCAGCTCTAGATGCACGAACTGCACAAAAATAACCTCACATATGTTTTCAATTATTTAGTAGATCAGTTTAACAGAGGAATGACATTAAAACTAACCAAGAAGAGCAAATATGAGGAAAAACTACCAATAGGTTAACTTGAGCATTATTTTTTGATCTCCCCCGTTGCTTCGAGTAACTATTGTTAATGTGCGACGTACTTGACCTCATGAATGCATATATAAGTATACACTCCAAGTCTGTAACAACACAATCAAATAAATTCACTCAAAACAGAGTATTATTTGTGCTTCTAAGAAGCACATATCATACTGAATCATTCGGTGAACATAAAAGTAAACAAACTGGTAGTTTTTGTTTGTACAAAACAGAGAGAAGTAGACTGAACAAACTGTGTAATGCTCTAAGATAACTTATCCACTTTCCACCAAAATCAAAAGAGGTGCTTCAGTTTGCTGCGTGGAAAAACGTCCACGTCTTTGCAAAATTGAATCCCCTGATTGGACTGTATAATACCTAGGAATCTCAGCCATCCAAGTCATACATATCTATAATTGTTTGAAACTACGGAAACCACATCATTAAAAACCACCAAAGCAAAACTCTAGGTTGTACTTGCTCCTTAGATACCAAGTCTCAAACTGCAGGAGTACAAACACAAAATCGAAAACCTACTCCCTTCTTGCACCATGCACACCACGTCTTTGGTGAATTGACTAACTGGATTATATAGCACCTAGAAACCTTAGCCATCCAAGTAATACGTATCTAGACATGTTTGAAATTAAAGAAAGCACATGATCAAAATTCCCAAAACATAACTCTAGGTTGTAGTTGCTCATTAGATAGAAAGTCTCAAACTGCAGGAGCCCAACATAAAATCGAAAACTTACTCCCTTCTTGCTCCTTGCATACCTCCAATCAGTCTGGCATAGTTCCCCGACTCTACACTTCACCAACAATGCTGGCTATCTGATCTGATAAAAACTACCTTCGTTGCTCGTAGTCTCCACTTCATTAGATTGCAATTTGGTTTGTCGTGGAAGTTATAATAGTAAGATCCTTATCCTCAACCAAGATGGATTGCAGCATGGTTAGGGCAGTGCAGATTAGAAGATTGCAGAGGAAGGGGTTGGAGAGAGGCTGCTTGGATCGTATGCAGCGTGAGGAGTGGATAAAGGACGGGAGGATGGGCACCCGTGGAGCAGGAACGGGCTACAGGTGCATCGGTGCCTCGGCGGGGCAGGATCGACCGAGGAAGAACTCTCCGAGGGAGATCTTATCACCTTTTTTTCTCTTGATGACGTGAGATCCTCTTTCCTTGACAGGAGAAATATGTTTCCTTTTTTTTATTTTTACAGCAAGAAAGATGTTTTTTGCATCCCTGGATTGGTTGTTCGCTAGAGAGAGGACGTGGGACATTAGGCGAGGACTTTTGGTGGTGGGATAATACGCGAGGACTCTTGCAAACCTCATCTAACGGCTGTGCACACTTAATACTGACATCAAACGGTTAATTTTATTAGTTTTCAAGGATTAACGTGGAGACTCGTATGGTGCTTTCAATTAGTAAATATAAGATTTCCTCGTGTGTAACCGACCTCATGTAACCCTAGATCTCTTCGGTGTATATATAAACCAGAGAGCATAGTCCGGATAGGACAGATTCATTACCATATACTCATAGGCTAGACTTCTAGGGTTTAGCCATTACGATCTCGTGGTAGATCAACTCTTGTAACACTCATATTCATCAAGATCAATCAAGCAGGAAGTAGGGTATTACCTCCATAGAGAGGGCCTGAACCTGGGTAAACATCATGTCCCCTGTCTCCTGTTACCATTGATCATAGACGCACAATTCGGGACCCCCTACCCGAGATCCGCCGGTTTTAACACCGACATTGGTGCTTTCATTGAGAGGTCCACTGTGCCGTCGACAAAGGACTCGATGGCCCCTTCGATCGTCAGTAATGACGTGGTCCAGGGAGAAACCTTCCTCCATGGACAGATCTTCATATTGGGTGGCTTCATACTGTGCGCCAACTCGCTTGGCCATCTGGAGTAGGTCGATAGTCACGCCCCTGGCCATCAGGCCAGATCAGGAAGCTTGAACTGCACCGCAGATACCCGTGGAGACTTGATCTTCGATGGATTCGAGACTACGGCAGTCGCTCCCCCTCTCTCCGATGAACACGACTTAAATCTGTCATCGGATCACACCCAGGAGATGGATCCTGTTGCTGCAACCGCCTCAGAACCGAAGCAGATCGTGCCCTCCGAGGCCACAAAGTCCACGGCGTTGGAGCCACACACACGGACTCGACATCCTACAATATTCGTGCCAATGGAACTCCGGACTCGTTTTCGGCTACACGTTCCAGATCAGACACGCCCGCGGGCATCGAGCTGGATCGGTTGTCGATTTTAGAATTCGGCGCCGCAGACTTCTTCCAGCACTCACCTTTTGGTGACATACTAAATTCTTTAAAGAACTTATCCTTGGAGGAGGACTCATAGCCGAACTATGTTCGGGTCGAGCTAGAGACAGATGACGAGGAATTTTGCTTCCCACCCGCCACCCACTTCATAGCCACTGTCGATGACTTAACTGACGTGCTTGAATATGGCTCCAAAGACATCGACGGTATGGACGACGATGCCGATATGGAGCAAGGCCAAGACCCGCCATTCACTGGATGTTGGACGGCCACCTCTTCGTACGACGTATACATGGTTGATACACCCAAAGGATCTGGTGACGACAAAGAAGAGCCAGATAAGACTAAACCTTACAAGACGCAGTCCAAGCGCCGGCACCCCAAAAGCCGCTCTAAGCCTCACTGCTCAAAAGATAGCAACACTGGTACTGGACAAAATAGCACTCTGGGCGACACCGAAAACAATGAAGACCCTGTCGGTGCTGCATCCGAACAGGAGGAACATGACGACACGCAAGACAACCCTGATGAACATGCCATAGAAGATGACTCGGGGGACGATAGTTACCGTCCACCCTCCAAAGAAGAGACAAGCCTCGACAACGAAGATTTCATCGTGCCTGAGGACCCTCTGGAACATGAGCGATTTAAGATTCAACTCATAGCCACTGCAAGGAGCCTAAAAAAGAAACAGTAGCACCTTCAAGCTGAATAAGATCAGCTCATCAATACATGGACTGACCAACCGCCCCACAAAAATAAAGACGGAAGACCTCGGGGTCACACATATGACCTCCAACAAACCCTGGACAGTAGAGCAGGACATACAAGATTGATCTACGGATCGCGAGGACGTGCCTCGAGGCACGAAGACAGCTACCTATTCGGACGTGACAAACCTAACCACGCCCGGTCCGAATGCCGCAGACGGACTCCTTCAGAGCTATGCCGCGACATGGCCCGGTAAAGAGGTGCCGCACACCCTCTCTGCTTCACAAATGAGGTACTGGATCATGAATTCCCCGAGGGATTCAAGCCCGTCAATATCGAATCATACGACGGCACAACCGATCCTGTAGTATGGATCGAGGATTTCATTCTCCATATTCATATGGCTCGAGGAGATGACCTCCACACCATTAAATACCTCCCACTCAAGCTCAAAGGGCCAGCTCGACACTGGCTTAACAACCTGCCTGAAAATTCTATTGGTAGCTGGGAGGACTTGGAGGAAGATTTCCTGGACAACTTCCATGGAACTTATGTCCGGCCACCAGACGCCGATGACTTAAGCCAGATAGTTCAACAACCTAGAGAATCAGCCAGAAAATTCTGGACTAGGTTCCTACCCAAAAAGAACTAGATCGTTGACTGTCCGAACGCCAAGGCCTTAGCAGCCTTCAAACACAGCATCTGTGACGAATGGCTAGCATGCCACCTTGGCCAAGAAAAGCCGAAGTCCATGGCAGCCCTCACAGCACTCATGACCCGCTTTTGCGCGGGAGAGGACAGTTGGCTTGCCCGTAGGAACAACAAAGCCAGCAAGACAGACCCCTCTGAGGCCAAGAATAGCATTGGCAAGCTCCGGCGCAATAGGCACAAACACCGAAGCAATGATAACAACACCGATGACACCACAGTCAACATCGGATTCAGTGGCCGGCCAACGGAAGAAGCCCTACAAAAGAAACAATGAAGGACCTTCTAGCCTGGACCACATACTCGACCATCCGTGCCAAATACACGGCACCCCGGATAAGCAAGCCAATCATACCAACAGGGATTGTTGGGTTTTCAAGCAGGCTGGCAAGTTAAATGCCGAAAACAAAGAAAAGGGATCACAAAGTGAGGACGAGGAGGAAGAGCCCTGGCAGCCGAACACTGGAGGGCAGAAGAAATTTCCCCCTCAAGTCAAAACGGTGAACATGATATACGCTACACACATCCCCAAAAGGGAGCACAAGCGAGCACCCAGGGACGTCTACACGGTGGAGCCAGTCGCCCGAAAGTTCAATCCGTGGTCGTCATTCCCGATCACCTTCAATCGACGATACCACCCAACTAGCATCCGCCACGGCGGTTCAGCCACACTAGTCCTGGACCCAATTATTGATGGGTCTCACCTAGCACGAGTCCTGATGGACGGTGGTAGCAGCCTCAACCTGCTCTATCAAGACACGGTGCGGAAGATGGGCATTGACCCCTCACGAATCAAACCAACAAAGACTACCTTCAAAGGAGTCATACCAGGCATCGAGGCCCACTGTACGGGCTCAATCACGCTGGAAGTGGTCTTCGGTTCTCCGGACAATTTCCGAAGCGAGGAGTTAATCTTCGCCATCGTCCCATTCCGCAGCGGCTACCACGCACTGCTTGGACGAACAGCGTTTGCTAGACTCAATGCAGTGCCACACTACGCTTATCTCAAGCTCAAGATGCCCGGCCCACGCGGCGTCATAATAGTCAATGGAAACATGGAACGCTCCCTCCGAACAGAGGAGCACACCGCTGCCATAGCAGCAGAGGTACAGAGCGGCCTTCACAAGCAGCACCATAGTGCGGTTGCCGGGCCCCTGGACACCATCAAGAAGTTTCAAACTACACTGCAGCAGGACAGCAAGGCTCGTTAAGAGATCGACTAGCAATTTGGCCTCCGTCCCAGTCTCGATGAAGTAGTGGCATTCGTACCACGCGTACATAATTATGCACTGAAAATTCCATGGACATCGACGGAGGCATGAGCTAACCCGGAATCTACAGTTCAGCTAGACCGACCCCGGACACACTTTTTCCTTTCTGTTTCAGGTTCCTTTTCCCATGAACCTGATCACTAGCCCCTTCGAAGGATCGGCATACAAAGGGGGCATGCAGCATAGGTGTGGAGGGTAACCTCCATATGTTCTTCTTGACGGTATTTTTACTTATTTCCCAGGACCCGCAAGCTGCTCCCTCTTGATCCCGGCATGTTAAATAGTCCGGGTGCTTATCGCACTATTTGTATAAGATACGCCTTGACGTATCCATTTAGCTATAATAAAAATGATGTGCGGCCCAGTTTTTGTGGTTTTTGCCCCTTACTCCATTTCATCTCGATCTGCATATTAGCTACATCGGTACTCTTTTACGTTTCATATTCGCCAGGGGCTTCTTATCACCCCGCAATGCGGCAGCAAAGTCCGAACACTTCTTATATATAAATTCGGCACCCCAAATTTAGCATTATATGCATTGGCTCCGAATCATGTCTTTGGTCAATAGTTGGATTGCCCGGCTCCTGTGCTTGCTATCCTACATTCCGCACTACCGGCTAGGGTAGTAAAGGGAGAACTACTGCGATTGTGCCCTGGCCTTTACCGGATGAGCACCTCAGTAGAGAAAGCCGAAAACTGACTTTCATGATACAGCGAGAGCCGGTCAGCTATTTGAGGGTTACAAAATCGTTGGAGATTTTTTCCGCGTCACGTGAAGGATCGGCACTTCCCGATCAGATGCTGACAGCACCCTGGCTTGGACCAGGGGCTACGCACTTGCTTAATTGTAAAACTCCTATGGCTAAGTGAGGGTGTTTAAGCCATATAGTCTGATTACCTTGTTCGTTGCGCTAAACAACTCCTTCAAGGACCATATAATTGGATCAAGATTGTTTAGATCCCATCCCGAACACCTCCGTACTAATTACATGAGGGCAGAAGCCGACGACCGGCCAACCCTCAGATTGCATATAACACGGCTGCACAGGAGGAAACAATTTAAAGCATAATGAAATTACATCACAAAACAAAGCTTTGTCTTTATAATACAATGCAAAGGACAACACGAATGTATTCATTCGAAAATAACGTCCTGCGAACACTGAGCTGCCACAAGTCGAGACCCTTCTATGACATCCGCAAAATATTTCTCGGGTGTGCAGTGCTCCTTGCCCTCCGGCGGCCGCTGGCCACTTCAACATCGTTCATCTTCGCCCACCACATCTTGCGGCGAGCGAAGGCCATACGAGCACCTTCAATACATGCAGAGCGCTTGACGACATCCAGCCATGTACAGGCTTCCACCAGCCGCCTCACGAGTCTGAAGTAGCTGTCGGGTATAGCTTTGGCTGGCCATAGCCGGATTGTCAAATCCTTCATGGCTAGTTCGGCCACCCTGTGCAGCTCCACCAGCTGCTTCAGCTGATCGGTGAAGGACACAGGATGCTCTGGCGTCGCATACTGTGACCAGAATAGCTTCTCCGTAGAACCTCCTCCTTCGGCTCGGTAGAACGCTGCAGCGTCTGATACGCTATGTGGTAGATCCGCAAAAGCTCCTGGGGAGCTCCGAACCCGGGTTAGTAAAAGGTACTGCCTCTCCGCATACTTGCTTTGCATCTTAAAAGCCTTACCCACCGTGATCTTCCTGGCCTCCTGGATCTCCTGGAGGACAGCATGTGACGGAGTAATTGACCACGGTTACCCCGAAGATGGCAAGACAATATTTCAAGACATCGGGGCTAGCAAAGCCCCTCAGTCCGACTGCCCGGCTGCTCCTGCCGGCTCCCCAGTCGGCTGCAAACTGCGCCAACCAGCCGGCTGCCGACTGCAGCTCGACCGACACCGACAAGACCCTGACGAGACGGCCATACCGCAGACAAGACAACCGTACCGCGACACCATCATGTACAGTGTCACTTGTCCCCTGGCACTATTTATGAAGTGACCCAGGGGACAAGCATGACATTCACCATGCCTAGCCCATGCTATTACATAGCTTGGTTTGTAACCTACCAAGGTAGCTTACAACCAATGCTACCACCACCCATGCCTACCACTATATAAGCTAGCTCCATCCATCCATCCATGAGCGGGAGACACACATGAACTCACTCACACACACACTCATGCATGCATGCTCAGGCACATGCGGCCACACACACCTATGCTCATACGCATATATACGAGGTCAGATGCACTTGGCATTGATCTCAGATATAGCTCCATGAGCACTTTGTACCAGATACACCAGATATACTCAGACATGCAGGAGTAGGGGTATTATCTCTCTGGAAGGCCCCGAACCTGGGTAAACTAGCGCGTGCTACTCTCATACCCGCTCCCTGTCCAGCAGCAGTCTTACCCTCACACTAAGCCCTTGTGGCATCTGTCGACTCGCAAGCCCCCCATGAGAATACCACGATAGCATGGGCCTCATTCCACGTGATTTCCGTGCCCTGGCGAGCCTTGGTGAGTTCGACCTCTTGAGCCGACGCATCATTCTCCAAGGTCTCAAATATTTTCACTGCATCTTGGAGCTCTTGCTGGATTTCCTTGACTCGGGCCTTGACCTTCTTACGGGCGGCTTGCTGCTGGACAGCCTTCTCCTCGGCCTCGCCCAGGGCCTCGACCTCGGTCGTCGCCGCTGCATACATTTTGACATTATAGTCAATACACATCGTCTCCGCTTTCTGAACACACAGCAAGATGTTACTTACCTTGCTTCTCCTGCAGCTGCACTCTAACCTCGCCGAGCTCGATCTCGGTCCGCTCCAGCCTCTGCTTCAGTTCAGAGACTTCGGCAGCATGTGAGGTCGCGGCCAACAGCGACGCCTGCTCATGCACACATATCACGTTAGTCTCCTACACTAGAGGATTGATCCTCCGTCTGGTTCCTCTTACCGAGCACTGGACAGTGTCTTAGGAGCTACTGACTATAGTTTTTTTTCTTTGTCACTTACCTCAAAACCTGTCAACAGGTTGCTGCAAGCTTCATTCAGTCCACTCTTGGTGGACTGAACCTTCTCGATCACCGCACTCATAAGTACATGACGCTCGTCCATAACGGAGGCGCCTCATAGAGCCTCCATCAGGTTATCCGGCGCCCCTGGATGGACAGGGACCACCGGCGGAAGAGGCGCACCCCCCTCCTTTGAAGAGGGCTTCCCACCCAACTCCGGAGCCATGTGGGTCTCCGGAATTGTATTCAGCTGAGGGCCAAGCTGGGTGCGGCCCTCTTCACCAGTCCCCATGGGGATCGTTTCCTCCATGTGTCCGGCAGTGGAGGCTTCGCCTCGTGGCCCCTCCCGGACAGCGTTCTGGGCTCCCCCCCGGTTCGGATCGGCCCTTTGGGACAGCACTTCGGTGTCGTGCCCGGCCCCGAGGGAATTAGCAGGCGGTGGTGACTGGCTCGCTAGCTCCGACGGGGCCAATGAACTTCCAGACGAGGATAGCTGGATTAGGTCGCGGTCTGGACTACAATGGTACAATTAACTACATCAAGATAATGGAGAGAAAGGGCTGGATGCGCGCATAAATAAGCCATATCACTTACGATGCGGCCTGGGGCTTAGTGCGGGGGCGTCGTTCCAGACTACTGTCGACGTCCCACGCGGTCTTGACCGCCGGAACGCCCTTCCCCTTTTTGGGCGTCTCCGCCTCCAGATGCGCCGGAGCCGCCCTCTTCTTCTTCCTCTCCTCAGGGGGAGGATTGTTTTCTTCCTCCTCCTCCTCTTCCCCGTCATTGTCCTCAGGGACATAGGAATGAGTTTCGTCGTCTTCGGACGCCACGTCCGAAGTACCCTTGCAGCGAAGGCCACTCTTGGCTCCCTTTGCCTTCTTCTTGGCCTTCTTCTCCGGTGCCTTATATGGCGACGACACTAGCATCTTCGCCAGACACGGGATGACTGGTTCTTCAGGCAGCGGAGCCGGACACTGGATCCGCTTCGCCCTCTCCATCCAGTCCTGAAAGAGCAATAACAAAAGCTCAGACATCATCCTCGAAACAATTAGGTTGAGGATATGGTCGAAATAACATACCTTGCTGGCAAGGTGTGTACAATCATGACCATGATCTGAATCCGTGGCTGGTGGTTTCTCATTGCCCTTGAAGAGCAATTTCCATGCGCCTTCGTGCGTAGTATCCAAGAGCCTCACCAGGGTCTGGTGCTTCTTCGGATTGAACCCCCGTAGCGGGGGCCTTCGGAGCTGGCACGGAAGGATCCGGTGAACTAACATCACCTGGATCATATCGGCGAGCTTGATGCCTCTTGGTTACCATGCTCTGAACACGTGTCTGCAGTGCTATCAGCTCGTCAGGGGAACACCAGTCCGGACTCTTCTCGACCCAAGAGGTGAGTCGAACAGGTGCGCCGGAGGGGAATTCGGCAGCTGCGGCCCAGGTGGTGCCGCGTGGTTCTGTGATGTAGAACCACTGCTTCTGCCACTCCTTTACCGTATCCACAAAGGTGCCTTTGGGCCAGGAGACATTGGACAATTTACTCACCATTGCCCCTCTGCACTCCGCGTGCTGGCCATCCACCACCTTCTGCTTCTCGTTGAAGACATTGAGCCATAGCCCAAAGTGGGGTTGGATTCAGAGGAAGGCCTCGCACACGACGATAGACACCGAGATATTGAGGAAGGAATTTGGGGACAGATCATGGAAATCTACCCCATAGTAATACATTAGCCCGCGGATGAAAGGGTGGAGTGGAAACCCAAGCCCGTGGAAGAAATGAGGGAGGAATACTACCGTCTCGTTGGGCTCCGGCATGGGGACGATTTGTCCCTTGGTCGGCAAGCGGTGGGAAATTCCCTTCGCCAAATATCCGGCCGCCCGAAGCTTAATAATGTCCACCTCCTTGACGGAGGAGACCATCCACTTGCCCTGACCACTGGATTCGGACATGGTTGCTCGAATGGAAAGGAGATGAAAACTTGGGCATTAGAGCTCGAGATCGGGAAGGCGGAGACGGAGAGAAAGTGTGAGAAGAGGAAGAGGGGATCCTTATCCTCTTATAAAGGCAGCAAACATTAAACGCCTCCTCGCTCACCTTAAGATTCGCCTATTCCCAAAGGCTGTGCAAACGGCACGGTTGGGTTACCCATGCCCGCATTGATGAGAATCCTGCAATAAGGGGACACGATCTCTGCTTCAACAAGACGTCCCAATAGCAACCGCGTCTTGAAACGTGGGACAAACGGTTCGAAATTGTGATCGAACGGACATAATGCAGAAAACTGTTAGCAGATGGGACTTGTGTAATATATATATATATATATATATATATATATATATATATATATATTCTCTCTACGGTTGTGCATGGTGTGTAACAGGTCCGGATACAATCATCGCATCCGAAGACTATCTTGGAGTTCGGGAGAAGGGGAACCCGCCTTACAATGCCGAAGACAATCTGCGCGCCGGACTCCTCGCCATTTAAGCCAGGTTCAGGGGCTACTGAGGGAGTCCTGGACTAAGGGGTCCTCGGGCGTCCGGCATGTTATCCGTGGGCCGGACTGATGGGCTGTGAAGATATGAAGGCCGAAGACAATACCCGTGTCCGGATTGGACTCTACTTGGCATGGAAGGCAAGCTAGGCTTCCTATTATGAAGATTTCCTCCTATGTAACCAACCTCATGTAACCCTAGATCTCTCCGGTGTCTATATAAACCAGAGAGCATAGTCCGGATAGGACAGATTCATTACCATAGAGAGTGCGCGAACCTGGGTAAACATCGTGTCCCTCGTCTCCTGTTACCATTGATCCTAGACGCATAGTTCGGGACACCCTACCCGAGATCCGCCGGTTTTGACACCGACAACCGCCACCCCATCATCGGCCGCCGTGGCCGCCAACCCACCGTCGACCGTCGAGGTCATCACCCGCTCTGCCACGGCCGCCCAAAGGTGGGAGGCAGAGGTGGAGGCCCGCATGTGCGTCAGCGACCTTGTGCACTACATCGAGTTCCCGTGGGAGGAGGAGGAGCGCCTCGTCGAGCATGCAAAGAGCCTTACCACCGTCGTGGCCGCAGCACACGTCGCCACAGAAAGTGAGGAATCAGGAGATCTACAAGGAGAACCACTGCTTCGAGAGGTGTCGTCTGGAGCAACAGAGGGCGTCCGAGGCAAGCATCGCTGAAGGTATGGCAGCGGCAGGCACCGTACTGCCGTTGTCCAGCTCGTCGGTAGGCTCCTCCTCCTCTGCCTCTTACTAAGTGCACTCGGCAGAGGAGAGGTAGCCAGAAGTAGTACAAAGCACCTCTGTAGTAGTATTTATGGGCTATTTTATTCAGTTCATCTGACTATAGATGTGGTGGAACTGTACAACATACTTAAAATTAGCTAGTATATATAGTTGAACTAGCTATTTCATTATGTGATTGGCAACAATTGGGGAAAAGTTTGGTCGGTTCACCTGTCGAGTTGAACTGTTTGTATAAAAGAATGACTGCTTAATCTACGAATGAAATCTATGCTTAATTACTAAATATTAGTTGCAAAATAGTGCTAATGATTTTTAGCTGCATATTTTGACAAATCGTGGTGTTACAAGGTTGACAAATGGCAATGTTACTACATCAACAAATGTCAATCTTTCCAGTTTGCCATGGCAATATACCCAATATGACAGATGCAAATCTTACCAAATTGTCTGTACGTGGTTGCACATGGATCATCCAAAACAATCGTTTGCGTTGAAGGGAGATGTACAAATCCTGCTCGGCACATTTTCCCTTGGCTTACTGGGGAAGACCATAGATCTCACTTTGCATACGAGTGTTCTATCTGAACTGTTTGCGTTGAAGAGATGCTCAAATCCTGCGCGGCGAATTTTCCCTTGGCTTACTGGGGAAGACCATAGCTCTCACTTTGCATACAAGTGTTCTATCTAAAAAGTTTGTGATGAAGAGCTGCACAAATCCTGCTCGGCACATTTTCTCTTGGCTTCTTGGGGAAGCTGTCAGTTTGCATACAGGTGTTCTAACTAAAACGTTTGCGATGAGTGTTTTATATTTAAAAACCATTGACATTTTTTAAAGAAAATCGTTTGATAAGTATGTACATTTAGAGAGAAAAACGCAAGTTCGTTCAAACCATATCTTTCATTCAGTCACACTGAAAACTTATATTCATATAATCGAGATACAATATTAAACCCTAAAAAACTAATTCAGGCAGTGGCGGAGGCGCCGTGCCGCGCCGGCGTTGTCATTGTCGTCCTTCGGGACACCATTTTTGAAGTTTTCAAGGCAGCACAGAATGTTCTTCACTTGGAAATCAAACATCATGTCGTCGCGCGATCGACGGGCGGGGCACGGGAGGACGGCAACTCACGGCGCTATGAGGTAGCGGTCGACGTCGGCGTCCCATGCCATTGAGGGGGCGCGCGCATGGGCCCGGGTGCAGTGGGTGCAGGCAAACGCACGGGGACCGATGCCACGGTTGGTGCAGGGGCGCGCACGGGCACAGGCGCGGCGGGTGCATGCAAATGCACGGGGACCGGCACCACGGTAGGTGCAGGGCCGCGCACGAGCACGGGCACAAGCGCTGGTGATGGCATGTACATGAGCTCGCGTGGGTCCATGGAGACCTCGCTGATCCTCGCGGCTTCTAGCTCTGCAATAGTGCTCAGCGACCAACCCATCAATGCTACGAGGATGGCCGCTGGCGCGGGCGCGGGGATGGGAGCTGGGACGGGTGTGGGGGCAGCTACCGCCACAACCAGCTCGTTCAGAGCCATGTCCATGTGGCCCCATTCCTCCTTATTTTCTATCTCCTCTGGCTCAGAGTTGACTTCACCAAACTGGAAGACTAGTGGCAGATGATCCTTCTGCGCCATGGCGTTGGTGGAGGTCTGTGGGAGGGACGGGAATGGGAGGCGAACAGTAAGGCCCCCCATATTAAACAACGGCTTGGGCACAATTAATGGAGAGGATGCGAGCAAGACGGGGTGGCCATGGAAGTCAAAGGGCTCTCTTCCCAGTGAGCCTGTGCAATGTACAGCTTGCATGCTTCCCGGTGAGCCTGCGCATTGGAGGACAGCTTGCATGCCTCTCGGTCAGCCTGTGCACCGTACTACGCTCGCAAGCCTCCCTTTCAGTCAAGCAGCTGTCCACACGGCACCTCCTATAGCCATTAAAAGAGAGACACGTGGCGTCACGTGAATGGTTAACAGAATGCACACGATTTAACTTATACAACTATTTGAGATGTTAAAGTGGTAGCTATTTTTTTCAAAATGCCTTTGTTGGATGTTATTCGAGTGCACCTTCTCTCAAAATGGATACGAAAAATACCACAGCATGTTGGGTGCCATTCCATGATAGCATGCCAAGTTTCATGAATTTCACACGAGTTTTGGATTTACTAGAATTTTAAAACAAAGAATCTCAATGTTTTGCCGGCAAACAACAGTGCCATGGTGTTTGAAATTCATTCCCATTTCTTGCATGGGACCTAAGCATGCACCCAAGGACACACATTTCATATGTCAACCCATTTGTATGCACTAGAGCATGTGCATGTAGATCAAATTTGAATTATGCACATAAAATGCCTAGAAAACCCAGTTAATGTTTAAAATGTCCAACTGAACCCCAAAAAATCCCAAAAATTGACACAACACTCCTGTTGTTCTATATTGACAATAGAAAAATTTTGAAAGCAAGAAGAGGCAATGGATATTATTTTGTCCCCAAAGATGGCACATTCCCTACAGAAACCATCACGATTGTTGGGAGAAGGTCTGGTTTGCGAGAAGCTTATACCCAAACCTACCCCAAATGGGACAAAAAATTTACCACAACATGTCGATGCCGCTCCATGATAGCATGTCAAGTTTCATGAATTTTAGATGAGTTTTGGATTTACTAGAATTTATAAACCATGTATCTCAATGTTTGTGGCCGAGCGACTGTGGCAAGGTGTTTGACATTCATTCCCATTTCTTGCATGGGACCTAAGCATGCAACCAAGGACATAGATTTGATTTTTCACCAATTTACATGCACTACAGCATGTGCATGTAGTTTAGATTTGAATTGTGCACATAAATGCCTAGAAAACTCAGTTAATGTATAAAAATGTCCAAACGAACCCCAAAAAATTCCTAAATTTAACACAACGCTCCTGTTATTCTCTCTTGACACTAGAGAAAAATTGTAATCTAGAAGAGGCAACAGATATTGTTTCTTCCAGAAAGGTGAAATGTTCCCTACCATAACCATGAGGCTTGTTGTGAGAAGCTAGTTTGTGACAATCTTATACCTCAACCTGCCCCAAATGGGACAATATTTTTTACCACGGCATGTTGATGCTATTCCATGCTAGCATGTCAAGTTTCACAAATTTCAGATGCGTTTCTGATTTACTAGAATTTAAAAACCATGTATCTCAATGTTAGAGGCCGTGCGACGGTGGCCAGGTGTTTGACATTCATTCCCATTTCTTGCATGGGACTTAAGCATGCAACCAAGGACACACATTTCAATTTTGAACCCATTTATATGCACTAGAGCATGTGCATGTAGTTCAAATTTGAATTATGCACATAAGTGCATAGAAAACTCAGTTAATGTATAAATATGTCCAGGCGAACCCCGAAAAATCCCAAAAATTGACACAACACTTCAGTTGTTTTATGTTGACACGAGAAAAAATTTGAAAGCAAGAAGTGGCAACGGATATCGTTTCATCCCCCAAGGTGGCACGTTCCCTACCGAAACCATCAGACTTGTTATGAGAAGCTCTGGTTTGTGAGAAGTTTATACCCAAACCTGCCCCAAATGGGACAATATTTTCACCACGGCATGTCGATGTCGTTCCATGATATCATGTCAAGTTTCATGAATTTCAGACGAATTTTCGATTTACTAGAATTTTAAAACCGTGTATCTCAATGTTAGCGGTCGAGCGATAGTGTCAAGGTGTTTGACATTCATTCTCATTTCTTGCATGTGACCTAAGCTTGCAACCAAGGAAACACATTTGATTTTTCAACCCGTTTTATGCACTAGAGCATGTGCATGTAGTTCAATTTTGAATTATGCACATAAATGCCTAGAAAACTCAGCTAACATATAAAAATGTCCAAACGATCCCCGAAAGATTCCAAAATTTAACACGGCACTCCCGTTGTTCTATGTTGACATTAGAAAAAAAAATTGAAAGCAAGAAGAGGCAAGGAATATCGTTTTGTCCACAAAGGTGATACATTTCCCTACCGGAGCAAGAAGAGGCGACGAATATCATTTTGTGAGAAGCTCTGGTTTGTGAGAAGCTTATACCATAACCTGCCCCAAATGGGACAATGTTTTTTACCCCGGCATGTTGATGCCATTCCATGATAGCACGCCAAGGTTCATGAATTTCAGATGGGTTTTGGATTTACTAGAATTACAAAAGCAAGTACCTCAATGTTTGTCGGAGAGCCACTATGTCGTGGTGTTCAAAATTCATCCCCATTTCTTGCATGGGACATACGCATAAAACCATGGACACATATATGATTTTACAACCCATTGTGGTGCACCGGAGCATGTGCATGTAGTTTAATTTTGAATTGTGGACCTGAAATGGCTAGAAAACCAAGTTAATGTATAAAAATGTCCAAATGAACCCTTATTAATTCCAATTTTTTGACAACACACCTATAGTTGCATGTTCACTTCAGATAAAAGTTCTAGAAATTCAAACACCCTCCTTTGCCGATGTGACCCCATTATGTAATTCAAATCAAGATGAAAAATCAAGTAGATCACACACAGTTTATTATCACCAACCGTGTGAGATGCAGTACAAAATATACTGGAGCATCGTCGGAGTATAGTACACATATGGCTTACGCGAGAAGGTGCATCAGCTACAGTCCACAACCGGCGTGTCAAGCACACTATCTCACTCCCCAAATATCATTTCATTGTTCAATCATCACCGTGAACGATGGGGACGTGGACCCGCGTTGTGAGGGCAACTTCGGTGGCCCACTCCGGAGAGAGCGCGGCCGCAGCCGCCATGCGCGTGCTAACAAGTTGCATGAGCGCGACAACAATCTGCAACCAGGCGGCCAAGGTAGTCCAAACGGCCGTTGTTGCTTCTCAAGTGGCGGCAGCAACATCTGCCTTGGGGATAGCAACTGGCGAGAGCGGCACAACAGTTGTCCGTTCCGCATCGGAGTCCTTAGGCCTGATCGAGGCTGCCCACGACCATGTCCAGGCCGCCTACACACAGCTCATGGCGGCCACTTCACAAATCAAACGAAGCTTCTCTGACAATGCTCGGCAATCCACGACCAAAGAGTTGGCAATCACCGAGAGCGTTCGAGCAGCCGTCCATTCCTCCGCGGCATACCTTGCCATGACAGATCTCGTCCAAGCCCAGATCACAGCTGCCCAGGCCCAGCTCATCGCAGCCTTTTCCAAAGAGATGGCGGATGCAGATAGCGAGATGCTTGTCGAGTATGGTGCGATGGCTGCCATGGAGCTCCTTCCCCAGGAGATCATCGGGCGCGAGCTGGACATGGAGGAGGCGGTGGATATCGACGAGCACCAGCCAGAGTAGTACTCTTGTTTTGTTTAATTAAGAGCGCCAGTTTTTAATTTGTTAGAGTAATGTTTAGGTCAGCCAGCTCTTTTTAATTGCTGAACTTGCTCGATTAAGAAGTGTGGGTGTGCTGTAGTCTCCATTATGTACCCAAATTACGCAATGACGTGGATGACCACTGTAACCAGGGAAATTCGAACCAAAAATTTTGACGTTCAAACTCATCACACACGGGTTAAGCTATATGAATCGTTTGTGATGTTCACATACCGTACATAGTGCTGAATAAGGGAATGTCATCCTCCACGGAAATATCTACCTCCCCGCCCCCTCCCCCTTACCAAAAGCCACATTTCCCCTGTTTCTGCCTTCCTTTCCAAGTTGAAACCTTCACACCTTGCTTGCAGCACCGCCTCCTCGCTGGTGACCCTCATTCACGCTGCTCGGTCTCGTCGATCCAAGCAGCTATTCCACACCCGACCCCCATCCTCCTCCCCCTTCCACATCCAACATGCCCCGACCGCCAGCGTGCCACCTTCCACCCAAATCACCGACCCGTTCCCCAAATAAGTGCCGCCCTAAACCATGGTGCACGCAGTATAGCCAGGAGCTCAAGGAAGATTTGGCAGCGGCGAAGCAAATTGCGGCCGCACGCGCGGATGAGGCGCGATGGATGCCATTTCGTGCCGACCCCCATATCTTGCAGGAGCACCTCGCCGTCGAGGCCTGATAACCCACAAGTATAGGGGATCGGGACAGTTTTCGAGGGTAGAGTATTCAACCCAAATTTATTGATTCGACACAAGGAGAGCCAAAGAATATTCTCAAGTATTAGCAGCTGAGTTGTCAATTCAACCACACCTGGATAACTTAGTATCAGCGGCAAAGTATTTAGTAGCAAAGTAGTATGAAAGTAACGGTAACGGTGGCAAAAGTAACGGTAGCAGTTTTGTAGTGATTGTAACAGCAGCAATCGGAAAAGTAAATAAGCGAAGAACAATATGTGAAAAGCCCGTAGGCATTGGATCGGTGATGGAGAATTTTGCCGGATGCAATTATTCATGCAACAGTTATAACATTGGATGACACAGAACTAGCTCCAATTCATCAATGTAATGTAGGCATGTATTCCGAATATAGTCATACGTGCTTATGGAAAAGAACTTGCATGACATCTTTTGTCCTACCCTCCCGTGGCAGCGGGGTCCTAATGGAAACTAAGGGATATTAAGGCCTTCTTTTAATAGAGTACCAGACCAAAGCATTAACACATAGTGAATACATGAATTCCTCAAACTACGGTCATCACTGGGAGTGGTCCGGATTATTGTCACTTCGGGGTTGCCGGATCATAACACATAGTAGGTGACTAATGGCTTGCAAGATACGATCAAAAACTCACATATATTCATGAAAACATAATAGGTTCAGATCTGAAATCATGGCACTCGGGCCCTGTGAAAAGCATTAAGCATAGCAAAGTCATATCAACATCAATCTCAGAACATAGTGGATACTAGGGATCAAACCCTAACAAAACTAACTCGATTAAATCATAAATCTAATCCAACCCATCACCGTTCAGCAAGCCTACGACGGAATTACTCACGCACGACGGTGAGCATCATGAAATTGGTGACGGAGGATGGTTGATGATGACGATGGCGACGGATCCCCCTCTCCGGAGCGCCGAACGGACTCCAGATCAGCCCTCTTGAGAGATTTTAGGGCTTGGCGGCGGCTCCGTATTGTAAAACGTGATGAATCCTTCTCTCTGATTTTTTTTCTCCCCGAACGTGAATATATAGAGTTGGAGTTGAGGTCGGTGGAGCTCCAGGGGGCCCACGAGGTAGGGGGGCGCGCCCAGGGGGGCAGGCACGCCCCCACCCTCGTGGACAGAGTGTGGGCCCCCTAGCCTTGATTCTTTCACCAGTATTTTTTTATTTCAAAAAATAATCTCCATTGATTTTCATGTCATTCCGAGAACTTTTATTTCTGCACAAAAATAACACCATGGCAATTCTGTTGAAAATAGTGTCAGTCCGGGTTAGTTCCATTCAAATCATGCAAGTTAGAGTCCAAAACAAGGGCAAAAGTGTTTGGAAAAGTAGGTATGATGGAGACGTATGAACTCCCCCAAGCTTAAACCTTTGCTTGTCCTCAAGCAATTCAGTTGATAAACTGAAAGTGATAAAGAAAAACTTTTACAAACTCTGTTTTCTCTTGTTGTTGTAAATATGTAAAACCAGCATTCAAGTTTTCAGCAAAGATTATGAAGTAACCATATTCACAATAACACTTAGGTCTCATGTTTACTCATGTCAATGGCATAATCAACTAGCTAGCAATAATAATAAATCTCGAATGACAACACTTTCTCAAAACAATCATGATATGATATAACAAGATGGTATCTCACTATCCCTTTCTAAAACCGCAAAACATAAATGCAGAGCACCTTTAAAGATCAAGGACTGGCTAAACATTGTAATTCATGGTAAAAGAGATCCAGTCATAGTTATACTCCATATAAGTTAATAGTAATGGATGCAAATGACAGCGGTGCTCTCCAGCTGGTGCTTTTTAATAAGAGGGTGATGACTCAACATAAAAGTAAATAGATAGGCCCTTCGTAGAGGGAAGCAGGGATTTGTAGAGGTGCCAGAGCTCGGTTTTGAAATAGAGATAAATAATATTTTAAGCGGCATACTTTCATTGTCAACATAACAACCGAGAGATCTCGATATCTTCCATGCTACTCACATTATAGGCGGTTCCCAAACAGAATGGTAAAGTTTATACTCCCCCTCCACCAACAAGCATCAATCCATGGCTTGCTCGAAACAACGAGTGCCTCCAACTAACAAGAGTCCCGGGGGAGTTTTGTTTGCAATTATTTTTTTATTTGATTTGCATAAAGCATGGGACTGGGCATCCCAGTGACGAGCCATTTTCTCATGAGTGAGGAGCGGAGTCCACTCCTCTTGAGAATAACCCGCCTAGCATGGAAGATACAGACAGCCCTAGTTGATACATGAGCTATTCGAGCATACAAAACAGAATTTCATTTGAAGGTTTAGAGTTTGGCACATACAAATTTACTTGGAATGACAGGTAGATACCGCATATAGGAAGGTATAGTGGACTCATATGGAATAACTTTGGGGTTTATGGAAGTGGATGCACAAGCATTATTCCCGCTTAGTACAAGTGAAGGCTAGAAAAAGACTGGGAAGCGACCAACTAGAGAGCGACAACAGTCATGAACATGCATTAAAATTAATTAACATTGAGTGCAAGCATGAGTAGGATATAATCCACCATGAACATAAATATCGTGAAGGCTATGTTGATTTTCTTTCAACTACATGTGTGAACATGTGCCAAGTCAAGTCACTTGAATCATTCAAAGGAGGATACCACCCTATCATACCACATCACAACCATTTTGATAGCATGTTGGCATGCAAGGTAAACCATTATAAACTCCTAGCTAATTAAGCATGGCATAAGCAACTATAATCTCTAATTGTCATTGCAAATATGTTTATTCATAATAGGCTGAATCAGTAACGATGAACTAATCATATTTACAAAAACAAGAGAGGTCGAGTTCATACCAGCTTCTCTCATCACAATCAGTCCATCATATATCGTCATAATTGTCTTTCACTTGCACGACCAAACGATGAGAATAATAATAGTGCACGTGCATTGGACTAAGCTGGAATCTGCAAGCATTTAATACAAAAGAGAAGACAAGGTAATGTGGGCTCTTGATTAAATCAACAATAATGTATATAAGAGCCACTTCAACATTTTCATTATGGTCTTCTCCTATCGACCCCCAAAGAAAAGGAAAGAAATAAAACTATTTACATGGGAAAGCTCCCAACAAAAAAATAAGAACAGGAATTGGGGGGGGGGGCTTCTATTAATTATTACTACTACAGGCATGGAAAGTAAACTAATTAAAAGCTACAACTAATATATATTTTTTTGTTTTTCTTAAGGTTATACAAACACACAAGAAGAAAGCAAGAAAAGGAAAATAAACTAGCATGGATATTACAGTGAAAAGTATGAGCACCAACAACTAGAGTGAGTGTGTGGACATGAATGTAATGTCGGTGAGAAATACGTACTCCTGTTTATAAAAACAGGAGGCCGCAACTTTTCTTCTTTCTCATAATCCCTAATAGGAGGGCCCCATTTTGGGAGGTATTAGACATGAATGTAATGCCGCAACTTTTCTTCTTTCTCATAACCTATTAGACATGAATGTAATGCCGCAACTTTTCTTCTTTCTCATAATACCTCCCAAAATGGGGCCATTCGTACGGTTAAGATTTAACCGCTTTGCAACAATAGCGCCCATACTAAATGTGTCATCACGAAACAAGGCATGGCACAAAATAACAATATCAGGGGCACTAAGGTTGCCAAAGTTTCCGCGACCAATTAAGCATCTACTAGCAAATATTGCAAAGTAACGTAGAACAGGAAAATGTATGCTAGTAATTCTTGCATCGAAAACCTTCCTCGTTTCCCCTACAGCAATTGTATCGATAAACCCCTCCACATCGTTACGATGTGGTTCCTCTACACTGCCTGAAAAGGGCAACTTGCAGACCTCACAAAATTCATAGAGGGACATCTCCTTATACTCATCATATAAATAGAAATCCACCGAAGGTGGTGACCTCCTAGCATGGAAATGAAAATTTTGCACAAAAGTATTAGTGAGTAAGAGATACTATTCGCGCTGGTCGCGAAGGAAGGCGGTGAGGCCTGCATTCTCAGCCAACTCATAAAAATCATCACAAATCCCGACTGCTCTCAAAAAATCATCACAAGGCCATTCACACGGCCGAACTTCCATGGTGCGAGGGAGATTATATTTGGGCCTCTCGTCTTCTTCACTTTGCTTATCCTTCGATCTTCGGCCTGAAGGGACCCTCAAAAATCTCTTCATCATTTTCTGAAAATTTCTGAAATTTTTAGTAACTTCAAATAAAAGTGAACCAAACTCAACAAAATTAATAGTAACTACTCCCACAAGTGCCTAGAGACTATATCATGCATTAGAACTACTTGGGACCATATAAATTTGAGATGCAAGCTCAAGAACAGGGTCACCTAGGCAGCAAATATTTGCAATTAATAAAGCACTAGAACAAAAACTAATTGGACCATTGGAGGAGTCACATACCGAAGAACAATCCCCCAAAGTAGTTTTGTGAGTGGAGCTTTGAGCTAGGAGATCGAAAATCGCAGCAAAATGAGCTAGAACTCGTGCTTGAGCTGGTTGGTGATTTTTTTGGGGAGGAAGAAGGAGTGTGTGGTGGTTGGAATAAGTGGAGGGGAGCCACCATGGGCCCACGAGGCAGGGGCACGCCGAAGGGGTGGGCGCGCCTTGGGCCCTTGTGGCCAGGTGCTTGCTCCCCCTGATGTGTTCTCAGTGCCAGACATTCTCAAATATTCCAGAAAAAATCATATTTCAATTTCGGGGCATTTGGAGAACTTTTATTTTTGGGGTATTTTTTTATTTCATGGATAATTCAGAAAACTAACAGAAAATACTATTTTTGCTTTATTTAATCTAAATTACAGAAAGTAAAAGGAGGGTATAGAAGGTTGTGCTTTCTAACTTCATCCATCTCATGCTCATCAAAAGGAATCCACTAACAAGGTTGATCAGGTCTTGTTAACAAACTCATTTCGAATAACATGGAATCAAAGAAATTTCGAATAACACTATGTTACCTCTACGGGGATATGCACATCCCCAACAATAAGAATATCATATTTCTTCTTGACAGTAGGAAGAGGAAATTCAAAACCTCCAATAGTAATCGATGGAATTTTTCCAATAGAATTGATACTGTGGACTTGAGGTTGTTTCCTCGGAAAGTGTACCGTATGCTCATTTCCATTAACATGAAAAGTGACATTGCCTTTGTTGCAATCAATAACAGCCCCTGCAGTATTCAAAAAGGGTCTTCCAAGAATAATAGACATACTATCGTCCTCGGGAATATCAAGAATAAAAAAGTACATTAAAATAGTAACGTTTGCAACCACAACAGGCATATCCTCACAAATACCGACAGGTATGGCAATTGATTTATCAGCCATTTGCAAAGATATTTTAGTAGGTGTCCACTTATTCAAATCAAGTCTACGATATGAAGAGAGAGGCATAACACTAACACCGGCTCCAAGATCACATAAAGCAGTTCTAACATAGTTTCTTTTAATGGAGCATGGTATAGTTGGTACTCCTGGATCTCCAAGTTTCTTAGGTATTCCACCCTTAAAAGTATAATTAGCAAGCATGGTGGAAATTTCAGCTTCCGGTATCTTTCTCTTATTTGTAACAATATCCTTCATATACTTAGCATAAGGATTCATTTTAAGCATATCAGTCAAACGCATACGCAAAAAGATAGGTCTAATCATTTCAGCAAAGCGCTCAAAATCCGCATCATCCTTTTTCTTGGATGGTTTGGGAGGAAAGGGCATGGGTTTCTGAACCCATGGTTCTCTTTCTTTACCGTGCTTCCTAGCAACAAAGTCTCTCTTATCATAACGTTGATTCTTTGATTGTGGGTTATCAAGATCAACAGCAGGTTCAATCTCTACATCATTGTTATTACTAGGTTGAGCATCAACATGAACATCATCATTAACATTATCACTAGGTTCATGTTCATCACCAAATTGTGTTTCAGCATCAGAAATAGAAATATCATTGGGATTCTCAGGTGTTTCAACAATAGGTTCACTAGAAGCATGCAAGGTCCTATCATTCTTCTTTTTCTTCCTTTTAGAAGGACTAGGTGCGCCAACATTAGTTCTCTGAGAATCTTTCTCAATTCTCTTAGGGTGGCCCTCAGGATACAAAGGTTCCTGAGTCATTCTACCCCCTCTAGTCACAAGTCTAATAGCATTATCATTTTTATTATTATTTAATTCATTGAGCAAATCATTTTGAGCTTTAAGTACTTGTTCTACTTGAGTGGTGACCATAGAAGTATGTTTACTAATGAGTTTAAGTTCACCTTTAACTCTAGACATATAATCACCCAAGTGTTCAATCATATAAGCATTGCATTTCTGTTGTCTACCAAAATAAGCATTAAAATCTTCTTGTTTAACCATAAAGTTATCAAACTCATCCAAACATTGGCTAGCAAACTTAGCAGGAGGGATTTCAGCTTTATCATATCTATAGAGAGAGTTTACCTTTACTACCTGTGTCGGGTTATCAAGACAACATGTTTCTTCAATAGGTGATGAATTAAGACCATGTATTTCTTCAACAGGAGGTAAATTCTTAACATCTTCAACTTATATACCTTTTTCTTTCATAGATTTCTTTGCCTCTTGCATATCTTCAGGACTCGGAAATAAAATACCCCTTTTCTTCGGAGTTGGCTTAGGAGTTGGTTCAGGAAGTGTCCAATTATTTTCATTAGTCAACATATTATTCAATAGAATTTCAGCTTCATCAACAGTTCTTTCCCTGAAAACACAACTAGCACAACTATCCAGGTGGTCTCTGGAATCATCGGTTAGTCCATTATAAAAGATATCAAGTGTCGCCGTTTTGTCATGGTAGATGTCCTCATGAAAGGACTTAGTCGTGGAGCCATCGCTACGGGTTAGCTTAAAGGGGTTAAAGCGGACAAGGGACGCAAGAGAGTTTTATACTAGTTCGGCCCCTTGCGATGAAGGTAAAAGCCTACATCTAGTTGTGATGGAATTGATGGGGTTTCGATGACCAGGGAGCGAATACGCTTTACCTGAGTCTCGAGTTGTTTTCTGTTGTCCCTGAACCGCCCGTCGGTTTACAAAATCCCGAGGCCGGCTCATAAGCGTGTCCGGCTCGGTCTCTGTTCTTTCTACCGTATAGTACAAGTTACATTGTCAATGTCGGTTTATGTATACAAGCCTTAAACCTGCTTTGGGCCCTGGGCCTTCTTGAAGCGTCTTCGTCTGTCTTCATGGGCTTCAGATATGATACTATTGATGAAGTTAACCCGGCCTCTCCTGGCCGGTTTACGCCCAGTAGTAATATCCCCAACATTAGGCCCCAGATTGATTTGAACCGGTTCACGTCAATCCTCAATACTTAAGAAAACTTCGTCTTGAACATCTTCACATATTTTTGTAAACCGTCGTGACGTAATCTTCCCGGGCCGTGGTAAACCGCCGTGACGTCATCTGTTATTAAAAACTATGTATAACCCATCTTCATTAATGGGCCTCCGACAATCGAGGCGACAGCTTCGCCTTATTTCCAAATTTCTGGCTCCTTGATATTCGCGCCTGACACTTATCCCTTGCCTTTATAAATAGGGCCGAGGGGTCATTTTCACTTTTCCCCCTTCATGCCTCTTCGCGTCACCTTCTTCCTCGCGCTGCTCAACCTCTAGTGCTCCGCCGCCACCGACGACCGTCGCCTCTGCTTCAACTCTGGCCGCTGCATCACCCTGAGCGCACCAGAAAAACGCGGTGCTTCTCCGCTCTTCGGTGTTCATCGGTAAGCTTTCCATTCTTCCACCATAGATCTGTTTCTAGGGTTTCGGTGTTCTTCGGTGTTCGTCGATGTTCCTTTTGATGTAATGGCTCTTTGATAGAACCTTGAATATTTACTCTGTATAGTGATAGCCTTAGTCTCTCTCTCCATCTATGCATCTCATTTAAATAGAAGATCCCATCTGAACCTTCATCCATTGCTTCGGTACTTCTTCTTAGGTCTGAATATATTTTCCTTTTCTGATATGCGGCAGATCCAAAACTATAACACCAACTTGTGAAATCTGTTTTTCCTTCAATTATACATCTGTAGACTTGTATCTTCAATGTCAGACTCGGCGGTTTAACTTTTCGAAAAATGATAACCTGGTATATACCATTAGTCCCCTTGTTGAACCGCCAATGTACTCCACATTTATAGCCTTCGTTTAGTAAACTCCAGTTTATAATCAGCCCACTCCGGTTTAACAACATGCTTATATCCTTGTACCGCTGCATAGCTATCCACTGTAAATCTTAAACCGGTAATTATCATGTTGTAGATCCTTCCTTGCCATGGCCAAGCAAGTTTATGAATGCAATTGGGCTCGTTCGCGAGTAACCGAAGAGCAGTTAGACAATCTTTTCAAAACAGGCGCTTTAGCCAAGAAGGATGTCATCCATTGGAGGGTTCCTGGCCCGGAATGTTCTCCTATACCCAAAGATGGAGAGGTTGTCGTGTTTGCTGATCACTTAGGCCGGGGTTTCAGTCCTCCCGGTTCAAAATTCTTACGGGATGTACTGGCCAGCTTTCAACTGCGCCCTCAAGACATCGGTCCTAATTCGGTGACCAACATCTGCCACTTCCAAGTTTTTTGTGAGGTTTACCTTCAAGAGGAACCTACAGTAGAACTGCTCAGAGATTTCTTTCACCTAAACCGCCGTACCAAATTCATAGACGGACCCAACACTGAATTGAGTGGAACGCCACTTGGTTTTACTGCAAAGAAACATCTCCACCTGATGAAAACCTGCTGTCGGGTTACCGTGCCTGAACGCCTGAGCAACACACATCCTTTCCCTCAAAGGTTGACTGCAAAAGAGAGGGCCAACTATGCTCCACAATTATCAAAGCTCAGAGCCTTCATAGCAAACGGTTTGACAGGAGTTGATCTTGCCTGTTGTTGGATAAGCTGGAGCATTCTGCCTTTAAACCGGCGCCCCGGTTTGATGTGTGAATATATACGGGAAGCTTGAAGGATGCTCAACGGCACATTAACATTCAGCTTACAGGTGAAGAAGTCGCTGAGGCCGTAAAAAGATGTTGAATGAATCGGCAGAAGTCTGTGCCCAAACCAGACTACTCCCTTTCTGCACCACCAACAAACCGCCAGCTGTAAGAATCATATAATCTGTTTATCTGAAATTGCTTCTGTCCCAATATTCTCTGAAAGTGTGATTATTTTCTGATAGGGCGATGATCCGTTCTGGAACAAGAAACACCCGCAAGACAAACCGGTGAAACCACAAGATAAACCGGTCAAGCCAACCCGTCCAAAAACCAAAGTTGTGAAAAAATCTGCCAAGAGAAGGACCACTGCATCTTCCGATCCACCAGCTGATGATGATGTGGGTAATCCGGAACTAGAGGTAGAACTTGACTCACTTGGTTCATTTTTCATATGCCTTATTGATGATGATTATTGTCAGGACGATGCTGAAGTCAGTCAAGCCGATGTTGTAGAGGTAATCGTTCTTTCCTCCGATTCAAACCCTTTGCCATCACTAAAATTTGTCGAGCAAACCGCAAAGTTAAATTTTCTCATCCTCTCGCTTACTTGGATCCGAACTTTCTTATGAAGACACAACAGCACGAGGCTCGCCGCACAACCCGGCATAGCGGCCAGGTAGTTACCTATGCTGGTTTACCGAACACTCCGGTTCGGAAACACCGATCAGAGGTCTCTTATTCCCTTGACACTTCATGCCCCAAAGCGGGTTGTTTTCGTCAACCTCTTAATCCATCTGGTTCAAATTATCAGGGCACTTCTCATTCATCCTCTGGCGAGTCGTCAGCCACCAAACTTCCACCCCTCAAAACGGTTCTTGGGTGAGTTATACACTTGTTTTTACCCTTAACATGCATTTTATACGCTATATTGACCTCCAGCCTTCTTACTTTTCTTAGTGCTAAGCCCAGACCAAGCAAGAAGGCTCGGTTGAATAAATCGGCTGATGAAGACGTGGCTGTTAATCCGGAGAAAACTCCAGATCCTGAAGAGGCCAACATTGATGATATGCTGAATGACCCACCGCCTCAAGATCATGACTTCGTTGCTGAGCAGGCAGAAGTTGACACCACCAGCCATGCCGACTAGCCAACAAGCCCTATCCAGACTGACAAACTGGTCAGTCCAGTAAAGGATACTGACAAACCGGCAACTCCAGTACGAGCTGCTGAGGAGAAGGATGATGATGTTCTGATTACTGGCATTGGCCATACTGATCCAGGAAATCCTGTTGCTTTGTCAAGACATGCCACTAAAGAGGAATTCTCTGCAATTGGCAAAGGCAAATGGAATGCCGATCTACCCACTTACGCCCATCTGAATGCTCAAGACCTTCATTCCGGCTATCTAAACCATCTATATACCAGTCGTGACTATGAAGCCGACTTGGTAAATATGATGAAGGAACGATATGAGATAATTTCATAAGTGTTTCCCCCTTATTTTGAATTGTAGCTTATCAACTCCGGTAGCCCCCAAGTGACGGTTTAAGATATCAATCTAAACCGAGACTTAGTAAAAAAATATGCTTTGCAACAATGCATCTGAACTTCAGTGAAGTAGCCCCCAAGTGCCGGTTTAACTTTATAAAGATGAACCGGGACTTTGTAGAAGAAACTCTCGTATCAGCATTCTTTTGAGCAAATATCCATTAGCCCCCAAGTGCCAAGTTGAATACTTGTATTATGCTTGGGACTTGTAGAAAATGTATGATGAAGAGCAAATATGCATTAGCCCCCAAGTACCAAGGGCATAACTTGTTGTGTGCTTGGTACTTCAAGTATGTACTGTCACCTCATCATATAACTGTCTCTGTGCAGGCCGAGCGGAGCAAGAAAGAGAGCCAACCCGCTGATCTGTAGGAGAACCTTAAATCGCAACAAGCTAAAACCTCCAAGGTGACGGAAGAATTGACCAGCGCTCTAGGCGCTATGGAGAAACTGAAAGAAGGCTTCAACAAGGATCGGAAAGATTGGGAAAGTGAAAAATCCGATTTGATCAAAAGGGCTGAGAAAGCAGAAGCCGCTCTTAAACCGGTAGTTGATGAACTGACCAGCGTAAAGCGGCAGGTTCATGCCATGACTGCGGCTGTGTTTGGTAAGCGTCCTTGATTCCTGATTTCAACATATCCTTGCATGTTTTTGCTGGTTTACTAATCATTGTGATGATACAGGAACCCGTATTAGCCACTTGGGATCTGATGTTCAGAAGAAACTGAAAGCAGCTTATACTCTGTTAGAGCAGCTGTATACTGGCGCGTAGCGGATCATATATACTACTTCACACAACAATCATCCTCCCACCTTGATCAAGGATACTTTACAAAGGTTCTCTATGCTTCTTGCCTGGGTTGATGAGCTAAAAAAGTCTGCTGCTAGAACGGGCGCTTTGGCCAAACTGACCCGGGCAAAAGCATGGGTACCTGACTTTGATCCACTTGAAGCGGCCCAAGGTTATCCCAGTTTGAAGGAAGACGGAACAGAATTTGGCGAAGATGATCTCCGGATCATAAACCGGGAAGTACGCCCATTGGCTTGTCAATTGGTTGAAGAAGCAGACCTTTCATACTATCAAGCCAGCTATGATGACAAAAACAAGCGGGTTGCTGCACCAATTCCAGAAGCTCAGAATCTTATCCCGCCAATCCGTAAGCACACTTACGCCCCTGACATTGAACTGTCTACGCTGATAAGTGATGAAGTTGTATTCCAAGCCCTAACTGGGATCGACTGGGCAACTGTTGATTTCCAGCCACTGGGTAGAGAAGAGGAAGTTGAACCGGCACGAGATGATCCGCAACCATCAGGCCAAGCTGGTGACCAATCATGAACTGGAGGCCAGTTTAGTCTTCCACATGCTGCAACATGTATTTGAGAAAACAATTATCCTTTTGGGCACTAAAAGGCCTTGTAATAGGCTAGTTAAAATACTTGTTCTGATATGCCTTCGCGCATATTTATCTGCAATTGATACTTGCTTGATTCGACATGCTTAAGATAGGATTTCCATATCCATTTGTTCAAGCTATCCCTGTAGATAAAAAGCTTAAAGCGCCCTGGCGGTTTACCGCCGGGCGGGTCATTGTACCCATATATATATATGACCAAGGATTACAACCTAGGTTGTGAAATATAACCAAATATGGAAACATATAATACCTGCAACTTTTAGGCATGATGTTGGCTGACCAATCTTGTAGTGAGGGTCATAACCCAACTCTTGGAGGAGAAATAACTCCTGTTTATATAAGACCGGTTTATAGTAAAATCGTTCTGGGTTATGATAAACACCGGTTTACTCCATACTGGGATTTCGGTTCAAAACCAGACCGGGCTGATAGTCTCCAGATTATGATTTGATCATGTACTGTCAATTTGTAATTGTCAGTCTGACCGGGTTGATAATGCCAGTTTTTAAAAAACATCATAAATCTTATCAAAAAGAGAGCAAAAACTCAATCAAAGGCAAAGAAAACCGTTGTAGTCGAGGCTTTTCACGGGCTGCCAGGCCCCAAATTCGAGGCTTTTCATGGGCTGCCAGGCCACTGAGTAAAACCATTTTTGCAAAGCCTTTTAAGATGGACCGCAATCCTTAACCAAACATCGTTTTAACTTGACAAGTTCAGGGTCTGTATTTTAGAGTAACTTGTCAAAGTTCGAAGGGTCATACCAGGTTTACCTAGGTGGCGTGACTTACTTAAAGAGGTAGGTTAACCCAGGGTTTTAGGTGTATAAACCAGGCTTCCAAGCCATGGCTTGATAGCCCATTACATGTGTTGATTCTAAGTTCATTGCGATAGCAAAGAATCCCCAAGTAACGTTTTGAGCTGTGCTCAGTGGGTGACTATGTTTGAGATGTTGTTTTTTGACAACACTCTCCTTGGCCCCGTTTTTGGCGTTGAGCCGACCAAGAGGTGTAGCTATGGTTCGGATACGGCCAAGCCCCCAAGTGATATTGTGGCATTGAGCCGATCAAGAGGCGTAGCTATGGTTCGGATACGACCAATTCCCCAAGTGATGTGATATAAAGCTTTGAAAAGCTAAATAAAGGGGTAAACCGGACGCCATTTTAGAAACAGAAGCTCCATGTAACCACACATGATGGAACAAAAACAACGGATACCCCGCTTTAGCTGAGGTTCCGGTTTGTTGTATTGATCATAATATATACATTGTCATAATATGTACATAAGCAGAGCCTATAGCTCAAGTATAGTAGGGCCGAAGATGAGCAATATTCCACGGCCGGTTGGTCTCCTCCTCCGATTTACGTGAGTCTTTGCGCTCTCAAACATTGATTAGCTAGGTAGTACGACCCGTTGTGCAGATTCTTGCTGACCACAAAGGGTCCTTCCCAAGGGGGATAACTTGTGCATATCCGTCTGATCCTGGATGAGTCGAAGCACCAAATCTCCTTCTTGAAAGGTTCTGGTTCTAACCCGACGGCTGTGATAACGACGCAGATCTTGCTGATAAATCACCGAGCAGGCTGCCGCTATGTCACGTTCCTCATCTAACAGGTCAAGAGCTTCCTGTCGTGCCTTCTCGTTGTCAGCTTCAACATATGCCGCTACACGAGGTGAGTCATGATGGATGTCACTAGGAAGAACTGCTTCCGCTCCATAAACCATGAAGAACGGTGTATATCTTGTCGATCTATTGGGTGTGGTATTGATGCTCCATAACACAGAAGGTAACTCCTCAACCCAACAACCCGGCGTCCATTGCAAAGGAACCATAAGCCGGGGTTTAATGCCTCTCAAGATATCTTGATTGGCCCTCTCCACTTGACCATTGGACTGTGGGTGAGCCACTGATGACACGTCAAGCTGGATGTGCTCACATTGACAGAACTCCTTCATGGCACCCTTGGACAGATTGGTACCATTGTCTGTTATAATGCTGTGTGGAAAACCAAACTGGAAGATCACTTTTTTGATGAATTGAACCGCCGTGGCCGCATCACACTTACTGACTGGCTCTGCCTCCACCCACTTTGTGAACTTGTCAACCACCACCAAAAGGTGGGCCTTCTTGTCCTTGGACCTCTTGAAAGGCCCAACCATATCCAGCCCCCGAGTTGCAAATGGCCAAGTGATTGGAATCATCCTCAACTCATGAGCCGGTACATGAGCGCGCCTTGAGAATTTCTGACAGCCATCACATCGTTTGATCAAGTCCTCGGCATCAGCATGAGCTGTCAACCAATAAAAACCATGACGAAACGCCTTGGCCACCAAAGATTTTGAACCGTCATGGTGACCACAGTCTCCTTCATGGATCTCACGCAAAATTTCACAGCCTTCTTCAGGAGACACACAATGTTGAAACGCCCCTGTCACACTGCAATGATGCAACTCTCCATTGATAATGGTCATGGACTTGGACCGCCAGATTATCTGCCTAGCCAGAGTCTCATCCTCTGGTAACTCGCCCCGGTTCATATACGCCAGATAAGGAACCGTCCAATCCGGGATAACATGAAGAGCTGCCACCAACTGAGCTTCCGGATCAGGAATAGCCAAATCCTCTTCACCAGGAAGCTTGACGGATGGATTCTGTAGAACATCCAAGAAGACATTAGGCGGAACCGGTTTACGTTGGGAACCTAGGCGGCTTAAAGTGTCTGCCTCTTCATTCTTCCGCTGGTCCACATGATCCACCTGATAACCTTTAAAGTGACCTGCAACAATATCCACCTCACAACGATATGCTGCCATGAGTGGGTCTTTGGAATCCCAAGTGACAGATACTTGTTGAGCTACCAGGTCTGAGTCACCGAAGCACTTAACTCGGCTCAGGTTCATCTCCTTAGCCATCCGAAGACCATGGAGTAAGGCCTCATATTCAGCTGCATTGTTAGTGCAAGTGAACATTAAATGGAGAACATAACAAAACTTATCACCTCGCGGGGAAGTTAATACGACTCCAGCCCCCAAGCCCTCCAATTGCCTGGATCCATCAAAATGAATAGTCTAATAAGTGTGACTCGGCTTCTCTTCTGGTGCTTGTAGTTCCGTCCAATCATTGATGAAATCCACAAGTGCCTGAGATTTGATCACCGTTCGGGGTATGTATTTCAACCCGTGGGCCACAGCTCGATAGCCCACTTCCGGCCAGTTGCTTCCCTGTTCTGGATTATATCTCCCAAAGGAGCAGAGCTGACCACCATGATGGGATGACCTTGGAAATATTGCTTAAGCTTCTGGCTTGCCATGAAAACTCCATATGCCAACTTCTGCCAGTGCGGGTACCTTTGCTTGGACTCAATAAGTACCTCGCTGATATAATAAACCGGACGCTGATCCGGACATTCCTTTCCTGCCTCCTTTCGCTCCACCACAATAGACACACTAACTGCCCGGGCGTTAGCTGCCACGTATAGCAACAATGGCTCCTTGTCAATCGGAGCAGCAAGAACCGGCGGGTTAGCCAGCTGCCGCTTTAAGTCCTCAAATGCTTCATTTGCAGCGTCACTCCAGACGAAGTCATCTGTTTTCTTCAGCATTTGATACAAAGGAATGGCCTTGTCGCCAAGGTGGCTTATAAACTGGCTCAATGCGGCAATCCGGCCTGCCAAGCATTGAACATCATTGATGCACTTCGGTTTGGCCAAGGAGGTGATAGCCTTGATCTTTTCCGGATTAGCTTCAATGCCCCTGTTAGACACCAAAAAGCCCAAGAGCTTGCCTGCCGGTACACCAAAAACGCACTTGGCCAGATTGAGCATCATTTTGTAGACCCACGGGTTATCAAAGGTTTCCTTTAAGTCATCAATCAATGTCTCCTTCTTCCTTGATTTCACCACAATATCATCCACATAGGCATGAAAATTACGGCCGCCTTCTCGCCAAGGCGGCTTATAAACCGGCTCAATGCGGCAATCCGGCCTGCCAAGTGTTGAACATCATTGATGCACTTCGGTTTGGCCAAGGAGGTGATAGCCTTGATCTTTTCTGGATTAGCTTCAATGCCCCTGTTAGACACCAAAAAGCCCAAGAGCTTGCCTGTCGGTACACCAAAAACGCACTTGGCCAGATTGAGCATCATTTTGTAGACCCACAAGTTACCAAAGGTTTCCTTTAAGTCATCAATCAATGTCTCCTTCTTCCTTGATTTCACCACAATATCATCCACATAGGCATGAACATTATGGCCGATTTGTTTATGAGGACAATTATGCACACACCGTTGATAAGCCGCATGGGCACTCTTGAGCCCAAAGGGCATGGACACATAACAGAAGGCTCCAAAGGGAGTTATGAAGGTCGTCTTTTCCTAGTCCTTAACTGCCATTTTGATCTGATGATAACCAGAATATGCATCCAAAAAGCCCAAATGCTCGCAACCCACCGTAGCATCAATAATTTGATCAATACGGGGGAGGGCAAAGGGATCTGCTGGACAAGCTTTGTTGAGATCTGTGTAGTCCACACACATACGCCAAGTGTCGTTCTTCTTAAGGACCAGCACCGGATTAGCCAACCACTCAGGATGGAAAACTTCAACGATAAATCCAGCCGCCAAGAGCCTGGCCACTTCTTCTCCAATAGCCTTGCGTCTTTCTTCATTTAACTGGCGGAGAAACTGCTTGACCGGTTTATACTTAGGATCGACATTAAGAGTGTGCCCAGCGAGTTCTCTCGGTACACTTGGCATGTCAGAAGGCTTCCATGCAAAGATGTCCTGATTCTCATGGATGAACTCAATGAGCGCGCTTTCTTATTTAGGATCCAAGTTAGCGTTGATGTTGAACTGCTTGGATGAATCGACAGGCACGAAGTCAACAAGCTTAGTCTCATCAGCCGATTTAAACTTCAGGGCCGGATCATGCTTTGTAGTTGGCTTCTTCAATGAAGTCATATCTGCCGGATCAACATTGTCTTTATAAAACTTCAACTCTTCTGTTGCACAAACCGACTCACCATAAGCCGCATCACCTTCTTCACACTCCAGAACAATCTTGCGGCTCCCATGGATGGCTATAGTTCCTTTGTGACCCGGCATCTTGAGCTGCAGATAGACATAGCAAGGCCGTGCCATAAATTTAGCATAAGTCGGCCGTCCAAACAGGGTGTGATACGGACTTCTGATTTTCACCACTTCAAAGGTCAAAGTTTCTGATCTCGAGTCATGCTCAACCCTGAAGGCCACCTCCAGAGCTATCTTACCAACAGGATACGCCGATTTACCAGGCACCACACCATGGAACACCGTATTGGACGGTTTAAGATTTTTATTTGTTAATCCCATGCGACGGAAAATTTCATAATAAAGGATATTGATACTGCTCCCTCCATACATGAGTACCTTGGTGAACTTATAACCTCCCACCTGAGGTGCCACCACCAATGCCAGATGACCCGGATTGTCAACCCGGGGTGGATGATCTTCTCTACTCCATACGATTGGCTGCTCAGACCAACGCAAATAACGGGGCACCGTCGGTTCAACGGAGTTCACTACCCTCTTATGAAGCTTTTGGTCACGCTTGTCTAAGCTAGTGGTGAAGACATGATATTACCCACTATTTAACTGCTCGGGTTGCTCTGGTAACCCGACTGCTACTGATTGCCCTGATTATTGTAGCCACCTTGGTTGCCCTGGCTACCTTGATTGTTATGTCCACCCTGATTTCCATGGAAGCCTGAACCGGAATTTCCTCCACCATAACCCGGCCCATGAGACCCGTGGCCTGAACCTCCACCCGACCCATTATCATACCGGAAAGAGTTAGAATTTTTGAACTCTTGCATGATGTAGCAATATTTCCAGAGATGTGTGGACGGAATCTCCTCATCCCATGTTTCCGGCACGGCTGGTTCAACAAATAAGACAGACGGTCCGGGTTAGGGCTCGGTGCTCCACCGCGCTGGGGTGGTTTACCCTTACGTCGCTGGCCCTTGTCTTGCGTGCTGGTATTATCCACAAAGTCCAAGATGTGATCCGCTTTACGTTTGCTACCGTTTCCATGACCCGCTGGGTTGTGGTGCTGCCCCTTGGCATTGCCACTCCTTTTTCCCTTCCCTATCTTATCATCATCAGACTCGGGATCCTTGGTACTATCAGAGTCAGCATACTTCACTAAAGCGGCCATGAGGGTTCCCATGTCATTGCAATGGCGTTTCAGCCGTCCCAACTTCAACTTCAGAGGTTCAAACCAGCAATTGCCTTCCAAGGTCAGAACTGTGGTATCAGCATTGATGCGGTCCGATGAATGCAAAATTTCCGAAACCCGGCACACCCATCGGGTTGTTGACTCTCCTTCCTCCTGGACACAGGCAGCTAAGTCCACAATCGACATAGGTTGCTTGCATGTATCCTTAAAATTCTGGATAAACCGGGTTCTCAACTCGGCCCATGACCTGATAGAATTAGCCGGTAGGCTCTTTAGACAAGTATGGGTCGTCCCTTGAAGCATCATGGTGGAGTATTTCGCACATGCCGCATCATCCACATTCAGCATCTCCATGGCCATCTCATAGCTTTCAACCCACGTCTCTGGAGATAAATTAGCGGTGTAGTTTGGCACCTTGCACGGGCCTTTGAAATCCTTTGGCAGGCGCACATTGTGTAGTGCTGGGACGAGGCACGGCACTCCCAAAGAACTAGAAGTAACCCCTGGTTCCACCAATGTGGTTGGATAAACCGGAGTAAGCTGACGGGCTTCGTGCTGCGCCGCTAACTCGGCCTCTCTGCATGCCCGAGCCCGGTCCACCACCTCCTGAGCATCACCCGCTGGGTTGTTGCCGCGGGGCGGATCTTGGTTCCGCATGTTGCTTGACACAGCCGGTTCATCCATCCGCCTGCTATAACTCTGTCTTGGACGGGGAGTGGAATGGATCCGATCACGACTATATGAATAGGCCTCATGTTGAACCAAAGCCATTTGAAGAAGCTCCTTAACCCGACGCGTCTCAACCGCCGCTGGAGAATCACCTTCGATCGGGATGGCCGCAAGCCATGAAGCGGCAGCGACAAGATTGTCTATCGGAGTAGAATAATGACCTGGTGGCGTCGGGACAGGCTGCGTCACAATGTTGTTCTGACGAGGCGGATCCGTCAAACGGGGCTGAACCAGCCCCCTGCTCCCGGTGCCTCAGACCGGTTTGCTACCGGCGGATTACTGGTCCCCGCTCCTGGGGTATTAAAGAGGTTCCTAGCGTCATAAAGTGGAGGAAGGCGAGATCGGTGTCTCCTTTTCAGGACTTCATGCGACGCATTCTGATCCAGCATAAGCCGGTAAGCCTGTGCATCCAAAGCAGCCCGCTCTGCGGCCATCCTGGTTTCTTCAGTTGCCAAGTCGGCTTTGGCCTGAGTAATCTGATCCTTTACTTTCGCGATTTCTGCATTGTGCGCATCCTGATCCGCTGGGTTAGCCTCCGCCATCAGTGTTGCCAACACATCAAATAAATCAGACAAGACCTGAGCCGGCAGTCGCACAGGGCCTCCTGCCCCAGCTGCCATCGCCGCCGCTGATCCAGAAATCATTGCTACTGCGGTCGAAGAGTGGAGCGCCGGCTGCATACCAGCCATGAAGATTGCAACCCGGTTTGGCAGATCAAAGGGGTCCAGAATACTGTCGCCATCGGAATAGCCCCCAATCCGGCCATCTTGTAGCTGATATAACGACTCGGCCTCTCCGGTTGATGACTCGTCACCGGAATACACGATAGTCTCACCACCAAATTCCGATTTGTCCTCATATTCCCCTCCATGGATGACTCTCATGAAGGCACGCTTCATGAAAGGCTTGACCTGGGCAGATCTCGCACGCTGAGCCGTTTCAACGAGGTCGGTGCGGATGTCCGGCTCAGGGCCTGGTTCACCGATTTTGCCGATGAAAATGTGTATGCCACCAAAGGGAGCCGGTACCCGTACTCAATTGAGCTGGCCTCGGGGCCCCGGCCCACAGCGTAACCCTTGAGTCCTTCGAAGTTGCCCTCTAAGAACTTGAAACCATCATGCGATAGCCCCACGGTGGGTGCCAACTGTCATCATTTTGTCACGGCAGATGTCGTCATGAAAGGACTTAGTCGTGGAGCCATCGCTATGGGTTAGCTTAAAGGGGTTAAAGCGGACAAGGGACGCAAGAGAGTTTTATACTAGTTCGGCCCCTTATGATGAAGATAAAAGCCTACATCTAGTTGTGATGGAATTGATGGGGTTTTGATGACCAGGGAGCAAATACGCTTTGCCTAAGTCTTGAGTTGTTGTCTGTTGCCCCTGAACTGCCGTTGGGTCGTCCCCTTATATACATGGGTTGACGCCCGTCGGTTTACAGAATCCCGAGGCCGGCTCATAAGCGTGTCCGTCTCGGTCTCTGTTCTTTCTACCATATAGTACAAGTTACATTGTCAATGCCAGTTTATGTATACAGGCCTTAAACCGGCTTTGGGCCCTGGCCTTCTTGAAGTGTCTTCTTCTGTCTTCATGCGCTTCAGATATGATACTATTGATGAAGTTAACCCGGCCTCTCCTGGCCGGTTTACGCCCAGTAGTAATATCCCCAACATCAAGTATTTCACTTTTCTTGAGAGGATGATCATGCAAGGCATTAAGTAATTGGAGAAGCCTCCCCCAAGCTTGTGGGAGACTCTCTTCTTCAATTTGCATGAAATTATATATTTCCCTTAAAGCAGCTTGTTTCTTATGAGCAGGGAAATATTTAGCAAAGAAGTAATAAATCATATCCTGGGGACTACGCACACAACCAGGATCAAGAAAATTAAACCATGTCTTAGCATCACCCTTTAATGAGAACGGAAATAATTTAAGGATATAATAGTAGCGAGTTTTCTCATCATTAGTGAATAGGGTAGCTATATCATTTAATTTAGTAAGATGTGCCACAATAGTACCAGAGTAATTATCTCAGGATCAATAGAGCAATAATAATCCTTATCAGTAACAAAGATAGGTGAAGTAGCATAAGCAGGATCATATTTCATTCTAGCATTCAAAGATTTTTCTTTCAGCTTAGCTAATAATTTCTTAAGATCATTTCTTTCATTGCAAGCAAGAAAGTCTCTAGCAGTTTATTCATCCATAACATAACCCTCAGGCACAACAGGCAATTCATATCTAGGGGGAGAATCTTCATCATCACTTTCATCAATATTATCAGTTTCAATAATTTCGTTCTCTCTAGCCCTAGCAAGTTGTTCATCAAGAAATTCACCAAGTGGCACAGTAGTATCAAGCATAGAAGTAGTTTCATCATAGGTATCATGCATAGCAGAAGTGGCATCATCAATAACATGCGACATATCAGAGTTAATAGCAGGTGTAGCTGTCGCAAATTTACTCATAACAGAATGTGAATCAAGTGCAGAGCTAGATGGCAGTTCATTACCTCCCCTTGTAGTTGAGGTATAAATTTTGGTTTTCTCATCTTTCAAGTTCCTCATAGTGACTAGCAGATATAAATCCCAAGTGACTCAAAGAATAGAGCTATGCTCCTCGGCAACGGTGCCAGAAAATAGTCTTGATAACCCACAAGTATAGGGGATCGCAACAGTTTTCGAGGGTAGAGTATTCAACCCAAATTTATTGATTCGACACAAGGGGAGCCAAAGAATATTCTCCAGTATTAGCAACTAAGTTGTCAATTCAACCACACCTGGATAACTTAGTATCTACAGGAAAGTATTTAGTAGCAAAGTAGTATGAAAGTAACGGTAATGGTGGCAAAAGTAAGGGTAGCAGTTTTGTAGTGATTGTAACAGCAACAATCGGAAAAGTAAATAAGCGAAGAACAATATGTGAAAAGCTCATAGGCATTGGATCAGTGATGGAGAATTATGCCGGATGCGATTATTCATGCAACAGTTATAATATAGGGTGACACAGAACTAGCTCCAATTCATCAATGTAATGTATGCATGTATTTTGAATATAGTCATGCGTGCTTATGGAAAAGAACATGCATGACATCTTTTGTCCTACCCTCCCGTGGCAACGGGGTCCTAATGGAAACTAAGGGATATTAAGGCCTCCTTTTAATAGAGTACCGGACCAAAGGATTAACACATAGTGAATACATGAACTCCTCAAACTACGGTCATCACCGTGAGTGGTCCCGATTATTGTCACTTCGGGGTTGCCGGATCATAACACATAGTAGGTGACTAATGACTTGCAAGATAGGATCAAGAACTCACATATATTCGTGAAAACATAATAGGTTCAGATCTGAAATCATGGCACTCGGGCCCTAGTGACAAGCATTAAGTATAGCAAAGTCATAGCAACATCAATCTCAGAACATAGTGGATACTAGGGATCAAACCCTAACAAAACTAACTCGATTACATGATAAATCTCATCCAACCCATCAACGTCCAGCAAGCCTATGATGGAATTACTCACGCACGGCGGTGAGCATCATGAAATTGGTGATGGAGGATGGTTGATGATGACGATGGCGATGGATCCCCCTCTCCGGAGCCCCGAACGGACTCCAGATCAGCCCTCCCGAGAGAGATTAGGGCTTGGCGGCGGCTCCATATCGTAAAACGCGATGAATCCTTCTCTCTGATTTTTTTCTCCCAGAACATGAATATATAGAGTTGGAGTTGAGGTCGGTGGAGCTCCAGGGGGCCCACGAGGCAGGGGGCGCGCCCGAGTTGGAGTTGAGGTCGGTGGAGCTCCAGGGGGGCCACGAGGTAGGGGGCGCGCCCCCCATCCTCGTGGACAGGGTGTGGGCCCTGGCCTTGATTCTTTCGCTAGTATTTTTTATTATTTCCAAAAATAATCTCCGTTGGTTTTCGGGTCATTTCGAGAACTTTTATTTCTGCACAAAAATAACACCATGGCAATTCTGCTGAAAACAGCGTCAGTCCGGGTTAGTTCCATTCAAATCATGCAAGTTAGAGTCCAAAACAAGGGAAAAAGTGTTTGGAAAAGTAGATATGATGGAGACGTATCAAGGCCACTATCGACGCCTTGCGCACCGATATCGCGACGCGGTTGGCTGGTTTAAACGATAGTTCGTGGCGTTTCCTCGAGGCCACCATCGGTGCCTTCAATGAAGACTACGAGGTGTTTTCTCAGCGTGCCCGTGCTTACCTCAACTCGAGAGATAGCAGGTTGATGTCCGGAGCGGCTCAGGCAACTCACCACTACAATGAGGGCACCCACGATGTGGAGGCCTCGCCCTCTTCCATGTCCAAGGAGCCAATCATCATCGATATCTCCGATGATGAGGAGTAGCTTGTCTTATTAGCTCACTATAAGGATCTATGTTTAGTTTTCTAGCAACGCCAGTTAAGCATGCTCGGTTTACCCGTTGCATGTGCTGCTCCTGCCTTTCCTTGACAAATTCTAGTGAATTGTCCTATCTACTTTTTCCATGCAATATGTTGCTCTAGTCTATATGTTCTATATGTCGTGCAATGTGGTGCTCACTTATTAACTGTTTCGTTAATTAGTTGTCGTCTTCCGTTAATTGTTTGGTTCAATTCTGCAAATGTGATGTTCAATTCTTCAGGGTGCAATTTTTTATTATCTTCCATGTGAGAAATAAATCGAATTTATCTTTACAAAATAAATGAGAAACAAATACAATTGCTTTATTTCCAAGTTGTCAAACATGCTTGGTTTGGTAAACTGTCTGATCTTCTAGTATGTTATATATTGTGTAATGCAGTGCTCAGTTAACATTTGGTTCATTTGTTGTGGTGTTTAGTTAACTGTTTGGTTCAGTTTTGCAATGCGATGTTCAATTGTTGTGGGTGCATTTTGTTATTGCATACCATATGAGAAATATATCGAATTTGGTTATACTAAATACATGAGAAACAAATACAATTGCTATATTTCCAAGTTGTTAAGCATGATAGGTTTGGTTAACTATCTGATCTTATATTAGGAGTATGTTATATTGTGCAATGTGGTGCTCAGTTAATGTTTGGTTCATTTGTTGTGGTGTTTAGTTAACTGCTTGGTTCAATTCCGCAATGCGATGTCCAATTGTCGTGGGTAGAATTTTGTATTGTTGTGCATGTGAGCAATAAATCAAATTTGGCTGCACTTAATACATGAGAAACATATACAATTGCTATATTTCCTAGTTCTCAACCATGCTTGGTTTGAATAAATGGGTTTTCCATGTGGCTCGAACTAATCTGATGAATCTGCAATGTTCTTAATTTTCATCAACATATTTTACTAAAAGCATGCGAACCCTCACTTAACCTGATCACTAACTACATTATATGTATTGCAGGGAAACAATGGCAAGCACTGAAGTGCAACTATCCCTAGGTGGTTTTGGTAATTCATAACAACATATAGCTCATTGAGCTAATGCTATTCCAAGATGATTATTTCAGGAAAGCTCAATGATTGGCATGGCATGGATGTGAAAGTGGAACCCTCAAAATGCTAAGGACAAAGGATTGGCTCAAGCTCAAAAGCTCAAGACTCTTCATTTTATATTTTAGTGATCCAAGATCACATTGAGTCTTTAGGAAAAGCCAATACTATCAAGGAGGGATGAGGTGTTGCTTAATGAGCCTCTTGCTTCATGTGCTTAGTGATATGCTCCAAAAACCCTCAACTACTTTCCCATATCCACATATGACCTAAACCCTAAGCCAAACTCGGTCCTACCGATTCTTTCTATCCGGCGCCACCGAGTTTCACATGTCATAAGCCACTGCCAAACCCTAGCAATTCGGTTCTACCGATAGGGATCTCGGTCTCACTGAGATGGGATTGCAAACTCTCTGTTTCCCTTCCGTAACTTTTCGGTCTCACCGAAAGAGCGGATCGGTCCCACCGAGATTGCAATGTAAACTCTCTGTTTCCTTTTTGTAACTTTTCGGTCTCACCGAAAGAGCAAATCAGTCCCACCGAGTTTGCCTGACCAACTCTCTGGTTAGCTAATTACCAAAATCGGTCTCACCGAGTTTGTGTAATCGGTCTCACCGAGATTACGTTATGCCCAAACCCTAACAAAATCGGTCACACCGAGTTGCATGTCAGTCCCATCGAAAATCTCTAACGGTCACTAGGTTTACCTTTTCGGTCCGACCGAGTTTGTTGATTCGGTCCCGCCGAGATTGGTAAATTGTGTGTAACGGTTGGATTTTGTGTGGAGGCTATATATACCCCTCCACCTCCTCTTCATTCAAGGAGAGAGCCATCAGAACACATCCACACTTCCAACTCATATGTTCTGAGAGAGAACCACCTACTCATGTGTTGAGACCAAGATATTCCATTCCTACCATATGAATCTTGATCTCTAGCCTTTCCCAAGTTGCTTTCCACTCAAACCTTCTTTCCATCAGATCCAAATCCTATGAGAGAGAGTTGAGTGTTGGGGAGACTATCATTTGAAGCACAAGAGCAAGGAGTTCATTACCTACACACCATTTGTTACTTCTTGGAGAGTGGTGTCTCCTAGATTGGCTAGGTGTCACTTGGGAGCCTCCGACAAGATTGTGGAGTTGTACCAAGGAGTGTGTAAGGGCAAGGAGATCGCCTACTTCGTGAAGATCTACCGCTAGTGAGGCAAGGCCTTCGTGGGCGATGGTCGTGGTGGGATAGACAAGGTTGCTTCTTCGTGGGTGGAGCCCTCCGTGGACTCGTGCAACCGTTACCCTTCATGGGTTGAAGTCTCCATCAACGTGGATGTAGGATAGCACCACCTATCCGAACCACGGGAAAAACATCCGTGTCTCCAATTGCGTTTGAATTCTCCAAACCCTTCCCTTTACATTCTTGCAAGTTGCATGCTTTACTTTCCGCTGCTAATATACTCTTTGCATGCTTGCTTGAATTGTATGATGATTGCTTGACTTGTCCTAAAATAGCTAAAATCTGATAAGAACTAAAATTGGGAAAAGGTTAAGTTTTTATTTGGTCAAGTAGTCTAATCACCCCCCTCTAGACATACTTCCGATCCTACAAGTGGTATCAGAGCTTTGGTCTCCATTTGCTTTGATCTCCATAGCTTTTGGTGGTCATAGCCTTGGTTTCACAACCTAGGAGAGTATGGCGTCTAGCAAGGGAAATTATCACCGTAGAGGTCCTTACTTTGATGGTACTAATTTTGCTAGTTGGAAGCATAAAATGAAAATGCATATTCTTGGACATAACCCCGCCGTTTGGGCTATTGTGTGTGTTGGTTTGCAAGGTGACTTCTTTGATGGGAGAGAACCAAACCGTGAAGCTACCGCGGATAGTTGAAGATGTTGCAATACAATGCTCAAGCTTGTGATATTCTCTTCAACGGATTGTGCCCCGAAGAATTCAACAAAACCAGTCGTCTTGATAATGCAAAGGAAATTTGGGACACTTTGATTGATATGCACGAAGGTACCGACTCCGTCAAGGAATCCAAGTTGGATGTGCTTCAAAGTCAACTTGACAAGTTCAAAATGAAGGATGGTGAAGGTGTCGCTGAAATGTACTCTAGGCTTGCTCTCATCACAAATGAGATTGCCGGCTTAGGAAGTGAAGAGATGACCGATAGATTCATCATCATGAAGATTCTACGAGCCTTGGATGGAAAATATGACACCGTGTGCACATTGATCCAAATGATGCCCAATTACAAAGATCTCAAGCCAACGAAGGTAATTGGAAGAATTGTTGCTCATGAGATGTCACTTAAGGATAAAGAGGAACTTCACAACAAATCAAGTGGTGCCGACAAAGCCTCATGTGATGCCCCTACATCATCAAGTGAGAAACAAAACTTCAATGAAGAATTGAGCTTAATGGTGAAGAACTTCAACAAGTTCTACAAGAGTAGAACCAAAGATAGAAGCTTCAAGTCAAGGTCCTACAATGACAAAAGATCTTCTAGTTGAGAGCGAAACTGCTACAATTGTGGAAGACCCGGACACTATTCCAATGAGTGTATGGCTCCCCACAAGAGAAGAGAAGACTCTCCAAAAAGAAGAAGCAAAGAATCACCACCAAGAGAGAGAAGGAGTAGAGATGATCGTTATGAACGAAGATACTCACGGAGAAGCAAGGATTCGGAAAGGAAGGAAAAATCATCAAGGAGCTACACAAAACGAAGACATCAAGCTCATGTTGGTGAATGGGTATCCGGCTCCGACTCCGACAGCCACTCCGAGAGAAGTTATCACTCCGACTCCGAATATACTCAAGATGAAGGTGTTGCCGGTCTAGCACTTGTGTCAACCAACTCCTACGACATATTTGACTCACCAAATGAAGGAATTGGAAGATGCTTCATGGCCAAAGGTCCTAAGGTAACACACCCCGAGTATGTTGATTTTAATAGTGATGAAGATGACTTGTTAGGTGATGATGATTTGCTTGTTGACAACTCTAGTGATGAATACTATGATGAAATGTCAATCAATCATGCTAATCAAGATAAAACGAATGACAATGATAATAAGACAATTGAGGCTCTAACTAAAGAACTAAACACTCTTAAGTTAGCTCATGAAACTATCTTCGAAGATCATCGAGAACTTTTAAGAGCTCATGAGAAGTTACGCTTTGAAAAGTTCAATCTTGAGCAAGAGCATGAGTATTTAAAAGCAATCAATGATGATCTCCGCAAGGAAAGTTCTTCTTACATTGCCAAGCGTTTACTTTTATCCACTTACATGCCTCAAGTCAAGTCTTGTAACAAGAACAAGAAAGATTCTTCCTCTAGTAGTAACAATGATCATGCTAAATCCAATATTGTTGCTTCTAGTAGTTCTCTTGATTCCACTAATGATTCTCTTAGCCAAGTTACACTTGAGCAAGAAAATAGCTTATTGGAGGTAATTATAGAGAAAGGAGTGTACAAAAGCCTTGCCGGGAGTAAGCAATTCGAGGAAATTGTGCGCAAGCAAGGAATGCACGGAAGAATCAAGGTGTTGGTTTTGAACGAAAGTTCAATGCCAATGGAGTTGAGTGGGAAGAAGATCAATACCGCAAGACAAAGTTTGTTCCTCAACAAGATAAGTATGATACTTCCTTCAAGGGGACACAAGCTCAAGATGATCTTCCACCACAAGACTACAAGCAAAAAGGCAAGGACAAGCTTCAAGAGGAAATTGATGCATTTGAAGAAGCTCCTAAGACCTTAGTCAAGTGGATTCCCAAGACCACTTCAAGTTCCACTTCATCAAGTACGACTACAACTCCAAGGATTCCCATCAAGATGGTGTGGATCCAAAAGAAGAAGAACTAGAGAGTTCTTGAGGGTGACTCCGCCAACATACTTCACTCTTATCATTTTGGCAAGAACAAGTGCAATCAACTTCCACATCTTGCACTAGTTCAAGGAGTCACAAACCCTCTTGTTGGTAAGACAAGGGACAAGGTAACCTAAAAGTTTTCATGGACATCATCTTGTGTGTGCATCACTCTATGTCTATGGATATTCTTGTTTGTTCCTTGTGGGACTAACCCATGTAGATATTGAAAGTGCAATTCACTCAAATGGATAGCTCCAAGTGATCTACATCAACATTGAGCATCCACATCTTCAACATCTACATGAAGTCATCATCGACAAAACCCAAGGTTAGTTCATCCCTCTTAGGGGGGATATCACATCTAGGGGGAGCTTTACTCTAAGACTTGAGCTAAAGCAACTCTAAAGATGTGAACACAACAATGCTTTATGTAAAAGTGGTAACCCCACTTGAGCTTAAACGATGAGTATGACCTATGATCAAGTGTTCTCACTTGACTCCTAAGTCAATATACTCATATATAGATGACCTAGTCATCGCAAATTGCTTGATAGATGCTAGAATTGGTTGTGCATGCTTTGTCACATATTTCATTTGCCATCTTATTGTGTGAGCATGTTGGTTGCATATTTTACTCATTCGAGGACATCCACTTGTTGTTTTGATTGTTTGGTTTTATTTCCTTTTGCTAAGTGGATGGACAAGAATGCCTAAGAACCTCCTCTAGCTATCTATGCTTTTCTCGTCTCAAACTCTATTCATGCTACATCACAAAATTTGATCAAGTCAGATTCGAACCACTCTGTGTGAGGAGCACTCGGAGTCCCCGATTCGTCATAGACTTAAACTTCCAAAACCTCTTTGTGATTCTTGGTCTAACCGATATCCTACTTTCGGTCCTACCGAGATCATTAAGTTGATCTAGGTTTTCGATCTCGGTGCAACCGATTTGAACCATTCGGTCACACCGAGTTGCAACAACTGTATACAATTTTGCATCTCGGTGCCACCGAGTTGTTCCACTCGGTCACACCGACAGGGTCGAGCTATATATAGTCACGGGCAAAAGTTTGGAAATTTCTCCGAACCCCTTCGCCCGTGTGATAGCCTGCTCTGCCAACGTGGTCTCCGGATCATCTCCTTGCCGCTAGCCACCGCCAGTCGCTCGTCTCCGTCGCCGTCAACGGGAATTCTACCCCGTCGTTGCCGCCGTAGCGAGTCTCCGCCGAACTAGGGTATGGACTCGATCTTTGTGCTATTCCCCAATCTGATTCTTAGGACATTGTGATCATCATGATTCTTGCCACATTTGAAAAACTTCTATCCAGTCAATGAACTCGTAGATTAGGTTTGATTCGAAAATTTTAGGGTTAGGTTTCTGCCGAAACCATCTCGGACCCACCGAGTTGAAAAACTCGGTCCCACCGATTTGGCTTATGCCATTGCACAAGTGAGACTCGGTCTGACCGAGAATTACTTATCGGTGTGACCGATTTTGGAACTCTATGAAACCCTAGCAGTCTCGGTGCCACCGAACTGTGACTCGGTCTGACCGAGTTCACTAGTTTAGGTTCCAAAAACTGCTTCGGTATCACCGAGTTTGAAAATCGGTAGATCCGAGATGATATCAGTGGGAAACTAAAACTGATTTTTTGAATCATTCTTTTGCAAAAATCTCTGCATTTTGTGATGCTCATCCACTCTATCTCATCTATAACCTATTCACAGGGTCAGCAGTCAGAGTTTGCAACATGTCAGACCAAAGTGATAGCCAGAACATGTCAGAACAGCAAGTGCAGATGAGTGAGGGCACTAGTCCCTCAAGTTCTTCAGATGATGGCAGCAGAAGTACTCCTAGAAATCTGCCTAAAGCTGCCACCAGACAAAGAAAGAAGAGAACCTCAGAATCAGAGGATGAGGACTATGTGGCGGAAGAGGAAGCAACTTCCAAGAGAGTTGAGCCGGCACAGAGCATAAAGCCAGGGATGAAGATCAAAAGGCCAGCAGGCAGGCAGCCTATGTCAAAGGCCAGAGCTTCAACTGAGAAGCCCACTCCCATAGAGCCAGTTGCTGCTGAAGGCAAGAAAAGAAAGGAAAGGGTCAAGAAGACCGTAGCCAGAGTGCTTGGCAAGGCTTCCATCATGGAAGATGAGGAGGAAGAAGAAGAGGTAGCTGCACCAGCACCTAAGGCACCCAAGCTGATGGGTGATGCCTTAAGAGCAGGAGCAGCTGCTTCCAAGGCCAAGCCAGCTCCAAAGCCAAAGCCAAAGAGAAATACAAGAAGCATCCCAGCTGCTGAGAAGAACAAGGCCCCAGTGCCTGACACTGCAGAAGATGATGAAGAGCAAGTTCTCAGAAAACTCAAGCCCAAGATCCCAGACCACAATGATGCTCATCTTGTGGCTGAGGACATGAAGCTCAGGAGAGATTCAGGGCTCAGGAAGTGGAGAGAAGCAGACCTGTATGCTTCAAGAAGAAGGACTGCTGTTGACTACAGGTTCCACACTAAGGAACAGCAGGACTTCTATGAGACAGTGCTGCTTGATAAGAAGCCAATAGTCTGTGATATGAGATGGGTCGATTGGCAATACATCAAGGACAACAAAGAGTACTACCCTGGAGTGCAGGACAGCTTCAAGGCATGTGGAGTAGAGGACTTTGTTGGGCAGAAGCTCACAAAGTGGAACGAGGAACTCATCATGCAGTTCTACTCCACAGCACATTTTTATCCAGATGGTAGGATAATTTGGATGTCAGAAGGTACGAGGTACCAATCTACAGTTGCTGAATGGGCTCAGCTGATCAACGCCCCAGAAGAGCATGAGGATGACTTGGACATTTATGCCAAGAAGAAGATGGACCACAACTCAATGTCAAACATTTACAAGGAGATTCCAAATGAAGCACTTGATACGTTCAAGTTTGGCTCAGTGCATTATCTTCTGTCAGGGCTGCCAACTATCAACTGGATTCTGAGGCACACTTTATTGCCCAAGTCTGGAGATCACAAGATGATCAGAGGCCATGCAATCAATTTGCTACATATCTTTGATGTGCCACAGAAGTTCAAGGTGATGAGCCTCATGGTAGAGACCATCAAGAGGACAGCAGCAGACCAGAAGAGGAGCTGTGGGTATGCCCCACAAATTCAGGAGCTCATTAACTCCAAGATGGGCACGGGCATATACTTGTTGGACAAGGAACACCTGCCCATCCGTCTAGATTTTGAAGATAATCAAGTTGTTATGACTGAGAATGAACCATCGTCTGCACAAGCACAAGCCAAGAAGGAGAAGGCAAGGAAGGAGAAAGCTGCCAAGATGCCAACTCAAGAGGAGGCATCTGAGTATTTCTTGAAAACCAAACAAGAGTAGCTTGGTTACCTGATTGCATCCACCCTGCGGATTGACAAAGGACTAGCCACCCTAACTCAGAACCAGGCAAGCTTAGAGAGAATCGTAGAACAAAAGTTCTATGACTTGGATATCAAGGTGACAGAGATTCAGACTGCAGTGGAGCAGCTCCAAGATGGCATGCAGGAGAGGAGAGGCAAGACTACAACTGATGCCTTTGCCAGAGTGCCACGAGGTCCGAGGTCGTCTACAGTGCCAGTTGCTGACACCAGAGCCACCACTTCTGCACCAGCTACAGCCTCAGTTCCACCAGCTCCAGCGTCTACTTCAGCCTCGACTCCGACCACGTCTATAGAAGGCTTCGTCCTTGGAGTGCTCCAGACTCCACCACCACCTGAAGATCAAGCCTGAGTGTCAATTTAGCACTATGCATTTTCTAGGAACTTTTTGGTAACTTGTTGCCAAAGGGGGAGAAAATGTATAGATCATAGGCTTCGAGAGAGAGAGAGTGTGTGTTGCTTTTCTCTCTTGTTTTATTTGGTGGTTTTTTGAACTTTGTTTGCTTTTGAGTGATTGAGATACTATGTCATTATCTGTGAGACATTGATGATCATGTGTTTGATCATAAGCTACACTTAATGTTTGCTTAATATTATTGTCCTATCTATCTTATGTGATCATTCATTTTCTTGGTGATGAGTGCATGTATTTCATTCTTATCATTTTAAGCGCTCCACCAAGATGTATGTGACATGGAAGAGTAACCCATGACTCTAACTCTTTGTGCATTTGCAGTCCAAAGCAAATCTTAAATATGCACAAATTTAGGGGGGGGGCTCTTACTTATCACATACTTCTCAAAGCGACGATATATTTCATGCTTATTATCGTTTGTCGAAGCTTTGATCTATATGTTGTCATCGATTACCAAAAAGGGGGAGATTGAAAGTGCAACTATCCCTAGGTGGTTTTGGTAATTCATAAAAACATATAGCTCATTGAGCTAATGCTATTCCAAGATGATTATTTCAGGAAAGCTCAATGATTGGCATGGCATGGATGTGAAAGTGGAACCCTCAAAATGCTAAGGACAAAGGATTGGCTCAAGCTCAAAAGCTCAAGACTCTTCATTTTATATTTTAGTGATCCAAGATCACATTGAGTCTTTAGGAAAAGCCAATACTATCAAGGAGGGATGAGGTGTTGCTTAATGAGCCTCTTGCTTCATGTGCTTAGTGATATGCTCCAAAAACCCTCAACTACTTTCCCATATCCACATTTGACCTAAACCCTAAGCCAAACTCGGTCCTACCGATTCTTTCTATCCGGCGCCACCCAGTTTCACATGTCATAAGCCACTGCCAAACCCTAGCAATTCGGTACTACCGATAGGGATCTCAGTCTCACCGAGATGGGATTGCAAACTCTCTATTTCCCTTCCGTAACTTTTCGGTCTCACCGAAAGAGCGGATCGGTCCCACCGAGATTGCAATGTAAACTCTCTGTTTCCTTTTTGTAACTTTTCGGTCTCACCGAAAGAGCAAATCGGTCCCACCGAGTTTACCTAACCAACTCTCTGGTTAGCTTATTACCAAACTCGGTCTCACCGAGTTTGTGTAATCGGTCTCACCGAGATTACGTTATGCCCAAACCCTAACAAAATCGGTCACACCGAGTTGCATGTGAGTCCAACCGAAAATCTCTAATGGTGACTAGGTTTACCTTTTCGGTCCGGCCGAGTTTGTTGATTCGGTCCCACCGAGATTGGTAAATTGTGTGTAACGGTTGGATTTTGTGTGGAGGCTATATATACCCCTCCACCTCCTCTTCATTCAAGGAGAGAGCCATCAGAACACATCCACACTTCCAACTCATATGTTCTGAGAGAGAACCACCTACTCATGTGTTGAGACCAAGATATTCCATTCCTACCATATGAATCTTGATCTCTAGCCTTTCCCAAGTTGCTTTCCACTCAAACCTTCTTTCCATCAGATCCAAATCCTATGAGAGAGAGTTGAGTGTTGGGGAGACTATCATTTGAAGCACAAGAGCAAGGAGTTCATTACCTACACACCATTTGTTACTTCTTGGAGAGTGGTGTCTCCTAGATTGGCTAGGTGTCACTTGGGAGCCTCTGACAAGATTGTGGAGTTGAACCAAGGAGTTTGTAAGGGCAAGGAGATCGCCTACTTCATGAAGATCTACCGCTAGTGAGGCAAGTCCTTCGTGGGCGATGGCCATGGTGGGATAGACAAGGTTGCTTCTTCGTGGACCCTTCGTGGGTGGAGCCCTCCGTGGACTCGCGCAACCGTTACCCTTCGTGGGTTGAAGTCTCCATCAACGTGGATGTAGGATAGCACCACCTATCCGAACCACGGGAAAAACATCCGTGTCTCCAATTGCGTTTGAATTCTCCAAACCCTTCCCTTTACATTCTTGCAAGTTGCATGCTTTACTTTCCGCTGCTAATATACTCTTTGCATGCTTGCTTGAATTTGTGATGATTGCTTGACTTGTCCTAAAATAGCTAAAATCTGCCAAGAACTAAAATTGGGAAAAAGGTTAAGTTTTTATTTGGTCAAGTAGTCTAATCACCCTACCTCTAGACATACTTCCGATCCTACATTATCTTATTGGATTGAGTCTTTAAGGATTTGATAACACTTGATGTATGTCTTGCATGTGCTTATCCGTGGTGATAATGACATATTCACGTGATCTACTTTATGTATGTTCTGGTGATCAACTTGCGGGTTCAGTGACCTTGTGAACTTATGCATAGGGGTTGGAACATGTTTTTGTCTCGACTCTCCGGTAGAAACTTTGGGGCACTCTTTGAAGTTCTTTATGTTGGTTGAATAGATGAATCTGAGATTGTGTGATACATATCGTATAATCATACCCACGGATACTTGAGGTGACATTGGAGTATTTAGGTGACATTAGGGTTTTGGTTGATTTGTGTCTTAAGGTGTTATTCTAGTACGAACTCTAGGATAGATCGAACGGAAAAAATAGCTTCGTGTTATTTTACTATGGACCCTTGAATAGATCGATTAGAAAGAATAACTTTGAGGTGGTTTCGTACCCTACAATAATCTCTTCGTTTGTTCTCTGCTATTAGTGACTTTGGAGTGACTCTTTTTGCATGTTGAGGGATAGTTATATGATCCAGTTATGTTATTATTGTTGAGAGAACTTGCACTAGTGAAAGTATGAACCCTAGGCCTTGTTTCGAAGCATTGCAATACCGTTTGTGCTCACTTTTATCATTAGTTACCTTGCTGTTTTTATGTTTTCAGATTACAAAAACCTATATCTACCATCCATATTGCACTTGTATCACCATCTCTTCGCCGAACTAGTGCACCTATACAATTTGCCATTGTATTGGGTGTGTTGGGGACACAAGAGACTCTTTGTTATTTGGTTGCAGGGTTGTTTGAGAGAGACCATCTTCATCCCACGCCTCCCACGGATTGATAAACCTTAGGTCATCCACTTGAGATAAATTTGCTACTATCCTACAAACCTCTGCACTTGGAGGCCCAACAAAGTCTACAAGAAAAAGGTTGTGTAGTAGACACCAAGCTCTTTTCTGGCGCCGTTGATGGCGAGGCTAGGTAAGCGGCACTAACACCCCGCCAACTAAGCTCTTTTCTGGCGCCGTTGTCGAGGAGGTTAGTGCTTGAAGGTATATCTTTAGATCTTGCAATCGAATCTTTTAGTTTCTTGTTTTATCACTAGTTTAGTTTATAAAAGAAAATTATAAAAAAATGGAATTGAGGGTGCCTCATATGCTTCATCTTTTTAATGTCTTCTGTAAAAATAAGGATTCCGATAATTGTGCTCAATTGCTAGAGGAAGAATGCATTAAAATGTTTGGCACTAAATCTTTGAATGATGAGCATGATTGCAATGTTGTTAGTATGAATTCTTTGAATATCCATGATGCTAATGATATGCAAAGCCACAAGCTTGGGGATGCTATGTTTGATGAAGATGATATTTTTAGTCCCCCAAGTTTTGATGAGAAAATATATTATGATGATAGCATGCCCCCTATCTATGATGATTATTGTGATGAAATTTATGCTATAAAGATTAATGATATCCATGGAACTTGCCATCATTATTTTAATGCTCAAATTGATTATGTGAATAAAGTATCACATGATAGTTATTTCGTTGAGTTTGCTCCCACTACTATTCATGAGAAGAATTTTGCTTATGTGGAGAGTAATAAAAATTCTATGCTTATGCATCATGAAAAGAGTGCTTTATGTGATAGTTATATTGTTGAATTCATTCATGATGCTACTGAAAATTATTATGAGGGAGGAATATATGCTTGTAGGAATTGCAATAATATCAAGTTTCCTCTCTATGTGTTGAAAATCTTGAAGCTATGCTTGTTTTGCTTTCCTATGCTAGTTGATTATTGTTCCCATAAGTTGTTTGCTCACAAAATCCCTATGAATAGGAAGTGGGTTAGGCTTAAATGTGCTAGTTATATTCTTCATGATGCTCTCTTTATGTTTCAAATCTTATCTTTTATGTGAACATCATTGAAATCATCATGCCTAGCTAGAAAGGCATTAAAGAAAAGCGCTTGTTGGGAGGCAACCCAATGTTTACCCCTACTGTTTTTATGTGTTCACATGATTATGCTACTGTAGTAATCATGTTTTATAGATTTTGTTTCAATAAAGTGCCAAGTAACACCTTTAGGATAGCTTACGGTTATAGTTGTGTTGATCTTGCTGAAAATCAGAAACTTTTGCACCCAGTAAATTAGATTTGATAATTCACAGAAACAGGATTTTGATCTGATTCTTTTTGCTCTGGATTGGTACACAAATTACCCAGGTTTTCGAAATTTGGTAGAATTTTTGGAGTTACATAAGTATTCGAGAGTTATAGATTACTACAGAGTGTTTTGTTTTTGACAGATTCTGTTTTCTATGTGTTGTTTGCTTATTTTGATGAATCTATGAGTAGTATCGGAGGGTATGAGCCATAGAGAAGTTGGAATACACTAGATATTACGCCAATATGAATTTAGGATGAGTTCACAATAGTACCTAAGTGGTGGTTTTATTTTCTTATAATAACGGAGCTCATAAGATTTTCTGTTGAGTTTTGTGTTGTGAAGTTTTCAAGTTTTGGGTGAAGTTTCAATGGACTAGGGAATAAGGAGTGGCAAGAGCCTAAGCTTGAGGATGCCCAAGGCACCCCAAGGTAATATTCAAGGACAACCAAGAGCCTAAGCTTGGGGATGCCCCGGATGGCATCCCATCTTTCGTCTTCGTTCATCGGTAACTTTACTTGGAGCTATATTTTTATTCACCACATGATATGTGTTTTGCTTGGAGCGTCATTTTGTTTTATTTTGTTTTGCTTGCTGTTTGAATAATATCCCAAGATCTGAAATTCTTAAATGTTAGCGATTCTTCACATAGTTACATAATAATTCGACTACTCATTGATCTTCACTTATATCTTTCGGAATAGTTTGTCGTTTTCTCTAGTGCTTCACTTATATCTTTTAGAGAACGGCGGTGGTTTTATTTTGAAGAAATTAATGAACTCTCATGCTTCACTTATATTATTTTGAGAGTCTTTAGAACATCATTGCAATTTGCTTTGGTTATGAATTTCGTACTAATATGATGGGCATCCAAGAGGGATATAATAAAAACTTCCATATAAAGTGCATTGAATACTATGAGAAGTTTGATTCTTTATGATTGTTTTGAGACATGAGGATGGTGATATTAGAGTCATGCTAGTGGTGTAATTGTGAATTTGAGAAATACTTGTGTTGAGGTTTGCAAGTCCCGTAGCATGCACGTATGGTAACCGTTGTGTAACAAATTTGAAGCATGATTTATTCTTTGATTGTCTTCCTTATGTGTGGAGGTCGGGTCGCGCGATGGTTAACTCCTACCAACCCTTCCCCTAGGAGCATGCTGTAGTACTTTGTTTTGATGACTTGTAGATTTTTGCAATAAGTATGTGAGTTCCTTATGACTAATGTTGAGTCCATGGATTATACGCACTCTCACCCTTCCACCATTGCTAGCTTCTCTTGTGTCGCGCAACTTTCGCCGGTACCATACACCCACCATGTACCTTCCTCAAAACAGCCACCATACCTACCTATTATGGCATTTCCATAGCCATTCCAAGATATATTGCCATGCAACTTTCCACCGTTCTGTTTATTATGACACGCTCCATCATTGTCATATTGCTTTGCATGATCATGTAGTTGACATCGTATTTGTGGCAAAGCCACCTTTCAAAATTCTTTCATACATGTCACTCTTGATTCATTGCACATCTAGGTACAGTGCGGGAGGCATTCATAGAGAGTCATATTTTTTTCTAAGCATCGAGTTGTAATTCTTGAGTTGTAAGTAAATAAAAGTGTGATGATCTTCATTTTTAGAGCATTGTCCTAGTGAGGAAAGGATGATGGAGACTATGATTCCCCCACAAGTCGGGATGAGACTCTGGACGAAAAAAGAGGCTAAAAAAGAGAAGGCCCTAAAAAATGAGAGAAAAAGAGAGAAGGGGCAATGCTACTATCCTTTTACCACACTTGTGCTTCAAAGTAGCACCATGATCTTCATGATAGAGAGTCTCTTATTTTGTCAGTTTCATATACTAGTGGGAATTTTCGTTATAGAACTTGGCTTGTATATTCCAACGATGGGCTTCCTCAAATGCCCTAAGTCTTCATGAGCAAGCAAGTTGGATGCACACCCACTTAGTTTCTTTTGTTGAGCTTTCATACATTTATAGCTCTAGTGCATCCGTTGCATGGAAATCCCAACTCACTCACATTGATATCTATTTATGGGCATCTCCATAGCCCATTAATATGCCTAGTTGATCTGAGACCATCTTCCTACTTTTTGTCTTCTCCACAACCACCATTCTATTCCACCTATAGTGCTATGTCCATGGCTCACGCTCATGTATTGCGTGAAAGTTGAAGAAGTTTGAGAATACTAAAGTATGAAACAATTGCTTGGCTGAAACCGGGGTTGTGCATGATTTGAATATTTTGTGTGACGAAGATGGAGCATAGCCAAACTATATGATTTTGTAGGGATAAGCTTTCTTTGGCCATCAGAAGACATAATTGTCTTGTTAGCATGCTTTAAGTATTATTATTTTTATGTCAATATTAAACTTTTGTCTTGAATCTTATGGATCTGAATATTCTTGCCACAACAAAGAAAATTACATTGATAAATACGTTAGGTAGCATTCCACATCAAAAATTCTGTTTTTATCATTTACCTACCCGAGGACGAGCAGGAATTAAGCTTGGGGGTGCTTGAGAGACCAACTTCATCCTACGCCGCCCATGGAGCATTAGAGATGGACCAGAAGAGTCCCGAGGCCACCACGAGGGTGGAGGGCGCCCCCCTACCTCGTGGCTTCCTCCTAGACCCCCCCCCCCGACTTGTTCCCGACGCCAACACCTCTTATATATCCCCAAACTTCCAGAACATAACCTAGATCGGGAGTTCCGCCGCAAGCCTCTGTAGCCACCAAAAACCAATCGGGACCCTGTTCCGGCACCCTACCGGAGGGGGGGATCCATCACCGGTGGCCATCTTCATCATCCCGACGCTCTCCATGACGAGGAGGGAGTAGTTCACCCTCGGGGCTGAGGGTATGTACCAGTAGCTATGTGCTTGATCTATCTATCTCTCGTGTTCTTGATTTGGCACGATCTTGATGTATCGCGAGCTTTTCTATTATAGTTGGATCTTATGATGTTTCTCCCCCTCTACTCTCTTGTAATGGATTGAGTTTCCCCTTTGAAGTTATCTTATCGGATTGAGTCTTTAAGGATTTGAGAACACTTGATGTATGTCTTGCATGTGCTTATCTGTGGTGACAATAGGATATTCACGTGATCTACTTGATGTATGTTTTGGTGATCAACTTGCGGGTTCAGTGACCTTGTGAACTTATGCATAGGGGTTGGCACATGTTTTCGTCTCGACTCTCCGATAGAAACTTTGGGGCACTCTTTGAAGTTCTTTGTGTTGGTTGAATAGATGAATCTGAGATTGTGTGATGCATATCATATAATCATACCCACGGATACTTGAGGTGACATTGGAGTATCTAGGTGACATTAGGGTTTTGGTTGATTTGTGTCTTAAGGTGTTATTCTAGTACGAACTCTAGGATAGATCAAACGGAAAGAACAGCTTCGTGTTATTTTACTATGGACTCTTGAATAGATTGATTAGAAAGAATAACTTTGATGTGGTTTCGTACCCTACAATAATCTCTTCGTTTGTTCTCCACTATTAGTGACTTTGGAGTGACTCTTTGTTGCATGTTGAGGGATAGTTATATGATCCAGTTATGTTATTATTGTTGAGAGAACTTGCACTAGTGAAAGTATGAACCCTAGGCCTTGTTTCAAAGCATTGCAATACCGTTTGTGCTCACTTTTATCATTAGTTACCTTGCTGTTTTTATATTTTCATATTACAAAAACCTATATCTACCATCCATATTGCACTTGTATCACCATCTCTTCGCTGAACTAGTGCACCTATACAATTTTCCATTGTATTGGGTGTGTTGGGGACACAAGAGACTCTTTGTTATTTGGTTGCAGGGTTATTTGAGAGAGACCATCTTCATCCTACGCCTCCCACGGATTGATAAACCTTAGGTCATCTAGTTGAGGGAAATTTGCTACTGTCCTACAAACCTCTGCACTTGGAGACCCAACAACGTCTACAAGAAGAAGGTTGTGTAGTAGACATCACACATGTAGGTCGTGCTGTCAGAGGTTTTGACCTACTGTTCGACCCTTTTTACGTATGGGGAAATGAGTTGCCCAAGAATATCAGTCAAGTCAAGTAACTCAGAAAGATTGTTAGGTTAAAGAAATTAGCGACATAAAACAACAAGATCTTTGTCTGCACTATGAAGCAGACATTAGTTCACTACAGGATGGTACTAACTATTATACCTTGCCTTTTTTATTCCTTTGCCCCATTTCCAATCTAGAGAAGATATTTATGCACATCCTTATTTCCAGGCCTTTTCAAAGCAGTTCACTAATGATTACCTCTCAAACCACCTATATGGTCAGGAGGCCAGCAAGATATTCATACAACACCCACAGTTCAATATTGAAGTGTTCCTGAATAGGATGAAGGATGAACAGTCAATCATCCACAGGCACTGGCCTAAAGTTGCAAAGACCTTCAACATCAACAAAGGCTCAATATTTGCCTTCCGCTTCAGCAGTTTTCCAGATGAGATTCATCTGTCTATGTACCGTCTATGATGCTAATTTCGAAAGGTTATAGATGTTGCATGTGGAGTTGTGTAATGGGGTAGCTGAGTGCTGTAGCTATATGATATTGTCCTCTAATGTATTTCAATTATGAAATTCGGCTTCCTTAATACAAAAAGGAAATATATTGTGTGCTTAATATGAAATGTCAATTAGAGTAATAAATGGATTGTTAATAATAGGACAATTAGCCTGCTAATGGCCGATTAGTCTGCTAATTGAGTTTTTCTATTGCAAACGGTTATTGAGAAAACACCGTGGGCGTTGACCTCACACAGTTTCTAGAAATAAACCGTGTTGGATCAATGAACAATCACACACGACTTCCTCTTGAAAACTGTTTGCGTTAGGCCACCTTGCGCAAACATTTACCACATAAAAAGTGTGTGTGATGGATAGGCTATGCCACACAGTTTCTTCTACGCACCGTGTGTGATGCGTTCAATAATGCAAACAGTAAAATTGTTAATATCGTCTTCAATGGCAACGCTATCACAAACGATTTAATGGAAAAAATTGTGTGTGATGCACATGCGAACGGAAACGTTTTCCTTGGATTGACTGTGTGGGATGTATATACGAACGGAAACGTACTTCTTTGATTGACTGTGTGGGATGTACATACTAACGAAAACGTATTCCTTGGATTGACTGTGTGGAATGTACATATGAACAGAAACGTTTAGCCGGGACTGGCCATGTGGGATGTACTTACGACCGGAAATGATTTGGCCTATATAATTGTATTTTTAGCACAACTATATGTATAACCATATTTGATCGCTTGCCCGTCGCAAACGACCTTATTTTGCCGAGCGTGTGTGCCAGGAGGGCCTATCCCCGACGGTTTCTGCATTGTGTGGGAAGGACCCCCCCCCCCCCCTATCACACACACTCAGTCGGCGACGGTTCAGAATGCCGTCCCAGAAAGGGGTTAAAAACTGTTTGTATAGCACATCGATGTACCAATGGCAAGATGTAGGATCGAAAGTATGTCTAGAGGGGGGTGAAATATGAGTAAAATATGCAACCAACATGCTCACACAATAAGATGGCAAATGAAATATGTGACAAAGCATGCACAACCAATTCTAGCATCTATCAAGCAATTTGCGATGACTAAGTCATCTGTATATGAGTATATTGACTTAGGAGTCAAGTGAGAACACTTGATCATAGGTCATACTCATCGTTTAAGCTCAAGTGGGGTTACCACTTTTACATAAAGCATTGTTGTGTTCACATCTTTAGAGTTGCTTTAGCTCAAGTCTTAGAGTAAAGCTCCCCCTAGATGTGATATCCCCCCTAAGAGGGATGAATTAACCTTGGGTTTTGTCGATGATGACTTCATGTAGATGTTGAAGATGTGGATGCTCAATGTTGATGTAGATCACTTGGAGCTATCCATTTGAGTGAATTGCACTTTCAATACCAACATGGGTTAATCCCACAAGGAACAAACAAGGATATCCATAGACATAGAATGATGCACATACAAGATGATGTCCATGAAAACTTTTAGGTTACCTTGTCCCTTGTCTTACCAACAAGAGGGTTTGTGACTCCTTGAACTAGTGCAAGATGTGGAAGTTGATTGCACTTGTTCTTTCCAAAATGATAAGAGTGAAGTATGTTGGCGGAGTCACCCTCAAGAACTTTCTAGTTCTTCTTCTTTTGGATCCACACCATCTTGATGGGAATCCTTGGAGTTGTAGTCGTACTTGATGAAGTGGAACTTGAAGTGGTATTGGGAATCCACTTGACTAAGGTCTTAGGAGCTTCTTCAAATGCATCAATTTCCTCTTGAAGCTTGTCCTTGCCTTTTTGCTTGTAGTCTTGTGGTGGAAGATCATCTTGAGCTTGTGTCCCCTTGAAGGAAGTATCATACTTCTCTTGTTGAGGAACAAACTTTGTCTTGGGGTATTGATCTTCTTCCCACTCAACTCCATTGGCATTGAACTTTCGTTCAAAACCAACACCTTGATTCTTCCGGTGCATTCCTTGCTTGCGCACAATTTCCTCGAATTGCTTACTCCCGGCAAGGCTTTTGTACACTCCTTTCTCTATAATTCCCTTCAATAAGCTATTTTCTTGCTCAAGTGTAACTTGGCTAAGAGAATAATTAGTGGAATCAAGAGAACTACTAGAAGCAACAATATTGGATTTAGCATGATCATTGTTACTACTAGAGGAAGAATCTTTCTTGTTCTTGTTACTAGACTTGACTTGAGGCATGTAAGTGGATAAGAGTAAACGCTTGGCAATGTAAGAAGAACTTTTCTTGCGGAGATCATCATTGATTGCTTTTAAAAACTCATGCTCTTGCTCAAGATTGAGCTTTTCAAAGCGTAGCTTCTCACGAGCTCTTAAAAGTTCTCGATGATCTTCGAAGATAGTTTCATGAGCTAACTTAAGAGTGTTTAGTTCTTTAGTTAGAGCCTCAATCTTCTCCTTATCATTGTCATCCGTTTTATCTTGATTAGCATGATTAATTGTCGTTTCATCATAGTATTCATCACTAGAGTTGTCAACAAGCAAATCATCATCACCTAACAAGTCATCTTCATCACTATTAAAATCAACATACTCGGGGTGTGTTACCTTAGGACCTTTGGCCATGAAGCATCTTCCAATTCCTTCATTTGGTGAGTCAAATATGTCGTAGGAGTTGGTTGACACAAGTGCTAGACCGGCAACACCTTCATCTTGAGTATATTCGGAGTCGGAGTGTTAACTTCTCTCGGAGTGGCTGTCGGAGTCGGAGCCGGATACCCTTTCACCAACATGAGCTTGATGTCTTCGTTTTGTGTAGCTCCTTGATGATTTTTCCTTCCTTTCTGAATCCTTGCTTCTCCGTGAGTATCTTCATTCATAACGATCATCTCCACTCCTTCTCTCTCTTGGTGGTGATTCTTTGCTTCTTCTTTTTGGAGAATCTTCTCTTCTCTTGTAGGGAGCCGTACACTCATTGGAATAGTGTCCGGGTCTTCCACAATTGTAGCAGTTTCGCTCTCGACTAGAAGATCTTTTGTCATTGTAGGACCTTGACTTGAAGTTTCTATCTTTGCTTCTACTCTTGTAGAACTTGTTGAAGTTCTTCACCATTAAGCTCAATTCTTCATTGAATTTTTGTTTCTCACTTGATGATGTAGGGGCTTCACATGACGCTTTGTAGGCACCACTAGATTTGTTGTGAAGTTCCTCTTTATCCTTAAGTGACATCTCATGAGCAACAATTCTTCCAATCACCTACGTTGGCTTGAGATCTTTGTAATTGGGCATCATTTGGATCAATGTGCACACGGTATCATATTTTCCATCCAAGGCTCTTAGAATCTTCTTGATGATGAATCTATCAGTCATCTCTTCACTTCTTAAGCCGGCAATCTCATTTATGATGAGAGCAAGCCTAGAGTACATTTCAGCGACACCTTCACCATCCTTCATTTTGAACTTATCAAGTTGACTTTGAAGCACATCTAACTTGGATTCCTTGACGGAGTCGGTACCTTCGTGCATATCAATCAAAGTGTCCCAAATTTCCTTCACATTCTCAAGACGGCTGATTTTGTTGAATTCTTTGGGGCACAATCCGTTGAAGAGAATATCACAAGCTTGAGCATTGTATTGCAACATCTTCAACTCATCCGCGGTAGCTTCACGGTTTGGTTCTCTCCCATCAAAGAAGTCACCTTGCAAACCAACACACACAATAGCCCAAACGGCGGGGTTATGTCCAAGAATATGCATTTTTATTTTATGCTTCCAACTAGCAAAATTAGTACCATCAAAGTAAGGACCTCTACGGTGATAATTTCCCTCGCTAGACGCCATACTCTCCTAGGTTGTGAAACCAAGGCTATGACCACCAAAACCTATGGAGATCAAAGCAAATGGAGACCAAAGCTCTGATACCACTTGTAGGATCGAAAGTATGTCTAGAGGGGGGTGATTAGACTACTTGACCAAATAAAAACTTAACCTTTTCCCAATTTTAGTTCTTGGCAGATTTTAACTATCTTAGGACAAGTCAAGCAATCATCACACAATTCAAGCAAGCATGCAAAGAGTATATTAGCAGCGGAAAGTAAAGCATGCAACTTGCAAGAATGTAAAGGGAAGGGTTTGGAGAATTCGAACGCAATTGGAGACACGGATGTTTTTCCCATGGTTCGGATAGGTGGTGATATCCTACATCCACGTTGATGGAGACTTCAACCCACGAAGGGTAACGGTTGCGCGAGTCCACGGAGGGCTCCACCCACAAAGGGTCCACGAAGTAGCAACCTTGTCTATCCCACCATGGCCATCGCCCACGAAGGACTTGCCTCACTAGCGGTAGATCTTCACGAAGTAGGAGATCTCCTTGCCCTTACAAACACCTTGGTTCAACTCCACAATCTTGTCGGAGGCTCCCAAGTGACACCTAGCCAATCTAGGAGACACCACTCTCCAAGAAGTTACAAATGGTGTGTTGATGATGAACTCCTTGCTCTTGTGCTTCAAATGATAGTCTCCCCAACACTCAACTCTCTCTCATAGGATTTGGATTTGGTGGAAAGAAGATTTGAGTGGAAAGCAGCTTGGGGAAGGCTAGAGATCAAGATTCATATAGTAGGAATGGAATATCTTGGTCTCAACACATGAGTAGGTGGTTCTCTTTCAGAACATATGAGTTGGAATTGTGTATGTGTTCTGATGGCTCTCTCCACGAATGAAGAGGAGGTGGAGGGGTATATATAGCCTCCACACAAAATCCAACCGTTACACACAATTTACCAATCTCGGTGGGACCGAATCAACAAACTCGGTCGGACCGAAAAGGTAAACCTAGTGACCGTTAGAGATTTTCGGGGGACTGACATGCAACTCGGTAGGACCGGTATGGTTAGGGTTTGGGCAAAACGTAATCTCGGTGAGACCGATTACACAAACTCGGTGAGACCGAGTTTGGTAATAAGCTACCCAGAGAGTTGGTCAGGTAAACTCGGTGGGACCGATTTGCTCTTTCGGTGAGACCGAAAAGTTACAAAAAGGAAACAGAGAGTTTACATTGCAATCTCGGTGGGACCGATCCGCTCTTTCGGTGAGACCGAAAAGTTACGGAAGGGAAATAGAGAGTTTGCAATCCCATCTCGGTGAGACTGAGATCCCTATCGGTAGTACCGAATTGCTAGGGTTTGGCAGTGGCTTATGAGATGTGAAACTCGGTGGCGCCGGATAGAAAGAATCGGTATGACCGAGTTTGGCTTAGGGTTTAGGTCAAATGTGGATATGGGAAAGTAGTTGAGGGTTTTTGGAGCATATCACTAAGCACATGAAGCAAGAGGCTCATTAAGCAACACCTCATCCCTCCTTGATAGTATTGGCTTTTCCTAAAGACTCAATGTGATCTTGGATCACTAAAATATAAAATGAAGAGTCTTGAGCTTTTGAGCTTGACCCAATCCTTTGTCCTTAGCATTTTGAGGGTTCCACTTTCACATCCATGCCATGCCAATCATTGAGCTTTCCTGAAATAATCATCTTGGAATAGCATTAGCTCAATGAGCTATATGTTGTTATGAATTACCAAAACCACCTAGGGATAGTTGCACTTTCACAAGAGAGTATTGTAAACATGCAGTATGACAAAATCCTTCTTGCATTTTTAGAGGATGATCCTCTCAAACATAAAGTTTCAACCAGATAAATATCAGTCAATCAATTTCAACAATAAAGATGGATCCGTGAGCCATAATTCTACAACTATAATGCAAACTACACATAGACATTGTTCATAATTAATTTGCACTAGTTATTAAACTTGATTAATACATAATTTTGCTTCCACTCAAATCAATATCTCTCATAATTGGTAGTGAGTGATTCAAGATCCAAATCTAGTTCTCAGGCATTGATGTGGACATCAGTGATGACGAGCATTTTGACTGGTGGGCAAGCTTTTGCCAATCATATCTCCATATGACTCTTGTTCATCTTTCGATGCTTTGTGCTTTGAGCTCAGAACGATTCTACTAGAACTTCAAGACAACCGAGTGCTATATGCATACGTGGTCTGACCATCCCTGTCTTACACCTCACGCCCCATTTGTACTCATGTGGACATGACGCACTCCGGAATGCTACGTGTTATAGACGGTTGCAACACTGGGAAGAGCACCTTTTAACTTCATATTTACAGTGAGATCACCCTAATAATGGAGTACTAAATAATCAAAGGGTGAAAACAACAAAAGGATAAACATCGCAGGTAATTCATAATAGCATGATATGGTATAGTCCTTGGCGTGGCGGCCGTTTCAAAAACGTTGTCGTGGCACCAAAATCTGAAATTCCGTCATGGCACAAAATTACAGCTCCTCGTCCCGCGCCTTGGTACACCTTCTCCTCATAGGGGTCCTCCGTGTACATCTTCCCACTGTCACCTATAACCTATCTTTACGATATTTACATTAAGGTGGCAATCTCGTGGCTCCAGCCATCATGCCATGATGCATAGGCCACTTAACATTACAACATATAACCATCTCATACATAAACTCATTATCATGACGAAGGCTATACCACATCATATGCATACCCTGCAAAACCAAGTTAGGCGTCCTCTACTTGGTTTTAGCAAAATTTTAGTTATGCGGTTAACCAGTTTTACCCATTAAGACTAGCAACCTACGCACACACAATAAGGTGATTTTCTTGATGCTAGATTAAGTTTTGGGGTGTGTGTGAAAGAGAGACTTAATTAAAAGTCTAGTCCCCCACAGTAAACTTCGTCTAATATGCGTGACCCCCTAGAAGATCATCCATCTTCGTCACCCTCTTGTGTATGCGACGATCCACTATTCCTGACTATGATGTAGCCCAAGGAACTATTAGCTAATTGTCGACAGCCAGAGTCGATCAATTGTCAGAACCTTGTAGCAAAAGTACATCATTATGCTGATGAACTGAACCGAAGCAACACTCATGGGAAGCATAGAAAGAACATCAATCCTCACATATAAGATGTGATCCATATCGCAACCTGCATCTACTCATAAACCAGCTCATGATGCCACTGTTGGGAAACGTAGTAGAAAACAAAAAAATCGCCCTACGATCACCCAAGAACAATATGAAGATGCATAACGGGTTGTGATCAACTATCGTTACCGACTCCGGGAGTGTAGTGTAAGTAGACGAGTGAGTGTAGATTATACCTGGAGTCCCTCGAACGTCTACGACGACCCCGCGAACTGCCCACGAATGATCCCTCGAACTGAAGAACGAAAGCATGGCCTCTCTACTTGGTTGCAAGCGTACGTCTTCACGATCCGGCAGCGCTTCGCCGTCCGGAGCTAATCGTTGCCGAAGAATTAGAGGGAGGAGTTTAGAACCACGTGGGGCTTCTAATTATGAGGATTAGAGGTGGCTAGGGCTCGCTCTAATTAGTCAACTAGGACCAACAGGAACATGCACTAGATCAACTAGAGGAGGCTCCAAAACTTGTGTCCCATAGGGTGGAAATCCTCTAGTATATATAGGTTAGAGGGGAGGGAGAGGGCTATCACCAAGGGGGATAGTCCCCCTTGGGGGCCGACCAAAGTGGGAGGAGTAGGAGTCCTCCCCCTAGTCCAATTCGGACCCCCTTACAAGGAAAGGGGGGCGCCTTCCTACTTGGGCCCTTGTGGCCCAAGTTGCCTTCAACCTCTTGGCATGTTAACGCCCAATGATATTTAAATTAAATATATAATATTCTAAATATTTTCAGAGCATTATATATATAATTTAACATCTCGAGAAACATTTTCCACCTATATATAATTAATTGATAATACCCGATATTCACCGAAATCCTTTCGGTGACCCCGAAACTCTTCCAGAACCTCTCGGAACTATTCTGGATATTATTGAAACAATGCCACAAATATATTCTCATCACTCCCATCTCACTAACAGTCAGTAGGTCGTGATTACATTAAGCTTGTGACCCCGTAGGTTCGATAAACCGTAGACATGAACAAAACCCCTTCGTTCAATGACCGATAGCAGAACCGTGGACATCCATTTCAGTGCCTATGATTACGCGAATGATATTCGAGTGAACCTTTGGTTATCATGTGATGTTCCCTTTGCTTCATGATACTTTACAAAACCTACTATGTATCGATATCCTCCTGATTCATCAACATGCTCACTATACCGTTGCTCACGTTACCTGTTTTGTTCTTATTTCTCGTTGACATGTTCCGGCATCCCCGTGACGTAGTCACTTGTGTCTGGCCAGACGATGATAGACGCCATCACACTGGGAGGGCCCTAAGAATATCTCTCAATTGGAAGAGCAAATCCCACTCACGAGCTATCTAGTCACTTGTCAAACTTTCCGGTGAGCCTGAAAGTTGTCGTTATAACCACCTTGTTACAGATGACGTTTGAGCAACCACAAAGTCCACCATCCGGTAGGAAGTGACCCAGATACTCTCATGGTCTAAGGAACTAAAACACATGCTAACACTCCATGTTATAACAGATGATTTCAGACAATATAATCACAAAGTATAACAGACAAGTATTGGGTCGATTTAATATGATCATTGTTCTAAGGTCATACCCTCAATGTTGTTTTAGGACTATAATTACACTTAACGATATCCTAAGATCTGGAAAATGTGATCACCAACAACACTTGAGCCAGTCTTAGAGGCAAGACCGGGAACCTATTGTTTACCATTTATCATTTCACACGTGCATATGAGTTTTCCACTGAATCGCATATTCCGGGATCATATAGTTATAGCATGAAATATAAACTCTTAACTATGAATAGGGAAATATAATAATATAAATATTATTGCCTCTAGGGCATATTTCCAACATTAGGGTCTCCTCCATCTCCTCGGTCAACCCCGTGCTAGCCCGTCCTGGGCGGTAGGTGGGGGTGGCGGGACGACCTCCGACCCGGGCGCCAATGTGTTGTCCCGAGTAGTCTCCACCTGCGACGGTGCAGCTGGAGTAGACGTCGGCTGGACCGATGTCTGGCCCAGCCCTTCCTTGACAACCTCGGGAATCTACTCCCCTAGGTCTTGTTGGGTCGAGGTGTCAACCTCGGCCATGATGACCAACTCTTTGTCCCCCGCCGTGTTGGCTTGGGGGGAGGGCAAAATGGATGTCGCCTTCCCTAGCCCGTCATGAGCTGGAGGAGGAGGGGCGGGCTCTAGAGTCCCGCAGGCAGACGGCAGCCTGCTCGAGGAACCGCTGGGGATCTACCTTGGCGGACTGTGTAAGAAAAGACACTTTATGAGTTTGCCTTGCTAAGACAACTTGTCGGATAAAGAGACAAGATATAAGGATGACGGCTTACCCTCGAGGTGTCGGTTTCTTCCTCCCCATAGCAAGGAGGTCTTCTTTTGAGTCGTCTGAGAGCTCGACTCTCTCCGACGACTTGCCGACGGCCCTGGCCAAGGTTCTCCTCGGCCTCTTTGAGCCCTTCGGCTGCATGCCGGCTTCGGCATCCTTCGACGCCGCCCTCTTCCCTTTTGGGGGAGGGTTCTCTTCTTCATCCTGCTCCTCCGCGTCACCGTCATGGGCGGAGGAGGCACGGGTCTCCTTGGATCGGGCAACCGATGTCTCCCGAGCCCGAGCGCTCGCCTTGCCCTTTAGGGACTTCTGTCCCTTTGGGGGCCACCATGTGCGGCTCCTTGGTTAGGAGCATGGTGAGCAGGGCAGTCAGCTGCTCCTCTGGTAGCAGGGTTGGGCGCTGCACTGTCTGCACCCAGGCGAACCACTTCTGCAGAATAACAAGCATAGTGACTCGTTAAGAATCCGGCTCTTATTAGCCGAGCCCCCCCCCCCCTCCTTGGGGATCTTGTCCTTGGCCAGCTTCATGAGCTTCGTACACATAACGGCCAAGGTCGAGCGGAAGAAGGCCATGAGGGGCCCATGTCCAACACTAGTCTAGCATCCGGCGGTTGAGCATGATGTTGATGACTTCGGCAAGCTGGAGGTTCTTCGTGGCGGACCACCATTTGATCTTTTTTTTACATATAAATTGGCTAGACTAGTGCTGGCAATTCATAATTTTAGTGTCATACATGTTGTGATATAATGATATTCATAATTTCACATGCCCTAATCTATCACTATCAGCAATTGAACTTTAACTTAGAAATATTGTATCACCCCAGGTTCTCAAGGCTATGAAAGAATCTGACTCCCCCTGTCCTGCAATTTTTGTAATGTCCAACCCAATAACTAAAGGTTCTCCCTATATTTACTTGCCAATGCAACCAAAAGATCGGTCTGATGGAAGAGACTAGGCAGCACATTATACGTCAACACTCCCCTTCACGTGTGGCTCCCTCAGGCCTAACACATGGACCGAAAGTGGGCTGCAATTTAATTGCGTCAGTCGGGTCTTGAACTCAAGACCTCTTGACTCCGATACCATGTAGAAGTGCATGCTCTAGCCAATGCAACCAAAAAACCGATCTGATGGAAAAGATTAGGCAGTACATTATACGTCAACAATAAACACCAACATTGGCCTTTTCTTGTTACAGCTGAATGTACACCTGAAGATGTATTCAAGCATGTTGGAGAAAATGCAGTATTTGCTAGTGGAGGCCCTTTCAGTAATGTTACTTTAAGAAGTCATGTTTAATCTCGTCTGATTTGTTTGCATACTATAAATCCTATAGTAGATGCCTACTTGTGTGTGTGGTCGTCTGATCCTGTCATCTCTTGTCATTCGTGGTAGCAGTCACACGAAATACTAGCACTTTTGTTGTTTGCTATTATGTGTTTGTTTTGGGCTCGCGGAGCCGTGTGCTTTCAGACTTTGCTGCTACCTCTATCCTGGTTTATTGATTCTTTTGTAATTTATGTCAAATTTTAACTAAATATTTAACTAACAAAATATTAATGCATTTTAACAAAAAATATATCGTTGGATTCGTATTTGAACATAGTTTTCTGTGATATAATTTTTTATGACATGCATGCACATTTTTTAGTTAAATTTATGGTTAAAATTTGGTAATAAATACAATGGGGATTAATAAAATCAAGACAGAGGTAGTAGCGGCTAGCAAGGTGATCAATCGAGCGTATAGATCGGCGGACCGATGGCTAGCCCAGTAGCCCTGCCCAAATTATAGGCGTCGGTATCGGACGCGCCAATCGCCCCACCTCGCCAGCTACAAGATCCAGTCTCGCGTATGGCCGTTGGATTCGCTGCTGCGTCACCCCCTTCAGGTACCTCCTAGCGCGCGCACCATATTCAATTTCTCGTACCATGGCGCCCGCGTCACCATCCACCTTCTTGCAGAACTGCCGACAAGCTCGCGCCCTCGCCTTTGAAGCACCGTAGTCGCCCCCGTCACGGCACCACCGCGGGCCCATCGTAGCACCGTGTGTTGGCAGCACCGGCGGCGGTCCTTGCAGCCCTAGGTTTGGGGCAGCGCGCAGCTAGAGGCCTGGGGTAGTAGCGCACGTATGCCCCCAACAGCTATGAAGCAGATATCGTCAGGACTCAAGCATCTCCACTCGGCCCCCAACAGCCCCCCAAGCCCCCTTTTTATCGCCGGCTCGAAAAAATCGGCCCGGCCACGTCCCCAAAAACCCAATTTTCGCCTGTTAGGACTGAATTTGGCGCCGGTGGAACCAGGCCGAACCCGGCGCGCTGGAGGGCACACGGGGTCGCCGGGGGAAACAAGTTTTGACGTGAAATCTGGCGGCCCGCCAAGTCAGCGACTGGCAACGCCAGGAACGCTCGTCGTCCTCATCGCCTCGGTTCCCGCGGGAATCAAGGCGAAGGCTGCCGTTGGTCAGTCTTCCATTGATTCCTCACGGGCGGCATAGTGAAGGAGCGTAGACGCGCGTCCCGCCCCTCTTGCCACGCGTACACACAGCTACCGCCCGCTCGCCGCCCACCCGCCACTATAAAAGTCGTCCCTCCTCTCGTCGGTGGCCGCACACTCCCTCACCACAACCCTTCTCCCCCTCTCGCCAGTGACGCCCCTCTCGCCCTCGACGTCCCTCTCCCCTCCCGCGTCTCAAAACCACGACCATGGCCGAGCACTACCCCGGCGACGGAGCGACGGCCAATGGTTTCGGCTGCCGCCATCTGCACGAGGCGGACTACCCGGCGCCGCTGGACATGCGGGTGCCGGGCTCCTGGAGGCTCAGCGCCGGCGGAGTCCCGGTGCCACCGCCGTCCTCCGGTGCTGAACAGCGCACCAAGATTGCACGCATTAGGTCGTCGCTGCCGGAGCACGCGTGACAGCAGCCGAGGTACGCCCTCGACAGCCACAATCTGTGGACGGCGTACTTCGATCGCCGCTGGACATGCGGGTGCCGGGCTCCTGGAAGCTCAGCGCCGGCAGAGTCCCGGTGCCACCGCCGCCCTCCAGTGCTGAATGGTGCACCGAGATCACACGCATCAGGTCGTCGCTGCCGGAGCACGCGCGACAGCAGCCGAGGTACGCCCCCGACAACCACAATCTGTGGGCGGCGTACTTCGATCGCCGCCATGCCGACTAGCTGGCCGCCACGGGCGGCGTCGAACCCCGCGGCCGCCTCAACTCCGAGGGGCGGCGCCAATGGTGGGGCGTCTCCGGGCGCACGCTCGAAGTCGTCCGCGAGCACATCGAGGCCCGCAACTTGCCGCGGTTGGAGTACCCGACGCCCCCACCTTCTCTCGTCGTCGCGGCAGTTCCTGGACGCCGAGGCGAAGGGAGACGGCGTCCTCGTCCTCGCCGGACCCCTGTTCCTCCTGGTCACTAGCGCTCCTCCCGGTCAGGTCGGAGCCACAGGAGACGCCGCTCGGGCGGCACACCCGCAGCGTCGCCCTCGTCATCAACGAGGGCGGCGTCCGTTCTCCTCCCTCCTCCCACTTCGTCAAGCCGAAAACCGAGCCGACACTCCTTCCCATGAAGAAGGAGCACGAGGCCATGGCCGCCGACGAGGAGAACGGCCTCAAATAGGTGCGGGACGACTATGTCCGACAGGAGATGGAGCAGCAGCACCGCACCCTCGAGGAAATCGCCGCCCGGCGCCGCGGCGGCGAAGAGGGCGACGTCGTCATCCTCGACAACAGCGACGAGGAGGAGCCCAGGCCGTCCAACCCCTTCCGCCACGACGACCCAGGGGCAGGGGTGCAGCAAGGACAGCGGCAGCGCGCAGGATGACGGCGGTGACTACACCAACTTCTACAAGCTCCTCGGCATGTAGAAGGCTCAAGGCGGCGGCGTAGTAGTTTTTAGTTTAGTTTTTAAAATTATGTTTTAAGTTTGTAAAAATCTCAATGAAAACGCCTGAATTTTCTTCAAATTTATGCCTTTTTAACTAAATTTGACCGAATTTGTTTTGAAAAAGCAGCATCTGAATCCAGTTTGGGATGGTGTTTGAGAAACCGGCCGCCCCTATATCGATTTTATTGTCGGTTGGCCCCCAGATGGCACTATTTTAAGCCTATGGAGGGCGAACGGCTGAAGATACTTTGAGAATGATGCAGCACGGCTGCACGGGGTACCGGAGCACGAGCGCGGGGCAGAACTGATTGATCGGGGATCAGGCGAGAAAAAAAGGGAAGGAGAAGACGTGTGCACGCAGTTTTCGGGAAGAAAGAAAAACGATTTGGGATAAGTGACGCTCGTGGAGGCCAGAGCACGTGTATGGGGACACGTCACGACCGCGCGACGTGGCCGACGCGGTATTCTTTGATCCATGAGACCACCGGCTTTCGCGCGACAAGAACGCAGCAGTCGCGTCAGTTCTTTTTGTCCGTTAATAATATGTACATACTTACAAGTACTTTTTTCTTCACTTTTACTAAATTTCAATCGGGCGATGCTATTCCGCGCGCGCGCTGGAACGATCGGTTTCCGATGGGCGCAAATCTTTCCTGTTTTGGTTAATTGAGAGGGGAAAGTGCCACGCACCCGGGCCCCCACCGTTGGAATAAGGGGGGGGAGATTAGGATCGAGCGCTGTAGCGGTCGGTCGCGTAGGAGTAAAACCGATTTCAAGTTTTGTAATTGGCTTCAGGTCGTTTTTGTGGCCGTCAGATCGCGTTGCTTGCCTTTTTTCGAGACAACCTCGCGAAGCTTTTTATTAAACCGTCACAATGTTTACAGGGACGAAAGAAAGGTCTCCAGGATGACCTAACCAAACATGGCGGCCACCCCCGAGAGATAAGGCATGCTTCGCTAAGTTGTGAGCCTCAAAGTTTGAGCTCCTAAATTCATGAATTATTTTACAAAGTTGAAAACCAGAAGAATGTTCTATGATTTCATGCATCACCGCACCATATTCAGCCGAAGTCCCGCTCTTTACGTCTTCCACCACCGTCTTGCAATCTGAAGCCACGTGAATGCTTTGAACATACAAATCATTCGCCAGCGCTAGAGCTTCCCTAATGGCCAAGGATTCAAGTGTTTCAGGATTATTGATATGCCGGTACACTATGGCCGAAGCGCCAAGAAACAGGCCGGTTTGGTCTCTGCATATAGCACCAACCGCGCCATACCTTCCTCCTCTGGAGACCGCTGCATCCACGTTTACTTTGACACAACCCTGGACCGGAGGCAGCCACCGAGTTGGTCTTGGCGCTGAAATAGTAATTGGCCTTGGATCCTTCCGGTTAATCTGTTGTAATTCTGCCATATAACTCAGTATGAAGCCGTTTGTAGCGTAGGGGGACTGAAAAATGTCCTCGTAGACCGCCTTTCTCCTGGCACTCCAAATCGCCCATGCTGTCACCACCAGGCGGTTAAACTCTTCAGCCTCCAACACTTCATGTAGAGCAAAAAGCCATTGCTTTGGGTTCTCATGTGGGCAACTGATCACCTTTTCAGCAAACTCAACAGGAGCTAAGGCCCAGATACTCCTCGATATCGAGCAATTGAGCAGCGCGTGTCTCCATGTATCTGTGGCTCCGCATAAGTGGCATGTATCTTCATCAGCCATATGGCGATGGTGAAGGACCTCACCTGTGGGCATCGATTGCCTGGCTAGTCGCCAAACAAAAATTCTCAACTTCGAAGGTACTTGTATATGCCATATTGCACTCCACTGCTTACTCTCTTGGGTATTTGACTTACCTTCTTCCTCATGTAGCCAACCTTCCCTGCTCAGCTTCGTTCTCAGTATCATATGATAGGCAGAACGTACTGTGAAAAGACCCCGTTTCTCTTCATGCCATGCCCAGAAGTCCGTTATATTCCTCGTGCACAACGGTATCTTGAGGATCTCTTCTGCGTCAAAAGGACTGAAAACAGATCGTATCACGTCTTCCTTCCATTGAGCCGACGTAGAATCAATCAGGTCCGACACCAATTCTGGCGGATTAGGGGTAAGTGATGTGATCGGCCTTTTGAAGTTATCTCGAGGAATCCAATTATGCTGCCATATACTTGTCGAAGCTCCATTGCCAATTCTTCGAATCACCCCTTGTGCTACAATGTCCCTTCCATCCAACACCGCACGCCATATCTGGGAGGGATGGGAACCCAACTCAGCTTCCAAGAGAGAGCACTGAGGGAAATATACTGCTTTTAACACCTTTGCGCTGAGCGAGGCCTCATCTGTCATAAGCCTCCATGCTTGTCTCGCCAGGAGTGCTAAATTGAAAATCTCCAAATCACGAAAACCAAGACCACCCAGATGCTTAGGCCTGGTCATCATATCCCAAGCAACCCAACTAGGTTTCCTCTTACCATGTTTGCTTCCCCACCAGAATTGGCGGATTATGGATGTGATGCTGTCACATAAACCCCTTGGCACACGAAAACAGGACATTGAAAAAACAGGAATTGCTTGTGCAACCGACTTAATTAAAACTTCCTTCCCCGCTGCCGATAGTAATTTCTCCATCCATCCTTTGATCTTTTCCCATACCCGATCTCGCAAGTATTTGAAAGTGCCATTCTTCGACTGGCCTACATCAGTTGGCATACCCAGGTAACGCTCATTCAACGATTCATTTTGAACGTGTAAAGAATTCTTCACCACTTCCTTGATGGAATCTGGACAACCCTTGCTAAAGAAGATGGAAGACTTCTCATGATTTATCCTCTGTCCCGATGCTCTACAATAAGTATCAAGCAGGTTTGACACTTCATCTGACCCCTCCACATTAGCCTTAAAAAGCAGCAGGCTGTCATCTGCAAATAAAAGGTGGTTAATGGTGGGTGCTGTTGGAGCCACCTTAATACCTGCTATTGATGACCGAGAATTGGATTTCAGGAGGCACGAAAGGCCCTCTGCTTCAATTAGGAATAAGTAGGGGGAGATTGGATCTCCCTGCCGGATACCCCTTGTTGGTTTAAAGGATTCAAGTTTCTCCCCGTTAAAGAGGACAGAAAAAGACACTGATGAAACCATACCCATTACTGTGTCAATCCATTGTTGAGAGAAACCCAATTTGGCCATGATGCCTTTCAAATAAGGCCACTCCAATCTGTCATAGGCTTTCATCATGTCCAGTTTCAAAGCACAGAAGCTATTTGATCTTGAACGTGTTCTTTTCATAAAATGCAAACACTCATAAGCACATATGATGTTATCTGTGATAAGCCTTCCAGGCACGAAAGCAGACTGTTCCTCAGATATAATGTCAGGCAAAATAATCTTGAGTCTGTTGGCCACTACCTTGGATGCAATTTTGTAGAGCACGTTACAAAGACATATGGGTCTGAATTGAGACAACTGAGAAGGACTCATTACCTTTGGGATTAGAACCAAAACTGTGTCATTAATGCCTTCTGGGCTTTCCTCACCACGCACTATCCTTAATACAATTCTTGTGACATCTTCACCGCAAATATCCCAGTTGCGTTGATAGAAATGACCAGGGAATCCGTCTGGGCCAGGTGCTTTCATTGGGAACATTTGGAATAACGCTACTTTAACCTCCTCAGAAGTGTAATCAGCATTAAGGCGCTCATTCATTTCCTCTGTTACCCTCCTGGGCACATGATCTAGCACTGCATCCATGTTCTCAACTCCCTCCGACGAATACAAAGTTTGATAAAAACTATTCGCCATTGCCCTCAACTCCTCCGGGTCAACAACAATTGCTCCCAAGGAATTTTGCAATGCCTTAATCATATTCTTTTTCCGCCGCAAACTAGCACGAAGGTGAAAGAATCTGGTATTCTTATCGCCCGCTGACAACCACTGGATCCTTGCTCGTTGGCGCCACATAATTTCCTCCCTGTGGTACATCTCAATTAAACGCTCATTGATCTTGAGCTCCACATGTGAGGGTCCAGTTCTAAGCGGGTCACCACGCAGCTCATCAAGCTTTCTCTTTAGAAATTTAATCTCCTTCTTCACATTACCAAAGGTATCGTTACTCCATCTGCTTAGCCCTATAGCCAAGTTTCTGAGCTTGTGGCGCATGTCCTGGACTGTCAAACAGGGTGCTTCCGCATCCCACCCATCCACTAGGGCGTCATGGAGTCCCTCATGTGTTTCCCACATAATCTCATATCTGAACTCAGGTTTTGCATGTTGCTTCTTCTGTCGTCCCAAGTCGACCACTAGGGCCAAGTGGTCTGAAGTAGCTGCTATTTCATGTGTAACAGCTGCTAAGGGAAACCTCGCCATCCAATCCATGTTGACCAATGCCCTATCCAATCTGCAGCGTGTGTATGTGCCTCCGGTGACCTTCTTCTCGAAAGTCCAAAACCGGCCAGTGTAGCCCATATCTAGTAACATGCAAACATCAACTGTATCTCTGAATGCCTGTATCTGTGCATTGCTTCGTTGCCCAACACCCTCGTGCTCTTCCGGACGTAAAACCTCGTTAAAATCTCCAAGACAAAGCCAAGGCAAACTGCTCATTGTACTAATGTTTTTCAAGACTGTCCATGTTTGATGTCGCAGGTGCGTCTGTGCCTCTCCATAAACACATGTTAGTCTCCACTTATCCTCACCCTGCTCCTCTACTGATACATCAAGGTGATAAACAGAATAACCAAGAATTTCAATCTTTATTTCATTGTTCCAGAACAACCCAATACCACCACTCCGACCTTGACTATCTACTGCATAAGCATTATCAAAGCCAATAGAACTAGCTAAAGCTTCTACCCTAGAACCTTCTATTTGTGTCTCCACAATACACAGTAGGGTAGGGGCAAACTTCCTCGCAAATTCGCGAAGTTCTCGGGCTGCCGCGGGTTTGCCCGCTCCGCAGCAGTTCCAGCATAGGGCACTCATTGGGCCCGGCGGTGCTCCTCGAAGGAGCCCGCCAAACTTTTCACTGCCGAAGTCTGTCCATTGTTGCCATCATCCATGCGTGTCCTCTTGGGATCTCTTTTTGGAGGGGGACTGGCCAGGGAAGTGCCTACTGGCACAATTGCCAACTCCTTCAAGTTTTCTGTGGCATCTATGTCATTAGTATTCTGCACGTTGCCCTCCAGCGCCCCACCTGCTATCCTCTTCCTTGTAAGATCGTCCATATCTACATCTATTCCAGTGCCCTTGTCGACCTTATCATCCTCTTTCCTTCCCTTCGCAGGATAAACTGGGAAGTTGTTCATCTCATCCTCATAACGGTTACCTGACCGTCCCCCTGACCGGCCTCCCCTTCTGCCGCCTTTCCTTCCCCGGCCCTCTCCAGGCCCCTGACTAGCGCGCATGACCCAGCTTGCGCAAAGATCCTTGAAAACTAAAGCTGAAGGGGGATGAATCCCATTACCATGTTCCTTGTATAGATGACCCAACATACCACAAACCGCACACCAATCGGGCAGTTTCTCATACTTCACCTTATAAATTTGCCTTTCCCCACCTCTGATCATGGATACAGCATTCTTCAAAGGCTTAAAGACATTGAGTCGAATCCACACTCTGTGAAAATTCCCAACAAAATCATGGGATGGTTGTTCTGTGAAAAGCACTTCCCCCACCTTCGCAGCTAGTGGAGTAACCAAGTGTGCAAACAAATCTGGAACATCGTGTATCTGAATCCATATGTCAATCGTCTCCAGCTTGATGGTTGAGGGCTTTGAGACCCCATCGTAAGGCGCCAGAAGCACTGCATCCCCTCGGAAGTTCCAAGGTCCCTCATGCATAACCCTCTCCCAATCTCCTAGACAGGATAGTTGAGCCGTATACAGATTCTCCTCCAGGGGCTTAAACTTAGCAACCTGCGCTATATTCCATGCTGCACGCATGTTTCTGAAGAACCAAGTCTTACTATAAGATTTGGAGGTGTTTACCCTTGCCAGCGCAGTCCATCTAGGTCCCACCGGAGGCGCATCTTTCTCATCGAAGATCACGTCGTCGAGGTCTTCTTCTATCAGACCAAGTTCTTGCATCATCCGCTTGACATCACTCACGCCCGAGGAGGCCGAGGCCCCGTCAGCTGCCATCAGAAAACCTCACCCGATGCTTCTATGACCGGGTAAATTGTAGGGGGGAGCCCTAGAACCGCCGTCCCTGCCTAGCCCAGATTCTAAAGAGACGGTCTGGAGCTCAACAGGGAGAGATTGGCGATAGGGAAGGGAAAACCACTCGACGGCGCCGCAATCGCCGCCGCGAGAACAAAAACCCTAACTCGAGGGAACGGATGCATCGCGTTGCTTGCCTATTCCTTCTATCTGTGTTTCTCATGCGTGCGTGCTGGCCTGTTGGGCTTCGGTTGTTTTGGGTTATGGGCTTTTATTGGGTTGCGGAGGAGTGCCGGCGGAGGAAGTCGTCAGCGGCGGTGTTCAACGGCAAGGGCTGGCGGCAGGTCATTGAGGGCGGCCAGCTGCCGGCGAGCAGCTCTGAGAAGAAGGAGGTAAGCTGCGGGGAGCACCGGGAGGAAGGAGAGAGTAGTAGGGAAAGTAGGACGGCGAAGCTTTTCCGTCGGGTCCGCCACCAGCAATTGCTCGCCGGAGAGGCCGGAATCAGTCGTCAACGTCGGTCGGGTGGAAGGTGCGGTGAGTTATTCCACTCTCCCCCATGAGTTTTCTCGCTCAGCTTCACTTCATTTTCCTGCATCTGTCATCGCGCGCGTATCAGATGATTTTTGTTTGGTGTCTGTTCTTAGCTCCCACACGAAATTCATGTGATAGCACAGCGGCCTTCCGATTGTTAGGTTACTGAGCTTGCGGTGCTCGTGCCTTGGGTTGTGTGTTCAGCTTTTCTTAATTTCTCTTCGGATTTGTTGTAGATTGGGGGAACTCAAACTCAATAAATTTATCAGCCATTCTTGTATTTTCATTTCTCAGTCCTGTGTTTCAGTTCATCCAAGTGTACTTCCATGTTTAGTTCATACAAGTGTAGTGTGTTTAGTTCATACTGCAGGAAATCAATCCATTCAAACCATGCATTTGATTGTGGTCCAATAAAAATTTGTTGAGCTAACTAGCTTAAAGAGCGAGTAATGAAAGGAACTAAGTACTGCTGTTCCCTAGCTATCTTCAGATAGCAATGAGCTTAATAGTTGCATAGACGTATATATGTAGTTTTGAGTCTGGATGTAGCGTGTGAAAACAACACATGCATCATTAGTAGCACTATGATTTCGAATGCAAGAACTTGGTAGGACATGCAGGAGGTATTAACTTTGTTGTCCTAAATCTTTAACCCCTTAGATAGTGCAGTATGTAGTTCCAGCCTGTGAATAATTGACAACAGAAAAACGTTCCAGTGGGAACTAGTAAGTAACCAAGCAGTATTCAATTTCTGTGGACTGAATGTGGTGCGTGAAGTTTGTGGGAGTTCAGGGGGTTGTGTAGTTTATGTGTGAACTGGTAAGTAACCAAGAAGTAGCTTTACTTTTTTGTTGTTGTTTATGGAAGTACAGGGTGGTTGGGGACTGTATGAAGTTTTCATCAGCCATTTGTTTTTAGCAGTTTTCGCGTGCAGTGATAAGAATTTGAGTGTGTTCTTACTGCTGGGTACTTATTTTATTTCAGTTAGTGCGTCAGTTTTTCAGTTCCTTTTTGCTTTTTTGCAGTTTGTAGTATTTATTCTTCAGTACCTCAGAATCAGCACCTTAGTATTTATTTTAGTCTTTCAGTTATTAGTCTCAGCTTTTTAGTATGTTCAGTTTTAGTTGTTTTAGTAGATCATTTTCTCGGCTTTAACGCTGATTCACTTTTAGTCCTTTTAGTAGTTCATTTTCTCAGTTTTAATGTATTTGTTTCAATCATTCATTCAGTTTTCAGTTTTTAGGCATCAATATTCCTAAGGATCAGTACCCTAAGTGTTTCAGTTGAGTTCTCTTCAGTTATTTGTTAAGTCTTCAGTTATTTGGTCTGTGTTTATTCTTTTTCAGTATTAATCTTCTTTATTTGAAGTTATTTCAGTCTCAGCCCTCACTATTAGTTATCGGTAATTAGTCTTTCAAATATGTTTTCCGATCATTCATCAACCATTTTTTGTGTTAAGATCAGTCTCAGTCATTTATATTTTTATCAGTTGCTCATCACTACAAGAATTCTGTTAATCCATGACGGATTAAGTCCGTCACAGGCATGTGCAAAACTGTCGTGGAAGGCATACATGACGGATTTAAAATCCGTCATGTATATCACGTCATAATTTAACCACTACACACTCTATGACGGATCATCCAAAACCGTCATGAACCATGACGGTTCTTTAATGTCATGGATGGCACGTAACTGACATACTCATAACGGCGTCAATTTGCCTGCCACATCATCATCTGACATGGATATGACGTGGCAGCCCATATAGTAATCAGCCCATCTAAATTTTGGCCCACTATATTTCAGCTTGGTGTCCAAAAGGGACAGCCCATAATAATTTCGGGTAAGGCCCACAAATTTTAGTCCAAAGACATCAGCCCATCAGTCATTTCTCTTGGTCCATGGAAATTTCAGGCTATTAAGAGTTTGGCGAAAAATATATGCTCATTTCACTAAAAAAAGAAAATTACAAATATACACGAAAAATATATCAGTACAGGAGCAAAAAGAAGACCCAGAAAACACTAATTTTACAAGCACGTCTCAAAGAACACTATGCTACTCTCCAGCCAGTACCGCCCAAATCAGCAAGGCCAACTCTCATCAAACAGCAACTATGGGTGATCCGATGTTTCTGGCTGCACACCGAAGTCATCAAAACGCATGTCGTTGTGGTTGAAACTGCTCCCATAAACCAATACCTGCCACATTATGAAAATTACGTCACATTATAAAATATAATAGCCAGTAGGTAAAACTAGAAGTAGCTTACACATTATCACGATATTTTTTCACTCCCAGGATGCAAACTAGTGCAACAAACTTAATCGAACATGTGAAAAGAAACAACCAGCGACAACAAAAAGTAATGATGAACTGTAATGGATCAATAGAGTTGGTAGGGAGAAAAGAACTAAACTCCGTTGTGCTTATTTGACATAAAAAGTTCCACTACAACTCAGTTAAGAAATGCAGCCCAGCTAAGGTTGCGTAACAACAGAAGTATTATGAAAAAGTCGTTCAAAGGCGTGATATTACAACTAAGCAACGTCGAAGTGGAGCCATACCAAGAACTCACATAAACCTGAATGCAACAACTTCTCAGATTTTGCTCCTATATGAAGTGAACCCAACATAAACAATATGCATGTAAACTTTGAACAGTTGTAGTGGGGTCAAAGTCATTTGTAGGGAGGCATTAGCTATATGAACTGTACATGCCAAAGATGTGAATCGCATTAACAATTCAAGTTAATTACTCCATTTCGCAAAACATACAGGACAAAAGTGGAGATATGATCAGAACCAGCGCATTTAAATGATGCAAAATGCAGTATATGATTTATTCTAGAACAAACAAAATACATTTAGAAACATAATGAAGGAGTATTAGTGAGAGATTGTGATGCAAAAATTCAAGGAATGTACCCAAAATATCCGAAGATATAATTTCCTAACAAAAGAGGCCATATTTGACTCCACTACGACATACATGAAAAATACAAGAATGTCCAGCGTTTAAATTTCAACGACGGAAAGGTGCATGTCCATTGGTGGAGTCATGCTCCCCTTCTGAATGAGCAATAACTATTAGTGAAAAATCAGCCTCTAAGCGACGGTTATCATAACCTGCCAACTGGTGTCCGAGTTATCTTAAAAACAACTCAGACTATATTGTATTGCTGTTGGGACCCTATTATTTCTCTACTAGGCATCTAAATGAACTATTTAGTTGAGTTGTGCCGCTCCTGTATACACAGTTATTGTAAGAGAGTTTCTACGGTTTAAGAAAACACATGGTGCAAATCATCATATACAACTACAATCACAGAACCACAAACTCCTACCTTCGACTCCTACCTTCGACTGTTATGTAGCAAATGAATAGAAAACTGACATAAATGTCTCAATTCGAAATAAAAAGATGGGGAAAGACTGTAAAACTGGGAGAGGGAGAGTGAAGGGAACTGACTATACACCACCTAAGCATCATTTATCTAGAAACGATAGCACAACATTTTGCCATGTAGCTGATACATGAATGCACTGTCTTGTTCTAAAAAGGATAAAAAAATAGGCCCGAATACATGGAATAAGTAACTCAATTCATGGATATGTTCTTGCTTGGTCATTTTTCACCTAATGTTCACCAGAAAGAGTTCGTGCACAATAAACAGCTCGTTAGCTTTATAGGAGGACAACTAACCTCGCACTACCAAATACAACTGAAAATGTTCAAAACCATGGCATTCATGATGTAAACATGGAAGTAACATAAAACTCCTATTCTTATATATGCTAAGCTTTTGAAGAGATGTAAATTTTGGATAAAACCACGAAGAATTAAGTTTTTACACAAAAATCAAGCTTCTTAGAACTCTAAGCAGCAGAGATACTGAAAAGTGCAGTTTGTCAAGCTGACAAAGGGAGAGACATTGTGCTTGCGTTGAGATGGAATATTGTCGATGCCTGTAATACATTTTTAATGTGGTATATATGGATTGGAACGATGATTTGAACATACCAGCATACTACATATAACATAGATATATGTACCAACATACTGCATATAATATAGATATACGTACATATATGGCTCTGTCTAGAAACTAGAACAAAATAACATCACGTCCAATCCTGAACTTCTGATGGTTCTGATATTGATTCTGCACTAACTCCTCTTGCCCAAGAACCAAGTCAGTACATAAATATCAGAATATTTCCACGAGTGATTCATGTACCTTAACGGTAAATAAAAACCGTTGGAGCTAGAGGACAGGAGGCAGGGCCGCAGGGCTAAGGGGGTGTTGGACTTGCTGACATCCTGTACGCCACTGGATGGGTGGAGAAGGGGGGTTCAGCCGCAGGCGTGCTGATGTTGTACTGGCGCTCCTCCTTAGAGGTCGACCAGGAGGAGCACCGGCGTTCGCCGGCATCGTCGTCGAGCAGGACAAGGCTCGCCGTGCCCGCCCTCATCCCGGACCGGCAACTGCAGGGTGTGCCGTCTCCATGGAACCTGCGGGAGGAGATCCTCCGTGCCGACCCGCTCGAGGTGGACCGACAACTGCGGGTGCCGTAGACAACGAATAAGAGCTGCCAGAGGCCGCCGGAGATGCGCCGACGATGAAGGGTGTGCCGGAGTAGAAAACCCTAGCACGGGACTGGATTTTCGGCGAGCGGTAGAAGCCGGGAGGGGGAAATCTTGCCGAGGGGAGGATGGACCTGAGCGAGGCGAGCTCAGTGGGGTGCTCCGCGCCGGCAATAGCCGCTGCAATCGCCGAAATCGGACGCGGTGTCAGGGGTTTGGTGCGACATATGCCAACAGATGGCTTATCATGGTGGGGGCGAGTAGAACGTCGCCGGTGCCTGGAAATGGGATGAGGCGAAGACATGCACACCGGCGAATCTTACCCAGCTTCGGGGCTCTCCGGGGAGATAATACCCCTACTGCTGCTCTGCGGGGTCTCCGCATGATCACTATGGTCAAGTGTTTACACAGTCGCTCCTTGAGTTGTGTATGGTGGTAGGAGAGGGCAAGGCTAGCTCTCTCCCTCTATCTGGTGAGGTATAGAACTACTGGGATCCAACCCTTTCCATGGGTGCCCTGGAGGGTTTATATAGGCCTACCCCCAGGGGTATAATGGTAATGTGACTGGGCGCGGGCCCAGCCGTCAGTGTCTCTGACCTCCGACTTCTCCGCCGACTGCTGGGGCCCGCCAACTGGTGGGCCCCGCCGACTAGTCTGGTACGGAGCCGACAGGCCGCGTCCGCCGCGGGCGGGTCTTGCCGGCTGCTGATTACTGTAGCCGTGCTCCTGATGATGCAAGCTTGGTCATGGGGTCGTGGCAACAGCCCCGCCGCCTGGAGGATGATCACTGTGGCCACTCCCCATCTCTTCTTGGTTAATGGCGTGTGGGCCCGGGGGAGGGCTTGGCCGACTCCCCCGGGCCGACTCCCGTTGGGTCCGACTGGCGGTGCTCCCGCCGTCTCCCGAGGTCTCGCTGGCTGGTGGGCCCTACTGCCTCCAGGCCGTACAGACAAGCCGTCGTGGGCGCATGACCAGGTACAGTGGTGCTGATGTCAGGGCCGGCTGGGCAACAGTGCCATGCCGCGGGGAGATCTTCCCAAGTACGGCGCGCTGTAGCCATGCCTGCCCTTGGTAAGGGGCGGGGAGTGGGCTTCATTGTAGCCACGCCCATGCCCCGTCCCCCTTGATGAGGTCACGGTTTGTTGGAGTCGCCGACCGACTCCCCAAAGCCAGCTTCTCTGGAAGTCGTCCCTGGGACTCGGCCGTGAGCGGGCAGTCGGCCGCCTTGCCGTAGACTCCCCAGGAGGCGGCTCTTCGCCCTGAGGTCTTGAGGGGCGCAGCCTGCCCCGATGTCTTGAAAGGTCGTGGGGCTCGGGTTGGCCTACCCGTGGCCCATTACTCCGACAGTAGTCCCCGAAGCTGGTGAGGCGCCGCGGAGGATCGGCCAAGAAGCCTCAGCAGTTTCTCTTTCCGGACGCAACACATGGTCTTGATTGACTTCCGCCGGGCTGACTAGAAGGAGTCGGACTCGCCCAACTCGGACTCACTCAATTCTGACTTGATCAGTAGTTCGAACGCCGAGGCGGGATTTCAAGTGGCGTGCTAGCTAAGCTTCCAGGCCGCCGCCTGTTCCTGGCCTGTCACACGAGGGCACTTGGCCAAGCCGTTCTGCCATCCCACGCGCGCGACAGGACATGCCCATAGGCGGGGCCCGCCACTACCGCGCCTCGGCGCCCGAGCAGATCCGCTGCGTCCCTAGCGGGCGGTTGGGATTCTCGTGAAGTTACCGCGCGCAGTAACTTTACGTGGATCGTGGGGGTCGTGGGGCTGCGGGCGCAGTAAATCCCCACGTCCGCCCCTTTGGCTTCGCAGCCCTTAGGACTATAAGTAGGGGGAAGAGGGGGGCACGCGCGCCCCTACTTCCCACTACCCCTCGCTTCTTCCTCCTCGCAGCTCCTCGCTCTCATGCTTCCTCTTCTCTTCTTCGCCTTGCCGCACGCCCAAGCTCCGGCGAACGCCACGGCGACAGCTTCGCGATGAGCTCTTCCTCCACGGCCGCGCCTCCCCCAGTGTGCTCCGGCACCTGGGACGGCTCCGAGGTCCATGAAGACCATATCGAGTTCCTCCGCCGGACCCGTCGGCTTCCCGGCGAGGATCGCGTGCAGGTGTGTCTCGCGCCGGAGGGGGAGATTTCCCCTGCCCCGCGGGAGGGCGAGCGGGTCATCTTCCACTCGCACTGCTTGCGCGGGCTGGGGCTGCCGGCGAGCAGCTTCTTCCAGTCGTTCATGGAGTTTTACGGACTCCAGCCGCACCACCTCACCCCCAACACAGTGGTGCTGCTGTCCGCCTTCGTGGCTCTGTGCGAGGGCTTCCTTGGAGTCCTCCCCACCCTCGAGCTCTGGGGGGAGTTCTTCTTCTCCAAGCTCGGCACCCAGGCCGCGGGCATGCCGGCTCAGTGTGGCACCTTCATCGTCGTGCGAAGGACAGGAGCCGACAACCACTTCGCCTCCATCTCGCTGCTGAAGTCGGTGAAGATGTGGCAGCGGTCCTACTTCTATGTCAGGAACGTCGCCACGAGGGGCGACTGGGTTAATCTGTCGGCTTTTGAAGCCGGCCCGCCGGCTGGCAGACTGCCCAACTGGTCGTACCGGGCCAGGTCGCTGACGCCTGCGGGAGCCAGCGCCATCACGCAACTCCGAGTGCTGACGCAGTCGGAGGGTCTGACTGGCCCGGACCTGCTGGCCGCCTTCGTCTCGCGCCGAGTTCTCCCACTCCAAGGCCGCCCTCACCTGATATGCCAGATGAGCGGGGGCCGCGACCCGAGTTGGATGTGCACCAAGGACATGCCTCACGAAGAGGTGGCCCTGATGGTGAACTACCTCTCGGACAACAGGCTTCCGGAGGACTGGCGATTCGGCAAGGAGCCATACTCCCGCGCCAACCCCCCGCCCGTGGTGAGTCGCCTTTCTTTTCTTTAGATTGTCTTCTTCTTGCCGAGTCTTGTTCTAATCAGTCTGCTTTTTGGTTAGAATCCCCTTCTTCACCCACCAGCCGGCACCTCGGGGCCGGCCCGTGAGTTCACCGCCGATCGGGCGGAGAGCGACGTCGATGACCCTGATCTGGGGGCGGCGGCTTTGGAAGACGACGCTGAGGGAGGAGGAGGGACGGCAGGCGACTTCAGGCCCTCGGCTACCTTCGCCGACTGGCCTGAAGACGACGCCAAGGGAGGAGTCACCCCTCACCATCGGCCAGGGGCCAGCCAGCCGGGCACGGGCTCTTCTGCCGCGTCGGGCGCTCCAGGCGGCGGGAAGAAGCGCCGGGCTGCACCGACTTTGTTTGGCAGCCGGCCAAAGAAGCCCAAGGGCTCGGCTGCGGCGACCCGGCGGGACGAGGCAGCCGCGAAGGCCATCCGCTTCCGTAAGGAAGTGAAGAAGCCGTCGTTGGTCTCTGCGCGAGTATTCTGACTTCAAAGTTTATTCTTTCTTCGTGTTTTGTCTGAGTCTCTTTCTTCAGGGCTCCCCTCTTTCTTGAGCGGGTTGCCGCCGCCTCCGTCATGGGGTCAGCGGGGACGCCCGCCACCACTCGGCGGATAGACCCCGCTGCCGACCTCCGGGAGGCGACGGAGCGGAATGCGCAGGAGAAGCGCAATGAAGAAGAAGCCCTCCGCCTGGAGAAGGCGGAGGCCGACAGGGCGGAGGCCTCCGCCAAGAAAAAACTAGCGGAGGCCGAAGCCGCCGCCGTGGCGAAGCAGCAGGCTGAGGAAGCCGCACGCCGCCAGGCGGCCTTGCTTGTTACCCCGCTGAACTCTGCGCCGCCGCCGCTGGAGTTCACGGGGCAGACTGGAGGAGCCGGCGGGGAGAACCTCGTCGAGGAGAGGGAAGGCGGCGAGCCCTCTACTCTGGGCGCGAACGTTCCGCCGCCGCCTCCGCCGCTGTCTGAAGGCATGCGAGGCGAGCAGCCAGCGGACCCTCCGGTGCCGCCGACCGAAGAAGAGGCCGTGGCGAGGCTACTCCTCTAGGTCGGCTCGCCAGCACGCCGTCGTCTGGAGAAGGCGACTTCGGCACCCCGCCCCCTGGAGGCCGGCACCACCAGCTCTGCGGCTCCAGACGCCGAGGCGACGAGCGCCGCACCTGTTGGGTGGGTGCGGGGAGGCGGCACAGGGCCGCTGAACCGGGCGCTCCTGGACGTCCAGGCGAAGCTCCGCGCTGAGGGCGACGCCCTCCAGAGCTGCACCAAGGCGTTCCTAGCGTCGCGGGCGGCCGTCCGGGTATGTCTTTTCTTTGGGCCTTTATTTTTCTTATTCCTCTCTATGGGGGCGCGCCAGCGCACCCACTGGGTGTAGTCCCCGAGTTTCGGGTCGGCTGCTGAGCAGGCGGTCCGGAAGTCCAATTTGATGAACTTCTGGGTACTAACTTTGTCTGAAATGCTTGTTGCAGGACTACCACAACCTCCGCGTCACCGCCTTCAACCGTAATGTTGAAGAGTTGGGCAAGCGTACCGCCGACATGGCGGAGAGCCGGAGTAAGTCGTTCTCCTTTTTCTCTTCTCTGCGGGGGCGCGCTAGCGCACCCGCGGGCTGTAGTCCCCGAGATTTGGGCCGACTGCTGAGCAGTCTGGCCGGATCTCCTCGGCGACCTACTTTATTGATGACTGTTGTCTTTCTTTCTTTCCTTCAGGGGCCAACGCTGCTCTTCAACAGCAGCTGAGCGAAGCCAACTCCGCCCTACTCACCAAAGGGGAGGAGTGCAGCAAGCTCGCCGCGGAGCGCGATCTGCTGACCACTCAGTTGGCAGAGCAGAAGGGGCTGCTCGCGAAGTCGCAGAGGGAGGCGGAGGAGACGGAGGCCGCCCTCCTGGCCGAGTTCGCGAGCAAGCGCTCTTCCTGGTCTGACAAGGAGGCGATGCTATCCTTCGGCTTCCACGAGATCGAAGACATCGTTGATGGTGAGTCTCTTTGTTTTCTTTCTTTGAGCCGCCGACCTAGGTCGTGCCGACTCCTAGTTTTTGACTCGCTTTTTTGTTTCTTCGTGTCTTTTGCAGACTTATTCCCTAGGCAGTCTCAGGCCGCTATCCAAGCCATCGAGGCCGATCGTGCAAGTCGGAGGGCGGAGGGCGCAGAGATCGCCGCCGATGCCCCCCGAACTCTTGATGAGCACATCTTGAGTATTGAGGCTCGCCTCCGGCCGGCTCACCGGATGCTGCGCCGGCTTCAGCGCGTCGGCGCCCAGGTGATCTCCGCCCTTTGGCCGGATATGCAGGCTCCGCGCACCCCCAGCCTGACGGCCAACTGGTTGGAGGTCGCGGCTGGTCGCCTCGAGGCCTGGAAGGGCTCTTCGGCCCGGGCTGGAGCGCGCCGGGCCTTGGAGTTCGTCAAGGCATGGTACCCGGGGCTGGATCTAGACCGGTTGGCCATGCTTCGGTCGGAGGCCCAGCCGGAGCTGGCGGCTACGGAAGACGCCCTCGTCAAGCGTGCTGCGGCGATGGCCGAGTACACCGACACGAGCATCTTCGTTCCCGAGCGGTCTGAAGACGGCGAGGAGGTCCCGCCGGAGTGGTTTGGGATGAACCCAGACTACGGGGAAGACTCGGCGGAGGTGATCGGCTCTAGCGTCGAGGAGGAGGACGAGGCGGAGGATGAGAGCGAGGCAGATGCACCAAAAGACGAAGCAGACGGCCAGCCTCAGCCCGACCGCGCCTCCAGCAACGAGCCGCGTGCGACCGATCCGACTGCTGCCGGAGGCGATCAAGCCGAGACTAGCCGGCCGACCGCCCCGACGACTGACGTTGGCGCCTCCTCCGACCCCCCGACTCCGTCTGCCACCTCCTAAGTTGCTGCTGTGTCTTTTTTTTATCTGCTTCAGTAGTCTTTTGAAGAACTTGTTAATTCGCACAATTCCACTTGCGGGTGTATTCTGAACCTGTGCTTGACAATTCGGCCAAGGGCCATATATATATATATATATATATATATATATATATATATATATATATATATATATATATATGTCTATCTTTTCTTGCTCATTGTTCTTTTGGCTGTTTTCCTTTGTCGCTTTCTCCTAGTTGCTTGCCTTGCCAATCGGACAGCCGCTCTGCAGACTGTTGCTGGATCAAGTGCTAGGCTACTTTGGGAAAGCAAGTACTTAACCAATTTTAAGATTGTTTGAGCAAGTTGGATAGAAAACGACAATCCGACTGTCCGAGAGTCAGTTTGCGAGAAGGGCTTGGAAGCCGTCTTGAGATATGTTTTACGCTTTGAGTCCCTAGCCATTTTTCGTGTGATCACCCATTCTACCTTACCTCTGCCCACCGTACAGTCGCTCTGCGAGCTGCGGCTTCTGACAGAAGATGGCTTAGATGTTACACACTACTTGTCCGGCTGCAGGAAGCATTTCATAGTGCAAGGCGGCAAGTCCCCGGGCCGACTTGTCGAGCCCGGTGCCAAGCGGCATGACAAAGAGTAACATACTTGTAGGCATAATTTTTATCATATAGACAAAAGAGGGCAGTCACCGAGCTCGTCTCGGGGGGCCCGAAGTTTTGGTACTTTAATACAAAGGGTAGCGTGGTACATACTGCATCAACTGTAAAATCTTCAAAGAAGATTTGCAATCCATGGCCGCTCTGTCTCCTTGCCGGAGTCGTCCCTCTTGCGTGCTCGGGGCTTTTGAGCGCCGATCAGGTAGTAGGAGTCGTTGCCTAGTACTTTGCTGATGATGAAACGGCCTTCCCAAGGCGGCGACAGCTTGTGCTGGTCGGCTGTTCGCTGGGTCAGCCGGAGTACAAGGTCGCCTTCTTGGAAAGATCTTGGCCCGACCTTCCTGTTGTGGTATCGGCGCAGGCTCTACTAGTAGATGCTGGACCGGCTGAGTGCCAACAGCCGGCCCTCTTCCAGCAGATCGACACCGTCTTGTCGTGCTTCTTCTGCTTCCTCCTCGGTGTACATGGTGACTCGTGGGGAGTCGAACTCTATGTCCGTTGGGATGACGGCTTCAGCACCGTAGACGAGGAAGAAGGGCGTGAAGCCGGTTGACTTGTTTGGAGTCGTGCGCAGACTCCAGAGGACGGCTGGCAGCTCATCGAGCCAGCAGCCAGCCGAGTGCTCCAGAGGCTCGATCAACCGAGGCTTGATGCCGGACAGGATGAGGCCGTTTGCTCGCTCCACTTGGCCATTTGACTGCGGGTGGGCGACGGACGCTAGGTCCAGTCGGATGCCCTGTGTTGCGCAGAAACGGGCCAAGGCGCATTTGGCAAAATTTGTGCCGTTGTCGGTGATGATGCTATGTGATATGCCGTACCGAATTGTGATATCAGTGATGAAGGTCACGGCAGTCGGACCATTCAGTTTCTTAATTGGCTTTACTTCCACCCACTTGGTGAACTTGTCCACTGCAATAAGTAGGTGAGTCAGACCACCTCGTGCTGTTTTGAATGGTCCCACCATGTCTAGGCCCCAAACAGCGAAAGGCCAAGCAATGGGGATGGTCTTGAGCGCGGAAGCCGGCTGGTGCGGCTTGGAGCTGAACTTCTGGCACCCTTTGCATTTTTGGACCAACTCCTTGGCCTCTTCTAAGGCAGTCAGCCAAAAGAAACCATGCCGAAAAGCTTTGGCGACGAGTGCTCTTGAAGCCGCATGGTGGCCACATTCGCCTTGATGGATGTCTTTGAGGATCGCCTGGCCTTGCTCTGGCTCTACGCAGTGCTGGTAGACACCAGTGACGCTGCGCCTGACCAGCTCTCTGTTGATTATGGTATAGGCTGCTGCCCGGCGTTGTACTTGCCGAGCTGAGGTCTCATCAGTTGGTAGCTCTTTGTTCACCAGAAATTTGAGGATGGGCTGGGCCCATGAGGGTGCTGCTATTTCGTCGACTATCAGAACTGCGACTTGGACGAGGGCGACTGGGTTGGGAGGCGGCGGGCTGGAGTCAACAACCGCTTGTTGGGCTGATGAAGTCCCCAGGCCGACTGGCTCGGTCCTTGGGCCGAGTTCTGGAATCTTCAAGTCCGTCACCGCAGTCCCCGAGCCGGGCTCGACTGTGGCAGCTTTGGAGTCGCCTGCCAAAGTCCCCGTTCCGACTGCCAGAACTCTGGAGTCGGGTCCGCCATCTTCGGGAGGAGCCGGCACAAAGATGGAGTCTGATTCTGGTGAAGACTTGACAGACGGCTTGAGGAGGCGTTGAAGGGCGACGCCAGATGGTATTGCTTGGCGGGTAGAGCCGATTCGTGCCAAGGCGTCTGCTTGGTCGTTGTTGTTTCTTGGCATGTGGAGGAACTCGCACCCTTCGAAATACCCGCTGAGTTGCTGCACGAGGAAACGGTAGCTCTCCATGTTTGCGTCTTTGGCGTCCCAGTCGCCAGACGACTGCTGGACCACTAAGTCCGAGTCGCCATAACACAAGATCCGGCGGATGCCAAGTTCTTTGGCAAGCCGGAGCCCGTGAATAAGCGCCTCATACTCGGCCACGTTGTTGGAGGCGGCAAAATGGATTTGCAGTGCATATTTGAGCTTGTCGCCTTTGGGAGAGGTGAGGGCGACGCCGGCTCCGAAGCCGGTGCGCATCTTGGAGCCGTCGAAGTGCATCCGCCAATGGGTGGAGTCAGGTGCTGGAGGCAGGTACTGGGTCTCGGCCCAGTCGACGAGGAAGTCAGCCAGTGCTTGTGATTTGATAGCGGTGCGGGGCTAGTAGTAGATGGTGTAAGGAGCCAGCTCTATGGCCCACTTGGCCACTCGACCAGAGGCATCACGGCTGCCGATGATCTCAGCAAGTGGAGCCGTGTCGACCACCGTGATTGGATGTTCTTGAAAGTAAGGCTTCAATTTCTTGGCAGCAAAGTGCACGCCATAGCACATCTTCTGGTAGTGGGGGTAGTTCTTCTTGGAGGTCGACAGTACCTTGCTCAGGTAATATACTGGTCTCTGGACAGGTAGCGCCTTGCCTTCCTCCTTGCGCTCTACTACAATGACTGTGCTGACTACTCGGCTGGAGGCGGCGATGTATAGGAGCATAGGTTCCTCGGGAGTTGGAGCCGCCAGGACGGGTGGAGTAGTTAGCATCTTCTTCAACTGGTGGAAAGCTTCGTCCGCCTTATGGTTCCACTCGAAAAAAGTGGTCTTCTTCATGAGTTGGTATAAGGGGAGAGCTTTCTCGCCCAGTCGACTGATGAATCGGCTGATGGACGCCAAGCAGCCGGTGAACTTTTGCACATCCAGCAGTCGGCTAGGTACCTCCATTCTCTCGATGGCCTTGATTTTTACTGGGTTGCATTCTATGCCGCGTTCAGAGACCAGGAAACCTAGCAGCTGGCCGGCTGGTGTCGTGGTTCTAAGTCTGACAGTGAGGTAGGGGGTATGTATGAAGAGGCTAGACCTTAGCTATTGGGAAGTTGTAAGCACGCAAGGTTTACGAGTTCAGGCCCTTCTCTGAGGAAGTAACAGCCCTACGTCTCGGTGCCCGGAGGCGGTCGATTGGATTATGCGTGAGTAAGATGACAAGGGTGCGAACCCCTGATACTGAGGAGGGGGTGGCTTATATAGAGTTCGCCAGCCCTCTCCTGCCCTCAGTAATGCAGGGTTTAAGGTACATTTAAAGTGGGCGTTACTGATAACGTCCCTAATAAAGCGTCATAATGATCATAAAGACTACTTAACAACCGATCGTTTGCCTACGGAGTGACTTGAGGTCTTCTGGCAGTCGAGTGGTTGGCTCCTTGGTCGAGTGACAGCTCTTGGTCGAGTGTCTTCAACCCGTCGAGTGGGATATCTTCAAGTTGTCTGAAAGGTGACTCCCTCTAAGGATGTCCTATGGTAGGGCTCTTAGGACGGGTCCGTGTCCCTATCGTAGGTACATGACTACATCATTAGCCCCCGAACGGATCGAGGCTGGAGTGGAAAAAAGGGGTTAGGGACCTTTTCATCCGACCCCTCGGGTTATTATGAGTGCTTCGTTCTGGGTCGACCGTCACGGATGACGTCATTAACCTTTCTCAGTCATCTTGATCCGTTCCAGGTATTTCGTCGAATGGATTTCTTCACCTGCGAGGCATCGAGCGCCGGCGTGCGCGGGATTTCCGTTTCGTCAAGTTGTTCTGCATCCGGCGGAGATCGCGGGATTCGGATTCTTTGGGAAGCGCGCGGGATGGGGGCGGCCGCAGTAATCGGGAGCGACAGTGCGAAGGCTCCTCGATCCCCGCGCCGCCTTTTTCGCCACGTACAGTGCGCGCGCCTGCCACGGGATTTGACTGGATAGCTCGGGCCTACCTGCCAGCCACTCGGGAGTGGCCCCTTATAAATAGTTGGCCTGGAGCCCCTCTTCAGTACGCGTGCTCATCTCTTCTACTTCTCTCTCTGTCGCTCCGTCGCCTCCTCCGCTTCCTTCGCTCTCGCCCCGCCACCACAAAACCAGCCCGAGACCTCGCCGGCGACGATGGTGAAGGGTAAGACGACCGCTCTGGAGCGCGCGAAGAAGGCGGCGGCGGCGGGGAAGGGAAAGAAGTCTGCACGCGGGGGTTCTTCCTCTCAGACGGCCCTGCCCAAGGGGTGGATCCAGGGCGACTGGATGCCCTCGGTGCTTCGTCAGGAGGACCTCGACGACATGGTCGAGGGAGGAGTCATCCCCCACAAGGCGGCGCGTCTTCCAGGGGGAGAAATCGAGCCCCAGCCACGCGACGGTGAGCACGTCCTCCTGGCGACTCATATTGACCGTGGTTTCTCTCTGCCGCCCCACTCTTTTTTCCGCAATTTCCTGAACTTCTTCGGGGCGCAGCTCCATCACTTCACTCCGAACTCCATAGTCTATCTTGCCGCTTTTATTTCTATGTGTGAGGCGTTCCTGGGGTGCCGCCCACACTGGGGACTTTTCAAGCATATCTTCACCGTTCGCTCTCAGTCGGTGAAGAAGGCTAAGTCGAGTGACGAGAGGACACAGGTGATCCAGCTGTGCGGGGGCTTGGCGATCCAGACAAGGGGGAAAAGTTGTTTTCCCTCCATCACCTTCCCGGAGTCAGTTCGAGGGTGGCAGGCGACTTGGTTCTACTGCCAGGATCAAGTGACCCCAGGGCAGTCGACTGGACTTCCACCCTTCACCCTCGACCGAGCCGAAAAGCCGGCTTCTCTGAAGGTGACGCCCGAAGAAAAGGCCCAGGTCAAGATACTGGCGGGTCGAGTGGTCGAACTTGTCCGTGAGGGCGTGACGGGGATGGACCTGCTCGAAGTCTTCCTCAAGAGGAGAATCCAACCACTCCAGCCTCGGGATCACCCGATGTGGTTGTACTCCGGCCTCGAGGACTCCACTCGGATCCACCCGGAGGAGGTCGCCGACGAGATGTTGGAGGGGTGGCTGTCAAGCATTACAGGGAACAAAGACAACCCCCGAGGAGCTAGGAGGGTCGTTCCACTCGACAGCTCATATGAGGTCGACCAGGTGTGTCTTTATGTTTCCGACTGAAATCTTGCTTTCTGCATTGGTCTTGTTTTGAGCGAGTCGACTGACTTTCCATTTTGTCTGCTGTCTTTTAGGCGACTACTGAGATGTATTCGACGCCCAACGGGACACAGGGGTCGACTGAGAAAGGAGAAGGGAGCGGAGGTGAGAGCGGGGACGACCAGGGCGAGTGGGAGTCAGACGGCGAGGGAGAGGGAGGCGATGACATCTTCTCCAGCGAGGAGGAGGAGGAGGAGGAGGCCGAACCCCCCCGCCCAGAAAGGCGATCCAAGCTCGCACACGACCCGGCGCAGGGACGTGGTCAGGCGACTGCCTCCGCCGGGCCATCGTCGAAACGCCCTCGGACCTCTTCTCCAACACCGACTGGGAAGGTTCCCAAGCAACCACGCACGAAGCAGCCCAAGCCGCCCAAGACTCTGCCGAAGATGAAGATAACTGTCCCTGTTATCTCCGGGTAACAAGCCTTGTCTTTTTTCGTCGATTGGAGGACAGATCCTCAGTCGAATCGTTATGCTGAACTGGCTGATTCTTTGAAATTTGCAGTGCTGCTACCTCCGAGGTCTCAGCCAAGGACGACGACCAAGAGATGGGGGACGCTGCAACCTCCAACCCTGGTACGATCGTTGACGTTTTATTTTTGAGTTGGCTTGGCCGTTTCTTGCAATTCTAGTCGATTGAAAGTTCTTCCTGTAGCTCCTCCTCATGTTATCGACCTCCCGGATGACGATGACAACGAGCCGCTGAGGATAGGGAGGACCAAGAGGCCGTCGACTGACAGGGCTCCCCAGCCTGCTCCGGCGCCTGAGCCCGCAGCTCGGGACAGCGGCGACGCCCCTCGGGCTTCTGTGTCCTTCGCCAATCCCCTGTCGAGTGCGCAGCCCTCGGTGTCGACTGCCAATCCGACTGCTAATCCCCTGTCGAGTGCGCAGCCCTCGGCGTCGACTGCCAACCCGACTTCACTCTTTGTCGCGTACTCTGTCCCTGAAGACGAAGTGGCCGCCGCGAAGGAGGCCATACACCAAGCAGGGGTCATGATGGAGCAGGTGAAGAAGGCTCGGGAGGCCAGCCAGGCGGCTTATGATGCGAGTTCGGCGCTTCAGAGTAACGTCCAGGTCAGTTGACTCGATACTTGTTTGTTTGAAGAGTCTTTCTCTCTCTTTCTTTTCCTTTTTTGAAGATCTTTGTATCTGTACTTGTACACCCACTGGGTGTGTTTTCTCTTTGGTCGAACCAGTGGGGGCACGCTGAGTGCACCCACTGGGTGTAGTCCCTGAGACTACGGTGGACTGTTGGCAGTCGACTGTAGTCTGTGTATTGTGTTTGTGAATTTGTACTTCTTCACTCGGTTTGGTCTGCCAGGTCGAGTGGTCCGTGTCCTGTCGACTGTGGGCAGTCGTTGTTTTTTTTTGGTCGAACCAGTGGGGGCACGCTGAGTGCACCCACTGGGTGTAGTCCCCGAGACTATGGTCGAATGTTTTTGATTCGGCTGTGGTCTTAGAAACGTCACCATTGTTCCTTAGTTACTCGGAAGCAACTTATCTCGAACGTCTGTCGGCTGGTTTTTCCTTTTGCAGAGATCCTGCGAACTTGTCGCTTTTTATGCTGAATTGGAGAAGCAGAAGATTCAACTGGACCTTGATCTAGAGCTGGCCAGGACGGAGTTGCAGAAGGTCAAGGAGGGCGCCGCAGGTAAAGCGACTTTGTCGACTGATTCTGTTTTCAGGCTTGGGCATTCCTTTGCTGTTTCCGATTCAATCGCCGTTTCTTTGTAGGAGAATTGGAAAGAGCTTTGGCGAGGAAGGACCAGGACCTGGCTGTTGCCCGCAAGGCGGCTGACGACAAGATGGCTCTGGCCGAACAGAAGCTGGCTTCGGTCGACCAGTTGGAAAAAGAGAACACTAGGTTGCAAACCGCTCTGACTGATGCCAACAAGCTGACTGCCGGTTGGAAGAAGAAGAACCTCCTCTTGGGCGAGGAGATGGAAGGCATTGCCCGTAGGAGGGACGACCTGGAGAGCTTCCTGAGGAGCCTCGCCAAGAGGCTGTACATCAAACTTGAAGGTGCACGTCTAAGTTTGACTATTTTGTACTTTTGTGTCGACTCAATCTTGTGATCATTGGCTTATCTTTAGGTCTTCTTATCTTTAGGTCTTGTGTGCAGAATTCTGTCAGAACTTCGAAGAGGAGACCGGGCGGATCGAAACGGGTCTTGACCCAATCAATTCTCCGGTGAAAGACGATACTGCCATGAACTTGCTCCGACTGGAATCTCGAATCGACGGCGCCGTGGATTACCTGGCTCGACTGAAGGTTGCCGTGTCGCGGATCGACTCGACACTTTGGCCGGAATCCGCGCTCTAGAACGATCTCGAGTCTCTTATGGCTCGACTTGACAAAATCCCCGATCGAGTGCAGGAGTGGAAGAAGTCCTCTGCCCGGTGCGGCGCTGACGTGGCTCTATCCTTAGTCCGCGTTCACTGCAAGGAGGCGCGAGAAGAAAAGCTGGCCGCCATCCAAGTCGCCAATACCAAGAGGCACAGCTTCCAGGACTTCATGGAGACCTTCATCGCTGCAGCCACTCGTATTGCGGAAGGAATCGACCTGGATGAGTTCGTCGCTCCTGCCAGCCCTCCTCTTGAGGAGTGAGAAAACTTTTTATGCCTTCCCTTAAATTAGCCTCGGAATGCCGAGTGGACTTGTAATCGTTTAAATTCTGCCGAGCTGAGGGCTCGAGTACTTTGATTCGGGGCCCAGGGCCTTTTAAGCTTTATCCGAACTTAATTTTTGTTGAATGTCTTCGTGGTCTGGAACTGTCGTGAGGGGCTTGATGGCCGGCCCCCACCCCGCCGTTGTACATTGTATTTGTGGCGGAGCTCTCGGGAAAAGGTGGCAGTCGACCCACACCCTGTTGTTGTACATTGTATTTGTGGCGGAGCTCACATTGTATTTGTGGCGGAGCTCTTCAGGAGAAGGCGGGTTTCAAACTTAGGCGAGTGTCTGACTGCAGCTAAGTCTCTTCGTGGAGAACTTAGGCGAGTACTGGACTGCAGCTAAGCCCCCGAGTGGGAGGTTCGCTCTCCACTCGGTAGGATTTTTCAAACTTAGGCGAGTGTCTGACTGCAGCTAAGTCTCTTCGTGGAGAACTTAGGCGAGTACTGGACTGCAGCTAAGCCCCCGAGTGGGAGGTTCGCTCTCCACTCGGTAGGATTTTTCAAACTTAGGCGAGTGTCTGACTGCAGCTAAGTCTCTTCGTGGAGAACTTAGGCGAGTACTGGACTGCAGCTAAGCCCCCGAGTGGGAGGTTCGCTCTCCACTCGGTAGGATTTTTCAAACTTAGGCGAGTGTCTGACTGCAGCTAAGTCTCTTCATGGAGAACTTAGGCGAGTACTGGACTGCAGCTAAGACCCCGAGTGGGAGGTTCGCTCTCCACTCGGTAGGATTTTTCAAACTTAGGCGAGTATCTGACTGCAGCTAAGTCTCTTCGTGGAGAACTTAGGCGAGTACTGGACTGCAGCTAAGCCCCCGAGTGGGAGGTTCGCTCTCCACTCGGTAGGATTTTTCAGACTTAGGCGAGTGTCTGACTGCAGCTAAGTCTCTTTGTGGAGAACTTAGGCGAGTACTGGACTGCAGCTAAGCCCCCGAGTGGGAGGTTCGCTCTCCACTCGGTAGGATTTTTCAAACTTAGGCGAGTGTCTGACTGCAGCTAAGTCTCTTCGTGGAGAACTTAGGCGAGTACTGGACTGCAACTAAGCCCCCCGAGTGGGAGGTTCGCTCTCCACTCGGTAGGATTTTTCAAACTTAGGCGAGTGTCTGACTGCAGCTAAGTCTCTTCGTGGAGAACTTAGGCGAGTACTGGACTGCAGCTAAGCCCCCGAGTGGGAGGTTCGCTCTCCACTCAGTAGGATTTTTCAAACTTAGGCGAATTGGATTCGCAGCTAAGTCACCCACTGGGGGATTTCGGATACATACAACATTGACAACAATTATTGGAACACTCTTATTTCTGATAAAAATGAACCTCAGGAGTTTTTCTTATTACATCTGGTTTGAGAGCGGCCTTAAGTGTAAAAGGGACGGAGAAGCTCCGTGTTCCAAGCTCGAGGTTCGTCGATCTGTCGATCAACATTGTAAAGGTGATATGCTCCGTTGTGGAGGACTCTGGTGATGATGAAGGGGCCTTCCCAAGTGGGAGCGAGCTTGTGAGGTTTCTGTTGATCCACTCGGAGGACCAAATCTCCTTCTTGAAAGGCTCGACTCTTCATGTTCCGGGCGTGGAATCGACGCAAGTCCTGCTGGTAAATGGTCAATCTGATCATTGCCATCTCCCTCTCTTCCTCCAAGAGGTCAACTGCGTCTTGGCGGGCCTGCTCCGCTTCATCTTCGGTGTAAAGTTCAACTCGGGGCGCATTATGAAGGAGATCGCTTGGCAAGACAGCTTCGGCTCCATAAACCAGAAAGAACGGGGTCCTTCCGGTCGACCGGTTAGGGGTGGTCCTTAATCCCCACAGCACTGACGGAAGCTCGTCGACCCAAGCACCTGCCGTGTGCTTGAGATCGCGCATCAGCCGAGGTTTTAGCCCTTTGAGGATCAGACCATTTGCCCTCTCAGCCTGTCCGTTCGACTGGGGGTGAGCGACTGAGGCGTAGTCGACTCGTGTGCCTTGAGAAGCGCAAAATGCCCTGAATTCGTCTGAATCAAAGTTTGACCCATTATCAGTGATGATGCTGTGTGGGACTCCATATCTGAATGTCAATCCTCTGATGAAACTGATAGCGGTGCCAGCGTCAAGGCTCTTTATGGGCTTAGCTTCGATCCATTTGGTAAACATGTCGACTGCCACAAGCACATGAGTGAACCCACTCCTGCCCGTTCTCAAGGGGCCAACCATGTCCAATCCCCAGACGGCAAAGGGCTAGACGAGCGGAATGGTTTTCAGGGCTGACGCGGGCTTGTGTGACATGTTGGAGTAGAACTGGCAGCCCTCGCACCTGTCGACTATCTCTTTCGCCATCTCATTAGCCCTTGGCCAATAAAATCCAGCTCGGTATGCCTTAGCCACAATGGTCCGAGAGGACGCATGGTGACCGCAGGTTCCCGAGTGGATATCGTTGAGGATTATTTGACCCTCTTCTGGCGTTATGCATTTCTGGCCGACTCCGGTCGCACTTTCTCTGTACAGCTGTCCCCTTATGACTGTGAAGGCCTTAGATCGGCGGACGATCTGTCGAGCCTCCTCCTCGTCCTCCGGGAGTTCTTTCCTTAGGATATATGCAATGTATGGTATCGTCCAGTCAGGGGTGACTGCCAAAACTTCCATGATCAGGTCGACTACTGCAGGCACTTCAACTTCAGTCGGGTCCGAGGCACTTTTCGGCTGCGGGGCTTCTTCTGTGAAAGGATCTTCTTGGACTGACGGCGAGTGAATGTGTTCCAAGAACACGTTGCTTGGAATGGCTTCTCTCTTGGAGCCTATCTTTGCCAAGTCGTCAGCTGCCTGGTTTTTCAGTCGGGGGATGTGGTGGAGTTCCAACCCCTCGAACTTCTTCTCTAGCTTCCGTACTGCATTGCAGTACCCAGTCATTGCCGGACTCCTGACGTCCCATTCTTTCATCACTTGATTAACCACCAGATCTGAATCGCCATAGACCATGAGGCGACGGACGCCGAGCAAAATGGCCATGCGCAACCCATACAAAAGTGCTTCATACTCTGCTTCGTTATTGGAGGAATCGAAGTGAATCTGGAGAACGTATCTGAGCTTATCTCCTCGGGGGGAGACCAGAACTACCCCCGCGCCCGAACCATTCAGCATCTTGGATCCATCGAAGAACATAGTCCAGTGTTCCGAGTGAACTTGAGTCAGAAGTTGCTGTTCAATCCACTCGGCGATAAAATCCGCGATTGCTTGAGACTTGATGGCTTTCTTTGCTTCAAACTTGATGTCTAAAGGAAGGAGTTCAATCGCCCACTTGGCCACTCGACCAGTTGCATCTCTGTTATGCAGGATCTCCGATAATGGGGCGTCGCTGACGACTGTAATGGAGTGGTCAGAGAAATAATGTGCAACTTTCTTCGTGGTCATGTAAATCCCATATACCAGCTTCTGGTAGTGGGGGTATCTTTGTTTTGAAGGGGTCAAAACTTCAGACACATAATAAACAGGGCGTTGAACTTTGAAGGCCTTCCCTTCCTCTTCCCGCTCGACCATAAGTACTGTACTGACAACTTGTCCCGTGGCTGCAATGTAAAGCAACAGAGGCTCTTTGCTGATTGGAGCAGCTAGCACCGGCTGGGTGGAGAGCAGAGCTTTGAGCTCTGCAAACGCTGCATCAGCTTCTGGAGTCCATTCGAACTTGTCAGACTTTTTCATCAGTTGGTAAAGAGGCAACGCTTTTTCACCGAGTCGAGAGATGAATCGACTTAAGGCGGCCAAGCAGCCTGTAAGTTTTTGGACATCATGGACACGTACAGGACGCTTCATCCGGAGTATGGTGCCAATTTTTTCAGGATTGGCGTCGATTCCCCGTTCGGAAACGAGAAAACCGAGTAGCTTGCCACCTGGAACTCCGAAAGTGCATTTTGACGGATTGAGCCTGATATCGTACCTCCTGAGGTTGGCGAAGGTTTCAGCAAGGTCAGCCCGTAGGTCGGAACCTTTCCGGGACTTGACTATGATATCGTCCATGTACGCCTCCACATTCCGACTGATTTGAGTGAGTAAACACTTCTGGATCATTCTCATGAATGTGGCTCCTGCGTTCTTGAGGCCGAATGGCATGGTGACGTAACAGAAGCATCCGAATGGAGTGATGAAAGTTGTTTTGATTTCGTCGGGCCCATACAGACGGATCTGATGGTACCCGGAGTAGGCATCTAGAAAAGATAATCTCTCGCATCCCGCAGTTGATTCGACAATTTGGTCGATGCGAGGGAGAGGAAAATGATCTTTCGGGCAGGCCCGATTGATGTGCTTGAAATCAATGCACATGCGGAGTGACTTGTCCTTCTTGGGGACCATGACAACATTGGCGAGCCACTCGGAATGGTAGATCTCTCGAATGAACTCAGCTGCTAAGAGCCGAGCCACTTCTTCGCCGATGGCTTGTTTTTTCTGGACGGCGGACCGCCGAGATGTTCCTTCACGGGTTTGAACTTTGAGTCGACTCGCAGGCGGTGCTCAGCCAGCCCCCTGGGAACTCCGGGCATGTCAGAGGGTTTCCATGCGAAGATGTCCCAGTTCTCACGGAGGAGCTGGATGAGCGCTTCTTCCTATTTGGAGTCGAGCGTCGTTGAGATGTGAGTCGGAGCTGCCTCGGGGTCGGTCGGGTGAATGTGGACCATCTTCGTTTCGCCGGCCGACTGAAAAGCTGACTCGGAGGCAGGCTTCTTAGCCCGCAGCAATTCACTCGGATCGGCAGTCTTTTGGTACTCTTTCAGCTCGACCACTGCCATCTGAGCATCGGCGATCTTTGATCCCTTCTGGAAACATTCTTCTGCTTTCTTCCGGTTGCCCGTAACAGTGATCAAACCTTTGGGGCCAGGCATCTTTAATTTAAGATACATGTAGCATGGTCGAGCCATGAAGCGTGCGTAAGCCGGCCTGCCCAAGATGGCGTGATAAGCACTCTGGAAGTCCACAACTTCAAACATTAACTTTTCCTTGCGGTAATTCTTTGAATCACCGAAAACCACATCAAGAGCAATCTGGCCGAGTGACTCGGCTTTCTTCCCAGGAATGACTCCGTGGAAGCTCATGTTACTGGTGCTGAGTCTGGACATCGGAATGCCCATTCCTTTCAAGGTTTCCGCATACAGTATGTTCAGGCTGCTGCCACCGTCCATCAGGACTTTGGTCAGTCGAGTGCCTTCGACAACTGGGTCGACCACCAAAGCTTGCCTCCCAGGGGTGGCAATGTGTGTTGGGTGATCGGATTGGTCGAACGTGATGGCCGTCTGAGACCACTTTAGGTAACTGGGAGTCGCAGGGGCAACCATGTTCACCTCACGGTTAATGACTTTCAGTCGACTTTTGCTTTCAACATCGGCAAAAATCATCAGGGTGGAATTGACCTGGGGGTATCCATCGTCGCTATCATCCCTGTCCTCAACCCTGTCTGGCTCTTTTTCTTTATCCTTGGGCTGCTTGCCCTGAAACTGCTGGATCAGGAGCCGGCATTGTCGAGTGGTATGTTTGGGGTAAATAAAATTACCCTCTTCATCTTTCTTGGTGTGAATGCGACATGGCAGATCCAAAACATCATTCCCATCCTGATCCTTGACTTTCTTGGGCTTCCAAGTGCCCTTGGGTTTCCCCTTGAAGTTTCCCTGGGCCACGGCCAGGGCCTCCCCGGGAGCGGCTGGCTCGGCCTTCCGCTTCTGCTTCCGACTGGAGTTTCCTCCGGTTTCTTGGGCGACTGACTTAAGTTTGCCGCTTCGGAGTCGGTCCTCGTCTTCTCCATTAGCGTACTTGGTGGCAATCTCCATCATCCGATTAAGGGACATCTCTTCGGTCCGGCCAAATTTCAGATTCAACTCCCTGTACTTGACGCCTTCCTTGAAAGCGCAAACTGCTTGATGGTCTGGCACGTTCTCGACCGAGTGGTGCAGTGTGATCCACCTCTGGATGTATTCCCTCAGTGTTTCATTCGGCTTCTGTACGCAAGATCGCAGCTCCGTAAGGCCTGCAGGGCGCTTGCATGTCCCTTCGAAGGTTGTAACAAACACTCAGGAGAGATCCTTCCAAGTGTAAATGCTGCTGGGCGCCAGCTGATTCAGCCACGCCCTAGCCGAGCCTTCCAACATGAGGGGTAAATGCTTCATGGCCACCTCGTCGTTGCCGCCGCCGATCTGCACAGCCACTCGGTAATCCTCGAGCCACGTGTCAGGCTTGGACTCGCCGGTGAACTTGCTGATTCCAGTCACCAGCCGGAAGTTGGGAGGATCACCGCAGCTCTGATGGCTCGACTGAAACACTCAGGCCCCGAGGCGTGTGCCCTGCTGCCGGGGGGCGTATCTCTGTTGTGGCCCTCTCGATGAGCCCTGTTCCTGTCCACCAGACCTTGAACGAGGATGGATCTCGCGTCAAAGCCTGGGTCTCTGGGGTCGACTGGGATCCTCTGCCCAGTGTGATGGGGGCGCCTGTCGTCTCGATGCTGAGGTGCATATGATCCACTCCGCGGAGGAGGGGACGGCACCCGACGCCCATCATCACGGTCGGGTCGGTGATCATATTGCTCGTTCCTCCTATACCGATCGTGCCGGTCTCCACGTCCCTCACGCCTCGGGGGCGATCTCGGGCTGTGAGCCGACTGGACGGTCTCCGTCGCGACGGATCGACTGTGGATCCTGTCCCGCGACTGAGAGATGGCGGAATTCTGATTCCCCGCTGCTCGGAGCAATGCTCTGATCTGCAGCAATCCTCTTCCGGCCTCCGACTGGGAGGGCTGGATCGACTCCGCTATGCGGGCCGCGGCAGCCAGGTTCTGAACCGGAGTTCGGTACACCTATGGTGGCGGGAAGAGCTGCCGTCGACTGGGTTCGGGTGCCTGCTGGCGTCGACTGGACTCGGGAGCCTACTGGCGTCGACTGGACTCGGGAGCCCGCTGACGCGCCCGCTTGTCGAGAGCCCACTGTAGATTCTCCAGCCGAGTACGCTCGGCTAGATTAGCCAAGCGCGCGTCCTCCAAGGCCCGGGCCTCGGGGGTTTCTCCAACAATAGGCGTGTAGAGCGCGTCCATGTTCCGGCGACGAAGCTCCTCCCGTTGCAACGACGTAAGAGGCTCGGGGAGGTATTCGTCGTGAGGGTGCGACGGATCGCCCCTGTCGGCACCATCGTCAGCGCGATGGAATCCGGGGGGACTGCGTGTCCCCTCGACCGCCAGAACCTCTGCCAGGGGGTCGCTGCTGTCACATTCGGAAGCGGTCTCCGTGGAGCCAGTCGACAGATCGAACAGGCCGCAGAGGGATTCGTCAGGCTCGATTGCAGCGACCTGCTGGGTCGCCGACTGGCGGGCCACGGCGTGCTTCATCCACCGCTGGAGCCTCGACCGACCTGAGCGCTTGCGCTGGCGGGAGATAGGACGGGGAGATGGCACGGGAGTCGGCCGATAGGGGGCCGATGGCTGCCTCAGGAGGACGCCACGGACGCACGCGCGGAAGTGCGTCGCACCGCGGACGGGAAGCGCGTCAACATCGAGTGGCGCCTCCTGGAGCCAGGCGGAGTCGTCGGCGATGAAAGTGAGTCCGCCGAGACGGATCTCGCAGCCCTCTGCCAAAGCTCCGCAGGAAAACATGATCAAGTGGATCAGAAAAAATCGTAACTTCTCCAATTAGGCGCTAAGACTAATGCCCCATGGTGGGCGCCAACTGTCGTGGTTCTAAGTCTGACAGTGAGGTAGGGGGTATGTATGAAGAGGCTAGACCTTAGCTATTGGGAAGTTGTAAGCATGCAAGGTTTACGAGTTCAGGCCCTTCTCTGAGGAAGTAACAGCCCTACGTCTCGGTGCCCGGAGGCGGTCGATTGGATTATGCGTGAGTAAGATGACAAGGGTGCGAACCCCTGATACTGAGGAGGGGGGTGGCTTATATAGAGTTCGCCAGCCCTCTCCTGCCCTCAGTAATGCAGGGTTTAAGGTACATTTAAAGTGGGCGTTACTGATAACGTCCCTAATAAAGCGTCATAATGATCATAAAGACTACTTAACAACCGACCGTTTGCCTACGGAGTGACTTGAGGTCTTCTGGCAGTCGAGTGGTTGGCTCCTTGGTCGAGTGACAGCTCTTGGTCGAGTGTCTTCAACCCGTCGAGTGGGATATCTTCAAGTTGTCTGAAAGGTGACTCCCTCTAAGGATGTCCTACGGTAGGGCTCTTAGGACGGGTCCGTGTCCCTACCGTAGGTACATGACTACATCAGCTGGTACTCCAAAGACACACTTCTCGGGGTTGATCTTGATCTGGAACCGACGCAGGTTCTCAAAGGTCTCCTTGAGGTCTTCCAGCAATGTTCCTCGCTTTTCCGTCTTCACCAACACGTCGTCCACGTAAACGTGGGCGTTCCTACCGAGCTGCTTAAGGAGGCACTTCTGCATGCAACGCTGAAAGATGGCGCCGGCATTCCTCAAGCCGAACGTCACGGTGAGGTAGCAAAATGCTCCAAACGGCGTGATGAAGGCGGTCTTCAATCTATCAGCCCGGTTCAGCTTGATCTGGTGATATCCTGAGTACGCATCCAAGAAACTCAACAGCTCACATCCGGCTGTGGAGTCTATCACCTGAACAATTCTCGGCAGAGCAAACGGGTCCTTGGGGCAGGCCTTGTTGAGGCTCATGTAGTCAATACACATTCGCCATTGCTTGTTCTTCTTTAGCACCAGGACCGGATTTGCCAGCCACTCCGGGAAGAAAACTTCCATAATGAAGCCGGCTGCTAGGAGTCGGGCTATCTCTTCTCCGACAACTCTTCTCTTCTCTTCTGATAAGCGGCGCAGGGGCTGCCTGACCGGCTTTGCATCAGATCGGACGTGTAATTTGTGCTCGGCGAATTCCGTCGGCACACCTGGCATGTCTTTGGGAGACCATGAGAAGATGTCCCGATTCTCACGGAGGAAATCGACGAGCTCGCCTTCCTATTTGCTGTCGAGGTTTGCACCTAAGACGGCGTACCTCTCTGGGTGTTCCGGATCCAAGGGTATCTTCTTTGTCTCTTTGGCCGGCTTGAACGAACCTTCGTCTTCTGACTCCTTCGGGTCAGGCGATATCTCCGGCTGCTTGCCGGCCATCGCCACAGCTCGCTCAAGGAGTCGCTTCTCGGCCGCAATCACCAGGGACTCGGCCAGCCGACTGCTCTCGGTCGCGCAAGCGGACGACTTCTGGTAGTCGCTGGCCACAGTCAGAATTCCCCTGGAACTGGGCATCTTCATCTTGAGGTAGGCATAGTGGGGGACCGCCATGAACTTGGCCAAGGCGGGCCGGCCAAGTAGCGCATGGTATGGGCTCTCAAGGTCCACCACCTCAAACCAAACAGACTCTCTTCGGAAGTGATCTTTGTCCCCAAAGAGGATGTCAATCAGGATCTTGCCGATTGGTGAATAGGAAAGCCCAGGAACAATGCCGTGGAACATAGTCCGGCTGTTCTGAAGTTGTCTCTGCTTGATTCCTAACTTCTCCATGGTGTCCTTGTACAGGATGTTGATGCTGCTGCCCCCATCTATCAGAACTCGCGAGAAACGCGCGGCCCGTTTGTCCGTGGCAAAGGTGGCGTCCAGGACCAAGGCGTAGGAGCCCGGACTCGGGATCACTTCTGGGTGGTCAGCCCTGCTCCAGCTGATGGGCCTCTCTGACCAGTGCATGAACTCTGGCGTCTCTGAGGCTACCGCGTTCACCTCTTGTCGCTGCAGTCGCCTGCTGGGTCGATCGTCAGCCACACTGGTGAACACCACATAGGCTCCGTGCTCTTCAGGGTACTCGTCTTGTACTGCACCGACTGGCCTGATTGCTGGCTGCTGGGGCGGAGGCGGAGGCGGCTGCCCAGCAGGAGGGGGTGGCAGGAGGCCGTCTCCCTTGGCGAGCCTGGTGAGCCAGTGGCACTTCCAGGTGGTGTTATTTGATGGCTTCGCGCCGCTGTGGAACTTGCAAGGTCCATCCAAGGTCTGCTCGTAGGAGAAGGCCGGCAACCAGTTCGGCTTGCCGCCTTTCTGTCGCTTGGGCGGAGGCTGCTCTTCTGGCTGCTGGGCTTCGACGGTCGCGACCTGCCGGCTGCTGGAAGCCGGCTGCGGGGCCTTGCGCTTGTGGTCGCCGGTCGGCGTCTGCTGCCGGAGTTCTTGGAGCCTGAGGAGCTACTTTGCCAGTCATGCTGATTTGAATTTCCGTCTTCATGGAGGAGTCGGCCGTAGCGTACTTGTCCGCTATGATCAGCAGCTCGTCGAGGGTTTCTGGCTCATCGCAAAGGAGCTTGTGCTTGAGGAGGGTGCCTTCTCGGCACCCGGCTGTGAAGTACTCGATGGCCTGCACCTCGTGCACGCCCTCGCAGGAGTTCCGGAGCTCAGCCCAACGCGTGAGGTAGTCGCGAGTCGACTCATCAGGACCTTGCACGCATAGGGAGAGCTGGCGAGGCTTGGGAGGACGCTTGTACTTGCTGGTGAAGTTGCGAACGAATGCTTCGGTGAAGTCGACCCAGCTGTTGATGCTGCGGGGCTTTAGCCTGTTCAGCCATGTCCGGGCCGTGCCCTGGAGCATGAGCGAAACGTACTTTACGGCGACACGCTTGTTGCCGTTTGCTATGCTGACAGTCGTGGAGTAGTCGACTAGCCAGTCTTCGGCTTCACGGAGCCGGTATACTTGGGCGTGTCTCTTGGGAGCGTGAACCCTCTGGGAAAGGGCTCGTCCCGAATGCGGGGCCCGAAACAAGGCGGACCCAGCTCGTCTTCTTCTTCTAGCGCCAGGGACCGGTGAAGTCAGTTGATCCGGTGGCGGGCGTCATTCTCCCCAACTCCCTCTCGGCGGCCAAGGCGGTCACCGAGAGTCGGATGGTCAACAGGCGGCGGGGAGACTCGCCTCTCCTTGCGGGGAGGGGGAGGCGGATAGTCGTCCCGTCGTTCCACTGCTCTCGGGCGGCCGTCTCGGTCGCGCTCTATGGTAATCCGAGTCCGACTGTGGCTGACAGCCGGCTCCTTGTCCTTCCTTCCTCGGGTACCGCCAGTCGGCGTCCGAGACGTCGCGCCTTGATCTCGGTGCGGGTCGTCGTTTGGCCGTTGCGGTGCCTCCGTGCGGCAGCCGGCCTCGTTCTGCGCGGCGGCCGCGTCGAGGAGCCGCTGGACTCGCTCCATCATGAGGCGGCGCTCTTCGCCCTCGAAATTGTCCAGCTCATCCGCCGCTGCCTGGGCGGCTCAGATGTTCTCCGCTGGCGTGGCATACACGGGGCGGCTAGCCCCAAACAGGCTGGCGATGGCTACGCCGCGCTGCTGAACCGCGCCAAGGCGGCTGGGCCTGCCGGAGCCGGCGAGCCGCCAACAGCGCGATCCATCTCCCGCTGGTAAGCTTCTGACAAGCGTCTCATACTGGCTAGCTTCTTCGCGCCTTCAACAAGCTGAAGGCGGCGCGCTTCTAACGTCTCTGCGTCAGCATCTTCTGGAATGGGCGCAGGTAGGTCTTGCAGCGCCGCGCCGAGTGAGTCGGGCGCCCTTCCACCAGGGAACTCGTCATGACTGATGACCAGCACCTCAGTGACGGTGCTCCCGTCGCTCTCCACGTGGGGGAGAGGTTCGTCGTAGACCACCATGTTGGAGGGGAAAGCGTCGAACGACGCGGTGTCGGAGTCGACCAGCATCGGGTCGGTGGGGCCTACGGACTCCAAGTCTATGGCAGGCTCGCCAGAAAATGTGGAGTTGATCGAGGAGGCCCGCGAGGAGGTTTTCGGGGCCGCCTACGCCTATGTCGGACGCATGTTTGCTGGAGAGGCGGACCTCGCCGACAAGTTCGGCCAAGGAGCTGGCTGCGCAGGCGATCTCCACGCCGTGCAGGGCGTCGACACAAACTTCGTCTGGCGTGCCTGGCTGGCTGCGCTCGCTAGGGAGGAAAAGGGTTCCCATCCAGAACAGATCTCCGGACGGCGGTGCACCATGCCCCACGGTGGGCGCCAAATGTCGGGGGTTTAGTGCGACATATGCGAACGGATGGCTTATCATGGTGGGGGCTAGTAGAACGTCGCCGGTGCCTGGAAACGGGATGAGGCGAAGACATGCACGCCGGCGAATCTTACCCAGCTTCGGGGCTCTCCGGGGAGATAATACCCCTACTGCTGCTCTGCGGGGTCTCCGCATGATCACTATGGTCAAGTGTTTACACGGTTGCTCCTTGAGCTGTGTATGGTGGTAGGAGAGGGCAAGGCTAGTTCTCTCCCTCTATCTGGTGAGGTATAGAACTACTGGGATCCAACCCTTTGCATGGGTGCCCTGGGGGGTTTATATAGGCCTACCCCCCAGGGGTACAATGGTAATGTGACTGGGCGCGGGCCCAGCCGTCAGTGTCTCCGATCTCCGACTTCTCCGCCGACTGCTGGGGCCCGCCGACTGGTGGGCCCCGCCGACTGGTCTGGTACGGAGCCGACAGGCCGCGTCCGCCGTGGGCGGGTCTTGTCGGCTGCTGATTACTGTAGCCGTGCTCCTGATGATGCAAGCTTGGTCATGGGGTCGTGGCAACAGCCCCGCCGCCTGGCGGGCGATCACTGTGGCCACTCCCCATCTCTTCTTGGTTAATGGCGCATGGGCCTGGGGGAGGGCTCGGCCGACTCCCCCGGGCCGACTCTCGTTGGGTCCGACTGGCGGTGCTCCCGAGATCTCGCTGGCTGGTGGGCCCTGCTGCCTCCAGGCCGTACAGACAAGCCGTCATGGGCGCAGGACCAGGTACAGTGGTGCTGATGTCAGGGCCGGCTGGGCAACAGTGCCACGCCGCGGGGAGATCTTCCTAAGTACGGGGCGCTGTAGCCATGCCTGCCCTTGGTAAGGGGCGGGGAGTGGGCTTCATTGTAGCCACGCCTCTGCCCCGTCCCCCTCGATGAGGTCACGGTTTGTTGGAGTCGCCGGCCGACTCCCCAAAGCCGGCTTCTCTGGAAGTCGTTCCTGGGACTCGGCCGTGAGCGGGCAGTCGGCCGCCTTGCCGTAGACTCCCCAGGAGGCGGCTCTTCGCCCTGAGGTCTTGAGGGGCGCAGCCTGCCCCGATGTCTTGAAAGGTCATGGGGCTCGGGTTGGCCTACCCGTGGCCCATTACTCCGATACGCGGGCAGCTGTGGCGGCGGAGGGAACATAGAAGAGAAAGGGGATTAGGGTTAGATGGATGTGTATTGTGGGCTTAAGTAGTCTGGGTCAAAAAAATTGCCACCGGCCCGCGTGGGCGACTTAAAATTTTACATGTCCGCGCGCTCTCTGGAAAGTTCGTGCATTCTCTTTTAGTTTTAATATAAATCATTGGCTACACCAACTGACAGGTGGGACAAATAAAGAGTCACATGGGACACGTCAGCAGTAACCATCGGTGACGGTCCGAATGATGTATAAAAAAGAGAAGGCTAAGCACTAGCAAGGGGGTGCGGTCACATCCTGCTAATCCATGACGCTTTCCATGACAGATAAGAGAAACTGTCATGATCGGTGATGATATCTGAGAACGTCATCAGAAATCCGTCACGTATTAACAGGTTTCTTGTAGTGCATATTTCTTCATTTCTCATCCTTCTATTCAGTCCTTCTTTCTTAGTCTCTTAGGTTCTTAGCTCCTTAAGTTTTTCAGATTCTCATTCATTTTTCTGTCTTCTCTACTTCTCTGTTTCATCAGTTGCTCTCATTTCTCTTTTTTCATCCTTTTATTCAGTCTCTCTTCCAGTCTCTTAAATTCTTAATTCCTTTGGTTTTTCAGTTTCTTTAATTTCGCAAGTTTCCCATTCATTTATCCGTCTTCTCTGGTTCTCAGTATCATCGTTTGCTCTTATTTCTTCATTTTTCGCATCATTTTATTCGGTCTCACTTTCTTAGTCTCTTAGATTCTTAATTTCAATCTTTCTTCGTTTGTTCATATCCAGTCTCTCTTTAGTTTTCTCAGTCTTATTCAGTCTGTCTTCAACTTCTTTTGCTAGTCTCTTATTTTGATCTTGCAGTCAGTACCCAAAGGCATAAATTATGTTCAGTAAGTCCCTCCCCATTCACTTTGTTTTTGTTATTTTTCACTCTCTTCCTGCTTCGTCTTAGGCACATAGTATTTTCGCTGTCATGTGCAGCACCAAGTGACTCTTCATCTGTTTTATTTCTAAAATATGGGTAGAAATTTAATTAAGCTCTAGATGGGGAACATGGAGGTATGATTTATCTTCTAGTTGTGTTATTCAAGTATATTTTTTCGAGCATGGTGTTATATTTTTCTTTTTATGGCGAAGCAACCTGCACACACAAGCAAGAGGATGATCATAAAAATTCTTCTTCATCAAGAACCTTGTTATTATTGTGATCCTCGATAAAACCAAGCAATACACGGTGAAAAAACCAGATTTTTCTTCACTAATATGCATGAGTAACGTTGTGTATCATTCGCCCCGACGGGTCGCATTCTTTTCCGCTCTTGGATTGAGTTTTTCAGTAGTATATTATAACAAATCCTAAGGATCAGTACCCTGAGTGTTTCACTTGAGTTCTCTTCGGTTATTTGGCCAGTGTTCGTATGAGACATCAACGGATGGCCGCATCTACTTCAACCAGGGCTGGAAGGAGTTCCTCATTGGGACCGGTCTTGGGGTTGGCACAAATGTTCTAATCACCATGAAGACCAATGTGCTCAATGAACTAAGCATGATGGTTGCCCTTGACACCATCTAAGTACCAGTTGAGGTCAATAAGCGGAGTCATAGCAGTAATTGGGGTACTCAGCCTCTAAGTAGGTATCAACTATCGACCATATGTAATCGGCCTCGAGTCCTGAACTAGTTTGAACGTGTGTTGTTGATGTGTCGCAACTTTTATCATTCCCGCAAGTGAACCATATGTATATGTGCTTGTGCATAGTTTGTGGTTTTGTAGACCTACATAGTTTTTCATTTTATCTTTTTTGATTTATTGTTTTTTGTTTTGTGAGGGAAACAGTGGGACTCTGCTGCGCATTGTTGTTGATTTTTAGAATAATAATACAAAGAGTATTTGTACAAAAAAAGGGGGAAAACAAGCAGGTGGAACTAAAATACAACAATCTTCGTTTTTGTTAGTATCTTCTCACATATTTTTCTCCCTTTTTGCTAAATGTTTGGTATGTCAATCTTTTTCTTTTTAGGTCAGTGCAACAGGGAAGTGGATCTTTTGTTCATATTGATTCTTTTATTAACACATTTTTCGTTCCAATCTAAAGATATATATACATGTAGGTAGTACTATACAGATTATATCGGTGTTCATTTTCTTCAGATTTATGTTTTCATTCTGCAAACAATGGAGGCAACATGTATCTTCATTTTTGCATTATTTTTCCTTCCCTTTATAATTAAGTGTGTACTAGTGTATGTTGCTTCAGTTTTTTTTGGAGGGTATGCTGCTTCAGTTTTACATGCAATTGTGCAGCATGAACATGTTCTATTTGGTTGGGTGTGGGGACAGAATTTTTCTTTTTTGAGGTAGGGTGTGGGGACAGCTAAGCCGATGAGAAGTAACGAACTAGGGGTGGTCAACTTTTATGTTGCTGGCTCAGGGAGGTGGGTAATTGTTTTCATTTCGGGCCATACAGGACGGGCTCAGAAGTCTGCAGTCTGCACCGAACCCAAGTGGAAATTCGACCTGAACAAGAACTAAAATCAGACGAATTTTCTCTCCATCATCTGAACGAACTGAAAACAAACAGGTACACGTGTTAACCAGACATTGGACAAAAATGTGACCTGAGCTAAAATGAAAATCAGACGTCTGATGATTAGGCACACCCTTTTTCTTTTGAGGGAAGATAGAACATACTAGTAGTAGAAGAGAGAAACCAAAGATGATTGCTTAGCAAGATACTCCTATCTTTCATCCGTACCTAATACGTACTCCCGACCTGTGCCATAACAAAACGAGTTGTTTTCTGTCCCGACCTGTGCCTTATAAAACTTGCAGGAAACCCGCTCGCAATTATCAAAAAAAGTACTAGCACACCCCATTGAAAAAGAAGAAGAGGAAAGGAGCCGCCTTTTTCCTTGCGATGGCCGGCGGTTGGTCCTCTCTCCCGGCGGATCTTCTCAATCAGATCTCGGGTCGCCTGATCTCCGATGCCGACCAGCTCCAAGCCCACCAGGTATGCGCCCACTGGCGAGCCACCATTCCTCGTCCGGCTGCCTACCGCCCGTGGGTCGTCGCCGCCCGACAGGCGCCCGACGGGCAGGGCCCAGTCGGCGAGTACTCCTTCCTGCTCCCTCGCGGCGTCCAGGGCGTCGACTTCAAGGCGGCCCCACCCGGCCTCCCGTACTGCTGCGGCACGCCTCGCGGCTGGCTCGCCCTTGCGGACGATGTCCGATCCCCCACGCGGCTCGTGCTGTGGGAGCCCCACTCCGGCACCGAGATCCCGCTTCCATGCCTGTCTTCAGTCATACAGGTCTTCCTTTCCGACGACCCGCTCGAGTCGTCGCACTGGATGGCCGTCGCGACCCAGCTCAGACGGCCCCGGGCGCATATCATCTTCTTCTGGCGGCCCGGGGACGCCGCCTGGAGCGGCCCGGCCAAGGTTCCTTGTGCAAAACTCCACAGCGTCGAATTCCATGCGGGGAACATATACTGCATAGACCGCATGTCTAACCTGTCCATCTACGATCTCAAGCTCGGCACAACGTCTCCTCCCGTGCTCCTCCAGTGCTTGGGCATGTCCCCTAGTCAGTTGTCAGAGTCGTTGGTTACCCGCATGTCTGTCAAGGACTGCGTGCGTGCAGTGCACGTCGTGGCCTGCCGTGGCGACCTCCTGCTAGTGCTGCTGTTCCACGGCCGCCACCCGTCCCTCATGGAAGTCTACAGGCCGCCGTGGACGCTCGGATGCGCCTTCCAGGTTGGTGAGAGGGTGACTGACCTCGGCGGCTACACGCTCTTCCTCGGCCGTGGCGACGCTGTTGCACTGTCTGCCAAGGAGTACCCTGCGATCAGGGGGAATTGCATTTACTACCTGGTGCACAATCTCCCCAAGTACAGGAAGCATTGGGCAATCATGTTTGATCTGGGGACGGGGGATGTGGACGATATACCTTACCCTGAGGTGCACAAGCAGGAGAATGGTTGCTGGCCATACTCTTGGTTCTGTCCTCGAAGGCCCTTCCTGAAGAAGCAGTTAGCTTGAGCAATAAGCAGGGACTTTGAAAATTAGTCTTCAGAATAAGCTTCTTTGAATAGGGAATTTCCTTATGAAATTCCTGTTGTAACTGTTTAAACCATAGGATTTCGTTATGAACTTCCTATTGTAACTGTTGAAGTGCAGAATTTTCTTATAAATTTCCGAGATTATATCAAAACTTTTGAATATCTTCTGGTGGATTTTTTACCTTTGGATCAGCATTTGAGGTTTGTGCTGTATTGGACTATCTGTCTCCAGATAATGGGCTTTTTCAAAGCTGATTTGCCGATGCCTTATTTTGTTCCCCGCAGAAGGACAAGAGATCATCTTGTCTCAGGAAGGAAGACAATGGGAAGAGTGTCACCGAGTGTTTGTGGCGAGTGATCCTGCTAGGTGACAGGAGGCTCAGCAACGAGTGCTGAGACAGATGTTTGACCCCAGCAGTGTTCCAGAGCAGAGAGGTATAACTGGTATTGTTCATTTTAATATCTTTCTAGGTGGTTTTTCCCTGAGGATTTAATGGACTTACGTGTTTTGCGTTGTCTAAAAGTAGTTACACGCCCTGGCCCCTGGGGCGCAACACTGAGCAGCTGCCTCCTATTCAGTATTCTACTGATGTTCTCCTCTCGAGCTGCCTCTATTGTATGTGTCCTGGCCCTTTGGTGGTTCAAAGCTTCTCTTGCCACCTCTGCATGATCAATTTGCCTGGGAATCCTGCTGCCATCTGGTACCTATCTCTACGACCTTCTGCTACCCTGTTTAATTTGGATACTAGCAGGGAATGGCGCGGTGGCACGCAGCGCCCATGAGGGAGCCCGTGTGTGCATTTTTGTTTTTTCTTTTGTTAAAAAAATAAATAGTGGATCGAGAAAGGAGCTGGTGGACCAGAAGTTTTATTTAACAAGCAGTTTCATGCATGTCCTTGAATAGTTTTCTTCATAAAGAAGTAGATGAATAATAGATGCAGCAACTTAACACCTAAGCAGAGGGATATTATTATGACTGAAAGGAGATAAGTTCAAAAGGCTATGAAAACACAAGGTACTTAGTTCAAAAGAAAACAATGCTTAGAGAATAGAGACCCTTGTATAATTGCAAAATAGACAATAACAGCTTTGATTATTATGACACGGTTTGCTTCGAACATGTTCTCCTTCTGAAGATTAGTTTTCTCTTCTTCGTGGCTCTTTGGAGGAAACAGCTCTTTTGTGGCACGTCTGCATGTAGTTCAGATCCAATCTCTTTTTTTTTTGTAATAGAATTCGTTGCCGTTGTTTCAGATCCAATCTTTCTAGCCGGCGACGACATAAGGAATTGAGAAAGTCAGAACATACAAACCGTTGAACCAGTGTATTTGAAATGATTAGTGAATAGAATTTGCTAGTGTCTGAACTCATAAGTTCGTGCGGCAGCTAGCCTGTTTGTTCACTCCATTTTTTGTATGTAAAACAATAACATCTGGATATGTTATGATATGGGCACAAAAAACACACGTAAGCTTGTAGATACAGGAATGGAGTCGATTAGCTGAATTCTTAGCATACATTATATATAAGACCCAGGGTGAAGAATTACTTATTCTTCACCCTGGTCGATCGATGTTTCGTCCTAGTCCTACCAGGCCATCGTTTTACGTTTGGGAAAAAAGGCCAGCGGTTCCAGGTTGTAAAATTGCAATGGGATGCAAGTAATTTTACGTTTATGCATTGACTCGAATATACCCCCTTTCCCGTCCTTTTTCTGAAAAAAAGAGAGCTGCGCCTCCAAACGGGTTGTGAGTATCGGTGGCGACCAGCACGCAAGAGACGGCAGCATGGTGCTCAGCGATTTGGATCTGAGTGAAGTCATCGGTTGGCTGGCTGCCATGGCGGCATGCTACTCGGCGGCGTGGTCTCGATGTTGTGGTGGTGAAGCAGCACAAAGGTTGTGGAGGAGCAACTCCACTTTGCTGCTACAATGTGTATAGCACAAGTGTTGAAGGAACAACTTCAACGTGCTGCGCTAGATATCGCTCTAGAGGCGAATGTAGGCCGATATGGCAGCAAGAGTTCAATCCAGAACTCCTGGATCACAAGATCTACTCCAAGATCTTAGATAAGAACAACAAGTTCTATTATAGATAGTGGGTACATAGTCTGGGTACAAAGTAGAGGTGAGGACCTCTATTTATAGAGCTTTGGGAAGCCTTCACATACTTTCTACTTATAGCTGGAATACTCTAGAAACATTATTTAAGGTTCACCATTCTACTCATAGCTACTCACAACTAGAAGACTCTAGAAAACAGTTGGATCCATCTTTCTTTGACGCGAGTAGGGCTGGTACAGCACATGGGCTAATACTTTCTCGAATGTGCCCCTTTTGCAGCAATTCCTCCACTTTCTCCTTCAATATATTATGCTCCTTTGGGCTCATTTGATAGTGTGGAAGATTAGGAAGACTTGCTCCCGGAATTAAGTCAATTCTATGTTGAATTCCTCTCATCGGTGGCAAGCCTTGTGGCTCTCCAAGTATGTTCTGAAGTTCTGCCAATAAACCATGTACCTTTGCTGGAATTTCAACAGTCAGGTGCTCTTCTCCCTTTACAACAAGTGCAGCACACAAATCTGCCTCCTCCAAGTCTTCCATAAACTCATGAGAGGTATGGGAGATAGTTAACATAGTTTCCCCCTCCTCCTTAGAGGTATTACCTTTGGTTTTGTTTGGTAAGATGATGATCTTTCTCTTGTTCCAAATGAAACAGTAGGAGTTTTCCTTGCCCTTGTGTGTAGTATCCACATCAAATTGCCAAGGTCTCCCAAGAAGAACATGGCTAGCGTCCATATCAACTACGTCACACAACACATTTGAGCGATAATGCTTGCCCAAGGAAAGTGGCAGGTTGCATTGTTTGGTGATCCTCATATTCACTCCTTTCTTGATCCACCCAATAGTGTAGGGGTTTGGATGATCATGAGTATCAAGCTTTAAATGGCTCACCAACTTCTGGGAGATAAGATTCTCGCAGCTGCAACTATCAATCACTAACTTGCATACCTTGCCATTCACTGTGCATTTGCTCTCAAATATTTTCTTCCTTTGTGTGTCATCAGGTTGTGGTGTGGAACATAGGAGACGCTGAATCACACATACCACCTCTTCACCTTCTTCTTGACAAACCTCTTGTCCCTCTACGTCTTCAGATTCGTATTCTTCCTCATCGCCTTCACCATCATGAATAGTTGTGTTACCAATTTTTTTTAGTGGGCAGCCGCTGGATATGTGTCCCTCTTCACCACATTTATAGCATTTTGGGCCTTCATTAGACTTACCCTTGCCTCTAGTTTGCTTCTGGATGTGTCGTTTTTCCTTTGGTGGAGCGGTCTTTTCTTCCACTCTATTAGGCTGACTCCTAGACAAGCCTTCAGTATGAGGATATGGAGCCTTAGTTGTCTTTCTTGTCCTCACAAACCTCTCAGCCTTTAAGGCTAGAGCTTGTGCTTGATCAACGGACCAGATTTGTTGCAGCATCAATCGATCTTGAATAGCATCATTGAGACCATTGATGTACCTTGCAATTTGTTGATCTTCAGTTTCAGCAAGGTTGCACCTCACTTGTAGCCTTAGAAACTCCTCCGTATAATCTGAAACAGTCCTATTTCCTTGAGCACAATTTTGAAATTGGATAAATAGGATCTGGTCATAATCAGCAGGCAAAAATCTCCCTTTCAAGAGACTTTTCATTTGCCGCCAAGTTCTCACACGAGGTTCTCCTCTGAGCCTGCGCTCTTCTTGAACGCGATGCCACCATGCACCGGCTCCTCCTTTCAGGGCCTGTTCGTGTCAAAGGAAAGAAAAGCATAGGATTGGAGGAAATCGCTGGAAATGGAGAGGAATGCAGTTGCAAAACATAGGATAGAAAACTGCAGCACCTGCATGCACAGTTGGCGTTCGGGAGAGAGGAAAAGTGACCATAGGAAATCTGCCCATGTGGGTCCCGGCCAGTTTATTTTAAACGTTGAAAAGGATAGGCACTACCTTCAATTCCTGTGCGTGTACATAGATCAACCCATGGTGTGGGCCCAGTTGCATGGTTTGCGGCAGCTTTTCTCTTCCATCCCTCGGGCCTACGCGAAAACAAGCGCTCTGGGCAGATTTTTCTTTTCCCGTGAAAACGCAGGTCTGTGAGACTTTCCATCGGATTGGAAAGGACGCGTTCCTTTGTATCGAACGGTGTTTCCTGCCCCAATTCCATAGGAACAAGTTTCCAGTGCGTTTCCTTCGGTTTTCCAACGTACCGAACAAGGCCTCAGCTTGTATGCGACCAAAGGAACTCTACGATCTTCTGGAACCTCCATGACCTCAAAGAAAGTCTCCACTTCATATAACCAATCTAGGCACCCTTCAATGTCAACATTTCCATTAAAAGTTGGGATCTCAGCTTTCACCTTGTATGTATTCCTTGCATATGTAGTAGGGTTGGGTACTCTCCGATATGCATAGAGATCAGCTTCTTCAAGGGCTTCATCATATTCTTCACCTTCAGAAGTTTCAACATAAATTGGCCTTCTTGAAGCATGTTGAACAGCACGTTGTTGTGGCGGTCTTGCTCCAAGATTACCTCTCCTTCTTCTTTGATGAACATCTTCTTCTTCTTTAGATGAATCTCCTTCATTGGTAGCAGGGGGGACACCCTTTCTTATCATCTCAACCAGCTGACCAAATCTCCGATTAAGATCTTCACGCAGCTCTTTGATTTGTTGTTCTGCAGCATCCATCCTCTTCTCCAATTGCTCCATTGCTTGCTGCAGCTTGCTCTCGAAGAGGACAGCAAGAACTAGTATGGGTCAACGAGGCTTTGATGCCACCTGAAGCAGCACAAAGGTTGTGGAGGAGCAACTCCACTTTGCTGCTACAATGTGTACAGCACAAGTGTTGAAGGAACAACTTCAACGTGCTATGCTAGATATCACTCTAGAGGCGAATGTAGGCTGATATGGCAGCAAGAGTTCAATCCAGAACTCCTAGAGCACAAGATCTACTCCAAGATCTTAGATAAGAACAACAAGTTCTATTATAGGTAGTGGGTACATAGTCTGGGTACAAAGTAGAGCTGAGGACCTCTATTTATAGAGCTTTGGGAAGCGTTCACATACTTCTACTTATAGCTGGAATACTCTAGAAACATTATTTAAGGTTCACCATTCTACTCATAGCTACTCACAACTAGAAGACTCTAGAAAACAGTAGGTAGGATAGAAAAGAAATACTACACTAGAGTGGAAGTATCTAGAAGTAGCCAAACAGATCCGGCATGTGTTTTTCTTTCTTCTCATCTAGTGTTCCTCATCAGGTGGTCGCTGGGCAGTTGGGGCGGCATGGTGTGCGGCGTCATGCGGGGTCGTTGCGGCGGAGCTGTGGCGAGTGATTGTGGCGGCGCTCAAGTGTGTGTCCGTGCTTTTTTTTTTTTGAACGGTCACCAGGGGGGAGAGAATTCCCACCTGAATATATTGCTCAAAAAGCTGCCAAAGCCAAGAGTCTCCCCTTAAGCTTTGGCTGATCCAGTTTATAAGGAAAACCGGATCGAAAACCTAAACAAGTTGACCCCGTTTATGAGGGAAACTGGGCTGAAAACCGTACATGTAACAAGGTTACAGCAGAAGAGAAAAACAATTGACGCCCAAGAGAAGGCACGACCTAGCTAGCAGGCAGAAAGACCCAACACCACGAGAGACACAAGTAGATGTGGGGTGCTGTCAAGGGATCACAATACCAAGACTCAGCAAACAACCTAACGCACCACACCGGCGTGCGTACGGAGCCCCACGGCACAACAGAGGATCATCCATAATCAACGAGTGCCAAACCTTAACACGAACCTTGACTGGGAGATCCGCCACGGGCGGTCGAGACGATTAGCAGGTTGGGGAGGCATCGTTGCGTCGTCATTGAGCAAAAGTGAACCGAGACAACACCAAGAGCCCGAAGCTCGCCGCAGCACAACGGCAACCATGGGAGGGTCTTGAGCAGGACAGCAACAGGACGGATACCACGCGAAGGACAGCCGAAGAGAAAACACATGAAGAACACAGCAACATGGATGACACACAAAATGATGAGCAAAGGCGGAAGGATGGTGGCGAAGGGCTTGACGAGGAAGCAACACAACGGCAGCCACGGGAGGGTCATGAGCAGGCACAATAACAGGACGACGCACCACCGAAGGGCGGGGGTCGGATGGGAGGCAGCAGGTGATGGGTTTAGGGGGGATGTCACGGAGTCATTGGCAGACCCAAAGTCGCCAGCAACCTAGCACGAGGCTTGGCAATGACAATGGCAGGGGTTCCCAAGCGACGCCTTCAGGAAGGTCTAAATCGTCGTCGGAGCTTTCGCCCGGAACCCTCCCGAAGAGGAGATGCATCTCCCAAACCATGCCTTGAGGGAGGATTACGACGGAAAGGGCGCCGCCGTGGTCGCTCGTATAGAGCAGGATTTCTCCGGGAGGCGTGCGTGCTTGTGCTGCTACCTGAAGATGTTGCCTGCCGTTTGGATTGAATTTTGGTTGGGTGTGAGTGCACGGGTTGAGGTGAGCAACCCAAGATCTGACTATCTGTTCCAAATTTCAAATCTACTTACACCTATGTTTCACTTTGCCATGCTCTTCCTAAATTGCTTTCTCTTCCCAAATCGCTAGTTTGGCCTGAGGATTATTCTCTGGTTCGCTAAAAAAAGAGAGGCAGAGCAGTCTGCCAGAATAGGTTTACGTAGAGCTCCTGAGTCCTGTGCTTTGATGAACTTTCCTCTTTTTTTATCTGTAATTGTAGTTCAGCAGTGTTTTCTCTCAATCATTATAACTTGTTATTTTGAGAAGTGACTCTGTTCTGGAGATAACTTCACATAATTCTGTTGCTTTCTAGTCAATTGAAAAAACATGCTGTTCAATGTTCCTCTTGAGATCATTGCAATAGCTAGGAGTTCTGATGCGATGTTTCCTTTTGTTTCTTAGGTTCCTGTAACTATTTTTCTATTTGATCGTTGTTACTTGGTGCGTGTGTTGGGTGTCTTTCCTAGGTTATTAGCTGTGTTTTGCTATGTGGGGATTTTTGCAGCTTCGGTTGCACTTGGTATGTTATCTTCAGGAGTTCCTTTAAGAACCAGTACCCAGTGAACTATCTTTGCTTCTTATGACGCAGGGCTTGAGCCTCTTTTGTCGAAAGATGTTATTTAGACTTTACTGTGTAAGCTTACCTATGTTTTCAATCTTGCATTTAAGACTCCGTAACCCCATTAAGACTCCATTTTCTTAGGAACACGATGTCGTTGCGATGTTTCCAAATGCACCAGCAAAAGAGCATGAAGAACGTCGACCGCGGGTGAGCGACATCTAGCAGATTGCGGACAGAGGCCACTACTGAAGGTGGCTGGAACCACAGCGTGGCCCCGAAATCAACCAATAATGGGCAGACAAAGAAGAGGTGGCTCGCCAATAACAGTGTGGCAGACTGGGCAGGCAACTATTACATGCTCTAAAATTGAGGTTTAGAGCAATGAAAAAGGTGATTTTGTTCCTGAATCGTGCTTAACGTTTATTTAGCAATCAAGCACTAGAAGCCCAGTCTGAGATGTGCTTCTTGTTGGTTCATGTAGACATGCCAACAAAGGCCTGATAAAGAAAAATAGAAAAAAAAATACAGTAGATTGGTTTGATTGTTCTCTTGTGTAGACCAAAATTAGCGAGGAAAAGAAATTGTATTTTGGTTCCAACTGTTCAACAGCTCTAAAAGGCATAGAGTCAACCAGTCAGGCTTTGACCAGACGTCGAACATCTTCAGAACCTTGATTGCTGATCCTACAGACCTAAACTCTATTCTGGCAAGTTATAATTAGTTCTAGGAGGGTATGCAGATTGAATTTGCTATATTGCAGTCTGGACTACAAGCTGCAATGTTTTGATAACCATGGTCTGGATGTAGATAATTTTGAGAAAGCATACTTCTTCCTGTGTGCATTTAGGCTTTATGGGATTAATCTCTCTATCATCAGTTCTTCTAGTATTTGATTGAACCCTCTAATATAATTCCAATTTCAGTAATTTATCAAATCCATCCCATGGGAGAAGATTTGTCCTTGGTTCAGTCAAATCTCTTATATTTTCTTTAAATCTACGTGCCTTGTAGTTGTAAGTACTCTACTATCTTTTCAGTAACATTCTGACCTATATATGAGAATTATGTAGCACCTTTATTACGACAGTAATGATTCACTAAGATTCTATCTTACCACATGGTCCAATTTATTTCCAGTTGTTGCCACCTTCCCTGGATACATCACACCCTATATAGTATGCTCCTAGCATGCTTTGTGTTTTTAGATCAAATTGTTCGTCTGCAACAAATTGAAGTGTTGGTCTGGAAATAAAATTATTTAGAAAGAGACGAACTATCTGCTCATTTTCTACCATCTAAACTAGTATAGCAAGTGGTACATGCCAGCGAACAAACAGTTTATACCCTATTTCAGTTTGGGGCACTATTTTGCTATTCTGTGGAAGCACCTGCTATTATTTTCGTTCAAAGCATTCATAATTTGGGTTTCTGCAAGGGCTCTGCAAAAAAACATATTTTTGATAAATGTTGTGCGATGCATCCTTCTGCGCACCTAATCACCTATTTAGAAAAAGAAATAAAAGTAGCTGCATTCGCGTGTACTTTGGAGTGTGCATAGATGGCAGAATAGTTGCACCCTTGCTTTCTACTACTAATAGTTTTATTTACACTGTAGGTAGTTCACTATATAAGTTTCCTGATAACTGTAGGCTGATGTTAATTTTTTTTGGAAAGAACGAAATATCAGGATCTTTGACATTGCAGAATTATGCTGACATGGTGTTTGAGGGTATCATTGATGAGTTTCAATCTTGGAGAGGTGCAGACTGCTTGTCTTCTTTCTGAATCATGTTCCTCTTGTTTTCTCCCTGTTGGGAGTGTATAGAGTTCTCCCTGGCGGGCTGTGTTATCAGCGTGTTATCTTAATTTACAGGGTCAGCTCTCAAGAAAACAGAACGATTTGTCCTTGGCCGGCACCGAAGCCCCCATCGGGGTCGGCCGGACCTGCGTCGCTTGGCTGGCCACGGCCCATGTGTGCTTGCACGGGGCGACTACACAAGAGGGCGGCGCCTCGGGCTTGTGGTGGAGCTTGGAGGAGGGGTCGAGGGAGCGAGATGAAGGACGTTGAGGACCGCAGCTAGAGCGCCATGGATTTGATATGCCCTTGGAGAGGAAGAAGGGGACGGGGATGCTTGGAGGGGGGAGAGGGACTGCAATCTTTGTCTCCAGCTCGGGTCGTCAATTCCGTCCTCAAGAAAGCCGTCGGGCTGCAGTTCATGTACTCAACATCACCTACACAGGACACAGGTAAATCTCGTTTTCTTCTTGTGTTGCTCCCATCTAATGCAAATTGAATTGGGATAAAGCTGAGAGCAAATCCATTCTGTTTAAATAAAATTATTTTCATGCAATTGTCAATCTAGTGCTCACAATGCTCACTACTAAACTCAGAGTCTTGGACCAATTGATCTGTTCTCTGCTTGCTCTATGCCTCTAGGTTTGACATTTGGATAGATGGTTATGTCTGCACTTTTGTCAATAGAATTAAAATTGATTCCTGCCATCCCTATCATCATACGTAAACTGAAGGATAGCTGACGGGTCAGATGCGCATGATGCCTGTGGACATTGTGCATAGATAATTCTGTGAACGATTATATTTGACAGGGGAGATGGAGTAGCATTCAAAAAGAAGAAAAAAACTGGTTCATACAAGTTCAAATAAAAATCACTTGTAGCTTGGAAGTCTAACACACATGCGATAAAACTATTCCTTTTACAGAATAGATTAGGTTGGCTTCGGTTGATTGAGAAAGAATTGATTTTGTCCTGTCATCAAACTAGAGTCAGAGGTCCCAATGCTCCCTTGCAATGAGGAATTCAGCATGGAATGTTGCTGTTGTAAATATGTATACATGTGATTTGTTGGATGACCATGTGCAAAAAATTAGAGAAGTTTAGTTTCATTGACGTTCTGAAACTATACTTGAAATGAACGTGTGGACTGCTTATACCACTGGAGTATTGCCGTGTTCTTGGATCTGCGGTGGCATTGGGATGGTATGGCCACTGGATTGCAGTATTGAAGCATTTAGGATAGATGTTGGATTCGGTTGATGGAGGAAGTCTTGTTTTTCTCCTGTCATCAAACCAGAGTTAGAGGCCCCAATGGTACCCTGCAGCGAGGTGTACATGTTATTTGTCGGATGACCCTGTAGAGAAAGCAAAGTTCAGTTGCACTGAAGTTTAAAAAATAGGAAAAATGAAAGTGCGGACTGCTTCTACCATTGCTGTATTGTATGGTTGGAATCCAGCCAACAGTTGTTGGGTCTGTGGTGGCATAGGGATGGCATTACCAATTGATGGTTGCATTGAAGCACTTAGCATAGCATTATAGTGTAATTGATATGCAGCCATTTGATTTGTGAAAAATTCCATAAGACCCTATAGAAAATGATAGAGAAAGGTCAGTATAGTTGAGGTTTTATAAGAAACAAGCAACATTGTATTATTACCGTCGGCGGGTCATGAGGCTGTAGTTGTATAATATCATTTGTGTTCTTTTTCTTCTTTAAAGTTGCTTTCTTCAAAGGACCCTATCGAAAATGATAGAGAAAGGTCAACACATTGAATATTTTATACGAATCGAGTGACTAAATATTATACCGTTGAGGGGCCACGAGGCTCTAGATGCACAATATCATTTGTGTTCTTTTTCTTCTTTGAAGTTGCTTTCTCAAATCCACCAACGGGTCTTTTTGATCCTTTCACAGTCTTCTCCTTGACCTTCATACCTTTTGGTTTTGCAAGCCCCTCACCGTGTTTTGAAATTCTACTAGAGGCGATGTTCGTTCCTGCCAGTATAATGCCAAATCTCAATCGTTGTTCAACAATAGTGTAGGTAATTATTGTTAGTATAGTTTGTACCTTCTTTAGTACTGGAGTTACCCAAATCTGGATTAGCACTAACCAAATCTGGATCAGCGTGAACCAAATCTGGATCAACATGAACCAAATGTGGATCGGCGCTAACCAAATCTGGATCAGCTCTAATCTTCAAGCATTTCTCCACATCTTGTGCTAATTGCTCTGCACACTTAGCAGCCTTATAGTATGATTCTTCGGACTCAGCGGCACGAGCAGCTATTTTCACAAATATTCTGCATAGTTCCTTGTAGCGGTTAGACATTCTTGCTTTTAGGTTATCATGCGGGTTGCATTTGCTTGTTATATCTAGAACTTTGGCATCTATTGTCCATCTTTTCAAGATATATTCCCTAGGGATATGCTTGATATTGTTAATATCAAGTACCTTTAAGCAATGAGAGCAAAGAATTCCAGCAAACTCAAACCTTTTGCAACTGCAGCTAACCTTTTCTTCTTTTGAAATGAATCTAACAACATGTTCACGTTGTGTGCCATGAAATTTTACTACATAAATCTTCACCTTTGTGTCACTTTCATCACAAAGCATTGTGTCGTAGTTCAGAGTCCGAAGCACTTGATCTTGAACCATCTTGAATATTGCTGGAGTATATGTAGCTGCAGCTTGTTTTAACATATAGCTAGATTCAGCCTTCAACTTGGGAGTAGTCTGTGTTGCTCTAAAGTCATACTTCACCTCTTCACATCTTTTATCCGAAACTAGCCGTTCAAAATGCTCTAAGAAAGTAAGCATGTCATATTTAATACTAATGTATCTCTTCAGTTCATTGTTCATGCTTTCACTTCTTTGGGTAGTGCTCATGTGGGCAGAGAACATATTTTTACCGTACACTAGTGCCCAGTGTTCCTTTTTCTCAAATAGCCTTTGCAGCCATTCATTGTCACGCAGTCCATACTTGTCAATCATTTTATCCCATGCACCTACAAATTCATCCTCCTTTTCTATATCATATATACAGTGCTGAAAATCAACATTGAACTTCTTATATTCGTCAACAACTCCGGCGAGGTGCTTGCAAGCATTTTGATTCATATGCCACACACAAAGTCTATGGTGAGAGTGAGGAAAGACTTCACGAATTGCCTTCGCCATTGCCGCATCTTCATCGGTGAGAATTGTACGTGGATGTTTTCCTGACATAACTTTTAGGAAAGTTCTGAAAAGCCAAGCAAAACTAGCAGCGGTTTCATCATATAGAAGTGCAGCACCAAAGACAATAGTTTTCTTATGATTATTCACCCCCACAATCAAACCAAATGGACGTCCATCATCTAGTTTTCTGTATGTGGTGTCAAAGCATATAACATCGCCGAACATTGCATAGTCTGAAACCATTTTGGAGTCGGCCCAAAAAATATTAGTTATCAACTCATCCTCATCCACTTGAATTGAATAGAAGAAGTTGACATCTTCTGAGACCTTTTTCTCCATGTATTCTAATACCCCCCCTGTGTCACCTACCTTTGCTTTTATTGTTCTCTTTGAGTACAAACAATTTTTCATATCTTGAGGTGTAAAGCCAAGGTTTTCACTTTCACCTGCTTCTTTAGCCATCAAATCGATTGTTGCTTTATTTGAAATGCCAACTGACTTTGCAACCTCTGCGTTTGCTATCTGTGCTTCTGTCACTTTTCTCTGGGATCTCAAGTATTGGGCCATGAGTCCATTAGCAAGAGTGTGGTTATGTGACGCCTCGAATTCATACACATAATAAAATCCATCTCTAAGGCTAATCTTCATACGGGCATCACAACCACATCGTGTTTCAGGCCTACTATAAGTGAATGTCTCCTCTCTTTTATCTTCCCGGCGATGGCCTATAAGTTGTTGTAATTGTCTTAGAGCATAAGTAAATGGTTATAATTTAAAAAAAAATGAAAATAACCCATACCTTGAGGAGAGCATGTAAATGTCCGTTGCTGAAAAGTAGAAGAGTTCATCACTTTATGACCACTGCTTCTTCTGATGCTAAAACCGATGGTTTTAGCATACTTGTTATAAAATAAATAAGCTTCCTCTTCAGATAAAAATTTCATGCCAAGCTTTGGTACCCTTTCATCGGTGTGATCTACTGCAGTTTCTTGATCCTATATCAGTTAGGATTCAATTTAGTTAATACACACATATAGCAATTATATTTGCCTATCATGAGCTTTTATGAACTGCATCATAAATCATATTTATATCTCTTGCAATCGTATTTGTCTTAAGAAACATGGAGTGCATTGAGACATCAGGAGTGTTAAGTTTTAGAGAAGAAATCATGATGCACTCTAGAATCCTTGTTCTGTTTATATTTCATATCAGTACACGGTTTGTGCAAGTATATTCAACTATCTATTATGTTTGTCCGTGAACTATATGTATTGTAAAAGGAATAGAAAAAACTGTAGTGCATGTTTTCCAAAACCTGAAATCAGAGATGGTACATGACACTGCTTTGTTTTTTCTAAATTTAAGAAAAACTAACTTTCCGTTGTTGTTTGGCTTTTGCAGAATGCGGTCACAGATTCCTGTAGAAGTTCTACAAGGGTGCAACACACTGCTTTTTCCTGGCCAACACTCTGGATCGTGTCACAGTTGATGGAAAGTGGATCTTTTAGGCAAACATATTTGTGTGCACTGCTGGATGTGAAGTCTCCCGCAATGGTTCAAAACAAAGAAATTAGAGAATTTGCCACAGATTCATCGTCAGAACCGAATGAGATTTCTTACTTTTGGTGCATGAGATTGTTCGTCAGTGTCCTGGTTCCCTGGAACACTCCTCGGAGAAGTCGTCCGGGATGCAAGACTCAGAGAAGCCATCAAGGACGTGGATTTCTTTGCTGCTCAATTGAAGAGAAGAGTTTCCTGATTCCTGGTTAAGCCGCTATTGATAATTGTGCGCTTTAAGGCTGTAAGGTCACTTCCGCCTCATATGAGATGTAGATCTTGCATTTTGGCGCCCTTTTGTGTATTTTGTGGTTCTTTTGGCGGGTGATTAGATTATTTTCGCAGGGCTTGTGTTCTGTTTTAGTGATGAGAGTATTATGGAAATGAATCAGTATTATGATGTGTATTTTTTTGCCACTTAAAATCAGGATCAATCGTTGCGTGCGTGGAGCAGGGCGTGCGTGGAGCCAGGGCCGTGCGATGGACACGCCGCACGGATGGTCGCACACAGCGGCCGCAGGCAAGCCGCGTCCATTACGAAGAACCATCCCAGCTCCTCCAACACCAAGCTCTTCTGAAAATGCCCCATCCACATTTAGCTTAATCCATCCCACTGGTGGTTTACACCAATGTACAGGCCGGCAGAACTCCCTCTGGTTGGTAGGTTGATCTACAGATCGTGAGTTTTGATAGGAGATGACCATTTTACCTTTGCCTTGTCAGACCCAAGTAGTCTGAAGAACATGATTCAATGAATACTATCTGAACTTAGCAATTTGCATTCACTTTCAGAGGAAGGATTGGAGAGTTCAAGCTCATTATAGGGGAACCTAGCCAGCCAGGAACACTGGCGGCGCAAAGGGGGAAACCCTAGAAAACTCAGAGATGGTTCTCGCGTCTCTAGAACGCTGGCTTTATAGCCTTACAAACCCAGAAAAGAAAGGAAAAATGGATACAGAGCAGTTGAGGCTGCGAGCCTTTTGCCGGAAAGTGAAAAGCGACGCGTCCGAGTCGGGGAGCCGTCCGATGCGCGATCCACGGTGTCAGCTACATCATAACTCGCAAAACGGTACGCGTGAAGGGGGAACGTTGGATCCGTGATGGACGGCTCAGCTGTCTTCGCGCGCTTGTGGAGGCCATTCAAATTAGCTGAACTTCGCCTTCAGGTGTAGCTACGTTGCAGATGGGTCCTGACAACTCCCCCCCAATGAGACCAAACTTGTCCTCAGGGTTGGAAGTGAGGAAAAACTCGCTGGATAAACGTGGCATCCTCCCAAGTTGCTTCTTCTGCTGGAAGGTTGCTCCACTTGATTTTCCACCTGACCACAGGGATATCGACATCCCCTTGCTTACGAGGGGCCAGTTGGCGCTCCAGCAGTAGTTCTGGTTCGAGCAGGATTGTGCCATCCGGGTTAAGCAAGGGGAGTTTTGCGTTAGGTATTGCTGCTGGGCCAATGTGTTTCTTCAGTTGGCTGATGTGGAATGTATTGTGCAGTTTGCAGTCGTCTGGCAGGAGAAGTTTATAGGAAACATTACCAACTTTCTGTAGAACTTTAAACGGTCCATAGTACTTGGAGTGCAGCTTGAAACACTTGTGAATGCTCAGTGTAGTATGTCTGTAGGGCTGGAGCTTCAAGTAGACCATATCACCCACATGTAATGTTCTCTCGGATCTCTTCTTATCTGCAAAGTGCTTCATTCTGTTCTGAGCTCTGAGAAGATTTTCTTTGATGTGAGCAGCAGTTTGCTCAGCAGTGAGGACTGATGGAAGGTTGCTAGTGTCCTCAGGTGGGTAAAGAGCTGCTTCAGCTATCATATTGGGTTTTCTGTTGTATAGTGCCTGAAAAGGGGTGATCTTGAGTGAGGTGTGATAGGATGTATTATACCACCACTCAGCTAAGGGCAGCCATTGAAACCATTTCTTTGGTTGCAGAAAGGCCATACATCTCAGGTAGTTCTCTAGACACCGATTCACCCTTTCAGTTTGCCCATCAGTTTGAGGATGGTAAGATGTGCTCATGTGTAACTTAATGCCCATTCGTTTGAACAAACTCTGCCATAGCTGACTTGTGAAGATTTTGTCCCTGTCAGTGACAATAATAGAAGGTGGGCCATGTAATTTAAATATGTTTTCCACAAAAACATTGGCTACAGTCTGCACTGTGATGGGGTGTTTCATGGCAATAAAGTGACTGTACTTGGTGAATCTGTCAACGACCACCAGGATCATATCCTTGTTTTGAGAAACTGGCATTCCCTCCACAAAGTCCATACTTATGTGGCACCAAGCAAAATCAGGCACATGTAAGGGTTGCAGGAGACCAGGGTACTTGCAGTGTTCTGGTTTGTTGATCTGGCAAGTTGGACACTGCTTGATAAAGTCAACAATGAATTGCTTCATGCCAGGCCAGTGGAACAAGAGCTTGACCCTTTGATATGTTGCTCTGTGGCCAGAGTGACCACCCAGCTCTGAATTGTGCAGGGCAGACACCAGTTTGGTCCTCAGTTGAGTGTCATTGCCCACAACAAATCTATTTTTATATCTGATAATGCTCTGCTTTAGGGTGTAATTATCCAAGGCAGAGGGATTGGTGACCAATTGGGCCATGATGGTCTTGCATTTACTGTCAGTGTTGTAACTGGCAACTACTTCAGAAATCCAAGCAGGCACAGCTGAGCTTGCAATGAGGCTGTGTAGTTTGTACTGCACTCTAGAGAGAGCATCAACTACTCTGTTTTTGTGCCCTTGTTTGTATTCCACTCTATAATTGTAGCCCAGTAACTTCACTAGTAATTTATGTTGAATTCCTTCAGTCAACTTTTGTTCCTGAATATATTTGAGGCTTTGCTGATCAGTTCTGATAATGAGAGAAGATGCTGCAAAGTAGTGCTTCCAATATTTTAGAGCTTCAATGATAGCCAAGGCCTCTTTATCATAAGTGGAGCTAGCAGCAGCTCTAGGGCCAATAGTTTTGCTGAAGAAGGAAATTGGCCTGCCTCCCTGCATGAGGACTGCTCCAATGCCATAGTTGCAGGCATCAGTTTCTAGAACAAATGTTTGGAAAAATCAGGAAGGGCCAAGACAGGGGCTTCTGTCATTCTGTGCTTCAAAGTGTTGAAAGCATGTTGTTGTTCAGTGCCCCATGTGAAACTGTCCTTTTTGAGTGAGTTGAACAGAGGTTTGCATATAAATCCATAATTTTGGATGAACCTTCTATAATAACCAGTTAATCCTAGGAAGCTTCTCAGCTGAGTGACATTCTCAGGTGTTGGCCACTTAAGTACTGCCTCAATCTTTACAGGATCTGTAGCAACTCCATCTCCTCTGACGATGTGACCAAGGTATTCCACTTGTGGCTGAGCAAAAGTGCATTTGCTGAGCTTTGCATACAGCTGGTGTTGTTGAAGTGTCTCAAAAACTTCCTTTAAATGTTCTATGTGTTCCTGTAGATTTTTACTGAAAACCAGGATGTCATCAAAGAAGATCAAGACAAATTTTATCAGATACTTCTTGAAAGTTGTATTCATCAACTTCTGGAATGTAGCAGGGGCATTAGTAAGCCCAAAAGGCATAACTAAATACTCATAGTGCCCACAATGAGTGCTGAAAGCTGTCTTTTCTATATCATGTTGCATCATCCTGATCTGATGGTACCCACTTCTTAAGTCCAGTTTAGTGAAAACAGTGGCTCCATGTAATTCATCGAGTAGATCTTCAATTACTGGCACTGGATATTTGTTCTTGACTGTTTGTTCATTGAGTTTTCTGAAATCATTGACAAGTCTCCATGTATGATCCTTCTTTTTCACTAGGAGAGCTGGAGAGGAATAAGGACTAACACTATCCTTAATGACCTTGTCCTTAATCATCTGCTGTATGATTTGTTCCATTGCATCTTTTTGGTGGTGGGGTAACCTGTATGGCCTCTGGTTTACTATTTTAGCTTCAGGCACAAGAGGGATTGTATGATCTATTGCTCTGACAGGAGGAAGGCCAGTGGGTTTTGAGAAGATGTTGTTATACTTACTTAAGAGCAGTTTCACTTGAGGATGCACTGGTTGTGGAGGAGTAGGAGAAGTAGGAGGAGTAGGAGTAGTAGGGGGATTAGAAGGAGGAGGGGCCACAGTAACAAAGTTCAGAAGGAGGATAGCTCCACATACTGGATCCTGTTCCAGTTCTTCCTCACTGTCCATCTCAGGTACAACCATGTTGGGCAAGCTCTCATCTTGGAAAATGACCTTTTTGCCTCCTTGCATGGTTATTTTTACCTGCATTTCCTCAAAGTCCAGTTCCACATGGTTATGTGCTTTCATCCAGTCAGCTCCTAGTATTACATCATAGCTTTGGAGCTGCAAGACTCTGAAATCAGAAGTGAACCGTGTCCCTTGGATAGTGTAATTGCACTGTTTTGCCATGAATTCAGTCCAGAGCACTCCACCATTTGCCACTACAACCTTTCTTTTTCTTGTAGGGGAAAGTTTGCACTGAATTTTGTTTGCAATACTTGGGGAAACAAAAGTAGCTGTACTACCACTGTCAATAAGTGCTGTTGCTGGAGTATCACCAAACATAAGAGTAACAATAAATGAGTATTTGGTGGCACTCAGGCCCATCAGAGCATGCATTGAAATTTTCAGTGTCTGACCAGTACTGTTGTCTGTTTCTTCAGTGTCAGTTTCCTCCATTTCTTCAGAACTGGCAGTGTAGTAAACCAGCTCTGCATCATCAGGGCATTGCTATTGTAGAGCTTGAATTTGAGCTTGGTTTGCCAACTTGCAAACCTTCTTGTGCCCTAGGAACCAATGTTCCTTGCACTTGTAGCAGATGCCCTTTAATCTTGCTTGTTGGATTATATTAGCAGTATTGTTAGGAGCTGGTTTGCCAGGGTCAAACTGGACCTGTCTTCTAACAAGAGACTGCACTGTTTGGGGCCATTGCTTCTTAGGTGGCTGTGCTTGTTCCATTCTTCGAGCTAACCAGATAGCCTTCTATAGATCTTGAGGTTCATGACATTGGACATAATGCTGAATGTTGTCATGTAAGCCAGAAATAAAACTAGTTTTGTAGTAATCTTGTGGGAGAGCAGGATTATCTCTTCGCATTAAATTCATAGCTTGTTCAAACTTGAGTATATATTCATTTACTGACCCTGTTTGAGTGAGTGCATGGAATGATCTCACATTATCACAGACAGAAGTCTCAGCAAATCTGTCACCCAGGAGTCTACAAAACCTATACCAGGGCAAGGTGTTAGCCATTATTGCAGTACCTCTCCACCATTCAATTGCAGGTCCTTTCAAGTATGTGACTGCAATTTCTGTTTTCTGCTCCAGGGGTGTTCTAGCAGCCTCAAAATAAAGTTCAATAGTCTGAATCCAAGAGTCAGTGCCACTTCCATCAAATTCAGGAATGTTGTACATGGCTGGCTTGACAAGTGCCATAGTTCTTCTATTATCCTGTAACTGCTCTCTTTGCACATTTCCTCCCCTGGCTTCCTGTTGAGGAAGTTGTTCAGCTAGCTCCAAGTCCAGCTGTATTGGTTGTTGAGCAGTTGGGCCCTGGTTTACTGTAGTAGGTGCTCTTGCATCATGAGCAGGATTTTTGGGAGTAGCAAAATGTGGATGTCTGTAAGGGATTTTGTTGCTGCCATCCAAGTTGAGCTCTTTTCCTGTGTGCTTGTCTACTAAAGTTGCATATCCCATAGTTGGAGGGGTTTGTATGACCATAGGAGGTGCATTGTTAGGGCCCTGAGGTGTTTGCTGTTGGCCATTGCCTTGTGCAACATCTTGGGGGCTTGGAGGACTTTCCCTAGGTTTTGGGAACCCAGCAATGAAATTGGATAGCGAGCCCTGTAATTCTCCCAATGTTTTCTCCAGGGACTGAAAGTTAGTGGCAACGTGCTCTCTGAAGTCTTCAAAGTCACGTCTGTCTGTTTCTCTGTTCTGCTGCAATTGTTTGACATCCAATTGTAAAGATTGCAGCTCCAGATTTTCCGTGGAAGAAGAACTCGTCGGGCCCGTCATACTGGAGGGGAAGGGATACAGGGAGGGTTTTTATACTTAGCAGGGAGCCAAGAACCTCTCTGTGAGTTGATCAGCCAGCGAAGGAAGGAATTTTACCACAGCCTGAGCTGCAACCCGGCCTTGGCCTTCGATCCTGCCGCCGCCTGCACCGCCGCCAATGCCGCGCCACCGGAAGTACACCGGATCTGGGAGGGAGGGAGGGATTTTACTACAGAGACGGTGTGTTTCTGCAACCTCTTCCCGCACCCAAACCTGTACCGATTTTCGCACCACCGCCAGTCGCCGCCGGAGAGCCACCGCCGCCTAACGACTCCGGTGAGAAGTGGAGGATTTTACGGCTCCTCCAACTCTACTTCGGCACCGGATCTCGCGCCGCCAAGGAAGAAAACCTTACTCTGATTACCACTTGTCAGACCCAAGTAGTCTGAAGAACAGGATTCAGAGAATACTACCTGAACTTAGCAATTTGCATTCACTTTCAGAGGAAGGATTGGAGAGTTCAAGCTCATTACAGGGGAACCTAGCCAGCCAGGAACACTGGCGGCGCAAAGGGGGAAACCCTAGAAAACTCAGAGATGGTTCTCGCGTCTCCAGAACGCTGGCTTTATAGCCTTACAAACCCAGAAAAGAAAGGAAAAGTGGATACAGAGTAGTTGAGGCTGCGAGCCTTTTGCCGGAAAGTGAACAGCGACGCGTCCGAGTCGGGGAGCCGTCCAATGCGTGATCCACGGTGTCAGCTACATCATAACTCACGAAACGATACACGTGAAGGGGGAATGTTGGATCTGTGATGGACGGCTCAGCTGTCTTCGCGCGCTTGTGGAGGCCATTCAAATTAGCTGAACTTCGCCTTCAGGTGTAGCTACGTTGCAGATGGGTCCTGACATGCCCATGTCTGCAGGACGGTTGCTTGATGCATACTCCCTCCGTTCCATAATATAAGAGCGTTTTTGACATTAGATTAGTGTAAAAAACACTCTTATATTATGGGATAGAGGGAGTAGTAAAGTATCAATGTACCTGCACAAAAATTGTGTAGATGCCTCTATTGTTGGAGCCGGGTTGTTGCGGGTCAGTTCATTGCGGACGTGCCAGGAACGCCAGAACATCATTAAGACTTGTAGCCGTTGGTCCGGTGAACACTGGTGCAAAAGCTGGAGCAGCCATTCTGACCCCGTGTTATGGATTTCCTCAAGCCTCGGCATGCTCCAATGTTCCTCCATGGATCGCCAAAGGCGCTGAGCAAGCGGGCATCTGCACATATAGCATGGAAGGTATCCTCTCGTTTCAAGCCATAGATGACACATGTGTCAGACACCACAATTTTTTTTCAAAACAGAGGCATCAGATTTGCCTGATCTATTAAATAAGAAGAGAATAGAGTTTAGAGGTTTACAACATATCTACACAATTTCGGCATGACAATTACTCGCCCTGAAAATTATTCTCTAATTTCTTTGCTCCCACGACCATCCAAAGCTTGGCCTCCTCGACGATGGCGGCAAGTAGGATGGTCGGTGACGCACTCTTGTGGCGGAACACCCATACATTTCTTTTATTCCAAATGGTCCACGATGTTTCAGATTTCTGTAGGTAGTAAGAGAGTTGGTGGCGACCCGCCATGCGAAGACTCGTACCTTTGGGGGAGCAGGGCACCCCCACAATGTGTCCCAGACAGCACATGTGCCGTCCGGTGCCCTGCTCGTGGCGCACAAGGATGTGCGGTACTTGTCCTCATGGGCAAGCCGGTAGGCGCTGCAGACGCGAAGTTGCCCTTGGGGTCCGGAGCCCAAGCTAGAACGTCATCAATTAGCCTGTGCGGTGACGCCTTGATCTGGAGGATGGCTTGGACATCCATGTCCGCGAAGTGTTGCCGAAGTAGTGTCATGTCCCACCGCCCTAATCATCTTGTAGCTCCGCCACACGCCGTAGGCGGCATGTTCCACGTGCCGTGATGGGGCGGTAGGAATAAGGGCGAGGGATCCATGGATCCCTCCATATTCGGATGTGCTCACCATTGCCCACATGCCATATGATGCCCTTCTTCAAAAGTTCCACGCCATATGTAATAGCTTGCCACGTGGGCGACGCATTCCCTGCAAAAACCGTGTCCTCAATAGAGCCATTATGATAGTATTTCGCCTTGAGAACTCTTGCGCACAGCGATTCCGGGCGAGTTAAAAGTCTCCATGCTTGCCTCGCCAATAGTGCTTGGTTAAACATACGAAAATCACGAAAACCAAGGCCTCTTCTACCCTTAGGTTCTGTTATTTTCTCCCATGATCTCCAGTGTGTTTTCCTTTTACCATCCTTGGCTCCCCATCAAAAATTTCTGACTAGCCGAGAAAGATCCTCGCAAACCGAAGCCGGTAATTTAAATACACCCATTATGTATGTAGGTATTGCTTGTGCCACTGCCTTGATCATGATTTCTTTCCCGGCTTGCGATAAACTATCTCCCCACTCCAGTATACGTTGTGTCAGACTCTCCTGCAGTTTCTGAAATTTGCCACGGTGCATCCTCCCATCAGGGGTTGGGAGTCCAAGGTATTTTCCCCTCAAAATCTTGTTGTTGTACCTCAAGGATCTGGCGCACTTGAGCTTGGTTTTCCACTGGACATGCATCTCCAAATTGTATAGAACACTTTTGAGGATTAATTAGTTGCCCTGTAGCTTGTGCATAGTTATGAGTCACACCTCTTATAAACTCAGCTTGCTCCTGACTGCTAATGGACTGATGCGTATATCATACAATCACACCTCTTATAACCATGGTCTGGATGTAGATGCGTATATTGATTAATTGACCTGTAGCTTGTGCATAATTACAAGGCCAGGAGACAAGGAAAATCCTGAGCTAGAATTTACAGGGTTTTCCTTGTCTCCCGACCCTGTAAATTTTAGCTCTGTTTTCCTAGAGCTGATACCTAAAGTTTTCCTTATTTAAATAAATTTCATCCTCAGACCCTTCAAGATAACACTACTCCCCAGACTAAAATGTGATAGTGTGTTTATACGATAACAATAAGGCTTTCTTAGGAATGTAAGTTTTGGGGACATTCTTACCGTCAGAAAGTCACCCTTCAAATAAAAGTATTATTTATAATCAAGGAAGCATTTCCAAAAATGGTACTTCCAAAATAATTGCGACTGATTTCCACTACATCAAATCTATGGTGCCTCGTGGATTTGTGTTGATAAAAATGTAGAGCGAAAAGGAGAGAAAAATTGTATGCATCACTATCTCGTTGTTTCTCTCGGAGCCGAAAAGATCTTTTCAAAGAAACTGAGTGGCATGTGATGCAGCTCGTGCACATAGATGTAGTTTGATGTGTGAAGTAAATTTACTTTGTGAGCCTATTGTTTTTTACGGTAGTGGTTCTGGTGCACGGGCTTAGGAGGCGCCATAACTTTTAGCATGCGTGAGGTAAATTTACTTCACAGGCTTTGTTTCTTACAGCGACGCAATACTAATTTCTCACAGCATGCATGCTGTAAGATTACCTTGCTCCCTTTTATATGGTGGAGGAATGGTTTCCTCCTCCCCATATAATAATCTTACCACAGGTGTTCTGTGCGTGGGGATGGGATGGGGTGAGGATAACAATTCCTCATCCTGAGTGACAAATAGCGCGACCCTATACATATATATATGTATAGAAAAATGGGTTAGTACTTCTAGAAGGCTACTTGCATGACCGTGATTCATTCGTCCATGCGCAGTGCTATAGGGTTGAAACGGTTAAACTCGTTTGCGATTTATGTGAAAGGATAATCCATGGAAATAGTCCATCCAATCTTAGGTCGTTAGTGACTCTCTTTTTTAGGGGTTTGTTTATTCACCTCTTTCCACGGAGCACACACGACATGTCTTTCTTTCTCTATGCCCGCGGCAGTCTACGGTGGCGGCGATGGTTCATTGGGTGATACTCCTACATGTATTGTGAGGAACGGCAATAAGAGTCCCATATATATATATAAGAATTGTTTTTACAACAGATGATCGAAACACTGCCAACCAAAATCCATGACTCAGGCTTTCCTATAAGTCCTTAAAGTTGTAGCACTAAAAACTTCCAAAATCTGCATCCGGTTCACATCAGATTACCTTGCAACCATTGTCCAAATATCAGCCAGTTAATCGTCATCTCGACCAGTTTTTATTTTCTTTTTCGAGGGACTGCCTTCATGGCTCACTTTATTGCTCAAATCACAGATATTCATCGATTAATAAAGACAAAATAAAGCTAGGAGGTTCCTCAATCCACATATTTGGTTGATCATCACATTCTTTAGCTAGAGAATGAGTGACTAAATTGGCCTCCCTTGGACAGTGAACAAGCTAACTTTAGTAAAAGAAATTGCCTGAACAAGGATATCTTCCTATCTGGGAGCAGCTGCCGTTCCAGAAAATCCTTTGTTGATCAACGTATTTATGACTTTAATATTGTCCGACTGGATCACCAACTTGTGTACCCCAACTTGATTAGCCAGATAAAGGCCATGAAGAACAGCAGTAGCTTCCGCAGTCGCCGCATCAATTACCGTAGTTAGTTTCTGGTTGCTGGCAGCTACAAATTGGCCATTATCATCTCGTATAACAGCTCCTACTGACCCAGTTCCTAGGTTCATATCAAACCCTGCGTCCACATTGATAGCCACATATCCCTCCGGAGCTTTGCACCATTTACTCATTCTCCCCTTAACAACCTTTGATGCCGCCCTTGTAAAATTTGCCATCAAGACTTGGATAGACATTGTTGCATTGAGATACGTCTTGCACCTTTTCCTCATGCACCTTCTGTCTTCTAATCCACCAAATTTACCAAGCCATGGTTAATATTACTTCCCGAATATCACTTAATGATCTGTCCACTGGTTTGATGAAATTGCTTATAAGCAAATAGTCAAGGACTACACTCCCAGCGCGATCAACCTCGCTAGCTTCTTTAACAATTTCCCAATAATCCCATTCTTTTCCAAATTTCTCAAGCATGTAGGCAATGAAACAGTGTATGTTTTATATCTTCACAAGACCCCAAACATATAGGACAGGAGCTAACTTTTGTGACATGTTTGTTTGCTAGAACCCCATAGCAAGGCAGGATCCCATGTAAGCACTTCCACCCAATTTTTTTTATTTTTGCCGGCAGTTTGCAAGACCATAGCTCCTCCCATACTTTAGTACCATTTGTTGGAAAACGTTGCATCAAAAACAAAAAAAATTCTATGCACACGCAAGATCTATCCATGGAGATGCATAGAAACAAGAGGGGAGAGTGTGTCTACGTACCCTCGTAGACCGTAAACGGAAGCGTCTAACAACGCGGTTGATGTAGTCGAACTTCTTCGCGCTTCAACCGATCAAGTACCGAATGTACGGCACCTCCATGTTCAGCACACATTCAGCTCAATGACGTCCTCCGCCTTCTTTATCCAGCAAGACGGCGAGGTAATAGATGAGTTCCAGCAGCATGACGGCGTGGTGACGGTGATGGTGAAGCTATCCCCGCCAGGGCTTCACTTAAGCACTATGAAAATATGACCGGGGGTGTAAATGGTGGAGGGGGGCGCCACACACGACTAAGACAATGTTCTGGTGTGCTAGGCGCCCCCCTCCCACATATATATAGGTGGGGGAGGAGGGAGCAGCCAGGAGGGCGCCCAAAGTAGGCTGAATCCTACTTGGGGTCTCCTCCCAAGTGGCGCCCCCATGCCATGTTTAGGTGCAGGGAAAAGGCAGGGGAGGGAGGCGCCCCTGTAGTGACCCGACCTTAGACGGTCAAGTCTCTGTGCTTAAGTGTCATCCCTGGATCGGTATGCTGACACACACAGTACTCGAGGATTTATAACAGAGGTAACTCACATGTATAAATAATGTAAAATACTATTACCTCAATCCAGATAGCGGAAGTAACAAGGTTGTGGATTCCCATCAACACCAACGGTAAAGTTGAGTGTAGAAATCGTAACCCTAACATATCACTTAGTCGTCGTAAGAAAATCCTGCAACATGAGACGTTGCAGCCACAAAGGGTCAGTATATTGAATGTACTGACAAATTCACACCATAGGATAATGATGAATAATAACTATCACTACATGCATATATGGCTGGTGGAAAAGCTCTATGATTAATATGTTTTTGCAAAAAGCCAAATTTTCCCTACTACAAAGGAATATATTTTATTTAACTATAAAATTGGTTGCAAATATTGAGAAGGTTTCTCCAACTCAATCCCAAATTAACATCAATAACCCAATAAATTATTTAAGTAATGTGATGAGATCAATATGATAATCCAAGAACCAGATACTCAAGATGTCCATAACCGGGGACACGACTAACCATGATTAGATTGTACACTATGCAGAGGTTTGCGCACTTTTCCCCACAAGACTCGATCGCCTCTGTTGGATTTCTCGCATTACATGGTGTTTGAGAAACGGATGACCGAGATACCGTCTTTCAGAAACATTAACTCTTTACTCCGGGTAGACCATACCAACCTACATCCCTCTACCTGCTGATCCACCTCTTCAAGAGCTCATGCAACTTACTCAACTATGCTAGAGCCCATAATAGTTTGTGGCTGCACACGGAAGTTTCTAGCATGAATAATCTTATGATCCCTTTGAGTCTGGGTGGCATTTCATAGGGTGATCACACGGGTCCTCCGGGATCCCCTTGGCCAAGCACTGGGTTCTCCAGGTGCCCGGGCAAACCAATGGGTGCTCCAGGGTGCCCCTACCATTCCACCCAGATGTGTATTAAAGTAGCCACCTTAAGTTAACCCTTAGTTATAAATAACTCTCACATCTTTCATGAATCTCACAAACCAATCCACGTCTACGAGCATAGCATAGCAGTAAGCAACGTGAAAGTAACTCCCAAGGTTTGAATGCAGGCAATAGGTTCCTACCTCATCAAGTACTTCCCAATACCCACATATTGTCAATCCTACTCATGCAATGTTTGAGGGTGAAACTAATGCATAAAACTGGTTATGAAAGGGATATAATCAAAGTGTGAACTTGCCTGTACTGATGATGAAGATGATTCGCACTCATAACTCCTGATAGTTCTACTCGTCACACTCCGGTTAATCTATCGTGAGGAAGCAATAGTAACCATACATAAGCAATCAAGCAAAAGAATCGAAGAAAAGATCACGGAAAACTTCGAAAACAAGCAAATAACTCTTTCAACATAAAACAGTTTCTAACAGTACCAAAATTAGATGGATTTAGCCTTATCGGAAAGTTTAGGTCAAGAGCTTCGCTTTGCAAAAAGAATCAACTCAAACGGAGTTACGGAACTCAAGTTATGAACAAAAGAAGTTTGAATATAAATCTGAACAAATTTCAAAATTTGAAAATTTCAAAAAGTTGATGTGACAGGTTCACTGGATAGGTGAAAACAAGACGAAGCTATAGGCGCTGTTTTCATCCAATTTGGATAAACAAGTGAAAAGTTATAGCTATTTGAAAAATCAGGGTCAAGCTGTTTTACAGAAGAAAAATAGCTACGACTAAGGTCTAAAACAAAGAAAGATACCTTTATAAGACAGAGAAGAGATGACTTCGGAGAAAGGAGACAATTCCCAAAAGTCGCGTCGAGGAGATTTTTTTTTTCAAACCAAAATATTGATTTAACCCGAATCGGATGATTTTTGGAGACTCTATGAGTCTATTTGGAAAAGAGATTTAGGGGTCAAAGGCTAAATAATGTGGGACTAAACATATACGTACGTAGATGAAAGGAAAACGAAACAGAGAAGGTGCGTCACACGGGCCTAAACGCGTAAGGCGGTTCGGCCGGCCGCGCAGCTGCAGTTTTTTTTAAACAAAATTCGGCCTAAGAAAAAAATTGAAATGAAAAGGCTGGCTGGGCCTGGCCCATATAAGAAAAAAAAAGATGGGGCGCCCGCTGGTACTATGATGTGCACCTGGGCGGCAGTTAGTGATGGGCCACATGTACAGTTTTGTTATTTGTTTTTAAATAGAAACAGAAGGAAACCAAATAAAGAAAAAATAAAATAAAATTTTTATATAGGCATATTATATATCAAAATTTTCAGAAAAAGATTTTCTACAACATAAACAGTTTTCTAGCGTCAAATAAAATATACAAAAATTCAAATAAAGCAAAGAGTGCTACTGCTGCAATAAAACCTCATAAAAATTATTTTAAAAATATCAAAATGATTTCAAATTTATTTCTCTCCAATTTTCTACTATAGGGAATCATGTTACCCTATTTTTCATATATTTTATTTTTGGAGAAAATTAATTTGAATAAAACCCAAATACTCCAAATTGAAAATAATTTCCAAAAGGACTTTAAATTAGATCTTTTAAACTTCCAACTCATATTTCATATGTTTTGAAGAAGTCATTTTATCTTCTCTCATGAAAATCATTGAGTTGCTTGAAGTTTCTGAATTGGAAATATTTTCAAATGATATTCAAATATTTTCAACACCCCTTTTCATTTAAATAAATGGAAGAAGTCATGTCATCTTCTCTCCAGGGTTTTGTGATGAAAAGAATTTGAATTCATGGAGATCATAAAAGCAAAATGAAAGTTTGGGAAAGTCTTTTTATTCCCTCTCATTTAACTTTCAAAAGATTTCGAATTCACTCACTTTCAGTCAATCAATCAAACAATCAATCCAATCTATCTCTTTATTATAACATTCCAAAATTTAGAATTTTAGGATGTTATAAACCTACCACCCTTAAAATGAATCTCGTCCTCGAGATTCAGAGAGGCTAGCAAGAAATAGGTTAGGTTTGGGGTCTTCTCAAAATCCATCGATCATCACAGGGGGGTCTGCGGTGCTGCCACCCTTAGAAATATGGTTACGGTTCTATCAGAACTTATATACTCCATCCTTTTTGTTGACGGGGTCGGTCTTCTCAGATTCCCAGTAAAATTCCTTCTCTGGCCCTTCCAGTAGCGGCATAATCTTTTCCTCAATTCTTATGTATCCTTTCTTCTTGGTAAGGTTATTCCGAGACTGGGTCTTCTGAGCTGACGAGTCTGACGCCCATACTAAACAACTATCGACATCTCATGGTGGTCAACAATTTATGCTTTCTCCTGCAGGATAATGGGTCTTGCTGAACCTCACCGTATATCCTACGATTGGCAACAACTGTCGTGTACAAGGAAAAAAAATACTTATACCATTCTAAGGTTCGAACAAGGTTTTGCTCGTCGTCTCTCTGCTATAGGCAAGTCACTCAGATTTACCGTCTCATATAGCAAGGCGAATAATAAGAGTAAGTCGGTATGGTGATCAATCCATCCCGTACCCAAATCATTACCCTGTATACGGTTTAGCAAATCTCGCAAGCTAACACTCGGTCATCCTCACAAGCATTGCAGAATTTCTCTTGTCGATGAACCAAGTTCAGATAAATCCATAGATTCTGCAAGCCAAACAAACATCTATCGTTCCTTCACAACTCTCAGGTTTTGCGTAAACTCCTATAAAATCGTCTGTTGCCAAAATCGTAACTTCTTCCAGGGTTTTTCCTTCAGCAAGAGTGTGCTTGTTTCTTGGCAGGTCCTGGGGCCTGTGGGTTATGGCCCATCTCATCACTTGTAAACCTTGAACTCATCCTCGGGGCAGCTGATCGTTATTCCAACATCCAACTTCCAGCTTCCAAGCATACTTAAAATCCATCAAATTGTATTGTCTCCCTTCCTTCTATTGGCACCAAATTAGGACATGATTACTCAGACTCATCATGGAATTTCCATTGATCCATATTTCCAACATCATACCTCCTTTATATCCAATAGTAATTCATCTCTTCATCCTCGTGGGATATCCCACATACCGAGATAAAAACCTATACTTATGAAGTCCATACTCCACTTCGTGGAACATCATTATCCTTTCCAGGGTCAAGCGTCCTTACAGGGGAATATTGGGCATCTCTGCATGGCACTTCTTCAACTAGGAAACGTGAAACACATCATGAACTCCTGACAGTCCTTCGGGTGACTCCAACTTGTTGGCCACTTCTCCCATATGCTCCAAAACTCGGCATGGTCCTACAAATCTCGGGGCTAACTTTCCCTTAACTCCAAATCATTTAACTCCTCGCAGAGGGGACACACGAAGACATGCTCTATCTCCAATTTCATAGACTACCTCCTTGCGTTTTTGAGTCTGCATAACTCTTTTGCCAGGACTGAGATACCTTCAGTCTATCTCGAATCAACTTAACATTCTCTTCTGACTCCTTGATCACATTTGGCCCAAACAACTGAAGGTCTCCAACTTCATCCCACATCAACGGTGTCTGGCTCCTTCTCCCATACAAAGCTTCAAAAAGGGGCCATCTTCAAACTGGCTTGGTAACTGTTGTTGTATGAGAACTCCGCGTAAGGTAGATTATCATCCCTACTAGATCCATAATCTAGCGCACACGCTCTCAACATGTCCTCCAGAATCTGATTGACTCCCTCGGTCTATCCATCTGTCTACGGATGAAAGGCTGTACTGAACTCTAGCCTAGTACCCAAAGTCTGGTGCAGCTGATTCCAATGCTTTGAGGTAAACTATGTTCCTCTATCTGATACGATGGTCCTCGGAACTCCATGCAGACATATGATCCTGGTCAAATATATCTTGGCCAACTTCGCACTTGCATAGGTGGTTTTCACTGGGATAAAGTGAGCCACTTTGGTCAAGCGAATCAACTACTACCCAGATAGAACCATATCCTGTTCGGGTTCCGGGAAATCCGGTAATGAAATCCATGCCAAGCTTATCCCACTTCCATTCGGGTATCGACATAGGCTGTAGTAATCCTGCTGGCTTCTGATGCTCTGCTTTTACTCTCTCTGGCATACATAACCTACGACTACATACTCCGCAATATCCTTCTTCATACCAGTCCACCAGAAACGCTAGCTCCTTCAAATCCAAATACATCTTGGTGTTTCCGGGGCGAATCAAGTATGGTGGGTCATGAGCCTCCTGAAGTATTTACTTCTTGATCTTTGCATTATTGGGCACATATACACGGTCCTTGAACCATAAGGTGTCGTGCTCATCCATACAAAAACCTTTGGACTTTCCTTTGCTCATCCTCTCTTCTACCTCAGCAATCTCTTCGTCATCGTTCTGAGCTTCACGAATCTTTCCCAACAATGTAGACTGAACTTCCATTGCTGCAACAAAACCTTTGGGAACAATCTCCAACCGAAGTTCCCTGAGATCCTCGGCTAACTCCTTGGTAATCCCCCGCTTATGAGGGTATTCGTCCTTGTTTTCTTTATGGTCGTGTCCTATTTCTCCACAAAGCTTGTATGCACAAGGTTTCTTCATATCCTTTCCATAAGGCCTCAACTTCCGTGACACAAAACGAGATCTTTGCAGAGTCAACTTAAATTCTTCCCAAGTGGTTACTCTTTGCCATCCATTAATGGTTTGGCACATCCTCCACCAAGTAGCAGCAATTCTTACAAAACACTGAAGAGCATGCTGGGCCATATCCTTTCCATGTTCTGGATCCATCGGTCTGTCTCCAATTGACTTATTGGTTCAGAAAAATATGGGTTCATCTCCATTCATCCTCTATTGGGTCCATGGCTTTTGGGGTGGGATAAGAGAGATAGAGAGGGATACACACAATACAAACAAAATTTTGAAAAAGACAGATTTTATTTGTGGCTGTCGGAAAAACATCAAACAAATGACAGCTCACAATTGTCGCATCTAACGCATGTATATAATAGGGGTTTGGTCTTCTAAAGGTCAAAAAATCTTCAACGTCGCCAAACTCTTCAAGTCTTGTTCATGTCTCCGGTGGTTACTTCCGATCATGCTTGTCCTTCTCCAGCTCTTTTGCCAGATCATCTTTGTTGTCGCAAACTCTATCGCGACGTCCTTTAATATTTCTAGAGTTGCGTTCCAAACTTCTGGTTTTCAACAACCTCGACATGAACCATGATCCTACCGTCCTTCAGTTCCTGACGAATCTTTGATGTAGCAAGGTTTTGCTCCTCTAGCTTGGCTACTTTCAGCTTCTGGGTCCTGAGTTCTTCACGAAACACTTCTTTGTCGAATATAGCTTCCTGCAGGTCCATCTTAAACTTCTTGATGTAATACTCCAGATCCCGGTGTTACCTCAGCTAAGGTTAAAACTTCACCTCTTGCTGATAGGTGCTCCATCAGCCTTCTACCATCCAATCCTTCCATGCATATGCATGCTTAACTCAGCACGGTGACAAATAGCATAAGCGGGCGATAACATCATGGATAGCCATGTTTCTTCCCTTGTCATTGCCATGAGCTATCATTCCATAGTTGATATCTCCTGCCTTAGGGGTTTCTTGACAAATCTTTGAGTTTTTAACTCTCCATGTTCCGGTCTTTCTCCAATACACCTTGATCTCGGGTATTGACAGCTTCCTTAGTCTGCCAAGTTCCATTAAGGTAGCCTTTCCTAGGTCATACCCATCCGGAAAGTCTTCAGAGCCTTCAAACTCACGTAGTCTTTGGAGTCTTCAACCGTTGCAGCTTCCATTCTTTTAATGCACGCTAAAATCTTCTTCATTCCGAATGGTCTTAGTTGTCCGATATCTTGTACTTCTTGGAGTGGTCTCATCAGTCGAATCTTCGAGTGGTCAAAAGGGGAAAGGGGTATAGTCTCACTAAAAGGGAATAGTTGAATAAGCTCTGAAGAGAAGAGAGGTAAAAGATCTTTTTGAAAAGTAAAGTTATAGAGAAAATCTTTCCTATGGGCTTGTCAGTTTCTAGGGTCATGTCCTACAGTCAACATGTGCTCGGATACCATCTTGTAGCGACCCGACCTCAGACGGTCAAGTCTCTGTGCTTAAATGTCATCCCTGGATCGGTATGCTGACACACACAGTACTCGAGGATTTATAACAGAGGTAAATCACATGTATAAATAACATAAAATACTATTACCTCAATCCAAATAGCGGAAGTAACAAGGTTGTGGATTCCCATCAACACCAACGGCAAAGTTGAGTGTAGAAATCGTAACCCTAACGTATCACTTACTCGTCGTAAGAAAACCCTGCAACATGAGACGTTGCAGCCACAAAGGGTCAGTACATTGAATGTACTGGCAAATTTACACCATAGGATAATGATGAATAATAGCTATCACTACATGCATATATGGCTGGTGGAAAAGCTCTATGGTTAATATGTTTTTTGCGAAAAGCCAATTTTTCCCTACTGCAAAGGAATACATTTTATTTAACTACAAAGTTGGTTGAAAATATTGAGAAGGTTTCTCCAACTCAATCCCAAATTAACATCAATAACCCAACAAATTATTTAAGTAACGTGATGAGATCAATATGATAATCCAAGAACCAGATACTCAAGATGTTCATAACCGGGGACACGACTAACCATGATTAGATTGTACACTCTGCAGAGGTTTGCGCACCTTTCCCCACAAGACTCGATCGCCTCCGTTGGATTTCTCGCACTACATGGTGTTTGAGAAACGGATGACCGAGACACAGTCTTTTAGAAACATTAACTCTTTACTCCGGGTAGACCATACCAACCTACATCCCTCTACCTGCTGATCCACTTCTTCAAGAGCTCATGCAACTTACTCAACTATGCTAGAGCCCATAATAGCTTGTGGCTACACACGGAAGTTTCTAGCATGAATAATCTTATGATCCCATTGAGCCTAGGTGGCATTTCATAGGGTGATCACATGGGTCCTCCGGGATCCCCTTGGGCAAGCACTGGGTTCTCCAGGTGCCCGGGCAAACACTGGGTGCTCCAGGGTGCCCCTACTATTCCACCCAGAAGTGTATTAAAGTAGCCACCTTAAGTTAACCCTTAGTTATAAATAACTCTCACATCTTTCATGAATCTCACAAACTAATCCACGTCTACGAGCATAGCATAGCAGTAAGCAACGTAAAAGTAACTCCCAAGGTTTGAATGCAGGCAATAGGTTCCTACCTCATCAAGTACTTCCCAATACCCACATGTTGTCAATCGTACTCATGCAATGTTTGAGGGTGAAACTAAAGCATAAAACTAGGTATGAAAGGGATATGATCAAATTGCGAACTTGCCTGTACTGATGATGAAGATGATCCACACCCATAACTCCTGATAGTTCTACTCATCACACTCCGGTTAATCTATCGTGAGCAAGCAATAGTAACCATACATAAGTAATCAAGCAAAAGAATCGAAGAAAAGATCACGGAAAACTTCAAAAACAAGCAAATAACTCTTGCAATATAAAACAGTTTTTAACAGTACCAAAATTAGATGGATTTGGCCTTATCAAAAAGTTTAGGTCAAGAGCTTCGCTTTGCAAAAAGAATAAACTCAAACGGAGTTACGGAACTCAAGTTATGAACAAAAAAAGTTTGAATATAAATCTGAACAAATTTCGAAATTTGAAAATTTCAAAAAGTTGACGTGATAGGTTCATTGGATAGGTGAAAATAAGATGAAGCTATAGGCGTTGGTTTCCTCTAATTTGGATAAACAAGTGAAAAGTTATGGCTATTTGAAAAATCAAGGCCAAGCTGTTTTATGAAAGAAAAATAGTTATGACTAAGGTCTAATGTACAAATACATAGAATAATTGATAGTCTAATTATTCTATCATATTAGTCTAGAAATAATAAACTACGGAAGTATAAAAAGAAAAAAAATAAAGAAAGATACCTTTATAAGACAGAGAGGAGATGACTTCGGAGAGAGGAGACAATTCCCAAAAGTCGCGTCGGAGAGGAGAAAAATATTTTTCTTTAAAGAATCTATTCAAATCGAAATATTGATTTAACCCGAATTGGATGATTTTTGGAGGCTCTATGGTTCTATATTTATAGATGGAAAAGGAAACAAAGAAGGCGCGTCGCACGGGCCTAAACGCGTAAGGCGGTTCGGCCGGCCGCGCAGCTGCAATTTTTGTTTTAAACAAAATTCGGCCTAAGACTAAAAAATGAAATGAAAAGGCTGGCTGGGCCTGGCCCATATAGGAAAAGAAATAAAGATGGGGCGCCCGCTGGTACTATGATGTGCACCTGGGCGGCAGTTAGTGATGGGCCACATGTACAGTTTTGTTATTTATTTTTAAATAGAAACAGAAGGAAAACTGAATAAAGAAAAAATAAAATGAAATTTTTATATAGGCATATTATATATCAAAATTTTTAGAAAAAGATTTTCTACAATATGAACAGTTTTCTAGCGTCAAATAAAATATACAAAAATTCAAATAAAGCAAAGAGTGCTACTGCTGCAATAAAACCTCATAAAAATCATTTTAAAAACACCAACATGATTTCAAATTTATTTCTCTCCAATTTTCTACTATAGGGAATCATGTTACCCTATTTTCCATATATTATATTTTTGGAGAAAATTAATTTGAATAAAACTCAAATACTCCGAATTGAAAATAATTTCCAAAAGGACTTTAAATTAGATCCTTTTAAACTTCCAACTCATATTTCATATGTTTTGAAGAAGTCATTTTATCTTCTCTCATGAAAATCATTGAGTTGCTTGAAGTTTCTGAATTGGAAATATTTTCAAATCATATTCAAATATTTTCAACACCCCTTTTCATTTAAATAAATGGAAGAAGTCATGTCATCTTCTCTCCACGGTTTTGTGATGAAAAGAATTTGAATTCATGGAGATCATACAAGCAAAATGAAAGTTTGGGAAAGTCCTTTTATTCCCTCTCATTTAACTTTCAAAAGATTTCGAATTCACTCACTTTCAGTCAATCAATCAAACAATCAATCCAATCTATCTGTTTATTATAACATTCCAAAATTTAGAATTTGGGATGTTACACCCCCTTCCTTTCTCCCATGAGAAGGGAAAGGCAGGAGGGGCTAGCCCTCCCTCCTTACCTTCCCTAGGGCCGGCCGGCCAGGGAGAGGGGCGCACCAACCCCTTGTGGGCTGGTATGTCCCCTCCTTGGCCCATTAAGCCCATACACCTAATGGGGGGACCCCTTCCGTTGACCCGATGACTACCCGGTGCATCCCGAAACTCTTCCGGTGTCCGAATACCATCGTCCTATATATCAAACTTTACCTCTCGACCATTTCCGAGACTCCTCGTCATGTCCGTGATCTCATCTAGGACTCTGAACAACATTCAATCACCAAATCATATAACTCATATAACACTATATCGTCAACGAACATTAAGTGCAGACCCTACCGGTTCGAGAACTATGTAGACATGACCGAGACACCTCTCCGGTCAATAACCAATAGAGGAACCTGGATGCCCATATTGGCTCCTACATATTCTACAAAGATCTTTATCGGTCGAACCGTTATGACAACATACGTAATTCCCTTTGTCCATCGGTATGTTACTTGCCCGAGATTCGATCGTCGGTATCTTCATACCTAGTTCAATCTCGTTACCGGCAAGTCTCTTTACTCGTTCCGTAATACACCATCTCATAAATAAATACTTAGTCATTTGCTTGCAAGCTTATGATGTGTATTACTGAGAGGGCCCAGAGATACCTCTCCGATACTCAGAGTGACAAATCCTAATCTCGATCTATGCCAACTCAATAAATACCTTCGGAGATACCTGTAGAGCATCTTTATGATCACCCAGTTATGTTGTGACATTTGATAGCACACAAGGTATTCCTCCGGTATCCGGGAGTTGCATAATCTCATAGTCGGAGGAATATGTATTTGACATGAAGAAAGCTATAGCAATAAACTGAACGATCAATATGCTAAGCTAATGGATGGGTCTTGTCCATGTTGGGTAAGGTAGTAATTTCAAAAAAATTCCTACGCACACGCAAGATCATGGTGATGTATAGCAACGAGAGGGGAGAGTGTTGTCCACGTGCCCTCGTAGACCGAAAGCGGAAGCGTTAGCACAACGCGGTTGATGTAGTCGTACGTCTTCACGATCCGACCGATCAAGTACCGAACGCACGACACCTCCGAGTTCAGCACACGTTCAGCCCGATGACGTCCCTCGAACTCCGATCCAGCCGAGTGTTGAGGGAGAGTTTTGTCAGCACGACGCCGTGGTGACGATGATGATTTTCTACCAATGCAGGGCTTCGCCTAAGCACTGCTACAGTATTATCGAGGTGGACTATGGTGGAGGGGGGCACCGCACATGGCTAAAAGATCAAACGATCAATTGTTGTGTCTCTAGGGTGCCCCTGCCCCCGTATATAAAGGAGAAAGGGGGGAGGTGCAGCCGACCAGGAGGGGCGCGCCAAGAGGAGTCCTACTCCCACCGGGAGTAGGACTCCTTCCCTTTTCCTTGTTGGATTAGGAGTGGAGGGGAGAGAGGAAGGAAAGGGGGGCGCCGCCCCCCTCTCCTTGTCCTATTCGGACTAGGGGGGAGGGGCGCGCGGCCCTGCCCCGGCCGCGTCTCCTCTTCTCCACAAAGGCCCACTATGGCCCATTAAGTCCCCGGGGGGTCCTGGTAACCCCTCGGTACTCTGGTAAAAATCCTGATTTCACCCGAAACACTTCCGATATCCAAATATAGGCTTCCAATATATCAATCTTCATGTCTCGACCATTTCGAGACTCCTCGTCATGTCCGCGATCACATCCGAAACTCCGAACAACCTTTGGTACATCAAAACTCATAAACTCATAATATAACCGTCATCGAAAACTTTAAGAGTGTGGACCCTACGGGTTCGAGAACTATGTAGACATGACCGAGACACGTCTCCGGTCAATAACCAATAGCGGAACCTGGATGCTCATATTGGCTCCCACATATTCTATGAAGATCTTTATCGGTCAGACCGCATAACAACATACGTTGTTCCCTTTGTCATCGTTATGTTACTTGCCCAAGATTCGATCGTCGGTATCTCAATACCTAGTTCAATCTCGTTACTGGCAAGTCTCTTTACTCGTTCTGTAATACATCATTATGCAACTAACTCATTAGTTGCAATGCTTGCAAGGCTTAAGTGATGTGCATTACCGAGAGGGCCTAGAGATACCTCTCCGACAATCGGAGTGACAAATCCTAATCTCGAAATACGCCAACCCAACAAGTACCTTCGGAGACACCTGTCGAGCACCTTTATAATCACCTAGTTACGTTGTGACGTTTGGTAGCACACAAAGTGTTCCTCCGGTAAATGGGAGTTGCATAATCTCATAGTCATAGGAACATGTATAAGTCATGAAGAAAGCAATAGCAACATACTAAACGATCGAGTGCTAAGCTAACGGAATGGGTCAAGTCAATCACATCATTCTCCTAATGATGTGATCCCGTTTATCAAATGACAACTCATGTCAATGGCTAGGAAACATAACCATCTTTGATCAACGAGCTAGTCAAGTAGAGGCATACTAGTGACACTCTGTTTGTCTATGTATTCACACAAGTATTATGTTTCCGGTTAATACAATTCTAGCATGAATAATAAACATTTATCATGATATAATGAAATAAATAATAACTTTGTTATTGCCTCTAGGGAATATTTCCTTCAGTCTCCCACTTGCACTAGAGTCAATAATCTAGATTACACAGTAATGATTCTAACACCCATGGAGCCTTGGTGCTGATCATGTTTTGCTCATGGAAAAGGCTTAGTCAACGGTTCTGCAACATTCAGATCCGTATGTATCTTGCAAATTTCTATGTCTCCCACCTGGACTAGATCTCGGATGGAATTGTAGCGTCTCTTGATGTGCTTGGTTCTCTTGTGAAATCTAGATTCCTTCGCCAAGGCAATTGCACCAGTATTGTCACAAAAGATTTTCATTGGACCCGATGCACTAGGTATGACACCTAGATCGGATATGAACTCCTTCATCCAGACTCCTTCATTTGCTGCTTCCGAAGCAGCTATGTACTCCTCTTCACACGTAGATCCCGCCACGACACTTTGTTTAGAACTGCACCAACTGACAGCTCCACCATTCAATGTAAACACGTATCCGGTTTGTGATTTAGAATCGCCCGGATCAGTGTCAAAGCTTGCATCAACATAACCATTTACGACTAGCTCTTTGTCACCTCCATAAACGAGAAACATATCCTTAGTCCTTTTCAGGTATTTCAGGATGTTCTTGACTGCTGTCCAGTGATCCACTCCTAGATTACTTTGGTACCTCCCTGCTAGACTTATAGCAAGGCACACACCAGGTCTGGTACATAGCATTTCATACATGATAGAGCCTATGGCTAAAGCATAGGGAACATCTTTCATCTTCTCTCTATCTCCCGCAGTGGTCGGGCATTGAGTCTTACTCAACTTCACACCTTGTAACACAGGCAAGAACCCTTTCTTTGCTTGATCCATTTTGAACTTCTTCAAAACTTTGTCAAGGTATGTGCTTTGTGAAAGTCCAATTAAGTGTCTTGATCTATCTCTATAGATCTTGATGCCCAATATATAAGCAGCTTCACCGAGGTCTTTCATTGAAAAACTCTTATTCAAGTATCCCTTTATGTTATCCAGAAATTCTATATCATTTCCAATCAACAATATGTCATCCACATATAATATCAGAAATGCTAAAGAGCTCCCACTCACTTTCTTATAAATACAGGCTTCTCCAAAAGTCTGTACAAAACCAAATGCTTTGATCACACTACCAAAGCGTTTATTCCAACTCCGAGAGGCTTGCGCCAGTCCATAAATGGATCGCTGGAGCTTGCACACTTTGTTAGTTCCCTTTGGATCGACAAAACCTTCTGGTTGCATCATATACAACTCTTCTTCCAGAAATCCATTCATGCAGTTTTAACTCCATTTGCCAAATTTCATAATCATTAAATGCGGCAATTGCTAACATGATTCGGACAGACTTAAGCATCGCTACGGGTGAGAAAGTCTCATCGTAGTCAATCCCTTGAACTTGTCGAAAACCTTTCGCAACAAGTCGAGCTTTATAGACAGTAACATTACCGTCAACGTCAGTCTTCTTCTTGAAGATCCATTTATTCTCAATGGCTTTCCGATCATCGGGCAAGTCAACCAAAGTCCACACTTTGTTCTCATACATGGATCCCATCTCAGATTTCATGGCCTCCAGCCATTTTGCGGAATCTAGGCTCACCATCGCTTCTTCATAGTTCATAGGTTCGTCATGGTCTAGTAACATAACCTCCAGAATAGGATTACTGTACCACTCTGGTGTGGATCTTACTTTGGTTGACCTACGAGGTTCAGTAACAACTTGATCTAAAGTTCTATGATCATCATCATTAACTTCCTCACTAATTGGTGTAGGCGTCACAGGAACCAATTTCTGTGATGAACTACTTTCCAATAAGGAAGTAGTTACAGTTACCTCATCAAGTTCTACTTTCCTCCTACTCACTTCTTTCGAGAGAAACTCCTTCTCTAGAAAGGATCCATTCTTAGCAACGAATGTCTTGCATTCAGATCCGTGATAGAAGGTGTACCCAATAGTCTCCTTTGGGTATCCTATGAAGACACATTTCTCCGATTTGGGTTTGAGCTTATCAGGTTGAAGCTTTTTCACATAAGCATCACAGCCCCAAACTTTAAGAAATGACAACTTTGGTTTCTTGCCAAACCACAGTCCATAAGGCGTCGTCTCAACGGATTTCGATGGTGCCCTATTTAACGTGAATGCAGCTGTCTCTAAAGCATAACCCCAAAACGATAGCATAAATCAGTAAGAGACATCATAGATCGCACCATATCTAGTATAGTACGATTACGACGTTCGGACACACCATTATGCTGTGGTGTTCGAGGTGGCGTGAGTGGCGAAACTATTCCCCATTGTTTCAAATGTAGACCAAACTCGTAACTCAAATATTCTCCTCCACGATCTGATCGTAGAAACTTTATTTTCTTGTTACGATGATTTTCAACTTCACTCTGAAATTCTTTGAACTTTTCAAATGTTTCAGACTTATGTTTCATTAAGTAGATATACCCATATCTGCTCAAATCATCTGTGAAGGTGAGAAAATAATGATATCCGCCACGAGCCTGAATATTCATCGGACCACATACATCTGTATGTATGATTTCCAACAAATTTGTTGCTCTCTCCATAGTTCCGGAGAACGTCGTTTTAGTCATCTTGCCCATGAGGCACGGTTCGCAAGTACCAAGTGATTCATAATCAAGTGGTTCCAAAAGTCCATCAGTATGGAGTTTCTTCATGCGCTTTACATTGATATGACCTAAACGGCAGTGCCACAAATAAGTTGCACTATCATTATCAACTCTGCATCTTTTGGCTTCAACATTATGAATATGTGTCTCACTACTATCGAGATTCATCAAAAATAGACCATTCTTCAAGGGTGCATGACCATACAAGATATTACTCATATAAATAGAACAACCATTATTCTCTGATTTAAATGAATAACCGTCTCGCATCAAACAAGATCCAGATATAATGTTCATGCTCAACGCTGGCACCAAATAACAATTATTTAGGTCTAATACTAATCCCGAAGGTAGATGTAGAGGTAGCGTGCCGACGGCGATCACATCGACTTTGGAACCGTTTCCCACACGCATCATCACCTCGTCCTTGGCTAGTGTTCGCTTAATCCGTAGTCCCTATTTCGAGTTGCAAATATTAGCAACAGAACCAGTATCAAATACCCAGGTGCTACTGCGAGCTCTAGTAAGGTACACATCAATAACATGTATATCACATATACCTTTGTTCACCTTGCCATCCTTCTTATCCGCCAAATACTCGGGGCAGTTCCGCTTCCAGTGACCAGTCTGCTTGCAGTAGAAGCACTCAGTCTCAGGCTTAGGTCCAGACTTGGGTTTCTTCTCTTGAGCAGCAACTTGCTTGCTGTTCTTCTTGAAGTTTCCCTTCTTCTTCCCTTTGCCCTTTTTCTTGAAACTGGTGGTCTTATTGACCATCAACACTTGATGCTCCTTCTTGATTTCTACCTCCGCAACCTTTAGCATTGCGAAGAGCTCGGGAATCAGCTTATCCATCCCTTGCATGTTATAGTTTATCATGAAGCTCTTGTAGCTTAGTGGCAGTGATTGAAGAATTCTGTCAATGACGCTATCATCCGGAAGATTAACTCCCAGTTGAATCAAGTGATTGTTATACCCAGACATTTTGAGTATATGCTCACTTACAGAACTATTCTCCTCCATCTTGCAGCTGTAGAACTTATTGGAGACTTCATATCTCACAACCCGAGCATTTGCTTCAAATATTAACTTCAACTCCTGGAACATCTCATATGCTCCATGACGTTCAAAACATCGTTGAAGTCTTGGTTCTAAGTCGTAAAGCATGGCACACTGAACTATCAAGTAGTCATCAGCTTTGCTTTGCCAGATGTTCTTAACACCATCAGTTGCATCTGCAGCAGGCCTGGCACCCAGCGGTGCCTCCAGGACGTAATTCTTCTGTGCAGCAATGAGGATAATCCTCAAGTTACGGACCCAGTCCGTGTAATTGCTACCATCATCTTTCAACTTTGCTTTCTCAAGGAACGCATTAAAATTCAACGGAACAACAGCACGGGCCATCTATCTACAATCAACATAGACAAGCAAGATAATATCATGTACTAAGTTCATGATAAATTTAAGTTCAATTAATCATGTTACTTAAGAACTCCCACTTAGATAGACATCCCTCTAATCCTCTAAGTGATCACGTGATCCAAATCAACTAAACCATAACCGATCATCATGTGAAATAGAGTAGCTTTCAATGGTGAACATCACTATGTTGATCATATCTACTATATGATTCACACTCGACCTTTCGGTCTTAGTGTTCCGAGGCCATATCTGCATATGCTAGGCTCGTCAAGTTTAACCTGTGTATTCTGCGTGTGCAAAACTGGCTTGCATCCGTTGTAGATGGATGTAGAGCTTATCACACCCGATCATCACATGGTGTCTGGGCACGACGAACTTTGGCAACGATGTATACTCAGGGAGAACACTTTTATCTTGAAATTTAGTGAGAGATCATCTTATAATGCTACTGTCAGTCAAAGCAAGATAAGATGCATAAAAGATAAACATCACATGCAATCAATATAAGTGATATGATATGGCCATCATCATCTTGTGCTTGTGATCTCCATCTCCGAAGCACCGTCATGATCACCATCGTCACTGGCGTGACACCTTGATCTCCATCGTAGCATCGTTTTCGTCTCGCCAATCTTATGCTGACCATCGCTAGCGCTTAGTGATAAAGTAAAGTATTACAGGGTGATTGCATTGCATACAATAAAGCGACAACCATATGGCTCCTGCGAGTTGCCGATAACTCGGTTACAAAACATGATCATGTCATACAATAAAATTTAGCATAATTTCTTGACCATATCACATCACAACATGCCCTGCAAAAACAAGTTAGACGTCCTCTACTTTGTTGTTGCAAGTTTTACGTGGCTGCTACTAGGCTTAGCAAGAACCGTTCTTACCTACGCATCAAAACCACAACGATAGTTTATCAAGTTGGTGCTGTTTTAACCTTCGCAAGGACCGGGCGTAGCCACAGTCGGTTCAATTAAAGTTGGAGAAACTGACAGCCACCAGCCACTTGTGTGCAAAGCACGTCAGTAGAACCAGTCTCGCGTAAGCGTACGCGTAATGTCGGTCCGAACCGCTTCATCCAACAATACCGCCGAACCAAAGTATGACATGCTGGTAAGAAGTATGACTTATATCGCCCACAACTCACTTGTGTTCTACTCGTGCATATGACATCTACGCATAAAACCAGGCTCGGATGCCATTGTTGGGTAACGTAGTAATTTCAAAAAAATTCCTACGCACACGCAAGATCATGGTAATGTATAGCAACGAGAGGGGAGAGTGTTGTCCACGTGCCCTCATAGACCGAAAGCGGAAGCGTTAGCACAACGCGGTTGATGTAGTCGTACGTCTTCACGATCCGACCGATCAAGTACCGAACGCACGACACCTCCGAGTTCAGCACACATTTAGCCCGATGACGTCCCTCGAACTCCGATCCAGCCGAGTGTTGAGGGAGATTTTCGTCAGCACGACGGCGTGGTGGCGATGATGATGTTCTACCGACACAGGGCATCGCCTAAGCACCGTTACAGTATTATCGAGGTGGACTATGATGGAGGGGGGCACCGCACACGGCTAAAAGATCAAACGATCAATTGTTGTGTCTCTAGGGTGCCCCCTGCCCCCGTATATAAAGGAGCAAGGGGGGAGGTGCGGCCGGCCAGGAGGGGCGCGCCAGGAGGAGTCCTACTCCCACCGGGAGTAGGACTCCCTCCCTTTTCCTTGTTGGATTTGGAGTGGAGGGGGAAAGAGGAGGGAGAGAGGAAGGAAGGGGGGGGGGGGGGCGCCGCCCCCTCTCCTTGTCCTATTCGGACTAGGGGGGAGGGGCGCGCGGCCCTGCCCTAGACGCCTCTCCTCTTCTCCACAAAGGCCCACTATGGCCCATTAAGCCCCCGGGGGGTTCCGGTAACCCCTCGGTACTCCGGTAAAATCCCGATTTCACCCGGAACACTTCCGATATCCAAATATAGGCTTCCAATATATGAATCTTCATGTCTCGACCATTTCGAGACTCCTCGTCATGTCCGCGATTGCATTTGGAACTCTGAACAACCTTTGGTACATCAAAACTCATAAACTGATAATATAACCGTCATAAAAAACTTTAAGCGTGCGGACCCTACGGGTTCGAGAACTATGTAGACATGACTGAGACATGTCTCCGGTCAATAACCAATAGCAGAACCTGGATGCTCATAGTGGCTCCCACATATTTTACGAAGATCTTTATCGGTCAGACCGCATAACAACATACGTTGTTCCCTTTGTCATTGGTATGTTACTTGCCTGAGATTCGATCGTCGGTATCTCAATACCTAGTTCAATCTCGTTACTGGCAAGTCTCTTTACTCGTTCTGTAATACATCATCCCGCAACTAACTCATTAGTTGCAATGCTTGCAAGGCTTAAGTGATGTGCATTACCGAGAGGGCCCGGAGATACCTCTCCGACAATCGGAGTGACAAATCCTAATCTCGAAATACGCCAACCCAACAAGTACCTTCAGGGACACCTATAGAGCACCTTTATAATCACCCAGTTATGTTGTGACGTTTGATAGCACACAAAGTGTTCCTCCGGTAAATGGGAGTTGCATAATCTCATAGTCATAGGAACATGTATAAGTCATGAAGAAAGCAATAGCAACATACTAAACGATCGAGTGCTAAGCTAACGGAATGGGTCAAGTCAATCACATCATTCTCGTAATGATGTGATCCCGTTAATCAAATGACAACTCATGTCAATGGCTAGGAAACATAACCATCTTTGATCAACGAGCTAGTCAAGTAGAGGCATACTAGTGACACTCTGTTTGTCTATGTATTCGCACAAGTATTATGTTTCCGGTTAATACAATTCTAGCATGAATAATAAACATTTATCATGATATAAGTAAATAAATAATAACTTTGTTATTGCCTCTAGGGCATATTTCCTTCAGTCCATCACATCATTACCTTAATGATGTGATCCCGTTATCAAATGACAATACATGTCTATGGTTAGGAAACTTTAGCCATCTTTGATCAACGAGCTAGTCTAGTAGAGGCTTACTAGGGACACGATATTTGTTTATGTATTCACACATGTATTTAAGTTGATGACCAATACAATTCTAGTATGAATAATAAGCTTTTATCATGAATAAAGAAATATAAAATAACAACTTTATTATTGCCTATAGGGCATATTTCCTTCAGTCTCCCACTTGCACTAGAGTCAATAATCTAGATTACATTATAATGAATCTAACACACATGGAGTCTTGGTGCTGATCATGTTTTGCTTGCGGAAGAGGCTATAACACCCACGATGCGGCTATATCTCCCACGTGTCGAGGCACGACTTGGAGGCATAACCGCATGGTGGTTTTGTTGCAAGAAGGGTCATCTTCACACAATCCCATGTAATGAATAAGAATGGGATAAAGAGTTGGCAACAATCGCCACTTCACACAATACATTAATTAAACGTACATCATTCAGAGTACACACATAGTCCGACTACAGACGAATACAAATGAAAAGAAGATAACCCCAAATGCTAGATCCCCGATCGTCCCAACTGGGCCCCACTACTGATCATCAGGAAACGAAACATAGTAACGACCAAGAACTTCATGAACCCCCACTTGAGCTCGGTTGCGCCACCTGCACTGGTATCATCAGCACCTGCAACTATTTTTGTAATATCTGTGAGTCACGAAGACTCAGCAATATCAAAACCCGCGAGATCAAGACTATTTAAGCTTATGGGTAGGATGGGGTAATGAGGTGGAGTTGCAGCAAGCGCTAAGCAAGTATGGTGGCTAACATACGCAAATAAGAGCGAGAAGAGAAAGCTTTGCAAGGGTCGTGAAGCTAGCAATGATCAAGAAGTGATCCTGAAACTACTTACGTTCATTCATAACCCAAACCATGTTCACTTCCCGGACTCCGTCGAGAAGAGACCATCACGGCTACACACACGGTTGATGCATTTTAATTAAGTCAAGTGTCACGTTCTCTACAACCGGACATTAACAAATTCTCATCTTCCACATAACCGTGGGCACGACTCTTGAAAGTTTATACCCTACAGGGGTGTCCCAAGTTAGCCCATCACAAGCTCTCACGATCAACGAAGGATATTCCTTCTCCCGGAAAGACCCGATCAGTCTCGGAATCCCGGTTACAAGACATTTCGACAATGGTAAAACAAGACCAACAAGACCACCCGACTGTGCCGACAAATCCCGATAGGAGCTGCACATATCTTGTTCCCAGGGCACACCGGATAGGTCAAGCTACGAGTAAAACCAGCCCTCAAGTTTCCCCGAGGTGGGCTCGCAGGCTGCCCGATTCGGACCAACACTCAGAGGAGCACTGGCCCCGGGGGATAAAATAAAGATGACCCTCGGGCTCGCGAAAACCCAAGGAAAAGGCCTTATGTAGGCAAATATAAAACCAAGGTTGGGCCTTGCTGGAGGAGTTTTATTCAAAGCGAACTATGAAGGGGGTTCCATAACCCCAACCGCGTAAGGAACACAAAGTCAAGGAACATAACACTGGTATGACGGAATCTAAGGTGGCAAGAGTTGAACAAAACACCAGGCATAAGGCCGAGCCTTCCACCCGTTATCAAGTATATAGATGCATTAATTAAATAAGAGATATTGTGATATCCCAGCACCATCATGTTCCAACATGGAGCAAACTTCAACTTCACCTGCAACTAACAACGCTATAAGAGGGGCTGAGCAAAGCGGTAACATAGCCAAACAACGTTTTGCTAGGAAGGTGGGTTAGAGGCTTGACATGGCAATATGGGAGGCATGGTAAACAAGTGGTAGGTAGCGCAACATAGCGATAGAGCGAACAACTAGCAAGCAAAGATAGAAGTGATATCGAGGGTAATGGTCATCTTGCCTGCAAAGTTCTCAGAGTTGTCGAAAGCTTGCTCATTAGCATACTCAACATGTTCCTCATTCACGAACTCGTCTCCCGGCTCTACCCAAAGCAAGAACACAAGCAACAGAACAACAATCAGTCATGGTGCAATGCACAAGCAACATGATGCAAGACATGGCACGGTATGCAATATATGATGTGCAATGTGTATGGGTACTCCGAAAGGAAAAGGATGAACGAGGCATCAACTTGGCGAACCAAGTATGCCGCTGGAAAGAGGAGGTGATTTCGGTCGAAATCGATATAAAGATCACCGGAAACGGGTACACGGTTTGCAAATGACAAGCAAAACAAGATATGATGCAAACTGCTTAAAACAACAACATGGCCACTTAGATGCAAGGTTTAAATATGCTACAACACCCAAACATGAAAACTGAATACATGGCAGTGAACTACATGTGAAGCTCTACCATACATGAACACTGAGCTACTGCTATAACTCACTCGAACAGGTCTCAAACAGCATGGCAAAAATGCAAATGACAACAGTTCCAGCAGACTGAAAATGACTACCATGGCAAAAACAGATTCATGTTGGCATGTTTACAAGCTTTATTAACTCAATATAAAGCATGTCATGGCATGTAACAAAATCTAGCATGTAGTAGGCATGTTGGAGAGCATGTTCATGTGCAAAACTACCCCATATCATGTTTGCATAAATATATACATAAAAGACAACAACAACATGATGTAAAATGGCATGTGTGCAAACTTGCTCAAATGCAGAAAATAATGCCACCACTGGATTGGTGGGATTTTTCTACCCCAAAAACATATATAATATGCATATGTTGCTGTATGAAAATGCTCACAAATATGCAAAAAATATAACCTGCCTAAAAAGGAAAAGACAAATGGCAATTCTCCATAATTAGAATGTCCAGATTTGGACTTGTCTGAAAAGGAAAGCTAGCATATTCCAGAAATAAAAATTGCTGGAATAAAAGATTAATAAAGGAAAAAAATAGATAAGAGGGATCTGAGAGTATGACATGTGGGCCTGTGAGTGTGTGTGGATGACAGTGGGGCCAAGGCGTCATAGCCATAGTGAAAATAAAAGGCCACCACTAAAAATGTGGAAGGCATGCTAACCAGTGCGCTAGAGGGAGGGGCGTGTACTGAGAGAGGCGCCTGGCTCCTTTTGAACAGGGCCAGAAGGCCGAGCCTTTGGCTGTCACAACACAGTAATCACCGGCGACGGCTTGCGATGCAGAGCAGCAGCGGCCTACGGGAAGTGCAAGGGAGTGCGGGTGCAGTGGCGCACTTGCAAACGCTCGAGCAGGAGCTCGTGCAGCGGCAACGTGATGCGGTACAGAGCGGTTGCGCGTGCGAGCGGAGGAAGCCAAACGACGCGGGGCAAGCGAGGCGCTGCGCTGCCGTGTTGTGTGCTGCGTGCGAGCTGCAGGTAGGCGGGAGATGGTGCAGGGGCGCGCGGGCATGCTACAGCAGGTACCGCAACTACACAACAACAACAACAAAAAAGATGCCGATGTTGCTGGAGCACCGAGTGCTCGACGAAGGCACGAACCTAGCGATGCCTACAATGATCTATCGACGACATGAAGGAGCAGGGAGGAAGTTGGGTATACTTCATATACCTATGACAAGGAGATGAGGCCGGGGACTCGACGGAGACGGCACAACGCAGCTCTAAACTTGCCAGGTTACTGACAAGGAAGAAGAGGAAGAAGGCAACATCATGGAGGTCCAACCCGAGGCCGTGTGGTCACGTGCGTGGAGGCGGGGGACAGAGAGGTACTTGGCGTTCCTCTCCACGGTGTCTGAGGGGGTCGGAGGTGCGGCGACGAGCTACTCCGAGTGCGAGCTCAAGCTCGGCCGGAGCATGGTGGGCAGGGCGACGGCGTGGCTTGGGCTACCCTTACCTGGCGGCAGCGAGGGAATGAGAGGGCCTGGATGGACAGAGGAGAGACCGGGGTAGGGTTTGGACATGCTTTACAGGGGCTAGGGACGTCAGACGGCCGTCAAATCAACCGGGGCGTCGACGTGGACATGTTGGATGTGCTGCCGTACAGGAGGACGAAGCTCCTGTCGCTTGCAGGCTAGGTGGGCTGCGAGAGGCTGGCTGGGCCGCGCTGTTGGGCTGAGGCCCAGGTAGGATGCTGGTGCTGCTGATTGCCCCTGCTGCTGTTTCTTTTTCCTTTACCCTCAGATAGAGAATTGAATAGAAAAGCACAGGGATATAGGGGAGGAATTAGAGAAATATAAAAATATTCCCATAACCCTAGAATTATTCTCAATTTGATAAAATTGAGTTGGGCATTTTTAGAGGTAGAAAAATACAACAAGTTCGAATATAGTTCAACTTGGAGAATTTTTGAAACTAACCAACACAACTCCAAATGAGCTGAAATTTGGCAGAGAGGTTAAAGATGAGGTGGATGATTTATGAGGCAAAGATGAACATTAATGGAGGAAGGAAATATGGCACTTGGCAAATAAAGAAAAGAGGAGGAGAGGTGGTGATGAGTGAAGGGGGATGATGATGCTTGGATCCACATAGAACATGCCACAATGCAATGAGCTACACCATGAAGATGCACATGATGACATGAGATGAGATGCATTACATGAACAAAATGCAAAACGAGAGACAAAAACCCAACCACGAAGGAAATAACATATCACAAAGCCGGAAATGGCAAGATTTGGAGTTACAAATATGGAAAGTTACATCCGGGGTGTTACAGAGGCTTAGTCAACGGGTCTGCTACATTTAGATCCGTATGTATTTTGCAAACTTCTATGTCTCCACCCTTGACCTTTTCATGAATGGAGTTGAAGCGTCTCTCGATGTGTTTAGTCCTCTTATGAAACCTGGATTCCTTCGCCAAGGCAATTACTCTAGTGTTGTCAAAAAGATTTTCATTGGACCCGATGCGCTGGGTATTACACCCAGATTGGATATAAACTCCTCCATCTAGACTCCTTCATGAGTTGCTTCCGAAGCAGCTATGTACTCCGCTTCACATGTAGAACCCGCCACGACGCTCTGCTTGGAACTGCACCAACTGACAGCTCCCCATTCAATATAAACACGTATCCTGTTTGTGAATTAGAGTCATCCGAATCAGTGTTGAAGCTAGCATTAACGTAACCATTTACGACGAGCTCTCTGTCACCTCTATAAACGAGAAACATATCCTTGGTCCTTTTCAGGTACTTTAGGATGTTCTTGACCGCTGTCCAGTGATCCACTCCTGGATTACTTTGGTACCTCCCTGCCAAACTTATGGCAAGGCATACATCAGGTCTGGTACACAGCATAGCATACATGATAGAACCTATGGCTGAGGCATAGGGAATGACTTTAATTTTCTCTCTATCTTTTGCAGTGGTCGGACTTTGAGTCTGACTCAATTTCACACCTTGTAATACAGGCAAGAACCCTTTCTTTGACTGATCCATTTTGAACTTCTTCAAAACTTTATCAAGGTATGTGCTTTGTGAAAGTCCTATTAAGCATCTCGATCTATCCCTATAGATCTTGATGCCCAATATCTAAGCATCTTCACCGATGTCTTTCATTGGAAAATTCTTATTCAAGTATCCTTTTATGCTATCCAGAAATTGTATATCATTTCCGATCAACAATATGTCACCACATATAATATCAGAAATGCTACAGAGCGCCCACATACTTTCTTGTAAATACAGGCTTCACCATAAGTCTGCATAAACCCATATGCTTTGATCAGCTCATCAAAGCGTATATTCCAACTCCGAGATGCTTGCACCAGTCCATAGATGGATTGCTGGAGCTTGCACACTTTGTTAGCACCTTTAGGATCGACAAAACCTTCTGGTTGCATCATATACAATTCTTCTTTAAGAAATCAATTAAGGAATGCAGTTTTGACGTCCATTTGCCAGATTTCATAATTATAAAATGCGGCAATTGCTAACATGATTTGGACTGACTTAAGCATCGCTACAGATGAGAAGGTCTCATCGTAGTCAACCCCTTGAACTTGTCGAAAACCTTTCACGACAAGTCGGGCTTTGTAGATGGTGACATTACCATCATCGTCTGTCTTATTCTTGGAGATCCATTTATTCTCAATGGCTTGCCGATCATCGGGCAAGTCCACCAAAGTCCATACTTTGTTCTCATACATGGATCCCATCTCAGATTTCATGGCCTCAAGCCATTTATCGGAATCTGGGCTCCTCATAGCTTCTTCATAATTCGTAGGTTCGCCATGGTCTAGTAACAAGACCTCCAGGATTGGATTACTGTACCACTCTGGTGCAGAACGTGCTCTCTTCGACCTACGAGGTCCAATAGTAACTTGATCTGAAGTTTCATGATCATCATCATTAGCTTCCTCTCTAGTTGGTGTAGGCATCATGGGAACGTATTTCTCTGATGTGCTACTTTACAATTCGATAGAAGGTATGATTACCTCATCAAGTTCTACTTTCCTCCCACTCACTTATTTCGAGAGAAGCTCTTTCTCTAGAAATGTTCCATTCTTGGCAACAAAGATCTTGCCTTCAGATCTGTGGCAGAAGGTGTTCCCAATTGTTTCCTTAGGGTATCCTATGAAGACACACTTCTCCGGTTTGGGTTCGAGCTTATCAGGCGAAAGGGATGAGGATTGCCTTTCGATCTGGGAGCATCCAATGGTGCAGACGTACAATCCGTAGGGTTTGGGTTCTGGCCAATTAGAACGCATGCCTTAGATCGCACGCACAGCAAGGGGGGGCATCGGCCATAGTTTGGTTGGCACACGGCTTTCGTGTGTGAACCGTGTGCTATTTGAAAACATTTTTTGGGAGGGGATATTTAAAAACATGTACATGTGTTGTCAAAAGGGATGAGGATCGCCGTTCGATCAAGGAGAATCCAACGGTGCAGACGTACGATCCGTGGGGCTTGGGTTCTGACGCATGACTCAGATCGCGCGTGGCAGAGGGTTGGGGGGGGGGGGGGGGGGGGTGGCGCATCGGCCATGATTTAGTGGACACACGACTTTCGTGAGTGAACCGTGTGCTCTTTGAAAACTACATTACCTAACATCATATTTTTGTTTGAATGAAAACATGAGTTCATCTTTTCGCCTCCAATTTTTTTCCACGGTAAGAAATCACGAGTATAGTGGAGAGTGTCATATACTTGTATCATGAATATACAGTATATATGATACTAGTGTATGATACTACCTTTAATTAATTATAGCGCATAGTATAATACATAGAGTATATTATCATATATATATCATATTTATTGCCATGCATGACACAAATTAGCATCGCATTTAACATGATACAGTATCTACCTATATGTTACTCTAACCCTCTTTATATATATTTAATTCTTTTCCACATCAGCACACTTGCTATTTCCGAGTGCATGACATCATCGGCTATGATACCACCACTATGTCCAACCTTATATAGTGGGGAGTATCATATACTATATATATATATATATAGTATCATGCATATGATACTAGTGTATGATACTACATACGTACCTTCATAGTGCATATAAATAGTATCATAGAGTAGTATATATCATAGATGACCCTATTTATGGCCATGCATGACACAAAGTAGTATAACATTTATTATATATATATATATATATATTATGGTATCTACCTATGTTACTGCTTCTCTGCCACATCATCATATTTTCTATTCCCGAGTGCATGATACCGGCTATGATACCCCCACTATGGCCACCCTAATAAGGTCGGTCGTAATATGGGAGTATCAAGCGGTATGATGCATGCCAACTAGACTTTTTGGATGATGTGGCACACAGTTAAATGAGGAAAGAGAGGGTGTGGTATCATATCATATTAAATGTTGTACTACTTTGTGTCATGCATGGCAATTAATAAGGAACCTAAGATACTAACTTATGATACTATGCATGCGTGCATTACGGAGGTATTGCCGATCATATACTAGTATCATGTATATATACTCCCTCCTTTCCGGTTTATAGGCTTATCTCAAAATTTTAGTTTTTCCATTTTATAAGGCTCAATTTGGTTGTTCCCCATCACATGTCCAGGTTCCAAGGTGCATTAAATCATTGCATGCAAGTATTAAGAGAAAGTTGACCAATGCATGTACTTTATATATGCATGCATGTATTGCAATTAATACACTAGAAAACATAATTTTTTGAGGAAAACAAAAGCATTAATTGGGTGTTTTGCAAACTACAAAAAGTATTCCACCACTCACCATATTCTTTGGTTGGTGAGATTTTTGAATTGAGCCCTATAAGGCTGGTTGTAATCGGGAGTATCATATACTAGTATCATGCATATGATAGTGTATGATACTACTTCCGTAATGCATAGTATCATAAGTTAGTATCTTAGGTTGCCTTATTAATTGTCATGCATCACACAAAGTAGTAGTACAACATTTAATATGACACGATATCATGATATGATACCACATCCTCTCTTTCCTCATTAAATTGTGTGCCACATCATCCAGAAAGTCTAGTTGGCATGCATGATATCGCTTATGATACTACATACCATTACAATCAGCCTAAACCGGAAAGGAGGGAGTATGAGACTAGCCACAATGGAGAGTAACATACACTAGCTAGTAACATACACATATCCCTAGACTATGTTACTACCTTCATAGTGGGTAGTAACATAAGTGTAGTGTCATGCAAACCTTCATTTATTAGGTTATAGACTCATATTGAATTGGGACATGTGATGTTATAGTAACTAGCTAAGTTACTGAAACTATCTCTCTCCTCATTAACTTATTGCCACATAAGCAAGTTTGCTGAGTTGGAGTCAATGTTACTACTGAAGTTACTCCCACTGTGGCTACTCTGATACTAGCTAGTCGTCTATGATATACTAGCTACCTCACTGTGGTTAATAATACAGCCAAGGGTCGGCTATAACAAGTTTCCATGTCATATACAGCCAACCTCTTAGCGGGCATGTACAATAATAAGTTTTATATACGTACTATTTTTCAATAGTTGGCCCACCTTACATTCTCACAAAGTGTCTTGGGTCTCGTGTTGCAGCTAGCTCTACTAACCTTGTAGCGACCTGACCTCAGATGGTCAAGTCTCTGTGCTTCAGTGTCATCCCTGGATCGGTAATGCTGACACACACAGTACTCGAAGGATTTATAACAGAGTAGCAATCACACACTTATTACATCGAATGTCTCCAAAGAGAACTTATTACAAGAATATGGCTTAAGGCCATCTAATACGATAACAACGGAAGGCTTGGAAGATAAGGTGAGTCCATCAACTCCAATGACATAGCTGAGCTGCACGGCAATGACCTAACGAACCTTACTCCTCGTGTGAAAAGTCTGCAACATAATATGTTGCAGCCCGAAAACGGGTCAGCACATGGAATATGCTGGCAAAGTAACACAATAGAGCAAGAGCAAAATAATGCTATAACTATATGCATATATTGCTGGTGGAAACCTCGATGGTTATAGTTTTGCGAAAAGCCAATTTTTCCCTACAACAAAGGAATAGATTTTAATTTTACTATCATGGTGGTTGAAACATCATTGAGAAGGTACCCCCAACTCAATCCCAATTAAAGTGATTAACAACCCAACATTATTAATTAAACATGGTGAGATACATGTGATAACCCAAGTACTAGATACTCAAGAATTGTCCATAACCGGGGACACGGCTAACCATGATTAGATTGTACACTCTGCAGAGGTTTGCACACTTTTCCCCACAAGACTCGACCGCCTCCGTTGGATTTCTCACACTACATGGTGTTTGAGAAACGGATGACCGAGACATAGTCTTTCATAAATGTTAACTCTCTACTCCGGGTAGACCATAGCAAACCTACAAAACCCACTACCTGCTGATCTACCTCTTCAAGAGCTTCACGTAACTTACTCAACTATGCTAGAGCCCATAATAGCTTGTGGCTGCACACGGAAGTTTCTAGCATGAATCATCTCAGTTCCCTTTGAGCCTGGGTGGCGGTCCATAGGAAGATCACACGGGTACCCTGGGATTTCCAAAAAAATAGACAACACTGGGTTCCCCAGGTGCCTCAGTCCACCCAGTTGTTTGATTAAGTTGCCACCTTAAGTTGAACCATTAATTAACAATCTCACATCTGACATGAATTTCACTCAAACCCAAACCATGTCTACGAGCATAGCATAACAATATAAGCAATACTTAGAAGTAACTCCCAAGGGTTTGAATATAACAGGGCAATAGGTTCTACCTCAACAACTACTTCCCAACCCACAAGTTAATGACATCTTAATCATGCAATGTTTGAGGATTGGAACTAATGCATAAAAATAGGGTAATAATGGGATATGATCAAAGTGTTACTTGCCTTGCTGACGATCCGCGAATCCTAGAGACTCGTAGTAACACGCTTCACACTCCGGGAATTCTATCACAAGAAAATAATAACATACATAAGTAACAAGCAACAATGCACAAGCGAAACTCAAATAAGAGAGGTTGACCAGAAAGTTCAACTTAAGAACTCTGGTACGCAAAAAGAATCAAATCAAACGGAGCAATGAAACTAAGACGACGAAAGAAAAAAGCTCCGTTTACTAATCTGAAACTAGGTCAAATTTTACAGTAGAGAAAACTTGTTTGAGTTGATTAAACGGAAAGAGGGTTTCGGGATGAAACTCAAGGCGCTTGAATCGCCTGATTCCGATAAATAGGCGAAAAGATAAACAGAATCTAAGATCGGATCAGAAATTGCAATCAGAGAAAATCGCGGAATAACTCCGATGAAAGAAAAATCACGAACAGACTAACGAACGAGCGTTCGTTAGTTGTAACTAACGGGCGAGGAACCGTTCGTTAAAACGAATGTTCGGACGAACCTCCGCTAACTAGAAGAACCGAAAAAAACCGGTGAATCCAAAAAAATGGATCTAGGGTTTCTAAAAAAACCGAACGGTCTTTATAAAAAAACCGGCGGCGGGGCACGGCGGCTACCTCTGGCGAGAGGTACGGCGAGGCGAGGCAGCGGTGCGCAGTGGCGCTCGGCGGTGACGCGAGCTACGGCGGTGGCGGCGGCGGCTTGGCGGCGGCGGCGACGGCAAGCGGCGGCGGTGGTGGTGTGGTGTTGGGGACGGGGTGGCGGCGTATATAAAGGGGGTGGGGCAGCGACTTGGAGGAGGGGGTAAGGCACGGCGGAGGCGGAGTCCAACTCGGACTCCGGTCCAAGTGGCGGCGGCGGCGGCGCGCGCGCACGCAGGAGGCGGCGGCGGCGGCCTGGCGCGGCTGGGCCTTAGGCCCAGTCGGCGCGGGAACCCCCCTTTTTTTAAACTTCGCTGACTGAAATAAAATCCTAGAAAAAAATAAACAAAAACCTAAAAATGCCAAAACAAATTTTCACCGCCTAAATAAAATATTTAGGATGAGTTGGACATTTTCTTGGCCCTAAAATGCAATTTTGAAAACGTGCAATTTTTCTAATGCAAATAAAATCTGAATAAAACCAAATAAAATTCAATAAATGATTTTAATATTTTTCCTCCGATATTTCAATTATTTTGGAGAAGTCATATTATCTCCAATCATTTGATTTAATATGAAATATTTTTCGGAGAGAAAAATTATTAAAATCCAAATCCTCGTTTCATTATTTGATAAAAATCAAATATGAAAACCGGAAAATCCCCAACTCTCTCCGTGGGTCCTTGAGTTGCTTAGGATTTCGAGGATTGCGGAACGGAAATGCAATAAATCATGATATGCATGGATGATCTATGTATAACATTCCAAATTGAAAATTTGGGATGTTACAAACCTACCCCCCTTAAGATGAATCTCGCCCTCGAGATTCGGGTTGGCTAGAAAATAGGTATGGGTGGTCCTTGCGGAGATCATCCTCTCGTTCCCAGGTAGCTTTATCCTCGGTATGGTGGCTCCACTGAACTTTGCAAAACTTGATACTCTTACTGTGGGTGACTCTGCTGGCAAACTCAAGAATCTTAACTGGCTTCTCCTCATAAGTCAAATCACTGTCCAGCTGAATCGCCTCCAAGGGTACTGTATCTCTTAATGGTATATCCGCCATCTCAGCATGACACTTCTTCAGCTGTGAAACATGGAACACGTCGTGGACTCCTGACAATCCCTCAGGTAACTCCAACTTGTAGGCAACTTCTCCCATCCGTTCCAAAATGCGATACGGTCCTACAAATCTCGGGGCTAACTTTCCTTTAACTCCAAAACGTTTCACTCCTCGCAAGGGTGATACTCGCAGATATGCTCTATCTCCAATTTCGTAGGTTACCTCCTTGCGTTTTGAGTCTGCATAACTCTTCTGCCTGGACTGAGAAATCTTCAGTCGGTCTCGGATCAATTTTACCTTCTCCTTAGATTCTTTAATCAAGTCTGGTCCAAACAACTGTCGGTCTCCTACCTCATCCCACATCAACGGTGTTCTACACCTGCGTCCAGACAGGGCTTCAAACGGTGCCATCTTCAAACTGGCTTGGTAGCTATTGTTGTATGAGAACTCTGCATACGACAAATTGTCATCCCAACTAGATCCATAATCTAGTGCACAGGCTCTCAACATGTCCTCCAAAATTTGATTGACTCTCTCAGTCTGTCCATCTGTCTGTGGGTGAAACGTTGTACTGAACTCCAATCTCGTTCCCAGAGTCTGGTGTAACTGATGCCAAAACTTTGAAGTAAACTGTGTTCCTCGATCCGTTACGATGGTCCTCGGAACTCCATGCAGACATACGATCCTGGACATATAGATCTTGGCCAACTTTGCACTTGTATAGGTGGTTTTCACTGGGATGAAGTGAGCTACTTTGGTCAAACGATCAACTACTACCCATATGGAATCATATCCCGCTTTAGTCCTGGGTAATCCGGTGATAAAGTCCATGCCAAGTTTATCCCACTTCCATTCGGGTATCGGCATAGGCTGTAACAGTCCTGCTGGCTTCTGATGTTCTGCCTTAACTCTCTGACATACATCACATACGGCTATATATTCGGCAATATCCTTCTTCATACGAGTCCACCAGAAACGTTCCTTAAAATCCAAATACATCTTGGTGTTTCCGGGGTGTATCGAGTATGGTGAGTCATGGGCCTCTTGAAGTATTAACTTCCTGATCTCCTGGTTGTTGGGCACATAAACTCGGTCCTCAAACCATAGGGTATCGTGCTCATCTTCACAAAAACCTTTGGCCTTTCCTTTGCCCATCTTCTCCTTTATCTCGGCAATCTCTTTATCATCTTTCTGAGCTTCCCGAATCTTGTCCAGCAATGTCGACTGAACCTCCATTGTGGCAATGAACCTTCTAGGTACAATCTCTAATCGAAGTTTCATGATGTCCTTTGCTAATTCCTTCGGCAATCCTTTACTTTCAAGGATATTAGCATAACTCTTCCAACTCAATGCGTCTGCTACGACATTGGCCTTTCCTGGATGATAGTGTAGCTTCATGTCATAATCCTTTATAAGCTCCAACCATCTCCTCTGCCCAAGGTTCAGCTCCTTCTGGGTGAAGATGTACTTCAAACTCTTGTGATCCGTGTACACATCACAACGGTTTCAATAAGGTAATGTCTTCAAGTCTTCAACGCATGCACTACAGCCGCTAGCTCCAAATCATGCGTAGCATAATTCAACTCATGAGGTTTTAGTTGTCGCGAGGCATACGAAACAACTCTTCCATCCTGCATAAGCACACATCCAAGTCCTAAGCGAGAGGCGTCGCAATACACTTGGTACTCCTTATGTATATCTAGCAGTACTAGCACTGGGGCTGTAGTCAAACGTTTCTTCAACTCCTGGAAACTTGCTTCACAATCTTCTGTCCATTTAAACTTGGTATCCTTCTTCAATAGTTCAGTCATTGGTTTTGCAATCTTGGAAAAATTCTCAATGAATCTCCGGTAGTATCTTGCGAGTCCAAGAAAACTGCGGATCTCGCTAACTGAGGTGGGTGCCAACCATTCAATGACTGACTGAACCTTGCTGGGGTCTACTGCTATACCTTCTCCTGATATAACATGTCCAAGGAATCCAACTTCCTTCAGCCAAAACTTGCATTTGCTAAACTTAGCATACAACTGGTGTTCCCTAAGCTTCTCGAGAACTAAACGCAAATGCTCTTTGTGCTCCTCCTCGTTCTTTGAGTATACCATGATATCATCAATAAACACCACAACAAACTTGTCCAAATACTCCATGAACACCTTGTTCATCATGCTCATGAAATAGGCAGGGGCGTTAGTCAGTCCAAACGACATGACCGTGTACTCGTATAATCCATATCGCGTTGTGAACGCCGTCTTTGGTATGTCCTTCTCTTGTATCTTCAACTGATGATACCCTGATCGTAAATGGATCTTTGAGAACACTTTAGCTCCTTGCAACTGATCAAACAGATCGTTGATCATCGGCAGTGGGTACTTGTTCTTTATCGTCACTTCATTCAAGGCTCGATAATCAACAACCATCCTTAGGGATTTATCCTTCTTCTCAACCAAAAGTACTGGGGCTCCCCAAGGTGATGAACTTCTTCAGATGTATCCTTTCTCCAATAACTCCTTGACCTGTTTCTTAATTTCTTCCAGATCATTTGCGGGCATCCGATAGGGTCTCTTGGATATTGGTCCTGTTCCTGGTAACAACTCTATCAAAAACTCAATGTCTCTGTCTGGTGGCATGCCTGGTAACTCCTCTGGGAAAACATTTGGGTAATCCTTTACTACCGGCACTTCCTCCTAAACAACTCCTGTAAGGGCATTCACTTGGCTCCTTTTTGGCACATGCCTAGACACATACTTAATCCTTTTTCCCTCCGGGGTGATGAGATAAATCGACTTACTCGCACAGTCAATGCTTCCTCCATACTTTGGTATCTAGTCCATACCCAATATCACATCCAATCCTTGCGACTCCAAGATAATTAGGCCGGACGGAAACACATGTGTGCCAATGGTTAAGGGTATCTGGTCACACCATCGGCTAGCCATATATTCTGCTCTAGGTGAACTCACTAAAAGAAGGGTCCTAAGGGTTTGGGTTGGTAGTTTAAACTTATCCATGAATCCCCTTGATATGTATGAATGCGATGCACCAGTATCGAAAAGAACAAGAGCGGTAAATGACTTAACCAAAAACTTACCTATTACCGCATCCGGCTGCTCTTCAACCTCCTCCACGTTAACGTGGTTCACTTGTCCTTTATTGAATGGATTGGGCTTCTTCCCAGCGCTTCCATTTCTGTTTCCATTCCTTCCTTCGGGGCAATCATTGGCATAGTGCCCTGTCTTCCCTCACTTAAAACAGGTAGCCTGACTTAAGTCCCTTTTGGCGGGAGTGGACGGGTTGGAGCGGTTCTGACTGTTGTTAGCTCCATTCCCATTCCCATTCTTAGCACCACTGTGGTTATGTGATCCTCCTCCAGTGTGGTTGTGACCTCCATGTTTGTGAACAAGTCCCCCCGAGTTCGGGGTTAGGCGAGGCTTCTGCTGAGCTCCTGAGTTATACTTCCCTTGTCCATACTTTCTCTTGTGGCTCTCAATCTGCTGCTGTTTCCCTTCAATCATAAGAGCCTTATCTACCAACTCCTGGTAGTTGTTGAAGGTTGATACCATCAACTGCATGCTCATCTCATCATTCAGCCCTTCCATAAACTTCTCCTGCTTCACGACATCTGTGGCCACATCATCAGGGGCATAGCGTGATAACTTGATAAACTCATCCACGTACTGAGCCACAGTAGGGTTCCCCTGGCGTAGGTTGCGAAACTCCCGCTTCTTCATCTGCATAGCTCTAGTTGAGACATGGGCGGTGCGGAAAGCTTGCTGAAACTGGTCTCAAGTGACGTTGGCTACCGGAAAAGTGGCTGTGTAATTCTCCCACCATGAGGCTGCTGGTCCATCCAATTGATGTGCGGCAAAGCTCACCCTCTCAGCATCTGTGCAACCTGCGGTGGTCAACTCCCTTCCAATACGGCGTAGCCAATCATCAGCAACTATAGGCTCGGTGCTACTGGAAAACACCGGCAGCTGTAACCTTAGAAAACGGGCTAGGTTGTCCACTGGCGGTGGGTTGTTGTTGTTGCCCTGGTTCTGAACTAGCAATTGCATCAAGGCATTCTGCTGCTGGATCAACTGGGTGAGCTCCGGCGGGAAGGCAAAACCGGTGTCACGTCTCGGAGGCATCCGATGGGTTTAGATGGAAGAGATTAGAATAGAAAAGGGGTCTAATGAGAAAGCACTACCCATATGCACATGAGACAAACACAATCATTTCACTCAATCAATCAAGCAAGGGCATACAAGCGGTCTAGAACTATCGCAAAAGTGCTCACTACTACTATATACATGGGGAAATACTACTAATAGTTGGTGGTCATCTAGAAATTTTGATTGGTGGAAGGCTCCATGATGTCTGCTCCAGCTTCGTCTTCAAAGTCATCATCACTAGGGTCGGAGTCGGTGTCATCGATGATGATGTAGTTGTCCGGGCAAGTGGAATCGTCGTCTTCTACTCCCGGTGCTGGTCCTCCCATGAATACTCCGATCTTCTTGACTAGGTCGTCATTCTTCTCCAGTAGGGTCTTGATTTCCTCCTCATATCCATCGCGGGTAAACTTGAGTTCTTCCTCCAGCTTGATGGTCCTAGTCTTCGCCTTCTTCAGGTCCATCATGTCCGCACACATCTGGTTCTCCTGACGTTGAATGTGCTGGTTTAACTCCTGGATGAAAGCTGCAATGGATCTATCATTCTTAGTGTTGATTACTTCCCATTGCTTGTCTTGGCACCCACATATTTGGTAGATAGTGTCCTTAAGCTCCCTATTATAAACTTCTCCAATGCGTCCCATTGTAATGTGGGCTGCCATGCTCTTGCCTAGACTCCAGGTTGGTGCTTTGAAAGAAAACTCTATGGGTTTAGAAGTTGGCGAGAACGTCCTTCCTGGAACTTGTACTTGAATCTTCCAGCGCTCTTCTTCTGGTAAAGTGGTGTTGTACGTCCCGGTGAAGCTTGGTATTCCAATGTTCAAGTACCTAGTGACTTCCTTCAAGTGGCGTCCAAAAGGTGTGTCTTCATCCGGTTGTGCAAACTTGTTCTTCATCTCCGTCATCTTAAATAGTAGAAAATGGAGAGGAGTCAGAAATGAGAACAAAAGTGTGACATAGGGTTTATCTTAGTGGTCGTGTCCTACACTCAGCGTGTGCTCTGATACCATCTTGTAGCGACCCGACCTCAGATGGTCAAGTCTCTGTGCTTCAGTGTCATCCCTGGATCGGTCATGCTGACACACACAGTACTTGAAGGATTTATAACAGAGTAGCAATCACACACTTATAACATTGAATGTCTCCAAAGAGAACTTATTACAAGAATATGGCTTAAGGCCATCTAATACAATAACAGCGGAAGGCTTGGAAGATAAGGTGAGTCCATCAACTCCAACGGCATAGCCGAGCTGCACGGCAACGACCTAACGAACCTTACTCCTCGTCTGAAAAGTCCGCAACATAATATGCTGGCAAAGTAACACAGTAGAGCAAGAACAAAATAATGCTATCACTATATGCATATATGGCTGGTGGAAAGCTCTATGGTTATAGTTTTGCGAAAAGCCAATTTTCCCTACAACGAAGGAATAGATTTTAATTTTACTATCATGGTGGTTGAAACATCATTGAGAAGGTACCCCCAACTCAATCCCAATTAAAGTGATTAACAACCCAACAGTATTAATTAAACATGGTGAGATACATGTGATAACCCAACTACTAGATACTCAAGAATTGTCCATAACCGGGGACATGGCTAACCATGATTAGATTGTACACTCTGCAAAGGTTTGCGCACTTTTCCCCACAAGACTCGACCGCCTTCGTTGGATTTCTCGCACTACATGGTGTTTGAGAAACGGATGACCGAGAAACAGTCTTTCATAAACGTTAACTCTCTACACCGGGTAGACCATACCAAACCTACAAAACCCACTACCTGCTGATCTACCTCTTCAAGGGCTTCACGTAACTTACTCAACTATGCTAGAGGCCATAATAGCTTGTGGCTGCACACGGAAGTTTCTAGCATGGATCATATCAGTTCCCTTTGAGCCTGGGTGGCAGTCCATAGGAAGATCACATGGGTACCCCGAGATTTCCAAAAAAAAAACACAGACAACACTGGGTTCCCCAGGTGCCTCAGTCCACCCAATTCTTTGATTAAGTTGCCACCTTAAGTTGAACCATTAATTAACAATCTCACATCTTACATGAATTTCACTCAAACCCAAACCACGTCTACGAGCATAGCATAGCAATATAAGCAATACTTAGAAGTAACTCCCAAGGGTTTGAATATAACAGGGCAATAGGTTCTACCTCAGCAACTACTTCCCAACCCACAAGTTAATGAAATCCTAATCATGCAATGTTTGAGGATTGGAACTAATGCATCAAATCTGGGTAATAATGGGATATGATCAAAGTGTTACTTGCCTTGCTGATGATCCATGAATCCTAGAGACTCGTAGTAACACGCTTCGCCCTCTGGGAATTCTATCGCAAGCAAACAATAACATACATAATTAACAAGCAACAATGCACAAGCAAAACTCAAATAAGAGAGGTTGACCATAAAGTTCAACTTAAGAACTCCGGTACGCAAAAAGAATCAAATCAAACGGAGCAATGAAACTCAGGCGGCGAAAGAAAAAAGCTTCGTTTACTAATGTGAAACTAGGTCAAATTTTACAGTAGAGAAAACTTGTTTGAGTTGATTAAACGGAAAGAGGGTTTCGGGACGAAAATCTAGGTGCTTGAATCGCCTGATTCCGATAAACGAGCGAAAAGATAAATAGAATCTAAGATCGGATCAGAAATCGCGATCAGAGAAAATCGCGAAATAACTGCGATAAAAGAAAAATCATGAGCAGACTAACGAACAAGCGTTCGTTTGTTGTAACTAATGGGCGAGGAACCGTTCGTTAAAACAAACGTTCGGACGAATGTCCGCTAACTAGAAAAACCGAAAAACCGGCGAATCCAAAAAAAAACGGATCTAGGGTTTCTAAAAAAACCAAACAGTCTTTATAAAAAACCAGCGGTGGGGCGCGGTGGCTACCTCCGGCGAGGCGAGGCAGCGGCGGGCGGCGGCTTGCGAGGCGGCGGCGCTCGGCGGCGGTGGAGACAGCAAGCGGCGGCAGCAGCTTGGCGTGGCGCGGGTGGCGGCAGTGGTGGTGGGGTGTTGGGGCCGGGGTGGCAGCGTATATAAAGGGGGTGGGGCAGCGACTTGGAGGAGGGGGCAAGGCACGGCGGAGGCGGAGTCCAACTCGGACTCTGGTCCGAGTGGCGGCGGCGGCGCGCGCGCACGCGCAGGAGGCGGTGGCGGCGGCCTGGCGCGGCTGGGCCTTAGGCCCAGTCGGCGCGGGAACCCCCCCTTTTTTAAAAAAACTTCGCCGACCGAAATAAAATCCTAGAAAAAAATAAACAAAAACCTAAAAATGCCAAAACAAATCTTCACCGCCTAAATAAAATATTTAGGACGAGTTGGACATTTTCTTGGCCCTAAAATGCAATTTGAAAACGTGCAATTTTTCTAATGCAAATAAAATCCGAATAAAACCAAATAAAATCCAATAAATGATTTTAATATTTTTCCTCCGATATTTCAATTATTTTGGAGAAGTCATATTATCTCCACTCATTTGATTTAATATGAAATATTTTTCGGAGAGAAAAATTATTAAAATCCAAATCCTCGTTTCATTATTTGATAAAAATCAAATATGAAAACCGGAAAATCCCCAACTCTCTTCGTGGGTCCTTGAGTTGCTTAGGATTTCGAGGATTGCGGAACGGAAATGCAATAAATCATGATATGCATGGATGATCTATGTATAACATTCCAAATTGAAAATTTGGGATGTTACAAACCAAGAGCCCGCTTCTCTTCTCTTTCCTCCAACTAATAAGCACATATATATTATTCTATTCCTTATAGCCTGCTTAGACTACCCACAGTGGGAGTAACATAGGTAGTAACATCACACGTATCTAGATAAAATAGATGATGTGGCAAGCAATAAATGAAGAAAGAGAGGAAAGTGGCAACATAGCTAGTTAGACTAGCCACAATGGGTAGTAACATAGACTAGTAACATGCACATGTTACTAGTCTATGTTACTACCTCTATAGTTGGGAGTAACATATGTGTGGTAACATGCAACACTTCATTTATTAGGCTATAGACTCATTTTTCCTTGATATGTGTGATGTTACTCATACTACTAGTAACTAGCTATGTTACCACTTTCCTCCATTTCTTCATTTATTGCTTGCCACATCATCTATTTTATCTAGATATGTGTGATGTTACTACCTATGTTACTCCCACTATGGGTAGTCTTACTAGTAGTATGAGTAACATCACACATCTCAAGGCAAGATGAGTCTATAGCCTAATAAATGAAGTGTTTCCTATTACTACACATATGTTACTCCCCACTATAGAGGTAGTAACATAGACTAGTAACATTCTATGTTACTACCCATTGTGGCTAGTCTTATGTCACTCTATTGTGTACTTGCTCTAATGCATAGTATCATAGAGTAGCTAGTATCATATGTAGTACTTTATTTATATTGTCATGCATGACACATAGTAGCATATCATTTATTATGATACGGTTTCATGATGTGATACTTAACCCTCTCTTTCTTCATTTAATTAATTCTATGACAGCTCATCAAAATTGCCTAGTTGGCATGCATGATACTAGCTATGATACCCCTTACTATCAGGCTAGCAAAGGTGTACAGATCATTTGTGCGTCGCTTTGTGAGTTTTCATCCGTTTGTTCGAGAAGCGGGGAGAAGTTTCAAACATTTCGGTCGCAGGTGCGGCCACTAGCATAGTCCTAGTTGGTATTTTAATTATAGGAAATTCAGATGGAGTTCGGACATCATCAAAATCAATGTGTGCCTGTGGCGTGCTCTCACGACCCCGTGGAAAAAGATTGGTAAAGTTTGGCACAAGTTTTGATGACCGCTCCTTCCAAACCAGAGCATCTCACATGAAGGATCATGGTTTTCCAAAAGGAGACATGTCAATTCAAACTCCTGTGGCCGGTGACTTCATCGTTTGGCCTCATAAAAATTTCCACGGTACGCAATCACCATTATACCACGGGTTTGATTTTCTAGAGCATTTCAGGTACCATTAGCTATATTTAAGACATTTTTTGAGATTAACGTGCATTTTGTGCATAAAAATAAAATTACAACCGGAACTGCATGTGATGTTGAAAGGGATGAGGATCGCCGTTCGATATGGGAGCATTCAACGGTGCAGATGTACGATCCGTGGGGTTTGGGTTCTAGCCAATCAGAAAGCACGACTCGGATCATGGGCGGGGTGGCGGGGTTTGGTCGGCACACGGCTTTCATCAATGAACCGTGTGCTATTCGCAAACCAGATTGCATATTTTTGTTAACACATGCTGTAGTGAGATCAATTGAGTGTGCTACCTCTATGATATAACAACAACAACAACAACAAAAAACAGTTCGTATTCATTGCCTGAGCCGACAACATATCAAGGTCAACATATTAACGGTTCTTACATCAACAGAAAACTGGGCATAACTCACAAATTCAATACACGCGACAGTTCTAAATTGAACGAATTAAGTTGCAGGATAGGCATAAAGACTAGTCTTACGGCTTAATTCCCATGTACATGGGGGAACTGGGATCATTAAGTTGACCCCGATTGAACTTGGGGTTTTTGATGATTTATGTTGCTCTGTTACACGGGTGCATGATCCCTTGGTTGGCAACTCATCAAATTCATCATACTCGTCCTCATTGGCAACATCGTCGACACCCAGTACCCTTCTCTTCCCATGCATCGCTAAATGGCCGTTCTTATGCAAGGGATCTTCCACAAAGAAAATCTGGGTAGCATCGCTGGCAAGAATGAATGGGTCAGCGTGATTTTCCATCATTATCCTATTAACATAGGTCTTCCTGTACTCATCAATCCTTACCTGACCAAGAGGGATCCATGTGCACCTGAATAATGCCACCTTAACTTTCACATATTCAAGCTCCCAAATCTCTTTGATGGTTCCATAGTATACCCTTTTATTAGCTTCGTTTACAGTCATGCATTCTATTTGAAAATAGTTGTTCTGATACGAGGTCTTCTGATCACGTTCCTTGGTGTAGAACGTGTATCCATTTATGTTATATGCTTGGTACATCAACACCGTAGGTGATGGCTTTTGTGCCAACCACGTAGCAATGTCATCGATGGACCCTTGTGCCAAACTATTCTTGAGCCATTCGGCGTAGTTCTTAGTGTGTTCCTTCATCTCCACATCTGATGAAGGCACCATTGGTAAGAAGCTTTGGCGTATCTCCGCCAAGTGTTCCTCGGCATAAGCGATGAGAACTGGGCTATTAAGCAGTACCGTCAAATGGGCTTTCTCTGTCAATTCTCCGGGTGCAGCCATTTGCGTGCCAGCAAGGACCGGCTTACCTTTCAGCCTTCCCTCGTGGCGAGAGAGGGGCAAACCTATAGGTCTTTGTTTCATGTATTCGGTGCAAAGCCAAACCACCTCCTCCGCGGTATAACCTTGTAGGATGCTTGCCTCTAGATGGTTTCGGTTCCGACAAAAGCGCTTTAGTATTCCCATGAACCGCTTGAAGGGATACATGTTGCAAAGAAACACAGGACCACAATACTTTATCTTGTCGACAAGGTGCACAGTGAGATGGACCATCACATCAAAGAATGACGGTGGGAAAAACATCTCTAGGTTGGAGAATATTCTTGCAATATCATCTTGTATATGATCCAACTCTTCAGGATTTACAATTTTCTGCCATAGTTGGTTGAAGAAATCACAGAGGTCAATGAGTGTGTTTCTTATATCTTTGTCCATCAGATTCCTGATGGCCACTGGGAGTATTTGTGTCAACATTACATGTCAATCATGTGACTTCATATGTCCCAACTTTATTTTACCTAAGCTCACATCCACGAGACTTCTAATGTTTGCGCAGTAGGAAGAGGGTGTCTTAAGTGACAACAAATAGGTGAGGAACTATGTTGCTTCTTTTGTACTGAAATTGTAACTCTGGCGAGCTTTGATGAATTTGTCATCATCTTCTGCTTCACTCTTGCGTTTTGATTTATTAGCAAGCATATCGAGCCGTGAACCGTCACCATCCTTTCTTTTAGCTTTAATCCTGAGCAGAGTACCAAGGACGCTTCCACATACGTTCTTCTCTACGTGCATGACATCGATGCAGTGACGTACACATAGAATCTCCCAATAAGGTAATTTCCATAACACTGATTTCTTCTTAAACACTTGACCCTTGGGTCTTAGTTTCACCGTCAAAGGGTGGTTCTTGCCAAGCACAACATTATTTTTTTAGCCACGTTGTTGACCACCTCCCCGTCATAGGGTCTTGGGCCTGCACCTGCCTCTGCCGTACCATCAAATTCATCTTTCATCTTTCATCTTTAGGTATGGGTGATTCATCCGGAAGAACCTATGATGACGCAAATACACTGTTTTACGCGAGTTGGGAAGTCTTCTACTAGCTGTCCTATCCATGCATGTGACACACCCTACATCTCCCTTTGTTTTCTGCCCCGATGTGTTGCCTAATGCCGGCATATCTTGAATGGTGTGCACCAGCATCACATGTAGATCAAAAATCTCCTTTCTGTAAGCATCATAACATTTTACAGCAGGCGCATCTATCCACACTGTCAGCAGTTCTTCTACCAGTAGTTGAAAGTAAATGTCGATGTCATTTCCAGGTTGCTTCGGGCCTTGGATAATCATTGGCATCACAATGTATTTTTTCTTCATACACAACCAAGGAGCTAGGTTATATATGCACAGAAGCACCGGCCATGTGCTGTGATTGATGCTCATATCACCAAAAGGATTCATCCCGCCAGTACACTCCCCGAGCCTTATACTTCTAGGATCCTTGGCAAATTTTTCAAACTTGTTGTCGATTAATTCCCACCGAGCCCCATCTTTTGGGTGCCTCATAAACCTATCCACAATTCGCTCATCATGATGCCATCGCAACCTCTTTGCCTCTCTAGGGTTCGCAAACAAATGTCTCAACCTTGGAATTAAAGGCAAGTACCAAACAACCTTGAACGGGATTCCTGTATTGATCTCATTTGTCCAATTTGTACTTGTCCTTTGCTCTCCTGCACTTGTATCGTGCATGCTTGCATGTGGGACATGCACGCAAATCTTTGTACTCACCATGGTACAATATACAATGATTCACACAAGCGTGTATCTTCTGTACTTCAAGTTCTAATGGGCAAATACTTTTCTTCGCTTCATTCGTGCTTCTGGGGAGCACATTATCTTCCGAAAGAATTTCTATGAAAATACCTAACATCTCTGTGAAGCCCTTGTTTGATAGACCGTTTGCTGCTTTAAATCTAAGAAGCGCTAGGGTAGCACTCAACCTGGAATATTTATTTTTGCAACGTGGATACAATTCTTTCTTGGAGTCCGCATCAATGGTTGGAAGATCCTTGTACCCAATCATATCCTTATCCGGGCCCTTGAAATCTGCAATCATAGCAGCAAAATCTGGCATATCAAGATCGTTGTCATCTGGGTCCATGTCTTAGTTTTCCAGTGGGTGTTTTGGCTTTCCGATGTTCCATTGGTAGCTTGACGCCTCTGCCTCGATGTTAGATTCAACATCCAAGTGACACTGATCGGGGTTTGGCATCTCACTGCCCTGGGTATCTTCATCCATGACCTCCTCTTCACCATGTATGGTCCAATGTGTATATCCATCCATGAATCCCCTAGAGACTAAGTGCATCTGGACATCTGCAACTTCATGTGACTCTGTATTGGCACAATCAGTACATGGACACAAAATGTAATCCGCATCACCAATTCTCCTCTTTGTACTTTCAGACAAATTCATGAACTCTGTCACGCCACTAATAAAATATGTGGTTTTCCGATTCTTCATCCATCGAGATCGTCCCATCTACAGCACACGAATGGTAATTAAAAACAAAACAACAACATTAATACACAGATTAACTGCTGCCCAAAGATGCGTGCATAAATCACAAGGTTTTATTTTAACAATTACTGAGGGCGCTCCATGTTGTCATCCAGACATGCAATGACAAAAATTAATGGCCCGTCAATTTACACGCAGAGTACTAGTACAACGCTACCCTTAGGAATTGAATACCTTAATTAAGCCACTCACGAAAAGAATACCTTAATTAATTAGCCGCGCGGCGACCTCCACCGAACAGACAGACAAGCGCAATGCGGCGGCACGCCGAGACAGCAGGGTCGAGGAGCAAAGCTTAATGCGTCTGCCACCTGAAGTTCGACCCCCACTATCCCGCCATCGACCCCGATGGATGTGCTCGAATCACGCCGCCGTCACCTCGATGGTTGAGCTCCTCCTATCTCCCGCCGCAGACCGAGAATTGACCTCCTATGACGCCGCCACCGCCCACCGACCGATGATTGACCTCTTCTCCGGTACCCGCTGCCTAGGCCGCCGCCGCCATCTCTATCCGCAGAGCAGCTGTTTTTTTACGGATATCCGCAGAGCGGCTGTTTACACGGTATCTCACCATAACTCAATTATATGGACAGGGTAGTACATCACATACAGTTATGTAACGACAACAGTGCCTAACCTACGTTGTCTTCTCACACTGTTTGGTGCCGAAATCGTGTGTGACGTTGTAATACCTAACACACAAACGACATGTATAAACAGTGTGCCGTATACAACATATAGTTCCATAAGTAGTTCCCGACCGTTAGCTTATCTCCACAGTTTCCCCATTTCCCCAAAATCCCTACATAGCCTCCAAATTCCCTCACGTGGCGCTGACATTGGGGGAATGTAGATGAGTGGTGCTGATGGTTTCGGTGCGGCTGCTCCTGCTCGTATCACCGCCACGACGGCAGTCGCCGCCGAGCACTTGCCTAAGGTCATCAGAAGGCAGGTGTACTACGGATCCGAATCGTCCTGTCAGGTTCCAATATATCCCGATCTATTTTTAGCATGTCCAAAGTATAGCTCCTTGCTGAATCTGTCCTGAATGACCCCCACAGGAAAGAAATCTGCCGCCAGATTCGGAGCATGACTCCAGACTCCCGCAACATGAGTTCGACTCCGAGTTTTGCGCCACCGAGAAGTACCAAAAGCTGAGTTGTGTGCACGAGCACACTCTCGCTCGACGTGTATGCACGGAGGGATTTGACATTGGCAGGCGGTTTCTCAGTTGCCCCTTAGAGGTTAGTGCTAATTAAGTTCATCATTTTACTTCAGTTAATGCCACCGCTCATCCAGAATACTATTTAACAGTGGCAAAGATATGAGGCTTGTGCCTTTGCTAACTGGCTGGATGAAGAATGGCATGGCAAGGCTCGGAGTGTTATCACCAAGCTCGCAGAAGATAATGTAAAGCTGAAGAAGAAACTGGCTAATCTGGAATGTACAATCAGTACGATGAAGCAAGAAAGAATCAATCACAGGCAATAGATGAAAGAAAGAGACAAGAAGGAACTAGCATGTGTAGTTGTGGTTGTCGCATTAGCCATGTTCTATGCATTGTTTGCAATGATGATTAGGGGTTTAGTTTGCCAGTATTGCTAAAGCACATCTAGATGTGCTCTAAGTAATGCACATCTAGGTCCTATGCCATTGATGTTATGCGAAGATTCGTGCATATATTTTTCTTTGTCTTTTCTCTTTTCCTTTCTAGTTTGATTATTATTGGCTTTATCAATAAGAAGAGCTCAATGTATTGCTAGCCAACTATCCTACTCCATTCGTACCGGTACCGGTGCATAATCCTAAAACTCATTCCTTGTTTTTGTCCTGAAAAAGGAAACCAGCCAAATAGCCAATAGGAGTCCCGCGCAACCCTGGGAATTTGGAGCGACTGGGTAGACATAATTGCAGTTGATTATATCAGCGGTTAGATAATAAGTCAACCCCCGCTTCAATCGGCAGTTCCTCTTCTCTGCATACCCCGCTTAAGTGTCCACCATCTTCATCGTCCCCAGTAGGCCGCGCTACACATTGGCACACACTCTGCAGTCATGTCGAGCGACAACGAGGACAACAGTTCGGCCAATAGTCTGGCGCCCGATGATAGGTCAACATCGGAATCATCCCACTCGTCTTCCATGAGTCCGGCGTCGAGCCCAGACCTTGATTATCTCTGATTCATGGAAGGGACGCTGCCTCCGGAGTCGTCAGACGACAACCAGATGAACGAGGAGCCGTTGGAGGACGAAGAAGAGGACGACGACGATGATGAGGAGGAATGGTCGAACGAGGAGGAGGATGACAATGACAACAATGATGATGACGACGGCGGCGTCGATGAAAAGCCAACGGTCAGCGGCTAGAAGCGTCCTCGCCAAGATGATGTCGCGGGGCCATCCACAACAACAACAACAACAACAAGAAGGACTAAATTAAGCAGACTGTATATATCTCTGTTTAGCCTGTCAATCTCATCGCAGACGGTTAGTAATATGTATTCGACAGATATCTTCTACATATCACCCATAGGTTGGTTTGTTGAACTGTGTGCCCTGATGAGCACACAATTCACAAAAAAGACCATATGGGCTGTCTATAATGATCACACACAATTCTGATTACCGACCTGTTTGCCGGGTATCTCACACATATTGTTACACCGAATCGTTTGTGTTCACCTCAATCATCGCAAACGGTTCATCGTAGTGAACTGTATGCCGTATATCACACACACCTTGATCTAGCTGCCCATTTTTGTTGTTCTGTCTCATCACAAACAGTTCATACAGATCAACCGTATGCCCCTCATCGCACACACAACTAAAATCTGAACCGTGCTTGATGTATCATCCATCGCAAATGTTTTGCACCTTTTTGATGGTTTTTTACATCACCGTTTGCGATTAATGCATCGCATACGGTTTCGTCAAAGGGTCTCTGATCGTAGTGTCGGGTTAGCAACATCCTGCAATAGTGATGGCTCCACACCTAAGTCCTTTCACTAGGGCATCTGCCGTGAGAAAACCACAATAGTTGGCGCCCACCGTGGGGCTACAGCACTGTGGTTTCGAGTTCTTGAAGGGCAATTTCTCAGGGATTGAAGGATACACCATGGGCCGGATGACCAAGAGTCATCGCAGCAAGGTCTACATAGACGACGCTGGCTGGGGTCCCGAGGATGACTCAATCGAGTACGGGTACCGGGTCCCCTTCGGCGGAATTCACGTCTTCATCGGCAAAATTGGTGACTCAGAGGCTGAGCCGGACACCTGCACCAACACCATCGAGATGGCTCGGCACACACGACCCGCCAGGGCTCAACCTGGCCGGAAGCGTGTGTTTGTTGGCTTTGTTCATGGGGCGGATCTCGAGGAAGGATCTATGTCTGGTGGAGAGACAACTATCTATTCAGGTGATGAGTCCTCAACCGGAGAAATAGAGTCAATCTATCAGCTTCAGGATGGTTGGCTTGGGGGCTATTCCGATGGTGATAGTATTCTGGATCCCTATGAGCCACCTAGTAGGGCTACTATTTTTATGGCTGGCACACAACCGCTGTTAAACTCCTCCACTTCCACGGCCATGACATCCAACTCAACTACCGCTGCGACAGCCGGGGCAAGTGACTCTGCACGGCCGCCGGCTCAAGTTTTAACTGAGCTCTTGGATGCCTTGGTGACTTTGTTAGCTGTAGAGGTAACTCCGACAAATCAAGTATAGCACAATGCGGAGGTTGCAAAGTTGCAAGACGAGGTGGTCAAGGCTCGAGAAGATCTCCATGCAGAGAATGTCAGGATGGCACAGAATGAGCCGCATTGGAGGCTGAGTCACAAAGGATAAGGGCAGAAGCCTTCCATCTAAATCTGGATCAGAATGCATCAAATGCCATTCTTCGAAGGAGGCACCAGAGCAGCCTTCCTTCACAGTTTGAAGGGAAAAATCTCTTTAACACGCCCGTAGCGCGAACGAGTAACCCCCCCGGTGTGACCCGGGCTGCTAAGGCGTCTGGGACTGGAGCAACGACTCAACCTCGTATACCAGACCCGCCCCATATGGACCTAGCCCCGCTTCAACGGGTACCGACACCTTCTGGCCATTACTCTAACCCGGTGGATAACATGATCGCTGCAGCCACACGATTGGTGGCTATTCCATTTGAGGGCGAGTCTCCACATGCGATAGAGACCCGGAACGCCGTGGAGCTCCTTTAGACGGTTATAGCACAACAGACAACTTACTCATACAGCCGTGAACGAATTCATTCAACACCACGCCCAAGTCGAAGCTATAGCCAGCACATTGAGTCGCCAGCTGTCTCCAGTAGCAAAAGGCGTCATAACCCGCCTCGCCATGATGACCCGCCCCGTGGGCATAACCTTCCCCGTGATGATAATCATGCTCAGGCCCTTATGGATCAGGCTGGAGCCCGTCGTGAGGCAGGATTGGCGGATCAATTGGGGGCCCACCAGCAGTTTCAGTTAAACCCTTCACCATCTATGGAGGCTGGGATGACTTCCAGGACAGTTGGTGTACCATGTCTGGTATCGGCTCTACACAACGAGCGTCTGCCTAAGGATTTTAAGCCCCCCGTAAGTTGCCTAATTATACAGCTGACCTTCCACCCGAGGCTTGGATCAAGAGCTATGAGCTGGCCATGGAGATGTTAGATGTTAATGATGCTGTATATGCCAAGTATTTCACCATGATGTTGGACGGAATGGCCCGAACCTGGTTGAAAGGGTTACCTACCAATTCCATCAATTCATGGGCCGAGTTGAAGGCACGCTTCATTCAAAATTTTAAGGGAACATGTAAGCAGCCTCTATCGATTATTGACCTGGACAACCGTGTGCAGCAAGAGGATGAGTCGGCTCACCATTGGGTGCACCGGGTTTCGGCTATTATCCACTCATCGGATAGCATCACGGTAGGCTCGACTGTTCTGATTTTAGAGAAGAATTGTCACTTTACACCTCTCAGGTAGAAGCTTGGGCGGCTTAAACGTCACTGCAATGACATGGGTGAGCTTTGTTGGGGAACGTAGTAATTCAAAAAAATTCCTACGATCACGCAAGATCTATCTAGGAGATGCATATCAACGAGAGGGAAGAGTGTGTCCACGTACCCTCGTAGACCGAAAGCGGAAGCGTTTAGTAACGCGGTTGATGTACTCAAACGACTTCACGATCCAACCGATCCAAGTACCGAACTTATGGCACCTCCGTGTTCAGCACACGTTTAGCTCGATGACATCCCTCGAACTCTTGCTCTAGTAGAGGGTCGAGGGAGAGTTCCGTCAGCACGACGGCGTGGCGACGATGTTGGTGATGTGATCTGCGCAGGGCTTCGCCTAAGCACTATGACACTATGACCGAGGTGGTAAACTGTGGAGGGGGCACCGCGCATGGCTAAGGAACAACTGTTGTGTCTTTGGGGTGCCCCCTGCCCACGTATATAAAGGAGGGGGGAGGAGGAGGCCGGCCAAGGGGGGCGCGGCATGAGGGGGGCAGTCCTACTAGGACTCCTTTCCTAGTAGGATTCGGCCCCCCTCCTTCCAATCAATGGAGGGGGGAAAGGGGAAGGGAGAGAGGGAGAAGGAAAGAGGGGGGCCGCGCCCCCTCCCCTTGTCCAATTCAGACCGGGCAAGGGGGGGCGCACACCTCCTCCAATGGCCTGCCTCCTCTCCTCCACTATGGCCCAATAGGCCCATTAACTTTCCCGGGGGGTTCCGGTAACCTCCCGGTACTCCAAAAAATCCCCAATCTTCTTCGGAACCATTCCAGTGTCCGTATATAACCTTCCAATATATCAATCTTTACCTCTCGACCATTTCGAGACTCCTCGTCATGTCCGAGATCTCATCCGGGACTCCGAACAAACTTCGGTAACCAAAACACATAACTCATAATACAAATCATCATCGAACGTTAAGCGTGCGGACCCTACGGGTTCGAAAACTATGTAGACATGACCGAGACACATCTCCGGTCAATAACCAATAGCGGAACCTGGATGCTCATATTGGCTCCTACATATTCTATGAAGATCTTTATCGGTCAAACTGCATAACAACATACATTGTTCCCTTTGTCATCGGTATGTTACTTGCCCGAGATTCGATCGTCGGTATCATCATACCTAGTTCAATATCGTTACCGGTAAGTCTCTTTACTCGTTCCGTAATGCATCGTCCCGCAACTAACTCATTAGTCACATTTCTTGCAAGGCTTATAGTGATGTGCATTACTGAGAGGCCCCAAAGATACCTCTTCGATACACGAAGTGACAAATCCTAATCTTGATCTATGCCAACCCAATAAACACCTTCAGAGACACCTGTAGAGTATCTTTATAATCTCCCAGTTACGTTGTGACATTTGATAGCACACAAGGTGTTCCTCCGGTATTCGGGAGTTCCATAATCTCATAGACAGAGGAACACGTATAAGTCATGAAGAAAGCAATAACAATAAAACTAAACAATCATAATGCTAAGCTAACGGATGGGTCTTGTCCATCACATCATTCTCTAATGATGTGATCCAGTTTATCAAATGACAACACATGTCTATGGTCAGGAAACACAACCATCTTTGATCAATGAGCTAGTCAAGTAGAGGCATACTAGGGACACTCTGTTTTGTCTATGTATTCACACATCTACTAAGTTTCCGGTTAATACATTTCTAGCATGAATTATAAACATTTATCTTGAAATAAGGAAATATAAATAACAACTATATTATTGCCTCTAGGGCATATTTCCTTCAGTCTCCCACTTGCACTAGAGTCAGTAATCTAGATTACATAGTAATGATTCTAACACCCATGGAGTCTTGGTGCTGATCATGTTTTCCTCGTGGAAGAGGCTTAGTTAACGGGTCTGCAACATTCAGATCCGTATGTATTTTGCAAATCTCTATGTCTCCCTCCTTAACTTGATCACTGATGGAATTGAAGCGTCTCTTGATGTGTTTGGTTCTCTTGTGAAATCTGGATTCCTTCGCCAAGGCTATTGCTCCAGTATTGTCACAAAAGATTTTCATTGGACCCGATGCACTAGGTATTACACCTAGATTGGATATGAACTCCTTCATCCAGACTCCTTCATTTGCTGCTTCCGAAGCAGCTATTTACTCCGCTTCACACGTAGATCCTGCCACGACGCAATGCTTGGAACTGCATCAACTTACATATCCACCATTCAATATAAATACATATCCGGTTTGTGACTTAGAGTCATCCGGATCAGTGTCACAGCTTGCATCGACGTAACCATTTACGGTGAGCTCTTTGTCACCTCCATAAACAAGAAACATATCCTTAGTCCTTTTCAGGTATTTTAGGATGTTCTTGACCGCTGTCCAGTGATCCACTCCTGGACTACTTTGGTACCTCCCTGCTATACTTATAGCAAGGCACACATCAGGTCTGGTACACAGCATTGCATACATGATAGAACCTATGGCTGAGGCATAGGGAATGACTTTCATTTTCTCTCTATCTTCTGCATTGGTCGGGCGTTGAGTCTGACTCAACTTCACACCTTGTAACACAGGCAATAACCCTTTCTTTGACTGATCCATTTTGAACTTCTTCAAAAATTTATCAAGGTATGTGCTTTGTGAAAGTCCAATTAAGCGTCTTGATCTATCTCTATAGATCTTGATGCTCAATATATAAGCAGCTTCACTGAGGTCTTTCATTGAAAAATTCTTATTCAAGTATCCTTTTATGCTATCTAGAAATTCTGTATCATTTCCAATCAACAATATGTCATCCACATATAGTATTAGAAATGCTATAGAGCTCCCACTCACTTTTTTGTAAATACAGGCTTCTCCAAAAGTCTGTATAAAACCATATGCTTTGATCACACTATCAAAGCGTATATTCCAACTCCGAGAGGCTTGCACCAGTCCATAAATGGATTGCTGGAGCTTGCACACTTTGTTAGCACCTTTAGGACCGACAAAACCTTCTGGTTGCATCATATACAACTCTTCTTTAAGATATCCATTAAGGAATGCAATTTTGACATCCATTTGCCAAATTTCATAATCATAAAATGCGGCAATTGCTAACATGATTCGGACAGACATAAGCATCGCTACGGGTGAAAAGGTCTCATCGTAGTCAACTCCTTGAACTTGTCAAAAACCTTTCGCAACAAGTCGAGCTTTGTAGACAGTAACATTACCGTCAGCATGAGTCTTCTTCTTGAAAATCCATTTATTCTCGATGGCTTGCCGATCATCGGGCAAGTCAACCAAAGTCCACATTTTGTTCTCATACATGGATCCCATCTTAGATTTCATGGCCTCAAGCCATTTCACAGAATCTAGGCTCATCATCGCTTCCTCATAGTTTGTAGGTTCATCATGGTCTAGTAACATGACTTCCAGAACAGGATTACCGTACCACTCTGGTGTGGATCGTACTCTAGTTGACCTACGAGGTTCGGTAGTAACTAGATCTGAAGTTTCGTGATCATCATCATTAGCTTCTTCACTGATTGGTGTAGGAATCACTGGAACTGATTTCTATGATGAAATACTTTCCAATTCGGGAGAAGGTACAATTACCTCATCAAGTTCTACTTTCCTCCCACTCACTTCTTTCGAGAGAAACTCCTTCTCTAGAAAGGATCCATTCTTAGCAACAAATATCTTGCCTTCGGATCTGTGATAGAAGGTGTACCCAATAGTCTCCTTTGGGTATCCTACGAAGACACATTTGTCCGATTTGGGTTCAAGCTTATCAGGTTGAAGCTTTTTCACATAAGCATCACAACCCCAAACTTTAAGAAATGACAGCTTGGGTTTCTTGCCAAACCACAGTTCATATGGTGTAGTTTCAATGGATCTAGATGGTGCCCTATTTAATGTGAATGCAACCGTCTCTAAAGCATAACCCCAAAACGACAGCGGTAAATCAGTAAGAGACATCATAGATCGCACCATATGTAATAAAGTACGGTTACGACGTTCGGACATTTCATTACGCTCTGGTGTTCCAGGTGGTGTGAGTTGAGAAACTATTCCACATCATTTCAAATGAAGATCAAACTCATAACTCAAATATTCACCTCCACGATCAGATCGTAGAAACTTTATTTTCTTGTGATGATGATTTTCCACTTCACTCTGAAATTCTTAGAACTTTTCAAATGTTTTAGACTTATGTTTCATCAAGTAGATATACCCATATCTTCTCAAATCATCTGTGAAGGTCAACAAATAATGATACCCGCCGCAAGCCTCAACACTCATCGGACCACATACATCAGTATGTATTATTTCCAATAAGTCAGTTGCTCGCTCCATTGTTCTGGAGAACAGAGTCTTAGTCATCTTGCCCATGAGGCATGGTTCACAAGCATCAAGTGATTCATAATCAAGTGATTCCAAAAGCCCATCAGCAGGACTTTCTTCATGCGTTTTACACCAATATGACCTAAATGACAGTGCCACAAATAAGTTGCACTATCATTATTAACTTTGCATCTTTTCGCTTCAATATTATGAATATGTGTATCACTACAATCGAGATTCAACAAAAATAGAATACTCATCAAGGGTGCATGACCATAAAATATATTACTCATATAAATAGAACAACCATTATTCTTTGATTTAAATGAATAACCGTCTTGCATCAAACAAGATCTCGATATAAAGCTCATGCTTAACGCTGGCACCAAATAACAATTATTCAGGTCTAAAACTAATCCCGACGGTAGATGTAGAGGTAGCATGCTGATGGCGATCACATCGACTTTGGAACCATTTCCCACGCGCATCGTCACCTCATCCTTAGCCAATCTTCGTTTAATCCATAGCCCCTATTTCGAGTTGCAAATATGAGAAACAGAACTAGTATCAAATACCCAGGTGCTACTACGAGCATTAGTAAGGTACACATCAATAACATGTATATCAAATATACCTTTCACTTTGCCATCCTTCTTATTCGCCAAATACTTGGGGCAGTTCCGCTTCCAGTGACCAATCCCTTTGTAGTAGAAGCAGTCAGTTTCAGGCTTAGGTCCAGACTTGGGCTTCTTCCCGGGAGTAGCAACTTGCTTGCTATTCTTCTTGAAGTTCCCCTTCTTCCCTTTGCCCTTTTCCTTGAAACTAGTGTTCTTGTTAACCATCAACACTTGATGCTCCTTCTTGATTTCTACCTCCGCAGCTTTTAGCATTGCGAAGAGCTCGGGAATAGTCTTCTCCATCCCTTGCATACTATAGTTCATCACAAAGCCTTTATAGCTAGGTGCCAGTGATTAAAGAGCTCCATCAATGACACTATCATCAGGGAGATTAACTCCCAGCTGAGTCAAGTGGTTATGATACCCAGACATTTTGTGTATATGTTCACTGATAGAACTATTCTCCTCCATCTTGCAGCTATAGAACTTATTGGAGACTTCATATCTCTCAACTCGGGCATTTGCTTGAAATATTAACTTCAATTCCTGGAACATCTCATATGCGCCATGATGTTCAAAACATCTTTGAAGTCCCGATTCTAAGCCGTAAAGCATGGCACACTGAACTATCGAGTAGTCATCAACACGTGACTGCCAGGCATTCACATTGTCTGCAGTTGCTGGCACAGGTGGTACACCTAGCGGTGCTTCTAGGACGTAATTCTTCTATGCAGCAATGAGGATAATCCTCAAGTTACGGACCCAGTCCGTGTAGTTGCTACCATCATGTTTCAACTTAGCTTTCTCTAGGAACGCATTAAAATTCAAAAGAACATTAGCATGGGCCATTGATCTACAACAACATAGACATGCAAAAACTATCAGGTACTAAGTTCATGATAAATTTAAGTTCAATTAATCATATCACTTAAGAACTCCTACTTAGTTAGACATCCCTCTAGTCATCTAAATGATCACGTGATCCATATCAACTAAACCATGTCCGATCATCACGTGAGATGGAGTATTTTTCAATGGTGTACATCACTATGTTGATCATATCTAATATATGATTCATGTTCAACCTTTCGGTCTCTGTGTTCCGAGGCCATATCTACATATGCTAGGCTCGTCAAGTTTAACCCGAGGATTCTGCACGTGCAAAACTGGCTTGCACCTGTTGTATGTGAACATAGAGTTTATCACACCCGATCATCATGTGTTGTCTCGGCACGACGAACTATAGCAACGGCGCATACTCAGGGAGAACACTTATACCTTGAAATTTAGTGAGGGATCATCTTATAATGCTACCACCGTACTAAGCAAAATAAGATGCATAAAAGATAAACATCACCATCAATCAAAATATGTGACATGATATGGCCATCATCATATTGTGCCTTTGATCTCCATCTCCAAAGCACCGTCATGATCTCCATTGTCACCGACTTGACACCTTGATCTCCATCATAGCATCATTGTCATCTCGCCAACTATTGCTTCTATGACTATCGCTACCGCTTAGTGATAAAGTAAAGCAATTACATGGTGATTGCATTTCATACAATGAAGCGACAACCAAAAGGCTCATGCCAGTTGCCGATAACTTTTAGAAAACATGATCATCTCATACAACAATTTTATATCTCATCACGTCTTGACCATATCACATCACAACATGCCCTGCAAATACAAGTTAGACATCCTCTACTTTGTTGTTGCAAGTTTTACGTGGCTGCTACGGGCTTCTAGCAAGAAACGTTCTTACCTACGCATCAAAACCACAATGATTTTTCATCAAGTGTGTTGTTTTAACCTTCAACAAGGACCGACCGTAGTCAAACTCGATTCAACTAAAGTTGGAGAACCAGACACCCGCTAGCCACCCGTGTGCGAACCACGTCGGTAGAACCAGTCTCATGAATGCAGTCATGTAATGTCGGTCCGGGCCGCTTCATACAAGAATACCGCCAAATAAAAGTAAGACGCTGGTGGTAAGCAGTATGACTATTATCGCCCACAACTCATTGTGTTCTACTCGTGCATATATCATCTACGCATAGACCTGGCCCGGATGCCACTGTTGGGGAACGTAGTAATTCAAACAAATTCCTACGATCACGCAAGATCTATCTAGGAGATGCATAGCAACGAGAGGGAAGAGTGTGTCCACATACCCTCATAGACCGAATGCAGAAGCATTTAGTAACACGGTTGATGTAGTCGGACGTCTTCACGATCCAAGTACGGAACGTACGGCACCTCCGTGTTTAGCACATGTTCAGCTCGATGACGTCCCTCGAACTCTTGATCCAGTAGAGGGTCGAGGGAGAGTTCCGTCAGCATGATAGGGTGGTGACGGTGTTGGTGATGTGATCCGTGCAGGGCTTCGCCTAAGCACTACGACGCTATGACCGAGGTGGTAAACTGTGGAGGTGGGCACCGCACATGGCTAAGGAACAACTGTTGTGTCTTTGGGGTGCCCCCTTCCCACGTAGATGAAGGAGGGGGAGGAGGAGGCCGGCCCAAGGGGGGCACACCATGAGGGGGGATTCCTACTAGGACTCCATTCCTAGTAGGATTCGGCCCCCTCCTTCCAATGAACGGAGAGGGGAAAGGGGGAGGGGGAGAGGGAGAAGGAAAGTGGGGGGCCGCGCCCCCTCCCCTTGTCCAATTCGGACTGGGCAAGGGGGGGAGGTGCGCGCCTCCTCCCGTGGCCTGCCTCCTCTCCTCCACTATGGCCCAATAGGCCCATTAAGTTTCCCGGGGGGTTCCGGTAACCTCCCGGTACTCTGAAAAACCCCCGATCTTCTTTGGAACCATTCCAGTGTTCGTATATAACCTTCCAATATATCAATCTTTACCTCTCGACCATTTTGAGAGTCCTCATCATGTCCGTGATCTCGTCTGGGACCCCGAACAAACTTCGGTCACCAAAACACGTAACTCATAATACAAATCATCATCGAATGTTAAGCATGCGGACCCTATGGGTTCGAGAACTATGTAGACATGACCGAGACACATCTCCGGTCAATAACCAATAGCGGAACCTGGATGCTCATATTGGCTCCTACATATTCTACGAAGATCTTTATCGGTCAAACCGCATAACAACATACGTTGTTCCCTTTGTCATCGGTATGTTACTTGCCCGAGATTCGATCGTCGGTATCATCATACCTAGTTCATTCTCATTACCAGCAAGTCTCTTTACTCGTGCCGTAATGCATTATCCCGCAACTACTCATTAGTCACATACCGAAATATAAACATTTATCATGAAATAAGGAAATATAAATAACAAATTTATTATTGCCTCTAGGGCATATTTCCTTCAAGCTTATGGCGGCTCGCATCAAGTATGCTGATTCTGACAACACCAAGGACCCCGGATCTGATGATGAAAAATCCAATAAGGGGAAGAAAGGTGGCAATGGTAAAGGTCAGCAGCATAATGTGACGGGTCATAGGGGTCATAACCAGGGCAAAGGTGGTAAGCGCAAACCAGCCGATGTCGGGTTAGCTAACACCAATGCTCAGTATAAAAATCAACGCCGTAAAGGTAAGCTTGGAGTACCAAAATTTAACCTAGAGGCCTTGCTTAATGATCCTTGCCCAAAACATAGTTTGCCTGGTCAACCTTCGACTCATGCTTGGAAGGATTGTTTTGTCATGAAAGAATACAAGAGTTCTGGCTTCAATCAGAATCATGGTGGTAACAATGGCCCGTCTGGCGGGTCAGGGTCTGGCTCACAGGGACCGGCTTTGGCGGCGGCGACTCAAATTCTTGGTACTAGGGGCAAGGTAACCAGGGCAGTTATAACCAACATCTGGTCAGGGTAACCAGCGACAATAGTCAGGATATCGAGTAACCCAACGCAGCTTAACGGGGGCCAGTGTCATGTTTCCACTACAAGTCTTTGTAAAAGAGACCAGAAGGTTCATAAGCGTGTGGTCAGTATAGTTGAGCCGGCGGTACCTTGATACTTGAGATGGTCAGAGCAGCCAATTGTACGGGATCACCCGCCCCATGTTGACAATCCGGGTCAGCTAGCATTGGTGGTAGCCCCACAGGTTGGGGGTTATAAATTCACTAAAGAGCTCATGGATGGAGGCATCAACATCAATATCATGTATTATGATACTTTTCGCCGGAGGAACTTGACTGATAAGGAGCTTAAGCCGTCCCCTACTGTCTTCCATGGTGTGGTCCCTGGTAAGTCGGCATATCCAGTTGGTAAAATTGCCTTGGAAGTGGCTTTTGGTGATGATTATGACTATAGGGAAGAGACATTATGGTTTGAGGTGGTTAAGATACAAAGCCCTTATCATACCCTTTTTGGGCGGCCCGCTTATGCCAAATTTATGGCCCGACCCTATTATGTTTACCTGCAGCTTAAAATGCCAGGACATAAGGGTACTATTACAGTCCATGGTAATCGAAAAATTGCTTTGGAATGTGAAGAAGGAGATGCTGCATATGCTGAGACGGTTTGTGCTACAGAGGAGCTCAAGTTTTATAAAGATAATGTTGACCCGGCGGATATGACCTCTTTGAAGAAACCAACCACTGAGCAAGACCCATTGTTGAAGTTTAAGTCGGCGGATGACACTAATTAGGTTGACTTTGTCCCTGGCGACTCATCTCAGCAGTTCATCATCAGTGCTAACATGGATCCGAAATAGGAAGGCACGCTCATCGAGTTCATCCATGAGAATCGGGTCATCTTTGCATGGAAACCTTCAGACATGCCAGGTGTACCGAGAGAACTCACTGGGCACACTCTCTATATTGATCCTAAGTTTAAGCCGGTTAAGCAGTTCCTTCGCCGTTTTAATGAAGATCTGTTGGGGAACGTAGCATGCAATTTCAAAAAAAATTCCTACAATCATGCAAGGTCTATCTAGGAGATGCATATCAACAAGAAGGGGAGAGTGTGTCCACGTACCCTCATAGACCGAAAGCGGAAGCGTTATGTTAACGCGGTTGATGTAGTCAAACGTCTTCACGATCCAACCGATCCAAGTACCGAACGTACGGCACCTCCGTGTTCAGCACACGTTCAGCTCAATGACGTCCCTCAAACTATTGATTTAGTAGAGGGTTGGGGGAGAGTTCCATCAGCACGACGGCATGGCGACGGTGTTGGTGATGTGATCCGCGTAGGGCTTCGCCTAAGCACTATGACGCTATGATCGGAGGAGTAAACTGTGGAGGGGGGCACCGCACATGGCTAAGAGAACAATTGATGTGCCTTTGGGGTGCCCCCTGCCCATCTATATAAAGGAGGGGGAGAGAGGCCGGTGGCTAGGAGGGGTGCACCATGGGGGGAGTCCTAGTTGGGCTCCTAGTCCAAGTAGGATTCGCCCCCCCTTTTCCTTTCTTCCACCGGAGGGAAAAGGAAAGAGAGGGAGAGGGAAAGGGAAGGGGGCCCGCGCCCCCTCCTCCTTGTCCTATTCGGACTCCCAAGGAGGAGGGGGCGCGCCACCCACCCGCAGGCTTCCCTCTCTCTCCCTTAGGCCCATGTTGGCCCAACACTTCCTCGGGGGGTTCCGGTAACCCCTCGGTACTCCGAAAAAATACCCGAATCACTCGGAACCATTCCGATGTCCGAATATAACCTTCCAATATATGAATCTTTACCTCTCGACCATTTCGAGACTCCTCGTCATGTCCGTGATATCATTCGGGACTCCGAACAACCTTTGGTCACCAAAACACATAACTCATATAATACAAATCGCCATCGAATGTTAAGCGGACCCTACAGGTTCGAGAACTATGTAGACATGACCGAGACACCTCTCCGGTCAATAACCAATAGCGGAACCTGGATGCTCATATTGGTTCCCACATATTCTACGAAGATCTTTATCGGTCGAACCATTATGACAACATACGTTATTCCCTTTGTCATCGGTATGTTACTTGCCCGAGATTCGATCGTCGGTATCCACATACCTAGTTCAATCTCGTTACCGGCAGGTCTCTTTACTCGTTCCGTAATGCATCATCCCGCAACTAACTCATTAGTCACATTGCTTGCAAGGCTTATAATGATGTGCATTATCGAGAGGGCCCAGAGATACCTCTTCGATACTCGGAGTGACAAATCCTAATCTCGAACTATGCCAACCCAACAAAACACCTTTGGAGATACCTGTAGAGCATCTTTATAATCACCCTTTTACGTTGTGACGTTTGATAGCACACAAGGTATTCCTGCGGTATTCGGGAGTTGCATATCTCATAGTCAAAGGAATATGTATAAGTCATGAAGAAAGCAATAGCAATAAAACTTAACGACTGTTATCACTACAAAAAAAATACACTTCCGTGATGATACGTGTTTGTCACAGTAGGTTGCTTTTTTTGTCATCCATGTACATCCATGACAAATTTATGACAGAATCAAGATAGTCATACCTGTGCTGTCGTAGAAGTGTTCCATGACATTACCAAAATTATCATCACGGAAGTGTCCACTTCCATGACGATAAATCGCGCGTCACAGAAGTGCTTTCGTCAAGGGTGACCGACACGTGGCATCCACCGTAACGGAACGCCGTTAAGCTATCGGGTCGGGTTTTGGATCCGATAACTCGTTAATAGCCCCGACCAATGGGGATTTTCCATGTGTAAAATCATCATTGGCTAGAGGAAACACGTGTCGGCTCATCATCGGGACAGATGTCATCCACTCATTGGACAGAAGGCGCCTATGATACATCGACACGTGGCACGACCCAACAAGTTTAAATGGGCGGGCCCAACTAAAGGCCCACAAGATTTTGCGGACCATAATGGGCCGGCCCAGCTAAAGGCCCACGAGATTTTGTGGACCATAATGGGCTGGCCCAGCTAAAGGCCCACAAGATTTTGTGGGCCATAGTGGGCCGGCCCAGGTAAAGGCCCATAAGATTTTAGTGTGCTGTAATGGGCTGGCCCAGGTAAAGGCCCACAAGATTCTTGCGGATCATAATGGGCCGACCGAGCTAAAGGCCCACGAGATTTCGTCGACATTAATGGGCTGGCCCAACTGTAGGCCCACAAGATTTTGAGGACCTTAGTAGGCCGGCCCATTAACTGCCTGCCATGTTTTGGGCCAAATGCCGGCCCATATTTGATCCGGTCCATTAAAGGCCTGCCATGCTCCGGGCCTAATAGTGGCCCATATGAGATCCGGCCCGTTAAAGGCCTACCACGTTCTGGGCCAAATTACGGCCCAGATCAGGTCCGGCCCTTTAAGAGGCTTTGGGCTCAATTATGGCCCATATCAGATTCGGCCCGTCAACTGGACACTATGCTTTTGGGCCCACTTGCTAAAGGCTCACTTAGTAATTCGGCCTAATATTAGTTTTGGCCTATTAAGGGCCCGTTTAACATTTCGGCCCTATATTAATTTCAGCCTGTTAAAAGCCTGTCATATAGTTGGGCCTAACTACGGCCCGATTTGCATCCGGCCTGCTCGCAGCCGATATCTGATTGGGCCAAACAAGGACCGAGACAATTTTTCGGCCTGTTAAAAGCCCGTGATTTGATTCGCACAATCATGGGCCGGGGTTCATTTCGGGCTGCTGCCGGCCCGTGAGCTGATCGGCATGTTTCAGGCCCAACCTACATCGTGTTTGCATGACGGCCTGAATATGTACCGTAATTTTACGGTTTGGCCGGTTTACTGCGAAGGCAGGATATATATACAGTAAAATAACTGCAGCATCGTGAATAAGAGAAAACCTATACTATATAATAAAGAAATTATGGCATATTACATCCACTGGGCATCAAAGTTCGCCACTAAAGCACAAGCAGACAGCAGATTACATACACTGGGCATCAAAGATCGTCACCAGTGCAAATAAACATGTCGACAAAATAATATACAAAACCGACAACACTTTAATAGAGTTCAAGAAAGGTTAGCCCTGCTGGGGAGCTGCAGCGCAAGTAGCTGAGCAAGATGATGAGACTGCGCTTATTCAACACTTATATCTTCCTCACTCTGAAAGATAAACAAGCAGACAAATGACAGATTTTGCACATAAAAGTATCAGTGCTAACAATTCATCACATTTCTTACTGACGAATAAAGTGACATAGTTTAAATTTGCATTAACACAATATGGTATTGTTCAGGTCAAGACATGGCAGGAAATGACATTGTGAAGGAGTTGGCAGCTTCACGACACCACTGGATTATAGATCAAGAACTCATAAGTATCAATGGTTAGTGTGTTGTCAATTTATACCATTTCAGATTGGCAAATAAAGAGACGGTTTAAATAATAGTAGAATGATATGCCATTGTTCTTTGTTAAGACATTGCAGAATATGACATTGTGCTGTAGTGGGTAGGTTCACCACACCACTGGATTACAGATGAAGAATAAAAGCATGCATGCAGTGCAAAAGAAGATCACTTGCTCTGTATAGTTTAATTTACATGGTGTGAAGAAGAAACTTGATTGTACAACTGAAAACTTAAATTGAGAAAGGACGAACTTTTGTTTATGAACTACATATAATAAACTTTAAACAAGCAATTTGATGCAAACACCAAAAATAAATAGCTGTTGCAGTCATGCCTAACCAAATATATACAACAAAGTTTGAAGGCTTGAGATGGACAAACTTACATTATTGGTGAAGACAGGCTCTATAAAGGCCTTGTCCATGCTGATGGGGGGGGGGGGGGGGACAATTCAAGAAGTTTACCACAGAATCTTCTTCAAAAGCATTGCCTTTATTCTACATTTTGTTAAGAGTAAATATAGATGTGATAATATACAAAAAATGGAGAATATTTAAGATAAGATGAAGAGTGATGCTACATAACCAAGTAGCTATAAATGTAAGTGCAGCGATACAGGCAAAAGGTACAGCCAAGAGAAATGCACAGCTAAACTTCTTCAGTACCAACCTTATGGTAAGAGTAAATATAGATCCGATGTGTAGAAAATGGAGGGCAAAGGAAAATAAGCTGCAGAGTGATGGTACATGAACAACTACCTGTCATTATAAGTACACTGATAAAGGACAACATGTACTTACAAGAACAATGCAGAGCTAAACAAACATTGGCATTGGATATATTCTACACTAATGTAACCATTCATACAGATCAGATAATTTGGAGCGAACAATTGATAAGCAAGCTATCATGCATACTGTTGTCACATAATGGACCAGGTATGTATACAAGTACAGTGATACAGGACAGCATGTACTAACAAGAGCAAAGCAGCGGGCAGCATATTTGCGATATCATGTCGTTCTTGTCAAACCGGAATTCTTCTTCGAGCAGATTTCCTGCAAAAAAGATCCGTAAGGCACATGCGGAAAAGTAGAAGTTCAAATTGTCATGTGATTTCATAGACAGTACCTCATCCTGGGAACGAGACCAGTGCATAACAAGGTTTTACCATTCAATGTCTTCTAAATTTAGCACAGGAGAATTCACCGGAAATTCGTTTATAGACTTGCCATCAAAGTGTCATTTCCTCAGGTAACACCGATACTGCTGCAATGCTTCCTTGAAAAGCACAAGCAAGCTTTGCTCGTCATGACTATCCAGATTGACCCTCGCCTAGTTACAACAATGTAATGTAAATCATTGATGTGTTCAATCAGTAGAAAACAGGAAAATAATAACCACGAATAATAGCACTTACACGTAAGTTGGACAGGAAGATGTGAAAATGGTGTTTGTCTTCACAATAATCTTCCCATGATGGGAATATATGCACTTAGTCCCTAACAACATTGAAAGGATTGTCTTTTAAACCGGGAATAAATGGAATGGGGTTCCAATCTGAAGGAATTGGCCGTCTTTGCAGTTGGGATAGGTCTTCGGCCGGTGGACTTGCTGTACTTTTTGCTGGAGTGGGATTTTTCTGTGGTACAGCTGGTGCTATGGCAAATGAAATCAATATACCTTTTGCTGGAGTGCAAGGCCTGTGTGGTGGGGCTAGTGGTGTGGCCACTGAAGTATGGGTACAGTCTGCTGGAGTCGGTCCTACGTTTTGTGTCACTGGTTGTACAACCAATATAAGTGCGGTGCTGTCTGATTTCTCCGGCACCACCATGTTTTTCAAGGACATTGCTGGTGCTCCTTCAGGTTCGGCAATCACCCTCTTCCTTTTTGATGTCTGATGCACAAGAACAACATTTGAGTGAAAAAACATGGCATGATGACAGATGGAATATGTATTGATAATGGATGGGCATGGCATCTCGACATATATGATGAGTAAACTAAGCAGATGATGGTGCAACAAAGTAGAAGAAATGCAAGACAACATATGCAAGATACGCACAATCAATAAAACCTTGCCAAATTAGAACAGGCACCTTAATGGGTGAACAGGACAGGCCATCTGCCTTTGCCTCCTCGAGGTTAGAATAGTCATTAGGATGATATTCTAAACAAGAATCCACAGGTGGGGAGCGTACGAGTTTCATTGCTTCCAGAATGGCACTCAATGCCTTGGTGCCAATTTTGTAAGTCATTGGAGTGTTCCACAATATTCTTCTGATGCGCAGATTCTGATATTCACTGTAATTGCGTATGATATCTGAGAACCATGAAAACATAAATAGTTGTCAGATTATCTTTGTAATGCAGATGATATTCTAATATAGGGGCGCCCCTGTAAACACTTGTGTGCTATCATTGGATTCTGATGAGAGAGCTCATGTGTGCCGTAATATGGTGCGTGCATTTATATAATCTGGCACAAGTACACAAAAAATAGGCTCCAGAAGTAAGGATAGATGGCAGATGATAGGTTCATAATATACTGTATAGAGAGTTTATTGCCAAACCATGATAACAAGAGCACACAGCAACTAGGCAGATCATAGTGTACATAACAGGGGTACACCATAACCAGGATATATAAATCGGGAAAGTGGAACTGGCTGGAAATTACGGTGTTGTATTACAGCTAGTAATTGAAAGCCTATCAATCACGTACAGGCCAACTCTATCAGCTGTTGACTACAGATGTCCCTGCTCCCCTTCCTGACAAGGAACATACTATGCTTCCCATACAGAGCACTGCACGGGCCGCCGGCCGAACCACCGGCCCCACAACCTATGTTCCTCCGGCACCCCACCCCCACCCCCGCCCCCATCCGCGTCGAGTTTTCTTCGTTCGACGAGGCCCCACCACCGCCCCCACAACCACCGTCCCCACCCGAGCCCCTTCGATCGCACCGGCGAACTCTGGCGAGCTCTGAAAAATCGACTGACCCAATTTTGAAATTTAGTCTATTGTGATTTAACTAGTGTGGAATATAAAAGGGGAAAACCATGAGCATTGCTAGTATGGTGTTGATTGTGCCATGGCGGATCTGAAGGTGCAAACTAGACAAAGGCAACTTTGCAACCAAGACAAGAAATCAGAGTAAAGCAGTGGCGATCTATTTTCTTGCTGCAGATACGAAAGAGTACCGCCTCTGGTGCGGCGCCGTGTACGCATCTGCTGAGAATTTGACGGTGCTGCGGTAGCGATGGCTGTCAGCGGCATGGAAGCAGATCTAGGAGGGTAGACGGTGGCGGCGGGGCATGGTGGACGAGACGGTCGTAGGAGCGGCGCTGGCAAGGTGGACGGCGGCGGGGATGAAGCGAGAGGACGGGATGCAAGGATCCCGGTCCGAAGCCGTGGATGATAGAGGTCGATCTCTTGTAATGGACGGCGGCGTCAGGGTATCAGCTCCGACATGGTGGAGGAGGACGACGGTGGATGGGGTGGCGGACGGCGGCGGACGGAGGAGGGTGGGGTGGAGAGGGTGTTTTGGTGCCCATGGAGTACGAATGGGGAAAAGGGAGGTAGAGAGGAAGGGGGGAACCATGTATTCAGGGCGCGCTTGTTTCAAATGCGAGGAAATTTACAAACTTAGCCCCCGCTTCAAATTTATACTACATCACAACAACACTAGTCGGTTGGGGATAGGACGGTAATCTCGCATACACCGAATATTTGCCGACGAGAGTTTGTTTTTGGCGCCCACCGTGTATGAATATGAATCGGGGAGGGAGTCAATTTCGGCCGAGGACACACTGTGTTTTGGCGCCCACCATGTATGAATCCGGGTGAGAGGCGGTTACGTCACGTTTGGGTGAAATTACAAACCTACCCCTATCGAAACCTATAGAAATCCAGCATATAGGCTTTGCGTGGCAGGGATAGGCAGTAGTGATTTTCATCTCGTAGATTTTGGTTTCGGGCGGTTACTACGACTTTCCCCGATTCGTTCAAATTTTGCAGAGTGCACGTTTACCGTGCCAACTCAATTCAAATCCCGTTTGTATTCTATTTTTTTTCGGGCGGGATCCATTTTCAATTGGAATTACATTCTATATACATCATTTTTTATATATACTTTCAAAAGCACAACAAAGAATTGTGCTCCTTTATATGTATAATATGATTTACAAATACAACGATCTCGAAATCTTAAGGTTGAATTCGAAAAAATTTAACCAAATTATGTTCTACTAAAATGTATGGATCAGTAATATCTACATATTAAATAACATAGATGTGCGTGAATTCAAATGAGTATGGATGTTTGATAGATCAATTTTGGTTCGAGTATGGATTACATGTATCATCATCTCGAATTCAAATATTTGAATCCCTTTTTTGTTCACTCCTTTCACGCCCATCTCTCTCGCATGCATGCTCCTTCAGGTAGCTATCACTCTTTTCTCCAGCTCACCCGCACGCTCACTTCATGTTACTCCTATCCTCGCAAACATGGTCTCTCGATGTCTCCCTTGAGAAGTGTCACACTCTCCCTATCATTATACATTACACGGTTTTCATGATCTCTCACGTCTCTACTATTCTCTGGTATCACTCGGTACCTAAGCTTTCTTTTTCACCGCCAAACACACAGTCTCCACTCGTCTTTCACTTTGTCTTTCTCTCTATGGGATTCTCTCACACACCCTATATGTCTCTACACATGACTCATACCACTAAAATTACTCTCTCTATCTCTCCTGTAGACACAACATTTGTTGCGGTCTCCTTTTCGTCTCCATCCCAGACTGACATTATTCATTTGTTTACCGATCAGACAACCCCGACTACCGTGTCCTCTCTCTCTCTCACACACATACACACACACAACTCCTGCTTCCAGTCCCCTTCCCGACTACCGTCTCTCTCTCTCTCTCTCACACAAAACTCCCGCTTTCGCACCCCGACTCGTATTTCTCTCACAAACATTTATCGACTAGCTAGCCTCTAGATAGGTTTATACACCCGCACACTCGTGCTTCCACCATCGCATACATGTCTCTCTCCCGCTCCTTGTATATATGTAGATTTTTCTTCCCTTCTTGAGACACGCCCTCTTGATCGTGCACACACACACACTATCGCCTCATTTTAAGCTGATACCTATCGCACACACACTCCTTGTGTCTTTGTCACACATGCACTCCGTCCTCCTCCACTCGCGCACTCTCTCTCACACACATGGGCTTTTTGCAACAACTAGCAAGATGCCCATGCGTTGCATGGAACATCAAGATGCATTTGTATGAGTAGTTTATCTTGTGGGGGAAAGGATGAACGAGGGAAGGCCTTATTTGCAAATGTGGAGAGGGGTGTGGGTATCTTTTTGCAAAATTGCCATAGTTTCCTTCCTATCCGTCAGATATAGATTGGACGGCCTATATTGCAGGATGGCAGGCACACAATCATCACCAACAATGCTTATTATAAGAGTAGGGATAAAATTAGAGTTGGTGATGATGGTGGGCCTGTCATCCTGCAATGTAGGTCGTCTGATTTATATCTGATGGATAGGAAGGAAAATATGGCAATTTACCTGCACTCTTCACCACATTTGCAGATAAGGCATTTCCTCGTTCATCCTTTTCTCCCACAAGATCTTGATGTTCCGTGCAATGCATGGACATCTTGCTAGTAAGAGTAGAAATTAGACATATACCATTTCTCGAATCTTGAAACCAACAACATTCCTCCCTTATCTCATCAAAACCGCCAAAGGAATATATTTTGAGTGAAACATAACATATTTTTAGTGATATACGCATTTCAAAGCTATACATTTTTTTTCTATCAAATCGGTGAATATGTATTAATCCAGTGGTGCAGACAGGCCCGGGGCAGCTAGGGCTATAGCCCCAGGCCCAGAAACAACTTCCTTTGTAATTTTTCATGCAAAGCATAGAAAATCATAGAAGCTTACCACTCAACATAGCACAGCCCCAAGCGTAATCTGCATCTAGCTCCGCCACTGTATTAATCTACTTTGATGTGTGGCAACGCATTGACATATTGCTAGTAGTTATTATAGTTTTTGGACACCACACAAACGGTGGAGTACATATACGAAGAGAAGAGGCGCACGCACGTAGTCGGCCTCTCGCTGTCTCGCACACATGAGTGTTACGTAAAGGCGACGTTAATAAATAAACCCTAAGGGAGTCCTGGATTAGGGGGTCTCCGGACAGCCGGACTATCTCCATTGGCCGAACTGTTAGTCTATGAAGATACAAGATTGAGGACTTCGTCTCGTGTTCGGATGGGACTCTACTTGGCGTGGAAGGCAAGCTAGGCAATACGGATATGGATATATCCTCCTTTGTAACCGACCTTGTGTAACCCTAACCCTCTCCGGTGTCTATATAAACCGAAGGGTTTTAGTCTGTAGGACAACAACCACAACATACAATCATACCATAGGCTAGCTTCTAGGGTTTAGCCACTCTGATCTCGTGGTAGATCTACTCTTGTACTAACCATATCATCAATATCAATCAAGCAGGACGTAGGGTTTTACCTCCATCAAGAGGGACCGAACCTGGGTAAAACATCGTGTCTCCTGCCTCCTGTTACCATCCGGCCTAGACGCACAGTTCGGGATCCCCTACCCGAGATCCGCTGGTTTTGACACCGACATTGGTGCTTTCATTGAGAGTTCCTCTGTGTCGTCGCCGTTAGGCTTGATGGCTCCTACTATCATCGATAGCGATGTGGTCCAGGGTGAGACTTTTCTCCCTGGACAGATCTTTGTATTCGGCGGCTTTGCACTGCGGGCTAATTCACTTGGCCATCTGGAGCAGATTGAAAGCTACGCCCCTGGCCATCAGGTCAGGTTTGGAAATTTGAACTACACGGCCAACATCCGCGGAGACTTGATCTTCGACGGATTTGAGCCACAGCCGGGCGCGCCGCACTGTCACGATGTGTATGACCTAGCTCTGTCGCCGAACAGTACCCCAGAGGCCATGCCCACATCAGCTCCGACCCTTAGCTCGGAGCCAACTACGCCAATCGAGGACGGGTGGTTAGACACCGCCTCAGGGGCTGCAGTCTCAACGACGATCGAGCCAAACACCAGCCTAATCCTCTGCGCAGCCCGTGACCCCAAGGTGCTGGACTCCTTTTCTGACTCCGAACCGCCCGCGCCCCGGCCAATCGAATCCGATTGGGCGCCGATCATGGAATTCACCGCCGCGGATATCTTTTAGCACTTGTCCTTCGGCAACATTCTGAATTCACTAAAGTCTTTCTCTTTGTCAGGAGAGCCCTGGCTGGATTAGGGCCAACATGATTGGGATGCAGACGACGAAGAAATACGACGCCCACCCACCACCCACTTAATTGCCACTGTCGATGAATCAACCGACATGCTCGACTTCGACTCCAAAAGAAGACGACGACGAGGAACAGAAGGACGACGGTGCGGAAGGCGAAGAGGAACCACCGCCCACAGGGCGCTGGACGTCCACCTCATCATATGATGTATACATGGTGGACACACCAAAAGAAGACGACGACGAGGAACAGAAGGACGCTTGTTCCCTCAAGAAGCAGTCAAAGCGGCGGCACAAGCGCCGCCCCAAATCTCGCCTCGGCAGAAATAACGATCATACAGACCCAGCGTTGGAGCTGGGCGAACCACCGCCGGACCACAGCAATACGGAGAATCAAACCGGACAAACCAATTCTGTCAAAGATGATAGTCCGGACGACATAACGCCGGACAAGCACCCGGAGCAGCAGAATGCCCGCCAAAGGCTTGTTGCCACCGCGAGGAGTCTGAAAAAGTAGAAGCAAAGGCTCAAGGCTGCGCAGGACACACTCCAAATCAGATGGAGTAAAATACTCAACACAACAGCGAAGTACGGCGGCAATCGCCCCACCAAGAGCTACCCAAAGCGGAAGTTGCTACCTGAATTCGATGAGGAGGCCTTAGACCCCCCACAACCAAAAATTAAAACAACCATCTGGCCGGATAGACGACCTCACGGCCAACATAAAGCGGCAAGCAACGCCGCACATAAGCCAATACGCGGTCTACGCGAGGGCTCACATCAAAAGGAGGGCGAAACAAGATCCATCTATGGACCACGCAAGCGTGCTCCAGCATACGATGCAACACAACAAACATCCAAACAACATAGTACACCCAGATATCGGGGTGCCACACACCCCCTATGTTTCACCGATGAGGTGCTGGACCATGAATTTCCAGAGGGATTCAAACCCGTAAACATAGAGGCATACGATGGAACAACAGACCCTGGGGTCTGGATTGAGGACTATATCCTCCATATCCACATGGCTCAGGGAGATGATCTCCATGCCATTAAGTATTTACCCCTCAAACTCAAAGGGCCAGCTCAGCACTGGCTTAAGAGCCTCCCCGAAAGCTCCATTGGAAGTTGGGAAGAGCTCGAAGACGCCTTTTGGGCAAATTTTCAAGGGACTTATGTCCGACCTCCGGACGCAGATGATTTGAGTCATATAACTCAACAGCCCGGAGAGTCAGCCCGAAAGCTTTGGAACAGGTTTCTTACTAAAAAGAACCAAATTGTCGACTGTCCGGACGCCAAAGCCTTGGCAGCTTTTAAGCATAGCGTCCGTGACGAATGGCTTGCCAGACACCTCGGCCAAGAAAAGTCGAGAACAATGGCAGCATTAACAAGCCTCATGACCCGCTTTTGCACGGGCGAGGATAGCTGGCTAGCCAGATGCAGCACCAGCGACCCCAGTACATCCAAAGTTAGAGATGGAAATGGGAAATCACGGTGCAACAGCAATAACAAATGCCGGAATAAAGAAGACAACACGAAGAGCATGACAGTAAATGCCGCATTCAAAAGCTCTCGGCCAGGTTAGCAAAAGCCGCCCTCTAAAGGCGCCAGAGACGAACTGTCCAGCCTAAAAAAAATTCTGGACCAAATATGTCAGATCCATAGCACCCCTGGTAAACCCGCTAATCATACCCACAGAAAATGTTGGGTCTTCAAGCAGTCCGACAAGCTCAACGCCGTACACAAGGGGGAGGATACACCAAGCGAAGACGAGGATGAGCCTCTCAAGCAAGACACTGGGGAACAAAAGAAATTTCCACCAGAAGTCAAAACAGTAAACGTGTTACACGTGATCAAGGGAAGAAACAAAACAGCACTCCCAGAAAAATATGCCCAAGGGCCTATCACCGCGGAGTCCTGCCACTGGTCGTCTCAATCGATCACTTTCGACCATCATGATTACTCAGCAAGTATCCGGCGTGCAGGATGGGCTGCCCTGGTATTAGACCCAATAATTGATGGATACCACTTCACACGAGTCCTGATGGACGGTGGCAGCAGTCTAAACCTGATATACCAGGATACAATCCGCGAAATGGGGATAGACCCAACAAAAATTTGCCATAGCAATACTACCTTTAAAGGAGTAACACCAGGCCCAGGGGCTCATTGCACATGCTCCCTGCTATTAAAGGTTATATTCGGCTTCTCCGATAACTTTCGTAGCGAACATTTAACCTTCCACATCACTCCGTTCCAAAGTGGCTATCAAGCACTACTCGGACGCGAAGCTTTCGCTCGCTTTAATGCAATACCGCACTACGCTTCCCTCACACTCAAGATGCCCGGCCCACGTGGCATCATTATAGTGAACAGAAGTATTAAGCGGTCTTTGTGCGCCGAAGAGAGTGCGGCTGCCTTGGCAGCCGCACACCAAAAACGGCCTCACCAACTAAAGCATTTAACAGGTCATCAAGACCTCGGACACGGTTAGACGAGTCCGGTGCAGCTATATGTAATTCATACCGGATCAAGGGTCACACCCCTATTACAAATACAAGGGGCTCAACGCGCAGACAAGTGGCAATTTTTACTCATCTTGAATTATACATGGTTTCTTTAAAAACTATCTTTTCACACGACAACTTTTTCACCTAAGTTCCTCTCTTTTACAGATGATCATCGTGCTACACCCGTCCAGGATACGGCACAACGGAGACACAGGCGCAGACGTTTAGTAGGGACCCGCTCCAAGGATTCTTTTTAGATTAAGACCCAGTGTAAACCATTTTTACTGTCTCTTGTTGATACACATCCACCGAATTCTCAGCACAGTTGAGAAGGATGCTGATGTCTTGGCATGTGGCCACGTCAGAATAATGCACATACCTGGACACAAGGGGCTTTGTACAAAGGGCACTATTTAGGCCCGGTTTATACCATAAAGACCGAATACCTTAGGGAGTGTTCGGCGTCGCGAGTTTGGCCTTATATGCATCAGCTCCGAATCATTGTCTTTGGTCAAATGTTGGGTTTTCCTGGCTCCTGTGTTTTGGTGCCTTACGTTCTGCTTTATCGGCTAAGGTAGCACCAGGAGAACTACTGCGATTGTGCCCTGGTTCATCCGGACGAGCACCTCAGTAGAGAAAGCCGAAAACTGACTGTCATGATATAGTGTGAGACTGGTCAACCACTCGATGACCTATTGGAATGTTTGAATTCCTCCGCCTTAACGAAGGGCCGTTTTCCGGCTAGGCATGTACGCACCCTGTGATCGGGAGAGTGCGGAGCCACCAGGGGCTATCTAGTAGCCCCACTGTCAAACTCCTATGGCTAAGTGAAAGTGTTAAAGCATTATAGTATGGTTGCCTCGTTCGCTACGCTATCACCTCCTTAATAGGACCAAGACGTTGGGTTAAGTGTGAACACGTGTTTTTCATGAGCACCTCTGCATTATATGTGTGGGGGCTGAAGCCGACAGCTGCAATCTTTCAGGTTACACACATGTATACATAAACGGCCACACAGGAGGCATCATACTACTTTCAAGCAAAAGTATAAACATAGCCTTATAAAATTTCATAAAAGCATTGTGTTTACAATGAGAATACATATCACTCAAACATAATATTCTTCGAGCACTGGGCCTCTATCAAACGAGCACCCTCGAGAACCTCCTCGAAATAGTGCTCGGCAGCCACTCGGCCTATGGCCGAACCCTGCGCCGCAACAGTGGTAGCGTCCATCTCCGCCCAGTATGCTTTAACACGGGCAAGGGCCATCCGCGAGCCTTCTATGCATGCCGACCTCTTCATCGCATTAATGCGCGGCACCGCACCAAGGAACTGCTGCACTAAGCTGAAATAGCTGTTCGGCTTTGGCTTTTCCGGCCATAGCTGATCCACAACAGACCTCATGGCCAGTCCGGACAACCTATTCAGTTCGGCCCATTCAGCTAGCTGGTCAGTCAATGAAAGCGGATGCTCTGGAACATTGAATTGCGACCAGAACAGCTTGTCCACTTCACGATCTGTCTGACCTTGGAAGTACTTGGCCGCATCGGCAGCCCTCGCCGCCAAATCCATATACGCATCTGCCGAACTCCACTGCCGATCCAGAGGGGCATACCGTGGATCTCCGAACTTCCTCCATAACATGAAGGGTTTCCCAGCCGCAATATCCCCTACTTCCCGTAGCTCCTCCTTCTTCGCTCTCATAGCAGAACGGGTGTCTTTGTCCGCCATCGTGGCCTTCTCAAGGTCCCTTGCCTTTGCTTGGTTTTCTTTTTCAAGGACCCGGCAACGGTCGCCAGTGTCTTTTAGTTCTACGGCCATCTTGGCCATCTTCTCTTGGCTCTCGCAATGCGCGGCCTTCTCGGCTTTCAACTCTTCGACCGCCTTCAAAGCAGCCGCATTACTAATCCTTGCTTGTTCCTTGGCTCGGGCAAGTTCTGCCCGCAAGGTTTCCACGGTGGCAGCTCCATCTGCAGTCACAACATATTAAAGATACTGGCATCATGATGCTCTTATTATGTGGCATTCACCAGATACTAACACTTACCCTGTGCCTCGTCAAGCCACTTGTTAACAAGCTTGATGTCGGCGTCTGCCGCATCCAGTTGCCGTTTTAATTTGGCAAACACACTAGTCCGGCTAGCCACCGGAGCTTCCACCACCTGCACATAGGGGCAGTCTGGTTATTGCCTGGGAATATGATCCTCTATTCGCCGCCATTCTCGACGACAACCAGAGTCTCAGGGGCTACTATCTACACAGGGCACACCTAACATGTGCAGTACTATCACATATTATCTCACGTACCTCAAAGCCTGTCAGTAGACTCATAAAGGCTTCATGTAATCCGCTTTTGGCAGACGAAATCCTCTCCATCACCGTACCCATCAGCGTACGGTGTTCTTCTGAGATGGCCGCTCACCCCACCAGCTCCCTCAGAACTTCCGACCGCATACCAGACGGTGCTGGACTCTTTTGTCTGCTCTCTTCGGGAGCCGGACGCTGGGGACTTCGGGGGTCTATGGGTTTGTCTTCTGGCCTCACCGGATCCAGAGAGGCCCTCCGTGACGACACTTCAGGGTCGCCCGCTTCTTGAGCGGAGGAGTTCGGGGGAGGCGTTTCGCTCTCCATCATCTCTGGAAGAAGATCCCCCGAAGACGAGCTCAGCTGAGAGGGGCTAAGGCCCGAACTGCAAGATATATGCGGTGGTTATTTTCTCAGAAAAAAGATATCACACCTTTACTATTAAAGTATATTGGATCGCTTACGACTCGTTGGAAGGCTGATCCCCTGTGGACTTTGTGCGGCAAAAGCACCCCCTGAGGCAGGACCCACTGTGGGAGACTTCTTCTCTCGTTTGGAGGCTTCGGCTTCCGGATCCTCGGAAGCAGTCCTTTTCCTCTGTAACGCCCCGAGACCGTTGTGCCAGGTGTCCTCCAGTTATTCTTTGTTGTTGCCTTTTCATTGCTTGCGTGTCATGCTTTGCATATCATGTCATCATGTGCATTTCATTTGCATACATGTTCGTCTCTTGCATCCGAGCATTTTCCCCATTGTCCGTTTTGCATTCGGCGCTCCGTTCTCCTCCGGTGGTCATTTCTACCTTTTTTTCGTGTGTGGGGATTAAACATTTCCGGATTGGACCGAGACTTGCCAAGCGGCCTTGGTTTACTACCGGTAGACCGCCTGTCAAGTTTCGTACCATTTGGACTTCGTTTGATGCTCCAACGGTCAATCGAGGGACCGAAAAGGCCTCGTGTGTGTTTCAGCCCAACACCCTTCCAATTTTTCCCAAAACCCACCAAAACCCTCTCCATCATCTAGAGCGTTCGATCACAATCGCGTGGCTGAAAACCGCACCTCATTTGGACTCTCCTAGCTCCCTCTACCTATAAATATGCGCAACCCTTCCCAAATTCGCGGTGCAAACCCTAGACCCCTTCATCCTCGCGCCACCGGACAAACATCCCGCTGACGGACACGTCCGACTTCACCGTCCGCCACCACATGGCTTCGTCTGATTCGCGGGCCCCCGTGCCCACTTCGCCGTGCCGCCAGAACCGCCCGAAGATGCAAGTTCGTCTCTCATCACTCATTTTCTTCTCCAGTGGATTTAATTCAAGCTTTGGTATTGAGCATACTCCTTTTCATTTTGCCCAATGCTTTTCTTATGCCGGTGCACCTCTTAATCATCCATCTCTCGCTATTCATTTGTTCTGGAGTACTTAAGATATCTCAGAGGATGTTAGTGTTTATTCTCATTCATTCAAGATCTTTCGAGAATGTTATCTTATTCAAACAATTTAATTCAACCGGTGCTTTCACTCTTAAATTATTCAACGGTGTTTCTCTTGAGTGGGCCCTAACCCACAGGTCTTTTCCCAGGATCTTACCTGACTCTTCTTATTCTCCCGGAGCTTTGCAAATTCATCTCAAAGTTTGTCGTAAGAATGAATTATCATCAGTCTTATGTTTTTCTCCAAGATCGTCCACATTCTTTTCATCGTGGGCTCAACCTCTTCGCTTTTAATTCTCCCGGTGTGCCTCAATAATACTTGGTGGTGTTTCTCGTCGTCATTTGAAGACCGAAGAAGAGCCTTACCTCCATATCTTATCCGCTCTCTCAGAGATTCATGGTTCTAGCTACATGTCATCGTCTCATAATTGTTTTGAATGTGGCAATTCTTCTCACCTATCCGGAGCAATTCAAGGTTCTGCTAAGTTCGATTATCCGGAGCCCATCATCTAAGATTTATTCAGTCCAGCTTTCAGCTCGCATACTCTAAATCATACCGGTGTCTAAATCAAGGATTCTCTAATCAGCTCGTAATCTCTTCGTTCTCATGGATATAAATTCTTTCAAGCATCCTCGTTTATTTGCTAACTCTTCCCGTTGTTTCTTCATGTTTTATTCGTTCTTTTCAATTCTTACAGTGGTTCGTTTAAGATTTCTCTTCCTTCTTTATCATACCAATTCATTCGTTGTTTCGATTCCACCGGTGGTTAGTTGAAGACCTTCCCAAGTTGGCGCCGTATCTATCCTAATCTTTTCTTCGAGAATAAGTTGTATGCAATCCGTTTGCTCGTCATCAATTTAATTGGTGAAGGATAAGCATAATGTAATCCTTATTCTTGTTTCATCCAAGTGATTAATTTCCTATTCCGGAGGCTCATCAAATTCCTGATTTCAATTGTTTCATCTTCTCTTTTTCCCAAGGTTCCAACCTTTTTCAATTACATCTCCACGGAGATTCATTTAAACCATTGCAAGGCTTCAATCTTATTATTTTCATCATTCAATTATTTTGGATCATTCTTTTATTACCGGAGTTCTTCATGAAGGTTCTACATGACGGTTCATCAAGGATTTATTTACTTCTCGAAGCGTTCAACAAGATTCTTTTCTAAGGAGCTTAAGATTCTTCATCTTGTAATCCGGAGTGCAAATTCGGTCTACCATATTATCGGAGGTGGTATTATGTCATTCTTGATAATTTGAGTTCATGTTTCATGATTCACACATTATTAAGAATGAGGTATTTTAAATCCATCAATCTCGTCATTGGAGTTACCTTGGGTTATATTTCACGTAAAGCTTTCCCTAAGGATTGTTGCTATCTATGGTGCTTATAAAGGACCCAAGTTCTTCATTTATCCTCCCAGTGAAATAATTTCTCGTCTCCTGGTTCTTATCAATCAAATTCTTTTTCCTGTGAGTGGCAGGTTGTCACCTCATAATTTGAGATGTACTCCATAAGACCATATCAAGCTTATTATTTTCGTTGTTGGCTTTATAATAACTCCCTTCAACCCTTCTCCTAAAGATGCCTTTTCAAGCACTTTCTCGAGAAGGTCTAGTGATGTTGCTCTTTTCACGCCTCATCTCGGTTTGTCAAGATCATGTTAAATTTCTTCCATTTACAGTCGAAGTGCTGTCCAAATTATATCAGTCTTATTCCTTCTCTATCTTGTTTAACCGGAGTGTTGTGTCTTTTTTCCTCAAGTTCTTTTCACCTTATCAAGTCTTGCATCCCTTCTCAACCGGAGTGCTGCCCGAAGTTGTTTTTCCTTGTTCCGCTTTTCTAATGGAGTGTTTTCGACTTTGTTCACCTTCGTTGTATTCTTTTCTCGAATTTGTTCAACCTTTCAAGGTTTGTGGTTTCACTCGTTTTTCAATGAAGCAACTTAGTTTTACCTCTCCTCTTTTCTCTTCCGCTATTCCTTCGGTGCCATTCTAGATCTCGGGACGAGATCCTCTCGTAGTGGTGGAGTGTTGTAACGCCCGGAGACCGTTGTGCCAGGTGTCCTCCAGTTATTCGCTGTTGTTGCCTTGTCCTTGCTTGCGTGTCATGCTTTCCATAACATGTCATCATGTGCATTTCATTTGCATACATGTTCGTCTCTTGCATCCGAGCATTTTCCCCGTTGTCCGTTTTGCATTCCGGCGCTCCGTTCTCCTTCGGTGGTCATTTCTACCATTTTTTCGTGTGTGGGGATTAAACATTTCCGGATTGGACCGAGACTTGCCAAGCGGCCTTGGTTTACTACCGGTAGACCGCCTGTCAAGTTTCGTACCATTTGGACTTCGTTTGATGCTCCAACGGTCAACCGAGGGACCGAAAAGGCCTCGTGTGTGTTGCAGCCCAACAACCTTCCAATTTTCCCCAAAACCCACCAAAACCCTCTCCATCATCTAGAGCGTTCGATCACGATCGCGTGGCCAAAAACCGCACCTCATTTGGACTCTCCTAGCTCCCTCTACCTATAAATATGTGCAACCCTTCCCAAATTCGCGGTGCAAACCATAGATCCCTTCATCCTCGTGCCACCGGACAAACATCCTGCCGACAGACACGTCTGACTTCGCCGTCCGCCTCCACGTGGCGTCGTCTGATTCGCGCGCCCGCGTGCCCACTTTGCCGCGCCGCCGGAACCGCCCGAGGCCCATCGCCGGCCCGCCTCTGGGCCGAACCAGGCCAGACCCAGCGAGGCGCACCCCGCGTCCGCCCGTTCGCCGGCGCCATCCGCTGCCATCGCCTTCGACGCCGCCGCGCTCCATCGCCGCCGCGTCATCTCCGCCGCCGCCTTGCGCCTCCCCGCGCCGCCGCCGTAGGCCGTGCTCAGCCGACCCGCGCCGCCGCACTTGCTCGCCGCCGCCGCCCTGCATCAGCCGCCCGACGCCGCCTTGTCTCCCTCCCGCCGTTCGTCTCGCCGGCCGCCGCCGCCGGCGAGCGCCACCGCCTCCGCGCCGGCGAGATCCGCCGCCCGGAAGCCCATCGCGTCCGCCTCGTCCGGATCCACCGCGGGGTGGATCAGGTCCACCCGCGCGTCCAACCAAACACCGCGCCCGCGCCTGGACCGAGCCGTCCCGCACCGCTCCGTCCCGTTGACTTTCTCCGGAGGTATAAATTTCACTAAGTCCCCGAGATTTCCATGTTTCAAATGCCCATGTTCATCATGTCATAATTCATCATCCGTAGATCCGTTTCGGGCGTGTAGCATATCAAAATGTTCGTCTCAGAGTGTACATCATTTCATCTCATTGCATCATTTTCATTTGATCTCATCTCGATGCCCGGAATGCTGTTGGAAGAGAGCTATTTGAGATAATTGTCAGAACTGCTGCACCAAATAGCTATTTGTCATTTTTGCCATGATTAATGTGTGCATGATATGCTCATGAGCTCTACATGTGTTTTGTACATGCTTTGCCATCTTTACAGAGGTGCCATCCATGTATTTTTGTGATTTGTGTGGTGGCTAGTAAAAGCTTGCAAAGTGGTGCATTCGTTAATGCTGATTTCAGGGACTTAGAATTTCTCTAAGTCTTTGATCTGTTTTTATCAATATGCCATATGTTCATGTTGTTTCCTAGTGATCCGTGCCTCTTTTGAGGATGATCAGTAATGATGATTTGTTAACCTTGTAGTGATCTATCCATCCATGTCTTTGTTTGCATTTATGAAGCACCCTAGCTTGAGTCAATCGAGCTCTACTTTTGCTATTTCGTGAATCTGGGCAGATTGTCTACTTGTTAGCGATTTTGCCGAGGATGTTGTAGTTGATCCATGCATGCTATGTTGTTGTTCTTGCCATGCCTATCTTATATTATGTGTATTCTTAATGGGTGTATGCTTAGTTTGTCATGCCTTGCTCTGTAGTGAGTACATCGAGCTTGTAAACATGCCTACTCGTTAACAGATTTGCATGCTCCAGTTTTTCACTAAGTCTGCGATCTGTTTAAGTTTTTGCCATGTTCACATGCTTGCAATTGTATTTTCTGATCCCTTTTGGCTCAAGGTAACTAAGGGACTTTTGTTAAGCTCTTTGAGTAGCTCCACGCCGTGCCTTGCTTTGCCATGTTAAGTTCCTGTAGCATATAGTTTTATTGCTTCAAAGTGTGCTACCTGATCTGAAATTCCAGACTAGTGTTAATTTCACTAAGTCTGAAACCTGTTTACCGTTTGCATTTTGCCATGCTTGTTTGAACCTGTTAATGCATGAATTGGCCGTAGCTCAGTGTTCATCTTTTGTTAAGCATCATGAGCGGATCCCTGCCATGTATTTTGTTGCCATGTTTGAGTGCTGTAGCATATTTATCTTGATGCATTTAGATGGCTACTTGCTGTTTATCGCAGACTGGTGCCATATTTGTTTTGCTTGCCATTTCGAAACCGTGCATCCGATTCCGGTGTTCTTTATACCGATTCCAACCGAAATCACCTCACCTTTCCAGTGGCACTCTTGGATTTCCAAGTTGAGGCCAGGTTCAATCATTCCTCGTCAAATCATGCATATGCATCGCATACCGCATCCCGCATATCATACCATGTTCATGTGTTGGCTGTTTACTATGTTGTGTGATTCTTTCCGGTGTTTGCTTCTTCGGGTTGGTTCCGGTAACGTCGTGTTTGTGAGGAACCGTTCGTCTACATCACTTTGTCTTCTTCATGGGCTCGTTCTTCTTCCTTGCGGGATTTCAGGCAAGATGACCATACCCACGAAATCACTTCTATCTTTGCTTGCTAGTTGCTCGCTCTTTTGCTATGCCTATGCTGCGATACCTACCACTTGCTTATCATGCCTCCCATATTGTTGAACCAAGCCTCTAACCCACCTTGTCCTAGCAAACCGTTGTTTGGCTATGTTACCGCTTTGCTCAGCCCCTCTTATAGCGTTGTTAGTTGCAGGTGAAGATTGAAGTTTGTTCCTTGTTGGAACATGGAGATGTTGTTCCTTGTTGGAACATATTTACTTGTTGGGATATCACAATATGTCTTATTTAATTAATGCATCTATATACTTGGTAAAGGGTGGAAGGCTCGGCCTTATGCCTGGTGTTTTTTTCCACTCTTGCCGCCCTAGTTTCCGTCATATCAGTGTTATGTTCCCGGATTTTGCGTTCCTTACGCGGTTGGGTAATAATGGGAACCCGTTGATAGTTCGCCTTGAATAAAACTCTTCCAGCAGTGCCCAACATTGGTTTTACCATTCGCCACCTAGCCTTTTCTTTTCCCTTGGGGGTCGCGTGCCCAAGGGTCATCAATATTTTACCCCCCCGGGCCAGTGCTCCTCTGAGTGTTGGTCCAAACTAGAGCCCCTTGCAGCGCCACCTCAGGGAAACTTGAGGGCTGGTTTTAGTTTTACGGACTGCTCATCTGAGTGTGCCCTGAGAACGAGATATGTGCAGCCCCTATCGGGATTTGTCGGCACATTCGGGCGGTGTTGCTGGATTTGTTTTACCATTGTCGAAATGTCTTGTAACCGGGATTCCGAGTCTGATCGGGTCTTCCCGCTAGAAGGAATATCCTTCATTGATCGTGAGAGCTTGTGATGGGCTAAGTTGGGACACCCCTACAGGTATTTGAACTTTCGAAAGCCGTGCACGCGATTATGGGCAGATGGGAATTTGTTAATGTCTGGTTGTAGAAAACCTGAAGTTGACCATAATTAAAATACATCAACCGCGTGTGTAACCGTGATGGTCTCTTTCCGGCGGAGTCCGGGAAGTGAACACGGTGTTGGAGTTATGCTTGACGTAGGTTGTTCTAGGATCACTTCTTGATCATAGTTGTTTGACCATGCTTTTGCTTTCTCTTCTTGCTCTCTTTTGCGAATATGTTAGCCACCATATATGCTAGTCGCTTGCTGCAGCTCCACCTCATACCTTTACCTTACCCATAAGCTTAAATAGTCTTGATCACGAGGGTGCGAGATTGCTGAGTCCCCGTGGCTCACAGATACTTCCGAAACCAGCATGCAGGTGCCGTTGAACCGTGCAGATGACACAACCAAGCTCAAGGAGGAGCTTAATGAAGATCTTGTCCTTTGTGTTGTTTCGTTCTAGTTGATCAGTAGTGGAGCCCAGTCGGGTCGATCGAGGACCTTGTCGCATTTGGGGTTCTTCTTTTATTTTGGTTCCGTAGTCGGACCTTGATTGTATCTGTTTGATGTAATGCTTTATTCATGTAATTGTGTGAAGTGGCGATTGTAAGCCAACTATGTATCTCTTTCCCTTATGTATTACATGGGTTGTGTGAAGATTACCTCACTTGCGACATTGCTTTCAATGCGGTTATGCCTCTAAGTCGTGCTTCGACACGCGGGAGATATAGCCGCATCGAGGGCATTACAAGTTGGTATCAGAGCCTTCCCCGACCTTAGGAGCCCCCACTGCTTGATCGAATTAGCGGACGAGTTGACTCTAGAAAAATGTTTTGAGTCATTTAGGAATTATATATCGGAGAGTTTAGGAATTCTTTTTACTCCTCAGTCCCTTCATCGCTCTGATAAGGCATCCTGACGTAGAGTTTTGACTAATTTTTCACTATTTTTTTTAGGATCACGCGGGTATCTTTGAATCGTTCCGATGGATTTGTGACGAGAACATTGTTCTTGGTGCCTCCTGTCATTTAGGGGTTGTGGCAGTGTCCCGGGGAGTTGAGCTCCGAGGTGTCGTCGTCACAGTTTTATCGTTGCAGTTCCGAAATACCTGAGATTAGTTTCACCAACATCGAAAATCTCTTTTATGCAGTTGTTGGTGAGATAACCTCGACGCCACCCAGTACTGGGGCGGGAGTTCGGGAGTATTGCCATAACTTGTATAACAGATGCTTTTCGAAGGTTGAGGTAGATGATTTCCAAAGGTTTCTTGGTTATGTGTTGAAGGATGGATACAGCTGGATGTAGGATTTGCTAGTTTTGGGTGAGATATTATGCTTCCCCTGTATCCCCAACACACCTGATTGCATAACCGGAAAATTTCGGGAGTTTATAAGTGGGAATTCAAGTAGCTCTCAGGATTTCTTTCCGACAGATGTACGATATGAAATTGGGATTCGACGTCTAGTGGTCTGCCTATCCACGGTTGGTTTTACAGTGGTCTCGTTGTGTCTTAAAGAGTCCTTGGCTATGCCGACTCGGGAACGCTTCGTATGTCATGTGCACTGCCTTGTACATGATGGTGCTGTACGATCGAGCCCGTGTAGGCCCCACCACAAAAATTTCGGACGAAATCTCTATCATATGTTTGTTCTGGCTTATTCCGCAAGCCAATCCTTTGTTTTGTTTTGAGTTGTGGTATTCAAGTTGCTTCAATGTCAAGTGTTGATTCCATACCTTCCCCAAATGGTGTTCTCATGTTCCCATATGAATACTAATCCTTCATGATAATCGAGATTGTCATGTCAAACCTTTTCAACCGGTGTGTCTCTCCTCAAGTGGATCCAATCATTTCAACATCTGCAAGATCAAGTATCAGCTCTCTCAACGGTGTTTGTTTCATCCTTCCCAAGTTGCCTTTGTTTTCCCGCCCACCCTCCCTTGTTTTCTTCAACGACTCAGATTTCTTATTCAAGTATCCTTTTATTGATGGGAGATCTCTCCATTCTTTTCCGTCAATATTATTATCCGTTGATTCTCAGCAGATGCTAACGAAGCTGCAAGTTCGTCTCTCATCACTCATTTTCTTCTCCAGTGGATTTAATTCAAGCTTTGGTATTGAGCATACTCCTTTTCATTTTGCCCAATGCTTTTCTTATGCCGGTGCACCTCTTAATCATCCATCTCTCGCTATTCATTTTTTCTGGAGTACTTAAGATATCTCAGAGGATGTTAGTGTTTATTCTCATTCATTCAAGATCTTTCGAGAATGTTATCTTATTCAAACAATTTAATTCAACCGGTGCTTTCACTCTTAAATTGTTCAATGGTGTTTCTTTTGAGTGGGCCCTAACCCACAGGTCTTTTCCCAGGATCTTATCTGACTCTTCTTATTCTCCCGGAGCTTTGCAAATTCATCTCAAAGTTTGTCGTAAGAATGAATTATCATCAGTCTTATGTTTTTCTCCAAGATCGTCCACATTCTTTTCATCGTGGGCTCAACCTCTTCGCTTTTAATTCTCCCGGTGTGCCTCAATAATACTTGGTGGTGTTTCTCGTCGTCATTTGAAGACCGAAGAAGAGCCTTACCTCCATATCTTATCCGCTCTCTCAGAGATTCATGGTTCTAGCTACATGTCATCGTCTCATAATTGTTTTGAATGTGGCAATTCTTCTCACCTATCCGGAGCAATTCAAGGTTCTGCTAAGTTTGATTATCTGGAGCCCATCATCTAAGATTTATTCAGTCCAGCTTTCAGCTCGCATACTCTAAATCATACCGGTGTCTAAATCAAGGATTCTCTAATCAGCTCGTAATCTCTTCGTTCTCATGGATCTAAATTCTTTCAAGCATCCTCGTTTATTTGCTAACTCTTCCCGTTGTTTCTTCATGTTTTATTCGTTCTTTTCAATTCTTACAGTGGTTCATTTAAGATTTCTCTTCCTTCTTTATCATACAAATTCATTCGTTGTTTTGATTCCACCGGTGGTTAGTTGAAGACCTTCTCAAGTTGGCGCCGTATCTATCCTAATCTTTTCTTTGAGAATAAGTTGTATGCAATCCGTTTGCTCGTCATCAATTTAATTGGTGAAGGATAAGCATAATGTAATCCTTATTCTTGTTTCATCCAAGTGATTAATTTCCTACTCCGGAGGCTCGTCAAATTCCTGATTTCAATTGTTTCATCTTCTCTTTTTCCCGAGGTTCCAACCTTTTTCAATTACATCTCCACGGAGATTCATTTAAACCATTGCAAGGCTTCAATCTTATTATTTTCATCATTCAATTATTTTGGATCATTCTTTTATTACCGGAGTTCTTCATGAAGGTTCTACATGACGGTTCATGAAGGATTTATTTCCTTCTCGAAGCGTTCATCAAGATTCTTTTCTAAGGAGCTTAAGATTCTTCATCTTGTAATCCGGAGTGCAAATTCGTTCTACCATATTATCGGAGGTGGTATTATGTCATTCTTGATAATTTGAGTTCATGTTTCATGATTCACACATTATTAAGAATGAGGTATTTTAAATCCATCAATCTCGTCATTGGAGTTACCTTGGGTTATATTTCACGTAAAGCTTTCCCTAAGGATTGTTGCTATCTGTGGTGCTTATAAAGGACCCAAGTTCTTCATTTGTCCTCCCAGTGAAATACTTTCTCGTCTCCTGGTTCTTATCAATCAAATTATTTTTCCTGCGAGTGGCAGGTTGTCACCTCATAATTTGAGTTGTACTCCATAAGACCATATCAAGCTTATTCTTTTCGTTGTTGGCTTTCTAATAACTCCCTTCAACCCTTCTCCTAAAGATGCCTTTTCAAGCTCTTTCTTCAGAAGGTCTAGTGATGTTGCTCTTTTCACGCCTCATCTCGGTTTGTCAAGATCATGTTAAATTTCTTCCATTTACAGTCGAAGTGCTGTCCAAATTATATCAGTCTTATTCCTTCTCTATCTTGTTTAACCGGAGTGTTGTGTCTTTTTTCCTCAAGTTCTTTTCACCTTATCAAGTCTTGCATCCCTTCTCAACCGGAGTGCTGCCCGAAGTTGTTTTTCCTTGTTCCTCTTTTCTAATGGAGTGTTTTCGACTTTGTTCACCTTCGTTGTATTCTTTTCTCGAATTTGTTCAACCTTTCAAGGTTCGTGGTTTCACTCGTTTTTCAATGAAGCAACTTAGTTTTACCTCTCCTCTTTTCTCTTCCGCTATTCCTTCGGTGCCATTCTAGATCTGGGGACGAGATCCTCTCGTAGTGGTGGAGTGTTGTAACGCCCGGAGACCGTTGTGCCAGGTGTCCTCCAGTTATTCGCTGTTGTTGCCTTGTCATTGCTTGCGTGTCATGCTTTCCATATCATGTCATCATGTGCATTTCATTTGCATACATGTTCGTCTCTTGCATCCGAGCGTTTTCCCCGTTGTCCGTTTTGCATTCCGGCGCTCCGTTCTCCTTCGGTGGTCATTTCTACCATTTTTTCGTGTGTGGGGATTAAACATTTCCGGATTGGACCGAGACTTGCCAAGCGGCCTTGGTTTACTACCGTGTAACATCCCTAGCCTTGCCATGCACTTGGACTAGCTTGGTTGCTGCATCATGTCTAAATTTCTTCTAAACTTGAAATGGGGATTGTTCAAACCCTAGCACCAGATCAAATCAAATAGGTTCAACTTAAAATAATCTTCAATGAACCCAAAATGCCTTTGGAAATGTTCATGATTTTTGATAAAGGTGAAAACCTCTGCCAAAAATGATGAGCATATTTCTTGGCCATTTATGGATTTTTGAATAAACTCATATTGTATTTGAATTGGGGCATTTAAATTCTATAAATATTTTAAATGCTCTAATACTTCTGAAAACAATTGGGGGCTTTTGGAAATAATTCAAATAGTGCCCACAATTTTTGTCAGGATTTTACAAAATGAGTTAGTATTTTTACTAATTCAAAACAGATCAAAAAAAATAGAAAACAGAATAAATTAGAGAGAGAGAGAGAGAGTGCTCACCTGGCAAAGCCCCCTAGGCCCAGCCCAATGGCCCAGGAGAGAAGCCGGCCAGCCCACTTACCCCCCCCCCCCCGCTCGTCGTCTTCCTCCTGCCAGTAGGCAGGAGCGAGCACGCGCGCACCCGAGGAGCTCTCCACCTTCTGCTTCGCGCTGGAGGCCGCTCCTTCGTCCTAATCCGCGTCTGGAGACGCGCAAGGCCCTCCTCGACGCCACGCGACACCTGCACCTCTCCCTCTCTCTCCCTCGAGCGCCTCCCTCCTCTGTCTCTCTCGCGCGCGTCCGCCCGAACAAGCCCGTCGCCACCGACGCCGTTCACCGCGGCCACGGCCACCGCCCGCCTCCCCGACACCTCCCAAAGCTCCGCCTCGACCCACCCTTCCTCCTCACCGCTCCAAGCGACGCCGGGAGCCCTGCAGTGACGCCATTGCCGTCGTCTTCACCGACGGGCACCGAAGATCGCCGGCCCCGATTCTCCGTCTCCAGGTCATCCCCGAGCCCGCTGAGTCCTCCCTCGAGATCGCAGTGAGCTCCTGCGCCTTCCCCCTTGCTCGCCCCCTCCGTTCTCGTCCGTTAGCCGCCGCCCCACGAAACCGAGCTCCGGCCGCCGCCATGGCCGACGAGCTCCATGCTCGTGTGCTCTCCCGCCCGCCCTAGCATCACCAACATACTCAACGCGTCCCCAGGAAGCGAACGCGCCACGCTGTTGCTCTAATGCTCGCGCTGAAACCCCGCGCCCGTGTGTCCCGAGCTCCGGCCGCCGCCTCGCTCGCCGCAGTTGCCGCTACCGGCCACCACAGCCACGGCCACAACCACCGCTGGACGCGCCGCGTCGCGGGCGTTCCAACGAGCCAAACCGCGCTCGAAACCGCCCCCTGTAGCGCCTTCCCGCAGCGCCTCCGCCGTCTCGGGCTTCGCCGGCGTCGAGCCGTGGACCAACTCTGGCGGATTTGAACCCGTTGACCAGGGATTTAACCTCTCCTGGTTGACTGACGTGTGGGCCAGGCCCCTTGTTAATTAGTGTTAGTTTTAGTTAGTCCTAATTAACTTAGTTACGTTAAATAGACACTGACATGCGGGCCCAGGCTCTAATTAACCTAAGTTAGTCAATTAGTCACTGACCAGTGGGTCCCACTGGTCAGGTTTGACCCGGACGCACCCTGTTGACCTGCTGACGTCATGACGATGTCATGCTGACGCAGTAATCCTTTTCTAGGATTTTAAATAAATCAGAAATGATTTATTTATTTCAGAAAATACCCAAAACTTCTAAAAATCATAGAAATTCAACCGTAACTCCAAATGAGATAAATTATATATGTAAAATTATCAGAAAAATTCAAGGAATCCATCTGTACCATTTTCATGCATGTTTGAACAATGTTTGTCCTCTATTTTGGACAAAACAAATAAAGGGCATTTAAATAATCATATATGGGGTTGGAATTTGAATCTTGCACTCAAACCAACTTCATTTAAATCATAGCTAGTTGTATTAGCTCAAACCACAGCATATTGACATGTCATGATCATGCATCATATTGTGCATTGCATTGATTGTGTTTCTTTCTCCTGTTGCCGGTATTTGTCCCCTCTCGATAGACGTTGTACCGATGTTGTGATCGTTGACACTGATGAAGACCCAATGATATCTTCAGAAGTGCCAGGCAAGCACAACCCCCTTGTTCATTCCGATACAAGCCCACTCTCTCGCTCCTGCTCTCTTTTACTGCATTAGGACAACAACGATTTATCTGTTACTTGTTGCGGTAGTTGAACCCCTTATCCTCTGCATGACCTGTCATTGCCACAGTAAATAGATGAAACCCACTAGCATGAGTAGGAGTTGTTTGAGCCCTTATGTGCCTACTCATTCATGTTTGTTTGTCGTGCCTGCTACTGCTTAGAGTTGAGTCAGGTCCGATTCATCGGGGATGAATCGGAGGTGTGTAAACATGTCCTACTGTTGAGAGCTAAGTGTGTGAACACGATTTGGTAAAGGTAGCGGTGAGAGGCCATGTAGGAGTACATGGTGGGTTGTCTCATTGCAGCCGTCCTTAGGAACTGAGTTCTGTGTCTGTGATCCATGAACAGTTACTACCGCGCATTGGGCCCGAAACCAATGGACCCTCTCGGCTTCTTAATCACCCTAGTACTCTGTCCAGGAGTTGCAACTAGTTTCTGGTGTTTGTAGGATATGTATTGGTGGCCGTGCGTAGCGCTGACCCTAGGGGTGGGCTATGTTGCGGTAGATACACTGTGGCACGATGTACCGGGCGCCCGTTTGGTGTCTCGGGAACCCTGCACACATCGTTTGGGGCTGTGAGCGAAACTCCGGCCGGATCTCCTCGCGGATGGAACCCGAATAGGCGATAAACCTGGACTAGAGACTTAAATGTTTAGGTAGGCCGTGGCCGACACCCTCGCCCGGTTTCCGCTTGAAGGTTGCCGAGGTACATGACGTGTACAGGGCTATAAGTGGTGAGAGCGTGTGTGAAGAAGTACACCCCTGCAGGGTTATCATTATCTATTCGAATAGCCGGATTCCTTGGATATGGAAACTTGGACCCCTTGCATAGTTCATAGACAAGTGAAAGTGGATACTCTAAAACTCACAAGATAAGCGTGAGTGCTATGGATGGCCTTCTCGTAGGGAGACGGGAGCGGATCCATAGTGGTGTATTGATTGGTGAATATGTCGACTCGTGTGCGCCACCTCAAAAGAGTTGCTGGCAATCGTAGTTCAGGTTAGCCACTGAGTCAAAGCTGGCTTGCTGCAGTTAAACTCCACCACCCCCCCTTGTTGATACCGATGCATATGTAGTTTAGTTCTGATGTAAGTCTTGCTGAGTACCTTTGTACTCACGTTTGCTTAATTTATGTTTTGCAGAGAGACTTCAGTCTCGCTAGTAGTTCCGCGTGGACTTCGACGTTTAGCTTGATACCTCAGCTACGATCTTGTGCCCTCGACAGGATTTGGTAGATAGTCAGGCTTCTTAGCCTTTTTCATTTATAGATGTCTGTACTCAGACATGTTAAGCTTCCGCATGTGCTTTGACTTGTATGCTATGATTGTTGGGTCATGAGACCCATGTTTGTAATATCTCGCTCCTCGGAGCCTAATGCATAAATACTTGAGTTGTAGAGTTATGCTGTGATGCCATGTTGTATTCACACATATCGAGCATATTGTGTGTATGATTGAAATGCTTGGTATGTGTGGGATCCGACTATCTAGTTGTTTATCCTTGGCAGCCTATCATATGGGGAAATGTAGTCTAGTGCTTCTGAGCGATAGTAGTCCGCTACAGCCCGGATCACCGGAGTCCTGCTAGCCCAGCACTACTGCTCAGGACATTTGACTGGCCGGCATGTGTTTCACTTCATTCCTATGTCTGTCCCTTCGGGGAAATGTCACGCGGTGACATCCGGAGTCCTGCCTAGCCTGCTACAGCCCGGGTTACCGGAGTCCTGTTAGCCCGGTGCTACAGCCCGGATTCACACGCTGTTGACCGACATGCTCGAGGTTGATTCATGTATGCCTGTCCCCATGGGTTAGTGCCGCTTGGGTTCACGACTAGCCATGTCGGCCCGGGTTCTTTGTCATATGGATGCTAGCGACACTATCATATACGTGAGCCAAAAGGCGCAAACGGTCCCGGGCCAGGTAAGGTGGCACCCGTGGAAATACCGTGCGTGAGGCCACAAAGTGATATGATGTGTTACATGCTAGATCGATGTGGCTTAGAATCAGGGTCCCGACAGCGTTGGTATCAGAGCCTGACTGCCTGTAGGATTACCAAGCCAAACTGGTCGAAGTTGAGTCTAGAAATGCTTTAGTTATGTAGGGGAATTGATTGTGGAAGGGAACGTAAGGCTCTTTTACTCCTTATTCTCATGCCCTTCTGATCTGAGTCAACCTCTTCTTTCTACGGGGATTAATAATTAGGCCTTCTCATCTATCTATCAGGATGACGTGTTACTAAACCATAGTTGCCTAAGATTGTTGGATTTAAGCCCAGTTCAGTTTCTACTACTTCTGTGTGTTCATAGTTGGTCTCGAACCTTGACATTGTGCTTCTGAGTGGGTATGCCACCATTTTGCAGGATGTCTCAAATCATTTTGAGCATTTATAGCCGTTATGCTGTCCGAGTCATCCCAGGTTTCTAAATAGTCTGATGCATTTGCAAATCCTTTCCCCTGTTCCTGATGTCCATTTGGGCCAGATTAATCACACTAATTGGTGAGTTGAGGTACTCCGTTACCTCGACATTTATGTTGGAGCTATTACTATGACCCTAGGTGTTTTAGGGAGTCACCTAGTGATCTAGCCATGTTTTGTATTCCCAGTGTGTGATTTTGGCCATTATTCTCAAACGCATCCCGTGATGCCATTTAGTTAGTGGGCATTCTATTCCTGGGTTTTGAACCCGAGATTCACCCTACCTGCTTCATGCTGATAGTGTTGCTAGTTCCTTAGGACATTAGTAAACCTTGTGATAGACCTCGAGGTCCGTGGTATTTCCTTCCTCCAAATACTATGAACCACTTATGGCAGAAGTTCTTGAACCAAAGGATCACAACCAGAGTGCTCTTGATGAGTTCTCCATTCTATATTGTGGCTCTGCCAGTTCTACCTTTCTGCGTGGGTTATCTGGAAGAAATATGTTGAGCTTTGCTCGACATACTAATCTATGCATCCACAACTCAGAAAGTTATATGTTCCTTGAGTTGTCCCTCTTTAGTTGTTTTCTGACCTTCGTCTATCAATTGATAGTCAGGAATAGTTGTGCATTTGTGTTCATCGGTGCCTTTTATTCTTGTGGTCCGTCGAGCCGTTCTATTTTAGAATGACTAGGAGAAACAAACTCCAGTACCTCATCCATTTCTCGGATCGGGTCAAAGTGGTTGTATTCCGCAGATCAAAACGCCAATCCAGCTTTTGGTTCTGTTCTACCCTGAAGTATTACCCACTTTATGTCAAGAGCGTCGTGAAAATTGCACATCTCTCATGAATTCTTGACGCAGTGATACTTCTTACCATCATTCTTCATTCCTCGGTCCTGTGTTGTCGCAACCGGAAAGCCGACAAGTGAACCGTGATGTGTGAAATCAATACTCCTAGCAACCCCGTTGCTTGGTAGTTAATGGACAATATTCTCATTCTTAGCGTGTTGGTTATTGAATTATCATTCTAAGACTGATCGTGCTACCCAGTCCATATTTCTGGTGCACACTTCGATCAATGGGTTAAGATTGTGCCAATCCCTCACTCTTTGATCATATCATCTTGCCCTGAAAAGCAAGGTTGTTCTCGAGCTTAGTAACATACCGGTGGTTCGTGATTTTCCGAATATCTTCTCGGAAGTGTTACCAGGTTGTCATCTGACCGTTACGTTGAGTTCGTGATCAAGTTGGTTTTTCAATAAACCATATTTCTCCAAGAATCTGTGTTGAATACCCCTGAGCTAGTTGGTTAAGCTTAACAACAACTTGGAGAGTTGGAAGATGAAAACTTGTCTGACTTAGCTCACGTTAAGGGATATCTTTTATTTTGTGTGTGTGTGTGTGTGTGTTGAAGAAAGATGATATATTCATCGACTGATCCCCGTGGTCAGCTGTTGGATCTATTATCTTGTCCAAACCTTGATTTGAGTGTGGGCTATCGTCAAATCAAATCAGAACCAACGATGTTCGTAATGTTGTCTTACTTACGGTTGTCCCTCGAGCATACACCATTATATCTTTGGTCTGGCCAACACTATCACATTGTTCACATAGTGGTGGAAGTCCAGTGATATGGAAATTCCGATGAGTTGTTGTTGAGCCCATCAGCGGCATCTTGTCTCCTCCATGATTGTATTGAACATCCAGCTAGTGTTGGAAACTTTATAAGCATTGCCCTCATGTCCCGATCATGAAGCATATGTCTGGTTGAAAGATGTGACTTCCTCTAATTCATGTGCATCTGATGTAAGTTGCCGCCGTGAATTCGAGAAAGTTTGTTTTTGCTTCCTCTGGAATCATCCCAAGTCAGTCATGCATGTGCGAAGTATTCTATGGTCTGATAGACTGATCATCTACATTCTATACGTATCCCTAGCACACCAAGCCACTGATTGATTTGTTCAAGGAGAAGAAGTTCTTCTTAAGGGTTAGACCTACGCAAGGACTTCGATATCCTTGTTGATGGTTCCCCCTGAACTCGGTAGTGTTTCATTTTAAGACTACCAGGTGACCATGCTTGTCTAGGACAACGTGTTCACATGCTTGTAGCAGAACCGGCTCATGTTTTGGAGCTTACTACCGTAGTTCATTCCCCGAGAATCTCGCAACGTCGTCTCGTCGATTTGTGTTGCAAACCCTCATTTTCCTTTCTAGACTCGGTGAGTCTGGAATATCCTGTCACCAACCAGATCTGAATCTCAGGCAGATATGATGGTTGGAGCATTTTCCAAGAACTATAATATTGGTCTCTCGATAACCGGTAAAGTGGATGTCGTGGCCAACACATCCAGCCGGAAGACCTATTATTGTAGTATCTCGATTGAAGAAAGTTGGCCACCTTCACATGAGGATTCCGTAGGATTTACCTCTGTAGTTAATCCTGACGGATTCTTGAGCTTCCGAAGTCCGACCTTTACTTGATGTCCTAGATACCAAACCGTATCAATAAATGGGTTATCCTAGTACATCAAGGAGAACATTAGAAGCGGAGTGCTAAATGTCTCTCGGTCGATCATCCAGATTTTGTTTCCTTGGCTTCGCTAAGGTGAAATGTGAGAAAGTGTTATCTTCCTTTGCATCTGCATTATCCATCACCATTCATCATGGTAGCATGTTGTGTTGTCAGGATCCTTGACACGGATATTGGCAGAACCTTGATGAATACGGAAATGCTCAAGTTCTTGAGAGCACGCTCAGGCACTAGGTTCTGACGTTGTCATTAACTGGAATGTGCCTCCGTTCTCTCAGTTGTTTGATAGCCATCCGATTGGTGGAATCACCTTTGCCGGTGAACCTTCTCCCCAGCTACTAAAATCATTCCCAACATTTGCATTTTGTTCCCAGCTTGCACCTCAGTAGTTGTTGTTCATGATTATCTTCAAAAGTGGACTTACCATGGGTCCCATCCATTTCCGATGATAAGCAAAAATCATCCATTGCGTTGTCTTCAACAAGGTAGTCCACATCATCCATCCTAGTCCGAGTATGTCATTCTTTCGAACTCCTTCCATTGATTGTTTGTGATTGCCTTAGGCTGATATAAAGAGTTTCTATGATCTCCGAATCAAAAGTAATTCTTTTTGCCACTTAAGGGAATAGTTCTTCGAGTCACCTTCCCCGAGGTGCCCTGTTTTAGAATCATGGCAATTCCCCTTGCTACTTTGAAACCCTCGCCAAATTGTTTCTTCTATCGCTCCTGATGCAAGTTTTGCCTCTCAGTTCGCAAGATGTTTCTATGTCTCACTCCATGAGTTGATCGTGAGTTGCCTGATCTTCGAGGAGATCGACTCTTTAGGGTTTTCCTTCCTTCTCATTTGTCATGAGTGGATGAAATTCTCAGAGCAAGACATCAAGACAATGATGGTGATTGAATCAACGTTCATCTGAAGTGCAACCTGGATCGTGAAGATTGCGTTAGTTGCGTTTCCCCATCATCTTACCTCACGTCTTAAATCTCGGGACGAGATTCTTGTTTAGTGGGGGTGAGTTGTAACATCCCTAGCCTTGCCATGCACTTGGACTAGCTTGGTTGCTGCATCATGTCTAAATTTCTTCTAAACTTGAAATGGGGATTGTTCAAACCCTAGCACCAGATCAAATCAAATAGGTTCAACTTAAAATAATCTTCAATGAACCCAAAATGCCTTTGGAAATGTTCATGATTTTTGATAAAGGTGAAAACCTCTGCCAAAAATGATGAGCATATTTCTTGGCCATTTATGGATTTTTGAATAAACTCATATTGTATTTGAATTGGGGCATTTAAATTCTATAAATATTTTAAATGCTCTAATACTTCTGAAAACAATTGGGGGCTTTTGGAAATAATTCAAATAGTGCCCACAATTTTTGTCAGGATTTTACAAAATTAGTTAGTATTTTTACTAATTCAAAACAGATCAAAAAAATAGAAAATAGAATAAATTAGAGAGAGAGAGAGAGTGCTCACCTGGCAAAGCCCCCTAGGCCCAGCCCAATGGCCCAGGAGAGAAGCCGGCCAGCCCACTTACCCCCCCGCTCGTCGTCTTCCTCCTACCAGTAGGCAGGAGCGAGCACGCGCGCACCCGAGGAGCTCTCCACCTTCTGCTTCGCGCTGGAGGCCGCTCCTTCGTCCTAATCCGCGTCTGGAGACGCGCGAGGCCCTCCTCGACGCCACGCGACACCTGCACCTCTCCCTCTCTCTCCCTCGAGCGCCTCCCTCCTCTATCTCTCTCGCGCGCGTCCGCCCGAACGCGCCCGTCGCCACCGACGCCGTTCACCGCGGCCACGGCCACCGCCCCACCTCCCCGACGCCTCCCAAAGCTCTGCCTCGACCCACCCTTCCTCCTCACCGCTCCAAGTGACGCCGGGAGCCCTGCAGTGACGCCATTGCCGTCGTCTTCACCGACGGGCACCGAAGATCGCCGGCCCTGATTCTCCGTCTCCAGGTCGTCCCCGAGCCCGCTGAGTCCTCCCTCGAGATCGCTGTGAGCTCCTGCGCCTTCCCCCTTGCTAGCCCCCTCCGTTCTCGTCCGTTAGCCGCCGCCCCACGAAACCGAGCTCCGGCCGCCGCCATGGCCGACGAGCTCCATGCTCGTGTGCTCTCCCGCCCGCCCTAGCATCACCAACATACTCAACGCGTCCCCAGGAAGCGAACGCGCCACGCTGTTGCTCTAATGCTCGCGCTGAAACCCCGCGCCCGTGTGTCCCGAGCTCCGGCCGCCGCCTCGCTCGCCGCAGTTGCCGCTACCGGCCACCACAGCCACGGCCACAGCCATCGCTGGACGCGCCGCGTCACGGGCGTTCCAACGAGCCAAACCGCGCTCGAAACCACCCCCTGTAGCGCCTTCCCGCAGCACCTCCGCCATCTCGGGCTTCGCCGGCGTCGAGCCGTGGACCAACTCCGGCGGATTTGGACCCGTTGACCAGGGATTTGACCTCTCCTGGTTGACTGACGTGTGGGCCAGGCCCCTTGTTAATTAGTGTTAGTTTTAGTTAGTCCTAATTAACTTAGTTACGTTAAATAGACACTGACATGCGGGCCCAGGCTCTAATTAACCTAAGTTAGTCAATTAGTCACTGACCAGTGGGTCCCACTGGTCAGGTTTGACCCGGACGCACCCTGTTGACCTGCTGACATCATGATGATGTCATGCTGACGCAGTAATCCTTTTCTGGGATTTTAAATAAATCAGAAATGATTTATTTATTTCAGAAAATACCCAAAACTTCTAAAAATCATAGAAATTCAACCGTAACTCCAAATGAGATAAATTATATATGTAAAATTATCAGAAAAATTCAAGGAATCCATCTGTACCATTTTCATGCATGTTTGAACAATGTTTGTCCTCTGTTTTGGACAAAACAAATAAAGGGCATTTAAATAATCATATATGGGGTTGGAATTTGAATCTTGCACTCAAACCAACTTCATTTAAATCATAGCTAGTTGCATTAGATCAAACCACAGCATATTGACATGTCATGATCATGCATCATATTGTGCATTGCATTGATTGTGTTTCTTTCTCCTGTTGCCGGTATTTGTCCCCTCTCGATAGACGTTGTACCGATGTTGCGATCGTTGACACTGATGAAGACCCAATGATATCTTCAGAAGTGCCAGGCAAGCACAACCCCCTTGTTCATTCCGATACAATCCCACTCTCTCGCTCCTGCTCTCTTTTACTGCATTAGGACAACAACGATTTATCTATTACTTGTTGCGGTAGTTGAACCCCTTATCCTCTGCATGACCTGTCATTGCCATAGTAAATAGATGAAACCCACTAGCATGAGTAGGAGTTGTTTGAGCCCTTATGTGCCTACTCATTCATGTTTGTTTGTCGTGCCTGCTACTACTTAGAGTTGAGTCAGGTCCGATTCATCGGGGATGAATCGGAGGTGTGTAAACATGTCCTACTGTTGAGAGCTAAGTGTGTGAACACGATTTGGTAAAGGTAGCGGTGAGAGGCCATGTAGGAGTACATGGTGGGTTGTCTCATTGCAGCCGTTCTCAGGAACTGAGTTCTGTGTCTGTGATCCATGAACAGTTACTACCGCGCATTGGGCCCGAAACCAATGGACCCTCTCGGCTTCTTAATCACCCTAGTACTCTGTCCAGGAGTTGCAACTAGTTTCTGGTGTTTGTAGGATATGTGTTGGTGGCCGTGCGTAGCGCTGACCCTAGGGGTGGGCTATATTGTGGTAGATACACTGTGGCACGGTGTACCAGGCGCCCGTTTGGTGTCTCGGGAACCCTGCACACATCGTTTGGGGCTGTGAGCGAAACTTCGGCCGGATCTCCTCGCGGATGGAACCCGAATAGGCGATAAACCTGGACTAGAGACTTAAGTGTTTAGGTAGGCCGTGGCCGACACCCTCGCCCGGTTTCCGCTTGAAGGTTGCCGAGGTACATGACGTGTACAGGGCTATAAGTGGTGAGAGCGTGTGTGAAGAAGTACACCCCTGCAGGGTTATCATTATCTATTCGAATAGCCGGATTCCTCGGATATGGAAACTTGGACCCCTTGCATAGTTCATAGACAAGTGAAAGTGGATACTCTAAAACTCGCAAGATAAGCGTGAGTGCTATGGATGGCCTTCTCGTAGGGAGACGGGAGCGGATCCATAGTGGTGTATTGATTGGTGAATATGTGGACTCGTGTGCGCCACCTCAAAAGAGTTGCTCGCAATCGTAGTTCAGGTTAGCCACTGAGTCAAAGCTGGCTTGCTGCAGTTAAACTCCACCACCCCCCCCTTGTTGATACCGATGCATATGTAGTTTAGTTCTGATGTAAGTCTTGCTGAGTACCTTTGTACTCACGTTTGCTTAATTTATGTTTTGCAGAGAGACTTCAGTCTCGCTAGTAGTTCCGCGTGGACTTCGACGTTTAGCTTGATACCTCAGCTACGATCTTGTGCCCTCGACAGGATTTGGTAGATAGTCAGGCTTCTTAGCATTTTTCATTTATAGATGTCTGTACTCAGACATGTTAAGCTTCCGCATGTGCTTTGACTTGTATGCTATGATTGTTGGGTCATGAGACCCATGTTTGTAATATCTCGCTCCTCGTAGCCTAATGCATAAATACTTGAGTTGTAGAGTTATGTTGTGATGCCATGTTGTATTCACACATATCGAGCATATTGTGTGTATGATTGAAATGCTTGGTATGTGTGGGATCCGACTATCTAGTTGTTTATCCTTGGCAGCCTATCATATGGGGAAATGTAGTCTAGTGCTTCTGAGCGATAGTAGTCCGCTACAGCCCGGATCACCGGAGTCCTGCTAGCCCAGCTACTGCTCAGGACATTTGACTGGCCGGCATGTGTTTCACTTCGTTCCGATGTCTGTCCCTTCGGGGAAATGTCACGCGGTGACATCCGGAGTCCTGCCTAGCCTGCTACAGCCCGGGTTACCGGAGTCCTGTTAGCCCGGTGCTATAGCCCGGATTCACACGCTGTTGACCGACATGCTCGAGGTTGATTCATGTATGCCTGTCCCCATGGGTTAGTGCCGCTTGGGTTCACGACTAGCCATGTCGGCCCGGGTTCTTTGTCATATGGATGCTAGCGACACTATCATATACGTGAGCCAAAAGGCGCAAACGGTCCCGGGCCAGGTAAGGTGGCACCCGTGGAAATACCATGTGTGAGGCCACAAAGTGATATGATGTGTTACATGCTAGATCGATGTGGCTTAGAATCGGGGTCCCAACATACCGGTAGACCGCCTGTCAAGTTTCGTACCATTTGGACTTCGTTTGATGCTCCAACGGTCAACCAAGGGACCGAAAAGGCCTCGTGTGTGTTGCAGCCCAACACCCTTCCAATTTTGCCCAAAACCCACCAAAACCCTCTCCATCATCTAGAGCGTTCGATCACGATCGCGTGGCCAAAAACCGCACCTCATTTGGACTCTCCTAGCTCCCTCTACCTATAAATATGTGCAACCCTTCCCAAATTCGCGGTGCAAACCCTAGATCCCTTCATCCTCGCGCCACCGGACAAACATCCCGCCGACGGACACGTCTAACTTCGCCGTCCGCCGCCACGTGGCGTCGTCTGATTCGCGCGCCCGCGTGCACACTTTGCCGCGCCGCCGGAAACGCCCGAGGCCCATCGCCGGCCTGCCTCTGGGCCGAACCAGGCCAGACCCAGCGAGCCGCACCCCGCGTCCGCCCGTTCGCCGGCGCCATCCGCTGCCATCGCCTTCGACGCTGCCGCGCTCCATCGCCGCCACATCATCTCCGCCGCCGCCTTGCGCCTCCCCGCGCCGCCGCCGTAGGCCGTGCTCAGCCGACCCGCGCCGCCGCACTTGCTCACCGCCGCCGCCCTGCATCAGCCGCCGGACGCCGCCTTGTCTCCCTCCCACCGTTCGTCTCGCCGGCCGCCGCCGCCGGCGAGCGCCACCGCCTCTGCGCCGGCGAGATCCGCCGCCCGGAAGCCCATCGCGTCCGCCTCGTCCGGATCCACCGCGGGGTGGATCAGATCCACCCGCGCGTCCAACCAAACACCGCGCCCGCGCCTGGACCGAGCTTTCCCGCACCGCTCCGTCCCGTTGACTTTCTCCGGAGGTATAAATTTCACTAAGTCCCCGAGATTTCCATGTTTCAAATGCCCATGTTCATCATGTCATAATTCATCATCTGTAGATCCGTTTTGGGCGTGTAGCATATCAAAATGTTCGTCTCAGAGTGTACATCATTTCATCTCATTGCATCATTTTCATTTGATCTCATCTTGATGCCCAGAATGCTGTTGGAAGAGAGCTATTTGAGATAATTGTTAGATCTACTGCACCAAATAGCTATTTGTCATTTTTGCCATGATTAATGTGTGCATGATATGCTCATGAGCTCTACATGTGTTTTGTTATATGCTTTGCCATCTTTACAGATGTGCCATCCATGTATTTTTGTGATTTGTGTGGTGGCTAGCAAAAGCTTGCAAAGTGGTGCATTCGTTAATGCTGATTTCAGGGACTTAGAATTTCTCTAAGTCTTTGATTTGTTTTTATCAATACGCCATATGTTCATGTTGTTTCCTAGTGATCCGTGCCTCTTTTGAGGATGATCAGTAATGATGATTTGTTAACCTTGTAGTGATCTATCCATCCATGTCTTTGTTTGCATTTATGAAGCACCCTAGCTTGAGTCAATCGAGCTCTACTTTTGCTATTTCGTGAATCTGGGCAGATTGTCTACTTGTTAGCGATTTTGCCGAGGATGTTGTAGTTGATCCATGCATGCTATGTTGTTGTTCTTGCCATGTCTAGCTTATATTATGTGTATTCTTAATGGGTGTATGCTTAGTTTGTCATGCCTTGCTCTGTAGTGAGTACATCGAGCTTGTAAACATGCCTACTCGTTAACAGATTTGCATGCTCCAGTTTTTCACTAAGTCTGCGATCTGTTTAAGTTTTTGCCATGTTCACATGCTTGCAATTGTATTTTCTGATCCCTTTTGGCTCAAGGTAACTAAGGGACTTTTGTTAAGTTCTTTGAGTAGCTCCACGCCATGCCTTGCTTTGCCATGTTAAGTTCCTGTAGCATATAGTTTTATTGCTTCAAAGTGTGCTACCTGATCTGAAATTCCAGACTAGTGTTAATTTCACTAAGTCTGAAACCTGTTTACCGTTTGCATTTTGCCATGCTTGTTTGAACCTGTTAATGCATGAATTGGCCGTAGCTTAGTGTTCATCTTTTGTTAAGCATCATGAGCGGATCCCTGCCATGTATTTTGTTGCCATGTTTGAGTGTTGTAGCATATTTATCTTGATGCATTTAGATGGCTACTTGCTGTTTATCGCAGACTGGTGCCATATTTGTTTTGCTTGCCATTTCGAAACCGTGCATCCGATTCCGGTGTTCTTTATACCGATTCCAACCGAAATCACCTCACCTTTCCAGTGGCACTCTTGGATTTCCAAGTTGAGGCCAGGTTCAATCATTCCTCGTCAAATCATGCATATGCATCGCATACCGCATCCCGCATATCATACCATGTTCATGTGTTGGTTGTTTACTATGTTGTGTGATTCTTTCCGGTGTTTGCTTCTTCGGGTTGGTTCCGGTAACGTCGCGTTTGTGAGGAACCGTTCGTCTACGTCCGTTTGTCTTCTTCATGGGCTCGTTCTTCTTCCTTGCGGGATTTCAGGCAAGATAACCATACCCACGAAATCACTTCTATCTTTGCTTGCTAGTTGCTCGCTCTTTTGCTATGCCTATGCTGCGATACCTACCACTTGCTTATCATGCCTCCCATATTGTTGAACCAAGCCTCTAACCCACCTTGTCCTAGCAAATCGTTGTTTGGCTATGTTACCGCTTTGCTCAGCCCCTCTTATAGCATTGTTAGTTGCAGGTGAAGATTGAAGTTTGTTCCTTGTTGGAACATGGAGATGTTGTTCCTTGTTGGAACATGTTTACTTGTTGGGATATCACAATATGTCTTATTTAATTAATGCATCTATATACTTGGTAAAGGGTGGAAGGCTCGGCCTTATGCCTGGTGTTTTGTTCCACTCTTGCCGCCCTAGTTTCCGTCATATCGGTGTTATGTTCCCGGATTTTGCGTTCCTTACGCGGTTGGGTAATAATGGGAACCTGTTGACAGTTCGCCTTGAATAAAACTCTTCCAGCAGTGCCCAACATTGGTTTTACCATTCGCCGCCTAGCCTTTTCTTTTCCCTTGGGGGTCGCGCGCCCAAGGGTCATCAATATTTTACCCCCCCGGGCCAGTGCTCCTCTGAGTGTTGGTCCAAACTAGAGCCCCTTGCAGCGCCACCTCAGGGAAACTTGAGGGCTGGTTTTAGTTTTACGGACTACTCATCTGAGTGTGCCTTGAGAATAAGATATGTGCAGCCCCTATCGGGATTTGTCGGCACATTCGGGCGGTGTTGCTGGATTTGTTTTACCATTGTCGAAATGTCCTGTAACCGGGATTCCGAGTCTGATCGGGTCTTCCCGCTAGAAGGAATATCCTTCGTTGATCGTGAGAGCTTGTGATAGGCTAAGTTGGGACACCCCTACAGGTATTTGAACTTTCGAAAGCCGTGCCCGCGGTTATGGGCAGATGGGAATTTCTTAACGTCTGGTTGTAGAAAACCTGAAGTTGACCATAATTAAAATACATCAACCGCGTGTGTAACCGTGATGGTCTCTTTCCGGCGGAGTCCGGGAAGTGAACACGGTGTTGGAGTTATGCTTGACGTAGGTTGTTCTAGGATCACTTCTTGATTATAGTTGTTTGACCATGCTTTTGCTTTCTCTTCTTGCTCTCTTTTGCGAATATGTTAGCCACCATATATGCTAGTCGCTTGCTGTAGCTCCACCTCATACCTTTATCTTACCCATAAGCTTAAATAGTCTTGATCACGAGGGTGCGAGATTGCTGAGTCCCCGTGGCTCACAGATACTTCCGAAACCAGCATGCAGGTGCCGTTGAACCGTGCAGATGACGCAACCAAGCTCAAGGAGGAGCTTAATGAAGATCTTGTCCTTTGTGTTGTTTCGTTCTAGTTGATCAGTAGTGGAGCCCAGTCGGGTCGATCGGGGACCTTGTCGCATTTGGGGTTCTTCTTTTATTTTGGTTCCGTAGTCGGACCTTGATTGTATCTGTTTGATGTAATGCTTTATTCATGTAATTGTGTGAAGTGGCGATTGTAAGCCAACTATGTATCTCTTTCCCTTATGTATTACATGGGTTGTGTGAAGATTACCTCACTTGCGACATTGCTTTCAATGCGGTTATGCCTCTAAGTCGTGCTTTGACACGCGGGAGATATAGCCGCATCGAGGGCGTTACAAGTTGGTATCAGAGCCTTCCCCGACCTTAGGAGCCCCCACTGCTTGATCGAATTAGCGGACGAGTTGAGTCTAGAAAAAATGTTTTGAGTCATTTAGGAATTATATATCAGAGAGTTTAGGAATTCTTTTTACTCCTCAGTCCCTTCATCGCTCTGATAAGGCATCCTGACGTAGAGTTTTGACTAATTTTTCACTAATTTTTTTTAGGATCACGCGGGTATCTTTGAATCGTTCCGATGGATTTGTGATGAGAACATTGTTCTTGGTGCCTCCTGTCATTTAGGGGTTGTGGCAGTGTCCCGGGGAGTTGAGCTCCGAGGTGTCATCGTCACAATTTTATCGTTGCAGTTCCGGAATACCTGAGATTAGTTTCGCCAACATCGAAAATCTCTTTTATGCAGTTGTTGGTGAGATAACCTCGACGCCACCCAGTTCTGGGGCGGGAGTTCGGGAGTATTGCCATAACTTGTATAACAGATGCTTTTCGAAGGTTGAGGTAGATGATTTCCGAAGGTTTCTTGGTTATGTGTTGAAGGATGGATACAGCTGGATGTAGGATTTGCTAGTTTTGGGTGAGATATTATGCTTCCCCTGTATCCCCAACACACCTGATTGCATAACCGTAAAATTTCGGGAGTTTATAAGTGGGAATTCAAGTAGCTCTCAGGATTTCTTTCCGACGGATGTACGATATGAAATTGGGGTTCGACGTCTAGTGGTCCGCCTATCCACGGTTGGTTTTACAGTGGTCTCGTTGTGTCTTAAAGAGTCCTTGGCTATGCCGACTCGGGGACGCTTCGTATGTCATGTGCACTGCCTTGTACATGATGGTGCTATACGATCGAGCCCGTGTAGGCCCCACCACAAAAACTTCGGACGAAATCTCTATCATATGTTTGTTCTGGCTTATTCCGCAAGCCAATCCTTTGTTTTGTTTTGAGTTGTGGTATTCAAGTTGCTTCAATGTCAAGTGTTGATTCCATAGCTTCCCCAAATGGTGTTCTCATGTTCCCATATGAATACTAATCCTTCATGATAATCGAGATTGTCAGGTCAAACCTTTTCAACCGGTGTGTCTCTCCTTAAGTGGATCTGATCATTTCAACATCTGCAAGATCAAGTATCGGCTCTCTCAACGGTGTTTGTTTCATCCTTCCCAAGTTGCCTTTGTTTTCCCACCCTCCCTCCCTTGTTTTCTTCAATGACTCAGATTTCTTATTCAAGTATCCTTTTATTGATGGGAGATCTCTCCATTCTTTTCCGTCAATATTATTATCCGTTGATTCTCAACAGATGCTAACGAAGCTGCAAGTTCGTCTCTCATCACTCATTTTCTTCTCTAGTGGATTTAATTCAAGCTTTGGTATTGAGCATACTCCTTTTCATTTTGCCGAATGCTTTTCTTATGCCGGTGCACCTCTTAATCATCCATCTCTCGCTATTCATTTGTTCCGGAGTACTTAAGATATCTCAGAGGATGTTAGTGTTTATTCTCATTCATTCAAGATCTTTCGAGAATGTTATCTTATTCAAAAAATTTAATTCAACCGGTGCTTTCACTCTTAAATTGTTCAACGGTGTTTCTTTTGAGTGGGCCCTAACCCACAGGTCTTTTCCCAAGATCTTACCTGACTCTTCTTATTCTCCCGCAGCTTTGGAAATTCATCTCAAAGTTTGATGTAAGAATGAATTATCATCAGTCTTATGTTTTTCTCCAAGATCGTCCACATTCTTTTCATCGTGGGCTCAACCTCTTCTCTTTTAATTCTCCCGGTGTGCCTCAATAATACTTGGTGGTGTTTCTCGTCGTCATTTGAAGACCGAAGAAGAGCCTTACCTCCATATCTTATCCGCTCTCTCAGAGATTCATGGTTCTAGCTACATGTCATCGTCTCATAATTGTTTTGAATGTGGAAATTCTTCTCACCTATCCTGAGCAATTCAAGGTTCTGCTAAGTTCGATTATCCGGAGCCCATCATCTAAGATTTATTCAGTCCAGCTTTCAGCTCGCATACTCTAAATCATACCGGTGTCTAAATCAAGGATTCTCTAATCAGCTCGTAATCTCTTCGTTCTCATGGATCTAAATTCTTTCAAGCATCCTCGTTTATTTGCTAACTCTTCCCGTTGTTTCTTCATGTTTTTTTCATTCTTTTCAATTCTTACAGTGGTTCGTTTAAGATTTCTCTTCCTTCTTTATCATACCAATTCATTCGTTGTTTCGATTCCACCGGTGGTTAGTTGAAGACCTTCTCAAGTTGGCGCCGTATCTATCCTAATCTTTTCTTCGAGAATAATTTGTATGCAATCCGTTTGCTCGTCATCAATTTAATTGGTGAAGGATAAGCATAATGTAATCCTCATTCTTGTTTCATCCAAGTGATTAATTTCCTATTCCGGAGGCTCATCAAATTCCTGATTTCAATTGTTTCATCTTCTCTTTTTCCCGAGGTTCCAACCTTTTTCAATTACATCTCCACGGAGATTCATTTAAACCATTGCAAGGCTTAAATCTTATTATTTTCATCATTCAATTATTTTGGATCATTCTTTTATTACCGGAGTTCTTCATGAAGGTTCTACATGACGGTTCATCAAGGATTTATTTCCTTCTCGAAGCGTTCATCAAGATTCTTTTCTAAGGAGCTTAAGATTCTTCATCTTGTAATCCAGAGTGCAAATTCGTTCTACCATATTATCGGAGGTGGTATTATGTCATTCTTGATAATTTGAGTTCATGTTTCATGATTCACACATTATTAAGAATGAGGTATTTTAAATTCATCAATCTCGTCATTGGAGTTACCTTGGGTTATATTTCACGTAAAGCTTTCCCTAAGGATTGTTGCTATCTATGGTGCTTATAAAGGACCCAAGTTCTTCATTTATCCTCCCAGTGAAATACTTTCTCGTCTCCTGGTTCTTATCAATCAAATTCTTTTTCCTGTGAGTGGCAGGTTGTCACCTCATAATTTGAGATGTACTCCATAAGACCATATCAAGCTTATTATTTTCGTTGTTGGCTTTATAATAAATCCCTTCAACCCTTCTCCTAAAGATGCCTTTTCAAGCACTTTCTCGAGAAGGTCTAGTGATGTTGCTCTTTTCACGCCTCATCTCGGTTTGTCAAGATCATGTTAAATTTCTTCCATTTACAGTCGAAGTGCTGTCCAAATTATATCAGTCTTATTCCTTCTCTATCTTGTTTAACCGGAGTGTTGTGTATTTTTTCCTCAAGTTCTTTTCACCTTATCAAGTCTTGCATCCCTTCTCAACCGGAGTGCTGCGCGAAGTTGTTTTTCCTTGTTCCTCTTTTCTAATGGAGTGTTTTCGACTTTGTTCACCTTCGTTGTATTCTTTTCTTGAATTTGTTCAACCTTTCAAGGTTCGTGGTTTCACTCGTTTTTCAATGAAGCAACTTAGTTTTACCTCTCCTCTTTTCTCTTCCGCTATTCCTTCGGTGCCATTCTAGATCTCGGGACGAGATCCTCTCGTAGTGGTGGAGTGTTGTAACACCCGGAGACCATTGTGCCAGGTGTCCTCCAGTATTCGCTGTTGTTGCCTTGTCATTGCTTGCGTGTCATGCTTTCCATATCATGTCATCATGTGCATTTCATTTGCATACATGTTCGTCTCTTGCATCCGAGCATTTTCCCCGTTGTCCGTTTTGCATTCCGGCGCTCCGTTCTCCTTCGGTGGTCATTTCTACCATTTTTTCGTGTGTGGGGATTAAACATTTCCGGATTGGACCGAGACTTGCCAAGCGGCCTTGGTTTACTACCGGTAGACCGCCTGTCAAGTTTCGTACCATTTGGACTTCGTTTGATGCTCCAACGGTCAACCGAGGGACCGAAAAGGCCTCGTGTGTGTTGCAGCCCAACACCCTTCCAATTTTGCCCAAAACCCACCAAAACCCTCTCCATCATCTAGAGCGTTCGATCACGATCGCGTGGCCAAAAACCGCACCTCATTTGGACTCTCCTAGCTCCCTCTACCTATAAATATGTGCAACCCTTCCCAAATTCGCGGTGAAAACCCTAGATCCCTTCATCCTCGCGCCACCGGACAAAAATCCCGCCGACGGACACGTCTGACTTCGCCGTCCGCCGCCACGTGGCGTCGTCTGATTCGCGCGCCCGCGTGCCCACTTTGCCGCGCCGCCGGAACCGCTCGAGGCCCATCGCCGGCCCGCCTCTGGGCCGAACCAGGCCAGACCCAGCGAGCCGCACCCCGCGTCCGCCCGTTCGCCGGTGCCATCCGCTGCCATCGCCTTTGATGCCGCCGCGCTCCATCGCCGCCGCGTCATCTCCGCCGCCGCCTTGCGCCTCCCCGCGCCGCCCCCGTAGGCCGTGTTCAGCCGACCCGCGCCGCCGCACTTGCTCGCCGCCGCCGCCCTGCATCAGCCGCCCGACGCCGCCTTGTCTCCCTCCCGCCGTTCGTCTCGCCGGCCGCCGCCGCCGGCGAGCGCCACCGCCTCCGCGCCGGCGAGATCCGCCGCCCGGAAGCCCATCGCGTCCGCCTCGTCCGGATCCACCGCGGGGTGGATCAGATCCACCCGCGCGTCCAACCAAACACCGCGCCCGCGCCTGGACCGAGCCGTCCCGCACCGCTCCGTCCCGTTGACTTTCTCCGGAGGTATAAATTTCACTAAGTCCCCGAGATTTCCATGTTTCAAATGCCCATGTTCATCATGTCATAATTCATCATTCGTAGATCCGTTTCGGGCGTGTAGCATATCAAAATGTTCGTCTCAGAGTGTACATCATTTCATCTCATTGCATCATTTTCATTTGATCTCATCTCGATGCCCGGAATGCTGTTGGAAGAGAGCTATTTGAGATAATTGTCAGAACTGCTGCACCAAATAGCTATTTGTCATTTTTGCCATGATTAATGTGTGCATGATATGCTCATGAGCTCTACATGTGTTTTGTACATGCTTTGCCATCTTTACAGAGGTGCCATCCATGTATTTTTGTGATTTGTGTGGTGGCTAGTAAAAGCTTGCAAAGTGGTGCATTCGTTAATGCTGATTTCAGGGACTTAGAATTTCTCTAAGTCTTTGATCAGTTTTTATCAATATGCCATATGTTCATGTTGTTTCCTAGTGATCCGTGCCTCTTTTGAGGATGATCAGTAATGATGATTTGTTAACCTTGTAGTGATCTATCCATCCATGTCTTTGTTTGCATTTATGAAGCACCCTAGCTTGAGTCAATCGAGCTCTACTTTTGCTATTTCGTGAATCTGGGCAGATTGTCTACTTGTTAGCGATTTTGCCGAGGATGTTGTAGTTGATCCATGCATGCTATGTTGTTGTTCTTGCCATGCCTATCTTATATTATGTGTATTCTTAATGGGTGTATGCTTAGTTTGTCATGCCTTGCTCTGTAGTGAGTACATCGAGCTTGTAAACATGCCTACTCGTTAACAGATTTGCATGCTCCAGTTTTTCACTAAGTCTGCGATCTGTTTAAGTTTTTGCCATGTTCACATGCTTGCAATTGTATTTTCTGATCCCTTTTGGCTCAAGGTAACTAAGGGACTTTTGTTAAGCTCTTTGAGTAGCTCCACGCCGTGCCTTGCTTTGCCATGTTAAGTTCCTGTAGCATATAGTTTTATTGCTTCAAAGTGTGCTACCTGATCTGAAATTCCAGACTAGTGTTAATTTCACTAAGTCTGAAACCTGTTTACCATTTGCATTTTGCCATGCTTGTTTGAACCTGTTAATGCATGAATTGGCCGTAGCTCAGTGTTCATCTTTTGTTAAGCATCATGAGCGGATCCCTGCCATGTATTTTGTTGCCATGTTTGAGTGCTGTAGCATATTTATCTTGATGCATTTAGATGGCTACTTGCTGTTTATCGCAGACGGGTGCCATATTTGTTTTGCTTGCCATTTCGAAACCGTGCATCCGATTCCGGTGTTCTTTATACCGATTCCAACCGAAATCACCTCACCTTTCCAGTGGCACTCTGGGATTTCCAAGTTGAGGCCAGGTTCAATCATTCCTCGTCAAATCATGCATATGCATCGCATACCGCATACCGCATATCATACCATGTTCATGTGTTGGTTGTTTACTATGTTGTGTGATTCTTTCCGGTGTTTGCTTCTTCGGGTTGGTTCCGGTAACGTCGCGTTTGTGAGGAACCGTTCGTCTACGTCCGTTTGTCTTCTTCATGGGCTCGTTCTTCTTCCTTGCGGGATTTCAGGCAAGATGACCATACCCACGAAATCACTTACATCTTTGCTTGCTAGTTGCTCGCTCTTTTGCTATGCCTATGCTGCGATACCTACCACTTGCTTATCATGCCTCCCATATTGTTGAACCAAGCCTCTAACCCACCTTGTCCTAGCAAACCGTTGTTTGGCTATGTTACCGCTTTGCTCAGCCCCTCTTATAGCGTTGTTAGTTGCAGGTGAAGATTGAAGTTTGTTCCTTGTTGGAACATGGAGATGTTGTTCCTTGTTGGAACATGTTTACTTGTTGGGATATCACAATATGTCTTATTTAATTAATGCATCTATATACTTGGTAAAGGGTGGAAGGCTCGGCCTTATGCCTGGTGTTTTGTTCCACTCTTGCCGCCCTAGTTTCCGTCATATCGGTGTTATGTTCCCGGATTTTGCGTTCCTTACGCGGTTGGGTAATAATGGGAACCAGTTGACAGTTCGCCTTGAATAAAACTCTTCCAGCAGTGCCCAACATTGGTTTTACCATTCGCCATGTAGCCTTTTCTTTTCCATTGGGGGTCGCGCGCCCAAGGGTCATCAATATTTTACCCCCCCGGGCCAGTGCTCCTCTGAGTGTTGGTCCAAACTAGAGCCCCTTGCAGCGCCACCTCAGGGAAACTTGAGGGCTGGTTTTAGTTTTACGGACTGCTCATCTGAGTGTGCCCTGAGAACGAGATATGTGCAGCCCCTATCGGGATTTGTCGGCACATTCGGGCGGTGTTGCTGGATTTGTTTTACCATTGTCGAAATGTCTTGTAACCGGATTCCGAGTCTGATCGGGTCTTCCCGCTAGAAGGAATATCCTTCGTTGATCGTGAGAGCTTGTGATGGGCTAAGTTGGGACACCCCTACAGGTATTTGAACTTTCGAAAGCCGTGCCCGCGGTTATGGGCAGATGGAAATTTGTTAACGTCTGGTTGTAGAAAACCTGAAGTTGACCATAATTAAAATACATCAACCGTGTGTGTAACCATGATGGTCTCTTTCCGGCGGAGTCTGGGAAGTGAACACGGTGTTGGAGTTATGCTTGACGTAGGTTGTTCTAGGATCACTTCTTGATCATAGTTGTTTGACCATGCTTTTGCTTTCTCTTCTTGCTCTCTTTTGCGAATATGTTAGCCACCATATATGCTAGTCGCTTGCTGCAGCTCCACCTCATACCTTTACCTTACCCATAAGCTTAAATAGTCTTGATCACGAGGGTGCGAGATTGCTGAGTCCCCGTGGCTCACAGATACTTCCGAAACCAGCATGCAGGTGCCGTTGAACCGTGCAGATGACGCAACCAAGCTCAAGGAGGAGCTTAATGAAGATCTTGTCCTTTGTGTTGTTTCGTTCTAGTTGATCAGTAGTGGAGCCCAGTCGGGTCGATCGGGGACCTTGTCGCATTTGGGGTTCTTCTTTTATTTTGGTTCCGTAGTCGGACCTTGATTGTATCTGTTTGATGTAATGCTTTATTCATGTAATTGTGTGAAGTGGCGATTGTAAGCCAACTATGTATCTCTTTCCCTTATGTATTACATGGGTTGTGTGAAGATTACCTCACTTGCGACATTGCTTTCAATGTGGTTATGCCTCTAAGTCGTGCTTCGACACGCGGGAGATATAGCCGCATCGAGGGCGTTACAAGTTGGTATCAGAGCCTTCCCCGACCTTAGGAGCCCCCACTGCTTGATCGAATTAGCGGACGAGTTGAGTCTAGAAAAATGTTTTGAGTCATTTAGGAATTATATATCGGAGAGTTTAGGAATTCTTTTTACTCCTCAGTCCCTTCATCGCTCTGATAAGGCATCCTGACGTAGAGTTTTGACTAATTTTTCACTAATTTTTTTAGGATCACGCGGGTATCTTTGAATCGTTCCGATGGATTTGTGACGAGAACATTGTTCTTGGTGCCTCCTGTCATTTAGGGGTTGTGGCAGTGTCCCGGGGAGTTGAGCTCCGAGGTGTCGTCGTCACAATTTTATCGTTGCAGTTCCGGAATACCTGAGATTAGTTTCGCCAACATCGAAAATCTCTTTTATGCAGTTGTTGGTGAGATAACCTCGACGCCACCCAGTACTGGGGCGGGAGTTCGGAAGTATTGCCATAACTTGTATAACAGATGCTTTTCGAAGGTTGAGGTAGATGATTTCCGAAGGTTTCTTGGTTATGTGTTGAAGGATGGATACAGCTGGATGTAGGATTTGCTAGTTTTGGGTGAGACATTATGCTTCCCCTGTATCCCCAAGACACCTGATTGCATAACCGGAAAATTTCGGGAGTTTATAAGTGGGAATTCAAGTAGCTCTCAGGATTTCTTTCCGACGGATGTATGATATGAAATTGGGGTTCGACGTCTAGTGTTCCGCCTATCCACGGTTGGTTTTACAGTGGTCTCGTTGTGTCTTAAAGAGACCTTGGCTATGCGGACTCGGGGACGCTTCTTATGTCATGTGCACTGCCTTGTACATGATGGTGCTGTACGATCGAGCCCGTGTAGGCCCCACCACAAAAACTTCGGACGAAATCTCTATCATATGTTTGTTCTGGCTTATTCCGCAAGCCAATCCTTTGTTTTGTTTTGGGTTGTGGTATTCAAGTTGCTTCAATGTCAAGTGTTGATTCCATACCTTCCCCAAATGGTGTTCTCATGTTCCCATATGAATACTAATCCTTCATGATAATCGAGATTGTCATGTCAAACCTTTTCAACCGGTGTGTCTCTCCTCAAGTGGATCCGATCATTTCAACATCTGCAAGATCAAGTATCAGCTCTCTCAACGGTGTTTGTTTCATCCTTCCCAAGTTGCCTTTGTTTTCCCACCCTCCCTCCCTTGTTTTCTTCAACGACTCAGATTTCTTATTCAAGTATCCTTTTATTGATGGGAGATCTCTCCATTCTTTTCCGTCAATATTATTATCCGTTGATTCTCAGTAGATGCTAACGAAGCTGCAAGTTCGTCTCTCATAACTCATTTTCTTCTCCAGTGGATTTAATTCAAGCTTTGGTATTGAGCATACTCCTTTTCATTTTGCCGAATGCTTTTCTTATGCCGGTGCACCTCTTAATCATCCATCTCTCGCTATTCATTTGTTCCGGAGTACTTAAGATATCTCAGAGGATGTTAGTGTTTATTCTCATTCATTCAAGATCTTTCGAGAATGTTATCTTATTCAAACAATTTAATTCAACCGGTGCTTTCACTCTTAAATTGTTCAACGGTGTTTCTTTTGAGTGGGCCCTAACCCACAGGTCTTTTCCCAGGATCTTACCTGACTCTTCTTATTCTCCCGGAGCTTTGCAAATTCATCTCAAAGTTTGACGTAAGAATGAATTATCATCAGTCTTATGTTTTTCTCCAAGATCGTCCACATTCTTTTCATCGTGGGCTCAACCTCTTCGCTTTTAATTCTCCCGGTGTGCCTCAATAATACTTGTTGGTGTTTCTCGTCGTCATTTGAAGACCGAAGAAGAGCCTTACCTCCATATCTTATCCTCTCTCTCAGAAATTCATGGTTCTAGCTACATGTCATCGTCTTATAATTGTTTTGAATGTGGCAATTCTTCCCACCTATCCGGAGCAATTCAAGGTTCTGCTAAATCATACCGGTGTCTAAATCAAGGATTCTCTAATCAGCTCGTAATCTCTTCGTTCTCATGGATCTAAATTCTTTCAAGCATCCTCGTTTATTTGCTAACTCTTCCCGTTGTTTCTTCATGTTTTATTCATTCTTTTCAATTCTTACAGTGGTTCGTTTAAGATTTCTCTTCCTTCTTTATCATACCAATTCATTCGTTGTTTCGATTCCACCGGTGGTTAGTTGAAGACCTTCTCAAGTTGGCGCCGTATCTATCCTAATCTTTTCTTCGAGAATAAGTTGTATGCAATCCGTTTGCTCATCATCAATTTAATTGGTGAAGGATAAGCATAATGTAATCCTTATTCTTGTTTCATCCAAGTGATTAATTTCCTATTCCGGAGGCTCATCAAATTCCTGATTTCAATTGTTTCATCTTCTCTTTTTCCCGAGGTTCCAACCTTTTTCAATTACATCTCCACGGAGATTCATTTAAACCATTGCAAGGCTTCAATCTTATTATTTTCATCATTCAATTATTTTGGATCATTCTTTTATTATCGGAGTTCTTCATGAAGGTTCTACATGACGGTTCATCAAGGATTTATTTCCTTCTCGAAGCGTTCATCAAGATTCTTTTCTAAGGAGCTTAAGATTCTTCATCTTGTAATCCGGAGTGAAAATTCGTTCTACCATATTATCGGAGGTGGTATTATGTCATTCTTGATAATTTGAGTTCATGTTTCATGATTCACACATTATTAAGAATGAGGTATTTTAAATCCATCAATCTCGTCATTGGAGTTACCTTGGGTTATATTTCACGTAAAGCTTTCCCTAAGGATTGTTGCTATTTATGGTGCTTATAAAGGACCCAAGTTCTTCATTTATCCTCCCAGTGAAATACTTTCTCGTCTCCTGGTTCTTATCAATCAAATTCTTTTTCCTGTGAGTGGCAGGTTGTCACCTCATAATTTGAGATGTACTCCATAAGACCATATCAAGCTTATTCCTTTCGTTGTTGGCTTTCTAATAACTCCCTTCAACCCTTCTCCTAAAGATGCCTTTTCAAGCTCTTTCTCTAGAAGGTCTAGTGATGTTGCTCTTTTCACGCCTCATCTCGGTTTGTCAAGATCATGTTAAATTTCTTCCATTTACAGTCGAAGTGCTGTCCAAATTATATCAGTCTTATTCCTTCTCTATCTTGTTTAACCGGAGTGTTGTGTCTTTTTTCCTCAAGTTCTTTTCACCTTATCAAGTCTTGCATCCCTTCTCAACCGGAGTGCTGCCCGAAGTTGTTTTTCCTTGTTCCTCTTTTCTAATGGAGTGTTTTCGACTTTGTTCACCTTCGTTGTATTCTTTTCTTGAATTTGTTCAACCTTTCAAGGTTCGTGGTTTCACTCGTTTTTCAATGAAGCAACTTAGTTTTACCTCTCCTCTTTTCTCTTCCGCTATTCCTTCGGTGCCATTCTAGATCTCGGGACGAGATCCTCTCGTAGTGGTGGAGTGTTGTAACGCCCGGAGACCGTTGTGCCAGGTGTCCTCCAGTTATTCGCTGTTGTTGCCTTGTCATTGCTTGCGTGTCATGCTTTCCATATCATGTCATCATGTGCATTTCATTTGCATACATGTTCGTCTCTTGCATCCGAGCATTTTCCCCGTTGTCCGTTTTGCATTCCGGCGCTCCGTTCTCCTTCGGTGGTCATTTCTACCATTTTTTCATGTGTGGGGATTAAACATTTCCGGATTGGACCGAGACTTGCCAAGCGGACTTGGTTTACTACCGGTAGACCGCCTGTCAAGTTTCGTACCATTTGGACTTCGTTTGATGCTCCAACGGTCAACCGAGGGACCGAAAAGGCCTCGTGTGTGTTGCAGCCCAACACCCTTCCAATTTTGCCCAAAACCCACCAAAACCCTCTCCATCATCTAGAGCGTTCGATCACGATCGCGTGGCCAAAAACCGCACCTCATTTGGACTCTCCTAGCTCCCTCTACCTATAAATATGTGCAACCGTTCCCAAATTCGCGGTGAAAACCCTAGATCCCTTCATCCTCGCGCCACCGGACAAACATCCCGCCGACGGACACGTCTGACTTCGCCGTCCGCCGCCACGTGGCGTCGTCTGATTCGCGCGCCCGCGTGCCCACTTTGCCGCGCCGCCGGAACCGCCCGAGGCCCATCGCCGGCCCGCCTCTGGGCCGAACCAGGCCAGACCCAGCGAGCCGCACCCGCGTCCGCCCGTTCGCCGGTGCCATCCGCTGCCATCGCCTTTGATGCCGCCGCGCTCCATCGCCGCCGCGTCATCTCCGCCGCCGCCTTGCGCCTCCCCGCGCCGCCCCCGTAGGCCGTGTTCAGCCGACCCGCGCCGCCGCACTTGCTCGCCGCCGCCGCCCTGCATCAGCCGCCCGACGCCGCCTTGTCTCCCTCCCGCCGTTCGTCTCGCCGGCCGCCGCCGCCGGCGAGCGCCACCGCCTCCGCGCCGGCGAGATCCGCCGCCCGGAAGCCCATCGCGTCCGCCTCGTCCGGATCCACCGCGGGGTGGATCAGATCCACCCGCGCGTCCAACCAAACACCGCGCCCGCGCCTGGACCGAGCCGTCCCGCACCGCTCCGTCCCGTTGACTTTCTCCGGAGGTATAAATTTCACTAAGTCCCCGAGATTTCCATGTTTCAAATGCCCATGTTCATCATGTCATAATTCATCATTCGTAGATCCGTTTCGGGCGTGTAGCATATCAAAATGTTCGTCTCAGAGTGTACATCATTTCATCTCATTGCATCATTTTCATTTGATCTCATCTCGATGCCCGGAATGCTGTTGGAAGAGAGCTATTTGAGATAATTGTCAGAACTGCTGCACCAAATAGCTATTTGTCATTTTTGCCATGATTAATGTGTGCATGATATGCTCATGAGCTCTACATGTGTTTTGTACATGCTTTGCCATCTTTACAGAGGTGCCATCCATGTATTTTTGTGATTTGTGTGGTGGCTAGTAAAAGCTTGCAAAGTGGTGCATTCGTTAATGCTGATTTCAGGGACTTAGAATTTCTCTAAGTCTTTGATCAGTTTTTATCAATATGCCATATGTTCATGTTGTTTCCTAGTGATCCGTGCCTCTTTTGAGGATGATCAGTAATGATGATTTGTTAACCTTGTAGTGATCTATCCATCCATGTCTTTGTTTGCATTTATGAAGCACCCTAGCTTGAGTCAATCGAGCTCTACTTTTGCTATTTCGTGAATCTGGGCAGATTGTCTACTTGTTAGCGATTTTGCCGAGGATGTTGTAGTTGATCCATGCATGCTATGTTGTTGTTCTTGCCATGCCTATCTTATATTATGTGTATTCTTAATGGGTGTATGCTTAGTTTGTCATGCCTTGCTCTGTAGTGAGTACATCGAGCTTGTAAACATGCCTACTCGTTAACAGATTTGCATGCTCCAGTTTTTCACTAAGTCTGCGATCTGTTTAAGTTTTTGCCATGTTCACATGCTTGCAATTGTATTTTCTGATCCCTTTTGGCTCAAGGTAACTAAGGGACTTTTGTTAAGCTCTTTGAGTAGCTCCACGCCGTGCCTTGCTTTGCCATGTTAAGTTCCTGTAGCATATAGTTTTATTGCTTCAAAGTGTGCTACCTGATCTGAAATTCCAGACTAGTGTTAATTTCACTAAGTCTGAAACCTGTTTACCATTTGCATTTTGCCATGCTTGTTTGAACCTGTTAATGCATGAATTGGCCGTAGCTCAGTGTTCATCTTTTGTTAAGCATCATGAGCGGATCCCTGCCATGTATTTTGTTGCCATGTTTGAGTGCTGTAGCATATTTATCTTGATGCATTTAGATGGCTACTTGCTGTTTATCGCAGACGGGTGCCATATTTGTTTTGCTTGCCATTTCGAAACCGTGCATCCGATTCCGGTGTTCTTTATACCGATTCCAACCGAAATCACCTCACCTTTCCAGTGGCACTCTGGGATTTCCAAGTTGAGGCCAGGTTCAATCATTCCTCGTCAAATCATGCATATGCATCGCATACCGCATACCGCATATCATACCATGTTCATGTGTTGGTTGTTTACTATGTTGTGTGATTCTTTCCGGTGTTTGCTTCTTCGGGTTGGTTCCGGTAACGTCGCGTTTGTGAGGAACCGTTCGTCTACGTCCGTTTGTCTTCTTCATGGGCTCGTTCTTCTTCCTTGCGGGATTTCAGGCAAGATGACCATACCCACGAAATCACTTACATCTTTGCTTGCTAGTTGCTCGCTCTTTTGCTATGCCTATGCTGCGATACCTACCACTTGCTTATCATGCCTCCCATATTGTTGAACCAAGCCTCTAACCCACCTTGTCCTAGCAAACCGTTGTTTGGCTATGTTACCGCTTTGCTCAGCCCCTCTTATAGCGTTGTTAGTTGCAGGTGAAGATTGAAGTTTGTTCCTTGTTGGAACATGGAGATGTTGTTCCTTGTTGGAACATGTTTACTTGTTGGGATATCACAATATGTCTTATTTAATTAATGCATCTATATACTTGGTAAAGGGTGGAAGGCTCGGCCTTATGCCTGGTGTTTTGTTCCACTCTTGCCGCCCTAGTTTCCGTCATATCGGTGTTATGTTCCCGGATTTTGCGTTCCTTACGCGGTTGGGTAATAATGGGAACCAGTTGACAGTTCGCCTTGAATAAAACTCTTCCAGCAGTGCCCAACATTGGTTTTACCATTCGCCATGTAGCCTTTTCTTTTCCATTGGGGGTCGCGCGCCCAAGGGTCATCAATATTTTACCCCCCCGGGCCAGTGCTCCTCTGAGTGTTGGTCCAAACTAGAGCCCCTTGCAGCGCCACCTCAGGGAAACTTGAGGGCTGGTTTTAGTTTTACGGACTGCTCATCTGAGTGTGCCCTGAGAACGAGATATGTGCAGCCCCTATCGGGATTTGTCGGCACATTCGGGCGGTGTTGCTGGATTTGTTTTACCATTGTCGAAATGTCTTGTAACCGGATTCCGAGTCTGATCGGGTCTTCCCGCTAGAAGGAATATCCTTCGTTGATCGTGAGAGCTTGTGATGGGCTAAGTTGGGACACCCCTACAGGTATTTGAACTTTCGAAAGCCGTGCCCGCGGTTATGGGCAGATGGAAATTTGTTAACGTCTGGTTGTAGAAAACCTGAAGTTGACCATAATTAAAATACATCAACCGTGTGTGTAACCATGATGGTCTCTTTCCGGCGGAGTCTGGGAAGTGAACACGGTGTTGGAGTTATGCTTGACGTAGGTTGTTCTAGGATCACTTCTTGATCATAGTTGTTTGACCATGCTTTTGCTTTCTCTTCTTGCTCTCTTTTGCGAATATGTTAGCCACCATATATGCTAGTCGCTTGCTGCAGCTCCACCTCATACCTTTACCTTACCCATAAGCTTAAATAGTCTTGATCACGAGGGTGCGAGATTGCTGAGTCCCCGTGGCTCACAGATACTTCCGAAACCAGCATGCAGGTGCCGTTGAACCGTGCAGATGACGCAACCAAGCTCAAGGAGGAGCTTAATGAAGATCTTGTCCTTTGTGTTGTTTCGTTCTAGTTGATCAGTAGTGGAGCCCAGTCGGGTCGATCGGGGACCTTGTCGCATTTGGGGTTCTTCTTTTATTTTGGTTCCGTAGTCGGACCTTGATTGTATCTGTTTGATGTAATGCTTTATTCATGTAATTGTGTGAAGTGGCGATTGTAAGCCAACTATGTATCTCTTTCCCTTATGTATTACATGGGTTGTGTGAAGATTACCTCACTTGCGACATTGCTTTCAATGTGGTTATGCCTCTAAGTCGTGCTTCGACACGCGGGAGATATAGCCGCATCGAGGGCGTTACAAGTTGGTATCAGAGCCTTCCCCGACCTTAGGAGCCCCCACTGCTTGATCGAATTAGCGGACGAGTTGAGTCTAGAAAAATGTTTTGAGTCATTTAGGAATTATATATCGGAGAGTTTAGGAATTCTTTTTACTCCTCAGTCCCTTCATCGCTCTGATAAGGCATCCTGACGTAGAGTTTTGACTAATTTTTCACTAATTTTTTTAGGATCACGCGGGTATCTTTGAATCGTTCCGATGGATTTGTGACGAGAACATTGTTCTTGGTGCCTCCTGTCATTTAGGGGTTGTGGCAGTGTCCCGGGGAGTTGAGCTCCGAGGTGTCGTCGTCACAATTTTATCGTTGCAGTTCCGGAATACCTGAGATTAGTTTCGCCAACATCGAAAATCTCTTTTATGCAGTTGTTGGTGAGATAACCTCGACGCCACCCAGTACTGGGGCGGGAGTTCGGAAGTATTGCCATAACTTGTATAACAGATGCTTTTCGAAGGTTGAGGTAGATGATTTCCGAAGGTTTCTTGGTTATGTGTTGAAGGATGGATACAGCTGGATGTAGGATTTGCTAGTTTTGGGTGAGACATTATGCTTCCCCTGTATCCCCAAGACACCTGATTGCATAACCGGAAAATTTCGGGAGTTTATAAGTGGGAATTCAAGTAGCTCTCAGGATTTCTTTCCGACGGATGTATGATATGAAATTGGGGTTCGACGTCTAGTGTTCCGCCTATCCACGGTTGGTTTTACAGTGGTCTCGTTGTGTCTTAAAGAGACCTTGGCTATGCGGACTCGGGGACGCTTCTTATGTCATGTGCACTGCCTTGTACATGATGGTGCTGTACGATCGAGCCCGTGTAGGCCCCACCACAAAAACTTCGGACGAAATCTCTATCATATGTTTGTTCTGGCTTATTCCGCAAGCCAATCCTTTGTTTTGTTTTGGGTTGTGGTATTCAAGTTGCTTCAATGTCAAGTGTTGATTCCATACCTTCCCCAAATGGTGTTCTCATGTTCCCATATGAATACTAATCCTTCATGATAATCGAGATTGTCATGTCAAACCTTTTCAACCGGTGTGTCTCTCCTCAAGTGGATCCGATCATTTCAACATCTGCAAGATCAAGTATCAGCTCTCTCAACGGTGTTTGTTTCATCCTTCCCAAGTTGCCTTTGTTTTCCCACCCTCCCTCCCTTGTTTTCTTCAACGACTCAGATTTCTTATTCAAGTATCCTTTTATTGATGGGAGATCTCTCCATTCTTTTCCGTCAATATTATTATCCGTTGATTCTCAGTAGATGCTAACGAAGCTGCAAGTTCGTCTCTCATAACTCATTTTCTTCTCCAGTGGATTTAATTCAAGCTTTGGTATTGAGCATACTCCTTTTCATTTTGCCCAATGCTTTTCTTATGCCGGTGCACCTCTTAATCATCCATCTCTCGCTATTCATTTGTTCCGGAGTACTTAAGATATCTCAGAGGATGTTAGTGTTTATTCTCATTCATTCAAGATCTTTCGAGAATGTTATCTTATTCAAACAATTTAATTCAACCGGTGCTTTCACTCTTAAATTGTTCAACGGTGTTTCTTTTGAGTGGGCCCTAACCCACAGGTCTTTTCCCAGGATCTTACCTGACTCTTCTTATTCTCCCGGAGCTTTGCAAATTCATCTCAAAGTTTGACGTAAGAATGAATTATCATCAGTCTTATGTTTTTCTCCAAGATCGTCCACATTCTTTTCATCGTGGGCTCAACCTCTTCGCTTTTAATTCTCCCGGTGTGCCTCAATAATACTTGTTGGTGTTTCTCGTCGTCATTTGAAGACCGAAGAAGAGCCTTACCTCCATATCTTATCCTCTCTCTCAGAAATTCATGGTTCTAGCTACATGTCATCGTCTTATAATTGTTTTGAATGTGGCAATTCTTCCCACCTATCCGGAGCAATTCAAGGTTCTGCTAAATCATACCGGTGTCTAAATCAAGGATTCTCTAATCAGCTCGTAATCTCTTCGTTCTCATGGATCTAAATTCTTTCAAGCATCCTCGTTTATTTGCTAACTCTTCCCGTTGTTTCTTCATGTTTTATTCATTCTTTTCAATTCTTACAGTGGTTCGTTTAAGATTTCTCTTCCTTCTTTATCATACCAATTCATTCGTTGTTTCGATTCCACCGGTGGTTAGTTGAAGACCTTCTCAAGTTGGCGCCGTATCTATCCTAATCTTTTCTTCGAGAATAAGTTGTATGCAATCCGTTTGCTCATCATCAATTTAATTGGTGAAGGATAAGCATAATGTAATCCTTATTCTTGTTTCATCCAAGTGATTAATTTCCTATTCCGGAGGCTCATCAAATTCCTGATTTCAATTGTTTCATCTTCTCTTTTTCCCGAGGTTCCAACCTTTTTCAATTACATCTCCACGGAGATTCATTTAAACCATTGCAAGGCTTCAATCTTATTATTTTCATCATTCAATTATTTTGGATCATTCTTTTATTATCGGAGTTCTTCATGAAGGTTCTACATGACGGTTCATCAAGGATTTATTTCCTTCTCGAAGCGTTCATCAAGATTCTTTTCTAAGGAGCTTAAGATTCTTCATCTTGTAATCCGGAGTGAAAATTCGTTCTACCATATTATCGGAGGTGGTATTATGTCATTCTTGATAATTTGAGTTCATGTTTCATGATTCACACATTATTAAGAATGAGGTATTTTAAATCCATCAATCTCGTCATTGGAGTTACCTTGGGTTATATTTCACGTAAAGCTTTCCCTAAGGATTGTTGCTATTTATGGTGCTTATAAAGGACCCAAGTTCTTCATTTATCCTCCCAGTGAAATACTTTCTCGTCTCCTGGTTCTTATCAATCAAATTCTTTTTCCTGTGAGTGGCAGGTTGTCACCTCATAATTTGAGATGTACTCCATAAGACCATATCAAGCTTATTCCTTTCGTTGTTGGCTTTCTAATAACTCCCTTCAACCCTTCTCCTAAAGATGCCTTTTCAAGCTCTTTCTCTAGAAGGTCTAGTGATGTTGCTCTTTTCACGCCTCATCTCGGTTTGTCAAGATCATGTTAAATTTCTTCCATTTACAGTCGAAGTGCTGTCCAAATTATATCAGTCTTATTCCTTCTCTATCTTGTTTAACCGGAGTGTTGTGTCTTTTTTCCTCAAGTTCTTTTCACCTTATCAAGTCTTGCATCCCTTCTCAACCGGAGTGCTGCCCGAAGTTGTTTTTCCTTGTTCCTCTTTTCTAATGGAGTGTTTTCGACTTTGTTCACCTTCGTTGTATTCTTTTCTTGAATTTGTTCAACCTTTCAAGGTTCGTGGTTTCACTCGTTTTTCAATGAAGCAACTTAGTTTTACCTCTCCTCTTTTCTCTTCCGCTATTCCTTCGGTGCCATTCTAGATCTCGGGACGAGATCCTCTCGTAGTGGTGGAGTGTTGTAACGCCCGGAGACCGTTGTGCCAGGTGTCCTCCAGTTATTCGCTGTTGTTGCCTTGTCATTGCTTGCGTGTCATGCTTTCCATATCATGTCATCATGTGCATTTCATTTGCATACATGTTCGTCTCTTGCATCCGAGCATTTTCCCCGTTGTCCGTTTTGCATTCCGGCGCTCCGTTCTCCTTCGGTGGTCATTTCTACCATTTTTTCATGTGTGGGGATTAAACATTTCCGGATTGGACCGAGACTTGCCAAGCGGACTTGGTTTACTACCGGTAGACCGCCTGTCAAGTTTCGTACCATTTGGACTTCGTTTGATGCTCCAACGGTCAACCGAGGGACCGAAAAGGCCTCGTGTGTGTTGCAGCCCAACACCCTTCCAATTTTGCCCAAAACCCACCAAAACCCTCTCCATCATCTAGAGCGTTCGATCACGATCGCGTGGCCAAAAACCGCACCTCATTTGGACTCTCCTAGCTCCCTCTACCTATAAATATGTGCAACCGTTCCCAAATTCGCGGTGAAAACCCTAGATCCCTTCATCCTCGCGCCACCGGACAAACATCCCGCCGACGGACACGTCTGACTTCGCCGTCCGCCGCCACGTGGCGTCGTCTGATTCGCGCGCCCGCGTGCCCACTTTGCCGCGCCGCCGGAACCGCCCGAGGCCCATCGCCGGCCCGCCTCTGGGCCGAACCAGGCCAGACCCAGCGAGCCGCACCCGCGTCCGCCCGTTCGCCGGTGCCATCCGCTGCCATCGCCTTTGATGCCGCCGCGCTCCATCGCCGCCGCGTCATCTCCGCCGCCGCCTTGCGCCTCCCCGCGCCGCCCCCGTAGGCCGTGTTCAGCCGACCCGCGCCGCCGCACTTGCTCGCCGCCGCCGCCCTGCATCAGCCGCCCGACGCCGCCTTGTCTCCCTCCCGCCGTTCGTCTCGCCGGCCGCCGCCGCCGGCGAGCGCCACCGCCTCCGCGCCGGCGAGATCCGCCGCCCGGAAGCCCATCGCGTCCGCCTCGTCCGGATCCACCGCGGGGTGGATCAGATCCACCCGCGCGTCCAACCAAACACCGCGCCCGCGCCTGGACCGAGCCGTCCCGCACCGCTCCGTCCCGTTGACTTTCTCCGGAGGTATAAATTTCACTAAGTCCCCGAGATTTCCATGTTTCAAATGCCCATGTTCATCATGTCATAATTCATCATTCGTAGATCCGTTTCGGGCGTGTAGCATATCAAAATGTTCGTCTCAGAGTGTACATCATTTCATCTCATTGCATCATTTTCATTTGATCTCATCTCGATGCCCGGAATGCTGTTGGAAGAGAGCTATTTGAGATAATTGTCAGAACTGCTGCACCAAATAGCTATTTGTCATTTTTGCCATGATTAATGTGTGCATGATATGCTCATGAGCTCTACATGTGTTTTGTACATGCTTTGCCATCTTTACAGAGGTGCCATCCATGTATTTTTGTGATTTGTGTGGTGGCTAGTAAAAGCTTGCAAAGTGGTGCATTCGTTAATGCTGATTTCAGGGACTTAGAATTTCTCTAAGTCTTTGATCAGTTTTTATCAATATGCCATATGTTCATGTTGTTTCCTAGTGATCCGTGCCTCTTTTGAGGATGATCAGTAATGATGATTTGTTAACCTTGTAGTGATCTATCCATCCATGTCTTTGTTTGCATTTATGAAGCACCCTAGCTTGAGTCAATCGAGCTCTACTTTTGCTATTTCGTGAATCTGGGCAGATTGTCTACTTGTTAGCGATTTTGCCGAGGATGTTGTAGTTGATCCATGCATGCTATGTTGTTGTTCTTGCCATGCCTATCTTATATTATGTGTATTCTTAATGGGTGTATGCTTAGTTTGTCATGCCTTGCTCTGTAGTGAGTACATCGAGCTTGTAAACATGCCTACTCGTTAACAGATTTGCATGCTCCAGTTTTTCACTAAGTCTGCGATCTGTTTAAGTTTTTGCCATGTTCACATGCTTGCAATTGTATTTTCTGATCCCTTTTGGCTCAAGGTAACTAAGGGACTTTTGTTAAGCTCTTTGAGTAGCTCCACGCCGTGCCTTGCTTTGCCATGTTAAGTTCCTGTAGCATATAGTTTTATTGCTTCAAAGTGTGCTACCTGATCTGAAATTCCAGACTAGTGTTAATTTCACTAAGTCTGAAACCTGTTTACCATTTGCATTTTGCCATGCTTGTTTGAACCTGTTAATGCATGAATTGGCCGTAGCTCAGTGTTCATCTTTTGTTAAGCATCATGAGCGGATCCCTGCCATGTATTTTGTTGCCATGTTTGAGTGCTGTAGCATATTTATCTTGATGCATTTAGATGGCTACTTGCTGTTTATCGCAGACGGGTGCCATATTTGTTTTGCTTGCCATTTCGAAACCGTGCATCCGATTCCGGTGTTCTTTATACCGATTCCAACCGAAATCACCTCACCTTTCCAGTGGCACTCTGGGATTTCCAAGTTGAGGCCAGGTTCAATCATTCCTCGTCAAATCATGCATATGCATCGCATACCGCATACCGCATATCATACCATGTTCATGTGTTGGTTGTTTACTATGTTGTGTGATTCTTTCCGGTGTTTGCTTCTTCGGGTTGGTTCCGGTAACGTCGCGTTTGTGAGGAACCGTTCGTCTACGTCCGTTTGTCTTCTTCATGGGCTCGTTCTTCTTCCTTGCGGGATTTCAGGCAAGATGACCATACCCACGAAATCACTTACATCTTTGCTTGCTAGTTGCTCGCTCTTTTGCTATGCCTATGCTGCGATACCTACCACTTGCTTATCATGCCTCCCATATTGTTGAACCAAGCCTCTAACCCACCTTGTCCTAGCAAACCGTTGTTTGGCTATGTTACCGCTTTGCTCAGCCCCTCTTATAGCGTTGTTAGTTGCAGGTGAAGATTGAAGTTTGTTCCTTGTTGGAACATGGAGATGTTGTTCCTTGTTGGAACATGTTTACTTGTTGGGATATCACAATATGTCTTATTTAATTAATGCATCTATATACTTGGTAAAGGGTGGAAGGCTCGGCCTTATGCCTGGTGTTTTGTTCCACTCTTGCCGCCCTAGTTTCCGTCATATCGGTGTTATGTTCCCGGATTTTGCGTTCCTTACGCGGTTGGGTAATAATGGGAACCAGTTGACAGTTCGCCTTGAATAAAACTCTTCCAGCAGTGCCCAACATTGGTTTTACCATTCGCCATGTAGCCTTTTCTTTTCCATTGGGGGTCGCGCGCCCAAGGGTCATCAATATTTTACCCCCCCGGGCCAGTGCTCCTCTGAGTGTTGGTCCAAACTAGAGCCCCTTGCAGCGCCACCTCAGGGAAACTTGAGGGCTGGTTTTAGTTTTACGGACTGCTCATCTGAGTGTGCCCTGAGAACGAGATATGTGCAGCCCCTATCGGGATTTGTCGGCACATTCGGGCGGTGTTGCTGGATTTGTTTTACCATTGTCGAAATGTCTTGTAACCGGATTCCGAGTCTGATCGGGTCTTCCCGCTAGAAGGAATATCCTTCGTTGATCGTGAGAGCTTGTGATGGGCTAAGTTGGGACACCCCTACAGGTATTTGAACTTTCGAAAGCCGTGCCCGCGGTTATGGGCAGATGGAAATTTGTTAACGTCTGGTTGTAGAAAACCTGAAGTTGACCATAATTAAAATACATCAACCGTGTGTGTAACCATGATGGTCTCTTTCCGGCGGAGTCTGGGAAGTGAACACGGTGTTGGAGTTATGCTTGACGTAGGTTGTTCTAGGATCACTTCTTGATCATAGTTGTTTGACCATGCTTTTGCTTTCTCTTCTTGCTCTCTTTTGCGAATATGTTAGCCACCATATATGCTAGTCGCTTGCTGCAGCTCCACCTCATACCTTTACCTTACCCATAAGCTTAAATAGTCTTGATCACGAGGGTGCGAGATTGCTGAGTCCCCGTGGCTCACAGATACTTCCGAAACCAGCATGCAGGTGCCGTTGAACCGTGCAGATGACGCAACCAAGCTCAAGGAGGAGCTTAATGAAGATCTTGTCCTTTGTGTTGTTTCGTTCTAGTTGATCAGTAGTGGAGCCCAGTCGGGTCGATCGGGGACCTTGTCGCATTTGGGGTTCTTCTTTTATTTTGGTTCCGTAGTCGGACCTTGATTGTATCTGTTTGATGTAATGCTTTATTCATGTAATTGTGTGAAGTGGCGATTGTAAGCCAACTATGTATCTCTTTCCCTTATGTATTACATGGGTTGTGTGAAGATTACCTCACTTGCGACATTGCTTTCAATGTGGTTATGCCTCTAAGTCGTGCTTCGACACGCGGGAGATATAGCCGCATCGAGGGCGTTACAAGTTGGTATCAGAGCCTTCCCCGACCTTAGGAGCCCCCACTGCTTGATCGAATTAGCGGACGAGTTGAGTCTAGAAAAATGTTTTGAGTCATTTAGGAATTATATATCGGAGAGTTTAGGAATTCTTTTTACTCCTCAGTCCCTTCATCGCTCTGATAAGGCATCCTGACGTAGAGTTTTGACTAATTTTTCACTAATTTTTTTAGGATCACGCGGGTATCTTTGAATCGTTCCGATGGATTTGTGACGAGAACATTGTTCTTGGTGCCTCCTGTCATTTAGGGGTTGTGGCAGTGTCCCGGGGAGTTGAGCTCCGAGGTGTCGTCGTCACAATTTTATCGTTGCAGTTCCGGAATACCTGAGATTAGTTTCGCCAACATCGAAAATCTCTTTTATGCAGTTGTTGGTGAGATAACCTCGACGCCACCCAGTACTGGGGCGGGAGTTCGGAAGTATTGCCATAACTTGTATAACAGATGCTTTTCGAAGGTTGAGGTAGATGATTTCCGAAGGTTTCTTGGTTATGTGTTGAAGGATGGATACAGCTGGATGTAGGATTTGCTAGTTTTGGGTGAGACATTATGCTTCCCCTGTATCCCCAAGACACCTGATTGCATAACCGGAAAATTTCGGGAGTTTATAAGTGGGAATTCAAGTAGCTCTCAGGATTTCTTTCCGACGGATGTATGATATGAAATTGGGGTTCGACGTCTAGTGTTCCGCCTATCCACGGTTGGTTTTACAGTGGTCTCGTTGTGTCTTAAAGAGACCTTGGCTATGCGGACTCGGGGACGCTTCTTATGTCATGTGCACTGCCTTGTACATGATGGTGCTGTACGATCGAGCCCGTGTAGGCCCCACCACAAAAACTTCGGACGAAATCTCTATCATATGTTTGTTCTGGCTTATTCCGCAAGCCAATCCTTTGTTTTGTTTTGGGTTGTGGTATTCAAGTTGCTTCAATGTCAAGTGTTGATTCCATACCTTCCCCAAATGGTGTTCTCATGTTCCCATATGAATACTAATCCTTCATGATAATCGAGATTGTCATGTCAAACCTTTTCAACCGGTGTGTCTCTCCTCAAGTGGATCCGATCATTTCAACATCTGCAAGATCAAGTATCAGCTCTCTCAACGGTGTTTGTTTCATCCTTCCCAAGTTGCCTTTGTTTTCCCACCCTCCCTCCCTTGTTTTCTTCAACGACTCAGATTTCTTATTCAAGTATCCTTTTATTGATGGGAGATCTCTCCATTCTTTTCCGTCAATATTATTATCCGTTGATTCTCAGTAGATGCTAACGAAGCTGCAAGTTCGTCTCTCATAACTCATTTTCTTCTCCAGTGGATTTAATTCAAGCTTTGGTATTGAGCATACTCCTTTTCATTTTGCCCAATGCTTTTCTTATGCCGGTGCACCTCTTAATCATCCATCTCTCGCTATTCATTTGTTCCGGAGTACTTAAGATATCTCAGAGGATGTTAGTGTTTATTCTCATTCATTCAAGATCTTTCGAGAATGTTATCTTATTCAAACAATTTAATTCAACCGGTGCTTTCACTCTTAAATTGTTCAACGGTGTTTCTTTTGAGTGGGCCCTAACCCACAGGTCTTTTCCCAGGATCTTACCTGACTCTTCTTATTCTCCCGGAGCTTTGCAAATTCATCTCAAAGTTTGACGTAAGAATGAATTATCATCAGTCTTATGTTTTTCTCCAAGATCGTCCACATTCTTTTCATCGTGGGCTCAACCTCTTCGCTTTTAATTCTCCCGGTGTGCCTCAATAATACTTGTTGGTGTTTCTCGTCGTCATTTGAAGACCGAAGAAGAGCCTTACCTCCATATCTTATCCTCTCTCTCAGAAATTCATGGTTCTAGCTACATGTCATCGTCTTATAATTGTTTTGAATGTGGCAATTCTTCCCACCTATCCGGAGCAATTCAAGGTTCTGCTAAATCATACCGGTGTCTAAATCAAGGATTCTCTAATCAGCTCGTAATCTCTTCGTTCTCATGGATCTAAATTCTTTCAAGCATCCTCGTTTATTTGCTAACTCTTCCCGTTGTTTCTTCATGTTTTATTCATTCTTTTCAATTCTTACAGTGGTTCGTTTAAGATTTCTCTTCCTTCTTTATCATACCAATTCATTCGTTGTTTCGATTCCACCGGTGGTTAGTTGAAGACCTTCTCAAGTTGGCGCCGTATCTATCCTAATCTTTTCTTCGAGAATAAGTTGTATGCAATCCGTTTGCTCATCATCAATTTAATTGGTGAAGGATAAGCATAATGTAATCCTTATTCTTGTTTCATCCAAGTGATTAATTTCCTATTCCGGAGGCTCATCAAATTCCTGATTTCAATTGTTTCATCTTCTCTTTTTCCCGAGGTTCCAACCTTTTTCAATTACATCTCCACGGAGATTCATTTAAACCATTGCAAGGCTTCAATCTTATTATTTTCATCATTCAATTATTTTGGATCATTCTTTTATTATCGGAGTTCTTCATGAAGGTTCTACATGACGGTTCATCAAGGATTTATTTCCTTCTCGAAGCGTTCATCAAGATTCTTTTCTAAGGAGCTTAAGATTCTTCATCTTGTAATCCGGAGTGCAAATTCGTTCTACCATATTATCGGAGGTGGTATTATGTCATTCTTGATAATTTGAGTTCATGTTTCATGATTCACACATTATTAAGAATGAGGTATTTTAAATCCATCAATCTCGTCATTGGAGTTACCTTGGGTTATATTTCACGTAAAGCTTTCCCTAAGGATTGTTGCTATTTATGGTGCTTATAAAGGACCCAAGTTCTTCATTTATCCTCCCAGTGAAATACTTTCTCGTCTCCTGGTTCTTATCAATCAAATTCTTTTTCCTGTGAGTGGCAGGTTGTCACCTCATAATTTGAGATGTACTCCATAAGACCATATCAAGCTTATTCCTTTCGTTGTTGGCTTTCTAATAACTCCCTTCAACCCTTCTCCTAAAGATGCCTTTTCAAGCTCTTTCTCTAGAAGGTCTAGTGATGTTGCTCTTTTCACGCCTCATCTCGGTTTGTCAAGATCATGTTAAATTTCTTCCATTTACAGTCGAAGTGCTGTCCAAATTATATCAGTCTTATTCCTTCTCTATCTTGTTTAACCGGAGTGTTGTGTCTTTTTTCCTCAAGTTCTTTTCACCTTATCAAGTCTTGCATCCCTTCTCAACCGGAGTGCTGCCCGAAGTTGTTTTTCCTTGTTCCTCTTTTCTAATGGAGTGTTTTCGACTTTGTTCACCTTCGTTGTATTCTTTTCTTGAATTTGTTCAACCTTTCAAGGTTCGTGGTTTCACTCGTTTTTCAATGAAGCAACTTAGTTTTACCTCTCCTCTTTTCTCTTCCGCTATTCCTTCGGTGCCATTCTAGATCTCGGGACGAGATCCTCTCGTAGTGGTGGAGTGTTGTAACGCCCGGAGACCGTTGTGCCAGGTGTCCTCCAGTTATTCGCTGTTGTTGCCTTGTCATTGCTTGCGTGTCATGCTTTCCATATCATGTCATCATGTGCATTTCATTTGCATACATGTTCGTCTCTTGCATCCGAGCATTTTCCCCGTTGTCCGTTTTGCATTCCGGCGCTCCGTTCTCCTTCGGTGGTCATTTCTACCATTTTTTCATGTGTGGGGATTAAACATTTCCGGATTGGACCGAGACTTGCCAAGCGGACTTGGTTTACTACCGGTAGACCGCCTGTCAAGTTTCGTACCATTTGGACTTCGTTTGATGCTCCAACGGTCAACCGAGGGACCGAAAAGGCCTCGTGTGTGTTGCAGCCCAACACCCTTCCAATTTTGCCCAAAACCCACCAAAACCCTCTCCATCATCTAGAGCGTTCGATCACGATCGCGTGGCCAAAAACCGCACCTCATTTGGACTCTCCTAGCTCCCTCTACCTATAAATATGTGCAACCGTTCCCAAATTCGCGGTGAAAACCCTAGATCCCTTCATCCTCGCGCCACCGGACAAACATCCCGCCGACGGACACGTCTGACTTCGCCGTCCGCCGCCACGTGGCGTCGTCTGATTCGCGCGCCCGCGTGCCCACTTTGCCGCGCCGCCGGAACCGCCCGAGGCCCATCGCCGGCCCGCCTCTGGGCCGAACCAGGCCAGACCCAGCGAGCCGCACCCGCGTCCGCCCGTTCGCCGGTGCCATCCACTGCCATCGCCTTTGATGCCGCCGCGCTCCATCGCCGCCGCGTCATCTCCGCCGCCGCCTTGCGCCTCCCCGCGCCGCCCCCGTAGGCCGTGTTCAGCCGACCCGCGCCGCCGCACTTGCTCGCCGCCGCCGCCCTGCATCAGCCGCCCGACGCCGCCTTGTCTCCCTCCCGCCGTTCGTCTCGCCGGCCGCCGCCGCCGGCGAGCGCCACCGCCTCCGCGCCGGCGAGATCCGCCGCCCGGAAGCCCATCGCGTCCGCCTCGTCCGGATCCACCGCGGGGTGGATCAGATCCACCCGCGCGTCCAACCAAACACCGCGCCCGCGCCTGGACCGAGCCGTCCCGCACCGCTCCGTCCCGTTGACTTTCTCCGGAGGTATAAATTTCACTAAGTCCCCGAGATTTCCATGTTTCAAATGCCCATGTTCATCATGTCATAATTCATCATTCGTAGATCCGTTTCGGGCGTGTAGCATATCAAAATGTTCGTCTCAGAGTGTACATCATTTCATCTCATTGCATCATTTTCATTTGATCTCATCTCGATGCCCGGAATGCTGTTGGAAGAGAGCTATTTGAGATAATTGTCAGAACTGCTGCACCAAATAGCTATTTGTCATTTTTGCCATGATTAATGTGTGCATGATATGCTCATGAGCTCTACATGTGTTTTGTACATGCTTTGCCATCTTTACAGAGGTGCCATCCATGTATTTTTGTGATTTGTGTGGTGGCTAGTAAAAGCTTGCAAAGTGGTGCATTCGTTAATGCTGATTTCAGGGACTTAGAATTTCTCTAAGTCTTTGATCTGTTTTTATCAATATGCCATATGTTCATGTTGTTTCCTAGTGATCCGTGCCTCTTTTGAGGATGATCAGTAATGATGATTTGTTAACCTTGTAGTGATCTATCCATCCATGTCTTTGTTTGCATTTATGAAGCACCCTAGCTTGAGTCAATCGAGCTCTACTTTTGCTATTTCGTGAATCTGGGCAGATTGTCTACTTGTTAGCGATTTTGCCGAGGATGTTGTAGTTGATCCATGCATGCTATGTTGTTGTTCTTGCCATGCCTATCTTATATTATGTGTATTCTTAATGGGTCTATGCTTAGTTTGTCATGCCTTGCTCTGTAGTGAGTACATCGAGCTTGTAAACATGCCTACTCGTTAACAGATTTGCATGCTCCAGTTTTTCACTAAGTCTGCGATCTGTTTAAGTTTTTGCCATGTTCACATGCTTGCAATTGTATTTTCTGATCCCTTTTGGCTCAAGGTAACTAAGGGACTTTTGTTAAGCTCTTTGAGTAGCTCCACGCCGTGCCTTGCTTTGCCATGTTAAGTTCCTGTAGCATATAGTTTTATTGCTTCAAAGTGTGCTACCTGATCTGAAATTCCAGACTAGTGTTAATTTCACTAAGTCTGAAACCTGTTTACCATTTGCATTTTGCCATGCTTGTTTGAACCTGTTAATGCATGAATTGGCCGTAGCTCAGTGTTCATCTTTTGTTAAGCATCATGAGCGGATCCCTGCCATGTATTTTGTTGCCATGTTTGAGTGCTGTAGCATATTTATCTTGATGCATTTAGATGGCTACTTGCTGTTTATCGCAGACGGGTGCCATATTTGTTTTGCTTGCCATTTCGAAACCGTGCATCCGATTCCGGTGTTCTTTATACCGATTCCAACCGAAATCACCTCACCTTTCCAGTGGCACTCTGGGATTTCCAAGTTGAGGCCAGGTTCAATCATTCCTCGTCAAATCATGCATATGCATCGCATACCGCATACCGCATATCATACCATGTTCATGTGTTGGTTGTTTACTATGTTGTGTGATTCTTTCCGGTGTTTGCTTCTTCGGGTTGGTTCCGGTAACGTCGCGTTTGTGAGGAACCGTTCGTCTACGTCCGTTTGTCTTCTTCATGGGCTCGTTCTTCTTCCTTGCGGGATTTCAGGCAAGATGACCATACCCACGAAATCACTTCCATCTTTGCTTGCTAGTTGCTCGCTCTTTTGCTATGCATATGCTGCGATACCTACCACTTGCTTATCATGCCTCCCATATTGTTGAACCAAGCCTCTAACCCACCTTGTCCTAGCAAACCGTTGTTTGGCTATGTTACCGCTTTGCTCAGCCCCTCTTATAGCGTTGTTAGTTGCAGGTGAAGATTGAAGTTTGTTCCTTGTTGGAACATGGAGATGTTGTTCCTTGTTGGAACATGTTTACTTGTTGGGATATCACAATATGTCTTATTTAATTAATGCATCTATATACTTGGTAAAGGGTGGAAGGCTCGGCCTTATGCCTGGTGTTTTGTTCCACTCTTGCCGCCCTAGTTTCCGTCATATCGGTGTTATGTTCCCGGATTTTGCGTTCCTTACGCGGTTGGGTAATAATGGGAACCCGTTGACAGTTCGCCTTGAATAAAACTCTTCCAGCAGTGCCCAACATTGGTTTTACCATTCGCCATGTAGCCTTTTCTTTTCCATTGGGGGTCGCGCGCCCAAGGGTCATCAATATTTTACCCCCCCGGGCCAGTGCTCCTCTGAGTGTTGGTCCAAACTAGAGCCCCTTGCAGCGCCACCTCAGGGAAACTTGAGGGCTGGTTTTAGTTTTACGGACTGCTCATCTGAGTGTGCCCTGAGAACGAGATATGTGCAGCCCCTATCGGGATTTGTCGGCACATTCGGGCGGTGTTGCTGGATTTGTTTTACCATTGTCGAAATGTCTTGTAACCGGGATTCCGAGTCTGATCGGGTCTTCCCGCTAGAAGGAATATCCTTCGTTGATCGTGAGAGCTTGTGATGGGCTAAGTTGGGACACCCCTACAGGTATTTGAACTTTCGAAAGCCGTGCCCGCGGTTATGGGCAGATGGAAATTTGTTAACGTCTGGTTGTAGAAAACCTGAAGTTGACCATAATTAAAATACATCAACCGCGTGTGTAACCATGATGGTCTCTTTCCGGCGGAGTCTGGGAAGTGAACACGGTGTTGGAGTTATGCTTGACGTAGGTTGTTCTAGGATCACTTCTTGATCATAGTTGTTTGACCATGCTTTTGCTTTCTCTTCTTGCTCTCTTTTGCGAATATGTTAGCCACCATATATGCTAGTCGCTTGCTGCAGCTCCACCTCATACCTTTACCTTACCCATAAGCTTAAATAGTCTTGATCACGAGGGTGCGAGATTGCTGAGTCCCCGTGGCTCACAGATACTTCCGAAACCAGCATGCAGGTGCCGTTGAACCGTGCAGATGACGCAACCAAGCTCAAGGAGGAGCTTAATGAAGATCTTGTCCTTTGTGTTGTTTCGTTCTAGTTGATCAGTAGTGGAGCCCAGTCGGGTCGATCGGGGACCTTGTCGCATTTGGGGTTCTTCTTTTATTTTGGTTCCGTAGTCGGACCTTGATTGTATCTGTTTGATGTAATGCTTTATTCATGTAATTGTGTGAAGTGGCGATTGTAAGCCAACTATGTATCTCTTTCCCTTATGTATTACATGGGTTGTGTGAAGATTACCTCACTTGCGACATTGCTTTCAATGTGGTTATGCCTCTAAGTCGTGCTTCGACACGCGGGAGATATAGCCGCATCGAGGGCGTTACAAGTTGGTATCAGAGCCTTCCCCGACCTTAGGAGCCCCCACTGCTTGATCGAATTAGCGGACGAGTTGAGTCTAGAAAAATGTTTTGAGTCATTTAGGAATTATATATCGGAGAGTTTAGGAATTCTTTTTACTCCTCAGTCCCTTCATCGCTCTGATAAGGCATCCTGACGTAGAGTTTTGACTAATTTTTCACTAATTTTTTTAGGATCACGCGGGTATCTTTGAATCGTTCCGATGGATTTGTGACGAGAACATTGTTCTTGGTGCCTCCTGTCATTTAGGGGTTGTGGCAGTGTCCCGGGGAGTTGAGCTCCGAGGTGTCGTCGTCACAATTTTATCGTTGCAGTTCCGGAATACCTGAGATTAGTTTCGCCAACATCGAAAATCTCTTTTATGCAGTTGTTGGTGAGATAACCTCGACGCCACCCAGTACTGGGGCGGGAGTTCGGAAGTATTGCCATAACTTGTATAACAGATGCTTTTCGAAGGTTGAGGTAGATGATTTCCGAAGGTTTCTTGGTTATGTGTTGAAGGATGGATACAGCTGGATGTAGGATTTGCTAGTTTTGGGTGAGACATTATGCTTCCCCTGTATCCCCAAGACACCTGATTGCATAACCGGAAAATTTCGGGAGTTTATAAGTGGGAATTCAAGTAGCTCTCAGGATTTCTTTCCGACGGATGTATGATATGAAATTGGGGTTCGACGTCTAGTGTTCCGCCTATCCACGGTTGGTTTTACAGTGGTCTCGTTGTGTCTTAAAGAGACCTTGGCTATGCGGACTCGGGGACGCTTCGTATGTCATGTGCACTGCCTTGTACATGATGGTGCTGTACGATCGAGCCCGTGTAGGCCCCACCACAAAAACTTCGGACGAAATCTCTATCATATGTTTGTTCTGGCTTATTCCGCAAGCCAATCCTTTGTTTTGTTTTGGGTTGTGGTATTCAAGTTGCTTCAATGTCAAGTGTTGATTCCATACCTTCCCCAAATGGTGTTCTCATGTTCCCATATGAATACTAATCCTTCATGATAATCGAGATTGTCATGTCAAACCTTTTCAACCGGTGTGTCTCTCCTCAAGTGGATCCGATCATTTCAACATCTGCAAGATCAAGTATCAGCTCTCTCAACGGTGTTTGTTTCATCCTTCCCAAGTTGCCTTTGTTTTCCCACCCTCCCTCCCTTGTTTTCTTCAACGACTCAGATTTCTTATTCAAGTATCCTTTTATTGATGGGAGATCTCTCCATTCTTTTCCGTCAATATTATTATCCGTTGATTCTCAGTAGATGCTAACGAAGCTGCAAGTTCGTCTCTCATAACTCATTTTCTTCTCCAGTGGATTTAATTCAAGCTTTGGTATTGAGCATACTCCTTTTCATTTTGCCCAATGCTTTTCTTATGCCGGTGCACCTCTTAATCATCCATCTCTCGCTATTCATTTGTTCCGGAGTACTTAAGATATCTCAGAGGATGTTAGTGTTTATTCTCATTCATTCAAGATCTTTCGAGAATGTTATCTTATTCAAACAATTTAATTCAACCGGTGCTTTCACTCTTAAATTGTTCAACGGTGTTTCTTTTGAGTGGGCCCTAACCCACAGGTCTTTTCCCAGGATCTTACCTGACTCTTCTTATTCTCCCGGAGCTTTGCAAATTCATCTCAAAGTTTGACGTAAGAATGAATTATCATCAGTCTTATGTTTTTCTCCAAGATCGTCCACATTCTTTTCATCGTGGGCTCAACCTCTTCGCTTTTAATTCTCCCGGTGTGCCTCAATAATACTTGTTGGTGTTTCTCGTCGTCATTTGAAGACCGAAGAAGAGCCTTACCTCCATATCTTATCCGCTCTCTCAGAAATTCATGGTTCTAGCTACATGTCATCGTCTTATAATTGTTTTGAATGTGGCAATTCTTCCCACCTATCCGGAGCAATTCAAGGTTCTGCTAAATCATACCGGTGTCTAAATCAAGGATTCTCTAATCAGCTCGTAATCTCTTCGTTCTCATGGATCTAAATTCTTTCAAGCATCCTCGTTTATTTGCTAACTCTTCCCGTTGTTTCTTCATGTTTTATTCATTCTTTTCAATTCTTACAGTGGTTCGTTTAAGATTTCTCTTCCTTCTTTATCATACCAATTCATTCGTTGTTTCGATTCCACCGGTGGTTAGTTGAAGACCTTCTCAAGTTGGCGCCGTATCTATCCTAATCTTTTCTTCGAGAATAAGTTGTATGCAATCCGTTTGCTCATCATCAATTTAATTGGTGAAGGATAAGCATAATGTAATCCTTATTCTTGTTTCATCCAAGTGATTAATTTCCTATTCCGGAGGCTCATCAAATTCCTGATTTCAATTGTTTCATCTTCTCTTTTTCCCGAGGTTCCAACCTTTTTCAATTACATCTCCACGGAGATTCATTTAAACCATTGCAAGGCTTCAATCTTATTATTTTCATCATTCAATTATTTTGGATCATTCTTTTATTATCGGAGTTCTTCATGAAGGTTCTACATGACGGTTCATCAAGGATTTATTTCCTTCTCGAAGCGTTCATCAAGATTCTTTTCTAAGGAGCTTAAGATTCTTCATCTTGTAATCCGGAGTGCAAATTCGTTCTACCATATTATCGGAGGTGGTATTATGTCATTCTTGATAATTTGAGTTCATGTTTCATGATTCACACATTATTAAGAATGAGGTATTTTAAATCCATCAATCTCGTCATTGGAGTTACCTTGGGTTATATTTCACGTAAAGCTTTCCCTAAGGATTGTTGCTATTTATGGTGCTTATAAAGGACCCAAGTTCTTCATTTATCCTCCCAGTGAAATACTTTCTCGTCTCCTGGTTCTTATCAATCAAATTCTTTTTCCTGTGAGTGGCAGGTTGTCACCTCATAATTTGAGATGTACTCCATAAGACCATATCAAGCTTATTCCTTTCGTTGTTGGCTTTCTAATAACTCCCTTCAACCCTTCTCCTAAAGATGCCTTTTCAAGCTCTTTCTCTAGAAGGTCTAGTGATGTTGCTCTTTTCACGCCTCATCTCGGTTTGTCAAGATCATGTTAAATTTCTTCCATTTACAGTCGAAGTGCTGTCCAAATTATATCAGTCTTATTCCTTCTCTATCTTGTTTAACCGGAGTGTTGTGTCTTTTTTCCTCAAGTTCTTTTCACCTTATCAAGTCTTGCATCCCTTCTCAACCGGAGTGCTGCCCGAAGTTGTTTTTCCTTGTTCCTCTTTTCTAATGGAGTGTTTTCGACTTTGTTCACCTTCGTTGTATTCTTTTCTTGAATTTGTTCAACCTTTCAAGGTTCGTGGTTTCACTCGTTTTTCAATGAAGCAACTTAGTTTTACCTCTCCTCTTTTCTCTTCCGCTATTCCTTCGGTGCCATTCTAGATCTCGGGACGAGATCCTCTCGTAGTGGTGGAGTGTTGTAACGCCCGGAGACCGTTGTGCCAGGTGTCCTCCAGTTATTCGCTGTTGTTGCCTTGTCATTGCTTGCGTGTCATGCTTTCCATATCATGTCATCATGTGCATTTCATTTGCATACATGTTCGTCTCTTGCATCCGAGCATTTTCCCCGTTGTCCGTTTTGCATTCCGGCGCTCCGTTCTCCTTCGGTGGTCATTTCTACCATTTTTTCATGTGTGGGGATTAAACATTTCCGGATTGGACCGAGACTTGCCAAGCGGACTTGGTTTACTACCGGTAGACCGCCTGTCAAGTTTCGTACCATTTGGACTTCGTTTGATGCTCCAACGGTCAACCGAGGGACCGAAAAGGCCTCGTGTGTGTTGCAGCCCAACACCCTTCCAATTTTGCCCAAAACCCACCAAAACCCTCTCCATCATCTAGAGCGTTCGATCACGATCGCGTGGCCAAAAACCGCACCTCATTTGGACTCTCCTAGCTCCCTCTACCTATAAATATGTGCAACCGTTCCCAAATTCGCGGTGAAAACCCTAGATCCCTTCATCCTCGCGCCACCGGACAAACATCCCGCCGACGGACACGTCTGACTTCGCCGTCCGCCGCCACGTGGCGTCGTCTGATTCGCGCGCCCGCGTGCCCACTTTGCCGCGCCGCCGGAACCGCCCGAGGCCCATCGCCGGCCCGCCTCTGGGCCGAACCAGGCCAGACCCAGCGAGCCGCACCCGCGTCCGCCCGTTCGCCGGTGCCATCCGCTGCCATCGCCTTTGATGCCGCCGCGCTCCATCGCCGCCGCGTCATCTCCGCCGCCGCCTTGCGCCTCCCCGCGCCGCCCCCGTAGGCCGTGTTCAGCCGACCCGCGCCGCCGCACTTGCTCGCCGCCGCCGCCCTGCATCAGCCGCCCGACGCCGCCTTGTCTCCCTCCCGCCGTTCGTCTCGCCGGCCGCCGCCGCCGGCGAGCGCCACCGCCTCCGCGCCGGCGAGATCCGCCGCCCGGAAGCCCATCGCGTCCGCCTCGTCCGGATCCACCGCGGGGTGGATCAGATCCACCCGCGCGTCCAACCAAACACCGCGCCCGCGCCTGGACCGAGCCGTCCCGCACCGCTCCGTCCCGTTGACTTTCTCCGGAGGTATAAATTTCACTAAGTCCCCGAGATTTCCATGTTTCAAATGCCCATGTTCATCATGTCATAATTCATCATGCGTAGATCCGTTTCGGGCGTGTAGCATATCAAAATGTTCGTCTCAGAGTGTACATCATTTCATCTCATTGCATCATTTTCATTTGATCTCATCTCGATGCCCGGAATGCTGTTGGAAGAGAGCTATTTGAGATAATTGTCAGAACTGCTGCACCAAATAGCTATTTGTCATTTTTGCCATGATTAATGTGTGCATGATATGCTCATGAGCTCTACATGTGTTTTGTACATGCTTTGCCATCTTTACAGAGGTGCCATCCATGTATTTTTGTGATTTGTGTGGTGGCTAGTAAAAGCTTGCAAAGTGGTGCATTCGTTAATGCTGATTTCAGGGACTTAGAATTTCTCTAAGTCTTTGATCTGTTTTTATCAATATGCCATATGTTCATGTTGTTTCCTAGTGATCCGTGCCTCTTTTGAGGATGATCAGTAATGATGATTTGTTAACCTTGTAGTGATCTATCCATCCATGTCTTTGTTTGCATTTATGAAGCACCCTAGCTTGAGTCAATCGAGCTCTACTTTTGCTATTTCGTGAATCTGGGCAGATTGTCTACTTGTTAGCGATTTTGCCGAGGATGTTGTAGTTGATCCATGCATGCTATGTTGTTGTTCTTGCCATGCCTATCTTATATTATGTGTATTCTTAATGGGTCTATGCTTAGTTTGTCATGCCTTGCTCTGTAGTGAGTACATCGAGCTTGTAAACATGCCTACTCGTTAACAGATTTGCATGCTCCAGTTTTTCACTAAGTCTGCGATCTGTTTAAGTTTTTGCCATGTTCACATGCTTGCAATTGTATTTTCTGATCCCTTTTGTCTCAAGGTAACTAAGGGACTTTTGTTAAGCTCTTTGAGTAGCTCCACGCCGTGCCTTGCTTTGCCATGTTAAGTTCCTGTAGCATATAGTTTTATTGCTTCAAAGTGTGCTACCTGATCTGAAATTCCAGACTAGTGTTAATTTCACTAAGTCTGAAACCTGTTTACCATTTGCATTTTGCCATGCTTGTTTGAACCTGTTAATGCATGAATTGGCCGTAGCTCAGTGTTCATCTTTTGTTAAGCATCATGAGCGGATCCCTGCCATGTATTTTGTTGCCATGTTTGAGTGCTGTAGCATATTTATCTTGATGCATTTAGATGGCTACTTGCTGTTTATCGCAGACGGGTGCCATATTTGTTTTGCTTGCCATTTCGAAACCGTGCATCCGATTCCGGTGTTCTTTATACCGATTCCAACCGAAATCACCTCACCTTTCCAGTGGCACTCTGGGATTTCCAAGTTGAGGCCAGGTTCAATCATTCCTCGTCAAATCATGCATATGCATCGCATACCGCATACCGCATATCATACCATGTTCATGTGTTGGTTGTTTACTATGTTGTGTGATTCTTTCCGGTGTTTGCTTCTTCGGGTTGGTTCCGGTAACGTCGCGTTTGTGAGGAACCGTTCGTCTACGTCCGTTTGTCTTCTTCATGGGCTCGTTCTTCTTCCTTGCGGGATTTCAGGCAAGATGACCATACCCACGAAATCACTTCCATCTTTGCTTGCTAGTTGCTCGCTCTTTTGCTATGCCTATGCTGCGATACCTACCACTTGCTTATCATGCCTCCCATATTGTTGAACCAAGCCTCTAACCCACCTTGTCCTAGCAAACCGTTGTTTGGCTATGTTACCGCTTTGCTCAGCCCCTCTTATAGCGTTGTTAGTTGCAGGTGAAGATTGAAGTTTGTTCCTTGTTGGAACACGGAGATGTTGTTCCTTGTTGGAACATGTTTACTTGTTGGGATATCACAATATGTCTTATTTAATTAATGCATCTATATACTTGGTAAAGGGTGGAAGGCTCGGCCTTATGCCTGGTGTTTTGTTCCACTCTTGCCGCCCTAGTTTCCGTCATATCGGTGTTATGTTCCCGGATTTTGCGTTCCTTACGCGGTTGGGTAATAATGGGAACCCGTTGACAGTTCGCCTTGAATAAAACTCTTCCAGCAGTGCCAACATTGGTTTTACCATTCGCCACCTAGCCTTTTCTTTTCCCTTGGGGGTCGCGTGCCCAAGGGTCATCAATGTTTTACCCCCCCGGGCCAGTGCTCCTCTGAGTGTTGGTCCAAACTAGAGCCCCTTGCAGCGCCACCTCAGGGAAACTTGAGGGCTGGTTTTAGTTTTACGGACTGCTCATCTGAGTGTGCCCTGAGAACGAGATATGTGCAGCCCCTATCGGGATTTGTCGGCACATTCGGGCGGTGTTGCTGGATTTGTTTTACCATTGTCGAAATGTCTTGTAACCGGGATTCCGAGTCTGATCGGGTCTTCCCGCTAGAAGGAATATCCTTCGTTGATCGTGAGAGCTTGTGATGGGCTAAGTTGGGACACCCCTACAGGTATTTGAACTTTCGAAAGCCGTGCCCGCGGTTATGGGCAGATGGAAATTTGTTAACGTCTGGTTGTAGAAAACCTGAAGTTGACCATAATTAAAATACATCAACCGCGTGTGTAACCATGATGGTCTCTTTCCGGCGGAGTCTGGGAAGTGAACACGGTGTTGGAGTTATGCTTGACGTAGGTTGTTCTAGGATCACTTCTTGATCATAGTTGTTTGACCATGCTTTTGCTTTCTCTTCTTGCTCTCTTTTGCGAATATGTTAGCCACCATATATGCTAGTCGCTTGCTGCAGCTCCACCTCATACCTTTACCTTACCCATAAGCTTAAATAGTCTTGATCACGAGGGTGCGAGATTGCTGAGTCCCCGTGGCTCACAGATACTTCCGAAACCAGCATGCAGGTGCCGTTGAACCGTGCAGATGACGCAACCAAGCTCAAGGAGGAGCTTAATGAAGATCTTGTCCTTTGTGTTGTTTCGTTCTAGTTGATCAGTAGTGGAGCCCAGTCGGGTCGATCGGGGACCTTGTCGCATTTGGGGTTCTTCTTTTATTTTGGTTCCGTAGTCGGACCTTGATTGTATCTGTTTGATGTAATGCTTTATTCATGTAATTGTGTGAAGTGGCGATTGTAAGCCAACTATGTATCTCTTTCCCTTATGTATTACATGGGTTGTGTGAAGATTACCTCACTTGCGACATTGCTTTCAATGTGGTTATGCCTCTAAGTCGTGCTTCGACACGCGGGAGATATAGCCGCATCGAGGGCGTTACAAGTTGGTATCAGAGCCTTCCCCGACCTTAGGAGCCCCCACTGCTTGATCGAATTAGCGGACGAGTTGAGTCTAGAAAAATGTTTTGAGTCATTTAGGAATTATATATCGGAGAGTTTAGGAATTCTTTTTACTCCTCAGTCCCTTCATCGCTCTGATAAGGCATCCTGACGTAGAGTTTTGACTAATTTTTCACTAATTTTTTTAGGATCACGCGGGTATCTTTGAATCGTTCCGATGGATTTGTGACGAGAACATTGTTCTTGGTGCCTCCTGTCATTTAGGGGTTGTGGCAGTGTCCCGGGGAGTTGAGCTCCGAGGTGTCGTCGTCACAATTTTATCGTTGCAGTTCCGGAATACCTGAGATTAGTTTCGCCAACATCGAAAATCTCTTTTATGCAGTTGTTGGTGAGATAACCTCGACGCCACCCAGTACTGGGGCGGGAGTTCGGAAGTATTGCCATAACTTGTATAACAGATGCTTTTCGAAGGTTGAGGTAGATGATTTCCGAAGGTTTCTTGGTTATGTGTTGAAGGATGGATACAGCTGGATGTAGGATTTGCTAGTTTTGGGTGAGACATTATGCTTCCCCTGTATCCCCAAGACACCTGATTGCATAACCGGAAAATTTCGGGAATTTATAAGTGGGAATTCAAGTAGCTCTCAGGATTTCTTTCCGACGGATGTATGATATGAAATTGGGGTTCGACGTCTAGTGTTCCGCCTATCCACGGTTGGTTTTACAGTGGTCTCGTTGTGTCTTAAAGAGACCTTGGCTATGCGGACTCGGGGACGCTTCGTATGTCATGTGCACTGCCTTGTACATGATGGTGCTGTACGATCGAGCCCGTGTAGGCCCCACCACAAAAACTTCGGACGAAATCTCTATCATATGTTTGTTCTGGCTTATTCCGCAAGCCAATCCTTTGTTTTGTTTTGGGTTGTGGTATTCAAGTTGCTTCAATGTCAAGTGTTGATTCCATACCTTCCCCAAATGGTGTTCTCATGTTCCCATATGAATACTAATCCTTCATGATAATCGAGATTGTCATGTCAAACCTTTTCAACCGGTGTGTCTCTCCTCAAGTGGATCCGATCATTTCAACATCTGCAAGATCAAGTATCAGCTCTCTCAACGGTGTTTGTTTCATCCTTCCCAAGTTGCCTTTGTTTTCCCACCCTCCCTCCCTTGTTTTCTTCAACGACTCAGATTTCTTATTCAAGTATCCTTTTATTGATGGGAGATCTCTCCATTCTTTTCCGTCAATATTATTATCCGTTGATTCTCAGTAGATGCTAACGAAGCTGCAAGTTCGTCTCTCATAACTCATTTTCTTCTCCAGTGGATTTAATTCAAGCTTTGGTATTGAGCATACTCCTTTTCATTTTGCCCAATGCTTTTCTTATGCCGGTGCACCTCTTAATCATCCATCTCTCGCTATTCATTTGTTCCGGAGTACTTAAGATATCTCAGAGGATGTTAGTGTTTATTCTCATTCATTCAAGATCTTTCGAGAATGTTATCTTATTCAAACAATTTAATTCAACCGGTGCTTTCACTCTTAAATTGTTCAACGGTGTTTCTTTTGAGTGGGCCCTAACCCACAGGTCTTTTCCCAGGATCTTACCTGACTCTTCTTATTCTCCCGGAGCTTTGCAAATTCATCTCAAAGTTTGACGTAAGAATGAATTATCATCAGTCTTATGTTTTTCTCCAAGATCGTCCACATTCTTTTCATCGTGGGCTCAACCTCTTCGCTTTTAATTCTCCCGGTGTGCCTCAATAATACTTGTTGGTGTTTCTCGTCGTCATTTGAAGACCGAAGAAGAGCCTTACCTCCATATCTTATCCGCTCTCTCAGAAATTCATGGTTCTAGCTACATGTCATCGTCTTATAATTGTTTTGAATGTGGCAATTCTTCCCACCTATCCGGAGCAATTCAAGGTTCTGCTAAATCATACCGGTGTCTAAATCAAGGATTCTCTAATCAGCTCGTAATCTCTTCGTTCTCATGGATCTAAATTCTTTCAAGCATCCTCGTTTATTTGCTAACTCTTCCCGTTGTTTCTTCATGTTTTATTCATTCTTTTCAATTCTTACAGTGGTTCGTTTAAGATTTCTCTTCCTTCTTTATCATACCAATTCATTCGTTGTTTCGATTCCACCGGTGGTTAGTTGAAGACCTTCTCAAGTTGGCGCCGTATCTATCCTAATCTTTTCTTCGAGAATAAGTTGTATGCAATCCGTTTGCTCATCATCAATTTAATTGGTGAAGGATAAGCATAATGTAATCCTTATTCTTGTTTCATCCAAGTGATTAATTTCCTATTCCGGAGGCTCATCAAATTCCTGATTTCAATTGTTTCATCTTCTCTTTTTCCCGAGGTTCCAACCTTTTTCAATTACATCTCCACGGAGATTCATTTAAACCATTGCAAGGCTTCAATCTTATTATTTTCATCATTCAATTATTTTGGATCATTCTTTTATTATCGGAGTTCTTCATGAAGGTTCTACATGACGGTTCATCAAGGATTTATTTCCTTCTCGAAGCGTTCATCAAGATTCTTTTCTAAGGAGCTTAAGATTCTTCATCTTGTAATCCGGAGTGCAAATTCGTTCTACCATATTATCGGAGGTGGTATTATGTCATTCTTGATAATTTGAGTTCATGTTTCATGATTCACACATTATTAAGAATGAGGTATTTTAAATCCATCAATCTCGTCATTGGAGTTACCTTGGGTTATATTTCACGTAAAGCTTTCCCTAAGGATTGTTGCTATTTATGGTGCTTATAAAGGACCCAAGTTCTTCATTTATCCTCCCAGTGAAATACTTTCTCGTCTCCTGGTTCTTATCAATCAAATTCTTTTTCCTGTGAGTGGCAGGTTGTCACCTCATAATTTGAGATGTACTCCATAAGACCATATCAAGCTTATTCTTTTCGTTGTTGGCTTTCTAATAACTCCCTTCAACCCTTCTCCTAAAGATGCCTTTTCAAGCTCTTTCTCTAGAAGGTCTAGTGATGTTGCTCTTTTCACGCCTCATCTCGGTTTGTCAAGATCATGTTAAATTTCTTCCATTTACAGTCGAAGTGCTGTCCAAATTATATCAGTCTTATTCCTTCTCTATCTTGTTTAACCGGAGTGTTGTGTCTTTTTTCCTCAAGTTCTTTTCACCTTATCAAGTCTTGCATCCCTTCTCAACCGGAGTGCTGCCCGAAGTTGTTTTTCCTTGTTCCTCTTTTCTAATGGAGTGTTTTCGACTTTGTTCACCTTCGTTGTATTCTTTTCTTGAATTTGTTCAACCTTTCAAGGTTCGTGGTTTCACTCGTTTTTCAATGAAGCAACTTAGTTTTACCTCTCCTCTTTTCTCTTCCGCTATTCCTTCGGTGCCATTCTAGATCTCGGGACGAGATCCTCTCGTAGTGGTGGAGTGTTGTAACGCCCGGAGACCGTTGTGCCAGGTGTCCTCCAGTTATTCGCTGTTGTTGCCTTGTCATTGCTTGCGTGTCATGCTTTCCATATCATGTCATCATGTGCATTTCATTTGCATACATGTTCGTCTCTTGCATCCGAGCATTTTCCCCGTTGTCCGTTTTGCATTCCGGCGCTCCGTTCTCCTTCGGTGGTCATTTCTACCATTTTTTCATGTGTGGGGATTAAACATTTCCGGATTGGACCGAGACTTGCCAAGCGGACTTGGTTTACTACCGGTAGACCGCCTGTCAAGTTTCGTACCATTTGGACTTCGTTTGATGCTCCAACGGTCAACCGAGGGACCGAAAAGGCCTCGTGTGTGTTGCAGCCCAACACCCTTCCAATTTTGCCCAAAACCCACCAAAACCCTCTCCATCATCTAGAGCGTTCGATCACGATCGCGTGGCCAAAAACCGCACCTCATTTGGACTCTCCTAGCTCCCTCTACCTATAAATATGTGCAACCGTTCCCAAATTCGCGGTGAAAACCCTAGATCCCTTCATCCTCGCGCCACCGGACAAACATCCCGCCGACGGACACGTCTGACTTCGCCGTCCGCCGCCACGTGGCGTCGTCTGATTCGCGCGCCCGCGTGCCCACTTTGCCGCGCCGCCGGAACCGCCCGAGGCCCATCGCCGGCCCGCCTCTGGGCCGAACCAGGCCAGACCCAGCGAGCCGCACCCGCGTCCGCCCGTTCGCCGGTGCCATCCGCTGCCATCGCCTTTGATGCCGCCGCGCTCCATCGCCGCCGCGTCATCTCCGCCGCCGCCTTGCGCCTCCCCGCGCCGCCCCCGTAGGCCGTGTTCAGCCGACCCGCGCCGCCGCACTTGCTCGCCGCCGCCGCCCTGCATCAGCCGCCCGACGCCGCCTTGTCTCCCTCCCGCCGTTCGTCTCGCCGGCCGCCGCCGCCGGCGAGCGCCACCGCCTCCGCGCCGGCGAGATCCGCCGCCCGGAAGCCCATCGCGTCCGCCTCGTCCGGATCCACCGCGGGGTGGATCAGATCCACCCGCGCGTCCAACCAAACACCGCGCCCGCGCCTGGACCGAGCCGTCCCGCACCGCTCCGTCCCGTTGACTTTCTCCGGAGGTATAAATTTCACTAAGTCCCCGAGATTTCCATGTTTCAAATGCCCATGTTCATCATGTCATAATTCATCATTCGTAGATCCGTTTCGGGCGTGTAGCATATCAAAATGTTCGTCTCAGAGTGTACATCATTTCATCTCATTGCATCATTTTCATTTGATCTCATCTCGATGCCCGGAATGCTGTTGGAAGAGAGCTATTTGAGATAATTGTCAGAACTGCTGCACCAAATAGCTATTTGTCATTTTTGCCATGATTAATGTGTGCATGATATGCTCATGAGCTCTACATGTGTTTTGTACATGCTTTGCCATCTTTACAGAGGTGCCATCCATGTATTTTTGTGATTTGTGTGGTGGCTAGTAAAAGCTTGCAAAGTGGTGCATTCGTTAATGCTGATTTCAGGGACTTAGAATTTCTCTAAGTCTTTGATCTGTTTTTATCAATATGCCATATGTTCATGTTGTTTCCTAGTGATCCGTGCCTCTTTTGAGGATGATCAGTAATGATGATTTGTTAACCTTGTAGTGATCTATCCATCCATGTCTTTGTTTGCATTTATGAAGCACCCTAGCTTGAGTCAATCGAGCTCTACTTTTGCTATTTCGTGAATCTGGGCAGATTGTCTACTTGTTAGCGATTTTGCCGAGGATGTTGTAGTTGATCCATGCATGCTATGTTGTTGTTCTTGCCATGCCTATCTTATATTATGTGTATTCTTAATGGGTCTATGCTTAGTTTGTCATGCCTTGCTCTGTAGTGAGTACATCGAGCTTGTAAACATGCCTACTCGTTAACAGATTTGCATGCTCCAGTTTTTCACTAAGTCTGCGATCTGTTTAAGTTTTTGCCATGTTCACATGCTTGCAATTGTATTTTCTGATCCCTTTTGTCTCAAGGTAACTAAGGGACTTTTGTTAAGCTCTTTGAGTAGCTCCACGCCGTGCCTTGCTTTGCCATGTTAAGTTCCTGTAGCATATAGTTTTATTGCTTCAAAGTGTGCTACCTGATCTGAAATTCCAGACTAGTGTTAATTTCACTAAGTCTGAAACCTGTTTACCATTTGCATTTTGCCATGCTTGTTTGAACCTGTTAATGCATGAATTGGCCGTAGCTCAGTGTTCATCTTTTGTTAAGCATCATGAGCGGATCCCTGCCATGTATTTTGTTGCCATGTTTGAGTGCTGTAGCATATTTATCTTGATGCATTTAGATGGCTACTTGCTGTTTATCGCAGACGGGTGCCATATTTGTTTTGCTTGCCATTTCGAAACCGTGCATCCGATTCCGGTGTTCTTTATACCGATTCCAACCGAAATCACCTCACCTTTCCAGTGGCACTCTGGGATTTCCAAGTTGAGGCCAGGTTCAATCATTCCTCGTCAAATCATGCATATGCATCGCATACCGCATACCGCATATCATACCATGTTCATGTGTTGGTTGTTTACTATGTTGTGTGATTCTTTCCGGTGTTTGCTTCTTCGGGTTGGTTCCGGTAACGTCGCGTTTGTGAGGAACCGTTCGTCTACGTCCGTTTGTCTTCTTCATGGGCTCGTTCTTCTTCCTTGCGGGATTTCAGGCAAGATGACCATACCCACGAAATCACTTCCATCTTTGCTTGCTAGTTGCTCGCTCTTTTGCTATGCCTATGCTGCGATACCTACCACTTGCTTATCATGCCTCCCATATTGTTGAACCAAGCCTCTAACCCACCTTGTCCTAGCAAACCGTTGTTTGGCTATGTTACCGCTTTGCTCAGCCCCTCTTATAGCGTTGTTAGTTGCAGGTGAAGATTGAAGTTTGTTCCTTGTTGGAACACGGAGATGTTGTTCCTTGTTGGAACATGTTTACTTGTTGGGATATCACAATATGTCTTATTTAATTAATGCATCTATATACTTGGTAAAGGGTGGAAGGCTCGGCCTTATGCCTGGTGTTTTGTTCCACTCTTGCCGCCCTAGTTTCCGTCATATCGGTGTTATGTTCCCGGATTTTGCGTTCCTTACGCGGTTGGGTAATAATGGGAACCCGTTGACAGTTCGCCTTGAATAAAACTCTTCCAGCAGTGCCAACATTGGTTTTACCATTCGCCACCTAGCCTTTTCTTTTCCCTTGGGGGTCGCGTGCCCAAGGGTCATCAATGTTTTACCCCCCCGGGCCAGTGCTCCTCTGAGTGTTGGTCCAAACTAGAGCCCCTTGCAGCGCCACCTCAGGGAAACTTGAGGGCTGGTTTTAGTTTTACGGACTGCTCATCTGAGTGTGCCCTGAGAACGAGATATGTGCAGCCCCTATCGGGATTTGTCGGCACATTCGGGCGGTGTTGCTGGATTTGTTTTACCATTGTCGAAATGTCTTGTAACCGGGATTCCGAGTCTGATCGGGTCTTCCCGCTAGAAGGAATATCCTTCGTTGATCGTGAGAGCTTGTGATGGGCTAAGTTGGGACACCCCTACAGGTATTTGAACTTTCGAAAGCCGTGCCCGCGGTTATGGGCAGATGGAAATTTGTTAACGTCTGGTTGTAGAAAACCTGAAGTTGACCATAATTAAAATACATCAACCGCGTGTGTAACCATGATGGTCTCTTTCCGGCGGAGTCTGGGAAGTGAACACGGTGTTGGAGTTATGCTTGACGTAGGTTGTTCTAGGATCACTTCTTGATCATAGTTGTTTGACCATGCTTTTGCTTTCTCTTCTTGCTCTCTTTTGCGAATATGTTAGCCACCATATATGCTAGTCGCTTGCTGCAGCTCCACCTCATACCTTTACCTTACCCATAAGCTTAAATAGTCTTGATCACGAGGGTGCGAGATTGCTGAGTCCCCGTGGCTCACAGATACTTCCGAAACCAGCATGCAGGTGCCGTTGAACCGTGCAGATGACGCAACCAAGCTCAAGGAGGAGCTTAATGAAGATCTTGTCCTTTGTGTTGTTTCGTTCTAGTTGATCAGTAGTGGAGCCCAGTCGGGTCGATCGGGGACCTTGTCGCATTTGGGGTTCTTCTTTTATTTTGGTTCCGTAGTCGGACCTTGATTGTATCTGTTTGATGTAATGCTTTATTCATGTAATTGTGTGAAGTGGCGATTGTAAGCCAACTATGTATCTCTTTCCCTTATGTATTACATGGGTTGTGTGAAGATTACCTCACTTGCGACATTGCTTTCAATGTGGTTATGCCTCTAAGTCGTGCTTCGACACGCGGGAGATATAGCCGCATCGAGGGCGTTACAAGTTGGTATCAGAGCCTTCCCCGACCTTAGGAGCCCCCACTGCTTGATCGAATTAGCGGACGAGTTGAGTCTAGAAAAATGTTTTGAGTCATTTAGGAATTATATATCGGAGAGTTTAGGAATTCTTTTTACTCCTCAGTCCCTTCATCGCTCTGATAAGGCATCCTGACGTAGAGTTTTGACTAATTTTTCACTAATTTTTTTAGGATCACGCGGGTATCTTTGAATCGTTCCGATGGATTTGTGACGAGAACATTGTTCTTGGTGCCTCCTGTCATTTAGGGGTTGTGGCAGTGTCCCGGGGAGTTGAGCTCCGAGGTGTCGTCGTCACAATTTTATCGTTGCAGTTCCGGAATACCTGAGATTAGTTTCGCCAACATCGAAAATCTCTTTTATGCAGTTGTTGGTGAGATAACCTCGACGCCACCCAGTACTGGGGCGGGAGTTCGGAAGTATTGCCATAACTTGTATAACAGATGCTTTTCGAAGGTTGAGGTAGATGATTTCCGAAGGTTTCTTGGTTATGTGTTGAAGGATGGATACAGCTGGATGTAGGATTTGCTAGTTTTGGGTGAGACATTATGCTTCCCCTGTATCCCCAAGACACCTGATTGCATAACCGGAAAATTTCGGGAGTTTATAAGTGGGAATTCAAGTAGCTCTCAGGATTTCTTTCCGACGGATGTATGATATGAAATTGGGGTTCGACGTCTAGTGTTCCGCCTATCCACGGTTGGTTTTACAGTGGTCTCGTTGTGTCTTAAAGAGACCTTGGCTATGCGGACTCGGGGACGCTTCGTATGTCATGTGCACTGCCTTGTACATGATGGTGCTGTACGATCGAGCCCGTGTAGGCCCCACCACAAAAACTTCGGACGAAATCTCTATCATATGTTTGTTCTGGCTTATTCCGCAAGCCAATCCTTTGTTTTGTTTTGGGTTGTGGTATTCAAGTTGCTTCAATGTCAAGTGTTGATTCCATACCTTCCCCAAATGGTGTTCTCATGTTCCCATATGAATACTAATCCTTCATGATAATCGAGATTGTCATGTCAAACCTTTTCAACCGGTGTGTCTCTCCTCAAGTGGATCCGATCATTTCAACATCTGCAAGATCAAGTATCAGCTCTCTCAACGGTGTTTGTTTCATCCTTCCCAAGTTGCCTTTGTTTTCCCACCCTCCCTCCCTTGTTTTCTTCAACGACTCAGATTTCTTATTCAAGTATCCTTTTATTGATGGGAGATCTCTCCATTCTTTTCCGTCAATATTATTATCCGTTGATTCTCAGTAGATGCTAACGAAGCTGCAAGTTCGTCTCTCATAACTCATTTTCTTCTCCAGTGGATTTAATTCAAGCTTTGGTATTGAGCATACTCCTTTTCATTTTGCCCAATGCTTTTCTTATGCCGGTGCACCTCTTAATCATCCATCTCTCGCTATTCATTTGTTCCGGAGTACTTAAGATATCTCAGAGGATGTTAGTGTTTATTCTCATTCATTCAAGATCTTTCGAGAATGTTATCTTATTCAAACAATTTAATTCAACCGGTGCTTTCACTCTTAAATTGTTCAACGGTGTTTCTTTTGAGTGGGCCCTAACCCACAGGTCTTTTCCCAGGATCTTACCTGACTCTTCTTATTCTCCCGGAGCTTTGCAAATTCATCTCAAAGTTTGACGTAAGAATGAATTATCATCAGTCTTATGTTTTTCTCCAAGATCGTCCACATTCTTTTCATCGTGGGCTCAACCTCTTCGCTTTTAATTCTCCCGGTGTGCCTCAATAATACTTGTTGGTGTTTCTCGTCGTCATTTGAAGACCGAAGAAGAGCCTTACCTCCATATCTTATCCGCTCTCTCAGAAATTCATGGTTCTAGCTACATGTCATCGTCTTATAATTGTTTTGAATGTGGCAATTCTTCCCACCTATCCGGAGCAATTCAAGGTTCTGCTAAATCATACCGGTGTCTAAATCAAGGATTCTCTAATCAGCTCGTAATCTCTTCGTTCTCATGGATCTAAATTCTTTCAAGCATCCTCGTTTATTTGCTAACTCTTCCCGTTGTTTCTTCATGTTTTATTCATTCTTTTCAATTCTTACAGTGGTTCGTTTAAGATTTCTCTTCCTTCTTTATCATACCAATTCATTCGTTGTTTCGATTCCACCGGTGGTTAGTTGAAGACCTTCTCAAGTTGGCGCCGTATCTATCCTAATCTTTTCTTCGAGAATAAGTTGTATGCAATCCGTTTGCTCATCATCAATTTAATTGGTGAAGGATAAGCATAATGTAATCCTTATTCTTGTTTCATCCAAGTGATTAATTTCCTATTCCGGAGGCTCATCAAATTCCTGATTTCAATTGTTTCATCTTCTCTTTTTCCCGAGGTTCCAACCTTTTTCAATTACATCTCCACGGAGATTCATTTAAACCATTGCAAGGCTTCAATCTTATTATTTTCATCATTCAATTATTTTGGATCATTCTTTTATTATCGGAGTTCTTCATGAAGGTTCTACATGACGGTTCATCAAGGATTTATTTCCTTCTCGAAGCGTTCATCAAGATTCTTTTCTAAGGAGCTTAAGATTCTTCATCTTGTAATCCGGAGTGCAAATTCGTTCTACCATATTATCGGAGGTGGTATTATGTCATTCTTGATAATTTGAGTTCATGTTTCATGATTCACACATTATTAAGAATGAGGTATTTTAAATCCATCAATCTCGTCATTGGAGTTACCTTGGGTTATATTTCACGTAAAGCTTTCCCTAAGGATTGTTGCTATTTATGGTGCTTATAAAGGACCCAAGTTCTTCATTTATCCTCCCAGTGAAATACTTTCTCGTCTCCTGGTTCTTATCAATCAAATTCTTTTTCCTGTGAGTGGCAGGTTGTCACCTCATAATTTGAGATGTACTCCATAAGACCATATCAAGCTTATTCTTTTCGTTGTTGGCTTTCTAATAACTCCCTTCAACCCTTCTCCTAAAGATGCCTTTTCAAGCTCTTTCTCTAGAAGGTCTAGTGATGTTGCTCTTTTCACGCCTCATCTCGGTTTGTCAAGATCATGTTAAATTTCTTCCATTTACAGTCGAAGTGCTGTCCAAATTATATCAGTCTTATTCCTTCTCTATCTTGTTTAACCGGAGTGTTGTGTCTTTTTTCCTCAAGTTCTTTTCACCTTATCAAGTCTTGCATCCCTTCTCAACCGGAGTGCTGCCCGAAGTTGTTTTTCCTTGTTCCTCTTTTCTAATGGAGTGTTTTCGACTTTGTTCACCTTCGTTGTATTCTTTTCTTGAATTTGTTCAACCTTTCAAGGTTCGTGGTTTCACTCGTTTTTCAATGAAGCAACTTAGTTTTACCTCTCCTCTTTTCTCTTCCGCTATTCCTTCGGTGCCATTCTAGATCTCGGGACGAGATCCTCTCGTAGTGGTGGAGTGTTGTAACGCCCGGAGACCGTTGTGCCAGGTGTCCTCCAGTTATTCGCTGTTGTTGCCTTGTCATTGCTTGCGTGTCATGCTTTCCATATCATGTCATCATGTGCATTTCATTTGCATACATGTTCGTCTCTTGCATCCGAGCATTTTCCCCGTTGTCCGTTTTGCATTCCGGCGCTCCGTTCTCCTTCGGTGGTCATTTCTACCATTTTTTCATGTGTGGGGATTAAACATTTCCGGATTGGACCGAGACTTGCCAAGCGGACTTGGTTTACTACCGGTAGACCGCCTGTCAAGTTTCGTACCATTTGGACTTCGTTTGATGCTCCAACGGTCAACCGAGGGACCGAAAAGGCCTCGTGTGTGTTGCAGCCCAACACCCTTCCAATTTTGCCCAAAACCCACCAAAACCCTCTCCATCATCTAGAGCGTTCGATCACGATCGCGTGGCCAAAAACCGCACCTCATTTGGACTCTCCTAGCTCCCTCTACCTATAAATATGTGCAACCGTTCCCAAATTCGCGGTGAAAACCCTAGATCCCTTCATCCTCGCGCCACCGGACAAACATCCCGCCGACGGACACGTCTGACTTCGCCGTCCGCCGCCACGTGGCGTCGTCTGATTCGCGCGCCCGCGTGCCCACTTTGCCGCGCCGCCGGAACCGCCCGAGGCCCATCGCCGGCCCGCCTCTGGGCCGAACCAGGCCAGACCCAGCGAGCCGCACCCGCGTCCGCCCGTTCGCCGGTGCCATCCGCTGCCATCGCCTTTGATGCCGCCGCGCTCCATCGCCGCCGCGTCATCTCCGCCGCCGCCTTGCGCCTCCCCGCGCCGCCCCCGTAGGCCGTGTTCAGCCGACCCGCGCCGCCGCACTTGCTCGCCGCCGCCGCCCTGCATCAGCCGCCCGACGCCGCCTTGTCTCCCTCCCGCCGTTCGTCTCGCCGGCCGCCGCCGCCGGCGAGCGCCACCGCCTCCGCGCCGGCGAGATCCGCCGCCCGGAAGCCCATCGCGTCCGCCTCGTCCGGATCCACCGCGGGGTGGATCAGATCCACCCGCGCGTCCAACCAAACACCGCGCCCGCGCCTGGACCGAGCCGTCCCGCACCGCTCCGTCCCGTTGACTTTCTCCGGAGGTATAAATTTCACTAAGTCCCCGAGATTTCCATGTTTCAAATGCCCATGTTCATCATGTCATAATTCATCATTCGTAGATCCGTTTCGGGCGTGTAGCATATCAAAATGTTCGTCTCAGAGTGTACATCATTTCATCTCATTGCATCATTTTCATTTGATCTCATCTCGATGCCCGGAATGCTGTTGGAAGAGAGCTATTTGAGATAATTGTCAGAACTGCTGCACCAAATAGCTATTTGTCATTTTTGCCATGATTAATGTGTGCATGATATGCTCATGAGCTCTACATGTGTTTTGTACATGCTTTGCCATCTTTACAGAGGTGCCATCCATGTATTTTTGTGATTTGTGTGGTGGCTAGTAAAAGCTTGCAAAGTGGTGCATTCGTTAATGCTGATTTCAGGGACTTAGAATTTCTCTAAGTCTTTGATCTGTTTTTATCAATATGCCATATGTTCATGTTGTTTCCTAGTGATCCGTGCCTCTTTTGAGGATGATCAGTAATGATGATTTGTTAACCTTGTAGTGATCTATCCATCCATGTCTTTGTTTGCATTTATGAAGCACCCTAGCTTGAGTCAATCGAGCTCTACTTTTGCTATTTCGTGAATCTGGGCAGATTGTCTACTTGTTAGCGATTTTGCCGAGGATGTTGTAGTTGATCCATGCATGCTATGTTGTTGTTCTTGCCATGCCTATCTTATATTATGTGTATTCTTAATGGGTCTATGCTTAGTTTGTCATGCCTTGCTCTGTAGTGAGTACATCGAGCTTGTAAACATGCCTACTCGTTAACAGATTTGCATGCTCCAGTTTTTCACTAAGTCTGCGATCTGTTTAAGTTTTTGCCATGTTCACATGCTTGCAATTGTATTTTCTGATCCCTTTTGTCTCAAGGTAACTAAGGGACTTTTGTTAAGCTCTTTGAGTAGCTCCACGCCGTGCCTTGCTTTGCCATGTTAAGTTCCTGTAGCATATAGTTTTATTGCTTCAAAGTGTGCTACCTGATCTGAAATTCCAGACTAGTGTTAATTTCACTAAGTCTGAAACCTGTTTACCATTTGCATTTTGCCATGCTTGTTTGAACCTGTTAATGCATGAATTGGCCGTAGCTCAGTGTTCATCTTTTGTTAAGCATCATGAGCGGATCCCTGCCATGTATTTTGTTGCCATGTTTGAGTGCTGTAGCATATTTATCTTGATGCATTTAGATGGCTACTTGTTGTTTATCGCAGACGGGTGCCATATTTGTTTTGCTTGCCATTTCGAAACCGTGCATCCGATTCCGGTGTTCTTTATACCGATTCCAACCGAAATCACCTCACCTTTCCAGTGGCACTCTGGGATTTCCAAGTTGAGGCCAGGTTCAATCATTCCTCGTCAAATCATGCATATGCATCGCATACCGCATACCGCATATCATACCATGTTCATGTGTTGGTTGTTTACTATGTTGTGTGATTCTTTCCGGTGTTTGCTTCTTCGGGTTGGTTCCGGTAACGTCGCGTTTGTGAGGAACCGTTCGTCTACGTCCGTTTGTCTTCTTCATGGGCTCGTTCTTCTTCCTTGCGGGATTTCAGGCAAGATGACCATACCCACGAAATCACTTCCATCTTTGCTTGCTAGTTGCTCGCTCTTTTGCTATGCCTATGCTGCGATACCTACCACTTGCTTATCATGCCTCCCATATTGTTGAACCAAGCCTCTAACCCACCTTGTCCTAGCAAACCGTTGTTTGGCTATGTTACCGCTTTGCTCAGCCCCTCTTATAGCGTTGTTAGTTGCAGGTGAAGATTGAAGTTTGTTCCTTGTTGGAACACGGAGATGTTGTTCCTTGTTGGAACATGTTTACTTGTTGGGATATCACAATATGTCTTATTTAATTAATGCATCTATATACTTGGTAAAGGGTGGAAGGCTCGGCCTTATGCCTGGTGTTTTGTTCCACTCTTGCCGCCCTAGTTTCCGTCATATCGGTGTTATGTTCCCGGATTTTGCGTTCCTTACGCGGTTGGGTAATAATGGGAACCCGTTGACAGTTCGCCTTGAATAAAACTCTTCCAGCAGTGCCAACATTGGTTTTACCATTCGCCACCTAGCCTTTTCTTTTCCCTTGGGGGTCGCGTGCCCAAGGGTCATCAATGTTTTACCCCCCCGGGCCAGTGCTCCTCTGAGTGTTGGTCCAAACTAGAGCCCCTTGCAGCGCCACCTCAGGGAAACTTGAGGGCTGGTTTTAGTTTTACGGACTGCTCATCTGAGTGTGCCCTGAGAACGAGATATGTGCAGCCCCTATCGGGATTTGTCGGCACATTCGGGCGGTGTTGCTGGATTTGTTTTACCATTGTCGAAATGTCTTGTAACCGGGATTCCGAGTCTGATCGGGTCTTCCCGCTAGAAGGAATATCCTTCGTTGATCGTGAGAGCTTGTGATGGGCTAAGTTGGGACACCCCTACAGGTATTTGAACTTTCGAAAGCCGTGCCCGCGGTTATGGGCAGATGGAAATTTGTTAACGTCTGGTTGTAGAAAACCTGAAGTTGACCATAATTAAAATACATCAACCGCGTGTGTAACCATGATGGTCTCTTTCCGGCGGAGTCTGGGAAGTGAACACGGTGTTGGAGTTATGCTTGACGTAGGTTGTTCTAGGATCACTTCTTGATCATAGTTGTTTGACCATGCTTTTGCTTTCTCTTCTTGCTCTCTTTTGCGAATATGTTAGCCACCATATATGCTAGTCGCTTGCTGCAGCTCCACCTCATACCTTTACCTTACCCATAAGCTTAAATAGTCTTGATCACGAGGGTGCGAGATTGCTGAGTCCCCGTGGCTCACAGATACTTCCGAAACCAGCATGCAGGTGCCGTTGAACCGTGCAGATGACGCAACCAAGCTCAAGGAGGAGCTTAATGAAGATCTTGTCCTTTGTGTTGTTTCGTTCTAGTTGATCAGTAGTGGAGCCCAGTCGGGTCGATCGGGGACCTTGTCGCATTTGGGGTTCTTCTTTTATTTTGGTTCCGTAGTCGGACCTTGATTGTATCTGTTTGATGTAATGCTTTATTCATGTAATTGTGTGAAGTGGCGATTGTAAGCCAACTATGTATCTCTTTCCCTTATGTATTACATGGGTTGTGTGAAGATTACCTCACTTGCGACATTGCTTTCAATGTGGTTATGCCTCTAAGTCGTGCTTCGACACGCGGGAGATATAGCCGCATCGAGGGCGTTACAAGTTGGTATCAGAGCCTTCCCCGACCTTAGGAGCCCCCACTGCTTGATCGAATTAGCGGACGAGTTGAGTCTAGAAAAATGTTTTGAGTCATTTAGGAATTATATATCGGAGAGTTTAGGAATTCTTTTTACTCCTCAGTCCCTTCATCGCTCTGATAAGGCATCCTGACGTAGAGTTTTGACTAATTTTTCACTAATTTTTTTAGGATCACGCGGGTATCTTTGAATCGTTCCGATGGATTTGTGACGAGAACATTGTTCTTGGTGCCTCCTGTCATTTAGGGGTTGTGGCAGTGTCCCGGGGAGTTGAGCTCCGAGGTGTCGTCGTCACAATTTTATCGTTGCAGTTCCGGAATACCTGAGATTAGTTTCGCCAACATTGAAAATCTCTTTTATGCAGTTGTTGGTGAGATAACCTCGACGCCACCCAGTACTGGGGCGGGAGTTCGGAAGTATTGCCATAACTTGTATAACAGATGCTTTTCGAAGGTTGAGGTAGATGATTTCCGAAGGTTTCTTGGTTATGTGTTGAAGGATGGATACAGCTGGATGTAGGATTTGCTAGTTTTGGGTGAGACATTATGCTTCCCCTGTATCCCCAAGACACCTGATTGCATAACCGGAAAATTTCGGGAGTTTATAAGTGGGAATTCAAGTAGCTCTCAGGATTTCTTTCCGACGGATGTATGATATGAAATTGGGGTTCGACGTCTAGTGTTCCGCCTATCCACGGTTGGTTTTACAGTGGTCTCGTTGTGTCTTAAAGAGACCTTGGCTATGCGGACTCGGGGACGCTTCGTATGTCATGTGCACTGCCTTGTACATGATGGTGCTGTACGATCGAGCCCGTGTAGGCCCCACCACAAAAACTTCGGACGAAATCTCTATCATATGTTTGTTCTGGCTTATTCCGCAAGCCAATCCTTTGTTTTGTTTTGGGTTGTGGTATTCAAGTTGCTTCAATGTCAAGTGTTGATTCCATACCTTCCCCAAATGGTGTTCTCATGTTCCCATATGAATACTAATCCTTCATGATAATCGAGATTGTCATGTCAAACCTTTTCAACCGGTGTGTCTCTCCTCAAGTGGATCCGATCATTTCAACATCTGCAAGATCAAGTATCAGCTCTCTCAACGGTGTTTGTTTCATCCTTCCCAAGTTGCCTTTGTTTTCCCACCCTCCCTCCCTTGTTTTCTTCAACGACTCAGATTTCTTATTCAAGTATCCTTTTATTGATGGGAGATCTCTCCATTCTTTTCCGTCAATATTATTATCCGTTGATTCTCAGTAGATGCTAACGAAGCTGCAAGTTCGTCTCTCATAACTCATTTTCTTCTCCAGTGGATTTAATTCAAGCTTTGGTATTGAGCATACTCCTTTTCATTTTGCCCAATGCTTTTCTTATGCCGGTGCACCTCTTAATCATCCATCTCTCGCTATTCATTTGTTCCGGAGTACTTAAGATATCTCAGAGGATGTTAGTGTTTATTCTCATTCATTCAAGATCTTTCGAGAATGTTATCTTATTCAAACAATTTAATTCAACCGGTGCTTTCACTCTTAAATTGTTCAACGGTGTTTCTTTTGAGTGGGCCCTAACCCACAGGTCTTTTCCCAGGATCTTACCTGACTCTTCTTATTCTCCCGGAGCTTTGCAAATTCATCTCAAAGTTTGACGTAAGAATGAATTATCATCAGTCTTATGTTTTTCTCCAAGATCGTCCACATTCTTTTCATCGTGGGCTCAACCTCTTCGCTTTTAATTCTCCCGGTGTGCCTCAATAATACTTGTTGGTGTTTCTCGTCGTCATTTGAAGACCGAAGAAGAGCCTTACCTCCATATCTTATCCGCTCTCTCAGAAATTCATGGTTCTAGCTACATGTCATCGTCTTATAATTGTTTTGAATGTGAATTCTTCCCACCTATCCGGAGCAATTCAAGGTTCTGCTAAATCATACCGGTGTCTAAATCAAGGATTCTCTAATCAGCTCGTAATCTCTTCGTTCTCATGGATCTAAATTCTTTCAAGCATCCTCGTTTATTTGCTAACTCTTCCCGTTGTTTCTTCATGTTTTATTCATTCTTTCAATTCTTACAGTGGTTCGTTAAGATTTCTCTTCCTTCTTTATCATACCAATTCATTCGTTGTTTCGATTCCACCGGTGGTTAGTTGAAGACCTTCTCAAGTTGGCGCCGTATCTATCCTAATCTTTTCTTCGAGAATAAGTTGTATGCAATCCGTTTGCTCATCATCAATTTAATTGGTGAAGGATAAGCATAATGTAATCCTTATTCTTGTTTCATCCAAGTGATTAATTTCCTATTCCGGAGGCTCATCAAATTCTGATTTCAATTGTTTCATCTTCTCTTTTTCCCGAGGTTCCAACCTTTTTCAATTACATACTCTGAGATAGCGCGT